>OX421313.1:15764248-20764248 GCA_949125395.1 Diaphora mendica | reverse complement strand
TAGTCCTCGAGCGTGGGAATGTGTGATTGAACACCCACATTCATATTTTACATGCACACAAACGCATCGGGCACTATTGCATACTAACCCTGGCAACCAATAAATTTACTTTCGGTTTTATCTTCTAGTTACATATCCATTAACTGTTCGGCTTTGAAGAATGTTTAGAATGTCCTACAAAGCGCGCAATGTATCATATTATGACTCGTCAACGGCCGGGCATGGGTTGTAAGTGTATTCATTAACCAACTCCCAAAAAGGAGGAGGTTCTATGGTCCACTGTATGTATTTTTTTTTTTAAATGTTCACCGATTACTCCGTCAGTTGTGGACCGATTTTGATTTTTTTTTTGTATTCGAAAGGGTATGCTTCGAAGTGGTCCCATTGCCAGCATATCAGGATCTGATGATGGGGTCCCAGGGAAATCGAGGGAAACCCTCATTTTTTATAGGCACATACTAAGTTTTTCGTATATTTTCCGAAGTTACACCCGTATTTGCGTCTAGTAGTCATCATTTTATGATGATGAGCTGATGATGTTAGGTACAACTCCTTAACGGTTAGGAGTTGGAGGATAAATCTTTAAATATCATATCTATGTATGTTACCTTTAGTCGTATTCTTTCAAATTATTTAGGTAAGCTGATGATGGAAGGTGGAAGGTACAACTCCTCAACGCTTAGAAGTTGGAGGATAATTCTTTCAATTTCATACGTATCTAAAGACCTTCAGTCGTATACTTTCAAGTTATTTAGGTGAACTGATGATAGAAGGTTAAACTCTTCAACAGTTAGGAATTAGAGGATGATTTTAATATGACACGTACGTATAGACCTTAATTTGTATTATTGATGATGAAATTTGATAAAATAGTTCAACTTACTACTTACCTACGATTGTTTGCACTAAAAACTGAAAAATAAAAACTTTTTCGTCGGTTTTTTTTTTTATAATTTTTAATTTCATTTCATGGACAAATAATATATTTTTACACAGTATAAAATTAAGTCGGTCGCGCTATCTCTCAGCTTAGATCTTTTAAAGTAATCAACGGATTTATATGCTATGTTATGAAATAAAATTTGTATGATTATGAACATAATGTTAATGTTTCATAAAAAGATAATTTTGATCGCTTTTATTGCTCACTAGCGACCCGCCCCGGCTTCGCACGGGTGGATTTCAGATGTCCCCGCCGACGACACGATTCGTGCATTTTAAATCTGTAATATCTTCGAATATAGTCATTTAAATTAGATAGTGTAAAAGCCAATTTGATCTATATTAAATGCAGAATGTATTTAATTTACTTAATTGAGTAGTACATAATTGATACTTAATTGATTACTTAATTGAAAAACGCTGTCTCCGGAATTGAGTTTAGTTCTCGCTGCGACTTTTCCTTTATGTCTTCTACCGATTGAAAACAGGTGCCACGAAGTGGTAATTTGAGTTTAGAAAAAAGAAAAAAGTCGGCTGGAGCCATATCTGGTGAATATGGTGGTTGATCGATGGTATTTGTTGAGTGTTTGATCAAAAATTCGTTCACAATGATGGCCTTGTGCGAAGGCGCATTATTGTGGTGCAAAATCCAAGAATTTTCTTTTCACAAATCTGGCCTTTCTCGTCGAATTTGCTCTCTTAAGCGCCGCATATCGCTTAAATAATATTCTTTATTTACCGTTTTATCTTCCGGCAAGAATTCCGAGTGCACAACACCGCGAGAGTCAATGAAAACAGTTAACATGACTTTTGATCTGATTTTGATTTTGACTTTTGATCGACTTTGGCGTGTTTTTTTCGGCTTCGATTCAGTTGGGAGGCGCCTCTCGTAAACTGGTAAACTCACATCTTGTCATCAGTAACAATGCGTTTCATGAATGTTGGGTTGGAATTGACTCGTTCTAGCATGTCCTCAGCGACACTCATGGGATTGAGTTTTTGGAGAAAATTCAGGTCTTTTGGGACTAGCCGAGCGCGGCAACATGTTTAATGCCCAAGTGATTATTTAAAATGGTACGGATTGACTAGTGAGACACAGAAAGTTCAGCGGCTATCTCTCTCAAAGTTGAATGAGGATTTTCAGTGACTGTTTCTTTCACTTTTGCGATGTTAACTTCAGTTGCAGACGTTGATAGCCTACCAGAGCGAGGCAAATCTTCTATCACATCGACCGCTTTGAACGCTTTGTACCACTCACTAGCACGTGTTTTTGATAAAGTCGATTCACCGTAAGCCTACTGTAACATTTTCAATGACTCCGAAGACGCAATTCTATTAGCGACGCAAAATTTAAGACAAACTCTTTGTTCGATGTTTTTGTCCGTTATGAAATTCGCAATACACACATTGGATTGATATAACTAAAACCAGCACTGTATTTAATATAAATAACAGATGCAACTCAAACTCCGCGCCAAAATTAAAAACAGTTGTGCCAATCTAACAGCAACAAAAAAAAAAAGAATTTGGAACGAAAACCAAATTATCCATTCCCGATACTTTTTTGACTGAATGTACATATACATTTCTGCAAGCAATCAAAACATAAGGATTCATTTGAACATTTATTTACTCAAAATAAATGTAATTACATTTAAGTGGCTTTTATTCGCTATCAGTCTCTTCTGGCTATACAGTACCCTAATGCTCATTTGTATCAGAAATAACATCTTAAGTTCCTTCTTGACACATAAGAATAATGACCTCTAAGATCGTCTAAAGATTTAACACTGGACGTGCCACAGCGTTCCAAAAGTTAAATTAATCTTTTGTATAAACAAGTGTTTATAGTTAGGTAATAGTTTCAAGACAAAGTAAATGAGTTTAAAATACTCAATTTCTACTGAAGTTTATTTGAAAATGATACTGCTAGCCGACCGTTTTACTCAAATTTAGTTTCTGTACAAACTTATATAAATAATAATTATAAATTTATAATTCTTTAAGAAGAACGGAAGCACAGGCACAAATTAGAATCGGATAACAAATTTTAGAGACTAGATATTTATTTAGATATTAACTAAGTAGTGATAGCGTATGCGACTGCTGTGCTTGAAATGTTTGTATGATCTTCAAATATGTGTTTCGGAGTCTGGGTGTTTTCTATGTATATTATGTATGTATTTACAAAAAAATACATGTATTTATATCAGTTGTCTAGTACCCATAACACAAACTATCCTTAGCTTGGGACTAGATGGCGTTGTGTGTTAGATGTCCAAATATTTATTTATTTATTATTCCAAAAAGTATTATATGCGGGCTCACATGAATATCTAATGTAGATAGATGCGCGAAAAGTATTAGAGATAAAAATAATGTTATTCATTGTGTAGGTATACGTTTGATTTACTGCCAATAATGTAGTGCTAAAATGAAAAAAAAAACATGATTTCGATTATGTAAATTTTCATTTGTGATGACTTATTATGATTGTCTTTTAAAATTGTCCTGACACTTTAAATTTATATTCCAATAGTAATCTTTCAAATTAATCACAATTACAGTACTTACAAACCTCTTTTATGAGATGAGATTAAAAACTGTATTTTTAAGTTTAGAGACACACGCACTGAATTGTGTTATAAGTTTAGCGTTTGATAACGCACCACGTTAATTTTAATTTATTAAAAAAACTGAAATAATTACACACCTCCTAAGCAACACAAACAAGAACTAAAACATTGCATACATAATATTTAGAATATTGAGTAGCAACGGGTAAACATAGGAGTGAATTAGAAACTAATATTGCAGTTAGATCTCTCTAGGACAGAGTAAATAAAACATATTGCCTGCTTTAATCAGACGTTCAAATAAATTGCAGCCCTCGTCGGAAATGAATAAAGTTCAATGTTCATCAACCGTGAAGGAACAGGCTCACAAGCTGAAGAAAAAACAATATAAAACTCTGCCTTGCTCATTCCTGCAGTTCTTTCTACTGTTTATGGTAAGTGCGCTTTTGCTAGACAGACGAATATTGCGAACAAAGTTCAAAGAGAATCAACATCAGTTCTTGAAGAGTACTTTACACATGCCTTAATACATTTGGTCTTACAAGAGTAATATTTGTAAAGAATATAGCACTGAGTTATATCCCAAGCTTTGAATTCTTTAAACTTCCCTGAAACGAATAAACAGTAAAATCTTCACACTATAATGCGTGTTATGGTAATAAATATTGAAAAAAAAACTTTTAACAACCAATATAATCATATGCTATTCGTTTGGATATTCCTCTTTCTAATCTTTTTTTTCATTCCTTGTTATTGATTCAGAACGAGAAATGTTGGAACAATCTGTTTCAACGGTGATGACATCCACATAGTAGTGGGTGTTTTCGAAAGAGGAACCTGTAATTAATCTTGTATGAAGTATATATGGCTACAGTAATTAAGGCAATCGGGTAACAGATATTACGCACCTTTGAACTGTCTGAGGATATAATCAGATTGCATTTGCCGTGGTTTCAGGTTTCTCTATGTGATGACTTTAATTTCATTACCTAGAAACACATTATTGTATACAGTTCAGTGTGTACTTTGTAACTCAGTAAAGGGATGTACTAATATTTCTTTGTGATCGTATACGGATAAAGTAATAAATACAAACTACTCTTATAAAGAAGCAGAGGCTTAGTGCTGAATAGAAAATAAGTTACAAGAACAAGCAGATATCATTATTGTAGCAAAAATATTGTTAGAATAGTAAATTTGTTCATTCGGTCGTTTACACACCTTAACCGTATTAACAGGAGATGTTACTAGCAAATTACCAAACCTAGGGATACCATTTATGTAACCCCAGACTGATTAAACATAGTATAAGTGTTACAATAAATTAAATATTTAATGAAACCGATCATTGTGCAGTTTTTAAGAGTGTATTACTGACATTGCTAATGATTATTATTATTTTTAATTGAAAATGTTATGTATTAAATCTACTTTACGTTTTGAACAAATTAATAAAATCGTAATGATTGATGTCCAAAGTTTTAACAACAGAGGTATAACACCTAATATATTAATGTAATGATGCATAAACCAAAATTCTAGTCATGGCCTTGGTTTGCGATTGCCCAATGTAATGTCTACGAGCTGGGTCACGGAATCACAAAATTAAACCATCCCGTAGGAATCATTAATTTAACTGCAATGAAAAGCATTCTCGAGATCGAACACCTTTAATGTAAAAAAATATAAACGAAAGTAGAAATCAAAATTTGTTTCATTTAAAAATAGTTTTCTACTATTTTGACACACATAAACATTTATTTTGGAGTTCGGGTTTTTAATGTGTAAAATATGTATGTGTTTACAAATAAAAATGTATAAGTATTTTTTTAGTCTGTCTACCCAACTTGTCATTCTATAAATGTAACCGTTACCTAAACTAACAAATACTCGTATATGGCAATGGGATCTTTCAACGCTAAGTTACGTTACCTATATGAAAAAAGTGGCCAAGTGAGAGTTGGACTCGCCCATGAAGGGTTTAGTAGCAGCAAGTAACATAATATAAAAGTTCTTGTAGTTCGTTGTATTTTTATTAACCGACTTCCAAAAAGGAGGAGGTTCTATGTTCCGCTGTATGTATATTTTTTTTTTTATGTATGTTCTCAGGACTATTGCTCGTAAGTATACAAAGTTTTGTTACTTTTAAAAATTCTCACTCTTTGTGGATCGTTCGTTCCCTCTATGTTTTCTTAACATTTGATTTTTTTAATAACTATATAAAAATATGTTTTCTTGAAATAACTTTATGTTGTATGTTCACCGATTACTCCGTCAGTTGTGGACCGATTTTTAATTTGTTTTTTGTATTCGATAGGGTATGCTTCCGAGGTGGTCCCATTGGCAGCATATCAGGATCTGATGATGGGATCCCAGGGAAATCGAGGGAAACCCTCATTTTTTATAGGCACACACTATGTTTTTCGTATATTTTCTAAGCCAAAAAGAATAGAAACGAACAATTACAAAAGTCTAAGCGATAGTAACTGGTAGTACCCACAGGTATGGGTTTGATGAGTAAGTAATTACTAAGTATTTACCCCCAAAATTTAGTTTTTCGGAAAAAATGACTGTGACATACGGACGGACAGATAGACATGACGAATTCATAAGGGTTCCGTTTTTGCCATTTGGCTACGGAACCCTAAAAGAGATTATTCAATATTTCCATGTCTATATGTGATTTACATAATGAGCGTGAAGTACCTACTTTGTGTTTCGTTTCATAGTTAACACCCTTATGAATTTCATTATATCGTATCGTATTCGTTTACCATACCGCATAAGTGGCAAATATGGTAAACTAGAAGTAACTACTTAATAATTACCTCTTAGTGAGTTCTAATTTCTCTATCTAATAAATAATATTATGAACCGGATCAAAACAAAATATACCTAATTTGGCAAAATTTGCTAAGCAGATTAATATTTTTTATTTCATTAATCTGGGGTAGTCCCGACTATAAAGATCAGATTAGAAGCTGAGAACCTGAACCTTATTACTATTTTTCACATATTAACCATCGCGACAATAGAGCATTATGACTGTGTTAGTCCAAGATACGAGAAAAATTATTTTATTAAGAAAACATTCGATTGATTACTGAGTTGATATTAGTAAATGAGGAGGTTATACTATCGATATTGTATTGCTGAATAAAACAGCTTAAATACTGTTCACCTTTGGGTCCCGTGACATTAAAACTATTGCAATATATTTCTAAAAACTTTGCTTGTAATTAACTAACTAACCAAAACATTCTTCATTCAACTATTATTTTACAGAAAACAAAGGTTGGTTGGTACAATACAGAAACCATATGTGAATTATGTATGTATGTTTATATATCTATGTATAATGTATATGTATAAAATTTTATATGTGTAGGTATATATATCTGTAGAATCGTTAGTTTTGTAATATATTTTAATTTAACCTATCGTAATACTTCTTTTTAAAATACGCTTGCCACACACACACTTTTGCAACACCCAAAGGTTTGACTGGAAGAAAATGCCTGTGGCATTAAGTCCGCCTTGTGCAATATGTTTGAAGGAAGTTGCATAAATAAAATAAAATAATAAATTATAATTAATATATTCAAAACTATTTACGCTTTGTACAATATGTAGAGTTAAGATAATAATCCATGTTTAAGCCTTATAGTGAAGTTTTAATGTTAAAAGTCGGCACTTAATGGTTATTGGTATGATATTAGTTTATCAGTAATTTAAATCGTGCGCTATAATACAAACCAGAAAAAATCATATGACAATAGGTATTTTTGCCACTAGTTTGTTTTCTTAGTATTTAGGAATTTGAATTGTAGACATCCAAATTGTTACAAATTTAACGTCATTGTAATGGCAACAATTTTAATTGTCATTTTTCTTGTTTGACGCTTTGACGTTGAAAGTAGTGCTTTGAGACGCTTGGATCGGTCGAGCTGGAGCTTCGTTAAAAAAGAACCGTTTTAATTGTATTTTAGCTAATTTTCCAACGACTCGGTGTTTCGTCGGTGACCGCTATGATTGGTCTGGGTTGGACTCGCGAGTGTTAGTAGTCACGTTCAAAGGGGCGCGATCCGCGATAGCTAATAAGAGTGTATTGTAATTCGAATTCCTTGAAGATTGTACAGCATTCTGGAGCATGTATGTGTGACGCGGCAGTGGGGTACCCCATCAACGGCGCCGAGAACAAGGAAGCCACACAACTCCAGTAAGTGTACAAGCCGTGGTTCATTGCTCTTTCCAGTGACATGGTTAGCGATTGAATGGCTTACTGATGGGCCCTAGAACATCTCAAATTTCCCAAGGTGAACGCAACATTGGAGAGAGGATTGAACACAAATACATATGATCAATTAACCAAAGAAGTTTGAAAAGATTGTGAAGGATACTGATTTAAAGAAAGTATACTGCACAATTCGAACGTTCTTCTAGAAATTGTGCAGTAAATTGCATCAAATTACAAATAAAAGTCACATTAAAGCTCTAGTTCTGCTGACTACATAAACGATCGTAGCTTTCGAGAACATGACTCATGCACTTTTGAAACTTTTTAGTTTTTACGCAAAGGTAACTGTAAAGTCGATTCGTAGTAGTCACTTGTTTGTTCAGATACTGATACCAATTCAAGAAGTTGAAAGAAAATAGATTGGTTTCATGTTGTTTACGATACACAACTGCTGTTGTAGTAAAAGGCCATCAAAGTTCATAGTTTATCTTTATCATCAACCTAATTCATAATATTTTTATGTTTACCAGGTAGCCGGTGTTTTGATGATATCATCTGCCATCATTTTTATGGTGCTGTCCTTGAAAAAATATTGTGTTTCCTTGAACGATTTAAAAATATCTAGATTTCTATTTTTATCTCTTAAGACTCTACAAATTGTCATTCTTGAAAAACAAACAAGTTGTTCAGCTTTTCACAAAGTTTTGAAATATAAATTACTAGCTTTTGCACGTGGCTTTGCTCACGCAGACTTTCTTCTCCTGATTTACCCCCTTAGCGCTGGAATTTCAAAAATTCCTTTCTTAGTGCCCACTTAAGTTATATATAGAACCTACATGCAATATTTCAGGATTCTAGGTTCAGCGGTTTGGGATGTGCGTTGATCTCTGTGTATGTCAGTCAGTCACATTACTCTTTTTAACCGACTTCCAAAAAGGAGGAGGTTCTATGTTCCACTATATGTATTTTTTTTTATGTATGTTCACCGATTACTCTGTCAATTGTGGACCGATTTTGAATTTTTTTTTGTATTCGAAAGGGTATGCTCCCGAGGTGGTATCTGATGATGGGATCCCAGGGTAATCGAGGGGAACCCTCATTTTTTTAGGCACATACTATGTCTTTCGTATATTTTCTGAAGTTACACCGGTATTTGCGTCTGGTAGTCATCATTTTATGATAAATAAATAAATAAATATTTCGGACATCTAAACACACAACGCCATCTAGTCCCAAGCTAAGCAGAGCTTGTGTTATGGGTACTAGACAACTGATACAAATACGTATATACTTTTTTTTATAAATACATACATATTATACATAGAAAACACCCAAATTCCTATGATGATGAGCTGATGATGTAAGGTACAACTCCTTAACGGTTAGGAGTTGGAGGATAAATCTTTAAATATCATATGTATGTATATTACCTTTAGTTGTATTCTTTCAAATTATTTAGGTAAGCTGATGATGGAAGGTGGAAGGTACAACTCCTCAACGGTTAAGAGTTGGAGGATAATTCTTTCAATTTCATACGTATCTAAAGACCTTCAGTCGTGTACTTTTAAGTTATTTAGGTGAACTGATGATAGAAGGTTAAACTCTACAAGAGTTACGGATTAAAGGATGATTTTAATATTAAACGTACGTTATTGACCTTAATTTGTATTATTGATGAAATAGTTCAACTTGCTACTTACCTACGATTGATTGCACTAAAAACTGAAAATAAAAACTTTTTATAAAAAAAAACCGACTTCCAAAAAACATCCAACGAAAACTCTGCCAAAAAAAAACTTGTTCTTCATAAATTGCCTATACCTAATTCTTTATTCATTTAAATAGTAGTATTATAATGTGTGCTAGGTACCTAAAATCTGTTTAAAGTTTGAAATATTTACTTAAGGAGTTTTTCATCAATTTTTGGGCTCGCAGGTGTTATTGGTATAACATTGCGAATTACAATTTAGATACTTTAATAATCGATGCATAAAACTGACAATTTAGTTCATTTTTTTAAAATCAATCCATGTTTTGTATAAATTTGTACATATGTATTGCTAATAAAAAACCTTTAAATGCCAGAATTATCATATTAGCTATCAAATACATATAGATAAGAAACTAAATTACTTAATTTTTTTTCATAAGAAACTAAATAATTGTTAAAATTTTAACAATTAAAATGATCAATACTATTGTAATAAAAACACAATACCACCAAACTCTAGTCTTGATTTTAAGTATGGAGTGAATTCTAAAGACGTTCATAACAATGGGATTTTGAAAAGTTAATGTTACATAGTTTGTTAACACTATACGTATGTATACGAAAGGCGTAAAAATTGACTTTATTTATGTCATATGTGTGTCACGAAAATTGCCATTGTAGAATCTTCTACAACTACTTAGTGATAATTACAATAAAAATATACTTTTGATAGTAAACATCAATGCATAAAATACCTAACGATTACCGAGCTTATAGTTTCTATTTTAAACTATATACTTTTCAATATTTTATATTTTATCATACTATACAGATTCAAATGCAAATTTAATCATTTCTGTACTGAAAAGAATCTATAAACTGGTTAGTAAACTAGTCGTGTGATTTGACCAATTTGGCAGATTTACTTTTTTCTTATTTTTTGTGTAAGATTATACTTTGTATTGATACATGAACCTAAATCTATAATATTAGTTATTATCTTTCGTTGGCGAATACGAGACCGGAGACCCAAAGATGTAAAATCACAACTGAACAGGCATCGTGTGGGTCATGTTGCATTTTCGATGGTAGTAGAGCCCCGCTGATTTCAGCACGAACGGGCCGGCTCGACCGGGGCGGTACTATCGTCGCACAGAAGATCAACGTAAAATGACAGTATGTGTGCTGTCATGTTTCGTTGGTGAGTGGGAGACCGGAGGCCCAATCATGCAGAAGCATCACTAGGCCGCCATAGTGTGGGTCACCATGCTACATTGTCTGCATTCGCAATGAGTATGGTGACCACCACTATTGGATTCTGCTTATGCTTCCCATCAGGCAGAGTAGAGTCATTCTGGCAGAGCCATACATAAAAAAGTAAAATAAAATAAATTGTCTGCATTGCAATGACTATCGTTTCCACTACTTCTGTATTCTGTTTATGCCTTCTATCAGGCAAAGTAAAATCACTTTAGGAGTTCATACATACCAAAAAAGTTCAACTATACTATTGAAATAGTAAGTAGTTTAGTGTAATTTTAATATGTATCGACCTCCCCCCGCACACATTTACGTCCCGCTGATATCTAAAACTGTATTCTGCGCGAAGTTTCGAACTTCCATAAAGTTTGGTTCGGACTATACCCTTGGAAAGGCCTATGTCCAGCTGTAGACGTCTTTCGGCTGCAATTATTTTATGATGAACTGTCTATCAAAGTATCATAGTCTTTCTATTATAATACGTCTATCAAAGTCTATCTATTATACATACTTAGTATACAACACGTTGTGGCAGAAACAATGATTATTTAAAAAGTTCAGTATGTTGTTTGTACTACTTTAAAAGTTAGCTTAATTGCTTTTAGCTGAAACCTGAGTAATGTTGCAATCTTAAACAAATAAGAGCGTACCCTCTAAAAATTAATGGACCGAAGGGATTTTGTTTGTACGGCGTTGGTCAACAATAAATATGAAAACGAAATTTATGATGGATGAATGTTTGTTACTTATTAACCACATCATAACGGCTGAATCGACCAGGTTACTTTTTTTGTAAGTACTTTGCATTTGTACTTTAGGCAAGAACTAACCACCCCGAAAAATGAATTGAAAAATTATATGAAAGCGGCGATCGAGCCTAAGCATAATTAATAGTACAATAATCGTAAATTTGAGTGTATGAAGCTTAGTAAAAGTATAATCTCAGATCCCTCTTGCCCAAACAAACCCGAGCTTGCCATTAAAACAATCAAAGGAAGCGCAATAAAAGAACGTTGGTGTAGATATTTTAGTTATTTATTGGAGGATTTATATTTTATAGAGACCTTTACTAATTAAACTATGAAATTAAAATATTGTAGTATGAATTTAGTACGTCAAAAATTCACATTGCTTAGTCCGTCAACCAGTGCTGCGCTCTTTCGGAGTGAAAAGAACCTTTGTAAATAGACTATTCGAGCCTATTGACATATAGGCTAAACACTCGCATACCGATCAATGGTGAACGGAGGTCAACTTAGGGCGACACTTATATTACAAGCCCTACTTACGGCACCGGTCATATTCGATTGTTCTTTAGGGAGTTCTATGTCCCGTGACATTTACAATTTTATCTTGTTAGGTCCCCAGCAGGCACACAAGTATCAAACACATCATACAACAATCACCGAACCTAGCTCGGGAGGATTCAACAATTCTTAGGTCCTGCCCTCCTTCTCCGAAAAGGGACACGTCCGCACGTGTTAATTTATCCAAAGGCAGTCCTTCTCGAGACTTCGATCTGCTTAGCGAGTCATTTTGACCACACCTAAAATGTCACTTTGACATGTCCTAGTGTTGCCATTACAAATTACATTTTACACTACATATACCACGATCGGTTTCGAACAACCATTATCACAATATAATTGGTAGTTTCACATTACCGTACAATAAACTTATCGGTTGGCGTACAGTAACTTTATACGAAGATGAAATATACAATACAATGACTATGGAAGTTAATGTATGAAAATATCTTGCTTGATAGACTTAAATGTTTAATAGTATAATTTTGTTACAATACGTAAAGGAACAAGTAAAATTTTAACAAAATAAAAACCGACTTCAAGGTTCAACTCGATTTCGCTTGGATGCCATCATCAGATCTTAGTGTCCTTCTCATGGTACCACCGTTGGGATATCTCCTTTCTATTAAAAAAAGAATTATCAAAATCGGTTCATAAACGACGTAGTTATCCCCGAACACAAATAAAAAAATAAATAAAAAATCCACGGTCGAATTAAGAAACCTCCTCCTTTTTTTTGAAGTCGGTTAATAAAAGAAAGGGAAGTTTCGAATAGGTACTTAATATACACTGCCAATATTATGTACATACAAAGCCTCTTTGCACACTGTTTTGAAAGACAGTAAGTACATTCAAATTCTAAACCTTGTCAGCATAAATCCATCAATCAAAAGGCGTTACTGTAGCAAAATCTCTTTGAATACACAGAGCTCTCATTCACACTTACGTTTTTGCAAAGGTTCAGACTAAATCTTTAAATTTGATTGATTTTTGTTAAATACTTGACGTGTCTTAAGCTGGTGAGAAAATATTGTACAAATATTTTGTTAATATCATAATCATTAATATGAATCGTGGATTCCTAGCACGTGCCTAGAATTGGATTATCATTTTTATTGAGGATTTCTGATTTCACTCAGCAATAAATAGGAACTGATACACAAAACTTACGTAATAATAGTGTTGGGTTCGATTCTCGGGTCGGGCCAAAAGTGTTCTTGGGTTTTTATTGCCAGAAGTTCTAATTATCAAGCCCAGAGTATGGAAGTATGGCGGTATTTCACCCCGATGCCTCGGAAAGCACGTTAAGCCGTCGGTCGGTCCTGGTTGTCATGAACATCTATGGCAATCATTGTTGGGAAGTTAGCCCCCTTAAATATACTGACAACCAGTTTAATCATTGAGTTCAGTTCATCATCAGGGAGACGGAAGTCCGATGCCAATTGCGCCGTGGAAAAACTAATATTGTGATAAAACCGGTTGGACCAATAGGCGACCCCAAATACTTTTGAGAACATTAAGTAAAGACAAATAAAATGATATTATTCTTTTCTTTAATTACTCAATATATTTGTTTTTAAATTTCACGCTCTGTATTTATTAACTCAACAAAATCAGCCTCAATATACAATGGCCCAATTAAGAGGTTTAGTGCGAGGACAGCCCGGAAGAACCAAACCATCAGCCTTAAAAGCCACTGTAAAATTAAATTAGTTATAATTTAACCTAACATATTTTTGACCATAATTTTATTTTAATTAATATATTAATTATATATTACCGAAAAGGGACTTTGAAGATATAAAAAAATGGAATTCATCGTGATAATAATTAAAAGCTATCGTCCCTTTTATTTACGTAACGCTTCCATTTAATTGCACTAATCTTAGTCACGGAAGATTATGATGAGTATTTAATTTTAATCTTAAAACATTTAATTTACATCAATTTAATCAATTACAAGTGAGTTATAGGTTTAGCTAGATAGAGAAACCCAAATAAATCAAAGTGATGTGTTATCGGAAGAAAAGCCTATGTCCAGAATTGGACCTTGCAGTGAGCTAATGATGATGAAAGGTAGAGAAACGATAAAAATCTCTCATTTAAATAGAACGATATATATGTCTCTTACTCTAATTTACAAATATATTAAAAGTAAATACTGGATTACCAGACTGTAAGAACATAAACTTACTGCACTGTATAATTAATACTCTCGATTGTCGGCACTGGATGGATCTTGTTGCAATACATTTTAGAATCAAACTCACTTGTACTTATTCTAGTATTTTAATTATCATTACATCTTTAAACCTTTGAGAATGCCATAAGGCGAAATCGGTCAGGTGTAAAGATAATTAAAATAGTGGAATAAGTACAAGTGAGTTTGATTCTAGAATGTATTACTGCACTGTAATTGAATTAAAAATCACATATCTGAAAAAGGATACTTAACTAATTATGTAACCTTTTTCAAATTTGATCAAAGATATCTTTGAATCGTATCAAAAGTTAGTATCTTCAAATATGTATGTATATGAATGTGAACTAGTTTCTGGCCACTGCTCTGCTCGTGTGTATGTCGGATGGCACGGTAATAATTTTTGCGTTAGTAAAAGCCTATACCACTAATAATGTTTGGCTTTCTATTCGTAAAATAATTTTCAAAATCGGTTCAGTAGTTTCAAAGATTACCCCTTACAGCCCCACCAATTTAACCTTTTTATAATATTAGTAGTTATTTGTGTATTTATTGTGTATTTAGAATCACTCACGACATAAAGCATTTTCACTATTAATGTAAGTGGACCTAAAAATTTTAGTCAGGAAAACGTCGGTATTTCATCAGTCTTCGTCAACCCCTTCAACGGATTATAAACGTGAAAGTATGTGAGGATAAAATATTATCCTGGTAAGTATTACTGTATTTTTTTAAAAGACGTTAAACACACATACCTATATTAATATTTTATTATTCAAATCAGTACAACTGTTACTTCTATTAAAACCATCGTTAAACCAGTTGTGGCTATAAAACACATATTTTCAATACAGTTCACCTACAGTACTGTTATTATTTATATTCTAAAGTTTACTAATTAATTATCATTTTAGGTGACAATAAAAAAGTTTAAGTTACCATCTACTAATACTAATAAACTTCTTTCAAATAAACTTACATTTCTGTTTCCAAAGTTCACTGAAAATCCAAAAAATTGTAATAAAATTGTTCTGTCTTTTCACTGAATATTAAAATTATTGTTTGTTTTCATAAAACCAATTGCACAAGAATTTTCTTCTAGCAGTCTGATTATATTATCGATGGTTCGCACGACAACTCCTCGCGGTAACTCGCAAAGGACTGAGCGTCGTCATTCCCAGTGTAACACTGAATGTTTCACTAGTCTTCACAACACCTAGTTATGTTATATTGTTTCAGCTGTATTAAGAATTTGCAATTGTGTACACTTTCATTGAACTAGTATTGGTACATTACAAAAATATGTTTGTTCATATGATTGGAATACGTGACGATGAAAATCTTATGTAGGTAAATGAAATAGATTTAATAATAATCGTATGACAAAATTAAATGTGTTTAACAGTAGGTAAGTGCTATAAATCCTTAGGAACCGCAAAATACTTGTAATTAAACTAGTGAGATAATTTATTTCATATACATATATATTATATTCGCTTTAAATACAATTTGTGTATTGCTTTTACCAATAACAATTACATAAAAGTTCTAAAGTGATAAAGTAAAAAAATATATTTTAATAGTGTTTGGTATCATACGCTTTTTTATACTTTACTAAAGTTTTTCTTATTAAATACTTTTTTTTCTACTATCGACAAAACAATAAAGAAAATTAGTTTATAAGGATTGTTTGAGACCATCTTACTTCAAAACAATAACAAGATATTATTAACAATATGGATGAAACCAAAATATATACACGTATTTTTCACAGTTTCGCTACTGAACAAACCAACACATAGAAAATAGTAGCTAACAAAAATAGCCGTGTAGATAGATTTATTAAAATAAATAATAAATAAATATAAATAAATATTTAGAACATCTAACACACAAAGCCATCTAGCCCCAAGCTAAGCAGAGCTTGTGTTATGGGAACTAGAAAACTGATATAAATACATATATACTTTTTTTTTGTAAATACATACATATTACACATAGAAAACACCCAAACTCCGAAACAAATATTTTGCAGATCATACAAACATTTGGTCCGACCCAGGAATCGAACCCAAGACCTCAACGACAGCAGTCGCATACGCTACCATTGCGCCACCGAGGCAGTTGCTTCGTAATACGTTCTGTTAAAATTATGTAGACAAAACTTTTTATGGATTATGTATTCAACAAATTAAAGTTTAAACAAATGCAGTCATTTTATCAACTTCCAGTTCTTATTGAAATTTGATTGGAAGTCGGTTATATAAAATATTAGCCAATTACAAGAAAAAAGAGGTGTTAGCGATTGTAGAAAGAGTTTAAACGCCAAATACTTGCTTGGCTAAGGGAGCTGTACAGATGCAATTGTCGTGATTACATAATATGTATTGTGAATTGTTAGTTTTAATTCCATATCAATCCGTAGTGCATCAGGGACGCTTTAATTTTTATACATTATTAAGTGGTCCAGTGGTGGATTTTTTTAATTAGGGGCAAACGGGCAGACGTATCACCTGATGGTAAGCGATTACCGCCGCCCATGGACACCCACACACACAAGAGGCGTCACAAATGCGTTGCCTGCCTTTGTGGAATGGGAGGGAGATTTTGAGGGGGAGAGGTTGGGGTAATATTAGCATCATCAATCACCATCAACTACCTTTAACAGCCCACTACTTGATATAAGTCATTTCTTAGAGAAAAGGGTTTAGTCTACTTTACAATGCCAGACTGGTTAGTATGTAAATTGCGCCAGGCTTACTTTTTATGCAGTGACGTCATCCTAAATAGTTTGTTTCCGTATGGCACTATGCATATTATCGGCACTAGAAAAACTAATAAATCCTATCCTACTAATATTATAAACGCGAAAGTTTGTAAGTATGGATGCATGTTTGTTACTCTTTCACGCAAAAACTATTGAATGGATTTGGATGACATTTTGTCACTGGTTTACTTTCTATGCAGTGACGTCGCCCTGGATAGTTTGTTCCATTATTTTTAAGTCACCACATGGCAAATAGTAGCATATTTCTGTTACAGTTGAAATAAATTGTAACGGTATGCTATATTTTCTCATATATCGTTCTTGAAATAGACTAAATAATGTTGCAAAAGAAAATGAAATTGAGGAAGTCTATATTAGTTGTGGTGACGAAAGAATGGTGGAAAGATTTGTAGCGTGTAGTTGAGAAGAAAATTTATTTAAAAAATTACAAGAATATAATGTTTTTATACCATTCTGTTTATCGCTTGTACCATCTAATAATATTCGGCTTACATCTTTATATAAAATGTGTACGTTGTTTTATTGTCACCCAGATTTTGTATTACGACAATCATTTACCTTTTTGATTGTCGTTATAAAAATATTTTATTAGTTTTAGAAGCTACGTTTATAGAATCTTATAATAACAATCCAGATTTTGTAAATTTCTCAACACATTTTTCTTTCTACAAGCACTTACTACTACGGCAATTCACGGAAACTGCAACTACACACATCAAAAGTGTCTAGGGATCAAGCATTTTTATGCGGATTTCTTGAGATTGAGATGTGGCTTTGGCCCTGGCCTGCTCAGTCGCCAGACTTGAACCCGATTGAGCATGCATGGGATATGCTACAGAGAAGAGCTCTGCCGAATATGGAGGGTATCCAGTCGCAACAAGACCTTTTTTTGTTGTTGCAACGAACATGGGCGGCCATTCCACAGCGTGATTTGGATGAACTCATTTTGAGTATGCCAAACCGATTTTCTTGTGTTAGTGTTCGCGGTAGAAACACGGATTATTAATTGTTTAAGTTACCTAATAAAATTTTAAAGAAAACTGTTATTTCAGTCTTTTTTTCGAACTTTAATGTTAGTGGTTCAAATGTCAAAAATCCTTTTATTAGGAAAATGGCAAATTTCTTTATTAATGCAAAGGTGACTTGGTTTATCGTTACTGTGACAAACGAAAACACTTTATTTGATGAATCCTTAAAGAAAATTTTAATTAATATCAATCAGGAGAAAAGTTATTGCAAAAATATATGTTGATCCCTAGACACTTTTGATGTATGTATTAACAACGTTTTATTTAGTTTTTTTAATCGAATGATTGTTTTCTAAAAATATTATGAATATTTTGATACCAAGTGTTTTCATTTTAAAAACTATGGCAAGCAATTCGAGTTATTTATACATATATAAACAAACAATTTTTTTTTTTGTTGAGCAATGTTATGTGACTTCATATTTATATTCTATTTTACTGGTTACTAAAAACAATCCAAAATAAAAATAAAAAACAGAGCAGTCATGAAAACACAAGTGAAAACTGAAAACTATAAACAAACAGTTGTTTAAACTCACCTGAAATGAACCTCTGCTCTTTAAATAAAATTCGCGATAAAATAAGTAGTTAAGGAGCTATGAGGGAACAAATGAACATACATATATACATACATAGCCTGTCAAAATCATAACCCTCCTTTGCCTTTGCCGTAGTCGGGTAAAAAGTTAAAAAATATAGCTCATGAAAAACGTTCGGTGACAACTGTTTTCCATGAGCACCCAAAAGGTGCTCGACGCGCCTGAAGAAGTTTTCACTTCAATAATAATATTTTAATGTATTAAACATTTGTATAAATTTTCAATCCGATTTACGACTGTACTGTACGAATAGCATAGTGGCTCAGGCAGTCATCTCACCTGGGACAATATTTTGTATGATCCAAATAAATATTGTTCTGAATCTGAGTTATTTCTTCCTTCTAACTTTCCTTTACATGTACTCTGAATTTCTCATCTAATCTCTAAAGTGCTCCTTTGGTAGCTTCGGTTGACAGCAAATAGTTTCCATACTATTACTTAGGTATAATTATGTGTAGAACAATATTAAAGTTGGCAATACGAGAGCGTTTAATACGCTTCTGCTGTCCCAATTCAAGAATATTAGCGATTCTGTACTCATATATGCTTATTTGTTAGTTTCCGTTCTGATTCATTACTAGCTTGGAATAAAAAAAGTAAAAACCGCTTCTGGTTAACTTAAAAAAGTAACCTACGTAATGTAAAGTCGCCATGTTAACAGATGAATTTTTGAATAATTATATTGACGTTTAGAATAATGTACGGATTCTAAAGGGACGCCAAACATCTAAACAAAAAGCAATTTAGGGGGAATTCCCGTCTGAATTACTATTTAACGATAGATTTCCGCCACGTAACCCCAAATTCAATTAAATACATACGCAAAACTCAACCACTTGCTATTTGTTTAATCACCTAATCTGTAGGTTTTAACTGAGATTTCGTTACAAAAACTATCATTAAAAGTAGTAGTTATACATCAGTCATTAATTGCTAAGAATTAAGTCTATAATGAACATTAATTTGTTTCAACGTCATCCATCAAATAAATAAATATATCAAAAACTGATACGGTCAATACAAAATGGTAATGTATATTTCTTATTTAACAAGTTAGTGACAAAAATTTCAGAACTTTATGCGGTACACGAAGTGTGCTGCAAACTGCGACACTGAGATGGTGTCGAATATATATTTTTTGTTATAGTTTTTTGTGTGTGTGACCACACAAAATTTCATACGTATATATACATCTATAGTTGTACCAAATACACGAATAGAGCCTTAGTTGTATTCTTTCAAGTTGTTTAGGTGATCTGACAGGTAAGTTTAAAAGATAGATGAAACTTTAAGATACTGATCTAATAACTAATAGCCATGCTAAGCTATTAAACAGACTTTAAAAAAACATCAAAAGAAAACTCCCTGCCTAGAAAGACAATAAGCGAAAAATAAAAAATTACTTACTTTAAAAAAAACCGACTTTAAAAACTAAAAACTTGAGAGGTGTCAAGCTACACCCGGATGGAACGAAGTTTATATATATATATATATATATATATAGGATATGGTACTACTAATAAAAATGCGTATAAAATATTCAAATTATTTTAGTTTGTTATATTTAACGTTGAGTATCCAGCACTATGACGTCAACTCAATGTTAAAAGTGTCGTTACATTTTTTTCCGTCTAGTCCCCTTTCGCAACGCGCCATAAGGAACTTTGTTCCAAAAGTATAAAATAATAATAGGATTTAATTATATACACCTTATATGCAAACCTTTAATATTGATGAAACACTACTATTGGTATGTGCTACCTATTCATAGGTTTGAAGTCGGTGCCAAGCCAAAATGTAATACTAGGTAGTCACTCGTTGCGCGTGACTACCTAGTATTACATTTTCAGCCCGCGCGTGTCGGGCAGACACGCGTGGGCTGACGTCGTCTCGAAATATACTAAACTAGCTGATCCACGCAACGTCGTTTGCGTCTCCTATTGCCCTATTGTAGCGCGATAATTTTCCCCCGTTTTTGAAACATTCTTCTCTCTTGAACTTCAAACAGATTTTAGGTACCTAGCACACATTATAATACTACTATTTAAATGAATAAAGAATTAGGAATAGGCAATTTATGAAGAACCAGTTTATTTTACACTTTTAAGTGTTTTTTTGGCAGAGAGTTTTCGTTGGATGTTTTTTGGAAGTCGGGTTTTTTTTTTATAAAAAGTTTTTATTTTTCAGTTTTTAGTGCAAACAATCGTAGGTAAGTAGTGCGTTGAACTATTTCATCAAACTTCATCATCAAGAATACAAATTAAGGTCTATATGTACGTGTAATATTAAAATCCTCCTCTAATCCCTAACTGTTGAAGAGTTTAACCTTCTATCATCAGCTCACCTAAATAACTTGAAAGTATACGACTTAAGGTCTTTAGATACGTATGAAATTGAAAGAATTATCCTCCAACTCCTAACCGTTGAGGAGTTGTACCTTCCACCTTCCATCATCAGCTTACCTCAATAATTTGAAAGAATACGACTAAAGGTAACATATGTACATATGATATTTAAAGATTTATCCTCCAACTCCTAACCGTTAAGGAGTTGTACCTTACATCATCAGCTCATCATCATAAAATGATGACTACCAGACGCAAATACGGGTGTAACTTCAGAAAATATACGTAAAACATAGTATGTGCCTATAAAAAATGAGGGATTCCCTCGATTTCCCTGGGATCCCATCATCAGATCCTGATATGCTGGCAATGGGACCACTTCGAAAGCATACCCTTTCGAATACAAAAAAAAAATCAAAATCGGTCCACAACTGACGGAATAATCGGTGAACATACATAAAAAAAATAAAAAAAAAATACATACAGCGGAACATAGAACCTCCTCCTTTTTGGAAGTCGGTTAAAAAAATACACTATTATTAAAACATCGTTCAAAGTTACAACGAACTACAAGAACTTTTATATTATGTTACTTGCTGCATCGGAACCCTTCATGGGCGAGTCCGACTCGCACTTAGCCGCCTTTTATTTATTTTAATGTTCAGCGTAAATCAAACTATCACCGGCGAATTTTGTACCACTATAAATCAGACATTTACTGGATCCATTTCATTTTATGTTGTTGTTTTTATTAAAACTTCAATTAAAATACAAAAATGAATCAAAATGTTTCACTATAAACTTGCCAGTTTTGGCTCTGTACACACTTGCAGGTAAATAAAGTAAATACTTTAATTTATATAAAAATAAAAAATAAATAATGCACTTTGCACATGTCTGTGTATTACATTTAAGTTGATTGACATCGCTAATTAGAGGTATACTCGTTTTAGAAAAAAGAAATAATAGGTCTTTACCTATGAAATTGCCGTTTTGTATGCAATAAGTGAAAGTACTTATTTTTTCAAACTTTTTTATTTATGTTATTCGAAGTAATCACCCAATCAATCGACGCATCTTTGCCAACGCATTGGCAGTTTATTGATGCCCTTCTTGTAAAAATCAGCTGGACGGGAGGCAACAAACTCTTCAAAGGCATTTTGTACTGCCTCTCGGGAATTGAATTTTTTACCCACTAAAAAGTTGTCTAAATTTTGGAAAAAGTAATAGTCGGTAGGTGCGAGGTCTGGTGAGTATGGCGGATGAGGGAGAGCTTCCAACCCCAGCTCTTGCAGCTTGGAGACTGTCTGTTGCGCAGTATGGGGTCGCGCGTTGTCGTGAAGGAGCAGTGGGGACGACCGATTGACCAAAGCTGGTTGCAGATGTGCAAGCTTCTCCATCATTCTCTCCAGTTCTTCACAGTGCACATCTGCATTAATGCTCATGCCGTTTTGTAAAAAGCTGTGGTGAATCACACCCGCACTTTCGTCATTTTTGGTTTAGGGCATTGCTTTGGTGCTGAACCAGGGTCTAACCAACTTGCTGAGCGCTTTCGATTGTCGAACAGAATCCATTTTTCGTCGCACGTAACAATTCGATTCAAAATTCCTTCATTTCTTTGCCTGTTGAGCAGCGCAAGGCAGGTCTCGACGCGTACGTTGCGCTGGCGATCGTTAAGGTCGTGGGGCACCCATCTATCAAGCTTTTTTACCTTGTCAATTTGTCGCAAATGGATCAATATTGTTTTGATAGTAGATTTGTAGATTGAGTTTCGTCAGCTACCCCAATCGCCTTTAATTCATAATTGTTAACCAAAGTCTCCGGACGATCACGAGCTTCATTTTTCAAGTCAAAATTTCCAGAACGGAACCGGGAAAACTAATAACGGGTTGTGCGTTCGTTTGTACAGTTCTCTCCGTAAACGTTTTTGATGTTACGTGCCGTTCGTGTCGCGTTGGTGCCACGACGGAACTCATATTCCATAATTACACGAATTTTTAAAGTATCCATTATCATGAAAAATGTTCAAATGTAATGAAAATACAACGCTAATCAAAAAACAAAAGACTGAGTTTGTAAATAGAATGTCATGGTTTTAAAACAAAATTAATTTGAATTTAGAATACAGAGCCATTACAAACTTTTTTTTATTTGAAATGACCAGTACTGAAGAACGGCAAATTTCGTACCTTCGTGGTGTTATAAAATGTGAACAGTTTTACGACTGAATGTGAACAATCTTATACGTTTCCTACTGCTACTATTTACCGGCACTATTCAAGTAAAGCTTTCAAAGGCCATTCAAGAGATACTATTAACCCAGTTATGTTCCTACGTAACGATTTCGTTCTAATGATGAAATTGTATTCAGTGCTGGACACAGGCCTCCGTAGAAAAGAGATTTTGGGCTCTACCGCCGTTGGTACACGGTTTGTTTCAATTTGTCCTTTTTATTTGCAGTGATGTTGTCTTGCGTAGTTTGAACCTTAGTCGTCTTTTACAATACCTATGGCCAGTCACCACACGGAGAATATATATACAAACACTGTATGTATCTATTAGATAACTTAAAAGATCGGTCTCTTTAACATTTCGTAAAAAAAATATTAAAATT
The DNA here is from genome assembly GCA_949125395.1 of Diaphora mendica. Lineage (NCBI taxonomy): Eukaryota > Metazoa > Arthropoda > Insecta > Lepidoptera > Erebidae > Diaphora > Diaphora mendica. The sequence continues at coordinate 20,740,641 of OX421313.1, read as the reverse complement.
AGTAGTCACAGTTTAAAGGCAAGCAATTCATTTCTTTAACGTCCAGTCTGTATAATGAGTGACAATTTGTTTCATGCCACTATTATTTTTAGGATTTCGTAGTTTACGTCACGGAACCCTGATTGTTTCGTCATGTCCATCCGTCCGGAAATCTAAGAAAATTCATGATGTTAGTCAATGTGATTAACTTTTAAGGAAAACTATAATAATTGCTTTGATATCTTTGTTAGTTCAGGAGTTATAGAGGCCTAACTTGTAAAAAGCGTTTACTTATAAATCTTCGTACAAAAACAACGAAATAATAAGGTAAAAATTATTCATAGTAGTAAATTACCAACCCCGCCTTCTAAATCTACATGCCATTATAGGTAACTACGGAACCCTATTCTATATGTGGCCTGACACGCCTTCGCCCGTTTTTTCATATTAGTTTAAGTGGTCTAGTGCATTTATGAAAGAGGTCAAAGTAACAGCTTAACATTTATTTATGCCTATAAAGTCATGCCATTTATTGTTATTTATCAAATAACAATAAATGCTATGACTTTATAGGCCATTACATAGTAATAGCCGATAGCCAAACATCATTTATTATTAGGTACTGAATTAATTTTCGGACCTCCCTTTAAGCTTTAAGCTATTAGCACAATAAACAAATAATACTCAATGATAGTGCTCTCAAGTTGCATGCTTCGAAAAGATGGAAGAGGAAAAGAGGAAATCCGTAAATACAAGTATTAAGAGTTGAAAAATCATAACGATTGGGTAATTCGTGGCTAATTGACCTCTTCAAGATTATTTCTGTATAGAAACAGGTATTTATATTAGGTATTTATCTATAGAACCACTGGTGCACTTTATGAAGCTATTTTTGTGGACACGACTATACCACTAACACTACTTAAAATATATTATCTTGTTAAATTTGATAATATTAATATGTTTTTAACCGAGTATGTACGTTCCTCCGTAGAGCCTCCACTACTGAGCCGATTTCAATGAATGGTGTGCCAAAAGATTTGTAATAATGGCCTGGATGACATAGGCTACATACATTTTATCGAAAGTTTTTACGTAGTCGGGTTATAGTTTTAAAAACTTTTTCTTGTTTACGATTAGAACGTAATATATTAACTATAATTGAAAAAACTAAAAGATAATGTCTTGTTTTATTTTCATCTAAACAAATAAATAAAATTGGAGTGTCTGTTTGTAATATTAAAATAACCGCTTTTTAATAAATGCATATGTACATATACCAATATTTGTCTGTCTGTCGGTCTGTCTGTATGTTTGTTCCGGCTAATCTCTGGAATGGCTGAACCGATTTTGACGAGACTTTCACTGATAGGTAGCTGATGATATAAGGAGTAACTTAGACTAGCTTCGCCCCGCAACGTTACCCGTGGTACGACAATAACTGCGGGTAACTCCGCGGGGCACAGCTAGTTAAATTATAAAAGAAATACTTCTAGACTAAAGTATGAAAAAGTAACCCTGAAAACTGCCGCAATACATTTAATAATAGTAATTAGTCTCTGATGAATGACACACTGCACTATTTATGATCATTTGTAGTTTAAAAACAATTAAAGCGTAACTGTTGTCACTGTGTAGGTATGTACCTCACGCGACAATTTCTTTTGTTCTGACTTGTACTCAAGAAATTCAGGTGACAAAGAAAACATGGCATTATATTGTTAAGTAGACGTACCTAGGTCCTAGATAGTTAATCGAAGGAGAACCATGCTTAGGCACATATTTATGAGCTCGACCCCAGTAACCAAATTATAACCAAACCAATCTCAAAGATAAACTTTGTTAATTATTTTCCAAAAAATAGCCAAGATACTGTTTATAATATCAACCACGTCCATTTACTTACTAAAGTTGAAAAACATTTTAAAACTTAAGAGCATAACATATTACATTAACTTTAAATTAACTACTTTATAGGTAGTAGAGCCACGCTGATTTCAGCATGAATGGGCCGGCTCGACCGGGGCGGTACTACCCTCGCACAGAAAATCAACGTAAAATGACAGCGTTCATGCTGTCGTGTTTCGTTGGTGAGTGCGAGACCGGAGGCCCAAATAGTCTAGTCGACAAGTTCCACTTGTTGACTAGACTAAAAGATGCAGCAGCATCACTAGGCCGCCATGGTGTGGGTTGCCATACTGCATTGTCTGCATTCGCAGTGAGTATGGTGACCACCACTCTTGGATTTTGCTTATGCTTTCCATCAGGCAGAGTAGAGTCATTTTGGCGGGCCATACAAAAAAAAAAAATAAGCACTAACTAATTATTACAAAATATAGAAAATAGTTAAACAATTAATTTCTACAGTTTAACAATTCATTTAAACAATTTATAAAACTCATAGTGTTAGCAACAATTTAACTTAAATCTACTTTGGTATTTTTTTTTTCAAAATCATCATCATCATTGATCATTTAGTCAGAAGAAACAAACAAAAATGTAATTTAACAATTTGATAAATGAATGATGAATTTAATTTGACAATAGTGTAATTATGGTAACATAAGATGATATTGTGGCGACTTCCACAAACAGCTCATCAAAAATATAATACGTCTGAGGAGCCTTCCTTTGTATTGGAGGGACGTTCCCTCACAACATGATATAATAAAAAAAAAATTTTCACTATGAAAATACCATTATCATAAAAGTCGGCCCAATTGGGTATTCTACGGCAAATATCTGCAAGTCTTTGAAAGGCTAAAACATGTTGTGTTTTCTATTGCAGCCTAGTCAGAAATAAAACTTGTTTACAGGTGCGTTCAACCCCATCAAGGTACAAGTTCAAGTTTATTGCCAAGGTAGGGGTAATAATGTAGGTAACTATTCAATTTGGCACTTTGCCAGTTACTAAATCGTCCAATAAACACTTTCAACTAGGGCTGCCAACTATGTTTTACAGCGTAAAGTAAAAACAATTTTTACAAAAAAAATCTTTAGTCACTGCTTCCACAAAAGATGACATAAAATATAATGGTAAAGATAGTCTTTTACGAACTATTTTTTAATGTAAATAAATTTAAACGTAAATGCATTTTACATTTTCAAAAGCACATAAGGCAGTAAGGTTATTTTTGTTTCAAAACAAAGTTGTCAACCCTACTTTCAACAGCTGTATAGAGAAAAAGTATTAAGGGGCATTCTATTACTCAATGTACTCTACACATAAGTTGAGGTTGCCTATATAAAACGTTCTTTATTTTGTATTAAGTTGAACGGAAAGAAATATTGGTATAATTCAGGGATTTCATAAATGACAAACACTTTATCGTCTCTGTAACAAATGTTCACACACTTTTGTAGGAAGATCTTACTTATAATTATTTTGGGAAAACTATTTTTTTTTTATGTTTTAGCTGCAAAAATGACTCTGCTCTGCCTGATGGAAAGCATGAGCACAGTCCACGAGTGGTGGTCACCATCCTCAATGCGAATGTGGACAATGCAACATGGTGACCTTAGTGAGATGCTTTTCACGCCCTGCTTTAATGACCTATTAAATATATTATTTACGTTTCTTTTTCCTTAAATCTATCATTAACAATGATGTCATAGTTATACGTTAAAACGCTTTGATTTAAGTAATAGTAAATTTTATATTAATAATAATCTAAACAACAACGCGTCTAAAAATATTTTTTTAATAATATAGCAGCAAAATTATAATCAACGATTCCTTTTTTCAATAATGCCTCAAATTAATCAGTATACGAAATCTTGAATGGAATGGAGGTACTTGGAGAGAAAAAATAATTCCTTGGAGAAAAATTTACAAAAAAGGACGTTTCTAATAAGATTTTCTTCATGAACATAATCATTACTCTTAAGTTGTACTGTACGTACAAAGACTGCACGTTTGGCCTAGTGGTTTAACGGGCACCACGCCGTGTTCTACTTCGCCAAATGTCGTGGGTTCAAATCCTACGTAGGACAACACTTTGTGTGATCCACAAATTGTTGTTCTGAGTCTGGGTGTTATTTGTGTCCATTTCATGTATGTTTGTTAAGTCCCCCGCGAAACAGGATTTATGCCTAGTGCGGGAGTTGTCTTTTAAAAGAAAAGTAGTACAGTACAGTCTTTTAAAAAACCCAAGCAATTTGTTCAGGTCGGTTGAACTACAATTTTCTGAGAAAACGTTACTATACCGTTATTATGCCATCGCTTTCTACTGCTCCAATTATTATGGGTTCAAATCTCACACGGGACAATACTTTGTGTGATCCACAAATTGTTGTTCTGAGTCTGGATGTTCTTTGTGTCCGTTTCATATATGTTTGTAAAGTCCTCCGCGACACAGGATGTATATTCCTAACGCGGGAGTTGTCATTTTTTAAAGAAAGAAAGATATAAAGATATACATCATAACATAGGATATACATATGACAATAAATACACTAACTGAACATTTTGTTGTTATCATTATTTTATACGATGACTAATCATGTATTGCTGCGAAAATCTGAGTAAACACGAGCTTTTGTCATTATTATTTTCAGAGGCGTTGTAATTAAGAAGATTCATAATCGTTATAATTTTTATTAGGCTGTGTATTAAAAATTTAAAAGTTAACGTTATTATCAATGCACACATAATATACCATAATACGTTCATTAGAACCACAAGAACAACTTATTTTTTTAAGTTGTTCTAATGCAACGAAAAGCAATGTTTAATCTAAAAAAGATTCCAAAAAATTTAGAGCCTGTTCCTCCTACTCAATATTTTGCGTAGGATATTTAATTTTAATTTTCAATAACTTGATAACCCTGAAATCTCGAATATGGGTTCCACCTAATATCCTCCTAACAGATTTTTATCCAAAACTAATATCTTGATATCTTCTGAACATGTAGCAAATGACATTGGAAAATTAAATATGACTCAGATAAAATACTCAACACGAAGAAACAGCAGCGAATCTATTTTTAAAGCCGATCCGGTTTTCACATAGGTATACACCTATGTGAAAACCGGCTCGGCTTTAAAAATAGATTGCTTATCCTATGGCGAACAGTTACATTTCTTGTTTTAAGGTAATATAAATACTAAAAATATTAACAGGTAGTTGTTTTTCAATGATACTATGGCTGCACCCACATACTAAGAATAAAAAGAAAGAACAAGAGTAGGTAAATCCATACAAACTCGCCTTTATGGTAGTCCTTTAAAGCCTCAATAATAGAAAGTGTTCTGACGAGCTCTTCCAACTGGTTCCATCTTTTCCCTTCCTCTACACGACAACAAATGCTGGCCTTAGAAGTCACCGTTTTAGAGTAATAAACATACACTCTTAAACGGTTAGGTTCTTCCTTTAAGCAGTCAAGACCTGGAACTCCTTACCACGGCACGTGTTTCCCTCCTACTATGATCCCGAATCCTTTAAGCGGGCCGTGAAGAAGCATTTCACCGCCATAGTGTGGGTCGCCATGATGTAATGGCGATGTAATTCACAATGGGGATAGCGACCAGCACTTTTAAGTTCTACACATTCTTTCCATCAGTCAGAGTAGATTCATTTTAAGAGCTATCTCCTAAAAAATGTACTAATATTAGAAAATATATATCATACTTGTAATTTAAAATGTAATCATTAGACAACAACCTTACATAAGTATACATGAAGCTTTCTTATTGTACATTAATATAAATATATATAAACGCACGGTTTGAACATATTTACATTTAATTCATGTATTATTTATTTGTACACCTGCTTAATTGCAAACTCAGATATATATGTAGTTCAATCTATATTTTATATATGATTACATATTAACAATATCGTAGTTAATTTTATAAACTTATTTGTAATTTATGATTGCATTGTTAATAATATACATCAGAATTATACAACCCAAATTTAGTAGAGAAATGAGGTCATAAACTATTTAAAATATACAATACAATATAGTTCACAAGTTTACTAATTTTTGACTACTATTTAGATGACACATGATGATACATTATTGACACCTTTCATTCTTAGCCGAGTGGGACTCCCACTGCTTTAACTACTTTTGTTTTATTTACTAGGGAAACAATTTTGTATATATGTGACCACTTATTGTAACCATGGTGTTGCTTCATGTTTTCTCTGCTTATCAACACTATACAATTCAATAAAGCTACAATATTTCCTAACTTTTAGTTTCTTATAGTACTATATTATATTGTTATATTCAAAGCTTGTGTATTGTCTATTCTTATTCTATTCACTATTTATTTTTCTTTACTCTTACATGGTTCTTAACATCTAGTTGTTTTCTAACAATAGATATTCCTTCTGGGTAACAAATACCTGCTTCCTATTTTATTTAACAGTATATTTTTAAACTAATTTTATGGTTCCTTCCGGTATTAATTTTTCTAAGATGTTATTCCAGTTATTGTTGTTTCGTTATTTGTGTACGTGTTCAGTGCTTGTGTGCATGTCTTACTTTTACATAGTTCTCAATGTCTAGTTCTTCTCTAACAATACAGTTATTCTTTCTAGGTTACAATTTTTCGTTTCTAATTTTATTTAACAGTATGTTCTTAACCAAATTTTTAGGGTTCCTTATGATATTCGGCGACAGATTGGTGCAATGGTGTCATGGAGCACCTGGTTTTGTACCCTTGTGTACCCTTCAACGGCACAGTCACACAACATTAACTATAATAATAAAGAAATCGCAGTAAGGAACCTTAGACTTGGCACGACTTTGTCTAGATTTCATTACTTTTTAGAGATAAACAAGCAGCTCTATCGAGACTTGGCTAGTTTTTTACAGAATGTTTTCTGGTGGGATTACATTTACTTTATTAGGCTACAATATTTTAAATTATTAGTCTTAATTTCGATCTTCACATTATGAAGTTGAAATGGAAAGTGGAAATATCTGGAACAGAATTTTAGTTTTATTGCTCATAATGCAAGTTAATAAGGGAGCGTTAATTTCATTCCAATCTTCAACAATAATTATAAACAATGTCAGGCAATGACAACACAGAACACATAATGACAATGACCGTCTCGGTGGCGCAGGGGTAACGCATGCGACTGTTGCTGCGGTTAGATTCTCGGATCAGACTAAATGTTTGATAAATCTGCAATTATTTATTTCCGAGTTTGGATGTTTTCTATGTATGTTATTGAAAAAAAGTATATATATATATATATTTATATCAATTGTCTAGTAACTAAATTACAAGCTACGCTTTGTTTTCGACTAGAAGACGTTGTGTCAGATGTCTGAAATTACTTAAATAAATACTTAGTTTCTACGCTCTCATCTGGGGGCACGGTCGTGCCCCCGCCAAGACGAGCCAAGCGAAGCGCGAGGGCACTACCTACCTTTTCTCGAAGTGTTTCGCCGTTTTTTTGAACCCTCATAACTTTGGTTACCGATATACCAGCTCGTTCAAATTCTCAGGATATGATGTTACCAATAGACTAATAAAACATACAAAGATTTAATTGCATAGCTTTAATACTTTAGATTTTATTGATACCTAAAAAACACCGATTTCGTCACTGACACACTGATGATCATCAAAACTGTTAGGGTACTTCCTGAAGTGCTAGAAAGCTGAAATTTGGTATGTAAACTAAGTGTAGTATACAAACAACAAAAAAAATCATAAACCTATTACTTTTGCCCCCCAAACCCCAAATTTGGGGGGTGAAGGTTTGTATGAGACTTTCACAAATTTTTATGCTAGTGGTTTTATTTTTAGGACACGGACTTTTTCGAAAGAAGATGCACACGAAATACAGCACAAAAAAAAAAGCTGCCTTAAGCAACTTACAAAAAGAAATGAAATCCCACCAAAAACATTTTCATGTAAAATGTTGCCAAGACGACTGCATATGGCTAACCCTGTGAAAAAGATATCAGATCTCATGTAGAGCCAAGGTTCTGAATCTACACGCCCTAAGTCTACCAACCCTAAGTTCATAAACTCTAGATCTCAGTAAAAATGTATGGCTTGGCTGTTTCGTTACTTCAGAAACTAAATATTCGTATAACACATTACTTCAGAAACTAGATATTTGCAAACACAAAAGGCATTCGTTTCCCCTTCGTGACGGTATGGTAGCGAAACGGCGAAGCCATAAGTTTTTTCTGAGGCGTAGAGTTTATGAAGTTAGGGTTTGTAGAGTTAGGGCGTGTAGATTCAGAAGCTTGGCTCTACATGAGATCTGATATCTTTTTCACAGGGTAAGCCATATGCAGTCGTCTTGGCAACATTTTACATGAAAATGTTTTTGGTGGGATAACTTTTATTTCTGGAAGTTGTTTAGTTTTCATTACTATGTGATATGTTAGGCATTGACTTGAAATTAATCAGAATCAGTAAATTATAAAACGAATGTAGAAAATATTGAAGAAAACACTTTCTTGGCAGCAAGATGTATATAACTATTTATTCATTGACAACTAACAACGTAACGAACAATTCTATATTTAATAAATTAAATTAAACAGCTTTTTAAAAACAAGTTTTTACTGGAATGCCTCGAGACGAATCAAACGAGTCCAAAGTCGATGGTGATGCGACGTTTCTTAACAGAGTTCCTATGGCCACCTTCCAGCTCCAGCATCAGATCAGCTCCATGCCATTATAATATTGTATTGTCACGCTGTATACATATGCTTGCAAAATTTCAGCAAAATCGGTTAAAGATATATGCCTCAAAAATTAGTTGCAAGATTTCACCCGAACATACAAGCATACATACATAAATACATTGCAAGTTAATAAAAAACTTGTAAAATACAATATTTCTCTTTAACTAACATAGTGACAAAACTCCTTTTAACAAGGAACTTTCTCGCTTGGTAGAGCCAAATATTTTTATAAAACTTGCGTAAAGTATAAGAACAAAACAAAGTATTTTGGATGTCAATTTTTTAAGTATTTACAGGGTTTGTTGGTAATTCTTATAAATTAGTATTTTTTTTCTTCATTTATTGCTAAATGTTTGTTTTTGTTTTTAATTTTACGTGAGAAAACTGATCCAGGTAAAGACAACAATTAAAAAAGTTATTATTACTATGGAATTCTTTTAAATGCAATAAAATTCAACCATGTATAATTTTAAAAAAAAAACAATTCAGAAGAAGTACATAATTATATCTTCTTAAAAAAGAAATGATTAGAAAGAAACAATTAATAATATAATAGCATCCATTAAATAAACGCAACAATTATTGCAATGGCTGAGAAATCATAACAATGTTCTTTAGTGACATGTTAATTGTACACAACAATGTAGGCAACTCTACGTGACCACGACCACTCTGTCAATAGTCTAACAAGTAAGAAGAATAAGAATTGTTTTCTTGCTGTTCAACGTTATTCACTTTTAAATATCGCTTCTATTAATATTTATTGCTTTTATAGTAACCGCCATAAAGTGTTCTTCTAAAATATGCCATCATCATTATCATCCCGACGAAAACGTCCAATGCTGGATATCGGCCTCCCCCAAGGCTCTACATAAAAACCAGTCCGATGCTGCTGTCACACAGAAATATACATATGGTATGGTGTCCCTTTAACACAATAAAGTTTTAAATACAATTATTATTACAAAAGATACAACACATTTAAATATTTCGGACGAACATTTAACACACAACGCCGTCTAGTCCCAAGCTAAGCAGAGCTTGTGTTATGGATACTAGACAACTGATATTAATACATACATAACTTTTTTTTTAATAGATACATATTATACATAGAAAACACCCAAACTCCGAAACAAATTTGTAGATCATACAAACATTTGGTCCGACCCGGGAATCGAACCTGAGACCTCAAACACAGCAGTCGCATACGCTACTACTGAGTCACCGAGGCATTTAAAACAAAATACATCATCATGAAGCCAGAAATTGTTTTTGCATATTTTTAATAAAATTTTAGGTTTGCAGTTAATTAAATACAATTAATTTCAGAGATGAAATATTAATTTTGGAATATCCTCATTCCAAGAAAAAAGTTAAATTAAAATCAGTACTTGCTAATGAATTAATTGAGTTTGAAATTCGTTAAAAATGTTTTTATTTAATAAGTATGTGTACTAATTATGTACAATTAAAAGCACCTTAATGACCGCACTTTACTCGGATTGCTCTATTTTTAATTCGGTAAGTTTTCTAAAAATGATTCCTAGCTAAATCGATTTACCGCCTCCGAAACCCGAAACTTCATAATAGTCCATCGATCTTACCTGTGTAAGGAGCATGCGCTGACAAACTTTCAGCTTTTATAAAATAACGACGGTCTGGCGTTCAAGGGCTCTTAGACCATATAGTACATACATCAAAATATATTTTCGAGGGAGGAACCATTCAGCGGTGGCCTATTAAAAGCTGTTAATGTGTGATGTTATTCCTAAGGTCTAAAAATTAGCCGATTTTATTTTACTAAGGCATGAAATTTACTGTTCACATGTTACGAACTTCATGTTAGTTGTATACATTTTGTATTATCATCACTAAAAGGACAACCACATCCATCCTTGAATATCTCTGTGCAAGTTTTCATGAAGGAGCAATATCCTGATCTTTTATATTTAGCAGACAGATTTATTCGGCAAACTTCCTTAAATTAAGTAATACTTGGCAGTTAATTAACTCTGTGCACATTTTTTTAGATTGTTAACAATGTTATAAATAGTATCAAAGATCTTAACGTTATTATTTTGTATAGTTGCCGAGTTAGCTATGCTATTATTAATCAACATAAAAGATAATGTGTATGTAGGTATATATTTGTAATGGGAACTTTAATTAACATGTTTTGAATGTAAAATTATAACTTTTTGACTCAACCTATGTATTGATCCAAAACTATGTTTAAGAATCGAAACTTGATGTAAATTTATATTTACACATCAGAGAATAGGGAATACTGACTCAGTCATTGAGTAATTACGAAGCTTTATGAGCGGAAGACACCAACAGAGACAGAAGGAAATCATAGGCATTGAAAATTATGCTAAATTATTATGTTTACCATTATCAGTGACGCAATCTTAGATTTATTCATCAAAGTCATTTAAAATATTCTGATTTATTTTAAAAACAAGAGGCTGTCCATAAAATAAAAACAGTAAAAACTATTTGCATGCTTGACCCCAAATATAAGTTGGCAAATTTCAGGTTCAAAATAGTATAAAAATTCAATGACTAAGGTTTTGTCTTTTTTTTTAAATATAGAAATATCGTTTTGAAGCGAATTATGATAACGAAACTATATAAATAAAATAATTAGATTATAAGTACTGTGGCTAAAGCAAATAGAGAAGACAAGAACACGAGATAATACAAATAATCATAAATCCGTGTCAATCAAGAAAGCCACAAAGTGGTTAAACCATGCACCAAGATATAGTAGTATGAGACCGAAGGACTTAATACAAACCATAAAACTTAATCTAAGTTGTAACCAATGGTTATAAAGTTTAAGTTGGTATGCGCAAATTAGAAATAAATGTTTGTTAATTTACATATATCAGGTACTATCAAATTCTAAGTCTAAGATATTTTTTTTTCCCACGTACCACTTTTGTAGTGTATTAAATTATACAATTTATTTGATCCATTCCATTCGTATGCCACAAAACAATCTAAATTTAAATTTCCATGTTGTTTTATTTATTTCATATTCCTAGAAACTGTATTTGTTTTAATATTATAGTATGTTATTGTAACAGGTAACAATTTTGATAATTTTGATTACATTCACAGATTTTTTTAAAAATAAGTACGTGGTAGTTCATAATACTAAATATTCATTCATTCATAGTACTAAGACGCTACTACAAGAGATCAAAAAGTAGAATAAATTGCAGTTTACATATTTTGAACCTTATCTCCTTTCCGTGAAGATCATCTTATTTACTAGGAGAAAATGCTAGTAAAATCGTCTATTAGGCGAACCAAGATCCTTATAGGACCATTTTGTTTTCCTAATTTATCTGCAGACACTTTGTTAATCAATGTAGAACTACAGTTATCTTGGTATACCTATTTTAAGTTAAAAAGTGTCATGATATTCTATGTTTAGTGGTTTATTCCAAATATATGTTTCACGTCATAGATGGTTAACCGAAGTCACTAATCACCAGTAGAGACCATTTAGCTTGTATCATTCATGATAATTTTAAGTTGACTGGAAAATATATATCAAGTTTGTAGAGCCACGCTGATTTCAGCAGAAACGGGCCGGCTCGACCGGGGCGGTACTACCCTCGTACAGAAAACTAACCTAAAATGACACAGGTAAATGCGTATCGTCTGTAAAAAGAGTTAATAAATTATGGAATAAGTATACAAAATCACTGTTTAATAAATGATTTAACTAACTTTGGCTAATTCGCCAACCAAACGAGACCTTTTAGAAACGATTTTTGATTTGACTTATTTAGCGTTAACATTTTGAATAAATACCGATAAAATCATGAGCAAATGCTAATAATATATATATATATATATATATATATATATATATATATATATATATATATATATATCTATACTACTTATAATAAAAATGTAACAGGTCAAATTCTGTACATTGAAGATATTTTGAAAATTTTTTTGGAGGGCACTCTGTTATCGATACTGAAACGAAAACTATTTTTTTTTTCATTTTTGTCTGTCTGTCTGTCTGTATCTTGGCCGCGCATCACGCCGAAACTACTGAATGGATTCAAATGAAACTTGGCATGATTTGAGTTCATACTCCGAGGTAGGACATAGGATACTTTTTATTCCGAAATTCCGGACGGTTTCCTTGGGAGGGGAGATGAAAGTCAAAATGTGTAATTAATTGTAATTGATTAACGAGTAGTCCGATTGCAATAATTCTTTTTTTGTTAGGAAGGAGATACTCTGAAGATTGTAGCATAAAGTATTTAATTTATCACAATCTCTCTATCTATTGGAAAAAAAATTTATAAAGAATTTATCATTACGTAAAACAACATGTAGTGACATCTATTGCCAGCCATGCGTAATTAATAACACTTTGATTAATATATCGTGGAATAATCGTAGAACGTATTACGTATAATTCGGTGTAGCATTAAGTATTTGATTTATCGCAACCTCTCTATACATAGGAAAAAGAATATCTATATCTCTCTGTAGACGTCGAATCTGTGTGTTTGGTTGTGCCCGCATGACTTAAATATTCAAAATAATCGTGGGAACGTTTTATGCACAAGCATTGTGATTAATGTGGTATATAGTTAGTATTTTTTTTTTTTTTTTTAAAAACACCTCCCGCATTAGGAATAAACATCCTGTGTCGCGGGGGACTTTACAGACATACATGAAACGGACACAATTAACACCCAAACTCAGAACAACAATTTGTGGATCACACAAAGTGTTGTCCCGTGTAGGATTTGAACCCACAACACTTGGCGAATTGGCAAGCGGCGTGGCGACCGCCTAAACCACTAGGCCAACCGTGCAGTTAATTTGATAGGTAGGTATTTGTTTTATGTTCTCTCTTTCCATAGAAAGGGTTGTTTTAAATTTTCTTGAAAAAATTCTTATCTTAAAACAGCGACATCTTTTGGAATCAAGTAACTAACTTGACAATAGGTATGTAATATGATTACTCTTTTTAACGTATAATAAAAATGTAACAGTTCAGTTCTGTACATTAAAGAAATTTAGATGATTTTTTGGGAGGGCTCTCTAATCGATACTGAAGCAATTACATTTTCTTGAAAATTGTTTCTGTGCTTAAAACAGTGACATCTTTTGGAATCAAGTAACTAACTTTACAATAGGTACGTAATATGATTACTTTTAAACGCATAAGAAAAGTGTATAAGATCAATTCTGTACATTAAAGAAATTTAGATTTTTTGGGAGGATGCTCTTATTGATACTGAACCAAAAACTAGAATGCCATAAACGTTAAATGGTCATTTATAATTATGATATTTATTTTAAGTTTAAAATACTTGAAAGAGGAGTAAACATATAACATAATAGTTCATCATAATTTACCAGAAAATTATACAAAACATCTTTAGGATAGGTATATAGGTATAGGTATGATAGGCTATGGTAGTTTTTTTAAACGAAGTTTTTTTTTAGGATTTTGTCAGGTTATAGCATAGGTATAAGCAGGCGATTTTTGTTGTACCTAAATAATTAGCAAATAGTCTTTTGTAGTTACTAATTGGTTTTCTCGGTATTTTTAGAATTTTGTAAGGTTATAGCATAGGAATTTACTTTTTTATAGGATTTTGTTAGGTTATTGGTATAGGCATAGGTAAGCAGATGTTTTTCGTTGCAAATATTTAATTACTTAGCCTTATTTGTTGGTGTTTTAATTTATTTTAGTAAGTTGTAGATACCTTCCATTTTTTTCGTTGAATTAGTTGTAGATACTTAATTAATTTAGTTTTATTTACGCTTTGAAAATAAGCTTCATTCGTTATGTCTAATTTTTCATTTAACTGTAGTGATAAATTTAACATTGTTTTTCGTATTCGATTTTATTACATCACACTAATTTATAAAAGCTAATGTTTGTGAGGGTGTATGTTTGTTACTTCATCACGCAAAAAGCACTGGACGGAATTGGATGAAACTTTACAGTAATATAGCTTACTAGCTGTTGCCCGCAGCTTTGCTCGCGTGGAAGTTGATTATTTACAATATATTTAATTAAAACTGTGTAAGTATGTATGAATAATTTATTCATGTTTTAAAACGTACCTATTTATTTATTTTTAATCAATAGCCCATTAAAAAGGATTTCATACTAACGTTCGACCCTTATTTTTACTAATTTATTTGTACTTAAAAGCCTAAGGACAAAGTTTCAGGCTACTAAATTAAAAATGACTGACTTCCAAACTAATCTACTTACGACATTTCAACACCTAATTCACCCCTTAGGGTTAGAAATATCATTTATGGGATTTCCTTTTGAGGGCGCTCTGGTTCCCTGGTTTCTAGAACCCGAGACGGTGTGCGGTTTTTAGTCGGTTCGAGTCCGACATAACCACCAGTTGGTGATATCCGAGGGAATTTCCGCACAAAATAAGAGGTAGATATAATATCCAGAGACACTTAGTATCTACGCGTTTTTAACTATTAGCCCAAAGATAATTTTTCATGTTTCTAACTTAAAAAAGACGGACTTCCATACAAACTTTCAACCCCTATTTTACCCTCTTACGGGTAGAATATTGGGAAACGCTTAAATACGTATCTCCTATTTTTTTATCAATAGCCCTAAAATAAATTTTCATGTTTCTAACTTCAAAACTGACGGACTTCTAGACTAACCCGCTTACGAAATGTCAACGCCTATTTCATCCCTTCAGCGTAGAATATCGAGAAAGGCCTGAATACGAATCTATTCATTTTTAATCAATAGCCCAAACCAAAAGAAAAGTTTCATGTTTCTAATTTAAAAATCACGAAGTTCCAAACAAAGTTCAACCCCTATTTCACCCCCTTAGGGGTAGAATATTAGGAAACGTTGAAATACATATCTACTAATTTTTATAAGTAATCCAAAAATAAAGTTTCATATTTCTTATATAGCCCTAAAATAAACTTTCATGTTTTTAACTTCAAAAATGACGGACTTCCAGACTAACCTACATACAAAACGTCAACCCCTATTTCACCCCCTACCAACTGTCAACCCCTAGCCACATACCACAGAATTTTGCCGTTTCTACAAATGGTTTTCTAAAGCAATTTTTCACAGATTAGCTACCATTTAGTACTTACTTTAAAAGCTTAAAAGCGGGGCTATTACAATAAAATTATAGTTTTAGTGTTATGCGTCTATGGACTTGCGGTGGGTGTCATTATTATAGTTAATAACTCGATACAATAGGTTTGTTCAAAGATTAAAGAACACTTAACTAAAATAAGCTCCAAAGTATTTTAGTGACCAAAACGGCACGACCGTGGGAGGACCGTACTTCGAGAAATATGATCAAACTTGATCTAAGTGATATCACGGCCTCGTAGCCAACTGCTATAAAATAATATAAACTAATTGACTTAGTTATAGTAATTAAAATATAGCTTGAGCTCTATGACACTTGTCACTAGTGTCATTTTAGAACTTACGGGATACTTTTTAGTGTAATTTTTCTATTTATAATAATCTAGTGTTACTTACCTTTTGATAAATAGTGTGATCGTTTGTCTCTTATAAGATCTGAGACCTGAGATGGCCTAATCAAAAATAACTATTTTTAACCGACTTCCAAAAAGGAGGAGGTTCTTTGTTCCACTTTATGTATTTTTCTTTCTTTTTTTATGTATGTTCACCGATTACTCCGTCAATTGTGGACCGATTTTGAATTTTTTTTTGTATTCGAAAGGGTATGCTCCACAGGTGGTCCCATTGCCACCATATCAGGATCTGATAATGGGATCCTAGGGAAATCGAGAGAAACCCTCAATTTTTATAGGCACACACTATGTTTTTCGTATATTTTCTGAAGTTACACCGGTATTTGCGTCTGGTAGTCATTATTTTATGATGATGAGCTGATGATGTAAGGCACAACTCCTTAGCGGTTAGGAGTTGGAGGATAAATCTTTAAATATCATATGTTTATATGTTACCTTTAGTCGTATTCTTTCAAATTATTTAGGTAAGCTGATGATGGAAGGTGGAAGGTACGGTGGCTCTTCAACGGTTAGGAGTTGGAGGATAATTCTTTCAATTTCATACGTATCTAAAGACCTTCAGTGGTATACTTTCAAGTTATTTAGGTGAGCTGATGATAGAAGGTTAAACTCTTCAACAGTTAGGGATTAGGGGATGATTTTAATATTACACGTACGTATAGACCTTAATTTGTATTCTTGATGATGAAATTTGATAAAATGGTTCAACTTACTACTTACCTACGATTGTTTGCACTAAAAACTGAAAAATAAAAACTTTTTATAAAAAAAAAACAAACGACTTCCAAAAAACATCCAACGAAAACTCTCTGCCAAAAAAACACTTAAAAGCGTAAAATAAACTGGTTCTGCATAAATAGCATAATGTGAACAGATTCAACAGACAAACAGATTCTAGGTACCTAGCACACATTATGCAATTTATGCAGAACCAGTTTATTTTACGCTTTTAAGTGTTTTTTTGGCAGAGAGTTTTCGTTGGATGTTTTTTGGAAGTCGGTTTTTTTTTATAATTATTACAATGTACTCACTTCTGATTTTTTAAGCATCATAGGTTTTAAAAGACACCTCATACACCAGAAATGTATCTTGTGTAGCGTTGGACTGTGAAGATAACACAGAAAGAACACTCCGACTATGAAAATCATTTTGTTAATTATAAAAAGTATTAACTCATATGGGCATTAAACCCACAACACAGCGCAACGGCAAGCAACGAGTTGATTTTTAAATCACTACGTCATTTGTGCAGTCTGGGTCGCGCGTGTTTAGTCGATTCTGTTGCGGCCGACCACTTATATAGAGACTATGACGGTGGGTATTTCTACGATATTAAAAGTACGAATAA
Organism: Diaphora mendica; assembly: GCA_949125395.1. NCBI lineage: Eukaryota > Metazoa > Arthropoda > Insecta > Lepidoptera > Erebidae > Diaphora > Diaphora mendica. The sequence goes on along the minus strand of OX421313.1, from coordinate 20,723,069 downwards.
TTATTAAATTCCATAAACTATAACAAAAATAAAGAAATAATTAATAAATTAAACAACCTGGTCTTAAATACCTGACTTAATCGCAGATCAATGGCACCATTAATAAAAGTATGTAACTCAATGACACCGTGAAACATTCAGGCTTTGAAATATTAAAAACAGAACAAAAGAAAGAAACCAAGTTTTACAATGTGAATTTTGTGTGAGCATGATAAGAAAAAATATTACCTACATAATTCCTATACAATAGTTCCATTGTACAATTAAAAGTGTGTTTGCAAACACGAGTCACGATACGATTAAATATAATTTGCCACGTTCCAATGATCATTAACATACAAATGATGAACAAAAAAGTGTATGTCTGTTATTTCAATATTCATACAAATTTTAATGTGTGTGCGCTTTCGGTATAAGAATTTAATAACTTTATATTCTTAAAATTTAAAAAAAATACCGATATAATTACCTGAGTTTCCTTTAAAAAGTAAAAAACACGTTATGCGCTTTCATTTGAGACCCCACTCGATGATATTTTTGCAGACATTCGGTTACTCTTCCCCACTTTCACCCCCTTAACTTTTAAACGGCTCAACCGATTTTCATGAAACATGTCTAAGAACACTTGCACATAACTCACCTTTCATACAAAAGAAACTAAATTGAAATCGCTTAATCCGTTCGAGAGCTGCGGTGCCACAGACAGACAGACACGTGAAACTTATCACACCCCTCTTTTTGGTCGGGGGTTAAAAAGGTTTTTGTGGTTATTCGTTACTGCATTATTACGTATTCTTAAGGTATAATCACTTTGACATTTTATACCTTTTAAACGTACTTGTTCATATGACGGGTACAATTATATTGATATAATAGCTCCTCCCCGCGATGTTTTCCGAGTTCATGCCGCGTTGTTACCTTTACATTAACAACTGCGAGTGACACCGCGGGGCGCAGCTAGTCTAAAATAAAAGTAGCCTAAGTAACTCCTTATGTCATCACTAGTCGTAAGCTATTTGCACCTGAAAATTCCTTCAAAATCGGCCCGTTTCACAGATCGAAAACAAACAGATAATTTTAAAAATTGCTTTTTCATCTAAAAGTATCGAATATACTTTCATATGCTTTTAGTGAAAAGCTGTTAATTTGAAATTGCAAACAGACACTTCAGTTTTATTTATTTGTATATAGATAAAGAGATACATAATAAAAAGAGTACAGTGAAATAACTGACATAAGCTATTATATTGCCATAAGGTAAACACATTGTAGAAAACGACATTTTGAAGTCGTTGTAATTTTTTATAGATTTTTTTTTTCAAATAGCATTGTTTTTAAACACAATTATGTAAAAAAAGTTTATGAACATGTAATTACACAAAATTGGCTAATAATTTTGTATCAAAAAATGTAGTTGTTAGAATATCTATGATGTAATAAATGCTGTGTCTTTAAAAAAACCGGTCAAGTGCGAGTCAAACTCGCGCACCGAGGGTTCCGTACAAATCTGTAGGTATATAAGTAAAAGTTTTCAGAATTTTTCTGTTACCTGCGCTATTAAGCTATTGCTTCTTAACAAATTTCAATTTTCTACGTCACAGGAAGCAGCTTTTAGGTTTTGATTCCCTTGCGAGCAGTCGCGAAGCAATTAGACCTAATTTTGATATAAATTTCAACTTCATACCTCTGCGCGTTCATGAGGCAAAGGGTAATACATAGTATATATATTAAAAAAAACATGTGATGTAACTAAAAATTTAAGATTTTCGAAATAAAACATTGCTTCATGCCAAATTTCAAGATTCTAGGACGGCTGGAAGTATCCTTTAGGTTTTGGTTCCCTTGCGAGTAGTTGCGAGTTTCCAAATATGGGGCTTAAATTGCTGTTTCTTTTGATTACGTTAACATAGAAGTTTGATTTTGTTACAGCATAAAGGTGCTACAGACTTAATTATTTGAAATGAATTTCAATTTAATACCTCTACGCGTTCATGAGGAAAGTGGTAGCAAGTTTAAAATTTAAAAAAAATATTTTTAGTGATGTAACAAAAAAATTATGCTTTTCGCAATTTTTCCTTTATCTGTACTATAAGACGTTGCTTCGTACCAAATTTCAAGATCCTGAGTTAACGGGAAGTACCCTGTAGGTTTTGATTTCCTTGCGTAGTTGCGAGTTTCAAAATTCGAGGCTTAAATTGCTGTTTCTTTTGATTGCATTAACATAGAAGTTTGATTTTGTTACTGCTTACAGGTATTATATACCTGAGTAGTTGATATGAATTTCAATTTAATACCTCTACGCATACATGAGGAAAGGGTTAGTAAGTTTAAACATTTTAAAACTATTTTTACAATATGATGTAAGGAAAAATTTATGCTTTTCGCAATTTTTTCTTTATATGTACTATAAGAGGTTGCTTCGTACCAAATTTCAAGATTCTGTGTTCACGGGAAGTACCCTGTAGGTTTTGATTCCTTTGCGAGTGTTGAAAATTTGCATCATAAACGACTTATTAGACGAATTAACTAAAAATGTTTACTTTACGCAATTTTTCCTTTATCAGTACCATAAGATGTTGCTTCGTACCAAATTTCAAGAAGATGACTTCACGGGAAGTACCCTGTAGGTTTTGATTCCCTTGCGAATGTAGCAAATTTGCAACATAAACGTCTGTATCTTTTGATTGCGTTGGCTTAGAAGTTTGATTTGATATGAATTTCAGCTTGATACCTTCACACGTTCCTGAGAAAAAGGGTCTTGAGAGACAGACAGACGTACAATAAAGTGATCCTATAAGAGTTCCGTTTTTTCCTTTTGAGGTAGGGAACCCTAAAAACGGTGTGATTATTGTAAACGGTTTTTACACAAATACCTTTAATACCTATCTTACATTTGTTAATAGAAATGTTCAATCCTGTTTGACTTTTAATCTTTTTACATATTTTATACTAACTGAACCCCGCGGTGTTACCCGCGGTTATTGTCGTAATGCGGGTAACGCCGCGGGACAAAGCTAGTCTAAAAAAAGTAGCCTAAGTTGTTCCTTAGATCATTAGCTATATGACAGTGAAAGTCCTGTCAAGATCGGTCCAACCGACAGACAGACATACATACCGACAGACAGAAAGACAGACAGACAAAAATTTAAAAAATGTTATTTTGGTACATATATCGTGTATACATACATATGGATTGATTAAAAAGCAGTTATTTTAATATTACAAACAGACACTCCAATTTATTTGTATATAGATTTAAATAAAAATGGAATCAATCATGTCATTAACAGTTCTGACTGATGCAACAAGCAATTAAATAAATGAACACGAGTATAATTTATAGGGAAGGCTTGAGATTATAGAATTATAGATTAGATCGAAAGAGGCAGAATGCAAACTATAAGAGTTCTACTTTTTGCCACTAGTTTTTGTCCACGGCTCCACCCGTGTGTATGTCAGATATCGTGGTGACCTATTACACTCACAAATAATGTGGTTTAAATTGGTAAAAGAATTTTCAATAACGGTTTAGTGTATCCAGAGATTACTAGTACCCCTACAACCTGTCCGTTTCCGAGATTTAGATCATCAGATATATTACTAAGTACATATCGATAAATAACACAAGATCTATGTAATGATTTAATGATATTTATAAGAACACATTAAAAGAACACATTTAATTGCATTTCATGTAAACATTGATATTTATTGACATTATTTAATTTTGATATATTAATTGACATATTTTGATAATTTTAAGTGTTTGAATAATTTGACTGATGACATTTCTGTTTTTAAAATACATATTTGCACACCGCATAATGTGGTAGAACATAGTGTACCTCTAAAATAAGCATAAGATCTGTAACTAACCTAGGTTTCCGCAAATAAATGTTGATTGATTGAAAAGGTTTGAAACTTACCGGTATTTTGAATATGTACATACGTATAACACTCTTGGTTAACACTATTGAATGTATCACAACAGCATTTTTAAATAAAATTCACATTAATTAAAAAATACAATGTTTATGTACGGTATATGCGACTGAAGACGAAATTATAATGAACCGGTTTTGTGAACACTTCTGTCAGTTTAAGAATTTAAAACTGGACTGACAGATTGTGCTCGTCAAGTGACTTATGAACAATTAACTTGAACTACATAATGCTACAAAATACATTTTTATTTTGCAAAAATACCTTATAATTTTACCGTGGGAGAACCACGCTTCGGCATGCATGGGCCGGCTCGACCGGAGTGATACCACGGCCTCACAGAAAACCGGTGTAAAACAGCGCTTGCGCTGTGTTTCACCGAGTGAGTGAGGATACCGGAGGCTCCCAAAACCCTCCCCCCATCCCCTTCCCCAATCCCCCAAAGGCCGGCAACGCACTTGTGATGCCTCTGGTGTTGCGGGTGTCCATGGGCGGCGGTAATCACTTACCATCAGGCGATACGTCTGCTCGTTTGCGCCGTATTTTATAAAAAAAAACTTATATATAAAAATCAATTGTTGTTCGTTTGTCTCGAGACTCGAGAACGCCTGAGCCGATTCAGCTGATTTTGGTTTTGAAGTGTTTGTCGTAGTCCAGGGAAGGTTTAAACGATGAAAATTTAAAAACAACTTGAAAATCCAATTGTTACGTGTACGAAGTAGCGAGAACAGCTAGTGATATATTAAAAATGTAACAAGGACTTTTTCTCCAATTAATCAATTAAAATTAGACTATTTAAATATATAAAATTAGAATACGACAATAACCACGGGTAACGCCGCGGGGTTCAGCTAGTTTATAACAATATTGTCACAACAGCTAAATGAGAAATATTGTGTTGAAATTGAGAAATGTTAAAACTTATCGACATTTTATTGAAGTGAAAACTTCTTTAGCCGCGGTGAGCACTTTTTGGTAGGAGAAAATCTTATGAGTTCACATCACCGCGTCACCGACATGCTGACGTCACAAAATTTTGGCAAAAAAACATGTCACGACAACTTGTATCGTTTGTTCGAGAGATTTTATACTTTATTTATACTTAATGCACTTTATATAAATAAATATTTTCGGACATCTAACACACAACGCCATCTAGTCCCAAGCTAAGCAGAGCTTGTGTTATAGGTACTAGATAACTGATACAAATACATATATACCTTTTTTTTTTGTAAATACATACATATTATACATAGAAAACACCCAAACTCCGAAACAAATATTTGTAGATCATACAAACATTTGGTCCGACCCGGGAATCGAACCCGAGACCTCATGATCACCAGTCGCACACGCCAACCGCGAGACCAATGAGGCAGTCAGACTTAATGCCAAAGGCATTCTCTTCCAGTCAACCTAACCCTACAGCCAGATTATGCCACTCGCGCTGCTCCTCGCGCTGTCGCGAATATTGCCCTAACAGCCACACACTCCTGTACTCGCGATGTTCATCGCGTCGTTCCTCATTCCAGTATTCGCCTTGCAATGGACGACAACAATTTAGCACCAAACGCATTATGTTTTTTACAGCATAGCAAATTCTTTAAATGTCTTAAAACAAAACAGTTTGTTAAATAATTCGATAAAATTTAAAGTTGTTTCATTAGACCATTCATCAATAAGTGGCGGCGGCGACATCATGTCAAAATTACTGCAACAATACGTGCAAACCACGCGAGCGCTCGACGCTAAGTGAGTGCATCACGCGTGTGTGGCTGGTTACTCGCGCTCGTATTGCGCTCCTTTGACTCGCCCCAAAAAACCGACAAAAAATGGATCACCGGGCATGACGAGCGGCAGGACGAGCAGCATGACTAGCAGCATGACGAGTAACGCAGCCACACGACGTCTCTGCCCATTTCTCTCGCTATTTCTCTCGCCACTCGTCGAGTGACCGTACTATTAAGGTGGTGTAGAAGTTTCATACAATACACACGTCAAAAATAGTTTATATTTTGTAAGTTATTTTGTAATTTGTACATAAAATGTTCTGTTAAACCAACGAAAATGAGGTTGGAGCAACGAGTTATTGCTTTTATTTAGTATCCTTCCTTCGTAATTCACGGTTTCTCCTCATGTTTTAATATTAATGGAGGGTGTAGGGTATAAGCGGCAGAGAGTAAAGTAAAAAAATAGTGGTCCATGAAGCTGTTTGAATTAGAATCTCACAGAGTTCTCTAAAAACCTATAAAAAAAATATTGGAATACTAGTTTTTGCTCGCGGCTCCGCCCGCGTGTATGTCGGTTATCGCGGCACATGGTAGCCTATGTGTTATTCTGATGTATAAGCTATACTACTGTAAAGTTTCAACTAAATCCGTTCCGTAGTTTTACGTGAAAGAGTAACAAACGTCCATCTATCCATCCCTTTTTAACCGACTTTCAAGGGTTCAAGGTTCTATGTTCCACTATTTGTATATTTTTTTTTATGTATGTTTACCGATTACTCCGCCAGTTGTGGACCGATTTTGAAAAAAAAATTGTATTCGAAAGGGTATGCTTCCGAGGTGGTCCCATTACCAGCATATCAGGATCTGATGATAGGATCCCAGGGAAATCGAGGGAAACCCTCATTTTTTATAGGCACAAACTATATTTTTCGTATATTTTCTGAAGTTACACCGGTATTTGCGTGTGGCAGTCATCATTTTATGATGATGAGCTGATGATGTAAGGCACAACTCCTTAACGGTTAGGAGTTGGAGGATAAATCTTTAAATATCATATGTATATAAGTAACCTTTAGTCGTATTCTTTCAAATTATTTAGGTAAGCTGATGATGGAAGGTGGAAGGTACAACTCCTCAACGGTTAGGAGTTGGAGGATAATTCTTTCAATTTCATACGTATCTAAAGATCTTCAGTCGTATACTTTCAAGTTATTTAGGTGAGCTGATGATAGAAGGTTAAACTCTTCAACAGTTAGGAATTAGAGGATGATTTTAATATTACACGTACGTATAGACCTTAATTTGTATTCTTGATGATGAAATGTGATGAAATAGTTCAACTTACTACTTACCTACGATTGTTTGCACTAAAAACTGAAAAATAAAAACTTTAAAAAAAAAACGACTTCCAAAAATCATACGAAAACTCTCTGCCAAAAAAACACTTAAAAGCGTAAAATAAACTGGTTCTTCATAAATTGCCTATACCTAATTCTTTATTTATTTCAATAGTAGTATTATAATGTGTGCTAGGTATCTAAAATCTCTTTGAAGAAATGAATAAAGAATTAGGTATAGGCAATTTATGAAGAACGAGCCAGCCCATTCATGCCGAAGCTTGGCTCTCCCACGGTCATAAATATCTTCACGAAAAAATAAAATAATTCATCTACATCTACCGTCTTTTTATTTTTATAAAATCTCTGTTTAGTTACCTAAATTCGCATACGTAACATTTATAGATCTCAATTAACTTAAGTGATTCAAAATAATTTTACTAATATGAAATGATATTCAGAATGATTGATGACCTTAGTGGTGTCGACAGTATACCCTTACGAGCTAATGTTCAAAGATGCCTACACCTACGGAAACTTACTTACCTTTAAAGTTAATACAATTATTCATGCGTCATTTACCCAAAATCCTAGCAGAAACTATACGACATGTGTGTTTATGTAAAATGATCATAAAATGACATTTATGTATTAGTAAAGTCAATAAAAATTACACGTAAGTAATTTACATATTATCCAGCTTTGCCAATAAAGGGGATTGATAGACTACGATTATTATTATTTTTTTAAATGTCCTTCCTTAGTAGTAGACAATTAAAGTGGTTCAATGTTTTTAATTATTTTTATACAAATAGTTTTACCCCGCGGCTCTGCCCGCGTGTTTATCTGTATCGTGTCCTCAAGAAACAGTATTTCCATGCGAAATGTCATTGAAATCGGTGTGGGGTTTAGCCATAAAAGTCTAACAGAGTTAATTTCAGGTTCATAATATTGGTTTGGTTTGTAGGAAAACTTGCGTATAAATTAAAATGTAATATCCAAACTTACCTAGTACAAAAAAATAAGGTGAATTTAGAAGTTAAATTAAAAACCTGCATGATATTTGTATCTGTGCACAAATTTTACAGATAGATTATAATACTAATCAATATCTTATTTGTACAAAAGATTTATTACAAGGTTAGCTCAAAATTAGGGAAGTACAAGTGGCGGCCTTATCGCCCGGAGGCAACCTCTTACAGGCAAGATTACTATGTCTATATAATACAACTACTAACAAAAATCCTTTCCTATAACCGAAACCGAGCCACAAATTGTCACGTTTGACCGGCTATCCTTTCGTTTATATTATGTAATAATATAGCTTGCCTTTCATTTTGTGCACGTTATTGCGCAACCGAAGTGTCGGTGACACCGGGCTTATGAACAGTGTTGTCATTACACTATTTGTTGTCTCTGTATAACATAATGTCTGATAAATAACCACTTTTGCGAAAAAGAGGTCAACACACTTACTTACAAACTGGAAAAGAAAATAACATACAATAAATATATTGAACTAAACTGCTACAAACAAAAGAGTGAATTCCTATTGTATTGAGTTGGTAGAACAATGATTTTGCAATGAAAAAGTAATTTCTGACGGATTGACGGAACGAATGGGGTAAACCGCTTAAACCAAGCGGTTTCTCAGGCGTCACCGCCTTCTGCTGCGCTTATTGTTGTAGATTTAAACCCTATGTGGGAGAACCCGCTGTAGAGGGCGCCGTTTTGCGCCGCTTCGGGTGTGCTTTGCGTGCGCTCAATGTGGTAGCCAATGGCGTTTACATATTTACTTTTTCACTGAGCGATTTTACTAGGGTCACCTACAGTGTATTTGGTAACATTTAATTAATGTATTAAAGAGAAACCAAATAGTCTACGTATATCGCGTTAGGTTAAATACATATATCTGTAACTGTAGATTTAAGTGAGTAAATAATTAAAAAAACATTTTGTGTGCTACACAAATTGTTGTTCTGCGTCTGAGAGTTCTTTGTATCCGTTTCATTTATGTTTGTAAAGTCCTCCACACAGGCACAGCAGACACAGAAATTTTCAGTGTTCATGGAACGATTTATTATAGATGTCTGTGAAACAAAAGGAAAATATTTTCAAGAGTACTTTTATAATTTAAAAATCCCTACTTAGCAAGTAGAGATTTGTTAACGGCCAGGCTTTGCCTGTTTTGAATAATTATCTTATTTAAATAACCAGCAACTTGAACTGTCTTTATTAAGACTTTTGTGTCATAATATGTCAAATATCTACCAGATCTAATAGTTTCAAATAGCCATAGATCACTTTATTAAAAAATTACCTTTCTTCACTTTAAAGAAATATATTAAGTTAACGTATAAAGAATTTTATACACATATCCATTTAACTCAATTTTGGTTATTTTTATAAACATTGAATTCATTTTTTTTTTCATCTGGGTCATTTTGGGTTTAAATTGTGTTTAATCAACGAAAATGGTAAACCATCATAATATAATATATTATATAGTAACAAATGACCCAAAGAAGTACTAAAACTTTCTCCCTCAGATATCCGACAGACCTGAAGGTTAAAAGAAGTATTCTTACTCTCGACCTCACAAAGTGATTAAAGGTCTTTAAAGTAGTTCAAGTATTAAACATTTAACGTCGACTTCAATGTGTTCATATGGTATTGTGATCGGAATTTCAATCAATTTTCTGTTAGTGTTAGTAATACTGTTACGAGTTAGGGTTCAATGGATTTCGAAAATAAGTATTATGACACTTTAGTATGAACAATCTTAAAACTCGTTTATGACAGACAATAATCGTCCTTATTGATCGCCGAGGTGTTGAGTTAATCACTTATAACACTCAGATATTTATTGCACTATAGTTCAAACTGAACTGAACTGTGGTCGACAAGACGCCTTTTCAAGTTTTTTATTAGAAGACACAAGTACTGGTACGGTCTGGATGATTCCAACAGTCATTATAAAACAAGCTATTTCAAAAAAGATATTGCCGAGAAATGTATACAAGCTAAACGCGTGATAATCCATGCATATTCTACCTTATGTCTATTTCAGTAAGATTAATGACGAATTATTATATTAGAAATTATTTAGAATTTGTCCGATCAAACTGACTGTCGTCGCTGCATTCTGATTTTTTTTGGTGTTTCATAGCAATATCAAATTACATTTTATGATATTTTGGAGAACGAGAATAGAGAACTTTTTGAGTACTGAATTTTTTATGAATTTTTAATATGAGAATTGACTCTCTGGATTTCCTTTTTTGTGGGGTAATTACTATCATCTTACGGTGTTCGAATTTCAATAAGAATTTTTAGAAAAGCATAGTAGATCTTAATTTATTCATATCTCAAAAATGTTAGGATTTGTAGATAGAAGCGCGTCAGATTAAAAGATATATGGTGCATCTTCATGTCCTAGATGTGCTGTCTCATAATCTGACGATTATCTGGAGGGGTTCGCTTAATCTGACAATTAAACAAAAAATGATCCCAAATCCAGACGTGCTTTTTAGAAAATTACCACAATATCAGTATCAGAAGTTCTGATAGTAATAACAGAATCTTCTTCTGAACTGAAATACCAATATGAAATAAAAGAATCTTTTGCTGGTAAGCAAGAAATGCTATGTTCGTCTTCGCGTCTTCATGATCAGGGCATGACAAATCATAATCAATTTATAACTATTTATCAGTAACTGAATATTTATGACACAAATCGAGGTAATTTACATAACATTACCTTACTACCTATAATCGTTGCCATCTCCTGATAAGCTCAATGATCGATCAACAACTTAGTTACTTACAACTTTTACTTAATTTAAAAATTTTATACAAAGTCAAATCAAGTTATTTCAATTACTGCCTTACACACAGGTAAATCTCGCGACAAGCCTTTGTATTCTATAAATTGTGTAATGACCACCTTCCGTGTCCATCATCAGACCCTGGATACTGTCAAAACATAAAGTACTTATCAAGATAAATCAAACGATTCCAAACTCGATGGTGTTGCGACGTTTCTTTACAGAATTCCTATAACCACCTTCCGGCTCCATCATCAGACCCTGGATACTATGAAAACATAAAGTACTCGTCGAGACAAATCAAACGAGTCCAAACTCGATAGTGTTGCGACGTTTCTTTATAGAGTTCCTATGGCCACCTTCCAGCTCCAGCATCAGATCAGTTCCATGTCCTTATAATATTGTAATGTCACGCTGTATACATATGCTTGCAAAATTTCAACAAAATCGGTTAAAGTTATATTATCTGCTTCAAAATTGAGTTGCAAGATTCCACCCAAACATACATATATTGCAAGTTAAATAAAAGCTTGTAAAAAAGTAGCCATCTACAATTATAAGGTCAAATTGGAATGGCTGTTGCTCCATATTTTCGACTTATTTCTCTAACACATGAATTACCAGTACCAATTAGCAGTGTGAATATAGGGATCACTATCATCAATATATATTAAGCTTCATCGACGAAATTTTGTTAGTTTGGCTCGTCGCTATCGTCAGATTATATATTTTTCGTTATCCCTGAATGATTACCCACAAATAAAAAAAAAAATAGCCACGCTCGAGAATGTCGAGATGACGTTTTTTTTTACAATTTTATAGCCCTCCCCTATCTTTACGTCACTCTCAAATAGTCAGATTAGCGGAATATACACTTTTTAGCATCTGGGGGCACGGTCGTCCCCCGCCAAGACGAGCCAAGCGAAGCGCAAGGACACTACCTACCTTTTCTCGAAGCGTTTCGTCCTTTTTTTGAACCCTCATAACTTTGGTTCCCGATATACCAGATAGTTTAAATTCTCAGGATATGATGTGACCAATAGACTAATAAAACATACAAAGTTTCAATTGCATAGCTGTGACACTTTAGATTTTATTGATACCTAAAAAACACCGATTTCGTCACTGACACACTGATGATCATCAAAACTGTTAGGGTACTTCCTGAAGTGCTAGAAAGCTGAAATTTGGTATGTAAACTAAGTTTAGTATACAAATAACAGAAAAATTCATAAACCTATTACTTTTGCCCCCCAACCCCCAAATTTGGGGGTGGAAGTTTGTGTGAGACTTTCACAAATGTTTATGCTAGAGGTTTTATTTTTGGGACACGTACTTTTTCAAAAGAAGAAAGAAGATGTACAATAAATGCAGCCCAAAAAATAAAAAAAAAACTGCCTTAAGCAACTTACAAAAAGAAATGAAATCCCACCAAAAACATTTTCATGTAAAATTTTGCCAAGACGACTACATATGGCTTACCCTGTGAAAAAGATATCAGATCTCATGTAGTGCCAAGGTTCTGAATCTACACGCCCTAACTCTACCAACCCTAACTTCATAAACTCTACATCTCAGTAAAAATGTATGGCTTGGCTGTTTTGTCACTTCAGAAACTAAATATTCGTATAGCACATTACTTCAGAAACTAGATATTTGCAAACACAAAAGGCGTTCGTTTCTCCTTTGTGACGGTGTGGTATCGAAACGGCGAAGCCATACATTTTTACTGAGATGTAGAGTTTATGAAGTTAGGGTTGGTAGAGTTAGGGCGTGTATATTCAGAACCTTGGCACTACATGAGGTCTGATATCTTTTTCACAGGGTAAGCCATATGCAGTCGTCTTGGCAACATTTTACATGAAAATGTTTTTGGTGGGATGTAATTAACTCACCCTGCCTTAATCTGACGCGTTTGAGAATGTCTGATGATCAATTTTTTTTTACTAATCTGATCCTTTATTCCTGATGGGCGGCCATATATACGGGGCTCATATTTGCTGGAGGTACTTAACCGGGTATAAGGTATCCCCCTGTATACTAATCTGCCGAGCTTTAGTAAATCCCGAATTTACTTCTAGGGCTTTAAGCAACTTACAAAAAGAAATGAAATCCCACCAAAAAACAGTTTCATGTAAAATTTTGCCAAGACGACTGCATATGGCTTACCCTGTGAAACCATTTCCATCATGAGATACTTTTTAACCGACTTCAAAAAAAGGAGGAGGTTTCTCCATTCGACCGTATATTTTTTTTTGTTATGTGTGTTCGGGGATAACTTCGTCGTTTATGAACCGATTTTGATGATTCTTTTTTTAATGGAAAGTAGATGTCCCGACGGTGGTACCATGATATGGAAACTAGAATCTGATAATGACATCCCAGAGAAATCGAGGGTAACCCTCATTTTTTTCAGGCACGTACTATGTTTTTCGGATATTTTCTGAGGCTACGCAGGTATTTGCGTCTGGTAGTCATCATTTAATGATGATGAGCTGATGATGAAAGGTAAAACTCCTTAATGGTTAGGAGTTGGAGGATAAATCTTTAAATGTCATATGTATGTATGTTACCTTTAGTCGTATTCTTTCAAGTTATTTAGGTAAGCTGATGATGGAAGGTACAACTCCTCAACGGTTAGGAGTTGGAGGATAATTCTTTCAATTTCATACGTATCTATAGACCTTTAGTTGTATACTTTTAAGTTATTTAGGTGAGCTGATGTCACAGGCGCTATGATGACTAACCCCTTAATGTATTTTGCTTTAAGTAACTCGCCTGCTTCTATTTCATCACGACATTTTAGCTTGGACACGATTCCTATTGCCCCGTAGACCACGTTCTCGGTAACAGAAATCTTGCATCTCAGCATAATTTTGGAAACTGATCATACTCAGTTTTAATACGTGTTCAAACCACTAAAGTTATTCGCATCAGCAGAAATTATATGAAATAGTTCAACTTACTGATAACCCATGATTGTTTGCACTAAAAATGGAAAAATAAAAACTTTTTATAATAAAAAATAACCGACTTCCAAAAAACCATTCGCCGAAAACTCCCTGACAAAAAACGTTAAAAAGCGTAAAATAAACTGGCTCTTCTCGAATGGTCGTCTCGAAATAAAGCGAGTGCGGTAACTACTATTACATTTGGCTTGGCGCCGACTTCAAACAGATTTTAGGTACCTAGCATACACAATAATACTACTATTTAAATGAATAAAGAATTAGGTATAGACAAGAATTCGCACATAGCAATTTATGAAGAGCCAGTTTATTTTACGCTTTTTAGAGTTTTTTGGCAGGGAGTTTTTGGCGGATGGTTTTTTGGAAGTCGGTTATTTTTGAAGTTACCAACACAGTAACCATTATGAAAGATAAGACAGGAACGTTTAAGAAAAAAATAAAAGTTTGAATTTTCATGCACTATCCATAATGAGGCATGAAAGTTAAAATTTAAAAAATGTTATTTTTATATTTATTCCACAGCACACACTTTCATTATTTTGTTATACCCAGCATGCATTAAACTCGTAGGAAATTGTTACTTCATGATAATAATTATTTTTACGGGAATTAACGCGATCACTTATTCAAAGGTATTACATACCTCTGATGTGCCTGACGTTTCGACCAGGTTGCACCGGCCGTGGTCACAAGCTGACTTGTGACCACGTCACAAGCTGACTCCTGTCAGTCAAAGTCGAGTTAAAATAATTATCCCACCAAAAACATTTTCATGTAAAATGTTGCCAAGACGACTGCATATGGCTTACCCTGTGAAAAAGATATCAGATCTCATGTAAAGCCAAGGTTCTGTATCTACACGCTTTAACTCTACCAAGCCTATCTTCACAAACTCAACATCTCAGTAAAAGTGTATGGCTTCGCCGTTTCGCTACCATACCGTCATGAAGGGGAAACGAACGCCTTTTGCAAATATCTAGTTTCTGAAGTAACGAAACAGCCAAGCCATACATTTTTACTGAGATGTAGAGTTTATGAAGTTAGGGTTGCTAGAGTTAGGGCGTGTAGATATACAACCTTGGCTCTACATGAGATCTGATATCTTTTTCACAGGGTAAGTCATATGCAGTCGTCTTGGCAACATTTTACATGAAAATGTTTTTGGTGGTATTTCATTTCTTTTTGTAAGTTTCTTTTTTTTTCTTTTTTTTTGGGCTGTATTTCTTGTACATCTTCTTTCTTCTTTCGAAAAGTCCGTGTACTAAAAATAAAACCTCTAGCATAAACATTTGTGAAAGTCTCATACAAACTTTCACCCCCCAAATTTTGGGGTTGGGGGGCAAAAGTAATAGGTTTATGAATTTTTTTGTTGTTTGTATACTAAACTTAGTTTACATACCAAATTTCAGCTTTCTAGCACTTCAGGAAGTACCCTAACAGTTTTGATGATCATCAGTGTGTCAGTGACGAAATCGGTGTTTTTTTGGTATCAATAAAATCCAAACTATCAAAGCTATGCAATTGAAACTTAGCACGTTTTCTTAGTCTATTGATAACATAATATCCTGAAAATTTGAACAATCTGGTATATCGGGAACCAAAGTTATGGGGGTTCAAAAAAACGACGAAACGCTTCGAGAAAAGGTAGGTAGTGCCCTTGCGCTACGCTTGGCTCGTCTTGGCGGGGGCACGACCGTGCCCCCAGATTATTATATCATGTAACGCGAAAGTTTAAAAGTTAGTAAATTGTTACTTCATTTTCAGCTCTATTTAAAACTCTCACATTTTGATATATTGATACACTTACTGATTTTCTTGAACGTCCGTAAGATGCGTATGAATATTACTTGTTCCATTAGTAATGTTGTACATCTAATGAAACAGGCTTAGGAGTTTTTGTATTACCAACGATTTGGTCTCAGTGGTGGTTTTTGTTAGATGAAAAGACGTTGATATTCTAATACCAATACCTTTTCTGGTTCTCTATATTCACTTCTCATAATAATAATGATATAATATAACAAGAATATATATATGTATATTTAAATTACAAACGTACCATATATAATGAAGTATTTATCTTTTTTTCATATAAACGATGTGTGTTTTGAACATGACACATACAACACATATTATTTGCTATAAAACCATTTCAGCTGTTATTAAATCAGTGATTTATTGGCTTATATATAAAAAAAAAAAAATAAAAACGTTGAACGGCTGTACTAAAAGATTTTGTTATTCACTGATAACGACTTAAAATAAAAAATAAAATAGTTAATTTGGGCATCTAACACACATCACCATCTAGTCCCAAACTAAGCATAGCTTGTACTATGGGTATAAAAATTACATAACAAGTAAAATTGATTCCCGAGACTCTATTTAACCAAAATACAATTTCAAAACATTGTTTTCATTACTTTTGATGTAAGTTAAATGCTTTTATTAGTAACGATTTAATTCGATGTAAGTATACCCAAGGGCGTCGCGAAGGGGGGGTAAGTGGGGACAGCTGCCCCCCCCCCCCCCCTAGAGGTTTGATTTGATTTTGAAGAAACATTTTAAGCATGGAAAAAATAATGCCAGGTATCAATCAATCGATATTCAAAATCAGATCATCCTAACAGATCTACGCTCAGAAATTATTAATACCGCAAGACCATATTTTTCATTAATAACCAGTCCAATAGGACAAAAATATTAAATAACAGGTTAAAGTGTGTTCTGTCTAAATGAAACAATGTTCTATACGAAAACAGGTACATACATATCAAACAAGACAAGAATTATTGTTATAACCGTTTTTCTATTGGTATTCTCAACTTTTGAGCATAGGACCTGGATAATCTACTACGCAATTTGTAGGACTACGTGGCTGTTAAATTATATAACTATTAGCTAAGCAACTGTAAAAAAATCAGATAGTAGTCATATTGGAAGTAAGGGATTTCCTTTGGTCAAAACATACATTTTTTTTTAATAATGTTGATAATTTTCTTAAGATTTAATTTTAAAACCCACAAGTTCAAGTTTTAAGAATCGTCAAGCCGACATATTTTATCCCTACTACCTCTGTTAGCTACCACAATCGAGAATTTTTGTAAGAGTAAAAGTTGGTCGTCTTATCAAAATGAAGCTAGGTACTCAAGAAAAATTACCTTAATAAATGATAAAAATAGATCCTGGATCTTTATCTTTTCGATTTATCTTGCGAAGGAAAAGTGCCTTCCAACTCCACGTGGCTGGTTCCAGAATTTATTTATTCTTCGAACAGTTTTTATAACCATCAATAAAAGCTTGGCTAAGAGGCAGTATGAGGGAAGATCCTCTTAATGGTCTGGTCCTGATGATAAACTCATCAAAACACGTATAAAAAACTTAAAAATCGAAGAGTGGTGGTTAGCATACTCATTGCGAATGCAGACAATGCAACAATGCAGCATGGTGACCCACCATGGCGGCCTAGTGATGCTTCTGTATCATTGGGCCTCCAGTCTCGCACTAACCAACGAAACACGAGAGGACGAACGCGATCATTTTACGTTGATCTTCTGTGCGAGGGCAGTACCGCCCCGGTTGAGCCGGCGGCCCCTTCGTACTGAAATCAGCGTGGCTCTACTACCTGTACCTGTACATTGTCAGCCAACTGCCGTCCACTGCTGAATGAAAGCCTCGCCCAAAGAGCGCCAACCATCCCGGTCTTGGGCAGTCCGCATCCATCCACTGCCAGCTATTTCCTTCAAGTAGTCGGTTCATCGTGCCGTAGGCCGCCTTTCTCTGAAACTTCTCTTCTTCTTGAAAATATTTACTTAGGATAATCCTTAAATTAACAGTTAATATTTTTCAGTCAAGGACGGTCCGCCATCTTTTCATCTTTGAGTTGAAACAGCATTGTTTCTATAATAGCGTTACCGATCTAAAATGCCTTATGCTAAGAATCAGATCTTTAACCTTCCAGTAAAGGTTACATTTGGGTAAAGGTTAAAGAAAATGTTACATAAAAGTCTTATTGAACCAACCATTACTTCCAGCCCGTTGGAATGAGTACAGACTTTTGTCGGAACATTGAACAGAAACAGTAAACCTATTCTACTGAAACACATAATAGTCATTGAATATTATTTAGTTTTTCTTACAAGACAATCTTAATAGCAGCCCAGAGTATGGAAGATGGCGGTGTTTCTCGCCCGTGACTCGGAAAGCACGTTAAGCTGTCGGTCCCGGTTGTCATGAACATCTATGGCAATCGTTATTGGGAAGTCAGTACCCTCAAGTATACAGAAAACTAGTACGAGATTCAAATACAATTCACCCTCAGGGTTGCAGAGGTCCGATGCCAGTCGCTCCGAGGAAATACGGATATTCAGGTAAAATCGGTTGAATTAGTAGCCGACCCCAATTAATCTTGGGAATAATAAAGGAAGATGATGACAAATACTATACATAAATAATATGATTGTATATTAATTGTTATTTTAATTGAATTGTATTTATATTCTGTAATGAACTTGTACAGCCCGTAATATATCTGTATTTGAATAATAAAAACCATATAAACATGCATATAATTGTTGCTCGGAGTGTAAATAGATGTGAAAACCAGATTGATGTTGATATTTTAAATTCAAACACCATGTTTCAAATTTGAATACTAAAAAATTATAAGTTTTCACTTCTATCGGCAGTCCTTATGACTGCCAATTTTTTAAATTATTTTTACATTTAATTCTAACATATTAAATCATAAGAAACAAGGGAATTAATGCTATTAAGTCGACGAGATACATAATTTATACTCTTCTAAATTATTATTTTATTGCGGGCAGATCAAACTGTCAGTAAATGAACCGTTATTTCTACAATATATTACATAATTATACATATCGTATTATCATATGTCACGAAAACCGAAAGTGTAAAAGGTAATGAAATAAAACTAGTCTTAAAAGTAAACTCTCAGATATAATCTTAGACCAACGGCGATCAAAATGTAATTCTGATTAAACCAACAGCTACTAAATCATCCACACAATGTTCAATTTCTGTCACAAGATATGACAGCACGTACATCTATAAATCATCGATAACCGTCGTTGAGAGAAATTGGGTCCAGATAATACATAAAGCCACAAACAAGCCTAAATAGAATCTATGTTTTGAGAAACGAATATAAACCGTTTTTAGGTAAAAATTCTTGGAACACTTTGATGTGTACATGCTGAAAAGATTTATGTTCGATTGGTAGAAATTGTTGATTTAAGTTGCTTTGACACTGAAAAAGTAAAATAATTAGAGAACGATAAATTGTTTATAAATTACTATGTTATTTCTAATTCTATACTCGGTATGTCAGTGTTTAAGGGATTAGTAGGAATTTGTTGATCAGCTAAAGTAAACAGATTTGAAAAATTATTGGTGGTAGATAAACATTTTAGCGCAAGTTATGTTTTCAGCTATGATATACTTACCTATTTTTTTTTGTAGAGCATTAGTGATGAATTAATATAGAATTAATTAAAATGTTTTGGAACGAAGTTCCTTATGGGGCGTTGCGGAGGGCTAGCCGGCAAAAAGCCGTAACGTACGATTGACGCCACGGTGTCAAAATGGTAGCGTATGAGAATGATATGATAGAGGTCTCGGGTTTGAATCCCGGGTAGGATCCAATATTTTTTTTGATCTGCAAATATTTGTTTTTTAGAAGTTCGGATTTTTTCTATGTATAAAGGTATGTATTTAAAAAATGAAAGTAATATTTATTTATTTATTTAGTGAACGAAAAATTTAGTATAACGTAGTAATCTGTAAGTTGTATATAACAAGTATGGAGTAACTCTAGACAGAACATGTTTCAGTAGAGATTACTAGGTGGCAGCACATGGGAAAAGTTTAGTTTTATTTTATATTTTTATCGATAAAAAATCATTACAAAAAATATAAACCTGAACTTTTATATATTTTTATAAATCATTTAAATAAAATAAAGGCGTTAATACAATTTCGTGGTTTTTAAAGAGCGTGAACAAAAAATTTAGTATAGCGCCATCTGTAATTATTTATTTACTCCGTGAACGAAAAATTTTTTATAGCGCGATCTGTATTTTTATAATGAACTTCATTTCTATCTAGTGTCCCACGACACCACACATCTTTTTTGTTTTGTAGAGCATTAGTGGTGAATTTTCAAAAAGAGACACTAAAACGCATCTCAGATCTTACTTTTTTTTGTATGTTCAAAAAATACTTGTTTATAAAAATTATTATGTATATTACATATCTAAGATATATTTTCGGATCCATATGAAAGTGAATAATCCGTTCGTCAATAAAGTTTTTGAATGGCAAATTTTAAGAGTTATTGAAACGGAATGTTATGCTTGAAGTCTGAAAAGTTGGAAGGCAAAGTAAAACTGTCCGAAACTGAGGAAACATTGTCAAGTATTGATTTTATATTGGTTTTCAAAAAATTGACATCATGAAATTTGAACAAATTATTGACATTATTTTCTCTATTAATTTAGCAAGCAATTTTATTTAGGATTGCCGCAAAAGGTTTTTTTCTTATTTTTTATGACCATCCTCCTACCCAATGTGAACCTTTATTATTATAAAAACCAATATAAAATCAATACCAATATAAAATCAATATCAATCAGTAACATTATTGAGGGTAGGCAATGCCCGCACTTATTGTAACATCGAAATTCTATGTACAGTTTTAATCCAGGTTTATTCGGTGTGGTTATTGTTTCATGTAGTGTACGATTGCTGTATTTCAAGCGACATAATTATTTAAAGAAAAGGACGAGAATCTGTTTTCAAAAAGAATTTTTTTTTTTAATAATAAGATCGTTTCTAATGGTGACATCGTTACAAAGGTAGACGATTTCGGAAGTATAGTGTAGATTATATCATAGCAGAATATCTTAGTGATGGAGGTGGATTGAATTACCCGTTCTGCACATGCTTTTTGTTTTCGATTTTTAAATTTATTTCTTATTTTGATGTGATTTTTAATTTGAAGCGGGTTCATCTTTGATAGTGGCTGTTAACATTTTTTAGATTATTATTTTTACCACTTTGTGATAGTTGTGACTCGAATTATAATTACCGTTTTTTTTATTTTGTGATGAAATGTCGATATTTTCAGTAAAGATAAAAAAACTATACTACTAACGATACTACTTACTGGTTTTATTAATTTAGTATGTAGCGAGAAGTCTATTAGCAATCAGATTTGATAACGAAAAGCTTATTATTTTATGAAAATGTCCTAAATGAAGTTGTTCCACAGAAGATAAAATGTAATAATGTACCCAGTGTCCTTGGTCAGGAGTGGCCGAACAATACAAAAATATCTCTTTCTTTTCTGCGGATAACGATGATGATGATGATGCCTTCAACATCACACGAGGACGTGTAATACGTCAGGACGGCCGTGTCGGAGTGAGGGTATCCAAATAATAAAAGTGATACAAACATTTGCCACTATCGAACACTACGGAACACTCTATATAAAGCGGCGCGATGGGCAACAGGACACAGTTCTCTTCAGATCTCGCGACGACCATATCTATTATTTGATTTGTGATTTATTGTATCTCTGTGTTTTATATTGTGTGTATGAGGCGATATTTATCAGTGGGGGAATTACTAGCCTAGGTGGCGAATTCCACAGGGCATCGCGGAGGGGTGAGCGTTGCCCCAATCCCCTCATGGGGGGTTGCTGATGGTGTTTAAGTTGATTCGTATCCGTTTAGTAGTGATTAGTGTTTGGCTTTGGTCCAGATTGGCTGTATCTGTCATTCATGTTCTCGTTTATTCTTGTGTCTCCGACATGTATTTGTATCAGTTGTCTAGTACCCATAACACAAGCTCTGCTTAGCTTGGGACTAGATGGCGTTGTGTGTTAGATGTACGAAATATTTATTATTATTATATATATTAAATATGTACATACATACTTGATGTAGGTATCATCATATTTAATACTAGCTGACCCGGCGAACTTCGTATCGCCATATTTACATATCTGTCTCAGCTTCCCACAGGCAGTGTACAGTCGCGGACAAAAAAAAAGACTTTTCCCGTTATCTTTTATTTTTTTTCTTTCCAGCAAAAAAAGAATGAATGAAATCGGACCATGTGTTATTGAATAAAAACTATGTACATATTTTGACTTTCATCCCCAGTAAACCGTGCTGAATATCGGGATAAAAAGTATCCTATGTCCTACCTCGTAGTATGAACTCAAATCATGCTAAGTTTCATTTGAATCCATTCAGTAGTTTCGGCGTGATGCGCGGCCAAGATACAGACAGACAGACGGACAGACAGACAGACAAAAATGAAAAAATTACAGTTTTGGCTTCAGTATTGATTATAGAGAGCCCTCCAAAAATTTTTTTCAAAATATCTTTAATGTACAGAATTGGACCTGTTACATTTTTATTATAAGTATAGCTGACCCGGCGAACTTCGTACCGCCATATTTACATATCTGTCTCAGCTTCCCACAGGCAGTGTACAGTCGCGGACAAAAAAAAATCTTTTATTTTTTTCTTTCTAGCAAAAAAGAATGAATGAAATCGGACTATGTGTTATTGAATTACAACTAAGTACATATTTTGACTTTCGTCCCCTCTCTCCAGGATACCGTGCTGAATTTCGGGATAAAAAGTATCCTATGTCCTACCTCGTAGTATGAACTCAAATCATGCCAAGTATCATTTGAATCCGTTCAGTAGTTTCGGCGTGATGCGCGGCCAAGATACAGACAGACAGACAGACAGACAGACGGACAGACAGACAGACAGACAAAAATGAAAAAAAAAATTGGCTTCAGTATCGATTATAGAGAGCCCTCCAAAAAAATTTTTCAAAATATCTTTAATGTACAGAATTGGACCTGTTACATTTTTATTATAAGTATAGATTTAATTTTTATTATATATTTAATATTAATATTTAATATAAAAAATATTGCTAAATATCGAAGTATTCCTTTCAACTATGGAGGAGTGTTCTTATGAGCTATTATGAGCTCTTGACTCTCATTCAAATGGAAACTTCATTTAGAACGAAAAACATGTATTCCGTACTTACCTCACTTACCTTACTTCAGTACCTACTATTTTTTAAAGATACAACGACAGTGAACTCCGAAGTAACATAGGAACAATCAAGCCTTAATTGTTAAAATGTTTATAGAATAATCCAGAAAAAGGAACAAGAATACATAAACGATAACTTTAATCCGGTTTTTAAACATTCTTCATGGGGTCTAAGCGCGATGATAGCCTTCCTCGATAAATGGGCTATCTACACACAGTTTTTTTTTTCAAATCGGTAAAGTTTTCAAGTTGTACCTGAGATTAGCTCGTTCAAGCAAATAAACAAATAAATTCTTCAGTTTTACTGCCTCTGTGGCGCAGTGGTAGCGTATGCGACTGCTGTGCTTGAGCTGTGCTCGATTCCCGGGTCGGACCAAATGTTTGTATGATATGCAAACATTTTGTTTCGGAGTTTGGGTATTTTCTATCTATAATATATATGTACTAGTTGTAGGCCACGGCTCCGCCCGCGTGTATTTCGGTTATCGCGGTGTTATTCTTATGTAAAAGCTATATTACTGTAAAGTTTCATCCAAATCCGTTCAGTAGTTATTGCGTAAATGAGTAACAAACATCCAATTCATCCATACCTACAATCTTTGGCGTTTATTATATTAAAGTAGGATTTTAAAAAAAATAATATATGTATTTATATCAGTTGTCTATTATCCATAACACAAGCTCTGCTTAGTTTGGGATAAGATTGCGTCGTGTGTTAGACGTCCGAAATATTTATTATTATTTATATATTAGTATGCATTTAACATATATAACATTATTTAAAGAAACGAATAAGAGTGAAAAGTGTAATTTAAGACCTTACAATTATCTTGAATTATTCAGTTTCACAATTATTCAGAACACATCAAATAACAATGATTTACGAGTCTACGTTTCTTGGTTTCCGGTTTCGCGGCAACCTATCTGTCTGTCTTATAATGAAGTTTCAGGGAAGAGGATTTAATTAGTTTGACATACTGCTAACCTTCCTCGCAACAAAGGATACTATGATAATCTGAAACATTTTTATCTAAGCGTCGAGCTTTGTTCTTCGGCCAAAGCTTTGCTCGGTAAATCGCCCTCGAAACTCCCTGCATACTAAATTTTATGAATATCGTTGGCACCGTTTTCGAGATTCGGATTATATATATTATAAAAGAATTGCTCGTTTCAACGTATAGATAGAAGACCATATTAAAAATACTTCTTAAAATACGAATAAAAGCAACAGTGTTATCGTTGCCGTACAAAAGATACCTGACCGTTTAAGAAGAGAAGAAGAAAAAAAAAACAGTTTAAAAAGTATCTTAAACTGTTTTATTTTTCACATCAAATGTGGAAGAAAATGAATATGTTGAATTATTTGTATTGAATGTCATTCAAAATTATTCATTTAATTTCCAATAGTTAATTTAATTATTTAACGTAACATAGCATTAAGTTTAGTTACAATATTACGTTATTAAAATAGAGATATTTGTAGTGAAAATATCATTTTGCGACACTTTGAAATCGACAATAATGACTAAGGGCCGGTTTTTCAATCCGCAGTTAAACGGTCTAATAACTAACAAGGGAATAAATGTATCCAGCTCTTTAACAAGCGAATAAACTTTTTGTGTTTTTCAATCGGGAGTAAACAGTCAGATAGTTACTTGATGGTCCTTCACAGCTATGTTCACTGTAATCATGCGCAAGTGAGATGCAGCTATACAGGTAGTCACACGTTAGATAAGGACCAGAAACTTTTAGACAATATTCAAGTTGACTGTTCTTTTTCTATTTCTTTTTGTCTTTTTTATGATTGGCGGTTTGGGATATTTAATTCAATGAAATGAAAGCATTCGATTATAATTATTATTTGTCTATAATAGATGTAGTAAATAATAATTTAGTAAAAAGTCGTTTATGATATTCCTGTAGTAGAGTCCATAACAATTATTGAAATCAAAATTTATAAAAATGAAATGCCGGGTTTGCGGGTGGTGCATAGTAATTTTTTAAACGGGTGTTTCTACGTTTAATAAATATGTGTTTAAAAGTAAAAAGTATATTTGTATTTATGTCAGTTCTCTGTACTTAGTGGTGACGAGCAGATTCCCTAGCGGCAAGTCGCAGAACTAACGTGTGACAGATAAAAATACGTATACACGTTAACATTCCACTTTTAGAATACTGTTTACCCTCACGAAGTGGTCCTAAAGTATTTTTTTTACTACTCCGTAGACGTCTATCAATGAAATCATTGTAGAAAGAATTTAAATGGTGACGAGCAGATTCCCTAGCGGCAAGTCGCAGAACTAACGTATGACAGATAAAAATACGTATACACGTTAACATTCCACTTTTAAAATACGTATTTTTTACTTCTCCGTAGACGTCTATCAATGAAACAATAACAATGCACTCGCTCTGTACATTAAACTGCCAGGTAGAAGTGTCTGTCATACGTTAGTTCCGCAAACGGCCACTAGGGAAATCTTCTCGTTACCAATAGTACAAGCTCTGTTTTGTTTCGAACTAGATAGCAGTGTGTGAAATAAAAAATCTTCATCTTCTCTATAGTATCTATAACCTATATTTCTCTAATAACCCTTTTTACCTCAGAACAAAAAGTCAATCGAGTCAAAAAAATCCATAATCTATCAAATATTCAATAACGACAACGTACTTAAACTTTACCACAAATAGGTACAAGAGAAATACACAACGTCAAATCACTATTCTACAGAATAAAACACTAACTGAGGTTTGAAAGCACAGATAAAGTTATCAGTCAGATTACAGCTTTATTCGTCTGATAACTGATGTCTGACTATTGAAAGACCCAAACTTACGCTAACTGAGGAATAAATGCTATTTGACTGTTTATCTGACTATTGAAAAACCGGCCCTAAGAAAATAAAATATTTATAAAATACAATACGTTTAAGTTGTGGTTTAACTGAGCTTTCTAAGTGGCATCAAACTTATTTGAGAAGACTTAAAAAGCGGTTTACTAAATATGTATATTACATTTTGAGTTACAATTAACATAACGTTGTTTCTCAGCTTAAAATTTCCAAGCAGCTCATAGCTATAAATTAGTTTTATTTATAAATAAAACTTAATTTTGTTTAAAATATAAGTGTTTTTCGAATAGATCTCATTATAGTTCAACAGTTAAGTTAGAATTTTTTGTATTCATTATTACTGTCATGTTACCGCATTATTATATCGCGTTACAGGCATTGTGAGCAATTCTATAATTTATCACGTGAATTAAAATACGAATTTCTGGGAGTATCTTGATATATTTTCGATGTAATAAATCAAGTTTATCAATGTTCATGTTATTTTAACCTAACGCAGTGGGCAAATTCTCTTTCATATCAAGATCAAAATGTATTAGTATGGAAAAAATCCAACGAATTGGGGTGACAGCTAATGTTTCTTTAACGTACCTAAATATATTAACTGGCGCAAGTGGTAGCGGAAGCGACTGCTGTGCTTGAAATCTCGGGTTCGATTCCCGGGTCGGACCAAATATTTGTATGATCTGCAAATGTTTTTTTCGAAGTTTGGGTGTTTTCTATGTATAATATTTATGTATTTACAGTATATATTTATTTATATCAGTTGTCTAGTACTCATAACACGAGCTCTGCTTAGCTTGGGACTGGATGGCGTTGTGTGTTAGATGTCCGAAATATTTATTTATTTATATGTGAAAAAAATATCATTTATAAAAAAGTTATGTGGTTGAATTTTAATCAATTCATTAGATAATTTAAACATTCAGTTGCAGAAGGCTTGTTGGAACATTAGTATAAAAAAGAATGCTTGATCTAATAGAGGTTTCAGATTTTGTGATAAAGCTTTATTCAGTAATTTGACTGTATGCAACGCGGTAAAGCGATTCTTGTATACTTTACAATATCTAGACATCAATTGTTATACTAGTTAAATCTTATTAAGTCTAGTCCACTTTTGCTTAATAAAGCTAAATGCTATTATTTTAGTGCGTAGCTAAGTATAATTACAATTCTCTGACTCTTCGATATACGTCACGATATATCTTTTCTAGATAATTTTGAGAAGAAAGTAAAATAAGCAAAAAAATTTTTTGTCTTATATGGTTTTTATCATACTATTACCACCGTAGAAACTTTGCATTTTTTTGCGGGATCTAATGCAATGTTTCTAGGCGTATGAAAAAATAGTCGAAAAAGAAATGGAAATAGAATATTCCCTCCAACAGAAAAAGAAAGAGTAGAAACTTAATAACTAAGCTGATTCTCAAAGATGTTTGCTATCTGAGAATTTCAAATAGATTAATGAAATGCTCATTCCTACTGAAATGCCCCTAAACATGAAATCGTAATTGCTTCGTCATACATTACTGAGAGCTTATATCATACATATTACATTACACTACTGATTAGTCTTGTAATTTGTAAGATTAAAATTTTAGTCAGTCAACAACATAGATAAATACCGTGGCAGAGCCACGCTTCAGTATGCATGGGCCGGCCTCACTCAGCCTCACAGACAACCGGTGTGAAACAGCGCTTGCGCTGTGTTTCACCGAGTGAGTGACGATACAGGAGGCCAATATTCCAACCCCTCCCCCCATCCCCTTCCCCATCCCAAAAAGGTCGGCAACGCATTTGTGACGCCTCTGGTGTTGTCCTCATGGTGTCCATGGGCGGCGGTAATCGCATACCATCAGGCGATACCTCTGCTCGTTTGTCCCCTATTCTATAAATAAAATAAAAAAATAGAGGAAATCATTCTACTGTCATACAAAATAAATTTAATTATATCTAATGACTTAATATTATGAGCTACAATCTTCTTCTTAATCAATCATGTCTTAATGATAGCATAAGTTACTGAGTCTATCTCCGTGATTGGCTGGATAGCTTCCCGTACTTGAATTAGGTTATTTGTTTGTATTATGTAAAGTTTGGTTATAGATATTTATGGTTAGTTAATGCGAAACTTCAGTCTACAGATAAGGTAAGGTAATATGAAGTCGGTATCATTATTTTATATATTTTTCTTAAACATGCATGGAAATATTGTCATTATTTTCGAAAAAAAAACACGCGAAGTATCTAATTTACGGAGAGCGAAAAATAAATCCATTGCTGGAGCGTTTTTTGAATTTGGAACATTGCAACGCTCCAGCAATGTTGTATGAACGGGGTCAATATATACTCTTTGATTGGATATCTTTTATCATTCTTGGCATACCTACCAAAATCTCTTTGCTTAGTACAAATTGCGTTCACGTGGCTGTATGCGTAAATGCGTTTGCCTTTCGGCACAGATGATAAATAGAAAATCGGCGGCAAAGCTGAAAATTCGTCTTGATTTGTTATTTAAATATTTATTAAGTTCCAGTAATATATTGAGTTCCAATAGTTCAGAGAGTGAAATGGGAATTGATTGTACTCCACCAGATTTAAGATCAGAAGCCAAATTGGCAATGGAAAACCTGCTTCCAGCGAAGCCAAAAGAAAAATACATGAAAGTAACATATGAAAATTTTATGATTTGGAAAAACGATAAAAATGTGAACATTTTCTCTGAAACAGTAATGTTAAACCTGCAAACCTCATCAGAAGTTTAACAAACAAACAAATGTACCGGGTAAATCAATAACATTTTCTTTTAGTAACTGTCCCAATATGAGTAATGTAACTTTTAATATTAATTAAATTAAATGTATAATATAAAATTATGTTTTATTTCCCTGCATTCTTTAGAGAAAAGCACTATATATGCCTCGGCGGAAATGGCAATTGCCTGTCTCATATTAGTGAAGTCCTCGCCTACGGCTCGGCCTTCAAACTCATACTCGACCTGCAATTGCCTTTTTCCCAGCCTTTGCAATAATGTACTATTTTTCATGTAAAAACTGTCAAAAAACCTTTACCTGATAGAATGGATATGTTGAAGTACTTGTACACTCTTGTATTACTCGTATATACTATAGCATTCGTTGAACTAGTATTAGATAAACATTGTATAAAGACTTGTAAAAATACAGTTTGTTTAGCACAGTTCCCGTTAGCTTATGTTATGCAGTAATACAGAAACAAAAAACTCACTGCGGGTGTGATTAACTGTAATCATGCCAGCTATTTCACCCGAGTTACAAGTGTAACATTATGTATATTGGGAGTGAATGTGAAGATAATTTGCGTGAGTTCTTTGTGCGCTAAATAACAAACGAACTTCTTGATATAGAATAGGTATACGTAATAATTGTATTTCAATTATATACATACTAGTTTTAGTTATAAATAGGAATATATGTAAATAAATTACGAAACGCCCTTACCTATACCTTAAACGACTCAATTGGACCATTTAATTGCGAAAGTTAACTAAGGTGGTACACTTATAATGATTCTGTGACACTCAAAAATTACAGATCAAAGACTTTAAAAACAGTAACTCAACTCCGAGAAATACGGGAGAGATATTAGATTCATAATTTCTGTAGGTTTATATATGAGTATACATTTGGACATACACGCGCTCGTGATACCCTTTCTCGACAGTCCATTAAAAATATTGACATTACAATTGTTTATCTGAAATTCGCTTTTTTATATTCTACCAACAATTTCTATGTTATTATACTCGTTACATGTAATCGGCTCAATATTTCGTATGGGGTCGCCACTGCAGTGTCTTTTTTTCTTCTAATAAAACGGCATTATTGGATACGTAATACAGTCAAAGTTTATAGTGTTTCCCGTTTCCCGTTCGGAATTAATCGCATGGATTTATTTCTTGTGAAGAGGAAAAAAGCTTATTCTCATAGTACGTAGTTTTTTTTACTTCGATGAGCTCTTATAGAAAGAAGGATGAGTCGCTTGATTTACCTCTTATGTAATTCAAAATATGTGTAACTATTTCTCGTAAATACTTTTATATATTTCCTGATTTTTTATGAAATATAGGTACCACAATATATATTTTTATAGGTGAAACGTTTTTCAAACAAGTATCACCGCCTTAAATGTGAAATAGAATGATACAATATTATTAACTGTATTTTTCATTCATTCTAACCTAAAGGGTTGTTGTCTTTCAAATTCATATTAAAAACAATTTTCCAGATCGGTTCAGAAATGACGGATTTAAGCAAAAATTGCTACAAAGGCGACCCATCCATGAAGGGTGCGTCAATCAATCAAACTTAGAAAGCGCTGGTATCTAGGCTGTGATCTACACAGTCTAGATAAGGTAAGGTCACGGTTTTTGCGCGTTTCATTTTATGACTGCGTTGGGTCTGGTACTATCCATTTAACAAAAATGTTATAGATATTTTGATACCCTATATACCCTATAAAAGTGTAAAATAAAAACTAGCCCTTGATCAAAAGTAAATTTAACTTTTATTAGGTAAATACTCTTATGCACATTAGGCAATGGGTTAATTATTGACACCAATTATAATAACAGTTTTTAGGGTTTAGTTAGGTGTTTCCCGATTAATTAATTTAAAATGTTACGATACCGTCTCTTTCTCGACATTTCGATTTTGTGGTCGGGAAATATTCGGGAGTAGAACGTTAAAACGTCGGGTAATAGAAGGTATTGTACTTTTCCAAATAATTTTATCGCGAATAAGTGTCGGTGTATAATAAAAAAGACACTAATAATAACTATTTTATTACCAAGTTTTAATCTAACACAGCCATATTAAACGAGTTAAGATGAAGAATCAAGTATTCCACATTGCCGAACATTATTCTATTAGCTCACGAAACTAGCAATAAAATAGTATTATTAATACGGCGTGTATATTTATATTACATATAGATAAATTGCCTTCATTATGTATTCCACTATAATATACATTGACGCTTATAATGGACTACCTCCTCAATTAGGCTATAAGAAGCTTTATCTCAAGGTCACAATTTCCAATGTCGCATGGTGCACGAGCGTGCAATTATCGACGACTATTAAATTAAAATAGTTGTCGATGTTTCGTCATAATCTATTCAATCAAATTTTTGATTTAATTTAATTGACCTAGTAATTTCATAAATCAAGCTATAAATAGTTTGTAATCCATTCAAAGCTTGTCTGTCGACGTTTGTAGGGTTCCGTGCCAAAGGCAAAAAAACGGAACCCTTATAGATTCGTCATGTCTGTCTGTCTTTCCGTCCGTCTGTCTGTCTGTCTGTCCGTCCGTATGTCACAGCCACTTTTTTCCGATACTATAAGAACTATACTGTTGAAACTTGGTAAGTAGACGTATTCTATGAACCGCATTAAGATTTTCACACAAAAATAAAAAAAAAACAATCAATTTTGGGGGTCCCTCCATACTTAGAAGTAAAACTCAAAAAGTTTTCTTATCATCAAGCTCATACCTGTGGGGTATCTATAGATAGGTCTTCGAAAATCATATTGAGGTTTCCAATATCATTTTTTTCTAAACTGAATAGTTTGCGTGAAAGACACTTCCAAAGTGGTAAAATGTGTGTCCCCCCCCCCTGTAACTTCTAAAATAAGAGAATGATAAAACTAAAAAACCGGTGGGTATATGATGTACATTACAAACTTCCACCGGAAATTGGTTTGAACGAGATCTAGTAAGTTGTTTTTTAATAAGCGATAAATCGTAAACCGCAAACAAAAAAACACTATTATTAAAACATCGATCAAAGTTACAACGAACTACAAGAACTTTTAAATTATGTTACTTGCTGCTTCGAAACCCTTCATGGGCGAATCCAACACGCACTTGGCCGCTTTTTTATTATTTAAATTCCAAAGATCCAATAATCCAGGTTTCCAAAGGTCTTTTATGTAAAATTTAAAATAGGTATTTGTATTGTGTGTACTTATTTCCTATTCGCTACCAAAATAAATTGAAATAATTCTTATATGCAAATGTAAACCTTAGTCTGCTATTAAAATGTACTCAAACACGCATCTATGCTTATAATAAATCTATACTACTTATAATAAAAATGTAACAGGTCCAATTGTGTTCATTAAAGATATTTTGGAAATTTTTTTTGGAGGGCTCTCTATAACCGATACTGAAGCCAAAACTGTATTTTTTTTCGTTTTTCTATCTGTCTGTCCGTCTGTCTGTCTGTATCTTGGCCGCGCATCACGCTGAAACTATTGAATGGTTTCAAATGAAACTTGGCATGATTTGAGTTCATACTACGAGGTAGGTTTTTTTTTTTTATGTTTAAGCTACCAAAATGACTCTACTCTGCCTGATGGAAAGCATAAGTAGAATCCAAAAGTGGTGGTCACTATCCTCAATGTGAACGTGGACAGAGCAGCATAGTGACCCACACTATGGCGGCCTAGTGAGATGCTTTTTCACGCCCCGCTTAAAGGACCCGGGATCATAATGGGAAGGAAACACATGCGGTGGTAGTAAGTTCCATGTTTTGATCGCTCGACACAAGAAGGAAGAACCGAAACGTTGCGTTCGAGAGCGTATGTCTTCCACTCTAAGAGGGTGACTGCGAAGGCCGGCACGTGTTGTCCTGTAGAGGAAAGGAGAAGGGGGGACCAGTTGGAAGAGCTCTTTAGAACACCCCAGAGATCCCCATGATACAGGCGATAGAGGACTGCCATAGAGGCGATATCTCTTCGCAGCTGCAGAGGTTCTAGGGACTCGGTGGCTTCGGGACTACCGATAATGCGGACTGCTCGCCGCTGCAACCGATCGAGAGCGTCAAATAGATACTGTGCGGCACCATCGCATAGATGAGAACAGTATTCCACGCACGGGCGAACCTGGGTCTTGTAAAGAAGACACAGATGCCCGGGCGAGAAGAACCGTCTCACCCTGTTAAGTACACCTAACTTCCGCGAGGCCGCTTTAATGACGCTCTCGATGTACTCACGCATGTTGAGATCACGGCAGATATCCATACCCAGGATACCGAGCTTATCTTGCAGGGGCAGTTGAGTGTTCCGAAAAGTTGGGAGGGGAAGGAAGGGAGACTTTTTGGTAGACAGCGCGCACACCTGTGTTTTCTATATAGGATACTTTTTATCCCGAAATTCAGCACGGTTTCTTGGAGAGAGTGGATGAAAGTCAAAATATGTACTTAGTTGTAATTCAATAACACATAGTCCAATTTCTTTCATTCTTTTTTTGTTAGAAAGAAAAAAAAAAGATAACGGGAAAAGTATTTTTTTGTCCGCAAGTGTTCAATGCCTGTGGGAAGCTGAAACAGTTATGTAAATATGGCGGTACGAAGTTCGCCGGGTCAACTAGTATTTACTATATATATTATATGAATAGAAATCAGGATTTGTTTGTTCATATTCACTTCCCAGGAATAGCAGTAAATTTATGTATACTCACGTTAAACCACTTGCAAAGTTGAATATCTAATAAATTAGTTTAGTATTCATTTCTAGTATTTTTATAAAAATCTAAAAATTTTGATTCCAATAGTTCTAATAAGTTGGTATTTTTTTAATTTTATTCGCTTTATGTAGATATACTAAGTTCTACACAAAACTAAGTAGCTAATCCGAACAACTTTGCATTTTTTCAATTATGCTCGGCTTTTATTGGTCTAAGCGTGATGTTACCTATCCTTTCTTAGGCATGCTAGCAAAACATACATTCAAAAACATAAAAATCGATAAAAATCGGTTAGATAGTTTCGGAGTTCATGGTGAGCAACGACGTGACACGAGAATTATAGATTATAGCTTAGCTGACCCATAGAACTTCATCTATACCCATATTCAACTTCCTCTGAGACAAAAGGTAAACAAAGAAACCAATGTTTCTCAAACGAGTTGATCGAGAGTAAAGATGGCCGGTGTAACCAAACTAATTACAAATTTTCACATTTCTACGTAAATTATTTGCCATAACACTACTCTTCAATTTAGTAGTGTTATAATAGGTTCAAAGTTTTTTTTTTTTATTTTTTATTTTTTTTATGTATGGCCCGCCAAAATGACTCTACTCTGCCTGATGGAAAGCATAAGCAGAATCCAAGAGTGGCGGTCACCATACTCACTGCGAATGCAGACAATGCAGTATGGCGACCCACACCATGGCGGCCTAGTGATGCTGCTGCATCTTTTAGTCTAGTCAACAAGTGGAAATTGTCGACTAGACTATTTGGGCCTCCGGTCTCGCACTCACCAACGAAACACGACAGCATGAACGCTGTCATTTTACGTTGATTTTCTGTGCGAGGGTAGTACCGCCCCGGTCGAGCCGGCCCATTCATGCTGAAATCAGCGTGGCTCTACTACCTACGAATTATACGTTTTGGGATACGAATACGAGTTTGGGAGCAGCTACAGTTTTAGGTGTTTTTAATGTCACTTTTTAGTCAGTGCACTGTGAACTCGGAAAATTTGGACAGTTGCAATTATTTTATTTTTAACCGACTTCAAAAAAAGGAGGAGGTTCACAATTCGACTGTTTTTTTTTTATGTTTGTTGCCTGATAACTTTCGACTGGGTGAACCGATTTTTATGATTCTTTTTTTATTTTAAAGCTGGTGCTTTAAAACCCACATGGGTCCCATTTTAATTTGGTCCAGTTCTGACATGTCATCCATGAGAAAATCATATAAGTCTTCAATTTGCATCAAGTATGTGCGCGACAAATTGACGAATAACTCAATATCACGCCGACTGGTTTCGATGATTCTTTTTTTTTATTTGAAAACTGGTGCTTCCCGTATGGACCCAATTCTATTTGGTCGTTCTTGAAGTCGGTTTTTTTTTGTTAAAATTTTTTAACACATGTATTTTCGTTGTACTTGACACTGGCAGAATTGTCGACATCGGCACAGTTTGCCATTTTCCACGAAAAAGAAAGAAAATGTCACTTTTTTACAAGCTTTTTATTAATTTGCAATGTATGTATGTATGTATGCTTGTATGTTCGGGTGGAATCTTACAACTCAATTTTGAAGCAGATATCTTCAACCGATTTTGCTGAAATTTTGCAAGCAAATGTATACAGCTTGAAAATACAATATTATAATGACATGGGGCTGATCTGATGTTAGAGCTGGAAGGTGGCCATAGGAACTCTGTAAAGAAACGTCGCAACATCATCGAGTTTGTGTTCGTTTGATTTGTCTCGAGGCATTCCAGTAAAAGCTTGTTTTTAAAAAGCTTTTTAATTAAATTTATTTTATTGATTCTAGGTGCATATAAAATTTGACCTATTAAAGAACCTTTTTCTGGTTTGTTTACCTTTTGTCTCAGAGGAAGTTGAATAGACTATACGTCTCTTTTGAATTAAGCGTGGCTCCTTTTGGTTTAGGTGTGATGTTAGGCTATCTTATCTAAGGCACGCCAGCAAAATACAAATTTAAAATTAGATTAAATAGTTTCGGAGTTTATTATATAAATTTAAGAAGAGTTGGAACATGTTTTTTAAAAATGTGTTAAAACTAAGTGCTCAGTGATATGCTACTACTATAACTTTTCGATGTCTACAGTCCAATATCATGTACAAAAGTGACAGAATAATAAAGTTCTTTATTACATTTACAGGAAGTATTTATTTGAGACACGTGTCATAAGTAAGATCTGACTATCTGACAAGGAAATCTCTAATTCAAGCTTTATTTAGTTTCTTTGATCATGCTCATATTAGTGTGGTTTATATTTGAGACGAGTGAAGAGAGGCATGATTAGGATTTAATTGCTTGACACGAGATGTTTAAAGATTTATGAGCGTCTGTTATTTTAACCTTAATAAGAGATTGGAATAATTTTCTATTAATAAACATGTTTTAAAATGAACTGAATTTGGTTTGAAACTAAGTAGAGCTTGTGCTATCTAAGCTAGATTGACTGATAGAATACTTATATACTTTTTTTTTGTGTGTGTGGTACCTACTACGACTATTTGGCTTGGCACCGATTTCAAGGTAGCACATACAAATAATAGTTTTTCATCAATATTAAAGGTTTGCTTAAGAGGTGTATTTAATTAAATCTTTAATAAGTTATTTTATATTTTTTAGTTTTTGAAGTCGGGTTTTGGTAAATATATACAAGGTTTTAGGGGTTTCAATACTGAGCTAAGGTTTTATCATCACATTGTCAAATGTTGTAAAAAGGCTTAATATTATCTGGGTTTTGTTTTACAAACGAGCAAGAGAGAACAACGCAATTATCTGGGCCCACATGAAGCTCAATATAGCCTCATGTCGGAGCGAGTGCAAAATAATGAGATGTTTGAACTTAAGATTAAAACTCAGGTAAATGTTTTTATTTTATTTAAATAAATTTTGAATCACAGCTCTAGTTATATTTATTAAGCTATTGCATAGCTTTTATCGAGGGCTTTGAGGCCTTTGAGCGCGGCGACCGAATCAAGAAATTCCGTAACGTAACGAAAATAAAACCTGCACTCGAAGCTCGCACGGATCGAGACGAGCTGCTCCGAAATCTATTAGGAATTAATATTTATTAGGAATAGTTAAAACCTTTTATAGTATGCTGTGTAACGAAACCATATAGCTACTTGAAAAAAGTAATCAACGCCATCTAGTGACGATGTTGGTACTAATTTAATAGTTTAGTATTTTTCATTCTCAATATTATACATACTGCTTAAATAAAAAATGAATAAATAAATATAATTGCATAAGTTGATAAAAAATGCTATGCAAAAGCTTTACCGCGGCAGTCCCCGAGTGCCATACGTCTTTTTTTAAATTTGATTTGTACTTTTACATAAAAAAGCACAATATCTCGAATTGCATACATCCTTATTGCTTTATGAGACTTGCGCGACGTTTTAAATGCACATGAGCTTCATATGAGCCTCTCAAACATGCACATGATCTTCGTTGAACGTCACTTCTAGGATGTGAGACAATATGAGAAGCTCAATAGCGAATTGTGTGTGTACTAGCTCTAAAGATTTTAATGAGCTAAATGTAACCGGCCTTACAGCACCTTCGCAATAATAATTGTCAAGCGTAGGCGTTTGGTGAACGTTTTCGTAGGCGTTCGATAAATTAAAGTATACGCCGCATGCGTTGTGTTAATGTATCACTTTTTTTTTTTTAACGTGTGTAAATAAATAAAAAGCGGCGGGGCGGTGTATCGTACTCGAACCGACTAAAACCACACGGTGAGCCATTCTGTGCCTGTGAAGGGAGGAATCCGGGAACTGCAGTTATTAACACGTCCGGACCCCTCCCAGCGCTTGTCCGCACTGAAGCGGGCACCATCTGCTATTATAACTCTCAATTAGGCGTGCCCCCTCGCGGGTGGCCACTAGAGCGGATGGAGGGGAAAGCCCGTCCCGACCATCCGCGGCCACACTCAGGGCGGCATGAGGCGCTGATAGGCGCCCCTCCGCCGCCCGGTTAGCCGGCGTACCGGGCGGCGGATATCATCCTCCCGGGCCTTCTCCGCCACCTACTTCTGCGAGATTACATCTTCGCAGAAGGTTGCGACCGCGGTAAATCTGCTGTCACTACCGGCCATGGAGCGTATGATGGCCGGTAGCGAGAGATCTCCCCCTATGACAGCAGTGAGGGCCCGTTGCGGCGCCCAAGCGGGGCAAACCGCCAGCGTATGCTGGGCCGAGTCCTCACTGCAGTCGCAGTGGTGGCAGGTGGGACTCAATTCCCTCCTGGCGACCGAGTGCAGGTACTTCCCGAAGCAACCGTGCCCGGAAAGGACCTGCGTCAGTCGGAAGGAAAGGGTTCCGTGCTGCCGCCCTGCCCACTCGAGGATGACCGGCTGGAGAGCCTCCACGGCGGCAAAGCCAGCGCGTGGAGTCTCTCCTTGACTGTGGTTTTATATTTTTTTTTGTCCTAAATTATTAATGTTGATATACGATATTACACGAACGATTTTCTACCATTAGTGAGAATCGTTATGGTTAGTTGGAACTTTGATAAACTCAAACTCAAACTCTCTTTATTTCATAAAATTTTTTAAATTGTTTGAAATCGTCTTTTATGTAGACTCTAAAGTCATAGATCAACACACAGATATCGCTTAGTACTTGGGTAATGGAGGTCTGATGGTTGTCACTCTCAGTAAATATCGAAGTTTAGCTGTGACGTAATCGACTAAAAGCCGCCCGTCGAGCCACTATCGACAGATGGTCGTTCCGGCTGGAGACTCCACGCCAGCTGGCGTGGAGTCTCCAGCCGGAACGACCATCTGTCGATAGTGGCTCGACGGGTGGCTTCACGCCACTCGCGTACCTCTTCGGGCGGAGGGCGAAAGCCATACTTCGGCCGATATTCAGCCACCCATCGATAAACTTCGGCGAGCACTTCCGCCTCCAAATCCCACGGGGGTGTTCCGGCCAGGGCGCACGCCGCCTCGGTGGACACCGTGCGGTATCCGCGTATGGCTCTGACTGCCAATACCCTCTGAGGGTGTTAATGTACCACTAGCACAACGTCAAACTACTCTCAAACAAATAACTCAAAAACACAAAAGTTGGTCCCAAACATATAGGTGAACCTGATAAAAGCGTGTATGTATTTTAAGGTGACCCATCGGCTTCTCACCTGCTTGTTGAATTAAAACCGATGTTTACAAGAAAATGAGTCATCAATAACCTACTATTAATTCAAACTACTACACAATTAAAAACAATACTCACGGTATCTGTTGTTATAAACTGAACAAACACACAACCAATACGCACAAAGTTTATTACACTCAAGTGGCCAAGGACAAATTAACAATTGTAATTGTTATCGTATTTACTCCTATTGGACACAAAAGAGCCTGGTACGCTATTATTTGCATAAATTGCAAACAGTTATTGGATTGTGTTAAGTATTTTCCAACTTTGCGTTATACTCTGATTCAAACTTTGTTTATTGATTTTCCACGTCTTTAAATTATTTGTGTAGTTGTATGTTGAAATATCTTATCATAATAGCTACAGTAAATATACAAAACAGAAGTAAACTACGGTCTAACAAATAACTGGCATTAAGTTATAAGATAAAAAGGTAGTAGAGCCACGCTGATTTCAGCACGGTTGGGCCAGCTCGATCGGGGCGGTACTCAAAGCGGCGGCACAGAAAATCAACGTAAAATGACAGCGATTGTGCTGTCGTGTTTCGTTGGTGAGTGCGAGACCGGAGGTCCAAATAGACTAGTCAACAAGTTTCATACTTGTTGACTAGACTAAAAGATGCAGAAGCATCACTAGGCCGCCATGGTGTGGGTCGCCATGCTACATTATTGCATTGCCTGCACGAGCAATGAGTATGGTGACCACCACTCTTGGATTCTGCTTATGCTTTCCATCAGGCAGAGTATTATATATTTTGGCGGGCCAAACATATAAAAAAGTTATTCTTTTGTTGTTTTTCACCGAGTACATCTCAATTACCAGAGCCCTTCCCTGTGATTCTAGGGCAGGAACTCAGCGTTGCCACTCGTTGAGTTACACTTGTGAATCTTGAGTTGGGATATGTCCATTGGCATTAGTTGTCACTTACTACTCGGTGATATGTCTATCCCGTTACTTGCGATATGGAGAAAATACTTTCGATATTTACAGTTCACTAGTAAAAAAAGGTACAGTATACCTACTCATTATAAATTAATGTGAACTACATTGATTTTGTCCATATAGACTGAACTGGCTTACACTTTACTCCGAGTTTCTGTTAGTCGAGTTTGAAATGACATTGAACTGTTTGAGATGCTTTTGAATTCAATTCTACTTTAACGATCGGAATAATACGTGTCTCTACGGAGTAGAGCCAAAAATCGAATTAGCTTTTAACATAAATAATGGAGCATACGACCAAGTAGGTATTGTAGCAATTAATATAACTGTATTTCGGTATACTCATAAAATCATGGTCTAATTTTGCATATTTTTTTAGTTTCAAGTATATTTTACTGTCTTTCAATGGTTCATCGCTTTAGATTTACAGGATTTTTATGACATAAGTATCAATGAACTTCTATAGATAAAATTCACTCAGACTTATTTTTATTTTTAAACTTCGTTTATCTGTGCAGTAGCTGGTCTGTGCTAAGCTTAAATAAATAAACACTCATACATCATTTTTACGACGTACACTTTTCGTGAAAATATTTTCTCAAATAGTACTTGATTAATCGTATTTACCTTTATCGCAGAATGGTTATGTCGTTAATCTAGAGATGCCTATCCAGGCATCACGTGACGAGCTTTTATATGTAGTGTTACCGCCAACAAAATAATTTGAGTTTTCTAGAAAAAACAGGTGTTTTTTTCCTTTCTAAGAAGATTACTATGTCTTGCAGTTAACGATGATGATGAATTCTTAAGTACATTATTTACTTTGCTACTTAATTTATATTAACTTAAATACCGTATATTTATAAATTGTATATACATTGTGCCATACTGACCTCTCGTTTATCGTCATCAAATTATAAAAATAAAATAAAATAGATTACAAATAATATCAAATTTCAAATCAGTTTTCCGGAAAGCTCTCTTGTAGACATGTCCAATTAGGCCGTCGCAGCAATAAAACAAGCTTCTATATGAAGGTCATAAATAAAAACGGAAAATTTCGCTGCTTAGTTTATTATTGAAAATCAATCATTTTAAGTAACTAAGACAATTTAGAATAAAATAAGGGAACAACGATGTGAGAAAATTTGTAAAACGGAAATGGAAAGAAAACTTCATCATCATCAACATCCTTGCTGGACATAAGCCTCTCCTTCAAAAAGAGGTTTGGGTGTATATCACGCTGGCCAGACGGGTTGGTATAGGGTGAGTTTCAAGTTTTCGTTCTTTAAGCAGTGATATTGTCTTGCTTAATTTATTCCCTTAGTCGCCTCTTACGATTCCCATGGGATTAATAGAAGTGGCGACACTTGGTATTCTTAACGCGTCACCACTAAGGCCCACTTGCACGACATACATACATACGACATTGTGTTTAACCTTTTATAACGCATTTAGTATGTCTTAAATGTATTTAAGACATACTAAATGCGTTATAAAAGGTTAAACACAATTGGCATCTTGCACAACGATAAATTTTTTGCTAAACATATTTAAGAACTGCCGAAGTTTAACATCCAAACTCGGTTATTTAGCGGCGCTAAACGTGTTTAACGCATGCGTGTGCGCGAGTACAACACTAAGATACTGCCGTCTCGCCTACACTCGCAGGGCCCGCCGACGCGCAACCTCTTATCATATTTAACTAAATTTACCTGCTGTCATTATTATGCAAGAGGGCGCTAAATTTGTTTAAGCTAAACGCGTCTATGCGTTTAACTAATTTTGTTTAGTAGCTATTTAAATCAAACGTTGTGCAAGTTGCCCTAAGAATACCTAATCGTTTCTAAGTAAATTAGCATTTATTGTAATTAAATCCAGGAAAAATCCTCCGAGACATTTTACACACTAAGTTCGGCTTGGCTTTTAGTCGATTACGTCACAGCTAAACTTCGATATTTACTGAGAGTGACAACCATCAGACCTCCATTACCCAAGTACTAAGCGATATCAAAGTTCCAACTAACCATAACGATTCTCACTAATGGTAGAAAATCGTTCGTGTAATATCGTATATCAACATTAATAATTTAGGACAAAAAAAAATATTAAACCACAGTCAAATTTAGATGCATTTAGACGACTCAAATGTTGACATTTTCATTTTGGACGCCATTATGCAAAACGAGCCTGTTCCGAGGTCTATGAATTTATATTGGGACAGATGTTCGCTAGTACAATTGGCCTATTATTCTAATTGACAAATTCTGTATAATGTTCTACAGAATTACGGTGAGTAAGTACGCTATTTCAAATATTAATTTTGTCCCAAGATATTTCATTTTGCAGAAATAGCATAGCTAATACAGCTTAATAATTTTCTAACGCAAGAAAAGTAGTCTATATCTTTACACACTAACATATTTTTTCCTAGATCATTTGTTCTAAATTACCGTTGGTCGAGAATTTCCAGCAACATTATTGACTTCAGCTGTATCCACACTTATATAAATTCTAAACAAGCTCTGTCTGTCTGTTTTACTAATGCTGAATCAATTCAACGATTTCAATGAAATTTGACCTGAAGATACTTATTACAATAGATTAATCAAAGAAAACAAAGTGTGATTAAATGATTAGACGCGTTCAACTTAAACAAACTAAATCTCAAGGTGACCATCATTACCATTACCATCATGCAAGAAAATACGATATAATGAATATTGCTAACAAGAAAGATTGAATTATGAAGAGAAAGGATATCTCAGATCAAGATCAGATTTAAAGTACAAACAGTTTTAACAGAAGATTATTATCAAAATGTACTCGACGCACATATTGGCCACTGCCGCCACTGGACATTGATTTATATTTTGTGACCGTTTTTTTAGTAAAAAAATCATTGTTTTTAAATTTTATTTGCGTTTGAGGAGAAAATATTGTTACTTTTCTTATTATTTTTTTATTTGTAAATGTTTTTTCTTACCATGTGCTGTCAGAATTATTGATTACATATACTGGATATCACAATTCTTGAAGTGCGTTTATTTTATTTATCTGACCAATCAGAGACAGTTGACAACTTAACAGTTTCACTTCGATAGATTATAATCTACCTAAAAATATTAAGTAAAATTTTATTGTAAGCAGTATCTATGTTATGGTTTACAATCTTTCGACAGTTTACAATCTTACGGTGACATTATATATATATTGACATATTATTTTTTTATCTACTTACCTTTGTAGTACGAATCTCTTCAAAAAATATCTAGTTATATGTTGTTTTTATGTAGAGTATTGTTATTTCATGTTCATATATATTATTTATCCCACCAAAAACATTTTCATGTAAAATGTTGCCAAGACGACTGCATATGACTTACCCTGTGAAAAAGATATCAGATCTCATGTTCATGTGAGCCATGGTTCTGAATCTACACGCCTTAACTCTACCAACCCTAACTTAACAAACTCTACATCTCAGTAAAATTGTATGGCTTTGCCGTTTCGCTACCATACTGTCACGAAGGGGAAACGAATG
Source organism: Diaphora mendica (assembly GCA_949125395.1). Classification (NCBI taxonomy): domain Eukaryota; kingdom Metazoa; phylum Arthropoda; class Insecta; order Lepidoptera; family Erebidae; genus Diaphora; species Diaphora mendica. The sequence goes on along the minus strand of OX421313.1, from coordinate 20,680,118 downwards.
CCTTTTGTGTTTGCAAATATCTAGTTTCTGAAATAATGTGTTATACGAATATTTAGTTTCTGAAGTAACGAAACAGCCAAGCCATACATTTTCACTGAGATGTAGAGTTTATAAAGTTAGGGTTAGTAGAGGTAGGGCGTGTACATTCAGAACCTTGGTTCACATGAACATGAGATCTGATATCTTTTTCACAAGGTAAGCCATATGCAGTCGTCTTGGCAACATTTTACATGAAAATGTTTTTGGTGGGATTTCATTTCTTTTCGTAAGTTGCTTAAGGCAGATTTTTTTTTTCTTTTTTTGAGGTGTATTTCTCGTACATCTTTTTTCTTCTATCGAAAAAGTCCGTGTAACAAAAATAAAACCTCTAGCCTAAAAATTTGTGAAATTTTATACAAACTTCCACCCCCCAAATTTGGGGGTTGGAGGGCAAAAGTAATAGGTTTATGATTTTTTTTGTTGTTTATATACTAAACTTAGTTTACATACCAAATTTCAGCTTTCTAGCACTTCAGGAAGTACCCTAACAGTTTTGATAATCATCAGTGTGTCAGTGACGAAATCGGTGTTTTTTAGGTATCAATAAAATCTAAAGTATTAGAGCCATGCAATTGAAACTTTGTATGGCTCATTCGTCTATTGGTAACATCATATCCTGAGAATTTGAATGATCTGGTGTATCGGGAACCAAAGTTATGAGGGTTCAAAAAAAACGACGAAACACTTCGAGAAAGGGTAGGTAATGCCCTTGCGCTTCGCTTGGCTCGACTTGGCGGGCACGACAAATCTGGGGGCACGACCGTGCCCCCAGATTTGATAACCCTATTTCTTGTAGAAAATGAGCCACAGCTTTAATGAATTTCAATATGTTTCTGACGAATAGAATTTAATTCACCGCTCGAATATTACTATTCGAGTATTACCATATTCGAATATTAAACATTTAATTGTACAGTGAATTTAATAGAGTTGACTTTAATTTTTATTGCCATTTTTGTAATAATAATATTTACGAAAAAATATTACACTAAATGAATCAGATATAACTGAAATATTAGAACTTATATTTTTAATGAAATGAAGGTGTCTGCCTTCTTAAACCACATATATAAAGTTGTAAAACCACAAACCACGCGCGTTGCCTTATGTACGACACGACCACAGACGTATAAAGAGAAGCAGACTAAACACAACTCATGCAAATGCGTGGCAATCACACTACATAAAAACATTACTCACACAGACACAAAACACAGTGGCGAATTCAGCAATAAAAGATTGCACTTTAAATTAATATTTTGTACCTCGAAATACAAGTGTATGAGCCTATGCTGCATGCCGAAAAAGCCCATTAATATGTCTGATAATAATAATGTCCGGTGGACTACTAGTGCTCCGCAAACTAACAAATATGTTTCGGAGCGTACTAATTTCGGTGGATCGGTTTGTACCAAATTTGGTCGTCTGTTAGGACTTTTTCTTTGCTACTTAGATGGCAGACAAGCACACGGCCCATTTGATTGAAAGTGGTTACCGTTAAACTGGAGCTCTGTTTAGCTGTATGTTCTTCTTTTGGGTTATTTAAGTGAGAAAAAAGAAAATAAAAATCAAAAACTTTTAATGAGTGTTTATTTATTTTTAAGAATTACAATTCTTTTGAAATAATTTCGTTCCGATGTTTGATTGGTTTTAGCATAATGATTACATCTTATATCTATGTACTAGCTGACCCACGCAACCTCGTTTGCGTCTCCTATTGCCCGTAGCGTGATAATTTTCCTCCGTGTTTTAATCATTTTTCATTGGTGCTCCGCTCCTATTGTTCGTAGCATGATGATATATAGCCTATAGCCTTCCTCAATAAATGTACTATCCAACATTGAAAGATTTTTTAAAATCGGATAAGCAGTTCCTGAGATTAGCGCGTTCAAACAAACAAACAAACTCTTTAGCTTTATATATTAGTACAGCTGACCTGATAATGTCACAATTGTTTTCAATAAAATGTGAACATGTTGGGCATCATGCTCTACATCAGCAAATTCGCAGCGGAATAAATCAAAATTACAATCATCTATATATATAAAAGAGTAAGGTGACTGACTGACTGACATACCCAGAGATCAACGCACAGCCCAAACCGCTGAAGCTAGAAAGTAATTTTTGAAATTCCACCCCTAAGGCAGTAAATCAGGGGATGAAAGTCTGCTTGAGCGAAGCCGCGTGTAAAAGCTAGTCGTTTATAAAACTGCAAATAAATTGGGAACATGACTTATTTTTCATATTTAGTTTTAAAAAGTTTTCGCACTTTCTAATAATTTTTATCACAGCGACTGAAGGGTATGTGAGACCACTTTAATCTTTCGTACTAATCAGAGATAGCAAAAAGTCATCTTTGTCCCCAATCACTAATTGCTGACAAATAAAACATTTTAGTTTTTTCTGAGATACGCCGACTTACGAATCCAGCTATGTAGGTACTGACGTGGTCAGTGTATTCATCGAGGGGCAAAGTTAAAATATTTTAAATAAACGAATAAATTTGTTCATTTATTCAATGACACAATATATTTCAGTCAGTGGTTCATTGGAGCTAGCGCTATCTAGTTTCTTTCATAACTCGGCGTATTATTGTTTGTTGTCCCAATATATTTAGTAGAACTTACATTGAGTGTTAAACTATCAGTTAAAATTCCTTTTTCACGAAGTTGTAATTCGGTTGCGATCAAATCTTTTTATATGCTATTTGAAATTGTACGACATTACGGTTATCTAAAAACCCTCCCGTAGAGCGCATTTTTCCAAGAAACATTTCTAGGTGATCTTGACTAATTTTATATGTACATAAGAATTTTAAACCACCACTGTTATACAAATCTTTAATACGCTCATTACATTATTGAAATATATAGTAAAACCAACAAAACCTGTTTTACGGGCAGAATTTACTATCTTACTTCCGTTAAAAAAATTCAAATTTAAAAAATGTATTAAAATAATAAATAATAAATTTATTATTTATTCAAAAATTATAAGGTTGCCATTTTTTACTACAAGTATTTTAAAATCCCTCAAACAGTTTTCAAAATTGTGCGGTGGCCTCTTCTGGATAATAAATGCGATTCAAAATGTGCTGAACATATCACATTGCTCCATTAAGACTGCCAGTCCTTTTTAGTAAGATTTTTAATCCAAAGGTTTTTTAAGTCTTCATTGTTGGGGAATCTGTAAAAAGAGGTTTATTGAGTATTAACATACGTTTTTATCTGCTTCACCGACAACGCTACACAAGCTTAACCTATTACTGTAGTTAATACCTACTGATAATGGGACTAATCCCGCCCACACGCCCACCACTGTAACTCCTGTACACCAGGATCAACAGCGGTGACCCACGAAAACACCGAGTTATGACACTCGGGAAGTCCCAGGAAAATAATTAACTGTCTTGGAACCCGCAACGAAATTAATCAGAAGAAAACTGGAGGAGTTGGAAATATAATAAGTCCACTTCCCTCCTTAGCAAAGCGGTAGACAAAATGGAGTCTAAATAGGCAGACGCCTTTTTCAAACCGGGAAGCACCACGGATAAAAAATATTATGGGTCCTAAGTGAGCTATATTTGATTTCTATAGTATGTATGGCAGAATCACTTAAACGCACGGAAATTCACCGCAGTTGACACAAGATCCCCATAATATACTACCCCAGACGTCATTTGTAAGCTATTTAGCATCATGTTACGTTCATTGTACCAAAGACTACATTCCCAGAGGATATGATGAGCCGACTGTTCACAGCTAGAATCAGGTGTTGAGCATTGACAAAATGGTGAATCGACTAATTTAAATGAGTATAGTTTGCTCTTAAAGTTACCGTGGCCTGTAAGAAATTGAGCTACACAGTGATCTACCTCGAGCCATGTCCTTGACAACCTTTCGCGAACAGATGGAAAGAACTGGTAGAGGTAGCGCCCCTTAGATGATTCGTCCCATCGTTTCTGCCATTCATCCAAGAGGTCGTTATAGACATTGGATTTTTGTTGAAACAATCTTATGATTTTACCGCGGTCTCGTATGCCCAAAAAATCGCATTCCATGTTTTGTAGTGTGGAATAGTACATGGCTGCACGTCTTTGCACCTCGAGATCGACCGGAAGAACACCTGCCAACACCGGTAAAGCCTCAGTGCTAACCGTCCTATATGCCTTGCACAAGAAAATCAATGCAGGTCGTTGGCCTTGTAACAGTTTGCGACGGACAGCACCTACAGTCGCCCTATCTGCCCATACAGGAGCACCATAGCAAATAGAACCCAAATAAGTAGCTCCATATATGATCTTTAGTGTATTATATGACAGACCCCATGTCGCAGTTGATATCCTCGTCAGTGCAAAGAAACTCTTTTTAGACTTTTCATTAACTGTTCTAATATGTTCAATAAATGAAAAATTTCTTTCTAAAACCAGTCCCAAATAACAAACCGAGGTTTTATTTTTAATAGTAACATTTTCAAATTTAATACACGGCGGTGATTTGAGGTTACCTTTCAGAAGTAGCTGGAAGGTTTTGATTGGTGCAAACGTCAACCGATTACGCCTACCCCACCGAGATATTAAGTCCAAACATTCACCGGCCAGCCTCTCAAGCCCCGTTCTAGTATCCGACTCTATCAATAACAAACCGTCGTCCGCGTACGCATTCAGGGTACATCCGGACGGCACAGGCATTGCCAGAAAATCGTCGAAGCCTATGTTCCACAAGTATGGTCCTAGCACTGACCCTTGAGGACACCCCATCGTAAGCGCCTTCGACACAGAATGATGCCCAAGTCTCAATTTAGTAGTACCTTGTAAGAAGTACGAGGAGATAAGGGAATAAATATTTTTAAAGCAACCTCTTCATTTTAATTTTAGCAATAGCATGGGCCACCACGCATTGTCAAAGGCGCCAGATATATCTAAGAAGATGCCTAAAACGTATTGAAAACTTGACTCGGTGACAGTTTTCCTTACAGATATAACCGCATCAGTTGTCGATTTTCCCAACGTAAAGCCGAATTGTCTATCATGAAATTTAACTCCACCCGGTAGAAGTCGTGGTACTACAAGACGCTCTAAAAGCTTTCCCAGCGATGGCAACAGTGTTATGGGTCGATAGGATTTAGGATCGTCCGGCGGCTTATCGCCGCTTTTTGGTATTATTCGAATATTACCGCACCGCCAAACACTAGGAAATACTCCTTCCGCAATGCAACGTCTAAAAACTGTTAAAACCGTATCACCCGAAAGTTTACAAGCTTCTTTTATCATTTTGTTTGATATTTTATCGTCGCCCGAAGCCTTATTTAGTGGTAATGACCTAACAATACTGAGGAATTCGTCTGAAGATGGTAAGTCAGACATTGGAGACAATGGTGGTTCAATAGCCCACTGCCTAATTTGTCGGTGATAATCCGTGTCATCCTCCGGCCGATCGTCAGGCACAAGTGATTCTAAAAGATATTCTGTGGTTTGTTCTACTCCTGTAGTATAACTATTATTAATTTTGATGTTCTGTACGTATGCAAGGTCGATTGATCTATTTGCTTTAAATTCATGATACAAAGGTGACCAGGGACCCTCTCTATCGAGTTTATCAACAAGTTTACGTATTAAATTTCCCTTTGATTTCTCCACAGCAGCTCTATAATGAGACCTGGCAACTCTAAGAGCAATAAGAGCATTATTGTAAATATCTCCTGTTACGTTACGCTTTTTAATGTCATTTAGTTTTTTACGAGCTTTCCGATAGATTCTACGTAATTCGACTAATTTATAATTCCACCAATCACATCTACGAGTGTTAGTGATAGATCCACGGCCGATACAAACATCAGCACAATATGTGAAAGTATCTGATAATATGTTTGCGCTTTCCTCAGCTGATAGACCACTGCGACTGAAGTCTTTAGCATGTACTGCAAAGAGTGAACCAAATAAAGCCCAATTTGCCCCTTTAGTTTTATACCTAAAATTGTAAGGAGTTCTTTGTGGATATTGTGCAACCATTGGTATGAATTCGTACACGATTAAGCGGTGATCACTACAGGATGCGTCCGGTAGGACACGCCACCCAGATATCGAGACGTCGCCGCGCGTAAGCGTCACGTCAATAGAAGACTCACCCATTGGGCTGCAAAAAGTTGGTGGTGCATCAGGGGTATTGTGGATAGTAAGATTCATTTCCGCAATAAAATCTTCAACCGCACAGCGACGAGCCATGTCAGCTGCACGCAATTTGCCATACCATAAAGTAGAAGAAGCATTGACATCAGCGCCAATGATAATTTTGTGTCCTATGAGGGACCGCAAAACGAAACGTAAATGATGTAGATGAGGATCAATAGGATGTGAAAATTGAAAATAACATAAACACACAAATACCTACTGATAATATCAAAATATTAATACACCTAAAAATAAGTTCTGAGTTCGACCCTGTTAACTGCCCTAGTACCTAAAATGTCAAACTACGTCTTCAAGAAACATTTTCAATAAAATTTTATGTATTTCACTTAGTAATCTAGCGTCACAACAGCTTTTTTTTCTAAAGAACCTAACGTATCTTCTGATGTCAAAGGAAAAAAAGGCATGGCTTACTACGATAAATACAAAAAATAGGCAAACAATAATAAAATGATATTTACATACCCGTGGAAGGTTATTTCTGGAGATTTTTTGGAAGATGCGTTTTCACACTTCGGGGCACAACACTTTACCATTATATTTTAGTTCTTTATGCAGCTTGTAGTAGCAAAATAAAATAAAAAACACCACAGCACAAACGTCAGCACGCCGTTGTGTAGCTTATTTTGACAAGCTACGTGCCGCACGCAGCACGACTGTGTGCATGTGTCTATGTGTGAGTTATTGTAGCCATATAGGAAAAAAAGGAATAAAGATATACAATATTAGGTTAGAGTGAAAGTGACAACGATATTTTTTTACATGGTTAATGTGTGCGTATAATTATGTTCAGTCTGCTTCTCTTTATACGTCTGTGGACACGACGAAGTAGAATGGGACCGCTAGAAGATTAAGTATTAAAACAAAAAAGTTTATAACTTTACTGAAATAATGTGCAGAGAATGTACGTTGTCTTGACAATTTGGTTCTTTAATCAAAACAAACAAAAAAATGTTGTGAGTGAAACACGTACAAATTTTGTGTTGGAAGAAGTGCCTTAGATACCACCGAAGTCGGTATGTCGGACTCGAACCGACCAAAAACCGTACGCCGTCTCATGTACTAGTAGTCGGGGAATCAGATGTACCCAGGAAGGTAATCCCTGGAATCCCAACGTACCTCGGGTCATATACCTATGGCTTGCAGATGACCCAGTCCTGAGTGGGAACGCCGATGTTCCCTTACTGCCTCCAAAAGGGGGCGCACTCCCCGGCATGCTTCCGTCACCCGGACATGGCTCTGGCAGAAGTAGGGTGCACCTGGTTTCCCGGCTCCTTGTACCCGAGACAGCGTGCGTTTTTAGTCGATTTGAGTTTGACTTGCCACCTTGAGGAGGTGGCATCCTAGGGGATTTCCGCACGAAAATAAAAAAGGGTGGCAGATGGCCTCAGGATCAGTTAAGCAGTATTATGAAAGATAATTTTTGTCTTGTTGCTAGACACAAAAGGCCACTGTAAAAAAAAAACATTAGACCTTTTCCATCTATCGGTTTGTGTGACAATATAGTATAAACAAGTAACGCCGAAACCCGATTGCGTCAATATCTGTCATCCGTATTAAATTCATTAAAGAACTGAAAAGATAGAAAGAACTGTGTTTTTTTTTAATTTTGTAACACTGGGTGACACTCTCACGGCTAAGACGTATCTATTGACACCACTCACATTTAAAAACACGACAAGCCGTTTACGCTCCAGGGCGTGCCAAAGAAATATACATACATACACTCGAACATATAATGGTGGAATTGTCACTCATAACTGAATGGTCGCTTTGAGTATAGCTAAGTATGAAAGATAAATTCAGTAACTATTAGAACCAATCGAGAGCCATGTGTCCACGTAGGGAATGGTTGTGACTTTATATAAATACGATGTCAAGTTGTTTTTGACTGAAGAAGTTGACTGCCTCGGTGGCACAATGACAGTGTATGCGACTGCTGTGTTCGAGGTCTCGGATTTGATGCCCGGGTCGGACCAAATGTTTGTATGATCTGTAAATATTTGTTTCGAAGGTTGGGAGTTTTCTATATAAAATATGAATGTATTTTTTCATGACTTTCTCCGTTTGAGTGAGCGCATTAGGTATACTAAATCGAATTTAAAAATGGTGGAATACTCATAATGGAAGGCGCACTTCTGACCTTTAAATAGCGGGTTGATACCGATGCTGGGTGATACCGACTGATGCGATAGCCGCTTACCACCAGATTAGCTGTCGCCTGTCTACTTGATTGTACTTATTTCAGAAAAAAAATACTGTTTATTAAAATAACAATGAAATTGATAAATCAATAGCTTTTGCCCGCGACTCGAACTGCGTGTATGTAGTTTATCGCGGTAAAGAGTAACATTTGTCATTCCTAAAGAATCAATGAATCTCCTTGTCAAATTTTATTAAAATCAGTGCAGCGGTTTAGATCGCGGTAAAGGGTAGATTGTCCTACCTCATGAATCTGTGTTTCTCCATGTCAAACTTCATTGAAAACAGTGCAGCGGTTTAGCCGTAAAAACGTAACAGACAGAGTGACTTTCGAATTTATAATATTAATGTGAATTCTCCTAGAAAAGATTATGTCTAATTGGAAAACATAATAGAAAGAATACTTACAAATACATTACTTAAGCTCTATTTATTTTAAACTTTTAATTATAAATGTCATGAGCCCCTCATTTTGAATAATTATGTCGGAATACATTTAAAGTACTTCAGGACTTTATAAAATGATAATAAGCAGTATAAACAAAAAATTGGCTCAGTATTTTAAGCATTGAAATAAATATTAAAGAAAGATATTGACACCATGAATGTAATATTGAAGTCCACAAATATTATGAAACGCCAGTCGTAGTTTCGTTTTTTGTGGGTTTGTGGTGACCTTTATGTCGATGATAAATTTGTTTGCTTTGGATAAATTCCCACTGAATTTTATGGTGAAATCGGAATGAGAAATGACACCAATGATGGAAAATGTATAAAAACAACTTTGAAGGAGATTATGTACTGCGTCAAAGAGCATAATCAATAATCAGTAGAGAACTTTTTGAGTTTTTGAAGCGTAAACCATCTTAACATTTTTATGGATTTAGATGGATAAGGCTTAACATAATAATAATAATATTTTAATAACGTTAAATATTCTATCATACATTCTAAGTACCGTAAAAACATACATAGCCTGAAAAGCCATACTATTTTTAATGTTTATGAATATCAAACTCAATTAATCATATCCACTGAACCATCCAAAGGTTGACTGGTAGAAAATGTCAAATGGCATCAAGGGCTCCCACACATAACTGCGAATTCACAACGCTCGCAAGACTGCACCGCAAGAACTTCACGCCGCATCACATCGCAGTTATGTGTGGGAGCCCTAAGTCCGCCCCACGCAAAATGTTATGCAGTAAGTGTTAATAAAAATAAATAGAATATCAAATAACTTCATTTCCATCTTTGTCTCCATTGGTTACTACACACACACTATTTTAAACGAAATATCATAATCATGTCCACTGCTGAACTTAAACACCATCTAAGGCCCCCCCTAACAACAGGTTCAGTGATTTCCAGTTTAAAGACTAATAAACACAAAAAATACAGTTTAGGAGTTTGAACACCTATAAAAAAAGTCTTGTGGTGTCGTGGGACGCCAGATAGGAACGAAGTTCCTTATCATAAAATATAATAATATATGCAACTTATAGATGGCGCTATACTACATTTTTAAAATCTTACGCCTTTTTTATTTAACATTATGGACGTTTTTGCCGGCTAGGGTATACTCATGGCACTATACCATTTTTTTAAATCTTACGCTTTTTTGATTTAACGCTACGGACGCTTATTTCCGGCTAGGTTACCTCTCCGCAACGCCCCATAAGGAACTTCGTTCCAAAAACTTTCAACCAAATCAGAAGCTGCATCATAGCGTTAATGATTTTATCTACATAATATTATATTTTTACCTATGTTTTAATCTATGAAATCAGCTATCTAGCTCGTTTTCAAATAGAGCACTTTAGATTTAGTTTTTTTTTTCGGAATAAAACAGTGGTTTGATCTAAATTGGTCTTAGCTATAAAAGAAAATCGTTTCATTTGTTCGACAATTAACAGCACTTCTAATTGTTAAAATAATTCGATTCACTTCATTTTTAATTGAGCTTGACTCCGACGATTACCACCCGTAACATTCGTTGGTGGTTCACAAATACTAAAAGTGAAGTTAGCGCATATTACTGTGTTTTAAATTATAAACATAATGAATGAATAATGTATTAGTAAACAATAGTTCTATATTCTGTTTATTTTTTCACTTTTTTCATACATGTTTTCCCAGTTTTTCGTACATAATATCAATATGCCTTTAGTGGAAAGACGTCCAATAGACGTTGGACATAGGCCTCAACCAAGAGTCTCCGCAACAACCGGTCCTCTGCTCCGCCGCTACTGCCCGTATTCAACGGCTTCCTACAACCTCCACTAGGTCATCAGACCACCTTACATACACATATAGAGTAAAAATAATATACGTATCAATGTAATTAGTTATGTGTTGAAATTCAAGGAGATTAATAAAATTATGGTGTAAGTAAGATTGTGCCCTAAATTTGTAATTAAGATTTAACAGGCGGAAATCTGTGGTATACATCTATTTATTCGTTGGGTAATGTGTACACGAAACTGTTTATTTCGTATAGTAATTTCATAGTTAATTTGATATAAAATGTATCGATAGATTTACTTTGGCGGCGCAGTTTCAACCTTATACACAAACAGTGATTTAGGTTAATTACACATGGGCTAACAACTGTCAATCTCACAGATCGTTTTTAATAGTGAGCATACCTATATTTTGTATTGGTATTTATTGGTAGGTATTGTTGATTAAATGAAAAGCGTTTTTCAAGTTTAATGAACTTTGTGGACTATTAATGCTATTGAGTTTATGTTCATGTTATATATATACCTAGTATCTGGATGATCGAGCTTAGCTCAGTATTTTTCTTTTGGTAAACTTTCTAAAATAAATCCTTGCTAGATTGATTTATGGCCCCCGATACCCCCTGAATACAAAATTTCATGATAATCGTTGGAACAGTTTACGAGATTCGTTTAAAGGTATTAGATATTATATAATACTAATTGTTGCCCGCGGTTCCGCCCGCGTATATGTCGGTTGTCGCAGCAAATAGTAGCCTATCTCTTATTCTGATGTTTAAGCTGTATTACTGTAAAGTTTCATCCAAATCCGTTTAGTAGTTTTTGCGTGGAAGAGTAACAAACATCCATCCATCCATACATACTTACAAACTTTCCCGTTTATAATATTAGTATAGATAAGTGTTATAGAATTGAAAGTAAAACAAAAAATATTTTATTGATGATCTTAAATCTTTGTTGCGTTGTTATTTGTTGTCATATACCAATTTGTTATTTATTTAATAAATTAAGAATCTTTACAATCACAATCTTACAGCTATGTCTTGTCAGCAGTGAGCCAATAAGCCCATTTCAAATCTTATTTTTATGCCAAATATTAATAATTAAGTAATTTAAATTTTGACTGACCATAAAGTATAACTTAGAAGACTTTCAATACGTAATATCTAGAAATGTAATTTATAAAGATTTCATCAATAAATTTTATAAATAATTATATTAATGTTATTTAATGTTTTTCATCATGACATTAATACTATTGTTATAATAAAATGAAAACCGGGTTACTTAGACATAAAAGAAACATTTTAAAGGAACCAATTTTTTATCTTTTAAATAATAAATGTTCAGATATTAAGGAAAAAATTAGATCATATCGGAACTAGAACACTATTATTGTTATTAACTGTTGCGTCTTTTACCTGTTAATGGTATGGCCTAGTTTCTTTTAAATGTAACACAATTGGGGTAAGTGAATTGTGGTTTTTCGGTCGCTTACTAAGAAATATTACGATCCAGTAAAAAAGCCTGGTAAAATATTAAGCACTGGTGTCTTTAAAATATTTTAACAACATTATGAAAACTTTGTTATTTTTATACTAATCGCGGTTATCTGTATTTACTTACTTCTCAAAACTCTAAAGAGACCAACATATATTTTTGTTGTAAAAAGTATTTTATTTTAATGTGCGTTCATTTAAATAAAACCCTTATTACTAAAAATAACGTATATTCCGAGAGAGCTGTATAAGCATAGACGTTTTTGAGTCATTACGAAGATGAATACTATAAGTAACAAGAAGAAAGAGACCTATACTCTATTTTAATAATAATATATTATATTATAATAAATTAATATTAGGCATTGAAATTGTCAATCTAATTGCATTATAGAAGAGAACACAGAATAATTAATAGTACTGTCGTACAGAAGTTTCACTCTCGAATAAAAGCCAAGTCAAGTTTAGGCATAAAAGTTTTCAAATTTGTCACTTTGCACGCGAATTTGAATCTTGTCGTGTGACTCGAGCGTTCATATTCCGTTAGACACCGCTCGATTTACTCCAAGAGCACGGGGCTGCCGCTTACTGTACATTTAGGTAAATATTAAAATTAATTATAGAAATATAACAACTTTAGTAATGAAGAAGAAACATTTGAACAAACAATAATCATGTCTACGTAACCTACTACTCGTTCTGGGTGCCTTCGTGATAAGTTACAGATTTTTGTATTTTCAAAACATGTCTATCATAATATAGTTTCCAAACAACTAATTAATTAAATAATTTCATTGCCAACTATAATTTTGTACGAACAATTAGTTCGTTTTGAAGTAATTTTTTGCAGTAAGTACCTACACGTAATATTCAACTTATTTAAGCGCGACGCGGCTAGCGTGCGAGCCGAGCGCAGAGTAGCAATCATTGTCACATAGTTCTTCCCGGGAGGCGCTTGGCGAAATACACCTAAGCTGAAAAGTGAAACCACCCTGATTGTGCTATCTGTTTAATCTCTGTCACCAGGGCTTCGTTCCTGATCCCATCCCTTGATCTAGGCTATTGGGCCCACAAGTAAGCCAGAACAGTCGAAGTTCTGTCCTCCTTGTAAAGAAGTCAAACTAGAGGCGTTCCACGTCTCTTCTATACAATTTTCTTCTTACTAACCTGGTGCATACTGCGTCGACATTCGAAGCAGTTAGGGGCGCCCTTGTGACGCTGTCTCCTGCGCAGATCCTTGTACACTACACCAGGTAGTTTATAATCTACACTCGAAGGTCAAAACGGATTCCCGGATCTGTATCACTTCGTGAGGAATCGCAATAATTACATTAAGTTTATACAAGCAAAACTCGTCAAAGCAGTGGCCAAAACTATTCACATACTGAAACTTTACAATCTTATTCTAGCAAATTCATCTACACTTAACCATAATTTGGCCCACGCCAAGATAATTTCCAGAATTTATCGCGGCCCGTGCCAATATTACTGACCGAATTCCCTGAACTCTGTGAGGTTAGATTTGACAACTGACATTTGTCAAAGACAATAACCTAGTATTGTAATTACAAATTATAATTTATACTACATATATATACCAAATAGTCCCTTTGGTATCGAACACTATTTTTTAATGAAAAAGAGCTGAAGAACACTACAATTGTAGTAAATTTAGCAGAGGGTTTCAGGGACATACATGGATCTAGAAAGAATTCATTTTTAGAAAATTTACCAAAAAATATATCGAGCAAAGCGAGGTGATCCAGGTACTTTAATTTATTAACCCAAATATTACGTTTGCCATTGTTTTGTAATATGTTTTTTTGTATCTGAATTTTAAATATCATACAATGTAACTATATATTTAAAATTATTAACTGACCGCATCGTCTGCATCTGTTTTCAATCATGCTCAGCTTATATTGGTCTAATTTGACTATCCTATCTTAGACAGACCAGCAAAACACACATTCCCCTACCCAAAAGTGCTCAAAGCGGTCAAAGAAGTTTTGTGACGTTAGCATGTCAGTGACGCGGTGATTCGAACTCATAAGATTTCTGCTACCAAAAAGTGCTCAACGCGGCTAAAGAAGTTTTCACTTCAAAATCATGAAATTAGGTTAGATATTTTTGGAGTTTATAAGAAGCAACAACGTGACACGAGAACTATATATTATGTAAATAGAATGTCATGCCTTTTCAGTTGAAGTATCTCTCAAAATTGAAACTGAAGGCTGAAGCTACTACGGAATACACAATTAAAATAGACTACGTCCTCCTCACTAGGTACTTACTGTCTGACGACGAATTATGCACGTGCCTTAATAGGGTTTGAATTTGTAATGACCTCTTGCGGTACTTGTGCAACCGAGACTAAAACGCTTCGTTGCACAATTACAATGGTAGTTTACATCTCGTTCGGACTATAATACCCCTTGTACTGCCATACTGACTGCTGACTGCCTCGGTGGCGCAGTACTAGTGTGCGATAGCAGTGCTAGAAGTTATATTCCCGACTTGACTTAAGGTCCTATGTCCCCTAGATGGGGCAGAGGGCTTCCACAGTGCATCGCCATCCCGCTCTGTCTTGAGCGTCTCGCTTGATTTTACTCCAGGTCTTGCCAATTGCCTTCGCTTCATCGATGACAGTCCGCCGCAAGGTTTGTTTTGGACGGCCACGTTTGCGTTTTCCTTGGGGATTCCAGTCTAGGGCTTGCCTCGGGATGTGGTTGGAATCTCTTCGGAGGGTGTGGCCTATCCAGCCCCATTTGCGTCGTTTGATTTGTTGGTCAATCGGGACTTCATCGCAGCGATCCCACAAGTTAGCGTTGGATATTCTCTCGGGCCAGAATATACCGAGTACATGGCGAAGGCATCGGTTCACGAAGACCTGAAGTTGATGCGAGATAACCTTTGCAACCATCCACGTCTCGCACCCGTATAGCAATACGGTCTTCACGTTGGACCGGAATATTTTGAGTTTGACTCTCCGTGTGAGTTTCCGTGATTGCCAAACGGGTCGCAGCTGCGCAAAGGTTGCTCGTGCTTTGGCGATCTGGGAAGCGATGTCCTATTCAGTTCCTCCAGTTTCTGACACGCAGCTGCCGAGGTAGGTAAACTTGTGGACGCGTTCCACTGCCTCTGTGCCGATGACCAACGGGAAAGAACTCGTTGCCCCGCACCTTATTTTCTGTGTCTTCCTGGTGTTGATCTTTAGCCCCGTCTTTGCCGCCTCCACATGTAGGTCATCTAACTTAGCCTGCATATCTGCGCGAGTGTGGCTTAAAAGGCATATGTCGTCGGCATAGTCCAAATCTTCTAGTACGTTGGTTATGCCCCATTCTATACCGCGGCGTTTGTTGTTTGTGGTGTTGTGCAGAATGCCATCAAGAACGACCAAGAAGAGAAGCGGCGAAATGAGGCACCCCTGTCGTACGCCTGCGTGCACCTTTATGTCCTCCGAGACGAGTCCGTTGTGCGTCGCTTTGCGAGAATAATTCTTGTATAAGGCTCGTGTGATGTTGATGATCTTCTCGGGGACACCCATCTCGCGTAGACGGGACCAGATGCTAGCCCATCTCACCGTATCAAAGGCTTTTTCGAAATCTACAAAGGTAAGATACACCTCCCTTTGCCATTCTGATGCCTGTTCCAGTATAATACGGAGAGTGTTAATCTGGTCTGTACACGACCGGTTCGGACGGAATCCTGCCTGCTCACTGCGAATTAGAGGGTCAACAGCCCTCGAAAGCCGATCCAAAATTACTTTGCAGAGCACCTTGGAAGGGATCGAAAGCAAAGTAATGCCTCTCCAATTGCTGCATTGACTGAGGTCCCCCTTTTTTGGCACGGTGATAAGGAGGCCTTTGTTCCAGTCATCCGGTAGCTCTTCGTCTTGCCAGACGCGCCGTAGTAGGGGCGTCAGGGCATTAGCAGCGGAAGCCACATCTGCCTTCAGCATCTCAGCCGTAATAAGTTCGACTCCCGGGGCCTTGCCGTATTTGAGGGAGCGAATGGCATGTATTACTTCCTCTCCAGTCGGTGGGGAGCAGTCAATGTTTAAAAGTTGCAGAGGCAGACTGCTTTCAGGCGTGGTATTAGCGGGGTCTTCTGGGATGCGGAAGATTTCCTGGTAGTGCTCCTGCCAGCGTCGCAGTTGCCCTTCCGATGTCACAATTAGGTCGCGCTCTATTCCCGGGTCGGATCAAAATTTGTATGATCTACAAATGTTTTGTCTCGGAGTTTGGGTATTTTCAATGTTTAACATGTATGTATTTACAATATATATATATATATATAAATTCTCTAGTACCTATAGTAAAAGCTCTGCTAAGTTTGTGACTAGATGGCGTTCTGTGTCAGATGTCGGTTTTTTTTTCACTTTATTATATTTATATACATATCAATTACATTTTATTATTATACTGCAATTAATTCTAGTCTGTTAGGACTAGTAGACTATGCCTAGGAGTTAGGTGCAATCAACTAATTGATAGATAAATATCTATCTATATATTAACTGAGGCGTGAAGATTGACGATTATTGAAAAAGAAGAATTTATTGAAGATTGAATTGATTGATTGGCGGAATGTATTCCTTGAAAAAAAAAACAGAACACAATTTTTTTCTCATCTCATATAAAAGTATTGCAAAGGATGAAACCGTAAACAACTTATTAAAATCGAGAAGCTCATTCAGGTACTTGGCCCTGTTATTGATGAAAATTATTTTCAAATTGGGTTGTTAAAATAAAATAAAACAAAATACTTTGTGGATTACTGGGCCAACAATTTGCCTTCAAAGAATTGTATATTTAACCTCGGTTTGTCAAAGGAATTCTGGCCGTGTTTCCCTAATTTATTCTTTCTCCCTTTATTATTACAATCGTCATTTAAATAGATAGAAAATAATCCTGAGTTAAAAATACATTTTTAAGAGTCGAATCTGTGGCATTTTTTATGTCAACCACATAGTTCAGCAGTCAATGATATAAATACGAAAATAACTATGTCTATTTGTCTATTACACTTTCACAGCTAAACAGTTGCACCAATTTCAGTGCTCTTTTTATTTATTTTTATTCTACCTCTAATATTTATATCTCTCTAATATTTATATTTTGGAGCCTTTTCTAGGCTATTATCATTCATACCAGTTCTCGCTTGTATGCCTCTCGCACATTCATTTTGCGTACTTGTTTTTTCTTACATTCAACCTTGCATACAATACAACAGAGGCTATCTTATGTACGACTAGCTGTTACCCGCGGCTTTGCTCGCGTGGAAGTTGATTATATGTATTTAATTTATTTGTCCACTAAAATTGACTTTCATACACACTTTCGACCCTTATTTTAACCCCTTTAGGAATAGAATTCCCATAAATGCTGATATAAGTATTCATTTATTTGTAATCAAAAGCCTGAAGAAAAAGTTTCAGGCTACTAAATTAAAAAATGACGATAAGCCTAGGGATAGAATATCCAGAAACGCTTAAATACGTATCTCATCATCATCGCAGTCCACTGCTGTACATTCGCATCTCCAATTACACGCCACTTGGTTCGATCCTCAGCTTCTCTCATCCAGCACCTGCCAGCCGTCTTGGGCAGATCATTATTCCACCTGGCCTGTGGACGTTCTAAGCTACGTTCGCCGAGACGCGGTCACCACTCACGAACCCGTTTACCCCAACGGTTACCAGTTCTGTGGCTAATATGGCCAGCCCACTGTCACTTCAGCTTGCTTATCCCATGGGCTATGTCAATGACCTTGGTTCTCTACCGGATCACCTCATTCTTGATGCGATCCCTTAGAGAAACGTTGAGCTTTTGTGATGAGAAAAATAAATCATTATTATTATTATAGCCCTCTCCATAGCACACTGAGCGACTTTGAACTTGTGGACCAGCCGTGTCGTAAGTGTCCA
The DNA here is from genome assembly GCA_949125395.1 of Diaphora mendica. Classification (NCBI taxonomy): domain Eukaryota; kingdom Metazoa; phylum Arthropoda; class Insecta; order Lepidoptera; family Erebidae; genus Diaphora; species Diaphora mendica. The sequence continues at coordinate 20,662,019 of OX421313.1, read as the reverse complement.
CGTCCTTATGTCATGACAGGTAGAACGTATTGATTGAAGACTTTCGTATTTAGGCACTGTGATATTGACGATGAAAAGACCCGACGAAGTTTCCCAAACGCTGCCCAACCCGGCTGAATTCTCCTCTTCCCCTCGTCCTCGAAGTTGTTTCTACTTAACAACTTCGAGAACGGCACCGTGAACCACAACCGGTTCCGGTAGAACATGTTCGTACATAAATAAAGTTTTCATCATCATCATATCTACTCATTTTTAATCAGTAGCCATAAATAAAGTTGCATGTTTCTAACTTCAAGAATGACGGACTTTCAGAATAACCTATATACGAAATTTCAACCCCTATTTCACCCCCTCGGGGGTGGAATGTCCAGAAGCGCTTAAATCGATTCCTCCTAAGTATACTGAGTCAACTAACATTATAGTAATTTTATAGGAGAGCGATTTGAAGACAAATCGCTTAAATTTTTATGAAATTAATCTTAATTAGAGTAAATTAAATGTATCTTTTAATAAATATGGGAAGCTTTTCCTTTGGTATGAAATGTTTTTGCTGATTTTTGTTTTAAATTATATTTTATGTACGTGGCTGGGTATACGCCCGCGGGACTCAATAGTAAAATGGTTTAACTACCACATATATTCATGTACGTTGTATACCAAAATAATTATAAAATATATTTTCATACCAAAGGAAAAGCTTCCCATATTTATTAAAAGATACATTTAGTTTACTCTAATTAAGATTAATTTCATAAAAATATAAGCGATTTGTCTCCAAATCGCTCTCCTATAAAATTACTATAATGTTAGTTGACTCGGTATACTTAGGAGGTATCGTATTATACAATACGAAGCACACACATCCACATTAAACTATAAATATTCACTAATTTTCAAAACAAAAATTTTAGCCAAAATCGCATGCACGACTCACCGCCGTGCATCATATACTGAGCCGCAATACACTTGTGCCGATGCTGCGTTCCCCCACACACCCCGCGTATACAGGTACGATGTCAGTTGAATGAGTATACAATATATACGATTGTATCTGATGTTGAAATTGATTTAGTATACGCCAAATTATCCCAGTAATATTGTTCTTTTTAATTTTTTTAACACTATCATAAAGATCATAGATTATTATATACATTTATATAAAAATCATAAAATACCTAAATTTGCTAGTTGACTCAGTATACTTAGGAGGTATCGAAATATGTATCTACTCATTTTTAATCAGCCAAAACACAAATTTTCATGTTTTTCACTTAAAAAATGACGGATTTCCTTACAAACTTTCAACCCCTATTTCACCCCTTAGGGGTAGAATAACCAGAAACGCTTCAATACGTATCTACTCATTTTTAATCAGTAGCCCAAAATTAAATGTTCATGTTTCTCACTTAAAAAATGACGGACTTCCTTACAAACTTCCAACCCCTATTTCACCACTTTAGGAGCATAATATCCAAAAACTCCCAAATATGTATCTAATCATTTTTAGTCAGTAGCCAAAAATAAAGTTTCATATTTCTTATTTAAAAAATTACGGACTTCCATACAAACATTCAACCCCTATTTCACCCCCCTAAGGGTAGAATATCCAGAAACGCTTAAATACATATCTACTCTTTTTTAAACAGTTGCCTAAAAATAAATTTTCATGATTCTAATTTAAAAAAAGCGGCCAAGTGCGAGTCGGATTCGCCCATGAAGGGTTCCGCAGCAGCAAGTAACATAATATAATTTTTATTTTATTTTTATATTTGTGTTGATTGAATGAAAGATAAATTCCAGTTTACGATTTATGACGTATTAAAAAAACTACTTACTAGATTTCGTTCAAACCAATTTTCGTTGGAAGTTTACATGGTAATGTACATCATATTTTTTTTTTAGTTTTATAATTCTCTTATTTTAGAAGTTACAGGGGGGGACACATTTTACCAATTTGGAAGTGTCTCTCGCGTAAACTATTCAGTTTAGAAAAAAATGATCTTAGAAACCTCAATATAATTTTCAAAGACCTATCCATAAATACCTCACACGTATGGGTTTGATAAAAAAAAAATTGTAGTAGTAGAATATTCAGAAACTTTTAAATACGTATCTATTCATTTTAAATCAGTACCCCAAAAATAAAGTTTCATGTTTCTTACTTAAAAAATGACGAACTTCCATGCAAACTTTCAACCCCTATTTCACCCCCTTAGGGGTAGAATATTCAGAAACGCTGAAACACGTATCAATTCATTTTTAATCAGCAGCCAAAAAATATAGTTTCATGATTCTAACTTCAAAAATGACGGACTTCCAGACTGACCTATAAACGAAATAACAACCCCTATTTAACCCCTTGGGGCTATAATATCCAGAAATGCTTAAATACATATCTACTCCTTTTTAATCAGTAGCCCAAAAGTAAAGTTTCATGTTTCTTACTTAAAAAATGACGAACTTCCATACAAACTTTCAACCCCTATTTCACCCCCTTAAGGGTGGAATTTCAAAAATTCCTTTCTTAGTGCTCACTTACATTACATAAAGAACCTGCAAAATTTCAGGATTCTAGCTTCAGCGGTTTGGGCTGTGCGTTGATCTCTGGGTATGTCAGTCAGTCAGTTACTTAGTCCTTACTCTTTTATATATACAGATTACTTAAACTAGTTTTAAGTTGAACAGTTTGTATTTTCTTTTCGTGCAATAAATTATTATTATTATACATTTCAGGTGGGATTCCTGCTATTCTATTTTAGTACTATTTTATTATTACTATTTTAATCTCGGGGTAAATAATATGATACTTGTTTTTTATTGTGTACAGTTTGTCTTTTACACTAAAAATGTATATTTACACTATCTTATCGTAGTAGTATCGGGGATTGTTTTTTTTTTTTTATTTAAATTACTTAGACTATATTTTTTATTTTTCTTATACTTACTTCAATTTTCTTATTTACTATACTAAATTACTTACAATGTCTATCGTACTTTTATTACAGTCTTTTATTCACTAGGTTATTATGATAATACTAATAATACTACATTATTATGTTATCATACAGTTTTAGTTTATCTTATTTCTAATATTAACAATTTTATCTATTTTAGTACAGTAATTTAAGAACTTATGTCTATGTTAACTAATCATTATTTTACTTATTTTCTATTTTTATTTCTATTTGAATTTATTGTTCTAAGTTATATCTGATTTGGTCGACGGCGGAACATTGGGTTATTAGGTGGGGGACCGTTTCTTCCTCAGCTCGGACACAGATGCACGATGGATTCTCCTTACATTTGAATTGCGTCAAATCACCGGAGAAACCACCGTTCCCTGTCAGTATGTGTGTGATTTCCAGTTTTATTATTATGATTCTGTAAGCATCCACCACGTTCGGGAAAAAGAGTTTTGTGATCGATGCAGTATCGCAGTGAAATTTGGCGTAGATATATTTTGATTCTTCAGAAAGGACATAGGCTACTCTTTTTTTAATATAATTTAAGGGGTAAACGAGCAGACGTATCACTTGATGGTAAGCGATTACCACCGCCCATGGACACCCGCAACACCAGAGGCGTCACAAGCGCGTTACCGGCCGTGGTATCACTCCAGTCGAGCCGGCCCATTCATGCCGAAGCGTGACTTTTTAAAACCGTACAAAACATGTTTTCGTATTAAAATACATTGGTATTGTATATTTTTTAATAACCTATTGGTCATTTATTTTAAATTTGTTAAACTTTTAATCAAACAATGTTTTATGTTACCGCGCACATGATTTTTTTTTTTATATTATGAAATTACATGAAATAATCTTTAGTGATAAAATTAACTGAAGATTAAAGTCATTTAATTCCTAAGGTTTATTAATAAAAAGTAATTCGCTTGTTTTATAAAGAGGACCCCGAGAAATTATTCAGACTTAGTAGCCACAGTTATACGCCATCATTTCAAGCCGCAAAACAAATATCCCCAAACACTTGCATAATTGGCACTCAATCACTGTGCGCTCTTAAAAACGGTTTCTCTCTCCAAAAACTCTCTAGTATCCTCACTCACTCGGTGTAACACAGCTCAAGCGCTGTTTCACACTGATTTTCTGTGAGGCCGTGGTCTCCGGTCGAGCCGTCCATTCATGCCGAAGCATGGCTCTCCCTTTACCGCGATGATCGACATACACAAAAGCTAGTCTTTACATAAATACATTTTTACTGTCACACAAAACTTTAAATAAAAGACCAAAATTACATTTCACAAGCTGTGAACATATATAAATATATTTTTAATATACATGTTCAGTTCTTATCTTATTTACCCGTTTTTTTTTTTTTTTTAATGTCAACTCCCGCACTAGGAATAAATCCTGTGTCGCGGGGGACTTTACAAACTTACATGAAACGGACACATAGAACACCCAGACTCAGAACATCAATTTGTGGATCACATAAAGTGTTGTCCTACGTTGGATTTGAACCCACGACACTTGGCGAAGTAGGAAACGGCGTGGTGACCGCTAAACCACTAGGCCAAACGTGTAGTCATTTATAACCATATAATTTTTATGGTTACATATAAAAATAATCAATCATATTATATATTGTTATAAAATACCTCATTTTGGATTCGAAATGATGACCAATCATTGTTATTATGCTACTGTACGAACCAAAAAATTGATTCAATTTATCGGACAGGGCTCATATTCTTTTTATTACTCCATAAAAGAAATAGTTTTCAATAAAATCGAACCCCTATATAAATGCATGCGTTTTTCTTCCGCCAAGACTCTGATAAATGAACATCATTTTGTTACATTGCACTCTGAATTTATTTTTTGCCAAAGTTTGCCATTTTTTTGCCAAGAGAAGTAAGATCAAGAGTAGATAGAAATACCCATAAATAAAATTAATGCGTTTTCTGTTACCTTCAAAAATGTGGACGCAAACCTTTTAGAAAAGTTATGATAAATGAAATTATGTAAAATATCAAATGTTTGTAATAAAATGATGTCATTTGCGATGCCATTAAGAACTTCAAAAACCCATTAATAATAAACAAAGTTTATAAATTATGGAATTGCCAACAGATGGATTATATTTTCCTAAGTTTCTCATAGATTTACGCTGTTTCCGATAATTTTCTTAATTTTTTGTTTTTCTAAGTTCACTGTTATTTCCTGTCCTTTTTTTTTCAATTTTACAGTCTTCAAAATAAACCTTGAACTTCAAACCTTAACTTCAAAATAATCACAAATTTAAACAAAAAAAAAACGACTTCAAGAACTGGACCAAATTGAAATGGGATCACACGGGAAGTACCAGCTTTCAAATAAAACAAATCATCAAAATCGGTTCACCCAGTCGAAAGTTATGAGGTAACAAACATAAAAAGAGAAAAAAAAACAGTCGAATTGATAACCACCTCCTTTTTTGAAGTCGTTTAATAAAAATACTCATGCAAGGATATAATGAGAAAGTCATTAGAAGTATGTCATATATTGACTAATGTAGGATTTTTCGTGAAATGTATATACGCGCATAACTTCCGATCGTATGCAACAAATTGGATGTTTTTTTTTTGTGTGTATTTACTGTCAGGACAAGGTTTGTATAGAAGAAAATTATAAGGTTATATTTTCTTAGTCGATGACTGTACAATACTCGTGGAAACCTGAGGCAGTCATAAATACTAAAACAAGTTTTTCGGAAACTTTGTCATAGGGATACGAAGTTCGCCGGGTCAGCTAGTATGTTATCATTTTGATGGAAGCTTTTGTTCCGAAAGAAAAAAAGGACAATCGAAATTGTGAATATTAGTCAATCGTCTTTGACACATTTATATTACTATATTAATTATAATTATTTTACTATAACATCTATATTAATATTGTTTTATGTATAAAAATGATGCAGAAGCATCACTAGACCACCATGGTGTGGGTCACCATGCTTCATTGTCTGCATTCCCAGTGAATATAGTGACCATCACTCTTGGATTCTGCTTATGCTTTCCATCGGGCAGAGTAGTCATTTTGGCAGGGTCAAACATAAAAAAAAAACGATAATTACTTTGACTGACACGCTTTGACAGCTAAACCAATGTACCGATTTCGATGAAATTTGACAATAAGATACTTTGATTCTTAAGGGAGGGCATAGGTTGCTCTTTACCGTGATAAACAACATGTACGCGGGCGGAGTCGCGGGCAAAAGCAAGTTTATCATAAAAAGCACATCATAGAGAAATACACAGACAAAATCAGTATTTTAATGGGACTATTTTGTAGCTTTTATCATAAATAGTTCATTATAATAATATGAAATATAAATAAAATATAATAAAATAACTGAATATGCTATAACATGAGCCCCTTCGTGGGCCTAAGGCTAATGATTGGTATAATCTGAACTCAATAAGAAGTACTATTCAAAAGTCGTCAAAACAGTGCTTACCAATAAACTCGTAGCGCGTAGGAATGTTGACTATTTCAACAAACTAATATCCACCCTTAGTAACACTAATTTTGAAATTTGACCCTTGAACTTTAAGGAACATTCCAACAAATCCAACTATCGGCATCTTGACTGTCTCGGTAATTAATTTACTTAGCTTTAATTAAATAAATAAATGGCAGGAAAACACATATTATAACTTATTTCTATCGGAGACTCCTAAATGTAATACTAATAATTAGTAAGGATAAGTAATACAACAATGCAAAAGTAACAAAAACGTGAGAGTTGCTTAAATATTAATTTTATTAAAAAAATGACACTGTCTCAAAGCCTGTGTAAGAAATATTGATAGATTGTTCTTTCCGGTTAGTCGAAATGAAGTGAATCCTCGTGAATCGAGAAATACCATAATATTGTCCATAAATAATTTTTGTAGAGTTTATTTTTATTTAATGAGTTCGACATTCAATCAATCACTCAAATCTAACGCGAGCGAAGCTGCGGGAAAAAGCTAGTATGAGCATACCTAGTTCTCATTAGGCAGGACAAAAGAACAAAAATAAATACCAACAATTGGGCTACCTTGAACGACCGTATAAAGTACCTACACACGTAAAATCTTTCCTCCTATCATAAGTCTTTCAAATATGTCGAACCCCAAGATTTATTATCGTAGGAAACATATATTTTCAATCGAGATGTGTTCCTAAATAAACATTATGTAAGTGCTACTATCTTATTTTTAGACGCAACTAGAATTACTTATCAAACATAATCACTGAATAGTGTAAATACTGTATCATAATTATCCATGAGGTGATACGGATTGCCACCATCCTTTGAATACTGAGGGTGTCGTAAGAGGCGACTAAGCTAGTGTTCGATCCCAAGTACGCTTTTCGTCCGTTTATATTGTAATATGTGAAATATAATTATGCTCTAAAGTAAATGTAATTTATGGTGACATTTTTTGAGGTGATTGTCTTTGAAATGTCATGGCACTATTACGGTTAGAATTTAGAGAACTTTGAGAAAAAAAAAGTATTACGAATGAAATGGCGCAGATCGCCTGATCAGGCGCAGTCTGAACTGCTTTTGAAGAAAAGTCGATTAGTGTCGTGGTTTAGTTGTTGTATTTAGCTCGATGAAGATTTTTTACACTGACCGTCACTCCGATTAGATTAGATCAAATTATACACCATATACATTTGCTTCTGCGTCACTCTATTACAAATTTAATCCCAAAATGACATCAAGGATAGCCTTCTCCATGAGCTTGATGAATGACTTTGAGCTTATGGAGCAAGTTTACCGTGAGTATATCCACCATATCTCGGCGCATTAATAAAACAGTGAATAATGACTTTTGTCATAAGTCATTGTGGCACGGAAGTCTTAAAGACGTAGCCTTACCAAGCTTACCAAATGCTGAACATTTTTTTCTTCTCATGAGGTAGTTCTGTTCTCAGTGGAGGGTCTACCCAACATGCATGTACTTACTATTGATTACTATCGATCATAGTTCAATAACCTACATTTTACGTTAAAGCTTTTAACATTAGAAGTCGACCTCTAAACATGTCCTTCAGGGTACAGCAGGGTGCACATTTTTGAGAGAATTAAAAAACCTTGGGAGAGCCACGCTTCGGCATGAATGGGCCGGCTCGACCGGAGTGATACCACGGCCTCACAGAAAACCGGTGTGAAATAGTGCTTGCGCTGTGTTTCACCGAGTGAGTGAGGATACCGGAGGCCCATACCCCAACCCCTCCCCCTATCTCCCCCCCATCCCCCAAAGGCCGGTAACGCACTTGTGACGCCTCTGGTGTCGCGGGTGTCCATGGGCGGCGGTAATCGCTTACCATCAGGCGATACGTCTGCTCGTTTGCCGGTCTATTCCATAAAAAAAAAAACCTTATTCGATTCGAATTCTCCATAAAAACACTCAAAATCTATCAGTATCTTCACTATCATCACAGGCGAGGGGTTAACATTTAGTGTAACAAGGCGATTATTTATGCATTTGGTTGATGATGTATTAAATGGAGTTGCGAGTTGATAAGCGACACCTGTTGTATTGTAGCGTTTATACATTTGTTGAAGTAGTTCTTTGAGACTTTCATAGATGGCGCTGGGTATCTTGTTGTTTGGTTTTAAAATGTTTTCTTAAATAATTTTTAATATAGAAAATTTAAGATAGTAGTATATGAACATTATTGTAGAAATAGGGCCAGCATTTAGACGTAGATTTGAATTTGTTCTCCTTGGCAGACAAGAGGAAAAGCTAGATTGACTGTGGTAGATAGACCATTTGAGAAGTAATTTGAGTAAGATGAGAGGATAAGCGGAAGCTTGACTTGGGCTTTTACGATTGGATCCTGGGGGAGAGATGACGTGGTGAGGATGTAAAGGAGACAAGAACGTTTTACCAGGGAGAGAGCCTTCAGGAAGGAAATGACATATGATTGAGCAGAGGGTTTTTCTTGTGAAATATCAGAACAAACTCCAGGATTTACTAGCTTGCCACGCTGAGGCTAGGCTGACATTCAAGTTAGAGATTTCCTTATTGCTTCCTGGCGGTGGAGGTCGTATGGGCCACACCAAAAAATGCTCCAGTACATCGTAAGACAACCCCGCATGTTTTACATGTGACAAACGTGACAATCTTACCCTCGTTGCCTCATAATGAAAATAACGTGATTACCATTTTAATCAGTGGCATGATAGCCGCTATAATTTGTTTCTTTTGATGGTTTACCATTGAGGCCAAGAGTACAACTATTCGTGTACCTAAGAAGTGAGCACTGTATTTGTGCTGCACAGGCTTCGGATGGGTCAACCATCCCGAACAATCATCCTATTGTGCGAGCGTTTCGGCAGGAATCTCGCCCTGAGTGTGTCTACAACTGAGCCGTGTCGGGCAGGGATGGCTGTTCGATTTTTTTTTTTTTTTAAAGACAACTCCCGCGTTAGGAATAAACATCCTGTGTCGCGGGGGACTTTACAGACATACATGAAACGGACACAAATAACACCCAAACTCAGAACAACAATTTGTGGATCACACAAAGTGTTGTCCCGTCTACGATTTGAACCCACAACACTTGGCGAATTGGCAAGCGGCGTGGCGACCGCCTAAACCACTAGGCCAACCGTGCAGTCAATTGTGTATCTTATGTATCTAGGATAGTCTTAGGTTAATAACTCTGTTGTATAATTGTTTCTACAAATGGTGTTTAATTTATGTATTATTGGGAATTGATAACCCTATGAGTACCTGTTGATAATTAAATGCATATTATATATTTTGTGAAAGTGAAATGTAGTATTATTTCATCTAGTATTATTTAAAATCTCCCTTGTACCCACAGACCAATCTTTTTGTGACAGGTGTTTTGGTAAGTCTCGCACAGACTAGTTTATATAAACCGCACAGAGAACCCCGTGACATTAGCAGTTGCTACTAAGACTCCAAAGTAAAGAATTGTGAAATATTTTGAACGTTTAAAATTTTAATTTTACAATATTAATTTAATAAAAGGATAATTCCATTGGGAAATGATTAACTCATCGTTTCTGAATCATTAATTTGATGACCTCGTTATCGATATATGTTGGAAGGGTCAAACCATACATTTTGTAGAACAATTTTTTTTTTCAAATAAGTAACAATATTAGTTAATATTTATATAATTTAACAGCCACAATCGAATTTTTTTGTTGAAAGGTTGACCCCTCATCAAAATGAAGCCACCCACAAAAAATTAGCTTGATAGTAATAACATGTAAAATTTGTACCGGGAATCCCGGACTAATTTTAGCTAGTCTAGCCTGTAACACCTAGACCTATCAGGCGGTTCACAAGTTGTAACCCTAGACCGTAAGAGGCGGATCACATCATTGCATCCCCTAGACCTGATCAGGCGTGTCACTCACCGGCAACCCAGCGGTAGTTTGCATGAGCCCAGGGCGCCTTATTTAAATTATTTAAAAGTTATTATTAAAAAAAAAGAGAGTAAAAGTAAAAGTCAAATTAAAGAGAAATAGAGAGTAAGAGATGTGTGTGTACGTGGGAGCCCTTAGGATCACTTCAGAGAAACAACATTTACACAGTTACACATAAATATATTTCTTTAAAAAATAGAAAGAGATACATAGTTTTTTTTTACCTTAAAAACTAACACCATTAAAAATTAAAGTATGTAGGTATTTACAAGTTAAAAATAAAAATAATTAATCTTCATAGATTTAGAAGCTTCTAGCGATGCGCTAGGGCAGCCTTCCACCTTATCTCCTCACAAGCTCAAGGTAGCTTGGGATTGATTCCTCACCATTGTCTCCCCACCAGAGCAAGGTAGCTTGGGTTTGACTACACCTCATCATCTCCCCACAAACTCAAGGTAGTTTGGGTTCGACCACACCTTTATCTCCCCACATATATAAACAATGAAACTACATTAATAATTACATGACCTTTCCTAAGGCATGGCAGTGCAGGTCAGGTAAACTGTGTGCCCACGAGACGTACCCTCGAGCCCTCGAGCGGTACACTTGAAGACGTACCCATGAACAGGATACTTGGACCCTACAAACAAAATGGACCTACTAAGCATGTTTTCACAGAAACCAAAGACATGCAAAAGCTTAACAAAAAAAAACACATCAACTTACCACTATAAGCGGGTACAAATTACACACAGTATTTAAAAGTCTGCATGATGATAGACAGACACAATAAACACTTCTTGAGTCAGGAGTAGAAAAAGGACTCTCGATATTCAAAATCTCCTTTATATAGTTTCCAATTCGAAACTTCTAGAACCAAACCCCACCTACATTTTGACATGATTGACAGACCTGTCCTGAGACCTGAGAGAGAATCATTTCAAATAAATCATCAAGAACGCCATCTGCAGCCACAAAAACATTCTAAACGGGAAACCAACTTGACATTCATTAGTACGCCATCTGGCGCATCATCGGTGAACGAGCAGTTAAATCTCTTGATCGCGCCTGGTATCTAAAGTATAATCGAGAACCAATACGCAAAGATGGCGCTATTACAATTCTGTATTAACAGTTTCTATCTTCAAAAAAGAAAAGTGTTACACCACCCCCTCCCTCACAGAATTCCTTGCGTAGTGTGCGCAAGGAATAATCTGAGAAGTGCTAAACTAAAAAAAAAAAAAAAACAAATTTCTAAGACTGCAGAGAACAAAAAGAAACTAAGCTCCAATATAAGCCAACAAAGTCGAAAAAGAATTACTAATACTACAGAAATACTACCCTTTACGAATTGCTAAAGCTATCGAATGCTAAAAGTGGAACTACTTAGATATTAATCATCAAACACATACAACCTTTAAATTAATACAAACAGTACGTTGCAGACACCATCCAGTGCACCTGTTCTCGTTTGTAACAGCTGACATAATAAGTCCTCTGTTAGTACTTGCAGAAACGAGGCGACAACATATGTACTGCCATATCCTATACCTACACAACACCCTTTACCTAAATGAAGGAACAATGCGTTACAGATGTTGCCTTAGGTCTTATGCAAGGAGTAGAATTGAATATACTTGCATATAGATAAAAGATTGCCACATTATGATGTGGTTCACTATAACAGTTACGATAACCTTCAGCACATAAAGCCGTTTACATAAAAGTTATCAAATTTAAATCTGAAATTACACACATATTTGTAAAAACAAGATATTAAATATTCATTTACTAGCACATAAAGCTGTATAAAAAAGAAATCAACTTACAGTTAATATTAAAGTTTAACTTTATAGCACATAAAGCTATTATCAAGGATATTAAATTTAAATGTGATATTACACACATATTTGTAAAAACAAAATATTGAAGATTCACTTACTAGCACATAAAGCTGTAAAAAAAAAGAAATTAACTTACAGTTAATATTAAATTTTAACTTTATAGCACATAAAGCTATATAGACAAGAAATTACAAGTTAATGATACATAATATAGTACAAACAATAACCTTAAAGTTATTTTTATTAACTTATAAGGTATCTAAGAGAAAAATATTTTTTCCTACCTACATTTGCAAAAAAGACAAAATATTTTAATTAATACTATCAGCATATAAGCTATAATAAAATTTAACACTATTAACATTAGCCAGACAAAAATTAAAAGTAATTTATGAGTTCAAAAGTTTAAGTTTAAAGAAACAAAGTAAAATTAAAACAAAATATTCCTTACATATTTGAAAGTAGGTAGTAATATAAAAATATATTATAGAATACCCCTACAAAGTTATACTAATAAAACAAGAGAAATATATTTGTGTTACTGATGTAGCTGATCCCAAAGGGACAGACATACATACAAGAGAAAAAAAAAAGTCAAAGTAAAGGTAAAAATAATTAAATTTGGCCAAAAATGTATCCGAAACTTACCAAAATATGTGCAGTTGTATTTTAGAGTGTAATTTGGAATTTATTTTGCTCAAAGCTTTTCCATGGCTCAGAGATGGTGGTACGATGGGCTGAAAAATGCAATGAGAGATTATTACATGCGTACTGCACCCGCACAACCAATTAACGTCCTGGGGAGTCTCGGACGGAGGTAGGTCCTCCAAAGAGACCAGGAACACCCACATAGCACACACACAAGGGTTTGGGAAGCTAGCCAAACGTTGGTCGCCAATTTGTAACACCTAGACCTATCAGGCGGTTCACAAGTTGTAACCCTAGACCGTAAGAGGCGGTCGAATTTTGTGTGATCCACAAATTGTTGTTCTGAGTCTTTGTGTTTTTTGTATCCGTTTCATGTATGTTTGTAAAGTCTCCCGATACACAGGATGAAAATTCCTAATGCGAGACTTGTCTTTTTAAGTAAAAAAATTGTAATTGAAATTTCACCATCAAATTTCATACCCACGTATTTGAAGACAATTCAAATGTCACAAAACAGTTTCAGATTATTTTCACGTCATCAATCTCAGCCTTGAAGGTGTATAAATTTTACTTTCAACTAACCGAACCGCGAAACTTCATCTCTACGTATTTCAAAAGGAGTGCATTTTCACCGCGTTTTTTCTAAGTCTCAAAATAATTTTTCAAACGTTCCATAGATATTTGACATTCAACAAATACATATAACGTCGATCTTATTAGTCTAGTCAACAAGTGCTTTTTTGGTCAACTTTTTTCAGCAGTCTCCGAAGATTATAATTGAGGTGTCATTCGATTCGGAATGACATCTAGATGATTTTTGAAAAAAATGAAGTTGAGCTTGCAAAAATTGCAAAAGTTATTAACAATTAACTAAAAACACAAAAAGGGGTTTAGTTTTTTGCAAATTTCTCAAAAACTAATTAAGATTTTTTAAATTTGAAAAAAAAACAAAAAGAGGACAAAATTTCCTACAAAAGAATGCCGACTCCCAGAATTGCAGGACCAATATTTAATATTAACAGAGGGTTAAAAATACGCCCGAAAATGAGTGCTCCGGCTTGCGCAAGCCACGCCTCCTTCGTAACTTCAATGAATAAATATTATTTAAACTTATTAAATATGAAAATAAAATAAAATAAAAAATTTAGGCGTCTGCAGGATAGATCAATGGACAATAATCCGTGATCCAAAAATGTTTATACCGAATTTTCTATAAGTTATCCATTAATTAATTAACAATTTTTGCAAGCGCAACTTCATTTTTTTCAAAAATCATCTAGATGCCATTCCGAATCGAATGACACCTCAATCATAATTTTCGGAGACTGCTGAAAAAAGTTGACCAAAAAAGCACTTGTTGTCTAGACCAGGGATTCCCAAACTGGGTTCCGTGGAACCTAGGGGTTCCGTAGAATAGTCGTCAGGGTCCCGCCAAAATTTATATCGCATCCGGGTACTGGCCGCGCCGTCGTTGCTTACCCTTGGTGATTGTTTCTAATCACCGAGTGCAACTGGGCTATGAGCACCACGCCGGCTATGAGCTATGAGATTTGATATGGGGTTCCATAAAATAAAAGGTATTTGGTTGGTGCTCCGTTATCTTTAAAGTTTAGGAACCCCTGGTCTAGACTATATATCACAGTGACAAAATGTATTTGCATTTTTTAAATTTAAATCCTACTAATATTATAAACGCGAAAGTTTGTAAGTATGGATGGATAGATGGATGGATGGATGTTTGTTACTCTTTAACGCAAAAACTACTGAACAGGTTTGGATGAAACTTTATAGCAATATAGGTTATACATCAGAATAACACATAGGCTACTATTTGTCGCGATAACTGACATACACGCGGGTGGAGCAGCGGGCAACAACTAGTACCCAATAATTCGAATTAAATATTGCGTATGTATGTTTTCGATTTGAATCCCTTGCTAAATAATGTCCTTTATTTTTGAAGATATTTATCTTATCTTTTTTTTGTTGACGCGGTGGGAAATCCCATCGCATCTCCGGCTCCTCGGGGACTGAAGAGCCAGGTATATAGGGATTTCACTAAAAACCACCCCGGCGGTCAGTCTCAGGCGTCCTGCTATGAGGAGGACCCGGCCTATGTTATATCAGGTCGACGCCGCGTCTATAGGGACTCTATCCTGGGTAAAGCCTGGGCTTCCCTCTGCCTGTCGGCCCAACTGTCATATGTTACGGCCTGACCGCAGTTTTGCGACCAGGACGCCTCCACCACAGGACAGGACCATATCAATTAATTAGCTACCAGAGGCCCCTACTCTCTGGCAGATCTACGATAGCGCCAAATCGTATTAGACATAAAGAAACATTTAGTATAAGAAAATAAAATAATTGTTTTTACTATTTTCTTCGTATTTATTATATATTACTTTTCTTTTATTTAAATTTTTCCTGAACTTAAACAAATATTTCCAGTCTCAAGATTTAGTAAGACATTTTTATATAAGAAGATTTACCTCCAAAAGTTTAAAAGTAATCCGCTGAGTAAACTATTGACGTATTGCTATACCCACTGAAAACACTTAGCTTATTCGAAAGTGTTAATAATAAATATTTCTTTAGGTATCGTTTCAATCAATTTAATATTTTAAACTACTATAAATATTAAACTGGTAGACACAATTTCTTTTCATGTACCTTTTATACTTTGTTCAAAGGAATAAAAAGTTACCACAGTGTATGAGTATATATTATCAGAAAATCTTTCTAGCATAATGAGTATTACTGTAGGTTTCTATGATTTACTTTGTCGTAGTTTTAAAGAAAATATGTTTTTTTTATTTTATGATACATGTATTGTATCCAAACACCGTATTTACCTTTATTCTTACTTTTTACGATAAAATGTTAAGTTTCATACTTATGAAAAAAGACCTTTACATAATATGAATGATCAACTTTTACCAATCATTTTTCGGGTTAATATTTTGTTTTCTAAAAAAAAAAAATTGAGATAACTGTAGAAGTTATTGGCTTGGGGTAGTGTGATAAATAAAAAATTCAACACTTACAATTCAGGTAGTTGTTTACTGCCACTTAATACACATACACAGCACAAGCAGATAACAGTTATAACGAAAGCACAGAAGGAGTGTAGATGGCCCGTATTCACTTTGATTAGTGCGAGTGCAGGTTAACCGCGAATTCGCTGTCCACACGTATTTTCTACCAATCATTGATCACCTGCACTAAGCACCTGCACTCGCACTAAGCAAGGTGAATACATGCCTTATGACACACACAAATAATTGGTAAATTAATTTTCGTTTTCGGTTCAGCAAATCCAGAGATTACCCTGTACAACTTTACAAACTTTACCCCTTAATAATATTACTATAGACAATATGAGTATGTATGTATGTGAATGTATAAACTACTAATGCAAAGTTTGAACATTGATAAAGAGGGGTGTGATGATAAGGATAGGAGATTATACTTGACGTTGCGTTTGATGTCGGGATCTTGTTTACATAAATAACTAATTTAACACAAGAAGTTTCTGTTACATATATTGCATAATTTTGTACTTATCAGTACCTATAAAATAGTACAGCTACGTTATGTACAATTACAGCAATACAGTTGACTTTTTTATTCCCTAATGTTTATGTTCTGCTTTTATTTAACTTTAATCAAATGCGGTGTTCTTTTTAAATATAAATGAGTAAGGACTTATAGTCCGGGTTCCCCAGAACAAATTTTACAAGTTATTATTCTCAAGCAAATTTTTCGTGAGTGGCTTTATTTTGATGAGGGCCTAACTTTAACCTTAAAAAAAAAACGACTGTGGGAACTAACAGGACTAGCAGGGAAAGAAAACTTTTGAGAGAAGGGACGTGATAACGTACCACGCAATTTGTAAGACAATGTACAAAGTATCTCAAATAAAAAGCGTCACTCTATTATTAAGTGTGATGGTATATAATTATGACATTTAATGACCCTTCAGATAATATCTTAAAGCATATAACAATTCCAAACACCTACTCAGTAACGCTCAACTAAATCAATTCTAATTTAAACGACCCTTGATTAACTGAAGCGAGAGGCTGAGTCATCGTTATTATTAGTTGTTGACCTCACTCAAATAATTATCTTATCAATATTCATATCTACGTATATACTATTTGGTTGTATAACTATAAAACATATGTTTATGTAAAGTAGAAGCGCTTTTCTCAATACAGTTTACTTATGTATTTATTAACTGATTCTTTTTTAAGCACACTAACTATAAAGTAACGTTTAAACTGAAACCATTTAGTTATATGTCACTACTAGATTTTATCTACGGCTCTGCCAGCATGTACGTATGTCAGCAACCGCGGTAAAGAGTACGTCCTTCCTCAATAATCAAACTATCTTCACGCTAAATTTCATTGACATCGATGCAGCGATTGAGGCGTAGAAGCGTAACAGACTGACTTACATTTGAATTTATAACATTAAATCTGTATTGCACGGGTATTAAAACGATAACAATATAAGTATTCCTATATCCTGAAGCTTGTCCAGATGATGAAAATTTTTGATTGAGTGAGGCAGATTTTAATTTAAGTAAACATTTTTTGCAAGAAACAAAATATTAACTTTATTTTGTGGGTGTCTCCTGAGAAATTCTTGAGTTACATTTTCGATGACACAACCTCTAATTGGCCCCTCGTGTTCAAAGTTTGTAGCTTATTATTAATCAAAGACATCCTCTTTTTTATATTTGACTGTGATGGCATTCCGTTTGTTGTAAAGGTACACAGCCGTTTTCTTTTTTTTTTATGTATGGCCCCGCCAAAATGACTACTCTGCCTAATGGAAATCATAAGGAAAATCCAAGAGTGGTGTTCACTATACTCATTGCGAATCCAGACAATGCAACAGTGCAGCCTGGTGACCCACACTATGGCGGCCTAGTTGTACTTCTGCATCATTGGGCCTCCGGTCTCGCACTCACCAACGAAACACGACAGCACAAATGCTGTCATTTTAGGTTGATCTTTTGTGCGAGGGTAGTACCGCCACGGTCGAGCCGACCGGTTCGTGCTGAAATTAGCGAGCCACGCTAATTTCAGCATGAACCTACTACCTGTACTTTGTATACTACTAGCTGACCCGGCGAACTTCGTACCGCCATATTTACATATATTATCTGTCTCAGCTTCCCACAGCCAGTGCACAGTCACGGAAAAAAATGTTTTTCCCGTTATCTTTTTTTTTTTTGTACACAAACCTTGTCCTAACTATAACGAACACATAAAAAAAGAATTAATTTAATTTGGTGCAACCGATTGGAAATTATGCGCGTACATGTATACATTTCGTCGATTCATTTTTAACCGACTTCCAAAAAGGAGGAGGTTCTATGTTCCACTGTATGTATTTTTTTTTTCTTTTTTTTTATGTATGTTACCTGATTACTCCGTCAGTTGTGGACCGATTTTGAATTTTTTTTTGTATTCGACAGGGTATGCTTCCGTGGTGGTTCCATTGCCAGCATATCAGGATCTGATGATGGGATCCCAGGGAAATCGAGGGAAACCCTCATTTTTATAGGCACATACTATGTTTTTCGTATATTTTCTGAAGTTACACCGGTATTTGCGTCTGGTAGTCATCATTTTATGATGATGAGCTGATGATGTAAGGTACAACTCCTCAACGGTTAGGAGTTGGAGAATAATTCTTTCAATTTCATACGTATCTAAAGACCTTCAGTCGTATACTTTCAAGCTATTTAGGTGAGCTGATGATAGAAGATTAAACTCTTCAACAGTTAGGGATTAGAGGATGATTTTAATATTACACGTACCTTAATTTGTATTCTTGATGATGAAATTTGATGAAATAATTCAACTTACTACTTACCTACGATTGTTTGCACTAAAAACTGTAAAATAAAAACTTTTTATAAAAAAAAAAAAACGACTTCCAAAAACATCCAACGAAAACTCTCTATCAAAAAACACTTAAAAGCGTAAAATAAACTGGTTCTTCATAAATTGCCTATACCTAATTCTTTATTCATTTAAATAGTAGTATTATAATGGGTGCTAGGTACCTAAAATCTGTTTGAAGTCGGTGCTAAGCCAAAAAGAATACAAACGAACAATTACAAAAGTCTAAGCGATAGTCACTTGGCACCGACTTCAAACAGATTTTAGGTACTAAACTAACTACTATTTAAATGAATAAAGAATTAGGTATAGGCAATTTATGAAGAACCAGTTTATTTTACGCTTTTAAGTGTTTTTTGATAGAGAGTTTTCGTTGGATGTTTTTGGAAGTCGTTTTTTTTTTTTTTTTTGTATATCACTTAATATGGTGCAGCGCAGACGGCACATTTTTTGTGTGATCGAGTTTGCGGCGCACAAAATGTCTGCATAACGCGCAAAAGGTTGTGTGGAGCGGCGCGGCGCGGTGCAGTCTGCCCGAATTAGACGGATTTTTTGAGCGCCGAACTTTTTGCGTATATTTACATTTTTATTATTCATCCTTATATTTAATAATACTTATATTTTTATAAAACACAACAGCGGTTCTACGAATCATACCTGTGTCGTGGGAGGCTCCACAAACATCCGAACAATGGACACAAATATTTCTTAGACCCGGGACTACTATGAATGTGGATTACACAAATATGTGTGTCATACCTCCCGAAACCTAAATCAACCTCTATTATTAGCCACAGCGTAGTAACGAGGCGATCACGTTGATATAAAATTTCGTTTTGTTCTGAGCTGTTAACGGCTAAAATTTCTCTTTCCTGGAGCATATCATGAGTGAATCATCATCAATCATCATCATTATATTAGAAAACAGACTACTGAAAGACTGTCAAAAATCATATTTGTATGAAAATATTTAGGTTTCATAATGTATTTAGTTATCAACGACTTTATGACGGTGCAGTAACAAGTCATATCCCTCTTCCTCTATATATATCAAAACTTTGCACTGATAGTTAGTACAAGCACATACATACTCACATTATCTATACTAATACTAGGGGTTATAGTATGCAATTGCCGATTTGTACTAAAAAATTAAAAAGTTTTTTGTAAAATTTAACATACTTATTTAATCGAAATATTTACCCTCATTGTATATAATGTATTGTTGCCATCTAATCGGAAGTTTATTTAGGCCTTTGCGATAGAAGTCTTGGGATCTAGATTCGACAAACTGAACTGACTTTCTCTTGGGAAGAAATCTTTTTACCACTTAGAAGATTGTCTAATTAACGACTTTATGACCGTGCAGTAGTGATAGATTCCTACAATAGATTACGATTGGAATCGTGCATGAAAGACGTATTTGTCTATTCAGTCAATTAAAAATTCCTAAAATCTTAAGAATTTGGGTGCACATGCTTTTCTTTACTTTAAGCAGGGTTCTGACACGGACTTATGAAGGATTGTTTGTAAATTGCACCCCTAAGGGTTTAAATAAGAGTTAAACAATGGTGGTGAACAAATAAAAGCTCGTCATTTTCAAAGTCAGAAATATAAAATAGGAAATTATCTCACGAAACTAAAACGTGATACGCAACGCTAAACGCCGACATATTCTTAAAAATATAGAGTCTTCTTCCTCTTCCAGTATCTGGAAATTTCTGGGTACCTTAGGAATTGGTAGAAAACAACATTCTGTGTTCAATAAGTCAATTAGTTTGAATGATATGAACCGTTATTTTTCGGCTACAATTACACTGGATCTTCAAGCTAAGTGCCAAACACTGAACTATATATCTGGCCTTGCCGGTCCTGCTACTGACTCATTCGAATTTTCTCCGGTGTCTCATGAGGATATCAAGAGGATTTTATCCTATCTATCCATTCTAATGCCGTGGGATGCGATGGTATTAGCCGTCGCATGATTGTCACCATCTTAGACTGTATTCTTCTAGCAATTACTCACTTAATCAATTTCTCTCTCGACTCCGGAATTTGCCCCTCCTTGTGGCGCAAGGCTTATATCATTCCTCGCCCAAAAAATAATAATCCTACACTTCCTGAACACTTCCGACCTATTTCCATTCTTTCTTTCCTATCTAAGGTGCTTGAGGCCTGCGTTTATAATCTCACAATTTATTCACAGAAACCAGTTATTAAGCCCTATGCAATCAGGTTTTAGGCCCGGTCATAGCACAGTTACAGCTCTCCTTAAAGTGACTGGCGATATTAGGAGGGGCATGGAAGACACTAAAGTTACAGTACTGGTATTAGTTGACTTCTCTAATGCCTTCAATATCGTCAGTCATGAAATCCTTGTCTATCCTTACATATCTGATGGTACCTTCTGAGGCACTGGAATGGTTTTCCACTTATCTTCAGGGACGGCAGCAGTGTGTTCGTGCCGATGACTCGACATCGAGTTGGTGCGACCTCTATGCTGGCGTTCCTCAAGGCGGCATTCTATCTCCCCTCTTATTGTGTTCGTGCCGATGACTCGATATCGAGTTGGTGCGACCTCTATGCTGGCGTTCCTCAAGGCGGCATTCTATCTCCCCTCTTATTCTCAATATTTATTAACCTCATAACTCAACAACTTCAAAGTGCGTATCACCTGTATGCTGACGATTTGCAAGTGTATTCACAGGCAAGAGTGGAGGATATAACGCAAGCTATCAACGTAGTCAATAGGGATTTAGAGCTCATAAAGTCGTGGTCACTTAGATTTGGACTGTCGGTTAACCCAACGAAATGTCAGGCGATAATAGTAGGCAGCAAACCTATAATGACTAGACTCGATACCGCTTCAATCTCACCGATCATGTTTAATGGTTCAGTTATTCCGTTCAGCCCCGTTATCAAACATCTGAGCTTACTCATCGACTCGACCCTTGATTGGCGAGCTCAAACTACTTACGTCAGCCAGAAGGTAACTGGTAACCTGCGAACATTTTATCGTCTCAAGAACTTACTGCCTACTAACACCAAAACTACTCTCATGCAGTCCCTAATCATTCCAATAATCGACTATGGTGATGTATGTTATTTCGACCTGTATGCAGACCTCCTCAATAAACTAGACTGCCTTCTTAATAACTGCATTCGATACATCTTTAACCTCCGGAAGTACGACTATGTGTCTGCTCTAAGTTGCCAATTAAAATGGTTACCTATTCGCCTGCGTCGCAATCAGCGAGCACTTACTATATTATTTTCACTTCTCAACTCGCCATTTCCACCGTCGTACCTTGCTCCATACCTCCGTTATCTGTCCTCTAATCACGATAGGAATCTTCGTTCAGAAAATAATCTGCTTCTCTTATGTCCCTCCCATAACACTAACTTCGTGAACTCTTCGTTCTTTGTCCAAGCTGTACTGCTCTGGAATGCGCTCCCACTCGAAATCAGGATGTCCACAAACCGTTTTACGTTCAAAAAGAAGGTGCATGAGCTCCTTCTTAACAAAATGGCAGAAACTACTAACCGACAGTTAGTATACCCTATATTCAAGTTTTCATAGTGTACGACTATAAGTGTGTATGAATATTTATATATGTATATATATGTGTGTGTGTATTTAAGACATATGTATATTTAAGTATTTCTTTCTTGCTATTGTGATGTGTTTGTAGTTAGTCCTATAAGGAAACCTCTGTGCACCACCTACCTTACAAGATTTCTACACCACCCTAAGGTTGACTGGAAGAGAATGCCTTGGGCATTAAGTCTGCCAATGTACAAAAGTGCATAAAGTTTAAATAAATAAATAAAATGTGCTGTTATCAAGTATAGAATACAATAAATATCCATTCAATTCCGCTTACATTGTAAAGATTATAGCGTTGGCTCATAGCTGCACTCCTACTCATTGTCTCAATGAACCACTTACGTTATAGAATGATTTAAAAGAAAATTGAATACACAATCCATTCATTCTTCCTAACCAAATCATGTAAACCAAGCTGGTTTTATTTGTTATGCAAATGAAACAAGGATTTTCCATTCAATTCCTTTTCACAGTTCTAAAAGTAATTTGCTGCTGAAGATAGACTTTGTGAAATATAAATTAAACTATTTATTTCAAATGCTCAAAGTCGAGGTCGATTATAATTATCATTACTATCTTTGACTTTAATTTTTAATGATTATAAAATATGTGTGTGTGTTTCCTAATGGGCAATATCGAAAATTACAGCAAAATCTTAATCGGTTACACAAATTTCACATAGTATTATATTAAGTACACAACGATAACTATCATGGAACTATGTACGACACCATTACCATCTTCATTGTATGATTACAAACCTGTTCCATAAAAGGTTGCATGGGTTGTATTTTCTTTTGTGATAGGGATTGTGTTTAAAAATTTCACAAGACAAGGATAACTTTTAGAACCTAATACTTTTTTCACTCGCAAAAACTTGGACCGAGTTAAACAGGTTGTGATATTTCGTATGAACATAGCATTTTGTGTTCAGTATGACTTTTTGTTGCGTACATTCGACTAGATTATGTTATATATTTTCAAGTCCCGTACGCCATTTTTATATAAAAATAGAAAATGTTGATTATTGGGTAGTATTTAATCCTACACCAAAAATACTGAATTGCACACTAAATTTGCTCATCAAATAAATCAAATCTAATATACTGTTTGATCTATAAAGCTAAACTGTTTAATGAATGACTATCTGTTAACTAAAAGTAAAACTGGTAATTATGTGTGTGGAACAAAATATTTAAATCTTTTTTTTTCAAATCCTACTATTACTATTATGAACATAATAACTAACTTGTATTATAGGTTTGGATTACATAGGATTGGACTATATAGGATTGGACTATATAGGATTGGATTATAGGTAATAGAGCCACGCTGATTTCAGCACGAACGGGCCGGCTCGACCGGGGCGGTACTACCCTCGCACAGAAAATCAACGTAAAATGACAGCGTTTGTGCTGTCGTGTTTCGTTGGTGAGTGCGAGACCGTAGGCCCAATTAGTCTAGTCAACAAGTTCCATACTTGTTGACTAGACTAAAAGATGCACAAGCATCACTAGGCCGCCATAGTGTGGGTCGCCATACTGCATTGTTGTATTCGCAATGAGTATGGTGGCCACCACTCGTGGATTCTGCTTATGCTTTCCATCAGGCAGAGTAGAGTCATTTTGGCAGGCCAAACATAAAAAAAAAAAAAACCTAAACTCCAAAAAATAAATCTTAACCTGAGCAAGAAACACCAGTTAATTAGTCATATTTATATCTGTTTTGCAGTTTTAGAAAATTATTTTGGAAATTCCGTTGTAAAATGGTTAATTTAATGTGCAAATCAGTATTTTTGTTATACGGTGAGTAATTTTGGTGACTAAATTAAAATTATAAATAATAAATTATTAATTTAATTACGGTGACTGCGGTGAATGGGCAAACCATTGAAGCCATTGGAATGGGCAATATTCGAGCTGAATCCAACGTCAATGGGAAAATTGTGCAGATATTACTCAAGGACGTTTGGTATGTTCCAAAAATAAGAAAAAACTTATTCTCAGTACTTTCTGTACATGATAACTCATACACGAGTACGTTTGAGTCTACGCCTAAAAAATGCTTAATAAAAGTAAATGGAGACATCAAAGCAATTGGGACTAGAAAAATAAAAGGTGGACTATTTAAGCTAGAGCTTATCTGTATCAAGCCTAAAAATCATGAAGTCAATCAAATTATCATTAAATTTAATTAAATTTATTTAATTTAATTTTATATTATAATTAATTTTATTACTAATTTTTTTTTTATATTTTTATTTTGTCTTAAAATCTGTATAACTGTGGTTTCAGCTAGATTTTCGTTGTAGATTAGATTAAAAAGTCATCTGATTTTGATTGATTTTATACGTGTTTTAATAAAATATGTTTAGATAATCAAGCCGTAAATTTGTAGCGCAGTCATTTATCGAATATGCAGTGGATTATTAGTCGGGAGATTTAGTTTGCTTGAATTTTAAATAGAGGTGCAATTAAAATTTCCCTTTTTTATTTAATTATAATCTAAAGTTTTACTAAAGTAGTACCCATAAAGTCTGTTATGGTAAGTAGTACGGTAGTTAGGGGAATACAAACTTGATTAACTTTCGCAAGTTGATTTATATTCAGTGTGCTCTCTTAGTAATTGTCCCAATGTTTGATGAAATACCGAAACTGATCTGAACTCTTTTAATCAATACTCAGAATCAGGTCAGATTTAAGGACGGATTTTTAATTAGATGTGGTGGTTGCATATTTAAATTAACTGAACTTGCTTTATATCACTGGATGAACTCTCACTGTCTCTAACTCACTATAAAGCAAAATAACTTTAGAATGTTAATTCTAAAGTTTTTTCATGAAAGAAAACAAGTAAATCTTCATTTGACTACTTATTCAAATCCAACTTTATTAAATAAACCAATATTTATCTATTTTCTCCGAGGTTTTCTTATTTATGACCTACATCCAAGCACCGCCATCCGAGCATACGCACGTAGGTAATACCCTAAATGTGAGAAGCAGATCATTTATTTGCTCTATCTTCGTTCACCCTAATGTGATTTTTGTCGCCTTACATTACTAACATCTGACTGGAAACAATGTTTTTTTTTCATAGCACAGTACTGATTCTCCTAATTTCTTATTTCGTACATTTTCCATTTAAATATGTTTACGAATGTTCTTTTCGAATTTGTAACAGGTGTATGCTTATTTTACTTTTATTTTGGTGTAGTATCTTCGCTTTCAATCTCGACCACTAAATTGTTGGTACAATGTCTTGCAATGTAAGTAGCTTTAAACTATATTCATACAAAAAAAACGACGAAGACAGAAATCTTGTATCATAAAATCTATTAAGAAATATGAGAGTTGCATATAAAATTAATACCAAGTAAAAAGATCAGCGTTGTGAGCTGTTCGATCACATAACGATGAGGAAAATATATACTAGCGGAGTAATGTTTCTAAATCACATACATCAGCAATCGCTCAATGGGAATGAAAAACGTTTCTGTCATAATATCCACGACGGAAATTAAAAGTCTTTTTCACTTGTTTCAAAACAAAATATTGTTTTCATTCAACTTTAAATAACTTATTTTTATTTATTATACAGGATTCAAATAATTCAGAGGCCAATCATCAACATCAACAACCCATAATGTCCCACTGCTGGGCTCGGGTCTCCTCTCAGGAGAGGATCAAGGCCATACTTAATATACATTTACATTCAGTGGCCAATTTTTAGCATAATTATCACGAACAAAAAAAGCTATAATGTTCTACTTCGGGACATAGACTTCCCCTAAGAAAAAGTAAACAACGACGGCGCGGTCAGTACCTGATTTGGAGGTCACGTTAAGCAGTATGTTATTGCTTTATCAGTTTTCAATATTAAATGTAAAAATAAAACAGAAGATGGAACATTGATATATTGTGTCATTTTTTAGAGGACGAGGAATTTGGTTAGCCTTCAAATTATTCTCTCTTCGGCATGTAATTAAACGTCTATTGCCCTACTGCTTACTGTACTTACATAAAGTAGGCAAGATATAATTTAATGAATTCTATTCATTATTAAGTTTTTTGGTTCATGGCCAGTATATTTTGACGTTTTATAAACTTTACACGCATACATATATATTATTATGATTTTCTTTAGTAGCTTGATATAACATTTTGCACATGCTTTGTTATGAATTTCTACAACATGTAAACTAAAAGTTTCATTTTTGTGTAATGTCGAAAATCATTTTTCAATATCATTATATTTTGTATCTAGAGCCTGACATTATATCCCTTTTGAAAGCTCACTTACTTGTAATATTTATAGTAGAAATATAATCAAAAAAAGCTCAATCTCATACTTGACTGAACAATGTCGATATACGTCCATACGATAAGATTTCCATGTGTTTTTTCGGCCCTACAGTTATTTTAGTATACGAGGCCCGTGCCAAAATCTTCTTTACATCTCCGAAATCCTCAGAGGATTTTGCTGTATTGGAGGATTGATTGATTGATTGCGTGAAGAGCAGTTTATGAGTATTTAATTGAGGTCTATGCCTCAAGTGAACGTGTTAGAATTCTGTAGTGAATGATCTTTATCTATCCACATTAGTTTTTCTTGAAAGGATTTTAGTATTGTTATATTTGCCGATTCATATCTTGAATTGAATGTGTGTATTAGGGCAATACTGACATTTATACAGTAAGTGTATATATTTATATCATTATTTCAAGCCTACAGTTCCTACTATTCTAGTAATATTATAAATGTGAAAGATTGTGTGGTTAGATTTATGGATGTTTGTTAATTTTGCACACACAAAGTAATCTTAACATAATAAATATAATAATGTATAAGCTTTACAGTTAAACCTACCTATACATCAGAATACCACATAGGCGTTAGTTTACCACGATAATATATATTATATTTATGCGGGTGGAGCGTGGGGCAAAACTAGTTCAATCTTAATAAGCAAGGTAATATGTAAAATTAATAAATTTTGGTTAATACAAACCCCTTATAACAATTGAAAATACCTGGAAGTATGACCTCATTTATCTTTCGCACTGAAAAGTAAAGCGAAAAATAATACAAGAGCTTCTTCTAGTTTTAAATGGCAGTAGTAATGAATAGTAGTAGTAGAATAGTAGGAACAGTAGGCTTAAAAAAAACTTCGTTTAAAAAAACCGACTTCAAAAACTGAAAAGTATAAAATAACTTAATTTGTATGTGCTACCTATTCATAGGTTTGAATTCGGCGCCAAGCCAAATGTAATAGTAGGTACCACACTCGCTATATTTCGAGACGAACGTCAACGACGTCACCGACGCTTCGGTTGTTTTGTCCTACGCGAAGAGCAGCTATCCCGCTCAAGGTCACGCGCGGCGAGTCCTACTATTACATTTTGGCTCGGCACCGACTTCAAACCTATGAATAGGTAGCACATACAAATTAAGTTATTTTATACTTTTCAGTTTTTGAAGTCGGTTTTTTTAAACGAAGTTTTTTTTTTTTTCGCTTTTTAGTCTTTCTCAAGTCTCTCATCATCATTTCACCTAAATAACTTGAAAGAATACGATTAAAGGTAACATACAACATACTGTATATAATAATAAATAAATATTTCGGACATGATGTTTATAGAATATGAAAGCATGCAGCCAATTGCCTTAACTTTATTGCAGGCGCTCACGTAAATTTGCGGGTTTCCTTCAATTTCCTTGGGATGGGAATAATTTTCAAAATCGGTCCACAATTGACGGAGTAATCAATGTACATACATAAAAAAAAAAAAAAAAACGATGAAATTGAGAAGTCGGTTAAAAATAGTGATTTGCTTTGTAGTAAAAGTCTCACGAGCATAGTTACACAATAAATTTCTATTGTCTCTATAACATGTAAGTAATGAGAAAAAAAAACACTTAAAATAAATGTGTGCTTGATAGATTTTTTTATGGTTTTCTTTATAGCATAATCTCATGCGTATATTTTTCTACAGTTTGGAAAATGATACTAACTGTGGTTCCTATTTGTTTTTTCATGTTGTGTTTTTTTTTGTTGAAGAATGAATGAAGTTTTTTTTTCTTATTAATATTCACATCTCTCCCACATCCCATATGACAGCATAATCCCAAACTAGACTGCACTGTTGATAAACAAGCTTAAATATTTCTAAAAACATACATATTTTAGATAAACACCCACACACAGAACAACATTTTTTAGATGTAAGCGATTTTCTTACTTGTAACGGAATATGAAAAAGAAAAATGTAGAAATAAATGCAAAACTAAACCTTAAACCCAAGATTTAGTACCAATTTAAGGTTATCTTTAAAAAAATATTTCGAAGTACCGAAAAGAAAAGCCATCCAAATTTATTTCAAATGAATTTAAAGTAAAATAAATATGCTTACTTATATTCTCATTGTTCACGCTATTACTGTATTTACCACATCTTACTATCAATATTAATATTATTAATTTGAAAGTCTGTCTGTCTATCTATATCTAACTAATTATCTATATTATATATATAATTATCTATAACTCTGTCTGTCTATCTATCTATTCATCTGTCTGTTACGCTTTCATAGGTAAACCACTATATAGATTGCAATGAATTTTAGCATGGAGACACTTTGATTATTAAGGAAGGACATATCATGTGTATATACACGGCTTAATGGATCTAGATTCAATTTGGAACAGAAATATATTATAACCTGGAGTAGAACATAGTTTACTTTTGATAAATGTAGTGTGACCGAAGGATAAGCGAGGTACACCGTGGGAGAGCCATGCTTCGGCATGAATGGGTCGGCTCGACCGGAGTGATACCACAGCCTCACAGAAAACCGGTGTGAAATAGTGCTTGCGCTGTGTTTCACCGAGTGAGGGAGGATACCGGAGGGCCCATACCCCAATCCTCTACCTACCTAATCCCCAAAAGGCCAGCAACGTACTTGTGAAGCTTCTGGTGTTGCAGGTGTCCATGGGCGGCGGTAATCGCTTACCATCAGGCGATACGTCTGCTCGTTTTCCCGCGTATTCCATAAAAAAAACAACAATAACTGCTAGTAACACCGCAGGACACGGCTAGTTATACACAATCATCAATAGGCATACTGACATTGCAGATGTACCCAAGTATTTTATAAAACAGATAAGAAGGTTAGAAAACAGATAAAGTTAGATTATATGTGGTTAACTATTATAAAAGGTTAGAGAAAATCGAGCTACTAAAATTAGTTTGTAAAATGTCAAAGGGTGTAAATTTAACAAAAACCTCATATTATGTTTATTGGTGCCTACACTCTAAAATTGCGGCATACTCTCTAAAAGTATGGACGTGAAAGAAAACAATTGTACGAATCGCACAGAAACATAATTTGAAAAAAGTCCTCACTACACAACAAGAAAAACTCTAAAAACGGTACGACTCCGACTACGTAAAAACTTTTAATAAAATTTATATAGCTTGTCAGAAATCTATCGACACTTCATTCCTTAAAATCACTTCAGTAGTTTAAGCGTTACGGTGATGAATTTCAGGATTGAGATAGATTGGATCTTGAAAAAGGACATAGACTACAACGATAACTGATATATTCGCGGGTGGAGCCGCGGGCAAAAGCTAGTACTTACTATAAAACAAAAAACAACGACCACTATAGATACTTATGTTTGCTATACTTATGTTATTCTGTTTGTATATTTCTTGCCCAAGGTAAATTACAAAACTTACTACGGTGGTAATATATTGGTAACAATCTTTACCTGCGCCTCCACTTGGGTAAATTTCGATTATCGCCGTGATCCTTAAAACTGATATAACTTTTTGTTTGTAAACCGATTGAAATAACACAGACACTCAATGGTAAGTGAAGTTAACCACAGTATATAAGATAAAGCTTCATCCAAATTAATTAAGCCACTTCTGAGATTAACGCGCACACAAATAAAAGTAAATACTAAAGTCTGTTATTTTCAGGTTTGTTACTTTCATAAAGATCATCTTCAGTAGTTTTTCTTCAATACCATTATTGTAGAGAGTTCGACCCGTTGCGATTTTATTATATGTATAGATTTGACGGTTCTGGAAAGTCGATGCAGATACACAACGCCAGACGAGTTCGGGGAGACTGAGAATTCCCTGAATGAGAAAGTATCATACATACGTGTAATAATCTATATAAATAAAAATGAATCGCCAAACGTATTGTTTAGGGTAAAACTCGAGAACCGCTCGACCAACTACAAGGAAGGTTTTTATGGAGACAAAACAAAGACGATAAAGAAACAACCGCGGGCCTCATTTAGTTTTCTATATATTTTGCTTTTATATTAGTGTTGTTTGGATTACATGCTTTATTTTCTACTTACTGTCAAGTACACACGATATTGCCTTTACGTTTTAAACTATCTTCTATTTACTATATAGGGGTTCGCTGTAAGAAAACTCAGGTTTGGGTTAAGTTCGCTTTTGTAACTGTAATTTCCTTGTAGCGTAGTTATCGAAATGTGTGTGTAAAGAATTAATATATTGTATACACACATCCCTCAAAATATCAACATTGTCTAAAAGTCAGTCAATGCATAAATCAGGAGTAGGGTAAAGGATTAGTTAGACTTAATTGTAATGTAAGTAAAGTTAGAGAAACAGCTGGTGTAATTCAAAATGTACTAGCAAATTGAACGTAAACAAAATTAGAGGTCCATTAAGCTAATTGCCAGCCAATTTAGTAAAGGTAAATGTCAGGTGATTTATGACATTATGGCTATCGTCAAATTATCCGTGACAAATCCATTATTCCGCACATGTGGGCCGGCTCGACGGGTGTGATATGGCTTACGGCTACACAGAATGCCACTTATAAAAGCCTTTTTTACGTTGCTTTTTATCGAGTAAATTAAGGTTACTAGGAACCAAAACCCATCCAGATCTGGATCCAGATCTGGATGGGGAGGCCCTGGTGCTTCAGAACTCATGGCGTTAATACTTAAATTCTCTTAAGCGCACCTTAAGAGAAAATATCGGTGTCGATAGACAAAATTAGCCGCTTTCTATCAGTGTGGTTATCAGTACTATTAAAGAGCATATGAATCGAATTCCCGAATATAAACATATTAAATAATCCGTTTATATTGACCTACCAAGTGAAAATGACCACCGTAGATTGAATTAATACATCACAATTTTCATACTAATATTACACATTCAAAAGTAACTCTGTCTGTCTGTTTATCTTTCTGCCTATCTGTTACGCTTTCATGGCTAAACTGTTGCACAGATTTTAATGATTTTTTCCATGAAAATACTTTTATTCTTGAGGAAGGACATTTACTACTCTCTAACACGAAAACCGACATACACCCGGGCGGGGCCGCGAGCAAAAGCTAGTATTTTTAAATACAATTAATATCAAGTATATTTTAAGATCGACGTCTAATTACGAGGTAAACTGAAATTTGTTTGAATAAATAATTCCCTTATTTGGAGATACTCAAGTTAACGAAACATAATGGAAATAATTGAAAGGTGGATTTGAAGAAATGTTTTGTGTATACATATTATCTCAAGTTTGCCCTGAATGTATAGATAACTGATTTGGTACCTATTTCATTCAAGTACTCTTTACAGAAATTCGTTCACTGTCAATCCTTGTATAGTAAACTAGATGAAACCGCGGGTAACGCTAAAGCTAGTCTAAATAACTTAAATTCTCAAAATTAAAAAAAAAACCGACATAATAACCTGAGTTCCCTTTAAAAAGTAAAAAACACGTTATGCGCTTTCATTTGAGACCCCACTCGATGATATTTTTGCAGACATTCGGTTACTCTTCCCCACTTTCACCCCCATAACTTTTAAACGGCTCAACCGATTTCCATGAAATATGTCTAAAAACACTCGCACGTAACTCACCTTTCATACAAGAAAAAATAAATTGAAATCGCTTTATCCGTTCGGGAGCTACGGTGCCACAGACAGACAGACAGACACATGAAACTTATAACACCCCTCTTTTTGGTCGGGGGTTAAAAAGCCTAGCCTAAGTTACTCCTTATACAGAGATTAGCCGGAACAGACAGACAGATAGACATACATACAAAATTTGTAAAAAAATATATTTTGGTATATGCACAGTGTACATATACATGCATTTAGTAAAAAACGGTTATTTTAATATTACAAACACTTTCCAATTTTTATTTATTTGTATAGAATACTAGCTGACCTACGCAACCTCGTTTGCATCCAAACTACCATCCTCCGTTTTAATCCCAAAAGGGGGTTGATTTCTAAAGATATATTATTAGAACACCTCGACACCATTTAGAGAGCATACATTTTAAATTTCAAGTCTCTTACTTCAAAAACATAGGACTTTCATACAAACTTCCAACCCCCGTTTTACCCCCTTAGGGGCGGAGTTTCGTAAAATCCGTTCTTAGCGGATGTCTACACCCTATAAGGAACCTACCTGCTAAATTTCAAGTTTGTAGGTGTTATAGTTTCTGAGATTTCGTGATTAATAAGTGAGTGGTATTTCGCTTTTATATATATAGATGAAGCGCCATCTGTACAAAATTTTAGTAATCTAAGGCCTACGTGGTTTTGTGGTGGTAACTGAAACAACATTCGTTCATTTAGTTTTTTTTCTTATAAAGAAATAACTTTTAAGTTGGATTGTCAGCATACAGCAAAAGGTGGCGCTGTACTCACATTCAGGTTTATGAGGATACTGCCATCTGTAATTCGGATATAAAACATTTAATTACAGCAAGAACCTGAAAGATTTAGCCTTCAGTGCTCTTCACAGAATAGTTCTTTGATGTTTGTATTTTAAATTTATAGATGTAGCTTTCGTTAAAATTGTTAAAAACCCACATAAAAATACTTTTTCTTTTATTAGATTCCGATTCATTTCCGCTGCAAATAGCAAAATTACATAAACCATTACTAGTCAGTTATATTGTATATAAAAAATAACACAAATGAAAACTAGAGCTTAAAACTAGCTTACTGAAATATGTGAAGCTGCGGAACACTTTTAGGATAGAAGAATATCGCTCAACAGAAGCCATAGAGAAAGAAAGAGTAAATTCCATAAGCGTGCCACAGTTAATGTATGAATGATACCAACAATATTCAATTTGTCTTCCCATGTGAATATATTTCATAATCAAGTTTTATTTATATACTTTAGAACTTTTTATTTAAGTATAGTGCACGTAATCACTCATGTATACACCATCCTAAGGTAAACTGGATGACGATGCCTACAGTATAAAGTTCACTTCTGTACTCATTGGCGCACAAAGCATTAATAAATAAATAAACCAAATGCGATAAAAATAAACAGATTTATCATTAGGAGACTGCAAAACTCACATAAATCGAAAATAAATTATTTGTTTTTTAATATTTATTGTAACATTCACAAAATCCGTCCTACACATCGCATGTAAAAAAATTACACATTCATTCTTAACATACCAAGATGATTTACGAGTGCGTCGTCTCCCAGAAGAGTGATTTCGTTGATAGATTTTACACAGAACACATTGGTAGTCTACACGCGAGTGAGATCGATCTAAAAGACGTGATAACATGAAAACCTTATACATGTAAAATGTTTTATATTACTTGGAATTTTGCTTATTGTACAACTCTCAAAATTTGTTACTACGTATAGAGAATGTTTCTATAACACTTTCGCAGTGTTATATTACTATGTTATGTACGCAAAACTAGGTAATAGTGTATTTCGCTCAAAGTTTATATAAAATATTTTGTATCAATTAGATATCTCGGTATAGACATGAAGTATTTTTTTTTTATGGAATTGGCCGGCAAACGAGCAGACGTATCGCCTGATGGTAAGCGATTACCACCGCCCATGGACACCCGCAACACCAGAGGCGTCACAAGCGCGTTACCAGCCTTTGGGGGATGGGGGGAGATAGGGGGAGGGGTTGGGGTATGGGCCTCCGGTATCCTCACGCACTCGGTGAAACACAGCGCAAGCACTATTTCACACCGGTTTTCTGTGAGGCCGTGGTATCACTCCGGTCGAGCCGGCCTATTCATGCCGGCTCTCCCACGGTCGTATTTTCGAAGATTCTTTACACTAATATTTTTTTAAAGGATTATGACGAATGAGGTGTTAATAGATTCATCAAAATGACCGAGTGATATAGGCTTAAATTTTATCAAAGGTACGCAGTCGGATATAGTTTTTTAAACTTTTTCTTGTGTGACAGTTAGAATCAGTTGATAACAGGTAACAGTCAAACGATCGACAGGTAAATTCCTCATATTTGTGATTTTTGTTTGTCTATTTATTAAGCTTATTTCATCTGATCTCCACATACTCGGTGGTTTCTCTACGTTACTCAACAATCTAGAAGAGAGTGCCTAAGGTTTAAAATCTACCTTTGTATTTGTACAGTGTAAATAAATAATTTAGTTTAAATTAACACTAAAATTTTGTTACTATATTCCAAATTCTGATTTAGCTTGCAGCGGTATATAATCTATTCATCATCAACGACCGTTAAAAGCCACTAAATTCATTGGGCCCTTTGTAAACTGCCAAATGAACTTACGTTGTACATTCACATAAAATAATACCATAATTTACTCGCTTTCAGATAGAATGACGATGTAGTTATTATTACTACTTAGTTTATGGCTTTATGTTATAAGTATTAGCTTTTGTCCGCGCCGCCCGCGTGTATGTAAAGAGTAGCTTGTATCTTTCCTCAAGAATCAAAGTATCTCAATGCGAAAAAATCAACGAAATAGGTACAGCAGTTTAACCGCAAAAGCACAACAGAGAGTTACTTTCGAATTTACAATATCACTAGCTTTTGACCACGGCTCCGTCCACGTGTATGTTGGTTATCGCAATAAAAAGTAGCCTAGGTCCTTCCTCGAGAACCAAAGTATATTGATGCCTAACTACGTATGAAACTATGTATTAAACGAACTGGGTAATGCTTTAAGGTCTAAGTTCTTCAGTGAATAAACTTATGAACTATATTATTACCTCGAAGTTTATATATACACACATCAAAAGTGTCTAGGGATCAAGCATTTTTATGCGGATTTCTTGAGATTGAGATGTGGCTTTGGCCCTGGCCTGCTCAGTCGCCAGACTTGAACCCGATTGAGCATGCATGGGATATGCTACAGAGAAGAGCTCTGCCGAATATGGAGGGTATCCAGTCGCAAGAAGGCCTTTTTTTGTTGTTGCAACGAACATGGGCGGCCATTCCACAGCGTGATTTGGATGAACTCATTTTGAGTATGCCAAACCGATTCTTGTATTGTTAGTGTTCGCGGTAGAAACACGGATTATTAACTGTTTAAGTTACCTAATAAAATTTTAAAGAAAACTGTTATTTCAGTCTTTTTTTCGAACTTTAATGTTAGTGGTTCAAATATCAAAAATCCCTTTATTAGGAAAATGGCAAATTTCTTTATTAATGCAAAGGTCACTTGGTTTATCGTTACTGTGACAAACGAAAACACTTTATTTGATGAATCCTTAAAGAAAATTTTAATTAATATCAATCAGGAGAAAAGTTATTGCAAAAATATATGTTGATCCCTAGACACATATGTTGATCCCTAGACACTTTTGATGTGTGTATATAGGAAAACAAGTTTTAGCTTAAAATGAAATCATAACTTGACAGGAAGTACCTAATATGATTTAAAATGCTTTCTAAAAGATAATTGAGAAAATGAATGTAGTTGACACTAGATTATATTTTTCTATAAAAATAAATAAATATGAAGTGTCTGTTTATCTGTCTGTCTTATTTCAAATCAACAGCTTTTCACTAAAATTCAAATGTTCGGGCTAATCTCTGTAATGACTGATTTTAACAGGACCTTCACTGATAGGTAGCTGATGATATTAGGAGTAACTTAGGCTACATTTTTAGACTGGCTTCGCCCAGCGACGTTACCCGCGGTCATAGTCGTACCGCGGGTAACACCGCGGAGTTTAGCTAGTCATTAATTAAATACACAATGTGCAATTGGAGAGGTCTATGTTAAATGAAGGACTGTTGGACATAGGCCTCGACAAAATGATGAAAGTATAGAAATGTGTTTGAAAAAAAAAATCTGCACATGTGTTCACACCCCAATAGTTTACTTTATTCATTGCCTTAAACAGGTCATTACAATTACGTACAAACGTTTTCAATAAATGTTCTATTCTGTAGACTTTCAATAAATTTTTAGCATCGGAACCAATCAAAGATAATTACAATTCAAATCACGAAGAAACTTATTTCACAAAAGCGTATTTTGAAGTAGGAGCAATTAATCAAAAGACTTCTACAAACTTTAGTAGTTAGGGAATGTTTCACATTGAATCAGTGAATTGATAAGAAATGAAAATTGATTGTTCGTTTTATTCGTTCGCGTATATTGCTCCATCGACCTAATCAATTGTAAACTTTCATTCGTGTTCAACACAACATTGCTTTTGAAAACATTTAATAGGCTTTAAAACATCGAGCCACGGAAAAATACTGGTACAATTTTTTTTCTAAACAAAACAGTATTTAACTGTTAAAATTTCATTTTGCGAACTTGTGTGCTCATCTGTAAACAAAGAATTAAGATCATTTTGAAATTGTGAAACGCAACATTTTTTTTTTATTTGAGAGACATCGTTAAATTTAAATCGTCTACTTTTGATATTTCGTTGTAACCATCCAGGCAATGTTAAAAATGTGCCTCGTCGGTTGCTCTTAAAAAAAAAATATCTTTTGTAATTTGTATTTTTTTGTTAGCTTTTCTACCTTCGCAGATTTCAAATAAGACTAGTTTGACAATGAACTAGAAATTTAAGTTTATAAAATGTAAGCAATTGCTTCTTATTACGCATTACGCAATGAATAGTTTTGATTTTGTTTTGAATAGAATTATAGATGTGTGAATAAGTTCACTACTAAGATTGTTACTTTTACTAATATTCGCATTTTAAAATTGTAATATTAGTGAGAGCACTATTTATTTTATAATCGCATTGGTCTAGGATTTCGTGTGTATTTATCAAGATTTTATTAATAAAATCAGTAAGCTTTCAGGAACATACATTTTAAGCTACAGTTACCCTAAGATCTTTTATGTACCGCTAACAATAACAATGCTAACAAAAACAATGAGAATACCCAACTACCATTAGCTAATATATTAAACTAGCTGTTTCGCTCGCGTGGAAGTTGATTTTATGTATCTAATTAAAACTGTGTAAGTATGTATGAATAATTTATTCATGTTTTTAAACGTATTTATATATTTTTGATCAATAGCCCATTTAAAAGAACTTTCATACAAACATTCGACCCTTAATTCAACCCCTTTAGAAACAGAATTCCTATAAATGCTGATATTAGTATGTATTCATCTATTTGTAATCAAAAACCTAAAGACGAAAGTTTCAGGCTGCTAAATTAAAAATGATGGAGTTCCAAACTAGCCTATGTACGTAATGTCAACCCCTATTTCACCTCTTAGGGGTAGAATATTCAGAAACGCTTTAATACGTTTCTACTCATTTTTAAACAGTAGCCCAAAAATTAGGTTTCATGTTTCTCACTTAAAAAAATTACGGACGTCCATTCAAACTTTCAACCCATATTTCACCCCCTTAGGGGTAGAATATTCAGAAATGCTTAAATACGTATATACTCATTTTAATCAGTAGCACATGAATAAAGTTTCATGTTTCCAACTTAAAAAAATGACGAACTTCCGTACAAACTTACAACCCCTATTTCACCCCTTAGGGGTAGAATATTCAGAAACGCTTAAATACGTATTTACTCATTTTTAATCAGTAGCCCAAAAATAAAGTTTCATGATTCTCACTTAAAAAATTACGGACTTCCATACGAAATGTCAACCCCTATTTCACCCCTTAGGGGTAGAAATTCCGAAATTTCATTCTTAGTGAGTGTCTACTCAATGAAACGATCCTACTCCCCAAATTTCATAGCCCTAACTACATATAATAGTTTACGCTCGGCGTTGATGAATCAGTCAGTCAGGACATGTTTTTTTTATAAGTGTAGATAAATAGTAAAAACAATATAACATTATTATTATTAAACTTACATAATAATATTAGTAGAATATTGTTAACCTACCCGAATAATTGATTATCGAATTGAGGATTTCTGTGACACAAGGAAACAAAAACCAAAAAAAAACTTCGTTTAAAAAAACCGACTTCAAAAACTAAAAAGTATCAAATAACTTAATTTGTATGTGCTACCTATTCATAGGTTTGAAGTCAGTGCCAAGCCAAATGTAATAGTAGGTACCACACTCGCTATATTTCGAGACGAACGTCAACGACGTCACCGACGCTTCGGTTGTTATATTCTACGCGAAGAGCAGCTATCCCGCTCAGGGTCACGCACGGCAAGTGCGGTGCCTACTACTACACTATGACAATTTTATTGGTTTTATTAAACTTAAACTCGTGCACAAAGGGTTCTATTTAAACTTACACGCAGTTAAATAACACAAATATTTAATTATATTTACTCATATTTTATTTGTATAAATTATATTCCATAAAAAGGCAGTCTGAGGACTGCTGACAGAAGTGAAAACTCAAAACTATAAACAAATAGTTTTTTAAGCTCGCAAATGAACTCTTTGCTCTTTAAATAAAATGCACAATAAAAAAGTAATCAATATAGCTCATGGAAAGCGTTCGGTGACAATGACGCGAGTTCCATTTTTGCTCTTCCTAAGTGCTCCACGCGCCTTAAGAAGTTTTCACTTCACAAATCAAATACACCTTAAAAGACAAAAGAATATAGCTCACTTTTACTTTAATAACAACTAAAGTAAACCACTTATAACTAAAATTTATGCCACGAAACAAATTTCGGAGATATTCACAACTTAAGTAAAATTCGCTTGAACTGAGTTTCAATTGTTATTTTCAAATACGTTAAAACTTAGGGAGCTCATTAAATCTCTGTAAGTTTAAGAAATATTACTTCAAATACCAAAACTAATATAGGGACTTCTAAACTGTCAGCTTTTGTAGCTCTGTCCTTGACGAATACTTTAGAAGGTTCAGTTCTTTAGAATGATATACGATATTTGATTTTAGAGGCACGTTTGTTTCGTAATGTTGAACTAAGAAACCATTGAGATTAGTAATCAGTGGCTTAGGGTACAGTATATGATTATTATTATTTTTCATCCTAAAAGTAATTTAACGATTTGTAACATAAATATCTCCTGTAGAACTTTGTATACCAAACGAATACTCAAGATAGGTACGTGTATTGTTCAAAATAAAATGAAAAAACAATACATATATAATATAAATAAAATCTTTATTTAGATAATTTTACAATATTAGTGCCTAACACCCAGTTGAAATATAAGGATTTACATGGGGCAAATAGCGAGTCGCCCCTGACCCTCAAACTAGGTTTAAACCACATAAATCTTTACCTTATTTAGATTTCTGTGGTTTAAACCTGTGTGATGAGTCGTCAGTGGTTTGTTGCTCTAGTTCTGACCGCTTACTAGGTACAAAATCTTAATACTAAATAACAAACTAGTACAGAGGGGACATGTAGCGTGTGTATCAGGTATTATTGTCTTTATTTCATAAGTTCGTGTGAACAAATGTATGATGTGTTTTCAGTGATTGTTTTGTGGAAAAGTATAGAGCGTTATTTATTTTTAATATATATATATATATAAACTTAGACGGTGTAGCTTAACATTAGATGTTCTGTGTGAGCGTAACAATAGGTATAATAGAATAAATAATTTACTAACGAATATAAATCTTAAACGATTGAATAAAATACTTATGCATTGTAGCTCTATAAATAGAAAGGTAAATATATTAGCTAATGCCGCTATTAGGCACCTTACTAACTTTTAAACTTTCGCGTTCCATGATATAATTATTATTATTTTCACGGGAATTAACGCGATCACTATTTCAAGGTACTACATACCTCTGTTTTGCCTGACGTTTCGACCAGGTTGCACTGGCCGTGGTCACAGGCTGACTGGCTCAGCGGCGCACGCCCTCCGTCGTCGAATCCGTGAAGTCGAAGGTTCTTCATCCACCCGCACATTTTCGATATTATTGATATTTTTGTTTCGCCATGTACCGTCACATACCACACTAACAGGGTCCCTATTCTGTAAGCAAACCGATGTGTTCCTATTCTGGTGTTTATCCGACTGCGCAGAAAAGCGAGGTGGTATGTTTTTTAACACTGGATTCCACGCTGTAGATAATTTAAAACCATCTTCCCGATTGAAAGTTTTATGCTTTTTAATCTCAATCGCTTCACGTACAACTCTTGAATAAAAGTGACGTTCGGTGGAGAGGACTTGCGTGCGGTGAAATTCAATCCAGTGGTTGATGCCTGCATCGAGTGCATGTTCTGCAATCGCCGATTTGCTCGTCTGTCGGTTCTTCACAGCAGCGATATGTTCTTTGACCCTTTCAGCAATAGTCCGTTTCGTTTGGCCTATGTAGGAACTTCCGCAGCTGCAGTCTATTTTATAAACACCCGGAGTTTGTAGTGGCAATATATCCTTCGGTGTGCCGACGATGTTGTGAACCTTTATGCCTGGTGTGTATACTGTCGGAATGGAGTATTTCTTTAACACGGACCCGATCTTATCCGTAACTCCCTTGACATAAGGCATATAGGCTGGTTGCCTGTTCACTTCTGGATACTTGCGTCTTATTTTCGGTTGCTTCCGTCCTCCATTCACTTGATATCCGTTACCTTTGAGTACCTCCTGAACATGTTCTAGCTCCCGTTCTAAATGTTCAGGGTCACAGAGATCGTAAGCTCTGTTCTTGAGTGAAGTCATAACAGATTGCAAGTGCCGGGGGTGATGATGAGACGTGGCGTGTAGGTATCTATCCGTATGAGTAGGCTTACGGTACACACAGTGTGACAAGGACCCATCTGATCTCACGGTTACTTTAACATCCAAGAACGACAACGACCTATCCGTCTCCATTTCATATGTAAACCTTATTTTAGGGTGAATAGAGTTAAGATGTTGTATATATTGATCTACTTCTTGTTTATTTCCTTTAACGATACTGAAGATGTCATCCACGTATCGCTTCCACGGTTTAAGCTTAACGGTATTCGGGCCGAGACTTAGAGCCTTCTCTTCAAAATGTTCCATCCAGATGTTGGCAAGTACTGGGGCTACAGGACTTCCCATCGCGACACCATCAATCTGGAGGTAATGTTGACCTTGGAAAAGAAAATAATTGCCATCTAAACAGTGTTCAAGTAGATCTATATAGTTGAACGGCAGCTCGTTGTCTCTCAGCAGGTCTTTTACGACGTTTAAGCACTCTTTTATTGGAACATTGGTGAAAAGCGACTCCACGTCAAAGCTCACCATGACGTAATCCGGTTCCAACGTGAGATCTTTTATGATTTGTATGAAGTGCCGTGAGTCTTTCACAAAAGACGGTGTTTTGCCTACAAGTGGTTGCAATACTGAAGCAACGTGCTTTGCAAGATCGTAAGTAGGAGAAGCAATTTGACTTACAATGGGCCGCAGCGGCACGTCAGGCTTGTGTATCTTAGGCAGACCATATAATTTCGGTGGCTGGTGTGACTTTGGTTTGTACAGTCTGTTGTACTCGTCTTCTGAAAATAGGTCCTCATTATCCCGGATTAGAGATCGTATTTTACGCGTTACTCTGGCTGTAGGGTTGTATGTTACCGGTTTGTATACCTTATTATCACTCAACAGTTCGAGTATTTTATTTTGGTAATAAGTTGTATTCATCACTACGGTGGCGTTTCCCTTGTCGGCCTTAAGCACTAAAATATCCTGGTTATCCCTAATGTTTTTTAATGCTTGACGCTCTTCCATAGTGATATTACTAGCCGGAAGCTTTGACCGACGTAATATTACCGCGACGTCCTGTCTAAGGATATCAGCATCACCAGGCGGTACTTTGTTCCGTGCAATCGATTCCTCAACGCTACTGATTACATTCTCAAACGGTATTCGTTTAGGCGTCGGAGCGAAGTTCATACCTTTAGCCAAGATGTTCATTGTTGTTCACACTTGCAATCTGTTATGACTTCACTCAAGAACAGAGCTTACGATCTCTGTGACCCTGAACATTTAGAACGGGAGCTAGAACATGTTCAGGAGGTACTCAAAGGTAACGGATATCAAGTGAATGGAGGACGGAAGCAACCGAAAATAAGACGCAAGTATCCAGAAGTGAACAGGCAACCAGCCTATATGCCTTATGTCAAGGGAGTTACGGATAAGATCGGGTCCGTGTTAAAGAAATACTCCATTCCGACAGTATACACACCAGGCATAAAGGTTCACAACATCGTCGGCACACCGTGCACACACTTCGCACAGAAAATCAACGTCAAATGACAGCAGCAGTGCTGTCGTGTTTCGTTGGTGAGTGCGAGACCGGAGGCCCAAATAGTCTAGTCAACAAGTAGCATACTTGTTGACTAGACTAAAAGATGCAGCAGCATCACTAGGCCGCCATGGTGTGGGTCGCCATACTGCATTGTCTGCATTCTCAGTGAGTATGGTGACCAGCACTCTTGGATTCTGCTTATGCTTTCCATCAGGCAGAGTAGAGTCATTTTGGCTGGCTATACATAAAAAAAAAAAAAAAAAAAAAAAAAAAAAAAACACCGAAGGATATATTGCCACTACAAACTCCGGGTGTTTATAAAATAGACTGCAGCTGCGGAAGTTCCTACATAGGCCAAACGAAACGGACTATTGCTGAAAGGGTCAAAGAACATATCGCTGCTGTGAAGAACCGACAGACGAGCAAATCGGCGATTGCAGAACATGCACTCGATGCAGGCATCAACCACTGGATTGAATTTCACCGCACGCAAGTCCTCTCCACCGAACGTCACTTTTATTCAAGAGTTGTACGTGAAGCGATTGAGATTAAAAAGCATAAAACTTTCAATCGGGAAGATGGTTTTAAATTATCTACAGCGTGGAATCCAGTGTTAAAAAACATACCACCTCGCTTTTCTGCGCAGTCGGATAAACACCAGAATAGGAACACATCGGTTTGCTTACAGAATAGGGACCCTGTTAGTGTGGTATGTGACGGTACATGGCGAAACAAAAATATCAATAATATCGAAAATGTGCGGGTGGATGAAGAACCTTCGACTTCACGGATTCGACGACGGAGGGCGTGCGCCGCTGAGCCAGTCAGCCTGTGACCACGGCCAGTGCAACCTGGTCGAAACGTCAGGCAAAACAGAGGTATGTAGTACCTTGAAATAGTGATCGCGTTAATTCCCGTGAAAATAATAATAATTAGGCACCTTCATAGTCAATGGAGTTTAAGTATCTTTTGTCAGCTATTAGCTTTGCCGGACAGTCAAGAGCTCCTGTGACATGATTGTTCGGCTTCTTGAAGCGCAGGCAAGTAGTGCATTTCGGATCTTCCGTCTTATTTGTGCAGTCGTTTAGGGAGTGCCCTATCACCCTGTGCCCACAGGTGTAAGACGTCTCTCGACACGTTTTGGCTGCGTGCCCTTGACTCATGTCAAAATGACCAGTTCATAAATACTCTGTCTTTAGTCATTAGGCTTTACGAATGTTCGTAGATACTTCAGTCACGTAATTGCAGGCCTCAGCGTTTATTATCAAAACAGTTTTGTGGACTTATGATTTAGAATAAGACTATGACAATGACAAGAGAGAATGACAACAATACATTTTAAATAATAAAAAAAATACTTAAAGAATATTTTTTGTGATAAAGCCAACCAGTGATTGTCAAGGAGAATATAAGCTGTCACTGATTTTTGTGAGGCTGAACAAGTATCACTTCGGTCAAGCCGGTCCATTTGAGCTGCAGCATGGCTCTGAAATGACAATAAACTCAAGATATTATGTAGATCTTAATTAAGCTATTGCATAGCTTTATCGAGGGCTTTGGGGCCTTTGTGCAGAAATTCCGTAACGTAACAAAAAACCTGACACCCGAAGCTCGCACGGATCGAGACGAGCTGCTCCGAATGACGAATCAACGAATCTGTGTCCGAACGACGAATCAGCGAATGTTTCGAAAAATATAATTGCATAAGTTGATAAAAAATGCTATGCAATAGCTTTACCGCGGCAGTCCCCGAGTGCCACACTTTTTTTTTTAATCATAATCTCCTTGGATTATAATAATAATGTTGTAGTAGTGATCTCAAACAATGGATACTTATAATTATAATAGAACACATTCAAATTAAGAAGTATATCCACGATTCATAACCTACTTCTTCATTTCGACTTAGAAATTTACTTTCAAGCCCTGGTAATCTCTG
Source organism: Diaphora mendica (assembly GCA_949125395.1). NCBI lineage: Eukaryota > Metazoa > Arthropoda > Insecta > Lepidoptera > Erebidae > Diaphora > Diaphora mendica. The sequence goes on along the minus strand of OX421313.1, from coordinate 20,617,194 downwards.
AGGTATTAAACTGGAATTAAGGTGTTCATAGTGCCTTGACATAATTTAGCTGAACATACTCGTCTTTTATAAATGTGTTGGGTGGTACTACTGCTTAAAAGGATTCGTTTTCCATTTTAATTTTAGTATCAAAGTGAAAAACAAAAACACTATTTATATAAATAAATTCAAAAATGCCCATTTCTTATTTAAGTATTAAAGTAACAATAATAAAGGTTGTAACCAAAATATTAACGTAAATTAAAGATGCTGTTTTTATTGAATGGATATTTTGAGTTTAAGTGTTTTTTAGTTTACCAGAAATATTGAAATCCCTTTAAATAATGTAACGCAAAACTCATCTTAAGTCCAAGGTCTAAAGTTTATTATTTAATACTCCGGAATGTTTATATGCTTTTAACTTTTATATACTCAGACACAGATTTTCTATTCTTGCTGCTGTTATTAGGATTACGTAAGCAATTGAAAGTGTCCCCGGCTTTGTATTGTATTTCATTGTCCCAGTTATTCTCTGGGCGTGACAACTGTACACATGTGGACTTTCTCGTAATATTTCATACTAGTTTTTGAACGTGGTTCTGCCCACGTATATATCGGTAAATATTTTTATTTTTTTTATTTTTGTATGTATAATATGCATGTATTTACAAAAAAAGTATATATGTATTTGTATCAGTTGTCTAGTACCCATAACACAATATCTGCTTAGCTTGGGACTAGATGGCGTTGTGTGTTAGATGTCCAAAATATATTTTTTTTCTTTTTATATCGGTAAATAATTACCGTGAAGTAAAAATAGTCTTTACCCTTCTTCAAGAATTTCAGTATTCTCATGTAAACTTGGTTATTAAAATATAGCTTCAGTGGTTTAGTTGTGAACTATAAGACAAAAAAGCAGTTTCTTTAACATTAGATGGTTTTAATCAAATATTCGAAAGATTCGTAAAATTATTAAATTAGAATGTGGACGAAGCAAATAAGTGTGTCAGGACGTGTAAGTGGAGATCAATTGCCTCTCTGCTTACACCTCTGCGAAATGGCGTAACTCTATTTATGGAAAAACCTTGACTGATATATAGGTAAATTGTTAGATTGTAAATTGCCGATCAATGAATTATCTTATAACAATGCAAATATCACTAAAAGTAACTTTCATTTAAGGTATCTTGTGGCTAATAAGTAGTTAATAGCGAAAACAGATAATGAAATGCAGCAGCTGAAATTATTTGTTCAACTCGACAGCAACTTATTCAAATAGACATTAAGTAAAGCTGCTCCATGAAATTATTCGATACAACTGTATTAATTTTGTTTACTGTTAAATAATATTTGAATTAATAAATTAAAGTGAACAAGGTTGAAGTGGAGATTGTGCAAACTTTGCTGTTGATTATTATTTTATGAAGTTTAAATCTCATATTTATATTGTACTTTGCTTGTAACTTGTTATTTGGAAACTTTTAAATAATTTTAACGATTTTAGGGATGAGAACATAGTGACATTATTTAATAGATATTTTTATATTTACACTTTTTATTCAATTCATTGACATCTCTAAACTTTCTTTACGTTAACTAAATTAACATATTCTATTTTGAAAACTGATTTTACATCTTGATTATTGATTGAACTAATATTGATAGGGATCATAATAATATAAAATGTTGTCCAGATATATTGCCACTAACATGCATTATATTGATTGTATATCATTAGTATGATTTAAAATAATACTTGTTATGGTAGAATGGACCTGTTTTTAACCGACTTCAAAAAAAGGAGGAAGTTCTCAATTCGCCTTTATTTTTTTTTATGTTTCTTACCGCATAACTTTCGACTGGGTGAACCGATTTTGATGATTCTTTTTTTATTTGAAAGCTGTTGCTTCCCGTGTGGTCGGTTCGGTTTTTTTTGTTAAAATTTGTGATTATGGACCACCAATGTAAATAAATCAATTTATTTCATACAGTCTTAAACTGAATGCAAGTATTGCTCTTAACCGATGGCAAAAGCGTTCTACAAATCTCCAATATATATTATACAGGGATTGAATAAGTAATAAAAGAGTAAAAGACTGGCTAAGTGTTTGAACACTATACTCTTTGCGCTGTAGCATGGTGCGTGGCATAGTTCAGTAACATTTCGTTTCACTCTTGAAAGTTGCCGCGATTTACAAATTATTACTTAGTATTTTAGCTGTATCACATTCGCAATATATTAAATCATTAATAACTATAAAAAATTAAACTAAACCATAAACTGTAGTAAATTAAAGTAATTTAAATTTAACCACCACGCACCATGCTACAGCGCAGAGAGTATAGTTAGACGTTCTTTTTACAACACATAATCACAAATTCTAACAAAAAAAACCGACTTCAGTCTGAACGAAATTTAAACGAGACCACACGGAAAGCACCAGCTTTCAAATAAATAATTACCTACAAATTTTAACAAAAAAAAAAAAAAAATATCTGGACCAAATTTAAATGGGACCATTCGAAAAGCATCAGCCTTCACATAAAAAGAGAATTATCAAAATCGGTTCACCCAGTCAAAAGTTATGAGGTAACAAACATAAAAAAAAAACAGTCGAATTGAGAACCTCCTCCTTTTTTTGAAGTCGGTTAAAAAAGAATAATCTAAATCGGTTCACGCAGTCGAAAGTTATGAGGTAACAAACATAAAAAAAATACAGTCGAATTGAGAACCTCCTCCTTTTTTTTGAAGTCGGTTAAAAATAGGTTCAACCTTAAAGAGTAGACAAAGATGTCTCCGATTCAGTTCCCTATGCCCCATCGTAAACATTTCCAGTGTTGGTAAATCAATTAATATCAACATCAAAATTATTCGTATCTTAATTATAATTAAGGCGGTTTAAATTATTAAGAACAACTAAAGCCTGCAGATTTAAACGGTCATTAAGGAAGTATTTTCCTGAAAAATGTCCGTATTATACGATTAAAGAGGCTAAAAAGCCATTTTGGTCAAGGTTAAATCGGTGGCTCATAAAATTGCTATCATTAAAAGGCAATAAATTATCACAGGCATTTTTCTTTATTTTATTCTACGAGTTATAACATACCTACAAACGACAAAACAATGGTATCCGACCTACTATGTGTCAAAAAAAATAAAAAAATACTGAGTGTGAACACTCACCACCCCTATTCATCCCATGGGTATCGTAAGAGGCGACTAAGGCGCTAACTACACACAAACGGCGTAAGGCATAAGGCGCGGCGCAGGCGTGGAACGGATACGGCACGGACGCGATTTAAATTATATAGAAGAGGCGAAGCGAACGTCACGATGCGTCATTATACATGCTGATTTCGTTGCGATAGCATGTCTTCCTCTTCAGATGACGAAGATGCGCTTGCTTTGCTGCAACTCATTAATGTGCAGACGCACAGAAGAAATTGGATCCACCCTGTGTGGAAATTATGAGAAGAGCATAGACATTTTAAATTATGGAAAAATTACATGAGTATCCTGCCCCCCTAGCCAAGTTGCAAGCGTTCTTCTTTCTGCAATCGTTATGGCTAGGGAGGCTGATCGCCTTCGCTCAGTGTAAAAAAATTCACAAGAATGTTTCAATATTGCGAGTATAATGTCGAAAGTAAAACACTGTCTTCAGAAGCAGCATACACATTGGAGAGAACCAGTCTGTGTTGAAGAAAGACTATTGATAACATTAAGGTAAGCCGGTCGACAATTTTGCATACATGTATTCGTATACATGTACAGTACACGCATCATCAAAATGAATTATGATATATCATCACGCATTTTTATAAATAATAGTCATCCCATATAGCAAGCGACATGCTCCTTGCGTGACACTCAAGCGGCGCGGCACAGGCACGCCTGCGCCACGCCGCTTGAGTGTAATTCAAAATACGTCTCCTTAGTACATTTTGTATGCAAAAGTTTTGAAGCGACATCGTGCCTGGTGTGTAGTTCGCGCCTAAAGGCGCAAACTATGCATCAAAACTTCACTGCAAAGAGAAGTAAAACTTAAAACAAACTCTATACTATACCGTCTGACCAGTGGATATGCCTATATCCAGCAGTGGACTGTTAAAGGCTGCTCACAATCTTCTAACACATCTTTTTAACCCCCGACCAAAAAGAGGGGTGTTATAAGTTTCACGTGTCTGTCTGTCTGTCTGTGGCACCGTAGCTCCCGAACGGATGAAGCGATTTCAATTTAGTTTTTTTTTTATATGTAAGGTGAGTTACGTGCGAGTGTTCTTAGACACGTTTCATGAAAATCGGTGGAGCCGTTTAAAAGTTATGGGGGTGAAAGTGGGGAAGAGTAACCGAATGTCTGCAAAAATATCATCGAGTGGGGTCTCAAATGCAAGCGCATAACGTGTTTTTTACTTTTTAAAGGGAACTCAGGTTATTATATCGGGGTTTTTTTTTAATTTTGAGAATTTATAGTTATTATTATTACCGAATTACGATCGGTACTCTATCTATATTTTGATAAACAGAAATATAGAATTAGTATTAAATAGTACAAAAACAATTATAAAGACTTCGAATATATTACAAGAAATGGGTATAAGTTGTAATTAAGACTTTATTGAACTTTTTTAAAGAGCTGTCTTTGACATTACAAATACTACTAATATTATAAACGCGAAAGTTTGTAAGTATGGATGGATGGGTGGATGCATGGATGGATGTTTGTTATTCTTTCACGCAAAAACTACTGAACGGATTTGTATGAAACTTTACAGTAGTACCTAATACTCGTATAGCTTATACATCAGAATAACACATACTACTATTTGCCGCGATAGCCGACATATACGCGAGCCGGAGCCGCGGGCAACAACTAGTATTTTTATAGTACAAAAAACATAATTATCAAAACGTAAGAAAACGTTAAAGTTTTCAAATTACGTCTTCTCACCCTAAGTTATTGTATTTGGCAACTGAATAATCTGCGTTGTCACCGAATATATTTAAATACATTTTACATCTGATGATTCAGCTTTGACACACGTATACATTATTCAAACAGTTTTTGATGAGCCCTCGCACTCTGTTATTTCAGTTATAATATCAATCTGTGTGCTTCCATTTTGTACGCAAATACCTTAGATTTCTACACAAGATTTGAGTTTGTCAGATTCTTGCATACCTGCTGCTTTTTTGTGTATCTTATGTATGAATATATTGTAATAAAATTTCGAATACATGACTTTTTTAGTTATGAAGGACACTATTATTATTATTAATTTAATTATTATTTAAAAATATCGTGTAGGTGTTCAGGCTACCCGACAATAAGCCCTGATCTACTAAAATCATTGCAATTTGCCATTCATTTGTGTAGGTAATCGATTTTATTTGTCTTCCATTGAGTTCTGTTATTTCTTCTTCTTAGGTATACTAACCTATCTCTATCTATGCTACATCATCCATATAGTACGCAATAGTTTCATCATCATCAGCCTATCCCAGTCTACAGCTGGACATAGGCCTCTCCAATTTCACGTCACTTGGTTCGATCCGCGGCTTCCCGCATCCAGCTCCTGCCAAGCCGTTTTCGGCGTTTCGGTAAACTTAGTGTGGGTCGTTCACAGGCACCAGGCCTGTGAATGACCCACACTAAGTTTACCGAAACGTGGTTTCCCCTCAAGAACCTGTTTACCGAAACTGTAATCAGTTCTGCAGCTAATATGGCCAGCCCACTGCCACTTCAGCTTGCTAATCTTTTGGACTATGTCGATGACCTTGGTACGCAATAGTTTAATCATCATATTTCGGCTAAAATAATTATAAACTACAGTATATAGATTAAAAAAGTTAAAAGTTAATTTGCAGCATTTTGATTGCATTGGCTTACAAATTTGATTTTTTCACAGCTCCAAGGGACAGTAGACCTGAGTATCTGATATGAATTTCAGATTGATACCTCCACGCGTTCCTGAGAAAAGGGATCTTGACAGATAGACAGACAGATGGACAACAAAGTGATCCTATGGAGGTTCCGTTTTTTTTCGAGGCCTCGACGGAATCCTAAAAAAACGATAAAAAAAATTAAAAAGTAAAACTTCATAATATATCAGATAGACATTATCATCGTACAGTCGTAGCTCAGCAAAATATTGTTGAATTCTTCTCGTATAAACGTTCTTCTACTCATCAAATTATAACCTTGGTACGGATGGATACTATAACTGCAAATGAAACTATTTCGCAATTGTATCGAAATAAGCAACTTAACTTTCTGAATAAAAATTTATTCTTTTCTATTGTAATATTGCATTTAAACTCTGTATGCGGAAAATGTTCAACAGTTCCATACAACTTAAGAACATGAATCTATATAAACTTCAGTCGTAAACCACGTCGACAATATTTTCAGTGTTGCACTATAAAACTAAAACATAATCGCTATTTATATGTTTTATTAGTATTACGTAGCGTTTTAGATTTAATCTTTAAAATATATACCTCACTAGCTTATCCGTACATCGTCAATAATTTCCCCATTTTGAAACATTTTTCAGTGATAGTTGTTAGTCGTGGCTTAATATTATAAAGGCTTTGTGAGATTTTCCAGCTTCTGATTTCAAAATGAAAATAATGGTTATTGGTTAGATAAATAAATACCTCGTCCAAATAACAAACGTAAAATGCAATATTTTTCTTCTACAATTGTTAATGCAGGATATATAGACCAACTAAACAAATGACTATATTTTACAATAACAAGTTACAATATATTCAATCTTTGTAAACATGGTTCTACAACGGCTCGCGATAGTCTTCCATCTACACACATCAAAAGTGTCTAGGGATCAAGCATTTTTATGCGGATTTCTTGAGATTGAGATGTGGCTTTGGCCCTGGCTTGCTCAGTCGCCAGACTTGAACCCGATTGAGCATGCATGGGATATGCTACAGAGAAGAGCTCTGCTGAATATGGAGGGTATCCAGTCGCAAGAAGACCTTTTTTTGTTGTTGCAACGAACATGGGCGGCCATTCCACAGCGTGATTTGGATGAACTCATTTTGAGTATGCCAAACCGATGTTCTTGTGTTGTTAGTGTTCGCGGTAGAAACACGGATTATTAATTGTTTAAGTTACCTAATAACATTTTAAAGAAAACTGTTATTTCAGTCTTTTTTTCGAACTTTAATGTTAGTGGTTCAAATGTCAAAAATCCCTTTATTAGGAAAATGGCAAATTTCTTGAAGCAAAGGTGACTTGGTTTATCGTTACTGTGACAAACGAAAACACTTTATTTGATGAATCCTTAAAGAAAATTTTAATTAATATCAATCAGGAGAAAAGTTATTGCAAAAATATATGTTGATCCCTAGACACATATGTTGATCCCTAGACACTTTTGATGTGTGTATATGAATCTTTTACTGTGTCAATATGTAACATATACTGAGCAAGCAATATCAATGTTAGTGAGAGTAATAGTTTTCTTTTGATATGAATGAACTTATCATTAAAAGGATATATTGCACGTCTCATTGGTAACTTTAATAGTACTCTTGCTAAATATTACTATAGATACTGAAAACTGCTTGAACTTGCCTGAAAGTTCTTTAATATGTATAAAATTTCAAAAATATGTTGTTTTTTCTTAAAAGACAACTCCCGCACTAGGAATAAATCCTGTGTCGCGGGGGACTTTACAAACATACATGAAACGGACACAAAGAACACCCAGACTCAGAACAACAATTTGTGGATCACACAAAGTGCTGTCCTACGTGGGATTTGAACCCACGACACTTGGCGAAGTAGGAAACAGCGTGGTGACCGTTAAACCACTAGACCAAACGTACAGTCGATATGTTTGAAACATGTTGGTGCACAAAGTGTAAAAAAATCGTAGTAAAAGAATGTTAGATATGTAAACTGGGCTTATAATATTTCTATGACTCAGGGATATTGCTTTTTTTACAAAATTGGTTGCTTAAAGGATATATTGAGATAGAAAGAATAATAAAAACGTATGCTGTTCACTAATTGATTTAACGTCTCGTGAATTTATTTCTGCTTACTTGAAAATTATCCATTATCAAATATTTTAAGTGCTTTAATGGCACTTAACCCCTTGATTAAATTAGGTAAACTTAGTAAATGGGATTTTAATGGATAAACTTTCAATAGATATGCTTACTGCGTAATCCGTTTATTCACTTTATATTTTCTTAGAGGTATATAACTACACACATCAAAAGTGTCTAGGGATCAAGCATTTTTATGCGGATTTCTTGAGATTGAGATGTGGCTTTGGCCCTGGCCTGCTCAGTCGCCAGACTTAAACCCGATTGAGCATGCATGGGATATGCTACAGAGAAGAGCTCTGCCGAATATGGAGGGTATCCAGTCGCAAGAAGACCTTTTTTTGTTGTTGCAACGAACATGGGCGGCCATTCCACAGCGTGATTTGGATGAACTCATTTTGAGTATGCCAAACCGATGTTCTTGTGTTAGTGTTCGCTGTAGAAACACGGATTATTAATTGTTTAAGTTACCTAATAAAATTTTAAAGAAAACTGTTATTTCAGTCTTTTTTTCGAACTTTAATGTTAGTGGTTCAAATGTCAAAAATCCTTTTATTAGGAAAATGGCAAATTTCTTTATTAATGCAAAGGTGACTTGGTTTATCGTTACTGTGACAAACGAAAACACTTTATTTGATGAATCCTTAAAGAAAATTTTAATTAATATCAATCAGGAGAAAAGTTATTGCAAAAATATATGTTGATCCCTAGACACTTTTGATGTGTGTATTAAAACAAGGCTGGAAGATTACTTCCTAAACTGAATTTACCATTCCTATTTGTAAGTGAGAGTGTACATATAGAGGTACTTTGATTAATTTGTGTAAGCGTAATTCGTATATGTACAAAAGCGTATTCGTCATGGCACCAAAAATTTATAGTAAATTGTCAAGAGAACCCAATTCTGTACATTAAAGATATTTTGAAAAAAAATTTTGGAGGGCTCTCTATAATCTATAATTTTTGTCTGTCTGTCTGTCTATCTTGTCCGCGCATCACGCTGAAACTACTGAATAGATTCAAATGAAACTTGGCATGATTTGAGTTCATACTACGAGGTAGGACATAGGATACTTTTTATCCCGAAATTCAGCACGGTTTCCTGGAGAGAGGGGATGAAAGTCAAAATATGTACTTGGTTGTAATTCAATAACACATAGTCCGATTTCATTCATTCTTTTTTTTTTGCTAAAAAGAAAATAAATAAAAGACAACGTGAAAAGTCTTTTTTTTGTCTGCAACTGTACACTGCCTGTGGGAAGCTGAGACAGATATGTAAATATGGCGGTACGAAGTTTACCGGGTCAGCTAGTTCAAAATAATACTGAGGAAGTTGCTATATCAGAAATGTAACGAGTATTATAGTTTTGATGATCTTTTGTCGGATAAATTATAATCCCAACAAAAACATTTTCATGTAAAATGTTGCCAAGACGACTGCATATGGCTTAACCTGTGAAAAAGATATCAGATCTCATGTTCACTTCACAAACCCTAACTTCACAAACTCTACATTTCAGTAAAAATGTATGGCTTCGCCGTTTCGCTACCATACCATCACGAAGGGGAAACGAACGCCTTTTGTATTTGCAAAAATCTAGTTTCTGAAGTAATGTGTTATACGAATATTTAGTTTCTGAAGTAACGAAACAGCCAAGCCATAGATTTTTACTGAGATGTAGAGTTTACGAAGTTAGGGTTGATGATGTAGAGTTAGGACGTGTAAATTCAGAATCTTGGCTCTACATGAGATCTGATATCTTTTTCACAGGTTAAGCCATATGCATTCGTCTTGGCAACATTTTACATGAAAATGGTTTTGTTGGGATTTCATTTCTTTTTGTAAGTTGCTTGAGGCAGTTTTTTTTTTCTTTTTTTGGGAAGTATTTCTTGTACATCTTCCTTCTTCTTTCAAAAAAGTCCGGATACAAAAAATAAAACCTCTAGCATAAACATTTGTGAAAGTCTCATACAAACTTCCACCCCCCAAATTTGGGAGTTGGGGGGCAAAAGTAATAGGTTTATGAATTTTTTTGTTGTTTTTATACTAAACTTAGTTTACATACCAAATTTGAGCATTTTAGCACTTCAGGAACTACCCTAACAGTTTTGATGATCATCAGTGTGTCAGTGACGAACTCAGTGTTTTTTAGGTATCAATAACAGCTAAAGTTTTAGAGCTATGCAATTGAAACTTTGTATGTTTCGTAAGTCTATTAGTAAAATCATATCCTGAGAATTTGAACGATCTGGTAACCAAAGTTATGAGGGTTCAAAAAAACGACGAAACACTTCGAGAAAAGGTAGGTTGTGCTTCGCTTGGCTCGTCTTGGCGGGGGCACGTCGTGCCCCCAGATTATAATGCTCTTGACATATTGGTTTTTAATTAATTTATTAGTGATTCCTGACATTTTTTCATTTTATTTTTATTTTCATTTGAATTTTTTTTCTTTTATAACAATTTGACTTATGTAACCTTGACACAATACCTATGCATAAAAATCTAAAATTTATTTGTATTTATACCCAATTCGACGTAAAAATTTGCACAACCACATATTTGTGTAAAGCCTTGTGTAAAGTCCTTGTATGCCTGTGTTGTAAAGAACTTACTGGCAAATTCAAATAGTAATTATTAAAAGCGTCCTGATCAAAAACTTTGCGTAACCTGTACTCTATTATATTGAGGTTACCAAAGAACATACTTATATTATATAAAAATTATAGATAATTAACACCTGGACATGACCGAAGCCATGATAAACTCGACCACGCCTAATTGAAATTATTTAATTTGAATGTAATGTCACAGAATAACTAACAGTACTTACGTAGTAATGTATTGATAGTGCAGTCATTTAGAAACGTAACGACAAATTCAAATTAAGGTATCAGCAAGTGATTCATCTAGAACTGAATCGACTTAGATAGTATTACTACACCTTATATCGAAATAACATAAAAAAATATTGCTATTAAACTTATTTTCTTTCAGAATAGATCGAATAAAACGGTAACGCAGTTGAATATTATGGCAGGAGTAATATTTTACTTTGAAACTATAGGCAAATTTAATACACAGGTATGTTATATTAAAGTATACAGTCGCTACAACAAACCTGGTAAGTTGATTGAACACTAAAAATGCGTCATGTTGGTACCCGGATGTTTAAACAGGGAAAAAGTTTTAAGTACATTTTGTTTGTTCATTATTCACACTGAAATGTTTTACACGTTTTTTATTATTTCTGAAAATATATTATCATAGGATTCAATAGCTATTTTATTCTGATACTTACATGCAGTGTATTGAATTTATAGATAGATAGATATAGAAAAATCTACATAATCAATTATGTTTTTTAACCATTTTTGATGAAAAAAACTTAACTTTTGTTGGTCAGTTAACTAAAGACTAATATACTATGTCCTAGATAAATCAATAAAATATGAGCTCTGATTACCTATATTTAGCGTACAGGAGTTTGTACTAATATTATTTACACAAACAGATACTGCACAACAACTTCGATAACTTCCGTTAAAACAAAATCAACTCCATCAAACATTTCCATGTAAATCGCAACCAAAACCTTCGCTTTTATGTTGTTGGAAAATCTGTAGAACCGTCTATAAATAATACCAGCAGGATATTTGTTTATGCTAAACTTACTGTTTCTGCGTTATAAGGGAGTCGTTAGATTTTATGGAGCATTACGAGAAGCCATGCTGGGCAATTTCTTTTCCATTCTTATTTTTCATCGCTTATGTAAGTTCGTAAGGGTACACTTCTACCTGGAAAACTGTTGTAGGCAAACAGTTTACTTTTTAACTGTGGGATTTATGCGAACATCAATCGTAATTCAAGATAGATTTTAAATGATTTAAAACATAGAAATCAACTTATAGGTTTGCACTGCTTTGTGTGAAATTACACAGAGCTGAATATTTTGCCTTCACGGAGAAGAATAATAGTTCCTGTCTTACTGCTAAAAAAATGTATGAGAAAAAAAGAAGCTGGGTCGATACTTGGTCAATGTAATTAAAAAATATATATTTTACAAAAATCTTTGATTATATTCAAATACTAGCTGACCCACGCAACGTCGTTTATTTACGTCTCCTATTGCCCGAAGCGTAAAATTTTTCCCCCGTTATTGTAACATTCTTGATTGGTGCTCCGCTCCTATTGGTCTTAGCGTAATGATATATAGCCTATAGCCTCCCTCGATGAATGTATTATCCAACACTTAAAGAATTTTTCAAATCGGACCAGCGGTTCCTGAAATTAGCGCGTTCTAACAAACAAACAAACTCTTCAGCTTTATAATCTATACTTATAATAAAAGTGTAACAGGTCCAATTCTGTACATTAAAGATATTTTGAAATTCATTTTTGGAGGGCTCTCTATAATCGATACTGAAGCCAAAACTGTATTTTTTTCATTTTTGTCTGTCTGTCTGTCTGTCCGTCTGTCTGTCTGTCTGTCTGTATCTTGGCCGCGCATCACGCCGAAACTACTGAACGGATTCAAATGAAACTTGGCATGATTTGAGTTCATACTACGAGGTAGGACATAGGATACTTTTTATCCCGAAATTCAGCACGGTTTCCTGGAGAGAGGGGATGAAAGTCAAAATATGTACTTAGTTGTAATTCAATAACACATAGTCCGATTTCATTCATTCTTTTTTTGCTAGAAAGAAAATAAATAAAAGATAACGGGAAAAGTGTTTTTTTTTGTCCGCGACTGTACACTGCCTGTGGGAAGCTGAGGCAGATATGTAAATATGGCGGTACGAAGTTCGCCGGGTCAGCTAGTATTACATAAGTATAGATTTTTGCCATTTTCATCAATTTATCTTCAATCTTACTAATAATAGTATAAATTCGATAGTAAATCTGTTTGTTAACTGTTGCCCCGATTGCAATGAAATTGGGTATAGAGATTCATGAGAAAGGACATAGGCTATTCTGCCTTGATAACCGACAAAGCAAAGTGCAAAGCTAATAAGTAATAAAAAAAAAATTATATCATTCTGTCGAAAATTACTCATGTATGATTTTATTTAAATACAGGTCTTATGACCTTAAAAAAACTTTCGTCAACATTCCGTCTTATATAACTAAAGAATAATAGCACTTAGCTACTTATTTCCCACTTTGATTTGTCAGTAAACAAAAGTGCTTTAAAAAAAAAACTAAAGTTCTGAGAAACTTCAAGAAAATCACCCGTCCTATGAAGCTGATTCCTTAGATTTATTTGCACTTTTTAGTGTTTATTTACTATCTACTTGGAAATATTTAGATTTCATGTTTATTTTTCATGACCGCAATATTACATGGGAAGCTTTGAAATAACCGTATACCCAGAATTTATACGTGCAATAGATGAGTGAGTTATTAGAATCGAGTATTTGTTGATTCATTATTATTTACATAGTCAGTCATAATATTAAATGAGAAAATCATGTAAAAGTGCGCACAGACTGTAGTAACACAAACATTAATATTTGTGTTAATAAGTGTCTCCATATAAATAAAGTATTTTTTTTAATATCTGCATACATACATAATGTTATGCCTATTTCCCAGAGAGATAGGCAAAGACGATTGATCCCCATTTACGACGGTCCTGGAACACCTCTTTTGCTTCATCCATATTCTTCGACTTCGACACATGCCTCAAATATTCAGATCGTGTCGTCCGATTAAGCTTAAATGAATACAAGTTCATTTAATCTTAATTTCTAAGTGTAGGTACCTTTTTTACTCGTTTCTTTGCAGCATCCAAAGCTAAAATTTATCAATATAACTAGTTATTGCCCGCGGCTCCGCCCGCGTGTATGTCGATTATCGCTGCAAATAGTAGCCTGTGTGTTATTCTGATGTATAAGCTATATTACTGTAAAGTTTCGTCCAAATTCGTTCTGTAGTTTTTGCGTGAAAGAGTAACAAACATCCATCCATCCATCCATTCCATCCATCATTACTTACAAACTTTCGCGTTTATAATATTAGTATAGAAGATTTATTTTAAGGCTTCTTACACATGAGCCGTGTAATATTAGTTACAATTAATTATTTGATTATACACTCAAAGTTCTTAGCTAAGCACACTCAATTCTGTTTTTTTATTTATTTATTTCATGTAATACGTAGTACCTTAACAGCTGACAATATAAAGTTTATAAAAGTGATATTCAAACAATACGTACAGGTAAAGAAGTAAGGGTTTACGTGATTTATAGTACATCTTTTAAGTAGGGATTGAACTTTCTGTTAAGAACTAAACTTGTACTATCCTCCTAGCTATAACAAAAGTGTTCAGAAAACAATAGAATCGAATTTTCTAGTTGATTTAATGCTCTAAGATGTCAATAGTAGAACATTTTAATTGTGTAGCCAAATGTATTTTCTATTATAACTTTATAAGTATGAACAATAAACCAATTTATTGTTAGGAACCATAATATGTTGTAAATGACAGTTTAAAAGGCTTTTAACAAAATAATATGTACAAGTTCCCAATTTACTTAGAGCCTCACTTACATTTATGTTATTAAAACAAATTCTACGAGGATTTCAATTAGTTATATTTACATTGTATTAAATAATGTTATATTTTTCAATTTGTCATTTGTCAATCAATGTTTCTATTCCAGCCCTTAACATGTTCGTCCTCAAACGTAGGCCTCCTCTCCATCCCTCCACTGGCACCTGTCCTGGGTCACTTGCATCCAATTTATACCGGCTTGTTGCCGGATGTCGTCTGTCCATCTCTTGGGCGGTCTTCCCCGTCCGCGGGTGTTAGCGCGGGGTCTCCATTCCAGAGTTCTCCTTGCCCATCTTCTGGGGTCCATCCTGGCGATGTGGCCAGCCCATCTCCATTTACGGGCTTCTATTTCCTGTACCACGTCCCTGACTTGTGTCTTTTCCCTAATCCACTCGTTTCTTTTGCGGTCCAATAAGGATATTCCGAGCATTGATCTCTCCATTGCTCGCTGTGCAACAAGGAGTTTCTGGGCAGACTTCTCTGTCAGGGTCGCGGTCTCCATCCCGTACGAGAAGACCGGCAGAACACACTGGTTAAACACCTTGGCCTTCTTCTTCTTGGTCAATCAATGTTTCAAACATCCTAAAATCTATATTGATATTGCAATACTCAAATCGAATTTTCCGCACCTCTATTTTTGAACGTAGGCGCTAAGCAGTATGCTGCGAAAAATTTGAAATTTTCAGTGCCTATTCCAAAGGAAATTGGAAAAGCTAAGCCAAACATCCGTTGATACGGGATATTGCTTTTTGGAAGTGAATAATAAGTGATGTATTCAAAGATTTACTCTTTGAAAACGAAAAAAACTGAAAATTTGATTGAGTCTTGTTTTGAATTCGGATTCATGATTTTTCATTAAATCAATTGAAGGGATTGACCATTGGGATAGTTAGTGCAAAATATATTCGACTTTATTGAAATAAATGTATGATCAGTATATGTATTTATACCCCCTTTCTGAGGAAAATGTTTTGTACAGCGTTGGACAATTAAAGGCAGTTCATTTTACTAATTATTTTGTTTATTTGTTTATGACTAGGTAGTAGAGCCACGTTGATTTCAGCACGGATGGGCCGGCTCGACCGGGGCGGTACTACCCTCGCACAGAAAATCAACGTAAAATGACATCAGCAGTGCTGTCGTGTTTCGTTGGTGAGTGCGAGCCTGGAGGCCCAAATAGTCTAGTCAACAAGTTCCATACTTGTTGACTAGACTAAAAGATGCAGCAGCATCACTAGGCCGCCATGGTGTGGGTCGCCATACTGCATTGTCTGCATTCGCAGTGAGTATGGTGACCACCACTCTTGGATTCTGCTTATGCTTTCCATCAGGCAGAGTAGAGTCATTTTGGCGGGCCATACTTATAAAAAAAAAAGAAAAAAAGTGAGGTCTCCTTCCATTTGTCTGACTAGTTACAGGTACAATGGGATACCGGAGGCCCATACCCCAACCCCTCCCCACATCCCTTTCCCCATCCCCAAAAGGCCGGCAACGCACGTGACGCCTATGGTGTTGCTATTACCTCTGGGTGTCCATGGGCGGTAGTAATCGCTTAAGTACCATCAGGTGACACGTTTAGTACAGTTAAAGTGGATAGATATTTATAAATTGAAAAAAAAAACACATATAACCAAGTAATTAAATAACAATACAAAACCAATATTCAGTTATATCACATAAAACTAACTTTTGAAATAGTATTAGGTCTTTACCTATGAAATTGCCGTTCTTCAGTACTGGTCATTTCAAATAAAAAAAAGTTTGTAATGGCTCTGTATTCTAAATTCAAATTAATTTTGTTTTAAAACCATGACATTCTATTTACAAACTCAGTATTTTGTTTTCTGATTAGCGTTGTATTTTCATTACATTTGAACATTTTTCGTCATAATGGATACTTTAAAAATTCGTGTAATTATAGAATATGAGTTCCGTCGTGGCACCAACGCGACACAAACGGCACGTAACATCAAAAACGTTTACTGAGAGAACTGTATAAACGAACGCACAACCCGTTATTGGTTTTCCCGGTTCCGTTCTGGAAATTTTGACTTGAAAAATGAAGCTCGTGGTCGTTTCGCTCGAGACTTTGGTTAACAATAATGAATTTAAGGCGATTGTGGAAGCTGACGAAACTCAATCTACAGCTGAGCTAGCAGGAGCTTTTAATGTAAGCATCAAAACAATATTGATCAATTTGCGACAAATTGGCAAGGTAAAAAAGCTTGATAGATGGGTGCCCCACGACCTTAACGATCGCCAGCGCAACGTACGCATCGAGACTTGCCTTGCGCTGCTCAACAGGCAAAGAAATGAAGGAATTTTGAAACGAATTCTTACGTGCGACGAAATATGGATTCTGTTCGACAATCGAAAGCGCTCAGCAAGTTGGTTAGACCCTGGTTCAGCACCAAAGCAATGCCCTAAACCAAAAATGACCCCTAAAAAGGTGATGGTCACTGTTTGGTGGTCTAGTGCGGGTGTGATTCACCACAGCTTTTTACAAAACGGCATGAGCATTAATGCAGATGTGTACTGTGAAGAACTGGAGATAATGATGGAGAAGCTTGCACATCTGCAACCAGCTTTGGTCAATCGGTCGTCCCCACTGCTCCTTCACGACATCGCGCGAACTCCATACTGCGCAACAGACAGTCTCCAATCTGCAAGAGCTGGGGTTGGAAGCTCTCCCTCATCCGCCATACTCACCAGACCTTGCACCTACCGACTATTACTTTTTCCAAAATTTAGACAACTTTTTAGTGGGTAAAAAATTCAATTCCCGAGAGGCAGTACAAATGCCTTTGAAGAGTTTGTTGCCTCCCGTCCAGCTGATTTTTACAAGAAGGGCATCAAAAAAAATGCCAATGCATTGCATTGCATGGGTGATTACTTCAAATAACAGAAATAAAAAAGTTTTAAAAAATAAGTACTTTCACTTATTGCATACAAAACGGCAATTTCATAGGTAAAGACCTATTATTATCAACTTTTCACGGCACACTAATTAATGTTACTTTAGACATATTTATCCGATCATTTAAACTTAGAAAATAATTACAAAAAGAAAGAATAGCTTAGAGTTATGTATTGTGAGGATATATTGTTTTAATCTAAAAAGGCAATATTAGGTGTAGTGAACCGAACTAATAGCAATGTATTGTTTCGTTTCATATTTTCCACATGACTGTGCGCCTCTAATGCTATTAATAAGCTTTACGCTACACTTGCGTACAAAGCGTTCTACAGCTTATCCCGGTTTTTGCTAAGTATCGTAGAGTAACATCTTAACATTCTTTAGATTAAATATTATTATGGTTTTAACATTTCGGACTAAATCTAGTAATTAATTTCGGACATCTAATACACAACACCATCTAGTTCAAAGCTAAGCAGAGCTTGTGTTATGGGTAGTAGACAAGTGATGCAAATACATACATATTATACATAGAAAACACCCAAACTCCGAAACAAATATGTGTAGATCATACAAACATTTGATACGACCCGGGAATCGAACCCGAGACCTGATTATCAACGTCGAGACCAACGAGGCATTCATAGTAGAAAACGTGGTGTGCCTGTCACCATTAAGTTAGTCGTGGCAGGATACCATATGTTTTATTTCTGATCACCAAAATCATTACATACTCATACAAATATTTATCCGAGATAAATTAAATTTTATCAAACATAAGAACTTTGTTATAATATGACATATTTTATAAAAAAAAAATATTTATAAGTTTGCTACGTTATGTTGATAACAATATACTTGTTATTTTATTATCGTAGTGGTTTAGAAGTTTCACGCAGTGCCACAATAGGGACTCAATTTAGAAATATAGGTACATTTTTTAAGACGTCAACAATTATTATTATAATATCTTCTATACAAATAAATAAAATTCGAGTGTCTGTTTGTAATATTAAAATAACTGCTTTTTACTAAATGCATATGTATGTATGAATATACACGGTACATATACCAAAATATCATTTTTTTGTTATTGTTGTCTGTCTGTCTGTCCGTCTTTCTGTCCGTTTGCTCCGGCTAATCTCTGGAACGGCTGGACCGATTTTGACAGGACTTTCACTGGCAGATTGCTGATGATATGAGGAGTAACTTAGACTTACTTTTTTAGACTACCCGCGGTTGTTGTAGTACCGCGGGTAATACCGTGGTGTTCAACAAGTAATAGATATGTAAGATTATTTCTTTATTCGCAATTCTCGTGTCCCGTTGTTGTTAACGATGAACTCCGAAACTATCTAGCCTATATTCACGTATTTTTAAATGTGTGTTTTGCTGGCGTGCCTAAGATAGTATACAGCATAGATATTAGTTAACATCACGCTCAGACCGACAGGAACTGAGCATGATTGTAAAGAGACGCAGACGAAGTTGCGTAGGTCAGCTAGTTTATAATTATGCAAACAAACAAATTAGTAGAAAGTATATGTTGACTAATAGTATATTTACATTAAGAAAAATAATCACAAATTTTAACAAAAAAAATACCGACTTCAATCTGGACCAAATTTAAATGGGACCACACGGGTAGCACCAGCTTTCAAATAAAAAAGAATCATCGAAATCGGTTAGCGTGATATTGAGTTATTCGTCAATTTGTCGCGCACATACTTAATGCAAATTGAATACTTATATGGTTTTCTCATGGATGACATGCCAGAACTAGACCACATTGAAATAAGACCACCTGGGAAGCACCAGCTTTGAAATAAAAAAAGAATCATCCAAAACAGTTCACCCAGTCGAAAGGTATGTGGTAACAAACATAAAAAAAATACAGTCGAATTGAGAACCTCCTCCTTTTTTGAAGTCGGTTAAATTTTTTATCTCTAGCCACGTCTAAAATAAACGTAGGCCCATCTTTATGGTGGAAGCAAGGAATAAACTTTATTCTACGTAAACAGAAGCTCTTACTCTAGTGTAATTTTAGCGTCGGTTTTAAAATTTGTTCACAGATGATAAAAAAAAAGAAAATTACTTAATTCTATTTATAAATAAAGAACTTGACGCGACTAAACCAAGAGAACAGTTGTTTGGAGTGTACAAACTTCACGAAAAAGTAACTTAATTGACAGTTCAAATTTTCATTAACACCTAAGCAAAGTTTGATCAAAACTTATAAATCAACTTATTATAATAAAAAAAAAAAATAACAGCATTTTCAAGAATATTCACTGAACCGAAGCAAAATTTCTGAGACAAATCTAAGAAATATAAGAGACATGCTGTGCAGATATCCTTCCAAAGACGATTACAGAGTCAATAGAGGACATAACCTTCTGAAGTACGTAGGTAATAATGTTATTGATATTAAACGTATTCCAGGTACAAACAGTTATATTAATCTTAATGGAACATGACACACATAAATTGTATCAATACAGGTGATACTTTAAAACGTGTAATTGATGTACTGCAATATTTTAAGCAATATCAAGAACAAAAACTCTTTCTTGTATCGAATAATCTCACCAAAAACGAAAACGGTTCAAACGTATCACACAAAAACATTTCAAGCGGTTCCCAATTATTTGTTCATTTCATGCCCATATTGATGAGTGTCGGGCAAAAAGCTATTTAAAATCGCATTTAAATCGCAAGATTTTTTTATAGACTTTGATTGTTCCTTCAATCTACACTTAATATACTTATAATAAAAATGTAACAGGTCCAATTCTGTACATTAAAGATATTTTGAATTTTTTTTTGGAGGGCTGTCTGTAATCGATACTGAAGCCAAAACTGTAATTTTTTTCATTTTTGTCTGTCTGTCTGTATCTTGACCGCGCAACACGCCGAAACTACTGAACGGATTCCTTGGCATGATTTGAGTTCATACTACAAGGTAGGACATAGGATACTTTTTATCCCGAAATTCAGCACGGTTCCCTGGAGAGAGGGGATGAAAGTCAAAATATGTACTTAGTTGTAATTCAATAACACATGGTCCGATTTCATTCACTCTTTTTTTACTAGAAAGAAAAAAAATAAAAGATAACGGGAAGTCTTTTTTCTGTCCACGACTGTACACTGCTTGTGGTAAGTTGAGACAGATATGTTAATATGGCGGTACGAAGTTCGCCGGGTCAGCTGGTTTATATGTATAGAAGACTGCGTCTGTCTGCGTGAAGTCTGCGTGATCGAAGCCGCGTGTAAAAGCTAGTATACTATACCAGCTCACTTCGCGCACGCAGACTTTCATCCCCTGATTTACCAGGGGGTATGGGTTAGAATTTCCAAAAAAAAAGGTTCTTTATATAACGTAAGTGAAGGATCACTTACGTTATATAAAGAACCTATATGCAAAATTTCAGGATTCTAGCTTCAGCTGTTTGGGCTGTGCGTTGATCTCTGGGTATGTCAGTCAGTCAGTCAGTCTTACCTACTTACTCTTTTATATATATAGAAGATAGATAATAACAGGAATAGTGATTAAATATCTCAATAATCATTTTTTTTTTTTTTTTTAACGTGTGGAAATCCCCTCGGACTGTCACCCGCGCCGGGGCTTGCGGCGGGGCGGTGTGTCGGACTCGAACCGACTAAAACCACACGGTGTGCCACTCTGCGCCTGAGGAGGGAGGAGTCCGGGAACTGCTGTTATTACGCCGTCCAGACCCCTCCCAGCGCTTGCCCGCACAGAAGCGGGCACCCTCTCCAGAACCACTCCTTTTAGGCGACGTACGGCACACGCGTAACGTCACCTCCTCGCGGGCGGCCACTAGAGCGGATGGAAGGGAAAGCCCGTCCCGACCATCCGCGGCCACACTCAGGGCGGCATGAGGCGCAGGTGAGCGCGCCTCCGCTGCCCAGTTCGCCGGCGGCGGATCGGGTCCGAGTGGAGGTCGTCCTCCCGGGCCTTCTCCGCCGCCTCTTTCTGCGAGATGACTGCTTCGCAGAAGGTTGCGACCGCGGTAAAACTGCTGTACCGAAGCAACCATGCCCGGAAAGTACCTGCGTCAGTCGGAAGGAAAGGGTCCCGTGCTGCCGCCCTGCCCACTCGAGGATGACCGGCTGTAGAGCCTCCACGGCGGCAAAGCCAGCACGTGGAGTCTCCAGCCGGAACGACCATCTTGCCATCGTGGCTCGACGGGCGGCTTCACGCCACTCGCGTACCTCTTCGGGCGGAGGGCGAATGCCTCTCTCCGCCCGATATTCAGCCACCCGTCGATAAACTTCGGCGAGCACTTTCGCCTCCAAATCCCACGGGGGTGTCCCGACCAACGCGCACGCTGCCTCGGTCGACACCGTGCGGTAACCACGTATCGCTCTGACCGCCAGTACCCTCTGAGGCCGCCAGAGGCGCGCCTTGTTCTGGGCGGTCAGAGCCGTGACCCACACCGGTGCGCCGTACAGCGCCATCGACCGGACAACCCCCGTATACAGCTGTCTCGTTGCGACGCTGGCTCCACCCAAATTAGGCAAAAGTCGCCCAAGGGCAGAGGCAGCGTCGACCAGCTTCGGAGCAAGCTGTCGGAAGTGCTCGTCGAAGAGCCACCTACCGTCGAGGATCAGACCCAGATATTTCATCTGGGCCCGAACCGGTACGAGGACCGAGTTGACCTCTATGGAGGCGCCGGGGGGCGGACCACGACGGGGCCCATGAAATAACAGGGTCTCCGTCTTGTCCAGGGCCACCCGTAGGCCCAGCGCCTCGTTGCGCCCGACCACCAGAGAAACACCCGTGGTGGCCAGGCGCGCCGCCTCTTGGAAGTTCGCCCCCCGGGCTGTGACCAATGTGTCATCGGCGTAACAAATTACGCCCAGCCCGGGGGGGAGACGACCTCGTAGGACCCAGTCGTATCCCACGTTCCACAGGAGTGGTCCAAGGACAGACCCCTGTGGAACGCCGCACGACATGGGTCGCCGTCTCAAGACGCCCTCTCGGTCCTCGTACACGACGGTACGCTCCTCCAAATAGTCTGCCACTAGCCGCCTCAGGTACTCGTCCGGCCCGGGGGCGGTGTTCTTTGAACGAATTCGCAGAACAGCCGCCCCTACCTCCGATTCCCTCACGGGTGGAGCATCGTCCTCTCTACCCCCGTCGTCTCTGACCGAGTAGGCCATCGACGGGGGTGTGTGCTCTGCCCGCTGAGGGAAAAGGCCCTCGACCACTTCCTGCAGGAAGCTGGGCTGGAGAGTCTCGGTAAGGGGGGGGGGGCCCGCCGTGCGGAGCTTTTGACGCACCGCACGATACAGGCGACCCCAGGGGTCACGATCGAGACTCTCCAGCATCTCCTTTCTCTTTGCGTCCTTGGCGCGGCAAATGGCCAGCTTCAGAGTTTTCCGTGCTTCGCGGTACTCCTCATGAAGCTGGTCATCCTCACCGTTTCCGCGGTGACGTCGCCGGCTACGGGTGTAGAACCTCCGGGCACGGGTACCGGCCGCGCGGAGGTCCGCCAGCTCCTGGGACCACCAGTAAACCTCCTTCCGAGGAGGCCGACGACTCCGGATGCGGGGCATGGCCGTATCGCAAATCTGCGTAATCGCATCGCGAAAACGGCCAGCCCCCACGTCCACGTCGACCTCCTCGGTCGAGGCCTGCGGAGACAACCAAGAATGAATAATGGCTGCCTCCTCCAGCAGGTCCCTGTCGAGCTTGGCGACAGCCCACCGCGGAAAGCGGGATGATTGCCGCGCCGTGTGACCCCTACTGGGGCCCTGGGACCGGGAGAGCTCAAATCGGATATACAAATGATCCGAGAGCGTCTCGACCTCTTCCAGGACACACCAGTTCTTTACTCGTGCGGCAACAGCAGGGGTAGCGAACGAAAGGTCCACTATCGACCCGCCCTGCTGTCGCACGCACGTGTTGGTGGAGCCTCTGTTCAGCAAACAGAGGCCCACCGAAGCCGCCCACTCCACTACGGCTTCGCCCTTGGCGTCCGTCCCGGGGGACCCCCACGCAATGGACTTTGCGTTGAAGTCCCCCAGCACGAGGACGTGCCCAGACGCTAGTCGCCGTATCGAGGTCTCCAAGGTGTTGAGGAAGACCTCGAAGTCACTCAGACTCCGGTTGGAGGAGAAGTATACACCGTAAACGGTGACCCCCCCCCCAATCGGTGGCAACATATCCAGTACCCTTGTCTCTTAGCGACAAGGGCGGGGAATGAGCCGCCGTGGAGCTGACGACTGCTCGAGGACTCGAGCTCCCGTCTGGGCGAGGTGCAACCTGACACCGGTCGTCCCGAATGAGGCGAGACTAGCCCGGGCCCTCTTGAAGAGGGCCGCGTAGGATAGCCCGCCTTCAGCAACCTCCGGCGACACGGTCACCACTACCGCCGCGGTTTTCGGCGGCTGCAGTTTCCGCGGCTTCTTTGCGGTGGCACTTGCCACCGGTGGCGACTGCGGGGTAGGGGCTGCCTTTTCAGCAGCCTTCCTACCCCGCCTTCGGGACTTCTTGGACCCCCCAACTTCCTGCCAAGCCTCATTGGAGGGGGCAGCTGTTGAGAGGCCAGGAACCGGCGTTGGAGTGGGGAGCGGAGGGAACTCCGCTCCAGCTCTTGCCGTATTCTTTGAATTAGGCCCCGGCTTCGGGGCAGCCGTCTTGGCCTTGGCCTCCTGTCGTTGCTTGTGGGCAGCCGCAGGAGCAGCCTTTGACGTCGCCGCGGCGGCGTAGGTCACTCGACCCCCCACCACGGGAAGCGGGGTCATCGCCGAGGCGACCGTCTTTCGCTGTGCTCCAAGCGGCGGCCGAATAACAGGGGCTGGAGGCAGCCTCGCCTCGAGGCCGGCCAGACGACCGTCCACCAAATTCCCCACTGCGATGAGGATCTGCTGCACAAGGTCATCAGATACCCCAGGGACATTGGGGGCCGGCTGCGATGCAGACGAGGCCGGCCGCGACGCAGAAGGGGCCGGTCGCGACGCAGACCGTTACGGCCGCGACGCCGACGGGGCCGGCCGCGACGCAGACTGGGCCGGGGCCGAGGCTTCGCGCTCAGGACGCTCCGCCCGAAATTGGGTGAACTGAGCGCTCAGCTCAGCCACCTGCCCCGTCAAGCGGTCATTGGCCACCCGTAGGCGAGCCACGTCCCCTATCAAGGACTGCACGACTCCACCCAGTGTGGAGGAGGAGTCCTTAAGGGCCCTTACAAAGGAGCCCTTAAGGTTCACCGACTTGGTGGCCACCTTGTTAATTATGGCCACCGCGGCCTGCGCCCTCTCCTGCAAGGAGGCCGGTGTTTGGGGCACGGAATCCCCATCCACCGGCTCCCCGATCTTCAGCAGGAGACCGGAGATCTCCTCCTCCGCCTGAGTCTCGCCGTCCGTCCTGGCTCGCCTATATGATTCCGCCTTACTAAAGGCGGAACCTGATGGGGCCGACACCGGGGTACGTGAGCGCCCCCTCTGGCTGCTCGCGATTTTAGGCGGCAACATTTCGCGTGTGTCGCTGCCGCCATCGTTGGAGCGCACGCGTTTGCGGCTGTCGCTTGCGTCCAAGTCCATTGACTCTAATGCTGATGCATTAGAGCTACCACCCGCGCCATCCGACAAGTGGCTGGACCTGGAGCGCGTACGCTCCGATGTTCTTCGGCTCCCAGCAGTCCGATTGACCACTGGGAGCCCTGCCGATGTAGGCGTTCCGGACGCAGGCTCCTCCTCGGTAGAGGAGTGGTCTGCCCTCCGGAACTGCCCTTTGGCGTTCCTCCTTCCCTTCCCTTTATTCTCCCTCTCTCTCTCCTGTCCGGTTGACTTGCCAAGTTGTTTTTTTATTAAATCGATCGTATTATTATTATTTTTATAGAATTTATCATCTGCCATAACATATCCCACGAGTATGGGGGAAATAAAAAGTCCGTCCGGGCGGTGGACCCCTCGACCCGGATCAGCCTAAATACTGTGGAGGTCGGCCGGTTTCCACAGGTTTTTACGACTTGGCTGTCGGGTTTTATAGACTGTCCTTGTCATGGGCCGGCCAATCAAGGCAAGCCCTCCGGCCAACAGGTTCTCAGCATACCCTCCTGGAGCCACCAGTCAGGTCGTTGCTGAGCCCCTGTTGGTTACGGAATGCGACAGGGTGGCTAGCCCTGTCTCACCGACGGGTGTCAGCCCCTGAGTAAACAGTGGGCTGACCCGTCCCAGGTTCCTCTCGAACCTACTCGCACTCCAATACGCCCTCTGCTAGATCAGAGGGACGATTGGAGTGCTCTCCGCGGCAGTCTTTCCAGACTCCGCCAGGTATCCCGTTTAGTCTGGGGTCTCACTCTGAACCTATCCGGCATGAGTGGCTCTACCGGCATAGCCCCAGAGATCATCGACCCACGCAAGCCCCACCACGACGACAACGCAGGGATACATTGGGGGGAACGAAATAACGCCTACATCATCTTCCTAGCCTTTATTATTCCCAAGATTTGAGGTCAGCTACTAGTTCAACCGGTTTTACCTGAATATTAGTTTTTTACACGGAGCGACTGGCATCGGACCTCCGCAACCCTGAGGGTGAACTGAATTCGAAGGTTAAACTAGTTATCAGTATATTTTTACCGCGGTCGCAACCTTCTGCGAAGATGTAATCTCGCAGAAGGAGGTGACAGAGAAGGCCCGGGAGGACGACCTCCACTCGGACTCAATTCACCGCCGGCGAACCGGGCGGCGGAGGCGCGCCTACCAGCGCCTCATGCCGCCCTGAGTGTGGCCGTGGATGGTCGGGACGGGTTTTCCCCTCCATCCGCTCTAGTGTCCATCCGCGAGGAGGTGACATACGCGTGTACGTCACCTAAATTACGAGTCCTACCAGCAGACGGTGCCTGCTTCAGTGCGGGCAAGCGCTGGAAGGGGTCCGGATGTGTTAATAACAGCAGTTCCCGGATCCCTCCCGTTCCAGGCGCAGAGTGGCACACCGTGTGGTTTTAGTCGGTTCGATTCCGACACACCACCTCGCCGCAAACCCCTGTGGGGTGACGGCCCGAGGGGGTTTCCACAAGTAAAAAAAAAAAGTTGTCAGTATATTTGAGCCATTTGAGGGCAATGAGTTCCCAATAACGGTTGCCATAGATATTCATGACAACCGGGACCGACGGCTTAACGTGCTCTCCGAGGCACGGGCGGGAAACACCTACACACAACGAAATGATGCCTAAAAATTATGAAAAAGCGAGTAAAGTTAATATATACCAAAAGGAAGTTTAATAATAATTATTTAGTTGAAATAACTAACTAAAAACAAAAGACAAATCAAATATGCGAATGTTTTTCAGTCTATTATAGTGCCAAGTACGATTTTATTTCTTACAATATATTCTCTTTAAAATTACTTCAACCTTTGCATAATCAAAACGCCAGTACACATATACAGTACATAAATATATAATATATTATAATGATGTATATTATGAGGGAGGCCTATGTCGTGTTTCGTCGTTAGTGGAAGTTTTTCGGCTGAGTTAATAATGTTATCACAAAATTTTAAAAAATAAGCATTCCGATAATTAAACACAAGATTATAATTCTACAGCCGCACGTTACAAAAATAAATGTTTTCTTTGAAATTTCATTCCATGCTTTACATTATATGAATATTTTCTTTGCTTCATTTCGGTAGAAAATTTAATTAAATATTTATTATTAGATTCAAACGTGGCGGTACTTTTTCTACGAATTTGAAATATAATTGCACTAAATAAAAGGAGAGTCAAATAAGCAAATATATTGAAAAAGGAATAAATTGAATTGAAATCCTCATTACCTCTGTAAATATAAAGGTAATGACGCTTTTTATTGCTTTGCCTCTTTTCAAGGGTTCCTTAATAGGTCTAGTTTATTTATATAGCTGTCTTTTCTTTTTTTACGTGAAATCATCAACATTTTCTAGATCAAACAGATACACTAAACGTAATGGAATTTTAAGAGCAATCACTTTAAAATGTACTTAAAGGACAGGATAACAGAATAGAACATTCGATTATGTTTTAGAAAGCTAGAAAACACGATTAGTAGAAAAAATCCAATTTTTTAAACCAAATGTAATAAATTAAATTAAAAAGCTTTTTAAAAACAAGCTTTTACTGGAATGCCTCGAGACGAATCAAACGAGTCCAAACTCGATGATGTTGCGACGTTTCTTTACAGAGTTCCTGTGGCCACCCTTCAGCTCCAGCATCAGATCAACTCCATGTCATTATAATGTGTGCTGTCATTTTTGGTTGATCTTCTGTGATAGGGTACCACCACCTTGGATGAGCCGGCCCTTTTGTGCTGAAATCAGCGTGGCTCTACTGAACGTTCAATGATTGAATAAAACAACATTTTATTGATTCCCAAAAACATACTAATATTTAGATGTGATATGATTCTAGCGATACTAACAGTGTTTGAGAAGTTTAATAGTAAATTTTGAAATTCTAATTTATCATTTCATTTTTCTATACAAAATAAATGATGAATATAAACAACCTTTAGACTTATCATTTAAACATTTCTAGAATTATCTTAGTTTTATATATCTAGGTATTTTTCAATTTATTCATAAAAAATGAGTTATGATATGAGAATAATGCTTATATTTTCTATGCATTTATTAGATAGTGATATGATAACCAAAGGTTATATTATTATGCAAGTAGGAGATTTTTTTGCAAACATTCATCTTTATGAAATACTAGTTGACCCGGCTAACTTCATA
Source organism: Diaphora mendica (assembly GCA_949125395.1). NCBI lineage: Eukaryota > Metazoa > Arthropoda > Insecta > Lepidoptera > Erebidae > Diaphora > Diaphora mendica. The sequence continues at coordinate 20,588,920 of OX421313.1, read as the reverse complement.
CTGCCATATTTTTCTTTCGTAAATATATTCGAAATTTTTGAAAAACTTATTTTAATAATTATACCTGCTTCAGTTTCGTATAGGTAGTCAAAAATACTTTTAAGGTTAAATTTAATATTCTTCTATACAAACCTTGGCCTAGCGATAACGAACACATAGAAAAAGGAATTATCCAATTTGCTGCAGCCGATCGGAAGTTATGCGCGTACATACATTTTGGTGATTCATTTATATATATATAGATTAAACTTTGTACGTACTGTACCGAACCAAATATACAAATAATATTGTAGTATGTTTGAGTGGACTAAAAACTAAGGTTGGTAATGTGATCTTAGCTGAGTGAGAACTACAGTGCCGTTATAGTTTTTTTTTTTTTTTTTTTATGTTTGGCCCGCCAAAATGACTCTACTCTGCCTGATGGAAAGCATAAGCAGAATCCAAGAGTATTGGTCGCCATACTCACTGCGAATGCAGACAATGCAGTATGGCGACCCACACCATGGCGGCCTAGTGATGCTGCTGCATCTTTTAGTCTAGTCAACAAGTATGGAACTTGTTGACTAGACTATTTGGGCCTCCGGTCTCGCACTCACCAACGAAACACGACAGCACGAACGTGGTCATTTTACGTTGATTTTCTGTGCGAGGGTAGTACCGCCCCGGTCGAGCCGGCCCATGCATGCTGAAATCAGCGTGGCTCTACTACCTTTAAAATATATTATTGTGATTGAATTATCAAAAACAAAGTTTAAATTTTTTAATATCTTCCTTTTGCTAGTAAGGGTTTGATTTAACAATAATATTATTTAATATTTTGCAGACATCTGACACACAATGCCATTTAATTCCAGACTAAACAAAGCTTGTACTTTAGAGTACAAGCTTTGTTACTACCTGTCAATCCAGCTTTTAGAAGCTGGATTGACAGGTAGTATATTTAAATACCTTTTTTGTAAATACAAATAATATATTAAACATAGAAAAACCTAACTTCAGAACCAAAAAATATTTGCTGTTTAAATAAACATTTCATCAGACCCAGGAATCGAACCCGAGACCTCAGTGGCATATTTTAAAACTATTTTTTATTTTACAAATGATACGTACGTATACATACGTATATAGAGAATATTATGTCAAAAATATACAAGGAATCTTACACAAGGTAGCATTACTCTACCGTCAGAATTAGAGTGTACTACAAATCTCTAAGTTCCTTTGCTAAACCTCTCCACAAGTGGTGTCCTCGTTAAAATAAGTGCATCTACGTAATTGGCACTACATTTCACGAGAGAATGCACCCGAGTATTTGTACAATCAAAGAGAAACTAAACTTAATTTACTACGAGAAAGAAACTTGGTAGAAACCATCTTAGTGATTTTTTAATAAATTTTGATACCGTAATGATAAACTATAAACACATGGTTTGTGCGCTACGCTTGTATTAATGAGCTTGACTATTTATACGAGCAGTATTTAGCAGGCCATTCGAAACGTCAGAAAATAGAAGGTGTTCGGGGTAGAAATTCTAACTCCAAGAAGTCTTTATATTATTACTTTTATTAAATTTAAAATACAGTACCTGGATGACCGAGCGTCGCTCGGTATTATTTTTTTATAAATGAGTTTTTTGGCAACATTGGGACTATGCAAACGCCACCTTTTTGTTATTTTTCTTTCAATAAAAAAATAAGTTAAGTGGCGCCCTCTCTTAGTACGTCTTGATACTGTTTATTCTGCACCTTATTCCAGTATAGTTTAATGTAGTTCGCTCGAGTTGCGATAGATTGCGCTAGATTTACATTGATTTTATATATTCAATTGTTAAAAACACGAATAAAACGACATTTTCTAAAAATTAATCCTAGCTACATAGATTTATCGCCCCCGAAACCCCCTGCATACAAAATTTTATGAAAATCGTTGGAGCCGTTTCCGAGATTCAGATAATATATAGATACAAGAATCGCTTGTTTAAAGGTATTAGATTTACAATAAGATGACGTGTGACGTGATTACAATAAGCGAGCCTCAACATATACCCCCCCCCCCCCAAGAACATGCTTTGCTTCGAGGAGTGAAGAATCTGCTGTAGCTGGGTAAGACGCCAGGAGTGAAGAATCTGCTGCCGAAGGTTCCGATGCTGAGGTCTTCGTCGTTACTGGTGATGACTCCTTATGGTGGTGCGCAACGTTTGTGAATCGCGCGACGAGAGATTCCCTTAGCGGTCTGTACATCAGTCACCCAAACGCCACTTCATGTGTGGAGCATTAGGCTCCTTGAGGACGAACTTGTCGTTGACTTGTAGGCCTTCTTGGTTGGTTCGCCATTTTAATTTTTGTTGTAATTCATGTAAGTAATATTTATGCCAACGTGACTAAAACTGCTGCCGCATCCCTTCAGTGCGCTGATATCTGCTGAGTCGGTTGGGATTCATCTCGATCAGAGTAGTTGGCAAGGCAGTGGTAGTGACACCACTGCCTTGTCGATCAGGAAGTGCTCCTGTTTAATATATACCAAACTATATGCTAACTCACCAATTAAAAGATGCCGCTCATGATCGCGAGGGATACCGTTTCCTGACCTTATTTTGAAGTTAGCACCCCGTGATGATAATATTTACAATTTATTAATTTCAATATAATCGTTTATCATGTACTCAGACGGTTGGCATTGCCGAGATATATATCCTTAACCTAAATACAACCCAATGTTTCCTATATTTATCATCACTCAAAACTCGGCTATGAGACAGCACCCACGCATAACCATCTGGCGACCGTTGCTCTTGACAGGTAATTAACATCGCATCCATTGTATTCATGTCAGACCATTCCTAGTGTCGATGAACGGGAAGTTTTAAAATCTGTCCTGAAATATTTTAAAAACGTTTTTATTTCCTCGTTTGGTGGAACTTGGAAATACATTGTGAATACAAACCCTTCGACCGGTTCCATCTTATTGTATTATCATTAGTCTACATATTTGAACGAAAAAGACAACGCCTGCATGAGGAATATATCCTGTATCGCGGGGGTCTCACAAACACACAAGAAATGGACACAAAGAACTCCCAGACTCACAACAACAATTTGTGGATTACGCAAAGTGTTGTTCCCCATTACACGTGAGATTTGAACCCACACCTCTCAGCGTTGTAGAGAGTGGCGTGGTGACCGTTCAAAGCACCATCCGTGCAATCCAACTGCACGCTGCTGTGTGCCTTTTTTTATGTTTTCAGGACATATTGCACAATAGTAGAAACTGTTGCTAATTCAAAAAAGATACAGTGTTCAAACCAGGTTACCAGAACTAAGCAAGAATTTTCATACTTTTATTTTTCATTTGTACGACTGGATAATTTCACGCTGTACCACTCAAATTGTGTGACGTGTGTAAGCTGACACAGCAGGCATACATAGCCAAACCATTCTGTTATAATCCCTCTAGTATAATTATTGTATAGTACAACATTAATTTTATATGTGTTAAGCCTTTCGAACCGTTGCCACTTCGCTGGCTGTCTCTATTAGAAATTCAATTTTCATAATCTCATCAGGCCTAAGGTATAAATCTGATACTAACAATATATTTGTGTGATGGATAGCTTTGACAAATTGTTAAAGTGATGAATTTATATTTCACATAAATTATCTCAAGGCGCGGGTGAAATATCTGGGGGCTCATTTTAAGGATTTCAGATTTTTTACAACATCAAGCTGCATCACATCGTTTATCAATAAAATCACAATTCTAATAGTCGAAAAGTGATGTGTTGAAATCAGATTTTCTAAATCCACATCGTTTGCCGTTAATGCTATTAAATATAAAAATACATGGTTGAAGTTTGATTAAATAGTTATATAGAAATATAGAATACTGCACGTTTGGCCTAGTGGTTTAACGGTCACCACGCCGTTTCCTACTTCGCCAAGTGTCGTGGGTTCAAATCCCACGTAGGACAACACTTTGTGTGATCCACAAATTGTTGTTCTGAGTCTTGGTGTTCTTTGTGTCCGTTTCATTATGTTTGTAAAGTCCCCCGCAACACAGGATTTATTCCTAGTGCGGGAGTTGTCTTTAAAAAAAAATAGAGTACGTAGATGTGAGATCGTTATTTCAATAGAAACTCATTAAAATAACTGTTGTACAGTTTTTCTAAATTTGGATAATTTTAATTTAATTTCATATAAGAACAATAAGAACTTATGAACTTAACTTTCAATAAGAACTTTTCCAGAAACTTAATTTTTATCCCAATTTAAAGAATCCTTAAATCATTTATTTTCTTTTACACCAAAACTACCCATAATTTCAACTTTCCACAATCAATTTGTCAATCCAAAGGTTGCCTGTGAGAAATTGCTTTTAAGCGATAAGGCCGCCATTTGTACATGGTTTTAAAGTTGATAAGCTTCTGAATGTAAACTATTTTAACTGGTGTACATTAAAGTTTATTCTATTCTATTCTATTAATGTTATCTTTTTAAGTTCCTTAAAAGTGTAAGTCCCTTGTGAATTGTGTTCCTTGAATACTTTTTAACACACTCACACACACATCTAATTTAAATATAATAAAACTTATACATTTCTTAAAATGTAGTTATTCGAATGACGAGCTGGGTGGCAAATGACAACCATATTGTATTAGTTCAACATTTTCAAGTCTACCATAATACCTATATCAGGTGAGATTCATTTGGTCAATTTAGTAGGTTGAGAGGTATGATATTCTGATAAATAGCCACAAGGTGTAGCGTTCTGTGATGTTGCGGGCATCTAGCCGCACTCGATCAAGCCATTTCCCATTTATCCACTCAACGTTTGGTTAGTTCAGTTCGAAATGTCGGCAGAAGTAAGCATTCCCTTGACGCGAGGTTGATTGAACGGGTATTGTTGTTCATTTAGCTTTTGTGTAAACCATTTCAAAGAAGCAACTACTTTGGAGGACTTTTTTTATTTCTATTTGAAGGGCTTTGCCATTGTAGGATCATAAACGTTGGAGTACATACGGTACTTTATTTCAAAGTAAAATTAGTTTTCTGTAAATTAAATCCAAAATAATTAATATTTGTTAACATTAGCTTAAGTAATATACATATTTGAGTAAATAGATGCTAAATGATGTACTATTACAACACACTTGGTTCCGAGCGCGTATTTTTCGTTTATACTTTATACTAGCATATGTCCTTCTTCAAAAATCAAAGAATCTTCATTATAAATTTCACCCAAATCGGTTCAGCCGTTTAGTCGTGAAATAGTAACAAGGAGATAGACAGAGTTCTGTCGAATTTATAATATTAGTGTGGATGTATTAATAATTAATCTTGTTGATTAGTATTCACGATTTAGATATATTTATTTACCTTTTTCAGGGATAGAAAAGAACTGCGCTAGATCGAAACAAGTGGAGGGAATCAGAGGAGGAGGCCTACGTCAGAAGACAACCTGACCTGGTTACTGACAATGCTAGTTGATCAGATATCATTTTAGTTTAAGTTATTATCACCTATATTGTCATCTAGATTCTCTCTCTTTGCCTAGCCTTATCCCATTTCAATTGGAGTCGGCTTTCCTCGTCATTCTTCGCCAGACAGTTCTGTTCTGGGTCGTCAAGACGTTGATTTGGGCTTTCTTTAGGTCGTTGTTGATGACGGACATCCAAGTTAGGGGGGGTCTACCGCGCTTCTTCGGATCGGTGTTCATAGCTAGGACTTGTCTCGTCCTGTGCTCTTTAGGTCTCCTCATTACATGGCCACACCACCTGAGACGTGCTTCGCTGAGTTCGTCTTCGATGGGGCGGATCTTAAAGCTTCCACGGATGTATTCGTTCCTCACTCTGTCGGCGAGGGTAACGCCTCCTGCCCATCTCAGCATCTTCATCTCAACAGTGTGTACTTTTGTGGTATGAGTCTGGTCATCTGGTATGGTCATAGGCCAGCATTCAGCACCATAAATTAGGGCTGGGCGAACTATCGCCCTATAAACCTTTCCCACTCTCTCTCACAGCTCTCGCCATTTCATCCAGCCGGTGTTGATGCGGTGAGTCATATCGGCATCAATCGAGCCATCGTTGGTGACGACCGAACCTAGATATTTGAAGCGGTCGACTTCACGTAGCTGTTGGTTTTGTATTTTAACGGGCTTTTGTTGGTTGACAGATGAGTAACAACACCTCATGTCCTCGGTCTTTTGACGGCTAATCCTTAGTCCAGCACTCTCTAGGGTAGATCTCCAAATCTCCAGCGATTTTTCCAATTCTTCTGGGCTATCTCGTATTAGAGCGAGATCGTCTGCGAAGAGCAGGTCCCAAGGCGGCTCTTTTTGTATGCTCGCTGTCAGATATTGCATGACAAGATTTAAGAGCAATGGGCTTAGAGTTGATCCCTGGTGTACACCTACTCTTACTAGGAATTCCTTGTTTATTCCTGCTGGGCTCTTTATTCTGGTGCTGACCTCATGATACATATTAGCGATGCAGCTTACATAGTACTCTGTTACACTTTGCGACCGCAGAGACCGCCAGATCAGCTGTCGTGGCACTCGGTCGAATGCCTTTTCAAGGTCAATAAAGGCCAGGTGTGTGTTCCTTCTCATTTCCCTCCGCTTTTCCAACAGGACCCTTAAGCTGTGCAGCGCGTCTGTTGTTGATTTTACTGCTACAAAGCCGCACTGATTTTCGGAGATACTTATTAACCGTAGAAGTCGGTTGTTGATAACTCTTTCCCAGATTTTGAGCGTGTGTGATATATTGTCATCTAGATTCAACTAAAAAAAATTGTAAAACAGGTTACAGGAAATAAAGGCTATTTTTTTTTCATTTACCCTTTTCAGACATTTTGTCAACCGAGAGAGAGAGGAAAAACAAAGAATTATTATAATATGACATTATAATATCTTTGAATTTAAGCAAAAACTAGTTCAATTACATTATTATATGTGTTTGAGTTATTTAAAACCCCTTTTTTGTGTAAAAATTCTAATTAAAGCTGGATATGTGAGGTATGATAGTCCATTTTTAAATATCACTAACTTAGAGCTATGTTTTTTCTATAAAAGAGATGCTATAGAAGTTGAATAAGATACTCGTATTAAATAACTATAAATTCTCAAAATTAAAAAAAAAACACCAACATAAGTAATAACCTGAGTTCCCTTTAAAAAGTAAAAAACACGTTATGCGCTTTCATTTGTGACCCCACTCGATGATATTTTTGCAGACATTCGGTTATTCTTCCCCACTTTTACCCCCATAACTTTTAAACGACTCAACCAATTTTCACGAAACATATCTAAGAACACTCGCACGTAACGCACCTTTCATACAAAAAAACTAAATTGAAATCGCTTCATCCGTTCGCGAGCTACGGTGCCACAGAGAGACAAACAGACAAGTCAAACTTATAACACCCCTCTTTTGGCATCGGGGGTTAAATAGGAAATGCTTGTCGAATCTTGAACTGGTGTTTAAATAAGAAAAGGTTAGAGAATTGACTTCAAATGAGTCAAGTTTTAAGTCTGTCGTTGTCATTACTGCTTTTAAATGCTTAATAAATACGATTCTTGTGTAACTAATGCTAATTATGAACTAAGTAGACTTATACAGATTTAAATATTACGACATCAGCAGTCAAGAGCAATATCTAAGTACTTTGTTGTCGTAGTCCTTGTTTCGATTTATGAAGCTTGAAATATCAATAAAATTTTAAATATAATTCATAGTTTCGATGAAAGGCTTGTTAAATAGACCATATATCTATATCAGAGACCTAAATCTATACCAGTTAAAACTGCTTAATCGTAAATATTGACTTACGTAGTGTAAGAGCTTCATTGACTTTTCTATAAATACGTGAAGCAAAAACTTATAAGGACAAATTGTTTACAGTTTGTATACACTCTTATTGTTAACAATTAACATTCAACAATATCAATTAACTAAATGACATATTAACAGCTATAGGCAACATGCTACGCTAACACGTCCCACTCGCCCTACTGTTGGCGAAAACGAAGATCTTACTAGTGTCGCACGGTTAATCTCTCCATATACCTTGCCCATTCTAGAAAGGCAAGTGACGTCACTAAGCCACGCTCTTTAAAGTACGATTGTCCAGATATTTCCGCTTATTATGGAAAATACTGTAAAAGTAGATCATATAAGAGGTAAATACTGAACTTAAGATGACCTGATCCTGTAATTTAAAACTATAAAGTTTATCATCATTTAGAGGATATTTATATATAGTCTGCATCTGCAGCCTCGTCTAACTCAGTATTACTTTATATCTTACATGACGTGGCATATTTCAAGACTGCCTTTACTCAGAGCTCAGTTTAGGGATACAGTAGTACCCCATCAAGGTTTGACTTCTAGTCCAAAATTCATCCGATGCAGCTATTATGGGGCTGTTGTCCTCTCTCGATCAGATCAAGGTCATATAATTGTAACTCGAAGTACAAATAGCCGGGAAGTCCGTAAACTTAGATTACTTTTTGTTTGGCACTATGCCATATACTTAGTTTAAGTTTTTTATACAACTTACAGAGATTGACGTATACAAAAATGCAAATTCTATAACTTATCCAAACTTAATGTTGTAAATGCGAGGGAAGTTTCATATCATTAAAATTTGCTGCATATCTGATTAGTTTGTTCGCGTTTCTTAAGTATTCAACCGATTGAATATTTGTTAAAAAACCTAGAATGTCGTAAAGTACCGTTCCATCAATAAAAGTAATTAATTTCAATGCATCGATATTTTGCGCAAGCGAAATCACAACAACTATTTTCAAATAAAATGTATTACTATAAGAAAAATGTTTGTCTAAAAGAACCTTACTATTTATATAACAATTTCTAACATAATTTAACATTCACGAGAATAAAATATACATAGTATATTTATATATGAATAGCTTTAGGTAACTCAATTAACCAAAATGTGCTTACTCCTTGTGGTAAACACTTTATTCCAGCCTGTGTTCACGTTCAGAGTAATTAGTGGGTATCACGCGAACATCACTTTTCACCGCATTCAGATCTTCTCATCTCAGGGTATTCATGCATCTTGCATGTGATTCAAATATTTTTTATGAAGGATGGTCCCACACTAGCGTTATCCCACCGTTTCTTTGAAAAAAGCACACCTCCATATACGTTATTTCTTTGAAGGTCTTAAGGTCTAGTTGGACTAAAAATACAGTAGGCATAAAATTTCTTTTGCAGATTGGTTGTAAGTGGAAGAAAGCAGACAATGTTAGAGTACCAAATATCCAAGTCATGGGAATGGATCCTTCGACCCGTTAAAAATAACGGAATGCCGAATGCTGCTCTGCCGATTGCAGCTTTCTGTTTCTTGTAACTCCTAAGAATTCAAATATTTTTAATAAAACGTACCTGAAGTTAACGTACAGATGTTTGCACACAAATGGGCAATTTCAGGATCCAAGAGATAGCAGGTTTGATATTAGTTTTAAAATTTTGTAATCAAAAATGTTAATTTTGAGAAGTACCTATACATAACAAGGCAATATTTAATCAATGTTTTAGACATATTTAATCAACTATCTAAGGACTAAGAGTCTTCAATAAACCATAACTTTAAATAATAAAGAAATTAAAAAAAACTTATATTTAATAGTTCTTTTACACGGGGCAAACTAGCTCCTGATGGTAGGCCATAACCATCGCCCATGGACACCCGGAACACTAGAGGCGTCACAAGTGCGTTGCCGGCCTTTGGGGGATGGGGGAGGCTTCGGAGTATGGGCCTTCGGTATCCTTATTCACTCGGTGAAATCGGCGAAACCGCTGTTTCACACCGGTTTTCTGTGAGGCCGTAGTATCACTCCGGTCGAGCCGGCCCATTCATGCCGAAGCGTGGCTCTCCCACGGTGAAAAAATATTTCCATGATCACATCTATGAAATGTGTGAACAAACCAAAAAAAGAGACAGATCTAAAGTTTACAGCTTCTCCCTAAATCCTTCCTTGCTTGGCTATCTATAAAAGAAAATATCGAATTTTACTCAACAAAGGACTGTAATTTGCCAAATTGAGACGTAAAACATGTTCTTCGGATTTCTGCAAATTCACCTTTGAATACAATATTGTAATATATTTATTATTGTATAGCATATAATTCAAAAGACCCTGCACGGTAGTTTTAGCTTACTGTGTAAATTATATTTATTACACACAGAAAACAGATTTTAAAATAGGAAGAAGTCCTAAATTTGATCGTACTTTTCACCTATTCTCAAGTAATGTGTCTTCATTCTGACTACCTCTGTGCCGCCGTGGTAGCGAATGCGACTGCTGTGCTTGAGCTCTCGGGTACGATTCCCGGGTCGGACCAAATGTTCGTATGATCTGCAAATATTTGTTCCGGAGTTTGGGTGATTTTTATGTATAATATGTATGTATTTACAAAATAAAAAAACACGTCTATAAGTATTTATATCAGTTGTCTAGTACCCATAACACAAGCTCTGCTTAGCTCGGGACTAGATGGCGTTGTGTGTTAGATGTACGAAATATTTATTATTATTATATTTATTCTAATGGACGTCACGCTTTATTATTATAAATTTTTAGGCTGCATCACGTCACAACAACAGCCTTTAACAGTCCACTGGTGGACATAGGCTTCTACTGAGAAGGGACAATACATAGAACACCACATAGAAAATATGAAATGCTTTTTACATTATATTTTTATATAAGTAATCAAATTACAATGAGAACAAATTACTAAAAAAATATAAACAAATTAGAAGATTTTTAAAGTACCATTAAAAAAATACAAGAATATGTACTGCAGTTAAGGATCTATTTATTTATTTATTCTGAATTACGATTGACGTGTGTTTCAGACCCTATTATTATCAGATCGCTAGTCTCTTACCCAATAACGATATATAATAATATGTTAAATTAACATCAAATTTTATTCTTGCATGTAATAATACGTTATGTCAAATATAACTGTTTTAAATACGTTATCATTAACAATGTTTATGAGACTTCATAAAATAAGCCTAAGATTTTGGGTTCCATTTTACACGCAGCTACAGAATTGTGTCGACAACAGATTATAGGGGTGCTGACCTATTTCTACCCAAACTGTTGATCAAGTATCAGGCGTACGCCATGCAGACTTTAACAATAGACTCAGCCTTCAGGCATTATTGGACTAGGCGCCAGCACTTTCTTTGACCCTTTGATTTAGGTATAGGTTAGAGATGACTGACCTTTCTTTATGGCAAGAAATGTATAGATGAAACAGTTTAGCTTGAAATACAATTTAATGTTACGTAGTATCTGTATGATAATTACAATAAATATTCTGTGAAAAATATTTAAGTAAAATAAAAGATCCTAAAGTGTTAAAAATATTGCTTCAAATAACAAAAAAAAAAAATTACCTGGAAATGAATAATCTGATAATATTTCTTAATAAAACATAAAACATTGTTGATTTCAGACAGATCCATAACGGATTACTTAGTAAATTATAAAAAAAAACCGACTTCCAAAAAACATCCAACGAAAACTCTCTGCCAAAAAAACACTTAAAAGCGTAAAATAAACTGGTTCTTCATAAATTGCCTATACCTAATTCTTTATTCATTTAAATAGTAGTATTATAATGTGTGCTAGGTACCTAAATTAAAAGGAAGTTGAAGTTTTCATTCGATGTTTTTTGGAAGTCGGTTTTTTTTTTATAAAAAGTTTTTATTTTTCAGTTTTAGTGCAGTATCGTAGGTAAGTAGTAAGTTGAACTAGTTCATCATCAAGAATACAAATTAAGGTCTATACGTACGTGTAATATTAAAATCATCCTCTAATCCCTTACTGTCGAAGAGTTTAACCTTCTATCATCAGCTCACCTAAATCACTTGAAAGTATACGACTGAAGGTCGTTAGATACGTATGAAATTGAAAGAATTATCCTCCAACTCCTAACCGTTGAGGAGTTGTACCTTCCACCTTCCATCATCAACTTACCTAAATAATTTAAAAGAATACGACTAAAGGTAACATATATACATGTGATATTTAAAGATTTATCCTCCAACTCCTAACCGTTAAGGAATTGTGCCTTACATCATCAGCTAATCATTATAAAATGATGACTACCAGACGCAAATACCAGTGTAACTTCAGAAAATATACGAAAAATATAGTCTGTGCCTATAAAAAATGAGGGTTTCTCTCGATTTCCTTGGGATCCCATCATCAGATCCTGATATGGTGGCAATGGGACCACATCGGGAGCATACCCTTTCGAATACAAAAAAAAAATCAAAATCGGTCCACAATTGACGGAGTAATCGGTGAACATACATTAAAAAAAAACATAGAACCTCCTCCTTTTTGGAAGTCGATTAAAAAGAAAATGAATTAAATTTAACCTATGGTAGAAGCAAGTTAAAAAGAATTCGAGACTTAGATATTGCTAGAGGTTCACCTACAAACAATATCGTTAATCATTGGAGATTCGTACCTCCCTGCTATTACCTTCAGGCTTGTGGGCTGGCAGGATCTGGCCTGCACACTGCAAAGCAACGAGGCAGATTTATCTCTGATAATTAATAGTATGGAAGCTAACAACGTGTGACTGCGCGAACATGCCTGATGCGCTGCAAAAGCGTGGCAACCCCATTACCATTCTGAAGCCGTTATTATATTAGACTCGCAGGGCTTTGGCTCCACGTGTAGAACACCTAAAAAATACTATAGAAGTGTTATTTTAACTTGTTCACTCACTTTTACACAACGCGCAAAGCTGAGTTCAATAATGCAATTTATTAATGCAGTTAGATAATTCTTTGTGCGATGTTTTGGCCAGGTCAGAGCCTCGTTAGTGAAATTTATTGATCCAAGTACTTCCAAAGATAATAGAAAATACATTTTTGAAAGTAAAAATAAAAAAATAAAATACACATTGTAATAAATTTGTTTCACAAAACTAGAGAACACCAGTAGTGCGATCCGGCGACTCACAGCCATTACCGAAGTCATTACGAAATATGCAATGTAAGGCAGCGCAAATAAGACACTCGAGGGGTAAATAAAAAACTTCACGTCTAAACAATTTTCGTTCTCTCTAAAACTGCCAAACGACGCCAGGCCAACCGCTACAGCGCTGTTTGAACAATCGACATTTACGGTAGGGTTAATGTGTGTTTTCTCTGCAGTTTGCTGTTGTACTCAAACCGAACAAGCGAACTGGCTATCGAGGCCATACCTTACTTTTAGTAGTTGTGCCAACCTGCGTGTTTTTAAAATAAACTATTAACAGGAATACCTTTCCATCTAGGTGCCATTTGCGTTTGGTCACAGGTCAGGAATAAATCTAAAAAATGAGATCTTTTTATTAGAAAACTTCGTGTAACGAGTTGAACTTGCAATTCATGAATTTAATGCTCTTATCATTATTGATTAAAAATTTGTAAAAAAAATCTAACTAAGAGTATTTTTTGCGATTACGTCATAGGTTTTCAATGAAGTTGTTGTATTATATTCAAATATTTGTTGTAGTCAATTCAAATATTCTGATTTCATATGGTCTGTTCTGTATTCGGATTTCATTAGTGATGCTGTTACGTAAATATAAGAGAAATAAGAATTTTAAATCTAGTTCACTGCTCATGCCTTAAAATACAGCAATAATACTAGAATAATGTACATTAATAATAAGGCGCAGTGGATTATTTCAAGGCTGATGCAGGTATCTGTAACAATTGGAGCCGTTTCTAAGCTCCGTCGGTGTCAGTGGGTGGCAAAGGGGTGCATTTAGGGCATTTGTACACTAACCACGAATATTTAAACTTCAAATATTTAATAGGTGAATTTAGTTATTTCGTTTAGTGACGTCAATGTTGCCTGTAACCTAAATTATGTAAGTGCAAATAAATAAGTTTTTGGTGGTAAATATTTAGTATAGGTATTTGACTGCACGATTGGCCTAGTGGTTTAGCGGTCACCTCGCCGTTTCCTACTTCGTCAAGTGTCGTGGGTTCAAATCCCACGTAGGACAAACACTTTGTGTGATCCACAAATTGTTGTTCTGAGTCTGGGTGTTCTTTGTGTCCGTTTTATGTATGTTTGTAAAGTCCCCCGCGACACAGGATTTATTCCTAGTGCGGGAGTTGTCATTAAAAAATAATAATTAGGTATTAACTTATTGGTGGACAGTCTTCGATCAAATATATCATAGATGCACTGTTGCCGCTTCAAAAGTGGCACCGGCAAAACAAGGCATAAAACAACAATATGCCTTGTTTCGCTCTCATTCGCTTGGTGGCCGCGCTCGTGTTTACACAATTAGCAATGCCGAAGTGCGTAGTAAAAACTTGTAAAAATTACACTCTAAAAGTGCAAAAGAAGGATGGAATATCATATTTTCAGTTAGTCTATATTTAATCTAACATATTGGTGTATTTTCGTTAAGCTTTAAGGCTAATTTTATGAATATTTTGATAAAATTTCCCTTTCACACTCACGGGCGATGCTCATAAGAGAAAACAAGACAAGCCTAGTGCTAGCGAACAAAGTCAGTAGGATAATGGCGGAGTCGCCTTTACAATTTTTTTTAGGTTAATTGAAGATTTGTTTTTGTTTTCCAAAATTTATATAAACCAAATACATCTAGTGTGGTGTGTTCCAACCATTTTTGTGAAGATGATATGTACAAAACAGAAAAAGAATTCAGGAGAATAAAGAAGACAGCCCAACCAACTTTACAGGTAGGTATTATAATCTACTAAGAATATTTAACCGACTTTAAAAAAAGAGGTTATTAATTCGATCTGCATGTATGTATTTTTGTCAAAATTGCAAACAGTTTATAAATGTTGGTCTATACCAGATTCTAAACGTGATTGCCAAAATTTAAAATTATATATATGTATGTCCGTTCGTAAATATCTGAAAACCATTTAAGTTGGAATATAAAATATATTTGACGATTACAGTTTAGATATAGTCCAACTTATGGAACAGTGCAATATAATATGTATAAATACAGGCACGTAGGTATAGAAGGTCTAATATCTGAGTGGAATATTCAATATTAAATTAATACTTATCATAATTTATAATAAAATTATATTCAAACTTTTAGCTATCAGAATCAAAAGAAGAAATAAAAATTGTGTGAAATAATTAATTATTTGTTGGTCCATCCAACTACCGTATTTTTTTTAAATCGAAAAGCAACTCCTTTTTGTCTATGTTCCAAATAGAAGCGATAAGACCGGAACACACTATTTAATGTCAGTTGAATGTAACTCTCGTTATTCTTTGTACTATTATGTGTTTTATTGTAATACATTAAGTTTAATTTTTCAATACACTTGTTTTTGGACATGTGTTGTTTTATTTCTGATTTTTTAAAGAGTCATAAAATTTTATTGTCCGATCCTGTCATCAAACTAAAAGGTAATATGTAGTGAATTTAATATGGATTTATTTCCGTCCGTACGTCAATTGCTTAAAGTTAACATTAGGTTAAGCTGTATGCCAGTTCAGGACTTTTTTCGCTATATCTCAAGTGGTATACATGTACCTAAGTACGTATAGAAGCGTGGCCAGTATTTTGTTCAGTTTTGTATGGAACTGTGCATCTATAATATATCTGATCGAAGTGGACAGTGGTTATTTATGAGTGGTAAGTATAGGATTTTTTTTTCCTATATATATCCCGCATAACACAGCAATCTGTCATCATAGACATTTATCTGTTTCTTTGTTTGAACTATATCTGATTATTATTTTTAATTATTTTTCCTAGCAAGGGGAGCCGTCCATTGACCACTCTCACAATTTTTTGGAAAATCTTTCTACAAGATTTGGAACGCTGTTCCTTCTTAGTCTTGAGTAAGTGGTACTGGAGTATAGGAAAATAATACACTAATTATTTAAAAATTTGACGTGAAGTCCAATATCGAACGATACGACGAACGATGACTTACCAACAAAAAACTAAACCAAAGTAATGTAAGTAAGGTGATGTAATGTTTTTTCTAATAAACTAAATCTCACGTGCTTTAATATTTAATCAATATTGTGACATTTTTAATTACCATGTAAAAACAGTTACCGTGGGAGAGCGACGCTTCGGCATGAATGGGCCGGCTCGACCGGAGTGATACCACGGCCTCACCGAAATCCGGTGTGAAACAGCGCTAGCTCTGTGTTTCTCCGAGCCCATCCCCAACCCATCCCCCCATCCCCCTCCCATCCCCCAAAGGCCGGTAACGAATTTGTGACGCCTCTGGTGTTGCGGGTGTCTATGGGCGCCGGTAATAGCTTTCCATCAGGCGATACGTCTGCTCGTTTGCCCCCTGTCACATAATAATAATAAAAACATACCTCAAAAATATAGCTTCCATGACAAAATTGTTCAATAATGATTTTTCTACATAAATTGCATCTATATTTGTATTATATAGTCACAGTGTGTTATAACCTTTATAAGGAAAGAGTATTCAAGTCAGCGCCTTGGTATTTCAGTGAGGAGCCACGTCAGTCTCTCATACCGGCTTTATTCAGAGACCGTTCCACTTCAGCTTTGATGCGTTCGTAAACTCCAGCACCTCTGTTACTAATGTGGATTTTAGTTTCTGAACTGTACTGATATAATAAACCCCAAAAGTTTTGTTTTGAAAATCTTATAACGGTAAAATACTTACGGTAGGAAGAAGCGGTAATTGAGATTAAAAATAACTATACACATTTGAACCTCTTCAAATAATCGTTTAATATAATTCTTTTAAATTAAAAGTAAATATTAAAAACAAAAATAGTAGTATTTGCATTATAAACATCCGAAGAAATTTTGCAGAGCTGCAAATACTGTCACCTTTAAGTAGGACACAGCGTTGGAGCAAGCGTCTTATTTAAAGTCTCTTATTGAAGTTATAATGAAGAAGCTGTCGGGCTGAAGGCAGCCCCTGTTTGTATTCCATCATCCTATAGAAAGGCAGGTGCAAAGAATGGGCTCCGTAGTTCGAAGTGAAATCAGGTCAGCTTTTGATCTTGAATCGTATTTTATTTTATTATAAGACTAGCTTTGACACGCTGCTTCGCTCACGCAGAATTTCATACCCTGATTTACTGTCTTAGGGTTGGAATTTCAAAAAATCCTTTCTTAGTGCTCACTTATGTTACATAAAGAACCTACATGCAAAATTTCAGGATTCTAGCTTCAGCGGTTTGGGCTGTGCGTTGATCTCTGGGTATGTCAGTCAGTCACCTTCCTCTTTTACATAATATATATAGACTATGTTATGTACTATGTTATATTGTTGTCTATTTGTACTTGAAAATGATGTAAGGACATTGTAGTTTCACAGTTATTTTTAACCCTTATTTTGTTACTTCAGATTTGAGGATAAAATATAATATTTAAATTTTGTATTAGTTCGTAAATATAGTTTTTTTAAGGGTTACATTAGACTCAATGGTTCCATTGTATATGAGATAATATATTATTATTGGATTACATAAATGTAACAGACATTTGTTTCGTAAATCCTTTTTAAGAAATATACAATACTTTTACTATCGTAGCCAAACAAGGAAAGGATTTTCCAAAGAAAGTTGTTTTATTACATTTGTCTATGCGAAATATCATCTAGTATTTAAAGGTAATTTATATTACTTTACTTTAGTTTATCCCTAGAGAGTAATAGATCATAGTTATGGTACTGGGCTTATAACAACGTTAGAGGGGAAGAAATTAGCTGTTAGGAAAAAATGATATTATTGTAACAGGAAGCTTTATATCGTTGCTGTTATAGATAAAATATAATGATTATTTTTATTTCTAGCAATTGTATGAATATTTCAATACTGAGGATCTCGATAGCATGACCGAATTTCGAAAGGTATTTTTAAATAAATTTTAAATAAATTCGTATCCAAACATTTTTACAATAGGAATATTTTCAATGAGTATGATAATATTACAAATACGACTGAGAACAAAATAAAAATAAAACACCTGAAATATAACAAATTAAAAGAATTAGTAGTGGATCAAATCTTGTAGACTAAATAATCAATATACAGTATGGGATAATCACTGCAGTTAACGCGCTGAAAGACACTACGAGTCCTAATAAAGAACAGTTAACTGACATAATTAAAAACCTCTAGCCAAGACGTTATCATATTAAATAATCATTAAACGAGTTTGCTTCCATAATGAGTTTTCTTCAGTAATTTACTGCTTTAATTGCCGCTGCATTTAAAATTATGACCTTAAAAGACTGTTTTGGTTTGAGGAAATTTCATTGTTATGTTAATAGACTCCAATAGAAAGGGCTCTTTGAAGAAGCGAGTATAATAATGTGCTTTTGCCCTTAAAAGGAAGTTTTTGTGTCATAATTTATTTAAATACCTGTTTTACTCGAAAGTGGTTTATCCAAACTGGTATATTTTATTACCAGACTACGGCAAAGCCAAAGGAGGGTTATGATTTTGACAGGCTATTTTAAGGTATAATTGGTGATCCATTGTTGAAACTATAGATATGACGAACATTTCTCAACATTACGACAAACAAATTGAAAGATATCTTTGAAATTAAGAATTTCAGAAATAAAAAATTCTGTAAGTCAGTCAGGGCTAACATCGTTGGCAATAGCTTGCAAAATGTAATCACCTAAATTGTTTTACCAAGAGTTTTAGTATGTCTATTTAAATTTAGAATGTATATTTCCAAGAATTCAAGTTTCAGTTTCTGACCTGTCGAATAATTTGCTTGCTTTAGCCACTGACACAATATATTTCGATAGTGCTTTAGCTAAACTACGGTTAACATTATCTATGAATTCAGAATTTCATAAGAGGATTTGAATGGTATCACACTGAATATAATCACGCCCAAGTTAGGCTATTGTTTACTAACTTAGACTAACTAGATCGTGGGCTAACGAAGAAAATTTTTGAACAGGTATTATTATTAAGACATTTCTATTGTTTATGTCCCTTAGTGTGTGTTGTTTTAAACTTTTTAGTTTTGTTTTTAGCATCCTCACGATTTATTTGTAACATAGATGTTGTCGTTTAAAACGTCACAAGAACGAATAGTTGACATACCTTGCTCCCTACTAAAACTGTGGATTCGAAATTCAAATTCAAAATTCTTTTGCAGGAGTCAGTATCCATTCGTTACCTGACCTTATCTTTACAACTACTGCATTCGTGTGATTTCGAATATTCAGAACTGAGCAGTTCTGAATACTTAAATCACAGAAATATACCAAGTTTCTCATAAAATACACAATACATTTAAATACTTAATAATACAGTAGTACTTACTACATAAGCTTCGTAAAGGAATTTCTTCAGAAAGATTTAGTGTGCATTACTGTTGTACCACATTTTAGTATTTATCCCTAATACCCACATCATTTAGACAACATGATTATGGGCACTGGACTTCATAATGTTGAAGCGTTGTTTTAAAATTTAAGGATTTATCTACATATGTATGATATATTAGATTTATTGATGGACTTCTATGCTTAAATCTTAATTATCAAATAGGTTTGCCTCTTCGTCAATCAACGTGTATAAAAGTTTTCTTCATACAATTAATCACTGTGAATTTCTCTGTACTCTAATCAGAAATTCTGCCTACATAGAAATTGGAGACAGAAGCTTTGTTTGGGCTTTGTGTTTGCAGACAAACAGAGCGCCGACATGCTTGTGTAGACAAGACTCGTAAGTAGATAGTATTTCGTATATGATACAATAGGGAACTACGGCTAATCAATAATGAGTAGGCACTACTGTTTGATCTATCAGACCAAGACAAATAAATACTACTTGTGTTGTGTACAGGAAACTATCGTAACCTGCACTTACAATATCAAGAGCATTATTACTATTATTACTAATATTACTTTTAGTAAGTGGAAAATGATCGTATTGTGACTATTCTTCTTTTATTTTACTTACTTTTACTTCTATTGGCTAAAGGTACTGTGAATCGTTAAATTCTATATATTTTATTTTCTATTTATTTATTCTATACTATTGAATATACGACAGGTAGATAATTAGTGGAAATGGGCGCAGTGTCATTGACAAACTATTATAAATTCCTTTACGCTAAAGATCTATAAAAAAAGTATCGCGAAAATTCGAAAGGATTTTTACTAAGCAATACTCGTAAGCATGTATATACTTGTTATGATATAAAATTGTATTATCAAAGAAAATAATAGATTTAATTGAATTCAAGACATTTTTTTTTACATAGGAATATAATTTTGTTTGAAATCAAATATGAATCAAAATAGAGACTATGGCTTTCAATAGACATTATCCATTGCGAGGGTAAAATCTTTGGTACTGATAGTATTTCCTACGTCTAATTTAAGGTGAATTGGATATAAAGTAATAACGATGTTTCCATGTAAGTCCCAAGTGATTTTACCTTTAATAAAGAAAATTGTTTTCTTAAGTTGAGAAATCCGTAAACTTCGCGAATATTCTAAGGAAATATGTATTTCAGGACAAAATATTTAGCGATGTATTTTACTTTATTTTACGATATTTACTTAAACCGAGTTTTCGGAATGGCTAGTATGAAATTTATTTTATCGAAGCACATAATTCTTATGACACATTATTTGTGCTGATGCACGTGTAAGCAGAACATGATATGTCGTTAAAAAATAAAGTGAATACTAAAAAGTTGCTAATTTTTTTGTAAGCTGCTTTGTATAATGATATTTTTGATTTATTTGTTTTTATTTAATTTTATTTGATTGAGTTTATTTAATTTAATTGATTTATTAATTTCTGCCTTTAATTATCCATGTTTTTGTTTAACTAAGTGTCTTGGTTAACCTAAAATTAATGATAACTAAATAAATAAAAAAACCTTAGAGCTACCGCTTTCAAATATACTTAAAAATTCAATGTACTTCCACTAATCAGATTTTGCAAGATGTCTTAACACTTAGGAGTAATTCAAATCTCTGCCTATAGCTTATTTTAGAACGATGTTTATGTCAAAATCTCCTCTCAGGAATAGATTTTGACAGATGTGATCTCTGTTTACCTGAGACAAGATCAATCTAGTCTCAAGTGGTAATTTCTAAGGCGTTTTAATGGAAACTAACATATTTTTTAATGATGTTTCTGAATAACAACGAAAAATTTAATTTACCTTACTTTATTTACGAAAGAATTACTTATAATACACATTCCAATTCACTTTAATTAACATTATTTGATATTCAATACACTTAAAACACATATTTAACCATTTGTTTCAATTAATATCACTCACAACCTTTTGGTCTATGACAAAAATATATTATTTTTGTAGATTTAAAAACCAAAACATAGTTTGACACTTCAACATGACAAGTATTGATAACAATTTGAACGTTTATAACACCTATATAACGAATATAACACCTACAAACTGAAAATTTAGCAGGTAGGTTCCTTATAGGGTGTAGACATCCGCTAAGAACGGATTTTACGAAACTCCACCCCTAAGGGGTTAAACGGGGGTTGGAAGATTGTATGAAAGTCCTATGTTTTTGAAGTAAGAGACTTGAAATTTAAATATATACTCTATATGCGGTGTGGAGGTGTACTAATAGTGTACCTTTAGAAATCAACCCCTTTTTGGGGCTAAAACGGGGGATGATAGTTTGGACGCAAACGAGGTTGCTTGGATCAGCTAGTATTATATAAAGCTGAAGAGTTTGTTTGTTTGAACGCGCTAACCTCAGGAACCGCTGGTCCGATTTGAAAAATTCTTTCAGTGTTGGATAGTACATTTATCGAGGAAGGCTATAGGTTATATATCATCACGCTACAATCAATAGGAGCGGAGCACCAATGAAAAATGTTTCAAAAACGGCGAAAAATTATCACGCTATTATTTTTAATTATTTTTCCTAGCAAGGGGAGCCGTCCATTGACCACTCTCACAATTTTTTGGAAAATCTTTCTACAAGATTTGGAACGCTGTTCCTTCTTAGTCTTGAGTAAGTGGTACTGGAGTATAGGAAAATAATACACTAATTATTTAAAAATTTGACGTGAAGTCCAATATCGAACGATACGACGAACGATGACTTACCAACAAAAAACTAAACCAAAGTAATGTAAGTAAGGTGATGTAATGTTTTTTCTAATAAACTAAATCTCACGTGCTTTAATATTTAATCAATATTGTGACATTTTTAATTACCATGTAAAAACAGTTACCGTGGGAGAGCGACGCTTCGGCATGAATGGGCCGGCTCGACCGGAGTGATACCACGGCCTCACCGAAATCCGGTGTGAAACAGCGCTAGCTCTGTGTTTCTCCGAGCCCATCCCCAACCCATCCCCCCATCCCCCTCCCATCCCCCAAAGGCCGGTAACGAATTTGTGACGCCTCTGGTGTTGCGGGTGTCTATGGGCGCCGGTAATAGCTTTCCATCAGGCGATACGTCTGCTCGTTTGCCCCCTGTCACATAATAATAATAAAAACATACCTCAAAAATATAGCTTCCATGACAAAATTGTTCAATAATGATTTTTCTACATAAATTGCATCTATATTTGTATTATATAGTCACAGTGTGTTATAACCTTTATAAGGAAAGAGTATTCAAGTCAGCGCCTTGGTATTTCAGTGAGGAGCCACGTCAGTCTCTCATACCGGCTTTATTCAGAGACCGTTCCACTTCAGCTTTGATGCGTTCGTAAACTCCAGCACCTCTGTTACTAATGTGGATTTTAGTTTCTGAACTGTACTGATATAATAAACCCCAAAAGTTTTGTTTTGAAAATCTTATAACGGTAAAATACTTACGGTAGGAAGAAGCGGTAATTGAGATTAAAAATAACTATACACATTTGAACCTCTTCAAATAATCGTTTAATATAATTCTTTTAAATTAAAAGTAAATATTAAAAACAAAAATAGTAGTATTTGCATTATAAACATCCGAAGAAATTTTGCAGAGCTGCAAATACTGTCACCTTTAAGTAGGACACAGCGTTGGAGCAAGCGTCTTATTTAAAGTCTCTTATTGAAGTTATAATGAAGAAGCTGTCGGGCTGAAGGCAGCCCCTGTTTGTATTCCATCATCCTATAGAAAGGCAGGTGCAAAGAATGGGCTCCGTAGTTCGAAGTGAAATCAGGTCAGCTTTTGATCTTGAATCGTATTTTATTTTATTATAAGACTAGCTTTGACACGCTGCTTCGCTCACGCAGAATTTCATACCCTGATTTACTGTCTTAGGGTTGGAATTTCAAAAAATCCTTTCTTAGTGCTCACTTATGTTACATAAAGAACCTACATGCAAAATTTCAGGATTCTAGCTTCAGCGGTTTGGGCTGTGCGTTGATCTCTGGGTATGTCAGTCAGTCACCTTCCTCTTTTACATAATATATATAGACTATGTTATGTACTATGTTATATTGTTGTCTATTTGTACTTGAAAATGATGTAAGGACATTGTAGTTTCACAGTTATTTTTAACCCTTATTTTGTTACTTCAGATTTGAGGATAAAATATAATATTTAAATTTTGTATTAGTTCGTAAATATAGTTTTTTTAAGGGTTACATTAGACTCAATGGTTCCATTGTATATGAGATAATATATTATTATTGGATTACATAAATGTAACAGACATTTGTTTCGTAAATCCTTTTTAAGAAATATACAATACTTTTACTATCGTAGCCAAACAAGGAAAGGATTTTCCAAAGAAAGTTGTTTTATTACATTTGTCTATGCGAAATATCATCTAGTATTTAAAGGTAATTTATATTACTTTACTTTAGTTTATCCCTAGAGAGTAATAGATCATAGTTATGGTACTGGGCTTATAACAACGTTAGAGGGGAAGAAATTAGCTGTTAGGAAAAAATGATATTATTGTAACAGGAAGCTTTATATCGTTGCTGTTATAGATAAAATATAATGATTATTTTTATTTCTAGCAATTGTATGAATATTTCAATACTGAGGATCTCGATAGCATGACCGAATTTCGAAAGGTATTTTTAAATAAATTTTAAATAAATTCGTATCCAAACATTTTTACAATAGGAATATTTTCAATGAGTATGATAATATTACAAATACGACTGAGAACAAAATAAAAATAAAACACCTGAAATATAACAAATTAAAAGAATTAGTAGTGGATCAAATCTTGTAGACTAAATAATCAATATACAGTATGGGATAATCACTGCAGTTAACGCGCTGAAAGACACTACGAGTCCTAATAAAGAACAGTTAACTGACATAATTAAAAACCTCTAGCCAAGACGTTATCATATTAAATAATCATTAAACGAGTTTGCTTCCATAATGAGTTTTCTTCAGTAATTTACTGCTTTAATTGCCGCTGCATTTAAAATTATGACCTTAAAAGACTGTTTTGGTTTGAGGAAATTTCATTGTTATGTTAATAGACTCCAATAGAAAGGGCTCTTTGAAGAAGCGAGTATAATAATGTGCTTTTGCCCTTAAAAGGAAGTTTTTGTGTCATAATTTATTTAAATACCTGTTTTACTCGAAAGTGGTTTATCCAAACTGGTATATTTTATTACCAGACTACGGCAAAGCCAAAGGAGGGTTATGATTTTGACAGGCTATTTTAAGGTATAATTGGTGATCCATTGTTGAAACTATAGATATGACGAACATTTCTCAACATTACGACAAACAAATTGAAAGATATCTTTGAAATTAAGAATTTCAGAAATAAAAAATTCTGTAAGTCAGTCAGGGCTAACATCGTTGGCAATAGCTTGCAAAATGTAATCACCTAAATTGTTTTACCAAGAGTTTTAGTATGTCTATTTAAATTTAGAATGTATATTTCCAAGAATTCAAGTTTCAGTTTCTGACCTGTCGAATAATTTGCTTGCTTTAGCCACTGACACAATATATTTCGATAGTGCTTTAGCTAAACTACGGTTAACATTATCTATGAATTCAGAATTTCATAAGAGGATTTGAATGGTATCACACTGAATATAATCACGCCCAAGTTAGGCTATTGTTTACTAACTTAGACTAACTAGATCGTGGGCTAACGAAGAAAATTTTTGAACAGGTATTATTATTAAGACATTTCTATTGTTTATGTCCCTTAGTGTGTGTTGTTTTAAACTTTTTAGTTTTGTTTTTAGCATCCTCACGATTTATTTGTAACATAGATGTTGTCGTTTAAAACGTCACAAGAACGAATAGTTGACATACCTTGCTCCCTACTAAAACTGTGGATTCGAAATTCAAATTCAAAATTCTTTTGCAGGAGTCAGTATCCATTCGTTACCTGACCTTATCTTTACAACTACTGCATTCGTGTGATTTCGAATATTCAGAACTGAGCAGTTCTGAATACTTAAATCACAGAAATATACCAAGTTTCTCATAAAATACACAATACATTTAAATACTTAATAATACAGTAGTACTTACTACATAAGCTTCGTAAAGGAATTTCTTCAGAAAGATTTAGTGTGCATTACTGTTGTACCACATTTTAGTATTTATCCCTAATACCCACATCATTTAGACAACATGATTATGGGCACTGGACTTCATAATGTTGAAGCGTTGTTTTAAAATTTAAGGATTTATCTACATATGTATGATATATTAGATTTATTGATGGACTTCTATGCTTAAATCTTAATTATCAAATAGGTTTGCCTCTTCGTCAATCAACGTGTATAAAAGTTTTCTTCATACAATTAATCACTGTGAATTTCTCTGTACTCTAATCAGAAATTCTGCCTACATAGAAATTGGAGACAGAAGCTTTGTTTGGGCTTTGTGTTTGCAGACAAACAGAGCGCCGACATGCTTGTGTAGACAAGACTCGTAAGTAGATAGTATTTCGTATATGATACAATAGGGAACTACGGCTAATCAATAATGAGTAGGCACTACTGTTTGATCTATCAGACCAAGACAAATAAATACTACTTGTGTTGTGTACAGGAAACTATCGTAACCTGCACTTACAATATCAAGAGCATTATTACTATTATTACTAATATTACTTTTAGTAAGTGGAAAATGATCGTATTGTGACTATTCTTCTTTTATTTTACTTACTTTTACTTCTATTGGCTAAAGGTACTGTGAATCGTTAAATTCTATATATTTTATTTTCTATTTATTTATTCTATACTATTGAATATACGACAGGTAGATAATTAGTGGAAATGGGCGCAGTGTCATTGACAAACTATTATAAATTCCTTTACGCTAAAGATCTATAAAAAAAGTATCGCGAAAATTCGAAAGGATTTTTACTAAGCAATACTCGTAAGCATGTATATACTTG
The DNA here is from genome assembly GCA_949125395.1 of Diaphora mendica. Lineage (NCBI taxonomy): Eukaryota > Metazoa > Arthropoda > Insecta > Lepidoptera > Erebidae > Diaphora > Diaphora mendica. The sequence goes on along the minus strand of OX421313.1, from coordinate 20,562,555 downwards.
TTATGATATAAAATTGTATTATCAAAGAAAATAATAGATTTAATTGAATTCAAGACATTTTTTTTTACATAGGAATATAATTTTGTTTGAAATCAAATATGAATCAAAATAGAGACTATGGCTTTCAATAGACATTATCCATTGCGAGGGTAAAATCTTTGGTACTGATAGTATTTCCTACGTCTAATTTAAGGTGAATTGGATATAAAGTAATAACGATGTTTCCATGTAAGTCCCAAGTGATTTTACCTTTAATAAAGAAAATTGTTTTCTTAAGTTGAGAAATCCGTAAACTTCGCGAATATTCTAAGGAAATATGTATTTCAGGACAAAATATTTAGCGATGTATTTTACTTTATTTTACGATATTTACTTAAACCGAGTTTTCGGAATGGCTAGTATGAAATTTATTTTATCGAAGCACATAATTCTTATGACACATTATTTGTGCTGATGCACGTGTAAGCAGAACATGATATGTCGTTAAAAAATAAAGTGAATACTAAAAAGTTGCTAATTTTTTTGTAAGCTGCTTTGTATAATGATATTTTTGATTTATTTGTTTTTATTTAATTTTATTTGATTGAGTTTATTTAATTTAATTGATTTATTAATTTCTGCCTTTAATTATCCATGTTTTTGTTTAACTAAGTGTCTTGGTTAACCTAAAATTAATGATAACTAAATAAATAAAAAAACCTTAGAGCTACCGCTTTCAAATATACTTAAAAATTCAATGTACTTCCACTAATCAGATTTTGCAAGATGTCTTAACACTTAGGAGTAATTCAAATCTCTGCCTATAGCTTATTTTAGAACGATGTTTATGTCAAAATCTCCTCTCAGGAATAGATTTTGACAGATGTGATCTCTGTTTACCTGAGACAAGATCAATCTAGTCTCAAGTGGTAATTTCTAAGGCGTTTTAATGGAAACTAACATATTTTTTAATGATGTTTCTGAATAACAACGAAAAATTTAATTTACCTTACTTTATTTACGAAAGAATTACTTATAATACACATTCCAATTCACTTTAATTAACATTATTTGATATTCAATACCCTTAAAACACATATTTAACCATTTGTTTCAATTAATATCACTCACAACCTTTTGGTCTATGACAAAAATATATTATTTTTGTAGATTTAAAAACCAAAACATAGTTTGACACTTCAACATGACAAGTATTGATAACAATTTGAACGTTTATAACACCTATATAACGAATATAACACCTACAAACTGAAAATTTAGCAGGTAGGTTCCTTATAGGGTGTAGACATCCGCTAAGAACGGATTTTACGAAACTCCACCCCTAAGGGGTTAAACGGGGGTTGGAAGATTGTATGAAAGTCCTATGTTTTTGAAGTAAGAGACTTGAAATTTAAATATATACTCTATATGCGGTGTGGAGGTGTACTAATAGTGTACCTTTAGAAATCAACCCCTTTTTGGGGCTAAAACGGGGGATGATAGTTTGGACGCAAACGAGGTTGCTTGGATCAGCTAGTATTATATAAAGCTGAAGAGTTTGTTTGTTTGAACGCGCTAACCTCAGGAACCGCTGGTCCGATTTGAAAAATTCTTTCAGTGTTGGATAGTACATTTATCGAGGAAGGCTATAGGTTATATATCATCACGCTACAATCAATAGGAGCGGAGCACCAATGAAAAATGTTTCAAAAACGGCGAAAAATTATCACGCTATTATTTTTAATTATTTTTCCTAGCAAGGGGAGCCGTCCATTGACCACTCTCACAATTTTTTGGAAAATCTTTCTACAAGATTTGGAACGCTGTTCCTTCTTAGTCTTGAGTAAGTGGTACTGGAGTATAGGAAAATAATACACTAATTATTTAAAAATTTGACGTGAAGTCCAATATCGAACGATACGACGAACGATGACTTACCAACAAAAAACTAAACCAAAGTAATGTAAGTAAGGTGATGTAATGTTTTTTCTAATAAACTAAATCTCACGTGCTTTAATATTTAATCAATATTGTGACATTTTTAATTACCATGTAAAAACAGTTACCGTGGGAGAGCGACGCTTCGGCATGAATGGGCCGGCTCGACCGGAGTGATACCACGGCCTCACCGAAATCCGGTGTGAAACAGCGCTAGCTCTGTGTTTCTCCGAGCCCATCCCCAACCCATCCCCCCATCCCCCTCCCATCCCCCAAAGGCCGGTAACGAATTTGTGACGCCTCTGGTGTTGCGGGTGTCTATGGGCGCCGGTAATAGCTTTCCATCAGGCGATACGTCTGCTCGTTTGCCCCCTGTCACATAATAATAATAAAAACATACCTCAAAAATATAGCTTCCATGACAAAATTGTTCAATAATGATTTTTCTACATAAATTGCATCTATATTTGTATTATATAGTCACAGTGTGTTATAACCTTTATAAGGAAAGAGTATTCAAGTCAGCGCCTTGGTATTTCAGTGAGGAGCCACGTCAGTCTCTCATACCGGCTTTATTCAGAGACCGTTCCACTTCAGCTTTGATGCGTTCGTAAACTCCAGCACCTCTGTTACTAATGTGGATTTTAGTTTCTGAACTGTACTGATATAATAAACCCCAAAAGTTTTGTTTTGAAAATCTTATAACGGTAAAATACTTACGGTAGGAAGAAGCGGTAATTGAGATTAAAAATAACTATACACATTTGAACCTCTTCAAATAATCGTTTAATATAATTCTTTTAAATTAAAAGTAAATATTAAAAACAAAAATAGTAGTATTTGCATTATAAACATCCGAAGAAATTTTGCAGAGCTGCAAATACTGTCACCTTTAAGTAGGACACAGCGTTGGAGCAAGCGTCTTATTTAAAGTCTCTTATTGAAGTTATAATGAAGAAGCTGTCGGGCTGAAGGCAGCCCCTGTTTGTATTCCATCATCCTATAGAAAGGCAGGTGCAAAGAATGGGCTCCGTAGTTCGAAGTGAAATCAGGTCAGCTTTTGATCTTGAATCGTATTTTATTTTATTATAAGACTAGCTTTGACACGCTGCTTCGCTCACGCAGAATTTCATACCCTGATTTACTGTCTTAGGGTTGGAATTTCAAAAAATCCTTTCTTAGTGCTCACTTATGTTACATAAAGAACCTACATGCAAAATTTCAGGATTCTAGCTTCAGCGGTTTGGGCTGTGCGTTGATCTCTGGGTATGTCAGTCAGTCACCTTCCTCTTTTACATAATATATATAGACTATGTTATGTACTATGTTATATTGTTGTCTATTTGTACTTGAAAATGATGTAAGGACATTGTAGTTTCACAGTTATTTTTAACCCTTATTTTGTTACTTCAGATTTGAGGATAAAATATAATATTTAAATTTTGTATTAGTTCGTAAATATAGTTTTTTTAAGGGTTACATTAGACTCAATGGTTCCATTGTATATGAGATAATATATTATTATTGGATTACATAAATGTAACAGACATTTGTTTCGTAAATCCTTTTTAAGAAATATACAATACTTTTACTATCGTAGCCAAACAAGGAAAGGATTTTCCAAAGAAAGTTGTTTTATTACATTTGTCTATGCGAAATATCATCTAGTATTTAAAGGTAATTTATATTACTTTACTTTAGTTTATCCCTAGAGAGTAATAGATCATAGTTATGGTACTGGGCTTATAACAACGTTAGAGGGGAAGAAATTAGCTGTTAGGAAAAAATGATATTATTGTAACAGGAAGCTTTATATCGTTGCTGTTATAGATAAAATATAATGATTATTTTTATTTCTAGCAATTGTATGAATATTTCAATACTGAGGATCTCGATAGCATGACCGAATTTCGAAAGGTATTTTTAAATAAATTTTAAATAAATTCGTATCCAAACATTTTTACAATAGGAATATTTTCAATGAGTATGATAATATTACAAATACGACTGAGAACAAAATAAAAATAAAACACCTGAAATATAACAAATTAAAAGAATTAGTAGTGGATCAAATCTTGTAGACTAAATAATCAATATACAGTATGGGATAATCACTGCAGTTAACGCGCTGAAAGACACTACGAGTCCTAATAAAGAACAGTTAACTGACATAATTAAAAACCTCTAGCCAAGACGTTATCATATTAAATAATCATTAAACGAGTTTGCTTCCATAATGAGTTTTCTTCAGTAATTTACTGCTTTAATTGCCGCTGCATTTAAAATTATGACCTTAAAAGACTGTTTTGGTTTGAGGAAATTTCATTGTTATGTTAATAGACTCCAATAGAAAGGGCTCTTTGAAGAAGCGAGTATAATAATGTGCTTTTGCCCTTAAAAGGAAGTTTTTGTGTCATAATTTATTTAAATACCTGTTTTACTCGAAAGTGGTTTATCCAAACTGGTATATTTTATTACCAGACTACGGCAAAGCCAAAGGAGGGTTATGATTTTGACAGGCTATTTTAAGGTATAATTGGTGATCCATTGTTGAAACTATAGATATGACGAACATTTCTCAACATTACGACAAACAAATTGAAAGATATCTTTGAAATTAAGAATTTCAGAAATAAAAAATTCTGTAAGTCAGTCAGGGCTAACATCGTTGGCAATAGCTTGCAAAATGTAATCACCTAAATTGTTTTACCAAGAGTTTTAGTATGTCTATTTAAATTTAGAATGTATATTTCCAAGAATTCAAGTTTCAGTTTCTGACCTGTCGAATAATTTGCTTGCTTTAGCCACTGACACAATATATTTCGATAGTGCTTTAGCTAAACTACGGTTAACATTATCTATGAATTCAGAATTTCATAAGAGGATTTGAATGGTATCACACTGAATATAATCACGCCCAAGTTAGGCTATTGTTTACTAACTTAGACTAACTAGATCGTGGGCTAACGAAGAAAATTTTTGAACAGGTATTATTATTAAGACATTTCTATTGTTTATGTCCCTTAGTGTGTGTTGTTTTAAACTTTTTAGTTTTGTTTTTAGCATCCTCACGATTTATTTGTAACATAGATGTTGTCGTTTAAAACGTCACAAGAACGAATAGTTGACATACCTTGCTCCCTACTAAAACTGTGGATTCGAAATTCAAATTCAAAATTCTTTTGCAGGAGTCAGTATCCATTCGTTACCTGACCTTATCTTTACAACTACTGCATTCGTGTGATTTCGAATATTCAGAACTGAGCAGTTCTGAATACTTAAATCACAGAAATATACCAAGTTTCTCATAAAATACACAATACATTTAAATACTTAATAATACAGTAGTACTTACTACATAAGCTTCGTAAAGGAATTTCTTCAGAAAGATTTAGTGTGCATTACTGTTGTACCACATTTTAGTATTTATCCCTAATACCCACATCATTTAGACAACATGATTATGGGCACTGGACTTCATAATGTTGAAGCGTTGTTTTAAAATTTAAGGATTTATCTACATATGTATGATATATTAGATTTATTGATGGACTTCTATGCTTAAATCTTAATTATCAAATAGGTTTGCCTCTTCGTCAATCAACGTGTATAAAAGTTTTCTTCATACAATTAATCACTGTGAATTTCTCTGTACTCTAATCAGAAATTCTGCCTACATAGAAATTGGAGACAGAAGCTTTGTTTGGGCTTTGTGTTTGCAGACAAACAGAGCGCCGACATGCTTGTGTAGACAAGACTCGTAAGTAGATAGTATTTCGTATATGATACAATAGGGAACTACGGCTAATCAATAATGAGTAGGCACTACTGTTTGATCTATCAGACCAAGACAAATAAATACTACTTGTGTTGTGTACAGGAAACTATCGTAACCTGCACTTACAATATCAAGAGCATTATTACTATTATTACTAATATTACTTTTAGTAAGTGGAAAATGATCGTATTGTGACTATTCTTCTTTTATTTTACTTACTTTTACTTCTATTGGCTAAAGGTACTGTGAATCGTTAAATTCTATATATTTTATTTTCTATTTATTTATTCTATACTATTGAATATACGACAGGTAGATAATTAGTGGAAATGGGCGCAGTGTCATTGACAAACTATTATAAATTCCTTTACGCTAAAGATCTATAAAAAAAGTATCGCGAAAATTCGAAAGGATTTTTACTAAGCAATACTCGTAAGCATGTATATACTTGTTATGATATAAAATTGTATTATCAAAGAAAATAATAGATTTAATTGAATTCAAGACATTTTTTTTTACATAGGAATATAATTTTGTTTGAAATCAAATATGAATCAAAATAGAGACTATGGCTTTCAATAGACATTATCCATTGCGAGGGTAAAATCTTTGGTACTGATAGTATTTCCTACGTCTAATTTAAGGTGAATTGGATATAAAGTAATAACGATGTTTCCATGTAAGTCCCAAGTGATTTTACCTTTAATAAAGAAAATTGTTTTCTTAAGTTGAGAAATCCGTAAACTTCGCGAATATTCTAAGGAAATATGTATTTCAGGACAAAATATTTAGCGATGTATTTTACTTTATTTTACGATATTTACTTAAACCGAGTTTTCGGAATGGCTAGTATGAAATTTATTTTATCGAAGCACATAATTCTTATGACACATTATTTGTGCTGATGCACGTGTAAGCAGAACATGATATGTCGTTAAAAAATAAAGTGAATACTAAAAAGTTGCTAATTTTTTTGTAAGCTGCTTTGTATAATGATATTTTTGATTTATTTGTTTTTATTTAATTTTATTTGATTGAGTTTATTTAATTTAATTGATTTATTAATTTCTGCCTTTAATTATCCATGTTTTTGTTTAACTAAGTGTCTTGGTTAACCTAAAATTAATGATAACTAAATAAATAAAAAAACCTTAGAGCTACATACCGCTTTCAAATATACTTAAAAATTCAATGTACTTCCACTAATCAGATTTTGCAAGATGTCTTAACACTTAGGAGTAATTCAAATCTCTGCCTATAGCTTATTTTAGAACGATGTTTATGTCAAAATCTCCTCTCAGGAATAGATTTTGACAGATGTGATCTCTGTTTACCTGAGACAAGATCAATCTAGTCTCAAGTGGTAATTTCTAAGGCGTTTTAATGGAAACTAACATATTTTTTAATGATGTTTCTGAATAACAACGAAAAATTTAATTTACCTTACTTTATTTACGAAAGAATTACTTATAATACACATTCCAATTCACTTTAATTAACATTATTTGATATTCAATACACTTAAAACACATATTTAACCATTTGTTTCAATTAATATCACTCACAACCTTTTGGTCTATGACAAAAATATATTATTTTTGTAGATTTAAAAACCAAAACATAGTTTGACACTTCAACATGACAAGTATTGATAACAATTTGAACGTTTATAACACCTATATAACGAATATAACACCTACAAACTGAAAATTTAGCAGGTAGGTTCCTTATAGGGTGTAGACATCCGCTAAGAACGGATTTTACGAAACTCCACCCCTAAGGGGTTAAACGGGGGTTGGAAGATTGTATGAAAGTCCTATGTTTTTGAAGTAAGAGACTTGAAATTTAAATATATACTCTATATGCGGTGTGGAGGTGTACTAATAGTGTACCTTTAGAAATCAACCCCTTTTTGGGGCTAAAACGGGGGATGATAGTTTGGACGCAAACGAGGTTGCTTGGATCAGCTAGTATTATATAAAGCTGAAGAGTTTGTTTGTTTGAACGCGCTAACCTCAGGAACCGCTGGTCCGATTTGAAAAATTCTTTCAGTGTTGGATAGTACATTTATCGAGGAAGGCTATAGGTTATATATCATCACGCTACAATCAATAGGAGCGGAGCACCAATGAAAAATGTTTCAAAAACGGCGAAAAATTATCACGCTACGGGCAAAAGGAGACCCAAACGAGGTTGCGTGGGTCCGCTAGAGTATCTATAAATTAGATGACAGTTCCATGAACTTTATAGGCTTTAACTTTATGACTGCCTCGGTGGCGCAGTGGTAGCGTTTGCGACTGCTGTGCTTGAGGTCTCGGGTTCGATTCCCGGGTCGGACCAAATGTTTGTATGATCTGCAAATATTTGTTTCGGAGCTTGGGTGTTTGATATGTATAATAAGTATGTATTTAAAAAATAATAATAATAATATGTATTTATATCAGTTGTCTAGTACCCATTTTTTTTTTTTTTTTTTTTTTTTTTTTTTTTTTTTTTTTTTAACGTGTGGAAATCCCCTCGGACCGTCACCCCACCGGGGCTTGCGGCGGGGCGGTGTGTCGGACTCGAACCGACTAAAACCACACGGTGTGCCACTCTGCGCCTGTGAAGGAAGGAGTCCGGGAACTGCAGTTATTAACACATCCGGACCCCTCCCAGCGCCTGCCCGCACAGAAGCGGGCACCGTCTGCTGGTATCCTCTCAATTAGGTGACGTACGGCACACGCGTACGTCGCCCCCTCGCGGGAGGCCACTAAAGCGGATGGAGGGGAAAGCCCGTCCCGACCATCCGCGGCCACACTCAGGGCGGCATGAGGCGCTGATAGGCGCGCCTCCGCCGCCCGGTTCGCCGGCGGCGGATTGGGTCCGAGTGGACATCGTCCTCCCGGGCCTTCTCCGCCACCTCCTTCTGCGAGATTACATCTTCGCAGAAGGTTGCGACCGCGGTAAAACTGCTATCGCTACCGGCCATGGAGCGTATGACGGCCGGTAGCGAGAGATCTCCTCCGATGACTGCAGTGAGGGCCCGGCGCTGCGACGCCCATGCAGGGCAGATCGCCAGCGTATGGTTGTCTAGTACCCATAACACAAGCTCTGCTTAGCTTGGGACTAGATGGCGTTGTGTGTTAGATGTCCGAAATATTTATTTATTTATTTATTAGTAGTAGTAAATGTACCACTTTGTAACTTTCTTCGAAAAATTTAATGTTAATTTGTTGGTATTTTATATGCTATCTTAACTGTTACTTCACGCATTATAAAATTTAGATTATATGCTAAGAATACAATACAGTAAATTGTTCCCGAGCGATGAAAAAATACTTACACGAAACGGGGATAGATGCTAATAAATAGATTTTACATAATATACTATATTTCCTTTGCAATATGAATGAAATTGCATAATTTTAATTTTTTTTACCAAAAATGTTTTATAAGTTCATGAACTTATGAAACATTTGTTCACGGGACCGAAACAACAGAATTCGATGTCTGCAAAATTTCACACAAGGCGACACTTACGAGTAGAAAACAATAAAATGGACGTCGCATGTGATAGTTAAATTTAAATAAATATTTGCTAGTGTTTGTACTTTTGTAGAATGTAACATTTCTATCACTTAAAATATACATATACTAAAACTATAAGCAAGGATATATTTCGTAGAGTATGAATTGTCCTTTAATAAATAATGTGGGAGAGTTATGCTTAGGAACATATTGGGTGGCTTGACCGGATTGATCCTACGGCCTAAGATATAAACGGTGTACAGCAAATGAGTTCTCGTGTTGTTTTTCATTTACGCTTGTAAAATAATATAGTTTTGGTTTCAGTACAGAGTACTCTAAAACAAAAATCTGCAATTCATAAAATTAGAACTGTTACACTTTTATTACGAGAATAAATTCGGTGTAACTTACTTATTTCCCTCAAAGTTCATCTACCCCCACGTAGATAACGAGAGTCGATAACGATTCCTTGAATTTCAAACTTCAAACCGAAATTGCCAGCCCAGTAATAAAGTCAAACAAATTAATGGTTACAACATTTCAAATATTGGATCGATTAATTTGTTCGTCCACCCTCGCTGCTCTATTTTCTTCCTCTTCTTCATTGGTATTCATGATTATTTACAACGGACACTGAAATATACTGACCTTTTTCAGGAAGAAAATTACGTAATGAGAAACAGAAAACAACAAACACATGAAAAATGAACATGCCTATTTTTCAAAGTTCAGCGTCAGTAAGGCAACAAACGTGGACAATTTTGTGTCTTGTGGCAGATACAAGCGACCGATGAATATTTGATTTCTATAGAACCAGTATAAGAACATCCACTCCCTGCGCATACGTAAACAATTTTGTGTCCAGTTGCTTCCAGTTAAGACTCATGTCTCATGACAATTACTCATGACGATCAAAAAGTGTCCGGTGTCGGTAACTGGAAACTAAAAGTCGTCAGTTGAAGACACAAACAACATTAACACATTTCCTTACAATTTACGAAAAACAAGCGACGAATTGTGGCCAGAAGTAACGACCGGTGACTGTGTCCGATTGCCGCCACCGGACACAGCAACTACGTTTAACAGTAGCCAGTAATAGCTACGGGCGACACGTTTGCGCAGCGCCTAAGTTGTCCTAAAGAGATAGAAGATTTTCCGTGTAGTAACAGTTTAACAAAATGAAGTGCCAGCACCCCTGCTCTTCCATTGGGTGTCATGTAAGGTTATGCAAGACAACATCACTGCACTGTCGCAAAGGGAAGGAAAACTTGAAACAAACCCTAAACCAACCCGTCTGGCCAGCGTGGCGTAAAGTAGGCCAAAACCTCCTTAGTTAGGAAGGGCCTATGTTCAGCAGTGGACTGTTAAGGGTTGTTGATGCATTGACGCAAGTTGTCCTAAAATGATTAACCAATAAATACGGACTCTTTCTTAGTCAGCCACAAGTAGATAACTTGAAAACCAATTCAAACTTTAAAAATATGTAAAGTAAAGGATTCTGTCAATACGTAGTAGTTTATTTATTAATTTGAAAACCATGTCTAGCTTTGAAAGCACTGTATGTCATCACAGCGTGATACTAATGGGTTAGTTATGGTTAGAAAATAAGAATCCCACCAAAAACATTTTCATGTAAAATGTTGCCAAGACGACTGCTTATGGCTTACCCTGTGAAAAAGATATCAGATCTCATGTAGAGCCAAGGTTCCGAATCTACACGCCCTAACTTTACCAATCCTAACTTTGTAAACTCTACATCTTAGTAAAAATGTATGGCTTCGCTGTTTCGCTACCATACCGTCACGAATGGCAAACGAACGCCTTTTGTGTTTGCAAATATCTAGTTTCTGAAGTAATGTGTTATACGAATATTTAATTTCTGAAGTAACGAAACAGCCAAGCCATACATTTTTACTGAGATGTAGAGTTTACGAAGTTAGGATTGGTAGAGTTAGGGCGTGTAGATTCGGAACCTTGGCTCTACATGAGATCTGATATCTTTTTCAAAGGGTAAGCCATATGCAGTCGTCTTGGCAACATTTTACATGAAAATGTTTTTGGTGGGATTTCATTTCTTTTTGTAAGTTGCTTGAGGCAGTATTTTTTTCTATTTTGAGCTGTATTTCTTGTACATCTTCTTTCGAAAAAGTCCAAAAATAAAAACACCAGCATAAACATTTGTGAAAGTCTCATACAAACTTCCACCCCCCAAATTTGGGGGTTGGGGGGCAAAAGTAATAGGTTTATGAATTTTTCTGTTGTTTGTGTACTAAACTTAGTTTACATACCAAATTTCAGCTTTCTAGCACTTCAGGAAGTACCCTAACAGTTTTGATGATCATCAGTGTGTCAGTGACGAATTCGGTGTTTTTAGGTATCAATAAAATCCAAAATATAAGAGCTATGCAATTGAAACTTGTATGTTTCATTAGTCTATTAGTAACATCATATCCTGAGAATTTGAACGATCTGGTATATCGGGAACCAAAGTTATGAGGGTTAAAAAAAACGACGAAACACTTCGAGAAAAGGTAGGTAGTGCCCTTGCGCTTCGCTTGGCTCGTCTTGGCGGGGGCACGACCGTGCCCCCAGATAATATTATTTTGAAACTTTTTTACAAGCTTTTTATTAACTTGCAATGTATGTATGTATGCTTGTATGTTCGGGTGGAATCTTGCAACTCAATTTTGAAGCAGATATTTTAAACCGATTTTGCTGAAATTTTGCAAGCATATGTATACAGCGTGACAATACAATATTATAATCACATGGAGCTGATCTGATGCGGGAGCTGGAAGGTGGCAATAGGACTCTGTAAAAAAACATCACAACATCATCGAGTTTGGACTCGTTTGATTCGTCTCGAGGCATTCCTGTAAAAGCTTGTTTTTAAAAGCTTTTAAATTAAATTTATTTAAATCAGAGTGCCTTATATGTGATTAAAAATATTTATATCTCAAAGAAATTTACAATAAATTTCACTTTACGAGAACATTTTACAAAAATAATTGGGATAGTAGTGAACAAATATTCAGTTTTATTAGGTAATACGTGCTTAAACTTCTTAATAGGGAAGCAACTGTACATATCCTTATTTTCATGACACCTAGACCGTTCCAAAAAAGTCAGTTATTAGGAGAAACCGCACTTAGGACTTACAGACAGATTAATACTTTATGTTCGAGTATAAATATTACTTTTATCAGAATACGTGATACCACTGCCTCACAGAAAACCGGTGTGAAACAGCGCTTACGCTGTGTTTCACCGAGTGAGTGAGGATACCGGAGGCCCATACCCCTCCAAATGGGCGGCGATAATAGCTTACCATCAGGTGATACGTTTGCTCGTTTGCCTCATATACCATAACAAAATAAAAGCACACGAAGGTAGTATAGCCACGTTGATTTCAGCACGGTTGGGCCGGCTCGACCGGGGCGGTACTACCCTCGCTCAGAAGATCAACGAAAAATTACAGCAGTCGTGCTGTCGTGTTTCGTTGGTGAGTGCGAGACCGGAAGCCCAATGGTGTAGAAGCATCACTATGCCGCCATAGTGTGGGTCACTATGCTGCATTGTCTGCATTCGCAATGAGTATGGTGACCACTCTTGGATTCTACTTATGCTTTCCATTAGGCAGATTAGTCATTTTGGCAGGCACATACATAAAAAAACACAGTAAGCACGCTTAAATACATTCTAACGATAAAATACTACTCGAATAATAATAATAAATAATAAATATAGTAAGTTAAGTACGTTAATTTTAATTAAAAAAAGAACGTCTTCTTTTTAATTTGTCACAGGAATCCATAGAAAGATTCCTTAAGAATTTGCACAACCAACGTTAATAAAATACCCTTAGTAACTGTAATTTAATACCACAGATGGGTCTTAATTAGGGATCAGACTTTGAATGAAGGTGTGATTCAAAAGACATCAATAAGTTATTTATTCATAAGTCAGCGTTCTATTCAATGATCCCAAAATACGCCAAACGAGGCTTGGAAACTAATTTGCTTTTTCTTATTTTCAATTTTGCTCGAACTTTTTATTTACTATTAAGTCATAAACGGCTTCTACTTATTTTATATGAAACATTAAATGGTCTAAAAGATATTCTTAAAAATTACGGATTATTACGGGCTTTTTTCTAAAATAAGCAATCTGTATTACGGCGTATAAAAATATATGGTAGATTTGTATCCAATTCATACTGCAAATATTAAAATACAAAAAAGGTTATATTACAGACTACGATTTTTAACAGGCTGTCTTTTGTACTAGTAGATGAAACAAAAAAACATGTTGTAATTGCCGATATATACTACGAGTATAATCATAAATGTCCCATACTATTTATAACCAAGAAGGTAGTGAAAAAGTATTTGTCTATCTATGACTTTAGTTACCGTAAAATTTCTTAAGTATATTATTTATTATATATTTATACAAGCTGACCCAAGCAACCTCGTTTGCGTCCAAACTAACATCCCCCGTTTAACCTCAAAAGGGGGTTGATTTCTAAAAATACATTATTAGTACACCTCCACACCATCTATAGAGCATACATTTTAAATTTCAAGTCTCTTACTTAAAAACATAGGACTTTCATACCAACTTCCAACCCCCGTTTTGCCCCCTTAGAGGTGGAGTTTCGTAAAATCCGTTCATAACGGATGTGTGCACCCTATAAGGAATCTACCTGCCAAATTTCAAGTCTGTAGGTATTATAGTGTCTGAGATTTCGTGATTAATAAGTGAGTGGTATTTCGGTTTTAAATATATAGATATTTATAAAAGACAAATACTGAGAGTTGGCAGAAGGTACCTTATAAAAGTTATTTCATTATTGCATCCTAAATCACAGCATATAGACTAATAACTACAATTATCTTTTAAATATTTAATTTAGAATATATGAGTAAATTTAATTTTAGGAAATAAAATATTATCTATCACGAAATATCAAATTTTTACTAAAGCACTTAAACGATTACTATAGCGTTGTCTTTTCTCACGCCTTATGTGTAAAGTGTATAAATATTGTTTTCCAAAAAAAATATCTGAAGGTTATAACACGTGGCATAAATTTGAGCCCTCCATCGTTTCATGGGCTTACAAGTTTCGACCTTCCGTCGGTCAGTCAGTCAACCTTTTGTTATAAATGTAGATCATTAATCAAGAGATGTCGCCTAAGCTCAAGTACTTTTTGGGAAAAGCTGACAAGATAAACCTTTACGCACCAACAAAGGATATGAAAAACTAATCCTTCGAAATTTTACTTTAAGAGAACGAGTAGCCAGAAGCTGAAGATAAGTGACACAAGTTCAAACAATTCTAGAAACAATTAAAGAAGAATTCTTGAACTATTTTTCGGAGTTTATTGACTTTAAGGGTCCCCATAACATAATAAAGGTCAAGTTGGTGGTTCGTATTAGTACAATTTTAAATATTATTTGTTTTGTTCCAAGACATGTTGATATATTAGAGGCTACTGAGAATAGATTGTTTCCGTAAAGGATTGCGGTGTGGTTGTTAAAGACTAAATGTAAGTTGAAATTTTCCATGAAATTTTTTTGCAGGAATTCTTTTCCATTATGAAGATTACTAGGTTTAAGAGCCAAACCAGTGTGAAACAGTGCCTGCGTTGTGTTTCACCGAGTGAGTGAGGATACCGGAGGCCCATACCCCAAACCCTCCCCTACCCCCATCCCCCAAAGGCCGGTAACGCACTTGTGACGCCTCTGGTGGAGGCGGCGGTAATTGCTTACTATCAAGCGATACGTCTGCTCGTTTGCCCCCTATTACATAAAAAATAAAAAACGTCCCCACGCTGTGCGAGTGCGGTTTGGGGACTGGCAAGACAACGTTGTGGTTACGTAATCTTGCCGTTGGATGTTTTTAAGCCGTCCAAAGGCCTTCACGATTGTTATCCTATGATAATAACCGGTACTGACTGCTCAATGTGACCTCCGAATCACGGTGAGATTCAAGGTATCATGCCACCATATGCCATAAGAGCCTACAGCACAATGCCACCACAGCGAAGCCGAACGGGACTCCGTCCAGCACAAGCTGGAGGACTGTCCTGCGTGGGAGTCCAAGCCGGTTTTCCGGGAGTCCCACATACGCTCTTCGTCTTCCCTACGGAGGGTATGGTGCGAAAAGCCTTCCCCGCGTAAAAAAAAATATTGGTTGTCTGTAAAGTCGGTTTACGGACGATAGTTTAACGTGACAACGTCATAACAAAACATTGATGTATTGATAAGATGATGAGAGATGAATGCTATCTCTCATATAACGATGTACAATGAGCCTAACGGGACAAAGAACGTAACGGTATAATTAACGTTGCGAAACAGGACAATGAGTCATCATTTTTCGTGCATGCAGCCGGCGTTCATCAATTTATTAGACGTTGTCACGTCAAAAAGGATTAAGAGCCATCGTCACCATGATAATAAAATTACATACATTATTTTATTTCATCTAATATGCATAATTAATAATCACTTAAAGTAAGTAAGACATTCAAATGTAAGTATAAGAATTCAGTATGCCCAATACAAATTGTGGTGACAATTCAAACACGAAATAACCGATGTAAAACTGACCGCAAACGACCAAGCCTGGAATGAATCCAACTTTTACTTGGAAAAATGTCGATTCTCGGTACTAGCAAAAAATCTAACATATCTCAAATTTAACTTTCACGTTTGATAGCTTCATAATTTTTTAGTCCTTTTTGTTACGAGCGATGTACTTTTTTAGCAATATATATGTTGAATTCACTCAAAGTGAGATGGTGTATGGTTTTAGATGTAATTCTAGTTATATCTAAAGATTTAAGAGACATGAAAAATATTTCACTGTGAAGAGATGAGCATAAGACACTAAAGTAAGTAAAACGAAGAAAAAGTTTTAAAAAGAACTGGAAATTGTGTTTATATGAATTAATTTAAAGGACAACTTTTTATAAGTAGACACTAGTTTGTTCCACATATTTCCAAAGTTAGCGATTTACTTACTTGTACTACTATTTCAACAGGAAGTGAGGAAAGGTTTTTAATGACGTACCTACTATGAGTTGAGATTTACATGTTTTAAAATATATTTTTAAAGAAAATATAGATTAATATGAAAAAAAATTATAATTAAAATCATTTAGACAAGATGATATAGTCACTTTAAATAACCGTATCGCCATGTATATTCATCTATTGGGATACTATTAGCATTAGTATGACTATCTGTCTTGGTTTTCTCGAATAGATTCAGAGAAACTCCACAAACATGTTTAAATAAATCTATAAACACCACATTACATTAAAATAAGTAAGTAGTAATACTACTAAAGTTAATAGGGGATACGATTACTTTGAATTCCAAGCAATCTTTCGTGCACGACAATTGCAAGTTCATATTTATATTCGGTGCACATCTTTTGACACGACAAAACTCATTTGTACTAGTAGTGATTTTTGGTATCCATTGGAGAGTTTTGAACGATAGAATTAGCAGCAATGAATTAATAATGAAAAATTACACCTTAGTTGCCGTGACACAAGCCACAAGTTTAATGCGAAAACCTTTGATAACTTCAAAGTTATAAATTGTTTTTAAGGCAATTATCAAAGGAAAATAAAATATAAAGAACTCTGGTGCCTCCTATTTGGGCGTTTAGTTACTTCCACGGTATTCTAACGTAACAGGTCAAAATTATCACTTTTCATTGTGTGATAGCATCAATGTATCTCTTAAAAACATTTTTGTTATGAGGACAACAACTAGCGTTAGTATCTGAATAATACAATATGAAATTTCGCGTAAAGTACATATTTCAAAATACAAGTGATCAAATGGAAATGTATTTTAAGTACGTTTTATTAACATTGCTTTTAGACCATTGCCTATCTACAATCAGATCTTAATAAATTCCTTAAAAACAGATGCTGTCAAAACTAACAATACATTACACACTACAGATATTTTTTGCAAATGAAATCAACACTCTCTAGTAGCACCCACTAGACGTAAAGTTAAGTAACATAACACAGAACCAAAAGTTACGATAATATTTCTCTCGGAGTTACTAAACTTTGGAAGGAAACTTAACACTCAAAATCTTTGGTCATAAATAAATTTAAGGTATTTTTAATACATTTTTACAATCAGTCTTTGTTTTAAAAGTAATTACAACCTTAAAAACGTCTAGTAATGAAACTAAATCCAGCTTATTTTATTCCTACACAAAGCTTTATAGTTACTAAAATATGGTACATTCACGACTTTTTGTAAGAAAAAAAGGCTAGTATTAAAGGCCGTGATGATGTCTTCATTATTTGGCTGCCGGCCAGTATAAAGAACAATGTAGATATCTCGCTATAATATTTTTTGCTACTATAACATCTTTATAGTACTTTCTAGTGAAAGTTGATCTGCCTAATCCTCTGTAAAATATAATATATGGGTTTGAAACCAAATATCATAGTCACCCTACACATATTGTAGTTATATTAACATATAATAGTGAGGAGTATAATCACGTAAAGTGCTCTTAGGTATAATTGTAAGATCCGATGGAACATCGTCGCTTTTGTGTGGCAGCTCTTAAGCTATTGTTACGAGGTGATGGAAGACCGTACATTCAAATGCGTTGACAAAAGATTAAAATGATCCGTTTATTACGTTACAATGTGGGGAGGAATTGAAGTTTATATTGTTAAGTTACTAAGGAAATAGTTAATGCTTACTAACCGTTTGCATCATCTTACTCATTTAAGGGTGATATCGTATTATTTGCTGAAACACACAAGAAGCTACAAAATATGATATTCCAACTGAACACAGAAAGTAAACAAGCAGGCCTTAATATGAATCTTAGCAAGACAAAAATATTGACAAACGGAAAAAAGGAAAGATTACACTAGATGATGTTGAGCTTGACTATGTAGAGCAATAACTATACTTGGGAAAGCAGGTATCGTTTTCTAAAACGAGTAATGAAGACGAGGTTAACAGAAGGGTCACGTGCAGCTGGAATAAATACTGGGCCCACAAAGAAGTACTAAAAGGTAATTTCGACCTAAATACGAAAAAGACCATCATGGATACTTGTATTCTGCCCTACTTGACCTATGGCTCCCAATCGTGGGCGTTCACTACCAAAGTAACTAATAAAATCAGAACTTGTCAGCGAGCAATGGAGATAAGCATGTTACATTTAAGGAAAATTAAAAAACAAGAAGTGAAGAAAAAAGACAAAATTGACAAATGCGTTACACCAAGCAATAAAACTAAAATTGATCTGGGCCGGCCATGTAGCGCGATCCGATGACCAGCGATGGACTCTCAAGAGCAGAAAATGGTCCGGCCCACAAAGAAAGAGAAACGTGGGCAGACCACAAAAACGATGGGCAGACGATATAGTATCGATGGCAGGGAAAAACTGGATGAAACTAGCGCAGAACTGAGAAATCTGGAAGAAATTGGAGGAGGCCTATACCCCATTAAGGGGTTCCTATAATACAAAATAAAATATATACTAACATTAAATTCATTTGGCTTTAAGTTACTAAAATAGAATTAAGAATTTATAAAACATTGTACCTACTACATACTTATAAGGTTTATGGGAAATAAAAAGGCTTTATTATTATTATTAACCGTTTGCATAGCCGACATTTTGAGAAGGTTCAAGTATTTTTTTTATTATGTTATGAAATATAACTAGATAAATAGCAGTAGATCATACAAAATGTATGGAGTTGAAAATGTGCAGTATAATCGTTTGGGTTTGACGTGCTACAAACAAATTGGCAGCACTTTGGAAGTTTGCCTTATTGCACATTGTTCGGAACTACGGCAAGGAGCCACAATATTGGTGGAAACCAACATAATTAAGGAGTATATTGATGAGAAGCCATTGTACTTTGGTTGTGAAATATTTTTTTGGTTGTGAAATACTTTAAACTAATATTTGAAGAGTAATTTTACGTTAAGATTCTTATACATATGTCCAGTTTATTTAACAATACAAGTTATATTAGTATATGTTATAAGTATATGTTATAAGTAACGATTCCAACCTCGTATAAACGCCTCATTTGTTTAAATCTTAATAATCACTAGGCATACAATAAAATATATTATAAATTTATAATTCAATTGGTGATTTTATAAACAAGTAAATAGTTGATTCATATTAATATCTTGGCGCCTTCCGCTTCTCAGCTTCCGGCGCGACTTCTATTTCATATCAAATCTTTAATGTTACACAATCCTATATTATCAAATAATAATTGTATGCTAATAATCATTAGAATATTTATGGTAAACAATATTTGATATTATCTACTAAATATGTGAATTTAGTATTGAATTGGGTCAAGCCTGTCAAATACTATAAAAATACCTTCGTTCGAATAATTTCATGCATTCATATCCCGAACGTTCTACTTGGTGCTAATCCACCGTTACATTTCAGAAGTAGGATCTAGCATTCTCGCGCGTCCTGTTATGAAAATATTTAAAAGTTTACGAAATCTTTATTTGGATACCCTACGAAATTTTCTTGTTTTCGTTCGAGTAATTGGTGAAGGTGCAGTAAAGTATATCTATCAGTACATCTGGTGAGTACGTTCCAGTTTATTTATAATGAAATTTAAAAGTGGAAAATAAGTTCATGATTTCTATTTACCTGTCACTGTCTGCAATTATATAGTACCTACACTGTGTGATACTACTAAGTGAACAGTTATTTACCACTGTGTGTTAAGTCTTACCTGTAAAGACGGCTGTGTGATCAAGTCTATTTACTTAAATTAAGATATGTTTCCAAATTCAAGTACTACATGTGAATACGGGCGGCTATGTGATCAAGTCCGTGTAACAACTATAGATATAGTACAAAATAAAATCTGTGTGATGTAGTAAAAACAAAAGCTGTGTGATGTAGTAAAAACAAAAGCTGTGTGACGTATTAAAAATAAAAGCTGTGTGATGCAGGTTAAAACAAAAGCTGTGTGACGTATTACAAACAAATACGAAACTGTGTGACGTATAGCAAATACGAAACTGTGTGACGTATAGCAAATACGAAACTGTGTGACGTATAGCAAATCGAAATTGTGTGACGTATAGCAAGTACGAAACTCTGTGACGTATAGCAAATACGAAACTGTGTGACGTATAGCAAATACGAAACTGGGTGACGTATAGCAAATACGAAACTGGGTGACGTATAGCAAATACGAAACTGGGTGACGTATAGCAAATACGAAACTGGGTGACGTATAGCAAATAAAAGCTATGTGATCTAGGAAAAATAAATAAATTGGTCAATACCAGATTTAATTAAATTAGTGGCAGCTCTGATCGCCGTGGGACAAGGCATGCACAGGATGGCCGAATGTTATAAGTAACGATTCCAACCTCGTATAAACGCCTCATTTGTTTAAATCTTAATAATCACTAGGCATACAATAAAATATATTATAAATTTATGATTCAATTGGTGATTTTATAAACAAGTAAATAGTTGATTCATATTAATATCTTGGCGCCTTCCGCTTGTTAGCTTCCGGCGGGACTTCTATTTCATATAAAATCTTTAATGTTACACAATCCTATATTATCAAATAATAATTGTATGCTAATAATCATTAGAATATTTATGGTAAACAATATTTGATATTATCTACTAAATATGTGAATTTAGTATTGAATTGGGTCAAGCCTGTCAAAAACTATAAAAATACCTTCGTTCGAGTAATTTCACGCATTCATATCCCGAACGTTCTACTTGGTGCTAATCCACCGTTACATATAACATCTATGTTATATTGATATTGAAAAATAATCATAACTTTTCCAGACACGTAGCTTCACAATATCCGTTCTTAAATTAAATACCATAATACCTACATATCAAATATGCCTTAAGAATCATGCTTTCATAAAATAGTTTTTTGATTCTGAGTAATGATTCCAGATTCAGAAAAGGATAGAGCATTTAACTAAAATACATTTAGGCTTTTTATATATTCGTAGTTGAATAAAGAGTCTGAAGCTTACGTGATACAGATACCTCAAAAGAGTTGCTTACCTATACTTAGTTATACTTCAATAATTCTAATCTAATCTGTAAAAGGGTTTCCTAATACTATTCCTAAGTCTGTGTACACGTATCTGCCTAATCTTTTTACCGAGAAAATAATAATAAGGATATGTTTAGGTAGCAAACATAATATTTTTCGACAAAATTATCTTTAATTAAACTTTAAAACACGTATAAAACACGTTTTCGTGTTAAAATACAATGTTATTGTATATTTTTTAATAATCTATTGGTCATTTATTTTAAATTTGTTAATTTTTTCATCAAACAATGTTTTATGTTACCGCGTACATGCCTTTTTAATGAAATTTTATGAAATAATCTTCAGTTATAAAATGAACTAAAGGTCAATTACTTAATTAAAGGTCATTTAATCCCTAAGGTTAATAAAAAAAAATCGCTGGTATCGTAAAGAGTGCCCCGAGTAATTATTCAGACTAATAGTAGCCATAGCTATCCGCCATCACTTCATGCCGTAAAACAAATATCCCCAAACACTTGCATAATTGGCACTCAATCACTGTGCGCCTTTAAAAACTCTTTTTACCTCGCACGACCAAACTGTGAATAAATGGTCGCTTGCGGGATTTAGGAACCGATAAGACATCTAAATCTTCAAGAAGAGTCAAAAGGGATCAGAGTCTCCATTTCAAAGACAGTCTGCAATGTGCTCATGATTTTTAAAATTTAGACCTTAGATTTTTCAAAGTGCATTACCGGATAAATGTACACTATGTATAAATAAATAAATTCAAATATAAAAATGACTTACTACTTAGATAAAAGTCTTATAGTTAATTTATCAAATTCTTTTATTACATAAGGACCCCAAGTGACATTTATGAACGTTAAATTGAAGCTACAGTTAAAAATCATAGATCGATACAAACAGACGCCACAGAATGTACTGGATTGTCAAGGTAAATTAGATGAAAACACCAAAATCTACTGCCTGTTTGTGTTGATCTATATAACTTCCAGATTTCAAAATGCGTTGAACACTGGGAGAAGAATACTGGCAAAAAAACTGATGGCCACTTTTTTAAAAGTCAGAAATCCAGGTACAATAGTGTTAGTGCTACATGAAAGGTAAACAGTATGCAACCCACTTGAATTTCATTTTATTGAAATGCTCCAAAAGCTAACATACCAACAAAACGAAATCACTTGGTGATACTGTTAAAGGTTTGAGCCCATTAAACATAGAAAACATTCAACGGGCACATCTACATACATTCAATTACAAAATCTACTGTTAAAATAATTCAAATTCAAAAAATCATCCTGATGTAGTCAACTGCGGAGCCGTTGTAAGTCGTAACTTTTATTATAAAACACATAGGTAATTGTGTGATGAATATGATTATTCGTCCTAAATCTGAATATGTAGGTATATAGGTATGACATGTCACCATAGTAAAGATTCAGCCTAGTTTAGGATCCGACGGCTGAGTGTGACAAGTGTCAAATTATATTAATTTCAAAACCTAAATAGTTTGATTAGCATAGTACAGCTGTTAATTAAATCTATGATAAGTCTTGGATTTGATTTACAATTGTAATTAGATTTCAATCAATTTAGCTCAAGGTTCACGTCTTTTAAAAAGACAATTACATATAAAGCCAGTACAGACTCATCATTATACTAGTCAGAAAATGAGATTTAAACTTTAGAATTTGTACTCAGTAGCCTCTGAACATGCACGGCGGGCGGGGCGGTATGTCGTAATCGAACCGACTAAAACCACACGGTGTGCCACTCTGCGCCTGAGACGGGAGGGATCCGGGGACTGCTGTTATTAACACATCCCGACCCCTCCCAGCGCATATGAGTTGTCACCTAATCGAACCATAGGCTTCAGTCTTACCAAAACCGCGAAATTTACCATAAAAACCCAGCAGACGTGTCCATTCACTAATAAAAAAGGCGGCCTCACTATTTTATGGGTCACCTTTGAATAAAACCAAAAGTTCAGCGTTAATTAAGTGTAACACAAGCTAACATGATAAAAGTTAATTGCACTCCATTTGTCAATTACTGATGAACATCGCGTATAACAAACGACATTTAACATTGCTAATGGCTTCCAAATTTATTTTCATGTTAATACCTGAACAGGAAATGATAAATTTGTTCTGATATGAATGGGTAATTAATTTGGCACTTGAATTAACGTGTGTGAATCGTATTGATTTATTTAACAAAGTAGAAACTTCTTTATGGTTCTTGACTATTAACGAATAATTAAACTTGGACTTAGTCACTATTACTCTCCTACTATGATATATTATTGATGAATCGTCTAATGAGTACATATTTTCACCTACTCGTAATTTCGTAATAAAAATAAATAGTTACCTAATCTACCAATTTCTCATTGTCGTGCTAAGTCCCCTTATAAGCGTTAAAAAACCTAAATCACAAATGAAAATCATGTCACTCTTCAATGCGAATCATGGACATAAACACATTCTTTTGGACATAAAATTTTATGTGCCTTATATGTCACATCTTTTAAAGTAATGTATTCTCATCACACACATTAAAGCAGAAATAAACAGAGTTACACTTATAATTCTATGTCTCTTGATAATTAAGTTATAAAGCTTTGCATACTTAGTAGCCTGTGAGTTAATAATGTTATACGCAAATGTGATAGCGTAGAGTGATGAAGTGTGATAAAGGAATTCAATGTTTAAATACTTCTATTTTAATTTTTGTCATCTAATACGTTTAAAACTAGCAATTCTTGTGTATATATATAATCCGAATCTCGGCAACGGCTCCAACGATTTACATGAAATTTAATATGCACCGGATTTTGTGAATCGATCTGGTTAAGCTTCACTTTTAGAAAAGTTACCAAAAAAAATATCGAGCAAAGCTCAGTCATCCGGTCACTTTCTGTTATTACGTAACAAGAGTTAATTTACATTAAATATGATCATCTTTCTTAAACGGACAGATAGATTAAAATTAAAAAAAAAACTATGTAAATAATCACACTAATATATAAAGGCGAAAGTTTGTGTGTATGTTTGTTACTTCTTCACGCAAAAACTACTAAACGGATTTGGATGAAACTTTACAGTAATGTAGCTTATACATCAGAATGACACATAGGCTACTATTTACCGCGATAACCAATATACACGCGGGTGGAGCCGCGGGCAACAGCTAGTACTGTATATACTTTCAGATGTACTTAGTGAAAGCTATTATTTTGAAATTACAAATAAACATTTCAATTTATTTCTTTTGTATGGACTAATATAGACCAACTTATATCAGATATTGTTCTTTTTAGATCTATTTAAAAAATATATTACCATTTTTATTGTATATAATATATATATATGTGTGTGTGTATAATGTGTATATCTATATATGTGTGTAGCAACGAAAAGAAAAATAGTCTAGACATGTTCTCTAATTAAGCTAATCATAAAAATTATTAGTATAGTAATTTGTTGTTTGATATTGAGGTTTAAAAGAGTATTATTTATTTTTATTAATACTTTATTTAATTAATATAAGCATTTAACTTATTATTATAATTGGTATAATTTTATAGACATTGAGTTTGAAGAAAGTTTTTCGAAGATTGCCTAATAGCTAATTGGTTTCAATGATTTACTTAAGTTGAACCCATTTGGAAAGTTTTATTTTATGATTACTATTTGGACCATTAATTTAAACAATTTTACTTGATATTTAAATCTCAAAAGTATTTATTTCTAAGAAGCTCAAAGTATATTGTTACGAAAAACGACACGAAAACAACAACACGACCTTTAAACCTTCAAGAAAAGACCGTAATTCTTCCTAAAAGGCCGGCAACGCGCTTGTGACGCCTACGCGGGTGTCCATGGGCAGCGGTAATCGCTTACCATCAGGCGATGCGTCTGCTCGTTTGCCCGCTATGCCATAAAAAAAGTGCTTTTAAAGAGACTTTCAACAGGCGTTTAGTATCGAGAGTAAACACTAAACATTGGATCTCATTTGAATTAACTGACGTTTCGACCGTATGGGCCATTATCACGGGCTTGCTTGGTCTCAGCCCGTCAACAATTAATCAGACTTTTATTTTTTTCTTCAAAAAACAGCTCCCGCATTAGGAATATACATCCTGTGTTGCAGGGGACTAAGGCTATATGGGATTTGAAACCACTATACTTGGCGCAGTAGAAAGCGGGCGTGGCAACCGATTAAATAATAATAATATTTGAACATCTAACACACAATGCCACAGCTTGTACTATGGGTGCTAGACAACTGATATAAATACACATTATACTTTTTTTATAAATACACTTTTTTCTGAAATATGTTAACATTTCGAGCAGATAAATTTTGTGATATTACAAGCTTAAATATAGTAAAAAGCTGGCATCTATGTTCAATTTTATAAATAATATTACGGCTCAATCTACATATATTACATTTATGAATACTTTTAAACACTACACCATGTATATGAAATTACCTGTTTAAAATAATAAATATTCCTACGAGAACCATGCCTTGGCTTTCTAATGGGACTAATCCCGCCCACACGCCCACCACTGCAACTCCTGTGCACCAGGTAGGTCCTGTACAGCGGTGACCAACGATCACACCGAGTTATGACACTCAGGAAGTCCCAGGAAAAAATTAAACTGTCTTAGAACCTTCAACGAAATTAATGAGAAGAAAAACTGGAGGAGTTGGAAATATTATAAGTCCACTTCCCTCCTTAGCAAAGCGGGAGACAAAATGAAGTCAAAATAGGCATACACCTTTTTCAAAACGGGAAGCACCACGGATAAAATATTATGGGTCCTAAGTGAGCTATATTTGATTACTATAGTATGTATGGCAGAATCGCCTAATCGCAAGGAAATTCACCGCAGTTGACACAAGATCCCCATAGTATACCGCCCCAGATGTCATTTGTAAGCTATTTAGCATCATGTTGCGTTCATTGCACCAAAGACTACATTCCCAGAGGATATGGTGAGCCGACTGTTTATAGCTATAATCAGTTGTTGAGCATGGACACAACGGTGAATCGACTAATTTAAATGAGTGTAGTTTGCTCTTAAAGTTACCGTGGCCTGTAAGAAATTGAGCGACACAGTGATCTACCTCGAGCCATGTCTTCGACAACCGTTCGCGAACAGATGGAAAGAACTGGTAGAGGTGGCGCCCTTTAGATGATTCATCCCGTCGTTGCTGCCATTCATCCATGATGTCGTTATAAGCATTGGATTGCTGTTGTAACAATCTTATGATTTTATCGCGGTTGCGTACGCCAAAAAAATCGCATTCCATATTTTGTAGTGTAGAATAGTACATGGCTGCACGTCATTGCACCTCGAGATCATGCCATGCCTTGCCTTGGCTTGTTTCTAAAAACTACACAAATGGTATAGTGCTTTGAACGGTCGCTAAACTGCTTCCTATAGCACTGAATGTGATGGGTTCGATCCCCGTACTGAACAAAACTTTATGTAATCTACTAATAATATAATTTGTTCATCTAAGGCTGGTTGATCTTTTTGTCCATTTCATGAATGTTTGTAAAGTCCCGTACGATATAGGAAATATAATAAATAATAATAATAAATATTTCGGACATCTAACACACAACGCCATCTAGTCCCAAGCTAAGCAGAGCTTGTGTTATGGGTACTAGGCAACTGATACAAATACATATATACTTTTTTTTTGTAAATACATACATATACCTATATATACATAGAAAACACCCCAACTCCGAAACAAATATTTGTAGATCATACAAACATTTGGTCCGACCCGGGAATCGAACCCGAGACCTCATGATCAGCAGTCACACACGTCAACCGAGACCAACGAGGCAGTCATAAATATAAAGAAATAAAGATCAAATAGTTGTTTGGGAATCGGAACAATGCTTTGGTTGCATTTTACCAAGTTAGTGTAGTTACCGGTAGCGTAAAGATCTCACCTCTCCACCTAACTTGAAAGAGGATGACAGGCATCTCAAAACATTAGCACCGCACTTAACTTTTTGAATTTTAGATGTGCATGTGCTGCGTTACTCAATTTACTCATATTCAGTATCCATATACTACGTTTTACTCACCTTCTATCAAATTTCCTCTTTTCTCATTTCTTTTGCCTCAGTTATTCCTATATCGTCCCTGTAGTTGGAAAATTAAATAACTCTGATTTTCTAGTTCTGAGATAAACGCGATTCAGTGTTTTTTTTTCAGTTTATGTAAATTTGTTAAAAAATGTGAGACAATTTTACTGTCAGTAATTTTATATTTTGTGAACCTGATTACCTTTTACATTAGGCTTCAATAAACTGAACTCTATCTTTAACTTTAACAAAATAAAGCATAAAAAATCAAGTTGTTTAATTTTGCCACAACTATTATTTTTCAGGTAACTACAAGTAGCTACTTATTTAGGCTATTTATTTAGTTTTCCTACAAACTAAATCCATTTTGGTAGAGTAAAATTTGGTGAAATAAATGCAATGAAATAATAAACTCGAAATATTTTTAAATGTAAAACTTAGTAGCTTTGTACGTTAAATTATTTTGATATTTTTTTTACTATTATTGGTCTCGTATGAAATTAAAGCTTTAGTATGATATTAATAAAGTTATATTTTCGAAGAAATATAAAAATTCAATAAAATTTAGAAAAAGTGTAATGTAAACAGATATTTATCTTACCACAAACTTAAAAAAATAAACAAAAGTAAATTATAGCAATAATAACAAGTCGAAATAAATTAACTTAAAGTATTCTTTCAAATCAAAACAGAAAATAATTTAAACCCAAAAAATAACATTATGGCTCTAAACTCAGAGAACAAATAGCAAAAGACATACTTAAGTAGTAAGGAAACTATGAAAAACTTAAAATAGGTATCAATTAGAACTAAAAAATATAATTTTGTATCAAATCAAAACGTAATTAAAACAGTTTACTGTTATCCTATTCTGTGTTAAAACTCAAAAAATTAAGATTGTTTGCAAGTAAGTACTCAACTAAAAAATGAACAGCAAAACAAAGATACAGCAATCATTATAAAACTTTAAAACGACTCAATTAAACTAAAAATATTTTGTAATTAGGTAAGCAAAACACAACTTAATAAAACTCAAATAATAATAATAATCAGGTACATTGAGTTCACCAATCAACAACTTCTAATATCAATTTACTTCTTAACAAAATAAAACATAATTTAAAAATCAAAACAACTGAAATGACTGTACCTAATCAATACTTTAATGTAAACTTGTGAAAAAGACATAAACATAGGAACCCATTAATTCAAACACACCGTCAGTATAATTTAACATAAATAACAATTTTATTAATAATCATGACTTGAAAATTCAACATCACGTTAATTTAACAATGTAAAAACCCTGTTGTAAAATCATTTTACTCACCATTTCCGGTAAGTTTCAAAAAAAAAAACTAATATGTAGAGCAGAGGGCCAAAATAAGCTTACTCATCGACTTCAGAGGAATCAGTGGAGCGTGGTGTACCCTGGTCTTCGCTTAAACATGGTAAACTTTCGTACCAGCCGTGAAGCTCTTTAGGAATCATATTTTTCTTATAGAGCTGTAAAAGGTCTTCCTTTTTTTGTTTTGTTATAGGAAGACATTCTTTATATGCCCGGGGAAGATCTTCAGTATTTATAGTTGGCATTCCAGAGTTTTGAGTTCTCCTAGTCAGTCTCACTGGTTTACAAAGAGTATTAAGTAAATTATATGGCCCATCGTAATCGTATCTGTGTTTAATAAAACCTTTATTTGTTGTAATTCCTTTTCAAATCTTAGACATTTTATTTTCAACAGCACACTTTCTCCACATTCTCCGCTATAGTTTTGTTTTTAATTATTTTTGAAGCAAGTGCTTTTACATCAATCATGTCTTGATATGACAATTCAGTTACATTATACGGAGTTACATTTTTATTTTGTCTTTTTGATCTTGCCCGTAGCATAATTCCCTTCCAATCTATTGTAGAATACGTGTCTGTGTACCTTTTTTCTTTTTCTATGGCACTATGCATTGAGTCTACTTCCATGAAACTATGACCACTTTCTAGATACTTCTGTTCTAACACTTTGATTGTCTTATGCGTATGTACTAAGTACAATAAAAATGCTGCTATGTACTGATTTCGGTTTTGTCCCGAGCAGGTGTCGGAATAAATGGTGACGTGCGTTAAAACCTCGGGGAGATTTTTAATCCATAAATGAATAGCACATGCTATTTCAACAGTGCCTCTTTTACCGTTTAAATCCGTCCAGATCATACAGTGAGCGTCGTTCTGTGGAGGTTTAAACTCATAAATTATATAATTTTAATTTTCTAGATTAATACATTAGACTATCTGCAGTCGATGGAATCTGCAGTAGACTTTGCAAGTCCATGGTGACACACAAAAATGATTCATCTTCTTCCGACTTCTTTTTATCCAGATCTTTAGATCTATAGAATGCCTCTTTTCGCTTTATATGTTGAGTATACTC
The DNA here is from genome assembly GCA_949125395.1 of Diaphora mendica. Lineage (NCBI taxonomy): Eukaryota > Metazoa > Arthropoda > Insecta > Lepidoptera > Erebidae > Diaphora > Diaphora mendica. The sequence continues at coordinate 20,532,696 of OX421313.1, read as the reverse complement.
ATTTCGGATATTTATATTTGTTTTGTCTTTTTTGGAATTGTTACACATGCTACATTGATCCTCCTTGGGGTGATAGAACGCTAAATTGTATTCTGTACCAAATACTTTCTTATAAATGTTTAATTTTACTGGTACTTTATTGCTTTCTTTCATTTTCTGCACATACAAATCATACATTTTTGATATTGACAATTGATTGATTGATTGAATTGATTTTGGTTCTAAATATTTCCTGGTTGATTTTTTTCTACAGTAATGGGAATCAATTACAGGAAAACTTTCAGTGTGATTTTTAACCTCTTGTATCTGGTCTTCAGGAGTTTTGTTTGCAGGCGCTTGTCTGCCACGATGATCCATTTATCTAAATACACCATGATCATCCACGTGTTTTACTGCAGTTTCGATTGAACCAGTAGAAATGCAAAGAGTGGACATAAAATAGTTCTTGCATACTCGTTCGAATACAGTCTTATTTTTATAGAAACCGTATTCTCTGCTAGAACTTCTTTGTTTGTCGATCGGTACAGATATTCTTGTAGTCTGCACTGGCTTAATGATGATGAGCTTAAGCAAAAACTCTTTTTGCAGCTTAAAATCTTGTATAGACCAATAATTATAGGTTTTGCAAATTTTCTCACGCTCGTCTTGTGTAAACTTTTCTGTGCATCTAAATAGCATAATTAAATAAATAGAGATATTTAGTTTTCTTAGAACTAAGTTAGTTTTGTGAAAGAATTTTTCAGTTGAAGCAAAATTCAACAACTCATGTTATTTTATTTATTTGATATTTTACTTATTTTTATTTCAAAAAAATAGTGTTAGTCTGAAGATATTTATTATTCTATCTGTCCGACAAAAATGGCTATATTTTTGGAATGGAATAAGATACAAAAACGCCTGTAAGGCTCAAATATGCGGCTTGTTTTATGTTTTTTAAAAATAGGAAAAAGTCAATATCGCCAAAACCGGACTTATTTAATTTTCCAACTACGGGGACGATATATAATGTTAAATTCCAAAGTTTATGGAATACGTTAATTTTGCAACCCTAGAGATATTACATCATGCAAAGCGACTCCAACATAAAATAATAAGAAAATAATGAAACAAATAGCAGTACACTAATTACACAACTTAATAGCAGGTCGCTTTTGCCAGAGATTCAATTACACCGACCAAAAGCAATCTACTTCTACCTTTAAACTCACAGGTGCCATTTTGAATGACTTTATACTAGAAACATGAAGCGTAAATTTATATAGACTTTGAAACGTTTAATGAGAAATGTGTATAGAAATTTGAACCTTTTCATTGTAATTCTTTGTGTGGATACTTCTCAAGAACGATTTTTATTGAGGGGTTTTTCACATTGCATTCATAAAGCGCCCGGTTGACGGCAATAGGTTCATTCATTGTTACATAGCTGCAGCAGTACTGAATGATATTTGACAAAGATAGAGTTTTATTTGCATATTACAAGCTATTTATTTCGCATAAAAAAATAGCTTTTGGTACATATGAGTTGAACCATAATACATTATTGCAATTTACATGAAAGTTGGTTAATGAGCAGTAATGAAATAACTGCACACAGCGAGCAAATATTTTTTGAATAAATCGAATGAAGTTCAGCAATACAACTTCATTCGATTTATCCAATAATTATTTGTACGTACTTACGTACGTTATGGTATTTTTGACTCTAATCACGATAACTAAAACATTTGCAATAACAAGTCAATGAGCAGGTTGGTCAAAACGTTAATAATAGCAGGTTGGTCAAAACGTTAATAATAGCAGGTTGGTATAAACGTTCTTTGTGTGCCCCCCCCCCTCCCCTCAACCACACGAAGAACGGCAAAGAAGACACATGTTGTTTCTTGACCGAAGGTTTTGATCATGACTGGAGCATAAGAGACGAAAGTTGTGTTCGAGGTATTCCGGTAACGATGAGGAGTTGAGAAAAGAAAAGAGAGAAGCGCAAACTACGGCGCTGACGAATTGGGAGCCATTGTATATACTCATATTTATTTATATGTATAATGTTTTTGACTGCCTCAGTGGCGCAGTGGCAGCGTATAGGATTGCTGTGCTGTCTCGGGTTCGATTCCTTGGTCGGACCAAATGTTTGAATGTTTATATAATGTTAAATTGGTTCTACTTTAGATTTTGTTGATTTGTTTTTTTTTTTTATAAAACTAAATTATTCTTTAAATCGATTATATCAAGGATTTGTAAAGTTAACTTATTGGGTTATAGCACTTGAAACTCATAAAATTGCGAGAACCATAAGTTAACACGGATTGTTAAGGAATAATTTGTGAATTGAGAACTTTGCGAATTTTCACAAGCTCTTTGTTTAAGTGTTCAAAGTTGAGGAGGCAAACTTAGACGAAACTGCTCGTTTTACTAAGAGATTATGACTTAAAATTATAAGGATTAAGTAAGTTTACATTCCTGGACTAAGTTTTAAGAAAATGTTTGTAAACACCACACGGTTCACTTATTATTGACACAAAAGTATTTTTCAAACATATTTCCGAGAACAAATTAATTCTCAAACCGAAATTAATATTAAAATTCATTTTTTTATGTATTGCCCTGCCAAAATGACTACTCTGTCTGATAGAAAGCAAAAGCAGAATCTAAGAGGTGGTCACCATACTCACTGCGAATGCAGACTATGCAACAATGCAGCATGCTGACCCACACTACGGCGGACTAGTGATGCTTCTGCATCATCGGGCCTGTTTCGCACTCACCAAAGAAATACGACAGCACGAACGCTGTCATTTTACGTTGATCTTCTGTGCGAGGGTAGTACCGCCCCGGTCGAGCCGGCCCGTTCGGGCTGAAATCAGCGTGGCTCTACTACCTGTTCTCATGACTACAAACTAAACAAATTATAGCCATTTAAGCCTAAAAATTTTAGATTAAGTGTGCATTAAGTCCAACATTGTACTTTTTGTGCATGAAGTTGAAATATAAAACAAAATAGTATAAGTACAAATATTTCAGACATTTCACACACTACGCCATCTAGCTTCAACAAACTAAGCACATTTTGTATTATGATAGCTGCATTGACTGATAGGATACGTATAAACTTTTTTTGTAAATACATACATATTATATATAGAACACCCATAATCCGAAACAAAAATCTACAGATCATAAAACCATTTCATCAGACCCGGGAATCGTAGCCGAGACCTTAAGCACAGCAGTTGAATCCACTGCACCACCGAGGCAGTCGAAATATCCTACTAATATTATAAACGCGAAAGTTTGTTAGGATGGATGGATGTTTGTTACTCTTTTACGCAAAAACTACTGAACGGATTTGGATGAAACTTTACAGTGATATAGCTTATACATCAGAATAACACATAGGCTACTATTTGCCGCGATAACCGACATACACAAGGCGGAGCCGCAGGCATCAACTGGTATCGTGAAGTGTTACTGTGTGTTACATTAATGGTAAGTAATCTGTTCAAGCTTTTCACAAACCAATTGTCAACATGTTAGGAAATCAGAACTGTTTTTTTTTTATGGGACTAATCCCGCCCACACGCCCACCACTGTAACTCCTGTACACCAGGATCAACAGCGGTGACCCACGAACACACCGAGTTATGACACTCGGGAAGTCCCAGGAAAAAATAAACTGTCTTGGAACCCGCAACGAAATTATTCAGAAGAAAACTGGAGGAGTTGGAATAATAAGTCCACTTCCCTCCTTGGCAAAATGAAGTCAAAATAGGCAGACGCCTTTTTCAAACCGGGAAGCACCACGGATAAAATATTATGGGTCCTAAGTGAGCTATATTTGATTCCAATAGTATGTATGGCAGAATCGCTTAAACGCACGGAAATTCACCGCAATTGACACAAGATCCCCATAATATACTGCCCCAGACGTAATCTGTAAGCTATTTAGCATCATATTACGTTCATTGTACCATAGACTACATTCCCAGAGGATATGATGAGCCGATTGTTCACAGCTGGAATCAGGTGTTGAGCATTGACACAGTGGTGAATCGACTAATTTAAATGAGTATAGTTTGCTCTTAAAGTTACCGTGGCCTGTAAGAAATTGAGCGACACAGTGATCCACCTCGAGCGACCTCGACAACCGTTCGCGAACAGATGGAAAGAACTGGTAGAGGTGGCGCCCCTTAGATGATTCGTCCCATCGTTGCTGCCATTCATCCAAGAGGTCATTATAGACATTGGATTGCTGTTGAAACAATGTTATGATTTTACCGCGGTCTCGTATGCCCAAAAAATCGCATTCCATGTTTTGTAGTGTGGAATAATACATGGCTGCACGTCTTTGCACCTCAAGATCGACCGGAAGAACACCTGCCAACACCGGTAAAGCCTCAGTGCTAACCGTCCTATATGCCTTGCACAAGAAAATCAATGCAGGTCGTTGGCCTTGTAACATTTTGCGACGGACAGCACCTACAGTAGCCCTATCTGCCCATACAGGAGCACCATAGCAAATAGAACCTAAATAAGTAGCTCCATATATGATCTTTAGTGTATGAAATGACAGACTCCATATTGCAGTTGATATCCTCGTCAGTGCAAAGAAACTCTTTTTTGACTTTTCATTAACTGTTCTTATATGTTCAATAAATGAAAGTAACATTTTCAAATTTAATACACGGCGGTGATTTGAGGTTACCTTTCAGAAGTAGCTGGAAGGTTTTGTTTGGTGCAAAAGTCAACCGATTACGCCCACCCCACCGAGATATTAAGTCCAAACATTCACTGGCCAGCCTCTCAAGCCCCGTACTAGTATCCGACTCTATCAATAACAAACCGTCGTCCGCGTACGCGTTCAGGGTACATCCGGACGGCACAGGCATTGCCAGAAAATCGTCGAAGCCTATGTTCCACAAGTATGGTCCTAGCACTGACCCTTGAGGACACCCCATCGTAAGCGCCTTCGACACAGAATGATGCCCAAGTCTCAATTTAGTAGTACCTTGTACGAAGTACGAGGAGATAAGGGAATAAATATTTTTAAAGCAACCTCTTAATTTTAATTTTAGCAATAGCATGGGCCACCACGCATTGTCAAAGGCGCCAGATATATCTAAGAAGATGCCTAAAACGTATTGAAAACTTGACTCGGTGACAGTTTTCCTTACAGATATAACTCGAGCAGTTGTCGATTTTCCTTACGTAAACCCGAATTGTCTATCATGAAATTTAACTCCACCCTGTAGAAGTCGTGGTACTACAAGACTCTCTAAAAGCTTTCCCAGCGATGGTAACAGTGTCATGGGTCGATAGGATTTAGGATCGTCCGGCGGCTTATCGCCGCTTTTTGGTATTATTCGAATATAACCGCACCGCCAAACACTAGGAAATACTCCTTCCGCAATGCAACGTTTAAAAACTGTTAAAACCGTATCACCCGAAAGCTTACAAGCTTCTTTTATCATTTTGTTTAATATTTTATCGTCGCCCAAAGCCTTATTTAGTGGTAATGACCTACCAATACTAAGGAATTCGTCTGAAGATGGTAAGTCAGACATTGGAGACAATGGTGGTTCAATAGCCCACTGCCTAATTTGTCGGTGATAATCCGTGTCATACTCCGGCCGATCGTCAGGCACAAGTGATTCTAAAAGATATTCTGTGGTTTGTTCTACTCCTGTAGTATAACTATTATTAATTTTGATGTTCTGTACGTATGCAAGGTCGATTGATCTATTTGCTATAAATTCATGATACAAAGGTGACCAGGGACCCTCTCTATCGAGTTTATCAACAAGTTTACGTATTAAATTTCCCTTTGATTTCTCCACAGCAGCTCTATAATGAGACCTGGCAACTCCAAGAGCAATAAGAGCATTATTGTAAATATCTCCTGTTACGTTACGCTTTTTAATGTCATTTAGTTTTCTACGAGCTTTCCGATAGATTCTACGTAATTCGACTAATTTATAATTCCACCAATCACATCTACGAGTGTTAGTGATAGATCCACGGCTGATACAAACATCAGCACAATATATGAAAGTATCTGATAATATGTTTTGCGCTTTCCTCAGCTGATAGACCACTGCGACTGAAGTCTTTGGCATGTACTGCAAAGAGTAAACCAAATAAAGCCCAATTTGCCCCTTTAGTTTTATATCTAAAATTGTAAGGAGTTCTTTGTGGATATTGTGCAACCATTGGTATGAATTCGTACACGATTAAGCGGTGGTCACTACAGGATGCGTCCGGTAGGACACGCCATCCAGATATCGAGACGTCGCCGCACGTAAGCGTCACGTCAATAGAAGACTCACCCATTGGGCTGCAAAAAGTTGGTGGTGCATCAGGGGTATTGTGGATAGTAAGATTCATCTCCGCAATAAAATCTTCAACCACACAGCGCCGAGCCATGTCAGTTGCACGCAATTTGCCATACTATAAAGTAGAAGAAGCATTGACATCAGCGCCGATGATAATTTTGTGTCCTATGAGGGACCGCAAAACGAAACGTAAATGATATAGATGAGGATCAATAGGATGTGAAAATTGAAAATAACAGCTCACTACGTAAACCCTACAGGTAGAGGATGAGATCTCAGCAACGGCGCAGTGTGACGTCATAAGGTTACGCAAAGATATTACCGTAAAATTAGAACTTGCAACATATATCCCAGCCCGCGACCGGCCATCTACTTGTACTACATTATTCCGTAATTGAGCGCTCCGATATTGCTCTTGTATAAGGACAATGTCTAACTTTTGTTGCAAAACTAAACTTCCAGCAGGCGGCTTTGGTCGAGTATCATGCCTGCCTGCGCTAGTCCTGCGCAGTCGAGCGCCGTAAGCCAGGATGAAGGAGTCCTGGAGGGTTGAGCTGATTGGGGTCGGGGTTAGATACCTCCATGAAGCAACACGCCCTCTTTGGTCCGGAATTCAGGCGAAACGGTAGTCCTGTAGCTAGCCACCACAGGGAAATGGACGGTCCGCAGGCGAGGTTCGGGGGGGGGGGGGTGTTCTCCGGGAGAACACTGGGACTCTGCCATGCTGACGGAGCGAGGACAGGCGGCACATCTGGGGGCCGCATGTCTGCAGTTCCTGATGTCGCGCATGAGTCCCAACCCAACGACCCTATACCTCTCGGGTATTCCTGGTGTCCTTAGGGACATCCCCAAAGGTGCGGGCTCCACGGAGGGTGGGAAGCTCGAGAGGTGAAATACATACATAAACATAAAATGGACAACAATAACACAAAAAAAACCCCAAAGGTGGACGGTACTGCAGCAGCTGGACCGGACACCCCAAAGGTGAAAGGTACGGCAGCAGCTGGACCGGACACCCCAAAGGTGGTAGGTAAGGCAGCAGCTGGACCGGACACCCCAAAGGTGGAAGGTACGGCAGCAGCTGGACCGGACAGCCCAAAGGTGGAAGGTACGGCAGCAGCTGGACCGGACACCCAAGGAAGAGGTCCAGTAGGACCTCCTTCCTTAACACGAGCCTTCAGGGAAGCTTCGGCGACCCAGGAAGGCAAACACAAACAGCCTCGTGTCGGCGCCGCTACGGTACCGACACCGAAGACAAAACCGACCGCGGAAGGCAGAAAGGTCGCTGGCAAGCCGGTGACCAGGACGCCTAACGCGAAAACACCTGCTGGACGGGTACAGCCTTTAACGAGCTCCACGAGCTCAGGCCGGACCCGGTCAGCCCCCGCAGCTGTTCCGGATGTGGCTCGACCCACAAACCTGGAGCAGACCGCGGGGAGGAGGTCTCAACAAGGCGAACCAGCCACGGACCCTAGCCTGTCCGGATGGCAGGTCGCCATGTCCAGGAAGAGGAAGGGGAAGAAGGTGAAACACGTAGTGTCGGCGCCCCAACCCCCAGCTTCTTCCGCCTGTGCGGCACAAGACAAGCCGCACAAGAAGAAAAACAAAAGGCAGCGTCGCAGAGAGAAGGAGAGGCGAACTGCCTTAAACACAGACACGCCTCCGGTGCCTACCCCAAGGCAAGGTACCCGTCCGCAGGGGGGGAGTGATGCGTCCGCTGAACCCTCAGCGCCGCGACGTCCACCTCCTCCCAAGGGCAAAGGGGTGCAAGCACGAACTCAGGGTGGTAGTACACAGGGGGGCCGGTACTCCGCCAAAAGGGCACGTCTCGACGAGACAATATCTCCGAGAGGCGAGCCTAAGAGGCGGAGGACCAGACCACCAGGGGAAGCCGCTCAGATTAACAACGCGAGCGCGGTCAAGGCGGACCTAATGGCGGCGGTAACTACTGCGGCCATGGAAAACCTAAGGAGCTCTAAGCTAATGTAATCAAGCACTTACTGGAGATGCGTGATGTCCTTGATCTCGTCGGCCGTTGATGGGGTACCCCACTGCCGTTTGTCTTGCCGCGTTCACACATACATGCTCCAAAAATGCTGTACGATCTTCCAAGGTATTCGAATTACAATACACTCGTATTAGCTATCGCGGATCGCGCCCCTTTGAACGTGACTACTAACACTCGCGAGTCCAAACCAGACCCATCATAACGGTGACCGACGAAACACCGAGTCGTTCGAAAATTAGCTAAATATCAATTCAATTAACTTAAACCGGCAGTCAATTGTGAAAACCGTGTTCGGCCGATCCAAGCGTCTCAAGTACTACTGTCAACGTCAAAACGTCAAACAAGATAAATTACAATCAAAAATTTTGCCATTACAATGACGTTAAATTTCTAACAAACAAGATGACCTCTGCCCTCATTAGGGATGTCATGACAGTCTCCAGTCCATTGCAACGACGAACAAAATTACCCTGCAATGGATAAAAGGGCACAGTAACTCAATGCGTAATGACGCTGCAGATGAATTGGCTAAAAGGGGATCGGAAACGACAGTGTGTGGACCGGAACCACTGCTGCCTCTGCCCCAAGCCCAAATAATAAGATTGCTGCGCGCCAAAACCGAAGAAAAACACAAAACAGAATGGAAAAACAACGAAGGATGCAGGCAAACAAAAAGTGCAGTTCCGGTGGCATCAAAAAGACTTGCCCGCAACCTGATTAGACTAAAAAGGGACGATCTCAGGAAGGTCACAGGTATCCTGACAGGGCATTTTCCCCTGAACAAGCACCTATTCACTATGGGTGCAACAGACAGCCCTCTGTGCAGCTCTCTGGATGCGTGGAGGCAGAAGAAACGAGCACGTTCTCACGGAATGTAGAAGTGTGGCAGATCAACGGACGGACATCCTCCAATCAACATCACTCTCGGAAGCATGTAGTGACCTGAAAAGACTGCTGAGCTTCTGGGATGATCTAGAATGGTTGGAGTAGGAAGATGACAAACTCACGTACAACGGCCCAATCAAGAGGCTATGTGCAGAAATGGCCCGGTAAAACAAACAAACAAACTTTCGATCGGCTGCACCAAATTAAATAATTCTTTTTTTCATGTGTCCGTCATTGTTACGACAAGGTTTACAAGAAAAATTTAAAGATAACGGGAAAAGTCAATTTTTTTGTTCGCCACTGTACACTGCCCGTAGAAAGCTGAGACAGATATGTAAATATGGCGGTATGAAGTTCGCCGGGTGAGCTAGTTTATTTTAAAGTAAGCTATAGGCAAAATTGTTCCTTTCAAATTTTCTAAATCATTATCATATTACGTACTCACATTCGTCACTATAAAATTGCCTTATTTTAATAGGCCAGAGGCCGTCAGTGAATAGTTTTGTATTTACAGTCTCTTCGAATGATAGGATAGGCCGCCGAAAGATAAAGCTTGTTAGGATTATTTTAAAACGGTGGATGTTATCCAAATTCATTACACTAGGTAAATTAAAATTATTGGATTCTACTTATGCTTTCCATGAGACAGATTAGCCACATATTTTCTATACAAATAAAATCGGTCCACAATTGACAGATTAATCAGTGTTATGTACACTACAATAAAAATTTAAAAAAACATACCAAGCAAATTGAGAACCTCCTCCTTTTGGAAGTCGGTTAGTAAATAAAATTGGAGTGTATGTTTATAATACTAAAATAACCGCTTTTTGACTAAATGCATATGTATGTATACACGGTACATATACCAAAATAGCATTTTTTACAATTTTCGTCTGTCTGTCCTTGATTGATTTTGACGGGACTTTCACTGATAGGTAGCTAATGATATAAGGAGTAACTTAAGCTACTTTTTTTAGACTAGATTCACCCCGCGGCTTTAAAGCGGTACGACAGTAACCGTTGGTAACACCGCGGGGTTCAGCTAGTCGTTGATAAAATCTGTCAACGCTACAACTGTCATCTTAAATTGTATATATTAGGAACCAAAATATTGTGTCAAAATATTTTATCGAAATATTTATAACGCACGAGTGAACATTTAGCCACTCAAATACTTTCAATAGAACTATCCTGACAAACGCAATCCCGCAGTTTCCGTTGACCCACATCTTTCTTAAACAGCCAAATCCATAATGTCACATACAAGAAGAAATACATTTCAGCAAGTATGAATTTAATAAAAATAATACGAGGTTTATTTAGATTGTGTTTAGGTTTGTATATTTTTATAAAGTACATGATATGTATTACCGAATTGTTTAAGCTTGCGTTTTGAGGGACATTACACAGATAACCCTGAATTGTATAATTTTGCATCAAACCAGTTTTTTTCTTTTTTCGAATATATTGTAGCTATGCACGTGCAAATTAATATTGGTATCAGTATACCAATATTAATTTGCACGTGCATAGCTACAATTTCTTTTATTTTCTTTCTTCTACTTTCTATTTCTATTATGTTATTTATATTCTGTCCATTACTTTATTTTCTTTTTGACAGTTCAAGAAATTTTGAAATTAGTGACGCCCTCACTCATAACCGATTCGATTTGAAACGAATAGCGATTTTATTTACGAAGAACTTTCAATCGTTTTAATTAAATATTTTTTGTTGAAATATTAATTATGCCTTCATTAGTTTTTTATATTATGTAAGAAATAAACAAAAATATAAATCAGTAAATTAGATGAATGAACAGAGTTATTGTTCTTTACTCTTGGTTTGATCCTAAATTCCAAGATTTCGACTTAATTCCTTGCAAAAATTCAATCTTGGAGTCATAGATACAATTTTTATTTCCTTTTTCTATTAAATTTACACAAAAAATACTTACATGAAGTCAAATTATTTTTATCACATGATCGATTTATCGTATTTCAAGTACTGTTTTATAGTCTGTGGTTGTTTTTTATGCACAGACCACTTCACTAAAGTACCGTCACCGTCAATAAAGTACGACATAACAGTAGCACATAATTCCGAAAAAAAATATGGTAATTTATAGGCGTGAGCTGTCAAAAAGAAAATAAAGTAATGGACAGAGTATAAGTACCAATCAGTATTGGTACTTAAATAACATAATAGAATCTAGGATATGTTTTATTAAAGGACAGCTGTTTCGATTTGTTACAGAAAGTGGGTTCTACGAAGCTGACACCATCCACTGGTTGGCACTGAGTGGTTCGTCTAGAATATATAGTATATCACCGTACATCAACGGTTCTTCCATTTCAGACTAGTTTTTCTTTCATTTCATTCTGATAGACGAACTCACCTCCAATAAGAAGATTTTCACACAAAAAGGGGCACAACTCATTCTGTGTCCTACGATTTTATAATAAACTAGCTTTTACACGCGGCTTCGCTCACGCAGAGTTTCATCCCCTGATTTACTTTATTTATTTGATTTGATTTAGGGGTGGAATTTCAAAAATTCCTTTCTTAGTGCTCACTTACGTTATATGAAGAACCTACATGCAAAATTTCAGGATTCTAGCTTCAGCAGTTTGGGCTGTGCGTTGATCTCTGGGTATATCAGTCAGTCAGTCAGTCACCTTCCTCTTTTATATATATAGATATTATAATACCAATAATAGTACAAAAAAAACTAATTATACAATGGACATTTCGCTTGCTTTCTAACTTACCTACAAAATACTTTGTTTAAAGTAAAAACGCTTCTCTCAATTACCTACTGACAGACTCAATTTACATGCTATTACCATACGATTAGAAAACCGAGCATTGAAAACCATCCAACCAAATCTCGAGGTATTCTTTTTATCATATTATATTCGTTTATGAACCTTTCGGTAAAGTATATTATCTAACAGTTTCTTCACTATGTTTTTCTTCGACAGTTAATCCTGTTCTTGACGTGGGTCACACAGGCTTGACAAGTATGGTTGGATCATTGTGTTCCTATTGAAATAAATCGAATTCAATATAAAAAAACTTTTGTGGAAAACTGTAATTGACAGAACTGTGTTATTTTAGAAGAGAATGTACAGAGGAACATCTAATGGTTTACGTTAGTGTAGATTAAATAAAGAATTTTCCAATATTAATTGTTATTATTAAACAAATAGGGTCAGGGCACAGTACAGGTTGGTGTAGATAGCTTTGGGGAGTCCTAACAGTGGATTACTTTCTGCTTTCGGCACAGTGAATAACATAATGGTTTCTATATTTCGTACAACCAAAATGCCTAACAAGCACATGTGCTAGCTGATAAATTTACCTAAATAACTTGATTTAATTTTTAAATTTTGTAGAATTGTTTTTCATATGTAATCTATAATTATGTGTCTAAGCTTTTCGTCGTCAGCTCATCATAGCGAAAACTCTAATTTATGCTAGTGTTCTTAATACTTAAATATGCATATAATAGCAGAATTTTAATTAGTGGTTTATCTAATGTACACATGTTCATGTATACAACTCCTAAGCTACGGACTGTACAGAGGTAGGTCCTACGTATGACGTAGACGTTGTGGCTAAAGCTAACAGCTTAAACTGAACTTGCAACACTTCGGGTAACAGATGTGGGTTACACATTTCCGATGTTTGGTCGCAGTTTGTGTTTGAAATTACTATATACTGACGTTAAACAGCTACTGCACATGAGGGATTTTAATCATGTTACTTACACACACATCTGAATATTTTTGTTGTTCTGCTGAACTAGTTGTTGCCCGCGTACATGTCGGTTATAGCGGCAAATAGTAGCCTATGTGTTATTATGATGTATAAGCTATATTACTGTAAAGTTTCATCCGAATCCGTTCAGTAGTTTTTGCGTGAAAGAGTAACAAACATCCATCCATCCATACTTACAAACTTTCACGTTTATAATATTAGTATAGATATAGATAATACGTAAGACAAAACTTTGTACCCCTTTTTACGAAAATTATGTGAACGGAAGAGTATGAACTTTGGTACACTTACAGTTAATATGGAGGTGGAAGGAATGCAGAAAGCTAAAATAATCATAAATGAATTATAATCGAGTTATGACCACTGGGCGATCAATAGTTAGTATAAAATCTCTAAGATACTGGTACTGTGATGGCATGTAATTTTTACACTAACATTTTTGATTTCAGGTTTATGTTTTTATAATATGAAGGTTATTGCCAAAAACCTACTCGTGAATAAGTTTGATCAATATCAGAAAAACCAGACCAGACGTATTGTCTGAAAAAAATCGATCCATCTCTCGGCAATATCGAAAGCTAATCATCGAAATCGTAAATGCGTTCATAGGCACTACATGTTTGGTTAAAATTCTATTGAAGACACACAAAATACTAAAGGAATTGAACAACGCGTCGACGTTATCGGCCAATGTACGTGAGCGTGGCCGCAATTTATAAGGTCGCTTTTCGAGCGCCTACTACCTAACCGGGAAGAAAGCATTTTTTTGGAGAGCCGACCCAAGTCCTATCTGCGGCTCATACATAGGCACATTGGCAATAGATTTTTTAGGTAACTTTACTAAAGTACTTTCACACTATTTATATCTATAAAAACTCGTGGAAATCTATAGGTATTAATATATATTATAAAGATGTAAAATTTGTGACATTTTAAGGGGTTATCTGTGGATCTACTGAACCGATTTTGAAAATTATTTTACCAATAGAAAGTCATATTATTATAGTTTATGTCAAAGGCCATTAAAAAATAAATGCTCATATTTAGCGAATTTTTAATTTTGCTCCTGTAAAATAGAACACTATCATCCATTGAATAATACAAATTTAGCCAAATAAGTAATTATTTACCATAAAAATTTGTGTTCACTTTGAAATTAAAAATGTTAAATGTTCACGCTTTAGCATTTTCCTTTAAACAAAATGTATAATTGCTAGATCAAGATAATAGGCTGGCACATGGAGTTCATAAAAACAAAAAAGACATTTTCTCGTTTCTAAGAAATTGGATCGGAACGCATCGTTTGCTTCAATACCATAAAGAGTCGATCAGTATTGTCTCTAAGGGTATTGATGATAATTCCTGTTTATCTCCATTAGAAGAAAGGAAACAGCAATATTGGGCTAAAATACGCTATTCTCGAATTAAACGACTTTTGTATAGATACTGAGAAAACTTACATTTAGACAATGAATGTGAGAAAAATTTATCTATATTCCATTTGCCTGTTATTACTCAGTAAAGAAAAACAGCCTGTTAGTTTAAGGGGGGCTACCGTTGTTAATGAATGTAAAAAAACATTCACTCGTTTCGTGTTTTATATTGTATAGAAAACAACAAAGTATTACACCTATTTCAACGATCGTTAGTTGTAGTGAATGAAAGAATTTACGGGTAGATATTATTTTGTTTTGGCGCACAATATATGTATACTCAATTTTTTCTATATTTTTGCTATACTTAATTTTGTTATTGAGTAGTCATTTATATATCTATGAACATTTGAAATGAATTATTCTGAATTTAACAATATTTGTTTTCTAAAATACATGTAATTATATCAAAAATCTAGACATTTAATTAATGTTTTGAGTTATAACTCCATTCTTTGCTTATAAGGTTCTAGATACAATTTTATAATATAGTAAAAGTTACTTATTAAATTTTGAGGGTTTTTGTCTGTTCTCAAGAGTGATGACACTTTATTGTTAAATTAATTAAACGTACTCGTTTTTACTTTTATTTGGTTGAACAATGCTATCATAAATAATTGCGTGAAGCAAGTTAACATCGTTAGTATAAACAACTTGCAGAATCAACATCTACATAATTGTCATCTATTATTCCTAGTATTCGCGTATTTATGTATCTATGTAAGTTTATATGTATTTAGTTGTATGTATAGTATGTATTAGTACTTGTATGTACGATTAGCTTTCATATATTATTTGTATTTGATATATTGTTAGATCTGTTGATTTTAATACATTTCTTTTTATAAACTGCACCTACTTTTTGATTTCTCTGCATCACCCGATGGTTGAATGGTAGAGAATGCCTTAGGCATTAAGTCCGCCAATGCACCTGAAGTGTATGATGTATTAAATAAATAAACATAATGCCTTAATCTGAATATGGACTTTTTCTTTACTATATTTAATTTTTCTAGTTGTTCTCCCCAATTTAATTTGCGTTCTACGTTATTGTCCCTTTCCTAATGATCAAAGCGTAACGTTAGGTAACCGATAACTTTCTTCAGAATACCTTAATATGCAACACGACAAGTTGTTTTTTTAACTGCACTGAAAACTAGAGTGACAAAAGCGCATATATATATATATTATGTCGGGGAAAAGAGTCTAAACAATCACCGAAATATATTTACTTGATAAAAAATGTATGGTTTTATATCAACTAATTCTAATAGGGAAATGATCTCTTTTTATTTAAGTAAACAATATTTCAAACGAAGAGACTTTGACAAAGTTGGTCTGTTGTACTAAAACCTGTCGCGGACACGACGTTTCAATATCCAACTGATACAGGTACGTAATTTATTTTCGTGCGAAAGTTCGCATTAATGTCAAGAGCAAGCAATTTATCTTGGCGTAATTCGCGTAAAACGCTTATTGGCTGTCTTGGGCCACACGAAGATAACATGATTTATATCCTCTAAGTAATTATTTTATGCGATGGGTAACACCTTTTTGCTGAGGTGATCTGTCCTATATTTGTAATTAGCTCAGAGATAAATAGTTATTTTCTTCTTAACGTAGAAGAACATTAGATCCATTATGACACAGCGTTTTCAGTTTTTTAAAAAGCTTTCTTTTATGGTGATACTGGTTATGGTGACGCAATGTTTTATGTCAAACGTAGATTATTTATAAAGTACATCACTACGCTACCATTATTTAAACGTTGTAAATAATAATATATTTTAGGGTTTCTCAGACACAGTTTTATTATTGGATGAAAATAAGAAAGTTCTTAACGGTCGAAATACATGTAAATGTTAATGTATTATATATTTAGGCTTTTTCTATTTATGTAATAATTTTTGCCTATTCACTTTAAGACCACCTCAACCTTATCCTTATGTATGCAAAAATAAGGTATTCCTTTGTCACCGTACAGGGACAGGTCTAAAAGAAAATTATTAATGACAATTAATAAACCAACAAGTCACTGTCTCTAATGCCTACTTCCTACCCATACGACCATTTTTAGTTTAATATCCTCTATATATATGTAACGAGAACTTATATCTTCTATGAAACTTCGATCCGTACGAGAAATACAAGTTACTGATGCGGTATCTTATATCGTGTATAATGTAACATCACCACTTATTACTACGAAACTAAGTTACTTATATTAAATATACGTAACAAATTAAAATGTAACATTATTTCCCTGAACATTTCTACATCTGTAGGTACAACACCCGTAGCCAGTAATTCAATAGGAGATTAAACAGAAGTGGGTATGACGCTCGCGCTAATGGCTGTGTTTCTCGCCACCCACAAATATGCATTTACATCCGCAATGCAGTTTACTTCACTTTATGCTGTTTAGTGCACGCAATTGCAATTATGATGATTATTTGATAACACTTTTGGCGATGTTATTACGGTTAGAGAGTTAGAAATGTGAAGGTATATAATAATATATTATGTTAATTAACCGAAAACGGTTAATACTTTTTTACACTTCTATAATCAAAAAGACTTAATAAAACTTTTTGGACAAACCCGGTAATCAAACTCGAGACCTCTTGATTGTCAGTCGCATTCGCTAACCGCTGGAGCAACAAAGAAGTGTCCGCAGGTCCGGAAACGCGTAAATAGAGGTGTTGGCGTTTTCGGCGTTCTCTAGGTTTGCGATCAGTAGGTTCCACAAGGATTCCAATCTTGATTAATATTAATGACCAAATTATACAATTCCTCCTAAATTACGTTTGCTGGTTTGCGGTAAACGCTTAAAGCCTCATCTATTTTGAATGTATTCATGATTACTGCGTAACAAAATTGAAACCATGAAGTAAATTTCTTTGGGTACATTTGAACAAGAACAAGAAAAAAATATCCCACCAAAAACATTTTCATGTAAAATGTTGCCAAGACGACTGCATATGGCTTACCCTGTGAAAAAGATATCAGATCTCTTGTAGAGCCAAGGTTCTGAATCTACACGCCCTAACTCTACCAACCCTAACTTCATAAACTCTACATCTCAGTAAAAATGTATGGCTTCGCCGTTTCGGTACCACACCGTCACAAAGGAGAAACGATCGCCTTTTGTGTTTGCAAATATCTAGTTTCTGATGTAATGTGCTATACGAATATTTAGTTTCTGAAGTGACGAAACAGCCAAGCCATACATTTTTACTGAGATGTAAAGTTTATGAAGTTAGGGTTGGTAGAGTTAGGGCGTGTAGATTCAGAACCTTGGCACTACATGAGATCTGATATCTTTTTCACAGGGTAAGCCATATGCAGTCGTCTTGGCAACATTTTACATGAAAATGTTTTTGGTGGGATTTCATTTCTTTTTGTAAGTTGCTTAAGGCAGTTTTTTTTTCATCTTCTTTCTTCTTTTGAAAAAGTACGTGTACCAAAAATAAAACCTGTAGCATAAACATTTGTGAAAGTCTCATACAAACTTCCACCCCCCAAATTTGGGGGTTGGGGGGCAAAAGTAATAGGTTTATGAATTTTTCTGTTGTTTGTATACTAAACTTAGTTTACATACCAAATTTCAGCTTTCTAGCACTTCAGGAAGTACCCTAACAGTTTTCATGATCATCAGTGTGTCAGTGACGAAATCGGTTTTTTTTAGGTATCAATAAAATCTAAAGTATCAGAGCTATGCAATTGAAACTTTGTATGTTTCATTAGTCTATTGGTCACATCATATCCTGAGAATTTGAACTATCTGGTTTATCGGGAACCAAAGTTATGAGGGTTCAAAAAAACGACGAAACGCTTCGAGAAAAGGTAGGTAGTGCCCTTGCGCTTCGCTTGGCTCGTCTTGGCGGGGGCACGACCGTGCCCCCAGATGTTTAATAAGGCATTGATACTAATTAATATCAGTCAGTTTGCTTGTTTTGCCTTAAATACTGAACCAATCATATTTAAATTTAGAAAAACTGTAGTCCGTAAAATACAGCTTGATCTCTGTTACTAGTGACCACGAAACCGACGAAGTATTTTTTGATCAAGTAGTTTTAATTTATCACCTTTTTCTTAGATTATTAATATAAAATTCGCAACTAAAATGTACATGCTTTGTAAGTTTTAAGATTACACTAATAGCAACTGGCACTGAGACCAAGTTATATTTGTATTGTATTCAAAAACACAACAGTTGACTGCCTCGTTAGTCTCGCGGTTGGAGTGTGCGACTGCTGATCATGAGGTCTCGGGTTCGATTCCCGGGTCGGACCAAATGTTTGTATGATCTACAAATATTTGTGTATCTACAAATATGTATAATATGTATGTATTTACAAAAAAAAAGTATATATGTATTTGTATCAGTTGTCTAGTACCCATAACACAAGCTCTGCTTATCTTGGGACTAGATGGTGTTGTGTGTTACTAACTAACATAACGACAAGAACTTGTCAAGATGACAAAATATTCACACTATTGATGTATTGATGAGTAATAGAATAATGAAATAAAAGAGTCATACACTCAGCTCCATAGTAGGTGGTCGTGTGTGACACATTGTAACCCAGTTTCTAACTTACAACACTCAACAGTGTACCGAACTTCACCGGTGCAGACTTTCATAGTTGAACTTCAAGTAACATATTGACCTAGCTTTTTTCAAAGTTTATTGACTTTGTTTTACACCTATGCATTTACGCACCTTATTGTACGTATTAATTTGTAATAAAATTTTAATTATTTTGTTATTTCCTTTTATCTGAATCAAATAGATTCTTCCACATTTGTTTTACACCATAACTACCCATAAATTTGTTTTTCTACAGTCGATTTGTGCATTCAAAGGTTGCTTGTAATAAATTGCTTTTTAGCGATAAGGCCGCCATATGTCCATGGTCATTAAATTGATATTATCTTACATGTTAACTGTGTTAGCTGGTGTACGATAAAGTTTATTCTATTCTATACATATATAATGATATATACTATATATGAAAAAAATAACTCAATCAAAATTTATTGATGGTGGAAAATCATAACGAAAGACTTTTGTGATACTTAAATGCTAACATTAGTTCTAAACAAGTGCTTAATTTAATACCTTCAAATGAGAACTTGTTGTTTATGTGTATATATAATCTAGATCTCGGAAACGGCTTTAACGATTTTCATGAAATTTAGTATGCACGGGCTTTCGGGGGGCGTTAAATCGATCCAGCTAGGTTTCATTTTAAGAAAATTAAATGGGAAGAATTTTGTCACTTTCATTCATTTACGAAATTATATGAAATGATTACTATAGCCATCATTGCACGTCGATGTACATTTTGTTTGATATTAAAGTAAGTCAAAATATGTTACCTACTTTAATAACAAACAAAATGTCCATCCTAACGGTATATTAATAATCCTCTCCTATACAGCTCCTATTCACTGTAAGTCGTTAAAATCTGAATCATGTTTGTAGACTAAAATATCTCTTTGGGTGGTATTTTGGTATTATTTACTATATAGGATACTTTGTCAAAATATCGTGCGATCACTTTGAGATTTGAAAGGGTGTTATCAAATTTTAACTTATATTTGTGTCATATTTTCAAAAATGCACACGCACTTGAAGGTTATATATTTGAAAAAAAAAACTAACAATTCATAAAATTGTTGCTAGCAAAATATAATTGACCTATATATTATCAACTGTTGATACCAAACCTTATCAATTCGTATCAAAGTAGAGCTTACGCATCAAAAGCTTATTATAGGAATACAAACACCTAAATATTACACATGCAACGCAAAATTATCTGAAACTTAAATTGAATTCTAATTAGATATTTCATTTTGGTTACGGTGAATTGACTGTACTAGAAAGGAGAACGATTTTTAATAAATATCCCGTTCTTTATTGGTTTCGTATAATGTTATGCTTCATTAAACATTTAGGAATTGAATTACTTAAAATTTACCTGCAAGAACATAAATGTAGGGTTGTTTAGAAATGATCGCCTTAACTTTTTATAGTACATGCAACTTTGGCCATTTGCCAAATGCGTCACCACTGAGCGAAGCGTTTCCTTTTTACACACGGTTTTATTTTTTTCGATAATAAAACAATTTGTCTTCAATCGAAAGCTTCCTGATGTGTTGCGTATCCCTGAACCGTGACGTTTGTTTTCCTTTTGTAAATTATACATACGTCAATAAAAAATACATGTGAAATGAAGAGAAAGGGTTTTATACTGAGATACGTTAAAATAATAACTCAAGCTGGGTAAAAATAAATTGATGTATACTTTTCAACAACCTAATTTAATGATTTTCATTCTTAAGCGACTTAAAAATAAGAGGTTAACAATTCGACTGTATTTTTTTATGTATGTTACCTCAGAACTTTCGACTGGGTGAACCGATTTCGATTAATCTTTTTTTACTTGATTGCTTGTGCTTTCCATGTGGACTTATATCATTTTGATTCAGTTGTTGATATCAGCTTTTTTTGTTAAAATTTTGTGTTATTGTGAAATGATAATGAACTACTAACATTTTATAAGATTGACAGTCTAAATAGATGTAAGTCTGTAACAAAAATCGAAGTAATATTATTATTTTTGTAGAGTGTATACTCAGACAAGTATAAAAGCAATAACTTTTTTTGTTTGACAAAATTGACTTCGTAAAGTAAAAAAGTTAAACAAAGTACTCGAAACAAGCTTCCAAAATGTTTCTTTATTGATTTAGAGAGATGTTGATTTAAAATTTTATTGCTTTTTTAAATCATAAATTCTTTTGTTACTTACTTTTTTCTGAATCAAACGAATTCTTTCACATTTGTTTTAAACGAAAACTACCCATGAATTTGTCTTTTTACAGTAGATTTTTCCATGCAGAGGTTTCTTGTAATATATTGCTTTTTTAAAGCAATATATACCTATAGATAGTATAGTTTTAACTGATCTCAAAGCGATGCACATTTTCAAAATCGAGGTATTTAATTATATTGTAAGTTCAACAAAATATTTAAATTGTTAATAGAGTTATTTTAATGAAGGAAGTTCATCAATTAAAATTTTA
Organism: Diaphora mendica; assembly: GCA_949125395.1. Lineage (NCBI taxonomy): Eukaryota > Metazoa > Arthropoda > Insecta > Lepidoptera > Erebidae > Diaphora > Diaphora mendica. The sequence continues at coordinate 20,511,165 of OX421313.1, read as the reverse complement.
AAATCAAGATGATTGGTGTCCGCGTAGAAATTATCTTCATCATCATCATCAGCCTATCGCAGCCCACTGTTGGACATAGGAAAAAATCTTACTAACAGATTATTTCTATTGACTAAATATTTATAACTTAGCCCTACCTATCGACGTTCACATTGCGACGTTCCATCCAATGGGAGGCTGGCTTTATCCATAAAAACAATTAATTTCGGTCACTCAAAGTCTTTATATTAGTTATTCGAAAAATTACGTCAGCGTTCTCTATAGTTCACATACTCGTTCAAGGACAAAAGCTAATTTTTGACAAATATCTTTGGTTGCCCTGTAAAAAAAACTGGTATGGTTTCAAGATAATTTATAATATAAAATTTAAAATTATGAAAATCATTAGGCAAGAAGAGGCAATATTGTTTTTTTACGTAATGAAAATTAGTAAACTATAAATATAACATCGAAATACCACTCACTGATTAATCACGAAATCTCAGAAACTATATCACCTACAAAATTGAAATTTGGCTGGTAGGTTCCTTATGTTGATAGCAGGTACCTGTTCCTTAGTAGACATCCGCTAAGAACGGATTTTACGAAAATCCATCCCCAAGGGGGTTAAACAAGGGTTGGAAGTTTGTATGAAAGTCCAATGTTATTGAAGTTAAAGTAATTATGGCAGAAGGATTTTAAATGGTATTTAAGTATAAGAATTATTGAAAACAACTACTTACTATTATAAAGAGGGATGTTATATTGGAAGATTATGAGCCAATAACTAACTCCACGCATACGAAGTCGCAGGCGGCCCCTAGTGTTAGAATAAAAAAGTATCCAGCACAATCTTTTTTAAATAGCAATATGTACAAATCTAAATTTTTAAGAACAAACAGTTTCATGGTGAAATTTTTAAGCAAAGATTTATTTTAGCAGAGAACGTTATCTCCGAAGAAAATGGGAGCTAATTAATTCAAAACATTATATTCACTCACAAAGAAGATTGTGGAATTGCTAAGTAAATCTTAATTGCCTACTCAATCATGCTTATTTTTACTTTGTTCTTGACCGAAATTTATGGCGTTTTAAACAGTTCTGTGTACCTTGCTACTAGGTCTCGGGTTCGATTCCCGAGTCGGACCAAGTGTTTGTATGATCTACAAATATTTGTTTCAGAGTTTGGGTGTTTTTTAAATATTAAGTATGTATTTACAAAAAAAAAAGTATATATGTATTGCATCAGTTGTCTAGTACCCATAACACAAGCTTTGCTTAGCTTGGGACTAGATGGCGTTGTGTGTTAGATGTCCAAAATATTTAAATATTTATTTTATTTATTTGACTTATCACACAATATTTTTCCTAAGTAAAAATAAAAGTAACAACCTCTGGCAGAACTAGAGCAACATTCCAATCTATTGAAAATAAACAACATTTACACATACAATGCTTAAAACGCTTAAAGCGTAAAACGCTAAAAAAAAAATACGACATATCCATTCTATGTATTTTTTTTTCTTTTTTTTTTCTTTTATCACAGTTAAGTACGATAAATCTAACCTGTCGGTCGACCTCTTTTCGAAACAATATGTTCCAAGCAGAAAATTCTCGCTATCACTGCATCGATACTTTCATGTGAATGCTGCGCCGCGCTTACCGCCTCAGGGCTGTCAAACTGTCTACAAAATTTAGTTGCTTCAATGACGCTACACAAATATTACTCCATTCTTTAAGTGCTGTTATATTTTTCTTTTCGAGAAAATTGTTTTCCCATTAAGGCCATTATTTATCAATACTCTCATGAGCTACAAACTGTAAACAAGTAATAAAAGGGTGATGAGAAAAATATATTGTCGATTGCGATGAACTAAATAATGAAATGTGGATTTGTGGCAGTAAATTGTCTCCAGTTTTTTGGTTTCCTCTTGGAAAAAACAATAGTGATGTTGTTTTAACGTATTGATTTGAATCATCTATAGGCACGGGTAAACCTGATTTTTGGCATGGCGAGAATTGCCGTGGCGACGCTTCTCCACTTCGCCTTACCGAAGTCACTGATGAAAATAATTGAGTTGTCACGATTTCAAATAAATTAAAAAAAAATGTATTTTGTACTTCATAAACAGACATTTTATTTTATGGAGCAAATAACTTATACAAAACAATTTCGATGTTTCACATCTGTCGGGCGTCCCGTAACGGCTCACTTTTTTATATGGCTGAATGGATACTGCTTCGGTTTTTATGTATGAGCCTGCCAAAATGACTCTGCCTGATGGAAAGCATGAGCTGAATCCAGGAGTGATGGTCACTATACTCATAGCGAATGCAGGCAATGCAACAATGCAGCATGGTGAACCACAATATGGCAGCCTAGTGATGCTTCTGCATTATTGGGCCTCCGGTCTCGCACTCACCAATGTAACACGACAGCAAGTGGCACGTTCCGGCTAAAATCAGCGTGGTGCTCTTCTACCTTAAAACGACACTCTGTAGTCGATGTTAAAGTTAATAATGTTAAAACTATACAAAATGGGATTTGAACCTATGACTTCTAGCTTCTAGTCAGGATCACTTACCTTTTAAGGATTTTCAAATTCATTATTTTTTTAAATCTACCCATTTGTCTCATCAATAAGTTTTAGCAGTCAACTTATTAGAGAATTGTTGTCTTGAAGTAATTTTGTTCAAACAACTCAATAAATTATTATTACCTGCTACGTCTTAGATTATGTGACGTATAGTATTGATTTGTATAACCTACGTGAGGGTATATTTTTAGAGTTTATAACAAGCGAGTCGTGTCATTGGAGTTCGTAGCGTTCAAATGCTAATAACTTTGATACCATTAGGGCGTATCGACCGCTTATTTATTTACATATTGCAATGGTTATATAAATCCATACTAATATTATAAATTGAAAAATAACTCTGTCTGTTTATATGCTACGCTTTCACGGCTAAATCAATGCACCTATTTCAATTAAATTTGCCAAAGAGATAGAGATAAGCTACTCTTTACCGTGATAAGCAACATAAACGCGGGCGGAGCCGCGGGAAAAATGTATGACGTATCAATTTGTATTAACCCATTAGAGGTCACTGTACTCAATCGAGTACAGCCATATTCCTGAATGTCAATTGACCAACTTGTGAAAATAAAGGGACCCGCTTTGTTATTTTATTTAATCATAATACTCTTCAAATATATTGAAAAGTATTACGCGGGTAGTGTCATTATTTTTGCCAAAAAGTGTCAGTTGAAGTTGTGTCACCGAAACACTGCGGAGGTAAGTGACTTTGATGAGATTTTTTAAGTAATTTCTGCTTAGGTATAAGTTACTTTTTTTTATTGCATTGCTATAAAAATATATCTGAGTAAGTTACAATGAATAATTCAATAAATAATTCATTACTAAAATAAAACTACATCCATTTAAATGTTACTGTACTCGTTTGAGTACAGTGACAACATGCGTAAGTAAAACAACAGAGTTTATTTCATTATCGAGAAAGATAAAAATATATCTCAAACCAGCAACAAGGGACTTCAAGAAGCTAGTGAACCTTTTTTTCAGGAGAGCTATGATAATAAATGTGACTTGGCTATCATAATGTCCTGATCCAGGTACTTTGCCTGATAAAGAGGAAGGCGCTGATCAGGATATGCAGCAAAAGATGTAGCTACCTGAGACTATTGAGGTATTATGAATCAAGAGGATATATCTACCTTACTTTTACGCCCTATCTTCGTCACCTGACGAAAATAGGGCGTACCACGAGAGTGATGAAGAGCCACTGGTGGCAAGAATAATATGACAAGATGTCTACTGTGATTCCGCACGATCGGATAGATATATCTTCATACGCTTTCTCCTTCGTTCTCCGAGAGCTTCCGTCAGTCCAGAGTCAGTGGGCATTTTTCCTACTGCTGATGTACTGACCGTACATCAGCAGTAGGAAAAATGCCCACTGACTAGTACAAAGGATATAAAGAAGAAAGAGCATGTCTACGGGTTTTACAAAAAGGAGAACTTATATTGGTTTGGTGGAAAGATGACAGTGTACCTATATACCATGGCCACAAACTGCGGCACCATTGAGTCACTAGCGACTGTTCAATGAAAGTGTCCAATAAAGAAAGGGAAGACAGATGTCGCGATACCACGTTTATTCCAAACTTACAATAAAAATATAGCAGGAGTGGATGAACTCGAGCAGTTTGTTTTAGAAAGCTGTTCATAGTAAAAAGTAGTGGTGGATGGTATTTAGTATTTACCATAGGTACATGCACTATTCATGGCAGACATGACTGTTGCTAATTCATGGTGCTTACATGTACTATACAACTATGTATAATCCAATGGATCGACTCATATTCCGTCATCATATCGCACGAATAAACCAAGAACTTCATGGCAAGCTGCATCACTAGTCGATGGACTACCTGAAGATGGAGTAGGACATTACCTAGCCAAAATTAAAAAACGGTTGCAATGTGTCCTTTGCCATCGTAGAGTGCGCTCGCAATATAAGATGTGCCGAAAAACACTTTGCTTCGAAAAAGCCTGTATTGAAAATTTTCATACTTAAGCGGTCAGTGTACTCAATTGAGTACACCCCCTAAAATCTATGATAATTACATTTTTTTATTCTTTTTCTTACATTTTGTGTTTTTTTATCCTTAAATCAATATAAAAATAAAGGTAATTTAAAAATATCAACGGTACATTTCATTTGACCTCTAATGGGTTAAAGCAATACTTTAGCCCACAGATTATTATAATGTAGACTACTTTAGACACATTAGAATAACAGATAATATTAAGACCTCATTTCAAAATTAGCACCTGGATGACCGGGGTTTGCTTGCTATTTTTATTTTGTTACGTTTTCTAAAAAATAATCCTAGCTAGATCGATTTATCGCCCCTGAAACCCTCTGCATGCAAAATTTCACGAAAATCGTTGGAGCCGTTTCTGAGATTATAGATATACAAGAATTGCTCGTTAGGTATTAGATAAATTTTAAACAGTTTTTTTTGTATTAATGCTTATAAAGTCACTAACAAAGAATTTTTATTACATGAATTAAAATATACTTTAGATATTTTTTACACTTCAGTATTTTAATTAAAATTTTTAAGATTGCTTTTCTTTTAAAGTTTGTTTTAATAATAAAATTACAATGAGATGATGAGTTTAGTTATCAATTTAAGCTATTTCACTATATTTACTTCGTTGTCTACGTAAATATACGCAACTAAGTTTGGAGACTTGTAGGTAAATATTTAATTAATCAAATTATTTAAATATACCAGCATTTAGGACTCAATTTATTTTCATTTTATTTCTTTATCTTCATTTCTTTGCTGTACCTGCTTATCTACCTACCTATCTTTAAGATATCCCTAGTTTTTGATGATAACAGTAAGTTTGAACCTTTAGCATAAGAAGAGTCTCAAAATGTGGATATTCAATTGCATTTTAAAGTTTCAAAAGGTAACCTTATCAATCACCATTCCGCATGGAAATCAGTGTAAACCCTGACAAGCCAGAGGCAGGTATTGCGAAGTTAGCAATTAACATTTCAGATGAATCTTTCCCGGCATGGAATGGAGTAATACCCGCCGATACTCAACTGTTGCGTAATTACCATGGATTTTACTTTCCAAGCATATCGTATGAGGAACGTTCACAAATTCAAAGCTCAATTTTAGACACTAAAATTATGCTTTTAATCAGAGGTTTACTGCCAATTACAACATTTGTGATTTTCTATATTAACACCCTGTTGTTGATTAATCAAACTAATATAATGATTTTTATTAGTTAATAATTTAAAAAAACCTAGATGACCGTGCATCGCTCGGTATTTCTAAGCTATTAATAAGCACGGTGACCGAATTCAGAAATTCCGTAACGTAACGAAAATAAAATCTGACACCCGAAACTCGCACGGATCGCGAATCACCGAATCTGTCTGTCTCTGTCACTGTCAGATTCGTTGACGAGCTGCTCCGAAATCTGTCAGACAAAACAGTCTGGGTTTGCGCAAGTATACTTGAACGTGTATGTCCGGCTTAAGCAGCTGTTTGTGAGAAATTAGGTGTCTAACTCAAACTCAAACTCAAAAATATTTTATTCATATAGGCACTTATTTTACAGGCACTTATGAATAGTCAATATTTAAAATTAAAAAATCGAGTGATTCTAGTCGCCAGTTCCAAGTGCAGCCTACCCTTCATGGAGAAGAATCTGGCAAGAAACTCTATTGTTGCTCCTTTTAAAAAATAATAATACGGTTTACAATATTTTCTTCACTAAGAGACTTGAATGAGAACGAAGTCGACCAAAGAAAACAAAATAAAAGGTTTGGAGTCATTGCTGCACAGCCATGAGCTAACCAATCATGCGCCGTTCTTACTGATAGCTGCAAGATTTTTACATTGTTATATTGTGACATTGTATTGTTATATTGTGAGGTCCACTTAGTGAAAATTAAATCCAAATAGCACTTTCACTCACAGTCAAATTTAAAAAGATGTAATATGTCCAAATATAAAATAATCAATAAATGTCACAAATGTAAAATAGAGTAAGACGCATGGATCAGCCATCGACCTATTCAACCATAGTTGAGCTGCGTACTCAGGCCGCACGGCAAATCATCAGGTCAATATCAAAGAAATTAATAATTAATAATAATCATAGTCGACAAGGTGCTCATACAATAACAAGTGCGTATTTAATAAATTGGGAAACATTGTTAGATAAGTACCAAAGTACCATCATGTATTAATTTACATTATACAAGTATGTGTGTATGTTTTCATTTATAAGTTGCAACTAAAACAATCAACAATTTGTATTTAAGAAAAAAAGAAAGATGAAAATTAAGTAGAATTGATACAAGAAAGAGATAAAATAAAGGAAAATTTAAACAAGAACAAACTAATTAAGAGAAATAGGAAATTATTAAAGAAAATTATACAGAAAATAGTTACAAACAAAATCTTAACTTAATTAAATGTCGGAATTAGATGTCGTTAGGTTAAAGTATACAAACAATTCATACCGGAGTACCAACATGTCAAAATTTATACATTATTCAAAAAAATAAAATTATCTCAATTTCAAGACGAAGTTAGTGTGTATATAATAACATTAATAACACCTTAAACCCATGACTCTTTGTCGTTCAGATAATCGCCAATCGTATAGTAGGCTTTCCTAATAAGGTGATTTTTTACAGTACGCTTGAATTTATCTATAGGAAGGTCAATTACATATGTAGGAATTTTATTATAAAGACGTATACCAAGACCTTCGAACGAGTTGTGTACCTTATGTAAACGATGATAGGTACCAACGAGTTTAGACTTATTTCTTGTATTAATATTGTGTACATCACTGTTTTTCTTATAGTCATTAATGTTTTGCTTAACAAACATAACATTTGCAAATATGTACTGTGATGCAACAGTTAAAATACCTATATCTTTAAACAACTCTCGAAGAAAGACTCTAGCACCTAAATTGTATATTGAGCGGATGGCTCGTTTTTGTAGAATAAAAATAGTTTCAATATCAGCCGCCTTACCCTAGAGTAGTATATCATAGGACATGACGCTGTGAAAGTAGCTAAAATAAACTAGCCTAGCTGTGTCCGTATCAGTGAGCAGACGTATCTTCCATACTGCATAAGCTGCCGAACTAAGTCTATCCGCAAGGCTATCTATCTGGGCTCCCCACTGTAGTTTGCTGTCTAATGTAATTCCCAAGAATACTGTTGAGTCTACAATACTTATGATTTCACTATTTAGAGTTAGATTAGTGCCTAGCTGTTTTACATTTGGCATAGTAAATCTCACACACTTTGTTTTATTTGAGTTAAGTAGGAGATTATTTGTTGTAAACCAAATCAATACATCATTTAGTGCCCTATTCACATCGTCAAAAACTGTTTGCTTACGATCGACTTTAAAAAGAAGTGACGTATCATCAGCAAATAGAACTATATCACAGATATCTTTTAAATAATATGGTAAATCATTTATATATATGAAAAAAGTAGAGGACCCAGTATAGAGCCCTGCGGAACGCCCATAGTAACAGGCAGTCCAGAAGACCTCGCACCATTGACATCTACGTGTTGAATTCTATCTTTCAAGTAGGAAACAATTAGTTCCAAAGCAATACCATTAACGCCATAATGCCTAAGTTTAAGAAAAAGCGTGCTATGTTCTACGCAGTCAAAAGCTTTTGAAAGAACGCAAAATACACCTATCGCATCTTGCGAATTCTCCCATGCATTAAATATATGTCTCAAAAGAGTTGCACCAGCATCAATTGTTGAACGACCCTTTGTAAAGCCATATTGTTCTTTGTGAAATAAATTATTTAGATTAAAATGGCTTTCTAGTTGTTGCAAAATGACTTTTTCAAAAATTTTACTAATAGCCGGTAAGATTGAGATTGGCCTAAAGTTACTTGGTTCTGTTGTACAACCCTTTTTTCCTATTGAGACAACCCTTTGCTAATTGGCAGTGTAAATAGTACTATTTTATTTGCATTGAGTTCTGATAATTGTTCAAAGTATTTTATGAATGTTTTTTTATTTACACTACCCCTATTCCCACTAAAAATTATGAGGCTAGTATTTGTATCAAAAGTTGCACTATTAGCCTTTTCTAGAATCATATTATATGCTAGGTTTGGCATACAAAAGTTACTAAATGAATATTCCTTAATTGAGTTTGTCATTAATTTACCTAAACCTTTACCAATTTCATCGCTGAACATTATTATATTACTATTGATACAGTTTATTTGATGATGAAGATTTCTATTGTTATTCCGTATACTAATCACATTATTGTTATTTGTTGTCAATATCCTAGGATCACATGATACAGGCAAACTGTCCAAAGAACTAGTGGTTTCATTGTGGCTATCAGAATACAACAATGAATCATTCCTACAATTGCATGAATTAACTAATTTACCTATTGCCATAACTTGTTCCCTACTTTGTTTTTGAGAAATCTCATATTTACTACTGATAGTTCTCAGTTGCTCTTCAAGTTTCTTTATTTCTGTTTGAAGAGCTCGTGTGTCCTCAAAATATTGTGAAAACATGTTATCTACCTCTATGGAGTACATATTAACCTGGTCAATTAATTTCATCCTCTGCCTATTTAATGCTACACTATCTATGAAGAACTTATGTTTATAAATAAGCTTTTTTGTTTTTGTGATAAATTTTTTAACTCGAATGTACTTTTTCAATTTGTTCTTACTGCATTTGATGACTTTATGAGATTTATTAACTCTGAAGGAGTCATTTGTAAGATCTATAATGAGATCTGAATTAAGTTTGTTAACTACCAACGGTGAATTGGGAGCGACCAGCTCCTCGTACAGACTCTGATTAGATGAAGCTACTATCCTGTCCTTGAAGTCTTCAAATGATGTTATGGTGCTGTGTGCTTCATGTAGCTGGCGTTCTAAACCCCTGATGCGTTTCAGAGCTTGCTCATACTCATCTCTGCATGTGTCGAATGAGTCAACAAGGAGCTGTAGTCTGTCCCGAGCATTGGTAACCTCAACAATTTGTGAATGCAATGATGACAGTTTAATTCTAAGATTATTATTATCACTTAAAGTATCCAAGAGAGTTTGTTCACTGTCATTTCTCTCTTTCATCAGCTGATCACACTTCTCCTTGGTAGCTTTTAGTTCTCTTAATGTCATTTGGAGTTTGGCCTCCTCCTGACGTGCCAATGCTTTGCGAGTTTGAATCATTTTAAAATATAAAAATTTGGAAAATATTTTATAACTACAAAACTAGAAGAATTGCAATCAACTAATGGGAGGTAGTTTTAAACAGTATAAGATTTAATTACTGTTAATATACATATATATATTATTATACTATATATATATATAGTATAATAATATATATATATTATATATACATAATATACATAATATAATATATAGGTATCTATCAAATCTTTATAAAGCCACACTCACCATAATTGGGCCCCGGAAGTATGCATGTTCAAAGAAAAAAAAAATACTGTGAATAAAACAACCCGTACAGTGACGAAGACATTTTTTAGGAATAGTTCAAACCATTTATTGTATGCTGTGTAACGAAACCATATCGCTACTTAAAAAAAGTCATCAACGCCATCTAGTGACGATGTTGGTACTAATTTAATAGTTTGCTATAGCTTTAACGCGGCAGTCCCCGAGTGTCACACGCCTTTTTTTGGTAAATTTTCTAAAAATGAATCTTAGCTATAATATATAGATTTATAGCCCCCGAAACCCACTGCATACTAAATTTCATGTAAATCGTTGGAGCCGTTTTCGAGATCCAGATTATCTATATAGTATTCGTTTAAAATTATAAGTTTAATTTTACTTTTTACGTTTATCAGACCCACATCAACAGTTACATAAAGTAGTTTGTCTACTTCAGAAATGAAATACAATCAGATTTAGCCCTTCTGTAAAATAAGTATAAAGTTAACAAAATCACGAAATCCTCTTATACCTTTAATTAAAAAACAAATAATTACCTAATGTTACCTGAATTAGCTCGTGGTGTACCGACATATATACAGTATGGCTGTGAATCTTGCCTACGTGAAAACCGCAGGCAAGGAAATACACAAACAGGAAACATATACAATTAAATTCGTAATGAAAATGGAGTAAACTCCATTCCTAAATGCCATTAAAAGCTACAGTAAAAGGGTGTAAAGTTAACAAAGGATTTATGTAGGTGCAAAGCAATTTCCTTAAAATATTATTTAGCACAAAAATATATTTCAATACTAATTATGTATTAATAAGTCTGACTAACTAAACCATAACACATAATATAATTAGCGACATTTAGGTAAAGTAGTAGAACCACGCTGATTTCAGCACGAACGGGCCAGCTCGATAGGGGCGGTACCAACCTCTATCAGGAGACCAACCTAAAATGTCAGCATTCGTGCTGTCGTGTTTCGTGAGTTTGACACCGGAGGCCCAATGATGTCGAAGCATTTCAATAGGTCGCCATAGTATGGGTCACTATGCTGGTTGTCTGCGTTCGCAATGAGTATGGTGACCATTACTCTTGGATTCTGCTCATGCTTTCCAACAGGCAGAGTAAAGTCACTTTGACAGGCTCATACATAAAAAAAACTTTACATTTTGAGACTTTAAAAAAAATTGTAAGAGCACGTGATATACACACATCAAAAGTGTCTAGGGATCAAGCTTTTTTATGCGGATTTCTTGAGATTGAGATGTGGCTTTGGCCCTGGCCTGCTCAGTCGCCAGACTTGAACCCGATTGAGCATGCATGGGATATGCTACAGAGAAGAGCTCTGCCGAATATGGAGGGTATCCAGTCGCAAGAAGACCTTTTTTTGTTGTTGCAACGAACATGGGCGGCCATTCCACAGCGTGATTTGGATGAACTCATTTTGAGTGTGCCAAACCGATTCTTGTGTTGTTAGTGTTCGCGGTAGAAACACGGATTATTAATTGTTTAAGTTACCTAATAAAATTTTAAAGAAAACTGTTATTTCAGTCTTTTTTTCGAACTTTAATGTTAGTGGTTCAAATGTCAAAAATCCCTTTATTAGGAAAATGGCAAATTTCTTTATTAATGCAAAGGTGACTTGGTTTATCGTTACTGTGACAAACGAAAACACTTTATTTGATGAATCCTTAAAGAAAATTTTAATTAATATCAATCAGGAGAAAAGTTATTGCAAAAATATATGTTGATCCCTAGACACATATGTTGATCCCTAGACACTTTTGATGTGTGTATATTGTATTATTTTTTTTTTAACAATAGATAAGATATGTTATTTTACAAATACAGAGTTGAATAGAAGCTCGAATGAAAGAGCTTTCATGTTTTGTTTTTCAATTTCAAACGTCTAATAAATGAGATCATAACATTTGCGACACTGAACATGAAATATCAATCTCCCACAATGTTGGACTTCTGCTGAAAAGCTTCAGAGCTGTATAAAATATGGAACACAAAGTGCATAGTTGTGTAAACTGATTCTAACATAGCAGAACAATCATAACATATATATTTTTTAAATTAAGTAATATCTGAAAGTAGTTTTGGTAACTAAAAATATTTTTCTGGTTAGATAATTATACAACTCTGTACTTTTAAACATTCGAATTCAAATACAGCATGCGATGCCTGCTGAAAGTTCCAAAAAATTTTTCGTTATCTGCTATCAAAAAATACCTACATTGAAATATTTTCGTGTTAACAAACCAGTCCTACTACGAAAAATATCTGATAATGTTAAAAATAATGAGATAATGAGAAAACAACTAACCCGTCATCAAAACCAAACAATATCGCTAGTACTTCACAATGTCCCAACAACTAATGAACACTGAACAGTGTCTGGTACCTCGCAATCCACTCTTGTTTAACAAACTACTCCGATAGTTGTCAGCTGAAGGAAACCGACGACAACAAATGTTCTAGTTAACAACAACTGGCAGGCCGTTAGCCCTGGTATGGATTTTCTTTGTTGTCCCATTATATTAGTTTGTTATTGGCCAACTATTTGAGAGAATTCTTTTTGTACGTAATAAAATTAGGACAGGTTGTATGAACCCTAAACAAAGAAAGACAGGATGAAAGATGTATTGCTAATCAAACTTGTCAATGTCTTGTCCGAGATAAGTTATCTTAACACTGACTACTTTACTTATTTCTCTTGTTACACAATACCTACAATACAATATCTAAAAATTATGTTTCTCACAAATTACACTTATACTACAAAGGAGAAGACTTAAATCTGAATAATTAAATAAACAATGTAGTGTCCAAAACGCCTCCTAACAGGAACTGCAATTAGTTATATTAATTTCATTAATTCAAAAGGGAAATTTCAAACGGGCAAAACAACGCGGACGAACAATGAGAAAGTCTGTGTCGGTTTAATGACGCAGAACCGACTAAATCTAAGCAACTACATCAAATCACGGTAACCTGTCCTTTGGGACAGAGTTATGCGTACATCCTTAACATCACGTGAACTGCAGCGTACGTAAACACTCACACAGACATAAGTACAGATGCTAACAAAAGTAATACATTTTTCCAAATCTAAATAACGAAAAAGTGACAGCCTACCGCTTTAGTTTTCCACCTTTTATATCAGGTATCCAGGTCAGGTGATGATTTGCGCAACTGGCTGGCAGGAGCTGGATGCGAGAAGCCGAGGAACAATCTAAGTGGCATGCAATTGGAGAGGCCTATCTTCAACAGCGGGTCTCGATGGTGATGTCATTATTTTTATTAATTTAGCAGTTCTGTTTTAAAGCTTATTTTTAGCTCCGACCTATACCTGTAAATCATATTTTTTTACATCGTTAGATAAATGCGTTTAAATAAACTGTTCATCAAGCAAATAATTTCTCAGCCTTATGTTAAAAATAATCTAAGAAATAGCACACACTACATAGTGGCGTAATATAATTTGGTAATGTTATAATAACTACTTTAAGGTCCTATGAGGTTTTAGTCAAATAAACATTGAGTATCTAAATAAAAGCAAGAAGATTACGAAATAAGGTATTTAATACATAAAGATAAGATCATCGCCAGTTATTTAGTGTATTCCTCAGTTTAATTCCATTTTCTGATAACATCAAAGTTAAAATATGTATATATACAGCAGCCTTACTAATTGCAGTAATTTACAGCAATAAAGCAATTTTTATATCAACAACTTGCAATGTATTTATAGTTTGTTTGTATCCATTTATCAAATTAAAAATATGAAACTATTTATTTGGATAAAAAAAAACAAAAATGCTACATTTTAATCCAGCGTATTAACTGCTATTTCAAGTAGTTTTTTACAACATATTTTCAACTAGCGACCCGCCCCGGCTTCGCACGGGTGAATTTCAGATGCCCCAACCGACGACACGATTCGTGCATTTTAAATCTGTAATATCTTCGAATATATTCATTTAACTTAGATACTGTAAAGGCCCATTTTGATCTATATTAAATGCACAATGCATTTAATTTACTTATTTGTATAAGGATTAATTCTGTATTGCTTAAAATCGTATCGTAAATAAGCCATTATTTCTCGTAAAAAGAAAGGAATAAAAAATGGTTGTTGTGGGTTATCCCTAAGAGATGGACATATACCGTCGCGGATTTTTTTGTAGATCTTTTTAAGGTGTATAATACTGTAGTACATTATTTTCATCTATCTCGTAGGGTGCAAGCAGCGTTTGCAATGTAAGCGCAAAAAATGTGTTTATTTGCTACATCACATTAGAAACCTCGAAAATTAACAGTGTTTCCATACTATATTATGCATTTATTATACATAAAAACCTTCCTCTTGAATTACTCTATCTATTAAAGAAACCCACATCAAAATCCGTTGCGTAGTTTTAAAGATTTAAGCACACAAAGGGAAATAGGGACAGAGAAAGCGACTTTGTTTTATACTATGTAGTGATGATGGAAATTGGATGTACTATAGGTATTATGACCTTGTTGATTTTTTATCTAACATTCATATTTAATATTAAAAATGGAATAAAACTGAAGCATTGCGTTCGGTCTTTATTATAATGAAACTAATAGATAAGCAAAAGTGATTTTCTATGTGACTGTACTTTGAATTACGAGACATCGTTTTATTTTTGACGTGTCATTCTGTTCGTGACATTAGTGTAATGGGATCGAGTGTTTAGTGCATGAGATGCGAAAAAATCTTTGGTACTATTGGTAACAGTAATAATGGTTTATTCACAAGCGATTTAGCTTCCATGAACTGATACAATACATGAAATGTCAATTATATAAACGTTTTTCAACCGGAGTATCTATGTTTATTCCGAAGAAGTGGGTTTGCGTGTAATGTACTCCGAAAAATGGCACGGATTTGTTTTACGACCGAGATTCATTCGGGCGATAGACGTTTTTCATGTCGTTTGGATAAAAACTCCGAGATAGGAGTTAACAAAACTGAAACTAATGGATGTGTGTGATAGAGCACATAGAATTGACGTATTTCAAACAAAAGCAATTTACCTTTACTTGTGAAAGATCTCTTGTTCGTGTTGTGATAAAATATGTACTAACCCAAAAAGAGATGTAAAGTAATTTTATAGTTATCAAACTGTTTGTTAACTGACAATTGGCTAACTGGTGTCCTGAAATACAGGCTATAAGCCTAGCTTAGGCGCCAGTCTCCCACAGTATAAAACCTAATCATATTTATGTGAAAGCTATAACTTTAAAAATGTATTGTGGCGAGAAAATAAATGTTATTATTATTATTAAAAAAAAAAAAAATATTAAATGATGTTTACGTATTGGAAATCAAAGTAGAATTTCTTCTTCTTTGATTAAAATTTGATGAAATTAAAGAGATAGTTGATCAATGAATATATAAAAGTAATATTTTAGTGATGTTATTAAAGCAATTATTATCAACTAGTGGTTGCCCGCAGCTACGCCCGGGTATATGTCAGTTATTGCGGCCAATAGTAGCCTATGTGTTATTCTGATGTATAAGCTTCATCACACACACATATTACTGTAAAGTTTCATCCAAATCCCTTCAGTAGTTTTTGCGTGAAAGAGTAACAAACATCCATCCATCCATACTTCCAAACTTTCGCGTTTATAATATTAGTATAGATATAGATTATTTTTAAACTACTTCAAATAGAATAGTGATTATGACATGACAACTCCTAAAATTCACATATCTAACTTCAGCCTTCTGTGAACTGGAAGTTATATTAAGCCTACTAGATTATTTCAATCTATACTATAACTATTATAAAGCTGAAGAGTTTGTTTGTTTGAACTAATCTCAGGAACCGCTGGTCCGATTTGAAAAATTATTTCAGTGTTGAATAGTACATTTATCGAGGAAGGCTATATATCATCACGCTAAGACCAATAGGAGCGGAGCACCAATAAAGAATGTTACAAAAACGGGGGATTTTTTTTACTCTACTGGCAATAGGAGACGTAAACGACGTTGCGGTGGTCAGCTAGTTGAAATATAAATCTGATACATGAGATTCCTGTTCAGGTATAATATAGGAATATATAGGAATAGGAAAGTATAATATTTCAGTAGCATTGTAAATCTTTTCAACTTCCAGAGAAAAGTCGATCGGAACCGCTGAAAGCAAAACCTGTCGACTATTTTTTAATATTGAAAGCGAGGCACGGTCGTTAGCGCGTACGATAGCGAATGGAAAATAATACAGGACAACGTACGATGGCGCAAGCATTGGTGGCCTTTATATAACATGAAACTATGCAAAATCATTTTAAAAGATAATTTTTAAGGTTTGATATGTTTGTTCTTCATAAAAAAACGGAAGATAATTTATATTAATAAAAATGACATTAATTACTTCAAATTGTTATTTTATTTCACTGTTCATTTGTTTTATTTTTGTCCTCATTTGTTTTGCTATCGACTGTGGGTAGAGTGCTTCAAGTGATTACAAGTAGCTTGTCTGCGAAGTTAGCAAGGGTACTGTCGTATTTTATAAGGTTCAGTGATTTGTAGGCAATAAATCTCCATCTACATATATGTTGGTATGTAGTAGTATTGTACTCTTTAGGGTCTTTCATGTTTATGCAGCAACTCGGCTTCAATTTGTTACAAATGTTTACGATAGATTCAAATTAAGCATTGTATTTAGAAACTGTGTGCCCAAATAAGGAAAACAGGTCTTGAACATTTTGAATGAACTGATTAATCAAGTTAATACGTACACTGTGGTAGTTTATACAAGTACACCACATAATTGATTGCACAAAATCTGTTTGTGACTTTTTTTTTAATTATAAACTCAAAATTAATACTATAATTATACTATTTATATTTTTAAATAAATATTTTTTACCTTTTCTATATATTTAAAAATGTAATAGCATAATATGCATGTATTTACAAAAAAAAGTAAATATGTATTTATATCAGTTGTCTAGTAGGTACCCATAATACAAGCTCTACTTAATTTGATTGTCTCAGTGGCGCAGTGGTAACGTAAGTGACTGCTGTGCTTGATGTCTTATGTTCGATTCCCAGCTCGGACCAAATGTTTGTATGACCTGCAAAAATTTGTTTCGGAGTTGCTTTGTATAATATGTATGATTTACAAAAAAATATTCAAGTATTCTATCAGTCATTCTAGCTTTTATAGTAGAAGCTCTGCTTATTTTGAAGCTAGATGGCGTTGCGTATCGGCTACACGGATATCACTATTATATTATGATATTGACTACATGAAAATACCTATACGTAAATTTGACAATAATTCTCACTTACTTCAATAATACACCAGCTACACACATCTCTGCACCACCCAGAAGTCGACTGGAAGATAATGCCTATGGCATTAAGTCCGCTTTATGCAAAGTAATTTTGGAGGTGAAAATTTGGAGCAGGAACATTTAATAAAAAGTAAAATTCTTTAATATATAATAATATAGTTGAAAACTAAATATGTACTATATATGTTAACGAGTACTGTGTTTATTCATAACCCAGTGTCTACAGATGCGTAAATTAATACATTTATGAACATGTCATGTTCTCAAGTAGTAAATGAGAATCAGTGTCCTTGCCAACCAAATCACCTCTGTGGGTAGGGTGATATCGACGTAATTCCGCTCTAGATGTGGAATATGTTGTGTGAAGGTCAAAATATTTAACATTTGTACCGAGATTTTGTATTCTCCTATAACTTGAACAATCCAATATTCTTGTAATAAGAAATAAGTTAGTTGAAGTTTTTTCTACGCTATAAAGGGAACAATTGTGTAAGTTCGTAAAAAGGAATTCTAATTTCTTCAATCAATCAATGAATATTTATTTAACATGAAGAACCGAACCGTAGTCGACTCTGCATCAAAGAAATAGTATTCATTTATTGATTTACTTTCATTCATTCATTCATCTCAGCCGAAGGACGTCCACGGCTGGGCATAGGCTTCCCTCTTCACCGATCTTTGAAAGTTACATATTTTTTTTGTCATTCAGGTACTTTTGATAAGTAGTGGGTAAAATAGGAAAACGTGTCTTTTTAATAAACTTTTGTCCAACATTCACTAATTAATCGTATACTAAGCAAGTGACATTTTATCTGAAAATATATTGTTTGTGCCTGTACAGCCTGTTTTACTGGTGTAGATTATATTTTGAAATTTAGTTTCTTGAAATTTATATTTTGGAATACATTAAAAAAAATTGTTTCAAAATATTATTTTCCATTAGTTTAAATGGGTACATTTTCAAAACATTAAAATGGTGACAAAAATTGAGTCAGTATTAAACCTGACTTGTGACAGACATAACAATTGTTCGCTTTATCTATCTTACCTTGTTTCTTAAAAATAGCAATACTATTTAAAGTAAAATCAACAAGATAACTATGTAGTACTTATTCATTCAAATGGAACAATTCACAACTGAATATAGATATCTTACCATTCGCCTGTTGATTTAAGATGGTAACTGTGAATTAAAAACACAATATATTTTAAATTTATAAGTTTAAAGTTTTAAAGTATAGCCTACGTGACAATATAAGTATTAAATCGCAGAAATGTAGCAATCCAGGCACTACGTAATTTACAGATCTCATAGCAGTATTTCTTCATCAATGTTTTTTGGAGTTTATAGCAATCTTTCTTCATATAGAACATAGAATTTAAAATAGAGAATTAAAATAAATATCAAATCAAATACCCGATTAAGAAAATTACAGGGGGTATCTTAGTATCTACTATAAGTAATATACAACAATCAACAACAATATCAATAAACTGATTTAATATAATTGGTTTTCCCATTTATAAACTCTATGTCTCACTCTTCCTCTCTACTCGTCTTCGTCTTCTTTCGTCTCTCGTCTTCACTAAATTAATGTAAGTTACTGGCTATGTTTATTCTATTTTGTATAAATATTTGTTAAAGTAAATGAACAGTGCAAGTGACTTTAAAGTACTGAAAAATAAAGAAAAGCATAAATATTAATAAAATAGAAACTGTTATTATAGAAGTATTGGCAATTAATAAAATAATTATTGACATAATCAGGACTTAATTGAATATCGATAATCTATATGACAATTATTTAATAAATGTAAAGTAAAAGCTGAATGTTACAGTTAAAATGCGTCTAAAGTGAATAAATTATCTATTTAAGGTAATTGTACTTCATTGAAAATGTCTTTGATTTTGGATTAGACAGCTTGCTTCTTTCGGGAACACCTGTATCCTGAAATGGATCATAATATGTATATGTCAAAAGTAAATTTACTTATTTTGCTTTTGCACCTAAATTATTTAACCGATCATCGTGAAAAACGTCATAGGCCTATTCCTATGACGTTTTTCACGATGATCGGTTCTTAACCTGAAAAATCAGATAAATGTATAGATATATTTATCTGATAATTTTACAAAATAGGCTCATAACGATATAAACACAAGTGTAGTATGTCGACTACTTAAAAACAAATTTCCTTACGAAATTGACTGTTTCAGTCTTAAAGTATCAGTTTGTAAATTGGTCTATTAATAGTCATGCCAGTTTTTATTAAATAATAGTCCTACGTACGTTGAAAAATTAGAAAAAAAAAAATTTTGAATCGAGTTGTATAATGTGTCAAAATTTACTGTACGGTACTGAACTTTTTGAGTTTCGAAAGCGTACACACTCTAATTTAATAAAACTAAACAAACACATTATACACATCATATGTAATCTGCCTAGTGGCAAGCACAAGCAGAATCTAACAATGGTGATCACCATTCTCATTGCGAATGCAAACTATGCAATATTGCAGTATAGTGACCCACACTATGGCGGCCTAGTGACGCTTCTGCATCATTGGGCCTCCTGTCTCGCATTTGCCAACACTGATTTTAGATTGATCTTCTGTGCGAGAGTAATACAGCCACTATCGAGCCGATCTGCTTGTGCTGAAATCAGCGTGGCTCTACTACCTTTGGAATATATCATTAATTCTTGACAAAAACAACATACATATGTAATATTCTCTTAGGGAACGAATACAGCCATAAAAAGATCCTTGTCTGATTTATTCAGCTCCACAATCACATTGCAACCACAAGTTTATCTTTATTGAAGAGACTTATTTATATTGATGAAGGCAAATTCAAACCAGGAGTGGATTTATTAACATTGAACATCTCAAACAGAGGTAGGAAAAGTTAACAGAGAAAGAAGTACGAATAAATGCTTTTTCATTTAGAGTCCCTTTTGTGTGAGGTTAAAAGCGAGGCACGATATATGGGAACATTAGGGAAAACAATACCCCATTGTATTTTACGTGTTGTTTTATATCAAAACTTTGAATAAACCAGATTGACTGCTATTTTATCTCTGAAATTTATTTCTGTCAACCTATTTGTATATAAAGAATAACGGTAGTACAAAGTTATTGTTCTAACAACGTTCGTCTCGATTAATTGCTGAGGTTTGACCCATTTGTTTTCTAAAAATGTAACTTAATTTTTTAAAATCTGGTTTTAGTTTCGAAAAAGTTGTTGCGACTGGGAATTACAACTTGGATCACTTTTTGGATGTTCATTAAAGAAAACGACAAAGTTTTATAAATCATTACCGAGGCATATAAATTAGTAGACCCCTTTTTATACTTAAGAAACTAAAATAATTTATCTGTATACTGAGTTTAATACATCAGTGATTCAAGTACATATTTTAGGAAGATAGTTGACAATGAGACACAACTATTTATATTTTATATTAGTATCTACAGTACGCAAAAGTATTTACTTTTCATACAAAAAAATATAGTCAGTATCAATACTGCTTCCAAGAAAACATCACTCCGAAATAGACTTCTCTCAATTCAGCAACTTAATATGAACCTCGAAAGGTGTTGGTCGAGGCTCTTAGCAATTTCATCTATGACCTGGACCAGCTATCGGTAGCAGAATTCATTTCCCACACATCGATCCTCTAGTTGACTAAAATAGCGTCCTTTTTTCGGCTTTTAGGTTTATTGGTAACAATAGCCATCACAAGATGACTGTCTGTAAGCAAAATATGAATAAGAGTTCTACGATTATGGTGACTTTTACTGCAACAATTGCTATTTCGTAACCCAAGGTGTGAAATCGAAAACCTATTTTTGCGTGCGTTGCAATAACTATTGACAATAGAACAAAATAATGTATTACGGGTTTGTACGTCCTATTAAGATCTACAAAAAAGTCCCCGAGAGCACATATCTAACTATCATGGTTTAGTCACAATAACTGCATTTGTGCTCAAAAAAATTATTAAATCGTCTGAAGAAAGAAACTACGTTAAATGTGTATCGTAATATTAATCCTTATCCAATCAAAGCATTGTGTTATCAAGGGTATTTATGTAGAAGTAAAAAACTTTTTGTTTCATCCCATTCGGACATTTCGTTTAGAAGTTATAAGACGCTAAGAGTTGGTACCTAATAATGAGTTATTTGCCAAAGAGTTTTCATCAACTTAGTATCTAATATTAATCTTTATCCAAATAAATGTGTGTTGATTATGAGTATTAGATCTTAGAAAAGTATAATAAATACATCTATACTAATATATAAAGCAGAACAGTTTGTTTTGTTTGTATGAACGCTCTAATCTCAGGAACTACTGGTCTAATTTGAAAAATTCTATCAGTGTTAGATAGCCCATTTATCAAGGAAGGCTATAGACTATATATCATCACGCTAAGACTAATAGGAGCGGAGCACCAATGAAGAATATTTCAAAAACGGGAGAAAATTATAACGCTACGGGCAATAGGAGACGCAAACGACGTTGCGTGGGTCAGCTAGTTCAGAATAACGGAGAAGTTAACACTTAAACTTTCCTTGCAATTTATCATAACACAGTCTAAATCTATACTTATAATAAAAATGTGACAGGTCCAATTCTGTACATTAAAGATATTTTGAATTTTTTTTTTTGGAGTGCTCTCTATAATCGATACTGAAGCCAAAACTGTATTTTTTTTTCATTTTTGTCTGTTTCTTGGCCGCGCATCACGACGAAACTACTAAATGGATTCAAATGAAACTTGGCATGATTTGAGTTGATACTACGAGGTAGGACATAGGATACTTTTTATCCCGAAATTCAGCACGGTTTCCTGGAGAGAGGGGATGAAAGTCAAAATATGTACTTAGTTGTAATTCAATAACACATTTTTTTTTCATTCTTTTTTTGCTAGAAATAAAAAAAAAGATAACGGGAAAAGTCTTTTTTTTTGTCCACGACTGTATACTGCCTGTGGGAAGGTTAGACAATATGTCAATATGGCAGTACGAAGTTCGCCGGGTCAGCTAGTCTCTTTTTTTTTTTTATGGAATAGGCCGGCAAACGAGCAGACGTATCGCCTGATGGTAAGCGATTACCGCCGCCCATGGACACCCGCAACACTGAGGTGCGTTACCGGCCTTTGGGGGTTAGGGGGGGGGGGAGATAGGGGGAGGGGGGTTGGGGTATGGGCCTCCGGTATCCTCACTCACTCGGTGAAACACAGCGCAAGCACTATTTCACACCGGTTTTCTGTGAGGCCGTGGTGTCACTCCTGTCGAGCCGGCCCATTCATGCCGAAGCGTGGCTCTCCCACGGTAATATAAATACTTGTTCGATCCCAAATCGACTATTTGGTCTGCTCCGGAAATGACCGTCCGTATATATGCTCCTTTTTTATGTATGGCCCGCCAAAATGACTCTACTCTGCCTGATGTATTGCATAAGCAGAATCTAAGAGTGGTGGTCACCATACTCATTGCGAATGCAGACGTATTTTTAATAACCCACGACGGAAGAAGAGGGGTGTTATAAGTTTGACGTGTCTGTCTGTCTGCGGCACCGTAGCTCGCAAACTGATACAGCGATTTCAATTTAGTTGTTTTTGTATGAAAGGTAAGTTACGTGCGAGTGTTCTTAGACATGTTTCATGAAAATCGGTTGAGTTGTTTAAAAGTTATGGGGGTCAAAGTGGGGAAGAATAGCCGAATGTCTGCAAAAATATCATTGGCTTATGATTACTCGATAAGTGCTTGAGTAATGGGTTTTTTATATTTTGAATTTTAGCTTGTTTCCAGTTCTTATGTAAGTTTAATTTATGGTGACATTTTTTGAGGTTATTGTCTTTGAAATGTCGTGGGACTGTTGGATAAAATTCGGTCGAGAACAATCGAATATATTTGGGGGCGGTCCTTGATTTGGTTGAATTAGTTTCGGTGTTTGTTATTGTTCTCACCTAAGTATCTGGTAAATTGATTAATATTATACACGAGTTTTGAATTCCGCCAGAACGGCACTTAGTAAATAGATTGTGCTAGAACAAGTTGAGAATTGCACTCGGTGCGGTAATTAATTGATAGTATTCATAGCTTCCGGTATTAATTTGATCACCGAGACATGTTAGGCTGTCGTAATATACACGAGGTTTGTAATCGCGTCGATATAATATAATATCTCGCGATTCCTCAAGAAGTGATTGTGATTCGGAATACCCTAGAACTTATGATTTTGAATCGTCACTCAGACCCTACAGTGTGGCTGAATCAAGCCGCCACAATTGCCAGCGTACCCTAGGCGGCGTCAGAGGCCGTCACTGCTACTAACAGAGGGTGAGTCAAAATAAATTATAACTTAGTCATAATATTTAAAGGGTGTATCGCCCTGCTTTGAACTGTAAACCGGTGATTGATCTGCGGGTGCATTTAGCTTTAATCTCTGATGGGCCCGGATTCGGCAAATCACAACCTTACACTCCAAGGAAGCAGCACTAGTGTACAGGATTAAACAAAACTGAAGATTTAGTATATTATACACACACACACACGGTACCTACATTACTTACATATTTCATTGAACACGATCTTGGTAGCGGTTTAATTATACATTCGATGGTCACATGGGGTGTGGTCATCACATGACACACATATTTTGTATAGATGCTTGGTCGTTTGAATAGATATCTGTATTTGGTCTCAGCTTTGATATACGTATGTATGTTTAACTGTGTTCTAGATTCTTGAGTATAAACTGTCTTTAATTTATAATACGTACGTCACATCATTCAGAAACATTTAATATTCTTTGTAGCATTAGTTTATCACGTCTGGGTCATCTTGGACATTTATTTATTAGTTTGATCTACATCACGTTTAACGACTTGTTAGTAATCAGTTAATAACTTATGAAGTTTGATGTTGAAAACAATTAATTTTATGTTTTATCGAGGTCAAAATACTTTATTGGGTTTCAATCCCTAAATACTGATCGTTAGATATGCGTGACATTACTAGCCTTGTTGCTAACCATGCTTAATTAAGCTCTAAGTTTGTGTTTGATGTTAGTTGAGGTTTACAATGTAGTGCCGTTGGGACTGCAACTTCTTGGCAAGATACCTTAGACAGTACATTATCCAAAACTAAAAAAACTATTAGTACATACATTAATGAACCTACATTATCAGCAATTTAAAACTCTCTTCAGAATACACTTATCATAATCGTAATGCAACAAAGATTTCTTAGTAAAAGTGATTTAAAAATTCCACTACAATTTCAAAAGAGTCTCATACAACTGAAAATGGTCGCAAACAAAATAAAAAGAGCACGTTATTGTTACCCCAAGTTGAAATATGAGCTCGGGTACAAAATAAAACTTCGGAATCGTACAGTAGCCAACAATTTTTACTCCGTAATCTGTCAATCTTGATAGACAAGTAATATTTATGTAGTCTTTTCGAAAATCTTTATTGAAAAGATTTACAATGGATATAACCGATGCTTGTTACAAAAGATTGTTTTTTATTTATAAGCAGATTTATGTAAATCTATACTATAATATTATAAACGCGAAAGTTTTGTATATATGGATGCATGGATGTTTGTTACTCTTTCACGCAAAAACTACTGAACGAATTTGGATGAAACTTTACAGTTATATAGCTCATACATCAGAATAACACATAGGCTACTATTTGCCGCGATAACCAACATATACGCGGGTGGAGCCGCGGGCAACAACTAGTCTTATATAAAATACTTCTGAAAATATTTGTATATGGAAAGGGTTATTTATATCGAGTCTAAAATGAATAATTTAACTTAAATTGTACGATTTACGATTTTAAAACTCTGTGTGGAAAACAAAACTTCTTTCCGAAAAGCTATGTTCTTATATAGAAACATGAATTGCTATTTGTTAGTCGTAATAAAACTCGGGAATGGTCATACCGATTCGGATAATTCTGATTTGGACTTGACAAGCTGGACTAGAAATTACAGACCTCACGGTTTTTTTGCACCAGTTTATGGTCTTATCATAATTATGGATTTAGGGATAGTAAATAAGTAATCAATTCATCAAGTTTTATTCTAGAATTAATGTTAAATATTTGAACCACACTCACCAATGAACGAATAAACTAGTAGTTCATTGCCACCTCTCAAAGAAATCTAGACAAGCTCAGCTCTCACTATTTGTCTACTTTAAAATCTAATATTTTGATAGGCCGGTAGTTGAACAGATTTGCTCAAATACACGACCTGCTTCTGCTCTAGCATAACATTAGGAGGTAGCAGCGTCTCGTTTCATAACGGAAAAAGGCTTTTCCTAACGGAAAAAGGCTTTTCCGTCTACGTTATAAAGGGTACATCGTGAGTTTTCATACCAGGTAACTGCTTAAAAGCCTGTTTTTTTTTTATCTATCAACTTTGTAGCTGAACGTGTGAACTTCGTACCGCCATATTTTTCTTTCGTAAATATCTTCAAAATTTCTGAAAAACTTGTTTTATGAATTATGCCCGCCTCTGTTTCCCACAGTTAGTATATAGTCGCTGACAAACTAAAAATAATTTCCCGTTAACTTTTAATTTTTCTGGTATACAAACCTTGTCCTAACAATAACGAACACATAAAAAAGACATATTATATATAATTTGGTGCAGCCGATCGGAAGTTATGCGCGTACATACATTTTGGCGATTCATTTTTAACCGACTTCAAAAAAAGGAGGAGGTTTCTCAATTCGGCCGTATATATATTTTTTTTTATGTGTGTTCGGGGATAACTTCGTCGTTTATTAACCGATTTTGATGATTCTTCTTTTTTTGGAAAGGAGATGTTCCGACGGTGGTACCATGATAAAGAAACTAGGATCTGATGATGGCATCCTAGAGAAATCGAGGGGAACCCTCATTTTTTTCAGGCACGTACTATGTTTTTCGTATATTTTCTGAAGCTACTCCGGTATTTGCGCCTGGTAGTCATCATTTAATGATGATGAGCTGATGATGAAAGGTACAACTCCTTAACGGTTAGGAGTTGGAGGATAAATCTTTAAATGTCATATGTATGTATGTTACCTTTAGTCGTATTCTTTCAAGTTATTTAGGTAAGCTGATGATGGAAGGTACAACTCCTCAACGATTAGGAGTTGGAGGATAAATCTTTAAATGTCATATGTATGTATGTTACCTTTAGTCGTATTCTTTCAAGTTATTTAGGTAAGCTGATGATGGAAGGTACAACTCCTCAACGGTTAGGAGTTGGAGGATAGTTCTTTCAATTTCATACGTATCTATAGACCTTTAGTTGTATACTTTTAAGTTATTTAGGTGAGCTGATGACACAGGCGCTATGATGAATAACCCCTTAATGTATTTTACTTTAAGTAACTCGCCTGCTTCTATTTCGTCACGAAATTTAAGCTTGGATACTATTCCTATTGCCCCGTAGACCACGTTCTGGAAAAATATAAACTTTTTATAAAAAAAAACCGACTTCCAAAAACCATCCAACGAAAACTCTCTGCCAAAAAATACTAAAAAGCGTAAAATAAACTGGCTCTTCAAAAATTGCTATGTGCCAATTCTTGTCTATACCTAATTCTTTATTCATTTATATAGTAGTATTATAATGTGTGCTAGGTATCTAAAATCTGTTTGAAGTCGGCGCCAAGCCAAAATGTAATAGGAGGTACCACACTCGCTATATTTCGAGACGACCATATAGCGCCACGCCTAGACATCCCGTAACCTTTTCTGCACACTAATAAGTTATTAGTAAATATATTGTTTTAAACTTTCATGGTCAGTAACATTAAAATAGAAATCTACGGGATTGCTACCATGTACCTTTTTGTTAGTGAGTATCCGATATTTCGGCGCTGTTGCAAGCGCCATGATCACGGAGTAACTGACTTACTCCGACTTTTTCGTGGTAGCTGGATTTGCAGAGTAAGTCGGAGAAAAAATGTTTTTCGCCCAACGAAGTGGGCACGGGTCAGCTAGTAACATATACAAAAACCCATTTAAGTCCGTCAAGTAAAAACACAACGTCACTTAACGACTCCTTTAACACAAGAAGAACCTTGAACATCTATTTTAAACCCTGTGTATATCGATTAATAATAATGGAACTAGTGTTTACAGCAATACAAAACATACTCCTTTATGTACTTCTACACGCTCAGATGTTTTCAAAGTTTAGTATTAAAGTGATCTCAATAAAAGCGAGTGTGATCAATCAAGTGCAGTAAAAAATTTGCTACATTAATAGTACATTTACTCTTTTAAGATTACTTTCTTTATTCATTCAAATATTGAAGGTTCAATGAAAAACCGACCTTAATGGCATAAATATTTTCAAAGGAATTGAACCCTTTTCGGTCAGTAATATGTTAAAATTAATTTTTTGTGCACAGATTTAATGAGAGCGTTGAGTCTTGGTATTCAAAGTTTATTAATACATGCCTATAAGTCGTATTGCGTACTGCAAAAGTACTGTTTTAATTAGGTCACTTGGATCTTGCTTGTTTATATATTATTTTCATTTTGGACTCGCAAGTCACTAACTATACAAATCAGTTTTAATCTCTAAAAATGTCTAAAACACTTTGCACAAACAAGAAATGTTAATGATGTTTATTTACTTTGCCATTTCTTATGATTATGAAAACATAGTGCAGTGCCATATATTCATAAAGGAACTTAATAACGAATGGAACGATATTTAAACCAATTATAAAGTAGTAAAGGGACAGACTCTTTATAACTAATATATTCAAAACATTTTATGCAGCAAATATGTAAATTTGTGTATTTTAGTAGTTCTATGGAATTTCATAGTAGCAGCTAGCAAATTAATCTATACTAATATTATAAACGCGAAAGTTTGTAAGTATGGATGGATGGATGTTACTCTTTCACGCAAAAACTACTAAACGGATTTGGATGAAACTTTACAGTAATATCAGAATAACACATAGGCTACTATTTGCCGCGATAACCGACATAGTATATGCGAGCGGAGCCGCGGGCAACCACTAGTTATCATATAAAATCGTTAGTGAGACTAGAATTCAAATGTTAGCGAAACTAACAATAAGCAATTGATTTCAGATACGTAAAACTATATTTGAATGTGATTAGATCAATTTTAATTACACACATCAAAAGTGTCTAGGGATCAAGCATTTTTATGCGGATTTCTTGAGATTGAGATGTGGCTTTGGCCCTGGCCTGCTCAGTCGCCAGATTTGAACCCGATTGAGCATGCATGGGATATGCTACAGAGAAGAGCTCTGCCGAATATGGAGGGTATCCAGTCGCAAGAAGACCTTTTTTTGTTGTTGCAACGAACATGGGCGGCCATTCCACAGCTTGATTTGGATGAACTCATTTTGAGTATGCCAAACCGATGTTCTTGTGTTAGTGTTCGTGGTAGAAACACGGATTATTAATTGTTTAAGTTACCTAATAAAATTTTAAAGAAAACTGTTATTTCAGTCTTTTTTTTGAACTTTAATGTTAGTGGTTCAAATGTCAAAAATCCTTTTATTAGGAAAATGGCAAATTTATTTATTAATGCAAAGGTGACTTGGTTTATCGTTACTGTGACAAACGAAAACACTTTATTTGATGAATCCTTAAAGAAAATTTTAATTAATATCAATCAGGAGAAAAGTTATTGCAAAAATATATGTTGATCCCTAGACACATATGTTGATCCCTAGACACTTTTGATGTGTGTACTTGCGTTGCGTTCGCTTAAAGGTATAGCTTTTTTAACTAATTAATTATTTTCTAAATGACTATTACCTTCAAAGACATCTCAGCTATACGATAGGGTCAGTTATATTTTTTTGTCTACCATAATTATATACTATTATTAATGTTAAATATGCTTATTTGACCTTGTGAGCCCATTTATTACATGAACAAGAATTACAATACCGGAAAAACGACGCACCGTTCCGTAGATCCTTTCATAAACTTTTCAAAAATCATTTTTGTATTGGAAGTTCTTAAATCTTACGAGTGGAGTTTAAGTATGCAATTACAGTCTATATTTCTACGTGATAAGATTCAAAATGATTAAGTTACGAATCGTTTTGAAATGGTCTTCTTTTAATAAAACGAATAAGGTTGTTAAAAGCACGCTGGTTGACGAGTAAAAGTCATTACTGCTCGTGAAACTGAAATGAGTGTTATCTGAGCTTCACTCACTCCAACGCTAATTCAACGATATGCAACTGTGAAGTGCAACAAAATACATACTGTCTGTACGAACATTGCTAACTTTGAAAATTTTTCTGCACAACTTCTGAAATTTAACCTCTATTAGTCTTTCAAGTATTTCTCCATTAAATCTAGCTGAAAAATAGCTCTCAACTTTGTAAGTGAATCTTTTTGCTTGGCAGAATTCTGTTTTGTAAGTAGTAAAGAAAGTACTTGTATATTTCAGGTAGGTTTTATGACATAGCCGAAAAATAAATAAATGGCTTATGTGATGTTAATTTACCTTCAATCGCTACATGTAACCTCGACAAGAGAAAATGTGATATGAAAGAATGTTTTCGTATCCTTAGACAACATTGAAAATTATATTTGTAATTTTTAGAATCCATCCATATCTATACTAATATTATAAATGCGAAAGTTTGTAAGTATGGGTGGATGGATGGATGTTTGTTACTCTTTCATGCAAAAACTACTGAACGGATTAGGATGAAACTTTACAGTAATATAGCTTATACATCAGAATAACACATAGGCTACTATTTGCTGCGATAACCGATATATACGCGGAGCCGCGGGCAACAACTAGTAAGTGATATATTTTCCTTGCCCTACCTTTTACCCCATTCAATATACTCTTAACTTTGCCATTAAATTCCCAAAGTGGCCACTTGACAGTTAAATGTTTTGTCGGTATGCGTATAAATGTGTTTCAAGTATTTTTCATTTTCTTAAATCTATGAAAATAACTGGATTCTGTATAGACTAGACTTTTTTAGATTACAACTTAACAACTTTTATTCAAGTAAAAAGTTTCATCTATTTTTTTTTTTTTAAAATCATCAAAATACTGCATTTGTAATTCTCATAAATAAGTATCCCGAGAATGCCATGTTTTGTCACACGCAGGTAGTTTCGACCGGCGTGATAACAGCGCTGCACAGAAGACAGGTGTCAAGCTAGCCTTTTTTGTATCTAAACGCACAAAAATGTAACTAACAGAATTGCATGGAGTACCATAGACTTCGTCTGTAAAATATTAATATTCTTAATACAAGTTTTTAACACTGTGCCTTTGAAGTGAATTTCATGCAGTATGGGATTCCCTCGTACTTGGCAAATATGAATAGTGACTCGACTTAATAAACCTTTCTCCTAAAGCTACCATGATTGATGAGAAACTACGGACGACGCGACACAGTAATCCACCTCGCCAAGTCATTCCCAGTTCTAACGCACGTATGAAAAAAAAGTTGTAAAAACTGCGATCCTTTAAATGAAAAGGGCTGATACAATGCTATTTCCAAAGAAGCAATATGTAATGAAATGACATTTCATTAAATTGAATTTCCCGCGCATCGCGCGTGTATTAGGTTTTCTGTGGGAGTAAGCAGAGGCCATTTGAATGACGGATGATGTTCAGATTATTTTGTGATTCTATTGTTATAAAGAAACTTGTAGAAAGACAAATGAAAGGATATAATTGAGGAGGCGATATTAGTGAACTTTAAGTGTCGTTTCTTTGTATTTTCAGTGAAACAATTTGTGTTTAATAACGAAAATCCTCAATAATATATCTTATAAATATATATGTGAGTTAGTTAATCATGAGATATACGTAATACACATATTATATTGATATTTCATTATAAAACTAGCTTTTGTTCATAATTTCATTTGCGTAATTTAATTTTATGCATGTTAATCCTAGGAATACTGTGGCCTTTTCTGTACCCTAATAACATATTTAAAAAGTCATGATGGTCGTTTAAGTAAATCTTGAAAGCGTAACAATATACATTCAGTTGGTTTACGCTAAAATCACCTTGAAATCTGTTTTGAACCCCGTGTATCTAATAATACCTTTAAACGAGCAATTCTTGCATATATATATATTTATAATCTGAATCTCGGAAACGGCTAAAACGAGTTTCATGAAATTTTGTATGCAGGGGTTTTCGGGGGCGATAAATCGCTTTTCTAATTTTCTAGCTAGAATTCATTTTTAGAAAATGTCGTTTTATTCGTGTTTTTAACAATCAAATACACACATCAAAAGTGTCTAGGGATCAACATATGTGTCTAGGGATCAACATATATTTTTGCAATAACTTTTCTCCTGATTGATATTAATTAAAATTTTCTTTAAGGAATCATCAAATAAAGTGTTTTCGTTTGTCACAGTAACGATAAACCAAGTCACCTTTGCATTAATAAAGAAATTTGCCATTTTCCTAATAAAGGGATTTTTGACATTTGAACCACTAACATTAAAGTTCGAAAAAAAGACTGAAATAACAGTTTTCTTTAAAATTTTATTAGGTAACTTAAACAATTAATAATCCGTGTTTCTACCGCGAACACTAACAACACAAGAATCGGTTTGGCATACTCAAAATGAGTTCATCCAAATCACGCTGTGGAATGGCCGCCCATGTTCGTTGCAACAACAAAAAAAGGTCTTCTTGCGACTGAATACCCTCCATATTCGGCAGAGCTCTTCTCTGTAGCATATCCCATGCATGCTCAATTGGGTTCAAGTCTGGCGACTGAGCAGGCCAGGGCCAAAGCCACATCTCAAACTCAAGAAATCCGCATAAAAATGCTTGATCCCTAGACACTTTTGATGTGTGTATATAAAATGAATGTATATCTAGCGCGATCTATCGCAACTCGAGCGAACTACATTAAACTATACTGGAACTAGCTGATCCGGCAAACTTTGTTCTGCCATAAAAAATATGTGTTATAAAAAATAGATGTTGGTCGATTCTTAGACCTACCCGATATGCACACCAAATTTCATAAAAATCGGTCCAGCCGTTTCAGATGAGTATGGTAACTAGCATTGTGACATGAGAATTTTATATATAAGATAAGGTGCAGAATAAACAGTATCAGTGCGTACCAAGAGAGGGCGCTACTAAACTATTGTAAGAAAAATAACAAAAAGGTGGCGTTTGGATAGTCCCAATATTGCCAAAAACCCATTTTTTTAAAAAAACAACGAGCGAGAATCGGTCATCCAGATACTATTGATAAATTCATAATAATGTTAGCATTTATAGCGGTACAAAAAACATACTCTTATGTACTTCTATATACTCTAAACTTGCTATGTCATTCCCAGATCTCCAGCACGACTGAAAAAAAAAGTAGTTAACATTGCGATTCATTAAATGAAAGGGGCTTTGAATCACTCAAATAATCACATACACAGTAACGAATATTCGGCTGCGAATGTGCTATTTAAAAGTGCTCCGCCTTCTGCGGCGTACTATAGAAGGGCAAAAACAAAAAACAACTACTTTATAACGTACTTACTTACACGAAGTACTTTTATTTTTTCTATGTATGGGCCTACCAAAATCACTCTACACTGCCTGATGGAAAGCATAAGCAGAATCCAACAGTGGTGGTCACCATACTCATTGCGAATGCAGACAATGCAACAATGCAGCATGGTGACCCACACAATGGCGGCCTCGTGATGCTTCTGCATCATTGGACTTCCGGCCTCCCACTCACCTGAAACACGACAGCACGAACGCTGTCATTTTACGTTGATCTTCTGTGCGAGGGTAGCGCCGCCCCGGTCGAGCCGTCCTGTTTGTGCTAAAATCAGCGTGGCTCTAACACCTAGTGTAGACTACTACACGAAGTACTTACGTAAAAAAATACACAAACTCTTAATGCATACATGCAATGTTTATTTAAGAAAGTAAATACGGTATGTTATATCATGGTAGATGTAACACCAGAGGATAGATCAAAATCTACAAAAGGTATTTTAGTAGCACACGTCTTATAACATACAAAATATGTTTACATTACCTATACATACATATTTATAGGCTTTTAAATCTAAAGCTTAATTTTTGATGATGACTACGTAAAATAATAGTATAGCAATAACTTACAGCACGACATGGTGACAAGCTACAAAAGTAATATAGTTTTTCTAAATGAACGAAAGCAGACGAAACTCATTTGCATAATCTAAGATGATGGTCATAAAATATGAAGAGACTGTCTAGTCGCATTCCTTTTACGACAGTGTTTGTAAAGTGTTGTCAAAGACAAACATGTAGAAACTTGTTTCTCTCTATTATAGATGGTTTATAGAGTTTGATTGGTCTTAAATTATTTCGCCTAAATTATCTGTGTAATTGTAACTAATGAATAGTAAAATTTGTTACAAGTTGGGAACATAAACTACCAGGTGATGATCGGGAGGTAGTCTTCTGTAACCAGAGTAATTATTTGACAACATTTCTTTCACCACATATAGAGATATTGAAGTATCTCCTATCACTGTATTTAATATCTTAGAACTACCATGAAAAAGCATCTCACCAGGCCGCCATAGTGTCGGTCACCATGCTGCATTGTCCTTAATTCGCAATGAGGATGGTGATCACCACTCGTGGATTCTGCTCATGCTTACCATCAGGCAAGTCAGAGTCATTTTGGCAGCTGACTATAAAAAAAAACCTCCCAACGTTAAATGCGCTCAATGCTCAAAGGCCGGCAACGCACTTGTGACACCTCTGGTGTTGCGGGTGTCCATGGACGGCGGTAATCGCTTACCATCAGGCGATACGGCTGCTCGTTTGCCCCCTATTCAATAAAAAAAAGCGGCCAAGTGCGAGTCGGACTCACCCATGAAGGGTTCCGAAGCAGCAAGTAACATAATATAAAATTTCTTGTAGTTCGTTGTAACTTTGATCGATGTTTTAATAATAGTGTATTTTTTTTTGCGGTTTACGATTTATGACGTATTAAAAAAAAAACTACTTACTAGATCCCGTTCAAACCAATTTTCGGTGGAAGTTTGCATGGTATTGTACATCATATATTGTTTTCAGTTTTATCATTCTCTTATTTTAGAAGTTACAGGGGGGGGAGGACCAACATTTTACCACTTTGGAAGTGTCTCTCACGCAAACTATTCAGTTTAGAAAAAAAAGATATTAGAAACCTCAATATCATTTTGAAAGACCTATCCATAGATCCCACATACGTATGGGTTTGATGAAAAAAGAAATTTAAGTTTCAGTTCCAAGTATGGGGACCCCCAAAATGTATTGTTTTTTTTTCTATTTTTGTGTGAAAATCTTAATGCAGTTCACAGAATACATCTACTTACCAAGTTTCAACATTATAGTCCATATAGTTTCGGAATAAAGTGGCTGTGACATACGGACGGACAGACAGACAGACAGACAGACAGACGGACAGACAGACATGACGAATCTATAAGGGTTCCGTTTTTTGCCTTTGGTACGGAACCCTAAAAATGTGATGAACTCGCTCTAGGGAATAAACACTACAGCGATATAAGCTGAAAGACAAAATACTTTTTATTTTCCTCTCATTCTGTACAAAACTGTTTGAAAGCAAAGAAATTACAATTTCTACAAAGCATGTTAATTGGCTACTTCAGATGTCATTTTTATACAAACATTTCCACAATACCTTGAGGACAAAAATAGGACCATTTTCCACGTTAAGGAGTTAAATGTAACGATAAATAAATTCTTGTGAAAATAAGAAACGTTTTGTGTTGTATTTTATATTATAGGTTATGTAAAAAAATTTTTATAAAAATTTATATTTCTATATCCAAAATATATATAATAAGCTACGATTTGTTTATTTATTGTCACAATTTTTATTACAAAGTGTTGTGCATCAAAATTTTATATCAAAATGACAAAATATTTAATAAATATTTGGAAAGCTCTGTTCAAAACAAACACGTCACAACAATTTATAGATAAAAGCATTGGATTTATGCTTTCATGAGTTTGATAGACAGCCTATCAAATAATTTGAAACTAAAATTTTGCTCTATAGGCTTAAATATTTAAAGATTCAGTAACTTCAATTTTACTTTAGACTTTTCAACAAACTTCAACTTATTTTAACAAATAATTTTATATTTAGCACAATATCTCTTATTGCTAATGAAGAATAGACAAACAAAAAATACAGATAAAAATAATGCAATATGAAAAATTTGAGTAAGCGCGAGCACTCAAGTAGGTACGTACGACACGAAAAACCGACAAATTCATGTATTGAGGAACATCACAAGTTCTCGCACTTTATTCTACTTTGATTAGATCAGGTTATTTCCTTTATTTCGATGGTTACATAATCACAAATTTTAACAAAAAAAAAAACGATTTCAATCTGGACAAAAAGGTAGTAGAGCCACGCTGATTTCAGCACGAACGGGCCGGCCCGACCGGGGTGGTACTACCCTCGCACAGAAAATCAACGTAAAATGACAGCGTTCATGCTGTCGTGTTTCGTTGGTGAGTGCGAGACCGGAGGCCCAAATAGTCTAGCCAACAAGTTCCATACTTGTTGACTAGACTAAAAGATGCAGAAGCATCACTAGGCCGCCATGGTGTGGGTCGCCATGCTGAATGCAGCATGACGTGGTGGTGGTCACCATACTCATTGCGAATGTGGACAATGGTCCACATTCGCAATGAGTATGGTGACCACCTGTAGTGTATGTGTCTATGGTCAGTCACTTCACTAGTAACGCATTCGTTCATTGAATGAATGAGAAGGAAGCATTAGGTCATCTCTAGGCATGTGCGGTCGCACACAGTTCAGTCGACTGTGAGCGGCGCAGGTGAGTGCGCACATGTACCTTGGAGCCGACAATATAGTATATGGATATAGTACACCACCACTCTTGGATTCTGCTTATGCTTTCCATCAGGCAGAGTAGAGTCATTTTGGCGGGCCATACATAAAAAAAAACTAAATTTAATTGGAACCACACGGAAAGAACCAGCTTTCAAATAAAAAAAGAATCATCAAAATCGGTTCACCCAGTCGAAAGTTACGAGGTAACATAATATTAAATAAATACAGTCCAATTGAGAATCTCCTTCTTTTTTTTTGAAGTCCGTTAAAAACTGGTTAAGTATACTTTCTAAAAACATTCTTTCAAAATAAAAACTAAACTAACAACTTATCTAACACTATTAATACCATTAAACACCATTTGAAATTGTACATGATATCAACCAGCTATATTATACTTTACATTAATGTAAAACTGTATCGTTACAGTATTTTTTAGATATCCCTAGTCCTAAATAAAAAACCTTAGAGTTTTGCAATGTCAATCCGTCCGCAAAACCAAGTTAACTTAGAAGTTGGGCAACTTACATCAATTAATTAATAGTTTATTGGTATAGGTTGCCCAACTTATATATGTACCTACCCGTTTGCAGAAGTCCATAAAAAAATAATGTGATGATGTTCTTATTTGTTTTATCAAATTTTTACAAAAATTTACGTGGTCTGACGCAAATATATAGCTGTTTTTAATTATTGCCAGCGGTAAAAAGTAGAACCTATTTTACTAGCAGAAATTGTAGTTTTAGAAAATGCTGAAATATTTTTTAAACGGTTAAGTAGTTTAAACGTGAAAGCGTTAAAAGAAGACAAATTCATAATGGTACTAGTGATTGCCCGCGGCTCCGCCCGCGTTTATGTCGGTTATCGCGGCAAATAGTAGCCTATGTGTTATTCTAATGTATAAGCTATATTACTGTAAAGTTTCATCCAAATCCGTTCAGTAGTTTTTGCGTGAAAGAGTAACAAACATCCATCTATCCATCCATACATCCATCCATACTTACAAAATTTCGCGTTTATAATATTAATATAGAGTGTAGATTTACACTATAGGTAATTTAGGATAAGAAGTTTAGTAAAAACACAGAGGAACAAAAAACTAATTTCAGAAAAACACAAAATTCTGTAGTCTATAATTACATCGTTAGTTAGTTGTACGCAGTGTATCGCATCCGCGGTCCAAAGTGACGTATACGTTAGTGAGCTCCCGTTCGCCCCCTATTCAGTACCACGCAGCCTCTTGTAGGGGTAACATCGCGTTTGAAACACGACCCGGTCGTCCCCCTATTGACGTGTGGAGTGCAGTGAATAAACGTGGTAGTGCCTAAAACTTATGCCTAGTTATTAACGAACTAATATTATTTTGTGAAATAAAAATGTAAGTATTGCATTTTAAATGAAGAGCATTTTAATGAATAGTAATATTTAATATATATATATATATATATATATAATAAATTATAAAAATAATTATATCCATTATTAAGTGATTTTTAATAATTTTTATAATTAATTAATAAAGTAACAATATATTAATAATAGAAATAATATCAAATCCATGAAAAATGTTGGTTAGTATTCCTATGATACTAATTATCCCTTTATAACTATATACA
Organism: Diaphora mendica; assembly: GCA_949125395.1. Taxonomy (NCBI): domain Eukaryota; kingdom Metazoa; phylum Arthropoda; class Insecta; order Lepidoptera; family Erebidae; genus Diaphora; species Diaphora mendica. Next base: position 20,473,249 of record OX421313.1, on the reverse strand, counting down.
TATATACACGCTGATAGGAATATTGCAAATTATAAAAAAAAGTATTTATTATTAAAAAACTTTGGGTTATGGAAAAACAAAATTTTAGAGGCGAAATTGTGGTCATAACCTTATACCTTTTTTTTTTAAATTATATTATAATAAAAATTACTGCTGTAATTTTAGTTAAAAAAATATTAGCTTAATATTTTTACATTTAAATTACCTACATTAATGACCTTCAAGTATGCATACGCACAAAATTTTAATAGACTAACATATAAGTCCTTTTTAGATATTTAATAGTTCTAAATAATATTGTTTGAAGTTTACACCACAGGCCTTTCATCTTTTTTAAACTACTCCGATCTTATGGTAGCTCAGGTCAACCGGTGTAACAGCAGTGCCCATCCATATTCTACTCCCGGGTTCGCCGTGAATTCATTTTGCACAATATAAACATATTTCATTCAACCCTTTATTAAAACTAATAAATGAGCGACATAGTCATAACTGTGGCTAAACTCCGTAAATAAAGATTAAAAACAAAACTAATAAATAATATTAAACACACCATTTCAGGTGTCAGCATTTCTTGAGATACCGGTCTCGTACCAGATTCTAAGTTCATATTTACACTTACCAATTTTGTGTTCACTAATATAGGGAATGAGTAAAATTTTAAATGGAGTGGAGTAAAGCTGATTATGATTATTTCAATAACCAGCAATTTCAGAATATACGAAAGAAATCTTAATGATTTTTTTATTTAAGTAGTTTCAATTTCACAACTCTTTAAAATATCAGTCATTTATTTTTCGTGAATCTCTTCTCAAATTTATACAAGATTTTAGGTTTGAAGATAGTTTGTCTGATCTGTCTGATCATATGAACTGTAGTTTTGCAGAATTAACAAGCATCCAAAAAACCGACTTCCAAAAAACATCCAACGAAAACTCTCTGCCAAAAAAACACTTAAAAGCGTAAAATAAACTGATTCTTCACAAATTGCGTATAACTAATTCTTTATTTATTTAAATAGTAGTATTATAATGTGTGCTAGGTACCTAGAATCTGTTTGAAGTCGGTGCTAAGTGACTATCGCTTAGACTTTTGTAATTGTTCGTTTGTATTCTTTTTGGCTTAGCACCGACTTCAAACAGATTTTAGGTACCTAGCACACATTATAATACTACTATTTAAATGAATAAAGAATTAGGTATACCCAATTTATGAAGAATCAGTTTATTTTACGCTTTTAAGTGTTTTTTTGGCAGAGAGTTTTCGTTGGATGTTTCGGTTTTTTTTTTTTTATAAAAAGTTTTTATTTTTCAGTTTTTAGTGCAATCAATCGTAGGTCCGTAGTAAGTTGAACTATTTCATCAAATTTCATCATCAAGAATACAAATTAAGGTCTATACGTACGTGTAATATTAAAATCATCCTCTAATCCCTAACTGGTGAAGAGTTTAACCTTCTATCATCAGCTCACCTAAATAACTTAAAAGTATACGACTGAAGGTCATTAGATACGTATGAAATTGAAAGAATTATCCTCCAACTCCTTACCGTTGAGGAGTTGTACCTTCCACCTTCCATCATCAGCTTACCTAAATAATTTGAAAGAATACGACTAAAGGTAACATATATAAATATGATATTTCAAGATTTATCCTCCAACTCCTAACCGTTAAGGAGTTGTACCTTACATCATCAGCTCATCATCATAAAATGATGACTACCAGACGCAAATAGCGGTGTACCTTCACAAAATATACGAAAAACATAGTATGTGCCTATAAAAGATGAGGATTTCCCTCGATTTCCCTGGGATCCCATCATCAGATCCTGTTATGCTGGCAATGGGACCACTTCGGAAGCATACCCTTCCGAATACAAAAAAAAATTTCAAAATCGGTCCACAACTGACGGAGTAATCGGTGAACATACATAAAAAAAAAAAACATACAGTGGAACATAGAACCTCCTCCTTTTTGGAAGTCGGTTAAAAAATATATGGTTAACGAATATACAACAAAACTTATAACGTCATAAATTAAAAGGTAGATATAGTTAACCTTCATTATTTGCGACTACGAACAGTTTAGGTTAAGAAGATTTAAAATTAAAAGAAAATATTTGAACTTATTCGTAGATATTATCTTTATAATAAGATCAACAAACAGATTGACATATACTCTTTCACGCGTTTCCATTGTAATAAAATTGTCACATCTTTCCTCAAGTCACTTAGTTACGATGAGACTGAAGATCTTTTACGTATTCCATCCTAATGCAGCGCGTTCTTATATTCTTACACATTAGTTTGCACATAAAAATCCTAACACAATCTACACTTAAGTTATTCTTAATATCATCCACATGCACACACAATTATACACACACACACATACACACACTTAACAAATACTTGTGCACACACTCTCTCATCTATGGACGTACACACTGTAATTGTAGTAGTTCTTTACATTTTGAAAATTATATTACCTACATCTAGTACTGCACAAAACCAGAGTTGGGAGAGGCTGGCAGTCTGTCATACAGGTCTGTCCTAGTATAGATGCCAGTCTCTCACATAGAAATACGAGTATTGTAATTTGTCTAATGTTTGGTTCCTTCCGTAATTGAAATAATGTACTATGTGAGAGAAACAATAAAAGTTTATTATTTATTTATTTATTTATTAGAGCAAGTCGGTCTGAAACCTACTTAGAAGATAGCCAGTTGGTTTATGAATGTCTCGCTTTTGCCCACGGCTCCTCGTGAATATAGCTTATATAGTCTACGACCTTCTCCTCAGTCCAATCTATCTCTTTACTAAAATTCATTCAGATCGGTTCAGAACAAACGTCCAGACTTACTTTTGAATTTATTGGTTTTTGGGTTTTAATTAAATTCGAATATAATATCATTTACGATACATAAAGATATATTACATACCTTTTAGAATTTCCTCAATACTTTTTTTTCTCTGTACACAGCAATTTCTTGGCTGTCATCTGTCGTGAACAATTTATCAGAAATCTATATAGTTATTGTTTTACTATCTGTCCCACGCAACCTCATTTGCGTCTCCTATTACCCGTAGCGTGACAATTTTACCCCGTTCTTGAAACATTCTTCATTGGTTCTCCGTTCCTATTGGTCTTAGCGTAATGATATATAGCCTATAGCCTTTCTCAATAAATGTACTATCCAACACTGACAGAATTTTTCAAATCTGACCAGCGGTCCCTGAGATTAGCGCGTTCAAACAAAGAAACAAACTCTTCAGCTTTATATATTAGTATAGATAATCTTTCCTAAATACAAAATATAGTAGTAGTAAAAATAGGAATCCATTGGAGCTATCTTTCTCAAAGTTAACATTTCGTATCAGTTTATTGTCGTATTCGTGTGAAAAATATATCACCAGCAAAACGAAAACTAAGCTTTTGTTTTTTATAGGTCTGAAATTCTGAATGAAATGTATTATTTTGATTTTTAAGAGTTTTAGCATTCGTTTTTTTATTTTGCTTATACTTACTTTTTGGTTTTATTCTCAGAAATTTTAAATAATAGGTCTTTACCTATGAAATTGCCGTTTTGTATGCAATAAGAAGTGATTACTTCGAATAACAGAAATAAAAAAGTTTCTAAAAATAAGTACTTTCATTTATTGCATACAAAACGGCAATTTCATAGGTAAAGACTTATTATTTCGTTTGTATTTGAATAAGTTTATTAAAATAAAATTGAGTAATATTGAGAATTGGACTAGAGTACTAATCAAAGTTTGTAACATTTAGTATAGTCAATCTGTTTTTTTTTTGTTGTGAATTATTCAGTCGAAAATATCACAATAACTTGGCAGAATGCGTATTCTTAAATATTTAGATATGGGTCTTATGAGAGTCAAGATTTTGTTAGTGTTTCTAAAAAACGGACAAAACCTTTATATGATTTACTGAATATTGTGTTAGTAATTAAAACATTCTTTTAAAAATAAGTTTTTAAAAGTTCTTAAATTATTACTTTTAATCATTGAGATCCCATTCCTACCCAGTAGCGTCTACATAATTTTAGGAAGAACAACGACCAGTGATTGGAAACTCTCATTTTTGAAGATAAATTAAAAAGGAATGAGTATTTTCCTGAACTGAATGAATGAATTTAAATAATCCTGTATTTTTACTACTTGTGTTTTGTATTACCTTTGACACGACGACTTATGACTAAAACACATTACGTGGTTGAAATAGAGCAATGTCAAAATAGCACAGTGGTGTGATATATGGTGATAAACACGTTTACATGTTTGAACGCACACATTTACTTGTTATTACGCTAGCATAACGATGATTAGCGGCCAAATAGAGCCTAATGTGACCGTGTTTTAGAAATAACACAGATAAAGTTATTTAAAGGCTCGTACCAATATTTTAAAGAAACAATAATGACAATTTAGCAACCATATTGTCAATTTCAGAACGAAGATATTTTGGATTCAAGCATCAAGACTTGCTATAAAATATCGTGCAATTTTATGATATTTAGCTTTGTCTGTTGTATTTGTATATACACCCAACAATCAAGGGCTTCTTTACGTATCAGTTATATTACACGAATATAAAGGCAAATGACAAAGGCTAAACTACAATTTCATATGCTCCGAGTTTATTACGAAATATGAAAATTTTACATACTGTGTTTTACGACGGCTCGACGTTAGACCACTCCTAACAGGAATATTATAAGACAGGCAGAGAATATTCTGTCTTTCATGAAGATCAAATTACATAATATGATTTAAAATTATTAACTCTGATAAATAATAACTAATCAATCTTATTTTATCTTTCAGGATCAAGTTTGTACCAAAATCATAATCTACATTTAATATAAAAGTTTTCTCGAACTTTTCCTTGTATTTTCCTTATAGATGCTTCAATATTTATTAAATTTTTTTTTAACTGAACGAAACTGAAAGAAAGAGAATTTTCTTATAATTGAACCTGCCAAAGAGACTCTAGTCTGCCTAATGGAAAGCATGAGTAAAATGTAAGAGCAGCGGTCTCGGTACTCATTGCGAATACAGACAATGTAGCATGCTGACCCACACCATGGCGGTTTATTAGCTATTAGTGCTGACCGCGCCTAAAGAAGAATTTCACTTCAAAAAAATTACATTAAGCCTATACTCCTATCAATGTATATACATACATATTATAACTGTCTGCTGACTTCAACACAAAGGGATACCAGCATCATGTTAACGTCCAATATGTTCAGGACACTTGACAGTCATTATATATCCTGTCGACTGTCGGTAGTACTGAATGACAAAATCTTTGTTACTTATAATATATCTGTCATTCATTCAAGGATATTATGTAATAATATTGCTTTAAGACATATACACGCCATGTATTGATTGATGCCGTATGATTGTCGTACGCACGTCAGAGCCTAAAAGCATAAAATAAATTTTCTATGTTTTTCTTATCACGGTCACTAATCTTTATATAATGATAATATTCACCCCTTTATTCTCACCCTCCCATAATCGATTCTAAAGACGCCCATGGGAAGCAGAGAGCGTAAACGGGGATTTGTACAAATTAATATGTCGTTGTGTTAAAACACTTTAATTACATTACACTTTGCGCTCTTAGAATGTTATTTTTTTAACGATTTGAAAGAAATGAGTTCTTAAGCAATTTGGAAAATTCTTTATGGTTTGCAAGACTACACATTTAAGGATGAAAAAGTTAAGGATTAAAAAATATTGTTTCATCCAAACCATTATAAGTCAATTATTCATAGTGGTAGATTCTATTTTGAAACTATTTTGTGTAAACTAATCAAATTTTCAAACTAGAACTATATTGACGAAGTAATGGATTTTATTTTTAGGCTACATATTAATAGTTTCAAATGTACAAGGCCATGTCAATCGTTAGTAAATTAACATGATAATGCTTTTAATAAAACGGTTTTATCATTGGGTTTTATGTAATTTATATTTAATTTGATAAATAATGACTAAGATTTGCAGAAAGTTTACAAACGGATTCAAAATGCTTTCAAACAGACAGCTGACTCATACGACATCAAAATGTCAAGAATTTATGGAGTACCATTAGCGTACGCTATTTACTTAGTATTACATTTTAGAATGTAATGGATAAATCTTAGAATATTATTTATTTTTATTTTTTTATTTAGAATGCATTGTATTTTATGAATATTTGTACGTTTTGCGAAAACGTGTTCTTCTATTACGAGTACAAATATTTTTTGATATTTTCTCCAATTCCAATAAATTTTCCATAGAAGCTTTAGTTAAATATTATATTATTCATCACATAATATTTACACAGTTGTTTTATTAATAATTCTGTGAATTTAAATAATGTTGATAATATCTAAAATATGTCTATAAATAAAACTTACAATTTAAGTCAACTTTAAAGGCAGTAGGTAGCTGTTAGCTTCGATAGCCTTTTCTGGTAATTGTGAAATAATGACACTTATGTAAATACAAGTATTGTATTGGCAACTATTAAACACATTAGGGCTAACTCTCGCGCATCTCATCGTGACAGAAAAAAAAACTTAGCGCCAATCGCCGAAGCAATATTGTCAAGTAAATCGGAGGAGATCGTGTCCATAGTAAAGTGAAGTTGCAACTGTAGCTAATTATGTTAAAAAAATAGTTTGATAGCCTAAAATGATCATGGCATGGCACGTGGCGCTATCTATTTTGATTTTGTTTCTCTGTTAGTCTTCCTAATAATAAAATTAACGTCAGAGAGCTATTTAAGCTATTATATCTCCCTTCCTCAAGATCATTCAAGCTCATTTTTAGCTATCAAAATCATGTATATAGTTTTTAGTATTTAGATTATTTAGGGATTTCGGGAATAAACTTCTGCTTAGAATTCGCCCTGTTAAAATTCTACCTCAACGCCTTTCAATTAACTCTCCCCGATCAAAGCAACCTAGTAAGGTGGGGAAAAGCTACAGAAAAGGCTTGTACGACGTGCAATGCGGCAATAGGTACAGCCAGGCACTTACTGACAGGTTGTAAGGCGCTATTAGACCGGGGTCATTATTCACGTCGCCATGATAGGGTATATTACTCATCATACGCGAAGCTATGAGTTTATCACTGGCAAGAGCGAAAAAAGGAATAACAACAAACATAAAAAGTAACATCGCGTTTGTAAAGGAAGGCTCAACAAAAAAGACTTCACTCACACAAAAGCGGTACTCAATTATAAATACCGCCAGTGACTGGACATTATTAGTGGACACGTATGAAAATCACTACAGAATACCGGAGGATATCTGTGCCTCGGGGTCCAGACCGGACATATTTCTTTATGCAATGTCAATTAAGCGTGTAGTACTAGTAGAACTCACGGTGCCGTGGGAAACGAACATCCCTAAAGACCACGCTTTAAAAAGAAACAAGTACTTTGACTTAACCAACGAAATAACTAAAAATGGTTATGTCGTTGCGCTGTATGCCGTGGAAGTGGGTGCGAGGGGTATACCAGCTAAATCCCTCTATAACCTGCTTAAAGACCTTGGATTGCCAAGAGCTTCAGTAAGCTCTTTTCTTGAACGAATATCCAAAGCGGCATTGCTAGGCTCACTTCAAATATGGTTAGGTAGAGGGGGTAACACGGCGGACAGTGGAGGTGAGCGTTGATGCGTCGTAAGGAGTGCTCCTTAAACCTAAACCTGGGTCGCAATTCCCAGGCACTGTCGAAGTCGCATGTGTTGCCCCCATCTATCACGCGATGGACCCGGCACCCGCACGGTGAATCCATGGAACGCTAAGAAATAGGTCTTAATAAATATAATACTAAAAAGTTTATTTTCTCTTCACAAAAATGGTTTATGTGATAATATTTGAGTCCAATACACGTATAGCATATTGCATTGCATGTATAGCAGGAGATAATTACTTCTTCTTAGTGGGCTTAAAAACACTTAAGTACCGATATATCTACTAACTGTAACTTAGTCTCATCCATTGGAACAACTTCGTTACACTTTCTTGGCACACTGCCACTTGCATTCTTAATTCAAAATATAATGAAGAAACAAATGCACATTATATTGTTCACTCTTGCACCGTAATTGTTTCTTGTCATAGATTTCGATTATTATCTTTCCATCTCACTGTAATTCAAGAAATAGTTCAAAATACCATTCAATAAATTTGGTCAAAAGTATGCTTCAACTTACAGCACATTTTTTTTTTTTTTTTTTTTTTTATGTTTGGCCTGCCAAAATGACTCTACTCTGCCTGATGGAAAGCATAAGCAGAATCCACGAGTGGTGGCCACCATACTCATTGCGAATACAACAATGCAGTATGGCGACCCACACTATGGCGGCCTAGTGATGCTTGGGCATCTTTTAGTCTAGTCAACAAGTATGGAACTTGTTGACTAGACTAATTGGGCCTCCGGTCTCGCACTCACCAACGAAACACGACAGCACAAACGCTGTCATTTTACGTTGATTTTCTGTGCGAGGGTAGTACCGCCCCGGTCGAGCCGGCCCGTTCGTGCTGAAATCAGCGTGGCTCTACTACCTACTAGGGTAGTATATATATCAGGGTTTGTTTCTATACGTTCCATTATAATATAAATTATGTTTATACTGTCAACCAAGATACTACTATCTTGGTTGACAGTATAACTTACTTACTATCTTATCGTTAAAAATCTCCTAAAAAAAATAAAAAGAATGTGTTAAGACTCTGTGTTGGCATATAAGCTTACTTGTTGAGGGTTTATGATACTCATGTATGCATTTTAAGAACGTTGGATCAGTTCTAGATCTAACAGAGATATTAAATATAAAGTTGAAGTTGCTTACTGCAATCTTAGACATAGGCGAGTCCTCATTTGCTTAAAACTTCATCCACAATTAACAATTTTAAATGAGAAAAAAAAAACTTCTACATTTCACTGTCTTTACTTCTTTTTGGGATTAAAACTAGTAATATTATTAAGCGTATAGTATCATCCATAAAAATAGATGATTCCGCTCACAAGTTTATTTTTCCAGTAGTTCTGAATTTTCAGAACTATACAGCCCACCGCAAAACTGCGAAAGAGAAATGGTGGTGCTTAAGGATCACGGTTGCTATTTGGAAGAAGTAAAACATTGTACATTTGCTGTACCGGTAACTGTAAGTGTTACTTTATATCCGAGACCCAGTTTTATCAGCTGTCCTATGAGTTCTGTGATTTTTTTTCTTACGGCGATTTTTAATATAAAAATGCAAAGATCCTTATAAATTTGCATATTTTATGTGTATATATTTTGTTTATAAAGAATTCCATAGTACGTACTTTTATTTATTTGTTTTAAGGTGTCAATGTTATTATTATATTTTCATTTTATTTAGGTATAAGGGTAGGCAAAGGTATTTAAACATAAATAACGATAAACCTTTGAATGTTACCCTTAAAATACATAATTATTTACATTCATGCATACTTTAATCCACCATAATTTGTAAATAGATCACGTAAGAATTCAAAAATATCAATTTGGTAACAAAGCGTCTTTCGGTTGTTGACGGCGCAGTCGTGTTTTATTTTTGTCAATACTCATATCTTCATAGCCACATACAAGTCGTCTTTGCGGTTATAAGGAATTTGAGTATTGCAATAAAATCTTGACAGTGGAGAACATAACTTACTGCGTAATATTTTGCAGTTCTATGTATGCAAGTACCTTTCATTCTACTATTCCATAACGTAGTAAATATCTTTACGCGGAACTATGTAATTAATGATCATCTTATTTCTCCACAATCTCTAATTCGTGACACGATTTTCTTGCTTGTATGTAAACTAGTATTAAAGTGTTTGGTTAGATTATAGACAAACACTTAAGCACACGCATAGTAAATGAATCATTCCACTTATTATTCGTGTTCTAGATGTTCGGAAATTTATAGCTACCTACGAAATATAGATAGCTGTGGACCGGCCTCTAATTAATTCCAAGATTCAGTATGCATTGCCGCCTCTTGGACTCCAATGTTCGTCTTGTTTCCCGTCATTGACATTTAGTTTGTTTCCAATTTAGTTTACTCAGTTAACGAAAATTTGTGTTTATTCTTTATACATTGACAAAGTACTGGATAAGCGTCAAGGTAAGCCAAACATTAAGGTATTGATCATTAAGTGACTTTTGCTGGCCCTGAAATCTGATTTTAAAGTGTCAGATGTCGGGCTTTGTTTCTTGCTACTTTACGGTCTGTACATGTATAGATATTTTGCCGAAACTCCTTGTAGCTCTTAGTTATATCTTTGAAGGGCTAAAATTACAGTTACGGTTGCTATAGGCAAAAAATATTCTGCTATATCTATAAATAGTAAAGATCCTGTGATCACATTTTTATTTTTGAACAACTTCTTAAGCGGTGAACTTTCTTTGATATTCTTCCTTCACATTTTTAATAAATGTTTTTCACTACCTTACCTATAAATATCTTATATGAAACCGTTCATCCATTTTTATTTTAGTTCTGTGAAATTTTTATGAGCATGCCTAAGAAATATTTAAAAATATAAAACGATTGAGTTAAATTGTAACATATACATACATATTATGTATGTAAATACACACTTTAGGTTCTTTCAATTACACATTATTTAGAGGCTATGTGGTCTGCATGCACTCGATAGAGTGCATGTCCAGACTCTTTTTGTAAAGAAGAAACCACGATGTTCTGTATAAACTGTGTCTGCAAATCATGAAATCATGCAATCATGAATGGGCCGGCTCGACCGGAGTGATACCACGGCCTCACAGAAAACCGGTGTGAAACAGCGCTTGCGCTGTGTTTCACCGAAGTGAGGATACCGGAGGCCCAAACCCCCCTCCCCATGATGGCGCAGTTGAAAGACAGATTGATACCCCAGGAGGGTACTAACTGCGCTAGCGTTGGAGAATCCTTCTCTGGGCGTCCGCGCTCAGGACACAACGCGCCTGAACGTGGATGCCGAGGCTGCCCCTCGTACTCTGGGGAGGGCAAAATTGCGCTAGATCACGCTCGGGGTAAGAGCAGTAACATCACGGCACCCCCTACCACGCTGGTCGTGGACTTCTGCAACGTCAGGGGATTACATAGTAATCTTGATGCTGTCCATCACCACCTCGAGACAGCAAAGCCAGCATTGCTCTTTTTGACCGAGACGCAGATATCGTCTCCTGCGGACACATCCTACCTCAGCTACCCGAGGTACGGACTAGAACATTCCTTTATGTCTAAAGCCGGAGTGTGCGTGTACGTCAGAGACGATATTAGCTCTCGTCGCCTCAGCAACCTTGAAGGTGGGGACCTCTTCATCTTATGGCTCCGTGTAGACAGCGACGACCATCCCCGCGTCTATGCGTGTCTCTATAGGTCCCATAGCGGTGATGCCGAAACTGACCGACTCATTGAGCACATCCAGATGGCTACAGACCTTGTGCAGCAGCAGATCCCTTCCGCAGAGATCATCGTACTTGGCGATTTTAACGCTCACCACGCCGGCTGGCTCAGCTCCAGTAAAACGGATCATGCGGGGAGATCTGTTCACGACTTCGCCCTGGCTTATGGCCTGACACAATTGGTTACCACGCCCACGCGAGTCCCAGATGTGGAAGATCAGAATTCCTCTTTGTTGGACCTTCTGCTGACTTCTCATCCGGACGGATACCACGTATCCGTAAACGCCCCACTTGGCTCCTCAGACCATTGCCTTGTCCGGAGTACAGTGCCACTCACATGCTCACCGCGATCGCGAGTTGCACGCAGTCGCCGTGTGTGGCACTACAAGTCAGCAGATTGGGATGGGATGCGGTCCTTCTTTGCGTCCTACCCTTGGAGACAGTTGTGCTTCTCGCCGGATAATCCCAACACCGCTGCTGATTCTATTGCTGATGTTGTGCTACAGGGCATGGAGATTTTCATTCCATCCTCTGTGGTTCCCATTGGTGGCAAGTGTCGGCCCTGGTTTGGTTCATCTTCCAAAAAAGCTTCTCGCAGGAAGCAGGAAGCTTACCAAGCCTGGGCTGACGCAGCGGCGGTACGGGATCAAAACACCAGCGCTCTCAAAAAGGAGTACAACTTTGCCTCCAGGTCCTTCAAAAGAGACATAGCTAGGGCGAAGTCGGTGCACATTGCTGGGATTGGCGAGAGGCTTGAGCGTCTTCCTTCGGGGACTCGAGCATTCTGGTCTCTTGCCAAGGCTATCGAAGGGAATTTCTGTAAGCCATCCCTTCCACCTTTGCACTTGGGAAATAATCCGTTAGCCTATGACGCAAAGGAGAAAGCCGATCTCCTGGCAAAACACTTTGCGTCCAGCTCGACCTTGGATGACGGGGAACAGGAGCCGCCTACCATACCGCGGTGCGAGAGCCGTATGCTGGATATCCAGTTTCACCAACGCTCAGTGCGTATAGCACTTTTATCCCTGGATATCCATAAGTCGAGTGGCCCGGATGAAATCCCCCCTATAGTGTTGAAGATGTGCGCTCCAGAGTTGGCACCGGTCTTAACGCGTCTTTTTCGGCTCTCCTACTCTTCTGGCGTAGTCCCGACAACATGGAAGGCAGCATTAGTCCACCCGATCCCAAAAAAAGGCGATCGCTCTAATCCGTCCAACTACAGGCCGATAGCCATTACTTCCCTCTTCTCGAAAATAATGGAGTCCATCATCAACTATCAACTCCTACGGTATCTAGAAGATCATCATCTGCTTAGCGACCAGCAGTACGGCTTCCGTAAGGGTTGATCGGCTGGTGATCTTCTGGTATACCTGACACATCGCTGGGCACAGGCGATTGAGACTAAGGGGGAAGCCTTGGCAGTTAGTTTGGACATCGCGAAGGCCTTCGATCGGGTCTGGCACAAAGCGCTTCTTTCGAAGCTCCCTTCCTATGGGCTTCCCGAGAAATTATGCGATTGGGTCACTAGCTTTCTATCAGATAGAAGCATTAAGGTCGTAGTCGACGGTGAATGCTCTGATTCCATATCTGTGAATGCTGGTGTCCCGCAAGGCTGTGTCCTATCGCCTACTTTGTTCCTTCTCCATATCAATGACATGCTGTAAAATTGCGGCATTCATTGTTATGCGGATGACAGCACCGGCGATGCTTTTTACACCGGCCGCGCCAATATTTCTCGGGAAAACGTCATTGAGAGTCGAAACAAACTTGTGTCTGAAGTCGAGACTTCTTTGGAGAAGGTCTCAGATTGGGGTAGACTTAATTTAGTCCAATTTAACCCCACAAAGACACAAATTTGCGCGTTCACCACTAAAAAACCTCCGTGGGTCGTATGTCCTCGTTTCGAAGGCACTCCACTATCTGCCTCAGCCAATATTGGAATTCTTGGTGTCGACATGTCGAGCGAAGTCCAGTTTCGTGGCCACCTGGAGGGTAAGGCCAAATTGGCCTCGAAAAAGCTTGGTGTGCTCAACAGATCGAGACAGTATTTCACTCCGGTCCACCGCCTTTTACTTTATAAGGCCCAGGTGCGGCCTCACATGGAATACTGTCCCCATCTTTGGGCGGGGGCACCCCAATACCAGCTCCTCCCTTTGGACCGCATTCAACGGAGAGCGACTCGGGTCGTTGATTGCCAAGAACTTTCAATTCGGCTAGACTCTTTGGCGCTGCGTAGAGATGTAGCTTCGCTGTGCATCTTCTACCGCATTTATCATGGGGAGTGCTCCGAGGAATTGTTCGGACTGATTCCTGCCGCCTCTTTCCGCCATCGTCCTACGCGACAGAAGTTTCATCCCCATCATCTAGATGGTTGGCAGTCCTCAACTGTGCGCTTTTCCAGGAACTTTCTGCCTCGCACAACAAAACTGTGGAATGAACTGTCGCCTGCGGTATTCCCGGACCAATACGACCTTCAAACCTTCAAGAAAAGAGCGTACTCCTTCTTAAAAGGCCGGCAACGCACTTGTGATGCCTCTGGTGTTGCGGGTGTCCATGGGCGGCTGTAATCGCTTACCATCAGGCGTTTGCTCGTTTGCCCCCTATATCATAAAAAAAAAAAAAAAAAAAAACTTGTAAATTATAAAAATAAATTAACTCCTAAATTTGGTTTGACCAACGTTATCGAAAAAGAGGCATTGTAATTTATATCGGAACAGAATAGTATAGAAACTGACTGTATAAAACTTTTGATAAAACTTATATAGCCTATTACACCTGAGCCATTATTACAAATAAATTGACACCTCATTTATCAAAATCGTTTCAGTAATTTAGGCGTATGGTGGAACATACAAATATACATAGACTGTCAAAACTATTACCTTCCCTTTTAGTTTCACCGTGGTCGGGTGAATAAAGGAATTGAATAATTTTTATTCACTGGTTATTGTTAAAGTACATTCATTATTGATCTATTAGTCTAGTGGTTAGTGATTCTGATCACAGTCAGAACAAATAACTGTATAATTATTTGTTCAATGAATGTTTCATTAATTTATATAGGTATACACACTATACACTTAAAGGAACCCTTTACAAACTAAATTATATTATTAAAATTCCTTAAACAAGACTGCATGATCTGAAACTAGACGTAGGCGCTTGTACTATGGGAATGAAAACACTAATGAAAATATTTGTATATTTTTATAAAATTCGTTCATTTTATAGATAAATTAATGAAACATTCATTGAACAAATATTTTTTAAATTATACAATTATTTGTTCTGACGGCGCAGTGGTCAGAATCGCTACCTTGATAAGTACAATAAATACACTTTAATTATGAAGTTTTTTGGGAATAGATCATCACACAAAGAACAGATGAATAACATAATATTATATGAATACACATCCAGATGTAAGTTCCATATCTTAACTACAACAATATGAAATGCGATCGTTCATAGCCGATCACTCTACATTTATACTGGGCATATTTTGGGCTCCAAAGCCATAACTTTTCTTTAATTCAGAAATAAAACACAGTCATTTAAGAGTACCTCAAATTTGGGCCAATTCTTAAAAATCACTGCCATTGGTATTTTTTATATAGGATAATCTATGTTTCAAATTAAATGGGTTCGGTGTTTTTGAAACATAAAAAGTATTTTTGATGATAAACATACTGAGGGCCTTCCTTCATTCTAAGAGTGCATCGTGTGCATGTGCCTCACCACTTTAGGCTTGATCTACTTTTTATTTATATTTATGTAAATACTATTAAACTATTAACAGAATATATTTCAATATTAAGTGACTTCAGTAATGTTATTAAATATATACAGGATTTCAGCACGAACGGGCCGGCTCGACCGGGGCGGTACTACCCTCGCACAAAAAATCAACGTAAAATGACAGCATGCTGTCGTGTTTCGTTGGTAAGTGCGCGACCGGAGGCCCAATTAGTCTAGTCAACAAGTTCCATACTTGTTGACTAGACTAAAAGATGCAGTAGCATCACTAGGCCGCCATGGTGTGGGTCGCCATGCTGCATTGTCTGCATTCGCAGTGAGCATGGTGACCACCACTCTTGGATTCTGCTTATGCTTTCCATCAGGCAGAGTAGAGTCATTTTGGCGGGCCAAACATAAATATATATATATATATATATATATACATATATATATATATATATATATATATATATATATATATATATATATATATATATATATATATATATATATAGGAGATAAATGCTTCTGTAAAAAGCCGTGTTTTAAATCTCAAGTCTAACGAAGTCTTTACTGTATTCAGGTTACAAATAAACCAGCTCGACCCAGTGGTTCTATACATAACTGATAACAGCATCATGCTTATTATGTACTTAGTAGACGTACTTTTTACATGCTAGTCCCTGACCCATTTCAGTTTCCGTGACGTAAATCGAAATTGAAATTTTTGCTCACGATGCGGGACTATTATAAAATTATGAGACAAACACGTACTCGATGTGTAGATGTATATTGAGACCTTTTTGTTTGAGATGCTCCTAACAGCAATAAAAAAGTTTCAAAGTACGGGGTCTGTATTTACTTGTCACATATGTGCAATATGTGAATTATTCGCACACGATTTTGCTACTGAATCGTCAGATTATGATGATGTAGCGTCTTTTAGATAAACAACGTGGGAGAGCCACGCTTCGGCATGAATGGGCCGGCTTGACCGGAGTGATACCACGGCCTCACAGAAAACCGGTGTGAAACAGCGCCTGCGCTGTGTCTCGCCGAGTGAGTGAGGATACCGAAGGCCCATACCCCTAACCCCTCCCCCATCCCCCTCCCTATCCCCCAAAGGCCGGCAACGCACTTTTGACGCCTCTGGTGTTGCCGGTGTCCATGGGTGGCGCTAATCGCTTACCATCAGGCGATACGTCTGCTCGTTTGTAGTATTGCATAAAAAAAAAACTAGAAAGTAAGTTTATTAGAGTTAGTATTTTGTTAATAGTTAACTATATTCAAATTAAGTTATTTTAATACGCTTTTATTTATTTATTTAAAATTTATTGTTCACAATAATAATACCTTATTCTAAAACATAAGATCCACAAAACTGTTTTAAACAGTTTGTCTGTGGACTCAGTTGAGTCTCTATATACAATATGCTTGTACGCAACACTGTACACATCATGCTACTGCATGCATGGGCATTAGATACCTCAGATACATGATACGTGCGCATGTACAGTCCTACGCACAGTCACAAATGCATATTTACATAGCCATTGCTGTGTGGGTAGGTATATAATCAATACATTAATTGACCAATACATGGTTTTCAACACAGTAGTCGATAGGTACATGCGATACACATAACACTATATAATAAACATAAAACTTATAATAATATGTGGGTATAACATATTTAACTACATCCATTTATAAATATATTTATATATATTTTTGCCATCAAACAATTTATTGACCTCGCCTGTATGTCTGTTCGTCTGTTTTTAACTGACAACTTTGTACTCGATTTGACCTATTTTAAACCCATCAGATTTCATTTAAACTTAATAAACTTCTCAAGATCCAGTATTTTTTTGTTCTACTTATCATTGAAGCATGTTTTTTTTGTTTTCTAAACAATATTTACTTCCACTAAAATTGTTGACAATATTTCACTTATTTATCATAGAACTATGTCAAGGTATTAAAACAGCTTCTTACCGACAACGACTGGATTTAATGTGTGATTCTGGGGCTTAAAATTAAAATCGAGTTTGAAAACTAACCTAATCCGTTAATCATTAATTTTTGTTTTTCACTTTTCTCCTGTGAGAAAAGTGAACAAGACATGTGACTACGTTATTATAAAAAAAAATCCGACTTCCAAAAACATCCAACGAAAACTGTCTGTCAAAAAACACTTAAAAGCGTAAAATAAACTGGTTCTTCATAAATTGCCTGTACCTAATTCTTTATTCATTTAAATAGTAGTATTATAAGGGGTGCTAGGTACCTACAATCTGTTTGAAGTCATCATCATCATAAAATGATGACTACCAGACGCAAATATCGGTGTAACTTCAGAAAATATACGAAAAACATAGTATGTGCCTATAAAAAATGAGGGTTTCCCTCGATTTCCCTGGGATCCCATCGTCAGATCCTGATATGCTGGCAATGGGACCACCACGGAAGCATACCCTGTCGAATACAAAAAAAAAATTCAAAATTGGTCCATAACTGACGGAGTAATCGGGTAACATACATTAAAAACATACATAAAAAAAAAAATACATACAGTGGAACATAGAACCTCCTCCTTTTTGGAAGTCGGTTAAAAATAGATATATATAGTTTTTATAATAATAAAATCCTAAAAATGTAGTTTGTAAAACATTCTTTATGGTTTATCATAACAAGCTACTATCTTTACAAAAATAAAATAATGGTACATTTACTTGTTATGTACCTTGTGAGTTTGATAAATGCCATGTCATCCGCAATATTTATCATGACATATAATGCGAATACGAAAAAAAACTACAGAAGCTGAACAACCAATGATCTATCCAAAATAACTGTTTGCATAAATAATCTGTTTGTAAATTCTGGTAAATCCTTTGACTCTGTTGTTGACAAATGAACTGTCACGCGTCTCACAGACTAAGGAAATAAAATGTCTTGTATTCCAAAATCCATACCAATTTGTTTTCTTTGCTTAAGTTATTTCGGGTTTCTAGAATATAAATATGTTTAAAAAAAAACAAAAAGTCTATTTGTCTGTCTGTCTGTATCTTGGCCGCGCATCACGCCGAAACTACTGAACGGATTCAAATGAAACTTGGCATGATTTGAGTTCATACTACGAGGATACTTTTTATCCTGAAATTCAGCATGGTTTCCTGGAGAGAGGGGATGAAAGTCAAAATATGTACTTAGTTGTAATTCAATAACACATAGTCCGATTTCATTCACTCTTTTATTGCTAGAAAGGAAAAAAAAAGATAACGGGAAAAGTGTTTTTTTTATCCGCAACTATACACTGCCTGTGGGAAGCTGAGACAGATATGTAAATATGGCGGTACGAAGTTCGACGGGTCACCTAGTCGTTACTAAGCGTAATGTTACCTTAAAAGATTTCTACACTACCCTAAGGTTGACTGGAAGAGAATGCCTTGGGCATTAAGTCCGTCCCTGTACAAAAGTGCATAAAGTTTTTAAATAAATAAATAATGTTTTGGACTTCTCAAAACGATCCAAATAAGTTTAAACTAGATGGGATATATTCGTAGTTAATGGAAAGTTATAGTGTCCGCCTATCTTTCGAAATCAGATTTAAGATCCTGAATCATGCTATGTTCAGATGCATGCATGCATGCCAACCTAAAGATAAATTCAATATTTAATTTCATTAAACAATTCGGAGTAGGCTAGAATAAACTAGAAGACTAGAACTACTAGAACACAAGGATATAAATCATTTCTTCCAAGGACATTCTATAATATTATTTGAGTGACTAGTGTTAGCATTAAAATGACATTAATTACAACAATCATAATAATTTTATTATACATGAATCATGACAGAAACTGACGTTACTATTGTTAAAGTTTTTACTGCTGTACTAATATTTAGATAAGAAAGAGGTGTGTTCCTTGCGATTTATCAGGTATAGTTTCGGTCCCAAACAATATTGGGTGAGCCTATTCCGCTTAACAAGCACATTTCCAGTTCGTGCGGCTGATAAGTTGCCTTTGTGTGTGTGAAGCTAAGACCGTGCATATATTCCTTGGTTTATGATTTATTAACTTTTGTTTACAAACTATTTTTCTAATGGTATTTACATTTATCGTTAAATTATAAATTAATAAATGTGTATTTTCATGACCTCTGTGAAAGGCTGTTTTAGAATAATTGTAGCAATATTTCCGTGTATGTCCTTTTTTCGTTTCTATTTTTCGTTTCTATGTTCCTATAACTATAAATTCTCATAATTAAAACAAACATAATAACCTGAGTTAAAAAGTAAAAAACACGTTATGCGCTTGCATTTGAGACCCCACTCGATGATATAATATTTTTGCAGACATTCGGTTACTCTTCCCCACTTTCACCCCCATAACTTTTAAACGGCTCAACCGATTTTCATGAAAAATGTCTAAGAACACTTGCACGTAACTCACCTTTCATACGAAAAAAACTAAATTGAAATCGCTTCATCTGTTCGGGAGCTACGGTGCCATAGACAGACAGACACGTGAAACTTGTAACACCCCTCTTTTTGGTCGGGGGTTAAAAATGAATATAATTATTATATTCGGAAGATGATAAGGTCGGGCGTATATTCTGTTATAGTATACCGTAACGCATTTTTTTTACGTAACATTAGTTGACCACAAAAAAAAATAGTACAATTTGACCATATCTCGTGTAAGGTAACCATTTCAACTTTTATATAACCCCAGTAACTTGTAAAACTAATTGTACTAACCAAAGAAAACTATTTTAACTAATGTAAACTAATAGTTAACAATTAACAAAACTACTAAACTAAAGTTACACAGCAAAACGTTCGTATTGATTGATTGTCGTTAGGCGAAGCTTGTGAAAAGATATACAAGCAAGCGTGTACAATGTCACGAGTAAAGCACATGTCTCCCACTTACAAAGTGGCGTGACAGCTATAAAAGTGATGTATTATTCTTAATATTTGTTTGTAAAGAGATCAAACTCGTTTTACGCATTTAGCCAAGCGGAAAATTTTCATTATAAGCCACATTTTTGTAGAGTAAGTCTTCGAAGAAGCAAAATGAAAATATTCTTAAATTAAATTATTTTCTTGAGAAGTCTTAGATTTTAGCTGTTATTAAATCCTACTGGTAATGAACAATACGAGAAAAACAAGTTCTAAAAGTAAATAAGTCAGTGTATTTTTATTTTTTTAAATTAAATGGATGTTTATTTTGGTTGTTTTTGGAACGAAGTTCCTTATGGGGCGTTGCGGAGGGGTACCCTAGCCGGCAAAAAACGTCCATAACGTAAGATTGACGCCTCGGTGTCAAAATGGTAGCGTATGAGAAAGAGTTGAGGTCTCGGGTTCGAATCCCATGTAGGATCAAATATTTTTTTTGATTTGCAAATATTTGTTTTTTGGGAGTTTGAATGTTTTCTATGTATAATATGTATGTATTTACAAAAAAATGACCGAAATATTAATTTATTTATTTCGTTAACGTGAAATTTATATAATCTGTAAGTTGCATGTTACAACTACGGAGTAACTCTAGACAGAACTTGTTTCAGTAGAGATTACTAGGTGGCACCACAAGTTTAGTTATATTTTTATCGTTAACAAATCATAATAAAAAATGAATACCCGAATAGTTGTTTTCTTTATACTTGGCATAGAACTTTTATATATTTTTCATAATCATTTTAAATAAATAAAGGTGCCTGGACAAAAAATTTAGAATAGCGCCATCTGTAAGTTGCATGTATTATTATATTTTATCTATAATTCTATTTGGTAATATACTCAGATGTTATAACAATTATTAAACGGCTTTATCATTACAGTGTATGTTTATTTAAATAATAGAAACATTACAAAATATGGTATAAATTTAGTCATTGACATAAAGTATTTCTATTATCATAATTCTTTATTGTAGCTGAAGGAAAAGATTAGTAACCCACGAGTAAGACCACTATAATAACATTCAACAGTTTATGATGTTGATGGTGATGATGGTCTCAACTATGGTAAAATTTATATTATTTTTTCTGAAATATTGGCGAAACGATTCAAAATTAGGTATATCGTGTATTGAAAGTTCTGTTATACAGTGCATTTAAAATCGTATTCTATCTATCTTTCACTTCAATTCGCTGCGATAGTACTTAATCGCCTTTTTTATTTTTATCGATAAAAAAAATCATGATAAAAAAATGTATACCCGAATAATTATTTTCTTTATACCTTCAATAGGACTTGAAATAAATATTTTTATGATAAGGAACTTCGTTCCTATCTGGTGTCTCACGACACCACACGACATTTTTTTACTATTCGTGTTACCAGCAGTCATTGTTGTCATAATTTACTTGACAATCCTTTTTCATATTAAATTTTTCATTTTCGGAGGTGCTTCAATTCAGGAGCGTACTTTTTCGTCACAATTTGAACTTTTTTATAATACTCGATAACACATATTTCCAGTGATTTGAAAAATAAAGTAATACTTATTTTAAATTGTATCTTTTTATGTATGGGCCTGCCAAAGTGACTCTACTCTGCCTGATGGAAAGCATAAGCAAAATCCAAGAGTGGTGGTCACAATACTCATTGCGAATGCAAACAATGCAATATGGTGAGCCTCCAGTCTCACACTCATATGAAACACGACAACACAAATATTATCATTTTACTTTGATCTTCTGTGCGAGGGTAGTACCGCCCCGGTCGAGCTGGCCGGTTTGTGCTGAAACCAGCGTGGCTCTACTACCTTGTACAAAAACTTCAATCATATTAAATTTTAAATTACAATCTTCCGATATATATCTGCAGTATGTTACTGTGTAATTATTTAGTAAACATTTTTTAGGTTATTTAAAAATTTTGCTAGCGAGACAGAAAATCGTTTTCTTGAACTAAAAAACAAAAATAAAAAAAGTTTATTTTTTATGAAAACAACATTCACTATCAATTATATTTTCAACGTGTGTAAGGAAACCCACGGTAGTCATGGTAGGTTTAACAAGTGCTCATGAAATGCTACTACTATTACAATTAACATTAAATAGTATTAATTGCTGCTACAGCAAATAAGTTATTCATGAAATGTCTAACATTTTTAACCGACTTCCACAAGGAGGAGGTTCTCAATTTCATCGGTATTTTTTTTTATGATTTTTTTTTTTAAATTTAATGTGATGATAATTTTAAAAGTAAGCTAATTGTCTTAATTATCTGAGTTTAATTCATCAGATAGTAATATTATCAACAAGAATAAGTTTTTAAACTAGACCCCAATTACGCAAAAACTTTTGTTAAAATCCATTGACATCTATTAACAACCCGGGCCATTATTGCGAATCTATTGACAAGTCGTTCATCAAAGTATAAACATAAATTAGACTGCCACAAAACTATTACCTTTCTTTTAGGTTTCGTCGTAATTGATATTGATTCGATTATTGTGGAAAATTTAACACTTAATTGTAAATAATGTTTAATCTAATATCAAAGGTAGGTAGTAGAGCCACGCTGATTTCAGCACGAACGGGCCGGCCCGACCGGGGCGGTACTACCCTCGCACAGAAAATCAACGTAAAATGACAGCGTTCGTGCTGTCGTGTTTCGTTGGTGAGTGCGAGACCGGGGGCCCAATTAGTCTGGTCAACAAGTTTCATACTTGTTGACTAGACTAAAAGATGCAGTAGCATCACTAGGCCGCCATAGTGTGGGTCGCCATACTGCACTGTCTGCATTCGCAGTGAGTATGGTGACCACCACTCTTGGATTCTGCTTATGTTTTCCATCAGGCAGAGCAGAGTCATTTTGGCGGGCCAAACATAAAAAAAAATAAAAAAAATAATAATAATTAACTTTGCTATCTGCAAACTGACTTGTTCCATGATTCTTCAGATCTAAAGTGAGCAAGACGAGAAATAATTGCTTTTGAAGTTTTTCCTGAGTAGATACGTAAACAGAATTTCGGAGGGAATTCATAACTTGAGATCCGATACATAATAACATTTTTGTCGACTCTTTACATTTAATATTTGTGATGTTCTTTGGCAGAAATATAATTCAAACATTCCATCAATTGCTACTGTTGGTGATTACCGTTCCGTAATCCATTAAAATATTTGAATACAGATTGCGTTATTTATTGTGTGTTTACATTGGTCATGATAACTTTGTCTTTTTTTAACCAACACCGGATTGATACTTGGTTCAATGAAATACGAGTATATCTCGATACCTGTTATTTTCTGCATACATTCATCTGCATTACTAACCTTATTACGTACCCTTAGAGTTTAAATTACCATTAGACAACCTTTATGCTTTAATTTAATGAACAATTTTGTCGTTAATCAATGTTTTATTTTAATAAATATGGAATTTGAAGTATTGTAGTAGATTATGTTGGGAAGGAATACTTTTTTGATAATGGGTTTCTGCGCCGAGTCCACAAGGGTCTATAAAAAATTTGAAGAACAAAAGATCTCTAGATTGATCTAAAATGGATACACCTTTTAACAGCAATTCATTGTTTAAAAGTTTTAAATAACTTTTAAGAGTCTCTTGTATGCACTGTATAACTTTATCGGAGCATTTTGACTCAATCGTTTCTATTTAATTTAGTTAATTGAGATTCCTTAGAATTATAATTATAATTCCTTATAGCACTTAGATTAGATACACCAAACTCATGTCAAATCATTACGTCTAGTTTATCAGATATTTTTTTTATACTTCTCATAGAACGAATTAGTTGAATCATATTTTAAGAAATTATTGACTAATGAGGGGGTAATCAAGTTTCACGGATTCTAAAGCCCTTGATAGATGCCGATTGTTGAACGCCTATTTGATTAACGTTAAAAATGGTATTAAAACTTTAATTGAAATTGCATTTATAGATAGATAGATAGAAACTCTTTATTTGTACACCGATTTACATATTTTCAAGATAGTACATAATATTACAAATACATAATGTACAAAGGGCGGCCTTATTGCCAATAGCAATCTCTTCCAGGCAAACTTAGGATGGATCAAAGTGTATCCGAGAGACAGTAGCAGTTGACGGTGCAATTAATTTTGACGAATTATATTTACTTTTAACCGACTTCCAAAAAGGAAGAGGTTCTATGTTCCACTGTATGTTTTTTTTTTTTTTATGTATGTTCACTCCGTCCGCAGGATTACTCCGTCAGTTGTGGACCGATTTTGAAATTTTTATTTTTATTCGAAGTGGTATGCTTCCGAGGTGGTCCCATTGCCAGCATATCAGGATCTGATGATGGGATCCCAGGGTAATCGAGGGAAACCCTCATTTTTTATAGGCACATACTATGTTTTTCGTATATTTTCTGAAGTTACACCGGTATTTGCGTCTGGTAGTCATCATTTTATGATGATGAGCTGATGATGTAAGGTACAACTCCTTAAGGGTAAGGAGTTGGAGGATAAATCTTTAAATATCATATGTACATATGTTACCTTTAGTCGTATTCTTTCAAATTATTTAGGTAAGCTGATGATGGAAGGTGGAAGGTACAACTCCTCAACAGTTAGGAGTTGGAGGATAATTCTTTCAATTTCATACGTATCTAAAGACCTTCAGTCGTATACTTTTATGTTATTTAGGTGAGCTGATGATAGAAGGTTAAACTCTTCAACAGTTAGGGATTGTAGGATGATTTTAATATTACACGTACGTATAGACCTTAATTTGTATTCTGGATGATGAAATTTGAAATAGTTCAACTTACTACTTACCTACGATTGTTTGCACTAAAAACTGAAAAATAAAAACTTTTTATAAAAAAAAAAAACGACTTACAAAAAACATCCAACGAAAACTCTCTGCCAAAAAAAACACTTAAAAGCGTAAAATAAACTGGTTCTTCATAAATTGCCTATACCTAATTCTTTATTCATTTAAATAATAGTATTATAATGTATGCTAGGTACCTAAAATCTGTTTGAAGTCGGTGCTAAGCCAAAAAGAATACAAACGAACAATTACAAAAGTCTAAGCAATAGTCACTTGGTACCGACTTCAAACAGATTCTAGGTACCTAGCATACATTATAATACTACTATTTAAATGAATAAAGAATTAGGTATAGGCAATTTATGAAGAACCAGTTTATTTTACGCTTTTAAGTGTTTTTTTTGGCAGAGAGTTTTCGTTGAATGTTTTTTGGAAGTCGGTTTTTAATGAATATTGAGCAAATATATACATATCTCCATACATATATTTACACACACACATACGTATAAAATACATACCATCATACATATGTTACATACTTAACCATACGTACATCATAAATGTACATTATACTGATTTTGTAAAGCTGAAGAGTTACCTCGAACACGCTAATCTCCGTAACTACTAGTGTAAAAGATTTTTTTTTACGTTAGATAGCCCATTTATTGCCACGACAAATAATCATCAGTCAAAAAATTCCAAAAACGTGAAAAATTATTGTCCTTTTCAGATCGCATCGCAACTAGGAAAAAGCAAAGTCAGGAGTGATGTTAAACACAGATACCTAGTAGTTGTTTCTATATGCATTATTTGAACGTGGTATAACTGGGTTTGATGTCTAGGTATAAAACCACTTCATTTGACGATTCCTACAAGGTGTCAACATGTGCACTTCATAAACCACCAGACAAGGGTTATCCGCTGTTTAAGAAAAAAGCCATACAATTTCCATGTCAGTTTATAATCCGATCCCTAGAGCGGTCACAGTACATGCTTCGCTGTTAACTGTATGAAATTATAATCCCCTTGAGTAACTGGTGTTGTTTGACTACGTCGTATCGTCAGTAATTGTAATACCTTTGCCTGAGGTGCCAAATAATCTTAACGAAGTTTATAATCTTTGTGTGATAGCTTTAAGTGAAAATACAAAATTTTATTTGTTTTAAATTAGTTCAAATTAACTTAAACACAGACTCACCATTATTGATTGAAAGTATTTTACGCTATAATAACCACTTTTCGCATGCACTTGTATTCATATACTACGAATATATTTTTATTTATTCCAGTACTGTAATATATATCATACTAACTTTCGCTGCTAATAAGGTTAATGTAATGTTTATCAATCATTCCGCCTCGGGCACAATAGTTTTATTCCGGAATAAGAACTCTTTATTACTTTCTATACCTACCTGTTAGTGTAAAATACCGTGTTTAAATAAATGAGTGATGAACAATTTAATAAATTGTAAGAAGCAAAACGTAATATTATGAACACAAGTGTAATAAACTTAAAAACTGATCTTACGTGATCAATGTCTCGGCAAAATTTTACTGTACAGTTGATTTAGAGGTTTAAGCGGCCGCCACGCCACTTTCTACTGCGCTGGGTGTTCTGGGTTCAAATCCCACATGGACAACACTTTATATAATCCGCAAATTATTCAAATCGCGCGAAATTCTGATACATTCACTACTCATGTTTATTTAGATTATGTATGGGTATATAATGTACGTTAAAATAATAGAAAAAAAATGAAATATTTGAATGATAACAAATAAAAAAGGAATAAGTTGAACATGTTTAATTATTTTACGAGGTGGAAATGAAGATTAAAATTCATAAAGAATATATTTTTATGTAGCTATTTTAAAACCATAACGTGAACGTTTTATTTATATAAATACCTGTTTAAAAGAAAAAAGATAATAATTTACCAAAATTACCAATTTTTTAAGACTTGTTTACTTAGATAGCATCATTAGTCATTGTTGATTTCCTTAACAATAATATTTTTCGGAATTTCACTCGAATGAATATGTATTTTAGCTCATTAATCATTCCATAATTGTTCATTTATCATTCTGAGCGTAGGCAACTGCCTTAACCTTCGTTTCTCCTTATTCAATCTTATGTTTGCTCACCCAAACCCACCTTATCCCTTGACCCGAATCCAACCTCACACTCGTATTAAGTACTCGGATATCATATTAAGAATCTATCTAGAGATGAGAAACTTATTATTGTAATATTAATTGAGTTTGAAAACAGCTTCATTCCAGAGTTTATATAATAAAATTAACTAGGAAATGTACAGCTCCATAAGAATATATAATAACTATATTAACTTTTGTCCGCGTGGGGATGGTTTTTTATGGAATAGGCGGACAAACGAGCAGACGTATCGCCTGATGGTAAACGATTACCGCCGCCCATGGACACCTGCAACACCAGAAGCGTCACAAGTGCGTTGCCTTTTGGGGATGGGGGGGTGTAGGGGTAGGGGATTGGAGTATGGGCCTCCGGTGTCCTCACTCACTCGGTGAAACACAGCGCAAGCACTATTTCACACCGGTTTTCTGTGAGGTCGTGGTATCACTCCGGTTGAACCGGCCTATTCATGCCAAAGCGTGGCTCTCCTATGGATTGAGAATACAGAGTATTACCACCCCTATTCATCCCATAGGGTCGTAAGAGGCGACTAAAGGAGCATTGCATTATCTGCACGAGCAATGAGTATGGTGACCACCACTCTTGGATTCTGCTTATGCTTTCCATCAGGCAGAGTAGAGTCATTTTGGCAATCAAACCAATCCGTATAGCTAGTGTGGCCTATTACTAAATTACTGGGTATTAGTACACCATGCTGGCTTACTGGCCAAAGCCACCTTTTTAGGGAGAAGTTTAGATCCATCAATGGCTTGTTAAAGGCTGCGGAAGATGATACCATCCTCACTTGTAGTACCCAGTTACATATAAAATACTTATTTAATTTTATATAATATAAAAATTATTTATGTTATTTTAGTAAATATGTGTATGTAGTTCTATTTCTCCACCGTCAACTAATTAGTTTGTGATATTAATCAGCAATCTTCACACACTTGGCTACTACCTATTAAATTCGTTGCGTGTTTTCATATATTTTTGTATTACTTTATTACATACATAGTAATTAGTATAGTTCACTTAGGGAATATAAACACCATATATAATAATGAGATACTCTTCAGGAATTAATCTGCTCTTAATTTAACTATTTTCAACATTTTCAGTACTATTATTTTAAGATTATGGGAACGTATCACAGAAAATTAGTTGAGAATGTACTCATGTTAAGTTAATTGGAACAAAACCTATATATAATTAGGTTTTTAGGGTTCCGTAACTAAATGGCAAAAAACGGAACCCTTATGGATTCGTCATTTCCGTCTGTCTGTCTGTCCATCCATATGTCACAGCCACTTTTTTCCGAAACTATAAGAACTATACTGTTAAAACTTGTTAAGTAGATGTATTCTGTGAACCGCATTAAGATTTTCACTCAAAAATAGAAAAAAAAAACAATAAATTTTGGGGGTTCCCCATACTTAGAACTGAAACTAAATTTTTTTTTTTTCAAAAAAGCCATATCTATGGATATGTCTTCAAAAATGATATTGAGTTTTCTAAATATTTTTTACTTTCTAAACTGAATGTGCAAGTGCAACCAAGTGGTAGAATGTGTGTGTCCCCCTGTAACTTCTAAAATAAGAGAATGATAAAATTTAAAAAAAATACGATATACATTACTACTCAAACTTCCACCGAAAATTTGTATGCACGAGATCTAGTTGGTAGTTTTTTTTAATACGTCATAAATCGTTAACCGCAAAGTTACAACGAACTACAAGAACTTTTATATCATGTTACTTGCTGCTACGGAACCCTTCATGGGCGAGTCCGACTGGTACTTGGCCGTTTTTTTTATTATATCAGTAGCCTTAACCATTTTACAGTTGGACATAAGCCTCTCCTTAGAGATGAGTTTAACACTAACATAATTTTGACGAGTTCAACTAGCATATTTTCTGCTATTTGAAAGCCACATCACCAAGATATTTTATACCTTATTCCTTATTTCATAAAGTCTATTCAGTAGTTATTTCTATTTTGTACATTTTATCATACATTTACCGTTATCTTTTACATTTTGAGAGGTTTGTGTGTGTTTTGTACTCTACCTTGTTCAACATCCACTTAATTTTCCTTCCGTACTATGCGTGCCTTATCGTTACTGTTTAATATATTTACACCTACTCCTATTCTGTTTTCTCAAGAATCTTCGTCCCAGGATTATAGTTCTTTGTTTTCGCTTTATCGTTACACAACAGTTTCATAACTCATAACCCTAGCTACTACACACGATTTAAACTTACTGTTTCATAACATGGAAGCTGGAAAATATAAATTGTCGTAGTTTTATATTCTCATCCTGTCATAACTCAAGCAATGTAGAATCGTACTGAAAGTGAAATAGATATTGTACTGGGATATTTTTGTGTTATCGGTTATTTAACAACTAGCTGGCCCACGCAACGTCGTTTACGTCTCCTATTGATCGTAGCGTAATAATTTTTTCCCTGTTTTTATAACATTGTTCATTGATGCGCCGCTCTTATTGATCTTAGCGTGATGATATAAAGCCTATAGCCTTCCTCGATAAATGGGCTATCTAACACTGAAAGATTTTTCAAATTGGACTAGTAGTTCCTGAGATTAGCGCGTTCAAACAAACAAACTCTTCAGATTTATAATATTAGTATAGATATGTCTTGTAATACTCGTAATATAGGTATATATATGTATAGAAAATGTTTAAGATTATCATCATCAGCCTATCGCAATCCACTGCTGGACACATGCCTCTCCAATTGCATGTCACTTGGTTTGATCCTCAGCTTCTCGCATTCAGCTCCTGCCAACCATCTTGCGCAGATCATCACTCCACCTGGCCTGTGAATGTCCTACACTACGTATGCCAAAACGTGGTCTCCACTCATAAAAACGGTTTACCCCAACGGTAATTAGTTATGCGGCTAATATGGCCAGTCCACTGCCACTTCAGCTTCAGCAGCTATGAACACTAGTATGGGCCTTGTTTGCTGATTCTGTACTTGGATGGACATGGTGGCGGCTTCGTAGAGACATCTCAGCACTTGGATGTATCGCCAGTCCCCTTGGCAACGCTGCAGGGACTACAAAACAGACCAGATCTCGATCGAGTCGAAGGCCTTCTCATAGTCCACGAATTTGAGGATCTTCTGTTTAATCTGCAGCACTGTGTGGATGTGGTCTATGGTGCCATATCCGCTCCGAAATCCAGTTTGCTCCGGTATGTTCATTACCGAGGTATTTTTGAACCAACATTGTTTAGTCAAAAGACTATCGCATTGAATGCTGTCATACCCGAATAAAAAACAGTACTTAAACCAATTTAGGTCTTTATCGATTAACATAAATCTCTCACCTGTCTGCCCTTTCATCAATCATTATCATGCTCCAAAACTTGTTCAATTATACTCCATTATGTGGGTTGCATTTAGTTACATGCTGTATGTAATGTGATGTATAGATATATTTTAATTATTTTGCGGATTTTACTTATCCTCCTCCTCCTTTTTTGAAGTCGGTTTAAAAATTGAATTGAAGTTACGGTGGAAATGATGCTTTAGTTACTATGTCTTCATTTAGTGTGTGTCTTGGGTAAACCCTGGACAAGACTCTCTTTAAATAATTGAATCCACTAAAAACTACTACAGATACTCTAATGTCTTCTATAGTAAAAATAACTAGGTTCTGAAGTAGTTGAATACTTACTACACAGAACAGGAAAATTTAACATCCTTTATGGTTTTGTGGATGAAGAAAATGGAATGATGAAAGCCATCGTAGCTTACATAATCCCATTATATTTATGTCTTCCTTTATCAAACCGTCTTTTCTTTGTAGTCATCAGTAATGGTTTGTAGATCACACAAAATATTGTCCCATGTACGATTTTAACCCACAATATAAGTATTGTGGGTTAAAGTCGTAAATCGTAATCGTCTTAATGTGATATGGAAGCTAAAGAAATTCCCCCTCGTAATTACGAATACGGGTCTCACAAAGATAAGATAATATTAATATGGGAAATCTGCTATTCGTATTTTCATATAAATTTGAATGTGTCCTGAAAAGTTATCTTTACTCAACTTTCTTGTTACTTACAAAAAATAATTCCATATTTACCAACTATACGTTACTAAATATGTCAGTCAACATGACTTCAACACCGCAATCTCAGCGAAGTAGTAGCAGTCTCTGCATCATAATAAATGTATGTTTTCATCTTTCTTAAAGGGTAACAAGAAGACAACTTCCTTGA
Source organism: Diaphora mendica (assembly GCA_949125395.1). Classification (NCBI taxonomy): domain Eukaryota; kingdom Metazoa; phylum Arthropoda; class Insecta; order Lepidoptera; family Erebidae; genus Diaphora; species Diaphora mendica. Next base: position 20,441,855 of record OX421313.1, on the reverse strand, counting down.
AAAATGAACCGAGATCCAACCCACTTTTTCTATTCTATCTTTTATTCATTGTTTAAATGTAAACAAAATTTTGCTGACAAAACTGCGGGTAAATATGAAAAGGGCCAAAAAAGCCGTTGATCAAACAACCCTTATGGTTAAATCTTTTGAGCGTATTGAACATACGCCTGAAATAGCTTTTAGGCGATTTGTTAAATCTCTTTTAACTTACAGAACTATCAAGACTTGAGATATAATTGTATCTCGTCGACTGCATTGAGTTCCAATCTCAAATAAACTTATTACTCTCAGTTTACCGGCTTTTTTCGGAATTTAACTATAAAAACATGAAAATTCTGGTAAAGTTAAGCTATAAATGTTATGTAACTTGAAATGTTAGTTTCGATACGAGTATAGCTAATACCTTATCGATTCTCACTAAAAACATAGCTAAGTACTAAAGAGTATCATATAGTGAAGTAATCAAATATCAAAGTTTTATAACAACAAATAGTAAGACCTCTCCTCCAGACGAGCCATAACCTATTCTAAGTCGCGTTACTTCACTTAATTTCGCATTTCATACAAAAAAATCATCTAGTAGTATGCTGTTTCTCTTTTAGAGAAAATGTAAATAGTTCTGTACATATTTAGAAGTGGTTGAAATATCGTCTTAGGTTATTCGGGCCATTTCTAACGTTATTTTCGTGTCTCACTTGGTCACTGGTACTACTGACGTTGTAATGCGTTACGACAAGGTCTACTTAATAAAAAAAATGCAACTAATTGTATTACAATCAATCCTGTGTGACCTGTGTGTTGTTTTCTTATATAGTCTGATTTCATGGTAAACAACCAGACAGGTAACCTAATGGTAATTGACTTCCATTGGCCATGAACACCTGCAAGGGTAATAAATGCACGTTGGACTGAACGTTTGGCCTAGTGGTTTGGCGGTCACCACGTCGTTTCCTCCATCCACAAATTGTTGTTCTGAGTCTGAGTGTTCTTTGTGTCCGTTTCATGTATGTTTGTAAAGTCCCCCGCGACACAGGATTTATTCCTAGTGCGGGAGTTGTCTTTTCACAAAAAAAATGCTTCACATTATTCCTGTTAATTAAAAATCTCTCACCCTTCCATTGAACGTAATATCATCCTCAGCCTTTAATAGTCCATTGCGGGTAGGCGGTCAACGGCGATCGCTCCTTAGAAAAGAGGTTCAGTAAACTTTTTAAATAAATTTATTTCAGTTTTGAAACACGCAAAATATAAAAGAGAAATCTTGTTTTATTCTGAAGATTTTAAAATATTTTTTTAAGATTTTATTCAAGCTTTTCAAATCTAATGAAAGGTATACTAGAAACTCTCATGAAAGTAAATTACAAAAATAAAGTATTATAAAAGTCTGTTGAATATTAATGTGTAAAAACTTCAATAAAATATAAATTTATTTGAAATATTTTTATTCAAAACGAAAAATATAAAGAGAACACAATCTATATTTGACTGACGTACAATTGACGTCACTATTTACGTTTACAAGTCTAATAATTATAATAATTATTAATGTGTGGGTAAATTTTCCTCAATATGAACTTACTTAGTTACTGTACTAACTTAGTAACTAGTTACTGTGGGAGAGCCACGCTTCGACATGAATGGGCCGGCTCAACCGAAGTGATACCACGGCCTCACAGAAAACTGGTGTGAAACATCGCTTGGCATCGACCCATAGGAACCCAAAGTTGTTTCAGAATATGATAGTAGTGTTTAAGGAAATACAAATATGTTCCCAATATAAAAGAGGGTCCAATGACAACTGTGATACTTAAAAGTAACACAGAGATTTAAATATGAAATACGATATATAAGTGTCCCATTTACTTAGAAGGAATTTGGTAACTCGATGAAACTCTTGATATTGAAGGCCATCTTCAAGTTTGATTTCGTAATTTGTCTCGACCCGATGGACTGATTACTTTGGAGGATTCTGCATGAGAATCGTAAATAAGTTTATTGCGTTACGTACTACTACTAGTAGACGTAATGTTGTAGCTGTGCTATCCTTGAATATTATTTCTATACATATCTAGTTTTATGGGCTTTGAACCAGCGTCATTTATACATCAAACCAATAAATGAATCTAGTATACACATCCGTGTATCTATTCATATTTCACTTTGGAAATCACACATCAAAAGTGTCTAGGGATCAACATATGTGTCTAGGGATCAACATATATTTTTGCAATAACTTTTCTCCTGATTGATATTAATTAAAATTTTCTTTAAGGATTCAGCAAATAAAGTGTTTTCGTTTGTCACAGTAACGATAAACCAAGTCACCTTTGCATTAATAAAGAAATTTGCCATTTTCCTAATAAAGGGATTTTTGACATTTGAACCACTAACATTAAAGTTCGAAAAAAAGACTGAAATAACAGTTTTCTTTATAATTTTATTAGGTAACTTAAACAATTAATAATCCGTGTTTCTACCGCGAACACTAACAACACAAGAATCAGTTTGGCATACTCAAAATGAGTTCATCCAAATCACGCTGTGGAATGGCCGCCCATGTTCGTTGCAACAACAAAAAAAGGTCTTCTTGCGACTGGATACCCTCCATATTCGGCAGAGCTCTTCTCTGTAGCATATCCCATGCATGCTCAATCGGGTTCAAGTCTGGCGACTGAGCAGGCCAGGGCCAAAGCCACATCTCAATCTCAAGAAATCCGCATAAAAATGCTTGATCCCTAGACACTTTTGATGTGTGTATGTTGGTAATAAGTTCAAAAAATATGTTTTGTATTCTTACATAATTTATGTCAATATCATGTGCCATCGAGAAAGTCAACAAAGACTTGGACTTCATCGGGGACTGGTCAGCGAGGTTCGGTTTAGCAGTTAATCCAACTAAATGTCAAGTGATCGTCGTAGGGAGCAAACAAATGCTAAATAGATTGGATATGAAAGTCATACCACCAGTTGTCTACAATAACCAGACTATACCTTGGAGTGCAGTGATACGGAACCTGGGGCTATATATGGACTCAACACTTGATTGGCGGGCTCAAGTTGCACACGTCAGCCAGAAAGTCACTTTTTGTCTGCGTGCTTTATATCGTCTAAAGAACTTTCTTCCCACTAAAACCAAGGCTACGCTTATGCAGTCCCTAATTGTTCCCTTGATCGATTATGGTGATGTGTGTTATTTTGACCTGAATGCAGACCTCCTCAATAAACTAGACCGCCTTCTTAATAACTGCATTCGATTCGTTTTCAATCTCCGCAAGTATGACCGCGTGTCTGCTTTACGTACCCAATTGCAGTGGCTTCCAATTCGACAGCGCCGTAGTTTGCGTGCACTCACTTCTCTTTTTTCTTTTCTCAACTCCCCATCATTACCCGAATACCTCGTACCCCACTTCCGCCTACTATGCTCCAATCATGATCGAAACCTGCGGTCAAGAAACAATATGCTTCTTCTTTGCCCCCCTCATACCTCCAACTTCATCAATTCTTCCTTCTCTGTGCAGTCAGTTCTTCTTTGGAACGCGCTCCCTACCGAAATCAGGATGTCAACTAGCCGCCTCACATTCAAGAGGAAAGTACGCGACCTACTCCGGAATGAATTGGCAGAACAGTCTCAACGATAGTTCTTTGACTGAGTAATTATGTATTATTTTATATTTATGTATATCTATAGACATTTATGTATTGTGTATGTATTACAAGTATGTATTTATGTACAAAATCCAGTAGCTAGTGAATTGTGTTGGTATATCAGTTTTATCTAATACCACTGTATCAAATATATATGTCAAATTATACTATATTATGCACCTACCACATCATATTTTCACATCACCTTAAGGTTGACTGGCAGAGAATGCCCCATGGCATTAAGTCCGCCTTTGTGCAAAATGTGCATTAAGTTTAAATAAATAAATAAATAAATAATTTGTGATTCAAAACCGTGTTCAGATTGATGAAACTGTCTACACTGTCTTCCTAAACAAATCACAGTATTCCTAAACATAATTACAAGTTTTAACAAAAAAAAACCGACTTCAATCTGGACCAAATTTAAATGGGACCATTCAGGAAGCACCAGCTTTCAAATAAAAAAAAGAATCATCAAAATCGGTTCACCCAGTCCAAAGTTATGAGGTAACAAACATAAAAAATAAATTTAAAAAAATACAGTCGAATTGAGAACCTCCTCCTTTTTGAAGTCGGTTGAAAACAGGAAATCACCTAAAACACTACAACAACGAAAAATAGATAACACACTGCTCAGATTCCTTAAAAAAAGATAAGATGTTTGTATAAAAACTGAAGTTAGTAGCCAACTAAACTAACTAAAATCGATTTCTTTTATTCCATATCAACGTATTTTATACGGAAAAACAAATCAAATAATAAAGTTTTACAAGACAGTTATACTCTGTTTTTTCTTCTTTTCAATAAGCAGAAAGTCTTGCAGTGGAAGTCTTCCAGCTGAGATGATGATGATGAATAAACAGAAAAGGAGGAACATCAACCCATTAATCTCTGTTTAGGCTATTGTTGTTTTTCCGAACCTGAATAAATAAAACAGCACACACAATAAATACTTCAAACTGGTGCATATATTGTATTCATACGCTAGACGATAATATAATATCCTTCGGGTCGTAACATGATGGCTGGGCCTCGTATGCCGTCTGTATGGACAGGCCGACTCAAAACTATGGTCCTTCTTTCAAAAGGCCAACTCAGATCCTATACTGTACTCGCATAGATTTTTTGTTTTGTAATCAATGTTCTCATACTAAAAAAAAGGACATCTCTGTGGTTTGTTTCAGCATTTCTTCCCAGAGTGTGTCGTAGGAAATGCCGGTCTCTTCTAGCTGTAAAGTCCAACGTGTAAAAATATCTGAAAAGATTTACTTAAAAATAAATATCATTTCATTTCAAATATCATTTTATTTCATTTAATTTCATACAAGTAACATCATCTCTATGTAGTGATAGAAAAGTGCGTGACCTACTAAAAGTCAATTTACAACACGTCATAAATTACACTCTTATTCAGAGGCTCAACACTAAAGTGAGCCATAAAGTATAGTGGACACTCCAAAAACTTATACAGAAGAAGAGGGTCCAATATTTTCGGTCACTGATTATAGCCTATTTATAATCCTAACAGTACGCCTGAGGGGACTTTTTTATCTGAAACTTTTCAGTATTTATTCGAAAAAGATGTTTAACATTTTTAACATTTGGAAAAGACTTTACAACATTTTATTTTTATATACTTTTTCTATTCTTTTATTTAAATCTGTAGAAAAAACTCGATCAACAATTGTATAAATTCAGAAGTGAACAATTTAGTTAAAACCGCAAAGTATTCGGGTCATGAAAGTCGAAAATAATATTTTTATCCATAAGTTTATTATCCGTATGTATTTTTTTAATCTCATACTTCTTTTAAGAGGGGCCATGTTATATTGATTATGTTATTGAGACTTTACAATATAATTTTAATGTAAGTGCACATAAGAAGTAGCATGGCCAGTAAGTACTAAACGTACACAGAGTTTCATATAAATGGAAAAAAAACTATATCAATTCAAAGACGTCTGATATTACCTTTGCTGAAATAACTATTATTTCAACTGTAACACAATACTAGAATGCCTGAGAAGTCTATTAATACGCCCACATTCACACGATATATTCACATTTCCACCCGACATCTCTCAATTCAAAACAAGCTCCTATTTGTAATAGGTTATTCCTAACACGTTTCCGATATACACCGAACTCCATTATCCCTTATCGGTGAAGCTCTATCTATGTATAACACAAACTATCTCACACTAACCGTCGCCGCGTCGGTTGTGGCTTTACCTCCGGCTAACGGTGAGCCTACTTAATTTCTCATATACCTACAAACCCTTGTGATATAAAATGAAAATTGCTCTGGTACAATTTATAAGCTGACTATGCTATGTCAGGACTTACATGGAGCATATTGTTAGCGGCAGAATTTAAAAGGGCAAATTATTAGTTGCGTAACTCATGTTATTTAGATTCTATTTAATTTCATTGGAAGTCTCCAACGTCAGATACAGATCTTACAGTCTCATAAAAAAATTACCGTTAATACAACTTTCCTTGCCGCCCTTTTTCCTTATTGTACCATTTACTAACTTATTTTCATTTATTTTTCTACTTGTTATTCAATTTATTATTTTATTACATGATCTTTTTTTACATACATCGATACGTACAATTAAAAATGTCAGAATGAGCAAAACATCTGTCACAAACTATTAGCTCAGCGCAATTCGGTCTTTGTAAGCCTTAACTCTATCCTAATAAACCACAACCTCGAAAGTTTAGCGTTAGTCAAGGGAAGCATTTCTTATTTACAAATACACACGAACCAATTAAGTACGTGAGTTTAAATTATGTTGTAACGCAACAGAGGTTCATCTTAATTTGGTAACTACTTAAATAAACAGGTTTAAGGATGTTTGGATTATATATTATTTGATCCGGATTTAAAAGCAACTAAATAAAACAGTTAAATATAAGTTTGACTTAATATATTCACACATTAAACCAAAGTTTTTATTTGACAGTAAATTAGTATTTTCTTTGATTATGACAAACATTATTGACTTTGTATATTTACGATTGAAACTATGTAAATTGGTGAAACGAAGTCTAATAAACTTACACTTTAAATGGACCCTTCACACCTTTAAATCCACATTCAAAAAATTTAAGTTCATTTTAATGCTTTATCATCGAACGTCGAATATTGTACTTATTCTTAATTGTCAATACAAAGTAGTACATAATGAGGATTCATAACCTTGATTAACCGCACGTTTGGCCTAGTGGTTTAACGGTCACCACGCCGTTTCCTACTTCGCCAAGTGTCGTAGGTTCAAATCCCACGTAGGACAACACTTTGTGTGATCCACAAATTGTTGTGCTGAGTTCTGAGTGTTATTTGTGTCCGTTTCATGTATGTTTGTAAAGTCCCCCGCGACACAGGAATTATTCCTAGTGCAAGAGTTGTCTTTTAAAAAATAAAATAATAATAATTAACCGAGTTGAAAGAAGAGGCAGAGATACTTGTACAGTCGTTGAAGCGTTAATCTTCGCTCGCTCGCTTCTTGTTTTAAAGGGAGAAAATAATAATTTATGAAGATTAACAATGGTCGGTAATAATACAGAATTCCCTTTTTCCCGACTGCGCCAAAGCCAAAGGAGGGTTATGATTTTGACAGGCTATGTATGTATGTTCATTTGTTCCCCCATAGCTCCTTAACTACTTATTAGAACTAGACAAATAGGTATCGTTAGAAGCGTCTTGATTGTCAGCTGGTTATAGGCTATATGACGTGTCTCTGAATCTAATGTGGCGCCCTCTAGCCGACATAAAGTACTGTGTTAAAAAATAAATTTGAGATATATATGCCGTGTTTCGTATCATTTAAACGGGCGTTACTTGTACATTTCAAAAATATATATTATTAGCATTTGCTCGTAACTTTGTCCGTATTTATTCGATAATTGTGATATTTATTAGTAGGTAGTAGAGCCACGCTGATTTCAGCACGAATGGGCCGGCTCGACCGGGGCGGTACTACCCTCGCACAGAAAATCAACGTAAAATGACAGCGATCGTGCTGTCGTGTTTCGTTGGTGAGTGCGAGACCGGAGGCCCAAATAGTCTAGTCAACAAGTTCCATACTTGTTGACTAGACTAAAAGATGCAGCAGCATCACTAGGCCGCCATGGTGTGGGTCGCCATACTGCATTGTCTGCATTCGCAGTGAGTATGGTGACCACCACTCTTGGATTCTGCTTATGCTTTCCATCAGGCAGAGTAGAGTCATTATGGCGGCCCGCCACATAAAAAAAAATTCTATGGTACCTATTTGAAATATAGTTTGCAGAGAAATTAATATTTTACCAAAACATATTAAAAAAAAAAAAGTTAAAACTAAAACCCATCTACGACAAAAAACGATGCTAAAAAGGATGAAAGAAGTTTCAAAAGCCGTAGTCGCGCGTTGTTAATGTTGTTAATGTATGGTCTAAGCGACTATCGCTTAGACTTTTGTAATTGTTCGTTTGTATTATTTTTGGCTTAGCACCGACTTCAAACAGATTTTAGGTACCTAGCACACATTATAATACTACTATTTTAATGGATAAAGAATTAGGTATAGACAATTTATGAAGAACCAGTTTATTTTTCGCTTTTAAGTGTTTTTTGGCAGAGAGTTTTCGTTGGATGTTTCTTGGAAGTTTTTATTTTTCAGTTTTTAGTGCAAACAATCGTGATCGAACTATTTCATCAAATTTCATCGTCAAGAATACAAATTAAGGTCTATACGTACGTGTAATATTAAAATCATCCTCTAATCCCTAACTGTTGAAGAGTTTAACCTTCTATCATCAGCTCACCTAAATAACTTGAAAGTATATGACTCAAGGTCTTTAGATACGTATGAAATTGAAAGAATTATCCTCCAACTCCTAACCGTTGAGGAGTTGTACCTTCCATCTTCCATCATCAGCTTACCTAAATAATTTTAAAGAATACGACTAAAGGTAACATAAATACATATGATATTTAAAGATTTATCCTCCAACTCCTAACCGTTAAGGAGTTGTACCTTACATCATCAGCTCATCATCATAAAATGATGACTACCAGACGCAAATACCGGTGTTACTTCAGAAAATATACGAAAAACATAGTATGTGCCTGTAAAAAATGAGGGTTTCTCTCGATTTCCCTGGGATTCCATCATCAGATCCTGATATGGTGGCAATGGGACCACCTCGGGAGCATACCCTTTCGGATACAAAAAAAAAAATCAAAATCGGTCCACAATGCACGGAGTAATCGGTGAACATACATAAAAAATATATATATATACATACAGTGGAACATAGAACCTACTCCTTATTGGAAGTCGGTTAAAAATGACTCTACTCTGCCTAAAGGAAAGTATGAGTAGAATTTAAGAGTGATGGCTGTCATTCTCATTGCGAATGTGGACAATACAGCATGGTTATTCGTACAATACCAACTATACCATTCTACATACAGTGTATTAACGTGTCTTTGTGTTAATTTTATTTAAAATATATAAATATACAAATCAAATAAAAACAAGACGAAGAAACAAGCGTATTGAATTTGTTTTTTCCGTTTTTAAGGTTTTATTTCTGAGTGTAAATTTAATATTGGTCCAACATTGGTCCGTGGGAGAGCCACGCTTCGGCATGAATGGGTCGGCTCGACCGGAGTGATACCACGGCCTCACAGAAAACCGGTGTGAAATAGTGCTTACGCTGTGTTTCACCGAGTTAGTGAGGATACCGGAGGCCCATACCCCAACCCCTCCCCCTATCTCCCCCCCCATTCCCCAAAGGCCGGTAACGCACTTGTGACGCCTCTGGTGTTGCGGGTGTTCATGGGCGGCGGTAATCGCTTACCATCAGGCGATACGTCTGCTCGTTTGCCGGTCTATTCCATAAAAAAAAAAAAAAAAAAAAAAAAAACAGGTTTACCGTGGGAGTGCATGTTCGGCATGCATGAGCCGGCTCGACTGAAGTGATACCACGGCCTTACAGAAAACCGGTGTGAAACAGCGCTTGTGCTGTGTTTCACCGAGTGAGTAAGGATACCCCAACCTCTCCCCCTGTGGCGACTTCCACATACAGCGCAACAACAACATAACATACTACAGCGCCATCTACCGAAGTTACACTGAACTACGGAGTTTCGTACAATACGAAGAAACTACCAATCCTGAATCGCGCAATAGAAGTTCTCGCGGCAATTAACATTTATATACAATATCTCAAGTTCCGAACATCAACCGTTGGGCAGTTGGCCCGCCAGACATGATCACTTCGCCTGGTCGGAAAATCCTCCTTTTGTGTTGGAGGGACATGACACCCGTTCCTCCAAACCCCCCATCTCTTCCCCATCCCCCAAAGGTCGGCAACGCACTTGTGACGCCTCTGGTATTGTGAGTGTCCATGGACGGCCGTAATCCCTTACCGTCAGGTGATACGTCTGCTCGTTTGCCCCCTATCCTATAAAAAAAAACGGAAAGCACTAAATGTCAATGAATTGGTTGTTAAAAACTTTGTGAAACACCTTTTTGACTTACGAATACGCTAAGCACTCATAAACCTAAGATAGGTTTTTGTGTTTAGGTTAATATTTTATATTTTAATAATTGCATGTTTTGAAAAAAAAAACTAAAAAAAAACTTACAAGAATTTAATGAATCACAGGAATCGTTTACCAATGATTTGTAGCACCGATGGCCTTGAACTCACATCCACATGAAATAAAATATCGTCACAATCAAATCCCTTATAAAATAATTTTGTTAGCTCTATAAACATAATTTTATTAGCTCTATCAACATAATTTTGTCTCACTATTACGATTTATTTAGTAACAAAATAAAGCCACTTTACAGTTATATTACTCGGAGTTAACGTGAGCACAATCTTATCATACTTAGTGCTTCCTAAACTAAACACAATGAGAATCCACATGATGAGAATTAGCACATTTTCATATTAAGTGTTATTGTTGACGACGAAATCAGGCGTTACAGACGATTTAGACTTCTTCAAATAGCCGAAATACTACTAACTTGTACTATAAAATGTAGTAGACGTGATAACGTTCAACAATAACAAACTACTTTCGATAGGGAATACTAATCGAGTATTACCTAACGAAAGTGGTTTTGTATTGTTGGTAGCCAAGGATGTTAATATATTTTAAACTTAATGAAAAATATGTAATTTGATGAATGAAAAAAGTAAAGGTTGTAGATGTTAGTAAATTTTATGTTAACTAAAACCTTTTCAGTTTTCAATACTTTGATAAAAGGCTAAATGCGCGTAACATTGAATGTATAATCTTTCTCTAAAAACACTATATTTTGAGACAAGATAAATATACTTAAGCAATTAAACGGCGAAACCACATGTTTTGAATAAGGTATATAAAGTTAGATCTTGTGGAGTTAAGGCAAGTAGACTTAGAAGCTTAGCGTTACATAAGTTCTGAAAACTGTTTGACAGGTCTAATCTTGGCAATATTTGAATCAAACTGTTTTTGATGGGGTACGACGCCGACAAACGATATCAGCAGTAAACTAAATTAAATACTCTGTAAGCAATGCTGAATATATTACAGTCAACATTATACACTATATATATATATGCATTTAGGAGCTTTGGCGAATTATGTATGTAACACGAAATGTCACGCTGTCGCAACCCGTTCGGAAACTGAATATTAATGGCATAGTTGCTTTGGCCCCTTTACTACGTAATTTTGTGATTCTTAAACTAGTACTGTAATAAATAACAAATTGCTTATGAGATAGAAAGCGTTACTATTGTGCCTTATATCAAACTAACAAATACGACGTTCGTAAATAAGATCGTTGTCAATAAAGCTAATCAGGCTTTTAAAAGTGTGATTAAGACTTTTGAAGTAAAAAAGGCTGGTGTTAGGAGGACCTGGAATCACATGGCCTAGAATCTCTCCTCACAACGGTGCCTGAGGCTGTCCGTTGAAGGAGTTTTTAGTAAAAATACCACATACTCCTGACTCCTGCGTCACTAAAGATGCGGGGATGCAAAGGGATTTTCCAACCCATCACAAAAAAAAGATATATAAAAAGGATCTCTCCCAACGTATTTGACAAAAATTAGTCATAATGTTAGAAAAAACTGTACAGTTGTGTAAAAGCACTTTCTCTCGTTTAATTCGTACCAATCGGAAACACATCTTAGACTTGCATTTGTACTTTCGAAATACTTTAGTACCTCGCATTCGAAAATAGGGCACATAATGATGAAAATTCGCACAGTTATATAAAAGCACTTACCCTCATTTGATTCGTACCAATCGGAAACGTTTTCTCCTCAAATCGTTACCAGTAAGTAAGCGAATGTCTCTTACTGATAATAATTTAAGTACATTTTTAAACAACCTATAAATCCTTCCGCAAAAAATATAGGTACAAAATTTCATTTAGGAGCATTTCTTATCGAGAAAAAAGATTAAAAATCATAATTATTTCATGATGATTGATCATTTTGACGAGAATTTGATAAACTGTCTCTAGGTGCATTTTATTGTCATTTTTATGATTGAAACATACAAAGTATAAGGTTATGGCAGCACCATATAAATATTTATGTAGATCCTCAATAATATCGTCGAATAAAATATTGCCTCATCAATTCACGTTGGCCTATGCAGCAAGTAAATAGGACAAGAAATGATTTCATACGTTATACTTTTCACAATCTTATATATAATATAATTCATCGTTGTGTCTATCAGAGTGATATCTTCTTCTATCTGGATCAATTTGGCATCTTCAGCTCAATCAGAAACTCAATTTTTGTTTCTTACTAAGCTGCGGCAATCCATTCAATCATTTAAAACGAGATATTTTCTGAGTATTTCTTATTCGGGAGCGTGTAACTCCTTTTATTCCCTAATTTTTTTCATATTATAGAGGACAAATGAAAGAGATCATCTATTAGTAAATGACAACAGAAGTGTGGAAAAAATAAATTATGTTTACAAAGAATGGAAAGAAATACAAAGAATGTCACGAGATGGTCAAAGGGAAAATCAGTAAACGTTGCTCTGTCTACTTTTGTGATAATCCAGTAGTCTTATTCAACATAGAATATCATATCAACTAGTAGAATAAAAATTACACAACACGGTAGTCATAAAATACAAAAGTGCTTCAAATAAGCTTATGAATTCAAATCAGTTTTCAATTTTCTTGGCAGGTGAGGGGCGAGCGTAATGCGCCTTCGCCTGTGATGACTCTAATATGCAGTGGGACGGCCTCTACTTCGTGTTCCTAGCGTTATGCTGCCTTCATACTGCCTCTGGTAAATATATTTTAACTTTCCATATATAAACAATTATAATAAATACATTTCTAACTAAAACAACTGCTGAAATAAGTGAACTTAAAATAAATATAATTTTTAATGCACACAAAGTCTTAGATGCATAGTAAATTGCTTTCACCGTTTGCTACACTACAACAAATACAGTAAAATAAATATTTCAAATTATGCACTATGAGAACTAGAGCAAATAAGCAAACTTATTAAAACTTTCGCCGGCACGCAATCACATTTTTTCTGAACTAACAGACTAAAAGTAAAAACTAGTTTACTTTCCGAAGTTACTTCACAGTCAGTCGTTGGTCACAAAGTTGCGTTATAGTATTTAAGGCATATCAGTATTCATAATAATTATAAGTACGGGTAATGAATGCGTTCTTAAAACATTTGGATTTTATCCCTATAATACCGCTAAAATGAAATATATCTACTTCACTACTTCTTATATTACCTACATTAATGTATTACCAAATTAGAAAGAAGTGGGGAGATTAAGTAAATTTGACCTTTCGTGGTGACAATACACTGACGAAATAATATTGTAAGATTGGAATTCCTTTAAATAAAATTAGTATTACTATCAATAATACACCAGAGAACTGTCACTACTATCACACACACATAATTTTATATGATGTTTAAAAAGCTAATATTAAATCAAGTTGATTGAGACAAAATAGATTAGTTAAAACGTTTCCCTCTTAGTACAGTCTAAAAAACTGTGATACTTTCAGCAATAGAATATTCGCGAATACATCAAACTTGTCTATAAGGTACGATTTGACGAAGGACACCCACTTTGGACCCTAAAAAAATATTGCCAAAGGCAATATTTCAAACATGACAGCATTAAATTCAGATACTAGACATTTTACGTAATAACACAGATTCGTTGTACCTATCTAATTTTTTTTGGGTTTTGCTTGAGAGAATCGCCCTTGATTTTTTAAAGCGATAACACTCGATCGATTTGCAAAAAAGTACATTTATAAAAAAAACAGAACCTGAAGTTCGAGTATTTTTGTCTGCACATCTTTAACAATAATGATAGTACACATATGTGTAAGCATTGTACGAGTACATTATAGAAATACGTAGTATTAATAAAAAAGAAACGCAATATTTACAGAAAAACTGTCAATGTACACTTCCTTTTCGAATCTCTGCAAAAAAGCAAGAATCATCCACCGGCGTACCAATCTAAAGATCCCCGAGTGCTCCCGAGTGATACGGTTCACGTCGCTTTCAATAGCGTTCATAAAAATAACAAGTACCTACATATTCTTATAAAGGTACAACACTACTACATTTTTGGTATAAAATAAATATGTATTTTCAAATGAAACATCCTACAGGCAGTACATGAGAAGTATGAATATGAACTATAATATAATAATTATACAGAGTTAAGCACACCAAATGCCAATAATGTCACGCAGAGAAACGACCTCAAAAGAGCAGCTTCTTAACGTCCAGAGTCCTCACTATTGTCAAAGTATTCTTCGTAATAAATTCTTTGAGTTTTAGCTATTAAGTTACAAAATCATATTTTGTACTTAGAATATCAAACTGTATCTCCAGATTTCAGTATCATCAGTTTTCTGAGTTGTCCAGCCGCATACAAAGAAGGTTGTAGTAAATATAGTAAAGAATAATAACAATTTTTGATGTTTATTTTGATGTTGATCTTTAAAATAAAGACTTTTAATATTATTTTATAAATTATTTACATAACCATACCGTGGAAGAGCCACGCTTCGGCATGCATGGGCCCGCTAAACCGGAGTAATACCACAGCCTCACAGTAAACCGGTGTGAAACAGCGCTTGCGCTGTGTTTCACTGAGTGAGTGAGGATACCAGAGGCCCATACCCCGACCCCTCACCCCATCCTCCTCGACATCTCTCTCTCTCTGGTATTGCGGGTGTCTATGGGCTTACCATCAGGCGATACGTCTGCTCATTTGCCCCCTATTCCATAAAAAACATCCAAGACGTCATCAAAATCGAAACCTGTATTCTGGTTAATAATCTCTTTTCACTGGAAGGTAAACATCACTTGGAGGAAATAACAAAACTGTTTCATCAATGGGGATTCCTAGCTTTGTAAATTACACGTTAATGAAGTTTTTTGAATTAAGTGCCTTTTTTTATATCTTTATTCATTTTGAGGCTTTTATTATAAAATAATATGTACGCCCCATCGTGGCTTATTTTAAGATACTAACTAACTTTGAGACAGATGAAGTCGTTGTTGCGCAAATATCTCAAATAGGTCTAACGTCGCATTTGTGTTAGGATTACTCAAGATAGTAATGAAAAGACCTACATCGTACACATTAATATTATATTTGCACATCAACGAGTTCCTTTGGAAATGCCTTTTTGGTGGTGGTGACTGTACTTTGGAAATCTTTGTTCTAGTTTAAATACGGTTATTTTATTTTTTAATTGACTTGGTACATTAAAAATTGAGAAATCAAAAAAATTTTGAAATTTTTATTATCATCTCAGTATCAAAATGTCTTTAAAAATTAGTTATCAAGAACATTAAGAATAAATCTTATATATAAAATTCCCGTGTCACAATGTTAGTTACCATACTCCTCTGAAACGGCTGGACCGTTTTTTATGAAATTTGGTGTGCATATCGGGTAGGTCTGAGAATCGACCAACATCTATTTATTATACCCCAATTTCTTTTTTGGCAAAACAACGTTTTCCGGATCAGCATAGTCTTATATATGAAATTCTCGTGTCACAATGTTAGTTACCATACTCCTCTGAAACGGCTGGACCGAGTTTTATGAAATTTGGTGAGCATATCGGGTAGATCTGTGAATCGACCACCATCTATTTTTTATACCCAAATTAAATATAAATAAAAAAAGTTCTAAGCGAAATGTTCCTTCTTTTTAAGCAAGTAATTGCTTTGTGCAGAACCGTTGCGTTTTCCTGAAGATTATCGAGTAAATATCATTCGAAGGCGTCGGAGCGATGAGAAAGACAGTCTCGCTTTGTCCAGGGAAATATTCAAAAATATCACCAAGCAACTCCGCGAAAATATCAAGCGTGAAGGAGCGACTGACAGAAACGATCATTTGTTACAGAGTGAGTATCGATTTTCGCGTCTGCTGTGTAAGTTCTCGATCGTTCGTGTTCTCGATTTAACTAGAACAATATGTTAACAATATTTTATCAACGACGTTTTTTTACTTTTAAGTTAATCATAAAAATAGAGATATAAATAGTGTATTGATTATGAACAGGTAAATAAATTGTTATTTCGAAGCGTTTTCTTTTCGTTACATCTTGTAGACAGACATCTAGTTAAAAAATCTTATTTCCATTAATCATTTTGTAATGTTTTTGCCTAAGAGAAGTAAATAGTATTTTTTCTAGTATAGACATCCTTTTTATGGTTTTGGGATTGTAACAAATCCATAAAATATATATGATACAAATTTTTTTGAATTAGATATGTAGTTTTAACTTACAGCATCTATCTACTGCAGGTAATAATTAAAAGTTTTCAGAGGAAAAAAGTAATAAATATTTGTAGTGAAATCTAAACTATTTATTATTTTACCTAAAAGAAACTATACAGTTAGTAAAAGTATTTATTCTTCATCAATATTTTGTATAATAAATTCTTACAAAATTTTAATTGTAACTATTAAACTAAAATCGTAATAAAAATCTACCGCGATCCTTGTCGGTTAAATTTACGTTCTTTTGTATAAATTAACCCGAGCACTGCAATAAAACAATTTACTTTCTTAAAGTTTAAGCAGATAAATTTTTATTGTCTTTTATCTGTACGTTACTGCAAAGTAAAAGCAAAAACTTCCTGGAGAAGTAAAAATTTAACGATAACCAATTATGTTATTTTAAAATATCAAAAATTAAATTTAATATTAAAAGCTAGCTTCGTTATTGTGCATTTTTTGTTTATTTATTTTACAATCAACCAGTTCTAAATTAATCACTAATACATAATATATAAGCTTTTTTTTTGCTTTTTAGTTGATCCTGCTTGGAATAGAAAAATATCTTCCTAAATTTCTTTAGTGGGTTATTCATTTCATATTTTTTATTCCATTTAAATCTAATTTAATGTTTCCTTTTAAACCAAAAATGTAATTTTGACAGACAAACCAGAGGAGACACGTCCGTATGTCCCGTATCAGAGTTACCACGATCATCACCATGAACACCACTGGGGCCCGTACTTCGAGGAGGAGAAATATACTCAAGTGACGGCTCACGTTGGGGCCGAAGCCCTTTTGAATTGTAGAGTAGTCATGCTCAAGGACAAAACGGTAATTTCCTTCTTATATCTTGCGAAACATTCTTTTGTAAAGTTGTAGCTCTAAAGAGCTACAAATTGTGTGCTATGCTGTACAACTGTGTGCTACAAATTGTATGGTGTGCAGCTGTGTGCTACAAGTTATGTACTACACTGTACATTCGTGTGCTACGAATAGTGTGCTACGCTACGCAGTTGCGAGCTACGAAGTGTCTCTTTAAATTATAGATTTTTTCGTATCGAAACCCCTAATTATTTTTATTTGTAATAAGCTATAGTAAGTTCTAATAGGCGGGGTGTAAGATTAAAAGCTTTCTGAATTATTTATAGATTCTAGATGTCCACAACAAGGTCAGTTGTTGAGTTCAATGTAATTTATGATATCGAACATTACTCTATTTTATACCTATTTCATATCACTAATGAAATTGTAATTATTATAACTTGTTATATTAAATTAAAGTTTTCCTAATTAAATTTATTTTAAATTTTTTGTTTTCTTTACAAGTACCTAAATTCTGAGAAGTGAACTTTTTTACAGGTCATGTGGTTGCGAAATACAACGGAATCAGCACAACTTTTGACTGTAGGACCAGCGCTGTACGCTGGAGATAATAGGATAGCAGTTAAGTTTCAATATCCTAACAATTGGAGGCTCAGCATGAATCCAGTGAAGTTTTCGGACGCTGGCTACTACATGTGCCAAATATCCACACACCCACCCAGAACAATATTTACAAACCTGACTGTTCTTCGTAAGTAAACATTACATACTTTAGGTTCAAACCACACAATTGATCGCCTTAATTAAAGAAATATATTTAGGTAATATACAGTAAACAAAAGATTTTGAACTCCATATTAATTTTGATGCTAAATGAATAAAAAGATAACAAAATGTTAGCGCGTTAATTTTATTTATTGAAACTGTCAGAAACAAGTGAATATTGCGGTAACTCACATAAATCAACGTTGTTTTGTGAGGTATTTGTTTTTTCCGCTTTCAACTTTATTAATTACTTACCTAATATGAAACTAACACCGACACCAAATAGAAAAAGAAAATCATGGTCACGCTGATTTCAGCACGAATGGGCCGGCTCGACCGGGGCGGTACTACCCTCGCACAGAAAATCAACGTAAAACGACCACGTTCGTGCTGTCGTGTTTCGTTGGTGAGTGCGAGACCGGAGGCCCAATTAGTCTAGTCAACAAGTTCCATACTTGTTGACTAGACTAAAAGATGCAGAAGCATCACTAGGCCGCCATGGTGTGGGTCGCCATACTGCATTGTCTGCATTCGCAGTGAGTATGGCGACCAATACTCTTGGATTCTGCTTATGCTTTCCATCAGGCAGAGTAGAGTCATTTTAGAGGGCCATACATAAAAAAAAAAAAAAAAAAAAAAAAAACATGGCTCCTGACACAGTATTTATTGTATTTTTGCCGAATATCAAAATCGCAAGTGCTTTTAAATATAAATACGTGTATCTTACTCCCAAAGGGCCTCTAAATTCGATAGAGGAATATCGCTGCCGTTGGAAGTCGAATCAGTATCGGCACTTGAGTTTTGTTACAAAATATTTGAAGGATGTGAGATTCAGAGACTGGATACACGTTTTATTAGTTTTTTATGACTACTTTCATCGTTAAGCCAATCCTGAGATAAACGCGCACAAACTCACAGACAAACAGATAAAAATTCTAAAAATCATTGTTTTGGGTTCTATTGCGTTCATAAAGCCTATTTTATAATAGTTTTCCTGATATATCTTCTATGTATAGACAGCGACCAGTTACGATTTTATTATATGATGTATTGATAGATGATTACAAGTAATAGTATATATTCTCTCAGAAAGAAAGAAAGAAAAATCATTTGTGATATTCATAATCTCAATAATAATTACTTTATATAATTTTTTACAGACAATTTATATAAAATTTATTTTTCAGCTCCTATTATAACAATAAATGGTGACGATACACACGATACAAAAGATAGATTTTACAAAGCTGGTAGTTCTATTAAATTATCCTGTATCATATCAGAGTTATACGCGTCATCGTTACCTACAAAAGCCCCTCGAGCCACGCCCCTACCACCAACTACTACACCAATGACCACTACCACAGAATTAACCACAAAAATGAGTACAATATTTAATAGAATAGACATTATGATGAATAAGAGTTGGAGCGTTGAAACGACAACGATTACTTCAACAGTTAGTTTAAGTACTACTACTAAAAAAGTACCAGAATTAAAAATCACGACTGAGTCCACGACAGCAAAGCCGACAGAGCCGCCTGTGGAAAACAATATTTACGGATTAATTTGGAAGAAACAAGGCAAAGAGTTTTTTGATAACATCTCTTGGCGAAATATGAGGTAAGATTTTAATTTTCTTTTTTAAAAAGACAACTCCTGCATTAGGAATAATCCTGTGTCACGGGGGACTTTTACAAACATAGATTAAACGGACACAAAGAACACCCAGACTTCGATCACAATTTGTGGTTTACACAAAGTGTTATCCCATGTAGGGTTTGAACCCACAACACTCGGCACAGTAGAAAGCGGCGTGGCGACCGCTTTAAGCATCAGGCCAACCGTGCAGTCGACTTCATGATTTCTTATCTATATTTCAAATTTTCCAGCATTTTGTTTTATTAATACCACAATTTGCACAAAACTAATACCACCTCAATCAATAAAATCGGTTCAGTAGTTTAGGTGCTACAGCTGAACATACAAACATATGTACATAAACTGCCGAAGCCTCTACCCTTCCTGGCTTTGCCATAGTCGGGTAAAAATAATAATTGATAAGAAATTGATGGATTTGTTAATTTAAAAGAATATTTCCTTTCAGTGCCACGATCAGTGTGGCGTCAGCGTCACAAAATGATAGTGGGACGTACTCGTGCCTCTTGCAAAATCACTCCCAAGTTACTATTAATGTACATGTACTTATTGGTAAGTTTTATTAAATTATTTATAAATTATTACACTTCCATCATCATCTCGTATTTTATTTACCAATATTTTAAACTGCACTAACAATATATTTGCAATTTAGGAAAACCTCTAAGGGTTCCGTTCATATGCTTGGAACTTATTCAATTCATTATTTACTTATTATATTCAAACTAAAATTTGATTTAGTAATAAACATCACAGTATAAACAATATAAAGCTGAATAAATGTTGAAAAATGAAAGCTGAATAATTAATAATAATTACGACGTAACGTCGTAAAAGCGTAAAAAAAGAAAACAAAGTACGAGCTCTTCTCATTCAAAACTTAACAGAATCATCACAAATATGATACTATTTTAGTATATATGTATATATATTTTATGTGTGTGTGTATGTATATTTATGTATGTTGCATTTTGTATGTATTCTTAGAAATATCGTTTTATTTATTTTTTAGTTCTTTTTGTCTATTTTAGATTAACTTATCAAAGTATAGTGCACCTTTACTTTCATTTCCGCACCACCTGAAGGTAGACTGTTAGAGAATGCCTATGGTATTAAGTCCGCCATTGTACATCTTGTGCATAAAGTTGTAAAATAAAAATAAATAATTAAATAATTAATTTAAGATTTTATGTTGATTTTATTGTCAACGAATAGATATCATTCTCCTTTTTTAAGTATTTAAACACTAATATTTAAGTTTCATTCATTAATTACGTTGGATTAGTAAATTGCTATTAGAACGTGTGATGTTAAAAATATTTCAGACTTTTTTATCAATAATTATATTGTTATATCTATATTTATAGTATTTTGTATGTTTCTTGCCTGCCTGCCAAATGTAGAGTCATCTCTGCCTGATAGAAAGCATAAGCAGAATCCAAGAGTGGTGGTCACCATACTCACTGCGAATGCAGACAATGCAGCATGGTGACCTACACCATAGCGGCCTAGTGATGTTTATTCACCATTGGGCCTCCGGTCTCGCACTCATCAACGAAACACGACAGTACAAACGCTGTCATTTTACGTTGATCTTCTGTGCGATGGTATCACCGCCCCGGTCAAGCCGGCGCGTTCGTGCTGAAATCAGCGTGGCTCTACTACCTTTAAAATTTTAATCATACGCAATTTTTCAATCGTTTCCCATAAGTTTGAAAAAAGCAAACCCCACCTAGACGCTACATATTATTGTTGTTTTTTATTAAATAAAACTTATAATTTGTTGTGATAAAATATCTAGTACGCATTTCTACTGTGTACTCGTACACTATTGACGCTTTTAATTTACGTATTATATATACGTAAATTAAAAGCGTCAATAGTGTACGAATACATTTTTTCCCTCTCAAAATATTTACGCAAAATATTTTTCACCCGGTTTATATTTTCCTACCGAATATAATAAAATTATTGAAATATACTGGTAATATTAACAATGTATGTTATTTTTGATCAGGCGAAAATCAGGCAGCTGTACAACACAATACGGGGAACAAAGGAGCACTTTTTTGGCAACCACAAAACTTAATTTTCGTATCTCTTGCGGCTTTGCTATTATTTTATCCATGAAACTTTGTTTATAAAATGTGAATAGTATGATCAAAGATGTGGTCATAATTAAGACAAATATGTATAACATAAATGTTTTCTAAAATCATGTATTCAAAAGATATTTGTTAAGAACTGGTTGCAAATCATTTCGCACTTCTTAATTTAGATAAAAGTTAATACTGAATTTTGTTTCTATAAAATAATGCCAAAATCAGCTGAATCTAAGTTGTATAAAATACCATGATTTAGATATGAAGTTAAACTTATCACGATGCGATTCATGCACTTAGTGTAGATACAAAACAAAGTTATAAATCTGTTGTAAAATGCAATCCCTTTTTTTTATGTAACTGACAATTTAAAATCCAAGTATTAACCTTTAAATAATTGATCGCGTTAATTCCCTTAAAACTAATAATTATTATAAAATACAATTGTTTGTTGATAAACTCTTTGTTTATAAATTATTATAAGGTTATTTGTTATTCTACTACATATTACTGCATTAAATGCTCTGAAAAAAAAACGCACATCAATGAGCCGAATAACGCTCCATAAATCCAATTATTATATTAAAGGTTTTGCTGTTCTTTTAATATAAAAATCCGGAGATTTGATTCAGTACCATCAAATAATTCATCTATTTTACGAGAAAGAGTAATTACATTCTTCTTTGCATAGTAAGGGTCCGTTCACACAGACCGGCTCGGAGAGCATCGGCTCGCATTTTGCTTTTCATTCAGACCGGATCGTACACGCTTGGAATTGGCCGAAGCGGAGCCGCCAACTAATTCCACTTAGACCGGCTGTGGAAGAGAATCAGAGCCGATCGGCTGCGCGAGCGACAAAGAGCACGCAATTGGAGCCGGTCGTCTCCTCTTATTATTTCACACTAAGTGCGTCCAAGCACTCTTGATGACAAAAGAAGTGCACATGCAAAAATAAACCATACTACAATTACTCAAACCTCTGTTTCCAATGTGATAAAAATCTGCTCACCTCTCCGAGCCGGTCTGTGTGAACGGACCCTTAAACGTCGGGCCTTAGGAATTATTTTTGTGGTTGTTAATTAACTTAACTGTATAATTTGTTATGATGAAGTATTACACAAAGTGTATTAATCTAGTTATAATTGTAAATAATTAATTCCAATTTAATTTATAATATACATCAAAAGTAAAACTATGTATAAGATCCGTATAACAACTGTAGACTATAATATTAACGTGTATTTTATTACGAAATGTACAGTTAACGCTATTGATCTCTTACTATAAGACATAGATGATATCTCTCTTGTTTGTATTATAAATAAGAATAAAAACTGGCGAAGCCGAAACAGAACATTAATGTTTAAGATATTTTATATGTTGTTGCACATTTTTGTTAATCATACACAAGTTTTTGCTCTGTAAACCAAAAAAAAGACTATATGTATTAAATGACTGTAAAAGTATAAATTAAAATTAAGATATACTTAACAAAATGTTTTTTAATTTGTATGAGCCCAATTTTGACAGTATTTAGTTTAAATTGTGATGCTATAAACAGTATTTATAATGTTATGATACCTTTTACATCACGTCTCGAACGGATTATTATACCACTCGTAGACATGGGTAGATTGGTGTGAGTTTGGTGACGCCTTCGTGATGCACGAGGTGTGACTACCCGCACTTGTTTTTTTTCTCTTTTTTATTTAAAGACAACTCCCACACTAGGAATAAATCCTGTGTCGCGGGGGACGTTACAAACACACATGAAACGGATACAAAGAACACCCAGACTCAGAACAACAATTTGTGGATCACACAAAGTGTTCTCCTACGTGGGATTTGAACCCACGACACTTAGCGAAGTAGGAAACGGCGTGGTGACCGTTAACCACTATGCCAAACGTGCAGTTCTTGATTGCGCTGATTGTTTGTACTAAAAGTACTTCTATACATTACATTTACAACGTCCGCATATTTTGTTTCATTCCTACGGTTATCGGTTATGATAGCATCTGTGGTTGACAGAATTTCAAGATGTTGATGATCTATCATGAAACAAAAACTATGTATATTTGTAAAAGTCGCTATGGTCTAAAAATAAAGATGACGTCATTTCAAAAGTCAACAAATATACATACATAAGCATACAAGTGCGTGAGACGACTCATAATAGCACTGCAGACTAATAATATTATATCATAGTTTTACATTTCTGGTGCTAATGTAACTTAATATTTCACAGTCCATCATATTAAATCGTTTGGTTCGCCTGTTAGTAAAACCTTATTTCTGATCTGAGATATTGTTTGATTTTTAGGCAGTGCAGAGAAATATTATACAATTACATAAACATTGTTCAACAAATGACGTATATATCTGTAATAAAAGAGAAAATAATTGACTACTTCCAAGGTTATTTTATCACTTGTCCGCGACCATTTTGAGACCCATCTGGCTTTTTTTCAAATATCACAATATTTATAAGTGTACGACTATATTCCTCTTTGTAATATATAAGTCTTATATACATATGTGTACAATGCTTTCAACTAAATTGGATACCCTAGAAACCTTTACACCAATTTGCGTACTTTCAAATATCGCCGTCATTCATTCCAGCAATATTGCCGTGCAAAAAATGTATATAACCTTTTACTAGGGTCGGTAGTTCATCTACGAAAACACTTTTCTGAATGAACCCTTTGAAAGCGTCTTATGAAATGTGATATACTGAGATTTGTATTATACGTAGTGATTCGAAGCGGACGATATTATCTTCAACTTCCAGTGAGAAAATGGGATAGGACGTCGACGATGTAGAAAATCAATTATATAGCTGACTTCAGATTGTAATAAAGAAAGTGGTGTTGATGTTTCTATTAGCAGTGAATTGCTTTTACTGTTATCATCTGCGGAGTGGTGCTTAATTAAATTATTTGATTCATTAGGTATTTGAAGGATTGTGATAGTTGGCAGTTTACATTCTTGAATTAAAATATTGTTGTATTTTATCTAAATATTGTGTATTGAAAGTAGTAGAGTGGCAATGATCTATCTTTCCGGGGCCTAGCAATGGCTAAGATCGCCCCTACCACCATACATTTAGTAGCGATTTGTTTCTTCAGCGTATAGTAATTAGCTTCTTGATATATATATTAAAACTTTATTCGAGTTTTAGGATATTCCTAAAGTATTACGTTAAGTAATAGATTCCGATCATTTATAAATACATAAAACAAGCATTTTTACAATTTTGTTTAGGTTGCCAATAATTCTATTACAAGACGCTTTACTTGAATATAATAAGTTATCATCGTAAAATCATCCACATGCGTAAGTATCCCTGCTCACATTAATTTCATTCTTACGAAATTATTATGGTAAAACAATAAATGTTTATTTTACAATCTTAATACAGTTAGAAGCGTAGTCTTTTAAACTATAAGATAACTCTATAAGAGGTTTGGTAAGTGTAAACATTGTTTGTAATGTCTACAATAAAAACCAATTGCGCTAAGAATGCTTGGCGGGTTAGCTGAGGCACATCTTCGATGTCTGTTAAATACTTTAATATTAACTTTATATAATCAGAAAAACTTATAACAAATTTTGGTTTAGCTTTTATTACATATGAGGAGGGAAAGTAAAAGGCTTCACTAAAAGGTTAAATGCTAAAAATTATATTCTACACAAAAGGGCTGTAATATTTAATAACATATTTAGCGAAAAACTCATTGATTTAAAATTCATTGAAATGGTGATTCAGATCCTGTGTTTAATATACTTTTAACGTACCTAATCTGAACTAATAGCACTGCATGAGTCAGTATCTACATACTAATGTAATACCAGTACTTATGCATACATATACTCTTATTCAAATCACAGTAAAAGGATATTCAAAGATTAGTTGAAATGTATTAATGGCTAAATACTTTTGGGCTGCCATCAATGTATCAATAACATGTTTTGCTACAAGGATGTTAACCAGTTTAACTTTAAGAGATATTAAAGGAAACATTTACAAACACTTCAAGCGCCCTATAGTGGTGACGTAGCCTCAACAACGATTTGAATGCGTTTTTGTAATAGAGACGAAGGGAATTGATTGGACATACCTTTCACTTCTTAATCTAACTACAAAGAGCTTAACGGTACTATATTCCCAGGGTAGCGAAAATTGTATAAATATATACAATATCTGCAATGGAGATGAAAGCGGCCGATCCTGTCTGTTATATAAATGCATCAGATGTCCAGTTCAGCGGTTTAGCTTGGAAAGCGAAACAGTGATAGACAGAGCAATTTTCACATTTATAACAATTATAAGGAAATTGAAAGGAACTCTATCCATACTTATATTATAAATGCGAAAGTAACTCTGTCGGTCTGTATGTCTGTCATGCTTTCGTGGCCTGACGCAGACGGAAACCGCTGCACCGATATCAATGAAATTTGACATGGAGATACTTTGATTCTTGAGGAAGGTCATAAGCTCCTTTTTGCTGCGATAACCGACAAACACATGGTCAATTCCGCGCGCAATAGCTAGTCAGTCTATAAGGAAGAGAATAATTGTTGTGACATGCACGTCCTTTACGTGTGGTTCAATTGAAATTTATCCGAGTTGTAGGCAGTTTTGTAGATTGTTTTGGGAGGTTTAAATAATTATGAGTACTAAACCGTGCATGCATACAGTTGAAATCTGGTGTCAGAAGATTCGACTACGACATCATTTTCCTAGGCTTTATTATTCTTGATATTATTTAGGGTCGGTTACCAGTTCAATCGGTTTTATTTGAATATCCTTTATTTCCGAGGACCGAATGGCACTGACCTCCACAGTCCTGCGGGTGAACTGAATTCGAGAGTTGAACTAGTTGCCAGTATATTTAAGGGCACTGACTCTCATTAACGATTGCCATAAGTGTTCATGACACGGGCGTAGACAACGCCAAACTTCGACACTTCGGGATGTTATTAAGAATTTCTTTTAAGAAAACATAACACACTTTTGACCAGTCCCAGGAATTGGGCCGGAGATATCTTGATTTGCAATGGCTAACCGCTAGACGAACGAGGCACAGGCTTTGAACATATAATTGATCTAATAACTTTCGTATATTACATGATATATCAGTAACAATATCTACATCACTAAAGTAAATATAACGAATTCCGGTATTCCTCCTTTACGTTATATATACTCATAATTGGTTTAAGACTGATTTACTTACTCCTATGATAGAAATGTGGAATTATCTTTAATCTGATTTCACAAGGTGATGTAAAGTTACATGTGCTCTGATATTAAATTTGTTAATAAACTCCAGGTGTGTTAAATTTTGTTAGAAGTTTGTGTTGATGTGGTAGAGGAGTATTAATTCTTGAAGTCTTAATACGACGATTTTGTTAGTGTAGTAGATATATTATATGGCCAAGAAAGCAATTATGAATATGTACAAGTTGTTACAAACTTTGGGTTCGATGTTTTATAATTAACTATGTAGTGTATTTCACAAGTTTAGATAACTAGTAAGGAAATTGCTTACATTACAGGCGAAACGGATTTAAATATTGTTTTTTACGTGACAATGTCTAATAAATTGATGAACGCCGGCTGCATGCACGAAAAAGGATGACTCATTGTCCAGTTACTTTCATTGTCCCGTTACGCTCATTGTACGTCGTTGTATGAGAGATAGATGCGGCGCTTGACCGCATCTATCTCTCATAATTTGATCAATGTTTTGTTATGACGTTGTCACGTTAAACTATCGTCCGTACACCGACTTTACAGACAACCAATTTTTATGGTTAAATTGGTGGCATATATAATAAAAAAATGATTTGAAGAACAAACATTGGTTTGTATCCAAAAATAGGGTTACTTGCTTTACTAACTGGTTGGCTGTTTATTTTATGGTAAGTTCTACAGTTAATTACATAAGTACATACATACAGTCTCATCTTTTTCCCAGAGGGGTAGGCAGAGACAATTGATCTCCGCTTACTACGGTCCTGAAATACATCTTTAACCACATCATAAGTATAAATAGATATCTTTGTATATAAGATCAATCTTATCTTATTATTACCTCATAGATATCTTATTTAATAATAACATATTATTAATAAATGTACATACATATTTATATACAAAAAGTATATTATTGAAATTTTATAACAGTATACAGAAATCACTAATATTGGTACGATGACCAGGGTATGCACCTTGAGTGATTTAATATGAATAACTGTACAAATAGCATCCATTAGGGATTCTATAGCATTATTTAAAATCCACTGTAGCGAGAGATAAGAACCTACCAATAAAATCGCGGAGACACTACGGCTCGTTGCCAATACTGATCAGTATCTTCAAATTCGGGTTTAATCGTACGAATGATTTTCTAAAGATAAGCTTCTGCGTTGATAGGAAAACTTCTACTCGATTAAATGAGCACTAGGCAGAGCCTTGAACCTTATTGACTCTAACCAATACTGATACAAAATGCTACCACTTTAATTATTCACAATAAAGTCTCAAATTGAAAATCAATATTTGATTTCTAATAATTGGTTCGGGGTTTTTAAAAAACAAGTCACGGTCATAGCAATCAGGTAATAGTGTAATGTTTTTTTATGGTATGAGAAGGCCAAAGAGTAGATATGTCATCTTATGGTAAGTGAATATCTCCGCCCATGGACGTCTGCAACTTCAAAGTCTTAAAATTTTCCCCAGAAATCAGTTGGAGGCCTTGGTGGGTTCCGGTGACCTTACTCACATGATGAAAAGCAACG
This sequence comes from Diaphora mendica, assembly GCA_949125395.1. Classification (NCBI taxonomy): domain Eukaryota; kingdom Metazoa; phylum Arthropoda; class Insecta; order Lepidoptera; family Erebidae; genus Diaphora; species Diaphora mendica. The sequence goes on along the minus strand of OX421313.1, from coordinate 20,413,226 downwards.
AATAAAATAGCTGAACATCAGTATCCTATTAGATGGTAGAGCGAGTATTACGGTACCACTTCGGTAAACTCAGCCCATATTTGCTGAAGCATGACTTTCCCAAGGTAGAAATATGTTTAGTCCCTAAAAAGTATATCATAATTTTAGAGAATACTTCAAAATAATCAGAAATTAATAACCAGAAAGACATACTTTAAGAGGTATGGCTTAGTGACGTCACTTGAGTGAGGTTTGTCGTAGAGAGAGCGGCATAGAGAGGTAGACGTGCGATACTAGTCAGAGTCTTCTTTTACGGCGACATCAGAGCTAGACGAACGTGTTGGCATTGAATATTGTCTATAGCTATTAATTTCATTTCATTATTTGTGTCATTCATATCTTGTGAAGTGGATATAGTTAAATTGTGTGCAGGTCTACGTTCTTTATTTTCGTATTTTAAATAAAGGTTTACAACAATAAATATGTCTAAAAATACATTGAAATAAAAAATAACTAACTCTTGAAAAAGTGTAATATATTTAAAAAAAACGATTTAATTAAAAATAAGGTCATGTTGATACTGATAATATTTAAAATGTGTGTATTTTGACTACAGACAAGATAGTGTAGAATGATTGATAGAAACTACAACCCCGACAATGATAGTGATTATAATGAGGTTATAAAACGTGCTTCACGGCTTCACGTGTGAGCGGCTGAATCGATTCCGATAATTATTTTATATATTTCGATACTTTTTCTTTTTTTTGTTGTGTTTGTTATTGTCAGGAGAGGGTTCTTGTAAAATAAAAAATAAGAAACTTGTGGGGAACATTACAAAAATTAGTAAAATTGCTCCAGCCGTTCATTCATGAATAAGGTAAATAGGCATTCTTTTTTGTTAATGTACTTATTGTAATAAAAAACACGTTCGTGTAGTAAATACTGACTTTAGGATTTTGAAAAGATAACTTTAGTGGTAGTATAACTTTTAATGTGAAATCCCAGAGACATACAAAATTTACATAACAAAAGATCTTAGAAAAGTGTGCCTCATGAACTAGGTTCTAAAGTCTAACGCAATGGGGATAAATAGTGCACACATCACAGTTCATTCGGATTGAGAACTCCTAAAAGAAAGTGAAAACCGACCGACCGGGATGCTCACAATTGATGGAACACTATCCAATAATGTAATTAACCTATCATCGTCTACTTCTGATTGATGATTGACTACTTCTTGATCCCAGACTCAGGCAGGGCGAATAAATAAGCTTTTTAACTGAGATTCATTAATATTTTACATATTTGGAATTAAAGTATTCAATAAATACATTAAAAAACTGAATTCGACATTATGGGTATTTTATTTATCATCTGTTCCATTTAATAGTCTAAATATGTATAAAATCTCAATAACTTGCTTAGGATCATTTTGTGAAAGATGCAAATTTTATGTATTGTGCACCGAGGAAGTAGATAACACAATGTGGACAAGCCCGAAATATTTGTTGTGTTGTCTACAAAATTTTTTATTTACTTCTAAAACATTATTTTGCTAATCAAAAATGAAAAAATACTGATTGGTAATTGAATAAATAATGTTGCAAGTGTAGAAAACAAAATAAAGTGTTAAATTTATCGAAATATGAAAGAAAATTTTCTCCCAATTTAATACCACAACTTTACTCTTCGACTGTCTTCATTGAAACCTGTGAGATATCGGAAACCCTTTCGAGACCGGTTTTCTAACTTTGTTAGAAGTATTCCTAGTGGTGCATACGTACACTAGTGGCAAAAGTTGAACTGAGCTTTTCAAATTCTTTCAGAGAAAAGTTGAGTGTAGTTCTCAGAAGTATATAACAGAAACGTCTAACGAAATCTTTTTAAACGAAAGAAACCGTAAAACTTCTAACGTGTTTAATGGTTAAAAATGTGATATTTTACATGATTTTTATTTTACGTTGAAAAACTAAGAGCGTCTTAAAACCATGCACAAAATATAGCTTAACGAGATGGGAAAATAATTTATTCACTTGTGTAACTGATATGCAGCATTGTATTCTGAAATCTTGAAGTACATTCTGACAATGTCAATATTTATCTTTACATTTATATAACATTGTGAAATATGAAGATTGCTCCATGGTTTTTTTATAAGTATTATCTAAAAAAATATTTTACTAAAACAAATTTGTTACTTGAAATAATTCTTGATGTAAAAAATATACGTGGTAATGTGCAAGGGGAAAAAATGCAAAAGGGTAACCGGAAAATCTCTGAAATGTGCTCAAGAATCCGGAACAGAAGCAAGCAAATATTCTGTACCTATGTCGGTACCCAAATATATTATATTTAAAAATCACTTGAACATAATCGCAAGTATTTTTAACCGACTTCCAAAAAGGAGGAGGTTCTATGTTCCACTGTATGTATTTTTTTTTTTTTTTTATATTTGTTCAGCGATTACTCCGTTAACTGTGGACCGATTTTGAAAAAAGATTTTGTATTCGAAAGGGTATGCTCCCGAGGTGGTCCCATTGCCACCATATCAGGGAGGATGGGATCCCAGGGAAACCGAGAGAAACCCTCCTTTTTTATAGGCACATTCTATGTTTTTCGTATATTTTCTGAAGTAACTCCGGTATTTGCATCTGGTAGTCATCATTTTATGATGATGAGCTGATGATGTAAGGTACAACTCCTTAACGGTTAGGAGTTGGAGGATAAATCTTTAAATATCATGTGTATATATGTTACCTTTGGTGGTATTCTTTCAAATGATTTAGGTAAGCTGATGATGGAAGGTGGAAAGTACAACTCCTCAACGGTTAGGAGTTGGAGGATAATTCTTTCAATTTCATACGTATCTAAAGACCTTCAGTCCTATACTTTCAAGTCATTTAGGTGAGCTGATAATAGAAGGTTAAACTTTTCAACAGTTAGGGATTAGAGGATGATTTTAATATTACTCGTACGTATAGACCTTAATTTGTATTCTTGATGATGAAATAGTTCAACTTACTACTTACCTACGATTGTTTGCACTAAAAACTGAAAAATAAAAACTTTTTATAAAAAAAAACCGACCTCCAAAAAACATCCAATGAAAACTCTCTGCCAAAAAACACTTAAGAGCGTAAAATACTGGTTCTTCATAAATTGCCTATAACTAATTCTTTATTCATTTAAATAGTAGTATTATAATGTGTGCTAGGTACCTAAAATCTGTTTGAAGTCGGTGCTAAGCCAAAAAGAATACAAACGAACAATAACAAAAGTCTAAGCGATAGTCACTTGGCACCGACTTCAAACAGATTCATATTTTTCATTCTTAATTGCGTTTTCATTCTTTGCTTAAAAAGAACTTATTAAAATTAATGATACCTTTAAAGCTTACCTTACTTTCTTATAAAATGAGAAAGCTCGTTTTTAGAGATTTCTTTGGACAAAATTCTCTTTTAAAACTTTTTTCTTTACCTGTCAAATCGCCAACTAATCAAGCTGCCAAGTTACCGAAACTCCTTCAAACGACAACGACGTCCCTTTAATACACAAAAGTTGATAATGTAATATTTCTTTCAGATATTGAGTTAGAAAAATTTGTTTTTAAGGATCGGCTAATTCCTCTAGACAGTTTACATGTAAAATAAATTCAAAGAGTGCTTTTTATTATTGATTTTTAAAATTTACTTAACACTCAGTAGTTAGTACATGATTCGTGATAAGAATGTCGTCACAATTCCAAAACAGGAACACTACCATCGTGTTGTACTTCTCTTTTCTTCGCAGTGCTTTGGAGTATAATTCCATAATCTGGGACCCGCACGAGGCGAGGTATAACATGATGATAGAACGCGTCCAACGAAAATTCAAATTACATTTGGTATGTTTTTTTTAAATGAAAAATATCTGGTTGCCTTCTTGCGGGTCTTTCCATGGCATGGCATACGATCGTACGATTGTGAATTCTTAAAAAAATCTTATTATTAATTACCATATTTGTAACACCAATCTTGTAATGGCTCGCTACACGTGTTGGGTAAATGTAAGTGTAGTGAGCAGTTGATATTAATAAATTAAATAATTTGGATGAATACATATCAAACATACACACACATATTTTTGAGGTGACAACATCTTATAATTCGATGGAGCCGGCTGCACACACGAAAACTGACTCATGCGGCGTTACCACGCTCTGAGGCGTTCCAAGTCCTCGCTTGCACTTCAAGCCTTAAATGGAAGCGAGAGATAGTCACGTTAAACTATCGCCCGTAAGCAGACTTTACAGACAACCATTTTATTTATGTATTGACATAAACAAAGTAAAAATAAATTGTTAATAAAGCGTGTAGTTGTCTCACAAAAGGTTCGCGCTGAACACAAAAATTTCTAAACCCTAAACCAATATATAATAAGAAAAAAATTAGGATGTACGAGGTTTAAATTGTTATGTATCATTTGTATAACTGTTATTGGTACTAGTTTCTGGTCGAGAGAATATAGTCGTGACAAGTGAAACACCGAATACACTAGTAATGTAGTTATCTATATATTCAAACACAACAAACCTTTACATGTATACAGATAATAAGGTTCCAAACAGAAGACGGATCAATTTTGATTTCTTCTGTGACATAAATACTCCTCTTATATCTAATAATTCTCTAGTAACATAAATATAACTGACTTATCTTAGTCGGTCTCAAAAACAAATGTCATTTAATTTTTATTGAGAATTCTCTTGACGTACGGTAAAAACCATAGTTATTTCAAATACTACACTGTTTTAGAATTGTTATAATCTGTTCTAATATTGATGAATGTTTGTTACTCTTTCACGCAAAAACTACTAAACGGATTTGGATGAAACTTACCAGTAATATAGCTTATACAGCAGAATAACACATAGGCTACTATTTGCCGCGATAACCGATGTATACGCGGGCGGAGCCGCGGGAAACCATTAGTGATAAATAATGATGACAAAGGTAAGTACATAAAAAGTAAAGTAAGTATGTAAGTACATACATTATACACAAGTACACAAAAATTATTTAAGCAAATGCAATTACGGTAGTATGATAGTCATAGCTATATACTATATAAATATGGCAATAATTTTAAAAGGGACTAAACTCCTTCCACACGCCCACCAATCTAACTCCTGTACAACAGGATCAACAGCAGTGACCCACGAACACATCAAGCTATGACACTCGGGAAGTCCTAGGAAAAATTAAACTGTCTTGGAACCGGCAATGAAATTAATCAGAAGGAAACTGGAATTGGAAATATCATAAATCCACTCCATATCCAATCCACCTCAAATTTTTTTCTCCCGTTTTGCTTGAAAAAATTAAGTCAAAATAGGCAGACACGTTTTTCAAATCGGGAAGCACCACGGATAAAATATTATAGGTCCTAAGTGAGCTATATTTGATTACTAAAGTATGTATAACAGAATTACCTAAACGCACAGAAATTCCCCGCAATTAACAAAAGATCCGCATAGTTACAACAATGCGTTTCCATATGTTGTTACAGTTCGTTATAACTTTTATAAATACACGTGTTAACAGCCTAATGGATTATTTCCTCCCACAATCAAAGCTACATAAACATGGGTTATACTTTGTATATGTAGAAACGTTTTACGGATTATACAAAAAGTAATGGTGGTCCATAAAAATTTGTATATAATTTATATAAATGTATAAAGAATCTGGATACGTTAATGCCTTTACGCGCGTAATAAATTATAATGATTGTATTATGGCTTTATACGATTGGATTAATCTGCGTATTCTAACATTGTGGAAGCTAATATACTGTGTTGTTTTTTGTAGGTATTTTATATTTTAAACTGATTTGAAAGAGTATCCTTAAGATCTATAGAATGTTTTTTTATTTTTTTATGTTATTTGCGGGCAAACGAGCAGAAATATCACCTGATGATAAGCGATTACCGCCGCCCATGGACACCTGCAACACCAGAGGCATCACAAGTGCGTTACCGGCCTTTGCAGAGACGGGGGGAGATAGGGGGAGGGGGCTTGGGGTATGGGTCTCCAGTATCCTCACTCACACGATGAAACACAGCGCAAGCACTATTTCACATCGGTTTTCTGTGAGGCCGTGGTATCACTCCGGTCGAGCCGGCCCATTCCACCCGAAGCGTGGCTCTCTCAAGGTATGTTGCAATATCATTGTTTTTTGACAAAACATTCAATATAGTAAAGAAGGTAAATCAATTCTGTGAATCATACAGAAAGAAACGTAAAATTCTTGAAAATTTTGACAAACGTGTACACAAATAAATGTAATTCGTTCTTATGAACGACTAAATCAATGCGACTTATTCACATAAAATCCATTACAGAGTTTTCAGAATAAATATTCTATCAAGGAACCGACCCTGTCAACGAATATAAAAAATATCATAATCCATTTCGATATATGTATTTTGTTAAATAAACCGAAAACATAAGGTCGTTATCGCAGCGCCCTCTATGTACGTGACGGGAAACTAAAAGTAGATAGGTTCCGCTTCAATTTAGTAAGCACAGCTTTTATAGTTCGTTGTTTTAGCCTCGAAGATATCGTAAATAAAGGTAATAAAGTAAGGGAACCTTACTGGATCATATTTGTGTAGGCTTCTTGTATAAAGAATATTTTATTTCGAACGGTTGGGGAATGTGTACAGTAGAGCCTTTGATGAGGTAACGACAACGTTGATTGATTGAGGTTGAGGTTATCTTGTATCAATAGGGCCTAAACACGTTTGTTGAGGGTTATATTATACTGTGTTCGTGTTTATTTGTCGTTTAAGGTTTCAGTTTATGCTGACTTCTAAATGATATCATCTGTCAATGTAATATTTGAAATCAATCAGATTAAGTATTGATATAGCTATTAAACAAACATATTTTTGTTTCGTCCATATGCATCAGTCAAATACCGGTGTTATTTACCCTGTCTTTGTTCAGAACATCAAATATTTGGTTGGTAAATGTTCGCCGTACACTACCTCTTCTGCCACTTCCAAACACATTGTCCCAATGAATTCTTTTGTAAGTATTCTCTCTACGTTGTCAATTCCTCGAAGCATGCCCGTTTCAATCCTCGTCACGAAATCTTATTTCGGTCCGCAACGTTCTCTTATCACTACATTTCTGACTCTGTCATTAACATTCACATACTTCATATTTATTTTTTTGTTAATGGATCCTTTTTTTACTGGTTTCTCAAATTACTTAAGCAAAGATTCGAAGATATGATATGGAAGATAGTTTAGATTATCATAAACTAAACGTAACACTTTTTTTTAAATTATGTCATTTAAAATATTAGTGTCGAGATTTTACTCTGGTTAGCGCTTTAAAAGTAAAAGGTTTTTACTCAATTAGCAACAGTGCTGTTAGGATGTCACAATACTATTTACTAAATGTAAGTAGTGCGTTTTTGAAAGTCACTAAGATTCACATGTAAGAGGACTTCCTACTTCTATTTGCGTCTGTGTTGATTGGTTCGTCTGTCATATGTATTGTGTGTAATTGTCATATATTTAATAAATTTTGTCCATCCTGAATATATCTTTTAATCAAGCGAACAAACACATAATATGCTAAGGACAGTGTATTAAGTTAAATTAACACAAATTTGCAGCAGTAACTACATCTCTTGTCGTACTAACGACAGTGCACATAAAGTATTTTATAAAACATTCAGAAATATCTAATGTAATCAAAGAGATTTACTAAAGTTTAATTATAATCCAGCAAGCAATACATCATTTCTAATTCCCTAAATCTTTTATGAAATTCTAAACACGATATTGAAGTATATAACCATAAGTTCGTTTACATTAATCTGATAACTATTCATGAGCCGAGTGACATCGTTAATAAATATTCATAATTCAACTAAATCTTAGCAATAATACATTGGTTTGAACACCTAGCTAGAGTCTTGTAAATGGCAGCCGAATGAATAAATTATTAGGATCTATGATCTATGGGACCCTACGCGTACAGTTCTAAGAGACGGAATGGAATCATTCAATAATCTAAAGATTCAATAATTATTTTTTAAGAAAAGTACTTAATATTAACCTTATTGGATAGTATCGATATTCTAAAGTCATATCTTCGCATAATATACATACCTATGTAATAATTACATACTATGGACTAAAACTACACACATCAAAAGTGTCTAGGGATCAACATATGTGTCTAGGGATCAACATATATTTTTGCAATAACTTTTCTCCTGATTGATATTAATTAAAATTTTCTTTAAGGATTCATCAAATAAAGTGTTTTCGTTTGTCACAGTAACGATAAACCAAGTCACCTTTGCATTAATAAAGAAATTTGCCATTTTCCTAATAAAAGGATTTTTGACATTTGAACCACTAACATTAAAGTTCGAAAAAAAGACTGAAATAACAGTTTTCTTTAAAATTTTATTAGGTAACTTAAACAATTAATAATCCGTGTTTCTATCGCGAACACTAACACAAGAACATCGGTTTGGCATACTCAAAATGAGTTCATCCAAATCACGCTGTGGAATGGCCGCCCATGTTCGTTGCAACAACAAAAAAAGGTCTTCTTGCGACTGGATACCCTCCATATTCGGCAGAGCTCTTCTCTGTAGCATATCCCATGCATGCTCAATCGGGTTCAAGTCTGGCGACTGAGCAGGCCAGGGCCAAAGCCACATCTCAATCTCAAGAAATCCGCATAAAAATGCTTGATCCCTAGACACTTTTGATGTGTGTAATAAAATTGTGATCGGCGAAGTATTGGTTAGTTTAGATTTTTAATAGGCTAAGAAGTAAAATACTTAATAGTGTTGTAATTATTTAAAATTAAGTTTAACCTTGATTTGGCAGAGAATATACAACTAAACAAAGGAGTGTACGGACAAAAGTAATGCGTTCTAACTTTAAATATACTGCTTCCAGTCATCATCATCAGTCAAAACATTAATAATCTACACCCCAACACTACGACATAGTCCCCGTACCTCTCTCCCACACACACACTCTTCTGCACTATAATATCTTCTGCGTAGCTGGCTGATCTCTATTGACAGTGGCTGCCATAGCTGAAATCGTCTTGGAGAATATCGATAATCATGATTGACCTGCTTAAGTGAGCGAGGTTGGCAATGATTCTACTAAATAAAGATTAAAATGGATACGTAGCTAATTAACGTATAATATCGCAAATAAATTCCACCATACAACAAAAAGTACCTATGTCCAGCAGTGGACTGTTTAAGGCTGTTGATGTGATGTGTCTGAAGCAAAGGAAACTTTAAAAGACACTGTTTTTGACGTGATAACGTCTTATAAATTGATGAACACCGGCTGCACGCACGAAAAAGCACGCCTCATTGTCACGTTGTGCCTGAGCCGAGCGTGCAAGAAAAAGAGCAAAACAAGCAATAGAGAGGCACGATCGGCCTAAGCGTTCGGCTTGTGACACATATTTTTCACCAAAATTATGATGTCATTACGTAAAATTATCGTCCGTAAACCGAATTTTTAATTGTGTCTTTTGAATTTGCAACTAATGGCATAAGTGTGCTCGAGAATAGCTGGCATTTCACAAAGGATAGGAGTTTAAGATATTTTTTCTTTAAAAATAGTGTTAGTTGATATCTCCCGAAATAACTCAACAATCTACATAAAATTGTTTATGGGTTACTTTCACTCATCTTTATGTTCGTGTGTTGCTTTTTATAGCCTCCTATCTGTACTTATTCTTCAGACTGTACATTTCATTTCAGTATAAAAATTACCTGAATAAACTTTATTCATTTATGAAGTTTTCATAAATAATATTATATGTTTTTTGAGTAATTAAATACTATCATTTCAATTAATAAAGTTTAAATAATATCATTTGATTAATTAATATCTACCTATTGATGTTTATAAAAAGTTGCACTATTTTTTTTTTTCAAAAATCTGTAAGAATCTGTTATAATTCTAGAACCAATTTGAACTAATCAAGTATTAGATTCGTTATCAAGATATAGTTTGGTATAGGTACGCATGGGCCCCGTGACAAGCTACTGACTTCTCATGCTACTGACTTTGTAATGATAATGCTATCTTTTTACAGTTTTTTTTTCTGGTTATTACATTATTTTGCTGCTGATGAGTAATATATTTAAAAACTCCAATACCATGAATACCAACGAGAACGTATAACCGTATTGCATTTTACAACACTATAATTTTTTTTTTTTTTTTTTCTTTAAATAGACAACTCCCGCACTAGGCATAAATCCTGTGTCGCGGGGGACTTTACAAACATACAGATTCAGAATAACAATTTGTGGATCACACAAAGTGTTGTCCTACGTGGGATTTGAACCCACGACACTTGGCGAAGTAGGTAACGGCGTGGTGACCGTTAAACCACTAGGCCAAACGTGCAGTCGTTAAAAAAAACGTTAATGAAACACATATTTAAATTTTTCAGCCCAATCCGGTCAGTTCGTTAATCTCAAATAATTGATACTCACTTCATCCAAAACAATCATAATATGTATGCACTATTGTCATTTTTAGGCAAAATATATTGTGATACTATATTGTACTCAGATCCTTATTGCCGAACTATAAAATATGAGTTATACATTAATTATAATAATATTGTTATATAAGGGTACCCGTTATTATAATTGACAGTTCAAACCTCTTGGAGTTCTTACAATGTGTATCGACATCGACAAGCTGATTAAGCAACCCGAATGTTCCACAAGAACATATAACAAATGCCTTCGAGCCTTAATCATTTCATAAGATGATATAATGTTATTAACAATTAATTGTTCTGAGCCTTGCTGCCTTCTCTCTTTGTAAGTACTTTACGACATTAGTTCGGCCACAAGTCCACTGACAAAAAAAGTTTTTTCAACAGAAACCCTTTACACAGTGACCACAACATAAGTTTCACTGAGCCTCAGAACTTCACTCAGCGATATGTTATGAGTCCAGTCAGCAAGAAATAACGGTTTAACACCTTCGTGTAAACCAACCCTAAAATGTACCCAAGATAAGGTGAGTAATAAAAGCAGGATCCTGAGTTCTTGACGTGAGTTATAGCGGTCGATAGTTCTTCTAGCGGATCTCATGTCTTGAAATGTGAAGTGAAGTTAAAAGGGTCTGTAAAAAAGAATGGTTGGAATACTCTTGGAGGTGCGGCGTTGTTGGAAATATACGGTCAACGTTGTTGGGTCCATGATTTAGGAGGTGTGTTTGATATCATCTTTGATTTGAACGCCATTATTTCAAAGGGTGTTAGGATAGAAGTTTGTTTGAAACTATTCAAATGTTTTAAAACTATTAGGCCTGTCATTTTAATCATTAAAAATAAACTTGATGTGTATTGCAAATATGATGGTAGTAGTGACGTGTAATATGTTGAATAATAAATAAGCGTCATTAGCATTTTTGTTAACCGACTTCCAAAAAGGACGAGGTTCTATATTCCACTGTATGTATTTTTTTATATATGTTCACCGATTACTCCATCAATTGTGGACCGATTTTGAAAATTCTTTTTGTATTTGAAAGATTGAATGCTCCCGAGGTGGTCCCATTGCCACCATATCAGGATCTGATGATGTGATACCAGGGTAATAGAGGGAAACCCAAATTTTTTTTAGGCACACACTATGTTTTTCGTATATTTTCTGAAGTTACACCGGTATTTGCGTCTGCTAATCATCATTTTATGATGATGAGCTGATGATGTAAGGTACAACTCCTTAACGGTTAGGAGTTGGAGGATAAATCTTTAAATGTCATATGTATATATGTTACCTTTAGTCGTATTCTTTCAAATTATTTAGGTAAGCTGATGATGGAAGGTGGAAGGTACATCTCCTCAACGGTTAGGAGTTGGAGGATAATTCTTTCAATTTCATACGTATCTAAAGACCATCCGTCGTATACTTTCAAGTTATTTAGGTGAACTGATGATAGAAGGTTAAACTCTTCAAGAGTTACGGATTAGAGGATGATTTTAATATTAAACGTACGTATAGACCTTAATTTGTATTCTTGATGATGATGATGAAATTTGATGAAAGAGTTCAACTTACTACTTACCTACGATTGTTTGCACTAAAAACTGAAAAATAAACCGACTTCCAAAAAACATCCAACGAAAACTCTCTGCCAAAAAACACTAAAAAGAATAACATAAACTGGTTCTTCATAAATTGCCTTTATTTAAATCTGTTTGAAGTCGGTGCCAAGTGACTATCGCTTAGACTTTTGCAATTGTTCGCTTGTATTCTTTTTGGCTTAGCACCGACTTCAAACTGATTTTAGGCACCTAACACACATTATAATACTACTATTTAAAAGAATAAAGAATTAGGTATAGGCAATTTATGAAGAACCAGTTTATTTTACGCTTTTTAGTGTTTTTTATCAGATAGTTTACGTTGGATGTTTTTTGGAAGTTGGTTTTATTTTTAATAAAACGTTTTTATTTTTAGTAACAAACTTTCTTAACGACTATTTTAGACTGGATCGCCGGTCATATAATAATATCACTGGTGGTTCAGTCCAGCCACTCGAGGGGATTTTCACACCAAAAAAGGGGTATTATACTCGTTTTAATACTTCATAGACCCTGCGAAATATTTATTTAATGTTGCTCTTTATCTAAAATAATCTAAATGTCTAAACCATTTCATCGAAACTCTTAATCTTCCCACGAAAATAATTTGAATAAATGAGGGAATAGTAACGTTAAGCTCTTAAACATTTTACAACACTGAAAGATATCGAACTGAAAAGGGAGCAAAGCAATTAAATTTTGTCGATTTTGTGGAATAAATTGGAGGGCGAGTTCGTGGCGTGAATATCAAATCAATTGTCAACAATATTGTGTTTTCTTCATTATTTCTCTGTATTGTATATTTACTATGTCGGCGTTTTAATTATGTTCCTTTGTAGCATAAGCCGTTGCTTTATTTTATTTTATTTGCTTTCGTGTATGACGTTATTTATAAATGATGTAATCATATACTCAAATGTAGTATAGTAGGGCAAAGCCTCCTTTCTGCATAAAAATATTATTATTATTATTTTTAAAGAAGCTGATATTTCCTATGATAAAAGTCAATGACGGTGATGGCGTCCAAATTTTTCTTAGAGTCTACCTAAAACACAAAAAAAAAGGAATGAAAAACAAATAAAGCAATTAAATTTCTGTCAATTGATAAAATGTAAAACAAGTAAATCTTATTTCTGTACTAGCAACCTGCCCTGGCTTCGAACGGGTTCATTACGGAAAATATCTGAGAAGATGTGCGGCTTTTTTTCCGACGTCTTCAACATACTTCATTATATTTTAATAATATACTCTATTACACTACTATTTACAAATTATATACGGAATTCTTCCTCCAGAATCACTCTATCTATTGGTAAAAACTGCATAAAAATCCGTGCAGTAACTTTTGAGTTTATCGCGAACAGACAGACAGACAGACGCGGCGGGGGACTTTTTTTTATAATATGTTGTGATTAACCTAACTTTTCGTTTCCATTCATAAATATATACATACTTATATACTTAAAGATATTGTATAAACATGAACATTGTCTGTTATAGTTTAGTGAATTGAAAACTGAATTTTAAAAGGAACTCACAATGCTATGAAGTTTTATCTTCTTTGAATTTCATACTTAAAAGTAGGACACACTATGTAAAGCAGTCTCTAGAGAAATATGTAGTTGAGTTCGCACGTATTTTATAAAATACAAAGTTTCTGCGATGATGCATATGTGACACTATATAAAGGTACTAGCTTTTGCACGCAGCTTCGCTCACGCAGGCTTTCATCCCCTGATTTACTCCCTTAGGGGTGGAGTTGAATAAAATCTGTTCTTAGCGGATGTCTACACCCTATAAGGTACCTATCTGCCAAATTTCAAGTTTGTAGGTGTTATAGTTTCTGGAATTTCATAATTAATAAGTTCGCTTAGTAAATAATTTCGCTTTTATATATATAGAAGATATGTTATAAGGAAAGAAAAGAAAAATATAGTAAGACTTACTTAGGAAATAGGCATTCATGTAGGTACGGTTTTAGTAATAGATATATGTAGAAAATGGGAATCCCCCTGACAGTTATAAAATTTTTGAGATTTTAATGAGTCAATTAATATAGTCAAATGCTGTTTATTACTCATTACTGATTTAACGCATTTACTAATATTTCTTCACCATCAACCTGTTTCCATCCACTGCTGAATGAAGACCTTATCAAGAAGCCTCGAAAAATAGCCCAGTTGCACTCGATGACTAGAAACAATCAGCGAGGGTCGGCAACGACGGCGCGGTCAGTACCTGGATGGGTGACCGCTGGTGGCATGTTACCATGAACGTCTCCGTGATTCGGAGGTTACGTTAAGCAGTCGGTCCCGGTTGTTATCATAGGATAACAGTCGTAAAGCGTAAGCGTATGAGGCCTTTGGGCAGCTTAAAAACATCCAACGGCAAGATTGCACAACCACAACGTAGTCTTGCCAGTCCCCAACCCGCACTTGGCCAGCGTGAGGACGTATGGCCTTAACCCTCTCCTGAGAGAGGAGACCCGAGCCCAGCAGTGGGACATTATGGGTTGTTGATGATGATACAAACAGATAAAATGATGTTGATAGAAAATATTTTATATTTTCTTGACAACATTTTGTTGCAGTTATGTTGCAAACAAATAAATGAATAATTTAAGAATATCACACATCCACATAGAACACACAAATATCTAACACGTTTAAACTCACCTAAATATATTCCAAGGAAAATTTCCTATCTCTTCACGTTTCAAAAGAAGTTTCCTTCAACTTATAACCCAAAACTTTACTTCATTTGCCATTCATGAAGCATAGGATCTAAATAGTTTCAATGAAATATATGCGCGTCGGCAAAACGACGCTTGTTAACAAATGTTTCTTTTAAACAGCTTCTAGAACTTGAAGCCAAAGAAAATATATTAAGGGATATTTGAATATCTAGTTGCTTTGAAATATTTTTCGTAGATGCGAAATACTGAAATTTAATGCTCGAATTCCTTATAATCTTTATTTTTAACCGACTTCAAAAAAGGAGGAGGTTCTCAATTCGACCGTATATATTTGTTTTATGTGTGTTTGCGGATAACTTCGTCGTTGATGAACCGATTTTGATGATTATTTTTTTAATGGAAAGGAGATATCCCAACGGTGGTACCACGATAACGGACGGACATTAAGATCTGACGATGGCATCCAAGAGAAATCGAGTCGAACCTTGAAGTCGGTTTTTGTTTTTGTTAAAATTTTACTTGTATACAACAAAAAGTACGTAGAATAATCACAAATTTTAACAAAAAAAAGAGACTTCAAGAACTGGACCAGACTGAAATGGAACCACACGGGAAGCACCAGCTTTCAAATAAATAAAGAATCATCAAAATCAGTTCACCCAGTCGAAAGTTATGAGGTAAAAATCTTCAAAAAGAAACAGTCGAATTGATAAACCTCCTTCTTTTTTGAAGTCGATAAAAAATAGGTATTGATATAAAAAAGAAAACCATTAATATTAATGGGTTGTTCGTCTAATAGTTGGTGATACTGACTGCTGAACCAATTCGTGGGTTCAGTCTCCGTCCAGGACAAACAATTCTGTGATGAGCATGATTATTTATGCTGTATCTGGGTTTAATTTATATGCTAACTTTTAAACTTTTGCGTTTCATGACATATATAATAATACTAGCTGTAGCCCGCGGCTTTGCTCGCGTAGAAGTTGATTATATGTATTTAATTAAAACTGTGTAAGTATCTATGAATAATTTATTCGCGTTTTTAAACGTATTTATTTATTTATAATCAATAGTCCACTAAACTCGACTTTCATACACACTTTCGCCCCTCTTTTAACCCCTTTAGGAATAGAATTCCCATATGTGCTGATATAAGTATTCATTTATTTGTAGTCAAAAGCCTGAAGATAAAGATTCAGGCTACTAAATTAAAAAATGACGGACTTCCAGTCTAACCTAGGGATAGAATATCCAGAAACGCTTAAATACGTATCTCATCATCATCATCGCAGTCCACTGCTGGACATAGGCATATCGAATTGCACACCACTTGGTTCGATCCTCAGCTTCTCTCATCCAGCTCCTGCCAGCCGTCTTGGGCAGATCATTATTCCACCTGGCCTGTGGACGTTCTACACTACGTTTGCCGAGACGCGGTCTCCACTCAAGAACCCGTTTACCCCAACGGTTATTAGTTCTACGGCTAATATGGCCAGCCGACTGTCACTTCAGCTTGCTTATCCTGTGGGCTATGTCAATGACCTTGGTTCTCTGCCGGATCACCTCATTCCTGATGCGATCCCTTAGATAAAGAAACGTTGAGCATAGCACTCTCCATAGCACGCTGAGCGACTTTAAACTTGTGAACCAGCCGTGTCGTAAGTGTCCACGTTTCGGCACCGTATGTCATGACAGGTAGGACGTACTGATTGAAGACTTTCGTATTTAGGTACTGTGGGATTGATGATGAAGCCAAGGTTCCGAATCTACACGCCCTAACTCTACCAACCCTAACTTCACAAACTATACATCTCAGTAAAAATATATGGCTTCGCCGTTTCGCTACCATACCATCACGAAGGGGAAACGAACGCTTTTTGTGTTTGCAAATATCTAGTTTATGAAGTAATGTGTTATACGAATATTTAGTTTCTGAAGTAACGAAACAGCCAAGCCATACATTTTTACTGAGATGTAGAGTTTATGAAGTTAGGGCTGGTAGAGTTAGGGCGTGTAGATTCGGAACCTTGGCTCTACATGAGATCTGATATCTTTTTCACAGGGTAAGCCATATGCAGTCGTCTTGGCAATATTTTACATGAAAATGTTTTTGGTGGGATTTCATTTCTATTTGTAAGTTGCTTGAGGCAGTGTTTTTCTTCTTTTTTTTGGGCTGTATTGATTGTACATCTTCTTTCTTCTTTCGAAAAAGTCCGTGTACCAAAAATAAAGCATCTAGCACAAACATTTGTGAAAGTCTCATACAAACTTCCACCGCCTAAATTTAGGGGTTGGGGGGCAAAAGTAATAGGTTTATGATTTTTTCTGTTGTTTGTATACTAAACTTAGTTTACATACCAAATTTCAGCCTTCTAGCACTTCAGGAAGTACCCTAACAGCTTTGATGATCATCAGTGTGTCAGTGACGAAATCAGTGTTTTTTAGGTATCAATAAAACCTAAAGAATCAGAGCCATGCAATTGAAACTTTGTATGTTTCATTAGTCTATTAGTAACATCATATTATGAGAATTTGAACGACCTGGTATATCGGGGACCAACGTTAAGAGGGTTCAAAAAAATGACGAAACAATTCGAGAAAAGGTAGGTAGTGCCCTTGCGCTCCGCTTGGCTCGTCGTGGTGGGGGCACGGCCGTGCCCCCAGATATATTAAGAAAAATATACCTAAAATATACCTTTAAATATCAGCAGTCCGGTTATCATAGTATGTGCTCTGTCTAGATTGGGATTAGGCGGCTTGGTGTGTATAACACGAAAATTGTCAAAATAATTTATGGATATAATTTTTGCCTACATAGCCTTAAATGAGCCACATCTAATTTATACAAGGAATTTTGTACAAGTGGTACCGTGAAAGTTTTGTGAAATCAAGAGCTATTTGTAAACTACTTAACTTTATGAAAGGTTTCACGTATCTGAAGTAGATTGTAAAGCATTTCTTCGAGTCTGTCTACAAACGCCCTCTTGGAATGCAGTAAGTAGAATATAGTCCACCAAGAAAAACTATGTGTCTTTTAGTTCATATTTTGAAATAATCTGAAAAACTAACAAAGAAAACGAAGTGGCAACGAATTAACGCACTTGTGATGCCTCTGGTGTTGCAGGTGTCCATGGGCGGCGGTAATCGCTTTCCATCAGGCGATACGTCTGTTCGCTTGCTTTTGATAATTCAAAGCTTCACTAAGAAAATTTGTATTACTATAGAGATGCGCTCGACCGAAGAAGCATGTATGCACTTAAAGGAAGCCACTCTACGACTGTACCTTTTATAACAGACTTGTAGTGTATTGCAAACGTGTACTAGTTCTAATGTGGTAAAGTGAACTCATGGTTTTGGACTGATTGATGTGAGTTGAACTTTTTGAATTCCTAATACAATATACCATATTCTTAAATCAAGTCCTCTTCAACCAATACGTTGGCATAAATTGAAATTGTACCTCCCCAACGAATAAAAATATGAAACCTAATTGAAATATAAATCAGTTGTGAAAGAGTGAAATTAATTTTCAAATAATTTACACATACATCAAAATATATTGGAATTTCGTTATTAAATCTATCGATTATTTTGAAGTTACGATCGGGTTTCGTTTAAAAATTTCATATTTTTTACCCTAAAGTTTAATACAAAGTAGAGATTGTTTTTAAAAAAAAATAAGTTCGTAGTAACCCTTTTAACATTTTATATAGGTACGTGAAATTATAAATTATTTAATATTTACTAAGATGTGTACATTACTTACAATAAAATGGCATCTAAACTATTATAAGGACTTATTTTTTAAAACTATGCAAACGAATCTTAATAAACATATCAATAATTAAATTTTGCATAAAATAGTCTAATTTAGATATAAAACTATAATTAAAAAGGATCAATCCTAGCGGGGTACCTTTTTTTTTTTTTTTTTTTTTATGTTTAGCTCGCCAAAATGACTCTACTCTGCCTGATGGAAAACATAAGCAGAATCCAAGAGTGGTGGCCACCATACTCATTGCGAATACAGACAATGCAGTATGGCGACCCACACTATGGCGGCCTAGTGATGCTGCTGCATCTTTTAGTCTAGTCAACAAGTATGGAACTTGTTGACTAGACTAATTGGGCCTCCGGTCTTGCACTCACCAACGAAACACGACAGCACGAACGCTGTCATTTTACGTTGATTTTCTGTGCGAGGGTAGTACCGCCCCGGTCGAGCCGGCCCGTTCGTGCTGAAATCAGCGTGGCTCTACTACCTTCTTCTTTTACTTTTACTACCTGATCTTCATTAACGCGAACACGGCCGGAAGCAAGCATTAGCGCTTCATCATCATTATCATCAGCCCATGGCAGTCCACTGCTGGACATAGGATGTCTTATTATTATACTTTGTCCATTCCTTTATTTTCTTTTTGACAGCTCACGCCTATAAATTACCATATTTTTTTCGGAATTATGTACTACAGTAATGTCGTACTTTATTGACGGTGACGGTACTTTAGTGAAGTGGTCTGTGCATAACAAACAACCACAGACTATAAAACAGTACTTGAAATACGATAAATCGATCATATGATAAAAATAATTTGACTTCATTTAAGTATTTTTTCTGTAAATTTAATAAAAAAAGGAAATAAAAATAGTATCTATGACTCCAAGATTGAATTTTTGCAAGGAATTAAGTCGAAATCTTGGAATTTAGGATCAAAGCAAGAGTAAAGAACAATAACTCTGTTCATTCATCTAATTTACTGATTTATTATTTATATTTTTGTTTATTTCTTGTATAATATAAAAACTAATAAAGGAATAATTAATATTTCAAAAAAAAAATATTTAAATTTCTTGAACTGTCAAAAAGAAAATAAAGAAATGGACAAAGTATAGTAGTATTCTACCACTCTCTTTTCTCGCATCCAGTTCATGGCAGCCATCTTGCGCAAGTTATAACTCCACTATTGCTTAATGTTTTTTATAGAATAACAATCAAAAGGATAACCTTATTGTTCTTTTTCTACGGTCCATTTTGTAATATGTTCGATTAAAAAATGAACACTATATTACAGAATAACTAATAGTACATTATACACATACATAAGTAGACTTACATTAAAATAAAATAGTTTAGAAAGTAAAATAATAACAATTTAATAGTAATAATTTGTGTAAGGATCTACTAGAACAAAATGACAACAATAACCGGCGGATGAGGGAGAGCTTCCAACCCCAGCTCTTGCAGCTGCTTTACGACAACGCGCGACCCCATACTGCGCAACAGATAGACTCCAAGCTGCAAGAGCTGGTGTTGGAAGCTCTCCCTCATCCGCCATACTCACCAGACCTTGCACCTACCGACTATTACTTTTTCCAAAATTTAGACAACTTTTTAGTGGGTAAAAAATTCAATTCCCGAGAGGCAGTACAGAATGCCTTTGAAGAGTTTGTTGCCTTCCGTCCAGCTAATTTTTACAAGAAGGGCATCAATAAACTGCCAATACGTTGGCAAAGATGCGTCGATTGCATGGATAATTACTTCGAATAACAGAAATAAAAAAGTTTGAAATAATAAGTACTTTCACTTATTGCATACAAAACGGCAATTTCATAGGTAAAGACCTATTATTTATCTGATGGCCTTAGGTCTTTACTCTATAGTTGTCTATGACGATAATGATTTATGATAAACACTTAGGTGTGTATTTATTGGCACAACAGACATAAATCATATCGTGATTAATGATATTTGAGATGGACCAATATAATGTGCCTAAGATAAGTAGTGCCAATTGTTATTCGTTGATGAATGAAAGTAGTATGGCAGTGACTAGCGTTCGGGAAGGGCTAAGTATTCAGTTTTCTTTTTTTGTATCTGGTCTTTTTTATTTTTTAAATATGGAACCACTACTATCTTCAATGATTTATTGCTTATTTTTTAAATTACATACCCTTAGATTCCTGGCCAGCTGCATATCAACTGACTCTCAAATTCAAGGCTGACAGTGCAATATGAGTAACTTTTAAGTAATTTATACTATTATTATAAAGCTGAAGAGTTTGTTTGTGTGAATGGTTGATCGTGTTAGTCTCAAGAAATACAGGTCCAATTTGAAACATATTTTAGTTTTATGAAGTCCAGATATTGAGAAAGGCTATCATCATGGAGTAGAGCATCATTAAAAAATGTTGTTGTCTATCTCAGGAATAGTTTTCAGTCTAATTGAAAAGAGATTTTGAAAATAATATAAATATTTACTTAGTAATTTAATTCAGTAAAAAAGTTTAAAAGCTATAACCCCACTACGTAAAACAAGGGTCTAAAAAGAATGAAACATGAAAATAATTTATATAGATATCTAGAAATGCATAGGTACAAAAATGGTAGAATCTGAGATATGAAGCTTGTTTAATATTCACAAAATTTAAATAGCCTATATGTCATCCTGGCAATTATTATAAATCTATTGACACCTTTTTTTTTTAAATTGGTTCAGGCGCTACGGTGGAACATACATATATGCATACATAGACTTTCAAAACTATCAGTCTTTTGATTGTGCCGTAGTTGGATAAAAAGAGAAAAAAGACATATGTGTGTAGTTTTACCTTTATATTATCATCACCTATCCAAGAACCAAGTTTGAAGAACAATAACACATAAGTCCCCTAAATATTTAATTCAAGAGGTAGTGTTACAAAAACATATCGAAGTAACAGACTGACTCTGTTCCCCTTTTAACATTTCATAAATAATCCATTAGATAAACTTTGGCAGTAAATTACCGAAGCACTCCAAAATAGAGCAATAGTTGTCTATAAGGACACAAGGCGACCGGCCGGAGGACAACTAAATAATAATTCATAAACTTCTATTATACAATTTTGGTGTTTTCTATTTGGCAAATTACGTTTTAATTGAACACGATGTTCACAAAACCGAACAGAATATTGAAGTTAATCTGGATAAAATAAGTTTTAAAGGCCATTTAATTCATAGAGCAGTTTACTACGGAAGCTAAAAACTTACTAAGTGCTTCAGTGCTTATTAAATTCATTATACGCTGAAGAAAAACTGTAATTAGCTACAAGAAGCCGTCTCAGTTAATGTTGTATCCTAACTTGTTCTGAACTCTTTTATCCAATATCTGGGGCTTTGTAGTCGTTTTCAACTACTTAAAGGTTGTTAATAATTAGTTTGGGAAATAGTGGAAGCCAGCTTGTTTAAAAACAACATAAACGAAGTGCATTAATTAAGTTTCTAGGTTTAATATGTAAAAATATCGTACTGTGGCGACTTCCACATACGGCAGCAAAAATATATGACAGCGCCATCTAACTACGATGCACTGAACTACGATGCACTGAACTACGATGTAACGCACAACACGGAGTAACTATCAATCCTGAAACGCGCTACACAAGTTCTCGCGCCGATTATCATATATACAACATCTCAACATCAATCGTTGGGCCGTGGCTTGCCAGGCATGATCACCTCGCCTGGTCAGAGGATACTCCCTTTATGTTGGAGGGACTTCACACCTATTCCCCGACGCTACTTAATGATATGATATTAACAATTTTGCTTTGTAACCGGGCTAAAAGATGTTCTCAATTCGTTGTGATCATTGGTATTACCCCATCAATTAGAGCTAACTGGACCACTTATACATATTAACAATGGTGTTAAGAATAATGCACAGTTTATTAATCAAATCTTATCTTATCTATACTAACATTTAAAAAGTTGAAGAGTTTATTTGTCACATTGTTTGTTTAGTTAAATATTTTTCATTGTTAGAAAGCCCAGTTATCAAAAAAGGCTATAAGGTTATATAGCGTCACGCTAAGGAAAGGATCGCAGTATCAATGAAAACGGGGAAAAAATATTCTATTTGAAAGCTTCCATTTGCGTGCGCTGGGTGAACTGTTAAAGTTTTACAAAAACAATATAAGAATTGTTTCCTTTAAAAAGTCTAAAAAAGAAAACACGATAAACTTATTCATGGTAAACAAATTAGTTTACGCTGTCATAACATCATGCTACTGGCAATAAGAGACGCAGACAAGATTGTATAATATATATAGATAGTGTTTAAAGAATTACATTAAAATTAGGCGTAACTTATGACCAGGACCTGTTTTTTATTTTATTTAAATAAAATATTGATCATACCTAAAGCAATTTAGGTGTATTTAAAATAGCTCGAATTTATGTTTCTAAAGGTATTATTTTCTTAATTAGAACTAAAAAGTAGAAAAACTAAAATTGCTTCACTTTGCAATATGTTTACCTGTACGATTATCGCTTAGCCACGAGCTCCGCAAAGCCTGGACAATAATACGGCTATATATATAAATACGAAGCAAAACCTTTGTATCCCTTTTTACGAAAATTATGCGAACGGATGAATATAAATTGTACCACAGTTAAAGTGTATATGGAGCAGGAGTGCAGAAAGCTAAAAGAAAACAAAATAGACAGAAGTATGGTTGAATTTCGTCCACAAGCGTTCCAGAAGAGATCAGTATCATAGAAACACTTTAGACTTTAAGTAATAGTGTAAAAGGGAATATATTCGTTTGTCCGAATTGAAACAACTCACTAAACTTCAACCTAAGCAGATCAATAAATATACACCCAGTTGGTCCATTCCATTGTTTGCTACTTTGTACAAAGTAAACGTCTCTGTTAATTGGTACATCGCATCGCTTGGTTTGCCGTTTTTCTTTTGTACATATATATTTGTTGTATTGTAAATTGTTTGTCTTACGTATGTTCCGGCCAGGGAATTAATTATAGAAAACTTCCTTACTAATAAAAAAAAGTAAAAACTAAAACCCAACTACGACAAAAAACGATGCTGAAAAAGTATGAAACAAGTTTGAAAAGCCGTAGTCACACGTTGTTAAAGTGTTATAGTGCGTTTCTATGTAACGTGTGACGACGGCTTTTTTTTTAAATGTTTTGGTGCCATTATTAATATATAATATATATATATTTGAAATGTACAAGTAACGCCCTTTCCAATGATACCAAACACGGCATATTTATCTCAAGTTATTTTTTTAATTCATCACTTTTTGTCGGCTAGAGGGCGCCACATTAGATTCAGCGACACGTCATATAGCTTATAACCAGCAGACGATCAAGACGCTTCTAATGATACCTCATTTGTCCAGTTCTAATAAATAGTTAAGGAGCTATGAGGGAACAAATGAACATATATACATACATACATAGCCTGTCAAAATCATAACCCTCCTTTGGCTTTGCCATAGTCGGGTAAAAAGAAGCCAACTGTGGGCTACTGAAGTATGTATTTTAGTATATCTTTGTTATTCACCGATCGTTTATAATTTGTTTATGTTAGAACAAGATATTTATTTAGGACAACCAAAAATACTTAATTTTTTTTTAAAGGTTTAGTAGAACAAATAAACACATAAAAGAAAGTTTAGAAGAATAGTTCATTAATATTTATACACCAATATTTTATTTATTTTAAATAAATCGGAGAGAACCTAACAGAGTCCATTGCAAATGGCCTGAAGAGAAATAAGTACATAAATACTTAGTTTGCGGCTAAGAAAAACATCGTTGTCGTTTGAGTTATTACCTTTTTGAAAATAACCACCTCTTTTGTTTATAGTTTTAGACTTAAGTAGTATATAATATTGTACATCTTCTTAAGCCGCCTGTTTTTAATGATATAATACTGGATATTGTAATACAGATTAAATATAGAAGGTGACAATGATATTATATCAATGGTAGGTGACAATTATACTATTGATAAAAGTCTGTTCTAATAAAATTATATTGAAATACTAGGAAATAAAAAAAAAAAAAAATTTACAATATTTACATGCAAGAGTCAAAACATTACTCCACATTGCCACGTTGAATGATTTCCATTCAACGTGGCAATGTGGAGTAATTCTCTAATTCTCTGTGGCAGAAAAAAAAAACAGCCTTTTATTAACAAGAAGAATTGATCAGTTGCTTAGCTAGTTGTATAAATAAGGGAAAATAATATTTGATATGAATATCGAAAACGATACCAACAACAAACAATTGCTTGCTTTAGTTTCAAATTGAATACGGCTGTTGTGTACCCACTTATCTGAATGCAATGATGTACAAGTATTATATCGATTTATACAATGTATAGCGAATAATAGGGCACTTTCGAATAGAGACAACAACCCTGTGCCTGACGTGCTGGCTGTTTCAACTATGCAAATTAATAGCCGTGCCACATACACTTTGCCAAGTTTAATGCTAACCCCATTCTAGATATAAAATAAGGCCTAATTTTGTAACACACCCTTACTTGTGTATGAATATTTTAGTAAGTTTATAAGCATGCCTCGTATATTTTTAAAGCCCGACTGTCTTGAATCTTTTTTCTTCTTGAAGTTCCTTTATCTTAGAATTTAGTGATAACTTATACATAGTATTGAATTGAAGAACAAAAATATTAATGGATCTACGTTTTTACTGACACATAAAGTTAAGTATATAAAAAATTATTGTACTTAAAAACTGAACCGTCGCCTGCGGTAATCCCGGCCCAATTCCACCTTCAATCAAACCTTCAAGAAAAGAGCGTACTCCTCAAAAAGCTAGTTGTGACGCCTCTGGTGTTGCGGGTGTCCATGAGCGGCGGTGATTGCTTACCATCAGGCGATCCGTCTGCTTGTTTGCCCTATCCCATAAAATAATATTATTAGAATATTAATTGGACTTTACATTTTGTTCAAAACTACATAAGTTTTCGAGTTACCTCTAGATACACTGATTGAGACTGTTCATTTGTAACAAAAAAGAGAGAAAACGCCGCATAACGTTATTTGTATGAACATCAAGAAAATAGCGTGTCATTAAAATTGCTAAGTCATCACTCAACCCCGGCTCTGACATTAAAGATAGACTTTAAAGTAAACTGCCACATTCAAATCTGGAAAGATAATTATTTTCACAATAATAAAATCAATAAGTATTGCCGCAAGTTCTAATCACTATATTAGATGCAAGCGTCGAGGTTAAAAAAATATATGTTAAAGGTGACTTTAGATACCAGTTTTGTTGTTTATAAACTATGAGTGAGAAAAACTTGCAATCAAACTAAAATTCTAATAAGAATAGGTTCAAGAAATTAAGCCCAGATTGGGTTTATAAAAAACATCACCTTTTATAATCTAATAATATTAATTAAAGATTAATTCCGAAAATTAACGTCAATTGTCATATTGTTATTTTCTTTTGGTGTACGTAATAATGTACATTTGTGAGAATATGTTTTCGCAACACAAATGGTTTTACAAATACAATAGGATTTAGAAAATACCTGATGAAAGCAAGCAAAAAAATTACTCCCTCGTATAGTGAAACGAATATTTTTGTCTACGAGATCATAAATTTACAAGTCTGTGTTGGTTTCCAGTCTTCCGGCTCCAGTGCAAGCTCGGCCATGTTTATTAATTATTCTACGCGCATTTAATGCAAACATGCAAACTTTGCACCCGCGAAAGACAATTCTAAAATGATCGCTCGAAATGCGGAGTCTGTATAGGAAATTTTGAATTGTAGTGAATAAGGTATTTTTAGGAACTATTTGATCAAAATTCATGAAATCGCTTATAATGTATGTAATTTTCGAACATACGTGTTCTCACTTGTTCAATCTTTGAAGATTGAGATAAATAATTTGAAAGATTTGATTTTAACGTATGTATTCCCATAAACTTTTATCTTTGAATCAAAATATACAGGTTGGTGGGCTTTTAGTGATATAGGTGGTAAACGACCACTAACGGTTTTTTCTGATGGTAAGCCATTACCGCCGATCATGGATACATGCATCTCAAGAAACCCAAGCGCATTTTGGAAATATAGTTTGTCTTTTATCCTGTTGCTATCTAAATCTTAAGAACATTTTTCTAGATCCCAGTCTAGACAAGATAACAATTCGGTTCTCGTCAAACTCACATTGCTGTAGGTATTATACGATATATCTCTTGGATTTATCCGCCAATAAAAGTAGGGGTGCACCCATTTAGAAAACATTTGTTCATAGATAATTGTACGGAATAGAGAATATGGAAACCAGACAACACAAGTACACAATCATTACTCTTACAAAACTTCTTAGGCTTATTACAACCCCAAGGTACAAATAGAACTACAGCCACTTAGAATTTTTTTTTTTTTTATTGTTGGGGGCAAACGGGCAGACGTATCACCGATGGTAAGCGATTATCGCCGCCCATGGACACCCGCATCACCAGTAGCGTCACAAGTGCGTTGCCGGCCTTTGGGGGATGGGGAAGGGGATGGGGGGAGGGGTTGGAGTATGGGCCTCCGGTTTCACACCGGTTTTCTGTGAGGCCGTGGTATCACTGCGGTCGAGCCGGCCCATGCATGCCGAAGGTTCTCCCACGGTTGAATCTCGATAGTGTTGAAATTATATCTAATAAATTTATTAGCGAGGACGACAAAGACGTAAGGTTTGACAAATTTACAGAGGTTCTCAGCGGTTCGTCTTCAAAATACCAAGAACAAACAACTATGTAAAATGTATGTAACTATGTTGTAGGATATCTCAAATAAACAAACAAACTATTCTAGCTATTGTGTTTGAGTAATTGGTTTAACATTCTAACACAATAAGTAAATGCTTAGTTTACAATAAGGTTACAGCCTGTGAGAATGAAATGAGTTACTATTCACGGTAAATCTTATCACTCTTGATTACTTACCACGATTACTTCACGTAATTTCTGCTGTATGATATATTCTTCCGTCATAAATATGATCTCATCGAATATAAAGTAGTGAATCGTGTCTTGCAGACGTATTCAGTGACAGGCGACCAGTCTTTGTTCTCTTCATACATAGTAGGTATCCCCACAGCTTTGTTGCCAATTTATAATGAGTATTTACTTTATACTCTTAATCATAGTCGCATAAAATCGAGTACATATGTGTATGGTACCTATGTGGATCTTTTCACTCACACATCTTCCGGGAAGTGAGTTACTCACACAACAAAGGTTATTTATAACTTTGATTTATTAGACTTCTGATCTGATCAATCATTCCGTTTATATAGAAACTTTTTTGATAAAAGTTAAATAGAGGAGAAACACGGAGTATTTATCCTTCCACACCATATTTGTAATTTGATGTACTACACTAGGAGACCAGCCATTCCCGATGCTGGTATTCATTGTTCTCTAATAATACATAACAGAAGTTTTCTATTTTATTATCCCTATAATGTTAACCACAGATGTTTAAGGGCTTAGCCTATTAACGACGACTAGGTAGGTTAATGTGTGCAGTCCATTCCAGCCACGGATAAAATATGTTCAAAAACAGTTATACTCCATTTATCTCTTTTCTGACAATGTATTTTTCTTTCTAATTTTTGTTGAGATAGATCTTCGAAATTAACTTCCTCAACTTATCGCCGAAGTATCGTCGCTGGTATGAAGGTCTTTATGGCACTGTAATTAGTGTACGTTATCTAAAAGTTTCTGAACTGCTTAATTTTTATATTTTAATGACATTTATGTTCAGATTTAAATCTATGACTAGTTCCGACAGAAAAAGAAAGAACATATAAAACCCTCGTTATTTCTAACAATAACAGCCTTTAAAAATTACTGACATATCTTATAGGCCAGTAATTTTTAGCCCGAGTAAAACTATAAACTTTCCAGCACCTGCAATTCAAAAAGCTGCATACCAACATAGAATAAACAAGGGACTTACGACGTTATAAAAATACCGGAGTAACCTACATTCTCTAAAGTACACTGCCAATATTCCGGCTAATTAAAACCACGTAAAATCATACCCCGCAGTTAGCTGGGTATATTGTACGCAGTTATATGGTAGATATGAAACTACTGTTAATTTACATGGAATATGTATGTGAATTAATTTCGTATATTATTACAATGATAATTATTTTTACAGTTCAAATGTTTTTTTATTGTGTGGCAGAGTAAGTGTACGTTATGAGGCAGAAATACGACTGCATTCGATTTTAATATATCTGGCACTATGATAATGAGGCCAGGTTTGATTATTGTGTTGTTGTTCACGAAATAAGTAAGGTCACCGGAACTTCCCCTTGTTTAGGGGGGTCATTCAAAAGTAAGCAAAGCTTGTTGTTCAAGTAATGTTACTTGAGTTACACGTGCGGAGGAACTCACTTACTTACTAGCAACATGACCTGTCTGCAGTTTTGTCCACTTTGTTGTAACAAAATTCAATTATTTTAATATGCAAACTTAAAACATTATTGCAAACGTGTGGTTAAAAACAGCTATACCTTCTAACAAAAACAATATTTTGTTATTCTATTGTGAGGCATTAAGTATATTTATATGTAGGTAGGTAGATACATTAAATAAGCGAAGACACTAAATAGGTATTTCATGCCTATGCTTATCATCAATACATATAATAAAATCGTAACCGGTCGCTGTCTGTACATGGAAGATATCTCAGGAAAACTATTATAGGGGGCTTTATAAACGCAATAGAACCCGAAACAATGATTTTTAGAATTTTTGTCTGTTTATCTGTTTGTCTGTGCGTTTGTGCACGCTAATCTCAGAAACAGCTTATCCGATTGAAATGTGGTTTTCACTAATATATTGTGGTAAGTTTCACTTAACATATAGTGTTTGTTTCATGTCAATCGGTTTATAAATAAAAAATTATGCCAATTTAAAGAATCACGTAGCTGGACGTTTGTAGATTGTAAACGCCTGCACGGCCGCACGGGTATATCCAACGCGCCGAGAGCATTATTTTCTTTTCTTGATTTTTTATTTCTTAATTTTATGTGTAAAAATCTGAAAGTACTTACAATTTAGTCATTTGTGTTATATTTATTATTTATGTTATAAGAACATATTATTTCTTACGGGTTTATAGGGATTGTAAATACATATACGAGTAGGATGTTTATTTTGGATAGGTTAGTTTGATTTCAAGTTCTTGATTCTTTTATAAACCTTATATTTACTTATTTAGTTTAAAATATTTCCTAATTTTTATGTTTAAAAAAAAACATTTTATTTAGTAATTAACCGACTTCAAAAAGGAGAAGGTTCTCAATTCGACTGTATTTTTTTTTATGTTTGTACCTCATAACTTTCGACCGAGTAAACCGATTTTGTTGATTATTTTTTTATTTGAAAGCTGGTGGTTCCCGTGTGGTCCCATTTTAGAGTTATCGTCGGGCCCAGATGAGGTATCTGGGCCTGATCCTCGACGGTAGGTGACTCTTCGACGAGCACTTCCGATAGCTTGGTCCAAAGCTGGTCGACGCTGCCTCCGCTCTTGGGCGACTTTTGCCCAACTTGGGTGGAGCCAGCGTCGCAACGCGACGGGAGTTGTCCGGTCGATGTCGCTGTATGGTGCAGCGGTGTGGGTGGCGGCTCTGACTGCCCTAAATAAGGCCCGCCTCTGGCGGTCTCAGAGGGTATTGGCAGTCAGAGCCATACGCGGATACCGCACGGTGTCGAGAGAGGCGGCGTGCGTCCTGGCCGGAACACCCCCGTGGGATTTGGAGGCGGAAGTGCTCGCCGAAGTTTATCGACGCGTGGCTGAATATCGGGCGGAGTCATCGGAGGACATCTCTTGCTACCGGCTGTCATACACTCCATGGCCGGTAGCGACAGCAGTTTTACCGCGGTCGCAGCCTTCTGCGAAGACGTAATTTCGCAGAAGGAGGTGACGGAGAAGGCCCGGGAGGACGACCTCCACTCGGACCCAATCCGCCGCCGGTGGCCGCTTCTGTGCGGGCAGGCGCTGGGAGGGATCTGGATGTATTAATAACAGCAGATCCCGGGTCCCTCCAGTCTCAGGCGCAGAGAGGCACACCGTGTGCTTTTAGGTTCGAGTCCGAGTTAGGTTATTTTTTTGACTTGCTTTGGTTATTTTTCTAAAAAACAGGAAGTACTTACATTTAACACCTTTGGTTGTTTTCGATAGTTAATAGATTGGGTTGACACGTCTTAATAGTTATTAAACTGTAATAAATGAAACTGAGTAATAATCTGTAAGTATTTATAATTTAGTTGTTTATGATAAGTACGTGTTTACTAAACTATGTTGTGTTAGTATATTGGAAGAATGCCTCGAAAAAGATCCAACCTCACCCAGTGCAGCAGGAATGCTAAAAGGATGTGATTAGTTCGATCACAGGAGTCTGAAGAAGATCATGAGGCTCTCACTGCTGCGTAAGGCCAGGTTTCGTGCTACAGAAACTTCGGCTCAGCGAGAATCTCGATTCAGTTCGCATCGTTCTCGAATGATGGCCACTCGAATTAGGTAGAACAGGGAACAGCGTGAGGCACGTTTGTCCATCGATCGTGAATCTCATGCATTATCGATTATTATTATAGATTTTAACAGGGTGCGGTAAAGGTGATAGTGTTTTTATTCCTCGGATTCCTCTCATCCCAAACCACTTTCCGTTTAGTTTTAAACGAGTCCAGTTCCCAGTGAGCCTATGTTTCGCGGTGACAATAAATAAAGCCCAAGGTCATAGGTACGCTAAAAGTTGTGGGTGTAGATCTAAGTATTAACTGTTTTTCACACGGTCAGCTTTATGTAGCTCTGTCACGTGTTAGCAATCCTAGCAATCTCTATGCTTTGATCCCCGATGGCTATACGTCTAATGTCATGTATAGAGAAGCAATACTTTAAATTCGATTATTCTAAATACCCAAATGACGGTGTTTATGAACCAAAAGATATGTCCGAAAACTGCTGCCCAAAGTCACTATTCCACGCGGACGGAGTCGCGGGCACAGCTAGTTTTAATTATAAAAATAAAGGAGTTGAAGTGAGAGTGAGTTAATAGAGAGTGCACCCGTGTTTGCGCACACACTTGTGCACTATAATATCTCCTACGTACTTGACTGGTCTCCGTTTAGACTGGCCGCCGTGGCCTTAATCGGCTAAGAGAACATCATCACCCAAACCTGAAAGGTATTGTTTGAAATTCATTAAACCTCAGCTAATAAGACAAAACGTTTAAAGGTCTCCTAACTTAGCTTGACTTCCTAGAAATTTTGAAGAAGATCCATTTCAGTAAATTATCCGCTACTTCTGGTTTGAATTAGTATGTAAAGTGGCATCGTAGATACTGTAGTCATACAGTACAACATAGCTTAAGTTTATCAGCCTTCAACCCTCTGTAATTATATTACGTCATTTACAACTCGTGGCACCAGTTAGTCCCAACTCTCTTTACTTTATTAGAAACCATAACATAGATGAAGTGTTTGTGGAACAATAGAACAGCTTGTACAAGTACGACTGGTACGATATAATCCAAATTCATCTTTCTTTTTTTTTGTTAAAGACAACTCCTGCACTAGGAATAAATCCTGTGTCACGGGGAACTTTAAAAACATACATGAAACGGACTCATGGAACACCCAGACTCAGAACAACCATTTGTGGATCACACAAAGTGTTGTCATACGTGGGATATGAACCAACGACACTTGGCGAACGGCGTGGTGACCGTTAAACCACTAGGCCAAACGTGCAGTCGTTTAATAAAGCCTTATCTCTAATAACGCTATGTTATGTTTCATTTGGTTACTTCTCTGTGATTTAAGCTATGTTAACATACTGGTATATTTCTTGGCGCTTAATGAATACGCATGCTAAAAACAAACAACATGATAAAATATGCGTCTGCTATGTTATTCATGTAAATTGTCGTTTGTGGGTAAAAATAGACGAAATATCTAGCGAGGAAACTACGTTAATATAAATTGAGAACGAGTCCAGAAATAAGAATTTCTGGACAAAAGAAAAAGAAGAAGATTTGAAATCAAAGTTTGCAGTTATAACACAAAAGTATGGGTTATCGAATTTCTACACCGAATCCCGTCTACCAGTGCCAAGAAATTCGAATTTAAAAGTCGGAACATATTAATGCAAAATAGTTTTCTAGCGCCAGCTGTGAATGTATTGGATAATTTACAAAGACTCTCGAGTAAAAGTTGTAAAAGTCGGTTTGATTGAGTTGATCTCAGTCTTGTGATTGTTTTTCTCTCTCCTTGTGGTCAGTTGTACAATTTGAACAATAAGGAGACTTGTTATCAAGAGTTTAGATTAAGTGCATACAAATTACGTACATTGCTCATTGTTATAAGATGTTTTTTGTTCTGTAAAATAAATTGTCTTAGTAGATAACAAATTGAGTGTGACAAATGCTGCTGTCCTCTTGGGAAATTAGCATCGTGTGGGAAGGTTTCTTGGATTCCCAAGCTGCACAAGAACAAAAGATGTTGCAGTTACTCTACATTAATGTGAAAGAAATTATTTACCGCTTTGTTTTTAGTATAAAAATTAAAGGCCACGCACGCACACATACTTAAATTTTATTTACAGAAATACAAGCTCTCTGCTTAAACCGTTTTTGAATTTATTTCAGAAACTCTTTGCATTCTTTTTTTTTAGTCTCTCAGAGACTAAAAAAAAAGAAAGTCTCAAAGAGAGTCTCAACAGAGAGTGCTATTCTGAGTTTAAAGCGAACTGTCAGATCTTATCTGCGACTTATCGAAAGCTTTTGATTTGGTTACCTATAATTTATTATGGGACAAGTTGAGGGATGCGGGTGTGCCGGCTCAGTACACCTCCCTCCTCAAATACTGGTACTCTAACCAAAGGAACCGGGTGCGATGGGCGGGTACTCTGTTGGACGAGTACAGGCTGAAATGCGGAGTTAGGCAGGGGGGATTAAGCTCGCCTCTGCTGTTTAATATTTATATCAACCAGCTTGTCGGGCGACTGAGCAGCACACATGTCGGATGCCACATTGACGAAACCTGTGTTAATAATATAAGCTACGCAGACGATATGGTGTTGCTCAGTCCATCGATAGGTGGGTTGAAGAGGTTGATATCGATCTGTGAGGCCTATGCAGCGGAGCATGGCCTGATATATAACTCGAAAAAGAGTGTTATACTCATGTTTAGTGCGCCTAATCAGCAATCACGCAGTGTTCCGCCCGTTAGTCTCAATGGCTTAGAACTAAATATTGTAAATAGTTTTAGGTACCTGGGCCACATTGTGACGAGCGACCTAAGGGACGATGGCGATATAGAGAGGGAGCGCAGGGCATTGTCTGTAAGAAGCAATATGCTTGCCCGTAGGTTCGCTCGTTGTAGCGGGGATGTCAAAATAACCCTGTTTAAGGCGTTCTGCCAGTCTTTCTACACGAGCGGCCTGTGGGTGTCATACACGCGGCGAGCCTACAGTGTCCTGCGTGTTCAATATAATAATGCTTTCAGGATGCTGCTAGGACTGCCATGGCGGTGTAGCGCGTCGGGTATGTTCGCGGAGGCTCGCATAGATGATTTCTACGCAATAATGCGAAAGAAAGTGGCCTCATTACTACAGCGCCTGCATGGCAGTGATAACAGCATTCTGAAAATGATTGCTGCCAGACCAGACTGCCCATTCCAGAAACACTGGGTGGAGATAGTCACAGGTCAATATAAATAATAAATTAACTAAATAATCATGTAACTAAAAATAATGTAAATACTAACAATACTAACTCATCAACTTAAGCACTATTGTTACTAACACCAATTTACTAACATAAATATGGACATTGGTCTGAAATAAAGGGTTTATTATTATTATTAATATCCACCTTTCAATTAATTCATAGATTAAATTATTCTGATTTTTTTGTTTTTTTTTTCGAAAATTGCATGACATTTAGATTTATTTCCTTAGCTTTAAGTAATTTGATGTTTAATCATAGGACAAATATACAAACAGGCTGTAGTCATCTTCGTTACATGTAGTATCGCGTAGTCCCAGTTTCCTTTCGTGATATTTACTCTCGAATCGAAAATTATCTTCTTCCTTTGTCCAATAGGCGTCAGTGGGCAGCCGGCCAAAATATAAACCGAAACCTTTTACCATGTTAACCATTGCGCCGACCCCAAATACAATTGAGGCAGGACAGAAAAATGAGAATAATACGATGTCTTTGATATAGGTTTTTCTTATGATAAAGATTTCGGGTGCACAAAACTTATGAAAAGTTTTTAAAAGCCTGGACACACTGACTTTGACCAGTATCTAGGAACAGAAGCATTAATTAATATTCTCATAGAGGTTAATACTCAAAGAAGATTGCAAGTATGCATGCAGCTTCTTTGAGTATTAATCAAGAACAGGTACTAAGCAACTTGGGCATATGAAGGGTCGATTCAATTCAGTTTCATTATTAGGTCAATGTCTAAGATTCATATCATTCATTGAAGCCAAGTCATGTTAATGTTTTCAAGCCCTACAATTACTTCAATTTTTTTTAACCTTATCAGTCTATACTAATATTATAAACGCAAAAGTTTGTAAGTATGGATGGATGGATGGATGTTTGTTACTCTTTTACGCAAAAACTACTGAACGGATTTGGATGAAACTTTACAGTAATATAGCTTATACATCAGAATAACACATAGGCTACTATTTGCCGCGACAATCGACATATACGCGGGTGGAGCCGCGGTCAACCACTAGTGTAAAATAAAAATACCCTACTAAACATAATAAGAAACTTACATTTTATGTTACTTCCTTCTATCTATAAATAACTCCAAGTCGCTATGATATTCGAATTAGAACAAAACAAATAAAATCGTTTCACGATCGTTAACTGAGGTAGACCTATTATTACGGACAATAAAACAACGAGAAATCTTTAATCAATGCCACAACATAAATCTCCGAAATGTAATCCCTTAAGATGAATAGCTTGCGATTGGTAATGACAGTTAGCAAACGGTATAAAAACAGACTTTTTAAAGTGGTCGTCTTCTTCGACTTGTATTTTAAATCCAGGGCACGTACTTGCTCTTGTGTCAGAAACGTATTACTCTAAATTATTAGCTAGAATGAACGTCGAAGTTTTAATTTAAGTTTTGCAAATTCAAAAACATATTTTATTTTAATACATAATATTGATTGAAAATAAGTTGTCAAAAGAATCAAACTGCATAGCGATAACTACAAAAAGATTCTTGCAATTTTAATTAAAACTTAAACACTTAATGAAAAATCTTAGTAAGTTGAACGCTGTGTCAGCTGTTTCACTTTTATAGAAATATAATGTTATTTAACGAACAACATAGATTGAAGTTTAGAATAATAACTTTCTTCCTTGTTTAAAATTATTAATAAAAAGGGACGTAAATAAAGTTAAAAGTTCAAGGAATCGTAAAAATGTCTGAGGGCCAGATCACAGTTCCAAATGCCCCGTGAAATATCTTTGAAGTCGAAAAGATTGGAATTTATTCCACTTACCTGTCGTTTTCTTTTGTTTTCGCTGATTATTTTCTTCAGGCTTCTGCGTCCAAGATAACGATGCCTCTTTTAAGGTGCCTCATTTTCCAGTAAGTTTGTTATTTTTTAAATTTTATACTCACCTACTTTGTTTCAAAGGGTAACTGTGTAGTAACCACCTATGATTATTTTTTATATTTATTTAATACAGATAAAATGTAATGTTGTTATGTCACTAGTACCCTTAATATTTTTTTATTCATATATATTTACACTTCTGTATTTTCTTTTTCCAAACTACTCTCTAATACACCAGACACTACCCTATACATCCTGTACTTATTTCCATCCCACGGTTGCCTGGAAGAGACTGCTCTTATGGCGATAAGGCCGCCATTTCTAATGACCTAGCATTAAGCATAGCATTATCTGGTGTCCAATAAAGCGATATATATATTATTATTATCAAAATGTTATGACCCATATAATTAATACAACTCACTGAAGTCAATGATCCGGAAAAAGCTTTCTGACTTTACACCGCGTTGTTTGCCCGAGTAAAGGTATACATATCTATCAATATAACAAACTAGCTGTTGCCCGCAGCTTCGCCTGCGTGTATGTCGGTTATCGCGGCAAAAAGTAGCCTGTGTTATTTTGATGTATCAGCTATATTACTGTAAAGTTTCATCCAAATCCGTTCAGTAGTTTTTGCGTGAAGAAGTAACAAACATACACACAAACTTTCGCCTTTATATATTAGTATAGCTGTAGCCCGCGGCTTTGCTCGCGTAGAAGTTGATTATATGTATTTAATTAAAACTGTGTAAGTATCTATGAATAATTTATTCATGCTTTTAAACGTATTTATTTATTTATAATCAATAGTCCATTAAAGTCACCTTTTAACCCCTTTTGGAATAGAATTCCCATATGTGCTGATATAAGTATTCATTTATTTGTAATCAAAAGCCTGAAGACAAAGTTTCAGGCTACTAAATTAAAAAATAACGGACTTCCAGTCTAACCTAGGGATAGAATATCCCGAAACGCTGAAATACATATCTCATCATCATCATCGCAGTCCACTGCTGGACATAGGCATCTTGAATTGCACGCCACTTGGTTCGATCCTCAGCTTCTCTCATCCAGCACCTGCCAGCCGTCTTGGGCAGATCATTATTCCACCTGGCCTGTGGACGTTCTACACTACGTTTGCCGAGACGCGGTCTCCACTCAAGAACCCGTTTACCCCAACGGTTATCAGTTCTACGGCTAATATGGCCAGCCCACTGTCACTTCAGCTGGCTTATCCTGTGGGCTATGTCAATGACCTTGGTTCTCTGCCGGATCACCTCATTCCTGATGCGATCCCTTAGATAGAGAAACGTTGAGCATAGCACTCTCCATAGCACGCTGAGCGACTTTAAACTTGTGAACCAGCCGTGTCCACGTTTCGGCACCATATGTCATGACAGGTAGGACGCACTGATTGAAGTCTTTCGTATTTAGGCACTGTGGGAATAATGATGAAAAACCCGACAAAGTTTCCCAAACGCTGCCCAACCCGGCTGAATTCTCCTGTGCTCCTCGTCCTCGAAGTAGTTTCTAGTTAACTGCAAAGTCTGTCTGAGGTACCACATATATTTTTAAACAACTTCGAGAACGGCACCGTGTTCCACAACCGGTTCCGGTAGAACATGTTCGTACATACGTATCTACTTATTTTTAATCAGTAGCCTAAAAATAAAGTTGCATGTTTCTAACTTTAAGAATGACGGACTTCCAGACTAACCTATATAATAAATAATAAATATTTTTTTTTTTTTTTTTTATGTATGTACATTGATTACTCCGTCAATTGTAGACCGATTTTGAAAATAATTTTTGTATTCGAAAGGGTATGCTCCCCATGTGGTCCCATGGCCACCATATTAGGATCTGATTATGGGATCCCAAGGAAATTGAAGGAAACCCTCAAATTTACGTGAGTGCCTGCAATAAAGTTAAGGCACTTGTCTGCATGCTTTCATATTCTGTAAACATCATGTCCGAAATATTAATTTATTATTCTATACAGTATGTTGTATGTTACCTTTAGTCGTATTCTTTCAAGTTATTTAGGTGAAATGATGATGAGAGACTTGAGAAAGACTAAAAAGCGAAAAATAAAAAATAAACTTCGTTTAAAAAACATTTACAACACGTTTACATTTGGCTTGGCGCCGAATTCAAACCTATGAATAGGTAGCACATACAAATTAAGTTATTTTATACTTTTAAGTTTTTGAAGTCGGTTTTTTTAATCGAAGTTTTTTTATAATCAGCCAAAACCGAAAATTTCATGTTTCTCACTTAAAAGATGACGGTTTTCCTTACAAATTTTCAACCCCTATATCACCCCTTAGGTGTAGAATATCCAGGAACGCTTAAATACGTATCTACTCATTTTAATCAGTAGCCCAAAACTAAATTTTAATATTTCTCACTTAAAAAATGACGAACTTCCTTACAAACTTTCAACCCCTATTTCACCCCTTTAAGGGCATAATATCCAGAAACTGCTAAATACGTATCTAATCATTTTTATTTAGTAGCCCAAAAATAAAGTTTCATATTTCTTTATTATTTAAAAAATTACGGACTTCCATACAAATTTTCAACCCCTATTTCACCCCCTTAAGGGTAGAATATCCAGAAACGCTTAAATACGTATTTACATATTTTTCATCAGTAGCTCAAAACTAAATTTTCATGTTTTTCACTTAAAAAATTACGGACTTCCTTACAAACTTACAACCCCTATTTCACCCCTTTACGGGCATAATATCCAGAAACTGCTAAATACGTATCTAATCATTTTTATTTAGTAGCCCAAAAATAAAGTTCCATATTTCTTATTTATAAAATTACGGACTTCCGTACAAACTTTCAACCCCTATTTCACCCCCTTAAGGGTAGAATATCCAGAAACGCTGAAATACGTATCTACTAATTTTTTATCAGTAGCCCAAAGCTAAAGTTTTATAACTCTAACTTTAAAAATGACGAACTTTCATACAAATTTTTAACCCCTATTTCACCCCCTTAGGGGTATAATATTCAGAAACGCTTAAATAAGTATCTATTCCTTTTTAATCAGTAGCCCAAAAATAAAGTTTCATGTTTCTAACTTCAAAAATGTCGGACTTCCAGACTAACCTATGTACAAAATCACAACCCCTATTTCACCCCTTAGGGGTAGAATATTTAGTAACGCTTAAATACGTGTTTACTAATTTTTAATCAGTAGCTCAAAAAGAAAAGTTTTATGCTTCTAACTTAAAAAATGACGGACTTCCATACAAACTTTCAACCCCTATTTCACCCCCTTAGGGGTGGAATTTCAAAAATTCCTTTCTTAGTGCTCACTTACGTTATATAATGAACCTACATGCAAAATTTCAGTATTCTAGCTTCAACGGTTTGGGCTGTGCGTTGATCTCTGGGTATGTCAGTCAGTCAGTCAGTCACCTTACTCTTTTATATATATAGATTTAAAAAACTTTCTGTTTATATCACTTTCTGTTTAAATCTCTGAAACTAATATATGGATAGGATTTTTATTTATATTATTTTTATGAATAAAACATATGAAATGTAGGTAGTAGAGCCACGCTGATTTCAGCACGGATGGACCGGCTCGACCGGGGCGGTACTACCCTCGCACAGAAGATCAACGTAAAATGACAGCGTTTATGCTGTCGTGTTTCGTTGGTGAGTGCGAGACCGGAGGCCCAAATAGTCTAGTCAACAAGTTCCATACTTGTTGACTAGACTAAAAGATGCAGAAGCATCACTAGGCCGCCATGGTGTGGGTCGCCATGCTGCATTGTCTGCATTCGCAATGAGTATGGTGACCACCACTCTTGGATTCTGCTTATGCTTTCCATCAGGCAGAGTAGAGTCATTATGGCGGGCCAAACAAAAAAAAAAAAATGATTATCAAATTTTGCAGCTTGCCCAGAAAGTTAATTAAAATCCTCTTGAAAATCCAGTAACTTCATTTCCTAGGAGGGGTCTATGTTCAGCAGTGGACTATTAAAAGCTGTTATTGATGATGATGGAAATCTAGGGGTCTTACGTATTATTTGCTTCGACCATTTTGTCTTTTGACTCCGGCGAAAACAACACATTACGTAGCGTCTTAGATACTTGCACCGTCTGTCCTTCTAGCTCTTATTATATTTCTTGGATCTAGTTAAAATAATATAATAGAGACGGATTTTACGTTTTTGAAATGCCTCGTTTTGTAGTTTTGAAAGTTTGTACAATGCTAGTAATACTAAAATATTTCATTTGATACTATTTAACTATGCCCATTAAATAGTAAACGTAGTAGATGTATATTGTGATGAACTTATTGGCTGACCAATATTTTTCAGCGGTGGTCACTTAGACTTAACACAAGTAGTGTTAAGTCTAAGTATATATATAATACAGATATAGATATTTAGGTAATTTAAAAGTTCAAAGTTAATCGTAAAGTATTATTAAGTATAAAATATATTCTGATTAAACTGCTAAGTTAATTTATAAGGATTTATCCTAGAGCAATCGATAGTTTTAAAAATGTAAACTCTTGGTTTGCCTAGTGGTTTAGGCGGTCGCCACGCCGCTTGCCAATTCGCCAAGTGTTGTGGGTTCAAATCCTACACAGGACAACACTTTGTGTGATTCACAAATTGTTGTTCGGAGTTTGGGTGTTAATTGTGTCCGTTTCATGTATGTCTGTAAAGTCCCCCGCGACACAATATGTTTATTCCTAACGCGGGAGTTGCTTTCTTAAAAAAAATGAAAAATAAAATGATACTCATATTAAGAAGGTAGAACAACCTGAATAAGTTTT
Source organism: Diaphora mendica (assembly GCA_949125395.1). Taxonomy (NCBI): domain Eukaryota; kingdom Metazoa; phylum Arthropoda; class Insecta; order Lepidoptera; family Erebidae; genus Diaphora; species Diaphora mendica. Next base: position 20,372,145 of record OX421313.1, on the reverse strand, counting down.
AGTGTATGCCTTTTACGTCTCACTGATACCGATGAGAACTGTATATCATAATGTTTTATGACAAGAATGAATGATATATCATAACGACAAAAAAACTAACGACAATCCTTACTTATCAAAGTCACACTTCAAGTGTCCTGAGATTGATATTCCACGCAAGCATGCGTGAGATTAAGCATACGTGACTTTTTCGTTTCCTAGTTTGCTCTTTGACACGGAAATCGCGAAGAATACCGTGTGATAAAGTATTTTAGTTAAGCTATTATTCTTGACTTCAGAAAATCGTGAACGTTTATTTTCTGTCTGGTATCTGTGAAATGTTTCTTTGTATGCAAATGAGGAGACGATTTATGATCATTTCGCGTATTCTACTAACTACGGATCTTACTTGCCTTTAGACTTGGTACCCGCTTCAACCGTTTAAACCAGCATCTTATAAAGGTTATTGCAATGTAAAAGGAAATGATTAAAGCTGACTGTAAACAATGCGTTTATCTGACTTGATACTAAATTTCATAAAATTATGTTTTCTATTGAGCATAGGCCACTGCAGTATACAAATTTTATTTCATTAATAGGTATATTTTCCATGATCCAAGAGCCCATATAAAGTGGTCGATGTTCTTTAAGTAAGAAATCCAGACTGCACGGTTAGCCCAGTGGCTTAAGTGGTCGCCACACCGCTTTCTCCTGCGTAAAGTGTTGTGTATTCAAATCTGATATGGGACAACACTTGGTGTGATTCACTAATTGTTGTTCTGAGTCTGGGTGTTCTCTGTGTACGTTTTCTGTATGTTTGTAAAGTCTTCCGTGACACAGGATATATTCAGAATGTGGCAGTTATCCTTTAAAAAAAAACCTACGGATTACTTCTGATCAATTGATGAAAACAAATTATTAAATACTACGAGTTTAATGTAACTTTTTTTAATGTTTGTTACTATTTGCTTATATTTCAATGTTCCATTTTAAAGGCATATTATTCAGCAAAAACACAAATCGTAGACTCACATATTTTAATGATATTATCCGTTGGGCTATTATCACCATCCTACAACGGTGGAAAGTTCTACCTATATGTCGTTTAATGAAACCCTATAATGGTTCGAATGTGATCATTCAGATTGAAAGTATAGAGGCGTTTAAGGTATTTGGGTCGAGACGCCGATGATATCGACAAAGCTTCTTATCGGAAACTAATTTAATCGATGCATACATAAGTTTTTATAGCTTTAAATGTGCTACTTACGCAGTTTTCCAGCAGACACAAATGGGTGGGGCTTATTTTATTATTATTTTAACATAGACTAAAATACTGTAGGTTTCATTATTTTAATTAAACTTACAATCTATGTTCATGGATTAAAAATATAAAGTGTTATCTCTATTCATCGTATGGGTGTCGTAAAAACCGCTTAAGAGAAAAATCTAAGCTACACAGCAAACAAAAAAAAAAAACTAAACACACGATAGGGTTTGTTTCAAATTGGTATAGACAAACCCATAAAGTGTAAATTGAGTACGCTTATATAGTAAGCTAAAACCTCCTTTCTGAGGACAAATCTCCTTTGTCTAAGTGAATTTATATAAGCGTAATGATTATGATGACAGTGTTCAGTTGTGCAATATAGTTGCTTAGGTTTGTAGCTGAATTTAAATTAATCCTTTTTAATGTCAATGATCATGAATGTAAAGTGATATTAAGTTCAGATAGGTGTTAAACAAATATAACATGGTACATTGATTGTAAATTGTTGCAGTTTCATGATCTTCACATTGCGGTCGGATAGCGCAATAATTTTAAATGCACCGTCAAACGTTGAGTTGAATGGATTATGTGTGGTATAATGTTGGGCCATAAAATTAGTTACATGCCGTAGCGATAGTACCACTCTAAATGTGCTATATTAGAATATTTATTGAAGGAGGACTTAGTTACGAAGTGATTATACCCCCAAAGTTGTTTCTAGAATATTTCAGTGTTCGAGACCGAGGTATGACCATTCAATTTCAATTTGAATCGGGGATAAATTTTAGACAAAGGCTGAACGTATAACGTTATAATGCTATAGAGCGAAAATAAATATAGTAAGCCATAAATAAACATATTATTTTTTACTTTCAAAATATTGATTTTGGTAAGTAAATCTTTTACAGATATTTTTACACGTCGGACTTTGCAGTTAGAAGGCGCCGGCAGTTGTTACGGCTCACTCTGGGAACAAATACCGAAACAAACCACAGAAGTTTCTTTTTCTCAATTCCGTGCACATTGATTAAATAAAAACTATGCGAGTACAGTAAAGGCACATAAAACAAACAGGTATATCATAGTACGGTGTATATATAAAGTTTAAAATTGAACATTATCTTTATTAAGATCTTTAATATATTTTTCATCCCACCAGCTCGTAAAGAGTATTTTTGCGCTTCGATATCTGAGTGCAAAAGCCGTTTTTATCCTCTAGACGAATAAACTAAATTGAATTTAGAACATCGCTCGAGTGCACTAAGTTTGTGAATTTAAAACATCATTAAACCTATTTACTTCTAACCTCCATGGTGCGATTAATCATACAATATTTTTTAATTTGTTAAAAACTCAGACTCGGAACCTTCTTGGTGTAGTTTTTTTTTAATTTGCTCTGCCCGCACCATTTTCTTGTTAAGTAACTATAGCAACTTAACTTTCGTTTTTTCTTAATTTATCTATACATCCATACAAATAAATAAAATTGAAATGTCTGTTTGTAATATTAAAATAACCGCTTTTTACTAAATGCATATGTATGTTTACACGGTACATAATATACTAAAATATTATTTTTATAATTTCTGTTACATTGTCTGTCTGTAGTCGGTCTGTCTGTCTGTTTGTTCCGGGTAATCCCTGGAACGGCTGGACTGATTTTGATGTGACTTTCACTGGCAGATAGCTGAAATCTAAGGAGTATCTTAGGCTACTTTTTTTAGACTAGCTTTGTCCCGCGGTGTTCCTCTCGGTACGACAAACGCCGCGGGTAACACCGCGGGGTTGAGCCAGTACCTAAGTATTTTTTAAACAATTTAAAAATTAATCTGTAATACTTACCTATCATAATGTAGTACCTAATAAATATTAATACCTAAACTGAAATAAAAGTATCTTGTGATTGTTAATGCGTTTTTTGCATTTAGTTGTTTCCTCGCTGAGGTGGAATGAAAAGTTAGGTGTTGCATTCGAGTGCAAAGATTTTTCACCTCGTGCTCTTTTGATTCCCTCGCTGACGCTTAGGATTCTAATTTTTGATTTTAGATTTTATTTTAGAATCCTTCGCTTGCTCGGTCATCAAAATTGAGCACGCGGTTAAAAGCAACTTTGCACTCTTGTATAACAAATAACTATAAATATTAATTGGTCTGTTGGTCTAATAGTTAGTGACAAATATTTTTGAGATGAATAATTGCATACGTACATTACCTTTGTAATGGACCAGTAATAATAAGACTACTCTTTTACAAAATATACCTACATTTAAAGTATAATCAGCTTACAGCATAGAATACTCAGAGCAAAAGACGCCCACACAAAATGGTACGATATCGTATCGTGCAGGAATCGTACCGATATCGCAACAGTAAAATGAAATCATATCGTCAAACATCACAAGAGAAAGTAGAAGCCAATTTCTATCAAGAGGTCATGTCGATCACAAACGTCAATACAAAAAAAAAACAGAATGATTCCACGAAGTACGCGAATAACACAAAGTCGATATTTCGATTCATAATTTCGAATGTTGTAAAACACGTATTGAATTTATAGTTTCTAACATTCGAATTCGTATCGTCATGGTGGGTGTTCGTGATACGATTTTGTATCTAGGTTGTGATGTGTAAGCAGCCTAATCATTTAGATTATACACTTGTTGTTACAAACAAAAATTGCACGATCATTAGTCAATTTGTTTCATATTAAAGTTATAGATCGAAATTCACACAACTTAAATACTATTTTATATATTGCGCGCAATGTAATTTTTTTTAATTTAAACCTTATACAAATACAACAAAAAAGGGAACAAATACAAATGACTGCCCTCGATCTTGACTAACTTTCTTCCGATCAATCTTATAAGAGACTTAATACCTATTTCCCTAAGAAAGATGGTTATGGCAAAATGGCTTCGCTTTATAACACCACAAAATATTCAAATAAGATACACAATGATTTACATTTATTGTACAGCCTTAATGGCATTGTCCGGATATTAATTTATAAACAATGCCCCACGATCTATGGTTCCTCAATAGCTTATGACCCGAAAAGCAAATCTGGGGCGTCTCATGAAGCCGGAATTCCGTTACAATGCGACAGGAATGTTAATGGGTCGACACATTTACAGGAAACTACCGACGTGAGACGACCGGTGTCGAAAGAAACAATGATGTATTTGTTGTAGTAGGAACGTAATTTCAGCACTTAGTATTTTCTAGCATATAGAGTAATTATATTACTAAAAGTATTTTGCAATTTGAGGCAATTAGTGTTCATATTATTTATGTACGAACATATATGTATATGTCGGAGTGAGGGTATCCAAATAATAAAAGTGATACAAACATTTGCCACTATCGAACACTACGGAACACTCTATATAAAGCGGCGCGATCGGCAACAGGACACAGTTCTCTTCAGATCTCGCGACGACCATATCTATTATTTGATTTGCGATTTATTGTATCTCTGTGTTTTATATTGTGTGTATGAGGCGATATTTATCAGTGGGGGAATTACTAGCCTAGGTGGCGAATTCCACAGGGCATCGCGGAGGGGTGAGCGTTGCCCCAATCCCCTCATGGGGGGTTGCTGATGGTGTTTAAGTTAATTCGTATTCGTTTAGTAGTGATTAGTGTTTGGCTTTGGTCAAGATTGGCTGTATCTTTCATTCATGTTCTCGTTTATTCTTGTGTCTCTGACATCAGAAGTGCGATCTGAATCTCATTTGCCCACAACGTTTGAGAGTGTAACGGATCGTCAGTCGCGGCGAGCTGTCGAACTACCCTCCGCTCGAAAATCGTACGAGGTGTCATTTGTTAATTTTTTGTAAGCGAGAACGCTCACATAGTGTCAAAGTGTCGGTATAGCCTTTTCGCGTACGAACGGTTTATGAGACGTGCGGCCTACAACAGCGGCAGCGTGCGGTAGTAAAAGCAACGCATCGGTAACTGGGAAGTAACCGGTATGTACGGACAACTCCAACAATCCGGTGAGTCGTACTATTTTTATTTTGTGCTGAGTACTCTTTAATAAGATAAGTTCTGTCAGATGAATTTCTAGGCAAACGACAATATTGTGTAATTTATACTCTCGATTGTTTGATTGATTGTTGTTTTTTGTGTAAACAAAAATAAAATAGTGGAATAAGTAAAAGCTTGCATTAGGGTTTTAAGCAGCAATTTTCGAAAAGAATCTTTTTCTTAAAAATAATAAGGTCGTTTCTATTGGTGGCATCGGTACAAAGGTAGTCGATTTAGGAAATTTAGAGTGTAGTATTATACCATAGCAGAAATATGTCAGAAATGGAGCTGCCTGGGATTGAGCTGCCGATTTTGCACATGCTGTTTGTTTATTGTTTAAATTTATTTCTTATTTTTAACCCCCGACGCAAAAAGAGGGGTGTTATAAGTTTGACGTGTCTGTCTGTCTGTGGCACCGTAGCTCGCAAACGGATGAAGCGATTTCAATTTAGTTTTTTTGTATGAAAGGTGATTTACGTGCGAGTGTTCTTAGACATGTTTCATCAAAATCGGTTGAATCGTTTAAAAAGTTATGGGGGTAAAAGTGGGGAAGAATAACCGAATGTCTGCAAAACGTGCCAGTATAATCGTTAAATGACAATTGTGTAATTGATAACTTCGACCTGATGCTGCATAAGGGGTTTTTTTATTTATTCAATTTTAAATTTATGATTGTGATGTGATTTTTAGTTTGAGGCGGATTCATCTTTGATTGCAGCTATTAACATTTTTTTAATTATTATTTTGACCACTTTGTGATAGTTGTGACTCGAATTATAATTACCGTTTTTTTATTTTGTGATGAAATGTCGATATTTTCAGTAAAGATAAAAAAACTGGTCGGACTTCTATTTGGTGTCAGCTATCTCACCAGCAGCTGGTGATTGTAGCTGGCATGTCTATGTAGTTGGCAGATAGATATACGTGTGGTAGTCACAAGGGATGACTAACTGTTACATTTGTGGTGGTCCCAGGGATGGCCTACGATACTATTTATTTGGATTGCTTTGAGAATTTGCAGCAGTAGTCAATTACTAAAGTTCTTATTTTATGTTGTTTTGATTTTAATAACGATGTTACTGTTTTCTTTTGCTGTTCAGTAGTGTACTGCTTTATTGAGACAGAATAGACAGTGAGGTCAGATATGGCAGAGTGAGAGAGATACTGTGTGTACACGTATGTGACATTTGATAGGGAAAGTGTAAATTAGTAAAGTTTGATCTCAGTAACTTAGTTTTGATTCAAAGTTAAGAAAGAAATTAGACAAAGTTTAATCCTAAATATAAAGGACCGTTTAAAATTGTAGAGTTGCTCGACGGCGATCGTTATACTTTGAAATCTTTAACTGGTAACAGAATCTACAAATGCGCTTGCGTTCGTATACGAGAGTTTCCTTTAAGTGATATACCCGAGGAGGTAGATTTGTCTGGCATTGATAATAGTGAGGAAAATCCCTGTAGATCAAGTCCCTATTGATGTTGATGATGATAATCAAGGGTTAATTAATGCTGATGCAATGGAATGAAATTGAGTTGTAATTGTGTGGCGAGTAGTCTCTATAATGAGATATGAGATATCCTATCAGCGTGGTGGTTGTTAAAGTTTAGTTAAGTTTTGCGAAAGGCGAGGTGGCCACTGAAAGGCGAGGTGGCCACTGAAAGGCGAGGTGGCCACTGAAAGGCGAGGTGGCCACTGAAAGGCGAGGTGGCCACTGAAAGGCGAGGTGGCCACTGAAAGGCGAGGTGGCCACTGAAAGGCGAGGTGGCCATTGAAAAGTGAAATTGGTAGAATAAGAGGCCATGTAGATATTGTTAATAATAATAATCCAAAAATGTGTAACGCGATAAACGGTGAGGTGACTGTTACGATACTACTTACTGGTGTTATTAATTTAGTATGTAGCGAGAAGTCTATTAGCATTCAGATTTGATAACGAAAAGCCTATTTTATGAGAATGTCCTAAATGAAGTTGTTCCACAGAAGATAATTTTAATTTTAATTTTAAAAAAAATATTTTTAAATTTATATAATTTTAGATTTTAAATGCGTCTTTTAACTACCAAATAAGTTTATTAGCTTTAGTTGTAAATGCATGTTAGATTCACATCTAGTAGATGTAAATCGGAAGCAACAATGTAATGTTTATTATTATCTAAGTATGTAAGTGAGATTTTACATCAGTTTTGTGAATTATAATAAAAAAAAAAAAAAAAAAAAAAAAGATAAAATGTAATAATGTACCCAATGTCCTTGGTCAGGAGTGGCCGAACAACACAAAAACCTTTCGTTTCTGCGGATAATGATGATGATGCCTTCAACATCACACGAGGACGTGTAATACATCAGGACGGCCGTGTCGGAGTGAGGGTATCCAAATAATAAAAGTGATACAAACATTTGCCACTATCGAACACTACGGAGCACTCTATATAAAGCGGCGCGATCGGCAACAGGACACAGTTCTCTTCAGATCTCGCGACGACCATATCTATTATTTGATTTGCGATTTATTGTATCTCTGTGTTTTATATTGTGTGTATGAGGCGATATTTATCAGTGGGGGAATTACTAGCCTAGGTGGCGAATTCCACAGGGCATCGCGGAGGGGTGAGCGTTGCCCCAATCCCCTCATGGGGGGTTGCTGATGGTGTTTAAGTTAATTCGTATTCGTTTAGTAGTGATTAGTGTTTGGCTTTGGTCAAGATTGGCTGTATCTTTCATTCATGTTCTCGTTTATTCTTGTGTCTCTGACATATATTTATAATTTATATAATGTGCTTACAGTTTCTCCGTATTAATGTGTTTTGTGTAATGTCGTATACTATTTTACTAATGGATTCAAAAACTTTCAAATGATGAAAATAAATTTAAAATCAATTCAATAGTTACTAAATCCCTTACATTATTTTTTATAAATAAATGTTATAGGTGCATTTCTAAACCTTTGAATGTCCATGCTCCTTCTCCCAAAGTTAGGGGTACAAGGGGTGATCGAGGAGGATTTTTTATCTGAAATATCTCATTATTATGATATGAGTTGCATTCATATATGTATTTAAAATATCTTAAAGGAAATAGTTTTTTGGTTGTAATCGACGTAATGATCTTAAAGTTTTGAAAGAAAAAATAATTCTGACGTTTTACCAATTTGAAATGCACATTTTTAAACGAGGGAAAATGCCCTTTGACATAGCTCCAACGCAAAAATCAAATTGCTGTTCGAGTCACTTTAATTGGCAAATCAGTCTCAATTTGCAGCTATTTTTAACACGGCATAGAGCTACCATCAGTATACAGCTTATAAAGAAGGAAATAACATCCCAATAAGTGCTTACTGCGATATTATTTTTGATGTTATATTAATCCTATTATTCCCGGCAGAGTGAGGTCTCATACCATAGGAAACGATATAATTGTTAATTTTATTCCATAATTTTATAAAATAATATTATTGAGGTAAACTATATAGTATATACATAATTCCATCGATGCGAATCACAAACTTAACTCAAGTTCAAAGTTTGTGTATACCTATATATTATTCACCTTAACTTAAAATCATACAGCTTGGCACATCAATGATGATCTATGGACACAGAAGTTGGATAATAGGACTTTTCATATTGATTTTTGGGTTATTTGATTTATTTGGGTCTGATGATGAAGCCAGAGGATTGGTCATATAACTTTTCTTTTCACTTTAACTTTTAAATTTGAGCCTACATGAATAGCTTTTACTAAACTATATTTATATTTCAGGCCACCGTTTTTAACCGACTTCAAAAAAGGAGGAGGTTCTCAATTCGACCGTATATATGTTTTTATGTGTGTTCGCGGATAACTTCGTCGTTTATGAACCGATTTTGATGATTATTTTTTTATTGGAAAGGAGATGTCCCAACGGTTGTACCATGAATGACATTAAAATCTGATGATGGCATCCAAGAGAAATCGAGTCGAACCTTGAAGTTGGGTTTTGTTTTTGTTAAAATTTTACTTGTGTCTTTTGATAACAAAGACAAAAGTGTTTCACTTGCATATTCATAAACCAAATAGAGTCTATTGTTAGAGAATAGATATTTATCAAAGTCATTGTTATGCAACACATAATGCAAATGCATGTCTCTAAATCTAGGAGCGTATCACAATATAAGAGCTATTGTATGGCTGTTTGGTTTACAAACATAAATGAAATATGTGCAACCAATGGAATCTGCTGATTTACTTGCTTATTAGATAGACATTTAGAATTCACAAAAGAATGCATTTCTGTGTTACATTTTTAAATTAAATTTACTACGTCATAAACTAATTACACCTGCATAATCTCCATATAACTCTAAATAGAAATAAGAAAATCTTCACTCATACAAAACAATGATACATCTATTTTGAATAATATCTTAAATAAAAAGTGTTAGAAAAGTGACATCTTTGAAATCCATACTTTATATTATAAATGCGAAAGTAACTGTCTGTCTGTCCTGCTTTCACGGCCAAACCGCTGTACCGATTTCAATGAAATTCGGCATGGAGATACTTTGATTCTTGAGGAAGGACATAGGCTACTCGATAACCGACAAACACGCGGGCGGAGCCGTGCGCTATTGCTAGTGCATTATATGCGATTAAAATTTATCGCCTACTGTATTTCCGGACCGATGGAAGCTCAGCCTAGCCTAAAGGATAGCAAGTTAGTTTTGGCTCTTGAGATGTAGGTGTGTACGTAATATAGCTGATTTGTTACTCTTTTAACTTATAATAATAGTGTTTCCACTAAACCACCCCAGCAGCCTGCTTCAGGTGCCTACCTCCGAAAATTATCCAAACCATGTAATTTTAGGCCCCCGCTGAACCGTCGGTGCGAAGTCAGAGCAACGTAAAACTTAGCTAACTAAAGGGCTAATTATAATCAACAGTAAGAATAATATTATCGAACAGAAACAAAGAAGAACTAAATTAAGAAATTCAATCTTCTATGATATTATTGAATATAATACACACATCAAAAGTGTCTAGGGATCAAGCATTTTATGCGGATTTCTTGAGATTGAGATGTGGCTTTGTAATAAATTTATGATTTTATAAATTTATATGGATCCTTTTTGGTGCATTTCATAATTTGAATCAGGAACTGTCAATCAAATTCGAGTAAAAGATGAAAATCAGCTGTCAATATTTTCCCTATAAAAACATACAACGCATTGAAGACATTATTAGTGCTACTGTTTCCCTACTACTGATTAAAACCAACGTTATTATGGAGCGGCGACGTCATTTAAGCAGGGAAGAAATGCTCAGAGCCGTGGGAATGATAGAAGCTGGTTCCCGGCAACGTACTGTGGCTTTAGCTCTGAATACAAGTCAGAGTGTTATCAGTCGACTTTGGGCACGTTACCGAAGCACTGGTACCGTGGCTGAGCGCCATGGAGGACGGTATCGCTGCACCACACGGAGACAAGACCGATACATTCAAATCTTAACTCGAAGAGCTCCAACAATAACCGCCATGATGTTAGCCGTCAGGCTTCATCACTCTTCAGGGAACTTAATTAGCGACCAAACAGTCAGAAACCGCTTGCATGAAGTGAACCTTCATTCCCGAAGACCGCTACGGGTACCACCTATAGCAATGCACAATCGTAGGATTCGATATCAATGGGCTCTTGAACACAGAAATTGGGCAGAAGAACAATGGCGTTTCGTGTGCTTTTCTGATGAGTTTCGTTTTGGTATGAGACCGGATACAAGACGTATACGACACTGGAGAACCCCTGGACGCCAACAGCGATTAAAATCCTGCCAGGAAGTCCATCCTTATAGTGGTGGAACCATCATGGTATGGGCGGGTATTTGGATCGGCGGAAGAACTGAGTTGATTTGGATCAGAGGCAACCTCAACGTTCAAATTTATGCTGAGACGATTGTATCAGACGTCATCGTTCCTCTATAAGTGCAAATCAGTCCCTTATTTCAGTTAATGCATGATAATGCACGACCGCACACCGCAAGAGTTGTAAGACAGACTCTCGCCGCAGCTAACATCAATGTCCTGCCCTGGCCTGCTCAGTCGCCAGACTTGAACCCGATTGAGCATGCATGGGATATGCTACAGAGAAGAGCTCTGCCGAATATGGAGGGTATCCAGTCGCAAGAAGACCTTTTTTTGTTGTTGCAACGAACATGGGCGGCCATTCCACAGCGTGATTTGGATGAACTCATTTTGAGTATGCCAAACCGATGTTCTTGTGTTGTTAGTGTTCGCGGTAGAAACACGGATTATTAATTGTTTAAGTTACCTAATAAAATTTTAAAGAAAACTGTTATTTCAGTCTTTTTTTCGAACTTTAATGTTAGTGGTTCAAATGTCAAAAATCCCTTTATTAGGAAAATGGCAAATTTCTTTATTAATGCAAAGGTGACTTGGTTTATCGTTACTGTGACAAACGAAAACACTTTATTTGATGAATCCTTAAAGAAAATTTTAATTAATATCAATCAGGAGAAAAGTTATTGCAAAAATATATGTTGATCCCTAGACACTTTTGATGTGTGTAGATACAAAGATTTCCTCGCTGATATGGTGGTGATGGTGACCGCATGCGGAACGAAACCGTACCGCTATGTCATGCGTATAAACCGCTGTATTATGTCGGTGGGTGGTTAATGCCGTACATTTGCGGCGCCACAGAGTAATGGAAAGAGATACATCACGAAGTTTGACGGTATTCTGAGTTTAATGGTTTTGTTTATGTGACTGTGGTTATAATCGTACTTTGTGACCCGTACTGTAAACGCATTAATAAGGAACATAGTGTAAGAATCTGGTTGGTATTGCATAAGGTATTAAGAGTAGATATTTCGGTAGATCATTCTTTATCAAATAATGCTTTTGGCATTGTACATTTTGTTACATAAAGTTATTCAACGAATAAGTTAAAATGTTGTACATGCATGTATATGGTCTCGATACCAACAATTATAGAAAAACATACATACATACAACGCAAATAAATGTATTACTGCCCATTTTTTTGCAGTCGCATACTATGTACTATATACTATACATATTATACTATATGCTTGTACTGTTAAATAACAAATTCCCGTTAGTCATCAATTTTACAAAGGAACACACCACTATTTCCTTCAAAAATAAAAATATGTTATGACTGAGCATAATTTCTTTTATCAAAAATTATAATATATGTATACCTAAAAGCACCCAGCATGTTAGAGGCAGAAAATATAATTATAATAAATTGTTCTCATTACCAAGTTGAGAGGAACTGGCGCAGTGCTGTGAACCATGTGCAAAATCACACATCAAATTACACCGATGTAGGAAGCGGAGTACTCGAGTGAATAGAACCGAGTGAAGGTGAAATCATTTGAATACATTTTTGGAACAAGACGGGTTTTGGGACTGAGGTTTTGTGTTAAATACCTTTATTAAAATTATGATCGCGTTTGAAAATACACACATCAAAAGTGTCTAGGGATCAACATATGTGTCTAGGGATCAACATATATTTTTGCAATAACTTTTCTCCTGATTGATATTAATTAAAATTTTCTTTAAGGATTCATCAAATAAAGTGTTTTCGTTTGTCACAGTAACGATAAACCAAGTCACCTTTGCATTAATAAAGAAATTTGCCATTTTCCTAATAAAAGGATTTTTGACATTTGAACCACTAACATTAAAGTTCGAAAAACAGACTGAAATAACAGTTTTATTTAAAATTTTATTAGGTAACTTAAACAATTAATAATCCGTGTTTCTACCGCGAACACTAACAACACAAGAACATCGGTTTGGCATACTCAAAATGAGTTCATCCAAATCACGCTGTGGAATGGCCGCCCATGTTCGTTGCAACAACAAAAAAAGGTCTTCTTGCGACTGGATACCCTCCATATTCGGCAGAGCTCTTCTCTGTAGCATATCCCATGCATGCTCAATCGGGTTCAAGTTTGGCGACTGAGCAGGCCAGGGCCAAAGCCACATCTCAATCTAAAGAAATCCGCATAAAAATGCTTGATCCCTAGACACTTTTGATGTGTGTATAATTCAAATACTGTTCACAGATATTTTTAACCCCCAACGCAAAAAGAGGGGTGTCATAAGTTTGACGTGTCTGTCCGTCTGTTTGTCTGTCTGTCTGTGGCACCGTAGCTCGCGAACGGATGAAGCGATTTCAATTTAGTTTTTTTAGTAAGAAAGGTGAGTTACGTGCGGGTGTTCTTAGACATGTTTCATGAAAATCGGATGAGTCGTTTAAAAGTTATGGGGGTGAAAGTGGGGAAGAATAACCGAATGTCTGCAAAACGTGCCAGTATAATCGTTAAATGACAATTATGTAATTAATAACTTCGACCTGATGCTGCATAGGGGTTTTTTTAATTTTATATTTATAAGTATCTACATTAAAGTTATGCGTAATCTCATGGGATAATTTGGATGTATTAAGACAAAACTTAAGCTATAAGTTTCAGCATCGACTATTTTACGTGAAACTATAACGACTTTAGAAAATAAAACTGCTATTTTAAAGTTCAAAATATATTCAAAAATAAATTTTTACTGAAAATTTTAATGCTACCACATCCAACGTAACGATTTGATCAAAACACTCTAAACCAATTTCCATTAGGTGCTTTGAAATATCCGACACCCGGCAAAAAGTTAGCAGCTCCGTAATGAAGGAACTTAGCCACTGAAAGGGTTAAAACTGAGAAAGCCTCGATTCTCTTATACGAAGAAAATTGGTTATTCATTGCTTAGGTTGACTTTGCTTCAGTAATGTGCGTATTGGAAAAAGTTTCGCGACGGTAATAAAAACGTATGACAGTTCTAACACTGGTAATGAGAGCCCGTATTTCAGATGAGGGTGAAATATTGCCTTTACGTTTGAGAAACCTCCTTTTAAACATTTCTTTTCTCGTACATTTCTGCACATGTAACTGACTTGAAACTTATTTAGAAATAAAATGATAAGCACATTTATTTTCGTTGTAGAGTCCGAATTTTACTTTAACCAATTTTGAAATATTGAATGATTTAACGTTCTAATAATGCTCAAAGTACGATGTTTTTTAAATGTATAAGTTTTTAATATTGATGTTAATTAGAGTAGATTCAATAAATTTAAAACATTAGCTTGATGTTTATGCGATTCTAGTTAAGCGCAAGAATTAAGTTATTTTATTTAAATTAACATCGGTAGGTACTATATAACTAATGCGAAATAAAAAATATATTACACAACCTGTTATTTTTTTAGCATTGAAAAGATCTTTAACTAAGTTTTAAAAATTTGCAGGTAAATGTAGTAACTCATTTAGAAATTAGATATAGTACCAAGTGAAATACCATAAAAACACGTAAAACCACTTTTTATAAAACCCAAGTACCGTACCGTTATAATAAGGATGATCTTAATGTTAAAGTGTTCTCATTTCAATAAAAACAGCTCTAAAAAGTTCATCTCATTTCATAATATCTCCAGTCATTTTGAGTGTAACTTCGGCTATTCGCCAAGTTCTCTTCACGGTAAAGGTTTAGTTCAACTCACCGCAGTTTTGATTTCTGCACAAAACTAAGTATTATAATATCTAACTTATTCAAACGATTCAAATTAAGAAAGTCTTTAGTTAGGACCAAATCTATATCCATACTAATATAATAAATATTAAAGTAAGTTTAGCTGGCTGTTTGTTACACTTTCATAACAAAATCTCTGAAACGATTCTGTAGAATTTGTGTAAAACGATAGATTGAACCCTAGAGAATTACATAGGCTACTTTTTGTTGCAATAAACGACATGTACGCGGGCGGAGCCCCCTCCAAAAGGTAGTATTGTGTGTGGTAATTTATTGAAACAAATAATACATGTAATAATTACTCTGCAGTTGTTTTTTTGTCTACTGTTATTTGTAAACCATACACGATGAAGTGGTAGTGCGTAATTGGCTTATTTATTCTAAAATTATAAACCGGTAGAATTTATGCGGTTGTAGGAGTAATGTATTTATCTACTGAACTTATTTTGAAAATTATTTTACTAATTAAACGCTACATTATTTTTGAGTGTCATTGGCTAATTATTCCATATAATAATTAATCAAAAACATTATTACTGCGATACTCGAAATACATTATACGGGTGGAGCCGCAGATAAAAGGTACTATTATTATAATTTAAGATTACACCTACATTTTAAACTTACATTATTGCAAAATAATACATTTTGAATTTCAATTTAAAATGTTTGTTTATTGTGTAAACGTTTAACAACTGCCAGTAAATCCTACAGCACGTGTGCGTTTTACTGGTAATTACTAAACGTTATGCCTCTTAATTTTGATGGAATGGTTCAGCCTTGATTACTAGTATTTCAAATCACTCATTTGTTTTAAACATTCATTATCGTATTATTCCAAATTCACCAACGCTTCCCGTTATTAGGTGTTAGTTTGCGTACATTCTACTTTCGAAAACAACGTAATATTAATGTGCGGTCAGTGAACATTTTATATTTTCCCATTAACAATTTGACATTTTCTTTGTAATACAGGTTTCAAATCTGTTTATAAGGATTTTACCAACAATTAACTACTTCTTATAAACTCTGCGTGACTCACTGATTTGTGTATATTTATTCACGAGACTCTTATTTATTGTAAAATATGTAATCTATATATGTATATTTAAAAAAAAAAAACGATGAAATTGAGAACCTCCTCCTTTTGGAAGTCGGTTGAAAAGAGGAAGGTGACTGACTGACATACCCAGAGATGAACGCACAGCCCAAACCGCTGAAGCTAGAATCCTGAAATTTTGCATCTAGGCTCTTTATATAACGCAAGTGAGCACTAAGAAAGGAATTTTTGAAATTCCACCCCTAAGGGGGTAAATCACGAGATGAAAGCCTGCGTGAGCGAAGCCGCGTGTTAAAGCTAGTTATATATATTTTAGGATAAATAAGCATAATCAAGAATACCATTAAGAGTGAGAGCTGAGTGCGTTAATATTTCTTTCACAGTTCCAAAATATTTTTGTATCTGATATTTGTTAAAAAGCAGAGATTGTAATACATAAATATTTATCAATTAACTTCTAAAACAATAATACCTAATCGTGCACTTAATCAACTCTTCGATTGAATATAAGACATTATGATGTGTGACTAGATGTGGCAAAAGATTGCTTCTGCCTAAGCGCCACGACTCGGTGCGCCACAGCATTGAGGCGGTGCACCAAATTACGTCAGATAATCTTACTTGAACGGTGAAATGTAATAAATGGAATGCCTAACACTAGTCTTCTATGAGGTCGTGACAATTCAGATATTAGCTTCATTGACTCAACTACTCTTAGGACGTATTACGGCAGGTCGCCTGACATCGTCTAATTAAAGAGTTTAACCTGCATTTGGTGCCCACACAGGTATTCATGCATTAAGAAAGTTCTGTTTGGTGCACTTTTTTGTCATATAACACATAAACAACAGCTAATCTGTTTCTATTACTGCACGTTTGGCCTATTTATTAGTTTAACGGTCACCACGCCGTTTCCTACTTCACCAAGTGTCGTGGGTTCAAATTCCACGTAGGACAACACTTTGTGTGATCCACAAATTGATGTTCTGAGTCTGGGTGTTATTTGTGTCCGTTTCATGTATGCTTGTAAAGTCCCCCGCGACACAGGATTTATTCCTAGTGCGGGAGTTGTCTTTAAAAAAAAAAGTTTAAATGTGAATGTAAGTTTGTTTGTTACGCTTTCACGCGAAAACTACATAACCGATCATCATGTAACTTTATACATATATTCTTGGAGGTATTAGAAGTAACATAAGATACTTTTTATTAAATGTGAGCGAAGCCGCGGACGAAAGCTAGTAATTAATGTAAACATCAACATTACAAAGACATACCCGAACCTCTGTAATGAAATGAATGTTTATACTTCAAACGTTCAACTATTTCGTATAAAAGGTCTAATCGCATAGTCAGATAAGTTTTCAAAGAAAACACAAAATTTGATACTCTTTGTAATGTTCACACCCTTCCGCAGTTTGAAATCAAAAATAAATTTTCCTTTTTATCCACATAACGTTTATAAAGAACTTGCTAATTCTGTAATAGAATAAAATTATTATATTTATAGATCATAAAATTTTCTAAACAAAACATTTAAAATCAGTTAATTCTAAATTAAATGATATCGATAGTCATCGGACTCTGGACACATGGCTACTTTAATTACAAGCTTTTTATGAGCTTGCAATGTATGTATGCTTGTATGTTCGGGTGGAATCTTGCAACTCAATTTTGAAGCAGATATCTTCAACCGATTTTACTGAAATTTTTGAAAATTTTTTAGTTACAATATTATAATGACATGGAGCGGATATGATGCTGGAGCTGGAAGGTGGCCATCGGAACTCTGTAAAGAAACGTCGCAACATAATCGAGTTTGGAGTCGTTTCATTCGTCTCGAGGCATTCCAGTAAAAGCTTGTTTTTAAAAATCTTTTAAATTTAATTTATTACACTTGTATTTAAATATCTTGCATGTGATCTTAACCTTTTTACATTATAGCTAATAATTAATTAAATTTGATGGACTAACAGACTAGACAAACTTTTTAAATTGCTGAAAGTTACAAGAACAAAGTTAAACACAAAGATTTTTAACAAAATGAGGTATTTATTTTCTGTCATATTGTGTCAAACTGAGGCCTTAAAGGGACAGATAAAAACAAAACGTTGTGGCCTAATCCATTTAAATACGATAACACGGTGAACTTAGATTAACATAATGGATAACGTGAAAGGGACTGAGAAATACGTTATCTGCAAATGCGTGGAATAAAGGATGCAAAGAGATTTCCTCTTTTCTTGGACACGGGTTAAACTATTGTTGTTGGACAAAAGATTTTGATTTACATCAAAGTACCGCCCTTTTTGCATTTTCAATATACACCTTTTTACATGATTATGTATTTTGTTCTGTAGATTTGGCTTTTCATAAATGTGCACAATGTTTAAATTTAATACAAATACATTTTGCTAAGGAAGCAAGATTGATAAATGAGTAGTCTTTATTTTTATCGGAAGTAGTTGTGATCAAATAATAAAATAAAGATGTCAAATTAGTTTTTAGTTTAATACGGAACTTAAATAATAAATATGTAGTACAGTTTGTATATACAATGTAGTCTGACAACCTTATGAAGGTCACGAGAAACCGTTGGATGCGGGTGGCACAGGCCGCACAGGACTGACCTCCGGGTGGATGACACTGAAGTCCAGATAGGCCAGTACATGAAGTACCTAGGCTTCACCCTGGACAGTCGGTGGAGCTTCGAAGAACATTTCGGGCGACTAGTCATCCGAGTACGAGGGGTAGCAGGGGTGCTACATCGCCTGCTGCCCAATCTCGGGGGACCACGGGAAGAAGTTCGCTGCCTCTACATGGGCGTCGTGCGATCAATGGTCCTCTATCAATGGGGCACCCGTCTGGTCTAAGAGCCTGGCGAGTTCCTGCTGTAAGGCTCAACTCGGGAGTCTGCAGTGGTTGATGACCATACGGATCGTACGAGTCCAGTACGAGTACGATCCTGGTGCCATCTCCACCCTTCAAATTCTGGCCGTCATGGACACAATAGTCTACGACTGAATTCGTTCTGTCGATCAGAAAGGTAAGAGACTGCGCCGGATCATGAGCTGGGAATGCTTCGGCGAAATGCACATACGCAAGCCCTACGGACTTGGCGGGCACGGCTCGAAATCCAGGGCTGTGCCAGCCAACGCGCTATCGGGGCCGTTCTGCCGAGCTTCGAAGCTTGGATAGAGAACCGACTGTGTCACCTACCGATTCACTCCGATACTCACCATGCACGGTTGCTTCGGAGAGTATCTGAACAGAATCGGACGTGAGGCTACGGCACAATGCCATTACTGCGGGTCCGACCGGGACTCCGCCCAGCACACGCAGGAGGACTGCCATGCGTGGGAGTCCGAGCGTCGAGTCCTGGTCGGACAGATCGAACGAAACCTGTGACCACCAGCATTAATCACGGTAAGGCTGGCGAGTAGTGAGGGATGGGAGGCCGCGGTCTCCTTCTGTGAAGACGTTATGCTTCAGAAGGAGTCCGCAGAGCGGGGTCGGGAAAAAGCCGATGCCACTCGCAGGAGGCTACGAAGGGGACGCGGTAGAGGCCGTTATCTCCCAATCGTCTGTTGTACCAAGAAACTGGTAGCCCAGTAGAGAATCTAAATAAAAAAAAATATTATTAAACACAAAAAGGACGTACTTCAAAGAATTTCTATTAAGTGAAGACTTAAAATAAGGGGTGTATTATTTAAGATTTTTTCCTAATTTAGATACCAAAGTCACTCATCTTGAATGTGAAAAGTTTCAGCTTTTTAGGTCAACAAGCAGATTTCTTTAGCATCGTAAAAGATAAGGATGAAAAGAATCATCTTTTATATACCTATCTTAACAAGAAATGCCTCAATCTAAGTTTATCTTGAAAAGTAAAAACATGATTTTGTATTTTGGTCAAAGTGTAAATTAAACCCAGTTATTTATCACATTTTGATGACATAAATTATTTTTGCACTAATTAAACTAACTTAGACATTTGAAATTGAATTAGAATTTAAAAACGGCAAATAAAGACAGAGTATGTAGTAGAGTAGATATAGTGTACCGCTCCGATGATTTCGAAAAAAAATATCTAAGAATAAGTCAATCGCAATAAAGAGAGAGTAAATTAAAACTCCAGGATGTCTGAAATTCTGTCGATCTATCTGATCTTGAGAACATTTTATTTAATTGTGCATAATTTATTTTACTTGTTTATTGTAACAAAAGATTATCTTGTTGCCTGCCTGTCTTGACTGCCTCGTTGGTCTCGCGGTTGACGTGTGCGACTGCTGATCATGAGGTCTCGGGTTCGATTCCCGGGTCGGACCAAATGTTTGTATGATCTACAAATATTTGTTTCGGAGTTTGGGTGTTTTCTATGTATAATATGTATGTATTTACAAAAAAAAAGTATATATGTATTTGTATCAGTTGTCTAGTACCCATAACACAAGCTCTGCTTAGCTTGGGACTAGATGGCGTTGTGTATTAGATGTCCGAAAAATGTATTGTTTATTGCAACAAAACATCATCTATTGTACATCCTATGTAATTATCTATTCATATCATACCTAAAAGCAGCCCACATTAATCTCATAAAATGTTAGGTTAAGCAATACGACGTAAATTTATATGAATTTTTACCTTCTAAATTCTAAAATATTTCACGTATTAGTATGATAGAATATTTCTTAGTATTTTTAACAACAGAGAAGGCTTTTTGTTTCTCTATAAAATTGGATATTAACAAAATATCTGCAACTAATTGGAACGAGGTAACTACAAAAAAACGCTCTTGTAGAATGCAGTAACCATTGTAAGCCCCAATGATTTATTGTTGAAAACATTCAATTGTGATCACAACTTGGATTTCGGGAACATTTCACGATTTGTTTGACACGTATGAATATTGACGTGAATTATTACTATCCATACATCTACGTCACAAATATGGCACCCATTTTATGACGAGTGGAATTTTGTATTAGGACGAGCAGAAAAACTAGGATCCCTGTCCGTGACGATTTATTGAAGCATATGTATTTTTATTATATACTTAACCGTAGATTTATCTACGCTTATTGTAATAAGTACTGGCTAACTTAAAATAAATCTTTATTCAAAGCACCTATATCACCGTCGGCTGAAGATACTTGTCTCACACAGAATGCTTGTCGTGTCAAACTAATGTTAATGCTCTTAAAATAGTTTATTTCTTTTACCAATAGGTTTAAATCGTTTGTAGTAAATGTTTTAAACGTTTAAAATGAAATATTCTAGAAAAGTACTCAGTTCCGTCATTAACTGTTATGAGTAAAAAATATAAAAAGCAATAGCCTTAAAATAATGTCTGCTTTCTTATTATAATCTAAACTGATAAGAGAGCTGACATAATTTTGAGACTATTTGAGACCAGCATACTGTACAGCTAAAAAGTTAAACATTATGTACAGTTTGTGTCTTATCTACACTTCACTACATAGTATAAAACAAAGTCGCTTTTTCTGTCCCTATGTCCCTTTGTTTGCTTAAATCTTTAAAACTACGCAACGGATTTTGATGCGGGTTTTTTTAATAGATAGAGTGATTCAAGAGGAAGGTTTTTATGGATAATAAATGCATAATATAGTATGGAAACACTGTTAATTTTCGAGGTTTCTAATGTGATGTAGCAAATAAACACATTTTTTGCGCTTACATTGAAAACGCTGGTTGCACCCTACGAGATAGATCAAAATAATGTACTACAGTATTGTACACCTTAAAAAGTACTATAAAAAAGTCCGCGACGGTATATGTCTATCTCTTAGGGATGACCCACAACAACCATTTTTTATTCCTTTTTTTTACGAGAAATAATGGCTTATTTACGAAGTGATTTTAAGCAATACAGAATGAATCCTTATACAATTAAGTAAATTAAATACATTGTGCATTTAATATAGATCAAAATGGCCCTTTACAGTATCTAATTTAAATGAATGTATTCGAAGATATTACAGATTTAAAATGCACGAATCGTGTCGTCGGCAGGGGCATTTGAAATCCACCCGTGCGAAGCCGGGGCGGGTCGCTAGTATATTATATAAAGAGGTAAAGTTTGTGCGTTTGTGAGTTTGTGAAGTTGTAGGGGGTAATCTCTGGATCTACTGAACCGATTTTGAAAATTCTTTTACCAATAGAAGGCTACGTTATTTGGGATTGACAAAGGCTATATAATAACCCGAAAAGTGGAAAGAATTTTTCGTATTAGCTGAATTTGCAAAGTAAGTCGGAGAAAAAAATGTTTACCGCCCAACGACGTGGGCACGGGTCAGCTAGTATTTTAATAAAACTGATGTTGAAATATTTTGTGTGTTAGATACAAATATTTTCAGTTTTAAGTCTTTTTTAGAGAGGGTACTATCAGGTATCGTTTAAATATATCCAATAAATGCGGTGTTCAGTTACAAAATATTTACTACGTAACAGCAATAAAGCAGCAGTGATTAGAAGTCGCACAAGTTTTGATAGACGGGCAAAATGAACAAATAACATCGGTTGATTACTAAAATATTACTTTTTATAAAACTTGCAAACATTGTTCGATTCTAAATAATCTTTGTTGTATGACTGCCTCGTTGGTCTCGCGGTTGGCGTGTGCGACTGCTGATCATGAGGTCTCGGGTTCGATTCCCGGGTCGGACCAAATGTTTGTATGATCTACATATATCTGTTTCGGAGTTTGGGTGTTTTCTATGTGTTAGAGTATGTGCGTTGTGTGTTAGATGTTCGAAATATTTATTTATTATTATTTATTTCTTTTGCTATAAAATGCTAATAACATTTAAATCAATATCTGATCTGATCTTTTTAAGGACATATAACTCATAACCCTATTTTATTTAGTACCATTGTTTATGCTCGTTAAAGTATATATTTAAACTCCAAATACGTGCCTTTCCATTTCCTATAAAAATACAAATTTTCGCTAACATATTTAATGTTGTTTTTCTAGGACGCTGTCATAACCATTTTGCCACATAAAAACTCATTCGAAAGCTGCACATGTAAATAAAATAATTTCGATCGTTAATAAACAACACGCAACGATTGAAATAAATGTAACATTAAAACAATTGCTCACAAAATATCATGCCAAACAAATAAAGCGGTCATAAACACAGATAATATTGCTTGAGTATACGACCATAAGGATCATAACATTGTTTTTATTTACTTTTGCTCCGCGTAACTATGGGTCTTTGGTAAACAGTAAAAAAGAAACCCAGTACAATATTGAGCACATGCTTTACTGACGGTATTTTACTGTATTTTCCTAACATATTGATAATAATATCTCATATACATAAAGTATATACTGTACGTCTAGTGAGAGGCTTCCTGCACTGAAGTATATAAACCTACATACATATATTTATAAATATATATCGGTGGAAATGTTTGGGTCTACTACAGCAAGCACTTTATTGCTTGAAGCGGAATGTTTTTCGTTCAAGACCTTCGACCCTTTCTATAATAAGGTTGTATTTATTAGGAACTAGCTATGGCCCGCGGGTTTACTTACGTTCAAGTTATTTTTCTGTCCCCCAGAAACAACACTTTTATTCTGCTTACAAAGAACCCCTGTTCCGTTTTTGATACCCCTCATAGCTTGTGGATGTTAAGTGAAAAACAAATATGTCATCACATTTTTTTAATATTATTGAGAATGATGTACTCTTGATATTTAATATAAGTAAGATAGGTAGTTTTACTTTTATAAGCCTCTAGCTGTACCCTACTACGCTTCGCAGTTGTATATTGTGATTGTAAAAAACAAATAAAGATATTATAAGTGTATTGTATATTTTATTGAAATTTCAACTCAATCGCTCGAGAACTTTTTCAATCGAAAATAGATTCATCGTCAATCCATCAATAAAAACTCAGAATTTAATCAAGATAAATAAAAATTGATCTTGTAGTCAAATACTCGTACAAGAATTATTAACTTGAGACGCTGCGCAAACCGTCGCCCGTTGCTACTACTGGTAACCGTAGTTGCTGTGTCCGGTGGCTGCAACCATAAACAGTCACCGGTCGCTACTAATGGCCACAATTCGTCACTTGTTTTCCGTCAGTCTCACGATGTTGTAAGGAAATTTGTTAATGTTGTTTGTGTCTTGAACTGACGACTTTTAATTTCCAGTTACCGACACCGAACACTCTTTGATCGTCATGAGTATGTATTAAGTGGAAGCAACTAGACACAAACAATGTTTACGTATGCGCAGCGAGTGGACGATTTCATACTGGTTCTATAGAAATCAAACATTCATCTGTACCTTGTAATTGACACAAGACACAAAAGTGTCCACGTTTGTGCTCTGCCTAAGGGAACAAATAAATTGAAATTATCCGTGTACAGGAATCTTTACATTCATTGTCATTAAAATATGAAAGTTCGCAAAAGGAAATGGCGAATGCATAGTGGCAATGAATGGTTTGATAGACGTATCTAATGAGAACGAAAAGATGTACAACTCACTATCTAACAATATATCACCTAATTGTCAAATATGTTCTGTAGCAAGCCATTCACTGTCGCCTGATTCCCTTGAGAGTGACCTCAGTGTACCTGGTTCTGCTGTTTGTTCAGCAGCCTCTCCAGTAGTACTTTCGCTACAAATTAAACTTATTCACATAAAAATCTCAATATGACTCTAAAATTGAAAAGTACACAGTTAAAGTTTATATTGAGGAGTGCAGGAAGCTAAAAAAAAATGGTTGAATTGCGATCACTGGGAGTCGACTAGAGTCTTTAATTGTTCGTACTGTAGTAGTAGTAATCTATTTTCTAATTTTCTTAATAAACATTTTACTCATGGATGTGAGAGGTTGTGATCATGCTTGCAGCAAGCCCATGTCTCACCACCACCATAAGTAGATAGACGCGAGCACGTCCTCATGCATAATTCATTTACGGATTGCCGCTTACACAGTCGTGATGGATGGCGTCGTCAAATCAATAAAACCTCGTAAGTGTAACATCAAACACTATCAGCTTTTATTTCCAGTTAGATGAGAGTCCATTTCTCTAAATGTGTTTTTTTATCGTTCTTCTGTCATTGTGATTGTTATTATAGTGAGCGTGTCATATGGCGGAGGTCATCTCTGACAGATTTTATTGTATTCAATTTATCTCGAAACATTTTCATGTAATAGAACTCATTATGAATTCAAATCTATGTAATCTTGGAGTTCATATTGTTGTGCATGTTGTATTCACCTGCTATTAGTTATACAATTAATTTTAAGTCCATAATTTATGTGTCTTTGGCAATGCCCAAAAAAAAAAGATTTATTTTTATTTATTTTTTTATTTTTTAAAAAGACAACTTCCGCACTAGGAGTAAATCGTGTGTCGCGGGGGACTTTACAAACATACATGAAACGGACACAAAGAACACCCAGACTCAGAACAACAATTTGTGGATCACACAAAGTGTTCTCCTACGTGGGATTTGAACCCACGACACTTGGCGAAGTAGGAAACGGTGTGGTGACCGTTAAACCACTAGGCCAAACGTGCAGTCATGGCAAATTTTGTGTATAATATTTGGTGAAACAAATAAATAAATTATATACCATTGATAATGTGTTCTTCAGAAAATTGATAAAAATATTAATTTAAAAGACAGGAGAGAAGAAAAAACGATGAAAAAAGGTACACTACTAATAAGATTTTATAAAAGTAGTTTGGATTATTTCTTTAGCGGTTTTATTTATAGTCTCGTTCGTACGAAAAATAGTGAAAGGAATTCTTGAAGAGATAATTTATTATTAAAGAGCGAGTACTGGAAAGTTTTTATTTTATTTAGCGCTCAAGATATTATGTTCCGGCCTTCATTATCTTGCATAATATATTGCGATTATATTCAGAACTGACTAACTTTGTTAAGTTTCTAACACCCGATCTCCATAACATTATAACTCTAATTCACATCTTAGACAATTAACAAGTAAATTCGCGTAATGCCAAAAGAGATCACTCGGTGAAAACATTTTACTAAAGAGTACTTAAAACTTTGGTCCCTTCCGTTGTCGCTCGAAGCCATTCGCTTCCTGTTTCTAGAACTGTGGACGAGGCGTTAACCACCGCGGAGATTTATGAAAGTGGCTTGTCTTTTTAAGGCACTCGGGGGCAAAGGGGAGTTATTATCTATGTTCACCGTCGTCCTAATTTTGTTTCTCCTTTTTAGGGCGTTGCTTTTAATTTTGGGGGCTACAAAGTTTTTGTTGAACTTTCATAAAAGTAAATATAAGCTATTAAAGGCCCGAGATGAAACGACGACGTCTGCTTGCTTACTAAAATTATTTAATGCAATTCTGAGTAGCCGTGTTTAGATAGGACATCCCCTTTCTACATGAGATAAGCTTATAGTGGTTTTACTTTTCTTAGCTTTATAACATTTTATTTTATTTATTAATGAATAACTATTGCCCTCGGCTTCACTCGCGTGTATTTCAGTTATCGCAATAAAAAGTAGCATATGTCCTTTCTCAAGAATCAAAGGATCTTCATGCTAAGTTTTATTAAAATCAGTGCAGCGGTTAAGCCGTGAAAGCGTTACAGACAGGCAGACAGATTAAGTTTTGAATTCATAATGTTAGTATGGATACTTTTATTTGCTTCGATAATTTTTCACACTTTAAGGGTGTTACTACTTTAGACGAGTTGACGTTACTATAGAAGTGCCATTACGGTATGGACTTCCGTGTATATGGTTGGAAACTGTAAAGCCCCTACGGTCTCAATCTTGTTCATAAGCAATGCTTATGCTATTCCTTAAGCTACGAACGATCGAACGATCAAGGAAGATTTAAATTACCACGATTTGACTTCTTTTTTTTCAGGCAGACTGACATAAAATAAACATACAGAAACCATCACTTTAATAAATATTGTGCAAACCTTAAATAAAAACAAGACAAGTTAAGAATGCTCACGACGCTGACTATTGTGACTACTATAGACATTTTTTTCATGTATGATTTACATTATCGTTCAATTTGTTATTGTAGTAAGTATCGTTCTCCTATTATGTAGTAAATTTATAATTTAAAAAACACAGGTACCTTAAAAAACTGTTTTTATATGAACAGTCTTTAAAAACATTGACAATCTATAAGTAAGTTATACACCTCCCAATTTTTGATACAAAAATAATCATGAATTTGAATTGTTTGCATCTGCTTTCGTCAAGAAAATTGCTTTCGATCTCATAGTTGTTGCTCTCATAACTAAATAAAATAGGATTATATTAAGTATCTCAAAAAGATATTGGTTCAAACTTTCAAAACCCAGGTAAATCATAAAGTTGAGTAGGTAAGCAAAGCTGCTTCTCGCGAAACATAAATAAACTAGTATGCAGTGAGTGCTAATACGTCACTAAATCTCTCTCAAAGCTAACGTAAATATTTTATATAATTCTCGAAAACTCTAGCACTGATGAGGTGAATACTTCGTTGAAACGGCCTTAATTATACATTCTATATACATAGACTTTAATTACAAAATAAATATGAACGTGGCGTTTTTGCACTTTCCCATTATGAGCATGATCATGCGTTTGTACATGATCTGTTTAAAAGAATCAAAGTACAATTAAAGTAGGATTAACGTCTGAGGTATGTCTTTGTCTTAAAATTTGGTGTTCAGATAAGATTGCCTGAATTTTTTAAACCTAGTGCTACAAATCTCAATTTTATTTTTCAAAAACTATCACATTTAGTCAATATCACTCAGAAATCAAAATTGAGTCTATAGCAAGCAATGTAACGACGTATATGACAGATTTAATCAGCTGTTTTATGTCGACTTGAACATTCGACTTAGTCTGGATAAATAATTAGGTGTGTACTCCTGTCGTGTACAACTTCACTAAGTATCACTATAATACTAAAAAACGAAAGTTAGAATGAACGACAAAATACGTAGATAAATGGTACACTAAATCCAAACCTTTATCTTTTTCTGTGTATTTAATTTATACCTACATTTTATGCGCAAAAAATATATACATATTTAACGGTAGTCTTTGAGAAACAGTTGATTTCAATGTCACTTGTCGATTCCGATAATCATAAAAATTGTCAAAGAACATTACTGATTCCATTTCACTATATCATTTTGTTTATCTGTGATACATTGACGTGATGCATTACTACCGCTATTATATTTCCTCGGTTAACTTTTGCGATAATACATGATTTAAGGGAACATTATTTGCTGGTTTTAGATAGCAAGTCTGATGTCATATTTAAACCGATTATTATTTTTAACCGACTTCAAAAAAAGGAGGAGGTTCTCAATTTGACTGTTTTTTTTTGTTTGTTACCTCATAACTTTCGACTGGGTGAACCGATTTTGATGATTCTTTTTTATTTGAAAGCTGGTGTGATTTAAATTTGGTTTAGATTGAAGTCGTTTTTTTTTGTTAAAATTTGTTTTATTTACTTCTTTAACAGATAATTTTGAAATTGCAGCCTTTTATGTCTATACAAGTCGACCAGGCAAACCCCGTACAGCCATATTTTTTTAATTCCACTCACTTCTTATATGTCATATGAGTTTAAAAAAAAAGTGATGTTAGTAATTTTTTGATGATAGATGTTGTGAACTATATTCATAGTATTCAGTTAAGTAAATTTACTTCTAAATCTGAATCTGTACTATGAAAAAGTAAATTCTAATCTTCAGGTTCAAATTAAATCATATTTAGACAAATTATTTTATTTTATATTACATACTAATCCGTGGAAATTAAAGTCTGTAGCTGTATCTATGACGAAGTAAAGTCAGATTTTCTTCGAGAAAAGAATGGTACGGCCTTTTTCTTTTGTTATTGTTTTTTTTTTGGTTTAGCCACTGCCGTTGTACTAGATAATGACATATTAGCGTGCCGAGATCTTTTTTCCCTGTTTACGTTACATAATATATTATTTAAAATTGTATAAGTTCTTGCGCAGATGTTAATTCCGTACCGACTTATAGCCATATGTTCAACATAAAATCAAAAGAAAGGAAATACGAACACTAAAGTAAGAGAAATACCAAAACTTTTTATAGTTACTACCTAGAAAAGTATGAACGCTAAAACTATTTGATTCTGCGCTTTATGGTTACCGTGGTATAAACATATAATAAAAAAAGGTTCTCAGTGCTGCCTTGTTTATTGATACTACGGTATTGAGCAACTTTACCAGTCTTGATGATAATAAATCAATTTCACTGACTAGGTATATATTTAGATAGGAGGGTGGTCTGGTCGCAAAACTGGAGTCAAGCTGCAAAATATAATGTTTGGGCTGACAGGCAGGATAGTGTCTGGATAGACGTGATGTCGTTCCTGGGGGGACCTGAATTAATATGGTCCGGGGTCTCCTCAGGTCTGAGACCGGCCGTCGTTGTAGTTTTTAGTGGAATCACCACATATCTGGCTCCTGAGTCCTCAGGGAACCGAAATCCGAAGAGGTATTCCACCCGTCAACAAAAAAAGGTATATATAGAAATATATACTAACTGAAACGATATTTTCGATATTGTTCGGGTCCTATTTGTCTAAACGTGGTGTTAACTATCCCATGTTAGGTACGGTAGCAAAACACATATTGAAAAAACATGTTCATCGTAAGCAACACGTGACACGAGAATAATATAGGTATAATAGATATATACGCCAAAAACCTATAACCACGATGTGGTCTATTGCTAAATCACAATGCGTTATGAGCCTTTCTTTAAGAACTATAATAGGGTTTTCTCGTTGTATTCTTTTTATAATTACCAAAAACGCCTTGTAAGCTGTTATTATTTCAAGTGACTATACTTTGCAGAAAAAACCTAAAACCTGATCCCCTATAGTTCCAAATCGTTAACCTATTAAGCTCATTTGGCACTATGCTATCAATACATGTAATACACGTCATATCGGCAAGAGTTTGGCACTATCTGGAATTAATTTAAACTTCATTCCCCTTTTGCATATCAATTAGTTGTTCCGAAGCTTAGACATGAACAGTAAAAGCTGGCGTGATTTAGTTCAATACTGAAATTCTTATCCGATGAAGGAAGATTATCATATTGGGGAATTCAAAGCTTTTCTTAAATATTTACACTCTAAATGATTCAAAACATCAACATATATACACAAGCTTTTGCTTGGCGTAGCATAACAGACAGAACGACAGATTTACTTAAAAAAATACTATAATAGTAAGGATTATTTAGTTTTTTTGAGCACAAATGTGTTCATTTTTCGGAGTCCATTTCTAATATTTATTATTATTAAATTCTTAGAGGTCTTAATGTTTGCGGTAGGTATAAACATTACCGCACCGGTAATACCGGTACCTACCGCAAACATTAAGACCTCTATACAGATGCATGATACTAATTTCTTAACCCACTTAAACTTTTATTTTAATTTCTTACTTGGAACCTACATAAATAAATATTCAAAGGTATATTAAGAGTCTGATATGATATTTACAATAGACTATACCAACGGGCTGGTCATATTTGTAAGGCTATCTCAAATAATGAGCATAGCCAATCAAGTATATTTGACGCGTTACAAGATTAGTTTGCTTATGCAAAGATGCACGAAAAATATAAGTAATATTTTCATTGTAATCACAAATCAAAAATCACATAAATTGTTATTTGAGGAAAGAAAAATATTTTAGAAACCTTTTAAATGCGCCTCAATAACCTTTCTACTAACACACTCGTATTCTTACTCCACTCACAGAGAGGACAACAGGTAATATTGCCATAGATGCCAATTTGCAGTGCAATATTATTAAAATTGTATGACGTATGAAACTTTCATGTTGTAGTGACAAATGGCAGATTATGTGACGTAAACAGGGAAGAGTGCTAATGTCTGAGATACAGATTTTTTATCTAGTCCAAACACAGATGCCCTAATTTAAAGGTCTGATTTCTTTCTAGACTAATATTTGTAAAACCACGTACTACGTAAAAATTCTGTTTGCTGAACAAATATTCTTTGATATTATTATTTTAGGTTTAGATTCACGATGAAGATATCGGAGATATTATAATGGACACAAGCTTATCGCTTGTACTGCTTCACTGATTTCTGAGCCTTATCAGGATAGAACAGGTGGTGACTCATTGATCTGTAAAATTTCGATCGCGGTCAACGGTTTGTCGGTGGCGTTATTAATGCTTAATGGTATATAAAGTGATCATGTTTGAATTTGAAATGATATTTGAACATTCGACTTACATATGTATAATGATAGCAGATAGTTTTTTTGTGACCTTCAGTAAAAAATCAAAGTAAAATACTTTCGCAAAAATTGCTGTTGATTTACGGATTGAAGCGAACATTTTAAGAAGCTTTCTTCAGATGTCACGTTAAAAGAAAGACCGATTTGCAAGAACGGAGTAGGAATTTTTTACTTGGGCTTTTCTCTGCAGTAATCGGAAGCAATTTTGGTTGACAGTAATTTTAGTTTAGACTTTTATATTCAGTACATCAGTCAGTACAGTAATTGTAGCTACATAATAAGGCAATGAAAATGGTAAGTTACACTAAGAAATAGTTTTATCGGTCCGAGGTATACCGAGGTAATATTACGTATATTACCCGATTTATGTGTATAACCACCGTTGTCAACAGACTTTAACAGTTCATTGATGGAGACTTTTCCGTAGTGAGGAGCTTTAGGCTTTATTATTTGTTAATAATTCTTGCTTATGATTTTCTACCTCATAAGCTACAGCTTTCAATCAAAATCGTTGAAAACTACTACTACTCAGACACTGAGAAATGTATATTAACATCAATCTTGCAAAGCCATCTTGTTCTAAAGGGGTCCTTCTAGGACATTAAAGGTTCTATGGGTGGATAAGGAAAAGGGTCGTAGTTACGGAATGCCATTTGAAAAATCGGTTCACATCAATCTGTATCCGCATGCGGGCGCAAATCTCTTCAGTAGTTAAGCAATTTCTAGGTATTCATTCATTCGGTACGTCTTTTGCAGTACCACTTTTCATTCAATATAAGAACAAAGCTGTCTTCAACTTATTCTTATAGTAAGTCAGTGTTATTCTATATACATAATTTTCTTATGTAAACTGGTTACAGCCTACTCCATGAATGTCATGAGACTTAAATTTGATGTATATTTCAGAAATAATTTAAACAGTTTAGACTTTAACATAGTATTTTAGAAGTTTTCAGAAGCCTATTGAGTCAGTTTGCGTCTTATGACGTTTTACGTAATCAATCTCATTGGTGAGCCCGACGTCATTATTTTAAACTGTCTGATGTACCATTGATTAATTGAAGTAGTATTAACAAGTTCCGTAAGTAATTAATTATAGTAATTTCCTTATGTAATTAAAAGACTATATTGACATAGATACTGGAGTCCGCCTACGCAGAATTATAGCTCGTTGACAATAGATATTTTCCTGTTTACTTCACGCAACCGAGCCCTAAGGGTGTTGATACCAAATTGCTTGTAAACATCGATAGATAAAATAATAGTTTACTTTATCATTATTATAAATGTGCTGTAATGATAGAATTAATGTAAAATGTAATGTGAAAACAATATGTCCTATATATACATTGTGAAAACAGTATTGCACACTTTGTTTTAGACTCAATCCATCGGTCCAAAGCCCTAAAACTATTAAAGTGACCCTTATTTATTTATTTATAGGTTTACCTACAGTTGTTACACATTACATAAGAATAATACATGCATAATACATAAAATATACTTAGGTGTACAACATCAATCGGCAAACACAACATTCATGGAAAACATTCGGATTCTAGTATAAACAAATGTAAGACAATAGGTATTTTGATACAAACTTCGTTAAAATTGATAACCAGTTTATATAAGAAAAAATAATAATAAAAAAAGAAGCTACAAAAAACAAAAAAGGGAAACAAAGCCAAGGAGACAGTAATATAATTGTGTCTTAATTTGATTGGACTACAGTTTACAAAATAAATATAATTGACACAGTTTAAACGAACTTGTTGCTAACTGTAGTTAGTTCTTCTATGAACTTGGTTCTTAAATTTATAAAGGCTGGTGCTAAGCATATCGATTTGTTTATCGAACTTGTTATATAGTCTACTTAGTCTTGGTATTGGAGAGTTGAAACCGAGGACTGTTTTACGTGATGGTGGGTACAGTAGTTTGACCCTTAAAAAAATAAGCTCATCTTCTGAAGTAACTACTTGTAGTTAACCTATCACTGTCTAATTTTGAAAGGTCTCCCCCAAGGAAATAACTATCCAAGTAAATACTTTAAAAGATATAATTAAAATAACGAGTGTGAGCCTTTTAAGAGCACCGTTTAGTTCACAAAAAGCAAATATTGACTTCCATTAGTTGTTTTGGCGTCTTGCCAAATGTATGAGGGGTCTCTAAAGCCCTTTGTTTTTAGAACTCTTTGTCAATATTGTTGGAATTCAAAATGTCTGCTGCTCCACTGAAATAAGAATTCGTTGGCTCGCTAAGTTTTTTCAAGTACTCTGGCGCCTAAGAAGCGACCTATTGTTCGGTAACAAGTGAAACTGTGTTAGCGTAGTTTTGCATAACGATATTATAATGACACGGTTAAAAGTTACTGGAGTCATAAAGTCCTTTCTTGTTCGAAGATTGTACAGTTTTAACGGTACTTTGTTTTCTGTGATATTAAATACCCATTGTTTATTAAAAAAATTTCTCCTGTCGATATGTCCATTCAAAGGTTGCTTTTAGTAATAAAACCAAAGCCGCCCATTATACATATCATCTTGAAACATTAAACTGTAATAATTTAATATAAATAAATAAATACTTCGGACATCTAACACACAATGCCATCTAGCCCCAAGCTAAGCAGAATTTTTTCTATCCTATTCTGAATATTAATTTAAAAAAAAAAACAGATTCGATAATCTCAATCAACTTTAATTAGATTTATTTTACTTTTATCATCGTTTCTACTTTCAATAAATAATGTGTTAGGTAGTCTTCGCACGTTTGCATAGACCAATAGCTTACTATGCTGAAACGTCGATCGTACAGAGTCGTATTATTTATCTAACTTCTCGAGTAGTTCACGTCTCGTGTTACAGAAAATACCTTCTTGAATTTGCATGCAGCAAAACCGAGTGACAGAGAATAAAGTAGTTCTACGTAATATAAAACACATTTAAACGATCTGCTCCTTTTCAGAGAATCTATAAAAGAAGTAGTGTTTTGATTATAATGACACACTCTGTAGTGTACGAGTATGTGTCTATTCTCAGTTACTTCACTAGTAACGCATTCATTCATTCACTTACTCATTGTACTATCTGTGAATGAATGAGAAGGAAGCATTATGTCAGCTCTAGTGCATGTGCGGTCGTGACACAGTTCAGTCAACTGTGAGCGACGGAGGTAAGCGGGCACATGCAAATAAATACTCGCTATAAAAGTAAATGTATATAAATAAATGTTAAATAAAATAAAAGATTCCGTGTGGTGACGGTTGTCGTAAGACGCACTAAGGAAGAAAATTACGCAAGAAAAACTTAAAACGAACCCTATGCTAACCCGCGTGTCCAGCGTGGTGTAGTAGATCAAAATCTCCTATCTGTGGAAAGGCCTGTGTCCAGTTGTGAATGTTAAATGCTGTTGATGAAATAAATAACTATTATTTTTTTTTATTTTTTTTTATAGTTAGGTGCCAAAATGACTCTGCCCTGCCTGATGGTAAGCATGAACAGAATCCAGGAGTGGCGGTCACCATCCTCATTGCGAATATGGACAATGCAGCATGGTGACCGACACTATGGCGGCCTGGTGAGATGCTTTTTCACGCCCCGCTTAAAAGACCCGGGATCATAGTGGGAAGGAAACACGTATGCTGGTAGTGAGTTCCAGGTTTTCACCGCTTGGCACAGGAAGGAAGAACCGAAGCGATGAGTACGAGAACGTATGTCTACTACTCTGAAGCGGTGACTTCCAAGGCCGGCTCGTGTTGTCCTGTAGAGGAAGGGAGAGGGAGGGATCAGTTGGAAGAGCTCTTCAGAACACTCTCCATGATAATAGCGATAGAGGACTGCCATGGAGGCGATATCTCTACGCAACTGCAGAGGCTCAAGGGACTCGGTGGCTTCGGGACTGTTGACAATGCGGATTGCTCGCCGCTGCAACCGGTCGAGAGCGTCAAACAGGTACTGTGCGGCACCATCGCAAAGATGAGAACAGTACTCCACGCACGAGCGAACCTGGGTCTTGTAAAGAAGACACAGATGCCCGGGCGAGAAGAACGGTCTCACCTTGTTTAAAACACCTAGCTTACGCGAGGCCGCTTTAGTGGCACTCTCAACGTATTCACGTGGGTTGAGATCTCGGCAGATATCCATGCCTAGGATATCGAGCCTACCTTGTAATGCCATTTGAGTGTTCTGAAAAGTGGGAAGGGGAACGAATGGAGACTTTTTGGCAGAGAACGCGCACACCTGTGTTTTTTTGGCGTTGAACTCGACCAGATTCTCACAGCCCCATTGAGAAATGTGGCCCAGAACATGGTCGAGTTGAACGACAAGCTCGTGTCGTTTTTCCTCAATATCTGCTAGCTTGGCTGTAGTGTGTCCAAAATATCGCCCATGAACTGTGCTGTCGTCTGCATAGCAATGAATGTTGCCTAGGGCTAACATGTCATTGATATGCAGAAGAAACAGTGTGGGCGACAGGACGGAGCCCTGCGGTACTCCGGCGTTAATCGATTGAAAATCGGAGGCCGCACCGTCGCAAAGGACTCTGATGCGGCGCTGGTGCAGGAATGTGGCAACCCAGTTGCAGAGTTTGGGGGGCAAGCCGAAAGCCGGTAGCTTGGAGAGAAGCGAGCGGTGCCAAACCCTATCGAAGGCCTTGGACATGTCGAGGCTGATGGCCAAGGATTCCCCATGCCTGTCAATAGCCTCACCCCAAAGGTGAGTGACGTACGCTAGAAGATCACCCGTAGATCGGTTCGGTCTAAAACCATACTGACGATCATTTAGTAGGGAGTGATCTTCCAGGTAGTGGACCAGTTGTTTGTTTATTATCCGCTCAAACACTTTGCAGATAATGGAGGTGACGGCTATCGGACGGTAGTTGGCCGGGTCGGAGCGGTCGCCTTTTTTGGGGATCGGTTGAACATTTGCCTCTCTCCAAGCCTCCGGAACATCTCCCGAGGAATATGACAGGCGATACAGGCGCGTCAATACCGGAGACAACTCTGGTGCACAGTTCTTGAGAACCACCGCTGGAATACCGTCGGGTCCACTGGCTTTCCGGACGTCGAGTGACCGAAGCTCCGCACGGACATCACTCAGCCGGATACGAATATCTCGCATTGTAGTGTCACAGGTCGGAATGGTAGGCGGGTGCTTGCCGCGGTCATCGATTCGGGAGTTAGCCGCAAAAAGATCAACAAGCAGTTTCGCTTTCTCCTGCGGCTGATGGGCCAGTGATCCATCTGGATATTTCAGCGGTGGTAGCGAGGACTGGCAGAAGTTGGACTGCACGGCTTTGGCCAATCGCCAGAACTTTCGGCTACCCGTAGGGTATGCGACGAGTTTTTGACCAAGCCGCGCGATGCGCTGGGCATCCGCTCTGATGTAAGCCTTCTTGCATTCCCTAGTGGCTTTGTTAAACGCTGCTTTTAGTCGATCAACGTCAGCAGAGCCCTGAGCGCGGGCCCTGATCCATGCGCGGTAGGCCGATTGCTTCTGTGAGACAGCATGGGCGCACTCGCGATTGAACCAGGGACGGGTCGTTGCGCTGGCGACCTCACTGTGGGGAATATAGTATTCCATTCCTACAGTGATCTCGCCAGCCACGGCAGCCGCACTTTGCGACAGATCTTTATCTTTGAAGCAGCGTTGAGCCCACGGGATGGATGCAAAATAATCCCGCATTCCATCCCAGTCTGCCGACGGAGACGACGATTAAACACCAAGGAGCTCCAGTTGCGCTAGCATCGGGGTTCCCTCTCTGATGGGTGTTTACACTCAATAGACTCAATAGTCTAGACTTTAAAGTTTAGATTCAATAATCTAAACTTTAAAGTCTAGGTTGCCAATCTGGGTTGAAGGTTGATTTCTAGAAAAAAAAGTAGAAAAAACATTTCAAATATAACACAAATCAAATTACAAACTTCGTCTTTTTCAACAAAGTGTCATTCAAAATAAAAATTACTAAAAGTAAATGTACTATATTGAGTTATAATATTTACATAGTACCAGCTTTTGCCCGCAGCTCCGTCCGCTTGTATGTCACTAAAAGTAGCCTATGTCCTTCTTCTAGGTCTAATTTGTCTCTTTACCGATATCAACATCAACCAAATCAGTTCAGCGGTTTAGTCATGAAAGCGTAAAAAACAGACAGCTACTTTCAAGTTTATAATATTAATATTAATAACTGTACGATACTGATATGCACAACTGCTGTTTCACCAAGTGAGGGATCCCCCCATCCCCCAAAGGCCAGAAATGCACTTGTGACGCCTCTGGTGTTGCGGGTGTCCATGGACGGTGGTAATCGCTTACCATCAGGCGATACATCTGCTCGTATTCTGCCCCCTATTCCATAAAAAACTACTTAGTTATATATACATATTAATTGATCATCATTTAATGAATAACTAGCCATGTACTTTCTATTACAACGATTCATTTTTATCACTGACGAAATATATACTTAGACTTACACCGCATGAACTTAGAGTTGTACGCGGATATATAATAAGCTTAATGTTCACTAGATGTCACTAAGTGTATCAAATCGTAAATTTCAAAGATATTTTCTGAGCTTCTACTCCGATACGAATCCGAGAGTAAACTGTCAAGTTTATTTGTTTTTGTATTAGTGCAAAATGTCCCACTAGATGTCATTTTCCAAATAATTACATTAGTAATTTAGGTGATATTTTATTAAATCGTCCAAGAGCCATCTACGAGTATACAAAAATAAATAAAATTGTAATGTCTGTTTATAATTTCAAATAAACAGCTTCTTAATAAATGCTTCTCAGTAAATACGGTACATGAATATGTTTTTTAAATTTATTTTTGTATGAAACTTTTTAAATTTTCACATAAACCTCTGTATGTAGGTTTTTCAATTGACTTAAGTAAGGACTGAGAAAATAAATTTAGAATTTCTATTAAGGGGACAAAATAGGGGTATGTAGCTCGTATGCAACTTTTTATTTCTTCAATGGATTTAAAAAGAAATAAAAATCTATGAAATAATAAAAAAGTTGTAAGTCTTGTAACTTTTGACCATAGAAATTTGCATACCTAATAATATTTTTCTTGTATATTTCAGTTTGTAAATTTCATTAAGGTCGAGTATTACTTGCAATTGTGTTTTTTTATTTGTATGTGTTAACCCCAACTAAGTAGGTGATGTGCATTTGTTTTTATACGATTTTCTTTTGTTTTCTCTTGTGTCATATAAATAAATATTAATAAAACAATCTTGAGGAATGTTTTCTTTAATAATATCGATAACTGACGTTATATGTACGGGGAGGGAGGTAACCAACAGGAATAGGGTGTTCCTCGTTTTTACACTGGGGTAGCTACTGGGTGAACCACGATGAACACACATCACAATGACCTATCTGTTAGGTTTCTCTATAGGGTCAAATCTCGAGATATCTTAACTAATATTATAAAGAGTACATAAAGATTTGAATTATTGTTTGTTTGCTACGATTTAATTTAAAAAAAAAAAAAAAAAAAAAAACAAGTTGGAGATCCATATATTCTGTTGTAACTATTGACAATAGAGCAAAATAATGTAGGTACTTCAATTTTATAGAGGACAATAATGTACACAAAAAAGTCCGCGATACCATAATTATGTCTAACTTTTAAATAGATATGTCACAATAGCTACTTAATTGTGTTAAAATAATCAAAATTTGTTGAAAAAAATCCATATTATTCAGTGATGAAAGCTCAGTAGGCTTAAGCCTAGGGTGGCTTATTTTAGGGGGCGGCAAATTAAACGATTTAAAAAAACTACATTACTGTAATAGAAAATGGAGAAAATAAGTCTTGGCAGTTTAACAGGAAGAAAGCGTCCGTTTCAGCGGGTGGCGGCAAATTAGGTTCAAGTAGAAATTTTCATCCTTGGTCCTTTCCGCCACCTCTTACTGTGCAATGTCATCTTTGCAGAAGATAAAACTCTGTTGCTATCTACTATGGAGCATAACATGGTTGGCAGCGAGAGATATTCTCCCATAACTGCATTCTATATCCAACGCTGATGCTCAAGTAATGGCACAGGGAATCGGCTCAATACACTGGACAGGCAGGATTCAACTCACTTCTAGTAACCGCGTGCAGGTATTTCCAAAGCAACTGTGCCCGAAAAGAACCTGCGTTACGCGGAACGAATCTCACATGGATATTCCTGCCAATTGCGCATTCTGCCTCCGTAGACATGATGTGATAAACGCGTATGGCTCCAACCAACAAGGATGCCTGTGGCGCACCCTACTCTAGGTGGTCAGTGCTACCGTCTACACCGGGTACCGTAAAGTGTTATTAACCGGAGAATTCTGCGTTCCATCTTGTCGCAACGCTCAGTTTACCTGAATTCGGCAAAAGCTTTCGAGCAAACTATCGAAAGTGGTCGTCAACATACTGTTAAGGAACAGGCCTAGATACATTATTTGAGATTAATACAGTACGAGAACTGAATTGAACACGATTGAGGCGCCTTAAAGTGGCCTCAGATATTCATCTTGGAATGACACATATATTTTATTATGTCACAATAATGATGTCGATTACTGAAAGAAAAATAATGTAAACGCTCATAATCTTCATTTTATAAATATTTTAGTAAAACTTAATCTTTATTAAGTTAATTCTTTTTTCGTGGGTACGTGTTGAAAAGTTTACACGTAGCATAGAGACGTGGCGTCGTTACGCATCTGCTATCGTATTTACAATGGGGAGTGCTCCGAGCAATTGATTGAATTGATCCCTGCCTCCTTTTTCCGCCATCATCCTACGCGACTGCAGTTTCATCCTTATCATTTAGATGTCAACTGTGCGCTTTTCGAGAAAATTTCTGCCCTGCACAACAAAACTGTGGAATGAACTGTCGACTGCGGTATTCCCGGACCAATACGACCTTCAATCAATCTTCAAGAAAAGAGCATACTCCTTCTTAAAAGCCTTGTGACACCTCTGGTGTTGCGGGTGTCCATGGGCGGCGGTAGTCACTTACCACCGGGCGATATGTCTGCTCGTTTGTCCACTATTATATGAAAAATATATACAATCAGACAAATGATAAGAAACGATTGTATCGTTTAATTACTTACTCAAAAATAAATATATTATTATTTTTGATTTGAGTACGCGGCTCAAGCAACGTAGCCATTCATGAGTGCATTGTTTCTCATTGTTTACTGCGTGTTTTGGTGATATTGATGGTTTTGGAGAAAATTATTTGCTTTCTCCAATGGCTAACTGGATAAAATCACCATTTTCATCCCCACAGTTTTTGTTATGGGGACTCTTTAAGGAATTAACTAAATTACTCCTAAATATGGTCCTTAGCAACTTTGCTGTTGGATTTTTGTTTCAGCCACCCTTTTGCCGAAATTACGCAAACAAATTTTCTATTACAACCTGATCCAATTTTTGTGTAATTTTTCAAACAATTTTTGCCCTTCTTTATCGCATTTAATGCATGTGTTACTTTTTTAAACAATGCGTGTTTCTATGGCATCCCATCATTTTTTTTATTACTGTTCAATGTCCCGATCTGTCAATTTTGTAAGTGATCGACTCAAGTTTTTAGTTTTGTCTATTTCGTATGGTTTGGTAACATCTTGAAACGACATTTGCTCATTGCCGTTATTAAAGTTATTGTTTAAAAAATGATTTTCAATACTTTTAATTAAATGTGGAACATCAAAAAACGCAACTAATTTTACAAAACGTTACAAAAGAAAAAAGGAAAGTTACTAGATAACTCTGATTTCTTGCATGTATTTTGGTTTGTCGTACCCCGACCGCAAAACACAGCTTTTAGCAGAAGCCCATTTATTATAAAATAGTTTATTTATAGTAGCTTTTAGAAGAGTTATAACATTTCTGCTTTTACGGAATATTGCAATTTTAATTTGTTTTTTGAATTTACACATTATTGCGATTTTATCAAAAGTGATTGTGTGATCACTTTTGATAAAATCGCAAATCGCTTTATCTTTAATTAATGCATTTCGAATTTCTGTTATTCTTTTTTTAAATAGATCGGGATCAATCGGATTTTGCTAGCCACTTTCGGAGTTTCGGATTGTGGTTGGAGCGGCAAGTACTACACCTGGCCGTCTTAGGAAAAAATAAGCTTTAGGTTTATAAAATAATGACAAGCTGAATTTATTTTCGTCTTCTGTCCAATTCTTAATCTTTATTTTCGTAGCTGCATCAATGCCAATGCTCTAGAAACCTCTTCTGAACTCTTTAGGTTTTAAAATGCTGTCATCAGATTTTGGTTTTTGTCGTAATTTAAGTAATAGAATAAAAAAATTGTCAGAAAACTGTTTAAAGTGTATATGAAATAATATTTACTTGTTAATCTCCTGACTGATTTAATATGATTTTAATATTACCTGTTGTACAAATTAAAATATGTATAAGAAATAAAGATTATACTTTGCAGTTTAATCATTTATTTTATATTAAAATGACATAATAATGACCTAAAATTTATTGATTATGCCATATCAGATAGAAAATAAAATCGCTCAACATTATTATCTACACCATATTTACGTGATCGAATAGAATATATTTCAATTAGGGGGTTTCTATTAATTACGTAAGGTGTTCAAGGGGGGAGGGGATCGAGCTAAATCTTTTCAAATCTCACTTAGGGGGGAGGGGGGTCTTGGCGGAAAATATCACATAATTATTGTGTAAAATTGCGTGAAAAATTATTTCTGAATAAAATATGGCACAATAGTGTTTGTTGAGTTCGTCCGAACTCCGCAGGGCACCGAAGTAGCACTCGATTTTGCTTTGCTATTCTTCAATAGAAGTAATAGAACAAGTTCAATAATCCGACACGTTTACCGCCAAAACATAAATTTGAAGAATCTCGCGTGAGATTTGGAGACGGGGAAGGGAGTTGAGGAAAATCTTACGATATCTCACCAAGGCGGGAGGGGAGAGAAAAATTCTCAAAAATGCCTCACGTAATTAATGGACGCCCCTTTACGATGTTTCGTTGAAATTATTTGTTTGCTTACTTACTCTTCATAAGACAACCAAGCATTTGACATTTCAAAGACCGACGTAATTGTAGCCGCTAGGTGGCGCTATCATCGCGCATCCAGCATATATAATATTCTATATGTCATATCAATAACTTATAAATGTGACATCTAGCGTGGTAAATGGGTCATTATTTTCAAGTTTATTTAAATCGATTGCAACGACATCTCCTAAAAATAGGTGATAACTTATAGTTACGCAATTAATAATTATTATTTTAAAACAAGCATTAGAAAGTAAGTTTTATATTCGAAAAATAATAAAATAATTACTATAATTGAAGCATATCAACAAAATAGTGATAGAGTTTGTTAAACTATTTCTAGTACCTTATTTTTGGGCGCCATCTAGATTTAGTTGAATTTTTCTAGCTTTTTGCGGTGTACAGTTTGGGCCAGGGGAGGGTCGGTCTATTTAGTATATTGTGTCATTGATTTTTATCATCCTATCATCTTACGCACATGCTTCTATAAAAGTATAAAAATAATCCGAAATGCAGCATACGTTTCTTATGTCACCTTATTATGTGATAATAGCAGTAGTTTAAGAAAATGGGCTTCTTTATTGTCACAACCTTAGCTGGATATGATTCATACCACCAAAACCATCATTAGGGTTGGGTGTTTCATAGATAGGTATGTGCTTTCATACACAATTCATTATTTTTAAATAATTATACAATTGTATAAAAATGAAAACAAAGTCTTTGACATTCTTGATTGTACTAAATCTTGTTCTAGAAAATGGTAATTAAATAAAAATAAGAAACGAAAACATCAAGAATTAAAATTAGTTTCGGTTAAGACCTGATCTCTGAAACTTTTATAAAATAATAATAAAAGAAAAGCAATAAACGAAAACATCAAGAATATACTTAGCTTATGTTAAGACCTACAGTTAGTAAGTAAAATTAATTCATAAATTATGTTTTATTAAATTTGAACAGCTTGTAATTTCGACTACTTATAAAAATGTTCTACATTGCTTGAGAGTAACTTTTAATCATTTTATTCATTTTTTTTATTTTAATATAAAAGCAAATGAACTTTCTGAATTTCAGGCTAAGACTAGTTTTTGGTGACACGAAATAATTTGAAGCTGAAAGTTCTTCAAACAGCGCAGTCGAGTTTGTAGATGAAAGCTGTGATGAAAGGAGAAAGTTTTATATTAACAAACAGGAAATTAAATATTTTCCTACTCTCTTTTAAAGTTGTTTTTTAATAATACAGAAGATTTAGTGAAAAACAAAGAATATTTTCCGACATAATCTCTGTTTTCATCTTTTTAAAGTCAAAATAATCAAAAAAACTTTCCGTTAGCCTACAATCTAAATTGTCTTGTAAATTTTATTTAGAAATTGACTTCCGCAAGAGAATTTCCACTGCAAGGAAATGAATTTGTAATAAAAGCATTCAAGCGCAGGTATGATGAGTAAAATATTTTCTTGTCTGTGGCGTAGAGTATTTGTTCAATAGTGAAAAGGAAAATTTCTAATTAAAATTCTGCTCTTAGTTAGTACTTGAAACTAAATTGCGATGATGCTTTGACATCAGAGATTAAAATATTTGGGTGATACTTATATGGCTAAAAAATATTTGACTGAGAAATTCTGAAATCAGTGCAGTGCAGCTTTTAAAACGCCCAGACGAAAAATATAATATGTAATCTAAATGTATAAGTAAGGTAAAAGCTTTTTAAAACAAGCTTTTACTGGAATGCCTCGAGACGAATCAAATGAATCCAAACTCGATGATGTTGCGACGTTTCTTTACAGAGTTCCTATGGCCACCTTTCAGCTGCAGAATCAGATCAGCTCCATGTCATCATAATATTGTATTGTCACGCTGTATACATATGCTCGCAAAATTTCGACCAAATCGGTTGAAGATATCTGCTTCAAATTGAGTTGCAAGATTCCACCCGAACATACAAGCATACATACATACATTGCAAGTTAATAAAAAGGTTGTAAAAAGAGCGTAATGTCTGGAAATATAATTTTATCTAAACCGATTTCGTGGATATTTTTTATAGTTTTTTTTGTATCTTTTAAATAAATGTATTTGTATTTATGTCTAACAAACAATAGACTAAAGTCCTCATGATTTATAATATGCATTGCGACAAACATTAATTGCTTCGCATATGCAATGAGTGGTCAAATTATATTAATTAAAACAATATAAAAATCATCATCAACAGCTTTCAATAGTCTACTGCTGGACATACTTCCTTTATGAGGCTGTCCTAATAAAGGAATATGTATGTATGTTTAAAAAAAAAACGTCTTCAAGAAATCGACCAAATTGAAATGGGACCACACGGGAAGCACCAGCTTTCAAATAAATAAAAAAACATCAAAATCGGTTCACTCAGTCGAAAGTTCTGAGATAACAAGCATAAAAAAAATATACAGCCGAATTGTGAATCTCCTCGTTTTTTGAAGTCGGTCAAAAGTAAAATAGCATGATTGGA
Source organism: Diaphora mendica (assembly GCA_949125395.1). Taxonomy (NCBI): domain Eukaryota; kingdom Metazoa; phylum Arthropoda; class Insecta; order Lepidoptera; family Erebidae; genus Diaphora; species Diaphora mendica. Next base: position 20,327,357 of record OX421313.1, on the reverse strand, counting down.
AACATCGTTAATATTTCAAAATGATCTAGTGAGATCAATAGTCTGCTTAACTGTACCGAACCGACAAACTGTTTCAGTGTTCCAGTTGGCCTTAACGACCATGTTTAGTGGTCTTAAACCGACATTATTAGTGACAAAATAGTGTCCGGGGTACAGTTAAACGGGCTGTTTCTATTACCGTGTCTCCTGATAGCCTTTCCGATACGTACTTAACCAACGAAATGTGTTTCAATTGTTATACTAAGATTGAATGTTTTATAAGTTGTATTAATTTAAATATTCTAACTTAGATTTTCATAGTCTAAGTTTCTAATTCAACCTAATTGAACCAAAAAATGAATAAATTTTGTATGTATATTACTATTTATTCCTACTATTTTTGTTTCATTCTACTATCTTTCTTTATTACTATAAATCTGAATGAAAGTTTGTTTTTTACGCTTTCACGCGAAAACTACTTAACCGATCATCATGAAACTTTGTACACATGTTCTTGGAGGTATTAGAAGTAACATAGAATACTTTTTATTAAATGCGAGCGAAGCCGCGGGTAAAAGCAAATACCAAATAAGATTGACTGGCCTCAGGTACTGGCATATCAATGGAAGGGAGGAAAACGGAAATAATACGCGAGCGAAGGTACAGGTAATCGCTTGTTAATTCAGAAATAACGGTGTTCTAAGATAGCAAACAAAAAAACATATTTGTTGCTATATTAAATTAAATTGAATTCAGAAATATCCTTCACAATTAAAAATCAGGTCATAATAAATACAAACTTACAAGCGTAATAAAAGGCGAACAAATGTACCCTAGTAAATTTGTTGTGGCCATAAAATGTTGTTCAAGGGTTAGTAACTAAACTCATCCGACAAAGGGCCTCGGGTCAAGGGCTCTCGGTAGAGAGTGCGCCCCAAATGCGACGCCTGCAGTTTATAGTAAGGACCAGTAGACGAAACTTGATTAATGATGTGAGGATATATTGATCGCAATAGCTTAGTTTGTCTATTAATTTAGTTTACGATGATTGAAAGGAAATTAATCTACCATTTGTGTATATTTTGTATTCCAAGATTTGCTTTAACAGGAGGAGATTTCATGTAATATTGTTTTACAACAACGATTTTATCTCAAATACTTTAAAAGCATACAAATACTCTTTCATTTAGTTATATACATACTCTCCTAGAGTTAGTTGAAAAAATATTGATGATAAGAAAATTCCGAAACAATAACTGAGAGCTTACGATCAATAGCATAGGAATTGTCCAAGTGGTAATGCTCCATTGATAACTACTTCAAGCGACAATAACAATTACTTCGATAGTTTGTCGTAACAATAAAGCTTATGTGTCTATAAATTGTTCAACGTACAACACGTGGGAGAGCCACGCTTCGGCATGAATGGGCCGGCTCCACCGGAGTGATACCACAGCCTCACAGAAAACCGGTGTGAAATAGCGCTTGCACTGTGTTTCACCGAGTGAGTGAGGATACCGGAGGCCCATACCCCAACCCCTGCCCCCCCTGCCCCCATCCCCCTCCCCATCACCCAAAGGCCGGCAACGCACTTGTGACGCCTCTGGTGTTGCAGGTGTCCATGGGTGGCGGTAATCGCTTACCATCAGGCGATACGTCTGCTCGTTTGCCCACCTATTACATAAAAAAAAACTTTGCAGTTTTAACAACATATTGCCACCTAAATGCAGCAGTTTCCAAGGAGTACTGTTTAAAGAACCTTTCAAGCACTTTTCTTAACTTTTATAGTGTCCAGAAAGTTCCAGTGTAAATACTGATAATATATAATAGCCTAATTACAATTACTGATTATATAATGATCAGCGATTCAGTTTTACTGTATTTAATTTGACTGTGTGGCGATATAAAAACCATTTTACTAGCTAACTGTAACAAATTCTGTTTACATCCTACATAAAACCAATAAGTAATCTTGCATAAATTAAACGAAATACGAATACATGTAAAAATAGGTGTCCAAGTGTCCAAGCAGTATTTTTTAGCCTACCATAAAAAAATCACGCATTGATTATATTTTATAAAAAAAATTACGGCATTCTCATCTTAATGCAAAACCATCCGACGACGACCCTCGAATCGCAAAGCTAAGATTTCGATCTTATGTTAAACATTAATTTTGTTCACAAATACTTTCCTTGGAAACGACCTTTTGTTCGGTATGTTTACCGCCACAGTTACGCTACAAAGTTGAAATTATCTCGAAATATAAATCTTTTTGTTGACCCACGAAATATTGTAGTAAAAATCTAAAATTATACCTTTTGCTTTTCGTAGTCAACCTTTTCCGTACAGCGAAGAGTCAAAACCATTAAGAAACATTATGTCAAACTTTTAAAATTAGTAAAGATGTCATATTATAACAATACAAATTGAACTAATACAATAAAAAGTTCAGCTGTGTAGATCAAAACGATAAATATTTTTTTTAAAGTCAAAGTTTTCCAACGTTGGCAGTAAAACACTTTTTTTGACCGAAAATTGATCCCTAGCCACCCTATTTCACAGTTTCGGAAATATTTTCACCGCTGGAAATCTGTTAAGAGGAATTTAGAGTCACAATGCTTGCTCATAAATTTGGCTCCACGGGGATTAAAAAGTTAAGCGGAGGCATTATTTTTCTCACGTAATTACTTTGTTAGCTAAAATAAGAAAAAGTGCTTCTTAAGCTGGTTTTCTTATTCGGAACGATGAACATCTATTATTGACAGATAAATCTTCACTCCGAATGCCTATAACGCTTTATGGCAAATTTTAACAAATTGACATGCTCTCAGGTCGTCCATTTGTTCCATTCGTCCATTCGTTTGGAATTCGAATTTCACATGACATGTTCTAATAATATTGGAAAAGAAGATCTAAAGCTCAAAAATATATGATGCAGGAAGAAGAATATGTTGTAAATGGGAGCAATAAAATATCTGAGATATTTTTTTATTCAGATTTTATTATTGAACTATTTTTGGCTAGAATTATATCTAACTGATATAAAAATTGAATAACTTGTGCACATATAGTTTTTTTTTCTTGAGCAGCAATCTAAAAGTAATAGTTTATCTAAAAACTATTAACGAGATAACTGTGTGTATTATATGAAATGTTAAAATTGTGCTAACAATAATCTATGAATCTTATATAACGTGTAATATTGGTAATAATAAACTACACTGTATTTTCTCATTAAGACAATATTATTATGAATGTAAATCGCTGAATAACGAGTCAATTTAAGTGTCTTAACCACGTGGTTTGCATATTCATAAGGAATATACTTTGCAGTTTAGTGTTATGGAGTAATACAAGGATAAAATATTTAATTAAATGTGATACTTAACAACATGTGGTGGTTTTTGATATCACGATATTTAGTGATTGTTTGTTACGACCTCGGGAAATGACAGGATTGCAATAAAATAGTTCCCCCATCTACATTTCATTTAAATTATATCAATATGATTATGTTGCACTAAAAAGTAGTGTGGTGTCGTGGGACAGAAGATAGGAACGAAGTTCCTTATCATTATATATAATGATACATACAACTTACAGATGACGCTATAAAAAAAATCCGTTCACGCTCTTTGAAAACCACAAAATTGTCTTACACATATATACTTTTTTTTGGAAATACATACATTTTATACATAGAAAACATCTAAACTCCGAAAAAACAAATATTTGCAGATCATACAAACATTTGATCGGACCCGTGATTAGAATCCGAGACCTCACAGCATTCGCATACGCTACCATTGCGACACCGAGACAGTCAATCTTACGTTACGGACGCTTTTTGCCGCCTAGGATACCCCTCCGCAACGCCCCATAAGGAACTTCGTTCCAAAACTCAAACCACAAAGTTACATGATATAACTGAGCTAATTAACAGTTTACGGTGTGGCTCTTATCTAAGTCTGAATATAATAATAATCAATCAAATTTATTGAAATCATTATTTAAAAACTTTTCAAGCATACACGATACCATACCAGATAATACCACATAGGATCACGATACCAATTGTAGATGGTTATGCCTACCTAAAATGTTAACTCTAGTAACAATAATTATAATTATTTAATTTAGTTTGAATTCTATTTTGTATATGTTCTGACTCACTATAGTATCCATGAACAAAGACAAAAACAACATTTTCAAGTTAATTATTGCATTAATATTACTTTCAAAATCTTAATGATTTTGAGTAATAATGAACAGCTTTTTAATTAAACAAACATTTCACATAACTTAGAAGACGGTGTCTAGACTTAGTAATTTTCTTTATCTATTTAGCAAAATATTTTATTCAAAAATGTAAAATGTTAGAAGGGTTTCTAACAAAGTTTAAGTTAATATAATCGTCAGAAACAACATTGCCCACAAAGTCTAATAAAATGTAAAATCAAATATAAGTTATTTTGTTCACTTAGAAGTTCTAACGAAGGGTAAAATAGTCTAATAAATATTCTCATAGAATGGCAATTGTGTATAAAAAAAGTGGATGTATAAACTTTGCGTTTCCTAATTATACTGTAGGTATAACTCCGGTGTGGACTGGGTGTCGAGATCACAAAATTTGTATTCCAGACTCACAATAAAGTTCATTTAAATATAAATGCGACAAGACCTCTACCCAGTAAATGCTGTTACTCGTAATAAACCCAGTCGTAATTTTTTATGATGATCTTCAAAATAACTTTGAACATTTAACAAGCTTTCTCACATAATAATAATTATAATGACACAATTTTTACTTAATGTATTTACAATATAATAAAAGATAAACACAATATAGTCTATTTTAGAAAAGTGACCTTGTTTCGATTTAAGTTTAAACAATTTATAGTACTAACTTCTATTCAACCCACGCAAGATTCTGACCTGTATTATATATTTTAAGAAAATTATATTCGAAATATTTAGGTTTTATGTTGAAGATGATATTTGTTTATTTTTTTCACTCTAACGTCCGTGGCAACACGCGTTGCCAAAATAAAAACCCTCTCAAACGTCCGTGGCAACACGCGTTGCCAGCGCGCGCAACGGCGCACAGTTGAATTTAAATCGTATCCTCTGAGAAACAGAGTACTGTTTGGTAGATTTTCATTGCTTCAATGTGTAGCTAATAAACTAATTCGAGTATAGAACACCAGAGGGCCGTGGATTTAATTTGATTGGACCATGAGATTTGGCCGCTTCAGTTGACCCGCGTTCCGCTTGAGTGTCGTGCGCGAGTGTTGTTGTGCGCTAAGGACCACCCGCAGTTAAGTCGTAAGTACTATAGTTTTATCGTATTTAACTTCCAAGTGTTATGCATTAAAACAAACTAGATGAATTGGGCTTCACGATGATGTTTACATATTACAGTTGTATGTAATAAATCTATATTAATTTTAGCTTTAAACTATTGATGCTTCGAACAAAATGAAGATGCTTTTCGTTTTGACCAATTTTAGTATTGTTTGCACATATTTTATACACAACTATATACAAAATATCAAATTAGATTTCGTAATAAGCAAAATAATATCGATATTTCATAAAAACATGTTAAATTCATTGAAGATTCCTCAATAATATATATGTGTTCCTCAGAATTTAGGCGTGGCCACAGTTGTTGCCACGGACGTTTGAGCAAACGGTCCAAATAAGGTTCGCTATTAACGTTAAAATTGTATTTGCAACATTTTTTGTTTTTTGTTTTATATTATTGTGTGTAGATAGGACCTTGTTACCGTTTAAAGTCATAATATATATATGTTATCGATCTTCTTTCTAAAATAATTCTGTTTAAAATACACACTGTGACTTTTTTCAACAACAGATTACGGGAGTAGGACGGCCTTAGGTGCGGCCATTTTGGTATTATTTCGCTTTAGCGAATAAGTCGAAAGCGCTAAAATTTGCACCCAAAAAATATGAATTATTATATAATATAAAAATATTATTTAAATACTTAGAAATAATTAAATATAATAATTTATATGCCATTAGAAAGGGAAATAAGTCTAGTTTGTTGTGAAATTATTTTATTGACAAAAATATAACAATCCTCCTTGTAATGTAAAAAGAAAGTTTTTTTTTTTTTTTTTGTTTTCTGAATACTACGTTTAACCCGACTTTACGCATTATATATAGAAATTTGCTATTAAACAATGTAGATAAGTTTATTCTGTATACTTTTAACTTTCTTTTCGTATCTCTTTATTTACTCTAGCTTCTACGGTTAAGTAGCCATGTAGGTTTTTATTGCGGTTCAGCTGCAGGGGTCAAAGGGGGTTAAGTGCCGCGAACGACTGGACGTTGGAGGTGTGACCTAGGCGCGCGCGGGGGACGTTGAGGTGGTTAGGAATTATTGCTATTGTATATTGTGTTAACATTCTTTTAGATGATACAATTTAAATTGTTACAAAAACTTTGGGTAACAACATCTTTTTTGTAAATAATTTTATTTGTGCTTGAATTAATTTATTATGTAGGTAATCAAATTTACCCAGTGACTATTCTCATACCCATGTTCAAATGCTTAATTATTTTTAAGCAAACACATAAAATTTTATAACATCATATTTTAATAGGCATGATGACTAATTTTGAAAAACTGTTTTATTGTCAAAAACACTTATATTTCTAAAAAAAATAAAGTTTTTGTAGGAAAAAATTGCGATTTACATTTTAAGTTTTAAATTCACGCTAAAACGCTCGATGGTGTCATGGTGTCTGTTTGTGCGGACGCGACGTCACCATTTGTAAACCAGTGTCAATTATAGCTCTTATAGACAGTAAAGCGAACGTCGATTATATTCGAACAAAGTGACCTTTATACATAAGTGATGTAACTCGCTCTGATTGGTGTTCAATCGGCGGATTGCTGTCTTTTTAACCGACTTCCAAAAAGGAGGAGGTTCTATGTTCCACTGTATGTATTTTTTTTTTTTTTTTTTTTTTTTTTTTTTATGTATGTTACCTGATTACTCCGTCAGTTGTGGACCGATTTTGAATTTTTTTTTTGTATTCGACAGGGTATGCTTCCGTGGTGGTCCCATTGCCAGCATATCAGGATCTGATGATGGGATCCCAGGGAAATCGAGGGAAACCCTCATTTTTTATAGGCACATACTATGTTTTTTGTATATTTTCTGAAGTTACACCGGTATTTGCGTCTGGTAGTCATCATTTTATGATGATGAGCTGATGATGTAAGGTACCACTCCTTAACGGTTAGGAGTTGGAGGATAAATCTTTAAATATCATATGTATATAAGTTACCTTTAGTCGTATTCTTACAAATTATTTAGGTAAGCTGATGATGGAAGGTGGAAGGCACAACTCCTCAACGGTTAGGAGTTGGAGAATAATTCTTTCAATTTCATACGTATCTAAAGACCTTCAGTCGTATACTTTCAAGTTATTTAGGTGAGCTGATGATAGAAGATTAAACTCTTCAACAGTTAGGGATTAGATGATGATTTTAATATTACACGTACCTTAATTTGTATTCTTGATGATGAAATTTGATGAAATAATGCAACTTACTACTTACCTACGATTGTTTGCACTAAAAACTGTAAAATAAAAACTTTTTATAAAAAAAAAAAACCGACTTCCAAAAACATCCAACGAAAACTCTCTGTCAAAAAACACTTAAAAGCGTAAAATAAACTGGTTCTTCATAAATTGCCTATACCTAATTCTTTATTCATTTAAATAGTAGTATTATAATGGGTGCTAGGTACCTAAAATCTGTTTGAAGTCGGTGCTAAGCCAAAAAGAATACAAACGAACAATTACAAAAGTCTAAGCGATAGTCACTTGGCACCGACTTCAAACAGATTTAAGGTAATATAAGGTATTAATATAAGGTATTATAATACTACTATTTAAATGAATAAAGAATTAGGTATAGGCAATTTATGAAGAACCAGTTTATTTTACGCTTTTAAGTGTTTTTTGACAGAGAGTTTTCGTTGAATGTTTTTGGAAGTCGGTTTTTTTTTTTTTGTAGTTTTATTATTGATATTTAACTATTAATCTCGCTCTAAATATGAAAGTAAATATGTTTTTTATACTCTATGAACCCCATTTTATCAGATAATCAACAAAGCACAGAAAATCAACGTAAAATGACAGCGTGCTGTCGTGTTTCGTTGGTGAGTGCGAGACCGGAGGCCCAATTAGTCTAGTCAACAAGTTCCAAACTTGTTGACTAGACTAAAAAATGCAGCAGCATCACTAGGCCGCCATGGTGTGGGTCGCCATGCTGCATTGTCTGCATTCGCAGTGAGCATGGTGACCACCACTCTTGGATTCTGTTTATGCTTTCCATCAGGCAGAGTAGAGTCATTATGGCGGGCCAAACATAAAAAAAAAGAAAAAGATAAATACATTATTTCAGTGGTTCTTGGTTACTGTTATCATGCCTATTGCAACGTTAACACCGCTGTTAATTTTATAGCGCTGTTGGTTAAACCTACAACTAATAAATTATATTTTAACTTATGTATCATATTTGAAACTAGCGCCTCATTCAAATAAAATCTCTTAGATAAGCTTGAACGGCGAGATCTAACAAACATTTATGAAAGCAAATACTATGAAGACAGTATTAAATATGGATGCGGGCTACATTAAATTTAAACGAAGGATTGAGTAAAAAAGTGGATGGACCTTGTGACAGATGATATGGGCAAAAAGGGAGCGATACACAGATAAAAACAGAAATATTTAAATGCATAAAAAATATTGCGGTGGAACATAATAACACATTTGGGTTCCAAACCAAAACAGAATAACAAGTTGTAATTAAATTATTTCAGCTCTAAGAATCTGCAATACCCTATTTCTAAGTAATTAACATCTAAACATAAATAAATCACCGAAATATCAAATGCTTAAAAAATGCAACTTGTAGTAAACATTGTGGATATCAAAGTTTAAGATATCTATTCAAATAAATAAAATTGGAGTGTCTATTTGTACCTAATATTAAAATAACCTCTTTTTACTAAATGCATATAATAATATGTATATATACACGGTACATATACCGAAATAACATTTTTACCATTTTTGACTGTATGTCTGTTTGTTCCGAGTAATCTCTGGAACGGCTGGACCGATTTTGATGGGACTTTCACTGGCAGATAGCTGATGATCTAAGGAGTAACGTAGGCTACTTTTTTACACTTGCTTTGGCCCGCGGCGTTACCCGCGGTACGTTAATAACCGCGGAGTTCAGGTAGTCCCCAATAAAATTGAACACAAAACAAATATAAGGCAACTATAAAACTTGACTAAACATCCATAAACCTGATCATCTTTTAAAACTTCATACTGCATCTACAGTTACGTCAATTTTCATGCAATATTCATAGTTTCACCATTTACTGTTTTAGTAACAACAATATCGAAGCATTTCCTTATGAAACGTTAAAGTTTTGTTTTCATGAATAAATTTTTATTTCCTTCAATTTTCCAGCAAGTTTAATAAATATTAATAAGCACTACAGCATTCCGTAATTGATCTAAAATTTCAAAACACTGCTTCGTTATTAATTTCTTTCTTCTTTTTTTCGAAGCACTTTAAGTTCTTCTTAATAACGAACGTACCTACGTATTTGTTGAATGATGTTAACTGATATTCCTATTTGCTTTCAACATTTCGGAGGTCATGGGCATACTCTTATTAGTAATTCTAAAAAAGTTGCCACCAACACGACGAAAAAAGATGATGATGGTGTTATTCTTTTTATACGATTAGTGCTTAAAATTGTTTAAAACTAAAGTCAATATTTTACATCGAAAGAGAATAAAGTCAATGGTACGAAATGTGGGTAAAATCGATCCCAAGTTAATTAGGTTCATCTATATTTGCGGTCGTACGCTGGGTTCTGCGTCAAACGACTATTCTGAGTAGTTTCACGTTTGTATTATATTTGTTTTGCTGAAAGTTGTATTTAACTGCTATCTCTCAGATGTTCTCAGTGTTTATAAAACATACTACACTTTAATAAACATAAAAGTACTATTCCATAATAAACTAGAGATATTGGACAGTCTGGCTAAAAAGGTTTTTTAGTTATTACTAAAGTTAAGGACACGTGCAGAAACTATTTTAACATGTTAATCTATATATATAAAAGCGAAATACCACTCACTTATTAATCACGAAATCTCAGAAACTAACACCTACAAACTTGAAATTTGGCAGGTAGGTTCCTTATAGGGTGTAAACATCCGCTAAGAACGGATTTTACGAAACTCCACCCCTAAGGGTGTAAAACGGGGGTTGGGCGTTTCTATAAAAGTCCTATATTTTTGAAGACTTGAAATTTAAAATGTATGCTCTATGACGGTGTGGAGGTGTACTAATAATGTATATTTAGAAATCAACCCCTTTTGGGGTTAAAAGTTTAAAACAGGGGATGGTAGTTTGGACGCAAATGAGGTTGCTTTGGTCAGCTAGTATTTTTATAAATAAAAAGATTGAATTGCATATAACAGAATAAGAACACAGATAAGCGATTTGGACATTTCTGCAGTAGATTAACCCTATTTCACACTCAACTGACGAGGAAAACGGCTCAAATGCATATCCGTATTAGAGTTCTGGACTTGTATACTGCCAGTAGCAAATATTTCTCATAGCAATACCGAAGATATTATCGCTCTCTACTCCTATTTGTAATTATATGATTCTACTATTTTACGTGGTATGTTTTATAATATCTATACCAATATTATAAAGCTGCAGAGTTTGTTTGTTTGTTTGAACACGCTAATCTCAGGAACTACTGGTCCGATTTGAAAAATTCTTTCAGTGTTTGATAGTCCATTTATCGAGGAAGGCTATAGGCTATATTTTATTTTCAAAAAATTAGAGATCCGTAAGAAAATTGCTATTTTGTAACCCAAGGTGTGAAATCGAAAACCTATTTTTGCGTGCGCTGCAAAGACTATTGACAATAGAACAAAATAATGTATTACGAGTTTGTAGGGCCCATTAAGATCTACAAAAAAGTCCGGAAGAGCATATATCTAACTATCATGGTTTGGTCACAATAACCGCTTTTGGGTTCGAAAAAATTATTAAATCGTCTGAAGAAAGAAACTACTGTGTATCGAAATATTAATCCTTATCCAAATTAAGCATTATGTTATCAAGGGTATTTATGTAGAAGTAAAATACTTTTTGTTTCATCCCGATCCGACATTTCGTTTAGAAGTTATCACGAGTATAAGGCCCTGAGAGTTGGTACATAATAATGAGGTATTTGCCAAAGAGTTTTTATTAACATAATACCTAATATTAATCTTTATCCAAATAAATGTGTTGTTGACTAAGAGTATTAGATCTTAAAGGAGTATAATAAATACATCTACACTAATATATAGAGCTGAAGAGTTTGTTTGTTTGTTTGAACGCGCTAATCTCAGTAACTGGTCCAATTTAAAAAAAATATTTCAGTATTAGAAAGCCCATTTATCGAGGAAGGCTATATATCATCACGCTAAGACCAATAGGAGCGGAGCACCAATGAAGAATGTTTCAAAAATAGTGGAAAATTATTACGCTACGGGCAATAGGAGACGCAAACGACGTTGCGTGGGTCAGCTAGTTCACCTATAATTTTAATATACTACGTTGCAAGAAAGAAAAGAAAATAGTCAAATCGATTCCAAATTTATAAAGAGCGAATATTTGTTACGCCAATTATTAGTTCACATGGTTAGTTATTTGTAATGAATCGTTTATCAGAATAGAATATAATTATATTTTAAATTAAATTGACTAACAATCTGAAAGTGTAAAGGGAGGTTCCCTTCAGATTTTCATACATTACATTTCATCCAAAAAAAAAAACAGTTTCATTTTACATGTGTTGTGTATTTAATTAAAAATATAATAAAACGTATAATATATTAGATTTTGGAACAAACTAAGTCATTGGCCTTTCCATCTTTTCAGATGATTTAGACAGCGCCTCTGTGGCAATTTTTGCTATGGCTACAGAGCCCAATACGAGAGAGGCAGTAACGTCCACACGATTGACACTTGAGTAGAGGATCGTTTTGTGTTCGATCAGGTGAGACCCCGTCGTTATTTTTTTGTCTCCTCCCACGCTTGTTAGCCAGACTCTGGAACCAGCTCCTGTCGTGGGCTCTGCGGCCCTCCTCCAAAGACTTCCTCCACCCGCTGCGATTTCTGGCGAGGTCCTCCCACTCCCTGGGGTTGATTCCGAAAGCGAGCATGTCACGCTTTACGCAGTCCTTAAAGCGCAACAAGGGCCTTCCCACCCTCCTCGCAGCGAAAGCAACTTCACTCAGCAATGCACGTCGCGGCAGTCGAGTGGCGTCCATCCGATGCACATGCCCCAGCCATCGCAGTCTTTCCTGTTTTAGCATTGTAGTAATGCTGGGCAGCTGTGCAATTTGCAGAACTCTTTCATTTGTGACTTTGAAACGCCAACTTATCTTCAGTATGCCTCGAAGACAACGCATGTGGAAACTGTTTAGTCTCCTTTCTTGCTTTGCATAAGACGTCCAGGTTTCAGCTCCGTACAAGAGTGTACTCAGGACACAACTTTGGTAAACAATCATCTTGAACAAAATAAGTAGAATAACTATTTTGATATAGTGAAAATAACTTTTCATTCTCATCCAATCCACAATAATCCACAGGTTATTGATAGATAGGCTTTTTAAACACACTAATAAGTTAGATATTAAGTGATCATCATTAATAACCTTTAGCAGTCCACTGCTAGACTGATGACTCCTCGGAAAAAAAGAGTGAGAAGAGTGAGTGATAAAATCTGAACTATTTTCGATTTTAAGTGTAAATACAAAAGTTTACATCTTTTTATCGAAATCGGAAATCGAGAAAAAACGTTTTTTACCCTTAAAACCTCCCCCCCATCCCCTTCCCGACCTCAGATCGCCCGTAAATTATTTTTCTTTTCATTTTTATAATATTCCCCTCCTTTTCTAATGGGTTTCATTCTACTATTTTTTTTTTGGTTTTAAAACTTATCGACACTGGTCTATAATTCAAATATCAAATTAAAAATATCAAATATTTCAAAACACGATGAAAACTTAAGACTACTAGGTTTTGAAATACTTCAAACTTGTTATTTTAACCCACTTTTAGAAAGTTATATAATGTAAAATATAAGAAAAAAAAATAAAAAAATGCCGATGAAATTGAGAACCTCCTGCTTTTGGAAGTCGGTTAAAAATAGCCTAAGTCAAGGCAAACAAATATCTAAATACTAAGAAGATTATATTAAGAATTTTCATCTAAATTTTATTCATATTTAATTATTATAGTTTCTTTGTTTTTAATTTTAATTAAAAATGTAATAATTATAATTTAATGTAATACAATAAAAAAAAAATATGTTACATTTTCGTAAAGTTATTGGATTATTTTGATATTTGAAACTTTATGAAAAGTTCTTGCCTACCTGGATTTTAGATATTACGTACCCTTGGAAAATGAACTCTGGGCCCCGTGTTAGAATTTCCTATTCCTTTGGCTATACAGTTTCTGCATATGCAATATTCGCCAAGGTAACTCTGGAGGTAACAAATTTTCTGACTTCATCAATTCACTGTAAAGTAGTTTTCTTAATAATACATCTCGTAACACCTTGTTTTATGTACAATGTAATATTGGTACATTTATTTTATTAAGTTTTCAAAGTTTAAAAACAAACACACATTGAATTTTAACTATGTTACATTGTGCCTGGAAGAGATTGCTCTTTGAGCGATAAGACCGCCAATTGTACTGACCTAACAGCATTAAGTCATTTATTTAGTTATCTGGTGTACAATAAAGCAATATATTATTATTATTAAAAAAAACGACTTCCAAAAAACATCCAACGAAAACTCTCTGCCAAAAATGTGTCACTTGGCACCGACTTCAAACAGATTTTAGGTACCTAGCACACATTATGATACTACTATTTAAATGAATAAAGAATTAGGTATAGGCAATTTATGAAGAACCAGTTTATTTTACGCTTTTAAGTGTTTTTTTTGGCAGAGAGTTTTCGTTGGATGTTTTTTGGAAGTCGGTTTTTTTTTATAAAAAGTTTTTATTTTTCAGTTTTTAGTGCAAACAATCGTTGGTAAATAGTAAGTTGAACTATTTTATCATCAAGAATACAAATTAAGGTCTATACGTACGTGTAATATTAAAATCATCCTCTAATCCCTAACTGCTGAAGAGTTTAACCTTCTATCATCAGCTCAACTAAATAATTTGAAAGTATACGACTGAAGGTCTTTAGATACGTATGAAATTGAAAGAATTATCCTTCAACTCCTAACCGTTGAGGAGTTGTACCTTCCACCTTCCATCATCAGCTTACCTAAATAATTTGAAAGAATACGACTAAAGGTAACATATATATATATATATAATATTTCAAGATTTATCCTCCAACTCCTAACCGTTAAGGAGTTGTGCCTTACATCATCAGCTCATCATCGTTAAATGATGACTACCAGACGCAAAAATCGGTGTAACTTCAGAAAACATACGAAAAACATAGTATGTGCCTATAAAAATTAAGGGTTTCTCTCGATTTCCCTGGGACCCCATCATCAGATCCTGATATGGTGGCAATGGGACCACCTCGGGAGCATACCCTTTCGAACACAAAAAAAAATTCAAAATCGGTCCACAATTGACGGAATCGTATCGTAATCGGTGAACATACATAAAAAAAAACATGCAGTGGAACATAGAACCTCCTCCTTTTTGGAAGTCGGTTAAAAAAGAGATATAACCGTGAAACATTATTAGGCTGTAAGGATTAAAAAAAAACAACTCCACGTTTGGTATAAATCCTGTTGCACGAGGGACTTTACACACAAAGTGTTGTTCCATGTGGGGTTTGAACCCTCAACACTCAGTGCAATAGAAAACCACTACGCTATCTGTGCGATCAAAATGTTCACTAAAAGGAATTTTCAGACTCATATTTTGAATAAAGCGTCCTTAGTACTGAGATGGTTACTGTACCTGTTAGGCATACTTTCACAGTTCTTGTTTTATTATAAAAAAAATATAAGGGCAACCTTATGATATTCGTTTTACAAAACATTGAATACCGCATTTGCACATAGGACAAACGTATTAAATATTTCATACAATCTACATTATTACCTCAATAAAAAAAATATGTTAAATAATATAACGTGACAAAAAATATTTTTTTATGAAATTGTAATCAGTTGATACTTTCATCATCCCTACAAAACAAATTACCAAATATACTCGTATCTTAGAATTATGAAGACAATTGTTTAAGGTATTTAATCAACCATTCACGGTTGAACGAAGGTTTCCCCCAAAGAGTGCCTACGTATAGTTAAAGGAAAAAAAACACTACACGTAGCCACAGACGTATAAAGAGAAGCAGACTAAACACAACCCATGCAAATGCGTGGCAATTACACTACATACAAACATTACTCACACAGACACAAAACACAGTGCCGAATTCAGCAATGAAAGATTGCCCTTTAAATTAATATTAGGTCTTTACCTATGAAATTGCCGTTCTTCAGTACTGGTCATTTCAAATAAAAAAAAGTTTGTAATGGCTCTGTAATCTAAATTCAAATTAATTTTGTTTTAAAACCATGACATTCTATTTACAAACTCAGTCTTTTGTTTTCTGATTAGCGTTGTATTTTCATTACTTTTGAACATTTTTCGTCGTAATGGATACTTTAAAAATTGGTGTAATTATGGAATATGAGTTCCGTCGTGGCACCAACGCGACACAAACGGCACGTAACATCAAAAACGTTTACGGAGAGAACTGTACAAACGAACATACAACCCGTTATTGGTTTTCCCGGTTCCGTTCTGGAAATATTGACTTGAAAAATGAAGCTCGTGGTCGTCCGGAGACTTTGGTTAACAATAATGAATTAAAGGCGATTGTGGAAGCTGACGAAACTCAATATACAGCTGAGCTAGCAGCAGCTTTTAAAGTAAGCATCAAAACAATATTGATCCATTTGCGACAAATAGGCAAGGTAAAAAAGCTTGATAGATGGGTGCCCCACGACCTTAACGATCGCCAGCGCAACGTACGCGTCGAGACTTGCCTTGCGCTGCTCAACAGGCAAAGAAATGAAGGAATTTTGAAACGAATTCTTACGTGCGACGAAATATGGATTCTGTTCGACAATCGAAAGCGCTCAGCAAGCTGGTTAGACCCTGGTTCAGCACCAAAGCAATGCCCTAAACCAAAAATGACCCCTAGAAAGGTGATGGTCACTGTTTGGTGGTCTAGTGCGGGTGTGATTCACCACAGCTTTTTACAAAACGGCATGAGCATTAATGCGGATGTGTACTGTGAAGAACTGGAGAGAATGATGCAGAAGCTTGCACATCTGCAACCAGCTTTGGTCATTCGGTCGTCCCCACTGCTCCTTCACGACATCGCGCGAACTCCATACTGCGCAACAGATAGTCTCCAAGCTGCAAGAGCTGGGTTGGAAGCTCTCCCTCATCCGCCATACTCACCAGACCTTGCACCTACCGACTATTACTTTTTCCAAAATTTAGACAACTATTTAGTGGGTAAAAAATTCAATTCCCGAGAGGCAGTACAAAATGCCTTTGAAGAGTTTGTTGCCTCCGGTCCAGCTGATTTTTACAAGAAGGGCATCAAAAAAAATGCCAATGCGTTGGCAAAGATGCGTCGATTGCATGGGTGATTACTTCAAATAACAGAAATAAAAATGTTTTAAAAAATAAGTACTTTCACTTATTGCATACAAAACGACAATTTCATAGGTAAAGACCTATTATTTTGTAACTTGAAATACACGTGTATGAGCCTATGCTGCATGCCGAAAGACGCCCATTAATATGTCCGATAATAATAATAATGTCCGGAGGCCTGCTAGTGCTCCGCAAGCGAACAAATATGTTTCGGAGCGTACCAATTTCGGTGGATAGGTTCGTACCAAATTTGGCCATCTGTTAGGACTTTTTCTTTGCTACTTAGATGGCAGACAAGCACACGGCCCACCTGATAGAAAGTGGTTACAGTTGAATTGGAGCTCTGTTTAGCTGTATGTTCTTCTTTTGGGTTATGTAAGCGATAAAAAGAAAATAAAAACCAAAAACTTTTAGATGTGTTTATTTATTTTTAAAAATTACAATTCGTTTGAAATAATTTCGTTCCGATATTTGATTGGTTTTAGCACAATGATTACACCTTATATCTATATATAATTTCACAATTGTTTTTAATAAAATGTGAACATGTTGGGCATCATGCTCTACATCAGCAAATTCGCAGCGGAATAAATCTAAATTACAATCATCGTTTATAAAACTGCAAATAAATTGGGAATATGACTTATTTTTCATATTTAGTTTTAAAAAGTTTTCGCATTTTCTAATAATTTTTATCACAGCGACTGAAGGGTATGTGAGACCTCCTCGATCTTTCGTACTAATCAGAGATAGCAAAAAGTCATCTTTGTCTCCAATCACTAATTGCTGACAAATAAAACATTTTAGTTTTTCTAAGATACGCCGGCTTACAAATCCAGCTATGTAGGTACTGACGTGGTCAGTGTATTCATCGAGGGGCAAAGTTAAAATATTTTGAATAAAAGAATAAATTTGTTCGTTCATTGGAGCCAGCGCTATCTGGTTTCTTTCATAACTCGGCGTATTATTGTTTATTGCCTCAATATATTTTGTAGAACTTACATTGAGTATTAAACTATCAGTTAAAATTCCTTTTTCACGAAGTTGTAATTCGGTAACGATCAAATTTTTTTTATATGCTATTTAAAATTGTACGACATTAGGGTTATCATTAAACCCTCCCCTAGAGCGCATTTTTCCAAAAAACATTTCTAGGTGATCTTGACTAATTTTATATGTACATAAGAATTTTAAACCACCACTGTTATACAAATCTTTGAATACGCTCATTACATTATTTAAACATATAGTAAAACCAACAAAACCTGTTTTACGGGCAGAATTTACTATCTTACTTCCATTTAAAAATTTCAAATTTGATAGATAATCACATGCATGCATGACGAATTGTGATGTTCTGTCAATATTTCCCGCACAAAGAGCTTTTTTATTTCCAGGCGCCAATGTGGTTCTACTATTCAGGATATCGAAACAATCATTAATTATATTCACAAAATCAATTGTTGCGGAACAGTCTTTGAATTTCTCCAACAGTAAACTGTCCTTGCAAAAAATAAGAGCATCTGCAACAGATTTGCTGAATAGCTGAGTCGCAAGACGTACCTTCATTTTTTGTTTTGAAAAATATATATGAGCTTTTCTTATTTTAACTCCCAAATGCACACCTTTTTTCTGAGCGAGGCTTTCCAACAAGGACAAATATTCAAAATTTATATGGTTGCCATTTTTATCTACAAGTATTTTAAAATCCCCCAAACAGTTTCTGATTAATTTGATCATATGACATGGATCATAAAAAGCATAAACTTTCAAGTCCTTAAAAACAAAATATGGCGTGAAATTACCCAGGTTGAAGTTACAGCCCAGAATAGTAGCCATACTTATATTACTTGCGGCTCCATCAAAAGTTAACCCAATTACAAAAATGTTTATGTCATATAGCATATTAATGGCTATTTTTACAATATTCGCCCGTTGCTCACCGGTCATAGATGATATAAAAAAATAGGCAATTGGTAATTTCCAACAGGCATTTATAGCTGTGACCATTAGTACAAGAGCTTGCGTTGCTAACGGGAGACTGTCATCGGAAACCTCAGTGCCTGTATCAACATGTCCCCTATATTTACTTATACTTCTATCCCACACCTGTTCTTTTTTAATGGCCATTTCATCGATACATATATTTACAAATATCTTGTATTTTGTGTTACGAGCAAGTGTTTTTAATGTTTGAAATGACTCTGAAGTAAAGCCAGGTTGTGCATCAATTTTTTTATACCACCTCGTTAAAGTTACAGGATGAGGTAACACAGTGTTAAAATATTCTCTTACAAAATTATATGCTCGTGCGGAAAAGAAATTCAGCTGGAGGGCAAATGATCTCACTTCAGGTGGATAGGATTTTTCAATAGCTGAGCTTTGTGCCTTTTTTAAATATCTCACCATAAAATCTTTGTTGCTGACAGGTATATTGGATAATACAGACATTTGTTCTCCATTAAGTTTTTTCTTTAATTCTATAATGACATCAGAAAATTGCTGCACTTTTTTTTTAATTCTTCTGTTTTGTTCTTGTAAACGTTTTATTTTTTTATTTTTTGTCTTGATTTTGTCCTGCAATTTAGTGACTGTTGCACTCTCGGCCAAATTCTTTGAATGCTGAAAATGAAAAGGGATAATTAACATCTCATATAAAGATTTCTAAATGAGTGTATATAGAGAACTTAAAAGAAGAAAATGCTTTTTTAGATTAATTTGATTCTCAACAAGCTAAGTGTGTGGGACTTGATCATAATGCTTGAGTATGTGTAGGTATGTGTGTATACACATTACACAGTACCTGTAAGATATTTTTTATTATTTAAACTTACATGTGAAGAGGTAATAAGCACATTGGAGCTGGTAGTAGCATCCGATGTTGGTATTGCAATAGACTTGTAAGAACAGCTGGGTTGATCTATTCCTTGTGTCTCTGATGCTACAGGTAATTGATTGTGAATTTGAGAGTGGAAAGCCAGGATGGCTGTTCTTTTTCTTACAATTTTTTTTGGAGATGTCGGCACATTTTCTTTATTCTGTAAATGAACTTATAAATTAAATCAATATAAGTTACAGATTATTCAAATGATCTTCTTATCAAACAAATTCCACAGCTTTTTATGTTCATAACATTGAAGTGTACAATAATTAAATATGAGTACATTGTTAAATAAACTCACATCTTGTATGGTTTTTTCATTAAACAATGTTGGAATTGCACCAGGAGCCAAAATTGTGCGATGGCCTCTTCTGGATAATAAATGCGATTCAAAATGTGCTGAACATATCACATTGCTCGATTTAGGTTGCCAGTCCTTTTTAGTAAGATTTTTAATCCAAAGGTTTTTTAAGTCTTCATTGTTGGGGAATCTATAAAAAGAGGTTTATTGAGTATTAACATACGTTTTTATCTGCTTCACCGACGACGCTACACAATCAATATCAAAATATCAATACACCTAAAAATAAGTTCTGAGTTCGACCCTGTTAATTGCCCTAGTACTTAAAATGTCAAACTACGTCTTCAAGAAACATTTTCAATAAAATTTTATGTATTTCACTTAGTAATCTAGTCACAACAGCTTTTTTTCTAAAGAACCTAACGTATCTTATAATGTCAAGGGAAAAAAAAGGCATATCTTACTAAGTTAAATACAAAAAATAGGCAAGCAATAGTAAAATGATATTTACATACCGGTGGAAGGTTATTTCTGGAGATTTTTTGTAAGATGCGTTGGCACACTTCGGGGCACAACACTTCACCATTATATTTTAGTTCTTTATGCAGCTTGTAGTAACAAAATAAAATAAAAACACCACAGCACAAACGTCAGCACGCCGTTGTGTAGCATATTTTGACAAGCTACGTGCCGCAAGACGGCACGACCTACGATGTGTCTATGTGTGAGTTATTGTAGCCATATAGGAAAAAAAGGGATAAAGATAAACAATATTAGGTTAGAGTGAAAGTGACAACGATATTTTTTTACATGGTTAATGTGTGCGTATAATTATGTTTAGTCTGCTTCTCTTTATACGTCTGTGCACGTAGCCTAAAAATGCTTGATTTCTCTATATCATAAATTCGCCCAATTACCACAGCTGGAAAGCAGTCATTTGTCACAGAGCAAAAAAATGGTGCCGCGACGCGACCCGTCGGTCCATCTGTCTGCTGTAGACCTACATCAAAACCTTGTTGACTGACAGTACATATATATAAATATCCATTTAAAAAGTATATCAAATAAAATTGCTAAATAATTTTATGTACACAATTCATACAGATGAGAAATGTTGTGACGAGGAGGTCAGTTTTTCATACATTTTTTTATTTAATACTTTTAACTTAAATCTCTTTGCATAATAAATTACTGATCTTATACTTGTACTTCAGCCTACTGCCGTCCACTACTGAACGTATCCCCCAAAGAGCGCCAACCATTCCGGTCTTGTGAAGTCAGTCAGCATCCATCCGCTTCCAGCCATTTTCTTCAAATCGTCGGTCCATCGTCCCGTATCATATATACAGGGTGGATATGACAATACGATATTAATTTGAACTAGACCCACCTACACATGATATAATTCTACCAACAAAATTTCAATAAAATTGGTTCAGTAGTTTAGCCATAGGACACTATTTTTCGTTTTTGAAATTTACTACACGATGTTGTTGGGTTAATGACCGAGGGCGTCGCGTCGTCGCACGCGCTACCTTTGAACCTTTGAAGTAGCCGCCGACATCGGCGCGGGTGCCCTGTGTCGCGTTGTTGTACCTATTGATTATTAATAGGTATTTATTTGTAGTTATTTTACAGTGACATGACTCATTAGTTAAGTTTGTTAGTTATTACGGAGCGTTGTGTTATTTTGTGTGAATTTAGACAATGCCTCGACTCGGTTACACTTATACGGCTAGTAAATATTTTACTACGGATAAGATATTAATTTATGGAGAATGTTCATTAATCCTACCTACCAATAGTCGGATTATTGTACATACTATCCAGGACATACGAGAAAAATCAATCTTTTATTCCTAATAGAGATAATGCTCTTCTGGTTGTAAACTCGACACGAGATGATCAAATTTACGTAAATACATAATAAATATTACTAGTGTTATTTAGCTTACGGCGATAAAGTTGGTATCTACTTTGTAAACCTACATCGCGCGTCGTTTAGGTAACTATTTTACAGCCGCCAGCCGGTACCGTGGCCACTAAGGTTAGTGACCTTTAATTACAAATGGTGTCCTTATTGGTTTGTATTTTTAAAATATTTAGTTTGTTTGAAATTTTTTTTTTTTGTATCCATTTTCGGATAAATTAAACAATCCCAAAGTAAACCAACACATTTAAATAGCCCACGGTTACATTTAATATCGTATTGTCATATCCACCTTGTATATAATACATAATACAAAGAATGTTTTAATTAAAAAAAAAAGCGTATATTATGTATAAGATTTTACTATAATTATAATACATTTTGGTAAAATATTATATTTTTCTAATAACTATAGTTTTCACAGTTTATAGTTTGAAACATTATATCATTAAACATTCACTTTATCCCACACCCTAAAAAAATATTTGATTTAATTAAAAGTACGTTTTTTAAACAACGAACAATTAATTTTACTTTAAATTTTAAAACTTTAATATAAAAATGAATGGGTCAATGTACTGAGGCTATGCCACATTTTCTTTTACTATTTAATATATTCTTTGATACCATGAATTCGAATCAATTCGAAGAATTCGGAGTCACGGGGCGAAAGCTAGTTTAATGTAAATAGTCAAAAGCGTATTTTTATCACTAAATCTGAAATCCATATCCACGTCCCACAGATTAATACCGACCTATCAAACACCGAATCTGGATCTTATTTGCCATTCCTATTACGGCCAATGATGGCTTCAAATAGCAGATGCTCCATTAACCCGTTTGAATTTCATCGTCTACGAATATCGGTAATGTTTCGATTAACGACACTGTAAAGTTATTGTGACTGTAATAGAAATCGACCCTGTTTATGAAACAGTAGAATGTTTAGTATGTTATTATTGTTTTATTTATTATCGCCTGGACAAAATAAAGACGGTTTTCGTTTTTTTGTTATTAAGATCGCGTTGGCGTATTAATTACTCGGCTATATTTAGCTACACCTAAAATAGGTATAGCCAGAATTTTATGTAATCTACAGTAACTATGTTTAATATCTATTATAAAGGTATAACTAGAAATTTCTCTAACACTAGGTAGTAGTACCTCTGTAGGTATTTGATGAATTAGAAAACCCACTAAAACAGACATTCTTGTTATATAAATAAGACTGGCTGTTGCATGTGGCTCCGCCCGCATGTATGTCAGTTATAACAGTAAATAGTAGCCCATGTCCTTCCTCAAGAATCATACCAAAATTCATTGAAATCAGTGTAACGGTTTTGCCGTGAAAGCGTTACAAACAGACATACAGAGTTACTTTCAAATTTTATAATATTAGTATTTATTACATTTTGAACTTACCGTATATCTTCTCATTGAGGTAGAAGCTAAGACTGATTTGATTTGTTAACAATTAGAGCCCAACTCAGCGCTAATTGAGTTAACCGAATATATTATGTCTAGGCTAATTGAAACGCACTTCCAGATGTACCCAATCTTGTCGAATCATATCATCATCACGTGACGTGATTCAGATATTACTTAGTAGTGTTAGATTAGCACTTCGATTTAATGGTGAATACTTCCAGTAGAGATCATGTATTTCACTGTTGTTTTTTTTTTATTGATTTTAAAACCTGAAAAAGTGTTTTTAGTCTATCTAATAGAGAGCATGAGTAGAATCTAAGATTATGATTGCAGACAAAGCAGGATATTGATTCACACTATGGCAGCCAAGTAAGATGTTTTTTCACGTCCCGCTTAAAGGACCCGGGATTATTGTGGGAGGAAAACACTTACGCTGACTGTGAGCTTCAGTTTATGAATGCCCGACCAGCACGTGTTGTCCGATAGAGGAAAGGAGAAGGTGGGACCAGGTGTAAAAACTCTTCGGAACACTTTCCATGACAAAATCAATAGAGGACTGCCACAGAGTGTCTATTTTAAATATAAATTTATAAATTATTGACGTTAGTATGACAGTTAAATGTCGCAAGATTAAACATACAATATTTACTTATATAAATTTGCCACGTCGTTTTTATTACAAAATTGTTGAATTAACTCGCAGTAGTTAAAAATGACATACTATAAATGATAAAACAATTTAGCAGTAAAATGTTTATTACGATTTATATTTGACACGTCATCGATAAATACCTATAGTAGTAGATTATAGGTAGTAGAGCCACGCTGATTATAGGTAGTAGAGCCACGCTGATTTCAGCACGAACGGGCCGGCTCGACCGGGGCGGTACTACCCTCGCACAGAAAATCAGCGTTAAATGTCAGCATTCGTGCTGTCGTGTTTCGTTGGTGAGTGCGAGACCGGAGGCCCAATTAGTCTAGTCAACAAGTTCCATACTTGATGACTAGACAAAAAGATGCACAAGCAGCACTAGGCCGCCATAGTGTGGGTCACCATGCTGCATTGTTGCATTCGCAATGAGTATGGTGGCCACCACTCGTGGATTCTGCTTATGCTTTCCATCAGGCAGAATAGTCATTTTGGCGGCCCAAACATACAAAAAAAGAAAAAAAAAAAAAGAATATTCATTGAAGATTTCAACAACCAATGGTTTGGATACTTTTGTTTGTTTGCTACAATCATTTTTATCCACTCTTCCATTTTGTATAGATATATTATCGGAATTAGCTGTGTTCGCGACTCCGTCCGCGTGGAATAGTGACTTTAGGCAGCAGTTTTCGGACATATCTTTTGGTTTATAAACACCGTCATTTGGGTATTTAGAATAATCGAATTTAAAGTAATGCTTCTCTATACACGACATTAGACGTATAGCCATCGGGGATCAAAGCATACAGGTTGCTAGGATTGCTAACACGTGACAGAGCTACATAAAGCTGACCGTGTGAAAAACAGTTAATACTTAGATCTACACCCACAACTTTTAGCGTACCTATGACCTTGGGCTTTATTTATTGTCACCGCGTAACAAAGGCTCACTGGAAACTGGACTCGTTTAAAACTAAACGGAAAGTGGTTTGGGATGAGAGGAATCCGAGGAATAAATCACTATCACCTTTACCGCACCCTGTTAAAATCTTTGGTCACTTTTAATCTGGTACCGTTGCAACGTTTTGGCGGGCTTAAATTTTTAAGAAGCATTATGGCGAAGTACGCCAACTTTTAAATTTATTTTATGAGCTGGTAGTCCAGTAGCACTGAGGGATTACGCGATAATGCATGAGATTCACGATCGATGGACAAACGTACCTCACGCTGTTCCCTGTTCTACCTAATTCGAGTGGCCATCATTCGAGAACGATGCGAACTGAATCGAGATTCTCGCTGAGCCGAAGTTTCTGTAGCACGAAACCTGGCCTTACGTTCCTGAGATGCAGTGAGAGCCTCATGATCTTCTTCAGATTCCTGTGATCGAACTAATCTCAACCTTTTAGTATTCCTGCTACACTGGGTGAGGTTGGATCTTTTTCGAGGCATTCTTACAATATACCAACACAGCATAGTTTAGTAAACACGAACTTATCATAAACAACTAAATTATAAATACTTACAGATTATTACACAGTTTCATTTATTACAGTTTAATAACTATTAAGACGTGTCAACCCAATCTATTAACTATCGAAAACAACCAAAGGTGTTAACTGTAAGTACTTCCTGTTTTATAGAAAAGTAACCAAAGCAAGTCAAGAAAAATAACCTAACTCGGACTCGAACCGACTGAAACCACACGGTGTGCCTCTCTGCGCCTGAGACGGGAGGGACCCAGGATCTACTGTTATTAACACATCCAGATCCCTCCCAGCGCCTGCCCGCACAGAAGCGGGCACCGGCGTCGGATTGGGTCCGAGTGGAGGTCGTCCTCCCGGGCCTTCTCCGTCACCTCCTTCTGCGCAATTACGTCTTCGCAGAAGGCTGCGACCGCGGTAAAACTGCTGTCGCTATCGGCCATGGAGCGTATGACGGCCGGTAGCGAGAGATGTCCTCCGATGACTCCGCCCGATATTCAGCCACGTGTCGATAAACTTCGGCGAGCACTTCCGCCTCCAAATCCCACGGGGGTGTTCCGGCCAGGACGCACGCCGCCTGTCTCGACACCGTGCGGTATCCGCGTATGGCTCTGACTGCCAATACCCTCTGAGGCCGCCAGAGGTGGGCCTTATTTAGGGCAGTCAGTGCCTCCACCCACACCGGTGCACCATACAGCGACATCGACCGGACAACTCCCGTGTACAGGAGTCGCGTTGCGACACTGGCTCCACCCAAGTTGGGCAAAAGTCGCCCCAAAAGCGGAGGCAGCGTCGACCAGCTTTGGACCAAGCTATCGGAAGTGCTCGTCGAAGAGTCACCTACCATCGAGGATCAGGCCATCAGGCGAGGATACCTCATCTGGGCCCGACGATAACTCTAAAATGGGACCACACGGGAAGCACCAGCTTTCAAATAAAAAAATAATCAACAAAATCGGTTCACTCGGTCGAAAGTTATGAGGTACAAAAAAAAAGACAGTCGAATTGAGAACCTTCTCCTTTTTGAAGTCGGTTAGTTACTAAATAAAATGTTTTTTTTTAAACATAAAAATTGGGAAATATTTTAAACTAAATAAGTAAATATAAGGTTTATAAAAGAATCAAGAACTTGAAATCAAACTAACCTATACAAAAAAGCGGCCAAGTGCGAGTCGTACTCGCCCATGAAGGGTTCCGCAGCAGCAAGTAACATTTTTTTAAATATTTTTTTTGATTGATTAAACGGTAAATTGCAGTTTACGATTTATGACGTATTAAAAAAAAACTACTTACTAGATTTCGTTTAAACCAATTTTTAGTGAAAGTTTGCATGGTAATGTACATCATATATTTTTTTTAGATTTTTCATGCTCTTATTTTAGAAGTTACAGGGGGGGGGATCCATTTTACCACTTTGGAAGTGTCTCTCGCCCAATCTATTCAGTTTAGAAAGAAATGATATTGGAAATCTCAATATCATTTTTGAAGACCTATCCATAAATACCCCACACGCATGGGTTTGATGAAAAAAAAATTAGAGTTTCAGTTCTATGTATGGGGACCCCCAAAATTTATTGTTTTTTTCTTATTTTCGTGTGAAAATCTTAATGCGGTTCACAGAATACATCTACTTACCAAGTTTCAACATTATAGGTCTTTTAGTTTCGGTAAAAAGTGGCTGTGACATACGGACGGACAGACGGACAGACAGACAGACATGACGGATCTATAAGGGTTTCTTCCTTTGGCACGGAACCCTAAAAACATACTACTCATATATTTATTTACAATCCCTATAAACCCTAAAGAAATAATATGTTCTTATAACAAACGACTAAATTGTAAGTACTTTCAGATTTTTACACATAAAATTAAGAAATAAAAAATCAAGAAAAGAAAATAATGCTCTCGGCGCGCTTTATATACCCGTGCGGCCGTGCAGGCGTTTACAATCTACAAAAGTCAAGCTACGTGATTCTTTAAATTTGCATAACTTTTTTATTTATCAACCGATTGACTTGAAACAAACACTAAATGTTAAGTGAAGCTTACCACAATATATTAGTGAAAACCACATTTCAATCGGATAAGCTGCTTCTGAGATTAGCGTGCACAAACGCACAGACAAACAGATAAACAGACAAAAATTCTAAAAATCATTATTTTGGGTTATATTGCGTTCATAGAGCCCCCCTATAATAGTTTTACTGAGATTATCTTCCATGTACAGACAGCGACCAGTTACGATTTTATTATATGTATTGATTGATAAAAGTAAGAGAGCATCAGAGATATGTCAATGGTCTATTCTTTTCTGAATTTCAGTAAGAGGACGACAGACAAAGTCTTTGGTAACGACTCCTGTGATAGTGTAGTGTACAATCCTCAGTTTTGTAATATCGTAATTAAAAGTGAATCGTTGTAACACCCTGTTTTAGATTTTTATCTAAAGCTTTGTTCGGTTCGATTAATAAATAAGAAAAAAAAATATCACATCTATCAAATATTTCATCAACAATCGTATAAATTATAAGTAATACAGTCAATATAGCAGAGTTCGAATGGTGTATAATATATCAAAGTGTCGTAATACACAAACAATGTAGTTTATTTTACAAAATTATAATCGCAAAATAAAAGCCTTTTGATTAATGATGACGGATACTGTAAACACATTTTAATTAATACGTCGTGTGCATTGACCTGCTGTAATGACAACAAAAATATTGTTGAAACGAATAAATTTGTTTACGCCCGAAGTAAATTTTTAATGAAAATCAGGTTGAACTTCAAAGAAAATTTCAGTTACTTCTTTTCTTAGGCATATTTTTAAGTAATTAACTCAAACATTTACAGGTTATATAACAGAAAAAGGTGAACTTAAATAAAATAATAATAAATAAATATTTCGTACATCTAACACACAACGCCATCTAGTCCCAAGCTAAGCAGAGCTTGTGTTATGGTTACTAGACAACTGATAAAAATACATAATACACATTTTTTTTAAATACATACATATTATTATACATAGAAAACACCCAAACTCCGCAACAAATATTTGCAGATCATACAAATATTTAGTCCGACCCGGTAATCGAACCCGAGACCTCAAGCACAGCAGTCGCATACGCTACCACTACGCCATCGAGGCAGTCAAATTTTATCGAATTTAATCGAAAAGGAAATATTAACTCCCCAATCATGAAAGGAAAATTATAGTACTAATCGATATCTAATATTTTTATTGTCCAAGTTGGGTAAACTTGAAACTTACTTAAAAGTTTCTAAAAATACTATTTGACCCACACAACGTCGTTTGCGTCTCCTATTGCCCGTAGCGTGATAATGTTCCCCCCTTTTTGGAACATTCTTCATTGGTGCTCCGCTCCTATCAGTCTTAGCGTGATAGCTCGATAAATGTGCTATCTAACACTGAAATAATTAATCAAATTAAACCAGTAGTTCCTGAGATTAGCACATTCAAACCAACAAACAAACTCTTCAGCTTTATATATTAGTATAGATGATAAGATCTAAGATCTCTTCTAAGATCTAATACTCATAATAAACTACACACTTATTTGGATGAAGATTAATATTAGGTATTATGTTGATAAAAACTCTTTGGCAAATAACTCATTATTAGGTACCAACTCTTAGCGTCTTATACTCGTGATAACTCTAAACGAAATGTCCGAATGGGATGAAACAAAAAGTATTTTACTTCTACATAAATACCCTTGATAAATAATGCTTAATTTGAATAAGGATTAATATTACGATACACATTTAACGTAGTTTCTTTCTTCAGACGATTTAATAATTTTTTTGAACACAAAAGCGGTTATTGTGGCTAAACCATGATAGTTAGATATATGCTGTCACGGATTTTTTTGTGGATCTTAATGGAACCTAAAAACTCGAAATACATTATTTTGTTCTATTGTCAATAGTTTTGGCAGCGCACGCAAAAATAGGTTTTCGATTTCACACCTTGGGTTACGAAATATCAATTTTTTTACGGATCCCTAATTTTTTTTTAAATAAAATAAAATGTAGCCTATAGCCTTCCTCGATAAATGGACTATCCAACACTGAAAGAACTTTTCAAATTGGACCAGTAGTTCCTGAGATTAGCGCGTTCAAACAAACAAACAAGTTTTAACGCATATCTATACTAATATATAAAGCTGAAGAGTTCTTCAGCTTTATATATTAGTATAGATATGCGTTTCTTTAGCTTTATATATTAGTATAGATATGCGTTAAAAATAACAGTACAATAGAAGTAGTTACTAACCAAACTAGAAAAAGAAACTGCACAATATGTAACTTTTAAGTTTACAAAGTTATCATTTATTTTCTCCTATTTTCTAAAGGACACCGCTTCAAAAAATACGTTTAGTTATTACAATGAATTTGATGGCAGAAAATTTTTCCTTTATAATTTTTAATTTTCTTGCTGTTAATACCTTGTGAGGTTCAGCGCTTAATTGGAATTTAGTAATGTATAGTTTAGCTATATAAAAAATAAGTGACGAAGCTGCTGTTCCCAACGGTTGGTGTCGTTGATTCAATGACACGAACCCTTTTCTTAATTACCACAAACATAGATTTAAAACGAAGATAATTTAGTTCTGTTATTCTATATTGTTATTATTATTCAAATAAATGCAAAAACGCATTCTATAGATCGGTAGATAATATTACCAATGAATTACTTAAGGTACTATGTCCCCTAGATGGGGCAGAGGGCGTCCCCGGTGCATAGCCAACCCGTTCTGCC
Source organism: Diaphora mendica (assembly GCA_949125395.1). Classification (NCBI taxonomy): domain Eukaryota; kingdom Metazoa; phylum Arthropoda; class Insecta; order Lepidoptera; family Erebidae; genus Diaphora; species Diaphora mendica. Next base: position 20,297,103 of record OX421313.1, on the reverse strand, counting down.
TTGAGCGTCTCGCTAGATTTCGCTCAAGGTCTTGCTAATGGCCTTCGCTTCATTTCATTTTACAGATCATCTTTTCCATATTTCATTTCATATTTGCTATCTGAAACTTATTAATTCACTTTTTAACCCCCGACGCAAAAAGAGGGGTGTTATAAGTTTGACGTCGATGTCTGTCTGTCTGTCGGTGTGTGCGTGTGTGTGTGTGTCTGGCTGTGGCATTGTAGCTCTCAAACGGATGGACCGATTTCGATGCAGTTTTTTTCTATGTGAAAGCCAGTTTCCTCGCAGTGGTTCTTAGCTGTGTTTGATTAATATCGGTTCAGCTGTGTAACAGTATCAGCTCTTTTCCAAAATGATGTAAGGAATTTTTGGCATATGATTACTCGATTAAGTACTTTACACGTGCCAGTATAATCGTTAAATGCCAATTAATTGATAACCACGACCTGATTTTGCGAAGGGGGTTTTTAAATTTTTAATATGTGATTACTGTTTATTCTTTCACCGAAAAGTTTCATAATGACATCACATATAAGAAGTTTTATAGTTATTTATGCAACTGTTGTATAATAAGGGGTATTAATACACGAATGTGGGTTTATCACACGAAGCGAAGCCGAGTGTAATAATAGTATCACATGAGTGTTTAATATCTAATTATGTACAGTTGCAAACAAGAATTTATCTACACCCATGATATGAATCCTCCATGAAATTTTCTGTAAATTTCGTTTCTTACTAATATCGAACAAAAAAAACGGGATACGGCGTGAATTCGAATAATAGTTATTTTTTTTAAATTCCACGCTGTGGCAGTGAAAGGCGCATGCCTAACAATGTTTTTTTTTTTTAAAAGGATATGCATTATAAAATTTAGTACAACATTATAACACTCGTTTGGATGATATTATGACTACTGTGACGCAGAATGTATTAATGTTGGCAATAAGCTAGCTGTTTCAGAATCTTTTGTAGAGGACTAGCTGACCCGTGCCCACTTCGTTGGAAATGTGATAAATGAAGAACCGCTCCACCGATTTTGTACAAACTTCACATAAACCATCTACTAAATAGTCCGAACAAAGCCTAAACATTTGGTTTGGATAGGTGAGCCCGTTCTTGAGCTATAAAATTACAACGAAAAGTGGCATTGATTTTTATATATATTGATGATTGATAGCATGGGTGTAGATAAAATCTATATATATAAAAGCAAAATACCACTCACTTATTAATCACGAAATCTCAGAAACTATAACACCTACAAAGTTGAAATTAGACAGGTAGGTTCTTTATGGGGTGTAGACATCCGCTAAGAAAGAATTTTACGAAACTCCACCCCTAAGGGGTTACCCCCTCAGGGGGTGAAAGTCTGCGTGAGCGAAGCTGCGTGCAAAAGCTAGTAATATATAATCACAACTAGTGTAAGTGCCGTATAGTATGAATTTAGTGAATTAATTGATAGAATCTATCGTTATCTGATTTGCAAGGTCTCCTGCAACAAGGTCCTGTAACTCGTTAACAGTTGCATTCACTAAGTGGAATAAAAGCTGCGAAATGGAGCTCATAAATTAAACTACTGACTGGTGAACCTCGATAATTAGCTGCTATTTAAACCGGAAAGCAATGAAGGAGATATATGGCAGTGTGAATGAGTAATCGTGGTTAATAATGGGCTTATTCGACGTGCATCAGTGAATGGATATTTGTTTTTTTGGGGGTCTTTTTGTAGCCTTCCAGAGAGATGTGAATAAGATGGCTGCAATTGTTCAAATTTAATTTTCAAAAACATTAAAAATGTTCGAGCTATGGTTTATAATAAGTGAGAGGGTTGCCTGAGGTCAGTTTGATGCTCTAACCATAATATAATTTGTATTGACAGCCTAGTTCAGATAGACCTGTGACCATTTACATCAATGTTGTTATGTACTACTTAAGCTTTATTATTCTCCAATATGCAGTAATTGCAAATAAATAAATAAACATTTCCGATATCTAACACACCACGCCATCTAGTCCGAAGCTGAGCATAGCTTGTGTTGTGGGTACTAGACAACTGATATAAAAATATATACTTTTTTTTTGTAAATTCATACATAATTATACATAGAAAACACCCAAGCTCCAAAACAAATGTTTGGAGATCATACAAACATTTGATACGACCCGGGAATCGAATAGAATAAACTTTATTGTACACTAGTTAAAACGGTTTACATTCAGAAGCTTATCAAATTAATATAACCCAAGATCTCATGCACAGCAGTCATATACGCTACCACTGCGTCACCGAGGCAGATTAAGACGCCGTAATTAGACCGTAGTACGACTCCGGGCCCTTTAAGCGGGGCTTGACGAAGCTTCTCACTAGGCTACCATAGTGTGGGTCTCATACTCTACTCATGCTTTCCACCAGGCAGAGTCCACCAACCTAAAAAATGTGAAGGTATTTTTACTTTACTTTGCTTCAAATATACTTGTGGCGACTTCCACATACAGCGCAACAAGAAAAACATATGACAGCGCCATCAACCGAAGTTACACTGAACTATGGAGTAACATACAATACGAAGAAACTGCCAATCCTGAATCGAGCAGTGGAAGTTCTCCGCGTCATATAACATTATATAAAACATCCCAACATCAACCGGGGCAGTTGGCCCGCCAGGCATGATCACCTCGCCTGGTCGGAGGATCTTCCCTTTGTGTTGGAGGGACATGACACACCTGTCCCCTCCACAGTGGTGACCCCGACGTGATTGGAAGCAGCCTTCGAAGCAGCATCAGCACGCCACCGTCATCTTCACTCCCACAGCAAGTCTCACAGCCAGCCAGCAACCTCGGCCTCAACAGGGATACACCACACGCAGGAAGCGACCGCTCCACCGCTTACCCCTACGGCCTCGTCAGCGTCTAGGCACAGCACACTGCAGCTTCGGTTCATGTAAGCAGAGCATCTCTCTCCCGTCTATGCAGCAGCCAGCCACTATGCAGCAACCACCCCGATGGCCCGCCAGGCATGATCACCTCGCCTGGTCGGAGGATCCTCCCTTTGTGTTGGTGGGACATGACACGCCTGTCCCCCACAGACTCGACCGATTTTCATGAAATATGTCTAAGAACACTTGCACTCACCTTTCATACAAAAAATACTAAATTGAAATCGCTTCATCCGTTCCGAGCTACGGTGCCACAGACAGACAGACACGTCAAACTTATAACACCCCTCTTTTTGCGTCGGGGGTTAAAAACGTTTGATTTCTGTTTACGATTGAAAATATTTAGAACATACTTTCAGAAATATTATACTATAAAGCCATGTGAATAAATGTATTACGATAAGAACGTTTTGTAATATTTCGAGGTTTCAAGGAAGGAAGACTGAAAAAATATATGGACCGCATACTGGTATGTTTCTTTGAACCCGGAGTTTTTGCGAGATCTCATAATTTTTAGAACGCTCTCAATACTGTTATCGTTTTGTCATTCTTCATTCAAATGGGAATAAAATATTTTATGAGCTTATTTGAGTACAGGCTTATATATTATTACATGCTTGCATATTATGTATGTAGAACTGTCGAATCACGATTTTAGTAAAAAAAAATGTGTATAAAATGTAAATTTAATTTTTATGACTATGTGTATTCAAAATATTAATGTGTATTTATTTAATCATCATTAAATGCGAACAATGGTTAAGAAAATTTAACTCTATTTCATTTATTTTTTCAACGGTGAAGCGTATGCTTCATATTGTAGTTGTATATAACTACAATATGATGTTAATTATAATCTGTTTTGTTTTTTATAAATTGGTTTGAGTATTTCTGTTTACAGATTTTACCATTAATCCTACATGACTATATGTATCTTATGTATGTATGATGGGTTGAATTGTAAGTGGCTTAACCCTATGAAAATCAATCAGTATTTCTATACCCACCCAAAAGCTCTTTTATCTGAAAATCTGTTTCAATCCAAACCCTTCAGTGTCTATTGATCCCGACTTGAATATTCAGCGTTGAGCTCAGACCAATATTTTTTACACTCCAATTCGCATCCACCTTTCTTTTTCGTGACTAAACTTACAAGAGCCCTTTAATATAACGCCTACAGCAAAATCGTGTTCGCTAACCACGAAACGCCAAATTCTTGATCCTATTTGGCTAATAGCACTTTATTATGGGTTACATAAATAAGCTGAAGATATCCTTTAGGTGGTAATTTATTTAGTACTTATTATATTAAAACAGTTTGCTAAATAATAATTGCGAAAGTTCACGTCACAAACCGAATAATTCTTAGTTCGTATCGCAACATTTACAATAGGGAATTTGCATGTCTTTTTTTATTTCTTAATCTGATCATATAAGTCTCCATAACATAGAAAAAAATATAAATAGGTTTCAAAATAGTCAAACTAATTTTCAAAGTGAAATTTAAAACACCGACTAAATTTGAGCTATTAAAACGCCGCCATTTTTCGCGCGCTATTGACATAACATATGACGTCATTGTCATTTCGTGTTTGTTTACTATTGAGTGTTTCAGTTATTTTATACCTATTTACAGTTTTGATTGCTATAAAAATCATGGAAGAAGTTATTTTTTCTCACAAACACTACTAACACAGTAGGAATTTCGACGCCTATAATTTCGATAATGTAACAATCGACGTCACATTTCGTTTCGACCAATAGGACGTGTTTTGCAGGTTTGAATTTCCCTCCCTTAATTTTCACTTTTTATTGAATATTTTCTGGGTTTAAATAATCAGTAAATAAAAAAAAATACCATTTATGTATATTGTAAAGACAATAAAGAATCTAGAAAAAAATGTTTGAGACAAATAAAATTTTTATGCATATTCCCTATTGTGTTAGGTACAATTGGTTGCTACTCAGGAAAGAATGGTTATAACGTTCATTTCTGCAACTCATTGAAATCATTAAAAACAGTAAGAACATCGTAGATAACAGTCACAAAAAATATAAGAAGAAAATAATGTAAATTACTAAGTCTTGTTCAATTTTTTTTTTTTTTACGCGGGCAATGATTTTCGCACCATACTATTACCCTTTATGGAGAATACGAAGAGTGTTTGCAGAACTCCTAAAGTACCGGTCTTCACACTAAGCTCCGCAGTGGTCACACTCAAAAACATCATAATATATAACCTAGTAAACGTCCAGTAATACTACTCAATGAATATTCTGAAATAACATATTCAACGTCTATTATTTAAACACTACAAGCGACAAGAACTCATGTCACTCAAAACGAATCTATACAGACTAACCAAGGCAATGATAAAACTCTGATTTCATTTCAGAGAAGCTACAAAAAATGGGCCACGAATATAAATCACAGTATTGTTGACGGAATCCCACATCTATTCCAGCATTTTACTCAGTTGTGGGATCCCGTAATGAGAATATTAGTAAATATGAGACAAGCTTTACTACTTATAAGCTCTCAGAATAAGATCTCTGATTACATAATACTCTTGTTAGCTTATCTTTTTGTTTTCACGCTGTGCTATTCACAAAATAAATTAATATTGTTTTCTTCTGTAGATTGTACCATTCATATGATTCCGAATATCGAATCGAATATCAAAACAAATTATTGTTCTAAATTATATTGACACTACTGCCTCGATGGTCTAGCAGCTAAAGTATGCGACTGCCGATCAAGAGATCTCGGGTTCAAATCCCAGGTCGGGCCAAAAAGTGTTATTGAGTTTTTCCGATTATAGAAATACTTAATAACAGCTCGGAGTTTGGAAGTTGGGGTCTGAACCCCCGTGCCTCGGAGAGCACGTAAAGCTGTCGGTCCTGCGCCTGATCGCTCCCCGGTCGTATCGGTTAACCGTTCCATCGGATTATGAGAGAGAGGGAACAGAGAGTGCACCTGTGTTTGCGCACACACTTTGTGTTGGATGGTCTCCGTTGAGACTGGCCGCCGTGGCCGTAATCGGCTAGGAGAACATTTAAAAAAAATTGACAGCCAAGTAAATATATGTACCTACTTTATAATTGTACAGTTTACCCCACGGTAGTTATTGGAATGCTTTTCTACACAGATAACACAATTATAAATGTTACTTTAACTTCAACTAAGAAATTAAATAAATATTTTCAGATTATGTTACTTTTCTTGTAATAAGAAATTTTATGATGAAAAAACAATTAAAACCTCATCATTTTTTGTAATATTTTGTTTTTACCTGACTGTTTACCGAAAGATTGGTTTCCAAAAAAAAAGTGTTAATCTTTGGCACGCTATGTAGTTTAAACAGCTTAATGGATTTAGATGAGATGTCGTCAGATTTCTCCTAGTTGTGAGAGTGAAGTAATTTTTTTTAATTTAAAATAAATTGGCTATATTTTTCCAGTATTTTTAGAAGTACTGTTGAGACATTAAAATGATACAATGGAAGTAAAATAATCTAGTTTTAAGATTGTGGTAAACGCTCGGCTAAAATTGGCTAAGGTAAGGCCGATTACGTTACACTTTTTTGCCTTATTCATGAATATTCATCCTCAATTTAGAGTGTAAATAAGCTACATTGTGGTTAAGAGGTGCAATAAATTATTTGGATTACTTCTGTTTCTTCAATTTAGCCTAGAAAAGTATACTTGATTATATTTCTAGCACTATTCTCATAATATAGCAGTTGTTAGAGTTCTAGTGAAAGGTTTTATGGTTTCTTAGAAGTGTCTGTTTCAGCTTACTTATTTCTGACCTTATTTTTTTCACTAAAGTTGTTAATTTACATACAAATATAATGCTAATAGTTTTTTTTTTCCATAATCTTCACTATTATCTATCCTAATATCATAAAGAGGTAAAGTTCGTGAGGTTTTAAAAGTTGATCTCTAAGTCTAACGAACTGATTTCGAAAATTATTTTATTTAAGTCTCATTATTTAAGTTTCATAGTCACAGTTAAGTTCACATTAACCCGAAAAATATAAATGGACCGTGGGAGAGCCATGCTTCGCCATGAATGGTTCGGTTCGACCGGAGTGATACCACGGCCTCACAGAAAACCAGTGTGGAATTGTGCTTGCGCTGTGTTTCACCGAGTGAGTGAGGATACCGGAGGCCTATACCCCAAACCCACCCCTATCTCTCCCCCTCATCCCCCAAAGGCCGGCAACGCACTTGTGATGCCTCTGGTGTTGCAGGTGTCCATGGGCGGCGGTAATCGCTTACCATCAGGCGATACGTCTGCTCGTTTGCCCGCCTATTCCATATATATAAAAAAAATACCGTGTTAACCAACGTCCACGCTGGCATAGCAGCTGGCAAAAGCTACTTTAAGAATATAATAATACGCAATATTACGAATAGTGTATTTTATTTTTAACAGCTAGTTCAATTCACTAGTGTTGAAAAATTTCTCCTGTCGTTGTCATCGTATTATCGACCAACGACTTCCAACTTTATCAGTTTCTGTACCATAGACTAATTTCAAAAATGTATCTACTTAGCGTCTTTAACCTTAGCCAAAAATATCTTGACTCCACAAATACTCAAGATACGTGGTGAATTTCATTTGAGAGGGTAATTCAATTTTAATAAGCTTCTTTAAGCGGCAACTTACATTATCAAGTCTCGTCATGACGTTTTATGCCAGTGCTCATTGTGCCTGCGATTTTCTTCAAAAGAATACTTATTATGAGCGAAAATGACGCGAAGGAAAATATTCCGGAGATTTTTTCTCCCATTGTCCTTTTGTCAACGAGTAGGCCTCTAAGATGCAGACGGGCTGTTTCGTATATTCTTATTGCTTCATTCATAGCATAACTTTTTGTCTTTCGTGGCCGTTGGTTTGATTTGATTAATGCTCGAGACAATTTGTGACCTTAGATTTAAGCAATATCGTTTACTAGATAAGAATCTTCAAGGCAAAATTTATAGTGTCTAATTATTTTTAATTGTTTTCGTGAATCTTATTACCTATTTGAAATGCTTCTAAAGAATTAAAATAATTTCACGGTTCTCTAGTACTTCTAGTACCGTTTGTACTCTTAGTAATTTGACTCAAGATAAATTGAAGTTATGTTACGAACTATAACAAATTCCTATGATTAGTAAATTTATCCTGATAGCGGGTAATCTATTTACGCTTGCAGATGTTTCTTTACGCATTAGAGTCGGAGAAAAACAGAAACAATTAGAAAGACAGTTATTCTCCACTATGAGGAAAATAAGGTGATACCATTCTTATGTTTTCTTTTACATCCACAATAGTTAAAACTCTTTAACTTACTTTAATATTGGAATCTTGCCAACAACAGGGTTTGAAAATGTTGTAGCATGAATTAAAACACTTTACTTGTGTTTTGTTTCAAGTAGTACGAATGATTTATCACATGTAAAATGTATGTAGAATACAAGTGAACTACCAATTCATTTTATTATTGGGGAGTACGCCTACTAAGAACATCGAATTTGAAAGATGGCCAATAAGGGTTTTTAAAATAAACTTGATTACGTAACACTACATGAGAATTTATCGGTATCTTCGACTATGTTTATGTTATTCAATACTACAATTCTGTAGCCAAACTCATCGAGTTCCGTTCAGCCATTTTCATGTAATAAATGTGTGACTTGTTGCGAATGACAGTCCTAATACGAGTAGTTGCGTGTGTTTTACTCCGAAAGCTGTGTATTAAGTTACAGTTTCAAACATTAGCTCTATGAAAATTAAAACTATGTACTAATTCAACACCTAAATGTTGATAATAAACATAATGTAGTTGAAAAAATAAATAGCAAAAAAATCCCGATCACGATGTAACAGAAGCCTTTTTCCATATTCTCAAAATTTGCATATTGTGCATGTATAATACAGCGTATAGTATTCAAAGTAACGCTTAAATCGGGTAGTAAATATATGCACACCTTTACACGTCTCATGGCTTTCTATCCGACATATGAATATATTTGAATAACTCACGTAGGCCCGTCTCAAATGCTTTTGTAGAAAGCTTCCTTAACAAGCCGTCATATAATAGAAACTGGTTGCTTTATTTGCTATTTTATATTTTAACTTACCTCCAACAATGAACTGATATCTGTTTCCTAAAAACGAACCTCAGGTTAAATGTTCTCGGAATTTTACTATTTTCAGTCGATTGGCAAACTGTCAGGTTGCACTTCAGTCGAAACGTGTGTGACAATATTAAGCCGCAATAAATGTTTAGCATAGAGGTCTTGTGTCATGAAGTGAATAGTTTGTAAATTATTTGAGAGTTAGCGATCCATGTACAATTAGACCCTTTGAAAATTTGGTCTTGAATGTAGAGCTTTAATACATATGTATACTTTAATATCAAATGTAATGACGTGTGAAGAAAATGATTCGTCAACAAAAACTAGAATTATTTTTGAATACTATGAGTCCAATGTTGTATCCATATAAACTTTTTCCTAATCTCGCTCTATTCATTCTTGAACACTGAAATATAACTGTTTCGTTATTAGAAACATCTAAGCGCACAGAAACATGAAATGACTTCATTGTATACTATGTGAAGATAACTTTATGTGACATGCCTAGTGACACAGCTTTTGTATCCTTAGTTTGACCTCTGTAATAATAAGTTTTAGGCTTCAAGAACTTGACACAGAAAACTCAAACAAAATTTGGCAACTTTCATGCCTTCGGAATTTCATTTGCATTTTATTTCTTATTTTGAATAACCTAAATAGAGCTTGCGAAACCATTTGGAAGGCGTAAATGAATCTTCCAATTGTCACCATTCGCTGCTGCCCAGTATAATCTCATTTTGTGTAGACTCGTTAAGTGCGATTGCACTATGCCAAATTGCATCCTGAAGCCGTAGGGTTTCTTTGAACAAAGGAATTGTTGTAACCTTCTTTTATATTGCTTTTTTGTTTGTGCCACTCACTCGAGAAAGTTTCGTTGTGTTGCTGTAATTAGATTGAGATCGTTGATAAAAGTTTAATTTAAAATCTCAACATTCAGTCCAATCCACAAGTCTTTTAAAAAATGCTAATAATATTTATACTTTACTTTTATATATGTAATTCTTTCTTACGCGTTTGAATAATAGAATAAGAATTTAAAGTTAGAATCATTGAAATATGATGTTCGTTTTTAAAAGAAAGTGGTAGTGCTTTTTCATGAAATTAATAGCTCCACAGATATTATATACAGGTCCCTAAGCTATTCATTTTCTTTCATTATTGTAAGTTTTATATTTCAATACTATATTACAACACGGACAAGAAATAAATTTTCGCTTTGCTTAGTAAAGCAAAATCTATACTATTAAATAATGAAATCCTTTAACAATCCTTTCATAAATCCTCTTGGATTTGTTGAAAGTACAATTTAAGAAAATCGATACAGTACGAATTCAACAGAGGTTTATAAATAAAAAAAGGCCCATTTAAAACTTACGTAGCAACTAGTTAAAATTATTAAAGAATAAAAATAATACCTTTTTCCACTGAAGCAGTATCAACTACATTATATTGTTAACTTTCTAAGCTTTTAGTGTCTGCTGACTAATTTATGATTATAAGACAAAGAAATGAGTCTGGGAATAAATAGATAGAAATTTTACGAAACATAATAAATGAGATCTAAAAAGTTAAATATTGAATTAACAAGAAAAGTTAATTAAGGGCTTAGACAGCATCATTTTCGTTATTAATCATTAATATTTAATAGAACCAGACTAACTGCTCTCTCTAAGCACCACTGTCAAAACATTTTACAACAGTGATTTCTAAGTCGAGCTGTCTGAAATATAAATAAGAGTAAAGTTTGAATAACACAGACCTAAATTAAAATATTGTAAATTCCCAAGGTGGCCCAATGATGCAGAAGAATCACTGGCTAGGCCGCCATAGTGTGGGTCACCACGCCGCATTGTTGCATTGTCTGCATTCGCAATGAGTATGGTGAACACCACTCTACCTGCTTATGCTTTCTATCAGGCAGAGTAGAGTCATTTTGGCAGATTTGGCAGCAAACACAAAAAAAATCAAACGACAACCCACTAAACTGATTTTAATGCAATTTGGCATGGTAATACTTTGATTCTTGTGAAAGACCATAGACTACTCTTTACTGCGAAAACCGACATATATGCGGGCGAAACCGTAAGAAATAGCTATTTATTAATAAATCATATTACTGAATATCAAATGACGTATATAATAACTTACTTTTATGATGAATTGAAATAAACTGTATTAATTATTTCCTAATTTTGACATGTCTTTTTAAAATTTTTAATGGAACCAAACCTACACATAATCCTTTCTCCTAAACACAATCTATGTCAGTTTATAAATAACATAGTTCTACGGTAACATTCTCAAAAAATTATTTAAAGAACAACGTTTTAAGTTTAAGTAAATTATTTTTTCGATCTCATTTTTAGGGTTCCGTGCCAAGGGCAAAAAACGGAACCCTTATAGATTCGTCTGTCTGTCTGTATGTCTGTCGGTCCGTCTGTCTGTCTGTCTGTCTGTTCGTCCGTATGTCACAGCCACTTTTTTCCGAAACTATGAGAACTATACTGTTGAAACTTGGTAAGTAGATGTATTATATGAACCGCATTAAGATTTTCACACAAAATAGAAAAAAAAAATATAAAAATTTGGGGGTCCCCTCCATACTTAGAACTGAAACTCAAAAATTTTTTTTTCATCAAACCCATACGTGTGGGGTTCTATGGATAGGTCTTTGAAAATGATATTGAGGTTTCTAATATATTTTTTTTTCTAAACTGAATAGTTTACGCGAGAGTAAATTCCAAAGTGGTAAAGTATGTCCCCCCCCTGTAACTTCTAAAATAAGAGAATGATAAAACAAAAAAAAATATGTGATGTATAATACCATGCAAACTTCCACCGAAAATTTGTTTGAACGAGATCGAGTAAGTAGTTTTATTAATACGTCATAAATCGTAAACCGCATGAAAAATTACACTATTATTAAAACATCGATCAAAGTTACAACGAACTACAAGAATTTACTACAACATTTATATTATGTTACTTGCTGCTTCGGAACCCTTCATGGGCGAGTCCGACTCGCACTTAGCCGCTTTTTTAGAGTTCCGTGCCAAAGCCCAAAAAACGGAACCCTTATAGATTCGTCATGACTGTGTGTCTGTCTGTCCGTCCGTATGTCACAGCCACTTTTTTCCGAAACTATAAAAACTGTACTGTTGAAACTTGGTAAGTAGATGTATTCTGTGAACCGCATTAAGATTTTCACACAAAAATAGAAAAAAACAATAAATTTTGGGGGTACATAGAACAGAAACTCAAAAGTTTTTTTTACAAAACCCATACGTGTGGGGTATCTATGGATAGGTCTTCAAAAATGATATTGAGGTTTCTAATATATTTTTTTTCTAAACTGAATAGTTTGAGCGAGAGACACTTCCAAAGTGGTAAAATATGTATCCCCCCCTGTAACTTCTAAAATAAGAGAATGATAAAACTAAAAAAAATAATATGTACATTACATTACAAAATTGGTTTGAACGAAATCTAGTAAGTCGTTTTGTTTTATACTTCATAAATCGTAAACTGCAATTTACCTTTCATTTAATAAACACAAATTTAAAAGTAAAATAAAAATTATATTACGTTACTTGCTGCTGCGGAACCCTTCATGGGCGAGTCCGACTCGCACTTGGCCGCTGTTTTGATCTTGCATCACGTGTTCATATACGTATATTTAATCTTGTAGATCCCATGTTAATATACAGCACTAATGAAATAAGAGCACTGAAAGGAACTAATGATCGGCTCCAGAACATAAATACTCATTCACTCAAGTTTTATCCTCACTTTCATCTTGGTAAAAATTATAAGAATACATGTGTACAATAATACGGATTCATTGTCTTTTATTTCATTTTCTATATATATAATATATGTCCAATAAAAGTAGCAGTAATCTTCTCGTTCCTTTAAAGCAACTTATTTCCTTAGATAGATAGGAAAAAGAAAATCTTATTTACTTATCTATATATAAAAAAGCGAAATACCACTCACTTATTAATCACGAAATCTCAGAAACTATAACACCTACAAACTTGAAATTTAGCAGGTAGGTTCCTTATAGGGCGTAGACATCCGCTAAGAACGGATTTTACGAAACTCCATCCCTAAGGGGGTAAAACGGGGGTTGGAAGTTTGTATGAAAGTCCTATGTTTGTGAAGTAAGAGACTTGAAATTTAAAATGTATGCTCTATAGATGGTGTGGAGGTGTACTAATAATGTATCTTTAGAAATTAACCCCCTTTTAGGGTTAAAACGGGGGATGGTAGTTTGGACGCAAACGAGGTTGCGTAGTTAAATGCTATGAAATATATTTAGCTTTAATTCCGCGAGACAAATATCCAGGTCTGAAAGCAGGGCACAAATCCCACCGTCATGCATATGTACACATACAAAACAAGTGAGAAATAATTAGCATGCCATGCAACCAAACCTATACTCGACACGTGTTTCGCCCCTCCACGGGGCATCCTCAGGAGATGTTGACTCGTCGAGCGATTGAGCTCGAATGCGCGCTACCGCACCGCTGTCGGCCCTTTATATACCGTTTCGATGACGCTATAATCACGATCGATACAATGTCACAACGACATCTGTGCCGAACTACCCGCAATCATACTTAGAAGTGGTGATGGAATTAAGTTAGTTTGGTCATTCAACAGTGTATATGCATTATTATTGTTATGTTTTGATATTTCTAACTGTTCCAACACACTCATCCGGAAACCCTTATCGCAAACATGCAGAATGTTATAGGTATTGTTGCCGCTCAAGGAGTGGCCGGTGTCGATTAAATGTTTTGCGAAATGTAATTTATCTGGATGGCCATTCCTGTGAGCGGCAACATGTTCCCTGTACCTAATTTCGAAACTACGGCCTGTCTGACCCACATAGACCCCGGTGCAATCATTGCATACTAATTTGTAAACTCCGGATTTTTTTGAATTCTCTAATTTATCTTTACCGTTACATAGTTTACGCAAGTTATGATCCGATCGAAAAGCTACGTAAACATTGTGTTTTCTTAGAATATTCGCGATTCTATCTGAAATTGGGCCTATGTAAGTGAGACTCCCGACATTCTTGTTAATTCTTTCGGGGGTACATGCATAAAGTGCTGAGCGAGCCCGGTCATTCTGCTTTTTCTTAATTATATTATCAATAACTTGTTTGGTGTAACCGTTTGAAGTCGCGATTTGATACAATATTTTGAGTTCTTTTGCGTAATTATCCGTGGACAGTGGGAGTGACATTAAACGGTGGACATAGCTGCGGAAGGCTGCTAGTTTATGCTGTAGTGGGTGACAGGATGAAGCGGGAATCGTTGTGTCAGTGTGTGTGGGCTTTCGATAAATTTGGAAATCGAGTTTGTTATTGACTCTTGTGATTGTTAGATCCAAAAAATTAAGGGACTGATTTGATTCTAATTCTAATTTGAATTTAATTTTAGGGTGGTGAGTGTTGAGCCTATTTACGAAAATATCCAATTGACGATTAGTACCTGTCCAACAGATAATTACGTCATCCACATATCTATAATAAAACAGAATGTTGGGCTCGCCCACCACATATTTACATTCGAAGTAGTCCATAAATATTTCCGCCATTAGGTTGCGTAGGTCAGCTAGTGTCTTATATAGCACTACACAGAAGAAAGATATTATTGAGTTATGTATGTAAGCCATTCACAATGTACTTTTTGTAAAGATCTATAGCTGTTAATCGCATTAATATATTGGTATCGTTTCAAAAATTCCAAAATCACTAGTGTAGAAGTAAATGCTGTAAATATATGTGGGATGTGAATGTTTCCGAACGAGTGATGTGTGTAAGGAGAAGCCTGTTGTTGAACGAACGTGAGGAAGTAAGAGCGAACGAATGAGTGAGAAAGAGGGGAGGAAAATTATATATGGCGGCGACGATTGAAAGTGCTGTAACGACGATTACGATTTTATACGATATACAGTGAATTTATCTGCAAGAAAAGAGTTTTACTGCTGTCCAGCGAACCCTTGATCCCCACAACTTTGGGGGCTCGTCCGGGATCAAGGATTTTCTGCGGACTACGAACGAAGTACCTACCTGTGAAGACGCCACGCGGTACGCCACGCCGGTTACATACGATTTAAACGCTATAATTATACGATTATTATCATAAGAAAATGCCGAAGAGCACCGATGGAGGTGAATCATCAGAGCACGAGCAGTTCTGGTACACCAAAGACGCTGTTCCAACCTTCAGCGGGGAGGATAAGACATACCCCGTCTCAAAATGGATACAGGACATCGAAGACAACAGGGATATATTTCAGTGGTCGCCGACACTACAACTCCTTCTCGCCAGGCGCTCGCTTACGGGTACAGCGGGACTCTGGTTTCGATCCGAAAAAACCTTTAAGACATGGGAGGAGCTGAAGACGGCCATTATGAAAGAGTTTCCAGATAATTTAGATCAAAAAACGATACACGAGCTAATGAGTGCACGAAAGAAAAAACCTAGTGAGTCCCTACTAGAATATCTGTACACCATGAGAGAACTAGGGAAACGCGGTAAGATGCCGGACTATGTCGCCATACGTTACATTGTAGACGGTATACCTGACCTGGAGAGTAACAAAATAATGCTATATGGTATTACAACATACTCCGACATAAAGGAAAAGCTCAAGGTTTATGAAACGGCAAAGGAAAAAATGAAAGTGAGAACTATGTGTACGCGCAGTAAGCAACAAGCGGTGAGTTATTGTGTAGATAAGCCATTCAAAACAAGATGTTTTAGCTGTGGAGATCAAAGCCATATGTCAAACCAGTGCCCGCATAGCGGTAAAGGCAAAAAGTGTTTTAATTGCAATGATTTTGGGCATATTTCTGCAGAATGTCCAAACAAGCGTGCTTCAAATTCAAGATCATATTATGCATATCAACCAGGAAAAGATGGCGGCGCGGGCGGCGCTGAACGGGCGGCTGCACGATACGAACATCCACGAACGCGCCCGATGTCACACGAAGCTACACCATTTCCGCCGAAGCACTCATACTTCACGACGAACGAGGGCGCTGAACGAACAACTTCACGAAACGAACATCAACGAACACGCCCGATGTCACACGAAGCTACACCATTTCCATTTCCGCCAAAGCAAACGTACTTCACGACGAATGAGGACGCTGAGATCGACGTCGTGCACGATGTTCATGTTGTCCATACGGATACGAAGTGCGCCACGATTCAAGAACGAAACGTACCGAATGAAAGTGACAGCTCGAACTGTTCGATTGACGTTTACGATGTCAAAGTCAATAACAATAACAAGAATAGATCACGACAAAAGCCGCTGAAAACATTGATAATATGTGGAAAAACAATAGAAGCGCTAGTGGATTCAGGCAGCGATATCAATTTGATTACAGATGAATGTTGTCGCCGACTGGGAGTAAGTGTAAATAGTGCCAATGTTTCAGTCAGTGGTCTAGGATTGTCAGTAATAAAAACGAGTGGTTTGTGCACAGTGGATGTTAGTATAGACAATAAGAAATACGAAAAAGTAGAGTTTTATGTTATTTCTAAAAATGAAATGCCATTTTGTATAATATTAGGAAATGATTTTTTGCAAAGAGTAACAGTGTGTATGCGTGATAATTCTGTGTGGTTTGGTGCTAAAGATGATGAGTGGTTGCGCTGTATGTTTAGTGAGGTTAATGTGTGTTATAATTTGCCTTCCACAGATCATATTAAAGATACAGAGGTCAAACATAAGGTTCAACAGTTAGTTGAAAACTACACACCACAAAAATGTAAGGAATCACCTATACAAATGAAAATAATAGTGAAAGATGAAGTTCCTGTAGCCCAACGACCCCGAAGAATCTCACTGAAGGAACAACAAGAGGTAGAAACACAGGTTAAAGAATGGTTATATAAAGGCATCATTCGGGTAAGTCATTCTGAATATGCTAGTCCTTTAGTTCTTGTTCGGAAAAAGGATGGATCGGTCAGAATATGTATTGATTACAGAAAATTGAACCAGAAGATATTAAAGGATGAATTTCCACTTCCATTAATTGATGATTGTATCGACAAATTATCCGGTGGTAAATACTTTAGTGTTATCGATTTAAAAAATGGTTTTTTTCATTTGCCAATTAGTGAGGAGTCAATTAAGTACACTGCTTTTGTTACCCATCATGGGCAATTTGAATTCTTAAGAGCACCATTTGGTCTGTCTATTTGTCCCAATTATTTTATGAGATTTGTGTCTATAGCGTTCCGAGATCTGATATCTGCTAGTAAAGTAATAGTATTCATGGACGATATAATAATTCCAGCTCTAAATGAACGAACAGCACTAGCAAGGTTGACGGAAGTGCTTAAAGTTGCTGCAGAATATGGATTACAGATAAATTGGAAAAAGGCTAGTCTGATTACTCCTAAAATAACCTTCCTTGGACATATCATTGAAAATGGTGGAGTACGACCATCAGCTGAGAAAACTGAAGCTATTATGAAATTTCCTGAGCCAAGAACACTATCACAGTTACACAGTTTTGTTGGCCTAGCCTCACATTTTAGAAAATACATATTTAATTTTGCAATGATAGCAAGTCCTCTAACAGATTTATTGAAGAAAGATTCAAAGTTTGATTTTGGAGACCGAGAAAAAGAAGCTTTTAATATTTTAAAACAAAAGTTGGCAAGCAGTCCAGTGTTAAAGATTTTCAACCCGATGTTCCCCACAGAGTTGCATACTGACGCATCAAGTTTGGCCTATGCAGCTATTCTTATGCAGAGGGATGAAGATGGTAATTTACATCCAGTATACTACATGAGTAGGAAGACTAACAATTTTGAGAAGAAGTATACAAGTTACGAGCTTGAGGCATTAGCTGTCATAGAGGGTGTAAAGAAGTTTCGACATTATCTTTATGGTAAAACATTTAAAATAATCACAGATTGTCAAGCATTCCAATTGACACTCAGAAAGAAGGATTTAACCACTAGGGTAGCAAGATGGGCATTATTGCTTCAAGAATTTGATTTTGTGGTTGAACACCGCCCAGGAACCAGAATGAAACATGTGGATGCACTTAGCCGTAATCCATACGTCTGTGTAGTGACGAGTTTACATGACAGTCTGAAGAAAGCCCAAGAGCTTGACGATGGTCTAAAAGCTATCTCTATGATTTTGAAAGACACATCATATGAAGACTACTTTTTACAGAATGGTCTCTTATACAAAGGTGCAGACAAACTTTTAGTAGTACCTAAAAGTATGGAGATTGCAATTATTGAAAAGGCTCATTCAAATGGTCATTTTTCATTGAAAAGGACGATTGATCATATTAGCAAAGATTACTACATAAAGAATTTAGTACAAAACTACATTTCAGCTTGTATACCCTGTCTTTTGGCTGCAACTAAAAAGGGAAAAGAAGGATTCCTGCATCCCATTGATAAAGGAGATAGACCATTGCATACAGTGCATTTAGATCACATTGGTCCAATGAGTGAAACCAAGAAACAATATAATTATATACTCACAGTTATTGATGCTTTTACAAAATTTGTTTGGCTATTTCCCACGAAGACTGTATCAGCCAGAGAGACCATAAACAAATTACTGGTATATCAGCAAATATTTGGAAACCCTGCACGTTTTATTACAGATCGTGGAACAGCTTTCACAAGCAATGAGTTTGTAGAATTTTGTGAGACTGAAGGTATTGAACATGTTAAGATTACCACGGGAGTTCCTCGTGGAAATGGGCAGGTGGAACGAGTTCACAGGACATTAATCTCAGTACTGACGAAGCTATGTATTGAGAATCCATCAATCTGGTGTAGACATGTCAGCCGGGTTCAACGAGCTATCAACATCACATTTCATAGAAGCATAAACACAACACCATTTGAGTTATTAACAGGAGAGAAACTGAAAACAGGTAAAGATGGGGAAATTTACCAGCTAATACAGCAGGAAGAAAGAGATGAGTTTGCTGACAGTAGAGAACAACTCCGGTTAAAGGCTAAGCAGCAAATTCTTAAAGTACAGGATGAGAATGAAAGGAACTATAATCGAAGAAGGAAGGAAAATACGAAATACGATGTTGGCGAACTAGTCGTCATTAAACGCACTCAGTTTGGAAGCGGACTCAAACTAAAGCCAAAGTTTTTAGGTCCCTATAAAGTTACAAAAGTGAAAGGGAATGACCGCTACGATGTAGAAAAGGTACCCAATAGTGGAGATGGACCAAACAAGACCTCAACTTCTGTGGATAACATGAAGAGGTGGCCATCAGTAGTGGAGTAAAGGTACATACTGTTTTAATGCAATTTTATATTTTTGGTATGAAAGTGATGAATGTCAGTAGTGTAGAGTAGTAGTCAATGTTGCTTAGAATATTGTTTTTTTTTTGTGTAAAAGGTCATTTCAGTGTTTAAAAATGTTAGTTTCTAAGAAGTAACTTTGTTTAGTAGATTTAAGATTAAATTACGTTTATGATGTAGATTTAAGATTGTGTAAATCCAATGTTCTTACTGTATAGTGTCTGAGGACAGACACCTTGTCAGGATGACCGAATGTGGGATGTGAATGTTTCCGAACGAGTGATGTGTGTAAGGAGAAGCCTGTTGTTGAACGAACGTGAGGAAGTAAGAGCGAACGAATGAGTGAGAAAGAGGGGAGGAAAATTATATATGGCGGCGACGATTGAAAGTGCTGTAACGACGATTACGATTTTATACGATATACAGTGAATTTATCTGCAAGAAAAGAGTTTTACTGCTGTCCAGCGAACCCTTGATCCCCACATATATAAACTTATTTCAGGAGCAATGTGCTTCTGTGATTTTAATGTAGTTTATGCAGTAGTTAGTCCCTTTTACATCTGATGGTATTTTCTGTACATTGGGCATAGAACTAGTATCAAACTTGGTAGAGTTCACAAAACAAATCATATAAATGAGTAAATGAACTAAACGTGTACCTTAAATATAATTGTTACGCTTCTAATTAAACTTGGAACAAGATAAGAATAAAGTTCTTATACCGAAACCACTGACGAAATATATACTAGACCAACACTCTACTAGGAGAGACCTGTACGCGGATTTATAGTAAGCTTAATGTTCCCTAGATGTCACTAAGTGCATCAAAACGTGAATTACAACGATATTTTCTGACCCCAACACCAATACGAACCCAACAGTCAACTGTCAAGTTTATTGTCATTGTATTATTGCGAAATGTACCACTAGATGTCGTTTTTAAATAATTAATTATATTAGTACCTAATTTAGTACATAATTTATGTATTTTATTTTATCGTCAGAGAGATCTACACAAATAAATAAAATTGAAATGTCTGTTTTTAATTTTAAAATAACCGCTTTTCTCTTTTATAATCTTTTTTTTTATTAATTATTTGAAACTCTTTTTATTTTCAACGGATTCACTTTAAACTTTGTATGTATGTTTCTCAATTGACATAAGTAAGGAACTAAGGACTGACATTTTAGTTTTTTAAAGGATTCAAAAAACAAAATAAAAAATGTTGAAATAATAAAATACAGTTGCATGTTGCAGTTGCAATTCCCGTCCTTAATGACACATGTCTAAAAACAGTTTTTGACGTTTATAAATATTGTTGATCCTGTTAAATAAAAAAAATGATAATTACGAGTTGTTAATGTCGAGAATTGCTTGCACATATTAATTTATCAACTGTAGATGACAAAAAGGTGTAATTAAGGATTTTCTTTCGGTTTGTGTCTTATAAATAATCCTAATGATAAAAATGCGAACGTAAGTTCGTTTGTTACGATTTCGGGCGAAAACTACTTAGCTGATCAATCTGATCATCATGAAACACATATTCTTGTAGAGGTTTTAGAAGTATTTTAGGATACTTTTTATTAAATGCGAACGAAGTCGCGGGCGAAACCTAGTTATTAATAAAACAATCATAAGAAATGTTTTTGGAACGAAGTTCCTTATCGCGCTTTGCGCGCCAAAAGTTGTAGCGACACTTTTAACATTGAGTTGACGTCATAGTGCTGGATACTAAACGTTAAATATAACCATCTGACTGCCAACGTCCATATCATGTTGAATACACCGGTTCTCGTCCGATCACCGAAGTTAGGCCACATCGGGCGTGGTTAGCAATTGGATGGGTGACCGCCTGGGAATACCACGTGATGATGGCTTTTTGCATTTATTCACAGAAAATATATTGTTTTATAGCATATTTTTTAAAGTTTGATTATTTCTAAAATAATTTGACAAATGCGTTACCGGCCTTTGGGGCATAGTGGAGTGGGATGGGGGGAGAGGTTAGGGTATGAGCCTCCGGTATCCTCACTCACTCGGTGAAACACAGCGCAAGCACTTTTTCACATCGGTTTTCTGTGAGGCCGTGGTATTACCAGGGGCAGGGGTCATATTACGTCGCGTCGCGCGTAACCAAGTTAAATAATATCCAGAAACGGTTAAATACGTATCTACTCATTTTTAATCAGTAGCCCAAAGATAACATTTCATGTTTCTAACTTAAAAATGACGGACTTTCGTCCACACTTTCAACCCGTATTTCACCCCCTTAGGGGTAGAAATTCCAAAAACCTTCCTTAGTGGATGTCTACTCAATAAAACGATCCATATGAATAACTTTTTTTTTTATGGAATAGACCGGCAAACGAGCAGACGTATCGCCTGATGGTAAGCTATTACCGCCGCCCATGGACACCCGCAACACCAGAGGCGTCACAAGTGCGTTACCGGCCTTTGGGGGATGGGGGGGAGATAGGGGGAGGGGTTGGGGTATGGGCCTCCGGTATCCTCACTCACTCGGTGAAAAACAGCGCAAGCACTATTTCACACCGGTTTTCTGTGAGGCCGTGGTATCACTCCGGTCGAGCCGGCCCATTCATGCCGAAGCGTGGCTCTCCCACGTTGGCCAACTGTTGGTAATCATCCTAGAGTTTAACCTTCTATCATCAGCTCACCTAAATAACTTGAAAGTATACGACTAAAGATCTATAGATATGTATGAAATTGAAAGAATTATCCTCCAACTCCTAACCGTTGAGGAGTTGTACCTTCGATCATCAGCTTACCTAAATAATTTGAAAGAATACGACTAAAGGTAACATACATACATATGATATTTAAAGATTTATCCTCCAACTCCTAACCATTAAGGAGTTGTACCTTACACCATCAGCTCATCATCATGAAATGATGACTACCAGACGCAAATACCGGGTTAACTTAAAAAAATATACGAAAACATAGTATGTGCCTAAAAAAGTGAGGGTTTCACTTGATTTCCCTGGGATCCCATCATCAGATCCTGATATGGTGACAATGAGACCACCTCGGGAGCATACCCTTTCGAATACAAAAAGAATTTTCAAAATCGTCAACAATTGACGCAGTAATCGGTGAACATACATAAAAAAAAAACCATACAGTGGAACATAGAACCTCCTCCTTTTTGGAAGTCGATTAAAAATAAAAATACAGTCGAATTGATAACTACCTTCTTTTTTTGAAGTCGGTTAAAAATAAACATTCATATTAATTAATATTTTTGAACTGAGTACGCGGCTCAAGCGACGTTGCCGTTCCGTATTAACTACTGGAAGATATGAACGATTTTTGCAATGTTGCCATTCATGAGTGCATTGTTTCTCTGATTCAACCAAATAACTTATAAATGTGACATCTAGCGTAGTAAATAGGTCATTATTTCCAAGTTTATTTAAATCGATTGCAACGACATCTCCTAAACATAGGTGATAACTTTTAGTTATGCAATTGAAAATCATTTTTTTAAAGCAAGCAATACAAAGCAAGTTTTATATTTGAAAAATAATAATATAGTTACCAGAATTGAAGCACATCAATAAAATACTGTTAAACTTTGTTAAACTGCTTTTTAGAGCTTATTTTGAGCGCCATCTAGATTTAGTTGAACTTTTCTAGCTTTTTACGCCGTACAGTATTGGCCAAGGGAGGGACGGTCTATAGTATATTGTGTCATTGACCGAAACAAAAAGCTGTGGGAGGGGTTCAAGAGGGAGAAACGCTCTCCACTTAACTTCCCGAAACATCAATCTTAGGCACCCTACCGGTAACAAACAAGGTTTTGACGACTAACAAATGATAGGATAAATATTTCCTCAGGTAACCCTTTTAAATATTGGTAAACAGTGACAAGTAGCACTGTTACTTGAGCAAGGTTATACTGGGGTTATTGGTGACAACAATGCTGTCACACACAGGGCTGTCAAGCATGACTATGCTTCACCATAAATGGGTCGGATTAAACACTGTCCGAGTCAGTGAGATCCATGATGAACTCCAAAGTTGGCAATGCAGTTGTACTTCTTGAGTTGCAACTTGTCCGCTCATTTTCAGTGTTAGCGCTTTGAGCAGCAGGACTAGATGCTAAGCTACTATTCAACTCAAATAAGGTTTAAAATTTGTTCTCAATATATTTAGCAATATAATAATACCCTGGAAAACTACTGTAATATATTTATTGGCAAAGTAAAGAACAAATATATAATTAGAGATAAAAGGCCGTAACAGCCAACATGACTAAACACAATTGCTTGTTCACAAACACTCGACCATTTCAAACGAAAACCATTTACCTAAGCAGAAAGGTCTATGTTTACTTTCTTATGTATAGCTAAAACGGCCCATGTCCTAAGGGTTTATCGATACAATACTCATCCTTTTCTAAGTGCTCATATTCTCAATAAAGGTTCCAAAAACCAACATTAGTTGTGTTAAGTAGGCTCCGAGTAAGGCAATATCTTCAATTTAGGAGCACTTAATATCGCTGGTTGCCATAGTCATCAGTGTAAAGGTAAGTGGAACGCAATTGACCTTTAACGCCCTAAATGAAGTCATGAGAAATCAGATAAACTGTTCTTCATGGTGAAATGTAAATCCTTTCTGTTCATTAGTTTAAATTTTCGGAGAATGAACAAAACAGTGTATTGTTTTCGTTAATAGCAACTTGTCGACCGTTGTTCTTCGAATTTTATAAACGTTTTGTTTATTTTAGCGATGTTGTAAATAATTACGGGGGAATGCATTCTGGACATTGTTAAACTGGAATTTTGGAGTTTCTACCACCAACAATTTACCAAACTGTATTCCACTAAATGTGGTCAGGTTAAACTTACTTGAGTTATGTTTATACACCCCTGCAATTCTTTATAATATACTATATAATAAATAATAAATAACAAATCGGACCAAATGTTTGTATAATCTGCAAATATTTGTTTCGGAGTTTGGGTGTTTTCTATGTATATATTTACAAAAAAAGTATATATATGTATTTATATCAGTTGTCTAGTACCCATAACACAAGCTCTGCTTAGCTTGAGACTAGATGTCGTTGTATGTTAAATGTCCGATAAAAAAAAAATTAAAGCTGAAAAGTTCGTAGGCTAGCATAGCAAAAAAAAATTTTTCCATAGAATTTGATTTTATATCATATATATATAATATATAATATTAGTAGTAGCCTCAAAATAGGCTTCAGTTTTGGCGATTACCTCTTCATCGGTTATAATTAGTAATAATAAATTTAATTCAAAAGCTTTTTTAAAACATGCGTTTACTGGAATGCCTCGAGACGAATCAAACGAGTCCAAACTCGATGATTTTGCAACGTTTCTTTACCGAGTTCCTATGGCCACCTTGCAGCTCCAGCATCAGATCAGCTCCATATCATTATAATATTGTATTGTCACGCTGTATACATATGCTTGCAAAATTTCAGCAAAATTGATGAAGATATCTGCTTCAAATTTGAGTTGCAAGATATCACCCGAACATACAAGCATACATACATACATTGCAAGTTAAAAAAAGCTTGTAATATAAATTAATTAGCCTCGTGGCTCAGTGACAACCACGTTGACTAACATATTGCAAAGTAAAGTAATCCCAGCCAGAACAGCCAATGAGGGGTATCGTTCTTAATATGTTGATACTTCCTCGTGTCTCAGATAACATGTTAGGCCGTCGATTTCAGTTACTATACGAACATCTTTACGGCTACGGATAGTCCGAGCCCTACAAAGTCCGACAATAGTAGTGTTAAAGAAATTCTATATCATCTGGTACGTAGGTTGTGGAGGCCTGATAGAAGTCACGCTGTGTGAATAAACAAAGTTCAGCTGTATCATTATAGACTTAAAGCCGATCCCAACTTAATTTTGAAAAATCGGCCAAGTGCGAGTCGGCCTCGTGCAGGAAGGGTTCCGTACTATTATCTATACATTTCAAGCGTCTACCTGTTGCCGTTATCAATATCGAGCAAAAAAATTATGTTTTTTGTATGGGAGCCCATTTAAATATTTATTTTATTCTGTTTTTTGTATTTGTTGTTATAGTGGCAACAGAAATACATCATCTCTGAAACTATCACGGTTCATGAGATACAGCCTGTTGACAGACGGACGAACAGAGAGACGGACAGCGTTATGGTCCCGTTTTAAAAAAACCTAGGAGGAAAGTGACGTAAATAAATATGAAATAAAATTATGGTGGTTGTAGGCGATTAGTCTGTTTTTTTTCTAATTTCCATATTTTTTTTTATTGTTTTTAAGTAGCTACATATTCACAAAATGATTACATTAATAAATATATAAAAAATAATCATATTTTTATTACAGTTCTTTAAAAGCCATATAAAATACGTAATTCTCTACTTACATAAAATATTAAGAAAGATGCAGGTTGTAAATCTGCAAATGAAATGAGACGATGAAAGTAGATTTTTATTAGCTATTTCAAAAATGTTTGATATTCATGAAAATACAATAGGATCAAAAGTAATAAATTCTGCGAACTAGATATTAAAGGAAAATGTATATAAAATTTAAGTAATGAATGAATTGAATCTATTAAAAAATCTTTAATACTCTTATACTCTACTATATAACTAATGTAGTTACAAAATTTGAGATAAATTAGTTTCTTGGCTAAGATGATGATGCTCACGATATTAAAAAAGTAAGGGAACCTACAACAACATTCGTGATTGTTTGTAGAGTTTGTAAATTCTTCAAAAAACTTCGTTGTACTATAAACCAAGGTAGTAGAGCCATGCTGATTTCAGCACGAACGGGCCGGCTCGACCAGGGCGGTACTACCCTCGCACAGAAAATCAACGTAAAATGACAGCGATCATGCTGTCGTGTTTCGTTGGTGAGTGCCAGACCGGAGACCCAATGATGCAGAAGCAACACTAGCCCACCATGGTGTGGGTCACCATGCTGCATTGTTGCATTGTCTGCATTCACAGTATGGTGACTACCACTCTTGGATTCTGTTTATGCTTTCCATCAGGAAGAGTAGAGTCATTTTGGCAGGGCCAAACATAATAAAAAAAACCTTCGTGAATCTTTGTTAGTATGTTTGATTTAAAATTCGATTTTATTGAGTCTTGAGTCAAATAGAAACTGATTCACGAAAATAACATGAAAATGTTATAGACTTTAAGTAGGCTAATTACGAATAGGTATATTATTTTACATAATATATTAAAGTATATGTATGTATTATATGGGCCAGTCATGTCTCTAGACGTACCGATGGTCGGTGGAGCCGAAATGTGCTTGAGTGGAGACCGCGATTAGGCAAACGTAGTGTAGGGCACCCTGCGGCTCGGTGGACTGACGATTTAAGGAAAGTGGCTGGCAGCGGATGGATGAGGACTGTCCAAAACTGGGATAGTTGGCGCTCCTTGGGGGAGACCTACGTTCAGCAGTAGACCTCGATTGGTTGAAATAATATAATAATAATAAAAAAAAATATAAATAAACACCTTTTTCAAGATTCCAAATTTATATTTCATAAGCCGTATAACTGCTAGACTCATTAGTTGGGCCCAAAAAATAATTTACAGAAAAAATACAAAACCATTTTCTAAGACAAGCTTGGATATTAAATTACCAAGTCCGCTCTATTCATGGAAACCTTGGCAAACGAAGAAACCATTTTGTCGACCCTCTTAGTTGATAGTCTACAAACTGACAATCAAGACTTAGAATATATCATTAGTCACAAAAATTATTCCGTGTAGCTCAGTTATTCTTACCTACTACTAAATGTAAAAACTATAACCCGATTACGTGAAAATGTATGACGCCTGGGCCATTATCACAAATCTATTGATACCTCATTCACTAAAATCGGTTATTTGTTTATATGCTACGTTGGAAAATACAAGCATATATATAGACTGCCTAAAATTTTACCTTTCATTCTGGCTTCGCTATAGTCAAGTAAAAACTATGCTAAGTAACTAATTATGCAATTTTTTTGAGTCGTCTATACCTCTTTTAGTTCAATTGGGAGCTATTTGAGTAGACTTAACTTATTTCAAATTCTAATCTGTATCTAAATATACTGAAAATATAGTTTAGATTGCCGAAATGACTTGTTAAAATACTCCAAATCTTTTAACCAAAACTGTAGTAGTTTTTAAATATCAAATTTCGTAGCGTTACTTCTTACAAAATTAACTTTAAAACCCGTAGTACATTACTGTCCGCTTCAAATTGAAATATTATAATGAAAATTTTCTAACGCTTCCACTATTTCTCGTATTCCACACGCTTTACAATTCTTAGCGACTTCAGATGATAGCGCTAAGAAATTGCAAGTCACTTTTATCTTTCATTCTTAAATGCTATCTCATGGCTGACACTTTAATGGTACGTTTATATATTATGAGAATGGAATTTATCCGTATAAAATTTACTAATTTGTTAGCTATGAATTATCTCACAATTGTATTGGATATGTTTGCAATGCCATAAGAAGTTCTAATGAATATTGTAAGTCTTTATTTGTCTTTAACGTTTTAAATATTCATGTACTCAAATTTTGAACAAAACGTTTGCAGGATTCTAAAAATCCTGTACATGGAATTTACTGATGGTTTTTTAGACATTTAAAAAAAAAGGGAAGTTACGTGCAATGTTTAGTTCTGCTGGATATCGTTAGTACAAAATTATATTATTATGTAGCTACAATATTTCAGGATTCAGTGAAAAACTTAACACTTCCAAAGACTCGTTACTATGTTAGGCCCCTTCACCTCCGGACGCTTAATATAGTTGGAAAGTTTAACAGCTGCATTTGGTTTTTTCCTTGTTACTGCTCATTTTCCTTATTTCCGTTGCCTTCAAAGTAAAAGGCTTAGAATTAAACAAAACCGTATGCTTTTAAGATATGTATTATGCATTTCAAGAAGTATTTTTTTATGCTTACTCTTCAGGATCTAGATTAAAGAGAATACTCGTTGTAAATTAAGAGTGGATAATAAACGAGTGAAGGAAAGATGTAACTTAGTTCTCATTAATTGCTGTATATTAGATTCGGAATTAAAAATATGTACCCTGTAGGACTACGCTAGCTGTGCTTTTTTTTGTTGTACAGAGAACATCATTTAAAATTGTCGTTACGCTCCAACGAATTTATGGAAAGACCCTTTACGGATTTTTTTTTTTTTTGGGTTGAGATGCTGATTGTGTTTGATTACAAATCGGATGGTTTTTATATTCAGCATTACAGTGCATACAATTCATAAACAAACACCCGGATGATGGCAAACGGTCTTGTCCTATTTTGTAGTAGGTAATCATCGATATCAGTATTACCAAGGTGGAGAACCTTGGTGAAGCACGGATCTGTCCCCCATTATTGGTACAATACCACGACTCGTATTATTATCTATACTAATATTATAAACGCGAAAGTTTGTAAGTATGGATGGATGGATGGATAGATGGATATGGATGTTTGTTACTCTTTCACGCAAAAACTACTGAAGGGATTTGGATGAAACTTTACAGTAATAAAGCTTATTCATCAGAATAACACATAGGCTACTATTTACCGCGATAACAAACATAGGCGCGAGCGGAGCCGCGGGCAACCACTAGTTTTAAATAACTTATTACCAAAAATGTTGAATGCCAACTTGTGGAATCACCTTTTTTACTGTCGTAAGTACCAGTTAAAATATAGTACCATAGAAAAGTAGCTCGTTTAATGAATCAGTAAAACAAATTGATATCATTCATCAAATACCCTAAAATAATAATGAAATATTATATTACTAGATTTATTACAAGGATATACCCGAATGTTCTCCAAAAGTATGAAGTATTTTATTAATTTTCTTGAGATCTCCCGAGGCAACTTTATCTCAAGCCTGACTTAATCACTCAATGTCTCTATGCCGGGGATTGTCAGAATAACTAAGTTAAACATTTAAGGCGTCATGATAAGGGATTTGTGGTTTATTATAAAATTTATATTTTATAACCATTTTGACATTATTTACTACGAGAATAAAATAATGATTGGCTGTGCTTATTGAGTCGCAATTTGTTTTACGTGTTCAGATGTAAGTCAATCCCAACACAAATTGAAGCTTTTACGATTGTAATTGATCACACTTAATAGTCAATTTCACTATTTAATTTTGGCTTATATCTCAACAGACACTTTAATATTTCTAGATTATTGATATAACGTCGCTTGCAAAATTTCAGCAAAATTGATGAAGATATCTGCTTCAAATTTGAGTTGCAAGATATCACCCGAACATACAAGCATACATACATACATTGCAAGTTAAAAAAAGCTTGTAATATAAATTAATTAGCCTCGTGGCTCAGTGACAACCACGTTGACTAACATATTGCAAAGTAAAGTAATCCCAGCCAGAACAGCCAATGAGGGGTATCGTTCTTAATATGTTGATACTTCCTCGTGTCTCAGATAACATGTTAGGCCGTCGATTTCAGTTACTATACGAACATCTTTACGGCTACGGATAGTCCGAGCCCTACAAAGTCCGACAATAGTAGTGTTAAAGAAATTCTATATCATCTGGTACGTAGGTTGTGGAGGCCTGATAGAAGTCACGCTGTGTGAATAAACAAAGTTCAGCTGTATCATTATAGACTTAAAGCCGATCCCAACTTAATTTTGAAAAATCGGCCAAGTGCGAGTCGGCCTCGTGCAGGAAGGGTTCCGTACTATTATCTATACATTTCAAGCGTCTACCTGTTGCCGTTATCAATATCGAGCAAAAAAATTATGTTTTTTGTATGGGAGCCCATTTAAATATTTATTTTATTCTGTTTTTTGTATTTGTTGTTATAGTGGCAACAGAAATACATCATCTCTGAAACTATCACGGTTCATGAGATACAGCCTGTTGACAGACGGACGAACAGAGAGACGGACAGCGAAGTCTTAGTAATATGGTCCCGTTTTAAAAAAACCTAGGAGGAAAGTGACGTAAATAAATATGAAATAAAATTATGGTGGTTGTAGGCGATTAGTCTGTTTTTTTTCTAATTTCCATTTTTTTTTTTATTGTTTTTAAGTAGCTACATATTCACAAAATGATTACATTAATAAATATATAAAAAATAATCATATTTTTATTACAGTTCTTTAAAAGCCATATAAAATACGTAATTCTCTACTTACATAAAATATTAAGAAAGATGCAGGTTGTAAATCTGCAAATGAAATGAGACGATGAAAGTAGATTTTTATTAGCTATTTCAAAAATGTTTGATATTCATGAAAATACAATAGGATCAAAAGTAATAAATTCTGCGAACTAGATATTAAAGGAAAATGTATATAAAATTTAAGTAATGAATGAATTGAATCTATTAAAAAATCTTTAATACTCTTATACTCTACTATATAACTAATGTAGTTACAAAATTTGAGATAAATTAGTTTCTTGGCTAAGATGATGATGCTCACGATATTAAAAAAGTAAGGGAACCTACAACAACATTCGTGATTGTTTGTAGAGTTTGTAAATTCTTCAAAAAACTTCGTTGTACTATAAACCAAGGTAGTAGAGCCATGCTGATTTCAGCACGAACGGGCCGGCTCGACCAGGGCGGTACTACCCTCGCACAGAAAATCAACGTAAAATGACAGCGATCATGCTGTCGTGTTTCGTTGGTGAGTGCCAGACCGGAGACCCAATGATGCAGAAGCAACACTAGCCCACCATGGTGTGGGTCACCATGCTGCATTGTTGCATTGTCTGCATTCACAGTATGGTGACCACCACTCTTGGATTCTGTTTATGCTTTCCATCAGGCAGAGTAGAGTCATTTTGGCAGGGCCAAACATAATAAAAAAAACCTTCGTGAATCTTTGTTAGTATGTTTGATTTAAAATTCGATTTTATTGAGTCTTGAGTCAAATAGAAACTGATTCACGAAAATAACATGAAAATGTTATAGACTTTAAGTAGGCTAATTACGAATAGGTATATTATTTTACATAATATATTAAAGTATATGTATGTATTATATGGGCCAGTCATGTCTCTAGACGTACCGATGGTCGGTGGAGCCGAAATGTGCTTGAGTGGAGACCGCGATTAGGCAAACGTAGTGTAGGGCACCCTGCGGCTCGGTGGACTGACGATTTAAGGAAAGTGGCTGGCAGCGGATGGATGAGGACTGTCCAAAACTGGGATAGTTGGCGCTCCTTGGGGGAGACCTACGTTCAGCAGTAGACCTCGATTGGTTGAAATAATATAATAATAATAAAAAAAAATATAAATAAACACCTTTTTCAAGATTCCAAATTTATATTTCATAAGCCGTATAACTGCTAGACTCATTAGTTGGGCCCAAAAAATAATTTACAGAAAAAATACAAAACCATTTTCTAAGACAAGCTTGGATATTAAATTACCAAGTCCGCTCTATTCATGGAAACCTTGGCAAACGAAGAAACCATTTTGTCGACCCTCTTAGTTGATAGTCTACAAACTGACAATCAAGACTTAGAATATATCATTAGTCACAAAAATTATTCCGTGTAGCTCAGTTATTCTTACCTACTACTAAATGTAAAAACTATAACCCGATTACGTGAAAATGTATGACGCCTGGGCCATTATCACAAATCTATTGATACCTCATTCACTAAAATCGGTTATTTGTTTATATGCTACGTTGGAAAATACAAGCATATATATAGACTGCCTAAAATTTTACCTTTCATTCTGGCTTCGCTATAGTCAAGTAAAAACTATGCTAAGTAACTAATTATGCAATTTTTTTGAGTCGTCTATACCTCTTTTAGTTCAATTGGGAGCTATTTGAGTAGACTTAACTTATTTCAAATTCTAATCTGTATCTAAATATACTGAAAATATAGTTTAGATTGCCGAAATGACTTGTTAAAATACTCCAAATCTTTTAACCAAAACTGTAGTAGTTTTTAAATATCAAATTTCGTAGCGTTACTTCTTACAAAATTAACTTTAAAACCCGTAGTACATTACTGTCCGCTTCAAATTGAAATATTATAATGAAAATTTTCTAACGCTTCCACTATTTCTCGTATTCCACACGCTTTACAATTCTTAGCGACTTCAGATGATAGCGCTAAGAAATTGCAAGTCACTTTTATCTTTCATTCTTAAATGCTATCTCATGGCTGACACTTTAATGGTACGTTTATATATTATGAGAATGGAATTTATCCGTATAAAATTTACTAATTTGTTAGCTATGAATTATCTCACAATTGTATTGGATATGTTTGCAATGCCATAAGAAGTTCTAATGAATATTGTAAGTCTTTATTTGTCTTTAACGTTTTAAATATTCATGTACTCAAATTTTGAACAAAACGTTTGCAGGATTCTAAAAATCCTGTACATGGAATTTACTGATGGTTTTTTAGACATTTAAAAAAAAAGGGAAGTTACGTGCAATGTTTAGTTCTGCTGGATATCGTTAGTACAAAATTATATTATTATGTAGCTACAATATTTCAGGAT
This sequence comes from Diaphora mendica, assembly GCA_949125395.1. NCBI lineage: Eukaryota > Metazoa > Arthropoda > Insecta > Lepidoptera > Erebidae > Diaphora > Diaphora mendica. The sequence goes on along the minus strand of OX421313.1, from coordinate 20,264,145 downwards.
TCAGTGAAAAACTTAACACTTCCAAAGACTCGTTACTATGTTAGGCCCCTTCACCTCCGGACGCTTAATATAGTTGGAAAGTTTAACAGCTGCATTTGGTTTTTTCCTTGTTACTGCTCATTTTCCTTATTTCCGTTGCCTTCAAAGTAAAAGGCTTAGAATTAAACAAAACCGTATGCTTTTAAGATATGTATTATGCATTTCAAGAAGTATTTTTTTATGCTTACTCTTCAGGATCTAGATTAAAGAGAATACTCGTTGTAAATTAAGAGTGGATAATAAACGAGTGAAGGAAAGATGTAACTTAGTTCTCATTAATTGCTGTATATTAGATTCGGAATTAAAAATATGTACCCTGTAGGACTACGCTAGCTGTGCTTTTTTTTGTTGTACAGAGAACATCATTTAAAATTGTCGTTACGCTCCAACGAATTTATGGAAAGACCCTTTACGGATTTTTTTTTTTTTTGGGTTGAGATGCTGATTGTGTTTGATTACAAATCGGATGGTTTTTATATTCAGCATTACAGTGCATACAATTCATAAACAAACACCCGGATGATGGCAAACGGTCTTGTCCTATTTTGTAGTAGGTAATCATCGATATCAGTATTACCAAGGTGGAGAACCTTGGTGAAGCACGGATCTGTCCCCCATTATTGGTACAATACCACGACTCGTATTATTATCTATACTAATATTATAAACGCGAAAGTTTGTAAGTATGGATGGATGGATGGATAGATGGATATGGATGTTTGTTACTCTTTCACGCAAAAACTACTGAAGGGATTTGGATGAAACTTTACAGTAATAAAGCTTATTCATCAGAATAACACATAGGCTACTATTTACCGCGATAACAAACATAGGCGCGAGCGGAGCCGCGGGCAACCACTAGTTTTAAATAACTTATTACCAAAAATGTTGAATGCCAACTTGTGGAATCACCTTTTTTACTGTCGTAAGTACCAGTTAAAATATAGTACCATAGAAAAGTAGCTCGTTTAATGAATCAGTAAAACAAATTGATATCATTCATCAAATACCCTAAAATAATAATGAAATATTATATTACTAGATTTATTACAAGGATATACCCGAATGTTCTCCAAAAGTATGAAGTATTTTATTAATTTTCTTGAGATCTCCCGAGGCAACTTTATCTCAAGCCTGACTTAATCACTCAATGTCTCTATGCCGGGGATTGTCAGAATAACTAAGTTAAACATTTAAGGCGTCATGATAAGGGATTTGTGGTTTATTATAAAATTTATATTTTATAACCATTTTGACATTATTTACTACGAGAATAAAATAATGATTGGCTGTGCTTATTGAGTCGCAATTTGTTTTACGTGTTCAGATGTATGTCAATCCCAACACAAATTGAAGCTTTTACGATTGTAATTGATCACACTTAATAGTCAATTTCACTATTTAATTTTGGCTTATATCTCAACAGACACTTTAATATTTCTAGATTATTGATATAACGTCCATAATTGTATATTTTCAAATGCATGTCATTAGCTGAATATTAGGACCAAAATGTAATCCTACTTAATATTATAAACGCGAAAGTTTGTACGGATGTGTGTGTCACTCATTTACGTTAAAACTACTGAACGGATTTGCATGAAACTTTACAGTAATATAGCTTATACATCAGAATAACACATAGGCTACTATTTGCCGAGATAACTGACGTCCACGCGGGTGGAGCCGCGGGCAATAGCTAGTGTATTAATATTTATTGTTACGCCAGCTTCGATCAAATATATCATAGATGCACTGTTGCCGCATAAAAAGTGGCACCGGCAAAACAAGGCATAAAACAACAGTATGCCTTGTTTCGCTCTCATTCGCTTGCCGCGCTCGTGTTTACACAATTAGCAATTGCCGAAAATTTGTGATTTACAACGGCTTCTAATGTACGCATCTATCCCTTTCATACTCACGGGCGATGCTGATAAGAGAAAACAAGACAAGCCTACTGCTAGCGAACAAAGTCAGTAGGATAATGATGGAGTCGCCTTTACAATTATTTTTTTAGGTTCATTGAAGATTTGTTTTTGTTTTCCAAAATTTATATAGACCAAATGCATCTATTGTGGTGTGTTCCAACCATTTTTGTGAAGATGATATGTACACAACAGAAAAAGAATTCAGGAGAATAAAAAGGACAGCCCCTAACAAACTTTACAGGTAGGTATTATAATCTACTAAGAATATTTAACCGACTTTAAAAAAGGAGGTTATTAATTCGATCTGCATGTATTTTTGTCAAAATTGCAAACAGTTTATAAATGCTGGTCCATACCAGATTCTAAATGTGATTACCAAAATTTAAAATTAGATGTATGTCCGTTCGTAAATATCTGAAAAACATTTAAGTTGGAATATAAAATATATTTGATGATTACAGTTTAGGTATAGTCCAACTTATGGAACAGTGCTATATAATATGTATAAATACAGGCACGTAGGTATAGAAGGTCTAATATCTGAGTGGAATATTCAATACTAAATCAATACTTATCATAACTTATAATAAAATTCTATTCAAACTTTTAGCTATCAGAATCAAAAGAAGAAATAAAAATTGTGTGAAGAATTAATTATTTGTTGGTCCATCCAACTACCGTATTTTTTTTAAATCGAAAAGCAACTCCATTTTTTCCATATTCCAAATAGAAGCTATAAGACGCGAACACACTATTTAATGTCAGTGGAATGTAACTCTCGATATTCTTTGTACTATTAAGTGCTTTATTGTATTACGTTAAGTTTAATTTTTCAATACACTTGTTTTTGGGCATGTGTTGTTTTATTTCTGATTTTTGAAAGAGTCATAATATTTTATTGTCCTATTCTGTCATCAAACTAAAAGGTAATATGTAGTGAATTTAATATGGATTTATTTCCGTCCGTACGTCAATTGCTTAAAGTTAACATTAGGAGCTGTATGCCAGTTCAGGACTTTTTTCGCTATATCTCAAGTGGTATACATGTACCTAAGTACGTATAGAAGCGTGGACAGTATTTTGTTTAGTTTTGTATGGAACTTTGCATCTATAATATATTTGATCGAAGTACACCAGAGAGATATACGACCGGGTAATAGGTTTGAAAACCGTTATTGGTATTCTAAAATAGAAGGATTTCATGTCAAACGTGATTCAATTTTTAAAATGTTTTTTGTTAAAGTAAGTTATTATGTATTGTGTTATTTGACTTAGTTGGTATATTGAAATTCTAGTCATCTGCTTGAATAATACTACTTCAAGAAAATGTTTGAGTTTTCTTTTGGGATGTTTATGAAGAAGAACTACATATTTCACTTTTGTAAGTTCTTAACCTTAATTTAACATCGCACTTATGGTCCAAGAATCACCTCAGGTCTTTACAAACTCTTACATAGATCTCACAAAGTACGGCTCTTACATGACGTGTTCACACAAAATTAAGGCTCGGTTTCTTCTAACATTACTCTGACAGTCACTTATCTTCTTTATATGTTTACACAACATTACGCCATATAAGAAAATGGTACTTTTATGTCTAAAATGAGCCAGTTCTGTTGATTACGCGTTGTCGTATTCTAATGTATTCTAATGACCATCTTATTCTGAAGCTTTTATGTAATTGCAAGTTCTTGAAACATACTTTGTGTTAATAATGTAACACTTAACAGTAGCAAGGCCGTACTTGATCTAATTAAGAATGAATGTCACGCAAAATGTGAAACTAGTTGTTGAGCGGTTTGAAGACGAAAGCACTCTCATGACGATTGTGAATTGAAATGGCAAACTAACTTGGTGCGTTGTTTATATGTACTTGACATGTTTAAAAAATTGGTTTATTTAATAATCTGTTTGTGGAAAACCAGTCTGTGGTGTGTGTGGTTTGGTTTGAGTATTGTTAAAATATGTTCTGTTATTTTAAGCTACAATTTTATTAGCGGTTAACAAAGCAACAAAGTAACAAAGCGGTTAAAGGCATTTTGTACTGCCTCTCGGGAATTGAAATTGTTACCCACTAAAAAGTTGTCTAAATTTTGGAAAAAGTAATAGTCGGTAGGTGCAAGGTCTGGTGAGTATGGCGGATGAGGGAGAGCTTCCAACCCCAGCTCTTGCAGCTTGGAGACTGTCTGTTGCTCAGTATGGGGTCGCGCGTTGTCGTAAAGCAGCTGCAAGAGCTAGGGTTGGAAGCTCTCCCTCATCCGCCATACTCACCAGACCTTGCACCTTCCAACTATTACTTTTTCCAAAATTTATACAACTCTTTGGTGGGTAAAAATTTCAATTCCCAAGAGGCAGTACAAAATGCCTTTGAAGAGTTTCTTGCCTCCCGTCCAGTTGATTTTTACAAGAAGGGCATCAATAAACTGCCAATGCGTTGGAAAAGATGCGTCGATTGCATGGGTGATTACTTCGAATAACAGAAATAAAAAAAATTAAAAAAATAAGTACTTTCACTTATTGCATACAAAACGGCAATTTCATAGGTAAAGACCTATTATGTATCTTCTTCATAATGCAAGAGCACCCCAGCTCCCAATAAACGTTTTCAGGACAACAACTTATTAACTATTTTTAACTATCATCGTGCCTCAAGGCTGAAGGATCCATGTCATAGATTTTATGTTGGAGAGACAGATTCTAAAGAACATTTACCTATATTATTTCCGCAGAAATATTTGACATTACTTGCAAAATAATTAGAAGTGATTGTATATGTTGTGATTTACATGCTTAAGTAGAACGCTTGCCGAATTATTTAATTGGTCTGTCTCTTTATGTCTCAACGTCCTCTATTGCATTTATTAAGGAGAGTGATCTGACAAGCTCTTTCAACTAGTTCTGCGTTCTCCCTTGCTCTAAACGACAACTCGTACCGTTTTAGACGAGAAACGGTTCGGCACTTCTTTACTGTGGCGTGAAAAAGCATTTCACTAGGCCGACATAGTGTAGGTCTACATGATACATTGTGCACAAAGAGAATGGATTATACATGTTTTTCACTAAGCAGAGTAGAGTCATTTTGTTAGCTGTTAAAAGAAAGTATCAGGATCACAGATGTTTAGATAGATCCTAATACTTCAATCCAAATAATGGGAGAACCACGCTTCGGCATGAATGGATCGGCTCGACCGGAGTGATACCACGGCCTCACAGAAAACCGGTGTGAAATAGTGCTTGCGCTGTGTTTCACCGAGTTAGTGAGGATACCGGAGGCCCATACACGATCCCCCTGCCCCCAAACCCCCCATCCCCAAACCGCCGGTAACACACTTGTGATGCTTCTAGTGTTGCAGTTGTCCATGGGCGGTGGTAATCGCTTACCATCAGACGATACGTCTGCTCGTTTGCCGGTCTATTCCAAAAAAAACAAAAAATGAATGTATAAATTAGTATTAAGAAAATACTAACAGACAATGACACAAAACAAAAACTAGGGTTGGTTAAATAAAACGTCGGCATCGAAATACTTGAGAATACAACAGGGGTTAAGTGATAACTAGCTTCACCAACTCACAAGTCTCACGACCTTTGGTAGATTACTGGGTTAAAGTAAAGTAGTATTGGGCTTTATCCATGTGCCGAATTCTTTGTTATCGTTTGCTCTAGAATTGTATTTGTCTAATAATGAAAGGATCACTGTTTGCTGGAAACTGTTATTCCTACTAGCAGTGTAACAACATTGTAGCGTTGAAGGTTTATAAGGCTTTCAGAGGAAAAAAGTTTTTCAAGAGACTTTTATAACTCAAAAAGTATTATATGTAATTCTTATGTCACGATTTTGCTCACAATGAACTCCGAAATTATCCAACTTATTTTGACATCTTTTTTATAATGTGCGTTTTGCTGCGTGCCTAAGATAAGTTTTTTTCACATTTTTTTATTAGTCTACTAATTGAACGTAATACAACAAAGCCGCAGCAATGAGCGGCTGGGTCTGCAAGTCATATATAACTTTGAGATTCCGTTTTATTAGTACTTTTAATGAAATATTTTTGTCCATAAATCTGATATAATTATATCTTTGTATAAGACTAAGTAAACTAGAAATAAAAACAATATTTAAGAGTGACCTTTCAACCCCACCAACACGATTCAAACACTTGACTGTGCCATATCTAATGACTGAGATATATCATAGACCCTTTCTGGCTTCCTTGTATTTATCAATGCTAGTTGCTGACTTTATTCGCTATTCTAAACATAATTATATTCATCAAGGAATTCAACTGTGAATGTACTATTGTTAATCAAAGCGATGGCTAGTGTACAAATTAATCAATCAGCTAGGATAAGGTTTGTAGAAGGCAATTGAGCTTATCAATAGATACGTCACCAATTGATAATCTATTTACCAGTAGAATCGTATTTACCTAAAGGGCATAAGAACGATTAGACAAGTTTACTTTTCAGAAAATTTAGTTAGTAATCTTTATGTACATTTTTTTTTCACTTCAAGCCTATTGAGTTCGCAATTATTTTGATTATAAAATTGTTTGTACAATAAATCGAACACTTAAACACGGTTCATGAATTCACTCAACTTACCTTATTTCAAGAGGAATAGAATTCTAATTCTAAGTGAACTGTCTAAACGGTGAAAGACTGCAATCGTCAGATTGCGTTGACAATGATGTCGGCAAAACCTGAGTTCTCTTTAAGAAGTAAAAAACACGTTATGCGATTTCATTTGAGACCCCACTCGATGATATTTTTGCAGACATTCGGTTATTCTTCCCCACTTTCACCCCCATAACTTTTAAACGGCTCAACCGATTTTCATGAAACATGTCTAAGAACACTTGCACGTAACTCACCTTTCATACAAAAGAAACTAAATTGAAATCGCTTCATCCGTTCGCGAGCTACGGTACCATAGACAGACAGACAGACACGTCAAACTTATAACACCCCTCTTTTTGAATCGGGGGTAAAAAGTGTTACAGATATATATAAACATAAAAACGCGTAATGGGTAAACAGTTATAAGTAAATTTGTAATTTAAAAAAAATAAATACTTAGACCTATTTCTTAGCGTTCCATGGATTCACCGTGCGGGTGCTGGGTCCATCGCGTGATAGATGGGGGCAACACATGGGACTTCGACAGTGCCTGGGAATTGCGACCCAGGTTTAGGTTTGAGGAGCACTCCTTACGACGCGTCAACGCTCACCTCCACTGTCCGCCGTGTTGCCCCCTCTACCCAACCATATTTGAAATGAGCCTAGCAATGCCGCTTTGGATATTCGTTCAAGAAAAGAGCTTACTGAAGCTCTTTGCAATCCAAGGTCTTTAAGCAGGTTATAGAGGGATTTGGTGGGGCCGGTATACCCCTCGCACCCACTTCCACGGCATACAGCGCAACGACATAACCATTTTTATGTATTTCGTTCGTTCGTTCGTAAAGTGAGAAATTCTACATGAAAATTTATCGATAAAGTAAATATCTAGTAGCACTAATTTCACTGTTTGTTTCTTTCTTTGTAACTGACTTATGAAAGCGTATTTTTTAGATTTAATTTTTTTTATTATACTTTTTAGTAAGAAATAAAGAACAAAGAACAACGGGCATTGAAAGTGACTTGATTTATATTAATTTTCGGGTGATCAGAAATGTGCATGCACAGTAATACTTTGCTAAGTTTTCTTCTCCTTCTTTTGATGAAATGGCAACCAGCCGGATCTCTCGGATCAGCTATTTCTGCAAATGAAAAGTGTTTATAGTCTTCATATAATAAATCTTCAAGTCTTTAAGTCTTCGTCGTGATGAAATTAATTATAAAAAATATAAAAAATGTGGATGAGATGAAATTGGGACCGTCTTCCAAAAAAACAAAAGATCTCCTGCTAAGTTTTCTAGTTATATTTATTGCATCTAAAATGTCAAAACAACTTTCACTGACACCCTGTAGACAGGCCAATATACCAAAACATTCCCATTAAATAATAGAACTAACATATTCAAACTATTCACTCACATGCCTCGGGGTTGTTGACGTTCACTAAACTAATTTTCACTAACGACCATCGTAATGTAGCGAAAGATAGTGTCTGTAATTGTATTTTGGTGAGAATTGGGTGAACCAGAGTAGTAAGTAACAGACACACACAGTGGACCCACACAGACCACACAAAATCACATTAATGAAAATGATCAAACTTTAGATGACATAATTGGGAATACAATGAACCAAACCTCGGACAGTATAATATTAGCTCCATTTGCCCCAGCAACCCTAAAAGCAGAAGATCAAATGCTAGAAAAATTCAGCAAACTTTTGGATTCTAAATTGGAAAAAATGAAAGTATCTCTTCTCGAAGATGTTAAGCTTGCAATACAGACAGAAATTGACACTGCCTTATTAAAACTTCGAAGCCAGGTTGAACATACCACGAAAACCTTAACATTAGAACAAGACAAAATAAAAGAAAATATTTGCTCAATTGATAAAAACATTGAACAAATTGAGCACCAACTACACATTCTAAAAAATTCAAAAAAAATTGTACTCTATGGTCTTTCTGAAACACACCATGATACTGAATATGCTCTTATAGACCGTATCTCTAGGGTATTTCATGAAGTTATGGATGTAAACATTGAACCATACATTGAAGAGGTCAGGCGTATCGGAAAACGAGGAGATCATAGACCTCTAGCTATTGAATTAACAAACAAGAGAATAACGAGACATGTGTTACAAAACTCTAGCGTCTTTTACAACTCAGGATTGGCTGTTGGCATGTTCATGGATGAAAAATCGTTAAAAGATCGTAACGAACTCCGACAAAATCTGAGAATAGCTAGACAAAACGGGAACCATGCTATAATAAAGAATAACAAACTATATATAAACGGCAAAGAGTACGCAAATAACTCCCCACAAACCTCGAAAACGTCCCAGTCTCAGATCTCAGATACAGAAAACAGCAACACCAAATCGAACTTAGATAGCAGCAACACCACGGCCAACAAAGAAATAACACCAACACAGTCACAACCAGCAACGTCGATCCCAATGAAAAGGAAACCCACTCGTAACTATACATTTCGATACTAAACTCAATGTTGTATTTCAGAATATACAAAGTATAGGCAATAAGCTTCATCTAGTCGAGCATTTCCTATTAGATTTAAATATAGATATATTATTACTGTCAGAGCTATGGAAAAATGAGAACTACTGTGATATGATTTCATTGTCAGGTTATAAAATGGTCTCTACCTTCTGCCGTAAAACGCATGAAGGGGGAGGTGTTTGTGCAATTGTTAAAGATAGTTTAGAGTGTATTGAGAGGCAAGATATAAACGACTATAGTATGGAATTTATAATAGAAATTAGTGCTATAGAAATACCAAAACTAAATTGTATTTTCATTGGTTTGTATAGAGCAGATCGGCACATTAACATATTTTTTGAACAGCTAGAAAAACTATTATATAAATTGAACACCAAACATAAAAATAAGTATATAGTAATAGGAGGTGACTTCAATATAAATTTATTAAACAAAAATAAACAGACAGAGGATCTTATCAACTTAATGTTTTCAAACAATCTCAAACAGATTATCAATGAACCAACACGAGTGTCAAAGAGCTCCTCCACCTGCATTGATCTACTCTTTACTAACTACATGCCTCTTATCAGTGAAGCCAGCGTCCAAGACTACGGTCTCTCTGATCATAAGGGGATTTCATTAAAAATAAATTCGAAACACTTTAATCCCAATAATAGCAAAACATGGTACATACAAAAAAGATTATTCACAAATAGAAACATCACAAACTTTAACACTTCACTAAATGACATACAGTGGCATGAAATAATTAACACACACAATAATTTAAGCATCAATTACGATTTATTTATTAGTATATTGACAACATTACTTAACAAACATATACCGATACAAAAAATAAAAATAAAGAATAAGCCAAAAAAAGGATGGCTTACCACAGGTCTAAAAAAATCATGTGCACACAAAAGAAAATTAAGAACCTTGTTAAATGTAACTGATAATGATATAATACGTAAATTTTATAAAAAATATAGCCAAACTTTAAAACGTACTGTGCAAATATCAAAAAAACTTGAATTTAGCAAAGAAATGGAAAACTCTGATAATAAAACAAAAACAATGTGGAATATCATAAACCAAAAAACAGGTAAGCCAAAAAGAAAACTACCTCCACCAAATATTTCACTAAAAATCAACAATCATATAGTAAAATGTCCAAAAACTATTTGTAGTACTTTTGGCGAGTATTTTGCTACCGTCGGTACGGACACGAACGATACCAACAAAAACAACGCGCGAGGCCGACCCGTTGTTAACTCACAAATGTGCTCCATGTACTTGCGTCCTGTGAACCGAAAAGAGATAGTCAACATAATCCGCTCAATAAAAAATACACACAGTTGTGGCGTAGATGAAATCCCTCCAATTCTACTAAAAAATTGTGCAGAAAAACTATCAATACCGCTCACATTTTTAGTCGATCAAAGTCTTCAAGATGGCCAATTTCCAGATCCCCTAAAAATATCATTGATCAAACCGATACATAAAAAGGGCGACACCTACACTCCTAGTCATTATAGACCTATAGCTTTATTGCCCACATTTTCGAAAGTGTTTGAAAAAGCAATGTGTAACCGATTATACGATTTCTTAGAAAAATATAACATCCTTGATGACAGTCAAAACGGCTTCAGAAAAACAAGATCAACTACATTAGCAGTATATAAATATATCCAAACCGCACTTAAACATATAGATGACAAGAAACTTGTGCTGGGAGTGTTGCTTGACATGACGAAAGCATATGATAAAGTACAGTACGACATTCTTTTAAACAAACTACATGGTTCTGGCGTTCGTGGCCCTGCTTACACATGGTTCAAATCATATTTAGAGAACAGATCACAAATAGTTCAGATTGACCATTATGACTCTGATACAAATGAAGTTAGAATGGTGCGATCTGAAAGAAGAAGCATTACCTGCTCAATTCCACAGGGTAGCGTGTTGGGTTGTGTGCTGTTTTTGATATACATCAACGACTTACCGAAAGTACTTAATAAGGAACAAACATTGCCCGTCTTATTCGCTGATGATATATCAATATTGATTGCGTATGATAAGTCAGTAAATCCCACACCAATACTTCGAAAAACTCTTAATACAGTAAATCAATGGCTTAATGACCATAACTTGGAAATAAACTACAATAAAACAAAAACCATTCAATTTAGATCATATAAAAACACCCCTATAAACATTGACACAACATACAATAACACACAATTAGAAACCGTAGACACATTCAAATTACTTGGCATAACAATAGACACACATATTAACTGGAAAGCACACATTGATCTTATTAAAAATAAATTATCTCGATTCACATACGCCTTATTCCAGCTTAAATGCAGCACAAATGAAAAAACCGCACTATCCGCTTACTACGCTTACGCATACTCCTGGTTAAGATATGGGATTATGTTGTGGGGGAATAGTGTATACTTTCAGGATTTATTTATACTTCAAAAGAAATGTATCAGAATTATCGCCCAAATTGGAAATCGTGACAGCTGTAGGCCTTATTTTTCTAAATATAACATCCTCACACTACCATCATTATATATATTTGATATTTGTATATTTGTTTATAAAAACATAAATCACTTCACTAAAGTAAAAGACACCCACAATTTAAATACACGCCACAGAGACAGACTATACTTACCACAATCCAGAATTAAAATGCTGAACCAGAGCCCTTACTACATGGCAGTTAAAATTTACAACAATTTACCAATTCACATTATAAGTGAAACCAAACTTACAGTATTCACTAAAAAACTGAAAACATTTTTAATCAAAAAATGCTTTTACTCAGTAGAAGAATACATGGAAACAAAACACAAATAATACATAATAGAAAATATACCACAAACAAAACACACACACACACAGCCACACACAAATGAACACACACCAACAAATCCTACACGTAAACAATAAATCACAATAATGGCTAGGTAGATAAATGATAAAGATATAATATATATGCAAAATGATTAGTTTTTAGGCTTATGTAATTTAAAGCAGTTCTTTGATGTAAAATGTCATTATATCAATGATCTTTTTATTTTATTTTTTTAAGGATTTTAAAATGGTTCACTTTATTACTTAATTTTTAGTTATAGTTATTAATTTGTTTATCTTTATATAATTCTAAAATTCTATAACCTAATACCTATGTAATGTGTGTTACATCGTCATCTTCTCTCAAATTTGCAATGCCTGTAAAAGGCTACTAAGTTGAGACAAGTTATATTATAAGATCACAAATGTACCTACACTTAGTTAGCAATAAAGATTTTGATTTTTTGATTTTGACAGCCTAAATGTTATTTAATAAAGGTGTAAAGTTTTTTTATGTTTATCCTTTTCTATAAACTAGTACAAGCTTAGCCAATTGTTCGTCTAGATTATACATGCAGTTTTATAATTATTGCTATTTAGTTATATTATAAGACTAATAAAAATATTACATGCTAGCTGACCCACGCAACGTCGTTTGCGCGTTTGCCCGTAGCGTAAAAAAAAAATCCCCCGTTTTTGTAACATTCTCCATTGGTGCTCCGTTCCTATTGGTCTTAGCGTGATAATATATAGCCTATAGCCTTCCTCAATAAATGTACTATCCAACACTGAAATAATTTTTCAAATCGTATTAGCGGTTCCTGAGATTAGCGCGTTCAAACAAACAAACAAACTCTTCAGAAAAATAAAAACAAAAATATATTTACATATGGTAAGTACCGTATATACTTTCATATGCATTTAGCTGTTAATTTAAAATTACAAAGATACACTTCAGTTTAATTTATTTGTGTATAGATGTGAGTTATTTTCAGATTTGTTTTGTTTTTACAAAAAGAACATGTTTCTATTGTCACTTGTGTTTAAGAGTGTCAAGATATTTTACTACGGGAAGAGAATCATGGTTCGCGTTTTTAAAGAATCACAAACAGACATTAATGTAAAACTTGGAGTACTGAAAGTTTATATGCAGAAGAAGTGCAGATTGCTTTTATAAAATATGAGCTGTAAAGTTAAAAAGTATGTAGAAACGACAATGTAGGGCTATAAAGCTCAGTTTACATTTTAACCTGTCGTGATAGGAAAGTTTGTTTAATGGCATATTACGCAACGAAATATATTATCATGTTATTGATATCATGAAAAACCTTTAAGACGCACATTTGGCCTAGTGGTTTAACGGTCACCTCGCCGTCTCCTACTTCGCCAAGTGTCGTGGGTTCAAATCCCACGTAGGACAACACTTTGTGTGATTCACAAATTGTTGTTCTGAGGCTGGGTGTTCTTTGTGTCTGGTTCGTGTATGTTTGTAAAGTTCCCCGCGACACAGGATTTATTTCTAGTTGTAAAGAGTCTATTGAATTTAGGTCTCTCCTTAGAAAGTTTTGTCCAACTATACCACACTTGCCAACGGTTTGATATAGGGTTTGTTCCAAGTTTGCCTGCTCTTTGCAGTGAAGTTTTCTTCTGTATTTGGCTCTCTTACGACACCCATGGAATGAATAAGGGTTGTGACACTCCGTATTCTTAATCCATCTCTACATAGACGTTTATAATTATGTTTTTTTTTTTGGAATAGTGTGCAAACGAGCAGACGTATCGTCACAACACCAGAGGCGTCACAAGTGCTTTGCCGGCCTTTGGAGAATGGGGAGAAGGATGGGGGGGAGGATGGGGGTAGGGGTTGGGGTATAGGCCTCTGGTATCGTCACTCACTCGGTGAAATACAGCGCAAGCGTTGTTTCGCTCCGGTTTTCTGTGAGTCCGTGGTATCACTCCGGTGGAGCCGGCCCATTAGTGCCAAAGGGCTATATATGGCTATGCGAATAAGCACGTAGGTGTGCTTATTCGCATCCTGTATGTAGTTTTACCTCGATTTTGTTTAGGCTGTCATATAGGCTATCCTCATTATACCCGGAAAATTACCGGAGCTATGCAAATTATATTCTCAGAATAGCATTCTCGAAAATGTTAATAACAAATTTATATTTTTCGAATATTAAGATGGTCTAAAACATGTTTTTTTAAAATAATGGAATGGCTAATAATCTTCCACCTCGCTTGATAAAAAGTTACGATTAAGGTAAAGATAGCATACAAGACGCCTGTACAAGCCGAGCCTATTCACAATATCTTCGAATTTTCTATCTAGGATTAGAATCGTCTGAAAAAAATAGACGAAGGCAGTTTAGTTTCTTAATCTTGGGTATTCCCTGGGAACTTTTGCAGATAGAATAAGATCTCGTTAGTAAGATTAAAAAGTAACAAGCAGAAATAATAACCAAAACTCTTTGGAGTCTGGTTTCATGTACACTATAATCCTTTATTAGGATTTAGTTGTTTTCTAGAGGTAAGTGACAACCGCCATCTGTAATTTAATTGATTTTAATGTAATTGTATTGATTTAATGTAATTAAGAACCTGTAATTTAAGTCATGAGTGTCACCACCCTCACAGAGCCTCATATTTTAGTGGTAGGATTTTGAACTCCCAATAAGATCACTGCGCAGTGGCGTAGCGTGCCTTAGCGGGGCCCCGTATAAAAATTTGTTTGGGGGCCTTTATGAAGGGTAAATATTTCTCACAAAAGAAAAAAAAAATGTTTGCATTTTAAAAGAAAGATTTATTTATCATAATTATCTGTCTGTCACTTTTTCCAAAATTTTTACAAACAATTCAAATTAAATAAACACTCTCCTTGCCTTTTTTTTCGGCAAACTGATTTATTAGATCATATATAGCTGATGATGACTTTAGTTTTTCTAAAGTTTCTGCCTCTATGGACAATAGTGACAGGTCTGACAGGCGTTCATGTCCCATCGAAGTTCTTACGTAATTTTTCATCAGTTTTAATTTTAAAAAACTTCTTTCAGCAGTTGCGGTTGTAACTGAACGCACGCTTTACGTGGAAAAAAAGAAATTGCTTTTTTGGCTGTCGTCATTTCTGAAATAAAAAAAAAAATGGGAAGTCCATTAATTTTTGCTTACGCACATCGGGGGCCCCGTATATTTGATACGGCATATACGGCGGTAGCTACGCCCCTGTCACTGCGGCTAATACTGTTGTTGCGTCACTAAAATAAAATTTCTCTAAAACCATCTTTTATTCTTTTATTTTATTGAAGCGATTTCCGAAATGCTATTTTTGTATGTATGTATTTAGACAAACTCTATTTTTGGAACGAAGTTACTTATGGGGCGTTGCGGAGGGGTAACCTAGCCGGCAAAAAATGTCCACAACGTAAGATTGACGCCTCGGAGTCAAAATGGTAGCGTATGAGAATGATGCGAGGTCTCGGGATCGAATCCCGTGTAGGATCAAATATTTTTTTTGATCTGCAAATATTTGTTTTTTGGGTGTTTTCTATGAACAATACGCATGTATTTACAAAAAAAATGTCCGAAATATTTATTTATTTCGTGAACGAAAAATTTCGTATAGGGAACGTGCACAAGGAAGGTGCTGCCAACTGGCGCCGCCAATCCGAATCATGTACTCCGTTAAGACTTGACATTGACATTTATAACAAGTAAACAGAATTAATTTTATTAATAAAAAATATTATTCTAGCTAATTATAATGCATTGTTACATTTTCGGATGTAACAAAACATCCCGAAAATTAAAAATATATCAAATAACGTAAAATTTTATTACTTACCAAAGAATAGTAGTCTCATGCCATGGTCACGTGAAAAATGCAAAAAAATGGGTAAACGCAGTAAGGAGTATACGTAACTATGAGTTTTGAGCAATTAGAAATAAACAATATTAATAGTAGTGAAAATTAGTAAGTTTTGTAAATAATACAGTCAATCTTTCAATCTGTTAGTTGTCAGTTTTTGATTTGCCACTTTCAGGAAAATTTACATAATTATATAACTAAGGCACAGATGTACTTTCATTTACCTGAAAGACCTGCCTTACATTCACAAAATGCACTTTTAATGAAACATTGCTATCTGCAAGCTTGACAAATACAGACATAAATAAAATAATGTATAGGTACTTTGAAAAATTAATACATAAATAAAAAGGTAATTATTAAACGTAAACATTGAATATTTTAGTTTGTGCGACAGTTTTGCCAGTTATCCACAGACTCATTTACTATCGCTTAAACCTCCCCGGACTCGAAGAGCTTAAATTTGACCTTTTGACATATTTTAGCCAAGCTAACAATCATCACTGATAGACCGGAACCCATATTTTATAACTTTTATCATATTAAAAAATACCATAATTCAAGAGATAATTTGTTTGCATATTTGAAAGCACGATAACAGTTTTGATAAGTTTCATTTACTGTCCGCATAGTGTCGCTTTATCAATTTAGTGCTGCCACCCCATAGTTCCTGCACGTTCCCTATAGCGTAGTAATCTGCATGATATAAAAAATTTATATCATGGTAATCTGTAAGTTGTATGTAACAAGTACGGAGTAACTCTAGACAGAACTTGTTTCAGTAGAGATCACTAGGTGGCAGCACAAGTGAAAAGTTTGGTTTTTCTTTTAAAGACATTCCAAACTCCAAACTCCCGCATTACGAATATACATCCTGAATCGCGGGGGACTTTACAAACATACATGAAATGGACACAAAGAACACCCAGACTCAGAACAACAATTTGTGGGTCATACTGTGGAGGAACGGATGTTATGTCCCTCCAACACAGATGGAGGATCCTCCGACCAGGCGAGGTGATCATACCTGGTTGGCCACTGACTAAATTTTTATCGATTAAAAATTTACTATAGCGCCGTATTTTTGATAAGGAACTTCGTTCCTATCTGGTGTCCCACGACACCACACAACATTTTTTTTGTATTTTTTTTATGTATGGAAAGCATAAGCAGAATGCAAGAGTAGTGGTCACCATACTCATTGCGAATGCAGACAAGCAAGCAGCATGGTGACTCACACTATGGCGGCCTAGTGATGCTCCTGCATCATTGGGCTTTCGGTCTAGCCCTCACCAACCAAATACGACAGCGCAAACACTGTAATTTTACTTTGATCTTCTGTGCGAGGGTAGTACGGCCCCGGTCAGCTGGCACGCTTGTGCTGAAATCAGCGCGGCTCTACTATCTGTGAAATTAGTTAGTGTGACAATTATAGTTAATTTTTGACATTTAGAAAGTCGTTAGACAGGTCAAACTCATTTTTAGTGATTTTTAATTTAATTTAGAGAGCTTTCAAGAAACAGAATTAACACCAGTGAAAACTGAAAGAAATTATTAAAAGCAGTGTCTGTGAAGCCTTATTGTCACTCCCGTTGAACCAGCCAACACAAAAATTTCTCTGTGATGATAATATTAAGTAGAAGATAAATATTATTTACTTAAGGTGCTGTATGTTTTTATATTCAAAGGTTTAAATTTAACATTATTAAGATTTTAAATTATGATATAATAGGAAATTTTAGCAAGACATAATAAAAAGTAATTTTGCAACCGAAATAAGCATTATTTCATGAACTACGAGTACTATTTGTTACTTTTGTCCTTTATGTAAATCTATACTAATATTATAAAGCTGCAGAGTTTGTTTGTTTGTTTGAACGCGCTAATCTCAGGAACTACTGGTCCGATTTGAAAAATCCTTTCAGTGTTGGGTAGTCCATTTATCGAAGAAGGCTATAGGCTATATTTTATTTTCAACAAAATTAGAAATCCGTTAGAAAATTGCTGTTTCGTAACCCAAGGTGTGAAATCGAAAACCTATTTTTGCATGCGCTGCAAAAAGTATTGACAATAGAACAAAATAATGTATTACGGGTTTGTAGGTCCTATTAAGATCTACAAAAAAGTCTGCAAAAGCATATATCTAACTATCATGGTTTAGTCACAATAACCGCTTTTGTGTTCAAAAAAATTATTAAATCGTCTGAAGAAAGAAACTACGTTAAATGTGTATCTTAATATTAATCCTTATCCAATTAAAGCATTATGTTATCAAGGATATTTATGTAGAAGTAAAATACTTTTCGTTTCATCCCGTTCGGACATTTCGTTTAGAAGTTATCACGAGTATATGACGCTAAGAGTAGGTACCTAATAATGAGTTATTTGCCAAAGAGTTTTATCAACATAATACCTAATATTAATCTTTACCCAAATAAATGTGTTGTTGATTATGAGTATTAGATCTTAGAAGAGTATAATAAATACATCTATACTAATATACAAAGCTGAAGAGTTTGTTTGTTTGTTTGAACGCGTTAATCTCAGAAACTACTGGTCCAATTTGAAAAATTATTTCAGTGTTATATAGCCCGTTCATCGAGAAAGGCTATAGGTTATATATCATCACGCTAACACCCATAGGAGCGGAGCACCAATGAAGAATGTTTCAAAAACGGGGGAAAATTATCACACTACGGGCAATAGGAGACGCAAACGACGTTGCGTGGGTCAGCTAGTTATAACATAAAATTAAACCTATTACAGTAACAATGCTGTAATAATTTCTTAAAATTCTTAAGTAAAAACAGCCTAAGAGAGGTTATTCAAAAGTATCCGACACTCATTCATGTATTCTTTGTAAATTCAACGTTTTAATTCTTTTCATATTTTATTCGAATTTCAATGTTTTTGTCTTAATAGTGTGTATATAATATACGTTTTTCTAACTACCAGCATAATACATTTTTAAAGGCTGGGTCGTAATAAATTTTCTTAAATTTCTAGACCATGATATTCAGCTTTTACGATGTTTTATTTTATGGTTTTAGTAGATACGTGTTTTTTTCTTCATTTCATAGTGTTGAATAGTGCTAATGTAGTCCCGAGTATGGTGTCAACAAAGTAGCACTCAGTACTTTATTGATCGAGAAAAATGATACTTCGACCTACATATTTACCGCCAATTGTCATATGCAAATATTTTACCTGTTATCATATCTAATACCTTTAAGGAACATTTCTTGTATATTTATAAATATAAAATCTGAATTTCGGAAACGGCTCCAACGGTTTTCAAAAAAATTATTATGCAAGGGGTTTGGGTGGGATAAATCGATCTAGCTAGGATTCATTTTTAGAAAATTTACAAGAAAAACAAGCAAAAGTTAGTCCATCCAGGTACTTTATATTCGCTGACGAAATATAATATAATAATTATGCATTTCAAAGTTGTATGACTAACAATTTTTTCGAGAAATAATCGATAAAATTAAACCAAACATATTTATAAGGTTTTATTGCTCAGTCTAACACATAAGTAATATTTTTGTATAAGAATGTAACGCTATTGTTGTGAGAGAAACTTGGCATAGACATTTCTTTTTTTTTTAAATCAACTCCCGCACTAGGAATAAATTCTGTGTCGCGGGGGACTTTACAAACACATGAAACGGACACAAAGAACACACAGACTCAGAACAACACTTTGTGGATCACACATAGTGTTGTCCTACGTGGGATTTGAACCCACGACACTTGGCGAAGTAGGAAACGGCGTGGTGACCGTAAAACCACTAGGCCAAACGTGCAGTCAATTAATTTTCGATTTCGATGATAACGGGAAATTGAAAACAGAAAGCATGTGGAAGCATCTTGGACTCTAGCTTCATTGTAAATAATTTAAAAACTTGATTCAGATGAGCTAAATTACAATAACGAAATTGGCTATGTATACAAAACTTATTCGACTTAGTTCCGCCTACTTTTTTCAGTTCGTACAAAAGGAAAGTAAATACAGTGCAATAAAGAGAGACTTAATCGTTTCCCACTGTGTGTCATCGCTTAGTATTAAATTTAATGGACTTTTGAGTCCAGAAAATCGTCTAGAAATAGCGTCTATATTATCCAAACCGTAATTATTATAACTAGAGGATTTCCTTTATAGACCCTTAATCTTTTCTGACTACTTAATTAAGGACCTTATTCTTTGTTTAAAGAGGCAATCTATGAATAACTTTATTTATTTAACACTGCCATAATTACAATTATCAAGCAGAAAGTGCTTATATTTGATTAACTTTTTACAAGCTTTTTATTAACTTGCAATTAATGTATGCTTGTATATTCGGGTGGAATCTTGCAACTCAATTTTGAAGGAGATATCTTCAACCGATTTTGCTGTTATTCTGCAAGCATATGGATACAGCGTGACATTACAATTTAAAATGACATGGCGCTGATTTCATGTTGGAGCTGAAGGCGACTTTGTGAAGAAACGTCGCTACACCATCGAGTTTGGACTCGTTTCATTCGTCTCGACGAGTATTTTATGTTTTCATAGTATCCAGAGTCTGATGATGGAGCCGCAAGGTCATAGGAACTTTGTAATGAAACGACGAACCCCATTGAGTGTGGAATCGTTTGATTTGTCTTGACGAATTATTGTTAGGGTGTTCCAATAGAAGCTTGTTTTCAAAAAGAGTTGTAATTTTGTTTGTTATTTTAGACTGTTTTATAAATAAATTAGTAAAAAATAATATAAATGATAATACTCGTATGTGATGGTGATGTTTTCCTAGCCAATTTCGGCCACGGCGGCCAG
Organism: Diaphora mendica; assembly: GCA_949125395.1. Classification (NCBI taxonomy): domain Eukaryota; kingdom Metazoa; phylum Arthropoda; class Insecta; order Lepidoptera; family Erebidae; genus Diaphora; species Diaphora mendica. Next base: position 20,243,497 of record OX421313.1, on the reverse strand, counting down.
TCTGTCTATACGGAGACCAACCAACTACGCAGGAGATATTATAGTGTTCAAGTATGTGCGCAAACACAAGACGTGCACTCTCTGTTCGCTTACTCTCACAGTCCAATGGGACGGTAATATGACTAATAATAATGTATGATAAATATATGAAGCAAGAAAAATATTAAAAACCGTAACCTTATTACGTAAAAACTTTGATAAAATTTATAAAGCCTTGCGTTACCAGAGTTATTATTATGAATCTATTAACACATCGCTGCGATGAAGTCCCGATCGACCAACAGATCAAACGACGCTAATGGAGCTTGATAGGCCACACCCTTTGAAGAGGTTTTAACCACATCCCGAGGCAAGCCCTAGACTGGAATCGCCAAGGTAAACGCAAACGTGGCCGTCCAAATCAAACCTGGCGGTGGACTATCATCGATGAAGCGAAGGCCAGTGGCAAGACCTACCCAATACTTTGTCTAAGATTACTTTGTCGAAAATTAGCCAATGACACACGAGAATTTAGGCGTTAACGATTGCAGAAAGAAGAACGCGTACAACTTGGCTAGGGGGGCTGGAGCGAAATCAAGCGAGACACTCAAGACAGAACGGGATGGCGATGCACCGTGGACACCCTCTGCCCCATTTAGGGGACATAGGCCCTTAAGTAATTAACACATCATTAATTATAATCAGTTCATTAGTTTGGGCGCTACGGTAGAACATACAAACATACACAGACTGCCAAAAGTATGATACTGAACTATGAACTGACTACCTAATAGATAGAGATGTATGCTACAAGTCAAAGCTTTCGTGTATGAACAGTAATAAGAAGCAATAGGTAATTAATATGTAATTAATAGGTAATTAATAGGTAATTAATAGGTAATTAATAGGTAATTAATAGGTAATTAATAGGTAATTTGAATCCCTAGCATCTTCTCAGTAGGTATTCTGTTAAATAGTTTAAGGAAATGGTTACAGAAAAGCGTTCGGGTAATATTTCACTACTTTATATTTTTAATTTACTTTACGAAACTGACACTGAAAGTGCTGACCACATCGGCTGTGATCCGTGTCAGATTATATTACAATCTTAAATTTTGAAGGCATTTTTTTTTTTTTTTTAAGGGACTTTTACCCTATTGGGTATGGCAGTCCCATAAGGCCTTAACTTAAACAAGTATCAATTTAAATATTATATGCTAGACTGTACAATTTAATAGCTTTCTTTGATGTCGGTATAGCCAAAACACTTGGAATTATTCCGACATCCAAACAATTCAGGTTTCGTGTCATGGATGACAGACATTAAGTTCTTACACAATTGTAAGACACTTATATTTCGTAATTATATAGGACATCAGGCAATTTTCATCATACTGAAATATTTTACTCAATTGTAATTTTTTATTTAACTCAATGAAGAATTATTCCTGAGCAAAATTTACAAATGTATGTACCTACATGTTTGTAAAGGTTTAAATACTACGACCTCGTATTTCTGAACAAATATAAGATTGTTCTAAATATCTTTCAATATCAGAAACCGTTTTAGCAAAATTTTCTTACCGAATTAAAACTAATTTAAATATCTTAAGCTCCGTTTACACTACCCTATGCATCCATCTTCCCCTATTATTAAACTTGAGTGATGACGTGCAATCGACTTATTAAATCTCGTGATTAATGAATTTTCCACTACCTTTTAATACAGGGACGTGAGCCAACAAGCCTATTTAGCAAACATACAAGGTGATGTAAAAGATTCATTATTAGAAACGATCAGTCTTCGCAGAAAGCTATCCTACGTCATTGAAGACTGATACGAGCAACGTCACATAATGAATTAACAGCGAAAGCATTAATTAAAAAACTTGCACAACTTTTGCTTCACGAACTTTGTGATTGGCAAAAACTAGGAATTTGATAGGGATTGAATATAGTTTCAGATTACAGCTAATAGATAAAAATGTTAAGCAAAATTTTACGAATAATTAAATAAGTTTTATTAGAATAAATTTTAATGATATTATAATAAATGTGAATTCGAGCTAGACTTGAAGCGATCAACTTGATTTTAGTATAAGACACACTTTTATTATTCACTCATCTTAATGTTATATTCAAATCGATATATTACTAGTTGTTGCCCGGGGCTCCGCCCGCGTATATGTCTGTTATCGTAATCGTAGCCTATGTGTTATTCTGATGTATAAGCTATATTACTGTAAAGTTTCATGCAAATCCGTTCAGTAGTATTAACGTAAATCTAATATATAATAACCTAATATCAGCTAATGACATGCATTTGTTTCCTTTCCGCCGTTTCCTTCTGGGTGCAAGTTATGTTTGCCAAGGAGACGGCGGAGCGGGACCGGGAGAGATTTAGAACTCTACCGGCCCGCCAGGCCCGGGAACGGGCCAGGTACCGCAGGCGACTCGGGCACTCACAGATACACATACACACATACTCACCCTAGTAGAAGCAGGCCCAGGGGAGGGTAACGGGAACATCGGGATTCCCACACAGTAGGGGGCTATCTACGAACCATAGGTGGCCCGAGGTACGTCGGGGTTCCAGGGCTTTCCTTGCTAGGGTACACCTGGTCCCCGGCTTCTAGTACCCGAGACGGCGTGCGGTTTTAGTCGGTTCGGGTCCAACATGCCACCAGGAGGTGGTATCCGACGGGATTTCCGCACGAAAAAAAAAAAAAAAGGAGTTTTTGCGTGAAAGAGTAACAAACATCCATCCATTCATCCATCCATACTTACAAACTTTCGCGTTTATAATATTAATAGGATTAGTAGGATGTAACTAGTAGTAAAAGAAACTAATAGTAAAACAAGGTAGTTATAATTTTATGAGGACGATAATTTAACTAAGATTTTCAGTTTTATAAACATTTTGTTATTCGAAATGTTACTTCATAGCATGTGTTTCGTTATTTTTTGATATTAAATTGGATAAATACCATAAAACTATCTAAGTGTTTACTATATTGTTTTAAGGATCCGACCCAAAGGGTAAAACGGGACCCTATTACTAAGACTCCGCTGTCCGTCTGTCTGTCAGTCTGTCCGTCTGTCTGTGACCAGGCGGTAACTCATGAACCTAATAGTTAGACAGTTGAAATTTTCAGAAATAATGTATTTCTGTTGCCGCTATAACATCAAATACTAAAAAACAGAATCAAAAAAATATTTAAGGGGGCTACCATAGAGCAAACGTAGTTTTTTGCTCGTTTTTACTCGATAATGACTACATGCACTAACGGCAACAGGTAGACGCTTAAAATATTCACACAATGTTTAGATATATATTTAATGTTAATTTAAATAAAATATATATAAACAATAATAAAAAAAAAACAAATATATGAGGGTAACTCCCACACAAAAACGTCATTTTTTTGCTCGTTTACGTTAGTTAGATACTGGTACGGAACCCTTCATGCGCGAGTCCGACTCGCACTTGGCCGTTTTTTTTGTTCGTGTTTTCTAATGTCATTAATATGAACATAATTATTCGGTTAGAAAGAACAATGAAACGGATAGCCTTTCGAATCCAAATCGTAGTTTTATTGTAAATAGAAAATTGTTAAGTAATATTTCATATAATAATATCATTGACTTAAGTCCTTAAGTACATTATACTCGTAAAATATATAGCTCTTTGCGTAGATCCTTATCTTCAAAAGTTTTATTTTCTACACACCTTCCAAATTTATGATATTACGTTTCAATAAAAAAGATAATAAGAGTAAAACAGATGGATACACACTGTAGTGTATACAAGTATTTAGCATGGAAACCGGGTACATTGCTAAATCACATTATTTATTTGAATATTCAAAGCTATTTCATTCCTAGCTGTGCGACTTAGCGAAGGCAAGACTTTAATTTTCTTTCTAATGCAATATACGGCTCCAAAGATTTTATGAAGCGCCGTCTTTAATTCGCGTCGGAGTACTTACAAATGCGAAGCCCACAATTTGCATACTAAATTGTAAACCAAATAGAGGCTGGGTTCAGGAGCATCTGCCTAAGATAAAAACATCCCATTTTCTCGTCTTGAAGTCGTTTGTATAACTGTTCTGAGCTCTGGAGATAAAAATGCAACTATCTTCTCGCTTTCATTGCTTCTCGTTTTGCAACTCGTGTTCAACGCTTGTATAAATTGATCAAACTATTTCTGGAATATTCTGATGAGATTTTTCTACTAATTGGAGATAGTCGTAAAACGTTTGTTTTATCCGACAAAAGTTATTGGTTTTTCTTTTTAATTTTTGTGATATTACAGTATGGCATAGTGTATAACAAAAAGGAAGGTATTTATTATGTTGTTTTTTAAATAAAATGGTTGTTTTTTGGTCTGAATGTTTAATGTGGTAAGAACTAACAGATTAGCTACACATAGCTTGATATCGAAGAAAAGGGTTACCAGTCATCTGCTTAGATTGTTAGTATAGTAATAAATAGCGTGTTTGGGTATCCCACGTATTTGTCAAGAGATAGCGGTCAAAAATGATCACGTGTTTTATTAAATTCAGTATGAATATGAAGACACTCGTATGTTTAGCAGATAAAGTTCCATAATAAAATTTATTTTGTTCAATTAAAACTGCATTTTTTTATGGAAACGAGCAGACGTATCGCCTGATCGTAAGCGATTACCGCCGCCCATGGACACCCGCAACACCAGAGGCGTCACAAGTGCGTTGCCGGCCTTTGGGAGATGGGGAGGGGAGAGATACGGGGAGGGGTGTTGGATATATGCCTCCGGTATCGTCACTCACTCGGTGAAACACAGCGCAAGCTCTGTTTCACACCGGTTTTCTGTGAGGCCGTGGTATCACTCCGGTCGAGCCGGCCAGAGCATGCCGAAGCGTGGCTCTACCACGGTAAAGCTAAAGTAGTTTAAGATTATAGTTTCGACCCCTAAATTATTTGAAATTTATGTAGGTATTTTTAACGAAAGTGTGTTTTACTTGTAAGTAATTATTACATTGTCATGTCTTTGTAGCATGTGTATTAACAAGTTTTGATGTAAACAATTGCTGGTAAATCTTTAAATAAAACTAAAATATTTCTCTATTGATACTCTTGGTTACGGCACAGAGCCTATTTTACGGCCACAAGTCTGTACTACGATATCACTTTTCTGTCCAAAACCATACAGTAAAAGGAAATCGTTAGAAAAAACCATAAGCTTTGTTGTCCAGGAACCTTTTGATCATATTTTATGAAACAGTCAGTGTACATCAAAACACCCATTCAAGCGCAACGTTATAATATGTTATGTCAAACATATGTTTTGAGATCATAAATTCTATCATTCGGAAAAGAAAGATAAGTAAAAAGAAAGAGAGATAGAAAAAGGTACACATCAAGGACTGCCTCGTTGGTCTCGCGGTTGGCGTGTGCGACTGGTGATCATGAGGTCTCGGGTTCGATTCCCGGGTCGGACCAAATGTTTGTATGATCTACAAATATTTGTTTCGGAGTTTGGGTGTTTTCTATGTATAATATGTATGTATTTACAAAAAAAAAGTATATATGTATTTGTATCAGTTGTCTAGTACCCATAACACAAGCTCTGCTTAGCTTGGGACTAGATGGCGTTGTGTGTTAGATGTCCGAAAATATTTATTTATTTATTTAGAAGATAGCTCATTAATTTAAGGTTGTTATGCAATTTTTAAGAAGGGAAAGAACACTGAAGCCTCCATTTCTATCGTCTGTTTTGAAACTAAACATCATCATCATCTTCCTAGCCTTTATTATTCCCAAGATTATTTGGGATCGGCTACTAGTTTAACCGGTTTTACTTGAATATTAGTTTTTACACAGAGCGACTGGCACCTAACCTCCGCAACCCTGAGGGTGAACTGAATTCGAAGGTAGAACTAGTTGTCTGTATATTTGAGGGCACTGACTTCCTAATAACGATTACCATAGATGTTCATATACAGAAAGTAAACAAACATGTATATACCTAGATGTGTGATAAATGTAAACAAAACCACTCTCATAAAGAATTTTGTACCATAAATAGTAAAATTTAATTTAAAACAGCAGGACTGAAACAAATAAAAACTGACATCTGCGGCTGTCACTTCGTTGTCTACGAAGTTTTCTCTTTTTGTGACTTTGTACATTATCTGTATTAGTAACTGTGTTCTAGAATAAAACTAAGTAAAATGTATATATATACGTAGCATTGAACTAAATTAATTCATTTAACAAAAACTTTATTTAATCTAGAGACCACAGTTACGATTTGTATAATATACGACCTCGTTGGTTGCATTGCATTTATTGCAACCATGTAACGTTATGTTTAAAAACATGTTTTATATTTGTACGTTTGGTATACAATTTGGATAAATAATCTGATAGACAGTGCACCATTCACTTTAACTTTATGATACAGATGGCTAATGAACTGAAATACGATCTTCAGTCACAATACTAGTAAAAGCCAGTTCTTCTTTAACATACTGACAAAATCTATACAGATTTGATGCTTCACCAACATTCTTGACTTTTGTTTTTAGTACTAATTTAACTAAGTATTACTAAATAAAAGAAGTAGTTTTGATAATTTCTACGCATATAGAGATTGTAACAACATTTTAGGACTTATAATATTTTTGGATCAAATAACTGTGATCGTGGAGATCAACATGATTAGTTTTTGACTTTTCCCAGTTTTAAACCATGTGCGTGTCCTGAACATTATTCTCGCTCGCATAAGACTTTATTAGATTTCAAAAGAATTATTCTGAGTTAGATCCGATAAACGGAACACGATACGAAGATAGAAAGTAGTTTTATCAAGAAGTTTCTTGGCCGAGGATTGACTCTGAAATTACGGCGTTTCAAGGTTTCTTGCGAGTTTTATGTCTTTTTTTACTACTTTCTTAATACTTGAGCTCAGTCTACAGTCCAGTGGTAGCACAGCACTCAAGGTGCGAGGTCATTACTTTTTCAGTAGATCTTTTAATTTTTTGCTGTAGCAATATCATGAAATAAATAAAAAAAGGTAAATAATGAATTTATGGTGATAAAAATGGAATTATCTTCATTTTTTTATTACTTTTAGATAGTCAAAACTAGCATGCAAGCATGCTTTAGTTTTAAATCGGCCTCATGGCTTGCGACCACTACCACTACCACTACGATTAGGCAAAAGTGACGCCCTGATGCGCGATGGAACGATTATTTTTAGAAAGTGGCTGGCAGCGGATGAATACGGACTGCTCAAGACCGGGATAGTTGGCGCGTCTTGGAGGAGACCATTAGCAGCGGAAAATAACGATGAATATTATGTTTTTAGCGGTAGTGAAACGTGTAATAATGTTTGGATTACAACATTTATATAATATGCGTAATGGGAAAGGCCTGGGTCCAGCAGTGAACTGCAAAAGGCTGATGATGATTATAAATGTGTGTTAATCAGTAAAAAATGAAATTCACATATAATATTACAGTGTACTGACGATGAATATTCATTAAAATTGTGGAAAATTACTTTTTTCACACATTTATTTTTCTAATGAAGTACCTACTCCTACTTCTTTCTAAAAAATTCCTTAATAAAGTTCTAATGTAGTATTAGTCTCAAGTACAGCTATGTAATGATAACTACAAAATTTCCTAAAAAAAGTTGCTGTACTAATTTCGTAATGTGCCACAAAATTAACTTAATGTTTAAAAAAAAATAGGTCAACGAAATGGCTTTACAATCCTGCATTAAATCAGGATGAAAGTCGTGAAACATCTTTGGGAGCCTCAACTTTCTAAAAGATATTAAAACCAAACTTTTATAGAGTTTTCCACAAACAATGTTTAATTCAATGCTTTGATCGTTCACATAAAATAAATATAAGGACAATTACATATTAATGCACGCTCTGGAGAACATCAATAGTAATACTTGACTCACTTATTTTCTCCCATTCAAATTCTTAATTATCATTTGACTAGACATTCGAAAAGATCTAAAGCAAAAATGCTTATTAGTATCATTATAATGAATATATATTATATACCTATACAAAATAGTAATAATACTTATAACTTTTTCTTAGCCTTTATTATCCCCAATATTGTTTGGGGTCGGATATTAGTTTAACTGATTTCACCTAAATATTAGTTTTTCCCTGGAGCGACTAACATTGAATCTCCGTAACCCTAAGGACTAACTGAATTCGAAGGTTGAACTAGTTGTCAATATTTTGAGGACACTGACTTCCCATCAACGATTGCCATGTTCATGACTTCTACGACGGGCTGGTTTATGGGTTTTCCGAGGTACGGACGTGAAACGCCGCCAACTTCCATACCCGGGTTGTTATCAGAAATTTCATGTAAAAACCTAACATCACTTTTTGAGCCGACGCAGGAATCGAACCCGAGACCTCTTGATTGGCAGTAGCATACGCTAACCGCTTGACCAACGAGGTAGTTAAATAAACAAAAGTAACTAATATTTATCTTTGTAAAATAAACAAATACGTAAATAAATTCTTACATCTAAAACAATTAAATTCCCTATTTGAAATATTAAATCAATCTTGGTCATATTCTAAATGCCGTCAGGAACGGTAATAAAGCCTTTACATTTCAAATGTAAATCGATCCCGCTAACAACATTAAAACATTTATTTACTACCAAGCTGTGGCAAAGTGCGGGTTCAGGTTCAATCTCAATTTTACAGCTAACACCAAATAAAAAGTTGAAGTGTTTGTTTTTAAAAGCTGTGAAAAATGCTGCACTTTGTTCGCTTTAACAGAAACTAATAGCGGCGTTGTCTTAACTGAGATTAAATACCCTATCTATAAGGGTTTTGCAAAAAAGCATTGTGGGTATACTAAAGATTGTAATATATTAAGTATATTTTTTGTAAACATAGTTTGTTGTTATTAAATGTAAGATAAGATTTACCTTCATACGCACAAACATTGACAAGTATTTATTATTATTTAGAGTCTCTCAATAAATCATGAAGGATCGTCATGCTCACTTATGGGTTGTTTACTGTGGTAAAGCGTTATTCGGATCGCTACCCTTCAATCTACAAAACAGATGTTGACACTGATTCAAAATTTATGTTAACCTTGTAACAAATGATTGATTGTTATGTTCAATATGTGGAAGATTATTTTTCTAAATTTAATGAAAGGGCAATATCACTGCAGAGAAAAGGGAAACTTGAAAGAAAACCTACTACAACCCGTCTAGCCCACGTAGTATAGTAGGCAAAAAAAATCTTGTTAAATAGAGGCGTATGTCCAGCATTGGACTGTTAAAGGCTGTTGAAGACGATGATGAATAACTAAAGGTTTGTAGAGGAACTGGTGTCATATCCCTCCAACACAAAGGGAGGATCCTCTGACCAGGCGAGGTGATCATGCTTGGCGGGCCACTGCCCAACGGTTGATGTTGGGGTGTTGTATATATGATAATGGGCGCGAGAACTACCATTGCGCAATTCATGATTGGTAGTTACTCCGTGTAGTGCGTTACTTCGTAGTTCGGTGTGTATATTTGGTAGATGGCGCTGTCATATGTTTTTGTTGCCGCTGTATGTGGAAGTCGCCACAGGTTAAATATTGTCATGTGACTTCTTGTACTAACCAGAGGCACAATGTCATTAACTGGTAAGCAGCTGACAGCTGCTTTTTTATGTATGACCCTGGCAAAGTGACTCTACTCTGCCTGATAGAAAGCATGAGCAGAATCCAAGAGTGGGGGCCATCATAGTCATTGCAGACAAAGCAGCATGGCAACCCACGCTATGACGGCCTGTTGAGATGCTTCTGTATCGTTGGGAATCCGTTGTCGCACTCACCAACGAAATGTGACAGCACGATTATTGTAATTTTAGGTTGATCTTCTGTAAGAGAGTAGTACCCTAGTAGTAGTGCTTTTTAGTAATTAATGTTTTTAATGTTGATATAAAAATGTTATACGTATATTTTATCTTGATACTGTTTTATTGAGAACTGTTATTTTGTCACTTAATGATGTAGTTAACTCACGTAAAAGTAGGAAAATAAATACTGATTTTAAAGAGATACACAAAGCTTCTCAAGAAGATTTCTGAGAAACACGTATTTTAGTATTAAATTTCAGACTTCATCTTCCACGTAAATGGTTCCATTATAAATATGTATATAATATAATTAATGTTAATAGCAAGATAAGCCTACACAACTAATTTCGTGCCAAATTATTGATGAGAAAAAAATCTTAATTTGTCTACATTTTAAGCAGTTAGCTAATCTAAGGTAGCTTGTTTTTAGAATAGCAGATAATATAAAAGGCCTTATTTTTATAAAGGAAATGTTCATCACGTTTTAGTTTAAAAGTGAACCAGACTCGAAGTTGTTGAAAATAAAATGTAAACTTAAGTGAAGAAGGCGCTAAAGTAACATTAATCTGGGTTTTTCTAATGAATGCAATGAAAAACGTCTTTCTTCGTTGGAAGCCGGAACGGTGTTTTGAGGTCAAGAACTTAATGAAGCTCTTTAAAAAAGCTCAGTAGCTGAAGTACAAAAAGTATATCACGGATAAACAAACATCCAGTTCTCAAATATATACAAGAATTAAACTATTTATGTGTTCTCTTAAAATTAGAGTAACCATATTTTTTTATTTTTTTTTTATTTATTTATTGATACAATATATACAATACAGGTGTTATCTACAAAACCTTGACAGGTTTGTCTGGACGTTGAATCACTTTTGAGCAATCTATTAGCATACATACACCTAAAAACATCTCAAAACTAAAAACAATGTTTTTACAATAGTACCTACCTACAATTTGCTTAAACTATTTATCACTAGGAAACCGGTTATCTAACCCTTCGACGCATTTCCCGGCCGATGCTACCTGACTATGTTAAGAAGTTATGATTATTATGTAGTGTAGTAGTAGTATGTAGTATTATGTGATTGACTTGTACTTACACCTGACCGGTTTCACCATATGCCATCCTCCTAGTGGTATAAGTACAAGTGAGTTTCATTCTAGAATGTACTAGCTTTTACACGCGGCTTCGCTCACGCAGACTTTCATCCCCTGATTTACTGCCTTACGGATGGAATTTCAAAAATTCCTTTCTTAGTGCTCACTTACGTTATATAAAGAACCTATATGCAAAATTTCAGGATTCTAGCTTCAGCGGTTTGGGCTGTGTATTGATCTCTGGGTATGTCAGTCAGTCAGTCAGTCACTTTCCTCTTTTATATAAATAGATAGATAGATAGATAGATTACAACAAGTTCCATCAAGTGCCGACAATCGAGAGTATAAATAACGTAAATTAGATATTCGCGTTTTATTAGTAGGTATTATCAAAGATTTTTTATTTACTCTGGAAAAGATAATAATAGGTCTTTACCTATGAAATTGCCGTTTTGTATGCAACAAGTGAAAGTACTTATTTTTTCAAACTTTTTTATTTCTGTAATCACCCATGCAATCGACGCATCTTTGCCAACGCATTGGCAGTTTATTGATGCCCTTCTTGTATAAATCAGCAGGACGGGAGGCAACAAACTCTTCAAAGGCATTTTGTGCAGTACAAAATGCCTCTAGGGAATTGAATTTTTAACTGAACTTTTTCTGAACTGACAACATCATTTGGTACAGTTCGCAACAGACAGTCTCCAAGCTGCAAGAGCTGGGGTTGGAAGCTCTCCCTCATCCGCCATACTCACCAGACCTTGCACCTACCGACTATTACCTTTTCCAAAATTTAGACAACTTTTTAGTGGGTTAAAAATTCAATTCCCTAGAGGCAGTACAAAATGCCTTTGAAGAGTTTGTTGCCTCCCGTCCTGCTGATTTATACAAGAAGGGCATCAATAAACTGCCAATGCGTTGGCAAAGATGCGTCGATTGCATGGGTGATTACTTCGAATAACAGAAATAAAAAAGTTCGAAAAAATAAGTACTTTCACTTATTGCACACAAAACGGCAATTGCATAGGTAAAGAACTATTATAACTGGCATAGAAGTATCTGAGATTCTTCAATGATGGAGCATACATACTTTGACGATGACGAGACGATGGCTTTTTAATATCTGATTTATGATGATCTCCTAGCCGATTATGGCCACGGCGGCCAGTCTCAACGGAGATCAGCTAACTACGCAGGCGATATTATAGTGCACAAATGTGTGCGCAAATACAGGTGCAGTCTCTGTTCCCTCACTCTCATAATACGATGGGACGGTTATGATACACGACCAGGGAAAGATCAGGCGCAGGACCGACAGCTTTACATGTTCTCCGAGGCACGGGGGTTTGGACCTCAACTTCCAAACTCCGAGCTGTTATTAAGTATTTCTATTATCAGAAATCTCACGTGGGATTTGAACCCACGACACTTGGCGCCGTAATAATCGGCGTGGCAACTGACCGCTTAAACCACTAGACCAACCGTGCAGTCAATGATTACCAAAATTGTCACGTAGTGGCTTTAGGAGCCTTTGAGGTTGTGGTGAAGCCACGAGGTTCTGATGATGATGAAAATCAGACGCTTTACAACTACAATTTCTACATTATTTATTTACTGAAGTTTAAACTTTAAACAATTTATTTATGAGCATAACACAAACAGATAGATGTACAGACAGGGCGTAGGTTTGAGAGATTCGACCAGTCAATGCCTCCAGACTAGGAGCACTTAACTTGTGGTTTGCAGCGATGAAAAAAAGGGCCGTGTGCCGCCGCGCGCGTCCTTTTATAGTCCTTGAGGCTTGAGGTGCGGGGTGTTGTCGGCAGTGGACTGGTCTTCGCAGGCGCGCGGGGGTGAGGCTTGGAGGGTGTGGAAGCGGGCATGTGAGTGCCGTGTTGTGTTAAAATGTTTAAAAATATATTACTTAAGTAAAGAAGCTATAAAATTATATCTAAACAAGAGTATCTAATAGATTTGAAGTAAGTTTTGTTTATTATACCTTAATTGCATTTACTAACTTAGCAGGCCTTTACTCTAACAAAAAAGAGAAACTGATATAATGCCGAAAACAATTTGTAAACTCCCATTAGGGAGGAACTTTGTCTATAATTTTATATTTAATTCATTGCCAAGATTTATGTATCAATTTCGTTTTAGGTGCGAGTTTAATAAATATTACTTAACCATCTTGCTACGCTAAACTACTTGCATTAAATGAATTTACGATCATCACTCACAGAAAACCGGTGTAAAATAGCGCTCGCGCTGTGTTTCACTCAGTGAGTGAGGATACCGGAGGCCCATACCCCAACCCCTCCCCCATCCCCCAAAGGCTGGCAACGTACTGGTGACGCCTCTGGTGTTGGTGGTGTCCATGGGCGGCGGTAATCGCTTACCATCAGGTGATTCGTCTGCTCGTTATTCCATAAAAAAGAGGCCTATGTCCAGCTGTTGACTATTAAAGACTGTTGATGTGATAATGCGACTCGTCGGCTCGTTTTCCCCTTATTCCATATAAAACATACTGTTTATAATCACAAATTTTAACAAAAAAAAAACGACTTCAATCTGGACCAAATCTAAATGGGACCATACGGGAATATTGAGTTATTCGTTAATTTGTCGCGTACATACGTAATGCAAATTGAAGACTTATATGGTTTTCTCATGGATGACATGTCAGAACTGGACCAAATTTAAATAGGACCATCCGGGAAGCACCAGCTTTCCAATAAAAAAAGAATCATCAAAATCGGTTTACCCAGTCCAAAGTTATGAGGTAACAAACATAAAAAAATAAAAATAAACTGGTGAATTGAGAACCTCCTCCTTTTTTGAAGTCGGTTGAAAATAATACATTTACATGTCGTTTGTTTAATGTTGATCTAAACCTTGCGAGAACCCCTGTTTATGAATTAAGTAAATAATATTATGTTACATACGTGCTGTAACAGTAATGAATATGAAAAACGATCGTCTGTTTAATATAATTTCTAATGATAATCTTTTCACCAGTACATGACCCCCATAATCAGTTAATCCCTTACGCCACCCAGGGGTATTATAGAACCACCAACACGAGAACGGGATGTTTGAATTAATTATAATCCTGCATTTAAAACATTATACAACCATGATGAAGACATTAATATGCCTCAATTTGACACATGCAATTAGTATGTGTTTGACGTTTCTAACGAACCATTGAAAATGGTATCGCAGCAGAGGAAATTGGTAACATGAGTTTGCTGATTGACGTATATAATATTAATTGGCAATCTAAAATAAACCATCACTGTTTCGAACGGGTATAGAGAAAAAGAAATACCGGTAATTTTAATATGCTTATTTTATTCGATACTTTTCTGGTATTGACTATCATAATCATGTTTGAAAGGTAATATTTTATGATTGCATACTTTGAATCAATACTGACGATAAATCTTCGTTTATTACAACAGCACCTGTTCAACTTTTATAGTATAATTAGCAATGCAAAATTAATCGCTAAGTAATATTGCTGCTCTTTTTTCAGAGAGCTTTTTTTAGATTAGCTTTACATATTATTAACTTTATATCACGCTACACGTTTGGCCTAGTGGTTTAACGGTCACCACGCCGTTTCCTACTTCGCCAAGTGTCGTGGATTCAAATCCTTTCCTCAACAACACTTTGTGTGATCCACAAATTGTTGTTCTGGGTCTAGGTGTTCTTTGTGTCCGTTTCATGTATGTTTGTAAAGTCCCCCGCGACACAGGATTTATTCCTAGTGCAGGAGTTGCCTTTAAAAAAAAAAACAAAAAGAATCTCTGCCTCTAATAACAGATTTTATGTCTTAGTAGTCTTAGATTAGATAGATAGATTCACGAATTTGATTTACTAATAAACGGTAAATATTTAGGACATTTAGATTAATTTCAGTCTCTTAGAATGTTGGCTTGAATTGGACTCTATTTGTTACATTAGCTTACTTGTTCTAATTACTGCTGACTTGTAATTAGGTGGTTGTACACTATTATCTCGCCAACAAGTAGTCGAATAGAGTAAACGTGACTCCGATCGAAATCTTTTCGAAACACGACAACGGAATGTAATAAATGGCCTTGATTACATTGCAGAGTAAATTGGTATGGTCCTACAACTTCGTGTACTTAAATATTTTATTTATGAGGTTTAGTACATTTACAAATCATACGCATGGGGAGGAAGTGAGAATACGGAAAGTCACCACCCCAATTCATCCCTAGGTTTCATAAGAGCCGAATATAATAGCAAACTACACAGGGTAACAATACTGGAAAGAGAAGGTAAACTTGAAATAATTATTATACCAACCCTAATATTTTTTTATTGTAATTACTAAAGTTGTACAATAATTAAATGAATCTCATAAAGATAAATAAATATGTTTATGTTGATACATAAAAAAAAAAAACAATATTCATTCATATAATAAAGTTTTGCTAAGTTTAAAGGGTATCTCATGAAAAAATAAAAGTGATTTGTTACTTTTAAACTAATCTTATAATTTATTTTCATCATAGCGTTTGTGCTAGCACCAGCAGATACCAAACAGGTCTTCAATCAACGCTGTGTGTTTTAGGAAATCACATAATATGACTGTATTGCATTAAAACAAAACAGGTATTATGTGTTGAATAAAACACACAGCGTTGCAGCAATGCTCTTGCTGGTGATTTGAAGACTATGAAATTTGACAGTTAATTGTTAAGCGCCCTACAAGATAGAAAAGGACGCACGCTGCTGTGAGAGAGATAAGTATAAACCCATAGACAAAGCGGTAAGTTCAACCATAGATATTTAAATAAAGGCAGATATTCTCAACAGCTTTCTTCTTTTTATTTCAACCAGCGTGGTACAGTAGGTCGAAATCTCATTCTTAAAGACGGGCCTATGTGTTGATTACGAAAAGCTGTTGATAATTATAATCACGGTATAACAATGTTGATCATGAGGTCTCGGGTTCGATTCCCGGGTCGGACCAAATGTTTGTATGATCTACAAATATTTGTTTTGGAGTTTGGGTGTTTTCTATGTATAATATGTATATATTTACAAAAAAAAAAGTATTTATGTATTTGTATCAGTTGTCTAGTAATCATAACACAAGCTCTGCTTAGCTTGGGACTAGATGGCGTTGTGTGTTAAAAAAAACAATATACTTCGCCAGGTATGGCATTCTGTCGTCCTCGTGTGATTGGTTCACTTCGTGTTATGTTGCTAGCAAGTGGTAACTGGATAGTGACGCGGAGCTCTCGGAATTCGAGACCTTGTTTTCTTAGACCATGTTGATTATGATGAAGCAGTATTATTGAAAAGATCGAATAATTTCGTTTTTTTAAAGACAACCCCCGCATCGGGAATGTAAACCTTTTTTTAATGTTTTAGCTACTAAAATGACTTTTGCTCTGCCTAGTGGAAAGCCTGAGCAAAATCCAGGAGTGGTGGTCACCATCCTCAATGCGAATAAGGACAATGCAGCATGGTGACCCACACTATGGCGGCCTATACGGGGAACTTTACAAACATTTATGAAACGGACACAAAGAACACCCAGACTCAGAACAATAATTTGTGAATCACAAAAAGTGTTGTCCTGTGTGGGATTCGAACCAACAACACTTGACGCAGTAGAAAGCAGATTGGCGACCGCTGAAACCACTAAGTCAACTGTGCAGTCGATTATTTCAAACTTTCGAAATATTTAAACTAATTCATAAAAATCTCATAAAGCTATATAGCTCTTTCGTTAGTACGTTAAGCCAACCAAAGCAATTTCAACTACTTCAAATTCCCTTGATGCCAATTTAGAACGACATCTAATTATTGGAATATTTGAAATGTCATTTGGTTGCAGACCACAATTACTAACTGCAAATGTCTATGAACACATATAAACTTCATTAAATTTGTATGAAATACTCAAGCATCTACAAAATATACAAGTATGTACAGACAGAGTATAAAAAATATTTTTATTCCTAAACTAATAATGCCCTTTCATCTGTAGAATAGTTCAGATTAATACACATACATACTGCAAATTTATCTGCTAACTTCCTATGAAAAATTCCATATTTTAATTGGTCACCTTTTAGAAAAAAGGTAAAACCGTAAGAATTCATGATCATAAGTTTTTTAAAATTTTTACTAATCTTTTAAAACCTACCTCTTTCTCTCTAAATACATAGCAAAAGGTTACGGCTGTTGGCAAAAATTACTCGATCAAGATAATGGAACTCCAAAATTTGCGACCTTCTTTACAATACTATATGTATTTCTTACGTAAATTCACCTGCTTCCTCTACGTTTTCCGACTCTGAAAAATTTTATTTCTGAAGAAATTTGGCGATTAGGTGGTCTGTCACAGAAACCACTAGCACAAACCCTCAATAATATTACTCATTGCGCTGCCTCTTTATGGCAAAAGAGCAGTAAACTAATAATAATTATTATATAACCGATATCATATTCCCAAGTTAAATAAAGCAGGAAGCTATACCCGTAAATGAAAGTTTTGTTTTGTTTTATTTATACAGTAACATTACCTGCCTAAGTTTGTGCGGTTTCTGCTTCGTTCTTATGGGTTGTAGCTTAATACTGTACATAATTACAATCGACAACTTTCCTCATTAGGCGGGTTATGCAACGCAATAAACGCAAAATTTTCCATAGAATTATTCAAAGAACTTTTCTTTCTAAATAATCAATTATTCAAGTTTCATTAATTTATTTTTAGAAAAATTAATTCAGGTGGCTTTTCGTTTCGCGGAAGTTGATTTTTATTTACTTTAAACTAAGGACGAAAGCTTCGATTTCTACAAAGAAGTAAGTTGCAACTGCAACAAACTTTGAAAAATAATTTCTTAATAGTATAATACGTTCATGTGAAGTAACTTTTATTTTATTTAACCTTTATAGTTTTTTATTTGCGATATCTTATAGTCTACCATTTTTTGAAGTGGAAACTTCCATAGGCAGGTTTGTATAGGTAGTGACTTTATGTAAGTCGTCATCGATACAGTCACGTAACGTATTAATACTTGAGCCAGATGTAAATGTAGGTAAACATTAATTGAAGTTCAAACAATTAATTTGAAAATCCAAAAATAACACATGTATGTTTATAGCTTTCATTTCTGTCCTTAGTCCTCATGACTGCTTTATGTTTTTTCTTTCTGACTGGTCTGTTGGTCTAGTAGTTAGTGATCCTATTTAAGCTAGAAGTTTGAAGGGTTTCAATCCCACTCAGAATAAATAGTTGTGTACTGAGCATGATATTTTTTTAAATGTATGAGCCTGCCAAAGTGACTGGACTGCCCGATGAGCGGAATCCAAGAGCAGTCACCATACTTATTGCAAATGCAGACAATGCAACAATGCACCAAGGTGAACCATACTATGACGGCTTATTGAGATGCTCTTACATCATTGGGAATAAAGGCTTCGGTATGGGACTCACCAGCGTAAGAAGACAGTACGAATGCTGTCATTTTACGTTAGTCTTCTGTGAGAGGATAGAACCGCCCCGGTTGAGCCGCCCTATTCGTAAATTACTCTATGTCTGTTTTTTTTTAATTTATCCATAATATGTTTGTATTTAGAAATATGGGTATATTTATCACTAGTTTCGTTACCATAGTACAGGCTTTGTTTAATTTGAAATCAGATGGCCGTTTGAGAGTGTAAATATTATGTTATACCAAGAGCGCTATGATATCTATCCTTATGTTATTGTACTACTAAATGTTATGTTATAGATTTACACTAGCTGTTGCCCACGGCTCTGCCCTCGTGTATGTCGATTATCGCGGCAAATAGTAGCCTATGTGTTATTCTGATGTATAAAGTTTCATCCAAATCCGTTCAGTTCATCAGTTCAGTGTGTTAAAGAGTAACACACATCCTTACAAACGTTCGCATTTATAATATTAGTATGACATAGTTAGTGAATGGATACTTTAGTAAAAATGCTGAGTTAATCATTAATTATGCATGCACCATCATCCAGTCTATAAGAAATGTACAAGCAAGTTGCACATTTTGCCTCATGACGTTGTAAGTAAGATGATTTGCAAGTGCCTTATTTATTTTATAAGAATTATTTCACTGTAAGATAATTTTATAATGCAGTACAATTAAAGCATCCAAGCAAATCAGTTGTCTCTATTGAACACAAAAAATTGGACTCACAGCATACAATCAAATAAATGTTGTACTAATCGCAATAAAAAGTTTACATTCAGACATAGATTTCGCTTAATTACCTTTCAAACAGAGCAATCGCAATATAGACGAGTAGTCTAAACAAATATAAAAAAACTAGCTGTTGCCCGCGGCTGCGCCCGCGTATATGTCGGCTATCGCTGCAAATAGAAGCCTATGTGTTATTCTGATGTATAAGCTATATTACTATAAAGTTTCATCCAAATCCGTTCAGTAGTTTTTGCGTGAAGAAGTAACAAACATACACACAAACTTTCGCCTTTTTAAATTAGTGTGATAATACAATGAAACACAAAAAATCTTAACAATTAATTATCAAACTGCTATCAAAACGAATGTATACATGTTTATCCAATTACAGCATGCATGTATTTATGTTAATGGGTCCAAAAAACCATAAAAAACAAAATGCCCAACGATTTTATCATAAAAAGATAGTAGAGAAAACTTGAAACATGTATACAAGAATATTTATGATGCGAAATAGGTACTTCATCGTGAGATTTTCTCAATATTTACCGATAAAAATATATGAGAGACTAGCTTTCGCTCGCGACTTCCCTCACATTTAATAAAAACTATCCAATGTTACTTTTAATACCTCCGAGAATATGTATACAAAGTTTCATGATTATCGGTTAAATAGTTTTTGCGTGAAAGCGTAACAACAGACTTACTTTCACCTTTACAATATTAATGTGATGTCCATAGCTCCATGTTCTGGGTTTCAGTATAATCAATGACACAATATACTATAGACCGTCCCTCCCTTGGCCAATACTGTACGCCGTAAAAAGCTAGAAAAGTTCAACTAAATCTAGATGGCGCTGAAAATAAGCTCTAAAAAGCAGTTTAACAAAGTTTAACAGTATTTTATTGATGTGCTTCAATTCTAGTAACTATATTATTATTTTTCAAATATAAAACTTGCTTTGTATTGCTTGCTTTAAAAAAATGATTTTCAATTGCATAACTAAAAGTTATCACCTATGTTTAGGAGATGTCGTTGCAATCGATTTAAATAAACTTGAAAATAATGACCTATTTACTACGCTAGATGTCACATTTATAAGTTATTTGGTTGAATCAGAGGAACAATGCACTCATGAATGGCAACATTGCAAAAATCGTTCATATCTTCCAGTAGTTAATACGGAACGGCAACGTCGCTTGAGCCGCGTACTCAGTTCAAAAATTTAATTAATATGAATGTTTATTTTAACCGACTTCAAAAAAAGAAGGTAGTTATCAATTCGACTGTATTTTTATTTTTAACCGACTTCCAAAAAGGAGGAGGTTCTATGTTCCACTGTGTTTTTTTTATGTATGTTCACCGATTACTGCGTCAATTGTGGACCGATTTTGAAAATTCTTTTTGTATTCGAAAGGGTATGCTCCAGAGGTGGTCTCATTGTCACCATATCAGGATCTGATGATGGGATCCCAGGGAAATCGAGGGAAACCCTCATTTTTTTAGGCACATATAATGTTTTCGTATATTTTCTGAAGTTAACCCGGTATTTGCGTCTTGTAGTCATCATTTTATGATGATGAGCTGATGGTGTAAGGTACAACTCCTTAACGGTTAGGAGTTGGAGGATAAATCTTTAAATATCATATGTATGTATGTTACCTTTAGTCGTATTCTTTCAAATTATTTAGGTAAGCTGATGATCGAAGGTACAACTCCTCAACGGTTAGGAGTTGGAGGATAATTCTTTCAATTTCATACGTATCTATAGACCTTTAGTCGTATACTTTCAAGTTATTTAGGTGAGCTGATGATAGAAGGTTAAACTCTTCAACAGTTAGGGATAAGATGATGATTTTAATATTACACGTACGTATATACCTTAAGTTGTATTCTTTCAGTTATTCATATGGATCGTTTTATTGAGTAGACATCCACTAAGGAAGGTATTTTGGAATTTCTACCCCTAAGGGTTTGAAATACGGGTTGAAAGTGTGGACGAAAGTCCGTCATTTTCAAGTTAGAAACATGAAACTTTAACTTTGGGCTACTGATTAAAAATGAGTAGATACGTATTTAACCGTTTCTGGATATTATTTTACTTGGTTACGCGCGACGCGACGTAATATGACCCCTGCCCCTGGTAATACCACGGCCTCACAGAAAACCGATGTGAAAAAGTGCTTGCGCTGTGTTTCACCGAGTGAGTGAGGATACCGGAGGCTCATACCCCAACCTCTCCCCCCATCCCACTCCACTATGCCCCAAAGGCCGGTAACGCATTTGTCAAATTATTTTATAAATAATCAAACTTTACAAAATATACTATAAAACAATATATTATTTTCTGTAAATAAATGCAAAAAGTCAACAACACGCGTGGTATTCCCAGGCGGTCACCCATCCAATTATTAACCACGCCCGATGTGGCTTAACTTCGGTGATCGGACGAGAACCGGTGCATTCAACACGGTACTGACGTTGGCAATCAGTTTGTTATATTTAACGTTGAGTATCCAGCACTATGACGTCAACTCAATGTTAAGTGTCGCTACAACTTTTGGCGCGAAAAGCGCGTTAGGGGACTTCGTTCCAAAAACATTTCACACTTCGTTCGCCCGCGACTTCGTTCGCATTTAATAAAAAGTATCCTATGTTACTTCTAATACCTCTACAAGAATACGTGTTTCATGATGATCAGATTGATCAGCTAAGTAGTTTTCGCCGGAAAGCGTAACAAAGGAACTTACGTTCGCATTTTTAACATTAGGAATATTTATAAGACACAAACCGAAAGAAAATCCTTAATTACACCTTTTTGTCATCTACAGTTGTTAATTAATATGTGCAAGCAATTCTCGACATTATCAACTCATAATTATCAAATTTTTATTTGCATACATTCACGATCAACAACATTTAAAAACGCCAAAAACTGTTTTTAGACATGTGTCATTAAGGACGGGAATTGCAACTGCAACATGCAACTGTATTTTATTAATTCATCAATTTTTATTTTGTTTTTTGAATCCATTAAAAAAATAAAATGTCAGTCCTTAGTTCCTTACCTATGTCAATTGAGAAACATACATACAAAGTTTAAAGTGAATCCATTGAAAATAAAAAAAGTTTCAAACAATTCATAAAAAAAAGATTGTAAAGAGAAAAGCGGTTATTTTAAAATTAAAAACAGACATTTCAATTTTATTTATTTGTGTAGATCTCTCTCACGATAAAATATTACATAAATTATGTAGGTACTAAGATAATTAATTATTTAAAAAACGACATCTAGTGGTACATTTCGCAATAATACAATGACAATAAACTTGACAGTTGACTGTTGGGTTCGTATTGGTGTTGGGGGTCAGAAAATATCGTTGTAATTCACGATTTGATGCACTTAGTGACATCTAGGGAACAATCAGCTTACTATAAATCCGCGTACAGGTCTCGCCTAGTAGAGTGTTGGTCTAGTATATATTTCGTCAGTGGTATAATCTATCTATAGCATGTATATGTTTATAAATAGGTATAAAAGTATGTTTATTAGCAGACCATAGTGCAGACTCTGACTAATTTGGCATCAGCTAGCAGTATGTGAGAAGTGTCCAATTTTATAAGCTTTCAATAACTTCAATATACGACGTATTCATCATCAAACTCTGGTTACCATTTAGAACTAAGTATTCGACAAGACAAATCAAACGAGCTCGAATTCGATGGGGTTGTGTCGTTTGATTACGAACTTCGTATGGCCACCATAAAGCTACATCATCAGGCCCTGGATACTATCAAAATATAACGTACTCGTCGAGACGAATCAAAGAATTCCAAACTCAATGAGTTCTGTCGTTTCATTACAGAGTTCCTATGACCACCTCCGGCTTCATCAGCAGACTCTGGATACCATCAAGTTTTTTTGTTCAATTTATTTTATTGTAAATATATTTTGTGTTAATCTAGCAGGAAATGAAAGTATAAAAAAAAAACTAAAGTTAGTATTATAATGTTTGTATGATCTACAAATATTTGTTTCGGAGTTTGGGTGTTTTCTATGTATAATATGTATGTATTTACAAAAAAAAAGTATATATGTATTTGTATCAGTTGTCTAGTACCCATAACACAAGCTCTGCTTAGCTTGGGACTAGATGGCGTTGTGTGTTAAAATGTCCGAAATATTTATTAAATATTTATTATTATTATTATTATTTAAATTCGACTGTTTTATTAGAATTATTAAACAAATTCTTAACTAGCTTTACCTAAATGGAAATTGAGAATGGGAAACCAAAGTAAGATTCGCACTATAATATTTCTACTCTATGTTAATAAAGTAGTAGTTATATATTATATTCATAATGTATATTAATACATATAAGTCTTATGAACATAAAGTTTTTTCAATATATATAACCTGTTTTCTTTTGTTTTCATTAGAAGAAAAGTACCCAGCACTTATTCTTACTTCCAATTACTGTTGGTATTTCACTAGACTAGAAGTAACACAAATGTATCTTTATAGTCTATGTAACACAATGTATGTAGTCTATCCTTTTTTTTCCTAACCTTTCTTATTCCCAACTAGTGGTTGCCCGCGGCTTCGCCGGCGTATATGTCGGTTATCGCGGCAAATAGTAGCCTATGTGTTATTCTGATGTATAAGCTATATTACTGTGAAGTTTCATCCAAATCCGTTCAGTAGTATTTTGCGTGAAAGAGTAACAAACATCCATCCATCCATACTTACAAACTTTCGCGTTTATAATATTAGTATAGATTTTCAAAATGTGTATTAATGTTTTAAACTTTAATAGTTCATTCGTAGGTACATGTAAACTGTATTATTATATAAATAACTAGCTGACCCGGCGAACTTCGTACCGCCATATTTACATATCTGTCTCAGCTTCCCACAGGCAGTGTACAGTCGCGGACCAAAAAAAGACATTTCCCGTTATCTTTTATTTTTTTTCTTTCTAGCAAAAAAAGAATGAATGAAATCGGAGCATGCGTTATTGAATTACAACTATGGACATATTTTGACCTTCATCCCCTCTCTCCAGGAAACCGTGCTGAATTTCGGGATAAAAAGTAGCCTATGTCCTACCTCGTAGTATGAACTCAAATCATGCCAAGTTTCATTTCAATCCGTTCAGTAGTTTCGACGTGATGCGCGGCCAAGATACAGACAGACAGACAGACAGACAGACAGACGGACAGACAGACAGACAGACAAAAATGAAAAAAATTACAGTTTCGGGTTCAGTATCGATCATAGAGAGCCCTCCAAAAAAATTTTTCTAAATATCTTTAATGTACAGAATTGGACCTGTTACATTTTTATTATAAGTACAGATAATAATAATCGACTCGGGTCGGTCGGCCTCCACTACTAGTTCAACTGGTTTTACTTGAATTTCAGTTTTTCCACGACTCTCATCGGACCTCCGTAACCCTGAGGGTGAACTGAATTCAAAAGTTTAACTAGTTATCAGTATATTTGAGGGCACTGATATCCTAAAACGATTGTCATAGGTGTTCATGACATCCGGGACCTACGGCTTAACCCACTTTCCTAGGCACAGGCGGGTAACACCGCCATCTTCCATACTCCGAATTGCTATTAATAATTTCTTGTAAGAAAAATCCAACCCCAAGACCTCTTGATCGACAGTCGCTTACGCTAAACGCTAGACCTACGAGGCAGTCTATGTCGACTAGTATTTGTTAAATCAAGTAAAAAAAAGGTCTTGTTTACTGTGGTCATCAAACCCATTGGTCCTCTGTATACCTTTCGAATTTTTATCTGCCAGCCAGGCAAACGAAAATAAGAGCATTTTTTTTTTTTAATGGAATAGGCGGGCAAACAAGCACACGTATTGCCTGATGGTAAGCGATTACCGCCACTCATGGACACCTGCAACACCAGAAGCGTCACAAGTGCGTTGTCGGCCTTTTGGGGATGGGGGGAGGAGTTAGGGGTAGGGGATGGGTGTATGGGCCTCCGGTATCCTTATTCACTTGGTGAAACACAGCGCAAGCACTATTTCACACCGGTTTTCTGTGAGGCCGTCGTATCACTCCGGTCGGGCTGGCCCATTCATGCCGAAGCGTGGCTCTCCCACGGTATAAATATTACTCGATTTGCTACAATTATAAGGTCAGCGTTCTTGAACTCTCAGAAAATATATATCAATCATAATAAAACCTTTCTATCCACGGAATCAATTAGGATGTTCTAGTAAAATCTCCGGTAAATGAACTCATATTCGTGTTATGATCGATTAGCTAGACACCAGAAAAAGTTGTGATTCGTTTAACAGGAGGCCGGAGATAATTAGTTAATATACATGATTGTGTAGTCTGATTATACAAAAATTAGTCTATTGCTAACTTATCAACAACAACTCACACTAGACTCAGTTCAGCAGAAAACATGAAAACTGCCCACTATAACATTTGTACTGATTTGGAAACTAAGTTGTATGAAATGATGAGCTGGTGAATAACTTTATCTGTATGTAAAACAAACTCATTAAGTTCACCAAATTTTTTTATTTAAAACATATTCTCTGCCTCGTTGGTCTAGCGGTTGTCGTGTGCGACTGCTGATCATGAGGTCTCGGGTTCGATTCCCGGCTCGCACCAAATGTTTGTATGATCTACAAATATTTGTTTCGGAGTTTGGGTGTTTTCTATATATGTATGTATTTACAAAAAAAAAGTATATATGTATTTGTATCAGTTGTCTAGTACCCATAACACAAGCTCTGCTTAGCTTGGGACTAGATGGCGTTTTGTGTTAGATGTCCGAAATATTTATTAGTGTTATTATTTATTATTCAATATCAAGCTGTCACTGAATACCAAATAGATGATATCGGTAGGCCCAGTTCAAAAGTAGTAAAGTAAACGTTTCACTTTACTCTCTGACACGAATTGTCAGACAATGCTGGCAATAAAAGCGTTCGTACCTATATACTGTTCATTGATGTCGACAGACTGAGTGAGTGACACATAGTCAAAGGCTATTGACGACCGCTTAAAAATACGAATTTCACTTGTATGACTTTATACCAATACTTAAAATGTCATTGGTGATCCACGCTTGTATTTATAGAGACTCGAACAAACTCCCAATAGGCATTATTTCGAGATTAGCAAAGCAAATAGTAGTACTTGTTTTATACACATGTTGTAAGATATATTATAATTCTAACTAGACTGTTTGATCATAGTAGCATATTTAGTTCAATTATATTACTTTCGTTTCAACGGATACGATTGCTACTTGTGTCTGTTGATATCGTGGATACTTTCTGAACTCGTGGTTACTGTAGGACATCAGTTTAAATGAAATGTTACAGAAAATCTTTCATTGCGAGACAAAATCAATTTATCTTATTCTTAGTTTCTAGAAATAATAGTGAAACTAAATATGACTACGCAGTAGTACAACGGGTAATGAACCGATTAAACGAGATACAACCTAAATATTAAATTTACCACACATCTATAATAATAATATAAAGCTGCAGAGTTTGTTTGTTTGTTTGAACGCGCTAATCTCAGGATCTACTGATCCGATTTGAAAAATTCTTTCAGTGTTGGATAGTCGATTTATAGAGGAAGGCTATATTTTATTTTCAAAAAAATTTGGGATCCGTAAGAAAATAGCTATTTCGTAACCCAAGGTGTGAAATCGAAAACCTATTTTTGTGTGCGCTGCAAAAACAATTGACAATAGAACAAAATAATGCATTACGGGTTTGTAGGTCCCATTAAAATCTACAAAAAAGTTCGTAAGAGCATATATCTAACTATCATAGTTAAGTCACAATAACCGCTTTTGTGTTCAAAAAAAATATTAAATCGTCTGAAGAAAGGAACTACGTTAAATGTGTATCGTAATATGAATCCTTATCCAAATTAAGCATTATGTTATCAAGTGTATTTATGTAGAAGTAAAATACTTTTTGTTTCATCCCAATCGGACATTTCGTTTAGAAGTTATCACGAGTATAAGACGCTAAAAGTTGGTACCTAATAATGAGTTATTTGCCAAAGAGTTTTTATCAACACAATACCTAATATTAATCTTTATCCAAATAAATGTGTTGTTGATTATGAGTATTAGATCTTAGAAGAGTATAATAAATACATCTATACTTATATATATATATATAGCAGTGAGCTGTTTGACAATAGGTACGTGGTCTACAGAAGAGGCAGAGAAAGTTCCAGTCTACGTAAAGGCAAAGAGGGAGGGGGAGTTTTAATAGCCATTAGAAGTAGTATATTTTCTAAAAGAAATGAAAATTTGGAGAGTAATTGCGAGGATCTATGGGTTACTTTAGAATTACCGGTGGCCCGTTCTGTGTGTCGCATGGCTCTCTGTGCAGTATACTTACGCCCTCCAGTGAATACTTCTTATTTGGAACATTTTTTGGATAATTGTAATAAAGTTTTTGAGGGGCTTAATGGTTCAGGAATATGTGTCATAGGTGACTTTAATATGGGTGGTATCGACTGGAACAGTATTGGTGATTCAAGTGATAAATTTAAACACTCAAGCACTGAGGAATTTTTATTAGATTTTATTTGTGTCAATAATCTTAACCAATTAAATCATATAAAAAATGCCTCGGGTCGCATATTGGATCTTGTACTATCTAGTTACTCAACGTGCAATGTCAGTCAAAGTGACAATAGTTTATGTAATCTAGATCAACATCACCCTCCATTGAACGTTGTAATTTCTTATGAAAAAGAAACAAATCTACCTTATAGTATTGATGCTGGTAGACCAAATTTCCATAAAGCAAACTATATATCAATTCGTAACTACCTGGGTGCTGTTGACTGGAAAGGATTATTTGAGAAACTAAGCGATGTCAACGCGATGGTCGAAGTCTTCTACAGCCGCATTAACGATGCTATACATAAATACATTCCCGTTCGGGTTACTAAGAGTAATAAATTCCCACCATGGTTTAACAAAAAACTAATAAAAATGTTTAGTTCCAAAAATAAAATCAGAAAGCGCTACAATATTCTTAAAAACCCTCTAGACAAAATTGAACTGCAACTAATTAGCAGACGATGCGACGACTATGCAAGGCTTTGTTATAATAATTATATAAGAAACATAGAAGATCAAATCGCACTTAATCCAAAGTTATTGTGGACTTATATAAAGAATAAGCGAGGTGCGTCTAGCTCCTATCCTCAATCAATGTCAGACGGTGTGGCCATGTCTTCTGATGGAAAAGAAATATGTCAATATTTTGCATCATATTTTTCTACTGTTTATAGCCCTATACAAGATATCAACGATTACAAAAATGATCTATTGGATGCGCTACATGATAATACAGTATGTCTAACTAAACCGGTCATTAATCAGACACTCATCTACAACAAAATTAAAAAACTGGATCGCAATAAAGGCCCTGGACCGGATGGCATACCACCAATTTTTATCATCGAGTGCGCGAACGAGTTGTTAATTCCATTATCGCTTATTTTTAATGAATCATTAAACTCGGGTATTTTTCCCACAAGATGGAAGGTTACTAAGGTCGTGCCCATCTACAAATCAGACAATGCCAATCTGGTTTCTAACTACAGACCCATATCAATATTGTCAGCCTTTGCTAAGCTCTTTGAAACTTTGATATGTCCTCAACTTCAAAACCATTTCAAACTGTATCTGAGTCCCGATCAGCATGGTTTTGTAGAATCGAGATCTACGAGCACTAACCTAACACTTTTTACGGAATTGTTAACAGAGGCTATTGATGGTGGACACCAAGCTGATGTCATTTATACAGATTTTAGTAAAGCGTTCGACAAAGTCCCACATAACATCCTGGCATATAAGTTGCAAGCGTATGGCATTACTGGATCCTTGCTCTCTTGGTTCAGTTCTTACCTCGTGGATAGATCCTATTTTGTAGTACTCAATGGCTTCCAATCTGCCTTACAAAATGTTTCTTCTGGCGTCCCACAGGGATCTCATTTAGGGCCGGTCTTATTTAATGTTTTTATAAATGACATCTCCAGCTGCTTTCGTCACTCAAATATCTTTTTATATGCCGACGATTTGAAAGCTGTTAAGATTGTTAAGACCCCAACTGATGCTTTTAGGTTACAAGAGGACTTGGATAGGCTAGCCCAATGGTGTAAAAATAACAAAATGAACTTAAACGCAAGCAAATGCTATCACACAAAGTTTACCAGAAAGCTTAACGTACTACCGTTTGAGTACCGCGTTGACAATGGTAAAATTAAGGAAATCGACACAATAAAGGATCTCGGGGTGTTATTTGACAATAAATTAACGTTCATACCTCACATAGATAACATAGTAAAGAGAGCATCGAAAATGCTAGGATTTATTATGAGGATCTCTAAAGAATTTCGGCTTCACAAAACAAAGATCTTGTTGTACAATGCCCTTGTTCATAGCGTCTTAGAATATTGTAGCGTAGTCTGGCGTCCGCATTTTGCTACGCATACACTGCGTCTTGAACGTGTGCAGAAACGTTTTTTATGGCATCTAGCTTTTCACAGTGGAACGGTTAAAAAAATGAAAACTTACGTCAGTAGATTAAACTACTTTAAAATGACGTCACTTGATAAGCGTCGACACATAAATGACGTTTTGTTTGTGTGTAAGGTAATGACTCATAAAATTGACTGTCCACAATTGCTAGAGGGCTTTGATTTCCGTGTTCCTTCAAGGATCCCTCGCAAAGCCATAACACCATTACGCGCGCCTCTGAGAAGAACGGTTCTTGGTGCCAATTCACCATATGCTCGTTTTTGCAGGGTCATTAATGGTTGTAGTGATATGATTGACCTAAACGTTGACTCCTTATGTAAAGTAAAGTCTTGTTTACTTAAAAATCTTCCATATCGATAGCGACGGGGGCATGAATGTAAATTGGAATGTGTAAAAACATACTCACTCTATTTTTGTAATCTTTTTTTTTGTTATTATTGTATAAATTATTTATATAGTATGACAACTTATAGAACTTGACACTTTATTGTGTTATGTTATGTTTAATTTCTTTTTTTATTGTCCATAGTAACATACGGTACAACTCTTTTTATGCATGCGGAGTTTACCTTTAAGTAATTGTTACACTATTGCTGTTTTCCTTTTTATGTGATTTTCTTATTTACTTGTTTTTGTGCTGTGTAAACAATTGTCGGTAAACCAATAAAAAAAAAAAAAAAAAAAAAAAAAAATATATAAAGCTGAAGAGTTTGTTTGTTTGTTTGAACGCGCTAATCTCAGTAACTACTGGTCCAATTAGAAAAATTCTTTCAGTGTTAGATAGCCCATTTATGGAGGAAAGCTATAGGCTATATATCATCACGCTAAGACCAATAGGAGCGGAGGACCATTGAAGAATGTTTCAAAAACGGGGGAAAATTATCACGCTACGGGCAATAGGAGACGCAAACGACGTTGCGTGGGTCAGCTAGTTCAATATAAAATTTCATTGTTCAGTTCTCTTGAAATGTAGCTATACTAAATAAAGATTAGTTACTAAACTATTATGCTAACAGCCACTAAAATTGCTACGTTATACTCCTGGGTGCTATGCCATTCAAAGTGAATTCGATACTTTTGAATATGTATGATTCTGTTTCTGATTCTGTCTAATACAGGGCACTAGCGAAATTGTTTGTACACAAAAATATCGCTAAAGTAGTTTTCATAGAATATTTTATAGCAGATTAGGGCAGCTTTTATGAATTTCAACATTAAAATATTCTATTATAATCTAAGTTTTAGCGCACCCAATTGTAATCCTATCTTTATTCATGTACAATGTCGTGTGTTAGCAAAACCTTAGGTAAGTCCTTCTAATTTTAGGTTTTCTCTTTTTACTGCACACAAATAGGAATTTAAAAAAGAAAACCAAAATGTAATATTTTGGTAAAAACTTTAATGAAATTGTAGTGTATTATATGCACTGTACCTTTTATTATGCAGCTGAGCGGAATTGTTTGTCACCACAAATAAAAGTCTCACACAGTTGTTCTGATTGTATATTATCACTACACAACAAACTTTACAAGTTTGTTTCAAGTAACAGTTTAACGGCATATATTTATTTCACAACACAGGTTAAAATATTGTTGTTGACATCTCGTCGGTAAAGATCTCACTGCCCGAGCGCACCGACACCGATCTACCCTCGGTTACAAAATCATATCGATGTACACCCTAGGCAAGAGGTTTGATTATGTTGATTTGATTTAATTTAAATTATTTATTTTATACAAACAAAATTTTGGATTTACAGAAAACTAAGTAGTACTAACAATTATATGGTATATTATAAAGGGTTTTAAACAAATTGAAATATGACAATATTTTAAGGTATAATAAAAATGAATTTAAATGTTAGTGTGCTAGACACGCTACAAAATATTCGAAATATTGTTACAAAAAAAAATGATACTAACAATATGATTCTTGTTGGTTCCTTACTTGTTTTAATTATTTGAACTTTTTGATTTCTTAAATTGCTCGTCTCCAGTATATTTTTCATCCTTCATTTTTTTAAAGATCATTATACGGTATTCTACAGTTATATATTTGTCAGAGAGAGAACCTCCGTAGTGTTTTTAAAAAGTGTGGTCTTCTTGATGATCACTCATTTTTCGGTCTTCGAAAGAAAACTTCACAAGTAATCAATAGGCGTTTATTTAACGAGTAGCGTAATGACTTCCCAGATAGGTCCGTAATTTACGGCGGCTCGAGTGTAACTGAATCGATCGCTTACAGTGCGGCCGTATTTATAGGCGCGGCACACGTGCACGTGCTTGTAAGTTTTTAGGTTAAGTATTGAAATTATAATGACATTCATTTTACATCATATAGAAACCAATGTACATGACCATAGTTTATTAAAAAAAATAACAATATTTACATATGCGTCAAAAAACTTCACATCTTCATTACATCATAATAAACTTTAAAGTAATCAACTGGTGGTTTATACACTAATTTTGGAACAATCAAATGATTTAACTTAATTATTCTAGGTTTTCTAGACTTATCGTTGTAGTTGCGCCAATATATTTATTATTATGATTGCATATCTCACTATAGGACCTTTGTGATGTTTAACTAAATCTTAACAATATATGAAACATCTTGGTCTACTATATATACCAAACAATTATCAGAATAGTGCGTAACAAAAGTTCTGTCATAAACACTAAATCATTAAATGAATGAAGTGCACTAGAATGTGGTTTCCTATAACGAGGTTAATAGGTATAAAATATGATAAAGTTTTAGAAACAGCAGCTTATAAATATTGATAATACCTATGAAGAAAATTAATATAATTAACGAAATATTTGCTTTTTTTAACCAAAATAAACGTTCAAAGTCATTATAAGATTTTACCCTAACATTATAAAAACACCGTAGTTTAATTTTGCATTGCGTTTTCCCGTTTCCTTTTACCTAAGTAATTTGCCTCGAAGTAAATTGTATGGCCTAGCATTGTTGTACCCCGAAGGCAAAAGAACATAACAGAACATAGCCCGCATATTTGTTCCTATAAAGGCTATATTATATTACATAACTGGAGTTTAAAAATTACAAAACATTTCATAAAATGAATACATGTTGATGGTACGCAATTTTGAGTAAAGGAATAAAAAATTTTGAATGAATAATTACCAGTACTATTAAACTGATTGCATGAATATTTTATACATACGAACATATTTACTTTATTTATTAAAAACAATATTTCGAACATCTAACACAACAGTATCTAGTCCCAAGCTAAGCAGAGCTTATGTTATGGGTACTAGACAACTTATATAAATACACATATACTATTTTATGTAAATACATACATATCATAAATAGAAAATACACAAACTCCGAAACAAATATTTGCAAATCATATAAACATTTGGTCCGACCCGGGAATCGAACCCGAGGCCTCGAGCACAGCAGTCGCATACGCTACCACTGCCCCACGGAGGCAGACTTAGCTTATTAGTCGGATACTTAGCTTAGCTTTCATTATAAGTATATTAGTATTAGAAGATGCATTTTAAATGGGTAAAATAATGTCATATCCCCTTTAAAGACCATTCCATTAATAACAGGTTGGCAATTTTTAAACGGTTTTATTTAGCTCACCCCGTTTGTTTTATTATTTATTATTCTTGGGTCAAATTTAGTAATTCAAATTTTTTATTAAACGGTTTTATTTAGCTCACCCCGTTTGTTTTATTTATTTATTATTCTTGGGTCAAATTTAGTAATTCAAATTTCACCCTCTTCCTGTCAACCGATTGATCTGAAATTTTGTATACACTTTGGATTTTGGTGACAATACAATTATATTTATTCATTATCATTAAAAATTCAAGATGGCCGCCGCTACAAAATGGCGGATAATTTATGTTTTATTAATCCCATCAATATGGGTATCAAATGAAAGGGCTCAACAAGCAAAATACAATATACTATAAAAAATTGAAATCCAAGATGGCGGCCGCTACAAAATGGCGGATAACGTAGGTTTTATCAATCCCATCAATATGGGTATCAAATGAAAGGGCTCAACAAGCAGAATACAATATACTATAAAAAATTGAAATACAAGATGGCGGCCGCTACAAAATGGCGGATAACGTAGGTTATCGATCCCATCAATATGGGTATCAAATGAAAGTGCTCAACCAGTATAATACAATGTACTATATAAAATTAAAATCCAAGATGGCGGCCTCTACAAAATGGCGGATAACTTAGGTTTTATCAATCCCATCAACATGGGTATCAAATGAAAGGTCTCAACAAGTAGAATACAATTTACTATGCAAAATTGAAATCTAAGATGGCCGCCGCTACCAAATGGCTGATAACAATTTTTTATCAATCCCACCAATATGGGTATCAAATAAAAGGGCTTGACAAGAAGAATACAGTGCACTATACAACCTCAATATTTAAGATGGGCGCAGCCACCAAATGGCGTATAATAATAAGATTTAAATTTAGAAATTGAATCTGTAATTTAGGTATCTGATTATTACTATGAAAAATTAAACCTAAAAACTTGAAAATAAAAAATATATAAAAAAGTTTTTTAATTTAAACGGTTTTATCGAAAATAATGCACTAAAAGGTAAAAAATAAAAAAAAATTGTCTGATAAAAAATAAAATCGTTGGGCCCGTGTTTCCATCAAGTCAACTCAGTTTACGCTACGCCCAACGATTTTATTTTTTATCAGACAATTTTTTTTTATTTTTTACCTTTTAGTGCATTATTTTCGATAAAACCGTTTAAATTAAAAAACTTTTTTATATATTTTTTATTTTATTTAGAAATACTTACATAAACCTTAACTTTAAAATATTATTTTATTATTCACGATAAACATATTTGTTAATTAACCGACTTCAAAAAAGGAGGAGGTTGTTACTTCATAACTTTTGACTGGGTGATCCCAGTCGAATTTTGAGAGGTCTTTTTTTATTTGAAAGCCAGTGCTTCCCTTGTGGTCCTATTTCAATTTGGTCCAGTTCTTGAAGTCGATTTTTTCTTTTGTTGAAATTTTTGATTATATTATATCACAAAATATATCACTAAGACGAATTTATAAGGTTTTGTAGTTCGACGCTAGTAATATTAAATCAATATTTCGAAGTTTCTATTAAATTTTAATTTCGATTTATATATGTTACGAGGATTACAGTCCTCCATAGAATATGTCTAACATGACCTACTGTATTCTCATAATTAATATATCATTATGCTCATCCAAGGTTACGCTTGAAGAGGAGCTTCATTACTTATTGACACGTCTACCTTAAGTCTGAGTACGTTCACTAAAACATTAAAAATACAGAAAGTACAAGATTATTATTTAACGACGAAACGACGTGTGGCAAAGCTAGTCTAAAAATAGATACCTACTTTACTTCTTATTTCATCAGCTATCTGTCTGTAAAAGTTCCGTGACAATCGGATTAAACTTTCCAGAGATTAGTCGGCAGAAACAGACAGACAGGCAAAGAAATTGATATTTTGATGCAAGTATCGTTTAAACTTTCAAATGCGTTTAGTAAAAAGCTGTTATTTTGAAATTACAAACAGACTCTTCAATTATATTTATTTCTGTAGATATTTGTTTAGTGTTAAACTTGAAAACTTGTCCATATAACCCCAACCCACCTGTCCTAATAGCAATGTGATCATCGTTGCATTGCCGTAAGGAAAACATCAATCAAAATCATCATCATACAAAAAACACAATCAGTAGGAAAAAATACAGAAAGGAACGTACATTTCTAAAGTCGCCTTTAATAAATGGAAGTACAGCGGAAAAACGTACATAAGCCAATAGCATCGAAGACAAAGAACGTTGCAACTGGGAACCCAATTTTAGAACACTGCGGATCGCAAAATTAGGTACTAGGTAGAGACCGGTATGTACAGTTGCAGCATAACGGAAAATAAGAATGAAGTAGCAAATATGTATTGGAAACTAGAGATACGAAGAAATGTTTCTTGGAAAATATTCATATTTATCTATCAGAAAACAACGCTTAGAGAAGATATAAGAAAAGTAAAATATTTTGTTATAAGACTCGACTATTACCTACCTACCTACAAGAAATACGAGTAAAACATTAAATAACTAGAATTGATTCCTTATAAGAGTTTATACTACGATTACCATATCGGGGGGCACGACAGTGCCCCCGCCAAGTCGAGCGCGAAGCAAACACTGCCGTACCATCCTTTACTGGAACCATTTCCAGGCCCCTATTTGAGAACCTCTGGATAAGAAAAACATTCTACAGTTGGATTTTAATTGATTCCATTTGAAACTGATCGATTGATAAAATTATAATCGAATGCACCTTGCAATACCTATGATTCTCTTTCTTTCTTTGCAGGATACTGCTGCGACTACCATTCAATCTAAACTGCTAGCTAGCAATAGAAAAATAAACAGCAAGCAAGTGGCAGCAAAGAGTCACGAATATGAGTTCCCTGCTGCATCATATTTGGGTAATCCGCTTTAAGTAATTTGTTTTTTTAAGTTAATTCCCAAATTTTAATGAATTTGACAAAGGTAGAAAACATAATTATGTAATAAAAATCAATAAAATTCTTTATTTGAAACTGGTAAATAATAGGAGCTCTAAGACACAATTGTAAATGAATCGTGTAAAACATAAATGTATATGTCGGAGACACAAGAATAAACGAGAACATGAATCACAGATACTGCCAAACTGGA
This sequence comes from Diaphora mendica, assembly GCA_949125395.1. Classification (NCBI taxonomy): domain Eukaryota; kingdom Metazoa; phylum Arthropoda; class Insecta; order Lepidoptera; family Erebidae; genus Diaphora; species Diaphora mendica. The sequence continues at coordinate 20,206,986 of OX421313.1, read as the reverse complement.
CTATAGCCAAACACTAATCACTACTAAACGGATACGAATTAACTTAAACACCATCAGCAACCCCCACGAGGGGGTTGGGGCAACGCTCACTCCTCCGCGGTGCCCTGTGGAATTCGCCACCTAGGCTAGTAATTCCCCCACTGGTATATATCGCCTCGTACACACGATATAAAACACAGAGATACAATAAATCACAAATCAAATAATAGAAAACTACTACGACTCAGGAGTGACTCATATCACAATCAAGAGATATGGTCGTCACGAGATCTGAAGAGAAACTGTGTCCTGTTTCCGATCGCCCCGCTTTATATAGACTGTTCCGTAGTATTCGATAGTGGCAAATGTTATCACTTTTATTATTCGGATACCCTCATTCCGACACGGCCGTCCTGACGTATTACACGTCCTCGTGTGATGTTGAAGGCAGTGCATCATCGTTATCCGCAGAAAAGAAATAGATATTTTTGTATTGTTCGGCCACTCCTGACCAAGGACATTGGGTACATTATTACATTTTATCTTCTGTGGAACAACTTCATTTAGGACATTCTCATAAAATAATAGGCTTTTCGTTATCAAATCTGAATGCTAATAGACTTCTCGCTACATACTAAATTAATAACACCAGTAAGTAGTATCGCAACAGTCACCTCACCGTTTATCGCGTTACACATTTTTGGATTATTAGCAATATCTAGATGGCCTCTTATTCTACCAATTTCACTTTTCAATGGCCACCTCGCCTTTCAATGGCCACCTCGCCTTTCAGTGGCCACCTCGCCTTTCAATGGCCACCTCGCATTTCAGTGGCCACCTCGCCTTTCACAAAACTTAACTAAACTTTAACAACCACCACGCTGTTAGGATATCTCATATCTCATTATAGAGACTACTCGCCACACAATTACAACGCAATTTCATTCCATTGCATCGGCATTAATTAACCCTTGATTATCATCATCAACATCAATACGGACTTGATCTACGGGGATTTTCCTCACTATTATCAATGCCAGACAAATCTACCTCCTCGGGTATAACACTTAAAGGAGACTCTTGTGTGCGATCGTGAGCGCATTTATAGGTTCTGTTACCAGTTAAAGATTTCAAAGCATAACGATCGCCGTCGAGCAACTACAATTTTAAACGGTCCTTTATATTTAGGATTTAACTTTGTCTAATTTCTTTCTTAACTTTGAATCAAAACTAAGTTACTAAGATCAAACTTTACTAATTTACACTTTCCCTATCAAATGTCACATACGTGTACACACAGTATCACTCTCACTCTGCCATATCTGACCTCACTGTCTATTCTGTCTCAATAAAACAGTACACTACTGAACAGCAAAAGAAAACAGTAACATCGTTATTAAAATCAAAACAACATAAAATAAGAACTTTAGTAATTGACTACTGCTGCAAATTCTCAAAGCAATCCAAATAAATAGTATCGTAGGTCATCCCTTGTGACTATCACACGTACTCGTATATCTGCCAACTACATGAACATTTAATATCCCCAGACGTCATCACGTAACACCATTTATTAATGAAAATAGCATCATAAAGATGGAAGCCAGAAGAAAGCTGCATTTAGCCACATTGCTCTTTGGTGTAATCAAAAAAGGCAGTCCTACCTATTTGCGTGAGAAGATGGACTGGAGGAGTAACCACTTCTCATATTCCATCAGACCATCAGCTAGAGCTCTCAGCATACCGGGACACAGAACTGCTGCATTCCGTGGTAGCTTTAAATATGCAGCGACACGATGCTGGAACTCCATACCACCGCCAATTAGGGATCTAAAATCGATATTCTCTTTTAAATTAAAATTTAAGAAATACCTTCTTGACCAGCAAAAAGAACAAGGTTTGACCATTGTTCCTTACCTTTAGGATTATGACCCATGAACAGCAAGCTGCTATCACATGATTTTGTGTCCATATGCATTGGCTTCCCAGCCTGATGTGTTCCGGTATGAAGACAGTTTGTAATTAGTTTAGTGTATTTTTTGTTTCTGTTTCTTTGAATCTTGTTTACGGTTTTGGTTTAATTTTAATTATTTATTAATTATCCCTGAAAGTAATTGTTAGAGGCTTTAAGTATAATTGTTATAAATGGTCAACTGTATAGGTGTTTATAAAACAAAAAAAATGACAAAGATCATACTAACCTTTTTTGACAAATGTTGATTATTGAACTTAATCTCTAGGTATGAGTGGAGACAGATAGAACCTCTGATGGTAACAGCGCCTATCGGCGTCAAATCGACGGCTAAGGCGGGCACTGAAAATCAGTACTGGAATGGGCTCTGCCCATCGCAGTGTGCGCTGAGAGTCCGCCTTTTTGTGAGACACGGCGTACAACCTCTTGTCATGACTGATTAGCCAGTTTAGGAGGCTTGATTTGTTACTTACAAGTTATGTGGATGAATTCTTGTTCGTCGTCTGAACTTGTCATAAAAAATCCAAAAAATCCAAAAATGCTTGCGTTAGTGCACATTATTACACGTCATCAATGCCACGTAATTTGGATTTGATTCAATGTGATTGACATTTGAAATGTTACAAGCCTCAAAAAAGAAAAGTACTATTTGTAACAATCTTATTTTTTATATTTTTTTACAGTGTTAAAACATTTGTATTTTGGTTGTGTGCTGTGTTTTTCAAATAAAGTTTTTTATTATTATTTATTATTATTATGCCAGCCACAATCACCCGCTGCTGGTGAGATAGCCGACACCAAATAGAAGGCCGACCAGCGGATATAGTGTTAACCATATCAGTGGGTATATATACCCTCTATGAAATTCATAGAATGTTTTTTTTTCTTTACTGAAAATACAGACATTTCGTCACAAAATAAAATTATGATTCGAGTCAGTTATCACATATTGGCAAGAATAAAAATTAAAACGTTAACAGCCACAATCAAAGATGAACCCGCTTCAAATTAAAAATCACATCAAAATAAGAAATAAATTTAAAAATCGAAAACAAACAGCATGTGCAGAACGGGTAATTCAATCCACCTCCATCACTAAGATATTCTGCCATGATATAATACTACACTATACTTCTGAAATCGTCTACCTTTGTAACGATGTCACCATTAGAAACGATCTTATTATTTTAAGAACAAGATTATTTTCGAAAACTGCAACCTTAATGCAAACAGATTCTCATTCTTCTCTTTAAATAAATATGTCGTTTGAAATACAGTAATCGTGTACTACATGAAATAATAACCGCAATGAATAAATCTGAATTAAAACTGTACATAGAATTTCGATGTCACAATAAGTGCGGGCATTATCTACCCTCAATAATGTTCCTGCACAATATTGTCGTTTTCCTAGAAATTCATCTGACAGAACTTGTCTTATTGAAGAGCATTCAGTACAAAATAAAAATAGTACGACTCACCGGATTGTTAGAGTTGTCCGTACATACCGGTTACTTCCCAGTTATCGATGAGTTGCTTTACTACCGCACGCTGCCGCTGTTGTAGTTGGCACGTTTCACAAACCGTTCGTACGCGAATGGCTATACCGACACTTTGACACTATGTGCCCGATCTCGCTTACAAAATTTTAACAAATGGCACCTCGTACGATTTTCGAGCGGAGGGTAGTTCACCGCGACCGACGATCCGTTATACTCTCAAACATTGTGGGCAAATGAGATTCAGATCCCACTTCTGATGTCGGAGACACAAGAATAAACGAGAACATGAATCACAGATACTGCCAATCTGAACTATAGCCAAACACTAATCACTACTAAACGGATACGAATTAACTTAAACACCATCAGCAACCCCCACGAGGGGGTTGGGGCAACGCTCACTCCACCGCGGTGCCCTGTGGAATTCGCCACCTAGGCTAGTAATTCCCCCACTGGTAAATATCGCCTCGTACACACGATATAAAACACAGAGATACAGTAAATCACAAATCAAATAATAGAAAACTACTACGACTCAGGAGTGACTCATGTCACAATCAAGAGATGTGGTCGTCACGAGATTTGAAGAGAAACTGTTTCCTGTTTCCGATCGCCCCGCTTTATATAGACTGTTCCGTAGTGTTCGATAGTGGCAAATGTTTGTATCACTTTTATTATTCGGATACCCTCATTCCGACATATATATAAAATAGTAAAGACAAATTATATACTACCGTGGGAGAGCCACGCTTTGGCATTAATGGGCCAGCTCGACCGTAGTGATACTACGGCCTCACAAAAAACCGGTGTAGAATAGTGCTTGCGCTGTGTTTCACCGAGTGAGTGAGGATACCGGAGGCCCATACCCCAACCCCTTCCCCTATCTCCCCCATCCCCCACCTACATTCCCCCCCCATTTCCAAAGGCCCGCAACGCACTTGTTACGCCTCTGGTGTTGCAGGTGTCCATTGGCGGCGGTAATCGCTTACCATCAGGCAATACGTCTGCTGGTTTGCCGGCCTATTCCATAACAAAAAAAAAACTCTGACAGGTCGGTTTAAGGTAAGTAGTCAAAGGTGCTAAGTTTTCGCCAAATCATTGTGTCCTTATTAACGGAAAGCTATTAAATGATAGAAAATTATCTGCTGTGATGCATGATATATGTTCAAATTGAAATAAAAAAGTTATAATTCTAAGTTTTACTCTAGTTGCCTTTTTAGATATATGGTTAAATATCTTAAAATTAGAAAAAAAACTAATTAGAAAGTTTTGATGAGAACGATCATTTTAAAATAACCTTTGATTACAACACTGTTAATAAAGAAATTACAATATTTTAAAAACGCCTTATTGGCCTTAATCGTGATTTTGCAGACACTTCTCTCACTCTTCTTATACACACTTATTAAAAATCATGACTACAAATTTATGAACCCATGTGTGTCCTAGGAAGTGACTGAAGAAGCAAACTGGTGAGGAAGGAATGTTATCATTCGAAGAAAATAAAATCATGGTATATAACCCAACATTATTACTGAGAGGCCCATGTCCAGCAATTTAGAAAGGCTATAGTTGAATATGAAGTTGGGCACAAAAATGATTTATCATGATAGTCTTCAAAATGTAATAAAACCTGCTCTTGCTCTTTTAAATAAAACAATATGTACATATTTTCAAAACAATCCGAGGCTTTCCTATCTATTTTATTTTGTTATTTCTGTCCAATGTTCGGTACAAATTTAATACAAACTTTATATTCTCAACACAGAATACTTCCTTCCGATTGTTATCTAAATTAAAATGCAGACTTCATTTCTGCATTCATTTTGTACCGCCGTATCGTAATGTAGCAGCAGCTTACTTTTATTAACATGTTACTTGAAGATGGCATACCTATTAAAAAGAACAGTGACTTTTTTCTATTTTATTACTTTATAATTGAGTTCATTGTTTGTTAGATACTTCCTCCTAGATCAATACTTTTCGCTTCGCTCGTAAAAATTTAGATTTTGACAACCAATTTTGCTGTGATAAAGATTGACTGATATTTCAGACTACAAACTATACAAATAAATAAAATTGGAGTGTCTGTTTGTAATATTAAAAAAAAATACTAAAGGCGTATGTATGTATACACGGAAATTATACCAAAATAACGTTTTTGACAATTTTTGTCTGTCTGTCTGTATGTTCCGGCTAATCTCTGGAATGGCGGGACCGATTTTGACGGGACTTTCACTGGTAGATAGCTGATATAATACGGAGTAACTTAGGTAAACCGCCGTTGTAAAGGTACAATAATAACCGCGGGTAATACCGTAAGACTCAGCCGGTATTTACAAATATACAAGACTAGTTCTTGTATATTTGTAAATACCTACCGGCTGAGTCCCTACTGACCCACGTAACCTCGTTTACGTCTCCTATTGCCCGTAGCGTAATAATTTAACCTTATATCATCAACTACTTATCAGTGCAAATCCCGTGAAAATCGTTCCAGCCGTTCTACAGATTAGCCGGAACAAACAGACACACAGACAAAAATTGTAAAAAATGTCATTTTGGTATATGTACCGTGTATACACATGCGTTTATTGAAAATCAGTTATTTTAATGTTACAAATAGACACACCACTTTTTTATTTATTTGTATAGATTGATATTTGAAAAGTAATTTTCACTAGTTAGTTCAATTTTCCCGAGAGAGAAAAAGATTACACTCTTGATACTAATCTTATTACAGAGAAACAAGACTATAATGATATATAGGAGACGTAACATTACTAATGATCTAAATAAAAAAGATTATATTTCATCCAATTTATTGGACAAACAAGAAAACAGTAGGTACGTAGAAACATAATATGAGTAATAACAAGGCAGAACATACAACAAAATATAATCAGGGATCTGAAAACTATTGTGTTATAAACCACGTTTTCCGAAATGTCTCAAAAATTATAGTACCTAGCAGGTAAATCTATATCTATACTAATATTATAAACGCGAAAGTTTGTAAGTTTGGATGGATGGATGGATGTTTGTTACTCTTTCACGCAAAAACTACTAAACGGATTTGGATGAAACTGTACAGTAATACAGCTTATACATCAGAATAACACATAGTCTACTATTTGCCACGATAACCGACATATACGCGGGTGGAGCCGCGGGCAACCACTAGTATATTATATATAGTTTTCATTGCCGAAATTTATTTGCCTCAATACATCCATTCCTTATCTGTAGGATACCAAAAACGATGGGCTTAGCGACCTTTCTTAGTACCTACTATTAAAAATTATATTTGACTACTCAAAGTTGACAGGTTTTAAGCGAACGAACGTAATACAGTACTTAGAAATGTACATATATAATCAAAGGGAATACCCAACATGAACATTTAAAAGGGACGGCCTAACCACTTAAGATCATTTTCTAGTCTACAGTCGGCTGAATTAAAACCACTATAAAATATAACAGGAATATTTAGAAATAACTTTTAGGTTATTTTGAAGGAGTGTAGTAGGCATATCAATCTCTTCGAACCGTCAAAGAAAAACAGAATTGCTTAAATTGATGAATCTACATTCAATTCATGTTTTAAGAACTAAAAGAACATACTATATTAAACCAAATGCATGAAATACCGAGAGCCAGAGTCAGATCATCCAAGATTTTCAAGTCATAATCCAGTAAAAGCTTTGGCGTATGGTTAACTACGAAGATACAAATAAAATAGTCACTATCCCTATTACGTTTATGACTACGGACACAAAAAAAAAACATTCTAAACATATACAATAAAAATAAATATTTTGTTTAAATAAATTAGGAGATAAAAAAGATCTCACTTCTTTAAGTAATATCAAAGTTCAAGTAACACACGTACAAATACAAATTGAAATTTCACTTCTACTTACAGCTAAAGTAAAACTTAACAGTATGATCCATTCAGCAGACCGCAACAGTAGCTTGTATTAAATTGTGAACTTAAATGTTGCGAGGCCTATCTTCTTCGAAACTAAATTCGCAAATTTCGCTAGTTGTCTTGGATCTTTAAGTTATCCAGGATACTATTATAAGGGATTAATCGGACCATGTAATTGTTTCTAGTATTCTGCTTAGTAATTTGAAAATTTCAAGTAACTTTTAAGTCTCTGTGACATTGTCAATTTATGGCTTTTAGGTTTTATGTGAAGTCATTAGTGTTATTATTCTAAGTCAGCAAGTTAAAGAAAGGTCAAGAGGACAATGTTAAAACTACATCAAATAAAAAATCACAGGTAAATCAGTCCTGGTTTATATGGTTTTTTTTAAAAACAAATCTCGCACTAGGCATAAGTAGGAACTGTATCGCGGGTACCTTACAAACACATACGGATACATGACATGGATATAAAGAACAGTCACACTCAGAACAACAATTTGTGAATCACACAAAGTGTTGTCCCATGTGGGGTTTGAACACACAGCACTCAGCACAGTAGAAAACGCTACGATATCCGGGTAGTCAAAATACAGGGATGTCATCACAGAGAAGTCGTAGTTGCTTTCAAATCTCTTAATCATTATTATTTGTTTATTTGTTGTGTCGCAGGCTTTTACTCTTGGATTTAATAACTTTTGAATAATTCTCGTAACATAAATATGTATATTAACTGCACACACTTGCACAGATGCATTTACATTCGTGTATTTATACATAATATGACTATTTTGTGACTTAGTTTTAACTGGAAAATTTGTCCCTAAGGGATTTATCCCTGAACGCAAGAAAGACACCAGGTCGACCAGGAAGGAAGTGCATCAGGGCCTGGACTGGACTAAAATATCACCAATTTAAATAGGCCGCTCAAGATCGTGAGGGATACGGTCTGCTGACCTTCAAACTTCATTTTGAAGATGGCTCCCCATGATGATGATAATAACGCAAAACCTGAAAGTTAACATGTTGGATTTATTTAGATTTTTTTTAATTAAAAGCCTATATAGAAAACATTCGTCACCTTTTGAACCGACTTTGAGAATGGAGGTGGTTCTCAATTTGACTGTATTTTTTTATGTTTGTAACCTCAGAACTTTCGACTGAGTGAACCGAGTATGATGATTATTTTTTTATTTCAAAGCTAAATGGTGGTGGTTTTTTTTTTTTTCGTGTGGTCCCATTTCGATATGGTCCTTTTTTGTAATTCATGCCGTCTGAATAGCATTCTTTTTTGTATTTACCTACATATTCTATCAATTAATCTTACTAGTAAAATTGAGAACACTTTAATCAAAATTTGTCAAAAGTTTGAATTAACTATCCTAACCTATTGTGAATTTGTAATAAATCTTGTATTTCGTTCTGACAGAGAACTAAAACATCGCGACAACTTTCAAAACGATGCTTAAAATGATAAAGTTGCAAAGTTCTAAATTGATTTCCACCTGTTCACCAAGTTATATAATACAATTAGTTTGTTACATTAATATTAACTTCCTTGTGAATTTAATTTGTTCGTGTTTGTTCCAAGAGATTTAATGAGATGATTGCGAACTCTAGCCGTTGTGTAAGGATCATTGAATGGTTGTTCCAATTCCAATGAAATATCGAGTCATTAATGAAGTTCCTAGTATTGTCTTTTCGAACAAAAGTAGGTACTTAATTGAAACTTCTAGAGTGTATTAGAAATATCATCCATGACTTTAACAATTAAGTATTTTTCTTATCTTGTATTATGTGTGTGTGTTGCATGAAGAACAGACGAATGAAGAGTGTGATATAGTTACATAATACATATAATGTGTTAGGTTCTCTTTTATGCAATTTGTTTTAACAGACAAAAATTATATTATTGAATGATGATGATATTAGTTTCTTAATACTTCAGATTGTCAAGTGTAAATGAGTTAACACAGTATGTAATATTTGTTTCAAGTTTTTATTACTTGCACGTAATCTTATACACCTAATGCACTATTACAAATTAAAACCAAACAACACTGATTTCGTTAGAATCTCATAATCACAGTTTGAGCTGCACATGCTCATATGATGCCTATGTGCCTGTTTAAAATACTATTGCCCACAGATAGTCTAGTCAACAAGTTCAAAAACGTGTTTAATAGAAATAAAACTCCTAAAAATATGTGCGATAGCTCATTCGATTCGTCTAGAAAAATGTTTTTTAAGGGTTTATTAACACATAAAAAAATGCGATTGTCATGAACAAAATAAGCAAAAAAAAAAGGTATTTAGATACAAGATTTTTTTTTCTAGTCTAATCAACACGTTTTTGAACTTGTTGACTAGACTAAGATAACATGACACCTCCAGAACAAAACATTTGTTAATACAAGGCCACAATATTGTAAAATATATTTTCTATATACAAATATGGAATCAGTCTTTAATAGTCCACTGCTGGACATAGGCCTCTTTAGAAATGATAAACACATAGATATATTCTGAAATAATAATAATTTCGCTTTGCTATCAGAAAAACGTGAACTACAATATCCCAGTTTAGTTCAATCTGTCAAGCTCAACTGTTTTTTAGATTTGAAAACTAAAACAGACATATTTCAAAATAGAATAAAGCCTGACTGTCAAATAAATAGATTTCGTTTTTGAGTGCCGTTATTGGATGCTGTCCATGTGCCACCTATCAAATATTTCAGCTGTATCGAAATTTTAGATTTAAAATATAGAATGCAACTGTCCAATTCATAGTTATTACTGGTATTGAAATAGACTAAGCCGTATTTCGTTTAAACTAGTAAAGTAGATCACTTCTACCTGTGTAATATTTTTAGCAGTCTATTATGTTTCTATCTACTACAGAAAGTACAACAGACAAGATGGTAGGGCCACCTTAAACCCCACAATAACTTTATAAGTAATATTGTAGAAGGAAAGAGAGGAAAAGGAAGACCGAGACATAGTTATATCGACCAGAATAAGGAAAAAGTAGCGTTTGCGACGTATGCTCTTCTTGATAGGGGAGCTGGATAAAGCTGCATCGACGAGAGCGTAGCTCTTTAGTAAATGATGATGATGGACGTTTGCATGTTTCACCGTAATGCCTAGACATCTGAGCCGATTTTAATGTATAAGGTATCAATTCATTATAATGTTCTGTTGACATAGGCTATATACATTTTATCAAAGGTTTTAGCATAGCAGTTGGGTTATAGTTTTTAAAACTCTTTCTTGTTAATACTACCTATTACATATTGGCCTCATGGCCATGGTAACAGATTCTGACTGGAAAAAATCCTACATAGAATAAATAATTTTTACATCACTCATGTTCGGTAAGTAGGTTTTTATTACCTCCAAATGGGGCTTGTAGGTGACTAATTAGCGCTTTATGGTAATAATGTAGCTAGAAAAGCCCTAGGGCGGTAAGTAATTAAAAAAAACACTTTTTTCTTTGAAAAAGTTCGCGTATATCTAACTATCATACTGGCAAAGGACATCATGCATTCAGCCCAATGACCAAAGAGGTCGCTTTGCTATTCAGCCTTGTCTTCGTGTGAGTATAATAGACATCAATTTTAAATATCGAACGGCGAAGCTCAATTTCGTTCTTGAAAAAAAAGAAGTTCTTTACTTGATTCTTTTTAATGAAAAAAGGCGGGAATAGAAAACTTTTACTTTAAATATTGTTTGTTTCTGGGATTTTTTAAATGTTTTATTCTTATAATGCCGGTTTTTTTCTACTTACCTCACAATCGAGATGTAAAGCAGAATAGTTAGCTCGGGTGTAAGCACTAATTGCACCCTCGAACTATAGGCGCCCTCGCTGAGCTCGTGCACCTAAATATCTCGGGCTTCAATTGATGCCTTACAGCCTTTGGCTACTAATCTACTATTAATATAATAATGATGATTAAAAAGAAAACATTTGTTCTGTATCTGTGCTATGTCTATAATATGTATGAGAGGGACTATATATTGGCTCAGTGGTAACGACGTAGGTTAACACATTGCCATGTCAGTCTATGATGGGTTACCATTCTTAATATGTTGACGGGTTAAGATGCCCTCCATGTCTCGTAGAACACGTTGGTCCTCATTGCCATACGATTATCTATGGCAATAGTTACGGGTGGTTGGATCACTAAAAAATACTACAACAGTTATTATATAGAATTTTCCTTAACGCCTAGTACCTACTTGAATTGTTTGGCTCTGATGGTAGTGGCTCTACGTAAAATATCGAAGAGCCTCATCATAGTCTATTTAAAGCCGAACGATTTTTTTTTTAAAGAATCAGGGCCAACTGAGCAGACCTATGGTATGGTATACCTGATGGTAAGCGATTACCGTCGCCCATGGACACCCGCAACACCAGAGATGTGACAAGTGCGTTGCCGGCCTTTGGGGATGGGGAAGGGGATGGGGGGATGAGCCTCTTGCGCAAGCGCTGTTTCACACCGGTTTTCTGTGAGGCCGTGGTATCACTTCGGTCAAGCCGACCCATGCATGCTGAAGCGTGGCTCTCCCACGGTATAATTTGGGTAAAAGAGGATCGGAGAAGAATTTATATGTTCAGAAAATACAGAAATATAGTTTTAATATGAACAGTCTGGTTACCATAATATGGGGCCTGCCTAACTAACAAAACTTTTTGCTCATTATATTTGATCATTATGACGCATAAAGGAAAATTCCACTTTTAATTAAATAACTGATTGAGTCAGTAATACTGTTATATTTTTAAACATTTCAATGGCACTAAAATAGCTCAAAAGACGAAAAAAAAGTAACGATATTGAACAACCTACGTTAGTTAACGACGTATACTTTTCTGCTTGGTTCTAAATTCAAACTCCTGACAGTTGCAATTACCAAGTGCTATGCTAGAAAGAGAAAGAATACTCCGTCAACAGCTTTCGCTTGGACCCCTCGTGAAAGACCATTAGTCAAACCAAGCTTTTAAACTGTGTAAATGACATGATTTATATGGAGCACTCTGATTTTTACTCTTTTTCGACGTCTACTTTGAAATGTTGCGAGTATTCCATTTGGCCGTAAACGCGAGTAAAATGAAAGAGCCACTGAAGTAAAATGCCTTTTCTCTGGACGAATTTTCTTTATGAAGTAATTGGTACGTTCACCGATTTCATTAGATTAGTTTTACACAGTTAGTGTGACTTTGATAACATAATAAGACATTTAAATAACTTGAAACCAATAGTAATTTGGTGTGTTAATAATTTAATGGTATTTTTACCATTTTGTTTAAATTTCGGTCCTGTGACATACAAACCATCTAGAGTGAAACTAAACAGAGCTTGTATTAGGGGTACCTATGGCTTTAACCCTCTCCTGAGAGGAGACCCGAGCCCAGCAGTGGGACATTATGGGTTGTTGATGATGTACTATGGGTTGTTAGCTTGTACTAGACAACTGATGTAAATACATTTGTAATAAAATAATATACACACATCAAAAGTGTCTAGGGATCAACATATGTGTCTAGGGATCAACATATATTTTTGCAATAACTTTTCTCCTGATTGATATTAATTAAAATTTTCTTTAAGGATTCATCAAATAAAGTGTTTTCGTTTGTCACAGTAACGATAAACCAAGTCACCTTTGCATTAATAAAGAAATTTGCCATTTTCCTAATAAAAGGATTTTTGACATTTGAACCACTAACATTAAAGTTCGAATAAAAGACTGAAATAACAGTTTTCTTTAAAATTTTATTAGGTAACTTAAACAATTAATAATCCGTGTTTCTACCGCGAACACTAACACAAGAACATCGGTTTGGCATACTCAAAATGAGTTCATCTAAATCACGCTGTGGAATGGCCGCCCATGTTCGTTGCAACAACAAAAAAAGGTCTTCTTGCGACTGGATACCCTCCATATTCGGCAGAGCTCTTCTCTGTAGCATATCCCATGCATGCTCAATCGGGTTCAAGTCTGGCGACTGAGCAGGCTAGGGCCAAAGCCACATCTCAATCTCAAGAAATCCGCATAAAAATGCTTGATCCCTAGACACTTTTGATGTGTGTATATTAATACACCCATATTATATTATATATATATTTGTTATACCCAAATCTTGGGTTGACGCTATTTTCGAAGATGTATAACATTTTTTAAATGTATTCCTACGAATAAAAACTTCCAGCAATTATATTTAGTACAATTATACAGTTCGTTATCACTTAGGTACTTCAGGAATACCTGAAAATCATGAACTTGGCTAAAACATTAAGGAAATAATTACTTAAAAATCAATAAATGACTAACTGCAAACACATTTCAAACCACCTGTAATTGGTGTCATTAATTTTACTCTCTAACCACTAACAAAATTTAATCGGAAAGCTCAAAAGTTTAATTACAACTTCGTAATATTTCATAATAATTACTTCCAATGATAATTTGATCATTATCGAATTACCTGCCTACGTTCCTTTGGAATTATATTTAACTATAATGTAATTCTATAGTTTTGGTAAAATATATTTATGACATGTCACAAAGTTGTAAGAAATAAAAAAAGTGACAAAATAAAAACCAAAGGCCAAAAAAATAATCTGTTTTATTTTGGGACTAACTGCTCAGTTATAATAACTTCATCCTTTAGTTTATAAGCTTATATTTTTAAGTAAATAAAGCTCACAAGTATTTTTTTCCAAATTTTCCAAAATATAGAAACATAATGCATCTTCGCCTGGTTACGAAAAAACTTATGTTAATATTTGTTTTCATACTCCTTTAAAATATTTTTCTTCTTAAAATTGTACTTCTTAAAGTGTACAAAAGATTTCATTTTCACTCATTCCCTTGTATAATAGATGGGATTAATAACAGAACTTATCATGTCACAATTGAGGTTGAAAAAGTAATGTTTGACTTGTGACAAAAGCTTTAACAATGTATCTGAAAAAATTATTATTTCGTAGGAATGTGTACAATAACCAATAATTGCTATCGTGAAAATATGGGCGCAAAACAATAAAATAATTATTTTGTATCGCACGACACGTACCTCAGATAAAAATGGTTATTGTTGGAGTTATATAAAGCGAATACGGGTAGGTTTTGTGATCTGCTTTTCATACACGGAGTTTACACATAGGGCATTAAAGTATTGAACTCTGCTAGTGTACACACTCCACAGGGCTAATTTTGTACATAAAAGCATATGCTTAATGAATCACTAATAAGCTCTCATACAGATTATTCTCTACCGTTTCTTATCTCTACTTTAAACATTTCTTACTGTTATTTAAATAGTTATCAAGGTCAATATTTTCCCAATTTAAGTTTAAGGGACATTGCTAAAGACTGGCAGTTTTATGGCGGTCTAAATGGCTAGCACTCTCTGTTAGGTTTGCAATAGTTTTCAGTCGGGACAAAGAAAATTAATTTAAGGCTAAAGGACAAAGAGAGTTGTTAATAATATCAAGTTATTCTCTGTACTATAAATAAAGATCCATTATTCTTAGTAAGATGTCGAAAAAAAACAAATCGAGATACTTGTAACTCCTACCAGATATTTGTACTCTTGAATTAAAAATATACCATAAAATTACTACTAAAGGGGAATTTTAGCATAAATATCCGGTACACAGATTAATTTCATGAATTTAAGGCGCACTTTTCGCACACTCCTCTAACGAATTGAACAACCGTTTAAATTTTGCATCATCATGTTGCAAACACGACCCTAATACCCAAAATGGAGACGGTCACGTATCTTCCATATAGCACATTTTGTATATTATTTTATCTAGGAAAGTTTAAATATTAGTTACATGATACTGCATATTACTGATTATAAGGCGTTGTATCAGTTACTAGACTAGGTTCCTTGAATTTTACGAAGGTAATTTTATGAATGCTTGCGTGAATATATAGTTTAAAGAATTTAAGTTGCCATAAAAAGAGTAATAACAATGTTTTGAGCCAAACAATCGTAATTTCCCATAAGAAAAGTTTCTGCAATATGTGTAAACTTTTCAATTATATACGAGTATTTAGGTATTCCCTTACACTTCAACTTTATAAGTGTTATACAAAATTTTGTTGCGACTAAATTTAAACTCAGTAATTAAGTCAAATTAAGTCTCGCGCCTTATATCTTCGCAAGAGAAAATTTAATTTAACGCCTTTTAAGGTGGTTTCACGTATGTAATCTTTAATCAAAGAGGGCCGTTAAGTTTCTGATGTAACTCTGAGCGTTCATCGCTTAGTTGAGAGAACCATTCTTATAATGAAATTTCCCTTTTAATAGTCCACGGAATTGAGACAGGGTGAAATTGCAAAATCTTCGCTAATGGTGCGTAACCACGTAACTTAATGTTACGAGTGTGTGCGCTAGACCGTAACTGACTCTCACACACCTATATATTAAATTTGTGTAAAGGACCCGCGAATTATTCTCGGAATACCCCTGCTATTTGCGATAAAACCTTCAAGTTCTAGCGAGAAATAAAATTGAACGGATTACGTTTAGTGCTAATGTTAAGGATTTAAAGAAATCAGCGGGCGTTTTTCTTCCTTTTTTCCAACGAATAAGCCGCGCTTAATAATGTTCGTTGGTGTTTTAGGCGGGGCAATACTTCACAGTCATTTATTCTAGAGGTAAATAAAATCTCTCGTCTGGCTCGTCGTTTAAATGTGCAAAGAATTTTAACGTTACTGGGTTTTATTTTACTCTGTTTATTAAATTAACTGAAATTTGTTTATAAATAATAATAATAAAAAAAATTAGGTAATTTACGAAATTAGTGCATAATGTCCTGTTGATATACAAGGATTTACATGGGGCAAACAGCGAGTCACCTCTGACCCTCAAACTAGGTAGGACCCTCAACTGTGTGATGAGTCGTCAGTGGTTTGTCACTCTGGTCACTTACTAGGTACAAGCTCTTAATACTAAATAACAAACTAGTAAAGGTAATATATATATATTGTTAATATTAAGTCAAAGTAACATTTTGGTGTCTTTTGTATTTTCAGGGTTGCGTAGTTTTAATTTCGCCATATCTCAGCACCCGCGTATGTCCGTCTATTCATCCGTACTTAAATAATATAATTTTGTAAACGTACTTTTAGAGAGAGGTGATATTTCTATTTTACCAAACGGTAGTTATAACCTGTGAACATTTACGTAACCTGACGCATTTATAACAGTATTCTATTTATTTCCACGTTCAACTTTAATCGTGCTTAGATTCAGTCTTAATATTATATTTATTGTGATAGTGTACACAGATTCAATAAGCCTATTATTTGATTTCCAATTTTGCAAATATTTGACTATGAACCTAAGCTATCAATAGGAGTTTGAGACTGTTACTCAAATATATAACGTGAAGCCACAGAATGATTACATTTGACATTTGACTTTTGTCCCAGATTCCTTTGAGTTGTCTGTCATTCGTGCCACATAAATGAACAGATTTTCATAGCTGTTGACAAAGGCGACTTTGGAAAGATATGTTATATCATTTTTAACCGACTTCCAAAAGAAGGAGGTTCTCAATTTCATCGGTTTTTTTATGTATGTACATCGATTACTCCGTCAATTGTGGACCGCTTTTGAAAATTCATTTTGTGTTCGAACGGGTATGCTCCCCATGTGGTGCCATGGCCACCATATCAGGATCTGATGCTGGGATCCCAAGGAAATCGAAAGAAACCCTCAAATTATCGTGAGTGCCTGCAATGAAGTTAAGAGCAATTGTCTGCATGTCTTCATATTCTGTAGACATCATTTAATTTTAAATGAAATGATGATGAGAGACTTGAGAAAGACTAAAAAGCGAAAAATAAAAATAAAAAAATCGTTTAAAAAACCGACTTCAAAAACTAAAAAGTTAAAAATAACTTAATTTGTATGTGCTACATATTCATAGGTTTGAAGTCGGTAACAAGCCAAAATGTAATAGTGGGTACCGCACTCGCATCGCGTGACCTTGAGTGGGATAGCTGCTCTTCGCGTTGAACAAAACAACCGAAGCGTCGGTGACGTCGAAATATAGCGAGTGTGGTACCTACTACACACCTACTACCTACACTGACTTCAAACCTATGAATAGGTAGCACATACAAATTAAGTTATTTTATACTTTTTAGTTTTTGAAGTCGGTTATTTTAAAAGAAGTTTTTTTTTTCAGTATTTATTTGAGTATATTATCAGCTTTATACTAATTATTTCGTGTCTAGTCGCTTCAGTCGTCGTAACACTGTATGGTTGGTCATACCACTTGTGACCTACAATTGCGTGATCGAAGTGATGTTAAAGAATCAGGCCAAATGTTGGTGTGTTAAGATGTTACATAACTCTATTGATGCTTTTTACTTTGCTACCAGAGGGCCTTTATTTTGGGGGAATGCACACAAACAATGGCAACGTATTTGTGGTTCTGAGTTGGTGTCCATGAGGTGACATGTCTGCTCGTCTAAAGAGAAAGACAATCATTTGTCAAGTGTCTGGGTGAGTATATATAACTGTGTATGTATAACTAGTTGAGCCCTGCGATGTTACCTACGGCATAACAAAAACAACTTCGAGTAACGCCACGGGACGAAGCTAGTTTTTTTTATGGAATTGGGGGCAAACAAGCTGACGTATCGCCTGATAGTAAGCGATTACCGCCGCCCATGGACACCCGCAACACCAGAGGCGTCACGGAGGGAGGGTCGGCGGAGGGGGAGGGTTTGGGTATGGGCCTACGTTATCCTGACTCACTCAGTGAAACACAGCGCCAGCGCTGTTTCACACAGGTTTTCTGTGAAAAATGGAAGCCTAAGTTACTTCTTAAGTTATCCGCTACCTGCCAGTATAAGGCCCATCAAAATCGGTCGAGCCATTCCATAGATTAGCTGGAACAAACAGACAGACAGACAAAAACTTTATAAATTGCTTTTTTGATGTAACTACCGTACATACTTTCATATGAATCTAGTAAAAAGCTATAATTTGAAATTGCAAACAGACACTTCAATTTTATTTAATCTGTAAAGATATATCTAAGAAGATTTTTTAAGCAGTCTAGTCAAACATACAACTGTCTAATTAATTATAAATCTATCAAGTGTGCTTAAAGGCCTCTCAAGTTTTAATTATCATCCGTCTAAGACTAAAACTTGAGACGTCTTCAGTCCATAAAAGAAATATAATAAGACAGTGTTTTATTTATACTGATTGACGATACGATTCGACTGCCTCGATGGCGCAGTGGCACGTTTGGCCTAGTGGTTTAACGGTCACCACGCCGTTTCCTACTTCGCCAAGTGTCGAGGGTTCAAATCCCACGTAGGACAACACTTTGTGTGATCCACAAATTGTTGTTCTAAGTCTGGATGTTCTTTGTGTCCGTTTCATCTATGTTTGTAAAGTCACCTACGACACGGGAGTCTTTTTTAAAGAAATAAAGAAGTAAGAAGTATGCGACTGCTGTGCTTGAGGTCTTGGGTTCGATTCCTGGATCGGACCAAATGTTTGTATAATCTGCAAATATTTGTTTCGGAGTTTGGGTGTTTTCTATGTATAATATGTATGTATTTACAAAAACAAAAGTATATATGTATTTATATCAGTTGTCTAGTACCCATAACACAAGCTCTGCTTAGCTTGGGACTAGATGGCGCTGTGTGTTAGATGTCCGAAATGACAACCATCCACTATTTAAAGGCTTCGCATGCTATCAGTCCATATGCTTATTTTAAAATATACAATATTTAGGCGAAACAGGGTTTTCGTAGACGTTCTCCAACTATTTATCTTATGTCACTAATTAACTATAGGTAAATAAATTAAAAAAAAAAAATAATAATATAATAAATCCTCCTTTCTAAGGAGAGGCTTATGTCCAGCAGTGGACTGTTAAAAGCTGTTGATAATGATGAACTGAATTAAGCTACAGAGATATTATCATTTTATCTACGACATATCCTTGCATAAATTGTAAATAATAAATTTAGGCATTTCGACCGAAAAATTTCCAACCAAATACACACATCAAAAGTGTCTAGGGATCAAGCATTTTTATGCGGATTTCTTGAGATTGAGATGTGGCTTTGTAATAAATTTAAGATTTTATAAATTTATATGGATCCTTTTTGGTGCATTTCATAATTTGAATCAGGAACTGTCATTCAAATTCGAGTAAAAGATGAAAATCAGCTGTCATTATTTTCCCTATAAAAACATACAACGCATTGAAGATATGCTATTGGCCGCGCGTTTTTCCTACGTTTAATTATTTTTGTCAATTATGCTCTTAGGCATTGAAAAAGTTTATCACAGTTCCATAAATATTCATATTAAAGTAAGAAATAAATCCGGTTTATTTCGGGATTCCTTTTTATTGCAGCAAGTATTATTTTTCCCATATAAAAATGCATCATTTATACATGCACACTTAAGTGGAATGCTTTAATTTTTAAATAAAAAGGTGTCTTTAAATAATAAGTCCTAATAATAGGTATTAGGAATATTTCTAGGCTATATTCCCCGATAAAAGTTCAAAACTTAGTCACATATATCAAAACAACCTCTCGTTTCCATAATAAAAGATTTCTCTAATGAAATATCGAAAAACATTTTAATAGTTTTGAAACAACAAATTGTGCAATCACCATTTTAATAAAATTACACAAAGCTTGGTGGAAGCTATTTCGAGCTCGATGTAAACGATGTTATTTCGCAGGATTATCCAAAACTACGCGGCGGTTACGTTAAATTGGCATTCACCAAACAAAGGGCACTCCAGACAACCTCTGCTATATTTTATAATAATAAATATAAATAATAAATATTTCGGACATCTAACTCACAACGCCATCTAATCCCAAGCAAAGCAGAGCTTGTGTTATGGGTACTAGACAACTGATATAAATACATTTATACAATTTTTCGTAAATACGTACATATTATACATAGAAAACACCTAAACTCCGTAACAAATATTTGCAGATCATACAAACATTTGGTCCGACCCGGGAATCGAACCCGAGACCTCAAGCACAGCAGTCGCATACGCTACCACTACGCCACGGAGGCCGTTTGGTAAGAATTATAAGAACCTAAGGTGCACCTAATTACATTTACCTACCTCAATATGTACATAGATGGCTAGATAAAAAAGTTGGTTGTCTGTAAAGTCGGTTTACGGACGATAGTTTAACGTGACAGCGTCATAACAAAACATTGATGAAATGATTCGGTGATTAATTTCATCAATGTATACGAGAGATAGATGCGGCACTTATAATTCTTACTAAACTGCCTCGGTGGCGTAGTGGTAGCGTATGCGGCTGCTGTGCTTGAGGTCTCGGGTTCGATTCCCGGGTAGGACCAAACCGCTTCATGAACTTTTTTTCATTTTTTAAATGGTAGTAAAACAAAGGTTAACTTTCACTGTAAGTAAAATATTTATACCTGAAATACCATCTTTTTAACCGACTTCCAAAAAGGAGGAGGTTCTATGTTCCACTGTATGTATTTTTTTTTATTTTTTTTTTATGTATGTTCATCGATTACTCCGTCAATTGTGGACCGATTTTGAATATTTTTTTTGTATTCGAAAGGGTATGCTCCCAAGGTGGTCCCATTGCCACCATATCGGGATCTGATGATGGGATCCCAGGGAAATCGAGGGAAACCCTCATTTTTTATAGGCACATACTATGTTTTTCGTATATTTTCTGAAGTTACACCGGTATTTACGTCTGGCAGTCATCATTTTATGATGATGAGCTGATGATGTAAGGTACAACTCCTTAACGGTTAGGAGTTGGAGGATAAATCTTTAAATATCATATGTATATACGTTACCTTAAGTCGTATTCTTTCAAATTATTGAGGTAAGCTGATGGTGGAAGGCGGAAGGTACAACTCCTCAGCGGTTAGGAGTTGGAGGATAATTCTTTCAATTTCATACGTATCTAAAAGACCTTCAGTCGTATACTTTCAAGTTATTTAGGTGAACTGATGATAGAAGGTTAAAGTCTACAAGAGTTACGGATTAGAGGATGATTTTAATATTAAACGTACGTATAGACCTTAATTTGTATTCTTGATGATGAAATTTGATGAAATAGTTCAACTTGCTACTTACCTAAGCTTACCTAAGCCAAAAAGAATACAAACTAACAATTACAAACGTCTAAGCGATAGTCACTTGGCACCGACTTCAAACAGATTCTAGGTTCCTAGCACACATTATAATACTACTATTTAAATGAATAAAGAATTAGGTATAGGCAATTTATGAAGAACCAGTTTTTTACGCTTTTAAGTGTTTTTTGGCAGAGAGTTTTCGTTGGATGTTTTTTGGAAGTCGGTTTTTCTTTTATAAAATTGAACTTTTTCAGACATTATTACACGAAATAGAAGGACTAACAGACGTGATAGACTTCGAATACATAAAGAAAATACAGATGTATTGCAGAAAAGTATCTACTGCATGACGGCAGTCATATTAGCAGGATACCTCAAGAATAAAAAAAAAACTACTCTTTCGGAAGCGCCTACATGACTTTTTAATAAAGAAATGCTACTTAAGCTACTGCATAAGTATTTGATAAGTGTTTTTACAGCAAGTGATTTTGTCTCAGAGATATAAGAATATTCTGTATTATTTTTAGTTGCCATTACTTTATTTTATTATTACATAATTCAACTGATTTGTTTGTAGATTATAGTTTAGATGTAACATTTCGACATTTTAATATTTTATATTGACATTTTATTTTTGTTGGTTTCAAATGCGTAGTGGTAAATGTAATATAGTATTCACAAATAATCTACTGCTATTCTTCCAAACAATAATTTTTGCATGTTAAGATAGGCCAAAGAGGACATGTACTCATATACCTACCTATAAAAAAAATGTAACACCATTGTACACCTTTGTTCAGCAAATAAATGAATTATAATTATGAATATTGTTATTTTTTTTTTTGGCCCGCCAAAATGACTCTACTCTGCCTGATGGAAAGCATAAGCAGAATCTAAGAGTATTGGTCGCCATACTCACTGCGAATGCAGACAATGCAGTATGGCGACACACACCATGGCGGCCTAGTGATGCTGCTGCATCTTTTAGTCTAGTCAACAAGTATGAAACTTGTTGACTAGACTATTTGGGCCTCCGGTCTCGCACTCACCAACGAAACACGACAGCACGAACGTGGTCATTTTACGTTGATTTTCTGTGCGAGGGTAGTACCGCCCCGGTCGAGCCGGCCCATTCGTGCTGAAATCAGCGTGGCACTACTACCTTTATGTTATTGAGTACAACAATATAAAAAATCAATTTGTTTTGCATCTGTGTATGTAATAATAAAATGTTAGTAAGTCAATGGTAGGATGTACGAAAAAGGCGAGCTCGTCGGCGCTCACCTTTATTTTTATTAAATATTCGTGCAATGAATATTGGTTGTATCGCTGAAATTCATGCCAGCGTGTAGAAATTGCTACAGATTGGCTGGCATATCGGAACGGCACAAAAGGGCTCCCTATGGCAACGTAACTTTACGCAAACTATGGATATTTGCTATTGATTATATTCAGCGCACTCTTCAAATATTTTTTTACTTTTATTCAAATGTAAATTATACATTTCTTTCTAATTAAATAGTTTAAGTTTGTAAAGCTTAGTGGAATTGGAGTGGAATCCACCGTGGGAGAGCCACGCTTCGGCATTAATGGGCCAGCTCGATCGGAGTGATACCACGGCCTCACAGAAAACTCGTCTGAAATAGAGCTTGCGTTTTGTTTCACCGAGTGAGTGAGGATACCGGAGGCCCATCCTCTACCCCTACCTCCCCCTCCCCATCCCCAAAAGGCCGGCAACGCACTTGTGACGCTTCTGGTGTTGCAGGTGTCCATGGGCGGCGGTAATCGCTTACCATTAGGCGATACGTCTGCTCGTTTTCCCGCCTATTCCACAAAAAAAAAATCACCAGATCCAGAGTTTTACTCCAAAAATTCTTGAAAACAATTTACATTTTAATGATGCTTACAGTCTCTTGTTAGTTAATCAGCACCAAACATCAACATTGAAAGTTTAATATGGAACCATTGACTAAAATTCATTATTTACACGCTAATCAGTGTTAAACAAATTATAACTAAATTTCCGGAGCTACGAGCGAATTAATAAACCCAATTTCGTTGATTATCATATTGTGAACGTTGTGACGTCCATAAATTTGAAGTTATGGCAATTTCGTACTGTCCGCTTAATATGTTTCTATTAAGATAAACTTGTAGAAGCCGTTACAAACTAAGATTTTAATTGGAAAATTACAATTTAGTTCAATGACATTAAGAGGTGTTTGATATTTTTTAATGACTAGTTAACGTAAGTAGAAGAAAATGAAAACATTTTAATAGGTACTTAGGGAATTCGTTGTTCGGTTGTATCGTTATGGTCTTGTGTTTTTTAAGCATAGTTTTCGTAAAAAACAAAGTACTGTTTAACAGGTGTGGTATAATTACACGCATTTGAAACTGAAAACAAAACAATTTAGTTGGAAAATATAATCGATTGCAAACGAAAATACTAGTGTTAGACAATGGACACTTATCAAAATAAAACATCTTAACTACAACTTTAATGACCTATGAGTTTAGGGAACGGAGACTAAACAAGTTTGAAGGCCCTTTATTAAGGAATATCGGTTCTTAACACTTTGGCTATAAGTAAACCCAACAACCGAACATAGCCGGGATTCCGCAAAATAAACACATGAGAACAATAGTCAAACTCTGGTAATTATCGGAAAAATAATTTCCGTAGTATTTATTCCAATACAATTGCGGTACCTAAACTTTTTGCCCGTAACTAAGAAAGTTTATAATAAAGATACGGTAACGAATTTTTTTCTTATGAGATTATAAGAAATAAGACATGAACGTTAAAATCAATATCTTTAATGACGCGATTCTTAACTTATATAATATCCACGCACCCGTAAGGAAAATTAAATTGAAAAATGACCCTGCAACATGGATGACCTATGAAATTCGAATTTAATGAGACGGAGAGATCGATGCTAGAATAGGTACAGGAAAGATTGTGAAGATTCGTTGTGAAGAGGAATGGTTTTTTTAAGATTGCTAGGAATCGGTGTAATCAGGTGATATGTAACGCCAAACGCCGCCGTGTAATGCATATAGAATCATCTTCAACTTCCAGTATGTGGAAGTTCCTTGGAGTTCTAGGCATTGGCAAGGCGACCTGAGCTTAAGATGACAATTGGTTTAGATGATATAAATCGTCATTTCTCAAGAACACCTCAGACGGATCATCAAACTAAGAGTGCAACCTTGAGCTATATAGCTAGCCTGCCCCATCCTGACATTGAATCTTTAGACTTTTCTCCAGTATCTTCTGAGGACATTTAAAAGATTATCCTATCAGTTCATTCCCACGCAGTGGGATATGACGCCATCAGTCTTCATATGATCGTTACCATCCTGGATAACGTTCTTCCTGCAATATCTCATATAATTAATTTTTACTCGACTCTGGAATCTTTTCCTCACTCAGGCGTAAGGCGTAAGGCCTTCATCATACCTTTACCCAAAATACTAACCCCT
Organism: Diaphora mendica; assembly: GCA_949125395.1. Taxonomy (NCBI): domain Eukaryota; kingdom Metazoa; phylum Arthropoda; class Insecta; order Lepidoptera; family Erebidae; genus Diaphora; species Diaphora mendica. The sequence goes on along the minus strand of OX421313.1, from coordinate 20,181,949 downwards.
CTCTCCCTGAACACTTTCGACCAATTTATATACTTCCTTTTCTTCCTAAAATGCTTGAGGCCTGCGTTCATAGGCAACTCTCCTTCTCAGTCCCTTACAATCGGGGTTCAGACCCGGTCACAGCAAAACCACCGCCCTTCTTAAAGTGACTGGTGACATTCGGAAGGGTATGGAGGACACTAAAGTCACAGTGCTGGCTATAAGTGACTTCTTTAATATCGTCTGTCATGACGTCTTATTGGCTAACCTTTCCTATCTTATGATCTCCTCAGAAGCTCGGGAATGGTTCTCCTCCTATCTTCAGGGACGATAACAGTGTGTTCACATTGACGACTTATCGTCAAGTTGGTGTGATCTTTTCACTTGCATCCCTCAAGGTGGTATATTATCTACCTTATTATTCTCAATATTCATTAATCTCGTAACCTTATACCTTCAGTGTGTATATCACCTGTACGCTGATGACTTGCAAGTATACACCCAGTCAAGGGTTGAAGACATTTCATACGCAATCGACAAAGTCAACAGGGACTTAGACTCCATAAAGAACTAGTCAGCGAGGTTCAGCTTGTAGGTAAATCCAACCAAATGCCAATTGATTGTCGTGGGGAGCAAACAAATGTTAAGCAAGTTGGATACGGCGGTTATTCCACCAGCTGTCTACAACAACGTGACTATACCGCTGAGCGTAGTGTAAACACGTACTAAAGTGGTAAAGAACCTGGGGCTACTTATAGACGCAACCCTTGATTGGCGGGCACAAGTCTCATGCGTCAGTCAGAAAGTCAACTCGTGTCTCCGAGCTTTGTATCGTCTCAAGAACTTTATTCCCGTTAAAACTTCCCCTTTAAACTCCCGCTTATGCACTCCTTAATTATTCCCCTGATCGACTATGGTGATGTGTGTTATTTTGACCTGAATGACAATCCATTTATTCGCTCTCACAAAAGTTTCTTATGCTAGTTTACGAAATGCCACTATAATCTGGTCACGTATGCGCGAGCGCTGATCTCTTTTTTTTTGTTTCTCGATTCCAGAGTGTGCACAATCATCTTCTTCAGATGGCGGAATAACTTATTCAACAGTACATATTTATGTTGGTTAGATTATGACAATTGCATTTATACCTGTCGCCGATTACAACTGTAACCACGATGGACCTACCTTACCAGATCTCTACACCCCCCAAAGGTTGGCTGGTAGAGAATGCCCTGGGCATTAAGTCCGCCGATGTACACAAGTGCATGAAGTTGTAAATAAATAAATAAGTAGGTTTAAAAACCTGTAATTACAGGTCAACAGGGCTCTCGCCAGGCAATAATAATTTGCTTGAAACGAAAGTACATGTTAAAGTAAGTAAACAGCGACTGCCTCGTTGGTCTCGCGGTTGGCGTGTGCGACTGCTGATCATGGGGTCTCGGGATCGATTCCCGGGTTGGTCCAAATGTTTGTATGATCTACAAATATTTGTTTCGGAGTTTGGGTGTTTTCTATATATAATATGTATGTATTTACAAAAAAAGTATATATGTATTTGTATCAGTTGTCTAGTACCCATAACACAAGCTCTGTTTAGCTTAGGACTAGATGGCGTTGTGTGTTAGATGTCCGAAATATTTATTTATTTATTCACTTCAACGCCGTCTTTTTTTATATACCTAATCTAAAGACAAAGAGATACTTAAATAATGAGGCAATCAATTTAAACTAAAGACAGAGACCCAAAAACCTTTGTCTATATCTAATCAATTCTCTCAGGGATTTATCAGCGATGTGATCTCCCCTGATAGCGTAAACCACATTATTTAGTAACTTTGATTCAGTTTTCTAAATTTAAGATTCCATTATATTTAACTTATAACAATAAGTAGCCAACAGAGTTTTTTTTTTTTTTTTTTAATGTTTGGCTCGCCAAAATGACTCTGCTCAGCCTGATGGAAAACATAAGCAGAATCCAAGAGTGGTGGTCACCATACTCATTGCGAATGCAGACAGTGCAGTATGGCAACCCACACTATGGCGGCCTAGTGATGCTACTGCATCTTTTAGTCCAGTCAACAAGTATGAAACTTGTTGACTAGACTAATTGGGCCCCCGGTCTCGCACTCACCAACGAAACACGACAGCACGAACGCTGTCATTTTACATTGATTTTCTGTGCGAGGGTAGTACCGCCCCGGTCGAGCCGGCCCGTTCGTGCTGAAATCAGCGTGGCTCTACTACCTCTGTATCTTATCTGTATAGTATCTTAAATTGACTTGATGAAAACACAAACATACAAATACATACATACAATCACACTAAAATTCATAGAGAGTAAACAGAGCTTTATTAGACACCCACTTCTTACGAATTTAGCTTATTACTAATGTAATTGGACACTTTAGATATGACAAAGGAAAATTGGGGTATTTTGAAATATCTATATTAATATCATAAACGCGAAAGTTTGTAACTATGGATGGATGGATGAATGTTTGTTACTCTTTCACGCAAAAACTACTGAACGGATTTGCATGAAACTTTACAGTAATATAGCTTATACATCAGAATAACACATAAGTTACTATTTGCCGCGATAACCGACATATACGCGGGTGGAGCCGCGGGCAACCACTAGTAAAGTATATGAAAAGAAAGCCAATAGTATATTTCTTTAGTAGTTAGATGGAAATCCGAGTAGATCTGGGTCTCATATGTATAACTCAAACTACGTAAGTATATTTTTTTATGATATATAATGAACAAACGAGCAAATGGGTGATCGTGAACTTGATGAAAATTGACTGCCGCCGTCCATGAAGTATTGCGTATATCCATGTATAGATTCATTTCATATACTTCTTACATACTCTTACATCTTATTAAGCGCATCAAGTGTTAAGCGTATTATATATACTTACACATATATACGCTCATATTCTGTGCTTACTATATATTAGTGAAACAATATAGAACATGTATGCTATAAAATAATGGAGTCTCATGAATTTGATAAAGGGCCATGAAATAAAATTAAATGAAACTTAGGCTACAAATTAAATGGAATGACCCCAATTTATTATATCTCCTTGTCCTCATAATACTACAATACAATTAAATTACGTAAATAAATGTAGGCATTCATTAATCAGTAAGTGTCGATTGTGTTTCGTTTTTAAATTGACGCGGTAGTGTCATTTGCGTCGCTCGTGGACAATATTGGCAGGCGGCAACGAGCGAAGTTCAGAAAATGACATGCAAAATGAAACGAAAATAGGTCGCACGATACAACTTGTGCAATATTAAAATCTAAGTATGCTGTCACTTCTTTGAAAGTGGTTTAATAATACATTTATTACTGAAGTTTTTCCTTTTAATACCGTTTGATAGACTAGTCGTACATTGGGGAGCATTACATGTTAAAGTTACACAGAAGTAGAGTGCATTTTAAAATGAGATGTCTTAGTATTTAAATACATAATACCATTGTTGTTTGTAGATTTTTACCTACTGTGTAACAGGTTTAAAATTACAATCGTAGTATATGTAAAAAAGAATAAAAATAATAAAAAGCAACTTAACATTTTTGACATAATAGTTACGCAGCTAAAATGATCCTAACATGCGTTGCATTGCTGCTTTTGTGTACGCATTTACCAAAATCTCGATGTAAGTAAATATCAAGTTATTTTCAATTACACAAATATATTCGATTTTAAAGACCTTAGCGTTCAATTTGCTCAAACATTTTATAGAGAGACGGCCAAAGTTATTGCCTTGCGCTTGTAGTGTAGTTATAAGCCCTACACGCAATAATAACTAATTTCTTTTATTTAATCTCACAATTCACGATAAATATTTCACCTACATTTTTTAAGTTATATCTCGATTATTATTTAAACATAATTGCAATTAAACTTAGTTGAAAGCCCTGTTAGAACTAGATTAATTAATAAAAGTTATTAATTTCTCAGTTTCAATGTTAAATTAAGAAACTAAGCTAATCATTTACAAACAAAGAGTTGAATTCTATTGTTTATTTCACAAGTCTATTTGTAAATACTTTCAAGTCTGACTTTTAAAGTCAACTTTAAGTTGTAGATAACTGTGAACTTAGATATATATTCGAAATTTAATTATCTTACTTTTAAATACTTTTAAATTTAAATTCTACATTGAAGGTTTTAAGTTACGCTACAGACAAATGGTTATTGATGCAATATAGACATGCCAAATAAATACCCATTATATGATTCCATAAATTACAATAGAATTTCAAACAAAAGTGAAATACATAGACAAAAAATATTCTTTTCACAGACATATGGAATGTTTGCTCTGGTTATGGTAATTACATCAGCATTTTTACTAACTTTTATCGCTTTAAGCTCGTGACTCCGCCCCCGAGCATGTTTGATATCGCGGGAATCATTTTCAACCGACTTCAAAAAAAGGAGGAGATTCTTAATTCGACTGTTTTTAGGGTTCCGTGTCAAAGGCAAAAAACGGAACCCTTATAGATTCGTCATGTCTGTCTGTCTGTCTGTCCGTCCGTATGTCACAGCCACTTTCTTCCGAAACTATTAGACCTATAATGTTGAAATTTGGTAAGTAGATGTATTCTGTGAACCGCTTTAAGATTTTTACACAAAAATAAAAAAAAACAATAAATTTTGGGGGTCCCCATACTTAGAACTGAAACTCAAAAAAATTTTTTTCATCAAACCAATACGTGTACTAATCTATGGATAGGTCTTCGAAAATGATATTGAGGTTTTTTTTAAACTAAATATTTTTCTAAACTAAATATATGATGTACATTACCATGTAAACTACCAACGAAAATTGGTTTGAACGAAATCTAGTTAGTAGTTTTTTTTTATACGTCATAAATCGTAAACTGCAATTTACCTTTCATTCAATCAACACAAATATAAAAATAAAATAAAAATTATATTATGTTACTTGCTGCCGCGGAACCCTTCATGGGCGAGTCCGACTCGCACTTGGCCGCTTTTTTTTTATCTAATTACTTTTGACTGGGTGAAACGATGATTCTTTTTTTATTTGAAAGCTGGTGCTTCCCGTGTGGTCCCATTTAAATTTGGTCCCGATCAAAGACGGTTTTTTTTTGTTATTTGTATTAATATAGTTTATCAAATTCACTAAATTAAATAATGTGGCTTTTTTGGTTGAATATTGAATTTTGGCTCAAGCATTTTCAAAAATCGGTTCTTTGTATTCGAGATACAGACAACCTCACAAACTTTTAATCTTTATAATATTAGTAAAGATTACATAGGTAATTATGTAAAACCAAATTGTTATGTGTAAAGTAATGGAGACTTAATTGAATTCAGCACGAATGGGCCGGCTCGACCGGGGCGGTACTACCCTCGCACAGAAAATCAACGTAAAATGACCACGTTCGTGCTGTCGTGTTTCGTTGGTGAGTGCGAGACCGGAGGCCCAAATAGTCTAGTCAACAAGTTCCATACTTGTTGACTAGACTAAAAGATGCAGCAGCATCACTAGGCTGCCATGGTGTGGGTCGCCATACTGCATTGTCTGCATTCGCAGTGAGTATGGCGACCAATACTCTTGGATTCTGCTTATGCTTTCCATCAGGCAGAGTAGAGTCATTTTGGCGGGCCATGCATAAAAAATAAATAAAAAAAAAACAGTTTTCTTTTCAAGAAACTATTTCAGCGCAATCACGTGTGTGCAATGCAACATGGCAGAAAATTCTGTCAAAGTAAAACATAAAATACGTAAACATTTTAAAATTCAATTTATAGACTGGTTAACTACAATCGTTGTGTAGTTTATTGATAACAGAAAACTGGAAGTATTTATATTCAACATATCCAAAACTTGAAAGCTAATGACGTGATTTACCTCAGGCGGATCTTTGACAATCAGTTGTTAAAGTTACAACACTATACATTTTTCTTAGGATATCTTCCGTATATGACTTGTCTAAATAACACCGTCCTAAAAGTTTACATCTTTATATATATAATTCTTGTGTGAGTGTGTATGTGACTGAACTTCTCTCAAACGACTGGACCGATTTTGATGAAATTTTTTGTGTGTGTTCAAGGGGATCTGGGAATGGTTTAGATACACAAAAACGTAAACGATGTTACGTGGGTCAGCTAGTGTATACATATAAAATGAATCGCCGAAATGTATGTACGCGCATAACTTCTGATCGCCTGCACCAAATTGGATAATTCTTTTTTCTATTTGTTCGTTATTGTTAGGACAAGGTGTGTATAAGAGAAAATCAAAGATTAAAGGGCATTTCTTTTTACTGCGCCGGGGAAACTGAGGCTAACTACTATTTCAGAAATTTTGAAAATATTTACTAAAGAAAAATATGTCGGTACGAAGTTCGTCGGGGCAGCTAGTAAAGATATAAAAAAAACAAATCTAAAGAGACGTCTACTATCATCAACAACAGCTTTTAACAGTCCACTGCTGGACATAGACCTTTATTTAAAATGGAGCTTTATTATTAAGAAAAAAGTATATTCTAGATTAGTTAAATAAAATAAAGCTATTATTTAAATGCCTCTCAAACTTATACTAGACGTCATAATTAAAAAATATTTTACTACATTAAAACACTACAAAAAACTTCTTAACTATGTAGGTGCTGTTTGTTAGGAGTTAAGAGAAGAGGGAGGGAACTAATCAAATTAAAAGTTTCCTCTCTGGATAAAAGTTTTACTACTCTCATTAAGCCTTACATACTTAGGAGATGGTATTATACACATGATGTGTATAATAACGCGTAAATAAAAATCATTCTGGCAATTTTTCTAAACGACTAACTATAATTATATAGTCTCAATTAAAAACAAATACGTGCTTTAAAGAAATGAACATTAAAATAGAAAAATCCTTTGAAATCTTTTTCGAATGTGACAGACTAGAAGCGAACGAAGTAGGAACAGACAGGTCACCTAATGGAAAGTGACAGCCACTGCCCATGAACGTTAGCGACTCAGGAATTATAAACGCGTTGTCACCCTTTGAGAAAGAAATATATTTTTTCTTAAAGGTTGTATCAGTCCGGTAATACCGCAGAAGATAATTCGTTCGGCAGACACACACACAATTGTGCAAGACATAAATGTTTTGCATAGCGCACAGTAGTTGAGTGCCAGTTATTCAACTGATGAAGATAAAAACTGCAGTACTGTTTGCTAACTTCTTTTGTAGACAAAGTTAATAAATTAAACCCAAAAAATACAAAGTTCCTTTAAATGAGCGTTTACTACTACTACATACATCTGAAGTTATGTTTTTTTTATCCATAAAGTGTTCCTCTGAGTAATTTTATGTTCTTAGTTGACTATGTTGTATTCTATATATGGGCCTGTCAAATTGACACTACTCTGTCTGATGTGAAGTATAAGCAGAATCCAAGAGTGGTGGTCACCATACTCTTTGCTAATGCAGACAGTGCAACAATGCAGCATGGTGGCCGACGCCATGGCGTAAGCTAGGTTTTGTTGAGATAACCGACGTATACACGGGCGGCCGCGCCGTGTTGTGAATTCCTTATCATCCCGTCTCTTTCATCTTTCTTTTGATTTCTCTCTTTTGACCAGTTAAAAAAAGATCGATTTCAGAGAAAGCGCTAATCAAACGCGAATGATGACGGTTGTTCTGTTGGATATTTCTAAATCTGATGACCAAACTCAGGTTTTATGTATATAGACCGATATGAGAACCAATTGACTTTTAATAGAGGTCGCAACAGTTGCTGAAATGAAAATTAGAATTAAAGGAAATGGGATTGTGACACGGGTCCGGATATTGTTACCTAAATAAAATAGTATTCTGTGAAAAAGTGTAAGGAAAAATCTTTCTGAATTTTCTCTTGGCGTTAGATATATATAAGTTATTTATGTTTTTTTGAATACGTTTTATAATATTAAACATACAGATTTACTAAAGTGACAAAGTGCCAAAGTGAGGATACGTAGGCGAGTTGAAATTTGTTTTTGATGAGCATGGTAGTAGTAGGTAAAGATAGATTTTATTTATTAACTAGCTGTGCATCGCGGTGTTACTTGCAGTTGTTGTTGTACCCGTACAGCGACAACCACGGGTAACACCGCAGAGGGAAGCTATACCAGCTGTGATTTGTATAGAGTATTGATAGATAGATACCTGTAACTCTTTAGTCGATTACTCTACTGTTCTATCCATTGCGTATTAAAGATAGACTTCTCAACTGTGAAATAGTATAAAATGTCTAAGTTATTTTCAATTCAATGTTACTTGTGAATTTTGTAATTTCCAGAGAAATATTTTGAACATAATATTTAGCCATCAATATTAGACAGCTCCTATCCACAATGTGATAGCAAATCAAAAGAAACATTCAATATCCTACAATTCCCAAGCCGGAGAATTAAATGCAGGGGATTTTAATTTATAATCGCGTTTATAATAATTATAATATAACAACGTAACGAGTCAACAACATTCATTGGTTTCATGATTTTAATTAAAACATCATTCTGTTTCTACACAATGATATTAAATATTTTCAAGTTAAATAAATTATTGTTTACTGGTGCGGTTCCTCCACACAACTTAATATTGCAAAGTTTCTTCTCGCTTATCGATTAAATGCGTACCTGGTCGCCGCTAAAAAGGGAAACTTCACCCCGCTAATTAAACTTAGGACTTACTCCAACAAATTTCACCATTTGTTTGTTTCTTTGCAATTATTTCTTTAAATAAAAGAAAACGGAGAATAATCTTACTGTTTCTAATTAGTTTTTAAACCCCTGTTTGATTATGTTTCAAAACAATTGATTGTCTTATTTTGTTATTTATTTTTCAAGCAAAAATAGAGGGTCCTATCAAAATTAACTGCTTCGGTGGCGTAGTGGTAGCGTGTGCAACTGCTATGCTTGAGGTCTCGGGTTCGATTCCCGGGTTGAACCAAGCGTTTGTATGATCTGCAAATATTTGTTTCGGAGTTTGGGTGTTTTCTATGTATAATATGTATGTATTAAAAAAAAACCCATAACACAAGCTCTGCTTAGCTTGGGACTAGATGGCGTGGTGTGTTAGATGTCCAAAATAAAAATAAATAAAAAATGGTGCGTGGTGAAGACAAAGGAGGTGAGAGATGGCTTCTATCTTTTGTTATTAATTTTGTTTCACTTTTCCGTAATACCATTTTTTACAAGGCAGGCTAAAACTAAATGACGTAAATATAAATAAATAAATAACAAGCAAAACTAACTCAAAACATAGATAAAAATAATCTTTGAAACGGTTTAGGAATTGTGTGAAAATTTGGAAATTTCTTAGGGTTTTAAAGCGTACAGAAACCTATTTTTATAGGTGTATAGAAGCAGGTGAGCAGGTAATTGCATCTAAAAATAATTTTCATTTGAATTAGTCTGACTAAAAGAGGCAGATGGCTTGACAGTTGTCACTCAACAATTGATTGAGTGACAAGATGAATGAAGGCTAACCTCGAGGTTACAAGTAATTTTACTCAAAGACAGTATCGCGGGCCGGTACGTCCCCTGTCCGCTTGATAAATTGATGTCCATCCACGGTGATGTATTAATATTAACCCAAACATGCTGTTAACTTTCTTTATTTTTATCGGGTGAAAGTATCCGTCTAAACCTATACAACTTTAACTTATTTTCACTCAATATTAAGTGCACGCGAAAAATCTAAGTCTTCTTGGCTACTTTCAAGGTTTGCTATATAATCAATTTTTTGCAAAAAATAAAACATTATTTTGCATATTTAACTCATGTCATACTTTATTACTGGACATCACAAATTAATTCAAGACCTTCAATATCTGAGTGCAAAAGCCGTTTTTATTCACTAGAGGATAAAGTAAAATTTAATTTAGAACATCATGTGCACTAAGCTTGTGAAATCAAAACACCATTAAACATATTTACTTCTACCTCCATGGTGGCGAATTTATCATACAATTTTTTTTATTTGTTAAAAACTCAGACTCGGAACCTTCTTGGTGTATTTTGCCAGCGCCATTGTCTTTTTACGTCATTTCGTCGCTGAGGTGGGATGAAAAGTTACGTGTTGCACTCGAGTGCAATTTCTTTTTACCTAGTGCTCTTTAGATTCCCTCGCTTACGCTCAGGATTCTAATTGTTGAATCCTTCGCTTGGTCGATCATCAAAATTGAGCACGCGGTTAAAAAGCAACTTTGCACTCTTGTATAAATTTGAACTTATTAATAATATAATCTAATCTATGATCTACAGAAAATATTTAAGTAACTTAAAACATAATATATCATGTAGTTACCGAGATATTTATGATGAAAGTTAATATTTCTTGAATTGATCTTTTAGAGGCTACAGAATACTTACCCCGTATTATGAACATTTTTTGGATTCTACAATGTTTTAGAACACTACGTGCGTATGTTAAAATTAAATTAATTTCGATTAGGTAAGATTTAAATGGAATAATAATAATGTTACGTATTTTATAGGTACTATTTTGACTGAAATTGAACTCTAGAGAGACTTTAACATCCAAAATAAACAGAAATAGTTCTTCGTGGTTATATTATATTCTAGAACAGAGACGATGATAGGCATATTACGTAACTTTTAATATGAATAGTAAATGGACACCTTGGGTTTGGGATTACGTACTACCAATCTTACACTTATCTTTTTTTATTATGAGAAAAAACCCGCATTAGGAATATACGTCCTTCGTGAGATACTTTACAAACATACCGAAACGGACACAAAGAATACCCAGACTCATAACAACAATTTGTGGATCACACAAAGTGTTGGCCCATGTAGGATTTGATCCCACAACACTTGGCGATATAGAAAGTGGCGTGGCGATCGCTTGAACCACTAGGCTTCCTTAGTTCTACGATGTTCTTAGTCTTACGACACCCATTGGATGAATAGCACCCCTAAAACCACTTGATATCTTTAATCCGTCCCCATAGGGGCAATTACAGTACAGCTCTGTTGCACTTCTGTACAATAAGGAATCAAAACACTTACCCACTTACGAAGCGTACTGAAAGCTATTCATTGCTTTACCTTTTTTTTCTCTTTAATTCACTTTAAAAAAATAGTTACTAACCAATATTTAATTTAAAATTAATTAACTGACTAAAAGTAAAAGCCATATATTTATTCGAAATATTTATATTGAAGCAAAACAAAAATGGAAGATGAAAGGTAATATAATATATTTATACAAAAAATGTTTATTCATGCATAAATATTGGAAAAATACGAGAGTTCCTAAAAGAGGAAAGTTTCTACCGGGTACAATCCACATTTTAGTTACTTTGTATGCAAAGGAAGCATAAAGAAAGAAACATAAAGTTATTCTTTAAACAATATCTACTACCGAAATGGAAAAATAGTTTCAAATCAGCCGCATTAAAGTTGAAACTATATTTGAAAATATTCTTTTCTTCTATGAATACACAGTTGCAAGAAATGAGTTTTAGAGAGAAGAAAATACTAGGTATCGTAAGAATGGCGTCATATTGCATTTGATTATAAAAAAATGCAAATTCCCTTTGATTATTTCTATCATGCCAGATATATTTTTTATTTTTTTTTATGTATGGCCCGCCAAAATGACTCTACTCTGCCTGATGGAAAGCATAAGCAGAATCCAAGAGTGGCGGTCACCATACTCACTGCGAATGCAGACAATGCAGTATGGCAACCCACACAGTCTAGTGGCAGTCTAGTCAACAAGTGGAACTTGTCGACTAGACTATTTGGGCCTCCGGTCTCGCACTCCCCAACGAAACACGACAGCATGAACGCTGTCATTTTACGTTGATTTTCTGTATGAGGGTAGTACCGCCCCGGTCGAGCCGGCCCATTCGTGCTGAAATCAGCGTGGCTCTACTACCTATACACTTCTGAATTAATTAAAAAGTGATAAATCCTACATCACTTTATAAGTTTTAAGTCCTTTGTAGGAATTATGTTTTCCCAGTAACTTTAAATTATATGGTAAATCTATACTTATAATATAATATAATTATAAAAAAGTGGACAAGTGCGAGTCGGACTCGCCCATGAAGGCTTCCGCAGCAGCAAGTAACATAATATAATTTTTATTTTATTTTTATATTTGTGTTCATTGTATGAAAGGTAAATTGCAGTTTACGATTTATGACGTATTATAAAAAACTACTTACTAGATTTCGTTCAAACCGATTTTCGGTGGAAGTTTACATTTATGTACATCAGTTATCAGTTATGTAGTTTTATCATTCTCTTATTTTAGAAGTTACAGGGGACACACATTTTACTACTTTGGAAGTGTCTCTCGCGCAAACTATTCAGTTTAGAAAAAAATTATATTAGGAACCTCAATATCATTTTTGAAGATCTATCCATAGATTGGATTGATAGATACGTATGGGTTTGATGAAAAATTTTTTTTTGCATTTCAGTTCTATTTAGGGGGACCCCCAAAATTTATTGTTTTTTTTCTATGTTTGTGCGAAAATCTTAATGCGGTTCACAGAATACATCTACTTACCAAGTTTCAACATTATAGTTCTTATAGTTTCGGAAAAAAGTGGCTGTGACATACGGAGGGACAGACAGACATGACGAATCTATAAGGGTTCCGTTTTTTGCCTTTGGCGCGGAACCCTAATAAATATGTAACAGGTCCAATTCTGTACATTAAAGACATTTTGAAATTTTTTTTGGAGGGCTCTCTAGAATCGATACTGAAGCCAAAACTGTAATTTTTTTTTGTCGGTCCGTCTGTCTGTCTGTATCTTAGCCGCGCATCACGCTGAAACTACAGAATGGGTTCAAATGAAACTTGGTATGATTTGAGTTCATACTACGAGGTAGGACATGGGATACTTTTTATCCCGAAATTCAGCACAGTTTCTTGGGTAGAGGGGATAAAAGTCAAAATATGTACTTAGTTGTAATTCAATAACACAGTCCGATTTCTTTCATTATTTTTTTAAATAAAATAAACGATAACGAAAAAAGTATTTTTTTTTGTCCGCGACTGTACACTGCCTGTGGGAAGCTGAGACAGATATGTAAATATGGCGGTACAAAGTTCGCCGGGTCAGCTTGTGTTGTAAATAAATACGAGAATATGTTATAAATTAAATGAAATCTACGACAATTTATTATATGCACATAGTAATGATTATTTCCACAGTCCAATAATCCTTATTTATTTAACACTAGCTGTGCCCGCTACTTCGTACGCGTGACATTTGAAATTTCAAGTAATTTTTAGTTTTTCACCGTTTAAACCTTTCCTGGACTACGACAATCATTTCAAAAATCAAAATCAACTAAATCGGCCCAGCCGTTCTCGAGTTCTAGCGAAACAAACGAACATCTTGATTTTTACAAGTACAAGATTATTAGTTCGAAAGCAACTCTGTATGTCTGTTACGCTTTTATATACTTATACGGCCCACCGCCTTTTGCTTTCTAGGGCGCAGGTTCGGCCTCACATAGAATACTGTCCCCATTTTTGAGTGGGAGCACCCCAATACCAGCTCCTCCCTATGAACTGCATTCAGCGGAGAGCGACTCGAATCGTCGATTGCCAAGAACTTTCAATTTGGCTAGAGTCTTTGACGCTGCGTAGAGATGTGGCTTCGCTGTGCATCTACTACCGCATCTACAATGGGGAGTGCTCCGAGGAATTGTTCGGACTGATTCCTGCGGCCTCTTTTCGCCATCGTCCTACGCGACAGAAGTTTCATCCCCATCATCTAGATGGTTGGTAGTCCACAACTGTGCGCTTTACCAGGAACTTTCTGCCTCGCAGGACGAAACTGTGGAATGAACTGTCACCTGCGGTGTTCCCGGACCATTACGACCTTCAAACCTACTAGAAAAAAAGAGCGTTCCTCTTTACTAAAAGCCGGCAACGCACTTGTGACGCCCCTGGTGTTGCGGGTATCCATGGGCGGCGGTAATCGCTTACCATCAGGTGATACGTCTGTTCGTTTTTCTTCTTCTTCTCGGCCTCTGGGTATTAACACGGGATGGTAACATTATATGTTTCCATCCTGTGTTAATCGCATCTTTTTAATGTGACGAATAACATTTTGTTGATTAACAAAAGGTTTATACAAAGATGACCTAGTCACAAGGTTCTTATAGCTCTCATTCGTGTTCCCATTTTTTGCATAGATCTCATTCTCATGAGGCGACGTAAAATGTAACAAATAAAAAATATGTAGAATCACATTTCTTTAAATTGGTAACCTCATTTCTCAGAACGAATGAAACTTAACATAACTGGTAACTGTCCTAGATTCTGTCATACTAGTTTAAAATGATTAAAAACATTAAAAAATTAGGATAATAGTAAGAAAAAAAAGTAAAAACTAAAACCCAACTACGACAAAAAACGACGCTGAAAAAGTATGAAACAAGTTTGAAAAGTTTGAAAAGAAAAGTTTGGTTTTAGTTTTTACTTTTTTTTTATTTAAAATGTTTTGGTGCCTAATAATGGCACCAAAACGTTTATATTCATATATAATATATATTTGAAATGTGCAAGTAACACCCTTTCTAATGATACCAAACACGGCATATTTGTCTCAAATTATTTTTTTAATGCAGTACTTTATGTCGGCTAGAGGGCGCCACATTAGATTCAGTGACACGTCATATAGCCTATAACCAGCGGACAATCAAGACGCTTCTAACGATACCTCATTTGTCTAGTTCTAATCAGTAGTTAAGGAGCTATGAGGGAACAAATGAACATACATACATACATACATAGCCTGTCAAAATCATAACCCTCCTTTGGCTTTGCCGTAGTCGGGTAAAAACAGGTACAAGTCATTAGCCATTTACTTTATTTGACGTAGATGAAGCATTTTAGGAAAGTTGTAACTATGGAATACAATAAAGACTACCTAAATGTCTGCAAGCCTTCAAGAAGAAACTCACAGATTACTACTTGACAATGTGAAGGAATGTTTATTATTGATGATGTGTATTACGTCATCGGTCATGAGCAACATGTGTGTATTTTTAATTTCAATATGTATATTTTATTCATGCATGTATATTGTATATCTTTTTTTTTTCTTTTTTTTAATAAACACCTCCCGCATTAGGAATAAACATCCTGTGTCGCGGGGGACTTTACAGACATACATGAAACGGACACAATTAACACCCAAACTCAGAACAACAATTTGTGGATCACACAAAGTGTTGTCCCGTGTAGGATTTGAACCCATAACACTTGGCGAATTGGCAAGCGGCGTGGCGACCGCCTAAACCACTCGGCCAACCGTGCAATATATGTATAAAGTTTGTGTGTTTAATGCATTATTAATTATTTACATTATTCTTAACTTAATTGTAATACCATATATAAATCCTCATCTATGTCTGTAAATAAAGTCTGTTTTGGTGGTGCAATGAAGTTGTATAAATAAATGGAACTATGGCTGACACTGTTGATGTATCTAGGTTAAAATACCGACGCCTTAACTGGGACTAATGGATCTAACCTGACTCGGGTTAACGAACTGCAACAACAATTGCTTGACGTAGGACCGAAGATAACTGGACATGCCTGTTCAATAAAGTAGGCAGCCTGCTTTTGTCAAACTAAGATTCTTTTGTCTTATATTTAGAAAAAAATATTTTGATAAATAAGTTATTCACCCGTCTGACTTTCGTAGTCTTCCATCCTACAAAAGACTATTATTACTACACTACTGATAGTGTTAATACACTATTTAGATTACTACCGGAGTGCAAGACGCATTAACTCATAAATTTTTGTTTCGTTCGGCTTTAACTTATAACTCTAAAACCAATACTTTATTTTGTTACTATAGACTTAATTCTATGTTTATACTTGTTATTATTTTGTTAGTATATATGTATCTTGTGCATGTAATAGTGGACTTTTAGTGTGTTATAATTATCTAAGTTTTGTAAATTGTTCTATATGAAACCAAACGTACTATCACCCCCGACTCTTTTGTTATACGTTTGTCATGTCCATCACTGAATCGCTGAATATGCGTTTTCAAAATATAAATTTTAAAAAAATGAACATCATGTTTATAGTTTAAGAGCAATTCCAAAGGTATTAATATATTTGTAATTTTTTCCCTGCAAATACATAAAAATCAATGCCACTTTTCGTTGTAATTTTATAACTCAAGAACGGGCTCACCTGTCCAAACCAAATGCTCAGGCTTTGTTTGGACTATTTAGTAGATGGTTTATGTGAAGTTTGCACAAAGTCGGTCGAGCGGTTCTTCATTTATCACATTTTTTGTAACAAATGAAGAGGCAATAGGAGACGTAAACGACGTTGCGTGGGTCAGCTACTATTATATGCTAGCTTTCACCCGCGGCTGCGCTCGCATTAAATAAAAAGTATCCTATGTTACTTTTAATACCTCCAGGAAAATGTCTACAAGGTTTCATGATGATTGGTTAAGTAGTTTTCGCGTGAAAGCGTATTAAACAAACTTACTTTCACCTTTATAACATTAATATGATGTGATAGTGCTCGTGTCACGTTGTTGTTCATGATAAATTCCGAAACTATCTAACCGACTTGCACGTTTGTTGGCGTGCCTCAGATACAATAAATGAAAATGAAAATGGAATACAATGATTGAAAATAGACGCAAACCAAGTTGCGTGGGTCATCTAGTACTCTGTAGAGACAATCCATAATAATAATGACACCTTTCTTTTAATAACATGAAGGTAAACTTGTAACTGCTCCATTGCCAATCAATCTCGTCTACAAACATCTGTCTGAAAGACAGACCACAAAAACCTCATCTATTACTAAACAATAGCGAAGTATTTGCTATTCAAATAACCGATATTAGAATCCTTAGAAACCAAATCGCTTTACGTCACTCTGCCCGTTATAATGAAACTTTTCACTCAGACAACTAAGCAAGACAAATGACGTACCGACCTAGGTCGAATCTAATTTCATTTGAATGGTTGTCAGTACCCTTAGTATTATTGGTAACCCTTTTTTAACCCCCGACCAAAAAGAGGGGTGTTATAAGTTTCACTTGTCTGTCTGTCTGTCTGTCTGTGGCACCGTAGCTCCCGAACGGATGAAGCGATTTCAAATTAGTTTTTTTTTTGTATGAAAGGTGAGTTACGTGCGAGTGTTCTTAGATATGTTTCATGAAAATCGGTTGAGCCGTTTAAAAGTTATGGGGGTGAAAGTGGGGAAGAGTAGCCGACTGTCTGCAATAATATCATCGAGTGGGGTCTCAAATGAAAGCGCATAACGTGTTCTTTACTTTTTAAAGGGAACTCAGGTTATTATGTCGGGAGTTTTTTTAAATTTTGGGAATTTATATAATTATTCAACTATTACGAGTATAACTATAAATTCTCAAAATTAAAAAAAAAACGATATAATAACCTGAGTTCCTTTAAAAAGTAAAAAACACGTTATGCGCTTTCATTTGAGACCCCACCCGATGATATTTTTGCAGACTTTCGGTTACTCTTCCCCACTTTCATCCCCATAACTTTTAAACGGCTCAACCGATTTTCATGAAACATATCTAAGAACACTCACACGTAACTTACACTCACACGTTCGGGAGCTACGGTGCCACAGACAGCCAGCAGACAGACAGACACGTGAAACTTATAACACCCCTCTTTTTGGTCGGGGGTTAATAAAGAATTTAGTATTAGAGCTACTGAGAGCTACAGTAGTACACACATTTCATTTCATTACATCTCGTATGAGCCTGAGTTACGTATAGGTTCTGTTAGATTTCGAACGTCATTGTAATGGCAACATTTTCGATTGTCATTTTTCTTGTTTGACGTTTGAGGTTAAGTTAGTACTATAGAGATGCTTGCCGGCCGAACACGTTTTTCGCATTTGATTGTCGGTTTAAGCAAATTGAATTGATATTAAGCAAATTTTCCAAAGACTCGGTTTTCGTCGGTCACCGTTGTGATTGGTCTGGTTTGGACTCGCGAGTTTTTGTAGGCGCGTTCAAAAGGGCGTGATCCGTGATAGCTAATACGAGTTTATTGTAATTCGAATACCTTGAAAGATATACAGCACTTTGGAGCATGTTTGTGTGAACGTTCCAAGACAAAGCAGCCCCACTGCTTTACCCCGTCAACGGCGCCGAGAACAAGGAAGCCACACAACTCCAGTAAGTGCTTGATGATTTTAGTTTAGATTAAGAACACGGTGAAACGCCGTGGTTCATTTCTCTTGCCAGTGGACTAGTAGCGATTTAATGCCTGTACTAATAGGCCTGCAAGCATTATAACCTTGGCGATTGGCTCCATTGGCGAGAGGATTGAACAGGTTCTAAGGTGAAAATAAAGGTAACAATCACGTAAACTTTTTTTGATGACTACAAACATTTAGTAACTTCTATATGTTTCTTAAAGTGATTCAGTCACTGTAAACTAATGATTTTTGAAGCCAATTTATAATAGTGACTAAGTCGTTGATATTTCTATTTAATGCAAATACAACTGATTATGAACTACCTATAGATTTCATTGGTACGTATCATAATATAGTTTAGATACCACCTGGCATAATGTACGGAGTCTCTTTTTACAGTTAATGTAACCAGCCAAACAATATCGGCTATTTATGCTAATATCAAGTATTTAAAGTCCTTAATTCAAAATCTCCTAGTCTTAGAGTCGTCGGCCCTATGAAATTTATGTAAAAAATTCAAAGATGAAATGAGGACCGCCTTTCGAAAAAACTAAACCGTTTTTATGTGGTACCCTTCGGGGCTAAGTAACTATTGTTTTATCTGTGCCATTAATAGTATTTGGGTTAGGCACAGTCCCGAAATAATACAAATACATAAAACACATTTTTTGTATGTATCTAAGATTGATGTGTTGCAGATTAAAAGGATGTGATATAAAAAAACAATTTCGATATTTTGTACAAACGTTCTTAATAATCAGGGATCGTCGATGGCTACTACTAAAATTATGGAAAAAAAACATTGCAAAATATACATTTTGTAAATTAGACGCTTAATTTTAGTTCGAATTGCAAATGCCGACTTAAATAAAAAAAATAATCCAAATTGTATGGTTTGGGTTTGTGAAGGTTCACTTAAAACCTAAGCCTGTGAAATCTAAACAAAGCCTTTTAATCACATAAAAGATAGACTTTACTGTATTCTTAATTTAAAATTTTAAATTGACAATTAAAATTTTAACTTGACTTTTTTGTCAATTTAAAATTTTAAATTAAGAATACAGTAAAGTCTATATTTTATGTGATTAAAAGGCTTTGTTAGTAGTAGTGTAGTTAAGTTACGAATGATGTTTAATTCATTTCTTTAAATAATACTATTCTCTATTGCATTTATAGGTCATAAAATGATGGCTACCGGCCAGTATTATATTGCATAATATACTTAAAACATATTTATTAAGTTGCACACAAACTTTTTGGTTGCTCGGCGTAGTGATTTAGGCGGTTATCTCGCTGCTCTTTAATACTTGTACAATAGAATATATTACAATAAACTTTATTGTACACCAGATATTACAGTTCATGTAAAAATAATATCAATCAAATCCATTGAATAAACATGTACTAAAGCCTTATCGCTAAAAAGCAATTTCTTTCAGGCAACCTGAGGATTAACAGTTATAATAATTTATTTTTCTTCACAATGGTAGGTATATTTAAAACTAGTTATTCTACAGTGTAGAATAACTAGTTTTAAATTAAAAATAGTAAAGTCTCTGTTCAAACTGCGAATCGGTAAGAAGTACGTCAGTTCTATCAAAAAAAAAAATTGTCAAAGTGTTATATTTTTTAGGAACAAATACCTGATTGTGTTGTCAAAACTTTGTTGGTTAGTTTTGAGAAAAAAAAATGGTTTTACCTACTCTAATGTTTTTGCAAATTAAGAGATAAGAAGAAGATAACTACATAAGTAAATCAAAAGCTCTTTTAACGCGAATAATTTATTTTTGAAGAAAAGGTCAAAGGTCAATCACATTTCCACCCGACGCTTTTGGCCTGTTGCCTAAACGATGACGTAAAGAGTTATAAGCCCATCTCATCGCTTAGTTATATTTATAACTTGTGTTATGTTTATTATACAGTCATTTGAAAAACGGCTACTGCAAAAAGGCGTAGTATCATTAAATAGGAATTATTCGGACTGATTCCTGCCGCCTCTTTCCGCTATCGTCCTACGCGACAGCAGTTTCATCCCCATCACTTAGATGACTTGGCTGGCAGTCCACAACTGTGCGGTAGTAGAACATCCGGCCCTAGATCGACCTTCACCGAGCTGATAATAGAATAAAACTTATTTCATAATCAATTTCGTACATTTGAAAATATATTAAAAATGGGTTGTCTAAAAACATCCGGGACAGAATAATTTTGGTTAAAAAAAATGGACTAGGACATAGGGACATAGGGATTTTCTGCCTCGCACAACAAAACTGTGAAACGAACTGTCGCCTGCGGTATTCCCAGACCAATATGACCATCAAACCTTCAAGAAACGAGCGTACTCCTTCTTAAAAGGCTGGCAACGCACAACGCTCTTGTGACGCCTCTGGTGTTGCAGGTGTCCATGGGCGGCGGTAATCGCTTACCATCAGGCGATACGTCTGCTCGTTTGCCCCTATTCAATTAATAAATTCAATTCAATAAAATAAAATATAAATTCCTATTACAATGTTACCAGTTATAATGGAGGTCGCCTTTATTTTAGTGTTTTGATCAAATTTTTAAATATTTTTAAGTGATATTTGTTAATGAAAGTGGGGTCAACTGTAAAAAATGTTTTATAGGAATAAACATTAGAAAAATTAAATAAAAAAAGCATGATCATTATTGAATTGGGGTTAATAACATCAATTTTAAAACTTATGATTTTTAAATTAAGAAGAAAATATTTATAGTGTGGACAAAGAAACGTTTTAATTTGATTAAAAATCATATATTTAAAATAAAGATCTTTTAGGTTATTTTGTTCAGAATGACAATTGTTTTAATGAGAAATAAAGATCTTTAACCGAAGTGGTCTACGTTTATTCTCTTCTAAGAGTAAGTACTCCATAAATATAAATCGTTTCACTCTTATAAGAACTTGGAAATAAGTCATTACTAAAGTGGATATCATCCAAATGAAAAGTTTTCGACCCCTAAAACCTTAATTTCTTTGTAAGTGGAAACGGAAGGGTCCTTCAAAGTTTTTAGATAGAAAAAGTGTTTAGTGTAGCTATAAAACAGACTTTACGATGAAAGTATAGTTAATCATATAAATTTACGTCTTTAGTATAGTGTTTTTAAAACATTTTTTGTGATAGACAATACTAATATTATAAACTAGCTGACGCACGCAACGTCTCCTATTGCCCGTAGCGTAATAATTTTCCCCCATTTTTGTAACATTCTTCATTGATGCGCCGCTCCTATTGGTCTTAGCGTAATGATATATAGCCCATAGCCTTCCTCGGTAAATAGGCTATCTAACACTGATAGAACTTTTCAAATCGGACCAGTACTTCCTGAGATTAGCGCGTTCAAACAAACAAACAAACTCTTCAGCTTTATAATATTAGTATAGTCATAATCTTAGCATTCCCTCCCAAAAAGAGACCACTTGGAAAGCACACAACCAGAACTTGGCAGTTCTCCTAGAACATCCTGGAGCAAAACAAGACCTAAATAGTCAAGTCGAAACTTTCCAAAAAGTAATATATACACACATCAAAAGTGTCTAGGGATCAACATATGTGTCTAGGGATCAACATATATTTTTGCAATAACTTTTCTCCTGATTGATATTAATTAAAATTTTCTTTAAGGATTCATCAAATAAAGTATTTTCGTTTGTCACAGTAACGATAAACCAAGTCACCTTTGCATTAATAAAGAAATTTGCCATTTTCCTAATAAAAGGATTTTTGACATTTGAACCACTAACATTAAAGTTCGAAAAAAAGACTGAAATAACAGTTTTCTTTAAAATTTTATTAGCTAACTTAAACAATTAATAATCCGTGTTTCTACCGCGAACACTAACACAAGAACATCGGTTTGGCATACTCAAAATGAGTTCGTCCAAATCACGCTGTGGAATGGCCGCCCATGTTCGTTGCAACAACAAAAAAAGGTCTTCTTGCGACTGGATACCCTCCATATTCGGCAGAGCTCTTCTCTCTAGCATATCCCATGCATGCTCAATCGGGTTCAAGTCTGGCGACTGAGCAGGCCAGGGCCAAAGCCACATCTCAATCTCAAGAAATCCGCATAAAAATGCTTGATCCCTAGACACTTTTGATGTGTGTACATATTTCCATGAGCACTACCCACCCTCAACACACTATGCTCATAAAGGAAATGAAAACAGATTTAAGACTAAACTGAGAAAGAGGGACCTTGTCAAACGACTACGGAATGCTAAAGCCATGGGCGATATCCACCTGAGCCACCAACTGGCCAGGGCTTTAAGATCAATACTAAAACTAATTCAAGGAGTATCAGTACAAATTGCTTACGAAACTGATAACTTAAACAGAGCAAAGCATGAAGTAGAGTTCGATAGAAACCCTTACCAATATTCCAGAAATATTTTCAAAGAGAAGCACGGACAACTGCTTCTAACGGCCGACCAGATCTACGAACATTATAAAACCACGTACGAGGTGCAAACACATAAGAAGACCTATCATGAACCAAGTGCACAAAACCCAGCAAGGCCTCATTTTAAATTTGATTGTAACCCGTCAACCTTAGAAGACATAGAAATCCAAATTAGGAGGAAAAGTTCAAAATCAGCTCCATGGTATACCATATATAGTATAGAAAAAAATGTCCATCAGTGCGTAAACACCTTCTAAGTATATTCAGCAAGATCTGGTCGAACAAGGAAATACCAGCAACCTTTGGCAAAGCTAATTTTGTCCTCATTCCTAAGAAAAGTGAAGTAGTAGATCCCAGGGACACTAGACCCATAGCCCTAACCAATACAATTTCTAAAATATTTTTCTCCTGTCTTCAATTAAAAATAATACAGTATATGTCCAACAATAATTACTTCAGACCAAATTACCAGAAAGGGTTCATGCCCGGAATCTCTGGATGTCTGGAACATAACTCATTACTTGCGGAAAGTCTCAAAGATGCTAGGAAAAATGAAAGGCAAATAACAGTCTGTTGGATAGATTTAGAAAATGCCTTTGGCTCAGTACAGCACGAGCTTATGTTATTTGCCTTGAAATGGTATAACTTCCCGCCAACAGTTTGTGAAATAATTGCATCATACTACAGTAAATTAAAATTTGTAATCACAGCAAAAGAGGGACATACGAAACCCCTCGAATACAGAGTAGGGTTGTTCCAAGGTTGCTGCTTATCGCCAGTAGTATTTAATACAGTTATAAATATATTAATAGATAATATCGCAACATGCGAAAAGAGGTGGGGCTATCGGTTTAAGGTCAATGGAAAATATACGGAATCCATCTTAGCGTTCGCAGACGACCTTGCGATCATTACACGTAATCCAAAGCAGTGCCAAGAACTACTGCGTAAGGTAGATGACTTCTGTACCTGGACGGAGGGAATGAGGACAAAACCTAGCAAATGCTATTGCCTTTGTCTGGGCCGGCGAGGCACCAGGTATACCTCATATGACCCCGGGATTACTATTGGTGGGGAAAGTGTTTCAATAATATCAGAAACCGTGCCCTTTAAATTCCTTGGAAGAAAGATAGACTACAAAGGTCGTACTCCATCTATAAACGTAATAGTCGATGACTGCGTAAAAGACATTGACAAGGTAGACCAACAGCCAATTAGTAACGTAAAAAAAGCTTGGATTTACGACAACTACTTAACATCACGTCTCAACTGGCCGTTTCTAGTATATGATATAAACCAGATCCACATAAAAACACTGGACGCGAAAGTCACTAAGACATTGAAGATGTGGCTCGGGCTAGCACCATCTGCAGAACCGTCAACGTTGTCCAGGGGCTCGAATAATTTTGGAATGAAATTAAAAAAACCTTCGGAACTCTACAAACACCTAAGAGTTACCAAAATGCATGTCTTGTCAAAATCCCAAGACGAAATCGTTAGATCCCTTCCAAAAGACAAAAATTCATCAGAGCTAGAGTCACGGCTCCAATTCCACAAAAAATTCATGGTGGGTACGCAGTCCAGTAGAGTTGGATTGGGAAATGCTAGAAGACAGACCGACAAAGAGATAACAAAATCTTTCATACAACAAGATGTTCTAAAAGTAGTAGAGCCACGCTGATTTCAGCACGAACGGGCCGGCTCGACCGGGGCGGTACTACCCTCGCACAGAAAATCAACGTAAAATGACAGCATGCTGTCGTGTTTCGTTGGTGAGTGCGAGACCGGAGGCCCAATTAGTCTAGTCAACAAGTTCCATACTTGTTGACTAGACTAAAAGATGCAGTAGCATCACTGGGCCGCCATGGTGTGGGTCGCCATGCTGCATTGTCTGCATTCGCATTGAGCACGGTGACCACCACTCTTGGATTCTGCTTATGCTTTCCATCAGGCAGAGTAGAGTCATTTTGGCGGGCCAAACATAAAAAAAAAAAAAAAAAAAAAAAAAAAAAGATGAAAACGAGACCTACAAGGTGCACACAATGAACCTAGAAATGCAGAATGAATGGTTAACTCTAGGAGAATTTTGTATCCCACCAGCTTTGAAATGGCGCACACTTTTATATGATTGGTCACCCGCCCTGTTAAAATTCTACCTCAACGCCTTTCAATTAACTCTCCCCGATCAAAGCAACCTAGTAAGGTGGGGAATAGCTACAGAAAAGGCTTGTACGATGTGCAATGCGGCAATAGGTACAGCCAGGCACTTACTGACAGGTTGTAAGGCGCTATTAGACCGGGGTCATTATTCACGTCGCCATGATAGGGTATTACTCATCATACGAGAAGCTATGAGTTTATCACTGGCGAGAGCGAAAAAAGGAATAACAACAAACATAAAAACTAACATCGCGTTTGTAAAGGAAGGCTCAACAAAAAAGATTTCACTCACACAAAAGCCGTACTCAATTATAAATACCGCCAGTGACTGGACATTATTAGTGGACACGTATGAAAATCACTACAGAATACCGGAGGATATCTGTGCCTCGGCGTCCAGACCGGACATATTTCTTTATGCAATGTCAATTAAGCGTGTAGTACTAGTAGAACTCACGGTGCCGTGGGAAACGAACATCCCTAAAGACCACGCTTTAAAAAGAAACAAGTACTTTGACTTAACCAACGAAATAACTAAAAATGGTTATGTCGTTGCGCTGTATGCCGTGGAAGTGGGTGCGAGGGGTATACCAGCTAAATCCCTCTATAACCTGCTTAAAGACCTTGGATTGCCAAGAGCTTCAGTAAGCTCTTTTCTTGAACGAATATCCAAAGCGGCATTGCTAGGCTCACTTCAAATATGGTTAGGTAGAGGGGGTAACACGGCGGACAGTGGAGGTGAGCGGTGACGCGTCGAAAGGAGTGCTCGTTAAACCTAAACCTGGGTCGCAATTCCCAGGCACTGTCGAAGTCGCATGTGTTGCCCCCATCTATCACGCGATGGACCCGGCACCCGCACGGTGAATCCATGGAACGCTAAGAAATAGGTCTCAAAAGTTTCTGTACAGCTTTCACGGTGAAAACACTGCATTGATTTGACATTTACTACTTATTACCGCATTTACGGACATACTCGTGGGCGAAGCCTTGGGCAAAAGCTAGTGATACCAATATAATAATATCTAAATTTAATATTGCTATGAAGGATATATTTTATACTTACACTTAATTATACAGTAATTTAAGAAACTATTAAAAAATGGATTAAGTTTCCTGAAAGATTTATTTCTACAGACAATTTTAGTAATTTCAACATTACAAAAGGATGAAAATAGAGAGAGACTATAAGCTAGTTGTATTAAGATGATAAAACCGAACGTCCAATAAAGTGGGATTAAACTTTTAACAAATTATAAACAAATTTTAAGTTACATTGCAAAGTTGTTTCGTCTCGAAATAGACAAGATTTCCGAAAATAAATGTAAGTAATCAAACTTAAATGTAGCAATATACATTATTTTATTGTTATAGTAGATTCTGATATCTTGATTAATTAGAAAACAAGAGAATCTAAATATAAGGTTAAGTAATTATTACATTGCGAATGCTAATCTTCTATTAATTTGAATGTGTTTTTTAATATAAAATAAATACAGTGACTTAAGAGCGGTAAAATTTATTGGTGCACAAGCCTATAGATTTTCAACACAAATAATAATAAGGAAATGAAGAAAGGAAGCTATACATTACTAAGCTCCAAAATCTGGTAAAAAGCTATCATTTCCTAAAGGATAACCCGAATTAATTTGACATATTTTTTTATCATTACTATAAAAGAAATGTTATTATGTATAGGACACGCTTTTGCGCATATGAGTCATTTCGACTGGAGTTCACACCTCACGGAAAAATGCTTTAACCTTTCCTTCGGCGGTGATAATCACTTATCATGAAGTGACTCGTCTACTCGTTTGACACCTATATGATTAAGAAACCTAGTACATTGCTTTCAAATTTCAAATGCAAATTCAAAATCATTTGTTTAATTTTGAAAAATAAATTTATTACATAATATAGAAACCTATGTACATAACCATAATTTATAAAAAAAAAACAATATTTACATACAAGCGTCAAAAAACTCCACATCTTCGCCTACTGGTAGCGTTCCCAAAAGACTGGCAGCATTACCACGTTGAATGGCAATGCTGATTCTCTGTGCTAGAAAAAGGCCGCCTTCTGGTCGCGAGAAGCGTCAATCAGTTGCTTGGCTAGTTGTTTAAACATAGCGCGAGCACTCGGACCCCATGAACCTAGCGTCTCTACCCCAAACGGTTCAAAAATGTAATTACCTATTAAATTTTGGTACTTACGCCGTTTGAGGCTTTCCGCAGAAGCAGCAGCAGCGCCGGCATAAACAGCTGTACTTGGATGATGAGATGGCGCGAGGGTGTCAACGCAAGTTGCGTCCCACACCAAAGGCTTACCCATCTTCCATGGCAGTAACGACATACCATCTGGTCTCTTGCCATCGTCCCGTACCAGACCATTTGGTTCGCGTACAGCTGGAACGCCGGCGGTAACAAGAGCACGACGGATAATGTCGTTAATATTGGCATGTCGAGATATTCGGCCAGCACTTCTGCTACAAGAAAGGCCATGATGTCCGAAACTGTCAACAGCTTCTCCACAGTCACAAAAATGCGGAGAAACACAAGGCGCTCCTAAACGAAGGCAAGTGGCAAAGCGAAAAGTAGTATTGTCCAACAAGGTACCTATGTTGGGTGATGGAAGTGCCTGAATCCATAAACCTGATTCCCACTCTCCCACAGCTAACAAACGAGCTCGCTCAGCAAGACTAGTTGATGTATCTAAAAGTATATTTTGCTTTAAAATACATAACGGTGAGTCCCATTGTCGCTGAGAAAATGGATTAACAGGTAATGCAGTACTGGGACAAACTATCTGCCAAGCATCTATGGCAATGGCCTTGCATGATACTTCAGAATCAACCAGTGTGTTTGTAAGAATTTTCCTGGTTAACTCTTCTGTGCCATGAACCGAAGACAGAAATGCTGGAAGGCTGACATCTACAATTTTGCGTACTCCAAGACCACCCAAACGAACTGGTAAGGATGCTTGGAGCCAGGCTCGATCGTTTAAAGCCACATTCAAAACTTTACTAAGCGTGTTTTGTATAATTTTATCAACTTTTTCCAAAAGTGATGAATATTTCCAAAGGGGTGATGACCGAAGCGCATGTGTTAAATTAGGTACAAAAAGACAATAACGAATAATAGTAAAAGCCGAATGATTATTGATTTTAAGTAAACGATCAGAAAATTCATCAAAATTTTTAATTTTGTCATCTATGAATGTCTGAAAACCATCTTCCAAGACCGGAGAACCAAGAAGGCGAAGAGACCTTTTCTCTAAAACTTTAATGTTAGGTGCCAAGGAATTAAATTTGTATAGTCGAGAGTCTGTCTGTATTGTCACAATTAAAAATTTCACATTTGTCCGAGTTGAGGTCTAAGCCAATGGATTTAAATTTATTTTTAATAAAAGTTAAATCTTCTAAAACTGTATCTACTTCACCTCCTAAAGTTCCGTAGTCAAGGTACCAAATGTTAAATTTAGATTTTAGCTGCTCTATAATGGGATGTATTGCTAAACTGAAGATAACTGGTCCCAGTGGATCACCCTGTTGACATCCAACGGCAGAGTCTAAAAGATAGTCCTTATACATTAATCTTGTTGGATTTCTATAACATTGCCAAAGAAAATTATAAATTTTAGGAGTTTCAATTTTGGCTTGTGTCAACAAAGCATCCCTATTTACAGAATTGAAAGCATTCCTCAGGTCAACCTTTAAGATTACCTCCCCTTTCCCGCTGCCAAGATATGTTGACAGAGCATGTATGGCAGCCTCACAACCACCTTTCGAGCCAAAACCAAGTTGCACTGGTTGAAATTTTGCTGCAAGTTCAGTACTGTAATATTTACAACAAATTTTGGCAACTATGCGTCGTAACGTACATCCCACGGCAATCGGACGAATGCCACCATCATTTTTACGCAATGCACATAAATTGGCGCCATATAAAATGTCGATTATGCCTTCGTCCACATTGCCGGAGAGCATAAGGTTCACCAAAGCCGTCAACTCCTTCAAGAGAGCATCGCCAGCCTCTCCAGCGCTTGAACAAACTAGATCTTTTAGATGTTGTGGTGTCAAGCCATCGAGACCACCAGCAGATCCACTCTTAAAGGAGGAAATGGCTGAAAAAACATCCTTAGCGGTAACATTAAGTTATTCGTTGTCAATAGTAGGTGGGTCAGGAAAAGATAGATCATCCTGAGGTGTAGGATGTTTATTCTTCAAGCCTGCAACTGTATCAGGCGAGTAAGGCGCTACCACATCGCTGCTGAAAAGTAACCTAGCTGCCCCTCTTATATCACCCTCCCTTAGTTTTGTCTCTACAAAAGAAAAATTATTGTGTTTATGATAACAAAGGCTAGATAATTTAGGGTCTAAATTAGTAGTGTTAAGGCAATTCTCTTTGATTTTGGTCGTCAAAGATTTTTGGGTACAATTAGTTTATTTTATGTATAAAATTCTGTAAGGGAAGGTAAGTAACTGTTCCCAGGCCGATATTGAATTTTCTCGGACTACAAGACCTACACACTTAGTTAAATTATCAGCAACAGTAGGCCTTGCACCTCGAGGGATTCTTTTAAGAAGTGGAATAGAATTTTTTAAGCTACTTAACTTTTGCCAAAAAGGAATTTGTGTGCTATTGATTGAAATCGGACTAGTATCTAGGATCTTTCAAATACATAGACCAAAAAAAATTAAGAACTAATTAATTTGTTCAATTAAGACACAAAGTGACATTTAGAAACGTTAAATTGAAGCCACAGTTAAAAATCATAGATTGACACAAACAGACGCTACAGGTGTACTGTATTGTCAAGGTGAACCTAACCTACCATCGTCAACCTAACATTAAGAATACCTACTAGTAAATACTTGTAGGAAGTTTAAGTTTAAAGCAAAGACAAATTGCTTACCTACTAACTTGTGTATATTATACTACTGACTTAAGGTAATTATAACATAAGTGTATAAACAAAAAATTATCTTCACTTATGAAAGTGTGATTAATTGAGTCAATTATTCATTTTTGGAGTGACAAATCAGCTCATTGCGCTATCGCTCTGTATGCCATCGCTAGAGTAGAATCTAAATTAAAAACAATACCAACAAGAATACTGGTTAAAAAAAGCATAAAATTATTTATTCAGAGGATGCGATATGCATCTCTTCATTGATTTTTTCAGATAACAAAATATTATGAAATTAAAAAAGATGAGAATAAGGAGACCTAGAAAACTCCAAACGTTTATATTTTCGCTTTTGTTCACCTACCAAACAATTTAGATAATATAATGTTATCGTAATATTCGTACCAGGAAAATGGAAAAGATCAGAAAATGCTCTGGAACATATTGAACGTATCTAATGATTGATACTTGACATACCTTGTAGACTTTTCTGATACCATCAACTTAGTAATGAGACAGGTAACTGTAGTAAGTTGTTTAACATTGTCGTTTTATATGTAGTAAATATTATTTACTTCGAACAAAAATACAAGTAAAATATGTTAGAGGTTACAATTGTCATGTGTAATAATGTGTCAGTGTCATATTATCTACTCTGCCCACGTACACAGTGAGGATAGTGACCACCACTTTTGGATTCTACTTATGCTTTCCATCAGGCAGAGGAGAGTCATTTTGGTAGCTTAAACATAACAAAAAATACTGAAAATATTACTGAGTTGTGAAGTTAAAAAGACTAATAGTTGTGCATCTTATGGTATAATTCTACGGTTTACTAACGGTATAGTTCATTTGAGTTATAAGTATTTCCAAAATTACCACTTTAATAAATAATAAATTAATAAATATTTCTGACATCTAACACTCAATGCCATCTTATCTCAAACTAATCAGAGCTTATATTATGGGTACTAGACAACTGATATAAATACATCTATACATTTTTTGTAAAAAATATACATATTACACATGGTAAACACCCAAATTCCGAAACAAGTATTTGCAGATCTTACAAATATTTGTTTCGATCCGGAAATCGAACCCGAGACCTCAAGCACTACGAGCCATATATCTATATACTTTATGAAGAAAGTGTACATAGAGAACTTAATACCAAAAGTATATCGATGTTTAGGTGCCAATTTCACATATCTTTACATCACTGTTAAGTAATTAATTATAATTTGCAGTGCACTGTAAAAAATATTAAATAGAATCAAGTTAATTTTGTTTAAAACAACTGATCAATGTTTCTACTAAAATAATTATGTTTTTGAAAATAATTAAAATGTATTGATTATGTTGGCTTTTTGATGTATTTATTCTAACTTGACAAAGAGCTCAGAACCATTAACGAGAGCTAGAAAATACATCTTATAAAGTAAAATGTTTGTTTTACAACAATTTGAAATAAGATATTCCTGACAGCATTACATTCTTTGAACAACAAGTAAGTATTATTCTCAAAAAGATTTTCTTTAGTTAGATGAAAAGGCACATCAAGCGCGTGTAAAATATTAATACCCCCGCAGTATTCATAATGTACTCGATAAAATCCTTACATAATACATTTATTTACGGCATAATAATTTACCTACCCATTTCTGTTACCAGCTGTCATTGCGGACAAATTAAACAATTTGTAGGAAGGAAAGAATTCTGCTTGAAAATGTTTTCCTAAACGATTATGTTTAGGTACTTTTGTTAAGATTGAAATTACCTGTCGTATGCAAAAAAGACTTTGTAAATCTTCCTGATATCCTAAAGCTTTTCATTGTAAGGCATACAAACATATTATGTATGTATTTACAAATATTTCATTCAATTTATAAATATTTCATAGAATTCTATGAAATATTTATTTTTACAAAACTTTTTCTTGTTTAAACAACGAAACGAAACGACAGGACAGGTTCAACATTCGCCGTTTTTTTTCGTTTGACATTTTGAACTCATTGCGTTGTTTCTTGTTTGTAAACTGTGCGATAATCTTTTCTCCATATCGACTGCTATTCTACACGGACTGATTCCATTGCCCAACGATTATCTAGTGCTTATCAATACGGACTTGTTTGTGCTTACGTTTTGGACATTGTGAACTGTTTACAATGAAGTGTATTAATTGCGGTATAGCAACGGGACGGCTAAGAAAACATGTTGTGTCTGCGTTAAACATGCCTTTCCATAAAAAGTTCTCTTGTATTATCTAAACAGCGCGGCGAATGATTTGTAGAAGCAATTATTAATTCCATATAACCTTTAACTCGTGACAAGCGGCGTCACAGGCCAGTTCAGCAACTTCCCGGCGCTTATTACAAACATTGTAATAGTAAGTTCTTTAACAAAAATTACGTTTAGAGTCAATAAAATAAAGACTGCAATAACCTACCGGGAGGTTTATGACCAAGACATGTATTGGTTAATTTCTAAGAAATCTGAAATTGCTGAACTGTGTAACTTTTACAGTTAATTTTTAATTTAAAACAAAGCAAAATTAGTTAATTTACATTATATATATATATATATATATATGTAAATTAACATTAGTTAATTTTTAGATGCTAGGCAGAGTGCCTTAGGTAAATTGGCCATCTCCTTTGGCCCTCTCATTAAGAAGAAATAAAAATGATTTGCTTCAATTACTTACATTTTAAAAAGCAATATTGATACTTCAATCACAGTCCAGACCTTTCAAATATACTATAGTATATTTGAAACTACAAATATATACGTCTTCTACGTTGGAATTGTATACTGTTCCTGAGTCCGTTCGCATCTGATTGCATCACGTCCCACCCCTCATATCCAGCTTCCCTTCAACGTAATACCAAATGGAAAGGTCTTCCGGCGAGTTGTCGCATAAAGGCGCAGTATTCTATACGTATGTATGTTGTGTACATATTTTATGTGAATGTGGAGACTCTTTTTCTCCAGTACGCTTATCTCATAAAAGGCACAACAAAATTGAATGCATCGTGGAATATTGTATTGTTTTTTTTTACTTGGTTGTTGTCGATACTCGTATATTGATATATAATATGGCATTGCATATTTTAAGTCATGGACTTTCTGACAGGTACTGCTTATTTATTATAAGCTAACTGTTGTACAACATCGTATCATGTCCTTCTGAAGACTTCGACGTTTTCGCAAAGACACTTAGAAAGTATAAATATCTAATCCGCTCAAAGACAATTGGCATGTAGATGATAATATTTGAATTCAATTCAATTAAATCTAAATTCTTTTTAGTATTTTAATATAGATACACTACAAAAAAAATGTTACTTACAAATCACGTTTCTCATTTGTCTATTACATATTTTAAGTGTATGTAAGAGTTTCAATGTAGGGATAATAATAACATAATGTAATCTATTTACACTTTCATTAATTTGAAACTTTATTGTATTACTAGTTTTACATTTGTGTGAACTTTCTTGTGCATTAAAGATAAAAAAAAAACTATCTTGTGCATGCTGTGGTTTCCTATAAGTGAGGAAGCACATAACTTGTGATTCTGTTAATTCTTTTATAAATAAAGTTCCCTTTCTCTACAGAACCACACGTGCTAGCCTTGGAAGTCACCGCCATAGAGTCGTAGAAATACGTTCTCGAACCAAAACGGTTTGGTTCTTCCTTCCTGTGCCGAGCAGTCAAAAACTGGAACTCACTACCAGCGCACGTGTTTCCCTCCCACTATGATCCCAGGTCCTTTAAGCGGGGCGTGAAAAAGCATCTCACTAAGCCGCCATAGTGTGGGACGCCATACTGCATTGTTTGCTTTCGCAGTGAGTATGGTGGACCCACTGTTGGATTCTGCTTGAGCTTACCATCAGACTGAGCAGAGTCATTTTGGCAGGTTATTTATTAGAATAAATAAATAAACTGTTGCCCGTAGCTCCACGCGGGTGTATGTCGGTTATCGCAGTAAAGAGTAGTCTTCAAGAATTTAAATTATTAAGAAATTATCTCCATATCAAATTCCATTTAAAATTGATGCGAATTCGAATTTATAATATTTAGAATGGATAGTACGAGATGTCACTGCTTTTAAGAAATTTCTGTTGGGAAAATGCCTGAAGCCATCGATATCTCATAATTATCATTTTGGTTAAGTCAATTATCATTCAGTGTTCTACACTTTAGGCGTATAAATAATAAGTGTAACATATTCTAAATACTTACATATTCGGCCTACTCATTCCAGTAGTTGGAACCAGCCCTATCAAAACAGCAATTAGATTTTTTCAAATGTGATTGCCTTATTCAAAAGTTAAGGAAACCTACTATACACCACGAAAAGATTATTAAGTAGCAAAAATCTGTCGAGGGAATAGAAAACATATATCTGAACCATGAGACTTCCAAAGAATTATCATGTACATATTGTACATGTTTCAAAAGTTAAAATCTGATAAACCTACCTCATTGTTAAACAACAGGTGAGAGGTAAAAATCGTCAAAACAATAGGATTCGAAATAGACACATTCAGCGGTTATAAATAAGAGAAGCGAGCTTTTATTTGTTACCTCTGGAATGCTCCGGAAATTGTGGTATTTTCGTAGGTATGCGTAACTCACATGACGCAATAAATATTTTGACGTATAAAATGTTCCACACATTACGCAAAATATGCGATCTTTTGTTTTATAACCGTATTTGTTTAAAACGAGATATTTGTAGAGATATGGGTATACGCACTTTGGGATTGTAGGGCGAGTATAATATGAGGAGGAGAATTAAGTACATCTTTATAAATGTTTATTCTAAATATTTTTTCTTACTCAAATTACATATTAATTATTATTTACGATAGTCACAATCGTCGAATATATTTTTATAAGCGTAAATTTAATATCAATCACAAAATAGCCTAAGTAAAACAATTTAAATAATTATGGTTATCAAAGTTGACAGCAAAATTAATTTTAAAAGTCTTCAAAGATTTTTGAAAGTTAAAGATTTTTACAAGTTTGGAATAATTGAATTTCATTAAGGCGGTTAAATTATAACATGAGTTTTGAGTCTAGGCTCTTAGGCAGAGAGGTAAATTGTTCGTATTATAAAGATTAAATAAAGTATTGTTTAGAAGACTGCGATCTCTGATAGGCAACAAAAAATACTTTCATTTTTTCCCAGAGATCTGATTATATGATTCGGAATCTCCATGCTATAGAGAACTTAGAACTGTAAATGAAACATCTCAGTCACGTATAGCTTTTAAGAGAAATTTATTTTTAATTTTAAAATTTTTTCGTAGTTATTTTAAAGTAATTATATTATTTAGACATAAAATATAAACTAGTTTTTGTTCTTTTGGCCTGACTGTTCTAAGAAGAGGTTGGAGTCTCTATATCAAAAACCAACAGTAATCTTCAAGCATTGCAGTGGTCCACTTTCCCTGATAACGATTTTCTATTAATGCAATTTCTTCGTGAAAGCGTTCAGCGTGGTCATCATTACATTTACTGCACCTAGATTTTCTTAAAAAAATGCATCTAAAAGTGCATCTTTAATGACACAATGCAAACCAAGTCTTTATAAGCATTTAACAATTGATTTATAAGGCTTTTATATTGAAGCAATCGTTTATTTTCCAAAAAAAAAACAACTGTGACTTTTTTTATGAAATAGTGGGCAAACGAGGGTGTGGTTGGTGTATGGACCTCCGGTATCCTCACTCATTCAGTGAAACACAGCGCAAGCGCTGTTTCACATCGGTTTTCTGTGAAGCCATGTTGTCACTCCGTCCGAGCCGGGCCGGCTTCAAGCCGAAACGTGGCTCTCCCACGGTGACTTGACTAGAAGTAAAGAAACCACTTTTAAGTCAGCACACATTGCCCAATGATATTTACTATAATCTATTTTATTCAATAAAGGCTTTCAGATGACGTAAGTTTCTTAAAAATGTGCACCATACACAATGTAATGGATGGAAATTGGTTTCAGTTGTGAAGAAGCACGGCTTTCAAGCTTATAGTTTTAGATGAATCTGTAAACAGCCTCCATTCATCTGCTAAATGCTGGTGACCCAATTTAGCCATAAACCAACAAAATCGCTGCAATGAATTAAATCTCCATCTTTAGAACATAAATCTACGTACGAATAATGTCGTTTATGGTATGCAGTTACGCAAACGTCGGGTTGAAGAAGATTCCATTGCTTTAATCTTGAACCTAATAGTTAAAGTTTTTCTTTAGCCAAATCTAAGGCTATCACATGGTCGTCGAGCTAAGCTTGACTGATCAAATGTGGTGATTTAGATGTACTTGCCACTATCAAGTTCTCACATTCATCATCAGAACCTGTGGTAAAGTGGTACTTCAGCGTTTAACGTGATTTGATGGCTTAGGTACTGGAAGATCTTCCGAATGTGGTATTGGTTTTATTACGGAAGACACCTCTGCGTAATTTACTGTGTGCTTAGATGTTTCAGAAAAACCTTTGACATCCGTAAGATAACTAGTAAAATTTCAACGAAATAAAAACCGACTTCAAGGTTCGACTCAATTTCTCTTGGATGCCATCATTAGATCTTAGTGTCCTTATCATGGTACCACCGTTGGGATATCTCCTTTTCATTAAAAAGAATCATCAAAATAGGTTCATAAACGACGAAGTTATCCGCGAACACACATAAAAAAAAAACATATATACGGTCGAATTGAGAACCTCCTCCTTTTTTGAAGTCCGAACACGATCCTTAGGTTCTCGTCAAATCATAGGTTTACCACAAGGCATCTTTGTTGATTTCCCAATGAACCAGTTCGTCAAACTCTAGTGGCATAAGTAACAACACATATGTGGCAACCAATGGTGAAAGAACTAAATGTATGACACTACAAAATAATACTGTGATCGTTTCTAAGAAAAATTTAGAGCCAACTTTAATAAATTTTCCTTAAATGCTAAAAAGTGTATTTAAAAAAAAACTCTTTTTCTATACGTGATTGTTTTTTTTTTTGGTATTAGCTGCATGATTATCTTCGAAATACGGTATGTATTTTGTGATAATAACACAATAAGCTACAATAAATTAGCATTGTATTTATTCCCGAAATTATCAGGATTCTTTGATGTGCTTTAAAAACTGCTTTGTGAGAAAGTCATGTCTGTTCATATGTATAATGACGGAATTAACCAGAGTGGTAAAACGAGGTTACAGACAATCGATGTTAAGTAATTCTAATATCACTTCACCACAACCATTATAACTAATAATAAACTAATATCACACCACACACAATCGATACAAAGTGACAAATAATAAAAAAACTCAACAATGGTTCATCGCCACCTAACACTGATTGCCACTTTTAGCATCTTGACGTACTTGTATCTCTTGAGCTGCAAGTGTCCACGGGAAGTGATCTTCACTTTCTGTTTTCGATATTTTGACAGTCATTTTAACGGTGATGGTTTTTAAAGTTTAAAAAGTGAAACGTTTTATAAAAAACATGATGTCCCTGGGCTTCTCAAACCCCTCTAAAATTTAAGTTATCTTTATTCAAATCACTACTTAAATTTATCTCGGTCTAAGTATTATGTAGGTACATTTAGGACACAGGCCATAAAATTGACATAGCACTGATATTGACCATACGTATTCTAAGGTCTGGGGTAATTCGATTGAAACTAATGCTTTTAGAACTTATCCCTCAAATGCTTTGATAGGCCATTCAGTTAATTTGACTGTCACAGTTTAATTTGTTACCCTTTCATTGAACAAGAAAGCTGTTCGATCCATTTTCGCCTAACTTAAGGTACAGCCTATAACTAACTTA
This sequence comes from Diaphora mendica, assembly GCA_949125395.1. NCBI lineage: Eukaryota > Metazoa > Arthropoda > Insecta > Lepidoptera > Erebidae > Diaphora > Diaphora mendica. The sequence continues at coordinate 20,144,382 of OX421313.1, read as the reverse complement.
AGGTACGGTTTCTTTTTAAGTTAATAAAATCTTTTAAACCATATTTTATCGTAGATATGAAACTGCGGTCACCAATAAACTAGTTATTCTAGCGTTGCGAACAACGATAACTTTTGTGCTTACACAAATATATTACCTCCGGGGATCGCAGAGCTACACGAAAAAGGAAACGATGCTTAAGTTTCTATTTTTAAACCAGGTTAAGCGATGATATTCTGTTTTCCGTTTCATTTTTGTTCGATCTTGTTTTCTGTCATTTTACCAATTCAAATCTTATATAATAGGTCTTTACCTATGAAATTGCCGTTTTGTATGCAATAAGTGAAAGTACTTATTTTTTCAAACTTTTTTATTTCTGTTATTGGAAGTAATCACCCATGCAATCGACGCATCTTTGCCAACGCATTGGCAGTTTATTGATGCCCTTCTTGTAAAAATCAGCTGGACGGGAGGCAACTAACTCTTCAAAGGCATTTTGTACTGCCTCTCGGAAATTGAATTTTTTACCCACTAAAAAGTTGTCTAAATTTTGGAAAAAGTAATAGTAGGTAGGTGCAAGGTCTGGTGAGTATGGCGGATGAGGGAGAGCTTCCAACCCCAGCTCTTGCAGCTGCTTCACGACAACGCGCGACCCCATACTGCGCAACAGACAGTCTCCAAGCTGCAAGAGCTGGGGTTGGAAGCTCTCCCTCATCCGCCATACTCACCAGACCTTGCACCTACCGTCTAATACTTTTTCCAAAATTTAGACAACTTTTTAGTGGGTAAAAAAATCAATTCCCGAGAGGCAGTACAAAATGCCTTTGAAGAGTTTATTGCCTCCCGTCCAGCTGATTTTTACAAGAAGGGCATCAATAAACTACCAATGCGTTGACAAAGATGCGTCGATTGCATGGGTGATTACTTCGAATGACAGAAATAAAAAAGTTTGAAAAAATAAGTACTTTCACTTATTGCATACAAAACGGCAATTTCATAGGTAAAGACCTATTATATATATATATATATATATAAATCAATTACTGTTCGTATGTCTCGCTAAAAATCGAGAACGGTTGGGTTGATTTAGCTGATTTTGGTTTTGAAATTTTTGTCGTAGTCTTGAACGAAATAACTTCAAAATCCAAATGTTACGTGTACGAAGTAGCGGACACAGCTAGGGGTCAATAAAAATCGCTTTGTTTGTATGAGGATAGCTCTTTTTTACGGTTCTGTAATTCATGTCTCTAACCCTTATAGTTTCGTCATATCCGTCCGTTCGCGGGTTACCTTCCAAACGATTAGTGCTAGAAAGACTTAACTTCGCATGAATATGTGTTTTTACCACTTTGACAAAGGGCTAAAATAAAATCAGGAAAAAATGAATGGATTTTTTTAAATGGAATACGTCACAAGTGCGTTGCCGGCCTATTAAGAAGGAGTACGCTCTTTTCTTGAAGGTCGTTTGGTCCGGGAATACCGCAGGCCACAGTTCATTTCATAGTTTTGTTGTGCGAGGCAGAAAGTTTCTGGAAAAGCGCACAGTTGTGGACTGCCAGCCATCTAGCTAGATGATGGGGATGAAACTGCTGTCGCTCAGTACGATGGCGGAATGAGGCGGCAGGGATTAGCTCGAATAATTTCTCGGAGCACTCCCCATAGCAAATGCGATAGAAGATGCATAGCGAAACCACATCTCTACGCAACGTCAGAGAGACCAGCCTGGGATATTTTCTTTTCTTGCGTCTACCCCATAGTGTGGAATATTTTTTTAAAGATAGGTCTTTTAAGAACATTAAGAGGTAGCTCAGACGATTTTTTTATAAAAAAATAGGAGCTATGGAGACCTACTTTGCAAAAAGCGCTTATTTCGAAAACTTTTTACAAAAATAAGGAAATAATAAGTAAACATGTAAAATGTTGCAAAATAAAATAATAACAAATGAGTGACTATTGAACTCTCTTCTATACGCAGCCTGTCACGCACTTAGCTGTTTTTTTCTATTTAGCTAAGTCCTAATTTACTTTATATAAATATTTTAAATCAATATTCATTAAAATTTATTACGAAAATCATATTGCCTTTTAAAGAATTTTGGTTCATTAACTAAGCAGATAAGTTCTTTAATATATGATGAAAAACTTTTTGATTACTACCCTAAATCGAATTACCCCAGCGTAAGCAGTTTATTGAATCCATTAAACACTCAAGATCAGATAGAATTTTTGATCTAGAGTAAGCAAAATGTAACATTTTATCGTATAAAAAGTTCTGATGGTAAGCCAAAATTTTAGGTAAATCTTAAGACTTGAGCTAAGAATACCTTCTTGTAAATTTCGTTTAAGAAGTAACTGTAATTTAAAGGTTACCTTCTGACCTTAATCAGATTATTTTTGAAGAAAATATTTTGACGTTTCATAAAACAAGTTAAAGTTAAAATTTCTAATATACAATTATTAAACGTATTAATAAAACAGGCAATGTGATCACAAAATAATTCTTAGAATAGTTTTAAGCAATACTTTATATTACGTAAGTTTAAATTAAATAGTCACGAACTGGCTACTAGATTTAGAAGCTTACAAAGGGCTTAATTAACATTCAAAACTTAAACATTTCTAACACTTTTTATACCTATTAGATTGAAACATTTAACATTTGTAACACTTTGAATATGATTTCAGGTTAATTAATTTTTATTTCTGTATCAATATATAAAAATACATAAGCCGAGTACTAATAGATAACATCAACACACTAGTGAACCTGCCTTCATAGATTTTAATATGCGCAAGTCAGATGTACGCTTTATTGATTACTAGTGCTTGCCCGCGGCTCCGCCCGCGTATATGTCGGTTATCGTGGCAAATAGTAGCCTATGTGTTATTCTGATGTATAAGTTATATTACTGTAAAGTTTCATCCAAATCCGTTCAGTAGTTTTTGCGTATAGAGAATCGTATTGGAGCAATGAGACAAAGGGATTTCAGTGGGAGGTGGAAAGGTGTCTAACTTAAGGTATGCCGACGACACTACCCTTCCAACTCAAACGAAGGAAGACATGAAACACCTGCTGACACTTCTGGAGACAACAAGCCTCTCCTTCGGTCTTACAATCAACAGAGACAAGACCAAGATGATGATAGTGGACCGAGCTGAACTAAACCATCCCGACACCACTGTGATTGGCAACTGTGAGGTAGTTCAATCTTATGTGTACCTTAGTTCCACCGTCACAAACACTGGAGGATGTGAAGATGAGATTCGAAGGAGATGTGCTATCACACGATCTGCCGTTGACAGGCTGAAAAGGATCTGGTGCAACCGTAACATCACCAAAGCGTCGAAAGTCCACCTCATGAAAAGCTTAGTCTTTCCAATATTTCTCTGTGGCGCAGAAACGTGGACGGTTCGCCTTAAAGACCGACGCAAAATCGATGCCCTCGAGATGTGGTGCTAGCGTCGACTACTGCGAATCCCCTGGACAGCACATAGGACCAACGTGTCGATCCTAGAGGAGCTTAATATCAAACAAAGACTATCGTCGACTGTGCAAATACGAATGCTCAAATACTTCGGTCACGGTGTTTGCAACGAACACTCCATGGAGCGACTCGTTGTCCAGGGACAAGTGGAGGGCAAACGGTCACGCGGACGCTCACCTACCTGTTGGACGGACCTCATCAGAGCTGCAACACAAACCTCCATTGTCCAGAGTTCCCGAGACGCAATGGACCGTGATAGGTGGAGACACATCGCGGGAGCCTCATTGCCCGACGAAAGTGCAGCATTATCGACCACGACTGCTCTGTCAAGAGTAAGCGACTAAGAAGAGGGTTTTTGCGTGAAAGAGTAACAAACATTCATCCATCCATCTATTCGTCCATCCGTCCATACTTACAAACTTCCGCGTTTATAATATTAGTACAGATAAAACTGCGTATAAGTTACAGACATAATGTCTGTAACTTATACGCAGTTTTATCTTCTTCTATTTATTTGCTGTTTTACTGTATGATCTCAATATTACAAAAAAGAAACATATATAAAATATTCCGTAATATTTTTACAATATATTAATGTGTCTATCACTTGCCTCACTTACTGAGATCTGTGATCGAAAAATTAGGAAGATAACTCGCTTCATATACAGCCCGAAAAGGATTTAACCCAAACACAAATACTCTGTCAGGGACCGAAAATGGGGAAGACAAATTGGGAAACGTATCGACGTGTCCCTCTATTCAACGTAATTTTTGCCTCAAGTAAAGAATAATAATATCTTGAACAATAGGTCTTTTGTGCTGCCTTAAAATGGATACGTCCAAAAAAAACCACATCAGTCGTTATGAAAGATGCTTGTTAAAAGTTTAACAAATTAAGACAAATTTAAGATGAATATGATTAAAAAACATCAGAAGAGTTCTTTTCTGTCACAAAAGTAATTCCTTGTTCTGAAAGTAAAAAATGATTCCGAGGATAGTCATGAAAACATACTTTTTAGTACAATAAACTTTTAAATATCTACTATTTCATTTGATAGTCTATATTTATTAAAATACTAGCTTCTGCACGCAGCTTCGCTCACGCAGACTTTCATCCCCTGATTTACCCCCTTAGGGGTGGAGTTTAGTAAAATCCGCTCTTAGTGAATGTCTACACCCTATAAGGAACCTACCTGCCAAATTTCAAGTTTGTAGGTGTTATAATTTCTGAGATTTCGTGATTAATAAGTTTTTTTTTTTTTTTTTTTTTTTATGTATGGCCCGCCAAAATGACTCTACTCTGCCTGATGGAAAGCATAAGCAGAATCCAAGAGTATTGGTCGCCATACTCACTGCGAATGCAGACAATGCAGTATGGCGACCCACACCATGGTGGCCTAGTGATGCTGCTGCATCTTTTAGTCTAGTTAACAAGTATGGAACTTGTTGACTAGACTATTTGGGCCTCCGGTCTCGCACTCACCAACGAAACACGACAGCACGAACGTGGTCATTTTACGTTGATTTTCTGTGCGAGGGTAGTACCGCCCCGGTCGAGCCGGCCCATTCGTGCTGAAATCAGCGTGGCTCTACTACCTCCGAATTGAAGTGAGTGGTATTTCTCTTTTATATATATAGATTATTGTTGGTTTCTATGCGCTTCATAAACTCAAAAAACTGTGCACCGATTGAGCTTAATTTTGACACGATTTTATAATCTACTTCAAAAATATTTTCTATTAGTTTTTCGAATAAGTTTCGTTTCTCCAATATACGCCTCTGAACTTTGGCAGGGTATAGCTAGTTTAAATTACACTAAACTTTAGACTCGTAGCTATAAAATTGTCTACCACAAATTAGTTTTTAATTTTCGAATAATGTTTAGGTACATAAAAAAAACTACTGTCAACAATTAAAAAATATTTGTAAGAATTGTAAAAAAAACTTTCGAAACCAACAACTAGAAATAAGTACTAACAGCACTATTCATGTCATCGAGTGGTCAAAATTGAAATTTGATCACACAAATCCCCCGTCAATACAACTAATAGAGTAAGTGCGGTGGTACCAGAGGACTCCGAAGGTTGGTCGATTTCCTTTGTGAACTTTAACTAAGTTAATCGGTAAAGTTACGTCGTTAGCGGTAAGGGACAAATTCATCATGTTTCTCTTGTGACTTGCTGTCGTGTAAAATTGTATAATTTACAATATTTAGTATGAATATATTTTTACGATTTTTTTATACTATCCGGCAAAATAGGAATAAAAATCATTTGGAAAAAATAATATACTGTTATAAACTAGGAGTGAGAATTAAATAAAAGAACAAATTGGAGGTAGCCTAACCTCAGTTAAATAACTTTGAGAGATCTACTAATATGGGAGTTCCTCCGGCTTTTAGGAGCTCGATTGTAACTCCGTCTTCACCCGGAGCCTTGTTGTTGCTAAGTTGTTCGAGCGCCATTACAATCTCGTCCAGATCGATATCAGGAAGCTCGTCTGTGAGGTGGCGTGTTAATCTGGCACGCGGGTCATCCGCGCTCTGGATTTCGGGTGGGCGGGTTCGTGAGGTGTATAGGTCCTCATAAAATCTCTCGACTTCAGCGAGAATCTCTGTTTTAGAGGTGACGGTGGTGCCTTGTGCTGTTTGGAGCTTGGACAGGTGACAACAGGAAGCCTTAGGCTTGGCAAAGACTTTTGAGCCTCTATTTCGAACAATCGCGTCCTCGATCGTTCGCGAATTCGCTTGGCGAATATCTCGTCTTACCAGCCTCTTTATTTGCCTATTTAGTACCTGTCGCTCAGATGGTGTGGCGTTTACTGTTTCTCGTCTTTTCCTCATAAGATTCACGGTCTCGCTGGTGAGCTTCGACTTGCGTCCAGGGCTCTTCGGTCGAAAGTGATTGTAACCCACCTCGCGGATAACGCGCACCAGGCTATTGGTGGCGTCGTCTACGTCCTGCACGGTTTCCAACATAGCGAATCGATTTCGGAGTTCCAACTGGAAGTTTTCACATCCAGCCTCGATCTGGGGCAGAGATGGCCTAAGAGACGACTTCATAAGGCGCGCCCGTTCTGTTTTAATCGGTAAATTCAGGGTGCGTCTTACGAGTCGATGATCGCTACCGGTATTAAACCTGTTGATCACAGAGACATCCCTGAAAATATGACGCTTGTTTGTGATGATGAAGTCGATCTCGTTCTTTGTCACATTATCGGGGCTTCGCCATGTCCACTTCCTTTGGGGCTTCTTCTGGAAAAAAGTATTCATCAAAAAGAGCTCCTGTGCCTCGAGGAAGTTCACCAGCATTTGCCCCCGGTGGTTTCTAACTCCGTAGCCAAACGGTCCTAATCTGGATTCGCCATACTCTTGTACTCCTGTTTTCGCATTGAAGTCGCCCATAACAACCGTGTGGGAAGTGTTGGTACGAGACAGAGCCTTGACTATGTCCTCGTACATGGCTTCGACCTCGTCGTCAGGATGTGACGTCAAGGAGTACCTTTTGGATAATTTTAAGACAAGGTACGCTACCCTTGACGAAACACTGCCAACTTCCTCCACGTTGCTCCTGAGCGATTTATGGATCATAAAACCGACGCCACCTTGGGATGGTTGGTCTCCTTCTCCGAAGTAGAGAAGGTGGCCGGAATCTAGGGCTATTGTATCCTCCCCCTGTCTTCGGACTTCTGATAGCCCCAGAATATGCCAATTTAAACGGCTCACCTCCGCTTCCAATTCTGCTAGGCGATCGTCCAGCCGCAGAGTGCGTCCATTGTACGTCGCCAAAAACTGGTGCCGGTGGTACCCTACCGTAACCCGGGGATTCCTAGCACCCCCTGTCGCACCGTTACCATGGCCGGTACCGTGGCCAGGAATAGTATGACTACCGGGAACTGGGGGCCGTGCTGTGTGGTTGCAAATCATGTGGGGGAAAAATGCCATAGTCACCACGCTTGGCAAGCGGGTTGGTGACCGCAGTAGCGAGAATCATTATCTGGTGGCGCTGCTGCCCGTCAACAGTACTGCATTTAGTGGTTCTCGCAGTTGTGTGGTTATACCGCCATGAGTCGGTCGCCAGAGCCTCGTTCGTTATTTAGCAGGGTGTACCACGTGCAGGTGAGGTTGACGTTACGGGGCCTAAGATGGTGGTGGCCCCGCTTACCCCCCTCATTTAACTCCGTCATTCACACTGGCACTACTCCGGAGGCATGGAGCAGGAGTGTGGTAGTATTATTCTTCAAAAAAGGAGATAAAAGCCTACTGAAGTACTACCGCCCAATATCACTCCTGAGTCATGTGTACAAGTTGTTTTCGAGGGTCATTACAAATCGTCTTGCTCAAAAATTTGATGACTTCCAGCCCGTGGAGCAGGCTGGGTTTCGAAGGGGCTTCAGCACTGTGGACCATATACACACATTAAGGCAAATTATTCAAAAGACAGAGGAATACAACCAGGCTCTCTGCCTAGCGAATGTGGACTACGAAAAAGCCTTCGACACCATCGAGACCTGGGCTGTCCTGGAATCCATGCAAAGGTCCCTAGTCGACTGCCGATATATCCAAGTGCTGAGATGTTTGTACGAAGCCGCAAGGATGACCGTCCAAGTACAAGAACAGAGTACAAGACCAATTCCATTGCATCGTGGGGTTAGACAAGGAGATATAATTATTCCGCAACTGTTTACCAATGCATTGGAAGATGTCTTCAAAACACTCGATTGGAACGGACGGGGAATCAATGTCAACGGTCAATACGTCTCACACTTGCGATTTGCAGACGACATTGTGATTCTGGCGCAGTCTCTGCATGATATCGAAGTAATGATGAACAGTTTGGACGATTCTTCGAGATGAGTGGGACTCCGGATGAATATTGACAAGACCAAAATAATGCATAATATGCATGTACCTTCGAGTCCCGTAGCCGTTAATGGCGTAATTATCGAGGTTGTGCGGGAATATGTTTATCTTGGCCAAACTATTCAACTCGGCCGACACAACTTCGATCGGGAGGCCAATAGTAGAATCCGTCTGGGCTGGGCGGCATATGGGAAGCTTCGTCATATCTTCGAGTCGTCGATCCCGCAATCACTGAAAACCAAGGTTTTCAACCAGTGCGTCCTGCCCGTAATGACATATGAAGCCGAGACGTGGACACTCACCGTCGGACTGGTCCACAAGTTTAAAGTAGCTCAGCGTGCGATGGAGCGTGCGATGCTGGGTGTTTCTCTTGTCGATAAAATTCGTAATGAGACAATTCGAAAGAGAACTGGAGTAACGGATATCGCACGAAGGATCAGCACGCTGAAGTGGAAGTGGGCCGGTCATGTCTCCAGGCGGACTGATGGTCGCTGGAGCCGACAAGTGCTAGAATGGAGACCACGATTGGGCAAACGCAGTGTAGGGCGCCCTGCGGCACGATGGACCGACGACTTGAGGAAAGTGGCTGGCGGCGGATGGATGCGGACTGCCCAAGACCGGGATGGTTGGCGCTCTTTGGGGAGGCCTTCTTTCAGCAGTGGACGGCAATAGGCTGATAGTAACCTCAGTTCTCATTTATAATTAAAACACTAAAAAGTTTACAACAAATGAATCTTATAATTCATGATTACAAGCAATTCACGAAATACATACAGATCGACATTAGAACGATAATGAAATAGGTTTACAACGATATAACATTAAACGACAAGATGGTTGACGTATGCCTTACGACCCTATTAAAACACCTTACCGACCGCTTCTCAAACACTAAGTGAGCGTGCATAGCCAAGTACCGTCTTTTTATAGGTTCGCACTGCATAATTTATCGCTAGAGTTGGGATACACCTAACACGGCCTCTCCTGACAGCTAGTCATCCTCGAGCAGCCTTGTCCAGCCGACTGCCTTGCCGGTCATCTCTGCAGGAGGATCACCAAGTCCCAGGTCCTCATTAACATGGTCATCTGTAAAGTAACGACACTTAAGTTGTTTTATAGAGGTCTACTAACTTTGCAACCTGAAGTTATGTATTTACGTATTCTTATAAGCGTCGCATAGGCATAACAGCTTAGGACTCGCGGAGGCAAGCGTGCACTCAAGCCTTCACCAGCAATAGCTTCGTAAAATAAAAATGCAATCTCCATTATTATCCATAATCGCTTGGCATCTTCGTGGCTTACTTTCCGCCAATTTTTCAGCATAGCTGCGAGGTAAAGACCTCCACGCGGGCTTCAGTTCACGAGTGAGGTTAGCGACGGTCACTACATTTTTTGCCCGTAGTTTAAGCTAATGTTGCTAAACATTTTCAATTGGATTGGCATCAGGGGACTGTGAGGGCCAATCCAAAACGTTAATGTCATGTTCCGCGTTCCAAGTGGTGCAGAGCTGACTTCGGTGTTTAGGATCATTATCCTCTTGCAGAATCAAGAAATCATTTTGGTGTGGACATCCCAACCACCAACAACCCAATCCAACATCCCCAAACATGCACCTTTAAAGGGTGTTTCACGGTTCGTACCAGTCTATTGTCAGCCGTAGTCCAAGCTCGAGTCGAGTAACCGCTTGCCCAAAATGAAGCTTCATCAGAAAAAATTATCTTGTCCCAATCATGGTCTTTGTTTACGCACGACCAATGCAGCCTTTTTTTAATATGCGTTTCAGAAAGGAGATTTCTCTTCACATTGCTTCGACATTTCACGCCATTTACAACTAAACGCCTTTTGATAGTGTCAAATGATATCATTAAACCATTTTCTTCAACTTTTCTTGCCCAGAGCGAAGTGATAATAAAGGATTCCTGGCAAACAGCTGCACAATCCGTTTATCCTCTGCAACAGACGTCTTTTTCGATTTACCACTATCTGGTAAGGCATCGACGGAATATCTCTTCACTCACTTGCTCACAAAGGCCTCGGACTTTTTCATATTGGTGGCCTAATCCGGAGACATTTTGGGGCCTTTTGGATGTGTACAGAGAAACACAGCTTCAAATCGGGAAACGTACGTGGCACTCATTGTAAAAAATATTTTTTTTAACGAGGAAAACTGGAGGGAAAACTTGTGTTTTTTACAATGCATTTTAGGTAAAGGATTGTTCTATTTAGCCTAATATTTATTTTTATAAATTGCATTCCAAAATTTAAAAATATCCTGGTCACGTTCTTTTCACACACACTGTACGTAAGAGGACTGGCAGCGACTGGATGCAGAAAACAACAGACCGGGCTCTGTGGTGTTCCTTGGGAGAGGCCTATGGCCAGCTCCCCCCAACGTATCCCTACGTTGTCGTCGTGGTGGGGCTTGTGTGGGTCGATGATTTCTGGGGCTATGCCGGTAGAGCCACTCATGCCGGATAGGCCCAGAAGGAGACTCCAGACTAAATGGGATACCAGACGGAGTCTGTAGAGACTGCCGCGAAGGGCACTCCAAACGTCCCTCTGCTCTAGCAGAAGGCGTATTGGAGTGCGAGTAGGTCCTCGAATAAGAGGAACTATGGCGAGCTCGGTGAGCACTCACCTGCCTCCGAGCGGGCAACTTAAGAGTTAGTCTTTTGTTGCCCCCGCCGCTACAACGTAATCCCAGTAGGTACGTCGAGTTAGGTCACGTCTCTGACTCGACTGGGACCGTGGGTCTTGGCTTAACCGCCCGGACCGCGAGGAAGAAAACCTCTATAAAAATTACCCCGAATCCCGTGTTCTGGTGTGTGACCAGGGGATGCATGGCTGATGGGTAGTTCAGTCGCAAGCACACCCCCAGCCAGGGACCTGCGGACCCCTCAGTTGGGCACAAATCTTCGCTTGCCCGGGTATTGGGGATCTCTGCCCGGGTGGACCTTTAGTTCTCCCCTAATCGTGGGAATAATTATGAGTACTGAAATAGATTTAAAAACAAATACGATCGAAAACCAAGAACCGACAACTGGCAAGCCAAACGGAAATGAAAAGCAACGGAGAAGGAAGGTAGGGAGGAACGCCAAGGGGCAGTTCAGGAAGGCAGATGACCACTCGTCCACTGAGGAGGAATCTGCGTCTGGAACGCCTACGGTGGGACTCCTAGGAGTCTATCTGACTGCTGGGAGCCGAAGAACATCGGAACGCACGCGTTCCAGATCCACCTTATCGTCGGACGACGCGGGTGGTAGTTCCAATGCTGGTGATTCCAATGATGCATTGGAACTTATGGACACGGAGGCAACAGACAGCCGCAAACGCGGGCTCTCCAGCGACGCAGCCCTGGAAATGATGCCTCCTCCTAAGGTCGCAAGCAGCCACAGAGGGAGGTCTCGCACTCCATCCTCAGCCCCGTCAGGTTCCGTCTTCAGCAAGGCGGAATCTTACAGACGAGCCAGGGCTGACGACGAAATGCAGGCGGAGGAGGAGATCTCAGGTCTCCTGCTCAAGATCGGAGAGCCGGTGGCGGGGGACTCAGTGCCTCAATCACTGGCCTCTTTGCAGGAGAGAGCGGACGCGGCGGTGGCCATAATTCAAAAGGTGGCCACCAAGTCCGTAAACCTAAAGGGCTCTTTTGTGAGGGCCCTTAGGGACTCCTCCTCCACTATAGCGGGAGTCGTGGAGGCCCTCATAGGAGATGTGGCTCGCCTCCAGGCGGCCAACGACTGCTTGGCGGGGCAGATGGCGGAGCTGAGTGCTCAGTTCGCCCAATTCCGGGCGGAGCGCCCCGGTCCGGCCCCGTCCACGTTGCGGCCGGCCCCGCCTACGTCCCAGCCGGCCCCGTCTACATCCCAGCCGACACCGTCTGCGTCTACATCCAGGCCGGCCCCGTCTGCGTCCCAGCCGGCCCCGTCTGCGTCCCAGCCGGCCCCGTCTGCGTCCCAGCCGGCCCCGTCTACCTACCAGCCGGCCCCGTCTACATCCCAGCCGACACCGTCTGCATCTACATCCAGGCCGGCCCCGTCTGCAGCCCGGCCGGCCCCGTCTGCGTCCCAGCCGGCCCCTGCTGTCCCCGGGGTACCCGACGACGTCCTGCAGCAGATGCTGCAGTACATGCTGCACGCAATGGGTAACCTGGTAGACGGAAGGATCGCGGGTCTGGAGGCGAGGCTGCCCCCGGCCCCTATTGTTCGGCCACCGCTCGCGACACCGAGGACGAGGGACGCCTCAGCGCCGACCCCGCTCCCCGTGGTGGGTGGCCGAGTGACGTACGCAGCGGCGACGTCAGTGCCGGGCCCTGCCACCGCGCGCAAGACGCAGCAGCGGGCGAAGGCTCCGGCCAAGAAGACTGTGCCGAAAGCGGGCCCCAAAGCGGCGGCAAGAGCTGGAGCGGAAATCCCTCCGCTCCCAACTCCAACACCTCTGCCTGGCCCCTCCACATCTGCCCCCTCCAATGAGGGTTGGCAGGTAGTAGGGGGGGCTAAATCGAAGAAGTCCCGACAGCGAGCTAATAAGGCTGCCCAAAAGGCGGCCTCTGGCCCGCAGTCGTCGTCGGTGGCGCGGGCCGCTACGAAAAAGCCGCGGAAGCTGCAGCCGCCTAAGACCGCGGCCGTAGTGGTAACGGTGTCGCCGGAGGCGACTGCCGACGGGCTGTCCTACGCAGCCGTCTTTAAGACGGCCCGGGACAGTCTTGCCGGTGATTTTGGAGCGGCAGGGGTCCGTTTGCGCCTCGCCCAGACGGGAGCTCGAGTTTTGGAGTTCCCTGGGGCCGATGGCGCAAAAACGGCAGACACTTTCGCCGAGAAACTGAGGGGAGTCTTCGCAGCCACGGATGGTGTGAAGATCTCCAGGCCTACGAAGTGCGCGGAGCTGCGCATTTCGGGCCTGGACGACTCCGTCACTGTAGATGATGTCCGCGTTGCTATCAGAGAGAAGACGCAGTGCAACGCGGACAACATCAAGGTTGGCACCATCCGCCCCGGTCCGGGAGGACTTGGCGCTGTGTGGGTAAGTTGTCCCATGGCGTCGGCCAAAATTTTGGGCGACGCCGGCAGGCTCCTCGTTGGCTTCGTTAGCGCCAGGATCACAGTCCTGGCGGCGAGGCCGATGAGGTGCTTTAAATGCCTCACATCGGGACACACACGCGCCAAGTGCGAGAGTTGCTTTGACTGCAGCGGATTATGTTTCCGCTGCGGTGGACCGGGGCACAAGGCGGCAGAGTGTTCTGGCGCCCCTCACTGCCCCATATGTGCGGCAGGTAATAAGCCTGCCAATCACCAGATGGGACAGGGGGGCTGCAGGCCTTCCCGCGCTTCTCGGCAGACGTCGGGGGCTAGCCTAGCGACCCAGGCTGCCTCCAACGTTGTCCGTCCGTCCACGTCGACGCCCATGGAGGAGGTTGTAGAGACGATCCATTAATGGACCACGTCTCCAACCTCCTTGTCCAGACAAACCTGAACCACTGTGCCGCGGCGCAGGATCTCTTCCTGCAAACCATGGCGCAGTGGTCGATCGGTGTTGCCGTAGTCGCGGAGCCCTACTTCGTTCCTCCCCGTCCAAACTGGATGGGTGACTGGGACGGCTCCGTGGCAGTCGTCGGTTCCGCGGCAGCTCATTCCCCGCCCTTGTCGCTAAGAGACAAGGGCTCTGGATATGTTGCCGCCGAGTGGGGGGGGATCACCGTTTACGGTGTGTACTTCTCCCCCAACCGGAGTTTGAACGACTTCGAGGTCTTCCTTAACAGCTTGGAGACCTCGATGCGGCGATTAGCGTCTGGGCACGTCCTCGTGCTGGGGGACTTCAACGCAAAATCCATTGCGTGGGGGTCCCCCGGGACGGACGCCAAGGGCGAAGCCGTCGAGGAGTGGGCGGCTTCGGTGGGCCTCTGTTTGCTGAACAGAGGCTCTACCAACACGTGCGTGCGACAGCAAGGGGGGTCGATAGTGGATCTTTCGTTCGCTACCCCTGCTGTTGCCGCACGAGTAAGGAACTGGTGTGTCCTGGAAGAGGTTGAGACGCTCTCGGATCACCTGTATATCCGATTTGAGCTCTCCCGGTCCCAGGGCCCCAGTAGGGGTCACACGGCGCGGCATCCTTCCCGCTTTCCGCGGTGGGCTGTTGCCAAGCTGGACAGGGACCTACTAGAGGAGGCGGCCATTATTCATTCTTGGCTGTCTCCGCAGGCCCCGACCGAGGAGGTCGGCGTGGACGTGGGGGCTGGCCGTTTTCGCGATGCGATTACGCAGATTTGCGATACGGCCATGCCCCGCATCCAAGGTCGTCGGCCTCCGCGGAAGGAGGTCTACTGGTGGTCCCAGGAGTTGGCGGACCTCCGTGCGGCTTGTACTCGTGCCCGGAGGTCCTACACTCGCAGCAGGCGACGTCACCGTGGAGACGGTGGCGGGGACCAGCTTCATGAGGAGTACCGCGAAGCGCGGAAAACTCTGAAGCTGGCCATTTGCCGCGCCAAAGAGGTAAAGAGAAAGGAGATGCTGGAGAGTCTCGATCGTGACCCCTGGGGTCGCCCATATCGTGCGGTGCGTCAGAAGCTCCGTACGTTGGGCCCCCCCCTTACCGAGACTCTCCAGCCCAGCTTCCTGCAGGAAGTGGTCGAGGGCCTTTTCCCGCAGCGGGCGGAGCACACACCCCCGTCGATGGCCTACGAGGTCGGAGATGACGGGGGTAGAGAGGACGATGTGCCGCCCGTTAGGGAATCGGAGGTCGGGGCGGCTGTTCTGCGGATTCGTTCCAAGAACACCGCCCCCGGGCCGGACGGGGTACCAGCCCGAGTGATGGCCCGAGCCCTCGACCATATGTCGGACCGCCTCAGGGAAGTGTTGGACGCTAGCCTGGCGTCTGGACGCTTCCCTGAGTGCTGGAAAAGCGGGAAGCTGGTCCTATTGAGGAAGCCGGGACGGCCTGCCGATTCGGTCGCGGCCTATAGGCCCATCGTGTTGCTGGACGAGGCGGGTAAACTTTTTGAGAGGATACTCTCTGCCCGCATCGTCCGGCACCTCTGCGAGGTGGGGCCCGACCTGTCGGACGCCCAATTCGGATTCCGGGAGGGGCGTTCGACGGTCGATGCCGTGATGCGCCTTAGGGCCGTGACCGAAGAGGCAGTGAGCTGTGGCGGCGTGGTGTTGGCGGTGTCCTTGGACATCGCCAACGCCTTCAATAGTCTGCCATTTAGCTGCATCAGGGAAGCACTCCACTACCACGGAGTACCAGAGTACCTGAGGCGGCTAGTGGCAGACTATCTAGAGGAGCGTACCGTCGTGTACGAGGACCGAGAGGGCGTCTTGAGACGGCGACCCATGTCGTGCGGCGTTCCGCAGGGGTCTGTCCTTGGACCACTTCTGTGGAACGTGGGGTACGACTGGGTCCTGCGAGGTCGTCTCCCCCCCGGGCTGGGCGTAATTTGTTACGCCGATGACACATTGGTCACAGCCCGGGGAGCGAACTTCCAAGAGGCGGCGTGCCTGGCCACCAGGGGAGTTTCTCTGGTGGTTGGGCGCATCGAGGCGCTGGGATTACGGGTGGCCCTGGACAAGACGGAGGCCCTATTGTTCCATGGGCCCCGTCGTGGTCCACCCGCCGGCGCCTCAATAGAGGTCAACTCGGTCCTCGTACCGGTTCGGGCCCAGATGAGGTATCTGGGCCTGGTCCTCGACGGTAGGTGGCTCTTCGACGAGCACTTCCGACAGCTTGGTCCCAAGCTGGTCGATGCTGCCTCCGCCCTTGGGCGACTTTTGCCCAATCTGGGTGGAGCCAGCGTCGCAACGCGACACCTCTACACGGGGGTGGTCCGGTCGATGGCGCTGTACGGTGCACCGGTGTGGGTGGCGGCTCTGACTGCCCTAAATAAGGCTCGCCTCTGGCGGCCTCAGAGGGTACTGGCAGTCAGAGCCATACGCGGATACCGCACAGTGTCGACCGAGGCGGCGTGCGCCCTGGCCGGAACACCCCCGTGGGATTTGGAGGCGGAAGTGCTCGCCGAAGTTTATCGACGGGTGGCTGAATATCGGGCGGAGTATGGCTATCGCCCTCCGCCCGAAGAGGTACGCGACTGGCGTGAAGCCGCCCGTCGAGCCACGATGGCTAGATGGTCGTTCCGGCTGGAGACTCCACGCGCTGGCTTTGCCACCGTGGAGGCTCTCCAGCCGGTCATCCTCGAGTGGGCAGGGCGGCAGCACGGGACCCTTTCCTTCCGACTGACGCAGGTCCTTTCCGGGCATGGTTGCTTCGGGAAGTACCTGCACTCGGTCGCTAGGAGGGAATTGAGTCCCGCCTGCCACCACTGCGACTGCAGTGAGGACTCGGCCCAGCATACGCTGGCGATTTGCCCCGCTTGGGCGTCGCAGCGCCGGGCCCTCACTGCAGTCATCGGAGGAGATCTCTCGCTACCGGCCGTCATACGCTCCATGGCCGGTAGCGACAGCAGTTTTACCGCGGTCGCAACCTTCTGCGAAGACGTAATCTCGCAGAAGGAGGTGGCGGAGAAGGCCCGGGAGGATGATGTCCACTCGGACCCAATCCGCCGCCGGCGAATCGGGCGGCGGAGGCGCGCCTATCAGCGCCTCATGCCGCCCTGAGTGTGGCCGCGGATGGTCGGGACGGGCTTTCCCTTCCATCCGCTCTAGTGGCCGCCCGCGAGGAGGCGACGTTACGCGTGTGCCGTACGTCGCCTAAATTGAGATTTTAACAGCTGACGGTGCCCGCTTCTGTGCGGGCAAGCGCTGGGAGGGGTCCGGACGTGTTAATAACTGCGGTTCCCGGATTCCTCCCTTCACAGGCGCAGAGTGGCACACCGTGTGGTTTTAGTCGGTTCGAGTCCGACACACCACCCCGCCGCAAGCCCCGGTGGGGTGACGGTCCGAGGGGATTTCCACACGTTAAAAAAAAAAAAAAAAAAAAAAAAGGCCTATGGCCAGCTGTGGATTCCAACGTGTTGATGTTGATGAAGAACGTCTTTGTTAAACGTTTTTGAAATCCTTTCGCGTTAGATCTGGGGGCACGGGACGAGCCAAGCGAAGCGCAAGGGCACTACCTACCTTTTCTCAAGTGTTTCGTCGTTTTTACGAACCCTCATAACTTTGGTTCCCGATATACCAGATCGTTCAAATTCTCAGGATGTGATGTTACTAATAGACTGATGAAACATAAAAAATTTCAATTGCATTGCTCTGATACTTTAGATTTTATCGATACCTAAAAAACACCGATTTCGTCACTGACACACTGATGATCATCAAAACTGTTAGGGTACTTCCTGAAGTGCTAGAAAGCTGATATTTGGTAAGTAAACTAAGTTAGTAAACTAAGTTTAGTATACAAACAAAAAAAAATCATAAACCTATTACTTTTGCCCCCCAACTCCCAAATTTGAGGGGTGGAAGTTTGTATGAGACTTTCACAAATGTTTATGCTAGAGGTTTTATTTTTGGAAAACGGACTTTTTCGAAAGAAGAAAGAAGATGTACAAAAAATACAGCCCAAAAAAAGAAAAAAAACTGCCTCAAGCAACTTACAAAAAGAAATGAAATCCCACCCAAAACTTTTTCATGTAAAATGTTGCCAAGACGACTGCATACGACTTTTTTTGGCGGTAGGTGTTAAAAAAGTAGACACATATTTGATAGTCATAAAATTTATTTTTCATCCCACAAGCTTGTAAAGAGTATTTTTGCCCTTCGATATCTGAGTGTAAAGGCCGTTTTTATCCTCTAGAGAATAAAGTAAATTGAATTTAGAACATCGCTCGGGTGCACTAAGTTTGTGAATTCAAAACATCATTAAACCTATTTACTTCACCTCCATGGCGCCGAATTTATCATACAATATTTTTTAATTTGTTAAAAACTTAGACTCGGAACCTTCTTGGTGTAGTTTTTTTTTATTTGCTCTAGCCGCACCAAGTAACTATAGCAAAGTAACTTTCAATTTTTCTTAATTAATCTATAAATCCATACAAATAAATAAAATTGAAATGTCTGTTTGTCTATGACACACAATACACCACATCACTAGCACGCCGTCTCCAGCCAATGGGACTTCTCCACGCTGACCAATGGGGACAACGCGTCGCCGGCGCCATGTTCGCCGGCCGCTTCGCATCGAACGAAGACGGGACTGCTCCAGAGAACGCGGCACGCGACACACGCGACCTTGTTGTCACAATATTAGTCCATTGTTGTAATTAGCATTAATAAGCACTTTAGAGCCAGTTTCACCTATCTCATAATATAGTCCACTGAAGTAAAATAACATCTTTTATTTGGCCTTAACACTGTTTGTAATATTAAAACAATCGCTTTTTACGAAATGCATATGTATGTTAACACGGTACATATACAAAAATATTGTTTTTTTACAATTTTGTTACATTGTCTGTCTGTCAGTCGGTCGGTCTGTCTGTTTGTTCCGGGTAATCTCTGGAACGGCAGGACTGATTTTGACGGGAATTTCACTGGCAGATAGCGGATAATCTAAGGAGTAACTTTTTTAGACTAGCTTTGTCCCGCGGTGTAACTCGCGGTACGACAAAAATCGCGGGTAACACCGCGGGGTTGAGCGAGTACCTAAGTATTTTTGAAATAATTTAAAAATAAATCTGTAATACTTACCTATCATAATGTAGTACCTAATAAATATTAATACTTAAACTATAATAAAAGTATCTTGTGATTGTTAATGCTTTTTTTGCATTTAGTTGTTTCCTCGCTGAGGTGGAATGAAAAGTTACGTGTTGCACTCGAGTGCAAAGATTTTTCACCTCGTGCTCTTTTGATTCCCTCGCTGACGCTCAGGATTCTAATTTTTTAATCCTTCGCTTGCTCGGTCATCAAAATTGAGCACGCGGTTAAAAAGCAATTTTGCACTCGTATATAACAAATAACTATTTAATTTAAATATTTACATTTTCTACAAAAAACCTAGAATTATCAATAAACAATAGTGTAACTGTGCACAATTATTGTTTGCAAAAGTTCACACACACAGTCAAAATGCCACAACTGTCAAATATTGAGGACGCACAATAGACCCTGGAGGAGTGCTTTACCAGGAGGATGAAGGAACTGGAGATACAACTTCAGTCCTCAGGAAATGCAAAGGACACAGTTGCAAAGGTGGCAGATGAGTTCCGTACCTTCAGAGAGCTGATGTATAGCATGTTGGGTCTCCTGCGGAGGCAGATTGACGAGTGCTCCAAGGCCATCGATGCCATGGAAACAAGGCATCGTCGCAAATCACTTCTTTTTATGGGCGTCCCCGAGTCTGAAGATGAGGACAGCAGTCAAATAATTTTAAATATTATTCAAAACAAACTGCAACTGAAGTGCCACTCAGCAGATACTTTTACTATCTATCACAGGCTGGGGACCTCCAACAAAGAACATAACAGACCTATCTTGGTGAGGTTCCGCAGCACTGACCTCAGGACTTCTGTCTGGAGAGTGAAGACTGCACTCAAGGGATCCTCCGTTTCACTGAGAGAGTTCCTGACTAAGGCTAGGCAGACGGCATTCACCAGGGCGAGGCTTCACTTTGATGCTCGTGCATGTTGGACGCAGCACGGCACGATATTAATCAAGGCACCTGATGGAGATCGCCACAAAATTAATTCAGTCGAGGAACTGCTGCCCTTAATAGGCAAATATCCAAGTGCACCTGGTGTAGCGGTGTCTCAAGCACGGGGCGGAGTCAAGTCGCCTGGGCCACATAGGAATAATGCGGGCAAGGTTTGATCAATCCGGCATTATTAGCAATTGTTTACATACAAAATTGTATTCACGCAGCCTGTTAGACTGTATATCAGTCAAACACAACGGTTAATATTGTTTTGTTATTATTTGACCATTATTTACCCACTAATGTTTTAATTGTGCATGTTTCGCATTGTTCTTAAAGTCATCGTAAACCATTATAGAGTGTACTCTGTGTTGTAAACAAATGTGAGGTGACACTTCCAAAGTGACATTTAAAACTCAGCGGACTGCGTTCGGATACGCACACATTTTTTTTTTTTTTTTTTTTTTTTTATGTTTGGCCCGCCAAAATGACTCTACTCTGCCTGATGGAAAGCATAAGCAGAATCCAAGAGTATTGGTCGCCATACTCACTGCGAATGCAGACAATGCAGTATGGCGACCCACACCATGGCGGCCTAGTGATGCTGCTGCATCTTTTAGTCTAGTCAACAAGTATGGAACTTGTTGACTAGACTATTTGGGCCTCCGGTCTCGCACTCACCAACGAAACACGACAGCATGCTGTCATTTTACGTTGATTTTCTGTGCGAGGGTAGTACCGCCCCGGTCGAGCCGGCCCATGCGTGCTGAAATCAGCGTGGCTCTACTACCTTTAAATTTTCACCTCGGACACTTCTTTACACGTTTTCTTTTCATTTGTCAATTGTTATATTTTATCCTGTACTTGTTCATTGTTTAATTTGCGATTTTAATGTTTCTTTTTTGTAACATTATTGTGAGCTGGTGGGCGGTGCAGAAAAGAAGAAAAATACTTTAACCTACTTACAAAGAGGGTTGCAATAGTCTTTTAGTACCTTTTTTTTTTTTTTTTTTTTTTTTTATGTTTGACCTGCCAAAATGACTCTACTCTGCCTGATGGAAAGCATAAGCAGAATCCACGAGTGGTGGCCACCATACTCATTGCGAATACAACAATGCAGTATGGCGACCCACACTATGGCGGCCTAGTGATGCTTGTGCATCCTTTAGTCTAGTCAACAAGTATGGAACTTGTTGACTAGACTAATTGGGCCTCCGGTCTCGCACTCACCAACGAAACACGACAGCACAAACGCTGTCATTTTACGTTGATTTTCTGTGCAAGGGTAGTACCGCCCCGGTCGAGCCGGCCCGTTCGTGCTGAAATCAGCGTGGCTCTACTACCTACTAGTACTACTATCTACTACCTACATAAATATTCTTGAATAATATCATTAAATTAAAATTATTTATTTATAAGTATATTTTTTATATATAGTATTTTTTATATTTATATTTTTTTTAATTTCTTCTATTATTTTGATGATTGAATTAGATAACGATGACTCTTTTAGTTCTGCCTATGAATCTGCAGTTTCAACTGAAGAAGATAGTTTCACCTCTTTGCCTGACTCACTGGGTGATCGTTTGCGTGACATATTTAACCAGCAACCAAAGCACTTACTCAATGTGTGTCATATAAATTCACAAAGCATACCTAGCCATTTTTGGGACTTAATAGAAGCTTTTACCGACACAAACGTCTAGGCCGTCCTCATCTCGGAGAGTTGGCTCAAACCTAACCTTGCTTCTACATCCTATCCTCTGCCTGGCTACATTCTTGTCAGAAACGACCGGATTAACAGGAGAGGTGGCGGGGTAGCGATTTATATTCAATCTTCTTTAACTTATAAAATCCTAGCTTCTTCTCCCGCCTCAGACACTGCTGACGCTGAGTACCTTTTTCTTGAGGTCTGTGTCAAAGGAACTAAAATGTTTCTGGGTGTCGTTTATTGTCCTCCCGCTACTGGAATTTAAAGGGTCAGAATACGCACATCACGTCATCATGGGAGATTTTAAAACTGATCTTACCCACCAATCATTACGTTCTCGCAAACTTCTTCAGATTGTCGAATCAGCCGATATGCGGGTCCTACTTCTTCAATCGACTCATCACGATAACCTAGGTAGGTAACCTAGGATACATGGTTGGATTTAATATTAACGTCTGACCCAACGTTCGTCAGAAATCACGGTCAACTTCCTGCGCCTGGTTTTTCCAATCATGATCTCTGTTCAGTCCTCTCGCCAATGCAACGTTCACCTTGTGAAATTTGAGATGTCTTACGGCCCATAGATAAGGCATTCAATCACTAACCTAATTCACTAGCGAGAGCAATGAACCACGGCGATTCACCGTGTTCTTAATCTAAACTAAAATCATCAAGCACTTACTGGAGTTGTGTGGCTTCAGTGTTCTCGGCGTTCCAAGAGATCTCTTAGGCAGTTTCTTCTCTGCGTCGTCACACAAACTTGCTCCAAGTGCTGTATATCTTTCAAGGTATTCGAATTACAATAAACTCGTATCGTAAGTATGACCACATCTCCAGTTTTCGTTCCCAGTTAGGTTGGTTACCTATTCGTCTACGCAGAAAAATGCGCGCCTTCACTTTCTTGTATACTATCCTTAATTCCTCAACCCCTACTACTTATTTAACAACACATTTTCAACTTTTATGCAATAATCATAACCGAAACCTTCGCTCTGCTAACAATCTCCTCCTCCATTGTCCTTCACACACTACTGGTTTTATGGGCTCTTCGTTCTTTGTTCAGTCTGTTCTCTTGTTGAATGCGCTTCCTCTCGAGGTCAGGACGGCTAGAAACCGTAACACTTTTAAGTTCAAGATAAAGGAGCTTTAACTGGCTGAATTGGCGGAATCAACCGGGTCTTAGATCATCACATAATAAACTTATATGCTATAATAATAAATATATATGTATGTGTATGAATATAGCGGTATATATGTATGTCTATGTATGTATTACAGTAGGTATATATTTGTCTCTTCCTTTATACTAGTATCTTATTTAAATAAATTGTAGTAACTATGAAAACCAATTATACCTCTATAGCTATTTTCTATTAAGTGCACCTACCTCACCTTTTCTCTGCATCGCTCAATCGGTCGACTGGCAGAGAATGCCTTAGGCATTAAGTCCACCGATGCATGTATTTGTGCATAAAGTAATAAAATAAATAAATAAAATAAATATGGCTTACCCTGTGAAAAAGATATCAGATCCCATGTAGAGCCAAGGTTCTGAATCTACACGCCCCAACTCTACCAACCCTAACTTCATAAACTCTACATCTCAGTAAAAATGTATGGCTTGGCTGTTTCGTTACTTCAGAAACTAAATATTCGATAGCACATTACTTCAGAAACTAGATATTTACAAACACAAAAGGCGTTCGTTTCCTCTTCGTGATGGTATCGAAACGGTGAAGCCACACAATGTTTACTGAGATGTAGAGTTCGTAAAGTTAGGGTTGGTAGATTTAGGGCGTGTAGATTCAGAATCTTGGCTCTACATGGGATCTGATATCTTTTTCACAGGGTAAGCCATAAGCAGTCGTTTTGGCAACATTTTACATGAAAATGCTTTGGGTGGGATTTAAATTATGAACAATAAACGTAAACAATAAATATGTATTGATTACAGCATAAATGCCCAGACTGACGATGCGTATAGATTAACTATAGTTTACTTTAACATTGATTTCACAAAAAGTTAAATCAATGTTATATTAAGCGCTGATGCAAAAAAAAAAATTACTTACAACTTCACATACTTGTGAACATAGGTGTATTTAATGCTCTAGACATTCTCTACCAGCCAACCTTTAGGGAGTGTAAAGATCTAGTGAGGTAGAGATATATAGAAACTATTTGATTGCCTGTAGTCTAGAAACAGACACAACTGACATAAACTAAGAAATACAAACATACATGTAAATACATACACAAATATTTACATAAACATAAAAATGCAAAAATACATATACTACAATGCTTAGAGTTTAAAAATATCATCTTAAAACACTGGATTTCTTCTTCCTAGTTTATGAAATGCTTTGATTGATAACTGTCAACTACAACAATATCTTATATATAAAATTCTCGTGTCACAATGTTAGTTACCATACTCCTCTGAAACGGCTGGACCGATTTTTATGAAATTTGGTGTGCATATCGGGTAGGATTGAGAATCGACCAACATCAATTTTTTGTACCCCATTTTTTTTATTTTTGTTTTAATAATAATAATAATAAATCACTTTATTGTACACCAGATTACTTACAAAGGTAACTTAAAGCTAGGAGGTACAATAGGCGGCCTTATCGCCCGAAGGCAATCTCTTACAGGCAACCATGGGATGGAAAGAAAGACGTGGAAAGTAAAGGGTAGTGCCTGGTGTTATTAATAGTTGATAGGAAAAGCAGTATGAATACATAGGTATTATATAAAGTAACGAGAACAACTAGTGTGGATGATTAAATAGATACATAGAAATATTAATAGATAACTATAATATTAATTAATATATATTCCACATTTACTCAAGTGAAGTTTTGTTAATTACAGGTCATGTAGTCTCATGTAATATTCCTTCACCTGTTTCTTAAAACCAGCTAATGTCTGAGCACGTCTTATCGTTATTGGTAGCGCGTTCCACAACCGAACTGCCTGTACAGTGAAGGAGTGGTCGAGGAATTTGGTACTATGTCCTGGCATTTTCAATTTCAGGTTCTCCGACGATCTCAACAATTTAGAGTGTGTGTCATGTAGAAAGGTGAACCGGGATTTAAGATAATATGGAGTAAGAGGATTGAATAAAATGTTATAAAGAAGAGAAAGAATATGAGCATTCCGGCGAAGGCGGATGGGTAACCACATAAGCTGTTTACGATAATCGGAGACATGATCATATTTGCGTAATCCAAATATAAATCTTATACATAAATTTTGGAGTCTCTCAAGCTTATTCAATTGGTCTTCAGTGAGATCTAGATAACTGGCATCAGCATAATCGAGGATGGGAAAAAGAAGGGATTGTGTAAGAGCAATCTTGGTGGGTATAGGGAGAAAATTGCGTAATCTTCGCAAAGACCCTGCAGCAGCAAACATTTTGCGACTCAGTTCTTGTAGCTGAGGACCCCAGGATAAGGTACTATCGATGTAAATCCCCAAGTTCTTAACCTTGTCACTGTACGGTATCGGTGTGCCATTACAAGTGATTCCAGGCAATCCCGTCCAATCAATTTTAGAGATCATTCGCGAGCTTCCAATAATTGTTACCTGAGTTTTGGATGGATTTATTTTCAGGCCGTAGGTGCTGCTCCACTTACATATTTTGTCTAGGTCAGCATTTGTGGCGTTAACAGCATCAGTCAGATTGGTCAGTGTTGCCCCTGTATAAATTTGGAGATCATCTGTGTATAGGTGGTAGGAAGAAGACAGATCATTAGTGATGGTGTTTATAAAAACAGAGAAGAGTAGGGGAGAGAGCACGCCGCCTTGTGGTACACCGACTGTAGTATTACACCAAGATGAAACGGTGTTTTCAATACTAATGCGCTGCCGGCGACCACACAGGTAGTTGTAAAACCAGTCAATCGCGGTTGGAGATATGTTGAGAGAGCGTAGTATACATAGCAGAACATCGAAGTCAACAGTGTTGAACGCGTTACTGAAGTCTAGGAGTGTCAGAACTGTTAGCTCACCATTCTCCATAGCCGATCTTATGTCCTCCGTGATGTGTACAAGGGTAGTAGTGGTGCTGTGACCGGGTCGAAAGCCAGACTGGAAAGGATTCAGTAGCAGGTTTGTGGATAAATAATTCGAGAGTTGAATATGGATGAGACGTTCAAGGACCTTGGAGAGAAAAGGGAGAATAGAGATAGGGCGGTAATCGGAAAAGCACCCGGGATTTTTCTTTTTAGGAATGGGTATAATTTCAGCATCCTTCCAAACCTTTGGGAATACACTGTAGGAGATTGAATAATTGAGGATATGGCAGATTACGGGAAGAATTTCATTAAGGATTGGGAGGATCATATTACGGCTTATACAATCAGAGCCCACTGCGTTCGAAGTTATAGACACTATGCTCTTCTTAACATCACAATCAGAAAATTGACTAAAGAAAAATGGGATACAGTCAGGAGTCGGGGCAGAAGTGAGAAATTTCAGTGTAGAATCTTTTGTCATTATATCAAAATTTGACGAAGCAGAGAAATGTTGATTTAGTGAATTTAAGTTGACATTTTTAGGAAACGGATCGTGAACAGATTTGCCTACTCCCAGTGACTTTAAAAATTTCCAGACTTTAGCTGGATCTCCATTCTCAACGGAGCTGTGGATGTATCGGCGTTGCGCATTCCTACATACCTTACTGCAATGATTCCTGATAGCTACATATTTGTCCCGGTTCCTATCGCTGGGATTCTTTTTATACTTGGACTTAGCTATCGCTTTTTTCTTAATTAGGGATTTGATTTCCTCAGTCAGCCACGGTGACGGAAGACGTTTGACCCTCATTTCTTGCACTGGCGCGTGGTCATCGTAGAGAGTCATTAATTTATCGATAAAGACTTCCACCTTGTAGTCTATACAGTCAGCATTGTAAAGAGGAGTCCAGTCGATGATGTTAGCATCCCTTACCAAGGCATCCACATCCATGCTTTTGAAGTTTCGCTGCAGAATAATCTTTGTTTTTGATTTAGGAGGACGGAGGCGATAGGACAGATAAAGCAAGTCGTGGTAGGAAAACTCGTCAGCAGAGCACTGGCCGTGTCTAACTGCGAGGTTGGGGGAGGAAACAAGGATGAGGTCTAACAGAGACGGAGTGGAGTGTGGGAAATAGTGGGTTGCATTGGAAGGAAGAATAGGCAGATTGCTAGATTGAATTATAGATTGAAGAGTAGACGACCGAGAATCGTTTTTGAGGAGACAGGTATTGAAATCACCCATGATTATGGTATGACTGTACAAAGGGGTGAGTTGCTCTAGTAGCAATTCAAATGATGAGAAGAAGTCTATGCGTAAAGAAGGACAATAGAACACACCAAGAAGGATTTTAGAGTGAAGGAGTTCAACTTCAAGAAAAAGATGTTCACCCGCATTCTTTGGAGGGGGCTGCGGCGAGAAACTAACAACAGAGTAGGGAATATGAGATCGTAGGTAGATAGCAACTCCACCGCCGCCACCCACGGCTCGATCATTCCTGATGAGGTTGAACCCTGGTAAAGAGTATGCAGAAGAAGATAAGCAAGGCTTAAGCCACGATTCAGAAATAAGTATAGCGTGTAAATTCGTACAGTCAAAACATGCCAGTATATCGGTGAAGTGTGCCGGAACACTTTGAGCATTAATGTGTACAAGGTTTAGATTTTTGGGAACGTCAGAGAACCGAGATGAAAGAGTCTCGGCAATTGTTGGATCAACCTGGGAACCATCACTACTACGTGCAGACAGGAAGTCCGTGCTGTCATCACTACAGTCAGGCGCAGACATCTCAAGTCTCCAAATAGATGATTAAGAAATTGAATTAAAGTGCGTTTAAAATAAAGTAAATATATAAAATATAACTGAGTATATAGAATAAATATAGTAAACTATTAAATAGATATATTAAATAAATGAAAATATAAATATTAGAACGCTAACTCCATCTGCCGGTTGCCAGTTTAATACAAACCAGTATAACAGTTTGAAATTATAAATAAAAAGTATTAAATCAAACCAAAAAACAAAGTTAAAAAAGAAATTAAACAAAACATAATTTAAAACCAACAAAATATGTTAAATAAATAGCAGTTTAAAAAATTAAATCCATGTCTTTTCAATCCAGACATGAAAATAGAAAGCCTTGGTTTCAGAGTTGGAATAAATGCTATGCTAGCACCCATTATAATACTACTATTTAAATGAATAAAGAATTAGGTATAGGCAATTTATGAAGAACCAGTTTATTTTATGCTTTTAAGTGTTTTTTGACAGAGAGTTTTCGTTGGATGTTTTTGGAAGTCGGTTTTTTTTTTATTGAATTTTAATGAATGAAATGACGCTGACAAGTCTCTACTGAAGCTCAGTTGGCCGATTATTGCAAGTATTGTAATCATTTTTTTATTAGGGCAGCCTGACTCTACTCTCCGTAATGAAAAAACATGAGCAGAATCAAGAGTGTAGTAATTGAACCAGAAAAGTGGTATTTCGACCGACATATCTACTACCCATTATCTTAAGTATATTCACTGACAAAGTATAACTTATGCAAAAAAAAATTCAAAGTTTGATGACTGTCAATTTTTTCGAGAAATCACACTAATATGTAAAGGCGAAAGTTTGTGTGTATGTTTGTTACTTCTAAATGCAAAAACTACTGGACGGATTTGGATGAAACTTTACAGTAATATCTTATACATCAGAATAACATATAGGCTACTATTTGTAGCGATAGCCGACATAGACGCGGGCGGAGCCGCGGGCAACGGCTAGTATAAAATAAGTGTGTATTGCTTGCTTATTTTAACACTTAGGTAATATTTTTTGTATAAAAATACAATATTACTGTAGTGACAGAAAATTTGAACAGACACTTCAATTATGTTCTATGGCAACGGGAAATTAAAAACATTCGCGAGATTCTCTAAAAAGTGGTACTTTGTGTCACAGAAAGTATCTAGAAGTATCTTGGACTCTAGCTTCGTTGCAAATAATTTAAATACTTGATTCAAACGAGGTAAATTACAATCATGAGTTCGGCTATGTGAATACAGACTATGCAACAATGCAACCATTTGAAGTTCTGTTTTAGTTCATTGACCCCTTCATTTCATGAAAATCGTTTGAGCCGTTTCCAAGATTCAGATTATAAATATACAAGAATTGCTCGTTGAAAATATTAGATTATTGTTTTTTAAATTAATAAAATTATAAAAGTACTTATCATAAAATTTCTGTGAGTATAAGAGTGTGGTTTGTAAATCACTCCTTACTTATCAGGTCCGCTGACATTGATGGATGCGAGCCTAAACAAGCGATCTAAAGCCCGTTTGATCGTGAACGCGACTCTGTACACATTTGCTGACTTTGTTTTTCTGTAACAAATTTAATTAATCACACGTTTTTTTGTGTGCGTAGATAATTTAACAAGGTGTTCTGTGAGACTGTAACCAATTTTTTTAATGACATCGATAAATCAATGTATTTGTGTTTATTAAGGTGAAAGATTGTTAAAAAAATTGTACAGATATGTAAAGTTAATTATAATATGTTTATTGGCAAGTATTGTTTTTTTCTATTTCGAATGAAGATCTAGCAACATCAAAATTATATATACACGTATAATAATGTGGAGCTCTATACAATTTTTTAATTTTGTTCAAATCTATAGTAGTTTGTATGTATGTACATCTATACATTCTCAGCTGGCTCAATGCAATATGGTATACCTACTTATAGCTACAGATAAAATGTTACCGTCAATACGTCACGTAACCTTGTCGATGACGGTACATATATGAATACGGTATTATATTTATGAATTTATTCCCCATCCAAACCAACCTATATAAGTTTTCCCTTAAAAATGTGTACATAAATTACTCAAGACTATAAAATAATATGCATGGTTTTATTAAAAAAGTTAACATTTTACACTTTTACACATCTCTTTCATCCTTTAAACTACCTCAACATTTCAAAATGCTTTATTCATTTTGGAGAACAGACGCAACAGAATTTTCTTTGCATTATTAAATATGTGCGCAAACATTTCAGCCGTATACTAGCTAATTACATCACGAGTATTCAAAACATCCCACTATGTTTTAAAAAGGTATTTTTGTAACCTCACAGCTCGGGCGTTTGTCCCTCAGTCTGTGAAACAGCGCCCAATGTGTTTGTTTCTTTTTTACATTCACTTTTTAATGGAGTTCAAAAACCTGCTGTTTAGGTATTAATTCACGAAATTGGTGACTGTAAATTACAAAGTAACAGAACTACACACATCAAAAGTGTCTAGGGATCAACATATGTGTCTAGGGATCAACATATATTTTTGCAATAACTTTTCTCCTGATTGATATTAATTAAAATTTTCTTTAAGGATTCATCAAATAAAGTGTTTTCGTTTGTCGCAGTAACGATAAACCAAGTCACCTTTGCATTAATAAAGAAATTTGCCATTTTCCTAATAAAGGGATTTTTGACATTTGAACCACTAACATTAAAGTTCGAAAAAAAGACTGAAATAACAGTTTTCTTTAAATTTTTATTAGGTAACTTAAGCAATTAATAATCCGTGTTTCTACCGCGAACACTAACAACACAAGAACATCGGTTTGGCATACTCAAAATGAGTTCATCCAAACACGCTGTGGAATGGCCGCCCATGTTCGTTGCAACAACAAAAAAAGGTCTTCTTGCGACTGGATACCCTCCATATTCGGCAGAGCTCTTCTCTGTAGCATATCCCATGCATGCTCAATCGGGTTCAAGTCTGGCGACTGAGCAGGCCAGGGCCAAAGCCACATCTCAATCTCAAGAAATCCGCATAAAAATGCTTGATCCCTAGACACTTTTGATGTGTGTAATTTAGGTGATACTTCCTTTTGCAATCGTTCTGTATAAACTCATTATTATGAATGTTTGTAGTTTCTTTTAGTCGAGAGTTCTAGATTTAGGAAAAGATAGTAGCAGTTACTGGTAGCTCTACAGGTACTAACTTCTGGTACAAACTATCTAAGCTTCTTAAATTAACGTCCGGCCAATTTACAGCCAGACAGTCAGAAGGCGAAGATAAATGAGCCTTATTTGAACTACGGCACACTAAAAAACGATTTTAAAACTAATGAGAAACGATTAAATGAAGTAAAAAGTATTAAATATAGAATCAATATTTTTTTTCATTCGCTATTTGTCTGTAAAAGGTCAAAATCCCTAATAACTACGCCACGTTTTAAAAACCTTGTACGGGTAAAGCTGGCCGTTTTAATTACAAATATTAATTCGTGTTGACAATAATCTTTTCTTTTAAAATGATGTATTAGTATATTGGCTATACACGTGTAATATAAATATAGAAATTAACTTTATTGTAATCTATTTCATCTTACTTGTTATCGGGACCTGTAAATTAATCTTCAGATACTGCGCTGATAATAGGAAATAAATTGTTCTATTGTTACTGTCTCATAATAACTGTAATCAGTTATGTTTATCTCTTAAGTAGGAAATAACAGATTTATTTTATATTTAGAAAAGGCAATTTGTTGTTCTACAAAGAAATACAATATTTTATATAAGACAGTATCAGAGGATTTCAACTCAAGATTATTAAATACAAGTTGACCCACGCAACCACATTTGCGTCTCCTATTTCCCGTGGCGTGATAAATTTCCCCCGTTTTTGAATCATTTTTCATGGATGCTGCGCTCCTATTGGTCGTAGCGTGATGATATATAGCATATAGCCTTCCTCGATAAATGTACTATCCAACACTGAAATAATTTTACAAATCGGACCAGCGGTTCCTGAGATTAGCGCGTTCAAACAAACAAACTCTTCAGCTTTATAATATAAGTATAGATTTTTTAAATCTCTCTTGTAGGTACTTAATGTAGGTAGGTAGAGCAATTTATATTAGCACAGTGACAATCGATTGATGATAACTTATAACCCAAATGCGGGTACGACGTGAGACAAACATTGCGTAGGCTTTGAAGGTGAACCCGGTGAATTCGAACAAGCAACTGATACCTTTAACCGATAACTTTCTCGTTCTCGTAAACAAATTGGAAAATCGTCTGGACCCGACAAGGTCATAACCTTCTAAAATGATCGAAAGCAACCTAGATCGGGTTATAAGGGTAGTAGTTTTGCCCTTTTACCCTGACTATACATATTTATATTAAATAGTACTAAACCTTAAAGACATTATAGATGTAGACAGAGATAACAACAAGAAATTCTGATCACATCCTATTTGAACATAATCATAAATTTCAACAAAAAGAAAAAACCGAGTTCAAGAACTGGACTAAATTGAAATGAAACCCCGTGAGAAGCACTAGCTTTCAAATAAAAAAAGAATTATCAAAATCGGTTCACCCAGTCGAAAGTCGAAAAAAATTACAGTCGAATTGATAACCTCCTCCTTTTTTGAAGTCGGTTAAAAAGATATTCACTCGCTCTGATGATATACCTTAGCTAACTGTTATGCGATTGATATGTTGAATAAACATATATTAAGCTTTAAGTAATATCTTGTCACTCTAATATAAACATTAGTTAATTCTCTGAAACTTCCTGTCCAATATTTGTGAGGTGGTTCTTCAATTGCTTTTCCTTCTTACCTACTTTTTCTTTTCAATACACTACAAGGTCCTAGCTTTGTGAGAGAACATACATCTCAAATTCTAGAGAGACAAAACTATGTTTGAAAAGATTTTTTACACATTTCTTCGGGTATATAAGCGTTAATTTATATATTAGTAGAAGGACAGTTTTAATCTTTGGATATTTTTCTTTAAAATTGACTTTTAAATAGAGAACTAGGTTGGTACACATACGTATGTTATAAAAATCGGATAATTTGTCCCTAATTTAATAATTGTTTCATAATTCATGCACCGCAAACACTGTGTTCATGTAATTTATACTCTCAATTGTCAGCACTTGATGAAACTTGTTATAATACATTCTAGAATTAAAATCACGGTTAATCAAGGTTACCATTTGATGATGCCATAAGGCGAAACCGGTCAGGTGTAAACAAAAATAAAATGGTGGAATAAGTACTTACAAGTGATTTTAATTATAGAATGTATTGTGTTCTTAATAAAACATTCGTATATTTTTTTCATGATAAAAATATGGTTTTGTTTACTTGCTAACGTGTTATTATTTATCGCAGGTAATGTGATTATGACCAATAAGGGGACATTAAAAATAAAATATTCTATACCAAAAACTCTCCATTTTGTTTTAAGACTCAAACGTATAATTATAATAATATTGTATAAAATAAATACAGAACTTAAAATACAGCCCAAGTCGTACATTTAATATTAACGATACCCCAGTGTACGATGAATTATTACAGAAAATAAAATATTTTGTTTTCCGTGTCAGCGTTAGATGTCCGAGCCCAACACAACGGCAATAAAACAAGGCACGCAAAGAATAACCTTAATTAAATCGTCCTTTTGTTGGAAGTACTAAAATTACCGTGGGAGAGCCACGCTTCGGCATGAATGGACCGGCTCGACCGGAGTGATACCACGGCCTCACAGAAAACCGGTGTGAAATGGCGCTTGCGCTGTGTTTCACTAAGTAAGTGAGGATACCGGAGGACCACCCCTCAACACATCCCATTCCCCATCCCCCAAAGATCGGCAACGCACTTGTGACGCCTCTTGTGTCCATGGGCGGCGGTAATCGCTTACCATCAGGTGATACGTCTGCTCGTTTGCCTACTATACCATAAAAGAAAAATAATAATATAAGGTTGTTTAAAAATGAACGATTAGAAATATCTACTGAATAATATGTATTTATGATCTAAATATTTCGTTGTTCTTCAAATTACTTGGAAAACTGATATCAAGAAATACATACTCCATTTTCTATGTCCCGTCTATTGGATCCTGTTAATATACTTAGAGATTAAATTTTACAACACGTCTAACTGAAGGGGTTTTCAAAAAGCCATCAAAAGAAAGAGCCACAATCATCCCTCTTTTGATGGTTGCATATTCAATGAGTCACAATGTAACTTAAGCATAAGAGAGCTTTCATAGGAGTTTTCCTTTGAAAGTGTAAAAAAAAATATAGTATTAACAATTTGCTATAGTTTATAAATCATACAGCAATACATTTCTAACATGAATAATACTAATTGTAAGACTTTGATGTGATATTTTATTTGTTGTTAACATCTCTATGTGTGTGCCGCAATCTTATAACTAGGCTATTCAAAACGCTCGTTTATAAATAAATAAATAATAAATAAATATTTCGGACTTCTAACACACAACGCCATCTAGTCCCAAGCTAAACAGAGCTTGTGTTATGGGTACTAGACAACTGATACAAATACATATATACATTTTTTTTGTAAATACATACATATATACATAGAAAACACCCAAACTCCGAAACAAATATTTGTAGATCATACAAACATTTGGTCCGATCCGGGAATCGAATCCGAGACCTCATGATCAGCAGTCGCACACGCCAACGCGAAACCAACGAGACAGTCAAACCGGTCATTTATGATATGATATTTATCTGCTATTCTCACTCAGACTCACTAGACTTATAGTTTTCCCAACACGTATTTAACTCATGTTTCAGGAAGTACTAGTCCAATTACAATAGAAGAGACAGTGATAAACAGTTGACAGTTACAATAAAATTAAAATCAAGATTCAGATAAACCTTTTTTGGGTAACTTTGTTTCTTTGAAAATGTATGGATCTAACACAAAGAATTACAGCGAAAAGAGGTCGTCCATTAGGAAGCTGCAATAAATCAATATATTCGGCCACAATAAACCCGGAATGGAATGTTTCTGTTCTCTAAAGGACAGGGGCATTGGTTGCAAGTATATATTATTGAAGGGTGGAGAACTTGATTCCTTTTTCACTGGCATCAATAAGATATCTACTCTTTTAATAACATGGATGATAACATCTATTATTTTAGTAAATTAGTCAGAAAATTGACGTGAATTACTCCAGGAAAATTATTCAAATATTTTTTTGTCTACTTTGAACATGCCTCTTATCGATCCTATTGAAACATCAAAAGCCAGTGGAAATATACTAGGTTTCAAGACTATAAGACATTAGACCTACTTTATATGTACAATTTTGGTTAAACTAAACCTAACATTGTCGTTCTACCATTAAAATATTTATTCCTGGACAGATTATTCATAACAAAACCCATAATGTTTTTATTCAAGCAGGCAACAAATCTTAAAACAATCTAACGTGATATATAGTTCTCTTTTTAAATTGGTTTATGATGAAAGGATACAATTTACAGTCGGAAGAACGAAAAATGAGAACAAGAAACGTATTGATCGCACAATGTGGAAATGTACTCGAGAAATTATTTGTCATATATTGTGTACTAGCTGGGCCGGCGAACCTAGTACGCTATATTTAATTTCGTGATTATTTTATAAATTACCGAAAAACTTATTTTAGTATTTGAATCCGCCACAACTTTTCGCAAGGCCACAGGACTTGTATAGGACTAAGTGGACTAAAAAATATAACATTACCGGTTTTCCTTTCATTATCTTTTATACAAACCTTGTCCTTACAACAACAAATACGTAAAAAAAGAATTATCAAATTTAGTGCAGTCGATTAAAAGTTATACGCATACATACATTATTGTGATTCATTTATTATACATATAGATTACGATGTATGTTAGTGTAATATGTTTTACAAAATATATAATTGTTCACACTGATTTACGTAAAAACGAAATTAACACACTGCACATCATTGTTTCGATGTATCAACATAAAACATGAATGGCTTTGCGTATAATTGTGGTTCTAAGTCTCATCAGTTTTAATAGCAATATGAACGTATGTTAGGAGTGCCATATTATACCTAATTGAATAGGCTTCATTTCGCACATCAATGCTCACTGCTATGCAAGAGATCAAGTCTGTAGTATACTGTATATTCATGTAGGAATGGAACATTATAGGAGTGAAGTGAGATTGTAGATGATGATTGCTGGATGACCGGTGACAGCGAGTGAAAAAGCGGATGTGATTTAGTTGGAGTTAAGATGAGAATAAGAAAAGGTGTTAGACGCTAAGGTGTAAATTTTTGTTTAAGTTGAAGGTGAAATAGAAGTAATAAAAGTTTAAGGTGTTTAATCTCGATTCCTACAAATCCCTACATGTTTTCTTCTTTAAATTCACATAAACTTTACTGACTAACATTGCTATGACTGAGGCAGTGCAAAGGGAAAAATAAATATGGTTTATTCGTCTCCTTTGGTACTGGAATCTCGAACAAAGTATGAAAGGTTATTATTAATAAAATTAAGTGTCTTTAAACCACAATGTATTTCATTTTTAAGTATACATTAAAATGTAAACAAGCCTTAGGCCATTCCATTTTTTATCTTATTATAATACAGAAGTTCCTTAGCGGTGTTATTATGGAAATGTATACGCTATATGATAATTTACTAAGTGTGTTAATAAAACTAACGTTTTTTTATTAATAGTCATGAATGTTTTAAGTTAGTAGTTAAGTTAAGTTATAAAAGATATTTTGTTTATTAAAAACTATTAATAAAAAAAGTGTTTTTTTTTTATTATATAATTATTTAAAATATAATGCACAGACTGCACATATGGCATTTTCTACTAGTTTTTCATACTAATAATATAATGATTATTTGATTCTTAAGGAAGGACTTGGGTTACTTATTTAACGCGATTACCGACTTCATACGATCGGAGCTGTGGGAAAAAGCTAGTAATATTGAAAATACAAAATTGTGAGGATGTGTTTATGTCTGTTACTATTTCCAGCAATAACTACTGAACTGAATTTATAAAATACTCTACAGTAAATAACTTGCTCCCACTTCAGAATAATTAACGCGATATCCGACATATATGCGGGCAGAGCCGTGGAAAGATCTAGTATTGTATATTTCATAATAACTATATCGATTTAGTCCCCATTCCTGTTCATGTTCTGTTCTAGATAGTAGAACCACTCTGATTTTAGCATTACCGGGGTGGTACCACAGAATAATTAATAGTGGTGGTACTACCCTTGCACAGAAGATCAACGTAAAATGACAGCGTTCGTGCTTTCGTGTTTCGTTGGTGAGTGCGAAACCAGAGGCCCAATGATGCAAAAGCATCACTAGGCCGCCATGGTGTGGGTCACCATGCTGCATTGTTGCCTGTTTCCATCAGGCAGAGGAGAGTCATTTTGGCAGTACCATTTATAAAAAAAACTTCAAAACCTTTCAGGTCTGTGAAAATTTGCACAAACCTCATCAAGGTAATAGCAGAACATTATTTTTGTAAGTGCTCTAAGCTCTATATTCTAATACATAGAGTTTTATATATTTTCACATATATGTAGGTATGTATGTACTTATGTAAGAAGGTCAACAAAGGCTCCCGTGCCCCCAAGGGCATTAACTTCGTAATCTTTATTAACGAAGGGTACAACCGCTGAGCCATGGGCATTTAATACTTGGTCGTTTACCATCAAATTTCTTTATCTATTTAATACGAAACTGTCCCTTCCTGGAATAGAATTTATTACTTTTAGCCACTTCATTTTTCTTGCACAATGAATGAGCATTATTACGCTGTGTCAGGAACTAACTTCATTACTTGCTTTAGTTATCCACATATAAAATCAGTTTGCGTTCGATTATCTATTGACGTAAGAAAGATACATTTGTATTAATTCACTATATTTGTTTTACCTAAAACTTAAAAAAATGCACCAGAAGGAGTCTTAACTTTTTTAGTTGTATGTAAATTTATTTTTGAATTGCCTTTTTGGTCTATCGGTTGTCGTATGCGACTGGAGATAAATAGGTCTCGGGTTCGATTCCCAAGTCGGACCAAAAAGTCCGTTAAGTCGGAGGAGAATCGGTAAGAAACTCCATAAGTTACTTTTTTAATGGAGATTTACAAAATTAATATATTATATAGAATATTTCAATATTTTATTTAGCAGCATACATGTACAAAGCTTAAAGAACCAATAAATAAACATAAGCATATACCTAATACTCATTGCGAATGCAGACAATGCAACAACGCAGCGGCAGCGTGGTGACCCACACCATGGCGGCCTAGTGATTCTTCTGCATCATTGGACCTCCGGTCTCGCACTCACCAACGAAACACGACAGCACGAACGCTGTTATTTTACGTTGACGTTCGTGCTGACATCAGCATGGCTCTACTACCTTGTTTGAAAAAATCTCAATTACGCTGATTTTCTTTAGTTTAAAATTTAAAAAGAACATTTTTAACTGTGAACTGTATTTCAATCATCATTCGTTTATTTTTATGGCATTCAGCATAAGATTCGTTAAATATTTATATTCAAAAATATTTCGAATAATATTGAATATGATTTTCAGTCACAAAGCTGAAGCTATATTTAATAAAAATAACAATAATCTACAAAAAAGTGACATTCTATTCAGTGCAAAAAAACATAACAAATAAATATAATTTATTATTGGTATGTTGAATAAGCAAATATGCGGTGACAGTCAGGCAAATAAATTGAATCAATCACTTTATATTTCAATTTGTCTCTGTGTATAAATTTTATTTTATCTTTTGATATATAAATATTAAACAAGCTTTAAAATGAGTAGATTACACATATAAAACATACACGATACAATACATTTAATGTCGTTTGAAGTTAAAAAAATAATGAAAAATGAGTTTCTAGGTTTGCTCTTGTATTCAGATCCAACATAAGATTTGTAATCTTATATTTTAAAACAGAAATTTCAGAAAAAAAAGTAAAATTTTTTTGCAAATGTAAGTTGCCAACACTGTTGTCACGGCTCTAGAAAGCATGTGTTTAATAAACTTCCTTTGTAAATCTGTTGGCATCATACCTTAAAAAAGAAAACATAAAGTACAAAATTTATATTCTTGCAAAATAGTTTTTTGTACAACAAAAGCAGACAAGAAAATCAGATCATTTTACCTCTGTGTAAAGGAAAAAAAAATAACAGCAACAATTTGAAACTTTTGCTACTGGACTTCACAAAGTGCAATACAAAATAGCTTTATTCTAGTAAGGAAACGGTATCTTAACGTGGGCAGCAGGTGGCGCGTGACCCCTAGCCCTGGTCTCCTATCGCCCGTAAAGCGCATTATCCATTCTAAAGCTACAAAGTACGTGACTAAGACAATGTGGTACATCTGGTTTTTACAGACAATGTGTAGTCTGTATTCTGAAAAGAAAATTTTGTAGTATTATGTAAGTACTAAAGTATTTAAAATACATAATGCAAAGATAAAATAGTTCATTAACATAGAATCAAAAGCAAAGAACATAAAATAAATTATAATATTAAAATTATTGAAGACACCTCTCACCAGGTCTTACATTTTTTGACTTTTTTGAACCATCAAAAAAAGTCAAGGTTATTTTTTTTTGATAAATTAGACCTAAACATAGAACAAATCATTGTACTAATCATATATTTTAATCGTAACGGGTGAGAACAGACCCAATACCACAGAATAACTAATAGCAATACTACTTTGGATCAATATACAGTAGACGAAACGACCTATTTTTTATTTCCTATTTCGTAACTATTTATTTTTAAAGAAGATTAGTTATTTTTATAATTTCTTTTTTTTATTAAATAGTTAGAATTTCGAACTCTGAATAACCACAAATTATATGACTATAGATGTTCATGTTTCATATTAACGCAATGATATTTATTTCATTTCATGGTACATATTATTTATTACACAAGAGTTTATCAGGATCTGTTTAAAGTAAAAGAAAAAGCAAAGTCAGAAATATAACTTACTAGTTTATGCTCGCGGCTCCGCCCGCGTATATGTCTGCTATCGCAGTAAATAGTAGCCTATGTGTTATTCTGATGTATAAGCTATATTACTGTAAAGTTTCATCCAAATCCTTTCAGTACTTTTTGCGTGAAAGAGTAACAAACATACATCCATCCATACTTACAAACTTTCGCGTTTATACGAGTAATATTAGTAGGATTAGCGGAATACTTCTATGTGTTCGGCTATCTATATATTTATTTAATTTTGGCTTCGATTCCAGACATTGTTTTGGATATCATCCAACAAATGTTTGTTTCAGTGTTTCCACTCCGATACTTCAAGTTATTACAGATAAAATCATTAGAAAATGGCTGTACTTAATACAGCTATTTATCTGTTTTAGTATTGTCAAGTTATGTGAATATAATTGTAGAATTGAAAATTTTTCATATTATGTCCGAAGAGAAGAATAAGAAGAACGGGCGATTTCTAATGACTTTGGAAAATTCTAAAAATTGTTAGAACTTCAGAAATGTTAGGAATTTAATATCAATGGTAAAAGTCAGTTAAACAACGTTTTTATTGTTTTTAGGGTTCCGTACCCGTTCCGTATAAAGGAATAAACGGAACCCTTATAGGATCACTTTTTTGTCCATCTGTCTGTCTGTCTAGGCTCTTTTTTCTCAGGAACGCGTAGAGGTATCAAACTGAAATTCATATTTAATACTCGGGTATAAGGTAAGATAAAAATCAAACTTCTAAGTCAACGCAATCAAAAGATACAGCATGTTAAATTTACAGCATAAACGATGCTGCAAATTTTCAACATTCGCAAGGGAATCAAAACCTACACCCTGTAGGTTACCGTATATACTTCCCGTAAACTCAGAACCATGAAATTTGGTACGAAGCAACGTCTCTTAATTATAACGTCCCACTGCTAGGCTAGGGTCTCCTCTCAGAAGAGGAAATACGTATTATAGCACAGAAAAAAAATCGAAAAGCATAAATTTTACTTATATACCGGTAGTACGGAACCCTCGGTGCGCGAGTCCGACTCGCACTTGGCCGGCTTTTAAAATGATCTAAGAAAGACAAAAGGTTAAAAGTTAATAAGTTGAGCTTGGGACGTGGGAGAGCCACGCTTCGGCATGAATGGGCCGGCTCGACCGGAGTGATGTGATGGAAAACCGGTGTGAAATAGTGCTTGCACTGTGTTTCACCGAGTGAGTGAGGATACCGGAGGCCCATACCCCAATCCCCTACCCCTACCTCCCCTCATCTCCAAAAGGCCGGCAACGCACTTGTGACGCTTCTGGTGTTGCAGGTGTCCAAGGGCGGCGGTAATCGCTTACCATCAGGTGATAGGTCTGCTTGTTTGCCTGTCTATTCCATAAAAAAATGCAACTTTTTGCAATTTTGCTTCATCTTCTTTGTAAAGCACGACCCCTCTAGACTGGAAATAATTCCTACGAGTCATGTAACTTTAAACAAAGAGCACAAAACAAATCAGTTCCAGGAGTTGTAGATCCTCCAAATTTGTCTTACATATGATTAGAAGGACCTGCTTAATAATTAGAGGCCTATGCCCGACAGAGAACTGAGAACATAAGCTGTTGGGATTGAGATGGTCAGCGTTGTGGAAAGATG
This sequence comes from Diaphora mendica, assembly GCA_949125395.1. NCBI lineage: Eukaryota > Metazoa > Arthropoda > Insecta > Lepidoptera > Erebidae > Diaphora > Diaphora mendica. The sequence goes on along the minus strand of OX421313.1, from coordinate 20,103,233 downwards.
AGCATTTATACCACTGCACTACCAAATTGCGTACTGTTTCAGAGACGAAGAATATTGAGATTGTTCCATTTTCTCATATACCGTCTCCAAAAATTAGAAAACTTAAATGTATCAAAGTTGTCGCAAATATGAGAGCAGCCACATTTGAAAGAAAAGGCGGAACTGACAATGAAGCGATTTAAACAATATTGGAGAAACCGTATTCGGGACTGCTATCAATTTTAACTATATGTTGCAGATATACTCGAATTGCACAATCATCATCGAGGCGAACATTGAATACAAAATAAACTTATATTTATATCCAATTTCCCCGAGTTGTTCAAACATTTTCAAATATCTTAGCCATTCCGCTACTATTTTAGTACCTACTAATATTGTTAGTATTGAGCTGAACAAGACCGTAGGTATAATATAATTTATCTCGAGATACCTACTAGAATTTCTGTCTATATTTTTACTATTACTACAATAATTTGTCTACTTTTCGAAGTCAAGTACAGATGATTTCTCTTTGTGTTTCTGTTTGTATTGGTATACTCGCACTGAAGTCTATCAATGACTTCTTATTTCTTTTCTTTAAATTTCAGTATTCAATATATTAAATTATATTTATGTATTTATAAGTGATTACATGTATGTAGTTTATCGCAATTTATAGTTTTCTATAAAATCCTCTATAGTCCGGGATCTCCAGAACAAATTTTACAAATTATTACTATCAAGCTAATTTTTCGTGAACGGCTTCATTTTGAGGAACTTTTCACCTTAAAAAAGTAAGTAAAAAAACTTGGATTTACGACAACTACTTAACATCACGTCTCTACTGGCCGTTTCTAGTATATGATATAAACCAAAACCACTTAAGAACACTGGACGCGAAAGTCACTAAGACATTGAAGTCGTGGCTTGGGCTAGCACCATCTGCAGACTCGTCAACGTTGTACAGGGGCTCGAATAATTTTGGAATGAAATTAAAAAAAACCTTTGGAACTCTACAAACACTTAAGAGTTACCAAAATGCATGTCTTGTCAAAATCCCAAGACGAAATCGTTAGATCCCTTCCAAAAGACAAACATTCATCAGAGCTTGAGTCACGGCTCCAATTCCACAAAAAATTCATGGTGGGTACGCAGTCCACTAGAAACAGAAAAGGCTTGTACATTGTCATTATTCACGTCGCCATGATAGGGTATAACACATCATACGCGAAGCTATGATTTTATCACTGGTGAGAGCGAAAAAAGGAATAACAACAAACATAAAAACTAACATCGCGTTTGTAAAGGAAGGCTCAACAAAAAAGACTTCACTCACACAAAAGCCGTACTCAATTATAAATACCGCCAGTGACTGGACATTATTAGTGGAGACGTATGAAAATCACTACAGTATACCGGAGGATATCTGTGCCTCGGCGTCCAGACCTGACATATTTCTTTATGCAATGTCAATTAAGCGTGTAGTACTAGTAGAACTCACGGTGCCGTGGGAAACGAACATCCCTAAAGACCACGCTTTAAAAAGAAACAAGTACTTTGACTTAACCAACGAAATAACTAAAAATGGTTATTTCGTTGCGCTGTATGCCGTGGAAGTGGGTGCGAGGGGTATATCAGCTAAATCCCTCTATAACCTGCTTAAAGACCTTGGATTGCCAAGAGCTTCAGTAAGCTCTTTTCTTGAACGAATATCCAAAGCGGCATTGCTAGGCTCACTTCAAATATGGTTAGATAGAGGGGGTAACACGGCGGACAGTGGAGGTGAGCGTTGACGCGTCGTAAGGAGTGCTCCTTAAACCTAAACCTGGGTCGCAATTCCCAGGCACTGTCGAAGTCGCATGTGTTGCCCCCATCTATCACGCGATGGACCCGGCACCCGCACGGTGAATCCATGGAACGCTAAGACATAGGTCTATAATTAAAACAAGTATAGTTTATAGAGGAAAAAACTACACTAAACATCTGCTACGAAAAATCTAATATTTAAGAAATATAATAGTAAATTAAATTACCAAGCTGTCATAAATCTATGACACCGTTGGGCTGATCAATATTATCGATATGCCCAGTACAAAGCACTCAGTATGAACACGTTTAGAATATAGGAAATTGTCGACCTCTCAAGTCAATGTACGTAAGTGGGAGACATAAAATCTTCGCCATGAAGCAGTAAAGAGGCAATTTCTTGTCTACAAGAGCATCGGAGCTCTATGGCTCTATAGTGATACGTGATCAGAATCTGTACAGTGTGTCGTGATATCGGTAAAAAGGTTTAACGAACGAGAATTGGGTACCTGGCATGTTTTAGGGTAGTATAGGACGCGTTCGCTTTGAATGCTCACGTGCTTCTGTATTGTAAACGGTACTTTATTAGACACCGAACTTTATTGATATGTTGTAATACACAACTTATGTATTGCGAGGTTTTAAAAATATGGTACTTTCGGTTTGTTTTACATAAAAAATTAAAAAGTTATAGAGTATTGAAAAAAAAAATCGTCCTAATATGTAGTAATCTCACTAAAAAACAGGAAATTAAACTTTTAGCGTAACTATCGCTGAATACTATATTTTCATTCGACTTATTTCAGCGTAGGTTACGGAATATCTTTTTTCATTGATCTTATTTTTTTTTTACTAATATTATAATAGTGTAGGACGATTCCATAGGTAGGTAGTGATGATTTGCGCAAGATGGCTGGCAGTAGCTGGATACAAGAATCTGAGGATCGAACTAAGTGGCGTTCAATTGGAGTGGCATATGCCCAGCAGTGGACTGTGGTAGGCTGATGATGATTATAAAGAGGAAAAGTTTGTAGCTTTGTGAAGTTGCAAGAAGTAATCTCTGGATGTATTGAAACAGATTTCCAAGTTTTTTTTACCATAGAAAGCCTCATTATTTGTGAGTGTGACCTTATGACCTTATCGCGACATACGAAATGAACACGGGTGGAACCAACGACAAAAGCTAGTAATTGAAAAGTTAATTGTAAAAAAAATATTAACGTATTCAGTCTTTTATTTTCTAATTAAGTGAGTTTCCAAAACATTTTAAAGATACATTTTAATCATAATTTAATTTTAACTAAAAATTAAGCTAGCAGTGGACGTCTTTCGGCTGAAATGATGATGATGATGAATTAATTTAGAATGTAAGGGTTAAAAGTTCCAAAACAAAATATTACACAAACAAATTACTTTTGTGTTAATACTCGTATTATCATAGTTTATTATATACCATCATAATACGTGAGGAGCAAAATTATTTCCCATCTGACTCGCACTCATTGGTCGACGTCCATACGACAAATCTATACCAGAAAATATTTTCTACAAAAATGCCAAGAATCACTTTAACTTATTGGATTTCGAACGTCAAGAAATAAAATATTATTCCATAGAAGTTTAGTAACGTTATGTGTTGAAGGATATTGTTAAAATAAAAACGATTGTGGTTTGGAATGTAATAATGTAAATTAAAAATGAAACTCGCCATATAATGTTTTTAACCCTCGACGCAAAAAAGAGGGGTGCTATAAGCTTGACGTCGATGTCTGTCTGTATCTGTGTGTGTGTCAGCTCCTTTCCAAAATGATGTACCTTAAGGCCGGTATTCACTTTGATTAGTGCGAGTGCAGGTCATCAATGATTAGTAGAAAATACGTGTGCACAGCGAGGATCCCAGGAAAATCGAGGAAAACCCTCATGTTTTAGGCACATACTATGTTTTTCGTATATTTTCTGAAGTTACACCGGTATTTGCGTCTGGTGGTCATCATTTTATGATGATGAGCTGATGATGAATGGTACAACTCCTTAACGGTTAGGAGTTGGAGGATAAATCTTTAAATATCATATGTATGTATGTTACCTTTAGTCGTATTCTTTCAAATTATTTAGGTAAGCTGATGATGGCAGGTACAACTCTTCAACGGTTAAGAGTTAGAGGATAATTCTTTAAATTTCATACGTATCTAAAGACCTATAGTCGTATACTTTCAAGTTATTTAGGTGAGCTGATGATAGAAGGTTAAACTCGTCAACAGTTAGGGATTAGAAAATGATTTTAATATTAATCGTACGTATAGACCTTAATTTGTATTTTTTCTGTTATTCATATGGGTCTCGTTTTATTGAGTAGACACCCACTAAGGAAGGAATTTTGGAATTTCTACCCCTAAGGGGGTGAAATAGGGAGAAATCAGTCATTTTTTAAGTTAGGAACATGAAACTTTATCTTTGTGCTACTGATTAAAAATGAGTACGAGTATTAACGTATTCGTTTACGACGTATACGTCTGCATTTCTGGATATTCTATACCTAAAGGGTGAAATAGGGGTTGACATTTAAACCACTAAAGTTATTTGCATCAGCAGAAATTTTATGAAATAGTTTAACTTACTACTTACCTACGATTGTTTGCACTAAAAACTGAACAATAAAAACTTTTTATAAAAAAAACGACTTCCAAAAAACATCCAACGATCCAACTATACTTAACTCTTTACTCATTTAAATAGTGGTATTATAATGTGTGCTAGGTACCTAAAATCTATTTGAAGTCGGTGCCAAGCCAAAAAGAATACGATAGAAAAATTACAAAAATCTAAATATATAGATAGTCGCTTGGCACCCAATTCAAACTGATTTTAGGTACCTAGCATACATTATAATACTACTATTTAAATGAATAAAGAATTAGGTATGGACATGAATTGGCACATAGTAATTTATGAAGAGCCAGTTTATTTTACGCTTTTTAGTGTTTTTCGGCAGAGAGTTTTTGTTGGATGTTTTTTGAAAGTCGGTTTTTTTTAAATATAATTACGAGTGGACTGCGAGTAGCCACGTCCCGCGTGCCCTTCCTTACACCTTACTTGCAGCGTGCCTGCATTTTTGCATTGCGTCGGACGCTCGTTTTGTTTGTTGTACCTACAAAAAATGTCAAAGTGGACCGAAAATATAACTTATAAATTTGTGCAGGAGTATGTGAAACAACAATTTCTTTACAACTATAAAGCCCCTAGCTACAAAATGAAGGGAGCCCGATATGTGGCACTTTTACGAATATGTGACGCTATGAACATACCCTGGTTTGGAAGTGAAGAAGTTTACACAAAAGTTCGCACTTCACACCTGCACTACACATCCTCTTTCACTTCTCATCAGCACTCGCACTAATCAAAGTTAATACGGTCCTTAAGGCATTTTTGGCGTACGATTACTCGACTAAGAGCTTGCGTAGGGGGTTTTTAAATTTTAGCTTGTACTAAGGAAGTTTACTGCTCCAAATTTCACTTTTTTATTAAAAACAACAGTGTTATCTAATAAATTTTGTGCTTTGTAAATTACCAAATGTTAATAACTTCCATATTGTCTACTAATAGCTGATTACGCATATTTCCTCACACATAAGTATTTATTACACGCAAATAATTTCCTAAATCTTGTTAATAACTGTTACAACGATACAATAAAATAAATAGGAGAGCAAAAAAGTACGGAATCTATCGCATCAAAGTATAATTCTAAACTAATTTTCATTTTCTGTACCATAAAATAAAGATAACAATTTAAACTGAGTTACTGTTCTACTGTACAAATTGGTCTCTCCTAAAGCCTTACACAATTCGTGGCCGCTTTGAACGCTTTAGTTGAACTGCTATAACATAGATGCTCTAAATTTTGTTTCAAAAACTGAATGTACAACTCAAGCTTCAATATTATATTTTGAGTTGATTAGTAATAATCTGAAAACGATAAATTAAAATAGTCTCACTCAATTACAAAATATTTAACTTTTCCAAAAGTTATGTTTACTTACCCATTAACAATTTGCAAAGCACGTCAGTTTAGAACTCAGTTCAAACTTAAAGACGCATGTTAGAAAGAAAGTGCCTTGATTCTGCAAACGGATGATACAACTTTGTTATCTTCATATACTAGTGTAACAACCACGTCGGATATCAAGTCATAAATCATAAAAAGCCTCTTCACGTGAATTTTTTAATAAGCATAATAAAACGCATGCGTCACTGTGAAGCTAAAACTCCAAAGCTGGAAACCAGAGAGAACCGATCCGAGGTACGTGCCCGATACGACATCACGTAGTTCACATTACTGCGTTGAATGACTCCCGAGTTACGAGTCTTTTCAGTCGACGTTAAAAACGGTGGCACCCTCCTGGCCCCGAGCTATTCTTTTGCCATTATTCACAGAGGCACAATCCGTTGAGTGTTAAGCACCCTTTTAATGTGACCGTTAAGTGCGTAACTACTTGTGTCATTGTGATGTGGATTATCGTTGCTTTGATTGCGAGGCGTCTTGGACTGCAATATTATTCAGTTTTTTACCTGCATTTACTCATAGGACTCACAACCCAAGGATTTAATAAATTTATATGACTTGGTTACGACTATTTTCATAATGAGTTATCTATACTAATATTATAAGGCTGCAGGGTTTGTTTGTTTGATCGCGCTAATCTCAGGAACTACTGGTCCGATTTGAAAAATTCTTTCAGTGTTGGATAGTACATTTATTAAGGAAGGCTATAAGCTATATTTTATTTTTTTAAATTAGGGATCCGTAAGAAAATTGCTATTTCGTAACCCAAGGTGTGAAATCGAACACTAATTTTTGCGTGCGCTGCAAAAACTATTGACAATAGAACAAACTTATGTATTACGGGTTTGTAGGGCCTATTAAGATCTACAAAAAAGTCCGCGAGAGCATATATCTAACTATCATATTTTAGTCACAATAACCGCTTTTGTGTTCAAAAAAAATATTAAATCGTCTAAAGAAAGAAACTACGTTAAATGTGTATCATAATATTAATCCTTATCCAAATTAAGCATTATGTTATCAAGGATATTTATGTAGAAGTAATAGTTATTTGTTATACAAGAGTGCAAAGTTGCTTTTTAATCGCGTGCTCAATTTTGATGACCGAGCAAACGAACGTCAGCGAGGGAATCAAAAGAGCACGAGGGGAAAAATCTTTGCACTCGAGTGCAACACGTAACTTTTCATTCCACCTCAGGGAGGAAACAACTAAATGAAAAAAAAACACTAACAATCACAAAATACTTTTATTTCAGTTTAGGTATTAATATTTATTAGGTACTAAATTACGATAGGTAAGTATTACAGACTTAGATTTATTTTTAAATTATTTAAAAATTACTTACGTACTTGCTCAACCCCGCGGTGTTACTCGCGATTTTAGTCGTACCGCGAGTTACATCGTGGGACAAAGCTAGTCTAAATTATAAAAAAAAAACCGACTTCCAAAAAACATCCAACGAAAACTCTCTGCCAAAAAAACACTTAAAAGCGTAAAATAAACTGGTTCTTCATAAATTGCCTATACCTAATTATTTATTCATTTAAATAGTAGTATTATAATGTGTGCTAGGTACCTAGAATCTGTTTGAAGTCGGTGCTAAGCCAAAAACCTTTTGTTTCACCCCAATCGGAAATTTCGTTTAGAAGTTATCACGAGTATAAGACCCTAAGAGTTGGTACATACTAATGAGGTATTTGCCAAAGAGTTTTTATTAACATAATACCTAATATTAATCTTTATCCAAATAAATGTGTTGTTGACTATGAGTATTAGATCTTAAAGGAGTATAATAAATACATCTACACTAATATATAGAGCTGAAGAGTTTGTTTGTTTGAACGCGCTAATCTCAGGATCAGGATGGTCCAATTTGAAAAATTATTTCAGTGCTAGATAGTCCATTTATTGAGGAAAGCTATAGGCTATATATCATCACGCTAAGACCAATAAGATCGGAGCACCAATGAAGAATGTTTCAAAAACGGGGGAAAATTATCACGCTACGGGCAATAGGAGACGCAAACGACGTTGCGTGGGTCAGCTAGTTGTAAAACATAAAGCTGGTATTAAGTTTCCAAAAAATTTTGTAAATTATGTGCATTTTAAGAGGAATTATGGGTCAATAGTGATTCACTTACTACAAATTATATAACCTATATAACCAATAAGATAAATAAAGAAAATAGTATTTTTATAAGTGTACACACGAGTGTGTGTTTTCACGTGACAACGTCTAATAAAATCTGTCATCGCCGCATCTATTTTTCATCATTTAATCAATGTTTTGTTATGACGTTGTCACGTTAAACTATCGTCAGAGCCACGCCGATTTCAGCACGAACGGGCCGACTCGATCGCGGCGCTACTAGCCTCGCTCGCACTAAATATCTACTTAAAATAACAACATTCGTGCTGTCGTGATTCGTTGGGGAGTGCGAGACCGGAGGCCTAATAATGCAGAAGCATCGCAAGCCCGCCATGGTATGGGTCACCATGCTACTTTGTTGCATTGTCTGCATTCACAATGAGAATGGTGACCACCACTCTTTAATTCTACTTATGCTTTCTATCACGCAGAGTAGATTACTTTGGCAGGCCCATACGTAAAAATAAAAAAGTTTTAATTATAATTATAACCCGACTACGGAAAAACTATTAATAAAATGTATATAACCTATGTTACTTGGGTATACATTACTATAAATCTATATTGACATTTCTGTCATTTAAATTTCATTGATTAGTTAAGGCGTTAAGTAGGAATCTAAAAACATACATACATAAACTACCAAAACTATTACCCTTCCTTTTGGCTGGCCGTGATCGGGTAAGAAAATACTGGTTCTCTATCTCAAACTGGACGTTAAAATGAGTAATTATTTACGCTTCTGTCCTAGAATAATATGACAAAATCTTGTGCGTATACCTAAAGAAAGTTGATCCTATTACTTGAAAACATTTGTACGTCCTCTTTGTCAACACTCTCAAATGATATGCCCGCAACAATAATTATTGTTATTAACATTAAGCCCTAATAGTCAGTCTGTAAAATATTCGTCGCAATTATTCGGTTTTCAGTGGGTGAGTCATTAGCAAACATTTGTCATTTCCAAACTCGGCTTGACGTTTATCTCGCTACAATTGATGAACGGATGTTAGGGTGCGTAATCAATTCTCACCGAGAATGATTGTGACACAATTTTGTAGGAAATTTATATTAGCTAGTATTAGCTAGAAAATTAATTTGATGTCGACAAATAACTAAAGTTATTTGTCGACATCAAATTTTGCATTTTGCAAACAATCCTCTGATAAATCTGTTGTTGAGGCTGGAACATTAACTAAAGAGCAAAACATAGCCTTGATAACTTGGGTAGTATTTTCCGATTAATTTTATGGGATTCCTAGAATCAACCAGTGAACACGACTTATTTATGTATTTTTCAAAGGCGGTGCCAAAGAATATAAAATCCAAATTCGGCGATCAAAAAGGACGCAAAATGTCACATATTAAAATGTTTATATAGAAACGTGTTACACAGTCTATGGTCAGGTTTATCATCATCATTTCATCAACAGCGTTAAATAGTCCACTGCAGGATATAAGCCTCTCTTTCAAAAGGTGTTTTTTATGTATACACAAGCTTATATTGTAATAAACAAAACAATGTTTTAAGAAGTAACAGAAGTTATAAGTAAGAGCTTATGAACTTTAAAAGGTGCGCAAACTTTTTACTATATCTCTCATCAATTTTTATTTCATTTCACACGCCAGAAAGAAATATTGCTGAGGCAGTGGTCTCAATGTTATAAGATCTGTTAATATTTATTATGTTGATAATTATTCTGATACATTCTGAAACAAATAAAAAAAATAAGACATCATTAAAGTAAGTCTAGCCATTCTTAGGTTATTAATGTCATTTTTTACAGGGTAAATTAAGGTTACGGGATGATGGGATCGCTTATTACCGGAAACTCCAATTTACTTTTGCTGTTAATGCTTACGTAATTTTGACATTATAGAATGAATTATTTTTAAAATAGATCTTTTAAATGCAATGTCTTGAAAAGCCAGACCCAATGATTTCGATCTGATCACTTTAACTCCAAATACGTTCATTTTTATGTTAGACTGGATCGATGTTGTTATGCGACTTCTAGTGTAACTTTACAACATCAACTGCGAGTAACACCGCGTGGTGAAGCTAGTCTAAAAAAATAGTCTAAGTTACTCCTTCTTAGATCTGCTACCAATGTAAGTCTCGTCAAAGTCTGTCCAGACGGCCTGGAGATTAGCAGGAACAAACACAGACAGACAAAACTAAAAAAAAACATTTCTTGATGTAAGTACCGTATATACTTTTATATGCATCTAGTTAAAAGCTGTTAATTTGAAATTACAAACAGACACTTCAATTTTATTTATTTGTACAGATTACTATTGTGTCGCTCTCAGTAAGACCAACGCTGAAAGTAGGCTGTTTTCGGTATGGTAAGGTATTGCGGGCCAACGTATCTGAAAGCTACACCTGGAACTTTGTAAATGAAGATAAAATTGTTTTTGGGAGTTATCGAACAATATTTTTCCTTTGATAATAGAAATTAATATCAAGTCAAGCAATTTATTTTCTCCATTTATCATTAACTTTGTTTTTTCTTCACATAAACTATTTAAGCATCACTTTGTAAAATAAACACAGACAAGACAGAGAAACAAGATAATATTTGATATTTTTTCGGTTTTTGAACAGATTAACGTATCCAAATATATCATTATTAGATATTTAATGTAAGAGAAGAAGAGTGTGAGAAAGACAGAGAGACAAAATTCATTTAACATAGTTTGTCTTACTATCATATAGTTTTTTTTAATAAACCACTGCCAAGCAACTCTTGATGCTTTTTACCGAGTGATCAAGGTTAGCACATTTAGGGGACCTAAATGCGCTTAGTGAGTAGTAATATAGGTACTTGAGTCTCTTAAAATGCATGTAATGGAAATGAAATAAATGAAAAGGAATGGTACGGAACGGAACAAAATGAAACGAAACAAAATAAAATGAAATAAATCATTTCATGAGTGACAGAAGTCATTTAAAGCCAAGTGCTGTACTTGGCCTTAACATTACATTTGCCGTTAAGAAAATTATCCATATGGGTTATCACGAGACGATATCATAGTATTAATATTAGCTTACTCAGCTGACTATTTAATACGTAACAAAAGGACTCACATGAACAATCAAATTAGTTCGCAGTATCCACCTAATTTTTATACGACAAAACGTCTCAATACTTACACGAAACGAATTGACCATTTTTTCTCTTGCACTCACACTTACCTGGATCGTGGCAACCTCTGCTTGCGGCCATTTTTGAACTGGCAACCATGGATTATTCTAGGCAGGAAATTTAAAACTTTAATTTTGTATTAAAAATATCAAAAAAATAGATGACTGTAATTAAGTAACAATAATATACCTGTTTACACCTGACAACCTCGGGGTTGCGGCTGAGTGAGAGCTGGCAACCATCTTTTTTTCTTTTCTTTACATCATTTTCTTTAATATGACGTCAAAATAATTAAACTACACATAGGTGCAATTTATGTTTCCAAATTAATTTTTCAAAAATTAATTAAAGGTAGTTGTGGCTATTTTTTTATAGACAACCTGTCACTAATCCAATGAATACTTCCTCAACTTTCATTTAAAATTAATTTCATCAAAAAAACAGATACCATGCCGAATTGAGCGGTGGGATCTTGTACTATTAATGAATAATAGCATAGTAATATTTTCGAGATTCATTAAAAATGTAATATGATAACGGTTACCATATTTAAGGTAATTTATATTAAGAAAATATTGTTTAAAATTAAAAATACTCAAGAACGAAATTTGCACAGATTACAAAATAATCTAGGTTTTGTCAAAGCCGCGTCCATCTTTTAGAATTTACTGCAAATACCTTTTATTGGATATGTAAATGAGTGAAAAGAAGCGATTCTCCTCAAGGTCGAAGATTGACGACAATCGCTGCTCTGAACTAGATACCAGGCCCAGTGAACAAAAAGCCATCTCGCCATCTGCTATCACTTACAACTACTGCAATAGTGTTATCACCGTTCGCATCGTGCACGTAATAACATCTTCTATGTTAGCCGTACTTGAGTAGGCCGACGATAATTTGATGATTTGTGAACGGTGCTTTTGTAAACTCAGTTCAAAAAATCACCGTAGCTGAAATCAGTCAAGGAAGTAGTAATAACTACTATTCTTAGTATAGTAGGTAATATATTATAAGTATTTTTAGCAAGCCAGGCAGAGTTTATGAAATGGTAGCTACCATTTCATAAACTCTGCCTGGCTTGGAAGATGCGATCACTTGTAAGAAATTTTCGCAGATTTTTATCTCCCGGTTAAACTAATTAAATGTACTACATACCATCTTTATACATACATATATAACAACCAATACACATGTTTCTTGTATTTAAGTGTGACATGTTTATCATCTTTTTACAACATTGTGGAATGCAAATAAACGATATGAATATGAAAACAAAACACGCGCTTACAACATGATAATGAAATCGATTGTGTTTTGAGTGTGTAGTGTGTAGACATAGACATGAACAATCGAATGAATCAATTAGTCGCTTTGTTTGCTGACTGCACTATAGCGGTCGATTGGTTCACAATGAGATTAAAAATATCGCATTTGTAATCAATCGATGTTTGAATTGATTTCGGGTAGGAAATGAAAAGGAACTGTCGAATACCAGATTTCGAAACCCAGCATGCCATTGAGGTTTTACTTGTAACTTTGAAAACCACTTTTTCCATACAAATAAATAAAATCGAAATGTCTGTTTGTAATTTTAAATCAACATGTTCTCACGCTGCGGGCGCGGGCGTGTGTAACACCGCGGGGCCTAGCTAGTTGTAATTATAAAGGAAAATTGTTTATGGTAGAGTGCTTAAACAATTGTTTTTCTGAATTAAAGAGCGGGTAAATTTCAATGGAAACTTAAAACAAAGTGAATTTAAATAACCTTTAATTACGGTTGCGAGCCACGAGATCATCATCATCATCAACAGTCACTAAAACAGTCCATTGCAGCCCATAAACCTCTCCCCAGAAAGGACGTTTTGACTTACCATACCTACTCGTACCTACCCTGGCCAGAAGAGTTGGCCACAGAACAGTTGCTACTGAAGATGGGTTCCTACGAAAGAAGTTTATGGTTTTTTAGGGTTAAACCTCAAAAGGAAAAAACGGAACCCTCATAGGATCACTTTGTCAAGACCCTTTTCCTCAATAACGCGTGAAGGTATCGAGCTGAAATTTATATCAAATACTCAAATCTACTGTCCCTTGGAGCTGTGAAAAAATCAAACTTCTCAGCCAACGTAATCAAAAGATACAGCCGTTACGCTGCAAATTTTCGACGTTCGCAAGGGAATCAAAACCTACAGGGTCTCGTGAACTCAGAATCTTGAAATTTGGTACGAAGCAACGGCTTATTGTAGAGATAAAGGGAAATAGCGAAAAACATAAACTTTTTAACCGACTTCCAAAAAGGAGGAGGTTCTATGTTCCACTGTATGTTTTTTTTTTTTTTTTTTTTTATGTATGTTACCCGATTGCTCCGTCAGTTGTGGACCGATTTAAAAAAAAAATTGTATTCGAAAGGGTATGCTTCCGAGGTGGTCCCATTGCCAGCATATCAGGAGCTGATGATGGGATCCCAGGGAAATCGAGGGAAACTCTCATTTTTTATAGGCACATACTATGTTTTTCGTATATTTTCTGAAGTTACACCCGTATTTGCGTCTGGTAGTCATCATTTTATGATGATGAGCTGATGATGTAAGGTACAACTCCTTAACGGTTAGGAGTTGGAGGATAATTCTTTCAATTTCATACGTATCTAAAGACCTTCAGTCGTATACTTTCAAGTTATTTAGGTGAACTGATGATAGAAGGTTAAACTCTTCAACAGTTAGGAATTAGAGGATGATTTCAATATTACACGTACGTTTATACCTTCATTTGTATTCTTGATGATGAAATTTGATGAAATACACACATCAAAAGTGTCTAGGGATCAAGCATTTTTATGCGGATTTCTTGAGATTGAGATGTGGCTTTGGCCCTGGCCTGCTCAGTCGCCAGACTTGAACCCGATTGAGCATGCATGGGATATGCTACAGAGAAGAGCTCTGCCGAATATGGAGGGTATCCAGTCGCAAGAAGACCTTTTTTTGTTGTTGCAACGAACATGGGCGGCCATTCCACAGCGTGTTTGGATGAACTCATTTTGAGTATGCCAAACCGATGTTCTTGTGTTGTTAGTGTTCGCGGTAGAAACACGGATTATTAATTGTTTAAGTTACCTAATAAAATTTTAAGGAAAACTGTTATTTCAGTCTTTTTTTCGAACTTTAATGTTAGTGGTTCAAATGTCAAAAATCCTTTTATTAGGAAAATGGCAAATTTCTTTATTAATGCAAAGGTGACTTGGTTTATCGTTACTGTGACAAACGAAAACACTTTATTTGATGAATCCTTAAAGAAAATTTTAATTAATATCAATCAGGAGAAAAGTTATTGCAAAAATATATGTTGATCCCTAGACACATATGTTGATCCCTAGACACTTTTGATGTGTGTAGTTCAACTTACTACTTACCTACGATTGTTTGCACTAAAAACTGAAAAATAAAAACTTTTTATAAAAAAAAAACCGACTTCCAAAAAACATCCAACGGAAACTCTCTGCCAAAAAAACACTTAAAAGCGTAAAATAAACTGGTTCTTTATAAATTACCTATACCTAATTCTTTATTCATTTAAATAGTAGTATTATAATGTGTGCTAGGTACCTAAAATCTGTTTGAAGTCGGTGCTAAGCCAAAAAGAATACAAACGAACAATTACAAAAGTCTAAGCGATAGTCACTTGGCACCGACTTCAAACAGATTCTAGGTACCTAGCACACATTATAATACTACTATTTAAATGAATAAAGAATTAGGTATAGGTAATTTATAAAGAACCAGTATATTTTACGCTTTTAAGTGTTTTTTTGGCAGAGAGATTTCGTTGGATGTTTTTTGGAAGTCGGTTTTTGCTGTTTAGTGGTAGTTGTTAATAGAATAGTGCCATGTTCTGTTTCTCTTAAAACACTATCTTAGTATCGGTAAAGTATTAACTTTACCGTACCGTACTGTATAACCAGTACTCAGAACCATACTAGTATAACAATCACATCTTCTTATAATCCGGAAATGAGTAAGTAAAAGAATTCAAAATTGGTTCGTTACAAAAGCGGTTTCATGAGCCAATTTCATTATATTTCCAATATTGGCAAAAATGTGCTTTCTACAGTTGTAAGATTAAAATTGAAATTGATTTCTGTGTACCGTATATATTTTTGTAAAGCTTTCGGTAATATTGGGAAGATTAATACCGTCTGGCGTCAAAGCTAAAAAGCTTTTCGTAAATACGCCTTGGTTGAGAGCTGTTTGGTCACGACTAATAGTAGCAAAATATTGAATACATCTTGGCGTTTGGCTGAAATATAAGTCATGACAAACTGTTATGAATTATAGCTAGTTTTCACTATTATCTTGATACATCTTCAGACACATGCTCTAGACGTTGGAGTAAACGATGTCCAGGATCGTTACGAAGATCAGCCCTCATTGTGAAGCTGCAAGTTTTTCGTGTCGTATCTTCTTTTACTTTCACTAACGCCTTTATTCTTTCGTATAATGGGCTTATACTTTATTTTAACCACGTGTCTTAGCGTTGAGATGACTTAATTTCTGTATATTTGTTGGTTTCCTAACAATGTAAAGGTTTGTAAAACGTCTCCTTGGCTATGAGCAGAATCGTTACGAAGTCCAAGAACTCGCTCATGTAGGAATAGTTCGAAGCATATTCGCCTGTTTTGAATTGGTTAAGGTCTAAAAGGCTTCTCCAATGCTTTCTTTTTTGGCTTTACGTGGTTCTAGGTGTCGTGCTAGCCGGTTCCTTTCCAACGATAAGCCACATGAGGTATTGATTATAATAAGAAACTTCTATTGACAGCTTTATAAATGTATTAATAAAGAAGAAATCGTTATTGTCTAATATATTTCACATATTAATTATCAAATTTACTGTAAATGACGTCATTCCTCATCATGATTACAAACATCCGACCTATGATTATTATAATTGCATATAATGTTTCATATTATCCGTCCCAGTAAACCACAATGTAATATATAATGTCAATATTAATTAGATTAATTTTGATAGTGATAAACCCGTTACTATTGTAAGGGATTTATGTCTTACTTAATCATTCAGAGTAATGTGGGTCTTAAGACTGTTTTGCTCGTAGTACAAATTATTTATTATATTGTCGTTATACAAAACAAGGCATTATTAAAATACCAAAGTTGGTCTATTTCTGATTGAAGCAATATGTCTTTCTATTATAATCTTATTGATTCAAGGATTCTGATATTCTCATTCATTCTGAGAAGAGAAAAAGTAAGGGGACAGTTTTAAAATGAAATGAGCTTGCACAATGTACATATATAACCATTATTTTTATGGTAAATCGAAAGCGGACTACTTATAACCAGTGCCTATGTACAGGAGAAATTTAGGTTTTACTAGAAATATTTTCCGGATCTGTCGAAAGCATTTGATCGCGTTGAAAATACAAAAAAATGGATTAATACTAAAATAACACAGTCGAAAAAGAATCTGCCGCAAATATTGAAATAATTCTGTTCTACAATTCTGATTAGCTTTTCATGAGAAGATCTTTCAGGCATTGATATGATGCAAGCATTTATCCAAGCATAAAATATCAACAGATTCTTTATTCGCTTACAAGTATTTTAAGAGCTAATTTGTTTAAAAGCGGTATTAAATAACAATATACAAGACCTCACTAAGTGTTTGTTAACATACCTGATAGTTAAAAGTGGCTTTCGGATCGAACTAGAAAATTGAATCGCTTAAGGAAAAGTAAATAATACTCATTATACCGCCTGGACAAATGGCAAATGCAAATAGTCTACGTACCACGCGTAGCACGTGTAACTAGAGTTTCTGTGGAGTGTGTGAAGAGAAATCTGTGGAAACAATACTGTTTGTGGTTGACTTTTAGATAAAAAGTAATCCCACCTTATAAGTTTGGATATGAGTTTATCCATTATTTGTTAGACTCTAGTCATATGCCACTAAAATATACATGTTTTGTATTAAAACGCTTTGTCACTCCAGAGTTCCTACTTCTCTTCCGACTGAGCTTCGGTTCATACGCAGCGGCAATTACTTTCCATCAAATAACGTCAGGTCCTCCTATATTATAAAAAAAGTATTTTCCTTGAGATAAAAAAGTAACTTTTACAAGAGTAAAGTCGCGGGAAACGCTATATAAAATAAGATTTGTCGTCACATCTGCGTACAAAACAAGAGTTGGGGATGATTTGTATTAAATTATTCATGTTACGCCCCGAGTAACATGGATCGGCCTGTACCCGTGTCGTGGTCGAGCCAAGAATAAATAAGTGTCGAATCGAGCCCTTAAAATCCTTCAATGTATCATATTTTCATCTACAGTCTACAGATTTAAGATGTAGGCATTTCCACAGTTTTAGGGTTACTTCAAAACATAGATTATATTTTTTGGGCTATTTCTATGTTTTTTACCTAACTACAGCGAAGCCAAAAGGAAGGGTACTAGTTTTATCAGTCTATGTTTGTTCGTATGTTTCACCATAGCGCCTAAACAGTGAATCAATAGATTTCTAATATCAGCCCGTTTGATATTAGTTATCAAAAGTAAATTATATTAGTAGTAGTTAGTATATGGTTTTATTTTTATTAAATAGTTTCTGGTTGCCTGTAAGATATTTCTTTGGAGCGATAAGACCACTTGTACATACTTTCTAGTAGTTTTAAGTTAGCCTTGTAACTACATAAGCTGATGTGCCTTAAAGATATTTATTATTATTTCTTAAACTTTTTCTTTTTGTATTAAACAGTCGACGTCTAAGATGATGATGATTTGTAATTTAATTATAATCTAATCGCTTAATGTTTTAGTTGTATATCAAAGCTATTGATATTTAAAACAGCAACTCTAAAAACTCGATAAGTATAGAAAGATACTGTTCAATCCTTTCGCCAATGCAGCGTTCACCTTGGGACATTTGAAATGTCTATAGGCCCATAGTATAAGCATTCAATCGCTATGCTAGTTCACTGGAGAAAGAATTAAACTTCACGGCGTTTCAGTGTGTTCTTATTCTAAGCTAATGTAATATCAAGCACTTACTGGAGATGCGTGAATTCCTTGATATCGGCGCTCCAAGGGCCCTTGGTATTCTCTCTTGGTATTCTCTCTGCGTCGTCACACATTCATAAACTCCTCAGTTGCTGTACAGGCTCCAACGTATTATTATTATAACACACCTGTTTTAACTGTCGCGAATCGTGCCTATTTGACGGGACTACTAAAACTCGCAAGTCCAAACCAGACCAATCATAACGGTAACCAACGAAACACCGAATTTAATGGACAAACAGCTAAATTTTCACTAAACGGCACTTTTCAACCACCCTGGCTGACCGTCATTACTAAGCTTCTCATTAGTTCTATCTTGTCACTTCAAAACGTCAAACAACAAAAATGACAATCAAAAATGTTGCCATTATAATGACGTTCAATTTCTAACAGATACAATGATTACTGTAATTTCATCTTAGAATCAAAAACATGATTACCTATCTGTATTTGAAAATAAATGATTACACTTATAAGCTTAAAATTAAAAATCAATATTTTCCAAACAAATTTTCAAATGTTTGTACATTTAAAAATAAGACTAACAAGAAAGCATCACGGTGTCTCCAGAGAAAAGAAGTATTATCGAAGTATAATGATTACTTTATGAAGTCTTTTTAATCAATCGAAGTTTTAAAGGAAGTTACAATGGATTATTTATATCGCCTCCCCTTGGAGCTTCCGTGTCACGGGAGACATATTAGGAGACATTCAATTTGCAATTTGCTTTAAAACGGGAGAAAAGTTACACCATTCAAATATTTTTGCCAATCAGGTATTTCTTAGCACAAAAGAGGTAAGTATATCAAAAATTAGGCCTTTAACTAGTAATAAATATTGAACCAATAATAGCATATTACAATAAAGAAATATTCGCTCTTCAGTTTCGAACTGTAAATTTATTGTAAGTTTTAGTAATACATAAAGTAACTTACTAAAAAATACCTAACAAGGTTATCAATCAGATAAATCTAAATTTAATTTAAAATTCAGACTTAATAATGCAAAAGTTCGTGAAAAAATCGATAGCAGAAACTTCATTGAACTGCGCGTGTAAATCTAACTTTGAATTAACTTCGAAATATGTGCGAATATAGAATGTCAATATTAAAATCGACGCGAGAGGCGATACTTTTCAGATCCGACCCGATCGTGTTTGTTCTCAATTCCAATGCAAATGTTTATTCTGAAACTCCGAATTATCCGTTCATGTCTCTCTTCGCTGTTTTCTACTTATTTACGTACCTACCGTATCTACCTTCAATGTTAAAATAAAGAATTTTATGACGTCATTATGGTAATTTGATTTATTTCATTTTCAAAACCTCCTCTCTAAGGAGTGCCACCGCCTACTAGTGTACTATTTAAGGCTGTTGTTAATGATGGTGATAATCGTAAAACTAAAATAACATTGAAAAAATTACAGTAAAATTTATTATTTTCTTGTTTCACGAATTTTTTATTTTTATGTTATGATTGGACTATTGAACTGAAACTACTAGGAAGATCTGCTTAGGAATGTTTTAGTTTGTATGCAAAAAATATTTCATTTCAAATATTTTACTTATACAGGCAATAAAACATCAAACGGTTTTAACTTTCATTTACGGAGTAATAGAATGATTATTTATAAACAGATTCTTCGGCTTTCTTGTTTGGCAATTTTAAATGAGACAGTGTGCCAATTTTAAAAATTCAACTAATAGTATTGAAAGTAACATTAAAAGAAGTAATTAAATAAAATGTATTTATTTATATTCAAGCATCAAAAAAATATTTGCATCGCCGCTCACTGGTGACGAACGCCAGAAAGATTTCTGGAAAAGTCTAGCACTGTCATTACCACATTAAATGCTAATGCTAATTTTGTGTTTTTTATTTGCCAAAAAAAGGCCTTGTACATCACAAGAAGTATCGAATAGTCTCTAAACTAACTCAGAATTGAACCTCATAACGAATTAAGAACAATCAAACAACAATAATATGTTTTCAACGCAAAATCTTTTCAGATTTTAATTTCACTTGCTTTAAATAACTTATACTGAAAGATATTAATTCATACCAAAATGGTTGTGAATAAAAGACTGCACGTTTGGCCCAGTGGCCTAGTATGTTTGTCAAAGTCCCCCGCGACACAGGATTTATTCCTAGTGCGGGAGTTGTCTTTTAAAAAAAAAAAGTTTAAGAGAAAGCGTTTCGACTAAGTATTTTTAATTAAACTGTCTCTTGCCGGTGCTTCCTATATTTTAAACAAAATATGAAATACAACAAAAAAGAAACACTGGTGCTAATTATGTTGTGTAAAATTCATTAAAATTTTATTTTGTACTGTCAAACGTTAGATGTAAATGTCAAAGATTGATTAAAATTAGATATGTCAACACACTGAAAATAGACGATATCTAAATACATACATACAAAAATTGTTTCACTAAAATACGAGAATAAAAGATAAGTTTAAAGAAATTTTAGTTTAGTGTCACAACAACAGAATTGTTACCACGGTCTTACAAAACATTCAAAACGTAATTTTTCTGATTTCAAAATTAACTGTAATGCTTTCATAGCTTTAAAACAAACTTTTGTTAGTACAAATAAGATCGGTGTTTTTTTTAATTTATTCTCAATCAATTAATACAATAACCTTATATTTTTAAATCATGTAATGACATGATACCTACAATAGACATTATAGAGATATTAAACTGTGTTCCAATTTTTACATTCTTATTCATTTATAAATTGATACAATTCTAAATAAACATTAGGCATGAGATGTCATATCGGTAGTAAAATAAGTTCCTATCTTCTGATTTATGATACAAAAAATATATAAAATAATATACACAATAAGAGCCGGGAGATATAGCAAATTTTTTTCCTATTCAGAAAAAGCTTATTCTGGATAATTTTGTAATGTTATCCCTATGAAATACCTTTATCAGTGGATGCTGAAAGAAATAAAACTATCAAGTATTAACACATCATTTTTAAGGAAGTAATCGCGAAACCACATTTCGGCTTGCATAGCAACAACTGAAATTTACTAAAAAACTTAATTTATAAATTAAATTACCTATTCCCTAAACTAGGAATGAGGAATGGCGCTGTTAGCCGAAATACAGGTTTCTACCTAGTTTGGCAACAGAGGCTATCTCATGTTCGATTACTTAAACTAGTTTTAAGTTGAACAGTTTGTATTTTCTTTTCGTGCAATAAATGTTATATTATATTACTAGCTTTTACACGCGGCTTCGCTCACGCAGACTTTCACCCCATGATTTACCCCCTTAGGGGTGGAATTTCAAAAATTTCTTTCTTAGTGCTTACTTACGTTATATAAAGAACCTACATGCAAAATTTCAGGATTCTAGCTTCAGTGGTTTGGGCTGTGCGTTGATCTCTGGGTATGTCAGTCAGTCAGACACCTAACTCTTTTATTTATATATATAGATTGTTAACGCCTGACAGTCATCATAACCTTTTATTATGTTAAGTTGAGTAGGCGCTTCAAAGTAGACGGTACTTGGAAATAAATTATTTGTTAACTAAAGTAAAAATTACTACCTACTACATATTTTATACTTGTACTTGTCATTCTAAGATTTGATACGAACATACACGAATTGTGAACATCATTGTAATAAGACGAATTTATACATTAAATTCAATTATTTGGATATGAATGATCGTTTTATTGAGCGTCAAAGCTCCAGTGTCTTGAGAATAGACATAGATGGATATTATTATTATTCCCTAAACTACTATTGTTTATAAACAAGTATAGTGCAAAAGGTACTCTATTGATTGCTCATTATTTTATTTCATTAAGGGGCGGAACGAATTGATTGTACGGTTGACTGGTTTTCATAAGAGAATATTAACTATGAAAACATATACTTTGTTAACTCGAAGTACGACTTTTAACTCTTATATATAAAATTCTCGTGTAACAATGTTAGTTACCACACTCCTATAAAGCGGACCGATTTTTATGAAATTTGGTGTGCATATCGGGTAGGTCTGAGAATCTACCAACATCTATTTTTTATACCCATTTTTTACCCGACTACGGCAAAGCCAAAGGAGGGTTATGATTTTGACAGGCTATGTATGTATGTATATTCATTTGTTCCCTCATAGCTCCTCAACTATGAGATAAATATGCCGTGTTTGGTATCATTGGAAAGGGCGTTTTTTTTTTTTTTTTTTTTTTTTTTTTTTTTTTTTTTTTTTTTTTTTTTTTTTTTTTTTTTTTTATGGAATAGGCCGGCAAACGAGCAGACGTATCGCCTGATGGTAAGCGATTACCGCCGCCCATGGACACCCGGAACACTGAGGCGTCACAAGTGCGTTACCGGCCTTTGGGGGTTGGGGGGGGGAGATAGGGGGAGGGGGTTGGGGTATGGGCCTCCGTTACTTGTACATTTCAAATATATATATATATATTATATATGAATAATGTCACCAAAACATTTTTAATAAAAAAAAGTAAAAACTAAAACCCAACTACGACAAAAAACGACGCTGAAAAAGTATGAAACAAGTTTCAAAAGCCGTAGTCACACGTTTCATAGAAACGCACCATAACACTTTAACAACGTGTGACTACGGCTTTTGAAACTTGTTTCATACTTTTTCAGCGTCGTTTTTTGTCGTAGTTGTTCTTTATGGCAAAACAACGTTTGCCGAATCAGCTAGTAAACATATATTATTATGTACGCTCATCAGAGATATGTTATAAAAGCTCATAGTATGTGCATTAATTCGTTTCTTTAGCAAATTCATAACTTAGATTTACAAAGGAAATACTGAATAAAGTAGTGTGAAGTGTAGCCTGTGTGGGTTAATTTTGTTTCTCTTACCGAAATGAGTAGCAAGTTTCACATGAATACAGTTTACACAGATCATGTACAACTTTACCACGTACCTTAATATAATATTCCTAACTACACGTTTCAAATATAATTTATAAGTGAAATTCCAAGAATTCGTTTTGCAACAAATTTTGAAAATAATAGTTTTGAAAACGGTTATTTCTTGACACAAATCTCTTGAACTATACTTCGTATATGCAGTATTACTTGATTTAGGTATCAAATAATTTTGAAAATGAACTACCAACTATCTTTGCTATGGCTCACCTTATTAATAGTTGTGAATACTTAAAAAAAGTGTGACATAATTAGTTAGAAGAATTCTGTGTCTGATATGCGCCTATGCTGAATAAAGCTGGAAGTAATTCGCAATAAATTTTAACCGGACACTGTTCTGGTGTATCTATTTATCCTTCTAATATTATAAGCGCGAAAGTTTGTAAGCATGGATGAATGGATTTTTGTTACTCTTTCACGCAAAAACTACTGAACGGATTTGGATGGAACTTCACAGTAATATAGCTTATACATCAGAATAACACATATGCTACTATTTGCAGCGATAACCGACATACACGCGGGCGGAACCACGGGTAACAACTAGTCTTTTATAATACCTCAAGATTTACTGAACTTTTTGAGTCTACTGCCATCAAAACTTACTTATGCAACAATAAGTTTCGGTGTAAGTAACTGCATGCATCACTTTTATACACTGCAACATTCTTAATGTTCCAAAATCTTAGGTATACACAGCACAGTAGATTGAATATCTTGGGCCAAGTCGGCAGTACCGCAGTTAGATTTATTATCGTCACGCATGACTGAGTTCCGTAGCCATTTCTCTCAGGGGTCTATTTTGCAACATGACCGAACATAATATTCACTGTACCTAAGTACAAATTGTGCTTTTAGAAACACGCTGTGTATGAATTAAAGTCCAATAAATTAATTAGCCATGATTGGAATTATGAGACTGCACGGTTGGCCTAGTGGCTTAGGAGGTCGCCACGCCGCTTGCCAATTCGCCAAGTGTTGTGGGTTCAAATCCTACACGGGACAACACTTTGTGTGATCCACAAATTGTTGTTCTGAGTCAAAGTGTACTTTTTATGTATGTCTGTAAAGTCCCCCGCGACACAGGATGTTTATTCCTAATGCGGGTGTTGTCTTTAAAAAAAAAACACCAAATCAGCAACCTATCCACTGCTGGACATAGGCCTCTCCTTAGAAAAGAGGGTTTGACCTACTAGGAACATACTATGATCCATGATTTAAGAGTACAAGTATGACATTCCGAAAGATATACAGGGTGACGTCACTATCCAGTTACCACTTTATAGCAACATAACATGAAATGATGGAAACATTTTCAGTCATCATATTTGAAAAAATGTAAAATGCATTTAAGTTGTTCTTTTGTGTACATAATCAAACAAAATATTTGAATTTAAATATATAACAACGTAAAACTTTATATGACGTCATCTCGTAGAACACTTTATCTCGGAATGTCATACCTGTATTCTTATATCATGTTATGATCAAAATAGATTTTTTTTAAATACAACTCCCGCATTAGGAATATATATCCTGTGTCACGAGGGAGTTATTTTGGGCCATTTCCATCGTTAAAATCGGCTAATCTAGATGATCTTCTCTGAGTGATTCAATTGTCGACTTATTTGAACTTTATTTCGCAGTGTAACTGACAGTATTTTCCTCATTGTGAAGTTTTGTTTACATGTATGGAAATAAAAACATCTAAAGCTTTAAAATTATTTTTACACGCAATTGTGATTATTGTTGTGAAATACGAATATATTAATTCGTAGAAGTTATGTGCTTGCCTAGGTAATAAAGACAAATTACTAGAAAAATAAAAACATCTCATCTTCCTAGCCTTTATTAAAACATTTTCAGTTAACACGTTAGAAGGGTCAACAAACACAACCATTCACTACACTGCTTCGGCGTACGTAAATTGACAAATCATACTTACCTGTGGATGTATACCGCAGTTGGCGCCTTTGATTTTTCTTTGACAAAAAGCCGCACGTGCGACGGCGGCGCAATCAAAGCGACCGTATCTAAGCGAATATACTATACATTTAAGTTTTTTAAGATATCTAGGTACACGGAGGACCTAATCTATGCCGCATGTGTATCCGTCTTCCACGCTTATTTGATTTCCTTAGTCATCATCAGCCTATTGCAGTCCACTCCTGGATATAGGATAATTCTATTTATGAAGTATAATTATAATGATTTTTTTAAATATATTTTTAAAGCATCAAAAGAAAAGGTTAAAAAAAATAAAAGGTTAATAAAAGGTTCCTCAGAAAGAGCGCGTATGTATAACTGCTTATCATCAAGCGAAACTTTTGCATTTTGCATCCGTAATTACATGAAAAACATAAAACATATATCTTTTCGTAAAAAAAGATGAATCGTGAATGGATTTATTTTGTGCCTTAAAACTATACTAAACTTCACAGATCCTTTTACATGGCATTATGCCAATCTTCGTTATATTGTCGTATGATTGACGTCTTGACTTTCATTGTCAACTTTATAATCATATAATACTAACAAACTTTGTTGCCGCTTCTCGCCTTCGTAGGGATTTTCAGAAATTCCTACTTACTGGATTTACGTTATTTAAATTTAATTTGTTAAACTTGTGCGTTGGTCTATCAGCCAGTCAATCAAAACAAAGAATGGTTATATATTATAGACACAATATTTTACTAAATAAACACCGCAATTAAGAAAATCCATTAAGCTACAAAATTAAATAGTGTTGATATTAAATCTTAAACTTAAAGATAATTTTCTGTTGTTTGTTATAAAAGTTAGTTTATTTTAACTCGAGTTGTTTTTAAGCGGATAATACTGAAAGAGGATTATCTATTTCAGGCAAAATACGCGCTTGTTTGAAATTAAAATTTTACGCGGTCGAATAGACTAATACCGCACACTGCCTAACCATAACTTAGTACGAACACCTCTTGTTTTCCTATCAATAATAAAATAGTATAGGTTAAGATTTGCCGCGAAATTGGAGCACAGAGATAGCACTTTGTTTAATACTCTTTTTTTAAATATTTTTGTACTTTTCTTCTTAGCGTTTCGACGGCAAACATTTCTTGTCGGTGTAATTAGATTTTAGCAGACCAGAGCGCCGCCACTCTGACTGCATTGTCCGTGGCAGCCATCAGATCCTCCCTCGTGCAGGTGTCCGGGTACGCAGGCCATGATGCAAGGTGTCCCACCTTTCGCTTGGGTTTCACCGCATAAAGAGCACAGGTTGACACTATCCGCAAATCCCCACCTGGACATATTTTCCTTGCTCCAGCCGACCTGAGCCCGAAGTCCATTTAAGAAACTCCAGGTCGGCCACGGTAATTCGTGTCCAGGCGGTAGGCACTCGGCTGGCACCACAAATATATCTGGTAATGACACGTTGTCTGCCCACAATTTGCACCTCGCTTGAGATGGGTCCAAGGTCAATGGGTCGACACATTTCGCAATACTCCTACGGCTCTTTAGTCTCTGTTGGGGGTTTATACTGTATTGACATTTTTCATACTCTCATGATGTCTCTTAGACTGACCTATTAGTCTATTGGTTATTGACACTGACTGGTAAATTGGAGGTCTTCGGTTCGGTTTCCACTTAGAACAATAACTTTTTTCTGTTTATGTGGAGTTTGTCTGTATTTAGAAATATTAAAGCATGTTAATCAGTAGTATGATTACCATAGCACAGGTTCTACATAGTTATTAATACGACCGTTAAAATTTTATCAAAGAAGTAGATAACAGTGAATAAACTACAAATCAACGCCTTCCATCTAAAAAAAGTAATAGATAAAAAAAACGGGCAAGTGCGAGTCGGACTCGCCCATGAAGGGTTCCGCAGCAACAAGTAATATATTTTATTTTTATATTTGTGTTGATTGAATGAAAGGTAAATTGCAGTTTACGATTTATGACGTATTAAAAAAACTACTTACTAGATTTCGTTCAAACCAATTTTCGGTGGAAGTTTGCATGGTAATGTACATCATATATATTTTTTTAGATTTATCATGCTATTATTTTAGAAGTTACGGGGGGGGGACACACATTTTACCACTTTGGAAGTGTCTCTCGCGCAAACTATTTAGTTTAGAAAAAAATGATATTAGAAACCTCAATATCATTTTTGAAGACCTATCCATAGAAACCACACACGTATGGGTTGGATGAAAAAAACATTTTTGAGTTTCAGTTCTAAGTATGGGGACCCCCAAAATTTATTGTTTTTTTTATTTTTGTGTGAAAATCTTAATGCGGTTCTCAGAATACATCTCCTTACCAAGTTTCAACATTATAGTTCTTATAGTTTCGGAATAAAGTGGCTGTGACATACGGACGGACAGACAAACAGACATGACGAATCTATAAGGGTTCCGTTTTTTGCCTTTGGCACGGAACCCTAAAAAATTGGATTCTCTAAATGAAACTATTCTTTATTTGCAACCTCTTTAATCAATCCTAATTTAATTTTTAAATTTTTTTATTCTTATCAAAACATAAAAACGTGTATCTGTTAGTAAATTTTATAAAACACAATCTAATAGTACATAACACGTACCTAAAAGGTTAAACGCTAATGCTAACAACGTGGCGACCCAAACTATATAAATATTGGGTTCTGTAAAAGATATTTATTCTGTATATAATTTTATTATCTCAATCATCTCATTACTTCTAATAGAAATACTTACAAACATTTTCCAATATATCTGAAGCAGGAATAAGGTTCAGCTTTTATTATGTCCATGTTCCTATCGGTCGGTATCTTTTTCTATTATCTGTTACAGAAGCGAGTAAGGGTAGATTCATTGCTTGTGCTGATTCTGCGCTAAAGAGATTGTAAAATTGCAATCTCAACGTATAACGCTAAATTTATGTAAATTCAGTTTAGTGCTTATATTTATGAATGCTTTACAAAAGTATTACGGAATTGTTGAATATTTTGTACGCATAGTTTATTAGTATGCATATACTTGCAAAAAAATGTGTTTTTTATTATTTTCATCATGACATGTTATTAATCTGTGGGTGGGATTTTGTAAAAAGAGACAAAAATGTATGTCACAAATCCGAAAACACATGTGCTTTTTGATTTAAAGAAACTACTTTTTTGATGTTTGACAATTTTTTATCCAATATTTCTAAATTCCAAGATGATCTCGCGAGAAGGAAAAAAATGTTTTAAATTTGCCATTTGAATAGTTTTAGTTCAGAATTCCGGGTCTATTTTGATCATTTATTACTATAAAGATAATTTTTCGTGAATAGCTAGCTTTTTCTAAACTTTTTCACTGGAAATTTTTCGATTGTAGTAGCTAACAGAGGTAGCAGGAATAAAATATGTCAGCTTATCGATTTTTAAAAATGCATTTCTAATTGTGAGTTTTTAAGAAAATGATTAACGTTTACAAAAAAAATGTGTTCCTATAAAATGTATAGTTTGATCAAAGGATTCCAATATGTAGCAAAAATGAGGTTATCAAAAATGATTATTAGTTAGCAGGTGTTTTACTGTTGCTTTTTTAATATTTATATAATTTGACTGCCATATTGTCCTACAAATTGCGTGGATATATACCCGGGATCCTGGTATATTTATATTTGCTAGTGCTAAGTAGTTCAGTCTCAATAAACACAGTTTATTGTATCATATTTTACAGGAAACATGAAATACCAAACTACCTTTTTTATATAAAATAATATGACGAAACAAACAGTAATGTGGCTTGAAAATTATAAAATGGATTCAAATATTTTTGACAGTTGTAATAGGTCTTTACCTATGAAATTGCCGTTTTGTATGCAATAAGTGAAAGTACTTTTTTTTCAAACTTTTTTATTTCTGTTATTTGAAGTAATGACCCATGCAATCGACGCATCTTTGCCAACACCTTGGCAGTTTATTGATGCTCTTCTTGTAAAAATCAGCTAGACGGGAGGCAACAAACTCTTCAAAGGCATTTTGTACTGCCTCTCTGGAATTTAATTTTTTACCCACTAAAAAGTAGTCTAAATTTTGGAAAAAGTAATAGTCGGTAGGTGCAAGGTCTGGTGAGTATGGCGGATGAGGGAGAGCTACAAAATGCCTTTGAAGAGTTTGTGCTCAATTCACGTCAGTCAATTCCACTTCATTAAAGTCGAAGTGCTTGCTAAGTAAGCGATTCCTGTGTTCGTTAGCAGTCGACTTCAAACTTAACATTGAAATTGCAGGATATTCGGAATGAAATCTCTGGTCTGGATTTGATAGACAGTATATTTTTTAGATCTACAAACTATTAACAGCTTTTGTCATAAAATATTTAAATTTAGAACAAAATATTACTTGTCAAGCTTATAATATTTATCACCATGCTCCAGGTATATTTACACAGAGTTAAAAGATATATCTCTAGTGCATGCAGCTTGATGGGACTAGATTCAAGTTAAAAAAGTATTGTACGCTACGAAAGCCGTAGCATTTTCATTTACTGAAATTAAAAGCTACGAGGATTCAGACTACGTAGCTAACGAACTTAGTGGTTTATTTAAGTGTAACTTATTTATGAGGAGTTAAACAGCGATAAGCTTAATGTCTCTCTTCGTTCTTATCTAAGTTAATTACAGAATATTAAATTCATGATATGACAAGTAAATTATTTAATTATTCCACGTGAAAATTATGTGCTGAAAGTTTCTTTCAAAATAAATGGTTTTAAATGATTATACATTTAAAACCATTTATTTTGAAAGAAAAATTGTTTACAAAATAAACAAATGTCAGTAAATCAATTTATGAATAAACTTACACAACCCGTTTTAATTCTAAAAACAGTACAAAAGTCAAATATTCAATACCACTATTTATCATTTAACAATTATATTTTCTATTTATATTCGACTAAGACACAAAATCCCATTCTAATCTAATACGTTCTCATAGAATCTGAAAGTATCCCATTACGTAAAGAACTCTTCAAACGACGTACATCACCAGTTCTAATTCTTTTATCATTGAAAACATCTCCATAAATAAAGACCAGCAAGGACTGAAATGGAACTAATATTTGGCAAACACAAAGTCACAGTTCATAAATTTGAACATTTTATGATAAAGGCAATAAGCTTTTATTTTCTTATTCCTCCTATATACCACTGTGAATTGGTTAATAAAGTATAGATGCGGTCACCCAAGCGATGTAAATGTACTTATTATACAACCTCCCTTGTCTTGTACAAGTACTCATAATCTGTGTTTACTACCCGTATCGCTCGCATTTATACAAGCAATAATTGTTTTTATTGGACGAATTTCACTGCAACAGAGTCCTAATTTCCCTCAAATACGACCCACTGAATCGTTTTACTGTATCTATATTGGTTTTCCGATACGGTATTAAAAGCATATCTGACATAGTTACAAAAGTGATCGACAGAAGAATATTTGGAATGTAATCAATTTTTTGTTATATTAAAAGCATTTCACGTTTTCTTAATATTTGAATTACCAGTAAAATCACAAATGAAACTTATATTCGTTTATATTTTTACAACTATCGACGCTTCGTCTATAATAATAACATCTAATGCCCAAAACCCTGTCCCTAACACGTAACTCGAAGTACCATCAACTACAGGAATGGGTAATTTTGCATAAGCTCAGTTAATTACGTTAATATGATTGTGACTTGCCTGAGTTAGACTTATTTCATACTAGCCCAACTATCTTAAGGCTGAAATGTTCTAGCCAGTGGTTTGGTTCGGTTTATTTAATTAGTCATAAGATACAGTATTTTTCCAAATAAAAAATAAAATTAAGCTTAGCGGTGTTTGGCTCAAGGTTGCTTCACGAAAGACTTCTTTAAGTATGGTGCTTAATAAACTACAAATACACACATCAAAAGTGTCTAGGGATCAAGCATTTTTATGCGGATTTCTTGAGATTGAGATGTGGCTTTGTAATAAATTTATGATTTTATAAATTTATATGGATCCTTTTTGGTGCATTTCATAATTTGAATCAGGAACTGTCAATCAAATTCGAGTAAAAGATGAAAATCAGCTGTCAATATTTTCCCTATAAAAACATACAACGCATTTTTTTTTTTTTTTTTTTAGGTCTGTAATGTGACCTCTCAGCTTTTCCCCGTCCAAAGGTTCGACAGGACCTTGTCATTCTAATTGCTATTTATATTATTATTTATTAATGTAGTGTCGTCGGGTAAAGTTCCCGGTACTTATCTGTTTAACTTTATCTTTCTTAAATATATATTATTTTACAAATTTTTCTGTCCATCTTAACTATACTTATATTATGCATGATTACTTTCTTAATTCCTAAATATTTTTAAAATCAATTATATGTTTCTATTCTAGTATTACAGTTGTTTTTTACTTTCTATTATTATCTACTTCAATTGCTGTCATTTCTACAATTTCTACAATAATACAATTTTGTTTCCTGTTCTGACGTATTTTTCAACTTTTATCCTAGTGGGTGTACTTTGTTAGTTTTGTCCAATTCGTCTCACCAAGACGTCCCATTCGGTTCTTATGTTCCAACATGTAGCTTGTAATACTTATGACTCGTGTATTTGTTTTGTGTACTGTCCAGTATTTATGTGCATGTAACTATTCCTAATTCACACATTTCAATTTCTGTCGTTCTTGTCAGCAAAATATATATATATTCAAATATATTTATTTGTTGCAATCTTATTGTGAATTATTTTCTTTCTGTTTTATTCGTTTACGTGTACGTGTCAGTGATTGTGTGCGTGTTTTGATGTTCTCATTATATATTCATTATATAACTCCTAGTTTAATGTGCGCATGTGTGTGTGTTCTGTATCGTGTATGTGCATGAGTGGATGAGTCACAAGTACGACGTGTTTTGTCTCGCCAAGTAGTCCCATTTAGAGCGGGTTGGGCATTCGGCACTAAAGGCGTTGTGGCCGACGTTCTGCAGTCCAGAGTGCGAACAGTTGCAGCACCGCGGTTTAGCTCCCGCCGTGTATTCGGGGCATTTCTCGCGTAAATGCGAGCCTCCGCAGTGGCTGCACCTGTCCACACTCTCGGTGCAGAACCTGCGGCCATGTTCGAACGCCAGGCACTTCGTGCACTGTATGAGCGGAGACTGGTCCTCCACTCTGACCCTTTGCAGGTCCAGGTAGAGGGTTCCAGCCTCCGTCATTCCCCGCCACACCCTCGGCTTGACTTGGAGTACGACATGAGAAGTCTTCGAGTTTTTTGTACGTTTCTTATACTTTTTTTTTTTTTTTTTTTTTATGTTTGGCCCGCCAAAATGACTCTACTCTGCCTGATGGAAAGCATAAGCAGAATCCAAGAGTGGTGGTCACCATACTCACTGCGAATGCAGACAATGCAGTATGGCGACCCACACTATGGCGGCCTAGTGATGCTGCTGCATCTTTTAGTCTAGTCAACAAGTATGGAACTTGTTGACTAGACTAATTGGGCCTCCGGTCTCGCACTCACCAACGAAACACGACAGCACGAACACTGTCATTTTACGTTGATTTTCTGTGCGAGGGTAGTACCGCCCCGGTCGAGCCGGCCCGTTCGTGCTGAAATCAGCGTGGCTCTACTACCTTCTACTTGACTTTAATGTCTTTCTCCTCTTGTGGTAGGCCCACGAAAACATCGGTGTTTTGGGTGGAAATGGCCCTGATCATGTCCTCGTCGTCACCATCGACAAAAACGTCTTTGAGGACGACGAGAGGATCCTTGTTTTTCATGGGCACTACCACAAGCCCACCATCACTACTCTGGATCTTCTCCCTCACCCCATCCCGTTCCACCTCCGTGTCGCAGCCCAAGATCACGGTGCTGCCTTTGACTTTCCTGGCCTTACTGACCTTTAAACCGGTACCCCTGGCGTCGACCGCCTTCTTCACCCTGGCGAGCACCTCATCGGCAGTCTCCTGACTGTCTTTTGAGGTCACCGCCACGGAGTGAAGCGCCGGTCGGCGCCCGGGTCCGGTTGCAGCTACACTGGCGTAGGTCTTGGGGGCCGATTGAGGGACGCTCTCGGGTGCTAGCCCTTTACAGGTTGAGGTGATGTGCGTCTGTGTCTCGACCACTATGTCCTTGGCGACAGTCCCAATCAGGTCTTCGATTTGGGACTGCGCACGCACTATCATTACCTCAGTCGACTTGTCGATGTCGACTTGGGTCTCCTCTATCTTCTCGAAGACCCTGTCCAAGACGTCAGCG
Organism: Diaphora mendica; assembly: GCA_949125395.1. Lineage (NCBI taxonomy): Eukaryota > Metazoa > Arthropoda > Insecta > Lepidoptera > Erebidae > Diaphora > Diaphora mendica. The sequence continues at coordinate 20,069,842 of OX421313.1, read as the reverse complement.
CCCCGATCATCGTTGCTTTGGTCGAGGTCCTTAATCTCCTTTTTTATCTTAAAATAGGCCTCGTATATCCAGGTGAAGACTGAGTCTTCCACCTCCCCCAGTCTCGCCAGCAACCTTCCCTCCAGTTCTGAAGATGCGGCTACTGTGGCTGCATCCTGCTGTGCAGGAGTCGCAGCTACGGCAGCCGCACCGGCAGCCCTGGACGCCTCCACCTCCAAACTCTTCAATCGCTTACTCAGCTCAAAAAGGATACGGATACCCTTATCTGACTGTACCTCCAGGTAGGTTTTGATATCTTTCCTCATTTGAGGATACTGTTGTACCTTTGAGGGTATGTCCTCAAATGTTTTCATTACCTCCTGGAGGAGATGGTCACTCGACTGCTCAGCGTAGTTGTTTTGCTGGCTCTTATATAGCTCCATGTTGTCGAGTGACCTCCTTTTCGTTCCGGGTCTTTTGATGAACGTCCTTGCTGCGTCTAGCACTATTGAAGGCGAGGTAGAGGCGCCGGGAGTAGTTGGCTTTTTGACCGCGACAAATGTAGGTGGTGTTTGGAACATTATGTAAGTGTGAGAGAGAGTGTGTATAACTGTTGTGCGAATGAACGGGGAAATTTGTCGGTGTGTAAAAAGTTTGTGTGACCCTGTATAGGGGGGGGTGTGTCAATTTTATAGCTAGATTAAAATATGATTTGTGTAGATGTAGATCTACACAGTTAGTAAATTAAAAATACAATAAAATCAAAACAAACGTTTTTCGCTCTAATTTGAGCCGGTCTATAGACTATAGGAGGTGTAAATAGCCTCTGTCAACAATAAAACTTAAAACTAATGACTTAAAACTATGCGAAATTAAACTAAAAAAATCGTTAGAAGTTAGATTGAGGGGTCACTGACCCTATACTCCACAAAATCTATATACCCAGTGAAATATGGGAGGGTGGGCGTTTAATTTTTTAATTTTCCGTGAGGCGGATCCGGACGAAAGTGGTGTCGTTCGACGGGTAATTAACAGGGCTATCTAAATATATATAAATGATAATTTGGAAAACAAAGGCTATCGAATTAAACGACAAAAACCTCAAAAATGACTAAAATTGAAATTTAAATGTCGAATTTCTAAGGTTCTATTTACCAGATTTAATTAAAAGAGGGGTTGTTAGATAGGTCGTGATGCGAGCTATCTAGATATGTATAATTTATTCCATACAACGCATTGAAGACATTATTAGTGCTACTGTTTCCCTACTACTGATTAAAACCAACGTTATTATGGAGCGGCGACGTCATTTAAGCAGGGAAGAAATGCTCAGAGCCGTGGGAATGATAGAAGCTGGTTCCCGGCAACGTACTGTGGCTTTAGCTCTGAATACAAGTCAGAGTGTTATCAGTCGACTTTGGACACGTTACCGAAGCACTGGTACCGTGGCTGAGCGCCATGGAGGACGGTATCGCTGCACCACACGGAGACAAGACCGATACATTCAAATCTTAACTCGAAGAGCTCCAACAATAACCGCCATGATGTTAGCCGTGAGGCTTCATCACTCTTCAGGGAACTTAATTAGCGACCAAACAGTCAGAAACCGCTTGCATGAAGTGAACCTTCATTCCCGAAGACCGCTACGGGTACCACCCATAGCAATGCACAATCGTAGGATTCGATATCAATGGGCTCTTGAACACAGAAATTGGGCAGAAGAACAATGGCGTTTCGTGTGCTTTTCTGATGAGTCTCGTTTTGGTATGAGACCGGATACAAGACGTATACGACACTGGAGAACCCCTGGACGCCAACAGCGATTAAAATCCTGCCAGGAAGTCAAGCCTTATAGTGGTGGAACCATCATGGTATGGGCGGGTATTTGGATCGGCGGAAGAACTGAGTTGATTTGGATCAGAGGCAACCTCAACGCTCAAATTTATGCTGCGACGATTGTATCAGACGTCATCGTTCCTCTACAAGTGCAAATCGGTCCCTTATTTCAGTTAATGCATGATAATGCACGACCGCACACCGCAAGAGTTGTAAGACAGACTCTCGCCGCAGCTAACATCAATGTCCTGCCCTGGCCTGCTCAGTCGCCAGACTTGAACCCGATTGAGCATGCATGGGATATGCTACAGAGAAGAGCTCTGCCGAATATGGAGGGTATCCAGTCGCAAGAAGACCTTTTTTTGTTGTTGCAACGAACATGGGCGGCCATTCCACAGCCTAATTTGGATGAACTCATTTTGAGTTTGCCAAACCGATGTTCTTGTGTTGTTAGTGTTCGTGGTAGAAACACGGATTATTAATTGTTTAAGTTACCTAATAAAATTTTAAAGAAAACTGTTATTTCAGTCTTTTTTTCGAACTTTAATGTTAGTGGTTCAAATGTCAAAAATCCCTTTATTAGGAAAATGGCAAATTTCTTTATTAATGCAAAGGTGACTTGGTTTATCGTTACTGTGACAAACGAAAACACTTTATTTGATGAATCCTTAAAGAAGATTTTAATTAATATCAATCAGGAGAAAAGTTATTGCAAAAATATATGTTGATCCCTAGACACTTTTGATGTGTGTATATACTGTTGTGCTATAAGGCTATAAAATTAACAAAAAAAAATGTATCTTCATTTTCTTATGACAAGCATTATTAGGAATTATTTCGAACATTGTGATATATCAAATTAAATAAGCGACATCATTTCGTTCAAACGCTTTGGGTTACTCGATCATGCAATGTGCAGAAGTAAATACTTTTACTCTAACGTGAACCAAATTACAGAGGTGTACTGAAAATATAAGAGTCGAAACAAAGGTTTTGCCACCAAAATAGCTATTGTAGCCTTGGCCTATCGTGTTTCGGATATTACGTGCATGTGTTGACAGGCAAATGAAATTGTGGATCCTAGAGGACTTTTGTCACACAATCCGATAATATACGCATGCATGTTGGCTAGTGGTGTGATTCATTTCAGAATAATACCTACCAATATACAAGTAAAAAATCCGGTCGCAAAGATTTAGAGGTATTTCGTCATCGTATTAGATCATAAATTTCTCAACAAAAAATTGTTTTGCATGAATCCGTTTTATACAAATATTTTGTGCATAATTTGTAATTTGCTGCAGAGGCAATATAATGGACCATCAGCTCCTTATCGCTTCATCGCAATATTTTATACGTACCACGAAAATTGCTCCCTAGATATACAGCTTTCGCTGTGATGTTTTCCTTTGGCGAAAAGCGAGCGATAAATGTTTGTGCATAAATTTCAGAAGCTCGTCGAGGCTCAGTATCCTGTTTACGAGCCGCCCCACGTGAGCTTTCTACGTTTACGTTACATACCATACACATTAATATTTAATTCGTCATAGACCATTCGTTTTAAATGATCCAAAGTTTCCTTGCATTTATTTTTTTCATTACAAAGCTACTGGAATAGGCGAAAGGTCCAAATGTAATTGCTTATTTAATTAATGAACAGGGTCGCTGCTGTCATGAAATATTCACAGTAGCTTTTATTGCGTTTTGCGTTAGTGGATATAATACAATTTTCCAGTAGTTGAGCTTGTATTTAAAATTGTTGGTGTAACCGCAAACACCATTACTAATTGTAATGTACCAACTAAATAAAAAATATTAATATAGTGTCGTTCTTAATTTTAAATGTTTATTATTTAACTGTACAGAAAGCATTAGTCTAATAGAATCTCTTGGTATGACGGTAAATGATAAGACACTAATCTCTTATTTACATACTCCAAAATAACAATAAAGTTCAATGTTGACCTGTATACTTACACATTGTTCTTGTCTATATATATATATATATAATATATAAAATTCTCGTGTCACAATGTTAGTAACCATACTCCTCTGAAACGGCTGGACAGATTTTAATTAAATTTGGTGTGCATATCGGGTAAGTCTGAGAATCGACCAACATCTATTTTTTATACCCCATTGTTTTTTATGGCAAAACAACTTTTGCCGGATCAGCTAGTATATATATATATACACACATCAAAAGTGTCTAGGGATCAACATATGTGTCTAGGGATCAACATATATTTTTGCAATAACTTTTCTGCTGATTGATATTAATTAAAATTTTCTTTAAGGATTCATCAAATAAAGTGTTTTCGTTTGTCACAGTAACGATAAACCAAGTCACCTTTGCATTAATAAAGAAATTTGCCATTTTCCTAATAAAGGGAGTTTTGACATTTGAACCACTAACATTAAAGTTCGAAAAAAAGACTGAAATAACAGTTTTCTTTAAAATTTTATTAGGTAACTTAAACAATTAATAATCCGTGTTTCTACCGCGACAATAACACAAGAACATCGGTTTGGCATACTCAAAATGAGTTCATCCAAATCACGCTGTGGAATGGCCGCCCATGTTCGTTGCAACAACAAAAAAAGGTCTTCTTGCGACTGGATACCCTCCATATTCGGCAGAGCTCTTCTCTGTAGCATATCCCATGCATGCTCAATCGGGTTCAAGTCTGGCGACTGAGCAGGCCAGGGCCAAAGCCACGTCTCAATCTCAAGAAATCCGCATAAAAATGCTTGATCCCTAGACACTTTTGATGTGTGTATTAATTCAACGGTTGGAAAATAGATTCTTGGAACAAAGAACTCCTTTGTCAAAGTTTGTTGCCCGGTGTTTATAAATAGACATATCATCCGTAAATATAAGGATTTTTTCGAAGCGGCATTTCGGATTGCGGATAACGCATTTCTTATGTGAGAAGAAAAAGTGATCATGAACCTGAAAACTCGAAAAATCATTTTTTAATTGACAAATGCTTCTTATATACTAAAATATTATTTTAGTATGTAAAGAATCAATTTTTTTTTGATGGAATAGGGTGCAAACGAGCTGATGTTTCGCCTGATGGTAAGCGATTACCACTGCCCATGAACAACCGCAACACCAGAGACGTCACAAGTGCGTTTCCGGCCTTTGGGGGATCGGGGGAAGGGTTGGGATTTGGGCCTCCGGTATCTTCACTCACTTGGTGAAACACAGCGCAAGTGCTGTTGCACACCGGTTTTCTGTGAGGCCGGGGTATAACTCCAGTCGAGCCGGCACATTCATGTCGAAGCGTGGCTCTCTCACCTTGGGAGAGCCTCCTCTCTCACCGTAGGGTTTAATAACATCTATTAAATAGTTAATTTTATTGTGATTTGTTTGTTTTTCTACTTTGTATTCTATGGAAGTAACAATTGGCATTCATTTTATAAGTTACTGTATTATGTGAAATTACTCATTGATAAAAACTGAAGTGATAAAAATAACGATACAGCATTTAGGAGCAATAAAGATCATAAACGCCAAAACTAAGTAAGATCCACGTTGTATGTTTTAAAGTATTATTAAAATAATATCCTATAATATCTACGTCACAACTTACACGTCATAAAAACTTCTACACACAATAACGTATAAACAGTAAAAAATATCGTAGCTAAAAACCTCCAGGTATCCACAAATTCGCAGTATCTCAACTCAAGCAGGCACTTTCTCTAAAACACTGCTCTTGAGTAAAAGTTAATCAAACGTGAATTTCACTTACTGGCCAGAGGTCGTTCGTTTTGAAGGACCATTACATTGGCGATGGAGTGACCCATCAATTTAGCCTCACGCCCACCGCACGCGGTCACTGCGAGTGTACCCGACATGTGAAACGTTTTATTACGGTCCAGGAAAAACTGTTACAATATCGCAACTTCAGAATACTTTACTGGGAGTAAGAAGCAGCTGGAACATTGTAATACGCGTCACTTTTTTGATGGATACTCAAATTATTCAGTAAGGACGGATATTAAACTTGTAAGCCGGCAAGATTAGGGGTTATATTAGAAGTGATGGTATTTTGTATGTAATGTGTTCGAAATACGGTTTATTTAATGCACTAATGAACTGATTGTTTTCGTTTTTTTTTTATAATATAGGGGGCAAACGAGCAGACGTACCGCCTGATGGTAAGCGATTACCACCACCTATGGACACCCGCTACACCAGAGGCGTCACAAGTGCGTTGCCGGCCTTTTAAGAAGGAGTACCCTCTTTTCTTGAAGGTTTGAAGGTCGTATTGGTCCGGGAATACTGCAGGCGACAGTTCATTCCACAGTTTTGTTGTGCGAGGCAGAAAGTTCCTGGAAAAGCGCACAGTTGTGGACTGTCAACCATCTAGATGATGGGGATGAAATTTCTGTCGCGTAGGACGAAGGTTGGTTTTTAGAGAGGTATCAAATGAATATTAAAAGATTTGATTATAGTTTTTTACGAGATTTTGTAGGCATACCTAATTAATGGATCTTAATCTTAAGTTTTTTTAATTCACAGACTAGATGAAGTCAAAATTTGACTAGAAGGCCTATGTCTAGCAGTGAACTGGGAAAGACTGATGGTATTGAGGAATCCTTTAGCTATACGATATAATCAATCACACGTGGCTAAAACTGAAAAAGGCGAGACCTTTATAGAGTAACCCCTAAAACCTGATGCAGTTTTTCGAATTTTCTGGATGATTTTATAGAAACACTTACTAAAATATTTTTGTTTGGATTCGCAGTAAAATTTCCTACCGATTAATATATTGTTAGGTCTACCCCTACTCTACCGATAAATTATGCAGTGCGGACCTATAAATGGAGGGTGCTTGGCTATGCTCTCTTGTTGTTCGCGCAGCGGTGTCGGTAAGACGTGTTTTTTGTGGGATCGTACGGCATACGTCAACCATATCTTGTCGTTTAGTGTTATATCGTTGTAAACCTATTTCTTATCATTTTAATGTCGATCTGTATTTCATGGATTACTTGTAATTATATTTCGAATTATAAGATTCTTTTGTTGTGAACTGTTAAGTGTTTTAATTAAAATGAGAACTGAGGTTAGGCTACCTCCAATTTGGTTCTTTTCTAAGTTTCACTTCACTTCTAGTTTCTAACAATATACATAATCTGAAGATTTTAAAGACAATGAAAACATACACACATACTTGTATAATGTAAATGAATACATGATGGTACTTTGGTACTTATCTAACAATATTTCCCCATTTATTAAATACGCACTTGTTATTGTATGAGCACCTTGTTGACTATGATTATTATTAATTTCTTTGATATTGACCTGATGATTTGCTGTGCGGCCTGAGTACGCAGCTCAACTATGGTTGAATAGGTCGATGGCTGATCCATGCGTCTTACTCTATTTTACATTTGTGACATTTATTGATTATTTTATATTTGGACATATTACATCTTTTTAAATTTGACTGTGAGTGAAAGTGCTATTTGGATTTTATTTTCCATAAGTGGACCTCACAATATAACAATACAATGTCACAATATAACAATGTAAAAATCTTGCAACTATCAGTAAGAACGGCGCATGATTGGTTAGCTCATGGCTGTGCAGCAATGACTCCAAACCTTTTATTTTGTTTTCTTTGGTCGACTTCGTTCTCGTTCAAGTCTCTTAGTGAAAAAAATATTGTAAACCGTATTTTATTTTTTTTTAAAGGAGCAACAATGGACTTTCTTGCCAGATTCTTCTCCATGAAGGGTAGGCTGCACTTGGAACTGGCGACTAGAATCACTCGATTTTTTAATATTAAATATTGACTATTCATAAGTGCCTGTAAAATAAGTGCCTATATGAATAAAATATTTTTGAGTTTGAGTTTGACAGATTTTTTAAAAATGTTAGACTTTGGAAGAGCAGTAAAAAAGTTATAAAATTACGAATATCTCGAAAACCATAGCTTTTCTATTAACAGTTTTGTTTTTATTTCTTATAGTCAAACCTTATACTCTACTAAGTTTCAATATCTCAAAACATTTAATGTAATCATTATCTTACGACTTTTGAAATTACACTTTTTGTTTTCAAAAATACGAGTTTTTAGGAAGAAAACTTTATAGTAGTAGGTTATGAAGTCGGGATAATAATAACGTTCCTTATATTAATTCTTGAGGTAGATATTTTAATATAAATCCGACATCATTTGTCTTCTAATCTCTTGATACACAAGTTTATGGGCAATAATTTATAAAGGTGCCTCGGACGGAACAGTTTAATTTCCGTCGAACCGGTTCACAGTTTCAGGGCCAAGTGGGTGCCAAATCTGAAAAGTGAGTATAAACTGACGTAAGTCTTTCAATTCGAAGCAAAATCAAAGGAATAATGGCGTGCTATTTAATAAATGCCCTTGATTCAAATTTCGAACGGCAACAGATGGTGTGCGATCGCCGACGTTTAGAGCTTGAATAATTTCCGTCACAATACTCCCCCCTCCATTATCCCCTCTAATAATTCCATTCTTTACGTTCCACAAAAGTGCTGTCACAAATAAATTGAAAAGTCGACGAGGGAGTTTCTATTCAGCCCGACGATTTAAATGTTTGAACACGTAAATACACTTTATGTTATCAAACGAAACATTAAAACTGTCTTATTTTAAAAGTAATTTAACTTTTACTTAAAATTATTGGTGGTAGTAAACTCTTAATTTTCTATTTTCAAACTTTGGAGACAGTATAAATTTAATAATAAGTTAAACTTGGTACAGTAATAGAGGACTTATAAAATTGCAACTATATAGGGTGCTATTCATTACAATAAAAACTAAACTTGTGTTTGGCAGATATCGACGATCTCAAATGGAGTGATGTTTCGTTCAGAAATTGGTAACCAAAGGACCCAATAAACATTCTGGGAACAGTACCGACCAATCCGACAATGCACTAACTCGTCACTTTTCAATAGCTGGTGAATGATCCAACTACTTGCACATTACCAAAAACATTATGTCAGTGTTTAACTATTTCATCAAGGGCTTCCAACCAATTTCATTAATTTAAATAGTCAGTCGATTTTTTATCAGATTTTCATCTTAAAATAAGTGATAATTCTCTCTATATAAAATAAAACCAAAAGCTTACAAACTTATTTTGTTAAATCGCTTGCATTTTACTTTTTTATACCACTGCATATTCAATTATAATTAAAATCTCAATCTGACTCAATTTTTTTAAACACACTGCTGTCTTATTTATTTCATCGGTTACACTGATACGGATTCCTCTACCACTATGAACTAATTCATAATTTTGTTATTTTAAAGCCTTTGAAAGCGATTATTAGAGTAATACTCAATTACTGAACGCTCAACTAATTTTAATAGTACAGTTAAAGAACATTAAAACCCACTCATATTTCTACTACGTCCAATCTGCCAATTTTAAAATGCGTGACTCTACTCGCGATTGATTTAAAAAAAGCGGCCAAGTGCGAGTGGAAATCGCCCATGAAGGGTTCCGTAGCAGCAAGTAACATGTTTATATTTTTTATATTTGTGGTGATTGAATGGAAGGTGAATTGTGGTTTACGATTTATGACGTACTAAAAAAAACTACTCACTAGATCTCGTTCAAACCAATTTTCGGTGGAAGTTTGCATGGTAATGTACATCTTATATTTTTTATTTTAGTTTTATTATTCTCTTATTTTAGAAGTTACAGAGAGAGGGGGGGGGGCACATTTTATTACTTTTTTTTTTTAAAGACAACTCCCGCACTAGGAATAAATCCTGTGTCGCGGGGGACTTTACAAACATACATGAAACGGACACAAATAACACCCAGACTCAGAACAACAATTTGTGGATCACACAAAGTGATGTCCAACGTGGGATTTGAACCCACGACACTTGGCGAAGTAGGAAACGGCGTGGTGACCACTAGGCCAAACGTGCAGTCAAACTAGCTTTGGAAATGGAAATTGAATAGCTAACTTTGGAAGTGTCTCTCGCTCAAACTGTTCAGTTAAGAAAAAAATGGTATTGGAAACCTCAATATCATTTTTGAAGACCTATCCATAGATGCCCATGGATCCATAGATACACGTATGAGTTTGATGAAAAAATAATTTTTGAATTTCAGTTCTAAGTATAGGGAACCCCCAAAATTTATTGTTTTTTTTTCTATTTTTGTGTAAAAACCTTAATACGGTTTACAGAATACATCTACTTACCAAGTTTCAACATTATAGTTCTTATAGTTTCGGAAAAAAGTGGCTGTGACATTCGGACGGACGGACAGACAGATATGACGAATTCATAAGGGTTCCGATTTTTGCCATTTGGCTACGAAACCCTAAAAACGCAAACATGTATAATAAGAAAAAGTATCTAGCTTACTCTTTTTTGAGTAATACTATGTTTAATTGAAACAATCTCAATAATCATCGTTAATTCTAGAAAAAATATCACTAAAAAACAATAAATCCACATCAAAGCAAACAAATAAATCCTTAAGCGGTAATTCATTGTTGAGAATTGCCAATTAAACTATCTACACCCAACACATTTAATTGATCCTAAGCTGAAGTGTCAATTATTTCAATTTTATATAAAGAAATATCAATTTCAAATTAAATTAACAATTAAATTGAAATTACAAATTCCCAATTATTTGATTATAAATAATTTAATCAATGATTTTCAATCCAATATTCCTGCTAATAATAAGATTCCTTCCATTCCAAACCATTTCAATCAAAATAAAAAACACGGTACCTATACAACAAATCGGAATACTATAATTAACACACTAATCTAATAACAGTTAACGATCGTACCCAAGATGGCCTCAGTATTCATAGGACCAACATAAATACCTGTACACCGTTACAGGTCTACACGATCTTTGCGACCTACTGCAGTCCTATTAAAAACTAACGGTTGCCCTTCACCCTACCGATTTTCCCTACTCTAATTTACCTTCTTCCTTTGTCCCGTAGGAGGATAATGGGATGGAATGTGTCCAGAGCAGAGTTGGCATCAGCAGGCAGCCGGTCATAAAATAAATCAAATAAAACCCTTTCCAATGTTACACTTTACAATAGAAGAAAGATGATGATGATAAAACTAACCTGATAAAATCCTAGGTAGTTTATTCAACATAATATCACCTACTTTAAGTGTTTTGTGATATATTGATGCATCACTGTTAACATCGTTTTTGTGCAGGTGACTTTGTGTGAGTTCTGTCAAAGTAAGATAAGTTATTATTTCATAAAAAGTACAAGAAAATCATAATATAAAAGCACATCGAGCTATCAGATTCTGATGAGATCCTCCTGCTTAATCTTAAATTATGAGCATTTTAATTAAACAAAAGATGGAAAGAAACAATTAAATTATTACTATACTTACCTCTTTCTTCAATAACAACAGAGTGTGCGTACCTAAAAATAGGATGATACAATACACCACTGGTCGCACCCTTGTTAGGAAAGCGGCAAATGCCCCATGACAAGGGTCGGAGGCACCAAAGGAGCCTAATAAACAGTTGTACGGAACAGCTATTATTAATCATACAGGCCAGTTAATACGTTATGTCCAAACCTTATCTGGAAATTAATATTTTTCTGTTTAGTTACCATATGGATGATTTAGATTAAAACATGTTTTAATGATTTAACAGAAATAATTATTCGTTAAATAATTCTGCATGAGGTAATTATTTTTAACAAAATATTGTAATTAAATAAAATTTGAAAACGTGTTTATATTTTTTTTGTATACTGAAGTTTTCTAGCTGAGCTTGGTCTGGTTAAGTAAAAACGCAACTATCAGACAGCTGTTTCTTATTTAAATCGTTTAATCATTCCAGAAGTTAGCTGAATCAATCAGTCAGATGGATAACCCAAATCTGAAATAAAGTTTTTGATTTAAGTAAACCATGAAATTACCGATAGCAATCAAGTTTTGTGTGTGAGCAACTCCTATTAATATTGGAACACTTATTTGTAAATTTTAAGCGTGTTTGGGACACGTATATTGTACGTAAATACAAATCAAGAAGCTAGGAAGGGTTTTCTGATGGCTTGCACCTCACTTTTTAGCTAAAGTAACTCACTTCTCGGAAACGGTAACATCGCAACCCAATCAAACGATTTTTTCCTCTACTACAATTTAAAATATAACTGTATAATGGCATAAATATTTTGGTTTGTTTTGCGTATTAATAGTTGTTAAAAATCTACATTTTAAGATTATTGAACGATGGTTTTCATTCTTTTTTTATTTTATCCTTGTTAAAATTTCTTAACTTTTACTCTTTAGATGTTAACACCACTGGCCATGTACGTAAAACTTCATTATGGTCATTAACTAATAAACCAACTAACTAACGTACCCAATTATATTATTAGGTTGGATTTCAATTCCCAGAAGATAACATAGAGGTATGTCATAAATCAAACCTAGACGGTAGCAGACGTGACATCTGATCTACAAAATGAATGCTCCTTATTTTAACTTGTTTGCACATACAATGCATTGAAGTTTGAAGGTTTTGCTAAATTTTTACCGTAGTAAAACTATGTTTAGGTAGAAATGGTCCGACTTGATAGAAGTTTATAAGTCAACAAGTTAAATTCTATTTTTGCACCTACCGCATCACATTTTTACATCACCCAAAGGTTCACTTTCAGAGAATGCCCCATGGCATTATGTCCGCCTATGTACAATATGTGAATTAAGCTTAAATAAATAAATCAACAGCCTTTAATAGCATTACAACGGTCTTGCATAAAATCGGTGTAAAGTATTTTTTAACCCCCGACGCAAAAGTGGGGTGTTATAGGTATGACGTCGAAGTCTCTCTGTCTATCTGTCTGTGTCTGTGTGTGTGTCTGTCTGTGGCATTGTAGCTCTCAAAGGGATTTACCGATTTCAATGCGGTTTTTTTCATTCAAAAGCCAGTTTTTTGCGGTAATTCTTTGCTATGTTTGGTTAATATCGGTCTAGCAGTATAAAAGTATCAGCTTTTCTAAATTGACGTAAGACATTTTTGGCGTATGATTACTCGCTCAAGTGCTTTTTTATTTTATTTTAGCATGTATTATTACCGAATGATTGCAAGCACCGGAGACCTAAACCTTCGTTTCCCCTAATTTCTGAGGAGGGGGTAACTCAAAAAGCGACAATGCACTTGTGACTCTTGTCCATGGTTGATGATATGCACTTCTCAGTAGTTGACCCATCTGGTCGTTAACCTCTTGTATTTAAAGCGACGGAGTCTTTTAGGAAGAGTTTATCGGCAAATCCTTAGTCGAATCTTATCATTCTATAACTATTAGAAACTAGTTGACACACGCAACTTCGTCAGTGATTCTCAAAGCAATCTTTTTATTCTTTAGAAGACGAAATTGTTTTATTGAATTATTTCTCACTTTTTTCATATTTTTTCGGCATTGAAAGTTTTACTAGCTATCCAGAAATGGTTGAATAATGTCTGTCAAATTCAGTTATTCCCGAGTTCTAATAAGACTAATAAACCTTTCTGTATTCTATTGTTACTCTATATTTTATACAGACTCACCAAATTTAAAACTGAAATGTTATTCAGTTTTCACGTCAATCCTTCCAGCCTCGTTTCACAGTAGATTCACTCCATACATCACTTTGTTAGTTATCTGTTTAGCCAGTTGACATTGATGAATGTTTCAACGAACAAACGGTGTTCCGTTATACTCGCGGTACCCTGGCTTAGGGTTCCGTCGGTGCACTAACACAAGGGAACCGTTCTTATATGGAAGCAATGAGCGATCAATGTCTCTCGTGCTGGTTTAGTGTGTGAATTGGGAAAGCCTGTGAAAGTTTTGCTGTGAGACTTGATTTTTTTCCTACTTAATTGTACTGAGGCGATGATTAATTGGTATATAGGCATATTAAACGTTCACATTTAGTTAACTATAATTTTTGTTACACTTACACAATTAGGGACAAAAGACTCGTCCTCTTCCTAGCCTTTATTATTCCCAAGATTATTTACTACTACTAACTGTAAAATAACCACTTAAGACTTTTTAACGAATTGAATGAATATAATGGACGTTTTTGGGCTGAGATGATGGTGACAATAATTTGGAGCTCAATGTAAAAGCAAAACTAATATGCATGCAAAAGATTTCACTTATGCATAGAGAAGGTGAGGTCCAGAACATGTATTAGTGTTCCTCCCAGCAATAATAATGTTTCACATAATAACCCACTCAGCAGAATGTGCAGGAACTATAGGTAATACCGTATGCTCACAGTTGGATATCTTTCACGAAAGCTTCAATGCTTTCAAAAGTTCTCTCCTCCGTTGTAGCAGACTTTAATTTTAATGCACGGCTCAGTTTCCTATATATATTTAGTTTGTAACTGTGTATCTAATTATAATTTTTTTTTATTGGTTTTTCTTATAATTTTTACCTTATTCTAAAACGAAGCACTGTCTATTGTTTAAGTTGTGTACAGTTGTAACTGGATGGCAGGTTTATTGTATTGTACTGTGTAGACTGTGTTTTGTATTTTTTCAATCTATTATCTGTATTTGTGCCTATTGAATTAAATAAAATAAAGTAAAAATACAACTAATTCAAACCGTCTATGGCAAGAAAATCCAAATTCACTAAACAAATAAGTATGCAAATCTTGCCTAAGTTATTTCATGTATTTATCTTACATGACCGTGACAGATAAAGTCGTCGACTTTGTAAAAGTAAAGGTTGAATTCCCCTTGTAAATGGTCACCTCAGCTGACCCCACATACTTCGCTAGACAAGTAACATTTTCGCACACACGAACTTTGTAGAACCCAAACTAGTAAGTCACCGTCAGTACGGCTTTCGCTATAATCGCTCAATTGGCCACATTCTCATATATCACGCACCGCTGAGAACAGTTAAGGTGAGCTAAAGTTTATTTTTTTATATGTTGTGTGATAAAGCTCTTTCATAGTTTCATGAATTTGAAGATGAGTTCACTTCTTTTTTTGTGTGAATTTGCAAATAGGAGAAACTATCGTCACTGGAATAACAATGTACAATTACAAGGAATAGACAGGCACAGGCGTTTTACCGTATTAAGCGCCTACATTTTCCCAAATATAATTTTAACACCATTACGTGTTACTTTTGTTGTGAAGTCTAGCTCTTTGACCGTTTAAATCATATCGTCAAAACTATAAGTATTATTAAGAAAAATACTTTCACTCCCTTATTCATTAACATTATTAACTTTAAACAACAGTTCTGTGTCATTTCAACTTTAATTATTCAATTATTGAATATTTGAAACACTGGTTGTAAGAAATGTGTTGGCCATTCATCTGAATGAATGTAAGTAGATGTGCACATTGAATAATTTCTATGTTAAATAAACTCAAACCTACAACGTTATCACTGAGTGATTTATTTATTTTTTGATTTGTAAGTTAGATTTTAAAGCATTTTAATAAAATAAAATTCAGGTGGCAACAGTTTGCATACTGTTTACCTTTCATGTAATATTAACACTATTGTACCTCAATATCTGACTTTAAAAAAAAGTGGCCATTAGTTTCTTTGCTAGTATTCTTCTCATAATGCTCTACGCATTTTAGAAACTGGAAGTTATGGATCGACACAGACAGGCATACCTTAGGATTTTGGTGTTTTCACCTAATTTACTTTGACAATACAGCTCATGCTGTGGCGTCTGTTTGTGTCGATCTGTGATTTTTAACTGTAGCTTCAATTTAACGTTCATAAATGTCACTTAGTGTCTTAATTGAATAAATGATTTTGAATTTGAAGATCTACATTAATGATAGAATATCGAATGTAACTCTATCTGTTACGCTTTCATAGCTAAGCCACTGCATCGATTTTAATAAAATGTGGCATTAAGATACTTTAATGTTATACCACGATAACCAACAAACTCGTGAGCAGAGCCTCAGGCAAATCTAGTTTTCTTCATATAATTAAACAGACAAGGATTAAGTAAATTCTATTCATAATCTTTTCACTTATTTGTAGCACTCGTAATCCTTTCAGAATATTCATTTTGTTTACACGTTCGCTCGCTTGTATAAAGACGTTCTAGTAAGAGACATGAACGAACAAATTTCATTACAATCAACATGAAAGATTAACTCAAACAAAAGTATAAATCGAATTTACAAAAGCTGTTTCTTTTGACGACATGTGTTTCTTTAGCGTTATGAATATGAATATTTCTCATTATAGTAAATGCTGTGTTTTAAGCTGTTGTATAAAATATTGTTCTTGAATTAAACTTCAATAGCACAAGCCTCGGTACAAATAATTATCTCTGCCAAGACTAAAGCATTGAGACTTCTGATCAAGTGAGTTCATAAAAAAATGTTATGAATATTTTACGTTTTGCTTAGAACCGGGCTTCGTAAAAGTGGGACTAACATATTGGCACATCATCATCAACAACAGTCTAATATACTCCATTGTTGGACATAGACATTTAACTTAGAAATGAGGTTTTGCCTACTTCACCACGATCACCAGACGGATTGGTTTAGGGTTCGTGTCAAATTTTCTTTCTCTTTGCAGTGCTGTTGAGCTGCGTAATCTGCTCCCACGTTCTAACTCTCACGGCTCTTAAGACTCACATGTAATGGCTCCTCTACCTATGATGGGCCAGCGTGTGGAGTCGGTGTCGGTTTTTCGGCCGCACATCAAAGTTAGTGGACCAGCGATGGCGGTACGCATCTACACGTGGCCCATTCCACAGTAAGTGCTCGAACTGTATAGATAAATTGTTGCAGTTCCTAATGTTTCCACGTCCATCTCGAAAAACGTAAAGGTCACAACTGAATGTCGCTATCGTGAAGTAGCGTCTCAACCATCGCTTGGCCATCTCGCTGGACCAGCGCTGGCCCATCATGTAAAGACAGCATAATAAGTAGGAATGGCGACACTGTAGTTTTGATCCATCCGTAATAGGTCGGCACGTGGGTAATGAGAAAAATATGTATGAATATAAATAAAAATACATATTATTGCCGAATAAAGAAACTTCATCCATAATTGTGGTCGGTTCGAAATGACTATAAGTATTTGAAACAATCGCACATCTAAGCAAAAATAAGTAATTTACATTTAGTAAAGAGGACGCTTTATTTGATTTTCGAATTCCCTCGTTCTTTTGTGACGAGAACCCTGGAAAGGCCATTTGGATCAAGAATATTTTGGATAATAAAAGAATCGCCCACTCGATTTTAACGAATACAACGTACAATGCCGTCGTTGAAGTTGAATTGTAAAGAATACTCGAGATATGTAAAGCCGATATTGAGCAAATTGGACTCTCATCTACCAGTAATTGAATTTGATTAGATGCGATAAAAGCGGAAATGTTCATTATTATATTTTATCTAACGCGACATTGAAAAATTGCATTATTGTTTGATGTATTTCTTAACGCATTTTCGACAAGAATTCTGAATATAAAACGAATATGTCCAAAATATGGATGGAATATAAAAATTGTCAAAGGAAACGCAAGTTCATTTGAAAAAGCAAAGTTTATGGATTGTCGTTTGGTAGACAAAGCAAAGCAAATACTATTATTTTGTTACCAAATATGACTGTTGTTAGGTTGTTTTTATACTTTAACTAAAATTTGTTTGGAAAATTTGAAATGTTAAAATTTAACAAGTACGAGTATGTTCATATTAATTTACGTATATTATAGGCTTTGACATTTTGCGTTTTTGGCAATCTGAGTTTTTGAGGCTGTGTACTTCTGATATTCTCTTATTTTTACAATTTGCATTTTTTTTGTCGGAAAAATGTAAAAAGTGACATATGCATAAGATACCCTAGGAATTTCAATGTCAATAGAGCACTTTTATTAAATCCAAAGGTACTATTGTCGATTATCATAACTCATAACAAATAGAAACGATGTTGTACCAATCAATAGGTACATTTGGCTGCTGACTAATGAACAAAATTCATAATCCTATCTATCTTTGCATTAACAAGTTTAATTTCCAATATGTTAGAAATTCTATGATTTATTGTTCCCAACTTCATTCGATTATACAAGTTAAACCGTCTACTAGTATAAACAAATCTGTTTGTGTATAACTTTGAGCTTACATTCTTAACGAAGTTATTATAAACTTGAAATTTAGTTGCATACTTGTTAAAAGTAGAAGTAAGTAGAAACAATAAATAATGTTTAAATTAGTTGTAGCTATAACTGTCTGTTCATACAAATAAGATAAATTGAATTGAATAGAAATCTCTGATACAGATTTCTATAATAATATGTGAGAAAAATAAACTAAACAGATACCGTTTGATAAATCTAAGTAACAGAGAGAGTTAGAAAGGTTAACAGTTGATTTTCTCTGATTGGATAAGCGCTTTTTATATTTATTAAAATAAGAGTAGGTACATAATAGATACTCCTCATTGTGAAATATAACATTGAATACACGTTAATAGACACATAAATAATACCGTAACTAAACTTTACATTTATGCAGTACAAAACTTTACATTTATAAATGTAAAGTTTTGAACTTTGTGATTTTAATATTACTTCCAAAAATATATTGGCAATGATAAAATTGCTTTTCCACTTCATCAAATGATCAACTATAGATATTTCTACGACACAATTCAGGCTCCAATTTAGGATTAATTAATTACGTCTCCTTAAGTGTTTTATTCCTGAATGGTTGAATAACCATAACGTTTCAGGTGACTTTGATTCTGGCCTCTTAATGCGACTGATTGATCTATATTGCAAAGTTTTAATGAACAGAAAACTTTTCTACTGTTAATTGATTAGAACCTTTTGTTGATTACAGAAGAAAAGTACTTAACTTACCTTAATAAGGTTAAGAAAATGAGTAATAATTAATTTTCTTAGTTTCTGGTTTAAGTATTTAAAAAATATTTTTCCCCAATGATAGTGACCACGTTTATAATAAGTGAATTATAGTTCATACATTTTAGTGATGTGGTTAAAATGCAGTTGGAATCATGTTTTTTAAAATAATACACATTTTCTTAGTAGAAAGTACTTAGATAAGTTACTTTAGTTCCTTCCTTTGTGCATTGATGGCCACAGCCTCAGAAACGCTTCTTGTCATACCATTTTCTGATAAAGAGTTTTGATGTGAAACATTTATAGGCGCGTGTAAACCTGATTTTTGGCGTGGCGAAAATTGCCGTGGCGATGCTCGCCGCCTCGCCTTACCAAAGTCACTGATCAAATTAATTGAGTTGTCGCGATTTCAAAATAAATAAAAAAAAATGTATTGAATAAAAATGAATATTAATGTAATAAACAGTCCTTTATATACAGGGTTACTGGAAACATGTAGCAATCCCTTTAAGGGGTGATAGTAGAGATCATTAGCTATCAAATTGTCCTCGGGTACATATTTTATTTCCAAAACGGTAAAAATGTACCGTTTTGGAAATGAAATAAAAAAACTCATTTTTTTTAAGAAAAGTGGATCACGCTATTTCAAAGTGCTCTTAAAACAAACACTTGCGTATTTAATGGTTGTTGTTGGTGTTTTTAGTTTGCTAACACCGTAATACGTAATAATAACACAAAAAAGAACATGAATGTAGTACCGTTAGTGAATAATGATTCAGGGAATCAAAAAATTTTCATACATTTTACTGTTTCTTATGAATAAATGCAATTTTATTTAAAAAAAACCATCTCACAATTTTATCGGCGTAATAGCTTAAAAACAAGTATATTTTATTAGCTATCCATCGAGGTATAAAAAAAATACGTTGACAAATGGCTGAGTAAATGAACTTAATCGGGAGTAAGTGAAAAATCGTAATTTTTAAAATGTAGTTATTTTGCGGTCTAAACTTAAATTTACAGTTGAATAGGCCTTTACGGTACTTGAATGAGACAATGGACTGTACTTAAAATAGATATATTTCTTGATACGTTATGTACAAAAGAAGTGCCCGTGGCGTAGCGCGTCCGAGGGCCGAGTGGTGGAGGACGGAGGCGCGCGCGCGGCGGCAAGCCCTGCTCCCCGCACCTCGCGCCTTCCCTCCAGTGAATGGCTGCCTGTTGCCATGCGCCGACATACTCCCCGGGTTGAAGAGATGTCTTCAAATATGGACTGGAAGAGGGCAGATGCAGTTGAAAGCACGACGAATGGTACCTCTCTTCGTCTTGAGTTCTGCCACTCTCGTAAATCCGTCTACGCCGGGATAGGTCTTCGTGACCCGTCCCAGGGACCAGAACAAGGGTGGCACCGTTTTGTCCTTGATCAGTACCAGGGACCCGGGACTGACTTCACCTTTGGAATGAAACCATTTTGATTTAGCCTGTAGCAGAGAAGTGTACTCGTTATGAAATCTGTTCCAAAAGTGCTGCCGGATGAACTGGATTCTTTTCCATCGATCCAATCGAGTGATGTTCACCTCAGTCACCTGTGGGTATGGAACAGTTAAGAGTGGTCGTCCAATTAGGAAGTGAGATGGAGTAAGCGCCGAAAAATCGTTAGGGTCTGATGAAAGTGGAGTGAGGGGACGCGAATTTAGAATCGCCTCTATATGAGTGAGACAGGTAACCATCTCCTCAAATGTCAAATGGGTGGGATGCAGCAGTCTTTTTAAATGATGTTTACAGGATTTAACTGCAGCTTCAGCCAAAGAATTAAAATGCGGGCTGTATGCGGGCGTAAAGATAAATTCGATTCCCTCTTGCGTTATTTCAGATGCAACGTTTGATGATTTTAAGAATCTATACATGTCATTTGATGCACCCACGAAACACGTTCCGTTATCGGACGTGATGCTTCACCTCGACGCGCCACGAAACGATATAGTGCAGCCATATAAGCCTCGGTGGTGAGGTCCGAGACGAGCTCCATATGTACGGCCTTAACCGCCGCGCAAACAAATATGCACATGTACGATTTTGTAAGTTTGCAGCCACGACCTTTGCGATCGGCTACCAATACTGGACCCGCGTAGTCAACATAACAATTTAGAAATGGGAACTCAAGATTCGTTCTCGAATGTGGCAGTTGACCCATTATTGGTTGAACATTTTCTGCTTTGTGTCTGAAACATTTAAGGCATTTATTCACGACAAACCGCGACAAGTTGCGACCGCCTAGAGGCCAATAAGTTTGTCGAATATGTGATAAAAGCAACTGTGGACCACAGTGTAAAAGTTTTAAATGTTGCATTTGAAATAAATGTTTAGTGAAACTATGTTTACTACATAAAGCGATAGGATGTTTAATTTAAAATCATAGGGGGAGTTATCAAGCCTCCTGCCCACGCGGATGAGGTCATCCCCGTCTAGAAAAGGAGTCAGGGGAAGTAACCTATTCTTGCGTGGCAATTTTTTACTAGACTTTAAGCAATTATACTCTTCGGGAAACATTTCGAGCTGTGAATGATGAATAATAAATTTTAACGAATTTTGTAATTCAGTCGTTGAAAGATCGCCACGCAATTTGATTTTATTTCTTAAATTATGTATAAATCTTTGTACATATGTAAATATCTTTTGTATTTTTGTTAGGCTAGAATATGTTTTTAATAGGTTTTGTATGATTAATGAATGAATGATTGTGTTTGATTTATGAGTGCTATGAACATGATTACCATCACTACTAATGATATGAGTCACTACTTCCGGCAAATCATGCTTCCCTGTGTTCGGCATCATAGGCCACTCATTTTCATCACGTAATAAAAAAGAGGGTCCGGACCACCATAGCGGTGTGTCCTTAATGAGATCAGCTCCAAGACCACGGGAAACAAGATCCGCCGGGTTGTCCTTCGACGGTACGTAGGTCCAGGTATGGCCACATGTACTCTCTTGGATTTCGTTTACTCTATTTCTCACAAAAGGTTTTAATTGGTTAGGAGAAGTAGAGAGCCAACCTAGGACTATAGAAGAGTCACACCAGAATCTACATTTATGAATGGGTATGGTTAGCGATTGTTGAACCTTAGTACACAGCCTTGCACCCAACAAAGCTCCACAAAGTTCAAGCCTCGGTATTGTTGTTGGTTTAATTGGGGCTACGCGATTTCTAGATACTAGAAGTCGTACCCCTGTGACTTCGGAGCTATCAAGTGATCGGATATAGACACACGCACCATAGGCCTTTTCCGACGCATCGGTAAAGACGTGTATCTCGTGCTCACTAGAGTCTTCCTGCAAAACCCAACGAGGTATTTTTAAATGGTTTAATGACGTTATTGTGTTTTTAAATGTAGACCAAAGCGTTTTTATTTCGAGTGACACATCGCTGTCCCAGTCATATTTTCCAAGCCAAAGAAGTTTTAAAATTAATTTAGCTTCGACGATGCATGGACCGACGAGGCCCAGTGGGTCGAAGATCTGACTGATGACAGAGAAGACATGACGTTTAGTGACCTTAGAGGAAGGAGTGATATTAATAGTATAGGTTAGAAAATCAGAATCACAGACCCAGTTAAGACCTAGGGTTTTAGACTGTGAATAATTCAAATTATGCTCATATAATTCTAATGTGTTGTCCATTTCGTATTTTCCTGTTATTTCTTTTAAAATGTCTAAATTATTTGATCGCCATTTACGCAAATTAAATTTAGCAGATGATAGAACCGAATGTACTCCCTTTGAGATATCAACATTTTCAGATATTGTAGAACTTCCGCTCAAAAAATCATCAACGTAGAAGTCACGTCGTATTGCGGACTGAATACGGCTGTCGTCTATGTCATCAGCCAGACTTACAAGACATTTTGTGGCTAGATAGGGAGCAGACGCAGTGCCATAAGTAATTGTATTTAATGTGAACGTTCTAAGCGGCTCTGAGGGATCAAATCGAAAAATGATTTTTTGTAGAGACCGTTGACTTGGACTTAGCTCAATGGCTCTGTACATCTTCTCCACGTCACCCGTTACCACGTACCTATGTTGACGAAAACGTATTAGAATACCAAATAGATCGTCTTGCACTACGGGACCGACCATCTGAATGTCATTAAGAGACACTCCCGAACTAGTAGAGGTTGATGCGTCGAATACTACGCGTAGTTTGGTAGTGGTGCTAGAATTACGAATAACTCCATGATGTGGTATATAATATTTTACCATGAAGTTTTCGGGTGATGAAGCTGAGTCATAAGTGTCCATCGTCATATGACCTAGACGTTCATACTCTCGCATGAATTCTAAATATTTATTTTTAAATATATGATCGCGTTTAAAACGTCTTTCTAATGATAAAAAACGGTCTTTAGCTGTTTGATATGAGTTACCTAAAGTAGTAGGACTCGATTTTAATGGCATTGTGACAACAAATCTACCGTCTTTGTTACGAACAGTAGTTTCGCTAAAATGTTGTTCACACATTTTCTCCTCAAGGGAGAGATTATATTTTGTTGAAACATTGTCAAGTTCCCAAAATTATGTAAGGTCGGGATTGACATTGGAATGATGGCAAAAATGTGAAGAATGTAGGTTCGGTTGACGCGAAAGACTGCCTGTGACCAACCAACCGAATTTAGTTTCACACAGTTTTGGTAGATTTTTTCCTAAATCTATGGTACTACTGCCTAAGACATTCCAGAACACTTCAGCCCCTACCAGGATATCTACGACCGACGGAACGTTGAAGTTCGGATCTGCTAGTTTAAGACCTGAAGGAATAGGGACATGATTGATGTGTATGAACGACGATGGTAGGACTTTTGTAATTTCGGGCAAAATGTGACACTCGATATCTACCGTGTATGCACAGCATAAAGACTCTATGGTGAGGTGACAAGACTGTGTACTTGTGGATATGTGATTATTAATACCCATTACCTTGGTGCTCGTACCGCGTCGTGACAAACCCAGTAGCTCCGCTAAACTCTGCGTGACAAAGTTCGTTGTACTACCGTTGTCTGACAGTAGGCGTGCAGTGTACCTCTTACCCGTCGCACTGGTAACGTTCACCACCGCTGTGGACAGTAAAACATGAGCAGAAGTAGCAAGCTGCAATGAATTGGCTGATAGCGCAACATTTGACGCAGTAGGCGAAGCAGAAGGCATAGCAGAAAGCATTGGATAGTCAGTTTTGTTTTCGTTACTATCGAGATGTAAAAGCGTATTGTGTTTTATTTTACAATATTTGCAATGAGATAGTTTGCATTGCTTTGTAGAATGACCAAAGCGTAAGCAATTAAGACAAACATTGTAAGCTTTTGCCTTTTCTATGCGGTTTTCTATAGATAAGCTTCTAAAGGATTGGCATGCTTGGGAGCAAAGCGGACATTTATTTACTTTAATAATTTAATTATATTTTTTATTTAAATTAGTTTGATAAAGAGGTTGATTATTTGTTTTAGAGTGATTATTATTTAATGCAACAATAGTTTCGTTTTGAAGAGAACTAAAATTTGACTCATGCAATTCCAACCAGTCTGCCTTCCTGTTTAAAAAGGAACAGAATTCAATTAAAGTAGGGCCATCCTTTAACTTGGTGTTACTATACTCCTCCCAATCACGACCAGTTCCAATATCTAATTTCTTTGCCATGACATAAATTAATAAATCGTCCCAATGCTGAGTGGGTCTTTCTAATATTGTGAGTGCCCTAATATTTTTATTAATTGTGTCTACAAGATTTCTAATCGAAACACTCGATTCACTATGTAATGACTCGATATCAAACAGTGATTGTATGTGGTATTTAATTAATTTGCGGTTGTTATTGAACCGTTCACACAACATGGCCCATGCTACCTGGTACTGGTCATCTTTAAAGGTAATGCCTTTAATGACTGACGCAGCTTTTCCTTGCCTTTCAGCAATGAAAGTCGTAGGTAGTGGAATTTATCAATGTCATTGATACTAGGATTGTCGTGAATTAATGATGTAAATGTGTCTCGAAATTCGAACCAGTATTGGAAGTCGCCATCGAAATGTGGTAAGTCTATTTTGGGCAAACGAACAAAATTATTCCTAGTGGAATTATGTGCACCTGAGTTAGGATCTCTGAAGCTCGCCTCCGAGTCCGCATCACAGGCCGAAGTACCGAGTAGCTCGCGAGTGACTGCCACCAGATTGAAGTACTGGCGGGCGAAGTCCTCACGTTCAGTGAATGCAGCACTCTCGTCCTCGGTAAGCAGTTCAATTTGTGTCTGTAAGTGATCAAATTCGTCATGTAAGGAATCGAATTTTTTAAAACGCTCCGCTAAGTCCGAGCGCTGCAAACTGGATATACCGGAACTACTTTTAATTAAATTTAAATAATTGGAATAAATGGTAAGCTTTGATTTCGTTGAGCTACGTTTCTTAAGCAGTGTCTTAATATCTGCCATTTTAAAGCTAAGAGGATAATAGGCACCTTGTATTAGAATATAATTTATTTATTTCAAAAGAAAAGAACAGCTGTGCGCAAACAAAAGGGATCGATGCGGGCAGGTAATAAAAATCAGTGTCAAGGTCAACTACCTAACACGTGATGTGCGAATGATATGCGTGTGCAGTTTTATTTGCTACGAAATGAACTCGCAAGCGATATGAATGCACTATAATAAGCTGCTTAAAATGTATTATTAATAGAAATAGAATAAATATAGCGGCAGAAGAAAATTAGAAGGTTTGAGAACGATTTTAACGGCATAAAAAGAAGCAGAAGTATAGCTAATAGGAACGAACTCACTCAAATACTGTATTTATACTCCCAAGTAATGACTTCGGTTTCTTCATAGACGGTGTAGGCTGCTACGAGTACGACTTCTTCGAATCCGAGTGGCCGCGGGCAAAGTCCACACGACAACGACGACGGATTTGACGATCTTGTATCGGCGAAAATAAACTTGCTGGCTTCAAATATCGCGAAGGATAACTAACTTTTCTCGAAGGACCACTGAATAGGCCTTTACGGTACTTGAATGAGACAATGGACTGTACTTAAAATAGATATATTTCTTGATACGTTATGTACAAAAGAAGTGCCCGTGGCGTAGCGCGTCCGAGGGCCGAGTGGTGGAGGACGGAGGCGCGCGCGCGCCGGCAAGCCCTGCTCCCCGCACCTCGCGCCTTCCCTCCAGTGAATGGCTGCCTGTTGCCATGCGCCGACGATTTTCAAAGTGTGAGCCCCTATTTCTAATGCAAGCACGCATTCTTGTCCTCAATGGAGTTTTTACAACACCACTAGACAACGAGTTTTTGATTTCACTTGCGGCATTAACTATGCGGATCCTTAAACCTACAATATTTGGTACAGGCGAGACATCATAGACCAGGCTCACACACACGTAATAATCCATCAGGGTAAGATCGGGACAACTTGCTGGTCCTGAGGTAGATCCTCCCCTACCAATCCAACTATCAGAAAAAAAATGATTTAATCACCTAACCTGATTTATCTCTGACATAACCTAACTCTGTTGCCCACTGGGGTTCGCGGCAGGGTGATGCGACAGAGAAATTAAACCTATTTCTGACCTGACTCTGTCGCATCACCCTGCCGCAAACCCCGGTGGACAACAGAGTTAGGTTATGCCAGAGTTAATTAAGGTCCTTGAGGCGGCGTGTGCCCTGTCCGGAACACCCCCGTGGGATTTGGAGGCGGAAGTGCTTGACGAAGTTTATCGACGGGTGGCTGAATATCGGGCGGAGTATGGCTACCGCCCTCCACGTGCTGTCTTTGCCACCGTGGAGGCTCTCCAGCCGGTCATCCTCGAGTGGGCAGGGCGGCAGCACGGGACCCTTTCCTTTTTTTTTTTTTAAAAGACAACTCCCGCACTAGGAATAAATCCTGTGTCGCGGGGGACTTTACAAACATACATGACACGGACACAAATAACACCCAGACTCGGAACAACAATTTGTGGATCACACAAAGTGTTGTCCTACGTGGGATTTGAACCCACGACACTTGGTGAAGTAGGAAACGGCGTGGTGACCGTTAAACCACTAGGCCAAACGTGCAGTTCCTGCAGTTCCGAATGACGCAGGTCCTTTCCGGGTTGCTTCGGGAAGTACCTGCACTCGGTCGCTAGGAGGGAATTGAGTCCCGCCTGCCACCACTGCGACTGCACTGAGGACTCGGCCACGCTGGCGGTTTGCCCCGCTTGGGCGCCGCAGCGTCGGGCCCTCACTGCAGTCATCGGAGGAGATCTCTCGCTACCGGCCGTCATACGCTCCATGGCCGGTAGCGATAGCAGTTTTACCGCGGTCGCAACCTTCTGCGAAGATGTAATCTCGCAGAAGGAGGTGGCAGAGAAGGCCCGGGAGGACAATGTCCACTCGGATCCAATCCGCGCGCCTATCAGCGCCTCATGCCGCCCTGAGTGTGGCCGCGGATGGTCGGGACGGGCTTTCCCCTCCATCCGCTCTAGTGGCCACCCGCGAGGGGGCGACGTACGCGTGTGCCGTACGTCGCCTAATTGAGAGTCTACCAGCAGACGGTGCCCGCTTCTGTGCGGGCAGGCGCTGGGAGGGGTCCAGATGTGTTAATAGCTGCAGTTCCCGGACTCCTCCCTTTACAGGCGCAGAGTGGCACACCGTGTGGTCGTAGTCGGTTCGAGTCCGATACACCGCCCCGCCGCAAGCCCCGGTGGGGTGACAGTCCGAGGGGATTTCCACACATTAAAAAAAAAAGAGTTAAGTAAGGTCAGAGTTAATTTAGGTCAGAGTTAGGTTTGGTCAGAGTTATGAGAAATTTTTGAGGGAAGACATGTTTGGACTTCTGGAAGTCGTACCTTTGGAAACAAGGCGTATGACGTAGTATCAGCATGATGGATGTCTATTACAGAATTAATTTTCAGCCAATGGTTAAATGAAAATTTTCCTGATAGTTGGATTGGTAGGGGAGGACCTACCCCATGACCAGCAAGGTGTCCCGATCTTACCCTGATAGATTATTACGTGTGTGTGAGCCTGGTCTATGATGCCTACCAAATATTGTAGGTTTAAGGATTCGCATAGTTAATGCCGCAAGTGAAATCAAAAACTGGTTGTCTAGTGGTTTTGTAAAAACTCAATTGAGGACAAGAATTCGTGCTTGCATTAGAAATAAGGGCTCACACTTTTAAAATCAACTGTTAATTTAAGTTTAGACCGCAAAATAACTACATTTTAAAAATTACGATTTTTCACTTACTCCCGATTAAGTTCATTTACTCAGCCATTTGTCAACGTATTAAAAAATGTTATACCTCGTTAGATAGCTAATAAAACATACTTGTTTTTAAGCTATTACACCGATAAAATTGTAAGGTGAGATTTTTTAATAAAATTGCATTTAGTCATAAAAACAGTAAAATTATGAAAATTTTTTGATTACCTGAATCATTATTCACTAACGGTACTACATTTCTATTCTTTTTTGTGTTATTATTACGTATTAGGGTGTTAGCAAACTTAAAACATCAACAACAACCATTAAATAAGCAAGTGTTTATTTTAAGAGCATATTGAAGTAGCGTGATCCACTTTTCTTAAAAAAATGAGTTTTTTTAATTTATTTCCAAAACGGTACGTTTTTGACACATGTACCTGAGGACAGTTTGATAGCTAATGATTTCTACTATCACCCCTTATATGGATTGCTACATGTTACCAGTAACCCATAACTTGTACAAAACAATTTCGATGTTTCACATCTGCCAGGCGTCTCGTGACGGCATTTTTTTTTAATAGTTACTTTCAATGTAGCTTGCATTAAAAACTATTTATATACAAAATGATATGACAAAAGTATTTAAGAATTAACCTTAGATGAGCATAGTCACTATTTTATATTTTTTTAGAACCTCTTCAAATTGATCACTTACCTCCATAATGTTTATTTATTTCATACATAAAATTTTATAAATATTCTTGTATAATTGTGGGTCAGCATGTTTTTTTAACTTTAACACAAATTATACTCTGCTTCATTGTTTTATTGTTCATGTTTGAAATGCACTACGACTAACCAAAGCTTACAGTAAGTATAACAAGTATGACTAACAGATCGTGGACTGGTATAAAACTGTCCATTATACTTTTACATTACATTAACTACTTCGTAATTACATAATTATGTTATTATTTCTATTGATGATGACGTTCTCCTAGCCGAATTCAGTTACGGCGGCCATTGTCAACGGAGACCAACCGAATACGCAGGAGACATTATAGTGTACAAGTGTGTGCACAAACACAGGTGCACTTTCAGTTCCCCCACTCTATTATTCCGATGGGACGGTTATCCAACACGACCGGGGAGAGATCAGACGCAGGATCAATGGCTTTACGTGCTCTCCGAGGCACGGAGGTCCAGAGTTCCGGCCCCATCTTCTAAACTCCGAGCTTCTATAATCAGAAAAACTCAATAGCACTTTTTTACACGACCTGGGGTTCAAACCCGAAACTCCTTATTCGGCATTTTCACACGTCAACCGCTAGACCAACGAGGCAGTTACAGTATCTGATATTATCTGGTGTATAATAAATGGTATCTATCGTATAGGTGAGTTTATTTTAGTATGGAAATATCAAGTTCCCTCTACGTACGCGATCGTGCGTAAGACCAAACTAATAACCGGCAAAATCATTAAGTGCCGTTCACGGTATACTTATTATACAAATAGAGATATTATCGCAGCATATTAGTGTGCAAATTCAATATCAAAACTATCTGTGTCGAATATATATGTGTAAATGACTGTTATACCGTAAACGCCACTTTAATTCCGGCAAGCGATCTTTGGCATACAAATATGGTTCGTTTCCAGTCTTGGTATAGTTAAAATCAATAAATATTTTTCTATTTTAATTGATTTACTTTATTTCCTGATATCTCGTTCGCGTTAATAATATTTCTATTACCCCCAGTTCCATTACCGTACTTCGTGAGCGAAAGGAAATTATCAAATAAAGATAAGGAATCTTCTAGAAAACGAATTCAAAAAAATAGCAGGGATAAATTATGATAGCTCGTGAGTAAATTACTGAGCAATTTTATAATTTGTGGATAGAGACTACTTTATTTATATTGCCTTATGTCTTATTAGCTATTACCAGCGGCTTCACGCGCGTGTATGTCGAATGTCGCGGTTATCATTTATCAAAATATAGCCTACTAGTTGTTAACCGCGGCTATGCCCGTGTGTATGTCGGTTATCGCGGCTAATAGTAGCCTATGTGTTATTCTGATATATAAGCTATATTACTGTAAAGTTTCATCCAAATCCGTTCAGTAGTTTTTACGTGAAAGAGTAACAAACATCCATCCATCCATACTTACAAACTTTCGCGTTTAAAATATTAGTATAGATGACACTCACAAATAATGTGACTTTCTATTGGTATGACAATGTTCAAAATCGGTTCTATGAATCCAAAAACTACCCCCTACAACCTCACAAACTACCTCTTTATAGTATTACTATAGATTGCTGGGTATTTGTAGTACTAATGAAATATAATTATTAAAATTCAACACGAGCAATACGAGCATATTTAAGCTATTCACTCCTTACTAAATTTAATCGAAAATATATAAACGAACCAAAAAACAAAGGAATTAAATTTGCCACTCAAACGATTTCTGAAAGCGAAATATTAAGTAAAATTTGCCTTATCAGATATACTAGTAAACTTACGAGAAATTTGTCAGATCTTTACGAAAATCATTCTTCAGTCATTGTATGTTGTTCCGAGAAGTTTGATGTCCATTAATTATATTGCAGACTGCAACTACGACTGTTTATCTATTAATCAACTTTCTTTCAGTTTCCAGCTTCAAACACGTCTAGTTTTACAGAAATAAAAATAAAAGTGTGATTTGTGAAAATATGGTAGAATTTTTTTTTAGTCGAAAACACTCACTTTTATAACAAACCGAACATGTTTACATATCGTTGTACGCATTTTCCTCTCAGCCTGTGTAGGCGTAGAACGTGCACTGGATACTAACTAACTCACTAGGCTCATATTTTATGAAAATATTTTTCAGTTTAAATATTCTTTTTCCTCTGTTCTTGAAATGCACGTCTATTAAAATTGTAGATAGAGAGTAGGCAGTATTATAAAATATTGCTAAATCTTTTCTAGTACTTAATTATCATATTTTAGTTTAGTGTTTAGTGGGCTACTACAAAATTTTTGCAACTAAAATATGATTCAACTGCAACTGATGACAATGTAGAAGTACTGATTTACTATTTAAAAATAAAGTAAGCAAAAAAAATATTTTCCGAAACTGGATTATCTTGAAATAGACCTTAACGAGACAATCTTCAGATTATTGAGATACATAATAATATATTCTATGTACATTTCCTTAAATTGAAACAGTAATTTTTTGAATTTTAATAAGAATGTCTTGTGGATAAACCACAAGGTACTTTTAGTTTCTAAATCTTTATCTATACTAATATTATACGCGAAAGTTTGTAAGTATGGATGGATGGATGTTTGTTACTGTTGTTACTGAACGGATTTGGATGAAACTTTACAGTAATATAGCTTATACATCAGAATAACACATAGGCTACTATTTGCCGCGATAACCGACATATACGCGGGCGGAGCCGTGGGCAACCACTAGTAGATAATGAACATCACACCTTAACGAGAATGTTAATTTTCATACACGGAAGATTGTTGTAGAATAACGAACTTCTTTTTTATCATCATCATCAGCCTATCGCAGTTCACTGTTTTTTATTCATTTAAAAATGTAAAGCTTTTATTACTATGATCCTATGTGCCAAAACGATAGAAAAGACACTGTTAGGTGTTGTCGAATTAACTACAAGATATTTTTATGTACCCCATAGGTATGTAACATAAGTGTCTTTTCTATCGTTTTAAAATTTATTTCTATAGGGGTTTTGACCTTTTTTTTCACATTGCAAGTGTTTAATAAAGTTACGGTAATATTATTACTATTTTTAGTATAGCCTTTTGACACTAATTTCACAGAATACCGATTTAGTGTACAAACAGTTATTTCGACAAAATGTATGTAGGCTAACGAAATACTCTAATTCAAGAGAAGACCTCTCAAAACTCTTTAATTATGTCATTAATCGGTATTGGTAATGTCGGTGCATTACACCGGAGGCATGGTGTAGGAGTATGGTAGTGCTTTACTTCAAGAAAGGAGACAAAAGCCTACTGAAGTACTACCGCCCAATTTCACTCCTGACTCCTGACCCATGTGTACAAGTTATTTTCGAGGGTCATCTCAAATCTACTTACCCATAAATTCGATGACTTCCGGCCAGTGGAGCAGGGAGCAGGCAGGAGCCCATCCCAGCAAGGCTGGGTTTTGAGATTGAATTAAGAGGGCAGACCAGCCCCTCTGCCTCGTGTATGTGGACTACGAAAAAGCATTAGATACCATTGAGAAATGGGCTGTGCTAGAATTCATTCAGAGATGCCTGGTCAACTGCCGATATGTCCAGGTGATGAGGTGCCTCTATAAAGCTGCAACGATGACCATCCCAGTACAAGAAAAGAGCACAAGATCAATCCAAGTGCATCGAAGAGTAAGACAGGGAGACGTTATATCTCCGAAACTGTTTATTAACGCCTTGGAGACGTCTTTAAGACGCTCAATTGACACATGAAGTTCGAGAGTGTTTTTTTTTCACTATAAAATATTACAAGCATTACATACATATTTAATTCAAGCACAAAATAAACTAGTAGAATAAATTATTAAAATCTGCATAAAATGCACCAACCAGCCATTGTAACGGAACAGCGTTACTAGCTGGACGTATTTGCTTTACAGTCACATGTTTATGACCATACTTTACGTCAGGTACATATGCCATAACTTAGTCGTTACGTCATAAACTCCACGCATACTCAGGGTGTGTTGGTTCTGCATAGCTATCACGAATTTCAAAAGCTTATTGTAAGGATTGAAGCAACAAAAAGGTCAATATCAACAGAAAAAAAGAGATTTTGCTTTTTACATCTCTCTAGCTTAAAACACACATTCGACTACATGGATAGCTTAGTTGTTTAAGTAGTAGTTTCAATGTTTCCTATAGGTTCCAACCCCACTTACTACAAGGCTTTGTGCGATCCATAAATTGTTTAAAGTCTTACTGTTCTCTGTGTGATGTTTATAAAGTCGCCCGCGTCAGGAATATTCTTCGTACGAGAGTTTTTTTTTAAAAACGAAAGCTAAAAGATTCCTTTTTTTCTATGTTGAACCCATCGTAACCACCTATTGAATAATCAAAAACTGTTTGCCATCTCAGGTACCACTAGCCAAAGAATCAGGTAATTTCTATTCATTTAGTTTTCAATCACTCATTTAGGAACTGATTACTTGAAATCTTACTAAATGCAACCTACAAGTTTTATATAACCCAACAATTGAGGTCTACTTTTCTGAATATCTAAGTGTAATAAGTAATTATGTTAATATATACATAAGATTTGAGATCACAAAGTTACTATGGCGGTACATACAATTTTCTTAAAACTTAAAAAGTCAATAAATACAGGATATGGATAGGTACAGTCTTATTATTGAACGATGAAAATTCGTTTCACTGCACCACTTATGTCTTTGCTAGGGTTTTTATTTAGATTTTATTTTTGGTATACGCACTTATGTAAAGAAGAAAGAAGATGTGTAAGAAATAAACTCCAAAAAAGAGAAAAGAAAACAATAAAATATTACCTTAAGTAACTTACAAAAAGAAGCAAAATCCCACCAAAAACATTTTCATTTAAAATGTTGCCAAGACGACTGCCTATGGCTTACCCTGTGAAAAGGATATCCGATCTCATGTAGATCCAAGCTTCTGAATCTACACGCCCTAACTCTACCAAACCTAACGTGCGCTGTGCGCGTGTAACGCGGACGAAAAAAAAAGTGTACGCTATCGAAAGAGAAAAATATTGAATATATAATTTAACCTGGAATAAAATAGACGTGAGTTTTATTACACAATATAATTAATATGAGTTTTATTATATTTTTAATGGAATAAATTACCATATAAATAGACAAAGTAAGACTGATGTTTTCGTCTAGAAAATGTATAATCCTGAATGTAATTCATGAAACACAAGCAAAAAACGTAATGACAGTGAGTTGTCAAAAGGCAACATTTCTATTGTATTTTACTTTATAAATTCTGAATTCAAAGC
Organism: Diaphora mendica; assembly: GCA_949125395.1. Taxonomy (NCBI): domain Eukaryota; kingdom Metazoa; phylum Arthropoda; class Insecta; order Lepidoptera; family Erebidae; genus Diaphora; species Diaphora mendica. The sequence continues at coordinate 20,035,862 of OX421313.1, read as the reverse complement.
CATAGAGAACGGAACAAGACCCTTCCCTTTACACAATTGCCCTAAAAATAAATGCAAAGATGGTTTACCAACACACATACACATTGAAACCGGACACAGACGGACCGGAGGCGGCACAGGCTGGATTTCGAAACATATATTTACATTGTTTTTTATATAAAATATTTGAGACATCTGATAAAAAGCTATCTAGTCTCAAACTACTGATTTAAATACGTATATGCTTCTTTGTTCTTGTAAATACATTCATATTATACATAGAAAACACCCAAACTCCGAAACAAATATTTGCAAATCTTACAAAAATTTGATCCGACTCGGGAATCGAACCTGAAACCTCAAGCACAGCAGTCGCATACGCTACCACTAAGCCACCGATGCAGTTAATTAAACTAACTTTTACTTTTCAGTTGTGTATGTGTATAAATTGCCAAGTGCGGTATTTTTGGACCAATGTGACCTGCAAACCACCACACTGAAAGTAACTCAAAAACAGGCAATTCGTTTGTGACTCAGCTGTAAATATTCACGTACTCGTTTAGCCTTGTGTCAGAAATGAAGAAGTGTCAGTTTATTTTCTACAAAATGTTATTCTATTGAATTTCTATTAGTCCGGGATCCTCGGAACAAATTTTACAAGTTATTACTATCAAGCTTATTTTAAGTGAGTGGCTTCATTTTGATGAGAGGCCCGGCCCACCTTTCCCCTTACAAAAATTTTTGATTATGATAGCTAACAGGGGTAGCAGGGACAAAAAACTTTTGAGGACCGGGATAACGTACAACGGAATATGTAGGACAATGTGGCTGTTAAATTATATGGGTAGTATATAGTAATAACTTGTAAAATTTGTTCCGGGGTTCCCAGACTATACCGTCTGTTATTATCTGAGATATAATTAGACAATTGTAAAGCATATTTAAATTTAAATGACGTCTGAAATAGAGCAAACTTTTTATTTAAAACATGACTAGGAACTTTTTAGTTTATTTAGAGACCAGTATTATTAATATTAGCTTTAGCTACAGTTGATAATTAATAAATACTTATATCGTAGGTTTGTATATATCTGTTAGCTGAAGTCACCAAATTAAGGTACGAGTACTAAAACTAAAGAAATGCACATGAACAATGTTGAACTACAGTTCACTTTGAAATAACCTACTACTGGTCAAATCAACAAAGTATTAAATACCCATACTAGATTACTCCAATAAATTAGATTCTTCATAAATAAGTTAAAGTATCTAAATAGCTTGTAGACTGGCAAAGGTATAATTAAATTTTGCCTCGAGTATCCCCTCGATAGAGATAATGCTGCCGTCATATCCAATTTCAAAGGTAAACAATACCAGCACGTAGAATCAACCTCATGTCTTCGTAACCCTTGTATTCACAGTAAAGGTCAAATAAACAAGAGTTATGTTTTCCTAAAAATATGGATAGCACAATCATTTAGTATTGTGATAAGGTTTACTTCAATAAATTAAAAGCAAAAAAACCTCTGCAAGAACAAGCTTATATTGAATTGCTCTAAAAAGAATAAAATATAGTATTCCTTGAAAACTTTTACTATCAACTTAAAAGTTGGAGTGATACCACGGCCTCACAGAAAACCGGTGTGAAATAGTGCTTGCGCTGTGTTTCACCGAGTGAGTAAGGATACCGGAGGCCCATACCCCAACCCCTCCCCCTATCTCCCCCCCCATCCCCCAAAGGCCGGTAACGCACTTGTGATGCCTCTGGTGTTGCGGGTGTCCATGGGCGGCGGTAATCGCTTACCATCAGGCGATACGTCTGCTCGTTTGCCGGTCTATTCCATAAAAAAAAAAAAAAAAATGTTATTGCACAATTTAAGACAAAAGCTATCGCGAAATTTTAGTACCCGTATTTGTTTTTAAAAATGTTAAACATTGATATCAATCAAACATGTTATTTAATTTACTTACTTCTTTAACTACACAGGCAAATTTGCATTGCATCAGGAATAATGAATAATCATAATTTGGCATTGTCACGCTGTATACATATGCTTGCAAAATTTTAGCACAATTGGTTGAAAATATCTGCTTCAAAATTGAGTTGCAAGATTCTACCCGAACAAACATAGTTACATACACACATAGCAAGTTAAAATAAATAAAAAAAGCTTAAAAAATTATTTTGTTAAACGATTGTATTATATATTGCACAAATACAAATTTCAGGTGTAAACCATTTCATTGTATTGTGCAATAATAAAGTAGCTGATTCTAAGAATGAAATACCTAAACGTTTTCTTTTCACATCTAATGACCGTTTGAAAACTTTAAAAGACTGATGCCATCAGGCCTTTTTGTAGATGATTTATTTTGTCTTAATCTGTGTGAGCCTTGGAACACCTTGCATTGATTCCTGGATAGTCAATAAACAAGCTGAGGTCCAAAAGCTCTTTTGCTGACCAATGCATTAGATAGGGAAAAAGGAAAAACCTTAGAAAAATATTATCGATTACCTCTAAAGGTTATTTTTCATTTATCAAAAATCTAGTTTCAATCGAGATCACATTATTTTGCTAACAGTCCTTATACCAAATATGTAAAAGCCAAAACAAGTAAAATTTTGGGCAAAATTGTTAGTTGGTAAATGTAATTGCTTTTACTACTGTCAATATGGGTTATAAAATTATTTCGTATTTGCCAAAAAATACTTTTGCAATTCTTATAAAAGTGATGACAGGCAAACTTTCGTTTTGCTGCTTTCAATTAGGAAAATAGAAGTTGATATAATTTGAGGTACCGCAATGTTGGGCTTAGTTTATCAGTAAAACTTTCTAAGCAGCGTACTGCACTGTACTGTATGAGTCTTATTCTTTTTTATTAACCCAATAGTTTAATCGATGATTTTCAAAATTACTTCATGTAATAAAATAATACGATCAAGATATGTGTAGAGAATTGTTTAGAACCTACTTTTTTGGAGAACGTAAGTACTTGAAGATTGCTTTATTGATTTTGAACAGCTTCCAACTTTATTACTTAGGAATTAGTTAATAGGAAACTTTGAAAGTCGACTCTATTACCTACCTGCCAGGTCTTAAAGTATTACTCGATTATTTCTTAATTACCTCGATATTTTGCGTGATAATTAAAAGGACTTTGATTAATCCAATTTGTAAGGTACAATTATTTTTACAGTATTTAAATTGAATATTTTCAAAAATAAAACTTAGCGCAGGAAAATGCAGTGTGGCGAACGCTTAAACCAGTACGCTATCCGAACAGTCAAGTCAAGTCAGTCAAGTCAAGTCAGTCAAGTCAAGTCAGCCAAGTCAAGTCAGTTAAGTCAATTCAAGGCAGTCAAGTGTAGTCAGTCAAGTAAGATAAAAAATTAAAATTATCACGATAGATTGAACATTTTAAATAAAAAATAGCATGATTTCTGAAAATGGTTTTATAAATATGGTTTACATTAAGATTGTATGTGCTATTATTTATATTATTAACTTCTCACATCTCAAATTGTAGTAACAAATTAATATTCAATATTAAAACATTAATAAAATGGAAAATGGAAATTAGGAAATAGTAATATGGAATTTGGAAAATTTGGAAAAATTTGGCTTGGCGCCGACTTCAAACAGATTTTAGGTACCTAGCATACACAATAATACTACTATTTAAATAAATAAAGAATTAGGTATAGACAAGAATTGGCACATAGCAATTTATGAAGAGCCAGTTTATTTTACGCTTTTTAGTGTTTTTTGGCAGGGAGTTTTCGTCGGATGGTTTTTTGGAAGTCGGTTTTTTTTTTATAAAAAGTTTTTATGTTTTGCAAATGACCATCTAGATTCAACTAAATAGAGCCAAACCAGCCTTGTGTTTTAAAACCCAAAAAAACCGGTGGGTTTTTTCTCTTCGAATAATTGTAAATCTAAAATATGTTGTGATCCGTGTTGCACAACGTATAGGTTTATCGGATAAAAAACACGGATTGAATTCCATTCGTAAACATTTTTAAGTAATTACTAATTACTTTAAAAGAAATCATTTATTTACCGAAGTTTTGTATTACATTTCATCCGTGATTTGCGTAATATAAATCAGATACCTTTACAGGCTTTCAATTTTAATTTGAATGGATGTAGCTGCGCTGAATAGAATTGCTTTTTTGGGTTCCATAGTTCACGTCTCGGAACCGTTATAGTTTCGTCATGTTCGTCCGTCTATCCGTCCGTCCATCCTGGGCTTACCTTCCAAACCATTAGTGCTAGAAAGGTCAAACTTTGTATGAATATGTGTATTTACCACATCGACAAAGTGCTAAAACAGGACGTACCAAAAGTTAAACGGCTATCGCTAATAATCAGAAAAAATCCTGATGGTAGACCACGTTATGAACTTTAAAGGAAAACTATAACGGCTTGAATAAGTTTGTTAATTTAGGAGTTATAAAGGCCAAACTTGTAAAATGCGCTTACTTGGAATACTTCAAAGAAAAATAACGAAATAATAGGTAAACATGTTAAATATAAAAAAGTACCCATTTCTAAAATCCTAAAATCCAATTAATAGTAAAATATATGTAGCTATAACAGAAACTTTCTATCACCATTTATTACGAGCTAATTTAATTTTCTGATGCAGTTCTTATAAGTTTTCTTATACACTTAGTTGCTTTTAGTAAAAGTCCATTTATAACAACTCAATGTTCTAGAAAGCACTATTTATTTAAAGTAATTTGCTACTTACTTTCGATTCATAACCTTGTTGTGTATAAATAATGTTCTTTATTAGCGTTGTAATTATGATTCTACCCCTATTCATATTTAGTTTAGCAGACTTGCATGCCTCTGTGGCGCAGTGGTAGCGTATGTGACTGCTGTCTTGAGGTCTCGGGTTCGAATCCCGGGCCGGACTAAATGTTTGTTTGTATATATTTGTTTCGGAGTTTGGGTGTTTTCTATGTATAATATGTATGTATTTACAAAAAAAAGTATGCATGTATTTATATCAGTTGTCTGGTACCCATAATACAAGCTCTGCTTAGCTTGGGACTAGATGGCATTGTGTGTAAGATGTCCGAAATATTAATTTTATTAAAGATTTATTTGCAAAGTGTTTGGCTGTTTCATTTTACGGAATAAGCATTAGCTAAATCCTTCTCGGATGATTTCATTTTCTTCATTTTTTTCAAAGGGAGAAAGTAACTTGAGATGTAAGAAATGATAGGAAGCTGGAATACCATAACACATGGAAAACGAGACTATCAAATGTTCATTTTGTAGCTGAAGATACCACTAGTATATGCGTTATGGGTTTCGTAACTATTATCTTTGTACTAACTTTTATCCGCCTGAGTGTCACTATCATGATAAATAGTAGTCTATGTGTGTGCTACATTACTGCAAACTTTCATTTAATTACGTTTAGTAGTTTTTTATTTCTGTTTGTAACTCTTGCTATAATGAATGTTTACATCGTCACAAACTTTGGCATTTGTAATGTTAAAGTAGTAGGATAGGAAGACAATCAGTACTGACGATAACACTCGGCTCAGGTAAGGGCATCAAACCTGCCTTTCTGGGAACTAAGACTTTCAGAAATAATATTTATTCCCAAAAGGAACAAGATACAATGCAGCTAGATTTGTGCTTTTTGCCAGAGACACTGGTGCACGTCACAGACTAGGACTGATATCAATTTTATCATGGTATAACAATGACGTGACAGAGAAACCGACATGACGTCATCATCGCTATCGCTGGTTCTGGTTGGTTCATTTCATGTTATGTTGCAATAAAGTGGTCTGGATAGTGACGTCACACCATGTCGCTCTCGGAATGCGAGACCTTGTTTTCTTAGACCACGAATTTTATCAGATGCGCTGCGCTCGCCTAAGAAACGATGACATGGTGCGAATCATCCCGCTGCCTGATGAATTTTAAATATCATAAATATTGTAAATTCAATATGAAAGAAATGTGAAAATTGTGTATGAAATGAAAACAATATAGAGATTAAATATTTTTTTAAGCACATATATACACTAATTTATTATTTGCAATCAAAGAACCGTCTAGTAAATTTTACAACCGGCAGGACACTTATTTTTAAACAGGGTGGAAGTATTTAACCCGACTACGACAAAGCCAAAGGAGGGTTATGATTTTGATAGGCTATGTATGTATGTATGTTCATTTGTTCCCTCATAGCCTTAACTACTGATTAGAACTGGACAAATGAGGTATCGTTAGAAGCGTCTTGATTGTCTTGGTTATAGGCTATATGACGTGTCACTGAATCTAATGTGGCGCCCTCTAGCCGATATAAAGTACTGCATTAAAAAATAAATTTGAGACAAATATGCCGTGTTTGGTATCATTAGAAAGGACGTTACTTGTGCATTTCAAATATATATTTATTATATATTAATAACGGCACTAAAATATTTTAAATAAAAAAAAGTAAAAACTAAAACCCAACTACCACAAAAAACGACGCTGAAAAAGTATAAAACAAGTTTGAAAAGCCGTAGTCACACGTTACATAGAAACGCACCATAACACTTTAACAACATGTGACTACGGCTTTTCAAACTTGTTTTATACTTTTACAGCGTCTTTTTTTGTCGTAGTTGGGTTTTAGTTTTTACTTTTTTTTTTAATAAAACTAATGAATTTGAAAACGGTTTGATAAGGAAGTTAAAATAAATATAGGCAAACCAAGGAAAAAATAATTGTTTTACAAACCTGATTTTTATATTAAAATTTAGTGATAAATATTCTCAGTAAATTCAGGGTAATTTATCTATAAAACCTGTAGTGAAAACGAAACCTATGATATGTATAAGGTCAGCGACAATTTGCAGCAATAAACGACACCTTAAACGAGAAACATTGCTTACAGTTACAACATCTAAATAATGAGCGCGTGATAACAAAATGCCAGAATTGACTTGTTTAAAAGTAGTTAAAGTCTTGCTTTGAATATATAAAATAACCTGAAAAAACCTAAAAAGCGTAATGGAATGAAAATCCTTGACAAAAGTAATAAGGAACCGTTTCTAATGGATGTCCATTAACGTTAATTAGATATTTCAATGTCCGTATCCGACGATTTTACTTCATCTGTACGGATTTAATTTTGCAAGTGAAATATTACTTATTACTTTGATTTCTTTTATTTCTGATTGTTTTTTTATTTATATTGCTAGTAGTAGTAAAATTATTTGATCAAAAGCTGTAATAGTAACAACCAGGCAGTAGCGAAAACGAGTAAAAATGGATTAATATTTTATATCAGAATATAATACTCGTAGTACTCACACCTTATTGCTTGGATTAAGTTTACTTAGAGACGACATTTTACCATAAATTTTCAATTTTTTATACTACCTAACGAGTAATAGAAATAATTACAAGTTTTAACAAAAAAAACCGACTTCAATCTGGACCAAATTTAAATGGGACCATTCGGGAAGCACCAGCTTTCAAATAAAAAAAGAATCATCAAAATCGGTTTACCCAGTCCAAAGTTATGAGGTAACATACATTTAAAAAAAAATATACAGTCGAATTGAGAACCTCCTTGTTTTTGAAGTCGGTTGAAAATTAACATGCATACATGCATTTACCCAATCTTTAAACTGTATATTTTTTGGACCAAATCTCATATCTATAGTCATTCTTGAAAACTGAATTAATGGCTGAACAATAAAAAGGACCCAAGTAAGGAGCACTAAACTTTCACATTTAAAACAACATTTGCTTTAAAGCCATACTCATACTAAAAGTAAACATACAGTAAAACTAATGTGGAAACGAATTCCCTCAAGTATTTCCCTTTACTGCTTATGCACAATCCACGTTTACGGCGTATACAGGTTGCGAGGTTCAATCCCAAGTGGATCGGCAACTTTGTTCTCATGGCAGTTTCTTGCATTTACACGAACTATTGAACGTATTTCTTTATGAATAGTGATCAAGCTTTCAAATGACTATAGAAAGGATAGTTTTAACGTGATAACGTCCTATGAATTGATGAGCGCAGGCTGCACGCACGAAAAAGCATGACTTATTGTCACGTTCCACCTGAGCCAAGCGATACAGAGGCACGATCAACCTAAGCGTTCAGTTTGTGACGCATATTATCTTCATCGATGCTTTCTTATGACTTGTGTGCTAGGTACCTAGAATCTGTTTGAAGCCGGTGCCAAGTGACTATCGCTTAGACTTTTGTAATTGTTCGTTTGTATTCTTTTTGGCTTAGCACCGACTTCAAACAGATTTTAGGTACCTAGCACACATTATAATACTACTATTTAAATGAATAAAGAATTAGGTATAGGCAATTTATGAAGAACCAGTTTATTTAACGCTTTTAAGTGTTTTTTTGGCAGAGAGTTTTCGTTGGATGTTTTTTGGAAGTCGGTTTTTTTTTTATAAAAAGTTTTTATTTTTCAGTTTTTAGTGCAAACAATCGTAGGTAAGTAGTAAGTTGAACTATTTCATCAAATTTCATCATCAAGAATACAAATTAAGGTATAGACCTTAATTTGTTAATTTGGATGATTTTAATATTACACGTACGTATAGACGTACGTGTAATATTAAAATCATCCTCTAATCCCTAACTGTTGAAGAGTTTAACCTTCTATCATCAGCTCACCTAAATAACTTGAAAGTATACGACTGAAGGTCTTTAGATACGTATGAAATTGAAAGAATTATCCTCCAACTCCTAACCGTTGAGGAGTTGTACCTTCCACCTTCCATCATCAGCTTACCTAAATAATTTGAAAGAATACGACTAAAGGTAACATTATGTACATATGATATTTATATATTTATCCTCCAACTCCTAACCGTTAAGGAGTTGTACCTTACATCATCAGCTCATCATCATAAAATGATGACTACCAGACGCAAATACCGGTGTAACTTCAGAAAATATACAAAAAACGTAGTATGTGCATATAAAAAATGAGGGTTTCCTTCGATTTCCCTGGGATCCCATCATCAGATCCTGATATGCTGGCAATGGGACCACCTCGGAAGCATACCTTTTCGAATACAAAAAAAAAATTCAAAATCGGTCCACAACTGACGGAGTAATCGGTGAACATACATAAAAAAAAAAAAGAAATACATACAGTGGAACATAGAACCTCCTCCTTTTTGGAAGTCGGTTAAAAATTATCGTCCGTAAACCGACAGGACAGAAAACCATTGTAAAAAAAAAAGAAAGATTTCAAAATATAAAATCTGATTTAGTATTATTTAATGAGCAAGCTACAATGTTGCAATGCTTGCTTTTTATTCTGTGTGTATCACGGACCGGTAATAAAGAAATAATTTTCAGTGTTTGAAGTAAATAAATTAAAGAAGGTTAACTTGAAATTAACAATACACCTAAAAATAAATACTTTAAATTTAATCATCTTTAAAACATCACATCAAAAGAAGAGCTTTTGCCGATCTAAAGTTCAAGCCCATCTATGCCCAGGTGGGAGAGCCACGCTTCGGCATGAATGGGCCGGCTCGACCGGAGTGATACCACGGCCTCACAGAAAACCGGTGTGAAATAGTGCTTGCGCTGTGTTTCACCGAGTGAGTGAGGATACCGGAGGCCCATACCCCAACCCCTCCCCCTATCTCCCCCCTATATCCCCCAAATGCCGGTAACGCACTTGTGACGCCTCTGGTGTTGCGGGTGTCCATGGGCGGCGGTAATCGCTTACCATCAGGCGATACGTCTGCTCGTTTGCCGGTCTATTCCATAAAAAAAAAAAAAAAAAAAAGATGAGTAAATATGAATTAAGGGCTAAAAATCTCCTTATTACATAATTCAAAAAGTAATAAGTCTAAGTACTCAGCACCTTTTAAATAAAATATTAGAAGTAGAGAAACATTCTACAAATAAATACCCAATAAACTATCTTCATCGATCTTCGCGAACAGCACCTCTCAACGTGATTGATAGACTGTATTTTTATTTGAACAAGCTTCAGAGCTGTAGAAATATTGTACTGCTAGATTTATTTTAAATTCAATAAAAAAACTCTAATCATCATAGAAATTGTAGAAAATCTTTAGAATCGTTATTCTTTCAAAAGTAATTCGATGCAGAGAAAAACGTGCGAAAAATATTTAAAAATAAAAATGAAATGTTACTACACAAGAAAACTTAAATAAATATTTATCTAAATAACTATATATAATGTTCATATGGCAATGGTTTTAAGTATTCAAAATCTGGAGTTGTAAATGAACACTAAACTAACACTCAAAACAGTGACTACCAACGCAACTGCATTTATCAATAGCAAATTTTAGGCCAATGTATTACCATGTCTCTGTTAACAGACAAACTAACGTTTAAATTTAAAACTTTTTATCTAACGACAATAAAGAAAAACTTTGAATAGTCTCACTACTCGTGTGACAATGCGAAATGCAATTTAGAGGAGCTTCGACTTAAAGCCGAGCCAGATTATAGGATTAGAAACTTGTTAGTCGCACAAATTTATCATTAGAACAAAAAGTTCTGCTATTTGTATTGTACTATTGTTTATTTGTTTTCGAGTTTTAGTAACAACGCATATACAAACAGTTTGATGTTATAAATTGCTTAGTTGATTACTTAACCGCAGTATTTAAAAAAAATCCTCTTTGACAAATCTTAGGCAATTGCTATTAATTTTAAATCCATCAATTTTAAGGAAAAAAAATACATCAAAGGTCAAAAGCTTTTGCTGCGCCAAGTCAAGGATTCAAAAAGAATCCTATTACGATCGTTTGATATTAAAATTGAAATATTCAGTCGAAAATTTTGTGGTGCATGTATGCATGAACGACTCAAGAACCAAGTCACGACATTTCCAGGCATCTGTGCCACAAAGCTCACGTTCTTCAGACGTGAATTTTATTTTACGCATCCGATACTGCATGAATTGAAAAAGGCATTTCACCGCATCGACATTGGCAACATTCAATATCAGTTTATTTTTGTTTTCTTGTATTGCCTGTCCTTTTATTCCAATATTCCATTTTGAGTGTAGTCTTGCGTATGAATAAATACTTACTAGCACTTTACTCTTTTTTACTAATATGTTGATTTAAATTATAAAACTTTGGTAACAAACTGCTGCTGTACCCAACTTTTCTTCATATTCTCATCTTATTTTATTCCTGTTCTGTAGTAGAAATAAAAATGTTATCATAAGTTTCAACATTATGGCATGAATTCTTGCTAGTAAATTCTTTTGAATATAAAATAATAAAAATAAAGGTGAATTTTTGTTAAACAAAATCTAACACTCACATGTATATACAACGATGCACAAATTTTATATATGTAATAAGATGACTCACCTTTACAAATCATTGTAAGGGTCAACTTTTTTAAAATACAAAAAAATAGACATAAAAGAGTTCTGCAAATTTATTTATTAGTAGTGAAAAAGGCCACATTTAATGAAAAAAGTCAATAAGGCCACATTTTCATCACTAATGCAATAAAGTCAATTTAATATTTTTATGAAGTCTTTGTAATACGGCAGTACTTAAATTGTATTCCAAATAAAATTTGTCGTGTATTCATATTCGTAACAAAGAAAACATCTTCAACTCATATTAATGGAAAAAAAACTGAAAACTGCTGAAGATCTGGGGGCACGGTCGTGCCCCCGCCAAGACGAGCCAAGCGAAGCGCAAGGGCAGTACCTACCTTTTCTCGAAGTGATTCGTCGTTGTTTTGAACCCTCATAACTTTGGTTCCCGATATACCAGATCGTTTAAATTCTCAGGATATGATGTCACCAATAGATTAATGAAACGTGCAAAGTTTTATTGCATAGCTGTAATACTTTAGATTTTATTGATACCAAAAAAACACCGATTTCGTCACTGACACACTGATGATCATCAAAACTGTTAGGGTACTTAAAACAGAAATCTGCGGGATTGCTACCATGTACCGTACCATGTACCACGTACCACGTCACTGACTGATCATGGCGCTTGCAACAGCGCCGAAATATCGGATACTCACTAACAAAAAGGTCCGCGGATTTCTGTTTTAATGTTACTGACCATGAAAGTTTAAAACAATATATTGTTAGGGTACTTCCTGAAGTGCTAGAAAGCTAAAATTTGTTATGTAAACTAAGTTTAGTATACAGCAACAAAAAAATTCATAAACCTATTACTTTTGCCCCCCAACCCCCAAATTTGGATGGAACTTTGTATGAGACTTTCACAAATTTTTATGCTAGAAGTTTTATTTTTAGTACACGGACTTTTTTGAGAGAAGAAAGAAGATGTACGAGATATACACACCAAAAAAATGAAAAAAAAATGCCTTAAACAACAAAAAGAAATGAAATCCCACCAAAAACATTTTCATGTAAAATGTTGCCAAGACGACTGCATATGGCTTACCCTGTGAAAAAGATATCAGATCTCATGTTCATGTGAGCCAAGGTTCTGAATCTACACGCCCTAACTTTACCAACCCTAACTTCATAAACTCTACATTTCAGTGAAAGTATGGCTTGGCTGTTTCGCTACCATATCATCACGAAGGAGACCAGCTCACACATATTTATAAAACACATTGGAAAGGTCATTTTTTTTAGTTGTCAGTTGACGAAAGTAACTTTGTCTGTCTGTCTGTCTGTCACGTTTTCACGGCAATACCGCTGCACTAATTTCAATGTTTGGCATTAATTAACTGCACATGCGCGAGTAGAGAGGGACAGATAGGTACCGCGATTGTCTCTCTCTTTCTAACCGACGGACGGCTTGAGGCCTGGCTCCCCTGCTCTATCGATAATACCTCTATACTTTTGGTGCGACAAGGAAGAGAAATATAAAAACTTTAACTGTGATAAAAGATGTTTAATTACTGCTCCTACATCTTACATAAATGTGACATATAAATACATACATACTACTACTAATAACAAATCATTTTTGAACTAACACAGGAATAATAACCCTTAAATCCGTGCGCTTTGCAACATTCATGTCTCTCGGCTACAACGTGGGCCGCACAAACTTCATCATATTCTTCGACACGAACTGCGTTAGCTATCCCAGCAGTGAAAACCATCACATACGCCACTATCAAAAGTACTACCGCCAATTTATTGAATTATTGAATACTGCCATTTTCTTTTCTCTTCCAATGAAGCTCAATATCTTTAGGCGATTAGAGCTGTACTAACATTCTTTATCTTTTAATTTGTCCTTATATATATAGCGCTGTTGCAACATTCACTGATCTCAGTAGATCCGAAGAATGATATTAACGACGCATGTACCTATTTACAATAAGTTATTCTCCGAAGTATCTACGTTCCAACATAAATTAATAGTTTTATGCTGAGAGGAATGTACTGAAATGTGCAATAAAAAGGAAACTTTTCATGTTTTTTTTTTTACTTTAACGTTATATAATTGATTTTTTGTTACACGTCTAATTTATTCCATGAGCCATTTGGTGTCATTGCACCACTACAAATTACTCAATTTCTCGAAATGATAAGTGAACAAAACAGTTCTACTCTTCATTATATAAGTATACACTACAGTAATACCTTCCATGTTACTAAAATAAAATAAATACATAGCTATTTATTATGGAAAAAATCAACCCAAAATTGGTTCTAAAAGTAGGTCACAAAGCTAGTTTAAGTCACACCCAAAATTTATATCTTGAGAATAAATGGTAATAATGATCAAAATCATGTACTACAAATTCTTTGTAACAACACGGTAGAGAGTAGCCATGTAGATGTTACCTTCTGTCAAAGTAAAGCCCAAATGGACCTGCGCATTACAATTTTATGACACAGAAGGTATTCAGGTGTGTGTGAAATTTTGTATATTTTGTTTTGATTGTTATGGGTATGGGTATGGTGGGTTTGTAGTGACAAAATGTGTATGTGTGAAGATATATCGGCAAAAGGTGCTATGGTCTAAGATACGTAGAGAAACGACCTTCGCCCATCCGTTTAATGGATGAAAAGTATATTATATCAAATTTAATATGTTAAATAACATATTACGGGTGGGTTGGCTAAAAAATTCCTGGCCAAACTATTCATTAATTAAATATTAAAAAATGACTTTTTATTACACATTGTACTCATGTGTTTAACGAATATATTTAATATCAACCGACAGTATAAAGTCTATAGAACAGATAACTCTTGGGTTGTCTATTTGTTTCCTGGCATAGCTGCTGGGTTGGCAGGTATAAACAGGTATGTCAAATTAGTTATTTTCACCCATTTGTTTAATAAATAAATTGTATATCAAAATAAGCGCTGTTTTATTGCGAATACGATGATATAGGGTTGTCTGCAAAAAACCTGGCCCTTATAACGGTTGTCGAGTTTTGAAATTTTGATGCGAATGGAAACTTCGACAAATCTGTCATCCATTTATAGCGATACAGTCCGTTGAAACGTTATTTTTTTTACATTTTTCGATATAACTTTTTTTTAAATTATTTTACGAATAAATGATATCAGACAATTTTTGTAGATCGTTTTTTGAGGAATAACTTTTATTAGGAACATTTTTTCATTAAGTCAATAGCTAAGGTCTTACAGCGCTCCGAAGTGAGTATTATTTTTCAGTACTCCTATATTATACGTGTGTACTAATAATGTGTCATCAGTTATAGTTTTTTTTTGTTATTATAATTTTTTAATTACAAATTTACTATAGGTTCGATTGTCCACGTAATAACAATAACACGCAACATGTACAGTAACTTCCGAAACAGTTCGTAAAAATTTTTCATTAACCTCATCATTTTTTGCTACAGCTCGATCTAGTAAAGTTTTTACACCTTTTGACTTCACAGTTCTTATTTTATTTTCACCTTAAGGTTTTTTACAAATAAAAAAATCACTCATGATGGAATAATAGAAAAAGCACGCTTAAAAAGTCTAAATGCTAATAAAAAAAATTGCTTTCACTGAAGTTATAATCGTGTTTAAAATCATTCGAAATCGTCTTCACAATTAAAAACAGAATAAAATACATCCGCACGTAGAGAAATATGTAGCACAACTAAAAGATATAAGTTAAACGACAACTTCAACACAATATTATTAGCTATTCTTACAATAAGAGAGGTTAGGAATAATAATAATAATAGCAGGCAGCTGTTCTTTTGTTTCCTCATGGTCACTTGGGTATTTACTACCTGAACAGTATTCTCGGTAACGGCCATCAGATTTAAAATTATTTTAAAAATCAATAATTGTAAAATCCTGTAATGGAGTGGAAAAGAGTCAATAATTAATTATTAATAATATTGCAAAATTTGTTTAAAAAAAAATTATAACAACAAATAAAATATAAAAAAAACAATAACTGATGTCACACTATTAGTACACACGTATAATATAGGTATAGTTAAGAGTACTGAAAAATAGTACTCACTTCGGAGCGCTGTAAGACCTTAGCTATTGACTTAATGAAAAAATGTTGCGAATAAAAGTTATTGCTCAAAAAACGATCTACAAAATGGTCTGATACCATTCTTTCGTAAAATGATTTTAAAAAAAGTTATACCGAAAAATATAAAAAAAACTCGAATTTCTGAACATTTTCACTTATAACTTTTTTATTTATAGTTCTACGACAAAAAGTTACTGAACTAAAGTTGTAGAGAATTTAATTTGCAACAAAAAACGTTCACATTTTTTTATTCAGTTAAATAGTTAAAGAGATATATCGTAAAAACCATTTCAACTCCTATTTTCAAGATGGCCGCTGTGGGACAAGGGTGGCGACCACACAAACTTGGTTTTAGCTTTACACTGACCCCCCCCCTACACATCAAAAAATAAAATTGCGTCCTCTAAAAACACAAGGTAAGGCCTAAAAAAATTAACATTTCAATGGATTATATCGCTATACATGGATGACCGCTTTGTCGCAAGTTTCCATTCGCATCAAAATTTTACTTTTCAAAACTCGACAAACGTTATTCCGGCCAGGTTTTTGGCAGACAACCCGTACATCATCGTATTCGCAATGAAATAGCACTTAATTTGATATAAAACTTATTTATCAAACAAATGGGTGAAATTAACTAATATCGACATACCTGTTTATACGTGCCAACCCAGTAGCTATGACAGGAAACAAATAGACAACCCAAGGTTTGTATATTCTACAGGCTTTATACTTTCAGTTGGTATTAAAATTATTCGTTAAACTCATGGGTACACTGTTTAGTAAAAACTGTTAAAAGTCTTTTTTTTTAAATAATAGTTTGGCCAGGAAATGTATAGCCAACCCACCCGCGATATATTATTTAATATATTAAATTTGATATAAAAGACTTTTCATCCAATAAACCCATGGTTGAAGGTCGTTCCTTATTGTATCCCCTACTACTACGGTTACTCCCCTCCGGTTATCCGGCCTGTGTTGCCGTATGACGGATTCGTACTTAATCATTTTCAGCTGAATTCATTGACGATGAAAAATAAGAAGTAGGTAGGTATAAACATAAAGTAAGTTGAAAACATTATACATTGAGGATAATTTTTATCCTTCTATTACTTTCATGTGGGTTTTCTGTAGAATACCTGTGCGTATTTTCCTTATTGTTTGTTATTGTTTATCCAAATAAGGAAAACATAATCATTGTAAAATCATGCGTTTTTTACTAAATGATTGTATTTGTTTTTGTAGGTATCCGAATTGAAGAAATATCTTTAAGAGATTTACTTACAAAAATTCATATAATAAATATCATTCATTATTTAGGTTTTGTTTTATGACAAGGCAGAGTTACCATCGCATCTTGATCGTATAAAAACTTAATAAAAACCCTTTTATAAAAAAGTTGAATCGACTTCATTCAATACTAACAAACAAAAAAACCGGCCAAGTGCGAGCCGGACTCGCGCCCGAGGGTTCCATTAAAAATTGTAGGTATATTGTATGATGTAAAAAAAAGTATGCTTTTCGCAATTTTTCCTTTTTCTGTGCTCGACGTTGCTCGGAACCAATTTTCAAGATTCTAAGTTCACGGGAAGTAGAAGGTTTTGATTCCCTTGCGAATGTCGAAAATCTGCAGCATAAAGGGCTGTATCTTTTGGTTGTGTTGGCTTATAATTTGATTTTTACAGCTCCAAGGGACAGTAGACCTAAGTATTTGGTATGAATTTTAGCTTGATAACTCCAAGCGTTCCTGAGGAAAAGGGTCTTGACAGACAGACGGAAAACAAAGTGTTCCTATAAGGGTTCCGTTTTTTCCTTTTGAGGTACGGAACCCTAAAAACAAGTCGAAAGAGAACTTCTTCCTTTTTTGAAGTCGAGTAACAAATACAAATAATTGAGTCTTTAACAGACGAGAGTTGGTGCCTAGTGGCGACGGTGTTCACTTACCATCAACCTTTTTTTGTGTTGACGGGGTGTAAAATCTCTTGGGATATCCTGCGCCTTGACAATGTAGGAGCCAGGAGTATTTTATGTGTATGGTGTATGCACCGTGTTATTAATACTCGGGAAGTCTCAAGAAAAATTAAGCTGTCTCAGAACTCACAACTTAATTAAACAACAGAAAACTAGAAGAGTTGGAAATATAATATTTTGAAGCCAGAAATATGTGGTGATTCCACTAAAAACCACCCCGACAGGACGGCCTGGAAGAATCCGGACCAGGGTATTTCAGGTCCTCCCCGTATTGAAGTCACGCCTCGTTAAGCTCTTTTCCGGGATAAATATTTCCCCCCTTAATGTAGGTATGGCTGCCCATCCTCGACCGCAGTAATTAATCTACTGCCAGAGGTCTCCACTCTTATCTGAAAAAAAAAACGCTCTAGTGGCAAAGTTACGGCTAGAGAGCAGTTTTATGATTGGATAGTACAACATCTAAGGAATCAAATTATTGTCCAACAAGTTGGGCTGATGAGGTTTCAGACCATATTTAGTTTAGACAAACATACAGTATTCAGAGTAAATAAGCTTTTCTTTGGTACAGAATCGTATTTAGAGTCCAGTGTTTAGTTTAATTACATGTACCAATAAGAAAAATACTTATATTTACATGAACAAAACGTATTATATATTGTTTAAAAAGTAACATAATGATATTTATGGAATAGTAATTGAATATCGAACAAATATTTTGTTTACTCTATTTACTTAGTAGAAATGTAGATTATTATAGTTCGCATTGTATCCATAAATATCAGTTACAAGTACAGACAATCTTTTATTAGTTTACGATTGACTCCAGCTCCTGGGTTTCTATTACAAGTCAGAGATAGTAATTGTATTTGTGTTTCTTTTTCAATTTTCAAAATGTATGATCTTAGTTGGATACATAGTGTACTTTTATCTTTAGTTATACTCTGTAAAATATATTTTTTTACCTACCTAATATTTAATAAGTATTTCATACTACAGTATGACTCTACTACTACTGTTATTGTGTTTCTAATACAAGTCAGAGATTGTAATTGTATTTTCCAATTTTGGTGTATAATCTTGTGGGATACTTATTTTACTTTAATTTTTATTTATACTGCGTATTTTTTTTTAACTAACTAATATTTAATAATTATTTTATAATCTACATAGTAATGAAATCAGACTATGCTTCTACAAACACTGGTTTTAACGATATTGTAAACCCAAACATTTGAAAACTACCGAGGGGTAAAACCCAAATTAACTGTCAAAACTAAAAAATCTTAATTCTGTCTGAAGGCCTACAATGTTATAAGGTGCTTTTGTGGTTGCATACATGCACGACACATGACTGTTCTTATTTCTCATATTTGGGCAGAAGCATTAAAATGCCAGCTTGAGTCAGTCATTCTCTGGGCTGAGATCAGCTTGATCGGTAAGGTGCGTGGTACCTTCAATCTGCACTATTTATCATTAATTGTAAAATCCAACGCATCCATCTAGTAGTGATTATTAAGGTTTCTACTGATAGCACCTTTGAACGTTGTTCAATGTGACAAAACTTCCATCAACACCATAATTTTCAGTGAAACTTGTTGTTTCGGATAACTGATGGTCATGGTATTATCCAAAAAGTTGATGGACGACCTTCAAATATTCGAGAAAAAATTACATTGTCGTTGTCGTCCAATCATCAATCAGTATCGTAATCGGCAGTAGTCACTTATCAATATCAATAGGAGACAAATCAACTCGTTTGCTTTTTACATCACAAAGAGGAATAAAATACCTCGATGACCGACTGGTATTTTTTTTGTAATTTTTTTTTAAAGTGTATCCTAGCTGCATCGATTTATCGCCCCGTAAACCCTCCGCATACTAAATTTCATGAAAATCGTGAGAGTTGTTTCCAAGATTCACATTATAGACAAGAATTACTCGTATAAAGGTATTACATAATAATGAAAACTGATCAATGTCAAGACTTACAAATAAATAATATAATCTGTTTTACTCCTAAAGATTTTTTGTTTATTCATAAAGCCTTTATAATTTCAAAATCTGCCGTAATTGCTAACACATAATTTTTTTATTAAAGACCACTCCCGCATTTCGAATAAATCCTGTGTTGCGGGTGACTTAACAAAATTACACGAAACCGACGAAAAAAGCAAACTCAGAATAACAATAATTTATAGATCACACAAAGTGTTGTTCCATGTGGGGAAAGAACCCACAATACTCAGCAACCGCTTAAACAACCACACCATCCAGGAAGTCTTACTTAGACTACTACAGTCTTATTTTCATTAAACAGACAACTCCCGCATTAGGAATAAACATCGTGTGTGGCGGGGAATTTTACAAACATACATGAAACGGACACAAAGAACACCCAGGCTCAGAACAACAATTTGTGGATCACACAAAGTGTTGTCCCATGTGGGATTTGAACCCAAAATATTTGGCGTAGTAGAGAGCGGCGTGGCGACCGCTTAAACCACTAGGCCAACGAGTGGCCAACCGTGCAGTCTAAACTAACTTTAAGTGCCGTTTAACTTTAAACCCATTAGTGTCACAGTACCATCAATAGATATGATTAATTGATGTAAAATCGTTATCAAAATTCATTAAATCTCAATCAGACGTAAAAAAAGACGAAAATGTTTACAATTTTATAATATTAAATCACTCGAATTTTTTAAGCTCCTTTCGTTTATAAAACGCAAATAGCAACTGTTTTGGACATGAATCAAACGCAAAATGTTTTAATCCAATGAGTTATGAATTTTGATGAAATATAAGTCCATTACTCAGACAATGACAGACGTGATGTAATTTAAACATCCATTATAAAATTTCGTTGAAATAGAACAGTAAATAGACCGAGAGAAATTGAAACATTTGTTCGAATTCCCTTTGAATTCTTATCAAGTCTACCGTATTAGAAAATTATTCCAAACATCTGAAATAGGTGACAAACGGAGTTTAATTTCATCTTTTTACCTTTTGGAGACGATAAAATTTTAAACTCACAATTCATTATTATTGTTATTTATGCAACTGTTGTAAGGGGTATTAAAACAAGAATGTTATGTTAGGGTTAGTAGTAGTAGTAATAGTATCACATGAGTGTTTTAATACCTAATTATGTTCAGCTGCATACAATATTTTATCTACACCCATGATATAAATTCTCTATAAAAGTTCTGAAGCAGCTAGCTAAATGGCGAACAACAATGGCGGGATCGGACGTGAATTCGAATAACAGATCTTTTTTTAAATACGGCGCTGAGGTAGTGAAATGCGCATGCGTTTTTTAAATTAAATTTCATTATTCAAAACTGCATAATGAAATTATTCAAAACGGCCGCCACAAGTGGCGCCACACGAAAGGTCAATAACAATTGCATAAATAACTATTATAGATGGGTAGTCAGATTTCAACCATTATTCATTAATTTTGTAATATTGAGTTAATATTATTGACTGCTACTTATAAACTTAATTTCCAGTGTTTCAACCTTAGACATATTGATTGAAACGCTAAGAATTCAAACTAATGTTATAAATTCGAAAGTAACTTTCTGTCTGGTACGTTTTCACAGTTAAACGTTGAACCAATTTATATGACTATAGATAGATTGAACTTCGGAGAAAGACAAAGACTACTTTTATCCCGATAACTGAAATACACGTGGGCAGAGACGCTAGCAAAAGCTTGTTTCTTCTATATTAATAAGCTTCCAGTATTCGGTATTTTACGTTTCTTCGTTCATATATTTTGTTTATAAGAATGCGTTCAAAGAATTCTCTTCATGTATGTATATGTCACCGTAAGATTGTAAAAACAGTTAGATTATAATCTACCTAGCGAGATTGCAAACTATCGATAGATTGTCAACTGTGATATACTGCTTACGGGCGTCATATTGTCAACTGTCCCTGATTGATTGATTGCGTCACAGTTTTAACTATTGCAGCCATTAACGTATTTTTCTATTGTATCAAAGATGGATTATCAATAAACAATTTATTATTATTATATTTATTATTATTATTGATCGGTTTTACAGTAGGCCGTTCTATGGCAATAGAGTTCGGTTAGGTTAGAACTTCTTTCATTAGTCACAAATTAATTTTACTGTCACAACAATTTAATATACCTAATTCAAAAGCTGTGAGGTATTTTCAACATGAAATCAATTTCCAATCACAAAAATACTTTACATTCAGCAACAAAGACGAATTAACAAACAAATATGGCGGCGCGGGACATATGCTATTCAACCAATCAGCGCGCGACTTGTGATTCGTCGATACCATTTCACGATCTTCGGACTGTTTGCAATCTCGCAAGATAGATTACAATCTAACGGTTTTGACAATCTGACGGTAACATATACATTTTGACATTATAAGTCTGGTTAGGTTGTTTGTCAATAACTTAGATAGTTTATTGTTTATGTTTTTTTTTCTATACTAATAGTAATACATTTTATGATGTGGCCTTGTTGATAACACACAAGACATAAACGTGAATCCTACTATAGTAGAGTGTATTGTAAAGTATCTTAGTGGTAATCTTGCCTAAATGATTTTTACTGTTTGTTTACATAGCGTAAAATGTTTAGTTTAATTCTAAATAAATACAAAAAGGTACCCTGCAGAAAAAAATAATTTGTTAATTTAAAACAAATCAAAGATTAATAATTATAATCGTATCTAATACATTTGCTTTTATTCCATCGAGACAATTAAATAAAAACAGAAAAACTATTACATGTCATAAAAATCCTGTGGGAAACAAGAACATATAAAATAATATTTAAATTATATAAATTATGTAAATATCAATCCCACCAAAAACATAAATGTAAAAAAGGAGAGCCAAGTTCAATACAAAAATTATGTTTGGCTGTGGGCTTCGCCGCAAAAAGAATGGAGATCTAAATGAGTGCCAAGTTCTATGCAAAATCCAAATATGTCCAGTTATATCCAGTTTTCGTAACATCAGTCATTTTATAAAATTATTCAACATCTTCTTATATATAAAAATCAATTGCTGTTCGTTTGTCTCGCTAAAACTCGAGAACGGGTGGGCGGATTAAGCTGATTTTGGTTTTCAAATGTTTGTCGTAGTCCAGGGAAGGTTTAAAAAGTGAAAATTAAAAATATCTTGGAAATCCAAATGTCACGTGTACGAAGTAGCGGGCACAGCTAGTATATATATATATATTAATTCTGATAAAAACTGGCCATATCAAATCTAACCTACTTTAAGATGTCACGTTTTTGAATAACAGCAATTGTTATAGGTATCCAATAAAGCAAAGAAATAGAGTTTAATACTTGTTCATAGTTTTATTTTGTTCCTATAAATACATATTTGGATTTTGCATAGAACTTGGCACTCATTTAGATCTCCATCCTTTTTGCGGCGAACAAAATTATACAACGCCAAACATAATTTTCGTATTGAACTTTGCTCTCCTTTTTTACATTTATGTTTTTGGTGGGATATCATTACTTTTTGTAAATAAAACTAGGCAGGTATTGAGATTTAATAATACATAATATTGGGAGTGTTTCAAATATCTGCTTGTAATGACGGTTCCAACGCTACTTTGAAAAAAAAAAAAATTGGGACCCCTCTTTTTTTAACTTTTTTTAATTTTTAGATTTTTTCCTACGCTTACACACAGTTATCGAGCTGGATTCCAAATTTCATACTTCTAGGTCATCTGGAAGTAGGTTAGGTTTAAGTACTATATATATGTCAGTCAGTGTTAAAATTTACGACTTTTTGACCTTCATATCTTTATAACCGTTTGAGCTAGCTTCATGAAATTTGGGCTTCTAGATGTCCTTATGGATATAAGTAAACACACGTTGTTTTATGTGTTTACGTTAAAGAAGTTTTGAGTTATAGAAGGGTCAAAAGTGGCACCGAGTGGTTCGTGTAATATTACACTCGGCGCTGGCTAGCCAGTTCCTTTGCTTGAACTTGGCTTGACACGCTACCGCGTGTCTAGATATCTAATTAATCATGTACTACATAGACGATTTGCAATATATATTTAGTATTTAGCACAGATAAAAAAAAAGGTAGATAACGCACCGCCTTGTTCTTGTTGAAGCAGAAAAAAGGCTCGTAGTTCCAAGTAAACACACGCGATACGCACTATTCTATAAACTACGCTACTTTTCATCAGTATCGTATAAGTTGTTGATACTTGTACGATACTGACGAAAACTAGCGTAGCGTGCGTTATTTACTTACGTTTACGTTACTTACGTTTTTTTATTTGATCTGAGGTATTTAGCTATAGCAACTCTGGGAGTTGATACATAGATTATAGTCTGTAATTGCATATTTAAGCAAAATTTAACTTCAAAAATATTATTTAGAAGATTACCACTAGCAGGCTAAAAGCATTTCGTAGGCAGCTAGCATTTCATAGTATTCATCCCACACAACGCCCAAACATTTTATTTCAAAAACGTGCCTATTGTGACTATTCATAATTTGTAATTTTAGGGTGCACAAGAGAAATTATAAAAAAATATATAACCGTAACAAACGTAAATTACAAAATAACGTTCACAGAGAAATAAACAGTTTTAATTGAATTCAGTCAGTAAAGAATTCCTATTCTTCCCTTGTGTTCATCGAGACGTGGTTAATTTTAGAAATAGAAATTTCTTAGAACGTTTTAAATATAGCTTTTTCTTGTAATATTTTATCAAAACACTATTATAATTTATAAGCCTTATCCCTGTGAAAAATATTTTATTCTTTATTTGTGTGATAATATTTTATAAAATAATAAAGTTACTTCTATCTTCTTTTTTCCGAAATTTAAATTAACCGTTTTATTTTATTGTACCGCTTAGTGATCAGGATAGCAATTTTTATTTTTATTTTTTTATGATATAGTGGGCAAACGCGCAGACGTATCACCCGATGGTAAGCGATACCGCTGCCCATGGACACCCGCAACACAAGAGGCGTCACAAGTGCGTTGCCTGCCTTTTAAGAAGGAGTACGCTCTTTACCAAATGAAAATTATGCCAATTTGTCAAGAGCAACTAAAAAACTTTAGTATTTTTTTTATGGATTAGGCGGGCAAACGAGCAGACGTATCGCCAGATGGTAAGCGATTACCGCCGCCCATGAACATCGGCAACACCAGAGGAGCCACAAGTGCGTTGCCGGCCTTTGGGGGAGCGGCGGGAATGGAGGCGGGGGATGGGGGAGATAGGGGAAGGAATATTTGAGATATGGGCCTCCGGTATCCTCACTCACTCGGTGAAACACAGCGCAAGCACTATTTCACACCAGTTTTCTGTGAGGCCGTGGTATCACTCCGGCCGAGCCGGTCCATTCATGCCAAAGCGTGGCTCTCCCACGAAAATCAATCAATACAACATTACATTTACAAGTTTTTTTTTTAAAATAAAACCATAAACTGCTCTTTATACTAAGCTCCAGCATCCAAAAGGTGTGAAGATAGTAATAATCTTCGTTAATAAAGAAATGAAGGGAGAGTGTAGAGCTAGCAAAAACAGCGCAGTG
This sequence comes from Diaphora mendica, assembly GCA_949125395.1. Lineage (NCBI taxonomy): Eukaryota > Metazoa > Arthropoda > Insecta > Lepidoptera > Erebidae > Diaphora > Diaphora mendica. The sequence goes on along the minus strand of OX421313.1, from coordinate 20,010,848 downwards.
AACATAACTGCATTAACACGTCATTGCCGTGGGAGATAACGCCTATTTGACAAGAATTGTTCTTTCAATGAGATAAGTACCATCTCTGTAACATTAAAGTGATGATGATTGTTTCTATATGTATACAAACTAGCTTTAGCACGCAGCTCCCATATTTCATGGAAACCAGTGCAGCGGTTTAGCCATGAATATATAAAACAGACAGACACACAAAGTTAATTTTGAAGTTATAATATTAGTAGGTACTATGCATTTTAATAATTAAATACATGTTTGTATCATTTAAAAAGATCGGCCATCACATGAAATGTAGGTATCAATATATATACAAACAGAAGCAGTAAAGATAAACATAACCTTAGGTATCCTTATTCCTCAAGCTTACGAAGTAGGTGATATTTAAAAGGAAAAGCGCAATAGATGCCACTGAATAATTGCGCACAAAAAAACCCGTGTACGACTCATAAAATAGTTAACCTGGGTCAATTTCTGTTATAAATAGAGAAAATCTTCGTGCAACATCAGTACAGTCCCTGTAGTCTAAAGACATTCATCTCAGGAACTAATCAAAACTTAAGTCAACAATCATGGCTGTCGTCAATAAAATCGCCATCCTGCTATTGATCGCTGCATGTGTCATGGTCATCACCGTGGACATCGCGAATGCAGCATATGTCGGACCTTGTGACCAGGTCTGCCAACGCACTATTCCTGAAAGGAACGAATGTTGCAGGGCTCATGGATACAAAAACTACCGTGGTTGTAGCGGTGGACAAATGCAATGTAACTGATTGCTTGGATTTAAAAGGTAAAAGAATTGTTCACGAATTGTAATATTGTTTTTTCTATTGTTTTATTATTTTATTCTATTTATTATTTTTTATATTTAATAAAAAAAAAAAACTATTTTTCATTTATTACTTTACTATGCAAGACTAGGTTTGCTTTTTGTATTTTTGGTAAGATGCATAGTGTGCACTTAAGAAATCACTACAGTTTTCAGTATAAAGTATGAAGTAGTTTATAAATTTATATTGTGTATAGAAAATATTGTTTTGTTGTTTTTAATATTTTTTGTTATGCTGTAATGTTTTTATGTTGTTGTTTACTTATTTTTCTTTTTGTTTCAGATCAGGCGACTAACTATAGCTTATATATTTGAACTTTTAATAATGTGAACCCAAGTCGCCTTCTTTTAAAATATTATTTTTTCGTATTATAAATAAAAATAAACACTTTCATAACATTGCTACTTTTTTTTCTTTTATGATTTTATGATGATAAACATGTCTACATTGTTATTTTTGGTTGATTGAATAAAATATTTATTCAGTATGGATTTAGTTTATTTCTTATACGACAATTACACAGTGGCAGTCATACCACAGTCCGATCCAATCTGACACGACATTAAGGATTGGCCTTCCATGACAGTTGTAGTGACGTTCTACAACATACTAAACACAATTAGTGATATAGGAATGTGACATCCCAACATACATAAATAACCTGATGATGTGATGGATGAAGACTACAGAGTAACGCTACCTAAATCCACTCCATGAGCATCTAAGTAAGACCCGGCTAAAAGATTAAGCTCTGCGGGACAACATACCTGCAATGAGAAGGAAAACTCTAAAGAAACCTTTTAAAACCCCGTCTTACCACCGTATGTAGATTAAAACCGTCTTTCTTAGGAAAGGCATAAACAATAAACAGTAAACAGATGAAATTTAATTGATTGGTATTGCCTAGGAAGAAGAACAAAATCATCTAAGATGATAAGATGATTTTGTAAATGCTGACGCTGAAAACGATTTCATATTCAGATACTATTTATATTTACAGTGTGTGTGATAAGAACGTGACCGGCATATTTTTAAATTTTGGAATGCAATTTAAAAAAATAAATATTTGGTTGAATAGAATCATCCTTTGCCTAAAATGCATTGTCCTCGAGTTTTTATTGCTAAAAATATTATTTTTTTACAATGAGTGCCGCGTACGCTTCTCGATTTGAAGCTGTGTTTCTCTGTACTCATCCGAAAAGACCCAAAATGTCCGGCGACCAGGCCACCCATTATGTGAAAAAGTCCAAGGCCTTCGTGAGCAAGTGGGTGAAGAGATATTCACTAACAAAAATCGTCGATGACTTACCAGATCATGGCAAATCGAAAAAGACGTCTGTTGCAGAGGATAAACGGATTGTGCAGCTGTTTGCCAGGAATCCTTTATTATCACTTCGCTCTGGGCAAGAAAAGTTGAAGAAAAATGCTTTAATCATATCATTTGATACCGTCAAAAGGCGTTTAGTTGTAAATGGCGTGAAATATCGAAGCACTGTGAAGCAACCTCTCCTTTCTGAAACGCATATTGAAAAAAGGCTGCATTGGGCGTGCGAAAACAAAGACCGTGATTTGGACAAGATCATTTTTTCTGATGAAGCTTCATTTTGGGCAACCGGTTACTCGAGTTGAGCTTGGACTACGGCTGACAATAGACTGATGGTACGAATCGTGAAACACCCTTTAAAGGTTCATGTTTGGGGATGCTTCTCAAAAAAGGGTTTCGAAAATTTGCACTTGTTGACCGGTACTTTGGATGCTGAGAAATTGGCGAAAATTTACGAAAAAGCATTATTGCCGTCGGCTAAGAAGATGTTTCCACACCAAAATGATTTCTGGATTCTGCAAGAGGATAATGATGCTAAACACCGAAGTCGGCTCTGCACCACTTGGAAAGCAGAACATGGTATTAACATATTGGATTGGCCCCCACAGTCCCCTGATGCCAATCCAATTGAAAATGTTTGGGCGTGGATAAACCCTAAACTAAGGGTAAAAAATGTAGTGACTGTCACTGACCTTACTCGTGAACTGAAGTCCGCGTGTAGGTCTTTACCTCGCAGATATGCTGAAAAAATGGCTGAAAGTATGCTGCGAAGATGCCAAGCGATTATGGACAATAATGGAGATTGGACGCCATATTAACATAAAGCATCAAACAGCAATAAAAGACTTAATTGATTACAATTTAACGTTTAATATTTCTAAGATTTTCATTAAATTTTGCCTGCGCCGCTCTTTTCGCACATAGTGTATATAATTATATACCACAGAAAACTAACCCATAATGACAGCATTGGTGCTGTCATGTTTGTTGGCCCGGTGGTTCCGGAGGCCCAATGATGCAAAAGCATTTCAATAGGATGCCATAGTTTGGGTCACCATACAGCATTGTTGCATTGTTTGCATTCACAATGAGTAAAGTGACCACCACTCTTGGATTCTGCTCATGCTTTCCAACAGACAGAGTATAGTCATTTTGGCCGGCCCAAATGTAAAAAAGATTATGATTGTGTGCAGTCGTTTTATGTAAAAAAATGAAGTTTGGCTATCTCGTGGTAGACTTAAACCCAGCCCCAATCTAGTTTGGGTAAGAGGTTCGAAGGAATTTATCTTCATTGGCACTGTAACCAATAGTTTCGTACACAAAATGGCATCGCAGCATGTACAATGAACGAAGCGTATAGAGTACGCACCACAAAAGGAAGGTGCATTTTCGTTTTACAATTTTATTATCAACAATGTGCCCTGTGAACCGGCAATGAAAGTCGATAACAATGAATTAAAAGCTGTCGAAAATACCAGCAGAGCATTATATACGAATTATGTAAGCGATAAAGGGACCTTGATTTATTGCTGTATAATTAAGAAGATCTAAAAGCTCGAACATAGATTTCAGAACGCACTTATCATCTCAATTACATGTTAATTGCAAAGAGTATGATATAACGATTAATGTAACAAAACGTTTCATCATAAATCAACATTATGAAATATCTTCCTTTTAAGAGGATGGCCATTAAATTAAGGAAAGTGAGAATAAGTACTTTTGTAAATCTGATTTCAGGCTTTTATTTCTTACTCAATTTCCTTGTTCTTGATCACGCTTCAAATAATTAAACGATATATATTCTCATGGCTAGAATTTATTTATTTTGCAACAAAAGTTCGTTTATGTTATGTTTAAAAATTCTTAGGTTAGTTTGTATGTATACATAACCTCTCCTACTACAATCTAAAACATTTTTAATTCTGAACTTCTTTTGTTTTACGTTTTTATAATGGATGCTTTAAAGCCGTCTCAATATATTGGTATTACTTAAACGAAATATCTAGCCTAGAACTTGGTGTTTGACAACAAGCCCGAGAGTATTTTTTGAGAACGTGCTCTTTTATTTCATTTCCCAATAGAAATATATGTATTTACTTTAATTGCATTCATAAAATTTCATCAGTATACAATATAATGTCCGGTCACCCTTAGGCGGTTCCACTTTACTCTTAAAATTCCACCACTAAACCTGATAACATACTCTTGCTATTAAATCTCATCCAGGTTTAAAAGGATATTTATAAATGTTTCCTGCAAATACATTGCATATGGTGGACTTAATGCCAGAGGCATTTTCTTCCAGTCAACACGATATAAGATAATTACTTAAATTGTAGTTTTGCCACTGTAGAATGCTCTTTACTAGACTAGCCCTTACACTTATAGGTATATATAAATGACACTGTGCCATCTCTGTTGTAAAATGTGAAACTAATCGCTAGTAATATGAGATCTAGGTATTTAGATATTTCTTGAACGCAAAAAAAAAATTAAATGAGAAGAGCTACACTTAATCCCCATCTGTTCAGACTCATTTTGTAAATAAGAAAGATAAACATAATAAAAATAGCTCAAATTGTAAATATTTATTAAAATCTACTAATTAAACTTAATTAATAGTAGCAAACAAGTCAAAAATTAAAGTAGTATTCTTTGAGGCTCGGCGGCGGACTTGTATTGTTGACAGGTAATGTAACCTGAAAATAAAATAATTAAAACATAAATGTAACACATCAAACACATGTCATGTTTGTTTATTATAAATATAAATAAATAATTATTTCGGTCATCTAACACAGAACGCCATCTAGTCCCAAGGTAAGCAGAGCTTGAGTTATGGGTACTAGACAACTGATATGAATACAATACATTTTTTTTTGTAAATAGATACATAATATTATAGATTGAAAACACTCAAACTCCGAAACTAATATTTGCAGATCATACAAACATTTGGACCCGGGAATCGAACCCGAGACCTCACGCACAGCAGTCGCATACGCTAACATATATATATTATTGTTATTTCCCAAAAACACTTTTTCCAAACAGCTCTTGAGTAGGATTTCCTTTGCCATAAAATTTCATCATATTATTCCTCATATAACAAAATTGCAGGCAAAAGAATGGTACAACACTGTTTTTCTAATCAATAAACTGGCCGGGTCACTCTCGTAATCCATCGGGTACTGAAAAGTTGATGACTACAGACTTTTTAGACTTACGACTTTTTGACCTTCATATCTTTATAACCGTTTGAGCTAGCTTCATGAAATTTGGGCTTCTAGATGTCCTTATGGATATAAGTAAACACACGTTGTTTTATGTGTTTACGTTAAAGAAGTTTTGAGTTATAGAAGGGTCAAAAGTGGCACCGAGTGGTTCGTGTAATATTACACTCGGCGCTGGCTAGCCAGTTCCTTTGCTTGAACTTGGCTTGACACGCTACCGCGTGTCTAGATATCTAATTAATCATGTACTACATAGACGATTTGCAATATATATTTAGTATTTAGCACAGATAAAAAAAAAGGTAGATAACGCACCGCCTTGTTCTTGTTGAAGCAGAAAAAAGGCTCGTAGTTCCAAGTAAACACACGCGATACGCACTATTCTATAAACTACGCTACTTTTCATCAGTATCGTATAAGTTGTTGATACTTGTACGATACTGACGAAAACTAGCGTAGCGTGCGTTATTTACTTACGTTTACGTTACTTACGTTTTTTTATTTGATCTGAGGTATTTAGCTATAGCAACTCTGGGAGTTGATACATAGATTATAGTCTGTAATTGCATATTTAAGCAAAATTTAACTTCAAAAATATTATTTAGAAGATTACCACTAGCAGGCTAAAAGCATTTCGTAGGCAGCTAGCATTTCATAGTATTCATCCCACACAACGCCCAAACATTTTATTTCAAAAACGTGCCTATTGTGACTATTCATAATTTGTAATTTTAGGGTGCACAAGAGAAATTATAAAAAAATATATAACCGTAACAAACGTAAATTACAAAATAACGTTCACAGAGAAATAAACAGTTTTAATTGAATTCAGTCAGTAAAGAATTCCTATTCTTCCCTTGTGTTCATCGAGACGTGGTTAATTTTAGAAATAGAAATTTCTTAGAACGTTTTAAATATAGCTTTTTCTTGTAATATTTTATCAAAACACTATTATAATTTATAAGCCTTATCCCTGTGAAAAATATTTTATTCTTTATTTGTGTGATAATATTTTATAAAATAATAAAGTTACTTCTATCTTCTTTTTTCCGAAATTTAAATTAACCGTTTTATTTTATTGTACCGCTTAGTGATCAGGATAGCAATTTTTATTTTTATTTTTTTATGATATAGTGGGCAAACGCGCAGACGTATCACCCGATGGTAAGCGATACCGCTGCCCATGGACACCCGCAACACAAGAGGCGTCACAAGTGCGTTGCCTGCCTTTTAAGAAGGAGTACGCTCTTTACCAAATGAAAATTATGCCAATTTGTCAAGAGCAACTAAAAAACTTTAGTATTTTTTTTATGGATTAGGCGGGCAAACGAGCAGACGTATCGCCAGATGGTAAGCGATTACCGCCGCCCATGAACATCGGCAACACCAGAGGAGCCACAAGTGCGTTGCCGGCCTTTGGGGGAGCGGCGGGAATGGAGGCGGGGGATGGGGGAGATAGGGGAAGGAATATTTGAGATATGGGCCTCCGGTATCCTCACTCACTCGGTGAAACACAGCGCAAGCACTATTTCACACCAGTTTTCTGTGAGGCCGTGGTATCACTCCGGCCGAGCCGGTCCATTCATGCCAAAGCGTGGCTCTCCCACGAAAATCAATCAATACAACATTACATTTACAAGTTTTTTTTTTTAAATAAAACCATAAACTGCTCTTTATACTAAGCTCCAGCATCCAAAAGGTGTGAAGATAGTAATAATCTTCGTTAATAAAGAAATGAAGGGAGAGTGTAGAGCTAGCAAAAACAGCGCAGTGAACATAACTGCATTAACACGTCATTGCCGTGGGAGATAACGCCTATTTGACAAGAATTGTTCTTTCAATGAGATAAGTACCATCTCTGTAACATTAAAGTGATGATGATTGTTTCTATATGTATACAAACTAGCTTTAGCACGCAGCTCCCATATTTCATGGAAACCAGTGCAGCGGTTTAGCCATGAATATATAAAACAGACAGACACACAAAGTTAATTTTGAAGTTATAATATTAGTAGGTACTATGCATTTTAATAATTAAATACATGTTTGTATCATTTAAAAAGATCGGCCATCACATGAAATGTAGGTATCAATATATATACAAACAGAAGCAGTAAAGATAAACATAACCTTAGGTATCCTTATTCCTCAAGCTTACGAACTAGGTGATATTTAAAAGGAAAAGCGCAATAGATGCCACTGAATAATTGCGCACAAAAAAACCCGTGTACGACTCATAAAATAGTTAACCTGGGTCAATTTCTGTTATAAATAGAGAAAATCTTCGTGCAACATCAGTACAGTCCCTGTAGTCTAAAGACATTCATCTCAGGAACTAATCAAAACTTAAGTCAACAATCATGGCTGTCGTCAATAAAATCGCCATCCTGCTATTGATCGCTGCATGTGTCATGGTCATCACCGTGGACATCGCGAATGCAGCATATGTCGGACCTTGTGACCAGGTCTGCCAACGCACTATTCCTGAAAGGAACGAATGTTGCAGGGCTCATGGATACAAAAACTACCGTGGTTGTAGCGGTGGACAAATGCAATGTAACTGATTGCTTGGATTTAAAAGGTAAAAGAATTGTTCACGAATTGTAATATTGTTTTTTCTATTGTTTTATTATTTTATTCTATTTATTATTTTTTATATTTAATAAAAAAAAAAAAACTATTTTTCATTTATTACTTTACTATGCAAGACTAGGTTTGCTTTTTGTATTTTTGGTAAGATGCATAGTGTGCACTTAAGAAATCACTACAGTTTTCAGTATAAAGTATGAAGTAGTTTATAAATTTATATTGTGTATAGAAAATATTGTTTTGTTGTTTTTAATATTTTTTGTTATGCTGTAATGTTTTTATGTTGTTGTTTACTTATTTTTCTTTTTGTTTCAGATCAGGCGACTAACTATAGCTTATATATTTGAACTTTTAATAATGTGAACCCAAGTCGCCTTCTTTTAAAATATTATTTTTTCGTATTATAAATAAAAATAAACACTTTCATAACATTGCTACTTTTTTTTCTTTTATGATTTTATGATGATAAACATGTCTACATTGTTATTTTTGGTTGATTGAATAAAATATTTATTCAGTATGGATTTAGTTTATTTCTTATACGACAATTACACAGTGGCAGTCATACCACAGTCCGATCCAATCTGACACGACATTAAGGATTGGCCTTCCATGACAGTTGTAGTGACGTTCTACAACATACTAAACACAATTAGTGATATAGGAATGTGACATCCCAACATACATAAATAACCTGATGATGTGATGGATGAAGACTACAGAGTAACGCTACCTAAATCCACTCCATGAGCATCTAAGTAAGACCCGGCTAAAAGATTAAGCTCTGCGGGACAACATACCTGCAATGAGAAGGAAAACTCTAAAGAAACCTTTTAAAACCCCGTCTTACCACCGTATGTAGATTAAAACCGTCTTTCTTAGGAAAGGCATAAACAATAAACAGTAAATAGATGAAATTTAATTGATTGGTATTGCCTAGGAAGAAGAACAAAATCATCTAAGATGATAAGATGATTTTGTAAATGCTGACGCTGAAAACGATTTCATATTCAGATACTATTTATATTTACAGTGTGTGTGATAAGAACGTGACCGGCATATTTTTAAATTTTGGAATGCAATTTAAAAAAATAAATATTTGGTTGAATAGAATCATCCTTTGCCTAAAATGCATTGTCCTCGAGTTTTTATTGCTAAAAATATTATTTTTTTACAATGAGTGCCGCGTACGCTTCTCGATTTGAAGCTGTGTTTCTCTGTACTCATCCGAAAAGACCCAAAATGTCCGGCGACCAGGCCACCCATTATGTGAAAAAGTCCAAGGCCTTCGTGAGCAAGTGGGTGAAGAGATATTCACTAACAAAAATCGTCGATGACTTACCAGATCATGGCAAATCGAAAAAGACGTCTGTTGCAGAGGATAAACAGATTGTGCAGCTGTTTGCCAGGAATCCTTTATTATCACTTCGCTCTGGGCAAGAAAAGTTGAAGAAAAATGCTTTAATCATATCATTTGATACCGTCAAAAGGCGTTTAGTTGTAAATGGCGTGAAATATCGAAGCACTGTGAAGCAACCTCTCCTTTCTGAAACGCATATTGAAAAAAGGCTGCATTGGGCGTGCGAAAACAAAGACCGTGATTTGGACAAGATCATTTTTTCTGATGAAGCTTCATTTTGGGCAACCGGTTACTCGAGTTGAGCTTGGACTACGGCTGACAATAGACTGATGGTACGAATCGTGAAACACCCTTTAAAGGTTCATGTTTGGGGATGCTTCTCAAAAAAGGGTTTCGAAAATTTGCACTTGTTGACCGGTACTTTGGATGCTGAGAAGATGGCGAAAATTTACGAAAAAGCATTATTGCCGTCGGCTAAGAAGATGTTTCCACACGAAAATGATTTCTGGATTCTGCAAGAGGATAATGATGCTAAACACCGAAGTCGGCTCTGCACCACTTGGAAAGCAGAACATGGTATTAACATATTGGATTGGCCCCCACAATCCCCTGATGCCAATCCAATTGAAAATGTTTGGGCGTGGATAAACCCTAAACTAAGGGTAAAAAATGTAGTGACTGTCACTGACCTTACTCGTGAACTGAAGTCCGCGTGTAGGTCTTTACCTCGCAGATATGCTGAAAAAATGGCTGAAAGTATGCTGCGAAGATGCCAAGCGATTATGGACAATAATGGAGATTGGACGCCATATTAACATAAAGCATCAAACAGCAATAAAAGACTTAATTGATTACAATTTAACGTTTAATATTTCTAAGATTTTCATTAAATTTTGCCTGCGCCGCTCTTTTCGCACATAGTGTATATAATTATATACCACAGAAAACTAACCCATAATGACAGCATTGGTGCTGTCATGTTTGTTGGCCCGGTGGTTCCGGAGGCCCAATGATGCAAAAGCATTTCAATAGGATGCCATAGTTTGGGTCACCATACAGCATTGTTGCATTGTTTGCATTCACAATGAGTAAAGTGACCACCACTCTTGGATTCTGCTCATGCTTTCCAACAGACAGAGTATAGTCATTTTGGCCGGCCCAAATGTAAAAAAGATTATGATTGTGTGCAGTCGTTTTATGTAAAAAAATGAAGTTTGGCTATCTCGTGGTAGACTTAAACCCAGCCCCAATCTAGTTTGGGTAAGAGGTTCGAAGGAATTTATCTTCATTGGCACTGTAACCAATAGTTTCGTACACAAAATGGCATCGCAGCATGTACAATGAACGAAGCGTATAGAGTACGCACCACAAAAGGAAGGTGCATTTTCGTTTTACAATTTTATTATCAACAATGTGCCCTGTGAACCGGCAATGAAAGTCGATAACAATGAATTAAAAGCTGTCGAAAATACCAGCAGAGCATTATATACGAATTATGTAAGCGATAAAGGGACCTTGATTTATTGCTGTATAATTAAGAAGATCTAAAAGCTCGAACATAGATTTCAGAACGCACTTATCATCTCAATTACATGTTAATTGCAAAGAGTATGATATAACGATTAATGTAACAAAACGTTTCATCATAAATCAACATTATGAAATATCTTCCTTTTAAGAGGATGGCCATTAAATTAAGGAAAGTGAGAATAAGTACTTTTGTAAATCTGATTTCAGGCTTTTATTTCTTACTCAATTTCCTTGTTCTTGATCACGCTTCAAATAATTAAACGATATATATTCTCATGGCTAGAATTTATTTATTTTGCAACAAAAGTTCGTTTATGTTATGTTTAAAAATTCTTAGGTTAGTTTGTATGTATACATAACCTCTCCTACTACAATCTAAAACATTTTTAATTCTGAACTTCTTTTGTTTTACGTTTTTATAATGGATGCTTTAAAGCCGTCTCAATATATTGGTATTACTTAAACGAAATATCTAGCCTAGAACTTGGTGTTTGACAACAAGCCCGGGAGTATTTTTTGAGAACGTGCTCTTTTATTTCATTTCCCAATAGAAATATATGTATTTACTTTAATTGCATTCATAAAATTTCATCAGTATACAATATAATGTCCGGTCACCCTTAGGCGGTTCCACTTTACTCTTAAAATTCCACCACTAAACCTGATAACATACTCTTGCTATTAAATCTCATCCAGGTTTAAAAGGATATTTATAAATGTTTCCTGCAAATACATTGCATATGGTGGACTTAATGCCAGAGGCATTTTCTTCCAGTCAACACGATATAAGATAATTACTTAAATTGTAGTTTTGCCACTGTAGAATGCTCTTTACTAGACTAGCCCTTACACTTATAGGTATATATAAATGACACTGTGCCATCTCTGTTGTAAAATGTGAAACTAATCGCTAGTAATATGAGATCTAGGTATTTAGATATTTCTTGAACGCAAAAAAAAAATTAAATGAGAAGAGCTACACTTAATCCCCATCTGTTCAGACTCATTTTGTAAATAAGAAAGATAAACATAATAAAAATAGCTCAAATTGTAAATATTTATTAAAATCTACTAATTAAACTTAATTAATAGTAGCAAACAAGTCAAAAATTAAAGTAGTATTCTTTGAGGCTCGGCGGCGGACTTGTATTGTTGACAGGTAATGTAACCTGAAAATAAAATAATTAAAACATAAATGTAACACATCAAACACATGTCATGTTTGTTTATTATAAATATAAATAAATAATTATTTCGGTCATCTAACACAGAACGCCATCTAGTCCCAAGGTAAGCAGAGCTTGAGTTATGGGTACTAGACAACTGATATGAATACAATACATTTTTTTTTGTAAATAGATACATAATATTATAGATTGAAAACACTCAAACTCCGAAACTAATATTTGCAGATCATACAAACATTTGGACCCGGGAATCGAACCCGAGACCTCACGCACAGCAGTCGCATACGCTAACATATATATATTATTGTTATTTCCCAAAAACACTTTTTCCAAACAGCTCTTGAGTAGGATTTCCTTTGCCATAAAATTTCATCATATTATTCCTCATATAACAAAATTGCAGGCAAAAGAATGGTACAACACTGTTTTTCTAATCAATAAACTGGCCGGGTCACTCTCGTAATCCATCGGGTACTGAAAAGTTGATAATTTTACCTTTTAAAAATAGCAGATTAATGACAATGCATTTGTCCGCCAGTACAACGAGTGTAGCCACTGTATCCATGAGCTCTGCAACATTGGTTCCTATCAGTAGGAAGGATGCTGCAGAGATGGTCGCAAGGTCCCACGTGAACTGCACTAGCGATGTCCACAGTGATGACCATGACACATGCAGCGATCAAAAGCAAGATAGCGATTTTGTTGAAGGCAGCCATATTTTTTATATAAAATCTTGAGATGAATATCTGTTGACTACAGAGACGGAACTGATGCTACGCAAACCTCAGCTCTTTTTATAATATCCAACCTGCGTTGACTCAACTTTTATGGTTTTTGCTTGGTTTTTTCGTTCAGATTTATGTTAATTACTTTATACAATGAAATAATTTATGCAATTTAGCAATATAAAATTAATAATAGTGGAATCAAAATTTGTGAAGAAATATAATGACAATTATTACAATGTTAATGTAATGTAAAAAGAAATTACAGGCTATATTTCCCGTGCTATTTATTGTAATTAATTTTTAGTTCAGATACATTTGCGTAACAGAAAATGGCATTGATTCAAAACCACGGATGTGGCATCTGGTATTTACCTATGTTCTATTGAAATATATTATATATATTTCATTATCGAAATGAGTCATCTATACTAATATTATAAAGCTGCAGAGTTTGTTTGTTTGTTTGTTTGTTTGAACGCGCTAATCTCAGGAAGTACTGGTCCGATTTGAAAAATTCTTTTAGTGTCGGATAGTCCATTTATCGAGGAAGGCTATAGGCTATATTTTATTTTCAAAAAAATTAGGGATCCGTAAGAAAATTGCTAATTTCTAACCCAAGGTGTGAAATCGAAAACCTATTTTTGCGTGCGCTGCAAAGACTATTGACAATAGAACAAAATAATGTATTACGGGTTTGTAGGGCCCATTAAGATCTACAAAAAAGTCCGCGATAGCATATATCTAACTATCATGGTTTAGTCACAATAACCGCTTTTGTGTTCGAAAAAAATATTAAATCGTCTGAAGAAAGAACCTACGTTAAATGTGTATCGTAATATTAATCCTTATCCAAATTAAGCATTATGTTATCAAGGGTATTTATGTAGAAGTAAAATACTTTTTGTTTCATCCCAATCCCACATTTCGTTTAGAAGTTATCACGAGTATAAGACGCTACGAGTTGGTACCTAATAATGAGTTATTTGCCAAAGATATTTTATCAACATAATGCCTAATATTAATCTTTATCTAAATAATTGTGTTGTTTATTATAAGTATTAGATCTTAGAAGAGTATAATAAATACATCTATACTAATATATAAAGCTGAAGAGTTTGTTTATTTGTTTGGACGCACCAATCTCAGGAACCACTGGTACAATTTGAAAACTTATTTCAGTGTTAGATAGCCCATTTATCGAGGAAGGCTATCCATACTTCCATACTTTATATTATAAATGCGAAAGTAACTCTGTCTGTCTGTCTGTCTTGCTTTCACGGCCAAACCGCTGCACCGATTACAATGAAATTTGGTACACAGATAGTCTAGAGCCTGAGAAAGGACATAGGCTACTTTTTATTGCGAAAAAAAGGTAATAAGGGGTTGAAAGGGGGGATGAAAGATTGTATAGAAGAGTGGTGGTTTAATCGCCACACGCCTGCGCATTACCTTGGTGACACCGCCCGGTACACCGGACACTCTTGGCAACGAGGTAACAAGGATGTCAAATTCATTAAAAATATTTCTCCTTTTCAACGAATACTTAAATTAATATAATAATAATAATATAATAAATAACATACATTCATAAATATGATTTGTATGTTCATTATATTAATAGAAATAAATAAGACAAATTACAAAACAGTGTATACAGTATCGTCATTTTAAGCTAAAATCTTAAACTTTATTTTTTAGGTTGTTGATTACATATAAATAAAAATGTCATTTAAATTTCGTAAAAAAATTAAGATCAAGGGGGTAAAATAACAATAGGGGATGAAAGTTTGTATGGAAATATGCAAGGTTTGTGAAGGCAAGGCAAGGCAAGGCCTATGTCCAGCAGTGGATTGCGATAGGCTGATGATGATGATGCAAGGTTTGCAAAAATGTTTCATGAGTTTGGGACAGGAGACAAAATATTAGAGCTATTCAGATGTAACATTTACTGAGTTATCACAATATGCCTAAGTGTGCTTACCCGAACGGGCAGACATGTGAGGGCAGACGACTGTGCCGCATGCGGATGTTGAATTTTGCTACTACAAATTCGTTATTATTCACTAGGATTCGATTTGTTAACATGATTTTTTGTTTATTCAAATAATTTTCTTCGTGAAAAAATCCGAAGGAAAAGTATCCGGCGGGATTTAAACACAAAAAAAAAGCAAAAGGGGTACGCTGCAAGATGAAATAAATGCCTGTATGAAACATATGTATTATGGGTACATGTTAAAAAGTTTTGTCTTACTACAATTATTAGTACAACTTCACAATGATTTATGAGCAGTGTCAATATGCAAATGCTCTTCTAAAAATAGGAGATGATTGTATGCCAAATGACAGTAACGACATGATTACACTGAGACGTGAGTTCTGGTATATGATAGCACACATGATCTAAAAATAATATATATTCTGATCCGCCGACTAATGAGACAGTACTCGAGGTCCCGGCAAATATCCATGCCCAGGACACCGAGCTTACCCCGTAGTGGCAGTTGAGTGCTCTGAAAAGTGGGGAGGGGAAGAAACGGAGACTTTTTGGTAGAGAACGGGCACACCTGTGTTTTCTTAACGTTGAACTCGACCAGATTCTCATCACCACATTGTTAAATGCGGTTCAAAACCCGGTCAAGCTCAGCGACAATCTCCTATCCATTTTCCTCAACGTCTACTATCTTGGCTGCAGGGTATCCATAATATCGCCCATGCACTGTGCTATCGTCTGCATAGCAATGTATATTGCCAAGGGCTAATATGTCATTGACATGCAGAAGAAACATCTTGGGCGACAGGACCGAATTCTGAGGTACGCTAGCGTTTACCTCCAGAAAAACAGAGGCCGCGCCGTCCGTCGCAAAGAACCCGAATGCGAAGGCGCTGATGAAGAAAAGAGTAAATCTAGAGATGACTCTAGGAGGCAGACCGAATGCTTAGAGATCGGAGAGAAGCGAACGGTGCAAGAACAGGTTGAAAGCCTTGGCCATGTCGAATGTCGAAATAATTTCATAAAAAATAATTTTTATTTTATGTACTTATATAAATACTTAAATATGTTTTTAACAGTGAAAAGTGTGTCTTATTTTTAAAATAATATTAGCCTTAATAATTAAAACTGCTACCCAAAGTCACTGTTCCACGCGGACGAAGTCGCGGGCGCAGCTAGTGAGTACATATCTATTAAAATTCAAGTTAATGAAGTTGAACTTTGAAGTTAATTATTTAATGTTTTTTTTGTATAACAGCATAGCCCGTTGTATATCAATGGCCAACCATTGCTCCAGAAAAAATCCAGAACGAAAGTCACCGTTAAGCTCAACAAGCTTATATTGCTCCGCGATATCAAGGCTACTAAGCAATAACCTGGTCCTCGAAAAAATTTAAATTTTACAGGAGAAAAGATTTACTAATTTTATTGAATATCTTTTCAGCGAGTGGAACTATTCAAGTCATTGATGTATCAAATTAAAGCTATTTTTTGTAAAATAAAACTGTGATATTAATAAAAAACTCCTTTTATTTAAATCTTAGTATTTTATGATAATAAATAACACCAAAAATTCTATATATTAAATACTAAAGTAATAGTGTTTACATGATTATTGCAGTAAACGTTATCCTTATATAGCCCGCGCTTTAAGAGGAAAAGCGCTACTTAGCAATTGCAATTCGAAAACCCCGCATGTATCTCATTAAACCAGTCAGGCGGACTCAATATTTTTGTGAGGCAGTATATATAGTGAAAATCTTTGTTAAGAACCAATGCAGTTCTTGTAGTCTACACACAATCATCTCCAGAACCAAATTGCAGAACCCAAGTCAACAATCATGGCTGTAGTCAACAAAATCACCATCCTGCTATTGATCGCTGCGTGTGTCATGGTCATCGCCGTGGACATCGCCAATGCAGCTTATGTCGGGCCCTGTGATCAGGTCTGCAAGCGCACTGTTCCTGAAAGGAACGAATGTTGCAGGGCTCATGGATATAAAAGCTATCGTAGTTGTGGCGGTGGACAAATGCAATGTAACTGATTGCCTGAATTTAAAAGGTAAAATGAATGATTCACGAATCGTAGTATTGTTTTTCTGTTGCCTTTGCTATGGCTAGTTTTGTTTAAATGTGTATTTTAACGCAATAACTTCAATAAAAATCCTAGTTTTCTTGAACTTATTTGATTCAATTACTATAAAACTCATTGTTTTTGCAGGAAAGGAGAGTGGCTACCTTCAAACAATCCACATTAAATTATTACAAACATAAAATTATTACTACTGCAAATAAAAATGTATTTTCAATAAATTATTCTTTTATTTTATTTACGAAACATAACAAAATATGATACTCGAGCTGCTTCCTAGAGACGTAGACGACTTCATTAAAGTAACCAAAACCACCTTTCTAAGGAGAGGCCTAGAAAGATACAGTATTCAGCAGTGGACTATTTGCAAATGCTGACGATGACCGAAGTGATATCATGGCCTCACAGAATACCGGTGTTCTGTTATACTATCTTGGCTAATCAGCGATTGAGTGATGTCACTAAACCCTAACCCTCACCTCCCCCGGAAACGCGTATGAGAACCTTGGCTTACAGGTCCATGGACGGCGGCATTTATTTACCATCAGACAATTATTGGTCTTATCTTTTACTCTCTTTGACCATGGAAAGAATTAATCTCTTGTAATGTAATTAATATAAAGTAAATTATTTGAGAGACTGATTTTACAATGTATATTGGTTTACTTAATGTGATAATGGATAAAGAATACTGAGTATCATCAGTCGTATTTATCCCGTGGGTGTGGTTTGGCACCAAACTGCATAGGACAACAGCACTGCAAAGAGAAGAAATACTTGACACAAATCTTATATCAACCTATCTTGTCAGAATGTACAATAATATTTAGACGGTCAGAAACAAAAATAAGTAGACACCTACAAATTTATATGCAAAAAAAAATGTTTTTTAAAAAAAAACAAACACGATTTTATACATAAACCAAGCTAAAAAGTAGAAAATAATTTTAATGTAAAAAAGCGTGGGGCGACATTATTGAAATATTTTCAGAAAGCAGGTTTCAGGTTTATTTATAATGCGTGTTTATTTAGTTTTTTAAAACTATTTTTTTTTGTTTTTTTTCATATAATTGTATTGTCATCGGCCGTTGACCCCTGTGCAAATTTTCAAGTTAATTAGACTCCTAGAACTAGGTGAAAATGAAATTAAAAAGATTCCGTTACATACATACATACAGGTCAAGCTAATAAAAGCGTGTTAAAAAATCTTGACTTTCCAAGTAAATATATCCCACCAAAAACATTTTCATGTAAAATGTTGCCAACACGACTCTATATGGCTTACCTTGTGAAATAGACATCAGATCTCATGTAGAGCCAAGCTTCTGAATCTACAGGCCCTAGCTCTACCAACCCTAGCTTCATAATCTCTACATCTCAGTAAAAATACCAAAAATGTTTGTATACTCAACGTAGTTTACATACCAAATTTCAGCTTTCTAGCACTTCAGGAAGTACCCTAACAGTTTTGATGATCATCAGTGTGTCAGTGACGAAATCGGTGTTTTTAGGTATCAATAAAATCTGAAGTATTAAAGCTATGCAATTGAAACTTTGTACGTTTAAATAACCTATTATTGACACCATATCCTGAGAATTTTAAGGATCCGGTATATCGGAAACCAAAGTTATTAGGGGTTCAAAAAAACGACGAAACACTTCGAGAAAAAATAAGTAGTGCCCTTGCGCTTCGCTTGGCTCGTCTTGGCGGGGGTACGACCGTGCCCCCAGATTTTGCACGTCACCCACGTGTTTTACTTGTAAATGTAAAAATAGTGTTTGAAATAATTAATGATCTATATGTGTAGATAGATCTATAGATACAACAAAAAAAAAATATTGAAGTGTCTGTTTGTAACAGCTTTTCACTAAACTCAAAAGAAAGTATATTCGATACTCACATCAAAAAAATCATTTTTTTTTGTCTGTCTGTTTGTTGCGACTAATCTCTCGAACGACTAGACCGATTTTGACGGGACTTTCACTGGTAGGTAGCTGATGATATAAGATACTCGTAAGTTACTACTTAGGCTACTTTTTTAGACTAGCTTCGCCCCGCGGCGTTATACGCGGTTATTGTCGTACCGCGGGTTCAACAAGTCTGAAATATGAATAGTGTGGAGCTTGGTATCGTAGCCACATAAGTTAAATGAGATAAAGTAATTGAAATGAAATTTGATTTCATCATAAAACAATCAACCGTAACTTTTCACTAGTTTTTAAAACTTGCCCTGTCTGTAATCATTAATATATCGCTCACTGGAAGTATTTTTCATAGTTTTGTATATATTTCTACGTCGAATGTTCTCCGACTAACGTTAAGTGCAAATCGTACTGTATTATCAAAAATTCACTAGATCTGTATACGAAATCCGAGACAAGTGAATGTGCGATCCCGCTTAAGTAAGAAGTAAGCGTGAAATACTATGGTGTCAATAGAGTTCATGATTTTAACCTCCAAAAAATGCACCTAAGTCTGCATCATCATTATCATCAGCTTTTAATAGCCTGCTGCTGGAAATATGCTTCACATTAGAAAGCTGGCTTCTCCTATTATACCACAACGGCCACACCAGTTGATATAGGGTTTGTTTCTAGTTTTCCTTTTCTGTTTAGTGCTATTGTTCTGTAAAATTTGCTTTCTTATTACTGCATATTTTAGAAGTGACATCAAAGACAAATATCTAATGGCCCATCCAGACTCTAGCGAGTGGGGTGGGAACGAGTGATAGCGAACCACACTCTCGCGGATGTGTTGTTGATTGTCTCGCGTCGCCTCTCGCGTCCTTTCACTCGCGCCCAAAAAGCAGCACGAAGCGGAGCGACAGCGAGGCGAGGCGAGGGAAGACAAGGGGTTACGAGCGGACCGTCCTCACACTTCGCACTCACGTTTTCTCGTGTAGCCTCGTGGAGAGTGTGGATGTGTTTTTTTTCAAATATTTTTTTAATGATAGTTTCCATTTTCAACTTTTTAAGGATGTCACATGGCTCACCTAACAGAAATGTTGTTCAGGGTTTTTACATTAACTAGACAAGTGATGGTTTGTTTACGTTACATTCAGTGTAGTTCACAAATTCGTGATGTATTATAATTGAATGATGATTGCAATTGACATATAAACTACAAATCATGATGCCGTTTACAGGAGATGACTTTACTCAGTATAATGTCTCAATAGAATGCAGATCAGTTTTGAAAATGATTAGAATTTTCCGAAAGTGTAAGTTTTCCCTTTTGATGCAGTGAAGGCTACACGTTAGGGGTTTAGTTAGCTGCAGTCGCGAAGACTGAGATAATAATTCAACACTATATTAATATTGTTCCCACATCTGGAATACCACATATTTATACTTTCTAGTATGACATATACTAAACAGGACTGGATAAAGTGTGACTCAACTTTGCCTACTCCTGAGGGCCAAGCTGGGCAAAAGGGACACAATACTATTTACATATCTACAGAAATGTAAAGCCTTAAAAATTGTAATTGTATAAACCTTTAGAGACCAAACATAATTTTTTTCTTTGTGATCATTGTACATACTTTACTTAAGGAAAACTTTAGCTTGTTCTAAAGTATTCTGTTTACATGTTCACTGAGCGCATTCACAAAAGTTTTTTATTAGACTATAAGTAACCATTTGTAATTTTATGTTTTCTTTTAAATAGTTAACGTTTTATGGAATCAGGCGTTACTTTGCGGAAATCCATGACATTAAATGCTATGAAATATATTTAGCTTTAATTCCGCGAGACAAAATGCCCCGTGGAGGGGCGAAACACGTGTCGAGTATAGGTTTGGTTGCATGGCATGCTAATTATTTCTCACTTGTTTTGTATGTGTGCATATGCATGATACCCATATGTGCATGTGAGTATGCATGACGGTGGGATTTGTGCCCTGCTTTCAGACCTGGATATTTGTCTCGCGGAATTAAAGCTAAACATATTTAATAGCATTTAAAGTTAACGTTTGGTTTTTTACTATTTTTTTCAATATTTTTTATGTAGTTACACTATCGTATTGGGCTAGGAGCTTGTAAAGATAAATAAATAAATATTTTCGAGCATCTAACACACAACGCCATCTAGTCCCAAACTAAGCAGAGCTTGTAATATGTGTTCTAGACAACTGATATAAATACATATATACTTAAATACACATATACTTTACACATAAAACACCCAAACTCCGAAACAATTTTTTCCAGATCGTACAAACATTTGGTCCGACCCAGAAATTGAACCCGAGACCTCAAGACCTCAGTCGCATACGCTACCACTGCGCCACCGAGGCAGATAATGTAAAGTATGTATGTAAATAAATCAATAATATATCAATAACACATCGGGTCGCACAAGGAAGTTATCCTTTTCTTTCTTAAACAATATTATAAAAAAACTTTTTATAAAAAATAACTACTTCCAAAAAAACATCCAACGAAAACTCCCTGCCAAAAAACACTAAAAAGCGTAAAATATATTGGCTCTTAATAAATTGCTATGTGCCAATTCTTGTCTATACCTAATTTTTTATTCATTTAAATAGTAGTATTATAATGTGTGCTAGGTACCTAGAATCTGTTCGAAGTCGGTGCCAAGCGACTATCACTTAGATTTTTGTAATTGTTCGTTCGTATTCTTTTTTGCTTGGCACCGACTTCAAACAGATTTAAGGTAACTAGCACACATTATAGCTTTTTAGTGTTTTTTGGCAGGGAGTTTTCGTTGGATGTTTTTTTGGAAGTCGGTTTTTTTTTATAAAAAGTTTTTATTTTTCAGTTTTTAGTGCAAACAGTCTCGTAGGTAAGTAGTCAGTTGAACTATTTCAAAAAAAATCTGCTAATGCAAATAACCTTGGTGGTTTAAAAAGACGTATTTAATATCAACTCCTATTTCACCCCTTAGGGATAGAATATCCAGAAAATCTACGTAATATGTTAATACTCATTTTTATCAGTAGCCCATAAATAAAGTTTTACGTTTCTAACTTTTATACAATCTTTCAACCCCTATTTCACCCCCTTAGGGGTAGAAATTCCAAAATTCCTTCCTTTGTGGGTGTATTCTCAATAAAACGATCCATATGAATAACTGAAAGAATACAAATTAAAGTCTATACGTACGTGTAATATTAAAATCATCCTCTAATCCCTAACTGTTGAAGAGTTTAACCTTCTATCATCAGCTCACCTAAAAACTGGAAAGTATACGACTAAAGGTCTTTAGATACGTATGAAATTGAGAGAATTATCCTCCAAATCCTAACCGTTGAGGAGTTGTACCTTCCACCTTCGATCATCAGCTTACCTAAATAATTTGAAAGAGTACGACTGAAGGTAACATATATACATATGATATTTAAAGAGTTGTCTGGTGGTACCTTATATCATCAGCTCATCATCATAAAATGTTGACTACCAGACGCAAATACCGGTGTAACTTCAGAAAATATACGAAAAACAGTATGTGCCTATAAAAAATGAGGGTTCCCGACGATTTCCCTGGGATCCCATCATCAGATCCTGATATGGTGGCAATGGGACCACCTCGGAAGTATACCCTTTCGAATACAAAAATAATTTTCAAAATCGGTCCACAATTGACGGAGTAATCGGTGAACATACATGAAAAAAAAAAACATACAGTGGAACATAGAACCTCCTCCTTTTTGGAAGTCGGTTAACTAGCGACCCGCCCCGGCTTCGCACGGTCGGATTTCATATGCCCCCGCCGACGACACGATTCGTGCATTTTAAATCTGTAATATCTTCGAATATATTCATTTAAATTAGATACTGTAAAGGGCCATTTTGATCTATATTAAATGCACAATGTATTTAATTTACTTAATTATATGAGGATTCATTCTGTATTGCTTAAGATCATTTCGTAAAAAAGACATTATTTCTCGTAAAAAGAAAAGAATAAAAAATGGTTGTTGTGGGTTATCCAAGAGAGATAGACATATAACGTCGCGGACTTTTTGTAGATCTTTTTAAGGTGTAGTAAATTATTTCGATCTATCTCGTAGGGTGCAACCAGCGTTTGCAATGTAATCGCAACAAAATGAGTTTATTTGCTACATCACATTAGAAACCTCGAAAATTAACAGTGTTTCCATACTATATTATGCATTTATTATACATAAAAACCTTCCTCTTGAATAACTCTATCTATTAAAGAAACCCGCATCAAAATCCGTTGCGTAGTTTTAAAGATTTAAGCATACATAGGGATATAGGGACATAGGGACAGAGAAAACGACTTTGTTTTAAACTATGTAGTGATTTAAATAAAAGAAATAATTCAATTATAATTTAATGAATATAATAATTATTTTTTATTTGGATATTTTGAATTCGGATACAAATATAATTATTGCCAAACGACATACACATAGTAAAAATAATAACCAGTAAGTAATGAAAATTAGGTTTTATTTACAACGGTGATAAATTTGATATTTTTTTCTTAAATTTCGTTTCCAAAACGCGCCGATCATGATTTATAAAAGATAGTCAGCCATTTTTTCCTGAAAAAAATAATTCATTATTATAATAATAGAATTTAATAAATCTCAAAAAAATAAGAATTAAAATATCTATTGCATTAAAATAAACAATTGGACAGAGCAACAGTGTAACGAATTTGCTACAGTAATTTAGTAAAGAAATCCAATCTATTGTTAATGATCGATTAAGTAAATAAAGAAGTAGTACCTTTTAAATCCAGTTAATTAATAACAATTCATTCGTCCACCGGCGCAACTTCGGTAGCCACTGTGCCCGTGAGCTCTGCAACATTCGTTCCTTTCAGGAGGAGTGCGGCTGCAGACCTGGTCACAAGGTCCAACAAGGACTGCATTGGCAATGTCCACGGTGATGACCATGACACATGCAGCGATCAACAGCAGGTACGCGATTTTGTTGACAAAAGCCATTATTGTAGATTTAGGTTTTGTAAAGCTTGAGATGAATGCGTGTAGACTACTAGAATCGTACTGATACTGAACAACGTTTTTCGATATATTTATAGTGCCTTTGCCAAGATGTTGACTCACCTCAACTGGTTTCTGAGAAATATACGGGTTTTTCTTAAGAGTAATAAGTTAATAACATCGATCGTGTTCCTACAAAATTTTCCTCTTCAAGCTTTATAAATAAGGATAAAGTTTTAAGTTATGCATATGTTATCTTTGTTTATATACAACTTGATTGGTAAAAACATATAGGTACTAAGATTATTGTTATTCTATTTTCTGTTATACTTGCGTCGTAGTACACACTACGACGCAAGTATAAATCTGGGGTAAGTTTGGGGTCCAAGCAGGGACAAGCAGATCTTATATAAATAATTGCTACAGTAGATTATTCACAATGAATTAATTATAATATAAAGTAAATACTATATTCTAAAATTACAATAAATTGTGAGTTGATAGGCAACGGGAATCCGTTGTTGGGTTGTTGTTCTGGTTGTTATAGAGAGCCTTGGAGAAAGCCTATGTCTAGCAGTGGAAATCTTTCGTCCGAAATGATGATGAAGTTATTATATAAACCGAACACTTAATTTGATTGATTTAAGTTATAATTTTGATTTTTGTTGTTAAAACATATTATGCTTTTGATACCTATATAATTCATATCGTTTTCCTAACAAAAATTATTGCAGTTTTGCCTAATGACCAGTTCAACATCAAATTTTTCAAAAGACTTCCATGTATGCATACGTTAAAATCAATTCCTAAGTAAATAATGTACCTAAGTGAAACTCTCGAGTTTTTAGGGTTTCCTAAAACGGAACCCTTAGAATTTCATGTACCTCGATCCATCCGTCTGTCCACATTTATGTCACAGATTTTAAGTGTTAGAAACTTGTGATATACATTTAATTTTCTTTTTCTGGTAGGTCTTCTAATACTATATACTTCTAATACAATAATCTTTATATAAGGAAAATAGCACAGAGTATTTTCCTAATCTGAACATTAAACTCACTCTTTATTACTAAACTTAAAATGAAATGGTGGTAGCTGTTTGTGACATAATAAAATTGTATATTACTTAGCAACAAAACAAATCATGATTATCACTTAAACAAGTGTGTTAATTGAATATAATAACTTCATCCGAAAGAAGTAGAGAAAATTAGCAGAGTCACGTTGATTTCAGCGCGAACGGGCCGGCTCGTCCGGGGCGGTACTACCCTCGCACAGAAGATCAACGTAAAATGACAGCGTCATCCTGTCGTATTTCGTTGTTAAGTGCAAGACCAGAGGCCCAATGATGCAGAAGCATCACAAGGCCGCCATGGTGTGGGTAGTGACCCTGATGCTGCATTGTTGCATTGTCGGCATTCGCAATGAGTATAGTGACTTCCACTCTTGGATTCTGCTTTTGCTTTCCATCAAGCAAAGTAGAGTCATTTTAACAGGCCCATACATTAAAAAAAAATATCCACTGCTGGACATAGGCCTCCCCCAAGGCTCTCCACAAAAAGAGGTTCTGTGCTGCCCGCATCCAATAGCTTCCCGCGATCTAATATGTTACAACAATTTCGGTATATAAAGTTTAATTTATTTTAACCCGACTGTGAAAGGAGGGTTATGTTTTTCTAGTGTATGTATGTATGTATGTATATTTCTTTGGCACGCCGTAGAGCCTAAACGGCTTGTCGTATTTTTATGTTAGTGGTTTCAATAGATTCGTCTTAGTCGTGAGAGTGACACTGGGTACATCAACATTAAAAAAAAGAAAAAATAAGGTTTTTTGGCGCCAAAAAGTAATATAAAAAGTTTTCAAAATACATCTAGTGTGGTATCAAAATGAAGAATTTTTTACGGTGATTACGAATATATAAAACTAATGTTTTTATTGTTAAATATTAACGCACTCGGGTTTTTCATTATTAATAATTTGTACTTGTATAATAAAACCTTTTTTAAATTATATTAATATAGACAAGTATTTATATAACATTCAAATAACCAGGTCCCTAAACGTATCCTAGATATAGACGCTACCACGGTAGTAGAATAGAAAATAAATTACAACAATCTTGTTGTTTGGTAAACTGAGACATGACACATAAATGTTGTTAGTAATCAACTTTTTGTAAACGAACGTAAGATATGCATAACTTAATATTTATCCTTATATATAAAGGTTTTTTTTCGAAAAGGAAAAGTGTTATAACAACGCAATTAATGTTACTAAGTTATTAGACTTCAAAAAAACCCGTGTTTATAGCACCTCACAGAACTAGTTAAGCTGACTAAACACCTTGGCGACGTACTATATATAGCGGAAAACTTTGTTAAAAATCAGTACAGTTCTTGTAGTCCATACATATTCATCTCAAGAACTAATTTTCAAAACTTCAATAAAAAAAATGGCTTTTGTCAACAAAATCGCATTCCTGCTGTTGATCGCTGCGTGTGTCATGGTCATCACCGTGGACATTGCCAATGCAGTCTATGTTGGCCCTTGTGACCAGGTCTGCAGCCGCACTCCTCCTGAAAGGAACGAATGTTGCAGAGCTCACGGGCACAGTGGTTACCGAAGTTGCACCGGCGGACGAATGAATTGTTATTGATTAACTAAATTTTAAAGGTACCACTTCTTTATTCATTTAATCACTTTAGTCTATAAGCCTATAGCATAGACAATCTATTAGACAAGTAGAAAAGAGAGGCGCTCATAGCCCAGTTGCACTCGGTGATTAGAAACAATCATCGAGGGTAAGCAATGACGGCGCGGTCAGTACCTGGATGGGTGACCACTAGTAGCATGATACCATGAGTCTCCGTGATTCGGAGGTCACGTTAGGCATTCGGTCCCGGTTGTTATCATATGATAACAGTCGTGAAGCTTAGTTGGAGGTCTTTGGGCGGCTGAAAACATCCAACAGCAAGTTCACGTAGCCACAACGTTGTCTTGCCAGTCCCCAACCAGCACACGGCCAGCGTGGGGATGTATGGCCTTAACCCTCTCCTGAGAGGAGACCCGAGCCCAGCAGTGGGACGGGATCGGTTGTTAATGAGACAATCTATAGTGGCTATCGTAGTTGTGGCGAAGGACGAATCCAATGTTTTTAATTGTCCGAATTTAATAGGTGCAGGAATAATTTATGATATTTTATATTTGTTTTTTACTTTAGAAAGAGTTTAGTTGATTTATTGCTCTCTTTAAGTGTTATAATACTTAAATTATGTTTGAGTTTTTGGAGTGTAGGCACACAGTATTAGTTTTAGCTTAGGTATGCTTTTTCGGTTGGCCACCCGTATGTGAGGTGTCGCCAGTAGCCCTGCGCCGTGCCATGTCTACACATTGTGTGTTGATCTACTTTGTAATCGCATTTCTTAAATACAACTTGAGATATAAATCACTCCGTGTTTTATATATCTCAGTCCCAGCTACGAACATTGCAAAATTGAGAAATATTAACCAGTAATCAGTGACTACCTATAAACATTTAGTTTGAATACTTAATCAGAAAGGGATAATAATGTACATATGAGTATAGGAGAAATAATTTTGTTGTCAATAGATACGTTCGTTTTTTCTTTTCAGACAAGCTTGATGGCTACTTTGAATGACTGATCGTGTATGAATGCAACGGCAAATTGGCCTCAAAAACAACTGTAAAATATGTTATGGAAATACTTTAAATAAAAACGTTCTTATAACTACTTGGTTTCATTAACCATCTGTATATGTTTTAGAAAAGATATTTATTTTTGAGTTACAATTTGTTCATGTTGTCATAAAATACCTCAGACATTATGTTCAGATGCATTAAGTCATATCATACTATTAATTATTTAAAAAAAAACAGTTTTCGAACAAAGCAAATAAATTTAAAAAATATAAATTTTCAATAATACATGTTTAAATCTAAAGTAATAAATAAATCTAGTTAGCTAGTCTCGTTAGTAACTAAAATTCTGTACATTGATCCTAAAATTTTACTGAATTGCTTCAAGGAATACAACTCTGACTTTTTTGTTTTGCTTGAATTACCGAGGTTGCAATTACAATGTAGTTCTTCAATCCTTAGACTTCAGTGTTTAGTACATCAATAACTCTCCTATCAAACACTTTCTCTTTGTACAGAAAAAATTTCAAGATACCGCACTGGAGCTATCGGTACCATAAAGTCAGACAACCACACAGTGTGTCATACTACGCTTAAAATTTACTCAAATATGATCGAACCTAGGCTTGTTTTGAATCCAAACTTTAGCAAAGAAGGTGCCTTTAATTCGCTGCCAAAAAATCTTGACAAAAGTTTTTGTATTAATTTAAATATGATAAATTATCTACTGTATGTAAATTTTATATACAGTTGACGTTAAAATAGTATCTAACATATGGTAGTATTAGTAGTCAGTAGATATTAGTATAGTTTAATATTAAACGTGATAGAAATTACCTATAATATTTTTACGTATTAACGCTAGTGGTCGTGCAGTGGTCGAAATACGACCATATTTTTTATGCTTTTTGCTCTCCCTCTTCACATAAGCTATAACTGTGCCAAATTTCAAACTCCGTTTGCATAATTTTCGTAAAAACTAAGTAAGGGATATTTGTTAACTAAGTATTTGCTTCACGTATTAATAGATTGTACCTGGATGACCGAGCGTCGCTCGGTATTTTTTTTTTATAAATGGGTTTTTTGGCAACATTGGGACTATCCAAACGCCAACTTTTTCTTATTTTTCTTCCAATAGCTTAGTGGCGCCCTCTCTTGTTGATACTGTTTATTCGGCCCCTTATTCCAGTATAGTTTAATGTAGTCCGCTCGAGTTGCAATAGATGGCGCTAGATGTACATTCATTTTATATATTTGATTGTTAAAAACACGAATAAAACGACATTTCCTAAAAATAAATCCT
This sequence comes from Diaphora mendica, assembly GCA_949125395.1. Lineage (NCBI taxonomy): Eukaryota > Metazoa > Arthropoda > Insecta > Lepidoptera > Erebidae > Diaphora > Diaphora mendica. The sequence continues at coordinate 19,982,061 of OX421313.1, read as the reverse complement.
AGCTAGATCGATTTATCGCCCCCGAAAACCCCTGCATACAATATTTCATGAAAATCGTTGGAGCCGTTTCCGAGATTCAGATTATAAATATATATATATACAAGAATTGCTCGTTTAAAGGTATTAGATAGATTAGATATAGATGCTTTAAAGCCGTCTCAATATATTGGTATTACTTAAACGAAATATCTAGCCTGGAACTTGGTGTTATTGACAACAAGCCTGAGAGTATTTTTTTAGAACGTGCTCATTTATTTATGCATGTCATGTTCGATATTTTCATTTCCCAATAGAAATAAATGTATTTACTTTAATTGCATTCATTAAATTTCATCAGTATACAGTATAATGTTAATATTCATATCAAACAAGTATCAAGTAAGATTAATAAATTATACACTTGGTGTTTTTCATTTTATGTTTTTAGCTAATAATTTAAAAACATTGAATTAAAGACATTCTGTTATTAATATCAGTTATTAAAAAAAAACATCTTTTCCGCCTTTGATTGAAATCTTTATAAGTCTATGACCGGTCTTCCTTAGCCGGTTTTACTTTACTCTTAAAGTTCCACCACTAAACCTGATAACATACTCTTGCTATTAAATCTCATCCAGATTTAAAAGGATATTTTTTGTTTCTGTTTTATTTCATGTTTCCTGCAAATACATTGCATAAGGTGGACTTAATGCCAAAGGCTTGTTCTTCCAGTCAACACGGTAAATTGTAGTTTTGCCGCTGTGGAATGCTCTTTACTAGATTAGCCTTTATAGGTATACTATCTTTTGCACGCAGCTTCGCTCACGCAGACTTTTATCCCCTGATTTACCCCCTTAGGGGTGGAGTTTAGTAAAATCCGTTCTTAGCGGATGTCTACACCCTATAAGGAACCTACCTGCCAAATTTCAAGTTTGTAGGTGTTATAGTTTCTGAGATTTCGTGATGAATGAGTGAGTGGTATTTCGCTTTTATATAATTATATATATATAAATGACAATGTTGTAAAATATGAAACTAATCGCTAGTAATCTGACATCTAGCTATTTAGATATCTCTTGAACGCTAACGAAAAATTTAATGAGAAGAGTTACACTTTCGCCATCTGTTGCAGACTCATTTTGTAAATCAGAAAGATAAACAAACAATAAAAATAGCTCAAATTGTAAATATTTATTAAAATGTACTAATTAAACTTAATTAATAGTAGCAAACAAGTCAAAAATCAGAGTAGTATAACTTTGAGGTTCGGCGGCAGACTTGTTTTGTTGGCAGGTAATGTATCCTGAAAATAAAATAATTATAAAATAAATGTACACATGTAACTTTTATTTATTTTAGGTAGTATATTGTTATTTCCCAAAAAACTTTTACCTAACAACTCCTTAGTATGATTTCCTTTGCCATAAAATTTCATAACCAGTCATAGCAAGCAAAAGAATGGTACGACACTGTTTTTCCAATTAATAAAATGGCCGGGTCACTGTCGTAACCCATCAGGTACTGACTAAATAGATCATTTTACTTTTTAAAAATAGCAGATTAACGACAATGCATTTGTCCGCCAGAACAACGAGTATAGCCACTGTATCCATGAGCTCTGCAACTTTGGTTCCTATCAGTAGGAATGATGCTGCAGATATGGTCGCAAGGTCCAACGTGGACTGCACTGGCGATGTCTATAGTAATGACCATGACACATGCAGCAGTTAAAAGCAAGATAGCGATTTTGTTGAAGGCAGCCATAGTTTTTATGTAAGTTTAGAAAAAAATCTTGAGATGAATATCTGTAGACTACAGAGACGGAACTGATGCTACGCAAAGCTCCGCTAGTTTATAAATATCCGGGTGTCCGGTGGCAGAATTTGGATTTCAAATTTAAATTAAAAAAAAACTAAAGAGGATATAAATTTATTTCAATAATTATTAAAATGAAGAGAAATGCGGGTTTTATTTCTTAAATATTATTTTGTCTAAATGTTGACCGTCACGTCGGCCACACTCTTGGAATCTGACCTCAGTATTCCGCGCCACTCGCTGGAGAAGTGACGTCGGGATGCCATTAACCTCACGAACGATATTTTTTTTTAGTGCTCTAATGGTCGCTGGATTTGTTTCATAGACTTTACTTTTAAGGTAACCCCACAGAAAAAAGTCCATGGGGATGAGATCCGGCGACCTGGGTGGCCAGGGGATGTCACCAAAACGGCAAATCAATTCGCTAGGGAAGAAATCACGAAGAAGCGCCATGGTCTCTCTGGCAGTGTGTGGTGTGGCACCATCTTGCTGGAACCATGTGTGTGAACTGTAGGCAGGATGTTCTCTTAGGGTTGGCAGAAAATGATCGTTAAGCATGAGCCGATAAGAAACACCGTTCACAGTAATGGCTTGCCCTCGATGATTTTAAAAATATAGGGCCCGATTATTCCACTGCTTGATAGTGCACTCCAAACCGTTACTTTGGGACTGTGAAGTGACTTTTGATGTTTTAAACGTGGATTCTGTCCTTTAGGTGCCCAATATCGACAATTCTGTTTGTTAACACATCCATTCAAGTGAAAATGGGCTTCGTCTCTCCAAAAGATTGTGTTCACTGTACGAAATCGTTGCAACATTGTTTCACAGAAACTTTTACGCAAATTGTAATCATTGGGATTAAGCGCTTGCATAATTTGAATTTTAAAGGGGTGAAAAGAGAGATCCTTTTTCAATATTTCGTGCACCACCGTTTTTGGGAGCCCTAAAGCAGCAGCCCTTTTACGCACGGACTGTCGTGGATTATCGCGCAAACTGTTTACGACAAGTTGAATGTTGTCATCAGTCCTCGACGTTCGGCTAGGTCCCGGCCGCGGATTATTCACTGCTGAACTTGTTGTCCTGAACCTCCGCACCCACAATCGAATCAAATCTTCACTTGGCGCATCACGTAAACGTCGAATATTGTAATGCGAACATAACTTTCGACGAGCAACAGCACAGGAATCATTAGCTTTAAAATACGCTTCAATTGCGAACGCACGTTGTTCACCCATCCACTGCGACATCGTGACTAAGTAACCCGCACCAATGACGAAGCGAACGCGACCCCCCTCCCACCTCTCCGCTCAACGGTATTAGAACAATTCGAAATTTAAATCCTAATTCTGCGACCGGACACCCGGTATATAGGTAACTCTTGGTATATAGGTAGTAATATAGGTAGCTCTTGGGCTGAAGCCTGACCCTCCATTGCTTCCACCTCCTTTCTGGCTGATCTCCTCGTGCTCATACTTTTCGGTGTCAGGTACATTTCACTGTAGATCCGGTTCGAAGTGACCACTGTAAGGGTCAGGAGATCAAAATAAAAGAAAACGAACACTGTATTAAGCTCACTGAGACTATATTACCGAATATTAAACTTTTACAAAATACGAGATAAAAATTACAGAGCGATAGAAAAAGTGACGATCACAGCGGCGGTAACGGGACGACTCCTTATATCTACCTTACAATATTAACAAAAGAATATACGTTTTGAAACTGCATCGCTTACATAAGCCCCACCCCAGTGCTGACTTGGCAGCACTCAAACCTCCATAGGAATTTTAGCGATGCGAGCCACAGATCTCTTGAGACTGCCCAATTGCGTCTTAACTTGAACCACTCGTACTCAACCGTCTTTACCGGGAAAAACCTCCTCTATAATACCTCGCGGCCAAACGTTTCGAGGAGCTGAAGAGGTCGCTGTCCGTCTTTGGTCCAATTTTGACGTAGTATCATCTCTGGTAACACTTCCGTAACCCATCTTCTCCAAAACATATCGGCTAGCCTTTGTGCTATACGCCATTGACGGCGCAAAAAGAGGTCAGAATCATCGAAGTTTCCTAGCTGCGGTAAGATAGATAATGAACCTAGTAAGAAGTGGTTAGGTGTCAACGACTCCTTGCTGTTGACTTCGACGGATACGTGACTCAACGGACGTCCATTCACAATGGCTTCCACTTCAGCCAGCAGCGTATTGAGTACTTCCTTTCTAGGAGCTTTTTCCTTGAGGATCACTCTAAGTGTGACCTTGACGCTACGAATTAAGCGTTCCCAAGCCCCACCCCAGTGAGGACTAGCCGGCGGTATAAAGGTCCAGCGGGTACCCTGAACACCTACAGCAGTATGCAGAGACTGCTCGTCAAGCTTCGAGGCGAACTTCTTTAGCTCTGTGTCTGCTCCCCTTAAGTTCGTCCCATTATCGGAGTACAAGTGTGAAGACCATCCACGTCTAGAGGCCATCCAGCGAAGAGCCATAATCAGAGAATCTGTACTGAGGCTCGGTACAGTCTCTACATGGATTGCACGAACAGTGAGACATGTGAAGAGAACTCCATACCGTTTCTCCCTTCGTCTTCCCACCGTAACCTCCATTGGTCCAAACAAATCTACACCACAATGTGTAAAGGGTCTTTGGTGATGAGCGACTCTTGCAGCAGGTAAGTCACCCATAATTGGCATGTGAGGTGTCACCTTTCTTAACCTACATAGGATGCATTTACTTGTTATTTCTTTTACAATAGGTCTTAATCGTATAATCCAATACTTTTGTTTCAGGTTGTTCACTACCATCTCTCGGTTACTATGGCCTGCCAGCTTATGGTAATGTTTTACGATTAATTTTGCTACTTGACTTCTTCCATCTAAAATTACAGGATGCTTCATGTCAAAGGTAACATCCGCGGCGGCTTCTATACGTCCACCCACGCGCAGTACACCCTGCTCATCAAGAAAAGGCTTCCTGCGACTCGATATCATTTTGTTTTACACTAACTGGCAGCGGCGCACGAGATAAATATCAGCTATTAAATTATATAGTGTATCGTATAGTTATACCGTCCGAGAGGAGGGGCCTTCTACGCCACCTCCTTCTGCGAGATGACATGTTCGCAGAAGGTTGCGACCGCGGTAAAACTGCTGTCGCTACCGGCCATGGAGCGTATCACGGCCGGTAGCGAGAGATCTCTTCCGATGACTGCAGTGAGGGCAAACGCACGCAGTGGTGGCAGGCGGGACTCAATTTCCTACTGACGACCGAGTGCAGGTACTTGCCGAAGCAAACGTGCCCGGAAAGGACAGTTTTTCTTTGACAGCAGACAGACCTTTGCGTGAGTCGGAAGGAAAGGTTCCCGTGCTGCCGCCCTGCCCACTTGAGGATGATCGGCTGGAGAGCCTCCACGATGGCAAAGACAGCGCGTGGAGTCTCCAGCCAGAACGATCAACGAGCCCTCGTGGCTCGAAGAGGGGCTTCACGCAATTCGCGTACCTCTTCGGGCGGACGGCTAGGGCCACTCTCCACCCGGTATTCAGCCATCCGTCGTAAGTTTGTTTTTTACGCTTTCACGCGAAAACTACTGAACCGATCATCATAAAACTTTGTGCACATGTTCTTGGAGGTATTAAAAGTAACATAAGATACTTTTCACTGTTACTGTTATCACAGCCTGTCTTTTAAGTCTAAGTAAGTATGTGGATTTTAAGGTCTTCACGTGAATATTATAACGAGTAGAATAATTTTCTGTGTGCCTCTTAATTTTAAGGTTTTAATACTTTTAACTATATACTTATAACTAAGACTATAGTCGCCTTTCGTGTACATTTCGCTAGAACTAGGATTTAATATTATTTATTATTTCAATATTTAACGCCCATCAATAAATTAAATTGTAGGTATTTTGGACCTCGGCGCACTTGCACAAATCACAAGGCCATAGCCTCTATATGTAGTAGGTAAATGACTGGCTCACATTGGACTTTCCATAGTTAAAACCCCAGATGAAGTACATCTTATCAATTTAGACTAGAGATGGGCCGAAATTCGTTTTATATTCGGTTCAACCGAATTTCGGCGGCAGGAGCCAATTTTCGGTATTCGGCCGACATTCGGTTCAAATGCTGAACATTCGGTAAAAGAAAATAGTGAAAAAATTCCAATTATTGTATGTAATATGTATCTACTTCTGATGCATTCGGACTTCTAGTTTCTTCTAGATTAAATAGTTTTGCTGATGCCAGTTCCTCTAACGTTCTGTGAATGACTTTATTGTTGGATTGGGAGGAAGAATTTGTCTGGACAAGTTCTTCCTCCCAATCCAACAATAAAGACATTCAAAATTGAAATTCTTCTTTGACCAAGTACTCGGAAATACCTATATGACTAGGTAGAGCTGGCCTTTTTCGTGATTTCTTCAAATTGCTATAGTAAGAAAAAAGTTTCTTTTCCCACTGTCTCTTTAACAAATTTTCAAAGTTTAATGTGTCACTATTGTCTGATATGTATGAAAATAGTTATTTTTTGTTCTTGAAACATCCCAGCCATTTAAAAAAAGTTCTATTCCAAGTTGTGCTGACTGACTGACGCGAAAACAAGTTAAGACTTGTCCTACCCGAGAAAGCACTGCGAAAAGAACCGAACTTCGACCGAAGTTTGGCCGAATTTTGCATTTTTACCGAATGTTCGGCTGAAGTTCGTATTCGGCTAAAACTAATTTAGATCATAGGCCCATCGCTAATTTAGATCCAAGTCAATTCAAGGCACAAGAGAGCTCTGTCGTAGAATACAACTGCCTGCTCACGTTATACCGCCCCGACTTGGCCAAATTAAGTATACACAGAAAACGCGTAAAAAAACAGATTACTGAATGGTCAATTCACTCGAACATTTCAGAGACACAAGAAAATATAGAAAATATAATACAAAAAGACAATTATACATCGTAAACAATACAGTACACTAATAAAAATCATTTGATATCAATTTGTTACGAATAAGCACCTACTAATAATTTCTGTACAAAAAGTAATGATATCCCATGAAAAACATAAATGTGAAATGACAACCAAGTTCAATACTATGAGATATGCCTTGGTTTTTCACTACAACGACAAAAAAAGTGAGATCTAAATGGGCACCAGGTTCAATAGTCAGTCCTGAAATTTATTTATAACAACATATAATATTTTATAACAACTTAAAATATCGTTTCTTCTCAAAACTTAGGATAATATTATATTGAAGCCTAAAGTCTGACTTGGCTAGTTTTATTACAATAGTCTTCGCAAGTTCTAAAACTGTAAGTTCTTATTTTATTGTTCTGAAAATTTGGTTTGCTGGTAGAAACTAGCCATCGAACATAGGGCTCTTCCATGACTATTTTAGTAGGTACTTAATAATAATTCCTACATAAAAACTGGCCACGTCAGACTTTAGGGCTTCAAGACTTTAGGTCCCAAGTTTTAAGAAGAAACGATATTTTAAGTTGTTATAAAATATTATATGTTTTATAAATAAATTTCAGGACTTACTATTGAACCTGGTACCCATTTAGATCTCACTTTTTTTTGAAACGGCGGCGGTGAAACTCTGCATGGTGACTGAATTTCCAGAACCCAACAATATCCCCAGCGACCGCGCGCGCCCTTCCCGCACGCCTTTTTACATTTTATTCGAATTTAAAATTTCAATGGACTTATGGGCCATCCTGTACTTATTAAAATATTTTCCATATGTTTTAATCGTGGGAGAGCCTCAATAAGACGATTCGACTGGAGTAATGCTATCATCACAGCTTTAATCCAGTTTAAATCAGTAGCTTTTTGATTTTAACCAAGTGAGAATAACAATAAATATTACTTGTTCAGTTTGGAACAGTGGAGCAGTGTGTAAAATACAAATCGGCCATGCTCTTGGATATCTGAATTGAGTGGTACTGGGTTCCGAAACAACGAAATATTATTTTAGTTACAGTTAGGGATTATGTCGGATACATTCAATTAGATTTACAAACAGTACATAAAATCTACCAATAGCGAGCTAAATACCAAAATTATCACCTGAAGGCAAAAATAAACGTTTTGTTCATGTTACGTCGAATGGAAATATAAAATACAGAATTATGTTTGTACCCGAGTTTTGAAATCCAGAGATGAGCTACCCCTGTGTTTATATTAAATAGCATTTCCAGAAGGTTTCAAAGGATTATTTGCGTTTCAGGAGTATTCAATGCTATTTACTTAGATCACACAAGCTAAGTTGTATGATATAAGATACATTGTAAGTAGTATCCGAGCTATATTTTGACCACATGAACGAACTCCAAGTCAGAATCAAATATTTATATTTCAAGTAATTACATAACATATTTTACAGTGTTTTTGACGTCAATTTTCCTTCAAGTGCATACACGACCAGTTATTGAAAGAAGCCACTAGGTTTGTCTGAAAAGAAAATCAAAAGTATTTGTTAACAACATGATTATTTCTGCAAAGATCAGGTACATAATTTTAGTACTATTAACACTTAAAAAGAGCAATAAAGTAACTAAACTCTTAACAAAGTAAGAAAACAAAATAACATTACATGATTACTGAATGATTACTGCACCTTTTTAAATCCGCACAACTAATAAAACTGCATTTGTACACCGGTACAACTACGATAGTCACTATAGATTGACTGTACTATAGACTAGCTGAATCCCGCGGTGTTACCCGCGGTTATTGTTATACCGCGGGTAAGGCCGCGGAGCGAAGCTAGTCTAAAAAAAGTAGCCTAAGTTACTCATTAGTACTCAGCTACCTATTAGTGAAAATCCCGTCAAAATCGGTACAGCCGTTCCAGAGATTAGCCGAAACAGACAGACAGACGAAAATTGTAAAAAATATTATTTTGGTATATGTACCGTGTATACATGCTTAAGCATTTAGTAAAAAGCGGTTATTTTAATATTACAAACAGACACTCCAGTTTTATTTATTTGTATAGATTTAAATAAATAAAGAAGTTGTACCTTCAAAATCCCGTTAATCAATAACAATCCATTCGTCCGCCCGCGCAACTGCGGGCACCTCTGTACCCGTGAGCTTTGCAACATTCGTCCCATTCACGACGAATGCGATTGCAGACCTGGTTACAAGGTTGGACATAGACTGCATTGGCGATGTCCACGGTTATGATCATGACACATGCAGCGATCAACAGCAGGAACGCGATTTTATTGACGAAAGCCATTATTGTTGATTAAAGTTTTGTTTATTAGTTCTTGAGGCGAATGTGTATGGACTACAAGAACTGTACTGATGTTTAACAAAGTTTTACGCTATATATATAGTGCATTGCCAATATGTTTAATCAGCTTAACTAATTTAGTGTAACGTACTTATCATTAATAGCGTTGTTACATCACTTTTATTCTTCGAAAACATTCAACAACATTTGTAGATAAGAATAAAGTTTCAAGTTTTCCAAATATTCATTTAATTAATTTTGTTTTTTATGGGACTAATCCCGCCCACACGCCCACCACTGTAAATCCTGTACACCAGGATCAACAGCGGTGACCCACGAAAACACCGAGTTATGACACTCGGGAAGTCCCAGAAAAAATTAAACTGTCTTGGAACCCGCAACGAAATTAATCAGAAGAAAACTGGAGGAGTTGGAAATATAATAAGTCCACTTCCCTCCTTGGCAAACCGGAAGAGAAAAGAAGTCAAAATAGGCAGACGCCTTTTTCAAACCGGGAAGCACCACGGATAAAATATTATGGGTCCTAAGTGAGCTATATTTGATTTCTATAGTATGTATGGCAGAATCGCTTAAACGCACGGAATTTTTGTTTGTAAAAAAATAATTACTACTTATTTACGCATCGTGTCTCAGTTTACCCAACAAGATTTTTGTTATTCTCTCTCTCTCTTCTATTTCCCGTTCTACTAGCGCGGTAGTGTGTAAATCAGGGATATGTTTAGGACTCTGATTACTTGAATATTATTACAAGACTTGCCATGCTTTATAATTTAATTTATAATGATTTTATAAAAAAAAACTTGACTGCCTCGTCTGCCGCGCGGTTGGCATGTGCCAACCGCGCGGCAGACGAGGCGAGTCGTGACCGGCTCACGACAGGTGTCGGGTTCGATTCCTGGGTCGGACGAAATGTTTGTATGATCTACAAATATTTGTTTCAGAATTTGGGTGTTTTCTATGTATAATGTGTATGTATTTACAAAATAACAAGTATATAATATATGTATTTATATCAGTTGTCTAGTACCCATAGCACAAGCTCTGCTTAGCTTGGGACTAGGTGGCGTTGTGTGTTAGATGTCCGAAATATTTATTTATATATTATTAATACGAAACATTATGCATAGGTTATACTGAAATTATTATAAATTTATAATAATTTCAGTATAACCTATGCATAATTATAATAATTTCAATATAACCTATGCATAATGTTTCGTATTAATATATAATACGAAACATTATGCATAGGTTATACTGAAATTATTATAAATTTATAATAATTTCAGTATAACCTATGCATAATGTTTCGTATTAATATAATTATATTAAAGTATTTATTATTATTTATATTTATCTAATTATAATTAGATCGCAGGAAGCCGGTGGATGCGGGCACATTTCTTGTGGAGCCTTCACGGATGCCTACGTCGTCGACGTCTTTCGACTGAGGTGATGATAATTTTGTTATAATCAATTAATAAAATTATTCAACTAATGGTCTAAGATACGTAGAGAAACGACCTTTACCCATCCGTTTCATGGATGAAAAGTATTTTATATCAAATTTAATATTTTAAATAACATATCACGGGTGGGTTGGCTAAAAAATTCCTGGCCAAACTATTACACTGCGTTACACGATTTTGGTACCCGCTTAACTGATAGCTGGAATGAATAGGTAATGAGTCGTAGATATAAAGTTCCAAACATAAGAGGTATCTATCACGTCTAGTTTTCGAGGTACACGTCAATAAATATTTCAACTACCCTCACTTTACGCGTATGTAGTAGTTGACATTATCAATGTGTTATTCATTTTTTAGTGTTGTTTTGTTTACAAATCATTTCTATTCGATAACCTCAATATCATTTACTATATTTATTTGTAAATCTAATATGAGTTCTGAATGAAGTGTCCGTCGCAACTGCAAAGTTTGTAAATGTCTTTAGTCTTTAGGTTGTAAAGTTTCGTTAAAAATTCACTTTCTTCATACTTCACACTTCACTGTCGGTGATAAGCGGTGAGAGGTTCCTCTAGGATGTAAAGAAGCTTGAAGAATGATTTCAAGGCCGTTGAGATACAACTATGCTACGCGTTTACTGTTGGCGTTTAAAACGTGAAGATTCTACAAAGCACATCCAAACCAAATGCTTAGGCTTTGTTCGGACTATTTAGTAGATGGTTTATGTGAAGTTTGCACAAATTCGGTCGAGCGGTTCTTCATTTATCGACATACACGCAGGCGGAGCCGCGGACAACAGCTAGTAGAACATATAAACCTTGGGTTGTCTATCTGTTTCCTGGCATAGCTACTAGGTTGGCAGGTATAAACAGGTATGTCGATATTTGTTATTTTCACCCATTTGTATAACAAACAAATTTTATATAATAATCACAAATTTTAACAAAAAAAAAACCGACTTCAATCTGGACCAAATTTAAATGGGACCATACGGGAATATTGAGATATTCGTTAATTTGTCGCGTACATACATAATGCAAATTGAAGACTTATATGGTTTTCTCATGGATGACATGTCAGAACTGGACCAAATTTAAATGGGACCATTCGGAAAGCACCAGCTTTCAAATAAAAAAAGAATCATCAAAATCGGTTCACCCAGTCTAAAGTTATGAGGTAACAAACATAAACAAAAAAAAACAAAAAATACAGTCGAATTGAGAACCTCCTCCTTTTTGAAGTCGGTTGAAAATAAGCGCAGTTTCGTTGCAAATACGATGATATAGGGTTGTCCACAAAAAATCTGGCTTGAATAACGGTTATCGAGTTTTGAAAAGCATCTATTTATAAAATAACTAGCTGTGCCCACGACTTCGTTCGCGCGTGTGTAAAAAAATTTAAATCTTTATTCTCAAACTCATCTTCCAATAATTTTTCTGAATTTATAGAGAAACAAAACAAAGTCAATTTAAGAAAGTCTGTATGTACGTGTGAGTTTGTAATATAAGAAATTATTACAGAATTTCTTCATAAACAACATCACTTGTTTTTTCATTTGCGTCAGTGAGTATAGACAGGATTTGCGCACTGCTTATACGTGACAAAGATACATGAAGATGGGCATGAAAGAAGCAGGACTTTCGCAGATCTTCACCAACACGACTCCATAGTCTGTCCCTGGGCTTTATTTATCGTCATGCAAAAACTCACACTTAATGAGAACTGCAAATGTTTAAATCTAAACTGTGAAAAAAGTTTTCCCAGTGCCACCAGGTGCGTCTAGAAAAAGCATTACACCCAAATAATTATTGGCCCTTTTACAAACATGAAGGAAAATACACCTTTGTTCCTCCGTTACAGCCGGAATACCATCGCGAAGAGTATGTAAAAGCTTCGTAGAATCGTAATTACTTTCAGCTGAGTACTGCCGATTAGTACACTCTTCGTTGAAATGGCTTCGGGTAACCCTTAATAAGATAAAAAATGTTCACCAATAGACAAAACTATGTCTTGGATTTCATTTAAACAGCGATTATACATAATTTCCCGCTGCTGGTCATTCAATTCGCTGATAGAAATATTTCGATGCATATCGCGAATGTGATCTTCGACTAAGTTGTTTTGGTAATTTGTCACAATTGGGCAGCATCTGCAAGTCACTGACGCATGCCTCATTTAGAGCGTGATGCCAATGTTGGTCGCCATCGAGCAGATATCGTGCTCGGCAAGCAGTTTGAAACGTTGGGTGTTGCATGTCATCGACTCTTTCGAAGCTTCGAATGAAGTAGGTCTTCCGAGGACGTGTTCTTTAAAAACTTTAGGAACACCCTTTACTGGTGTGCCTCTTTTTCGACGTTTAAACCTTCCTTGTTGTATGTAAAGTAATTTACTGGCGCTTCATCGTAGAGCAAAGTTTTAGTAAAATCATCAGTCTGACATAACTGAAAGAATGCCTATAAAGTGATATGTAGAGAATTTTCTAATCGCTCCGTAAAATTTTCAAAGTCAAAACATATTCGCTGGCCTCCTTCCACGTGTACAGCGAAATGAGTCACAGGTGGGTATCTATCGTTGACAGGGAAACTGAGTACACAGCTTCGGATGAACTTATGTAGCGGCCAGACTGTAATCTTGTTACTTAGTCCCATTCATTTCGTAAATCATTTGCGTCTAGATTGCTTCCTTTATTTATGTACCTACTTACAAATATATTTGATAGACTCCACTCTGATGCACATTTCGACATTTTATGTGGGCGTTAATTGTTTTGGATAAAACAGGAGAGTATGGTACTATCCATTTATTATTGTCAACCATCATCGGATGTTGGCCTCGTAATTGAATTTCTGCAGCAAATCCTCCTTGTTGCTGCAAATTTCGGCGGTACTTGGGGTAGCCATTCTCGTCTGTTATAATTTGTTGAATCATTGCTTTTGGGTACCGATTCGCACACTGACCGTTCTGTATGCACAGAGAGTTGGTAGTTGGTATTTAATGCACAGCATGAGCCATGAACCATGTGCTTTTAGAGATATGTTATATTTTACTTTGACAGGTAGTCAATAGATGGCGCTGGCTTTAAACTGTATACCCTACCCTGTATATAAGTTACTCTATGGAAAGGAGACATTGATAAACAAAACGCTTGCGCCTGTCCAGTAGTCTTTGCGTGAAAGCCGGATAACAGACAGACTCTGACAGACGGACAAAAATTTATATCTCATATTCTGATCTTCAAAATAAATTATAGCCTATACGTAGCCGAGGCTTAATAGCTATATATCAAAAAAAGTTTCACAATCCGTCCAGTAATTTTTGCGTGAAAGCCGGGCAACAGACAAGTTGTTTTGACTTGTGTTGCTTGTGTAAAGTATTTTTTTTTGTTGCATTAATTCCGCGAGACAAATATCCAGGTCTGAAACATGATATTTGTCTCGCGGAATTAAAGCTAAATATATTTCATAGCATTTAATGTCATGGATTTCCGCAAAGTAACGCCTGATTCCATAACTTATTTTTTTTTGGTTTTTATTCAATGTACAGAATTGAACTCTTCTACAGTTTTATTATATGTATAGATATTTATAGATTTAGGTTTTATAAATTAGTTCTGGAGATGAATATGTGTAGACTACAAGGACTGTACGGATGCTTTAGAAAGTTTTTCACTATTTATATTGATTTGTCAAGATTTTGAGTCAGCTTACTTGGATAAGTAAGTTCTAAATGGGTTTGTCTTATAGCAATTGCTTAGTAATTTCTTTTGTATTTAAACAATACTTTTCCTTTTCAAGTATATGCATAGGATTGTTAAATAAGGATAAAGTTTTAAGTTATGCTAATGTTACCTTTGTTTATATGCACTTATAATTAGTGATTACGTGTAATTACACTATCTCAAAAAGAAAATGCAGGTTTTAATTTTGAAATAGTTATTTGATAAGAGTTCTTGTTACTCAATGCTAAGCGTAGGTATCTTCTAGTTAACTTTTATTTATTTACATAATTCGAAAACAACTTAAATATGTTTCAAATGATGTGTTTAAACTATTACTAGTTTTACTATTTTACTTACTATTACTACTCCTGTCCCAGTCTGCGGGCTGCGGATAGTGTTAAATATCTAGGTGTGATAATTGATAGAAATTTGAGTTTTAGAGAGCACATTGAACAATTATCAAAAAGAGTCCGTAAGCTTATATTTATTTTCAAAAACTTAAGACATGTGGCTGATAGGAAAGTGATTAGGACAGTCTACCTGTCACTTTGCCAGTCACTTATAACGTACTGCATAACTTCATGGGGTGGAGTTGCAAAAAAATATCTCCTTCTGATTGAAAGATCACAAAGGGCCATTCTTAAAGTAAGCTCCTTTTTACCCTTTTTCCATCCTACCACTGACGTCTACTTACAAAGTGACGTCCTAACAGTTCGACAGCTCTTTGTGTTGCATACAGTGATTAAGCAACATTCAATGATAGGTTTTGATCCAGCACTTATATCCCAAAGGCGTAGGAAAGACAGGGTCTGCAACATAGGCAAATCAAATACTAGCTTTTCACAGAACTACTTCTACTATCTAGGTGCCTCTCTGTATAATAAAGTAAATCGTATTCTCTCAATATATGCCCATACCAGGTCTACATGCCAACCGATAATTGTTGAATGGTTAAAAACCTTAGATTATCGCACTACAGAAAATTTACTACATAACTAATAGTGTCGAGCACGAGGATGTTAATTTGATTCATGAAACAAGGTATATGAGAATTTCAGAATAAACAGATTAGTAAATGCAACTAAATTACACACACACACTCACACTCACTTACCTACATACATACACACACACATATATACACAAACATACACTAGTGAAAAACACACTTTGAGGTGTCCGGTATGTTATTTTATTTATTTCTCTTGTTTGCTTTTAATTTTTTTCTTCTTTTACTTTATTTTGGCCGCATTTCTGTGTCTTATCAAATGTACTATAGTGTAAAACTTTATAAACAGCTAGCTATGTGTCAGCGGGGTGAGCGCCTGGTGATCTGAGCTACAGACTCACGTCTAATTCAGACACCAGTCCTCTCACAATTGCTGTATTGTTGTCCTGTTGTGACTTATTGTAAAAAATAAATCATATTGCATGTATTAATAATTGTGAGAAGAGAAATAAAGAAATTATTATTATTATTATTATTATTATTATTATTAAATGTATTTAATTAATACATTGGTTAAAAGAGTGCTACATTCCTTTTAATTGCAATGTTTTATCCTGGTTATTGTATTTCATTCGTGTCTTAATATAATTGAATATCTTTGTAGACGATTCTCTAAAAATATTAGTTCAAAATATTTTTTACAAATTTGTTTGGATTTTATTTCAAAGATTTTAAAGAATATTTGTTAGATATTTCATTATATATTAAATAAATGGTTTATTCTGTTTTAATTTTACTTTCAAACATCTTCTTATTTATTACTAGCTGTTGCCCGCGGCGCCGCCCGCGTGAATGTCGATTTTCGCGGCAAATAGTAACCTGTATAAGCTATATTACTGTAAAGTTTCATCCAAATCCGTTCAGAAGTTTTAGCGTGAAAGAGTAACAAACACACACTCACACACATTTTGTATTTTGTTTCTGGTAAATTATCATAACTATTAAGTTATATGTTTGTTTATATTAAAAATTATAACTCCTAATTCAAGTATTTTAAACTTAAAATTGATCTTTTACATTTTTATTATACGATAAAAAAGTAATCATATAACGTACCTATTGTAAAGTATCTTTTAGAAACTGTTTAAGAACTACCAGATGTGGATGTTGTGTTAGTTACATTGAGATGATAATTTTAGGAACTGGTCACACACACTTTTTTGGAAATATAAATACAATGTAGATTATTTATATATTATTTATTAACTTTATGCACTAAGAATGTACATCGGCGGACTTAATGCCCAGAGCATTCTCTTCCAGTCGACCTTCGGGTGGTGGAGAAATCTTATAAGGCAGGTGTGTGAAATCTTATATACATAAGAAGTCCGTTCAAATTTACAATAATCACATCATATTCAACGTTATACATACAAACATACGTATATAAGTAGATATACATATACAGATTACGTATACATAAATACAACATTTATACACTAAATAATGGAAAAAAAAACTTCGTTTAAAAAAACCGACTTAAAAACTAAAAAGTATCAAATAACTTGTATATGCTACCTATTCATAGGTTTGAAGTCGGTGCCAAGCCAAATGTAATAGAAGGTACCACACTCGCTATATTTCGAGACGAACGTCAACGACGTCACCGACGCTTCGGTTGTTTTGTTCTACGCGAAGAGCAGCTATCCCGCTCAAGGTCACGCCATATCAGGAGATATGGTGGCCATGGGACCACATGAGGAGCATACCCTTTCGAATACAAAAATAATTTTCAAATTCGGTCCACAAATTGACGGAGGAGTAATCCGTGTACATTCATACATTAAGAAAAAAAATCGATGAAATTAAGAACCTCCGCCTTTTGGAAGTCGTTTAAAAAGGACGGTAAGCTATAGATTAGAAAATTCTGCCAGTTCATTGAGAATCGAGCGGGAGCGCATTCCAGAGTATTACTGCTCGAACAAAGAAGGAACAGTTCACGAAGTCGGAGTAATGAGACGGACATGAGAGAAGCAGATTATTAACTGAGCTAGGATTTCTATCGTGATAAGAGCACAGGTATCGGAAATACGGAGCAAGGTAGGTAGGTAAGGATGGCGAGTTGAGAAATGAAAATAGAAAGGTAAGTGCTCGCTGATTGCACTGTAGGCGAATAGGTAACCATTTTAACTGGGAACGCAAAGCAGACACATGGTCATACTTTCGAATATTGAAAATAAATCGAATGCAGTTATTAAGAAGACGGTCAAGCTTGTTAAGGAGGTCTGCATTCAGGTCGAAGTAACACACATCACCATAGTACATTCAGTGTTCCGCAAACTTTTTGGGTTCAAGGTACATCTAGGAAGATTAAAAATTTTGGAGGTACACCATAATTTAAAAATATTTTTAAGTAATAAAAAACAATGTTTCTTATTAGTCACAAAACTATATTTTTATTTTACACTTTAATTGAGCATAGGCGGTCTCATCTCTCGTCGATCGTCTTGAGGCGTTCCCATTTTTGTTTTTTACTGTGGTAAGAGTTAAAAATCCTAATCCACATAACTTTAAAATTTTCTTATCTAGTTTTATGGTTAGGCAGATTTAGACAAAATAAAAAGATCTCAGAAATTACAGAATAAAAAATAAAAAGTCCTCAGAAATCAGAACAGACTTGTCTATAAATAAATTCTGAAAGCTGCAGCACTTTGAATAGGAAGGGAAGAATAGAAATAGGGCGAAAATTTTCAGGAAAGGAAGAATAAGAATAGGGCGAAAATGTTCAGAAAGAGAATAATAGAAATGGAGCGAACATATTCAGGAAGGGTAGAATAAAAATAAACTTCGTACCGCCATATTTACATATCTGTCTCAGCTGGTCTCAGCTTCCTACAGGCAGTGTACAGTCGCGGACAAAGAAAAAGACTTTTCCCGTTATTAAAAAAAAAAAAGTTAATTTTTTTTTTTTTTAAATCTATGTCCTACCTCGTAGTATGAACTCAAATCGTGCCAAGTTTCATTTTAATCCATTCAGTAGTTTCAGCGTGATGCGCGGCCAAGATACAGACAGACGTCGGGGACAAAAAAAAAACTTTGCCCGCTATCTTCTAATTTTTTTTATACACAAACCTTGTCCTAACAATAAGGTCCTTTAATAATAATTATTTTTACGGGAATTAACGCGATCACTATTTCAAGGTACTACATACCTCTGTTTTGCCTGACGTTTAAAAAAAAAAAAAAGTCCTACACATAAAAAAAGAATCATTTAATTTGGTGCAGCCGATCGGAAGTTATGCGCGTACATACATTTCGGCGATACATTTTTATATAAATAGATATGTTGATACTGAATTTTAAAAATATTATCTAATATCTTTACCATTTTTATTTGCATTCTAAACAGTGACAACCAACAAAATATGTCAATACAATGACAATTTCTGAATGAACCAACAATAACAACCATCAAAATAATAATATTAAAATACGCGCTAATAATATATAAATCATATGTGGTGTCTATTTAAAACCCTTAATTTCATTCGTGTAATAATATATGATGCCTATTTAAAACTCTTATTTTAATAAGTGCTTCAATTTGACAGTCAAAACTTTGACAGGAAAGTTGGTAGAACAGTTTTGAAGGGCAAAAGGAAATTGTTGTTTTTATTATCTTCCCCGCAATTTTTCCATATTTTCTCACCGTTTAAACCTTCCCTGAACCACGGCAAACATTTCAAAACCTAAATCAGCTAAATCGGCCCGGCGGTTCTCGAGTTTTAGCGAGACAAACGAACAGCAGATCATTTTTAGGGTTCCGTGCGAAAGGCAAAAAACGGAACCCTTATAGATTCGTCATGTCTGTCTGTCTGTCCGTCCGTATGTCACAGCCACTTTTTTCCGAAACTATAAAACCTATAATGTTGAAACTTGGTAAGTAGATGTATTCTGTGAACCGCATTAAGATTTTCCCACAAAAATAAAAAAAAAACAATAAATTATGGGGGTCCCCATACTTAGAACTGAAACTCAATTTTTTTTTTTTCATGAAACCCATACGTGTGGGTGTGGGTAGGTCTTTGAAAATGATATTGATGTTTCTAATATCATGCTTTTCTAAACTGATTAGTTTGCGCGAGAGACACTTCCAAAGCGGTAAAGTGTGTGTCCCCCCCCCTGTGACTTCTAAAATAAGAGAATGATAAATCTAAAAAAAAAATATGATGTACATTAGCATGCAAACTTCCAACGAAAATTGGTTTGAACGAAATCTAGTAAGTAATTAGTTTTTTTTTAATACGTCATAAATCGTAAACTGCAATTTACCATTCATTCAATCAACACAAATATAAAAATAAAATAAAAATTGTATTATGCTACTTGCTGCTGCGGAACCCTTCATGGGCGAGTCCGACTCGCACTTGGCCGCTTTTTATAGGATATAACAGAAGAAAAAGATATACAAATTGTTTTGTCAACTTTGCAAGTTTTTTCTAGTAATCTATTACTGTAAAACCAGCAAATTAAATACAGTCTACTGAAAAGTCGTCTTCCTTCATACATTTGGACCGTGCTCCTTTACAATGACCATTTAACGTTATTATGGTATTTTAGTTTTTGGTTCAGAATCGATTAGAGCGTCCTCCCAAAAAAATCTAAATTTCTCTAATGTACAGAATTAATTATACCTACCTACCTATTATTATACCTACTTTAAAAATTAATCATATATAGATTACTCGTATATAGGATAGGTACATCCTACTGTGAAGTTAGTGTTACTTAATTCCAATAGATGTCGCTGTTAAGTTTAGAAACAATTTTCTATAAAATTTCATTGCTTCAGTGACGATTAGAGAGCCCTCCCGATAAAACATCTAAATTTCTTTAATGTACAGAATTGATCTGTTACATCATATTTTTATTATACGTTCAAAAGAAAATCATATTACGTACCTATTGTAAAGTTAGTTACTTGAGTCCAAGAGATGTCGCTGTTTTAAGCATAGAAACAGACAAACTCAACGTCTACAGATTTATTATACGTGATATATGTATAAATAGATCACGGAACAATATTTAAAGTACTTGCTGTCTAGCAAAAAAAGAATGAATGAAATCACGTGTTATTGAATTACAACCAAGTACATATTTTGACTTTCATCCCTTCTTCTCTAGGAAACCGTGCTGAATTTATGGATAGAGAGATTTCGATAAATCAAATACTTAATGCTACACCGAATTATACGTAATACGTTCTACGATTATTCCACGATATATTAATCAAAGTGTTATTAATTACGCATGGCTGGCAATAGATGTCACTACATGTTGTTTTACGTAATGATAAATTCTTTATAATTTTTTTTTCCAATAGATAGAGAGATTGTGATAAATTAAATACTTTATGCTACAATCTTCAGAGTTTCTCCTTTCTAACAAAAAAAGAATTATTGCAATCGGACTACTCGTTAATGAATTACAATTAATTACACATTTTGATTTTCATCCCCCCTCACAGGGAAACCGTCCGGAATTTCGGAATAAAAAGTATCCTATGTCCTACCTCGGAGTATGAACTCAAATCATGCCAAGTTTCATTTGAATCCATTCAGTAGTTTCGGCGTGATGCGCGGCCAAGGTACAGACAGACAGACAGACAGACAAAAATGAAAAAAAAAATAGTTTTGGTTTCAGTATCGATAACAGAGTGCCCTCCAAAAAAAATTACAAAATATCTTCAATGTACAGAATTTGACCTGTTACATTTTTATTATAAGTATAGATACTGAAAATGTACACGAAAATGCGAGAAAAGTCATAAAAACATCGATTCCTTTTTAGAGACACTATAAATAATGAAATAATATAAACTAGTAATTAACTATCATAATACTAATTTATGGATAACGCAAAGTATTATCCAAAAAAAGTGGGATTCGAACCTAAAACACCAAGTACAGAAGAAAGCCTGGAGTTGACTGCTTAAAAACCACTTCGACATCCCCGCATTCAAGTTTAATAATAATAATATTATCAATTTAATTAGATATTAATCAACATTATTCAAGGTACAAAATATTTAACTTACATTGCTGGTTAAAAAAACTCAAAACTTCCTTTGTCAGGGGAGGTTTATGTCCAGCAGTGGACTATTAAAAGCTGATTGGTCGGTTAACAAAACAACTTTAACTGTTTTTTTGCAAACTGGATGTAGACATAATGGAAAGTGCAGTTTTACACTTAACATTTGATTATTTTTATTTTATAAATTAATTTAATTTATACTCTCGATTGTCGTCACTTGATGGAACTTGTTATAATACATTCTAGAATTAATATCACTAGAAGTAACCTTTGATGATGCCATAAGGCGAAACAGGTCAGGTGTAAACAAAAATAAAATGGTGGAATAAGTACAAGTGATTTTAATTCTAGAATATATATTTATTGTTTAATATTTAACAACAACTGTTTGATTATTGTTATAATGACTTATCAAGTATTCTTGTCGTAGACCGACGTTTTGTAAAGTGTTGGGTGATATTTGAATGTGTGTTAATGTTTGAATAGTGAGTTTATTAGATTGATCCGGAACGACCTCCTGGGACCCCAAGTCACCTTCACAACAAACATTTATTTATATCATATACTATCTGACTTCGTACCGCCATATTTACATATCAGAATTCTGTCTCGGCTTCCCGCCCCGGGCAAAAAAATGACTTTTCCCGTTATCTTTTAATTGTTCTTGTACAAACACATAAAAAAAAGAATTATTTAATTTGGTGCTCCCGATCGGAAATTATGCGCGTACATATATTTCGGCGTATATATATATATATATATATATATACATATATATATTTAAATAATATAAAAATAAAAGAATTATTCTATATATCTAATTTATATAAAATTACATCATTGCCATTGAAGAAATAAAACGTTATACAACCCATGATGAGCAACTTAAAACAATATCGAATAACACCTGCTTCCCTGTTCGCGGTTTGTGGGGTTCATTTTGCCTGAACATATTACATTTCAATTCGAAAGGGGTGCTGCTAAAATTACCAAATGTAATTTGCCTTTGTAAGTATTACTTAAGGCGCGTCTCCAACGGAATTTGACAACACAAAAAAAGGTTATATAAATAAATATTTCGGACATTTTAACACACAACGCCATCTAGTCCCAAGCTAAGCAGAGTTTGTGTTATGGGTACTAGACAACTGATATAAATACATATATTACTTTTTTTGTGAATACATACATATTATAAATAGGAAACACCCAAACTCCGAAATAAATATTTGCAGATCATACAAACATTTGATACGACCCGGGAATCGAACCCGAGACCTCAAGCACAGCAGTCGCATACGCTAGCAATGCGCCACAGAGGCAGGTTGACAACACAAAGTTGCCGACTTTTGTTCGGCGGAGATTCGGCTTTACAGAAACTTTTATCACCAACACAAAAGTTGACAACTTTTGTTATGTGGAGATTCGGCTTTAGAATCTACATTTGAGATGGCTTCCAGTTTTTAGTTCATAGTGAGATAAATCATTATTAAAACTGCATTGGGTGCATCTTATCAATATAGTTTACATAAACAAAATCTTCTTCTTCTTTTGATGAAATGGCAAGCAGCCGGATATCACGGATCAGCTATTTCTGCCAATGTCGAGTGTTTAAAGTCTTCAAATTATAAGTCTTTAAGACTTCGTCGTGATGAAATTAATGTTAAAAAAAATATAAAAAACGAGGATGAGATGAAACGGGGACCGTCTTCCGAAAAAACAAAAAACGATCTCCTACATAAACAATATCAATAACAATACTTTTCTTGTGCTGCCAGATTAGAAAGAGTGTCACCACCATAGAGCCATAATAGATAGAGTAGGGAAGACATACGGCTGCCTGTAAGCGGAAACGTCTAATGGTTAGAAAGAGAGAGAAGATCGCGGTACCCTATCTGTCTTTCTCTCCTGACGCATGCGCAGTAAAGGATATGGTAATCCAATCACAACAATTAACCGTCTAATCGTTCTGCAATGCTGCTTTTTCGCGCTAACTGCGCTTACGCGAGTAGAGAGAGACAGATAGGTACTGCGATCGTCTCTCTCTTTCTAACCATGGGACGGCTGGAGGCTTGGCTCCCCTGCTCTATCTATAATAACTCTATTCACCACTGCTATTCATTTCGTTATGTCGTAAGAGTCGACTAAAATAGAAAAACCTAGAAAAGTCTAGGACAACAGTTGGACTGCAAAGAGTTGGAAAACTTGAAACATCCCCTACACTGTAACTAGGCCAAAATCACCTTTTTAAAAATAAGTATATATCCAACTGTTCATGACGATTTATAAAATAAAATGAACTTTGTATGCTCTAAACAAAAAATAAATAGGTATTTTAAAGCGAAATAACAAAAAATACAAGGAAGTTAATTAAATATATACATTATTCGTTGAAAACCAAAACAAAGAAAACAAAATAATAATAAAAATAATAAGTTATCTAAATACATATAGCTTCTCTGATATTATAAACCTAAGCACATACAAGGTTAAGAGAAGTCTAGTCTACTTAATTAGTGTACATTGTACATAAGGAAAACTTTGAGAATAATATACAGATATGCTTTGTAAACTTGGTCCTGGGTTTTATGCTTCGTTTGCCTGGACATATTTTTAACCGACTTCAAAAAAAGGAGGAGGTTCTCAATTCAACTGTTTTTTTTATGTTTGTTACCTCATAACTTTCGACTGGGTAAACCGATTTTGATGATTCTTTTTTTTATTTGAAAGCTGGTGCTTCCTGTGTTTCCATTTAAATTTGGTCCAGATTGAAGTCTTTTTTTTTTGTTAAAATTTGTATATTATTGTGTGTGGACCCAAGATCTATTTCCAAAACCAAAGCAGCTCAGCTCAGTTACTATAACCTAAATACTTATAATATTATACAAGTCTGCCAGTGAAAATAGTGTGGATATTGTACCGTATATCTAGAAATTTTCAAAATGTATCCGAACAAACAGGGTAAAATGCTTAAATTTGAGGTTACGGTACATGAATTATTAGTTTTACCTATGTTTTCATAATTAAATAAGTTTTCATTAACATAATATTAAATTAGACTCACAGTTGTTGATTAATGGCCTTAGGGTATTATAGAAATGTGTTTGATGAAAATTAAAATTTAAACAGGCTACAAAATTAGACAGGCTTATAAAACAACTTTTTAAACACGTGTTATGGTTGTCTGAAAGAAATTGCCGTGAGCAATAAGATTGCCGATTGTTTTACTTACATACTTTGTAACTCATTTACTGTACTATTTTGCTTTGTATATTAAATAAAGAAAAAAAATTAAAATAAAAAAAATTCATCACCTCAACTTTACAAAAAATAACCATGACTTTGAAATGATTAAAATTCAGGCTTTTAGATTTATCCACAATGAAGTTTAAGGGGGTTGAAAATGGCCTAAACTGGTTCGAGAAAATGCCAGATACTGCTACCTCCTCAATTCCGTTCAAATTGTCGTTAAATAAGAGTTAAGTTATTGTAACAATCATAGATAAAATACCCATTTATTGCTAATGTGCTAATGGAACTAGAGTAGTATTTTGCTCTTCAGTACAGCACAGTAACTGCTTTACTAAAAAACATTTACAATATAAATTCGGTGCACGAGACTGACTGTTTAATTTACCTATATAGTTGTCGTCAGTTATTTTTGGCAAATTTAGACAAGTTTTGTATTTCCACCTCCTGAGATCAGACGAAAAAACTCATGAATATTCAATATGCAGCATTGTTTCATATGCAAGTAATTTAAATGCAAATTGGATTTCTTTCGACATCAATTTAACTTGTACTGACACCATAGATAAACTACACACAAAGTTCGACATATATGCATAGCATATATTTGCTCCCTGAATATGAAAAGCTGTTTTAGATTTCCGAACACGTTTCGCGCTGCTCCACCTATGTCAGTCAAATGAGTCTTTTCTACTTTCCAACAACCGGAATTCTAAGTATTGGCTAAATAACTTTCTTTAAGCCGAGATTCAATTTAGTATTTTGAATAGTCCAAACTTGTGCAATATACATTCAATGTTTGAAAAAAATATGTTCGATAAAAGTGATGGTAATTTCAGTATTCTGTAAGTAGTGTTACCGTTCTTGTAGCGGTAAGACCTAAAACCGCGTACCGCAAGACTGAACGTCGGTACGAAGCCGCTTCTGGAGAGTCTTGGGGGAGGCCTATGTCGACATGCTACGGCAACTTCGAAGTAACTGTATGTTGTCAAAATAAAACAATAATATATTGATTAAAATTCAATCTATTTCGGTTCAGTTGGTGATTAATCAAGAGGTATTAGGCTCGAATCCTGGGTCGGGCCTAAAAGTGTTATGGAGTTTTTCAGAAATTCTTAATAACAGCCCGGAGTTTGGAACTCGGGGTCTTCAGCTCCGTGCCCCGAAGAGCACGTAAAGCCGCCGCTCCTACTCCTAAACTCTCCCCGGTCATGTCGGATAGTCGTCCCACCGGATTCTGAAAGTAAGGGAAGAGAGAGAGAGAGAGCAATTATGTTTGCGCACACACTTGAGTGCTTAAAGATCTGCGTAGTTGGCTGATCGTACTCTCATCGGCTAGGAGTACATCATCATCATTTTAATTAAACTGTTTTTTGTTTTTAATTGTCTTTTAATCGTTTTTCATGTTTTTGTATGAAAGTTGCAGATTATAAGAATATATTTGAGCTTTGCGTTAACGTGAATAAGAAATTAAGAAGTGAAACGGTACGAACACTTACAAAATTTAATAAGTTTATAATATTTTTTTATCGCAACAACACTATGACTACACCAAGGGCGGTAGAGATTTTCCTTTAAGTTCCTTTTAATTATCATTAAGCCTTCTGAATCAAAATGGTATTAAGAAGCAATTTCAAAGATCTTAAACAGAATACAATAAAAACAAGCCACTTTTTGTCTTAACAATTTATGTCCTTTATTGTAACAGCATTTTCCGATCAGATATTACCAGTTTTTAATTACCTTTTTCAGGTAAAATCTTGAATCGGGGTTTAGTTCAGGTTAATAATGTACTGGTTCTCCCTTTAGGAAGAGCTCTATGTCATTGAAGAATCCCTTGGTTGGTATTCAAACTTACAAGTACATAGTTAAAGTTAGAGCTTCTACACAAGCGGTCTATGGCTCAGCTTTACTAAGCGGGCCTACAATGCCCTGCGGATCCAGTACAATAACGTCTTTAGGGTTTTGTTGAAACTCCCACGCTTCTGTAGTGCTTCGGGCATGTTTGCCGATGCGTGTGTAGATGATTTCTATGCGATTATGTGCAAGAAGACAGCGTCTGTGGTGCTGCGTTTGCGTGGTAGTAGCAATGCGATTTTGAAAATGATAGCAGAAAGAATGGACTCCGCCATACTCTGTCGTTTCACTGAACTCCATGTTAGGAGAGGAAACTGATTGTGTCTATGTGGTTTTGTTGCTGCTTTGTTTCTGTAGTTTTGTTGCTACTTAAACCTTTGAATTTTGATTTTAATTGTGTGATTTTTGAATCAATTTTGATTTTAGTCATGTTTTTAGTTTGATTTTAATTGTGATTTTATTTTGATTTTTTATTGTGATTTTATTTTGATTTTTTAGTGCGATTTTATTGTGATTTTTATTGTGATTTAATTGTAATTTTGTTTTATTTCTGATTTCGATTTTATTTTGACTTTTGATGTTTTTAATGTTAATTTTATTGAATGATTTTATTTGATTTTTATTTTATTGTATGCATGCAAATATGGATTGTACATGGTCTGAAATAACTGGATTATATATAGTCATAAGACCGATGTATTAACCATTACACCTGCTGGATATACTAGTTTAAAAAATATATAAATAAACATATGTAAGAAATTAGTAAGTTAGTTAATATTACGGAAATCAAATCTATACTTATAATAAAAATGTAACAGTTCCAATTCTGTACATTAAAAATATTTTGAAATTTTTTTTTGGAGGGCTGTCTATAGTCGATACTGAAGCCAAAACTGTATTTTTTTTTGTCTGCCTGTCTGTTACTTGCCCGCGCATCACGCCAAAACTACTGAATAGATTCAAATGAAACTTGGCATGATTTGAGTTCATAGTACGAGGTAGGACATCGGATACTTTTTATCCTGAAATTCAGCACGGTTTTCTGGCGCTCTCTAGGATAGAAAGTCAAAATATGTACTTAGTTGTAATTCAATAACACATAGTCCGATTTTATTCATTCTTTTTTTGCTAGAAAGAAAAAAAAATGAAGATAACGGGGACATTTTTTTTTGTCCACGACTGTACTCTGCCTGTGGGAAGCTGAGACAGATGGCGGTACGAAGTTCGGCGGGTCAGCTAGTAAATTATATACGTTTTGATCAAACCTATACCCTTAGTGCAGTTAGCTAACTAGATTGAAAGATATCGGGAAACTATAAGAGAACTAACTTAGTTAATTTATGGAACTTTTTGAACTGTCAGTAGAGTAGTTGCTTAAATCCTAATTCGTAATGTGTTACGTAAGATATCGGTACGCAAAATTTGACGTTATCACTCTGCTTCTGTAAGTTATGATTTTATAGCTTGATTCTATTGATTCTATAGCTTTTTATAAATTTTGACACAATATAATATCACATTAACCTATCGAGCTGTTGTCTATTGCTAGTGAGTGTGGGATCGAAGGTGGAGGTCCAATAATGCAGGGGTGACATGGTATCGTGGTATGTGACTAATGTGTGTAGTGTGTTAGCAAACGGTGCCGGAAACACTGTGACAGTCAGGAGTGAAAAGGGAACCAACATCAGTTAACAACCCTGGAAGAGTGCCCCGTCAGGTCGCACAATATCCATGGAGTGGCTTGCATTGCTGGTTGGTGACCCAGCGACCACATCTTTTTTTTTGTGCGCACGTCCCCTCGTATATCACCAACTGGTGGTTATGGCGGACTCGAACCGACTAAAAACCGCATACCGTCTCTACTACTAGAAGCCGGGGAACCAGGTGCACCCTCGGAAGGAAATCTCTGGAACCTCGACGTAAGCGATTACTGCCGCCGAGGGGCGGCGGTAATCGCTTACCATCAGGCGATACGTCTGCTCGTTTGACCACCTATTCCATATAAAAAAAACTACTCACGCATTCCATGACGTCAGTCTCGTAGGTTTTTCATAAAAATTGGACCTACCATATTTAAAGCAAATTTATATATACGTATCACTTTAAGATAATTGACTATCGCCGCCTATAAACACCTGCAAATCAAGAGTCACAAGTGTGTTACTGCCATTTAAGTGTCCCCTAATAATATACGGGAAGCCAAGGTTTTTGTCACGATAGTAAAAAGGAACGAAATATTTAGTTCTCATTCCTCGCCAATTTTATGTAAGGGCGTGGTATCACTTCAGTCGTGACCGACCATTCGCGTCAAAGCAAAAATAATATTAAAGAAATAATTTCAAGAAAATATACACACATTTATTCAGATACATTCATTTAAACATATTCATTCGTAGATACATACACAACGAAACAGCCAAGCCATACATTTTTACTGAGATGTAGAGTTTATGAAGTTAGGGTTGGTAGAGTTAGGGCATGTAGATTCAGAACCTTGGCTCTACATGAGATCTGATATCTTTTTCACAGGGTAGGCCATATGCAGTCGTCTTGGCAACATTTTACATGAAAAGGTTTTTGGTGGGATTTCATTTCTTTTTGTAAATTGCTTGAGGCAGTTTTTTTTATTTTTTGGTGTGTATTTCTCGTACATCTTCTTTCTTCTCTCGAAAAAGTCTGTGTACCAAAAATAAAACCTCTAGCATAAAAATTTGTGAAAGTCTCATACAAACTTTCACCCCCCAAATTTGGGGGTTGGGGGGCAAAAGTAATAGGTTTATGAATTTTTTTGTTGTTTGTATACCAAACTTAGTTTACATACCAAATGTCAGCTTTCTAGCACTTCAGGAAGTACCCGAACAGTTTTGATGATCATCAGTGTGTCAGTGACGAAATCTGTGTTTTTTAGGTATCAATAAAATCTAAAGTATTAGACCTATGCAATTGAAACTTTGTATGTTTCATTATTTTATTGGTGACATCATATCCTGAGAATTTGAACGATCTGGTATGTCAGGAACCAAAGTTATGAGGGTTCAAAAAAACGACGAAACACTTCGAGAAAAGGTAGGTAGTGCCCTTGCGCTTCGCTTGGCTCGTCTTGGCGGGGGCACTACCGTGCCCCCAGATACAGATACATTTTATTCCGAAGATAATCAAATAATTATTAACTATCATGAAGTTATAAACGTCTTAATTAGTAGTAGTAGGGTAATAAATGTTATTTTAGTATTAACAAGAAGAGTTTTTTGTAGTAACTAAAGCAATTTTCCTCGTACAATTTTGAAGCATATTTAAATATAAAAAGCAAGTAAAATACACTAATAAAGACGTAACAGTGTGAGACTCAGATATGTAGCGAAGCGGAAGCAGCGCACTAAATTAAGCCACAAAATGGTAAAATTAAAATTCGCGGCTACCATCAAGATGAGAACTACAATGGCAAATATTTATTCAGTTAACTGGAACAGTTTCATGAACTACTTAATTATTTTCATTTTATTAGTTTCTATTTTAATTTTGATTCGGTGAATGGTCTGTAATAACATGCAGTAAAACTATAAAGATTTTAGTAATGAATGTAAACCGTATAAGGTACTCCACGTACCTACTAAAAGTTAAAAAAAATTGCAGTAAACTTATTTTTAACTAGCTTTTGCCTGCGGCTCTGTCCGCGTAAAGATCGGTTATCGCGGTAATTCTTCAAACTGATATAACTTTATTTTTTATGAACCAATTGAAATGAATCAACCACTAAATGTTAAGTGGAGCAAACCGCAACGCATTAGTGAAAACCGCATTTAAATCGGTTAAGCTGTTTTTGAGATTAGCGTGCACAAATGTACAGACAAACAGACGTGCAGATAAAAAGACAAAATTCAAGTCCATGTAAAGACAGCGACCAGTTCCGATTTTATTATGTGTATTGATTTGAACTTCAATTTTCAAAAGATGATTGTCCAAATCCCTATCTGTATTTCATAGAATGAGTTGCAAATTTTTCAGAATCAGCCATTGTCTTTTCGATATAATTAAAATTGTAGATGAACACGTAAAGTACCCGCAACTGGTTGCATTCTCAATGTATAATCAAAACAAAACGATTGCAAAAAAAATATGTTTCTGCCTATGTAAATTTATAACCGACATTTTCCAAACTGTTTAGAATGATAGAAAGTAATTGAAAACACTCACTATTAACTGCATTAATTCAGATCTTTTCTAGAAGCCTGAAACAAATAATGATCAAGTTATAGATACTGTATAGGTATCTGAAATATTAATTACTTTTCCCGAAACTCTATTCACAAAAGAATTTACATAGATAAATGCGCTTTCCGTAACCTACGTGTTGACCTTTTCCGGTACCTTACATATGCAATACCTTATTGTAACGTAGTGATTTATATACTCTTTGTACCTTATATTAACAGAAATCACTAGAAATGTAACAAAAAGTTCGTGATGAAAAGAGAGCGTGTGTGAGATTCTCGGTCTACCAACTAAACCACGCAGCATTTGAATTGAATATTCCCTATTGCCGAGGTAGGTCACCTCGGCAATAAGGAATATTCAATGTCTTAATCTGATCATATAAGTCTCCATAACATAGAAAAATATATAAATAGGCTTGAAAATAGTCAAACGAATTTTCAAAGTGAAATTTAAAACACTGACTAAATTTGAGCTATTCAAACGCCGCCATTTTGCGCGCACTATTGACATGACCAATGACGTCATTGTCATTTCGTGTTTGTTTACTATTGAGTGTTTCAGTTATTTTATACTTATTTAAGTTATTAAGTTATTTTTTATCACAAACACTACTAACACAGTAGGAATTTCGAAGCCGATATTTTCGATAATTTCTCGACAATTCGACAATACCTTTAATTTGATAATGTGACAATACCTTTTATGTATATTGTAAAGACAATAAATAATCTAGAAAAAATGTTTGAGACAAATAAAAAATTTATACATATTCCCGATTAGGAGGAGAGCTCTAGGAACGCATCAGGGTCATCTGAAGTACACACATCAAAAGTGTCTAGGGATCAACATATGTGTCTAGTGATCAACATATATTTTTGCAATAACTTTTCTCCTGATTGATATTAATTAAAATTTTCTTTAAGGATTCATCAAATAAAGTGTTTTCGTTTGTCACAGTAACGATAAACCAAGTCACCTTTGCATTAATAAAGAAATTTGCCATTTTCCTAATAAAAGGATTTTTGACATTTGAACCACTAACATTAAAGTTCGAAAAAAAGACTGAAATAACAGTTTTCTTTAAAATTTTATTAGGTAACTTAAACAATTAATAATCCGTGTTTCTACCGCGAAAACTAACACAAGAACATCGGTTTGGCATACTCAAAATGAGTTCATCCAAATCACGCTGTGGAATGGCCGCCCATGTTCGTTGCAACAACAAAAAAAGGTCTTCTTGCGACTGGATACCCTCCATATTCGGCAGAGCTCTTCTCTGTAGCATATCCCATGCATGCTCAATCGGGTTCAAATCTGGCGGCTGAGCAGGCCAGGGCCAAAGCCACATCTCAATCTCAAGAAATCCGCATAAAAATGCTTGATCCCTAGACACTTTTGATGTGTGTACAATATACACTACCTATCTACAAAATCAATACTAATAATTATAAATTCGAAAGTAAGTATGTCTTTTACGCTTTCACAACTTATGCTTTGATTTTTGAGGACAAAGGCTACCATTTACTGCGATTACTGACATACACGCAGGCGGAGTCGTGGGCAAAAGCCCGTCTTATATAAAACAAGTGACAATGCGTACAGTAGCATGAGCGTTTTTTTTTATAAAATAAATAATAAATCTTTATTTAGGTAAGTAATAATAATGTCCAGTTGATATACAAGGATTTACATGGCGCAAACAGCGTGTCGCCTCTGACCCTCAAACTAGGTATAAACCTGTGTGATGAGTCGTCAGTGCTTTGTCGCTCTGGCCACTTACTAAGTACAAGCTCTTAATACTAAATAACAAACTAGTAAAGGAAGCATGCGGCGTGTGTATCAGGTATTATTGCTCGTGTGAACAAATGTATGATGTATGATAAAAGGTAGTAGAGCCACGCTGGTTTCAGCACGAACGGGCCGGCTCGGCCGGGGCGGTACTACCCTCGCACAGAAAATCAACGTAAAATGACAGCGTTCGTGCTGTCGTGTTTCGTTGGTGAGTGCGAGACCAGAGGCCCAAATTGTTTTTTTTTTAATGGAATAGACCGGCAAACGAGCAGACGTATCGCCTGATGGTAAGCGATTACTGCCGCCCATGGACACCCGCAACACCAGAGGCGTCACAAGTGCGTTACCGGCCTTTGGGGGATGGGGGGGAGATAGGGGGAGTATCCTCACTCACTCGGTGAAACACAGCGCAAGCACTATTTCACACCGGTTTTCTGTGAGGCCATGGTATCACTCCGGTCGAGCCGGCCCATTCATGCCGAAGCGTGGCTCTCCTACGGTCAGAGACTGTTGACTAGACTAAAAGATGCAGAAGCATCACTAGGCTGCCATGGTGTGGGTCGCCATGCTGCATTGTCTGCATTCGCAATGAGTATGGTGACCACCACTCTTGGATTCTGCTTATGCTTTCCATCAGGCAGAGAAGATAGTCATTTTGGCGGGCCAAACAAAAAAAATAATGTGTTTTAGTGTTTCTGTTTGTGGGGACGTACACAGCGTTCTTTATTTCTAATCTATATATATATATAATCTGTTTGAAGTCGGTGCCAAATGACTATCGCTTAGACTTTTGTAATTGTTCGTTTGTACTCTTTTTGGCTTTGCACCGACTTCAAACAGATTTTACATTATAATACTACTATTTAAATGAATAAAAAATTAGGTATAGGCAATTTATGAAGAACCAGTTTATTTTACGCTTTTAAGTGTTTTTTTGGCCGAGAGTTTTCGTTGGATGTTTTTTGGAAGTCGGTTTTTTTTTTATAAAAAGTTTTTATTTTTCAGTTTTTAGTGCAAACAATCGTAGGTAAGTAGTAAGTTGAACTATTTCATCAAATTTCATCATCAAGAATACAAATGAAGGTGTATACGTACGTGTAATATTAAAATCAAAACAATTTCAATCAAAATAATATTAAAACAAATAACTATCGGAAACTAATTTATTGAATGTTGGTTATATTACATCGGAACTTAATAAGATAATTGCATACAATCTCGCAACTTCATTGTTCCAATAAAATGATACCTAACTATTTGAAATACCATACAAAGATATGAAATAAAACCACTTACTATTTATATCTAGTTATTGTTTAGATTTTTTTATTTTAAATTACAGTTAAGAATGTTGGAGCTAAGTGTACACAATGCTCCGTTATTTGCCTTATGAATATTATGATACAGAATGCAATTTAAAATGTATCTTTTGTATTCGTCTAATGTTAATGTTTTATACGATGTTTACGTTTTACTCTTTCACTCAGCAGTTGCAAATTTTTAAGCTTGAATAATTCACGAAAGCTTTTTAGGTAATGGAACTCTAGTAGTTTTTATACTTGATATATTATATATATATTAATCGTAATGGTACGAAAAATATAATGGTTTTACCGTCAATGACCAAATGTGTCATTCATACTAATGTCATAAATTCGAAAGTAATTCTGTCTGTAATACTTTCACCGCTAAACCGCTGCACCGATTTCAATGACTACACGGTTGGCCTAGTGGTTTAAGCGGTCGCCACGCCGCTTCCTAGTGCAGCAAGTGTTGTGGGTTCAAATTCCACATGGGACAACTCTTTGTATGATCCACAAATTGTTATTCTGAGTCTGGGTTTTTCGCGTCAATTTCGTGTATGTTTGTAAAGTCCCCCGCGACGCAGGATGTATATTCGTAACGCGAGTTTTCTTAAACTCTCGCACAGAAAATCAACGTAAAATGACAGCGTTCGTGCTGTCGTGTTTCGATGGTGATTGCGAGACCGTAAGCCCAATGATGCAGAAGCATCACTAGGCTGCCATGGTGTGGTTTACCATGCTGCATTGTTGCATTGTCTGCATTCGCAATGAGTATGGTGACCGCCACTCTTGAATTATGCTTTCCATCAGGCAGAGTAAAGTTATTTTGCCAGGGCCAAATATAAAAAAATGGCATAGTGATTGTTTGATTCCTGAGGAAAGACATAGGTTATTAAGTTACCGCCATAACCGACGTAACGCATGCAAAGCCCAAAAATCTATTGCAATGACTATTGCTATTTACAGGTATTAACAATTTCTTAAAACCAATATTGACAAACTACATGTTATAGAATATACCCCACTGCTTAAATTACTATCAAATTAGTAAGTTTAGTCTCTTGTGGGTCATCTATATCTATACTTAATATTATAAACGCGAAAGTATGGATGGATGGATGGATGTTTGTTACTCTTTCACGCAAAAACTACTGAACGAATTTGGATAAAACCTTAAGTTATATAGCTTAAACATCAGAATAACACATAGGCTACTATTTGCCGCGATAATAGAAATACACGCGGGTGGAGCCGCGGGCAACAACTAGTATGTAATGAAAAAAGTCGGATCTATGAAAAAAAACAATTCGTATTCACTGTAAACGTCTTAGTGCGACGAGTGTGTCAGGAAAATATATACCTAGTTATCACTTGAGCGTCTCAATAAAACATAACTATCAATTATAAAGTCAGAAACTAAATGTTATTTCTAACAATTAATATCTTAATATTTAGTAACTACTATTTCTGTTGTCCTGTAAAAAGTGTTACTTGAGTAAGTTATTTGATTATAACATTCTAAACGGAATACTGTAACTTTTAATTTCAATTGTGAGCTTGTAACTAACTAACAATTATAATAAAATAGGAGATTCAATAACGATTGTCTGTGACTAAAGTAATGTTTTAATAATTGATTTCAAATAATTGTGAGTAACAAGTCTAACCTGTTAACATCCGCTATTACATTTAAATTATAATAGCGCGAGGTTATTCACAGAAATTCTAATTATTTAATTAAGGATTTATCATGTAATAAGAATAAGACGTAACGCATTTAATTGTTTTTGGAAAGTTAAAACGAAACCAACGACATCCGTTATACAGCGACTACTGTCATCATGATTTGATGTGTTGGTTTCGTATTGGCGAGAATAAATGAAGAGATCACTTTAGTACGAGCATTGTACCAGAGAGGACTTGCTGTAAATAAGTTAAGTATATAGGCTTCTTAATTGTGGTAATGAACTATTAAACATTTGTTACTAATAAGTTAAGATGTGTGTGACTTTTAAGAGAATAAACTATTAAACATTTGTAACTATGTAATAAGTTAAGATGTGACTTTTAAAAGAGTGGCTATGAGTTTCTTTGCCAGTATTCTTCTCATAGGGCCCTACGCATTTTGGAAACTGGAAGTTATAGATCGACCTTGACAATGTTGTGCCGATCTATGATTTTAACTATAGATTCAATTTAACGTTTATTAAATAGATGAAATCTAGTTTGAACCTGAGTTGTTGTTTTAATAAATCCTAGTGTACCAACTATGATGTTTTGCCCATAAATCATAAATTATATTAATTAGTTAAGGAGTGACGTCAGCGAAGCTGATGTCACCCTTTCTAAAAATCATCTCTCTTTCCAAATCTAACACAGTCGTCTTGGCAACATTTTACATGAAAATGTTTTTGGTGTGATTTGTATAGTACACCACACTCGCTATATTTCGAAACGACCATCAACGACGCGCGAGTACCTAGCACACATAATTATACCACTATTTAAATGAATGAAGAATTAGGTATAGACAAGAATTAGCACATAGCAATTTATGAAGAGCCAGTTTATTTTACGCCTTTTAGTGCTTTTTTGGCAGAGAGTTTTCGTTGGATGGTTTTTGGAAGTCGTTTTTTTTTTTATATAACAAGTTTTTTAATATAAAAGTACATCATTTCCAGTGAGGAAATAAAACGGTATACAACCCATGATGAGTAATTTAAAACAATATCGAATAACACCTGCTTCCCTGTTCGCGGTTTGTGGGGTTCATTTTGCCTAAACATATTACATTTCAATTCGAAAGGGGCGCTGCTAAAATTATCAAATGTAATCTGACTTTGTAAGTATTACTTAAGGCGCGTCTCCACCGAAATTCGACAACACAAAAAAAGGTTAAATAAATAAATATTTTGGACATCTTAACACACAACCCCATCTAGTCCCAGGTTAAGCAGAGCTTGTGTTATGGGTACTAGACAACTGATATTAATATATTCATTACTTTTTTTTGTAAATACATACATATTATACATAGGAAACATTAAATGCTATGAAATATATTTAGCTTTAATTCCGCGAGACAAATATCCAGGTCTGAAAGCAGGGCACAAATCCCACCGTCATGCATGCTCACATGCACATATGGGTATCATGCATATGTACACATACAAAACAAGTGAGAAATAATTAGCATGCCATGCAACCAAACCTATACTCGACACGTGTTTCGCCCCTCTACGGGGCATCCTCAGGAGATGTTGACTCGTCGAGCGTTTGAGCTCGAATGCGCGCTAGCGCACGGCTGTCGGCCCTTTATATACCGTTTCGATGACGCTATAATCACGATTGATACAATGTCACAACGACATCTGTGCCGAACTACCCGCAATCATACTTAGAAGTGGTGATGGAATTAAGTTTGTTTGGTCATTCAACAGTGTATATGCATTATTATTGTTATATTTTGATATTTCTAACTGTTCCAATACTCTCATCCGGAAACCCTTATCGCAAACATGCAGAATGTTATAGGTATTGTTGCCGCTCAAGGAGTGGCCGGTGTCGATTAAATGTTTTGCGAAATGTGATTTATCTGGATGGCCATTCCTGTGAGCGGCAACATGTTCCCTGTACCTAATTTCGAAACTACGGCCTGTCTGACCCACATAGACCCCGGTGCAATCATTGCATACTAATTTTGTAAACTCCGGATTTTTTTGAATTCTCTAATTTATCTTTACCGTTACATAGTTTACGCAATTTATGATCCGATCGAAAAGCTACGTAAACATTGTGTTTTCTTAGAATATTCGCGATTCTATCTGAAATTGGGCCTATGTAAGTGAGACTCCCGACATTCTTGTTAATTCTTTCGGGGGTACATGCATAAAGTGCTGAGCGAGCCCGGTCATTCTGCTTTTTCTTAATTATATTATCAATAACTTGTTTGGTGTAACCGTTTGAAGTCGCGATTTGATACAATATTTTGAGTTCTTTTGCGTAATTATCCGTGGACAGTGGGAGTGACATTAAACGGTGGACATAGCTGCGGAAGGCTGCTAGTTTATGCTGTAGTGGGTGACAGGATGAAGCGGGAATCGTTGTGTCAGTGTGTGTGGGCTTTCGATAAATTTGGAAATCGAGTTTGTTATTGACTCTTGTGATTGTTAGATCCAAAAAATTAAGGGACTGATTTGATTCTAATTCTAATTTGAATTTAATTTTGGGGTGGTGAGTGTTGAGCCTATTTACGAAAATATCCAATTGACGATTAGTACCTGTCCAACAGATAATTACGTCATCCACATATCTATAATAAAACAGAAACAGTTAGAAATATCAAAATATAACAATAATAATGCATATACACTGTTGAATGACCAAACAAACTTAATTCCATCACCACTTCTAAGTATGATTGCGGGTAGTTCGGCACAGATGTCGTTGTGACATTGTATCGATCGTGATTATAGCGTCATCAAAACGGTATATAAAGGGCCGACAGCGGTGCGCTAGCGCGCATTCGAGCTCAAACGCTCGACGAGTCAACATCTCCTGAGGATGCCCCGTAGAGGGGCGAAACACGTGTCGAGTATAGGTTTGGTTGCATGGCATGCTAATTATTTCTCACTTGTTTTGTATGTGTACATATGCATGATACCCATATGTGCATGTGAGCATGCATGACGGTGGGATTTGTGCCCTGCTTTCAGACCTGGATATTTGTCTCGCGGAATTAAAGCTAAATATATTTCATAGCATTTAATGTCATGGATTTCCGCAAAGTAACGCCTGATTCCATAACTTAACATAGGAAACACCCAAACTCCGAAACAAATATTTGCAGATCATACAAACATTTGATCCGACCCGGGAATCGAACCCGAGACCTCAAGCACAGCAGTCGTGTGCGCTACCACTGTGCCACAAAGGCAGGTTGACAACAAAAAAGTTGCCAACTTTTGCTGGCGGAGACTCGGCTTTTATTAGAAACTTTTATCACCAACACGTCATGTTGACAACACATAAGTTGACAACTTTTGTTCTGTGGAGATTCGGCTTTAGAATGTACATTTAAGATGGCTTACAGTTTTTAGTTCATAGTGAGATAAACCATTATTAAAACTGCATTGAGTGCATCTTATCTATATAGTTTACATAAACAATATCAATAACGATTCTTTTCTTGTGCAGACAGATTAGGAAGAGTGTCACCACCATAGAGCTATAATAGATAGAGTAGGGAAGACATACACATAGGCTGCCTGTAAGCGGAAACGTCCAACGGTTAGAAAGAGAGACAACATCGCGCATACGCAGTAAAGGACTAATAATGGTAATCCAATCACAACAATTAACCCTCGAATCGTTCTGCTATGCGCATGCGCGATTAGAGAGAGACAGATGAGTACCGCGATAGTATCTCTCTTTCTAACCAAGGGACGGCAGGATTCTTGGCTCCCCTACTCTATCTATAATAACTCTATTCACCATGGCTATTCATTTCGTTATGTCCTAAGAGTCGACTAATATAGCGAAATATCTAGGACACCAGTTGGACTGCAGAGAGGGGGAAAACTTGAAACATCCCCTATACTGTAACTAGGCCAAAATCACCTTTTTAAAAATAAGTATATATCCAACTGTTCATGACGATTTATAAAATAAAATAGAATGAACTTTGTATGCTCTAAATAAAAAATAAATAGGTATTTTAAAGCGAAATAACAAAAAATACAAGGAAGTTAATTAAATATATACATTACTAGCTGACCCGGCGAACTTCGTACCGCCATATTTACATATCTGTCTCAGCTTCCCACAGGTAGTGTACAGTCGCGGACAAATACTTTGCCCGTTATCTTTATTTTTTTCTTTCTAGCAAAAAAAGAATGAATGAAATCGGACTATGTGTTTTTGAATTACAACTAAGTACATATTTTGACTTTCATCCCCTCTCTCCAGGCAACCGTGCTGAATTTCGGGATTAAAAGTATCCTATGTCCTACCTCGTAGTATGAACTCAAATCATGCCAAGTTTAATTTGAATCCGTTTAGTAGTTTCGGCGTGATGCGCGGCCAAGATACAGACAGACAGACAGACGGACAGACAGACAGACAGACAAAAATGAAAAAAATTACAGTTTTGGCTTCAGTATCGATTATAGAGAGCCCTCCAAAAAAAATTTCAAAATATCTTTAATGTACAGAATTGGACCTGTTACATTTTTATTATAAGTATAGATACATTGAAAACCAAAACAAAATAATAATAAAAATAATAAGTTATCTAAATACATCTAGCTTCCCTGATATTATAAACCTAAGAACATACAAGGTTAAGGGAAGTCTAGTCTACTTAATTAGTGTACATAAGGAAAACTTTGAGAATAATATACAGATATGCTTTGTAAACTTGGTCCTGGGTTTTATGCTTCGTTTGCCTGGACATATTTTTAACCGACTTCAGAAAAGGAGGAGGTTCTCAATTCGACTGTTTTTTTTATGTTTGTTACCTCATAACTTTCGACTGGGTAAACCGATTTTGATGTTTTTTTTTTATTTGAACCTACCTGTGTGGTCCCATTTAAATTTGGTCCAGATTGAAGTCGGTTTTTTTTTGTTAAAATTTGTGTATTATTGTGTGTGGACCCAAGATCTATTTCCAAAACCAAAGCAGCTCGTTACTTTAACCTAAATACCTATAACATTATACAAGTCTGCCAGTGAAAATAGCGTGGATATTGTACCGTTTATCTAGAATTATTCAAAATGTATTCTACCAAACAGGGCAAATACTTAAAATTGGGGTTACGGTCCATCCAATTATTAGTTTTACCTATGTTTTCATAATTGAGTATGTTTTCATTAACATAATATTAAATTAGACTCACAATTGTTGATTAATGGCCTTAGGGTATGATAGAAATGTGTTTGATGAAAATTAAAATTTAAACAGGCTACAAAATTAGACAGGCTTCGAAAACAACTTTTTAAACACATGTTATGGTTGTCTGAAAGAAATTGCCGTAAGCAATAAGATCGCCGATTGTTATACTTACATACTTTGTAACTCATTTACTATGATATACATTACATATATACTATATATACATTACAAAAATTACTATGATAAAAATACCAGAAATATTACTTATAATTTTGGAGATATGGTATATTTCAAGCAACATCATAGATTACGTAAAGCCCTTTCTAGCATTTGGAAAGGCCCATACAGAATCATTAAAGTCCATAATAATAATAACGTTAATTAATCGTAAACATGTTAGACATCATTTTGACGAAATTAAACTAGCCCATGATGATTCTTTTCCAGGGCCGTCGCGCCAGGACTCATCGCAGGATCAAACATGACCTACACCAATAATTAATAGTCCAGGTCTTTTCTACGATACGATAGGTACATTAAAATACTATAATAATCATTGGAAGATAGTTACATATTCTGATCTATCTTATATACAGCCTCATATAGAAACATTACAAAGAATTCTAGAAACATGTAAACAAATCTGTAAAACACATCAATCTACTAAAGTCAAAACTGATTGCTGGAATATTCTAAATCCTTTAGAAAGTCTTTTTATCAATGTTCAAAATAATTATATCTCTTTATCCCATTTAACCAATACTAATACTACTCACAAAGTTAAAAGGTCTGCCTGGATTGGTATAGGTGGTCCAATTTTGAAACAACTTTTCGGTTATCTAGATGAAGACGATGCTAAGGCTTTTACTGATGCTAATAATGCGGTTCAAGATGATCAAAGACACTTAGCTTCAATTATGAAAGAAAACATTCATTTAATAACTTCTACCATTTCATCTTTTAACAAAACTACTGCTAAACTTAATGAAAACGAAAATATTCTTAATAGCAATATACAACATTTAGGCAAAATTTTAGACACTGTTTCAGCTAATGCCAATAAGTTAGAAATAATTTCACATTTGTCTATGACTTTTAGTGCCTTAGAAAGCTCATTAATGATTCTTAATTTTAACCTTGAGGATCTAATCGATGCTATTCTATTTGGGAAACAGAATATAGTTCATCCATAAGTGCTAAGTCCAATACAGTTGTACAATGAACTGAATTCAAAAAGTAATGATATCATTTCTAGTTTACCTTTACATTTAACTCTTAATAATATTCATACAATAATAGATGTCGCAGAAATATCTTCATTCATCAACGAAAATAAATTAACATTTGCCATTAGAATTCCTCTAGTTACTTTCGTAGATTATAATTTATATCACATATATGCTTTACCAACTCCACACGATATTAAAAATCCAAATACTTTTGCATTAATAAATCCATCCGCAAAGTTTCTAGCTATGACACAAGATAAATTAACATATTCCGCGTTACAAGACTTAAGTGAGTGCAAAGTGATAAATAATAATTACTATTTGTGTAAACTAGGAAATATACAATATAGTGTCGGAAATCCTATTTGTGAAGTGACTATTTTAACCGAACATGTGAAAGGAATCCCAGACTCTTGTAATTATAAGATTATATTAGGTGAAATAGATTTATGACAAAGAATTAGTAATAATAGATGGATATACGTCCAATCAGATATATCTAAGATATCCATTACTTGTGATGACAAAATGAATGACTATAATATTGTTGGGACAGGTATTTTAGATTTACCTAAATATTGTAAAGCTTATCATAAGCTACTACAGTTTGTCCCGTCTCAAGAATTGGAAACTAAATTCTATGTTCCTAATCCAAATTTTAATATTATAGAAGATGATTGTTATTCAAAAGCTACTGTACTTGATTCGTTGCAATATGCCTCATATAAATTGAATCAAAATGAAGAAGAATTAACTAAAATCGAAAATCAACCTTATCATATTAAGTATAGCTATTCATCATCACCATCATCAGCCCGTTTCAGTCCACTGCTGGACATAGGCCTCTCCCTAGGAACACAACAGAGCCCGGTCTGTTGCTTTCTGCATCCAGTCGCTGCCAGCCCTCTTACGTAAGTCGTCCCGCCATCTGGCCAGAGGGCGTCCCACACTACGTTTGCCAAGACGCGGTCTCCACTCTAAAACACGCTTACTCCAGCGGTTGTCTGTCCTTCGACATATGTGACCATTGCCACTTCATCCTACCAACTTTCAGAGCTATGTCGGTCACTTTGGTTCTCTGACGGATTACTTCATTCCGAATTTTGTCCTTCAGAGAGACTCCAAGCATAGCTCTTTCCATGGCACGCTGAGCGATTTTGAGCTTCTGGATTAATCCCATGGTTAATGTCCACGTCTCAGCACCGTACGTCATTACTGGGAGGACGCACTGGTTGAAGACTTTCGTCTTCAGGCTCTGTGGTATATCCGACGAAAATATGTTGTTTAACTTCTTAAATGTTGCCCATCCCAACTGGATCCTCCTATCGGCTTCCTTCTCGAAGTTGTATCTACCCAAATGCATTAGTTGCCCGAGATAGATATATTCCATGAATACACTACTCTGCCCTTCACTAGGGCAACGCGCGGTTATAATCCAAGTATAATCCAATCGCGTATAAGTTGTAATTATAAGTAGAAATTCTGTAACCTAGTGTGTGAGTGAAAAAATTCAGTAATAAATAGTTGTCAAGTTTCAGTACCGTGTTTTTTTATGAGTGCTGAATAGGACAGTCTAACAGTTCGTATTCCTTTTGACTTCAAACAGATTTTAGGTACCTAGCACACATTATAATACTTAGTACTATTTAAATGAATAAAGAATTAGGTAGGTATAGACAAGAATTGACACATAGCAATTTATGAAGAGCCAGTTTATTTTACGCTTTTTAGTGTTTTCTGGCAGGGATTTTTCGTTGGATGTTTTTTGGAAGTCGGTTTTTTTTTAAAGTTTTTTTTTCAGTTTTTAGTGCAAACAATCGTAGGAAGTAGTGAGTTGAACTATTTCATAAAATTTCTGCTGATGCAAATAACTTTAGTGGTTAAAAAGACGTATTAAATGTCAACCCCTATTTCACCCCTTAGGGATAGAATATCCAGAAACGTACGTAATTCGTTAATACTCATTTTCATCAGTAGCCCAAAAATAAAGTTTCTCGTTTCTAACTTTAAAAAAAAAACGAACTTTTATACAATCTTGCAATCCCTATTTCACCCTCTTAGGAGTAGAATATCCAGAAACGCTTAAATACATTTCTACTCATTTTTAATCAGTAGCCCAAAGATAAAGTGTGGTAACTACTATTACATTTGGCTTGGCGCCGACTTCAAACAGATTTAATGTACCTAGCACACATAATAATACTACTTATTTAAATGAATAAAGAATTAGGTATAGACAAGAATTGACAAATTTATTTTACGCTTTTAGTGTTTTTTGGCAGGGAGTTTTCGTTGGATGGT
Source organism: Diaphora mendica (assembly GCA_949125395.1). Lineage (NCBI taxonomy): Eukaryota > Metazoa > Arthropoda > Insecta > Lepidoptera > Erebidae > Diaphora > Diaphora mendica. The sequence continues at coordinate 19,937,948 of OX421313.1, read as the reverse complement.
TTTTGGAAGTCGGTTTTTTTTTTATAAAAAGTTTTTTTCTATCTATACTAGTTTGAATGCTGAGTTTGTAGCCGTCAGATATTGTTCACTCATAAATATTTCAAAGCTAATTACGACCACATTAATGAGGCACTTGCTAAAATGGACTAGAAAGCAACACTATCACATCATCCTGTATGGTGTGATTAGAATGCATGTTCCCTTGACTCAGTCAAACAGTTCACGTTTTCCTATTTGGTTCTCTCCCAATCTAATTCGAATATTTAAAAAAAAAAAGATCGCGCCTGGAATAAATGGAAAATATACAGAAATACCTTTGACTATGAACACTTTTCCAACTACCGCAAGCTATGTCATAGAAAATGGTCAATTGTTTTCGTGTATACATAAAAACAGTAGAAGAGAGCATACCTAGTAATTTAAAATATTTTTGGTCTTACATTTCGAATAAAAATAATAAAGGTAACTTTCCTAATACAATGTATTATAATAATGTTTCATCAGACAATCCTACAGATATTTGCAACCTGTTTTCTTCTTTATTTTGTTCTGTCCATTCTACCTCTCGACCCACTAAATTGGCAACCTTCTGATCAATGTACTGATTTTCCTCGTGCTTATCCGATGTATATCTGTCAGAGACCTCTATTCAGAAAGCTCTCAAATCGTTAGACTCCTCCAAAGGGATACCACCATACTTCTTTTTAAGAACGGTAAACACTATTTCTCAAGCTTTGGAAATTATATTCAATAAATGCCTACTTGAGTCTGTATTTCCATCCGTTTGGAAACAAAAATTTATAACACCAATTTACAAGATCGGGGATAAGAATAACGTGGAGAATTATCGACCGATCTCAATTTTATCTACACTGTCAAAGGTCTTTGAGAGACTCATTCACGATGCAGTTTATCCTCATATTCATCAACTAATTTTACCTGAGCAACATGGTTTTGTCAAGCGGCGCTCTACTTGTACCAACCTTATGACCTTTGTTGGATATATCAGAATAACTCATAGGCTACTATTTGCAGCGATAACCGACATATACGCGGGCGGAGCCGCGGGCAACAACTAATTTTATAATAAAACCTTTGTAAATTATATTAATATAGACAAGAATTTATATAACATTCAAATAACCGGTCCCTAAACGTATCCTAGCTACCACGTTAGTAGAATAGAAAAAAAAAGCGGCCAAGTGCGAGTTGGACTCGCCCATGAAGGGTTCCGCAGCAGCAAGTAACATAATATAATTTTTATTTAATTTTAATATTTGTATTGATTTAATGAAAGGTAAATTGCAGTTTAAGATTTATAACGTATTAAAAAAACTACTTACTAGATTTTTTAAGTTTACATATTTTTTTAGTTTTATCATTCTCTTATTTTAGAAGTTACAGGAGGGGGGGGGGGACACATTTTACCACTCTGGAGGTGTCTCTCGCGCAAACTATTCAGCTTAGAAAATGATACTAGAAACCACAATATCATTTTTGAAGACCTATCCATAGATATACCACAGGTATGGGTATAATGAAAAAAAAAATTTTGAGTTTCACTTCTATGTATTGGGACCCCAAAATTTATTGTTTTTTTTTCTGCTTTTATGTGAAAATCTTATTGCGGTTCACAGAATACATCTACACACATCAAAAGTGTCTAGGGATCAACATATGGTCTAGGGATCAACATATATTTTTGCAATAACTTTTCTCCTGATTGATATTAATTAAAATTTTCTTTAAGGATTCATCAAATAAAGTGTTTTCGTTTGTCACAGTAACGATAAACCAAGTCACCTTTGCATTAATAAAGAAATTTGCCATTTTCCTAATAAAAGGATTTTTGACATTTGAACCACTAACATTAAAGTTCGAAAAAAAGACTGAAATAACAGTTTTCTTTAAAATTTTATTAGGTAACTTAAACAATTAATAATCCGTGTTTCTACCGCGAACACTAACACAAGAACATCGGTTTGGCATACTCAAAATGAGTTCATCCAAATCACGCTGTGGAATGGCCGCCCATGTTCGTTGCAACAACAAAAAAAGGTCTTCTTGTGACTGGATACCCTCCATATTCGGCAGAGCTCTTCTCTGTAGCATATCCCATGCATGCTCAATCGGGTTCATGACTGAGCAGGCCAGGGCCAAAGCCACATCTCAATCTCAAGAAATCTGCATAAAAATGCTTGATCCCTAGACACTTTTGATGTGTTTACTTACCAAGTTTCAACTTTATAGTTCTTATAGTTTCGGAAAAAAGAGGCTGTGACATACGGACGGTCAGACAGACAGACAGACGGACCGACAGACAGACAGACATGATGAATCTATAAGGGTCCCGTTTTTTGCCTTTGGCACGGAACGCTAAAAATGACAACAATCTTGATGTTGGTAAACTGAGACATGACACATAAATGTTGTTAGTAATCAACTTTATGTGAACGAACGTAAGATATGCATAACTTAGATTTATATCCTTATTTATAAAGGTTTTTTTTACGAAAAGGAAAAGTGTTATAACAACGCAATTAATGTTACTAAGTTATTAGACTATAAAAAAACCTGTGTTTATAAAACCTCACAGAACTAGTTAAGCTGACTAAACACCTTGGCAAGGTACTATATATAGCGGAAAACTTTGTTTAAAATCAGTACAGTTCTTTTCAGTTTTTCAAAACTTCAATAAAAATAATGGCTTTCTTCAACAAAATCGCATTCCTGCTGTTGATCGCTGCGTGCGTCATGGTCATCACCGTGGACATTGCCAATGCAGTCTATGTCGGCCCTTGTGACCAAGTCTGCAGCCGCCCTCCTCCTGAAAGGAACGAATGTTGCAGAGCTCAAGGGCACAGTGGTTACCGAAGTTGCGCCGGCGGACGAATGAATTGCTATTGATTAACTAAATTTAACTAAACTAACTAAAGGTACCACTCCTTTATTCATTTAATCACTTTAGTCTATCAACCTATAGCATAGTCAATCTATAGTGGCTATCGCAGTTGTGGCGGAGGATGAATCCAATATTATTAGGTAATTGTCCGGATTTAATAGGTGCAGGAATTATTTACTAATTTTTATTTGCTTTTTTACTTTAGAAAGAGTTCAGTTGATTTATTGCTCTCTTTAAGTGTTATAATACTTAAATTATGTTTTAGTTTTTGGAGTGTAGGTACACAGTACCTATTAGTTTTTAGCTTAGGTATGCTTTATCGGTTGGCCACCCGTAAGTGAGGCGCCGCCAGTAGTCCTGCGCCGTGCCATGTCTACACATTGTGTGTAGATCTACTTTGTAAACGCACATCTTAAATAGAACTTGAGGTATAAATCACTCCGAGTTTTATATATCTCAGTCCCGGCTACGAACATTGCAAAATTGAGAAATATTAACAAACACTAATCAGTGGCTACCAATAAACATTTAGTTTGAATACTTAATCAGAAAGGAATAATAATGTACATAAAAGTATAGGAGAAATAATTTTGTTGTCAATGAAATACGTTCGTTTTTTATTTTCAGATAAGCTTGATGACTTCTTTAAATAACTGATCGTGTATGAATTGCAAATTTGCGTCAAAAACAATTGTAAAATATGTTATGGAAATCTATATATATCTATCTATCGATACTTATAATAAAAATGTAACAGGTCCAATTCTGTACATTAAAGATGTTTAGAATTTTTTTTTTGGAGGGCTTTCTATAATCGAACTGAAGCCAAAACTGTATTTTTTTTCATTTTTGTCTGTCTGTCCGTCTGTCTGTCTGTCTGTATCTTGGCCGCGCATCACGCCGAAACTACTGAACGGATTCAAATAAAACTAGGCATGATTTGAGTTCATACTACAAGGTAGGACATAGGATACTTTTTATCCCGAAATTCAACACGGTTTCCTGGAGAGAGGGGATGAAAGTCAAAATATGTACTTAGTTGTAATTCAATAGCACATAGTCCGATTTCATTCATTCTTTTTTGCTGGAAAGAAAAAAATAAAAGATAACGGGCAAAGTGTTTTTTTTGTACGCGATTGTACACTGCCTGTGGGAAGCTGAGACAGATATGTAAATATGGCGGTACGAAGTCCGCCGGGTCAGCTAGTACTTTAAATCAAAATGTTCTCATAACTAAGTACTTGGTTTCATTAACCATCTGTATATTTTTAGAAAAGATATTTCTTTTCGAGTTACAATTTGTTCATGTTGTCATAAAATACATCAGACATTACGTCCAGGTGCATTACGTCATACAAACAAGTTGAAGAGCAATTAATCATATGGGCCCGTACACGTTGGACCAAGGCACTCGGCGAGTGCGTTGGGCAAACGTGTACTGTGCCGTTTTTGTCTGTTTATCGTTTGACCGCTGACGACCAGATTAGTGTCGATTTTTGGTGCACAGATCAAAGTAATTAAGAAACAGGCTAACGTAAGTACCACGAAAATCTGCTGAGCACACTCGCCGAGCGCGTTGGTCCAACGTGTACTGGGGCTATTAGGCAATGTAATGTATATGCCTTAATGGACAGTCAAAGCTGTAAAACAGAGGAAAAAAAATTACGCCTTCTGCGGGTGCTAAAATGATTTTCCCGCTTTTAGTATCAAACGCACTGTCAGTGGATACGCACATGTTGCTGTCATATTTTGTGTAGATAAAAATAGCAAATCGTGCGATAAAAGTTTGTAGAAATGACTGGGGACGATCTAAATCATCAAAGAAAGTAACCTATCATCGTTCAGTACCATTGTTTTGTATCTAATACATCAAACAAAATCATTAAATAATATCTAAAATAAAAAAAATGTTATAGTCGCCATTTTGTGTTTAATGCGGGTGTTGCTAGTTTATGAAGTCAAACCCTCATAAAAACAGGGCCGGCGGATTTGTGTTTTATAAAATACTTCAGGAATCATGGTAGTTATTTGATACGCTACGAAATCCAAATCATTTTTTGTAATTAAATATGGCCGCCGCACCAAGTTGTAAAATGTCACAATGGGCATTGTTCAAGGGGATTTTAGGTAAACTGAGTTTAAGGGCCATTTGCACAATATGGGACTAATCCTGCCCACACGCCCACCACTGTAACTCCTGTACACCAGGATCAACAGCGGTGACTCACGAAAACACCGAGTTATGACACTCGGGAAGTCCCAGGAAAAAATTAACTGTCTTGGAACCCGCAACGAAATTAATCAGAAGAAAACTGGAGGAGTTGGAAATATAATAAGTCCACTTCCCTCCTTAGCAAAGCGGGAAACAAAATGGAGTCAAAATAGGCAGACGCCTTTTTCAAACCGGGATACCACGGATAAAAATACTATGGGTCCTAAGTGAGCTATATTTGATTTCTATACTATGTATGGCAAAATCGCTTAAACGCACGGAAATTCACCGCAGTTGACACAAGATCCCCATAAAATACTACCCCAGACGTCATTTGTAAGCTATTTAGCATCATGTTGCGTTCATTGTACCAAAGACTACATTCCCAACTACATTCCAACATATGACAGCAACATGTGCGTATCCACTGACAGTGCGTTTGACACTAAACTCGGGGAAAACATTTTAGCACCCGTATTTGGCGTAATTTTTTTCCTCTATTTTTACAGCTTTAACTGTTTATTTAGGCATATACATTACATTGTCTAATAGCCCCAGTACACGTTGGACCAACGCACTCGGCGAGTGTGCTCAGCAGATTTTCGTGGTACTTACGTTAGCCTGTTTCTTAATTAATTTGATCTGTGCACCAAAAATCGACACTAATATGGTCGTCAGCGGTCAAACGACAAACAGACAAAAACGGCACAGTACACGTTGGCCCAACGCACTCGCCGAGTGCCTTGGTCCAACGTGTACTGGGCCTATATGATTAATTGCCATTCAACTTGTTTGTATGACGTAATGCACCTGGACGTAATGTCTGAGGTATTTTATGACAACATGAACAAATTGTAACCCGAAAAGAATTATCTTTTCTATATGTAATTTTCTATATGTATTCAGAACAATAAAATAAGAACTTACAGTTTTAGAACTTGCAAGGACTATTGTAAGAAAACTAGCCAAGTCAGACTTTAGGCTTCAATATAATATTATCCTAAGTTTTGAGAAGAAACGATATTTTAAGTTGTTATAAAATATTATATGTTTGATAAATACATTTCAGGACTTACTATTGAACCTGGTACCCATTTAGATCTCACTTTTTTTTGAAACGGCGGCGGTGAAACTCTGCATGGTGACTGAATTTCCAGAACCCAACAATATCCCCAGCGACTGCGCGTGCCCTTCCCGCACGCCTTTTTACATTTTATTTGAATTTAAATTCCAATGGACTTATGGGCCATCCTGTACTTATTTAAATATTTTCCATATGTTTTAATCGTGGGAGAGCCTCAATAAGACGATTCGACTGGAGTAATGCTATCATCACAGCATACCAGTTTAAATCAGTAGCTTTTTGATTTTAACCAAGTGAGAATAACAATAAATATTACTTGTTCAGTTTGGAACAGTGGAGCAGTGTGTAAAATACAAATCGGCCATGCTCTTGGATATCTGAATTGAGTGGTACTGGGTTCCGAAACAACGAAATATTCTTTTAGTTACAGTTAGGGATTATGTCGGATACATTCAATTAGATTTACAAGTAATACATAAAATCTACCAATAGTGAGCTAAATACCAAAATTATCGCCTGAAGGCAAAAATAAACGTTTTGTTCATGTTACGTCAAATGGAAATATAAAATACAAAATTATGTTTGTAACCGAGTTTTGAAATCCAGAGATGAGTTACCCCTGTGTTTATATTAAATAGCATTTCTAGAAGGTTTCAAAGGATTATTTGCGTTTCTGGAGTATTCAATGCTATTTACTTAGATCACACAAGCTAAGTTGTATGATATAAGATACATTGTAAGTAGTATCCGAGCTATATTTTGAACACATGAACGAACTCCAAGTCAGAATCAAATATTTATATTTCATGTAATTACATAACATATTTTACAGTGTTTTTGACGTCAATTTTCCTTCAAGTGCATACACGACCAGTTATTGAAAGAAGCCACTAGGTTTGTCTGAAAAGAAAAGCAAACGTATTTGTTAACTACATGATTATTTCTGCAAAGATCAGGTACATAAATTTTGTACTATTAACACTTAAAAAGAGCAATAAAGTAACTAAACTCTTAACAAAGTAAGAAAACAAAATAACATTACATGATTACTGAATGATTACTGCACCTTTTTAAATCCGGAGAACTAATAAAACTGCATTCGTACACCGGTACAACTACGATAGTCACTATAGATTGACTGTACTATAGACTAGCTGAATCCCGTGGTGTTACCCGCGGTTATTGTCATACCGCGGGTAAGGCCGCGGAGCGATGCTAGTCTAAAAAAAGTAGCCTAAGATACTCATTATATCATCAGCTACCTATTAGTGAAAATCCCGTCAAAATCGGTACAGCCGTTCCAGAGATTAGCCGAAACAGACAGACAGACAAAAATTGTAAAAAATAGTATTTTGGTATATGTACCGTGTATACATAATTAAGCATTTAGTAAAAAGCGGTTATTTTAATATTACAAACAGACACTCCAATTTTATTTATTTGTATAGATTGATAACCTAAATTTTAAATAAATAAAGAAGTTGTACCTTTAAAATCCCGTTAATCAATAACAATCCATTCGTCCGCCCGCGCAACTGCGGGCACCTCTGTACCTGTGAGCTTTGCAACATTCGTCCCATTCACGACGAATGCGATTGCAGACCTGGTCACAAGGTTGGACATGGACTGCATTGGCGATGTCCACGGTGATGATCATGACACATGCAGCGATCAACAGCAGGAACGCGATTTTATTGACGAAAGCCATTATTGTTGATTAAAGTTTTGTTTATTAGTTCTTGAGGCGAATGTGTATGGACTACAAGAACTGTACTGATGCTTAACAAAGTTTTACGCTATATATATAGTGCATTGCCAATATGTTTAATCAGCTTAACTAATGTAGTGTAACGTACTTATCATTAATAGCGTTGTTACATCACTTTTCCTCTTCGAAAACATTCAACAACAGCATTTGTAGATAAGAATAAAGTTTTTCAAATATTCATTTTTTTTTTTGTTGGTACTAGTCCCGCCCACACGCCCACCACTGTAACTCCTGTACACCAGGATCAATAGCGGTGACCCACGAACACACCGAGTTATGACACTCGGGAAGTCCCAGAAATAAATAAACTGTCTTGGAACCCGCAACGAAATTAATATGAAGAAAACTGGAGGAGTTGGAAATATAATAAGTCCACTTCCCTCTTTGGCAAACCGGAAGAGAAAATGAAGTCAAAATAGGCAGACGCCTTTTTCGAACCGGGAAGCACCACGGATAAAAATATTATGGGTCCTAAGTGAGCTATATTTGATTTCTATAGTATGTATGGCAGAATCGCTTAAACGCACGGAATTTTTGTTTGTAAAAAAATAATTACTACTTATTTACGCATCGTGTCTCAGTTTACCCAACAAGATTTTTGTTATTCTCTCTCTCTCTCTCTCCTCTATTTCCCGTTCTACTAGCGCGGTAGTGTATAAATCAGGGATATGTTTAGGACTCTGGTTACTTGAATATTATTAAACGACTTGCCATGCTTTATAATTTAATTTATAATGATTTTATAAAAAAAAACTTGACTTGACTGCCTCGTCTGCCGCGCGGTTGGCATGTGCGACTGCTCACGACAGGTCTCGGGTTCAATTCCTGGGTCGGACAAAATGTTTGTATAATATGAAATATTTGTTTCAGAATTTGGGTGTTTTCTATGTATAATATGTATGTACCGCCTCGTATGTATATGTATGCCTCGTCTGCCGCGCGGTTGGCATGTGCCAACCGCGCGGCAGACGAGGCGAGTCGTGACCGGCTCACGACAGGTGTCGGGTTCGATTCCTGGGTCGGACGAAATGTTTGTATGATCTACAAATATTTGTTTCAGAATTTGGGTGTTTTCTATGTATAATGTGTATGTATTTACAAAATAACAAGTATATAATATATGTATTTATATCAGTTGTCTAGTACCCATAGCACAAGCTCTGCTTAGCTTGGGACTAGGTGGCGTTGTGTGTTAGATGTCCGAAATATTTATTTATATATTATTAATACGAAACATTATGCATAGGTTATACTGAAATTATTATAATATATTAAATTATTTATTATTATTTATATTTATCTAATTATAATTAGATCGCAGGAAGCCGGTGGATGCGGGCACATTTCTTGTGGAGCCTTCACGGATGCCTACGGACGTCTTTCGACTGAGGTGATGATAATTTTGTTATAATCAATTAATAAAATTATTCAACTAATGGTCTAAGATACGTAGAGAAACGACCTTTACCCATCCGTTTAATGGATGAAAAGTATTTTATATCATATTTAATATATTAAATAACATATCACGGGTGGGTTGGCTAAAAAATTCCTGGCCAAACTATTACACTGCGTTACACGATTTTGGTACCCGCTTAACTGATAGCTGGAATGAATAGGTAATGAGTCGTAGATATAAAGTCCCAAACATAAGAGGTATCTATCACGTCTAGTTTTCGAGGTACACGTCAATAAATATTTCAACTACCCTCACTTTACGCGTATGTAGTAGTTGACATTATCAATGTGTTATTCATTTTTTAGTGTTGTTTTGTTTACAAATCATTTCTATTCGATAACCTCAATATCATTTACTATATTTATTTGTAAATCTAATATGAGTTCTAAATGAAGTGTCCGTCGCAACTGCAAAAATGCACCAAATAAGTTTTGTTATGTTTGTGGACAGGATATTGTAAAATCACAATCACTACAGGATGGATTTACTAAATACTGTTGTTTTGTTTGTATGTGGGACAGTAGAGTCGTTATTTTACAAAATTAGATATTAGAAAAGCATTATATTACAAAATTATGGCTTGAAAGGAGAGAGGACGCTTAAAGTATGTTTGCGGAATGTGTAATCTAACATATACAGTTTGTAGATCCTAAAAATTTAATTTTACCACTACTTCACATAAAACTTGGTTTCATGAAGTATAAATAAGAAGGGCGATTATTTTTTTTATATATAAAGACAGTATTTTCAAAGTTAAGTGACGCAAAACTTAAAGAAGGGATATTCGTGGGACCACAAATACGCACACTGATGAAAGATTCAAATTTCGACAAAAAGCTTACTGATAAGGAACTTGATACAGGTTATCACTAAATGTAGTTGCAAAAGGGTTTTTAGGGAATCACAGAGCTGTAAATGCGAAACGGCTATTTACCGACATGTTAAAAGCACATGAAAAGTTAGGTTGTAAAGTTTCGTTAAAAATTCACTTTCTTCATACTTCACACTTCACTGTCGGTGATAAGCGGTGAGAGGTTCCTCTAGGATGTAAAGAAGCTTGAAGAATGATTTCAAGGCCGTTGAGACACAACTATGCTACGCGTTTACTGTTGGCGTTTAAAACGTGAAGATTCTACAAAGCACATCGAAACCAAATGCTTAGGCTTTGTTCGGACTATTTAGTAGATGGTTTATGTCAAGTTTGCACAAATTCGGTCGAGCGGTTCTTCATTTATCGACATACACGCAGGCGGAGCCGCGGACAACAGCTAGTAGAACATATTAACCTTGGGTTGTCTATCTGTTTCCTGGCATAGCTACTAGGTTGGCAGGTATAAACAGGTATGTCGATATTTGTTATTTTCACCCATTTGTATAACAAACAAATTTTATATAAAAATAAGCGCAGTTTCATTGCAAATACGATGATATAGGGTTGTCTGCAAAAAAACCTGGCCACAATAAAGGTTGTGGAGTTTTGAAAAGTGAAATTTTGATGCGAATGGAAACTTGCGACATCGTGTATAGCGATACACTAGTAAGGTATGTGATATTAGTTATTTTCACCCATTTGATTATTAAATGAATTTTATATCAAAATAAGCACTGCTTAGTAGCGAATACGATGATATAGGGTTGTCCACAAAAAATCTGGCTTGAATAACGGTTATCGAGTTTTGAAAAGCATCTATTTATAAAATAACTAGCTGTGCCCACGACTTCGTTCGCGCGTGTGTAGAAAAATTCAAATCTTTATTCTCAAACTCATCTTCCAATCATTTTTCTGAATTTATAGAGAAACAAAACAAAGTTAATTTAAGAAAGTCTGTATGTACGTGTGAGTTTGTAATATAAGAAATTAATTACAGAACCATGTGCTTTTAGAGATATGTTATATTTTACTTTGACAGGTAGTCAATAGATGGCGCTGGCTTTAAACTGTATACCCTACCCTGTATATAAGTTACTCTATGGAAAGGAGACATTGATAAACAAAACGCTTGCGCCTGTCCAGTAGTCTTTGTTTGAAAGCCGGATAACAGACAGACTCTGACAGACGGACAAAAATTTATATCTCATATTCTGATCTTCAAAATAAATTATAGCCTATAGGTAGCCGAGGCTTAATAGCTATATATCAAAAAAAGTTTCACAATCCGTCCAGTAGTTTCTGCGTGAAAGCCGCGCAACAGATAAGTTGTTTTGACTTGTGTTGCTTGTGTAAAGTATTTTTTTTGGGTTTTTATTCAATGTACAGAATTGAACTCTTCTACAGTTTTATTATATGTATAGATATGTATAGATTTAGGTTTTATAAATTAGTTCTGGAGATGAATATGTGTAGACTACAAGGACTGTACGGATGCTTTAGAAAGTTTTTCACTATTTATATTGATTTGTCAAGATTTTGAGTCAGCTTACTTGGATAAGTAAGTTCTAAATGGGTTTGTCTTATAGCAATTGCTTAGTAATTTCTTTTGTATTTAAACAATACTTTTCCTTTTCAAGTAGATGCATAGTATTGTTAAATAAGGATAAAGTTTTAAGTTATGCTAATGTTACCTTTGTTTATATGCAGGCATAATTAGTGATTACGTGTAATTACACTATCTCAAAAAGAAAATGCAGGTTTTAATTTTGAAATAGTTATTTGATAAGAGTTCTTGTTACTCAATGCTAAGCGTACGTATCTTCTAGTTAACTTTCATTTATTTACAAAATTCGAAAACAACTTAAATATGTTCCAAATGATGTGTTTAAACTATTAAATGTATTTAATAAATACATTGGTTAAAAGAGTGCTACATTCCTTTTAATTGCAATGTTTTATCCTGGTTATTGTATTTCATTCGTGTCTTAATATAATTGAATATCTTTGTAGACGATTCTCTAAAAATATTAGTTCAAAATATTTTTTACAAATTTGTTTGGATTTTATTTCAAAGATTTTAAAGAATATTTGTTAGATATTTCTTTACATATTAAATAAATGGTTTATTCTGTTTTAATTTTACTTTCAAACATCTTCCTATTTATTATACTGAAAATGTACACGAAAATGAGAGAAAAGTAATAAAAACATCGATTCCTTTTTAGAGACACTATAAATAATGAAATAATATAAACTAGTAATTAACTATCATATACTAATTTATGGATAACGCAAAGTATTATCCAAAAAAAGTGGGGTTCGAACCTCCAACACTAAGTACAGAAGAAAGCCTCGAGTTGACTGGTCAAAAACCACTTCGACATCCCCGCATTCAACTTTAATAATAATAATATTATCAACTTAATTAGATATTAATCAACATTATTCAGGGTACAAAATATTTAACTTACATTGCTGGTTAAAAAAACTCAAAACTTTCTTCGTCTGGGGAGGTTTATGTCCAGCAGTGGACTATTAAAAGCTGATTGGTAGGTTAACAAAACAACTTTAACTGTTTTTTTGCAAACTGGATGTAGACATAATGGAACGTGCAGTTTTACACTTAACATTTGATTTTTTTTATTTTATAAATTTATTTAATTTATACTCTCGATTGTCGTCACTTGATGAAACTTGTTATAATACATTCTAGAATTAATATCACTTGTACTTATTCCACTATTTTATTTTTGTTTACACCTGACCGGTTTCGCCTTATGGCATCATCAAAGGTTACTTCTATCAAACCAATATCTGTCTTTCTCTCCCGACGCATGCGCAGTAAAGGACTAATAATGGTTATCCAATCACAAATATTAACCGTCGAATCGTTCTGCTATGCGCATGCACGATTAGAGAGAGACAGATGAGTACCGCGATAGTATCTCTCTTTCTAACCAAGGGACGGCAGGAGGCTTGGCTCCCCTACTCTATCTATAATAACTCTATTCACCATGGCTATTCATTTCGTTATGTCCTAAGAGTCGACTAAAATAGCGAAATATCTAGGACACCAGTTGGACTGCAAAGAGAGGGAAAACTTGAAACATCCCCTATACTGTAACTAGGCCAAAATCACCTTTTTAAAAATAAGTATATATCCAACTGTTCATGACGATTATAAAATAAAGTAGAATGAACTTTGTATGCTCTAAACAAAAAATAAATAGGTATTTTAAAGCGAAATAACAAAAAATACAAGGAAGTTAATTAAATATATACATTATTCATTGAAAACCAAAACAAAGAAAACAAAATAATAATAAAAATAATAAGTTATCTAAATACATATAGCTTCCATGATATTATAAACCTAAGTACATACAAGGTTAAGAGAAGTCTAGTCTACTTAATTAGTGTACATAAGGAAAGCTTTGAGAATAATATACAGATATGCTTTGTAAACTTGGTCCTGGGTTTTATGCTTCGTTTGCCTGGACATATTTTTAACCGACTTCAAAAAAAGGAGGAGGTTCTCAATTCAACTGTTTTTTTTATGTTTGTTACCTCATAACTTTCGACTGGGTAAACCGATTTTGATGATTCTTTTTTTTTTATTTGAAAGCTAGTGCTTCCTGTGTGGTCCCATTTAAATTTGGTCCAGATTGAAGTCGGTTTTTTTTTTGTTAAAATTTGTATATTATTGTGTGTGGACCCAAGATCTATTTCCAAAACCAAAGCAGCTCAGCTCAGTTACTATAACCTAAATACTTATAATATTATACAAGTCTGCCAGTGAAAATAGCGTGGATATTGTACCGTATATCTAGAAATTTTCAAAATGTATCCGACCAAACAGGGTAAAATGCTTAAAGTTGAGGTTACGGTACATGAATTATTAGTTTTACCTATGTTTTCATAATTAAATAAGTTTTCATTAACATAATATTAAATTAGACTCACAGTTGTTGATTAATGGCCTTAGGGTATTATAGAAATGTGTTTGATGAAAATGAAAATTTAAACAGGCTACAAAATTAGACAGGCTTATAAAACAACTTTTTAAACACGTGTTATGGTTGTCTGAAAGAAATTGCCGTGAGCAATAAGATTGCCGATTGTTATACTTACATACTTTGTAACATGTACATTTACTGTACTATTTTGCTTTGTATATTAAATAAAGATAAATAAATTAAAATAAATAAAAAGAAAATAAAAAAATTCCTCAACTTTACAAAAAATAACCAAGACTTTGAAATGATTAAAATTCAGGCTTTTATATTTATCCACAATGAAGTTTAAGGGGGTCGAAAATGGCCTGAACTGGTTTGAGAAAAGGCCAGATACTGCTACCTCGTCAATTCCGTTCAAATTGTCGTTAAATAAGAGTTAAGTTATTGTAACAATCATAGATAAAATACCCATTTATTGCTAATGTGCTTATGGAACTAGAGTAGTATTTTGCTCTTCAGTACAGCACAGTAACTGCTTTACTAAAAAACATTTACAATATAAATTCGGTGGACGAGACTGACTGTTTAATTTACCTATATAGTTGTCGTCAGTTATTTTTGGCAAATTTAAACAAATTTTGTATTTCTCCCTCCTGAGATCAGACGAAAAAACTCATGAATATTCAATATGCAGCATTGTTTCATATGCAAGTAATTTAAATGCAAATTGGATTTCTTTCAACATCAATTTAACTTGTACTGACACCATAGATAAACTACACACAAAGTTCGACATATATGCATAGCATATATTTGCTCCCTGAATATGAAAAGCTGTTTTAGATTTCCGAACACGTTTCGCGCTGCTCCACCTATGTCAGTCAAATGAGTCTTTTCTATTTTCCAACAACCGCAATTCTAAGTATTGGCTAAATAACTTTCTTTAAGCCGAGATTCAATTTAGTATTTTGAATAGTCCAAACTTGTGCAATATACATTCAATGTTTGAAAAAAATATGTTCGATAAAAGTGATGGTAATTTCAGTATTCTGTAAGTAGTGTTACCGTTCTTGTAGCGGTAAGACCTAAAACCGCGTACCGCAAGACTGAACGTCGGTACGAAGCCGCTTCTGGAGAGTCTTGGGGGAGGCCTATGTCGACGTCCTACGGGAACTTCGAAGTAACTGTATCTTGTCAAAACAAAACAATAATATATTGATCAAAATTCAATCTATTTCGGTTCAGTTGGTGATTAATCAAGAGGTATTGGGCTCGAATCCTGGGTCGGGCCTAAAAGTGTTATGGAGTTTTTCAGAAATTCTTAATAACAGCCCGGAGTTTGGAACTCGGGGTCTTCAGCTCCGTGCCCCGAAGAGCACGTAAAGCCGCCGCTCCTACTCCTAAACTCTCCCCGGTCATGTCGGATAGTCGTCCCACCGGATTCTGAAAGTAAGGGAAGAGAGAGAGAGCAATTATGTTTGCGCACACACTTGAGTGCTTAAAGATCTGCGTAGTTGGCTGATCGTACTCTCATCGGCTAGGAGTACATCATCATTATTTTAATTAAACTGTTTTTTGTTTTTAATTGTCTATCAATGGTTTTTCATGTTTTTGTGTGAAAGTTACAGATTATAAGAATATATTTGAGCTTTGCGTTAACGTGAATAAGAAATTAAGAAGAGAAACGGTACGAACACTTACAAAATTTAATAAGTATATAATATTTTTTTATCGAAACAACACTATGACTACACCAAGGGCGGTAGAGATTTTCCTTTAAGTTCCTTTTAATTATCATTAAGCCTTCTGAATCAAAATGGTATTAAGAAGCAATTTCAAAGATCTTAAACAGAATACAATAAAAACAAGCCACTTTTTGTCTTAACAATTTATGTCCTTTATTGTAACAGCATTTTCCGATCAGATATTACCAGTTTTTATTTACCTTTTTCAGGTAAAATCTTGAATCGGGGGTTAGTTCAGGTTAATAATGTACTGGTTCTCCCTTTAGGAAGAGCTCTATGTCATTGAAGAATCCCTTGGTTGGTATTCAAACTTACAAGTACTTAGTCTTAAGACCGATGTATTAACCATTACACCTGCTGGATATACTAGTTTAAAAAATATATAAACAAACATATGTAAGAAATTAGTAAGTTAGTTAATATTACGGAAATTAAATCTATACTCATAATAAAAATGTAACAGTTCCAATTCTGTACATTAAAAATATTTTGAAAATTTTTTTTGGAGGCCTCTCTGTAGTCGATACTGAAGCCAAAACTGTATTTTTTGTCTGCCTGTCTGTTACTTACCCGCGCATCACGCCAAAACTACTGAATGGATTCAAATGAAACTTGGCATGATCTGAGTTCATACTACGAGGTAGGACATCGGATACTTTTTATCCTGAAATACAGCACGGTTTCCTGGAGCTCTCTAGGATAGAAAGTCAAAATATGTACTTAGTTGTAATTCAATAACACATAGTCCGATTTTATTCATTCTTTTTTTGCTAGAAAGAAAAAAAATGAAGATAACGGGAAATATCTTTTTTTGTCCACGACTGTACTCTACGTATGGGAAGCTGAGACAGATATGTAAATATGGCGGTACGAAGTTCGGCGGGTCAGCTAGTAAATTATATACGTTTTGGTCAAACCTATACCCTTAGTACAGTTAGCTAAGTAGATTGATAGATATCGGGAAACTACAAGAGAACTAACTTAGTTAATTTATGGAACTTTTTGAACTCTCAGTATTAGTTGCTTAAATCCTAATTCATTGTGTTATTCATCCATTCATTGTATTTGACGTTATCAATCTGTTTCTGTAAGTTATGATTTTATAGCTTGATTCTATTGATTCTATAGCTTTTTATCAATTTTGACACAATATAATATCACATTAACCTATCGAGCTGTTGTCTATTGCTAGTGAGTGTGGGTTCGAAGGTGGAGGTCCAATAATGCAGGGGTGACATGGTATCGTTGTATGTGTGTTAGCGAACGGTGCCGGGAACACTGTGACAGTCAGGAGTGAAAAGGGAACCAACATCGGTTAACAACCCTGGGAGAGTGCCCCGTCAGGTCGCACAATATCCATGGAGTGGCTTGCATTGCTGGTTGGTGACCCAGCGACCACATCTTTTTTTTTGTGTGCACGTCCGCTCGTATATCACCAACTGGTGGTTATGTCGGACTCGAACCGACTAAAAACCGCACACCGTCTCGTATACTAGAAGCCGGGGAACTGGGTGCACCCTCCGAAGGAAATCTCTGGAACCTCGACGTAAGCGATTATACTCACGCATTCCATGAAGTCAGTCTCGTAGGCTTTTCATAAAAATTGGACCTACCATATTTAAAGCAAATTTATAAATACGTATCACTTTAAGATAATTGACTATCGCCGCCTATAAACACCTGCAAATCAAGAGTCTCAAGTGTGTTACTGCCATTTAAGTGTCCCCTAATAATATACGGGAAGCCAAGGTTTTTGTCACGATAGTAAAAAGGAATGAAATATTTAGTTCTCATTCCTCGCCAATTTTATGTAAGGGCGTGGTATCACTTCAGTCGTGACCGACCATTCGCGTCAAAGTAAAAATAATATTAAAGAAATAATTTCAAGAAAATATACACACATTTATTGAGATACAATCATTTAAACATATTCATTCGTAGATACATACACAACGAAACAGCCAAGCCATACATTTTTACTGAGATAATAATCATAATAATAAATATTTTGTACATCTAACACACAGCGCCATCTAGTCCCAAGCTAAGCAGAACTTGTGTTATGGGTACTACTAGACAACTGATACAAATACGTATATACTTTTTTTTTTTTGTAAATACATACATATTATACACAGAAAACACCCAAACCCCGAAACAAATGTTTGTAGATCACACAAACATTTGCTCCGACTCAGGAATCGAACCCAAGACCGCATGATCAGCAGTCGGACACGCCAACCGCGAGACCAACGAGGCAGATGTAGAGATTATGAAGTT
This sequence comes from Diaphora mendica, assembly GCA_949125395.1. Taxonomy (NCBI): domain Eukaryota; kingdom Metazoa; phylum Arthropoda; class Insecta; order Lepidoptera; family Erebidae; genus Diaphora; species Diaphora mendica. Next base: position 19,919,671 of record OX421313.1, on the reverse strand, counting down.
AGGGTTGGTAGAGTTAGGGCGTGTAGATTCAGAACCTTGGCTCTACACGAGATCTGATATCTTTTTCACAGGGTAGGCCATATGCAGTCGTCTTGGCAACATTTTACATGAAATGTTTTTGGTGGGATTTCATTTCTTTTTGTAAGTTGCTTAAGGCAGTTTTTTTTTCTTTTTTGGTGTGTATTTCTCGTACATCTTCTTTCTTCTCTCGAAAAAGTCCGTGTACCAAAAATAAAACCTCTAGCATAAAAATTTGTGAAAGTCTCATACAAACTTTCACCCCCCAAATTTGGGGGTTGGGGGGCAAAAGTAATACGTTTATGAATTTTTTTGTTGTTTTTATACCAAACTTAGTTTACATACCAAATTTCAGCTTTCTAGCACTTCAGGAAGTACCCGAACAGTTTTGATGATCATCAGTGTGTCAGTGACGAAATCTGTGTTGTTTAGGTATCAATAAAATCTAAAGTATTAGACCTATGCAATTGAAACTTTGTATGTTTTATTATTTTATTGGTGACATCATATCCTGAGAATTTGAACGGTCTGGTATGTCAGGAACCAAAGTTATGAGGGTTCAAAAAAACGACGAAACACTTCGAGAAAAGGTAGGTAGTGCCCTTGCGCTTCGCTTGGCTCGTCTTGGCGGGGGCACTACCGTGCCCCCAGATACAGATACATTTATTCCGAAGATAATCAAATAATTATTAACTATCATGAAGTTATAAACGTCTTAATTAGTAGTAGTAGTGTAATAAATGTTATTTTAGTATTTTGTTAATACTTAGAAGAAAGTTTTTTGTAGTAACTAAAGCAATTTTCCTCGTACAATTTTGAAGCATATTTAAATATAAAAAGCAAGTAAAATACACTAATAAATACGTAACAGTGTGAGACTCAGATATGTAGCGAAGCAGAAGCAGCGCACTAAATTGAGCCACAAAACGGTAAAATTAAAATTCGCGGCTACATTCAAGATGAGAACTACAATGGCAAATATTTATTCAGTTTACTGGAACAGTTTCATGAACTACTTAATTATTTTCATTTTATTAGTTTCTATTTTAATTTTGATTCGGTGGATGGTCTGTAACATGCAGTAATACTATAAAGATTTTAGTAATGAATGTAAACCGTATAAGGTACTCCACATACCTACTAAAAGTTAAAAAAATTGCAGTAAACTTATTTATAACTAGCTATTGCCTGCGGCTCTGTCCGCGTAAAGATCGGTTATCGTGGTAATTCTTCAAACTGATATAACTTTATTTTTTATGAACCAATTGAAATGAATCAACCACTAAATATTAAGTGGAGCAAACCGCAACGCATTAGTGAAAACCGCATTTAAATCGGTTAAGCTGTTTTTGAGATTAGCGTACACAAATGTACAGACAAACAGACGTGCAGATAAAAAGACAAAATCCAAGTCCATGTAAAGACAGCGACCAGTTCCGATTTTATTATGTGTATTGATTTGAACTTCAATTTTCAAAAGATGATTGTCCAAATCCCTATCTGTATTTCATAGAATGAGTTGCAAATTTTGCAGAATCAGCCATTGACTTTTCGATATAATTAAAATTGTAGATGAACACGTAAAGTACCTGCAACTGGTTGCATTCTCAATGTATACTCAAAACAAAACGATTGCAAAAAAAATATGTTTCTGCCTATGTAAATTTATAACCGACATTTTCCAAACTGTTTAGAATGATAGAAAGTAATTGAAAACACTCACTATTAACTGCATTAATTCAGATCTTTTCTAGAAGCTTAAAACAAATAATGATCAAGTCATGGATACTGTATAGGTATCTGAAATATTAATTACTTTTCCCTAAACTCTATTCACAAAAGAATTTAGATAGATAAATGCGCTTTCCGTAACCTACGTGTTGACTTTTCCGGTACCTTACATACGCAATACCTTATATTAACACAAATCACTAGAAATGTAACAAAAAGATCGTGATGAAATGAGAGCGTGTGTGAGATTCTCGGTCTACCAACTAAACCACGCAGCGACCTACCTCGGCAATAGGGAATATTCAATGTCTTAATCTGATCATATAATTCTCCATAACATAGAAAAATATATAAATAGGCTTGAAAATAGTCAAAAAAAATTCAAAGTGAAATTTAAAACACTGACTAAATTTGAGCTATTCAAACGCCGCCATTTTGCGCGCACTATTGACATGACCAATGACGTCATTGTCATTTCGTGTTTGTTTACTATTGAGTGTTTCAGTTATTTTATACTTATTTACAGTTTTAATTGCTATAAAAAACATGGAAGAAGTTATTTTTTCTCACAAACACTACTAACACAGTAGGAATTTCGACGCCGGTATTTTCGATAATTTCTCGACAATTCGACAATACCTTTAATTCGATAATGTGACAATACCTTTTATGTATATCGTAAAGAAAATAAATAATCTAGAAAAAATGTTTGAGACAAATAAAACAATTATACATATTCCCGATTAGGAGGAGGAGCTCTAGGAACGCATCAGGGTCATCTGAAGTACAATATACACTACCTATCTAGAAAATCAGTACTCATAATTATAAATTCGAAAGTAAGTATGTCTTTTACGCTTTCACAACTTATACTTTGATTTTTGAGGAAGGACAAAGGCTACCATTTACTGCGATTACTGACATACACGCAGGCGGAGTCGTGGGCAAAAGCCCGTGATATATAAAACAAGTGACAATGCGTACAGTAGCATGAGCGTTTTTTTTATATATAATAAATAATAAATCTTTATTTAGGTAAGTAATAATAATGTCCAGTTGATATACAAGGATTTACATGGGGCAAACAGCGAGTCGCCTCTGACCCTCAAACTAGGTATAAACCTGTGTGATGAGTCGTCAGTGGTTTGTCGCTCTGGCCACTTACTAGGTACAAGCTCTTAATACTAAATAACAAACTAGTAAAGGAAGCATGCGGCGTGTGTATCAGGTATTATTGTATTTATTTTATAGGCTCGTGTGAACAAATGTATGATGAGTTTTAGTATTTCTGTTTGTGGGGACGTACACAGCGTTCTTTATTTCTAATCTATATGTATAAAAGAGTAAGGTGACTGACTAACTGACTGACTGGCTGACATACCCAGAGATCAACGCACAGCCCAAACCGCTGAAGCTAGAATCCTGAAATTTTGCATGTTGGTTCCTTATATAACGTAACAAAGGAATTTTGGTAATTCCACCCATAAGGGGGTAAATCAGGGGATGAAAGTCTGCGTGAGCGAAGCCGCGTGCAAAAGCTAGTATATATATAAACTTAGATCGCATAGCTTAACATTAGTTTTTAATTTAGGCATATAAAAAAATATAATTACAAATTGTAACAAAAAAAACGACTTCAATCTGGACTAAATTTAAATGGGACCACACGGGAAGCACGAGCTTTCAAATAAAAAAGAATCATCAAAATCGATTCACTCAGTCAAAAGTTATGAGGTAACAAACATAAAAAAAAACAATCGACGTGAGAACCTCCTCCTTTTTTTGAAGTCGGTTAAAAATAAAACAAATAACTATCGGAAACTAATTTATTGAATGTTGGTTATATTACATCGGAACTTAATAAGATAATTGCATACAATCTCGCAACTTCATTGTTCCAATAAAATGATACCTAACTATTTGAAATACCATACAAAGATATGAAATAAAACCACTTACTATTTATATCTAGTTATTGTTTAGATTTTTCTATTTTAAATTACAGTTAAGAATGTTGGAGCTAAGTGTACACAATGCTCCGTTATTTGCCTTATGAATCTTATGATACAGAATGCAATTTAAAATGTATCTTTTGTATTCGTCTAATGTTAATGTTTTATACGATGTTTACGTTTTACTCTTTCACTCAGCAGTTGCAAATTTTTAAGCTTGAATAATTCACGAAAGCTTTTTAGGTAATGGAACTCTAGTAGTTTTTATACTTGATATATTATATATATATATTAATCGTAATGGTACGAAAAATATAATGGTTTTACCGTCAATGACCAAATGTGTCATTCATACTAATGTCATAAATTCGAAAGTAATTCTGTCTGTAATACTTTCACCGCTAAACCGCTGCACCGATTTCAATGACTACACGGTTGGCCTAGTGGTTTAAGCGGTCGCCACGCCGCTTCCTAGTGCAGCAAGTGTTGTGGGTTCCAATTCCACATGGGACAACTCTTTGTATGATCCACAAATTGTTATTCTGAGTCTGGGTTTTTCGCGTCCATTTCGTGTATGTTTGTAAAGTCCCCCGCGACGCAGGATGTATATTCGTAACGCGAGAGTTTTCTTAAACTCTCGCACAGAAAATCAACGTAAAATGACAGCGTTCGTGCTGTCGTGTTTTGATGGTGATTGCGAGACCGTAAGCCCAATGATGCAGAAGCATCACTAGGCTGCCATGGTGTGGTTTACCATGCTGCATTGTTGCATTGTCTGCATTCGCAATGAGTATGGTGACCGCCACTCTTGAATTATGCTTTCCATCAGGCAGAGTAAAGTTATTTTGCCAGGGCCAAACATAAAAAAATGGTATAATGATTGTTTGATTCCTGAGGAAAGACATAGGTTATTAAGTTACCGCCATAACCGACGTAACGCATGCAAAGGCAAAAATCTATTGCAATGACTATTGCTATTTACAGGTATTAACAATTTCTTGAAACCAATATTGACAAACTACATGTTATAGAATATACCCCACTGCTTAAATTACTATCAAATTAGTAAGTTTAGTCTCTTGTGGGTCATCTATATCTATACTTAATATTATAAATGCGAAAGTTTGTAAGTATGGATGGATGGATGGATGTTTGTTACTCTTTCACGCAAAAACTACTGAACGAATTTGGATAAAACCTTAAGTAATATAGCTTAAACATCAGAATAACACGTAGGCTACTATTTGCCGCGATAATAGAAATACACGCGGGCGGAGCCGCGGGCAACAACTAGTATGTAATGAAAAAAGTCGGATCTATGAAAATCAATTCGTATTCACTGTAAACGTCTTAGTGCGACGAGTGCAAGGAGACCACTATTCTCCGTGCGCCTGCGTTGTAATATGATACGTATCTCTACACTCTAATTTGTTTAAACATATTAAAAAAATCTTTAAAAAGTTTTCATCATATCCGGTGTTGGAGGTTATATATCACTGATTTAGCTGTACAGCCCAAACAGAACAGAATTTTCTCCTTAAGTTTAAAGTTGATTTTCAAGCGTAATGGTTTTGAATGTTATTTTTATTGGCCTTATTTGAAACCCTTCCCTAAATATGCAAATCCCTTACCATAGCTGTTAAGGTACAAGTATTTAATTCTTGAAGAAAAAAAAATCTTCCACGTGTTGTTTCCATTTCAAAATATTGAACGGCTACCAATTCTCAGACGCATAAATCCGCAGACGCCTTCAGCATTCGTGTACCAGTGTTCGACAACACTCGCTTATCGACTCCCTTAAATCTCTCTCGGTAAGTTGAACAGCGAACACGCCGCAATTTATTGTTCTCATTGGTTTGCGATGCGGCCTTACAGGAAAGTATTCTACCCCCGTAAAATTGTCGCTTCACGTACGAACTGGGTGCTAATATTTTGCAACACGGAAAACATATCTGTTTTTATTAACTCTACTTTGCCAAACAAATTCGATATTTCCCTCGTTTCTTTTTTTCGAGACAAAAATCTTACCTCTTTTGCACAGGATATGCCAAAAGCAACGTTCTCTTGGGACCGCGTATTGGAGTATATTTTAGACAAGCCCTGTTTATTTTATATAATATTATTTTAATAGAAATATACGTTCCTATAGGCATAGCTCATCATATTATTAGAAACATGTCCTTTACCCTTCAAAGCACTGCCTCTAAACGTTTTATTATTATTTCAACCATAAAATAATGCTCACTTAGTATTTATGTATTTCGTTTTATCATTATTTTACCAAAAAGAAAATATGTTTCTAAGTTACTCCTCAAAACATTATCTACTATTTACAGTTTCGTGAAAAATTATCCACCTGGTTTGAAAATTAGCTACAATAGTTAAAGGCACCGAGAAAAACTTTATTTTGATGTGATAGAGTAAATGATAATAGAAATGCAAACACACAGTCTAATTTTATTTCTTTGTGTAGATTTATTTATTCATTACATATGGTGTAATTTAAAATCTGCAAGACACCTACAAAGATCTACAGACTTTGCCACATTAATTTTATTGATTGCCCACAGGAGCCATTCTTAATGTTGACCTTTTTGCTATAACGAATACTTTAAATAACTAACTATATTTACTGTAATTGTTTTATTTTACGGTATAAATATAAAAAGATCACACACGAAGGAATGACAAATGTGGAAAACGTGAATATGTTGATTTTTCATGTCCTTCAGTCATGAAATCTTAGTGACAGTGATTTATGGTATTCAGGAACATATGTATAGCTTATGAATTATGGTCTGGTGCTATCTCTTATCTCAAATAATACACTCATTTGCAAAAAAAACGGGCGGTTTCGATTTTCTTCCTGGCTGAAAAAAATAAAATACCAAAAAGGTTTTAATCATTTGAACATGTTACTGGCCAGTTATAAAAGTGCCATAATGTTTATAAGAGTATATTCCAAATTCAAATTTTTGACTGAGCCTGGTTTTCAAAGAAAACAACTTTTAACTACATTTTGTGGCGCGAATTCCCTATAGTTAATATCGACTCTAATTAACTTTTTGACAATTTTTATTAAATTATCTGATGTCCTTGACATTTAAAAGTAATGTTATTGCTGTTTAGCAATCTCAAAAACGGTAGATAAAGTGATAAAAGCGAGAAAATTATTGCGCTGCTTAAAGAAAGTTGCAGCCAATGTTTCGTGGCTCAGAGGCTAAATGTGAGTCGGTCGACAGTTCAAAGGACCTGGCAGCGTTATCAAAAGACCGGTTCCGTCAAGAAAAGGCCTGGTTCTGGCAGAAAGACATGTACCGAACCACGGGATGATCGTTTCCTAGTTAGTCAAGCGTTGAGAAATCGCAAATTTTCTTATGTGGACCTCAAGAATAGCCTCGAAGATGTAAGAAATGTGCAAATTAGTCTATGAACAGTCAGGAGGAGACTTCTCGCTGCTAATATACACAGTCATCGCCCGGCACGCGGCCCTAAATTACTCCGTGGACATCGAGTTGCCAAGCTTAGCTTCGCTCGAAATTGTATGTCATGGACTCATGAAGACTGGATGAAGCCAGGATATCTCTGCATGGTGAAGACCGACGTCGGCGAGTGCTACGTAGATGAGTAGAACGCAAACAGAGGCATGTTTTGAAGAAATCCTACCTTATGGAGCGGGCTCTGTTATGTTTTGGGCCGGAATAAATTCTATGGATCGTACGGAGTTAGTCTTCATCGAAAACGGTACACTGACTGGACACTAATACATAACGGAAGTTCTAATTCCTTATGCACAACCCGCTTTAACCGCTCTTGGCGAAAACTCAATTTTTATGGACGACAACTCTCGCGCCCACCGGTCTGGCGATGTGGCAGCGTATATGCTAGAAGTCGGAATTCGTCGTTTGGACTGGCCAGCTAGAAGTCCGGACCTCAATCCCATAGAGCATGTCTGGGACGTTCTGAAGCGACGAGTGAGATCAATGCAGCCGGCTCCGCAGACCATCAGAGAGCTAAAGAATGTGATTACCGCGGAGTGGGAACGTATTCCCCAAGAAACCATGAAAGATATACTCGCTAGCAGGCCCAGACGAATGCAAGCCGTTATTTCAGCAAGAGGGGGTCACACTCAATACTCAACTTTTATCTGCTTTTAATGTATTCAAGAAAAACAAAGAAATTAACGCGTTTCATTTTTATTTAGCGAGCAGGTACAATAATAGTGTTTTGAGCTTAAACATTATTTCTCAATAATTTAATCAAAATGTTATGATAAAACTGATGAAAACTATTCCTTCCTAATTAATTCATAAAATTCTGAGGATAACAATACCTAAAATTGTCAAACAAACTAATAGTAACTATAAAATAGTTATTTGCTTAAGAGCCCGTTTTTTTGCAAAAGAGTTTTTTTAGTTCATATTATCATAATGGAAATCACACTTCCTTTAAACATTAGCTATTTCAATTTTCCTATTACTATTAGCTCTTAACATAGATAAACCTTAAGAATCGGTTTTCTCGTTCATATAATATTTCTTTATATTTTTCAAAGATCCGTTCGATACTAACAAGTTCGCTTATGTTCATATAACTTAAGTAGCTATTGGTTCTAATAGTTTTGTCGACTCTTCTTGTTCTGGGGACTTTACAAACATACATGAAACAGACACAAAGAACACCCAGACACAGAACAACAATTTGTGGATCACACAAAGTGTTGTCCTACGTGGGATTTGAACCCACGACACTTGGCGAAGTAGGAGACGGCGTGGTGACCGTTAAACTACTAGGCCAAACGTGCAGTCCTTATTATATGGAATGTCTGAAGACAAATGTACAAATGAAGTATTAGCTGCTAAATTCAAGCAGTTTACGATTTAAATAGAACCTTAAGCCGCAAAAAAGTTCCAGCAACTAACTTAATTAAGCATTATTTTCGTAAGTCGGCTAAAACATGGTTTAAACACAATAACCCAAGTGAAGTGTTTGAGTGCCTCGATGAAGTTGCTTAAAGGCCTAACCTCAAAGGAAATTCTGGTCTTATTTACCCTCTGCCTACTGTTAGACAATTCAGTACAACAAAATGTTATTTTAAGCTCCGTTGATCATGTTATTTTATGTGTTATGGCCGTTCGCAGTTAAAATAGATAAATAGTACCTAGAGTTTTGCGCTTAACAACACATTTGGCGATTCATTAATACTTAAATATATGATATAGAAACCTTTTTAAACGTAACATCAATTTTTATATATTTTGTTAAAGAATTATTTAAAAAGAATTTTCAAATAGCGGTATACAGTGACCTCATCGGAATGTGAAAGCAATCACCTGAATATTGTGCACCTTTTAATTTATTAACGTAATTTATGGCAACATCGTATGTGAAATGGTGTGTTGCAATTAAGATAAGCTGCATATTAAACCTTGGGCATGGTTTGTTCTGCTAAATTATATGTTTTACTGCCACCCGACACCTCTGCACCTCACACTCAAGACATTATGTGCATAATTATGTATTTATATAAAGAGGAAGACCAGTCAACCCCGAAATCCTTATCTAAACTACATACAAACCATTTAACTGAAGACCCATTTGTCTTAATTATGTACAATGCATTAGCATGAAAATCTTAGTGAATGGTCAATGGTTTGGTTATCTTAATCTTCATCGACATCTTTGCTTTTTATATGAAACTAGCTGTTCCGGCAAACGTTGTTTTGCCATAAAAAAATATAAAAATTGGGGTATAAAAAATAGATGTTGGTCGATTCTCAGACCTACCCGATATGCACACCAAATTTCATAAAAATCGGTCCAGCCGTTTCAGAGGAATATGGTAACTAACATTGTGACACGAGAATTTTATATATAAGAAGTAAATCAAATCCCAATTTTATCCATAATAACCATGTATAAAATAATACATGGTATTTGTAGTAGGCTATTAATTAGTATTTTTAAGTTTTATAAGTCAACAAAAATAATATTATTTTTGATTTGCTAGAAAATCGAAGGAATCAATTTTCTCTCAAATGTATTTTATTTTGCAAATGCGAATAATTTTGTTAGTTTCTTATGTCTTCAACCCGTACCAAACACGTCCACCGGATTAAAAATAAATAATTAATAACTATAAATTCTCAAAATTAAAAAAAAAACCCGATATAATAACCTGAGTTCCCTTTAAAAAGTAAAAAACACGTTATGCGCTTTCATTTGAGACCCCACTCGATGATATTTTTGCAGACATTCGGTTACTCTTCCCCACTTTCACCCCCATAACTTTTAAACGGCTCAACCGATTTTCATGAAACATGCCTAAGAATACTCGCACGTAACTCACCTTTCATACAAAAAAAAAACTAAATTGAAATCGCTCCATCCGTTCGGAAGCTACGGTGCCACAGACAGACAGACAGACACGTGAAACTTATAACACCCCTCTTTTTGGTCGAGGGTTAAAAAACCCGAGAACAGACCTAGCGCAAGCAAAGTTGTGGGCGTAAGTCAATTCTTTAGAAATCTTAATATATAAAGACTGCCTAATAACCTCATTCTCACAATAGGCTGGGATTGTTTAGTCAACGAATCTCGTAATAAGTTAAAGCGCTGGTAGATGTAGCAGACGAGAAAACACTGAACACTTTATTTTTTGTACTTGCCAGGAATGTTTGCTTCTCAAAAGCGGTCTAAATTATATTACAGAAAGGTTTTACGTTTTTTAGCAAAAAGCCTTTTATGATAAGTACGAAAATTTATACGTAAATATTTGAGAAATATGCAAGTCAGCTACCGTGTTTATGAAAGGAAAAACATTAACAGGAATGTTACTTTTTTTCTGTGTGTATTATATGTATGTCGGCAAACTCCAATGAAGTTTTGCAATAAGGGCCGTTTTTATATCTTTGTGTCGAACCTACATAAATCTAAAATGTTTATGTATAACTTTAAATATTAAATAATAAAATATTTTTTAATTTCATTCATATATACAGTGAAAATATTAATAAAACAATAAAATATCAAGTATCAAGATACCAATTAGTAATATTATGGTTGGACAAATTTAGGGCATTTTTTGATAATCTGCAGCGTTTTCGACAAAGATATCATGAGATTAGTCCTTTAGTATACTACTGACCAGCTAGTACCACATAATGACCACTATCATAAATAAAAAGGAATAAATTTGATATATTTTTTACAATACCTACCTTTAATTGACAATCGGTTTCCGTTCGTGGTAGCGTAATGTTAAGTAGCGTTTAACCTTCCTTGATAAATAGGCTATTTGATACTTAAGACATTCTTCAATTCGTAACAATAATTCTTGAGATTTGCGTATTCAACCAAACAAAAAATACTTCAGTTATAAAATATTTGTATAGAGTATCAAAACAGGAAGTCAAATTTAATTGAATTAAGAAAAGATTGGAGCACATAATGAAAATGTAAATAGGGACTTAATCGTGGTTCTGCCAGCATGGAGTCTCTATTTACATCTTATCAATATGCATTTTGATTGTGATATTGATCGAACGGTGAGTTTTGTTGAGGTACTCTTTATTAAAGTAGAAACATAAATAAGGGGAATTCGAATAAATTTAATGAATTCTGTACTTTAATGCATCTTGACAAATAGTTTTGACAATAGTTAAATCGACTTCAGAGTCACACACAAAATGATACTTTAAATTAAAGTCAATATTATAAAGGCACGGCTATGAGAACATCATCATATCAGAAATAATCATTTTTACGAATTTTATGAATAAAATATAGATGCTGAGAATAATAATAAATAATAAATAAATAATGTTAATAATAATGACAGCGTTCGTGCTGTCGTGTTTCTTTGGTGAGTGCGAGACCGAAGGCCCAAATAGTCTAGTCAACAAGTTCCATACTTGTTGACTAGACTAAAAGATACAGAAGCATCACTAGGCCGCCATGGTGTGGGTCGCCATGCTGCATTGTCTGCATTTTATTATGAGTATGAAAAAAGAACATTTCGACATAATATTCTCAAACATACAATTGATTCAATGAATTTATTGTAAATAAAAGCGGATAGCGTTGCAATATGATTTTTTTTATGTACAACATTGAGAACATCGTGTTTGCCTCTTACCACGATCTTCTTATTTCCGAATCATCAAGTTATTCCTAAAAGTAGGAAAATATAGTACGTTTGTATACCCTTTTGCATACACATCTTCATAGATCTTTCTGTCAATTTATTAACACTTACAAACACCTATGTGTTATAACCACAGTAATGATGAAATAGAATGAAACGCTGCCAAATGATAAGCCTATCCAATTTAATGGCTAAGCTTCCATTGTAATTTACAAGCCAAGCCAAGGAGTTTAGCCTCGAAGCGTCGCTCACCGCAACTAGTTCCAAGTTACACCGTTACGAAGATAATATCGTACTCAAGGGGCCTAACGTACAACATTTATGAGTTTCAACTATGTATAAGTGATCCCTTAACAAATTATAACGGCCACTTGCAGAACTCGTACACATTCGAATCTAAATATATACCCAAATTCAACTTCATTATGAATAAATTAAAGGACCCTCGAAAGAGATATAAACATATGAATTCATTTGGAAATGGAAATTAGTTTACAAACTCAAACCCTCTTGGTAAGAAAATTTAGTTCATTAAGACACACTCACAGGGTTTGTGGTATATTTACTAGCGTATGTACATAGTTTAACATAATTCGATAAATTTAAAATTATTAAGTCAATCGAAGCTTGAACTTTCTTCTTGAAAGATTAAAAGAGGCTCGTTTCTAGGTTGTAACTGAGTAGATTAACACATTGTAAAGTACAATAATTACAGTTAAAGAAGTAAAAGCATACAATCCCTCCCCTGCCCCCGTGCCTCGGATAACACGTTAAGCCAGCGGCTCCGACCAACATACGAAAGTCTATGGCAATCGTTACGGGTAGTAAAAAGTCCGACATCAGTTTTTCTACACAACTTCTGTGTAGCCTAGTACTTGGGCTGTAGAAGTCTCATGGCAATAAAGTAATATATAATATTAGTTTAAAGAACAAACAGGACTTTGCAGTAGACACAAGTCGTGCACACGTAAACACACACATTTAAGTAAAGTTGTGATGGTCTCCTCGTAACTACGACTGTAAGTAGGTACAAATATACATGTACTCATGTATATTCGAAAGGGACACGCAAAGCAATAAAATATGTATATTACTTTCCTTATCACCTGAAATCCTGATCCTGGCAATAGAATTGAGTGGAGGAAAAGTTTGAGTTTTACCCATGTTTTGACAATTAAATCACGAATCCTGTTTATTGGCCGTACGTGGCTCTAGATTTAGAATTTATCGACTTACATGAGTTAGAAAGTGACGTGTGGATAAGTAATGGTTTAGTTTGCCCTAATTTAATGCTGGTTCAATTGAAAAGAATAGGTTTTTTTCTCTTAATTATTAAATACTTTTTGACCATAGTCGATTATGTAAGGAAAGGTATATATCGTTGATAGTCAATTATAATTTCGTTAGACTATTTGTGTGTATGCTGCGCTAGTATTTTCTTAAGCGTATGTGTTATATATGCTATAGTATATAGGGTTTTTAATTAAGTAATTTTACGTGAACTAAGGGGCAAAACGTAACGACATGCATCTGCAATTTAAAAATCGCAAGTGTATTGCGCTCTTTGAGTGGTTGTTTGGTCCCGTTTGCTCATTCTGAGATCGGAGGCCCAATAATGCAGGAGATTCTCAAAAATCCGTCACAGAGTGGATCACCATGCTGCATTGTTGCATTGTCTGCATTCGCAATAAGTATGGTGACCACTACTCTTACATTTTGATCATGCTTGCCATCAGACAGAATAGAATCACTTTGGCAGGCTTATTGAGCTATCCGTATTACGCCAGGACCCTTTCACGTACAATATTGGGACAGTTTCACCACTTATTGATAAAATTCGCTTATAGATTATATTGAACTTAACTGCGAGACAGCTGTATATTTCGGTTTCACAAGTCTCGGATAGAGAAAAATATTTCAGATATTCATATATATTTTATGTCAGTGGTTTTTATCAGGATGGATGCGGACTGCCCAAGACCGGGGAATACTTGGCGCTCTTTGAGGGAGGCCTTTGTTCAGCAGTAGACGGTGATTGTTTGATTTGAACTTTTACCTGTTTAATAGTGTTATATTAGATGTCAGATAACTAGCTAAAACTGTATCAGTCACTGGTCAAACTGACTTTCATTATATATAGTAACAAACTCGAAGATAAGACATACATATACTACAATAAAAGTGTCAAGAACTTGATGTACGAGTAAGCTCATTAGCATGTGAATGTCATGTAACATATTAAATGCCAATCACTCTAAACTTCATAACATGACGAGAAAATTGTAAATGTCAAAATACCTATTCAGCCATGCTACTCGTTAATATTATAAACTAAACAGTAGAAAAACAGATTCTAAGTTTTTTATCGTTATCGTATTCAAACTGGAAGCTGGTGTACTGAAATTTAATAAGGTAGTAATTGAATAAGGTATTCAGTAGTCAGTGGGCGTAAAAAAGGGAAGTCAAGTATTCCCTTTATATGGATAAAAACCTAACCGAAACACTCTTGAACTCGCACCTAAAAACCAGGTTTTAGTGGCATATATTCTGCTCATCTCCAACTTTTAGGGATTTGGTCACTTAGAAAAAGGTATCATATAATGTGGTAAGCAAATTAGTATATAAAAAAGTTCAGAGGGTTATAATAATTGCATATTACTGACATAATTATGAATATAGACTGTATACCGAGAGATAGAAATAGATCTTTCCTATTTTTCCTTCTGTACACTACTACATTCACTACTACATCACAACTATAAACAGGTTAGCTATCAGGTAATATGGATGAACTAAGTCGACGTTTCATTAGTTACATTAGCGGGATCTTGAGATAACCTGAGCCTTAATCTAACCCTGACTTTTCCAAGAATTTAGTTTCATTATTCACTTTCTTCTAACTCACTATAAATTTATCCTGATTTAAAAGCCATCTCTCGTCTCATTTAGCAAATAGTTCCCAACGAAAAATTTGCATAAACGAGCACAAAGTTTTAAGATTCTAATCAAGTTTAAAGAGGAAAATCTAAAACTTTGGAAAGATTTCGCTAAGCTCCCAAGCCTAAGATGGTATTGAAATTAAATATTACGCAAATTTGCTTCCACCTAAGCATGGAAAGGCGGAGGCTGAACACAGAAATTAAATTAACCAAATCCCTTTGAAGAAGTTCGTGTTTGCCAACAACATGGTTATGCTGTAAAATTATTAGCGGTCGCGAGATTATGCCATTTTGTAGCCTATAGACTTTAGTTAATCATATGTAACTTTTGGATTTGTCCACTGAAGTAGTTTATTTAGTTTTCGTGTTCAAACTTGAGTTAAAGACGAATAAATCTACTTGTTCGGTTATTTGTTACACTTTGAAAACTTAGCAACTTTAAACTAAACCAAAAACAGGAAATAAACACACATTTCATGCAACAAGATATTACATGCAAGATTTACCTAAAATCACATTTTAAATATGTATGCATAATTATGTTAAGTCCCTAATTTACAAAAAATGTGCATTGGTTTGACGATTAAAATGTTTATTAATACGAATGTGCCATTAACTTTATTATTTAATATAAAATTAGTCTTTCGTTACATTAACTATTAAACATTTCTATTTATCAAAAGGTCTCGGTTTTCCGGGTCGGGCCAAAGGTGTTGTTGCATTTTTGTTATAACATTTCTTAATAACAGCCCGAATTATGGAATTTGGCTGTGTTTCACGTCCGTACCTTATAACTGTGGTCATAAACATCAATGGCAATCGTAATTGGGAAGCGGTGCCCTCAAATCTACTGACAACTAGTAACTAGTTCAACTTTCAAACTTAGTTCACCCTCAGGGTTGTGGAGGTCCGGTGCCAGTCCGTGGAAAAATATATATTCGGGTAAAACTGGTTGAACTAGTAACCGACCCCAAATAATCTTAATAGAGGCAATGAAGATGATGGAATAACCTTATAGTTATTTAAAAATACAGTTTTTTTGTTTTGAATACAATTTCACTGTTCCGGTGGCAGCCATATTTTCACACACACGGCTCAACTGGAGCGTTTTCACGGCTACAGGGAATAAGTACCCCGGTGTTAAGCAAATATTTTGTTGGCTTCATCGAATAAGTGAGGTTACCAGTGGCTCAATCAAACTCCAAGCCGTAAAGTGAGTAGGAGGAACTCGAAGATTATATGTACTTGTGTTTTTAGTAGCAAGCGGTCATTTCCCATAGGTGATCAATCTACTCGTTTGCCTCCAATGCGATAAAATATTTTTGTTTTCAAATACGTGGCCTGTATACAAAAGCCTATAGAAATATTGCGTCCAACTCACGTCGGAAACACGAGGTCGTTTGATTTCCATAATACCATTCATTGTAAATACGGCGACACAATATTTTGTCAGTCCTGAATATATTGCCGTAGTAATTCATTCACATACATTTCATCACGAATCGAACTTTCAAGAAGATAAGTTCCGGATGAGACGAGATTATCGACCGAATAAATCAGGACCTAGGTGCCTTCGAAGATTTATATATTGAACAATGAGAAACACGTCTTGTGTTTGGACCGTAACAATGTTCTCGTGAAATACGGACGAAATACGAATTATTTTAGGTGTACATAAAATAATAAAGATCTATCGTCCTACTTTTCTATAAAAGCATTTGCACATTAACATTTTCTCTTAAATAACAAATCAATTATTTCAAGAACATCTTTTGCACTGGACATTGATCTCTCCTTAAAAAGGAAGCTTTGACCTACTGTACCACGCTGGCCAGACGCATCACTGAATTTTAAAAACTACTTTTATGGGATGATAGAAATTATTGCAGTAACAAGAGCATTATGCTTTGACTGTCGCCTGTATCGCCTGTCATATTCCTCGGGAACTGTTCCGGAGGCCTGGAGAGAGGCGAATATTCAACCCATCCCCAAACCTTTTTTGGGGACCTTTTTGACCGCTCCAACCCAGCCAACTACCGCCCGATAACTGTCACCCCCATTATCTGCAAAGTGTTCGAGCAGATCATTAACAAACAATTGGTCCACTACCTGGAGGATCACTCCCTACTTAATGATCGTCAATATGGTTTTAGACCGAAACGATCGACGGGTGATCTTCTAGCGTACGTCACACACCTTTGGAGTAAGGTTATTGACAGGCACGGGGAATCTTTGGCCATCAGCTTCGATCGATCAATCAATCCCCCTGCAATTAGCAGTAATCGCTATAGAGTCTATACAATTTTAGTCACCATATTTTAACACCATATGTATTCGTACTTAGATAACATCAATGAATATCTCGTGGCAGATTTTAATTCGACTATGATTAACTATTTCGATACTTTAAGTAAATAAATTCAGTGACATCTTACTCGTTTTCTTCCTCCATTAACTAATTTAGTACGTGAACTGAAATTTATTTGCATTAGTTTTAAGAGTAATAATTTAAAAAATACTCCAGGGACCGCAGTATAGCTTCTTTTAATTAAATGAAAATAGACCGGAGCACTGGCCAATTCCCGTTTCCCCGATATAATATTACAGTGAAAACAAACTTGTATGGTTCCCTTTTAAGTGCGAATATTAAGCACACAATGAATTCATTAGTTTTTATTTTTGAGAGTTTGTTTTGTTTTAACGTATCCTGTATTAAATAATAATAATACAACTATTATTATTATTTAATACAGGATACGTTCTTGTGGTGCTGAAAGAAGTATTGCAATTACTGCTTTAAATGGGTTATAGCGAGATATATGTCTAGGTTTTTTTATGGAATTGGACACCCGCAACACCAGGTGTCATAAGTGCGTTGCCGGCCTTTGGGAGATGGGGATGGGAGGAGGGGGACGGTGTTGGGGTATGGGCCTCCAGTATCCTCACTCACTCGGTCAAACGCAGCGCAGGCGCTATTTCACACCGGCTTTCTGTGAGGCCGTGGTATCACTCCGGTCGAGCCGGCCCATTCGTGCCGAAGCGTTGCTCTCCCAGACTATTAAATTTGCTATCGACATCATTTATCAATCATTATAAAACCAGAAATTAGATAAGAAAATGATTTACCTATGTAATGATACCTACATATAAACGCAACACACACAAATGATGAAGCACCGCGCGTCCTATACACTTACGGTCTCATCAATTTTGCTCACTTAACAGTGCCTCTTACGACATGGGAGGGAAGATAACTTAATACACTGTTTTGTTTATTGTCGGATTATCTCGACGCAAATATGTAAGGAAATTCTCACGTTTCCTATTTCCTTGTACTCGTATCGCTGTTATCTAGGAGTGGTGATTGAAGAGTTGGCAGCTTATCAAATGAAGAAAAAAAATTCAACATTTTGCAGTTTTTCAAACCATTTTTTAAAGGAGAGTCCATTTGTTCACTACCTACCGATTAATAAGGTTTTGTTACATTGTTTTGTTAAGTCAGTGAAATAATTATACAGAATATTATGAAATTTACTCGTAAAAGCTATTGAAAAGTACGTGAAAGAAAATTGTTTGGTGATTCTAATATCATAAAAATTTACAAAGTAGGTATGTTTATACATTAGTTCATTTCTATAAACAATACACGAACTATCAAATTCAAAACTAAACAATAATATTCAAAAATAAAAATGAAACTAAAAAACATGCAGTTTCGCATATTCATGAGATCTTAACTTTAAATAGCCCGTATTTCGAAGCATAAACATACTCGTATAATTTATTACAGTAAAGTACTCACTTTAAAAACGGCCAGCAGTTAGTTTTATTTCATGCATTAAATCTTTCGCTAAATGCAAGTACCATTTTCAGTAATCCAAAGATATAGTACAGGAGAAACAATTTTAAATTTAACTGAACTAAAGATGAATAACGGCACGTTCAAAACGTGTTGATTAGTGTAGGAGTTCGGATAAAAAAACATGTTTTTTCAGCTCCACCCTAAAGTGTACTGCGAAAACTTTTATACCTCACGTACCGCTTACTACGTACCGGTGTTTTCACGGGATATTTTGAAAACGTATTAACTATTGCACAAGCTTTTACGGTTTCCGTGTATTTATTTCAAACAATACTTACTTTCCTACAAAAATGAAAAGTCATCCGATTGACTTTTTATTGTTGTTGTTAAAATAAAATAAAAATATTAAGTTAGTTATAGTTTTAGGATTATGTTGATATACGTCAGTCTATCCGCTTGTCTCTTTGCCTCGATTTTTTTTTAAGTACATTATTATAAAATTGTAGTGATTTGGTTCTCGTCATCACCATCATCATGGCTTACTATACCACTCTGGCCAGATGGGTGTGGGTTTGTGGCGGTTGTCCTTCTCACTGCAGTACCATTGTTCTCCGTAGTTACTACTTTAGTCTCTTACGGTACATATGTGACGAAGAAGCGTGGTTAAACTTTGTATTCCACATCCACCTCCTCAAGGATCAGTTTGGTCTTAACTCCAGCAATTTCTTTGTCATCTATTCATTTGCTGTTTTTTTACGGAGCATAACAGATATACAAAGCTCACTTTTTTAGTTTCGGATTACTCTTTGAACATCTTAAGCTGTTCTCAAAGCCGTAGTGTTTTAGTTCATCTTAAATATGTAGGAATTCACCTCTAAATATTCACGGTTTGACAAGTCCTAGGATCCATATGTTGAAAAAACCACAATGGATTGCTAATGCACGGGTCACAAGGGTACCTACTTGAACGTCCACTCAGACGGGTAAGTACTGTCTAACCCGTTTATGTGTGTCTTCTTACGATAAACTGAGATGTTCGAAGGTATCCTTTGACACATTGTTAAATTTTTAAAACATTCTGTGTACTTCGCTTCTGTATAGACTTTATATTTTGTACTTTTAATATTGAATGAGAGATGCATCGTTTTCTAGTCTTTCTTTTTTTATAAGAACTCCCGAGAACCTATCCAGAGTCGCAGGAAACTTTATAAACATACACGAGTCGTACACAAAGAACATTTTGTGGCTCACATATAAAGTGTTGTCCTATACAGGGTTCAAACCCGTAACACTCAGAGCAGTAGAAGACGGTTAGTTTAACACTTAGACTGCCTCGTTGGTCTCGCGGTTTTCGTGTGCGACTGCTGATCATGAGGTCTCAGGTTCGATGCCCGGGTCGGATCAAATGTTTGTATGATCTACAAATTTTTGTTTCGAAGTTTGGGTGTTTTCTATGTATAATATGTATGTATTTACAAAAAAAAGAATATATCTATGTATTTATATGAGTTGTCTAGTACCCATAACACAAGCTCTGCTTGGCTTGGGACTAGATGACGTTGTGTGTTAGATGTCCGAAATATTTATTTAAAAAAAAAACTTAGACCACGTCAACGTGCAGTCATAATCAATTTAACAGTCTCATAAACTAATTACATCATACAAAAAATAATGAAAAATTATTTCCCAAGATGTTCGTGACAATAATATAACTGAAATATAAGCACGTGTTACCACTTACTGCTTTTACTTGTAATAACAAAGATAAATGAAAACTTTTAGCAAGCATTCTCACAATAACAATAAAATAGCAGTCCTTGAATAACCCTTCTCATCACAAGCAGGTGCTTATCGCTTAATAGCACCAAAAGTGGTTTAGGAGCTGATATTCTTAACAGTTTGGATAGGCTCTATTTTTCTTTGAACTAAAAGTGTCTTAATACAAAATGTACTTCCATAAAAATATATGAAGCTAATAAAATTCATTGTGACTAGTCTTCTATTTTCTGCCTTTCTTGAAATAACAGAGCAGAAACCTCTTATAGTTTTTAATCTACCAAAGATGCTTTTTCGTTGGAATAGATCTGTTTTTGATGTTTTCCACGTCACATAAGGAAGACTTCAACCTTATTCAAATTTAGTCAAATCTAGGTAGAACTCCTGTAAGTCCGTAATTTTTATGATACCCGTTAGTCAAGAATCTTAGTCATGAAGAGGATTTTTAGAATTAGAATTTTATACTGATACGAAGGCCTCCACCAAAGGCGCCAACCATCCCGGTCTTGTGCCCAAGTAAGCATTCATCCTTCGTTCATCATCGAGCTTTCTGAAGGGAGATAAAAAAAAACAATCAAGTGACAATAAAACTAACGGAATTGTAATAAAAATTCAAAATCCGATTTCTTTATAGTAAAGACTGAACATTGTTGAGTTCGTCTGCTCGTTTGAATACCCTCCAGAGGGAAGGGGGTTCCCTCCTCATATTTTAAAAAAAGATTAACTTCTTTAATTTTCTTGTATACTAGCTGACCCACGCAACGTCGTTTACATCTCCTATTGCCCGTAGCGTAAAAAATCCCCCGTTTTTGTAACATTCTTCATTGGTGCTCCGCTCTTATTGGTCTTAGCGTGATGATATATAGCCTACAGCCTTCCTCGATAAATGTACTATCCAACACTGAAAGAATTTTTCAAATCAGACCAGTGATTTCTGAGATTAGCGCGTTCAAACAAACAAACAAACTCTTCAGCTTTATAATATTAAAATAATATATACTTGTATAATATAGATTCAACCATATATTTACACTTTTTAAAGAGCGCTTTCTGTAGTATTTCGAGACTTTTATAACAAAATTATATCACCATATAGTTATAAAGTAACACATTTTTTCCCTCAGCCTTGTAATATGTTCTGCACAAGCAATACAATATTCATTACATGATCGGGTTTAGTTCTCAAAGTTGTAGCGTAGGAGTTGCCAAATTGATCTACGTGTGAAAACAATACCTTGTTAAGATTGTGAAGCCGCCATGAAAACGTTTTATTGAATGAATTGTTCTACGATACGCCTACGTCTTCAGTTTTGCAAGTAAATTCAAATCAATACTTATGATTTAGTTTTAATAATTTTAAATTGAAAAAGGTTTAACTTTTTTTCTTTGTTATTTGATGAACATTCAAACTTAAGGTATTAAAAATACATCTTATCAAATATACTATCTTACAATCGCGGAGGCACTGAATAACTTACTTTTTTTTTTGTAACTAGAAATACTCGATTGCAGGATTCAGACTTTCCAGAAATAGGTTGTTCAAACTAGTCAGTAACATAAAGCCTGTTTTGCTCGAGATATTGCTTACAATATCCACCCTGCCTTTGAATCAATATTTATTATTAATTCTCTTACTGCCTGCTGTTTACCTTGTCTTTTGATATATTCACATATTTCTATATAAAGGCTTTATTACCGGTCTATACTACTCCTATATAACTATACGTTAAACAAAAGCTTCTGATTGGTTCATTTCGTGTCATGTTGCTACGTTACTTACGTGGTAACTGGATAGTGACGTCACCTCGGGGAGCTCTCGGAATACGAGACCTTGTTTTCTTAGACCATGGTTTAACTGATCAGTGTGTTGGTAGCATTGCTGATGGATAGATGTGAACCTACTGCTATTTTAACGAAAGTCTGAAGCCTTTATCAAAATTACTATCACTTATGATATTATATAAGATTCAAAATTAAATTATTCATACCTTTTGCACTCATCCAGCCTTTTTCTTACTGTAACTGTCAGAATAACAAATGTTATCTACTTGTATTTAATTAAAATCCAAAATAGCCGTAATTTAAAATATTCTATTTAAACTGTGGATGAGTCAAACACCATTTATACTTGCCAACTTGTAACAAGGAGACAACAATGACTATGAATTAACAATCAAGCCGGGTCGGAAATTGGGACCATTTTGGACAAATTGCGTATGCGTAAGCCGGGAGCGATTCTCTTTGAGAAGCAGAGTACTTTGCTGTAGGTATTTCGGCTTTAGTTCGATACTGTTCTAAATAGTTTACGTCGTTAATGCAATTGAATTGATAGTTAATGTACGATTTTCTATACAGGGTAGGCATATAATAGATTTCTATTTAACCCAGGTTACTTCAGTTTAGAACGATGTAAACTGCAGCTCAGTTATTTTACTATTTAATATGTTTATGCTACGGCTAAGAACTAGTTTTAAAAGTCAAACCAACAACATAATTAAATGCCTAAATTAAGAGTTGCCAATAATAGCACAAGTAATTATTTTCAGTAACCATTATAGCTTCCATGTTAGTACAGCGTCTTGTCGCCGTGTACTGAATTTTCTTAAATTTCCAATTCAGTTTCCATCTGACAAATTGAAGTAAAATATTCTTTGACAGCGTCAAATGAAACAGTTGAAAGGTAGACTGTCAATAAATATGTACTTTTGTTTAAAGGGTCACCTAATTAATATTCGGGCGTAAAATTTATCAAACCCTCCCTTGCCCAAAGGGTACAATTTTTTATGAATAATTCTCGAACTTTTTTCATTAAATTCCTTGAAGTATTTGCAAGTTCCATTTGCCTTTAACACTGAGAAAAATTTCCACGGTTTTTTACTCTCTTAATATTGACCGAAATTCTCGCGATAATCTGCGGCAAAGCGGGTGGTGCTTTTATTATAACAGAGTTCCAGGTTGTTTGTACAAGACTTACAATGGGTCAAAATATTTGTGTTCTGAGGTTCAACATTATATTAAAATCAATATTTTTGTGTATGCTAGCATGTACGTGAACATAAAATGTTGGGTTTACATAAAACATAATTAAAAGGCCTATTGGAGAGCCGTAAAAGTGGAATATATTATTTGAAGTTGCTCTAAAAGAAAATTAGCAAAAACAAATTTGTACTCTCGTGAAGCCGGTCATTGTCTCTGGTTAATTAAGTTCTCGGATGCTTTTTTAACGTTAACACAATATGGGAACTCCCTGGAGTGCTCGAATTCAGCAAATATCTGTTTATTCTTTTTGTACATCTGTAGATATAAAACGCAGACTCTGTACTAACAATCTATATAACGTTGGAAAACCAGGTTACTTTAAAAATAAGATTGTGTAAAGAAATACATGGGAAAAAGATTATGTCTTTTTACCATGTATTTCTTAAAGGTATGTGGTAGGTGGTATTGTGATGTTTCGTATAGGTAATAAATCAGAGTATGTGAAATAAACTTTATAGTGACAATGATTTTGCAAGTTCAGAAAGAGTCAATCTACAAATAATATTTTAGAGTTGTTTGTTTTTGTTCCCAAAGTTTCAATGTCACAGCATCACCGACTTCGTGACTATTCCGAGAGACGCGTTAAACTCTGAAAGTCCGTCGCAGTCTATACCATGACAGAGTGTCAGAAAAAACGGATGCAAAGTAGGTGTGGAAAGTACAGACTTTTTGTAACTCAACAAGCCTACAATTATTAAATAATTGTACTTTTTATAACAGTTTTTTTGCTACACAGTGTTTTTTAACTTTCTCCACTTTTTCAAAACTTTAATTTTGTCTATGCGCACGTTTATTAAAAAATACATACAAAGAACTCGAAACATTAATAAAGCGAACATTTTCTTCATCTTATGACATAATATATTCACAAACACTAAATATCCACTTAACTGTTTTATAATATAGATGTGTATACGAAACATCGCATAAATCATTTACACCCGAGATCATATCTCATATGATGACAAGGATATCAGCCTAATTAGTTGTAAGCTGATTAGGATTTGGCGTCTAATTGCATAATTAAGATTTAAGTCGAGATTAAAACATTAAGTCTCACTAAGTATATTGATAACTATAGAGAGTTTCTATTACGCGATACAACTATACCATCACAGTCTCGTAAAAAAAATCTAGTATATCATCTATCTATATACATATAAAAGAGTTATGTGACTGACGATCAACGCACAGCCCAAACCGCTGAAGCTAGAATCCTGAAATTTTGCATGTAGATTCTGTATATAACCTAAGTGAGCACTAAGAAAGGAATTTTGGAAATTCCACCCCTAAGGGAGTAAATCAAGGGATGAAAGTCTACGTGAGAAACCTAGTTATTTATATAATTCAAATAAAAAAACTGTACTCTGGCACGCTTAGCTTTGGTACATTGTAGATATATAATATATTGATGAGAAATCAGGGAGAAAACTAATACGAATAATATATTAAAACAATCTGCGAAGCGGTTTGTATATCCTGGCAAAAATTTAAGTCAATTGCTAAACGTACACAAACTAACATAATATTTTAGAAATTTACATGTACAAACATTTAGTTAAATATAACAAAAACGCAAAAATAATACATTTGCTGATAAAATTGTTTGTCAATGACTAAACAAGAAGTCAATAACTTTCAATCAGAGAACTATTTAATGCTGGTCTAAAGTAAAGAGTATTCTAATATTATCACGTGCTTTTTACTATAAACTTATTTCATAAGTAATATTACTTATTGTGTCTCTACTGCCTATTTAATCATTATGATGTACCTAGATCAAATTTAATAAATAATAATCTTTAAAACAAGTAATTAGATTAAAGAGAGTTAATATTCAATTCATTTTGCAAAAAGGTTCTTAGAGAAATTCTGTGTCGGCTTTTTCTTTTATGACTTGAGATTATTGACTTCATATTTTTCAGAAATTCCTTACAAGTACACATGCCTCCGCTTCAATTTGATCTAACTCTGACTTTTTATAGCCAATAAAAAATTCAATCCTAAACCACGGCATGCTTAAAATCCTTTCTCAAAAATTACATTTCACAACATCTGAGTACCACAGGAGTATAATGTTCTCATGTAGAGACTACAATATGAATTTCCACTCAATCCGAATTGGTTGGTGCAAATGGCGTCGCGTGTACCCATCCCATTAAGATAAGCCAACCAAAACGAGATGCGTGGCTTACGATTAATGACAGGAACCGGAATGTTTTTGGTCCATTCAAACAGACAGCATGTTTGGATGAACAAAACATAATGGACAAAGTAAAGGTGCGTACTGATGATAATAAAATGAATGTTGGGGAAGTCACACAAATCACAAAGAGATGCTGATTGCGAATTTTATGTTTACGGTTTATTCGAATTTAAAACTGTTTTAAAATAATTTTTACTTTTATTTGCTTCAATATGATTAAAAATAAGTTCACCATCTGTGTTTTAAATAGTTTTATACTTAAAACTATTTAAAACACAGATGGTGAACTCGGAGTTTTCAGCTACAGACAATTCAGCCAATAAGCTTATACTCCCCTAATTATCCGTTGAGTATTTTTTTTCATGACTACCTTCCTTTCCTACTTGTCTCTCTTATTTGACTCTGAAAACACAATTTGTTTTCATCCTTTTTTCAGAAGAGTATATGCAAGATCTCAATCTTAATTCAAAACTTAAACTTTAGCAAATAAGTATTAGGTTGATCGAAAAAAAGTTTGTACTAAAAGGCTATAGCAGCTCTATATCATCATTTTGAAGACGTCCATTACTAGACATGAACATCCCAAGAATCGCCACAACTAAAAGTTGGCTTTCATCTGACCTTCACTATGTTGTCAGACCACCTTGTAGAAGATCTATCCAGGTCCTCCAGTACGTTGTCGTTACTGGCCATATAAAAACACCAAAATATGAAAATATATAAATTTCAACGAAAATTATTATTAATTGATTGGACTATTAAGGACGAGTTATAACGACGATGGGTCATACAGTGTTCGTTTATATTCATTGGTCGTTAAAGTAAGATTTTAGGTGAAATATAGTAGTCACGTATACTTACTAGAATTAATTGGAAAGTGAAAAAAACCGTGGAACTAATATTTTAGAAATATGACATAAATAAATACAACTTACATAAACTAATTTACAAATAATTTAATATTTTGTTAAGTTATTAGCAAAAAAAAACAATGGGTGTTACGTGTATGTACCTAATCAGAATCTGTGGAATTAGTGAATCTTATATAATTATCTCATGTTACATGAGCCATTACTATACAAATACTTATTTAGAAAATATGTGAATTCATATCATAAATATGTGATTCACAAATTGTATGATAGTAGTTCAAATTTTCAAAACATGTGGATATTTATAGCTGTAACCTGCTGAGCTTCAAAGAAGTTGCCCAAAGGTATATTACGGCAAATGATACTTTGTTATAAAATATTTGTAACTAGTTTTTCCTTATAGTGTCGTATTGGGATAACAATTCTGTAAAGATACTGTAAATGTTTTTAAATAAATAAATAAATTAAAAAAAAAACTGACACTGCTAGTTGAAACTTCCAAGAAATATTAATTTGATGAAAGGAACCCAATCCAACTTTCTTTAAATTTGTCTTTGTGCCTTCACAATTATTTCCTTATAAAGTTTGGTTATCAAACCCCAAGGCCCTTCCACCTGATTCTAAAGCGAGACTCAAAGGTTGGCACTGCATTTGTGGTACTTGCGTTTCAGGTGTCCATAGACAGTAATATTCACTTACCATCGTGTTTATCATTCCTTGACACAAAATAAGCGGGAATGTTTCTTCAAATTGCCTTGACTAAGCTCAATAATTCCCTCATAGCAATGTTTTTTGAAAAAAATCTATTAATCCAAAATTTGCTAACCTTTTAATCCTAAAATACCGCTTAACAATATGTAAACCAGCCATTACGGTCATGCTATGCAAAACAAACAGAATTTACCAGCATTACAATCATTTCTGTATTCTGTTCTACAAACTCATTCAGACGTAAAACATTAAGCTTAAACAATTTGATTATGACAGTAATTGCACTATCATAACTTTAGTTCTTAAACCTAAACAAACTAATAGACGTTATAATCTTGCGTTCTTTAAAACGCAAGTAAAATTAAATTTGTGTGTACGGCCATTATCGCAGAGGATTCACAACTGTAATCGCATGGGTTTTGAAGTGTTAGCATTGATGAATAATTTTTATGAGCAATTCTTAAAACAAACTTACAATATCTATATATTTGAACTTTAGCGCCTGAATTTTCATGAGATACCTACTGCGTTTTTTATCAAACAAAGAAAACTAAACGCCTCTGGTGTAAGCATTAAAATTTATGGTAATATACTAAAGCGAAAAAAAGTACTTACATCTAAAAAATAAATTTAAACACTTATTTGTATACTGTTTTATCAGTTGTGAAACTGTTATATGCTTATGTAAATGTAAAGTTTGTATGTTAATCACAAATAGTCTGGCAGCATTTTTAATACATTAATCATCGTCTGTGACTGGCTGATTAGTAGCTAGTCTTATTAAAGGAGAACCAACAGCAATAAAAAACTGCATGAGTGGTTGTGACTCCAAAGAGCGTCAACCTACGTCCACGTAAGTGGTAGGTAAAGCGCTGTTTGATAAAGAAAAATATTTTTTAATACAGTTGCTCAAAAAGTGGCGTATTGCAGGGACGTATAGCATTCGGGATGTGGGCTATTACATACTCAAGCTTTTTCTTTACCTTTTCCGAACTCGTGCGTTCTCTTTCCCAACTGTCAAAATAATGTCTATTAAAAAAAACCAACCACGAAGTTTTTACTAAAAAAAATTCATAGAAGTTTTTATGATTCATGCAAATATTTCTAAAAAGAAGCTACTAATTTGTTTCAATATCAGATTTAATGATTTGATTCAACGAGTTAAGTTAGGTTTCATTTCATCTCATTAAATTTAATTTTCTATTCATATCAATAAAAAAAATCTACTGAAGACTTGGCTGTATGGGCATAGCTTCCTTTGCCTACCCAGAATGGGTGAAGAAAACAAAAAAAAATCTCTGCTTACATTCTTTTACGGTTGGCGCCATTTTCCAAAAAAAATCTTTGCGAGTTTAGTTGTTTGTTGCAATTGCTTCATTTTTTCGCAACTGTATCAAAAATAGTTGTTCAGTACACTTGCGGAACCGTCATTGCAACTTGTTTCGACTGTGAACCCTCACCTTCGGCTGCGCCTCGGCTCGGGTAGACATTTGTCGGAACTTTTTGCAATGACAGGCTTTCCGCACTCGTAATGAAATATACTATTACCTTTGATTCCTATTTTGAACTGTTATTTTTTTCTTTATTAATTAATCTCTTGGGATTACATTGCAACGTTGCACTAAAAACGCCGACAGAGTTTTAGTTTTAACGTCTGAACGTGGTCATTTTGAATTGGTAGCTGGAAAATAGAGTCTAAAATATAAGAATAGTTTAGATATAGAACAAAATGAAACTTATATTTTTACTATTTATTGATAAATTTAATTTTTTTTTTATTAAATACTTATAAAACTATTCCCTTTTTCATTAATCCTCTATATGTCTTAGGTACCTTGTATTTTTATTTATAGAATAAATTGAGAAAATGGACTTTAAAATAAAAATAAATATTTACTCTACAAGAAACCCATTATTTCTGTATCTCGCGCTACAAACGCTCATTCCGAAGCCCTACAGAGAATCCGTATACAAACAAAATTTTAATCATTATTAAAACGGACGGCTGAATGCTTCCCCCGAGTCACGATAAAACGCTTTGATGGCACCAGGAATGCCTGCGACGATTACCTATTCCCCAGACAATTCTGTTACTTCAATAGGAAATATAAGCTTCATGATTTCTTCTCCTTATTTTTCTATTTGCTTATCTTTATCATTGACAATTGGAGATTTTACTTCTAAACGAAATGCTTTAAGTCGTGCAGCTGATTTCCCGAGACGGTTTTCATTGTTTATTGATTGTGAAATTACATTATTGTATGAAAGGTCGGGGGTATTGATGACTATATCACATTGAATGGAATGCTACGTTGAACAGTGAAATATAAATTAGCTCTTTTTAAACCATACAATGGATTGTATGGTTTAAAAAAAGCTAATTTATATCCAATATTGGATGGAATCCAATATTGGATTGAAATTATGTGCTTGTATCCTTGTGCTAGAATATAAATATCTCCAGTTATTGTTCAAGCTGAATAATTGTAATAATAATTAATTATTGCAAACATCTCACATAGAATGCCACCTAGCTTCTAAAGCTTAAACTAAGCAGAGCTTGTACAATGATAGCTAGATTAACTGATAGAATACTTACATACTTTTTGTATAAATACATACAAATTACACATAGAAAACACTCAAACTACGAAACAAATATTTGCAGGACACTTATGAACGTCGGGTCCTACCCGGTAATCGAACCCGAGACCTCTGGCACAGCAATCGCATACGCACTGCGCGACCGAGGCAGTCAACAGAAAAAACAATCTTCTAACAAATCAAAACTTGTTAGAAGTTTTTTTTATACCAAACTTATACCATCTAAGAGACGTATTATCATTCATCAACAACCCATGCCGTCCACTGCTGAGCTCGGGTCTCCTCTCAGGAGAGGGTTAAGACCATAGCTCCCCACGCTGGCCAAGTGCGGCTTGGGGACTGAAAAGACAACGTTGTGGCTACGTAATCTTGCCGTTGGATGTTTTTAAGCCTCCAACTAAGCTTCACGACTGTTATCATATGATAACAACCGGGACCGACTGCTTAACGTGACCTCCGAATCACGGAGACGCTCATGGTAACATTCCACCAGCGGTTTCACATCCAGGTACTGACCGCGCCGTCGTTGCTTACCCTCGGTAATTGTTTCTAATCACCGAGTGCTACTGGGATATGAGCGCCTCGACACTTATTATATTTGACACATAATTAATTTACTCACTAGACAATGTAGACAAAGAAAACGATTGCATTACAAAAACTGGCAACGCTTTCTTTCCAATTAAAATGCAAATTCAGACAAATAATTCAGAAAAGGGAACTTTTTATGCCCTCATTAAGAGGAGCCCCCTTTTTACAAGCGACTATGGTGCAAATTCTGAATGTGCGTAATTGGCTTTATATAATGGGTTGTTGAATTAATAACTAGGATAAAGATAATTTATAACAAAGAAAAGGTTCATATTAATGTAAGAGATTTATGTAGCTCGACTTTCGTTAGACAAGGCTTTATGGTGCGTGTTTTTAAAACCGTCTAAAACCTTTTTTTCTTTGTAAGGGTTTTATTTAAAAACTAGCTGTTGCCCGCGGCTCCGCCCGCGTGTATGTCGGTTATCGCGGCAAACAGTAACCTATGTGTTAATCTGATGTATCTTCTATACTTAAAAAAACCGACTTCTAAAAAAACATCCAACGAAAACTCTCTGAAAACTACTATTGAAATGAATAAAGAATTAGGTATAGGCAATTTATGAAGAACCAGTTTATTTTACGCTTGTAAGTGTCTTTTTGGCAGAGAGTTTTCGTTGGATGTTTTTTTGGAAGTCGGTTTTTTTTTTTATAAAAAGTTTTTATTTTTCAGTTTTTAGTGCAATCAATCGTAGGTAAGTAGTAAGTTGAACTATTTCATCAAATTCCATCATCAAGAATACAAATTAAGGTCCATACGTACGTGTAATATTAAAATCATCCTCTAATCCCTAACTGTTGAAGAGTTTAACCTTCTATCATCAGCTCACCTTAATAACTTGAAAGTTTATGACTGAAGGTCTTTAGATACGTATGAAATTGAAAGAATTATCCTCCAACTCCTAACCGTTGAGGAGTTGTACCTTCCACCTTCCATCATCAGCTTACCTAAATAATTTGAAAGAATACGACTAAAGGTAACATATATACATATGATATTTAAAGATTTATCCTCCAACTCCTAACCGTTAAGGAGTTGTACCTTACATCATCAGCTCATCATCATAAAATGATGACTACCAGACGCAAATACCGGTGTAACTTCAGAAAATATACGAAAAACATAGTATGTGCCTATAAAAAATGAGGGTTTCCCTCGATTTCCCTGGGATCCCATTATCAGATCCTGATATGCTGGCAATGAGACCACCTCGGAAGCATACCCATTCGAATACAAAAAAAATTTTCAAAATCGGTCCGCAACTGACGGAGTAATCGGTGAACATACATAAAAAAAAAAAAAAAAAAAAAAAAAAAAACATACAGTGGAACATAGAACCTCCTCCTTTTTGGAAGTCGGTTAATAAAATAACATGTCCTGACTGACTGACTGACTGATTCATCATCGCCGAGCGGAAACTATTAAACTTGGGAATACAAAATTTGGTGAGTATGATCGTTTCATTAAGTAGATACCCATTAAGGAAGGAATTTTGGAATTTCTACCCCCAAGGGGGTGAAATAGGGGTTGAAAGTTTGTATGGAAGTCCGTCATTTTTTAAGTTAGAAACATGAAACTATATTTTTGGGCTACTGATTAAAAATGAGTAAACACGTATTTAAGCGTTTCTGATAGATAGAGCGGATATTCTACTCCTTAAGGGTGAAATAGGGGTTGACGTTTTGTATGTAGGTTAGTCTGGAAGTCCGTCATTTTTGAAGTTAAAACATGAAAGTTTATTTTAGGGCTATTTAAGAAATATGAAACTTTATTTTTGGATTACTTATAAAAAATTGTAGATATGTATTTCAACGTTTCCTAATATTCTACCCCTAAGGGGGTGAAATAGGGGTTGAACTTTGTTTGGAACTTCGTCATTTTTAAATTAGAAACATGAAACTTTTCTTTTGGTTTGGGCTACTGATTAAAAATGAATAGATACGTATTTAGGCCTTTCTCGATATTCTACGCTGAAGAGATGAAATAGGCGTTGACATTTCGTAAGCGGGTTAGTCTAGAAGTCCGTCAGTTTTGAAGTTAGAAACATGAAAATTTATTTTA
This sequence comes from Diaphora mendica, assembly GCA_949125395.1. NCBI lineage: Eukaryota > Metazoa > Arthropoda > Insecta > Lepidoptera > Erebidae > Diaphora > Diaphora mendica. The sequence continues at coordinate 19,887,225 of OX421313.1, read as the reverse complement.
GGGCTATTGATAAAAAAATAGGAGATACGTATTTAAGCGTTTCCCAATATTCTACCCGTAAGAGGGTGAAATAGGGGTTGAAAGTTTGTATGGAAGTCCGTCTTTTTTAAGTTAGAAACATGAAAAATTATCTTTGGGCTAATAGTTAAAAACGCGTAGATACTAAGTGTCTCTGGATATTATATCTACCCCCTTTTTTGTGCGGAAATTCCCTCGGATATCAGCAACTGGTGGTTATGTCGGACTCGAACCGACTAAAAACCGCACACCGTCTCGGGTTCTAGAAACCAGGGAACCAGAGCGCCCTCAAAAGGAAATCCCATAAATGATATTTCTACCCCTAAGGGGTGAATGAGGTGTTGAAATGTCGTAAGTAGATTAGTTTGGAAGTCAGTCATTTTTAATTTAGTAGCCTGAAACTTTGTCCTTAGGCTTTTAAGTACAAATAAATTAATACCTATATCATCATTTATGGGAATTATATTTCTAAAGGGGTAAAAATAAGGGTCGAACGTTAGTATGAAATCCTTTTTAATAGGCTATTGATTAAAAATAAATAAATAGGTACGTTTAAAAACATGAATAAATTATTCATACATACTTACACAGTTTTAATTAAATATATTGTAAATAATCAACTTCCACGCGAGCAAAGCTGCGGGCAACAGCTAGTAAGCTATATTACTGTAAAGTTTCATCCAATTCCGTCCAGTGCTTTTTGCGTGATGAAGTAACAAACATACACCCTCACAAACATTCGCTTTTATAAATTAGTGTGATGTGATAAAATCGAATACGAAAAACAATGTTAAATTTATCACTACAGTTAAATGAAAAATTAGACATAACGAATGAAGCTTATTTTCAAAGCGTAAATAAAACTAAATTAATTAAGTATCTACAACTAATTCAACGAAAAAAATGTAAGGTATCTACAACTTACTAAAAGAAATTAAAACACCAACAAATAAGGCTAAGTAATTAAATATTTGCAACGAAAAACATCTGCTTACCTATGCCTATACCAATAACCTAACAAAATCCTATAAAAAAGTAAATTATAGGTACCTAGGTACCTATGCTATAATCTTACAAAATTCTAAAATACCGAGAAAACCAATTAGAATCTACAAAAGACTATTTGCTAATTATTGAGGTACAACAAAAATCGCCTGCTTATACCTATGCTATAACCTGACAAAATCCTAAAAAAAAACTTCGTTTTAAAAAAACTGACTTCAAAAACTAAAAAGTATCAATTAACTTAATTTGCATGTGCTACCTAGGTTTGAAGTCAGTGCCAAGCCAAATGTAATAGTAGGTATCACACTCGCTACATTTCGAGACGAACGTCAACGACGTCACCGACGCTTCAGTTGTTTTGTTCTACGCGAAGAGCAGCTATCCCGCTCAAGGTCACGCGCGGCGAGTGCGGTACCTACTATTACATTTTGGCTTGGCACCGACTTCAAACCTATGAATAGGTAGCACATACAAATTAAGTTATTAGGTACTTTTTAGTTTTTTCGGTTCGGTTTTTTTTAAACGAAGTTTTTTTTATTTTTCACTTTTTAGTCTTTCTCAAGTCTCTCGTCATCATTTCACCTAAATAACTTGAAAGAATACGACTAAAGGTAACATACATGCTGTATAAAATCGAAAGGACTTCAGGTATTTTTTTGTAATAAAATCTCAAATGGACTATCTTCTATAAGTTACTATAATTCAAGTGATTTGAGGTAAACTGACTATCTGAGGTTAACTCTGATATCGTTAAGACCCGTTTTATATATTATGAAATTAAATGATGTCTACAGAATATGAAGGCATGCAGATAATTGCTTTAACTTCATTGCAAGCGCTTACATAAATTTGAGGGTTTCCTTCGATTTCCTTAGGATCCCATCATCAGATCCTGATATGGTGGCCATGGGACCACATGGGGAGCATACCCTTTCGAATACAAAAATAATTTCCAAAATCGGTCCACAAATTGACGGAATAATCCGTGTACATACATAAAAAAAAATATACCGATGAAATTGAGAACCTCATCCTTTTGGCAGTCGGTTAAAAAAAATATACCGATGAAATTGAGAACCTCCTCCTTTTGGAAGTCGGTTAAAAATACAGAAGAAATATTATAATACCAAGTAATATTTATATTAGGTAGAACAAAAATCAAGTAAATAGTTCCAAAAATAACTTTTATCCGAATTTACATTCAAGAACTACTACTGGGTTTTTAAGTCGATTTGGGTGCGTGTGTCGCGTAGGGAGCCGACCGACCGCGCGGGTACTGCTTTTTAAACAATTTGGACGTGTTTGGTAACCTATGCAGGGCAGTACTATGTATTAGTTATTCTGTGGCAGGGCGCAGGCCACGCGCCCGCGCTGTTTTTCGGGTACCTATCATAAAGATGTTTTGTATCATTTTCTGGTAAATTATGATGAACTATTATGTTATATGTTTACTCCTCTTTCAAATATTTTAAACTTAAAATAAATATCATAATTATAAATGACCATTTAAAGTTTATGGCATTCTAGTTTTTGGTTCAGTATCAATAAGAGCGTCCTCCCAAAAAATCTAAATTTCTTTAATGTACAGAATTGATCTTATACACTTTTCTTATGCGTTTAAAAGTAATCATATTACGTACCTATTGTAAAGTTAGTTACTTGATTCCAAAAGATGTCGCTGTTTTAAGCACAGTTCGTCAGTGAGCACAGAAACAATTTTCAAGAAAATGTAATTGCTTTAGTATCGATTAGAGAGCCCTCCCAAAAAATCATCTAAATTTCTTTAATGTACAGAACTGAACTGTTACATTTTTATTATACGTTAAAAAGAGTAATCATATTACGTACCTATTGTAAAGTTAGTTACTTGATTCCAAAAGATGTCGCTGTTTTAAGCAAATAAATTTTTCAAGAAAATTTAAAACAACCCTTTCTATGGAAAGAGAGAACATAAAACAAATAACTACCTATCAAATACTAACTATATACCACATTAATCACAATGCTTGTGCATAAAACGTTCCCACGATTATTTTGAATATTTAAGTCATGCGGGCACAACCAAACACACAGATTCGACGTCTACAGAGAGATATAGATATTCTTTTTCCTATGGATAGAGAGGTTGCGATAAATCAAATACTTAATGCTACACCGAATTATACGTAATACGTTCTACGATTATTCCACGATATATTAATCAAAGTGTTATTAATTACGCATGGCTGGCAATAGATGTCACTACATGTAGTTTCACGTAATGATAAATTCTTTATATTTTTTTTTCCAATAGATAGAGAGATTGTGATAAATTAAATACTTTATGCTACAATCTTCAGAGTATCTCCTTTCTAACAAAAAAAGAATTATTGCGATCGGACTACTCGTTAATGAATTACAATTAATTACACATTTTAACTTTCATCTCCCCTCCCAAGGAAACCGTCCGAAATTTCGGAATAAAAAGTATCCTATGTCCTACCTCGGAGTATGAACTCAAATCATGCCAAGTTTCATTTGAATCCATTCAGTAGTTTCGGCGTGATGCGCGGCCAAGATACAGACAGACAGACAGACAGACAAAAATGAAAAAAAAAATAGTTTTCGTTTCAGTATCGATAACAGAGTGCCCTCCAAAAAAATTTTCAAAATATCTTCAATGTACAGAATTTGACCTGTTACATTTTTATTATAAGTATAGAGTATAGATGTTGCTTGTATTTGTAGGTTTTTAGTTCACATTTGTAGTTAATTTCAACTTACAATATATAACTCAGAGATACTATCTAATTTCTTTTCCATATGTTTTACAAACCTTTGCACTTATCAAGGAAAATAAAGTAACTATGCGGAAAAACAGTCAATTAATATATCAATAAGGAAGCTTATTATAGGGAATTACCAAACGAAATATCTTTCTGTACCCTTGAGTGGTATAATTATTGACAACCTTTATGTTGTGTTTGGTGATTGGTTGATCTTAGATACTACTGAGGTAAAAGTACATTACGGTTAGAATACATGTATTTCTTAACGATTAGAAATAACTTTTAAAAAGTTTATCTATGCAAATAAATAAAATTGGAGTGTCTGTTTGTAATATTAAAGTAATCTTTGTAATATTAAATTAACCGCTTTTGACTTAATTCGTATGTATGTCTACACCGTACATATATACCAAAATATTTTTTTGTCTGTCTGTTTGTACTTGCTAATCTCTGGAACGGCTGAACCGATTTCAACGAGACTTTCACTGACAGATAGGTGATGATATGCTTACTTCATCCCTTGGAGTCGCCCGCGGTAACAACAACAAGTAGGTGTAACACCGCGGGGCTCAGCTAGTAAGAAATAAACATAAAATTGTTGGTATTTCGTAATGTGTATCCAGAGAATATATTGTTTTAAATATGTTTAGAAAGATAACACTTTATAATTTTGTACACTACGGTATTTACAATTATTGTAAAGTGCAAAATATACAACAGAAATAATAAGGAAAGGGTGGCTTTGTCAGACAATCTTTGGACTGAAACTATAGTAAATGCTTTATTAATAAAAATAATCTTAACCTATGAAACATATACTTTACCGTATACATTTTAACAAAGTAACCTAAGACAGAAGAGGGAGGGCTGGAAGTACTCACTCATCTGTCTTATGTTGATTTGGTTTAAGTACTACCTTTTTGCGTCTGTTTGTGTCGATCTATGATTTTTAACTGTAGCTTCAATTTAACGTTCATAAATAACAAAATATTTCGGACATCTCACATATACTGCCATCTAGTCTCAAACTATGCAGAGCTTGTATTATGGATACTAGACAACTGATATAAATTCTTTTTTTGTAAATACGTACATATTATACATAGAAAACACCCAAACTCCGAAACAAATATTTGTAGATCATTCAAACATTTGGTCCGACCCGGGAATCGAACCCAAAATCTCGAGAACAGCAGTCGCATACGCTACCACTGCGCCACCGAGGTAGTCAGTATAAATGTCACTTAGTGTTTTAATTGTATATATGATTTTCAATTGAATTTTGTTTAATTTTGTTTGAACTAATTAAGCGTTAAATAGAAAAACTAAATTACTTACCCCGACTACATTTTCCTTTGTTTGTATTGTCTCATACACTACTACACCAATACATAGTCAAGCGATAGCGTACATATGTACACAAGTACATACACAAGTTAGGTAATTAGCATTTCATACCTCGGTTTTTTTTTTAATTTTCAAGGTGTAATTTTTGAACAGACAAGCAAAAAGTTTACAAAATACTTATCCTTATCATTTACATAAACAGAATGCATACGTAAAAAATACCAAGGAATGACTAACTACGTTAACAACGAATAAATTTAAATGCAAAAAAAATCGATTAGCACATTATGCAATCATTTCCTTAAGGAAAAATGTAAGTAGTTACCTATCATTTAATTTATTATTGCAAGCTGAAATTTGACAGATCCATTAGGTTTAATTTCCTCAGATTTTAGACAAAAACGCAAATATAAATTTAATTTGTTACCCTCTAAAGATCTCATTTCATTTAACGCAAAGATCGGAAACGCAAAAAACGCAAAACGGCAAAAAAAATATGGATCTTATTTTCAAGTTCAATACTACTAGATTCACTTCTCCACTACATGCATTTATTTTAATAGTTCTGATGATCGTTTTTAACACGCTTTTATTAGCTTGATGCATGTATGTAACGGAATCTTTTTACTTCATTTTCACCTACTTCTAGGAGTCTGATTAACTTGAAAATTTGCACAGGGGTCAAGGGCCGATGACAATACAATAATTTTAAATAAAAGTTTTTAACATTAAAATTATTTTCTACTTTTTAGTTTGGTTTATTAACGTTTGTTTAGCTTTTTAAATCTTTTTTTTTAAACATAGTTTTGTAATAAGTATATAACGAAGACAATTAGGTATTTTTTGTTTTTTCTTTGGACGTGACGGGGCTACAGATAGTTACTTAGCGTTTTAATGTTGACTTGTATATTTCTTTAAAAAAGTGCTGGCCACATACCTACATTGTTGCTAATGAGGAAAGAACTCAAACTTGTGGGATATCATAACTATTGAAGGTCCAAGTGGCCTCTCAAAGTTCTGAAATAAAAAAATGATGAAAATAAAAATGCGTGGAGTCCCTCCGCGCGGAAGAAGTGACACTTCGTAATGTGCAACAGTGCTTTCATACCCCCTCCATGGTAGCGTTAAACGATTGAAAACTTGGTAATGTGCAAGAGTGCTTTTATACCCCCTCCATAGTAGCGTTAAACGTTTGAAAACTTGGTAATGTGCAAGAGTGCTTTCATACCCCCACAATGGTAGCGTTAAACGTTTGAAAACTTCGTAATGTGTAGGAGTGCTTTCATACCCCCTCCATAGTAGCGTTAAACGTTTGGAAACTTCGTAATGTGCAAGAGTGCTTTCATACCCCCTCCATGGTACGTTTAACGCAACTTTGTTGGAAGTCGCATTAGAAGTTTCAGTTCAAAAATCTAAGTCAAACTTTTAATGGATCATGCAGGCGGAAACGTCGAAACAATGTAAAAAAATATTATGCATAAATCTACAAAAAAATTTTTAAAGCTAATAACGATTTCTGATCACTTAGACCGCAGATTAAAAGATTTAAATGGTTAAACTTCAGGCTGTTATAAAACATCAAATAGTCCCAAAGTTCAAAAAATAAAATCAACTTTACCTTAACCAGAATACAGTTTAAAATTAATCTGAATACTTTAAGTAAGTTCTGCGCAATATTGCGGCACGTAGCCACAGTGGCGTTAAATTTTGATTGCGTAAAACATAAAAAAATAAAACAAACTTTGTTATATTTGAAAGGAACAACTTCTGTTTTACAGCTTTACAGCGCCATATAAAAACAGGTGCGCGGCCAACATTGAAAAGTGAAAGTACTAACGTAAAATATAATTATCGACAATATTTTTTTTCTTTTTTAAAATGACAACTCCCGCACTAGGAATAAATCCTGTGTCGCGGGCGACTTTACAAACATACATGAAACGGACACAAAGAACACCCATTTTTGTGGATCACACAAAGTGTTGTCCTACGTGGGATTTGAACCCACGACACTTGGCAAAGTAGGAAACGACGTGGTGACCGTTAAACCACTAGGGCAAACGTGCAGTCTGACATTGACTGGGATTTGTATGATTTTTTTTTATAAAGTTTAATGATAAAGAATCGCTCACAGTTAAAATACATTTTATTTAAATGAAAACTACTCTAAACTAACATCCTTTTCCTACTCTTTAAGCTTAAGATATTTTATGTACCTCTCAACATTTAAATGATGAGTAGGACGATCTTTTCTCAATTTTAAAGTTTTTAGTTTTAATTATAAGTTTAAGTGAGAACAACTATGACCTTACTTAGCACCAAAAAAACATAAAGATGATATTCAAATCAATAGAATAAGGATAATAAAATAACAACAGGAAAAAAGGCAATTTCAAGTTACATGACTTTTTTATTTGCAGTCACCTACACTCCAACAGGTTATTTATACTGAAGTCAAAATTGTAAGAAAATATAGCTGTACGTTGCGAAAGAAAAAGCAAATAAATATTACTTGACGTACACGAACATATATCATATTTCCAGCCATTAATACGTCAATACACGGTCGTATACCAGAATACTTGATTGATCAATTCACAAAACGTATCTCTCAAAGACAAATTGTTCCCGCTCGTTTCAGAAAAGCTGCGTTATTGTAAAACTGAGCATGAGATATTATAGACCCAACTCTTACTTTCACCAGTTTTGAATCCGTATATTTTATCTGACTCTTGAGGTTTTCCTGACAAATGAGATATCTTGCGTCCCTAACGCAAGCAGCTTGGGTTTGTACGGCGTCTATGACATGCCTACATTGGGATTTATACGAATGTTATTCCGTAAAATACCGACAAAATTGTCGTGTTATTTTTCTCTTGTTATATATTTTGTTTTCGTGAGAACACTGAATTATCATTTGTAAAAGGATTTTCCACATAGAAGGCTTTATGTTTTCATAACAATTGAGATAATTGTTTTGTGGAGGAACGGCTGTCGTGCCCCACCAACATGAGATAGCCGTGTTATGAAGCATATGGGTCAACTCAAACTAGGTGATACAACTGCCTCACTGAAAATTCGTCGTAAACAGTTTTTTAGTTGTTTGTCACTGAGTAATGTTATCGGAGGTCCAAATACAATCTCTCTCAAAGAGCAAGGTGTGGTCATTTGTCAGTCATAAGGCAGCACCGCTCTTATATATACTGAGTTTCAGGTGACCTGTTTGGTTGTTTGTCCCCCTTTCATAAAAGAAAAAAATATGATTTCCTATTGATTCGTAAACATTCTAAAGTGTTTCCCAGATTAACGTATTTTAAACAATAAACATGGCACCCAGTTATAGGGTAGCATTGCACTTATGTACCTTGAGTTCCAGATGACCCATTTGGTTGTTTATTCTACTTTTATAAAAGAAAGAAATATGATTTACCATAAATTCGAAAACATTATAAAGTGTTCTCTAGATAAACGTTTTTTTTTTAATGGAATAGGCGGCAAACGAGCAGACATATTGCCTGATGGTAAGCGATTACCGTCGCCCATAGACACCCGCAACACCAGAGGCATCACAAGTGCGTTGCCGGCCTTTGGGGGATGGGGGAGGGGTTGGGGTATGGGCCTCCGGTATCCTCAGTCACTCGATGAAACACAGCGCAAGCACTGTTTCACGCCGGTTTTCTGTGAGGCCGTGGTATTACTCCGGTGGAGCCGGCCCATTCATGCCGAAGCGTGGCTCTCCTATTTAGCAATAACCTTCACATGGCACCCAGTCTTAGGGCAGCACCGCAATATTGTAGCTCGAGTTTCAGGTGATCGATTTGGTATTTTTTTTCCCCTTTCATACAAGAAAACAAAATGATTTTCAGTTAATTCGACAACATTATAAATTTTACCCAGATATACGTATTTTAAACAATAACCTCCACATGGCAGCTAGTCATAGGGCAGCTTGACACTTATACATCTTGAGTTTCAAGTGACTCATTTGGTTGTTTGTCCCCTTTCATAAAAGAAACAACATGATTTCGAAAACATTCTAAAGTGTTTCCCAGATTAACGTATTTCAAACAATAACCCTTCACTACACGGTCAACTACCTTCGATTGTATTTATTCCACTGTCAAAACGGATAGCACGGTTGCCAGTCAATCTATAACTTCCAATGAGTTGTATACATAAAAGGATTGTAGCAATTTACATTGTAAATTGGCGACGAGATAGCTTTTTACGTGCCCAGTTGTTTGTTTAAATTACTCTGATAGCTTTTGTTTTGTCAAACTTTATAAATATATCAATTTCAACATTGATTTAAGTTTTTGGTGAGCTATCACTAGGCGAAATTAAAATATGGAAAAAATAATTAAGTTTCTTGTGACTGCCTTGTTGGTCTAGCGGTTAGCGTATAGGACTGCCAATCCAGAGGTCTCGTGTTCGATTCCCTGGTAGGGTCGAAAATGTTGTTGGATTTTTTAACCGACTTCAAAAAAGGAGGAGGTTCTCAATTCGATTGTATTTATTTTTTATGTTTGTTACCTCATAACTTTCGACTGGGTGAACCGATTTTGATGATTCTTTTTTTATTTGAGTCCAGATTGAAGTCGGTTTTTTTTCGTTAAAATTTGTAATTATCTTACAAGAAATTCTTAGTAACAGCTCGGAGTATGGAAATTTGGCAGTCTTTTACGCCAATGCCTCGGACAGCACGTTAAACGGTCAGTCCTGGTTGTCATGGTTATTGAAAAGTCAGTGCCCTCAAATACGCGTGCGAACTAGTTCAACTTTTTACTCAGTTCACCCTCAAGGTTGGGTCAATTCAGGTAAAACCGGTTGAAATAGAAACTGGCCCAAATAGTCTTGGGCATAATAAAGGCTAGAGAGATGATGAAAATTATTGTTTTTACACAGACTGCTGTCGGGTCCAAAAATAATTAGGCATTCCTGCATAATTATATAATCACAATAATTATTTTCTCGGGAGTTAACCGTCCACGAGTCAGCCTGTGAGCACGGCCAGTGCAATCTGGTCGAAACCTAAAGCAAATCAGAGGTATGTAATACCTTTAAATAAGTGATTCCCGTAAAAATAATTATTATGTCATGAAACCCGAAAGTTTAAAAGTTAGTATTATATAATCACCATAATGCCGTATCTTTTTCAAATTTTAATATAACTTAAAAACATCATATTTTCATATCACCTGTTCATTAAAAATCTTAATAAAATAATACATTCACACATCTCACACAGAGCTGTCCAATCCCAAACTAAGCAGAGCGTATCACGTACATGCACTAATTATCATACGTGTAAATAAATGAATAACAGTTACTTTCATAAGGTATAATTTCCATTAACTTGACATAAAATGATATAAGTTCATTAACTTTAAGTGTAAATTAAACACGAAATGCATATTATCATAACCGAAGCCAACAATTCTTTAAGAGTCTCTAATTAAATTCAGGTTAATTTTATCGTTACGCTAGCCTGAATTTTATTTAAGCAATTCTGCTAATGTTTTTAAACAATGAAGTCGTTACGAACTTCTTTTTTAGGTTATCAATTTTATTAGTCTATTAACGTGTTAGTTAACGATATCATTTAAAAATGAACAAAGTACAAACTACAAATGCAAATATAAATTAAAAACAATATGTAGAAAAACTTGTTTTTTATCTGCTATTTCACTTGCATTTTAATGTCTCGAAATTGCTATTTTTAACCGACTTCCAAAAAGGAGGAGGTTCTATGTTCCACTGTATGTTTTTTTTTTTTTTTTTATGTATGTTCACCGATTACTCCGTCAGTTGTGGACCGATTTTGAATTTTTTTTTTGTATTCGAAAGGGTATGCTTCCGAGGTGGTCTCATTGCCAGCATATCAGGATCTGATGATGGGATCCCAGGGAAATCGAGGGAAACCCTCATTTTTTATAGGCACATACTATGTTTTTCGTATATTTTCTGAAGTTGCACCGGTATTTGCGTCTGGTAGTCATCATTTTATGATGATGAGCTGATGATGTAAGGTACAACTCCTTAACGGTTAGGAGTTGGAGGATAAATCTTTAAATATCAGATGTATATATGTAACCAGACCTAGGTATTCTCAGAGTTTTTGGGTGTAGAGCTCTTATACATATACCTTCTTGTCACCGTAAGAAATTGGATCTCAAGGCTGATGAAGCTGTTTTTGTAGGCTATACAGAAGATACTAATACGTATATTTTTAGAAAACCATCTTGTCCTAGATAGGTAGTAGAGCCACGCTGATTTCAGCACGAATGGGCCGGCTCGACCGGGGCGGTACTACCCTCGCACAGAAAATCAACGTAAAATGACAGCGTTTGTGCTGTCGTGTTTCGTTGGTGAGTGCGAGACCGGAGGCCCAAATAGTCTAGTCAACAAGTTCCATACTTGTTGACTATACTAAAAGATGCAGAAGCATCACTAGGCCGCCATGGTGTGGGTCGCCATACTGCATTGTCTGCATTCGCAGTGAGTATGGTGACCGCCACTCTTGGATTCTACTTATGCTTTCCATCAGGCAGAGTAGAGTCATTTTGGCGAGCCATACATAAAAAAAAAAAAAAAACTTACGAAAATCTAGAGACGTTACATTTTTTGAAGATTGTTTTTCTAGTTTAAATAATAGAAATGTCAACAATACTAAGACTTCTACTGAACCTTTAGTACTGTCTAATAGTCTCCCTATACCGGAAGAAAACAGTACAGTTCAAGAGTCTTTTGATCAAATTCCAGTGGTCACTGTTGAACAAGCTCCAGGCCATACTGTTGTCTTGAAGCAATTGAGGAAGAAGTAGTTTCTACTAGTCAAAATGATGGAATAGATATCCATCACGAGATCGAAAACCTCCTAATTACTTCTCATACCAAGTGTCTAGTCAAGTGTCTGATGAGCCTAGAACTTATAATGAGGCTATATTGGCTGATGATGTTGATAAGTGGCAGATGGCAATGACAGATGAATATAATTCATTGATGAAGCTGAAGACATGGAAATTGGTTGACAGTGAAAACAAGAAAGTTATACCATGTAAATGGGTCTATAAGTTAAAGAAAGGTCCAGCAGGAAATATTGTGAAGTACAAAGCAAAATTAGTTGCTAAGGAATTCACGCAGACGCCAGGTGAAGACTATTTTGAGACATTTTCTCCTGTCATGCGGCATTCTTCTTTACGTACTCTACTGGCTCTCGCAGCCGCATTGGGTTTGAAGATGCGTCACTTGGACGTTGACACTGCATTTTTACATGGGGATCTGCTAGAAAAAGTCTACATGGAGCAACCTCAAGGTTTTAAAGTAAAAGGTATGGAGAACAAAGTGTGTCTCTTACAAAAATCCTTGTATGGACTTAAACAAGCTCCACGTGCCTGGAACATAAAGTTAGATGAAACTTTATCGTCTTTTGGTTTTGTGAAAACTCCATCTGAACCATGTGTGTATACCAAACTTTTTGGAAAAGAGTTGGTTATAGTTACAGTCTTTGTCGATGACATAATTCTTTTTTATAGAAATGACAAGACGTGTGACATTGTCAAAAATGGCCTGAAAAAATGTTTTTCATAAAAGATTTGGGACATTTAAGCTGTTATCTTGGAAGCAGCAAACCGTAGCTTTCTCCTCAGCGGAACCTGAGTATAAGGCAATAACTGAAGCTACGAAGGAAGCGATTTATTTAAGGAGATTTATCACTGAATTAATTTCAGATCCTATGGTAAGGCAAAAGTTATTACCTAATACCTTAGATTATTAATATGTCTAGATGGACTGTCAAAGCTGTAAAAACACACGAAAAAATAGGCTCTAACACTAACGCCTAAATGTTTTTCCGCGTTTAGTACCAAATGTACTGTCAGTGGAAACACACATGTTGCTGTCATTTTTGTGTTGATAAAAATGGCGAATTATGCGATATAAGTGTGTAGAAATTACAGAGTACGATCTAAATTAACAAAGAAAGTTACCTATTATCGTTAAGTACCATTAATATGTATCTATTATAGCAAACAAAGCCATTAAATAATTTCTAAAATAAATAATTATTGTAGTCGCCATTTTGGGTGTTGCTAGTTTATGAAGTCAAAACTCCCTCATAAAATGTGGCAGGCGGAGTTGTGTTGTATAAAATACTTCATGGTAGATAATAGATACGCTAAGAATTTCAATTCATTTTTATAATTCAATATGGCCACCGCATCATTTTTGTAAAATGACACTATGGGTATCGTGTAAGGTGTTTTTAGGTATGCTGAGTATTAATTTCATGTCATTTTTTGAATCAAAAATGGCCGCCGCACCGTTTTTGTAAAATGTCACTATGGGCATCGTTTAAGGGTTTTTAGGTATACTTACTAGATATGAGCTCCTCTCTGTTTTAAAAAAACAACTCCCACATTACGAATATACATCACAAAAAACACCTAGACTCAGAACTACAATTTGTGGATCACACAAAGTGTTGTCCTATTTAGGATTTGAACCCACAACACCTGGCGCAATAGAAAGCGGCGTGGCGACAACTTAAACTACTAGACCAACCGTGCAGTCATGAATTTTTCAAGTCCAGTTTTTATTATTCCAAAACAAGTATATCTTCGAATGTTCTTATCAACAGATAAGAATTGAAAAATGTAACTTAAAAACTACTCGTCAGATCTCATTCAGATAAAAAAAAATAGCTAATTGTAAATCTAATAAAACAAATTGAAAGCCCAAGGTCTAATCCCCATAATATTAATACTGAGCTATCTTGAAGATGTCCTAAATGTAACACAAAATAATCACAAAGTTTAACAAAAAAAAACCCGACTTCAATCGGGACCAAATTTAAATGGGACCATACGGGAATATTGAGTTATTCGTTAATTTGTCGCGCACATACTTAATGCGAATTGAAGACTTATATGGTTTTCTCATGGATGACATCTCAGAACAGGACCAAATTGAAATGGGACCACATGGGAAGCACCAGCTTTCAAATAAAAAAAGAAACATCAAAATCAGTTCACCCAGTCGAAAGTAATGAGGTTACAAACATTAAAAAAAAATACAGTCGAATTGAGAACCTCCTCCTTTTTTTGAAGTTGGTTAAAAAATAATTAAACCGGTCCATTAAAAAGTAACGTAAACAATTTTTGTCTTACCTTTCTTCTTTTTTAATGTTGGTCAAAAAGACAATTAGATGGGCTAATGATATATCTTACATATTTTAAAATGTACGAAATCGTTAATTACTGCTTTTACAATACCAGACCAAAATTAATATCTAGTACGACATATTTTTAATCATCACCAACAGCCTTTAACAGTCCACTGCTAATGATAATAAATAATAAAAAAACACGAGACATTATTAGGTTGTATCACATTTTGTTTTCTTAGCATATTTTCTAGATAGAAAAGTTATTCAACACTATTATAATTGTTTCCCCATTTTCACAAAAAATACTCAACAACTGGTATCATTTACGCACTCACACTAGGAAATTTAGAATGACATGAGGCGAGTGTAAGACGTACCTGTCACGCACACAAATATCGAAAAGTTGTGTCATTTAATTTTGTTCTTTTGTATCGCGATGCTCTATCTAGACATATAAATAATCAAAGCCTAATACTATTACTGTTTGTACCGATAGTCAGAGTGCACAGAGTTTGGCATTAAATCCGGTATACCACCATAGGATGAAACATATATATACCAAATATCACTTTATTAGAGAAAAGATTAGTGATAATTAGGTAAACTTAAAATATATCAAATCAAGTGATATGCCCGCTGACATCTTAACGATTGCAGCGTGTGGCACATGGTAGATGTGTACTAGGCTTAGGTTTAGTGTAAATATATTTTACACGTTTACTTTGGTATTTAGTATACATTTTCATACTGGTTTTCTTTTAATTGATATATTTTGAGTTCATTTTTATGTTTATTTAGTCTAGAGAATTTTGACTAACGGGGTGTGTGGTAATAATACTGGCTTTATAGTGTTTTTATAACGTATTTAAAATTCTTCCTATTCTATGTAACTAGGTTACCATATACTTCAATAAAATCACAACTAGATGAAATTTTCATCTAGTTGTGATTCATCTTTTATTTTCAAATACAAAAATTACAACAATAACCAACATTTGTATTTATAACTAAATAATTTCATTTTGTCAAAAAGCCAAATTCTGTATAATAATTACACATCAATATAAATACAAATATAATAATTACGCATATAGCTTAAAACAAAATATAATAAATATTGTTAATTTCGAAGCGTCCCACTAAACTAATATATCCATGATCTGATGATGCAATAATAAATAAATTGGCTTAAAAGTTCTTAATATTTGACTACTAGAGATAAAAATCTGAGAAGAAAAGATCAGATTCTACTTTAATAGATCAGCTATTGAAAGTAGAATCTGATCTTTGAAAAAACTTAAATACTTGAATTACGGATGAAGTATGATTATAAAAACAATTAGGAATTTTCACTGACTTGAATTAAATTCAAATAAAATCATGGTTACAGGGTTTCCCACTAGAAATATGCCATTGTATTTACTTAATCGATATCAGATGATTAAACAACTACAATAGACTAACCAGGGTTTGTTATTAATACTCTAATAAATATCTTCCGTGCTTCGAATAATCCGGTTTCAAGATAAAATAAACCTAGCCTCTTCTCAAACCCCAATCTTCATAGTAACCGTACTTTGAAAGAAGATTTTATGATAAACTGAAAAATAACAAATAATATTTATTATTGAAACAAATTTTGAGCGTCAAATTATAACGGCCATCAAAAAGACTTTGATTAGATTGACGAAAGTTGGCAATTTCACCCGGCGAAGTTGTTCGTCCGTTATACTAAACAAGCGGTGATTACCTAAAGTTTAATTGAAATTCCTGAAATCTGTGATGATAAGGATTTTTATTATGCCCAGGTAAAGCATAAACTTCGTAGATCGTAATTGGAAAAGGCAGTAATAATAAAATGTTATACTTTGCTCAATATTTGAAAATGTTAAAACGTTTTACAGTGTGCAGTAACATTCAAAACTCCGGTGATAAAGTCACAAAGCAACACATTATCGTTTTTTTTCAACATAAAATATCGATTGATCAAGGCTTTCTTTTATTATGATTCTTATGCTAGAAATTCTCCACAATGTGCCTGTAACTAATTTTTCTAATTGCAATCAGTAATGTTTATTATTTGTTTCAAAATGCAAGTTGTTTTATATAGCCGGAGGCATTAAGTACGCCGATGTACAAAATGCATTATATCCTACTAATAATATTATAAATGCGAAAGTTTGTAAGTATGGATGGATGGATGTTTGTTACTCTTTCACGCAAAAACTACTGAACGGATTTGGATGAAACTTTACAGTAATATAACTTATACATCAGAATAACACATAGGCTACTATTTATCGCGATAACCGACATACACCCGGGCGGGGCCGCGAGCAAAAACTAGTAAGTGCTATAATAAATACAGGTGCATGAAATACTTGCCATTTCTAATTGAGACCAGCGACTTTTAAGCCAGTGTTATAACTTTGTTATTTTAATCATACTCTACTATGATTTAATTAATTAATACAAAACACTGACTTTGTGATATTAATTTGTTACGATTATATTCATGTAACGAAGTATTATTGCTCGTGGCGCATGGCGGTGTGTTATTAAAAGTGGTGGTGTTTTGTTTAGTTACTTAACTGCTGTCAAATATAAATATCGAAGTAAAAAGAAGAATTTTTCTTTTATATATCTTATTTTATAATAATGGATGGAATTTTATAATATTGAGTGAAATTTTATAAACTCTATTACATAAGTAGTTAATTTTTACAGAATGTAATTAATTTTATAAAATATTATAATAATATTCATCACATACTAAAACTCTAGAGAGTACATCGATATCGCAAGTAGGATTCTCCGTCACACTCTGACTGCCAAACTTCCATACTCCAGGCTGTTACTAAGATTTTCTTATAAGAAAAATCAAACAACATTTTCGACTCTACCCGGGAATCGAAAATCGAACACGAGACCTCTTGATTGGCAGCACCGCTAGATCAATAATGATCGACGATGTGGATGTGGTTGAATATTTCCTGGACATCGGTCGCTGGAGACGAAATGTGCTTTAATGTATACCACGATTGGACAAATTTGGTCTAATGTATCTAAACAAAGTAATTGGCAATGGGTGGAGCCGTTGATTACATTTTTTAACATAATAACTTTAAAGATTTGTAATTACAATAACCTAGTAAATGAAGGATTTTCTTACTCCCAAAAACAATATATATATAAAACATTGCATGCCGTCTTGCAATAAGGGTTATCGACAGGGTAATATATTTTGATAGTTATTACACAGTATACGAAACCTATAGTCATCCATAGTGATCTCTATGGTAAGGTGGTATGAGCGAGACTCTTCTATGAACTAGTATGCGCATTAAACTAAACCATGTATATCTTGGATAATACTGCATTATTCTGAATAAACTACTACGATTATGGAGGCCCCTAAATGTGGTTTTGTGCGTCAAGAAAAACCATACATACAAGCTTTGCAATATCGGAATATATTAAGAATTGTCATGACGTTTAATTATTTCAATCGCCACCAATGGAATCCACTTAAAAGGAAAAGGTGGCTAATGAAAAAACTTGAACAATGTCTTGTTGTTGATGGTTATGGCTGTTATAATAGAAAGGCGACATTGTCGTCACTTAATGGAACAAATGAAAGCGCGACACAGGAAACAAGAAGCTAAGTTTCAGTGGCACAAGTTTCGTTGAGCCGCTTAGTTATGCAGAGTTCGCTCGCCTCAAACGAGTAACTTGTGTGGCACCATCAAGTCAGCGAACTTATGCACGTGTTTCGCGCGCCTTGCAACAACTACGTCGATGCCTATTTTAATTCGTTTACACCAACTGCGGTTACGGTACAGTAAATTTAAATTATCTTAGCGACGAACGGCTGAATCGTTTGCTTGACTTGAATAATGCATTTCGCTTAAAACTGGCTGTAGGTGTAAACTTGTTTGCACTTCAAATTTACAACGCTTTAATTAACGCTAATAATCCTGCTTCTTTGGGCGATGATCACAAGGCTATCTTTCACCATGGTGACAAAAATACAATTATGACCTAATGATAATAGTCAAAAGGTAGCATGTAGAAATTCGAAAGTAAAAAAACCGCCAAGTGCGAGTCTGACTCGCCCATGAAGGGTTCCGTAGCAGCAAGTAACATAATATAATTTTTATTTTATTTTTATATTTGTGTTGATTGAATGAAAGGTAAATTGCAGTATACGATTTATGACGTATTAAAAAAAAACTACTTACTAGATTTCGTTCAAACCAATTTTCGTTGGAAGTTTACATGGTAATGTACATCATATATTTTTTTTAGATTTATCATTCTCTTATTTTAGAAGATAAAGGGGGGGGGACACTCATTTTACCACTTCGGAAGTGTCTCTCGCGCAAGCTATTCAGTTTAGAAAAAAATGATATTAGAAACCTCAATATCATTTTCGAAGACCTATCCATAGATACCCCACACGTATGGGTTTGATGAAAAAAATTTTTTTGAGTTTCAGTTCTAAGTATGGGGACCCCCAAAATTTATTGTTTTTTTTTATTTTTGTGTAAAAATCTTAAAGCGGTTTACAGAATAAATCTACTTACCAAGTTTCAACATTATAGGTCTAATAGTTTCGGAAAAAAGTGGCTGTGACATACGCACGGACAGACAGACGGACAGACAGACGGACAGACAGACAGACAGACAGACATGACGAATCTATAAGGGTTCCGTTTTTTGCCTTTGGCTTTTTTGATTCATATTTTATCGAATAAAATATGAATCAGTGAAGAACTTGCAGACTAGTATGGATATAAAACAAACGAGCACGCTAGTTTAACTTTTTTTAAAGGCGTATCGAAAGGTTTTAGGGCACATTTTGAAAACAAATTATTTTCATGAATATCACCGACTATTTACTATATTTTAAACGAAAATTTGGTAATTGATATCGTTTAGGTAATTTATTTCATTGTAATTTTTTCGCACGTTATCTTCTTATCAGTTGGAATACGTCTACTACATGCCACTCTTATAAAAAACAAATATTAAATTTATAAGCTTTAAGCTGCGCGCCCACTGGGGTCCTCACAGACGGTCAGTACGGTCAGTACGAGTTTTTCAAAAGTTCAAAACATTGAATTAAATGAGCATGCGCCCACTGCGTCGTCACGGCCGTTAACGGCGTTCCGCACCCTCGGCATGTCCGATAGAAAGTCTGGAGCTACGAACTGTAGGACATTTCTGTGACGGCGGATCCGCCCGACCGATCCAGTGTACGCGCACTTCGGGCGTTCGAGACGGTCGGTACGGCATTTTGAGCGTTCTGCGCAGCCTGCTCTCTGTTGTGCTCGTGGTCAGTTGAAATCCTTAACACAATCTGGAAGGATGCCAGTACACTGATAGTGCTTGTTGAAAAATATGAAGAACTATACAATAAGTGACACCCGGAATATTCGTCTTTTAATGTTATTAACCCAAAACCTCCTTTTCTTATTTTAACATAATCCTCTTCTTCTATCAAAAACACACTCACTTCCACAATTTCCTCCTCCACATCCATCTTTCGACAGATCCTCTCCCATATGGATTGAGGATAGTGCCGAACGCCTGAACGGCGGAACGCGCGAGCCAGTGCGCGCACCCCCTCTAAAAAATGCCGTGACGGCCGTGACGACCATACCGACCGTACCGACCCAGTGGGCGCGTAGCTTTAGAATTCAATTATTGGCCACGAAAAGAAGTTTCTCATATTTTTGTACTGTCATTTTTCAAAATTGACATTGAAAATAATTTACTGTAATGAATTACTATCATAATG
Organism: Diaphora mendica; assembly: GCA_949125395.1. Lineage (NCBI taxonomy): Eukaryota > Metazoa > Arthropoda > Insecta > Lepidoptera > Erebidae > Diaphora > Diaphora mendica. The sequence continues at coordinate 19,867,118 of OX421313.1, read as the reverse complement.
TAATTTGTAAATTCAAAAAAGAATAACTAACTGAAATTCAAGAACAGTTTCCATTTCTTACTGGTAATAAATAAAATTAATGCAAACTAAGACTGCGAGTCTGTACATACATTTAAATTTACAATTGCTACACCCATTTATTAATTTTATTTAAATTTTTTATATTTTAAAATTATGACTTCAGATAACAACGTAAGAATCTAAATGCCAGCCTCTTAAAAGAAATTCTCAGCGTTCCTCCATAACATAGTTCATTAAAATATATGACAGACGATGACATCTTGAATAATAAATGTGCACAAAAGAGAATTAAATTAAATCAAAAACAAAATTCAGAAAGACATTTATCGACCTTTTGCTTTTCATTGATTGAACTTGTGTCACAGAGGTGCGTAAAAATCCCAGATGATTTAAAGGTCATAAGGTATGGAAATGAATGCACGTATGGCGTGGACACAGGAATATTCCTAGTGCGGCAGTTAATAAGAAAAAGTATACTCGTTAGTAATAAACGAAAAAGAATTTAAATAAACTCTTTTGCAAAAAAAACGGGCACTTAAGCAAAGAACTATTTTATAGTTACTATTAGTTTGTTTGTCAATTTTAGGTATTGTTATCTTCAGAATTTTATAAATTAATTAGGAAGGAATAGTTTTCATCAGTTTTATCATAACATTTTGATTAAATTATTGAGAAATAATGTTTAAGCTCAAAACACTATTATTGTACCTGCTCGCTAAATAAAATTGAAACGCGTTAATTTCTTTGTTTTTCTTGAATACATTAAAAGCAGATAAAAGTTTAGTATTGAGTGTGACCCCCTCTTGCTGAAATCACGGCTTGCATTCGTCTGGGCATGCTAGCGAGTATATATTTTATGGTTTCTTGGGGAACACGTTCCCACTCCGCGGTAATCACATTCTTTAGCTCTCTGATGGTCTGCGGAGCCGGCTGCACTGATCACACTCGTCGCTTCAGAACGTCCCAGACATGCTCTATGGGATTGAGGTCCGGACTTCTAGCTGGCCAGTCCAAACGACGAATTCCGACTTCTAGCATATACGCTTCCACATCGCCAGACCGGTGGGCGCGAGCGTTGTCGTCCATAAAAATTGAGTCTCGCCAAGAGCGGTTAAAGCGGGTTGTGCATAAGGAATTAGAACTTCCGTTATGTATCGGTGTCTAGTCAGTGCACCGTTTTCGATGAAGACTATCTCCGTACGATCCATAGAATTTATTCCTGCCCAAAACATAACAGAGCCCCCTCCATAAGGTGTGATTTCTTCAAAACATGCCTCTGCAAAGCGTTCTCCTCGTCTACGTAGCACTCGCCGACGTCGGTCTTCACCATGCAGAGATATCCTGGCTTCATCGGAGAACAATACCCTATCCCAGTCTTCATGAGTCCATGACACACAATTTCGAGCGAAGCTAAGCCTGGCAACTCGATGTCCATGGAGTAATTTAGGGCCGCGTGCCGGGCGATGACTGTGTATATTAGCAGCGAGAAGCCTCCTCCTGACCGTCCATAGACTAATTTGCACATTTCTTACTTCTTCGAGGCTGTTCTTGAGGTCCACATAAGAAGATTTGCGATTTCTCAACGCTTGACTAACTAGAAAACGATCATCCCGTGGTTCGGTACATGTCTTTCTGCCAGATCCAGGTCTTCTCTTGACGGAACCGGTCTCTTGATAGCGCTGCCAGGTCCTTTGAACTGTCGACCGACTCACATTTAGCCTCTGAGCCACGAAGCATTGGCTGCAACCTTCTTCAAGCAGCGCAATAATTTTTCTCGCTTTTATCACTTTATCTACCATTTTCGAGATTGCTAAACAGCAATAACAATACTTTTAAATGTCAAGGACATCAGATAATTGAATAAAAATTGACAAAAAGTTAATTAGAGTTTTTTAATTTAATATAATGTTACGAATATTGGTTTGCGCTCTGCACAAATATTCATATGCTCAGTATTGTTTATTTCTATACAAATGTATTGAAAACTAAATATAGTTTAGAAACACTAAAAAACACGCTTACAAAAGTCAGTTATAGACAGACAAACAAACAAGTGAAGTTAAAAAAAAAATGTTAATGAATGAAGAATGGAAATCTGCGCTTTGTTTGGATCTAGATAGATTAGATACATCCCCGAATATTATTATTAAGTTATTATATTTATTTCAGAATCTTAAAGGAATGATATGTAAGTCGTTCATATTTTAAAATTAAATTAAGTATAGTTCCTGGCAAGAAGCCCAAATAAACTTAAACAAACATAATGCCAGTATAATCCTCAAGAACTGTAAACGAGGTTTATACTTCAAGTTAAGTTTCATACACACTTATTACCGAATATACTACCCATAAAGTACTGCTGGCTTGATGCTATATGTTGCAAACTATTCTAGAACAGTAAATGTTGTAATAACATGCCGTATAAAATACGTAGCCGGCAAATAACTACTTATTTCTGGGAAGTTCATTTTACGGCGCTAATAATTGCCACTGTTACCATTCTGGAAGCCAGTGGAAGCTGAATATAATATTATGCTATTTGCTTAGAGAGAAAATAAATTTTGCTAAATAGAATTCATTTTAGTGAGCGTAGGAATAGCTGGTTAAGTCGTTTTTAACCCCCGACCAAAAAGAGGGGTGTTATCAGTTTCACGTGTCTGTCTGTCTGTCTCCCGAACGGATGAAGCGATTTCAATTTAGTTTTTTTGTATGAAAGGTGAGTTACGTGCAAGTGTTCTTAGACATGTTTCATGAAAATCCGTTGAGCCGTTTAAAAGTTATGGGGGTGAAAGTGGGGAAGGGTAACCGAATGTCTGCAAAAATATCATCGAGTGGGGTCTCAAATGAAAGCGCATAACGTGTTTTTTACTTTTTAAAGGGAACTCAGGTTATTATGTCGGGGGTTTTTTTAAATTTTGAGAATTTATACAATTATTGAACTAACATTTATATAAAACAGTGACTACGAATTGTTACAGGGTTTGTGAAATAAATTATCCATATAACTAAATATACCCTAATAATAATAAAATGACCCGTGTGGTGACGGATTATGAATAAGAATATGGATTATCACCACCACTATGCATTCCATGGATGTCATAAGAGACAATTAACAGGTAGTAGAGCCACGCTGATTTCAGCACAAATGGGCCGGCTCGACCGGGGCGGTACCACCCTCGCACAAAAGATTAAAGTAAAATGACAGCGTTCGTGCTGTCGTGTTTCGTTGGTGAGTGCGAGACCGGAGGCCCAATGATGCACAAGCATCATTAGGACGCCATGGTGTGGGTCACCATGCTGCATTGTCTGCATTCGCAAAAAGTATGGTGACCACCACTCTTGGAATCTGCTTATGCTTCTCATCAGGTAGAGTATAGTCACTTTGTTAGGCCCAAATATAAAAAAAAGGGAGCAAATCACGCAGAAGAACTTCACTGCAAAGAGAAGGAAAATTGAAACAAATCCAATACCAACCCGTCTACCGTCAATACCGTTCCCAGTGTGGTATGGTAAGCCAAAACCTCCTTGCTATACAAAGGTCTATGCCCAGCAGTGGACTATTAAAGGCTACTTTTTTGTGTAGGGCCTGCCAAAGTGACTCTACTCTGCCTGATGGAAAGCATGAACAGAATCCAAGAGTAGTGGTCAACGCACCGTACTCATTGCGAATGCAGACAATGCAACAATGCGTCATGGTGATCCACACTTTGGCAACCTATTGAGATGCTTTTACATTATTAGGCCTCCGGTCTCGCACCCACGAACGAAACACGACATCACGAATGTGGTTCGTTTAGGTTGGTCTTCTTCGGGTGGGTAGTACCTATGTGATGAGGTACCTATGTCACGAACGGGCCGGCTCGACCGGGGCGGTACTACCCTCGCACAGAAAATCTACGTAAAATGACAGCAGCAGTGCTGTCGTGTTTCGTTGGTGAGTGCGAGACCGGAGGCCCAATTAGTCTAGTCAACAAGTTCCATACTTGTTGACTAGACTAAAAGATGCAGTAGCATCACTAGGCCGCCATAGTGTGGGTCACCATGCTGCATTGTAGCATTCGCAATGAGTATGGTGGCCACCACTCGTGGATTGTGCTTATGCTTTCCATCAGGCAGAGTAGAGTCATTTTGGCGGGCCAAACATAAAAAAAAAAAAAAAAAAAAAAAAAAAAAAAAAAAAAAAAAAAAAGGTGACCTCAAAATAAAAGTAGTTGAAAAAAGATTTAGTTAAGCTTTCCTGTTGGCTCTAATATCCTTAAAAAGTCTAAGAGATCTCCGTGAGCAATAAAATTTGTGATGGTTACGTCTACACATTATAATCCAAGTATTGTTATGTTTTTACTATTGTGATTATGTTTATACGTGTAATTAGTGAGTGAGATTACCCGAGCCCTTCCATAAAGGCCGGCAAAGCACTTGTATATTTTAAGCAGCAAGCTTCCACGGGCGATGTGGTACTGTCTTTACATCAGGTTACCGCTCTGCTTATCTAACTCACTTATCTATCTTCTATATACAGGGTGTCCCAAATTCAACGATAAGCGGGCGCCTAAAGGTAGACCTGCTAATGAGTACATAAGGAAAAATAATAAAAAAATATACCTAGTTTTTTTTTTAGTTACAAGAAAATTTTGAATTTCTTTGAAAATTTATACCTTTCATGATATTGCTACTATTCACCACAACTCTTAAAAACACCAAATTGCCCGCAGTTTTTACACAAAAAACGTTCAAAATAATTTTTTTCCCTACAATTTTGAAATATTTTTACTCTTAGTGTACTTTGACTCATGGTCTTGTAAAAAAAAAGTATGGACACCACTACGTAATAAATAAATAAAAAAAAATGAAGGGTGTAAATTTTCAAAGAAATTCTAAATTTTTCTTGTAACTAAAAAAAAAACTTACTTTTCCTTATGTACTCATAAGCAAGCATACCTTTTGGCGCCCGCTTATCGTTGAATTTTGGGACACATGGTATATAAAAGAGGAAGGTGAATGACTGACTGACTGACATACCCAGAGATCAACGCACAGCCCAAACCGCTGAAGCTAGAATTTTGAAATTTTGCATGTAGGTTCTTTATATAACGTAAGTGAGCACTAAGAAAGGAATTTCGGAAATTCCACCCCTAAGGGGGTAAATCAGGGGATGAAGGTCTGCGTGAGCGAAGCCGCGTGTAAAAGCTAGTACGATATAATTTCCATCTTAGATCATGTTGGATAAATATGAACTCTTCCAATATATTTTTATATCACCATTCATGACTTATGTCAGACACCAGAAAATATTCTTGTCATCATGTTTGTCAGAATATCCATAAAGACAACGCGTGCTGTGCAATATAAGGCCACCTATTGCGCTCTAAGTTATTTTGCCTCCGTCTTAGTTTTGATCAAATAATGAAAATGAATCTTATTTTCGTAGCTATAGAGTAAAATATCAAGCAGTTTGAGTTTTCTCGTAGATTTGTTTAACAGGGACAAGTGTACGGTGTGACATACCCAATTCTAGTGGAAAGTGCTATAACCCTAAATCGTACCTAAATTGGCTTTATTCAACAAATGTAATACCCTCAGCACATACAAACATTTTCTACGCAGTCGTGCATATTGATCATTATTGTACTAAATTGTGTTTATTATAATGATTGAATTTGTTTGAAATCTTTTTAGAAATGCATGAAGTAAGAAAGTGAACAATGGCCATTTTAATTAAGATAAAGTTGTTATAATTTAAAAAAATAATAATGTTGTTTTTCTACAATAAGAATAAATAAAAATCGAAGAAATTAGACATGAAAAAAAAACAACATCTAACCAGATAAAATGATATTTTTCATTGTTTTAAACTGACCGATACGTATGAGTAAATACTCATACCATAAATATGGTACGGTAAGATTTATAAAATATTATAGATGCAATACTAATTGTCAAGAAATATTAATACAAAAAATGAAACAAAAAATCTATGTGAGATCTCTTACACTAGCAAAAACCCTTTTTTTTAATAATGTCTTTTTAAAAACTTTAAAAAACGAAATTTGAGGAGAGAGTCCGTTTCTGCATACCATTATTATAAATACAGAAATCTTTCATTTGATTTAAGAACATCACAAATGTCGCCATACAATCCCCCGTTTTTATATTATATCGTATATGAGACGCTAGGTTCATGGGGTCCGAGTGCTCGCGCTATGTTTAAACAACTAGCTAAGCAGCTGATCGACGCTTCTCGTGACCAGAAGGCCGGCCTTTTTCTAGCACAGAGAATTAGCATTGCCATTCAACGTGGCAATGCTGCCAGCCTTTTGGGAACGCTATCAGTAGGCGACGATGCGGACGAATTTTTTGACGCTTGTTTATAAATATTGTAGTTTCTTTTTTTTTAATAATTTCCTAATTTTGACTGATAACTTTGGTGGCGCAGTGGTAGCGTAGGCGACTGCTGTGCTTGTGGTCTCGGGTTCGATTCCCGTGTCGGACCTAATGTTTGTATTATCTACAAATATTTAGTTCGGAGTTTGGGTGTTTTGTATGATAATATGTTTGTCTTTACAAAAAAAGGTGTGTATGTCAGTTTATTTATATCAGTTGCCTAGTACCCATGATACACGTTAGTATTAGTAGTAGTTTGGGACTAGATGGCGCTGTGTATATTCATTTACTGTTTTTTTAATTCTTTCATTCATACATTCTGTAACATTTTCCCTTAAAGTATTTACCATAACCAAAGAATGAATATCAGCTCGTAGTAGAAATGTTTGTCGTTTGCGAGTTCACCCTAATTCATTTTGACCCTAATTAATTTTGGCAATAATGTCTCAAGTACCTACGGCAAATAATTCAATGATAACACTAAATGACAGTCAAAGAATAAATTTTCAAAATACACTATTCTTACTATACTCATGAGATAAATAGGGATGGTGATACTCCGTATTCTTAATCAATAATAATATAATCACGGAGAAGTGTAAGCTTGATGCATATATCTTTGCAAATGGTTAGCTTAAACAACTAAAAAGAATAAATGAACTTTTGTCTCCAAAGCTTTAAATGAAAATATTGTCTGTTCTTTACCTGAAGTTCTCTGAAGTCTTACTCCTGTTAGTAATAAAAATACCTATTTAAAGGCATAAACGATTTAGATTTTTTTTTAATCAAAAGTATGCTATGAAAACGTTATGATATGTTATATTGATGGTGTATAAATAGAAAAATTCTCAAGTTACTTAAATAAATCAATGTATTTAAAAAAATAAAACAAAATAGTTGAAAGTGTTTCTATTAATTTCATTTTCTGATAACAATTATTTTTCCAGTTTTCGTTAAATTAAGAACAAAAACAATTTTATGACTCTTAACACACATTTACATAAGTTTAACCTTAATAAAAAGTCAAGAGCACGAAAGTAAGCTTTTAAATGAATAAAGATGACTTATCCACACATAAAAACTAAGCTCGTATGTTACTTCAAAAGGTCGTGGGCAGTATAAGTGTAGATTTCCCCGGAGTTTATAACACTGATAAAAGTACCTTCGCAAGTAAAAACTTGTTTCCCTAAGGAACCAACTTTGTCCCAAATAGATTACTATAGGCTTTGCTCCTCGACAATAATATGGTGGCTATTGTTGAAGAAATATTATGCTCTCTGTTGATATAATTAATAGTTAATTTATTTTCTGAATTAATACAAAGTTCAGGAAACGATATATAAACGCGCGTTATGCAAATGCATCAGTATGAATATTGACTATCCTCAAAAAAGGAGTTGGCTCTAATTTTATACTTGTTACCGCAGAACTCCGAAATTTCTGAACCGGTTTGTTTTTTTCTCTTAATTCCATTCATTGTACAAGTTTGTTCTTTAGACGGTCCTTTTTAGGGTTTCTTGCCAAAGGCAAAAAACGGAACCCTTATAGATTCGTCATGTCTGTCTGTCTGTCTGTCCCTCCGTATGTCACAGCCACTTTTTTCCGAAACTATAAGAACTATACTGTTGAAACTTGGTAAGTAGATGTATTCTGTGAACCGCATTAAGATTTTCACAGAAAAATAAAAAAAAAATAAAAAAATTGGGGTTCCCCATACTTAGAACTGAAACTCAAATTTTTGTTTTCATCAAACCCATACGTGTATGGGTTTGGGGTATCTATGGATAGGTCTTCGAAAATGATATTGAGGTTTCTAATATCATTTTTTTCTAAACTGAACAGTTTGGGCGAGAGACACTTCCAAAGTGGTGAAATGTGTCCCCCCCCCCCCCTGAAACTTCTAAAATAAGAGAATGATAAAACTAAAAAAATATTTGATGTACATTACCATGCAAACTTCCACCGAAAATTGGTTTGAACGAGATCTAGTAAGTAGTTTTTTTTAATACGCCATAAATCGTAAACCACGAAAAAAAATACAATATTATTAAAACATCGATCAAAGTTGCAAGGAACTACAAGAACTTTTATATTATGTTACTTGCTGCTTCAGAACCCTTCATGGGCGAGTTCTACTCGCACTCGGCCGCTTTTGATATTTTGTTTTGTTTTCGTGCTCAAGAGAAAAGTAAAGTTCATAAATTTTAAGTTACTTAAATTGTGAAGTAATTATATTAGTGTTCCATTCGTGATTATTCATTGCAATATAAATAATGTTGTAAATAAAGATTATAACAGGTTGTTTAAAAGAAAGACCTTTTATATCATCAACAGCCTTATAAAGTCCATGGCTGAACTGCTCTGGAGCCTCTTCTTTTGGAGCCTTTTGATCTAATATACCACTCCGTTTTTTGTATGCCTTTTATACCACCTAATATATTGTTTTTTTTAATTAATACAGCCATGTAATAACAAGTCAAAACTTATCATTTTTAGAATAAAATACGAGTCCACAGACAGAACTCCGATCACAACTATAAAAAAAACTTGAGAGGTGTCAAGGGACACCCGGATGGATCGAAGAAGTATATATATATATTACTATTCAGCACTATGACGTCAACTCAATGTTAAAAGTGTCGTTACAACGAAAATTGTCGTTACAACTTTTGATCTTAATCCGTCTAGCCCCCTTTCGCAACGCGCCATAAGGAACTTCGTTCAAATACATAGTATCTCAATAGAATCAAGAACTTTTTATTTAGATCCGACGAAGTCAGGGACAAAACAAATATCTAAATTAATTTAAGGGAACTTAGCTTGTTATTATAATATGTATAAGGTCTGACAAGTTTCATCTCTGAGGATCGACGTTCAATGTGATGTTTGTGTTGCAGCCGACGCCCAAGGCCCAATATTAGAAACTTTATTAATTCCCTGATGTCTACGTTAACCGTCTTCTGAAACTCTCTACTAATTACAAGGTAGGTACCCAGACAGACCCTATCTCTAAGTAAACATTACCTTGAGTAAATAGTAGAGGATAGGTCTGAGAATTTCACAAGTAAAATTAAATATTTTAAGGTAACCACGTAGCCGTGTAACAACATGCGTAATGAACACGTCAAAACCTCGCGTCGAAACACATCTACAATAATGAAGAATTTTATTACGCACGTGACAATATCAGAATATATGCGAGGAAGACGTCGCTATGCGAGTGTGAAAAAAAAGTTGAAATGCGTAAACTAGGCGGGTTATATAGTATGTGATAAGTCACAGAATGACAGCTCGACAGGCAACAAGCAATAACACGTGTTTTGTTACTCTACCGGAATTTTATTACAGTACCAAGTTACGTGGTTCATGAACATGAAATCCAATCTTATTTCTCATTCTACTGATGCCACGTAGCAATGTCTTACGGCACACCATAAGCGTTGTCTTCATATTTTCTTTATAATATTTGGCCTGAATTCTAGAAAAAAAGGTTTAAGGGACAAAACGATACAAAGACGATAAAAAGAAAGAAAAAAATACTTTTCACGGACCGCGACGTATCTCATTTGTCTAGGAAAAAATCTTAGAAGCCCAGATAAGCCTAAAGCAAAATGGAGATGAAACGGAAGGATATTCGAGATGAAGCCACGCGTGCCATATAAGCTTTAAAATATAACCGGATAGGGGAAAAATCCTTTCACGGGCTAAGTTCGGAGCTCTCATGCAAAGAAACTTGCTAAACAAAGTTTAAATCTATCTGTGTGGTTTGTTTAATACTTTCAAAACAGAAGTTCGGCGACGAGTGCTTGAATCTTTTTCAGAATGACATTTTAAGCAAAAAATTTCAGAAAATTCAATAGTAATACCGATGGAATGTTTTTCTCAACAAGTTATAATTAAAAGGTGTTGGTTGTGTTATCAACCACGTGGAATAAGATGTATAGAATGACTTGTATTGAATTACGTCGCCAATGAAATAATATTTACGTTTTAACATTATTAATTTAACAAAAAAAGTACAGCATTTGAAAATATCAAGCTTCAATTGAAATTACATTTTAGATGTAAAACTCTTTAATAATTGCCTCAAAAAATTTAATTTTTTATATGTACAGTTACACTCTTAGTTAATTCGAAAAGAACTAACTTCTCTACTAACTTTCTAGCCACGACTATATTCACAATGGGAAAATGAATACGAGTTAATTTTTTTACATAACTACTTCTAATTTACTTATGAAATAAGGTGTTAGTCAAACCTACATATTAGGTAAACATACAATAATACGATATTGTAATATCCAACGCTTTCATGAGAAATACAAAAAATCTCTCAATGTGTAGTACATTTACAATACGTTTAATATTTAATAATACGTGTAAAACTAAAGTATAATACGTAAATGTAACAGGTAGACTTTTTGTTGCTGAATAACAAAACATCTGATTTTATTGTTTGTGACTTGGCTCATATAATCTGAACTATCTTTTTATAATATTTCTGTCCATTGGAGCAGAGGAATGCTTACGGCATCGGATTATCTGGGCTTTTGAGTGTTTATTTTATCTGTGCAAGTCACTCGAAAATTTCAGGTCAAGACATTGTCCCTTTCCTTAGTGAAATATTAGTCTTATCATCTTGTACAAACATTCTTGTGTTTGTTCTCGCATATGGAGGGGTACTTTCCCAAATTCTTAGAGTGCTTTTATCGGGCTTTGAGGCCTTTGAGCGTGGAGACCGAATCAAGAAATTCCGTAACGTAACGAAAAAACCTAACACCTGAAGCTCGCACGGATCGAGACGAGCTGCTCAGAACAACGAATCAACGAATCTATCTGTCTCTGTCACGCACGAAGACAGACAGACAAAACAGTCTGGGTTTGAGAAAGTATATAGGTGTATAGGTATCTATCAAATCTTTATCATGCCACACTCACCGCATGTGCGCCCCGTAAGTATACATGTTCAAAGAAAAAAAAAACTGCAAAAATAAAAACCGGTCCAGAGCTATCTGTTGAGCTGTTTCGCAACTACGAGGTACACTAACGCCCTCTATTATTTAAATACTTTTTGAACAATATTAAATGAGAAACTAGCAAAATAAAATAAATAATTATAATTGCATAAGTTGATAAAAAATGCTATAAATGCTTTGCAATAGCTTTACCGCGGCAGTCCGCGAGTGCCATATAGTTTTTACTTTAATAATATTGAAGTACCTGGATGACTGAGCTTTGCTCGCTATTTTATTTTTTGTAAATTTTCTAAAAATGAATTTTAGCTATATCGATTTATCGGCCCCGAAACACCCTGCATGCTAAATTTCGTGAAAATAGTTTTAGCCGTTTCCGAGATTTAGATTATATAATTGCTCATTTAAAGGTATTAAATTACAGGTAGAGGTATATGTGTGTGGAGTATGTGGATGAACAAGTGTCATATCCCTACAACACAAAGGTAGGATCCTCAAACCAGGCGAGGTGGTCATGCCTGCGGGCCACTGCCAACGATTGATGTTGGAAACTTGTATATATGTTAATTGATGCGAGAACTTCTATTGCGCGATTCAGGATTGGTAGTTTCTTCGTGTAGTATATACTCCGTAGTTCAGTGCATCTGCGGTAGATGGCGCTGTAGTATATTTATGTAGCGCTGTATGTAGAAGTCACCACATGTATACAAATATCGTGAGCCAATCATTTACACATTGATCAAAGCCTAACAGCCATATTTTTTTTTATTTTAATTACTCTTAAAAGCCAAATAAATAACAAACTCGTACTTATTATTTGAATTATTATAACGATGATGAATTGTATTGCTACAAAAACTAGTCTAGACTAAATTACTAGATTGTAGTAACAAACAATGAAGATACACGACCAAAAAACTAACGAATTGAATATGATACTGCGTTCTTATAACAAGTCACAATTTAAGTCTTGAGCTCACTATAAATAAGTTAATTATCTCGATATCAAAAATTAAAAATCGATTGAAACGAGTGCTCGACGACAAAGGTCTCAAAACAGTTCGTTCGTTAATTAAATCAGTTAGTTTTCCAATAATTGCTCCGCTTTTGCCAACTCTACGTTTGAAAGTAGGTACACTTGCTATAAAGCTTTGTTGTTTTCTCTTAATAGAAAATTTTCAATTTCTTTCTGAAGCTCTCCAACCAAATACGAGTTTCTAATTCACCTTGGATCCTCGCGGGTTCCAGATATTTCTTTGTCGCAATTGGAAAGTATGTACGTTGAAATTACTAAAGAGTTCCATTAAACATTTCATTCTTTATTTAGCAATTGTTTCATTGTTGAATAAGTCAATAAGTTAGATGAAATAGGGTTCCGCATTTTACTTTGTTCTATTCAAGGCATTCAAAATGTTTTTTTCTTACTTTAATTGGCGAGACTTGATGACACTTAAATAATTGTAAAAAACGGCACTCTTGTATTGGGTTCTATTTAAATGACAAATCATTTTAATTGGTGATTAAGTGTGACAGTTCACTCTATGTCTAATTAATGAACTTTTTATAATCTCATTTGAATTAAAATTTAACCTTCGCAATTTATTTAAAGTATATAAAACCAACTTGTGCCCGCGGCTCCGACCGCATTATATGTTGGTTATCGTTACAAAAAGTAGCCTGTCCTTCTCCAAGATCCATGCTATTCATCAAAATAGGGTCAACGGTTTAGCCGTGAAAGCGTAATAGACAAACAAACAGATAGTTACTCTAGAATTTATAATAATATTAGTATGGATTACTCCAAGGTCTCTTTGTAAATATGGAACCTTGCCAGTTAAATAGAAAGATCTATTTTACTAATTAAATGAAAACATCTATTCAGTCTATTCCATGTTGTATTACACAAGAATGCTTTGAGATTGTATTTGTATTTGCTAGTATATTTTTTATAATAACTAACAAACATTGCTTTAAATATTGCTTAAGATTCATTGCAGAGCTCCAGAACTATTTATTAAAACACAGGAGAATAAAAATAAACTCTTTGTTTATTTACTGTATCTTTCAAGTTTCTGTATTTTATTGTTTGTAATATTGTATCTTTATAGGAATTGTTACCATTTTTTGGATTATACTTTGCGTTTGAAATACATTACGTTAGGTGAAATAGCTATGAAAATTGCAAATAATTGGCAAAAAAAAAACAACCCAATGAAAATATCAGCGATTTGAGATTGAACAGAAAAATTCTTCCGCATTTATTAATGAAGTATATTTTGGTCATAGATCAAATGGCTTTAATGTAATAAGTACCTACTACCAATATTTTTGTAAGGCCAAATTCGTTTGCACTCTTAAACAAACACTAAACATAATTCTCGTTTGTGGGACGCATCCCGTGGTTTAATTGCCCAATTTGCTCGTTTCATTTACGACCACCTGTGGTTAAATAGGCTAATTATCTCTTAATCCAAGATGTCATTACATAACGTATCATAGTAACATTGCAAGCACATCATAATAATAACAGGAAAAAGTTGTCAATAAAACCAACGCGCAAATTACATAAGGAAGAACTTTTTTTAGATTTTCCTGAGGTGCGGTGAATGTCATTATATTACTAATATTATTCGGAATTTCATTAATGTAGAAATTAAGATTGGATTTGGATTATGCTTTCCATTAGGCAGAGTAGAGTCACTTTCGTGGGCCCTTATATAAAAAAAAAAAACCTGGAAATATAGACTTGATAAATAGATATGCTGTCGCTGATTTTTTTTTTTAACTTTTAAAGGGAAACAATTATTTCATTCAATGTTTTTGTGAAACTTTAACTTGCCCTGTCTTTGCATCATTTTTACTGATCATTCCTGAGATTAGCACGTTTAACAAAAACAAACAATTTTTTGAGCTTTATCTATATATATAAAAGCGAAATATCACTCACTTATTAATCACGAAATCTCAGAAACTATAACACCTACAAACTTGAAATTTGGCAGGTAGGTTCCTTATAGGTGTAGACATCCGCTAAGAACGGATTTTACGAAACTCCACCCCTAAGGGGGTAAAACGGGGATTTGACTTTTGTATGAAAGTCCTATGTTTTTGAAGTAAGAGAATTGAAATTTAAAATGTATGCTCTATGGATGGTGTGAAAGTGTACTTATAATGTGTTTTGAGAAATAAACCCCTCTTGGGGTTAAAACGAGGAATGGTAGTTTGTATGAAAGTCCAATGTTTTTAAATTTTTAAATGGTAGGTATTTAAATATAAAAAAAATTGCAAATAACTAACTCCACGCGTACGAAGTCGCAAGCGGCCGCTAGTCTTATATCTAAAATTCTCGTGTCACAATGTTAGTTAAAATCTATTTTTTAAACCCGATTTCTTTTTCATTTATGGCAAAACAACGTTTGGCGGATCAGCTATTATTAGTATAGATTAATCTAAAAACAATCATGCTTATGAAATTAATTGTATGTGTAAATATAAAGCTACTCTTTATTTTTATAGGCAATAACTAAAAATCCTTGACCAAGTATTTACACATCGAGTGCGTCACGACTTTTGTCTATATTTTATTTAATTATGTGCTTCAAAAAATAATAATAGGGTCCTATTTTGCTCGGTGAAATACCTACCTGGAGCGATGGATAGTGAATGGAAAGATAGAAGGTAAAAGGCCCAGAAGTAGAGTCCCAGAAGACGAATAGACCAGATTGCTGAACAGGTGATGTCAATGAGTAAGGCACTCCACCAAACGACTGATCGCAACCAATGGAGAGAAATGGTTGGCAGGATAAATGGTTTTCATGATCTTCAACAGTGAGGGAACGATTTGAAAAGAAAGAGGGTAAACCAGCAGGCGGATCTCCTGACGTAAAGTGGCTATCACTACCCCTGAACGAATGCAACTTAGAAGTCGACGTTAAGAGTACATCAATTAACAATATTGGGGGTCAATAAGCATCTAACGATGTTGCCATATTACAATTGCAATGTGTTCCTATGGTGGCCCCCTACTCTTGGATTCTTCTCGTGATTTTCAGAGTAGAATAGACACTTTTGCAGGCTTCAATAAAAAAAAAAGAAAAGAAATAACTTACGTTTAAGAATGAAATAAAATAGTCCACTAAGTTGTGCAGAAGCATACAGATTGTTGTGTTACACACAAGGCATTAAGGAAAGTAAAATATTAAGAAAAACAAAACAGGAAAATTAGCGTATCATTTTTACCTTGCGATAAAGATGATAATATTTTGTACTTAACAGATATTACTTTTTATCTTATATTCTTGCAGGTGGTAAAACAATATTCATAAAACGATGAAATGAAAAATTTTAGTAGGATAGCGTGAAACACCATTCGTGTTAATAAAAATAGAATAGGTAATATCCAACTCTAATGACGATTTTCCGTTTGGCAAAAAATATCCTTGGTGTGAGCTTACTTATTTTTCAAATTATGAATACTACTTGACGTGACTCCTTAGGAGGTTAAACTGTTGTCTCCGTATCTATCTTTTTCTTTCTCCCTCCTTTCTATTACAATTTACTTTCCAATACAGAAAAACTATCCTGCAGCTACTAAATAATAATCTTTATCGAAATTGGACCATACCTTTTTGAACTACATTGTTTTTTAACTTCCTTCTTTTATACTTCTAAGACTAGTCTGTCAGTATCGAAGCTTCGAGCTTTCATCATCAAATTTCAAGACTAGAATATTATTAACTCCTTTTAATCTATATCTAGTTTATATAATCCATTCCCCGTCTTGTTATATACGTTTGCACCAAGGTAAACTGCCAAGTCTCTTAATATTACCGAAACCTCATACTAGCTATGAGGCTATAGATGTCAAAACAACTCAAACAATAAGCTCTATCAAACTTGAACCAGAAGCCATGGAGTATTTAGAAAATTATTTAATCCTTTAAAATAAAGTGGCAGACCAAATTCGTAATTAAAAACAATATTTACCCTTTCAGGACGCAAAATTAAATTGTTGTGTTCTTAGAGGAATTAAAGTTTTGTGTTCTTACAGGAAAAATACACGAACTATTTGGTAGTCGCTTTTGAGTTGTCTTGGGAGCATTTAAAGGTAATGTAGAATACAATGAAGCCACTTTTTATTATTGTACGTTTAAATCTTTTAAATTATGCAACAGATTTTAAAGGGATTATAGATAGAGGGCAATAGAAAGTGTTTCAAAAGAAAACTTTATATGTATAATCCATGTATATTATAGTAGAGAAATTAAATAAAAAAATTGAATTCCAAAATAACCTACCTACCAAAGAAAAGTTCTATAAAAAAGTCAACGCTGATATATGTCTATCTCCTAAGGATAACCCATAGTAACCATTATTAACTTTTATATTATACAAAAAAAATATGGGTATTTACACAGCAATTTTAAACATCACCATAGTTTGTTACACCAAATATTTCGAGCATTTAATGTAGATCAATTTCCTCCTTTGTAGTATAATCATTACAGTGATTCTAAGGAAATATCAAAACGTTAAAATGTAGGGGCCGTCAGTCCACACATTCGTCTTAGGTATCAGAGATTCTTTTTTTTTCTTTTTTTATGTATGGGCCTGCCAAATTTACTCTTACTCTGCCTGATGGAAAGCATAACCAGAATCCAAGAGTGGTGGTCACCATGCTCATTGCGAATGCAGACAGTGAAACAATGCAGCATTGTGACCCACACCATGGCGGCCTATTGAGATGCTTCAGTATCGTTGAGCCTCCAGTCTCGCACTCACCAACGAAACCCGACGAGCAGCACCAGCACGAATGCTGTCAATTTAGGTTTGTCTACTGTGAGAAGGTAGTACTGCCCCGGTCGAGCCTTAGCATGAAATTAGCATGGCTCTACTACCTCTTCGTGATAGTTCACTTCATCATCATCATCCTACCGCAGTCCACTGCTGGACATAAGCATCTCCAATGGCATGACACTTGGTTCGTTCCTCGGTAATGCATACTTATATATTCTTAACTAGCTCATGCGCGCGGCTCCGCCCCTGTCTTTGTCGGTTATCGCAGTAAAGAGTAGCCTATGTCCTTACTCGAGAAACAAAGTATCTCCATGTCAAATTTCATTGAAATCGGTACAGCGGTTTGGCCGTGAAAGCGGGACAGACAGACAGAGTTACTTTCGCATTTATAATATAAGTAAGTATGGATTTTATGCCTACAAAAAGCAATAGTTGTATTTAATTGTATCAAACACACAAGTATAACCATTTACTTGTTTATATAAAACAGTTTCTATTAAATTTTTCTGACTCATAAACCTCGTACAAAAACTGTTATTCTTTAATTTGAAATCCAAAGGATTACATTATGATAGAATACAATGCTTGAATAGACAATCAAATATATTTTTGCCAACTCTGTGCTCCTATTTTCTAAGACAAAAGCAAATAACTTAGAGCAAGGGTCTCAGACTATTTACGAGCGGCATATTGCGTTATAAAAAATGATAGCGGTTTCTCTGAGAAGCCTCGTTTACTTCTTATCTCGGTGCTGATAATACCACCGTAAAGGGAACGACTCGACAAGAAATATTTAGCCTTATCTAATATTGACGAAGAAATATTTCATAATATTAAGACTGTCAGCACCTCGATTAGCTTCCCTCTTATCTAATTTTTTGCCTGGCCCTAGGGATAAAGTCGTAAGAACCATGAATTCAAGGACACAATCTGAGATTTACGCGCAACAACACTTCGGACAATAGTACTTCTTGTTCTATCTCGTAGTTTACAAGTTTATGTGGACTACGCAAATTATTTGTGTATACTCTAGAAAGCTATTTTATTCTGCTGAAATTTTCAGGTAAGAGGTGAGGAGAGAAATCATATTTGAGAATGCAAATGAATTGCTTTTAAAAGTAATTTTTGCTTGGAAGATATTTTCTTAGAAGGTGTTTTTGTATGCATTGTTACAAATTCAAGTACGTATAATTTTTTTAATGAACCAGTCAAAGTAAATCTGTGGAGTAATAAATTGTACAAGTATTGTTAATAGGTGGTGCATTGTTTTTTCATTTAAAGTAAATGTACCAGTAGTTGACACAATAGTGAGAAAAAAACACGTTTTCTTTAATAACATTTTACTTATTCAAGTTAGATTTTTTTAAATTATTAACAAATGTTAACCAGTCTTTCATTTCTCTTAAATTGCAGTTAATTGAAGAAAATAAGTGTTGTCTATTTTAATATAGTTTTTTCTTGACAGACTAAAAATGTATCAATTATTGATGGGCAAATTTTCATTTGTCCCAGTAATTGACTATGACTTTTTCAAGCTAGTGCACCAGTACTTGACAAGTCGTACTCTTTGCAAAATTCTACAATAAATTTAAAAAAAATCACAGTAATTATTTTCTACTGAAAATAATTTCGCAAAGCTTCTTAAAATCACATGCAATAAAAATCAAAAATCGCTTTCTAACATCTTCACATTTCAAGATGTTAGTTAGCGATTTTTGAAAGTGTATTTTTCTTCTTGTTTAGATCTTTCTACTTATTTAGCAATGGCTAAATAAGTAGAAAGATCTTAAAAAATATTATAATTATCACAATTATCGCGGCTACCACCAGAAGGTTTCTATGTTTCACATTCAAATTCGCTGCTTGAACAAAACAAAACCTTTGTGATTTTTTGTATAGTAGTGGTCTATTTGTTTCATTCAGTCTTTTTTTTTTTCTTAGCTTCTTCTTTTTCTTGTTTTTTCCTTTTTCGTTCTTCAGCACTTTTCTGTTTTTGTTCAAGTTGGTCAAGTTTGGTTTTTCTCTTTATTTTCATGGTACTCTGCCATTTTTCTGACGTCACTTATAGGAGGCATTTTTATCTATTTTAACAATCAATAAGTACCTGCACCATAAAAATAATACGTTAATACCAGTATTTGATAGTGTTTGTACCAATAGTTGATGACCCCTATCAACGACTGGGTAGAAGTCACCTAGAAAATATTTATTTCATGCGATCTTAACGTCAACATTATGCTTATAAGAATATTTTAAAAAATCGATCAAATCGAGCAGACTAAAATATACCCAGTAGATGATATCTGTATCAATTACTGGAAATCAAATGATTTTTGTCCTAGTATTTGATACCCTTGTATTTCGTTTAAATATTATAAAAACTGTAAAAATACAACATATTTACTTAATATATGCAATTCCAAATAGGTTACTATAAATACTTACCACACAAAGAGCTTCAGCTATGAATGACACAGTTCTAAACAAGTAAGGTCCTTAATGAATTCGTTAACATAAACACTGAGCGGCGAACACGAGTGGACACTATGGTAAACAAAACAAAAATTTCAATGTTTGACAGCCAATAGCAAAGAAACTAATTCCGGGTTTGAAAAAGAGATGTATCTACTAGTATATATAACTAACGTGTTATTGATACGTGTGGAATAATTCTTATTATGACGAGTTAAGCAAAAAATTATCAACTTTTGGGACAATGTCGAGGACTGGGTCAATTACCTTAATTACATTACAATCTTTCCGTTGTAAAACTTAATTTTACGAAATCTTTAAAAAAACACTACTGTTGGATAAGTGTCAAAAGGGCTAGAACTTTAGAGACCACTTATATCAATTTGTAACGAAGCCTTTTAGTTACCTCAACAAATATTTTATAAGTCATAACATCAAAAAAATGTATTACGCACTTATAAATCTTCCCTTTTATAGAAGAATAATAAGTAATCTCTAATCTCCAATAGTGTCATCAAAAATTTAAGATATCTTAATAATTAAGTCAATAAGGTCTTAACAAGATCACAAAAGTTAAGAAAGAATTTGAAGCTGCCAAGTAATCTGAAGCGGGATAATCACCGCGTCATTTGGGCTTATCGCGGACGGCTCATGATTCTTCAACAACTTTTCAGCAGTAGAAGAAATTCAAACAAGATTCCTCAATATTGCGTACTTAAATTCAAGCACTTATTTCGCTTCCAGTTCCTATAAACCATTGTATTGTCCTATACACCATTGTATTGAGCTACCGCTAACATTGGAATCGTATCTTACTTCATATTTTTATATTTCCGAGCGTTTTATCTTTCGCTTTTAAGCTAATGCACGTTTGCAGTAAGCCAGTGAAGCGCTTGAAACAGAAGATGGCAGACTTAAGACCACTTTATGCGCGCCACGAAGTGCGCTACTGCATAAAGATACATTTCCACGCTACTAGTGCACGGAGCAAGACCTGTTTAAAGCTAGTTTATATTAAACATGTATTAAGTATGTTATTCTTTTAAACAAGTGAGAATAGAGCACACTTACTTGGTTTCAGAGATTTTGTATTGTGATTTTGTGCTAGGAAACTTGTTATAAAATTACTAAAAATGACTCACTGATGTTTTATTTATTAGCAATAATAACTTTAAGAGGTTTACCAAATGATAAAGATTCCCGTTAGGAATATATCCCGTATCGCGATAGACTTACACGAAACGAATACCTAACCTCAGAAAAACAATTTTTGAATCTCACACACAAAACTCAGCGCAGTAGAAAACGGCGTTTTGAACCATTAAACCACTACGCCATACGTTTAATTAGCTTTCGAAGTTTTTTAATATTGCAGGTTTCTCAAGTCATTGGTGATAAGTTGTAAAGTCTTTGTTAATTAGTTATTATTTAAAGTAAAGAATATACTAAAGTAAAAAAATGACTTTAATATGTCGATGTGTGCGGAAAACAGTTATCCAACTTCAAACTTAAGTTTGTCCATACTTGACTAAAAGATGTACGGAATCCTCGGTGCATGAGTCCGACTTACACTTAATCGGTTTTTTTCCATGTTTTGTAGGTGAGAAAAGTGTAACCTATTTGTTATAATAATCTAGAACAAAAGGAAAACCTAAAGAATCATCACCAACCACAAAATACGTTGTAATATCAAAATAAGGCTATAATTTTCCTCAGAGTTCTAGTTAATTTCCTACATGTTATTACCAATTGCCCGATGAAAAACAAATCATACCATCTGTTCAAGTAATGACATAAGACGGAAATGGAATCAATCATATTCTTTCCCAAGCCCGGGGGGATGATTTGTATTTTACATAGGAAATGATGCTACGACCTGCGTATGGAATAAATATGACAAAGAATATACTGAATTATTATATTTAGCCTTTTTTCTTAATATTCTGTGATTTTTTGTATCTAATCATATCTTTACAATAAATCTAAATTGATTTTATTAATTTACCATTTTTTGACAATAATGGCATCGTTCACCGTCATATCGTTTAGCGTTTAGGCGACAGTATATAACCTCAAACATGGATCGATGTAGCATTTATATGTCATGTTAAAATAATACAATATGTCTTCTCAATCCGGCATTTGATTCCGCCAAAGTCAATTCAATATGTCTTATCACTTACCATCAGGCGATACGTCTGCTCGTTTGCCAGTCTATCCCATAAAAAAAAAAATCGCAAAACAAATAAATCTGTAATTCGGTGCTAAACTATTACAACTGTATTGTGTAATTTGATGTTAATACCTTGCAAGTAAAACGTAATTTTTACTTGGTTTGTACTTAACTTGCTTACGTAAGTGTCAATGAATAAAATTTGAAAAAGAAAATACTGAGAGAAACCTGTTTTAAATTAATTAGTACAATCTAAGCGGTTTTCACTATTTTTTAGACATTTTATAAAAACATAGGTACATTGCGATCCGTTAAAATATAAAATAAAAGAAGCAATGTCAAGTCTTGCTAATTAGTTTTCAAAAGACTTCTATTGATAAGGTACAAAGAAACAGCGGTGACAGAAACGTTTACCAAAATAGATTTCTAAGGAACTTTTCTTAACTGGGCTGGAGTGTCGACCTATATTTATTTAAGAAGTCAATTTATCTAGCTATTCTTTCTTAGACATTTTTCTGGAACCTGGAAAAGTACTACTAAATTTAAAGGAAAAATAAGATAAAATTATACAGTGCTAACGTAGGTTCCAGGAAGAGTATACTCTTTCTTAGACATTTTTCTGGAACCTACGAAAGAGTATACTCTTTCTTAGATATTAAGCAGCAGCGCCACCTACTGAATCGCATAGTGTTTTCAAACCACCCAGAAACTCATTGAAATGTACACACAAAATGTCATTCAAATCGGTCCAGCCGTTTAGGAGAAGTTAGGTGACAAATACACGTACAATTTTTTTTTTATGGAATAGGGGGCAAATGAGCAGACGTATCGCCTGATAGTAGGAGATTACCGCCGCCCATGGACACCCAACACCAAAGGCATCAAAAGTGCGTTGCCGGCCTTTAGGGGAATGGGGAGAGGGATGGGGAGAGGGTATGGGCTTACGGTATCCTCACTCACACGGTGAAACGCAGCGCAAGCACTGTTTTACACTGGTTTTCTGTGATGCCGTGGTATCACTCAGGTCGAGCCGGCCCATTCATACCGAAGCGTGGCTCTTCAACGGTTGAAAATTAAATATACATATTAATATATCATTTTTATCTGACGAAGTTTTGTGCTGTGTTTAATATACCTTTTACCTACAGATTCGGATATAAGTAGATGAACAGATAGATATAATATACCTTATGATAAACCGTATAAAATACAATCCATAGTAAATTAAGTTACCTTTAGTCGCATAATTTAAATTACTTGATTATAAATGCAGTAAAATATGTACAAGTCATATGGGTAGAATTCATATAATAATTAGTTTTAACACTTTTGAGCAGCTAAATAATCTTGTATGTACTATCGTCAAAAGTTACAAACAACCTAATTATAAAAGCAGTCATATGCGAGTTATTTAAGAAGAACTTGCATAATTATAAGTTCTCATACTGTTATATTGCTTTTTAATCTTGCATAAAAACTACGTAGTTCAGTGGTTTAGCCGTGGAAGCTTATCAGACAGAGTTTCTTTGAGTTTATAATATTAGTATGGATTAGTTGTGTAATCAAAAGTGTAATTTACCGACTTCAAAAAAAGGAGGAGGCTATCAATTCGATTTTTTTTTGTTTCTTACCTCATAAGTTTCGACTGGGTGAACCGATTTTCATGATTCTTTTTTTATTTGAAAGCTGGTGCTTCCCGTGTGGTCCTTTTTCAATTTGGTCCAGATCTTAAAGTTAGTTTGTTTTTGTATTTTTTGAAAAATTATTCATCTAATAACAATAACTCGTGAAACGTTTCAGTAAAACTTTCAATCTGTCTTGAAATTTAGCAATAAAGTATTCAAAGAAAGTGCACGGGTATCCAAAAGATCGGGATACGAACAGATTCAATATAAAAATGCCATTTTAATACATGAACTCACAATAGGTTCGAAAGAATCTTGTTATAGATACCATTCAGAAGCGTTGGAAATAAAATGTTTGTTGGGTGTATTGTAGTCTTTCTCTACTCACGATGAGGGATTGTCTTCGTAAATTTCTTTCCCGGATAGCATGAAAGAGTCTTAACGCTTTTTGTTCGCCCTAATGAGCCCTTAACACGGCAGATCAAATAAGAAGCTTATTTGATCGCAACAGTGACGAGTTTCAGAAAATCGATAGTTATTTGAGGTCTTAATAATAAATCAGCCTTTTAGGATCCCTTTTATTCTTGGCTAACAAAGATCTTTTGTGACGTCATAAACTTTGATGGTAGTTGTCGCTTAAAACTTGAATGATCTGTTGTTTTTTTTGCTCGTGGTGCTGGCGTGTAACAGTAAGAAAATGCTGTTTAAACATTCAGATTTTTGCTAGCCACTTGATATATTTGTGATGATAAAAATATGAATAAAAATTATATTTATAAACACGTGGCTGTAACCCCGAAACCGTAAACAGTGAAAAAATAAATACATTTACCAAATTTAAAAGGCGGAGATTTTCTTCTTGTTATATAGTATGTTACGCAATGTCTTCACTTTTTTTACTGAAATAACTTACTGTGAGTAAATCTAATTCATTCTTGACCTCCTGCACGATCATACCCAACAATTTAAGCACTCATTATACATCGATGGAATAAGTGCCATCGATAGTTTGTGTTTGAATTGTTGTTACTATCTAATTTGAATTCCACAATGTAGTAGGTATATTTTCAGATGTTTATCTTTTTTATTATATTTCAATTTAGAGTTTAAGTAACACCTATTGTTAGTTTTTTTAGGGTTCCGTGCCAAAGGCAAAAAAAGGAACCCTTATAGATTCGTCACGTCTGTCTGTCTGTCCGTCCGTATGTCACAGCCACTTTTTTCCGAAACTATAAGACCTATAATGTTGAAACTTGGTAAGTAGATGTATTCTGTGAACCGTATTAAGATTTTCACACAAAAATAGAAAAAAAAAACAACAAATTTTGGGGGTATGCATAGAACTGAAACTCAAATTTTTTTTTCATCAAACCCATGCATGTGGGGTATTTATGGATAGGTCTTCAAAAATGACATTGAGGTTTCTACTATCATTTTTTTCTAAACTGAATAGATTGCGCGAGAGACACTTCCAAAGTGGTAAAATGTGTCCCCCCCCTGTAACTTCTAAAATAAGAGCATGATAAATCTAAAAAAATACATGATGTACATTAC
The DNA here is from genome assembly GCA_949125395.1 of Diaphora mendica. Lineage (NCBI taxonomy): Eukaryota > Metazoa > Arthropoda > Insecta > Lepidoptera > Erebidae > Diaphora > Diaphora mendica. The sequence goes on along the minus strand of OX421313.1, from coordinate 19,842,120 downwards.
CATGCAAACTTCCACTGAAAATTGATTTGAACGAAATCTAGTAAGTAGTCTTTTTTTAATACGTCATAAATCGTAAACTGCAATTTACCTTTCATTCAATGAACACAAATATAAAAATAAAAAATATAAATTATATTATGTCACTTGCTGCTGCGGAACCCTTCATGGGCGAGTCCAACTCGCACTTGGCCGCTTTTATTATTTGAATTTTGTTATATTTGTTTTTGTCTTTGATCTCGTTAGTGTATAAGTCTTTGGTTTATTGTAAAGTTGCTGTTTTTTCATTTCCTTTAAAAATTTATGTTGTCATATGTAAATGTTGTGCATATTTTTTATTAGAGCAGCACGTGTACTAAGTTGTGTGTAATTATTTTAAGTGAGTGTTTGTGTTTACTCCGTAAATATGCATTAAGTAAATTATTCAATAACAAAGGAAAATTTCTTCAAATTTAAAGGGGGCTTTCTAAGGAAAGATCTGTGAAAGATGATGAGACAAAAAAGTTGTTCAACTACTTTCTATTGACTATGGCCCTCTTTTCCTATCAAAGTGTCTGCTGTCTGGTTTAGCTGTGAAATTGTAACAGATTAATATTAGTATATATCTTTGAATATTCAAATGATAGAATGAAAACATTTAGAACATTTAGTTATAAGTTTTATTGCGAGCAGTCTTTCTTTTAAAACAAAGTTTGTTTTTAAGTAATTAGTGAGGTATTACAAAAGGATCAGGACCACTAATTAGTACAGTCTGAGCCGCTTTAATCCAACAAAGACTGCTAGAAGACTCACAACTACACGTCAATAGGTACAAAAGGCAACTTTAAACTGAGCCCACTTCAAATACATATTTTACAGACCTGTTATTGCGCTTCTAATACATTAGGTTTTGAAATGAAAGCCTTCATTATTTCACACAATAACAATATAAATATTAAAATACTGAAGTAGCTTTAGAATTTTATAAGAAAGTAAAACTAAGAAACTTTTCTGTTTCAGAATGTGGTAAGAAAAACATAGATAAAAACCATCTTCTTTCTTTCGAACCAAGTTAACATTTTTCTGCCTCGTTGGTCTCGCGGTTAGCGTATGCGACTGCTAATCATGAGGTCTCGGGTTCGATTCCCGAGTCGGACCAAATGTTTGTATCATCTACAAATATTTGTTTCGGATTTTGGATGTTTTCCATGTATAATATGTATGTATTTACAAAAAAACGGAAATACCGTGGAAGTGATCACTTGCGTCAATCGATATGAGAGGGTCCCGTGACGCCTCTCGAGCAAATTTTCCATAACGGGCCTCACCAGCGCAAGAGCCCTGTGCCACTTGTGCTTTACTTGAGAACTTTCTGTACATCATCGACTTTTTCAGCACGTGACTCCTTTTAGTGACCTCCGTATATAGACCCCATATTTACGTTTTCGTCTAATACCAACAATTGAATGCCCCTGAATGCCCCTAACTCAACTGGCTATTGAACGGCCTACTGTAAAACCGACTAATCAGGGACTGCTGACAATGAGACGCGCGTAAGCAGTATATCGCAGTTGACAGTCAATCGATAGTTTGCAATCTCGTTAGGTAGATTATAATCTAATGGTTTTTACAATCCTATGGTGACATATAAATACAAACTCCCATCCCATTCCCGTCTAGGATAGAGGGAGATGATAAGAGTACCTACTACACCATCACCCACGATTATGATTTACAATTTGTGCTTCTTTCATATTCACCCAACCAGAACATAATACTTCATATCAACTTTGGGATGGAATAATTCTATTAATGAAACATCCCGGGTTTGAATTTAATACGTTATGTAGTAATGCATGCGTCTGTTAATAACCGAGTTACATTAAATAATTTGCAACCTGTCCTTTCATACTGGTTGAGTGCATCAAAAGCCGTTTTAATTTAACTGCTCGTTATTTATTTACGTACTGTTAATCCGCTTACATGACACATTAACAATTGTTATTCAGTAATGAGGTATTGAATGGAAAAACTAAATTACATAATATCGATTTCCTTTGCGCTCGTGGCGTGGTATCACATCGGTTAAAACGGCGGCTATAAAACTTGTAATAAAATATTGGGGGGTTCGATGACCTCCTTATGAAAAATATAGACGTATATTTCGTACATCTGACACACAGCAGCTATCTTCAAACTACAGCAAATATTTGGTCCGATCCAGGAATCGACCCAAGATTTCAAGCACAGCACTCGCATGTGCTACCGCTGCTGCGCTCCGCCACCGAGGCAGTTTAACAGTAAATTAAATAAATAAATATTGATACAAAATAAAAACTGTCTTAAACTTCATATTTGTAAAATATCAATAATGAAACTATTTTCCGAAAAGTATCGGCAATGGTACTTTTTGTGTAAAGTACACCATTTTTTTTGGATTCCCTTTAATCTAGGTGTAAGCATTTTGTTAAAGCATGTTAAATCCTAAATTCTGTGCGGAACCACTCATTTCTAATACAGATAATATAAATTCGATAACAAGGGTTAATGTTAATCCGGTCCTAAAAAATTAATCACCTCATCTCCGTTACCATAAGTACACCATCATACATTAAATCATTAAGGTATTCATTATTAATATGAACCATTTGTGATTAATGTCGTCCTACTTACGTCATGAATATTTAAATGTATCGTGGGAACCCTCTTATTGGCGAGATAATGTGACTAAATTTAATTAACGTAATTAACCATGGTAGGATAAAATTAATGAGTTGAAATATTCTTTTAGTACACGCTGTGTATAAATGTGGATATACAGCGTGTTCTGTTTATACGCCCGGGATTAATTATGAGAACAATTAATGGAAGCATCGTTCTATTAATTTAGAGTGGAAAGTTTATTTATTAGGGATTAGACTACACTGTTCACATACGCTTTTAATGTTTCATTAAAAAGGTACGTTACAAGAGTAGAGTGATCAAAGGAAAGGCGGATGAAATCGTGAGAGAGTATATGCCTAGAAGAGTAGTAAGTTGTGATATATAATAATAATAATAAAATAAATCAAACAATCGGTCCAGCCGTTCCAGAGATTAGCCGGAACAAACAGACAGACAGAAGTTCAAAATTAATGATTTTTTGATGTCACTGCTGCAATTTTACTTTCAAGCGCTTTTAGTGAAAAGCTGTTAATTTGAAATTATAAACAGACACTTCAATTTTATTTATTTGTATAGTTTTTTTATGTTGACATTAACATATAATTTATACAATCTAGACGATTTTGAATAAAATTTTCAACATTCATTTGAACGTTTTTATTTTATCTCTTCACAAAGCAGTATCTGCGGAGCATCCGTACTCAAATCCGGATCCGTATTGTTTGAACATCCTTTTTTAGCAAGGAGATGTACACTTGTTTCAGAACTGCGACGGGCTTACATCTTTGGGTAAAAGTGCCACAGAAAACCCGTTATTAATCATTCTTTATTTCTGTTAATTCTACTGAAAAAAATGCGTGGAGTCTCTCCGTGCAGAAGAAGTGAAACTTAGTAATGTGCTTTCATCCCACCTCCATGGTAGCGTTAAACGTTTAACGCAACCTTGTTGGAAGTCGCATTAGAAGTTTCACTTCAATGACTTTAAACATTTGTTAACCTATAACCTGCTTTTTCTTCAGAATATCTACTTTAATCAGCATATTTTGTGAGATTGTCATTTTATTAACGTTGCTGCACTTCATAGTTTTATTCTGTTATTCGTTTTAAGTTTAAGTTTCTAGAGTTAGGTATTGATATATTTATTACTTACAGGAAACAAATTAAGTAGACATTTCATACTATTACAGTGACATCAGTACTTTGTGTTTTAACAGTAACATATTTTTGAAGTAATATTATTGATTACTAGCTGACCCGGCGAACTTCGTACCGCCATATTTACATATCTGTCTCAGCTTCCCACAGGCAGTGTACAGTCGCGGACAAAAAAAAGACTTTTCCTGTTATTTTTTATTTTTTTTCTTTCTAGCAAAAAAAGAATGAACGAAATCGGACTATGTGTTATTGAATTACAACTAAGTACATATTTTGACTTTCATCTCCTCTCTCCAGGAAACCGTGCTGAATTTCGGGATAAAAAGTATCCTATGTCCTACCTCGTAGTATGAACTCAAATTATGCCAAGTTTCATTTGAATCCATTCAGTAGTTTCGGCGTGATGCGCGGCCAAGATACAGACAGACAGACAGACAGACGGACAGACAGACAGACAGACAAAAATGAAAAAAATAATACAGTTTTGGCTTCTGTATCGATAATAGAGAGCCCTCCAAAAATAAATTCAAAATATCTTTAATGTACAGAATTGGACCTGTTACATTTTTATTATAAGTATAGATTACTTTAATTTGCACCAGTAAGAAAACTAATTAATTCTATAAGAAAAACTGACCCGTAGATGTTACTACAGTAAATAAATAAAGAAATGTTGTTTACCTTTATGTCTCGTCCCCAATAAAAGCAATAATGTATGCAGATCAGTACTCGCAAAAGCTATTGCAAAGGGCCTCCCCTTTGTGACAGCTATAACCCAGAGCCATAAATCGTATACAATTTAAAACAAAAGATGGTTCAGGCCTCCTGGGTATAACAACTCCTAACGTAAACCTGCACCGGTAATTTGGAATACTAAATTCACTATTACACTGTTTGATGTGTTTTATTAAAATCGTCATTTACTTGATGAAATCTAAAAAAGTACCTACTTTAAGCTTTAAATCATTTTATAGGGTTTTCAAAGCGAAACAGTCTTAGTAAAATATTAAAGTTTGTACAGAAATCTTTTCTATTCTCGAAACTTTCGAATAATACGTCGCATTCTCTAAATTTTGAACTTCTGATTATATATATACATACATATATAGAATTACCTGATATTATTGCCTTAAAAAATCTACTCTGCTTCGGTTTCATATTGATACCTAAAACAATTCCTACTCACTTACTCACACTTAAAGCAAATGGCTTCTCTTTATGACCCTTGAGACATCGCTGCGGTCTAGCTGCTGACTCAGAGCCTTTATATTTTTCACTATACATTTGGCTCATATTTTCAGTAAAGTAATATGAAATTTAAGTGGTTCGAAAACCTTCATTGATTTATTATTTCTAATAGGATGAGATAAGTTTCAACATATTGTATTTGTTCGATACCAAATTGTCTATTTGGTGTACGCTCTGGAAATGTCTTGCTCTGAGTAAAAATGATATGCTCTAATGTAAATATAACTTGTAGTGACATTTTAGGTTATGTCAAAGTTGTCAGTGTTCAGAAAAATTAATTGAAGCTTCAGTATGAATTGTTTCGGCCACTGGTTTGGTAAGCTTTAATATAATTATAAACGAGTGTCTTGTAATCGCGTCGTAATTGTCTACGTAATGTAAGTAGCGTGCGATTCCTCGCGAAGTGATTGTAACCTTCAAGTGTGTTTAGATTGTAAACGGAACCTGGTGTATTGGTACAAGGATCTGCGCAGTGGACTTCGTTATAGGGGCGCCCCTAACCGCTTTGGGTGTCGGCGCAGCATACACCAGGTTAGTGATAAGAATATTATTGTAAAACGTTTGTTAGCGCCCTAAGTTGAAATTCTTTCACCATCGGTGATTGGTCTTCGATTGTCTAGCTTATGGGTCCTATAGACTAGTAACAAGGTTTCCTTACTTCAAGGAACGAAGCCCGAATTGGACTAAACAGTATCAAATGTTAAGATTTAACAGAATTTTGTTAGCGTGTTTTAAACTATACTTATTAAGTAGAAAACAAAAAATATCATATCAATGGTGCCTATTAACACTGTTGGATCTGAATGACTGATATTTTCACTGACATAAAACACAATCAGTGAAAATTTGAACATACACAGTTCTTTGATATTTTATCGTTAAAACTCTAAACTTAACTCTCTTCGGATCTGCAAAAAGCTCGTCTAAAAGTAGTCTTATTACAGATCCGACATTATTAATGATATCATACAAACTTATTACTATGGCGATTGCTGAAAATCTCACTTTGCATGCCTGCACTAAAACTCACCCCGAGGCGACAGACCTCATGTGCTCTGCTCTGGGACTACGTTATTTCCGATTCTCTTCAGCTGCTAGTAGCAACGACCCCGACGGTAAGGATGTTGGCATCTATAGTACAATACTATCGTATTACATTATTATTTAAAGTAAATATAACTAAACATGGGTATCTACAACAAAAGACCTACCTGAAGATAGCAAATAGTCGAAGATAGAAGGCAAACACGACAAATTGATTTTGCTGTATGCTAGAGGTTTATTAATAACGAAATTATTTATATCGATCTTCGTCCATATTTCTTTTCTTCTTAATTACCATGCAATGTTCGCTAATGTTGCTAAATATTTAGATGGTTTTGACAAATTATTGAGCATGATGGCACATTTGTTTATAGACAGATGCATTGTATATGTACCTATTGGTGTACATCATTAGACACTTTTATCTGTGAGTATTTTTTGTAATGATATTCTTGATTTTCATTTTCAAGAATCTATAAAACATTATTGCTCAAAGTTTTTGTATAATAGAACTGTTTATGAATATGAAAAAAATGACTTAAAAAACTGGATTCTGAAAATGTTCCAAAAGTCACAAACTTTTTCGATTTACCTCATCATAAGTAAAGTTTTTATTACTAGTTTTTCATTACTATTAATCTGAAAATAAAAGGTCTCATTTAGGATTAAAGCCCTAAAACATATTAATTGAAAAAGTTTAGTAGTCGCAACAAAATGAAGGTGAAAAGATCATAGGTGTCGTAGGGTTACGATATACCTAAATATTGTTCTCGAATAGGATCGTACTTACCATAACTGCTTGCTAAAACTCTTGATAGCAACGGTTGCTTCCTTTCTTAATATACTTAAGTTTGCAAAACTATATATCTGTGAAAGAGTGAGATAATCATACTGAGTATGGGCTCCCACACAGAACTACGATTCAATGCGATGCGACGCCGCATCGTAGGAACTTGCGATGTGAATCGCTACAATGCAAATTCGTGCGGCAAAGCGTTGGTTCATGTGACCATATTTTCGACCACAAATAGATGTCTTAGTGAGATTTGTAAGAAATGGGTGATGAAAAATAAAATAAAAAAATATAAATGATTTATGGATACAAATAAATAAGAAAATAGTTTTGTAAATGTTTTAAAAGAAAAAAAATGTATAACAAATATTTTGTTTATATTCTTCAGTATTTGAACCAAAATAAAAGAACATCTCAGAGCCTGCAAATTATGCGTAGCGTATAGTTACCTAGTTAGGTAACTTTACACTACATATGTATAAAATAATAATACATATTTAGGACATCCAACACACAGCGCTATCTAGTAAAGGTAAAGTAAAGACAATAAAGAAAAAGAAAGAAAGAAAGTAGGTAGTGCAGTTTAGTAAAGTCTCAGAGTGGACCAAAAATGTTGTCAACAAGTGTGACGTAACTACATATCTGCGAGCTCGCAGATACTTACGATGCGTTGCGAATTCGCAGTTTTGTGTGGGCGTCCTATGACTACCTAATAGATTTTATATAAGTAGACAAGAAATATTACATTTTGTATCTAAGTCGTTGAAAAGTGAATTTACAATGCTGAAAAAACTACACCATGGAAAATATGTACTTAAAACAATATATTTACATGTGTTTGAAACCGCGATGGGACATAAGTTTTACATAATCGATATCTTCATCAACATAATAATGTCTGTCTAAGCTACGGTAGAAAAAGCATGTCTAAGAATTCAGATACATATAAATTGTTTCTGTAACGGCAACTTGCGATACGAAATTTGTATGACACTTTACGTTGATTCCACTGTCTATTAGACTTTTGCCAACAAACCCATTCCCACCGTTACAGACATACCAATACATTCTATTAGAACATATCATTGTGGCAACTACCAGGTACGACAAACACATGTATTCCAACATTCATACAAGTGCAGCTACACGTTCATATTATAATATAATTAATTAGGTATTACTCAGGTTACTAAGTGCAGTCTAAAATATCTACCCAGACGAGTCTTACGAAATGCTGTTTGGCAAGCACTGTGTTCCACTACTGGAAGCACTACCTGTTTCGTTTTATTGTAAAAATATCTTTTTTTTTTTTTACTTCTTCAAGGTTCAATGCACATAAATATATATATATATCTATATATATAAGCGGTGGAAGTTTGAAGTCGGTTAAAAATGAAAACTATTTAGTTGATTTGTGGCTTCTTCGACGAAACGAACATAGAGGATTTTTGATAAATGGAATACAGGTAAACTACTGGGAATTTTCGAGTGTAATAATTCGACGTGTTCGTGGGTCACTGCTGTTTGAGAAAGACTTGATACCCTTTTTAATATCTCTATAAATATAATATAATAGTGTTATTGTAAGTTAGTTGTGACTGCAAGATAGGCAACTCGTTACTCGTTAAAGACAAATTTGCGACTTGATACTCTTTCTTCACTGTGTAGGTCACTCTAACAAAGACAAAGAAGAAATAAAAATTATCGTTGACTTCTGCAGGGCTCATCATAATCTCCAACAATATCAATACGTAGCATACAGCTCAAATTTTTCTTTACTTCAAATACAAAACATCTGCAGATAAATATCGCACTCCATTAACTGAAGATCAATTCTTTAAATAAGGCCGCCAGCAATTAGTGTAAGAGTCTCTAATCGTATAAGCCTCTAGACAAATCACAGCGTTGAGTGTGGTAACAACAACAGTGAAAGAAAAGGTACATATTTGTACATCGTCTATCGCAATTTACTCAAATCATACTCAAAGAAAATTCTCAAAGTGCGACCAGAAATCGCAATAGCTTTCTTACAATTCGAAAACAAATCATGGATTACTTTATCTCGCATTTTATTATCCCTCGGTCTATTGCAGTGTATTACTGCTTTATTTACGGTGGACTTAAACTGAGAATCGTGCTGGAACGCCGCTAAAGGCTTACTGAGAAATAGTGGCGTACGTCGGCACTACATTTCAATTACTTTACGTTGTGAAAACGAAGTAGTTGCAAGTGTTCGCGTTTTATTTAAGGATTAGCAAGTGATAAAGCGAAATACCGGTACAGGTAGCTTTCTTTCTGTTTCGTTCCTTTTATAATTAAATAAGATAACGATATTATTTTTATAAAGATCACAGTTTGAAATAAACATATTGAAACTGAGTACTTAGTGACTGAATAGTTGTAGCAGTTTAAAGATTTACACAGGAGTAATGATAATTTTCTATTTAAGGCTTACTAAAACTGATGTGATTAGAAGATATATCTTGTTTAATGAACTTAAACTTGAATTGATTTAAAAACAGAGTAGAATGCAGGTAATAAAATAAAATAAAAACCTATTAAAAATTGATTAAGCAAGTCAAAGAAGGTATATAACATAATTATGATTAGAGATTTTATAAATATTCGCAAATAAGAATATTATATTTTTTACAGATTTTTAGAAACAACAACCTAGCTTCATCGCACCAATGTCAAGATGATTGAATAATCAATAATATATTTCTATTTACGAATTTATAACAATGAGTATCTGGAGTTGCAAGTCGTCGCTTATTGCATCCCGCCTTTCTACTAGTAAGAATAGATTGCTGCAACATTGAGAAACCGTCCTTGTACGATTGTGTGCAATAAACGTTTTATCCCATCCCTAGCTCCTTTCTTCCCTCAAGAGATCTACAAAGAACCTTCCTCCGCGACAATATAAGATTTCTATATTATCAAAAGTTTTTTAGGTTATAAAAACTTTGGAGGTTATATAATTTTCGTACATTTATGGACAGCCAGTGGCGTAAACCGTAATTGAAGAAGTGAGATGAAACTATATACTTGTTAATTATATTTCGTATTATTAAAACCTGTAAATGGTAAGTTGTTTTAGCGAATAAACAACATCTGCCACCTAGGGAGCAGTAATAAGCACCTGACCTTTTGCGGGGCTTTTTCATTAAACAGTCTAAACAGAGAAACAAATGTTAAAGGCACGTGCTGCTAGGTAACTATTTGAGGAGCAAGGATCCACATAACACTATCTGAACCTTAATTATACTGGTGTTTGAGAGATTAGTTCACACATTTCTACACGCTTCTACACATTTTCTAGCTTTTTACAAGTATCTTTTCTAGTTCTATTTACGAGTACCTGCAAATAGCTTTGTTGTTACATTCCTGTAATGTTTACCTCATTTTATTTGTGTTCTTGGTATTCCGAACAAAATAAAATAAATCACACAACAATAAACATATGTATGTTTAAAATCTAACATACTACAGATGTTTGTCTTATGAGGTCATTGGTCGTCTTTCTAAAATAACTTAAGATCTTCAAAACAAAAACTGCCGAATTACCCAGTAAGAATTTACATAGACTAGTGGTCGGCCAGTGCTCGAAATTCGACCATAATTCATTTTTTTTCTAGCCTTCTGTACTTCTCCTCCATTTATACGTTAACTGTTCCAAATTTTATACTCCCCCGTTCGAATATTTTTTATAAAAAGAGGTACAAAGTTTTAACTTCCCAAATTTGCTCCCAACTGGTTTATGTCCATTAATTCAATAACATCGAACACTTCTCTTCGAGCAATGAGTGCATAATGATAAGTGTAAGTGCTTAATTCATTCTCACAACATCTTTTTCGTTGCTAACTAGTATCTAAAATACATTACGCCTTCGATTGATGGGACCCGATAACTTCAACTAGCGAAAAAATAGGTTTACTGCCGAAACATGTTCGATTGAGTTTTTGTCTGATTTTGGCCCGATCATAAAGTTCTCCCCAATCAAAACGAATCGTAAAACAAGATCAAGCTATGTTAGAACATTATCAGCGTCGTTAAGTGTGATTACATCAGAGCAAGTGTTAAAGACTTGTGACATAAAACTAATTGGTAGAACAAAGCTGTATTCATATCTAAAGTAAGAAATCTTGTTTTATGGCATAAGAATTAGAGGGGGTTTAAGTTTTGATAACCTCACTCAATCGGTTAAAATCAACGAAAAAATTACGCAGCGCCAATCCTTTATGAGCCTGTTTATAATTTCGCCGAAGCATGACTAATTCTTAATGAAAATACTCTTTTTATAATATGCAAAGTCATCTTAAAGTTCATGTAAACCAATACAGTCACTTCCATGTCCAAAATTTAAAGTTCAATGCCACAAGTTCGATAAATAATTTAACGGTCTTGTGGATGGTTACAGGGCTGTCAGTGACACAGCGCACTCATTTGTCAACAGCCTGTATAACAGGATAGCAGACAGCGAGCCATTTGCATGCGCTACCCCTATCTAACTCTGTTATCCAGTATCCATACGAGGTCATAACGATTTGTAACTTCGCCTTCCTATAGATGTGTAATTGCACAATAATTCTATGCTTCGTCATTTCTATTATTCATATTATTGATTCAAAACAATAACAAACTTATCACAACGCTTAATCATAGCCAGTCATTAAGTTTTAGTATTTTCCTTTTTGAGTTCCGCAGGCATAACAAGAAACTCTTACAGTTTACACATGATAGCCTGTCCTTCTGTCTGTTTGAGGCTTAACTTAGAGCCTCGTCGTCGTAGAATCTGTACAACACGTGTGGAACAAATACAGAAGATTAATTCTGGTAAGGAATACGGATAATGGAGGCAAGGGATTGTCGCGCACAAGTATGTTGGTGTTGTGATGGTAGAAGCCTAAACATGAATTGATCTGAGTGCTTAATACTTAACTTATAGCATATTTACTACTAATAAAAATAAAATCCAAAATAGATTGTACCAAATAAAGAGATTTTAAACAAAAAAATCTATATTGAAAGGAAATCACCTTCATAAATCTCGACTTTATCATGAGGCTTAAGGAATTAAATAACAAACGTACAAAGTCTAGCTAACTATTCCATAACCCTACTATAGTTTCTTTCACGCGCCGTTATTCATAGTGAGCACACAGGCAGTGCTCAAATCGATATTTGTCAGTTTTTCCTCTTTAACATGAAAACAATCTTATTAATATTGAGTATTGAATGTAGACATGTTTCGAAAACATTGATTGTTACATATAGATATCTATCAAACAGTAATCAATTTATATTTGCAATAATATGTTCAAATGTGAACAGTTGCGGGAAGGTTCTTTTTGTTTATTCGTATTCAATCGTTGCAATTAACCAAAAAGTGATACGAAATCGGAGCGGGTTAAAAATGAAAATGTAAAAGTTCGTGATTGATGGGTTTGTTTTGGCTCATTCGTCCCTATTCGATCTGGACGCGAATCTATTTCAGTATTCGTAACTGGTTGTGTTTTAATCAGATTTTTCAGATGGGTTTCGATCAAAAACCGTAAAGCTAACGGCATGTAGTTTAGAAAATATGCATATATTCACATACATATACTATAGTTTCGCTCTGCAGTGATACCAGCGGCTTTACATTAAAATCCACCCTACTAGAAAACTACATTTCTTCATGATAGTAATTTGGCTACTTATTTTCCCGAAATATGTGTCAATGTAGGGTGCCAGGTGCATTCATTCTAATTTCATCAAATTTGCTCAAGCCGTTTAATTTTTCATGATAGTAATTTGGCTACTTATTTTCCCGAAATATGTGTCAATGTAGGGTGCCAGGTGCATTCATTCTAAATTTCATCAAATTTGCTCCAGCCGTTTAAGCGTGATCAGTACAAACACTTTCAATATTTAAACCTAAAAACATTAGTGTGATTAATGTGTTTTCTCATGTATTTAATAAAATAATGATATCATTATATATATAAACAGATCAATATCTCTGCAAAAAAGTCATTTTCACAGCGAACAACATCAAAGCTACAAAACCTTTCTTTGAGATGAAACATTTGGGCATTGTATAGAAACAAAGCGGCAACGGCTGTGACTGTAGGCTTTTTCTGCAAATGACAAAGTAAGGACGTACAAAGTTTATCGTTTATGTCTGAAATTTTAAGGTCAATTGACGATTAAGTATGGAAATTAGTGTCCTACGAAAATTAGGGGCTAGAGTCGACGTTGCAAAACTAGAAATGTTAACAATGTTCTCTGCTTAATATACATAATTGTGTTAACAGTGTACTAGTGTTAGCAGGTAGGCCAAGATATACTACTACTTACACTTTGCAAGATAGAAAATTATAACGTAGACCTTTTCTTTGTTGAATTATAATTTCGACATTTTGAGTATAAATTTTTACGAGGAACATTTAACAATGAAACGTTTCTGCAAGAACACAAAATAGAATTTGGTGTTCAAACTATAATCTAAAATTAACTAATATAAAATTATTATATGGATAGGCATTATGAAAAATTACAGAGACTTTCCACTGGTTTCTTTTTTTCTTGAGAGCTTAGAACGAGAGAGCTAAGGTAACAGATACCGCAGTCTCGAATGGGAAATTAGCTTGAGATTGCAGTAGTGCAAAGAGGCCGCGGTGCAGCATGTATACGATATGACTCTGTTATATGATTGCAGAAGCCGTTGAGGATAGGAACAGGTATCAGGATATTGAAGTCTCGCTAACACTTGACTCACTGACGGATGGCGAATTCCAGATTCAATGCCATGGGTTAAACTAGGACTTTTGTCAGTCATTCTAGATTCTATCGTTAATTTTTCATAATTTTAGTATATACTTTACTAGATTTTATACTCTAAATTCAATGAATAATTTAATAAATTAAACCCAAATGTACACAAGTGCGGTTAAAGTTCAGAATCCTTAACGATTTTATAATAACCAATGCATTTTAAATGCATCAGTTATTCCGCCATGTTTGCTATTGTAAATTGAGCGTTTCCAATTTCACCTCCCACTCTTGTTGTCGTAATGAAAATTTTAAACAATTTATAACACTGTCACCCTACCGCGTATTTCAATGGAAACTGTGAAATCATTCAGCCGTTTAATATATAACGGATTCGTCACAGCTCTGTTTTCCGTTGTATTATTTTCGCGAGCCACCTCGACTATTGAATTTACATGCACCAGGCGCGCCATGGTTGCCACTCCATGAATATGTATGGCCTTATGCAAACTGCAACGTTGCCTTTCATTGAATAAAAATATTTGGAATGTGACGTCAACGTTTTAAGTTCCGATTCTCTTTGCGACGTTATTTTGTGCACTGTAAGCGTTCTACTTTATTTAGTAAGCGAATTATCAGTGATGAAGATGTATTATTAAATGCTACTGTCTAGACCTAAAATAATTGACTGCACGTTTGGCCTAGTGGTTTAACGGTCACCACGCCGTTTCCTACTTCGCCAAGTGTCGTGGGTTCAAACCCCACGTAGGACAACACTTTGTGTGATCCACAAATTGTTGTTCTGAGTCTGGGTGTTCTTTGTGTCCGTTTCATGTATGTTTGTAAAGTCCCCCGCGACACAGGATTTATTCCTAGTGCGGGAGTTGTCTTTATAAAAAAAAAAAAAAAAAAAAAACAAAAAAAGAACAATTAATAAGGATAAACTTGAGAGTATGACGTGAAGTTCTCAACAAATGTAACAAGTTTGGATGCAGTGAATTCTCCTCGTAGCATACTACGTTTGTAGAACATTCTAGTTTTAGAGAGACGACAAATATTTTCGTTCAACTTTGCTAGTGCACTCGGTTAGTTCTAATCTTAATTTACAGTTCGCCTTGAAGAGTTTGTTCGTTGTAACAACAAGTAGCAAGTTGGTCTACGGTCTATACGTCGGGGTTTCGAGTCACGATTTACAGGTGAAACTAGATAACAACTTGATTCCTTCCAAACAAAACACTTTGTTGCACGGCAATTGATTCCTCATTCGCTAATTGAGGTACAGAATTATAAGTTCGGTTTTGTTTTGATAAAATTGCATTGTGTTGATTTATAACGCAGTAGAGTTGCAGAAATTATCTTTTTATATACTTAGTATGATTGTGTGTGTGCGTATGTGTGTTATAATTTATTTATAAATTTAATTTAACAATATTAGCACCTGACTGTGTATCATAACTTATGTATAATATTAAATTGTTGTGTGTTATATCCCTTGTTTACAAAACATTTGCACCTATCTGATCACATTTCTGCATCACCTGAAAATCGACTCGGGGGCAAAAAGTTCTGATTGAATAAATGAATATTTAATATTATTTGTTAATCCCAATATCATAAAAGTATTTTATTAAGAACCTCTCTCATCGCATAAAAGGTAAATGGCTTAAGAAGTGATATCTTAAGGACTATATTATTAATATAATCGTCTACGTGCCGACCCTCGTATGGGATATTGTGTAACGGCAATTAGCACGTACTAGTATATATATCTTGTTCCCAAAGATATCGGGTATTTCTAGTACGAGACTGGACGATGTGAACCAAGTTGTTATTTATGAAATAAGAGTGATATATGTTTATTTTAAAAACGTGGCCTTTGAAAAAAGCTTTTATATAACTGGCTTAAATAAATTATAGTTTGCAACTTAATCTATATATATAAAAGAGTAAGGTGACTGACTGACTGACTGACATACCCAGAGATCAACGCACAGCCCAAACCGCTGAAGCTAGAATCCTGAAATTTTGCATGTAGGTTCTTTATGTAACGTAAGTGAGCACTAAGAAAGGAATTTCTGAAATTCCACCCCTAAGGGGGTGAAACAGGGGTTGAAAGTATGTATGGAAGTTCGTCATTTTTTAAGTAAGAAACATTAAACTTTACTTTTGGGCTACTGATTAAAAAAGAGTAGATACGTATTTCAGCGTTTCTGGATATTCTACCCCTATGAGGTTAAATAGGGGTTGTTATTTCGTATATAGGTCAGTCTGGAAGGCCGTCATTTCTGAAGTTAGAAACATGAAACTTTATTTTTTGGCTGCTGATTAAAAATGAATTGATACGTGTTTCAGCGTTTTTGAATATTCTACCCTTAAGGGGGTGAAATAGGGGTTGAAAGTTTGTATGGAAATTCGTCATTTTTTAAGTAAGAAACATGAAACTTTATTTTTGGGGTACTGATTTAAAATGAATAGATACGTATTTAAACGTTTCTTAATATTCTACCCCTAAGGGGGTGAAATAGGGGTTGAAAGTTTGTATGGAAGTTCGTCATTTTTTAAGTAAGAAACATGAAACTTAACTTTTGGGCTACTGATTAAAAAAGAGTAGATACGTATTTAAGCGTTTCTGGATATTCTACCCCTATGAGGTTAAATAGGGGTTGTTATTTCGTATATAGGTCAGTCTGGAAGGCCGTCATTTCTGAAGTTAGAAACATGAAACTTTATTTTTTGGCTGCTGATTAAAAATGAATTGATACGTGTTTCAGCGTTTTTGAATATTCTACCCCTAAGGGGGTGAAATAGGGGTTGAAAGTTTGTATGGAAATTCGTCATTTTTTAAGTAAGAAACATGAAACTTTATTTTTGGGGTACTGATTTAAAATGAATAGATACGTATTTAAACGTTTCTTAATATTCTACCCCTAAGGGGGTGTAATAGGGGTTGAATTTTTTTATGGAAGTTCATCATTTTTTAAGTTAGAATCAAGAAACTTTATTTTTAGGCTACTGATGAAAAAAAAGTAGATACGTATTTAAGCGTTTCTGGATATTCTACCCTTAAGGGAGTGAAATAGGGGTTGAAAGTTTGTATGGAAGTCCGTAATTTTTTTAATTAGAAATATGAAACTTTATTTTTGGGCTACTAAATAAAAATGATTAGATACGTATTTAGGAGTTTTTGGATATTATGCCCCTAAAGAGGTGAAATAGGGGTTGAAAGATTGTAGGAAAATCCGTCATTTTATAAGTGAGAAACATGAAAATTTAGTTTTGGGCTACTGATTAAAAATGAGTAGATAGGTACGTATTGAAGCGTTTCTGGATATTCTACCCCTAAGGGGTGAAATAGGGGTTGAAAGTTTGTAAGGAAATCCGTCATTTTTTAAGTGAGAAACATGAAAATTTGTGTTTTGGCTGATTAAAAATGATTAGATACATATTTAAGCGTTTCTGGATATTCCACCCCTGAGGGGGTGAAATAGGGGTTGAAATTTCGTAAATAGGTTATTCTGGAAGTCCATTATTCTGGAAGTCCGTCATTCTTGAAGTTAGATCCATGCAACTTTATTTATGGCTACTGATTAAAAATGAGTAGATACGTATGGATGAACATGTTCTACTGGAACCGGTTGTGGTTCACGGTGCCGTTCTCGAAGTTGTTCAAAAATATGTGTGGTACGTCGGGCAGACTTTGCAGTAAAGTAGAAACAACTTCGAGCACGAGGTGAACAGGAGAATTCAGCCGGGTTGGGCAGCGTTTGGGAAACTTTGTCGGGTCTTTTCATCGTCAATCCCACAGTGCCTAAATACGAAAGTCTTCAATCAATACGTCCTACCTGTCATGACATACGGTGCCGAAACGTGGATACTTACGACACGGCTGGTCCACAAGTTCAAAGTCGCTCAGCGTGCTATGGAGAGGGCTATAATAATAATAATGATTTATTTTTCTCATCACAAAAGCTCAACGTTTCTCTAAGGGATCGCATCAAGAATGAGGTGATCCGGTAGAGAACCAAGGTCATTGACATAGCCCACAGGATAAGCAAGCTGAAGTGACAGTGGGCTGGCCATATTAGCCGCAGAACTGATAACCGTTGGGGTAAACGGGTTCGTGAGTGGTGACCGCGTCTCGGCAAACGTAGCGTAGAACGTCCACAGGCCAGGTGGAATAATGATCTGCCCAAGACGGCAGGCAGGAGCTGGATGAGAGAAGCTGAGGATCGTACCAAGTGGCGTGCAATTGGAGATGCCTATGTCCAGCAGTGGACTGCGATGATGATGATGAGATACGTATTTAAGCGTTTCTGGATATTCTATCCCTAGGCTAGACTGGAAGTCCGTCATTTTTTAATTTAGTAGCCTGAAACTTTGTCTTCAGGCTTTTGATTACAAATAAATTAATACTTATATCAGCATTTATGGGAATTCTATTCCTAAAGGGGTTAAAATAAGGGTCGAAAGTGTGTATGAAAGTCAATTTTAAAGGGCTATTGATTATAAATAAATACGTTTAAAAACATGAACACAGTATTCATAGATACTTACACAGTTTTAATTAAATATATATAATCAACTTCCACGCGAGCAAAGCCGCGGGCAACAGCTAGTCTATCTATATGTATAAAAGAGGAAGGTGACTGACTGACTGACTGACATACCCTGAGATCAACGCACAGCCCAAACCACTGAAGCTAGAAGCCTGAAATTTTGCATGTAGATTCTTTATATAACGTAAGTGAGCACTAAGAAAGGAATATTTGAAATTCCACCCCTAAGGTACCCCCTTAGGGGATGTAAGTCTGCGTGAGCGAAGCCACGTGGAAAAGCTAGTACATGCATATATATTTACGATACTCAAGCCTATATGAAAGGGTAGCCAAGATCTTACTATACAACCACATTCTTTCAACAAAATATATTATGATCCCATTCGTGCAATAGGGAATTTAAAAAATCAGTTTACATTATGGTTATTGGTTATTTAAATATTTTTGCCAGGTGTTTCATGTTCATGGGCTCGCTGTTATAGATGATTGGCTCAAGAGGCGTCATGGGACCCTCTCATACCGGCTCACGCAGGTGGTTACTGGATAGGAATGTTTCGGAGATCACCTGTGTCTAATTCTCTCGCTCGGTAATATGATTGCGGCCATGTTGCGGAGCGAGAGTGCGTGGAACTCCGCCGTCTCTTTCTGCGAGCAAGTTATGCTCGCATAGGAGACGGCGGAGCGGGACCAGGTGAGGTTTAGAACTCTCCCGGCCCGCCAGGTCCGGGAACGGGCCAGGTGCCGCAGGCGACTCAGGCACCGGAGATCGGAGAATGATCTCCGTCCTCCATAAGCGCAAGCCTGGGGGTGACAAATGAGGTCATCTGGCACCCTAGCAGAAGCAGGCTCGGGTGGCGGCGCGGACGCTGTGGAGCGTGCACGCCCTGGGGGACAGTAACGGGAACATTGGGGGTGCCATCTATTAACCATAGGTGGCCCGCGGTACGTCAGGGTTTTCCTTTCTAGGTTGCACCTGATTCCCGGCTTTAAACGTAGTCAAAGTTGGTGTACAGTGTACACCCTAACTATAAGTTTTTTATACATTACTAGCTTTTTGCCCGCGGCTTCACTCGCATTTAATAAAAAGTATCCTATGTTACTTCTAATATCTCCAAGAATATGTGAACAAAGTTTCATGATAATAGGTTAAGTTTAAGGTTTCGCGTGAAAGTGTAAGAAACAAACTTACATTCAGAGTTATAATAATTAGGATTACTATTACCAAATGGTACTAACAATACACATTTTTTTTTATATATATATATATTGCAATCTATCATTCTTGCAGATATTCAGCAATATGTAGGAGTTCATTGAATAAAGAGCTTGCACGAAAGCTGTCCAGTGACTGCTCCGTTAATTCTTGTGCCTCTCAGAGAAGGTCTTGAGGAATCTTTCTTTTCAGTCTACGGGCTACTGTTTGGGTGTTCATTAGGTTGACCGCCAGAATATTTGGATGATTAGAGATTCGCTTTCCGTACGCTTTTGTCCTCTCCGAGATTTCATCTATAACACTTTTGACGCAGAGGTCGTGATGGAGTAGACTCCAACGTTAGAACGTTTGAGACATACCAAGGCGCGTTCGTTATTATTCTTAGTATCTTTGACTGGAATCTTTGTATTATTTCAATTTTTGATTTTGCTGCTGTTCCCCAGAGCTGTAGACCATATGCCCATATGGGTTTTATTATACATTCATAAAGCAATAGTTTGTTTTGAAGTGAGAGTCGTGATGTTTTATTTAGTAGCCAGTACATAGTGCGCAACTGTTGGCCCATAGCTAAAGCTAGCTTTGTGAAAATATGCTTCTTCCAGGTCAGGCGTCTATCCAAGTATATTCCAAGATACTTGGCGTGATCCTCTTGTGGTAGAGGTATACTGTTGAGAGTGACAGGTGGACATGTTCCTTTCCTGTTTGTGAAAGTAACCTGTACAGATTTGGTTTCGTTGGCTTTGATTCGCCAGTCTTTGAGCCATTTGGATACCTGATCAGGACTGTTTTGAAGCTTTTGTGCTGCAATACACACAAATACACAATATAATAAAAATTGTATAACACACGGTAGTAACACTAAGGCAATAATTTTTCAATGTAGTTGATCACTATTACCTGCTTTAAAAGTCGCTATGTAACCTTTTAATATTTGAAAGATCAGCCTCTCTATCTCAATAAACAACTCTGTCGTACCTCCTTCCACACAAACATAAAGTGATAAATAATTAATTAACCTCTATTAATTACAAAGTGTTTGTATTAAAAGGTAGGTCTAAATTAATTCATTAAAGTACAAGTTGCAGCAGACAGTTTAATTAATTTGCAAAACATAAATTAAAAAGTTTACTGGATTGCTACCAAACTTGCCGGCGTGTGATGGCGTCGCATCGGTGCCATTCATTTATCATTTACTCCATTATTGAAAGACCCCTGAACTAATGGTGCGCATTTTAATAGAACTATATATGTACTAGTTTTTGCTCGCGGCTCCGCCCGCGTGTATGTCGGCTATCGCGGCAAATAGTAGTCTATGTGGTATTCTGATGTATAAGCTATATTACTGTAAAGTTTCATCCAAATCCGTTCAGGATTTTTTGCGTGAAAGAGTAACAAACATCCATCCATCCATACTTACAAATTTTCGCGTTTATAATATTAGTAGGTTTACATTCTCTAAGCTATTTAGGTTTACATTAAACGCTTTTTGAGACCTGATTTTTTTATGACGTAAACATGCACTTAGAAAAGATTTTGGAAATATAACTTCTAAGGTGGTACAAGAAATGATAATCGTTTCTATAGAAGTTCATCAGCTTCGAAACCAGAAATAAGACATAAGCACAAGCAAGCCTTCACATGAAGGAAGCCATAGGTAAAACCTAGTACTTAATAAGAAAATGTTTAATTACTACCGAATGTGTGACTTACAAGACACCTTCAATTCAATAATTTCTGACACCTAAGTAAATATGTGTAATAGTTTCAACATCACCTTGTTAATAATTTCACTGTTGCTGAGCAAACTTCAAGTTTGTCAAAGGGATTCGGCTAATTTGATTCCAGTGTTCGACCGCCACAAGAGGGTTGGTGAACTTCTATCGGACTCTCAACACACATTTGTGACAAAAATATATGGTAACGTATTAATATGTATAAAACAGAAAATATTTCCATTCTAAATTGATACAAATAAAGGTATACGTAATTATAAAAAAAAACCGACTACCAAAAAACATCCAACGAAAACTCTCTGCCAAAAAAACACTTAAAAGCGTAAAATAAACTGGTTCTTCATAAATTGCCTATACCTAATTCTTTATTCATTTAAATAGTAGTATTATAATGTGTGCTAGGTACCTAGAATCTGTTTGAAATCGGTGCCAAGTGACTTTCGCTTAGACTTTTGCAATTGTTCGTTCGTATTCTTTTTGGCTTAGCACCGACTTCAAACAGATTTTAGTTACCTATCACACATTATAAAACTACTATTTAAATGAATAAAGAATTAGGTATAGGCAATTTATGAAGAACCAGTTTATTTTACGCTTTTAAGTGTTTTTTTGGCAGAGAGTTGTAAAAAGCTGTGGTGAATCACACCCGCACTAGACCACCAAACAGTGACCATCACCTTTTTAGGGGTCATTTTTGGTTTAGGACATTGCTTTGGTGCTGAACCAGGGTCTAACCAACTTGCTGAGCGCTTTCGATTGTCGAACAGAATCCATTTTTCGTCGCACGTAACAATTCGTTTCAAAATTCCTTCATTTCTTTGCCTGTTGAGCAGCACAAGGCAGGTCTCGACGCGTACGTTGCGCTGGCGATCGTTAAGGTCATGGGGCACCCATCTATCAAGCCTTTTTACCTTGCCAATTTGTCGCAAATGGATCAATATTGTTTTGATGCTTACATTAAAAGCTGCTGCTAGCTCAGCTGTAGATTGAGTTTCGTCAGCTTCCACAATCGCCTTTAATTCATTATTGTTAACCAAAGTCTCCGGACGACCACGAGTTTCATTTTTCAAGTCAAAATTTCCAGAACGGAACCGGAAAACCAATAACGGGTTGTGCGTTCGTTTGTACAGTTCTCTCCGTAAACGTTTTTGATGTTACGTGCCGTTTGTGTCGCGTTGGTGCCATGCCGGAACTCATATTCCATAATTACACGAATTTTTAAAGTATCCATTATGACGAAAAATGTTCAAATGTAATGAAAATACAACGATAATCAAAAAACAAAAGACTGAGTTTGTAAATAGAATGTCATGGTTTTAAAACAAAATTAATTTGAATTTAGAATACAGAGCCATTACAAACTTTTTTTATTTGAAATGACCTGTACTGAAGAAAGGCAATTTCATAGGTAAAGACCTAATATACGGAAAACATAGTATGTGCCTAGAAAAAATGAGGGTTTCTCTCGATTTTCCTGGGATCCCATCCTGATCTGGCATCTGATCTGATCCTGATATGGTGGCAATGGGACCACCTCGGGAGCATACCCTTTTGAATACAAAAATAAAAAAATAAATACGTACAGTGGAACATAGGAACTCCTTTTTGGAAGTCGGTTAAAAAAGAACACGCATATATCATATTTTTTACAATAGGTGGTTGGATAACTACTGTGTATTGCCACCCAAACTTCTTACAATAATTTTTAAAGTTCCTGATAATCCTCATAAACAGTAGTCTCAAGTAGTAAGTAAAACAGATGTTCAAGAGATTTAATACCGATCCACTAGATGTTCCAAAGACACGATTTTTTCTTTCAGCTAGCGCATTTGTTTACTTTCGACTGCAATGCCAAATAGAACAATGACTGCACGGTTGGCCTAGTGGTTTATGCGGTCGCCACACCGCTTGCCAATTCGCCAAGTGTTGTGGGTTCAAATTCTACACGGGACAACACTTTGTGTGATCCATAAATTGTTGTTCTGAGTTTGGGTGTTAATTGTGTCCGTTTCATGTATGTCTGTAAAGTCCTCCGCGACTCAGGATGTTTATTCCTGATGCGGAAGTTGTCTTTAAAAAAAACAAGAAAAAACAATATACCAAAACGGTGTTAAGCGCCAAAAATAATAAAGCAACAAACAGAGTTTACTCTACATTGATTCACTGGAAATTCAAAGCTAATATACCTTTAGACCCATACTAATTCAGTAATAAAATAGAAACAACACACAGTAATTGAACGTTTTATTTTTATTATGCCTGTGTTTCAGGTAAGCAGAGACAAAGCTGCTTGAATATTCTAGACTAACTAGCTCTAACCTTTAGAATATTAAACGCGTGGACAAACACACAGGTGTCGCAGTACGACTGTTTAATGCAAAAAGTACAATATAATTTATAACTTATGCCCCGTTTACTCCCCTCTGTGTAGTTTAATAACATTTTGGTATAATTATGTGTCTTAATTATTGAATCTATACTACTTATAATAAAAATGTAACAGGTCCAATTCTGTACATTAAAGATATTTTGATTTTTTTTTGTGGAGGGCTCTTTATAATCGATACTGAAGCCAAAACTGTATTTTTTTTCATTCTTGTCTGTCTGTCTGTCTGTCTGTCTATCTGAAAACTACTGAATGGATTCAAATGAAACTTGGCAACATTTGAGTTCATACTACGAGGTAGAACATCGGATACTTTTTATCCCGAAACACATAGTCCGATTTTATTCATTATTTTTTTTGCTAGAAAGAAAAAAATTTAAGATAACGAGAAAAGTTTGTAACAGTTTTTTTTCATGAGTTATTAATTGTTCTTGCAGAATTGTATTTAGCGCCCTCTCTCGCTTTAGTTTTGTTTTTGTACCTAAGTGCCTAAGTGCAGCGCGCATCAAGTTGGTTTGCCTTATGGTTCACCATTGATGCGCCAGATGGCGTTTTTCTACAATGATTTTATAGGTTTTAATCTGAGGAGACAGTGTAAGAGGGGAGTGTTTTCTAGCACGTCAAAAAGAAAGTAGGGATTTTATTCGAGAACTTTCCAGGTTAAAAGCATAAAAGGCCGTGTCATAGCCCCTAAGGTCTCTTTTATTGTTCCTGTCTCGGATATAATCATTGTGACTGTCTATCACTGAGTTGTGTTAATTTTTAGTATTTAATACCCACTGCCACTTTGTGGTAAGTAACCTAACTTTTTTTAATAATTTCTTTTCTTACATTGAAAACATGTTTAGGAGTGTTATTTTATTTGTAGGGCTCAAGGTTAGGGCTGAAGGAGTTTCCCTCAGACAACCCGTTCTGTGTTGCGTGGCTGTCTGCATAAGAGGTCTTACTATATACCGGTGCCGCACGACTTACTGTCAAGCTCACTGCTGTGTCTTCAGATAGGTCACGTAATTGTATTATTTTTTATCACTACTCACATTAGCTAGCACCTACACGTGATCACCGAATTACGTTTACACCAAAAACTAACAAGAAGTCAAATCACAAGCTACCTGGAGCTTGTGGGGAGACTATTGTAAGAAGAGGCCTGGTGGAAGTCTGCCCGAACGCGTCACCAACCGCTGAAGAATTTCTTTCTTTAGCTATTAAATATTTACCAACCCACTTCTTTGATTGTGTTAAATTTATTGTAAAACTTTGTAAACTTATAATAATACCTGAAATATATGTATGTGTTACTAAGACAAAGGTGGTTTCTCTGAAGAGTTCCTTGGGGCTCCCATACACACACGCACACTTTTCTCTTTTTGTTTTTTTAAGGCGCCCGGAGCTCATAACATCTACCGCTGAGTGGCCGGTGAGTAGCCCGCCTGATAGGTCTAGTGGTTACAAGTTTTTTTTTCCGCGACTGTACACTGCCTGTGGGAAGCTGAGACAGATATGTAAATATGGCGGTACGAAGTTCGCCGGGTCAGCTAGTATATATTATATTTTGAATTAATTTATTTATAATAAGTGCATTATATTTCAAACAGCACATTTACGAGTACATGGTTTTAACGATCATCGCTGATTTTTACAATGCCGAATGTTGTGGGTTCAAGCCCCACGTACGATTCACAATCTGTTGTTTTGAATCCAGGTGTTCTTTAAGTCCGTTATATGTATGTTTGTAAAGTCCCGCGCGACACAGTGATATTTCTAATGCGCGAGTTGTCAAAAACACACAATCAGATACTTAGAGTTATGTCATTCTCTTAGATCAGATATCGTCTATTGTGTCAAAAGATCAAAGAAGAACAAACAAAGAGAATACATGCAAAATTTAGACGTACTGAATCAATATAAATGTTGAATTGACGGAATTTCATACACACAATCATTAGCAATCCTCTTTCAAACTCTATTCCCAAACTATATCCCACCAAAAAACATTTTCATGTAAAATGTTGCCAAGTGAAAAATATATCAGATGTCACGTAGAGCCAAGCTTCTGAATCTACACTATTTTAGAACCTCTACATCTCAGTAAAAATGTATGGCTTCGCCGTTTCGCTACAGTCACGAAGGCGAAACGAACGCTTTTTGGGTTTTGCAAATATCTTGTTTCTGAAGTAACGAAACAGCCAAGCCATACATTTTTACTGAGATGAAGAGTTTGTGAAGTTAGGGTTGGTAGAGTTAGGGCGTGTAGATTCAGAAGCTTGGCTCTACATGAGATCTGATATTTTTTCACAGGGAGTCCATATGCAGTCGTCTTGGCAACATTTTACATGAAACTGTTTTGGTGGGATTTCATTTCTTTTTTTCTTTTTTTTTGAGGTGTATTTCTTGTACATCTTCTTTCTTCTTTCGAAAAAAACCATATCATAAAAATAAAACCTCTAGCATAAAAATTAGTGAAAGTCTCATACAAACTTCCACCCCCCTATTTTGGGGGTTGGGAGGCAAACGTATTGGGTTTATGAATTTTTTTGTTATTTGTATACTAAACTTAATTGACATACCAAATTTCAGCTTTCTAGCACTTCAGGAAATACCCTAACAGTTTTGATGATCATCAGTGTGTCAGTAACGAAATCGGTGTTTTTTAGGTATCAATAAAATCTAAAGTATCAGAGCTATGCAATTGAAACCTTGTATGTTTCATTAGTCTATTGGTAACATCATATCCTGAGAATTTGAACGATTTGGTATATCGGAAACCAAAGTTATGAGGGTTCAAAAAAACGACGGAACACTTCGAGAAAAGGTAGGTAGTGCCCTTGCGCTTCACTGGGCCTATCTTGGCGGGGGCACGACTGCACCCCCAGATAGTTCACACAACTTCATGCAGTAAACATAAATTACCTTAAAATTGTTATTTTCTCTAAAGTGTTACCAAAACCTGTTAATTTACATTTTACATATTAAGTCCATAGCTCTCGCCTAAAGTCTCACGTTTTATAGAATCACATTCAACAGTTCGTTTTAAATGGACAATCCTATGATTTTTTACAAAGGAGGCCTTTTATTTAGCGCCTCTTTGAAAAAATATTCGCAACGACATTCTATTGATGTCGGAATACCAGTAGAGTGAAAAGAAAAATATTTGTTTACCATTTTAAATTGAAATTTTATCTTCTGTATTTTTTGGATATTTTTTCCTTTACAGACCTATTTCTTAGCGTTCCATGGATTCACCGTGCGGGTGCCGGGTCCATCGCGTGATAGATGGGGGCAACACATGCGTCTTCGACAGTGCCTGGGAATTGCGACCCAGGTTTAGGTTTAAGGAGCACTCCTTACTACGCGTCAACGCTCACCTCTACTGTCCGCTGTGTTACCCCCTCTACCTAACCATATTTGAAGTGAGCCTAGCAATGCCGCTTTGGATATTCGTTCAAGAAAAGAGCTCACTGAAGCTCTTGGCAATCCAAGGTCTTTAAGCAGGTTATAGAGGGATTTCGCTGGTATACCCCTCGCACCCACTTCCACGGCATACAGCGCAACGACATAACCATTTTTAGTTATTTCGTTGGTTAAGTCAAAGTACTTGTTTCTTTTTAAAGCGTGGTCTTTAGGGATGTTCGTTTCCCACGGCACCGTGAGTTCTACTAGTACTACACGCTTAATTGACATTACATAAAGAAATATGTCCGGTCTGGACGCCGAGGCACAGATATCCTCCGGTATTCTGTAGTGATTTTCATACGTGTCCACTAATAATGTCCAGTCACTGGCGGTATTTATAATTGAGTACGGCTTTTGTGTGAGTGAAGTCTTTTTTGTTGAGCCTTCCTTTACAAACGCGATGTTAGTTTTTATGTTTGTTGTTATTCCTTTTTTCGCTCTCGCCAGTGATAAACTCATAGCTTCGCGTATGATGAGTAATACCCTATCATGGCGACGTGAATAATGACCCCGGTCTAATAGCGCCTTACAACCTGTCAGTAAGTGCCTGGCTGTACCTATTGCCTCCTACTAATATTATTAACGCGAAAGTTTGTAAGTATAGATGGATCGATGGATGTTTGTTACTCTATCACGCAGAAACTACTGTACAGATTTGGATGAATTACAGTAATATAGCTTATACATCAGAATAACCCATAGGCTACTATTTGCCACGATAGCCGAGATATACGCGTAATAACAGAAATATGTACTTGGCATCTAACCGAATGCCGATGAAGAAATACATGAAGCTATTTTTTAAAGTATTCAACAGAAAACAGCGTTGTTCAAATGATTCGGATTTCTATGTAACAGTAAAGTCTAAATATATAATTTGGCACTTTTTAGTGGCATAACCAGTAGGTTATACAGGCATATACTTAATACTGAGTAAAGTAGTCAAAATAACAAATTTCAAAACATCAAAAATAGTAGTCGCTATCTGGGGACACGGTCGTGCCCCCGCCAAGACGAGCCAAGCGAAGCGCAAGGGCACTACCTACCTTTTCTCGAAGTGTTTCGTCGTTTTTTTGAACCCTTATTACTTTGGTTTCCGATATACCAGATTGTTCAAATTCCCAGGATATGATGTTATCAATAGAATAATTAAATATACAAAGTTTCAATTGTATAGCTCTGATACTTTAGATTATATTGATACCTAAAAAACACCGATTTCGTCACTGACACACTGATGATCATCAAAACTGTTAGGGTATTTCCTGAAGTGCTAGAAAGCTGAAATTTGGTATGTAAACTAAGTTTAGTATACAAACAACAAAAAAAAAACCTATTACTTTTGCCCCCAAATTTGGTGGGTGGAAGTTTGTATCAGACTTTCACAAATGTTTATGCTAGAGGTTTTATTTTTGGTACACGTTATTATACATTTTTACTGAGATGTAGAGTTTATGAAGTTAGGGTTGGTAGAGTTAGGGCGTGTAGATTCAGAACCTTGGCTCTACATGAGATCTGATATCTTTTTCACAGGGTAAGCCATATGCAGACGTCTTGGCAATATTTTACATGAAAATGTTTTTGGTGGGATTATAACTTTTAGAGACTAGCCGAAGAATAATTTTCCTTCTATCTTTTAATCTTCTTAATAACTACATTCGATTCATCTTTAATATTCGTAAGTATGACCACATTTCCAGTTTTCGTTCTCAGTTAGGTTGGTTATCTATTCGCCACGCAGAGAAATGCGCGCACTCACTTTCCAGTGTACTATACTCAATTCCCCATCCCCTCCTACTTATTTAACAACACATTTCAACTCTTATGCAATAATCATAAACGAAACCTTCACTCACCTAACAATCTCCTCCTCCTTTGTCCTTCTCGCACTACCGGTTTTATCGGCTCTTCGTTCTTTGTCCAGTCTGCCCTCCTAGCCAAGTTGCAAGCGTTCTTCATTCTGCAATCGTTAACGCCAAAATTCTCGCGTGTCATTGGCTAATACTTTGTCTAAGATTACTTTGTCTAAGAATAGCCAATGACACACCAGAATTTAGGTGTTAACGATTGCAGAAAGAAGAACGCTTGCAACTTGGCTAGGGGGCTGTTCTCTTGTGGAATGCTCTTCCTCTCGAGGTCAGGATGGCTAGAGATCAGTACGCTTTTAAGTTGAAGGAGGAGGAGGTGAATTTGAGAAGTCAACGAGGACACACATAACATTTTTTTTATTAAAGTATATAAATTATATATACCTATATATGATAAGGTTCACAAAATATCCTTTTTAACTCCCGATGCAAAAAGAAGGGTGTTATAAGTTTGACGTGTCTGTCTGTCTCTGTCTGTGGCACCATAGCTCGCGAACGGATAAAGCGATTTCAATTTAGTTTTTTTTTGTATGAAAGGTGAGTTACGTGCGAGTGTTCTTAGATATGTTTCATGAAAATCGGTTGAGTCATTTAAAAGTTATAGGGGTGAAAGTGGGGAAGAAGAAGTATGAACAAAAGAGTAACCGAATGTCTGCAAAAATATCATCGAGTGGGGTCTCAAATGAAAGCGCATAACGTGTTTTTTACTTTTCAAAAGGAACTCAGGTTATTATGTCGGGTTTTTTTTTAATTTTGAGAATTTGTAGTTATTAACTCAAATTTACTTGCCGAGGTTCTATGGCTAATGAACTCGTTCACAGTACAATGTCTAACAATCAACTAATTAGATGTTGAATTCACGTACCAGGTCACTTACCTCAACAAACAGTACCTTTTTATGTATAATTTTTTGTTAAACCGTCATATTTATTAATTTTCCTTCTATACTGTTGGGTAATAGAACGTAATTTTCCTAATTACGTAAACAGACGCTGAAAAATAAAAACGTACCGGCTATTTTAAGTCTCTGGAGAATTCAAAAGAAGTAAACAGAATCACACCTTAAAAGGTAAAAAAAACATTTGGTATTAATAAGGAAAGTGGGTGTTATTTCTAAAAAGCCAGAAAGTTATTGTATTTGAATTTTCTTTTATCGTTCTTTGCGACATCAAAAAAGATATATATTTGAATTGTCGAAATCCTATACGTTTTTCTTACGTTATACGCTAGCTTTTAAAAGATATTTTAGGTAGTTTTTCGGCAGCAATCCATCTCGTAGCCTGCACATACTTTCAAATTGAAAGGCTCACGGGACCATGAATAAACCATTGGCTGAATGTGGATCTCGTGTCAAGTGCGGGTGTGTTGACGGTCGCCCTATCCACCCGACTACTGTATTATTGCAACTACTAAACGAACATCTGCACCCTTTATGCGTTACCCGTATATTTGATGAAAGTTGTTTGAGGACGCCTCAAAAATCGCTGTCTAATCACCATTTTAATATTTTTTATGTAATTTTAACAGTAACTAATCCTCTTTGTAGATATTGTAATTCATACTTCTAAACTAATATTATAAAGAAGAAAGATTTTATTTTTCGATGTTTCTTTGTTTGTAACGATTTAACTCGAAAAGTACTTGACCGATTTGAAAAATCCTTTCACCATTAGAAATCTAAATCATTTCCGAGTAACATACTCTATATTACACTAGCTTTTACACGCGGCTTCGCTCACGCAGACTTTCCTCCCCTGATTTACCCCCTTAGGGGTGGAATTTCAAAAAATCATTTCTTAGTGCTCAGTTACGTTATATAAAGAACCTACATACAAAATTTCAGGATTCTAGCTTCAGCGGTTTGGGCTGTGCGTTGATCTCTGGGTATGTCAGTCAGTCAGTCAGTCAGTCATCTTACTCTTTTATATATATAGATTTGCAAAAAAAATTATTTGTTATTAGTCGTTAGAAATCTAGTCGGTTAAAACAAAATACGTAGGTATACCAGTTTTATCCGTATCTCGAAACTGTTTTTGTCTCTTCATTGTAAACAATACAGTAGGGAGCAAATGGATTCATAGTTTCATTTGTAACTTTCTGTTATGCAATCGAAAGGTCTCAGTTTCGATTCTCAGTTCGGATACAAAAATTTTGTTGGGTTTTTCTTACAAGAAATTCTTAATAATAGCCTGGTGTACGGAAGTTTAGCGGAGAGCCTCGGAGAGCACGTTAAGCCATCGGTTTTAGTTGTCATAAACATAACAATCATTATTGGGAAGAGAGTGTCCTCAAATATACTGACAACTAGTTCGATCTTCGAATTCAGTTCGCCCTCAGGATTGCGGAGGTCCGATGCCAGTCGTCCTGTAGAAAATTATATTTAGACTAGCTGAACCGGCAAACGTTGTTTTGCCACAAAAAAAAATTGAGTATAAAAAAGAGATGTTGGTTGATTCTCAGACCTACCCGATATGCACCCCAAATTTCATAAAAATCGGTCCCAGAAATTCTCGTGTCACAATTTTAGTTACCATACTCCTCTGAAACGGTTGCCCGATTTTTATGAAATTTGGTGTGCATATCGGGAAGGTCTGAGAATCGACCAACATCTATTTTTTATACCCCTTTTTTTATAGCAAACAAAGTTTGCCGGATCAGCTAGTTATATATAAGATTAAACCGGTTGAATTAGTAGCCAACCCCAAATAATCTTGGGAATTATATAGGCTAGGAAGATGAGTAATAAAAAACATAATTTTTTTAGCAGTATTCAAAGTCATACGTAAAATAAATTATATTAAAAAGCTTTTTAAAAACAAGCTTTTACTGGAATGCCTCGAAACGAATCAAACGAGTCCGAACTTGATGTTGCGACGTTTCTTTATAGAGTTCCTATGGCCACCTTCCAGCTCCAGCATCAGATCAGATCCATGTCATTATAATATTGTATTGTCACGCTATATACATATGCTTGCAAAATTTTAGCAAAACATATGGAGAGCTATATATATAAGAACGACAACATCGCTATCTCCATTCTGTTTCAAGACATAAAGAAACATAGAAGTATAATTACTTTGCCATACTCAATGACGTTCATACGTAAAA
Source organism: Diaphora mendica (assembly GCA_949125395.1). Taxonomy (NCBI): domain Eukaryota; kingdom Metazoa; phylum Arthropoda; class Insecta; order Lepidoptera; family Erebidae; genus Diaphora; species Diaphora mendica. The sequence continues at coordinate 19,810,166 of OX421313.1, read as the reverse complement.
TCATGTGTATTCTAAAATGGGTTGTGTTAATAATACATTTCACATTTCTGGGTAAGGTTTAATGATATTATGTTTTTTTGTATTTCATACATTTGTTGTGTTGTGTATTATGTTTTAGATTTTTTTGTATTTTTAATTAAATTAGTAAAAATACATTTAATATGTCTTTCAGCAATTTTTTCAAGCTTTTATTTAACTTGCAATATATGTGTAACTATGTCTGTTCGGGTGGAATCTTGAAACTCAATTTTGAAGCAGTTTTATTCTTTTAAGAACACTTCAATAAAACCTTGTTCTTAAAAAAGTTATTGTCTTAATGTATTTTTGTATCTTAATTGCCTCGGTGACGGTAGCGTATGCGATTGCTATGCTATGCAAATATATGTTTTGGAGTTTGGGAGTTTTCTATGTATAATATGTATGTATTTACAAAAAGAAGTAGATATTTATTTATACCAATTGTCTAGTAGTCCCATAGTACAAGCTCTGCTTAGTTTGGACCAATGACACAATATACTATAGACCATCCCTCCCTTGGCCAATACTGTACGCCGCAAAAAGCTAGAAAAGTTCAACTAAATCTAGATGGCGCTCAAAATAAGCTCTAAAATGCAGTTTAACAAAGTTTAACAGTATTTTATTGATGTGCTTCAATTCTAGTAACTATATTATTATTTTTCAAATATAAAACTTGCTTTGTATTGCTTGCTTTAAAAAAATGATTTTCAATTGCATAACTAAAAGTTATCACCTATGTTTAGGAGATGTTGTTAAATCCGTGAATTACTGGTGTAAATGAAAGGCAAATGGACTGTAAATTTGCTATATATTGTACAATGGATTAATGAATGGTGGTGCGCGTGCGATGCTAAAGGAATTCGGTAGCGTTGTTCCCGGCCCAGCTGACGGTTGGCGCCGCGGCGCGACGCGCCGCGCCTCCTGCTCCCCCCGCTGTCGCCTTGCACACCGGCGGCTCCCGAATGCAGCCGAGAATAGCCGAACACGGCGATCGCTCACGAACATCCTCCCGGGCGTTGAAGTATTCAACTAAACAGGCAGAGGACAAATATTGTTAAAAGCTCTCAATATTAAGCCTTTCTTGGTGTTCAGTTGAACTACCCGAGAAGCTCCATCGCTGCCAGGAAATATCTTGACAACCCGTCCTAAAGGCCACACTAATGGTGGTTGTCCTCTTTCCTTTATTAGGACCAGTGTCCCCACAGCCAGTTGCCCCGAAGTCGATGTCCACTTGGTCTTCTGCTGAAGCAAAGACACATATTCAAGCTGGAAACGACTCCAAAAATGTTGCTTGATGTGCTCCAGTTTCCGGAAGCGCTCCAGCCGCCCAATGTTGATGTCAGCTACCTGTGGATGGGGCACAGAAGTTAGTGATCGTCCAATCAGGAAGTGAGAAGGCGTTAGGGCACTTAGATCCAAAGGATCAGAGGAAAGAGGGGTCAGAGGACGAGAATTTAGGACTGCCTCTATTTGATTCATACAAGTGACCAGCTCCTCATATGTAAAGTGAGATAGCTTTAAGAGTCTCTTTAAATGATGCTTAGTTGACCGCACGGCAGCTTCGGCAATGCCATTAAAGTGCGGTGTGTTAGGTGGAATAAATTTGAAATCAATGCCGTGCTGAGCAACTTCAGAGTCCAAATCAGAGTCCCGCAAAAACTCATTCAATTCATTGCATGTACCAACAAAATTTGTACCGTTATCAGACAGTATACTCTGGGGCCTGCCGCGCCGAGCAATGAAGCGATTTAATGCAGCCATGTACCCCTCCTTACTCAGGTCTGTAACGAGCTCAATATGTACAGCCTTAACTGCCAAGCAAACAAAAATGCACAAATAAGATTTAATAAGTCTACATCCGCGGCCCTTACGATCGGCGATCAATACTGGCCCGGCATAGTCAACACTGCATTTAAGAAAGGGAAACTCTAATTGTGTCCTCGAAATAGGCAACTGGCCCATAATAGGTTGAACGATTTGACATTTATATTTGAAACATTTAATACATTTTTTTACTGTGATTTTAGAAATATTTCTACCTCCGAGGGGCCAAAACATTTGACGTACGTTCGCCAATAACAGTTGAGGACCAGCATGCAATAGATCCCTATGATATTTTTGAAAAATTAGTTTTGTGATGTGATGTTTACTACAAAGTAAGATAGGATGTTTGACATTGTAGTCATAGGGAGAGTTGTCTAGTCTGCCTCCCACCCTGACGAGGCCGTCCGCACCTATAAAGGGACTCAATGAAATAAGTCTGTTTTTTCTTGCCAATGGTTTTTCCAGCCGCAATGACGTAATTTCGGCAGGAAACATGTCCCATTGAGCCTGTTGTAATATGAAATTAAATGAATCATCGAGTTCTTGTCTCGTTAGATTTCCTATTGATTTATTTCTATTTTTTAAATTATGAATATATCTACGTACATATGCTACTACTCTATGTAAACGGTTGAAGTTAGAATATTTATGTATTAATGATTTTACGAAATAATTAATGGAATTATTATCAACTGATTGATGTACTGAAGTCGAATGAATGCTCGCATCAATAATATGAGATGATAAGATTTCTGGTAAGTCTTGTCCCAATGTTTGACTAGGCACCTTTGGCCAGTGACTATCATCTTTTAACAAGAAACTAGGACCTGACCACCACAAAGAGCTACTACTGATATGGTCAGCCTTCAGCCCGCGAGAGACAAGATCCGCCGGATTATCCTTAGACGGCACATAGCTCCACGTATACCCAGCAGTGCTTTCCTGTATTTCGCTTACTCGGTTACGTACAAAGGGTTTTAATGTGTCGGGTGACGTCAATAACCAACTCAACACGATAGTCGAGTCACACCAGAATAGGCACCTAGAGACAGGCAAGGTAAGAGCACTCAGCACATCAGCACACAGTCTTGAGCCCAATAACGCACCCGAGAGTTCAAGTTTAGGTATAGTGATTGGCTTAATTGGTGCCACGCGATTTTTAGAAACTAGTAATTGCACTCTGACTATACCCCCTCTGTCGATAGACCGCACGTATACACAAGATCCGTAGGCCCTTTCAGATGCATCCGTAAAAACATGAAGCTCATGATTAGTTGAATTGTCGCAAAGAACCCAACGAGGTATATGCACTGTGTTCAAACATGGAAGTGTGTTTACAAAGGACATCCAAAGGTCTCTTATGTCATCTCTGACCGGCTCATCCCAATCACACTTGACCTTCCATAACCGCTGCATTATTATCTTAGCTTCAACAATACAAGGACCAACGAGACCTAATGGATCGAATACTTGGCTAATCACCGATAAAATATGACGCTTAGAAATGTTTTTGTTGGTGTCAATATTAATTGAAAACGCTAAAGAATCCAACTCACAGAGCCAATGCAGACCCAATGTTTTTGAGGAAACATTTCTGTTTTCCGATAAGTCTAGACTGTTTGACTCATCCGTATTACCAGCAATTTGAGAGAGAATTTCTCTGCTATTAGACTTCCATTTTCGAAGGTGAAAATTTGCCGAAGCCAAAATAGAGACGACCTCTTTGCCCGTCTCCACTACACCCGAGACAGAATCACCCCCGCCCAGATAATCATCAACATAAAAATCGTGTTCTATTGCAAACTTTGTGGCAATATTGGCTGTTTCACTCGCTAAGCTGACCAAGCACTTTGTTGCCAGATAAGGAGCGGAAGTCATACCGTAAGTAACCGTATTAAGACAGTATGTTTTAAGAGGAAGCCCCGGATCCGATCGAAACACAATTTGTTGCAATCTACGTTGTCTCGGTGTTATAGACACGGCTCTATACATTCTCTCAATGTCCCCTGAAATTACATATTTGTGCTGCCGGAACCGCAACAGTAAGGAAAAAAGATCATCCTGGACAGTGGGGCCAACCAACTGGATATCATTTAACGAGAGCCCAGACGTACTGGCAGCCGATGCATCGAAGACTGCTCTAAGTTTTGTTGTCGTGCTGGATTCCTTGATGACTCCATGATGCGGCAAAAAATATTCAATAAATTCACCTGAAAGAGGGCCGTCACAATGTTCAATCTCTGTCATGTGTCCCAAGCTTTCGTACTCCTGCATAAAAGATATGTACCTTTCTTTAAAGACAGGATCTCGCTGGAATCGACGTTCCAGTGATAAGAATCGACATCTAGCCAGCGCATATGACTCCCCCAATACGTTGGGGTCGGCCTTCAATGGCATAGTAACGACAAATCGACCGTCCCCATCACGTTTGGTATGTAGTCGAAAACTGTCTTCACAAGCTCGTTCCTCGAGTGACATACAATATTTCGCAGAAATAGAATCCAGTTCCCAAAACTTACTTATATTAGTATTAAGCTCCGTCAACGACAAATTGCAAGAATGCGAATGCGATTGCGACTGAGAGTGTGAATGCAACGAACTCGGCACGGAACCCGAAACTAGCCACCCAAACCTTGTATCTCTTAGCGTGGGTTTACCTTTCCCGAGATCAACAAATGAGGTACCTAATACCTCCCAGAAAATCTCAGCACCCACCAAAATGTCAATAGCCGACGGTACATAGAATTTAGGATCCGCTAGGTGTACATTTGAAGGTATAGGTATGTTTTGTCTATTAACAAAAGTAGATGGCAGCACTTTTGTAATAACAGGTAACACGAAACAGTTAATGTTTGTCCTATAGTTACCTCGCCTTGAAATAATAGTAATATTGCAAAACTGTGTGCTCGATGTGATCTGACTGTTTATGCCTGTAACTGTGGAGCTCGTACTCTGTCTAGGCAATCCTAGCTTATCACATAGCGTCTGAGTAATAAAATTGGCTGTACTACCATTATCGAGCAGGATCCTGGCGTTCACCTGGTTTCCTCGGCCATCCATCACCTTCACCAGCGCTGTGGACAGTAAAATACACGAAGCGGTAGTATTTTGTGTATCAAGATCACTGGATAAAGATATATTTTGGGTGGCTGGACAGTTATTGGTATTGCTTTTTGAGACGTCAGTGTTCATTGCAACACTGCTTGGCATAGGGTCAACAAAATCGTTGTGTTTGTCTACATGTAGGAGCGTATTATGACTACCTTTACAATACCTACAGCCCGATAACCTACATCGTTTTGCTGTATGACCAAAACGTAAGCAATTCAAACATACTTTGAATTCCTTTGCCCTTGCACTACGCATTTCTACAGGTAAACTACGATACGCTTCACACGAATACAGCACATGATCCTGGCCGCACATAGGACATGATCTCCGTTTATTTGAAGACCTTTGTTCAACAATAACGTTAGGTTCGTTAACTAAATTACAACTACTATTAATATTTTTATTTTCTAAAGTTTCCAATAGATCAGCCTTTTCGCTAAGGAAGGAAACGAATTGCGACAAGGTTGCTCTATTGGTTGCATTGGAAGTTTCCATTCTATTGCGGTGCTCCTCCCAACCTCTAATAGTAACAGAATCGAGTTTATTGGACATCAAGTAGATTACGAGCGTGTCCCAGTATTCAGTAGGCTCACCCAATGCCTTAAGCGCTCTAATATTTTTATTTATTAAATCCACGAAGCGACGCAAAGCACTGCATGATTCCTCTGCTATACACAGAACATCAAACAATGCCTTGATATGGTTATTAACTAAAAGCCGATTGTTGTTAAACCGATCACAAAGTAAATTCCACGCTAATTCATAATGAGCAGCTTTAAAGTCAATGTTTTTTATTACTTCCAAGGCATCACCCTCTAATGATGCACGAAGGTAGTGGAACTTGCTTATGTCATCTATAGCACTACTGTTGTGGATTAACGACATAAACGTATCACGATACTCAAGCCAGTACTGATAGCCACCATTAAAACTAGGTAAATTAATTTTAGGTAAGCGTATGAAATTAGTTGTGCATGATTGACCTGACCTGTGTTTGTTTGATGAGCCCGCTACAGACCCGTCATCACCAGCTCCGGCCAGCAGACGACGCGCTTGCGCTGCCAGCGCGTAATAACGTTCCTCAAACTTGGCGCGTTCCTCATACGCTTCGTCCGGCTCGTCGGAATGCAACTCAATCTCAACCTGCAATTCGTCGAAAATATCGTATAAGCTTTCAAATTTATTAAATCGCCCTTGTAAATCAATCCGCTGCAAATCGGATAGGGTGTCACAGCTAAGTATTGGATTAATATGATTAGCAAAGTTTGTAAGCTTGGCCTTCATTCCACTGCGCTTTTTAATCAATAACTCTAAATTTACCATTTTGCAAATAAATTATAAATGTAACAATTAAATAAAAGCTTATAAACTCCTAACAAGTAAAAAAAATGATTATTGGAAGGTGCGTCAGCTGACGTTAATACAAATGTAACGTAAGTAGGTAGGTAAGCGGTGGCGCTGCGGCTGCGGCCGTTAATATATGTATAAATACTATAATCTACCGCTAAGCGGCCGGCGTAAACAAGCAAGCGCACAATTAAAGCAATGCACAAAGAAATAAGTCTTAGGGGATAGGCTGGTTACTGTATGTTTCAAATAATGACAGTGAAAAGAAAGAAAAAAACGGCTCGAAAAATAATTTAAACTTAAAATAAATTTAAATTTAAACTGAAATAGTTGGATAGGAAATAAAAAGGTAAAATATTGGAACGATACCACAACTATCCCTTCCACGGGTTACACGAAGCAGTGACTCGGCAATTATCTCTGTTGAAGATCGAACTGCAGTCTAGAAGACTTCGGAATCCTCTTGATAACACTTCCTCAAAGCGGTGACTCTGTGCTTGACGCTTGTAGGCACTGTCTTGAAGACTTCGAGTATTAAGATGACAACTTTTATGACGCCGATATGTCCGTTAGCTAGAAGACACGACACTTCAAATCTTCAACGGTTTTTTTCTTTTGTTTTCTTTCTGCCGGTTGCCGACGTTCTTGATCTTCTCAAATCGCGGCGTTAAAGACGGACGAAGGACCAATGTTAAATCCGTGAATTACTGGTGTAAATGAAAGGCAAATGGACTGTAAATTTGCTATATATTGTACAATGGATTAATGAATGGTGGTGCGCGTGCGATGCTAAAGGAATTCGGTAGCGTTGTTCCCGGCCCAGCTGACGGTTGGCGCCGCGGCGCGACGCGCCGCGCCTCCTGCTCCCCCCGCTGTCGCCTTGCACACCGGCGGCTCCCGAATGCAGCCGAGAATAGCCGAACACGGCGATCGCTCACGAACAGATGTCGTTGCAATCGATTTAAATAAACTTGAAAATAATGACCTATTTACTACGCTAGATGTCACATTTATAAGTTATTTGGTTGAATCAGAGAAACAATGCACTCATGAATGGCAACATTGCAAAAATCGTTCATATCTTCCAGTAGTTAATACGGAACGGCAACGTCGCTTGAGCCGCGTACTCAGTTCAAAAATTTAATTATAAGAATGTTTATTTTTAACCGACTTCAAAAAAAGAAGGTAGTTATCAATTCGACTGTATTTTTATTTTTAACCGACTTCCAAAAAGGAGGAGGTTCTATGTTCCACTGTATGTTTTTTTTATGTATGTTCACCGATTACTGCGTCAATTGTGGACCGATTTTGAAAATTCTTTTTGTATTCGAAAGGGTATGCTCCCGAGGTAGTCTCATTGTCACCATATCAGGATCTGATGATGGGATCCCAGGGAAATCGAGGGAAATCCTCATTTTTTTAGGCACATATTATGTTTTCGTATATTTTCTGAAGTTAACCCGGTATTTGCGTCTGGTAGTCATCATTTTATGATGATGAGCTGATGGTGTAAGGTACAATTCCTTAACGGTTAGGAGTTGGAGGATGAATCTTTAAATATCATATGTATGTATGTTACCTTTAGTCGTATTCTTTCAAATTATTTAGGTAAGCTGATGATCGAAGGTACAACTCCTCAACGGTTAGGAGTTGGAGGATAATTTTTTCAATTTCATACGTATCTATAGACCTTTAGTCGTATACTTTCAAGTTATTTAGGTGAGCTGATGATAGAAGGTTAAACTCTTCAACAGTTAGTGATAAGATGATGATTTTAATATTACACGTACGTATATACCTTAAGTTGTATTCTTTCAGTTAATCATATGGATCGTTTTATTGAGTAGACATCCACTAAGGAAGGTATTTTGGAATTTCTACCCCTAAGGGGGTGAAATACGGGTTGAAAGTGTGGCCGAAAGTCCGTCATTTTTAAGTTAGAAACATGAAACTTTAACTTTGGGCTACTGATTAAAAATGAGTAGATACGTATTTAACCGTTTTTGGATATTTTTTGACTTGGTTACGCGCGATGCGACGTAATATGACGTGACGACCCCTGGTAATACCACGGCCTCACAGAAAACCGATGTGAAAAAGTGCTTGCGCTGTGTTTCACCGAGTGAGTGAGGATACCGGAGGCTCATACCCCAACCACTCCCCCCATCCCACTCCACTATGCCCCAAAGGCCGGCAACGCATTTGTCAAATTATTTTAGAAATAATCAAACTTTACAAAATATACTATAAAACAATATATTATTTTCTGTAAATAAATGCAAAAAGCCAACAACACGTGGTATTCCCAGGCGGTCACCCATCCAATTACTAACCACGCCCGATGTGGCTTAACTTCGGTGATCAGACGAGAACCGGTGCATTCAACACGGTATGGACGTTAGCAATCAGTTTGTTATATTTAACGTTGAGTATCCAGCACTATGACGTCAACTCAATGTTAAGTGTCGCTACAACTTTTGGCGCGAAAAGCGCGTTAGGGAATATCGTTCCAAAAACATTTCAGATTGTTTTATTAATAACTAGGTTTCGCCCGCGACTTCGTTCGCATTTAATAAAAAGTATCCTATATTACTTCTAATACCTCTACAAGAATATGTGTTTCATGATGATCAGATTGATCAGCTAAGTAGTTTTCGCCGGAAAGCGTAACAAAGGAACTTACGTTCGCATTTTTAACATTAGGATTATATAAAAGACGCAAACCGAAAGAAAATCCTTAATTACACCTTTTTGTCATCTACAGTTGTTAATTAATATGTGCAAGCCATTCTCGACATTATTAACTCGTAATTATCAAATTTTTTATTTGCATACATTCACGATCAACAACATTTATAAACACCAAAAACTGTTTTTAGACATGTGTCATTAAGGACGGGAATTGTAACTGCAACATGCAACTGTATTTTATTAATTCATCAATTTTTATTTTGTTTTTTTAAGCCATTAAAAAAATAAAATGTCAGTCCCTAGTTCCTTACTTATGTCAATTGAGAAACATACATACAAAGTTTAAAGTGAATCCATTGAAAATAAAAAAAGTTTTAAACAATGAATAAAAAAAAAGATTGTAAAGAGAAACAGACATTTCAATTTTATTTATTTGTGTTGATCTCTTTGACGATAAAATAAAATATTACATAAATTAGGTAGGTACTAAGATAATTAATTATTTAAAAAACGACATCTAGTGGTACATTTCGCAATAATACAATGACAATAAACTTGACAGTTGACTGTTGGGTTCGTATTGGTGTTGGGGGTCAGAAAATATCGTTGTAATTCACGATTTGATGCACTTAGTGACATCTAGGGAACATTAAGCTTACTATAAATCCGCGTACAGGTCTCGCCTAGTAGAGTGTTGGTCTAGTATATATTTCGTCAGTGGTTTGGACTAATTGGCATTGTGTGTCATATGTCTGAAATATTTTATTACAGTTAATAAAAATATTCTTAATAAGTATTTAGTGTGGGTCATTTTTTGCCCTCGCATTGAGTATGGTAACCACCACTCTTGGATTCTGCTCAATTTTTCCATCGGACAGAGTAGAGTCACTTTGGTAGGGTCATATATAAAAGAATTGCCTTAACTTCCTGTTTTACGGACATTTTATTATTTATAACTTCTTGTAGAAAGTGTCAAGTTCAGATGCGACTACGAGTACATTGACATCGGATGGTTCAAGTACCACGAAATACCAGAGACTTGGGATGAAGCCCGTTTGCGATGCCACGTTGAAGGTATTATAAAACTATCTTACCATTCTCGATTTTTTTCTTATTGTATATTAGTAAGTACTAGCTATTATAATCTTTGTAAAATTCTATATTTTATCTGTGCATTCCGAGGGAAAACCGCCCTGGTTTTACGTATTTACTTAATATATTATTATTATATCGTGAACGTTATGGGAACACTCGTGTTTGTCCTACCAATAGTTGGATTGTTGTACAAGCTATCTAGAGGATAAGAGAAAAAATAATCTTTGATTCCTAATAGAGTTAGTGCCCTTCCAGTTGTTAACTCGACACGAGATGACTACATTTAAAGCTTGCGATTTTCATTATTGTGACTGTGTGCTTTAAAAAAAGATCGTGTTAACATAATATTCCCTGTGCTATTATTACATACTTACTTGATCAACGTAAGCTGTTGATACCTACGTCGCACCTCGGTCGGTGCTTTAGATACCTTTTTTTACTGTTGAGGCCGTGGCCACGCAGATTAGTGAACTTAAATTACAAATGGTGTCCTTATTGGTTTTTATTTTCGAGATTATGATTTGTTTGTAATCCAACTAACCCAAAGTAATCCGACACATTTAAATATCCGGCGCTTTTACTTAATGTCATAATATAGTACCAGCTGCATCATGCAACCCAGTCTGCGTCTTCTATTGCCCGTAGCGTAATGTTATTACCTACAGCGTGAACAAATTTGTTTATCATAAAAAGGTTATAGTAAGCCAATCTTAAAAGTGATATCAATACTTCCTGAGATTAGCGCATTCAACCAAACAAAAAAACTATACAGTTTTGTAATATTGAAGGGTTAAATTATATATTTTAGTTGATATTAACCTTAGTCTACTAAAATGAACTGATAATTGTGTATCAGTATAGTGATTTTTAACCTTATTCCCATGGAATAAAGTCAATGTTTTATTCTTTTTAATCGTAGTTTCTTTTTGTACAGGTGGTATGTTAGCTTCCCCTACTACACGTAAAATGAAATCTATTATGTTGGAAACATTTAGTCCGAAGCTGAACCCAAAACCCGAAGTCTTTACTGGAATCGCTGCTATATTCTCGAAAGGAGACTATTATACAATCGATGGTAAGTAAGCCGATTTTTAAAATTATCTGTTTGTCTTTAAAAACATTAAAATTAAGGCGAGCTTCAGTAAATTGTACCAGTAAGTTAATGAAATAGAAAGGCTCCAGACGTAGCCATAGCATGTACTTAAATATTATTGAATTTATCTGAATATTTTACAAAATCTTCTCATTTCAAAAAAAATGTTCATTAATTTATTCAATTTCTACTAACAAGGCTTTTAGTTTTTTTTTTGTTTTTTGATGATTAATGACAGGTGACAATTAAAAAATCAGAGGTGGGTTCGAGTCCCACTCGATTATTTGTTTTGTGTTTGGGTGTAACTTATCTATAATATAAAGCCTTCCCTCCAGATCACGAAAGTGAGTAGACGTGTACACCCAAACTAATTTAATTTAAAAGAATAGTTTTTAAAAATAAAATACAATTGTGATTTTAGAACTTCATTTATCTCAAAAGAAATTCACAACAAATTTTACTTTTTGAGAACATTTAACAAAAAAAGACGTTAACATAGTAGTGAGTATATATATTTTTATAAATATATATAGGTACCTATAGTAATTCGTGCTTAAACTTGTAAATAGGGAAGCACTAGTACATACCAACATTATTATGTCTTACACATTCACCAACTCCGTCTCAAGAAAACCAAAAATCTGATACTATAGTCACAGAATAACTAATAGTACTTACGTACAGAAGTTCCACTGTCGAACAAAAGTCAAGTTTAGGCATAAAAAAATTTGAACTCTGCCACCTCGCAAGCGAAATTAAACCTTGTCGTGTGACCCGAGTGTTCGATTTCGTTAAACACCGCTCGATTTACAGCAAGAGCCCAGGGTGCCCACTTGCTGTCGATTAGGTAAATATTAGAATAAATAACAAAGATAACACTTTTAGTAATAAAGTAAGTAAAAACGTTTTAACAAACTTGATAATCTTGTCTACTACTGGTCCTGTCCTGTTCTACCTGTCGTACTAGGTACCTATTTGATTTTTTATTTACTTACGTACAAGGTCATAGCAGATAAGATTTTTAACCTTATTCCCATGGAATAAAGTCAATGTTTTATTCTTTTTAATCGTAGTTTATTTTTGTACAGGTGGTATGATGAAGAATAAAGATAAATATGATAAAGATGCAGCAGCATCACTAGGCCGCCATGGTGTGGGTCGCCATACTGCATTGTCTGCATTCGCAGTGAGTATGGTGACCACCACTCTTGGATTCTGCTTATGCTTTCCGTCAGGCAGAGTAGAGTCATTATGGCGGGCCATATATAAAAAAAAAAAAAAAAAGATGGATGGAAACTCATAGGGATGGAGCTATCGATAAACGTAATACGATAACAGACCCGATATTTTTGTAAGAAACAAAACTATTGCCGGATAATTTTGTACAAATTTATTAACTAATATTACATTTCATTACAAGATGTAATTATATTATGTTGATTCTTTTTTAATTTATTTTAATCAAAATCTGATGAATCGTCATTGCCACTCGATGAGCTCTCCGTAACATAATTATAATATAAGTTCCAGTACATCTATATTATCGAATGCCACATGAATTTCCCAATCCGACGCTATAATGTTTTACTTCCGCACATGCATTTTTTAATAAATCTAACATCTTGTTTGCCATAAAAGGGGGCGAGCAGCGTGTCCTAATTGTACTTTTAGTAAAGTATTATCCACATTTTTGCCATGACGTTAGAGCCAGTCAATTATCTCTTGTTTTTTATTGGCCTGCGTCGGCATTTTATCAATTTGTCTGGAGTGATATGTAACATTGTCCATAATAATTATCGACGGTTCTTCCAGAGATTGCACCATATCTTAGATTGCATCATTTCTTTAAACCATCCTTCGTAAATCTCTGCATTCATTTCTTCGTGGTAGTCCACTGTTTTCTTGGATTTAAAGGCCAGTAAAGCATCTGACACGAATCCTTTCATAGACCCTGCATGGCATATGATATGGCGTTCACCTTTTCCCATTAGCACTGAACTAGTGGAAGCAGCGGTGTCGTCAGTCCAGTTCTTAGATACTGTGTGGTTTGCATTTAACTAATTCTCGTCAGTGAAAATAACATTTGACCAATCTGATATCTTTTTGGCTTCGCTCAAAAATTCGCAGCGAGCCATAGCAACGTCGGGACGCTCCATCAATATTTTCCGTTTGTTCGATATTTTATAAGAAAATCCAATTTCTTTCAAAACCAAGCTAAATGACGATTTTTGGCCATGGAACAAACCACATTCACGTAAAGAAACAACAAGTTCTTTAAGGGCTGGAATTTCTTTGCGCAAGTGATAGTCATATATATGACGGCGAATAGCGACAGCGTCGAAGTTGTCAACCGATGTCACACGACGTGGTTGGCGATTTTTCTTCGGCGTACGAAGCTTATTTTCCTGTGTGCCGCTTGTACCGGTAGTAATTTTTGAAATTGTAGGTCCACTAATTCCTAATGCGGCCTTAACACGCTCTCGCACTTGCGACAGTGATAATAGCGGGCCACCATTTTTATACTCTGCTTCAAAGTAATTACGAACCTTAATCACCAGTTCTCTCGCCTGCTTTTTCAGAACAGATCCTTTAGGCATTTTAACATTTGACAGCTGGGACGGCAATCAACACGGAGGAACACAAAATACACAACGTAACGTATGTATAGATAATGTGAAAAAACTCAGCGAACAGAAATGTAGCGACTTTAAAGCACGACCGTCTTGTTGCGAGTGACAGATAAAAACAAACACAAAACGGTGGTGGGTCATTGAGTGTTACCAGCTTGCAACAATATATTTGAATGTTTTTGTTGTATTTGTCTTTGTTCAAATATATGCGATCGATATCATTACTTAGTTGGTCACAACACTACAACTATCAAATTAGAACTGTCATCGAGAAAATAAATAAATGGAAATAGTATAGTGTTTGTAAAAATTATGTTAAGGTGCTTCCACAGCAGTTATATAATGTTAAAGAATGTTGCATTACATTTGTTGTCTAACATTATTTAACAAATTGTAACAAAAGTTATAAATTGTTACTGCTGTTATACAACTTCATGTAACAAAATGTTGCAAATAATTATAACATGATAAAACAAATTATAACTTTAGCGAAGGGCGCAAGAAGGAGGTTGCTCGCGCACAGTGTTGGGCATTAATCTATTAATTTTTAGTTTAACTAATTTATTGATTAAAAAGTCATTGTCATTAAATAAATTGCTATTTAATTATTCGCAATTCAACATTTAAACGCGTATTACAATTAAATTATTTAGATTAATGCACAATCTACACCAAATGTAAATCTAATTAAAATAATTGCAATTAACATATTTTTTAACTGTAGTGTCGGCCCTGGTTTAGTCCATCTTTCTTCTTCTTGCATCAAACAGGAGGCTTACCAAGCCTGGGCTGACGCGGTGGCGGTACGGGATCAAAATATCAGCGCTCTGAAAAAGGAGTACCTACAACTTTGCCTCCAGGTCCCTCAAAAGAGACATTGCAAGGGTGAAGTCGGAGCACATTGCTAGGATTGGCGAGAGGCTTGAGCGTCTTCCTTCGGGAACTCGGGCATTCTGATCTCTCACCAAGGCTATCGAAGGGAATTTTTGTAAGCTATCCCTTCGACCTCTGCACATAGGAAATAATCCGTTGGCCTACGACGCAAAGGAGAAAGCTGATCTCCTGGCAAAACACTTTGCGTTCAACTCGATCTTTGATGACGGGGAACAGGAGCCGCCTACCATACCGCGATGCGTGAGCCGTATGCCGGATATCCAGTTCCACCAACGCTCAGTGCGCTTAGCACTCTTATCCCTAGATATCCATAAGTCGAGTGGCCCGGATGGAATCCCTGCTATTGTGTTGAAGATGTGCGCTCCAGAGTTGGCACCGTTCTTAACGCGTCTTATTCGGCTCTTCTACTCTTCTGGGGTAGTCCCGACGTCATGGAAGGCAGCATTCGCAAGCATGCTGCCAAGACGCGGGATGAGCAATCGTCATTCAGTACACTGGTGAAACGACCATATTAGCACTCTTCGTGCAGAGTGTCTCAAAAAAAGAAGATTATCTCAGCGTGACTACCGACGACCTAACTATGATTTTCGATGATCTCGTCACCATTGTACAGACGCAGCCTGGTTATGAATCAGACCGCCGCGTGTCAAAATAACCAACTAAAATAAATCTATATATTTATAAAAGCGAAATACCACTCACTTATTAATCACGAAATATCAGATACTATAACACCTACAAACTTGAAATTTAGCAGGTAGGTTCCTTATACGGTGTAGACATCCACTAAGAACGGATTTTACGAAACTCCGCCCCTAAGGGGGTAAAACGGGGGTTGGAAGTTTGTATGAAAGTCCTATGTTTTTGAAGTAAGAGATTTGAAATTTAAAATGTATGCTCTATAGATGGTATGGTGGTGTACTAATAATTTATCTTTAGAAATCAACCCCCTTTTGAGGTTAAAACGGGGGATGGTAGTTTGGACGCAAACGACGATGCGTGGGTCAGCTAGTCTATATATATAAAAGCGAAATACCACTCACTTATTAATCACGAAATCTCAGAAACTATAACACCTACAAACTTGAAATTTAGCAGGTAGGTTCCTTATAGGGTGTAGACATCCGCTAAGAACGGATTTTACGAAACTCCGCCCCTAAGGGGGTAAAACGGGGGTTGGAAGTTTGTATGAAAGTCCTATGTTTTTGAAGTAAGAGATTTGAAATTTAAAATGTATGCTCTATAGATGGTATGGTGGTGTACTAATAATTTATCTTTAGAAATAAACCCCCCTTTGAGGTTAAAACGGGGGATGGTAGTTTGGACGCAAAAGAGGTTGCGTAGGTCAGCTAGTATTATATATTTGCAGGTATACCTTTAATAGAAATTCCACACAAATGGGCTCGAAATGAACCTGATAATAAAAATAACGCTGAAAACTGTCTAGCGTTAAATGCTGATGGAAAATTATCAGACGTAAGATGTGATGAACCTCGACCATATATATGCTACAGGGAGCATTCGAACGTTGATGTCAACCTTTGTGGTACTCCAGATCCAGGTGATTCTATTTCTAAAACTGTCTCATGACAAATACTTCTAAAATACTTGTAAAATAACACCTACTAAAATATGATAATACATGTTGAAACTTTCAGATTACCATCTTGAGACTCAGACAAACAAATGCTACAAATTTCATACGAAAGCAAGGAATTTTGAACGTGCATACATGATTTGTTCTTCTGAAGGAGCTTATCTTGCTATTATAAACAGCGAAGCAGAAGCGAGACTCATTGCTAAAATTTTTGCCAAATATCCAAATGACACAATAGTGGGTAGTATTTCTCCAAATTTTGCCTTAATCGGATATAAATATTGGCACTTAAACTTAGAATGGATAACTATTCATGGTATTTATTATACTGTTCTTTTAGTTTAAATTAAAATACTGAATTTACTTATAAACTAAGTTCTACTTGAAACTTTTACTGCCTCAGTGGCGCAGTGGTATTGTATGCAACTGCTATGCTAGAAGTCTCAGGTTCAATTCCGGGGTTGGATCAAATGTCTGTATGATCTGCAAATATCTGCTTTAGAGTTTGTTTGATTCCTATTTACAATATGCATGTTTACAAAAAAAATTGTCAATCTAGCTTTTATAGTATAAGCTTGCTTAGTTTGAAGCTAGATGGCGTTGTGTATCCGAATATTTTAAGCTATGCTTATTATGAAAGTTTCACAGGAATCTAATACTAAGTTGACTAAATAGTGGTTCTAAATGAATACTGCAAAACTTTTATCCCCATGACTTGAATATTTGATACTCCACAAGCTTCTAAAACTGCTCCGCATCCGCATAAATCTATTTAGCAAATTCATGTTCAGTATTTTGATACCTTCTTCAAGAAAAGAGCGCAGTATGATCTCAAACTGACTATCACTGACGTGTCATCTAATTTGTACCATATCCTAAAAAATATCTTGTTAGTTACTTTTAATGGCTATCCTGTGTAGGTTGGAAATACTTTCTTTGGTGAATACAGTTTTATGTACAACAGTTTCATGAACCAAAATGACTGAGATTTTTTTTGGACAAAACAATCTTGGTAATTCAGGTTAATATTATGTGCTTTTTCAGGTCAATCGCTTCAGGAGGCAGGGTATGCTAAATGGAATCCAGGAACACCGGACAACTTAGGAAATAATCAATACTGTGGAGCAGTATCCCGGGCAGGCCTGCTTGATGATGGAGGTTGTGATGTCAAATACGCATTCATCTGTGAGAAAAAACCTGATTATCCACCTGTTTGTGATGAAGCTAGTGGAAGAAATCACACCCGGTTCTGCGACTACGATATCTAAGATCGTGACAAGCAACTCGATGGTCGAACCCATGACATTGTCTACCTGGGTCCCGTATATTAGTTCAATATTGTTATAATATATCATCCACAATTTTTAAGCTATTTTGTACTTAAAATATATAATACGCCATGCTTTTCTTTTTTACAAGCTTTTTATTATCTTGCAATGTATGTATGTATGTTAGGGTGGAATCTTGCAATTCAATTTTGAAGCTGATATCTTCATCCGATTTTGCAAAGCATATGTATACAGCGTGACTATACTATAGTAGGATTACATGGAGCTGATCTGATTCTGGAGCTGGAAGGTGGGCTTCGCAACTCTGTAAAGATACGTCACAACTTGTTTGATTCGTCTCAACGAGTACTTTATGAGCGCATTCTAATAAAAGCTTGTTTTTAAAAAGATTTTTAATTTAATTTATTATAATTATATAGCTGCCAACCTGACTCTACTCTGTCTGACGAAAAAGACGAGAAGACTCCAAGTGTTGGGGTCCCTATCCTCACTGCGCAGATGGGTTAAATATATAGAATAGAAATAGAATATATATATATAATAGAATCGAAATAGAAATGGACCTCTTAGAAACCCAAAAAAGTATTATATAATAAATAACAAAATAAATTTATATTTATTACGAAATTATAATTATACTAAACATTACAATACATTACATTGTACTAGGATTGCAGCTTATTCAATAATAGGTCTGTTATGTTCGCTGAATTGCTAGAACTATTACCTATAATTCCTTCCTTATTCTATTCGTAGAAGTAGCTTCCTTTTCTTCTGTTTTATTTCCTTCATCGTATTTCTCTATTTTATATTATTATTAATTATAATTAACAGACTTCCGAAAAGGAGGTGGTTTTATGTTCCACTGTATGTATTTTTTATTTTTTTTATGTATGTTCACCGATTACTCCATCAATTGTGAACCGATTTTGAAAATTATTTTTGTATTCGATAGGATGTGCTCCATCGGTGGTCCCATTGCTACCATATCAGGATCTGATGATGGGATCCTAGGGAAACCCTCATTTTTTTCAGGCACGTACTATGTGTTTCACACATTTTCTGAAGTTGCTCCGGTATTTGCGTCTGGTAGTCATCATTTCATGATGATGATCTGATGATGTAAGGTACAACTCCTTAACGATGAGGAGTTAGAGGATAAATCTTTAAGTGTCATATGTGTGTATGTTACCTTTAGTCGTATTCCTTGAAGTTATTTAGGTAAGCTGATGATGGAAGGTACAACTCCTCAACGGTTAGGAGTTAGAGGATAATTCTTTCAATTTCATACGTATCTATAGACCTTCAGTTGTATACTTTTAAGTTATTTAGGTGAGCTGATGATAGAAGGTTAAACTCTTCAACAGTTAGGGACTAGAGGATGATTTTAATATCACACGTACGTATAGACCTTAACCTGAATTCTTTCAGTTAATCACATGAGCTGATTATAGAAAGTAAAACGATTGGGAGTTGGGGATATGAAACAGTTCAACTTACTAATAACCTACGATTGTTTGCACTAAAAATGGAAAAATAAAAACTTTTTATAAAACAAAACCGACTTCCAAAAAATATCCAACGAAAACTCCCTGCCAAAAAAACACTAAAAAGCGTATAAAAAACTGGCTTTTCGTAAATTGCTATGTGCCAATTCTTGTCTATACCAACAAAAAAAAAATACGAAAGAACGATTACAAAAATCTAAGCGATAGTCGCTTGGCACCGACTTCAAACAGATTTTAGGTACCTAGCACACATTATAATACCACTATTTCAATGAATAAAGAATTAGGTATAGTCAAGAATTGGCACATAGCAATTTATGAAAAGCCAGTTTATTTTACGCTTTTTAGTGTTTTTTGGGAGGGAGTTTTCGTTGGATGTTTTTTTGGAAGTCGGTATTTTATATAAAAAGTATTTTGCATCTTCTTTTATCTCACTTTTTTAATTGCTAAATTTCAGGTGGGTGTAATTAGTGATATGTACATACCAAAGTGTTCGGATTTTAATTAGTCAAAATTATCACAAGTAAAATAGTATACTTAAATTTTTTGTCAGTTTGTTGTAATACTAGAAACATTTACTGCTTATCTTACTTCTTAATAAGGAAAGTAGTTCAAAGGGTTGAACAATCTAGTGATTATAGTACAAGACCTTTATACCTCGTGAACTCATTAAAATGTACGCGATCTACCTCAGAACGAATTGGCAGAACAGGTTATTTTGGGATCATGGATGGCAAGAAGTCTGATAGCTCAATTGTTCTTAGTGATATTAAGAGTAATATCACTAAGAACAATTGAGCAGCTATTTCAAGGTAAATCAGCCATACTAACCATGCTCTAGCGCCTCTGCAGTGTAGTAACGGCGCATCCTTAAGAATTGGAGTCTCTGGCTACGATTTACCTTTTAGACAATTCTCCTTTACCCATATATGGGCAACCTACTTACATAACAATACCAAATTTTCCTTTAAGACATTTATTCAAAAAAATAAATACACAAACAAGTTTCTCGACAAGCTACACTGCTTGTTGGCGAGATCGCTCTTTAACAGACGTAATCTATATTGTAACAACTTAAAACTGTATTTAAAAATATATTTATTTCAAACATCTTAATATCTAGTTATAATATACCTATGGAGCAACTGCACCGCGCGAATAAACATCGCTGTCAGTATTTGTACGATCGCCGAGCAGTACACAATTCAAATTAATTTTATATTATTTTTACTTATTTTAGGTTCTGTTCTTCATATTCCTATTTTGTTTAATATTTTCGGGGCTAGATATTCAAATATATATATAATATAACGAAAATAAAACCTAACACCTGAAGCTCGGACGGATCGAAACGAGCTGCTCCGAAATCGGACGAATACGTAAGCAGCTGTTTGTGAGAAAGTATATAGGTGTATAGGTATCTATCATATCTTTATAATGCCACACTCGCCGCATGTGTATACACACGTAAGTAAGTAAGTATATATATATATATATACTTACTTACTTACGTGTGTATACATATGGGGCGAGTATATATATATACACACATCAAAAGTGTCTAGGGATCAACATATATTTTTGCAATAACTTTTCTCCTGATTGATATTAATTAAAATTTTCTTTAAGGATTCATCAAATAAAGTGTTTTCGTTTGTCACAGTAACGATAAACCAAGTCACCTTTGCATTAATAAAGAAATTTGCCATTTTCCTAATAAAGGGATTTTTGACATTTGAACCACTAACATTAAAGTTCGAAAAAAAGACTGAAATAACAGTTTTCTTTAAAATTTTATTAGGTAACTTAAACAATTAATAATCCGTGTTTCTACCGCGAACACTAACAACACAAGAACATCGGTTTGGCATACTCAAAATGAGTTCATCCAAACACGCTGTGGAATGGCCGCCCATGTTCATTGCAACAACAAAAAAAGGTCTTCTTGCGACTGGATACCCTCCATATTCTGCAGAGCTCTTCTCTGTAGCACATCCCATGCATGCTCAATCGGGTTCAAGTCTGGCGACTGAGCAGGCCAGGGCCAAAGCCACATCTCAATCTCAAGAAATCCGCATAAAAATGCTTGATCCCTAGACACTTTTGATGTGTGTATATATATATTTGTAAGTATACACGTTCAAAGAAAAAAAAATACTGCAAAAATAAAAACCAGTCAGCGCCATCTGTTGAGCTGTTTCGCAACTATGAGGTACACTAACGCCCTCTATTATTTAAATACTTTTTGAACAATATTAATTGAGAAACTGGCAACGCTGTATTATGTGTGGTAATATGGTAGTAGAGCCACGCTGATTTCAGGACGAACGGGCCGGCTCGGCCGGGGCGGTACTACCCTCGCACAGAAAATCAACGTAAAATGACAGCGTTCGTGCTGTCGTGTTTCGTTGGTGAGTGCGAGACCGGGGGCCCAATTAGTCTAGTCAACAAGTTTCATACTTGTTGACTGGACTAAAAGATGCAGTAGCATCACTAGGCCGCCATAGTGTGGGTCGCCATACTGCACTGTCTGCATTCGCAATGAGTATGGTGACCACCACTCTTGGATTCTGCTTATGTTTTCCATCAGGCAGAGCAGAGTCATTTTGGCGGGCCAAACATTTAAAAAAAAAAAAAAAAAAAACATAAAATAAATAAATAAATAATTATAACTGCAGAAGTTGATAAAAAATGCTATGCAATAGCTTTACCGCGGCAGTCCCCGAGTGCCACAGGTTTTTTATTTTATTTGTTAAAACATGTTTATCGTACGAAGCCGGGGCCGGCTGCTAGTATATTATAAATGCAAAAGTAACTCTGTCTGTCGGTCTGTCTGTCACGCTTTCACGGCCAAACCACTTCACCAATATCAATTAAATTTGGCATGGAGATGTTTTGATTATTGAGCAAGGACAAAGGCAACTCTTTACTGCGATAACGGACAAACACCCGGGCAGAGCCGCTGGCAAAACCTAGTTTTCAATAAACCTATAATGGTTTTTTCTTCACTTTAATTTAATTAACTTGAAGGATTCCTATCAAATTTTTGACTTGCTGAACTTGGACAGATTGATTTATTAAATTTTCATTAGAACTATTTTTTAAATATGATTTAAAAGGTTAGGAAGTCTTCTTTATTGTTTGACAGTTTGTTATTATCTCTTATTATTTTCAGTAAATTTTTTTGACATCACAGAAAATTGGATGAAATCTTTAGGTTTTTTAAAACGTCAGCTGGTTTAATTTTTCTGATAATTGTATTATCCTCGTATAATATTTAAGTACCTGGAGGACCGAGCGTCGCTCGGTATTTTTTTTATAAATGGGTTTTATCCAAACGCCACCTTTCTGTTATTTTTATTCCAATAAAAAAAATAAGTTAGTAGTAGTTACTCTCTTGGTACGCCTTGATATTGTTTATTCTGCACCTTATTCCAGTATAGTTTAATGTAGTTCACTAGAGTTGCGATAGATGAAGCAGGATGTACATTGATTTGATAAATTCGATTGTTAAAAACACGAATAAAACGACATTTTCCAAAAATGAATCCTAGCTGGATCGATTTATTGCCCCCGAAACCCCCCGCATACAAAATTTTATGAAAATCGTTGGAGCCGTTTCCGAGATTCAGATTATATATATATATATATATATATATATATATATATATATATATATATATATATATATATATATATATGTATAATATATATACAAGAATTGCTCGTTTAAAGGTATTAGATATTAAAAAAGTTTACTAATGTATAATACATATATGTAGTAATACAACACAGTAGTAGTAGTGTAAGTCTAATTTACATATACTTTTGTAAATTGTTACATTAAGTAGTTCTAATTTACATATGCTTGTCAACGAACGAATTGACATAAATAATAGAATGAATTAATTCGGCTACCATTCAATTCAATTCAATATTGAAACTACAATAAAATCAGTTAAAACAACAGCAGTTATATCTTTCTCTAGCAGGAAAAGCAATTAATTAAACAGGTTTGTACAAGAAACAACTTCGGATCCGACACTATGCTCTAATCGCCGTAAGGAAATCAATGTTAACTTGTTAAACAAATTTCGATACTTATTATTTGAATTGTAAGTTAAGAGCTCTTCAAGTTGTTCTGTACTGAATATAATTAATACAGAATTATAAATATAGAAGAAGAATGCGAGCTTCAAACAACAACGGTACTAACAAAAATACTACTTTACAAAACAATGTTATTTTCGTTTTGAATAAGGCAAATATTTGTGTGAACTTCATGACCCAAACTGAAATGTAACCCTTACCGACAATTTATTTAAATGATGTTTTTATTATTGTTCATATTAACTTGATATATTTTTCTCATGATGTATGTGTGTCTTTTTGATTCTAAACTAGGCTAACCTGTATCGTGCTGCTGAACCTTCCTAAAGATTAAAAACATTTAGACTAAGAACGAATGATCCTTTTAACTTATACTTAGTGGATATCAAACCTATAGCCTGTCAATGCACTAGACGCGATTAACTAGATACTAAATTAATTCACATCTGCGGTAAGATTGTGTGTTTGATATTTTAAGTTTGTTAATTATGGTTTTCCTGTCCCTGTGATGACGGATTAAAAATACAGAAGTCAGCCCCCTATTCATCCTCTAGGTTTTGTAAGAGAGGACCAAACGGGTCTGATCAGAGTGGCATAGTAGGCTGAAGGATTGTTTCTACGAAAGTGTGACGACAAAATTACAGAGTAATTCATTTTAGAATGTTTCAATTATTTTATACACGTATAGTCTAGTCTAGGTTACGAGTCATGAATGTAGAAAGATTAAAAAAATGTATAAATCTGAGTTACTTTATAGAACGTTGAAGTGTTCATAAGCATGTAAAATTTCACGTTCGCGTAGTCTGTATTTTAAATTTTCAAACATACTCAAACACCTTATAATCAATCATGGCTCCACCAGTTCTAAGCACAACACAGGACCTCGTCTTTATTAAGCTAATATCATTAATCATAATAATTACTCTTAATTAGAACATTAGTCATTGCTTATAACAGTTATAGCTTTATTCTGATTTTTAATATTATGAAAGTTTAGAAAACTGAAAGGAATAAAAACTGGATTTAGAACTACCGGTAATTATACATAGTTTACTTATAGTGCTGAGAATAGTCAAGGATAACCTTAAAACTTTGAATCACTTAATAAAATATTGCTCAATAGATTAGCTCTGTTCTGCATAACTTATTTATAAAAGCAATTTATTAGTAAGGTATCTCTCTGCATGGGAACATAGAAAGCTTATTATTTAAGAAATGCAGCTTAGCTTGTTTAGAACCCTGAATTAAAGTATTCAGTCTCTAAGCTACAGTTCCCTTATCTAGAGTGTAGATAAAATAGAGTCTAGCTTAATTGTATTAATTCCAACGTACTTTCGGTTTAAAGATCTTTATTCCTCATTAAGACAATATTGTCACTTACATGAGAACAGTTAATATTATTGAATAAAAATAACAGACAGTAAACTCGATGCAGGTGCAGTAAAAATAATACTAATTCGGTAAGGAGCGAGCTCTCTGCATTCCTGTCATAAGGCGGTAGTCCAAGTAAAAAGATTTTACTTAGAGTGTTTCATTTTTATGAATATAAATTAATAATTTATTTTTAAATATTTTTGAACTCGCTTCTTTTACATCTGCTGGAAGTTTGTTGAAAATCTGTGCTCCCCTAAACGTTATATTGCGTTTTCCATAGTTAGTTCTTACGTTAGGCAATACAAGGTGATTGGCGCGACGTGTAGCATATTTGCTGGTTTTACTTTTTATTGTGAAATTAATTTGTGAGTGTATGAGCTTATGATTTATTTTATAGATTAGGATACATGTAGTATATGCATAATGTTGTTTTATGTTTAGTAGTTTAGTGTCTCTGTAAATAGTTTTAGTTGGTGTTCGCAAGTCATAATTAAGTAATATTTTGATTATTTTATTCTGTTTAATTTGAATTGGTGTTAAGTTTGATTCAGATTCATGACTGCCTCGTTGGTCTAGCGGTTGGCGTGTGCGACCGCTGATCGTGAGGTCTCGGGTTCGATTCCTGGGTCGGACCAAATGTTTGTATGATCTACAAATATTTGTTTCGGAGTTTGGATGTTTTCTATGTATAATATGTATGTATTTACAAAAAAAAAAGTAAATAAGTAGTAGTTGTCTAGTACCCATAACACCAGCTCTGCTTAGCTTGGGACTAGATGGCGTTGTGTGGTAGATGTCCGAAATATTTATTTATTATTTATTAGATGCATTTCCCCATAACTCTATGAGGTACAATAAATGAGGTTTAACAAGGGCATTGTAGATAAGAGGCCTAATTTTTTTCGGAATACACCTGACTATTCTGTATAATGACCCCACTAGTGAGGATAGTTTATTTGTGATGTGTTCTATATGGGCGTTCCATGTTAAGTTGCTATCTAGTATTAATCTAAGATATTTCTCTTGGTTAGTAAGTCGCAATACTTCTCCATTCATTTTAAGTTGAGGATAGTCAGACAGTTTTTTATTTTTAGCTTTAAATATTATGTATGATGTTTTAGAAGTATTAACGGTAAGGAGGTTGTGCTGAAACCGTTTTGGAGTGTGTCGAGGTCAGTTTGAGCACGTTCAATGATTTCAGTTATATTGTTTCCAAAATAGAACAAACACGTATCGTCCGCATATAAGGTTAAATGCCCTTGTAGTCCTGCTTGGTGTATATTGTTAATGTACACTAAAAACAACAAAGGTCCAAGGATAGACCCTTGAGGCACTCCACAAGTTAACAGTTTACGACTACTTTGATGTTCTCCCACTTTAACTACCTGATATCGATCACTTAAATAAGACTCAAGGATACCGTAGGCGTTTCCGGTAATACCAATACTCATCAGTTTTTTAAGTAGCAGAGAATGACTCACGGTATCAAAAGCTTTTTTTAAATCAATGAACACCCCCAGTGCCATCTGTTTATTGTCAATTTTTGTTTTTATATTGGTAATTAAATCAATTGTAGCACTGAGTGTGTTTGATTGAGATCGAAAGCCGTATTGCTGATTGTATATGAATCATTTTTACTTAAATACTCGTCTAGCCTTTTATATATATTTTTTCTAGTATCTTTGAGAGTACTGGTAGCACCGAAACCGGTCTGTAATTGCCAGGATCTGACTTTATACTTTCGCTCTATTAATATGGAATGTGCTTATTTTAGCAACTTTTGTCTAAGGACAACCTGTTTTTCAAACTGTATATTTATTCAACAGTGAAATGAACTAGATATGAACACAAGGAAGGCCATACTTACTTTTGACTTTTATTCCTTTCTTATTTAGTTCGCTTCTAGTCTAGGCAATCACATTTTAACTAATTTGTTTGGTATACGAATGATTATTTTAGTGCATATTGTGTATTATTTATTAAAGTTTCTTAAATATATTGGGATTTTTTTACTGGAGTATAATCGTCATACACTGCTGAACAGAGGTTTTTTTCTAAGGAGCGCCATCGCATCACAACCATCGAAGCCATGCCATCCAATGCCAGCCACTTTCTTCAAATCGTCCTTAGAGAAGCAACCTTAATTTACTAAATAAAAACGATAATAGTGGCCCCTAGCAAACAATAATTAATGACAAAATATATGTCCTTAAATATTTCATGCTATACCTCCTTGAGAGTCACACATATTTAAAAACACGTATAACTAAAATATATCTTTGAAACCACGTTCATTCGTAGCAAGAACAATGTTAAGAGAATTTAAAATTTCTCTAACCTATTTTTCGCATATTATCTGCTCGAAGGAAGTCGCAAAGACATTTTTATACTTAAAATATCTTCGTCGAGACGAAGAAATTCCTTCGAGCATCCGGCCATAGTTTGTGCATTCCTGTGTAGCTTGCGGCCAGCATATCGCTTCGCAGAGCCTTAGCAATATAGCTGTGAGCCTCGGCCCACTTCGCCTTTACCACCGTTTCCTTTACGGATATATAATTTGTTTGACAAGATTATATCCTCGGCTTAGATATTTCAATATTCGCGAGCAATACCCGGTTGACTTTTTAGTCATTATGCGGTATTTGTTAGATAGGACATGATTAGTTGATTTTTTACTTTAGCATCTCTAATTATATGTTACGGGTATTAACGCGATCACAATAGTATTTAAAACATACTTTTGAATTGATTAGGCTCTTCAATCTTTTCGTGACTATTTAGATAGGTTCCGCAGTTTTACTTGTTCATAGTTTTCTTAAAAACGGTTGGGACCATAGCAAATGACAAATTATATACTTAAATAGGAAAAAAGATATCACAAATATTTATGAGGTATTTGTAACATTTCAATATTTATAATTAATTATGTTATACATCATATTTTCATGTTGTATCATCAGGAAAATACTCTGAATTTTCATTCTGAAAATCTTTGAACGAATAGATTACATTCGTATAAAGTTTAGTTTACTAGTCTGGAATGAAAGATTACATTCAAACTAAGTGCTAATGCTTGTCTCAAAAACTTTTTATAGCATAGATTCAGTTCAAAATTAATGGTCTTCAATCTCGTTACACGGTTGGCTTTAAGTTTAATAGATAAATTTATTCTACGTAAAATTGTAATATCAATTACTGTTGTAAACTTAAGAGTAAGTTGTGTTTATATACAAAAAGATATATATATATATATATATACTCTTAATAGTTTCAATATGAACTGCGGAATTTAAATAAGTTTATAAGAAAATTGACACAATCAGAGTAATAGATAATTAAGAACGTAGGATTTCGTACTCTAATTAGCAATGAAAGTACAATAACTTCAAATTTTTTAGCTATTTACCTGCAGGTAAAGTAATGCTACACGATATCCCAATTCAATTTTAAGGTTTTACACTTTTTTCCATGCGGAAATTCCCTCGGATACCACCTCCTGTCGCATGTCGGATTCGAACCGACTAAAACCAATCCTCCATACCTTACCGCCGCAATGACTTCGTGCCCAGCGCTCAGTTGCCCAAGTCGTTCCTTACATTCCTCTACAAGGACCTGGCGGAATTGGGATTTCTGATCATCGATTTCTCGAGTCTCAGGACTCTTACCCAACTCCTGCGTTTCCTTGCGCTACTGAGGGCCGTAAAGGCTCTCACTGAAGCTATTTCAACCGTGATAAACCAATAGTTATATTCACTTAGGAGGAAACCTCTAGTTTACAAAAAAAAAACAGAATATCAGAATTTCTATTTACATCAAAGTTCATGTCATTAATAGCCACTGAAGACCGATAATTTAAATGGGAGGTTTCTTTCTACCTGTTATTTCTGTATGGAAGTTACAAATATTTAGTTCTGAAAACACTACTAGTCTAGCACGAAGATATTTACACTACAAACGGAAATGTAAAGGAGATTATTAATTATTCTCACACATAGTTATTAAATTTGATGCAATCACTATATGCTAGCTTGCAAAATACCACATCGTTTTAGGAGGTGCAAACTAATTTCTAGTAATGAAATCCAATTTTTATCCCACATTAGTGTCAGCATACCATTTCTCTTCGAAATATTGTTTTCATTAGACATATTTATAATCTATACTAATATTATAAAGCTGCAGAGTTTGTTTGTTTGTTTGAACTCGCTAATCTCAGGAACTACTGGTCCGATTTGAAAAATTATTTCAGTGTTGGATAGTCCATTTATCGAGGAAGGCTATGGCTATATTTTATTTTCAAAAAAATTAGAGATCCGTATGAAAATTGCTATTTTGTAACCCAAGGTGTGAAATCGAAAACCTATTTTTGCGTGCGCTGCAAAAAGTATTGACAATAGAACAAAATAATTTATTACGGGTTTGTAGGTCCCATTAAGATCTACAAAAAAGTCCGCGAGAGCATATATCTAACTATCATGGTTTAGTCACAATAACCGCTTTTGTGTTCAAAAAAATTATTAAATCGTCTGAAGAAAGAAACTACGTTAAATGTGTATCGTATTATTAATCCTTATCCAAATAAAGCATTATGTTATCAAGGGTGTTTGTGTAGAAGTTAAATACTTTTTGTTTCATCCCATTCGGAAACAACGCTACTTTCTTCTCTATAACCATAAGATAATACATATAAACAAGAAAAAAATTAACAAAATAAAAACCCACTTCAAGGTTCGACTCGATTTCTCTTGGATGCCATCATGCGATCTCCTTTCCATTAAAAATAATATATATAATAATATCATTAAAATCGGTTCATAAACGACGAAGTTATCCGCGAACACACTTAAAAAAATAAAAAAACGGTCGAATTGAGAACCTCCTCTTTTTTTGAAGATGGTTAAAAATTTGTTTCCATTTTCGTTCTTGGTTCTTTTACCAACGATCACACTCCACAATTTTTCGCACATACGTCGCTTATTAGATTACTAAACTGCTCGAATCAATTACCCTGCATCATACAGACATCAAAAGTGTCTAGGGATCAACATATGTGTCTAGGGATCAACATATATTTTTGCAATAACTTTTCTCCTGATTGATATTAATTAAAATTTTCTTTAAGGATTCATCAAATAAAGTGTTTTCGTTTGTCACAGTAACGATAAACCAAGTCACCTTTGCATTAATAAAGAAATTTGCCATTTTCCTAATAAAAGGATTTTTGACATTTGAACCACTAACATTAAAGTTCGAAAAAAAGACTGAAATAACAGTTTTCTTTAAAATTTTATTAGGTAACTTAAACAATTAATAATCCGTGTTTCTACCGCGAACACTAACACAAGAACATCGGTTTGGCATACTCAAAATAAGTTCATCCAAATCACGCTGTGGAATGGCCGCCCATGTTCGTTGCAACAACAAAAAAAGGTCTTCTTGCGACTGGATACCCTCCATATTCGGCAGAGCTCTTCTCTGTAGCATATCCCATGCATGCTCAATCGGGTTCAAGTCTGGCGACTGAGCAGGCCAGGGCCAAAGCCACATCTCAATCTCAAGAAATCGGCATAAAAATGCTTGATCCCTAGACACTTTTGATGTGTGTAGTTACTAACTAGTTACCAAATAGGTGGTACTTTGCTTTGATTTTAATGAATTAAATCGACTAAAGATTGTTTACTTGAGCTTGCAGTAACCATATTG
Source organism: Diaphora mendica (assembly GCA_949125395.1). Taxonomy (NCBI): domain Eukaryota; kingdom Metazoa; phylum Arthropoda; class Insecta; order Lepidoptera; family Erebidae; genus Diaphora; species Diaphora mendica. The sequence continues at coordinate 19,779,882 of OX421313.1, read as the reverse complement.
ATACAGATCGATAGGTCGTATGAAATTGTTGGTTTATTTCATGAACTACTGCACGTTTGGCCTAGAGGTTTAACGGTCACCACGCCGTTTCCTACTTCGCCAAGTGTCGTGGGTTCAAATCCCACGTAGGACAACACTTTCTGTGATCCACAAATTGTTGTTCTGGGTCTGGGTGTTCTTTGTGTCCGTTTCATGTATGTGTGTAAAGTCCCCCGCGACACAGGATTTATTCCTAGTGCGGGAGTTGTCTTTTTAAACAAAAAAAACTCTAAGGCATTCAATACCGTTTCTATCACTAGCTTGATTACCAAAATGAAATCTGTAGGAGCATGGGGAATAATACTGGATATATTTAAAAGTTATTTGTTGTTAAGTTTTATTTCTTCCAATTTTTATGTATTATTATGCCCAAATGTAAGAATTAATAATTTTAATGATAAAAGTTGTCTTTCTTACTTACAATGTGCCTTAAAGCTATGTTTTATGTAATATCCATCAATTTCAGTTAATCCATCCAAAAGTCCATTTCAGTTAATTGAAAATAACGATTTGTAGTATGATTAAAGCTTTTTTATTTAATGTCAGTCACTAAAGTAAAAATTTAAACTTACGTAAAGTACCTACCTTATTTCGAGGAAACAGTCACTTAAATAAAAATCAAAACTTACGTAAAGTACCTACCTTATTTCAAGGAAACAGCTTTAGGATAACGAGATTTTTACCTGTAATTGATTCTACGATTATCAATAAATTAATATTCTATGTATATATGAACAAAAAGCGCTAACAATTGTGCATTTTACTAATAAATAAGTTTTGCATTAGTAGTTGGTTCAAATGTAAAATTTTCGATCTTGGGTACTTAAAATTGCGAATGGGCTTTGACATCAGTTGTGTACTGTATTCCAGGACAGCTAGAAGGTAACAGAATCATTCAAACCGTATAGTAGATATGTGGAAGAAATTTAGTTACAGTTAAATTTTGATGAAAACAGAACCACTTTAATCTGAATAGTAATATTTATTCAGCAACTGTCTTAGACTGTATCTAACATAGACAACTCACGCTAGAGCTTGTGGCATAGTAAACATATACTAAGATTTCATTTGATGACATCCATTAGTACAGTCAACACATTCCAACTATTTGGTTAATATTGCACTAGTTCTAATAATGTTTATTTAAGCTCGATGTCTCATAATCCGCGCAGAATCCATGAGTTGATCGACTAAAAATTACTTATCAGCTAGTATTTGCGATATTGTTGTCATATCTTAGGTCATATTAATATTGTTCACTGTATTATTGTATCTCTTATCTTTTCATGTATCTTTCATTTCATTTTTTTATATATAATGTTTTTTGGTGATATTCTAGTGTCAGAGTTACAGGGGGAGGTATTAGGAGGGGAGGGGATGTATTAAGGAATAACTGCATTCATTTGATGAAAGTCTTAAAATAAATTCTTAACACCCGGGTTGACACGCGAACGGAATGATGCTGCTTTCTTTGGTTTTATGAAAACCAAAGGCGGCAGCATCATTCCGTTCGCGTCAGCCCATTTATACAGGAGCATGATTTTTCCACTAAATTTTAAAGAGATTGATAAATTGTTGTATTTAAATAACCATACGATAAGAAGAGAGCTTTAATTTACTATCGCAAATAGAAACACCATAACAATTAGTATACTACTGAATGAAAAAATTACGAACATAACGGATCATCATAGAATCTTCCCCCTGAGAGAAACCCTATTTATTCGGAGTGCTTTGTGGGAAAAGTTTGTTAGGACTGGTTATAACAATGCAACTTTAAATTGCATACTAAGTTAAACTGTAATATTATGTTGACGTATTATTTCAAAGTAAAACGTACTTTCACAAACACTGGAAATTATTATTCCTAATATCCTCATAATTACTTAAATCTTTGACTTAAAAATAACAACTTTGAGAAAGAGACAAAGCCAAATAAACATGTTCTTCAACGACTCGATAAATAATTCTGATCCCAAAACTGAATCGTTTTATATAACGACACTCACCGCAGTTCATTTTAACCACTAACGTCGTATAGATTTCAAAACAACTTCATCAATACATGTCGAACGGCAAAGTGTGAATACTGCAACTTGCATACAGCCTCGGTTACATATCTGTTTGTTACCTAAAGCAATTTACTTCGTTTGTGCAAAACTAGCCAAACAGGCTCACGGTACGAATTGTGAGTGTGACTGTTTACGTCATAAATTAACCACGTCGATTGCTCTGTGGTGAGATTTTCGTTTAAGGCAAGCTTTTATTTTCAGTGCGGGTTTGGCACCGCGTTACTTAAAAATACAAGAGTGACTTAAAATAGGTAAAAGCTACTACATTAAGCATTTCTTGGATAGTCCATCGAAATAAACATTACGGCAGGAATGGTTAACTTTATATAAAATAATAATAATAATAAAATTTTAACAAAAACCGACTTCAAGGTTCGACTCGATTTCTCTTGGATGCCATCATCAAATCTTAGTGTCCTTATCATGGTACCACCGTTCCTATCTCCTTTCCATTAAAAAAAGAATCATCAAAATCGGTTCATAAACGACGAAGATATCCGCGAACACACATAAAAAATAAAAAAAAAACATATAGGTTGAATTGAGAACCTCCTCCTTTTTTTAAGTCGGTAAAAAAAGAAACAATAGCAATATTTATACACAAGCGTCAAAAAATTCTTCTGCATCATCGCCTACTGGTAGCTTTCCCAAAAGGCTGGCAGCATTGCCACGTTGAATGGCAATGCTAATTCTCTGTGCTAGAAAAAGGCTGGCTTTCTGGTCACGAGAAGTGTCAATCAGTTGCTTAGCTTTAAACATAGCGCGAGCATTCGGACGATGAACCTAGCAAACTTTATTAATTACTATAGTTAATGGGTGAGCTGAAATTTTCAGACCTGAAAGTTAAGAGAGAGAGAGCAGCACTCGTTAATAAATACTAGTGAATGTAGTTGTGTGTCTTTGCATTTACATTGTAAATGACTGGGAGACGTGTGTCCCAGGAGACTATGCCGAAAAATAAGAAAAAATTGTGCCTGATGGAAAGCATAAGCAGAATCCAAGAGTGTTGGTCACCATACTTACTACGAATGCAAACAATAAACTATGGTGACCCACACCATGGCGGCCTAGTGATGTTTCTGCATCATTGGGCCTCCGGTCTCGCACTCACCAACGAAACACAACAGCACGAACGCTGTCAGTTTACGTTGATTTTCTTATAAGACGTTTCTAAATATTCGGATTACTTAGATGTTGACTCACTGGACTCTTAATGTTCAAAAATACGAAATCTACTAAACAAGGTACAGAGATTTGAATGTGTTTTTAAAATTCAAAACACAATCATCATAAGCAAGTCTTGAATGCTAACAATTTAACTACAATATGAATCAAAAAACATGCTCACAATATAACTATCACACCAACATCATTGCACAAAAACTAAAGTTTTATTTGCACAACTTGCGTTTCGAAACCGCTAAGAGCATAAAACAGGACAATTTTATCTCATAACAAGTTTCAATGGCGTCGCCCGTGGGAACAGGCCGCATAAACTTACAAACGACACACAACTTTGCGCGCTCCGGGAATGACCCGCACTCTACCACGCTCCACTTTTAATACTACTGTGGCCGTTATAAAATCCAGAGCACATCAGGCTCTTCCCTTTTGTACAGTAGTGAATTTAAAACGCAAGAATTGCAGCTCGTATTTTCTAAATTTAAAATTTTAAGTACAATAAAAAAGGAGTTATTTTTTTTAGGTGTCATCTACATAAAAATGTTGGATTAGCCAAGAAAATTCTCGCGTCATACATCCAGAAGCCATGCCGTTTCGAGGAAAATATAAAAAGTAAGAAGTTATCCTATCTTTTTAATGTTTTTTTTAGGGTTATGCTAACAAGAATCTTTTGAATTTTCGCAATATCTGCCTGTATGAGCCGCTGATAGAAAATAACTACCGCCTACCATGAATGGCTGCAACTCAAGAAACAAAAGCTCGTAGCCGACTTTTGAAAAGTATCGATAGTAGAATCGCATGATTATAATCACCGTGATAATAGTAGTTAGAGATAGTTTTAATATGAACTACATGTTATCCATCGATTTTAGATGTACTTGAGGAATTCCACCGTAGACTGACAAAAGTCTTCACATTGCTGTAAATACACTACTCTTGCACTGCGGGAATAATCTATGTATGCATAACCTATAACTGACATGTTTTTCCTTGTGCGACAGTAGACCACTAACACAACAACATACGAATTCCCAGTGCATATTCGTACGTTATTTGATAATAAAGATTACGTTTGTCGCGATAACTACATTCTGCTCGGACAAAAGAGTAAATTATGTCATTAGCGATAATAAGACGGAAGTGGTTGGCGCAGTAATGTTCGCGTTTCCTCGCCGCAACACAGCACCAGTGCAGTTCATTAACAGAATTAATGCTCTGTGTAACCTTTGTAGCAGAGAAACGCCTCTGGTAATGCCACACTGTGATATATGTGCCATAACTGTAAACATGCAATTTGGGTAATTTCGTACCAATGTCATTAAGGTGATTTGTGTCTCATTTAGTAAATGGGGCTTCTGTTTTGTCACACTTTTGTGTATTACATTTATAATTTTGAATCTTGATTAAAGCTATTATTGGTTCAAGTAATAATTTGATTTCTTTTAATTGTTATGCTTCAAATAATCAAACAAGTTGTCAGGCACGTAGAAAAAGGTATAAAAAACTTCTGCTCGTTCCCGACGATGCCAAGAAGTATTGATGAAGTTGATAAATCATCGTGATCATTCAAACAGGCTAGATTTCATTATTATTATTATCTAAATGCAATGAAGTATATCTATAAGATCTAATAAATAATTTATTAGCTGCAACAGCTTTAAGAAAAAAAATCTCTTCATGAAAAAAACTCTCTGCCAAAAAGACACTTAAAAGCGTAAAATAAACTGGTTCTTCATAAATTGCCTATACCTAATTCTTTATTCATTTCAATAGTAGTATTATAATGTGTGCTAGGTAGATACGTGTGAAATTGAAAGAATTATCCTCCAACTCCTAACCGTTGAGGAGTTGTACCTTCCACCTTCCATCATCAGCTTACCTAAATAATTTGAAAGAATACGACTAAAGGTAACATATACACATATGATATTTAAAGATTTATCCTCCAACTCATAACCGTTAAGGAGTTGTACCTTACATCATCAGCTCATCATCATAAAATGATGACTACCAGACGCAAATACCGGTGTAAGTTCAGAAAATATACGAAAAACATAGTATGTGCCTATAAAAAATGAGGGTTTCCCTCGATTTCCCTGGGATCCCATCATCAGATCCTGATATGCTGGCAATGGGACCACCTCGGAAGCATACCCATTTGAATACAAAAAAAAAATTCAAAATCGGTCCACAACTGACGGAGTAATCGGTGAACATACATAAAAAAAAAAAAAAAAAAAAAACATACAGTGGAACATAGAACCTCCTCCTTTTTGGAAGTCGGTTAAAAATTTATACCTAAATACAAGGTAGAAAGTAAACACTAATTAAGATCAATTTGCTCATTTATATTTCCGTACTCGTACATGTTAATTAATTATAATGAAGGCAGAAATCTGTCAATCGGTATTTACGTGATTCTGAAGCCCAAAGCCTTCCTTTGAACGTGACTAGTTTAATTAAGTTACAATCCTAATTACGAGTCCTAAAGGGTAACATTACACGTTAACCTGTGGAGATAGCTGTGAATTGTAGCACAAAAATCTAGTTTAATTTATTAGTCACTAGCTGACACACGCAACCTCGTTTACGTCTCCTATTGCCCATATTCTTCATTGGTGCTCCGCTCCTATTGGTCTTAGCGTGTTGATATATAGCCTATAGCCTTCCTCGATAAATAGGCTATCTAACACTGAAATAATTTTTCAATTCGGACCACTAGTTCCTGAGATTAGCGCGTTCAAGCAAACAAACAAACTATTCAGCTTTATATATATTAAGTATAGTATATAGATGTTTCATGTTTTTTTGTGATATGGAAATACATATCCCCATTATCTGTTGTTACATGAGTATAAATACGTATATATATATCTTTTGTTCGAGTAGGTACCTGCAACTCTGCGGTGTAGTCCCTCTCATAGTGAAGGAAGAAGGGAAAGGTTTATCAGATGTTTTTTTAAAACCTCATCATCAACCTATCACATTCCACCGCTGGACATAGGCCTCTTCAGTTACAAGCTACTTGGTTCGATCCTCACCCTCGCATCCAGCTTTAACCAGCCATCTTGGGTAAATCATCGCTCCACTTGGCCTGTGGGCGTCCTACACTACGTTTGCCGAAATGCAGTCTCCAGACAATAACACTTTTAGCCCAATGCCTATCAGTTCTGAGACTAATATGGCCAGTCCACTGCCACTTCAACTGGCTAATCTTATAGGCTATGTTGATGACCTTGGTTCTCTGCCGGATCACCTCATTCCTGATACGAGAAACATCGAGCCTTTCCATAGTACGCTGAGCGACTTTAATCTTGTTGACCTGCTATACCATAAGTGTCCACGATTCGGCTCCGTATATCATTATGGGTAGGACGCACTGATTGAAGAATATTTAAGCACTGTGGGATCGACGATGAGAAGATACGGTGTAGCTTCCCAAAAACTTTTAAAACTTGCCGAAAATCATTTTATTACATCCCTCAATTTTTGAAATTCGAAAGTAATTCTGTCTGTTACGCTTTTATGACTAAACCGCTGCACCCATTTCCATGGAATTTATCATGGAGACATTTTAATTATTGAGGAAGTACAGTTGCTACCTTTTACCACGATAACCAAACACATGCAGGCAAAGCCGCGGGCAAAAATTAGTTTTGATTTAAAAATTGTTATATATTTCAATTAACATTGCATTAATACTAATAATTTTAGTTAACTTTTACATATAAACCGATCTAATACTCAAGAAATGAATTGATAACGAAATAGATGAGAACATTTGTCTAAAACTTTTGAAAACCCTCACAACTGGGCATTCTACAAATTTTAGTTAGCCCATTTCGTGGAGCTTGAAAATGAGTAGAATTTAACACCACTTTAAATTTTAGGCACCACATAATTGCGGTTTTAAGTACCAACCCTATTAACTTTGCACTTACAGTTTTTGTATATGTATGTCTGCTTAAATAGCTGTAATTACAGTGAAAGTTCTGAGTAGTAACATTGTTCTGTTTATTGACCATGAACATAGTACAAACCCATGAATTCTCGAGCTAGTTGTTGCATGCTTATTTCTATCCAACTTTTTTTATAAAAGACTAGCTGACCCATGCCCACTTCGTTGGGCGGTAAACATTTTTTTCTCCGACTTACTTTGCATATCCGGCTACCACGAAAAAGTCTTTCCACTTTTCGGGATATTATGTAGCTTATTTCACTCACAAATAACGTAGGCTTCTATTGGTAAAATAATTTTCAAAATCGGTTCCGTAGATCCAGGATTACCCCCTACAACGTCACAATCTCACAAACGCACAAACTTTACCTCTTTATATAATGGTATAGATAACTCCCGTGTTATAAATACATCCTGTGTCGCTAGGGAGTTTACGAACACACATGAAACGAACACGAAGAACACCCAGACTCAGAACAACAGTTTGTGGATCACTAAAAGTGTTTTTAAATATGGTGATCGAATCCACTCAGAGCAGTAGGAAGCAGCGAAATGGATGCTTAAACCACTATGCCACTCGTGCAGTCAAGACGATGTTTATCTTGGGAATTCAGATGAAATGAGGAGAAGCTGTCTGTATGGCCGCCGTGACACAGGATACGTTTAAGTACAGGAGTTGTCGATATTTAAATAAATAAATACCTACAGGAGTAAACGCGGTCTTGTGGTCACCTTGACCTTCTAGTACATAGAAACCTATACCTTAAATTCCTTGATGTTGTGACCAGACATCATTGACTGTGATCTCAGTTTTTAACGTATATATATGCCCTAGCTGACCCACGCAACCTCATCTACGTCTTCTATACCCCATAGCATGATGTTATACCGGCGTAAACAAATTTGTTTATCATAAAAAAGGTTATAGTTACAAAATATTAAAAGATAGACATATTGTCGCGGAATTTTATTTAGAACTTTTAAAGGGGACCATTCTTTAATACATTGTTTTTGTGAAACTTTAACTGTTTACACAGCTCTCAAAAGGAAAAAAAATCCGTTGTTTTGGCAATATTTTTATTGATACTCTTCCCTATTCCTTTATAACTAGGCTTTCTAGTATTGAAAGAATTTGTCAAATCAGATCAGTACCCTCATTTTTTAAAGGCACATACTATGTTTTTCGTATATTTTCTGAAGTTACACCGGTATTTGCGTGTGGCAGTCATCATTTTATGATGCTGAGCTGATGATGTAAGGTACAACTCCTTAACGATTAGGAGTTGGAGGATAAATCTTTAAATATCATATGTATATATGTTACCTTTAGTCGTATTCTTATAAATTATTTAGGTAAGCTGATGATGGAAGGTGGAAGGTACAACTCCTCAACGGTTAAGAGTTGGAGGATAAATCTTTAAATGTCATATGTATGTATGTTACCTTTAGTCGTATTCTTTCAAATTATTTGGGTAAGCTGATGATGGAAGGTGGAAGGTACAACTCCTCAACGGTTAGGAGTTGGAGGATAATTCTTTCAATTTCATACGTATCTAAAGACCTTCAGTCGTATACTTTCAAGTTATTTAGGTGAGCTGATGATAGAAGGTTAAACTCTTCAACAGTTAGGAATTAGAGGATGATTTTAATATTACACGTAAGTATAGACCTTAATTTGTATTCTTGATGATGAAATTTGATGAAATAGTTCAACTTACTACTTACCTACGATTGTTTGCACTAAAAACTGACAAATAAAAACTTTTTATAAAAAAAAAACTGACTTTCAAAAAACATCCAACGAAAACTCTCTGAACACTTAAAAGCGTAAAATAAACTGGTTCTTCATAAATTGCCTATACCTAATTCTTTATTCATTTCAATAGTAGTATTATAATGTGTGCTAGGTACCTAAAATCTGTTTGAAGTCGGTGCTAAGCCAAAAAGAATACAAACGAACAATTACAAAAGTCTAAGCGATAGTGACTTGGCACCGACTTCAAACAGATTCTAGGTACCTAGCACACATTATAATACTACTATTGAAATGAATAAAGAATTAGGTATAGGCAATTTATGAAGAACCAGTTTATTTTACGCTTTTAAGTGTTTTTTTGGCAGAGAGTTTTCGTTGGATGTTTTTATAATATTATTCTTTGATGCGCCGCTCCTATTGGTCTTATTATCTGACTCTAACTCTTCTGATTTATAATATTAGTATTGATAATGATATATTATAGAATATGCTAAAGATGAAAAAATAATTGCGCTAAATGGTAGTACAATTTGAAATTGACAAAAAAATCAACATTTGAAACACATGATATATGAAAGAATATTCATAACTATAATGTTGAAATATGACATTATCCTGTTTGCTATGATCAATAAATGGAATTAATCTGTTAATGCCAATTAATTAAGCGGTAACAACTGTGTAATTAAAATCAAGCAGCTTCGAATTATTATTTTTTTATGTTCGACCTCTTATACTTGTAATTAGGAGAACTGAGTACATATTATATTAATGAGATGAATTAGATATGTATTTAATTGTAATATCGAAGAAGAAAGCCTTAATATTTGCGCACTGAAAATGTGATAAAACGTTATAATCTACTTTTTTATCGCCTAGCTTCCTTAGCAGTATTTGTAAGTAGATAATTTTATGATTATACTAGCTGATCCGGCAAACGTTGTTTTGCCATAAAAAATAAATAAAATTCGGTATATAAAATAGATGTTGGTCGATTCTCAGACCTACCCGATATGCACACCACATAAAATCGGTCCAGCCGTTTCAGAGGAGTATGGTAACTAACATTGTGACACGAGAATTTTATGTATAAGATTAATCTGTTTTTAATTAATCATTCATTACTTATCCAACTACGTAGCACTATCAATTTGTGTATGTACATTATGTTTTTTTTTATTATATTGATTATTACCATCGCAATAATAATTCAAGTTATACTAGTTGAGGGAACTGGAATCGAACACATTTAACACGGAAATTCTACTGCCAGGAGATATAGATCCTGTGATCAAATTTCCACTGTTTAACTTTTTGTAATAGGTAGGTACTAATATCCATCCAGTGTCCCATACTTACGTCGATATACCATCAACTTGGTCATAGGCAGTTTAGTCGTATTTGTAAAATATATAGTACGATAGCCAACCCCTCCTCGTGGAATACAGATACTTTGAAATTCTAGAAAAACTATTTTGTAAAGGAAGCGAACAGGCTCTAAAAATCTAATTAAAAATGTATCCTTGCGGCTTACAAAAGTATCAAATTGTGCCTCCTCACCAAACAAAAAGCTCCACTTTCAATAATTTTTCGCAAAATCCCTTCGTAAATTAATAAACAGACGATGTCCGTACGTTAAACAGTCAAGCCCGACGGAAATTTGGGCTGCCCCTAAGGGAATCTGGTTTAAGTGCCTAACCAATTACCAGAGGGGAATTTTTAATCTCCTCATTATAAATTGAAGCTGCACTGCAGCACTGAAATTATGTATAGAATTATGAGATTAAAGGGCAGAGCACAGTAAATTATAACCATCAATAAACAAAATAGGCGTTGACATTTATTTTCATTGCGGTTGTCATTACAATTTGATTTATTTCAAGCTCGTATAAAATATGGGTAGTTTTCAATTTATTACATTAGATTTAATTCATTTCGTGTTAATGGAATATAATCATTAATGTAAAAAGAAGAAATCCCGATCCGGGAATCGTACTAGAGACTTCTTGATCGACAGTCGCATATGCCAACCGCTAGACCAATGAGACAGTCTTGTAAATAATTATATAAGTGACAGAGGCTTTTGTACCATCATAAATTGAAATATGTACTGGAAATTGCAGGACTGGAAATTGGAGGCATCTCAGTGAGTATGGTGAGTTCTCTTGGATTTTACTTATGCCGAGCCTGGAAGAGATTGCCGTTGAGCAATAAGGCCGCCAGTTGTACTACCGCCCTACCTAGCTTTTAGTTATGTATCACACCTGCAACACCAGAAGCGTTACAAGTGCGTTGCCGGCCTTTTGGGTATGGGGGGGTAGAGGGATTGGGGTATGGGCCTCCAGTATCCTCACTCACTCGGTGAAACACAGTGCAAGCACTATTTCACACCGCTTTTCTGTGAGGCCGTGGTATCACTCCGGTCGAGCCAGCCCATTCATGCCGAAGCGTGGGTCTCCCACGGTAGAGAATTCTAGTATAGAACCAGTTCACTAGTTTCTATAGGCGGAACGTATTTAGTACATTAAAGATAGTACGGACAATAGATAAACTTTGATCGATAAAGTTTAAATGCAAGCCACGAGTTTGGCCGATGTTTGAAGACATGTCCGGAATAGTTATTGTTGTTTGAAGCTGTAATGGACAACCTAGGACATAGGGAAGTCAGTGTTTACGTCCCACTAACTTGATACGTATATTTAGAATTACAAATTTTTAACTATAGTTTCTATGATATAGTTTGATCTCTGTTACAGTTTTCACTAGTGTAATTTTAGAACCTACTGGGTGCATTTTAGGTGTGAGTTTTCATATTGCCCGTCCTATTGCCCGTGGCTTGATAATTTTGCTCCGTTTTTCAAACTTTCTTCATTGGTGCTCCGCTCCTATTGGTCTTAGCGTGATGATATATAGCCTATAGCCTTCCTCTATAAATAGACTATCCAACACTGAAATAATTTTTCAAATCGGACCAGTAGTTCCTGAGATTAGCGCGTTCAAACAAACAAACAAACACTGCAGCTTTATAATATTAGTATATATATATACTAGCTGTTGCCCGCGGCTTTGCTCGCGTGGAAGTTGATTATATATATTTAATTAAAACTGTGTAAGTATCTATGAATACTGTGTTCATGTTTTTAAACGTATTTATTTATAATCAATAGCCCTTTAAAATTGACTTTCATACACACTTTCGACCCTTATTTTAACCCCTTTAGGAATAGAATTCCCATAAATGCTGATATAAGTATTAATTTATTTGTAATCAAAAGCCTGAAGACAAAGTTTCAGGCTACTAAATTAAAAAATGACGGACTTCCAGTCTAGCCTAGGGATAGAATATCCAGAAACGCTTAAATACGTATCTCATCATCATCATCGCAGTCCACTGCTGGACATAGGCATCTCCAATTGCACGCCACTTGGTACGATCCTCAGCTTCTCTCATCCAGCTCCTGCCTGCCGTCTTGGGCAGATCATTATTCCACCTGGCCTGTGGACGTTCTACGCTACGTTTGCCGAGACGCGGTCACCACTCACGAACCCGTTTACCCCAACGGTTATCAGTTCTGCGGCTAATATGGCCAGCCCACTGTCACTTCAGCTTGCTTATCCTGTGGGCTATGTCAATGACCTTGGTTCTCTACCGGATCACCTCATTCTTGATGCGATCCCTTAGAGAAACGTTGAGCTTTTGTGATGAGAAAAATAAATCATTATTATTATTATAGCCCTCTCCATAGCACGCTGAGCGACTTTGAACTTGTGGACCAGCCGTGTCGTAAGTATCCACGTTTCGGCACCGTATGTCATGACAGGTAGGACGTATTGATTGAAGACTTTCGTATTTAGGCACTGTGGGATTGACGATGAAAAGACCCGACAAAGTTTCCCAAACGCTGCCCAACCCGGCTGAATTCTCCTGTTCACCTCGTGCTCGAAGTTGTTTCTACTTTACTGCAAAGTCTGCCCGACGTACCACACATATTTTTGAACAACTTCGAGAACGGCACCGTGAACCACAACCGGTTCCAGTAGAACATGTTCATCCATACGTATCTACTCATTTTTAATCAGTAGCCATAAATAAAGTTGCATGGATCTAACTTCAAGAATGACGGACTTCCAGAATAATGGACTTCCAGAATAACCTATTTACGAAATTTCAACCCCTATTTCACCCCCTCAGGGGTGGAATATCCAGAAACGCTTAAATATGTATCTAATCATTTTTAATCAGCCAAAACACAAATTTTCATGTTTCTCACTTAAAAAATGACGGATTTCCTTACAAACTTTCAACCCCTATTTCACCCCTTAGGGGTAGAATATCCAGAAACGCTTCAATACGTACCTATCTACTCATTTTTAATCAGTAGCCCAAAACTAAATTTTCATGTTTCTCACTTATAAAATGACGGATTTTCCTACAATCTTTCAACCCCTATTTCACCTCTTTAGGGGCATAATATCCAAAAACTCCTAAATACGTATCTAATCATTTTTATTTAGTAGCCCAAAAATAAAGTTTCATATTTCTAATTAAAAAAATTACGGACTTCCATACAAACTTTCAACCCCTATTTCACTCCCTTAAGGGTAGAATATCCAGAAACGCTTAAATACGTATCTACTTTTTTTTCATCAGTAGCCTAAAAATAAAGTTTCTTGATTCTAACTTAAAAAATGATGAACTTCCATAAAAAAATTCAACCCCTATTACACCCCCTTAGGGGTAGAATATTAAGAAACGTTTAAATACGTATCTATTCATTTTAAATCAGTACCCCAAAAATAAAGTTTCATGTTTCTTACTTAAAAAATGACGAATTTCCATACAAACTTTCAACCCCTATTTCACCCCCTTAGGGGTAGAATATTCAAAAACGCTGAAACACGTATCAATTCATTTTTAATCAGCAGCCAAAAAATAAAGTTTCATGTTTCTAACTTCAGAAATGACGGCCTTCCAGACTGACCTATATACGAAATAACAACCCCTATTTAACCTCATAGGGGTAGAATATCCAGAAACGCTTAAATACGTATCTACTCTTTTTTAATCAGTAGCCCAAAAGTTAAGTTTCATGTTTCTTACTTAAAAAATGACGAACTTCCATACAAACTTTCAACCCCTATTTCACCCCCTTAGGGGTAGAATATTAAGAAACGTTTAAATACGTATCTATTCATTTTAAATCAGTACCCCAAAAATAAAGTTTCATGTTTCTTACTTAAAAAATGACGAATTTCCATACAAACTTTCAACCCCTATTTCACCCCCTTAAGGGTAGAATATTCAAAAACGCTGAAACACGTATCAATTCATTTTTAATCAGCAGCCAAAAAATAAAGTTTCATGTTTCTAACTTCAGAAATGACGGCCTTCCAGACTGACCTATATACGAAATAACAACCCCTATTTAACCTCATAGGGGTAGAATATCCAGAAACGCTGAAATACGTATCTACTCTTTTTTAATCAGTAGCCCAAAAGTAAAGTTTAATGTTTCTTACTTAAAAAATGACGAACTTCCATACATACTTTCAACCCCTGTTTCACCCCCTTAGGGGTGGAATTTCAGAAATTCCTTTCTTAGTGCTCACTTACGTTACATAAAGAACCTACATGCAAAATTTCAGGATTCTAGCTTCAGCGGTTTGGGCTGTGCGTTGATCTCTGGGTATGTCAGTCAGTCAGTCAGTCACCTTACTCTTTTATATATATAGATTATACTAGCTGACCCACGCAACCTCTTTGCGTCTCCTATTGCCCGTAGCTAGATACATTTTCCCCCGTTTTTTAAACATTCTTCATTGCTGCTCCGCTCCTATTGGTCTTAGCGTGATGATATATAGCCTATAGCCTTCTTCGATAAATGTACTATCCAACACTGAAAGAATTTTTCAAATCGGACCAGCGGTTCCTGAGATTAGCGCGTTCAAACAAACAAACAAACAAACTCTTCAGCTTTATATATTAAGTATAGATTATATTAGTAAGATTAGTAAGATTGGATTTTATTTGTGGTAAAACTGATATGAAAAGAATTAAAATAAAGTTCAAACGAACTAAAATCATTCGTTTAAAGTTGTTTTGTCGGTTTCGTACTTGCAATTACGCCTCTTTTACTCGTAATGTATTATTATATTTGTTTAATTTGATCAAAACATCAATATTATTAATTTAATTACACTGTAACATAACTTGATTAAGAGTCGAAATGAACTAAGATTTTAGAAGCATTACCGACTTCAAAACAGACTTCAGACATTATGATGAATTGCATTCTCGACGTTTTATCTTTCCCCCTTTCAACCAATTAGTTATCTATTCTTCTACATATATAAAAGAGGAAGGTGACTGACATACCTAGAATCCTGAAATTTTGCATGTACGTTCTTTATATAGCGTAAGTGAGCACTAAGAAAGGAATTTTGGAAATTCCACCCCTAAGGGGGTAAAATAGGGGATGAAAATTTGTATGAAACGTTTTATTCCTGTAATGGATTTGCTTAAAACAATATAGTGGGGTTAAAGTAATGAAATACGTATTTTAGTATTTTTCAAAATGCCACCCCTAAGAGGGTAAATTAGGGGATGAGCGAAGCCGAATGCAAAAGCTAGTACCTTATAATTTATATAACGGCATATAATGGGAATTAAACCCACACAAAACATAACTGAATTTAAAAATACAATTCCAAAAAATGATCGAATTCTCGAAAGTATCTACCCAACAAATACATATGAATTAAGAACGCCTTACTTCTTCTAAAGTCAGGTAAAAGAACGTAATCCAAACCAATATCATAAATGCGAAAGTAACTCTGTCTGTCCGTCAGTAACACTTTTACAATTAAACCGCTGCAATGATTTCAATAAAATTTGGCATGGAGATACTTTAATTCTTGAGGAAGAACATAGCCTATTCTTTACCGCGATATTTTCAGATTTAAATACGATACTCGACTACTAACTACTAAATAATTTGACTGCACGGATATCGTTGTTGTCTAAGTGGCCACCTATTAGGGCATGCAACCCGGTTTTTCGGTTACCTGAATTAACCGGTTAACCGACTAATTGGAAAACCAAATTAACCGGATTTTTTACTCAAAAAACCGGATTTTTCGGTTTTTTTTTCAAGGGATTGGAAAAGGTACGTAAGTGTTTTCATGTTAAAATAAAAAAAATGGTTGTATACATAGCGAGATAAAGCCGCATGAGTCATCTATTTTCGTGCGTGCAGCCGGCTCCATCGAATTATAAGACGTTGTCACGTCAAAAAACTTTCATTTTGTACTTTTTATGTATTAAATAATAAATAACTAATGTTGCTATATGTGATTTATTTTGCAACAGAAACACATTTTCAATATTAATTTTCCTGATACGGTGTATTCTGATATTCAGTTTTGTGATACGCAGTTACAAACACTGACAGCAGTTTCAGAGTTGAATGTCATTAAAGGTACTATAGAAGTATTGTGCTAACGGGATGTCAATTTGATCACATTGTGACAGCGTCGAATTTTATGCTTAAAAAATTACGCGATAAATACTCCACCATTAGTAGTAGTAGTAGATTAGTCTTCAATTTGCACATTTTTTGTGAACCGAATAATTCAACGATTGACAGAATATATTGGGATTCTTATGTATTTGCACAGTCCAACAAATTACTACAAAAGCGCTCCGCATGACAATATTAATAAAGCAATCGCCTTCAATAATGATGCAGTACGAAAGTCCATTGTAAATATTATTAAGAAGCATTTTGTGAACACTGAAGCTGAGTTCACAAGAAAGTGAAGATATTGAAGAAGTAGCAGAAACGAGTCAACCAGAATGACATAAAAGAGCAGAGCAGCTTAGTATCGAAATTAAAAATGCATTAAAGTAACGTGTAGAATCCAATCGCTTCGAGAAGGAAAGTTACTAGATTTTTAAACTCATATCAGAGTCGAAATGGTCTTGTATGATAATGGTGGTGCAGTAGGAGGCCATCTGTAGAAAGTTCATAGGGCGTTAATTTCAATAACAAGTATCGAATCTGAACTAGCGTTTTCTTCAGCAGGTCTTTTATGCAATAAAATCTATTTATATTAGTGAGTTATTTTGCTTTACAATTTAACTTTGTTGGGTTTTTAGTATATTTATTTATTTATTATTTTAGTTAGAGTTATTTTATTTAATAATGTATAGATACTTGATATAATCTGCTGATTGATCACATAAAAATGTATGAATAAGTATAAATGTTCCTTTATAGTAAAAATATAGACTGATTTCATTTAAATAACCCGAATTGTCAACTAAATCCGACGCATTTTACGTATAAACCCTTTTTATTTTAGGTTTTATCACAAATACAACAGAAAACCGAAATACCCGAAAAAACCGGTTAACCGGTTCTTCAAATAGAGAAACCCGAAAAAAAACGGTTTTTTAAACAGCCCGGTTTTTGCATGCCCTACCACCTATTGGTTCAAACCCCACGTGGGACAACACTTTGTGTGATAACTATTATTTTTACGGGAATTAACGCGATCACTTATTAGAAGGTATTACATAATTATGTATGTGTGGTCACAGGCTGACTCAGAGAGCCTGTGACCACGGCCAGTGCAACCTGGTTGAAACGTCAGGCAAATCAGAGGTATGTAATACCTTCTAATAAGTGATCACGTTAATTCCCGTAAAAATAATAGTTATTATATCATGGAACGCGAAAGTTTAAAAGTTAGTAACACTTGTGTGATCCACGTAGGTATTCTTGTTCTGAGTCTGGGTGTTCTTTGTTACCATTTCATGTGTTCGTAAATTCCTCCGCAACACAGCAATGTTCCTAGCGTGTGAGTTGTCGTTTTTTATCTATACTACGAGTATATATTAATATTATACTCGTAAAGCTGAAGAGTTTGTTTGTTTGAACGCGCTAATTTCAGGAACCGCTGGTCCAATTTGAAAAATTATTTCAGTGTTGGATAGTACATTTATTGAGGAAGGCTATATATCATCACGCTGAGACCAATAGGAGCCATGACCAATAGGACCAATGAAGAATCTTAGAAAATCCAAGAAATTTTTTACACTACGGGCTATAGGAGACGTAAACGACGTTGCGAGGGTCAGCTAGTCCAAAAAAAAAATTTAAATGAATAATAAATTCCTTCATTCGTAGACTCGTTTGTCTCAGCCTTGAATAAAAATGTAAGCAAAAATTCATTTTTATCTTGTCAGTTTTTGTTCCATGTCATTTTAACTACACATAATATAATAGATGTATTCTAAGACCAAAACATAATGAAACTAAGTATAAGAAGCTTAATACCAATAAGCTGTAAAGGCCTCAAAACTTGTTAACTAAGGGTATTCATAATCTTACAATCGGCAACATAATTTTAGTTTAGAACTTAATAAGGAATGTCTTTGTATTGGGGCTTTGTGAACTCCAAGTTGTCTCTAAGTTGTCAGACCACAAGAGGAATCTTCAGATCTCAGAAAGCGCTTAAAGTATCTATTGATAGTCACTATTTAGTGGACTACAATGGACCGCTATGAATTTCAGCGATATTAAAATAGTTTTCAATTGTAAATTGAGATGAAAGAGTTTTATCTAAAACTGTCTAATTATTGTCCATCCTGGACCGCCTTGGTAGCTCAAAGTGGTAGAGAAAGCGACTGCTCTGCTAAGGTCTCGTGTTCGATTCCCAAGTCAGACCAAATATTTGTATCATCTGGCAGTTTCTGTTTTAGAGTTTGTGTATTTTGTATATTATATATGTATTTACAAAAAAAAAAACATCCTATCAGTCAATCTAGCCCTTAAAGTACAAACATGAAAACTCGATGGCGTTAGTGTTAGACGTCCGAAATATTAATTAATTAAAACATCTTTTTTTTTATGTTGTAGGCTTTAGCTACCAAAGAGACTCTGCTCTACCTGATTGAAAGCATGAACGGAATCCAGGAGTCGTTGTCACCATCCTCAATGCGAATAGGGATAATGCAGCATGGTGACCCACACTATGGCGGCCTAGTAAGATGCTTTTTCACGCTCTGCTTAAAGGATCCGGGTTCATAATGGGAGAGAAACACGTACGCACTCGCATACTTGTGTACTTACTACCTAGTGAGTTCCAGGTTTTGAACGCTCGGCAAAAGAAGAAAGAACCCAAGCGGTGAGTACGAGAGGGTATGTCTACCACTCCGGACTACAAGGCCGGCACGCGTCGTCCTGTAGAGGAAGGGAGAAGGGGGGACCAGTTAGAACAGCTCTTCAGAACACTCTCCATGATAAAGGCGATAGAGGACTGCTCTAGAGGTAATATCTCTACGCAACTGCAGAGGCTCAGGGGACTCGGTGGCTTCGGAAATCTGCCACATTATATTGCTTCATCCCGACAATTGTCAATTATTTCATCTAAATTCTTAATCTTAACTTTATGGTATCGCGATAATTCAAGTCATTACCTATTTTTGCCTGTATCGTTCTTAAAATATAATTTCTCGTACTAAGCATACCCTAACATTGTGTTGCATTTATTGTATAGCAAAACATTATTTTAGAATTTTCTCTAAACTGTTTATTTTGATCATAAATCTGTATTATCATGGACTGTTACAGCTTTACTGATGTAATGCACTGAATTAGGATTTATACCAACCATTATTCATTGCCGGCTGGCCGGTTCTCATTTATTATGTATGATCTCACAACAGTGCCTAACGAAACTCACAATTTTTCTACGGACATATAGCCTACTTTATTTACGAAGACGTTTCTGCTTGTAATTTTGTTATTTTCTTGTGTACACCTGCTGGTTTTATGTAATAATATAAAAGAGGATTGATAGGTAGATTCAGGTGCGCGCCAAAATATTGTTTAAGGCAAGCTTGGGTGAAACATCCATCAAATACGACATAACCGATATAGAAAGTTTGTTTATATATCTTAGTTAATTGCCGGTGATGGGTTTGCTGGTCTGGTGATAGTCGCTAGTGATTCAGAGGTCCTTTGTTTGATATTCAGCAAGGACTTATTAAATTAGTGTTGAGTAAGATCATCTGTTGCGTTTGGGTGACGTTTATCTATAAACGATTTTACTTATTACTGAATGTGCTTAGTATGTTTATCGGCCGTCTCGTTGCCATAAAAATCCAGCCAAGTATGAGTCGGACTCGCGCACGAAGGGTTCCGTACCATCTTTATATATATAATATTTCTGTGAGTGTGTATGTCACTGAACTTCTCTCAAACGACTGGACCGATTTTGATGAAATTTTTTGTGTGTGTTCAAGGGGATCTGGGAATGGTTTAGATTCACAATTTTGTCCGCTGAACAATGTTTTTTTAATTAATTTTTAATTTATATTAAACGTAAACGACGTTGCGTAGGTCAGCTAGTTATATATAAAAACGACAAAAAAATCACGTTTGTTGTATGGGAGCCTCCTTAAATATTTATTTCATTCTGTTTTTTAGTATTTTTGTACAGAAATATATTATCTGTGAAAATTTCAACTGTCTAACTCTCGCGGTTCATGAAATACACCCTGGTGACAAACGGACATATAGACGGACGCACAGCGGAGTATTAGTGATAGGGTCTCGGTAGTACCCTTTGTATACGGAACCCTAAAAAGGTCCTGCATGTGCCAGTTTGGGGTAGACGTCTGTGATTCAATAAAAGCCCAAATATTAAACATATTTACTGTAGATTAGTTTGGATACGATATGGTATGTTAAGTTAATAAGCATTTCACGGTTCTCTTACTAGTAGGTATAATCTGTAACTAATAGATGTAATACGCACTTACTTCACCTAAAAATCTTGACATGGAATACTAATCTTCGATACAGTTGCACAAATAGTACAATAAGATCATACCCATAACAAAATAAATATATAATTGTGGTGGGACACAGTAATTTATACTGTGAGCCACAAAAGTCATAATTTAGTAACAAGACATTCTCACTTGACACATCTCAGATGACATAGACACCAATCGACCAATTTGTACAGTCACGAACATAAATATATTACTAGGTATATTAGGTTCGTACAATATCTTTCCTAGGAACGAGTTCAATAATATCTGTCGGTACGAACGCAGCAGAAATATTTGAACGTAGGTACATCGACATCATATTAACTGCGTTGAACATTTCACAAGTGATAGCGTTCAAGTTGTTTGATAATGCAAATCATTCGTACCAATTCTAGAGAACGTTTTCTAATGTACATATACGAGTATATACAGTTGGTGTTCAATTCTCTCGCCAATGCAGCGATCACCTTGTGAAATTTGCAATGTCTTAGGGCCCATGGGTAAGTCATTCAATCGCTAACTATGTCACTGGTAAGAGAATTCAACATTCACGGCGTTACACCGTGTTCTTATTCTACGCTAATGTGATATCAAGCACTTACTGGAGATGTGTAGATTCCTTGATAGCGGCGTCCAAGAGGCCTCTTGGTAGTTTCCTCTCTGCGTCGTTACACATGCATACTCCTAAATGGCTTACGGGCTCCCGAAGTCTCGTCATTACAAGACACCCGATTTAACTATCGCGGATCGCGCCTAATTGAGGTGACTACTAAAACTCGCGAGTCCAAACTAGACCACTCATAACGGTAAACAACGGAAGGAACCGAGTCGGATCGACAATTAGCTAAATTACAATTAAATTCCACTTAAAACCGGCATTCCTTTACGAAGCCTTGCTCGACCGGTCCAAGCGTCTCATTAGTACTACTTGTCACTTCAAAACGTCAAACAAGAAAAATTGACAATCAAAAATGTTGCCATTATAATGACGTTCAATTTCTAACAGTTGGAGTCAAGTATCGATTCGATATCGCATTGCTGTACAAATGATCTCCGTTACGTTTGATTACAGGCGATATTGCCTGCGCTTCTGCAGGCGATCTCTTGATGCGTTTATACAGTACATTCATTGCAAATTTGTCAATCTTTTACCAATCTGAAATATAACTTATTTCTCCATCATTATCAATAGCTGCTTTAAAAAGTTCAAGGCTTTATATAAGTCTTTCCTAAAAACGTATTTGAATTAATAAAATACAGCATTTATTTCCTTAACCAAGTTTAGAACGCAGCTCCAAATATTAAGTCAGTTTATCGTACTTAAGGTATAATGTATATTCACACATAAACACACAATTTTTATCGTATTATCTTAGATTTTTCCTACCCGTAATGACATACGGAGCCGAAACGTGGAAACTTACGGTACGGCTGGTCCACAAGTTCAAAGTCGCTCAGCGTGCCATGGAAAGGGCTATGCTCGGCGTTTCTGTAAGGGACCGTATCAGAAACGAGGTGATACGGCAGAGAACTAGAGTCATCGACATAGCCCACAGGATTAGCAAGCTGAAGTGGCAGTGGGCTGGCCATATTTGCCGTAGAACAGATAACCGTTGGGATAAATGGGTTCTTGAGTGGAGACCGCGGCTCGGCAAACGTAATGTAGGACGTCCACAGGCCAGGTGGAGTAAGGATTTGCGCAAGACGGCTGGCAGGAGCTGGATGCGAGAAGCCGAGGATCGAACTAAGTGGCGTGCAATTGGAGAGGCCTATGTCCAGCAGTGCACTGCGATAGGCTGATGATGATGATCTTAGTTTTTTATATATTACTTGGACATGGGCGCGGCTCTACCCGCGTGTAAGTCGGTTATATAACAGTAGTCTATGTTACAGCTTTAAATGTACTTTTCCATACATACTGAAAGACTTTAAATTAGTTCAGTAATTACTCGACTGCGAAAGTAGGGTTATGTTTTTCGAGTGTATGTATGTATGTATATTTCTTTGGCACGCCCTAGAGCCTAAACGGCTTGTCGTATTTTTATGTGAGTGGTGTCAATAGATTCGTCTTGGTCGTGAGAGTGACACTGGGTACATCAAAATTTTAAAAAAAAATAAGGATTTTAGGCGCCAAAAAGTAGTATTTCCTCCTTTCGCAGTCGGGTAAAAATTAATGTTTTCAAAATATCGAGTGTGGTATCAAAATAACGATTTTTTATGGTGATTACGAATATATATAAAACTTATATGTTTTTATTGTTAAATATTGTCGCAGTCGGGTTTTTTATTTTTAATAATTTGTACTTGTTTAAGAGTAAAAATATAACAAAGAAATGAACTTGCAGTAGCATAATGTAGATTGTAGTACAATGTATGACTACTTTTAAAATAAAATGCATTGTCTTCTAAACTAACGCTACGAGTGGAGTCGGGACGAAGGACTGTCCATTAGCATATCATTTTATGCTCTGCAAGCCATTATCGCTTCGCCATTTCCTTCATCTTGCTACCAGTATCGCTATGTTGGCGCTGAGTGCTTTGTTTCAACAATGATATGAACACATTGAAAACGATAGTCTTCTCGCTCAAATCTGCTTATTTTATTCTGAACTAAAAAAAGAATGTGTTATAGCCTAAGATCCCACCGCTTGATTCTGAAGGTATCTGTTTTTTTGATGAAATTAATTTTAAATGAAAGTTGAGGAAGTATTCAATGGAATAGTGACAGGTTGCCTACAAAAAATTAGCCGCAACTACCTTTATTTTGATTTTTTATATTTTTTTACTTTACATTATTATTAATTTACAATTTTTTTGAAAAATTAATTAGAAAACATAAATTGCACTTATGTGTTTTTTAAATAATTTTTTCGTCATTTTAAAGAAAATGATGTAAAGAAAAGAAAAAAAAATGGTTGCCAGCTCTCAGTCAGCCGCAACCCTGAGGTTGCCAGGTGTAACAGTGTATTATTATCACTTCAGTTACACACTAATCAGCCAATAGTCAAAAGATGGAAATATTTATTGTTTACGCTTGTATCGATGTATATCAGATGATGCGCTATTGACGTCATCCTTCAAACCTTCGAGAAACGATAAAAATTTAAAACTATTTCGGAGTGATTACTTAGGTATGCACTATTAACAGATTTTTTTTTTACAACTTCGTCTGAACTGTCGCCTGCGATATTCTCGGACCAATACGACGTTCAAACCTTCAAGAAAAGAGCGTATTCCTTCTTAAAAGGCCGACAACGCACTTGTGACGCCTCTGGTATTGCGGGTGTTCATGGGCGGCGGTAATCGCTTACCATCAGGCGATACGTCTGCTCGTTTGCCCCCTATTCAATAAATAAAAATAAAAACTCAGACTAACCTACCACTTATTGCATACCTAGTGGTTGCCCGCGGCTCCGCCCGCGTATATGTCGATTATCGCGGCAAATAGTAGCCTATGTGTTATTCTGATGTATAAGCTATATTACTGTAAAGTTTCATACAAATCCGTTCAGTAGTACTTACAAACTTTCGCGTTTATAATATTAGTATAGATTTGAATGGGAGTATTATTTCACCAACATATTTTTCTTTAAAATCGCTTACCATCAGACGATCCGTCTGATCGTTTGCCCCTATATCATAAAAAATGAAAAGCCAAACATAGAGAATAATTTTATAGTTTTACAACAATTAGAAAAAATAAAAATACTCGAAACAGTTCAGGACAATGTAACTTTATACGTAAATCATACTAATATTATAAATTCGAAAGTAACTCTCTCTGTTTGTTACGCTTTCATGGCTAATCCTCTGCACCGATTTCAATGAAATCTGGCATAGAGTTTAGATACTTTGATCCTTGAAAAACAACATAAGCTACAGTGAAATTAGTCTCGAGAAATTTTTGCATATGTAGTGGTGTGTATATTACTCAGATCTTAGAGCGCGTTTCCACTATATCGTTCTGGCCTATACAAAAATGTTTCGATATCCTAACATTACTATTTAATTTTATACTTATCCCTAGCAACACTCTGATTTTTGGTTTCAATAAAAACAAGTTTTTATTTTAAAGAAAAAGGTTTTGACTTTATAAAAACCGACTTCCAAAAAACATCCAACGAAAACTCTCTGCCAAAAAAACACTTAAAAGCGTAAAATAAACTGGTTCTTCATAAATTGCCTATACCTAATTCTTTATTCATTTAAATAGTAGTATTATAATGTGTGCTAGGTACCTAGAATCTGTTTGAAGCCGGTGCCAAGTAACTATCGCTTAGACTTTTGTAATTGTTCGTTTGTATTCTTTTTGGCTTAGCACCGACTTCAAACAGATTTTAGGTACCTAGCACACATTATAATACTACTATTTAAATGAATAAAGAATTAGGTATAGGCAATATATGAAGAACCAGTTTATTTTACGCTTTTAAGTGTTTTTTTGGCAGAGAGTTTTCGTTGGATGTTTTTTGGAAGTCGGTTTTTTTTTTATAAAAAGTTTTTATTTTTCAGTTTTTAGTGCAAACAATCGTAGGTAAGTAGTAAGTTGAACTATTTCAACAAACTTCATCATCAAGAATACAAATTAAGATCTATACGTACATGTAATATTAAAATCATCCTCTAATCCCTAACTGTTGAAGAGTTTAACCTTCTATCATCAGCTCACCTAAATAACTTGAAAGTATACGACTTAAGGTCTTTAGATACGTATGAAATTGAAAGAATTATCCTTTAACTCCTAACCGTTGAGGAGTTGTACCTTCCACCTTCCATCATCAGCTTACCTAAATAATTTGAAAGAATACGACTAAAGGTAACATATATACATATGATATTGAAAGATTTATCCTCTAACTCCTAACCGTTAAGGAGTTGTTTCTTACATCATCAGCTCATCATCATAAAATGATGACTACCATACGCAAATACCGGTGTAACTTCAGAAAATATATGAAAAACATAGTATGTGCCTATAAAAAATGAGGGTTTCCCTCGATTTCCCTGGGATCCCATCATCAGATCCTGATATGCTGGCAATGGGACCACCTCGGAAGCATACCCTTTTGAAAACAAAAAAAAATTTCAAAATCGGTCCACAACTGACGGAGTAATCGGTGAACATACATAAAAAAAAAATACATACAGTGGAACATAGAACCTCCTCCTTTTTGGAAGTCGGTTAAAAAAAAAGGTGTGTGTGCGATTCACACACGATAGAAGTGAAACTTCAAAGAGGAGAGACCGATATAAATATATATTTTTTTCCTTTCCTTTCATCTAGGTTTTTAAAACTCCGGGGGGCCTACGGGGGGGTCAAAATTTATGCGTTTATTTTTGGCCTAGGACGCACCGTTTCCGAGATATTTCAATCTAAAGCAAAAAATCGTCACTTGATAGTGGAAAGTGGAAACACGCACAAAACCAGAATAAACCAGTTTACGCTGTCCGCAGGTGCCACGTGCAGTCCGGCGTCAGTCGCTTGGTACTGTTAGAACATAAAGCACACATTTCATTCAAAAATTATAATTATTACGTTAATTGTTAAATTTTGTATTTGTTGATTGTTGTTATTGTTTGTTATTATTGTTATAATATTTGTTGAAGTTTTTAATTTGTGTGTAAGTGTTGTAACTTTATATTGTAAATTCAAAATGGCTCCAGTGTTAAAACATGGTCGAGGCAAGCCTTTGACTTCTCAAACTAAAGAAGTTTTGTACTGTTTGTACAAATATTTCGAAAATGAGTGTAATAACAACCCGAGCAGTATTATGACCCCCACTCAATTAGTTGCTAAATCAACAGGAATTTCAATAGCATCCGTCAGAAAGGTAGTATCAGAAAGCAAATGTCGTCCTTCAGATCAGGAAGTAACATTTAAATCTCCTAAAAAGAAACCGAATCGTAAACCTACAATAGTAATCGATAACTTTGATCAGCAAGTTATCAGAAGAACAATTCATGACTTCCACATCACAAATAAAGAAGTTCCCACTTTGAAAACTTTGCACGCAAAATTGAGAGAAGATATCGATTATAAAGGTTGTGTCAGCACGTTACGAAAACACGTCATGTCATTAGGTTTTAATTGGAAGCAAACAGAAGATAACCGGAAACTTCTTATGGAAAAACACGAAATTAGATACTTGCGAATTAATTATTTGATGAAAATTGCTGAATATCGTGAACAACGCCGACCAATTGTTTACACCGACGAAACATATATACATACATCACATACCCTCTCGAAATCTTGGTCAGATGGAAGCACTTCAGGTTTGAAGCAACATATATCGAAAGGCAACCGCTTAATCATTGTTCATGCCGGTGGTATGGATGGCTTTATACCAAATGCATTGCTTATGTTTAAAGCCAACCAAAAAAGTGGAGATTACCACGACAATATGAACTATGACAACTATTCAAGGTGGATTCAAACTCAATTGATACCCAACTTACAACCAAATAGTGTTGTTGTTGTTGACAACGCACCATATCATAACTCAATACAAAATCCTGCACCGAATAGTAATTCTAGAAAACAGCAAATGATTGACTGGCTGACATTGCGAAACATTGAGCATTCATCCACGTTGCTTAAGCCTCAATTATATGAACTGATTCTGCAAAACAAGGCGAGATTTGTAGAGTACAAGATAGACGAAATATTACGACAGCACGGTCATACTGTGCTGCGTTTACCACCATACCATCCGGAGTTTAATCCTATAGAAAATATATGGGGGATAGTGAAAACATATGTTGCAAAAAAGAATGTCGCAATGAATATGAAGATTATAATGTCATTAGCTGAAGAAAAAATGAACGCCATAACTGTAGAGGAATGGAGAAAAGTTTGTCTGCATGCTATTGAGGAGGAAAACAAATATCAGGGTAGAGACGCAGCTTTAGACACAATATCAGAACGAATCATAATTAATTTAAATAATTCATCTGATGAAAGCGAGGATGGGGATGATTGTGATATGCCTGGGGTTGATGAATTATTAGAATAAAACATTTATGGCCGGAGAACACCTAATTCATACACGTCTTCACTGAAGTGAAAACCGGCATTCACTGCTTGTAATGTTTGGAACTGGCTTGTCTGCCTCATATAGTTCCATAGATTACAATGCAGTGGATACACATTTTCACGTCCGTATTAGTACGTAGTGCGTATGCGTAGACGTGTACGCATTTGGTGTGCTCCAGCCACAAACGTATATTACCTTTAAAAAAATAAAAACTAAAAATAAAATGTTGTTTTTTTTTATTTGCTGACCATACACTACTACAAACGCAAAAATTTCTCCAAGCTAATTTACCTGTAAAGAGCCTGCATGTGTCTCCATCTGTTATCCTTTGATAACAGATGGAGACACATGCAGGCGGCATAATCACAAATTTTCACAAATAAAACACCGAATTCAATCTGGACCAAATTTAAATGGGACCACACGGGAAGCACCAGCTTTCAAATAAAAAAGAATCATCGAAATCGGTTAGTTATTCGTCAATTTGTCGCGCACATACTTAATGCAAATTGAAGACTTATGGATGGACTTTTCTCATGGAGGGCATGTCCGAACTGGACTAAATTGAAATGAGACCACATGGGAAGCACCAGTTTTCAAATAAAAAAAAGAATCATCAAAATCGGTTCACCCAGTCGCAAGATATGAGGTAACAAACATAGAGAAATAAACCAGTCGAATTGAGAACCTCCTCCTTTTTTTGAAGTCGGTTAAAAACTACATGTACATTTCGAACGCGCATAAGAGAAACTCTCTTTGTCAGAAGTTAGTGAATCTCTTTGTAATTCAAAGACGAAGTGCCATTCATAACTCTGTTAATATTCATTTCCCTCATTTCACCAACAAAGCATTAAAAGCAAAATGCAAAGCGAAGTTTTCAACGGTCGTTTGATTGCAGGTTTACCTACAAACATACGACATGTTTGTGTTTTAAAGGTACTGAATATACACTATTTGATTGCAAAATTTAAATAAATATATTTTACACTACTTAGGTTGCGGTGGCCTGATGGTAGTCGCACCGCGTAAAAATCGAAGCCCAGCCGTATCATAGTAGAAAGATTAAAGACCTCACCTCACCTATTCGAAAAAAAGGCTCTAAGGAACAATAATGACTTTCTTGCGAATAGTATTTTATCTAACAAAGTAAGCAGAAGAAAAGAAAAACTTCTTTTGAAACGCAAGGAGATATCTCTGATTAATTAACATGTTATATAACTTACGTTTATTCCATTGAAACATAAAGCAAACAACACATTTTTAACTACGGGTGTTTTTCCTTGAATAATTTACTACTGAAAAATTTACGTTCAAACAAACAGCTGATTGGGTCTTAGTAATCTCACTCACTCAGATTCAACTCTCTTCTCAAGCTTAAAATATCTCGTAGTTGAAAAGAAATTAACATCTACTAACATTCAGATACGGATTTCAAGCTCAGAGTACACCTGGAACCTATTAATAACTTGCAATAACGAAACACCATTTATTTTTTCTGATAACAACCCGCTTTATTTGATAATTGGAATATAATTTCTTGCCACAATTTTCAGTAGAAAATTCTAGAAAATAAAGTTATTGCAAATCAATTATTGTCACTATTCAAATAAAGTTGTAAATCATTCTGATAACACTCCTTTTATCCTGAATGCGAGCGAAGAATTCGCATGCGAGTCGCATTCAGGCCAAAACTGTAGAAGTAGAAGTAATTCTAGTATATCGCATAGTTAGGAGTAATATATTACAGTTGAAACCACGAAGCAAATACAAAGAGGAGATGCCCTAATGAAATTTTTGTATGAAACAATGCGTGACAATTTGCGGGGGTGAGGGGGGGTTACTTTGCCCTATGCCATCTACCAATCAATAGCAAAACTACTTGCATCGTTACATGTTGATGTTGCTATGTAGTTTAGCTATTTGACACTAAGCGTACGATGTAAGGGACATACAGGGACGTACTCAGAATTTTCTTATCAGGTAGTTATTTTTTTAAAGTCAATTTTGTAAATCATTTTGATGCATGTATCGCAAAAATATTATTAGTTAGAAACATCGTACATAACATCTATACTAATATATTCTATACTAATATATGAAGCTGAAGAGTTTGTTTGTTTGAACGCGCTAATCTCAGAAACTACTGGTCCGATTTGAAAATCAAATCGTTCATCAATCAAATTTAAAAAAAAAAAAATTATTTCAGTGTAAGATAGCCCATTTATCGAGGAAGGCTATAGGCTATATATCATCACGCTTAGACCGCTTAGAATAGGAGTGGAGCACCAATGAAGAATGTTGCGAAAACGGGGGAAAATTATTACGCTACGGGAAATAGGAGACGTAAACGAATTTGCGTGGGTCAGCTAGTATAGTATAAAAGTGAAAGTTTGTGTGTTCTTTATATCTTCCCCGTAACCTTGGTGATGTATTTGATTTATTACTTATTTAAATATGTCACCGTTAGATTATAATCTACCTAGCGAGATTGCCAACTATCGATAGATTGTCAACTGTGATATACTACTTACGCGCGTCAAATTGTCAACTTTCCCTGATTGTTCGGTTTTATAGTAGGCCGATTAATTCCCATAGAGATAGTTTAGGTTATTACTTCTTTAATTAATCACAAATTATTTTTTCTGCCACAGCAACTTTATATAACTAATCCTAAAGCTGTGAGGTATTTTCAACATGAAATCAATTTACAATCACAGAAATACTTTACATTTGGTATCAAAGACAAATTAACAAACAAATATGGCGGCGCGGGGACATATGCTGTTCAACCAATCAGCGCGCGACTTGCGATTTGTAGATACCATTTTACAATCTCGCGAGATAGATTACAATCTAACGGTTTTGACAATCTGACGGTAACATATATATTAAAGAGAGAGAACAAAAACAAAGAAATATAGTACAACAACAAACACATACAATAAAGAGAACAATAACATACAAGTAGGAGTATAATACAAAAAAAATAAATGTTTCTACAAATGAGTTTTTCATTTATTATATTTTCAAATTCTTCAGTTTTCATTTGATTAATTTCGTTGTGGGTTCCTAGAAAGTTTAATTTTCTTGGGATTCCTGGGATAGAATTTTAGTTAATTAGAAAACCTATCAAATAATCAGTATAAGTAAAATTTGTTTCATTTTCAAGTACTTTAAATTCTAGATTAATATAGATATAATTTGAATATATATATATATATTGAATAAAAAAAAAATTCTAATTACGACCCTGTCTCTTTGTTCTGTTGATGTTTGTTTTCCTAGTTGACGATAGACGTCAGTGTTCACAAAATGATTACAAAAAATACAAAAAATAATACTTTTTCGATTAAAAAATCTTTAGGCAAGAATGCAGAACATATTTCAATATTTTTTTATGATTTACTTTATAAATACTCAGCTCTACGAACCTTTGTATTTTTATTTCCCATCACACAAAGTTTTTCCATCTAGTGGCGAATAGATTTAACTATATTTCAACAACACACTGAGAGATTTTTCTAGAACTATTTTAAGAAATTAAGTATAAAATTACTTACAAATGAAATATTATGCCATTCATGGCACCAAAACGTCTATCCAAGTTATTTGCACAAGATAAAACACAACACTTCATCTTTTACTTAATTGTACCGAGAATATTCAAGGATTGCGATTTTTCGATAAAGTTCTAGAACATTGACGTTGACAGTCTAATTTGTAAGTCGCGATAACTGCGATGACGTCGGGACCTGTATTTTGTCACGGGACCTATGCGCTTATGCCATCTCCTCTTTGTATTTGCTTCGTGGTTGAAACATCCACCAAATAGTTTGACAAGTGTAGAAACACTCAGTGTCTACTGCTACTAATGGTAGTAATTTGGAATATTCCAACATAAAGCCATTATTTCTGTGCATAAACACTATATTCATTGATATTCCTATATATTTTGTTATTAGATTAGTAATATAGGTTATACTTCTTAAGTCTTGTTTTTTTTACTTCAGCACTTATAGTCCGGGATCCCTGGAACAAATTTTACAAGTTATTCCTATCAAGGTAATTTTTCATGAGTAGCTTCATTTTGATGAGGGGCCCACCATTCACCTTACAAAAATTTTCGATTGTGGTAGCTAACAGGGGTAACAAGGACAAAAAACTTAGGCCGCGTAGGACCGGGATAACATACCACGCAATTTGTAGGACAATGTGGCTGTTAAATTATATAAATACTAGCGACCCGCCCCGGCTTCGCACGGGTGGATTTCAGATGCCCCCGCCGACGACACGATTCGTGCATTTTAAATCTGTAATATCTTCGAATATATTAATTTAAATTAGATACTGTAAAGGGCCATTTTGATCTATATTAAATGCACAATGTATTTAATTTACTTAATTGTATAAGGATTCATTCTGTATTGCTTAAAATCGCTTCGTATAAGCCATTATTGCTCGTAAAAAGAAAGGAATAATATATGGTTGTTGTGGGTTATCCCTAAGAGATAGACATATACCGTCGCGGACTTTTTTGTAGATCTTTTTAAGGTGTACAATACTGTAGTACATTATTTTGATCTATCTCGTAGGGTGCAACCAGCGTTTGCAATGTAAGCGCGAAAAATGTGTTTATTTGCTACATCACATTAGAAACCTCGAAAATTAACAGTGTTTCCATACTATATTATGCATTTATTATACATAAAAACCTTCCTCTTGAATCACTCTATCTATTAAAAAAACCGCATCAAAATCCGTTGCGTAGTTTTAAAGATTTAAGCATACATTGGGATATAGGGACAGAGAAAGCGACTTTGTTTTATACTATGTAGTGATTAACTAACATTATTACTTATTGGAAAAAATATTTGTCCTACAAAATGTATGGTTTGATCCTTCCAACATTTATCGATAACAAGGTCATCAAAAATGAAATAACAATTGCTTAGTTAATACTCGTAATTTTCTAAATCCGTTCGGTATATTCAAAAATTACCTACAACCTCACAAACTTAAACTCTTTATAATATTATTATACACTAGCTGACCTACGCAACCTCGTTTGCGTCCAAACTACCATCCCCCGTTTTAACCCCAAAAGTGGGTTGATTTCTAAAGATACATTATTAGTATACCTCTACACCATCTATAGACCATACATTTTAAATTCATACAAACTTCCAACCCCCGTTTTACCCCCTTAGGGGTACAGTTTCGTAAAATCCGTTCTTAGCGGATGTCTACACCCTATAAGGAACCTACCTGCTAAATTTCAAGTTTGTAGGTGTTATAGTTTCTGAGATTTCGTGATTAATAAGTGAGTGGTATTTCGCTCTTATATATATTGATAGAAGATATACCTATCACAAATTCACTATAGACTTTGTACTTATGTTCTTTCCAGTCGATTTCAACGCGCTGGTGTTTACGAGCATCGTCCCTATGGGAGTGTAAACATGAAATCCCATATCAGAGCGAGTGTCTAACGTGAATTGTGACGTCAATCAATCCTGTGTCATGGAAATATATGCGATGAAATAAAACGAACTGTAAACCTAAAATCGAATCAGTTATATCGATTTTTGATAGTAATGCACGAATTAAAATATTCAAGTTAAAGACATGGTTCCCAGTTATAAAAATTATTAAAGTTTTGAGCTGGAATGTAGGTTTTTATAGACGACTCTAGTCACAACAACCAAAAAACTCTTCAGCTTTATAATATTAGTATAGATGTGTGAAATTTTAAACTGTGTTACAGATACATTGGCACAGCAGTTTTGTGAAACTTTATAGTACCTTTGTACAAGTTCTAGTTCGGTAGAACTTCTTACAAACATTGGCCGCTAGCCAGACCGAAAGTTACCTTACTTAGTCCGCCATGCACGTCTAAGCAGTTTTCAACGAATCATTTTGGTTCTCAATGTGGGCGGATAGCGGACAAAGTTGGCCGACAAAATTGCTTTTAAAGGATTCGGAATAAACACATGTTTGGGTATTATGATGATTAATATTTTTAGGATAATATATTATTGTATTTCTTAGAAAAATATTTTTGTAAAGCGTGTTACAATGCAGCAGAGTATTTAGTTCAACCACTTAACCTTTTATACTATAAACAGTTAAGTAGGCTGAGCTAAATATTCTAAGTAACATGGGTCTTGGTATCTGATCATATATTTTTTAAATGCTTAAATTTTTAGTTACTTAAATATTCTTGATTTGAATATATCTATTGGAGAAAACTCGTATCCCACCAAAAACATTTTCATGTAAAATGTTGCCAAGATGACTGCATATGGCTTAACCTGTGAAAAAGATATCAGATCTCATGTAGAGCCAAGGTTCTGATTCCACACGCCCTAACTCTACCAACCCTAACTTCATAAACTCTACATCTCAGTAAAAATGTATGGCTTGGCTGTTTCGTTACTTCAGAAACTAGATATAACTAGACCTCAAAGGTCTTTTCGAGGCAAAGTTGAACTACTTTACAGTGCGTTTGAGACCTTTTAAACCTCACAAAAAGTTGTTTCCAAAAAACACCTTAAATATAGCCCAAATGTGACCATATTGCTTGAAACTCTACTATTCTATAGTTAGATGATTGTTAAAGTGAAATCCGGCTTCGCCCACGGTTATCACATTTCAGTTTTGAGGAAAAGAAAAAAATATTTATGACATCTGTTCTGCCTCACATTGCACTGATATAAAGTTCGATTTGTGTCTCGACTAGGGATGGGAATAAAAGAGAGTCGCAGTTACGATAATACAACAGGAAAAGCAAAAGGATTTGGCACACTGGACACAAAATAGAACAATATATAAAGACATTTTCTTATTTTGACGTTAAGCAAATTTTGACGTAGTTGATTTTATAGTTTTTTTACATATTTTCTTCACTTAGCTTTACGGGTAGTAAGTTAGAATATGAAATATTACTCAAAGATGAACACCTGCTTGTTTCGCCAAAAATATTTAAAGAATCAGGGGAAGACGCCTGGCATTGGTTGCAGTTATTCTCTCGTTTGAATTTTTGAGTTGGTGCTGGCAACATAGGGTTACATGAAACGCTTAGATTTTGTACTCCTGTATTTTAGATGACACTATATTATTTATCAGTACTTGGGCAGACGAACAATTTGTTGTCTTGTTTAGTCTGGTGGTTGGTTGGCTGGTTTCGAATTTAGAATCACCATCGGTCTCATTCTCTGACTTTACAGTAGATGGGGCGCGAATTTGAATATTTTGCACAGGAGAATTTCTGACTGGAGTAAATGCAATCTGCAACACTTTTCTAAAATTTAACAGCTTCATCAGATCCATTTCACGAATCTGAATAAAGCTTGATCGATCCATAACACAAAAACCAATGCGCTTCCGTATCGAAACTTTTCACTACACTAAACTAGGATGCGCGGCGGCCCCGACGTCCGCGCCTCATTCCGTGCGGCTATGGGGCCTGCAATTCTTGAGGCGGATTAGACCTCTCTTCGCACTAGACGAAATTAATTTCAGTTCAGTGCGTATGGGATCTATTAAACCTCACATAGTTATAACTGCACCGTGATCCCAAGCTTCGTAAAAGAAACAATTTTATATATTTGTCTCGATTGTACTCATTGAAATGTTAATATAGTCGCCACCCGCACAGAGTGAAAGAACGCGAGTTTGACAGCCGCACCTGCGAGAAGTCTCGCATGTGGCTTGTTCGACCTCATAACGCAGTGAACGTGTTAAGTAAAACAATGAAATATAAACATCGCATACATTTAGTAAAAAGTGAGTACATATTTAAGTACGTAGTTATAATGCTATAGATAATAATAAGGTATTTCTAAATGGAAAGGATAAAACTTGTTATGACAACACTACAAGAGAAACATAAAAGTAAAATTAATTCCATGACAATAAGTTCATTATATTTAAAATTGACCAATATTTAAATTGAATGTACTCGTTAGAAAGCAAGGCATTTTAGACTGTAAGATACGTAGACAATACTAAAGAAGACCCTGCTAAAAAGAATTCACATCTAGATCTAGTTTATGACAAGTCAGTGGAAAAGGCATGGGAAGTCAGGATCGTGGCATTCCATCATGTCTGTCCACCTCGTATTGAAATGAGACATATACACAAATACTCAAGTATCACGTAAGACTCATTTTCACATAAGATTTATATCAACTTCAAAGTAAAAGGCGATGAGTTTAGTAGCAATAAGTTAGGAATAAATATTACTTTAGGGATGGGTCAAGATCTGACACGTGAAATTTCCATTGCGGTCTAGACGTAATGAAATGTGAAATTTTCCAATCGTGATCTTTCGAGGAGGAAAAATTTATACATAGTAGCAAAATGTCGAATATTAGAACATTACTTGACCGTCGTATTCCGATAACGAGCACTTTTTCTGACTTTTCGGCCATTAATGTTGAGTTTATAAAAGTTACATTTACGTGACAATAAAAGTTTAATTGTTTAATTTTGAACAGAGGAAACTTTTTAGGTATCGTTTTACTTTTATGATTTTCGTTGTGCAATCTTAGTGTTATTAGATAACTCTTAAAAAAGGTTATTTATAGTAGTATACCGATATGTACTTATATAATTTAAACACTGAGTGTTCATGTAATACTAACATTATTGTACCTGAAGATGTGACTTTTACAAAGAGTGGCCATGAGTACCGTGGGTAGCACCACGGGGCTCAGCTAGTGTAATTATGATATATATATATATATATATATATATATATATATATATATATATATATATATATATATATATATATATATATATATACTAGCTGAGCCCGCGACTTCGTCCGCGTGGAACAGTGACTTTGGGTAGCAGATTTAATTATTAAGGCTAATATTATTTTAAAAATAAGACATACTTTTCACTGTTAAAAACATATTTAAGTATTTATATAAGTACATAAAATAAAAAGTATTTTGTATGAGCTTATTAAGACATTCGACATGGCCAAGGCTTTCAACCTGTTCTTGCACCGTTCGCTTCTCTCCGAGCTCTAAGCATTCGGTCTGCCTCCTAGAGTCGTCTCTAGATTGACTCTTTTCTTCATCAGCGCCTTCGCATTCGGGTTCTTTGCGACGGACGGCGCGGCCTCTGTTTTTCTGGAGGTAAAACGGAGGTAGCGTACCTCAGAATTCGGTCCTGTCGCCCAAGATGTTTCTTCTGCATGTCAATGACATATTAGCCCTTGGCAATTTACATTGCTATGCAGACGATAGCACAGTGCATGGGCGATATTATGGATACCCTGCAGCCAAGCTGGTAGACGTTGAGGAAAATCGACAGGAGCTCGTCGCTGAGCTCGACCGTGGTTTGAACCGCATTTCACAATAGAGTGATGAGAATTTGGTCGAGTTCAACGTTAAGAAAACATAGGTGTGCCCTTTCTCTACCAAAAAGTCTCCGTTTCTTCCCCTCCCCACTCTTCAGAGCACTCAACTGCCACTACGGGATAAGCTCGGTGTCCTGGGCATGGATATTTGCCGAGACCTCAACCCACGGAAGTACATCGAGGGCACCACTAAGGCGGCCTGAACAGGGTGAGACGATTCTTCCCGCCCGAGCATATGTGTCTCCTTTATAAGACCCTGGTTCGCTCGTCCGTACTGTTCTCATCTTTGTGATGGATCCACGCAGTATTTGCTTGATGTTCTCGATCGGTTGCAGCAGTCCGCATGATCAATAGTCCTGATACCACAGAGTCCCTTGGGCCTCTGCAGTTGCGGAGAGACATCGCCTCTATGGCAATCCTCTACCGCTTTACCATGGAGAGTGTTCTGAAGAGTTCTTCCAACTGATCCCACCTTCTCCCTTACTCTACAGAACAACACGTGCTGGCCTCGGAAGTCACCGCCTCAGTCTTAGAAATACGCTCTCGAACCAAACGGTTTGGTTCTGCATTGTCTGGGTTCGCAGCGAGTACGGTTGCCTCCACTGTTGGATTCTGCTTGAGTTTTCCCTCAGGCTGAGCAGATTCTCATTTTTTTCAATTTTATCAACTACGTTTTTTGATTTGCCATCTTTTGCCAAAATATAGAGAGTTAGCGGATTTGATACACGTGATTATGCTGCCCATGGGAAAAACATGTTTTTTTTCTAAATGAACTGCAACTTTAAGCGTCTGTCTTTGGGCTTTGATAATTGTTATTGCAAATTTTGTTTTCAGTGGAAACTACATTCTTTTAAATTGAAATTGCAAATAAGTTTGAATTATTGGAATAAGTGTACTTAAAACATTTTCTCCTTTTGCCATTCCATGCATCATGATTGTAGCTTTTACAATGTTATACCCCAGATGTGTATTTTTATAGCTTTGGCGCTCATGATTTCCCATTAATAGGACTGGAACATTAAGTTTCAGTCTCAACTTATGGTAAGGCGCTCCTGATAATTCTAAAGAGTTGAGAAACTCTATGCAAAAGCTATGATATGACTGGTTCAGTGTCCCTTGCATTTCTTAAGAGGTATTCGATAACATCTTCCTCCTCGTCTGACATGATCCGTTCGTTTATTTGATAACTGTCTCATTAGTCGGCGGATCAGAATAGTAATTATTTTTAGATCATCTGTGCCATCATATACCAGAACTCACGTCTTAGTGTAATCATGTCGATACTGTCAGTTGGCATACAATCTTCTCCGATTTTTAGAAGAGCATTTGCATATTGACACTGCTCATAAATAATTGTGAAGTTGTACTTGCATAATTGTAATAAGACAAAACTTTGTAACATGTACCCATAGTACATATGTTTCATACAGGCATTTATTTCATCTTGCGGCGTACCCCTTTTCCTTTATTTTGTGCATAAATCCCCCCGGATCCTTTTCTGTCGGATTTTTTCACGAAGAACATTAACTGAATAAAGAAAATATCATGTAAACAAATCTAATCGCAGTGAATAATAACGAATTTGTAGTGGCAAAATTCAACATCCGCATGCGGCACAGTCGTCTGCCCTCACGTGTCTGCCCGTTCGGGTAAGCACACTCAGGCATATTGTGATAACTTAGTAAATGTTACATCAGAATAGCTCTAATATTTTGTCTCCTGTCGCAAACTTATGAAGCATTTTCACAAACCTTGCATAACACTGAAAGAATTTTTCAAATTGGACCAGTAGTTCCTGAGATTAGCGCGTTCAAAAAACAAACAAACAAACTCTGCAGCTTTATAATATTAGTATAGATATATATATATTAGCTGACCCACGCAACGTCGTTTGTGTCTCATATTGCCCGTAGCGTGATGATATATAGCCTGTATCCTTCCTCGATAAACGGGCTATCTAACACTGAAATATTTTTTCAAATTGGACCAGTAGTTCCTGAGATTAGCGCGTTCAAACAAACAAAAACTCTTTAGCTTTATATATTAGTATAGATGTATTTATTATACTCTTCTAAGATCTAATACTCATAATCAACAACACATTTATTTGGATAAAGACTAATATTAGGTATTATGTTGATAAAAACTTTTTGACAAATAACTCAATAATAGGTACCAACTCTTAGGGTCTTATACTCGTGATAACTTCTAAACGAAATGTCCGAATGGGGTGAAACAAAAAGTATTTTACTTCTACATAAATACCCTTGATAACATAATGCTTTATTTGCATAAGGAATAATATTACGATACACATTTAACGTAGTTTCTTTCTTCAGACGATTTAATAAATTTTTTTAACACAAAAGCGGTTATTGTGTCTAAACCATGATAGTTAGATATATGCTCTTGCGGACTTTTTTGTAGATCTTAATGGGACCTACAAACCCGTAATACATGATTTTGTTCTGTTTTCAATACTTTTGGCAGCGCACGCAAAAATAGGTTTCCGATTTCACACCTTGGGTTACAAAATAGCAATTTTCTTACGGATCTCAAATTTTTTGAAAATAAAATATAGCCTATAGCCTTCCTCGATAAATGGACTATCCAACACTGAAAGAATTTTTCAAATCGGACCAGTAGATCCTGAGATTAGCGGGTTCAAACAAACAAACAAACAAACTCTTCAGCTTTATATATTAGTATAGATTATAGTAGTAGATTAGTGTGACGGTCTTGTTTATTGGTTGTCAAGACGCCCGGCGTAGGTAACGCGCAGGCGTGTGGAAACTTTAAATGACATTTTTATTTATATCTAATCAACAGCTTAAAAAATAAATTTCAAACTTCTATCTTATATTGACGATACTTCTCTAGAGATTTTGAATTTTACAAATTAATTTGGCTTATTTATTTCTATTAATACAATGAACATACAAATCAGATTGACGAATATCTTTTTAATGAGTGTGACAGCCTTGTTTATTGGTTGTCAAGACGCCCGGCGTACTTAACGCGCATGCGTGTGTGAACCTCCAGACTTCTATACAAACTTTCATCCCCTTTTAAATCCCTTAAAACCATTTTTTCCGACTATACCAAACTATTTTGGTTTTTGGTGGAACCAAACTATTCCACCAAAATCGGTGGAATAGTTTGGCCGTGAAAGCACGACAGACAGACAGACAGACAGACAGACAGACAGAGTTACTTTCGCATTTATAATATAAGTAAGGATATATATATATATATATATATATCATAATTCTTATACTTAAATACCATTTGAAATCCTTCTGCCATAATTACTTTACCTTCAATAACATTGGACTTTAATACAAACTACGATCCCCCGTTTTAACCCCAAAAGGGGGTTGATTTCTAAAGATACCTTTTCAATTTCAAGTCTCTTGCTTCAAAAACATAGGACTTTCATGCAAACTTCCAACCCCCGTTTTACCCCTTCAGGGATGGAGTTTCATAAAATCCGTTCTTAGCGGATGTCTACACCCTATTAGAACGTACCTGCCAAATTTCAAGGTTGTAGGTGTTATAGTTTACGAGATTACGTGATTAATCAGTGAGTGGTACTTCGCTTTTATATATATAGACTAGCTGACCCGGCGAACTTCGTACCGCCATATTTACCTATTCATTCATTCACCGCCTCTCACATTTAAACAAAACGTGGAAACTAAAAGAGATAAAACTTATGCACCTTGTACTTGTTATCTTACTAATTCCCGATTTAAATAATTATATTTCATTTTAATTCTCACTGAATATAGACGGATGATCTTATAGCCACCATAATTATGTGGTGACAGACATCATGGACAGGAATTCACACAATTTGTGATTGGTGTCATAATATTGCTAGTTCCATGATTGAACTCAAACCACACAAATTTTTAAAACTAGTGTAGAACATAATTAATAATTAAACTGTTTCGATTACAATATATTTTTAATACGAAATAAAACATACCAAGGAATATAAACGTAAATTAAAGCCATTTTAGAATTCCGAGCCAAAGCAAACAACGGAACCCTTATAGATTCGTCATGACTGTCTGTCCGTCTGTCCGTCCGTATGTTACAGCCACTTTTTTCCAAAACTATAAGAACTATACTGTTGAAAGTTGGTAAGTAGATGTATTCTGTGAACAGCATTAAGATGTTCACACAAAAAAATATCCTCATACTTGGAACTAAAACTCAAAAAAATTTTTTTCATCAAGCCCGTACCTGTCGTACCCGTAATCTATGGATAGGTCTTCAAAAATGATATTGAGATTTTTAAAATCATTTTTTTCTAAACTGAATAGTTTGCGCGAGAGACACATACAAAGTGATAAAATGTGTCCCCCCCCTGAAACTTCTAAAATAAGAGAATGATAAAACTAAAAAAATATTTGATGTACATTACCATGCAAACTTCCACCGAAAATTGATTTGAACGAGTAAGTAGTTTTTTTTAATGCGTCATAAATCGTAAACCGCAATTTATCGATCAAAGTTACAACGAACTACAAGCACTTTTATATTATGTTACTTGCAACTACGGAACCCTTCTTGCGCGAGTCCGACTCGCACTTGGTCGCTTTTTTAAAGCGTATGTTGCGTATTTAAATCGAAAAGATTGAGTTAGATTTCTATTTACGAAGACATAAAATTCAAAAACCTGTAGAGATATATTGATTTGCGAGATATTAAGAAATCATACATCCATGGCTTAATAGGTAATACAAATATCTAATATTTTAGCAAGCTTTCTATTTCAGGAGTTTATGTTCATATATTTTTTCCGATTTTGAAATTTGGAATTCAGTTTAACATCATGAATATTAGAAAATTTCATTCACTTTGTCTCAATTGGAATTGATTCAATATTAGCTTGTGGATATCGAATTACATTCATTTCTTGTATATCTGTTACCGTCAGATTGTCAAAACCGTTAGATTGTAATCTATGTCGCGAGATTGCAAACAGTCGAAAGATTGTGAAATGGTATCGAGGAATCGCACCCTGCTTGGTTGAACATCAATATGCCCCGCGCTGCCATGTTTGTTAGTTAATTCGTCTTTGTTGCCTAATGTAAAGTATTTTTGTGATTGAAAATTGATTTCATGTTGAAAATACCTCACAGCTTTAGAATTAGTTATATTTTTTTTTGTGACAATAGAATTAATTTGTGATTAATCAAAGCAGTTCTAACCTAACCTAACTCCTATGGCCATTGAACGGCCTACTGTAAAACCAATCCATCAGGGACAGTTGACAATTTGACGCGCGTAAGCAATATATCACATTTGACAATCTATCAATAGTTTGCAATCTCGCTAGGTAGATTATAATCTAACGGTTTTTACAAGCTTACGGTGACATATCGATTTGGAAATGGATCTTCTCCTTAGTGAAATCAAGTCGATTGATTTCATCCGAGTCCCGGCTATCGGGGAATTATTTATGATAATCGAGTTTTGTGTTCAATTTCCTTTCCATTACGAACAATATCCATGAATAATGGCTAATAGAAAGTCGACCTCTTGTTTCGAGTTTATAAACAATTTACCTTACTTCTACGTTCTACGTATCTTTGTGTATATTTAAATCATTTCGTGTTAATGATACAAGTTGCCCAAGAGTGTAAATCGAAAGGTGAAACTTGCGTCGAGAATAATTAATGGACCTCCTTATTTACATGTTTGAGAAATATGATTTTTTAAACTTTGGGTATCTGGGTGCTCTTTGTGTGCGTGTCGTATATATTTGTAAAGTTCCCTGTGACATAGAATGTAAATTCCTAATACTGGAGCTTTCATTGTTTTTTTTTAATTGTTTATTTATTCACATTCCGTGGGAGAGCCACGCTTCGGCACGAATGGGCCAGCTCGACCGAAGTGATACCACTGCCTCGCAGAAAACCAATGTGAAACAGCACTTGCACTGTGTTTCACCGAGTGAGTAAGGATATCGCCGGAAACCATACCCCAACCCCTCCCCTTATCCCCCTTCCCATCCCCCAAAGGCCGGCAACGCACATGTTACGCCTTTGGTATTGTGGGTGTCCATGGATGGCGGCAATTGCTTACCATCAGGCGATGCGTCTGCTCATTTGCCACCTAACTCCATAAAAAAACTAAGTTAGCCTGAAAATGTTAAGAACAATGTCCCACGACCATCTCTCGGAACCAAAAGAGCAGCAAAGTTTTTAAAATTCCTTACGTGTCCCGCATACATTTGCTATATTCCAATGCTAGTGACACATAATATAAAATGAAGAACATGTTTACTCAAGAAAATAACTACTTCGTCGACATAAGAAACGACTCATGGATTTAACTTTTAATACGTTTTCTCAAAGAATTTATATTTCATCAAACAGAATAAAACTTTACGCAATAGTTATTATAGCGTTAGTAAACCTTTTTGTTCCCTTGTTAGCCTGATGTCGGGTCAAGACGACCTTAATTACCTTCTATAGGTTTTCAGTCGAATTTTCTCTGCAGATATTACTCACATATAAAATAAGAAATTAAGAAACCATTGAACCAAGAAGTTCTCTATAAACATTTGCCAAAAATCTTCGGCATAAACAAATTTATTCTTCTTCTTTCGATGAAATGGCAACCAGCCGGATCAGCTATTTCTGCCAATGTTAAGTATTTTCTCTCTCTCCTCCTCTTTCGGGATCTTTTTTTTTAAATTCCTTAAATATCAGTATTTTAGAAGTTATTTACGAAAAACTAAATACCTTGTTTTTTTATTATTTTGTTAATAAGAATCGAAATTTTTTTTTGCCTTTTAACAAACCCTTAAAAACCTTTTTCTAGACGTCATTCCGAATCGAATGAGCTATCGCACATATTTTTGGGAGCTGTATTTCTATTTAATACGTTTTTGAACTTGTTGACTAGACTATTAGCTGCAAACCTTTAAGAAAAAAACATGCTGCCACTTCATAGGCTGGCAAAGTCCATACTGGTGCCCTTAAATCTCCCTTGATTCTGGGGAAGAGGGAACTCAAAAAGCGACATCATACTTGTGATTTTCCAGAGGCAGGTTGGCATGGGCCGGTAGTGACAAAACTTCAGGTGACCTGTCAGCCTATAACATAAAAAGAAAGAAAAGTAATAAGGTAGTAGAGCCACGCTGATTTCAGCTCGAACAGGCCGGTTCGACCGGGGCGGTACTACCCTCGTACAAAAAAT
The DNA here is from genome assembly GCA_949125395.1 of Diaphora mendica. Lineage (NCBI taxonomy): Eukaryota > Metazoa > Arthropoda > Insecta > Lepidoptera > Erebidae > Diaphora > Diaphora mendica. The sequence continues at coordinate 19,735,402 of OX421313.1, read as the reverse complement.
CAACGTAAAATGACAGCATGCGTGCTCAATGCGCCTCAATGATGCAGAAGCATCACTAGGCCGCCATGGTGTGGTTCATCATGCTGCATTGTTGCATTGTCTGCATTCCAAGCGAGTATGATGACCACCAGTCTTGGATTCTACTTATGCTTTCCATCAGGCAGAGTAGAGTCATTTTGGTAGGGCCAAATATATTTAAAAAGTAGGTGAATATTTAAATTCTCATCATGGGTTTCTAATATTTTTTAAATATATTCATTTAATGAGTTTATCAGTGATACTTTTGATTTACTCATCTTTAGTGTTTAAGTATGATATTCCTCCAATCTTTTTAACATAGAAGAATTATTAAGTCACGTACGTGTGTGGGTGTTAAAATTTTGGCACGACTCTTTCAAAACTTTTCTCACAAAAGGGTGTTGCGCCGCACCGTATATTTAAATGTTTATTTTTTCGTTCAACATACGACTGGGTGCGAAATAAAATAAACAGACGAAAAGGACGGAAATGATAAAATGAGCTTTTTTCTCGTGTTGCGTGGCCATTAATCTTTCTGATGGCTTTTGATAAATAGTTTTGTTAGTTGAATATGGTTTCGTCAAATTACTTTATTGTTTTACTAGTATAAAAACTCTTTGACTTTTATTACCCACTAGTTGACCCGGCGAACTTCGTACCGCCATATTTACATATCTGTCTCGGCTTCCCACAGGCAGTGTACTGTCGCAGTCAAAAAAAACACTTTTCCCGTTATCTTTTATTTTTTCTTTCTAGCAAAAAAAGAATGTTAGTGTAAAAAATAAAAAGTATCCTATGTCCTACCTCGTAGTATGAACTCAAATCATTCCAAGTTTCATTTGAATCCATTCAGTAGCTTCGGCGTGATGCGCGGCCAAGATACAGACAGACAGACAACAATGAAAAAATTACAGTTTTGGCTTCAGTATCGATTACAGAGAGCCCTCCAAAAAAAAAATTCGAAAAATCTTAACGTACAGAATTGGACCTGTTACATTTTTATTACAAGTATAGACATTCATTGTATTTACTGTAGGCTGTATTCTAGAATTTGATCTTAAACTTTACTACTGTCCAAGTCCTATGGCAAAATGAATTGTATTAGAATTTATTTCGTATTCTCACTGTTTTAATACGAAACTCAAAAAAATACCAGTAATACTGGCTTTTACGGCTTAGGAATGAAGAATTTTAGGGATCTACATATACTCATAAAAGTTAAAATTAAAAAATAATGTTTGTATAGAACTGTGGGAGCTTCACCATAATACTAAAAAGGATTATGCTTTATTTCTTTCTGTACAAAACATAGCTTAAAATTCAAACTTTTCTTTTACATTTTTAAAATATTTGTAAGTTTCTTTTATGAAATATATGCCACTACTTTTTAAGGATTTAGAGAGAACGTTAACATATCAACTGGAATTAGCAGACTCATGTTCCTTCCTGAACATACTCTGCTGTGTACGTTACCTTTGTATCTGAATTCGCAGTCTGGCATTATGGGACCTCGGTGATTGCGCCTCGAGCTTCCGCTGAACAAGGGGCGTGTTCGAATGCTCCATTGAGCCCCTGCTATCTTAGATCTAACGTATATTCAAATGCAAGAAGTACCTAGTCTTTGTTTTGTGTCAAGTTAACCTGCTATATTGGCACGAACATGTAGTAAAATAGTCGAAGATTTATAGCCACATTTAGAAATTCATCTTTAGATACAAACAATTGGTTATAACCTACTTGATTATAACTGACAGATGTTTGCATTCATTTGATAATTTTTCATTGCAAGATGCTACTGAATATTTATATAGGTATTATAGAATATGAGAGGTTATCCTCGTATACATATTTTGTTTTTACTCGAAGTACCTATGTTTTTACGGTTCCGTGCCAAAGGCAAAAAACGGAACACTTATAGATTCGTCATGTCTGTCTGTCTGTCCGTCCATGTGTCACAGCCACTTTTTTCCGAAACTATAAGAGCTATAATGTTGAAACTTGGTAAGTAGATGTATTCTGTGAACCGCATTAAGATTTTCACACAAAAATAGAAAAAAAAAATTTTGGGGGTCCCCATACATAGAACTGAAACTCAAAAAATTTTTTTTCATTAAACACATACGTGTGGATCTATGGATATGTCTTCAAAAATGATATTGAGGTTTCTAATATCATTTTCTTTTATCATAATAATAATCATTGAGAGCGACGGATGAAATGTCAGGTTTTAGTTAAAAAATAGTAAAAAAACTTAGTATAGTTTGAGTTAATCTATAAGGTTGACTTAAATCAGTAAAGGCGAAAAACCTTGGGCCCTCAGTTCAAACGTTTTAGAAAAATTCAACTTTGATTTACATCTTGAAAATTGGCTTTTGTCTCGATTTTTCTTTTTAACTAATTCACAAAGGTTTTTAACTAAAATATTATAAAGTTTTAGTAACGTATTTGTTCAGATAATTGCAATTTTTGCCGATTCCTCCGTAGAGACATTACTGAACTGAGGGCCCTATATTATGCCGCCATAAATCCGTAATGTCGTATTCTACAGTTTTGGGATTTTCTTAAAACTTTTAAGAAATCCTAAACTAAATTCTAAAATAAAAAGCATTGACTTAGGGGCAGTACTTTCTGACATCTAGGCTATGCCATTTTTTGCAAGCGTCTGAACTGAGGGCCCAAGGTATTTGATCATAACTGCTTTATTTCCCGTTTAAGAAATTTATGACCCATTGCTTTAGATTTTAACTATTTTTAACTAATTTCTATTTGAATTTTATACCGTTTCGCCTAAATTTAAAAATGGGCCCTCAGTCCAGATGCACACAAGAATTCTATATCTGTCTCTTTTTGCAGCCTATTTCGATAACAAACACAAATCAAATTAGCTGTGGCACCGGCAGAGGATGATAGCTTTAGCATAGTGACTCTAACCCTATTCAAAACTAAATCTGTTATCGTTGAGTTGAGAATGGACACTTTCGTCGCCTTGCAATCTGTTTCAATGGATTCCATTTACATACCACCTTTAAATTATACAGCCTACATACGATTCCTGTTTTCCATCTTCAAGACTTTTCAAGTTGTAGCTGTGATATACATATATTCTAGGTATATTTAAATAATATAACTACACACATCAAAAGTGTCTAGGGATCAAGCATTTTTATGCGGATTTCTTGAGATTGAGATGTGGCTTTGGCCCTGGCCTGCTCAGTCGCCAGACTTGAACCCGATTGAGCATGCATGGGATATGCTACAGAGAAGAGCTCTGCCGAATATGGAGGGTATCCAGTCGCAAGAAGACCTTTTTTTGTTGTTGCAACGAACATGGGCGGCCATTCCACAGCGTGATTTGGATGAACTCATTTTGAGTATGCCAAACCGATTCTTGTGTTGTTAGTGTTCGCGGTAGAAACACAGATTATTAATTGTTTAAGTTACCTAATAAAATTTTAAAGAAAACTGTTATTTCAGTCTTTTTTTCGAACTTTAATGTTAGTGGTTCAAATGTCAAAAATCCCTTTATTAGGAACATGGCAAATTTCTTTATTAATGCAAAGGTGACTTGGTTTATCGTTACTGTGACAAACGAAAACACTTTATTTGATGAATCCTTAAAGAAAATTTTAATTAATATCAATCAGGAGAAAAGTTATTGCAAAAATAAATGTTGATCCCTAGACACATATGTTGATACATGAAAATCAGTAAGGATGTATAAGATCAAATATTGAGTGAAATTTAAACATTTTTTTATTGGAACCTTTTTACCCGACTACGGCAAAGCCAAAGGAGTGACTCCGTGATCATGGCGCTTGCAACAGCGCCGAAATATCGGATATTCACAAACAAAAAGGTACATGGTAGCAATCCCGTAGATTTCTATTTTAATGGACAAATGAGGTATCGTTAAAAGCTAGAATAGTTTACTTCAGTTACTTTCATAGCATAATGAGTTACGGTATCCTACGCTGGGGTAACTGTGCAGATATTAATGCCATATTTGTTTTACAAAAACGCGCCGTACGAGCCCTTTATAAATTTGGCCCTCGAGTTTCTCTCCGTTCCAAATTTAAAGAGATAAATATTCTGACTGTATCTTCACAATATATATACGAAAATTTAGTTTATGTTCAAAAAAATATATCAAAGTTTTCTAAAATCAGTGATGTTCATTCGGTAAATACCAGAAACAAACATAATCTTAGTGTTCACGTCACTCGTCTCCACAGAGTAGGCAACTCGTTCATGGGCCAATGTATACGCTTTTACAATAAACTCCTTATTGATATTAGCAATTTGCCATTAAAGAAATTTAAGAATACCACAAAATCTAAGTTATCCGCAAAGGGGTATTACACCATAGCAGAATATCTTGATGATAAAACTGCCTGGGATTGAGCTGCCCATTCTGCACATGCTGTTTATTTTTAATGTTTAAATTTATTTTGATGTGACGATAATTTATAGTTTGAAACAAATTCATTTTAAATTATTGCTATTGTTGTCATTTTTTTAAAATTATTATCTTTACTGATTATTGTAATTGTGACTCAAATTGTAATTATCGCATTTCTTTTATTGAAATAATGTCTTTTGCATATTGTCTGGACTTTAAAAGAGACGGTGATCCCTGAGTTTGTTTCGTCCTTTCTTCTCAGGGCTAGTCCAGTTAGGAAAGGCCGAACTCATCTGCTCAAAAAAAGTTTAACTTGCAAAAGTGTTCATGTAACCTAATTGCAGAATAAATGATCATTTTCATTTCATTTCATTTCATTTCGTCTTGATCGTCTGCTGGTTATAGGCTATATGATGTGTCGCTGAATCTAATGTGGCGCCCTCTAGCCGACATAAAGTAATGAATTAAAAAAAATATTTGAGATAAATATACCGTGTTTGGTATCATTGGAAAGGGGGTTACTTGTACATTTCAAATATATATATATTATATATTAATAATGGCACCAAAACATTTTAAATAAAAAGAAAGTAAAAACTAAAACCCGACTACGACAAAAAACGACGGTGAAAAAGTATGAAACAAATTTGAAAAGCCGTAGTCACACGTTACATAGAAACACACCATAACAATTTAACAACGTGTGACTACGGCTTTTCAAACTTGTTTCATACTTTTTCAGCGTCGTTTTTTGTCGTAGTCGGGTTTTAGTTTTTACTATTTTTTTATTGTTTCATCTTCTGAAAAAGAGATAGAATAACCAATGTTTTAACTAATCAGTGTCTATAGAGTAACAAAAATCATGTTTTAGTATTCACTATATATTGTTTTAAACTTTCATGGTCAGTAACATTAAAATAGAAATCTACGGGATTTCTACTACGGGATCGGATACTCACTAACAAAAAGGTACATGGTAGCAATCCCGTAGATTTCTATTTTAATTAGTATTTACTAGTTTATTACTCGACTGACAATCATTAATTTTAGTTACCATTTTTTTTTAAATGACATCTCCCGCACTAGGAATAAATCCTGTGTCGCGGGGGACTTTACGAACATACATGAAACGGACACAAAGAACACCCAGACTCAGAATAACAATTTGTGGATCACACAAAGTTTTGTCCTACGTGGGATTTGAACCCACGACACTTGGAGAAGTAGGAAACGGCGTGGTGACCGTTAAACCACTAGGCCAAACGTGCAGTCAAATGTTGCATATGAAAAGAAAAATTTCAAGATATCGTGATGGATATTTCTACTTTAATAATATCGAGAAAGTAGCGATTAAAGGTTTAATGAACTAATTTACTTTGTATTAAAAATATGGTTCGTGTTTTAAAATAAATAGATTACATTATATCGTGGTGTAGGTTTCGCATGATCACCCAAATGAATAAATCTTCGGACATGGAATCGGCAGTCAGTGACAAGTCACCGAATGTGTTTGGCGTCGAATGTTTGATGGCCCTGTCGATAACCATCGTTATAGGGCTGAATGGACCCGTGTTTTGCCAATGTTCAACCAACCGTATATGATGAAATTGGTACATAATGATGTGGGTTTAGTGTCTAACTATAGGATTAAGCAAATATTATCACTTGACTGACTAGTAGTTATCCATACTTATACTATAAATGTGAAAGTAACTCTGTCTGTCCTGCTTTCATAGCTTAATCGCTGTACCGATTTCAATTAAATTTGGCATATAGATACTTTGATTGTTGACGAAAGCCATAGGCTACTGTTTGCTACGATAACCGATAAACACGCGGGTGGAGCCGCACGCTAAAGCGAGTAAGTTATAAGCATATCAACAATTTGGTAAACCTCAGAAACAAGATCAGCGGGTGGTTGATTTCTTTTCTGTTATTTCTCTTATTAGCCATTTTTATTTCAATGTCTACAATTAAGCTATTAAATGAAGTAATGAGTAAATAGTATCAAAAGTTGTGAAGTTTTATTACAGTTTACTTATTCTATTCCCGTAGGAACTTCTCTTATTTTGTTTAAGTCGTAAAAGGTTAGTCAAGGGAATTAAGTAAATAAGTAATGATAAAATTGTTTGAGTTGTTTGTCTTTATTTAAAAATATTTATCAATTATTTAGACGGTGACCCTGTATAATTACAGGTCTGTAATAAGTCTGACATCAGGTTTCAAGCATTAGTTTTAGTTGATTTAATTGGGCTTTTAAAAAAGGAAAATGGATTAATTTCCTATCTTTACATAGACATGTGATGATTACCAACTACTTTAAATTATTATAATAAAAAGTAAAATCTAAAATTGTTACTGTGTAAGATGTGAAATAGCCAAAGACAATATCATTATCTTATGAATTATGATAATTACAAGCTTTTATTTAGTTACACCTGTCCCGATGTTACTTTGTCTGTAATCAAATCTTGCAAGTTAAATTAGATCCACTGCCCGATTTCCGATTGAGCTGAAATTTTAAATATTCCTTTAGTTCTGATGACAATGCAATTATATATATTATTATAATCGGTATTATTATTAATCCAAAATAGCGGCGTACATATTTATAAACAACCCACCCAATTCGGGTATCAAATGAAAGGGCTTAAAGTTATTTTTTAACCGACTTCAAAAAAGGAGGAGGTTCTCAATTAGACTGTTTTTTTATATGTTGGGTGAACCGATTTTGATGATTCTTTTTTTATTTGAAAGCTGGTGCTTTCCGAATGGTCCCATTTAAATTTGGTCAAGATTGAAGTCGTTTTTTTTTGTTAATTTTATTAACAAGTAATAAAAGCTTGTTTTTAAAAAACTTTTTAAATTAATCACTTGTTTTCGTACTTCACTTAGTGGATGACAATCTTATCATTTTATTTGTACTGTGCAATGTGCATCTCTCCAGCAAACATTCGCGAACTTTCATGAATAAAACACATAGTGTTAATACTAAAACTTAGACTATTCATCAAGTGTGTTGTGTGAAAACTCCTCAAGACTGATTGCATTTAGCTAAAGTTCCAAAACCCGTTCTAGACCACCAACCTCATATTGTACCCGAGAGACTTTGAGATTTACGAGCTTCAGTCGGATCTTAATAATATTTAATAGAAAAATATCAATCAACTGAGATTTACTCAGCATTATTGTAAAAAATTGGTTTCTTTTGTAAATTAATTTGAAACAAATTTAATATTGTTTGCAGACAATATAAAGTTTACGTGAAAGCTGTTCCAAGGTTGTCAGAAAAGATTAAATAATAGCTTCAACATCTTCATTAATATTCTTTATGATAACAATTCAAGTGTGTGCATAGTTCTCTCATAAATAATGATGTACTAATGTCTAGAAATTAAAGTATGCATATTTATATAAACTGTGCCCGCTACTTTTTGTACACGTGACATTTGAATTTTTAAGTTGTTTTTAGTTTTTAACCGTTTAAACCTTTCCTAGACTGGACTGGACAAACATTTCAAAACCAAAATCAGCTAAATCAGCCCAGCCGTTCTCGAGTTTTAGCGAGACAAACGAACAGCAATAGATTTTTATATACATATAAGATTGTAAATATGTATAACTATAATATGTACATATTATAACTAGATCTTAGGTAAAATATGCTAGTACCGTTGAGGATGGCTTAAATATGCAAATGCATGATCCGGTCCCTATTTATCATGAGCCAAGAGCCAAAGCGCAAGTGCAATGTGTAGATATTTTTTAGGTCATCAGAATACATATAGTTATTAGTTCTGCTAAAAATTTTTTACCCGACTACGTGCAAATGTAATATTTTTGGTAGTCTATGTAAATTTACAAATAGTCAGAGTAGCCTAGTCTTACAAAAGTTCCACCGTAGCGTCTAAACTAAACTGATTTTTAGCCGACTTCAAAAAAGGAGGAGGTTATCAATTCGACAGTGTTTTTTTTATGTTTATTAGCTCATAACTTTCGACTGGGTGAACCGATTTTGATGATTTTTTTTATTTGAAAGCCTCGTGCTTCCCGTGTGGTCCCATTTTAATTTGATCCAGTTCTTGAAGTCGGTTTTTTTGTTAACATTTGTGGTAATGAATGAAGTGTCATGGCCCATGTGACATAGGCTAACTCAGATCAAATAAAAAAGGTAGATAACGCACCGCCTTCTTCTTGTTGAAGCAGAAAAAAAGGCTCGTAAACTACGCTACTTTTCGTCAGTATCGTACAAGTACTTATACGATACTGACGAAAAGTACCCCAGTTTATAGCATAGTTAGTGCGTATCGCGTGTGTTTACTTGGAACTACGAGCATTTTTTCTGCTTCAACAAGAACAAGACGGTGCGTTATCTACCTTTTTTTATTTGATCTGAGTAGGCTAATTTTATTTTTTCTAAAGTAGTCTAGTTACAGTTTTAACAAGTCAAAGAAAAAAATGTGTAAATAATTTTTTTAAGTAAATTGTTACCGGGCAGGCTTTCAAATAACTATTAAGTATATTTTCCAATAGTTTTTAAACAGGTTACACATGCGGAGGTAGAAAAACTCTTGTCAATTTCACTAACTTGTTAACTAAAGTTTGTTTCTTTTACATTTACTTTACCTTTGAAGTGTACGATCTTTCAGTAACTTTTTTATTTATTTAAAAGAGAGTACTGGTCAGTTACCTATTCTATAGACTACTGTAGCATGTTCCTTTAAGAAAATACAAGTAGCAAAGTGTATTTACAAAGTGAAATACAACATTTGTATAATTCTACTTAAGTACACGCTCACTGAAGTGCATTTCACACAACAATTACTGTTTCCTAAAGCCTTGCAATAACCTACCTGATTAACGATAAGCTTATCTAAGTACTCTACGGACTATAGTTATCTAGATATATCTAATACCTGTAAAAGAGCAATTCTAGTACATCATCATCATGGGGTGCCATCTTCAAAATGAAGTTTGGAGGTCAGCAGACCGTATCCCTCGCGATCACGAGCGGCCTCTTTCAATTTCTTTATATCTATAGAATTAATCTGAATCTCGCAAACGGCTCCAACGATTTTTATGAAGTTTAGTATGCAGGAGATTTCGGAGTCGATAAGTCGATCTAGCTAAGATAAATTTTTACAAAATTAATCACATAAAAAATACCGAGCAAAGCTGGGTCATCTAGGTACTACTATATTACAGGTTATAAAATGATAACAGTTAGCAAAGTTTTGTAAAATTAACTATCCTAAGCCGACCCTAGTAAACTCTACTCATTCGCAATCTTCACAACCAAACGCTCAGTTCGTTTCAAGTCCACATAATTTGAATAAAAATTACCAGGGACGTATCAGCTCAACGTAACGAACATGCCTCTCCATGAAAGATATATTTTGGATCGCCACAAAAACCTTCCGTCCACCTGCGTTAATTATTCTCAAACATTTCAAAAGGTTCATGTTATATAAACTCTCATTTCAAACCGACGAAACAAGCGGGTGTTTTCAGTTTTATGAAAAGAAATTTGTTACTACAGGTTAAGCGATGACCCTTTTTCACGTCAAGTTACCTCCTTTGGAATTTACCAGCTGTAAATGATTTGGTTTACAGGGGCTTTCTCGTTACTCCCTCCAATATTTAAATTGAATCTTTCAACAGGTTTTATACTCGCCTACTTAAAGAAATGTAATGTAAATTTGCTTTTTTCTGGAACCTGTATAAAGAAGGTAGGTAAAATTGGAGGGACTGTGAATGTGATGTGAGAATTTAACACGTAGGCTGTAGTCATAGACTGACAACAATCAGCTTGTATATACAGTCAATGTAATCTTGTCGAAATGGGAAAAAATTCAAATGTTCCTATTAGGTAATCATGTAAGTTCATAGTAAACACATATAACTAGATATAATGGAACGCGGAACTTTAAGCGGTAGTAAAGTACATTTAGGTACAAATGTATTCGAGTTGTACATTTACATTTAATAAAGCATCGAACAAGTTACAACCATGTTCAATATCAACGATAACTCGGATCACTGCTGGTATGGCTAAGTGTTACTTTATTTATAACAAGTACGACATAATTTGCGTAAAAATCGGTCTTTCAAGGGTTACACGAGCATTTTAAAGGAAAGTTTTACTATAGTTTGTATTTTAAATATATTTTTTATTTAATGAAATAAAAGTCATTTCGACGAATGTATTACACATGCATTTCATAGCCTATGCAACATTTTATGATAGAACATAACTTTATTATTATACCGAATGGATTGCATTCACATTACGAGCATTGTTGATAATATCATTAATCTAGCAATCATCCTGCATGTGTCAGTTACATATGGACCTCTCACAACCGCCGACCAGTAGGTACCAACTCGAATCAATTCTACGACGTCAAAGTTACTACTTAAACAGTAATTCAGTGAACATATAGTTGGTGAACATAATTTTACTAACTATAATTGTCATTCTTGTATTTAAAAAAACCCGGTCAAGTGCGAGTCGGACTCGCGTACCGAGGGTTCCGTACAAACCTGTAGGAATATCACATATATAACTAAAAATGTATGCTTTTTGCAATTTTTCCTTTATCTGTGTCATAAGACGTTGCTGAGTACTAAATTTCCAGATTCTGAGTTCACGAGAAGTACCCTGTGGGTTTGATTCCCTTGCGAGTGTCGAAAATTTGCAGCATAAACGGCTGTATCTTTTGATTGCGTTGGCTTAGAAATTTAATTTTTTCATAGCTCCAAGGGAAGTAGACCTTAGTATTTGATATGAATTTCAGCTGGAACGCGTGGAGGTAACGCGTTCGTAACAAAAAAGGGTCTTGACAGACAGACGGACAACAAAGTGATCCTATAAGGGTTCTGTTTTTTTAATTTTGAGGTACAGAACCCAAAAAAACGAGACAAGGAATGCTATAATAGTTTTCAAATAAATTATATTAATAGTTAGAATGACCGTCGTCGACTCTTTGTTTTTTAAGCGATGATGTGAAAACTACTTGGTCATCGTTAGCATACTCTTAAAGAATACATATTTAATCAGAAAATTATATAAAAAATATTTGTTCATGCACCTCCGATACCTATATATTACATAAACTATTTCTTTTGAGCACATAAAAGCCGTTGGTCCTGCGCCAGATCTTTCCCCGGTCGTGTTTAATAGCCGTCTCATCGGATCACTCACAATCGCTCTCATAATCCGAGTGAATACAGGTTGTATTTGCGCACACACTCTGCTGAAACTTGCCACCGTGGCCGAAAGCGGCTAGCTCGGCTAACATCATCAACACTATAATTATACATTATCTCCATTCTAAGGGGCGGCCTATGTCCAGTACTGGACTGTTAAAGGATATTGATAAGTTCACTAATCTTTAACACAGTGGTACCGTATGCGACTGACGTGCTTGAGGTCTCGGGTTCAATATCTGGGTCGGAATGTCAAGAAATGTTTGTATGATCTGCAAATATATTTTTCGGAGTTTGGGTGTTTTCTATGTATAATATCTATGTATTTACAAAAAAAAATCGTTGTCTGTAAAGTCTGTTTACGGACGATAGTTTAACGTGACAACGTCATAACGAAACATTGATGAAATGCTCGCTTGCACTTCAAGCCTTAAATGGAGCGAAGTAACGCCGCATGAGTCATTTCGTGTGTGCAGCCATCGAATTATAAGACGTTGTCACGTCAAAAAGTATAAATATTGTGTATTTATATCAGTTGTCTAGTACCCATAGCACAAACTCTGCTTAGTTTGGGACTTGATGGCGTTGTGTGTCAAAAGTCTGAAAAATAATATGATTATTTCACGTGCAATATTTTCATGAGGATCAGATTTTCTTTACAATCTGAAACATTGCTACTTTATTTAAGTTTGTATACAAAAATGGTTGTTGTCCATTTTAATGACAAGACATAGATATTTAAAACATTTAAATGTAATATTTTCCTGATAAGGAAACGGTATGTTTACCAGAGGATTCAATTAGAAGATAGTTGAGTGAGCGTGTTAGTAGTATTAGCCTTTATTAGCTGAATGTGTGGCTCATCGGCACGTGTCGAGTATTCCTTCGGTATTTACCTGCCTGTGAATGATTGAAAGAACCCTTTTTACCAAGTTCTAATCATTCCATCCACCACACCGTAAAAACGAAACATATATCCACTTTACTAACTTTTAAACTTTCGCGTTCCATGATATAATAATTATTATTTTTACGGGAATTAACCTGTGGGGACTAACGGGAAGTAACGGGAGTCAGCCTGTGACCACGGCCAGTGCAACCTGGTCGAAACGTCAGGCAAAAGAGAGGTATGTAATACTTTCAAATAAGTGATCGCGTTAATTCCCGTAAAAATAATAATTATTATATCCACTTTAATAAACTTTGAGGTTCATTACTTTGTAAGTGTTATTTAACTTAAAAAACCTTTCAATTTCAAATGTGTGATAAATTCAAATATAAAAATTAGATAAGATATAATATTTTCAATTGAATATATAAATGTTTGAAATTTTAACATTATATATCAAGAATGGAACGTTGTTTGATCGCATTAAATGCGTTGTCATCCAGTTCATTCAAATGGCATGATTACTTACATCGAGAAATGTTACATTATTGCAAAGGCTGGGAAATTGGCAACTGCAGGTCGAGTATGAGTTTGAAGGCCGAGCCGTAGGCGAGGACTTCACTAATACGAGACAGGCAATTGTCATTTCCGCCGAGGCATATATAGTGCTTTTCTCAAAAGAATGCAGGTGTAACACCTAGACCTGTCAGGCGGTTCCCAAGGTGGATATCCTAGACCTGAACAAGCGACATCACTCACCGGCTGACCCAGAGATAGTTTTGCATGAGCCCTGGGCGCCTTATAAGAATACTAGCTGCGCCCGCGACTTCGTCCGCGTGGAACAGTGACTTTGGGTAGCAGTTTTAATTATTAAGGCTAATATTATTTTAAAAATAAGACACACTTTTCACTGTTAAAAACATATTTAAGTATTTATATAAGTACATAAAATAAAAATTATTTTGTATGAAATTATTTCGACATTCGACATGGCCAAGGCTTTCAACCTGTTCTTGCACCGTTCGCTTCTCTCCGATCTCTAAGCATTCGGTCTGCCTCCTAGAGTCATCTCTAGATTTACTCTTTTCTTCATCAGCGCCTTCGCATTCGGGTTCTTTGCGACGGACGGCGCGGCCTCTGTTTTTCTGGAGGTAAACGCTAGCGTACCTCAGAATTCGGTCCTGTCGCCCAAGATGTTTCTTCTGCATGTCAATGACATATTAGCCCTTGGCAATATATATTGCTATGCAGACGATAGCACAGTGCATGGGCGATATTATGGATACCCTGCAGCCAAGATAGTAGACGTTGAGGAAAATGGATAGGAGATTGTCGCTGAGCTTGACCGGGTTTTGAACCGCATTTAACAATGTGGTGATGAGAATCTGGTCGAGTTCAACGTTAAGAAAACACAGGTGTGCCCGTTCTCTACCAAAAAGTCTCCGTTTCTTCCCCTCCCCACTTTTCAGAGCACTCAACTGCCACTACGGGGTAAGCTCGGTGTCCTGGGCATGGATATTTGCCGGGACCTCGAGTACTGTCTCATTAGTCGGCGGATCAGAATATATATTATTTTTAGATCATGTGTGCTATCATATACCAGAACTCACGTCTCAGTGTAATCATGTCGTTACTGTCATTTGGCATACAATCATCTCCTATTTTTAGAAGAGCATTTGCATATTGACACTGCTCATAAATCATTGTGAAGTTGTACTCGCATAATTGTAGTAAGACAAAACTTTTTAACATGTACTCATAATACATATGTTTCATACAGGCATTTATTTCATCTTGCAGCGTACCCCTTTTGCTTTTTTTTTGTGTTTAAATCCCGCCGGATACTTTTCCTTCGGATTTTTTCACGAAGAAAATTATTTGAATAAACAAAAAATCATGTTAACAAATCGAATCCTAGTGAATAATAACGAATTTGCAGTAGCAAAATTCAACATCCGCATGCGGCACAGTCGTCTGCCCTCACATGTCTGCCCGTTCGGGTAAGCACACTTAGGCATATTGTGATAACTCAGTAAATGTTACATCTGAATAGCTCTAATATTTTGTCTCCTGTCCCAAACTCATGAAACATTTTTGCAAACCTTGCATCATCATCATCAGCCTATCGCAATCCACTGCTGGACATAGGCCTTGCCTTGCCTTGCCTTCACAAACCTTGCATATTTCCATACAAACTTTCATCCCCTATTGTTATTTTACCCCCTTGATCTTAATTTTTTTACGAAATTTAAATGACATTTTTATTTATATGTAATCAACAACCTAAAAAATAAAGTTTAAGATTTTAGCTTAAAATGACGATACTGTATACACTGTTTTGTAATTTGTCTTATTTATTTCTATTAATATAATGAACATACAAATCATATTTATGAATGTATGTTATTTATTATATTATTATTATTATATTAATTTAAGTATTCGTTGAAAAGGAGAAATATTTTTAATGAATTTGACATCCTTGTTACCTCGTTGCCAAGAGTGTCCGGTGTACCGGGCGGTGTCACCAAGGTAATGCGCAGGCGTGTGGCGATTAAACCACCACTCTTCTATACAATCTTTCATCCCCCCTTTCAACCCCTTATTACCTTTTTTTCGCAATAAAAAGTAGCCTATGTCCTTTCTCAGGCTCTAGACTATCTGTGTACCAAATTTCATTGTAATCGGTGCAGCGGTTTGGCCGTGAAAGCAAGACAGACAGACAGACAGAGTTACTTTCGCATTTATAATATAAAGTATGGAAGTATGGATAGCCTTCCTCGATAAATGGGCTATCTAACACTGAAATAAGTTTTCAAATTGTACCAGTGGTTCCTGAGATTGGTGCGTCCAAACAAATAAACAAACTCTTCAGCTTTATATATTAGTATAGATGTATTTATTATACTCTTCTAAGATCTAATACTTATAATAAACAACACAATTATTTAGATAAAGATTAATATTAGGCATTATGTTGATAAAAACTCTTTGGCAAATAACTCATTATTAGGTACCAACTCGTAGCGTCTTATACTCGTGATAACTTCTAAACGAAATGTGGGATTGGGATGAAACAAAAAGTATTTTACTTCTACATAAATACCCTTGATAACATAATGCTTAATTTGGATAAGGATTAATATTACGATACACATTTAACGTAGGTTCTTTCTTCAGACGATTTAATATTTTTTTCGAACACAAAAGCGGTTATTGTGACTAAACCATGATAGTTAGATATATGCTATCGCGGACTTTTTTGTAGATCTTAATGGGCCCTACAAACCCGTAATACATTATTTTGTTCTATTGTCAATAGTCTTTGCAGCGCACGCAAAAATAGGTTTTCGATTTCACACCTTGGGTTAGAAATTAGCAATTTTCTTACGGATCCCTAATTTTTTTGAAAATAAAATATAGCCTATAGCCTTCCTCAATAAATGGACTATCCGACACTGAAAGAATTTTTCAAATCGGACCAGTACTTCCTGAGATTAGCGCGTTCAAACAAACAAACAAACAAACAAACAAACAAACTCTGCAGCTTTATAATATTAGTATAGATTAGTTAGTTAAAAAGAGATTAAAGAAAAAAAAAATTAAAAAAAAAAAGAGATGAAAGATGTGTGTGTGTGGGTGCCCTAAGGATAACTTCAGAGAAACTTCATTAAGCATATTAACACAATATATTTCAGTATAATACAGCAAGAGATCTACAGTATTCTCTTAAGACTAACACATAAAAATTAAATGTAGGTATATACATATTTTATAAAAATTAAAGTTAATACTACAGATTATCTCACCACAAGCTCGAGATAGCTTGGGTTCGACTTCCTCTTCACTGTCTCCCCACCAGCCCAAGGTGGCTGGGGCTCGACCTCACCTTTATCTCCTCACACAAATATAATAGAAATATAGTACTAAAAAGAAAACTGCATGACCTCCATGAAGACATGCAGTGCAGAACAGGTAAACCGTGTGCCCCCGTGACGCACTGTCGAGAGGCACACCCGGATGGCATACCTTATGACGCACCCATTTTCAGGATACTTAGAGCTTGTACCCATAGTGGTACCCTAGAAGCGGTACCCTTACACTAGGAGCGGTACACTTGGAGCTGTACCCTTACACTTGGATACTTGGACCCTACAAACAATTAGACCATCTAAGCATGTTTTCAATTATAGAAAAGACATGTATAAGATAAAAACAATCAAATCAGCTTACCACATATTGCGGGTATGGTTACACTAAGTTAAAAGAAAAGTCTACATTATTACAGACAGTCACAATAACACTTCTTCAAGACAGGAACGGAAAAGGACCTCGAGACTCAAAATATCTCATTTTATACCATTTGAAGCTTCCAGAAATAAAAACCCACCTAAATTTTGACATGACTAATTGACATTCACGTCTAAGTTCACTCCACTCCTATAAAAGCAGCAAGAACGCCCTCTGCAGCCTTAAAACCATACCAGATAGTATATCAATTTAACATTTAATAATATGCCCTCTCTCGCACCATCGGCGAACAAGCAATCAAATCAATACACTGGATGGATGGTAATTACAGTATTAGTGCAAACCGATTCTAACAGATGGCGTGATTATTGAATCCCTATTAAACAGCTTCCGTCTAAAAAAAAGTGTTACACGGGGAAATAAAACATAATTTTAAATTATACATTTAATTTAATTAATATTAAAGGTTACATTACTCATATTGGGGCAATCACTAAAAGAAAATCTTACATCTGGTGGAGTACAATCAATTTCCATTTCACTCTCTAAACTGTTCGAACTCATTTTAATTATTCAATTTACATTTATAAAATATTTTAATAACAAATCAAGACGAATTTTCAGCTTTGCCGCCGATTTTCTATTTATCATCTGTGCCGAAAGGCAAAGGCATTTACGCATACAGCCACGTGAACGCAATTTGTACTAAGCAAAGAGATTTTGGTATGCCAAGAATGATAAAAGAGATCCAATCAAAGAGTATACAGGGTGGATATGACAAAACGATATTAATTTGAACTAGATGTACCTACACACACTACAATTCCACCTACAAAATTACAATAAAATCGGTTCAGTAGTTTAGCCATAGGACACTATTTTTCGATTTTAAAATCTACTACACGATGTTGTTGGGTTAATGACCGATGTTACACCTACCGTCGGGTCGTCGCCGTGTCGCACGTGCTACCTTTGAAGTCGCCACCGCCATCGGCGCGGGAACCCAGACCTACTACCTATTATACTATTTCCATTTCTTTATTTTCTCGATGACAGTTCTGATTTGATAGTTGTAGTGTTGTGACCAAATAAGTAATGATATCGATCACATATATTTATTATGTTTTGAACAGAGGCAAATACCTACAACAAAAACATTAAAATATAACTGACCGCTGACGCTATTCGCCGTTCGCCGTCATATATATTACTATTACTTGCGCAAAGAAATTCCAACACTTAAAAAACTTGTTGTTTTTTTACGTGAATGTGGTTTGTTCCATGGCCAAAAATCATCATTAAGCTTGGTTTTGAAAGAAATAGGATTTTCTTATAAAAATCGGACAAACGGAAAATATTGATTGAGCGTCACGACGTTGCTATGGCTCGCTGCGAGTTTTAGAGCGAAACCAAAAAGATATCAGATTGGTCAAATGTTATTTTCACTGACGAGACTTGGTTAAATGCAAACTACACAGTATCTAAGAACTGGACTGACTACACCGCCGCATCCACTAGTTCAGTTCCAATGAGAAAAGGTGAACACCTTATCATATGCCATGCGGGGTCTGCGAAAGAATTAATGTCAGATGCTTTACTGGCTTTTAAATCCAAGAAAACAGTGGACCACCACGAAGAAATGAACGCGGAGATTTACGAAGGATGGTTTAAAGAATCGTCTATAATTTGTCCATAATAACTATCGACGGTTCTTCCACAGATTGCACCATTTCACCACCAGGAGACCTTTTTAGAAAGATACAGGTCACAGGGGCATAAAAAAATAACATTCAGCACTATGCCGTCACTTGTGAACTGTCCAACTGAGTACTGGTGAAGGGGACGGGATAGGGGGCAACCCTCGATATTTCTCCCTAGTCGCATGATTTTTGTACGGCGTTGCGGAATAATTAATTAGAACAGGTATTGAAATTGTATGGAACCGATGCCGTACAAAATCAAATGATCAAATTGTGACAAGGGAGAAAAATCGAGGGATGCTACCACCTCCCTATCACCTGTACTCAGTTGGACAGCTTACAAGTGACGGCATAGTGCTGAATGTTATTGTTTTAAGCCCCTGTATCTTTCTAAAAAGGTCTCCTGGTGATTCAGATGACCCATTAATTTTCGACACAGGCCCATAGTCTACTGTTCTTTTTGATTCAGTAAAAAAATACTGTCAATGATATTTTACAAAAAGGTACTATATTTAACTTCTAATAAATCGAAAATAAAAGAAATAAACCTTTTACAACTGAACAACCAAATAAGGCGGCCTTCCCGATCTTTAAAAACATTTTCCCTTGTTTCCCTTGTTGTTCCCTTGGTTGCCCGTACGATATTGCCTTGGAGCGATAAGGCCGCCACTTCTAGGTACATACTTTATAATAGTTTTATTTAATAATTTTATATAATAATAGTTTAGTTAACTTTGTAATTACATAAGCTGGTGTATAATGAAAAGATTTATTATTATTATTTCCCCTAAAATTCTGTAAGTTTCCACATATCACTCCTGACAAATTGATAAAATGCCGACGCAGGCCAATAAAAAACAAGAGATAATTGACAGGCTCCAACGTCATGTGGATCATACTTTATTAAAAGTACAATTAGTGAATATTTTAAAATAGAAAAAAAGCCTCCCTAAAAGATAATATTACCGACGAAATAGCTGCCGAATGTGGTCATTGGATTCTTCGGCTTCCGCCGTATCATTGCCAGTACAATGCCATAGAACTAATATGGGCACAAATCCAAGGACACGCCGCTCGAAACAATACCCATCCCCCTTTTACAGCAAACAAGATGTTAGATTTATTGAAAAATACATGTGTGAAAGTAACCGCCAAACACTCGGAAAAAATGTGAAAAAACCCAAAACATTATAGCGTAGGATTGGGAAATTCATGTGGCATTCGATAATATAGAAGTGCAGGAACTTATAATAAATGTTAGGAAATAAATAAATAATAAATCAACTTAATATAATTACATCTTGTAATGAAATGTAATATTAGTTAATAAATATGTACAAAATTATCCGGCAATAGTTTAGTTTCTTACACTTTGTAAAAAAATATCGGGTCTGTTATCGTGTTACGTTTATCGATAGCTACATCCCTATCAGTTTCTGTGACAATGAGGAAAGAAAATATAAGGAGATGAACTATTCTACTATACGAACAATTCATTATACAAATATATATAAGATCGACACATATATACAAAAAAGCATTTTGTCTCTTTTTAACTTATGTTTACCTTGATGTGAAAAGAGAGATAAACATAGTTTAGTGAGCGTTAATATTGGCAACACTTTTGAGTGACGTCATGCACTTGTCAATTCGTGACCGGCGACGCCATTTTACGCCCCAAGTTCTGAGGTAGATCTGCTGTCAAGCGGTTGTTGTTGGAAATTTTGTTTTTGTTTTCGTGCCAATTACGGCTTTAAATTGATTTTTATTGTATCCAAGGCTTTGCCCTAGACATGAAAATCATGCCTTCGTGCTCCATTAAACAATCTGGTGCAAGAAAAAACAAGAATCATTGTACATTGACTCTTTACAGGTTAGTACAAAAATGCATTGAAATTGTTCAATATTTTACGATTTTGTTTATTGTATTGTATTAAACATATCCTTTTTATAATTTCCAAAGGCGTTTGTTAGTTTTTTGAGGTTCTCAATGGTATTATTTGCTTTGTTTCACTTTGATTTGTTTACATACGATTAAGGATAGTGATGGTAGAGTTAAAGTGTCGATACTTATATTATTATATAAAAAATATGTTAACATGGTGTTTTCTTCATCAGATTTCCTGTAAATGAAATTTTAAGAAAGAAATGGATCGAAATCATTGGTTTTGAAAATATAAACCCTCAACATAAAATGTGGTATGTCTGCTCGATGCACTTCCATGAAACATCCTACAACAGAACTCTCGACGTGACGCGATTACGTGACTGCGCAGTGCCCTAACCTGAATGTGTGAATAAATATTACAACTATTTAAAACGTGTTTTATTTACTCAATTTGTTATTTCGCTCAATGTCAACATAATATAAGTACTTTTTATGTTGATATCGGTATCCCAGAACCGTCGGAGCTACGAAAAAATAGGTAAACAACGATATACATTCTCGTTGGTTTGAATGCGGAGGTATTCTGTTCTTTCTTTAGTCTTGTTGCTGATAGAACGGATAGGGCTGTTTTCATAGCCGATAACTAATAAAGATAAAAAATTAAAAATCAATCGGATTTAACTATAATTATTTAATGTTATCGTTATTTTTGCAATTTATTAAACATTTCAGTTAAATATCGATTTCGACATTTCGAGTCACTCTACATAGGTACAACCCTATGGCAGCCATTTTATGCGCCAACTTCTTGTGTAGGTAGGCACGATAATTTTGTAGGTATGCGTAGTCCATGTACTGTAGGTCAATGTTCTGTGACGCTGCTATGACCTTGTACGTGCGTAACCGTCAGCTTTTTATTAAATAATGTATACATTATGTAAAAAAGATGCTCGTTCAAGTTTTCACAGGAGCTGTCATCGAGAAAATAAAGAAATGGAAATAGTATAATGATATTTATTTTGTGGTGATTTGACTCACTAGTTAAGTTTGTTAGTTATTACACTTATTACGTAGCGTTATGTTATTTTGTATGAGTTTAAATTAAACAATGCATCGACTCGGTTACACTTATACGGCTAGTAAATAATTTACTATGGATAAGATATTAATTTACGGAGAATGTTCGTTTATCCTACCTACCAATAGTCGGATTATTGTACAAACTATCCAGGAGATACGAGAAAAATCAATCTTTGATTCCTAATAGAGATAATGCTCTTCCTATTGTAACCTCGACACGAGATGACCAAATTAGGTTAGTGAACTTAAATTACAGATGGTGTCCTTATTGGTTTGAATTTTAAGACATTTAGTTTGTTTGAAATTTTTATTTTTTTACATCCGTTTTCGGATAAATTAAACAATCCCAAAGTAAACCAACATATTTAAATAGCCCACGGTTTCATTTAAGATCGCATAGTCATATCCACCTTGTATAATAACCCCAGCACGCCGTTTCATACAACATTGCTGGAGCGTTGTAATGTTCCAAATTCAAAAAACGCTGCTGCAATGTATTTATTTTTCGCTGTCCGTAAATTAGATACTTCGCGTGTTCTTTTTTCGAAAATATTGACAATATTTCCATGCATGTTTGAGAAAAGAAAGTTTATTTATAGGTTATGTCTTTAATAACACTTTATTATTTTATTTATTTGAATGCTTCAGTATCATTACTTTCAAGTTAATAGCAATAATGAAAAAAATCTAAATTATTATCATTAATAATTTTGTAGCTTATGCTTGAAACTAAATTGAGCTTAGCTTCTTACAAAGTAAGAGACAGAACAGAGCTATTGTATCACAAGCAATATAAGAACACATCGTAGAGTAATGATGAATATGAATTCCTCCATAAACGAGTGATTTTGAAGGACTAGTGCATTTATTTCTGCTACTCCCCAGTGAGTGTCTCCACTCTCTTAGTCACATCGAAATAAGTATTTACTCCATGAGTACTTATTTCCGTGAGTTAGTACCTATATGAATGAAGTACCAATTGTGTAAATAAAATAAATTTAATTAAAAAACTTTTTAAAAACAAGCTTTTATTGGAATTTTATTGAATGTTGCGACGTGTCTTTAGAGTTCCTATGGCCACCCCCAGCTTCATCAACAGATCAGCTCAATGTCATTATAGTAATAAATTTTATAAATAATAAATAAATATTTTGGACATCTAACACACAACGCCATCTAGTCCCATGCTAAGCAGAGCTTGTGTTATGGGTACTAGACAACTGATACAAATACATATATACTTTTTTTTGTAAATACATACATATTATACATAGAAAACACCCAAACTCCGAAAGTAATGTATTGTCACGCTGTATACATATGCTTGGAAAATTTTAGCAAAATCGGTTTAAGATATCTGCTTCAAAATAAGTTGCAAGATTCGATCTGAACATAGTTACAATCACATACATTACAAGTTAATAAAAAGCTTATAAAAAAGAATATGCTGGATCTTAAGTCTAAATATAACACAATTTGCGTTATAATAGAATACGAGTAATACACCATCTAAAAATATGTTTGATTGTATGTATAAACAATGAACTCTCTCAAAGAAAAATGGTCACTGTCCTTTCATAATTGGCATTATCCCTGCGGACACCTTCGCGACTTCAGATGAGGTCGAGTCACGTACTCTTGGGAAAATTGCTTGCTCGTAAATTTAGCAGACTGGTCATTTGTCGTAAGCTAGACGACACTAAAAACTTCATAATTGGTAGAAAAGTGCTCCTTTTACGACCTTTACTAATCCAATGGTCAGTTCCATTCGATGTTAGACGTACAGCGGCATATTCAGTTACTCTTGAGGAATATGATTGATAAGGTAAAATAATAGTATGGGAGCCCTAGAAGGAATTTCGCGATTTACTCAAGCGCGGCAGATTAATATACAGGGGGATACCTTGTACCCGGTTAAGTACGTCCACCAAATATGAGCCCCGTATATATGGCCGCCTGTCAGGAATAAAGGATCACATTAGTAAAAAAAAATTGATCATCAGACATTTTCGAGCGCGTCAGATTAAGGCAGGGTGAGTTAATTACATGCTAAAAAGTGTATATTCCACTAATCTGACAATTTGATAGTGACGTAAGGAAAGGGGAGAGCCATAAAGTTGTAAAAAAAAAATCATCTCAACATTAGCGAGCGTGGCTAATTTTTTTTTATTTTGTGGGATCGTTCAGGGATAACGAAAAATATATAATCTGACGATAGCCACAAGCAAAATTAACAAAATTTCGTCGATAAAGTTTAATTTATATTGATGATGTGATGCCTATATTCACACTGATAAGTCAGTACTAATTCATGTGTTAGAGAAATAAGTCGAAGATATGGAGCAACCGCCATCCCAAATTGACCTTCTAATTGTAGATGGCTTCTTTTTTACAAGCTTTTATTTAACTTGCAATGTATGTATGTTTGGGTGGAATCTTGCAACTCAATTTTGAAGCATCTTCAACCGATTTTGCTGAAATTTTGCAAGCAAATGTATACAGCGTGGCAATACAATATTACAATGACATGGAACTGATCTGATGCTCACCACCAAGAACCAAGCGCAGCGGGTAGCGGCCATTCGGATCGTACGAGGATACCGCACCATCTCGTCGGAGGCAGCGACAGTCCTGGCTCGTTTCCCGCCCTTTGATATCCTGGCGGATATGGACGCGAAGGTCTATGACCAGTCTCGTGCCATCCGCCGGGGTGAGAGCGGGGAAGAGCAGAACGAGCTCGAAATGCGGCGGAACGCTCACCGACAGGCACTGGCACAGTGGCGTGCACGGCTGGAACAGCCGCAAAATGCGCGCCAACGCGCTGTTGGTGCCGTTCTGCCTAACCTCGAAGCTTGGGTAGGTAGGGAGGGAGGTCGCGTCACCTACCGACTTACGCAGATACTCACCGGGCATGGTTGCTTCGGTGAGTATCTGAATAAGATCGGACGCGAGGAGACGGCACAATGCCACCACTGCGCAGCCGACTTGGACTCCGCCCAGCATACGCTGGAGGACTGCCCCGCGTGGGCGTCTGATCGTGAAGTCCTGGTCGGCCAAATCGGACGAGACCTGTCCCCGTCAGCTATCATTGCTGCTATGCTGGAGGGTGAGGAGGGCTGGGACGCAGTGGTCTCTTTCTGTGAGACTGTAATGCTCCAGAAAGAGACCGCTGAATGGGATCGGGAGAGGGCCGATCCCGAGCGTAGGCGACGTCGCCGGCGACACCAGCCGCCGACAGGACCGCAAGCTGCCAGAGAGTGGGGACCTCTGGTAGCTGATTAGTTGATGCGGTCAGCAATAGGGGGGCGGCCGGGTCGCAAAACTGCGGTCAGGCCGCAACATACAATATAACGGTTGGGCCGTCAGGCCGGGGGAAGCCTAGGCTTCCTCCAGGATAGAGTCTATAGACGCGGCGTCGTTCCTGGGGGGAACCTGAAATAATATGGTCCGGGTCCTCCTCAGAGCAGGGCGCCTGAGACCGGCCGCCGGGGTGGTTTTTAGTGGAATCACCACATACCTGGCTCCTCAGTCCCCGAGGAACCGGAGATCCGAAGGGATTTTCCACCCCGTCAACAAAAAAAAAAAAAGGTTAATAATAAGTCGAGGTACAAAATAGGCGGTAGTCCACTCACCGTACGTATTATTGGCTCGCTGCGTGTGAAGCCGGCTCTCGGAAACTGCCCGAGTGCGTACAGGATGTTCAATAATTTGCCTTAGAGAATCGTTAAAGAATTGTTCTTTTAATAATGCGTAGTCAATTTGACTGTGAATTGGCAAAACCTTACAGTATTTGAATAGACCATTTTCATTGTCACGAAACTCATTTTTAATTTTTGTTGAGACTATATTTTTTAGAATTTTAACTTGAAGTTTATAAATATTATCTAGGTAAGTTTTATAAGTACGCCCGTAACTACTGAGACCATACCGTATACGAGACTCGGCCAGTGCGTAATAAAGCATAAGTTTAACCTTGAACGGGATGCAATATTTTAGTATTGTGATATTCGCAAGAAATTGTCGCAGTTTATCGCATACTTGATCAATGTGATAGCCCCAGTTAAACTTGTTATCTATGTTCAGCCCAAGATATGTGTGGTTTTTGACAACATCTAGGACAGATGGACAACTACAGGTTTTGACACTGGCATCATGCAAACAGTCGTGGTCATGTGCTATTAAGTTCTGCACTGGGATAGGTCTTATGTATGGAGATTTGATCACTAATAGTTTTGTTTTGTTTGCATTAAGTACAAGGCCAGCGTCATGGCACCATCTTGCCAAAGCATTCAAATCACACTGCAACTGTTCAAGCGCTGTTCGAGGATTTTTATCTTCTTACGTACGACCCACCATGCAAACGATCAGATTAACATACGTACATTATTAAAAATACGTAGGACATGGATGCTATCAATATCTGACGCGCTCGAGTATGTCCATGCATCAGTTTTTTTTTACATTTTTGAACATCCATAGCTGCTCACCCCACCGATGGTAATACATGGATGATGATGATGGGAATGGTATACAGTAATAAAAATTTTTTCTTTTTATCATCTAAGCTTTGTAACCCAATAGGCCTCTATGACGCTCGAGTAAATCCCCATTTAGCATCGTGGGCTCCCCTACTATAAGGTGATATACAGCAATATAATTTAATTTAAAGTAACTAACTTCGTAATTCAACAGAAATAGCGTTTCATCTTTTAGAGAGCGTTGATTTCTGCGTTATAGTTTTTTTTTTTATGGAATAGGCGGGCAAACGAGCAGACGTATCGCCTGATGGTAAGCGATTACCGCCGCCCATGGACACCTGCAACACCAAAAGCGTCACAAGTGCGTTGCTGGCCTTTTGGGGATGGGGGGGGAAGGGGTAGGGAATTGGGGTATGAGCCTCCGGTATCCTCACTCACTCGGTGAAACACAGCGCAAGCACTATTTTACACCGGTTTTCTGTGAGGCCGTGGTATCACTCCGGTCGAGCCGGGCATTTCATGCCGAAGCGTGGCTCTCCCACGGTTTTATGTCTTCTGGTCTGTTAATTTATACCTATAGCGTAAAATTGTTTTAATTTCCAAATAATGATTTGTTATTCGTTACAATTATCCAAAGGTAATTATATATTCTTGATCATCACACTTTCTTTTCCCATTATGTGAGTAGTATTTCTTAATATTACTCTACTTAAGGTATATCTGGTTTGTTTTTTAATTCTTATCGAAAATGTAGTGCTCGTTCGTTTCCACATCACTATCATTCACAGGCACATTACATGGACACAGTCATTAAATCTATCACTGTACATTTTGTGCATAAAGTTTTTAAATACATTAATACATTTACATGTAAAAAAATCTAAAACATTTTCCTATGACTGAGAGAAATACAATGGCGTGCTGCCTATTTATGCTCTATCTAGAATCTGAATATCTGTTAATTTGGTATACTTTTTAATAGCTTAGACCTTCTTCTTAGTCCTTAGCCATTAAATCTCACTCTGTATATCTTTTCCACGTGTCTCATTTGGGAATTCGCTCTCAGCCCGTAGAAAGACGGACAGAGGGTCCGTCTTTCTACGGAAAGTTTAATTAATTCTCAGAGGGATTGAACCTTTGATTACACGGATTGAATGTTTGGTATATGGAAACTATGTATTATAACATAAATATAAAGTATATAACCAAACTAAATCCAGTCCACAAATCAATATTTAAATCGGTCATTGAAACGCATGCAATACTTTCATTGTATTCAAATAATGTTACCTAACTAAAATCGTATTTAATCATTCCCAATAAATAAATCAGTAACAGAGCCATGTTCTTGTTTAGACAGAATATTTTATAGACCAATACCGTGGGAGAGTGAGGCTTCGGCATGAATGGACTGGCTATAATTTCATTTAAATTATGGGCCTCACAGAAAACAGGTGTGAAATAACGTGTTTATAATAAGGATACTGGAGGCCCATACCGTAACCCCTCCCGCATCCCCCTCCCCATCCCCCAAAGGCCGGCAACGCACTTGTGACACCTCTGTTGTTGCGGGCGGCGGTAATCGCATACCATCAGGTGATACGTCTGCTCGTTTGCCCAATATTCCATAACAAAACAAATACGTACATGGCATTATTTTTATCAACGTCAAAAGCATTTATTAGTCCACTACTGGACATAAGCCTCTTCTTAGCAAGGAGGTTTTGAGTTGCTAAACCACGATGGCAAGACGGGCTGGTATAGGCTTTGTTTCAAGTTTTCCATCTCATTTCAGTGATTTTGTGGTTTGTAGTTTGTCCCTTCGTCGCGTCTTATGACACCTATGATATGAGTAGGCGTGGTGACACTCCGTATTCTTAATCCGTCACCTCATGACTATTATCTTATACCGGTAACAGGTAGCAGAGCCACGCTGATTTCAGCACGAACGGGCCGGCTCGACCGGGGCGATACTACCTTTACACAGAAAATCAACGTAAAATGACAGCGTTCGTGCTGTCGTGTTTCGTTGGTGAGTGCGAGACCGGAGGCCCAAATAGTCTAGTTAACAAGTTCCATACTTGTTGACTAGACTATAAAAAAAAACTTCGTTTATAAAAACCGACTTCTAAAACTGAAAAGTATAAAATAACTTAATTTGTATGTGCTACCTATTCATAGGTTTGAATTCGGCGCCAAGCCAAATGTAATAGTAGGTCACCAACGCTTTGGTTGTTTTGTCCTACGCGAAGAGCAGCTATCCCGCTCAAGGTCACGCGCGGCGAGTGCGGTACCTACTATTACATTTTAGCTCGGCACCGACTTCAAACCTATGAATAGGTAGCACATACAAATTAAGTTATTTTATACTTTTCAGTTTTTGAAGTCGGTTTTTTAAACGAAGTTTTATTTTTATTTTTCGCTTTTTAGTCTTTCTCAAGTCTCTCATCATCATTTCACCTAAATAACTTATAAGAATACGACTAAAGGTAACATACAACATACTGTATAGAATAATAAATAATAATTAATAAATATTTCGGACATGATGTCTACAGAATATGAAGACATGCAGACAATTGCCTTAACTTTATTGCAGGCGCTCACGTAAATTTGAGGGTTTCCTTCGATTTCCTTGGGATCCCATCATCAGATCCTAATATAGTGGCCATGGGACCACATGGGGAGCATACCCTTTCGAATACAAAAATAATTTTCAAAATCGGTCCTCAATTGACGGAGTAATCAATGTACATACATATATAAAAAAAAAAGAAACCGATGAAATTGAGAACCTCCTCCTTTTGGAAGTCGGTTAAAAAGATGTAGAAGCATCACTAGGCCGCCATGGTGTGGGTTGCCATGCTGCATTGTCTGCATTCGCAATGAGTATGGTGACCACCACTCTTGGATTTTGCTTATGCTTTCCATCAGGCAGAGTAGAGTCATTTTGGCATTCATAAAAAAATTAATAAAAAACAGGAATATTTGAGGAATTGAAGGCATACGAAAAGATTTGCACCACTACGCAGTATAAACGTGAAACCATATCTTCAAAGAGAGATAGTATGAAACCATGCTTCGACACAACAATGTAGTAATTTATATGTTACTTTTATCTATAATAATATCTATACAATCCATACTTATATTATAAACTAGCTGCATCCTGCGGTGTTACCTGCGGTTATGATTGTACCTTTACAACTGCGAGTTACACCGTGGGGCAAAGCTACTCTAAAAAATAGTAGCCTAAGTTACTCCTTATTACATCAGCTATCTGCCAGTGAAAGTCACATCAAAATCGGTCCAGCTGTTCCAGAGATTAGCCGGATCAAACAGACACAGAAATTGTAAAAAAATGTTATTTTGGTATATGTACCGTGAATACATACATATGCATTTAATAACAAGCGGTTATTTTAATATTACAAACAGACATTCCAAATTCCAATTTTATTTATTTGTCTAGATGCGAAAGTAACTATGTCTGTCGGTCTGTCTGTCACGCTTTCACGGCCAAACCACTGCACCGATTTCAATGAAATTTAGCATGAAGATACTTTGATTCTTGAGAAAGGACATACTCTTTACTGCGATAACCGACAAACACACGGGCGGAGCGGCGGGCAAAAGCTAGTAAATCATATAAAGATGTTTGACTGAACGCGTGTTGTTGAGGAAAGTATAGGTTCTATACATACATATATTGTTATGCTCCACAACAGTTGAGATCGAAAACCATTAGACGAAAAACTGGTCAAAATAATGTGTTACTTTTTTGCACAACAAAGCTTAACGACACAGAGCGACGTTGAAATTCTTCGACTCTATCTACATTGTCATCAAAAATGCAGGTTGTGTCAATAGCTATATTCCAATAATATCATAAATATCAATATCACTACGTCTCCATTAAAGACACAATACGTCGGTGATATTCTAAAATAATTATTTTTCAAGAAACCGATAAAACTGTATGAAAATGGAGGCAACCTACGCTTAACGTAATTTATTTTGGATTTTAACAAACATTATCAATCACATTTGTATATGATAATTAGATAAAATTAACTTAAGCATAGAAAATCCTAATTTAATACAGTTTTTTACTCTCTTGAAAAGTAGTAATTTTTTACTTACGCACTGCTAGAACTTCACCGACGAATTGACAGTTACACTCGGAACACACTCTATATAGGTCAAATACAGTGGTTAGTTGATATATCATGGAGATATCGTCTATGTCAAGTAGCATAATAACTATTGTACTGTTAAGATGGTAATTATTAACATAACCAATGGTGACTGGTATTGCTACTATTGTAATTGCTAGAGGAGCCGGACATTTGGGCAACGCAATTTATTTTAACAATTTACACGCGATTTTGGTAAAATCTAATTTTATCTTTAACTAAATAAAAGGTAATGAAATAATTCTATTTTCTTATAAAAACTTCCGTTTCTTATACTGCCTTCTTATCTTTAAAGTTCTTTCAATTATTTTTTCTATTGAATTATTAAATTATCAGTTAATGGCAATAGATTAGAGTGTTCCTTAAGCGACACTAAAAATATGGACGTTTGAAAGATGACATCGCTTGGATAACCTTTTTGATTGATTTCATTCCGGTCAATTTCAATAGTTTGATATTTTTTATACACTTTCCAAAAAATTTGGACATCATTGTCATTGTCTTGTATCATAGGAAATATTGGCTTTGAAAATATTTACTTGAAATACAGTTCATCGGAATCAAGTTCAAAAAAGAAATTGTATTGAAATTAAGGAATTTTTCTATTTGTTTTATTATTATTATGAATTCTACTGTTCGACCGTAAAATATACCTAAACATTTCTGTTACACTTTGAACACTAGTTCGTATCAAAGTACACTATACATTAATTTAACTTTAAAGATATAGACTGTAGGTATTTCTACTATTCCTTTAAACAACCTTCAAAACAACACGGAAAAGAAATCATAGAATTTGTGGCAGAATGTTGATTCTGTTAACGATAACAAGACCACTCATTACTATAAATGGGTACTCGTTTAATACAGTCCTGTACATAGCCTTCGGTTACAGTAATTGCTACGATACTGTTCCCAAGGTCGATAAAGAAAAAGCATAGTAAGTCTTAACTGAAAATATACATTGCTGAATAGGGAGCTTTCAACTATTTACGTAATTGTATACTAACT
Source organism: Diaphora mendica (assembly GCA_949125395.1). NCBI lineage: Eukaryota > Metazoa > Arthropoda > Insecta > Lepidoptera > Erebidae > Diaphora > Diaphora mendica. Next base: position 19,704,283 of record OX421313.1, on the reverse strand, counting down.
TAATATTATTTTCTGCTCATTCTAGTTTTATTGGAACGAAATTCCTTATGGGGCGTTGCGGAGAGGTACCCTAGCCGGCAAAAAACGTCCACAACGTAAGATTGACGACTCGGAGTCAAAACGGTAGCGTATCAGATGATGTAAGGTCTCTAGACCGAATCCCGTGTAGGATCAAATATATTTTTTTGATCTGCAAATATTTGTTTTTTGGGAGTTTGGATGTTTTCTATGGATAATATGTATGTATTTACAAAAAAAAATGTCCGAAATTTTTATTTATTTATTTCGTGAACGAAAAATTTATATAATCCGTAAGTTGCATGTAACAAGTACGGAGTTACTCTAGACAGAACTTGTTTCAGTAGAGATTACTAGGTGGCAGCACAAGTTTAGTTATAACACACTGCCTCGTTGGTCTCGCGGTTGGCGTGTGCGACTGCTGATCATGAGGTCTTGGGTTCGATTCCCGGGTCGGACCAAATGTTTGTATGATCTACAAATATTTCTTTAGGAGTTTGGGTGTTTTCTATGTATAATATGTATGTATTTACAAAAAAAAAGTATATATGTATTTGTATCAGTTGTCTAGTACCCATAACACAAGCTCTGCTTAGCTTGGGACTAAATGGCGTTGTGTGTTAATAGATGTCCGAAATATTTATTTATTATTTATTTATAATTTTTATTTTTATCGTTAAAAAATCATAATAAAAAATGTATACCCGAATAGTTATTTTCTTTATACCTCGCATAGACTTTTAAATATTTTTATGAATCATTTTGAATAAAATAAAGGTGTTGTGACAATTTTGTGGTTCTTAAAGAGCCTGAACGAAAATTTTTGTATAGCGCCATCTGTAAGTTGCATGTATTATTATATTTTATCCATAATTCTATTTGTTAATATACTCAGATGTTAAAACAATTATTAAACGGCTTTATTATTACAGTGTATGTTTATTTAAATAGTAGAAACATTACGAAATATTTTATAAATTTAGTCATTGACATAATGACTATATTTACGTTAATTTTTTATATAGCTGAAGGAAGATATTAGTAACCCACAACTAAGACCACTATCTTTACATTAAACAGTTTATGATGATGATGATGGTCTCAACTATGGTAAAATTTCTATTATTTTTTTCTGAAATACCAGTGATACGATTCAAAATTATATCGTGTATTTAAAATTCTGTTATACAGTGCATTCAAAATTGTATTCTATCTATCTTTCACTTCAATTCTCTGCGATGGTAATCGCGTCCGTTTTATTTTTATCGATAAAAAAATCATCGTGGGAGAGCCACGCTTCGGCATGAATGGGCCGGCTCGACCGGAGTGATACCACGGCCTCACAGAAAACCGGTGTGAAATTGTGCTTGCGCTGTGTTTCACCGAGTGAGTGAGGATACCGGAGGCCTATACCCCAATCCCCTACCCTCTCCCCCCATCGCCTACCCTCACCCCATCCCCAAAAGGCCGGCAACGCACTTGTGACGCTTCTGGTGTTGCAGGTGTCCATGGGCGGCGGTAATCGCTTACCATCAGGCGATACGTCTGCTCGTTTGCCCACCTATTCCATAAAAAAAAAAAAAAAAACATGATAAAAATATATACCCAAATAATTATTTTCTTTATACCTTGAATAGAACTTGAAATAAATATTTTAAATTCATTCCTATCTGGTGTCCTACGACACCACACGACTTTTTTTTATAGTATATTATAGATATTTACTTGCGCGTATATGTGTTTCATGTAGTTTCATAAACGTGTACATGTGTATGTACACGTTTATGTGTGTTGTGAACTATGTATATTTTGATTGATTATATTATACACGTACCCTTTGTGAACCTTACAAAATTTCTACACCACCTAAAGGTTGATGGGAAGAAAATGCTCTTGGCATTAAGGCCACCGATGTACAAAAGTCGATAAAATAAAAAACTAAATAAGTGTCGGTCCACTTTTTGAATGACTTAAGAAAATAATGTCAAAAATTGCTGAATTGATTGTCACCCTCCAGTTTTGTGTCATAGTGGTATAAATTCAGCTTAGTTTGCTATCAGATAATATGTAAGAAATGGCGAAGTCTCCTGATGCTTACCCGTTATAACTCAAACTCAACTCCATTGAATCCAATGATATCATCAGTGTATAGATCTATTATCCATCTAAGACGACATGAATGACGTTTAAAGCTGACAAATGACCCTAAGCCGTACACTAATTGACACATGACAATGAAACGTCATTATGTTATCAAGTGAATGTGGGTATGTATTAATATTGTAACTACTGTCTTAACATATGACATTTGAATTAAATGGCTTCCTGTGTTTGTCAAAATATTAGAAATACATACAACTATATATAAATACGCAAAGACAAAACATTTATTAACTATTTTCTTTATCTAATTTCCTTTATCATTGGTAAGTCTTATTTGCCTTTTGAAAATATATCATCTACTCAAATTTTCTTTTTATTCAGCACAAGATGACTGACAGGAGCTGGATGCAAGGCCTAAAATACTCAAAAACAGTGGACTGCAACAGGCTGGTGATAATGATAATTTTGCATTCCTTAACTTTTCTCATTTAGTGGTGGTGTTCTATTAATTGGCTTTTTTTCAAATTGATGACGTTCGCCTAGTAGCCGATTACGGCCACGGCGGCCAGTTTCAACGTAGACCAGCCAACTACGCGGATATACATACTACTACGGATGGTTAACCGACACGACCGGGGAGAGATCAGTTGCCGGACCTGCTTTACGTGCTCTGCGAGGCACGTGGGTTCAGACCCCAACTTCCAAACTCCGAGCTGATAGCTTTTGTATAATCAGAAATCGTTTTTTTCCTATCTACACTAGTACAGCTAAAAACTAACTTAAATTTAAAAGAAACAATTAGAGAGTCGGAGAGTTCGGAGAAGAAATTATAAAATAACCTAACATTGTTTTTGTTCTTTATTTTGAGACAGCTCCAGCACCAAGAATATTCCTTTAATATATATTAATAAACATACATGAAACGATCACAACAAGCAACATTTAGTGTTGCTCTTTAACAACAATTTGTGGATCACACAAAGTGTTGTCTCGCGTTAGGTTCGAACCTACAACACCCAGTGTAATCAATTTAGTCTAATCTTCCTAATTTTTTTTTTAATTCCCGCACTAGGAAAACAGCCTATATCTCGAGGATCTTTAGAAACATAAATGTAACGAACACAGATAACACCCTTACTCAGAACAACAGTTTTTCGATTACACAAAGCGCTATCCCATATCCTTAAACCCATACCTAACACTCAGCTTAGTAGAAAGCAAAAAAAAAGATTAATTTATTAATTTATTTACTTAATTTTACAGAAAGCTTACAGACTAATAATACTATTAACATATAATAATATAATATAATAAAGCTTTATTATTCCACACAAGTTACAATACAGAAATAAAAATATATGCTTTAAGTCTACTTTATACTACATAATATAAGATCCTGTAAAATAAGAAAATTAAAAAGTTTTAATTTTTTTGTTAAGTTGTGTGGACCCCTTGCGGGTAAAAGCCTCCTCCAAGACATCCAATTAACGTATTGAAATCGTCCATATATATTGTGTATTTCTTCTGGGCATTGCAGTGCCGTGATCTTTCGTGTGGTCGTTTGTTGAAAAACTCGCTTAGACCTGTGAATATTTTGATCTTTATGTTTTTAACCGACTTCAAAGAAGGAGAAGGTTTCCCAGTTCGACCGTACATTTTTTTTTGTCTTTAAGAACTAGGTTCAGAGTACAAATTTATGTATGTATATTGTTTTTCTTAGTTATAGGTATTTCAACATTTAGTTTTATCATCAATAATTGGGTGTAGTCGAGGTACTTGATGTCTTGAAGGGTTGCAGTCTAGTACTCCCGCGGTGACAAGCCGTATTGGGAGACGGTAGGAGGTGGCTCTTAGTTGCTATTTGGTGTTATATGCTTGGGTTTCATTGGTGTTTATAGTCTGGGTTGTAAAGGTTTTTGAATTATAAAGTTTTTCATGTTTACGGTTTTATTCTTCTTTGTAGGTTGTTTTTTATTATCATTATTTGCTTGACTATTCATAGATATTTCGGGAGACTCGGAAAGATTTCTTTTCTTGGTTTGGTTGTTTTTATTGTCCAGTATAATCAATTTGTCGTATTTAATAAACGCTTTTTTCCCTAGTTCTTTTTCTCGTTTTAATTGGACTTGTAACTCCTTGCGTTTGTTGAGCACTTCTAAAGGGTAGTCCTGTTTAATGTAATAAGGTGAATTATCAAGACGTTTTCCGTTTTTCTGAACTTGTAACTTCATTCCCAAAGTATTGAATGTAATTACTACAGGTCTCACTTTCTGTCCCTTTTTGCCCATTCTCCTCACAGCTTCAATACAATTTTTATCACACTGACAATCGAAATATTTGTTTATTATATTATTTATATTTTTTTCTAGCTCATGATAGGATGTTTCCAGCTCCTCAACGCCAAAAATAATAAGATTTTTACGCCGTATGTGTTTTTCAAAGTTGTAAATTGCTGAATTTTGATATTCAATTCTTTTCTCTAGTAGTGTATATTTTATTTCAAATTTTTCAAACTTTTGATCTATATTACTGTTTATCGTGCTTTTTATATCCTCTTTCATTTCTTGCATATCCATTTTCTGTTGCTTTATGCAGTGTTGCATATTAATCAACATTTCTTTTAATTCATCCATATTGTATTGATGTTTTGTGTAATTCAGGGCTCAATATAATAATATTGCAGTCACTTGAACACAGATGACACAAGTTAATAAATTAATGTCGTAACAATAGGCACATCAATGATCGACTGTTTGTTAGTTATTATCACTTTTTGACCGGTAGATGGCGCTGACATGGATTCTCGTGACCAGTTATTATGAAGTGTTAATTTAATCGACTGCACACTTTGTTATCTACTTAACCACACATAGATATCACTATTTATACACGAAGGTAATATATATTGCAATTTGAAAAGTATATTTGTGAATAAAAATACACTTTGACTTCGTGCGGTGTCCGTTGTTAAATTCTTCAATTTACAGTTTTTAACACAACACTTCATGCAATCCCGGTATAATGCAGTACGAAAACACTTTTCTAAACAAACTTGGAATAGATTATGCACTTGTTATATTTTTAAATACGAGATAAACACAGATACGGTGTTGACAGATTTTTGCAGCCTACCCTACCTCACAATATTAACATAAATGAACTAAATTGCTTATGACGAGCCTCCACATACACACAACTTATACAAAAAAGATTAAATTTATAAATAAAAGAAACCACACCAAAAATAAAAAATGTATAAGACAAATAGCAATATCAATATAAAAAAGAAAACAATAATAACCAAACAAAACAATTAAAATACAAGCTAACAATTAAAATTACTCTTTTTTTATCTTTTGTGTTTTGCGTTATAAGTATTGATATACTTCAAAAAGAACTAAACGATACATTTCAATAATTTGATAAATATTATAAATAATAAATCGGATTTCTCTTTACTTTAGATTTCGATTCAATTCGAAGAATCCATAAAATTATCTGAATCGTAGCTTGGTCTGAATCATAATGGACTTTATGCCTCTGCCAATAGATTTTCTCGCAGGGAGATAACTTAATTGGATAGACGCAGAAAGGATTTGATAAAAGCGTATCATGACACTAATAACATAGAAAGGACTAGGTGTATCAAGTACGAGTAAAAAGAAGATTGTCATGTCGAGAGAGCATATTTAATTATTTAATTACTAGTATACTCACTAACACTTGTATTTCTGAAGGCATATTCCTTCACAGATGTACCTATTTATAAACACTTTTGCCAATTATCAACCAACCATCTGGTTACTATAGGAATAAAATATAAGAAAATTGGAATACTGAAAAAAGAGGTAGGTAAAATGGGAAAACAGTGAACATAGGTTATTGTTAATGCATTTAGTTTGGCCGAGCAATCATATTTTTTTATTTCGAATTGTCACTATGGCGTGCTTTGTTTACCAAACGGATTTATGAAGTTTACTCCTCATAAATGATTTTCATATTTGGACCGCGGTATGAAAATTTTGGAGGTTTTGGTTTGTTAGAGGCCTTTGGGCGGCCTAAAAACATCCAATGGCAAGATTACGAAGCCACAACGTTGTCTTGCCAGTCCCCAACCCGCACTTGGCCAGCGTGGGTACGTATGGCCTTAACCCTCTCCTGAGAGGCCAGCAGTGGGACATTATGGGTTGTTGAAGATGAAAATTTTATGAGTAAAATCGAGCATTAACTAAAAGTGAGGTGTTACGTTCGTTTGTGCAACGTACTCTGCGCGCCTTTCACGTCGAGATTGTGTCATTTAATATGCTCATTGTTGTCAGTCATCGTTATTAGAAATCATTATTTTATTTTAGAGTAAACTTCAGTCGTGCATTGGAGCTGATACACACACTTTTTATTTTTGTCTGTATGCATTAAACTTACCCCTGCCTGCCCCTATCGCCACCGCCCACGTCCACTGAGTTCATATCCGCCTGTAACAGTAGACTTGTGTAGATATCGCTTGACTTCTAAACACAGTATTGTAATACTCTTTGATTAATAAACTCATTTACAAAAGAAACTATATTTGCCTTTCTGTTAACTGAAATAATTCTCGCATGAGAATACATTTTGATCTTCTAAACCCTAAATAATAAGTAGGTACCTAGCAAATCTTATGAGAAACCTTTTGCTATTTACAGAAAAAAATCTTCTCTATCGTATCTGATATACACTTTTCTCTAAGCATAGCTAACTAAACCACTAAATCGCAAAAAATATGCGGCGTGTCACATAAGCCTAGATTTTCATGCACGTACGAATAACACGAACGGTTGAACGTCGACAGATTACTCGGAGGTCACGAATACGGATAAACCATTGAGGTTTGATTTATTTAAGAGTGTTTTTGTGATATTGGGTGACTAACAAATACAATTAGGTTAATCTTAAACAACTTTGAACTCGTTTAAAGTGTGATTCATTAGGTCAAAGAAAATAGGAAAGGAGGTAGAGGTTAATAATGTGAATGAATGTGTATTTATCAGTAACGTTTCAAGACATAAATTAAATAAATAAATATACATTTATATATATATATATATAATAAATTAACATTTATGTATTAGACTAGCTGCCCGGACAGACTTCGTTCTGCTAACCTCCCGTGAACACCCATTTCTTTTTTTTTTATTGGAACGAAGTTCCTTATGGGGCATTGCGAAGGGGTACCCTAGCCGGCAAAAAACGTTCACAACGTTAGATTGACGCCTCGGTGTCAAAATGGTAGCGTATAAGAATGATGTGATTGAGGTCTCGGGTTCGAATCCGGGTAGGATCAGATATTGTTTTTGATCTGCAAATATTTGTTTTATAAGAGTTTGAATTTTTTGTATGTAAAATATGTATGTATTTTAACAAAATGAAAGAAATATTGATTTAGTGAACAAAACATTTTGTATAGCGTAGTAATCTGTAAGCTATATGTAACAAGTATGGAGTAACTCTAGACAGAACTTGTTTCAGTAGAGATTACTAGGTGGCACCACAAGTGAAAAGTTTAGTTTTATTTTTATCGATAAAAAATCATAATAAAAAACGTATACCTGAATAGTTATATAAGCTTTTCCTATCACGACATGTTGTATCTGTCCTATCGCCTCCGGCCTCCGAAATCTAAAACAAAGACTATCCTGCAGAGCAACTTCAAAGGCATGGATGTGGATGCCTTGGTTAGAGTACTCGACAGGACTCCTCTTCACAGTGCTGATTTTATAGACGACAAATTGGAACTCTTTGTTGCTAAATTAACAAGTCTCTACGATGACCATGCGCCAGTGCAAGAAATGAGAGTCAAACGTCTTCCTTCACCGTGGCTGACTGAGGATATAAAATCCCTAATCAATAAAAAAGCGACAGCTAAGTCTAAGTTTAAAAAAATCCCAGCGATAGGAACTGGGACAAATATGCAACTGTCAGGAATCATTGCGGTAAGGTGTGTGGGAATGCGCAATGCCGATACATCCACACCTCCATTGAAAACGGAGATCCAGAGAAAGTCTAGAAATTTTTAAAGTCACTGGGAGTAGGCAAATCTTTTCATGATTCTTTTCCTAAAAATGTCAACTTGAATTCACTAAATCAACATTTCTTTGCTTCGTCAAATGTTGATAAAATGACAAAAAACGCTACACTCAAACTTCTTAGTTCTGCCCAGACTCCTGACTTTATTCCATTTTTTCTTTAGTCAATTTTCTGATTGGATGTTAAGAAGAGCATATTATCTATAACTTCTAACGCAGTGGGTTCGGATTGTATAAGCCGTAATGCGTAATAATCTGCGTATGAGCTGTGGGAGTGAATGTGATGGTGGCGTGCTGATGCTGCTTCGTAGGCTGCTTCCAATCACGTCGGGGTTACCACTGTGGAGGAACGGGTGTCATGTCCCTCCAACACAAAGGGAGGATCCTCCGACCAGGCGAGGTGATTATGCCTGGCGGGCCAACTGCCCAACGGTTGATGTTGGGATGTTGTATGTATCTTAATTGGCGCGCGAACTATCACTGCGCTATTCAGGATTGGTAGTTTCTTAGTTTCCTTCGTTACTCCGTAGTTCAGTATAACTTCGTTAGATAGCGCTGTCATATGTTTTCTTGTTGCACTGTATGTGGAAGTCGCCTCACTACCAATCCTTAACGAAATCCTTCCTGTTATCTGCCATATCCTCAATTATTCAGTCTCATATAGTGTATTTCCAAAGGCTTGGGATGCTGAAATTATACCTATTTCTAAAAAGAAAAATCCCGGGACCTTTTCCGACTACCGCCCTATCTCTATTCTCCCTTTTCTCTCCAAGGTCGAACGTCTCATCCATACTCAGCTCTCCAATTTTCTATCCACAAACTTTCTACTGAATCCTTTCCAGTCTGGCTTTCGACCCGGTCACAGCACCACTACTACCCTTGTGCACATCACGGAGGACGTGAGATCGGCTATGGAGAATGGCGAGCTGACAGTTGTAACACTTCTTGACTTCAGTAACGCATTCAACACCATTGACTTCGACGTTCTGCTGTGTATACTACGCTCTCTTAACATATCTCCAACGGCGATTGACTGGTTTCACAACTACCTGTGTGGTCGCCGGCAGCGCATTAGTATGGAAAACACCGTTTCTTCTCGGTGTAGTACTACAGTCGGTGTACCCCAAGGCGGCGTGCTCTCTCCTCTACTTTTCTCTGTTTTTATAAACACCATCACGAATGATCTGTCTTCTTCCTATCACCTATACGCGGATGCTCTCCAAATTTATACCAGGGCATCACTGATAAATCTACGCAATTTTCTGCCTATATCAACCAAGATTGCTGTTACATAATCCCTTCTTTTCCCAATCCTTGATTATGCTGATGCCAGTTATCTAGATCTCACTGAAGACCAATTGAATAAGCTTGAAAGACTCCAAAATCTCTGTATAAGATTTCTATTATTACGCAAATATGATCATGTCTCCGATTATCGTAAACAGCTTAAGCTAATTCGCCATCGCCGGAATGTTCACATTCTTTCTCTTCTTTATAATATTCTATTCAATCCTCTTACTCCATGTTACCTTAAATATTGGTTCACCTTTCTACATGACACACACTCCAAATTGTTGAGATCGTCAGAGAACCTGAAATTGAGAATGCCTGGACATAGTACCAAATTCCTCGATCACTCCTTCACTCACTGTCCAAGCAGTTCGGTTATGGAACGCCCTACCAATAACAATAAGACGAGCGCAGACATTAGCTGCATTCAAGAGACTAGTGGAGGCATATTACCTGGAAGACTTCAAAGACTCGTAACCGACCTTGCTCTGAATTGGGTTTCAAATTCCACTGGAGTCATATGGATTATCTATTAATTAATATTTCTACGTATTTATTTAATCATCTACACTAGATGTTACTATCACCTTATATAATATGTATATATACTTCTTTTTCCATCAAATTGTAACACACCAGGTAGGGTAGTGCCCTATACTTTCCACGTCTTTCTTTAATCCCATGGATGCCTGTAAGAGATTGCCTTCGAGCGATAAGGCCGCCAATTGTACCTCTTAGCTTTAAGTTACCTTAGTTAAGTAATCTGGTGTACAATAAAGTGATTTATTATTATTATTATTACCTCTTTATACGTCGCATAGAAATTTTAGTATTTTATAAATCATCATAAAACAAAGGTGTTAAGACAATTTTGTGGTTTTTAAAGAGCGTGAACGAAAAATTTAGTATAGCGCCATCTGTATTTTTGATAATGAACTTCGTTCCTATCTAGTGTCCCACGACACTACAGAACTTTTTTTATTATTATTAAATCCTCCCGTAGACCATAAGTACAAAAAATAAAGTAGCCAAATTAGTCCAGCCATTCTTGAGTTATGCGCTTAGCAACATTAATTTTTATTTATATAGTAGATTAACAAGTTTTCCCATGTAGTCTAACAAGCTCTCATTAATGTACTTATGAGTGTTGTTCATTATAATCGAAAGTTATAGACTGACAGGTCTATAGCTTCTGATTATACTATCAACCAATAGGTACATTCCCATAAACCTTAGGTCCATCAAATTCTTAAGCCTGAGTAAAACTTGAGCATTTTCCAATTTCTAGCCTGAGTAAAACAAATATTCAGTCTCAGTAGCTTAGGCATTAGAATTTATTATTCCAAGGGTTAGCTTATTTGAATTAACTCGAAAGCCTCATATGCACCAAACATTGGGAACTTTCTGTGTGATTTCAATTGAAATACACATTCGCCATAGCCCAACTTATGTATAATCTTTCCGCATGTACATAATAATACACTGGGCTTTGAAACACGGTACTTGTCACGAATGTAGATCTTCTCGGGTTTACCGCAGCATTTCGCTGTGACGTGAATGGGTCAAGGATTGACCGACTTAATCTACTGGATTCTGAACATACACACAAATGTCGACGCTCGAGTAATCTCTTGTATGTGAAACATTTAAAGGGTATTAAGCAGGATTTCTCAAAAAATATCTTTTGGCATGTAAATATATGCTGGTGACCTGCTTTTGCGTTCAGGATAATAGGACTGAATTTCCTAATAGTTCTTTTTTATAAAATCTGACTTAAAACAGTAGTTACTTCAATACCTATATAATTATGTTTTATTAAGTAACCCATTTTCGTCTTACAACTTGTAGGAGCTGTCTACACTTTTGTGAACAAAATCGTTCTGTATTCCAAACGATTCTATCGAATCATTCGCCGATTAATCTAAATCAATTAATTGTTAGACTTCTGAGTTATCACACGAACACGTACAAGCCAGGTGGTACCGATGATTCAGAACTTTCATATAGCACACCATAATAAGTTTGAAGGATAATCCAAAATATAATTAAGCCTTGTAGACTGACCTTACCTAATATGTTTCAAGGCACATTAAACATGTAGGTACCTATTCGGACTTTTTGTAAAATGCTGATTAAAATTGTCATCAAACAATATTTGTATTGTTCCTACAATTGCCTGAAACACAGGTCTTACCTAGATCAGGCATATCAGTAATTTGAAATGTTGATCTTACTACTCTTAAGAAAAACACCCAAATCTTGTACATTGAATATGGAATAAATTTTATTTATTAATTTACAAAGTGTATCTCCAGCTTAGACGATTAATAAAGCAACGACTTTTGACCATCGTTCCAGACTATTTTCGCAAACAAAAGATTTTTCTTATAAATTCAACTTCTCTTACAAAACTGCCAATCCTCTGACCAGTGATTGTATGTAAACTCGGATTTTCAAGTTCATGTGGAAACGCGGTTTGTTTATTATACGGATTCGATTGCATAATAGATTGCACCTGCTACCTGTTTAACTTTACTACTGTCGGCTAATAGGCTGAACCGAAAAAAAAATATCCTAAACCTTTGACCTTCTATGCAAGGGTTCAAGAAGATACCAGTATTGTGTGGCCCATGCTAAAAAAAAATTGTGTATGCTTAAGACCGCACGGCAGAAGTGAAAACTTCATTGGCTATCGCAATCCTATTACGTACCAATAGTATCTATTAAATTAATAATGACAATTATTACGTGAGTCGGCCATAATCGCTGTGACGAAGCTCGCCACTTTGCGGTGAGCGTCGCCACGGAAAATCTCGCCACTTCAAAAATCAGGTTTACACCTCGCCTAGAAACGAAGCTTCGTCACAGCAATCGGCGCGGCCTAACTTACTACCTACGAATAAATGTGTGTGCGGTACGCCAAAAGAAGTTTTCATTTCAAAAATATATATTACTAACTAGTAGTTAGTTTGGTAGAAGATTTGAGACTCAAATCGTCTACCAAACGATGTTGTCCAGTTGTCAAAATATATAATTCGCAAAAGAATTGTCTTATTATTAAACAAGTAATCATATAGGTAGAAGATTGGATTGACAACCTCTTGATTTACTCATGATTGACTCCTGTGTGCGTTTTTAAATGAAAAAGGTACAGAAAGAGAGATAAAGGGAAATAAAAGAGCATAACCTTTATTTATTTAAAACCTTTTACGAGACGTTTTATCTAAGAGTATATAGAGGCAGTTTTAATGCTGCCAAAGCAAAAACATTAAAATATTAAAGGGCGGAAAGGGATTACACAAACCGCAACTCCGATATATCATATGCAAGCATCTGTCCGTGACTGGCGTCAACCCGAGCCTGTTCATTTAAAACGGAACATCAAAGTGGCAATAAGACCTTATGTTTCTCACGATATGAACAGAGTAAAGTATTCACACCATATTCGGGAATACATCGTGTTGTAAAAACGAGGCGGTTGAAATTAATCTATACTAATATTTTTTTGCAGTATACACATACATATAGCATACAATACAAACTGCAGAGTTTGTTTGCTTGTTTGAACGCGCTAATCTCAGGATCTACTGGTCCGATTTGAAAAAATCTTTCAGTGTTGGATAGTCCATTTATCGAGGAAGGTTATAGGCTATATTTTATTTTCAAATAAATTAGGGATCCGTAAGAAAATTGCTATTTCGTAACCCAAGGTGTGAAATCGAAAACCTTTTTTTGCGTGCACTGCAAATACTATTGACAATAGAACAAAATAATGTATTACGGGTTCGTAGGTCCCATTAACATCTACAAAAAAGTCTGCGAAAGCATATATCTAACTATCATGGTTTAGTCACAATAACCACTTTTGTGTTCAAAAAAATTATTAAATCGTCTGAAGAAAGAAACTACGTTGAATGTGTATCGTAATATTAATCCTTATCTTAATAAAGTATTATGTTTTCAAGGGTATTTATGTAGAAGTAAAATATTTTTTGTTTCATCCCAATCGGACATTTTGTTTAGAAGTTATCACGAGTATAAGACGCCTAGAGTTGGTACCTAATAATGAGTTATTTGCCAAAGAGTTTTTATCAATATAATACCTAATCTTAATCTTTATCCAAATAAAGGTGTTGTTGATTATGAGTATTAGATCTTAGAAGAGTATAATAAATACATCTATACTAATATATAAAGCTGAAGAGTTTGTTTGTTGGTTTGAACGCGCTAATCTCAGGAACTACTGGTCCAATTTGAAAAATTATTTCAGTGTTAGATAGCCCATTTATCGAGAAAGGCTATAATATATCATCACGCTAAGACGAATAGGAGCGGAACACCAATGAAGAATGTTTCAAAAACGGGGGAAAATTATCACGCTACGGGCAATAGGAGACGCAAACAACGTTGCGTGGGTCAGCTAGTAATATATAACTTAAGTTTGTGGCATTTCAAAATACATTGCTGTGTTTACGTTATTGCATTCGGAAGCAAACATGTATTTACAGCCAGGGTTATCATGGTTCTCGGCAATCCAAACATATTTTTTTTTTCTTTTTATAAAATACAACTCCAGTACTACGAATAAATCCTGAGTCGCAAGAACATCCAGACTCAGAACAACAATTTGTGGATCACACAAAGTGTTTTCCTACGTGGGATTTGAACCCACGACACTTGGCGAAGTAGGAAAGCAGTGCAGTCGAAATTAAATGAAATAAAAATAAATAAATGCTATTGAAGAATTGAATAGGATTGTTGACTATAACTATATAATGTACTAATAGATGTTGATTCGTAACTTCTTGGACATGAAGTTTCCAGCGTGATATAAACAAAAGGCGATGAAAGAATATCTGTAAATGTAATGAGGCCTATTTCTTTCTTTTAATGCAAATAATCCCTCATTTTAAAATTTGTCTAGTCAAGATATTTCCACACTTGGAGAAAATGTTTTTTGTGTAGAAATTTATCATCCTGTTACTAGACAAAACAAAAAACATCGTCAACTTTTATAGGGATTTGTAAGAACTCATTAAACTTTATCTGGTTCATTGAAATTTTGTTGTTTTATTTTATTATGGACACACAATTCAAAGAAAACTTAAGTTTTCAATCAGAAATTGTTGCTGTTTAAAAGAAGCTATATGAATTGAAGTATAATTATTTCTTTTTATTCATTTAAGCCTAGTTTCACCGTTGTAAAACTATTATTTTATCCATGACTAGACTGGTATCTAATGCCCATTATGAAGAGTATTAATTACCTACTTGAAAGACACTTTAAAGTAATCGAACCAGTAAGTACATTTTCAACTACACAATTTTATAAAATCGATCAATCAACTTCGAGTTAATCGAGAGAATAACATATGAAAAAAAAACGAATGAGCTGAGAATCTTTTTCTTTATTGAAGCCAGGTGGAAAACGAATCAATTACCAGACGATTTCCGTCTGATTTTTGGTGTTACTTCATTTTACTATTGAAAATGGTTTCTACCCAAGTTCTCTTACAAACACGATGGACAAAATTGACGAAAAAAATACATTCACACGGAAAGAGAAGGGAAAATCCATAATTGATATTCACCATAGTACTTACATTCTTTAAAGCATTTAAAGATAATTAGGAAAATGTTTTTTTTTTTACAAAGTTTCATCATTTTCATTAAGGGGTATTTTTGATGCTGCAAAACATTGTTGAGATGGCATACATTGCTGGTTTTGTGCTAGATACTTAAAGATAAGTATTCTTGAAGAAGACATGTAGGTGTCAGTAACTTGTTTTATTACGAACAACAAGGAATGGAAATGAGCGTGGTAGTTTCTGTGTTGTCTTGATAAGAAAATGTAATGGCAATAGCTGACGGCTTTCCCAAGGGCTTTCGTGCGTAACAACTTGGTTGGATCATTTTTCTCCGGAGTCACTTTTAATCTCCGTTCTTCTTTATTGCCAGACAAAATCTTTTTTCTTTTGAACGTTATGCTTCAAATATTTATCATACATTATTTTGATTTCTTACGCACGTAACGAACATTTTAAAACTGTTTGAATATAATTTAAACAAAAAAAATCGTAAAATGGTAAGGTAAGAGTTTTGTTAAATACAATAGTTTATCTTTTCAAAGCCTAACAGATAAAAGAATAGACCCTTCGTATAGAATTTTGCAGAAATTTCCTATTGAGCTTACTGGGTATATCAGTCTGATTAATTTAATTTCTCGTGTATACTCCAACAAGCATAGTTTCTGAAATTTGTGGTAGATTTATTTTCTAGCTAATAAATTTTGCAACGAAAGCATAAAGTACTATCCTTAAATTTCCAGGTATTTTTAGATTAATGAAAAGCTAATTCAGAGGTCTTTTCTATTATATATTGATGCTTTACACGTATTTTCAATCAAATTATTCTGTCTCAACTTCAGTCCGATCTAACTTAGGACTGCCTAGCCCAAACTAAGTTATCAGCGAAATGTAATAGAACTAATTTGCAGCCAGACCGAATGCCTGTGTTTAAGACATGAGAACTGTCAACTTTACCACATTTCGTAAAATTATTGCGACTCGTCTGCGATGCAGTTACCTTAATAGCTTTAATAGTATGTTAATTGACAGGTCCCCATTTATGAGCCCACGATGCTAAATGGGGATTTACTCGAGCGTCATAGAGACCTTTTTGGGTTGCAAAGCTTACATGATATAAAGAATAGAATGTTATTACTGTATCTATATACCTTTTCATCGGTGGGGGCAGCGGCTATGGATGTTCAAAAATGTAAAAAAAACTGTTGCATGGACATACTCGAGCGCGTAATATATTGATAGCATCCATGTCCTACGTATTTTTAATAAGGTACGTATGTGAATCATATCGTTTGCATGATGGGGGTGGTCGTATTTAAGGGTTGAAAATGACACAAAAAAAAATATCGAGCGCGTCAGATTTTCTAGATTTTCTAAGGGGATGTTAAGTGATCCTAAAAAAAAGCTCTCATTCAATAATCTGACGATGTGATGTGCGATGTGACGCAAACTCGCGGCCATTAAAAGAATGTGCAAAAAAAAATTCGCCATTTTTATTAACCGACTTAAAAAAAGGAGGAGGTTCTCAATTCGATCGTATACAGGGTGGATATGACAAAGCGATATTAATTTGAACTAGATGTACCGACACACAATACAATTCAACCTACAAAATTTCAATAAAATCGGTTCAGTAGTTTAGGCATAGGACACTATTTTTCGATTTTAAAATCGTGACCGATGTTACACCTACCGTCGGGTCGTCGCGGCGTCGCACATGCTACCTTTTAAGTTGCCGCTGCCATCGGCGCGGGAACCCTGTGTGTCGCGTTATGTTGTACCTATTGGTTATTAATAGATATTTATTTTCTGGTGATTTGACTCACTAGTTAAGTTTGTTAGTTATTACGTAGCGTTATGTTATTTTGTGTGAGTTTAAATTAAACAATGCATCGACTCGGTTACACTTATACGGCTAGTAAATAATTTACTACGGATAAGATATTAATTTACGGAGAATGTTCGTTTATCCTACCTACAATAGTCGGATTATTGTACAAACTATCCAGGAGATACGAGAAAAATCAATATTTAATTCCTAGTAGAGAAATGCTCTTCCTGTTTTAACCTCGACACGAGATGACCAAATTAAAATCCTTGCGGTTTTCGTTTTTTGTGATTTTGATTTTATGGTGACTATGTAATTTAAAAAAACGTGAATGCATAATATTACTAGTGCTATTTAGTTTACGTCGATAAAGTAGGTTTCTACTTTATCAATGTACGTCGCGCGTCTTTTAGGTAACTATTTTACGACCGCCGCCGGCCGGGACTGAGGCCAGCCAGGTTAGTGAACTTAAATTACAGATGGTGTCCTTTTCGTGGAAAATTACCACTATCAGAAGTATCAGTAGCAGAAGCAGAAGCCAGTAATAGTAGAATCTTCATTTTGGTGGCAAGCAAGAAATGCTATGTTCGTTTCCGCTTCTTTGTGATCAGGGCATGACAAATGATAATCAATTTATAATTTATTATCAGAAACTGAATATTCATAACACAAATAAAGGTAATTTACATAAAATTACCTTACTACCTATAATCGATGCCATCTCCTGACCAGCCCAATGATCGATCAAAAACTTGACAATAGCTCTCTTGAACTTTTTATGGTTGAGGATCGGAAATGTGGAATTCCTTGTCGTCTACACTACCTCGAAGAGAATACTCATAATCTTTGATAGAAGGTGTGAAGTAGCGATCAAAAACAATGGCCACTCTACTTGCGCTATTGACAAGACATTGTAAAATGTTCTTAGACACTCCTCCATAACTACGGTGCATTTCTTTAAAAGTATTTTATAAAAAGAAGCTATCTACTATAAGGTCAAATTGGGATGGCGGTTGCTCTATATCTTCGACTTGTTTCTCTAACACCTGAATTGACTGACTCATCAGTCTGAATATAGGTATCACGCAGCTACACGCATTAAACTTTAACATTAAACTTCGGCTTGTGGAAATCGTCAGATTATATATTTCTCGTTATTCTTGAATTATTTCCTTCAAATAAAAAAAAAATTGCCAAGCTCGAGAATGTCGAGATGATGTTTTTTTTCAACTTCATAGCCCTCTCCTTTTTACTTCATTCCCAAATAGTCAGATTAGTGGAATATACACTTTTCAGCATGTAATTAACTCACCCCACCTTAATCTGACGCGCTCGAGAATTTCTAATGATCATTTTTTTTACTATTCTGATCCTTTATCCTTGACGGGTGGCCATATATACGGGGCTCATATTTGGTGCAGGTACTTAACCGGGTACAATGTATCCTCTTGTACATTAATCTGCCGCGCTTTAGTAAATCACGAAATTCCTTCTAGGGCTCCCCTACTAGTAAATTGTAGTTGCGGCAGTCACATTCCACCAGGTGACCGCCTGCTCCCCTGTACCATTAAAGATAGTTTATTACAATAAGAAGCTCATCTTCATTTCATCGTATATCGTAACAGCGATATACATACATACATATTATCATATGTATTTATAAACAAAATTTATAAATACATATGATAATATGTGTGTCTTCTTTTTATTTTGAGTTGATTCATTCATTTCTATTTTTTCGAATCTAATTAAAGAACTATAGTTCTGTAATAGACGTGTTTTGCTGCTCTGCATGTTGTACATAATCGAAGAATAAGGGGTCACGATTCACTATCAAAACATGTAATTAGGCAACATTTTGTTCATAGAACTGCTTCATTGAACCAATAAATTAATCATAACTTAAGAGAACTAGTTGCATCCCACATTTGAAAGTTACATATTTTAAACGTCAATAGACTTGGAACTCTATGCTTTTCGGTTAAAGTTCAAAATATCTTAACCCGTATAGACCTTAATTATCGTCATGAAATGCTTTGGCCCATAACCGTTACTAAGAGCCTAAATACCCTCATATATACTCCCTCTGACAAACGATATTGCTTGGTGCGACTGATATGAATACATGGTTATTTTTATGGCGAATCATAAATAATAGCAACACAATACTTATGTTCGTACTGTCTGACGTGAGTTCCGACGAGATTCTATTAATGAAAATGTTAGTTTTTAACCTGGGCGTATCAGTGTTATAGGCGGCAGTATTTTAAGCTTCAGTAATATTTTATAATAGATGATTAGTTTCAACGGTATATGTTTTATTCGAAATATCATTAAATTAAATTGCACATGTTGTATAGTCTGCTTATAACGCTCACTAGAAAATCACTTATTCTGTTAGATAATATGTACAAGAATTTGGAAGAACAGAAGCGTTCCTATTATATTTTTAATATATGCCTCTGTTTAAAATATATGCAAACGTATTGTACCATTTAAGTCAGAGTCAAAACATCTTTATTTCATGAAAAGAATGGAAAAAAATGTAATTGTTTCTTATGTAGCATTATTGTCGGATACGAGCAATAAAGAATAGTGTGAATAGTATTTTTATAATATTAACTTTCTACATGTAATAATTTTGTTAATATTTTAGTCTAGGATCAATGTTACTTCGTTGCGTACGCCTAGATATAAATTTTTGCTAACCTAGGCCAATTGGTTTCTGGATATGTCATAAAATATTCGCGTGTGCGATAAATCTTATGTGTACAGAAACGAAATCTCATTTATCAAAGCTTAGGCTGGAATATAAATCTTGGATTCTAGAAATTGATTTTCTACAAAGCAAAGAACTAAGATTAGGTAGAATACGATTCGGAAATCGAAAAACATGTACAGTATACAATATAATATAAGATTGAACTTTAGCTATGATTGAAAATAACAATAACCAATTATTTTTATGTTTGATTGAGAAACTTTATGAAGAGATGTTTTGTCGTGAAGGCGTATGCATGTGTGTACACAGTAAAATAAATTAGAGAGGGCTATGCTTTGGCACATATGGCAACACAGAGGCTCGACTGAACTGATATCACGGCCTGAGAACGGACCCCTTAACCAGCTTTAGCCTTAGTTACAACAATGCTTAGACTTTAACACTAACAAGAGTGAAAAATAACTTGTAACCAAGAATATAGAATTTTGATTATATTATAGATTGGCATAATTTCTCATCATATCGTCATAGCAACTTCTATTTATTATATTTGTGATGTTATTAAGCTGTTCATATATCGTTTAGCAGATAAGTTATACAACTCCTTTCGAACTAAAGCCTATCAAGTATTATATTCTTGATAAAGTAGTGTGTAATGAGGTATAACACAAATTAGGCCAATTTATTTGTTAGAAAGCTACTGTTATTGTTCCAAGTTGAACAAGAGATATATTTATTATCTTTCATTATTATCTACCTCATATTTACTTGTAATGACAGCGGCTTCAAGAAACTTTATTATATACTAGACTAGCGGCCGCTTGCGACTTCGTGCGCGTGCAGTTAGTTATTTGCACATTTTTTTATAGTTAAATACTATTTAAAATCCGTCTGCCATAATTATTTTACTTCAATAACATTGGACTTTCATACAAACGTCTAGTCCGTTCTTAGCGGATGTCTACACCCTATAAGGAACCCACCTGCTAAATTTCAAGTTTGTAGGTGTTGTAGTTTCTGAGATTTCGTGATTAATAAAGTGAGTGGTATTTCGCTTTTATATATATAGATTTCTCTTTATCGTATAATACCGGTATTTTCATCAGCAGTACTTTATTTAAGGAGAATATTTTGACAATTATGTTTAAATGTACATGTGTCAAGCGTGTTAGATATTGGCGTTATCCTGGTCCTTTAGGGATTAGATAAAAAAAATTGAGGATATTAAAATAAAGGTAGATAAGAAGGAAATGCAATCGCACCAAATAGATATGGAATAAATGGATAGTTTATAGAGTGCAAGCAATTGCTCAAACGAGTCAAGGTTGCATTCTTGGTTCTCTAACGAGCTGATGTCTTAATATACATTCCGAGCCCTGTAACTAAATAATAAATATATACACAATAGTTTTCTCTATTGATTTGTGCTTCTGAAAAAAGCGGTCATACAATATATACAAATTTGTCCGATAGTTTTCATACTCGATTTCCAAGGTCACATTAATAAGTGTTAAAGTAACTAATGGTACATACCAAATGAGACATTTCGTGACTTGGATTCAATCCAATATGTCTTGGAAGCGGGCCAATTGAGAGCTCTCACTTAACTTTTGTGGTAATAACGAGGATGGTATTCCGACTGATCAGTTTCTAACCAAACGGTATTATTCAATCAGGCCATAGTTGAGCTGTGATATTAACAAAGTTGGGTCATAAAGTAGAGCTTAAATAGTTTGACAGTCTTCTTTTGATACCTATATTCGGTGTATGTGCGTCGTCGTTGGTGTAATAATTGTTGTCACTAGTGACCACAATCATTGTGAACTTGAGATCAACACTAAAACAAATAGAAAAGGGTTGTAATTAAGCAAATAAAAAAGTATAGTAAAAGAAAATTGGTTGTCTGTAAAGTCGGTTTACGGACGATAGTTTAAAGTGACAACGTCATAACAAAACATTGATGAAATGATGAGACATAGATGTGGCGCAAGCGCCGCCATCACATCTCTGCCACGTCGCGCGCTGCGATCGATTTAACGGTCCCCACCACTTTGTGCATAGCAAATTGACATATAACATGTTTTCTCTCAGATTCATATCTTTGTAAGAAGTATGTAACAGAAAGACGAGGAAATCAAATATATTGGTATCTTTATCAACAGTCTGAGTAATTCCGGCACAGACTGATTGGAAATAAGACTGTCGTGTATGAGTTGTATAGTGTTATGATTATCTACTTACTACGTATTGTAATATTGTTCAGTACTGCGTGACTAAACATCAATCATGTCATTCACATCTTGGCAACAGACAGACCTCAGAGTTTATAGTGTCTAGCGTTCTATGCGGGCCAAGTTGTTTTTAATTTCATTTTTAAAACTTGTGCGAAGAGTGAAGTAATTACTTTTAGATTAAAATCAGACTGAAAAGACGGCACCTCTCGCAAATGGGTTAGTTCGTATTATCTTTAATGCAAGTTGCATTTTTTTTGTTTTATTACTAACACTAGCTGAATCCCGCGGTGTTACCCGCGGTACGACAATAACCGCGGGGCGAAGCTAGTCTAAAAAAAGTAGCCTAAGATACTCCTTATATCATCAGCTACCTATCAGTGGAAGTCCCGTCAAAATCGGTCCAGCCGTTCCAGAGATTAGCCGGAACAAACAGACGGACAGACCGACAGACAGACAAAAATGATATTGTGGCGACTTCCACATACAGCATATCAAGAAAAACATACGACAGCGCCATCTACTGAAGATACACTGAACTACGGAGTAACGAAGGAAACTAAGAAACTACCAATCCTGAATCGCGCAGTGAAAGTTCTCGCGCCGATTATCATATATACAACATCCCAACATCAGCCGTTGGGCAGTTGGCCCGCCAGGCATGATCACCTTGCCTGGTTGGAGGATCCTCCCTTTGTGTTGGAGGGACTTGACACCCGTTCCTCCACAGTGGTGACCCCGACCCCTGTACCACAATATTTGGTCCATGTACCGTGCATATGCATTTAGTAAAAAGCGGTTGTTTTAATATTACAAACAGACGCTTCAATTTTATTTATTTGTATAGATGCAACTTATTGAATATGATGAAATGACGGACTGAAGTTTTAGTGTACATTTTAACTTAGATATAAAACCTTGTAGTTATCCTGAACGGAATCCTCGTATATATTTATATTACTAACTAGCTGACCCGGCGAACTTCGTACCGCCATATTTACATATATGTCTCAGCTTCCCACAGGCAGTGTACAGTCGCTGACAAAAAAAAACACTGTTCCCGTTATCTTTTATTTTTTTTCTTTCTAGCGAAAAAATAATGAATGAAATCGGACTATGTGTTATTGAATTACAACTAAGTACATATTTTGACTTTCATCCCCTCTCTCCAGGAAACCGTGCTGAATTTCGGGATAAAGGGTATCCTATGTCCTACCTCGTAGTATGAACTCAAATCATGCCAAGTTTCATTTGAATACATTAAATAGTTTCGGCGTGATGCGCGGCCAAGATACAGACAGACAGACGGACAGACAGACAGACAAAAATGAAAAAAAAATACAGTTTTGGCTTCAGTATCGATCATAGAGAGCGCTCCAAAAAAAATTTTCAAAATATCTTTGATGTACAGAATTCGACCTGTTACATTTTTATTATAAGTAGTATAGATTAGTAAGCTTAAGAGATATCTTATAGATATCTCTTATAGATATTCTACAACGGCTACAACGCGCTTATGAGTCCAACACCTGCAATCTATACACCTGCACCAGCAACCTATGAACACCTGCAAATCTCTCGAGTTGCAGGTGTTCAAAGGCAGCGGTAGTCACTTAATATCATGAGATTCGTCTGCAAGTTGTTCTCCTATTCCATAAAAACACTTAAACCTAATAAATATAGTAGGTACCTTCCCCATAGAAATAAAATACAGCGCGAAATGAAATAGATGAAACATTGAGAATAAATTTAGTCGGTGAAGTCGTAAACTTCACGAAGAGGAAAAGGGTTATGGGACTACAAATGGCGGCTCTGTAAGTCAACACTGTAAACTTCGACCTCTCATATTTTTATGTACGTTTACAGCGGTCAACTCATAATATGCGTACTACTAGGAACACATTACTTTGTTTTTGTTAAATGTTTAGTTAAAATAAAAGACAGCTTCAAATGTTGATATTAAATTGAAGTACTAACCTAACTATTTTGTTTGTGTTTTAAATTTATATTTGGCTACGTATCATCAGCATCATCACTCTATCCTTGTCCAGTACGAGTACGTACAGATGAAGGCCTTTCCTAAGAAACGCCAACTATCCTGAGCTCTCAACATTCATCCGCTGGCTAGCCACTTTCCATTAGCAGAACACCATACACTACGTTATTAAAAACAGCAATTTGTGCATTGCCCAAGTATTGTCCAGATCCTTTCAACTGATCTGGTGTGAGTAAGTTAAAAACATCTACTCAAACTTTTACATTTATCATAACTAGAGATCACCTGTCGGTTGAATTTCGGCCATTTTGAATTACTTTTTCATTTCATTGCCAAGTAAAACTTAAACTGTTTGACTTGACTTTTGTACCATGGCAGAGCAAAGTATAGACTGACAACTTATAGCTTTATGTAGCCGTTTAACAAATTTTCTTACTTTAATAGCATATATTGTTTAAATATTTAAGCTTTGTGCATAAATCTATGCTTACGCGTCCAACCTTTTTTTTTTTAAATAGTACAAAGAATTTTCTTCAGAGATTATCATTATTTCTCATTAATTCTTTAATGAAATATTTTAGCAACACCACTTGAAAGTTATTTTACGGTTACAAAGTGTAACCACGCACATACAGGATGAGTCCGTTCATGAATCATATGTTACAACAGGATATCCTGACTATACACATCCCCACATATGTATGGCAGGAGATGTAACTCACTAGTATAATGGCGGTCAACTTTATTGCTGTGTTAGACCCGGAAGAAGCTGCGTTGCTAATATACATTTGAATAGACATAGGCCTGTGTTCGTTATTATTGAAGTCCAGTGACATTCAATACTAAGGATACCCCCTAAGTTAGATCGTTCAACACTTTATTTACTGATGGAGTGAAAAACTTCTTCAGATCTCCAGCTAATGGGGTACGCCATCGTGGCGATAGAAGATTCAGGAATATGCGGTTTTTTAAACAAAATACGATCCCAGTTCTGGGCCCAAGACATTCACATCCAGACAGTTTTTTTAAAGTGCCTTTTAATTTTCAAAAAGGGGAAGATGCAAGCCTGCCGCCAATGCTCCAATAAGACTGTTAACAACTTTACCCTCATTTCATCAGTTACATAGAAAACTCTTTATTCTACGCCGTGTTATAGAGTACAAGAGAGTACATAAAATATAAGATATATAAAGTGCAAAGGGCGGCTTTATTGCCAAAGGCAATCCCTTCTAATCAATCTATGGAATTCGGGTAACCTAAAAGAATAGTAGGTATCTACAGAATATGAAGTTAATAAATACGAAATTAGACATTTTTTGGTGGACAGAAACACAAGTATGCGACCTCGAGCTCATAAATCTAAAGCAGCTTTCTAAAGAAACAAACCAAAACCCTTTGAAATATTAATATGAAGTTGGGAAAAGGGTCAAAATATGATAAATTATAATAACTGTACTGTGAACTTTTTCAATCTTTATTCTTCCTCCCTAAAGTACGGAATGGAACTAATATTGAGTTCAAGAAATTCAAATACTGGAGAAAAATAAATAAAGAGATTAATGTCGAAGAAATCGTGTAGGTGTTTTAAAACCAAGTTATAAATTTAAATTGAGAAGCTCCTCTTTATTTAAATTGGCAAAAAATATTTAGAATAATGAAGAAAACTATACAGAAATAACATAAAAAATAATAGATCATAATATTATTGCACTATTATTACAAACACGTTAAATATAACCTTGTTTTAAAACTGTACTACTAAAAACAGAAATTGTTTATTGAGATTTATTTATTTATTTATTTATTTATTTATTCATAGGGATAACAACAGCTGTCACTCTTAACTTAATTTACTAAACCATAAATACATGTATAGCCAATAATAGTTATCCACAGTAGATTAACATAAGGTGGATGAACGATATGAACATAGTACAGAAATAATTATGCATGATGTTAAAATTTGATTGGTAGACTCTGGAGAGGGATTTTAATAAATTTAACAATATAAATTATATGTAATATATAGAAATGATTAAATGTAAATAAATAAGAATATTTATAAATAAAATTAGTAAAAATAAATGAAATTAATTATATACCCACAGTATTATTTGAAGACTTACATACATACAATGAAAAGATTATACCATCAGGAAAACCTATCAAACCTGCCACCCAGCGCCGACAATGTAGAGAATTTAACTAGCCCGCGATGAAAGTAATACAGCCAAAACTCTTTTTTTGAAATTATCCTTGGTACCGATGAAAGTGTCATGAGATAGTACGCATTTACAAATAAAGCATTTAAAAAATTGATTGTCTGTAAAGTCGGTTTACGGACGATAGTTTAACGTGACAACGTCATAACAAAACATTGATGAAATGATGAGAGATAGATGCGGCGCAAGCCCCGCATTGCATCTATCTCTCATACAACGACGTACAATGAGCGCAACAGGACTGAGTCATCCTTTTTCGTGCATGCAGCCGGCGTTCATCAATTTATTAGACGTTGTCAAGTCAAAAATATCACCTCTTCAGCTTTATTAGATCTATATAACAAGTATGATTTCTTTATAGATCTATGTAGTGGTTAATTAACTATGTGAAGTGACAAAAATACAGCCTCTGATAACGTGTGAACATCAGCCTCACGTAAAAACCAAATCCTTATTCGAATTCTGTTAGTTCTTACAGTGATAACGGTTTTTAATTCAATTAAAATGCTAATAACTTCACTATTACACAAACGAAATGAAACCTTCAACCTACTCTAATTATTACAAAATGATGACTTATTTAGTTATATCCTGATTTATTTATGCTTTGATTCTTCATAAATATGTAATCGCAGAATAATTGGCATCTCAATTTATGTCGTCACTAAAATGCCGACACGAAGTACATAATAGTTCTCCGCAGTAGTGGTCATATTGCTCTAGGCAATTTTTCCTGGACGTATTGCGTTCTAACTTAATTAACGCTTGTCCGTATTACCACTACACTGCAATATAACTTTATGCTACAGGGATTTTCTTAATTAGATTTTTTTACTGTGAGAAATCATAGAGAACGACATCATTTAGTGATTATAGTAATTACTAGCGACCCGCCCGGCTTCGCACGGGTGGATTTTAGATGCCCCCGCCGACGACACGATTCGTGCATTTTAAATCTGTAATATCTTCGAATATATTCATTTAAATTAGTTACTGTAAAAGGCCATTTTGATCTATATTAAATGCACAATGTATTTAATTTACTTAATTGTATGAGTATTCATTCTTTATTGCTTAAGATCACTTGTAAATAAGCCATTATTTCTCGTAAAAAGAAAGGAATAAAAAATGGTTGTTGTGGGTTATCCCTAAGAGATAGACATATATCGTCGCGGACTTTTTTGTAGTACTTTTTAAGGTGTACAATACTGTAGTACTTACATTATTTTGATCTATCTCGTAGGGTGCAACCAGCGTTTGCAATGTAAGCGCAAAAAATGTGTTTATTTGCTACATCACATTAGAAACCTCGAAAATTAATAGTGTTTCCATACTATTTTATGCATTTATTATACATGAAAACCTTCCTCTTGAATCACTCTATCTATTAAAGAAACCCACATCAAAATCCGGTGCGTAGTTTTAAAGATTTAAGCAAACAAAGGGATATAGGGACATATGGACAGAGAAAGCGACTTTGTTTTATACCATGTAGTGATAGTGATAGTGTAGACCATGTTTGGATGTGGGTTTCTTCACCATCCAAAGGTAAAGTGGTAGATAAGTATTTAAAGAAAGTTGTCAATAAACAAAATAATATTACTTTCAAGTTTACCATATGCTATTAACTATTAATATCTAGACTAATAATTTCTATTTTTACTAGTACTTTAGAATTTTCGCCCACCAGATCGGCTTCCAGCCCCGAAGACTTTTCTAAACTGCGCCAGCAGCGTGCGTTTAACCGCCGAGGGACGTTTGCAAGGTGAATTATATACAAATGAAAATAATTCTTAATATAGTTTTAAAAATTAAAAAGAAACACACTTACTAAAGTTGGTTACAAACAAACATACAGTTGAAGCTTATAAAAACGTGTTATGCGCGGGATACACCCATCGCACTGTACGTACACTGTACGTAAGCAAGAAAAGACAGTCGTCAAAATTACAAGTTATGTGGGTGGCTTACCGAATCTCTAATATTAATACATAATTTCCTTATTCATACTTGGAATATTTTCGCATAAAGGACTTGTCTTATACTCGTACTACCCAACGAATATTAAGTACACATGAAATAAATTAAAAATCTTTGAATAAAAAATTAAGCACAAAATACTACCTCAATACTGAACGTGAAAGTCGATATTAATTTTCCAAGTTAAAATTCAGCGTGTCGTAGGTACCTTATTTTCGTAAAAGAGAAAGGATACGAAATCCTACGTAGGTAATTGGTTTTCGACACAAATACGCAATAAGTTACCCATGAAACTTTATGTGTTAGTCGTGAGCTGAATACGAAGAATAGTCTCATAGTCTGATGCGCCAAAATAAGTGTTATCACCGCCTCTGAATAACAAAGACATGTTTCTCTTAAGTCTGTAGGAACGCTGTAGTACCGACAGTCCTCAATATACGTAGGCATGCGGTTTTATATTCGTGTGGATATCAATTCGAATGATCGATTCGTTTACGACTTTTCACTGCATCTGTTTTTGTTTATTCTATATGGTAGACTTTACGACTAACATGGATTACATTTGCTTTTACTTCTTTGGGTTTTGTACAAACGATTTTTAATTTATTTAAAAGACTCAACTAGCCTGCATACATACCGCATTAAGTTTAGATGAAAAGATCTCCGAACATATAATCTGTGAAATAATAAGCACAATTAGCGTTTCGACGGCAAACGTTGCGTATGGGTAGAGTTATATTATGGCAGCCCAGAGTGTTCTACCACCAACAACGCTTTCAAAGGAGCCGTGTGACTACTTTGACAGCGTTGTCGGTGGCAGCCATCCAGTACGTCCTGCGTGCAGGTGTAACTAATCATCTAACCTGTTTATGAAAGCTAATGAGTGTCTTCTAAGTCAAAGTGGACAGGACAGATTAGGGCATGTATATGTAGAAAAATAAATAGAGTTGTGCCTTATGACTATATATTTACATGCATACTTGAGTCGCAAAGCCAATCACAGCTAGATAGCTTGAATTTTAGTACACAATTTTCTAGACAAAAGAAATAAAACACCGAAACTTATACAAGAAATTTTATGAGTATGCGAACAAACTTATATCTCTTTGCAGATCAGTTTCCAAGTAATTCTTATTTTTCAATAAACTTTTACAATTTCTTACATCTCGTTGCAAACACTATATCTGGTCCATATTATGTCCTGTAATTGAATCACGGTTATAGTAGTCCACAATGAAAACTTGTAACTGGAATCGAAAACATCTATACAAATAAATAAAATATAAGTGTCTGTTTGTCCCTTCAAATTAACAGTTTTTCACAGCATTTGAAAGTATAATAAGTAAGTAAATATTCTATACTTACATCAAACAATTAATATCAAAAAATTTTGTTTGTGAAAATATCTCTAGAACGGAAAAAAATGAAAAATAAATTACTTTAGAATGAACTTAAAATCAATAGCATAGTGAACGACATCTGATTCAAAACCAATAATATCCGCAGGTGATACGGGTGATACCGCTGGGCGTAGATAGTGTTTACTCATATTATAAAGCTAAAAATTTTGCTTGATTGAGGCCGCTAATCTCAGGAACTACTGGCTTGAATTGAAATTAGATTTTAGTTTTGGATAGTTCCCTTATCAAACCCTATAGTACCCTTCGGTACACAACATCACGAAATGACCAATAGCTGCCGAGCATTAATGAAAAAAGGTTGCACAAACGAGAAAAAAATATTCCTTTTGAGAGATAAAGACGAAACTATTGAAAACAGCTTAATTTATTAAAAATACTTTTACAATGCATGCACTATATATAAAGACGTACAAACTCTACATATCTATATATTTAAAAGAGGAAGGTGACTGACTGACATACAAGCTAGTAGCTAGCGTAAAAGCTAGTAACTTATAAATGTACGAACTATAGAAGACATGCTTTTATATGATAAATATTAAAATATTTTATAAAATTCGTTTACTTGAGTCTGTAAAGAGAAATTCTTTGCTATGAACAATACATTAACATGTTTTAAATTCCCATACCAGGTCCTCCAAAAAACAATATGCCCCATTCAAATAACATATCGATAGGGACGGGTACATTTATTTGGCAAATAGGTAAGCACTTATTCGTTTTGTGACCGTAACAAATGACTGCCGGAACCTACATTACCCTTTTTAATGTCTGAACATATGAAAGAAATAAGTAAAATAACTCTGGGTTTTTATTAGGAACAATAATTTAACATGTGAACAAAAAATATAAGATTTATGAATCACTTCGGGTGGACATAATTCAGAAACATCTGTCGTTTCAATAAAGCTTTATGGTGGTACAGTTTTCGTGTGCCTTACTCTTAGCTTGGTTCATATACCAGACTACTTAGGTACCAAGAAAATACTTTTGCATATTATTAAAAAAACTGCATCGTAGTTTGCGATTTGCAACTCAAGCTATATTTAGTATTTTGAAGTGAAAACTTCTTTAGCGGCGCTGTGCACTTTTTTTGGATGGGTAAAAAATGTTAAACTTGCGTCAGGACACGTGACCTGATCGAATATTCGTAAGACGGAGGCGTGGCGTAAAGAACAAAGAAAAAGAATGTAATTAAACGAAATTAAATTAAATGAAAAAAAAACATTCATTTCCATTTTTTCATCAAAAATGCATAACGTTAATGTTCAAGTTTCACTTCTGCCGGCACTCCCAGAGTATAATCGGTTTTTTTTTATTACGATGTACGTAGTAGAGGTTAGCGTTTGCAAATAGTTGTACATAGCGGCATTCAACTTAGTGTCGTGTCGAGTTATGCTTTTGACATCTTGCATGCATCCTGCAACCGTTAACAGCTATAAAGTTAGAGAATTAGCTTCAGCTTAAGTAATAAAAATGACAAAGTTTATTTTCCACTTCATTTCACATTATGTCATCATGTGTCATCTTAAAAACCAGTTCTGTTAAATAGGTTCCATCATTATTATCCTGTACTTTTCCCAATTATATTCACAGTCTGGCGGTTTACTTTATGGCCGGCAATATGCGTTGGGCCATGCTTCACTGGTAATGTAGTCATTTTAAAATAGGACAACGGTGAAGATGATAACTTTTGACACGGTTTTATTCGGTAGCCACGCGCCGTTTTTTACTGCGCTGAATAGAGTTCAAGCTGCACATGAGACAACACTTTCTGTGATCGACAAATTGTTGTTCTGAGTCTGGGTGTTCTTAGTGTCCGTGTCAAGTATGTATGTCAAGTCCTACGCGACACAAGATAATAAATAATAATAAATAATAATAATAAATATTTCGGACATCTAACACACAACGCCATCTAGTCCCAAGCTAAGCAGAGCTTGTGTTATGGGTACAAGACAACTAAAATCAATACATATATACTTTTTTTTTGTAAATACATACATATTATACATAGAAAACACCCAAACTCCGAAACAAATATTTGCAGATCATACAAACATTTGGTCTGACCCGGGAATCGAACCAGAGACCTCATGATCAGCAGTCGCACACGCCAACCGCAAGACCAACGAGGCGTTCTCCTCGTCTACGTAGCACTCGATGTCCACGGAGTAATTTAGGGCCGCGTGCCGGGCGATGACTGTGAATATTAGCAGCGAGAAGCCTCCTCCTGACCGTCCATAGACTAATTTGCAAATTTCTTACTTCTTCGAGGCTGTTCTTGAGGTCCACATAAGAAGATTTGCGATTTCTCAACGCTTGACTAACTAGAAAACGATCATTCCGTGGTTCGGTACATGTCTTTCTGCCAGAACCAGGCCTTCTCTTGACGGAACCGGTCTCTTGAAAGCGCTGCCAGGTCCTTCGAACTGTCGACCGACTCACATTTAGCCTCTGAGCCACGAAGCATTGGCTGCAACCTTCTTCAAGCAGCGCAATAATTTTGCTCGCTTTAATCACTTTATCTACCATTTTAGAGATTGCTAAACAGCAATAACAATACTTTTAAATGTCAATTTAATATTCAAAATTTAATAAAAATTTACAAAAAGTTAATTAGAGTCAATATTAACTATAGGGAATTCGCGCCACTAAATGTAGTTAAAAGTTGTTTTCTTTGAAAACCAGGCTCAGTCAAAAATTCGAATTTGGAATGTACTCTTATAAACACTATGGCACTTTTATAACTGGCTAGTAACATGTTCAAATGATTAAAACCTTTTTGGTATTTTATTTTTTTCAGCCAGAAAGAAAATCGAAGCCGCCCGTTTTTTTTGCAAATGAGTGTATAAATAAATATGTAGTCATGTAAATTAAAAATGTTTATGCTGACAAAAAAAAATTCAGGAATCCAAATCCAAAAAGAAGCACAGTGTCTATTAAAATACTTGAGATTACCATGTATCCTTTTATTGATAAGACACAAATACACTGTAGTATATAATACAAAGAAAGAGTAGTACAATGGGAGGCCTTATCGCAGACCGCCCTCTCTAACAGGCAACCTTCAGACCTACTTAGTACGATACTATATAATCACGTTTTTATTTATATGTTCTCCGCCTTATTGTACAAATCTCAAGAGTATTGAAAGATTAGACCTTTGATTGACAACAATGAAATACAACGGTAAAAAAGGTTACATAAAATCCCCTATAAACTACTAAACAAATACCTACTAATGTTAAACCCTAATGACCATAAGTGTTCCCGGATTATGAGCACCCGTAACTGTACGTATAAAAGGGATTTAATCCCTTTAATACTGCTAGCCTGGCATCATCTATATCTATACTAATTTTATAAACGCGAAAGTTTGTAAGTATGGATGGATGGATGGACGTTTGTTACTCTTTCACGCAAAAACTACTGAACGGATTTGAATGAAACTTCACAGTAATATAGCTCGTACATCAGATTAACACATAGGCTACTATTTGCCGCGATAACCAACATAAACGCAGGCGGGCTATCTTATATATAAAATTCTCGTGTCACAATGTTAGTTACCATACTCCTCTCAAACGGCTGGACCGATTTTTATGAAATTTGGTGTGCATATCGGGTAGGTCTGAGAATCGACCAACATCTATTTTTATACCCCAATTTTTTTATGGCAAAACACCAAATTAAATAAACAAACCCTATTTAACCAGTCTGACCTTCGTGGTATGCTAAACCCATCAAACTTTCCATTAGGCTGAGTGAGTCACTATAGCAGGCTCTTATATAAAAAAAACTCATTTCTAAGGGGATGCCTATGTCCGGCAGTGAACTGTTTAAGATTGTTGACGACAAACCTAGTGTGTATTTGTATGTAAATGACAATGGCAGGTTTGTATGGTACTTTTGTAGGGATAGCTTTAGTATTTATTCGCTGCTAATATCACTGACAATAACATTTTAAATTCCGAGATTTTTACAAGCTAGCGTTAAAAGTAATTTTAGTTTTTAGATTACAACGAAATACCTGGATCACAATTATCATAATTGAGATGAGAAGAACATTCGACGACTTTATAACCATTTTCAAACTTACAGAAAATGGTAATAGCGATACTTCTTACATAATAATTAATAGAAAAAACTAGACGTGCAAAGTATCACCGAAATCTCTTCCCACTTCTTACGCAACTATACTCTTTGCGCTGTAGCATGTTGCGGGTGACAGTTTCAGTAACATTTCGTTTCACTCTTGAAAGTTGCCGCGATTTACAAATTATATAATAATAATATTTTTATATAATTATATATAATAATTATATATATTAAGTGATCGTGAATTATTTTGCACGCCTAAATTTAAGAAACGTTTCGAAGAACATTCGACGTCTTTATGAACATTTTCAATCTTACAAATTATGTTAATAGCGATACTTCTTACATAATTAATAGAAAAAACTAGACGTGCAAAGTATCACCGAAGTCTCTTCCCACTTCTTACGCAACTAGTACTGTTTGTTTATCCGAACACATCAAAGTGATGCTCGACAATCCTACAACAATAGTAGTACAAGTAGTATCTAGATGGATGACTTTATTTTCTTCCTAAAATCTGCTGTGCCCTTCTTCCTTCTAAGAAATGTATCATCTATTAAAATTTAAAATGTAATCATTTTATATTATAAGTTAACTTTGTGTTTATACGCATAATTAAATCTCATAATTTAAAAAACAAACTGCTTTTATTACAACTCGTTAGAAAACCTCCAGAAAAAAGACTAGAAAGTGGTTTAAACTTTGTAATTTTAACAAAAAGGATACACTTTTTACTTTAAAAGGAGGAAAAGTAAAAGAAGATTTACACTTTGAAAAGTTTGTACTTAAAAAATAAAACTCACAGAAGAGAAGTCTTTAAAATAAATGTCGGCATAGTTCAATAGCTTTTCGATATCCTTTGTAACAAACGCTCCGTGAACCTCAGCGGGTGCTGACCCGAGTGTGTTTTATGACTAAATATAAAAATACCTTCAAACTGTTACAACGAAATATTTACGATCATCGTTCACAGTTGTATCGACTACGAATCTACGTAAATATTATTAGGTTTGTATAATAATAACCTGATTCTTTTACTACTCTCAATCTGTTTTCTCGATTCCTAATTTCTGAGATTAGATAATATATGTAGATTGGCACTTAAACACGGGAATAATTATAAAATAAAGTTTGTAATATTTATTTATTATAACAATGTCTAAGTTATTACTAATAAACCTTTTGTCCGTAAAGGAACGGGTGTCATATCCCTGCTTTGAGTTGTTTATCGCGACAAAAGGACAGAGCTACTTTCGAATGTATAATATTGAAGAGAATATAGAAAATTCCTACTGAATTGTTTAGGTTTTCAAGTAGGAACTATTTTTATCCTTATGTCACCTGCTGTAAGCACAGTCAATGTTGGAATTGTGAGGGAATTTGTTGTATTTTGTAGGAAGTGCAGACAATATGCCATCGAAATCGGCTGTCACATTCTGTTATCTTTGTTTATTAGCATGAGATGGTTTGTTTTTCGGTTCATTTGAATGTAAATAATAAATGAATAATGAAGAGGCCGGGACCCAGACGTGAGGTTACGAAATCGTTGAATAATTTACATTTAATGAACTTGATGTTCAAAAACTTGTATAATTTGAATGTATAGGTTTCTTTTATATGTATTATCTATGAAACTTTGATTTTTCGGGATAGTGGGTACTTGGATTAGAAATTAAGAAATCCCGTGTATTTTCTCTCAAGAAGTATTATTTTGTAATCTGATGTTAAAATTAGTTCATGTTGTAATACGAAGAAGAGGGACTAAATTTTTACCCGACTGAGTCAGAAGGAGAGTAATGTTTTCAACTATTCTGTTGCCATAATGTTGGACTGCTCCCGGCGCAGTGGCAACGTATGCAACTACTGCACTGAGGTCTCCAGTTTGATTCCCGGGTCGGTTGAAATATTTGTATGATCTGCTATTATCTTTTTTGGACTTTTTGTGAGTTTGGTGTTTGCTGTGTAGGTATAATATGTATGTATGTACAAAAAAAGTTTATACATATTCTCTCGGGCAATCTGAGTTTAATAGAACAAGCTCTGCTTAGTTTGAGGCTTAATGGCGTTGTGTGTCATGTGTCCAAGGTGTACTTACAAGAAATTAACTGTATTTATAAACACATATTTCTACTGTTGGTAGATAACTAGGTAGGACATGAGCCTGTACGATAAATTCAAGTTTGCTGCGATTTGAAAGTGAAACCAGCTTTACCTTACAAATATAGGTACCTACTTTTAGGAACAGAAATGAATTCTCAGAAATATTAATCTATGGGAGCGACTAGTGATCACTAGGTCTGTTTGAGTTATTTCCCGTAGATTTTATATTTTACTAGCTGTTGCCCGCGGCTCCGCCCGCGTGTATGTCGGTTATCGCGGCAAACAGTAACCTATGTGTTAATCTGATATATCTTCTATACTTATAAAATAACATGTCCTGACTGACTGATTCATCATCGCCGAGCGGAAACTATTAAACTTGGGAATACAAAATTTGGTGAGTATGATCGATTTATTAAGTAGATACCCATTAAGGAAGGAATTTTGGAATTTCTACCCCCAAGGGGGTGAAATAGGGGTTGAAAGTTTGTATGGAAGTCCGTCATTTTTTAAGTTAGAAACATGAAACTTTATTTTTGGGCTCCTGATTAAAAATTAGTAAACACGTATTTAAGCGTTTCTGATAGATAGAGCGGATATTCTACTCCTTAAGGGTGAAATAGGGGTTGACGTTTTGTATGTAGGTTAGTCTGGAAGTCCGTCATTTTTGAAGTTAAAAACATGAAAGTTTATTTTAGGGCTATTTAAGAAATATGAAACTTTATTTTTGGATTACTTATAAAAATTTGTAGATATGTATTTCAACGTTTCCTAATACTCTACCCTTAAGGGGGTGAAATAGGGGTTGAACTTTGTTTGGAACTTCGTCATTTTTAAATTAGAAACATGAAACTTTTCTTTTGGTTTGGGCTACTGATTAAAAATGAATAGATACGTATTTAGGCCTTTCTAGGCGTTGACATTTCGTAAGCCGGTTAGTCTAGAAGTTCGTCAGTTTTGAAGTTAGAAACATGAAAATTTATTTTAGGGCTATTGATAAAAAAATAGGAGATACGTATTTAAGCGTTTCCCAATATTCTACCCGTAAGAGGGTAAAATAGGGGTTGAAAGTTTGTATGGAAGTCCGTCTTTTTTAAGTTAGAAACATGAAAAATAATCTTTGGGCTAATAGTTAAAAACGCGTAGATACTAAGTGTCTCTGGATATTATATCTACCTCTTTTTTTGTGCGGAAATTCCCTCGGATATCACCAACTGGTGGTTATGTCGGACTCGAACCGACTAAAAACCGCACACCGTCTCGGGTTCTAGAAACCAGGGAACCAGAGCGCCCTCAAAAGGAAATCCCATAAATGATATTTCTACCCCTAAGGGGTGAATTAGGTGTTGAAATGTCGTAACTAGATTAGTTTGGAAGTCAGTCATTTTTAATTTAGTAGCCTGAAACTTTGTCCTTAGGCTTTTAAGTACAAATAAATTAATACCTATATCACCATTTATGGGAATTCTATTTCTAAAGGGGTAAAAATAAGGGTCGAACGTTAGTATGAAATCCTTTTTAATGGGCTATTGATTAAAAATAAATAATTAGGTAAGTTTAAAAACATGAATAAATTATTCATACATACTTACACAGTTTTAATTAAATATATTGTAAATAATCAACTTCCACGCGAGCAAAGCTGCGGGCAACAGCTAGTAAGCTATATTACTGTAAAGTTTCATCCAATTCCGTCCAGTGCTTTTTGCGTGATGAAGTAACAAACATACACCCTCACAAACATTCGCTTTTATAAATTAGTGTGATGTGATAAAATCGAATACGAAAAACAATGTTAAATTTATCACTACAGTTAAATGAAAAATTAGACATAACGAATGAAGCTTATTTTCAAAGCGTAAATAAAACTAAATTAATTAAGTATCTACAACTAATTCAACGAAAAAAATGTAAGGTATCTACAACTTACTAAAAGAAATTAAAACACCAACAAATAAGGCTAAGTAATTAAATGTTTGCAACGAAAAACATCTGCTTACCTATGCCTATACCAATAACCTAACAAAATCCTATAAAAAAGTAAATTATAGATACCTATGCTATAACCTTACAAAATTCTAAAAATACCGAGAAAACCAATTAGTATCTACAAAAGACTATTTGCTAATTATTTAGGTACAACAAAAATCGCCTGCTTATACCTATGCTATAACCTGACAAAATCCTAAAAAAAAACTTCGTTTAAAAAAACTGACTTCAAAAACTAAAAAGTATCAGTTAACTTAATTTGCGTGTGCTACCTAGGTTTGAAGTCAGTGCCAAGCCAAATGTAATAGTAGGTATCACACTCGCTACATTTCGAGACGAACGTCAACGACGTCACCGACGCTTCAGTTGTTTTGTTCTACGCGAAGAGCAGCTATCCCGCTCAAGGTCACGCGCGGCGAGTGCGGTACCTACTATTACATTTTGGCTTGGCACCGACTTCAAACCTATGAATAGGTAGCACATACAAATTAAGTTATTTGATACTTTTTAGTTTTTTCGGTTCGGTTTTTTTAAACGAAGTTTTTTTTATTTTTCACTTTTTAGTCTTTCTCAAGTCTCTCGTCATCATTTCACCTAAATAACTTGAAAGAATACGACTAAAGGTAACATACATGCTGTATAAAATCGAAAGGACTTCAGGTATTTTTTTGTAATAAAATCTCAAATGGACTATCTTCTATAGGTTACTATAATTCAAGTGATTTGAGGTAAACTAACTATCTGAGGTTAACTCTGATATCGTTAAGACCCGTTTTATATATTATGAAATTAAATGATGTCTACAGAATATGAAGGCATGCAGACAATTGCTTTAACTTCATTGCAGGCGCTTACATAAATTTGAGGGTTTCCTTCCATTTCCTTAGGATCCCATCATCAGATCCTGATATAGTGGCCATGGGACCACATGGGGAGCATACCCTTTCGAATACAAAAAGAATTTCCAAAATCGGTTCACAAATTGACGGAATAATCCGTGTACATACATAAAAAAAAATATACCGATGAAATTGAGAACCTCATCCTTTTGGCAGTCGGTTAAAAAATATATACCGATGAAATTGAGAACCTCCTCCTTTTGGAAGTCGGTTAAAAATACAGAAGAAATATTGTAATACCAAGTAATATTTATAGTAGGTAGAACAAAAATCAAGTAAATAGTTCCAAAAATAACTTTTTATCCGAATTTACATTCAAGAACTACTACTGAGTTTTTAAGTCGATTTGGGTGCGTGTGTCACGTAGGGAGCCGACCGATCGCGCGGGTACTGCTTTTTAAACAATTTGGACGTGTTATCATAATTATAAATGACCATTTAACGTTTATGGCATTCTAGTTTTTGGTTCAGTATCAATAAGAGCATCCTCCCAAAAAATCTAAATTTCTTTAATGTACAGAATTGATCTTATACACTTTTCTTATGCGTTTAAAAGTAATCATATTACGTACCTATTGTAAAGTTAGTTACTTGATTCCAAAAGATGTCGCTGTTTTGAGCACAGAAACAATTTTCAAGAAAATGTAATTGCTTCAGTATCGATTAGAGAGCCCTCCCAAAAAATCATCTAAATTTCTTTAATGTACAGAACTGAACTGTTACATTTTTATTATACGTTAAAAAGAGTAATCATATTACGTACCTATTGTAAAGTTAGTTACTTGATTCCAAAAGATGTCGCTGTTTTAAGCAAAGAAATTTTTCAAGAAAATTTAAAACAACCCTTTCTATGGAAAGAGAGAACATAAAACAAATACCTACCTATCAAATACTAACTATATACCACATTAATCACAATGCTTGTGCATAAAACGTTCCCACGATTATTTTGAATATTTAAGTCATGCGGGCACAACCAAACACACAGATTCGACGTCTACAGAGAGATATAGATATTCTTTTTCCTATGGATAGAGAGGTTGCTATAAATCAAATACTTAATGCTACACCGAATTATACGTAATACGTTCTACGATTATTCCACGATATATTAATGAAAGTGTTATTAATTACGCATGGCTGGCAATAGATGTCACTACATGTTGTTTTGCGTAATGATAAATTCTTTATATTTTTTTTTCCATTAGATAGAGAGATTGTGATAAATTAAATACTTTATGCTACAATCTTCAGAGTATCTCCTTTCTAACAAAAAAAGAATTATTGCAATCGGACTACTCGTTAATGCATTACAATTAATTACACATTTTGACTTTCATCTCCACTCCCAAGGAAACCGTCCGGAATTTCGGAATAAAAAGTATCCTATGTCCTACCTCGGAGTATGAACTCAAATCATGCCAAGTTTCATTTGAATCCATTCAGTAGTTTCGGCGTGATGCGCGGCCAAGATACAGACAGACAGACAGACAAAAATGAAAAAAAAATAGTTTTCGTTTCAGTATCGATAACAGAGTGCCCTCCAAAGAAATTTTCAAAATATCTTCAATGTACAGAATTTGACCTGTCACATTTTTATTATAAGTATAGATTTAAAATGGGAGACCTCTTTTGTTTGGTCCACATTCATCAATAGCTGCATACACGCTCGAGGTGTCAGGACCGTAGTAAGTGGAGATCAATTGTCTCCTCCTACTCCTATGGGCGTGACTTTATGTTATGACATTCTATATAATTTTACAGCTTCTAAAATAGATTTTTTTCCAAATCCAACTTAAATGATTTATAAAATTCCTTGCGAGTTTATCATCGAATTACCTCTCCCTATCTGCATTTTATACCATTTGGTGCTCGCCGCCGAGCGTAAACGCGATAGGAAACAATAACAAGCAAATATTATCAGCAGGGGTGCCTTCATAACGCTGTTTATGTCTTTATCGACGTAGGGTTGCCACATAAATCGACGTCACAATCCATTTCGCCTCACATCTATGCGTAAAGTAATAAACTGGGGTATTAGCGGCCACGGGTTTTACTGTTTGCTTTATTGGAACGCTCCCACATGAAGGGTTAACTTCAGACATGTCTCTTTTAACGTACGTTTCTAGCTATATGGGGCTTAGGTTCACTCATTAATTATATTAAATTAAAAACTTAGCTTTAAAGAACTCGACACTGATACAAAAAAGTTTAGTTTTTACGTTATATATAGACTGCACGGTTGGCCTAGTGGTTTAGGCGGTCGACACGCCGCTTGTGTGTGATCTACAAATTGTTGTTCTGAGTTTGGGTGTTAATTGTGTCCGTTTCATGTATGTCTGTAAAGTTTATTCCTAATGCGGGAGTTGTCTTTTATAAAAAAAAAAAATGTTTTTCCTGGAGCTTTTAAAATACCCGACTACGGTGAAGCCAAAAGAAAGAATAACATGTTTAGCAGTCTATGTATCTTTGTATGTTCCACCGTAGAGCTTAACTACGGAACCTTATAAATATTTTGTTCACTGAGTTTTCAAGTTGAAGTTCACTAATCCTGTAGTGCTGGGTGATGATGATGATTGATACTTATGGTTTACCTACGTAAATATCACTCATCATCATCAGCCTATCGCAGTCCGCTGCCGGACATAGGCCTCTCCAACTGCACGCCACAAAATATCGACCTTATTTTTTTAATTCGAATCTAACCATCTACCCAATAATAAAATTTTAACAAAATAAAAACCGACTTCAAGTTTCAACTCGATTTCTCTTGGATGCCATCATCAGACCTTAGTGTTCTTATCACCGTTGGGATATCTCATTTCCGTTAAAAAAAGAATCATTAAAATCGGTTCATAAACTACAAAGTTATCCGCGAACACACATTGAAAAAAAACATATATACGGTGGAATTGAGAACCTCCTCCTTGTTTGAAGTCGGTTAAAAATAACATACGAAAAAGCGAATATATCTACTCAGAATTTTTACACATCTAATCTGGCTGAACGAGAGAGCCGACCTAATCTTTATTAGATTAAATATCTCTTAACAGCCTTATCCTAAATACGACACGCGTCTGTACCTTTGTAACCAATAGATTAATTAGAACATTATTTATTCAAGGCGGCAACGGTTTGAATCGGACAAATGGGCACTTAAAATACATTAACGATAAAGAGAGATGGTTATAATTAAATCAAGAAAATTAAAAAAGGGATTTAGAAAATGTATATACATATTTAACGTATGTTACTTAATGTATGTTACTAAATGTTTATACGTATTTAAAGTCTTTTTAACCTTGATCTATTTGTAAATCGGAATACAGCCTTCGGTTTGGACCTCTTTTTATGTATAAAATATTTAGAACATATCAGTTTACATATCAGTGTGGTGACTGTCTCTTAGGTGGTGACTGATTAGGAATACGCATGGTCTAAGAAAACAAGGTCTCGCATTCCGAGAGCGGCTCGATGTGACGTCACGATCCAGTTGCCACTGTATAGCAACATAATACGAAATTAACCAACCACAATGATATTATATAGTACCATTGACCAACCACAACTAGCGATGGTGATGATGACGTCATCTCGATCTCTCTGTCTCGTCACTGTATCTCGGAATGTCATAGTAGTATATTGTTATACCATGAGAATACGTAGTGTCATCACCCCTATTCATCCCGTGGGTGTCGTAAGAGGCGAGTAAGGGAAACAAGTAAGGAATTATTAAAAAAAAACGTGTGGCACTCGGGGACTGTCGCGGTAAAGCTATTGCATAGCATTATTTATCTAACTTCAACTTTCAACTTATGCAATTATAATTATTTATTTAGTTTTTATTTATGCAGTTTTTTTTTCTTTGAACATGTCATGCGGTGAGTATGGCATTATAAAGATATGATAGATACCTATACACCTATATACTTTCACACAAATCACAAACAGCTGCTTATGTATTCGTCCGATTTCGGAGCAGCTCGTCTCGATCCGTGCGAGCTTCGGGTGTTAGGTTTTATTTTCGTTATGGAATTTCTTGATTCGGTCGCCGCGCTCAAAGCCCGCGATAAAAGCTATGCAATAGTTTAAAAAACACCCGACTGTATCAATAACTGCCATCCTTATTAAATTCTTTAAAAACTTTTTTTGATGTACCAAGTGTCACTCTCACGACTAAGACGAATCTATTGACACCACTTCCATAAAAATACGACAAGCCGTTTAGGCTCTAGGGCGTGCCAAAAAAATATACATACATACACTCGAAAAACATAACCCTCCTTCTTTCGCAGTCGGGTAAAAACTAAGCAGAACAACATCATTGCAAACAAAAAAAAACTTGCAACACCCTATACCAAC
This sequence comes from Diaphora mendica, assembly GCA_949125395.1. Lineage (NCBI taxonomy): Eukaryota > Metazoa > Arthropoda > Insecta > Lepidoptera > Erebidae > Diaphora > Diaphora mendica. The sequence continues at coordinate 19,661,374 of OX421313.1, read as the reverse complement.
TAACAGTCCCGTCTTCATTTATAAATTTAAAACATGCTAGTATTTTTAACAGATCTTGTAATATTGACCTCAGAGAAGAGGAGCCGACCAGAGAGAGAGTATACGAGTATTGTAATTGCAAAAAAGTTCAAAAAATGTTTACGTTTATATTCAAACAGGAACCCAAAGCCACTTACGTAAAAGCTTACCGACCTTCATTAATGGTTGAAAGCATTTGTAGGAAGACATTTGCATGAGTTTCGAACAAACGTCTGTAATGTTCACTAAATACGGCTCAGCGACCACTTTGTACCAATTACTTCTTACCTTAAATAAAAAAAAAATATGTTTTTTAATTATTGCACTGCCTATTTCGGTTGTTAAACCTTAAATTAAAAAAAAACACTTCTGTACATATCTTATAAGACAAACATAGCATCCGTTCCCTCAAAAACTATAAGTAAACTTTTTAACATGTTCAAACGTCTTATACATATAAACGTAAGTACTCCAAATTTCCCATGAGCGTCTTTGTATTTGCTTAAAAAATACGAACTGAGAATTCTCGTCACGTATGAATACATAGCGGTATGTGTATATGTTTGTGTATTCATCCCGTGACCAAACCACGCAAGACAACAGCACTGTTAAGAGAAGCAAGGAAAACTAGTGACAAACAATATACCAACCCGTCTGACAAGCGTGGTATAATAAGTCAAAACCTCTTTTTAAAAGAGGCTTATGTCCAGCTATGGACTATTACAGACGTGTGTATATGTACAATAAGCCAAAGGCAAAACTAATGTCATGGGGCATTTTCTCCCTGTCAACCCGAACGGGCCAGCTCGACCAGGGCGGTACTACCCTCGAATAGAAAATCAACGTAAAATGACAGCGGTCGTGCTGTTGTGTTTCGTTGGTGAGTGTGAGACCGCCGAGACCGGAGCGGAGACCCAACGATGCAGAAGCAGCACTAGGCCGCGATGGTGTGCGCCAAAATGCTGCATTGTTGCATTGTCTGCATTCGCAGTGAGTATGGTGACCACCACTCTTGGATTTTACTTATCCTTTCCATTAGAGAAGAGAATATTTGAATTTTTTATGTAACGAAAACACCTCCCATTCTAGAAATGATTCCTGTAACCCGATGACTTTATAAACACTCAAACAACGACAAAGAACACACCCAAATTTGGGACAATAGTTTGTGGATTACACAATTTTGTCCTAGTCAAAGTGTAGGGATGAAACTCCAACAATCAACTCTAGGTATACATTGTGCCATTATTAAATGTATGACTCGGCTTTTCTATTTTTGAACATTCTATTTAATCTTCCTACCTTTTTGTTGGTCATTGTTTGACTTACAGCACATACGACATAGGTACATTATATACTACCGCCCACTAATAGACCGTTTTACTTTTCCGATGCCTTTAATGAATTTAGCTATGTCCGAACATTAAAATAAACAGGGGAAATCGGACCATAATCATTGAACATTTGGAAGTTAGATAAGAGCCTAAAGCGACGAACGTTTTCGATAATGGGTCCATTAACGGCTCTTACTACTGGGGCATGGCTATTTTTTTAAATTTAATGCAATGTCCGTTCTTGCCGAACATTTAATAGAAGAAAAAAAAACTTCGTTTAAAAAAACCGACTTCAAAAACTAAAAAGTATAAAATAACTTAATTTGTATGTGCTACCTATTCATAGGTTTGAAGTCAGTGCCAAGCCAATGGAATAGTAGGTACTGCACTCGCTATATTTCGAGACGAACGTCAACGACGCTTCGGTTGTTTTGTTCAACGCGAATAGCAGCTGTCCCGCTCAAGGTCACGCGCGGTGAGTGCGCTACCTACTATTACATTTTGGCTTGGCACCGACTTCAAACCTATGAATAGGTAGCACATACAAATTAAGTTATTTTATACTTTTTAGTTTTTGAAGTCGGTTTTTTTTAAACTAAGTTTTTTTTTTCGCTTTTTAGTCTTTCTCAAGTCTCTCATCATCATTTCATTTAAAATTTAATGATGTCTACAAAATATGAAGACATGCAGACAATTGCTCGTAACTTCATTGCAGGCGCTCACGTAAATTTGAGGGTTTCCTTCGATTTCCTTAGGATCCCATCATCAGATCCTGATATGGTGGCCATGGGACCACGTGGGGAGCATACCCTTTCGAATACAAAAGGAATTTTCATAATCGGTCCACAATTGACGTAGTAATCGATGTACATACATAAAAAAAATAAAAAAAAATACCGATGAAATTGAGAACCTCCTCCTTTTGGAAGTCGGTTAAAAATATAAACTGCTCCATCAGTGGTGGATTTACCACTAGGCTGAGTAGGCTGGAGCCTAGGGCGGCGAATTTTAGGGGGCGGCAAATTTAGACGATTTTTATTATAATTAAAAAAATAAAAAAACAATTTTAAAGAGAGAAAATAAGTCTTGATAGTTTAACAAAAATAAACAACAATGTAATATGCAGTGTACCAAATACTCTCAACTTTAATATTATTTAAAAAAATACTAAACGATTGGTAAAATATATCTTTGTGAATATTTGTTTTTAAAACATCTCATTAACAGTTTAATATTACAATTCAAAATAGTAATATTTATAATTAACATCTTTCTTAGTCACCACTGAGGGCGTCATGATGTTCTAGAATACGCCGAGCCGCCCGTTACACCGGACGGTGGCGAATCAATTTTGAGTAGAAATTTTCAACCCTTGGTCCTTTCCGCGGCCTCTTTCTGCTCAATGTCATCTTCGCAGAAGGAGGTAAAACATCTGCCGCTACCGACCAAATCGACACAGTTGGCAGCAAGAGATGCTCTCCGATAACTGCAAGAGTATTCAACGCTGCCATGCCAAAGCACTGGCACAGCGAATCAGCTCAGTAAACCGTATAGGCGGGATTCAACTGACTGCTAGTAACCACGTGCAGATAATTCCCAAAGCTTCCGTGCCCGTAAATAACCTACGGTACCCGGAACAAATCCCACATGAATATTCCGGCCGACGCGGACGCCGCATCCGTAGACAGGATGTGAAACCAACAATGCTCTCTAAGGGTGCCAGAGGTGCACCCTACTCTGATCGGTCAGAGCTACCGTACTCACCGGGGGCGGGGTACCGTATAGTGTTATTATAGAAGTGTTATAGTGTTAATATAGTATAGGACCGGAGAATTCCTCGCACAGCCTTGTCGCGACAAGACAGTTCACGCAAATTGGGCAAAAGTTGCCGAAGGGCAGACCAGCCACTAGCTTTTGTGCAAGATGTCGAAAGAGTCCGTGAAAAAGCTACCTACTGTTAGGGAACAGGAATATAACACGATTGAGGCATCATAAGGTGGATCACGACCGGACTCATGAAATGAAGAGACTGAGGGCGTGTTTATATGACATGGAAATATTTCACGCCCACACAACATAACCGCAGCGTGCTTGCACGATCCACCAGGACTGCGGACATCCTGCTGGACAGCGTAGGCATGCAGCGGATCAGTTGCTTGTGTTCTTTCAAAACAAAGAAAACTCGAGCAAGATTGACGTGTCAACGGCGGTTTTGGTCACTGCTAAGAATTTGTATGTTGAGGACTAGTCAATAAAGTTAAAATTGGTATATAAAGAAACAAGTACGTGGCCAATACACGGCTATCGCGCGGCGGCCGCAGGAAAAATTATCGCGTCGTCTAACTGGGCCCTTACGTTTTTGTTCATCCAAAATCCATTAAATCCACCGCCCGATCACTAGAGAAACATCGCTGGTGACCACCTCTTTAAAGGTTGCCCCTCGGGGTGAAACCAAACTTTCGATGGCATAACAGATTACGCCCAGGCCTGGTGGCAAGTCTCCTGCGAGGCACTAGTACCCTATGTTCTACAGGAGGATGCCGAAAATATCCCCCTGTGGAACACTGCACGACATAGGTCGACTCTTCAGATATTCATCTTGAACCTCGTACGTGACGGTATGTTACTCTAAATAGTCTGCCACTAGTCGCGTCAGGCAATCTGGCACATAGTAGAGGCTAATAAATGCGTTGGCGGTGTTAAACATCAATGGCAAGCACGGGTGGGCGGAGCCTACAATGCACACGATCGGAGCTTTCCGAGGGCCATCCGTGAACCGTAGAGGGCTCGAGATCTGTTAGGGTACCAGAAGCTTTTTTTCTAGGCTTCTTCCTCGGCTACAAGTACCCAAACCAGAGTGTGATATAACTACATCACGTTCATCCGGCAGGAGATATCTGAATTCATTCCGTGTTGAATTGAAATGTATTTCAACTTTGTTGACATTGCACGTGGGTGCTCAAACTAACACACGGGCCGTTTAGTATGGGGGCAGTGGTCTTGCAACGGATCAGTATTACAGCTGCACCTACCGCCGTATCCGTGACGGCTGGAACATTATCCACGTTCTTCTCATCGATTCCGACCAAGGAGGCCATAAACGGGACGTGTGTACCACCTGTGTAGTACGGAAACGCCTTAAACAACTTTCTGCCTCTACGAAGCGGGTCGAAGGCGAACTCGCAAGTAGAGTTCGTAAATAAGGGCCTATTGGCGCGCATGACGATTTTTGTAAATTCGTGCAATTAAGGCGATAACGGAGACTGAGCTACAGTTAAGACACAATCCTCCCCCCCCTGCCTCCCTAAGCACCGTATAGCCTAACTCGGTTCGATTTCAACACACTACACGCAAACCCCTGCAGAATGTAAAAGAAGGGTATTGAATTGCAGGAGTTAGAAGGGGCGGCAAAAATTAAAAAGCCTACTGGCGGCAAATATGTAAATCCGCCACTGTGCTCCATTATTATTCCTATACACTCGTACGAGAAGCGTAATGTTACAAAGTTCTTTTATATCATTCCTTTTTCTAATTTTATTCGCAGTTTTACATTTTATCCTACTAATATTATAAACGTGAAAGTTTCTGAGTATGGATGGATGTTTGTTACTCTTTCACGCAAAAACTACTGAACGGATTTGGATGAAACTTTACAGTAATATAGCTTATACATCAGAATAACACATAGGTTACTATTAAACTATGAACGAACAAAAAATAAATTGAAGCAGTGGCTTCGAGATCAATCATACCTGTCAACTGAAAACTTAATTAAAGCATGAAACATTTGGACAAAGGTATTATTGCTCACTCGCATACAAATATATATTCACACACATACGTACTTGTATATACACACACAAACTCTTCCACACACATACACACACACACACCACACACACACAACATACATACATGTTGATTTAATTTGTAAATTTTCATTTTGATTTAAAATTTTTAGTTGTTTCCTTGTAATAAATCTTACAGTCACAGCATTTATAATTGTTATAACATGTACTAGGCGTTTCTGTTAAAACATAGTACAATCTTAATTACTTAAAATGTAAGGAAGGCGCTGAAAGCCGTCACACAGTCTATACTAGTGCGGCTGACAACGTTTACCATATCTATTCAAACAAAAAATGTTTATGTTTTTGTTAAAACCTTGGTGATATGTAAGTTAAAATATGTTTTTCGTGTAATAAATTATATTATTATTATTATTTGCCGCTATAAACGACATATACGCGGGTGGATCCGCGAGCAAAAACTAGTATACTTATAAATATAAGAGCCTGCCGATGGAAAGCATGAGCTGAATCCAATAGTGGTGGTCATCTCACCACAAACTCATTGCGAATGCGGACTATACAAAATGGTGACCCACACTATGATGCTTCTGGATGATCTGATGCATCATTTGCCCGCATTCACTAACGAAACACGACATCACAAATGCTGTTATTATAGGTTGGTCTTCTGTGAGAAGGTAGTACCGCCCCCGGTAGAGACGGCCCGTTTGTGTTGGAATCAGCGTGGCTCTACTACTTTACATTTATTTTAATGTGCTATAACAACGATAACTACTTTACATTCGCGTTCCATGTTCCTTCTGTGAGAGGGTAGTACCGCATCGGTAGAGACGGCCAGTTTGTGTTGAAATCAGCGTGGCTCTACTACTTTGCATTTATTTTAATGTGCTATTAAAACGATAACTACTTTACATTCGCGTTCCATGTTCCTTCTGTGAGAGGGTAGTACCGCCTCGGTAGAGACGGCCCGTTTGTGTTGGAATCAGCGTGGCTCTACTACTTTGCATTTATTTTAATGTGCTATTACAACGATAACTACTTTACATTCGCGTTCCATGTGCTAATTGTTGATTATGCATTTAAAAAAAGAGTGTGTCGTATACTTAACAGCCGTATTTACCTACTTTAATTTTAAAGGTTGTTTACAATAAGATTGTTTTTTCGTGTTTGTTATGTTACGCTAGTATCTACACAAATTAAGTTTGAAGTTTGAAACTGTATATCGTTTTTATAAATCCATACTTAATATTCAAAGTAAATCTGCATGTCTGTCTGTTACGCTTTCACAACTAAACCGTTACACCAATTTCAATGAAAATTTTCATGCAAAAAAATTAATATTTCGGACATCTAACACACAAAGCCATCTAGTCCCAAGCTAAGCAGAGCTTGTGTTATAGGTACTAGACAACTGATATAAATACATATATACTTTTAAGCTATTGCATAGCATTTATCGCGGGCTTTGAGCGCGGCGACCGAATCAATAAATTCCGAAACGAAAATAAAACCTGACACCCGAAGCTCGCACGGATCGAGACGAGCTGCTCCGAACGACCAATCAACGAACCTGTCTATCACTTCGTGCGTGCGTGACAGAGACAGACAGATTCGTTGACGAGCTGCTCCGAAATCTGTTTGTCTTGACTTCGTGCGTGACAGACAGACAAAAAACTCTGGGTTTGTTCTTATTAATGTAAATATTATTATTTAATTTCATCCCAGACAAAGCGTAAGCTATTCAAGACTTGTCTGTGTAACAAATTTCAACCAGATCCGTTTAGCCGTTTTGACTTTAGTAACATCCATAGAAAGTTGGAGATTTAGAATAGTAGTAAGATTTCTCTTTAAAAATTATTACACTATGATATTTTACATGAACCTTAGACCAAAGTGTCAAAATAACGAGCATAAGATGATATATATATTTGTGGTTAATACTCCAGCATTATGAATTGTCACGAACTCTATTTATGTGCAGAAACTGGGTTTATATCTAGCCAATACCCGTTTAATTTTGAAATATTACTTTCCTTTGATAGCGGTGAGGACTTCTATATTTAAATTTGAAATAAGCGTCATCTCAAACATTGCTATTTAAATACGAGTGTATTGCTGGTATTGCTACATGTAAAAACTACCTACATAAATGCACGTTTGTAGCATCTTCAGAAGTTGTCATGAATACATTTGTTAACGTTTTAAAAGGTTTGTATACAAAAAAAAAGAAATTTATTTATTGTACGTTACAAAAATAAGGATAGAAATCTATAGGCACTAATATTTGTAAAGAGGTTTGTTTTTTTGTGTAACGCGCTAATCTCAGGAAGTAGATAGCTACTAGTTTGAATTGAAGAAAAACAAATATTGAATAGCACACCCTTATAATATTGGTAGTTGATGAAGCTCTTCGTGCTAAGTAATCACCAAAAGAACAAGAAGTAAAGAAAAGAAATAAAATTTTCCTTTGAACTTTAGTTACGTAAGTCGGTGATAACTAAGACCACTGGAGACCATAAATCCTGCTAAGTAACCGCGTTTATACTCGATACCCCCGACATTAATACAGATTCTCTAAGATTATTGTAACTTAGTCTTCGGAGAATCGTGAAAAAGTAATTCCATACGAAAGAAGCGTTAAGGAAAATGGCAAAAGTGTAACTAAACTAAACTAGCGACTTATAAAGTAACTTGTCATTTTCCGTAGTTATAGTCGCGTTTGTTCTTAAGTTAATAGCGTAATGTTTTGCCAAAAACAGCCCTAAATAAATAATCCTTGCAACATAAAACAACTTTTAGAACACAACGTAAACAGAGATAAGTATGTTTAAACAAATATAATCACACAAAAAAATCAGCTTTACATTAAGCATACAAAATTTAAAAAAAAAGTGTAAAAAAAACAGAAATAAATTACATAAATAAATAATAATAAATATTTTATGATATACCACAATCACAAATTTAACTTAAAACTAAGGAAATACAAGTCGCGACCTTATTGCTCGAAGGCAATGAGGCCGCCACTTACATGCGACCATGAGATGGAAAGAAAAGCATGCATTAACAGGTCTACTTGAATCTATTTTAATACATCTCCGAATCCCTCGGACAAAGACAAAGACGTGTGTATATCTTGCAAGTAATCATCATCATCTAAGCTGAAAGACGTCCACAACTAGACATATCCCTCCCACAACCACTCCTATGCTGCCTGCATCCAACGGTTTCCCGAGATCTTCACCAGGACGTCGGACCACCTTGGAGGGGGCTACCCACGCTCCGTCTTCCAGTACGTGGTCGTCAGTAAGTAATATATACACAAATAAGTTTTCAGAACCCCGTCTTACTAAAATTAAATTGAACAAACTTTTTCTTTACGTTTCAAATAAAGTGTATTAGCAATCAAGCACGGAGTTTCGTTTCAAATGTGTCTGTACACACAATATTTTATACACGTTGGCACAGATAATTTACACACGTACTTACGTAGATATGAAACAAGCTTAAAACTAAATCAGCATACCTGTGTATAAAGACACAATAACGAGGAATAAGAAAATAAAATATGTACAATACCAAATAGGGCCCTTTAAGAGGGGCGTTAGAAAGCATCTCACTAGGCGGCCATAGTGTGGGTCACCATGCTGCAATGTCATTATTCGTATTGAGGAAGGTGATCACCACTCTTAGAATCTGCTCATGCTTTCCATCAGGCAGAGCAGAGTCATTTTGGCGCAGCTAAAATAAAAAAAATAAAAAATGTATTTATGTATAACCAGAGGTGTCTCTAGTCCGTGAAGCGCCCGTGCGCAATCATTCCTTTAGCGCACTTTAGTAAACATAGCGCCCTTCAGTAAGGGCGCAGATTCGTTAAAAGTGCCGTTGCCGGCGCCCCTAACACTGCTGCGCTCGTATGCACCGCACACCTTGAACTATAGATAAAGACGCCCCTGTGCAAGCATATTACTCGTATATAAAAAAAGCAGATATGTTATCAGCGCCCGAAAAGTGAAGACTTGAATAGCATCCAATTGAATTATCTCACTATTACAGTACGTAATGAAATTAAATAATACAATATAATGATGAAATATAGCTATCTTTTTTTCTTACGTGCTGCTTCGTATCCTTCGTACTCATCAGTGAAATATATCAATGCATGCAGTTTTACAGCACAGTTTGGCAGCACGGTGCGGCCGGCACGGCACAGATTTCGGCGCAAATAATTACGCACGTAACATATCTATGGTTTTAAAATAGCATTGTCCCTGTGTATAACATGTATGTATATTTATCTAGGGCCAGTTTCATCAGTCCCTTATCAGATAGTTATCTGCCATATAACACTATTTGATAGATAAAAGTTGCTGAAATATAATTATGGTTATGTGATATAATATATCTCTATCTAAGACTTGTGAAACAGATTTGGTTATTATTTAACAGATAAGTTTATAATAATCTTAAGGCTCTCAAACAAATATCACAATAACCATATTATCGACCGATGATAACGCACCTGTGGGGGACCTTTATCAGTAAGTAGTGACCGGCCTTTTTTTTTTTTTTTTTTAAGGTGTGGGAATCCCCTCGGACCGTCACCCCACCGGGGCTTGGTAAAAACCACGAAGCAAATACAAAGAGGAGATGCCCTAATGAAATTTTTGTATGAAACAATGCGTGACAATTTGCGGGGGTGAGGGGGGGTTACTTTGCCCTATGCCATCTACCAATCAATAGCAAAACTACTTGCATCGTTACATGTTGATGTTGCTATGTAGTTTAGCTATTTGACACTAAGCGTACGATGTAAGGGACATACAGGGACGTACTCAGAATTTTCTTATCAGGTAGTTATTTTTTTAAAGTCAATTTTGTAAATCATTTTGATGCATGTATCGCAAAAATATTATTAGTTAGAAACATCGTACATAACATCTATACTAATATATTCTATACTAATATATGAAGCTGAAGAGTTTGTTTGTTTGAACGCGCTAATCTCAGAAACTACTGGTCCGATTTGAAAATCAAATCGTTCATCAATCAAATTTAAAAAAAAAAAAATTATTTCAGTGTAAGATAGCCCATTTATCGAGGAAGGCTATAGGCTATATATCATCACGCTTAGACCGCTTAGAATAGGAGTGGAGCACCAATGAAGAATGTTGCGAAAACGGGGGAAAATTATTACGCTACGGGAAATAGGAGACGTAAACGAATTTGCGTGGGTCAGCTAGTATAGTATAAAAGTGAAAGTTTGTGTGTTCTTTATATCTTCCCCGTAACCTTGGTGATGTATTTGATTTATTACTTATTTAAATATGTCACCGTTAGATTATAATCTACCTAGCGAGATTGCCAACTATCGATAGATTGTCAACTGTGATATACTACTTACGCGCGTCAAATTGTCAACTTTCCCTGATTGTTCGGTTTTATAGTAGGCCGATTAATTCCCATAGAGATAGTTTAGGTTATTACTTCTTTAATTAATCACAAATTATTTTTTCTGCCACAGCAACTTTATATAACTAATCCTAAAGCTGTGAGGTATTTTCAACATGAAATCAATTTACAATCACAGAAATACTTTACATTTGGTATCAAAGACAAATTAACAAACAAATATGGCGGCGCGGGGACATATGCTGTTCAACCAATCAGCGCGCGACTTGCGATTTGTAGATACCATTTTACAATCTCGCGAGATAGATTACAATCTAACGGTTTTGACAATCTGACGGTAACATATATATTAAAGAGAGAGAACAAAAACAAAGAAATATAGTACAACAACAAACACATACAATAAAGAGAACAATAACATACAAGTAGGAGTATAATACAAAAAAAATAAATGTTTCTACAAATGAGTTTTTCATTTATTATATTTTCAAATTCTTCAGTTTTCATTTGATTAATTTCGTTGTGGGTTCCTAGAAAGTTTAATTTTCTTGGGATTCCTGGGATAGAATTTTAGTTAATTAGAAAACCTATCAAATAATCAGTATAAGTAAAATTTGTTTCATTTTCAAGTACTTTAAATTCTAGATTAATATAGATATAATTTGAATATATATATATATATTGAATAAAAAAAAAAATTCTAATTACGACCCTGTCTCTTTGTTCTGTTGATGTTTGTTTTCCTAGTTGACGATAGACGTCAGTGTTCACAAAATGATTACAAAAAATACAAAAAATAATACTTTTTCGATTAAAAAATCTTTAGGCAAGAATGCAGAACATATTTCAATATTTTTTTATGATTTACTTTATAAATACTCAGCTCTACGAACCTTTGTATTTTTATTTCCCATCACACAAAGTTTTTCCATCTAGTGGCGAATAGATTTAACTATATTTCAACAACACACTGAGAGATTTTTCTAGAACTATTTTAAGAAATTAAGTATAAAATTACTTACAAATGAAATATTATGCCATTCATGGCACCAAAACGTCTATCCAAGTTATTTGCACAAGATAAAACACAACACTTCATCTTTTACTTAATTGTACCGAGAATATTCAAGGATTGCGATTTTTCGATAAAGTTCTAGAACATTGACGTTGACAGTCTAATTTGTAAGTCGCGATAACTGCGATGACGTCGGGACCTGTATTTTGTCACGGGACCTATGCGCTTATGCCATCTCCTCTTTGTATTTGCTTCGTGGTAAAAACTCTCTATTTAGGCGACGCACGGCACACGCGTACGTCGCCCCCTCGCGGGTGGCCACTAGAGCGGATGGAGGGGAAAGCCCGTCCCGACCATCCGCGGCCACACTCAGGGCGGCATGCGGCGCTGATAGGCGCGCCTCCGCCGCCCGGTTCGCCAGCGGCGGATTGAGTCCGAGTGGATATCATCCTCCCGGGCCTTCTCCGCCGCCTTCTTCTGCGAGATGACATCTTCGCAGAAGGTTGCGACCGCGGTAAAACTGCTATCGCTATCGGCCATGGAGCGTATGACGGCCGGTAGCGAGAGATCTCATCCGATGACTGCAGTGAGGGCCCGGCGCTGCGACGCCCAAGCGGGGCAAATCGCCAGCGTATGCTGGGCCGAGTCCTCACTGCAGTCGCAATGGTGGCAGGCGGGACTCAATTCCCTCCTAGCGACCGAGTGCAGGTACTTCCCGAAGCAACCATGCCCGGAAAGGACCTGCGTCAGTCGGAAGGAAAGGGTCCCGTGCTGCCGCCCTGCCCACTCGAGGATGACCGGCTGGAGAGCCTCCACGGCGGAGCCAAAGCCAGCGCGTGGAGTCTCCAGTCGGAACGACCATCTAGCCATAGTGGCTTGACGGGCGGCTTCACGCCAGTCGCGTATCTCTTCGGGCGGAGGGCGATAGCCATACTCCGCCCGATATTCAGCCACCCGTCGATAAACTTCGGCGAGCACTTCCGCCTCCAAATCCCACGGGGGTGTTCCGGCCAGGGCGCACGCCGCCTCGGTCGACACCGTGCGGTATCCGCGTATGGCTCTGACTGACAATACCCTCTGAGGCCGCCAGAGGCGGGCCTTATTTAGGGCAGTCAGAGCCGCCACCCACACCGGTGCACCATACAGCGCCATCGACCGGACAACCCCCGTTTACAGGAGTCGCGTTGCGACGCTGGCTCCACCCAAGTTGGGCAAAAGGCGCCCAAGGGCGGAGGCAGCGCCGACCAGCTTTGGACCAAGCTGTCGGAAGTGCTCGTCGAAGAGCCACCTACCGTCGAGGATCAGGCCCAGATACCTCATCTGGGCCCGAACCGGTACGAGGACCGAGTTGACCTCTATGGAGGCGCCGGCGGGTGGACCACAACGGGGCCCATGGAACAATAGGGCCTCCGTCTTATCCAGGGCCACCCGTAAGCCCAGCGCCTCGATGCGCCCGACCACCAGAGAAACACCCCAGGTGGCCAGGCGCGCCGCCTCTTGGAAGTTCGCCACGCGGGCTGTGACAAGTGTGTCATCGGCGTAGCAAATTACGCCCAGCCCGGGAGGCAGACGACTTCGAAGGACCCAGTCGTACCCCACGTTCCACAGGAGTGGTCCAAGGACAGACCCCTGCGGAACGTCGCACGACATGGGTCGCCGTCTCAAGACGCCCTCTCGGTCCTCGTACACGACGGTACGCTCCTCTAAATAGTCTGCCACTAGCCGCCTCAGGTACTCTGGCACCCCGTGGTAGTGGAGCGCTTCCCTGATGCAGCTAAATGGCAGACTATTGAAGGCGTTGGCGATGTACAGGGACACCGCCAACACCACGCCGCCACAGCGTACCGCCTCCTCGGTCACGGCCCTAAGGCGCATCACGGCATCGACCGTCGAACGCCCCCCTCGGAACCCGAATTGGGCGTCCGACAGGTCGGGGCCCACCTCGCTGAGGTGCCGGACGATGCGGGCAGAGAGTATCCTCTCAAAAAGTTTACCCGCCTCGTCCAGCAACACGATGGGCCTATAGGCCGCGACCAAATCGGCAGGCCGTCCCGGCTTTCGCAACAGGACCAGCTTCCCGCATTTCCAGCAATCAGGGAAGCGTCCGGACACCAGGCTAGCGTCCAACACCTCCCTGAGGCGGTCCGACATATGGTCGAGGGCTCGGGCCATCACTCGGGCTGGTACCCCATCCGGCCCGGGGGCGGTGTTCATGGAACGGATCCGAAGAACAGCCGCCCCAACCTCCGATTCCCTAACGGGCGGCACATCGTCCTCTATACCCCCGTCGTCTATGACCGCATAGGCCATCGACGGGGGAGTGTACTCCGCCCGCTTAGGGAAAAGGCCCTCGACCACTTCCTGCAGGAAGCTGGGCTGGAGAGTCTCGGTAAGGGGGGGGGGCCGACGTGCGGAGCTTCTGACGCACGGCACGGTATGGACGACCCCAGGGGTCACGGTCGAGACTCTCCAGCATCTCCTTTCTCTTCTCCTCTTTGGCGCGGCAAATGGCCAGCCTCAGAGTTTTCCGCGCCTCGCGGTACTCCTCATGAAGCTGGTCCCCGCCAACGTCTCCACGGTGACGTCGCCGGCTGCGGGTGTAGGACCTCCGGGCACGAGTGCAAGCCGCACGGAGGTCCGCCAACTCCTGGGACCACCAGTAGACCTCCTTCAGAGGAGGCCGACGACCTTGGACGCGAGGCATGGCCGAATCGCATATCTGCGTAATCGCATCGCGAAAACGGCCAGCCCCCACGTCCACGCCGACCTCCTCGGTCGGTGCCTGCGGAGACAGCCAAGAATGAATAATGGCCGCCTCCTCTAGTAGGTCCCTGTCCAGCTTGGCAACAGTCCACCGCGGAAAGCGGGGAAGGATGCCGCGCCGTTGAACCCTACTGGGGCCCTGGGACTGGGAGAGCTCGAACCGGATATATAAATGATCCGAGAGCGTCTCGACCTCTTCCAGGACACACCAGTTCCTTACTCGTGCGGCAACAGCAGGGGTAGCGAACGAGAGGTCCACTATCGACCCCCCTTGCTGTCGCACGCACGTGTTGGTGGAGCCTCTGTTCAGCAAACAGAGGCCCACCGAAGCCGCCCATTCCTCAACGGCTTCGCCCTTGGCGTCCGTCCCGGGGGACCCCCACGCAATGGATTTTGCGTTGAAGTCCCCCAGCACGAGGACGTGCCCAGACGCTAATCGTCGCATCGAGGTCTCCAAGCTGTTAAGGAAGACCTCGAAGTCGCTCAAACTCCGGTTGGGGGAGAAGTACACATCGTAAACGGTGATCCCCCCCCACTCGGCGGCAACATATCCAGAGCCCTTGTCTCTAAGCGACAAGGGCGGGGAATGAGCCGCCGCGGAACCGACGACTGCCACGGAGCCGTCCCAGTCACCCATCCAGTTTGGACGGGGAGGAACGAAATAGGGCTCCGCGACTACGGCAACACCTATTGACCACTGCGCCATGGTTTGCAGGAAGAGATCCTGTGCCGCAGCACAGTGGTTCAGGTTCGTCTGGACAAGGAGGTTGCAGATTTGATCCATTACTGGATCGTTTCTACAACCCCCTCCATGGGCGTCAATGTTGACGAATGGGCAACGTCAGAGGCAGCCTGGGTCGCTAGGCTAGCCCCCGACGTCTGCCGAGAAGCACGGGGAGGCTTACAGCTCCCCTGCCCCATCAGATGATTGGCGGGTTTATTACCCGCCGCACATATCGGGCAGTGAGGGGCAGCAGAGCATTCTGCCGCCTTGTGCCCCGGTCAACCGCAGCGGAAACATAATCCGCTGCAGTCAAAGCAACCGTCGCATTTGGAGCGAGTGTGTCCCGTGGCAAGGCATTTGTAACACCTCATCGGTCTTGCCGCCAGAACTGTAACTCTGGCGTTTACAAAACCGACGAGGATCTTGCCAGCGTCGCCCAAAATTTTGGCCGACGCCACGGGACAACTCACCCACACGGCGCTAAGGCTTCCTGGACCGGGGCGGATGGAGCCAATCCTGATGTTGTCCATGCCGCAACCCGCCTTTTCACGGATCGCAACACGAACATCATCAGCCGTCACTGAGTCATCCAGGCCCGAGATGCGCAACTCAGGGCACTTCGTAGGCCTGGCGACCTTGACATCATCCGTGTCTGCAAACACAGCCCGCAGCTTCTCAGCGAAGGTGTCCGCGTTTTTGCGCCATCGGCCCCAGGGAACTCGAGGACCCGAACTCCCGTCTGGGCGAGGCGCAAGCGGATACCTGCCGCTCCAAAGTCACCGGCGAGACAGTCCCGGGCCGTCTTGAAGACGGCCGCGTAGGACAGCCCGCCGGTAGCGGCCTCCGGCGACACGGTGACCACCACAGCCGCGGTTTTCGGCGGCTGCAATTTCCGGTGACCGGCCCTTACTTACTTAAGGTAATATCACTGGTTAATAATAGGTCTTTACCTATGAAATTGCCATTTTGTATGCAATAAGTGAAAGTGCTTATTTTTTCAAACTTTTTTATTTCTGTTATTCGAAGTAATCACCCATGCAATCGACGCATCTTTGCCAACGCATTGATGCCCTTCTTGTAAAAATCAGCTGGACGGGAGGCAACAAACTCTTCAAAGACATTTTGTACTGCCTCTCGGGAATTGAATTTTTTACCCACCAAAAAGTTGTCTAAATTTTGGAAAAAGTAATAGTCGGTAGGTGCAAGGTCTGATGAGTATGGCGGATGAGGGAGAGCCTCCAACCCCAGCTCTTGCAGCTTGGAGACTGTCTGTTGCGCAGTATGGGGTCGCGCGTTGTCGTGAAGGAGCAGTGGGGACGACCGATTGACCAAAGCTGGTTGCAGATGTGCAAGCTTCTCCATCATTCTCTCCAGTTCTTCACAGTACACATCTGCATTAATGCTCATGCCGTTTTGTAAAAAGCTGTGGTGAATCACACCCGCACTAGACCACCAAACAGTGACCATCACCTTTTTAGGGGTCATTTTTGGTTTAGGGCATCGCTTTGGTGCTGAACCAGGGTCTAACCAACTTGCTGAGCGCTTTCGATTGTCGAACAGAATCCATTTTTCGTCGTACGTAACAATTCGTTTCAAAATTCCTTCATTTTTTTGCCTGTTGAGCAGCGCAAGGCAGGTCTCGACGCGTACGTTGCGCTGGCGATCGTTAAGGTCGTGGTGCACCCATCTATGAAGCTTTTTTACCTTGCCAATTTGTCGCAAATAGATCAATATTGTTTTGATGCTTACATTAAAAGCTGCTGCTAGCTCAGCTGTAGATTGAGTTTCGTCAGCTTCCACAATCGCCTTTAATTCATTATTGTTAACCAAAGTCTCCGGACGACCACGTGCTTCATTTTTCAAGTAAAAATTTCCAGAACGGAACCGGGAAAACCACTAACGGGTTGTGCGTTCGTATGTACAGTTCTCTCCGTAAACGTTTTTGATATTACGTGCCGTTTGTGTCGCGTTGGTGCCACAACGGAACTCATATTCCATAATTACACGAATTTTTAAAGTATCTATTATGACGAAAAATGTTCAAATGTAATGAAAATACAACGCTAGTCAAAAAACAAAAGACTGAGTTTGTAAATAGAATGTCATGGTTTTAAAACAAAATTAATTTGAATTTAGAATACAAACTTTTTTTATTTATGACCAGTACTGAAGAAAGGCAATTTCATAGGTAAAGACCTAATATTGATAATGGTTAGTATTTGACTGAGATAGACTTATATCACTCAGCAAAGAGGAAGCGTGCACAGCGCGTTATAGAAAATCGACCAAAATACGTGCTTAGTAATACCGGATACATATTCAAATTAATTGGAGCTCCATTTCTTAGTGGAAATGACAAAACAACAAAAGATAATGAGATGTAAATCATTTCAGGAATTTAAACTACTCACGCTGTGAATGGGGTTCCGTATATTTAACACTTTATACATATATATCCGAATCTTGTTTCCCAAATTTCGGATTGGCTCTAAGTCTCCATGGCTGAACTTCAGTTTTTTACGTGAAGACATCAAATCTCCAAAACCCAAGAAACAAACAAATATACGAAGAATATACGAAAACCTTCCTCAACAATTACTCTATCTATTGGTAAAAACCGCATCAAAATTCGTGGAGTAGCTTTTGAGTTTATCGCGAACGACTGAGACAGACATACTGACGACGCGGCGGGGGACTTTGTTTTATAATATTATGTAGTGATTGTTTGAAACCAAACGTAATATAAATGTAATTGTAATGGCTACATTATAGTTTTGTCATTTCTTGGTTTGACATTTTGAAATGTCATGTCACTGTTAGATAAAAAACGGTCGAGAACAGTCGAAATATTTGGGCGGGCCGTGATTTGGATTGAATTAGTTTCGATGTTTGTTAGTGTCGCCTAGTATCTGGTAAACTGATTAATGTATACACGAGTTTTGAATTCCGCCAGAACGGCACTTGTAGAACCACGTTAATATTGAGTATTACGAAAAGAATGGCGGCGGGCGCCGAGTTAATATACAGTTTGAACTAGTTTTTTGAGAAGATGTCGGTTGGTGCCGTGTCTTAGTTGTTGAAAATCTTTGTATTTAGCTCTCGATTAGGATTTAATGGCCATCGTGGTTTGACAGGCTAAATAAACTGTTAAAAGCCGTTGGAACGGCAATTGCATAAACTCGGTTGACGGAACGCGCAGTGGCAGTCGGCCGTTTTAATTGTGATAAGTCTAGTGATAAATCATCCGCTTCGAAAGCGTGTGATAATCAGTCAGAGCGACCTCGTAGGATTGAACTTGCGCGAATTATCGGCCACTGTTTGATTGTATAAACTTAATGTAAGAGGTTAGGACTGGGAATCCTCGCGATACTCGAAGTGATTAATCCTTGGTCTGGTAAAGTGAAGGTTCAAGTGAAGCTGGAATGAAGAGAGGTATCTCACTCCAGCGAAGATGGAACAAGACTGAAGAACCCACCAAACCAAAGGGTGAGTCAACTAAAAATATAAATGTCTTTATGTTATATGTAACGAGGTGAATCGCCTCTAGGTTTGTATGCTTTCCCCAAGAGGACAGAACTTCAACTGTTCTAGCTTATTCATGGGCCCTATAGCCTAGATCAAGGGATTCCTGACTTCCAGGAACGAAGCCCTGGGGAAAGGACTTAAACAGTGATAGTGATGCTCGTAAGGCAACAAGACAACGGCTTAACGTGCTCTCTGAGGCACAAAGGGGTCGCAATATGTTAGGTATGGTCACCCGTCATAGACTGACCTAGCTAGCATTGCTTAATTTTGCAATGTGTTAACGTACGCGAAAACCACTGAACCGCAAGCCCCTCTATTAATAATTATTATATCAGGATATTTTATCGCATGTATCTAATGTCTTTATAATGATGAACGATGTGGACAATATTAAGGACAACGGAACTCTTTGATGACTCCTCGTTGAAAGGACACATAGTAAAGCATAAAATCTTTTTTTTATATTTCAAATAATATTTTTGAAATACATTATGATACATAGACAATTAATTTATCTTGTAATAATCACAAATTTTAACAAAAAAGAAACAGACTTCAAGAACGAAATAAATGGGATAAATTGAAATGGGACCACACGAGAGCATCAGCTTTCAAACAAGAAAAGAATCATCAAAATCGGTTCACCCAGTCGAAAGTTATGAGGTAACAAATATTTAAATTAAATTTTAAATATTTCGGACATCTAACACACCAACGCCATCTAGTCCCAAGCTAAGCAGAGCTTGTGTTATGGGTACCAGACAACTGATACAAATACCTATAAACTTTTTTTTTGTAAATACATACATATTATACATAGAAAACACCCAAACTCCGAAACAAATATTTGTAGATCATACAAACACTTGGTCCGACCCGGGAATCGGCCCGAGACCTCATGATCATAGACTGAGATCCCAGTCACGCCAGACTTAAGTAATTTTAGGAAAGATGAAATTTTCAGGATCAGTAGTCTAACATAAGGTCAGAAAGGAATGAATACTCGCTAAGCTGAAAGCGGGGCCGTTTTACAGTTAGCGGGTATCAAAGATGGAAAAAAAACATGCCAACTTACGTCTTTTAGGAAAGCTGAATTTTATATATATCATTAAGCATATTATTTTAAAACATTTTTCAATTAGCCAGCTGGCATCAGGCCGGCCGAAGGTGGCCCCAGACTCGTGTAAAGTTTATATGAAACAACGCCTTTCTGCTGTTGACGGTAAACAATATGCCTCATGTGTATTGGTATGTTAGTTATTGTAGGCGGTCATACTTCTCAACAATAAGGACTAAAGACTAACTAGAAAGGAATGGATATTCGCTAAGCTAAACATGGTCTTTCCCACGAACTTGGTGTGATTAGAAAAACAAATAATATTTACTTTTATAGAAAAGGATATATTATATGTACCCAAATATCCTTTCTTTCAATTTCTAAAAGAACGGGCTTTTAAATCTACACAAATAAATAAAATTGGAGTGTCTGCTGGTAATCTATACAAATAAATAATCTATACTCTATACAAATAAATAAAATTGGAGTGTCTGTAATATTAAAATAACCGCTTTTAAAAATTCATTATGTACATATGTATACACGATACATGAACCAAATTAGCAATTTTTACAATTTTTGTCTGTCTGTCTGTTTGTTCCGGGTAATCTCTGGAACGACTGGGCCGATTTTTGACGGGACTTTCACTGGCAGATAGCTGATGATCTAAGGAGTAACTTAGGCTAACTTTTTTTAGACTTGCTTTGTCCCGCGGCGTTTCCCGTCGTACGACAATTACCACGGGTAACACCGCATAGTTCAGCTAGTATTAAAATAAACTACAAGTAAAATTTTAACAAAAATAAAACCAACTTCAAGTTTCAACTCGATTTCCCTTGGATATCTTCATCAGATCTGCGTACGTAGGTACCACCGTTGGGATATCTCCTTTCCATTAAAAAAAGAATTACCAAAATCGGTTCATAAACGACGAAGTTATCCGCGAACACACATTATATATAAAACCGAATTGAGAACCTCCTCCTTTTTTTGAAGTCGGCTAATAACCGCTTTTTACTAAGTGCATGTGTATGTACATGGTACATATACCAAAAATGTATATTTTACAATTTTTGTCTGTCTGTTTGTTCCCCCTAATCCTTGGAACTTCTAAATCTCTGGAGTTTTGACGGGACTTTTACTGATAGGTAGATGATGATATAAGGAGTAACTTAGGCTACTTTTTTAGACTTCGTTCCGTGACGTCACCCGCGGTACCACAATAACCGGGGGTAAAACCGCGGGACTTAGCTATATTAACTAATTATTGATTTTTATGAAAAAATAAATCTATACAAATAAATAAAATTGGAGTGTCTGTTTTTAATATTAAATTAACCGCTTTTTAATAAATGCATATGACTGTATGTATCCACGCCACATGTTCCAAAAAATTTTTTTTACAATTTTTGTCTGTCTGTTTGTTCCGGGTATTCTCTGGAACGGCTGAACCGATTTTGACTGGACTTTCACTGGCAGATAGCTGATGATCTAAGGAGTAACTTAGGCTACTTTTTTAGACTAGCTTTGTCCCGCGGCGTTACCCGTGGTACGATAATAACCGCGCCGCGGGTTTCAGCTAGTAGTGTACTAAAATTTAAATATAAATAATATTGAATTAACTTGAATATTGCCCTCACGCGTTCTCGCACAGCGGAACTTTAAACGAGTCTGGCAGTATGTTTGGCCCATCAGATTTGTCTGGCTCTTTGGAAAATATTATATAACAGTATGCTTAATAATATATATAAAATTCAGCCTTCCTAAAATGACGTAAGTTCCCACATTTTTTACGACTTTTATAGTGTCTGGCAAAAGTTACGGCCCACGGGAAGAGTCTGGCAACTATATATGTTTCTTTATAGCAATATCATATATAAAAAATTTAAAATCCAGCCTTCCTACTTTGACGTAAGTTAGCATGTTTTTTTCCATCTTTGATACCCGCTAACTGTAAAACGGCCCCGCTTTCAGCTTAGCGAGTATCCATTCCTTTCTAAGCTTATGTTAGACTACTGATCCTAAAAATTTCATCTTTCCTAAAATGACGTAAGTCTGGGTGACTGCGATCTTGTATTATCAGCAGTTGTACACGCCAACCGCCAGACCAACGAGGCAGTCAAAATATTAGGTCTTTACCTATGAAATTGCCGTTCTTCAGTACTGGTCATTTCAAATAAAAAAAAGTTTATAATGGCTCTGTATTCTAAATTCAAAGTAATTTTGTTTAAAACCATAACATTCTGTTTACAAACTCAGTCTTTTGTTTTCTAATTAGCGTTGTATTTTCATTACATTTGAACATTTTTCGTCATAATGGATACTTTAAAAATTCGTGTAATTATGGAAAATGAGTTCCGTCGTGGCACCAACGTGACACAAACGGCACGTAACATCAAAAACGTTTACGGAGAGAACTGTATAAACGAACGCACAACCCGTTATTGGTTTTCCCGGTTCCGTTCTGGAAATTTTGACTTGAAAAATGAAGCTCGTGGTCGTCCGGAGACGGTGGTTAACAATAATGAATTTAAGGCGATTGTGGAGGCTGACGAAACTCAATCTACAGCTGAGCTAGCAGGAGCTTTTAATGTAAGCATCAAGACAATATTGATCCATTTGCGACAAATTAGCAAGGTAAAAAAGCTTGATAGATGGGTGCCCCACGACCTTAACGATCGCCAGCGCAACGTACGCGTCGAGACTTGTCTTGCGCTGCTCAACAGGCAAAGAAATGAAGGAATTTTGAAACGAATTCTTACGTGCGACGAAATATGGATTCTGTTCGACAATCGAAAGCGCTCAGCAAGTTGATTAGACCCTGGTTCAGCACCAAAGCAATGCCCTAAACCAAAAATGACCCCTAAAAAGGTGATGGTCACTGTTTGGTGGTCTAGTGCGGGTGTGATTCACCACAGCTTTTTACAAAACGGCATGAGCATTAATGCAGATGTGTACTGTGAAGAACTGGAGAGAATGATGGAGAAGCTTGCACATCTGCAACCAGCTTTGGTCAATCGGTCGTCCCCACTGCTCCTTCACGACAACGCGCGACCCCATACTGCGCAACAGACAGTCTCCAAGCTGCAAGAGCTGGGGTTGGAAGCTCTCCCTCATCCGCCATACTCACCAGACCTTGCACTTACCGACTATTACTTTTTCCAAAATTTAGACAACTTTTTAGTAGGTAAAAAATTCAATTCCCGAGAGGCAGTACAAAATGCCTTTGAAGAGTTTGTTGCCTCCCGTACAGCTGATTTTTACAAGAAGGGCATCAATAAACTGCCAATGCGTTGGCAAAGATGCGTCGATTGCATGGGTGATTACTTTGAATAACAGAAATAAAAAAGTTTGAAAAAATAAGTACTTTCACTTATTGCATACAAAACGGCAATTTCATAGGTAAAGATCTATTATTAGGTCTTTACCTATGAAATTGCCGTTCTTCAGTACTGGTCATTTCAAATAAAAAAAAGTTTGTAATGGTTCTGTATTCTAAATTCAAATTAATTTTGTTTTAAAACCATGACTTTCTATTTACAAACTCAGTCTTTTGTTTTTTGATTAGCGTTGTATTTTCATTACATTTGAACATTTTTCGTCATAATGGATACTTTAAAAATTCGTGTAATTATGGAATATGAGTTCCGTCGTGGCACCAACGTGACACAAACGGCACGTAACATCAAAAACGTTTACGGAGAGAACTGTACAAACGAACGCACAACCCGTTATTGGTTTTCCCGGTTCCGTTCTGGAAATTTTGACTTGAAAAATGAATCTCGTGGTCGTCCGGAGACTTTGATTAACAATAACGAATTAAAAGCGATTGTGGAAGCTGACGAAACTCAATCTACAGCTGAGCTAGCAGCAGCTTTTAATGTAAGCATCAAAACAATATTGATCCATTTGCGACAAATTGGCAAGGTAAAAAAGCTTGATAGATGGGTGCCCCACGACCTTAACGATCGCCAGCGCAACGTACGCGTCGAGACCTGCCTTGCGCTGCTCTACAGGAATTTTGAAACGAATTGTTACCTGCGACGCAAAATGGATTCTGTTCGACAATCGAAAGCGCTCAGCAAGTTGGTTAGACCCTGGTTCAGCACCAAAGCAATGCCCTAAACCAAAAATGACCCCTAAAAAGGTGATAGTCACTGATTGGTGGTCTAGTGCGGGTGTGATTCACCACAGCTTTTTACAAAACGGCATGAGCATTAATGCAGATGTGTACTGTGAAGAACTGGAGAGGATGATGGAGAAGCTTGCACATCTGCAACCAGCTTTGGTCAATCGGTCGTCCCCACTGCTCCTTCACGATAACGCGCGACCCCATACTGCGCAACAGACAGTCTCCAAGCTGCAAGAGCTGGAGTTGAAGCTCTCCCTCATCCGCCATACTCACCAGAGCTTGCACTTACCGACTATTACTTTTTCCAAAATTTAGACAACTTTTTAGTAGGTAACAAATTCAATTCCCGAGAGGCAGTACAAAATGCCTTTGAAGAGTTTGTTGCCTCCCGTACAGCTGATTTTTACAAGAAGGGCATCAATAAACTGCCAATGCGTTGGCAAAGATGCGTCGATTGCATGGGTGATTACTTTGAATAACAGAAATAAAAAAGTTTGAAAAAATAAGTACTTTCACTTATTGCATACAAAACGGCAATTTCATAGGTAAAGATCTATTATTAGGTCTTTACCTATGAAATTGCCGTTCTTCAGTACTGGTCATTTCAAATAAAAAAAAGTTTGTAATGGTTCTGTATTCTAAATTCAAATTAATTTTGTTTTAAAACCATGACTTTCTATTTACAAACTCAGTCTTTTGTTTTTTGATTAGCGTTGTATTTTCATTACATTTGAACATTTTTCGTCATAATGGATACTTTAAAAATTCGTGTAATTATGGAATATGAGTTCCGTCGTGGCACCAACGTAACACAAACGGCACGTAACATCAAAAACGTTTACGGAGAGAACTGTACAAACGAACGCACAACCCGTTATTAGTTTTCCCGGTTCCGTTCTGGAAATTTTGACTTGAAAAATGAATCTCGTGGTCGTCCGGAGACTTTGATTAACAATAACGAATTAAAAGCGATTGTGGAAGCTGACGAAACTCAATCTACAGCTGAGCTAGCAGCAGCTTTTAATGTAAGCATCAAAACAATATTGATCCATTTGCGACAAATTGGCAAGGTAAAAAAGCTTGATAGATGGGTGCCCCACGACCTTAACGATCGCCAGCGCAACGTACGCGTCGAGACCTGCCTTGCGCTGCTCTACAGGAATTTTGAAACGAATTGTTACGTGCGACGCAAAATGGATTCTGTTCGACAATCGAAAGCGCTCAGCAAGTTGGTTAGACCCTGGTTCAGCACCAAAGCAATGCCCTAAACCAAAAATGACCCCTAAAAAGGTGATAGTCACTGATTGGTGGTCTAGTGCGGGTGTGATTCACCACAGCTTTTTACAAAACGGCATGAGCATTAATGCAGATGTGTACTGTGAAGAACTGGAGAGGATGATGGAGAAGCTTGCACATCTGCAACCAGCTTTGGTCAATCGGTCGTCCCCACTGCTCCTTCACGATAACGCGCGACCCCATACTGCGCAACAGACAGTCTCCAAGCTGCAAGAGCTGGAGTTGAAGCTCTCCCTCATCCGCCATACTCACCAGAGCTTGCACTTACCGACTATTACTTTTTCCAAAATTTAGACAACTTTTTAGTAGGTAACAAATTCAATTCCCGAGAGGCAGTACAAAATGCCTTTGAAGAGTTTGTTGCCTCCCGTACAGCTGATTTTTACAAGAAGGGCATCAATAAACTGCCAATGCGTTGGCAAAGATGCGTCGATTGCATGGGTGATTACTTTGAATAACAGAAATAAAAAAGTTTGAAAAAATAAGTACTTTCACTTATTGCATACAAAACGGCAATTTCATAGGTAAAGATCTATTATTAGGTCTTTACCTATGAAATTGCCGTTCTTCAGTACTGGTCATTTCAAATAAAAAAAAGTTTGTAATGGTTCTGTATTCTAAATTCAAATTAATTTTGTTTTAAAACCATGACTTTCTATTTACAAACTCAGTCTTTTGTTTTTTGATTAGCGTTGTATTTTCATTACATTTGAACATTTTTCGTCATAATGGATACTTTAAAAATTCGTGTAATTATGGAATATGAGTTCCGTCGTGGCACCAACGTGACACAAACGGCACGTAACATCAAAAACGTTTACGGAGAGAACTGTACAAACGAACGCACAACCCGTTATTGGTTTTCCCGGTTCCGTTCTGGAAATTTTGACTTGAAAAATGAATCTCGTGGTCGTCCGGAGACTTTGATTAACAATAACGAATTAAAAGCGATTGTGGAAGCTGACGAAACTCAATCTACAGCTGAGCTAGCAGCAGCTTTTAATGTAAGCATCAAAACAATATTGATCCATTTGCGACAAATTGGCAAGGTAAAAAAGCTTGATAGATGGGTGCCCCACGACCTTAACGATCGCCAGCGCAACGTACGCGTCGAGACCTGCCTTGCGCTGCTCTACAGGAATTTTGAAACGAATTGTTACGTGCGACGCAAAATGGATTCTGTTCGACAATCGAAAGCGCTCAGCAAGTTGGTTAGACCCTGGTTCAGCACCAAAGCAATGCCCTAAACCAAAAATGACCCCTAAAAAGGTGATAGTCACTGATTGGTGGTCTAGTGCGGGTGTGATTCACCACAGCTTTTTACAAAACGGCATGAGCATTAATGCAGATGTGTACTGTGAAGAACTGGAGAGGATGATGGAGAAGCTTGCACATCTGCAACCAGCTTTGGTCAATCGGTCGTCCCCACTGCTCCTTCACGATAACGCGCGACCCCATACTGCGCAACTGACAGTCTCCAAGCTGCAAGAGCTGGAGTTGAAGCTCTCCCTCATCCGCCATACTCACCAGAGCTTGCACCTACCGACTATTACTTTTTCCAATATTTAGACAACTTTTAAGTGGGTAAAGAATTCAATTCCCGAGAGGCAGTACAAAATGCCTTTGAAGAATTTGTTGCCTCCCGTCCAGCTGATTTTTACAAGAAGGGCATTAATAAACTGCCAATGCGTTGGCAAAGATGCGTCGATTGCATTGGTGATTACTTCGAATAACAGAAATAAAAAAGTTTGAAAAAATAAGTACTTTCACTTATTGCATACAAAACGGCAATTTCATAGGTAAAGACCTATTATTTAAAAAAAACAGTCGAATTGATAAACACCTCCTTTTTTGAAGTCGGTTAAATATAGAATAGGTACTCCTTACGGAATGCTAATGTAAATTACACTTGGCTGCCTGGTTTACTCATTTACCTGTATACATTATACCGATTGCAACACAATACACAATGCAAACAACCGAGTTTAAGCTGGGTTACCAACATTATAAATCAAATTCTAGTAAACATCCGTAGAAGACGGAACCGAATTAAAGTGAAATTTATAATGGATAATAAAAAGGACACAAAAATAAGAAGGGGCGTTACACTTACTGAAATTGTACAAAACTTAGAAAAGAATCTCGGATTTAAAAATGAAATTAAATGGGTGAATTTTATATTGATCAGTCTTTATCATATTGGTGGTGCATATTGGTGTTATTATTTTGCTTTTCCTGTGAAATGGCAGACTGTTGTTTTTGGTAAGTACTGCTATGGTTCGACTAACACATCACAATATACAATTAAACTGATGTAAACATAATTAATCCCTATGATTATATTCATGACTCAAAGTCATTGTAGTTTATTAACACGCATTTTATACACTTACACTAGGTTTTCAAAACTCAATTAATTTTCATAATTTAGATTTTCCAAATTGTCCAAAAACGGAAAATTTTATTTAAGCAATAAATAAATACAAAAATATTCAGTTAACATCTTAAGTTTTTTTGTAATTTTCAATTCTTTAAGTTTAAAATGACATAAAAAGGAGATCTTTAAAAAAATGTAGTGGATTAATATACCGGCAATGACTAGTCTAGAAGAACAACTATTTGGAAAGAACACTTCCTACCATAAAATCAAATTCTTGACCCTTGGTTTTAGCACTCATCATGTACGTGGCGTCTGGCTTCGGGATCACAGGTGGAGCCCATCGATTATGGACACATAAATCATACAAAGCAAAATTGCCACTTAAACTATTCCTCCTTATGTGCTTCTCTAGCGCTGGACAGGTAATAAACCCTACAAATCGGTGGCGCAATGCTAGCGCATGCGACTGCTGTACTTCACGTCTCGGGTTCGATTCCCGGGTCGGACCTTTGTTCAGAGTTTGGGTGTCTTCTATGTAGTATAATATGTATTTATTTACAAAAAGTATATGTATATGTATTTATATCAGTTGTCTAGTACCCATAATACAAGCTCTGCTTAATTTAGAACTAGATGGTGTTGTGCGTTAGATGTCATGTTATATATATAATGAAAATATGTAACCTACTACATTGTCGTGACCTACGTTTCAAAAGCTCGAAAAGGGCTGCACCAATCTGCTTCAAAAATGATTTTTTTTTCGTGTCAACCCCCCTATTAAATTTGACATTCTACAAACGTAAACGATAATAACAAGTAACAAAAATATTTTTGAATAGTATTTAAATGACTTCTAGTGCATTAAAAATAATTATAACAGATCAAAATGAAAGAACATTTTAGCAGGTAGGTACGCCTAATTAAGATTTGAAAATAACTTAATAACTTATTTCCTTTTTCTTATGTGCTTGACGAATTGATCTAATGTAACTGCAATGTTTTTACCGTGTCTCGTATTTTTATTTCTCTTGAGTTTAAAAAAAGAAATATATATGAGATACGAAGAATGTCGTAAATTTCCTGCAAAACCTATTTCAGCCGAAATAGAGATAATTTTATTCAAGAAACTCTATGGAAACTAAAAGTAACTTAAATAGTATGTCGTATTTTAGCCAAAGTGAATCTAGTTTCTAAGTTTTTCAGACCAATTTTTCTAATCTATTCCTTAGAGAATCCTTTGAAAAAGGGATCTTTAATGTTTTAAAAGTAACTTGTAAGATTGATTTCTTTGCGAAGTTAAAGCGTGTATCCACGGTTTCGTAGTCGTCCATATCTAAAACATCGTGGATGTTACCTATACATATGTATTTTATTTAAATATCATATAGCCATCCATAATTTTCAGTACTCCACGTCTTTTTTTATTGTATTGCGGCAATTTGCTATACAAGTATTTACGATATTTCATTTGAATCATCATTGTCTTACGTTGTTCCCGGTTGCTTTCAAAGCTTGCACTTTGGAGCCCGGGGTCCGCTTTTCTACTTTTTCTTCTCCACTTTGCCCGGTCTTCGGCATCCTTGCTAGTGAGACCATTAGCACGCATGTCACCCCTTACGACATCAAGCCAGCATTTCTTGGGTCTACCCCTTCTACCGGGACCCGGCGGAGGCGGCATGGCCAGACATTTGTTTCCCACGTAGGAAGGCGGTTGCTGCAAAACGTGGCCAAACCAGCGCAGGCGACTTTCCTGCAGTTTGTCTGCGATGTCACGGACACGGAGGCAGCCGCGAATGCGGGAGTTTCTCACACGATCCTTTCGCGTGACTCCACACATCCACCGCAGCATATTCATCTCCGTGACGCGCAGCTCTTGCTTGTGTCGCTCCAGCACCGGCCACGCCTCATGACTACGTAAGAGAACAGGCCTAATGATGGTTTTATAGACCTGTCCCTTCAACCTAACCAACATTTTGGGATCGCAAATGATGCCTGTCAACTCACGCCACTTGGCCCACGCGGCAGCAATGCGTGCCTAGACGTCGCAATCGATGTCACCGGACGCCCGAAATACAGATTCCAGGTATTTGATCTGGTCCGTGCTCTCGACTAGGTAATCGCCTATGCGGACGGGTGAGGGATCTGGACAGTTGAATGCCAAGTACTCGGTCTTCGTCTCATTAAGCTTCAGACCGCCGTTCTCAAGCGCCTCTTTCCACGCTTTCCCACGTCGCACCAATCTACCCCTGTCCGCATCTGCCAGCGCGATATCGTCATCATACATGAGCAACCATGGGGGTCGCTCACGTGTGTTTCGAATGCTGTCCGACAAAACGTCTAATATCACGCTAAACAGAAACGAGCTAAGGACGTATCCTTGATGTACCCCGACGGTGACAGGAAAGGTTTCGTGTCGCCAACAGCGGTCCGGACTCTGGAGTCGGATTCGTGGTACATATCTCGGATAATGTCAATATAGATCTCTGAAACCCCTTTCGATCGCAGTGCCCACCAGATTATGGCACGAGGAACACAGTCGAAGGCCTTCTGCTTATCCAGGAACAGGCAATGCAGAGGCGTATTCTTCGTCTTGTATCCCTCCGCGACGATTCTCGGGTTTGACACTCCGAGAGGGAGTCTGGGAGTCAATTATCCTCTCAAGGAGCTTCATGGTGTGGGACATCACTTTTATACCGCGATAGTTGCCACACTCCTGCACCGATCCCTTGCGTTTGAAGACTGGAGTCTCAGACTGGAGAATACTCAGTCTCCATTGCTTTGGAATCTTGCCGATAAGGAGTGCGCGGTTGAAGATATAAGTTAGGATGCTCACACCACGGGGACCCATCGCCTTCCAGGCCTCGATGGGGACTCCATCGGCTTCGACAGCTTTCCGGTTCTTCATGCAATGAAGAGCAGCCTGGACCTCCGCAGGCGTTATAAGTGGCACTAGTCCGAGATTTGGAGGAAGATCCGGTGGCTCCACCACTTTGTGTTGCTTATCAAGCAGCTCGTGATAATAAGAGCGCCATCTCTCCTTCACCGCGAGCTCTTCGTGCAATAGTCTACCCCCAGGATCTTCAACACAGCAGCACTTGGAAATATCCTGTGCCGCTTTGATCCTGGAACGCGCCAACTTGTAGATGATCTTTTGCCCCTCAGACGATTGCAACTTATCATACAACGGCTGTAAGATGTCACGTCTGGCTCTGGCTACAGCTCGCTTCGTGGCGCGCTTTGCAGCTCTATACGCATCGTGGTCTTCGGGAGATCTGGACGCTTGCCACTTTTTAAAAAGGGCTTTCTTCACCTTAATCTCCCTCTAGACTGTTTCGTTCCACCACCAAGTTTCCCTGTCACATTTGCGTCCACCCTTAGAAACGCCAAGCACCACCCCAGCCGAACCAAGAATAGCTGCCTGAATCTTGTCTCAACTGTTTTGGACGGGTTCACTCTCAGCAACCATGCACTTGTCGCCGATAGCCAAGGCAAACTTTTGGGATGTGACTTCATCAAGCAGCCACCACCTGATCCGACGCTGGTAGCTCTCTACACGTTTGTCTTTGGGCTTCACACAGAGGTCCATGACAAGGATACGATGTTGGGCAGTGAGACTTTCTCCGGGTATGACCTTGCAGTTGACTACTTTGCTGATGGTGTGTCTCCTAATGAGCAGGAAATCGATCTGAGTTGCGTGTCTACCGGTGATGAGGTGTTCAGGTTTCTTTTTGAAATAGGTGTTCACGATGGCCAGATCCGCAGTCGCACACGTTCTGAGGATATTCTCACCCTCTTTGTTGCGAGCGCCATACCCAAAACCACTGTGAACACGCTCAAATTCCCCGCATCCCTCACCCACATGACCGTTCAGATCGCCACCCAGCACGATTCCCTGCGACAACGGAATACCGCGAAGAGCATCCGCGAGTTGGTTCCAGAAAGACATCTTTTCGGCTTCGCTAGAACCTACCTGCGGCGCGTAAGAACTTACGGTATTTCATCTGATACTGACTATTAATTAGAATTTTATCTTCATTCGTTTGTATAACCTATGAAAATCTATGCCATATCTATCGAACCTAACTAAGCCGGAGTGAAATTTATGTATTTCACCAAATGACTGAGTTTAACAGAATTCAAAATTTGACTTTTACCGCACACAGAAAAATGACAATATATAAAGGCTATCAGAATGGAAAAGGGAATTTCAGCCTTTTTATTTACAATGTTACTATTTTCTCAGAATACTATTTTGGAATTATCTTTAAAAGAAAAAGTAATATATCTAATACAGTACCTGTGGTTGTTCCCGATTGTTATTTATCAACATCAGTCTTTTTTTTTAAAACTTACGACACGTAAATGTCACTCAATCATAATTAGGAGTACTTTGTAACTAAGGCCTATCATTCTTATTCTTTGCCATTTCCTCTTTTAGAATTCTCTGGTACAATGGGTTCGTGATCACCGAGTACACCACAAGTACAGCGACACAGACGCCGATCCCCACAATGCCAATAGGGGTTTATTTTTCTCTCATATTGGCTGGCTGATGATGAAGAAGAACCCTGAAGTAATATTGCGAGGAAAACAAATGGATATGAGTGACATCAAAAGTGACCCACTCATAAGGGCCTACGAAAGGTAAGTACAATACAATTTTGATGTCTACGATTTCATCATCATCATCATCTCAAGTCTTCTTCAACCAATTTAGTGTAGGCCTCCTTCAATCCCCTCCAATTCTTTCTATTTTAGTCAGTTTGTATCCAATTTCGGTCTGCCAACTGGTCTTTAATAATCCCACGGTCTCCGTGCTAAGAGGTATTTGCACCACGAATCAGACTTACGGGTTACGTGACCTGCCCATTGCCACTTCAGTTTAGCTACACGCTTTACTGTATCTGCAACTTTGCTTTGTTTTGTTAACCATTTGTTTGTTTTACGGTCTCGTAAGGATACTCCTACCGGCTTACGTTCCATTGCCCTTTGGGTGACGTGTCTGAAGTATAGCCTATGTCTACGATTTAGTGAAATTAAATTTTCTACAAAAGTCATGTATAGAAAAAAAACGAAAAGTAATGGAAGTGTATAGGTAGTACGTAGATCTATATATATAAAAGCGAAATAAAACTCACTTATTAATCACGAAATCTCAGAAATCATAACACCTACAAACTTGAAATTTGGCAAGTAGGTTCCTTATAGGGTGTAGACATCCGCTAAGGACGGATTTTGCTAAACTCCATCCCTAAGGGGGTAAATCAGGGGATGAAAGTCTGCGTGAGCGAAGCTGCGTGCAAAAGCTAATACATAATATGTGTATCCGTTTCATATTAACAGTCTTTAATAGTCCTCTGCTGGATATAAGCCTCTTCTTTGAAAGGAGGTTGTGGCCTACCATACCACGCTTGCCTGACGAGCTTGTACAGGGTTTGTTGCTAGTTGTCCTTCACTTTGCAGTGATGTTGTGTTGCGTATTTTGTCCCTTTAGACGCCTTTTACTAGAACCGTGGTGTGAATAGGGGTGGTAACACTCTGTATTGTTAATCCGTCTCCAAATGGAGAGCTGTGAAAGTGAGGTTTGCCATGGGAAAAGTTCACGTTTATCCGGTAGTGTATTTCTATCCCTTTTATTATTTACATATATAACTCAAAATATTAATTAAGATCTTACATGGCTAATGAGTAAACAATCAAGAAAATAATTGTGAGAATGGAATCTGGTACGACTAGTGGGTAAACAGATTTACTATCTAGAATCTTCATCATCGATAGCTTTTAATAGTCTCATAGCCACTGGACATCGGCCTCTCGTTAGAAAAGAGGAATCTAGAATAAACAATTATAAAACTAGAGTACACAGAGTATAAGATCAGAATAATTATGGAACATGTAGTAACCTCATTTAAGTCACGATTTAAAGCCACATAAATTAACTGAATGAATTCTAGTTTAGTATTAACGAAATCTTCTTTTAATACAGTTATATTATTTCCTGTTGGCTTCCAATTTCCTATACAATATGCTGGATTTTTTAACTTGACTTCAATCTCACAGTTTCTTGTTTACCCTTTTCCGTATTTAAAAATCTTTCATTCCACAGAAACTTCAATCTGCTCAAGCTACTTTTCTGCTACCTCATCCCAACAATGACTGGCATCTGGCTTTGGAATGAAAACTGGAAGTGTGCAGTGGCATGGCAATGTTTTATAAGATTCCTCAGCATGTTTCATAGTGAACTTACAGTCAACAGTCTCGCACATGCATATGGATACAAGCCTTATAATAAGTATGAATCATTTTTACAAGCTTTTATTTAGTTTCACCTGTCCCGATGTTTGTCTGTAATCAAATCTTGCAAGTTAAATTTGATCCATTGCCCGATTTCTGATTGAGCTGAAATTTCAAATAGATCTTTAGTTCTAATGACAATGAACTTATATATAATCAATATTATTATTAATTCAAAATGGTCGCCGTAACAAAATGGCGGCGTACATATTTCTGAATAACACACCCAATGTTGGTATCAAATGAAACGGCTTAAAGTTTTTTTTTTATTAACAAGTAATAAAAGCTTGTTATAAAAAAAACTTTTAAAATTAATCACTTGTTTTAAAATCTATTTAATGTTCCACGACTGCTCGACTCAACTCGACTGCACGGTTGGCCTAGTGATTTAAGCAGTCACCGTGCCGTTTTCTACTGCGCCAAGCGTTGTGGGTTCAAATCCCTCATAGGACAGCACTTTATGTGATCCACAAATTGTTGTTCTGAGTCTGAGTGTTCTATATGACCGTTTCATGTACGCTTGTTAAGTCCCCCACTACACATTATGTATATTCCTAATGCGGGAGTTGTCTTATAAGAAAACCAAGAATTTAAGAATCCTGGTTCTTTCGTTGTTTTGTCCTAAAACTATTTATTATTATTATTTATTTATTTACTAAGCCGAGTCTCCACCGAACAAAAGTTAGCAACTTTTGTGTTGTCAACACGTGTTGGTGTTGGTGACAAAAGTTTTTGTAATTTCTTAGTGTCTTAGTGTGTAGCAACAAAAATTGTTAGCAAATGTTGGGAACCGTGTTTCTGTTTTCGGCGGTAAACATCAAAAGAATACGCTTGTTGCAAATATTTATTGGCTCTGTCGAGACGCTTAGTTGAATGTTTTTCAAATTGTTGGCGACTCGGTTTAGACACAATGGAAACAAAAGTTGGCGATTTTCTGAAGAGTCGCTAACAGTTGGGAACACTGAAATTGTCAACATTTTATTATGTATATAACAAATTAATATGTATTTATTTACAAGAAAGTATATGTAAATGTATTTATTTCAGTTGTCTAGTACCCATAATACAAGCTCTGCTTAATTTACACAGAGAAAACAAACAGATTTTTGTCCCTTAAAAACCTGGTTGATAGTTTGACTGGGGGGGTTTTATAACCTGACTACATAAAAACTTTTGGTAAAAATTATACAGCCTATGTCAACAGGTCTATAATTATGAATGTTTTGACACTAACACTAGACTAATGACACTTTGTTAATTAAAATCAGTTCAGTAGTTTATACGTTACAGTGGAACATGCAACTATATGTAGACTGTCAAAACTATTACCCTTCCTTGTAGTTTTTTCGTAGTCGAGTAAAAATACACCAATGACATTTGAGCTACATACATGCGGTTTACATATCGCTTACTTGGTAACCCGCTATATCTGTAAATATACCTTGACATTTCGACTTGGTGACAATATTATCTTTCATTATCCTACCATCATCTTTATTTAAAATTTGTCTTAATAATTTCAGACATATAATACCAGCAGAAAATCGATTTGTTGCTTTCTGTACACTGGGCGAAGGCTGGCACAATTATCATCACGCATTTCCCTTCGACTACAAAGCGGCTGAACATTTCGATCTCTTCAATTTTGCAACAAAATTCATCAGATTTTTTGAAAAAATTGGTTGGGCATATGATCTCAGAGAAGCCAGTGCAGAAATCATTAATTCTATGGCAGAAAGATCAGGGGATGGTACCCCAGTGCATTTCCCATTGCCTGTAGATGTTATTCACCATAGAGCAAGTGGATAAGACCAGATAAGACATTATTATAAAGTGTTTCCTAAATTTCGTTATAAACAGTGTACAGTCATTATAAGTTAGAAAAATATAAATAAATCTGATTAAATAAGTAGGTATTTTTGATATTAAAATATTAGTTATAAAAAACTATTGTTTCCTCATGCACAATTTTTTGGAAATAAAATTCACGATTCATGATACTGTAGTTCTCTCATTTGTTTTTTCTTTGAACATAATTATGATCTTGCCAAGTTTTATCGTAATGATCAATATGTAATGAGTAGGTACATTTGCATTCTAAATTAATACCGTAAGATAAAACATATTTGTAGCAAATACTCTTTGGATTTTAGAGCAAAAAGTAATCTCTTTAATATTTTAGTAATTTGACATATGACAAGTTCCAAGTAAAAAATCATGTGCATCCGAAGATCACTCCCTTGATATATTGCACCATATACAGGTCCCTCGTTCAATTTTTTATTTGATTTTTTAAGTGTATACAAGATGCCTCTTATCGATATCACTAATCCGGACGTTATAAAATTCCTTGTTGAAAGTTATGACAAAACAGCACGACTTCGTATGAAATGGAACAGTTTGTATGGAGAAAAGTTGAAAGAAGCAGCTACCTTGCAGCGTGAAGAAAAAGGATATTTCGAAACAGATGTATTGAAAGAAGCAATGGCGGCTGGCATGCTTACAATAACAAGGGATCATAAATCTGGTTACCGGAACAGAAGACAAACACCTATTCGTGATGGTTTGTTCATACCAACGACAGCTCACTTGAGAAAAGGCCATTCAGTTGTTGATATTGGGATAGGTGACCCTAAAGACGACCCTAGATTAGCACGAGCTGACTCAGATCTACATATAGATCCAATCATGCGACCAATTGACCCTGAGCAAAATGCTATAATTTACAAAGGCATCCCAAACTTTGGGCGTAATGTGTATTTGAAATCAAGACATAAAATGTTGCCCGAAAATAAATTCTATTTCACTCAATCTGGTTCAACTGAACACGGCTGGCGACTGAAAGATAGCTACTTTGGCAAAAATGCGCCACAGTATGCTCGTGTTTGCCGTCTCACTCGCGATGTTATGAGCCGCAGCGGGCCTTCTCCTGATCCACCTCATTATGGTAGCTCCGACCAGCCGACTAACCAGAAGTGTACATCGTGATAAGTTTTAATTTGGAGATAATTTTATTTTCATTGCCAAGTTCCATTTAGAGGGTACTATTATTTATTTTAAGAATATAATATACTCGTATTTTATTTCACCATTCATTCGCCTTAAACCAAGCTTTTAGTAATGTTCTACACACTACAGAGAAAATACATGGTTTACACGTGACTCTAGCTTCTTACAAGGTTCCGACTTGACTTCTATTTGGAGTATATTTAAAAGACATACACCTAGACCTATGTACATGACCATCATTTATAAAAAAAAACAACAATATTTCCATACAAGCGTCAAAAAACTCCACATAGACCAATATACTACAGAATAATATTTTGGTCCACTAAATTGTTTAAAATAAAAAACCGACTTCAAGAACGACCAAATCTATCGATTTCCCTTGGATGCCATCATCAGATCTTAGTGTCCTTATCATGGTACCACCGTTGGGATATCTCCTTTCCATTAAAAAAAACATCAAAATCGGTTCATAAACGAAGAAGTTATCCGCAAACACACAAAAAAAACCGTCGCATTGAGAACCTCCTCCTTTTTTGAAGTCGGTTAAAAATAGACTATTACACGATTTAATGGACAAAAATAATATACTCTCACATTTAATATACCTATATTGTTACAAATTAATTTTGTTACATTAAAGTGCAGAAAGAATTGGTGACGAGCAGATTTCCCTAGTCGCCGTTTGCGGAACTAACAATAAGACAGATACTTCTACCCAGAGCGAGTGCATTGTTATTTTAAATTCTTTCTACAATGATTTCATTGATAGACGTCTACGGAGTAGTAAAAAATACTATAGGACCACTTCGTGAGGGTAATCAGTATTTTAAAAGTGGAATGTTAACGTGTATACGTATTTTTATCTGTCATACGTTAGTTCTGCGACTTGCCGCTAGGGAATCTGCCAGTTTAATATACAGAACGAGTGCATTGTTATTTTAAATTCTTTCTACAATGATTTCATTGATAGACGTCTACGGAGTTGTAAAAAATACTTTTAGACCACTTCGAGAGGGTGATCAGTATTTTTAAAGTAAAATGTTAACGTGTATACGTATTTTTATCTGTCATACGTTAGTTCTGCGACTTGCCGCTAGGGAATCTGCTCGTCACCAATAAATCAGAAATAGAATCTGAAATGATTGTAGGTTATTGTTTGCCCACTGGCTTCCGAAGACACGATTCCGTATCAATTGTTTAGAAAAAAACTTTTTATAAAAAAAAAACGACTTCCAAAAACCATCCGACGAAAACTCCCTGCCAAAAAACACTAAAAAGCGTAAAATAAACTGGCTCTTCATAAATTGCTATGTGCCAATTCTTGTCTATACCTAATTCTTTATTCATTTAAATAGTAGTATTATTGTGTATGCTAGGTACCTAAAATCTGTTTGAAGTCGGCGCCAAGCCAAATGTAATAGTAGTTACCACACTCGCTTTATTTCGATACGACCATCAACGACGTCGCGTCCACCCGCGCGTGTCTGCTCGCTTGGGTTGTTTTATGCTAGCTATCCGGTAGCGGCGAGTGCGGTACCACCTATTACATTTTGGCTTGGCGCCGACTTCAAACAGATTTTAGGTACCTAGCATACACAATAATACTACTATTTAAATGAATAAAGAATTAGGTATAGACAAGAATTGGCACATAGCAATTTATGAAGAGCCAGTTTATTTTACGCTCTTTAGTGTTTTTTGGCAGGGAGTTTTCGTCGGATGATTTTTTGGAAGTCGGTTTTTTTTTTATAAAAAGTTTTTAATTTTCCATTTTTAGTGCAAACAATCATAGGTTATCAGTAAGTTGAACTATTTCATATAATTTCTGCTGATGCGAATAACTTTAGTGGCTTGAACACGTATTAAAACTGAGTATGATCAGTTTCCAAAATAATGCTGAGATGCAAGATTTCTGTTACCGAGAACGTGGTCTACGGGGCAATAGGAATCGTGTCCAATCTTAAATGTCGTGATGAAATAGAAGCAGGCGAGTTACTTAAAGCAAAATACATTAAGGGGTTAGTCATCATAGCGCCTGTGACATCAGCTCACCTAAATAACTTAAAAGTATACAACTAAAGGTCTATAAATAGGTACGTATGAAATTGAAAGAATTATCCTCCAACTCCTAACCGTTGAGGAGTTGTACCTTCCATCATCAGCTTAGCTAAATAACTTGAAAGAATACGACTAAAGGTAACATACATACATATGACATTTAAAGATTTATCCTCCAACTCCCAACCGTTAAGGAGTTTTACCTTTCATCATCAGCTCATCATCATCAAATGATGACTACCAGACGCAAATACTTCAGAAAATATACGAAAAACATAGTACGTGCCTGAAAAAAATGAGGGTTACCCTCGATTTCTCTGGAATGCCATCATCAGATCCTAGTTTCCTTATCATGGTACCACCGTCGGGACATCTACTTTCCATTAAAAAAAGAATCATCAAAATCGGTTCATAAACGACGAAGTTATCCCCGAATACACATTAAAAAAAATATATATATTTACGGTCGAATTGAGAAACCTCCTCCTTTTTTTTGAAGTCGGTTAAAAAGCGCAATCACCATAAACCGCTTAGTCCTGAACTGAAGATAAGCAGTAAATCATGATAATCCTTCACGTCGTTCGTTCTATAGAAGCACGTTATGTAAAAGTTTCTAACGATATAAGTTCTTGTTTAAGTTTATAAGTCTTGGTCGTAAGTTTTGTTGAAAGATGTGATAAAGCTGGAGTTCGTGGTTAGATAGGATATAATACTTACTCATATAAATATTGTTATTCTTGTGAATAACAAGGTACATGTTTTGATGATTATTGATTATCTTCACGACCAACTGAATGGAATCAGAAAAACCATATCGACAAGCTCTTTTAGTTTATTATCCTACAATTTATTTAAATAGCAAAATTAAACGAGCACCTCACCTCATGGTGACTGACGCCCCCAGAAGTGGAGCTCTAAGAGTCAAAAGAAAGCTGCCAGATATTGAGTCGGGGATTCGCTCTTTACTTGGAGGCTTGAAGGATTTATTAAGATGTAACCTCTTAGCTATTAGATTAGTACATAGGCAGGTAAGGTTAGGGTATAGATATAATACTTATTTATAAAAATGAATATTTGACAATCGTATTAAAGTGTGATAGTGGATACCAGTCCGTACTACTAGCACGGGTGTGAAAGACGTGCACCGGAAAAGGGCGGTACATGCACGAGAGCTGCAAAACAGATTTTCGATTTTTTTCCTTTAGTTGTACTGCATGACATTGCTTCATGCCAAATTTTATGATTCTAGGACAACGGAGAGTCTCCTATAGGTTTTGATTCCCTTTCGAGTGTCAAAATTTGCGGCAAAATCAGAGCGTAGAAGGCCGTCTTTTGATCGCGTTGACTTACAAATTTGTTTATGATGATTCTCAATAGTAAGAAAACATATCTACGCCAATTTAATATCACACGTTATTTAAAGAGGCTATAGAACGAAACAACGTATGAAAGTATTTACATGAACTCTGTCTATTGGGTAAAGCCAGTTCACAAAAGTGAAGACCGATCGTGGCAAACTTTATCGTCAAAATCTGAGCTTCTGAGTGAAATAAAGAAGTTTTACGGACAACTGTCCGTAAAAACTACGTGTTGTCGTGTATACACGAAAACACTAGACCCTGACATTGACTTGCCGAAAGATTGAAGGGCCAATTTAACTCGACACTACTCCGAAGATACCAGACGCCAGCTTGAATGAGATTAGTATGGCTCTCACACAGCTCAAGAACTAAGCACCGGGTGAAGATGGAATTCCTAAAGTCAGGTGGAAAGATGTCTTAAAAGTCCTATCGAAGATATTTAATTCCATCACGCTCGATGGGAAGCTGCCTGAAGCATAGTTCAGGGGTATGGTGGTGCATCTTTTGAAAACGGTTGATAATATCTAATTGTTCATAAATAATAACAGACCCATCTCTTTTCTGAGTCATTTCTTAAAGCTATTCTCGAAAGCCATCATCTCGAACACAGATTTGACGACTGCCAGGTGCCAAATCGACTATCCGAGTACATCGAAATATTGAAGTGTTTTGAACGCGAACGCTATTACGTCAGTCAGTCTACTGATCAGACCTCAAAACCTATCAAGTTGAATAGGGAAGTGAGGCAGGAAGACGTAATATCTCCAAAACTTCTCACCGCAGTGCTGGAAGACGTTTATTGGCCTCTAAACTGGAATGGACTTGGCATCAATGTAAATGGCGAGTTTATCACTCAACTTCGATTTACTGATGATTTAGTCATCATGCAAGACTTTAGCAATGCGTTTGTTTTGGGGGCAGGGGATCTCCAAAGACCGTCTTTAAAATGAACATGGATTAGACGAGAATTATGTCAAATCTCTATGTCGCACCCACTCCCACTCCAGTAAAAATTAGATACTCTAGTTGTTTTGGTCGATATGTTTTAGTCGATTCCATATACCTAAGATATATTATCCAGCTAGGAAAAGAAGGTAACGTCGAATCCAACTCGGCTGATTGGCGTTTGGGAAGTTTTGCTACATTTTGTCGTCTCAAATACCGCAGTCTCAAAACGAATTTTTTTGACCAGTATGTCGCCAGGTCGCCAGTAATGATCATAATACCTACAGAGGCGTGGTCGCTCACAATAAAGCGGGAATTCAAAATACATATTAGTGTAATATTTGGTTTGTTCTCTCGCCTCCTTCGATCAATGATCGAAGCTCGCCTCACAAAGTTTCTATAGTATTAATTTCAATAGTATAAAAACATTTCAGGGGAGGGTGGTTGAACCCCAAAACCCCCGTGGCTACGCCCGCGTAAAATTTGCATTACTTTCCAATTTGACTGCGGGATTCAACATAACATTTTCTCGTCCCTAATACCGCAGTGTCTCAATGCAATAGATTTGACTATATAGTACGTAATGCCGGAGATGACAGAGACGTGGACGTTCAATATGGACCTCATACCTCATAAGAAGGCTCAGTCACCCAAAGAGCATTAAAGAGGACATTCCTTGAGTTTTCGTTGCATTTTTTTTTTTTTTTATGGAATAGCCCGGCAAACGAGCAGACGTATCGCCTGATGGTAAGCGATTACCGCCGCCCATGGACACGCGTAAAACCAGAGGCGTCACAAGTGCGTTACCGGCCTTTGGAGGATGGGGGGGGGAGATAGGGGGAGGGGTTGGGGTATGGGCCTCCGGTATCCTCACTCACCCGGTGAAACACAGCGCAAGCACTATTTCACACCTGTTTTCTGTGAGGCCGTGGTATCACTCCGGTCGAGCCGGCCCATTCATGCCGAAGCGTATTCAATAGAATTAGGAATGAGGAGATATCCAGACGAACTACGGTCACAGACATTGTCCAGAGATTGAAGCGGTAGTGAGTAGGTCAAAAAGAGCTTGAGTTTTATCGAGACAAAGTGTTCCGACATTTATGCACAAAGAAACAGGGCAGTCTTTTCTGCACGGCATTACACGCGAGCGCCTGAACAGTAGGTAAGTGGCGGCTCTGATTCAGCCGAATACCAAATATGTAGTGAAAAATGTCCGAATAATCGAATACATGATACGAGTAGTTGCCGTAAGCTCGTAGCATCGTTGCTGTAGGTATAGGTATAATCCCCCCAATGTATCCCTACGTTGTCGTCGTGGTGGGGCTTGCGTGAGTCGATGATTTCTGGGGCTATGCCGGTAGAGCCACTCATGCCGGATAGGCCCAGAAGGAGACTCCAGACTAAATGGGATACGAGACGGAGTCTTTACAGACTGCCGTGTGGGGCACTCTAAACGTCCCTCTGCTCTAGCAGAGGGCGTATTAGAGTGCCAGTAGTTCCGAGAGGGACAGGGGGCGGACGGATCCGGTCTGGTGCAGACCCCGTCCGGCCCAGCCGTAATCCTGAACGGACAGGACCGGTGGCTCTTCGAAGCCACGAGGACGTAAACCTCTATAAAAAATACCCCAAGCTCACGCTCTGACGCCTGGCAATGAGCTGAATCGCTGGAGGGAGTCCAGTGCCAAGGGCGTCCTCTGTCGGAGGACATTAAACTTCGGAAATCATGACATGGAACAACATAGGCAAAAACCTACCCAGGAGGGTCCTAGACGCGATGTCACACACGCCCGTCGCCGAGCGTCAAATCCGGCACCGAAATTAACGCGAAGGACGCGGAGAAAAGAAGTGGGGCAGTGTCGCGCCCGTCGAGGAACAGCCGAGGGCAGTTTCGGAAGGCGGACGCCCACTCATCCAATGAGGAGATTGCTGCAGCAGGAACGCCTGCAGCGGTGGGGCTCCCAGAAGTCGACTACTGGGAGCCGAAGAACAATGGAACGCACGCGTTCCAAGTCCGCCGTGAATGTCGCGGGTGGTAGTTCCGGTGCGACGACGGACGCGCCGGAGCCGATGGACGTAGAGGCAGACCGGAAGCGCGGACGCCCCACTGGCTGCGAGAGTGACATCGCTCAGGCGATGTTGCCTCCTAAGGTGCCAAGCAGTCAGAGGGAGCGATCGCTGACCCCGGTGCCGGCCCCGTCGGGTTCCGCCTTTTCTAGGGCGGGATCCTATAGGCGGGCTCGAGCGGACGGCGAGTTCCAAGCAGAGGAGGAGATCGCTGATCTCCTGCTGAAGATCAGGGAGCCGATGGTGGGGAATCCTGAGCCCCAAACACCATCCTCCATGCAGGAGAGAGCGGACGCGGCGGTGGCTATCATCCACAAGGTGGCCACCAAGTCCGTCAACCTTAAGGGCCCTTTTGTGAGGGCCCTTAAGGACTCCTCCTCTGCCTTAGCGGGAGTCGTCGAATCCCTCGCAGGGGACGTGGCGCGCCTCGAGGCGGCCAACGGCCGCTTAACGGAGCAGGTGGCGGAGCTCAGCGCTCAATTCGCCCTCTTTCGGGCGGAGCGCTCTGAGCGTGAGGGCCCTGTCCCGTCTGCGTCCCAGTCGGCCCCGGCCCCGTCTACGTCCCGGCTAGACCCGTCTACGTCCCGGCCAGCCCCGTCTACGTCCCGGCCGGCCCCGTCTACATCGCAGCCAGACCCCCCTACTATACCCGGGGTACCTGACGCCGTCCTCCAGGAGATGATGCGGCAAATAGTCATCACTATGGGAAACCTGGTAGACGGACGTCTGGCCGGTCTGGAGTCGAGGCTGCCTCCAGCCCCTGTTATTCGGCCACCGCTTGCGGCGTCGAGGCAGAAAGCCGCGTCAGCACCGACCCCTCTTCCCGTGGTGGGAGGTCGCGTGTCGTACGCGGCGGTGACGTCGGTGCCGGGCGCTGCTGCCGCTCGTAAGACGCGGCAGGTGGCAAAGGCTCCAGCTGGGCCGGCTGCGACGAAGCCGGGACCCGAATCGGCGACAAGAGCTGGAGCGGAGATCCCTCCGCTCCCCACTCCAACACGTCTGCCTGGCCCTTCCACATCTGCCCCCTCCGATGAGGGTTGGCAAGTAGTTGGGGGGGCCAAGCAGTCGAAGAAGGCCAAGAAGCGGGCCAAGAAGGCTGCCCAAAAGGCGGCCTCTGGCCCGCAGTCGCAATTGGTGGCAAGGGCCACCCCGAAGAA
The DNA here is from genome assembly GCA_949125395.1 of Diaphora mendica. Taxonomy (NCBI): domain Eukaryota; kingdom Metazoa; phylum Arthropoda; class Insecta; order Lepidoptera; family Erebidae; genus Diaphora; species Diaphora mendica. Next base: position 19,617,015 of record OX421313.1, on the reverse strand, counting down.
GCCGCGGAAACTGCAGCCGCCGAAGACCGCGGCTGTGGTGGTCACGGTGTCACCGGAGGCGGCTAACGGCGGGCTGTCCTACGCGGCCGTCTTTAAGACGGCCCGGGACTGTCTCGCCCCAGATTTTGGAGCGGCAGGGGTCCGCTTGCGCCTCGCCCAGACGGGAGCTCGTGTCCTCGAGTTCCCTGGGGCCGATGGCGCAAAGACGGCGGACTCCTTCGCCGAGAAGCTGAGGAAAGTCTTCGCAGCCACGGAGGGTGTCAAGATCGCCAGGCCTACAAAATGCGCGGAGCTGCGCATTTCGGGCCTGGACGATTCAGTGACGGCTGAGGACGTCCGTGTTGCGATCCAGGCAAAGACTGGAAGCAATGCGGACGGTATCAGAATTGGCACCATCCGCCCCGGTCCAGGAGGGCTTGGCGCTGTGTGGGTGAGCTGTCCCGTGGCGTCGGCCAAAGTTCTGGGCGACGCCGGCAGGCTACTCATCGGTTTTGTGAGCGCCAGGATAACAGTCCTGGCGGCAAGACCGATGAGATGCTACAAATGCCTAGCATCGGGGCACACACGCGTCAAGTGTGACAGCTGCTTCGACTGCAGCGGACTCTGTTTCCGCTGCGGTCGACCGGGGCACAAGGCTGCGGAATGCTCTGCGGCCCCTCACTGCCCTGTGTGTGCGGCGGGCAATAAGCCCGCCAATCACCAGATGGGGCAGGGGGGGTGCAAGCCTTCCCGCGCTTCTCGGCAGACGTCGGGGGCTAGCCTAGCGACCCAGGCTGCCTCCGACGTTGTCCGTTCGTCTCAGACGACGCCTATGGAGGGGGTTGTAGAAACGATCCAGTAATGGATCAAATCTGCAACCTCCTTGTCCAGACGAACCTGAACCACTGTGCCGCGGCGCAGGATCTCTTCCTGCAAACCATGGCGCAGTGGTCGATTGGTGTTGCCGTAGTCGCGGAGCACTACTTCGTTCCTCCCCGTCCAAACTGGATGGGTGACTGGGACGGCTCCGTGGCAGTCGTCGGTTCCGCGGCGGCTCATTCCCCGCCCTTGTCGCTTAGAGACAAGGGCTCTGGATATGTTGCCGCCGAGTGGGGGGGGATCACCGTATACGGTGTATACTTCTCCCCCAACCGGAGTTTGAGCGACTTCGAGGTCTTCCTTAACAGCTTGGAGACCTCGATGCGGCGATTAGCGTCTGGGCACGTCCTCGTGCTGGGGGACTTCAACGCAAAATCCATTGCGTGGGGGTCCCCCGGGACGGACGCCAAGGGCGAAGCCGTTGAGGAGTGGGCGGCTTCGGTGGGCCTCTGTTTGTTGAACAGAGGCTCCACCAACACGTGCGTGCGACAGCAAGGGGGGTCGATAGTGGACCTTTCGTTCGCTACCCCTGCTGTTGCCGCACGAGTAAGGAACTGGTGTGTCCTGGAAGAGGTCGAGACGCTCTCGGATCATTTATATATCCGGTTCGAGCTCTCCCGGTCCCAGGGCCCCAGTAGGGGTCACACGGCGCGGCATTCATCCCGCTTTCCGCGGTGGGCTGTCGCCAAGCTCGATAGGGACCTACTAGAGGAGGCGGCCATTGTTCAATCTTGGCTGTCTCCGCAGGCCCCGACCGAGGAGGTCGGCGTGGACGTGGGGGCTGGCCGTTTTCGCGATGCGCTTACGCAGGTTTGCGATACGGCCATGCCTCGCGTCTAAGGTCGTCGGCCTCCACGGACGGAGGTCTACTGGTGGTCCCAGGAGTTGGCGGACCTCCGTGCGGCTTGTACTCGTGCCCGGAGGTCCTACACCCGCAGCAGGCGACGTCACCGTGGAAACGGTGGCGGGGACCAGCTTCATGAGGAGTACCGCGAATCGCGGAAAACTCTGAAGCTGGCCATTTGCCGCGCCAAAGAGGTAAAAAGAAAGGAGATGCTGGAGAGTCTCGACCGTGACCCCTGGGGTCGCCCATACCATGCGGTGCGTCAGAAGCTCCGCACGTCGGGTCCCCCCCTTACCGAGACTCTCCAGCCCAGCTTCCTGCAGGAAGTGGTCGAGGGCCTTTTCCCTGAGCGGGCGGAGCACACACCCCCGTCGATGGCCTATGCAGTCATAGACGACGGGGGTAGAGAGGACGATGTGCCGCCCGTTAGGGAATCGGAGGTTGGGGCGGCTGTTCTTCGGATCCGTTCCAAGAACACCGCCCCCGGGCCGGACGGGGTTCCAGCCCGAGTGATGGCCCGAGCCCTCGACCATATGTCGGACCGCCTCAGGGAGGTGTTGGACGCTAGCCTGGCGTCCGGACGCTTCCCTGAGTGCTGGAAATGCGGGAAGCTGGTCCTGTTGAGAAAGCCGGGACGGCCTGCCGATTCGGTCGCGGCCTATAGGCCCATCGTGTTGCTGGACGAGGCGGGTAAACTTTTTGAGAGGATACTCTCTGCCCGCATCGTCCGGCACCTCTGCGAGGTGGGGCCCGACCTGTCGGACGCCCAATTCGGATTCCGAGAGCGGCGTTCGACGGTCGATGCCGTGATGCGCCTTAGGGCCGTGACCGAAGAGGCAGTGAGCTGTGGCGGCGTGGTGTTGGCGGTGTCCTTGGACATCGCCAACGCCTTCAATAGTCTGCCATTTAGCTGCATCAGGGAAGCACTCCACTATCACGGGGTGCCAGAGTACCTGAGGCGGCTAGTGGCAGACTATCTAGAGGAGCGTACCGTCGTGTACGAGGACCGAGAGGGCGTCTTGAGACGGCGACCCATGTCGTGCGGCGTTCCGCAGGGGTCTGTCCTTGGACCACTCCTGTGGAACGTGGGGTACGACTGGGTCCTTCGAAGTCGTCTGCCCCCCGGGCTGGGCGTAATTTGTTACGCCGATGACACATTGGTCACGGCCCGGGGAGCGAACTTCCAAGAGGCGGCGTGCCTGGCCACCAGGGGAGTTTCTCTGGTGGTCGGACGCATCGAGGCGCTGGGCTTACGGGTGGCCCTGGACAAGACGGAGGCCCTATTGTTCCATGGGCCCCGTCGTGGTCCACCCGCCGGCGCCTCCATAGAGGTCAACTCGGTCCTCGTACCGGTTCGGGCCCAGATGAGGTATCTGGGCCTGATACTCGACGGTAGGTGGCTCTTCGACGAGCACTTCCGACAGCTTGGTCCGAAGCTGGTCGACGCTGCCTCCGCCCTTGGGCGACTTTTGCCCAATTTGGGTGGAGCCAGCGTCGCAACGCGACTCCTGTACACGGGGGTTGTCCGGTCGATGGCGCTGTATGGTGCACCGGTGTGGGTGGCGGCTCTGACTGCCCTAAATAAGGCCCGCCTCTGGCGGCCTCAGAGGGTATTGGCAGTCAGAGCCATACGCGGATACCGCACGGTGTCAACCGAGGCGGCGTGCGCCCTGGCCGGAACACCCCCGTGGGATTTGGAGGCGGAGGTGCTCGCCGAAGTTTATCGACGGGTGGCTGAATATCGGGCGGAGTATGGCTATCGCCCTCCGCCCGAAGAGGTACGCGAGTGGCGTGAAGCCGCCCGTCGAGCCACGATGGCTCGCTGGTCGTTCCGGCTGGAGACTCCACGCGCTGGCTTTGCCGCCGTGGAGGCTCTCCAGCCGGTCATCCTCGAGTGGGCAGGGCGGCAGCACGGGACCCTTTCCTTCCGACTGACGCAGGTCCTTTCCGGGCATGGTTGCTTCGGGAAGTACCTGCACTCGGTCGCTAGGAGGGAATTGAGTCCCGCCTGCCACCACTGCGACTGCAGTGAGGACTCGGCCCAGCATACGCTGGCGATCTGCCCTGCATGGGCGTCGCAGCGCCGGGCCCTCACTGCAGTCATCGGAGGAGATCTCTCGCTACCGGCCGTCATACGCTCCATGGCCGGTAGCGATAGCAGTTTTACCGCGGTCGCAACCTTCTGCGAAGATGTAATCTCGCAGAAGGAGGTGGCGGAGAAGGCCCGGGAGGATGATATCCACTCGCCGCTCGCCCGGTTCGCCGCAGGCGAACCGGGCGGCGGAGGCGCGCCTATCAGCGCCTCATGCCGCCCTGAGTGTGGCCGCGGATGGTCGGGACGGGCTTTCCCCTCCATCCGCTCTAGTGGCCACCCGCGAGGGGGCGACGTATGCGTGTGCCGTACGTCGCCTAAATTGAGAGTCATACCAGCAGACGGTGCCCGCTTCAGTGCGGGCAAGCGCTGGGAGGGGTCCGGACGTGTTAATATCTGCAGTTCCCGGATTCCTCCCTTCACAGGCGCAGAGTGGCACACCGTGTGGTTTTAGTCGGTTCGAGTCCGACACACCGCCCCGCCGCAAGCCCCGGTGGGGTGACGGTCCGAGGGGATTTCCACACGTTAAAAAAAAAAAAAAAAAAAAAAAAAAAAAAAAAAAAAAAAAAAAAAAAAAAAAAAAAAAAAAAAAAGGTATAGGTATAATGCGGGCCCAGATGAGGTATCTGGGCCTGATCCTCGACGGTAGGTGGCTCTTCGACGAGCACTTCCGACAGCTTGGTCCAAAGCTGGTCGACGCTGCCTCCGCCCTTGGGCGACTTCTGCCCAATTTGGGTGGAGCCAGCGTCGCAACGCGACTCCTGTACACGGGGGTTGTCCGGTCGATGGCGCTGTATGGTGCACCGGTGTGGGTGGCGGCTCTGACTGCCCTAAATAAGGCCCGCCTCTGGCGGCCTCAGAGGGTATTGGCAGTCAGAGCCATACGCGGATACCGCACGGTGTCGACCGAGGCGGCGTGCGCCCTGGCCGGAACACCCCCGTGGGATTTGGAGGCGGAAGTGCTCGCCGAAGTTTATCGACGGGTGGCTGAATATCAGGCGGAGTATGGCTATCGCCCTCCGCCCGAAGAGGTACGCGAATGGCGTGAAGCCGCTCGTCGAGCCACTATGGACAGATGGTCGTTCCGGCTGGAGACTCCACGCGCTGGCTTTGCCGCCGTGGAGGCTCTCCAGCCGGTCATCCTCGAGTGGGCAGGGCGGCAGCACGGGACCCTTTCCTTCCGACTGACGCAGGTCCTTTCCGGGCACGGTTGCTTCGGGAAGTACCTGCACTCGGTCGCTAGGAGGGAATTGAGTCCCGCCTGCCACCACTGCGACTGCAGTGAGGACTCGGCCCAGCATACGCTGGCGATTTGCCCTGCATGGGCGTCGCAGCGCCGGGCCCTCACTGCAGTCATCGGAGGAGATCTCTCGCTACCAGCCATCATACGCTCCATGGCCGGTAGCGACAGCAGTTTTACCGCGGTCGCAACCTTCTGCGAAGACGTAATCTCGGAGGGGTCCGGACGTGTTAATAACTGCAGTTCCCGGATTCCTCCCTTCACAGGCGCAGAGTGGCACACCGTGTGGTTTTAGTCGGTTCGAGTCCGACACACCGCCCCGCCGCAAGCCCCGGTGGGGTGACGGTCCGAGGGGATTTCCACACGTTAAAAAACATAAAAAAAAAAAAAAGGTATAGGTATAATGACCGCAGTTTGTGTTACCAAGTATTTTTCCACAATTTCACCTAACGGCGGAGTAGAACTAGAACGGTAGCTTTCGAGTCAATTCAATATGATTGCTATAGATATAAATGACAACAAATATAAAATATTTTCATAGGTCTTGAACATTTTGACTACCATACCTTTGGGGGCGGTTGAGTTGTAAGGACGACCCCAGACTAGCTCGACCCGACACAGACCTAAGCATAGATCCTGTGATGCGGCCCATTAACCCTAAGCAAGAGGATATAATTTACAAAGGCATCCCATACTTTGGACGAAAGGTGTATTTATGCATACAGTATGCGCGTGTATGCCGTCTCACTCGCGATGTTATGGGCCGCAGTGGGCCTCAACCCGATCCATATCACTATAGAAGCGCCGATATTCCCCTAACAGAAAAGTGTAAATAATAAGTTTGTGTCTGGGTTGCAAGTGCAAAGGCAGCAAAGGCTCTTAAACACAAGTGATTCCAACAAGAAAAAAGAGACACAAATATAGGTAGTACATTTATTTATTTTTAGAATTTTTATCCGAGTGCCAAGGAAGGGTTATGATTTTAAGTAGGTATATTTTAGATATTTTTCTTATATGTAATACTTTTCTCTTTTTTTATACATATACTAGCTGTTGCCCGCGGCTTTGCTCGCGTGGAAGTTGATTATATGTATTTAATTAAAACTGTGTAAGTATCTATGAATACTGTGTTCATGTTTTTGAACGTATTTATTTATAATCAATAGTCCATTAAAATTGACACACACTTTTGACCCTTATTTTAACCCATTTAGGAATAGAATTCCCATAAATGCTGATATAAGTATTCATTTATTTGTAATCAAAAGCCTGAAGACAAAGTTTCAGGCTACTCAATAAAAAAATGACGGACTTCCTATCTAGCCTAGGGATAGAATATCCAGAAACGCTTAAATACGTATTTCATCATCATCATCGCAGTCCACTGCTGGACATAGCCATCTCCATTTGCGCGCCACTTGGTTCGATCCTCAGCTTCTCTCATCCAGCTCCTGCCAGCCGTCTTGGGCAGATCATTATTCCACCTGGCCTGTGGACGTTCTACGCTACGTTTGCCGAGACGCGGTCACCACTCACGAACCCGTTAACCCCAACGGTTATCAGTTCTGCGGCTAATATGGCCAGCCCACTGTCACTTGCTTGCTTATCCTGTGGGCTATGTAATGACCTTGGTTCTCTACCGGATCACCTCATTCTTGATGCGATCCCTTAGAAAAACGTTGAGCTTTTGTGATGAGAAACATAAATCATTATTATTATTATAGCCCTCTCCATAGCACGCTGAGTGACTTTGAACTTGTGGACCAGCCATGTCGTAAGTGTCCACGTTTCGGCAGCGTATGTCATGACAGGTAGGACGTATTGATTGAAGACTTTCGTATTTAGGCACTGTGGGATTTACGATGAAAAGACCCGACGAAGTTTCCCAAACACTGCCCAACCCTGCTGAATTCTCCAGTTCACCTCGTCTGCAAAGTCTGTCCGAGGTACCACATATATTTTTGAACAACTTCGAGAACGGCACCGTGAACCACAACCGGTTCCGGTAGAACATGTTCGTACATACGTATCTACTCAGTTTTAATCAGTAGCCATAAATAAAGTTGCATGTTTCTAACTTCAAGAATGACGGACTTTCAGAATAACGGACTTCCAGAATAACCTATATACGAAATTTCAACCCCTATTTTACCCCCTCAGGGGTGGAATATCCAGAAACGCTTAAATATGTATCTACTCATTTTTAATCAGCCAAAACACAAATTTTCATGTTTCTCAGTTAAAAAATGACGGATTTCCTTATAAACTTTCAACCCCTTAGGGGTAGAATATCCAGAAACGCATCAATACGTATCTACTCATTTTTAATTAGTAGCCCAAAACTAAATGTTCATGTTTCTCACTTAAAGAAAGACGGACTTCCTTACAAACTTTCAACCCCTATTTCACCCCTTTAGGGGCATAATATCCAAAAACTCCTAAATACGAGTCTAATCATTTTTATTTAGTAGCCCAAAAACACAGTTTCATATTTCTTATTTAAAAATTACGGACTTCCATACAAACTTTCAAACCCTATTTAACCCCCTTAAGGGTAGAATATCCAGAAACGCTTAAATACGTATCTACTCTTTTTTAATCAGTAGCCTAAAAATAAAGTTTCATGATTCTAACTTAAAAAATGACGAACTTCCATAAAAAATGTCAACCTCGATTTCACCCCCTTAGGGGTAGAATATTCAGAAACGCTGAAACACGTATCAATTCATTTTAATCAGCAGCCACAAAATAAAGTTTCATGTTTCTAAATTCAAAAATGACGGACTTCCAGAGTGACCTATATACGAAATAACAACCCCTATTTAACCTCTTAGGGGTAGAATATCCTGAAACGCTTAAATACGTATCTACTCTTTTTTAAGCCGAAAAGTAAAGTTTCATGTATCTTACTTATAAAGTGACGAACTTCCATACAAACTTTAAACCTCGATTTCACCCCCTTAGGGGTAGAATATTCAGAAACGTTTAAATACGTTTCTATTCATTTTAAATCAGTACCCCAAAAATAAAGTTTCATGTTTCTTACTTAAAAAATGACGAAGATCCATACAAACTTACAACCCCTATTTCACCCCCTTAGTGGTAGAATATTCAGAAACGCTGAAACACGTATCAATTCATTTTTAATCAGCAGTTTGTTTCCAACTTCAAAAATGACGGACTTCCAGTCTGACCTATATACGAAATAACAACCCCTATTTTACCCCTTAGGGGAAGAATATCCAAAAACGCTTCAATACGTATCTACTCATTTTTAATCAGTAGCCCAAAACTAAATTTTCATGTTTCTCACTTAAAAATGACGGACTTCCTTACAAACTTTCAACCCCTATTTCACCCCTTTAGGGGCATAATATCCAAAAACTCCTAAATACGTATCTAATCATTTTATTTAGTAGCCCAAAAATAAGGTTTCATATTTCTTATTTAAAAATTACGGACTTCCATACAAACTTTCAACCCCTATTTCACCCCCTTAGGGGTAGAATATACAGAAACGCTGAAACACGTATCAATTCATTTTTAATCAGCAGTCAAAATAAAGTTTCATGATTCAACTTAAAAAATGACGAACTTCCAGACTAACTATATACGAAATAACAACCCCTATTTAACCCCTTAGGGGTAGAATATCCAGAAACGCTTAAATACATATCTACTCGTTTTTAATCAGTAGCCCAAAAGTAGAGTTTCATGTTTCTTACTTAAAAAATGACGAACTTCCATACAAACTTTCAACCCCTATTTCACCCCCTTAGGGGTGGAATTTCAAAAATTCCTTTCTTAGTGCTCACTTACGTTACATAAAGAACCTACATGCAAAATTTCAGGATTCTAGCTTCAGCGGTTTGGGCTGTGCGTTGATCTCTGGGTATGTCAGTCAGTCAGTCAGTCACCTTACTCCTTTATATATATAATATATATATAATATATATATATATATATATCTATATATATATATATATATATATATATATATATATATATATATATATATATATATATATATATATATATATATATATATATATATAGATGTATTTTGATTTTTGATTTGTAACCCCAGCAGGGTTATGTTTTTAGCATATTTTTATATATTTATCCTATAAGAATCCTTTTATGTTTTCTCTTCTTATTAATATTGTATTTTAATTGTTTCTTCGGAAATATATACATTTTATTATCTATTTGAAAGAAACTGTTTCATTACAAGCACGTACCTATACATCGTTCCTTGTATTGTACTTTGATAGGATACCTTTTTAGTGGGGTACGGCAGGTGAGACTCCAGAAGTCACGCATCTTGGAGCGCCTACTGACTGCCGAGGTAGACCGCCGCGGGGTTTAGTGGGTAGACCGATTTTCCGAAAATCGGTCTACTATACATGTAGGTATAGTGCGAAAAGCATTCCCCGCGTAAAAAAAAACATAGTTAAAACTTAGCCTTTCGTGACCCGACTTCAAACTTTTTTTATAATTACTGTGCTTTGCTTATCAATCAATTCCATTTAATCTATACAACTAAAAATGAATCACCGAAATGTTTGTACCTACGCGCATATCTTCGATCGACTGCACCTAATTGAATGATTCTTTTCGAAGTGAAAACTTCTTTAGCCGCGTTGAGCACTTTTTGGTAGGAGAAAATCTTATGGGTTCGCGTCACCGACATGTTTGTTGTTGATATAATTTTAATTTAAACATTAAATTTCTAATTTTACACATTAATTTTACAAATAACATTCTAAGTTGTAAGTTTTCACTTCTATCGGCAGTCCTTGACTGCCAATTTTCTTTTTTTTTTTTATTTGTATGTCAGGACAAGGTGTGCGCAAAAGTAAATAAAAAAAAACGTGTTATTTTTTTAGTCCGCGACTGTACACTACTCTTAGGAAGCTGATGGACATAAGTACTAAAACAAGGTTTTCGGAAACTTAGGACATTTCACGAAAATAATTATGGCGGTGCGATCAGCTAAGTTGAAATAACATATTTACGTTTATGGATATAAATGTAAAGAAAATGAAAACTTATCACAATTTATGCGCAAGTAGTCTAGTCAACAAGTTCCATACTTGTTGACTAGACTAAAAGGTGCAGCAGCATCACTAGACCGCCATGGTGTGGGTCGCCATACTGCATTGCCTGCATTCGCAGTGAGTATGGTGACCGCCACTCTTGGATTCTGCTTGTGCTTTCCACCAGGCAGAGTAGAATCATTTTGGCGGGCGTATATAAAAAAAAAAAAAAAAAAAATTACAGTAATACTGTTTTAAATGTTATATTGTTTTGTAGCTTCTTTGTCCAACCCTTTTTTTTCTACTAGGCGGGCAAACGAGCTAACGTATCGCCTGATGGTAAGCGATTACCGCCGCCCATGGACACTTGCAACACCAGAGGCGTCACAAGTGCGTTGCCGGCCTTTGGGGGATGAGGAGGGATATGGGGAGTGGTTGGGGTATGGGCCTCCGGTATCCTCACTCACTCGGTGAAACACAGCGCAAGCGCTATTTCACACCGGTTTTCTGTGGGGCCGTGAGGCAGTTCAGCAGTCCGTCTGGAAACGGAGCTATCTGCCGTTCTTAATTGTCCGTGTAGTTAGTTCTTGCATACGATATTAAAACAAAAAAATACTTGGCAATCATTTAATAAACTTAAAATTAACTATTTACAAAACACGTGGTATCTCTTGACTGCCATCATCTCAATTCCTACCATACACACAAATATTACTAATACATTCAGAAGATCTTCTCTGTTAAACACCTCATACATTATGTTTCCTTTTAGCAGAAGGCTTCTCAAACACTTGCTTCATGCCACCCCTGAAGTTGGCCAATCTTGCAGCTGCCCCTTCGTTACTCCACGCGGAATCAAACTCTGTGGTATCTTGATCAACCAAATGCGTATACTTTGTACGGCCGGAACGACCAAATTTCTTGACTTGCATCACCTAAATTAAAAAAAACATTAAACTAAAATCCACAAAAAAGGTTGCCAGTGCAAAAAATAGGCTTTTTTTGTAGTATTTATGTTTATTTTATGTAGTATTGTCATAATAGTCATTTGTCTGCCTCCGTGACGTAGTGGTAGCGTATGCGACTGCTGTGCTTGAGGTCTCGGGTTCGATTCCTGGCTCGGACCAAATATTTGTATGATCTGCAAATATTTGTTTCGGAGTTTAGGTGTTTCCTAGATACAACTAGCTGTGCCCGCTTCTTCGTACACGTGACCTTTGGATTTCTAGTTATTTTTAATTTTTCACCGTTTAAACGTTCCCTGGACTACGACAAACATTTCAAAACAGCCCAGCCGTTCTCGACTTTTAGCGAGACAAACGAACAGCAATTGATTTTTATATATAAGAAGAAGATGTATTTACAAAAAAGTATGTAAGTATTCTATCAGTCAATCCTAGTTATCATAATACAAGCTGTGTTTAGTTTGAAGCTAGATGGCGTTGTGTGTAAAACGTCCGAAATATTTATTTATTATTTATTTGTTCAATTACATATTTTACTTGTGTGACTTACCTTAGGAAGAACAGTCTTATCGAAATGATCATCCAACGTTGCGCCAGAGAAATCTTGTTTGAATACTTCGTCCTCTTTGTCCAAGTAAAAGGCACCTCTGAAAAAATAATTGTGACATTTAATAATTATATGAGGCACGAAGTTCAAGGTAAAAAAATGTGGAAATGGAAATGAGGAAGATTTTTCTTTTATTGAAGAGGGGGCAAACGAGCAGGCGTATCACCTGATGGTAAGCGATTACCGCCGCCCATGGACACCCGCAACACCAGAGGCGTCACGAGTGCGTTGCCGGCCTTTGGGGGATGGGGGGTATGTGCCTCCGGTATCCTCACTCACTCGGTGAAACACAGCGCAAGCGCTGTTTCACACCGGTTTTCTGTGAGGCCGAAGGATCTGAAGATGATGATGACTGATGCAGAAGCATCTCAATAGGCCGCCATAGTGTGGGTGACCATGCCGCATTCGCATGTCTACATTCGCAGTGAGTATGATGACCACTCTTGGATACTGCTCACGCTTTCCATCAGGCAGAGAAGATTCACTATTGCAGTCTTATAAAAAAAAATGTGTGGAAGTGGAGATCTGTACGCAGTATAGTCCATTCGCTTAGATACGTCATGGGACCTTGATGGCCCCGCCGTCGCACTGGCAAGCCGCCATAAAATCAAAGGGCCCGTCTGTGGCGTACACCCAAAAGCAAGTACGATTTCTCAGTTTACGCCGTTGTATGAATTAATATATTCGTATTTCACAACAATATCCACAATTGCGTGCACCGACACTATCTAAACGAATGGACTATACAGTCCATTGTTTAAGTGTTTTGTAAAACATAATAAATAACATTAAAATACCTAAAATTAAAATTTATCACTATAGTACCCTTTTTAAGATTTTCTAAATAGGTCCAACTAGCTTTGATTTTTCAAGAACACATAAAAAACCTGCGACGACTTCAGATCTTACTTTTTAACTGAGTTCAAAAAAAGTTTCATTTGATTATTTTCAATTCGATTTTTTTATATTTATTAATCGATTTTAAACACTTTTAATGCAATTGGTCAAACTCAATACTTGGTAACATTGAAATTAAGACTTTTTTGGAATTCGATTCTAAATATTTCAACTACCTTGTAATCGATTTATAAATATCTAAACACGATGTAAACACATACCTGTGATAATACTTCTGTAAGAACTTATATTTGCCCTTGACAGCTTTGTTCGTAACTTGCTTCGGATTGAGACGTAACTCCACGCGTCTCTCTTCGTCATTCATATTGCGCATACGTTCTATTGTCAGCAACTCCTTCTCAGCGCTGTAATATAATAAGTAAGAATCAAGGCTAGATCGTAAATAAATACTGACGTCTCTTTCATTATTACAAACATTACAAAACATCTCGGAAAATATTATTATGCATTACAGCTTTTCATTAATATTACGAATTTTGATCAAATAAACACTCACATTTATTACTCAATTGAGTAGTCTAAAACAGTGACGTCACAAGTTTGTATTTAGTACATTTTTCATACAAAGTTATTGTTTTAACAGATGATAAAATTTATTACTCAATTGAGTAGTCTAAAACAGTGACGTCACAAGTTTGTATTTAGTACATTTTTCATACAAAGTTATCGTTTTAACAGATGATAAAATTTATTACTCAATTGAGTAGTCTAAAACAGTGACGTCACAAGTTTGTATTTAGTACATTTTTGATACAAAGTTATCGTTTTGACAAATGATAAAAAGTAACTAATTTGACTAAGGTGTCAAATGTGACACTGTATGATGCTCTGACCGGATGATTTCAGCTACAATTCAAGAAAATCTGTTCAGTTGTTCGACGGTCATTAATTTTTTCGAATCATTGATACACTGTGTATCATATTTGACAGATGTAATAAACTTACGCTTCTCTTTCTTCTTTGTCCCGCTTAATCCGCTTCAATTCACGCAGCTTCCATGCCTCGTATTCCAGTTCATCATTTTCATCATCAGTACACACATCATTGATATTACCTTCTTTCTGTTCACCCTGTATTAACAAATATTGTTATTTCAACTATTGTAGATGTATTGATATATACGACGCATCTATGATAGATGCGTTGTATATACATAAATAAATAGTACTTCTGTAAGGACCTACTATTTTACATTTCCCCTAATTAATTCGTTTTCAAGAAAACGATAATAAAATATAAAATAAAAAAATACGTGTTTCACTCGGGGACTGCCGCGGTAAAGCTATTGCATAGCATTTTTTATCAACTTATGCAATTATATTTTTTTTTAAGCAGTATGTTCGTCGTTCGGACACAGATTCGTTGATTCGTCGTTCGGAGCAGCTCGCCTCGATCCGTGCGGTTCGGGTGTCAGGTTTTTTTGTTACGTTACGGAATTTCTGCCCCAAAGCCCGCGATAAAAGCTATGCAATAGCTTAATAATCTTCATAAATAAAACTAGAACTACCAAGATGAAACACAGTATATAGTCTATTCGTTTAGATAGTGTCGCTTTGATCGTGCCGCCCCCGCCCGTGCGGGTTGTGCGAAGCCGACACGAATATAAAGGAGCCGCTTGCGGCGACACTATTTAAACGAATAGGCTATACTTATAGCTTATCTAAGGCCGTCTGGCTAGTTCTTAGCCTACTCTTACGTTAGCGCTTACAGTTGTCACTTTTATTTTCAGTTAAATATTGTGTGCGTATTGTGAGCACTAGGTTTTTACAATAATATATTGAAATGTTCTACCAAATCTAAATTATTATAGATCTATTCTTAGTTTGTTCCACTATAAAGCAAAAACGGCTGGACTGATTTCGATATAACTTTAAAACTGAGGGTAACACTATATTAAAAACGCAGGCCTTAGACTACTGTAACTGAAATGACCATGATGAGGTCATCCGAGAGAGATAAAAAGTATTCCCATTGTTTTAAATTAACTTATTTACTTACTTTAACTAATGAATCGTTAACTTAGAAACGGGAGACATAGGTAAAGATGAGAATGATAAAAATATACATACATCTATCTTTTTCTGTTCTGATCTGATAGTTTCCTCAACAAGTTTCAGAGCTTCCCTTCTTCGCTCTTCTTTCTCTTTTCTTGCCTCTGCTTCTTCTTTTTTCTGCTGTTTGACTTTACGCTCTCTCTCTGCTACTGTCATTCTTTCTGATGCTCTGACGAACACGGGCTTGACGCGAGGACCTGAAATTTGTATGGGTTTATTATTTTAACTAGCTGACCCACGCAACCTCGTTTACGTCTCCTATTGAGTGATAACGTCTAAATAAATCGATGAACGCCGGCTGCACGCACGAAAAAGGATGACTCAATGTTTCGTTACGCTCATTACGCTCACTGTCCCGTTACACTAATTATCCCGCTACGTTCATTGTCCCATTACGCTCATTGTACGTCGTTGTATTTCTCTCATCATTTCATTAATGTTTTATTATGTTGTTGTCACGTTAAACTATCGTCCGTAAATCGACTTTACAGACAACCAATTTTTTTACCCTTTATTGTATTCCTATTTTTATGTTTGTGTGAACTTTCTTGTGCATCATGTGGTCTCCTTTAAGTGACGCAGCACGTAACTTGTGATTTTGTTAATTATATTTTTGGTTTTCTTGTTGTGTGTGCCTCGTTGTGAGATCGTTAAATAAATAAATAAATGACAACTTAATTACCTGTGTCCTCCTCACTGTCTGTATACTCTGTGTCGGAAGAACCACTTTCTTCTTTGTCTCCATCCAACATTTCCTCATCTTCGTCCCGACCAAGAGTTTCTTTTTCAGCTTCCCTGAAAATACATTCAAAATATAAAAAAATACTATTAAGAATAAAATGTGCACATACCATGTTTGAATTTAAAAAACAATGTACTATCTATGTTCGCTAGCACGACTCAATTGTTCTGCTGCTCTGACAAATAAAACATCTCTTTCAATATATTTCGTATTTATTGCCTGCCGTCCCAAACCTTAACAATTACAACACTATTTTTAATGTTGATTTATTTTGTTTTCATTGCAGGTCGCTAGCTTATCATACTATATTAACCACTAGTTGAGCCGTGTGGTTTTTCCCGCGGTTGTTGTTGTACCTTTCCAATATCAACTGCAGGTAACGCTGCAGGGCGAATTTAGTTATTTGGCAGTGGAAACCCCGTCAAAATCGCGATCAGCCAGTATAAAGAGACATACAGATGGACAGTTCTTTTTTTTATTTAAGAACCATATGCATATATATATATAATTATTTGTATGCGTTTAGTAAGAAGTTGTTTATTGAAATTACAAACAGACATTTCAATTTATTTGGGTATAGATAAACCAAGAAATCTTATAGGATATTCTGTGACTAAAAATAAAAACCTACCTTGCAGCAAGTTTAGCTTTGAGGGCCTGTCTTCTCTTCTCAATTTCCTCTTCATCGAGTTCATCTTCACTCTCAGAACTGTCTTTAGCCTCTTCAGCACTGCTTTCTGTTTCTGGTTCAGGTTCCGCATCTATTATCTCAGGCTTGTGTTCTGTTCTCCTTGGTGGCGACTGTGCCGCTTGTCTTAAACGGCGGAGACGAGGATCATCTACCTAATAAGCGGAAAAAAAAAGTTATTTAAATAGTCTTGTACTTGTTTCTACTTGTACTTGCACCGATAAAATGGGTGTTAAAAGAACAAAACTATTTAGACATCTGTTAATGATCAGAGTGCTGACTCCGATCATTAACAGATGTTTAGAGTTTAAATGGTAATTTATATTGTATTTATAGATAACAGGGAGTTTAGAAGGTAATTATGAGCATCAGACCGACTGCTGGAGGTCATAAACCTGTCTAAAGCAGGCTTCTACTAGGTAGCAGAAATTTGGATTTGATTATGTCCTACTTATTGCCAAACCTTCATATCCACCGTGGGAGAGCCACGCTTCGGCATGAATGGGCCGGCTCGACCGGAGTGATACCACGGCCTCACAGAAAACCGGTGTTAAATAGTGCTTGCGCTGTGTTTCACCGAGTGAGTGAGGATACCGGAGGCCCATATCCCAACCCCTCCCCCTATCTCCCCCCCCACCCCCAAAGGCCGGTAACGCACTTGTGACGCCTCTGGTGTTGCGGGTGTCCATGGGCGGCAGTAATCGCTAACCATCAGGCGATACGTCTGCTCGTTTGCCGGTCTATTCCATAAAAAAAAAAAAAAAAACCTGAGAAAAGAGCTAAACCATCTTCTCATTAGTAATAATGACTCTATAGTATCTATAGTAACATTAAACGAATATTTCATCATCACTATAAATCAATTTTATAATTGATTTAATAGTAATAATGACATATGGCAATAGTATGGTGACCCCTTGCAAGTTGCCGTTGAGGATTGAAAGAAGATGTAGTGACAGTGAAGTGAGTGAAGTGTACTGAACTCGGAAACAATTGAAAATGTCTAGATAATATGCAACTTAACTAGATCTTAGGTAAAATATGCTATTACCACTGAGGATGGCTTAAATATGCATATAAATATATATATATAATATAAAATATACATAGCCTTTCCCTCGTACCTTAACTGGCCAGACAGGACAGAGAAAATAAAACTGGAAACAAACCCTGTACCAAGGGCAGTTTAATCCATATGGTGATAAAGGTCTAATAGGCATGATGACAGTAACCAAGAACCACTAAAATAATGTATTTATCTGATGAAATAGGGTTCATAGAGGTAGTAGAGCCACGCTGATTTCAGCACGAATGGGCCGGCTCGACCGGGGCGGTACTACCCTCGCACAGAAAATCAACGTAAAATGACCACGTTCGTGCTGTCGTGTTTCGTTGGTGAGTGCGAGACCGGAGGCCCAAATAGTCTAGTCAACAAGTTCCATACTTGTTGACTAGACTAAAAGATGCAGCAGCATCACTAGGCCGCCATGGTGTGGGTCGCCATACTGCATTGTCTACATTCGCAGTGAGTATGGCGACCAATACTCTTGGATTCTGCTTATGCTTTCCATCAGGCAGAGTAGAGTCATTTTGGCGGGCCATACATAAAAAAAAAAAAAAAAAATAAAATAGTATAAAAATCGTATTTATTTTCATATTCAGAGCGAGAGATTTAATTAACTAATTAACAAAAATAAAACTACAAAATACAGCAATTAACAATGTTAAGTTGAACACCAATCAGAGCGAGTTACGTCACTCATGTATAAAGGTCACTTTGTTCGGATATAATTGACGATCACTTTACTGTCTATAAGAGCTATAATTGACACTGGTTGACAAATGGTGACGTCGCGTCTGCATAAAACGACGCCATAACACCACCGTTTTGGCAGTGATTTTAAACTTAAAATTTAAATCACAATTTTTTCCTATTAAAACTTTATTATTTGTAGAAATATAACTGTTTTTGGCAATAGGAGATACTTCCAAACACTATATAAAACAGGTTTTCAAAATAAGTCATCATGCCTATTGTATGTATTTAGAATATACTTATGTTACCTTATATATACATATATTCATCACTAGTCTAGTTACCATAGTACTGGACCGGACAAGTTTGAGATGAGATGGCTGTATGTGAGATGTATGATTATATAATTGTTATTTTGTCATGCAAAGAATGACAATCTTAAACCAAGAGACTTGTTTAGTCAAAACCTTATGTCTGTCTGTCTACTCTATAGTAAAAAGTTCACAATAATAAACAAATAAGAATTTTTAATATAAGATAAAGTTATTACTCACTTCTTTTTCAGAATCACTTTCTTCTTTCCTACTGATAACTTGAGGTAGAGTTTGTTGTCTTCTTTCTGGTTTCTGTTGTTCAATGAAATCATCGAGATCTGATTCTTCTGACGATGAGGCTCCTTGAGCATAGTCTGGCTTTTTACCTGATATGTACCTCTGTACTTTAACCTTTTGCATAGAAATTTCACCTGTTGGTATAATAACAGATTAGTAATAGTTAATACATAAAAAGTAAAAAAATTAGATACCTACATTCAAGTCTGTATTATCAAAGTATTGGATATTAAAGGACCAATTGCATGGATGGCAATGTGACTTTTGTGGTCAAGCCACGGCTTTCTACTACGCTGAGTGTTTTGCGATCAAATAAGGTAGATGACACCTTAGTGAAATTAAATACATTTTGTCATCTGTCAAAACGATAACTTTGTATATATATTAATAATATATAGTGATTATATGTAATAATCACAAATTTTAACAAAAAATAACCGACTTCAATCAGGACCAAATTCAAATGGGACCACACGGGCAGCACTAGCTTTCAAATAAAAAAAGAATCATCAAAATCGGTTCACCCAGTTGAAAGTTATGAGGTAATAAACCTACTAGGCCGCCATAGTGTGGGTCGCCATACTGCACTGTCTGCATTCGCAGTGAGTATGGTGACCACCACTCTTGGATTCTGCTTATGCTTTCCATCAGGCAGAGTAGAGTCATTTTGGCGGGCCAAACATAAAAAAAAAAAAAAAGAAAAAAAAGAGTTGAATTGAGAACCTCCTCCTTTTTTTTAAGTCGGTTAAAAATTTACTAAATACAAAGTTGTGACGTCACTGTTTTAGACTACTCAATTGAGCAATATATTTCAATGTTTAGTTGATTAAAATTTGTAATAGAAATGAAAAGCTGTAAGAATTATATTATTGAGATGTTTTGTAATAGTTGTTTTAATGAAGGAGACATTGGTATTTATTTATGATACAGTCATCTACCCTATTGGGTGTTCTTTGTGTCCAATACATGTAAGTATGTAAAGTTCCCGCGACACAGTATGTTCTACTATTATATGTCACACAGGATAATGTTATCCTGTGTGAGATATAACAATAGAACATACTGCACGATTATCGCAGTAGGAATATATGTATATTCCTACTGCGATAATCGTCTGTTTTCCCTCTCTTTGCAGTGATATTTATCAACATCATCAACAGCCTTTATCAGTCTAATGTTGTACATAGGCTTGCCATAGAAAGGGGATTTGGCCTACTATACCATGCTAGCCATAGCCATAGCCGGGTTGGTATGCCCATACCAACCAGTCTGGCTAACGTTTGTTTCAAGTTTTCTTTCTCTTCGCAGAGATAGACAAAAATATTTCATAAAGTCATACCTTTCTCATTTCGAACAGGTACAGCTCCTGCTGTACTCTGTATACCAATTGGTTGAGCTGGTAATGCATTCATTTTCACTCAATTGTCAACAATGCTTGATTATAATTGTCAATAATTATATTTTTTAACTAAGCAACAAGACCACAGTTTTGTAATCCTTCGTAGATTTGATTAAATCACGATTAAATTGTTTCAATCAGGTAATCATTGACATTTGACGTTCTTGACTGTGCTTGACAGATATTTGACAGACAAGAAGCTATCAAAGATAAAAAGCTATGGATAGAATGAAGCTGTGGTAGAAAAATCTATGGATCCATGCAGAACTACTAACCAAACTCTCTTTGCAGTAGTTTTGCTGATAAATCATTGATGTTCCTGTTTCTGTTTTATTCATAATTTTAACTATTTGTCAAAGTTTTAACCACTTGCTATTCATTTGTGAAACCATTGAAATTTAAAAAGAAAAATGAGCCTAAAAATAGTTCTGTGTTCTGAACATAGTGTTGTTCTCTTTATGCATGGACGTTAGTTTCCTAATTAATAATAAATATTTCTGCCAAGGACAAGAATTTGTCAACATTCAATATTAAAAATAAAATAGCTTTATTTTTATTTTCAACACAGACTTGTACACAAATTAAATTTTGGCAGCATTCTGTGGACTGACAGGGCTGAGCAGTTAGGCTGAGGCCGCACTACGGTTTTTTCCAGCCAGCGGTTAAACCGATAAACCGCTAAACCGCCCGAAGCGCACACACTACGGTAAAACCGTGAACAGTGTTGCCAACAGATAATCTAGCTCTCCTTTAGATTGAACTTTTAAAACCACCAGAAAACCAAATCGAAATGAAATGACAGATCTGAGATAATTACTGAGCTTATAAGAAAGCAACTTCAACAGCATGATCTTTTAACTAAATATGTTGCATTTTCTGGAGATAATTGTAACACGAACTTCGGTGGAATAGAGCGCCATGGAACCAACAATGTTTTATTATTCCATAAGTTAAAACAAAATCTAAATTCGAAAATAGTTGGTGTGGGATGCTCTGCGCACATTATCAATAACGCACTGCACCACGCATGTGATTGATTGCCAGTAGATGTTGATTCAACAACATAAAACAAAAAAAGTTCTTGCCACTTAAACAAGCCGACCCCAAATAAAATTGGGAATAATAAAGGCTACAGTCTAAAAAGTTCTTAAGGAACTCTCTGACACAGCCGAGGTTGAGTATAAACCTCAGAGTTAATAGTATGTATAAACAGATTCTCTATCATTCGGAGACGCGTTGGCGAAATCTGTTTCCAGCTATCGAGTGAGTCCTGAATGTGGATCATGTCCAAAGCTTAAAAAAGCTCCCTGATCTGATTTTTTTTTAAATCGGAGGCATACCTGTTTTTCATGCATTCAATTATGCACATCATTTACTCAAAAATAAAAGCATTAGAAAAAAAATATAATTCAATCTTTAAAACCAGAAGGATACCTACTTGCAACCATTTCAAAAAGCTTGGATGATCGAAATAGAGAAAGTTTCTTGCCATTGAATGTTCAGAGTACATATTCTAAATAAAGAAGATAAAAACACAAAAAAAACTTAATATGACTGCTGATGAAAACTTTAAGCAGATATTTTTTTATTTGTTACTAGCTGTGCCCGCTAATTCGTATACGTGAGATTTGGTTTTTCAAGTTATTTTAAATTTTTTACAGTTTAAACCTTTCCTGGACTACGACAAACATTTCAAAACCAAAAACAGCTAATTCAGCCCAGCCGTTCTCGAGTTTTAGCGAGACAAACGAACAGCAATTGATTTTTATATTATAAGAAGATAAGACTAAAAAACTTAGAGCTTGAATACTGGAATGATATCTTATGAGTTTCAACTTAAAGATATTTTTGTCAAATTTGTCTGGTTTAAAAAAGAAGGTTGTGAAAAATATACTACTGTTCGAAAAGCATTTTCACAACTGTGAGATTTTACTTTTCTATCACTGATTTCGATGAAAAATAAATAAATTTAATTAAACTGAATACCTATGAAAATAAATAAAATAACTATTTCGACTAATTGAACTATGTATTCTTTTTATTTCGACTAAATAAAATAAAAAAATATAAAAGTGTTCGGATTATGACCGCAAATATCCGGGGATTTTACGCTTGTTGTCCTGGTTTCTAAATTTTTGAGATGGCCCTATCTCTAGTTCAATGCTCATTATATAAGAATTTATTTAAGAATTTCTTAAAAGTTTTATGAAAATCCTAAAACTTTAGAATACGACATTACAGATTTATGGCGGCATAATACTGTAGCATCGTTTTTTTTGCTTTCAATGTTTAACAATTTTTGTTTCAGCGCCCTCTCGTTCACTGTAGTTCGAACTACAATTGGATGTTGAGCGCGATCGAAGTACCGGGCTGTTGGTACACCTAGGTGGCACTAGGTGGCGTATGTTTTGAAGGATATTTTTTGTTAACATTCGTACACTTAGAAATAGTGAGACATTATCATATGTGTATCATACAATTCTCATTACATCTTAAATTAATCGCAAATAAGCAAGGAGAATGGAAGTTGTACGTCTTGTTCGCACATCCAGAAATGGGGAAGGGGTTTCATCGAGAATATTCGATTAGAAGTCTATATAGATGGGTGTGTGGCAGTTTATTTTTCATTTCTTAAATCTTCTCTCATGAGCTGAGGAAGCTTTGCTTCCTGTGTATATTGATATCCTTGTTGGTAGTGTTTGTGAGTGTTCAAGTCCCACTGTCTGTGGTAAGTTAACCTCAAAAAGGTTTTTCCTTATTATCTTAATGTATGTAGAATATGTTCTCAGGCTATTTAATTTTGTTTATAGGGTCGATAGATTACCGCTGAAAGTCAACCTACATTTTACCCGTCTTGTGGTTCGAGATTTGTTGCTGAGGAGGATTGACTATTGGCGGCTCACAGCTCACTCCTCAAGACCCATCTGCCCTACCTTGAGGGAAGTTCACATAATCTTTATATGAAAATTAATTAATATTTTTACTTAGCACCTACAAGTGGATCACTGGTGGACGTCTCCTCAAGCTACCTTGAGCTGGAGAAAGTCTACGGCTGACTACCTTGAGTCAGAGAGGTGACCAGAGGGTGGCTATCCTGTGCTGACCAGTCTACAGGCTTATTGTGTTAAAGAAAAAGACTATAATTTTATTTTTTTATTTTAAAACTACCTCATAAGTTTCTTTATAACTTTATATTTAATTTCACATTTGTTAAACAACTGGAACAAGAATAAAAGTTTGTATGTGTCGTAAGTTGTTTCACTGAAGTCTTCCGTGGGCCCTCCGCACCCTCACTTTAAATTTTATCAAAATTCTTACGGCGCCCTGAGGTCTCATATTGTATCCTGAGTCGAAACCGGTGAGTTTCCACCTGACAAGTTCAGGGGTTACAATACGAGTATAGGGCCCTCAGTTCAAATCAAAATCAAATCACTGTCAAGGAAATATGCTAGCCAGCACCGCCGGTCATTGTTCCTACTTTCTTTAAATCGCTTAGACAAACATATATATGAATTACAACTTTACAGAATAAAATTTATTTACATTGATGATTTAATTGAAGAAATGTGTGGCTTTCTGTTCGCCTGGCAGGTACTAGTGCTCATCGGAATCGCCTGTTATTTTGTTTTTGAACTTCTTAATGAATGAACTAAATCCTATAAAAATTTCAGCCTTACAGGAACAAGTTTTTTTTTTCTCTTTTTTTTTACACTTTCAAAACCATGAAAGATGATGATGTGCAGGGCTGAGGCCTGCCAGGCGATGGTTACATACTTAGCACGTTATGACTCATCACTACAAGAGTTTCTAGCCTTACAGACACACCGTTGGTCGAAAGCTTCAGTAGCTCTTGGTCCATTGCCTTTGTTTTGGCCAACTGATATATTAAATCATTTATAGCTGATGATGACATTAGTTTTTCTAAAGTTTCTGCCTCTATGGACAATAGTGACAGGTCTGACAGGCGTTCATGTCCCATCGAAGTTCTTAAGTAATTTTTCATCAGTTTTAATTTTTTAAAAACTTCTTTCAGCAGTTGCGCGGAAAAAAAAGAAATTGCTTTTTTGGCTTTTGTCATTTCTGAAATAAAAAAAAATTGGGAAGTCTATTAATTTTTGCTTACGCACGTCGGGGGCCCCTGTAGCCCGGGGGCCCCGTATAATTGATACGGCAGATACGGCGGTAGCTACGCCCCTGTTTTTGGACTTAGAATATTTTAAATTTTGAATTTCTGGGATTTTTTGAGGTTTCTGACGAATTGTTCGATAACCCTTCGTTCCATAGTTGATATTTTTATTTATTTAGATAGCTCTCATCAAGACCTATCTAACAAGACCTCTTTTTTATAAATCCGGCAACTGGAATTGAAACATTTTTCACATTTAAATAGAAATTTCGGTAATTCTTAAAAATTTTGAAGGTTTTCAACCTTATTAATTTTCATTTGGAAACTACAAAATGTACATATTTAGATAGCGCTCGTCTAGCCCTATCTAATAACACCTCTTATTTGTGATCCGGCACATAGAAGTTTAAAAAAAATTCATATCTAAACTTAATTTTCTGAATTTTCGGAGGTTTTTGTCGAATAACTCGCTGAACTTAATTTTTGAATCTTTTTTTTTTCACATCTAGATATCTCTCGCCAAGACCCGTCTAACGACACCTCTTTTGTTTAGATCGGGCAAGTAGAAATCCCCCCACCCTCCCTGTTTTCACTGGATATATAGGCTCAGCTGAACAGGGATCGTCAACCGGTGGTATCGACCAAAAAATGTTAAAGGGAAATTTGTCGTATTTTTCGTATTTTATAGTTTTAAATTTGGACGGAGGCAGTTTACGCCTCTCTAAATAATAGACCGGCTGAAATTAGAGCAAACATATTTTTTTAACTGATATTTACATATCTTTTGTTTGATTTTATTATTTTAGCAATATTTCTGACACTCACCCCAATATACAGGGTCAAACAGACACCTTCATATTTACACATACCCCTCTATACAGGATTAGACATACATTCGTATACAGTTGACAATTTTCCCCCGGCTCCCGGCGCCTCTACCTCGCCTTCAGTAGTGCTAGACGCTGCTAAAACTTTCATCTGAAGTCCCGGTACCAAAAGAAGGTCACTCGACAATATGGACCTTTACAAAAAGCAGCAATCCACCTACGCTGAGCAGTCAAGTGACCATCTCCTCCAGGAGGTGATGAAGACGTTTGAGGACATTCCCTCAAAAGTCCAACAATACCCTCAAATGAGGAGGGACATTAAAACCTACCTGGAGGTACAGTCGGATAAGGGTATCCGGATCCTCTTCGAGTTAAGCAAGCGTCTGAAGAGCTTGGAGGCGGAGGCGTCTAGGGCTGCTGGCGCGGCTGCGGTGGCTGTGGCTCCTGCACAGGAGGATGCAGCCACAGTAGCCGCATCTTCTGCACTGGAAGGAAAGTTTTTGGCGAGACTGGGGGAGGTGGAAGACTCAGTCTTCACCTGGATCAGCGAGGCGTACACTAATTTAAAAAAGGACATCAAGGACCTCGACCAAAGCAACGATGATCGGGGCGCTGACGTCTTAAAAAGGTCTTCGAAAAGATAGAGGAGACCCAGGTTGAAATAGACCAATCAACCGAGGCAATGGTGGTGCGTGCCCAGACTCAATTGGAGGATCTGGTTGCCACCCTCGCCAGAGATGTCGTCACTGAGAACAAGACGCATCTCGACGAAACTATAAAAAGGCGAGCGCCCGATAGTGTCCCGGATCAAACCCCCAAAACCTACGCCATCGTCACAGCAACCAGACCCGGGCGCCGACCGGCTCTACACTCGGTGGCGGTCACCTCCACGGACAGTCAAGAGACTGCCGATGAGGTGCTCGCCAGGGTGAAGAAGGCGGTCGACGCCAGGGGTACTGGTCTTAAAATCAGCAAAGCCAGGAATGCCAAGGGCAGTACAGTCATCCTGGGCTGCGACACAATGGCGGAGGGGGACAAGGTGAGGGAGAGGTTGGAGAGTCGTGATGGTGGGCTGATTTTGGCGCCCATGCAAAACAAAGATCCGCTCGTCGTCCTCAAAGACGTCTTTGTGGACGACGAAAAATTAAGACATTGCAGAGCCTTCAGGATGCCAAGACATTCCCCAGTGAAAACTGTTTCTTCAGGTGGACATTTTACTTTCTGAACGATATTATACTGAGCATGATATATTCCTACGCCCACAAAATTATCAGATTCATGCTTGGATGCATCAATGAAAATACGTTGCCACTCAGGCCAATTTTGTTCAACAATGAAATTAAAATGGGGGTTAGCATTATTTTTATCATTATCTAAAATGTATTTAACAGATGGCTCAAGGATCAAGGATTCGAATTTATTATTAAACAAATCAAGTTTTGAAGATCGATGTGTCGGGGCATTAAATGATTTAAATCGAATATAACTTTTAACTAAACAAGGAAGAGATTTGTGATTCCAGTAATTTGATGACTCAATGAGATCAGGAAGTATCTGAAGTTTTTGAATTAAATGGCTATTAGAAAACTGTAAAACATGTAAAAACAATCGATCAGCTAAAAATTGACGTCTCAGTCTAAGAGAAGGTTCACTGCATTCGGTTTGTAATGCATTAATAGGACTAGATTTCATAGCACCTGTGATTATTCTCAAGGACTTTGATTGGATGGAATCCAATTGCCTAAGGGCACTCACGTTACAAGG
The DNA here is from genome assembly GCA_949125395.1 of Diaphora mendica. NCBI lineage: Eukaryota > Metazoa > Arthropoda > Insecta > Lepidoptera > Erebidae > Diaphora > Diaphora mendica. The sequence continues at coordinate 19,590,485 of OX421313.1, read as the reverse complement.
CTCCAATAAGAAGATTCCGTAGTTAAGAACACTTCAAACTAGAGCATTGTAAAGAAGTTTTAAGGAAAACGGATGCGCACCCCACCAAACACCTGATAGGCATCTCATCAAATTGAGAAGTTTTTGACATTTATTTACCACATAATCACAGTGCGGAACACCTGTAAGTTTAGAGTCCAAAATAATATCCAAAAACTTGACCTGTATTTTAACTGGTATTTCGATCGAAATCTATAGCTATTGGGATGGGAATACGTTGTCGAGTAAATAAGACTAATGAACTCTTACTCGCAGATACACTCACGCCATTTTTGATCCAGATTTTTAAATAATCAAGAGAGTTAGATAGCTGAGAACACAGAGAACTTGCTGAATTTTCAATAGCATATAAAACTAAGTCATCTGCATATTGTAGGATATTGATGTATTTTGAAGTGAAGAATCTAAACCAAACGTATACAAATTAAATAACATAGGGCTTAGAACTAAACCCTGCGGGAGACCTTTCCATACTAGTCTACTTTCATCCTCTGTTTGATCTAATTTTATTGTTCTACCTGAAAGGAGGTTAATTATAAAGCAAACCAAAATTTCAGGGATGCGATTCCATAAGTTAAAACAAAGTCTGAATTCGAAAATAGTTGGTGTGGGATGCGCACATTATCAATAACGCACTGCACCACGCATGTGATTGACTGCCAGTAGATGTAGATTCAACAACATTATAAAAAAAAGTTTTTGCCACTTAAACAAGCTGACCCCAAATAAAATTGGGAATAATAAAGGCTACAGTCTAAAAAGTTCTTAAAGAACTCTCTGACACAGCCGATGTTGAGTATAAACAGCTTCTCCATCATTCAAAGACGCGTTGGCGAAATCTGTTTCCAGCTTAAAAAGCTTAAAAAAGCCCCCTGATCAGATTTTTTTAAATCGGAGGCATACCTGTTTTTCATGCATTCAATTATGCACATAATATACTCAAAAATAAAAGCATTGGAAAAAAAATATAATTCAGTCTTTAAAACCAGAAGGATCCTACTTGCAACCATTTCAAAAAGCTTGGATGATCGAAATAGAGAAAGTTCCTTGCCATTGAATGTTCAAACTTTAAGCAAATATTTTTTTATTTGTTACTAGTTGTGCCCGCTAATTCGTACACGTGAGATTTGGATTTTCAAGTTATTTAAATTTTTTTACAGTTTAAACCTTCCCTGGACTACCAACTACGACAAACATTTCAAAACCAAAATCAGCTAAATCAGCCCAGCCGTTCTCGAGTTTTAGCAAGATAAACGAACAGCAATTGATTTTTATATAATAAGAAGATAAGACTAAAAAACTTAGAGCTTGAATACTGGAATGATATCTTAAGAGTTTAAACTTAAAGATATTTTTGTCAAATTAGTCTGGATTAAAAAAAAAGTTGTGAAAAGTATACTACTGTTTGAAAAGCATTTTCACAACTGTGAGATTTTACTTTTCTATCACTGATTTGGATGAAAAATAACAAAATTTAATTAAACTGAATACCTATGAAAATAAATAAAATAACTATTTCGACTAATTGAACTATGTATTCTTTTATTTCGACTAAATAAAATAAAAAAATATAAAAGTGTTCGGATTATGACCGCAAATATCCGGGGATTTTACGCTTGTTGTCCTGGTTTCTAACTTTTTGAGATGGCAGCCCTATCTCTAGGTCAATGCTTATTATTCAAGAACTTCTTAAAAGTTTTATGAAAATCCTAAAACTTTAGAATACGACATTACAGATTTATGGCGGCATAATACGAGTATAGGGCCCTCAGTTCAGTAACGTCTCTACGGAGGAATCTGCAAGAATGCAATTATCTGAACTGGACTTCGCTCGATATGTCGACACCAAGTATTCCAATTTTGGCAGAGGCAGATAGGGGAGTGTATTCAAAAAAAATCTTATTTGTGTAACCTAAAAGTAACCAAGAGATGAAAAATCACCTGAAACGTTACAAAAGTAACGTTCTGGCCATAGATAAGAATATGTACTTACGTATAGATAGCCAACTCTTCGTTTTGCATCATTACGCCATCTAGTTACCATTCCCTGAACTGAAACGTAGTGTCACTGGTATATATACGTATACCTAGGTACATATATACAGGATGGATATGACAAAACGATATTAATTTGAACTAGATGTACCTACACACAATACAATTCCACCTACAAAATTTCAATACTACTAATTAAACCTCTTACATTGTTTTATACTAGCAAACAAAATTTTTAACATTAATCGATATGTCACTAAGTCATAGGCGTTAGTAAACAAATTGTTTCACCACAAACGTTTTGAACCTACAATCTTATAAAAGATATTTTACAAATTAAAAACAAAAAACAAAAAAAAAAAACAACTACCTTACTAACCACGCTAATTAGGTACCTAATATGTTTTTGTTTAGAACTATATTTTTCTCTGTAAGTGATTATTGTAATCCTTTGAGAAAATAAATGTCTTTAATCATAAATTTTCAATAAAATCGGTTCAGTAGTTTAGCCATAGGACACTATTTCTAGATTTTAAAATCTACTACACGATGTTGTTGGGTTAATGACTGATGTTACACCTACCGTCGGGTCGTCACCGCGTCGCACGCGCTACCTTTGGAGTCGCCGCCGCCATCGGCGCGGGAACCCTGACCTACTACCTATCAATTATATTTATTTTGTGGTGATTTGACTCACTAGTTAAGTTTGTTAGTTATTACGTAGCGTTATGTTATTTTGTGTGAGTTTAAATTAAACAATGCATCGACTTGGGTTACACTTATACGGCTAGTAAATAATTTACTACGGATAAGATATTAATTTACGGAGAATGTTCGTTTATCCTACCTACCAATAGTCGGATTATTCTACAAACTATCCAGGAGATACGAGAAAAATCAATCTTTTTTTTTTTTTTATGTTTGGCCCGCCAAAATGACTCTACTCTGCCTGATGGAAAGCATAAGCAGAATCCACGAGTGGTGGCCACCATACTCATTGCGAATGCAACAATGCAGCATGGTGACCCACACTATGGCGGCCTAGTGATGCTTGTGCATCTTTTAGTCTAGTCAACAAGTATGGAACTTGTTGACTAGACTAATTGGGCCTCCGGTCTCGCACTCACATCTTTGATTCCAAATAGAGATAATGCTCTTCTTGTTGTAACCTCGACACGAGATGACCAAATTAAAATCCTTGCGGTTTTCGTTTGTTGTGATTATTATGGTGACTGTGTAATTTAAAAAACCGTGAATGCATAATATTACTAGTGCTATTTAGTTTACGTCGATAAAGTAGGTATCTACTTTATCAATGTACGTCGCGCGTCTTTTAGGTAACTATTTTAGGGCCACCGCGGCCGGGACTGAGGCCACCTAGGTTAGTGAACTTAAATTACAGATGGTGTCCTTATTTATTTGAATTTTTAAGACATTTAGTTTGTTTGAAATTTTTATTTTTTTTATATCCGTTTTTGGATAAATTAAACAATCCCAAAGTAAACCAACATATTTAAATAGCCCACGGTTTCATTTAATATCGCATAGTCATATCCACCTTGTATATGTATACCTAGGTACATATACATATCTATACCTAGGTACATATACATACGTATACCTAGGTACACATATATAATATATATACGCCCTATATACTTTGAAAACCCGCTAAGGTGCAGAAACGCATTTTAAAGTAAAGATGTCTAATGTTTTCACTATTGATAAAAATAGTGAAACCATAAAAAACATTGACTTAATTACTTTAAAATACGTTCCTGCAACTTAACGGATTTACTGTATTAACTTTACTTGGCATTTTTGTTTTTTAATCAAAAAAAAACACTGCCAATAATCGCTATGTGAGAAGAAATAAATTTAAATAGAAATAAATTAAACAAATAAATTTACTTATTCTTTTTATTTTTGAAATTATATTCACTGGCTAGTTTCTATAAACAATCACTGTTGTCGATAATAACTACTTTTGCCACACAACAAAATTAACGTTGCACAACACAACAGATTCTTTGAGGCATGATAAAGAGTCTATTTTCTCATAGGTATTATTATAAATCCACTAAAACTAGATCACAGGGAGTCCTATCTCAACAGGGCCGGACCGTGAGTTTAGGGGGCCCTGGGCTAGTACTACTTAGGGGCCCACCAATTCTTTTTTTTTAAAGACAACTCCCGCATTGGGAATATTCATCCTGTGTCGAGGGGGACTCTATAAACGTACATGTTACGAATACAAAGAACACTCAGACTTATAACAACAATTTGTGGATCACACAAAGTGTGGACCCATGTGGGATTTGAACCCACAACACTTGGCGCAGTGAAAAGCGGCGTGGCGACCGTTTAAACCACTAGGTCTGGCGATTACCAGTCTGGTGGTTGATGATTATCAATCAAACAATTACTCAAATATTTAGGATAAAAATTAAACGATTAAATATTTAATTTGTATTTTAATATATTATGCCTTAGGGCTTAGTGTTTAATAAGTACAATCGTAATTAAATTGACAAATGTTAAAGCAAACTTTCTGCACTTTCCTTTGGCAAATTGAATTCTTACTTAAATCAATATTTATGGACAAAACGGATAAAAGCCTATATATGCCATCACTCGACTTCACAACTTGTGATTAGTATGGTTAAATATATTTTTAAGATTGTATAGCAATTCGGGAATACGTCAACAAGCTTCTTTTCATAAATAATCGCAAAAATGTCTAGGCAAGATGAAATAAGTTTTTAATTAGATGCATTTGTTGACTAAATATTCATCCACATTATCGAGATAATAGTCGATAACCTTACGTGTGCTTTCTAAATCAATGTGTTGTAAGATATTTTCTTGCAAATTCATTAAAAAAAAATTGTCCTATAAACTTGACTTCTTTGATTTAAATCCGTATTCAGTATATCCAGTGCAACGTTTAGCGTGTCTATTTTAAACTTTTCTGCGCCGTTTACTGCGACTGTCTCTGTACAATTATCAGAATACTTTGATGAATGTGTATCATGTCGTCGTATTATGTCGGACTCGAACCAACTAAAACCGCATACCGCCTCGGGTACCAGGAGCCGAGGAACCAGGTGCACCCTTGAAAGGAAATCCCTGGAACCTCGACGTACCACGGGCCACCTAGGTTTTGTAGATGGCCCTCTCCTGAGCACGAACCCCGATGTTCTCTTGCTACAAAAAAGCGCTTGCGCCTCCACCCCGGCCTGCTTCTGCTAGGGTGACAGGTGGCCTCATCTGCCAGCCCCAGGCTTGCGCTTATGGAGGACGGAGATCATTCTGCGACCACTGGCGCCTGAGTCGTTTGCGGTACTGTGACCATTCCCGGGCCTGGCGGACCAGGAGAGTTCTAAACCTGGCCCGGTCTCGCTCCGCCGTCTCATGCACGAGCATAATGAGAATCGCAGAAAGAGACTGCGGATTTCCACGCACTCTCGCTCCGTTCCATGTCTCTGTTCCTGAGTGTTATTCATCATGTTATGTTCATAATCAAAATGTTCATAATCATGTTACTGAGTGAGAGAACCCCCACTCCGTTGGCCGCCACGAGATCGCGCCCCGGCTCCCCCCACGCCGGACATTCTGCCAGCGTGTGGAGCGCCGTGTCCACGGTCTAGCCATCGCGGTGGTGGTACTTAGGCGTTGGCTCCTTACGGATTAGACACAGGTAATCGCCGAAGTATCCTTTTCCAGTGATCACCTGCGTCAGCCGGTATGAAAGGCTCCCGTGATGCCTCTCAAGCCAATCCTCCATAACGGGTCTTACCACCGCAATAACAGCGTGCCCAGCGCTCAGTTGCCCAAGTCGTTCTTCCATTTTTCCACGATGACCTGGCGGAGTTAGGATTTCTGATCTTCGATTTCTCGAATCTCAGGACACCTTCCCAACTTCGGCGCCTCCTCCTTGAGCCACTAATAAAGAGCCGCAAGGGCTCTTGCCTCCAGGTCCAATAGTGGAATTCCGGCCAGGAGACTTGCCGCCTCAAAAGAGATCGTGCGGTATCCCTTTAAGATCCTGATGGCCAGCACTCGTTTCTGTCGTCGCAATAGCACGATAGGGCTGGCCCTCAGTTCCTCCACCCATACTGGGGCCCCATAAAGGGCCATGGACCGCACGACCGTTTGACTGTCCCCTACAGTTATCCAGTGGTAATCCATTTTTTCCAAAAAGTCTTGTAAAACATTAAATATATGTTAGATAGTAAGACTACCAATTTTAATTAACGATATACATCTTTCGTACACTTTTCCCCGAAAACAGTATCGAAGTACAATAGTTAACGAATCATTATAAGATAGCTCTGGGACTGAGAACAGAACCGCAAAAAAGAACAAAATTACGCTAGGTGATAAGTGTTACGTCTATAATACGGGGGAATACCCGCTCCCCCGTATTATAGACTCACCCATAGACTCACTACCTTTTGGACTGGTAGCAAGATATATGAACCAAATATACTTACTATCGAACGAGAAAATACTTGACCTGGGTATAATTAGCGGAACATAGTTATTATCACATGGTATTTAGAAATATTTTTAGTATTAACGTTAATCACGTAAGAGAAATAAAAGCTATGTTATATTATTTATTAAATAATATAACATTGTGAGCAAAATCGTTATTAAAATATTAAATCGTAACGTGTAAAATTGTTGAAGCAGTATCTACAACTCTAGAAAATTATGGAAACATACTGTCGTCCGTAAATAATCGACACGCATTATCGTCTATTTTTTACTTTAACTTGACTTAGCTGGGGGCCCCTGGAATCCACGGGGCCCTGGGCTTAAGCCCAAAAAGCCATATGGTAGATACGGCCCTGTATCTCAACACTTTTTATCACAGTCAGGCAGTATTTCGTGAACATTGCTTCGCGAAGCCGGAGATACACTCAACTCGACATACTTAGCGGAAAATCCCACGAAAATAAATGCACATATAAGAAGGTGGATAAAAAGCAAAAATGCAAATTAAATGATCGTGCACAAAGTAACATTCGAACATTTTAAAACAGTTGTTGTTGCCTGACATAACAGTCCCTGACACACCCATTTTTTCCACGATTTCTTGATGTTGCCATACTGCACAGCTTAAATTTATGAACATAACATATCAGTATATATGATGTCGAACTTTGTTTCCCAAAAATATGAAATGAATATTATGTATATTATATAGATAATATAAAAAAATATTTTCTATATTATTTATCACCAAGTTTATGTGAGTTATGCGTTTCGTAATTTTGTGCAATTTTGCACGAAACACGAAACTTTTTAAGCATTATGCAACACTGAAAGACTTTTACACTGAGTGCGTTCGTTTAAAATTATTTCAAGTGTTATAATAACTTTCATTATTTAGAGTTATATTTTTTACAATAATATCATTTTTTTTTTATGTTGTTTATATCTTCAAATTTAACTATTTTTATATTTCTTTATTATTACGTGAACGCATTTTAATACTAAAATAGTACGGGGACTAGTGGATAGAGTGCGTTATTCATAAAAAAAAATGTAATTCCATACAAGATAAAGTATAAACCACCATGGCTTCCATTCATTTCCTTTTGTCACAAAATCAGGCGGTTAAAAACCGCGGCGGTTTAGCCGTAGTGTAGCCGTAGTAGCATAAAATAATATAAATTGTACTCTGTGATCTCCATGATTGACTGACAGCCACAGATGAAGAATATTGCAGTCGTCATCCTATTAGTAAATGTGTTCTGTGATCTTAGGTCTAGTCATCTGATAACAGTTATCAAGACAAGAATAATAAATAAATAATAATAAATTGATAAGCTTAAAGTACTATTTATAGACAGACACTTAGCGTAGAGTAAGTGAATAAGTTTAACTCAGTGGCGACTTGTTTATTCGGAGCCGTGGTTGACCCTTAAAATTCGAAATGGCAGCTGTATCAGAGCTTGAAAGTTTTGATAAACTTTTATCGAAGGCGTTGTCAGGCAAAGACCTAGAAGAATTCAATAGAATCCACTATGGTAGAACTGATCACCATGAGTTGGAAGTTAAGATGGCTAACTTAGAGCAGGCTCAAGCTAATGTTTTTGATATCGCTGCCTACAATTTTCCGGCTCAAAATGAAGATACTAGAAACCCTCGTATCGTAAAAATTGGAGTTATACAACATTGTATTGTTACGTCTACTGATAAACCGATTCCAGTGCAGAGGCAAGCTATATTTGATAAATTACTTCCAATTATTGAATGTGCGGGCAATGAAGGTGTGAATGTGTTATGCCTTATTGAAGCTTGGAGTATGCCTTTTGCATTCTGTACAAGAGAAAAAAGTCCCTGGTGTCAGTTTGCTGAAAGTGCAGAATCTGGTCCAAGCATTCAATTCGTGCAAAATTTAGCTTTAAAATATAACATGGTAATTATATCACCAATTTTGGAAAGGGATGAAGCTCATGGGGATACTATCTGGAATACAGCTGTTGTGATAAATGAATGTGGTAAAGTCATCGGTAAACATCGTAAAAATCATATTCCTCGTGTTGGAGACTTCAATGAGTCTACTTACTACTTTGAAGGTAATACCGGGCATCCAGTTTTTGATACTAAATATGGAAAAATTGCTATTAATATTTGTTATGGCCGCCATCACCCACAGAACTGGCTAATGTTTGGTGTAAACGGAGCTGAAATAGTTTTTAATCCTTCTGCTACTGTTGCGGGACTTAGTGAGCATTTGTGGCCTGTTGAAGCCCGTAATGCTGCCATCGCCAACAGCTACTTCACTTGTGCTATCAATAGAGTTGGGCAAGAAGAATTCCCTAATGAGTTTACTTCAGGGGATGGCAAACCAGCTCATAAGGATTTCGGACATTTCTTTGGATCTAGTTATGTAACTGCACCTGATGGTACTAGAACACCTGGATTATCACGAGTGAAAGATGGCTTACTAATTGCCCAAGTGGACTTGAATCTTTGTCGTCAAGTTAAAGACAAATGGGGTTTCAGAATGACTCAGCGGCTTGATTTATATGCAGAGAGTTTAAAGAAAGCTGTTGAAATTGATTATAAGCCTCAAATTGTTTCTGGTAATTAATGCTATCAATCAGATCATATCTGGGAGTTTGGACACTCACAAATCCCAAATACTTTTTTTGTTGATTTCGTGTCTTGAAATTTTCAGCTTTAAGTCAATACTTTACTGTTAATATTAAAAAAATTATATCTTCAGAACACCCAGTGTTCTTGTCCAGTGTTCATATTAGATAGATATATGAGAGGGTTTCCTCCTGAAACCTTAAAAATTTCCTCTACCCTAAATACTAGTTCATTATAAGAGAAAGAATTAATTAAATGAAAATATATATATAGGTGTTTAAAAATATTTTTTTAAACACCTATTAAGTATGTTCTAACATATTATATATAATAGAGTATATAACATTTATTTATTTACCTTTATGTTATAGCAAAGCTACCAATAAAAGGGTAACAAATCTAGTTTCTGCTACTTTGTTTAAGAGGATATGAATGTTAAATATTTTTTTATGTTTTTTATGCTATGATCTTTTTTGAAAAACTTATAATATACCTATTATTACAATATTATTATTAATTACTTCCTAACTGCCTTTAATACTTGTTTTAATAAACAGGCAATAATATATGCACTTTATATTTGAATCTGTATAATTATGTGAAAGTCAAATAACTCGAATGAAATAATGTATATTTTTGCTGCACCTGTTGTTAATTTTGTTGTTGAATGACTTTATGCACACAATAAAGACATCCATGGATGTATTCCATTCAAGTTTACATTTCAAATGTAGGTATATAAATATTTCTTCTTTTAAACATTAATTTAATGACATAAACTGAATAACCAGCTTTCGCTCATAATAGAATGCGTGGCGCCATCTGTTATCGAATAACGGAACTAATTGATATTCCGTGAAGTTCATCAAGTCATTAGTAGAAATATACATAACAATTTATTTTTTGCAATCCTAGATATTTTGTCATTTTATAAATGTTATTTTCTTTGTTATTGTTATTAAATATATCGTTTTGAAACTTCAAACACGCTGCTGTTTTTATTTAGGTACTTACCTCAAACAACTACCAACTACTAAAATAACTGTATCTTAACTTTGATGTTCCAGCTAGAATACTTTGTACCCTTTAGTGAATTTAAATAATAGCATCACACTTTCACACCTCTTAGGGTGCGCAAACACTGGAGTAGAGTAGACAGACAGTCTCCGACAAGACAGTTTGTCGAGGCTCGACTAGGTTACCGTAAAAAGCGTTGTGTTAGGTGGGACCGTCGCACACCAAGGCCGTTTAAGACAGACAGTCTCCAACGAAGAATAAATAAATAAAAAAAAGTAAAAAAACACTTTACACACGTAATATTCCTAAAATCAAATCGTTCCCTTCTCCCTCTTGTTCGGCCTCATGCGGTGTGCGTCAGCACAAGACAACAGTCGAAAACCGTCTTGTCGTGGAAGGTCTCGTCCAAGACCGTTTGGGTGTGCGCCCGGCCTTAGTCTGAGGAAAATTACATCCAGGCACAAAAAAAGGACCATGCTCATTATATAACTATTTGGCCACTTCTGGGTAAAAATTGAACTTACGACCTTTGTCTTAACAGTAATAAGATTCCACAAACCACTAGACTAGTCAGGCTTTCAATAAAAGTGCTTAAGTATCTACACAGTTATGTTTTACCTTGCTGTGTATCTGAAAGTTTTAAGTTTTTCTGAAAAATTAAGAAAATAAACGGATATAAAATAGTAACCTTCATTCTTCATGCCTTAGATAGATAGGTATCTATAAAATAATATATTGAGTATGAAACCAGTTATTGCATTCGTGATAGAGACTTAGAGCTTAGGCTCAATAGATCACTCATCCACCCGACACCCGATCAACACCACCTTGCATTGTTTGTATTAATACATTAACCTTCAATCTTACTTAGTAAATAAAATAACTACGTAAACGTGCCTTGCTTCCTACACTCCATGCCGGCGGCATGCCCAACAGCATAGTTAAACCGCTTTTAGGCACCCGTACCTACTATGGCAGTAACAGGTGAATAACTTGTAAGTATGATGTACGTAATACCACGGTACCATTAAGTTACACAGCCAGTTATACAAATTGTGTGACTGAATGCTCCCAGATGAGTTATGATGGGTGAACACTACAGCCTCTGCCACACGTGGTCTGTCGATGTTGGTCATCACTCAAAGAGATCTAACCAATATTCTTTTTTAACCGACTTCAAAAAAAGGAGGTTTCTCAATTCGACCGTATATATATATATTTTTTATGTAGGTATGTTCGCGGATAACTTCGTCGTATATGAACCGATTTCGTCGATTCTTTTTTAATGGAAAGGAGATATCCCAATAGTGGTAACATGATAAGGACACTAAGATCTGATGATGGCATCCAAGATTTTTGGTCCTGATGTGCATTCACTATTGTATTAAAGTATGTAAAGTTTGAAGGTATTTAAATAAAAAATAATTTGTAAATAAGGACCAGGGTTCAAGTCTCCTAATTATATTGGTCCACAGACATGTGGCTATTTTCTGAAATGTGTGCTGCATTGGGCTAAAAGGATTTTCTCGCTATTGTAGTAAAATCAAGATTCTGTAATAATAGTATAATTAGTTGTGTCATATCACTATAAAGAAAAATCCTCTTAAAATAATACTCCTTCCATATAATGGGTTATCGTGGTTAAGAGTAGCAATGAAGTATCTCCATGTCAAATTTCATTGAAATCAGTGGAGCAGTTAAGCCATGAAAGCATGACAGACAGAGTTACTATTTAATATTAGCATGCATAATATATGAGTAAATGAGAGGTATTAAAGATACTCAAATGCCATGCAGCTCTTTCAGTTTTTTCCACCCGATAATAAGGGCAGAAGGGTTAGGTTTCCAGTGTCCTCACTCACTCAGGACAAATGCAATGATAGAATTGCTTTTCAACAGTTTTCTCTGAAAAACGTCGCATTTTACCAAAAAGGGGGGTTCTAAATAGATAAGAAACAAAAACAATAAAACAGCAATATATAAAATCATTGTGTATCAATGAGAATAATACAGAAGTGAGCTATACATAAATATAGGGTTAGAATGGGGTACATTCAGCCAATATTGCAACCATTTGAGCACATCAATAATAAACATTAGTCATATAGTATATTAAGTATTGTAATGGTTGATTATAAAAAAATACGTAAAATTCATTATGGATTTCTCGTTATAAAACCATAACAACTTATGACTATCTCTTAGAGTCGAGCCCTTCATGCATATTTATCTAGCTATACAAGAATTAACATAATTGCATCATAATTAAAGCTAAGAGAGTCATGTGATAGGTGTTGAATGTGTACAACACAAAGTCAAGTAATATTCCTGTATGTACCCCTGATCTGCAACTGTAAAAATAGTTATCACTAAACACTAATACTCTATGCAGTCTTTGCACGAATGGCAGCACGTTTTCCTGTCACCGCCTGGAAACCAGACTTGATGCTGGCCACTGAGCAACGTGAGCCACACGTCTCACACTGAAGGAAGAATAACCGTGTGTCTTTCTGGAGGATAGTGTCTGGGGAGCGACATGTGTGGCAGGTTACATATTCTTTGATATACCGACGCAGCACATTCTCAATTTGTTTCTGCTGGAATCTGCCCTTGATGATAAGTTGACTATTACCATCAACAGATCCACTTGTACCCAGCTCAGCCAGTAAAAAGTCTAGTAAATGTTTAGGCTGTCTGTGAAGAGTTTTACAGATTTCTGTGAAGTTTGCAAAGGATGTTTTCTTGGTACCGATTCGTACCACTTGTGGAGGTCGCATAATGAACTTTTGCTTCTTACCAGATACCATACTAGGGTTCTTCTCACGCATAATGTCAAACACACGCTCTAACAGCTCGTCGTATGTATAATCACGATCAGTGCCAATCCAGTCCCCAGTTGTATCTTCTATATTCTCTTGGTCCTCACCTTTGGTGTCATCTTCCATTACAGGTTCTTCTATGTTTTTCTTCTTCTTCTTCTTTTTAGTTTTTGAGAAATCAATCTCTAGATCTAAGTCATCAATAACGTCGTCTTCCTGAGGCTCTTGCTCTTCAGCTGGTGGCGTTTCTGGCATGGTATTTTCTAATTCTTCCATATTGAAGACCCCCTTCTTTTTCTTCTTTTTTTTCTTTCCAAAATTATCCAGATCGAGATTTTCATCTTCGGGCAAGTCGACGTCACCTGATCCAGCGGGCGCTTCCACGCTCGTCGTGCTCTCACCTTGATCTCCCGCAAGAGCCGCATCTATGTCAAATCCAGTCTTCTTCTTCTTTTTCTTCTTCAAAGACGGATCAAATACCATATCTTCGTCCATGATAACGTATTAATTTGTTATAAAATATTCAATGAATGGTTATAATAGAATTTGGCAGGTGGCTATCAGGCTGTGCTTACGGTCCGTATGTCTGTCAAAAGTAGTTTCATTGCATCAGCCATTCTGTTTAGAAACGAAACAAGTGATGGTCTTAAAGTTACCATTATACTATTTATAGTAGGTTTTGACTTTTAAAATATAAAGTAGTTAAATTTAAAAGAAAAATAATTCAATTCAATGTTATTGTTTTGTGCGTAAAAGATTTGGAAAATATACATTTAGTATTACGAAGTGTTTTTTATATAGCTTGTGCGAATTGAAACCATAATTGCTGTTTTCGATTTCGCTTTTTGTTCGACCAATAATTTTATTAAGTTTAGAACACTTCTATTTAAGGAATTTCAGAAACTAATTTAAAAAAGTAGTAAATGAAAATAAATATAACTTGATTTGACTTTCAACCACTAACTTAAATGAGTGTTTCACAAAAGCTTACCAACTTTGAATATTTCATTTTATTCCTCATCAAGAAGCTGTTGTACCAAGTCTTAAAAGACTACAACTATTATAGTATTAATTATAAAAAAAACCGACTTCCGAAAAACACTAAAAAGTGTAAAATAAACTGGCTCTTTATAAATTGCTATATGCCAATTCTTGTCTATACCTAATTCTTTATTCATTTAAATAGTAGTATTATTATGTGTGCTAGGTACCTAAAATCTGTTTGAAGTCGGCGCCAAGCCAAATGTAATAGTAGATACCACACTCGCTATATTTCGAGACAACCATCAACGACGTCAGCACGCGCGCGCGCGCGTGTCTGCCCGCTTGGGTTGTTATGTGCTAAACGAGGAGCAGCTATCCGGCAACGGTGAGTGCGGTACCTCCTATTACATTTTGGCTTGGCGCCGACTTTCTTTATACACGTTAACATTCCACTTTAAAAATACTGATCACCCTCACGAAGTGGTCTTAATGTATTTATTACTACTCCGTAGACGTCAATCAATGAAATCATTTAAAATTAAAGAAAGTCGCAGAACTAACGTATGACAGATAAAAATACGTATACACGTTAACATTCCACTTTTAAAATACTGATCACGTTCACGAAGTGGTCTTATAGTATTTTTTACTACTCCGTAGACGTATAGCAATGAAATCATTGTAGAAAGAATTTAAAATAACAATGCACTCGCTCTGTATATTAAACTGTCAGGTAGAAGGATCTGTCTTACGTTAGTTCCGCAAACGGCCACTAGGGAAATCTGCTCGTCACCAATATTTTATGTGGAGAAAACTGTTAAACTTGGCCTGCATTGCTCTAAGTAATTTTAGTAGAAAATACGATGCCAATATAGTAAAAATCATTCAAAATGTGGTCACACTAAAAATAAATTTTAATTTTAATTGATCAATTTCAGAACTGAACTGAACTGAAATAACCTCTGGAATACCCAATAATATTTTACTCAATGTTTTAAATTGAGACTTCTCTGATTTAAATAAAAATGTATTTGAATCGAGTGCACAGAACATTTCCTAAATTAAAAAAGGTTGTAACACGATTGAATTCTCAAGTCGCAGTAGTAGAAGAAAATGAATACACAGACTCTCCGCAATATCCTCCAATTTTGGACATGTCTCTTGAAGCTAGAAAATTACGAGAAAGACAATCTTTACATAAGAAGATTCAAGACATAAAAACTGTAGAAGAAAAGCAAATTGCCTTGAATATGCCCCGGTACTATGGCTGGAAATGTATTATGTTACAAGAAGATTTAGTACCGTATAATGCTTTACCTTTAGTTCAGTACTATACCAGAAGTCATTTTGTTCCCATTGACAAACTTCCAGAGGTATATAACGAAACAGGAGCCAGTGCAGAAACTATTTCTCAAGAAATTAAGTCGCAAGTTGAAGAAGCTATTTCCATAGAAAATGATGGCATAGAGTATGTATTTTTTATCTAAAACATTCTTGTGTAAGTTTTTGAAGTCAATGTAGTCCGGTTTCGAGTCCTATAAACAGTTCAGTAATAAAATCTGTGTAATAAATATAATAATTCATATACAATGACAAAAAATATACACTTGGAAATTAAGTTACCGAATGTATTTAATTGTTATAAACATACAAATAATTGTTTCCTATTTGGTTTCAGTCGGAAATTTACACCTTTACCTGATAAATCTGAAGCTGCACAAAAGGAGGATGCTATAGCCAAAAGTATAATAAGGCAAATAAATAGAATTATACTCAACAATTTGACTGATAAAGTGCCCCATATTTTGTCTTCCCAGGTAATTATTTTAATGTTACAGCTTTTGACTTGTACTGCCATAAAAAAACATTTATCATACATAAGGCTTGGTAGACTTTTGTTATTATTTAGTACATAAAACAAGTTGATAACCATGTTTCAACTATTAGTTAAGTAAATGTATGGGCTTGCTGTTCTGTTTGCTGCTTTTTGACCCGGCATGATTTCATATGGAATCTTTTAAATTCTTGGATTTTCTCTACTACCTATAATTTAAACTTTCCTCTTGAATCACTCTATCTATTGCTGAAAACTGCATACAAAACTGTAAATAATTTAAAATATATACACAACAATACACCAACATCTTGAGATGAGTACTGTACAAGAGGCAATTGGGAAATGTACAGAGACATATAAAGGGAGACTTGATAAGCATCCCAATGTACAAGCTGCCCAGCTGACAACATGTAGATAATAGTAAAAGGCTGAAGCAAAAGGACATACTAGCCTTATAAACATATTGTTTATACAGAGTGGTCTAAGGATGAGTAGATGTCTTTACTGAAAAATACACTTAAAGACAATATTCATAGAACTCACCTTCTTATAGCTAGGTGGCATTCTGTAGTATTGTATTTTTAGCCCTTAATATGTATGTATTTTTAGGTTAATCAAACTTTAAACTTATTGATAATTGTGTCAAGAGAATCGATAATAATTTTAGATAGAAGTCAAGCTAATATGGAACTTATAAAAAACTAGCTGACCCACGCAACCTCGTTTGCATCTCCTATTGCCCGTAGCATAACAATTTTCCCCCGTTTTTGAAACATTCTTCATCATTGTGATGATATGTATGTAGCCTATAGCCTTCCTCGATAAATGTACTATCCAACACTGAAAGGATTTATAATATTAGTATAGATATCATACCCACCTTTAATTTCTAGGTAGACTTTGATGCAAGACATGAAGCATTTTGGTTTATTGGTGGTGTAAAACCACCTGCCTCAATAAGGAATTTTAGAAAGCAATATAAATGGCTACACGACAAAATTGAAGAACCTGTTGACAGACCTGTTCAGTATATAGGTATGTGTGTACTGCTGGTGGGTTCTTTTTGGGCCCTAATATGTGTACCATAAAGAATGTAGATGAGAGGGTAAGGTTACAATTTCAAAATACAGTAAGACTAGTTATGCCCTTCCAGTTAGTTGATCCTAGATCATCTGCAAGCCCTTGTTAGATCCAGGGGACACTTTTTAGGGAATGTTGAGCAAGTATAAAAAAATACTATGACTTTAAATGAAAAAAGTCAATAAAAGATTTGCTACCTTTTTTTTTTTAATTATGAGTCTCAAATACTCTAATTTAAAAAAAAAAGCTTTACAAACATTATTTGCAACACACACACATATTTTAACTTTAACAGAAATGTATTTGTGTAAGATCTGTGAAAACCTATTTTTTGTATCCTGGTGAACAATTAGGAATCTAATTTTTAAGTACATATAAATATTTTTCAACAGGTACGCCAATGCTAACAATCAGAAATAGATCACCATTGAAACCCCTCATACCATACAGTGAAGCAGAAAATCCAGCATTCAAAGTTCCTGTATTTCATCATTTGCCAAGAAGTGTAGGCTACTATGATCACCATAGGCATGGTACTAATATACCAGGTAAGTAATATGAATGATATTTTGACGTGACAACGTCTTATAATTCGATGGAGCCGGCTGCACGCACGAAAAAACATGACTCATGCGGCGTTACCTCGCTCTGAGGCGTTGCATTTAAGGCTTGAAGTGCAAGCGCGAGATATGATGAGAGAGCAAGCGCCGCATCTATCTCTCATCATTTCATCAATGTTTCGTTATGACGTTGTCACGTTAAACTATCGTCCGTAAACAGACTTTACAGACAACCATTTTTAAAAATTATCTTGATCTTAAAAGAAGTGATATTTTAATTATTTTCTTATCATTATCGTACTCTTTGCGCTGTAGCTTAGTGCGTGGTGGTTTAATTTAATTTACTACAGTTTATGGTTTAATTTACTACAGTTATTAATGATTTCATTGCTAATCACGCTCAAGTATTAATAACTGTAGTAAATTAAATTAAACCACCACGCACCATGCTACAGCGCAAAGAGTATAGTCCAAGGACTATGAAAGTCAATACTTTCACCAAATGATCCATCTATAGGCAATATTTAATAAACAATACCCTTTCAAAACATATGAATTATGTCATAAATTGAGTGTGACTTTGTTTACAGGATTTTGGCCCGGTGACTTTGATGAATTTGGTCTTATGTCTTATCATGGCCGTGGACACATTCTAGATCGGAAAGAGTCATTTGGCCCTGAAGACAATTTGGAAGCATTACATTGTCAAGCTCTAAAGGCCAGTTTCGGATGGCTGTTATCCCAAGCAAATTACCAAGGCTTCACAACATTTAATGATATGACATATCCACTCGTTACACAAACAGTTATTACAAATGGGCAATACTGGTCTTTATATGCATATCAATTGAACACAATAGAAATGCATAATGATAAATTTGACAGCAACCCTAAACATAATATCTGTTTTGGTACAAGTCCCCTGAAGCTTTACGACAGTATAGAAAATGGAAATGTAAAAGGCTTCAATGAGGAGGTTCTAAAAATGCTTATTCAATTTTACTTGAATGCACCTGAAGATCGTGATCATGAAATGAAGCCATACTTGGGAAAAGAAGAACAAGTGGTTGCTGACATAGAAGATGATAACAGACGTTGTTGGTTAGAATCCAGATACAAACATTTGGTAGCCAACAGACCAAAACACTTCTTACTTCCTGAAACATACATGTGGGAAGACATATATAAGATCAAGTTCAAGACTCGATTCTTTGAAGCTAAGAGGAGACCATTCGAACTTGGTATCAATCCATTCAACAGGCGTCTTGATGAACATTTGCCACCTTATATTCCAAAGGTCTTGCGGCCTTATCCTAGAAGTAAAAAGAAGTTTGAGACCACCTATTATCCTAAAGTTTAGGATACAATGATGTTAAAGGAGTTATGTAATATTATTTTAGTAATTTAGTAATATAAAATTTGTTAAATTGATATTGCATTTTAATGAACTTTAACAAAGCAAAACTTTCTCAATTTCTTTTTTGCTTGTTACCTCAAAATTCAGTCATCTATGAACTGATCTGAAAACTGTTAGGAAATACTTAGTCAGATATATTTGATTGATATGCAGCACGTAATCCTTGCTACTTATCACGAAAAGGCATTTGTTTCACATTTTGATTACATTACATTGTTACAACAGCAGTAACATTTCATTGCTAAATAATAAATAAATAAATAAATATTTTGGACATCTAACACACAATGCCATCTAGTCCCAAGCTAAGCAGAGCTTGTGTTATGGGTACTAGACAACTGATAGAAATACATATATACTTTTTTTTTGTAAATACATACATATTATACATAGAAAACACCCAAACTCCGAAACAAATATTTGTAGATCATACAAGCATTTGGTCCGACCCGGGAATCGAACCCGAGACCTCATGATCATCAGTCGCACACGCCAACCGATAAATAACCGATAATAAATGTTTATTTTACGCGCGTAAAATAAACATTTTACGCGCTTGAGGCGGCTTATAATCTGATAAAAAGTAATTTTGTGTACTTTATCGAGGCGCTCGTAGCCCAGTTGCACTTGGTGATTAAATACAATCACCGAGGGTAAGCAACGACAACGCGGTCAGTACCTGAATGGGTGACCGCTGGTGGCATGAGACCATGAGCGTCTCCGTGATTCCGTGATTCAGAGGTCACGTTTAGCAGTCGGTCCCGGTTATTATCATAGGATAACAGTCGTGAAGCTTAGTTGGGACGCTTTTGGTCGTTTCAGTATATAACAATGTACTCTGTGGTCGGCTTGAAAACATCCAACGGCAAGATTTACGCTGCCACAACGTTGTCTTGCCAGTCCCCAACCCGCACTCGGCCAGCGTGGGGACATATCAAGGCCTTAACCCTCTCTTGAGAGTAGACCCGAGCCCAGCAGTGGGAGATTATGGGTTGTTGATGATAGTTTACTTTTTCGTGATTTTATTGATTTGTTCTGAAGTGTTTTTAGATTGTATTCATCGTTCATTATTTATTACTAAAGTTTTGACAAGGCAACACTTGTCTGCATTGTTGTCATATATTATGTCAAATTGACAGTTGAAAACTTGAAAATACAGGAACGTGTTTACATGAGATTTTATAATTATGAAGAACTTATCTCTTTGGGACGTATCAGTAAGAAATCTTAATCTAGATTCAGAAGAAAATTTAACCGTTTGCAGTGGTCATAATGAAGACAGTTCTTGTAACGAGTTATTTGTTTGTACACATAACCTTAATGTGGTTAACTTCAATGAGAATGGGGATTTAAAGTGGAATAAAGATTTATCAGGTATCGTAAGTCCGAATAATAGTCCTGTGAATATCACATTACTTACTCTGACCAATGCTTTGCGCGTGGGACTTGCCAATGGAGAGCTTATTTCCATTTCTGATGGCGGCAATATCTGCGACATAACAGGAACTTGCGACAATGGATTATTGGTATGTTGTAGTTTTACGTCTAGTTCTAAAATAAAAAGAAAAATTTTTTTCCTTTATTCTGTTTAGAATAGAAATGTTACTTATAGTTGTTTTACTAAAAAAAGATTATAGTGTTTAGCTGACACACATATACTTACTTACATACAAATCAATCAATATTTATTGCATACAATAAGTATTCTTAGTGATACTACAAAAAAAAAGTTCTTGATGAATTAATATGCTACCAAGAGTAAAATTGACTTTTTATAGGTATTTTTAAATAGTCATTCATTCAGAATCGTAGTAAGTAATTTTATTGCATACAATAAGTATTCTTAGTGATACTACAAAAAAAAAGTTCTTGATGAATTAATATGCTACCAAGAGTAAAATTGACTTTTTATAGGTATTTTTAAATAGTCATTCATTCAGAATCGTAGTAGGTAATCAAAGTTCTGAGGTTAATGAAATTGTTATTTGTGTGTGTTTGTGTATTATGTGAATGCTCACAGAAAGAGTTGTTATACCCACCACCAAAATACTTTGTTTATGAAAATGATAAATACTTGTTTTAATTCAAACCTTGTTTTCTTCATGTTTACTGTTGATCTAGTATCTATCGGCTGCGATATAGTAAGCCGAAATCTCCTTTCTGAGAAGAGGCCTATATCCAGTTTTATTCTGAACAATATTTACGCATTCAATTATATACTTAATCTAATAAGTTAATTTGACTATCAGGCTATGGAATGGAGTCCCGATCAAGAACTATTGGTGTTAGTTACAAAAGACATGAACATGATACTAATGAACATGTTTGATCCCATCAACGAGGTGAATTTATTAAAAGATGACTTTGGAGACAAAGAGTTCATCACTGTGGGATGGGGGAAAAAGGAGACACAGTTTCATGGGTCAGCTGGTAAAAACGCAAGGGTGAAGAGTGAAGTTACTGCAGGTATGCATTCTATATTATTATAGTTAAAAAAAGTAGTGACATATCAACCAACTGCTGCTCGACTGCACAGATATCATAGTGGATTAAGCAGTTGCCAAGCCTTTGTTTTTGAAATAATTGTATACAACAGTATTCTGAAGAGCAGCATAATGTCCCTACTTGTATTTGAACCTTTGTTCTTATAGCACAACTCTTGAATGTTTGATTAAATCATTTAATCAAGTAAGAGAAATCATAGATTCCTTAAATATAAAGAAAAAAATTTGTCTTTATAGATTATTATTATAAAAACTAATATATATCACAAAAATAACTTTCAGATCAATCTTTACTGGATGATAGAGTTATCATATCATGGCGGGGTGATGGAAACTTGTATGCAGTCGGCTTCACTTTGGACGGAATCAGAAGATTCAAGGTATTTGACAATGAAGGAAATTTACAATACACAAGTGAAAAACAACAAGGCTTAGAAGCTAATTTGTCTTGGAGGCCGAGTGGCAACCTCCTTGCTACGACACAGAAAGTTAAAGACAAATACACTGTCTCTTTCTTTGAAAAGAATGGACTTAAACATGGAGAGTTTGATATTCCTGTCAATTCTACCACAATGGTAGAAAATATTGCTTGGAGTTATGACTCTGAAATACTTACTCTACAGTGTAAAGATATGGAAACAAATACACAGACTTTATTACTCTATACCACAGGAAATTATCATTGGTATCTGAAGCAGACTTTACAATTCACAAGTGACCAGAAAATAAGCAAAGTGATGTGGGATAATGATTTCGATATTGTAAATAATAAAAAACTACATGTATTTTTGCAAAATGGAAAGCACCTTTCGTATACTTGGATATGGAATGTGGATCATAGTAGGGGAAATGGAGATGATGATGCCGTAGTTGGTGTTATAGACGGAAAGAAAGTTTTGCTCACTGGCTTCAGACAAACTGTAGTACCTCCCCCCATGTGTTCTTCTGAAATAAACCTAAATGCTAATGTTACTTCTGTTGTCTTTGCCCCACAATGTACAGAAATCAGTCCAAATTCTTTCTTCGTTTACACCACAGATAATAAATTAGAATTTTACAAACACACAAATAGATTTCCTTTGCAGTATAAACTGTTCAAAGCACTTGAATTTGAAAAGGTTGAATATCCATTCCAATGTTATAGCTGGTTTTGGGTGAAGGCTGACACGATAATTTGTGTTATGGTGGATGATAACAACTATAATGTAGTTGAATACATAATAGGAGTTGATAAAATTGAAAGCAAAAATTCCAGTTCATTGCCTGCAGCCATAACAAAGATTGACACACATCCCACTGAGAATAATTCATTATTTTTGCAACTACAAAATGGAGATATAATTCTTTATAAGTTAGGAGGAGAAATTGACATTCAAGATTTTTCTTTTAACGTCTCATGTCCGAAATTTAAAGTGTTTTTGTTAGAAAATGATTTATATTTTATAGGTCTCTCTCACAAAGGTCAACTATACATAAATGATCAAATGGTAATGAATAATGTCAGCTCATACTATTTACACACACATTTCCTTTTGCTAACCACTTTGCAACATGTATTACTTTGTGCGGAATTAACAAAAGATGGCGTCAATGCGATTTCTGAATATCAGAAAACTCAATCCAATAATGTTTATAAAAGGAAAATCGAGAGGGGTGCAAAATTAGTGATTGCTGTACCTAACGATACTAGGACAGTATTCCAATTACCTAGAGGAAATCTAGAAACAATTCAACCGAGACCTTTATCACTTAAAATTATAGGAGAATTTCTTGATAAACTGCAATATCATGAGGCATTTGATCTGATGAGAAAGCAGAGAATTAATTTAAATCTTATTTATGATCACAACCCACAAAAATTCATTACCAATATTGACATATTTTTGGAATCGATAAAAAATAACTCATGGTTGAATCTCTTTTTATCTGACTTAGAAAATGTAGATGTAACTAAAACAATGTATGAAAGTAGCTATATAGCAAAATCAGAAATGCTTACACCGGTTGTAAGTTATGATTCTAAAATTAAAACAATATGTAATATTGTAAAGGAACATTTAGAACAGCGATCAGACAGAGATACCAAAATACTACCAATACTAACAACTTTTGTTAAAAAAAATACAGTTGAAGATTTGGAGAAGGCTCTCTTAATCATTAAAAATCTAAAGGTTCTAGAATCGTCTGGTTCAAAGTTACCCGTGGGATCAGATGAAGCATTGAAATATTTGTTGTACATGGTTGATGTTAACAATCTCTTTGATGTAGCACTTGGAATGTATGACTTCGATTTGGTTCTTTTAATTGCTAATAAATCACAGAAAGATCCAAAGGAATATGTCCCAATGCTGGACGAATTAAATGAAATGGAAGAGAATTACAAGAGGTTCACAATCAACAAACATTTGAAGAGGTTCGACAGAGCAGTAGAAAGTCTCGTTCTGTGTGGTCCTAGCAGACATAATGAATTGAAAACTTTCGTCAAATATCACAGTCTGTACAGAGAAGCTTTGGCGTTATTGTCGCAGAGTGATGAGATATTCAAAGAAATATCAGAAGATTTTGGTTCTTATTTAAAACTAAAGAAGCAGTATACAGAAGCTGGTCTAATTTATGAAAGTGCTAATAACGTAGACAAGGCTATTGAATGCTACAAAGATGCTTTGGAATGGGAGCTGGCTCTGAGCTTGGCCTTCACTTGGCCAGAAGACCAATTTAAGAATTTGTGTTGGTATGTTTTACATTTTTTCTGTCTTTTATTGAATTCTATGTATGGGAAATATTTCTTTTCATGGAAATATTATTTTTACTTATATCACTCTAGACCTCTATCTATATATATAATATGGCATTAAAAAAAGCTGTGCCTGTTTACAATAACATAAGCAGAAATTTACACCAAATTGTCCATATCTATTTTTTTACGAGTTTACTTTTAGAATGTGTAAGTGCCATAGCAAAAATTTTAGTTTCTTCATTATTTTTTTAGGGATCTCGTAGAAATGTTAAAAGAAGAAAAACGCCACAAAGAATGCCTCTCTATCTTGGAGCAATATTATGGTAATTATGAAGAAGTTATTACATATGCCACTGAGTTTGGACAATACAAAACAGCGCTCAGGAAATGCTGCCAATACAAAAGATCTGATTTGAAAGGTAATTACGTGAGATTTTCCATTTACTTAGTTCGATCTGTCGAATCGAATCGACTGCCTCCGTGGCGCAGTGGTAGCGTATGCGACTGCTGTGCTTGAGGTCTCGGGTTCGATTCCCGGGTCAGACCAAATGTTTGTATTACCTGCAAAATATTTGTTTCGGAGTTTGGGTGTTTTATATGTATAATATGTATGTATTTACAAAAAAAGTATATATGTAGTTCTCTAGTACTACTTCCAGTCAACCATATATTTATCCAATAGATCTAAACCTCCTTTCCAAACAGAGGCCTATGGGCAGCAGTTGCCTATAAAACTATAACTATGTGTTGATCATCATAATTTTTTCGAGTCTGTTTTTAATATTACATTTTATTTTTTTAGAAAAGAAAGTATTACCAGCACTACTAGAAGATTATAATAACTTAAGTGAATTAATAAAAACCAATTTGGCAACTTTTGTAAAGCATAGAGAACGGTTGCAAGTTGTAAGATTAAATAAAATTAAAAATCCTGTCGACACTATTGATTTTTACACAAACAAAGATAGTGATTTATACTCTGATGCAGGGAGTACTCTGGCTTCCTCTTCTAGAGGATCGAGGTAAAGGTGATTTATATTCTATAAAAAGAAAGGTTATCCTATCTAACCTTTTTTTTTGTTTATGTATGGCCCTGCCAAAATGACTACTGTGCCTGATGGAAAGCATAAGCAGAATACAAGAGTGGTGGTTACCACACTTATAGCGAATGCAGACAATGCAACAATGCAGCATGGTGACCCACACCATGACGGGCTAGTGATGCTTCTGCATCATTGGGCCTCCGATCTCGCACTCACCAACGAAACACGACAGCACGAACACTGTCATTTTACGTTAGTCTTCTGTGCGAGGGTAGTACCGCTCGCGCCCCGGTCGAGCCGGCCATGTTCGTGCTGAAATCAGCGTGGCTCTATTACCTGTATGATTTTCAACTTTTTTTATTTAAAATGTGTGTTTTGCTAGGATAAATAGGATAGTTATCATCACACTTATTATGTACACTACGACCCATGGGCGTAGCTAGGAGGGAGCTAGGTCCAAACCCCCTCCGAAATGTTTCTACACTATTGATACCCACCCCCCCACAAAAATTTAGCTACACTCGTGCCAGTACCAGACCAATAGGAGTATACCATGATTAAAAAAAGACGCAGACGATTTTTTTTGTAAGGAAAGGGTAGCAATGTCGGACTCGAACGGACTAAAATTGCACGCCGTCTCGGGTACTAAGAGCCAGGGAACCAGATGCACTCTCGAAAGGAAATGCCTGAACCCCGACGTACCTCGGGCCACCTAAGGTTTGTATATGACCCCCTCCTGTGCAGGAACCCCGATGTTTTTTTCCTGCTCAGAGAAAAAAGCGCGCGCGCTTCCGCTACCCCGGCCTGCTCTTGCTAGGGTGACAGGTTGCGCTTATGGAGATATTGTTCTGCGACCTCCGGCGTGTGAGTCGTCTGCGGTACCGAGACCGGTACCGGTCTTACCGCCGCAATAACGACGTGCCTAGCGCTCAGTAGCCCAAGTCCTCCTGTTCCTTCATGAGAACCTGGCGGAGTTGGGATTTCTGATCTTCGATTTCTGAAATCTCAGGACTACCCAACTCCAGCGCCTCCTTTGCGCCACTGATAGAGCCGGAAGGGCTCTCGCCTCCAGGTACCATGCTGCCAAGGTGACTTGCTGCCTCAAAGCAGATCGTATTATGACTTATGATCCTGATGGCCAGCAATCATTGCGGTCGTCGCAATAGCGCGATATTGTTGACCTTCAGGGCCTCCGCCCATACAAGGTTCATGGACCCCACGCGCTGCATCACCCTGAAGGCGACTGGTAGAAAATGTCATTAAGTCCGTCTTTGCCACATTTATGCATAAGGTTAATTATACAACAAATATATAATTAATTCATTACAGTAAAACTGAGTATTTAGATTTGTAATCATGTAACATTAATAATAATTATTATTTTTACGGGAATTAACGCGATCACTTATTTCAAGGTATTACATACCTCTGTTTTACCTGACGTTTCGACCAGGTTGCACTGGCCGTGGTCACAGGCTGACTGGCTCAGCGGCGCATGCCCTCCGTCGTCGAATCCGTGTAGTAGAAGGTTCTTCATCCACCCGCACATTTTCGATATTATTGATAAAATTGTTTCGCCATGTACCGTCACATACCACACTAACAGGGTCCCTATTCTGTAAGCAAACCGATGTGTTCCTATTCTGGTATTTATCCGACTACGCAGAAAAGCGAGGTGGTATGTTTTTTAACACTGGGTTCCACGCTGTAGATAATTTACAAGTAAAATTTTAACAAAATAAAAACCGACTTCAAGGTTCGACTCGATTTCTCTTGGATGCCATTATCAGATTTTAGTGTCCTTATCATGGTACCACCGTTGGGATATCTTCTTTCCATTAAAAAAAGAATCATCAAAATCGGTTCATAAACGATGAAGTTATCCCCGAACACACAAAAAATAATATATATATACGGTCGAATTGAGAAATCTCCTCCTTTTTTTGAAGTCGGTTAAAAACCATCTTCCCGATTAAAAGTTTTATGCTTTTTAATCTCAATCGCTTCACGTACAACTCTTGAATAAAAGTGACGTTCGGTGGAGAGGACTTGCGTGCGGTGAAATTCAATCCAGTGGTTGATGCCTGCATCGAGTGCATGTTCTGCAATCGCCGATTTGCTCGTCTGTCGGTTCTTCACAGCAGCGATATGCTCTTTGACCCTTTCAGCAATAGTCCGCTTCGTTTGGCCTATGTGGGAACTTCCGAAGCGGCAGTCTATTTTATAAAACAGTGATCGCGTTAATTCCCGTAAAAATAATTATTATTATAACATGGAACGCGAAAGTTTTAAAGTTAGTATGTAACATTAATTTCTTTGAGTAACTATTGCTTATTTTATTTCTAGCCGATCATTCCGCTCAAGTAAGAACAGAAGAAAACACGAACGTAAAGTGGCTTCACTCAAAGAAGGTTCGCAATATGAAGATGTTGCATTAGTAATGGCTCTGCACACACTTGTCTGTTCTACATTCGATTTGAGATTACTCATTAAAGAGGTCGTCATAGCTCTGAGTTATTTTTGCAAGGATAAGGAAGCATATATTTTGCAGGTATGTTTATTCAGTAACTTTTAACATCTTGATATTCACGTCCACACACTTAAACTACAGATTACTCGGTGCCCCGGCGAACATCGTACCGCCATATTTACGTATCTGTCTCAGCTTCCCGTAGCGGCCAAAAAAAAAGACTATTCCCGTTATTTTTTAATTTTTCTTGTACACAAACCTTGCCCTAACAATAACGAACACATAAAAAAAGAATTATTTAATTTGGTGCAGAGGATCGGAAGTTATGCGCGTACATACATTTCGGCGATTCATTTTTAGGGTTCCGTGCCAAAGGCAAAAAACGGAACCCTTATAGATTTGTCATGTCTGTCTGTCTGTCTGTCCGTCCGTATGTCACAGCCACTTTTTTCCGAAACTATAAGACCTTTAATGTTGAAACTTGGTAATAGATGTATTCTGTGAACCGCATTAAGATTTTCACACAAAAATAGAAAAAAAAAACAATAAATTTTGGATACTTACCCATACTTAGAACTGAAACTCAAAATTTTTTTTTTCATCAAACCAAACGTATGGGGTATCTTTGGATAGGTCTTCAAAAATGATATTGAGGTTTCTAATATCATTTTTTTTCTAAACTGAATAGTTTGCGCGAGAGACACTTCCAAAGTGGTAAAATGTGTGTCCCCCCCCTGTAACTTCTAAAATAAGAGAATGATAAATCTAAAAAATATATATGATGTACAATACTATGCAAACTTCCAACGAAAATTGGTTTGAACGAAATCTAGTAAGTAGTTTTTTTTAATACGTCATAAATCGTAAACTGCAATTTACCTTTCATTCAATCAACACAAATATAAAAATAAAATTAAAATTATATTATGTTACTTGCTGCTGCGGAACCCTTCATGGGCGAGTCCGGCTCGCATTTGGCCGCTTTTTTATATATATAGATTAGTTTGTGGTTAGGGCTATTACACACGGTGGATTTTTAACGCACCAACGCCGAAGGTCACAAAAAAGCAAATTTTGCGCATGTGTGTCAAAATCAAAACAAGGGTGCTGTTCAGTCCTCTCGCCAATGCAGCGATCACCTTGTGAAGTTTGCAATGTCTATAGGCCCATGAGATAGGCATTAAATCACTACGCTTGTTCACTGGCGAGAGCAGTAAACTTCACGGCGTTTCACCGTGTTCTTATTCTAAGCTAATGTAATATCAAGCACTTACTGGAGACGTGTGAATTCCCTGATATCGGCGTTCCAAGAGGCCTCTTGGTAGTTTCTCTGCGTCGTCACACATTCATAAACTCCTCAGTTGCTGTGGTACAGGTTCCCTAGTATTATTCGAATTATAATACACCCGTTTTAACTGTCGCGGATCGCGCCTAATTGACGTGACTACTAAAACTCGTGAGTCCAAACCAGACCAATCATAACAGTAACCAACGAAACACCGAATTGGATGGACAACCAGCTAAATTCCAATTAAACGGCACTTTTCAACCACCCTGGCTGACCGTCTTTACAAAGCTTCTCGTTAGTTCTATCTTGTCACTTCAAAACGTCAAACAAGAAAAAATTACAATCAAAAATGTTGCCATTATAATGACGTCCGATTTCTAACAGGTGCATACAGACGAATTTCCTTAAAACTACACATTGTACAAACTCTTTTAGTATAAATATCACGGCTTTACCCGACTGCGGACTACTAAAATAAAGGGTAACAGTTTTGGCAGTCTATGTATATTTGTATGTCTCACCATAGCCACTAAACTATTAACCGATTTTAATGAATGAGATTAGATAGATTAGTAATAACGGCCCGGGTAACATAGGGTATATAATTTTATGAAAACTGTTTTTGTTGCTTAATCGACCACAGTGATGTTATTTATAATTTTTTTTTTACTCACTGCACGACCTTTTTAACTGCGTTGTCTGCGTAACTTTTTAGTTTCTAACATAATTTTAATACTTATATTCTAATTACCTACCTATGCCAATGACACCTTATATAACATACTGTTTCGTTACAGACATCACTGGAGAAAACTTTAAAAGATATGAAGGACAGCTTCAAAGACATCTGGACAAATGAATTAGTGTTAGAAGCTACTAATGCTAGTATAGCTGCCTTGAATGTTCCAGAGGGACAAAGTGTGATACCGCAGGGTATTGCCACACTTGGTTAGTATACTACTAGTAGATTTTTATTGTTACGTCATATCGGCTGGAAGTCAAATTTGGAACGATATGGTTAACTTTTTGACGTGATAACGTCTAATCGATGAACGCCGGCTGCACGCACGAAAAAGCATGACTCATTGTAACGTTCCGCCTGAGCCGAGCGTGCAAGCGAGAGTGAGGAACAAGCGATAGAGGGGCACGATCAGTCTAAGCGTTCCTTGGAGCCGAACGGGCGGAATGCGTGATCGGTGTAGAGAGAGAGAGAGACTTAAGTTTGGGTTGTCTGTCTCTCTCACGCAAACTTATGATTGGTTGGTGTATTTCCCGCCAAATCAGTCATGCAAATTGGTACGTGCGTCCATCAATCAGCAGCAGCATTTGACGCATCGCATTAAATGTTTTCTTATGACGTTATCACGTGAAACTATCGTCCGTGAACCGACTTCACAGACAACCAATTGTTTTTGTTTCACTTTGTTTATCAGAGCAGTATAAAGTCTATGTGGCTCTCTGTACCACACCTGATCAACATGTATGCTATCTTCATACCCATATTCTCATTTTTAGTTAATTCAAACATTATTGACTGAAAACGATTGTGGATCTAGACACGCGGTAGCGTGTTAAGCCAAGTTCAAGCAAAGGAACTAGCTAGCCAGCGCCGAGTGTAATATAACACGAACCACTTTGTGCCACTTTTGACCCCTCTATAACTCATAACCTATATTTAACGTAAACACATAAAACTACGTGTGTTTAATTATATCCATAAGGACATCTAGAAGCCCAAATTTCATGAAGCTAGCTCAAACGGTTATAAAGATATGAAGGTCAAAGTCGTAAATTTTTCACCGACTTCAAACAGATTCTAGGTACCTAGCACACATTATAATACTACTATTTAAATGAATAAAGAATTAGGTATAGGTAATTTATGAAGAACCAGTTTATTTTACGCTTTTAAGTGTTTTTTTGGCAGAGAGTTTTCGTTGGATGTTTTTTGGAAGTCGGTTTTTTTACATTTATGTTTTTGGTGGGATATTAGTCACAGAATTTTTTAGATTTTTTTTTTTATGGGTAGGCTTAGGTTTTAAGTTACAGACCTATAGTTACCTATACCAATATTGTCTAATATTATAAACAGGTAGTAATCTCTGGATCTACTGAAACGATTTCTTTTACCATTAGAAAGCCATATTATATATATTAACCTGAAAAAGTATAATAGATCGTCAATTTAAAAGATAAAAAATATGGAGAAATAATCATGCGAGCGAACCTATGGGCAATAGTTGTTATATCTATATGTTTTTATGCTTATTTTGGTTTGGTTAAGAGTAGAAAATGGCAGTAAAGTTTTTCTTTGTTTTCAGAACCTCACATCAGAATTGCACCAGTGATTGCAGAAGTCAGTTGGAAACTTGAGGGTCTTGATTAAGAAAACTATTTAATAAAAAAGTTTTGATTGATTTTCTTGTTTTATTTAAATACAATTATTATAGTCTGACTTAATATCTATTAAAGCATCTACCTGAGCAAAAATAGCATTGGATTGTCACAGTACTTTTCCTGTTACTATTGAACACGACAACTCTAAAAAAATCTTTTAATTCAAACTCTTTGTACATATAATAGTTGTTGTTTACTGCTGGAGCACCACAGATACACATGTTTGCATCGTCTAGAAACTCTACTAATGTCCTTGGTATAATATTTGGGGCATAGAAGAATTTTTGTTTTAACACAACTCTGGAACTCATATCTTTTAGATTCCCTATGCAGAAATCCCAATAACTATATTTTATGGGTGACAATGGTTTTTCTTTTGGATCAAATTCGTTTTCTGATAAGTCTATGTACTCCAACTGGCATTTTAAAATACTGCAAGGTAAAGAATCTAACTTATTCTGTGATATTGTTAAGTACCTGAAAAGTAAAATGAATAGTTTTATTAGTTTAGCTAAACTGCTTGTTTGACATGCTACAAGAGCCTACCGACACCTCTCTCGTGTAGTTTATCTTTAACTAGCTTTCGCCCGCGGCTTCGCTCGCATTTAATAAAGAGTACCCTATGTTACTTTTTAAGGCGCGTCTCCACCGAAATTCGACAACACAAAAATTTACAACTTTTGTTCGGTGGAGACTCGGCTTTACAGAAACTTTTGTCACCAACACGTGTTGGCAACACAAAAACTGCCAAGTTTTGTTCGGTGGAGACCCGGCTATAAACCTCCAAGAATATGTGTACAAAGTTTCATGATGATCGGTTAAATAGTTTTTGCGTGAAAGGGAAACAAACAAACTTACATTCACATTTATGATAATAAGGATGTAAAAAAGCTAATAGACTTTTTACAGACCAAGAAATATTAAGGTTAGTAAAATATTTCTAGTGTGTACCTTAAACTGGACAATCTGCCTATTGTAGTTGGTAATTTTTCTAACATATTGTTGTCCAATTTTAATGTCACTAGCTTTTGCAATTTCCACATTGATTTTGGTAGATGACCTAGTCTATTTCCACTCAAGTCTAACAATTTGAGGGAACTTGTAATCTGAAAAAAAAAAACATTGTTGTAAACTATTCATTTGGGAACAATGATTACAATTTGTTTTTGTAGTTATATAAAGTTTATAGTAAATAGCACAATCACATTTGGCTTAGCCATTTTAGCATGCACTGAACTTTGTCACTATTGTAAGTAAAATAAACACATGGTAATAGTTTTATTATACCTGCGGTCCAAGTAGCCAACGCCAATCTACATAACCCTTTACACCAATTTGATTATTTGTTAAATAGAGTTCACACAAATTCGGCATTCGACCTGTAAAGAAACTTTAATGTTATAGTGAGCTGTACTCATAATACCAGTATCTGAGAAAGTTATTAACTAACCGAATTCAGCAGGCAGCTTTTCAATATCATTATTACTGAGATCTAAAATCGTCAACTGCTTCAGTAGTAATATATCTCTGCGAAAGTTACACAGTTTCAGTCCGTTGATATAAAGCGATTCTAATGTTCTCGGGAGTCCCTTAATTGGAAAATCACTTCTGTCCCGTATTATGAGTTTGGTGGGCGCATTATCCTTGTGTGTTACACTTAAACTTGCTAAAGGAGCTATACTTATGTTTTTAGCATCACCCGTAACGCAAGATTTTAGTAATCGCATAAAACATTTCAACTGTATAGGCTCGCTTTTGACACACAAATCGTGAGGCGGCTCTTCAAATCTCAAGGTAGTCTTTCCTTCATTTAAACACCTACTAAATACTTGTTTAAGTCTCTTTACACTGTACTTTGTTCCAGTTTTGTTAACTGAAGAAAAATGGATTATAAAGTAATCTGCCTCACGTTTGGGTTCTTTTCCTAGTGCTAACGTTGATTTTATATATTTTCCATTTGATCTTATGTTCAAACTACTATGTAATCTGTTAACAATTTCTACTTGGCATTGTAATTTCATTATTAATTAACTGATGTTAATGCCTTGTTAATTTATTGACTGTTTACTGTTTACCAACTGGCTGTCTTTGCCTTGTGCGTCTTGAGAAAAAAAAAACCGCGAAATTTCGTAAATAGCAAACTGTCAGACAGCTGCTCAGCTGATACTGCTGACAGGCTGTGTGTGCGACCATAGAGGTATTTTCTATAATTATAGAGCATACCCTTAGAGCATGTATATCTAGAGAGACAGCTGAACTGGCGGAAAGCGTGATCGGAATAGAGAGAGAGAGACTGAGTTTGGTTAGCGTCTGTCTCTCTCACGCATGCTTCTGAGTGATTGGTGTATTTCCCGCCAAACAGTCATGCAAAACCAAACTCAGTCCTTCTCTCCTCCGATCACGCTTTCCGCCCGTTCAACTGCCCTTGTAGGTATATATGCTCTAAGGGTGGCACCTGTCAACAAATAGAACTGTCAGATTAGTCAGAGTGAAGTTTTCTGTCTTAAAAATAGATGCTGGACATTCATCGCTGCAGTTTTAAATATTTTAATAATTTTTAATCACAGAACAACAATTCTGATAAAGAACGATTATCCTGCTATAATACAATCATGTCAATAACAACTTTGGTAAGTGCTGACATAGAACGTAAGATACTTAAATACGTATGAAACATACCGGCAACTGTTATTTTGGTGATTGCAGTACTACTTACATTTAAAAAGAGAAAATGCTCATGAAGACTCAATCTGGTGTTGTGGTTGGAGTAAAATAGACCATGAAAACCCAAAAGAAGCTGAGAAAAATGGTGAACATACTGAAAATTCGCAGTAAGTAACTTAGATCTATGTATGAGACATCTGGTGAAATTCAACACGTTTTTCATATTAACTACACGGATGGAGCACTGCGTAGAGTGTTGCGGGTTCATTCTCTGCATGCAGAACATTTTGTGTGATCCACAAATTGTTCTTCTGAGTCTGTGTTTGTTTCGTCCTTTCATGTATGTTTGTAACACCCAACACAGGCTGGAGCGGTCGCAGCCTGAAATGTTGGGGAGGGTCACTAATATATAATCATTTTAAGTCAAGTAAGTTAGACTTTATTGCAGAATATACAATTTAATTGCACACATTAAAAAGAAATTGATATCTTTTGTTTTATATTGGTAAATCTATTGGGATGATATTATTTGGTAATCAGGTTCTAGTAGCAGGGAAAAAGTTACATGGGTACGATTTGGGGGGGTCATGTCCCCTGTGACCCCCCCCTGGAACCGCGCCTGAACACAGGATATATTGTGATCTTTTTAAAAATGAATGTAAATTTACCATAACAGTGATTTGTTTTGTGACAATTCTAGGGATTTGAATAACTCACAGCCAAGTTCAGAAGATTTTTTGATTACTGGTGGTTTAGATGATTTAATAAAGATATGGCGTCTGGAGAATGGTAAACTGGAAGAGAAATTCCAATTGGAAGGACATTCACTTGGAGTAATCTCAGTTGCTGTTAGCCCTGATGGAAAAAGTAACAATCTATTTTTATTATCAATATTTTTTACACTCTACTAGAATCAATTCAGAGATTTAGACAATGAAAAGCAGTATCTTAGTACATACTGTCTTATATATAATGTCTTCTAACTAATTTCCCTTTGCTTTTTTTAGTTTTTAATTATTAGTTTATTTGTAATGGTCTAATCTATATCCATTATAAAGTTGTATTTTTTAAGATAATAAATTATTTATTTAGGTATATTAGTTATCCTGGCCTACAGTTGCCTACGCACTTTCTCAAGAATCAAAGTAAATAAAAAGTAAACGATTACCATTTTGTAGTTGCATTGTAAAAGTACACTAAATTTCATTGAAATCAGTGCAGTGTGAAAGTGTAACAAACAGACAAGAGTTACCTTCGAATTTATAATATTAGTAGATATCTATAACAATATATCTAATTAAAAGTTTGGAAAGAAAAATCATAGTTTAAAAAAACACACTTTAATAGCAATCAAACTAAAAAGTAGAAAATAATTTTAATGTAAAAAGCGTGGGGTGACATTATTGAAATATTTTTAGAAAGCACCCCATGCCTTTTACATTAAAATTATTTTGTACTTTTTGGTTCGATTGTTATTAAATTGTTTTTTTTTTAAACTATAATTTATTTTTTACTTTTTAGTTTGTTAAATTTATAAAAGTGTGTTTGTTTAGTTTCTTAAAACCATATTTTTTTTAAAGAACCTAAAATTTTTTTTAGTTTTTTTTCAAGTTATTGTTTTGTCATCGGCCCTTGACCCCTGTGCAAATTTTCAAGTTATTCAGACTCCTAGAAGTAGGTGAAAATGAAGTTAAAAGATTCCGTTACATACATACAGGTCAAGCTAATAAAAAAAACATAAAAAAAAGTTAACATCTTTGAACAGAATTGAGAAACATTGTTATTACTCTCAATTTAACGTAATAAATGTCATTTTATGTATTTGTTTTAGTCCTCGCAAGTAGTTCTCAAGACTCATCTCTTATCCTATGGGACTTAACAAATGGAGAAAAGCTTAAAACAATGGAAACAGGTCCCACAGATGTCTGGACTTTAGATTTTTCACCTGATGGCAAACATGTTATATCTGGGAGTAATGCAGGAAAAATTCTGATCTTTAGTGTCGAAAGTGGAAAGCAAGAACAGACGTTGGACACAAGAGGCAAATTCACATTAAGCGTTGCTTATGTAAGATATTTAATGTTTGGTCAGTCATCTATATTTTCCTTTCTAACCCACTAGCTAGTCTTATCATGGTGATGGTGATGAGACTCCTGGGGCTAAAGTACTGATGTCACTTATCCCATGGGAATGTGATGTATGGACAGATACATATTTTTAATCTAAAACATTTTATGCGTACAGTTAAAGCAACTTGTTTTACTGCATAGTGTACTGACGTAATTTCGATGTTTCACGCCTGATAGATGTATGACTACGATTGACCGCTCAACTTTTTGTTTGAGAATTTGATGAATATTCCTATGTCAGATTATGTTAAAATGTGTTTTACAAAATAAATACATATTTGTAACAGCAGAATAGCTATGTAATTTAACACTACTACTTCATTTGATTACACATTTTGATTAAAATATTTAACAAAAAAAAAAAAGAACTAAAATAATTTAAAATGTAGACAAAAATACTTCAAATTAAAATAGTAAATAAAACTGTTCTTGTCTTGTATTGTTCCAGAGTCCAGATGGCAAATACATAGCTAGTGGAGCTTTGGACGGTATTATTAGCATATTCGATGTAGCACAAGGAAAGTTAATGCACACACTGGAAGGACACGCCATGCCTATTAGAAGTCTTTGTTTTTCTCCAGACTCTCAACTGCTTTTAACTGCCTCTGATGATGGCCACATGAAACTTTACGATGTGTAAGTTAAGTTTAAAGTTGAGACTTTGGTTCCAATTTATTGTTAAATGTTAAGTCTCTGCATAATGGATACAACAGGAAGAATGAGACAGCTGATAATTGCTTAACTTAAGAAATACTAATTCTTCAAAACCAAAATACTTTGTGTCATGTTGTGGTGTGCAATATAAAGGTTCACACCTTCTGTAGCGTAGTGACGCGTCGCCATGTTCTGTTATACTATAGTTAATATGCTGTGCTGTAAATTTTCGACTAATATTCTTTAATACATAAAATAATTTCGATATAACACATCCACAGACGCCCTTCGACAGCTCAATTATTTCATTTTTGTAACATATACTTATATCTACGTACTTTCTTACTTGAAAGAAGGCAAACAGTTCAATCGCCGGAACTCGTTGGCTACATAACACACAACTTATCACTTGTGGCAACTTGGCAAAAAACAGAAATTTTCCTGTAATTTACTATGCATGATTAGACTATTGTTGATACCCACTTTCAATATAAAGGGATTATAACCTGTATTTATACTTTATTCTAGGGCTCACGCAAACTTGGCTGGCACTCTCTCAGGTCATGCATCATGGGTACTTTCAGTTGCCTTTTCTCCAGATGGAAAACGTTTCGCATCTGGTAGTGCAGATCGGACGGTCCGAGTTTGGGATTTAGACAGCATGCAGTGTCAACATGTATTTAAAGAACACAGTGATCAGGTAATCCATCAATACTAATTTAAAAAATACGGAAGTAAATCTATCTATCCTTCTGTTTGGCTTTTATGGCTAAACAGCTGCACCAATTTCAATGAAATTTGGCATGGAGATACTTTGATTCTTAAATAGTTAAATAAATAGAAGTAAATAGTTACAATTTAACGCGACATACACGTGGACAGAGCCGCAGTCAAAAGCTAGTTATATAAGAAAGTTTACATTTTATGTATTACTTGCTTTTGCCCGCAGCTTCGCTCGCATTTAATAAAAAGTATCTTAAGTTACTTCTAATACCTCCCAAGAATATGTGTACAAAATTTCATGATGATCGGTTAAGAAGTTTTCGTGTAAGAGCATAGCAAGCAAACTTACCTACGCCTTTATTAGTTGAAGTACTAGGATTGTGGTAATATTTTTTTTTAACCGACTTCAAAATAGGAGGAGGTTATCAAGTCGACTATTTTTATTTTTTATGTTTGTTAGGTACCTCATAACGTCGTAACTTTTGACTGGGTGAACCGATTTTGATGATTCTTTTTTAATTTGAAAGCTGTCGCTTCCCCTGTGGTCCACCCATTTCAATTTGGTCCACTTCTTGAAGTTGTTTT
Source organism: Diaphora mendica (assembly GCA_949125395.1). Classification (NCBI taxonomy): domain Eukaryota; kingdom Metazoa; phylum Arthropoda; class Insecta; order Lepidoptera; family Erebidae; genus Diaphora; species Diaphora mendica. The sequence continues at coordinate 19,552,430 of OX421313.1, read as the reverse complement.
TTTTTTGGTAAAATTTGTGATTATACGGAAATCTTTTTTTTTTGCAGGTTTGGGGTGTAAAGTTCAATTCAGAAAGTAACAAGATCATGTCTGTTTCAGAAGATAAAAGTATGAATATTTATGACTGTCCTTTATAATGTTAATAAGATTATAAGTAATAATAATTTTAATAACTATGACTGACTTTTATTTTCATTCCTCTAAAATTGTAGTTAGTTCAATAATTTCAAAAACCTTATTGTATATGAGTAACAAATAAGTGTACAGTTAGCTTTAAATGTAAATGGATAATGATTTACGTTTATAAAAAGAGGTTTAGGGATATACGCCATGTGTCCGGAACTAATAGTGTATCTCTCTTGAAGCAAAGGAGATTGCTAACATAGATAATTGCTAAGGAAATTCATAACAGGCTAATGTGCCATGAAGAACAATCGAAGGCGGTATGCCCTGTCGTTGGCTGCGTACCGTTACAAGACATGGTTTTCATCATGTAAAGTGGTTAATGGGATTCTTCGGAGAGTTAGGATGGCCTAAGTTTATAGCTATTTTTTATGAAACACAGTACAGCCGTCCACCGATACCTTTTAAAATCACAATTTAATTCATCATGATCACGACATGATTTAATGTACATAATATTAATTACATGGGAATATGTCTTGCAAAATTATTATCAATTTGTGGAACACCTTTGTATTTAAAGAAATAGAGTGTAACTTTTGTATTCTATTTCTGAACGTTACAAAATATGTCAATTAAAAAAAAATTGTACGATGTCAAATATGGATGGTAGTGTTGTTCACTCTCGGGGCTTTTCGTATATTCAGGGGAAAATGAGCACAAACAAAACTGGACGGAATAAGTTCATGTGTATTTCTTTAAAAATAATAAGTGGAATGAGAGCTTGGATGCCTAATATTCACATATTCTAATCAAATATAGATTTAAATCTTTGTTAATAAATGATCAACTCATGTCGTAGATGTCGACTAACTCGTGCAGTAGATTATTACTATTAAAAATACGCTATTCATTAAATAATTTGGTTCCAAAATTCACGATTTAAAGATTTAAACTCAAGGTCTTTTTGCAGTTGTAGCAAAGAAGAACTATGGAAATCAAGTTTAAGAATTGGCAACATTGATGCAAAACCCAAATAACATTTTATTTCCAAGCATATGCCTATTTTACTTTTTCATATTTTAAGATTTTTTACTATATCAAAGTACTGAAAGATACACGATTATGTCGGCGAAAACTTCAGTAGGGATTTTTATTTTAGCTGTCGTATGCAGTCTATTCTAAAAATGATTCCATTTAATCAAACATGTTTTAACTTATTTGCAGTATTCTATATTAATAAAAAAAGAAAATGCACACGACGATCCCATCTATTGTTGTGATTGGGTCAAGTGTAGTAATGCGGGAGATTCTGCGTGAGTTTTATTTTCGTTTAAGATAATAATGTAGCCTTAAGCCATACCAGAGATGGTTTCTATTTCTAACTAGGACAAATAATTCTGTGATGAGCAAGATCATTTCTTGTATCTGAGTGTCTTAGAGTACATAAATACAAACCCTTAAATAAGTACAAGCAGTTTGATTACCATAGATCAAATTCTGCCTAGTATTTAGGATTAGACGCTCACATGTAAAATGTGTCAAATTATTGTTCTTGTAAGCAGTTACTGTCACTGTTAGTGCACTGAGAATATAGTTGCCTCACTACCGCTACTCCCAAAAGTGATTTGGCTTGTCTCTTCAACACTAATAAACAATTGTTTGAATACTTGAAAACTTTGAACAATACTGTAATTTTGCAATTCAGTTATTTTAATCTTATATAATAAATGTGAATGTAGGTTTGTTTGTTACCTTTTCACACCTAAACATAATCTAAACATTGTTTTACCAATGGAAAGCAACTTTATCAGATAGTAACATAGGGTACTTTTTACTGTGATAACCGACATATAGGCAGGCAGAGCCATGGGCAAAACCTAGTAAATGTGTATTTTTGTTACAGAATTGCATCAAAAGATTTAATAGTAACTGGAGGACTAGACAGTTTAGTAAAGTTTTGGATATGCCAGTACAACAGATTAGAACTAAAACACACTTTAGAGGGCCACACTATGGGTGTAGTCTCTGTTGCTATTAGTCCTTGTGCATCAAGTAAGTATGCTTAAAACATCATGTAACATTATACTCTTGCTTTCCCAGAATCTTGGAAGAGATTTCTTGAACTAGGATGGATGTTAATCACTACATAGTATAAAACAAAGTCGCTTTCTCTGTCCCTATATACCTGTTTGCTTAAATCTTTAAAACTACGCAACGGATTTTGATGCAGGTTTCTTTAATAGATAGAGTGATTCAAGAGGAAGGTTTTTATGTATAATAAATGCATAATATAGTATGGAAACACTGTTAATTTTCGAGGTTTCTAATGTGATGTAGCAAATAAACACATTTTTTGCGCTTACATTGCAAATGCTGGTTGCACCCTACGAGATAGATCAAAATAATGTACTACAGTATTGTACACCTTAAAAAATACTACAAAAAAGTCCGCGACGGTATATGTCTATCTCTTAGGGATAACCCACAACCATTTTTTATTCCTTTCTTTTAACGAGACATAATGGCTTATTTACGAAGTGATTTTAAACAATACAGAATGAATCCTTATACAATTACGTAAATTAAATACATTGTGCATTTAATATAGATCAAAATGGCCCTTTACAGTATCTAATTTAAATGAATATATTCGAAGATATTACAGATTTAAAATGCACGAATCGTGTCGTCGGCGGGGGCATCTTTAATCCACCCGTGGGTCGCTAGTACCCTATACTTAGGAAAGCGCATACAATTTGATTTTACCAATCATGTAGTAGTAGTCAGGTGCTAGAGTTGGCCATCAGATAATAAGTGAGATGACAGATGGCACACATCAAATGTGACTTTAATCTTGTCAGTATAGAGTTTAAAACCTCATTGTAACAACGGCACACACACACACACACACACACACACACACACACACACACACACACATACACACACATACAGACACACACACACACACACACATACACACACATACAGGCACACACACACACATATACACACACACACACAGAGAGAGAGAGAGAGAGAGAGAGAGAGACACATTTACAGACACATTCACACATACTTAAGTTATGTTGTTAACTTTTTTAATTCAAGTTTATTAAAATAACAGCAATAGTGAGTGCTTCATTGGATTCAAATTTAATTCTCTGGAATACCAGTTCTGGAAAACGAATAACTGAGTTGCCAATTGGTGAGTCAGATGTTTGGAAGGTGGTATTCTCCCCCGATGGCAAACAAATGGCAACTGGAGGTCATACAGGAAAAATATTTATATATGGTGTTAATGATGGGGCTGTAAACAGAGTTTTGGACACTAGGGGGAAGTTTATTCTTAGTGTAGATTGGGTAAGTCTTCTCTTCACTTTTATTTAAAAAAAAAATTGGAGACCTTTTTGGTACTGTCTGCAATTATATTCCTTACTAGCTGACCCGTGCCCACTTCATTGGGCAGTAAACATTTTTTCTCCAACTTTGCAAATCCGGCTACCACAAAAAAGTCTTTCCACTTTTTGGGTTATTATAAATCCTATGTCACTCACAAATAACCTAGCCTTCTAGTGGTAAAAGAATTTTCAAAATCGGTTCATTAGATCCAGAGATTACCCCCTACAACGTCACACAGCCACAAACGCACAAACTTTACCTCTTTATATAATAGTGTAGATTTTAAATTTAATTTAGGAATGTACTTTTTTATTTTCATATATTTTTGCTGGATTTTTTATTTTAAATGCTGTAGTTTATAGCCTCACTTTATAGTCCAAGATCCCAGAGCCGTAAGACACAACTTATTTTCTAAAGCATATAACTTTCCGTTCTCAGTAGTCTCTTGTGTTAATACCTGAATGTTTGTGGAGCTTGCCCGGTGACACCTACGCATGTACCAGGTGAGTTTTTATATGTTATTAAGATAACTATTACAATGTTATATTTAATTAGTCAGACAAATTGCAATGACCAAACATCCCCTAAACACAAAAATTACTCAACCATGAGTATGAGTGCGAGGGCACTATGCGCATGCGCTTCAGAGTAAAATATCTTAATATTTGAAAAATGCTTTTTTAAAATTTATAATTAAAGTAATAATTTATTATTTTAAAAATAATTTAATGTATTGCATATATATAGGGAAAAATAAAAAAAATCGGAGCAGTTGTGTTTTAAAGAAAATTATATTTATTTTCTTTTAAATATAAATTATTTGATTGTTTTTGAATCATGTTCATCATCATCATAGTAATCATTAGAATTTTCATCATTGAGTACTTCGCGAAATTTGATGAGGATGATGACTTGGATGGACAGTTTCGCCTGGTACATGCGTAGGTGTCACCGGGCAAGCTTCACAAACATTCAGGTATTAACACAAGAGACTACTGAGAACCGAAAGTTATATGCTTTAGAAAATAAGTTGTGTCTTACGGCTCTCTGGGATCTTACTCTATTATGAAAGAGCCATGAGATATCAACATTGAGTCGTGTGTACAAATGTGTTCTTGATGAGTGGGATAATTGATGTGGGATAGTGGGCACAGAACTAGATTGCAAATATGTACATAACGTTGGGACTGCCCTTATAACCCTTGACTGTACAATTAATAATATGCATGTAAATGAGTAACTTACAAGTGCAATCATTTTAGTAGGAATTTTTATGATACTTTGAAAAAAAAGTATATGTGTATTTATATCAGTTCAGTTGTTTAGTACCCACATAGTACAAGCTCTGCTGAGTTTGGAACTAGATGGCGTTGTGTGTCAGACAGATGTCCGAAATATTGTTATGTTATACTAAAAGCTGTCTTGTCATGGATTCTGAGATTTCATTACAGTGTAAATTCATCTTTATCAGAGTCCGGATGGAAAATACATAGCAGCAGGTTTAGAAGATGGCATTCTCTGCATATTAGACGTACAGCAAGGCAAAGTACTGCATACAATAGAAGCCCACTCGCTTTCAGTTCGCGGTGTTGCATTTTCGCCTTGTAGCACACGGGTCGCTACCGCGTCTAATGATGGACTTGCCCGCATTTATGGAGTGTTAGTAATGTACATTCATTTTATCTTATATATTTTTGGCCCATACCCCAACCCCCCTCCCCCTATCTCCCCCCCATCCATGCCCCCAAAGGCCGGAAACGCACTTGTGACGCCTCTGGTGTTGCAGGTGTCCATGGGCGGACACCGTCAGGCGAAACGTCTGCTCGTTTGCCCTCCTATTCCAAAAAAAAAAAAACTAGCTGAGTCCCGCTGTGTTACCCGCAGATATTGTCGTACCGCGGGTGAGGCCGCGGGTTGAAGCTAGTCTGAAAAAGGAGCCTAAATTACTCTCTATACCATCAGCTACCTTTTAGTGAAAGTCCTGTCAAAATCGGTCGAGCTGTTCCAGAGATTAGCCGGACAAACAAACAGACAGACAGCCCGACACATAAGACGGACAAAAATTTTAAAAAATGATATTTTGGTATATGTACCGTGTATACATGTATGTATACATACATATACACACATCAAAAGTGTCTAGGGATCAAGCATTTTTATGCGGATTTCTTGAGATTGAGATGTGGCTTTGGCCCTGGCCTGCTCAGTCGCCAGACTTGAACCCGATTGAGCATGCATGGGATATGCTACAGAGAAGAGCTCTGCCGAATATGGAGGGTATCCAGTCGCAAGAAGACCTTTTTTTGTTGTTGCAACGAACATGGGCGGCCATTCCACAGCGTGTTTGGATGAACTCATTTTGAGTATGCCAAACCGATGTTCTTGTGTTGTTAGTGTTCGCGGTAGAAACACGGATTATTAATTGTTTAAGTTACCTCATAAAATTTTAAAGAAAACTGTTATTTCAGTCTTTTTTTCGAACTTTAATGTTAGTGGTTCAAATGTCAAAAATCCCTTTATTAGGAACATGGCAAATTTCTTTATTAATGCAAAGGTGACTTGGTTTATCGTTACTGTGACAAACGAAAACACTTTATTTGATGAATCCTTAAAGAAAATTTTAATTAATATCAATCAGGAGAAAAGTTATTGCAAAAATATATGTTGATCCCTAGACACATATGTTGATCCCTAGACACATATGTTGATCCCTAGACACTTTTGATGTGTGTACATACATACCTGTGCATTTTGTGAAAAGCGGTTATTTTAATATTACAAACAGACACTCCAATTTTATTTATTTGTATAGATTAAAATTATAAATGTAGGTATTTGTTTGTTACACTATTTAGATGTTATCTGCTAGAGGTCCTGGGTTAAAATCTCATCCACTACAAATACCTAATGGTGCTAAGATCTCGATCCTATGTTCTGTTTCGGGGTGTAATAATAATAAATCCATTTATATATGACTGCGCGTTTGGCCTAGTGGTTTAACGGTCACCACGCCGTCTCCTACTTCGCCAAGTGTCGTGGGTTCAAATCCCCGTAGGACAACACTTTGTGTGATCCACAAATTGTTGTTCTGAGTCTGGGTGTTCTTTGTGTCCGTTTCATATATGTTTGTAAAGTCCCCCGCGACACAGGATTTATTCCTAGTGCGGGAGTTGTCTTTAAAAAAAAAAAAGTATAAATAAATGGTTTCGAGGTGCACTTTCTCTAAAATATATATGAATTTAGAAAAAATATGAGTATGTTTATTAACAGGTTGGTTACTCTGCCTAATAATTGTCGGCTAGACGGCTGTGGTGAGATGTGTGAATTATTATTATAATGGACTAAAGCAAAGTCGCTAGCACAAGCTAGATTCTGGTAAAAGGGAATGGCAAATTCTGTACTGCTAGTAATATGTACTGTATGGTTAGGAGATTTGTACCGTTTGTAAAATGAATCATCCTATTTTCATTTAAATATCAATTTTTTAGAACTATGCGAAAATAATTTAAATTCTTCTCAAAAACTTATTACAACGTATTACAATTACACAGAGCCACGCTTCAGCATGCATGGGCCGGCTCGACCGGAGTGATACCACGGCCTCACAGAAAACCGGTGTGAAACAGCGCTCGCCCTGTGTTTCACCGAGTGAGTGAGGATACCGGAGGCTCATACCCCAAGGGTCCGGACGTGTTAATAACTGCAGTTCCCGGATTCCTCCCTTCACAGGCGCAGAGTGGCACACCGTGTGGTTTTAGTCGGTTCGAGTCCGACACACCGCCCCGCCGCAAGCCCCGGTGGGGTGACGGTCCGAGGGGATTTCCACACGTTAAAAAAAAAAAAAAAAGGCTCATACCCCAACCCCTCTCCCCATCTCCTCCCCATCCCCCAAAGGCCGGCAACGCACTTGTGACGCCTCTGGTGTTGCGGGTGTCCATGGGCGGCGGTAATCGCTTACCATCAGGCGATACGTCTGCTCGTTTGCCCCCTATTGCATAAAAAAAACCACTGCAATAATTCCTACGACGTTTTCTAAACTCACGCTCAAATGAAAACTAGATGTGTGTCAGATGTACGCAAGGCGCTACAATAATCCTATACATTTCTGCTATTGTCTTTTATGATTATTATTTTTAAATTTTCACCCAAGATTAAAAATCTGGAAAGTGATTTAATTTTGTTTTTATGTCCAGTGTTACTGCTAAACACCAATGCAAGTTAGATCACAAGTCGTGGGCTGTGTGCGTATGTTTCTCTGCTGACGGTACTCGGCTGGCTACAGGCGCTGCTGACGGCACAGTCCGGGTCGCCGCACGGGATTTTACTTTACTCAATACTTTTAAGGAACATACTGATACTGTAAGTATTTTGTTTGTTTTGTTATATTATTATATCCTTATTTAACACTGTTGCTCTTTCCGCCGTCGTCCTACGCGACAGCAGTGTCATCCCCATCATTGAGTGGTTGGCAGTTCACAAGTGTGCGCTTTTCTAGAAACTTCCTGCATCGCACAACAAAACAAAAATTAACTGTCGCCTGCGGTATTCCCGGACCAATACGACCTTCAAACCTTCAAGAAAAGAACGTACCTACTCCTTCTTAAAAGGCCGGCAACGCACTTGTGACGCCACTATTGTGGTGATGCGTGTCCAAGGGCGGCGGTAACCGCTTACCACCAGGCGATCCGTCTGCTCGTTTTGATCCCTATCCCATAAAAAAATAATATAAATACGGGTTTTTTAACAAGTTTGGCAATGTATTTGTTTTTGTGTAATAAATATGATTATTATTGTTTTTTCGATCGACTGAAGACTAAAGAGGAAGCAAGATTTTTTTTTAATCAATACTTTGTTAATAAATATTATGAAAAAACTTTGAAACTAGATAATGAAAAGTTTAAAATGGAATTGAATTCAATAAAAAATGCGTGGATTCCCTCCGCGCGGAAGAAGTGAAACTTCTTAATGTGCAACAGTGCTTTCATACCCCCTCCATGGTAGCGTTAAACGTTTAAGACTGTAGTCCTTGAGCGTGGGAATTTGTGATTGAACACCCACATTCATATTTTACATGCACACAAACGCATCGGGCACTGTTGCATACTAACCCTGGCAACTAATAAATTTACTTTCGGTTTTTTCTTCTAGTTACATATTTATTAACTGTTCGCCTTTGAAGAATGTTAAGAATGTCCTACAAAGCACGCAATGTATCTTAATCGTATCGGAAAGCCCGCGGGCTTTAAGTAGCTCGTCAACGGCCGAGAATGGGGTTCAAGTGTACCTATTCATTTTTAATTTATTTCATGGACAAATAATATATTTTTACACAGTATAAAATGAAGTCGTTCGCGCTATCTGTCAGCTTAGATCTTTTACAGTAATCAACGGATTTTAATGCTATGTTATGAAATAAAATTTGTATGATATATGTTATGTTAATGGAACATAATGTGTCTTAAAAATATAATTTTTGATCGCTTTTATTGCTCATATTGACTAAATTTTACTACATAGATCTTACTTACTTACGTACTTTTTTCACTTTTTGACAAAAAACGACGCTGAAGAAGTATGAAACAAGTTTTGAAAAACCGTAGTCACGTGTTTTTAAGAGTTATGGTACGTTTCTATTTTAATTTAAGTTTTTACTTTTTTTTATTTAAAATGTTTTGGTGTAGTGATAATAATAATTTATATGCAAAGTATACTTTAAATACCTAACATAGAAATATAAAAAAAATTGAATAAATACGAACAAAGTCACCAGAAAATGCTAATAATACCTATATATATATTTGAAATGTACAAGTAACACCCTTTCCGATGATACCAAACACGGCATATTTATGTCAAATTCATTTTTTAATACAGTACTTTATGTCGGCTAGAGGGCGCCACATGAAATTGAGTGACGCGACATATAGCCTATAAGCAGTGGACGATCAAGACACTTCTAACGATACCTCATTTATCCAGTTCTAATTAGTAGTTAAGGAGCTATGAGGGAACAGATGAACATACATACATAGCCTGTCAAAATCATAACCCTCCTTTGGCTTTGCCGTGGTCGGGTAAAAAAATAAAAACATACAGTTAATTTATAAACTCGCTTCTTTTTTTAAGACGGTTAAAAAACAAACTATTTGTCTTAAAATTAATATTAAGAGTGTAAAACTTTGAAATGGAAACTTCCTTAAATATATAATACTAGCTTTTACTCGGGGCTTCGCCCACACAGATTTTCATCCCCTGATTTACCCCTTAGGGGTGGAATTTCAAAAATTCCTTTCTTAGTGCTCACTTACGTTATATAAAGAACCTACATGCAAAATTTCAGGATTCTAACTTCAGCGGTTTGGGCTGTGCGTTGATCTCTGGGTATGTCAGTCAGTCAGTCAGTCAGTCACCTTCCTCTTTTATTTATATAGATTACAGATATCAGATAATGTAAGGGATAGGGCATCTATTGTTTTACAATTCACCAATTGATTAAATTCGAAGTTAAGGGATGAATAATAATGGAAATGACGTAAAGTGTAGATGGGACCCTTTTTTACAATTTTTGTCTGTCTGTCTGTTTGTTTGTGCCGGCTAATCTCTGGAACGGCTGGAGCGATTTTGACGGGATTTTTACTGATGGGTAGCTGATGATATAAGGAGTAACCGCGTTTGGTGTAGTATCGCGGGTAAGACCGTGGGGCTCAGCTAGTTTTTTTTTTCAAAAAAGACAACTTCCGTATATATCCAATAAAGCCTGTGTCGCGGGGGACTTTACAAACATACATGAAACGGACACAATGGACACCCAGACTCAGAACAACAATTCGTAGATCACACAGTGTTGTCCCATGTGGGATTTGAACCCACAATACCTGATACAGTAGGAAGCGGCGAGGCAACCACTTAAACCACTAGACCAACCATGCAGTCAAAAATAAAACTGTTATTTTAAGGTCTTTCATTATTTCAGTAGTAGTTATTCAATTCTAACAGAAATCATTAAAAAATTTTTTTTTTACTTTTTTAAAAACAATTTCTCAAAGTGTCTCGGTCTGTCAAAGTGTATTCAAAGTACTCGTCAAGACAAATCAAACGGCTCCAAACTCGATAGGTTCCGTCGTTACAAAGTTCCTATGACCACCTTCCAGCTTCAACATCAGATCAGCTCCATGTCATCATAATATAGCATTGTCACGCTATATATATATATAGCGTGGCATGTGCCACGCTATATATATGCCAGGCATATGCCTACAAAAATTCAACACAATCGGTTGAAGATATCTGCAAAATTGAGTTGCAAGATTCCGTCTTAACAAATATAGTTAGATATATACATACATAGCAAGTTAAAAAAAAAACACAAAAATAAGTTCTGTGTTAATAAAAAATACTTATTTAAATATTCTTTAAAAAAAATTAAATTAAATTCAAGAATACAAATTAACAGTTACAATTCGACACTCACTGGCAACCCACCCTAAAACTTGACAATTACGTTTTGTGGAGCTCAGTGCGAACTACAAACGGACGTGGTGTCACCTTGAATATTCGGCTGGCACTGAATTTTTTGAGCGCGATAAAACTTATTTATTGCAATTTACGGGAGACGATATCTACGTACTAAAATGTGTGGAACTTTTGTCGCTAAAATGAATGATGTTTAGAATGATGCCTTAGATTATGGCTTTTTGGTGAGAATTAATAGAAAACTAAAACGGTAAATCTTTTCTCCATACTTTTTTCTGGCGAAATAAGAAAAAAACATTTAAAATAGAGCACGAAATAGGACAGAGTGTGCTAATTAAAAAGGTCGATTTCGATGATTTTGATCTTTGTTAAGGCTTTTTTTCACAAAAATAAAGAATTATTTTATAAACGTCACTCAGTAGATTGGTAGACTGATTTATTAAACTACTGAGTTTTTTTTTTTAGTGTCAAATATGAATTGAGTTGTTTGTGTTTTGCAAAATTGCAAGTGCCTTTTCACGCGTTTTTAGGGACGCGCTCCTTAACGCAACCGTTAAACGTTTAACGCAAACTTGTTGGAAGTCGCATTAGAAGTTTCACTTCAAAAAAATGGTTGCATAATATTGACTGTTTCGAATTATAATAGCCATAATATTGACGTATGCGACTGCTGTGCTTGAGTTCTCGGGTTCGATTCCCGGGTCGGACTAAATGTTTGTATGATCTGCAAATATTTGGTTCGGAGTTTGGGTGTTTTCTATGTTAAATATTTTATTTATTAACTTTGTGCACATGAAGTACAAAAGTGGACTTAATGCCCATAGGCATTATCTACCAGTCAACCTTCAGGTGTTGCAGAAATATGATCCGGCAAACGTTGTTTTGCCATAAAAAAAATTGGGGTATGAAAAATAGATGTTGGTCGATTCTCAGACCTACCCGATATGCACACCAAATTTCATAAAAATCGGTCCAGCCGTTTCGGAGGAGTATGGTAATTGGTAACTATAACTAACACTGTGACACGAGAATTTTATATATAAGATATATTTATAGCAGTACCTATAACACAAGCTATGTTTAGCTTGTTGTGTTAGGTATCCGAAATATTTATTATTTATTTTTATATTATGTAATACATAACGCTACTAAAAAAATGGAAGGTCGAGTTTTGTATTTAAAAATTGTAAAACAAAGGTTTCCGAAGAACGAACTATTTTAGTGAGTTGTCGAAATACTTGCTACGTACACTTAGTACCTACTATAAAAAATAGGTACTTTTTTATCCATGGTACACGTAGGCACTGTTCTAATTTTGAAATTGAAGGTTTTATTTCTATTGCAGGCATGGGGTGTTCACTTCGACAGTTCCAATAGAAAACTGATATCGGTATCAAAAGATGGCTGTATAAATTTGTATGACTGTCCACCTATAAAAGTTTAATAAATATTGAAATGTATATAGTTTGCTTATTTTTGAACTTGATTTTGCTGCTACACATAGTTCTTTTAAGCAGTTTCTGCGTATTTATTTATTTTAAAGATGTATAACCCTTTGTATTGATTGTTACGATAGCTTTAGGATTATTGTTTAAGAAAATTTATCTGGTATAATACGACGATTTCTGTAGGTAGGTATTTAAAATTACAAAGTTCTTATATTGTATTTGACTGTATCTGAATACTTAACTATACGAACCAATGTTTAGTAATTCTTTTTTTGATTTTCACCGAGGAGGTCTTAATGCTACCTCCCACCATTATATATTATATTTACCCTATTTCGGGCGTTCAGGGGGAGTCAAAGAGGGCAACTCATTTTTGTATCTTGATTCGGGGGAGTAGGTATGGGATGCGATAGTCACTTACCATCAGATAACGTCTGTTCTTTTGACCACATACCATGAAAAAACTTCCAAATCTATAATTATTAAACACTAGCTTCGCCCTGCGGCGTTATCCGCGGTTCTTGTTTTTACTATTATTCTCGCAATTTTTTTTTTTTCTCTTCATAAAATCCATTCTTTGTGCTTTAACGAAAATATATTTAAAAAAAACGAATAGTGGTTCTCGAGTTTCGGGATTAGCAGCATATCTGGCGATTCATTGTTGAAGTGATAACTTCTTGGGAGTTTAGACAGCTTCGTTACGTAACGCGTTACGGCGCTGCGCCTCTCTGTCTGGCTTCCCTTTCTCTCACGCATACGGCAGCGCAGCGGTAAGTAGGGTAGGCTCCTCCTCTTTCCCTCAAACCCACTGCGCTAGCCGTATTTATCCTATATTTCAATTTAGATTAGTTTAAGTTATCACTTCTGTTGGGCGTCCTGAGACGCACACGATTTTTTAATAATATCTATATGAGCCTTAAGCCTTGTATGGATTAAGCGTTTTAGTGTACGTGTAATCCAGTCGCAGATATGTTTAAAACGCTTACAGCGCCTAGCCAAGTTGCATTCTACAAACATACTTAACCGTTTTATTAATAGAAAACTAACATATGGGAATGACGTCACCTCAACGTTAAGTCACGTAGTCAAAACAAAATATTAGCCAATAATACAAGAGAATATCAACATAAGCGATTGTAGAAAGTGAATTGCAACTTGACTATGGGCAATGACACAATATACTATAGACCGTCCCTCCCTTGGCCAATACTGTACGCCGTAAAAAGCTAGAAAAGTTCAACTAAATCTAGATGGCGCTCAAAATAAGCTCTAAAAAGCAGTTTAACAAAGTTTAACAGTATTTTATTGATGTGCTTCAATTCTAGTAACTATATTATTATTTTTCAAATATAAAACTTGCTTTGTATTGCTTGCTTTAAAAAAATGATTTTCAATTGCATAACTAAAAGTTATCACCTATGTTTAGGAGATGTCGTTGCAATCGATTTAAATAAACTTGAAAATAATTACCTATTTACTACGCTAGATGTCACATTTATAAGTTATTTGGTTGAATCAGAGAAACAATGCACTCATGAATGGCAACATTGCAAAAATCGTTCATATCTTCTAGTAGTTAATACGGAACGGCAACGTCGCTTGAGCCGCGTACTCAGTTCAAAAATATTAATTAATATGAATGTTTATTTTTAACCGACTTCAAAAAAAGAAGGTAGTTCTCAATTCGACTGTATTTTTATTTTTAACCGACTTCCAAAAAGGAGGAGGTTCTATGTTCCACTGTGTGTTTTTTTTTAATGTATGTTCACCGATTACTGCGTCAACTTTGGACCGATTTTGAAAATTATTTTTGTTATTACAATTATTTGAAAGGGTATGCTCCCGAGGTGGTCTCATTGTCACCATATCAGGATCTGATGATGGGATCCCAGGGAAATCGAGGGAAACCCTCATTTTTTTAGGCACATATTATGTTTTCGTATATTTTCTGAAGTTAACCCGGTATTTTCGTCTGGTAGTCATCATTTTATGATGATGAGCTGATGGTGTAAAGTACAACTCTTTAACGGTTAGGAGTTGGAGGATAAATCTTTAAATATCATATGTATGTATGTTACCTTTAGTCGTATTCTTTCAAATTATTTAGGTAAGCTGATGATCGAAGGTACAACTCCTTAACGGTTAGGAGTTGGAGGATAATTCTTTCAATTTCATACGTATCTATAGACCTTTAGTCGTATACTTTCAAGTTATTTAGGTTAGCTGATAATAGAAGGTAAACTCTTTAACAGTTAGGGATAAGAGGATGATTTTAATATTTCACGTACGTATAGACCTTAATTTGTATTCTTTTAGTTATTCATATGGATCGTTTTATTGAGTAGACATCCACTAAGGAAGGTATTTTGGAATTTCTACCCCTAAGGGGGTGAAATACGGGTTGAAAGTGTGGACGAAAGTCCGTCATTTTTAAGTTAGAAACATGAAACTTTAACTTTGGGCTACTGATTAAAAATGAGTAGATACGTATTTAACCGTTTCTGGATATTATTTAACTTGGTTACGCGCGACGCGACGTAATATGACCCCTGCCCCTGGTAATACCACGGCCTCACAGAAAACCGATGTGAAAAAGTGCTTGCGCTGTGTTTCACCGAGTGAGTGAGGATACCGGAGGCTCATACCCCAACCTCTCCCCCCATCCCACTCCACTATGCCCCAAAGGCGGTAACGCATTTGTCAAATTATTTAAAAAAATAATCAAACTTTACAAAATATACTATAAAACAATATATTTTCTGTAAATAAATGCACAAAAAGCCAACAACACTGGTATTCTCAGGCGGTCACCCATCCAAGTACTAACCACGCCCGATGTGGCTTAACTTCGGTGATCGGACGAGAACCGGTGTATTATCAACATGGTATGGACGTTGGCAATCAGCTGGTTATATTTAACGTTGAGTATCCAGCACTATGACATCAACTCAATGTTAAAAGTGTCGCTACAACTTTTAGCGAGAAGCGCGATAAGGAATTTCGTTCCAAAAACATTTCATAAGATTGTTTTATTAATAACTAGGTTTCGCCCGCGACTTCGTTCGCATTTAATAAAAAGTATCCTATGTTACTTCTAATACCTCTACAAGAATATGTGTTTCATGATGATCAGATTGATCAGCTAAGTAGTTTTCGCCGGAAAGCGTAACAAACGAACTTACGTTCGCATTTTTAACATTAGGGTTATTTAAAAGACACAAACCGAAAGAAAATCCTTAATTACACCTTTTTGTCATCTACAGTTGATAAATTAATATGTGCAAGCAATTCTCGACATTGTCAACTCGTAATTATCAATTTTTTTTATTTGCATACATTCACGATGAACAACATTTATAAACGCCAAAAACTGCAACAGTATATTATTAATTCATCAATTTTTATTTTGTTTTTGGAATCCATTAAAAAAATAAAATGTCAGTCCTTAGTTCCTTACATAAGTCAATTGAGAAACATACATACAAAGTTTAAACTAAAGTGAATCCATTAAAAATAAAAGTTTCAAACAATTAATAAAAAAAAAGATTTTAAAAGAGAAAAGCGGTTATTTTAAAATTAAAAACAGACATTTCCATTTTATTTATTTGTGTAGGTCTCTCTAACAATAAAATAAAATATTACATAAATTATGTAGGTACTAATATAATTAATAATTTAAAAAACGACATCTAGTGGTACATTTCGCAATAATACAATGACAATAATCTTGACAGTTGACTGTTGGGTTCGTATTGGTGTTGGGGGTCAGAAAATATCGTTGTAATTCACGATTTGATGCACTTAGTGACATCTAGGGAACATTAAGCTTACTATAAATCCACGTACAGGTCTCGCCTAGTAGAGTGTTGGTCTAGTATATATTTCGTCAGTGCTATGGGGCAGGTCCAGGCAGGTTTATGCGTTGTTTAAGGTACGGACTAACCTTCTTGTGTACGCGTCACCGATTTTGCGTAGGTACACATTGGAAAGCTTAGTCCGAACAAGGCTTTACACGAAGTTGAATATCTGGCAAAGGGTGGTCTATCCGCTTTAAGACGCGTCTGGCAGCTTGATTAATTTTCGGCAGTAAGCGGATTGGGTTCACTGGCGTATTAACGATTTCTTTGCCTAGGATTTAACTGCTCCTACCTAACTACAAATACAGGTATATACTTATATACATACATATATATGTATATACTATAACTTTGATGCTTTCACTTCACTGTGTTCTTAACTATACTTAACTTTCTACCAGACATAGTTATACTAACGGAATGTCGTCTTAATGACTCAACCACTTTGGTACAATTAAATGGATACGAATGCCACTACTCCAGGTGCTACTTAAATCAAAATGATAGCCTAGCAATACTGTACAAAACTGAACTAAAGGTGACATTAGGGAAGTTTAGGCCGCCGCTTAGGGAAGCGAACTGTTTACTGATTACCGTAGGAACGGAACTAACCATTTGTGCCATCTACAGGTCGCCATCTTTCTATAACATACAGAACTTTTGTAACTAATTAAATAGCATCCTGCAAGTCTGTAGGACGCCTACATGTGTCTTGACAGGTGATGTCAATATTGATATCTCTTTCGATACCCGAGATAATCGCGCGAATGAATATCTGGACTTATTCAGCCACCATGGCTATTACCCTGGACATCAACTGCCTACCCATGATAGAAGCTGCCTTGACCACGCCCTGATTAAAACAAAAAAGACAGCTTCAGTAGTGATTTGCCAAACTGGGCTAACTGACCACGATACTGTGATTATTGGCATCGGCAGCTACGTCAAACAGAATACATCCCAAGACAATAATAAGAAAAAGGTCAAAACTGATTTTCCTAATTTGACTAAAGAGATCGAAAAATTCTCGGATATAATGATGTTGACAAGGCTACTAACGAATTTACAAGAATTCTAGGCGAATGCATAAATAAACACACTATAACTACACTAATCAGAAACTCCAAAGAAATAAGGAAACCCTGGATGACCGAAAACCTACTAAAGTGCACACGAAAAAGGGACTTGCTACATTTAGAAGCTAGAAAAGAATCAAATAAAAATAATGAAGTTTTGCAACAAAAATATAAAGATTACAGGAATTACTGTAATACCATTTTGCAAAACCTTAAAAACGCTTACGATAAAAATCTTTTAGATCGATCTAAGGGCGACAGTAAAAAATCTTGGGCAGCAGTCAAACAGATATGTAACATTAACAATAAGTATTCTAAAAACCTAGAGTTGCTTCACGCACACCAAGATCAGCACTTCTCTCTGGATATAGCCAATAACTACTTTGCTAACGTGGGCGCTCAACTCGCTGAAGAAACTTTGATAGGACTGAATAAATTAGAATCTGACTTAATCCAAATGATAACACAGTCCTCTGAAATTACACTCTCGTATTCTGGATCCTTTTTCATAAATCCAACAGATGAAAGAGAGGTTAGCACCATTATTTCGAACCTTAAACGAGACTCTGCACCAGGGTGGGACGAAATTACAAATTATGTTATTAGACTGTGTCAAAGATCACTTGTGATCCCGATCACTCATATTTGTAATTTAAGTCTAACATCAGGAAAAGTGCCATCTCTAATGAAAGTAGCTAACTTACACCTGATTCATAAAGCAGGAGATGCTACTGTAGCATCCAATTATCGCCCTATTTCTCTTTTGCCAGCGGTGTCAATAATTCTAGAAAAGCTAATGAATAAGAGACTATTAAACTACTTACAGAAACAAAACCTTCTTTCAGTAAACCAGTACGGCTTTCGAAGTGACAGGTCGACGGAAGATGCTGTCACCAATCTAGTTGATTTTGTAACTACAAAACTGGATAGCGGAGAAAAGTGTGGGGGAGTCTTCCTCGACCTAGCCAAAGCTTTTGACACTGTTTCGAGGCCTATCCTCATAAAGAAACTCGAGTGCACTGGTATAAGAGGCATTGCACTGGACTAGTTCAGCTCTTATCTCACGGAACGCAAACAAAAGATCTGCATTGGTGGATTTGAGAGCTCTCTCGCTCACGTTGGTTATGGGGTACCCCAGGGCAGTGTACTCGCACCTACACTGTTCCTCATATACATTAACGATCTCTGCTCGCTTCAGCTAAAAAACGCTCAAATCTTTGCCTATGCAGATGATACCGCTATCATCTTCCACGGCAATTCCTGGGAGAACACATTCAACGCAGCGGAATCTGGTATGAAAAGAGTGGCTGTCTGGCTACAGCATAATTTGCTCAGTCTAAACGTGGACAAAACAGAAACAATTAACTTTAGTGTATCTGGGAGAACTTCAGCCCCTCTATCGCACAGACTTAAATTACATACTTGCGATTACGCGAAAGGAAATACTTGTGACATCATAGAGTTCGACAGAGTCAACAGCATTAAATACCTGGGCATTTGCATTGATCAACATTTGACATGGCAGATACAAAATAGAGCGCTGAGCACAAGAGTTAGAAAACTTGTTTATATTTTTAAGCGACTGCGGTTAATAACAGACCTTGCAACAAAAAAAATTTACCAGGCCTTGTGCCAGTCAATCTTGGGTTACTGCATCGTGTCATGGGGTGCCGCAAGTAAAACCCATCTCATCGTTGCCGAGCGCGCTCAAAAACTAATTCTAAAAGTGATGCTTAAGAAAAAAATTCGCTATCCAACAGATCAGTTATACGAAGTTGCAAAAGTACTTACAGTACGCAAATTGTACATTTTGGCAGTTGTTCTCAGATTTCACAAAACAGCACTTTCCACTGTACTAATAAGCGACCGATCACAGAGAAAATGCAAATGTCAAAAGCAAATCTGTAAACTACGGTTTGGCAACAAAGCTTTCGCTTTTATGGGCCCTCATTTATATAAAAAAGTCAACAAGGACTTGAACGCTATTCAAACGACTAGATACGTATTTAAGAAAAAAGCTACAAACTTACTGATAGATTTGGATTACTCCAAAACCGAACAATTTATAGCTGTTTCGTGAACAAATTAACACATCCATACACATACCTGGACGCACATAAACGCGCACACACACACACACATACACACACACACACACACACACCACATACACAACAAAGACACCAGCAGTGAGCACGCACGTACACTTCCAACTATATAATTATGCACTCATACATTCAGACTTTGATATTGTGATGAAAGTGACTGGACCTCACAACACAGGGGATCCTAGTGTGGGGTTCCAGTGCTTATTAAATCAATACTGTGTAAAAAAAAAATTTGAAACTCAATAAATGTTATTATTATTATATAGGTACTACAGAGGTTATATTAGGGGTGCCTATCGTATATATATTTAGTGCTTCGTAACTAAAATGGCAAAAACAGAATCATTTGTTTACATCACTACAATAAAAGTACAATAAACCGAAGACACTCATATACCTAATCATTTACTTATAGCAAAACATTACACTCATTCTCTATTTATCTGTCATACTGTCTACGTCAGATAAATAATAAAATGAAATTAAAATATAATTTTTTCTTTTAACTTATAAGCATAGACACAGTTGCATTCTGTTAAAATAAACAAAGTCAGATTACCTTATACAATTTGTTTATTTTTGGTAATTTGGACATCTAACACACAACGCCATCTAGTCCCAAGCTAAGCAGATCTTGTGTTATGGGTACTAGACAACTGACTAATATAAATACCAATGTACTTTGTTGTAAGGACATACATATTTTACATAGAATACACCCAAACCCCGCAACACATATTTGCAGATCATACCAACATTTGGTTCGACCCGGGAATCGAACCCGAGACCTCAAGCATATCAATCGCATACGCTACCACTGCGCCACCGAGCATTAGCAACTTGAACACATATGTGTATTAACCATTTAATGTTATTAGTCTGTTAGCCTTCTTCAAAAGCAATTAAATAAATAAATGGCAAAAAAACACTAATCGGTAATTCATAACGCCTATTTACTATCATTGAAAGCATCAGGCAAGATCCATATCGCATTATTGAGTGACTGGTAGTCAAACTAAATACATAAAGGGGAGGCACATAACAAAAATATTTACATTGGTAGCAAGTCAATTGGTATCGGCTTAATTTGCGGGGAATTATGCGGCACGGTCCGCCGGGAAATCAACTTTACATTCAATTTCCCGCCAGTGCACAGATAAAAACCAATCTCTTCATTTTTACCTGCGGCGTGAGTTTAAATCCTCTTTTTTAATGTTTCGTGTACCTAACCCTATCTAGGGGTACGTCGAGACGATGCGACTGAGGCGAGGTCAGTGGACTTCTGCAATCGTTATACTTTCTACGACAATGTATAAGATGTTATATTAAATAGTTATAATGCATTAGATTCAATAATATATGAATGCAATGCATGTAGGTAGTTACATAATAATTTTCTGAAAGAATTAGTGTAAAATCGGCCCAATTTTTTACAAGCTTTCTAATAGGTCTTTACCTATGAAATTGCCGTTTTGTATGCAATAAGTGAAAGTACTTATTTTTTCAAACTTTTTTATTTCTGTTATTCGAAGTAATCACCCATGCAATCGACGCATCTTTGCCAACACATTGGCAGTTTATTGATGCCCTTCTAGTAAAAATCAGCTGGACGGGAGGCAACAAACTCTTCAAAGGCATTTTGTACTGCCTCTAGGGAATTGACTTTTTTACCCACTAAAAAGTTGTCTAAATTTTGGAAAAAGTAATAGTCGGTAGGTGCAAGGTCTGGTGAGTATGGCGGATGAGGGAGAACTTCCAACCCCAGCTCTTGCAGCTTGGAGACTGTCTGTTGCGCAGTATGGGGTCGCGCGTTGTCGTGAAGGAGCAGTGGGGACGACCGATTGACCAAAGCTGGTTGCAGATGTGCAAGCTTCTCCATCATTCTCTCCAGTTCTTCACAGTACACATCTGCATTAATGCTCATGCCGTTTTGTAAAAAGCTGTGGTGAATCACACCCGCACTAGACCACCAAACAGTGACCATCACCTTTTTAGGGGTCATTTTTGGTTTAGGGCATTGCTTTGGTGCTGAACCAGGGTCTAACCAATTTGCTGAGCGCTTTCGATTGTCGAACAGAATCCATTTTTCGTCGCACGTAACAATTCGTTTCAAAATTCCTTCATTTCTTTGCCTGTTGAGCAGCGCAAGGCAGGTCTCGACGCGTACGTTGCGCTGGCGATCGTTAAGGTCGTGGGGCACCCATCTATCAAGCTTTTTTACCTTGCCAATTTGTCGCAAATGGATCAATATTCTTTTGATGCTTACACTAAAAGCTGCAGCTAGCTCAGCTGTAGATTGAGTTTCGTCAGCTTCCACAATCGCCTTTAATTCATTATTGCTAACCAAAGTCTCCGGACGACCACGAGCTTCATTTTTCAAGTCAAAATTTCCAGAACGGAACCGGGAAAACCGATAACGGGTTGTGCGTTCGTTTGTACAGTTCTCTCCGTAAACGTTTTTGATGTTACGTGCCGTTTGTGTCGCATTGGTGCCACGACGGAATTCATATTTCATAATTACACGAATTTTTAAAGTATCCATTATGACGAAAAATGTTCAAATGTAATGAAAATACAACGCTAATCAAAAAACAAAAGACTGAGTTTGTAAATAGAATGTCATGGTTTTGAAACAAAATTAATTTGAATTTAGAATACAGAGCCATTACAAACTTTTTCTTTATTTGAAATGACCAGTACTGAAGAAAGGCAATTTCATAGGTAAATACCTAATATTAACTTGCAATATATGTATGTATGCAGATATCAGCAGATATCTTCAACCGATTTTATTGAAATATTGCAAGCTTAGGTATACAGCGTGACAATACAATATTATAATGACATGGAGGTGAATAGATGCTGGAGCTGGAAGGTGGCCATAGGAACTCTGTAAAGAAACGTCGCAACATCATCGAGTTTGGACTCGTTAGATTCTTCTCGACTGTCTCGAGGCATTCCAATAAAAGCTTGTTTTTAAAAAGCTTTTTACTTCAATTTATTTTAAACTAAACTTTTATCTAGCCGTATTCCCTGGAATGTGGTCACTCAACTTCTTCACTAATGTTTCATGCGATGCTAGGTTCTGTACCTAATTACGTCCTATTTATTGTATTTTAGAAAATAGTAAACTGTGCCTTTATCAGAACAAATTAATAAACGTTATTCTGTGCCACATTACTTTCTACTAGTGTTTGGTTATTTCTCGCATGCTCACTTATAGTACTTAACAATTGTTTCGGTAACCACTAACCAGCCTGTTAGTCTGATTGTTAGTGATTCTGACTGTTATGCCAAAGGTCACCGGTTCGATTCGCAAATATGACAAATTACTGCACTACATTTTTTTCGGTTTCTGTGTACTATTATTTATAAAAATTTACCTACCTACTTAGAAATATTTGAATAAGTTAATCCGGAGTCTTGTTACTGTAGTAGCTACTAGTGATGTTCCGGATATCCGTATTCGTATCCGCGGATATCCGAGCGAAAAAGCAGATCCGTATTCGTATCCGTTACTTTCCTGGCGGATCTTTAACGGATCTTATTAATTTTCAATTGATAGATAGGATGAAATCCTATATACATAGATGATTAAGCTGAATTAAAAAAACTAATAAATTTATATCAGATTTTTTATTTCTCAAAATCAAATATTTGGCACCTCTATATCGCGAAAATTTATAGTAGTAAGTTACCATACCAATAAAACATAGCTCAATGGTACTAAATTAACTATATAACGAGATCAATTTATAGAAAGTTATAACAACACTTTTATAATTATATAAGATAAGAAAATGAGAAAACCAAAACCTAAATCTCTGTTTTTTTACTATTATCATGAGATCAAAAATAAATAAAGTTATAAGATCACTTTTACAAATAAGAAATAATTAGAAAACCAAAATAAATTCTAATTTTATGATTATTCTAATAAAGTAAATTAATACTGTTTGCCACATAAAGTGTGGCCAGCTGTATTAGTTTACCGATTGAGTAAGAAACTAAAGATCCGTATCCGTGTCCGCGGATCTTGACACCAAAAATCCGTATTCTACTGCCTCGTTGGTCTAGCGGTTGGCGTGTGCGACTGCTGATCATGAGGTCTCGGGTTCGATTCCCGGGTCGGAACAAATGTTTGTATGATCTACAAATATTTGTTTCGGAGTTTGGGTGTTTTCTATGTATAATATGTACCTATGTATTTACAAAAAAAAAAAAGTATACATGTATTTGTATCAGTTGTCTAGTACCCATAACACAAGCTCTGCTTAGCTTGGGACTAGATGGCGTTGTGTGTTAAATGTCCGAAATATTTATAATATTTATTTATTAAAATAAAAAATAAAAAATCGGATCCGTATCCGCGGATATAAATTTTTAACGATCCGACTCATCACTAGTAGGTACCTGGTACAGGCTTTGCTTTATTTAGGATTAGACAGCCGTATGAGGTATGTGACAACCAATATTTATTTATAGATAACTTACCCACATAGTTTTGTGACGTCGGTACAGGTATCTATTCTCTACATAGTAGTTAGTAGTAATGGGCAGTTGACATGTCGCATTGTGCAGTCTACATACACGAAAAGTCGGTGGCGGGCAGCGGAGGTATCGGTATCGTAATCACGGCCGCGCCGCCGGCAGCTCCATTCAATGAGATGAAATCACTATGCGGCTGTATGAATAATTCAGGTGCGGTACATCGGCGTGGAGGGGGTGATTCGATGTACCCCCACTATCGATGATATTGATATAAAGTTGACAAAATATGTGTGGAGGACGACGCGACGTGTCTTATTCCAGTATCTAACTATATGATCTCAGATTGCTGGGTAGGTAGGTATATGTTTTAAGGAAAGTTGTGGAAAACGGTTTACAATAAATCTAGAACTCTATACATTATGACACTGTTGTTATCGTGTTAATAATACCGCTCCCAAAGGCTTTTTCACATTACTAATGTGAAACACATTATATGTAAAATGAAGATTCTAATGTGACATTAGAATCTTCATTTTACATATAATGTGTAGGTAAGCATAAAACGACAAATTATAAAAAAAAAAAAACCGACTTCCAAAAACATCTAACGAAAACTCTCTGTCAAAAAACACTTAAAAGCGTAAAATAAACTGGTTCTTCATAAATTGCCTATACCTCATTCTTTATTCATTTAAATAGTAGTATTATAATGGGTGCTAGGTACCTAAAATCTGTTTGAAGTCGGTGCTAAGCCAAAAAGAATACAAACGAACAATTACAAAAGTCTAAGCGATAGTCACTTGTTTTCGTTAGATGTTTTTGGAAGTCGGTTTTTTTTATTTGTATAAAAAGTTTTTATTTTACAGTTTTTAGTGCAAACAATCGTAGGTAAGTAGTAAGTTGAACTATTTCATCAAATTTCATCATCAAGAATACAAATTAAGGTACGTGTAATATTAAAATCATCCTCTAATCCTTAACTGTTGAAGAGTCTAAACTTCTATCATCAGCTCACCTAAATAACTTGAAAGTATAAGACTGAAGGTCTTTAGATACGTATGAAATTGAAAGAATTATCCCCCAACTCCTAACCGTTGAGGAGTTGTACCTTCCACCTTCCATCATCAGCTTACCTAGATAATTTGAAAGAATACGACTAAAGGTAACATATTTACATTTATGATACTTAAAGATTTATCCTCCAACTCCTAACCGTTAAGGAGTTGTACCTTACATCATCAGCTCATCATCATAAAATGATGACTACCAGACGCAAATACCGGTGTTACTTCAGAAAATATACGAAAAACATAGTATGTGCCTATAAAAGACGAGGGTTTGCCTCGATTTCCCTGGGATCCCACCATCAGATCCTGATATGCTGGCAATGGTACCACCACGGAAGCATACCCTGTCGAATACAAAAAAAAATTCAAAATCGGTCCACAACTGACGGAGTAATCGGGTAACATACATAAAAAAATAAATAAAAAAAAATACATACAGTGGAACATAGAACCTCCTCCTTTTTGGAAGTCGGTTAATAATAGTAAGAATAATAAAACAATTAGCAGCTACATGGAAATAATTCAAACAACTCGATCAGTTTTGATCTTGTTTATTAGCAACTATTAATTTTAAAATAATCGCTGAACATACATAAAAAAAAAAAAAAAAAAAACATACAGTGGAACATAGAACCTCCTCCTTTTTGGAAGTCGGTTAATAACTTAAATAGTTTTCCTAGAAATTAATTTTAACAAATATAGTTTAATGATGGTATGAAATGGCGGGAGATGAGTATGAGACGTGTGCGAGGGGAGCAGAGTAAGCTACCTTGGCTACGGGAGCAGCATAGGCGATCTTTGTTACGGGAGTGTGCGCATAGACGGGAGCGGCAGCGACAGCGATTTTCGCTGGAGCTGGGTAGACTGGTGTTCCTTCGTACTTCACGACGGCGTTGAAACCGTTGTGCTTGTCAGCGGTGTACTCAACAATACGGTGTACTCCATCAGGTTGCACGAGAGAGTATGAGCCGTGTACGGCGTCACCGGCGCGTGATTCTTGCTGCTGCTTTATATCACCACTGTGTGTGTCGTACACGGAGTATGAGAAGTCGTAGTGAGCAGGGGCTTCAGGCTCAGCGTAAACCACCTTGGTTAAAGGGAGCAGGGGGCCGGCGTAGGCAGCAACGGCCAGAGACAGGATAATGACGAACTGGAAAGTGGAATAAATGGATTAAGATGTTAGTCAAAATTAAATGTTGTGACAGTCTGTGTGTTGTAAAAAAGAGTAAGAACTTACCTTAGCGACCATTGTTAAAGATTGCAATATTTGATATGTTGTTTTAATGTGCGTATCAGTGGATGACTGTAAATAATATGTGATTTGCTGCACTTTTTATATGAGAATTATCGCCTACTGTTTGATCTAGTTGACATATGCGCCGGGGGCACTACTAAATACGCTTTATAGTGAGAGGTGAAGGTCAACACGCCGAATTTTTTTTGCGTTACATTCTCGATTAGAAATTGTGACTTGATTGATTAATTTATCGAACGATATAATTTAGAACTCTCATATGTTTAAGCCTACTATAAGGTTACCTACTTCGTGGCTATGGATGGCTCATGGTATTTCCGAAATAACCTACAGATATTTGTGTCTGTCCCTTAGCCAAGCCTTACTATATTAGATTTAGTTGTAAACTGTTTTCAAATACCTACTTACATTTATTTAAAATTTTATGAAAGGACACTGTTCTTGACTAGACATAGTCTTTTGTCCATTCGAGCGATCTTCTCATTTAATCTAGGCAAAACAATACTGTTTAGGTATGTGGCTACATTAACTTCTATCGGAACTAGCCCGACTCCACCCGCGTTTACGTCGGTTATCACAGTAAAAAAAGTAGCCTATGTCGTTCCTCAAGAATTAAAGTTTCTTCATGTTTTTCATTAAAATGGATGCAGCGGTTAAGCTGTGAAAGCGTAACAGATAGATTTACTTTCGATTCCTTACTTATTTATCAATACTTTGTTATAATAATGATATTGATCATGAGACTACAACTATCTAATAAAAGTGTCAAATAATTGAAAAAGTTAAGAAAGGTTATAAACTTGACTAAACCCCGGCACTGTGTAGGTTTTTATTCAATGAAAGTATGTAAAAGAGAATGTAGGCAATGTCTAATGCAACATTTATCTCATTAACATTAGCCGTTAAAGTTTCACAAACTTTTAGATTAATTGCTCCACTTCTGAGGGTCGCAGCCGCATGTGTTATATTTATATACCTATGCTTCTTCAGTGAAAACTTTCGAAAAATTCTAACCTGACTAATTGTTCAAGAGAACAGCGCCTTTATTAAAGATAAATATATATTTCTTTTTCATTATATTACTAACTGTAACTTTGCCTGCGTCTCATTTTAAACATGATCGGTCTTAGCGTATCTAATGATAATCGTCCTATTTTAGGCACGCCAACAAAACACACATTGAAAAAATTTATTGAAAATCGGTTAGATTGTTTCGGAGTTCAACGTAAGCAACGACGTGACACGAGAATGATATATCTATACTTATAATGAAAATGTAACAGGCCCAATTCTGTACATTAATAGTAGATTAGTAGCCAAGGGCTGTAAGGCATCAATTGCAGCCCGAGATATTGGCAATTGGTGCTTACACCCGAGCTAACTATTCTGCTTTACATCTCGATTGTGAGGTAAGTAGAAAAAAAGCGGCCAAGTGCGAGTCGGACTCGCCCATGAAGGGTTCCGCAGCAGCAAGGCAGTGGCGAACCTAGGAATTTATTTCGGGGGGGGATACCATCTTTTGTAAACCTTAGAAATGCATAAACAATTTTAGTGTAAATGTTACGTATTATGTATTGTATAC
This sequence comes from Diaphora mendica, assembly GCA_949125395.1. Taxonomy (NCBI): domain Eukaryota; kingdom Metazoa; phylum Arthropoda; class Insecta; order Lepidoptera; family Erebidae; genus Diaphora; species Diaphora mendica. The sequence continues at coordinate 19,524,545 of OX421313.1, read as the reverse complement.
ATTGCCTAGGCATTGTAACGTTGCTCAGGTAAACGAATAAGTCGTACGAGGCGGCGACGATACTGGCGCGAGCCCCACCCGCCGCCGCCACCCGAGACAGCACCGGATCATGAGCCCGGAATGCTTCGGCGGAACGCACATACGCAAGCCCTACGGGCTTGTCGGGTACGGCTCGAAATCCAGGGCTGTGCCAGCCAACACGCTGTCGGAGCCGTTCTGCCGAGCTTCGAAGCTCGGATAGAGAAAACCGACTGTGTCACCTACTGATTTACTCAGATACTTATCGGGCACGGTTGCTTATGTGAGTATCTGAACAGAATCGGACGTGAGGCTCCGGCACAATGCCACCACTGCGGGTCCACCCAGCACACGCTGGAGGGCTGCCCTGCGTGGGAGTCCGAGCCTCGAGTCCTGGTCAGACAGATCGGACAAAACCTGTTACCACCAGTATTGATCGCGGCAATGCTGGCGAGTAGTGTGGGATGGGAGGCCGCGGTCTCCTTCTGTGAAGAGATGTTATGCTGCAGAAGGAGTCCGCAGAGCGGGATCGAGAAAAGGTAGATCCGGCTCCCAGGAGGCAACGAATGGGACGCGATAGAGACCGTTAACTCCCCAATCATCGCTTAAGGGTCGTTGTGGCCACATTTAGGGGAAATGGGGCCGCTGCAAACGACTCGAGACCTGTGACACCGGGGTGTCGTCTAAGGCGGGTCGGTGTCCCGACTCTTACTGTGTAGAGCGGTGAGAGGCGCGATAGCGACCTGTCCCGGGGGTGGTACGGGGAGGTACGGCAGGGGGAACTCCAGAAGCCACTGATGCATTCCTGGAGCTCCCCCGACAGCCGAGGTAGTCCGCTGCGGGGTTTAGTGGGTAGACCAATTCGCCGGGAGTCCCACACACGGCGTTCATGTGTCCCCCCACGGAGGGTATTGTAAAGAAGAAAGGTTAACGAATAAGTAAACACAGAGAACAACCGAAAATCACATGTTTTTATTTGAAGGAAAAAAGTATAACTTTATAAAATTATTCGTGGTAAATTCAATATGAAGAAATTTTCATGGAATTTTTGTACTCTTACAAATGATTAAAAATAAAATCAAGCCGCGTTTATTTATTGTGCGCCAGCTTGTTAAGGATGTTTTTTGGGTTTAGAGGAACATCTCGGTGTCCTGTGGTGCTTTTCAAATAAGATTTCACTCCTCTTAGAGTTGAAAACGAACGCTTACATGTTGCAGTTGTTACAGGAATCGTGGCACCAATTCGCGTCGTCGCTCGCCAACAATCGTGAAGTTATTTTTTTATTGAACATAAATATTTCGGGGGGGGATATATCCCCCATATCCCCCCCCTGGGTTCGCCACTGCAGCAAGGAACATAATATAAATTTTATTTTATCTTTATATTTGTGTTGATTGAATGAAAGGTAAATTGCAGTTTACGAAATTCTCTTATTTTTGAAGTTACAGGGGGGGACACATTTTACCACTTTGGAAGTGTCTCTCGCGCAAACTATTCAGTTTAGAAAAAAAAAATATTAGAAACCTCAATATCACTTTTTGAAGACCTATCCATAGAAACCCCACACGTAGGGGGTTGACGAAAAAAAAATTTTTGAGTTTCAGTTCTAAGTATGGGGACCCCCAAAATTTATTGTTTTTTTTCTATTTTTGTATGAAAACCTTAATGCGGTTCACAGAATACATCTACTTACCAAGTTTCAACATTATAGGTCTTATAGTTTCGGAACATGACACATATAACATGTGACATACGGACGGACAGACAGACAGACAGACATGACGAATCTTTAGGGGTTCCGTTTTTCGCCTTTGGCACGGAACCCTAAAAACCGGCATTATAAGAATAAAACATTTTATTTGTTGAAATTTATAGTGAAATGAGAACAATTTTCAAATTTTAAGGACAGGTGTTTTTTGGCTATGTTAATAGTTTGAGATTGTGATATTTGTTGGTCATGGAGAAAATCTGACGGGATGAAGCTTTCTTCAGCAGAAATTGATGGTTGCGGATCATCTCTTGACAAAGATGTTTAATTTTTTGAAAGCTGAATAGTTTTCGTTATTTTGTTGGTAATTTTACTTTTATTTTGTATGGAATCTTCAATGTAACCTTCAACGACCTTGCTGGATTTCCACCCACCGTGCCTTAAATCCCAAAATCCCAAAAACAAACAATATTTAAAGTAAAAGTTTTCTATTCCCGCCTTTTTTCATTAAAAAGAATCAAGTAAAGAACTTTTTAATTTTCTTTTTCAAGAACGAAATTGAGCTTCGCCGTTCGACATTTAGGTAAAATTGATGAATATTACACTCACACGAAGACATGGCTGAATAGCAAAGCGACCTCTTTGGTCATTGGGCTGAATACATGATGTCTATTGCCAGTATGATGGATAGATGTACGCTAACTTTTTGAAAGAAAGAAGTGGTTTTTTTTTAATTACTTACCGCCCTAGGGCTTTTCTAGCTACATTATTACCCTAGAGCGCTAATTAGTCACCTACAAGCCCCATTTGAAGGTAATAAGAACCTACTTACAAAACATGAGAGATGTAAAGATATATTGAAAAAAATTTTTGGAGGGCACTCTACTCGTACTATCGACTAGCTGACCCGGCGAACTTCGTACCGCCATATTTACATATCTGTCTCAGCTTCCCACAGGCAGTGTACAGTCGCGGACAAAAAAACCACTTTTCCCGTTATCTATTTTTTTTCTTCCTAGCAAAAAAAGAATGAATGAAATCGGACTATGTGTTATTGAATTACAACTAAGTACATATTTTAACTGTCATCCCCTCTCTCCAGGAAACCGTGCTGAATTCCGCGATAAAAAGTATCCTATGTCCTACCTCGTAGTATGAACTCAAATCGTGCCAAGTTTCATTTGAATCCGTTCAGTAGTTTCGGCGTGATGCGCGGCCAAGATACAGAAGCACGAGAAGGTTTGTATTAAAAAAAGGTAATCGTTTTTTTTTGTTCGTGACTCTAACTACCTGTGGAAAGCCAAGGTGAGCATAATTACTAAAACATGTTTTTCAGACATGTAGAAAATATTTACAAAAAAAATGTAGCGGTACGAAGTTCGCCGGGTCAGCAAGTAATAGCCATTAAAAATAAATAAAAAATTGGGGTATAAAAAATAGATGTTAGTCGATTCTCATACCTAACTGATATGTTACTTATTATATCATGGAACGCGAAAGTTTAAAAGTTAGTATAGCTACCCGATATGCACAGCAAATTTCATAAAAATCGGTCCAGCCGTTTCAGAGGAGTATGGTAACTAACATTGTGACACGAGAATTTTATATACATATAAGAAAAATAGCTTAGATACATTATATTATTTCTTTGATATCATTGTTGTGAATTGTTAGGTAAGTGTTATATATTTTTTTATGTGTAAATTACACACTAACTGAGCCGGAGGGCTCGTTATTCCGTATATCATCAGCTATCTCCCAGTGAAAATTCCGTTAAAATCCGCCCAGCCATTCCAGAGATTAGCCGAAACAAACAGATGAAAAAAAAAAGTTTTTGGTGTAAGTATCGTAGGTATATACTTTCATATGCATATAGTAAAAAGCTGTTAATTTGAAATTGCAAACAGACACTTCAATTTTATTTATTTGTACAGATGTGTATATTATGTATAGTATATTAATACCTAATAGGTATATTATACTTATAACTTACGTTTACATGCATACACAAAATACTCCCGTTTCAGGAGATGTTTAAATTAAAAGTAATTTTTAATAAAATGTTTATTTGTGTAGTATGTAGCAAGATTATGTATGTATGTGTATGTAGAGAAGCCATTGATTAATCGCCTGATTAATTAATCAATTAAGTCATATAAAATTTAAACAAATAAAAAAAAACTACTTCGTAGACGTTGCTACACCTACGACTAGTTTGTATATCTAGGTGAACATGTTAGACTTAGAGAACAGATATTAGTACTTTTTTGTACATATAGCCATAAGATGGAGTAATTATTTCTAAACTAACTTGCTTACTTCTATTCTTAGCATGCCTGACTGGCAAGCATTGTAACATGTGAATTTATTACGTCAGAAAGTTTGTATTGTAAGCAATACAAGCCTTATTCATATTAAGTTTTTATAAAATAATGAAGTCTCTAAATAATGGACCTTTGAATTCAGTCTGCCCTCAGGGTTGCAGAGGTCCGATGACAGTTGAAAGCAGAATAACTGATATTCAGGTAAAACCTGTTGAACTAGTAGCCGATGTAATATTGGGAATAATAAAAGCTAGGAAGATGAATGTTTTTTTTTCAAATCAGATCAACGATCAGAGATGTTTTTATTATGATTAGTTTCGACTACCTATAGGTCTAGTGGTTAGTAACTGATGAGTCAGAGGTTGTCAGTTCGATTCCCACTTCGGACATCGTCAGTACAAAAATTGTGTGACAACCTAATTTATTTGAATGTATATAAAAATAGACAAAGGTAAGTTTAAATATAAAAATACTAAATTTTGCCCGCGGCTCCGCCCGCGTATATATCAGTTATCGCGGCAAATAGTAGCTTATGTGTTATTCTGATGTATAAGCTATATTACTGTAAAATTTCATTCGAATCTGCTCAGTAGTTTTTGCGTGAAAGATTAAGAAACATCCATCCATCCATCAATCTATCCATCCATACTTACAAACTTTCGCGTTAATAATATTAGTATAGATATGTCTAGTATGCTTAGGATCAGATGGCTGGGTGCAGAAGGTAGTAGAGCCACGCTGATTTCAGCACGAATGGGCCGGCTCGACCGGGGCGGTACTACCCTCGCACAGAAAATCAACGTAAAATGACAGCGTTCGTGCTGTCGTGTTTCGTTGGTGAGTGCGAGACCGGAGGCCCAATTAGTCTAGTCAACAAGTTCCATACTTGTTGACTAGACTAAAAGATGCAGTAGCATCACTAGGCCGCCATGGTGTGGGTCACCATGCTGCATTGTCTGCATTCGCACTGAGCATGGTGACCACCACTCTTGGATTCTGCTTATGCTTTCCATCAGGCAGAGTAGAGTCATTTTGGCGGGCCAAACATAAAAAAAAAAAAAGAAAAAGAGATATTATGTCCAGACATTATTATGTAGGTATGTCAAGTAATTACTATCTCTTCACTTCTTTTCCTCCCGAGTATTTTCCAAAACTAGATAATTTATTTCTACTACGATACGATTGAACTGCGTATTATTACGCCAAACGACTGTCTTCATATCTTCACAATTCAATAAAAAAAAATTACAAATAACACACAACGCCATCTAGACCCAAGTTTAACAGAGCTTGTGTTATGGGTACTAGATAACTGAAATAAATACATTTATACTTTTTTTGGCAAATACGTGCATATGTACATAGAAATCACCCAAACTCCGAAACAAATATTTGCAGGTTGTACAAAGATTTGGTCTGAATCGGGATTCTAACCCGAGACTTAAAGCACAGCAGCCGCACACGCTACCACTGTTGCACTGCGCCAGGCAACTTAGGCTATCGAAGTTCTGTATAAAGAATGTTGTCGTACTTTTTGAGGCTCCAGCTACACATTACGGTTGCCAAAGACATGGCCACCGAGACCGACTGTTATTCGTTAAATTCAAATTTCTCGTACTCAACGACGCACGGAGGTATCGAAATGAAATGGAATGATATTAAAATGAAATGATATTTATTTGTAAGTAAATCTTTTCAGATATTTTTACACGTCGGACTTTACAGCTAGAAGAGACCGACATTTCCTACGACTCACTCTGGGAAGAAATGCCGAAACACACAATACAATGTGTTAAGGAATGGTGACCCATCTACAGACTGACCTGGGTATTTGTGTAACCCACTTAACTCGGTTACCACTTAGCCAGGAGCATCTTTTCATCTCACATAGCGAATCAATTATTTAATAATACCAATAGAACGACTTTAATGCAGCATCGAGAACATTGATCGAAACAAACATCAACAATACGCTAAAACCGTATTGCCGCTTACAAGTCATCATCTTTTTTTTTTTTTTTTTATGTATGGCCCGCCAAAATGACTCTACTCTGCCTGATGGAAAGCATAAGCAGAATCCAATCCAAGAGTGGCGGTCACCATACTCACTGCGAATGCAGACAATGCAGTATGGCGACCCACACCATGGCGGCCTAGTGATGCTGCTGCATCTTTTAGTCTAGTCAACAAGTATGGAACTTGTTGACTAGACTAATGGGCCTCCGGTATCGCACTCACCAACGAAACACGACAGCACGAATGCTGTCATTTTACGTTGATTTTCTGTGCGAGGGTAGTACCGCCCCGGTCGAGCCGGCCCATTCTTGCTGAATTCAGCGTGGCTCTACTACCTACATCACCAACAGTCTTTAATAAATAAATAAATAATAAAGATTTCGGACATCTAACCCACAACACTACCTAGCTTCAAACTAAGCAGAGCTTGTACTATGAAAGCTAGACTGATTGATAGTTTACTTAAATCCTTTTTTTTGTAAATACACACATATCTATTATATAATAGGTCTTTACCTATGAAATTGCCGTTTTGTATGCAATAAGTGAAAGTACTTATTTTTTCAAACTTTTTTATTTCTGTTATTCGAAGTAATCACCCATGCAATCGACGCATCTGTGCCAACGCATTGGCAGTTTATTGATGCCCTTCTTGAAAAAATCTGCTGGACGGGAGGCAACAAACTCTTCAAAGGGATTTTTTACTCCCCATCGGGAATTGAATTTTTTACCCATTAAAAAGTTGTCTAAATTTTGCAAAAAGTTATAGTCGGTAGGTGAAAGAGCCGCATGAGTCATGTTTTTTCGTGTGTGCAGCCGGCTCCATCGAATTATAAGAGGTTGTCACGTCAAAAATGAAAAATGCATTTAAATTGTTGTTTTGTGTACATAATCAAACAAAATATTTGAATTTAAATATATGATAACGTAAAACTTTATTTTTTTATCTAATTCGCAAAGGGAATAATGGTGGTTGGGGAGTTATTATATCACACTACTGGTAACACTGAACATGCGATAGTGATGATGACGTCATCTCGTCCTCCATGTATCTCGGAATGCCATACCTGTATTTTTATTTTATCATGCACGGGATGAATAGTGGCGTAGTGACACTTCGTATTCTTAGTTTGTTACACTACAGACACATTATTATTATTTGAAAAAGCATCAAATGAAATGGTTACTTGGACCTACACACATATAATTAAAACATAATGTTTTGGTGTGCAATTGTAACTCAAAATGTTATGTTGTGGGCAATCTGCTTTCATTATATCGATAAGACGTTATGTGGCTTTTATATTAATAAAACTTTGGAAATTTAAGACGGTGTTTTGTCAATAAAAAAGTAAAAAAACTGTTCAAAAATAATTTATTAGCAACTATTCAAATAAATAAAATAGATTTCGTCTAGAAGTAAGATATTGGTCTAGTGATTGTAGGAGATGGCAGGGGATGAGTAGGCCACGTGAGCGACAGGAGCATAGGCGACCTTGCCGATGGGAGCGGCGTAGGAGACTTTAGCGATGGGAGCAGCGTAGGCCACCTGAGCGACGGGGGCGGCGTAGGCAACTTTAGCTACGGGTGCGGCGTAGGCGACTTTTGCGATTGGTGCGGCGTAGGCGACTTTAGCGATGGGGGCAGAGTAGGCAACCTTAGCGGGGGCTCCTTCGTAGCGTACAATAGCGTTGAAACCCTGGTGTCCGTCAGCGGTGTATTCAACGATACGTTGTACACCGTCAGGCTGCACTAAGGAGTATGAGCCGTGTACAGCATCACCATCACGAGATTCCTGCTGCTGTTTCACATCTCCGCTTTGGGAGTCGTGTACGGAGTATGAGAAGTCGTAACGAGCGGGCGCTTCGGGCTCAGCATACACCACCTTGGTAGCGGGAAGAAGGCCGGCGTAGGCGGCAGCAGCCAGAGACAGGACGATTGCAAACTGGAATAAGACAAGGAACGTTGACAATTTATAAATCTTAAAAATGAATGCCTTCTATCTTAGATGTTAAGGTCTTCTAATGTAATACAATTCTACAAGTCTGAAATATCTATAACGGGATAGAATAAATTTTTAAAATGAAATTTTAATTAATTTTTCTTTGGATTCATATATTATGATACGATAACTCACTTTAGCCGCCATTTTTGTTTGAGAAAATAGTTGTTCTGTTCTTGTTTATTTCAGTATCAGGGCTTGACTATAATGAATATATAACTTGGCACAGTTTTTATACACGACTTGTCACCTACATTGTGACTAGTTTGCGACAAATTATAAGCCCGGAGCAATGCTATGTTTTTTGCAGCGATTGAAAGGTGAAGGTTAGGCAGATATTATTCATATATGTATATGCATAGTTGAACTTAGGTATTTGCAGTTTCAGCACATAAAGAGTATAATATCGAGCATGATGCAACAATTAGGCATAACATTGGAAAAAAGCTATATAAGAAATATCTCCTTATCTAGTTTTATTTATGTCATGTCGTCCACATCTGTCAGGCAGGTTGAGAACTGGATGCAGTTGTCGTCATGCTAAAGGTGTAGTTAAGTAAGCATTTTCTTTTTCTGAAGGAAGGGTTTCGTACCATTTTCTATACATTTCAAGTGTCTACTTATTGCTATTATTAATGTTGAGCAAAAAATGGCAAAAAAGTTACGTTTGTTGTATGGGGCCCACCATAAATATTTATTTTATTCTGCTTTTAGTATTTGTTGTTATAGCGCCAAAGAAATACATCATCTGTGAGAATTTCAACTGTCTAACTATCATGGTTCATAAGATACAGCTTGGTGATAGAAAGGCGAATAATGGAGTCAATCGCAATTTTTAAAGGCCCCGTTTTACCTTTTAGGTACGGAACCCTAAAAAATGCAATCAATGATGGATACATCTATTACAATGGTAAAGACCCTAAAATCAATCATTATTTCAATCATCGTTTTTGTCAGTCTTTATTGAGAAGATTTGTTTGTGTGGCGATGGATTAAGAATACGAAATTTTACCACTAAAATTCATCCCTTGGATGCCATCAGAGCCTCACTAAAGGAGAAAAAGCAAACCATGCCGGACAACCATCATGATATAGGTATATATGCCAGAACCTTCTTTCTAAGGAGAGGCCTGTGTACAGCAGCGGACAATTAAAGACTGTTGATGACATGTGATATGTATAATATTCTATGGTGGTTGCCTATAAGAGATCGCAGACTGACGAAGAGATTAGAACGCCCATTATACGACATATTTTCAGATTGTACAACACTTTTTTTCATTTATGTGCCACATAAATTAATAAATTTATCTCAACATCATAATTTTGCTGCCATTTTTCGAAATTTGTTTGGGTCGGAGCAATGAATTTTCTTCTTTCATTTTTTTAATACTTGAAATCCTCTATTACTCACCACTTTATTTCATGATGAAATGATTTTTATCCTTCTCTTAGAAATGCAATGTTAATCGATATTTATATATTAATTTTATTAAATTGCATTATTTGCAAAGTGCTACCTTTATGGTGCCGTAAATACCATAGTATACATTACCTATGTTAGTTTTGAATTTTAAATAAGAACACTATACAGGCGAGGACTCAGATAAACGGTCGGCCTATAACCAAGTATGTCAAGTCTGACTGATTTTTTTCCGTTATACCCCATTTATCAATTGTATTAGAAGAGCTTTCACTAGCATCAACAACCTAAAGCTCTGCTTAGCTTGGGACTAGATGTCGTTGTGTGTTAAATATCCGAAATATTTATTTATTTTATAATGTCCCACTGCTGGGCTCGAGTCTCCTCTCAGGAGAGGATTAAGGCCATAGGCTTTCACTGTAACAGTGCACAATTCAATAGTTTAGAAAATCTAAAAGAGCATGCTTAAATAAACTAAATAAAAAGTTTTAAAAAGAGTTGGTAATACTTTTTAGTTCCTCATCAGATGTAAGCAAAGTAATAGTTGGACTTACCAAAAGAATCATTTCAAATCAACTACTACTGCAAAGTTGCACAATGTCTTGTGTGTTTCATGAGCCAATTGCATTATAAATTCATTCGATACGAAAATGTGTATCTTAAAATGTCTACTAGGGAGTTGTTTGAATAGGAGTATGTTAAAATATCTACTAGAGTTGGAGTTGTTTGACTTGTTTGAATAGGTAGCTAGTCAGGAGTGTAATAGTAATGAAAAATTTGTTTTAAAAAGTTAATATTAAATTCTGTGTTTTGTTATTGAGGAGGTAGGTTCTACAACTATTGTGGTAGATTCTACGATTCGATTGATATTTAAATTAATTTATCATAATTTTCGTAGAGGAGGAAATACATAAAATATCGTTATACTCAATTCATTTCACTAAAAACAAACCTTTTTTTCAGTTAACAGTAGGCAGAAACATTGCTTAAAATTCATTATTTTAAAGAAAAGAGTTTATAAATAAGTAATAAGTGCAAATTAAAATTATTTATTGGTAGCCATTAATTTAAATAAAATAGATTTTTACAAATAAATAACATATTCAGAGGCTTAGTGGTAGTAAGAGATGGCAGGAGATGAGTAGGCAAACTTGCTGACTGGAGCGGTGGAGTAAGCGACCTTGGCGATGGGTGCGGCATAGCCAACCTTAGCGATGGGTGCAGCGTAGGCGACCTTAGCGATGGGTGCGGCATAGGCAACTTTAGCGATGGGGGCAGAGTAGGCAATCTTAGCGGGGGCTCCCTCGTAGCGCACGATAGCGTTGAAGCCCTGGTGTTCGTCAGCGGTGTATTCGACAATACGGTGTACACCGTCAGGCTGTACTAAAGAGTAGGAGCCGCGCACAGTATCGCCATCTCGAGACTCTTGCTGTTCTTTCACATCTCCGCTTTGAGAATCGTGTACGGAGTATGAGAAGTCGTAACGAGCGGGAGCTTCGGGCTCAGCGTACACCACCTTGGCAGCTGGAAGGAGACCAGCGTAGGCAGCAGCAGCCAGAGACAGGACGATAGCGAACTTAAATAGAAAGAATATCAAATTATAAACTTTACAATGTAAATCTATTAACGATAAAAATATGAATATATTGAACCAAATAATAATATTATGAACATTTCAAAGTGCTGTAAATTAACAAATTCTATTAATTGCAATTTAAATAATAAAAGATGACGAATGAAGATTATTTAACATCTATGATCTAGCACCTATGATTTAATAGGTTGAAATCGCCGAATAATACTATAACTCACTTTAGCGACCATTTTTGATAGTAAAATGCGTTGTTGTTGTTAATTTCAGTATCAGTGCTTGACTGTAATCAATGTATGACCTGGTACAGTTTTTATACTCAAATTATCGTCTACACTGTAACTAGTTTTGCGACAAATTATAGGCCCGGAGCAATGCTAATATTTTGGCATCGATTGAAAGGTGAAGGTTAGTCAGATATTCGTGCATATACATGGTTGTATTATACATAGTTTATACATAGTTATACTTTCATGTTCCCAACAGACCACTCCGTCACAACCCTCTTTTAAGCGTACCAAGGGCATCTACCAATTATCGGCAGAACAGCTATATTGTGCGTGTGAGTAGGGCTTTTAATGAGCTTTGTAAGCAGGACAATATAGATCCATTCTCTATGAGTGTCTCAAAGGTACTGAAGCGTCTATGCCTTAAGTTTTTTAAAAGTTAAAGTAATATCAATAAAGACAAAAATTGTTTTATGCTGTCGCTCACATCATTATATTTAGCATATCACTACAGGTGAGGACTTGTAATTGGCTCACTGTTGTCTACTTGATTGCAAATGTTATTATGTTAGCTGTAAGTCCTCCATATCATAAATAAATAAATAAATAGTTTCAGCACATGACGAATAAGATGCCATCGATCAAGATGCTATAATTAAAACGCGTTTTAAAGTGTGTTTTAGCGTATAAAATGTTTATCTTCTTAACTGCTTTTATTTCAATAAGGCCGTCGTCATTCGTCGGGAAAATTTGAAAACTGAATGCAGTTATTTTATAGTTGCTCCTTCTGAATGTAATTTAAATTTAAACAATCATCTACCTACCTATGGCAGGTAGGTAGATGATTGTTTAAATTTTATCTTTATTAATCCTAATAATATTTTGAACATCTGATACACAACGCCATTTATTCCCAAACAAGCAGCGGTTGATTACTAGACAATTAATTTAATTACATATATACTTATTTTGTAAATTCAAACACATTAAACATAAATAAAAAATTATGTACAAAAAATATTATTTAAACGGTTTTATTGAACATAATGTAAAAAACTTAAATGGTTGGGCTCGTGTTTCCATCCAGTCAACTCAGTTTACGCTACGCCCAACGATTTAATATTTTTGTCTGATCAATGCCTTATATTGATGAGGGAGAGGGGTGTGATGATTGGAACCTGGGACCTACCGAATTATTTTTTGGCTTTTAGTACATTATTTTCAATAAAACCGTTTATAATTTATTTTTTTCATATATTTTTATTTTCAAGTTTTTAGTTTTAATTCCTTTTCTAGCTTTTATTGCAATTGTATTGTCACTAGAATGAAAGGTGTGTATCAAATTTCAGATCAATCTGTCATCAGGAAGGGGGTCAAATTAGAATTACTGGATTTGACCCAAACAAACAAATAAATAAATGAACAAACAGGGCAAGCTAAATAAAACCGTTTAAAAAATCCGTTTAAAAAAAGCCAATATATGAGACAAATATATACAGGTCATACAAACATTTGGTCCGACTGGGGAAATGAAACCGACACCTCAAGCACAGCTGTCGCAAACGTTAATACTGCGCCACCGAGGCAATAAAAGGGTTTAGAGTCGGCTACTAGTTTAAATGGTTTTACCTGTATAACAATTTTCTACGACTGGTATTGGACTTCCGCAAACCTGAGGGCGAGCTGAAATTGAAGGTCTAACTAGTTGTCAGTGTATTTGAGGGCACTAACTTCCCAATATAGGATCGATAGCTTAACGTTCTCTCATACGCACGGGCTTGAAACGAGTTAAACTAAATCCTCCTTAAATTAATCCTTAAGTCAATCAATTGTTTGTTTGTTCTATCTATACCTACTATAACATTTGATAATAATAAATAACTAAGAAATAAATAAATACAAGTACTAAATAATTGATTCGATGGTATATAGTACATATGAAAAGAAATTGAAATATAGATAGTATAGACAATTAAAACAAATAAAATTTGGTTTTCACACTGTAATGATTTATTTATAATTCTTAAAAAAGAAAAATCTTTCTAGTTTTTAAGTTTACTTTAAAGAACAAAATATTTACCTTAAAGTAAACTTAAATTCGTCTAGATGTGCATTAAGTATCTAAACGTTAATATGTAAACTTGTTGTTCATATCGAAACGCTAATAGGTTAAAAAATGCTAAAAAATAAAATAAGTAATTATAAAGTATTTCTAAGTACCTATGTATTTTCTTTTTTAGCAAAATTTTTAATCAAATCATTATTGATCCATAAGTTTACATACTAACATTTACATCCATATACACATCTAAATGAACTTAAAGTTCGATTGATCAATCTTCTAATTCGATCGTTCGTCAAAGATATTTGCAAGATACTACTTTTCAGCGGCCAATATATGATGAGATGGTATTTATTTTTTTGCAATAAGCCAGCTAGATAACACTTTCTTAATTTGTATTCTTCATACTTCATTTGTCGCTTGTAGTACGAGTAGTAGTGGGTACTTTCACCACGGTAGTGAATTAAGTGAGGTGTAAACCGCAAATAGTTGATAATAAGTTTTAATAAGAGCTTTAGCTAGTACGCGATACCACTTAAATTTTGCAATATATCCATAATTAATTTCGTGGCCTCTTTGCAAGTCTTTACTCGGATGCTGATTTCAACTATCAGTAGACCAATTAGACTTAGAAAGACCTAGTAATCAGCTGTTACTAGTACCTACTGACATCATATTTAAGGGTTACTTACAAACCTTGGTGAGCTCCTGAGCTTTTCAATATTTTTTTAAGTAATATACTATTTTTCCCTTTTAAAAAGAACATTACATACTGACTAAATATATAGAGAATCTACAAGAACATAATTAAATTGTGAACTAGATGAAAAGAAGTAAAGTTAAAAAAAGAGTAGGTATCACTTTTCACCTCCTTATCACACTTAGATTAGCAAAGTAGTTTTTCGTTTCATTTCAGTACAAACGGGCCGGCTCCACTGGGGTGGTACTACCCTCTACCCTCGCACAGCACAGAAGATAAACCTAAAATGACAGCATTCGTGTTGTCGTGTTGCGTTGGTGAGTGTGAGACCAGAGTGTCCCATAAAGAATAAGCATCACTAGGCCACCATGGTGTGGGTCACCATGCTGCATTTTTGCTTTGTCTGCATTCACGATGATTATGGTGACCACCACTTTCAGATTCGGCTTATGCTTTTCAGGCTCAGAAGTCACTTTGGCAGGCCAATATATATAAAAAAAATGGAATCGTTGGACTTATGAAACTAATCATGTAAAACTAACACCCGCAGTTCATCTCCAAGGTGCCAAGTTATATTATTATCGTTAGTATGTATACTTATAATAAAAATGTGACAGATCCAATTCGGTACATTAAAGATATTTTGAAAATTTTGGAGGGCTCTCTATAATCGATACTGAAGCCAAAACTGTAATTTTTTTCATTTTTGTCTGTCGGTCTGTATAGTGGCCGCGCATCACGCCGAAACTACTGAATGGATTCAAATGAAACTTGGCATGATTTGACTTCATACTACGAGGTAGGACATAGGATACTTTTTATCCCGAAATTCAGCATGGTTTCCTGGAGAGAGGGGATGAAAGTCAAAATATGTACTTAGTTGTTATTCAATAACACATAGTCCGATTTCTTTCGTCCTTTTTTCGCTAGAAAGAAAAATAAATAAAAGATAACGGGAAAGTCTTTTTTGTCCGCGACTGTACACTGCCTGTGAGAAGCTGAGACAGATATGTAAATATGACGGTACGACGTTCGCCGGGTCAGCTATACGTTAGCTGACCCGGCGAACGTCGTACCGTCATATTTGATACCGTGATTTATATACTCTTTGGGGTCAGCTAGTTAGAAATAAATTCAAAGACTGTTTTCGGTACAAAATTCAAAGGATGTAAATTTTTTTATTTACAGTTATTTTAATTCATGTCAATATGAAAGTTGAGGAGAATGTTTAAATTTTACTACGGAATTCTTTAAGTTGATAGATAGTTAGTAGTGATAGTAATGAAAAATGAATATTTAATTTTGTATAATGTTGTTGTGTACCTACGTTAGAGAGGTTCTCCTAGTTGATTTATGGATATATTGATAAGTCATAATTTTCCTAGAGGAGAGAACTACATATATTTATACTAAACGCATTTGGATTGATAGACCCCTTATATTATTGGAGATAATATTAGATATATTATATGTCAGTCATTACTTATGAAAAACAGGAGTTTTTTAAATTAAATAGGTAATTAGTGCAGTTCAAAATAATTTATTGGCAGCCGTTAACTTAAATAAAATAGTTTTAATAAATAAATATCATATTAAGAGCTTTAGTGGTAGTAAGAGATGGCAGGAGATGAGTAGGAAAATTTGCTGACTGGAGCGGCGGAGTAGGCTACCTTGGCAATGGGTGCAGCGTAGGCGACCTTAGCGACGGGAGCAGCGTAGGCGACCTTGGCGATGGGTGCGGCATAGGCGACTTTTGCGATGGGGGCAGAGTAGGCAATCTTAGCGGGGGCTCCCTCGTAGCGCACGATAGCGTTGAAGCCCTGGTGTTCGTCAGCGGTGTATTCGACGATGCGCTGTACACCGTCAGGCTGTACCAAAGAGTAGGTGCCACGCACAGCGTCGCCATCACGAGACTCCTGCTGCTGTTTTACATCTCCGCTTTGAGAGTCGTGTACTGAGTATGAGTAATCGTAACGAGCGGGAGCTTCGGGCTCAGCGTACACCACCTTGGCAGCTGGGAGCAGACCAGCGTAGGCGGCAGCAGCTAGAGACAGGATGATGGTGAACTGAAAAATTAAAGGAACATTGAAATTTTACACACCCTGTTTGGAGTTAAATAATACATTACCCATTTTCACTTGGTGTTCGTATTTCTAACACTATTGTGTTTTCAAACCGATTCTTTTGTTTTCATCTTTAGAATGTACGCAAAGTATGTTTAGATATATGTCTATATAAAAATCGGTAACTCACTTTGGCGACCATTTTGCTGGTTTATTAGTTTTGTCTGTTGTTCTTGATTTCAGTATGAATGTTCGACTGTAATGAATGTATGATCTGGTGCAGTTTTTATACATGAATTGTCAACTAAAGTGTGATTAGTTTGTGATAAATTACAAGCCCGGAGCGATGCTAAATGAATTTTGCAATGATTAGGAGGTGAAGGCCGGGTGTAGAATTAAATGCATAATATTAGACCTACAGATTAGCAAATGTGGAGACAGAACTGTATTGATTTAATTTGGTAATACGGGTGAGTTAGTAATCATAGAACACATGTCCTATTGAGTTACTGAATTTCCTTTAAAGACAAAATACATTTTCAAGATTTCAACTGTTAGTGTTACCAAGATCTATTAAAAGGTTTTCTCAGTCACGATAATAGATTTTCGTTCTGGGTTATTAGGAGGTGAAGTTTCGCTGGTGGTACTAATAAAAATAATAAATATCTCGGACATCTAACACACAACACCATCTAGTCCTAAGCTAAGCAGAGCTTGTGTTATGGGTACTAGATAACTGATATAAATACAAATATATATAGTATTTTTTTTGTAAATACATACATATTATACATAGAAAACACCAAAACTCCGAAACAAATATTTGCAGACCATACAAACATTGCTCCGATCTGGGAATTGAACCGAAGGATGTTTAATTTGGCATTAATACACAATTTTAAAAAAGGCGCTGATAAAAAATTGGAAACAGTTTATCCAGGAGGTGAACTGTGTAATTAAGTTCTGTAAACTCGAACTGAACCATCTTTCTAGTACATATTTGTAAGCGTTTTTTTGTTATATCGCAGGAGTTAAATGAGCAGTTGGGTTTCCCGATGGCTTGTATCTACCCCTTCCCATGGAAACCTGCAACTTTTTTATTTATTTATTTTTTTGAACTTTTACGCAGTGCATATGTCTCTTCCATCGTATCCTCATCTAAACATGTCACTACATCTTATTGTTTTAACACAGCCGACATGAATTTGAATAGAGCTTTCGCATCATCGCTGTTTGGTTCTGATAAAAGTTTGTGAAACATGCCTACGTCAGTTCCATTCCAACCTGCAACTTAAGAGACACGAGTGCGTTATCTACTTACTTAATAGGACCATTCCTGTGTTTTGACTCTGAACAATAATTTGTTTATCAAGCAAAGTGTTGGCCCATGTAGAGTTTGAACTCACAACATTCAGCGCATTAGAAAGCGGCGAAATGACCACGTAAACCACCAAGCCTCCCGTGTAGTCAGAGAGCCATGAAAAAGGGGAGGTCGTTGTCGTGTTGGTTCTCCGATAGTCTAATTCAAATAATAAAGCCAATGATAATGCACAATGACAATGATGACTGCACGGTGGGCCTGGTGGTTTAACTTGGCGCAGTAGAAACCGGCATAGCGACCGTCGCTTTCTACTGCGCTAAGTGTTGTGGGTTCAAATTCCGCATTGGACAAAACTTTGTGTGATCCAAAAATTTTTGTTCTCAGCCTGCGTGTTCTTTGTGTCCTTTTTTTCTATGTTTATAAAGTTCCCCGTGATGTGTCACCACGGATGTATATTCCTAATGCGGGAGTTGTTTTTTATGAATAAAAGAAATGCAAAGCCGCCTAATCATTTATTGACACCGGTTCTGCTTAACACTAGTAAAGTGGTTCATATTAGTAGTACACTGAGTGCGGCATAACCCGCAACCTCTACATGCAAACTCCGATGCGCCATTCATCGCATTACGCTTTTGGTTGGCTATAAATGATTCCTATCAATTAGAGTGTAATAAAGGTGATTAAATATTGAATTTCTTCATACCTTCGGAATAGAGCTTTGGAAATGACCTAGTAAAAAAACGTGTACTATAAAAATAAGTAATGAAATTATTATTATACGAGTTACGTTTGAAGGCGAGCAGGGGAAATGTACAGAGCTAAATATTTATTGAACTCAATTCATTTAATATTATTAGTATCAGAATAAATAATTCAGCATTCTTTAGTCCATAAAATCGGTAATAGGTGTACATAATTATTATCGAGACTCTGTTACTCTCTGGTTCGCAACATGTACACATGTCAATGTCAAAAGTTTGATGATATCTTTATAATAATGAATAAAGAAGAAGAAGGGGAGACAGATCTCATTTCATCTCATCCACATTTTTTAAATATTTTTATCATTAATTTCATAACGACGAAGACTTAAATACTTGAAGACTTATGATATGAAGAATATAAACACTTGACATTGGCAGAAATAGTTGATCCGAGAGATACGGGTGGTTGCCATTTCATCAAAATAAAATAAGAATAATGAATGAAATTCTTTATCTTAACGGCTATTTGTTTACTAGCCAAATATGAGTAGCGAATGACTAGGTACTATTCCATTTGTTTTGTTAGTGGCTCCAATGAAGGGGTGAGTTGGTGTGCCTAGGAACCTGTAAGACATGTAACTGTCAAGATCGGTGATGTTCTGTATACATACTGATAGTTTACATATATTTATAAAATATATTTAGAACTAACTGCCCCGGCAGACTTCGTTCCCTCGAAATTTATTGGCCTGTCGCAGTCCAATTGAAAAATAAGTGTTTTTTATTACAAGCTTTTAATTAACTTGCAATGTATATACTATATGTTATGTATGTTCGGGTGGAATCTTGCTACTCAATTTTGAAGCAGAAATCTTCAACCGATTTTGCTGAAATTTTGTGAGCATATGTATACTGCGTGACAACACAATATTATAATGACATGGAGCTGATCTGATGCTGGAGCTGGAAGATGGCCATGGGAACTCCGTCAAGAAAGTCGCCAGAAAAGAAACGTCGCAACACCATTGAGTTTGGACTCGTTTGATTCGTCGTACTGTTCTTTTTAGGGCATTGCAATAATTGTATTTAAAAATATTTTTATTATTTATTTTTTACTATTTTTCTCTCATTTTTTCAATTTTTCTCTCTATAAGAACCTTCCCTGTTATAGCACAAGGAAGGTTCTTATAGAGAGAAAAAATACGAAAGTATTAAAATAAAAAAATTTTTTTTTGGTGGGTAGGTGTTAAAAAGTTCACACGCTTTTGAGAAAGCTCTCCATATATTTACTAATTTAAAATCATTTTTTCCACCAAACTTAGTAAATAAGTGTGTACTTACTTAACATATACAACTGCTTTATTGTTCATATGTGTTGATTCAAGTTTTAAAGCCACCTGCCAGCTTTTGTGCACAATTTTACATCACCACATTAAAGTTTTTGAAAGTTCACCCTGCACTGATAACTTCATTTAATATGTCTCAACTAAGTGAAATACAAATGGCTCAAAGCACTCTTGAAGAGAGCTTCTCCAAAAGGATGACCCAGTTGGAGGCACAGCTGCATTCCGGGGGGAACTCCAAAGATACAGTTGCTCGAGTTTCCGAAGAATTCCGAACATTCCGAGAGCTTATGTTCAAGATGCTGGGCCTATTGCGGAAGCAAATAAATGAGTGCACCAAGATGGTAGATGTCATAGAGACCCGTCATCGTCGCAAGGCGCTTATCTTCCTCGGAGTGCCCGAAGCTGTCCAGGAGGACTGTACCAAGACCTTGCTGAGTACTCTCAACCAGAAGATGGGCCTTAGTGAAGTGACATCATCAAACATCAAGCTCTGTCACCGCTTGGGCATCCCATCGAAGGAACGTCGTCGCCCGATCCTCGTCAGATTCTCTTCGGCGGAGGTCCGGGGAGCAGTCTGGAAAGCGAAGACGAAGTTGAAGGGGTCCAGTTTTGCGGTAAGGGAATTCCTGACCAAAACCCGTCAAACAGTATTCAGCTTGGCTAGGCAACATTTTGGGATGTCGGCCTGCTGGACACAAGACGGCACCATTATTGTCAAACCCGTTGATAACAGCCGTCACAAGGTAACTTCACTGGACGAGCTAGAACCCCTAATTGCCAAATATCCCAAGGCAATATCTCCACCCAAGGCGAGTGCGAACGTGGCCTCGAAGAGTTCTCGGAGACAATAAGTGTGTCATACCACTGCACTTTTCTTTATAATATTTACAATTTACATTTAATTATGTTTCATTGTTTGTTTATTCTCTTCTTAAAAGCATTTATTTACATTTTGTCTCACAAATAATATCAACTGACGGCTGGTGTTGTGACACATCTGTCAAAACAATGCTTTCGTTCGACAACCAGTTTAGATACGTTCGGAATGCTATTTTCTTTATATGTCTAAAAACTAATAGTGTCTGTATTTTGGTGCGATCTCTCATCTGCATTTTTTTTTCTCTTTTGTGTTTACTTCTTTCTCGCTTTGATTGTCTATGTGAATTAATTAACGGCAGACACTTACTGAGCTTTTTACGGAATGTCTTTATTTTTTTATGTACTCTTTCTGTTTAAGTGCCCGCTGGCGGGTGGTGTGGAAATGCGATCTACTAACCCCGGCTCACTTAATATAAACATTTATATGTTTATAAACTATTTTATATTGTTAATAGGTTTTTGATATTTATATACGTATATTTATTTAGGTTTATATTAGTACACTGATGATTGACGATGAAGATGTGGTATACTTTTCCGCCAATGAATCTTCGGACAACGATAGTTTTGCTTCCTTGACGGATGCTCTGGGTGATCAATTACGGCAAAAATTTTCCCCTCAATCTCGTCCTCGCTTAAATGTTTGCCATATTAACGCCCAGAGTATCCCCAGTCACTCGAGCGATTTAACTGAGACTTTCGTGGACAATGGTATTCATGCGGTCCTGGTTTCGGAGACCTGGCTCAAGCCTCACCTCCCCTCCACCTCCTACCCTTTAACCGGTTTCGTCCTAATCCGCAATGACCGCATGGACAAAAGAGGTGGTGGCGTTGCTATCTACCTCCGTAGTGCTTTCCCTTATAAAATATTAGCATCCTCTTCTTCCAGTATTTCCACTACGGCAGAATATCTCTTCCTAGAGGTTTGTGTCAGGGGAGTTAACGTTGTTCTTGGAGTAGTCTATTGCCCTCCTACTGTCAACTACTTCTCCAGTCTGGAAACAGTTCTGGAATCTTTAGGGTCGGAATATTCACATCACATCATCATGGGAGATTTCAACACAGATCTCCTAGCCTTAAACTCTTCCCGTACACATAATCTCCTACGGATCTTCCAATCAACCAGCCTACATATCCTTCCGCTTCAAGCCACTCATCATAACATCCAGCACCAAGACACCTGGCTTGACCTTATGCTTACCTCGTCCCCAAACCTTGTCTCTTCCCATGGTCAACTCCCTGCCCCTGGTTTCTCCCACCACGATCTAATTTTCCTATCCTACATCCTGAAACCCCCTAAATCACCTCCAAAAATTATACAAATACGTAGTTTCCGGAGCATAGATTTGAACAAACTAAATGCGGACGCTGCGAGCATGGATTGGACGGGTGTGGAGGCAGCCGCAGACATGGACACAAAGGTTAATATTTTTAACGATAATATTATAAAACTGTATAATGTGCACGCTCCCTTAAAGTCATTAAAAATGAAACGTGCCCCGGCACCATGGTTGACGGATGAGGTGCGTACTGCAATGAGGCGAAGGGATCAGGCCTTCCTCAAGTTCAGGAGGGATCGCTGTGAGGACAAGTGGAATCGCTACAAGGCTGCAAGGAATCGATGTAACCAGGTGATACGTAACGCTAAACGCCGACACATTCTGCAGAATATAGAGTCATCCTCTTCTTCCAGCATCTGGAAGTTTCTTGGCACGTTAGGTATTGGCAATAAGCAACTTCCAGAGTTTAAAAACACCATTGGCTTGAACGATATCAATAGCTATTTCTCACCCACAACAATGATGGATCTTCAAACCAAGTGCCAAACGCTTAATTACCTATCTGGTCTTACCAGCCCCAACATCGACTCTTTCGATTTTTCTCCGGTGCCTTCTGGGGATATCAAGAAAATCATACTATCTATCCGCTCCAATGCTTTGGGATGTGATGGCATTAGCCGACGCATGATCATTACCATCTTGGACCATACGCTCTCAGCAATAACTCACCTTATTAACTACTCTCTTGACTCCGGAACCTTTCCCTCTCTTTGGCGTAAGGCCTTCATCATACCTCTTCCTAAAAAAAATAATCCTTCACTACCCGAACACTTTCGTCCTATTTCCATCCTTCCCTTCCTATCTAAAGTGCTCGAGGCCTGCGTATACAAGCAGCTCTCTGAATTTGTATACCGACACAAATTGCTGAGTCCTCTGCAGTCCGGCTTCAGGCCTGGTCACAGTACTGTTACCGCTCTCCTCAAAGTGACTGGCGATATTAGGAAGGGCATGGAAGACACCAAAGTTACTGTTCTGGTCTTAGTGGATTTTTCCAATGCCTTCAATACCGTCAGTCACGAAATCCTACTATCAATCCTTGGGTATCTTGGGGTGTCCCCTGAGGCACTGGATTGGTTCTCTACCTATCTTCAGGGACGTCAGCAGTGTGTTCGTGTTCAAGACTCGTCATCGAACTGGCGTAACCTTTACACTGGCGTCCCTCAAGGCGGAATTTTATCTCCTCTTCTATTCTCTATTTTTATCAACCTCATTACTGATCACCTTCGGTGTTCGTATCACCTGTATGCCGATGATCTGCAGCTGTATTCACAGGCAAGGGTGGAGGACATATCGCAAGCCATCGACAACATCAACAGGGACCTGGAGTTCATAAAGTCTTGGTCGATGAGATTCGGGCTGTCAGTTAACCCTACTAAATGCCAAGCAATAATAGTAGGCAGCAAGATCATGATAAATCGATTGGATACCACGTCAATCTCGCCGGTCGTCTTCAACGGCTTAGTGATACCTTGGAGCCACGTAGTCAAAGACCTTGGCCTGTTCATCGACTCAACTCTTGATTGGCGAGCCCAGATTACTCATGTGAGCCAGAAAGTAACAGGTAACCTACGAACACTCTACCGTCTTAAGAACTTCTTGCCTCCTAAAACGAAACTCTCACTCACACAGTCCCTCATTATCCCTTTAATCGACTATGGTGATGTGTGTTATTTCGACCTGAATGCAGACCTCCTTAATAAACTTGACCGTCTTCTTAATAACTGCATTCGATTCATATTCAATCTCCGCAAGTATGACCACGTGTCTACTTTCCGTTCTCAATTGCAATGGTTACCTATTCGCCAGCGCCGCAGTCAGCGAGCGTTGACCTATCTCTTTTCGTTCCTCAACTCCCCATCTTCACCTGCTTACCTTGAACCCTACCTCCGTTTCTTATCCTCAAATCACGATAGAAATCTTCGCTCATCTAACAATTTGCTTCTCTCGTGTCCCTCACACAATTCCGACTTCGTGAACTCTTCGTTCTTTGTGCAAGCTGTACTGCTTTGGAACGCGCTCCCGCTCGAACTCAGGATGTCAACAAGTCGTGTCTCATTCAAAAAGAACGTCAAAAACCACCTCATGACAAAATGGCAGGAAAACCTTAATTAAGATACAATTTTGTACCTACTCACGGTGTACCTATATAAAGTTTATGTATTGGTGTATGTATGTATTCATATGAGTATATATATATATTTTAAGTATATGTGTAGTCGTATTATATTAGTTTATGTAAGTTCCATATATTGGTAGCAATTATAACCTCTGACTTCCACCACAATGCACCTACCTCACAAAATTTCTACATCACCCAAAGGTTGGCTGGTAGAGAATGCCTTGGGCATTAAGCCCGCCATTGTACATGTGTGCATAAAGTTTAAATAAATAAATAAATAAATAAAAAAAAGGAATTGGTCGAGCGATTCTCGAGTTTTGCGCTTAGCAACACATTTGGCGATTAATTTTTATTAATATAGATTTATAAAAACTAAATCTCCAAAACCAACCTGTTCTTATACCTGTTCTCAATTTCAAAATAATTTTTCTTTTAATTATCATAATCAGCCTATTGCCGTCCACTGGTGAATGAAGATCTCCCCTAACGAGTACAAACTATCCCAGTCTTGGTCAATCCATATCCATCAACTGCCAGCCATTTACTAAAACCATCAGTCCGTACCACGCTATTCTACGTTCTCCATCCTAGCACATGTCGGCTCTAGCGATCATGAGTCCGCCTGGATCTATGTCTTTAATTAGAACATACTTTAATGGCAATCAATAATCACAAATAATAATAAGAAGAACCTCCTTTTGGAAGTCGGTTAAAAACCATATCAAATAATATTTATGTATGTATAAAAGATCATTTAAAAGTTTAAGAGAGAGAACTATCATATTTGTCAGGAGACAAAAGTTGGACCTGAAATTTAATTTTCGACGTCTCGATGTAGGCTGTGAGATCTCTACAGAAACAATCTCTTACCAAAAAAATAAAATATAGAGGTGCACTTAAATGCAAAGATTGCAAAGCAGATACGTGGTTTGTACCGGGAGGCGTAAGAGTACCTGCCGATGTTTTTAACCAATATATGGCTATTCAGCTCATATACATATCACATTCAGCAATACATATAAGTAGCACTTACAAAAATTATTTTACTATTGTGTACAAATGAAGTTATATGTACCTACATATTTATGAAGTTAAATTGCAAAGTACTAATACTGACAGCAAATATTAAAAGGTACAGTATCTGTGACTAAACAACGCTATCAAAAATTTTATTCATTCATTATCCTATTCACAAATTTGAGACCGCATCTTACAATAATCGCAAATTTGTGGAATACGTATGTGATGGAAGTGGAGTAGGCGCACTAGGAACGTGTATGTTTGTGTTGGAAATAAACGAACAAACAAGTTCAGTTCATAAATAATTTATTAGCTACTATTTTAAATAAGGCAGGTATTCTGGCGAAATAACAACTTTGGTCTAGTGGTGGTAAGAGATGGCAGGAGAGGCGTAGCTCACGTGGGCGACGGGGGCGGTAGAGTAGGCAACCTTAGCAACAGGGGCGGCGTAGGCAACCTTGGCGACGGGGGCAGCGTAGGCGATGGGAGCGGCATAGGCGACCTTGGCGATGGGGGCAGAGTAGGCAACCTTAGCGGGCGCAGGGTGAACTGGAGTACCCTCGTAGCGCACGATAGCGTTAAAGCCCTGGTGGTCATCAGCGGTGTATTCGACGATACGGTGTACACCGTCAGGTTGCACTAAGGAGTAGGAGCCGTGCACGGCGTCACCAGCACGAGATTCCTGTTGTTGTTTGACATCTCCGCTGTGGTCGTCGTGTACGGAGTACGAGAAGTCGTAATGAGCAGGAGCTTCGGGTTCAGCGTACACCACCTTGGCAGCTGGCAGCAAACCAGCGTAGGCAGCCGCAGCCAGCGAAAGGACGATTACGAACTGAAATCAGAGAGTTGTCGTTTTGTAAACACCAAATATATAGATTATTTTGCAAATTAGAATAAATGTTGATTTGGTTTTTATTGGATAAATAATTAGTCCTTGTTTCACTATTTCCACTTCCATTAAAAAAAATAGTTTAGAAGCTGACTCACTTTAGCAACCATTTTTGTTAGTTCAAAAGGTAGCTCAGATTGTATAATTCATTTCAATACTGGTGCTCGACTGTACTGAATGTATGTTCTGGTACAGTTTTTATAGCTGAATTGTCACCTACGCTGGAACCGGTTGGTGACATACGAGTAAGCCCGAAGCTATGTCGAATAAGTTTTACAATGACTGAGAAGTGAAGGTCGGGTGTATGGTATGGTAGATATTAAATGGACTTGATTCGACCTTCAGATTAGCACCTGCGGAGATATCATGATCAGCTGTCTAGTTGCAGTTTTAGTCATATAAATTATTTTCTATAGAAATCTATACTAATGATATAATACTAAAGAGTTTTTTTTGTTTAGTTGATCACGCTAGTCTTAGAAAGTACTGATCTAATTTTATAAAATCTCTTTTAGATAGCTCAGTTATCGAGGAAGGCTATAGGCTATATAGGGTGATCTCGCAGGCCATCTGATTGTGCCGTTTGTTTCAATCTACGTATTAAAATGGTTATTAATGTAGGCAGTAGTGATTCTGCTGTTATGGGCTGGAGCACCACCTTGCTGTAGAATTATTTGGTTTCGCTCTTCCTCGGGGAAACCATTTAACTTATTTCTTACGAGATCCAGTATTTCAAGGTACTTGACAGTGTTTAAATGACGTTCGTACACGTGGACTAACACAACCATATTTCTCATAATTCCGCACCAAACGTTTAAAGAAAATCTTACTTGAGCGTTAGTTTTATGAACAGGATTCACTCGAGACCAATAGTGGTTATTCCGGCGATTGTACATGCCGTTATTGCTGAAGTTGATTTCGACGACCTTAAAAAGTGATAATAATTATTTTACGGGAATTAACGCGAACACTTATTTAAGGTATTACATACCTCTCATTTGCCTGACGTTTCGACCAGGTTGCACTGGCCGTGGTCACAAGTTAATTCCCGTAAAATAATTATTATATCATGGAACGCGAAAGTTTAAGAGTTAGCATAAAAAGTTACTCAAAAAATTAGGGTTACGATCAATTTCTCTCGGCATGTTTTGACAAAATTGCAATCGTCATATCTAATTAGTATTTCGGCTGCGAAAACGGTAAAAGTTTGACAGCAAACAATGTATAGAAGACAATGTATTGTATGTATTTTAATGTATTCCTCATTAAAACTTGTACAAAAAGAGAGAAGATATGTCTATCTTTTAAGGTTGGCTCACTATAACCTTTTTTTGTTTTTTTTTTAGTATTTTGTATTGTATTTACAGTATGTACAGCGAGAACAAATTGTAAACCAATTTGTTCTCGCTGATATAACTTCACGCTACCAGCAATAAAAAACGCAGACGAGGTTGCGTGGATAAGCTACAATGTTACTAAATAATTCGTTAAATCGTCAGATAACTATATCGAGAACTAGTCTTCAATTTAAAAGGTATAAATATGACAATTTAAAATGTATATAATAATATTTATCTAGTACTGACGGTCTCTGACAAGCAAAAGATGACACACGAACAGGTAGACAGACATGGTAAAACTTCAAAGGTTCCTTGTTAGCGCTTTAGATCTCTAAAACGTAGGAATCTTTTTACAGTTTGTCACTCTAATATCCTTTTTTTTTACGTTTGGATACCCCCACGGGCCTTCACCACACCGGGGTTTGCGGCGGGGCGGTGTGTCGGAATCGAACCGACTAAAACCATACGGTGTGCCACTCTGCGCCTGAGAAGGGAGGGATCCGGGAACTGCTGTTATTAACACATCTCCCGGACCCCTCATCACTCTAATAACCTATTCTAAGGAGTATATTTCTTATTTATAACCTTTATGATGAAGATATTCTCTATTTATCTATTAGCTTTATTATTGTTAATGTCGTCAAGTAATTATCATGTTTTTTTTAATGTCAAGTACTTCATTTGTGAGTTCAAGAGCACGGAATGTGGTGCGCCCTAATAAATCTGAAAATGTGTCTTGAAATGAATATAGTTGTGTTCGTATCATGTACTTTATGCATTTCACGTCATTTGTGTTTGACCAGACTGTGCCTGAAGGAGGTTATGTTCTTTGAGTTTATGCATAATGTATATTTCTTCTTTATCCTTTTGGTGAGAGAATTAAGAATACGGAGTATCACCAGCCCTACTCATGCTACGGGTTTCGTCAGAATATACTTACCTACCTACAACAATATACTTCGCCAGGTATAGCATTCCGAGACGAAGTGATCACGGGTGACACGAGCCTTATGTCATTACCGCTATCACTGGTTCTGGTTGGTTCATTTCGTGCTATGTTGCTATGAAGTGGTAACTGGATAGTGACGTCACACTGTGTCGCTCTCGGAATGCGAGACCTGGTTTTCTTAGACCACGCCCAGGACAACATCACTGCAAAGAGAACGATACCTTGAAACTGGCCACCGTGGTATAGTAAGCCTCCTTTCTAAGAAGATCCTATGTCTAGAAGTGGATATTAAAGGCTGTTGATGATGATATTTCTTTAGTACGCTCAAACCACCTAAACAGTTTGATTGATTGTGGCGTTAGATTAGTTTTTGCGTTGTAACAGTAATACTTACTGTTTTGATTGAGAGAGTGATACTGGATACTTATAAGAAATTTAAAAAAAGCTGGTTCTTAAATTTTTAAATAAGACGTCATAATGTATTAAAAAAATCTCTCGTACCTATTGTGTTTTTTTCAATAATTCCTAGTGCTTTTAAATATTTATTCTTGAATGTTTTTTTTATCACGCGAATGCTATTGTAGCTATAAAAAAATCTGAATAAATTGAAAATATAAGTTCCTTGACACACTATCATGTTAGTAATTGCTTGGCATTTATTTTTGAAAATCGCCTGAAAAGCGAAGCAATTACGAAGAAGAGATTCTTCATGATAATGTCGAACTGAACCACTTCTCTTAAAGGAATATATTCTCATAGCTTCAAAATATAGGGGTTATATTATCTTAACCCATCATAACATAGGCTCGTGCGATTCCCATAGTTGAGCCGTTTTGCTATCACTCTATTCCTAGAGCAGTGACCAAAGAAGTAGGGATCTAAAACCAATTGCAAACCAACATTTCCATAAAGTTTCTGTCTTGTCTGCTCTTTTTTATTTTAAGCTATTCTGTCATCTCAAGGCAATCTTTAAAATTTTGCTATTGTATTAATCACTACTAGGAACGTCTATAATAGTTGTGTCTTATGTTGTAAATAAACGAGTGAGTCATTTCAGTTCATAAATAATTTATTAGCAACTATTTATTTAAAATATCCAGATCTCCTGGCTAAATAACAACTTTGGTCTAGTGGTGGTAAGAGATGGCAGGAGATGCGTAGTTAACGTGGGCAACGGGGGCGGTAGCGTAGGCGACTTTCGCTACTGGGGCAGCGTAGGCAATCTTTGTGACGGGGGCAGCGTAGGCAACGGGAGCGGCGTAGGCGGCCTTAGCGGGGGCGGGGAAGACTGGAGTACCCTCGTAGCGTACGATAGCGTTAAACCCCTGGTGGTCATCAGCGGTGTATTCGACGATACGGTGTACACCATCAGGCTGTACCAAGGAGTAGGAGCCGTGCACGGCGTCACCGGCGCGAGACTCCTGCTGCTGTTTCACATCTCCACTATGGTCGTCGTGTACGGAGTATGAGAAGTCATAATGAGCGGGACCTTCAGGCTCAGCGTATACCACCTTGGTACCTGGGAGTAGGCCGGCGTAGGCAGCAGCAGCCAGGGAAAGAATGATGGCAAACTAGAATAAAAGTTAACAAAAATTTAAAAATGCATTTTTTACGTATTAGTGGTCGTCTATTTTTTTTATTTTGTTATCAAAAAGGCAACTCATGCATTAGGAATATGCATCCTGTATCGCGGGGGACTTTAGAAACATACATGAAACGGACACAAAGAACACCCAGACTCAGAACAAAAATTTGTGGATCATACAAAGAGTTGTCCCATGTGGGATTTGAACCCACAACACTTGGCGCAGTAGAGAGTGGCGTGGTGACCGCTTAAACCACTAGGCCAAACGTGCAGTCACCTAATGGTCGGAATTAGTCCATATTTTTTTTAGGTTTCTGCATTCCTCCTCCAAAACATGAACTATTGCTTATATCTATATTAATTTTATAGAGAATAAATACTTTTGTATGAATTAAAACCACAGTTAAGTTTTCCCGTGTTAAAGAAGCTCGAGAAAACAAATAAAGCTATTTGATTATTATTCTTACTTACTTTAGCAACCATATTTATAAAATTAATTTAGTTTTGTTGTTGTTAATTTTAATAACAGTGTGCGAATGTAATGCAATCTGAAATGATATAGTTTTTATACGTGAATTGTTATATGCAGTGGAACTGGTATGTGACATAGGCCCGGAGCGATGCCGAGTCAGTTTCACAATGATTGAGAGATAAAGGTCGTGCATGATGTGACCTACAGATTTGCGGCTGGAGACAGCTTTGTTGGTGTTACAGACAATTACTTAGAACTCTTATATACATGCGGCTTTGCTCAGTCCTTATAAGCTTATAATCCACTTTTTATTAATAAGTTGTGTCTTTGGAATAATAAATCTATACTACTATATAAAGAGGTAAAGTTTGTGAGTTTGTGACGTTGTAGGGGATAATCTCTGGATCTACTGAACCGATTTTGAAAATTATTTTATCAATAGAAGGCTACGTTATTAGTGAGTAATATTTTATACGATATATATACATTTATATATCGATGAACTGCTCTAAACAGTGATGATAATTTAACGTGATGAGAACAATAGCAAAGAAGTTTTTATCAGAAACAGCGTATTTGTCAATCTAAAAAATACAAAAGTTTTGACTCACAGGCACAATTAACCGCCCACCTTTGTTTATGTTAACTGTGGCTTATCTACTGTTTTGTTTTTTGTTAAGTGACTACTTTAGCAATAAATTAAACACTTGATCCCTAATTTCGACCCATAAACTTGTATCACGGAAGCGTTTTTGGAATTTAGTCATTGTTTGACATTGTTGCAGTTACGTTGCCTTGTTTACATTTCTTGTTCTTTTCTGCCATCGTGGGTGGATATTGTCTAATTTGAGTTTTTAGTGTATGATTATCCTTTGTAACTGAAAAAAATGCCACTCGATGCAAGTGGTTCTGCTAGAGCAGTGACTTAAGCTGACGCTGGGTATAGCCAACGACGCATCCCTCGTACGCTTGGTATACCTCGAACTACGGTACGGAGTATCATCAGACGCTTTAGAGAGACCAGTTCATACACGAGGAGCACAGTTCAAGGCCGACATCGGTGTACTTTGGCTCTGGATGACCGTTTTGTTGTCAGTAACCTGCTAAGAAATCGCTTTTGCACCGCGATTGTGGCGCGTACACGTCTGTTTGAGGTGTGAAATGTCACTGTGAGTGAACGTACCATTAGTAGAAGACTGGCTACAGGGAATCTGAGAGCTTTTCGTCGAGCCCGCTCTCCACAACTGCTCCCACAGCATCGTAGAGCCAGAATTGCCTTTGTGCGAGAATATGCTGACTGGACTATGGAGGAATGGAAGAACGTACTGTTCTCAGATGAGAGCAGAATAACCTTAAGAGGTCCAGATAAACATCAGTGTATTTACAGGCGCCAAAATGAACAGTTTGCTCCATGCGCAATAATCGTAACCGTGATTTCTCAAGGAGAGTCCATAATGGTTTGGAGACGTATCTCTTACGAGTCTCGTACCGATCTTGTGGTGTTTGACAGAGGCAGTGTGACCACTCAAAGATACGTGGGGAAGTCTTACAAGACCACGTCATACCTTTCTCACCATTTATTGCTGAGAACTTTAGATTAATGAACGACAATCCTCGATGCTATACCGCAAAATCCGTCGCTCAATACCTCTATGAGGTCGGGATTAAACTTTTGCCATGGCCGTCACCCAGTCCCATTCTTAATCCAATTGAACCTGAAATGAATGAAACCTGAAACGAGATGTCCGAGCGAGAATACCAGCACCTTCGACCTTAGAAGAGCTCAAGACGGCTGCGATAGAGGAGTGGCACAATATCCCTCAGTCAGATATTCAAGACATCATGGATGGATTGCCAAACCGGCTACAAGAAGTCATTAGGGACCGAGATGGTAACACCCATTCATTAAATTTAAATTAAAAAGAAAGCGGACGATTCTTTTCAAAATTAAACTCATAACATTTTCCTGCATTTTTTTTGCAAAATCGATTTTTGGCATTTTTTTCATAAGCGGGGTTTTTTAAGACTTTTGTGATTTTATTTATCCTTACTGGCTGCTATAACATCACATATGCTATAACATCCATCAAATGTGGTCAAAATTTGACGACTACTGTAAACTGAAATAAATACAAGGTTGGCGGTTAATTGTGCCTCTGAGGTATATATTGTTACAGTGGAATATCCCAGTTCTTCACCAAGAATGTAAAGGTCCTTCTACGTCCACCAAAAAGGATGCATCCACTACTTAATCTTCGAAGCAATTCTGCTGGCTGTAGTTTTTTTTTTAATGACCTCTAATAAGATTAAACAACTAAGTCTTCACATGTTAAGCTGTAGGTGCCGCTCATGAATCGATTGATCTGTACGACCTTCAACTTCTAATTGTAAAATTTATACCGTGGGTTTACATGTCGCCAACCGGTTTAAGCTACATGACCGATCACGTATAAAAACTGCACTAGTTTATAAAGATATTACAGTTGTTTATTGGGATTGAAAGTTACAACAGCAAAGCTAAACTTAATTAGCAAAAATGGTCGCTAAAGTGAGTCTCTTTTTTAACAGGATGCGTTTAAAAAAATTAACTTAAGTAATTCAAAATGCAATAGTGAAAATATTTTTTGAACCTGAATTTTTTCTTTGCAAATGATACATTAATTGTTTAAAAAAATACCAATATTACATACAAACCTATTCTCTTTTTTCAGTTCGCCATCGTTCTTTCCCTCGCTGCCGCTGCTTACGCTGGTCTACTCCCAGCTGCTAAGGTGGTGTACGCTGAGCCCGAAGCTCCTGCCCATTACGACTTCTCCTACTCCGTACACGACTCTCAAAGCGGAGATGTGAAACAGCAACAAGAGTCTCGTGCTGGTGACGCCGTACACGGTTCTTACTCTATTGTGCAGCCTGACGGTGTACACCGTATCGTCGAATACACCGCTGATGACCACCAAGGCTTCAACGCTATCGTGCGCTACGAGGGTTCTCCGGTCCACTCAGCCCCAGCTAAGGTTGCCTACGCTGCCCCCGTTGCTAAAGTCGCTTACGCCGCTCCCGTCGCATACTCTGCACCCGTCGCCAAGGTGGCGTACGCTGCTCCCGTCGCCAAGATTGCCTATGCCGCTCCTGTCGCAAAGGTCGCCTACGCCGCTCCCATCGCTAAGGTCGCCTACGCCAGTGCTCCAGTCAGCCACGTTACTTACTCTTCTCCTGCCATCGCTTACCACCACTAGACCAAAGTTGTTATTTAGTCACGAGAGCTATTTTATGTAATTGAATAGTTGCTAATAAATTATTTATTTTTGAATTGAAACGTATCATTGGTTTAATTACAACCTTGAAATCATTGTCGTGAATAGATTATTTATTTATAAATTTTGGACCTCCGACAAGGACATACTTACATGCATGCATTAGACAAGGACAGACATGTTAGTTTTATAATAAAATAATATCTTAATGACTTTGTTTTGGGACAACGTGGACATTACAAAAAGAATAATTATAACAAACAACACACATTTTTTTTTAATAAGCCATACTGTTAGAAATGATGTCTGTGTCCCCCGAAGGAACTGAAATAACATCGTACTCGTGAGGCATACTAGCAATTGGTACCTGCTTTCCTAGATTTGTTCGGGCTATGGGACCCTTAATGGCCAGGTTATCGTGAGACTCTTTTATTTATGCTGATTTTTGGGGAGGTCCGGACAGTCAATATAACCATGGAACAGCTTGTACAGGAATACAAGGTCAGTGATAGTACGACGGAACTTCAGAGATATAAGTAAATAAATTCCTTAGACCAAAACGGAAATCTAGATGTCGAACTTGGACTTGTTCCATTTTATTGATGTAAACATCAATAAAATAAATTTTGTAGATTGGGTTCCATACTGTGTTACGGCAGAGACAACAAAAACAGTTTTAGGATGATTTCTTTGAGATGACTATACTTACAGTTTAAACGAGTGTAATCACAATTGTCATATTCGCACCGAGTACTAAGAGACTCAAATTTTCACGAATTGCACAACATTATATCGGTTTAGCATCGCAATTTTTTTTCAAAAAGAGTAGGCAATCTTATAGGAAACCTAAGAAGCAACTATAATAATTTTTTGATACTCACGTGTTCGGTTCTTGTTAGAGGGTTTATCTCTTTTAGACTTGGCGATAAGAAAATTGGAAGAGAGATATGAGTTAAGCTCGTCTTTGTGCATACTGTTCTCCTTATGAGAAGATAAGTTTTGTGTACAATACAAAAATTGGGAATAGTTAAAGACCCAAAAAATTGTGAAAAAGGATGGCAAGAAAGTATAAATAACTGCTCGATGCTGACAGCTGAGGTCAAGGTCGCATACCTGTAACTTAAACTGGTCGTTACTGGGAAGTCAGAGCAATAATTAAGAGACATTTTGAGTAGTGCGTGTCCGGTGTTTATCTTGCAAAATGTGCATGTGTGAACTACATGATTTTTTTAAATAAGGCTTAGGTACTAGTGGCTAGTGTCTAATTGTGGCCAATAGCGTCAATTACTAGAAAAAAGTCGTGTTGGCGATGATGTCAAATTGTTTTTTTTTTAATCTATTCTACGAGGACCGACTCCCGTAAAAAACATACTTATTCAATTTATTTGCAATACAGAAGCAGCACTGCCCTGTTTGTAAAATATTCATAGTAGTAGTAATACAAATAAGGAAGTGGTCGAATTTAAGAACTTTTACGGATTCCAGGTCATTAAAAATGGGTGCTGTTATATACTTATTTAATAAAATCTATTTTTACATGATATTTTTGTTTTATATTCATAGTCTGTGTATAAGTAGGAATCGCTATGTCCTTCCTCACGAACCAAATTATCTCCATGCTAAAAATTTAAACCCTTGCAGCGGTTTAGCCATAAAAGATTAACAGACAGACAGAGTTAATTTTAAATTTTAAAATTAGTACCTATATGGATATTTTAAAATTCCGAAATCCAATTCCAAAAAACAAAATAAGATATGGATAATTAGAAAATGTATTTGCTAAATTTAGTATATTGCATAATAACTTTTGTCATATTATGTTATTTCTCGAGTGAAAATAAAAACGTGATTATCATTCAGTGCAAAAGTGTTTTATAACACCTTTGCATGTGAGCTTCTTGACAACGGCATTAACCTTAACATGCTTTCCTACGTACAACACCTACTTACTTGTACCAAAATTCATTTACAGTAATTGAATATAATACAGCTCGTGTAACAAGTATTAAATTATAGTAATACAAATTAATTATCTTGTCAGATTCAAGATTACTTTATCTGAAATTAGATCAAACGACGTATGAAAAGGCATGAATTTGTTTTAGACTTTAGACAAACGCACACGGCTCGCGTGCGTTTCGCCGCGGGTGTTTCATATCACACGGTGGGCCTTATTTTAACACATACACGACAAGCTCCGCGATGATGTCTGTTTAAATGTTTGTATTTCAGTCCTAATAAAAAATGGCAATTTTAATAAGCATATAATCGATATAGGGATATTAAAGTAAATATTATGAAGAGAACTCCGACATAGAGCTCCAAAATGTTTTCTAAAGTTTTATTTGTATTTTTCTATTTGTCTACTTACAACTGCTTTTATAGGGATTTAGATAATTATTTTTTAATTTGGGACGTTAATCGTTATACGTTATGAGGAACAAACAAACTAGGAAGAAACCAAAAAAGAACACACTTTGTTCTTATTGTAACTATTTCAAAAGACGAAAAATACAGTATACTTACCTCTATTAAATTTCAGTATTACGGTCACAACGAATCGCTTTAAATATTACGTGTAAAAATTACTGTACACCTTTATTTACATAATATATAAATTAAAACAAGCAAAACTGGTTTGAACGCCACTTTTAAGGTAGGTACATTCTCACAAATAGTCTTTAAAATTCTTAAATAAGTAACTATTGCACATATTATGGCAATACCAGTCGAGTTTGTGTTGTTATTAGAGTTGACTTCCATTCATCACTTATACCTTTGTTTGCTAACGTAGCCATTTAATTTCGTCTTTGTCTACTGCCAAAGGCTTAATTTCCTTAAATATCAATTATCCTTCCTCTTGTTCATTCAAAATTTTGGAACGACTGTTAAATAAATGTGGTAACCCAAAATTTAATTCTTCTGAATCAAATGAAATTATCGTCAGTATCATTAATACAACATTGAAAGAATATACAAGATGCAAGTGAATAATAAATTTTGGTGTAAAATTAACAATGCATATAACGTCGAACAAATATTTGACAATAAATAGTCAAATATTTGGTTATTTTAAGCCATTGGTATCATGTATTCACTTATAACTCACCCGTATATAAAGCTGGCTTAGGTCAGAAAAAACTGACTCCAGATATCTGTAGGTCACTCAAATTAACCGACTGATTTACATGACCTCCCATTCATTGTAAAACCTATTCGGCATCGCTCTGGGCCTCTATGTCACCAACCGGTTCAATTGTACGTGACACTTCATGTATATAAACGGTACCAAATCACAAATGAATTACAGTCGTACACTAGCATTAAATTATTAACAATAAACTTTATATTAATTAAGAAACATGATCGCTAAAGTGAGTAACTCTCCTAAACTAATGCATTTTAAACTTAAAATCAATGCAAAATAAAGTGGTGAAAATAATTTTTGAACTATTTTTATTTTCTAATGAGAAATTTAGTGTTAACGAAGTTCGAACATTACATTCATTTTTACTCTCTAATTTCAGTGCCTCATCGTCTTTTCCCTAACTGTCGCTGCCTACGCTGGTCTACTCCCAGCTACTAAAGTAGTATATGCTGAGCCCGAAGCTCCTGCTCATTACGACTTCTCTTACTCCGTACACGACGACCACAGTGGAGATGTAAAACAACAGCAAGAGTCTCGTGCCGGTGATGCCGTACACGGCTCCTACTCCTTAATGCAACCTGACGGTGTACACCGTATCGTCGAATACACCGCTGATGACCACCAGGGCTTCAACGCTATTGTACGCTACGAGGGTACTCCAGTCCACCCTGCCCCCGCCAAGGTCGCCTACGCTGCACCTATCGCCAAGGTCTCCTATGCCGCTCCCGTCGCCTATGCTGCCCCTGTAGCTAAGGTTGCCTATACCGCCCCCGTTGCCAAGGTCGCCTATGCTGCTCCTGTCACCAAGGTCGCTTACGCCAGCGCACCAGTCAGCCACGTTACCTACTCATCTCCTGCCATCGCTTACCACCACTAGACCAAAGTTGTTATTTAGTCAGGAGAGCTATTTTATTTAAATGAATTGTTGTTAATAAATTATTTATTTTTGAACTGAATTCTTTATTAGTTTGATTATGTCCTTATAATCATTATCATCACTAAGTAACGGCAGAGAAAATAGATAACACAAGTAACATTTTAACAAAATAAAAACCGACTTCAAGGTTCGACTCGATTTCTCTTGGATGCCATTATCAGATCTTAGTGTCCTTATCATGGTACCGTTGAGATATCTCCTTTCCATTAAAAAAAGCATCATCAATATCGGTTCATAAACGACGAAGTTATCCGCGAAAATACATTTAAAAAAAATTACGGTTGAATTAAGAAACCTACTCCTATTTTTGAAGTCGGTTAAAAACAGTTTTTGACAAAAACCTTCGTTTGAGATTAATGTACAGTTTAAATGAGTGTTATCACAGTAGTCATTTACACTGAGCACCACGATTTTGTTTTCTCAAGTCATACGATGCTTCACATCACCTTTTAATTTAGGAGCCAGAATTTCACAATATTCATCGTCTTAGTAGCGCATTTTTTTTCTTTAGTATGGTAGAAATAATTTTCAGCAGTATATAATCTTGTTAATATCAAGTTCGAAGTATGTGAGTCGACTTCAGAAAGTGGATCCACCACTTTTGGTATCGTTGCAAACTTGTCCCTCAAGTTTAAGGTTGTAACAATTTATGTTTATATTTCATAAGATTTAATCAGATAATGTTGCTCCTAGACGGCGGCGGCTAGTCTCAACGGAGATCAGCCAACTACCCAGGTGATATTATAGTGCACAAGTGTGTGCGCAAACACTAGTGCACTCTCTGTTCCCTCACTCTCATAATCCTATGGGACGGCTATTCGACACGACCGGGGAATGGTCAGGCGCAGGGCCGACGACTTTATTAAGGCGACTAAGACCCCAACTTCCAAACTCCGAGCTAAAATTAAGCATTTCTATAATCAAAAAAACTCAATAACACTTTTTGACTCGACCTGGGATTCGAACCCGAGACCTCATGATTAGCAGTCGCATACGCCGACCGTGAGACCAATAAGGCAGTCAAATCAAAGTATGATTTGACGAGCGAAATCATAATATAGAGCGAAGATTTTAGTTCGTCTTTCTTCAGTTTCCCTCTGCTACAAAAATGCAGGTAGAGAGAGCGAGTATATCTTTGAGGCAATTTGGTTGAAATATCAGATCATTTGAGTAACGATATTTGACTTATTTTTGTGTATTTGTCAGGTCCTGATCATTCATTCAAAAGAAATGTTTAAATTGTGGAATATAACATTAGTTCTTTATCTATGAAATTGCCTTTCTTCACTAACTTTTAAACTTTCGCGTTCCATGATGTAATAATTGTTATTTTTACGGGAATTAACGCGATCACTTATTTCAAGGTATTACATACCTCTGTTTTGCCTGACGTTTCGACCAGGTTGCACTGGCCGTGGTCTACTCCACGGATTCGACGACGGAGGGCGTGCGCCGCTGAGCCAGTCAGCCTGTGACCACGGCCAGTGCAACCTGGTCGAAACGTCAGGCAAAACAGAGGTATGTAATACCTTGAAATAAGTGATCGCGTTAATTCCCGTAAAAATAACAATTATTGCCTTTCTTCAGTACTGGTTATTTCAAATTTTTGTTTGTAATGGCTCTGTATTCTAAATTCAAATTAATTTTGTTTTAAAACCATGACATCCTATTTACAAACTCAGTCTTTTGTTTTTTGATTAGCGTTGTATTTTCATTACATTTGAACATTTTTCGTCCTAATGGATACTTTAAAAATTCGTGTAATTATGGAATATGAGTTCCGTCGTGGCACCAACGCGACACAAACGGCACGTTACATCAAAAACGTTTACGGAGAGAACTGTACAAACGAACGCACAACCCGTTATTGGTTTTCCCGGTTCCGTTCTGTAAATTTTGACTTGAAAAATGTAGCTCGTGGTCGTCCGGAGACTTTGGTTAACAATAATGAATTAAATGCGATTGTGGAAGCTGACGAAACTCAATCTACAGCTGAGCTAGCAGCAGCTTTTAATGTAAGCATCAAAAAAATATTGATCCATTTGCGACGAATTGGCAAGGTAAAAAACTTGATAGATGGGTGCCCCACGACCTTAACGATCAACGTACGCAACGAACCAGCGCAACGTACGCGTCGAGACCTGCCTTGCGCTGCTCAACAGGCAAAGAAATGAAGGAATTTTGAAACGAATTGTTACGTGTGACGAAAAATGGATTCTGTTCGACAATCGAAAGCGCTCAGCAAGTTGGTTAGACCCTGGTTCAGCACCAAAGCAATGCTCTAAACCAAAAATGACCCCTAAAAAGGTGATGGTCACTGTTTGGTGGTCTAGTGCGGGTGTGATTCACCACAGCTTTTTCAAAACGGCATGAGCATTAATGCAGATGTGTACTGTGAAGAACTGGAGAGAATGATGGAGAAGCTTGCACATCTGCAACCAGCTTTGGTCAATCGGTCGTCCCCACTGCTCCTTCACGACAACGCGCGACCCCATATTGCGCAACAGACAGTCTCCAAGCTGCAAGAGCTGGGTTGGAAGCTCTCCCTCATCCGCCATACTCACCAGACCTTGCACGTACCGACTATTACTTTTTCCAAAATTTAGACAACTTTTTAGTGGGTAAAAAATTCAATTCCCGAGAGGCAGTACAAAATGCCTTTGAAGAGTTCGTTGCCTCCCGTCCAGCTGATTTTTACTAGAAGGGCATCAATAAACTGCACATGCGTTGGCAAAGATGCGTCGATTGCATGGGTGATTACTTCGAATAACAGAAATAAAAAAGTTTGAAAAAATAAGTACTTTCACTTATTGCATACAAAACGGCAATTTCATAGGTAAAGACCTATTATAATAATGGAAATATAATAAGTAAACCTCTTATATTTCCAATTCCTCCAGTTTTCTTCTGATTAATTTCGTTGCGGATTCCAAGACAGCTTAATTTTTCCTGAGACTTCCCAAGTGTCTTAGCTCGGTGTGTACGTGGGTGATTGCTGTTGATCTTGGTGTACAGGAGTAACAGTGGTGGGCGTGTGGGCGATATTAGTCCCAAACTTATTAATAAAACATTTACCTTTACTTATACATACACACAAGTTATAAGACAGATAGTGTGCGTACAGCTTATATAACAATGCCACGCCAAGATGCAGTAGTGCAGCTGATTACCTACATGAATATCTGAGACGCATGGCTGCATAAAACAACACACACATGCGGATATTATGCGTTGTGATTAAATGAAGGTTTATTGAATTTGGTAAGGATAAATAGAATCAAAAAAATATTTTCAATGATTATAAATAAATAAAACATAAGCTCACTATATCTTTTACTCAAAAAATATGTTGAAATTAAAATATTAAGTATCTATGCACTCGTAGTAACTATCATTGCTCCAATACGGTCACAACGAATAACTTTAAATTAAAATAGTATGTGTCAAAATTACTAATCACATGTCAAGTATTTACATCTACACAAATAAACAAAATTGAAGTGTCTGTTTGTAATTTCAAATTATCAATTTTTGACGAAATGCATTTGGAAGTACATATATACGGTATTTACATAAAAAGCAATTTATTTTTTTCTGTCTGTCTGTTTGTTGCGGATAATTGCTCTGGAACAGCTGGACCGATTTTGACGGGATTTTTACTGGTAGATAGCTGATGATATAAGTCGTAACTTAGGATACTTTTTTTAGACTAGCTTCGCCCCGCGAAGTTACTCGTGGTTGTTGTTGTACCGCGGTGAACGTGTGGGGAACAGATAGTAATATATAAATTAATGCAAGCTAAATTACTTTTGACGTTTGAAGTTTAAATTACTTTTGACCTAACAACGTCTAATTCTAACGGTCAGATTTCATTTAAACTTAGTAGTAGTATCGAGGACCGATCGATGACAATACAATAATTAAAAAAAAAAAAAACAATAGTTTCAAAGTTAAAAAAACACGCTTTCATAAATAAACTAAACCAAAAAGTAGAAAATAATTTTAAATAATTTTTTAGTTTGGTTTACTTATAAAAGCGTGTTTTTTAAAGTTTTTTTGTCATTCTACTTTTTATAGCCTCTAATGACAAAGACGCGACACACGCGTATAATGACAACTACACACTATTATCATTAGTATCATTTACACAAAAAAATATTATGTAACAAAATAACACCACACTCAATTATACTATGATACTACATAACAATATACTATGATGATGTTCTCCTAGCCGATTTCGGCCACGGCGCGGCGGCCATTATCAAGGGAGAGCAACCAACGCAGGAGATATTATGATTCTCAAGTGTGTGCGCAAACACAGGTGCACTCTCTGTTCCATATCACTCCGATGGGTTGGTTATCTTGGCCCAATCCGGAATCGAACCCGAGACCTCATGACCAGCAGTCGCATACACCAACCGTCTACCGGTTGGTGTATGCGAGGAGGCGTATATATGTATATATGTTTTAATAATATACTATACTTATACTATAGAATAATATTGTCCAATGTATATGATGCCATGGTCTCAATAGTACTTTTGTCAAATACTTGCTTATTTTTGCACGTAAACGCACGCAAATAAAACCGTGTTTTGTGTTTTTGCTTATAATTCACCCGCATAGCCGCATAGGTTAACGTCAGACAAAGCTGTTTCCAGATGTCTGTAGGTCACTTACATCGACCGACTGATCTACATGACCTTTCGTTCATTGAAAAACGTTTTCGGCATGGCTCTGGGCCTATATGTCACCAACCGGTTCAACTGTACGTGTCACTTCATGTAGGTATATAAACGGTACCAGATCATAAATTCATTACAGTTGTACACTAGTATTAAATTTAACAACAACAAACTTTAGTTTAATTAATAAATAAAAATGGTCGCTAAAGTGAGTGACTCCTTTAACTGATACGTTTTAAAAATAAATTTTACTCAAATTAAACTTTAATAAAAAAAAAATATTTTTATTTTCAAATGTTAAAATATTGTGTTATCAAAGTGCCAACATTACAATCTATATAATATCTCTAATTTCAGTTCGTCATCGTCCTTTCCCTGGCTGCCGCTGCCTACGCTGGTCTGCTTCCAGCTGCTAAGGTAGTATACGCAGAGCCCGAAGCTCCTGCTCATTATGACTTCTCTTACTCCGTACACGACGACCACAGCGGAGATGTCAAACAACAACAGGAGTCTCGTGCCGGTGACGCCGTACATGGCTCCTACTCCTTAGTGCAACCTGACGGTGTACACCGTATCGTCGAATATACCGCTGATGATCACCAGGGTTTCAACGCTATTGTACGCTACGAGGGTACTCCTGTCCACAATGCGCCCGCTAAGATTGCCTACGCTGCACCCGTAGCTAAGGTCGCCTACGCTGCACCCGTTGCCAAGGTCTCCTATGCAGCACCCGTCTCCTACGCAGCCCCCGTCGCGAAGGTCGCCTATGCTGCCCCTGTCGCCAAATTTGCCTACTCCAGTGCTCCAGTCAGTCACGTTACATACTCTTCTCCTGCCATCGCTTACCACCACTAGACCAAAGTTGTTATTTAGTTACGAGAGCTATTTTATTTAAATGAATAGTTGCTAATAAATTATTTATGTTTGAACTGAAGTGATAAATTGGTTTAATTACGATACTAAAATCCTTATGATGCAACTATCGTGGCGAAACAATAATGGAATGTGTAAGGGGTTTCTTGACAGGGACAGCTTAGCTAAAATCATCGGCGATTCCAATGATTTACAGTATTTTTTTTAAATATGGGCTTGCCAAAAAGACTCCAAGAGTAATAGTTACCATACTCATTGTCAATACAGACAATACAGCAATGCAGCATGGTGATCCACACTATGGCGGCCTATTGAGATGCTTCTACATTATTGGACCTCCGGTCTCGCACTCACCGACGAAACACGACAGCACGATTGCTGTCATTTTAGGTTAGTCTTCTGTGAGAGGGTAGTAACGCCCAGGTCGAGCCGGCCAGTTCTTGCTGAAATCTGCCTTGAAAATATAATACAGTATTATCAGCAAAACACTTGTAGAGATTCTGCATTATAAATAATAATTTTTAATTATCTTATTCCCGAGATTCAAGGGTTATTAGTAAATAATAATATTTCTGATTTATGATTTTCATAACCCATACACTATACTATACATTTCACCCTGAAAATTCGGGGTAGGTCAATAGGACATTAATGAACCAAGATATATATTATCAAAACACTATACTTTTGCATTGTCTTGCGTATCTCATGGTAGAGATTGTTGTTGTATTTATTTGGCAGGAAATGATAATTGACAATAGCAGTTTTAATTACCAGACTCTTTGAACCCACATCAAACTAAAAACTATATATAAAAATGAATTGCCGAAATGTATATACGCGCATAAGTTCCGATCGGCTGCACCAAAATAAATAATCCTTTTTTAGGGTTCCGTGTCAAAGGCAAAAAACGGAACCCTTATAGATTCGTCATGTCTGTCTGTCTGTCAGTCTGTCCGTCCGTATGTCACAGCCACTTTTTTCCGAAAGTATAAGACCTATAATGTTGAAACTTGGTATGTAGATGTATTCTGTGAACCGCATTAAGATTTTCACACAAAAATAAAAAAAAACAATAAATTTTGGGGGTCCCCATACTTAGAACTGAAACTCGAAAATTTTTTTTTCATCAAACCCTTACGTGTGGGGTATCTATGGATAGGTCTTCGAAAATGATATTGAGGTTTCTAATATCATTTTCTTCTAACCTGAATAGCTTGCGCGAGAGACACTTCCAAAGTGGTAAAATGTGTGTCCCCCCCCCTGTAACTTCTAAAATAATAGCATGATAAATGAAAAAAAAATATATAATGTACATTACCATGCAAACTTCCACCGAAAATTGGTTTGAACGAAATTTAGGAAGTAGTTTTTTTTTAATACGTCATAAATCGTAAACTGCAATTTACCTTTCATTCAATCAACACAAATATAAAAATAAAATATATTATATTACTTGCTGCTGCGGAACCCTTCATGGGCGAGTCCGACTCGCACTTGGCCGCTTTTTTTATGTGTTCATTATTGTTAGGACAAGGTTTGTTTACAAGAAAAATTAAGATAAGGGGAAAAGTCAACTTTTTTATTCGCGACGGGAAGCTGAGGCAGATAAGTAAAAATGGCGGTACGAAGTTCGCCAGGTCAGCTAGTAATCTATAAAAGTAATTTTAGTTTGTAATTTAGTTGCAGGCTGTACTGAAGTCGACACCTCTGACAGCTGGTTGGCGTTACCGCCAATAAGTCAACGACAAATCAAAATTAGGATTTAACAATTTTCTCGGTCCGTTAAAAAATGTTATCCTGTCAAATCAGTTCAATTACTTTCTAACATACTGTTCACGACTGACCTTTCCAGTTAACTGATTTAAAATAATTCATTTCTTTATTACTTAGTCTAATGTGTAGTAAAGTCAATACCGGAAAAAACAGGTAGGTATTGTTTTTAACT
Organism: Diaphora mendica; assembly: GCA_949125395.1. Lineage (NCBI taxonomy): Eukaryota > Metazoa > Arthropoda > Insecta > Lepidoptera > Erebidae > Diaphora > Diaphora mendica. The sequence continues at coordinate 19,479,599 of OX421313.1, read as the reverse complement.
ACCAAATGCACTAGTGAGCTCACTCATGAAATAATATCGATTTGAACATAAATTTATATTTTATACATGGCAAGTTTACACGTAAAAATTTGTTTTGTTGACAACACTTCAACGTTTAGTTATTGCATTTATCAACGCTATGAGAAAAAATTATATCCCAGAAGGATATATTTCAAAAAATATGATAGTTGCATCAAAATATAATGAATTTCTTTATTAACATCCAACCATCCTTCACATTTTGCTAATGGATTAAAATCTGAAGTTACTTTATTGAATTTTAATATATAGTTTAAAAATATCGTAGCTTCATTTTGTCACGGAATCATTCATATATCATCAAAATTCTAAGGCAGCATACTCACAATTCAGATTTCTAACACACGATCTACTGCAGAGCCCATGAATGTATTTTTTTAAATAAATTTATATGTCTGAAATTTTATATTTAATAATAATAATCGCTTTATTGTACACCAGATTACTTACAAAGGTAACTTAAAGCAACTATTAGTTATTCTGTGCTTAAAGCTAGGAGGTACAAGTGGCGGCCGTATCGCAAGAAGGCAATCTCCCACAGGCAACCATGATATCATAAATATATATAATTTATTTTTGACTGTTAGTATGTACATATTTACGGACTTATTACACGCACACACTAACGTACTTTCTAACACTCGTACTCTTTAATGTGTCTTAATTCCACCTCCAGAAACACGTCGTTATAAATAAAATAAAAAAAGACTATTCCCATTACTAAGTAGGCGCCTTATTTGAATAATTATTGCACTTATGATTTATACTAGATTTACCTACCTAGTACCTATTTGCAGCACTGTTTGAACCCAAACGTATTGGTCAACCTTTCCTATTTGCATGTTTAACAAACATTTATTCATAATTTAATATATTACTAGTATTACAATCTGACACTCAATTAGAACGTAAATGATTTGCAAGAATAATAAACACTCAAAACATTGTGATAGTTTTGGAAGAAACAAGTGGTTTCCATTTTACTTAGACTCATATCAGCGCATTTCTTTTACATATTCGAGAGGTCAGTGTAAATTGGCGTCGTGTGGTAAAGAAATTAAAAGTAGTTTGGTGAACCGGTGCGACAAAGGCCTTGACCGAATTCTTTTGGGTGTGGTCCAATAGGTAATATGTGTAACACGAATTGTACGAGCACCGATTGATTAGAAGTGAGCTTAAGAAATTGTTAGCAAGTTACAAACGTGACTGATTACAGATATGTTATAGATATGTGTGTATAGTGTTGTTCTTGAATTGCGTTCTAGGACAACAAGTTTCTAATATACGTTAATAGTTTTGTGGTAAGTGATGCCATCGACTATTAGTTTAGGAATAAGGTTATCTATGGTTATCTCTATGAATGAATAGGTAAACAAGTCTAGGCAATATATTTATAATAATAATAATAAATATTTTCGGACATCTAACACACAACGCCATCTAGTCCCAAGCTAAGCAGAGCTTGTGTTATGGGTACTAGACAACTGATACAAATACATATATACTTTTTTTTGTAAATACATACAGATTATACATGGAAAACACCCCAAACTCCGAAACAAATATTTGTAGATCATACAAATATTTGGACCGACTCGGGAATTGAACCCGAGACCTCATGATCAGCAGTCACACACCCCAACCGCGAGACCAACGAGGCAGTAAGAGCATTTAGATTCTACTCAGTACATTATCTACAAACAGTTGTTTTTTTTTTTAGTGAATACGTCAAGTGTAACACGATGATGATGTACTCTTAATGTCAGCCAACTAGGCAGGAGATATAATAGTGCACTTATGTGCGCAAACACAGGTGCACTCTCTGTTCCTTCACTCTTATAATTCGATGGGACGGTTATCTGACACGGCCGGGGAGAGATCAGGACCGACGGCTTTAGGTACGTGCTCTCCGAGGCACCACGGGGGCTAAAACCCCGACTTCCAAACTCCGAGCTGCAATTACGCATATGATCTATTATCAGAAAAACTCAATAACATTTTTTGACCCGACCCGGGATTCGAACCCGAGACCTCAAAATCAGCAGACGCATACGCCAACTGCTAGACAGGTAAAACGGACACAAAGAACCCACAGACTCAGAAAAACAATTTGTGGATGAAACAAAGTGTTGTCCCAAGTGGGCTTTGTAAGGACCCTTCATGTAGGTATTGTAATCGCAGTAATTAATCCAATAACCTAATGTAATCGACACAGGCTTCAATATAAATATTAGTTTCTCTTAGAAAAAAGAAAACAGAGTTTTGAACACTCGGGTATTTCGGAATTCGTGAAATCATGAGTATTTCCGTAATGTCTCTTACACAGTCAAGGTGACCCACTTATATTAACATGTATTATGTTTCTCTTGCCAAATTTAAGATTTAAAAGAAACTGGATCTTAGAACCAGAAAAATGAGTTTGTTCATAAAAGTTCAATGAAACTTCCGAAATTGATACGATTTTTTTTATCATTTGTCTCCTATGTAAGGATAACTACTGTTTTGTAAAAAATAACTTCCGATTTGCTCACATTGAACTGGTTTTAAAGGAAATCACATTTTTTAAAATAAAGTTTATCGAATGACCTCAGCGAATCAACTCTGTGATTTTACAATATTATCAATGAGTTCTGTAAGGCTCTCAATGAATCGTCTCTCTAATATTATTTAATGAAGACGTTACTAAAGGCCAAAGCTCATCGAACTTAGAAGATCATTGATGAGTCAGATGACTCATAGACATAGATATGTCTACTGAGTTTTAAAGAATCCTCCTTTAATTATAAACTAGCTGCGTCCCACGGTGTTACTCGCGGTTGTTATTGTAAAGGTAAGTACCTACCTTTACCTACTAGCTAGCAGCTAGTCTAAAATAAAAGTAGCCTAAGTTACTCCTCATATCATTAGCTATATATCAGTGAAAAGCCGGTTTTTTATGTATAGCCCGCCAAAATGACTCTACTCTGCCTGATGTAAAGCATAAGCAGAATCTAAGAGTGGTGGTCACCACACTCATTGCGAGTGCAGGCAATGCAGCATGGCGACCCACACCATGGCGGCCTAGTGATGCTTCTGCATCTTTTAGTCTAGTCAACAAGTATGGAATTTGTTGACTAGACTCTTTGGGCTTCCGGTCTCGCACTCACCAACGAAAATAAATCCAGAAATTTCAGAGGTTAGTCGGAACAAACAGACAATCAATTTAGAAATTACAAATAGACACTTCAATCTTATTTATATGTATCTATAGTCATCAGATTGCTATGCACATTTCAATAAATGACATTTACAAAATATAATCACAAATTTTAACAAAAAAAAAAATGACTTCAAGAACTGGACCAAATTGAAATGCGACCACACGGAAAGCACCGGCTTTCAAATAAATAAAGAATCATCAAAATCGGTTCACCCAGTCGAAAGTTATGAGGTAACAAACATAAATAAAAATACAGTCGAATTGATAAACTCCCACTTTTTTGAAGTCGGTTAAAAATCTAATAGTTATCAGTAGTAAGTAGTTGGTCTAGTCTAGTGGTTACTGATTCTGACTCTAGAGTCAAAGGCCGTAATTTCCATTACTACACACTACACAGCCTTCTGAACCAAGACGCAAGAGTTTCGCGTCGATTCTATTTCTACAATCACTAATGTCTCTCTTCTTCTAATATTTTGTTTTGACCACTGAGTTTGCATTGAGATGACGTCTTTTCGGACATCTTACACAAAACGCTATCTAGTCCCAAGCTAAGCTGGGCACGATTTAGTACCCATAACACAAGCTCTGCTTAGCGGTACGTAGATCGTAATCGGTACCGCCGTTTAGAAGTTAGGTGACATAAGCACGTATAGAACAATTAAACATAACAAAAACAATGAGATTATTTTAAAATGTCATTATTATTATTTATTTTGACATTTCTTATTACTGACTTTACTACCATGACCGAGTTCAACCGACTTAAAATAAGAGTGTTATTTTTTTAATAAAATGTGTGTCTCTTTTAGAAAGTTTCAAGTGGCATGATTTAAAGACACTCCCTGACCTCAAGTTAAACTTGGACATGAATCATCATTAAATATTATAACCTACTAGCATTTGCCCGCGGCTCCGCCCGGGTGTATGTTGGTTATCGCAGTAAAAAGTACCTAACCAATGTCCTTACTCAAGAATCAAAGTATCTCCATGGCTACGCCAATGGTGATAGTTTGTAATTAATAATATTTTTCAATTATCATTTTACACTCTCAAGAACACAATTCTCAAAACCTTCAAACCTTTTTTATTTATATCACACCTGGCAACATGCTTTTCCTACACCGCCCCCTCCCGCATACCTCATACAGTCAGAAGAACGACCCGCTCTCGTCAAACTGTGCCAACTTTTAACGAAACTCTAAAACCGCATTAAGGCAAGAAATTTGACAACACAAAAAAAGGTTGACAATTTGACAACACAAAAATTGACAATTTTGGTTCGGCGGAGATTCGGTTTTACAGAAACTTTTGTCACCAACACGTGTTGACAACACAAAAATTGCCAACTTTTCTTCGGTGGATAGTTCTTCAAGGACTCTAGTGATTTATTCAAATACACCCAATAATAATCATAATGCAGGTGACGTCTTTAAAAGAATAAAAAAATAAACATAGATAAAGTTATGTTTGAATCTAGAAGAAAGTTTTGACAGAATCAAATTTTTTTTCTTATAAAGAGATGGCAACCAACCGAATAAAATGAGTTATTTCTGCCAATGTCGAGTATTCAAAGTCTTCAATTCTAAAGTCTTATACGAATAGTTTTCAAGTAATATATCTATATATATAAAACTAGCTGTTGCCCGCGGCTTTGCTCGCGTGGAAGTTGATTATATATATTTAATTAAAACTGTGTAAGTATCTATGAAAACTGTGTTCATGTTTTTAAACGTATTTATTTATAATCAATAGCCCTTTAAAATTGACTTTCATACACACTTTCGACCCTTATTTTAACCCCTTTAGGAATAGAATTCCCATAAATGCTGATATAAGTATTAATTTATTTGTAATCAAAAGCCTGAAGACAAAGTTTCAGGCTACTAAATTAAAAAATGACGGACTTCCAGTCTAGCCTAGGGATAGAATATCCAGAAACGCTTAAATACGTATCTCATCATCATCATCGCAGTCCACTGCTGGACATAGGCATCTCCAATTGCACGCCACTTGGTACGATCCTCAGCTTCTCTCATCCAGCTCCTGCCAGCCGTCTTGGGCAGATCATTATTCCACCTGGCCTGTGGACGTTCTACGCTACGTTTGCCGAGACGCGGTCACCACTCACGAACCCGTTTACCCCAACGGTTATCAGTTCTGCGGCTAATATGGCCAGCCCACTGTCACTTCAGCTTGCTTATCCTGTGGGCTATGTCAATGACCTTGGTTCTCTACCGGATCACCTCATTCTTGATGCGATCCCTTAGAGAAACGTTGAGCTTTTGTGATGAGAAAAATAAATCATTATTATTATTATAGCCCTCTCCATAGCACGCTGAGCGACTTTGAACTTGTGGACCAGCCGTGTCGTAAGTGTCCACGTTTCGGCACCGTATGTCATGACAGGTAGGACGTATTGATTGAAGACTTTCGTATTTAGGCACTGTGGGATTGACGATGAAAAGACCCCACAAAGTTTTCCAAACGCTGCCCAACCCGGCTGAATTCTCCTGTTCACTTCGTGCTCGAAGTTGTTTCTACTTTACTGCAAAGTCTGCCCGACGTACCACACATATTTTTGAACAACTTCGAGAACGGCACCGTGAACCACAACCGGTTCCAGTAGAACATGTTCATCCATACGTATCTACTCATTTTTAATCAGTAGCCATAAATAAAGTTGCATGTTTCTAACTTCAAGAATGACGGACTTTCAGAATAATGGACTTCCAGAATAACCTATTTACGAAATTTCAACCCCTATTTCACCCCCTCAGGGGTGGAATATCCAGAAACGCTTAAATATGTATCGAATCATTTTTAATCAGCCAAAACACAAATTTTCATGTTACTCACTTAAAAAATGACGGATTTCCTTACAAACTTTCAACCCCTATTTCACCCCTTAGGGGTAGAATATCCAGAAACGCTTCAATACGTACCTATCTACTTATTTTTAATCAGTAGCCCAAAACTAAATGTTCATGTTTCTCACTTATAAAATGACGGACTTTCCTACAATCTTTCAACCCCTATTTCACCTCTTTAGGGGCATAATATCCAAAAACTCCTAAATACGTATCTAATCATTTTTATTTAGTAGCCCAAAAATAAAGTTTCATATTTCTTATTTAAAAAATTACGGATTTCCATACAAAATTTCAACCCCTATTTCACTCCCTTAAGGGTAGAATATCCAGAAACGCTTAAATACGTATCTACTTTTTTTTCATCAGTAGCCTAAAAATAAAGTTTCTTGATTCTAACTTCAAAAATGACGGACTTCCAGACTGACCTATATACGAAATAACAACCCCTATTTATCCTCATAGGGGTAGAATATCCAGAAACGCTTAAATACGTATCTACTCTTTTTTAATCAGTAGCCCAAAAGTTAAGTTTCATGTTTCTTACTTAAAAAATGACGAACTTCCATACAAACTTTCAACCCCTATTCCACACCCTTAGGGGTAGAATATTAAGAAACGTTTAAATACGTATCTATTCATTTTAAATCAGTACCCCAAAAATAAAGTTTCATGTTTCTTACTTAAAAAATGACGAATTTCCATACAAACTTTCAACCCCTATTTCACCCCCTTAAGGGTAGAATATCCAGAAACGCTGAAATACGTATCTACTCTTTTTTAATCAGTAGCCCAAAAGTAAAGTTTAATGTTTCTTACTTAAAAAATGACGAACTTCCATACATACTTTCAACTCCTGTTTCACCCCCTTAGGGGTGGAATTTCAGAAATTCCTTTCTTAGTGCTCACTTACGTTACATAAAGAACCTACATGCAAAATTTGAGGATTCTAGCTTCAGCGGTTTGGGCTGTGCGTTGATCTCTGGGTATGTCAGTCAGTCAGTCAGTCACCTTACTTTTTTATATATATAGATTGAATCGCTAAAATGTAAATAATTTCCCACCAGCTGCACCAAATGAAAATAATTCTTTTTTATGTGTTCGGTATTGCTAGGACAAGGTTTGTGTACAATAAAAATTAGAAGATTACAGGAAAAGTCAATTTATTTTGTCCGTGACTGTACGCTACCTGTGGGAAGCTGAGAACAGATATGTAAATATGGCGGTACGAAGTTCGCCGGGTCAGCTAGTTTAATATTAAAATATTGATAAGATGAAATGGAGACCGTCTTTCGAAAAAACAAAAACAATCTATCTCAACATTTTTATTTACACACACACACTTATGCCCTGTACAGTTAAGTTCCGGATAGCCTATCTGACAGATGGTTTGACTTAATTTCTATGGAATATTGCCAAACGATCTGTCAGATAATCTTTAGATTATGTAACCGGTGAAACAGGGCTTTATTTATTTCACTACATGCATATATACGAGTAGGTATATCTATTAGACACCTATACAAACTATAAAACTCAGAGAATTAGAACAAAAAGAATTGCAGACAACATGTAACAAAGACATCAATAACATTACCTAAGCTGGATTATGTAAATCAATAGTATGTTTAGCAATTTTAAAAAATGGAGCACTCACTACTGAGTAATATCGGATCGGTAATTACGCAGCACAACCTGTTATACTACCGACAGATGTACTTTTTAGGGTTCCGTTAGAAAACTGAAATAGAACATTTAAATATTAAGTTACGAAAAAGTCATATTCTCGTTTAATTTATTTAAATGTGTTTTGTTTAGTCATCGTTGTAATTAATCTGTAAGTTTCTTAAACAGATAAGAAAGTAAAATTTAAAATACATCTTTAAACTAATTTTATTTTTTTGGATGGATCTCTATAATCGATACTGAAGCCAAAACTGTATTTTTTTTCATTTTTGTCTGTCTGTAAGTCTGTCTGTCTGTCTGTATCTTGGCCGCGCATCACGCTGTAACTACTGAATGGATTCAAATGAAACTTGGCATGATTTGAGTTCATACTACGAGATAGGACATGGGATACTTTTTATCCCGAAATTCAGCACGGTTTCTTGGAGAGAGGGGATGAAAGTCAAAATATGTACTTAGTTGTAATTCAATAACACATAGTCCGATTTCTTTCATTCTTTTTTTATAATGTACTTTACACTGCCTGTGGGAAGCTGAGATAGATATGTAAATATGGCGGTACGAAGTTCGCCGGGTCAGCTAGTAGTATATTATAAAGAAGAACTTCAGATACTTTAGCATCCTGGAGCTACTGGCTCTGGTTATCTATACTAATATTTTAAAGCTGCAGAGTTTGTTTGTTTGTTTGTTTGAACGCGCTAATCTCAGGATCTACTGGTCCGATTTGAAAAATTCTTTCAGTGTTGGATAGTCCATCTATCGAGGAAGGCTATAGGCTATATTTTATTTTCATAAAAAATAGAGATCCGTAAGAAAATTGCAATTTTGTAACCCAAGGTGTGAAATCGAAAACCTATTTTTGCGTGCGCTGCAAAAAGTATTGACAATAGAACAAAATAATGTATTACGGGTTTGTGGGTCCCATTAAGATCTACAAAAAAGTCCGCGAGAGCATATATCTAACTATCATGGTTTAGTCACAATAACCGCTTTTGTGTTCAAAAAAATTATTAAATCGTCTGAAGAAAGAAACTACTTTAAATGTGTATCGTAATATTAATCCTTATCTAAATAAAGCATTATGTTATCAAGGGTATTTATGTGGAAGTAAAATACTTTTTGTTTCATCCCATTCGGACATTTCGTTTAGAAGTTATCACGAGTATAAGACGCTAAGAGTTGGTAACCATTATTGAGTTATTTGCCAAAGAGTTTTTATCAACATAATACCTAATTTTTAGTTAATTAGTCTTTATCCAAATAAATGTGTTGTTGATTATGAGTATTAGATCTTAGAAGAGTATAATAAATACATCTATACTAATATATAAAGCTGAAGAGTTTTTGTTTGTTTGACGCGCTAATCTCAGGAACTACTGGTCCACTTTGAAAAAGTTCTTTCAGTGTTAGATAGCCCGTTTATCGAGGAAGTTTATCGAGTTTATCTATATCATCACGCTATGACCAATAGGAGCGGAGTACCAATGAAGAATGTTTCAAAAACGGGGGTAAATTATTACGCTACGGGCAATAGGAGACGCAAACGACGTTGCGTGGGTCATCTATACTAATATATAAAGCTGAAGAGTTTGTTTGTTTGAACGCGCTAATCTCAGGAACTACTGGTCCAATTTGAAAAAGTTCTTTCAGTGTTAGATAACCCGTTTATCGACGAAGTTTATCGAGTTTATCTATATCATCACGCTATGACCAATAGGAGCGAAGTACCAATGAAGAATGTTTCAAAAACGGGGGGCAACAATTACGCTACGGGCAATAGGAGACACAAACGACGTTGCGTGCGTGGGTCATCTATACTAATATATAAAGCTGAAGTGCAAAAGCCGTTTTTATTCGCTAGAGGATAAAGTAAAATTGAATTTAGAACATCATGTGCACTAGGCTTGTGAAGTCAAAACATCATTAAACCTATTTACTTCTACCTCTATGGTGTCGAATTTATCATACAATTTTTTTTTCATCCCACCATCTCGGAAAGAGTGTTTTCACCCTTTGATATTTGAGTGCAAAAGCCGTTTTTATTCTCTAGAGGATAAAGTAAATTTGAATTTAGAACATCGTGTGCACTAAGTTTGTGAATTCAAAACATCATTAAACCTATTTACTTCTACCTCCATGGTGCCGAATTTATCATACAACCTTTTTTTATTTTTTAAAAACTCTGGCACCTTCTTGGTGTACTTTTTTTAATTTGCTTTGCCGGCGCCATTTTTTTCACGTCATATTGTTAAAACCTTAGCTTAAAAACAAGAAACTTGAAAACAGGAGAAAAACCTAAAATGAGTAATTCTAGCGACGAAAAAATTTATTGAACGCTAACAGAACTGACTGAAATCTATACAAACAGTGTCTGTTTGTAATATTAAAATAACTGCTTTTTATATGTATACACGGTACATATACCAAAACAACAATATTTATATTTTTTGTCTGTCTGTCCGTCTGTCTGTCTTTCAGTTTGTTTGTTCCGAGTAATCTCTGGAACGACTGGGCGCATTTCGACGGGAGTTTCACTGCTTTTTTTTCATTTAGTAATTTCCTCGCTGAGGTGGAATGGAAAGTTATGTGTTGCACTCGAGTGCAAAGATTTATCACCTCCTGCTCTTTTGATTCCCTCGCTGTCGCTCAGGATTCTAATTTTTTAATCCTTCTTTTGCTCGGTCATCAAAATTGAGCACGCGGTTAAAAAGCAACTTTGCACTCTTGTATAACAAATATCTAATAAGATAGTTATATCTATAACTATATCATAAGTAACGATAAATTGTTTATATTGTTCCATTAATAACATTAGATTCGAATAACACAACTTACTAAGAGAGTTTTGTACGGAACCCAAATAAACTATTATAACCAAATCGCGCTTAAAACGCATTTCGTAGTACCGTAAGTATTAATTATACCTGGGAAACTTGACAAGTATTTGTAATTTACTTCAATTCAATGACATTATAGAGCCTTAAAACATTCTGAACCTATCGACATTAATGGCAAGGTGAATCAGTGTTCCTTTTGCGGTTAATGGCCGTACGCCGAAACTTGACATTTAAATGTTATTTTTATTTTGACTGTCTTTTGGACACGTTCTGCCGAAATATGATTAAGGTTTTTACTTTGTTCCGGGGTGATATAAATTGAACTTGATATCGATGTTGTCTGTACAAGAGACTAATCGATTACTTATCGGAATCGTAATAAGTACCTGGGTGACCGAGCTTTGTATATTTTCTAAACATAAATCCTAGCTCGATCGATTTTTCGCCCCGAAACCCCCTGCATACAAAATTTTATGAAAATCGTTATTACTCAAAAACGGCTGAACCGCTTTGGCTGAAAATTGGTGGGGAGGTAGCTTAGAACCAGGAGACGGACATAGGATACTTTTTACAAAGTTGTTTTTTTTACTTTTACGTTTTACGTTAATTGCAGTTGTTTTTGTAAAAGATAACGGGAATTTTTTTTTTTGTTCGCGACGGTAAGCTGTGACAGATATGTAAATATGGCGGTACGAAGTCCGCCGGGTCAGCTAGTAACTAGATAATTATGAAAAGGGTTGTATTGTAAGCTTTTATAGTATGCTTCGAATCTTTGAATGAGATTGTTATTTAATTACGAACTGTAGACATAGTTTACAATACTTACATAGCAATCAGTAACTAATTGATTTTCTATTTTACCATCATCCGCATCATCGCATCGACAGCATTTAACAGTCCACTACTGGACATATGCCCCTCCTTAAGAAAAGATGGCCTTCTTTACCAAGCTGGCCAAAAGGGTCAGTTGGAATAGGATTTGTTCAACTGACCCGTTTTATATAAGAATCTCTTTGCATTTCTCTCAAACTCTCAGATCAAAAAAAAAGGTAGATAACGCACCGCCTTGTTCTTGTTGAAGCAGAAAAAAGTAGCTTAGTTCCAAGTAAACACACGCGTTACGAAGTAACTATGCTATAAACTACTCTCCTTTCGTCAGTATCGTACAAGTTGATCGATACTTGTACGATACTGACGAAAAGTAGCGAAATTTAGGTTAGAACAAGGCGGTGCGTTATCTACCTCTTTTATTTGATCTAAGCTCAAACTGCAAAGAGAAAGAAAAATGTATAGTTTTCATTCTCTTTGCAGTGATGTTGTCCGGCGTAGTTTATTTATTTTTGTGGCCCTGCCAAAATGACTCTACTCTACATAATAGAAAACATAAGCAGAATCCAAGAGTGGTGGTCACCATACTCATCGCGAATACAGACAATGCAACATGGTGACCCACACTATGACGTCCTAGTGATGCTGCTGCATGAGAGCCACGCTTCGGCATGAATGGGCCGGCTCGACCGGAGTGATACCACGGCCTCACAGAAAACCGGTGTGAAATAGCGCTTGCACTGTGTTTCACCGATTGAGTGAGGATACCGGAGTGAAACCCCTCCCCACATCCCTTTCCCGATCCTCCAAACGCTGGCAACGCATTTGTGACGCCTCAGGTGTTGCAGGTGTCCATGGGCGGCGGTAATCACTTACAATCAGGTGATATGTCTGCTCAGTTGACACTATAACATAAAAAAAAAATGGGCCTCCGATCTCGCACTCACCAGCGAAACACGACAGCACGAACGCTGTTATTTTACCTTGGCCTTCTGTGCAAGGGTGGTACCGCCCCGGTCGAGCCGGCCCATTCGTGCTGAAATCAGTGTGGCTCTACTACCTGTAGTTTGCTTGCTTAGTCGCCTCTTACGCCACCCATAGGATGAAGAGAGGTGGTGATATTTCGTATTCTTAATTCGTCACCTCACGGACAACATGAAACATTTATCAATAATTTTTTGTTTTTTTTTTACATTTTTCTATATACGGTGTGGAGGGACGGGTGTGATGTCCCTCCAACACAAAGGGAGGATCCTCCGACCAGGCGAGGTGATCATGCCTGGCGGGCCAACTGCCCAACGGTTGATGTTGGGATGTTCTATACATGTTAACTGGCGCGAGAACTTTCACTGCGTGATTCAGGATTGGTAGTTTCTTATATTGTATCTTATATTCTCATATTGTACGTTGCTCCGTAGTTCAGTGTAACTTCGGTAGATGGCGCTGTAGTATATTTCTGTTGCGCTGTATGTGGAAGTCGCCACATCACTCCCCTCCAAGACCGAAGGTCGATATATGATGCGTCAGCTGTCTGTGCCCTATTGTGGAGCTTGCCAGTGCCAGGAGTGAGTAGTTCCAGTGAGTCGGAACTGAGTGCCGCAAGTTCCAGTGAGTCGGAACTGAATGCCGCTAGTCCCAGTGAGTCGGGGCTGAAGTCTGCTGATCCCAGTGAGTCGGGATGATGGCAGGCGGTGCGCGGTGCTGCGGTGAGGTCCCCAGTGAGTCGGGGCGGTTGCTGCGTAGTGGCTGGCTGCTGCATAGACGGGAGAGATATGCTCTGCTTACATGGACCGTAGCTGCAGTGTGCTGTGCCTAGACGCTGATGAGGCCGTAGGGGTAACCAGGCTGGAGCGGTCGCTTCCTGCGTGTGGTGTATCCCTGTTGAGGCCGAGGTTGCTGGCTGGCTGTGAGACTTGCTGTGGGAGTGAACATGATGGTGGCGTGCTGATGCTGCATCGAAGGCTGCTTTCAATCACGTCGGGGTCACCATTGTGGAGGAACGGGTGATATGTCCCTCCAACACAAAGGGAGGATCCTCCGACCAGGCGAGGTGATCATGCCTGGCGGGCCAACTGCCCAACGGTTGATGTTGGGATGTTGTATACATGTTAACTGGCGCGAGAACTTTCACTGCGTGATTCAGGATTGGTAGTTTCTTATATTGTATCTTATATTCTCATATTGTACGTTGCTCCGTAGTTCAGTGTAACTTCGGTAGATGGCGCTGTAGTATATTTCTGTTGCGCTGTATGTGGAAGTCGCCACAACGGTTTAAGATATATTTTCCTCATAAGAATTACAATTCACTTACTGAGAAACAAATATTTACAAATTAAGCTTATGAGGGCGTACAGAGACATAATTAATCACTACTTATAAAATCACAAAGAACACATCACGAAAAGTAACAACAAATGACCTAAGGTGGCACAGTAAACTATTGTTTACTGTGCCACCTTAGGTCTGTCTGTCATCACCTGTCATATTTGACAGTGAAAACGTACATCCACTACTCGTTCCATATATTGAGAGGGCCCTGTACAAGAAGAGTCCGAGCAAAACTGCCGCGTGCCAACATGGTCCAGTTCCAGAGACACTAAGCACCAAAGCTTACCCTTCTGGGGCTTCGAAAACAGAAAAAAAAAATCTTCGAAATCAACGAACTAAACGCATCCATCAATCGATGAGTGCATAAGAAGCGCATATTATACGCTCACTCACTCCACTAAAAAGTCTATAGTTTAGCGTAAAAAATCTTCCTTGTCAATTTTCCCCTTCATCTCCCCTCTCGGGAACATCAGCATTGGAGCACCTAAACATTACTTCAAAACACACTCCAACCCATCCACAGTCCCACACAAAAAAAACATTAAAAACACATTTCCAAAGTTTATATAAAGATTCATGACTAGCCCTGGATGCCGAGGTATAAAGCTTACGGCGCTCCACTACAATACTTACATCAAAATAAAAAGTAGTACCTAATAGCTTTTTTAAAAAACACAAAACGTTAAAAATTGTGCTTCGAAGGAATGAAATAAAACAAATAAAATGACTATACTCTTTGCGTTGTAGCATGGTGCGGGTGACAGTTGCTTGTACGACGTTGACTAGAACATTCTGGTTGGTTTAATTTACTACAGTTATTAATGATTTAATATATTGCGAATGTGGTACAGCTGAAATACTAAGTCATAATTTGTAAATCGCGTCAACTTTCAAGAGTGAAACGAAATGTTACTGCAACTGTCACGCACCATGCTACAGCGCATAGATGACTTTTTAACCGACTTCAAAATAGGAGGAGGTTCTCAATTAGACTGTATTTATTTTTATGTTTGTTACCTCAGAACTTTCGTCTGGGTGAACTGATTTTGATGATTCTTTTTTCGTTTCAAAGCTGGAGCTTCCCGTTTGTGGTCGCATTTCAATATGGTCCAGTTCTTAAAGTCGGTTATTTTATTAAATTTGCACTTTTATGTTAATCATTGATCTTAAAGAAATCACGAGTATATTAAAGAAGTTAGCTGATGAAAAGTATTACCCACTTTTCATATTAGAGCAAAATTCATTAAGAAGATATTATAATATTCAATTTAATAAAAGGCTCCTTGGGTGCAGTTGTTGTGACCCTCAGAACTATTTTCCTTGTTATTTTTACTCGACGACGGAAAAGCCAAAAGGAAGGGAAATAGTTTTAGCAGTATCCGTTTTATGACCACATGTATATTTGTAAATTACCACGCGATACAGGCATAATCTATTGGTCGTTTAAACGGAAATTAAAATAGACAACAAATCTGTGACAATTTACAAACAAAACGAATGATCTTGAAATGAATTACATAACGATAACTGCTATAGATCCAGTTTCGGCGCGTGCGCCGGCGGGCATCGTGTATGTCCAAGTACACGTGTTTGTACATCGGTTGCATGCATGAAGTCATGTGTACAACATATGAGTATGCGTAACTAATTTAGTATAAAAAGCTCTGACCGCAGAGCTTTGGTACATTCGTCAAGAATAAACAATCCAGTCAACATGGTTGCCAAAGTGAGTTGTTATACAAATCATTTCAATATTAATTAATAAGTAATATTGAAGAAATCAACTCGACGCAGAAACACCATACAGTGAAACAATCTGCAAAAACTAAAGTTTTTTTTTTACAGTTCCTGACTTTCTTCGGCCTCGTGGCTGCCGCCGCCGCTATTGCTGTACCAGTTGGTCCAGCTCCAGTCTCATACGCCCACGGACCTGCTCAGGTTGCATATGCCCACGGACCTGCTCAAGTCACATACGCCCAGGCACCTGCTCAAGTCGCATACGCCCATGCACCTGCCCAAGTCGCTTATGCTCAGGCTCCCGTCGCCAAGGTCGTGTACGCCGAACCCGAGGCACCCGCCCACTACCAGTACTCCTACTCTGTCCACGACGACCACACTGGTGATGTAAAGCAACAACAGGAGGAACGTGCCGGTGACGCCGTTCACGGCTCTTACTCGCTAGTCCAGCCCGATGGTGTTCACCGTATTGTTGAATACACCTCCGATAAGGAGCACGGATTCAACGCCGTCGTCCGCTATGAGGGAACACCCGTTCATGCCGCCCCTGCTAAGGTTGCTATAGCTGCCAGCCCCGTTTACGCACAAGCCCCAGTAGCCAAAATCGCCTACGCTCCTGCCCATGTTGCTAAGGTCGCCTACGCTCCTGCACCTGTTGCCAAGATCGCATATGCTCCTGCACCCGTTGCCAAGTTCGCATACGCTCCTGCCCCTGTTGCCAAAGTGGCTTATGCTCAGGCGCCAGCTCAGGTCACCTACGCCCATGCTTCGGCTCCAGTAGCATACGCGCCCGCTCAAGTAGCCTACGCTCACGCACCCGTCGCCAAAGTGGCCTACGCTCAAGCCCCTGTCGGAAAAGTATATACCCAGAACCTAGGACAAGTCACCTTCTCTTCTCCAGCGGTTTCTTACCATCATTAAGTAAAATACTGCAAAATTGTTAAAAATATTTATTTTGTTAAATACAATGTAGTCAATTGAATTTCGCTACTTTTATTTTTTTCATCGAGGGTCAGTGGGGAAAGAATTGTACAAGGAGGCGTTAACACGGCGTATCCGATATCAAAACGTTCGTAACGAAGTTAGAAGGAAGCGTGCGGGTAGTGTCGGGGAATCAATTGAATTATGTAGCATTATGATGCGAGTGGGTCCGGTTACGCGGCACGTCCGCGGTGCCCCCGGGGCCGCTCTGACGCATTGCTTCTGACACCTATTCATTCGGCTAGTTTACTCCGACGCTAACACGTGAAGCACTGTAAGAAATGGGCGAAGGCCCCCGCTCTCGTCATTCGTATTACAGGCCGCGGGGAACGTGGGGTTCAAAGTTGTCTGGTTGTTTTATTGCAAAACAGCAGAACATGTTGACGCCTACTTTAATGATTGCAGGCAAATATAAATTGACGGAGCTACAGAGTAAAGGTAGTTGTTAGTAGAAAGCGAGGGGGTTGTTGTGTGTGATGTGAATATTATATTTTGTAACCCGCATGTCATATTATAAACTCACGTAAGGGGTTTATGGAAAAATATTTTAGAAAGATTGTTCATTTCTTTTTTTTATCGTTGAAGTACAAATTGTCCATTGGCAGAATAAAGTTTAGGTTCTCTACTAGCAGGTTAGTTTATTCTATAGTTTTTTTTTAATCTATAGAAAACATTAATTTCCTACCAAACAAAAAACATAGACACACAAGCCCATAGACACCGAAGGCAAGTCAAGAGTCACTAGCTAGCGCACTGCCTCGAAAGGGAGAGGAGCCGATCTGGAACGGACTCCCGGACGATGTGGTTGTGACTCCCTTACAAAACTGCTTTACTTTTGGTTTGACAAACAACAAACAAACAAGATTTTGAATATCAAACTTCAAACATTTAAAATTTTATATATATTTAAATATCAATTAAATATCACCCAACAACGCGACATAATAAATTCACTGTACGAATATTTAATGAACAGTAAATAAATATTAATCAGTGCGGACAAACATTTTGGTAAAGTTTTACTGTCCGCCCACAAAGGGTTGTATCGTGTTAATCCCGCTATTATCGGATGATGAACTATTATCTTCCCTTTCATTACACCCACTACCCCTTCCCGTACCGGACCTCACCCCCTAAACCCTCCAATGTTTATGCTAGGACGGATATTACACCGAATGTTCTAATTCCTTAGAGATGTGTACCACTATAATTACGATCGTTGAAAGGGTTGTTTTACAAAAATATTATGATAATAAGGACTGTTTTATTACTCAGCTTAGCTTATAATATCGGATTAAGCGTATTATCTACTTTTGATATATATTTCATTTGACAGAACTACCAATACGCATGTTGGGAGGGATTACACAAAAGAGACATTCAATTAGTACAATGTAATTGTTTTTGACTAGTAGGAACAGATTTTGACTATTTATTAACATGAAAATCTACAAAATAAAAATAAATCACTGAAATGTATGTACGCACATAACTTTGGATAGACTGCACCAAATTGGATAATTCTTTTTTGTGTGTTGCTATTGTCAGGACAAGGTTGGTATTAAAGAATTATAAGACAACCGAAAGTGTGAATTTTTTAGTTCACGATTGTACTTCCCGTCGGAAGCTGAAGCTTAGAAAATATTTAGGAAAACAAATGGCGGTACAAAGTTCGCCGAGTCATCTAATCTATATTAAAAATGAATAGCCGAAATGTATGTACGCGCATAACTTCTGATCGACTGCACCAAATTAAAGAATTCTTTATAAGTGTTCGTTATTGTTAGGACAAGGTTTGTGTACAAGAAAAATTAAAAGTTAACGGGAAAAGTATTATTTTTTTTAACGCGACTGTACACTGCCTGTGGGAAACTAAGACAGATATGTAAATATAATATGGTATGGGTATGTATCGCCGGTTCAGCTAGTAAAATTTAAAGTACAGTACATTATGTCAATGTGAAGCAAAATTATATAATAAACAGTTGAATTAACAGCTTCGTAAGTCTCAAGATCCATTTAAGACTATTGTGCCTTAAATGGCACAGCTTAGTTACAAATTCCGTCTAAGTTATTAGGCACAATCGGAGATATCATAGTTGCTATCATATTAAACATGAATGGACATTCTCAATTCTAAGCATATCTAGGACGAATGAAATCCAGACACAGAATAAATGATCGTAATCACACAATTAACTGTTCTGGTTGGGAATTGATCCCACAATCTTTCGGGCAAGCGCTACGTGTCAAAATAATTTTAAAAAAGAGGAAGTAAGACATACCTTTTTGTTTATGCAAAACACAGTTTGATTATCTTCTAATTAATCAAAGATTAAAGCTAGTTCCCTAGTAATAATCAATTGATGCCCAAAAAGCGTAAATCGCTCAAGTCATAATAGAGTAATCGCTAATTCGTCACAGTAACAAATCGCGGACACACGCCGGCACACGTGCCTCTCACAATGAACATTTTACCCATTGTGCAGTTGTGCAAAATTGCTTCCGGATGACCCAAGTGTCAAGTTGCATTCGTGAAAAAATGTTGATATTTTGTGTGGGCAGTATAGATATGATGATATGATGAACGTTTGAACGATGAATGATTGAATGATATTGTGATGGCTGCAGAGAAATTGTAGCTTTTATTGTCAAAATAATTCTATTTTTTGGCAGCTGAATTGGATTTTATTACGTGATTGAATAAATTTTAAAGTTAAAGCTGGACGAAAATATAAATATATATGAAACTATAAATTAAAATACCTGTGTATGTAATTTATAATCAGAAAAAAAATGGGTTTAACCGATAATTTGTATGATTAACTTTTAAAACGTTAAGCCCCTGACGATTCATTCTAAGAATTGACATAAATTAGTACCTGTAAGCACAGTACATTTGAATTTATTACTACTGAAATTATGACAATACTTTTCGGACGGTCTTTTTAAAATCCTACAAAATAGGTTAAACACTTTCTATTGAGAAAAATATCAAGTAGTTTCATGGGCTCATTCTGTTATCAAACTCTCGTGAATCTTGTAGTAAATTCAAATGTAAAAACAAAACATTTTAACAGTAAATCAAAGTCAAAAATACAGGTTATCTTCATTCACAAAGTATCATTTGTATCAACATACATAATTAGAAAATATAGAAATCAAATGGAAAGGTATGCACACAAAATATTGCAGTTCCAGACCAGCTTTACGCTTTCCTTGTTATCGCCCGGAGCTTCAGAGAGGCGGGGTGGTATGGGGGAGTGGAGGAGTAAAGAAGGGGGCAGGGTAAGACTACGTCGGAAACAATTAGGGTGTGCGCACGCACGCCAGCTTCCTGCGTCTGGCCTAATTGGCGTATCTCTGTTCCGCTCAATGTATCCCTGTTATAATTGACATAGATGCAACAATGAGATCAGATTGTTATCTGTTTACGTAACTCGTGTATTTCATACTCTGATATGTTATGTGTTAATGAGAGCTGATACCTTCCGTTCGTGTTTAGCTAAAGAATTCTGAGATCTCTTTTTATTTTTAGTATCATATCAGAGATTTTTATATTTTAAAATATTGTACCAAAGCTATTTAGAGTCCATCTGGCTGTTTCTACTTATTCTATTTCTTCAACTTTTTAATAAAATGTGTTGTCATCAAGCATTAGAAACCATTTAACCGTTATTTTCTCCTTAAAACAACTTTTCTCTAAGTTTTTGGCATGTTTAGGTAACCGGTCGGTTTTAATCTAAGGACACTTCATGGAAAGACTTTTTGTTCTAGTTTTAACCTTGAATTGGTTGAACTGAAAGCGATCAAATCAAATCAAAATCATTTTTTCATCTAAGCCACCAAGTGACACTCATGAACGTCAAATTAAAGCTATAGTTAAAAATCATAGATGGACACAAACAGACGCCACAGCATGTGCTGTATTGTCGAGGTAAATTAGGCGAAAACAAAAATCTACTGCCTGCCTGTGTCGATCCATAACTTCCAGTTTCCAAAATGCGTAGAGCTCATGAGAAGAATACTGGCAAAGAAACTCATAGCTACTCCTTTTCAAAGTCTGATTTTCAAGTACAATATTGTTAGTATTACATGTAAGGTAAACAGTATGCAAGCTGTTGCCACCTGAAATTCCTTTTATTAAAAAGCTCCAAAATCTAACGCACAAACAAAAAATTGGGATTTGGGAGTAATAAGTGTTTTGGTCGGAAAACAAATCGAATATTTTAACTTCATATGTAATGTAATTTAACTTGAGTATTTACCTAAGTTAAGCTTGTCTGATTTCTTATATCGATCTACATTAAATACTTTTATCATTTATGTGAAAGGGTTAAAATTACGTCAATGCTTAGCGCTTCATAAAGATATCACTGCAAAATCACCTACATCTACATCGTAGATGTAATTCGTAGCTACGTGTTAGAAACAATGCGTTACAAGACAAGCATAATAACACTTATCTCGACTTAAAAACCAAACTTCTACATCAAAAACCAAATCTTGTACTTACTACCCTTACAGAAATGACATTCGAATATTTTACACAACCCTTCATTAGCAAAACTAATGATTCGCTAAACACCCACATCCCCTACGACTTATTCCCTCGGCACCTGCTTTGTTCAAAACTCAAGACCAAAATCTATTTATTCATATCATATTGCTAATTTTGCGATTAGGCGACGCGTTCCGCTGGTGATTCAATTATCCATTCCGTTTGCGGGGACTCTGCGGACTACTCCCGCGGGTATTCTACGCCGCTTACCACTCATGGATCTGTGATGTTTAGATGGTTATTTGTGTCATAGACTGTTTGACAAATTCTTTATGAAGGATAACGTCTATATTTTTCCTTTTTTTCACTAAACTAATGCGTGAGTTTATTTATTCGGTCATCTGTCTAATCTATATATTGGCTGATTCTATTTTTATTTTTCTTGATGACAGAGTGGGCAAATGAGAAGACTCAGGGTCACCTTATGGTAAGTGACTACCACAAGCCATGAACGTCTGCAGCTTAGGAGCCAAAAGCATCTTGCCAGTCTTTGAGGAAGGAGTGCACTCTTTTCTTGAAGATAGGTATGTAGATCGAATCGTATAAAAACATAAAAACAAGTACCACGTCTTCTCTAAGGATTCACAATAAAATTAGAGGCTTATCGGTTTTTATATGCTTTTTAATCAATGTAGATAATAATACCTACTAAACCCAGATGTCGGTATCTTTGAGTTCAGATCTATGTAAAGGCAAGCTGTAATATATACGCAGTGATTTTTGATTAAATTATGGTATTTTCTTTCTCAAAGCCGTAAAGAGCTTTTGTGCTACTGTTTTTTGATGTTATGTTAGATTTTTATGTTGTTTTACGTAAAACATTTTATCTATATATATATATAGAATTTTATCAAATAATGTCGTATTAAGGACGTCCTTAATACGACATTATTTGATAAAATTCCTAAGATTTTACTAGAATTGAATTTACACCAGAATTTAAATCAACATAACAAACGATGGAACTAAGTACCTAATCAAAACGACACGAGATCTTGAAACATTATTTCATTTATTTTATACCTAACTTGCATTTATGATGTATTTATTTAAGTAGCTCGTGTAAAAGCGATTTTCAATACCTTCGAAACGTTCTCGTTGTATGTTACATATTTCCCTTTGTTTATTGTAACTAAAATAGGTACTTTTACGTTACTTTATATATGAAGTTAGTAAATATCCGATGAAATAGTGAAATTATATATTTATCCTGTAAAGATGTAAAAATATATCGATCGATGCGGTACGATAACTTAGTTAAACTTTGGTAGGGGACAGCATGTACTTCGTGGTTATAACGTCGCCGAAACAATGTCACTCGTGCTTTGAATACATTATTGTGTTTCGTTTGGTAAATGTTTAGCGAATGCTGCAACAATTAGCACTGCGGAGAACGGTATTGGATAGTTGTAATCATTATATTATGTTCATTATCGGTGAGTCTGTTATTATTTTCTTATCGATACTCTAGGAGAAAAAGTTCAAGTAAGAAGGTACTTATTACAAGTGTTTTAAGAGAGTTTCCTGTTTCAGATCAAAATATAATAAAACTTTTATGAAATAGGGTTATTAAGTTATTATTTACTTACAAGACACAATAACATTTTTGAGGACCTAATGTTTCGATCGAATCGCCCTGATCTTGACTCGAAGTGACCATAAACATTTAATAGGTTTGTGTAATTGTGATATTTTGAAATAATTCTAGTCTATATAGTTACTAGTATATATATTTATTTTAATATATCAAAGTAAAAGAAAATCAAATTAAAGCAAGTTAGGCTTTAGTCACAGAATGGAGACCTTATTTTCTGTTCTGTGGTTTCAGTAATAGGTGGGTACGTGGGGTAGATAAGTGATTGCGGTAAGTATAGTCGCCATTAAGTGTGTGTGCTTTTCCAACATCACGTACGTAATAAGTATTAATAATTCATTTATCTATTAAAAAAGTAATTCCAGTAAGTGACCTTTCTAATAAGAAATCACTTAAAATGCTTTCACGCGTAAATCATCTATAAAATGGTAATTAATTCGAAAGCATTTAGCTCATAATTGCTATAATGGCAACGACAATGGATCAGTGGAGCGTCGAGTAGCCACTCAATTATGTGGCATTCAGGATCGCTGCTGTTTGCACTGGTGAAGACGGGGCCTCTCATTGGCCACCCTCCGGCGAGAGGGGACGCGTCCCCACTGGTCTTTGGCATACCGCGGTTACTTCTAACATCAATATTTGTATTGTTAAGATTTTATCGACAGAGTGTCTCTTGTTAGAGTGACGTTATTTTGGGTGATAAAAGAACGAAACATGTAAGATAATGTTCAGTATTGAAACTGTTTCGAAGTTAAGGTAGGATGCGAAGTTAAAGTTTGTTTTTACCTACCTACCAGTAATCAAGTATACTATAGGTAGTAGATCGTAACAAAGTACTGTTATTGTTTTAAAGTAAATTTGTTTGCGGTTTCGATGCCGTCAGTTTGGCTTATATCTTAGCACACGTCAGCAAGGAACAACATTGTGCCAACATTGTAAATGCTTCAACAGGTGTGAGACGACTCGGTTGAAGTGATTTAAAGGCCTCACAGATAACTGGTGTTAAGCATTCGTCATTAAAATCAGTTAACCCGTCTGCTAGATTCAGTGTTCCGCAAAGGGTGTGCCGTGGTCATCTGTTGGTATGCCGCGGAAAAATAAGGTTATCCCACAAATCTAAATAGACGGCCTGAAGAAAAATACTTAGGTACACAGACGTTAACTACGCGAACGCACTAGCGCCTCCCTAGTCATAGTACTATTTCTATTCTATCCTTTCTGAACATTTTCACCCTATTTCTATTCTACGCTACCTGAAATTTTAAATATTTCAGTTTCGCATAAAATATTTTTTCTGTAATTTAAGTTTAGGTTTGATGATAAATAATAAATATAGTTTTGTTAACTAATTAGAAACATTGTTTTGTTGATTAATAATAAATGTGGATTAATACTACTTAAAAACATTTTTTTTCCTAGATGTACCTTGAACCCAAAAAGTTTGCGGAACACTGTGCTAGATAACCCCTATACCTATACCATAAAGGGAAAAAGTTATGGAAGAACTTCATACGACTCCCTGCAAACAACCTTAGCAATATTGCATTTAATAATGTTGAATTCCACAATGGTATGGTCTATAAATACTAATACCAAAGTCATCCAAGCTCGATGCACCCTTCCCCGCCCTAGGCATACCCATTAATGTTATTATTTAGCAACATTTACTAAATAATTTGCTCGTTAAATGTCTGCCGATAGTCCCCCATTCCCTAACTACGGTATTGTGAGCGGCGATTTGCGCCTCCCCAGGGACTAACGACTGAATTCAACCAATACGACTCGTAACATTAATTACTCGACGTCTTTTGTGTAGATATTTGTAGCAACATGCTCTTTTGTTGTCGATGTGAAATTAATAACGCCCTGTTATTGTGAGGGAGGATTACAAAACTACCAGCAGCTTTCAATGAAGACTTATACGTGCGGTATAGAAGGACTTGATTAATTTTTCCTGAGCTTTTCTTTGGATTCGATAGGTGTTTGAATGTTATTTTTGCGGAGGAGTATTGAATAAATATAGATATTATCTAGGTTTTTATTAAAGAAGAGATTGTAATTGCAATGATTCTTATAGCGAAAGTAGAACTTTGAGTTTATCATCGACATCGACTGTCTTCAAATACTTATCAAACTTCACCTGTCGTTGAGCGGATTTTTTGCGTTAGAAGAAAATTACTCTTGAAGTTGGACATCAATATACTACAACGTTGAAGCTCTTCTCACTTTACTATTTATAGTAAGTAGTACAGCACAAATATATTTACAATATTCTGTAAGTCAATCAAGCTTTCATAGTACAAGCTGTGCTTATTTAAAACTAGATGGCGTTATATGTCAGATGTCCGACATATTATTGTTTACATTCAGTTGATTTTCTTAGGGTGCCGTGCTATAATGCAAAAATGTAACCATGATTACGGTGCGGATCGAAAAGTTTAATGAACCAAAAGAACAAAATTCAAAACTTCATACAGTGTCTCAGATGGGCCATCTAGTAAATCCATGGTTCGTTAGAAATCGCACAATGTCATATGAGGTTTCCCAATAAGGGTGGTATGATGTTGGAATAGAATAAAACAAGCTATGTCTGTGCATGGTATTACTGAAATTAATCATGGGACACCCATTTTTGTACATACCATATATGTACAAAAATGGGTCGCCCATGATTAATTTCTGACCTGACTCGACGGGGGCGATATTCCGGTCTAAGCATGTGCTCATCAATTCTTTCTTGCATTTTATTTATATAGTTAGGTTTTGTTTTATCGACTTCTATTGTCGGCGACTTACTATTATATATGTCTACGACACATTCATCGAATGATCCTTTGATTAATTCCCCATTCAATTTATCATTTACTCAATTCTATTTTAAAAAATCATTCCTTCGTTAACAACTCGTCGTTTAAAACATAATATATGTACATTTCCGTATTATTTGAAGTATATCTTAAATCAAAGAAAACTAAATATTTGTTTAATTTATCGTAAACAATATATATATTCATAAATGCTATACATCACATCAACAGCATTTAACAGTCCACAGCTGGACACATCTAGGCCTTTCTTTAGTGTTGAGTAGGCAACTCATACATTCCCAACACTATTATAAGAAAGAAAAGTAACGTTAGCATGTCTATAGTTTTATCTGTGGTTCAACTTTTTTTTTCACAAATAAGATGTATTGTTGTAAGCCTGTCTTGAGTAATATTAAAAGTAATATAAAGATATATGAGTTTAATTAACTGCCACTGCTCCGATATTTACAATAGTTATGAGCCCAGGAACGATTTGAAGATAAGGAATAAGAAAATATTCGAAAACTCAGAAGATTGCGTTGATTAATTTTGATGAAAAAATATGGAAGTGTACAAGTACAACCTCGTGCCCTTTCGGGGCGAAGGATTTTCACTGTGGGCATTCCGATTGAAAAGTATTTTACGTGAGAATGGATGCATCGAAGCAATTGAAAAAGAAAACTTTTCCGACAAAAGCAAAGATGCTCGCGCGCAGGCCATAATCATTGCGTCAGTAGCAGATAGCCACATCGAGTATGTAAGAAAAGAAAGCGCATTTTTGATGTTCAAAAACTTAGAAGAAAATTTCAAGGAGTATGGAACTCGTAAGAAGTTGTTACTACGAAGACAACTTAATGAAATAAAGTATGAAGAGTCGAGTTCTCTTCAACAACATTTAATAGAATTGCAAAGCATTTGTACGCAGCTCGAAGAAGCCGGTACAGTTATCTCTGAAGAAGAAAAAATTAATTACATCCTGCTATCACTGCCTAGAACGTTTGATTCAGTGGTTACAGCTTTAGAAACCATAGATGACCTCACAATAAATAAAGTGAAAAGTACTTTGTTGGCTGAAGATGAAAAAAGGAAGGGATTCCAAGGAAGGAATAGAAATATTAAGGATAGAATGGTCACGTCAAGCTTCAATTGCTATGTATGTGGAAAAGCAGGACATAAAAAGTTTGAATGTAGATATAATACAAGGCCGGCAATAGGTTATTATAATAGTCAAGGAACTCAAGGACGGGGACAACAACATAGAAATTACTGGAATAATCAGCAAAATAGTTACAATAATAGAAACACATCAAGAGGAAGAGGCTGGAATAAGCATAACAGTGTGAATTTTGTGTCCAGTAATAATAATAATAGTGCATTTTTAATTGATGAACAGGTTGATGGCAACTTCATTGAATTTTGTGTGGACTCTGGGTGTACAGATCATCTCATAAATACTAAGAATCATTTCATGGACTATGTGGAGCTGAGAACACCAAGAAGAATTGCAGCAGCCAAAAGTGGTGTGCATTTAGAAGCAATAGGCGTTGGTAACATACAAATCACATGTAAGGTTGGTAAAAAATTAAATTACTGTTTATTAAAAAGTGTTTATTATGTACCAGATTTAAGGAAAAACTTATTAAGTGTTGTCAAAATGGAAAATGCAGGTTTGAAAGTAGTTTTTGGTAATGGAAAAATTAAAGTATATGAACATGAATGTTTATTGTTGATAGGAAACAATGTTGGTACTTTATATACAGTGCAAGTACAAAGTGTACTGAATACATGTAACTTCAGTTATAAGAATGAAAATGATGAATTGTGGCATCGTAGATTTGGTCACTTAGGCAGCACAAATTTAAATAAATTGTCAAGAAATAAAATGGTATATGGGTTAAATTTATCTGGAAATGTTAATAGTGATTTATGTGAACCCTGTATATTAGGAAAAAGTAGTTGTAGACAACCATTTAATAAACCAGGATATAGAGCTAGGAAACCTTTAGAGTTGGTGCATACAGATGTATGTGGCCCTATCACTCCTTGTACTTGGGATGGAAATAATTATTTTGTAACATTCATCGATGACGCTACACACTTTACTATGGTTTACTTAATGAAAAATAAATCGGAAGTTTTTCAACATTTTCAACATTATTATAATTTAGTAACAAGACATTTTAACACAAACCTTTTGAAATTACGTATGGACAATGGTCGTGAATATCTTTCTAATGATTTTAAAGAATTTTGTAGCAATAATGGGATAGTCATGCAACATACCGTACCATACAATCCAGAAATGAATGGAGTAGCAGAACGGATGAATAGAACTCTAATGGATAAAGCCAGAACCATGTTAATAGATTCAGGATTGAAAAAGGAATTTTGGGGCGAAGCTGTGTTATTTGCTGCTTATGTAACTAATAGAAGTCCAGTTTCAGGAAGACCGAAGACACCAAGTGAAATGTGGGAAAACAGAGTACCTGAAGTATCACACTTAAGAGTATTTGGATGTACAGCTTATAATCACATACCTAAGGAGCTAAGAAGAAAACTGGATGATAAAGGTAAGAAGATGATAATGATTGGATATTGCATTGGTGGATATAAACTTTATGATGAAGAAAAAGGAACAGTTGTAGTAGCAAGAAATGTTGTTTTTGATGAGAGGAAGAAACAGAAAGAAAATGTGTACTTACCTGAATATCCGAAAGAAAATAATGAAGATACGGCAAAAGATAAGGAACAATATGAAAAAAGAGAATTAGAAAATACACAAAAGGAAAATGAAGAAAAGGAACATCAAAGAAGACATGAAGAGGAATATCAAAGAAGATATGAAGAGGAATATCAAAGAAGACATGAAAAGGAACATCAAAGAAAACATAGAATAGAAAAAGCTGAAAGCAGAAAAGTGAGAATAACAGAAGACAAAGAAGTAGAAAGCCAAGAGAAAGGAAGAGAGAAAGATATTACCCGGGATAGATCTCAAGAAACAGATAAAGAAAAACCAGTACAAAGAAAAGGAAAGAGACAGATTAAAAAACCAAAGTGGCAAGAACCTTATATTCTGGATATGGATGATGATCCTGATGTACTTTATGCTTTATGCTGTGGTGATGATAGTATCCCATTGACATATGAAGATATTGAAGGAAGAGAAGATGCTAAAGAATGGAATAAGGCTGTAGGTGAAGAGCTTAAAGTATTAGAAGAATGTGAAACATTTGAAGTAGTCAAAACACCAAAGGACAAGAAAATATTAGATGGAAAATGGGTATTTACAAAGAAGACTATAGAAATAGAATCTACATGTAAAGCAAGACTAGTAGTAAGAGGTTTTCAGCAGGAAGGACAATTTGAAGATGTATACTCACCAGTACTGCGAATGCAAACGTTAAGAACTATTTTATCAATAGCTGCATTTAAGGATTACCACATAAGCCAAATGGATGTAAAGGGAGCTTTCTTATATGGTAGAATAGATGAAGAGGTTTATCTCAAACCACCAGAAGGAATGAAGGTGCAACCCGATTCAGTACTTAAGTTGAAGAAATCATTATATGGTCTAAAGAAGTCACCAAAATACTGGTATGAGAAATTCAATGAGACTATAACATCTTACGGCTTTACACGATCCAATAATGACTATTGTCTATATAGTAAAGGGGAATTATATTTGCTTCTATATGTGGACGATCTGTTGTTGATAGGGGAAAAACCAAATGATGTTGACGATGTTAAAAATTTCCTTAAAACTAGATTTCGAATGAAAGACTTGGGTAGTGACAATTTAGTATATTTGGGCATCGCTATTAAAAGAACTTCTGATAGTATAACTATTGATCAATCAAACTATTTAAATAATGTTTTGAAACGCTTTGATATGCAAGATTGTAAGGGCTGCGATACACCAATGGATGTAAATTTTAAATTTGATGATACTGTAGTAGATATGTCTTATGAAAAGCAATGTCGTTCATTGATAGGTTCACTTATGTATGCTACTGTTGGCACTAGACCAGACTTGGCTGCATCTGTTTATTACTTGAGTAGATATCAATCGAGACCTAATGCTGATTTGTGGAGAGCACTTAAAAGACTGTTACGATATATCAAGAAAACTGTAAATTTTGTATTATTATATAAAAAGGATGTAAATAGTATGCTCTTGATAGGCTATGCAGATGCTGACTGGGCTAGGGACTTAGATAGAAAGTCTACCTCTGGTTATTTGTTAAAATTATTTAACAATACTGTTATGTGGAAGTCACGTAAACAGAATACTGTAGCTTTGAGCACCACTGAGGCAGAATTTGTTGCATTATGTGAATGTATAATGGAAATTTGTTGGATGATAAAACTACTTAAAGATTTTAATATTGATGTAAGTAATGTTCTAATTTTTGAAGATAACCAAAGTACTATTAAATCTATAAAGAATCCTGATCAGAAGAGGTTAAAACATACTGATGTTAAGTTTAATTTTGTGAAACAGAAAGTTGAAGAAAATTTGATGAAGGTAAAATATATTAATACTAAGGAACAGTTAGCAGACATCCTAACAAAGCCATTGAGTAAGTTTGTATTTAAAGCATTGTGTGAAGGTTTGAATTTGTTTGAGAATGTATGTGTTGAGGAAGAGTGTTGAGTAGGCAACTCATACATTCCCAACACTATTATAAGAAAGAAAAGTAACGTTAGCATGTCTATAGTTTTATCTGTGGTTCAACTTTTTTTTCACAAATAAGATGTATTGTTGTAAGCCTGTCTTGAGTAATATTAAAAGTAATATAAAGATATATGAGTTTAATTAACTGCCACTGCTCCGATATTTACAATATTTAGAAATAAATAAATAAATATTTTTGGACACCTAACACACGACGCCATCTAGTCCCAAACTAAGCAGAACTTGTAGTATGGGTAGTAGACATCATAAATAAATATTTACTTTTTTTTGTAAATACATACATATTATACATGGAAAACACCCAAACTCAGAAACAAATAATTGCAGACCATACAAACATTTTGTCCGACCCGGGAATCGAACCCGAGACCTCATGCACAGCAGTCACGTACGCTACCACTGCACCAACGAGGCTGTCAAAAGAAAGGAGGCTTTGTTTGGCATATTTGGCATACTATACGACGCTGGTCAGATAGGTTGGTATACTCGTAGTATTTGTTTATGAAATGTGGCCCGTCAGGCATGATCACCTCACGTCCACGTTACGGGTTCAAGTCCCCTACGGATTCGAACCCATCCAACGGGTTACAAGTTCACCTCACGGGTACGAAGCCACCTTACGGCCAGCGGCCAGTCTGCGGCCAGAGCGTCGGGTGACTCCACTGTGCCGCGTCACCGACGAAGGGGCCACCACAGGCACGTCCTAAACCGTGTGCGACCCCGATTCATCAAAACCCTGAGACGAAATACCCGCAACCCTGACTTTAAGCTACCGGAGCACTATCTTCTTTTATATCTTATTATACTAAGTGTTACAATAATTATCTTTTATTTACTTTTCCCACGTATAAAGGTTACATTGGCCTGGTCGGAGAATCCTCCCTTTGTGTTAGAGGGACATGGGACATGACACCCGTTCCTCCACAATATTCATAATACATACCGAATAAGAATGAAAGACCTAATAAAGATGATTAGATTTCACCAAACCATAACCTTTATCGACACTGAGAGACCTAATAGTAATGATATTACTTTTCTGAGAAAATAAAACGCTAAAGAAACAATTTTATGAGCGTTATCAATATAATTTGAAAAGGTGGTCAGTATTGCTGTTTTCTAACGTAGTTTCAATAAAGAACTCCCTTGGTAGGCACCACTTCATTCCATGTTCCACCACAATCTTAAGTTCGTATAAGCTAGTGCATGTTTAGCTTTCTCGCTATTCAACGCATCACAGAGACCACACAAGTCATTATATTTAGGGGTACTCCTCACTATGGTGTAGGAATTAGTCCAAGTAAAATATTTCTCGTACTTTGAATGGTCTGTCATTGCTTCGTTTATTAGAAAGGCTAAGTGATATGGATGTTACTCACGGGCGTTGATATACGAACCGGGAGGTAAAAACCTGGAATTTATAAGCATATTACTGTATATAATGTAGGTAGTATAGTGATAATAATCCTACAAATATTATAAACGCGAAAATTTATAAGTATGGATGGATGGCTGGATGGATGGATGGATGTTTGTTACTCTTTCACGCAAAAACTACTGAACGGATTTAGATGAAACTTTACAGTAATATAGCTTATACATCAGAATAACACATAGGCTACTATTTGCCGCGATAACCGACATACATGCGGGCGTAGCCGCGAGCAAAAACTAGTAATCTATATAAATTAAAATCGCCGAAATGTATGTACGCGCATAACTTCCGGTCGACTGCAATAAATTGGATAATTATTTTTTTTGTGTATTTGTTATTGATAGAAAGTTTGTGAAAAAAAATATAACCGTTTTTTTTTGTTCGTGATCGAACACTACCTGTAGGAAGCTGAGGCGAGCATAAATACTAAAACAAGTTTTTCAGAAATGTAGAAAAGATTTACCCAAGAAAATGTGGCGGTACGAACTTCGCCGGGTCAGCTAGTAATAAATATTGAGGACATCTGACACGCAATGCTATCTAGCCTCAAACTAAGCAGAGCTTGTACTATGAAAGTTAGATTGACTGATAGAATACTTTTACGTTTTAGAATGAGGTATACAGGCTATATAAAAGAGTATTTATGACACTTTAATATTCGATTTATTGTGCCACCGAATGTAGAACCATATCGTTTCAAGACATAATAGGGAATATGCATAAAAAAAATATTTGTCTCGAACATTTCTTTCTAGATTCTTAATTGTCTTTACAATAAACATAAATGATATTTTTTTTATTTAGTGATTATTTAAACCCAGAAAATATTAAATAAAAAGTGAAAATTAAGGGAGGGAAATTCAAATCTGCAAAACGCGCCCTATTGGTCGAAACGAAATGTGACGTCGATTGTTATGTTATCGAAATTATCGGCGTTGAAATTCCTACTGTGTTAGTAGTGTTTGTGAGAAAAAATTACTTCTTCCATGATTTTTATAGCAATCAAAACTGTTAATATGTATAAAATAACTGAAACACTCAATAGTAAACAAACACGAAATGACAATGACGTCATTCGTTATGTTTGAATAGCTCAAATCTAGTCGGTGTTTTAAATTTCACATTGAAAATTAGTTTGACTATTTTCAAGCCTATTCATATTTTTTCTATGTTATGCAGACTTATATGATCAGATTAAGAAATAAAAAAAGAGATGCATATTCCCTATTGTTTGATAAGGTTGTTAATAAGCAGTTCGTAGTAGTACGTTTTACTCCTTGATAAAAGATCTCCGTCGGATCTGAACCTAGTTGATCAAGCTCAAAATGCAAACTTTGGCCTAGTGGTTTAACGGTCACCACGCCGTTTCCTACTTCCCCAAGTGTCGTGGGTTCAAATCCCACGTAGGACAACACTTTGTGTGGTCCACAAATTGTTGTTCTGAGTCTGGGTGTTCTTTGTGTCCGTTTCATGTATGTTTGTAAAGTCCCCCGCGACACAGGATTTATTCCTAGTGCGGGAGTTGTCTTAAAAAAAAAAAAAAAAAATACGTGAAGAAAGTAGCAAAACTAAAAAGTCCTATTTCATGACATTACCACCTATCCTTAAAATGTCTATAATCAATTCTAGTTAGAACTTACCTGGTATAATTAGAGGTGCCGAACACAATAGGCACCACATAATTATTATACCCGTGGAGTACTTTCTCTGTGACGTAATCGTCTGAGAAGGAATTCTCAAACGCCACATAAAAATAATATTCCTTTGACAATATACTATCACAATCATCATTGGGGCATTCAACATCATTGCAATGTCCGTAAACATCGATTTTGAGAGAAAAGTGAAGTAAATTCTCCTGAAGCTTTGTTACATAAACGTGCCTGAAGTTGTCAGAATCACAGTTGCTGACTAACCAAGCGGCCGCTTTGGTTCTGTGTTCCTAATTAATTTTTATCTTTGAACTGATAGGTTTATTGCTTACTTCCCAGTTAACATTTATACTCGGAGCAACTTCATGTCCTGTCATGAAATTGGACGACAAAGTACTTCCACACAATGTCAGAATCTAGTCTTGATGTAAATGTCCAGTTGAAGAAATCATCGAAGTATAGTTCGCACGCTGGCACATTGAAAGCTGATTCGATTGTAAAGTAAATGTAGATTTGAGACTTAGAGCGGTATTCACGTCCAGTGTTGGTAAATTATATGGGTAGGAATGGGGCGGAAAGCTGAAAATAATCGCGTCGAACTGTCGATAATCTTCAGAGAAGTAAATTTTTTTTCTGTTATAATGCAGTTGTTGGGTTGACATTGAAGTTTGGAGATAGGATATTGTTCGTAGAGGTGTCTCAGGAACTGATTTTCATTCCAAACAAGAATGTGTTTTGTTTGGGTTTCAGGCGTGATATCATTGTAAGACTGAAAAATACTCCATATCATATAGAAGATCATGAAGAACAGTAAATATATAATACATTCTTGATAACCTTTGACTTTGATCATGTATTTTAACATTTTCTACGGTAAATGCTTGGTAAATGTTGTTATTCCAATTATTAACTTAACTTTTTCACATTTTATAACACTTTTGTCTTTAAGCTATAAAAATATAGGTAGTATGATATATAGTGTTTAAATAAAAAATAATACTAAAAAAATATTTTAAAAAGCAAAAACAAATGTAGAAAATATTTTCAAAAAATAAATACATTACATTTGGGTAGACAAATTTCCCAAGATTAATTTGTCAGTAATGACAAATGAAGTATAACACTGTTAATGTCAAGTTCAGTAATTATCTTTTCACTCAGAAAAATATTTGTAGAAGGTTCAAAATATTGACCTTAAAATCGATTTTTAGCTTACCAGACGTTTTTTTATCTCAATATCCTTTTACTTTTACCCCATGTTAAAGAAATATAGCTATCGTAACTTTTATTATTATTTAATGGTTGGAATACTTACCTTATTTTTGTTAAGCGAAATTTGTCAAAATACGGCGAGCTCGCAATTTAATGCCAAATAAATTGACGTTTAACGATGAACTCTTCGGTGAAAACTTAGGTGAAAACACCCTTTGGCTTAAGTCGATTCTACAAATTATATTTCACCGACTATTTGTTTGTACCTTGTTCTGCGACTAATGGTTCACCAATATGTAGTATATTGGTGAACCATTAGTCTGATACTGACACCATACTGATATTTATTTATACCGTATACTACCGCATTTTCACTTAAAATTTTAATCAAATCCAATAGAAAGTATACCTACTCTCCCAAATAAAAAGATCTGCAAATCAGTTATAAATGACTGAGTTCTGAAATAACAAACAAAAAAAAAACAAATTGAGAACCTCATCCTTTTTTTTTTGAAGTTTTATTAAAACTATTCTAAAGTTACGACTTCATCACTGTATGGAAACAAAAATATAATTTAGAATTGTGGCCCATATTTCAAGTAGACCGGATGGGTAATAGTCAAAGATTACATGTATTGTCACGCGTGGGAGTAACTTGACCACTCAATGGCTATTGTCCTTCACTGGTGGCACCATCACTTACCAGACAACTTAACAAAGCCCTCCAACACCTCGCTAATCCGAGATTAAGATGGTATCTGGAACAGGACACGATAAACACTTCACACAAATACAATTCGTGTTTCGTTAACAGTTAGTTTTGTGTGTTGAAAAAATATCGAGCATTGACAATATGCAGTTGAACGGCAGAAGCACTAACAAATTTTGAGGCCTATAATGTTTAAGTAAGTATAATCAAGATTATTAGGAATAAATTATGTATTTTTTTTTAACAGTTTAGGTTTCCTTGAATCGAGTTTTTAAGGAAAATATCAAAGGAAAAATTGTTTTAATATGGAGATAGAGAGGTTTTAATTGAAGTATCGTACTTATGATAATACTTTTTTTTTTATTTTTATTTTTTTAAGACAACTCCCGCATTAGGAATAAACATCCTGTGTCGCGGGGGACTTTACAGACATACATGAAACGGACACAATTAACACCCAAACTCAGAACAACAATTTGTGGATCACACAAAGTGTTGTCCCGTGTAGGATTTGAACCCCCAACACTTGGCGAATTGGCAAGCGGCGTGGCGACCGCCTAAACCACTAGGCCAACCGTGCAGTCATACTCATACTCAATACTTTACTTACTTCGCTGGCTCAGTGACCCAAAGTGTGTCTTGGCTTCCGATAGTATAACGCGCCATTCTTTCTTTATATTTTTTCATCATCATCATTACCTTACTCCCTGCTGGATGTAGGTTTATCCCATTACACGCCACTCTGATCGATTTTGGACTTCTCGCATCCAGCTCCTGAGAGCCTTCTTACGCGAATTGTCATACCACCTCATCTCCATCTACCTTTAATTATTTTAAAATATATTTAAAAATTCAGTTTATTTCAATGTTTAAGTAATATTAACTAGTATTGATTATATTTAAAAAAATATAAAAATAATATATTTTGGTTTAGGTTGAACCTCTGTATTGCACGCACATTGACTGGTCATCGTGTCCGACTGTCGACGAGCCTGTCTGTCGAATACAGTTATTGTTGGCAAAATAACTCCATTGTGCGAGTGTAAAATGTTCGAGAGCAAAAACTTTGATGACAATGGCCATATAATTGAATTAAGCTCACTCATGAGTATTGTGTCCATATCCGTTCTTGGAATGTGCCCTAATGTATATGTCTCAATAGGTCTCAATACAGTTTACGTTGTAATAAAACCTATTGCTTTTAAATTTGCAGCTGGATTTAGATACTACATACTCTACTACGTACATATTTCAGGCCAGAAGCAATCTGCTTCTTTTATCGTATATTTTGTCATGACTAAACTTTGCTATGAATTTTATAATCCACTCGAGTAAGTAGAAAGAAAAAAAGATCATTTTAATCTTGGGGCATTTCTCTTTTAGACGTCTACATAAGCACCTAACCGATAAGTAAGGATCATACCTTATTCCTATAGCCACTTTTTTAGTGTGCTCAGGGTAAAAATTGTTAACTTTTGGTACTGTTTGAAGAGCTTAATGAGTACGTAGTTCAGGCGTCTTAAAGAAATCAACTGCGTATTGTAATAAGTTTCATTTCTGCAAAGCTCTCCAGCATTAGTGAGACCCGAAAATTAGAAGGCCAGGAAGGCTTTTGAGGAGTTAGTGTGATTAAAGAGATGATCCCATAACATGTTATATTATTTGATAAATTACCAAAATTACCAAAGTCGTATTTAAAAATTATCGAGTATCGAGTATCGCGATAAGGATTTATTATTACTTACATACTAAAAGAAATCGATGTACCAGAATCTAACCAACAACATCCTCGTAAGTTTAATAAATTCTTTGAGGTATCCCACAATAGGATAAGCCGATTTTCCTCCCTCCGTATAACACACTGGCCTTAATAAGTTTAGATAGTGATATCTTCGTTGATGTGTGGGTGTGATTGAATGATATTGGTTTACTTAACTTTCACATTTACTAAGATTAGTGGTCACCCAGTGGTAAAAATTCGATCATTATACGTTTAAACGACCATTATACCTCCTCCCTCAGATCAAATAAAAAAAGGTAGATAACGCACCGCCTTGTTCTTGTTGAAGCAGAAAAAAGTAGCGTAGTTTTAGGTAAACACACGTGTTACGCACTAACTTTGCTATAAACTAGGCTACTTTTCGTCAGTATCGTACAAGTATCGACAACTTATACGATGCTGACGAAAAGTAGCGTAGTAGTATATATATATATATAGTAGTAAAATAGTACTTAACTTCTTATTCTTAGTCTTAATTGATTAAATATTATTATTTCCTCCTTATCCTTACAATAGAAATAAATAATTGAGATCTGAACAAAAGGGTTAACTGATTTGGATGAAATTTACAATGCAATTCCTTTGATTTTTGTGGAAGGACGTAGGTTACAACTTACCGCGAAAACTAACAAAAACATGGGCAGAGCCCTGGGCAAAAGCTAGTTACTTATACCTAAGTGTGTAATTGTGTCATCAGCATCATTTATCATCAATGACGCTGATGACACAATTAAACAGTAAGTAGTAAAATAACAATTATAGGACATTCTAGAATTAAATCACAAAGGTTACGCAACCTTTGATGATGCCATAAGGCGAAACCGGTCAGGTGTTAACAAAAATAAAATAGTGGAATAAGTACAAGTGATTTTAATTCTAGAATGTATTATAATAAGTTCCATCAACTGCCGACAATCGAGAGTATAAATTATACAATTATAGGGTTTTTTCCTTTGAGAACATTATAACATATGGACCAAGAGCTACTGAACCTTTCGACCAACGGTGTGTCTGTAAGGCTAGAAACTCTTGTAGTGATGAGTCATAACGTGCTAAGTACGTAACCATCGCCTGGCAGGCCTCAGCTCTGCACATCATCATCTTTCATGGTTTTGAAAGTGTAAAAAAAATGACACAAAAAAACTTGTTTCTGTAAGGCTGAAATTTTTATAGGATTTAGATCATTCATTAAGAAGTTCAAAAACAAAATGACAGGCGATTCCGATGAGCACTAGTACCTGCCAGGCGAACAGAAAGACACACATTTCTTCAATTACATCATCAATGTAAATAAATTTTATTCTGTAAAGTTTTAATTCATATATATTTATGTTTGTCTGAGCGATTTAAAGAAAGTAGGAACAATGACCGGTGGTGCTGGCTAGCATATTTCCTTGACAGGTGAGGAGAAAGATAGCACTGGAGTGCAAGTAAAAATGTGTCTGAAAACACTTGGTCGGTCCTAACACGACTAACTTCTCATTATTAGTCATAAATAACATTAAATCGTCGGAAGCATCTAAATCAATCCAATATACATTTCAACTAATCGATATATAGGTTTTTTTATGAACAAAAATGAAGCGTTGCCCACACTATTGTGCGTATGACACATATAAATACAAATGTACAATATGTACATATATATAAATGTATGTATTTACTTGAACTCAAGTGCTATCTTTCTCCTCACCTGTCTAGGAAATATGCTAGCTTGCACCGCCGGTCATTGTTCCTACTTTCTTTAAATCGCTCAGACAAACATATATATGAATTACAAATTTACAGAATAAAATTTATTTACATTGATGATGTAATTGAAGAAATGTGTCTTTCTGTTCGCCTGGCAGGTACTAGTGCTCATCGGAATCGCCTGTCATTTTGTTTTTGAACTTCTTAATGAATGATCTAAATCCTATAAAAATTTCAGCCTTACAGGAACAAGTTTTTTTGTGTCATTTTTTTTACACTTTCAAAACCAGGAAAGATGATGATGTGCAGGGCTGAGGCCTGCCAGACAATGGTTACGTACTTAGCACGTTATGACTCATCACTACAAGAGTTTCTAGCCTTACAGACACACCGTTGGTCGAAAGGTTCAGTAGCTCTCTTACTAATACAAAAGTAACATTATAATTTTGGATGTTTGATAGTACATACATTGAATAAACATAAAGCTTTTAGAAGAACTAGAACGCATTGCCATTAGATCAATAGTACAAAAATGTTTGTTTTATCTATTATATAGTATTATATTTACTATTATATTGTAGTATTACTATTATATAGTAGTATTACTATTATATTGTATTATCGTTTGTATAGTAAGTGTATGTATACGTTTCTTGGAATATTTATGTATGTTTATAGATGTCAAATGCATAGCACATTCACACCGTCAAGGTATGGACACTTGTGCGGTAAATCAGTATTAATTAGACATATACGGGGATATTCGTGTGAAGCTTTC
Source organism: Diaphora mendica (assembly GCA_949125395.1). Lineage (NCBI taxonomy): Eukaryota > Metazoa > Arthropoda > Insecta > Lepidoptera > Erebidae > Diaphora > Diaphora mendica. The sequence continues at coordinate 19,440,181 of OX421313.1, read as the reverse complement.
GGGTGGTCTGAAATTATTATAGATGTATTTGTACAACTATATGTCTTTATGTTATATGTGTGAATACTCGCTTATTATAAAATGTATTATATATTTATGACATCTCGTATTTCTATGTATTTACGATATTTAAGTGCCGGTTGTTATGCGTCAGTCACTTTAGGGCCTAGTTGAAAACCAGCGTCAGGCTTCGTCTGGCATTTGCTGAACTTGGTCCTATTCTGACACGTTCACGAGGCAATCATCGCTCGGTTGTTTTTTCTTTTTTTCAAAAGTGTATTATATCTATATATGATGTTGTGTCTTATCGTGTATGTGTCAAAATAAACATTATTTTCTTTCTTTCTTTTCTTTCTTTCTATTAAAAGAAAAAATATTCAGTTATATTGAGGGCCACGGTTCATTTTGATCTAAGACTCTAGTTGGACCTCGAGCTTTGGTTGGACTTCATGAACTTAAATGAATCTTTACACGCTTACAATTGAAATAAATGGACACAAGCTATTTGTGAACGTTAACCTTAATGTATACAGAAATATAGCCTCAGCATCAGATGCTATTTTTTTATTTTTTTTTTATGTTTGGCCCTGCCAAAATGACTCTACTCTGCCTGATGGAAAGCATAAGCAGAATCCAAGAGTGGTGGTCACCATACTGCGAATGCAGACGATGCAACAATGCATCATGGTGACCCACACCATGGTGGGCTAGTGATGCTTCTGCATCATTGGGCCTCCGGTCTTGCACTCACCAACGAAACACGACAGCGTGCTGTCATTTTACAAGCTTTTTATTAACTTGCAATGTATGTATGCTTGTATGTTCGGGTGGTATGTTGCAACTTAATTTTGAAGCAGATATCTTCAACCGATTTAGCTGAAATTTTGCAACCATATGTATACAGCGTGACAATACAATGTTATAATGACAAGGAGCTGATCTGATGCTGGAGCTGGAAGGTGGCTATAGGAACTCTCTAAAGAAACATCGCAACCTATCGCAACATCATTGAGTTTGGACTCGTTTGATTCTTCTCGATGTATTTCAGTAAAAGCTTGTTTTTAAAAAGCTTTTTAATTTAATTTATTACATTGATTTTCTGTGCGAGGGTAGTACCGCCCCGGTCGTGCCGGCCCGTTCGTGCTGAAATCAGCATGGCTCTACTACCTTGGAGCCTAAATTAAACATTATTTTTCAAATACCGTAAAAAATGTTTGTGTACAGATTAATTTCCTGAAGATCCAATGAAAATATTATTGAACTTAATATTGGGAAGTATAGTTCTCCCCTACGTGTTTTTTTTATTTCCTTATTATTATAACAACATGATCTGTCTTTTATGAAGTTAGTAAGGATTTTAGGCTCTACTTTTACGATTACGAATGGTATGTTCTTTGGTATGTTTATCATACTGTACACTGACTCTCAAATTAGTTTGGTAAAATCATACTACGAGTAATTTTTTTTTATTTAAAATACCTATTTCTTAGCCTTAACCTATGAATTCTATTAAATAAGGAGTCTATTAGAAAGGATAATCACGTCTGTACAAACACTGAAATAACAGCTTGATTCTTTCTCGGTTATTTCTTATTGGGTGTGTTATGTTTTTAATTTGTGTCTTTTTTCATTTCTTTTTTGTGATTACATTGTTTGTATTTTATTCTCATAATGTAATTTAGTCATGAATCTTGTGTTTGTAATAAAGTATTATTATTATCATTACTAGCTTTACATGTATTCACGGTACTGATGCAGAATCCATCGCGACAACACATGCGGCTCCGACGACGCCAAAATATTTCCGTGCAAAAAAGATTCCCATTCATTATAACCAGAATACACAGTTAAGGTTTAAGCTGTTTAAATATTTATAAAGTATTTACTTATTGACAAAACAGTGATGGGACACAATGGTCTTTCAAGCTTTTGTCTCGATTGTTCCCGTGGGTTGATGTTGAGTGGCGAACGGTCTATTGACCGCTGAGAGCTTCCGTTTGGCTGGGGCGTAGGGGCGCTTTGGGGAAATACTGTTGAGTGTTCAATAAGTGGAAAAAGGTTCTTAGTTTATTTAATATCCATTTGGGGTCACTAGCAGTGATTTATAATGGAGAATATAAAGTAATTAGAAAATATATCCAACAGAAACTGTGATAAAAAAATAACTTAAGTTTTTTACAGGATTGTCCTATGTCAGAATATATTTATTTATTTATTTATTTATTCTTTATGCACAAAGTACAAAGGCGGACTTAATGCCGTAGGCATTCTCTAACAGTCGACCTTAGGGTGATGCAGAGCCAATCATGGTAGATGCACAGAAATTATAAATGAAATTTTGAAGGATTATAATAAATATACAGAAAATAATATACATAAATTACATAATACATATATTCATACATTTACATACATAAATACATATAATACAAATTCTAGGTGGGGAGAGTATAAAATTAAGGTGGATCTAATGAAGTGTTTATAAAATGTTTCCGCACTAGAAATTTGAATGTTTGTCGAGTTTTTGCCTTCCTGATCTCGAGAGGAAGCGCGTTCCATAACAGAATAGATTGTACCAAGAAAGTAGAATGTACAAAATCAGAGCGGTGAGTGGAGTTGTTTGAAGATCTAAGGTTTCTGACATGGTTTGCACCTAAATATTGTAATTGACTAGTTAAGTAGGAAGGAGAACTTGGAGATGAGAGTAAACAATATAGAGTGGTTAATGCTCGTATCTGTCTACGTTGGCGAATTGGGAGCCATTTCAAACGGGAGCGATGCTGAGACACGTGATCATATTTACGTAAATTGAAAACGAATCGAATGCAATTGTTGAGAAGACGGTCAAGTTTATTGAGCAGATCTGCATTCAGGTCAAAGTAGCACATATCACCATAGTCAATTATAGGAAATATTAGGGTCTGCACAAGCATTGCCTTGGTTTCCGAAGGAAGGAAGTTCTTTAGTCTATGGAGGGCCCGCAGGGAACCTGTGACTTTCTGGCACACAATATATCTTTAGTCGTCGCCTAAAGTTTATAGTCATATAATGGCAGACTCTAGTGTTATATCATCATGTAATATATAATATAACTAGCAACCCGCCCCGACTTCACACGGACTCTTTATCGAAAATATAGTAAAGCCTATGTTGCCCGACCTTCTCACGGCGGTGCGGCTCAATTTTTTTCGACGTCTTCAACAAAATGTCGTTATATTTTAGCCAATATATTCAATAATTTAACAAATTATATACGAAAGTCTTCCTCAAGAATCACTCTATCTACCGGTAAAAACCTTGCAGGTGCTTTTCAGTTTATCGCGAACAGACAGACAGACGCGGCCGAGAACTTTGTTTTATAATATGTATAGATATTCCTTCCTTTTTACAAATTTTATTTGTGTTGCATGCAAATCAGCGTGTGAAAACATGAGTAAGTTATTTCCATTTGCACTAAGCCGAAATACCAGATTTAAAATTACCTAAGTATTTTTTTCATAATGTCCAAGTTGCAAATCAAGTATTAAAATTTATGTTTAACAATTCCCTTGTACAAAATGAGTTAGTAATACCTACTGTTTGAATATAGTAGCAAGTGTACATGTAGTTTAGTTTTAATATGTCGTATAGTTAAGAGCAGAAGTATAGAGAAGAGAAGAATAACCGATTGTTAAACTTCACGCAATAAATAACTCATTAGAAAACATCAATAAATTAAGCCCGACAAGTCAAAAAAGGAGCAATTTACTCAATATAACATCAATCAGCAAAAAACATAAAACTGGAAACAAACCCTATACCAACTCGTCTGGTGAGTGAGGTAGTAAGCCTAAACCTCGTTTCTAAGAAGATACCTATACGTCAGTGCTTTCAATGTGTCAGGCTGTTGTTATGATATGATGATGATGAAGCCTTACCTATTGAAAGCACTGAACTAAATATTTTTAGGTAAACATCTGGGGGCACGGCCGTGCCCCCGCCAAGACGAGCCAAACGAAGCGCAAGGGCACTACCTATCTTTTCTCGAAGTGTTTCGTCGTTTTTTTGAACCCTCATAACTTTGGTTCCCGATATACCAGATCGTTCAAATTCTCAGAATATCATGTTACCCATAGACTAATGAAACGTACAAAGTTTCAATTGCATAGCTCTGATACTTTAGATTTTATCGATACCCAAAAAACACCAATTTCGTCACTGACACACTGATGATCATCAAAACTGTTAGGGTACTTCCTGAAGTGCTAGAAAGCTGAAATTTGGTATGTAAATAAACTAAGTTTAGTATACAAACAACAGAAAAATTCCTAAACCTATTACTTTTGCCCCCCAACCCCCAATTTTGGGGGGTGGAAGTTTGTATGAGACTTTCACAAATGTTTATGCTATAGGTTTTATTTTTGGACTTTTTCGAAAGAAGAAAGAAGATGTACAAGAAATACAGCCCAAGAATAGAAAAAAACTGCCTCAAGCAACTTACAAAAAGAAATGAAATCCCATCTCAGTAAAAATGTATGGCTTCGCCGTTTCGCTACCATACCATCACCAAGGGGAAACTAACGCCTTTTGTGTTTGCAAATATCTAGTTTCTGAAGTAATGTGTTATACGAATATTTAGTTTCTGAAGTAACGAAACAGCCAAGCCATACATTTTTACTGAGATGTAGAGTTTACGAAGTTAGGGTTGGTAGAGTTAGGGCGTGTAGATTCGGAACCTTGGCACTACATGAGATCTGATATCTTTTTCACAAGGTAAGCCATATGCAGTCGTCTTGGCAACATTTTACATGAAAATGTTTTTGGTGGGATTTAAATTACTAAACGCTATATTACTTGTATTGATCTTATCTCAATTACAAACCCCTCAGAACACTTACAGATATTATAAACAAAAATATATATGGTCGAATTGAGAAACCTCCTCCTTTTTTTGAAGTCGGTTAAAAATTAGTCCCAGAACTAAATATAATGTACCTACTATTAAATATTATAGTGTAATTTTCAAAGTGGCTACCTAACTAAAAATGAGACCAATGATGACAAAAAACCGCAAATCGTATCAAGCCAGTCATGAATCTATTAATGTGAGCTTAAGTGGCGACACAATGGTAGCGGAAGGGCCGCACCACATGTGTAATCCACTTAACGTCGGTTAATCTTAACGCTTAGTTACAGCGACACTATTGTCCGAGGCCGCACTTACCTCGAATGTGTTAATTCAATCACAACTGTTGTGTTGGTGTGCTTTCAAATGTAAACTAGTATAAAATTATATAATTGTTTTCTTTAATTTTGTTTTGTATGTAATTGTTATTTTAATAATCAGAAACACTGTTTACATGAAGAAATGTTGCTTGAATACTTAAGTATTCTGATTTTAAATAGAGAAAAAGAAAGCTTAAGTCACAGAGCACATGCAGCCAAAAATGAGCCTTTAATATATTTTAAATAAAATATTTATCGACGCCACCATACCGTAAGGCAAGTGTTTAAGTGCCTGCAAGAATTCAAAAGCAATATGTATGCTTACGCAACTAGAAAATTTAGTTCATTAAGGAACCATCGTAGGTAATGATAATATTTATTTATTTCACCAAACCTTAAAGTTAGAGAAGTAGTGTAAACCTATCGCCTTTCACTGCTGAACGAAGGTCTCCCCTACGGAGCGCCAACCATCCCGGTCTTGGGCAGTCTGCATCCATCCGCCACCAGTCACTAGAGTTACAACACAGGAGATTTTAATTTATAATAGATCTTAGACAATAATTAGATTAATTCACACAAGTGAAACTAAAGTACCTAATGATAATAAAAAAACCGTGTATTTTTACGTATTAAGTTATTGAAAATTTTATTACTATTCCAATACTGCGCGATTCCCTGTACCTAACACAGGTAGGGTAAACCTGTATTACCTACATACAGGTCGCCTGACTAAAATTTGTTAACTGAATGTTAAATAGAAATATACCTAACATAAAAATTATACTTTAAAAAAGTTTAATACACTTACATTTTCTGATTAAGTGATCATACTTTTTTACTGTTAATGTTGTATTTATAAACTTAAAATATACTAAAAATAAAAATAACTTAATTTGTATGTGCTGTTCATAGGTTTGAATTCGGCGCCAAGCCAAATGTAATAGTAGGTACCACACTCGCTATATTTCGAGACGAACGTCAACGACCTCACCGACGCTTCGGTTGTTTTGTCCTACTCAAGGTCACGCGCGGCGAGTGCGGTACCTACTATTACATTTTGGCTCGGCACCGACTTCAAACCTATGAATAGGTAGCACATACAAATTAAGTTATTTTATACTTTTCAGTTTTTGAAGTCGGTTTTTTTAAACAAAGTTTTTTTTTTTTTTTCGCTTTTTAGTCTTTCTCAAGTCTCTCATCATCATTTCACCTAAATAACTTGACAGAATACGACTAAAGGTAACATACAACATACTGTATAGAATAATAAATAAATATTTCGGACATGAAGTTTACAGAATATGAAAGCATGCAGACAATTGCCTTAACTTTATTGCAGGCGCTCACGTAAATTTGAGGGTTTCCTTCAATTTCCTTGGGATCCCATCATCAGATCCTGATATGGTGGCCATGGGACCACATGGGGAGCATACCCTTTCGAATACAAAAATAATTTTCAAAATCGGTCCACAATTGACGGAGTAGGTAATCAATGTACAAACATAAAAAAAAAAAAAAAATACCAATGAAATTGAGAACCTCCTCCTCCTTTTGGAAGTCGGTTAAAAACTAATGAATGTAACTAAACATTAACACTTTAATGCATATACGGATACTTACATTTTTATATACATACAAAGGTATATCTGACCTTATAGTTTTCATTAGTAAACAATGTGATTCATGAAAAAGATTTATATCCTACATATAAATACATGCTATCAAGATGGATATACTAGAGGAAATCCGAGAATTTCAAAGATTTTTGCATTCGTCCATTCCAGCTGAGGTGGGTCACCAGTATTATCCCTATACCTAACTATGTTTATGGGAATGAACGCGCTCGCGATAGTTTTCAAGTACATACCTAATTACCTACCTTCAAATTGTCTGATATTCCGACCAGTTTGAACTGACCATGGCTACAGAATAACTGGTTCAGCAGTGCGCGACCTCCGTCTTCGAGTCTGGGCTTCTAATCGAAAATCTTTGCTCTTGAAAATTCCTTCGTTAGATGTAGGACATCAAATGTGGATATATGGTACTAGGCGTAAATTACTATAGGGTTTATTTAGAGACGGGTGCAAGTCTAGTCATTTGAAAGGACCAAGTGAGCTAATACCTATTAAGTATGAGTTTTAAAAAGTTTAGCAATTATTTCTAACTAGCTAGTTGTTGCCCGGGGCTCCGCCCGCGTTTATGTCGGTTATCGCGTCAAATAGTAGCCTATTTGTTATTCTGATGTATAAGCTATATTACTGTAAAGTTTCATCCAAATCCGTCCAGTAGTTTTTGCGAAGAAGTAACAAACATACACACAAACTTTCGCCTTTATATATTAGTGTGATGTGATGTGATTGTCGTAAAAAAATTAGTTGGCATTATCTATGTAAAGAAAAAGTTTTGATGCAAAATATCTACCTAATAATTTCTTCTAAGAGGTTGAATATAACTTAATACATCCATAACATTCACAAACTTTTATTATTTTTGACTCAAATTTCCTGTTCCTGCTCACAACACAAATAATTACCCCAAAGTTTTTATCTTACGCATGTATCTTAAACACTGATGAATATCTGTAGATCTGCACTTAGTTGATAAAGGCAGAACCCAAAAAATATTTATTGTGTTTACACAAATACGTAGGTGGTAATCCGAGTTAACATTACCTATTCAACAAGCCTCGCGAAGGGGAACAAACTGTGTCCCTTCCCGCGGAAAAAACCCTTGATAATATTATTGGGTTCTAATTTCGTTTGACTGTTAATCGTGGTTATATAAAAGTGTCAACCGATCTCAATGGAGGTGCCAATTTGTATAGAGTTACAGTACTTGAATGGGACTGCGTTTTCTATTACACAATGATGGTATGTATGACAAAAAATATGAACAATATTGTGCTCTAATAAAATAAGTGATTATTCAAGTGTTGCGTCTCGATAGCTCTTCTTTTTTTATATATAAATCTCTGCGGGTTCTTAGAAAATATTAGTTTGAGTAGGTTTCCAGATCCTATTACTAAGGGATATGTTTACTCACCGTCACTTAGTGTTTATTGTTTGGATGAATAGGTACTAAAATGGAATTTTCATTTAAAAAAGTTTTTATTTTATTTACAGTTCTCATTGCGGTTTTGAGTAAATTATAATAAAATAAAAGCTATAAACAGGAATCATTTTATTTATTAAAATTATATTATTAATATTTCACTAATACAGCTCTGCACCACAGCACCAAAGTAGGGTATTTCATTATTAATGTATTATCGTATACCTATCGAAGGCGCAAATATGTGTTCTATTCGAAAGAAGAAAAGAACTAATAGAAAATTTTAACAAAAAAAAAACCGACTTCAAGAACGAACAAATTGAATTGAATGCTATGAAATATATTTAGCTTTAATTCCGCGAGACAAATATCCAGGTCTGAAAGCAGGGCACGCTCGAATGAGCTCGCCGCACCGCTGTCGGCCCTTTATATACCGTTATTATACCGGTATTAAGTTATGATCCGATCGAAAAGCTACGTAAACATTGTGTTTTCTTAGAATATTCGCGATTCTATCTGAAATATTCTAAGTGGGTCAGACAGGCCGTAGTTTGACAGGTAGATCGGCACAGATGTATTTATGACATTGTATCGACCATTATTATAGCGTCATCGAAACGGTATATAAAGGGCCGACAGCGGTGCGGCGAGCTCATTCGAGCTCAAACGCTCGACGAGTCAACATCTCTTGAGGATGCCCCGTGGAGGGGCGAAACACGTGTCGAGTATAGGTTTGGTTGCCTGGCATGCTAATTATTTCTCACTTGTTTTGTATGTGTACATATGCATGATACCCATATGTACATGTGAGTATGCATGACGGTGGGATTTGTGCCCTGCTTTCAGACCTGGATATTTGTCTCGCGGAATTAAAGCTAAATATATTTCATAGCATTTAATGTCATGGATTTCCGCAAAGTAACGCCTGATTCCATAACTTAAATTGAATTGAGTTATTCGTCAATTTGTCGCTCACATACATAATGCAAATTGAAGATTTATATGATTTTCTTGTGGATGACAAGTCAGAACTGAACCAAATTAAAATGGGACCACATTAGAAGCACCAGCTTTCAAATAAAAAAAGAAACATCAAAATCGGTTCACCCAGTCGAAAGTTATGAGGTAACAAACATTAAAAAATAGTCGAATTGAGAACCTCCTCCTTTTTTTGAAGTCGGTTAAAAAGGAACCGAATGTCTTCGTAGATATTCGTCTTTCAATGTAGGTTATTAATAAGTTGATTAAGCAAACTGATTCCTTACTAAGTGCAATAATTATACCTACCTTGTCATTTATTTTTGTAAGATGGCATGGACACGGCTAAGACTTAAATTTAAATGCGATTTCAAGAATTATAAATTGATAATTTCAACATAACTGTTATATTGTTATTAGAGAGTATTTTTACCGTCTTCACCTAGAAAACAATACTTTAAATTAGATAAAATACAAAAGCTCTTATAGGTACTTACGATTTCATAAGCTACTAAGCAGTTAAAATCAATGTCTATGTAGCAGAGACATCAAAAATCTCTACCCAGATATATATTTCATAAACCAACAAATACAGCTGAAAGCTCCTTACAGATTTGCAGGAGCATAGATAGGCAGACGGGAGTCATACCGCCCCTCCCACTCCCCGCCACCTCCCCGGGGCTGGTCGTAATTAGCCCCCTCGACTCCACACTTCGCCTTCTCTCCTCCCAAAACAGAGGCAACCCGAAAACAACAAGCTATTTGTATGTAGTAGAGGGTTTTACATTGTTTTGTACTTGTGTTTCGTACGTGGGTTTGGATATTTAGGTATCAATAGGTCCGCTTTTAGATTGGAAAACCTACATGTTTCTTTTTCAAGCTTTATATAAAATGTAATAAATTAAAACAAAGTGTAAGTATGTTTATCTAATACATTTAAATGAGCAATTCTTGTGAAAATATAATTTGAATCTCGGAAACGGCTCCAACCATTTTCAACCGACTTCAAAAAAGGAGGAGGTTCTCAATTCGACTGTATTTTTTTTATGTTTGTTACCTCATAACTTTCGACTGGGTGAACCGATTTTGATGATTCTTTTTTTATTTGAAAGCTGGTGCTTCCCATGAGGTCCGATTTTAATTTGGGCCGATTTTAGTTCTGACATGTCATCCATGAGAAAATCATATAAATCTTCAATTTGCATTATGTATGTGCGCGACAAATTGACGAATAACTCAATTCAATTTGGTAGTTCTTGAAGTCGGTTTTTTTTTGTTAAAATTTTGTATTATTATGAAAAGTATAAGGGGCATTTATTTCTAGAATATTTAGGTACCAAAAAATACCAAGCAAAGCTCGTTCATCGGGGGTACTGATTATTTAATACTTGTTGTTGCCCGCGGCTCCGCTGTATAAACTATAGTACTGTAAAGTTTCATCCAAATCCGTTCAGTAGTTTTTGCGTGAAAGAGGAACAAACATCCATCGATCCATACTTACAAACTTTCGCGTTTATAATATTAGTTTTATTTAATATGAATACTTGAACAATGAGGCATTTAAATGCTTTGATGTCCATCAATCGTATTATAGGATAGGAGGTAACTGTTACAGATTTTTGTTGCGCTTCGGACTCAGAAATACATCAGTTGGGCATATAATATTTAGGAAAATGGAGCTTTATTAGAAAAGGGTAAAATGGATGATTACTTGTATTCCAACTGCAACACGTAATTCTAAAAATAAAAAAATATAAAGATTGTTTACTTTAGTTCTATAACAAATACGGTTAAAATCAAAGTAATGATAAATTTAGTTAAATGCAGAAACATGTTATTAACCTACCTAAAGTATTTATTTACCTAAAGATAAAATTGAAGATAAATATATCAACCAATGTGCGAAATATTTTACTCTACTCATAATATTAATAAAACACGTTGTAAACCGAGCAGTCGAACAAATCGTCCGAAGCATCCTACAAGGGGACGGGGATTATCTTCAAATAAGCGTATTACATTGACTCGTGGCTCCGTGCTTTGTGATCAAAATACGTACGGCTTCACCACATACCAGAAAATACCTCCTTATATTCCCTAACCTACCATGTCCCCATCGCACATTTGTAATATACATTTTGTACTCTGTGGCTATCAACGTATTGGTATGTATGTATAGAAAAGGACTCAGATGAAATCCCTTTGGGACCCGTCTGAGGTAGGATAGGGCTTTATTTGCAGATTTAGACATGACTAAGGTTTCATGATACGCTTTATCTTGTGAAATACGATAATTTAAGATTTGGATAGCGTTCATTTATTGGAAGGGAATGGAAAGAAAATAAAATGTATATTTGTGTTTCGAAGAGGTTTGGAGATTTTATTTCATTTAAGACAAATATAAAATGATGTTCTGCCAGATAGCAGTAGGTAGATCATCAAAAAAAATTTAATGTGGCAAGTAAGGCTTTGAAGACCATGGGCTAGTACTACTTACTTGTCGCTCTCAATCTGGATGCCAAAGAAATGAATACAAACTTAAAACATTGTACTTTATCTTATGAAGGAAGTCCTAAATATCCATCGGGCTCTAAGAATGATATTGTAACACATTATAACACATACCACGACTATCATATTAAGTTCAAATATATTTTTGATTTACCTATTTCATTTTTAAAGTTTATAACATTACGCGTTACGGGCAATCAGCTAGTTTAAAATTTAAACTAGCTGATTGTCCGTAGCGCGTAATCTTATAAAAATGTGAAAAATTTGTTACTTTAAAAGGCAGACATATTATGTTGTCACGGACTTTTTTAGAACTTTTAAACTCAATTTTTCATAGATTGTCTTTGTGAAACTTTAACCATTTACGCAGCGCACTCCGTTCCTTTTGGCCGTAGCGTGATGGCATAGAACATATAGTCTTCCTCGTCTAATCTAATTGGGCTATCTAATACTGTTTTTTTTTAAATCGGTCCATGAGATTAGCGCGTTCTACCAAACAAACTCTTCAGCTTCATAATATAAGTTAGATTCCTGTGTTCGCTTGTACCCACCTAATTGAACAATTTAATATCAACTACATAATATTTACGACCGACGGGTGTGTTGAGTAAATATTATATTTATCTATGGGTGTGTTGGTCAAGCGGTTAGTTAAATTTAGTGATCCTGTCACTGCAATGACAGATTAAGTGACATGTATGTATGACAGTATGACATGATACTTATAGAATGAAAATATTTGTGACACAAAATAAAATCGCTTGTTCAAAGTTACATCATCGGTTGTGTCGGTCACAAAGATCAAACTATATTTTAAGGACTGTAATAGGTACATAATGTAGGTATCATTTAGAAACACATAAGTGTGTTTATCAGCAGACTTATATTCTTCCTAGTTTGGGATCAGACAGCCGTGTGTAAGAATTTGAGTAAAGAACCCAAAAAAAAACTTTTAAATTTTATGATAATTATTTAAGGTACGCTTTGATTCTTCAAAAGAGAAAGTATTCTTTGGGCGTGCTCCATCGATCGTAGCGACGAAAACACGTAAAGTTTCAGAGCGTGGCTTGTTTCCCGGCAGATATAAACAAATTCAGGAGCCATCGTGAAAGTCAGCCGTTAGCGGCGGTGGTCGATTTACATAAAATTATGCAGCCCCTCCGCGCCTCAGGGTCTTTTAACACTAGGTAGGTTTAGACTTATAAACGTTTGTAACGCGTACCTGCATATGTACTTTGGTGAATTTAACCATTGAAGGGTAAAATACATGGTAAAACAAGAAGGGGACAATGAGAATGAATCTTTAGGCATAGGTATGTCAAACCTAAGCTTACCGCTAAGCTAAAGGCTAAGTTAAGCCTCACATCACCAGAAATTAGGGTATGCCTTAAAATACAAAAGCTTTTATTTCAAGTTGACATTTTTAGGCACTTTCGAAACGTTACATAAATGACTATAGTTGCGCAGTTCCAAAATGTCATTCCTATGGAGAAGAACCGGCAAGAAACTGAATTAGTTACTCTTTGTCTCGAACGTGATATACCTACCTAGATTAGTATAAATGAGAATTCAAGAAACAAATGCCGTTAACTGGTAGGTAAATAATAGGTATTTACCTATTAAATTGCCGTTTTGTATGCAATAAGTGAAAGTACTTATTTTTTCAAACTTTTTTATTTCTGTTATTCGAAGTAATCACCCATGCAATCGACGCATCTTTACCAACGCATTGGCAGTTTATTGATGCCCTTCTTGTAAAAATCAGCTGGACGGGAGGCAACAAACTCTTCAAAGGCATTTTGTACTGCCTCTCGGGAATTGAAATTTTTACCCACTAAAAAGTTGTCTAAATTTTGGAAAAACTTTTTATAAAAAAAAAAAACGACTTCCAAAAAACATCCAACGAAAACTCTCTGCCAAAAAAACACTTAAAAGCGTAAAATAAACTGGTTCTTCATAAATTGCCTATACCTAATTCTTTATTCATTTAAATAGTAGTATTATAATGTGTGCTAGGTACCTAGAATCTGTTTGAAGTCTAGAAACTACTAGTAGGTAGTAGAGCCACGCTGATTTCAGCATGAACGGGCCGGCTCGACCGGGGCGGTACTACCCTCGCACAGAAAATCAACGTAAAATGACAGCATTCGTGCTGTCGTGTTTCGTTGGTGAGTGCGAGACCGGAGGCTCAAATAGTCTACTCAACAAGTTCCATACTTGTTGACTAGACTAAAAGGTGCAGCAGCATAACTAGGCCGCCATAGTGTGGGTCGCCATACTGCATTGCCTGCATTCGCAGTGAGTATGGTGACCGCCACTCTTGGATTCTGCTTGTGCTTTCCATCAGGCAGAGTAGAATCATTTTGGCGGGCATACATAAAAACAAAAAAAAAAAAACATAGCTTCTAACCCTGGAAACTCGTTCTTTAGTGTGTCATCAAATAACCGACCGATATTTTATAAAATTTGTAAATACTGGTTTTAATAAGACATAATACCAGTGAACTGAGGTCTTTATTTAAAATTATGCGGCCCCTTCATGTCGCTGAGTTAATACCTCCTTTGTGACGTCAAAATATTTTCCGAACAGTTTTCCACACAAAGTCTCTAATTCAATATACGAAGCGGAATAAGCGGAGTTATTTTGTATAAATAAAGTTTCTTTTGATTCTTGCTTTACATATGAATGAATATTTATTAATATTTTGCTTTGTGTGAATTATTAAGGTGGTGTAATACCTTATACAGTCACCATATACAGGTAGAGTATTTGTTGATCGCCTTTTTTATAGACTGACGACCAAGGTTACACTGTATTAATTCTAAAACAAAAACCTATTTTTTATCTAATAAGAAGTTTTTGATAGAACAAGGATAGGTACCTATTATGTTACCTACCGGCAATAATTTCTAATTTCTGCGAACCTTCTCCACTTTAAAACAGAATATCATCGATTTTCCTGCAATAATCAATAGGAAATAATTAAATCGGAAGTAAAATTCCGAAATATCTTACCTAATTGTATGTCCCACTGGTTTTTATTCACAGTTTATTTAGTCTCTTCAAGAGCATTTAGCGCAATTATACTGAGGAATAAAATATATTTTAAAGCTATATTTTTTCTATTATCAGAGAAATAATAATAAAATGTATTTAGGTAAAATAATATTGTTAATGATATAGCTATTTTTTTTATTTTAATGTGCAGTCACTGACAGCAAGATGTTTTCAGTATGCAGCTGTATATTTTGGTTTTTAACCCTTCTAGTTTAGTAGGATAAAAAAAACGCAAATCACCCGAGCTGCGAGCTAAACCAGTCCCCAAACTACAAACCACGCCTCGCTCCAGTACAGTTAAACAAACAATACAAACACAAAATAAACTGCAGCAGTTCCAAGTACAATGAGTGTGAAAAATGTATTGACGTTATGAAGTACAGTCACAAAGAGTTTCTGAGCGGTGGGCGGAGCGGTCCGCCTCCGTCTTGTCCGGCAATTAGAACAACAATGGAAACATTCAGGTATGAATAAAATCAATCTACATAAATTGTTATTTCACATAAATATCTGTTGTGTACATATTTTCATGATTTTAGTAAGATTAAAACGGACAAGTTTACTTTCTAATTAGAATTGGTATGGAAATAACAAGCTATACTTTAATTTTTTACGTCTAATTATGCATGTTTTTTTTGTAGGCAACTCCCGCATTAGGAATAGGTAGGTATATATCCTGTGTCGCGGGGGACTTTACAAACATTCACAAAACGGACACAAAGAACATCCAGACTCAGAACAACAATTTCCGGATCACACAAAGTATTATCCCGTGCGGGATTTAAACACTTGGCGCAGTAGAAAGTGGCGTGGCAACCGCTTAAACCACTAGGCCCACCGTGCAGTCTGAGTTTAACTTTTGATGTCCAATCCAACATGTAGTGATCTGACGTAGATGTTTTTTTATATGGGATATGGGGCAAACGAACAGACGTATCGCCTGATGGTAAGCGATTGCCGCCGCCCATGGACACCCGCAACCCCAGAGGCGTCACAAGTGCGTTGTCGGCCTTTGGGGGATGGGGGAGGGGTTGGGATATGGGCCTCAGGTATCTTTACTCACTCGGTGAAACACAGCGCAAGCGTTGTTTCACACCGGTTTTCTGTGTGGCCGTGGTATCACTCCAGTCGTGTCGGCCTATTTATGCCAAAGCGTGGCTCTCCCACCGTTATAGACGTCTTTAATCTAAGATGATGTTCAACTTACTTAAGTTGATTGTAGTGATAGATTAAGAATATAGAGCGTCAACACCACTATTCATCTCGTGAGTGTCGTAAGAAGCTACTGAGGGAACAAAATCCACCGGACAACATCACTGCAAAAAGAAGGAAACCTTGTAATGAACCCTTTTTTTTTTTTTTTTTTTTTTTACGTGTGGAAATCCCCTCGGACCGTCACCCGCGCCGGGGCTTGAGGCGGGGCGGTGTGTCGGACTCGAACCGACTAAAACCACACGGTGTGCCACTCTGCGCCTGTGAAGGGAGGAATCCGGGAACTGCAGTTATTAACACGTCCGGACCCCTCCCAGCGCTTGCCCGCACAGAAGCGGGCACCGTCAGCTGCTAAAATCTCAATTTAGGCGACGTACGGCACACGCGTAACGTCGCCTCCTCGCGGGCGGCCACTAGAGCGGATGGAAGGGAAAGCCCGTCCCGACCATCCGCGGCCACACTCAGGGCGGCATGAGGCGCTGATAGGCGCGCCTCCGCTGCCCGGTTCGCCGGCGGCGGATTGGGTCCGAGTGGATATCATCCTCCCGGGCCTTCTCCGCCACCTCCTTCTGCGAGATTACGTCTTCGCAGAAGGTTGCGACCGCGGTAAAACTGCTGTCGCTACCGGCCATGGAGCGTATGACGGCCGGTAGCGAGAGATCCCCTCCGATGACTGCAGTGAGGGCCCGGCGCTGCGACGCCCAAGCGGGGCAAATCGCCAGCGTATGCTGGGCCGAGTCCTCACTGCAGTCGCAGTGGTGGCAGGCGGGACTCAATTCCCTCCTAGCGACCGAGTGCAGGTACTTCCCGAAGCAACCATGCCCGGAAAGGACCTGCGTCAGTCGGAAGGAAAGGGTCCCGTGCTGCTGCCCTGCCCACTCGAGGATGACCGGCTGGAGAGCCTCCACGGCGGCAAAGCCAGCGCGTGGAGTCTCCAGCCGGAACGACCATCTAGCCATCGTGGCTCGACGGGCGGCTTCACGCCAGTCGCGTACCTCTTCGGGCGGAGGGCGATAGCCATACTCCGCCCGATATTCAGCCACCCGTCGATAAACTTCGGCGAGCACTTCCGCCTCCAAATCCCACGGGGGTGTTCCGGCCAAGGCGCACGCCGCCTCGGTCGACACCGTGCGGTATCCGCGTATGGCTCTGACTGCCAATACCCTCTGAGGCCGCCAGAGGCGGGCCTTATTTAGGGCAGTCAGAGCCGCCACCCACACCGGTGCCCCATACAGCGCCATCGACCGGACAACCCCCGTGTACAGGAGTCGCGTTGCGACGCTGGCTCCACCCAAATTGGGCAAAAGTCGCCCAAGGGCGGAGGCAGCGTCGACCAGCTTCGGACCAAGCTGTCGGAAGTGCTCGTCGAAGAGCCACCTACCGTCGAGGATCAGGCCCAGATACCTCATCTGGGCCCGAACCGGTACGAGGACCGAGTTGACCTCTATGGAGGCGCCGGCGGGTGGACCACGACGGGGCCCATGGAACAATAGGGCCTCCGTCTTATCCAGGGCCACCCGTAAGCCCAGCGCCTCGATGCGCCCGACCACCAGAGAAACACCCCAGGTGGCCAGGCGCGCCGCCTCTTGGAAGTTCGCCCCCCGGGCTGTGACAAGAGTGTCATCGGCGTAACAAATTACGCCCAGCCCAGGAGGCAGACGACTTCGAAGGACCCAGTCGTACCCCACGTTCCACAGGAGTGGTCCAAGGACAGACCCCTGCGGAACGCCGCACGACATGGGTCGCCGTCTCAAGACGCCCTCTCGGTCCTCGTACACGACGGTACGCTCCTCTAAATAGTCTGCCACTAGCCGCCTCAGGTACTCTGGCACCCCGTGGTAGTGGAGTGCTTCCCTGATGCAGCTAAATGGCAGACTATTGAAGGCGTTGGCGATGTCCAAGGACACCGCCAACACCACGCCGCCACAGCTCACTGCCTCTTCGGTCACGGCCCTAAGGCGCATCACGGCATCGACCGTCGAACGCCCCTCTCGGAATCCGAATTGGGCGTCCGACAGGTCGGGCCCCACCTCGCAGAGGTGCCGGACGATGCGGGCAGAGAGTATCCTCTCAAAAAGTTTACCCGCCTCGTCCAGCAACACGATGGGCCTATAGGCCGCGACCGAATCGGCAGGCCGTCCCGGCTTCCTCAATAGGACCAGCTTCTTGTAATGAACCCTGTACCAACCTAGCCAGAGTGATATAGTAGGTCAAAACCTTCTTTCGAAGGAAAGGTTTGTGTCCAGCAATGGACTATTAAAAACCTATATGTATACCTAGAATAGGTAAATTTAAAAAAAACAGTAGGTACAGTCAGCATCATATTGATTTGTGCTCTCAGGGTGCTCAATATCATGTGAAATAAATTCAATTTATATTGGCAGACATGGCTCTCATATTGTTGTACGCATTCAAAGTGGTCAAATATCTTAGCTATCAGTTGTCAATATTGTGATGGCTGATAGAGTGTTCATATGAATGTTATCAAATAGGTTGTTCAATAGTATCTATGCATGCAAAGTAGTGAAAAATATCTTTATAATTGAGAAAAATCAACGTTACTGGCTTATAAAAGTATGCCGCTACCGTCATCATTACGGGTGGCATTGTTATTTGGCTATACAAACAAAGTATTAAATCAAATCAAAACTCGCGCACGAAGGTTTCCGTAAATTTATCCATACATTTCAAGCGTCTACCTGTTGCCGTTATTAATATCGAGCAAATAATGGCAATAAATATCACATTTTTTGAATGGGAGCCCACCTTAAATACTTATTTTATCATTATTTAGTATTTGTTATTTTATGTATTGGGTTTTGCCCATAATCACTACGCTGGGCAGGCGGAAGCAACAGAGAGGCCTATGTCCAGCAATAGACTGCGGTAGGCTGATGATAATGATTTTTTATTTTAGCGGCAACAGAAACATATCATCTGTGAAAATTTCAACTGTCTAGCTATCACGGATTTGACGGACGTACGGAAAGACAGACGGACAGCGAAGTCTTAGTAAGAGGGGCCCGTTTTTACCCTTTGAGTACGGAACCCTAAAAAGAACAATATAAGCAATGTCAATGTTATATTTAACTTAAATTTTCATTTTAACTTAGGTACCTGAATATATATTATTAAATGTACAGTTGTGTAACTTAGGTACTATTTGTACCCACTGCGTGAACACGTTTAGACTTTTCTATTATACTTACCTATTCTATCCTATCTTATACGCTTCAGTGCTAAGCAGTGTAATAGACATAACACACAGCTAATTTCGTACCTAGGTAGTAGATACAATTCTGCGTAGATTATGATCTCTATCGACAAAAACATCTCGCATTGAACCACAGACGTATAAAGAGAAGCAGACTAAACACAACCCATGCAAATGCGTGGCAATTACACTACATACAAACATTACTCACACAGACACAAAACACAGTGCCGAATTCAGCAATGAAAGATTGCACTTTAAATTAATATTTTGTAACTCGAAATACACGTGTATGAGCCTATGCTGCATGCCGAAAGACGCCTATTAATATGTCCGATAATAATAATAATGTCCGGGGGACTGCTAGTGCTCCGCAAGCGAACAAATATGTTTCGGAGCGTACCAATTTCGGTGGATCGGTACGTACCAAATTTGGTCATCTGTTAGGACTTTTCTTTGCTACTTAGATGGCAGACAAGCACACGGCCCACCTGATTGAAAGTGGTTACAGTTAAACTGGAGCTCTGTTTAGCTGTATGTTCTTCTTTTGGGTTATGTAAGTGATAAACAGGAAATAAAAACCAAAAACTTTTAGATGTGTTTATTTATTTTTAAAAATTACAATTCGTTTGAAATAATTTCGTTCCGATGTTTGATTGGTTTTAGCATAATGATTACACCTTATATCTATATATAATTTCACAATTGTGCGGTGGCCTCTTCTGGATAATAAATGCGATTCAAAATGTGCTGAACATATCATATCGCTCGATTTAGGTTGCCACCCTTTTAGTAAGATTTTTAATCCAAAGGTTTTTTAAGTCTTCATTGTTGGGGAATCTGTAAAAAGAGGTTTATTGAGTATTAACATACGTTTTTTTCTGCTTCACCGACGACGCTACACAATCAATATCAATACACCTAAAAATAAGTTCTGAGTTCGACCCTGTTAATTGCCCTAGTACTTAAAATGTCAAACTGTGTCTTCAAGAAACATTTTCAATAAAATTTTATGTATTTCACTTAGTAATCTAGTCACAACAGCTTTGTTTCTAAAGAACCTAACGTATCTTCTAATGTCAAGGGAAAAAAAAGGCATGGCTTAGTATGTTAAATACAAAAAATAGGCAAGCAATAATAAAATGGTATTTACATACCGGTGGAAGGTTATTTCTGGAGATTTTTTGTAAGATGCGTTGGCACACTTCGGGGCACAACACTTCACCATTATATTTTAGTTCTTTAAGCAGCTTGTAGTAACAAAATAAAATAAAAAACACCACAGCACAAACGTCAGCACGCCGTTGTGTAGCATATTTTGACAAGCTACGTGCCGCAAGACGGCACGACCTCCGATGTGTCTATGTGTGAGTTATTGTAGCCATATAAGAAAAAAAGGGATAAAGATATACAATATTAGGTTAGAGTGAAAGTGACAACGATATTTTTTACATGGTTAATGTGTGCGTATAATTATGTTTAGTCTGCTTCTCTTTATACGTCTGTGCATTGAACCAACAAATCCACATTTAACGTGATTCTATGGAATAGGAACGTTGTACTTTCTTCTTTTTCGGCG
This sequence comes from Diaphora mendica, assembly GCA_949125395.1. Taxonomy (NCBI): domain Eukaryota; kingdom Metazoa; phylum Arthropoda; class Insecta; order Lepidoptera; family Erebidae; genus Diaphora; species Diaphora mendica. The sequence continues at coordinate 19,419,373 of OX421313.1, read as the reverse complement.
TTACAAATGACATTTTGTTGGCAACGTATATCTTTACCTACCTGTACTTTTACAATTTAACACCTTTATGTCTCTATGATAGGCAGAGACAATATATTTCTGACGAGTAGCAGTTGGTATCTATTTGAATATCCAGGGACGCGCTAATGTCAGGAAAATTCATCTTTCACGTAGCATTCATGTTTTCCACATAATAATATCTATTTAAAAAATTAATATAGAATAAAAAAATAAAGAACACCCTAAATTCAATACGGAAACCGTAAACGGAATAAAAAATCGGTTTATTGTGTGACGAACCGCTAATAATTAAGATGTGTGTTTGTTGTGCGGAAAACAGTGACCGAACGCTTGTTTAAAGCTGCCCGCGCGTGACGCGGATTTTAAATTAAATCCATCGACGCACGTTGTATGGTACCTAATGGTAGTAATTCAGTTCAGATAAATGTATTACATATACATTTTTTGTTTTTATGTTATGGTAGTGTCTGACGGAAAGTGAGAACAAATGCATTGACGCCTTTTAAGTGTTCAATTAATTCCAGAGGAGGACTCCTCTAGAATTAGGTAATTGGACTAAACGTAATTTTATTTTGAAATTAAATTTAGAATTGAATTTTTAATTTGATTTTTGTTCGATATCCGATACCTACCTACTTAAGTACTAATGTACTTGACTACAGTTTATAGGTATTTGGGTATATTTCATGTGAGATATTCTGGATTTTTCACTATCTCATGCAAGAATCTGTTTTTACACAGATACCTAATAGAGCTTACTATTTCCTAGTTTATCGTGTTTGGTGTAATATGTGCTTATTCAACAATTTAAAATCTAACTAAAGCCCATTAACGCGCTTCCAAAGCAGCAGCTAATCGGATTCACACATTTATTTGGTAGGTAGTAGAGCCACGCTGATTTCAGCACGAATGGGCCGGCTCAAACGGGGCGGTACTACCCTCGCACAGAAAATCAACGTAAAATGACAGCGATCGTGCTGTCGTGTTTCGTTGGTCAGTGCGAGACCGGAGGCCCAAATAGTCTAGTCAACAAGTTCCATACTTGTTGACTAGACTAAAAGATGCAGCAGCATCACTAGGCCGCCATGGTGGGGGTCGCCATACTGCATTGTCTGCATTCGCAGTGAGTATGGTGACCACCACTCTTGGATTCTGCTTATGCTTTCCATCAGGCAGAGTAGAGTCATTATGGCGGGCCACACATTAAAAAAAAACAAAAAAAAAATATATATATAAAAAAATACTATGCCTTAATATTATATTTTTCATTTCAAAAGAAAATATTGCAATTGAATAAAATCAGCATATAATATGATGATTAGCAAAAAGAGCGACTGTCGCATCGGAACTCCGTATCCTCTTTTGTCTACGTCGCCGCCGCGAACGAGTAAATATTTCCTGTAATTTACTTATTCCACAAAACACTGCTTTCTGTATAAAATACAAAAGCTGAAGCCACCTAGCCGTGGAGACAGTAAACAAAATGGCGTATTTAAATGGGCGGCAACTGCATTGTTGGAACGTTGCGTTACACTGATATCGTTCGCTGCTCTACTCGCACTCATTGACACGCTTGCTCTCGGAACCTCTTTATTTTCAACGCTTATCCACCAGTTTCAAAACGAATTAACTCCTATCATCTCAAGCTAATTTCAACTCTATTTTTTCACCCATAAAGTATGTTTTCAATTCTTTTGAGGTGCACACTTACGTTTTAGTAGCAAACCAAACGTGGTATGTGGAACTGTTGCACATTATTCCGTCCCTATCTAACGCAGGGGGTGATGTATTTTATATCTGCGTCTCTTTTCCGCCTACCTCCTGAGAAGTAATGTGTTGTTGCGTGTTGTGATATCTCTAAAATAACAGGGAAGCACTCGCTGCGAAGTTGTCATTTGTAACGGTTTTTGCGAAGTACAGTCAGCAAAAAACAATATCAAATCTGCACAATCTAACAGGAACTTTATTATGGAATAAATTATCAATCCAATCGATTTCATTGTTGGCGTGGAATGTAAAATAATCCATTTAAGGACTAATATAATTTAAAAAAATTGAATGAGGGATATTCATAACATGGGAGTTGTCTTTTATAATAAAAAAAAAACTTTATTCTAGGCAAAGCTTATGCCCAGCAGTGGACTGTTAGAGGCTGTTGATGATCATGATGAATTACTACTACTACTACAAACTAATAATAAATGGACACAAATGTCCATTGGTTTAATTAAAGCTAACAGATTGGAAGAATAGCTAATAACTAGTTACCGCTTTAATAATAAACTACCCTTTTTAATGAAGCCGGCCAAAGTACTTCTATTACTCTACTCGTTTTATCGCTTTTACTACGTAGGTAGGACATTTATACGTACCTAACTGTATTTCTATACAATAATCTTTGCTGTACAGTAACAAAAAATAGTTACGTAATAATTTCTAAATAAAGTCCATTTCAAATCAAAACAAACCCGTCGATCAATTTTTAGCCGATTGCATCTTACACCATATATACGTACGTAAGCCTACATTATTAAGTAACCAAAACATTCATAAAAATTATATTGTTATAATTATTATAGAAACAAATGTTATTATTATCATCATCTAGGTATATCAAAAAAAATGAATCGGCATCGCTCGACCAATTCGTGGATACTATTTTTGTTAAGGCACAAGGAAGGTTCTTAATGAGAGAAAAACATATTTTAATTTTTTGGACTGCGTAAAAGGTCCACAATGGTAAATGAATAGGTATTAAAAAGTCTCATTCAATAAGGAAATTACGTTCCTAATGCCTATGTGACCTACTTATGTTAAAATAAGTTATAATAAATCATTGATTGTTATGTTCTAATGACTTAGAACGTAACAATTTAATTCTCGCACCGTGGTTTTTTAACGCAAAAATTATAAATAGAATAACAATGCAATTAAACATATCAATTTCGTTTAGTTATATTATACAAAATTACAGTAAATTTATAAAAATAATGTAGAGTTATTTAGATATGTTTGAAACAAAAAAAAAATTGGCAGAATGATATTTTTGAAACCTGTAGGCAAAACATATGTACATAGCTGAATAAAGTCATTAAGTTTTTTTTTCGTCTGTTTTATTAGCTGATATTTTTACTAACACGAATATTAGGGAATGTTGTTGCAATCGCTACCCTTGCGCCTAGCCTCAAGCCAGGGCGCGAGTTACGAAGCCACTGGAGTGGGGCGTCGCTAAACAAAAACACGTATACACAACTAGCAGGTCCGCGGTGATTGGTTGTCGAGAGCAGCGCTCCCCGCCCTCGAGCGCGGGGCGCCTCGAGCCCACCGGCCGGAGTGCCTTACATCACTTCTCGACGCGCTCTCTAACCGGTAACATGTGCAGCAATGCCGAAGGAGGTGCTTGGCCGCTCGGTAGGGATGCACCTACAGTTTCGACTGCAGCTCTGGATCATTACCGGTTACAATTGTTTAATTACGCTATGGCCGAACGTTTTCGCTTATATCCACCGACTGTGCAACCATGTTACACGCCATACGGACCTCGGCTAGCGTTATCCATGTCGTTGCTCCAACAACGAGCTCTCCAACCGGAGGAGCCAAAACCTCAACACAGTTATATCGGACTCATTGCAATGGCGATTCTCAGTTCACCGGATCTTAAGTTAGTTCTCTCCGACATCTACCAGCACATCTTGGATCACTATCCATACTTCCGCAACCGAGGACCCGGATGGCGCAACTCCATACGACATAATTTATCGCTGAACGACTGTTTTATGAAAGCCGGCAGATCAGCAAACGGGAAAGGTCATTACTGGGCGATACATCCAGCGAACGTTGAAGATTTTCGTAAAGGAGATTTTAGAAGACGCAAAGCGCAAAGGAAAGTGAGAAAACATATGGGACTGGCTGTGGATGATGATGGTGAAGACTCTCCGTCACCCCCATCTCAATCGCCGCCTCCAACGGCCTTGCCATTGCCCTTTTGGGGTGGAGGCCGGGTACCAGGAGCCGGGCAGCCGCGGAAGAGGCAATTTGACGTCGCCTCCCTTCTAGCACCGGATGATGCAGTGGATAAACGACAAAGACGTGACAGCAGTGGTGAGGAAGAGCCTGAAGAAGATATAGATGTTGTAGCGAGTGATCAAGAAGAGCGAGGTGGTGACGAGGAAGTGCGAGCTCTTCTATCCCCAGCGGCTCAGTATGCACACTTGGGCGGCTGGTGGCCGGCGATAGATCCTGCGATAGTGCAGCACTTGCGTCGGCTCGCTCCTGTCACACCGCCCAGCCCCACGGATCCGCAGCGCCCCCCGGACACCTAAACAGTGATTAGCTTCTATGAAATGTAAATATTATTATTCAGTATTAAGCTCCGGCGGTAGATTCCGTAGTGAAATCCTCATTTTTAAGTTAAGTTTTCACAGTTTAATTTTTCTATATTCACCTGGAGTGAGCATGTCCTTTTTTCTTTCGTGTGTGTTATTTTTCTATGTTTCGTGTTTCAATAAACCTGTGTCTATAACTACTTCGGTATAAATCTTTAAAGTAAAATCTGTTCATTTATGAAATCTATAAATTTTATTTCTGTGCTAAACTGTGTACTTATGTAGAAAGTGATAGTTGTTATATTATACATTTATTGATAAAGTCTGAAAACGACCAAGCTATGTAGATAGTTTCTAGTTCTTACTGTACATAAGTGAAGTGATGCGTGGTGTCTACTCTTCGTTGTTGATGACATGTAAACTACTGTTGTTTATTTAATTAGATGATATTATAAAAAAATTAAAAAATACCAAAAATACAAAAATAAATAGAGACTTAAATAATTTATCAACGTCTTTCATTGTGTACATCATTACTAATTGACATCGGTTACCTCTAAAGAAATACAATAATCGCATAGGTAAGTAATGTTTCATAATATTAATCTTAATAATTTATTGTTTTTGTTTATTATCTGTATATTATATAAAAATATTAACATATTCGCTTTATAGTCACATCGTAAGAAGATGTAGGTATTCTTTAAAATAAACTTCGAGCGTGTATTATAATACACAACGTCATTGATTTCATTCCTACCTTCGTTCTCAAATTAATCATATTTTCAAAAACCTAGCCCTTGTAGACAATCCTTAAATTTACCTACTCCTGGTGCTGTGTTTTATTTTAAAACAACTCATAGCAATTAACTGTTAAATGGTTTTAATAAGATATCACGTGTTTATTTCGTAGTAATCTGAACTGGTGGCGTGTTATTTGTCATTTCAATTAACCTATAGGTTCTTATATAAAAAAATTAGGTACTTAGTACCTAATCTATGCAAATAATTAAATTGAAGTAATTTGCAATTTCAAATCAATAGTTTCTCACTAAATGTATGTGAAAGTAGGTATATGTATACAGCACTTACACCAAACAATAATTTTTAAATTGTTTGTCTATCTGTTTGTTCCGGCTATTCTTTGGAACGGCTGGATCGATTTTGAAGGATCTTTCACTGGTAGGTACATAGCTGATGACATAAGGCGTAACTTTACGGTTGTACCGCGGGTAACACACGGGGCTCAGCTAGTGTAAAATAGTTAGTGGTTTAAACAGCCGCTCTGTATTCTTTGAAATACAAAAGCGAAAAAAAATCTTCCTCAAAGTGTATCATCACAATAACCTTAATCTTACGTAATGGTATTATGACTTGGTTTTTGCCATTTTGTAATAATTAGGAACTCTATTATCTTCTTGTGATAATACAGTTGTTAACTAGTAACAATAAAAATAAGAACCCAAAAACAATAAAATAAAACTGTTGTAGACAAGAAATGGGCTGGTTACGTAAAAAGTGTCTTTGTTAGTAGATATTGTTGACACTTTGATTTAATTCTTTCGCTCAAAGGAAGGAGTTCCTAGGTAGTTACTACCGCAGCCGAACTAAGTTTGCACTTCTCTGGAATGCGGCGCCCCACCCACTTCCCCGCTCACCTTGCCGTGTCAGTCGCATCATTTATTACAGAAATTTATTATTACAGAAAATTGATTTAGTCGACATTTTGTAACAAACGTTCGTTTAATTTTTTAAAGTCGAATTTTAATAGCGAATTTCTTTTTTGCATACCGTACCTAAGTGTAAGTGGGACGTAATCGACGCGAGGTGCAAACTTAACTTGGCTGCGTTATATGGTGTTCTGTATTATAAAAATATAACGTGGACTATAAAAATAGTAATTAATATAATTTATTCGTGATCTCAGGTTTCAATTATTATATGCCTACCAGCTTTTGCGCTATTAAACTGCAACAAAAGCATATGTGCTTCTCCAAGGTCCAACATATCTGTATACCGAAATTCATTCAAATGGGTTCAGTAGTTTAGCCGTGAAAGAACAGACTGACAGATGCTTTCGAATTTATAATATTACTAGCTGATTCCAGCGGTTATCGTTGTACCTACCTTTAAACCGCGGGTAGCACCGCGTGACTCAGCTAGTCTAAAAAAGTAGCCTAAGTTACTCCTTATTACATCAGTCATCTGCCAGTGAAATTCAGATAGATGGCTGACAGACAGACAGACAAAAATTCGAAAAAATGTTATTTGGTAGGTATATGTACCGTGTATACATACATAATTATGCATTTAGTAAAAAACGGTTATTTTAATATTACAAACAGACACTCCAATTTTATTTATTTGTATATACTCGTATGTATAGATGACTAATCAGTCTAATCACTAAAACATTGTGAATAGTCGTATAATCACCACGGTAATTGCCATGGCATTTTAAAATGATTGAATTATGTAGTAGGTACTTAAACGTATACCTACCTACCTGAAAAATTACAAGTTTGTATAGTTAACTTTATTAATTTATTTAAAAAGTTTGTGTTGATCTGTGTACGCATCAAAAACTCAGAAAGTTATGAATCAATATACAATACGTTTCAAAAATTGATTTTTAACCACAAAATGCCTTGCTTCGCTATGAAATGGTTTGTGGTTAGGTACCTATAGATATATGGTGCACCGACACTATCTAAAGTACCTTTAAGTATCTATTTTAACAAGTATCTTTCGAGTAATAATTTCCTAAAACAGCATCTAATATAATCTGTCCCTTACTCCGAGCCTTTTTCCAAGCTATCAGAAGTGGAAAAGAGTCGTAAAAAATATTAAAATTAGTAGCAAAAAGTTTAAATAACTATAAAAAGACTACGTAAAAAAAGGGTCCTAACAAGATGAAAAAACCCGCCAAGTGCGATTCGAACTCACGCACGAAGGGTTTCGTATCATTATCTATAAAAACGCCAAAAAAATAATGTTGGTTGTATGGGATCCTCCTTAAATATTTCTTTTATTCTGTTTTTCAGTATATGTTGTTATAGCGGCAACAGAAATACATTATCTGTAAAAAATTCAACTGTCTATCACAGTTCATGAGATACAGCCTGGTGACAGACGAACAGACAGACAGACAGACTGGCAGCGAAGTAATAGGGTCAAGGGTCCCGTTTTACCCTTTGAGTACGGAACCCTAAAAAGATGTTGTGAAACTCTGATTCATGTCAATATTACTCGACTACGGTGAAGCCAAAAAGAAAGCTAATAGTTTTGGCAGTGTATATTGTTTCACTGTAGCCGCTTAAATACCAAACCGATTTTAATAAATGAGGTGTCAATAGATTCGTCATAATAGCCCAGGTAATATATCTTTACAAAAGTTAGTTCATTACTTGATATATTTTTCACACCAAAACTACCCATGAATGTACCTACCTATCTTTCTACAGCCAATTTGTCCATTGAAAGATTGCCTTTAAGAAATCCTACTAATATTATAAACGCGAAAGTTTGTAAGTGTAGATGGATGTATAGATATTTGTTACTCTTTTACGCAAAAACTACTGAACGGCTTTGAATGAAATTTTACAGTAATATAGCATATACATCAGAATAACACATAGACTACTATTTGCCGCGATAACCGACATAATTATACGCGGGCGGAGCCCCGGGCAACAACTAGTTGTTTTATATTCGTACATGGTCGTTAAATATGCTCCTAAATGTAAACTGTACTAACTGATTTATTCTATTTTAAAGAGTAACAAACATCCATCCATCCATACTTACAAACTTTGGCGTTTATATTATTAGTATAAGTATATACTAGTGGTTGCCCGCGGCTCCGCCCGCGTATATGTCGGTTTTCGCAGCAAATAGCAGCCTATGTGTTATTCTGATGTATAAGCTATATTACTGTAAAGTTTCATCCAAATCCGTTCAGTAGTTTTTGCGTGAAAGAGTAACAAACATCAATCCATCCATCCATACATCCATCCATTCATCCATCCATACTCACAAACTTTCGCGTTTAAAATATTTGTATAGATATAGATATATTCTGAATCTCGGAAACTGCTCCAATGATTTTCATGAAATTTAGAATACAGGGAGCGGTAAATCGATCTAGCTAGAATTCATATTTCGAAAATTTACCAATAAAAAAAACCAAGCGGTCATGCAGGTACTGTATAGATTACGTAATGGTATTTAGCTACTTTAGTTGCAAGTTGATCATACAAAATAAACACATAATATCTTATTAAAAGCTATTAGTGAAAAGCTGTAAATTTGTACTGTTAATTACAAACAGACTCTTCAATTTTATTTATGTGTATAAATTATAAATAATGTTTAGGTACTAAGTGCCTATAGTTGAATTGAAATGAAAATAACACGCCACTAGTTGCGAGTTATTCCTATATTTAGTAATATGGGTATTTATGACTCTATGACTAATACAAATTAACCACGTGATATCTTTAAAACCTTTTCATAGTTAATTGCTTTAAATTCTAAGAAAAGTGTCAAAAAGTCAATTCTTCGGCAACTCATTGGGAAGTAAATTCCTTCTGTATTTATAAAGTAGTAACTGACCCACGCAACCTCGTTTAAGTCTCTAATTGCCCGTAGCGTAATAATTTTCCCCCGTTGTTGTAATATTCATTGGTGCTCCGCTCCTATTGGTCTTAGCGTGAAGATCTAGCCTATAGCCTTCCTCGACAAATGAATCTCTATCTATTCTGTCTAGCATCTTCATAAAGCATAAAATCTAGCACTGAAAATAATGTTGAAATCGGACCAGCTTTATATATTAGTATAGATAAACTCGATAAAGCCGTTTAAGAGATTAGCCGGAACAATCAGACAGCTAGGGATTTTTTTTTAAATTACGTTTTTGATGTACCTACCTACCGTATCGTATATAATTTCGTATGCATTTAATTAAAGGCTGTTAATGTGAAATTACAAACAAACACATCAGTTTTATTTTATATGTTACACCGCCCTTAGTACCTAGCTAACTAGTACATAAAATCTCAATTTTTAGAAATTAATACTTGACCATACATACGTCACGTACGAACAACGGCCCAATCAAGAGGCTAAGTGCGGAAATGGCCCGGTAAAACAAACATACAAACAATGTCCTAACATCGATTGATTAATAAGCATGTTAATTTATTTTTATTATTACTTAAATAGATCTTTTAATAATGAGATTTGTCGAATCTTACTGTTTTTATGACTGTCATAAATCAAAACCTTGATTTTGAGTAATAATAATAACCTTAATTAGAACAAAAAACCGGACTAAACCAGTATGAAAAGTGACATGTGTATAGTATGAAAATAACCACATCCACACAAGCTGTGTCGTTTCAAATTATTATTCGCCCACCTCCAGGAAATAACCATTACTTGGGGCACATAGTGCTAAATTTGCTATGAAATACCATCCGAATCATTTACGATCGTTAACATTTAAAAATTGCAGTAAATCAAGCAGTACAATCTCAAAGAAACAAAAAAAAAGACAATTGTTTAGAACAATGTGCATGCGCCAAAAATGCCATTTCGAACGTTCCGATACCACCTATTGGGTCATGTAAGAGTGTTTTTTTTTGTATTTTTTCTATTTATTCCATTTATTTTAAAAATTTAGTGTTACACTTAGTTTAATATGTCAGCCCTGTTTAGCTTTAACATTATAACGGTATCACTAAATTAGGTAAAAAAGTAGTAGGTATACCTCGGAATAGAAACGATATAAACTTACATTTTGGCTTTCTCAACACTTATTTGTAAAAAAATATATTATAAAGTTGCCTTGAATTTTTATTTTTTATTTAGAGCCTAGTTAAAAAAAACCATAACTGGTTATAAAAAAATACCTATGTAGGACTGTGATCCCACCCGACTTCCAACTAAAGTCTTTGAAATTCTCCCATTTCCTCTACTATAATACCTTCCTCTAAAATCACTCTATATGAGACTAAAAACTGCATTAAAATCTGCGGAAGGGACTTCATTATATAATAATACTAGCTGAGCCCCGCGGTGTTACCCGCGGTACGACATCAACCGCCTAAAAAAGTAGCCTAAGTTGCCCTTGTATCATCAGCTACCTATCAGTGAAAGTCCCGTCAAAATCGGTCCAGCCGTTCCAGAGATTAGCCGGGACTGAAACAGACAGACAGATAGCCAAAATTGTAAAAAATGTTATTTTGATATACCTATGTACCGTACATATACATATGCATTTAGTAAAAGCGGTTATTTTAATATTACAAACAGACACTCCAATTTTATTTATTTGTTACCCGGGACATTATTACCTACAAATCTATTGACACCTCATTCATTAAAATATTTTCAATCTTTTAGCGGCTACAGTGAAACATATTTATTTTATAATCGTACATAGGCTGCCACAACTATAAGTCTTCGCCGTAGTCGTGTAATAAAACCATGAATCAGAGTTTTAAAACATCTTTTTTCATCTTGTTTAAAGACCCTTTTTTACGTAGTCTTTTTATAGTCTCAGTTAAACTATTTTCATTACTATTTTAAGAGTGTTTTAATATTTTTACGACTCTTTACCACTTTTGATAGTTTGGAAAATGGCGCGGCGGATTGGACAGATGCATCTTTCTTTAGATAAGTAGCTATTATATTAAAGTTATAAAGGTTATCTAAGATGACAACGAATTGATAATATTTAGGTTGGATTACTGAAACATAAATAAAAAGTATAAAAACCAATGTTTCCTTCATTAGGGCCAATACTACAAAACATCTCGGCAAATATAATTTATGGTTTTACAGTAATAATACGCATTTAAATCAAATAAACATTGAAATAAATTTTATTGTTCAATTGTGTAATCTAAAACAGTGACGTCACAAGTTTGTACTTAGAAAAATGTCGTTTTGACAGATGATAAAAAATAACTAATTTGACTCATCTACCCTAATCGGTTGGCATAACAAAAGACGTATATATTATAAACTAGCTGACCCGCACAGAGTACATTGTTATATGACCCGGCAAACTTCGTTACGCCTAACAGTCAATAAATGAACTGATTATTTTTTTCTAATGATAAATAAGTTTATATAAGAATATCATATTTTAATACTTATTATCCTATTCCGGACGAAATCATAAGAATTAGTCCAGCCGTTCTTGAGTTATAAATGGTTTAACTAACATGACTTTGTTAAATATACATGAGATACACCTACATGAGATTAGCGCTCCCACACACACGCATAACTGCGAATGCGCAACGCATCGCAAATATCTGCGAGCTCGCACAAATGTACCGCAGAACTTACTACTTCTACTTACTAGAAGAACTACACACCGTATCGCATCGCATCGCAGTTATGTGTGGGAGCCCTAATATATCTTATAGTTATCTCTAATATACACCAGATCGTGTCAAAAGTAACTACGTGAAATGTAGACATAGGTAGATACTTTAACAAATAAGCAACTTTAAATTTTATAATTTTCAAATACTCAGCTTCACAAAATTTAGCGGTTTAGACAAGAGAGTGCGGAGCGTGCTAAATAATTATACGCACGTTTATAATTAACTAACTTTTGCGCGTGGCTCCACCCGTTTATTTATCGGTTATTGCTACAAAAAGTAGTCTTTGTCCTTTTACAATGTCATATCTATCTATATATCAAAATTCCTTCAAATCGATTCAGTGGTTTAACCATGAAAGCGTAACAGAAAAACAGACCGAGTTACTTTTAATAATAGTAAGTATAGATACACTCGAAAAACATAACCATCTTTCTGGCACAGTTAAGTAAAAGAAAGGAAATCGAATGGCAAACTTAAAAAAAATCCTGAATTATTTTATCCATTTTCAATAACACATGACCACAATTTCATTAATAGGTATATGCACAATTTCATTAATATATGACCACAAATAAAACAACGAAGCGTGGCATTTTGTGGTTACAAAACCAATGATTGAAGCGTGTTATATATCGTGTCAAAGTTTGAACTCTATCGGTTCAAATCTTTTTGAGTTTTTGATGCGTACACAAACCAACATAAACTTTTTAAATATATTGATAACCTTAACTACAAACTTGCAATTTTTCAGGTAGGTAGGTATATGTTTAAGTACTACATAATTCAATCATTTTAAAATGCCATGGCAATTACCGTGGTGATTATCCGGCTATTCAGAATGTTTTAGTGATTAGTCATTCAATATATTTTTTTATTTTTTTAAAGACAACTCCCGCATTAGGAATGTACAATTGTACATCCTGTGTCGCGGGGGACTATATAAACATAGGTACATGAAACGGACACAAAGAATAACCAGACTCAGAGCCACAATTTGTGGGCTCAGATCAAATAATAAAAGGTAGATAACGCACCGCCTTGGTCTTGTTGAAGCAGAAAAAAGGCGCGTAGTTCCAAGTAAACACTCGCGATACGCACTAACTATGCTATAAACTACGCTACTTTTCGTAAGTATCGTATAATACTGTACTGATACTTGTATGATACTTACGAAAAGTAGTAGTTTATAGCATAGTTAGTGCGTAACACGTGTGTTTACTTGGAACTACGCTACTTTTTTCTGCTTCAACAAGAACAAGGCGGTGCGTTATCTACCTTTTTTATTAGGGTTCCGTGCCAAAGGCTAAAAACGGAACCCTTATAGATTCGTCATGTCTATCTGTCCGTCTGTCTGTCTGTCCGTCCGTATGTCACAGCCATTTTTTTCCGAAACTATATGAAATATAATGTTGAAACTTGGTAAGTAGATGTATTCTGTGAACCGCATTAAGATTTTAACACAAAAATAGAAAAAAAAACAATAAATTTTGGGGGTCCCCATACTTAGAACTGAAACTCAATTTTTTTATCGCACCCATACGTGTGGGGTATCTTTGGATAGGTCTTCAAAAATGATATTGAGGTTTCTAACATCATTTTTTTCTAAACTGAATAGTTTGCACGAGAGACACTTCCAAAGTGGTAAAATGTGTCCCCCCCCCCCTCTGTAACTTCTAAAATTAAAGAATGATAAAACTAAAAAACAAATCTGATGTACATTACCATGCAAACTTCCACCGAAAATTGGTTTGAACGATATCTAGTAAGTAGTTTTTTTTAATACGTCATAAATCGTAAATCGAAAAATATCGATCTAAGTTACAAGGAACTATAAGAACTTTTATATTATGTTACTTGCTGCTACGGAACCCTTCATGGGCGAGTCCGACTCGCCCTTGGCCGCTTTTGATTTGAGTTTGTGGGTTACACAAATTGTTGTCCAGCTTAAACCACTAGGCCAACCGTGCAGTCAAAATACAAAAAGTAACTTTTTATTTCTATTTTTAACTAATGTATATTTTATTGTCAGTCACTCCGTGAAAAAACTGATATTCAGGTAAACCGGAAGTACTTGTAGCCGACGCCAAATAATCTTGGCAATAATAAAGGAAGATGACGTAACTATTATCTGACTCACTTATCTATACTAATAATAAAAAGCTAAAAGTTTGTTGGGTTGAACGCGATAATCTCAAAAACTACTGGGTGGGAATTTATAAATTCTTAGTTTTGGATAACTCATTTATCGAGGAAGGCTAAATAAAGTTTATAATATCACGCTATGCCCAAAAGGATCAATGAAAAATGTTGCGTAAACTGGGACAATTTATTCCTTTTGATAGATACAGACGGATTTTATATTTGCGTATACATAAAATGAAAATAATTATTCTTATAATACAATATTACATACCTACCAAACTATTTAGTCACTTTTAGTAAAAAGTGGATTAAGGCATACCCCTATACTACATAGTAAATCATGGACGATTGATGTCTCTTTTTAACCGACTTCCAAAAGGAGGAGGTTCTCAATTTCATCGTTTTTTTTTTTTTTTATGTATGTACCTCGATTACTCCGTCAATTGTGGACCGATTTTGAAAATTATTTCTGTATTCGAAAGGGTATGCTCCCCATGTGGTCCCATGGCCACCATATCAGGATCTGATAATGGGATCCTAAGGAAATCGAAGGAAACCCTCAAATTTACGTGAGCGCCTGCAATGAAGTTACGAGCAATTGTCTGCATGCCTTCATATTCTGTAGACATAATTAAATTTTAAATGAAATGATGATGAGAGACTTGAGAAAGACTAAAAAGCGAAAAATAAAAAAAACTTCGTTTAAAAAAACCGACTTCAAAAACTAAAAAGTATAAAATAACTTAATTTGTATGTGCTACCTATTCATAGGTTTGAAGTCGGTGCCAAGCCAAAATGTAATAGTAGGTACTCCACTCGCCGCGCGTGACCTTGAGCGGGATAGGTGCTCTTCGCGTTGAACAAAACAACCGAAGCGTCGGTGACGTCGTTGACGTTCGTCTCGAAATATAGCGAGTGTGGTACCTACTATTACATTTGGCTTGGCACTGACTTCAAACCTATGAATAGGTAGCACATACAAATTAAGTTATTTTATAATTTTTAGTTTTTGAAGTCGGTTTTTTTTAAACGAAGTTTTTTTAATACTTAATGGTATATAATAAAAAAATAAAAAAAACCGACTTCCAAAAAACATCCGACGAAAACTCTCTGCCAAGAAAACACTTAAAAGCGTAAAATAAACTAGTTTTTCATAAATTGCCTATACCTAATTCTTTATTCATTTAAATAGTAGTATTATAATGTGTGCTAGTTACCTGGAATCTGTTTGAAGTCGGTGCCAAGTGACTATCGCTTAGACTTTTGTAATTGTTCGCTGCATTCTTTTTGGCTTAGCACCGACTTCAAACAGATTTTAGGTACCTAGCACACATTATAATACTACTATTTAAATGAATAAAGAATTAGGTATAGGCAATTTATGAAAAACTAGTTTATTTTACGCTTTTAAGTGTTTTCTTGGCAGAGAGTTTTCGTTGGATGTTTTTTGGAAGTCGGTTTTTTTTTATATAAAAAGTTTTTATTTTTCAGTTTTTAGTGCAAACAATCGTAGGTAAGTAGCAAGTTGAACTATTTCATCAAATTTCATCATCAAGAATACAAATTAAGGTCTATACGTACGTGTAATATTAAAATCATCCTCTAATTCCTTACTGTTGAAGAGTTTAACCTTCTATCATCAGTTCACCTAAATAACTTGAAAGTATACGACTGAAGGTCTTTAGATTAAATTAAATTAAATTGAAAGAATTATCCTCCAACTCCTAACCGTTGAGTAGTTGTACCTTCCACCTTCCATCATCAGCTTACCTAAATAATTTGAAAAAATATGACTAAAGGTAACATATATACATATGATATTTAAAGATTTATCCTCCAACTCCTAACCGTTAAGGAGTTGTGCCTTACATCATCAGCTCATCATCTTAAAATGATGACTACCAGACGCAAATACCGGTGTAACTTCAGAAAATATACGAACAACATAGTATGTGCCTATAAAAAATGAGGGTTTCGATCGATTTCCCTGGGATCCCATCATCAGATCCTGATATGCTGGCAATGGGACCACCTCGGAAGCATACCCTTTCAAATACAAAAAAAATTTCAAAATCGGTCCACAACTGACGGAGTAATCGGTGAACATACATAAAAAAAAAATACATACAGTGGAACATAGAACCTCCTCCTTTTTGGAAGTCGGTTAAAAAAGCCACGTAATGCAAAAAGTGTCATGATCTGGCATGAAGAGATTTCACACGTTGATACCAAAGCAATGAAATTTTGCACCTTTAAAAGTACGATCAATTCCTTATCTATCTCTTTCAAGCCTTCTGTTGTGGCAAGCTTTATGTTTTTGGTGGCAGCTAGAAGGCAGATACAATAAAATTTTACAATACCTACCTCATAAAGACCAGACCTTATTTTCCTAAAAAGATTGTAAAACCTTTTCAAAAACAATCGTTTAGTATCGTGTTTCTAATAAAACGCGAATTTATGTAACACGAACTAAATAGAAACGTCAAGAAGATTCGAGAAAAAAGCGACAATTGGTTTAGTTTTATTCTCGAGCCGGTGAAGATCGACATCGTACACCCATCTAATAACCAGATGAGATCTGTTTTTCAAATTATTTAACCTAAACCATATTTGGTAGCATTATGTATTTAGAAATCGTTTACCATAGTCCTGGCTCTGCCTTATTTGGAACTAGACAGCCGAGTGTGAATTTCGTAAGATTATTATTATAATTCTTACTATAGTAGGAATAGAGAAATAATAAAAACTGTAAGACAATAGGGCGAATGAGACACAAAGGCTTCGTCCAAAGGCGGGTTTATTGTAAGTTGAGGGTATGAAAAGTACAGGTTGCTTTGCGAACGGTCCGCGTAGGCGTACACAATCGCTTCACCTCAGTCAGGTTTTAGATTTGACAATAGATATAACAGAGCTGGGAGTGAAAACATTGCGCGATCTAATTCGCTTCGAACGACATCTATCGGGCAGTTAGAAGTTAGTTGGTGTTACAAAACTATTAAAAACTATCGTTAAAAATGCACGCGGGCGGAGCCGCGGGCAACAGCTAGTATATTATAAATATAAAAAGTCATACCTAATAGTACGGCCACACACTCGACGAGTGGCGAGAAGAATAGCGAGAGAAATGGTGGAGAAATGGGCTGAGACGTAGTGTGGCTACACTACGTCTCAGCCCATTTCTCTCGCTATTTTACACTTGGCGAATTGGCAAGCGGCGTGGCGACCGCCTAAACCACTAGACCAACTGTGCAGTCAATTTATGGGAATTCTACTCCTTAAGGGGTTTAAAATAAGGGTTGAAAGTTTGTTTGAAAGTCCTTATTAATGGGCTATTGTATAAATATAAATAAATACGTTTAAAATCATGAATAAATTATTCATACATACTTACACAGTTTTTAAATACATATAATTAATTTTTATAACATATTTGCTCGTAAAGGGTCTCTTATTTCACCAATTTCAATATCGTAATGTATCTCATTACGTACTTGTGCGTTATTGTAATGTAAAACGCACGTTTTTTTTAATAAGGTAAAACTCACGATTATCAAGATGCTCGAACAATAATCTTTTAAATATAAGCAAAGAGTTTTTATGTCAGAAAAGTGGTCAACATTTTATGAGTGAAAGTAGGAAAAATGAGACCATAGAGTTCCGCAGCCACTTCCGCTGCTGTCGCCGACTGCTGAACTCTGTGGTCTCGTTTCTCCTACTTTCACTCAAGAGAGTGAGAGAGAGACTGGTGAAATTTTAATTAATAATAATAACGTGACAAGCTTAAAAGTGCCAACTGGCAACGTAATAATCTATTTTACAAATTGTTAAAATTTTTATAACTGCTTTAACAAGTAATTAAAGATTTATTCGATCAAGAAAGTCCGAGTTTTATTTCTTTCCTCGCAAATATGTTATAAAACGTCGTATGACATACGTGCGCTTTGATAATTGCAGCCTCAGCTTTATTGTAGCCCTCGCCTGCGGCTCGGTCTAGCAATATCGCCTCGGTTGTAAATTTCAACTTACCGCACTTATATCATAATGTACATTACATTTAAAGTATTCGCTATACTGTAAAAACATAATGCGTACGCTGCTAGAACGTTGTCGTCCATTGCAAGGTGAATATTGGAATGAGGAACAACGCGATGAACATCGCGAGTACAGGAGTGTGTGGCTGTTAGGGCAATACTCGCGGCAGCGCGAGCAGCTAGGGTTGCCAACCATACTTTATAATAACGTATTCTACTTTATTTTTGGTAATTATACTTTATACTTTTGCATACAAATAAAGTATAAGAAAATACTTTATTTCCAAACTTAAATGTGATGCGTAAAACAAAACACTCATCATGGGTATTTAACTATATGTTTAACGGTACACTTATGTTAAAAGAAAAGTACGGTTGACAAATGGCAATATTTACTTAAAAGTGATCTGATAGCTTACCAATGTAAGAAAATATTTCTTATTTAATCTCTCCCGCCACTTCATCTTTCACTGAAAGAGTTTTTTCAGTGATGAATCTAAAATGGCGAGAAGAAAGAAATGGAGCGTAAATAAATTGAAATAGGAACCAATTGTTTATTTATTTAAATTTTGATTGTCAAACAGGCTTTTAAACATTTAAATATGGCAAAAAAATGTTAGCATGTGCCAAAACACGCAAAAATTGAGTTTTTATGGCATTAAAAACAAAAAAATTAAAAAATACTTTTTTTTTCTTCCAAATACTTTTTTTTTCCCATTGAAACCATTTTATACTTTTTTTCTGGCAAAAAAAGTTGGCAACCCTACGAGCAGCAGGGCGAGTTGCATAGCCTGGCTGTAGGGAAAAATGCACCTCGTAAGTTCTTAAATGATACTAGTGACAACTGTCACAGCGATCAAACAATATTATCGTCATCATCTTCCTAGCCTTACTATTGACTCGGACCAAATGTTTGTATGATCTGCAAATATTTTTTACGGACTTTAGGTGTTTTCTATCTATAATATGTATGTATTTACAAAGAAAAAGTATATAAGTATTTATATCAGTTGTCTAGTACACAAGCTCTGCTTAGCTTGGGAGTAGATGGCGTTGTGTGTTAGATGTCCAAAATATTAAATTAAATATTAAATTAAAATTAAATCGGCTAGACTCTCTGGCGCTGCGTAGAGATCAGGCCACGCTATGCATCTGCTATCGGTTTTACTACGAGAAGTGCTCCGAGGAATTGTTCGAACTCATCCCTGCCGCCTACGCGACAGCAGTTTCATCCCCATCATTTAAATGTTTGGCAGTCCACAACTGTGCGCTTTTCTAGAAACTTTCTGCCTCGCAAAACAAAACTGTGGAATGAACTGTCGCCTGAGGTGTTCCTGGATCATTACGACCTTCAAACCAAAAACAAACAAAGAAAAGAGCTGATTCCTTCTTAAAAGGCCGGCAACGCACTTATGACGCCTCTCTGGTGTTGCAGGTGTCCATGGGCGGCTTACCATCAGGCGAAGTGTCTGCTCATTTGATAAATCCCCTATTCTATAAAAAACATGTGTCTAATACGGTTAAATTAAATACAATCTAATATAACACACGTGAGACAAATATGGACTTTATTTGGATTTCATTGAAGTGACAAGTGAAAAGCTTGACAATAACATTAATAATAAATTATAAACTACATATAGATACATGTTTTATTCCCACCACAAAGAACACAATTGTACGATTATTTATAGAAGTTGGCGCAGAAAGTTATTTAATTATGATTTTAGAACTTTGAGTTTTCCACAAACATTTGTAGATTTTGTATTGTCTACAATAAAACCTTTATACATTACAGCCATTAGAAGAGGATTAAAAAAAGAAATGTATAACCAAAGATAACAAACAAAAATCATCATAAAATCATTTAGTGTAGATTTTGTTAATTGTTAATACAGGACGACTATTGCTATAACGGTAACTTTGAAAAGTCACAACACTATAGTGAAGGACTTCATTAACCACTCGACTGTGTCAAAATTGATTTATAAAAATGGCGGTGGAGTTTCGTAAAATCCGTTCTTAGCGGATATCTACACCCTACAAATAACCTACCTGCCAAATTTCAAGTCTGTAGGTATTATAGTTTCTGAGATTTGGTGATTAATAAGTGAGTGGTATTTCACTTTTATATATATAGATTGTACTTCTTGTGATAAAATAAAATTATTTTGGTCATTTTCATTTTCATGTTTTTTTGGAGAGATAATTAATATTATGTGAGTTACGCCTATACAAAGTTGTTTCGGGTTGAAACGTATGAAACGTCAATCAAACCTCTTAGATTGGATGGAATAAAAAAACCGACTTCCAAAAGACATCTAACGAAAACTCTCTGCCAAAAAAAAAACCTACTTCCAAAAAAACATCCAACGAAAACTCTCTGCTAAGCCAAAAAGAATACAAACGAACAATTACAAAAGTCTAAGCGATAGTCACTTGGCACCGACTTCAAACAGATTTTAGGTACCTAGCACACATTATAATACTACTATTTAAATGAATAAAGAATTAGGTATACGCAATTTATGAAGAACCAGTTTATTTTACGCTTTTAAGTGTTTTTTTGGCAGAGAGTTTTCGTTGGATGTTTTTTTGGAAGTATTTTTTTTTTTATAAAAAGTTTTTATTTTTCAGTTTTTAGTGCAAACAATCGTAGGTCAGTAGTAAGTTGAACTATTTCATGAAATTTCAACATCAAGAATACAAATTAAGGTCTATACGTACGTGTAATATTAAAATCATCCTCTAATCCCTAACTGTTGAAGAGTTTAACCTTCTATCATCAGCTCACCTAAATAACTTTAAAGTATACGACTGAAGGTCTTTAGATACGTATGAAATTGAAAGAATTATCCTCTAACTCCTAACCGTTGAGGAGTTGTACCTTCCACCTTCCATCATCAGCTTACCTAAATAATTTGAAAGAATACGACTAAAGGTAACATATATCCATATGATATTTAAAGATTTATCCTCCAACTCCTAACCGTTAAGGAGTTGTACCTTACATCATCAGCTCATCATCATAAAATGATGACTGCAACACGCAAATACCGGTGTAACTTCAGAAAATATACGAAAAACATAGTATGTGCCTATAAAAAATGAGGGTTTCCCTCGATTTCCCTGGGATCCCATCATCAGATCCTGATATGCTGGCAATGGGACCACCTCGGAAGCATACCCTTTCGAATACAAAAAAAATTCAAAATCGGTCTACAACTGACGGAGTAATCGGTGAACATATATAAAAAAAAAAAAAAAAAACACAGTGGAACATAGAACCTCCTCCTTTTTGGAAGTCGGTTAAAAATTCAAATAGAATTCCACCTATACTTATTGACGCATTATTATAGATTGGATTTTATGCTAAATAGATATCTGGTAAATATAACGCGTGTAAATAAGTATTACTAACATAGATTATGAGGAAATCAATACATATAAAAATCAATGCCACTTTTCGTTGTAATTTTATAACTCAAGAACGGGCTCACCTATCCAAACCAAATGTTTAGGCTTTCTTGGGACTATTGATGGTATACGTGAAGTTTGCACAAAATCGGTAGAGCGGTTCTTCATTTATCAGCCGGATTTGAAAAGTAAGTCGGAGTAAAAAATGTTTACCGCCCAACGAAGTGGGCACGGGTAGTTGCTTATAACACAATATGGACTAAGTAGAATGGCATTCCCACCCAAGACATATACGTGAAATCATAAGGATTAGATATTTGTTTTATGACTGGGTGTAATTAATACATAACTAGTTGAACCCCGCGGTGCAACCCGCGGTTATTGTCGTATCGCGGGTAACGCCGCGGGGCGAAGCTAGTCTAAGTGACTCCATATATCATTAGCTACCTATCAGGGAAAGTCCGGTCAAAATTGGTCCAGCGATTAGCCGGAAAAAATAGACAGACAGACGGATGGACAGAAAGACAAAAATTGAAAAAAAAAAGTTGGTATATGTACCGTAAATACAAACATAATATTATTATGCATTTAGTAAAAAGCGGTTATTTTAATATTACAAGCAGGATTACGTGTTTAGAATTTTAAAGTATGTTTATCAACCGTTTGGTTACCATAGTACAGACTCAGCCTACTTTGGATCGAGCCAGCTATGAGTGAGATGCATGTAGTAACTATTTATATACTAAACAGGCAAACAGTGTATTTAGCGATAGTAAAGCTCATTTCGGCATCGGAAATATGAATGAACATTAATTTTTTTCACAGTACAGTTGGTGCCACAAACATAAAAACGCATTACTAAAATGATATTTGAAACTTTTAGATAAATCCTGACTCACAGTTCTCTACCAGTGTAGTTACTCTAAAAAAATAAGCTCTTATCACGTGCTATGCACAAAACAATCTTGTCTTTGTCCGAAACAAGACAAAAAGTCAGCTATTGAAAGAAAGTGAAGAATGAACGACTTCCTGTTTTCTTAAGCCTTTTGTATAGTACACTAATCTTTATCCCAGATTAACCATAGACAAAATCTAAACTAAATGATATTTTTTGTTTTGTTATCTGTGATTATAATTGTTTTAAGGTCTTCATCAATGGTAAATATGTAAAATGGTTTTACTGTAGACAAAATCTACAGACACGTGTGTGTGTTCAATTTAAAGTTTTAAGCTTAGAATTGAATAGCTTTTTGTACTAGTTCTATAAATTGTTTTATAACTTTAAACTTTGTAGTGGAAATTGTACATATAGTTTTTAATTTATTATGAATATTATTTTTAACGTGTGACTTCTATAAAATTTAAATAACGTCCATGTTTGTCTCGCGTGTTCTATTTTAGACTGGATTTATTTGAACAGTGTTGTTGTTGTTGTTGCAGTTGCACACTTGAACAGAACGGAACAGTGCCCGTGATTATACATGGCTTAAAATTATCAAGACTAAATAACTGCTAATTCAAACCTCTAATTAAAATCATAAAATGCAAGTACCCAAAAAATTACTTAATGTGCCAGGGTTACAATATTACATAATGTATGATCTTAATATGATGTTTTAAAGTCCTTAACCGAGTTAGTCCCCAGAGTACCGAACTCTTACGGTTTTAATAAACAAAAATTAAATAAACTGCTGTTTATCCTCAGAGCAATATTAAAAACTCACAAAATTGTACCCATCCCTGATCAGAAAAATGCAGTAGGTAAACGATTTGTCCTAGATTTCGTTGCAAAACCACTTTCGCCATGCGTCAATATAAGGGTCTAAGTTGCAAGATTTATAATACTCTAAACAAATGGGTATTGTTGGACTTCATAGCTACGAGGTCAAAAAGAGTCCAGTTAGTTGGCTACTCCAAGTAGATTTAGAAGGTACCGATGCCTTACTGAAATTCTTAGAGTAAACTTCCACATGAATCCCACAGATTAGCATTGACACACAGACACACACAAGTGCGTGCGCGCGCGCGCACGCACACACACAGACAGATATATAGATTACACACATGTGTATAATCTAGCCTAGTTTGAGAACTAGCGCTATTATCCTTATGTGCATATTGTGTATGCTTATGTGTACTTAAGATCATCACTATTAATTATTTCTTTTCTAACAAAAATAAACCATTTTTAATATTTATAGTAATAACTCTGATTATTATAAAACAGAGGCAGATAGAACGCATAGGACAACAAGAGAGACGCCTTTTATTAGTTCCGTGTGCGGGACGACTAGTAGGTATTACTAGTTAAGAATTGAAAAAAAATTAAGTTTTAAAATTAAAAATCAATAACTGTTTCATACATGTACATTATTATTCATACACGTTTATTCTGACATACATTGTGTATGTCAGAATAAACGTGTTTTCTTTCTTTCTTTCTTTGAATCGACATGTAATCCAATGAGTGGAAGGGGCGGAGGGGTCTAAATGCAAGTAAATAGCACATAATAGCAGCTACCTACCCTGTTTAATGAACGTACTGACACGATTGGGATACTTAATGTTTTATCTTTACATATTAGGATTCATTGATTTATTTCTATTAATGCCAGTATAAACATAATATTTGTATAATCTGATTGTTTAAAGTACTTTTTTAGCATTTTGGGATAGAGTGTGTTACGTGTCTTAGGAAAGCCTAACACCGAATACCACATCCCCGTAAGTTTACGATACACTTGGAATGGTTACCACGAACAACTTGACACTATGAAAATGCGATCTTGAATACCCGAATCTCTAATTCAGTAATGCGAATCATATAACAACAAATGCGAAGCGCGCATTTGTTATTAAAAGATTATCATTTCTACGGAAAACTTAATACTAAAGCTACTCGACTTCTCCTAACCAAAAAGAGAAGTATGGATTAGCTACAAAATAAGTGATCAAATCTAAACAAAGTGCAAAGTATAATATAACAGTAGGTAAGCCATTGCCATTTCTATATACATCGAAAAGAGAAAAAACCTTTTCAAACACTACTGAAAGCTTCCATTAGGCACCTATTGAGGTGAGAGGACTAGAATGACCGGGATGTTCGACCGTCGATAAAACGGGTCCACTCTCCGCGAATTGGCCGCCGCCGAATCTAAACGTTCCCAATTCCGTCAAGTGACGACAAAAGCCGACTTTTAGCGTCAACAATGAGTGAATGAAGTAAATTACCGCTTTTCGACACTTGAAAGCACTCGTTGAACCGTACCGGCGGACGCATTGTCCGCGAACGGTTTGCGTCGCGAAACAACCGATAACAATAAACACTAAAAAGGAAAGTGTAGTATTTTGTGTGGAAATGCGTCTCGACAAAGGGCGCATTCCTAATAGGTGTTAATATGTGTGATTCGCTGAGCAACTTGAATGAAAGAACGGCGGGTGGCGCCGCCGGCGGCATGCAACATGCTCTCGAAGTCAACGGGTCGTTTGATTGACAACATTGTGTTTTGTGCTGGGTGTTTAATGAACTTATGTTTTCATACAATATACAACTTAAATACCAAGTATTTTACTTTTGTTAGGGCACAATATAGTAAGCATTTTGGTATTCATACAATTTTTTTCTTGATTGTAAACTTATTGAAACATTTTAAAGGAGATGCGATAATGTAGTTTTGGCAGACGAGTCAACTGATATAGTAAGTGACTGTCGATAAAGGATAACTACAACTCGAGAGATATACAAGTGTTTTTACCGTGAGAGAGCTACGCTTCGGCATGAATGGAATGACTCGACCGGAGTAATACCACGGCCTCACAGAAAACCGGTGTGAAATATGCGCTTGTGCTATGTTTCACCGAGTTACTGAGGACACCGGAAGCCCATACCCCTCCCCATCCCCCAAAGGCCGGCAACGCACCTGTGGTGCCTATTGTGTTGCGGGTGTCCATGGGTGGCGGGAATCACTTACCATCGGGTGATACGTCTGCTCCTTTGCCCCCTATTCCATAAAAAAATTGTTTTACTATTATTTCAGAGCCCTTCCTAAAATTAGGGGATGAGGGCGAATTACTTACTCAATGAATGAATGGCTTAACACCGAATTTCCCTGGGCCGTGGTAATATATGTTTAAGTGTGTGTTAGTGTGTATGTGTTGTGATCAGATTAGTTTTAGTTTAAGAATATATAAGCATGACATCATAATCAGTGGAAGTTAATTCTTAGTATTGAATTGATTTATCAACTAAGTATAATTTCATCAGAAATATTTGTTGGTTTAATGAGTTTTGAAGTTAAATATTGTCATCAGCAACAGCCTATAACAGTTCACAGCTGGACATAGGCCTCCCCTTAGGAAGGAGGGTGAAACATTGTCATGTTTACCTAATTCAAAATGGCGGTTTCTGTAGTTCTATATTAGCAATGCCGACAATTTGTCAGCTCTCCCCCAATAAAACTTGACACTGTAATTCAAACTCATAAAGATGTGAAGGAAGCACCACTATCATTGGAAGACGAAACCAAACACTCGGTCACAATATCGTTATAGCCTGGTCAACATTCTTGTCTAAACATACTGTAGAGGGCGCCACTCGTCATAGTTTAAACACCAGCAAAACAAACAGTTGAAGTGCGACCGCCCGCGGATTCGCGCCGAAGGGTTCACGGAATTAGGGCATACGACACCCAGAACTGCAGTTTGTTCAGCAAATATAATAATGTGACGTTCAATAAATTGATACAATAAAGGTGCCAAATGATTTCTTATTGAAAAGAAAGCGCGTTTGTATATTTAGGTGGGTTTCAAAGCATTTTTTGCGTAAGCACCCTTCGTGTTTTCCTACATGCTATAAGTGAATGCGAAATATTTGAAATTGGATTGTTTGGGATTGGATTAAAAGAATGTAAGAAGACATAAACTAGCCATCGAAAAACTTATAGGTACAAGCTGCTCTACGACCCGCTAAATGTCCTGCATGCAGCAGTGCAGCCTATTAAATACACTTAACTAGATATAGCCTATATGTCAATACAGAGTGTCAGCTACCTCCACACCAAAGTTTATCAAATTTAGTCCCGCCGTTTAAGTGTAAATAAAATCAGTGTGATCTTTTGTGAGAAGTTGAAAAGCTATTTATAAAAGCTGTTGAAAATATTGCCAGAGATCGGCTAGTAATTAAGGTCAAGAGCTTCATAGGTAGCGTCGGTGATGTTTGTAGACACCGGTTTTTCTCTGTCCTTGTTTACCACATCATTGGAATAGAAATAATTTAATGAAATACTTTCTATTTTATTCTAATTTACTCTCTATTGGGCACGCCCTATTAGAAAACTATTATTCAACTATCAGTCACGACTGATAGTTGAATAATAGTTTTCTTTGATTGCATTTTTCTTTATTAATCTCTCCTGACATCTTTATCTTTATATATAAAAATCAATGCCACTTTTCATTGTAATTTTATAACTCAAGAATGGGCTCACCTATCCAAACCAAATGTTTAGGCTTTGTTCGGACTATTTAGTAGCTGGTTTATGTGAAGTTTGCACAAAATCGGTCGAGCGGTTATTCATTTATCTCATTTTTTGTAATAACCGAAATACACACGGGCGGAGCCGCGGGCAACGGCTAGTATATTTTAAAGTAAAATATTTGTCCTTTTCTTAATTTCTAGCGCATATTGTCAGCGCTACTGACAGAATTTCAGTACTTTGATTTATTCTATGTACCTACTTATACTTAATTACTAATTAGTACTGAACCAACTCAAGGTTGACTGGTAGATACCTAATGCCATATGGAATTTCCGCCTCGTGCAATTGTAATGCAGGAAGTATAAGTAAATAAAAAAAGAAGTTGTTAGGCCAGGAATATTTTTGCAAACCCACCACCCCCACCTGCGATATATTATTTCATATATTAAATTTTTAAATTAAATACTTTTCATCCAATAAATAGATAGGTAAAGATCGTTTCTATTCGGATCTTAGATCTTACCAATTACCAACACCAATTCTTACTTTTGAGTTAGGTAGGTACCTACATCGTAATATGTCGTCAGGTTTACATGACATTGTGTGTTATTTCAGTAAATGTATTACTAGGCGTTTAATCCAGACAGAGGCATCCAGAGGCAGAATTCTTAGTTACTCTCGAATTCTTAGTTATAATGGTTATAACTTAGTTGAATAAAACACACACACAAGACGATTCGTGATTTGTCCTTATAAACAGCTTATTTGTATTTCTACACACGGTCATGTGGAAAGAAAGACACTTTTCGATCATAAATCGATTTTATAACTTGTTTTAATTTAAGTATTACTTACTACATTTAAAATAGATTCTGAAAATTTGTACCACGTATCCAATGTATACAGCTTCAGAATTACATTTCACAATGCGACAGCAGAAATATGTTACGCATTTTCCGGCTCAACAGTTCCGGAACAAAATAACGAATCAAATACAAATCGCGAGTACGGGGCGAATTCGCATAAAATAAAAATGTTAGTGAATAAAATAGCGATTCTGCGACGTGCAGTGATGCGAACTTGCATTGTTACCCAGTGGGGCGAGAATATTTAATTGTGGCGCGACTGCGGCGCGACCGGCGATCGACGCTACAGGATGTAAGCAACAGATGCTGATTATGATGGGACTTCGCAAATTGAGGGGCTGTTGTTCGATTAGTCAACCGTCTTGTCTTTGTTTTAAGATTTTTATTTTCACGTAAATATATAGGTATGTTATGCTGATACGCTAGATTTTAATGAAATAAGTTCATGTATGAAAATTTGCCTACGAATTTTGCTACCCGTCAAGGTCTACGTATAAACCTCGTGAATTCTGTAATTCGTAGGAACCAGATCGATTTTCGCTTAGGAATTATCATCTTTCTGGCCTTTATTAAACTCGAGAATAATTGAGGTCGACCGACTACTAGTTCAACCGGTTTATCATAATATCAGTTTTTTCACGCAGCGTCTGGCATTGAACCTTCTCAACCCTAAGGGTGAACTGAATTCGAAGGTTGAACTAGTTGTCAGTATATTTGAGGGCTAACTTCCCAATAACGATTGTCATAGGTATTCAGGACAACCTGGACTGACGGCTTAACGTGCTCTCCGAGGCACGGGCGGGAAACACCACCCTCTTTCATACTCCGGGAAACCTCTTGATCGGCAGTTGCTTTTGCTTGCTGTTAGATCAACGAAGCAGTCGCTTAGTAAGTATATACCCTAAACCTTTTTTCTTTTTTAGTTTTTTTACGCGGGGAATGCTTTTCGCGTATACCCTCCGTGGGGAGACGAAGGGCGTGTGTGGAACTCCCAGTAGACGGTCTACACACTAAACCCCGCCGCGGCCTACCTCGGCAGGCGCAAGGAGCTCCAGGAACGCATCGGCGGCTTCTGTTGAGTAAGTATACCTATTTTAATTCGAATTTTAAGACACATAGTACAATTTGTGTGTATTTCGTACGAACATAGTTATATCTGGTAAAAGCTGTAACTGTTCTAAGAGTAGAACCATATATTTTAAACTATCGGCCGCCTGCGACTTCGTACGCCTGGAGCTAGTTATTTGCAAATAATTTTTAATTATATTCGGAAAAACTAGATACATTATTAGTACACCTCCACACCATCTATAGAGCATACATTTTAAATGTCAAGTCCTTACTTCAAAAACATAGGACTTAAATACAAACTTAAAACCCCCGTTTTGCCCCCTTAGAGATGGAGTTTCGTAAAATCCGTTCTTAACGGATGTCTACACCCTATAAGGAACCTACCTGCCAAATTTCAAGTCTGTAGGTATTATAGTTTCTGAGATTTCGTGATTAATAAGTGAGTGGTATTTCGCTTTTATATATATAGATTCACTAGCTGACCTACGAAACCTCGTTTGCGTCCAAACTACCATCCCCCGTTTTAACCCCAAAAGGGGTTGATGTCTAAAGATACATTATTAGTACACCTCCACACCTCCTATATAGCATACATTTTAAATTTCAAGTCTCTTACTTCAAAAACATAGGACTTTCATACAAACTTCCAACCCCCGTTTTACCCCCTTAGGGCTAGAGTTTCGTAAAATCCGTTCTTAGCGGATGTCTACACGCTATACGGTACCTATCTGCCAAATTTCAAGTTTGTAGGTAGGGTTCCCAACCCTCCCGGATTGCCCGGGAGACTCCGGTAATAATGGTTAACCTCCCGACCTCCCGGAGTGCTATAATTTCTCCGGTTTTTCTAGAAATTAAATGCATTATATTCTAATAACTACAAATTAAATAAGGTAAGTTCCCTTTTAAAAGTAAAAAACACGTTATGCGCTTTCATTTGAGACCCCACTCGATGATATTTTTGCAGACATTAGGTTACTCTTTCCCACTTTCACCCCCATAACTTTTAAACGGCTCTACCGATTTTCATGAAACATGTCTAAGAACATTTGCACGTAACTCACCTTTCATACAAAAAAAAGTAAATTGAAATTGCTTCATCCGTTCGGGAGCTACGGTGCCACAGACAGACAGACAGACACGTGAAACTTGTAACACTTGTCTTTTAGGTCGGGGGTTAAAATTAATTAACATTAATTTAATGACTGATCTGAAAACGAAGCTACAAAGCAGACAAGCTGACCAATTTTATGGCAAATCTGCCATGGACTTATTAAAGTAGTTTTATGAACCGCAAAAACAAATTTCAAATGAGTTCAATAACTTTTTTACGCGATTTTTGACATATTTACAAAATTGAAGATTTTCAATAACAAGCAATGAAAATTTTATCTTGAAAAGAGCTAATCATACACATTGCCAGACTCCAGAAATTATTAATTTTCAATTTAACCCCCCCCGAATTCTCCCGGGTTGGTCCTTTCGAGAGTTGGCAACCCTAGAAACTATAACACCTACAAATTGTAGGTGTTATAGTTTCTGAGATTTCGTGATTAAAAAGTGAGTGGTATTTCACTTTTATATATATAGATTGGTATATAAACAGACAGGTTTATTTTTATTTAAATATATGCATACACAATCAATAACACTTAAATCGAAGCAAGTTCTATAAAAAACACAAATCAAAATGTTTACATACAAGCAAAGACCACCGAGGCGACACAACACAGCGATATTAAAATATCACGGATATTTCTATGGCGATGGTGTTATTTTGTTAAACAAGGTGTTTTATGGGCGATACGGTGATCAACCATCGAATGGGCGATGTGATCACGCGATGATTGTTTACTATAGCAATGCCGAGTAATGTGGGGAGAGTGGGCACACGCAAACCATGGAAAATGTTACACATAATAATGAAATTAGATGTACTTAGTTATTTTTTTAGAGAGTGTTGTTTAATTAAAAGAGTAATTAGCACGAATGAGAAACTATTTGCAGAAAGAAATCATGAAAATGGAATTAAATTTAGAGGAGGGAGGATGAGACTTTGTTATTTTAGTAATAAAATGTTCAAGGTGCTATGAAAATCGTACATACAATGTAAGTAAATAGATAAGCGTAACTATCAAGAACTTTGGAAAAGTTGGGGTAATTGCTAATAAGAAAGTTAGATTGATATTCTTCAGATCTTCAAAAAGTGCTCTACATACTTACAATATTAGAAACTCTACGGGTTAGTTAAATCGGTTTGCTGAATTTGATAGTTATGTAATAATCGCATCAAAAACGTCTTCATTTATTGTATTTAAGTTAAATTCTATTATCTTTATTATTTATATTTAGGGAGTTCAAACCCAATTGTAATTCACGTTATCTAGTATTATTTACACTATTAACTTCTCTTCATGGTTATCGCATAATGTACTGACTTTGTAATAAGTTAAAGTAAAACTTTACTAAAGGAAATCGAATGGAAAAGCCTTCATGTCATGACTGGAGTACTTTTGTCATTAATACGGTGTGCTGTATTTTATACTTGATGCTCCTACCGACTAGCGTCCTTTAAAAAATAAAGCCTTATATATTTTTTGTCGATTATTCCAATAAATAAATATTTTTAAGCTTCCCATCATTAAGCCTATGTAAACATAAATATTTATGTAATGCAAATAACAAATTCTTCGAAGAAATATTGTATTCCATACCTGCCTGATGTAATATTACTATTGTTCAATTTATGTCACGTATCGGTCACCAGAGCCGTGAAGTTTTGAAACGGAACCTGCACAAAGCACTTCGAGGAATATATCTGGAGTGTTGACACGGGATCCATCACAATGGAGACAAACTCTCCTCAACAGATTATTTTTAAAGGCGACCCGTCTAAAGTTTGTCCAGATGACTCTTATAAATCGATCACTTAAGGTGTGACCTGTTCTGTGATTCTTGGATTTAATGCGTCCGTATCTATATACAAAATAGGTGTCAAAAATTAGGTATTCAACATGATCCTGCTTATATCGGTGAATAAAATCATTGTTTACAGTTCTCACAAGTAGTATTAAATATAAAACATGTCGTTATAAATACATTTTTCAATCAGTTTTATTTCTTTGACATTATTACAGACCCATTACGGATATGATCTTAGGCGCGTTGTCTCTCGCAAATATTTAGTTATACAAGTATTTGTGTCAAGTGTTCAAATGAATTTTCAAATCACTTTTAAGAATAACTGTGCCAATATTTGTATAAATATGTTTATAAAGCAGTAATTATGTACATGCAAACGTTTAGCGTTGAATATTCCGCGCTTCTCTTATTTTGAAACGAGTATTCAGAGTATGTTTACTTTCCCATCGAAGTTATTGTGATGGAATTCTTATAAGTCCCAGGTAAGTCTACCGTAGCTAGAACGGAATAACAAACAACATTTCTAAATACGAAAGACGCAAACACAGCAAACACATTATTTTGTTGGCATAAGGTTTTTTTCTTAATTGCTTTGTGAGACACGTATTCCACCTGCATTACGTAAACGACGTTCGAAAAACTCTTTCTAATAATATCGGAAGCTCATTAATGAACGAAATTTTTGACTAAATATTTGAACGTTTCGGTACAATCGTAATTAGTGAGTTGTGGTGAGTTGCACAAAGACTGGTAGTTGATATAACAGGGCATTTATTTAGCGATGAGTTGCGGGCTTATTAGATACACATCGGGGTACATGTGTAAATAAATAGGCGGAGAATACTGCGACGCGACCAAACATCTTGAGCGGTCGATGCTACGCTCTATACACTCGGGACATGATTAAATATATTCAATGCTTATATGAACACATAGGACTTTGATTACTTTTACTCCACAAACATTAACCTTTAAGGGTTTCGACCGGAGTCAGTACTAGTATCGATTTTATTCCTCCTCGTTGTTTTCCCAGAAAAAGAATTCGTATAGTAGATACTTCAATAACAGCTGTTAAATAGGTTATATTGATGACTGTTGAATTAATATTTTAATTGAATGTGCATCTAAAAATTTAATGAGAGATTTATAACATTTTGGAGTTTATTTTTTAAGTTGAGAATCTTCTATAAACTCTACTAAAAATAAAATCGACCAGTGAACCTTCAACTCCAAAATCAACAATTTAACTTTAATATTGGTTGTAGGTTCTTTGTATTTTATAAGTAATTGTCGTATGTTTTCTATAGCGTGTCGGCGTACTGAAGTGGCGGACGAGAGAGCACTGACAACAGCGAGGGAGCCGTCTCAGATTATATCTCATGCCACCGCAAACATACCGCAGGTACACCTCCACTATGATAGCTCGTACTCAACCGCAGCTTTCACAGCCCACACTCACTGCCTATGAATCAATATGTCTAATATTGTGAAGATAATTTGTTCAATTATGCAAGTAAGCTCTCGTATGTGTTTTGATTCGTTTGAAAATGTTGACTTGTGTTTTAATAAACGTATGGGGTCACTATCGCTATATATGACGCGGAACACTGACCTACAAATTAATTATATTATCGTAACACAAATTCGAAATCAGTTCATATCTAATCTCAAGAAATTCACAAAAGATATCCTCAAAGTAAAGCCCGCACACATTGCCAACTGAGATTCGCAACCAGTTGCCAAAGAAAAAAATATGATCTTTAAACCCAACCAATTGCCAATGACGATAAATTTACCTATAATATAAAGATCTGGGGGCACGGTCGTGGCCCCGCCAAGACGAGCCAAGCGAAGCGCAAGGGCACTACCTACCTTTTCTCGAAGTGTTTCGTCATTTTTTTGAACCCTCATAACTTTGGTTCCCGATATACCAGATCATTAAAATTTTCAAGATATGATGTTACCAATAGACTAATGAAACACACAAAGTTTCAATTGCATAGCTCTAATACTTTACATTTTATTGATACCTAAAAAACACCGATTTCGTCACTGACACACTGATGATCATCAAAACTGTGGTACTTCCTGAAGTGCTAGAAGGGTGGAAGTTTGTATGAGACTTTCACAATTTTTTTATGCTAGAGGTTTTATTTTTGGTACACGGACTTTTTCGAGAGAAGAAAGAAGATGGGCGAGAAATACACCCAAAAAAAGAAAAAAACTGCCTAAAGCAACATATAAAAAGAAATTGTACAATTTAAAATATTTGCACACCGTGTGTATATTGGTAGGATGTAAATGGGACATGTTATAAATTTAAGATCATACTTTGTACACCTACATTCTGGCATATAAATGAATTATTATTATTATTCTCTTTATTACATTTATATATACATATTATTTACATTTTTAAATATACATATAAAAACAAATACATTTAAAAATATAAAAGATAGTAGACCACCGACTTCGGGTACAGGGACCAAGAAACCGGTGGTTAGGGCTCCAGAGACAGGAACCTCCTCACAATACGAGCCGTGTCAAGAAGGACTGCCTTCTGCATCAGACCCTTGATCCAGCCCTCCAACGTGAGCCTCTTAAGATGTTGGTCGAGGCTCTTGGCTATTTATTATTATTATTATTATTATAAATGAAATCCCACCAAAAACATTTTTATGTTAAATGTTGCCAAGACGACTGCATATGGCTTACCTTGTGAAAATGATATCAGATCTCATGTAGAGCCAAGGTTCTGAATCTACACGCCCTAACTCTGCCAACCCTAACTTCATAAACTCTATATCTCAGTGAAAATGTATGGCTTGGCTGTTTCGTTACTTCAGAAACTAAATATTTGTATAACACATTATTTCAGAAACTAGATATTTGCAAACACAAAAGGCATTCGTTTCCCCTTCGTGACGGTCTGGTAGCGAAACGGCGAAGCCATACATTTTTACTGAGATGTAGAGTTTGTGAAGTTAGGGTTGGTAGAGTTAGGGTGTGTGGATTCAGAACCTTGGCTCTACATCAGATCTGATATTCACAGGGTAAGCCATGTGCAGTCGTCTTGGCAACATTTTACATGAAAATGTTTTTGGTGGGATCATTTTTTCTGCTTTGGCAATTGTTTGAGGATATCAGTTGTCAATGTGACCGGAGGGGAAAAAAAATAGTTATGTAATGTAGAGTTATGATTAAACTTTTGGTCAAAATGCGATATAATCACGTTGGATGTGTTGTTTTCGGACATATTCATCTTTTATTATAATTGAGCTTCTGGTAACAATTCAAAACTTCCGGAAGTCACTTTGTAATGGAAACCTCCTAATAGTATCCTGGTTACGGTATGTAGGGCCGTATTTTTACTATTGGTTGGGACTAGATTATATTTAACTTAAGAACCCTTTTCTGTTTTGCATCCAATTATTAAGTAGGCATACTACATACCACCGTTCAAAACGTAATGTAATCAGATCAGACCTCCTAGCCAAGTCGATATTCTACAAACGTTAACGTTATTAGAAAACTAACAATACAAGATGATAGAGGTGTTAGCGATTGTAACAAAGAGATTAGACGTGAAACATTGTATCTTGGCTAAATGAACGGATTTCATACTAGACGCAGAGCTTAAAACTTGACTAGAACGTAAAAATAAACGTTTTAGAAAATAATGTGTTATTTTTATTTGTCATACCAATATACAAATGGCGTCAATGTTACTTGGCGTCTATTGTAACTGTTGGACAGTGATTGTCAAACGCATAGCAAACTACTTAGCCACTCAAGTGTAGGTTCGGGTTCAAGCGACTTGTGACTCGCTACGTACTTCGTCTACAGACTTATACGAGTGCATAAAAATTATTGGATTCGAATTGTATTGATCGTCTTTTGTTATACTTTAATACTAAACTTTTTTGTAATTAAAATATAAATAATGTATATATGTATTAGTATGTATTATAATCAATATTTCTTTCTTTATTAACTTGTATCTAAACCACTTAAATTCTCTTACATTTTTTTTTCTTCTCTCACCAAAACTACCTATGAATTCGCTTTTTTTCACAGTCCATTTTTTCCATCCTGAGGTTGCCTGGAAGAAAATGCTTGTTAACGATAAGGCCGCCATTTGCACATGGTCACTCAATTAATATGTTATTTTATGTACATTGTATTAACTGGTGCACAATAATAAAGTTTATTTCTATTCTATTCCATTCTAAGTATAAATAATAGATCGATATACTTAAAAGTACTTAGAAAAGTCTTTGTAGTGCTTTAAATAAAATAAAAAATAGTATTCAATGCCTATTCAATAACGGAAAGCCTTCTTTACGTAGTATAAATTAAGTCGCTTCTATTCTTGTTCGCTAGATCTTTTATACTTCTCAACGAATTTTAATGCAGTTTTCAGCAATAGATAGAGTGATTCAAGAGAAATGTTTATATGTGTAATACAGGCATATTATAGTTAAAGAAATCTGAGAATTTGAAAGACTTCCGTGCGAATCCGAGCTGGGTCGCTAGTTTTAGAATAAAATCGACTTTGCAATACCCAAATATGACGGAACACTGTGTGGTTTTAGTCGGCTCAAGTCTGACGTACTAGTTTTACTATAGCCCTCTGGATTACCACACAATAAAAAAACGCCGATTCGATGCCTGAGTGCAAGTATATGCCTGAAATAAGAACCCTTCGGTTACTGCAACCGCAACAGCCAGTTTACATTTGGAGAATAACGTATACATTGAAATTCTCATAAAGAACATTTGTAACTTCTGCTGGATATTTAGTACTAAATTTCTGTTATTGTGTTGTGTCAGTTCTTATCTATTTATTATTCAATCTATACGTAGTTGTGTCTTTGTTTGTCTGCTCTTGACACACGGTGTTTGCTTTCACATTTTTAAGTGTCTCTTAGTTAGACATGACCCCGACACGTTGAGAAGGTTTTAAGGAGTAGTATCCCGCAGTAACTTTTTGGAGGACTTCTCCTTATTTTTGAATAGCTTAAAAATAAATTTTCTCGAAACTTTAGTTTCGTCTTTTTATACACTATGAATATCTTCATCTATACTTATAATAAAAATGTAACAGGTCAAATTCTGTACATTGAAGATATTTTGAAATTTTTTTTGGAGGGCACTCTGTTATCGATACTGAAACGAAAACTATTTTTTTTTTCATTTTTGTCTGTCTGTCTGTCTGTCTGTATCTTGGCCGCGCATCACGCCGAAACTACTGAATGGATTCAAATGAAACTTGGCATGATTTGAGTTCATACTCTGAGGTAGGACATAGGATACTTTTTATTCCGAAATTTCGGACGGTTTCCTTGGGAGGGGAGATGAAAGTCAAAATGTGTAATTAATTGTAATTCATTAACGAGTAGTCCGATTGCAATAATTCTTTTTTTGTTAGAAAGGAGATACTCTGAAGATTGTAGCATAAAGTATTTAATTTATCACAATCTCTCTATCTATTGGAAAAAAAATTATAAAGAATTTATCATTACGTAAAACGACATGTAGTGACATCTATTGCCAGCCATGCGTAATTAATAACACTTTGATTAATATATTGTGGAATAATCGTAGAACGTAGGTATTACGTATAATTCGGTGTAGCATTAAGTATTTGATTTATCGAAATCTCTCTATCCATAAATTCTTTTGAACGTATAATAAAAATGTGATGTAACAGATCAATTCTGTACATTAAAGAAATTTAGATGTTTTATCGGGAGGGCTCTCTAATCGTTACTGAAGCAATGAATTTTGAAAATTGTTTCTAAACCTAACAGCGACATCTATTGAAATTAAGTAACACTAACTTCACAGTAGGATGTACCTATCCTATATACGAGTAATCTTTATATGATTATTTTTTAAAGTAGGTATAATAAAAAAAAACATTAATTCTGTACATTAGAGAAATTTAGATTTTTTTTGGGAGGACGCTCTAATCGATTCTGAACCAAAAACTAAAATACCATAATAACGTTAAATGGTCATTGTAAAGGTGCAAGGTCCAAATGTATGAAGGAAGACGACTTTTCAGTAAACTGTATTTAATTTGCTGGTTTTACAGTAATAGATTACTAGAAAAAACTTGCAAAGTTGACAAAACAATTTGTATATCTTCTTCTTCTCTTATATCCTATAAAAAGCGGCCAAGTGCGAGTCGGACTCGCCCATGAAGGGTTCTGCAGCAGCAAGTAGCATAATACAATTTTTATTTTATTTTTATATTTGTGTTGATTGAATGAAAGGTAAATTGCAGTTTACGATTTATGACGTATTAAAAAAAAACTAATTACTAGATTTCGTTCAAACCAATTTTCGTTGGAAGTTTGCATGGTAATGTACATCATATATTTTTTTTAGATTTATCATTCTCTTATTTTAGAAGTTACAGGGGGGGGGGGACACATTTTACCACTTTGGAAGTGTCTCTCGCGCAAACTAATCAGTTTAGAAAAGTATGATATTAGAAACCTCAATATCATTTTCGAAGACCTACCCACACCCACACGTATGGGTTTGATGAAAAAAAAATTTTTGAGTTTCAGTTCTAAGTATGGGGACCCCCATAATTTATTGTTTTTTTCTATTTTTGTGTGAAAATCTTAATGCGGTTCACAGAATACATCTACTTACCAAGTTTCAACATTATAGGTTTTATAGTTTCGGAAAAAAGTGGCTGTGACATACGGACGGACAGACAGACAGACATGACGAATCTATAAGGGTTCCGTTTTTTGCCTTTCGCACGGAACCCTAAAAATGAATTGCTGTTCGTTTGTCTCGCTAAAACTCGAGAACCGCCGGGCCGATTTAGCTAATTTAGGTTTTGAAATGTTTGCCGTGGTTCAGGGAGAGTTTAAACGGTGAGAAAATATGGAAAAATTGCGGGGAAGATAATAGAAAACAACAATTTCCTTTTGCCCCTAAAAACTGTTCTACCAACTTTCCTGTCAAACTTTTGACTGTCAAATTGAAGCACTTTTTAAATTAAGGGTTTTAAATAGGCATCATATATTATTACACGAATGAAATTAAGGGTTTTAAATAGACACCACATATTATTTATATATTATTATCGCGTATTTTAATATTATTATTTTGATGGTTGTTATTGTTGGTTCATTCAGAAATTGTCATTGTATTGAAATATTTTGTTGGTTGTCACTATTAATAATCTAAGGTTGTCACTGTTTAGAATGCAAATAAAAATGGTAAAGATATTAGATAATATTTTTAAAATTCAGTATTAACATATCTATTTATATAAAAATGTATCGCCGAAATGTATGTACGCGCATAACTTCCGATCGGCTGCACCAAATTAAATGATTCTTTTTTATGTGTAGGACCTTATTGTTAGGACAAGGTTTGTGTATAAGAAAAATTAAAAGATAGCGGGCAAAGTCTTTTTTTTTGCCCGCGACGTCTGTCTGTATCTTGGCCGCGCATCACGCTGAAACTACTGAATGGATTAAAATGAAACTTGGCACGATATTAGTTCATACTACGAGGTAGGACATAGATTATTTTTTAATTTTTTTTTAATTTAATTTTTTTTTTAATAACGGGAAAAGTCTTTTTCTTTGTCCGCGACTGTACACTGCCTGTAGGAAGCTGAGACCAGCTGAGACAGATATGTAAATATGGCGGTACGAAGTTTATTTTTATTCTACCCTTCCTGAATATTTTCGCTCCATTTCTATTCTTCTCTTCCTGAACATTTTCACCGTATTCCTATTCTTCCCTTCCTGAACATTTTCGCCCTAATTCTATTCTACCCTTTCCTGAATATTTTCGCTTTATTTCTATTCTTTCCTTCCTGAACATTTTCGCCCTATTCTTATTCTTCCTTTCCTGAAAATTTTCGCCCTATTTCTATTCTTCAGTTCCTATTCAAAGTGCTGCAGCTTTCAGAATTTACTTATAGACAAGTCTGTTCTGATTTCTGAGGACTTTTTATTTTTTATTGTGTAATTTCTGAGATCTTTTTATTTTAAAGTTATGTGGATTAGGATTTTTAACTCTTACCACAGTAAAAAACAAAAAAGGGAACGCCTCAAGACGATCGACGAGAGATGAGACCGCCTATGCTCAATTAAAGTGTAAAATAAAAATATAGTTTTGTGACTAATAAGAAACATTGTTTTTTATTACTTAAAAATATTTTTAAAAAAGCGGCCAAGTGCGAGTGAGTGAGTGTGTTGATTGAATGAAAGGTAAATTGCAGTTTACGATTTATGACGTATTAAAAAAAAAGTACTTACTAGATTTCGTTCAAACCAATTTTCGGTGGAAGTTTGCATAGTAATGTATATCATATATTTTTTTTAGATTTATCATGCTCTTATTGTAGAAGTTACAGGGGGGGGGACACACATTTTACCACTTTGGAAGTGTCTCTCGCGCAATCTATTCAGTTTAGAAAAAAATGATATTAGAAACCTCAATATTATTTCTGAAGACCTATCCATAGATACCCCACACGCATGGGTCTGATGAAAAAAAAATTTTTGAGTTTCAGTTCTATGTATGGGGACCCCCAAAATTTATTATTTTTTCTTATTTTTCTGTGAAAATCTTAATGCGGTTCACAGAATACATCTACTTACCAAGTTTCAACATTATAGGTCTTATAGTATCGGAAAAAAGTGGCTGTGACATACGGACGGACAGACAGACAGACATGACGAATCTATAAGGGTTCCGTTTTTTGCCTTTGGCACGGAACCCTAATTATGGTGTACCTCCAAAATTTTTAATCTTCCTAGATGTACCTTGAACCCAAAAAGTTTGCGGAACACTGAATGTACTATGGTGATGTGTGTTACTTCGACCTGAATGCGGACCTCCTTAACAAGCTTGACCGTCTTCTTAATAACTGCATTCGATTTATTTTCAATATTCGAAAGTATGACCATGTGTCTGCTTTGCGTTCCCAGTTAAAATGGTTACCTATTCGCCTACAGTGCAATCATCGAGCACTTACCTTCCTATTTTGATTTCTCAACTCGCCATCCTTACCTACCTACCTTGCTCCGTATTTCCGATACCTGTGCTCTAATCACAATAGAAATCCTAGCTCAGTTAATAATCTGCTTCTCTCATGTCCGTCTCATTACTCCGACTTCGTGAACTGTTCCTTCTTTGTTCGAGCAGTAATACTCTGGAATCCGCTCCCGCTCGAAATCAGGATGTCCACTAACCGATATACATTCAAAAATAAAGTACATGAGCTCTTTCTCTATGAACTGGCAGAATTTTCTAATCTATAGCTTACCGTCCTTTTTAAACGACTTCCAAAAGGAGGAGGTTCTCAATTTAATCGATTTTTTTTCTTAATGTATGAATGTACACGGATTACTCCTCCGTCAATTTGTGGACCGATTTTGAAAATTATTTTTGTATTCGGAAGGGTATGCTCCTCATGTGGTCCCATGGCCACCATATCTCCTGATATGGCGTGACCTTGAGCGGGATAGCTGCTCTTCGCGTAGAACAAAACAACCGAAGCGTCGTTGACGTTCGTCTCGAAATATAGCGAGTGTGGTACCTACTATTACATTTGGCTTGGCACCGACTTCAAACCTATGAATAGGTAGCATATACAAGTTATTTGATACTTTTTAGTTTTTAAGTCGGTTTTTTTAAACGAAGTTTTTTTTTCCATTATTTAGTGTATAAATGTTGTATTTATGTATACGTAATCTGTATATGTATATCTACTTATATATGTATGTTTGTATGTATAACGTTGAATATGATGTGATTATTGTAAATTTGAACGGACTTCTTATGTATATAAGATTTCACACACCTGCCTTATAAGATTTCTCCACCACCCGAAGGTCGACTGGAAGAGAATGCTCTGGGCATTAAGTCCGCCGATGTACATTCTTAGTGCATAAAGTTAATAAATAATATATAAATAATCTACATTGTATTTATATTTCCAAAAAAGTGTGTGTGACCAGTTCCTAAAATTATCATCTCAATGTAACTAACACAACATCCACATCTGGTAGTTCTTAAACAGTTTCTAAAAGATACTTTACAATAGGTACGTTATATTATATACATTTTTTATCGAATAATAAAAATGTAAAAGATCAATTTTAAGTTTAAAATACTTGAATTAGGAGTTATAATTTTTAATATAAACAAACATATAACTTAATAGTTATGATAAT
This sequence comes from Diaphora mendica, assembly GCA_949125395.1. Taxonomy (NCBI): domain Eukaryota; kingdom Metazoa; phylum Arthropoda; class Insecta; order Lepidoptera; family Erebidae; genus Diaphora; species Diaphora mendica. Next base: position 19,377,478 of record OX421313.1, on the reverse strand, counting down.
TTACCAGAAACAAAACACAAAATGTGTGTGAGTGTGTGTGTTTGTTACTCTTTCACGCTAAAACTTCTAAACGGATTTGGATGAAACTTTACAGTAATATAGCTTATACAGGTTACTATTTGCCGCGAAAATCGACATTCACGCGGGCGGAGCCGCGGGCAACAGCTAGTAGTATATAAAAAGCAAAATAAAAATGTTTGAAAATACCCACGACAGTGAAAACGTAATTGAAAAAGGAAAATCAATTTAAAAAGAAACATTACTTAAATAGTACCTACAACTAACCTCCAAACTAGGCTGTATGTCGGCAGACAGCGTTCAGACGTAGGACTTTACATTGTATATACACACATCAAAAGTGTCTAGGGATCAACATATGTGTCTAGGGATCAACATATATTTTTGCAATAACTTTTCTCCTGATTGATATTAATTAAAATTTTCTTTAAGGATTCATCAAATAAAGTGTTTTCGTTTGTCACAGTAACGATAAACCAAGTCACCTTTGCATTAATAAAGAAAGTTGCCATTTTCCTAATAAAGGGATTTTTGACATTTGAACCACTAACATTAAAGTTCGAAAAAAAGACTGAAATAACAGTTTTCTTTAAAATTTTATTAGATAACTTAAACAATTAATAATCCGTGTTTCTACCGCGAACACTAACAACACAAGAATCGGTTTGGCATACTCAAAATGAGTTCATCCAAATCACGCTGTGGAATGGCCGCCCATGTTCGTTGCAACAACAAAAAAAGGTCTTCTTGCGACTGGATACCCTCCATATTCGGCAGAGCTCTTCTCTGTAGCATATCCCATGCATGCTCAATCGGGTTCAAGTCTGGCGACTGAGCAGGCCAGGGCCAAAGCCACATCTCAATCTCAAGAAATCCGCATTAAAATGCTTGATCCCTAGACACTTTTGATGTGTGTATTTGATACTAAGATTGAGTTTTTTTCAGTTTATAGGGCCCCAAGGAATGAAATAGGTTCGGAAATTCTGACATGTCTCTGTCACTACATACAGATAAACAGAACCCATTTACAAAAAACCGGCCAATTGCGAGTCGGATTCGCGCACCGAGGATGCGTACAAACCTGGAGGTATATAAGTAAAATATTTCTGATTTTTCCGTTAACTACGCTGTAAGCTATTGCTTCTTATCAAATTTAAATTTTCTATATCAATTAGGTTTTGATTCCTTTGCGAGTAGTTGCGAGTTTCAGAATATGCGGTAAAATGCTTGTACCTTTGCGTTTTGCGTTGACTTAGAAATTTATTATTTTTTTCATAGCTTAAAGGCAATTAGACCTAAATATTTGCTATGAATTTCAACTTGATAATAAATAAATATAAAAAAAAAAAAAAAATATTTTGGAATTCTAACACACAACGCCATCTAGTCCCAAGCTAAGCAGAGCTTGTGTTATGGGTACTAGACAACTGATATAAATACATAATTATATACTTTTTTTTCTAAACACATACATATTATACATAGAAAACACCCAAACTCCGAAACAAATATTTGCAGATCATACAAACACTTGGTCCGACCCGGGAATAAAATCCGAGACCGAGAGATAATTTTATATTAAAAAAAAAAAGTGATGTAACTAAAAGTTTAAGGTTCTCAAAATTTTTCCTTTACGTGTGCTATAAAACGTTGCTTCATGACAAATTTCAAGATTATAGGTCCACTGGAAGTATCCTTTAGGTTTTGATTCCCTTGCTAGCAGTTCCGAGTTATAAGTATTTGATATGAATTTCAATTTAATACCACTACGCCTTCATGAGAAAAGGGGTAGCAAGTTTAAAAAATAATAATATGATGTCACTAAAAATTTATACTTTTCGCAATTTTTCCTTTATCTGTGCTATAAGACGTTGCTTCGTACCAAATTTCAAGATCCTGAGTTCACGGGAAGTACCCTGTAGGTTTTGATTTCCTTGCGAGTGTCGAAAATGTGCAGCATAAACAGCTGTATCTTTTGACTGTGTTGGCTTAAAAGTTTGATTTTTTCACAGCTCCAAGGGACATTAGACTGAAGTATTTCGTATGAATTTCAGCTTAATAACTCCACGCGTTCCTGAGAAAAATTGTCTTGAGAGACAGACAGACGGACAAAAAAGTGATCCTATAAGGATAAGGGTTCCGTTTTTTCCTTTTGAAGTACGTAACCCTAAAAAAGAAAACTTAATAACTTAGTTACTACTATTTGAATTTATCAATTATATATTTTTCAAAGACATGATCAAATTATATAGTACTAGCTGTTGCCCGCGGCTCCGCCCGCGTATGTTGGTTAGCGTGGTAAATAGTAGCCTATATGTTAGTATGATGTATAAGCTATATTACTGTAAAGTTTTATCCAAATCCGTTCATTAGTTTTTGCGTGAAAGAGTAACAAAAACACACACATCCTTACAAACTTTCGCATTTATTAAATTAGTAGGAAGTAGGATTAGTAGAGTTTAAGATTATTTATTCAACCTATCGTTGTTCTGGGATCTTTCTAGTAGTTTAATTTTTAGTTACAGATTCGAATTAAAGGTATTCGCCACAGACTTAGTCGAGAACTAATACCTTACTTTTCGCAATTCACACATAGAACCAATCATATTTTTTCCATTATTCCCCCCTATTTTGCAATAAAATTCCTACAGTTGACGGCAGTAGGTTGTGCTCCATCTATTATGTAACTAAGACTAAAACATAGTAAGTAAAATGTGTACCAAAAGACTTTATCTATCTCCTATCTCTAAGGAAATAAAGACGAGAGATATATGAACATCCTCACAGTTTATAGCATGTCCTTACCCCAATATTCCAAAATTAATAAACTTATTACATCTGAAAACGAGTTTATTTTCAAAGAAGATTACTATCAAGCATGAAAAAAATCTAAAACTATTTTAGCAATATCAAAAGGTCACGTTGTTTAACTCCAAATAAAATTGCGAAGAAGACAGAAAATGAAGAAGATAATTTTATTTACACTACCGACAAACAATAAAACAAAGAAAGAATCAGCCATATTCTACATACATAATTTAGTCAATTTAGTGCATGATCAGCAGACACCACATAAAGCTGTAGCTACACAAGTTTATGGCATCGGTCTGCAAAGGACGTAGGCTATTTGCAATTTCCCAGCACGGCAACACGTATACCAGTTCACGTCTGCCATACGTCGTATTAGGTTAGCCGGCGCTCTCAAAGTGGAGGGTGTATGCTAATGCAGCACCACTCGACGCCTCGGGGTGCCTCGACGGTCGGGGCGCATGCCAAGAGAGCTGCAGTAAACCATAAAGTAATATAAGGACTAATAAACCTTGATTGGCCAACGTAGTATGGTTGGCTTAAAAGTTTTTTCTAATGAGAGGCTTATGTCTAACTGTGGACGCTTAATAGCTATTGATAATGATAAATCCTTACTAAATACTATAAGATGAATCTACTAATGCAGTTTTTGATGTGTGTGTATTCGTAGTAGACAAAAATCCCTTTTCTAAATAGAGACTTTGATCCATCAGTAATCTGTTCATGGTACGTAAGTCTATAAAAATAATAGCTAAAGATCTTCAAGCAACGAAATACCTAAACGAAATAACAATTAGGATGATCAACATTAAGTTGAGAAATCATCTCTAGTTAAATAAAATACTGAAAACGTGTTGTATACGACGAGGTATCTATATTATATTTAAGCCTGTGTGGGTATTAAAATGCGATATGTTGACACTGAACCTTTCCACTGCACAAAACATAACATATATGTATATTCAACTACTTAATAATTTGAACAAAAGGTAAAACTACGAACTGTATGTATCAAGGTCTTGTTCAAAACTGACCTTCTGCATAAAAACATAGCATTGACATAACGCGAGCGGCGGAGGCGCTCTGTTTGTGTGGTAATGTTTGTTATGTACCAGTGTCTACGAAGCTTTACATACATACACCGCCCCGCGCCCCCTCATCCACGTGAATGTGTTCGTTTTCTTTATTGGGGTGAATACATTTCACGGTTTGTTTTTAAACATACCTACATAAAAGAGTGTTATGTTAGGTAATAAAAGTATATCCTATATGATGTAACTGTGTTTCGTATGTACCTAAATGTATTATGAATGTTATTGGCGGTAATAAAATGCTTTGAGGAAAGCTTCTTCTCGTAAATCCGTTATTAACTTATTGCTGTTTTAAATCTTGTTACATTATAGTCGATATCTTATTATAACATGCTTCTTACAATGTTATCACAATGATTTTTACAAAACTGTAGCCATTTGTTACTTATTTAATATAAATATTAACAAAACTGTAGGCATTTACTGTTTATTTAATATGAATATTTATATTAACACCTTGTTTCTACCAGTTTTAGCCATGATATTATTATTTGACTTATATACGCAACTACAATATACACATATACATATTTTTATTCATGCTACTCATTTATTAACAGCCTTATACGTTAAAAACTTTTTAAAAAACAAAACGACTTCCGAAAAACATCCAACGCAAACTCCCTGCCAAAAAACACTTAAAAGCGTACAATAAACTGGTTCTTCATAAATTGCCTATACCTAATTCTTTATTCATTTAAATAGTAGTATTATAATGTGTGCTAGGTACCTAGAATATGTTTGAAGAATCTGAATGAAAATACATACAGTGGAACATATAACCTCCTCCTTTTTGGAAGTCGGTTAAAAACTTTTAAAGTTATTATAAAAAAAAAACCGACTTCCAAAAAAACATCCAACGAAAACTCTCTGCCAAAAAAACACTTAAAAGAGTAAAATAAACTGGTTCTTCATAAATTGCGTATACCTAATTCTTTATTCATTTAAATAGTAGTATTATAATGTGTGCTAGGTACCTAGAATCTGTTTGAAGTCGGTGCCAAGTGACTATCGCTTAGACTTTTTTAATTGTTCGTTTGTATTCTTTTTGGCTTAGCACCGACTTCAAACAGATTTTAGGTACCTAGCACACATTATAATACTACTATTTAAATGAATAAAGAATCAGGTATACGCAATTTATGAAGAACCAGTTTATTTTACGCTTTTAAGTGTTTTTTTGGCAGAGAGTTTTCGTTGGATGTTTTTTTGGAAGTCGGTTTTTTTTTTTTATAAAAAGTTTTTATTTTTCAGTTTTTAGTGCAATCAATCGTAGGTCAGTAGTAAGTTAAACTATTTCATGAAATTTCATCATCAAGAATACAAATTAAGGCCTATACGTACGTGTAATATTAAAATCATCCTCTAATCCCTAACTGTTAAAGAGTTTAACCTTCTATCATCAGCTCACCTAAATAACTTGAAAGTATACGACTGAAGGTCTTTAGATACGTATGAAATTGAAAGAATTATCCTCCAACTCCTAACCGTTGAGGAGTTGTACCTTCTATCTTCCATCATCAGCTTACCTAAATAATTTGAAAGAATACGACTAAAGGTAACATATATACATATGATATTTAAATATTTATCCTCCAACTCCTAACCGTTAAGGAGTTGTACCTTACATCATCAGCTCATCATCATAAAATGATGACTACCAGACGCAAATACCGGTGTACCTTCAAAAAATATACGAAAAACAGTATGTGCCTATAAAAAATGAGGGTTTCCCTCGATTTCCCTGGGATCCCATCATCAGATCCTGATATGCTGGCAATGGGACCACCTCGGAAGCATACCCTTTCGAATACAAATTTTTTTTTCAAAATACATAAAAAAAAAAAAAAAAAAAAAAAAAAAAAAAAGCATACAGTGGGACATATAACCTCCTCCTTTTTGGAAGTCGGTTAAAAAACTACACAGAACCGTTCTTAAAGTTAAATAATATTTGAATAAGGCTGTTAATCCATAAAGATCATAATATTTGAGATAGTTCAAACAAATCTTGAAATGAATAGATAAGAATTTTATGACGCCAATTTCATATCAGACATTGATTTTGTAAAATTACATCTCGTTGTGTTAAAGTGCAACACTACACACACTCTGTGCAACACGAATTGTAACATGGACAAACAAATTATCCATTATTATACAACTTTATCAAGCTCCAATTAAAAGTTGGCGCTCTCAATAAAACGGTTGTTAAGGATCTTTGTTAATTTGATTTGATTGAGTTCTTACAGAAAACGATACCGTGGGTATTGTTTAGCCGATTTTACATAACGAGGCGGCAAACGTGGGCCCTCTTTGTGGCCGGCCCATTGTGTGGGAGTACCCAAACGTTTGAGATGGGAATTGAAAGGCGCCGCGAGATGACGAGGCGCGAGCCAGAATGCGGTGCAAAGTATAAGAGAAAGCAATATACCCTGCAATAATAATTTTAGCAAGAATATAATGTGCCGTAATTAATTATTACTTCGGTAAAAGTAGTGGATTTAATGACAACATGTATGTACGAAAAATTATTGAAATTTTGTATTTATTAAATGTATATATTTTATAAATAAGCTTGCCAAAGTAACTCCACTCTGTCTGATGGAAAGCATGAGCAGAATCCAAGAATGGTGGCCAAGAGGAGTGGTACAGTAAATAGATCCAACCGGTACAAGATTACACAGAAATGCGTTTACAGACTTTACAGGAACTGATGATCATATCCCTGCTTATTTCCTAATTGAAGTTACAGTTTTTTTTATTATTATTGTCTTATCTTGCAATCAGCTTGATATGCCTATACCTAATAGATTGATTGTGGGAGATTTAAAGACGGGAGAGATTGTTCATCAAGTAAGAAAATTATTTCCTATTAAATTAGAGTTAATTAATAAAGCCCTATATATGTTGGAGTTAGCACAATATTCAAAGGATACCATACGTTTCGGATGGCAGTCTCGTGCTGAGACTTTAGTGGCTTGTAAAGTCCGTAAAAACAGATACGATTGGCACGGCTGGAGTGATACCACGGCCTCACAGAAAGCATTTTTTTCGTAGCTATTACCAAGTGAGGAAGCAAACGGAGGTGGCAACGCGCTCGTACATGAGTTACCGGTGTCCAAAGGCGCCGGTAGTCACTTAACATCAGGTGACCCGTATGCTTGTTTGCTATCTCGTCGTCGACGTCATCTGCTGATAGCAAAAAATATAGATTTATTGCAATGTGTATCTTAAAACAATACCTTACTTACTGCTTATCTTATTGCAGTATCTTACTGCTTATTTGCAAAGCATAGTCACAATTTTGTACCCGACGGCGTCAGAAGGAGGATAATGTTTTTCGTTTGTATGTATGCGGGTTTGTATGCTCATTTCTTTGGCACGCCCTACAGCCCAAACGGCTGGACGGGTTTTGACATATGAAGTGTCGTTGAATTCATTAGAATTGTGGTAGTGTCATAGGCTATATACATTTTTAAGAGGGGAGGGGTGTGTGTGTGTGTGTGAGTGAGAGTGTTTTCATACCTCAGCAATATGACTATCAAATTAAAGAAAGTAACACAACAAGGAGTCGGGTTTTCTGTTTTTATAATAATATTTTTTTCTGCATTTCCTAGGATAATATTTTTATCGTCAAATTGCATTAGGAATCGCATTATTAGTAACTGATTACTTGTAGTAAACAATGCCCTATTTTGGAGCTATATACGGTAGAAAGTAGCAATAAGAAACCGTGTGAAGAAGTCGTAAGTTCCTATATCTTGTACCATACACTAACATTGCGTTACACGGCCTCACTCTTTGAACTGTCCAAATGATTGTTTTATATTTGTAAGCGTTGAACAGTGCCCCTATTCTACTCCGCTGACGTAATGTAGCATTTCAATTAGTCTCTCTCTTTCTCTCTCTGACGTTTTGTTTTTTAACAAAGCATTTGTCGACTAACGCTACGAAAAGAACTCGAATCATTGTTAGGAAAGGCCTAACTATTGATTTATAAACGTTACCCTTTTCTTAATAAACATAATTACTATAAAAAATATTTGAGTTTGACTTTGACGAGTATGATACAATGGGTCGCTGAGGTGAGCATCAAAACCTTTGGGATAACTTGTCATGAATAGACACGTGTTCCGACGCTTTACGCATGTTTCTTGTTTCGGAGTGTGGGCGTTTTCGATGTATAATACGTATGTATTTAAAAAAATATAGTACGTGGATGACCGGGCTTCGCTCAGTATTGTTTTTTTGGTAAATTTTCTAACAATAAACCGTAGCTTGATCGATTTATCGCCCCTGAAACCCCCTGTATACTAAATTTTATGAAAATCGTTGGGACCGTTTCCGAGATTCAGACAGATTGTATATATTGACTGCCTCATTGGTCTCGCGACTGCCGATCATAAGGTCTCGGGTTCGATTCTCGGGTCGGACTAAATGTTTGTACGATCTACAAACATTTGTTTCGGAGTTTGGGTGTTTTTATGTATAATACGAGTATGTATGTATTAAAAAATATATATATTATATATGTATTTGTATCAGTTGTCTAGTGCCCATAACACAAGCTCTGCTTAGCTTGGGACTAGATGGCGTTGTGTGTTAGATGTCCGAAATATTTATTATACAAGAATTGCTCACTTAAAGGTATTAGATATAAGTATTCTATCAGTCAATCTAGCTGTCATAGTACAAGTTCTGCTTAGTTTTTTTTAAAGACAACTCCCGCACTAGGAATAAATCCTGTGTCGCTGGGGACTTTACAAACATACATGAAACGGACACAAATAACACCCAGACTCAGAACAACAATTTGTGGATCACACAAAGTGTTTTCATACGTGGGATTTGAACCCACGACACTTGGCGAAGTAGGAAACGGCGTGATGATCATTAAACCACTAGGCCAAACGTGCAGTCCGTGCAGTTTGAAGCTAGATATGTGTTAGATGTACGAAATATTTATTTACAAGTATGTTCTATTTTATTTAATCACCGTTCCTTGACAGTTAGTAATAAAAGAAAAAAAAACATGAAAATAGCGCGAAAATACACAAATTACGTATCTCAACACAGAAACAGCTTATAACGAATAGAACAATGTTACAATGAACCGTTTTATCAAAAAATAAATACAAACAATTATTAATATAACTCTCTTTAGAGAACTGAAATAATTTCTCAATTAATAAAGTAGCCTCTATCATCATACGTTTTGGAGACAGCATGTAGAGCGCTACTATATTTTACTATACAAATTATTCGTAAAGAAGATATAAGAATTTAAAATCTCTAAAAAGGATATTTTTTTTGAGACCGTAGTTGTGCATTGTAATCTTCGTAGCACCTCCGTAGGCACTTCGTAGCATGTCTAAGTTGACAATTCCAGGTAGCTTTCAAATGGTAATGGGTAGGAAAACAGTCCTGAACAACCAATACTTGTCAATGATAATTCCTCCTTCCTTCCAATCAGTATAGCATGTTTGTGCTGTGTTACCTTCAGGTTAAATGAGTCAAGATATTTTTTAAACAAATACATTGCACAGAAGCGTAGCATACTAAAAATACAGAATAAATATTTATATGCAGACAAAGTACAGAAACCTAAATATTTAGCAATACTAATACTAAAATTATAAACTAGTGACCCGGCGAACTTCGTACCGCCATATTTATATATCTGTCTCAGCTTCCCACAGGCAGTGAACAGTCGCGGACAAAAAAAAGACTTTTCCCGTTATCTTTTATTATTTTCTTTCTAGCAAAAAAAGGATGAAAGAAATCGGACTATGTGTTATTGAATTACAACTAAGTACCAACATATTTTGACTTTCATCCCCTCTCTACAAGAAACCGTGCTGAATTTCGGGATAAAAAGTATCCCATACCTCCCATACATCCCTACCTCGTAGTATGAACTCAAATCCTGCCAAGTTCATTTGAATCCATTCAGTAGTTTCGGCGTGATGCGCGGCTAAGATACAGACAGACAGACAGACAGACAGACAAAAATGAAAAAAAATACAGTTTTGACTTCAGTATCGATTATAAAAAACCCTCCAAAATTTTTTCAATATATCTTTGATGTACAGAATTGGACCTGTTACATTTTTATTATAAGTAATAGATTCGAAAGTAACTCTGTCTGTCTGTTACGTTTTCACGGCTCAACCGCAAAATCGATTTGAAAATTACAATATAGATCTTTTGATCCTAATGTAGCCTATATCATTATGTAGATGCAATTACGGCGATAACCGATATACACGCGGGCAAAGTCTGTTAAAAAACTAAAAAAAACGACGTCTTAAAGTCTACATCTACACAATAACAGTTTAAGGTCTACAAGTTCATGGACGAAAATAAAACATTCAAAGCGGTCACTATTCGCTTAATAGTCGATCACATAAAGAGACAATTATTAATTAATCTAAACACGAACATTGGAGTGGCTAAACCACCGTTGGGGTGAACAACAGCAGCGCAATGAAAAGCCAGATCATGAGGCAGAAAGCCGTCCGCAGTGCATTAGTCGGCCTGTAATCAGCACGCAGCGCCGCAGTCGTCTCTAATCATGTTCGGCCCTGTTTTAGGACGAACGATGCACCAGGTACTACTTTAGCGATGTAGCCGGAAGTACTTATGTGTATATGTATCTAAGAGCTTGCGTTACCAGAACTGAAAGGTTGAATGTTCGTACATTCAAACACAAATAAAAACTTTTGTATTAAGGTTTTTCAATTTTAATGAGCAGGACATCATGAGGAATTGTAATTAACTGTTTAGTTTTATTCATAAATTTTATCTTTATTAATTAACTTTTTTCTCAAAGTTTGAATTGCATCAAACGGGATATTAGTATGTAGAATCTTCCCATACTATTAAAATTAAAATCAAGTAAAAAAGCGGCCAAGTGCGAGTCGGACTCGCCCATGAAGGGTTCCGCAGTAGTAAGTAACATAATATAATTTATATTTTATATTTGTGTTGATTGAATGAAAGGTATATTGCAGTTTACGATTTATGACGTATTAAAAAAAACTACTAACTAGATTTCGTTCAAACCAATTTTCGATGGAAGTTTACATGGTAATGTACATCATACATTGTTTTTAGTTTTATCATTCTCTTATTTTAGAAGTTAGAGGGGGGGGGACACATTTTACCACTTTGGAAGTGTCTCTTGCGCAAACTATTAAGTTTAGAAAAAAATGATTTTAGAAACCTCAATATCATTTTTGAAGACCTATCCATAGATTTGATAGATCCACACACCTAGGGGTTTGATGGAAAAAAAATTTTTGAGTTTCAGTTCTGTGTATGGGGACCCCCAAAATTTATTGTTTTTTTTTCTATTTTTGTGTGAAAATCTTAATGTAGTTCACAGAATACATCTACTTACCAAGTTTCAACAGTATAGTTCTTATAGTTTCGGAATAAAGTGGCTGTGACATACGGACGGACAGACAGACGGACAGACATACAGACAGACAGACAGACATGACGAATCTATAAGGTTTCCGTTTTTTGCCTTTGGCACGGAACCCTATAAAAGAATTTGCCAAATCGATCCTGAGATTCAGATACAAAAAAATACTGTTGAATTGAGAACCTCGTCCTTTTCTTGATGCCTAAAGCATTACATCACCAACAAGAGTAAGTAAATATCCACCTTTATCCTAATTACTTCCCTAACCCAACATCTGCTCTATTAAAATAAAAGCAATAAAAATATTTCAAATCAACATGAGGCCATCAAAGGTGCTAGCCCCGACGCTAAAGTGTTAACTCTGATGAAATAATTGACACTACGCATAGACAACAAAAAGTCAAACAAAAACTCCTGTCAGACCTTTTTGTTTTACAGTAAAACATTTTTTATTTATAATTGATATGTTTCTTTGCTAATAAAAAAAGTTCTCAGCATTAGTTGTTAGTGCCAACAAGCTAGATTTGGATGAATCATCTTCCGTCTATGGCACATTGAAATTAGATTCATTATTTTTTAGCTTATCTCTAAGTAATGATATGATAGTCAGGCTTATGTGTGGGTAAAACACAGGGGAGAAGGAAGTTCCTTCAAGTAACTATTATGTTGTGTTTTAAGCTATTGCATAGCTTTACTCGCGGGCTTTGAACGCGGCGACCGAATCAAGAAATTCCGTAACGAAAATAAAACCTAACACCCGAAGATCGCACGGATCGAGACGAGCTGCTCCGAAATCGGTAGAATACGTAAGCAGCTGTTTGTGAGAAAGTATATAGGTGTATAGATATCTATCATATATCTTTATAATGCCACACTTACCGCATGTGCGTAAGTATACATGTTAAAAGAAAAAAATGCATAAATAAAAAATAAATAAATAATTATAATTGCATAAGTTCATAAAAAATACTATGCAATAGCTTTACCGCGGCAGTCCCCGAGTGCCACACGTTTTTTTTATAGTGACAAAGTTAGCTTCGTGTAGTTTTCGTAGCTACAATAGATTGCAATACTCTTAGTTAAAGCAATCACAAAAAAGTCAAGTACTCGCCCCAGTGTCTCTCAATAGGCGCCGTCAACATTTTAATCTTCAACTAGCTGACCCGGCGAACTTCGTACCGCCATATTTACATATCTGTCTCAGCTTCCCACAGGCAGTGTACAGTCGCGAACAAAAAAAAGATTTTTCCCGTTATCTTTTATTTTTTTTCTTTCTAGCAAAAAAAGAATGAATGAAATCAGACTATGTGTTATTGAATTACAACTAAGTACATATTTTGACTTTCATCCCCTCTCTCCAGAAAACCGTGCTGAATTTCGGGATAAAAAGTATCCTATGTCCTACCTCGTAGTATGAACTCAAATCATACCAAGTTTCATTTGAATCCATTCAGTAGATTCGGCGTGATGCGCGGCCAAGATACAGACAAACAGACAGACGGACAGACAGACAAAAATGAAAAAAAATACAGTTTTGGCTTCAGTATTGATAATAGAGAGCCCTCCAAAAAAAAATTTCAAAATATCTTTAATGTACAGAATTGGACCTGTTACAATTTTATTATAAGTATAGATGAGATATCGCTTTTCGGCACCCTTTACCACCTGGCGCCTAGAACGATAGGCGTAGAACTGACACTAGCCTTTACATTGTAATTACTAGCTTTTGATCGTGGCTCCGCCGGTGTATTCGCTATAAATAATAGCCTATGTGTTATTTTCATGTATGAGCTGTTACTGTAAAATTTCATTTAAATCCGTTCAGTAGATTTCACGTAAAATATTAAATTATCAAACATCCATACATCCTCTCAAACTTTCGCATTTATAATATTAAGTAGAATTAAATACATTTGTAAAGTAACTAAATTGACAGCGAGACAAAAAAGACAACACAAATAAATAAAAACGTATCTTGGCCAATTTATGTCAAAATACACACTTTGGAGAGTGGAGCTACTTTCCTTTCTCAACAAAATTATGAAATTATGTTAAAACTACTCCATAATCGGTCTATAAGCTATTACTTATAGAAAGTGTGAAATTAACTCCAAGTTTCGTGTAGAGGTGTCAATTAGACCCGAGCGGCGAACTCGGCGAAAGACGACGGTGGTGCCGTTGGGTAGCACATCATCAAAATTTACTAAAACGTATTTGTAGACAAAATTTTCAAATCATGCTTCCATTTACCTTTAACTGTTATGAGGTTGTAAACATTTTGGCGATTTGTATAAACTGTTTAGTAAAAGTTATCATATTTATTAATTGCATTTCAATGACATGACAAATAAATCCCTGCCTACTTGTTTGCACTGTAAGCGATGCCAGCCCCGAACAATGTTTAAACAGATTTTATGTAGTATGGAATAAAATGCAGTATTAAAAATAAATGCAGACAAACAGTAGTTATATTCTACATTAGTTACCCCTTACCAAAAGATTTATAAATCATTTTCAAGATTTACTCTGAAAGGCTATTAAAATTTACTGAAATATGTAAAAAAGGTTTACCTAATCCAAAAGCAGTGACGGCAGGGACGGTCACGGGAGTCATTGGGCTAAGCATCAGGCTGCATGAAATGACAATTGGAAATAGTTCAACATTTTCAAGTACTCAAATTGCTACTTAAGGTTAATTTTGACTGCACAAAAACTATCCCTTAGTCTAATCTCGGAATTGGACGATGGATGAATGTTTGATGATGGAACCCTATCCTGAAAGTGTCAAGTATTAGAATAATAACTATAAATATATAAATGTTTGTAAAAAAATCACTATATTTAAAAATGTTGTTAACCACTGACTGGCGCCATATAGCTCCCTAATGTTTGGCTGTTTGCGCCACTTTGTGCCGAGACACGCACTGTGTGATACCGATCTCACACAATCATTAACACCGATGTTTTCCGTATTTTTCGATAAGAAACCATGTCCAAATACTGCAATACTGTTGAATATTATTAAAATAAGTTGTGAATTTTGTATTATATAATATTATTTTTATTAATTTCAAAACGGTCGGTGATGATCTATTATAATTTAATGAAAATGTCACATTAGAACGATTGTTTGCCGTATATAAAATACGTTCTTATCTATACTAATATTATAAACGCGCAACGGGCAACAACTAGTAAGTACATATAGTAGGTAATATTAATTTAAAAGACTGTGTTACGGATAGGTATGTACCTACGTTTAACTATGAAGTTGTTAGTTCAGTTCGTTTATCAATTTACATAACAAAATTAATACATTAACCAAACAATACTCAGTTGGTTTCACAGTCAGTAATTAGCTAAAACAATTTTATAAAAATGCCAGTCACGGTAGCCTCCTGCATGTATGATACGTTGACTTTAAGTGAGTGACGGCACAAGCGAACTATGGCCGTTGGAACTTTTGCGGCTATTTAATGCACATATAATTTGCAATTAACGTCGCTCGATACTGCTTTATTAAGTTTTTTACCTTTCCTGAATATTTATAGGGCAATTTTACTAAAAGCAATAGATCAACTGCTTAGATTGTGAAAGAATGAGTACTTTATTTTACATAAAATTGACTTTGAGGAGACTAAATTTATTAACCACTTTATGAAAACAGTAACATGGACACGTCTTCGTAAGATCTTTAAATACTCTGTAGGTATATTGTTGTATTGTAATTATCATCAATTCATAAGAATACATACTTCATACTCATATAATAAATTTGTAGTGCTTGTTTTTTTGTTTGTTCAAAGTAGTTCAAACATGGTAATGTCTGCGAGTATCGATAAATTTGAATGAGTATGAGTTACTTACTAGTTTTTGCTCACAGCTCCGTCCGCGTGTATGTCGGTTAACGAGGCAAATAGTAGCATATGTGTTATTCTGATGTATAAGCTATATTACTATACAGTTTCATTCAAATCCGTTCAGTAGTTTTTGCGTGAAAGAGTAACATCCATCCATCCATACCTACTTACAAACTTTAGCGTTTATAATATTGGTAGGAAGTAGGATTATTTTGTCATTTTTTTATTAGTTAGCTGCCAATGACTAAGTACTTTGCCCCATGGAAGGCATAGAATCTAAGAATAGCAGTCACAATCTTAATTACGCATGTGGAAAATGCAGCACATTCGCAATGAACACTCTCCATGATAAAGGCGATAGAGGCCTGCCATAGAGGCGACATCTCTTCGAGGTTCTTTAGAGGTTCAGGAATTCGTGAGAAATATTAAAAAATTAAGTTTCTACAATATCAAAATTACATACTTGACTCTCTATTCTCCCATTAAAACTTAATGACTAGAAAAACTTTATAAATCTTTCTCTCTTTTTAATTTTTCAAAAATACAGAAATCTTGAAAACTATGTACCGGATCTACATACCTACCTACCTATTGTCTCAATCAAGTAGGTGCTATCTTAACGTTCAATAACTAAAACCTCAATAGAAATCACGAGTCATGTTGTTACATTTCCACTTTTACTATAGGTACATAATAAGATAATGTCGTATAAGAAGGCGGTGTAGTTTTAAGTGGCATGTATGGAAGAGCCATCGGCGTCAGCGCAGGCAGCCCCTCTAATTATCACCCAGATCCGACCCAGATAGCGCAAGCTTTTATCTCGAACACTCTTCCATTAAGCAAATATACAGCTTTGTAGCCCGTTAATCATATACTACAGTATTTTCCAACTCTAAAACCAAATTAAAACATTTTGATAGACAAAAGTAAATATAATTATACGGTACAGAGGCCGCCATTTTGTTTTGGTTTCTGCTTCTCAGGGTCCGCTAATGGATGGTTTGTCAAAATATTTTTGCTTCCGCAGCAAATGTGTTTTACACATTTATAAATAATTTAATTTATTCATAATGCTTAGTTTGATTTTATGATAAACAAATGAGGAAACAAGTTATTATGTTTAAGAAATCTAATTTATTATTATACTGTAGATATCTATTTCTAGTTAAGTAGATGTATGGACAATTTTTTTACATGCTAAGACTTTTCTTTTAACTGGAGATATAGGTAGTGATGAGAGACCAAACTAATAATATTGATTGCCGTTTCTCAAAACGTTTCAATTTACTCATATTTAAGAAAACAGCTATTTATATCGAAAGTTAAGTCCTAACTATATTTTTAATATTTTATTTTGACAGCTTTGAGCCTATGATGAGGCTCGTATTTATACTTATGTATGTATAGTTATATGATTTCTGAAAGTCAATACACACTCAAATTCGACACCTGGCTATATTTGGCGTACACGTTTGGCCTAGTGGTTTAACGGTCACCACACTGTTTAATACTTCGCCAAGTGTCGTGGGTTCAAATCCCACGTAGGACAACACTTTGTGTTATCCACAAATTGTTGTTCTGAGTCTGGGTGTTCTTTGTGTCCGTTACATGTATGTTTGTAAAGTCCCCCGCGACACAGGATTTATTCCTAGTGCGGGCGTTGTCTTTTAAAAAAAAAAAGAAAAAAATATTTTTTGAGTATCCTCTCTGAAACATAACAGAGAAAATATTAATCCAAATCAATTAGATGTTAAGTGTAATTTAGAGATAAAACACGTCAGAGCCGTAATGGAGTGAATAAAAGCCCGCTTTGTCGGCGGCTAATTTGCGAATTAGCGTTGTGCAATGAGTGCCCGGCCACTCAAGCGCAGCGTAATCTAATTAATTAACCTTTGTCGCGCGTGCGAGGCGTGAAACTCGCGAGTTTTCGACGCTGTACCGACGCTCTTGCACACCAAAGAGCGTCAAGCTTTTACAACTGTTCACGTTGCTTGATGTAATGTTTATGTTTTCTAGATATATAGGCTACTTAACCATATTCAGAGATTTCTCAACAGCGACTTCATAAACACGAGTAATAATTATATTGAAAAATAATAACATTTTATGATTTATATATAATGTGTGTTGTATTCATTCATAAAATTGATGATTATGAAATTATGGGTGTGAAACATCACAGTTTATGTTGTTTTATGTAGGTACGAAACATAGATAAGTACTTCAACTCTATTATATAATCTTTATTTCTATTTAATTTACTATTAAACCTAAAAAACTCAGTTAAAAGAAAGTAAATAAAAAAATATTTACTATATCTAATTACAATTGGCAAGTACAAAAATAATATCAACGTTTTCTTTTAATCCTAAATATAATTTAAAATACACAACACTAAACTATACCTATAACAAACTCTCGCACCTACATTTCCTAACACCGCACTAAGGTACTAACATTATTTGGCGCGCTAATGGAGTAAGTGCTTTGGCAAATGGCCCGTGCCACGGAGCTTTTAATGCAATTTCGTCTCCCTTTGTAGCCGGGAATTGGCGCAATCAATCCATTTACACTTTGTTTCGCCAACAGTGCCACTACTGAGCAGTACAAGACTTGTTACCGCACACAAGACTCGATATAAAGTGCATCTAAAACAGTTTATTAGAGTCGAACCCATTTAGCTGAGAAAATATGATTTACGTGTAAAAAACATCATTATGTTTCGTAAGGTAATGATAATATTATTTATGTAGCGATTGAAAAATAAAGTTGTTGTGTGCAACTTATGAAATTTAAAAAAAAAAACTTGACATTGACAGATGTCGTTGTGGTTCGCCTCTCCTTCACTCTCCTCTTTGTGCTCTCAATCACAATATCACAATGGTCAACGCTTTTTAACTTCAAAAAAGGAGGAGGTTATCAATTTTAAGACTGAGTGAACCGATTTTGATGATTCTTTTTTTTGAAAGCTGATGCTTCCCGTGTGGTCCCATTTCAATTTGGTCCAGTTCTTGAAGTCGGTTCTTTTTTTGTTAAACTTTGTGATTATATTATTTCTTGGCCATTATGATTGTTAATTATAAATGTGTTTTGTAATCTATACTTCATCACTACATAGTATAAAACAAAGTCGCTTTCTCTCTCCCTATGTCCCTATATCCCTTTGTGTGCTTAAATCTTTAAAACTACGCAACGGATTTTGATGTGGGTTTCTTTAATAGATAGAGTGATTCAAGAGGAAGGTTTTTATGTATAATAAATGCATAATATAGTATGGAAACACTGTTAATTTTCGAGGTTTCTATTGTGATATAGCAAACACATTTTGTGCGCTTACATTGCAAACGCTGGTTGCACCCTATGAGATAGATCAAAATAATATACTACAGTGTTATACACCTTAAAAATATCTACAAAAAAGTCCGCGACGGTATGTGTCTATCTCTTAGGGATAACCCACAACAACCATTTTTTATTCCTTTCTTTTTACGAAAAATAATGGCTTATTTACGAAGCGATTTTAAGCAATACAGAATGAATCCATAAACAAGTAAGTAAATTAACAGCATTGTGCATTTAATATAGATCTGAATGGCCCTTTACAGTATCTAAGTTAAATGAATATATTCGAAGATATTACAGATTTAAAATGCACGAATCGTGTCGTCGGCGGGGGCATCTGAAATCCACCCGTGCGAAGCCGGGGCGGGTCGCTAGTATTATATAAAGCTAAAGAGTTTGTTTGTTTGAACGCGCTAATCTCAGGAACTACTGGTCCTCTTTGAAATAATCTTTCAGTATTAGATAGTCCATTTATCGAGGAAGGCTATAGGCTATATATCATCACGCTGCGGCCAATAGGAGCGGAGCACCAATGAAAAATGTTTCAAAAACGGGGGAAAATTATCACGTTACGGGCAATAGGAGACGCAAACGAGGTTGCGTGGGTCAGCTAGTTTACTTCTAAAAATAAAATTCTAAAAAACTGTCTGCCACGCCTTTTATTGTGAAAAATCCAAAAAAGTAAAGTAATAACAGTAATGAATTTAATAAAAGAATTTTCCGTGTGGTGCTCGATTAAGAATACAGAGTGTCACCACCCCTATTCATCCCACGTGTGTCTTAAGAGGCGACTTAGGGCGCAAACTATGCCCGACACGGGACAACATAACTGCAAAGAGAATTAAAAATTGAAACAAGGATTGTTTTGTTTGTTACCAACCTGTCTGGCCACTGCCGAAGGCCAAAATCTCCTTTCTAAGAAGATGCCTAACAGTGGACTGTTAATGGCTGTTGATGATGATGATGATGAAAAACATGAATATAACAAAACAATGTACTTACTATAGGTACAATTATATTGATAGTACGAGGCGGCAAACGGGTCACTAGATGGTAAATAATTATTTGCATAGTACACGACAAATACCTATATGCAACGTATTGTTATCTTTTTCTTGTACGGAAATCCCCCCGATACCACCGACTGGTGGCAATGTTGGACTCGAACCTACTAAAACCGCATGCCGTCTTGGGTACTAGGAGCCAGAGAACCCGGTGCACCCACGAAAGGAACTCCCCGGAACCCTGATGTACCTCGGGCCACCTACGGCCCCCTCCTGTGCAGAAACATGATTTCCTCCCAGATGCAATAAAGTATTGAGTATTGAATTCGGTGTTATATTGTTTACTTATATTATTAAAAAAAAATGGTTATAATTTTCTATTAGTAGGTTTACATTTACATTTAAAATTTACCAACAAAAAACTTTTTATAAAAAGAAACGACTTCCGAAAAACATCCAACGCAAACTCCCTGCCAAAAAGCACTAAAAAGCGTAAAATAAACTGGCTCTTCATAAATTGCTATGTGCCAATTCTTGTCTATACCTAATTCTTTATTCATTTAAAAAGTAGTAATATTATGTGTGCTAGGTACCTAAAATCTGTTTGAAGTCGGAAGTCTTTTTGTGCTACACGAGGAGCAGCTATCCGGCAAACAAGATGATGCAAGATTTCTGTTACCGAGAACGTGGTCTACGTGGTCTACGGGGCAATAGGGATCGTGTCCAAGCTTAAATGCCGTGATGAAATAGAAGCAGGCGAGTTATTTAAAGCAAAATACATTAAAGAGTTAGTTATCATAGCACCTGTGTCAACAGCCTATCAGAAGGCTACGGGGATGTTAAACAGAGAATACTACTACTGTTATTATTTAGTTGGGTGATTATGATACGTCATGATGGTCTACGTGACTTTATATCACGTCTAATCAATCTTCACGATGACTGCCTTTGGTTTTCGATCGACTCATACCGAAATCTTCACCAATCGCAACGTTAAACGCGCTCACCGTGACAATTGAGTCAATGTAAAACAAACTCATACTAGACCCTCTCAAGACAAGACCCTCAGGGCCAGTGATTTATGAAAAAAAATGTTGCACTGAGTCGCGTAACCACCCTATAGATCTTTGCGACTTAGAGCCTAGCAAAATACTTAACAACCCGCATGATGAGAAAGCATTACGCAAATGGCAATGATAGAGACTACTAAAATTGTAACTAACTCTTCAAAACTCATTGCACCGTCAACTACATTTTATCCGATATATTTTGATCAAGTTTTAGCAATAGATCGCTTTCGGCAATAAGGTCGCCCTTTGTACATTATATTTTTATCATTTTCTGTAGGTACTCTCTTTTAAATCTGTGATACGGTGTACAAATAAAGACTAGTAACTAGCTGGGGATCGCAAAGTATCATCTATCTCCTAACCTTACCTGGATAAACAACTTGAAAGAATACCTACAACTAAGGCCCTATTAGTTAGTATACATCGTATTTAAAGAATCATCCTCTAACTACCAATCGTTTTACTTTCTATCATCAGCTCATGTAATTAACTGAAAGAATTCAAGTTAAGGTCTATACGTACATACGTGTGATATTAAAATCATCTCTAATCTCTAACTATTGAAGAGTTTTACCTTTTAGCATCAGCTCACCTAAATTACTTAAAAGTATACAACTAAAGGTCTATAGATACGTATGAAATTGAAAGAATTATCCTCCAACTCCTAACCGCTGAGGAGTTGTACCTTCCATCATCAGCTTACGTAGATAACTTAAAATATGACTAAAGGTAACACACATTTATATGACATTTAAAGGTTTATTTACGCATCGGTGGCGTAGTGGTAGCGTATGCGACTGATGTGTTTGAAGTCTCGGGTTCGATTCCCGGGTCGGACCAAATGTTTGTATGATCTGCAAATATTTGCTTCGGAGTTTGGGTGTTAGTACCCATAACACAAGCTTTGCTTAGCTTGGCACTAGATGGCGTTGTGTGTTAGATGTCCGATTTTTTTTTTATTATTATTTTGAATAACTTGAAAGAATACGACTAAAGGTAACATACATAATTATGACATTTAAAGATTTATCCTCCAACTCCTAACCGTTAAGGATTGCAGCTCATCATCATTAATTGATGACTACCAGACGCAAATACCGGAGTAACTTCAGAAAATATACGAAAATAGTATGTAAGACATGGTATGTGCCTGAAAAAATGAGGGTTCCCCTCGATTTCTCTGGGATGCCATCACCAGATCCTAGTTTCCTTTTTATGGTACCACCGTCGGGACATCTCCTTCCCAACAAAAGAAGAATCATCAAAATCGGTTCATAAACGACGAAGTTAGGGGGCGTCATAAATTACTTGAGATGTCTAATCAATCATCTAATCTTACGTTGGAGAGGGGGCGGGTCTCGGCAAATATCACGCAATTTCTTTTCTGATTGAAACAAAAAAAAAATACTATTGGACAAACCATATAAATGAACCTACCATTTAATCCAGATTGTACATGCTTAGGATGTTATCTTAAGCTTAATCGTAATACGATTAAGATCATTCACTAATTCGTTCGAAAGAAAATAATTTCATTCATACTTCGACGTTACAGCACCAGCTAAGCAAGCGCGTATGTTCCGCAAAGTGCGACCCTCACGGATTGTTACAAGACGAGCTAATGAGGTACTGTGCGCAAGCGCCAACGGCTTAGAGTGGCTAGATCAGAACGAAGTTGAAGGAGCAGATGATTTTGCTGAAAATCATATGGACATGTTGGTTCCAATAGTCTCTCTTGAGACCGCGCATGATTCTCCATGGACTGAATTAGAGTAGATATTCTTTTTTAATCACAGTAGTTACGATTTAAGTCTTCTATTGTTAAATTTTTATTACACTTATAATTAAACTCTCAGCAATATTGATTACTAGTCTTAACTAGTCGTAAATAAAAGCACGAAGCATTTTTTTTTCTTTTTACAATAACAATCCAACGCGTTTACGTAAGAAACCCACATTTTGTAAAAATTCACGTGAGATTGGGGGAGGGGGTTGAATAAACTAAGCTGGTCCTATTGAGGAAGCCGGGACGGCCTGCCTATTCGGTCGCGGCCTATAGGCCCATCGTGTTGCTGGACGAGGCGGGTAAACTTTTTGAGAGGATACTCTCTGCCCGCATCGTCCGGCACCTCTGCGAGGTAGGGCCCGACCTGTCGGACGCCCAATTCGGATTCCGAGAGGGGCGTTCGACGGTCGATGCCGTGATGCGCCTTAGGGCCGTGACCGAAGAGGCAGTGAGCTGTGGCGGCGTGGTGTTGGCGGTGTCCTTGGACATCGCCAACGCCTTCAATAGTCTGCCATTTAGCTGCATCAGGGAAGCACTCCACTACCACGGGGTGCCAGAGTACCTGAGGCGGCTAGTGGCAGACTATTTAGAGGAGCGTACCGTCGTGTACGAGGACCGGCGTCTTAAGACGGCGACCCATGTCCTGCGGCGTTCCGCAGGGGTCTGTCCTTGGACCACTCCTGTGGAACGTGGGGTACGACTGGGTCCTACGAAGTCGTCTGCCTCCCGGGCTGGGCGTAATTTGTTACGCCGATGACACACTTGTCACTGCCCGGGGGGTGAACTTCCAAGAGGCGGCGTGCCTGGCCATCAGGGGTGTTGCTCTGGTGGTCGGACGCATCGAGGCGCTGGGCTTACGGGTGGCTCTGGACAAGACGGAGGCCCTATTGTTCCATGGGCCTCGTCGTGGTCCACCCGCCGGCGCCTCCATAGAGGTCAACTCGGTCCTCGTACCGGTTCGGGCCCAGATGAGGTATCTGGGCCTGATCCTCGACGGTAGGTGGCTCTTTGACGAGCACTTCCGACAGCTTGGTCCCAGGCTGGTCGACGCTGCCTCCGCCCTTGGGCGACTTTTGCCCAATTTGGGTGGAGCCAGCGTCGCAACGAGACTCCTATACACGGGGGTTGTCCGGTCGATGGCGCTGTATGGCTTACCGGTGTGGGTGGCGGCTCTGACTGCCCTAAATAAGGCTCGCCTCTGGCGGCCTCAGAGGGTATTGGCAGTCAGAGCCATACGCGGATACCGCACGGTGTCGATCGAGGCGGCGTGCGCCTTGGCCGGAACACCCCCGTGGGATTTGGAGGCGAAGTATGGGTATCGCCCTCCGCCCGAAGAGGTACGCGAGTGGCGTGAAGCCGCCCGTCGAGCCACTATGGCTAGATGGTCGTTCCGACTGGAGACTCCACGTGCTGGCTTTGCCGCCGTGGAGGCTCTCCAGCCGGTCATCCTCGAGTGGGCAGGGCGGCAGCACGGGACCCTTTCCTTCGTTGCCTAAAATTAGAGGTTTTCGAAGAGGGTGTATTCGCTTCTGTGCGGGCAAGCGCTGGGAGGGGTCTGGATGGCGTAATAACAGCAGTTCCCGGACTCCTCCCTTCTCAGGCGCAGGGTGGCACACCGTGTGGTTTTAGTCGGTTCGAGTCCGACACACCGCCCCGCCGCAAGCCCCGGCGCGGGTGACGGTCCGAGGGGATTTCCACACGTTAAAAAAAAAGGGGGTTGAATAAAATCTCACGACATCTCACCAGGGGGGTAGGGAGGGACAGAAAAATTTAAAAAACACCTCACGTAATTTATGGACGCCCCCTATCCGCGAACACACATAAAAAAAATTTATTATCGATCGAATTGAGAAACCTCCTCCTTTTTTTGAAGTCGGTTAAAAAATACTATTCAGGTACTAACTAACCCTAGAGTTATTAGTACCTACTAACATATTGACTAACATTAGGCATGTACAAGTTAGATTACTACCTACTTTTACACAACCTACGTACACTGTTGTACGTCAATGTATTTAATGTCAATTTATAGACTTTGTGTATGGCGTACAAAATACAAAGATATTAATAAATATAAATAAACGCGTTAATATAAATAAACTCTCTAATATGAGTTGGAAAAGGAACAGAAATATTGACGATAATAGTATATTTGATTGTAAGTATCTTCTTGTGTACATTTGAAGAGATTTATTCGATGCTAACTCTTATTTCTAGGTTACCAATATGATAAAATAATCCTTAGATATAATGACACTAGCAACTCTAAAATACTCACCAAATATACAAAGAACACCCAGACTCAGAACAACAATTTGTGGATCACACAAAGTGTTGTCCTATGTGTGGTTTGAACCCACAACACTCAGCGCAATAGAAAACGGCGTGGCGACCGCTTAAACCACAAAAGCCAACCGTGCAGTAAATATAAATAGATAAATAATTAAATAGTGGACTTTTTTTGGCTGTGCAGAAATCCCCGGCATACCACCTGCTGGTGGCCGGCCTCGACCGGAATCAGCCGTAGGCGGCAGCGCTAAGGAGAGAAGCGCTGCCGTCTTCATTAAGCAGGGTGTACCATGTGTAGGTTGACCAGACCCAGCACTCTGATGATGTGTACCTACCTACTTTAATACAATGAGATTACCACAGTTTACCTTGTAACGTGAATTCGCAGAAGAGATAAATAAGTTCAGAAAAAAACGTGCTTATCAGAAAACAGAAGTTAAATATTCACAATCTTGTTATTGTGAGGTCTAAGTGGCTACGGGTTCATCCACCAGTTTTTTGTGTAATATATTTTATAAATAATGTAAAATATTTCCGGCAATCTGACACTCAACGCCATCTAGTTTTCAGACTTAGTAGACTTTAAGCATGGCGTGTTTAGAACACGTAAACTCCATTTCACGAAAGAAGTCCCGCAGACGCAGCGCTGTATTCGCGCAACATAATGTTGCCAGGATTAAATATGGGGAAATCAGTGGAAATAATTTATCGTTCATTTACTTTCATTTTATTAACTAGGTACTACGACTCGAATATTTAGATAAGAAAAAAATTGCTTTTAATATAATGTATTTTTAATATAGGTACCTATTTAATGTTTATACTGCTAAGGTCAGATTAGTGAAAAATAAATCTTCCTGTAATTTCTAAAATATAAAAAGGAGATGTTCGACCAACTTTAAATTAGAAAAATAAAATGAAATTAAAAAGTTTTATTCAAAGTTTTATTGAATAATTATGATCGCTCATACTATGATCACTGTCAGAATCAGAAGAGTGAATAGAAACAGAATCAGATTCTGTTTCACTATCACTAGCCGTGGATATAATAAATCGATCCATTTCTTCATCCAAACATTTTGATTGATTTGTTCGCTATACGGCAATACTTTATCGTACAAATCAAATCCAGCCAAGTCGAACTTTTTGGTATGCGAGCGACTCTTCCCTGGGGTGACGATAACTTTAGAAGTACTCGCCGCTGTTGCGTCTTCTTTTGTAACTTTCGTTACAGTTTTCTCTGACACACCTGCAATAAAATTAACAAGTTTGAATGATTATTTTCGTATTTAATTACATTATTATTGTTGACTTATTTGTGACAATTTGACTATAACTTTACAATTTTTATAAAATCTAAATTTTAAAAAAATCTAGCATTAAAAAAATTAATTCCAATATGTAAGAAATCAATCGGGAAAAAATCTGTATATGGCAGCCCTAAAACTTACCTGTCATGGCGGCGACTCTCTTGCGAACATTGTTTATTGGTATTATAACACCGTGATTCTTGTGTTCCGCTTCACAGAACTCCTTCACTTTTAATATAATTTCTCGACCTGCACTTTTTACAAATTTTGGCATCGTAAATAAACCTTATAACGCACTAATCCAATAATAAACTCACAAAATTTCAACCACAACAAACGAACCTTGATAACATCGACAAACGACAACATGGCCGATCTCCCCATCTGTCAAAATTAGTTCCACAATTGTCCGCGGGACTTCTTTCGTGAAATGGAGTTTAGGAATGCGTTTTGCTAGTGCTGTTGTAACAATTTTATGAGCTGAATTAAAATTCTTTTAGCAGAGTCAAAAAAGTATCATAAACACATGAAAATAATTAGGAAGATTCACTCATATCAATATCATAATCATTGATTACATCTTGCCAGTGGTACAGAATCTGCCATTCTCCTTTAGTATTCGGCGGGTTTGATGGGGGTTTGTTTAAGAGGTATAAATCGATCTAGGAAGGAATCATTTTTAGAAAATTTACCAAAAAGAAAATACCGAACAAAGTGCAGTCATCCAGGTACTAAGTACTTAACATTGTTGCCAATCATCACTACATAGTAATAGGTCTACCTATGAAATTGCCGTTTTGTATGCAATAAGTGAAAGTATTTATTTTTTCAAACTTTTTTATTTCTGTTATTCGAAGTAATCACCCATGCAATCGACGCATCTTTGCCAACGCATTGGCAGTTTATTGATGCCCTTCTTGTAAAAAGCAGCTGAACGGGGGCAACAAACTCTTCAAAGGCATTTTGTACTGCCTCTCGGGAATTGAATTTTTTACCCACTAAAAAGTTGTCTAAATTTTGGAAAAGTAATAGTCGGTAGGTGCAAGGTCTGGTGAGTAAGGCGGATGAGGGAGAGCTTCCAACCCCAGCTCTTGCAGCTTGGAGACTGTCTGTTGCGCAGTATGGGGTCGCGCGTTGTCGTGAAGCAGCTGCAAGAGCTGTGGTTGGAAGCTCTCCCTCATAGAGTGATTCAAGAGGAAGGTTTTTATGTATAATAAATGCATAATATAGTATGGAAACACTTAATTTTCGAGGTTTTTAATGTGATGTAGCAAATAAACACATTTTTTGCGCTTACATTGCAAACGCTGGTTGCACCCTACGAGATAGATCAAAATAATGTACTACAGTATTGTACACCTTAAAAAGATCTACAAAAAAGTCCGCGACGGTATATGTCTATCTCTTAGGGATAACCCACAATAAACATTTTTTATTCCTTTCTTTTTACGAGAAATAATGGCTTATTTACGAAGCGATATTAAGCAATACAGAATGAATCCTTATGCAATTAAGAAAATTAAATACATTGTGCATTTAATATAGATGAAAATTGCTCTTTACTGTATCTAATTTAAATGAATATATTCGAAGATATTACAGATTTAAAATGCACGAATCGTGTCGTCGACGCGGCGGGGGCATCTAAACTCCACCCGTGCGAAGCCGGGGCGGGTCGCTAGTTTAATTATAGAAGGATAGACACACTTTCCCTTTATAATTAAAAACTTGGCAAGCTTTCAAAGGAGTTTTTTTTATGGTATAGGGTGCAAACGAGCACCGCACAGCGATTACCGCCGCCCATGGACACCCGCAACACCAGGGGCGTCACAAGTGCGTTGCCGACCTTTGGGGGATGGGGAAAGGGATGTGGGGAGGGGTTGGGGTATGGGCCTCCAGTATCCTCACTCACTCCGTGAAACACAGCGCAAGCGCTAATTCACACCGGTTTTCTGGGAGGCCGTGGTATTACTCCGGTCGAGCCGGCCCATTCATGCCAAAGCGTGGCTCTCTCACAGTCAAATACCACGGTTATATACAAAATACTAGCATCTTTTTATTTAAGTTACAGATATTCTTGGTCGTCCAGCATGGTTACGGGATGATCAACCGCCTGCTGTGGAAATCATAGAATTAAATTCCTCAAATGAAGAGATCTCAACAAGAGAACCAGATCTTGATGGCAGGAGGCACGCTTGGAGCTATGTAAATAATGAAGAAATGCAACAAATAGAAAACAGTTACAAGATCAACGAGCGAGCAAGAGAACGGCGGCGGTTACAAACCGCCGGCCATCATATTGCCGCGTACACGTCTCTAGAACCAAATATTCGAGACAACGGCATTAACTTCGAAAATAACCATCGTCTGCATAATTCAAAAACACATATTACCGACAATTTTAAGTGCAATCGTAATGTGAACTGTTTCGGTATGACTAGCAATGATTTAGCTGATACTGATAGCTCAACTTATGGAGAATACGGCGATGTTGAAGTAATCACGACAGCTGACGTAATCATGAGTGAAGGAAATGATTGGGACCAGTGTGATAATAACTTTTATAACAAAGCTGATTTAGATCAAGAAACACGAACCATTTGGATTTATTCGTTCAAAAATAAACATTTATTGAGAGATGATGATTTTGAAACAGTTCCTTCCAACAAAAGTTATAGCTCTTCGAATTCTACAGATAGTAGCGGGGAACAAACGAATAACACATCTCGTCGGATAGGGTCACCAACTCCTGGCACATACATTCCAAGGTTGGACCTTACATTAGTCCCAACATTGTCCACAGTCATGGAAACATCAGAACGTAACATAGAACCTACTCCGGCGAAATCAATCAAATCGGTTAAATCTACCAGTAGAAAACTGAAAGTACATTCTAACAACTGGTGTGTTTCTGAAAGTACTAAAGAAAGCGGAAAACCAATTAGTGGAAATGAGAAATCAACAAGTATAATTAATTGGATGAGTTTATCCCCAAGGGATCGGCGGCGATTTCTAAAAGATAGACCGGTAAGTGATACTTGGGTAGGACCATATTTACACTTATCAGAAACTTGTGCAAACCATAAAACAGAAAAAGTGTTACAAAATAAGAGTGATGGTGAAGATAGTGTAAGAGTACACGTAGATGTCCAGGTACATGTCGATAATGAGGCCAATGGTGACTCGTATAAGAAAAAGCCGAAAAGCGCAAAAAAATCTGATAAAGCAAACACAAATGTCAGCTCTATTAATAAGATAAAATACGCTGACGCTGCTAACGAAGAACTTCCAAAAGATCGGGGCGATAATGATGTGAAATTAGTCGCGCCAGTAATTCATGTCACTTCTGCACTTCGTAAATCTGATATCACGCAGCCAATAGAAAACCTAGAAGGTCCTGAATGGATCCACAATAGAGATGAAAAAGAAACCAATGGCCATGACTATGTATTGGAGAAATCAGAGTCCATCTTAGATACTAATGACAATACCGTTGATCAATTATGGATGAAAAACACGGTACCGTTTTTGAAGCCATCCGATTGGACAAAGTTTAAGTCAATAGCGGACACTCCCGTTTCGTACCATTTATCCCTCGGTAGCATAGAAGAGCGGAAAACGTGGTTTAGACGTTTAATAAATTTTCTTAAATGTTGTAAGTAAAATCAATTAGTCATTAAATGAAACAATGTATGATCTTCAAATTGGTGAATTTATTAAATTCAATCACTATCAACTTCCAGTAATTGAAGTAGGTACTTACACAAAATAAACCTGCTATTTAAAGGTACTTCGCAAAAGAGACTTCACGACATAAATAGTCATTAGCAGTTTTATGTACATACACAAGAGTATACTATCACAATATTGTACACAGAACGATGCTCTCGTTATGTGGTTCATATCTTAGTAGCGCTAAATTAACCAGCAACGTTTACAGAATTCATTTAGAAGTTATCCATACTATTATCTTATATATAAAATTCTCGTGTCACAATGTTAGTTACCATACTCCTCTGAAACGGCTGGATCGATTTTTATGAAATTTGGTGTGCATATCGGGTAGGTCTGAGAATCGACCAACATCTATTTTTTAACCGACTTCCAAAAAGGAGGAGGTTCTATGTTCCACTGTATGTTTTTTTTTATACCCCAATTTTTTTATGGCAAAACAACGTTTGCCGGTACAGCTAGTATCCTATAAATGTGAATGTAAGTTTGTTTGTTACGCTTTCACGCGAAAACTACTTAACCGAACATCATGAAACTTTGTACAAATATTCTTGGAGGTATTAGAATTAACATAGGATACTTTTTATTAATGCGAGCGAAGCCGCGGACGAAAGCTAGTCGTCAATAAAACTGATTATTTTATCTAGAAACGAAAATCTGTTTAGAAATCAGTAGTTTTAATCAATGATTTGGGCAGACGGTCGTGTTAGTGTTTAAAATATCGTCAAGGATCAATTTTGCGCTACTAAAACGATATGTCAAGCAGTAAAAAAATAAAACTCAAAATCCATAAGATATCACGGGAATGTTGTAGTAGTATCATGCATATTAGTACTGAAAACTATGCGTCCAAACTAAACAAAAATCCCAGTTTCATAGACAAATTAGGTAAAATGCATCATTATGGCAAGCCTAATGCCCAATTAGATACCTTTTCAATACATATAGAAAATTGCACGTTTGATGTATAAGCTAAATCCTTTCGAATATTTAATATTGATATCTCAACAACGGCATAAAGTTTTTTATGATTCTTTGGGTAATATTCAAAATCTTGCAAACAAAATATCAAAATTTCTAAAATTCAACTTGTAAAAATTCAAATTTCGTGTGTTGGTTTTGATTGAAGATTTTAAATAATCCCCGTATTTACAGATAATTATATAACATTATTTTGACTATAGGAGGTGATTGCTACAATATACTTTTACATTGAATAACTCCATTTCACTCAAAAGCGTATTATATAAATGGGGTTAGTCCACTGTTAGACATTGGTGCTAATTATGTTGTTGATCTCACTAAACTAAAATTGACTAAAATTTGTTGTTGTATTATATACTCTATTTTCAATTGTTTACAGTCCAGTTTTTGATATCTCAAATGATAACTTTCACTATACGCATGCATATTCAGCTGAGTACCAAACAAAAGCTGATTGGAGACACACAATAGAATATATAATCCAACAACAATTTTTTTTGTATTTTGTTTAGTGATGTCAACAACAGAATTGGTACCATTATCTCTCTACTTAGAAATAGGCCAAAATCTCTTTTCAAAGGAGAGGCTTGAAGGCCCATACAAGGGTAAATTTCACTAGCAGAGTAAAAAGTTGATACACTTAACAAAAAAAAATAGCTTTAATATTAAAAATGTTGTATTTGATATATTCAGGGAGCATAATAGTTATTTATGCAACTGTTGTATAATAAGGGGTATTAAAACACGCATGGGGGTGGTGATAATAGTATCACATGAGTGTTTTAATACCTAATTATGTTCAGCTGCATACAATATTTTATCTACACCCATGATATAAATTGTCTATAAAAGTTCTGAAACAGCTAGCTAAATGGCGAACAACAATGGCGGGATCGGACCTGAATTCGATTCAGTTCTTTTTTTAAATACGGCGCTGTGTTAGTGAAATGCGCATGCGTGACAATGTTCTTTTTTTAAAAAAGGAGTTGCATAATGAAATTTAGTACACATTATAACACTCGTTTGGGTGATGTAATGGTTATTATGACACCGGATGTTTTAATGTTGGCAATAAGCTAACTTTCAGAAACTTTTATAGAGGATTTATAGCATGGGCGTAGATAAATAAAGATATGGTGTAGTTTTAACGTTGTTGTCTTTATTTATGTTTTATCTATTTGCTAGAAAAAATTTGAACTATTCAAATCAGATTTTTTAACAGGCATGTTTCATTTACATTATAGTATACATCTACTATGAATAACTCTTTGTACTCAAGTAAATATATTCTCGAATCTGTAAAGGCAACCTATGTTTGTACGATACCAAGTTTGAGACCTGCTCTATGGGAATGCTTGTTAGGGGCCGTCCATTAATCATATGAGGCTTAAAAGGGAGGAGGGGAGGGGTTTGGTAAAAATCACTAAATATCACAAGGGGGGAGGGGAGGTGTAGTAAGAAATCACGAGTATTTTTTTTTATTTCTTCCGAGAGAGATTCTCTGCGTAGTGTACTATGTACTAGTACAATATTTAATTCTCGCATGATTACACCATTCTTTTAATATTATTTTTTTGCCAGTCAAAAACAACCTGCAACCTTTCTTTCGAGACATTTTTATCACGGTTCTTAATTTCAGAATAAAATTAGATTATTCTTTATACCTACACTTAAAGATAATATTCTAAAAATTTGCTATAAATACACGTGATTTTAGGAGGGGGTTAATCTTAAACCTCACCACTATCACCAAGGGGGAGGGGGGGGGGTCAAAAATGCTTAAAAAACATCACGTGATTAATGGACGGCCCCTTATGGACTTTAAAATGTACTGTATATTTTATAATCCATTAACTGGGGATAAATATATTAACTACATGATTTACTTTTAAAATGCTCAATCTATATATACTAATAATCACTGCGATTCAAATATCACACAACAATTTCATACGCATTTTACGTTCATAGTAAATGAAATAAATTAAAAAAATATAGTTTTGTTGATATATGCAACCTTGTTACATTTCCATCTCTTCGTTCTTAGTGTAGACATTGCAAAAAAACATTCAAGTCAGAACTGTATGGGCCAAGATCCTATCAAACCAACGCCACCCTTGTGTTCATTATATTGTGGATTATAAAGGTGGCTCGAAGGACCATTATCGAATATAACAACTAACAAGTTCTTCCATGGACACTTTGTATTTTCCAAAAACCACTTCAGAATTTTAGAAATAAACATTTTCTTATTTTATTTTTAAAATCTTGAAAAACTGATGATGTCACTGAGCATAAAATGCAGTCAAGTAATAGTCACCAATACAAAAGTGATATAAGTAGGTACACTCTTCGGAATTTATAAGTTTTAAAACAAATTCTTGTCGCTAATTTCATAAATGAGGTATTTAATTTGACTCCTTGATTTGATTATATTAACTATAAAGTATTCATTATAATTTAAGACTTGTACACCGATCGGTGCAGGTGAGTCGAGTTTCAAAAGCGTACTCAATATAGGTAGTCTCCTATTGATCTCATGGAATAAATTGTGAAAAACTTTTCTTTACTAATTCAACCCTAGAATACTTACCATGTTACTAACGTAACTAATCTCTAGTCGTTTTGACTTCACACGAACAAGCGCCTAAATTGAACATCAAAACCAGCGATTGAACCAAGACAAAGTATTATCATTACCTGCATGTTCTTTAAAGAAATATAGCTAATGACTATTTTGAGTCAAAATTACCTGGATTAGTATTCTAGGGTTAATGTTCCTATTATAGTCTAAATGTTTAAAGTTGGTCACTGCTTATAAAGTCACAGAAATTCATTAACAAAAAACAGTAAAATTGTGTAAAAAAAGTGATAATCCCCGACTCACTCGCACTGCGTCCAATATACAGAACGACGTTAAGTTGTAGCGCTAAAGCGATAAGTACTTCGGTCGTGTAGAGTGACAGGCAGACAGCGACACGTCGGAGAGAGCCTGGGGCGGGTGGGGCGAGCGGGCCCAGTGGGGCGAGTGGGCCCAGTGGGGCGAGTGGGCCCAGTGGGGCGAGTGGACCGCGTGGAGCGAGGTCACGTGGGCTCTCGGCGGATGTAGAACATGATGTATGGCTTGCAACCCTCCACGGCCGAAGCGTCCATCGCCCTCACCGTCTGGTCGTTAAAGTGGAACCACTGATCCCCGTTGATCGCGAACGCCGTGTAGTGACCTGATCCCGCACTGTTGGAAGAAAAAACTAGTTAATATTTTTTAAGTAGACTTAGTAAGTGAGATATCGTATGATGATCATAGAAAGCCATGCGTCGAAGTATAAGGTTTGGGTCGATTGAAGTTATACCACGGTCTGTCAAAATACGTATGTCACGGTATGTCAAATTAAGTATCTAAATCAATCAAAGTGGCGAGCAATGGCAGAGGCTTATGCCCATTATATTGGTGGCTCGAAAGACCATTATCGATTATAAAGGTGGCTCAAAAGACCATTATCTAATATAAAGGTGGCTCGAAAGGCCATCATCGATTATAAAGGTCAGACAAAAGACCATTATCTAATATAAAGGTGGCTCGAAAGACCATTATCGATTATAAAGGTGGCGCAAAAGACCATTATCTAATATAAAGGTGGCTCGAAAGACCATTATGAATGTCCCTAGTTATGTTAAAGTCGTCTTACCCCGAGCCGTGATGCACGATGACTGCGGCGAGGTCGTAGAGGTTGTTCCCTCGGCCCGAACGGCGAGTGTCAGGCACGTTGCTTAACACGAACCGAGACATGTCCAGAGCTCGCAAGGGAAACGATATGCTCGTGTCCACTTTAGTCCTGTGAACATATTATACATGTTTTAAATATGACGATATATCGTAGACATATAAAACTATCCGTCCACCGTAGACGAATAACACAAAGGTTCGTACTTGCAGTGAGTTCATAAAACGCAAACCTACGAAATAAAGCTTTAAAAAAATAAATAAAGACAACTAGTAGCACTAGGAATAAATGTTGTATTGCACTGGACTTAACAAACATACATGAAACGGACACAAAGACCATGCAGACTCAGAACAACAATTTGTGAATCACACAAAGTGTTGTTCCCATGTGGAGTTTGAACCATAAGACTCAGTGCAGTACCAACCACTACGACTATCCATGCAGTCAATGTGTTCATTTGATTGTTGAGATTCTAAATCAGTTTTCTGCATTAATAACGGAAATAACTTATGTATTTATACTCGTAAACAATGAAATAACGTATAGTATGAAAATAACTTACCTATAAAAATTATACCACCGGAACCTCTTCAGATGCAAACATAGAACATTAGGTAATCTGCGTATCCAGAATTGTTTGGTTGACTTCTGTTTACACTTACAACTGCTGCAAAAATAACGTTCCGTGTCCGCTAATTCTTCTACCTGTAAAATAAAGATTTAAGTCTTAGATCTATACTTATAATAAAAATGTAACAGGTCCAATTCTGTACATTTAAGATATTTTTAATTTTTTTTTGGAGGGCTCTCTATAATCGATACTGAAGCCAAAACTGTATTTTTTTTCATTATTGTCTTATTGTCTATCGTCTATGTCTATTTTCATATTGTCACGCTGAAACTACTGAATGGATTCAAATGAAACTTGGCATGATTTGAGTTCCTACTACGAGGTAGGACATGAGATACTTTTTATCCCGAAATTCAGCACGGTTTCTTGGAGAGAGGGGATGAAAGTCAAAATATGTACTTAGTTGTAATTCAATAACACACAGTCCGATTTCATTCATTCTTTTTTTGCTAGAAAGAAAAAAAAACGGGAGAAGTCTTTTTTTGTCCGCGACTGTACACTGCTAGTGGGAAGCTGAAACAGATTTGTAAATATGGCGGTACGAAGTTCGCCGGGTCAGCTATTATTAATATGTCTAGACATAACCTTTAATAGGGTAGATGACACCTTAGTCAAATTAGTTACTTTTTAGGGTCCCATTTTACCCTTTGGGTACGGAACCTGAACGGTACGGAAAACGGTAACAATTTGACTAAGGTTTCATCTATTGATGTGATGATGGTGCGATGGATGATTGTCATCACATACCAAACATACCTACATTCACACCTCACACTAACTCACGACGATATTTGTGGCTACTTACTCTAATTCAAGTTGTAACAGTTCTCAAACAACTTTTTTTTTTTTATTGTTATTAAGTAGATGTACTGGCGTGGTCAAAGCGAATTGTTCTCAAGTGTTCATAGTTCTTATGTATATTTCCTAGACGTAAAGCCGGGTCTCCACCGAACAAAAGTTGTCAATTTTTGTGTTGTAAACACGTGTTGGTGACAAAAGTTTTTTTAATTTCCTTGTGTTGGCAACAAAAATTGTCAACAAATGTTGAGAACAGTTTTTCCGTTTTTGGCGGTAAACGTCAAAAGAATAGGCTTGTTGCAAATATTTATTAGCTCTATGGTGACGCTTAGTACGAATGTTTTTCAAATTTTTGGCGACTCGGTGTAGATACAATGGAAACAAAAGTTGGCAAAAGTGCTGCAAACAGTTGGAAACATTGAAATTGCTAACAATTTTGGTGGAGACGCGCCTTAAGGGAGTAGGGCGCTGGCGACCGTAGCACAATTTATACTAGTACAGTCGTCAACGATTACTCTTAATCTTATCTTAATCTTAATTTAAAGCTTATAACAAAACCAAAATGTAAATAGGTTAAGAGAAAACTGTTAAACCATATGATGAAAATAAAGTTATTATTATTAATATGTGGTAAGTGTTCCCTGACCTGTACGAAGCTGGCGAGGCAGTCGGCGAGCGCTACAGTCCCACCGTCGTCGGGCAGCTCCAGCGACAGATCCAGGAACGGGTCGAACTTCTTGCTCTCAGTACCACAGGCCAGGCATCTCACCTACGGAATACACCACACTCAAATCACTTTCTATATCGGTTATATCCTACTCCTACTAATATTATAAACGCGTAAGTTTGGAGGTATGGATGGATGGATGGATGTTTGTTACTCTTTCACACTAAAACTACTAAACGGATTTGGATGAAACTTTACAGTAATATAGCTTATACATCAGAATAACACATAGGCTACTATTTGCAGCGATAACCGACATACACGCGGGCGAAACCGCGAGCAACAACTAGGTTTTTAATACTTATGGGTATTTGAAGCGTATGATTGCATTACATATAAATTCAAATGTGAGATCATTTACTTAAATTGAGAACGACGCAACATACAATTTCTGAAAAAATACGGGACGGGACGTGATATATCCTGTTCAACCAATCAGCGCGCGACTTGAGATTCGTCGATACCATTTTACAATCCTTCGACTGTTTGCAATCTCGCGAGATAGATTACAATCTAACGGTTTTGACAATCTTACGGTAACATATACATACATAAAATAATGTGTGTGTACTTTGTCTCACATTGCACATCGTTGTAACCACATAGCGAGCAGCTAGTTATTAACACAATTTCCAAATGTATATTTCATGTGCACTCACTTCACTCTGCAGAGTACCTCCGAATACCGCCGTGACGATAGACGCAGAAGGCGCTTTAGGCACGTAGCTTACTTCCGCCCGATCAGCAGGCAACAACTGCTGTAATTCTGTATGTAATCTGAAACGAAATATAATGCTTATAATTATAAATAATCAGTTTAAAACTAAAGTGTCTGTAAATTACAAAAGCCACATTCCATTACGAATGAAATCACTAAATATATCTTAAACTAGCTAAGTCCCGCTGTGTGTTACCCGCGGTTATTGTTGTACCGTGGGTGAGGTCGCGCGGCGAAGCTAGTCTAAAAAAGTTTACTCCTTATAACATTAGCTACCTATCAGTGAAAGTTCCGTCAAAATCGGTCCATCCGTTCCAGAGATTAGCCGGAACAAACAGACAGAAAAAAAAATTAAAAATTCATTTTTGAAATATGTACCGTGTATACACATACAATGACATATGCATTTAGTAAAAAGCGGTTATTTTAATATTACAAACAGACACTCCAATTTTATTTATTTGTATAGACTGCCCGACCCGTGCCCACTTCGTTGAACGTTAACCGCCCGCTTTTCTTTTGACTTGATTTGTAAATAGTATTATTTTAAACTGTTTTTTTTGTTTAATCATAATAAAATATAGCCTATGTCACTCCTGAATAGAAGAATTTTCAGGATCGGATCAGCACTTCCGAAGATTGCAACCATACAAACAAAGTTAGAAACTTTACCTCTTCATAATATTACTTTTAAATAGTGGCATATATTGTACATTTCATCCAAATTGGTTGAGCAGTTCAGCCTTCAAAGTGTTACAGACAGACAGTGTACTTTCGAATATATAATATTTGTATGGATTTCGTGATGTGGAGAATAAAGTACAACTGAATCTCAATGATTCAGTTGTACTTTATTATACTGTTGTACACAAACAACAATATCTATCCTATAGAGATTTTCGAAGCAGCGATTGCAGAGATACCAAAAAGGAAGGATTTGGAACCAAAGCATATCACTGCTAAGTTACATCACTTAAGCATAATGTTATTGATTTATATTAATGTCAACAACATACTATGACCTGGCGTGACTCCAGTATACCACCGGTCCGTATGCCAGGAAACCACCAAGCAAATTCTAAAAAATGTAATATATTCTTACCTATCTAGCATATAACGCAAAAATTCATGTGCGTCTTGTTGCTGATAACCACGAAATCTTGGAACTACTTTCCAGATCACGAGGAACAGGCATTCAGGAGATATAGCACCTTTTGAGCCACACCCACTGTTCAAGTTTATTAATACCTGAAACATTAAATCACTCAATTGAATACCAAATAATAGGTCTTTACCTATGAAATTGCCGTTTTGTATGCAATAAGGGAAAGTACTTCTTTTTCGAACTTTTTTATTTCTGTTATTCGAAGTAATCACCCATGCAATCGACGCATCTTTGCCAACGCATTGGCAGTTTATTGATGCCCTTCTTGTAAAAAAGCTTCAAAGGCATTTTGTACTGCCTCTCGGGAATTGAATTTTTTACCCACTAAAAAGTTGTCTAAATTTTGGAAAAAGTAATAGTCCGTAGTCCAAGGTCTGGTGAGTATGGCGGATGAGGAAGAGCTTCCAACCCCAGCTTTTGCAGCTGCTTCACGACAACGCGCGACCCCATACTGCGCAACAGACAGTCTTCAAGCTGCAAGAGCTGAGGTTGGAAGCTCTCCCTCATCCGCCATACTCACCAGACCTTGCACCTATCGACTATTACTTTTACCAAAATTTAGACAACTTTTTAGTGGGTAAAAAATTCAATTCCCGAGAGGCAGTACAAAATGCCTTTGAAGAGTTTGTTGCCTCCCGTCCAGCTGATTTTTACAAGAAGGGCATCAATAAACTGCCAATGCGTTGGCAAAGATGCGTCGATTGCATGGGTGATTACTTCGAATAACAGAAATAAAAAAGTTTGAAAAAATAAGTACTTTCACTTATTGCATACTAAACGGCAATTTCATAGGTAAAGACCTAGTATTATCAGACTTAATATTAGAATCCTTATCTTAAATTGTAAATGATGATGATGAATGATGGAATTGTTTGTTTCTTTATCACTGTTCCTGAGAGATACTGTTTTTGAGAAAATCCAAATTTATGCAAGAAAATTTGCAGGCTAAACCTAGTGATAACCCCAATATATATAAGGAGATTTTGGTCTGACATCCTAGAACCCTGGCTATACTTTAAATAGTTTTATTAATAGTTGACGAGGGGAGTTCATAATTATTTTAATAGAAACCATAATAGGGTATTACACCCATTTTTGAAAAATGTCTTAATTAGATTCTATAGTGCTATTAAACCACAGAAAAAAACTTAAAAAAAATAATCAATTGATAAGTGCCATAAAAAACATCCAACGAAAACTCTCTGCCAAAAAAACACTTAAGGGGCGCGTCCCTAAAAACGCGCGAAAAGGCACTTGCAGTTTTGCAAAACACAAACAACTCAATTCATATTTGACACTAAAAAAAATATCTCAGTAGTTTAATAAATCAGTCTACCAATCCACCGAGTGACATTTATAAAATAATAATTAATTTTTTATAATTCTTTATTTTTGTGAAAAAAAGCCTGAACAAAGATCAAAATCATCGAAATCGACCTTTTTAATTAGCACACTCTGTCCTATTTCGTGCTCTATTTTAAATGTTTTTTTCTTATTTCGCGAGAAAAAAGTATGGAGAAAAGATTTACCGTTTTAGTTTTTTATTAATTCTCACCAAAAAGCCATAATCTAAGGCTAAACATCATTCATTTTTAGCGACAAAAGTTCCATACATTTTAGTACGTAGATATCGTCTCCCGTAAATTGCAATAAATAAGTTTTATCGCGCTCAAAAAATTCAGTGCCCGCCGAATATTCAAGGTGACACCACGTCCGTTTGTAGTTCGCACTGAGCTCCCTAATACGTAAATGACAAGTTTTAGGGTGGGTTGCCAGTGAGTGTCGAATTTTAACTGTTAATTTGTATTCTTGAATTTAATTTAATTTTTTAAAGAATAATTTCAAAGAAAAATATTAGTATTTTTTATTAACACAGAACTTATTTTTATGTTTTTTTTTTAACTTGCTATGTATGTATATATCTAACTATATTTGTTAAGACGGAATCTTGCAACTCAATTTTGCAGATATCTTCAACCGATTGTGTTGAATTTTTGTAGGCATATGTATATAGCGTGACAATGCTATATTATGATGACATGGAGCTGATCTGATGTTGAAGCTGGAAGGTGGTCATAGGAACTTTGTAACGACGGAACCTATCGAGTTTGGAGTCGTTTGATTTGTCTTGACGAGTACTTTGAATACACTTTGACAGACCGAGACACTTTGAGAAATTGTTTTGAAAAATGCAAAAAAAAAATTTTTTAATGATTTCTGTTAGAATTGAATAACTACTACTGAAATAATGAAAGACCTTATAATTACAGTTTTATTTTTGACTGCATGGTTGGTCTAGTGGTTTAAGCGGTTGCCTCGCCGCTTCCTACTGTATCAGGTGTTGTGGGTCAAATCCCACATGGGACAACACTGTGTGATCCACGAATTGTTGTTCTGAGTCTGGGTGTCCATTGTGTCCGTTTCATGTATGTTTGTAAAGTCCCCCGCGACACAGGATTTATTGGATATATACGGAAGTTGTCTTTTTTGAAAAAAAAACTAGCTGAGCCCCACGGTCTTACCCGCGATACTACACCAACTACTACCTATCAGTAAAAATCCCGTCAAAATTGCTCCATCCGTTCCAGAGATTAGCCGGCATAAACAAACAGACAGACAGACAAAAATTGTAAAAAAGGGTCCCATCTATACTTTACGTCATTTCCATTATTATTCATCCCTTAATTTCGAATTTAATCAATTGGTGAATTGCAAAACAATAGATGCCCTATCCCTTACATTATCTGATATCTGTAATCTATATAAATAAAAGAGGAAGGTGACTGACTGACTGACTGACATACCCAGAGATCAACGCACAGCCCAAACCGCTGAAGTTAGAATCCTGAAATTTTGCATCTAGGTTCTTTATATAACATAAGTGAGCACTAAGAAAGGAATTTTTGAAATTCTACCCCAAAGGGGGTAAATCAGGGGATGAAAATTTGTGTGGGCGAAGCCCCGTGTAAAAGCTAGTATTATATATTTAAGGAAGTTTCCATTTCAAAGTTTTACACTCTTAATATTCACAAAACAAAAAGTGTTCTGTGTTAATATTAATTTTAAGACAAATAGTTTGTTTTTTAACTGTCTTAAAAAAAGAAGGAGTTTATAAATTAACTGTATTTTTTTATTTTTTTACCTGACCACGGCAAAGCCAAAAGAGGGTTATGATTTTGACAGGCTATGTATGTATGTTCATCTGTTCCCTTATAGCTCCTTAACTACTAATTAGAACTGGATAAATGAGGTATTGTTAGAAGTGTCTTGATCGTCCGCTGCTTATAGGCTATATGACGCGTCACTCAATTTAATGTGGCGCCCTCTAGCCGACATAAAGTACTGTATTAAAAACTGAATTTGACATAAACATGCCGTGTTTGGTATCATCGGAAAGGGTGTTACTTGTACATTTCAAATAGATATAGGTATTATTAGCATTTGCTGGTGACTTTGTTCGTATCTATTCAATTTTTTTTATATTTCTATGTTAGGTATTTAAAATAAACTTTGCATATAAATTATTATTATCACTACACCAAAACATTTTAAATAAAAAAAAAGTAAAAACTTAAATTAAAATAGAAACGTACCATAACTCTTAAAAACACGTGACTACGGCTTTTCAAAACTTGTTTCATACTTTTTCAGCGTCGTTTTTTGACAAAAAGTGAAAAAAGTACGTAAGTAATCTATGTAGTAAAATTTAGTCAATATGAGCAATAAAAGCGATCAAAAATTATATTTTTAAGAAACATTATGTTCCATTAATATAACATATATCATACAAATTTTATTTCATAACATAGCATTAAAATCCGTTGATTACTGTAAAAGATCTACTGTAAAATCTATCTACTGTAAAAGCTGACAGATAGCGCGAGCGACTTAATTTTATACTGTGTAAAAATATGTTATTTGTCCATGAAATGAATTAAAAATGAATAGGTACACTTGAACCCCATTCTCGGCCGTTGACGAGTTACTTATAGTCCGCGGGCTTTCCGATATGACAAAGATACATTGCGTGCTTTGTAGGGCATTTTAAACATTCTTCAAAGGCGAACAGTTAATGAATATGTAACTAGAAGAAAAAACCGAAAGTAAATTTATTAGTTGCCAGGGTTAGTATGCAACAGTGCCCGATGCGTTTGTGTGCATGTAAAATATGAATGTGGGTGTTCAATCACAAATTCCCACGCTCAGGGACTACAGTCTTAAAAGCGTAAAATAAACTGGTTCTTCATAAATTGCCTATACCTAATTCTTTATTTATTTAAATAGTAGTATTATAATGTGTGGGTACCTAGAATCTGTTTGAAGTCGGTGCCAAGTGTCTATCGCTTAGACTTTTGTAATTGTTCGTTTGTATTCTTTTTGGCTTCAAACAGATTTTAGGTACCTAGCACACATTATAATACTACTATTTAAATGAATAAAGAATTACGTATAGGCAATTTATGAAGAAGCAGTTTATTTTACGCTTTTAAGTGTTTTTTGGCAGAGAGTTTCCGTTGGATGTTTTTTGGAAGTTGGTTTTTTTTTATAAAAAGTTTTTATTTTTTAGTTTTTAGTGCAAACAATTGTAGGAAAGTAGTAAGTTGAACTATTTCATCAAATTTCATCATCAAGAATACAAATTAAGATCTATACGTACGTGTAATATTAAAATTATCCTCTAATCACTAACTGTTGAAGTATAGTTGAAAGTATATGACTGAAGGTCTTTAGATTCGTATGAAATAGGCTATTTGACAATATTGAAAGTAAACTATGGATTGTGGCCATCCTATGAGATAATAGCCTAAAATGACATATTTCACTATGAATTAAACAAAATAATGTGATTTTTTCGCAGATTGCACGAAATAAATTGTAACAATTTTTTGAAATATTTTCTGCGACGTGGACGCCTTGTGATTTGTTGCAACTCTGGTGACGTCACACGCTAGTAAACGAAAGATTCCTCGACTGAGTATTGTTCGCGTTTTGTGAATTTGTTTACTAGCGTGTGACGTCACACGTGTCATGTGACCAGCGCCATTAAAGAAATGTCGTTTTTTGACGCGGTTGTCAAACTTGAACTTTATCTTAAATTTTAATTCTATACAGTAGAAATTCCGCAAAATATTAACGCAGTGTGCTTATTACGTAATAAGGAATAATTTAAAACGATTTCCAAAAATCAGTCAAATAGCCTATTGAAAGAATTATCCTCCAACTCCTAACCGTTCAGGAGTTGTACCTTCCACCTTCCATCATCAGCTTACCTAAATAATTTGAAAGAATACGACTAAAGGTAACATATATACATATGATATTTAAAGATTTATCCTCCAACTCCTAATCGTTAAGGAGTTGTACCTTACATCATCAGCTCATCATCATAAAATGATGACTACCACACGCAAATACCCGTGTAACTTCAGAAAAAATACGAAAAACATAGTATGTGCCTATAACAAATGAGAGTTTCCCTCGATTTCCCTGGGATCCCTTCATCAGATCCTGATATGCTGGCAATGGGACCACCTCGGAAGCATACCATTTCGAATACAAAAAAAAAATCAAAATCGGTCCACAACTGACGGAGAAATCGGTGAACATACATAAAAAAAATAAAAAAAATACATACAGTGGAACATAGAACCTCCTCCTTTTTGGAAGTCGGTTAAAAATGCATTTATATTTTAAATTTTAAAATTCCGGATTAATAA
The DNA here is from genome assembly GCA_949125395.1 of Diaphora mendica. Taxonomy (NCBI): domain Eukaryota; kingdom Metazoa; phylum Arthropoda; class Insecta; order Lepidoptera; family Erebidae; genus Diaphora; species Diaphora mendica. Next base: position 19,333,274 of record OX421313.1, on the reverse strand, counting down.
AACCGAAAACTTTGAAATAAATTATAAAAATATTTTATTATTTTATGGACTAAAACTAACATTTTCCCACTGGTTTTTGCCTAAGGTATCTCAATAATATATTTATAGATTTTTCTCGTATACAGTAAAATACCCTATTATGAAAGAATATTAGTTGAATATACCTTTCTTAATTCTTCTGCCATGACTACATCATGCATCTCTTGTCGTGTGTAACTCCTAGAGTGATACACCTTTCGTCCATTTGTTTTCAATTCTAGAGATGGTAGTTGACTAAAATAACAACTGAACTCTTGTATATTATTAAGACTCTGCAGCACCGCATTCATAAAACACGTATTTCCTAAATTTTTTAATCCTACTATCTTTTTGTCTCGTAAAGTTTTGCCATTGTATGAGTTTTTCTTCTCTTTCGTTCTAGGCGCTTGTGTTGTGCTTTCTGTAGAACTACTACCGTCTGAATGTGTTCGTTTGCGAGAACGGGGTCTTAAACTTCTTACAGGTTCCTCACCCTGGAAAACAAAAATTTGTACATCGTAAATAATATTCAGTAACATTGAATGAATCTTATTAATGGCTCCCACACATAACTGCGATGCGATGCGGAGTGAAGTTCTTGCGGTGCATTCGTGCGAGCTCGCAGATATTTGCGATGCGTTGCGAATTCGCAGTTTTGTGTGGGAGCCCTATCTGCATGAAAGCAAAAGTAATTTAAGTTAGTACAATATATTTTTAATTCACGCCTTTCAAAATAGAGATCATACAATTTACTGTTAAAGCAAGATTGAATGTTCAAGGCATTAGGAGAACAAAAGTTGCAATGACATTTTATTCAGTTTGGAGTTTAGACATTTTTTTTTTAAATATTTTGTAGAATAATAACTATGGGGTGAAATAACAAACTCTAGCTACAATGACAATATCTGGATCTCTATATCACTATAACACATGTAGTCTCACCTTTATACTCTTTGACGGTTTACTTTCGCTACCCTCTAGATCAGCATTCAGTAAATCACTAAAAGAGCTAGTAGGTACAACGTCAGGTACTGTACAACCATTTACACTACCAATAGGTGATGTTGCTTTCTCCCCTATAGATACACTTGAGACGGTACTGTTACCAGTATCACTGCCATCCTTACTCTCTTTAACTGGTTCTGTCTTGCCATTCACTTCTACATTGTTCTGCTTTTGTAGATGTATAATATATTGTCTTATTTTATCTATCGTTTCATATTCCACATCATTTGAAACATAATCATCACATTTATAGCTGAAAAGTATAAAAAAGGAAAATTATTAAAAAAATTGTACTAATACTAACTACTACTGCCTATGACTGCCTCGTTGGTCTCGCGGTTGGCGTGTGCGACTGCTGATCATGAGGTCTCGGGTTCGATTCCCGGGTCGGACCAAATGTTTGTATGATCTACAAATATTTGTTTCGGAGTTTGGGTGTTTTCTATGTATAATATGTATGTATTTACAAAAAAAAAAAGTATATGTGTATTTGTATCAGTTGTCTAGTACCCATAACGCAAGCTCTGCTTAGCTTGGGACTAGATGGCGCTGTGTGTTAGAAGTCCGAAATATTTATTTATTATTATTTATTTACTACTTGTAAAACCCTCATTTGATTGGTTCATGTGCTATGCTATGACTTGAGCGCACTCCTATAAAAGTTTATTAGAGAGCGTAACATTTAATAATTCACCCACCCACAAAACTTCGTGTGCGTCTATTTTCAATCATGATCGGCTCCTATTGGTCAAGTGTGATGTTAACTATCCTATCCTAGGCACACCAGCAAAACACATTTACAAAATGGAGTTAATGGTGAGCACCAATGTGACATGAGAACTATAATATAATAGTTTTTGCTCGCGGCTCCGCCCGCGTATATGTCGGTTATCGAGTCAAATAGTAGCCTATGGGTTATGCTGATGTATGAGCTATATAACTGTAAAGTTTCATCCAAATCCGTTCAGTAGTTTTTGCGTTAAAGAGTAACAAACAAACAAACAAACATCCAGCCATCCATACTTACAAACTTTCGCGTTTATAATATTAGTAAGATAATAGGTTTAGTAATACACACTAGTAAGCTTATGCTTGTTTCATATAGCTTGTAGATATCAAGTTTGTAAAGCTTATTCTTGAAGCAGTTAAGTGAGGGAACATCTTCTGGAAGTCTGTTCCAGGCAGGAGTTAAATGACATTTTATTGTGTATCCTTTTTTCTAATTTCTATAATCTTTTGTAATCAATTGGCAATATCAATAATTTATATTTTATTGACCTTGAAATATTTCATGACTTATACATGTATAAGTACCACAAATTCATAAAAAAATTCAAAGTATAATTATGCCCTTTCCAAGATTTCTAATACAAATTTTATATATTTATGTAATGAATCTTAATAATGATACTTCCTCAATTATAGGAGAATACAGCATAATTACTAAAGAAGCAACATACACTAGATATATAGAATAGAGTAATAATCTTTATTGTACACTAGATAATACAGTTTACATAAAAATAATACATCAATTGAATGACCATGTACCAAATGGTGGCCTTATCGCTAATAATTTAAAATTTTAACAAAAAAAAAACAACTTCAATCTGGACAAATTTAAATGGGAACACACACAAAAGCACCAGCTTTCAAATAAAAATAGAATCATCAAAATCGGTTCACCCAGTCGAAAGTTATGAGGTAAACATTAAAAAAAACAGTTGAATTGATAACCACCCCCTTTTTTGAAGTCAGTTAAAAAGCAATTTCTTCCCGGAAACTAGGCAACCACACAATAGATAAAATATAAAAAAATACCAGTAAACAGAATAGACGTCACAGCTCATACAAAGCTGGTGGTCCAGGGATTCTGCATGCTGCTTTGCATGGCCATTGACATATCGGCCACAGTTCACAGCTCCACACTGCAGGCATAACCAGTTCTGATCCTCTACAGCACATTCTTCATGAAAAAGAAAGTAAAAAAATACACTTATTTTGTTTCTATAACAATTACAAATTAAAAATCAATAATTATTCTGATTTAGGCCCTAATGAATAAATATATGCTGTGTAATTCTACACTTTAATTAAAACAGAGAAGAAATTATTTAAAAGTTTTATTTTCAACATGTATAAAGTTTACATCTCATTTTCGAAATAGAAAACCTCTTTATTTTGGTCACACTCTTGAGGAAAGTACTACTAAATATTAAAACTGATATTAATAAACTACCTAACAGTTTACTGACAAATGTAAGGACAGCATCTAGTGTTTTAATTTTTTGTACAACCTACATAAAAATAAGATTCTTATTGGCTTGTTGAAGAAAATGCATCAAGAGGAAATAGAGGATCTATTTATTTCATAAAAATGTGTGTAATTTCTATATGTCGCCTTCAGATAGACGTAAGGTTGCCAGATAGAAACTTATCAAATCCGGGACAATTAAAAAAAAAAAGGACTACAGTGTCGGGTCGCTCGGTCGTGACTATGGTAAACATATCTTGTTTACCACTGAATATTGCCATTTTATTAGTCAAAGCTTTGAAAAACGACACGCCAAATTTGATTGGAGTCAGCAGTTCGAACTTGATTAAATTCATGGACATTCAGTTTCGCTCTTCAGTCCATAAACTATTAATTTGGCTAAATACTCTTTCGCAAAAGGCATTGCCTGTTAGAATTGAAAGAACAATGTTGTTATGTTTTTAGGTTTTCGGAATCCGGGACCTTATGGTCTAATTACTGGACACGGGACAGCGAAATTCCGGGGCAATCCTGGATTTCCCGGCCATCTGGCAACCCTAGATAGAGCGTATGTACACCACTGCAAGGGTATTGTTTTAATAATATTTGTATGCTTATCTTGCAGATACTAAGGCACATGATATAGTTTCTAGTCCAAGATTTTGCGAAGTTTACAAGATAAAAGATTATGTCCATAGGTCACATTTAGAGATAATTTGCAAATTTATCATTTCCGCGAATAGCTTATGATAGCCGTGACAAAAAAAGTTGTTGTCATACATTTAGTGGTAACGTGACCAATGCTATTAAAAGTTCCTAGTCCAAAATAGCCTATCGTGACATGTTTAGAGCATTATTTCAACCCACCGCATCAGAAATGCGACATCGTCAGTCACGGTCACCCATGTCGCGCCCCCCTCCCGTTCACTTCAAACAGCTGATTATTAAAGTTCGCTGTATTGATTTTTCAAAACTAACCTCCTACTACGAATACAATGCGGTTATTTTCACAAATATATGTAGTAGGTATACTGAATAACGGAACTAACTAAACAAGTCGTTTACACATTAATGAATCTATTTACCTGAACAGTTGAAGTTCTTTGTGATCGCCGTGTCCTCAACGTTAAAATTCTCTACCTTGATGTTATCTAATAAATGTAAACATTCCATACTTCATAATACTAAATAATGAAATTAGTAACACTGATATAATTCATAGATATTTTAGTAAAATGATGACTTTGATGACTAAAAACGCAAATAAATGCCTCAAGCTCAAAATTATTCGAAACAAGCAAGTAAGCCTGGCAAGCTTATTGAATAAGACTGGGCATGAGAGCGAGAGTTATATTTTATTGCTCATCCACACAGGAGTGAGCGAGAGCGGGTACGCAAACGCAACGCAAGCTCGTCAGAAAAACATAACAACTAAGATTCGTTCGGATACATTGAAGAAGGACAATTATGTTCTTCTAAACCATTCTCATTTTTCAAACACGTTCATTACCATTATGTACATAATACATACATATTTCATGCATACTAGTTTTTTAGCTATGTTAAATGTAGGTACTTGCTATTTTTTTAAACAGTTCATTATAATACGAAATGGTCCTTGTGTTCAGCGGGTGTTAACCCTTATAACCCTAAGTGCTAGGCAGGCTAGGCAGCGCTACGGCTAAACCGCCGCGGTTTTTAACAGCCTGATTTTGTAACTAAAGGAAACTAATGGAAGCGGCCGCACTGCCAATTTTTTACCGCGACTGATTTTGAAACCGCGACAGAATGGCCAGCGGGAAAAACTGCGAAACCGCGGGCGGTTCTGCCCGCCAGACTGCACGGTTGGCCTAGTGGTTTAGGCGGTCGCCGCCGCTTGCCAATTCGCCAAGTGTTGTGGGTTCAAATCCTACACGGGACAACACTTTGTGTGATCCACAAATTGTTGTTCTGAGTATGGGTGTTAATTGTGTCCGTTTCATGTATGTCTGTAAAGTCCCCCGCGACACAGGATGTTTATTCCTAATAAATAGGGAGTTGTCTTTTAAAAAAAAAAAGTGTCGCCAGAAGGTTACTTTTGTAACATAATGTTTCAGGTGATTTTTCACCTCTTGGTTACTTTTAGATTATACAAAAAAAATTGAGAGACTATTTAGCAGTATGAATATACTAAAAAACAAGCGAAGAAATAGAATGAGGTTAAATCTTTTATCTGCCAAATTGAGTGTACGCTGTGTTTTTTTTATGGAATAGGGGGCAAACGAGCAGACGTATCGCCTGATGGTAAGCGATTACCGCCGCCCATGGACACTCGCAACACCAGAGGCATCACAAGTGCGTTGCCTGCCTTTTAAAAAGGAGTACGCTCTTTTCTTGAAAGTTCAACCGTCGGAAGGCAAATGCTGCTTTGATTATAAAATTCCAGACCATTAAATTGTATCTATATTTGTTTTTGGTTTTCTGGTGGTTTTAGAAGTTGAATCTAGTGGAGAGCTAGTTTATCTGTTGTCAGCACTGTTCGCGGTTTTTAACCGTAGTGTGTGCACTTCGGGCGGTTTCGCGGTTTAACCGCTAGCGGGAAAAAACCGCAGTGCGGCCTCAGCCTAATATGGAGTGTAAAAATAAGGAGTACAATCTAGAAGTTAAAAAAGCGTCCGCCAAAATGCACTAATTAGGTGACGCCACTTGTGCAAAGAGTGTAAATTTAAAGAATTAAAAAAGATAATCAAATGTACTATTATTTGTATATGTTTGTCGGACAGGATACTACGCAAAGTTTTTAATATACCACAATTTAATTATTTGAATATGTTTGTCAGACACTTACTACGCAAAGTTTTTTTAATTTTTAAACCACAATTTTATAAAAAGAATTAAACCGATATCATACTCTCTTCTCACTCCAGCGCATACGTGGTCGGTTCTCGAACTATTATTTAGTCATGTTTGACGTACAATTTTCCCTTTAAGGCCGAGGCCGCACTACGGCTAAACCGCCGCGGTTTTTAACAGCCTGATTTTGTGACTAAAGGAAACGAATGGAAGCGGCCGCGCTGGCGGTTTTTTACCGCGACTGATTTTAAAACCGCGACAACCGCAGGCAGTTCTGGCAGTGTTGCCAGAAGGTTAATTTGTAATGTTTCAGGTGATTTTTCATCTCTTGGTTACTTTAAGGTTATACAAAAAATGTTGAGAGACTATTTAGCAGTATGAAAATATTAAAAAACAAGCAGAGAAATAGAATGAGGTTAAATCTTTTATCTACTATATTTAGAGTGCGCTGTGTTTTTTTATGGAATAGGGGGCATACGAGCAGACGTATCGCCTGATGGTAAGCGATTACCGCCGCCCATGGACACTCGCAACACCAGAGGCATCACAAGTGCGTTGCCTGCCTTTGAAAAAGGAGTACGCTCTTTTCTTGAAGGTTCGACGGTCGGAAGGCAAATGCTGCTTTGATTATAAAATTCCAGACCATTGTATTGTATATTTGTTAGTGGTTTTCTGGTGGATTTAGAAGTTGAATCTAGTGGAGAGCTAGTTTATCTGTTGGCAACACTGTTCGCGGTTTTTAATCGTAATGCGTGCGCTTCGGGCGGTTTAACCGCTAGCTGGAAAAAACCGTAGTGCGGCCTCAGCCTAAGAGCCCATCAAAGATTGTACTCCTGACCTCTATACTCCATGCCATCGACCTACAGTACATGGACTACGCATACCTACAAAATTATCGTGCCTACCTACACAAGAAGTTGGCGCATAAAATGACTGCCTTTAGGGTTGTACCTATGTAGAGTGACTCGAAATGTCGATATCGATATTTAACTGAAATATTTAATAACTTGCAAAAATAACGATAAGATTAAATAATTATAGTTAATTCCGATTGTTTTTTATTATTTATAATGGATGGATTAAATTTTGAATGATGGACCTAAGACTAAAATCCAAAAATGAAAGCTGGCCATCACGGGACACCCGGCTAGATATGATATGATCGAAATATTACTTAAATGATTCTTGGGCTTCTACCCAAGAAACCGTAGGCCATTAGGAGTGCTACACTGTTTGGTGACTCCATTGTGGGTTAGGAGAGTGCTAGTCCTCTCCCTTTTCCCACCTTTTAGGCGTACATCACCTCCTCCCAAAATGAGGCCGTGGATTCCTCTTGGAATCCCTAAAATCCTGGTCTTTCTGTAGTCTGGGAATAGATGATCGTAGGTGAGGTTTCTCAAATTATTATTTTAAAACCATTTGTTATCGGCTATGAAAACAGCCCTATCCGTTATATCAGAAACAAGACTAAAGAAAGAACAGAATACCTCCGCTTTCAAACCAACGAGAATGTATATCGTTGTTTACCTATTTTTTCGTAGCTCCGACGGTTCTGGGATACCGATATCAACATAGAAAGTACTTATATTAAGTTGACATTGAGCGAAATAACAAATTGTGTAAATAATACACGTTTAACATAGTTGTAATATTTATTCATTTATTCACACATTCAGGTTAGGGCACTGCGCAGTCACGTAATCGCGTCACGTCGAGAGTTCTGTTGTAGGATGTTTCATGGAAGTGCATCGAGCAGACATACCACATTTTATGTTGAGGGTTTATATTTTCCAAACCAATGATTTCGATCCATTTCTTTCTTAAAATTTCATTTACAGGAAATCTGATGAAGAAAACACCATGTTAACATTTTTTTTTTGTAATAATATAAGTATCGACACTTTAACTCTACCATCACTATCCTTAATGGTCTGTAAACAAATCAAAGTGAAACAAAGCAAATAATACCATTGAGAACCTTAAAAAAACTAACAAACGTCTTCGGAAATTATAAAAAGAATATGTTTAATACAATACAATAAACACAATCGAAAAATATTGAACAATTTCAATGCATTTTTGTACTAACCTGTAAAGAGTCAATGTACAATGATTCTTGTTTTTTCTTGAACCAAATTGTTTAATGGAGCACGAAGGCATGATTTTCATGTCTAGGGCAAAGCCTTGGATACAATAAAAACCAATTTAAAGCCGTAATTGGCACGAAAACAAAAACAAAATTTCCAACAACAACCGCTTGACAGCAGATCTACCTCAGAATTTGGTGCATACAATGGCGTCGCCGGGCACGAATTGACAAGTGTATAGCGAGCTTAGTGAGGCGTAAGCGAGGAAAAGAAATAACTAGTCTGCGTTAATGTTTTAACAAGCAGTATATTGTTTATAAGGCCACAAATAGGTTTACACACAGGAAGCATAGTACATTAGTTAACACAGGAAGAAAACAGCGATTTATATGAAAATAGATAAAACACATAAAAGTTTGCACGGTACGTAAACAAAATTAGCAGCGGCGCGAGTCAAAGTGCGCGCAGCCTCCCGGCGTCGGTATACGTTCTCGACTGGCGAGGCGGGGAAAATCGAGCGCGCACGACGGTGCGTTCGGGTATCCTCGGCGCAGCGGCGCCGGCGGCGGTCAGCGTCATTCGTGAGACGATATAATATGCTGCCGCCACATCAGCCCCCCTGGAGACCGTTAAGGTCGAAAAAAATCGGGGAACCGCACTCGGCGTCCGGATCTAGTTCGGTGTAGGGCATCTGGCGTAACCGGTGTTGCCGGTTTGATTCCTTCTTGGTCTTTTGGCGTGAGATCGAAGAGCAGGTAAGCTGGCTTCAGTCTGTCAATGGTTACCGTCATCTCTTTACCCTGTACGTCAATCTTGAAGGTTTTCTCGTCTCGCTTTATCACTTTGTACGGCCCTGTATAAGGAGCTTCGAGTGATCGTCGCACAGCATCTTTTCGCAAGAACACGTATTCTGCAGTTGCAAGCGTCTTAGGTACATAAAAAGTCTTCTGGCCATGATGACTTGCAGGTGTTGGAGAGAGGCTCGACATATGGGAGCGCAGTTGAGATGCGAAATCAGTAGCGTCGACAGGTTCGCGTAAGTGACGGTCTCATGAACTCTCCTGGCAGCCGTAAGGGTTCGCCGTAAACAAGTTCTGCCGCTGACGACCCTATATCCTCCTTCCAGGCTGCACGTATTCCCAGAAGGACTATGGGAAGGACTTCAGACCACTTCTCGTTCGCATGGCACATTATCGCTGCTTTTAGTTGTCTGTGAAACCTCTCAACCATTCCGTTTGCAGCTGGATGGTATGCTGTGGTTTTTGAGTGGTTAAAACCGATCAATGTTGCAAGTTCTTTGAACAGATGTGCTTCGAACTGTCTCCCCCTATCTGTTGTTATTGTCTCCGGACAACCATTCTCGGATGGTCCTAGGGTGTGGGAAATTCTGTATGGCGCTTACCTTTTCAGGAAGGGGCTTCGTACTAGCAGACGATACGCTGTAGCCTAAAAATTCGACTTCCGACTCACCAAACACGCTCTTAGAAGTGTTTATGACAACTCCATGGTCTTGTAGACGTTTGAAAACCACTTCCAGGTGTTCCACGTGCTCACTGGTCGTCCGGGACGCCAGTAAAATATCATCTATGTAGGGAAAACAGAACTCCAGGTCTTTGAGAATTTCATCCATAAATCGTTGAAATGTTTGAGCCGCGTTGCGTAGGCCGAAGCTCATAAATGGGAACTCAAACATTCCAAACGGGGTTGTGATCGCGGTTTTCGCTACATCCTCTGGATTTATTGCTACCTGGTTATATGCCCTAATCAGGTCGATTTTACTAAATACGGTACAGCTAAGAAGATTGTGAGAGAAATCTCCGATGTGCCGAACCGGGTATCGGTCAGGTATGGTGCGAGCGTTCAAGGCACGATAGTCGCCACATGGTCGCCATTCGTTATTTTTCTTTGGGACCAGGTGTAGCGGAGATGACCAGGGGCTATCAGACCTTCTAGCAATACCTGTTCTTACCATTTCTTCAAACTCTTTCATCGCTATACGGAGTCGGTCGCGTGCTAATCGGCGAGGGCGGCTAAATAAAGGTGGGCCTGGTGTAGTGCGAATATAATGGAGCGTGCTATGCTTCATCTTGCGCGTAGACAGGTCCCCAGCAGGACGAGTGATGTCTGGAAACTGTGAGAGCAAGTCATAGCGACGAACCAGAGACAGATTTTATTTGGCATATTGCAGATGATGCAGGCCTAGCAAAAGCGCTTAGCGAGGTCACATTATCGATTAAGCGATGGTGTCTAGCATCCACTAACAGGTTGAAGTGTGATAAAAGTCTATGCCTATTATTGGTTTTGTAACGTCAGCTATGATGAAACGCCACACAAACGCACGTCTGAGACCAAAGTCTAACGATGATGTTAACCAGCCGAAGGTATTAATCATTGAACCGTTAGCCGCAAAAAGTTCATAGTCAGTTTTCACACATTGTCTATCTCGAACATATTTATAGGGGTATACGCATAAGTCTGAACCCGTGTCCACTAAGTATTGCACTTTACTCTTACGGTCTATAACGAAAACACGGCCACCAGATACACTATTGCAGTCACGCACGGCCGTTTTCACTGACTGCTGCGTCCGTTTCCCTCACGAAATGTACACGGGTCCCTACACTTTGTTGACTTGGTTCCGAACCGTCGATGGTACCAGCAATGCCCCGAGCCAGCACTTGAGCGGCTCCGGGACCGACGACGCCAATGCGGAGAGTACGCTCGCGACCTGCTGTGTGAGGACATCGATGCGCTGTGTCAAGATGTCGAGAGCAGCTGTCGAGTTCTGGGTCGTCGCTGTCAATGTGGGCGCTGACGTAGATGCTGCGGCTACCTGGGGTTGAAGCGCGATCTCGTGGATCTTATCCACTATCTGAGCTACGGTGTCAAGGGGTAGTTCTGCTTGAGCCGCTATGATAGCCTGTTCGTGACTTGGTAACCGACTCGTCCACAGCGATCGGATGAAGTCGTCAGGCACTTCAGAGCCCGCCAAGTCCCGCCGTTCCCGTCCTTCGTAAGACAATATAATATGCTGACGCCACAAGTGCATGACGTCACTCAAAAGTGTTGCCAATATTAGTCTTCCCTAAACTATGTTTATCTCTCTTTTCACACCAAGGTAAACGTAAGTTAAAAAGAGACAAAATGATTTTTTGTATATATGTGTCGATCTTATATATATTTGTATAATGAATTGTTCGTATAGTAGAATAGGGCATCTCCTTATATTTTCTTTACTCATTGCTCCATGCGCAATATGGTGTGTAGATTTATGGAGTACAATGTCTGATGGGCTCGTATGGGGAAAAGTGTCCGTTCTGTCAAACATGACTAAATAATAGTTCGAGACCCGACCACAGTGGCGCTAGAGTAAGAAGAGTGTGATATCATTTAAATTCTTTTTATTTAATGTGGTTTAAAAATTAAAAACTTACCGTGTGCGAGAGCCATGCTACGGCATGACTGAGCTGTCTCGACCAGAGTGATACCACGGCCTCACAGAAAACCGGTGTGAAATAGCGCTGTGTTCACCGAGTGACTGAGGATACCGGAGGCCCATACCCCCCAACCCCTCCCTCCATCCGCCTCCCCATTCCCACAACAAAGGCCGGCCGCATGCACTTGTGACGCCTCTGGTGTTGCGGGTGTCTAGCGGCGATAACCGCTTACCAATAAGTGATGCGTCTGCTCGTTTGCCCCCTATTCCATTAATCCCATTATAAAATGGAAATAAAATGAAATGAAATCATTTATTCTGCAATTAGGTTACATGAACACTTTTGCAAGTTAAACTTTTTTTTGAGCAGATGAGTTCGGCCTTTCCTAACTGGCCTAGCCCTGAGAAGAAAGGACGAAACAAACTCAGGGATCACCGTCTCTTTTAAAGTCCAGACAATATGCAAAAGATATTATTTCAATAAAAGAAATACGATAATTACTATTTGAGTCACAATTACAATAATCAGTAAAGATAATAATTTTAAAAAAATGTCAACAATAGCAATAATTGAAAATGAATTTGTTTCAAACTATAAATTATCGTCACATCAAAATAAATTTAAACATTCAAAATAAACAGCATGTGCAGAATGGGCAGCTCAATCCCAGGCGGTTTTATCATCAAGATATTCTGCTATGGTATAATACCCCTTTGCGGATAACTTAGATTTTATGGTATTCTTAAATTTCTTTAATGGCAAATTCCTAATATCAATAGGGAGTTTATTGTAAAAGCGTATACATTGTCCCATGAACGAGTTGCCTTCTCTGTGGAGACGAGTGACGTGAACACTAAGATTATGTTTGTTTCTGGTATTTACAGAATGAACATCACTGATTTTAGGAAACTTTGATTTTTTTTTTGAACATAAACTAAATTTTCGTATACATATTTTGTAAAGATACAGTCAGAATATTTATCTCTTTAAATTTGGAACGGAGAGAAACTCGAGGGCCTAATTTATAAATGGCTCGTACGGCGCGTTTTTGTAAAACAAATATGGCATTAATATCTGCACAGTTACCCCAGAGTAGGATACCGTAACTCATTATGCTATGAAAGTAACTGAAGTAAACTATTCTAGCTGTATCAACATCAGTTAAATGTCGAATCTTTTTTACAGCAAAAGCCGCTGAGCTTAGCCTACCGGATAGTTTTTCTATTTGGGGACCCCATTGTAACTTAGCGTCAACAGTAATACCTAAAAATACAGTAGATAGAGATAATGGTTGGTAGAAAACAGTTATTAATTAACTTATTATTCCGTTAGGGAATTCCTAAAAAAAAATTCGTGTCCGTCTTATCATTTTAGAAATGCATTGTAGGTGTGTATTGAATTTATTAAGTAGTTCTTGTATGTATTTTCAAAGAAACGGACACTTTTTACATACGTTTTTTTACTTTGCGCTGCGGCGTTAACTGCGGGGAACACTAGCGGGGCTCAGCTAGTGTTAAATTCATAACTAATGTAGTTTTAGTTCACTACGTTGAACTAGGTGGCGCCAGTGGCAAAAATGAAAGTCGGTGTTAACGTATCCGCCATCCATCTATAAAGGTGTTCCGAACCTATATGAACATTTTTTTGACAGGCAGCCATTTCAAGGAAAGAGTTGTGGAAGTACTTGTGCTGTCAAAGTCCTGGTGTTTCAGACGTTTTCTTTTGTTTTCGTAGTGATTTGTGCTTATTTATTTACTTCTCGCTGTATTAGAAAAGACTATTATGCAGCAGGAATCATGGTGCAGTGTTGTATACAGGTCGTAAATCAAATTCTCGGAAAAAGACTGTGGATTATCTTTTTTTATGTAAGTTCCAAATTTTGGTATATTTTACGTGAAAATTATGATTTCTAATTGTGTTTAATCATTTGTTATGCTTTTATTAATACATAGTTCTTTTAGTTAGTGTGTATCAACAAGAAATTCGGTTTTAATACCTTGTTTACCGTATCGCAAAGTGTTGTCATGTATTTTATTGATAAAAACAAAACTGTGTTAAATATTAAAAGTTATTTACAATATCATTGTTCACACTAATACATGAATTGCAAACAGCAAAATAACGTGAAATTAATATACCACGTAGGTGTTGTAACGTGGTAGATATATATTAGACGGTATCATTTATAAATAATCGATTGTACGCAAGTTGATTAGTCGAGTTGGTAGGTACACCACTATTTGCGTGTACCTTATTTAATTGCTGTCGGTATATGGAGATTTTAGCATTTCGTGCTACAAACTTAAACCACAAACTGCTTTAAAAACTACCTAACTGCCGTCGTTGTGCTGAGCTTGGTGCAACTGTTAATTGTGAAATTGTTAATAGTTTACCTATACGTAACCCGAATATATTTCGGGTCCACCCTACGGGTTAGCATCCACCCTACGGGTTAGCATCCACCCTACGGGTTAGCATCCACCCTACGGGTTCGCATTCGACCCTACGGGTTCACGTCCACGTTACGGGGTCAATTCCCCCACGGATTCGAACCCATCCACGGGTTACCAGTTCACCCCACGGGTACGAAGCCACCTTACGGCCAGCGGCCAGTCTGCGGCCAGAGCGTCGGGTGACTCCACTGTGCCGCGTCACCGACGAAGGGGCCGCCACAGGCACGTCCTAAACCGTGCGCGACCCCGATTCATCAAAACCCTGAGACGAAATACCCGCGACCCTGACTTTAGGCTACCGGAGCATTTCTTTCCTTTATTTTAAATATAGTATTGTAAATTATTACCTTCTTTTATTTCTAGTTAACCACGTATAAAGGTTACAGTGTGATGTTTCTACAATGATTACATTTTTTTTGTTTCTACTTTTGGAACACAATAACAGATTAAATACAGATAATATGTCTTTTGTTTTCAGTTGTGGAAAGAAAACATTGGCATGAAAACATAAAACCTCAGTTTGCTCACAGCATTTTGAAGAAAAGAAAATTTGAAGAAAAAATTAATAAACAAAATTTTGATCAGAAGACACAACCAGAAAAGTTCTTTATATATAAATTTATAATGGAGCGTTTCGAATATTTTTTCAAATGGAAATTCTGATCATGAAAGCACTCACAGATTAATGTTGATGAAGGCAATTATTTTAATTCATTTAATTATCACTACATAGTATAAAACAAAGTCGCTTTCTCTGTCCCTATGTCCCTTTGTTTGCTTAAATCTTTAAAACTACGCAACGGATTTTGATGCGGGTTTCTTTAATAGATAGAGTGATTTAAGAGGAAGGTTTTTATGTATAATAAATGCATAATAAAGTATGGAAACACTGTTAATTTTCGAGGTTTCTAATGTGATGTAGCAAAAAAACACATTTTTTTGCGCTTACATTGCAAACGCTGATTGCACCCTACGAGATAGATCAAAATAGTGTGCGTGTGAACTGAGGGACCATAGTGATATTTTTGTTTGAAATTTTTATAAGATTTAGTAGTAGGCTCAAAACAATTGTAGAACAAATATGAGAATTTGTAAAAAGATATGTTAAAAACTACAGCCCTTTAAGTGTGGTCCCTCAATCCTCACATACCATCAGCCAGATCTCGGCAAGTATGTAAAAAAATAAGGTATTGTGACTGCAGACATTTAGAAGAGAATTTGTAAAGATATATACTAAATAACTGAGCACAAATCATCAACGATTAAAAAAATACAACGACTACACTGTGGTCCCTCAGTCCACACACGAAAGATTTTGTTATACTGAATATTATCACATCAACGGAATAAAATCTTTATTTTCTTACATAATGTTTTAGAACAAGTTTATAGCAATTTGTAAAAAATAAATTTAAAAAAAATACCGACGCACTTTGAAGATATTTATAATTAAAGCTGGTCCCTCAATCCTCACATTCTCAAACATACTTGCATGTCTAGCTGCTAGACGACTAAAGTATCACAAAGTGTAGTGTATTAAACTTTTTGTAAAAAGTTTCTACAAAATAATAGGTATGTTTAATTGTGTGTATCTTACCTCTAAAATGAGATTATAGCATTTCAGTGATCCTATGAACAGATATACGAGTAGTGTGACCACACAATGAAAAAAAATGTAGACTACCAATATAATTTTTTTGTAATATTCGAAACCCAAGGTTGTACGGTAGATTTAGTGTTATGTTACATTACGTATCTTTACAAAGCATGAAATAAAGTAGCTTTTAGACACTTATAACCATTTAGGCTATGTTGAACCGCAAAATAACATATAAATATTCATAATAGTTTTTTTTGAGTCTCGATAGAGGGCGTTGTGCATTCTATCTGAATCGCGTTATTGTTGTTGTCAGTCCAGTAGTATAAGAAGCCTGTGTAATATTTTTATGTATCCAGCTCAGGGAATCAATACAATATTTTAGAACAAGTGACAAGTTGTAGTTTTATTCACTCGACTTAGTTACCCCTCCAGTGCAATTGTGTTGTTCCCATTAAATACCAGGCAACTCTTGGTATTTACGATTGGTCCATCGAACCGGATTATTTTTGAGTACAACGGTCCAAGCTTGGACCGCCTCCCGTACTCGCAGCGGATTGGTGCGGCAAGGTACGCGGAGACCCTGCACCGGCTACGTCCGGAGCAGACCGCTTGTTGGAAGCGGTGAAGTTGGAAGACAGCGGCAGTGCAATAAGGTGACGTCACGGAGACATTACCAAAAGAGCTTCGTGTTCGATAGTGACATCACAGACGAAGCGACTTGAAGCTTACCAGGATTCATCACAGAGGGCAGCACCAGTGCGATCAATTGGAGTTGTGAGTGTGAAGTGAATTTGTGAGTACAATTTATTTTATATTTGTTCGAGATCATCAATACTAATTAGACAAACAATTTTGAACCGTATTTACTTGAAGAATTTAACATAGAACTTTTGTGAGAAAATTTTGGACTTAGAATAATTTTAAATATTAGTTTGTAAGTTGTTGCATGTTTAGTTAAGGACTTAGAATAGTTTTATAAAAACGAGGGAACGGGGAACCTATGCCCGATTGGCCCCGATAGTTAAACTATTTTAAAACACTTGTAATTTTTTCAAGAATATTTAGCACTTAGGATAATTGTACAGGTTATTGAAACATAGCTACTACTACTTTGGTTAGGTACAATTTTAAAAGTTTTACTTTGAACTTTTGACAAGAGTAAGTATTTGTAGAGAGAAATAGGTTCTTATTGCATGTGATATTTTAAGTTTAGTATAGTTTTTGTTTGGAGTTAACTGTATAAGTTTTTACAATTTTTGTATTTTGTTAATAAAATAATAATGGAGGGTACAGTCAATATTTTGCAAAAAATACAAACTTCTGTTCAAAAGGGTTTCGTTAACTTCAAGAAAACTCCAAAGGAAAGACTTACGTTAGAATATGTTGAAACTAGGCAAGAACTGTTAGAACAAAATTGGGCTAACTTTGAGAGTGCGCATTGTAAATTATATGAAAAATATAGTATCGAAGAGATAGATCAAAAGGTAGAAAACATTTATGATTCAACAGAAGAAATTTATATAAATTACAAAGCTCACTTGAAGACAGTTCGTAATAAGATTTCGGTGAAAGTCCCAGCACAAGAAAGTGAAACGGATTCTTGTAATAGAAAAACTAGTGCGTTTGTTAAATTACCTAAAATATCGATTCCTACATTTTCGGGAGAGTATAGGGAATGGGCTACTTTTAACGACTTATTTAAAGCTTTGGTGCATAACAATGAGTCTTTAAGTGATTGCCAAAAATTACACTATTTGAAAGATCATCTTAGGGGAGAAGCTGAGCAATTAATTAGATACACGCCAATCAGTAACGCTAACTATAATCAATGTTGGGAAATTTTAGAAAGACGCTATAATAACAAAAGACATTTGGCTGATTGTATTTTGAAGCGTTTATTTGGTCAAAGGCGTTTACTCGAGGAGTCGGGTAAAGGTATTAAAGAGTTATTCGACACAACCAATGACTGTTTAAAGGCACTTACAAACTTAAACGTTGATGTGACTACGTGGGATGTAATCATAATACATATTATATCGTACAAATTAGATTTTGAAACGCGTAAACAATGGGAGCTTAGTATCGGTCACCTGAGTGGTAATGAATTGCCATCCATGGAACAATTTAAAGCATTCTTGGAGACAAGGTATCGAGCTTTAGAGTTCGTGGAGCCTAATCGGTCTTCGGGTCATCAGAGTAGAGGCTTAATGGGGCAAAATCACAAGGTTTTGTTGGCCACGAATTCATCATCAAGACGTTGTGAATACTGTCAGGAGGTATCACACAAGCTTTGCTTCTGCAAAATGTTTGCTAAGCAACCTGTACACGTTAGACGCGATTTTGTAACTAAGCGGCACATTTGTTTTAATTGTTTGGGCAGTACACATAATGCTTATGAATGTAGAAATCCAGCTACTTGCAGAGTTTGTAAGAAACGTCACCATTCTTTATTACACCCGGTCAGTGCCAATAACAATAATAACACATTAAATGATTCGTCTCATAATGCAAACGGTGATAAACCCATCGTGTCCTGTCTTTCAACAGGCACAATCCTCAAGCCGCGACAGGTTTTATTAGCCACTGCTCTAATAAAAGCCGAGTCTAATATCGGTCATCAACAGATAGTCCGAGCCTTGCTTGATCAAGGTTCACAGGCTTGTTTTGTTACTGAAGCCACCGTTCAATTACTGAGGCTAAAGCGAATTCCGATTCAGGGATTCATAACAGGGTTAGGTGACAGTAAGGCTACTGTAGCCAAATATATGGTGAATATGACCATTCAATCCCGCGTTGAGCCCAGTTTTCAACTACAAGTGAGCGCTTATGTGTTGAATAAAATAACGACGTACTTACCAGAGAAAAACATCGACACAGATAACTTTGATTGGATCAGCACCAAAGGGCTATATCTCGCAGACCCACAATTCAACACGACCAATAAAATTGATCTTCTGTTGGGTGCGGATGTTTACAGCTGTATCATTCAGGAAGGTATGGTGAAGAGTCCTCATGGTACTCTTGTCGCACAAAGCACTACCTTAGGGTGGATCCTGTCTGGTACAGTCGATACCGCAAATAAGAAGCATATAGCCTCAAGAAACGTTAGTGTCATGCATGCTCAAATAAACGAAGATGATAACCTTAAGAAGTTTTGGGAAATAGAAGAAACGAAAAATGTAAAGAAAATACTAACCCCGGAAGAAGAGAGATGTGAGGAGCTATTCAAACAAACAACGAAAAGAGATGAAAATGGACGGTATATCGTGAAACTACCATTTAGAGATGAGGATCCCCAATGTAAGGCGGGAAATTCACGCGGCATCGCTGAAATAAGATTCAAATCACTGGAACGAAGATTAGGCAAGAATGAGAAATTAAAGGAAGAATATACAAAGGTAATCAAGGAATATATACAGATGGGACATATGAGAGCTGTAACGCCAAGGGACAGTAAAAAGGAAATAGCAGTTTACTTACCCCATCATGCGGTAATTAGAGAAGACAAAACCACTACGAAAGTTCGGGTAGTGTTTAACGCATCTGAAAAAAACAACAGAGGTGTATCACTAAATGACACTCTGATGGTCGGTCCGACGCTGCAGGCTGATTTGCGTCACACTATTTTAAGATGGCGCCGACATGCTGTTGGGATTGTGGCTGACGTTATTAAAATGTATAGGCAGGTACGGGTAGCTGAGGAGCACGTCAAGTTCCAGAGAATTTTGTGGCGAGATAATCCTGAAATGCCATTGCAAGACTACGAATTGCTTACTGTCACTTTCGGTACAGCTTCGGCACCATATCAGGCAGTTCGTACGCTTCATCAGATTGCTTATGATGAAGGAGATGAGTATCCACTGGCTCGTAATGTCGTTTTAAATGCATTCTACATGGACGATTTGATGACTGGGTGTGACAGCCTGGAAGAGGGAATCAACATATACCAACAAATGACAGCGTTATTAAAGACAGGAGGGTTTCAACTGCAAAAATGGAACAGCAATTCTAAAGAAATGTTAGAAGTTATTCAAGCAATGGACACTAGTAACAGAAATGAGCAAGTAAATGAAATGAAGCAAAATTATAGTAGCAATTTAAGACATCAAATAGAGGAAGGATTCAAGGAGCAAGATCAAATACAATTAAACTTAGATAGTACAATAAAAATATTAGGTCTTATCTGGAATCGTAGAGAAGATATTTTTCAGTACTCGGTTAATCTTCCCCCGGCACTAGCTACACCTGTGACAAAGAGAATGATAATTTCTGAAATTTCAAGACTCTTCGACCCACTAGGTTGGTTGGCTCCATGTGTAGTGCTTGCTAAAATATTCATTCAGAAATTGTGGCTTACAGGACTTGGCTGGGACGAAGAACTAAGCACAGTGT
Source organism: Diaphora mendica (assembly GCA_949125395.1). Classification (NCBI taxonomy): domain Eukaryota; kingdom Metazoa; phylum Arthropoda; class Insecta; order Lepidoptera; family Erebidae; genus Diaphora; species Diaphora mendica. The sequence goes on along the minus strand of OX421313.1, from coordinate 19,313,196 downwards.
TAGTGAAAGAGTGGAGTACGTACCGTGATGAACTCGCCCTAATTACTAAAGCCCGGATCCCTCGTTGGTTTGGTAGCAGACCTACTGACGATCTGGAGCTACACGGCTTCAGTGATGCCTCTGAGTCAGCCTATGCCGCAGTTATTTACTTACGTAGAATTGATGTCACAGGACAGGTACACGTCTCTTTAGTGGTAGCAAAAACTAGAGTGGCTCCCTTGAAACAAATAAGTATCCCGCGACTGGAGTTGTGTGGAGCAGTACTGATGGCACAACTACTAACTGAAACAGCAGAAATTCTGAGCATTCCACGAGAAAAAATTACAGCCTGGACGGATTCCACTGTAGTTCTATCCTGGCTTAATAGCCATCCAAGCAGGTGGAAAACGTTTGTCGCTAATCGTACGTCCGAGATTTTATCAACCACAAATCCAAATCAATGGTTTCATGTCTCCACCAAAAACAACCCTGCAGACTGCGCCTCCCGAGGTCTATTACCCAGTCACTTGATGGAGCATCAGTTATGGTTTTCGGGGCCATCATTTCTGAAAATTCAAATGATCAATTACGAAAGGCCGAAGGATATAAAGATCAATTTGGAAGAATCTGTACGCGCTATTTGTACACATATAGCAGTGGTTCCAGGCGATTCAATTATAGAACGGTTTTCTTCCTTACCAAGATTACTCCGAGTAATAGCATATTGCAGAAGATTTCTGAACAAAGGAAAAAATCCAGCGACATATTTACAAAAGCGAGAAATAGAAACAGCTTTAAACATATGCATTAAAGAAGTACAAATGGACAGGTTTAGTGAAGAATATTTACAATTACAAAAGAGTCAGAACGTAAAGTCTAAAAGTAAAATAAATTCATTGTGTCCCTATCTTGACCATCAAGGTATTATGAGAGCAAAGGGCAGAATCCAGAAATCGAACCTAGATGAGCAAACAAAACATCCAATAATACTGCCTAGTGATACGCATTTAACGGAACTCGTAGTAGCGGACGCTCATCTTAGAACGTTTCACGGAGGTCCACAGCTCATGATGGGTTATCTGAGAACTGCTTATTGGATAATAGGAGTTAAAAATTTGGTTAAAAAACACTTTCGGAAATGTGTAAAGTGTGTTAGATATAAGGTTAATAGTCAGAACCAATTAATGGGTTCTCTCCCAACAGTACGCTGCACACCTGCAAGACCTTTTTTACATAGCGGTGTTGATTATGCTGGTCCAGTCCACATACGCACCGCTAAGGGCCGTGGACACCGTGCATACAAAGGCTACATCTGTCTGTTTGTATCTATGTGTACTCGCGCTCTTCACTTGGAGATTGTTAGTGACATGACCACTCAAGCGTTCCTTGCTGCATTCAGACGATTTGTAGCTCGACGAGGCCATTGCGCTAAATTATGGAGTGACAACGGTACCACATTTGTCGGTGCCTCCAAAGAGCTTCAAAACTTAAAGGCTATGCAACCTATTATAGCCGAGAATCTCGAATCCAATGGCACTGAGTGGCACTTTATTCCGCCACGCGGTCCTAATTTTGGTGGACTGTGGGAAGCAGGGGTGAAGTCCACTAAGTATCACCTGAAACGTGTGATAGGGGAATCGACACTTACCTATGAGGAGTTGAGTACGCTTCTGATCCAAGTAGAAGCTTGTTTGAATTCGAGGCCTATAAGCATCATTAACTCAACGGACCCTGGTGAGCCCATGCCATTAACTCCAGGACACTTTTTAATTGGAGAGTCTATTTTAAATGTACCCGACCACTCGTATGAGAACTCCAATGTTACTAGTTTGACGCGATGGCAATTCGTACAAAGAATGTTGCAATCATTCTGGAGACGTTGGTCTTCAGAATATATTTCTAACCTCATGCATCGCTATAAGTGGTCAAAACAAACATCAGAACCTAAAGTCGGTGACATAGTTCTAATAAAGGAAGATGATTTGCCGCCAAGTCGTTGGTTATTAGGTCGTGTCGAACAAAAACACCCAGGTAACGATAACATTACCCGCGTGGTCACATTACGTACAAGCTCTTCGTTGTTAAAGAGACCAACCTCGAAATTATGTATTTTGCCTGTTTTAGATTAGGTAACTTTTGGATTGCTTTTATTTTATAGTTGATTGTACAAATTATTAACAACTGCTTATAGTTAAGGTTTTAATTTAGCTACTTAAGATTGTATTTTTTTACCTACTTTTAATGTAAAACTCTTTCGTGTTTTTTGGATGAGCTATCGAAAGTATATTTATTATTTATTTGTGTTAAATGATTTTTTCAGTACGATTGTATTTATTTAATATGTTATACCTACATTATTCAGAAGGACATTTCCTCACTAAATGTCCTTGGTGGGCGGCATGTTGAACCGCAAAATAACATATAAATATTCATAATAGTTTTTTTTGAGTCTCGATAGAGGGCGTTGTGCATTCTATCTGAATCGCGTTATTGTTGTTGTCAGTCCAGTAGTATAAGAAGCCTGTGTAATATTTTTATGTATCCAGCTCAGGGAATCAATACAATATTTTAGAACAAGTGACAAGTTGTAGTTTTATTCACTCGACTTAGTTACCCCTCCAGTGCAATTGTGTTGTTCCCATTAAATACCAGGCAACTCTTGGTATTTACGAGGCTATGTTTCGAGGAAGCTTTATGTACTTATAATATCTCAGTATTTTACAAACCATTATGGTAACGTAGTTGTATTATTTATACAGCTCAGTTTTATACGTTTTATTAACACATAAAATTGAACATTTAAAAACACAGGATTTTGTAAAATATTTACAAAAAGTTCGCGATAGTACCTATCGCGATCTATATTAATATTATAAATTTTAAAGTGGCTTAGTCTGTTTCTCTATTACGCTTCCACGGCTAAACCAATAACAGTGCCTGCACTTGGTAAGGCATATAACTTATTGTAATACTTTTGTTTAAGTATGTGAAAAAAAGCTAGATAGAACTTTTTTTCACAAAAAAGAGTCATTCGCATTTTTTGCCAGGGCGTTACAGTACGGACCAACAAATCTTCTTACATTCATTAACTTATAACCAAATTTTACGTACTTAAACAAAAGTATTACAATAAGTTATATGCCTTACCGAGTGCAGGCACTGTTATTGGTTTAGCCGTGAAAGCGTAATAGAGAAACAGACTAAGCCACTTTCAAATTTATAATATTAATATAGATCGCGATAGGTACTATCGCGGACTTTTTGTAAATATTTTACAAAATCCTGTGTTTTTAAATGTTAAATTTTATGTGTTAATAAAACGTATAAAACTGAGCTGTATAAATAATACCACTACGTTACCATAATGGTTTGTAAAATACTGGGATATTATAAGTACATAAAGCTTCCTTGAAACATAGCCTAAATGGTGATAAGCGACTAAAAGCTACTTTATTTCATGCTTTGTAAAGATACGTAATGTAATATAACACTAAATCAACCGCACAACCTTGGGTTTCGACTATTACAATAAAAATTATATTGGTAGTCTACATTTTTTTTCATTGTGTGGTCACACTACTCGTATATCTGTTCATAGGATCACTGAAATGCTATAATCTCATTTTAGAGGCAAGATACACACAATTAAAGATACCTATTATTTTGTAGAAACTTTTTACAAAAAGTTTAATACTCTACACTTTGTGATACTTTAGTCGTCTAGCAGCTAGACATGCAAGTATGTTTGAGAACGTGAGGATTGAGGGACCAGCTTTAATTATAAATATCTTCAAAGTGCGTCGATATTTTTTTTAAATTTATTTTTTACAAATTGCTATAAGACTTGTTCTAAATCATTATGTAAGAAAATAAAGATTTTATTCCCTTGATGTGATAATATTCAGTATAACAAAATCTTTCGTGTGTGGATTGAGGGACCACAGTATAGTCGTTGCATTTTTTTAATCGTTGATGATTTGTGCTCAGTTATTTAGTATATATCTTTACAAATTCTCTACTTAATGTCTGCAGTCACAATACCTTATTTTTTACATACTTGCCGAGATACGGCTGATGGTATGTGAGGATTGAGGGACCACACTTAAAGGGCTGTAGTTTTTAATATATCTTTTTACAAATTCTCATATTTGTTCTACAATTGTTTTGAGCCTACTACTAAATCTTATAAAAAATTCAAACAAAAATATCACTATGGTCCCTCAGTTCACACGCACACATCAAAATAATGTACTACAGTATTGTACACCTTAAAAAGTACTACAAAAAAGTCCGCGATGGTATATGTCTATCTCTTAGGGATAACCCACAACAACCATTTTTTATTCCTTTATTTTTACGAGAAATAATGGCTTATTTACGAAGTGATTTTAAGCAATACAGAATGAATCCTTATACAATTAAGTAAATTAAATACATGGTGCATTTAATATAGATCAAAGTGGCCCTTTAAAGTATCTAATTTGAATGAATATATTCGAAGATATTACAGATTTAAATGCACGAATCGTGTCGTCGGCGGGGGCATCTGAAATCCACCCGTGCGAAGCCGGCGCGGGTCGCTAGTTTAGATATAAGATTGGATTGGATTGGATTAATAACTAAAGAAGTTTCTGGACTAAATTAATATTGTTTAGGAACGAATAAAAATCATTAGTAAAATGACATATTTTTTATTTGATTATTATTTCCGTTAATATTATTCTTTCTCTTCTTTCTTACATATTTAATATGAATATTCATTTTAAATTAGTCCTTTAATAGTTTATCGATATATTAGGATACAAGTAAACAAATGAGTCGCATCACTATGGAAGGCGGGGTCGACGCCATTTTAAGAAAAATTTTGGCTTCACGTTTTTCACACTATTTCATAATTCATCCTCTCTATTCTTTAATCAAAGATTGTACTCCTTACCGATGTAAGGGGAAAATTGTACATGTACGTCAAACATGACTAAATAATAGTACGAGAACCCACCACGTAGTCGCTGGAGTGAGAAGAGAGTATGATATCGTTTTAATTCTTTTTATTAATTGTGGTTTAAAAATTAAAAAAACTTTGCGTAGTAAGTGTCCGACAAACATATTCAAATAATTAAATTGTGGTATATTAAAAACTTTGCGTAGTATCCTGTCCGACAAACAAACAAATAATAGTTGATTAGATTATCTTTTCGAATTCTATAAGTGCATTTTGGCGGACACTTTTTTAACTTCTAGATAGATTGTACTCCTTGGCCCGTATTTTAAAAGGCGTCTCAGTCGTGAATCTAGTTTTAAGAAGAGATTTTATTATTGAACGCCTCTTGAGACAAGATTCACTGATCGTTAATCAAGTGAGTAAAGATCAACGAATCTCTGTTTATAGCGATGTTAAACGATGTTTATGTCAAAATCTCCTCTCAGGAATAGATTTTGACAGATGTGATCTGTTTACCTGAGACAAGATCAATCTAGTTTCAAGTGGTAATTTCTAAGGCGTTTTATGGGAAACTAACATATTTTATAATGATGTTTCTGAACAACAACGAAAAATTTACTTTACCTTACTTTATTTACGAAAGAATTATTTATCATACACATTTCAATTCACTTTATTTAACGTTAATTGATATTCAATACACTTAAAACACATATTTAACCATTTGTTTCAATTAATATCACTCACAACTTTTTGGTTTATGACAAAAAGTTGTATTATTTTTGTAGATTTAAAAACCAAAACATAGTTTGACACTTCAACATGACAAGTATTGATAACAATTTGATCGTTCCGATATAGGTAATATCTAGCCATTTATTTTAATATTTAATTTAGGGCGAGTTGTTTGTTATTATTATGTTTACATTGATACACTAGCCAATAGTGTATTATATATAAACTAATAATCAATAATATATAAATTATGTTTGTTCAATATATTTTGTTTATTATAATTTGTTTGGAACAATAATTTCGATAATGCAGAAACGTATCAGAGAACATACTGTGAGTTGAGATTAGATATTGAAACTAGTTTCAGCTGAGTAGAACTCAATTCTCATTCTATAATAAGAGAGACGCTTGAGATTTGATGAGAACTTGAAACTCGTTTCAGCTGATCAGAGTTCAACGGATACTTGAGACGCCTTTTAAAATACGGGCCCTTATCTCTACACTCTGACTCCATGTGCATAGGCTGCGCTTGTGTCAACAAGACGGCGTAGAACTATTACATTTTTTTTAATCAAAATCATTATTTACGAATCTTGATCAGTCAATAAAATGTTGTTCTGCTGCATAATACAATAAAATCGATCTAATTATTTCCTCGTTTTCTATGTAATTGACATTTTTTAAGATTGTTTTAAAACTCTGTCAAACAACGCCATCTAGTTTTGAAACAAGCAGATTTTTAACATGCTAAGTTTAGAAAAAGTAGGAGTTTATTTTGTAATTGCAGCTGTAACAACTTTTTGAGAAGAATTTAAACTCTTTATCCAAAGTTCTAAAACTATGAAAATTACATAAAGAGTTGGATGATTTCCTTTACAAACGGTACAAGTCTCATAAACATCCATTGCGTTTTCCTAGTGGTACTGGATCTGCCTTTCTCCTATTTTAAATTAATTTGTAAACTGACTCTTGCTGATGTGCTTAGAGATCCTGGTGTACATTGCTACAGCTGGCTCGTTCGTTATATTAAAACTTGCATCATCATGATTGGTCTTAATCATTAACAGCTTTTGATATTCTACTGCACAGCTGAGTCTCTCTTTAGAAAAGAGGTTTTAACCTACAATACCACACTGATCTGATGGGTTGGTTTCAAGTTTTGCAGAACACATTGTTTATTTATTACAATACTTACAAATAAATAACATTTAACTATATTTCATTAACAGCCTAGTAAAACTTCACAATACCACATAACCATGTGGTCTATCTGTGGTGGTGGTTCTAACCTTGTGTACACTTGCCAAATTAATTTGTTTTCTTAGTGACCATTTAGCCAGGGATCTCTTAATAGAAGACATTAAAAACATTATTAAGGATCATTGAGCTGTTGTATCAAAATTCCAAATCCCTGATGAGGGAAAAGAGGACATTTACTAAACTTTTACTTTAATTTGTGTTGGATGTTGTTATCATTATACGGGTCATGATTTACTATAAAAACCGGCCACTGTTTATGTTACAAAGTAGGGATGTCGGAAATGTGAAAAAGTATCGATATATATCGTATCGATATTTTAAAAAAATATCAGTATCGATATTGATATTTTTATAAAAAAATATCGATATATCGGTATGATTTGACAGAGAATTGCCAACTTACAAACCAAATTAAAAAGCAGCAAATCGAGTCAACCACAAACAAAAAATACTTTTTAACCCCTACGCAAAAAGAGGGGTGTTATACGTGTCTGTCTGTCTGTGGCTCCGTAGCTCGCGAACGGTTGAAGCGATTTAAATTTAGTTTTTTTTAATGAAAGGTGAGTTACGGGCGAGTGTTTTTGAACATATTTGATGAAAATTGGTTGAGTCGTTTAAAAGAATATATGTGGTGGGAGAAAATATTGATAGAAATCCGAATTTCAGCAAATTTACCCAAGTAGGGTCATCGCAAATGAAATAGCATCACATGCACTTTACAAAATTAATTATAAAAATAAATGAAAAATATTTAAAAATCGGTTGGGCCGTTTGAAGTTAATGGGGCTAAAAGTGGGGATGGAAAACAGAATGGCTATGAATATATCTTAATGTTGTATCAAATGAAAGAGCACTGAAAAAGAATATTAATGACTTAATCGAGTGTTCTTAGATTGGTGTGTACCTAAAAGAAGTATAAAATAAAAATTAAATTAAAGAAACTCAATCTTAAAATAGGTACCTATGTATGTACGAGTATTAATAATTTAAAAAAAAATACATTTCGTAGAGGACCGCTACAAACCTAACAATTCAATCACAAATAGTAAAGTATATATAACGCGATGTTGGTGTTTCTTTAATTATATTTTTTACTTTTAAAGGAAACTTTTCAAATTTTTAACTATTTTTTTAAGTTGTTATTATAAAAAAAAAGTTGGTCTAGAAAAGTATCGATTTTTATACCTTTTCGATACTTGGAATTTTATATCGATACATCGATATATTAAATATCACTCAAAGATATCGATACATATTAAAAATAATATCGATATTTTTTCAACAAGTCTATTACAAAGTGAAACAATAATAGCATGAATACAACACCACTGCTTGTTTTAAACAAACACTAACATGGTAGAGGTAACAAGTGGAGCCAACAGGTCACATTGTGGTATCCAAGGGACGGAATTAGGGAGCGGAAGCGTCCACTAAGATGGGAGGATGACCTTCGTATGGCCCTGGGACCGTACTGGACAAGAGTCCCGGCAGACATAAAGCAGTGGAGGCAGTTGGAGGAGGCCTATGTCAGGCGACACACCGAGCTAAGAGACATTATATAGACACAAATGAAACCAAACAAAGGGGAACTAGCTCGGAACAAAAAAGGCTACATCATCATCATCAACATGGTAGAATGGGTCTTCTGATAGAAAACAAAACTTATTTATGGAATATTTTTATTAACCTTAATTACGTCTGCCACCATAACCTCCTGATGTGGTAGGCTGTGTGAGTTGGAGACCATTGATATTGTTGAAGTCTAACATCTTCAACATGTCCTTGGTGTCTGGGTCTACCTCAATGATGTCATGCTCCAAGGCAGATACCTCTGGTACATAGTTGTCACGTCTCTCACGCTCTTCTTCTTGTAACTTGATAGAGATTCCTCTGACCTGAGAGTGCCTGAGACGCCTCATCAAGTGGGTAGCGAACCTAGCACAGAAATTAATTTAATAAAAATGGACATTGTATTATTTGACAGACTAGCACACAATTTGAATTAAGAAATCACACATGTAACAAAAAGTGTTGCAGTAAGTTGTAGTTGTTTAGAAATATTTCATAGTACATGTTTTCTGTTTACATCTTGGTAATTTTAAACAATTATCATAAAAACATGTTCAACGAAACCGTGAAAAGAAAACGTTAAATAGTATTACCTATCGTTAGATGAAAATACTCTGTGGACTATGTTTTCGATGGATATAAGTTAAAAACTAGGACAGAACAAGACTTACCCAGCAATTTTATTGCGAAGAGGTTTCGTAGGGATTATGGCAATCTCTTCGCATATCCTCTTGTTTGTGTCAAAATCCAGGGTCAACCTGGTGTAGTACTTTTCAATGATAATCTTCGCCGCTTTCTTCACCGTTTTCGTTCGTACACGACCCTGCAATAAAAGAGGTTAACTTATAAATATGCATCGCAAGTAATAGCAAATATCCCAAAAGTAACACTGTAAAACACTTGATTCACAATTTCACATGATTACAGAGATTTTACTTGATTACACATTAAATATTTTATTTACCATAGCTGAAACACTCAGTTATCTTTCACTGACAGATACGAAAGACCGAAGAAAAGAAAAACTGTTTTTTTTTTGTACCGTGACTTGAACGTCTCACTTGTCTATGATATTTTTTACTGATATTCTCACTATACTACACTGACTAGTGTTACCAACTCTCTAAAATATTTGTCCCTTATGCACAAAACCTTTGATCAAATATATTATAGATGCACAGTTCCATACAAAAGTAAACAAAATAATGTCCACGTTTCTATACGTACTTAGGTACATGTATACCTCTTGAGATATAGCGAAAAAAGTCCTGAACTGGCATTCAGCTCAACCTAATTTTAACTTTAAGCAATTGACGTACGGACGGAAATAAATCCATCTTAAATTCACTACATATTACCTTTTAGTTTGATGACAGGATAGGACAATAACATTTTATGACTCTTACAAAAATCAGAAATAAAACAACACATGCCCAAAAACAAGTGTATTGAAAAATTAAACTTAACGTATTACAATAAAGCACGTAATAGTACAAAGAATAACGAGAGTTACATTCCACTGACACTAAATAGTGTGTTCGCGTCATATCGCTTCTATTTGGAACATTCATGGAAAAAATGGAGTTGCTTAAGGTACTTTTCGATTTAAAAAAAACGATAGTTGGATGGACCAACAAATAATACATTCTTCACACAATTATTATTTCTTCCTTTGATTCTGATAGCTAAAAGTTTGAATAGAATTTTATTATAAATTATGATATGTATTAATTTAGTATTGAATATTCCACCTAGATATTAGACCTTCTATACGTGTTTGTACTTATACATATATTGCACTGTTCCATAAGTTGGACTATACCTAAACTGTAATCATCAAAGATATTTTATTATTTTATATTCCAACTTATAGGTTTTTCAGATATTAACGAACAGACATACATATAATTCTAAATTTTGGTAATCACGTTTAGAATCTGGTATAGACCAACATTTATAAACAGTTTGTAATTTTGATAAAAATACATATATGCAGATCGAATTAATAACCTTTTTAAAGTCGGTTAAATATTCTTAGTAGATTATAATACCTACCGGTAAAGTTACTAAGGCTGTCTTTTTTATTCGCAATTCTTTTTCTATTGTGTACATATCATCTTCACAAAAATGGTTAGAACACACCACACTAGATGCATTTGGTTTATATAAATTTCGAAAAACTTAAACAAAAATAAATCTTCAATTAACCTAAAAAAAAAATTGTAAAGGCGACTCCATCATTATCCTACTGACTTTGTTCGCTAGCACTAGGCTTGTCTTCTTTTCTCTTATGGGCATCGCACGTGAGTGTGAAAGGGATGGATGCGTACATTAGAAGCCGTTGTAAATCACAAATTTTATCAAAATATTAATAAAATTAGCCTTAAAACATAACGAAAATACTACAATATGTTACATTACAGATAGACTTACTGAAAATATGATATTCCATCCTTCTTTTGCACTTCTAGAGTGTAATTTTTACAATTTTGTACTACGCACTTCGGCATTCTAATTGTGTAAACACGAGCGCGGCCACCATTGCCACCAACCGAATGAGAGCGAAACAAGGCATATTGTTGTTTTATGCCTTATTTTGCCGGTGCCACTTTTTAAGCGGCAACAGTGCATCTATGATATTGTTACGAATAATAATAATCGTCAAGCCTTATCTGCGCACACAAATACACACACACTTCTTATCGATCTCCTGAGGCAAGGAATAATGGACCTTGTTTCAATATGCATAGTGTCGGATATCGATTGGTTGTTGCCTAATTATTATTTACTTCGATTATTTTTATTAGCGTTTTTTACTAGTAGATTCTCGTGTTTTATAGGCGTTCCTAGAAATGAAAGAGTAATAATAATATGAGTATAAATAGAGCGCCTCGCGGGTCGCAGGCAGTTCAGTACAGTTTGAGCTAAAGTGAGATAAACATCGAAGTGATATCAGCGATCAACCTAGCAACCTCGGCGACCTTTAAGGATTGTAATTCAGAGTTGTATTGTGATTTTAATAGTGGTTTTTAATAAAGTCTCTTTAGCACGTCAAAAGGCTTCTTTCTCAAATAAATCGAACCTTAACACGTAACAACTGGAGTCAGAAGTGAAATTTGAGAAATGCCATTGACTCCGAGAGACGACGGTACCAGCGAAGGAGTGAAGACCAGGGCTCAACGTGCTGCAGGAGCAACGGGCATGGAGGAAAGCGCCTCGCCTTCTGGTTCCTCCCACCAGACCACGCTCCCTTCGGAACAAGTCTCGTTTGTCCACACTCCCACGGCCATGCCCCCGCCTGACTTAGCGGATTTGTTAAAGATAATGGTTGTCATGAAAGAGCAGCTAAAAAATGGCCAACAGCAGCTTGACAACAAGTTTACGGCGCAAGACAGCAAGTTTGCGGCCCTACAAAACGGGCAAGAAGCCATACAAAAACAAATTAAGGATGACCAACATCTACTTCTATCCGCCGTCAGTGAAGTAAGTGGTGCAGTGAATAAGCTACGGAAAGACTTAGACGGAGTTGAGGAACGGGTCACCTGCTTAAGTTCTGATGTGGACAGCATGAAGACTGGCTTTACAGAATTGCAAAAGAAGATGGTGCGCCTAGAAATGTCAGGTACAGCAGTAGCTGGTTCGAGTGTACTACATGCACCCAGCGTTAAGGTCCCCTCTTACGACGGCAGTATTTCGTGGACCGCGTACCGTCAGCAGTTCCAGACCGTCGCAGCTGCTAACGGGTGGACAGATGAACAGTGCCTGACTGCTCTTACTGTCGCACTTAGGAGGCAAGCACTAACAGTCCTAGAGGCACTGCCTAGTACGGGCAGTGGATACAAGGAATTATTGGAAGCGCTCGAATTGAGATATGGGGAACGCCATCTGGAGCACGTCTTCCGCGCCCAGCTACGCGATAGAACCCAACGTCCGGGAGAGGGACTACAGCAGTGGGCATTGGAGATTGAAAAACTGGTACGAAAAGCATACCTTACGGCAGATGCGAAGATGGTGGAGTCGAACATCGTCCAAGCATTTGTAGATGGGATCAAGGATTTGGAGGTCAGGGCTGCAGTAAGGCTTCACCACCAAGCCTCACTGAAAGAAGCACTAGCACACGCCCTAGAGGTTTAAGCGGTTCGACAGGATATCCGTCCGACCCATAAGCTACGGGAAGTCTCAGAGGAAGTCAAAGAAGTTAAGGCTTCTTTTAAGAAAGGTGCTGGGGTAATGTGCTACAGATGCGGTGAAAGAGGACACCTGCAGCTTAACTGTCCTCAAAAGAGCTCGCAGATGTCCAGGCTCAAGAAAATGGAGGAACGTCTAGAGGAGCTGATGAAAAAGCGTGACGAAGCCTCGCCAGGGAAACGAGTAACAGCCAGGACTAAGGGGCGAGTACTGGCTGGCGTGGAGGAAGCCTCGTCGACCATCACATCACAGGCGTGCACCGGTAACAATCTCGTAATTCTGGGCAACATCAATGGAACAGATTGTAAAATGACACTGGACACTGGAGCTTCAAAGACAATAGTGCGACCGGATCTACTGAAGACTACGATGAGTAAGAAGAGGAAGGTTGCTTGTCGACTTCTCTCCGCCTCCGGCCAGCCAATACCCGTCTTAGGTGAAATAAAAGTAACGATGAACGTTGGGGAGACATCATATATCCACGACGTCATCGTAGCTGAAATTATGGATAACTGTATTTTGGGCTTGGACTTCATGAAAAAATACAACTGTAAAATAAACTTTTCAGATGGAGTTTTCAAATGTGGCGATCAGGAAATCTTTATACTAGGTGGTACTAGGGGCAAAGTGACTTGTTTGAAGAGAATCACAATTCCTGGGAAGTCTGAGGCTCAGGTTTTAGTTAAACTACCATCAGATAGAAAAAAGGAACCGAACCGATGTGTGTTGATCGAGGACGAACCTTCCAGGTAAGCAGGTCGGAAATATATGACAGCAAGAACTCTTGTCAATGGAAACGCAACCGCAGTAGTGAGGGTCTTAAATCTAGATAACAGCGAGATTGAGCTACGTAAGGGTGACGTCATCGGACAGTGCGAAGAAGTCGTCTGGGGGAGAAAATGCTCCTCAACGTGAAGTTTTGAAACATCAAGCACAAGAAACGATGCAACAGTCACTGAGCTTCTTAAGGACTGCAAGAAGAACTTGACCTTTTCACAGAGCATTAAGGCTAAGAAGCTATTACTGCGATTCGCGAATGTTTTCATTAATCAAGAAGGAGGCCTTGGAAGAACGTCGCTCGTACAACACAAGATTGATACTGGCAATGAAAGAACCATTCGTCAGCGAGGAAGACGAGCTCCGATAGCAAAAGAGAAAGAGGTAGATAACATGCTAGAAGAGATGAAAAGGAACAGAATCATCGAGCCATCTGCAAGTCCATGGTGCTCACCAGTCGTGCTGGTGAAGAAGAAGGACGGTAGCACCCGATTCTGCGTGGATTACAGACGACTCAATGACATCACAAAGAAGGACAGTTACCCGCTGCCTAGGATCGACGACACACTGGATACTTTGAGCGGAATGAAATGGTTCTCAAACCTAGACTTAAAATTAGGATATTGACAGGTGGAAATACATCCAAAAGACAAGGAGAAGACAGCATTCTCAACGGGCAAGGGATTGTGGCAGTTCAATGTGATGCCTTTTGGATTGTATAACGCGCCTGCCACTTTCGAACGCCTCATGGAGTGTGTACTGACGGGGTTAGTAGGAGATGCCTGCCTGGTATATTTGGATGACGTCATCATCGTTGGCCGTAACTTCGAAGATCATTTACCAAAATTAGAGCAGGTTCTCAGCAAGATTCAGGGTGCCAACTTAAGGTTGAACCCGAAAAAGTGTCATTTTTTGACGAATGAAGTTGACTACCTCGGTCAGTGTTATAAGTAGTGAGGGCATCCGAACTGATCCGAAGAAAGTGGAAGCAGTTCAAAAATGGCCTAGACCCAAAGACAAGACGGAGGTGCGAGCGTTCCTCGGTTTGTGTTCATACTACAGAAGCTTCGTCAAGGGATTTTCTGAGATTGCCAAACCGTTGCATCGGCTGACAGAAGATAAAATACCATTCTGTTGGGATGAAAGCTGTGAATATTCCTTTCAAGAACTGAAGAAACATCTATGTCAAACACCAATTCTAGGGTATCCACAACATGAGGGTCTATTCATCGTCGATACTGACGCGAGTAACACGGCAATCGGTGAGGTGTTGTCACAAAAACATGGCGACAGAGAAGTCGTAATTGTGTATTTCAGCAAGTCACTATCAAGACCGGAAAGAAACTACTGTGTGACAAGAAGAGAACTCTTGGCTGTGGTGAAAGTCCTACAGCACTTCAACAAATACCTCCTCGGCAGACGATTTCCACGCAGCACTGAAGTAGCTTCTGCAATTCAAGAACCCAGAAGGTCAAGTGGCCAGATGGATTGAACAACTCTAAGAATTCGACTTCAACACATAACACCGTAGTGGAAAGGCTCATGGTAACGCAGACGCGCTGTCACGAAGGCAATGCCCAGAAGACTGTAAGCATTGTGTAAAACAAGAATCAATAGGCTTGACGGTGAAACGGACACAGGTTACTCCTTTGGGTCCCTTGGAAGATGAGACTATGAAGAAAGCACAGGTGGATGACCTTGACCTGAAGCAACTCATCATATGGAAAGCACAGGGTGATGCCAAACCTGCTTGGAGTGATGTCTCATCTGAAAGCGCTGTCACTAAAGCTTATTGGGCACAATGGGATAACATTGTCTTTATTCGCCAAACTGTTATAACAGTTTGTAGGCGTTCCGTTCTAAATTGTATACTAACTTAATACTTAAATGCTACTTTTTAATGCTAATGTTATCCAAAAATTTCTTCTGTTGCGAGTGTCCATGGGCGGCGGTAATCGCTTACCATTAGGCAATACGTCTGCCCCCTATTCCATAAAAAACACAGCGTACTCTAAATATAGTAGATAAAAGATTTAATCTCATTCTATTTCTCTGCTTGTTTTTTAATATTTTCATACTGCTAAATAGTCTTTCAACATTTTTTGTAAAACCTAAATGTAACCAAGAGATGAAAAATCACCTGAAACATTACAAAATTAACCTTCTGGCAACACTGGCAGAACCGCCCGCGGTTGTCGCGGTTTTAAAATCAGTCGCGGTAAAAACCGCCAGTGCGGTCGCTTCCATTCCTTTCCTTTAGTCACAAAATCAGGCTGTTAAAAACCGCGGTGGTTTAGCCGTAGTGCGGCCTCGGCCTAGTAATGAATGATTCAAATTTCTGCTAGTAATGAAAATGATCATTTTTAAATAGTGACTTTCATAATTTGTCCTGGTAAAAAACTAGAGACTTTTGTATAAAACACTATCTGACCCACGCAGCCCCATCTGCGTCTTCAATTGCCGTAGTGTGATGTTACAAGTCGGATACAATTGTTTTTCTTATAAAATATGCTGTAGTGAGCCAACCTTAATAAAATTGGCCAAGTACGAGTCAGACCAAATTTCAAAATTCTGAGTTTGAGGTTGTGGTTCCCTTGCGAGTGTCATAAATTTGCAGCATAAGCGGCTGTTTCTTTTGATTGCGCTGGCTTAGAAGTTTGATTTTTTCTCAGCTCTAAGGGACAGTATAACGAGTATTTGATAGGAATTTCAGCTTGGTATAAGGGGTTTTAAAAGACAGGCAGTTGGACCACAAAGTGATCCTGGATCACTTTGTGGTTCTATCTATCGATATATATTATAATCTGACTCTGACTGCACGGTTGGTCTAGTGGTTTAGGCGGTCGCCACGCCGCTTGCCAATTCGCCAAATGTTGTGGGTTCAAATCCTACACGTGACAACACTTTGTGTGATCCACAAATTGTTGTTCTGAGTTTGGGTGTTAAATGTGTCCGTTTCATGTATGTCTGTAAAGTCCCCCGCGACACAGGATGTTTATTTCTAATGCGGGAGTTGTCTTTAAAAAAAAAAGAAAAATAAATCAATGCCACTTTTCGTTGTAATTTTATAACTCAAGAACGGCTCATCTATCCAAACCAAATGTTTCTCCAAGCTCGAGAGGCGGAAATAACAAAAAAAATATACAAAATGGATAACCTTACATCCCAAACCCCAAAGGTGGACGGTACGGTAGCAACTGGACCGGACACCCAAGGAAGAGGTCCAGTAGGACCTCCTTCCTTATCACGAGCCTACAGGGAAGCTTCGGTGACCCAGGTAGGCAAGAACATACAGTCTCGTGTCGGTGCCTCCAACCTCCAGCTTCTTCTCTTGTGCGGAACAAGGCAAGCCGCGCAAGAAAAACAAAAAGCAGCGTCGCAGGGAGAAGGAGAAGCGACACGCTTCAGCGCCACGATGCACACCTCCTCCCAAAGGCAAAGGGACGCAAACGGACCTCAGCGTAGTAGCACCCAGGGAGGCCGGTACTCCGCCAAAAGGACGCGGCTCGACGAGATAATATCACCTGAGCCCCAGGCTCCGACGCGGTCCGCCCCTGTCTCCAATGTGGAAGAAGAAGATCTTCTTCGCGACAGCACGGACATTGGGGGTGAGTGCGCGGTGGAGCTACGCAAGCTGGCCATCCAAAAGGAGGATGGAGCCGAGGACAAGGACATGGCAACAAAGGAATCCGATTCCAATGGCGTTATCTCCTTCCTCGGCTTGTAGCATCCTCCAAGCTTACCTCCACCACAGCTTAACCGCGACGGCTCAAATCCTGAAGTGGTTGGAGGTCAACAAAACAGCCGTCATACTGATCCAAGAGCCGTGGTTCAGAGACGGCACTGTCTGCGGACTCCGCAACATGGGAGGTAAGCTAACAGTTTACGCAGGACCAGAGAATCCCCGCACATGCATATACACTACAAGTGAGATAAACATGCAGGCCCTAACCAGTTTCTGTTCCAGAGACCCGTGTGCCATAAAGGTGCAGGGAGCCCAGGACACCAGCCTTGCGCAGGTGGTCATGGCATCGGTCTACATGCCCGAAGCCGACGACCCACCACCGCACGACCGATCGCGGCTGGTCAGCTACTGCGAGGAGGCGGGACTCGAGCTAATCGAAGGAACAGACTCCAACGCACACCATGCCTTATGGGGCATGTCTACAGGAAACAAAGAGGTAGGAAGCTCGTCGAATACCTATTTACGACAAACCTAACCATAGTAAACACAGGTTCTGTACCAACGGTCGTCAACAGACGAAGTAAGACAATCATTGATTTAACCTTCGCAACTGAGGAAGTAGCGAAACACATCTCGAACTGGCACGTGTCCAACGACTTATCATGCTCCATGCTCGGATCCTAACCATAGGATTTATTTTATTGATTGAGGAAGTTCAAAAACAAAATGACAGGCGATTCCGATGAGCACAAGTACCTGCCAGGCGAACTGAAAGACACACCCTTCTACAATTATAGATGATGTGAAATGTAAATAAATTTTATTCTGTAAAAGTTGTAATTCATATATTTAAGTTTGTCTGAGCGATTTAGAGAAAGTAGGAACAATGACCGGCGGTGCTGGCTAGCATATTTCCTTGACGGGTGAGGAGAAAGATAACACTGGAGTGCAAGTAAAAATGTGTCTGAGCACACTTGGTCGGTCGTCGGTCTTAACACGACAACTTTAGGTCAATGGTCTGAATAGTCTGTGGTCACTGGTCTTCAGTTCAGTCAGTCAGTTCAGTTGCTAATTTTGCCGCGTTCGATGTGATAGTTGTAATCCACATGTTCGATTGTTACAGATACAGATAATTTCTATTACAACCAACAAGTCTTAAGCTGTACTCGACTTAGTGCTGTCGTAGATTAGACTGATCTATTCAGTCGTATTTTTGTGAAATTGTACCTACTCCTAAATACATCAAGATGTTTTGGGGTAAGTAATTAATAAGCCGGTCTTGCTTCCCACCACGTGTTGGGACTTTCTTAATAATTTTATGATATTAATTATATGCACCCAATTAAATGTATTTTTGTACGTCTATACACCTTTTATTTTTCATCCTAGTTCAGTATTATAATATTATTTTTTACCGCCCCAGTGCTGAGCCGGTCTTTTCAATACCGTATCGTCTAATGGATAAAGATTGAATACGGAATATTCTCTATAATAATCTTTATATTAATTAACTATAGATACAAACTATATGCACGATTATTCATACTACTGTAGAAATAGTATTGCACCATCTAACCCAACTGGGTAGTAAATTGTCAAGCACATGTGATTTTGTTATCATAGAACAAAATTGTTGTAACTGTATGGGAGCTGCTTGATATTTTTAAAAACTTTACTGAAACTATATTTAATAATAATTACTTGAGATGCACTTGACTGCTTCTGACAATACTAACAAAGTCATGCTTATACAAGTTATTTTCCTGATAGGACACTAAACCTGCAAGCTGACCTTACTACTTAGGTCAGTAACCATTAAACTACACATAGAAAACATACAAATATTCAATCACAGGCTATATTTGCTCTTTAAACAGCTAGAATTCAAAGAACCTATGAAATATGTGTAGGCACTGTATTCTAAATGGTAAAAGAAACCTCGCAATTTGTTAATTATTATGTAAGTTATTATTATTGTATAAACTTTAGAAATTTCATTTTGACTGCCTTGTTGGCACAGTGTTAGCGTATGGGACTGATGTGCTTGAGGTCACTGGCTCGATGCCTGGGTCGGACCAAATGTTTGTATGATCTACAAACATTTGTTTCGGAGTTTGGGTGTTTTCTATGTATAATTTGTATGTATTTACAAAATAAAAGTATATAATGTATTAATATCAGTTGTCTAGTACCCATAACACAAGCTCTGCTTAGCTTGGGACTAGATGGCGTTATGTGTTAAATGTCCGAAATATTTATTATTAGATGGGTTATATCCTACTAATATTATAAACACGAAAGTTTGTAGGTATGGATGGATGTTTGTTTGTGAAAACTACTGAATGGATTTGGATGAAACTTTACAGTAATATAGCTTATTCAACAGAATAACACAATTAGCTTGGGACTAGATAACGTTGTGTGTTTGATGTCCGAAATATCTATTATTTTTTATTTTATTAATAAAAAAAAATGTATTATTCTCAGGACTTATCATGGAACCGAACAAACGGTACACCCAGGTAGTGGAAAAGCCGTTCCATATTTCACATGCTGCTATGGACATTTCAACTGGTGATAATGACCCATGCCAAGTTATGGTGGTAGTTGATGGTAAAAACTTCTTGGTGTGCACACTCCAGAAAGGCAAAGACATCCAAGTGCCACTAGACTTATACTTCAAAACTGGAGACTCAATATCTTTCCTTACCAATGGTTAGTATTGTTTTGTGTTTTTAGAATATTTGTCTAATGATTTGACTGCACGGTTGGCCTAGTGGTTTAAGTGGTCACAATGCCTCTTTCTACTGCGCTAAGTGTTGTGGGTTCAAATCCCACATGGGACAACACTTAGTTTGTTGTTCTGAGTCTCGGTGTTCTTTGAGTCCGTTTCATGTATGTTTGTAAAGTCCCCTGCCACACAGGATGTATATTGCAACGTTCAAATTTTGAAACGTCACAGTATCAGTGAATAAAGTTACTTAGCCTTTAAGTTTGTTTGCCTTTTGATATCAGTCAGTTGCATTTGACGTTTGACGTTTCCTTTTTGACACTAGTTACGAGATTTAGTCTGCGACTTCCAGGGTTGACAACGTTAGGATTTTCCGATTAGTACATTTTTTATTCGATTTATTTGTTAAATCTCTACGATTTGGATTTCTGCACTGGTCACATTCTGTCTGGTGTTGGCTTTCTTTCCGATCCGCCGTGAAGGCGGGCGGGTGTATTTTTTATAATTGTGAATTCTTTGGTGAAATCACAAGTTATCTTCTACATCACGAGATTTATTAGCTTTTATACGTGATGGAAGCTTGTGATATGAGACCGGAGAGTTTGTTATAAAGTTATTTTGGATTAATTACAAGTGACTGAATGGTTTGAATATTGTTGGATTGGATTTTGTTTGTTAAATGCCTGGGAAAGCAGGCAGTATGGTCCAGCAGCGGAGTCTCCTAGGATATTAGTTTTTCTTTTCAATACGTTTGGACCAGGAGCAGAGTCTCCTAGGATATTAGTTTTACCGACTTCCAAAAAGGAGGAGGTTCTATGTTCCACTGTATGTATTTTTTTTTTTTTTTTTTTATGTATGTTACCTGATTACTCCGTCAGTTGTGGACCGATTTTGAATTTTTTTTTGTATTCGACAGGGTATGCTTCCGTGGTGGTCCCATTGCCAGCATATCAGGATCTGATGATGGGATCCCAGGGAAATCGAGGGAAACCCTCATTTTTTATAGGCACATACTATGCTTTTCGTATATTTTCTGAAGTTACACCGGTATTTGCGTCTGGTAGTCATCATTCTATGATGATGAGCTGATGATGTAAGGTACCACTCCTTAACGGTTAGGAGTTGGAGGATAAATCTTTAAATATCATATGTATGTATGTTACCTTTAGTTGTATTCTTACAAATTATTTAGGTAAGCTGATGATGGAAGGTGGAAGGTACAACTCCTCAACGGTTAGGAGTTGGAGAATAATTCTTTCAATTTCATACGAACATTATAATTTTATACAACATACATTTCATCTAAAGACCTTCAGTCGTATACTTTCAAGCTATTTAGGTGAGCTGATGATAGAAGATTAAACTCTTCAACAGTTAGGGATTAGAGGATGATTTTAATATTACACGTATCTTAATTTGTATTCTTGATCATGAAAGGACAATGGCAGGTTTGTATGGGACTTTTGTACCGCTTTCGACTTTTCATGGTTGAGATTTTTGTTATATTTATTAGATTAGTTATATCATCAACAATATCAGTTTAAATTATCAGATTTTTAGAGGCTGGCATTCAAAAGATATTTCAGTTTTAAATTCACATAAATCATTCATAATCTGTAATGAAGTTGCAATCTATGACAGCTAGCTGTCACAAATGAGTTGTCAAAAAGTGTTTTCGTTCGTTGTCAACGTTTCGAAAGAGAAGGAATGTTACGGTCATAAATAATGTATATTAATAATCAAAGGTTATGGTGTCCTAATATTACTATATAATACGTAAAAGATACGTATGTTTCTAGCATTGCTCTGAACAAAACCTTCTCATGAACTGTTAAGATTTTAAAATACAATGATAGAACACTGTGTTGTGTTCGGACGGTTCTGACCATCTTATACACAAATAGTCATTAGAACGTAGTCCACTGACTGAATATAAAAACAAAGTATCTATGATGAAGATTTTGGCCTGCTATCTGTTATAGTACCACGTTGTCCACTTACGCTCGTACAAAATCCTATTCAAGTTTTCATTCTCTTTGCAATGCTATTATTTTTAGGGTATAAGGCAAATAAAACCATATTTTACTATCAGTGCTCATTTATTGTAGACAAATGTACATACATGCATTATAATAAACCATGTTGTACTCTTATGATTATCATAACCCTCCAGTAGTTAACTGGTGGGACATAAGCCTCGCCTAAAGTTTTTTTTGTGCTGCTGTTATACTTACGATATAAATAGCAAATAATATTGCAGTATTCATGCATGAATCTTACAAATTGCAGTATTCATTTATTGTAGACAAATGTATATACATCCACGCTACATACTCAATATAATGTCATTTAAGAAAAGAGCTGGTCAAGTTAAACTTCATCTATGTCCACTCAAATCTTAACAGATCCTAAGCAGCATTTTCCAGTTTTTAAACCAACTATAGAATTACAGCAATAGCTTAGCAGTGCATCACGATGATTTGTCTAAGTTATAGTTGTGATGAAAACAAAATCTTCAAAGTGCACAAATACTCATTGCCTTCAAGAAATACGGAGCATTATCTAGAAGACATCAATGTGCCTTAACCAACCAACCTTTTTAGGTACATTACTTCATTTAAGTAAATAATATTCATAATTAATCAACGCCGCAGTGCTACCCCCAGTTATTGTTGTACCGCGGGGCAAAGCTAGTCTAAAAAAGGTAGCCTAAGTTACTCCTTATATCAGCAGCTATCTATCAGTGAAAGTCCCATCAAATCAGTTCAGCCGTTCCAGAGATTAGCCGGAACAAACAGACAAAAAATGTTATTTTGGTATAAATATGTACCTGTACACATATATATGCATTTAGTAAAAAGCAGTTATTTTAATATTACAAACAGACACTCCAATTTTATTTATTTGTATAGATTATACATTTAATACAGTGGGACATCATGGGTTGTTGATGATGATTTTACTCTTCATCGCATATGTGCCTCCAAGCGATAAGGACCACTACTTGTGACACCACACACACTTTCTTTTTGTCAGCATACACCAGATTCTGCATTCATTGATGAAAACTGAAAACATATATTATATAATGATAAGATGTGACAGAAATTAAAAAAAGTGAAAAGAAAAGAAGTTACTTTTGAAAATATTTTTTTTTGTAAAAGTAGGAGTATGCATTTTCATTCTTCACAATTACATTAATGATCAGAATAAGGTCCCTTTTGCTATTATGGATAAAAGGGTTTACCACTTTAATAATTTTTAAAGAGATTGATTTTTTTTTAGTTTCAATATTAAAACTCTGACAGTTAGTGTTACTATTTACTTTTTATTTACATAAAAGCTTTTAAATATTATACCTGCTCATGTTCCAACCAAGCAGTATGTTCAGGTCTGTGGTGTTTAGCAAAAGGTATTGTACCCCACCCACAAACACCACAAATAATGTTGAGATTGTCCAGCAATACAAGGAATAGGAATACAAGTTTCACCCACGGTGAAATCTAAAATAAAATATCTAATTATAAAACACAATGTTATACATTATAATTAATTAACATATTTGTTATTTTACAAATGACAAAGAATTAATGTTTTTAAGTCTGTTAAACTACTTACATGTCCATGATAATTCCACAGTCGATTGTATATTTGCTTAGGTTTTCACTCTCGTCTACAAGATTGTGTTGTCTGACACAAATCAAATTAATGTACACCGGATATTGTCATAAACGTGTAATAAGCTTTCGCTCTTTGAAAAGTCAACAACAAAAAAAGCATACAAGCTAGGTATTGACATTTTTGTTTTGTTTGTTTTGTATACGATTTTCGTATTTCGTCAATAAAATGTTGCCCGGTCAAATCAGATGTATGACTTTTTCACATAATAGAATCGATTAATCTAGTCCTTACGTTACTTACAAAACATTATAGACCTATAATAACTAAAATGAATTGATTTGAAATATATTTTCTTTTACTTCCATCTTATAATCTGTACAGTCAGTATTTTTATTAAAAAATATTGTTTTTAAATGTTAATAACAGTAGTGACCTCATAAATGACTATCGATTTCATTATGATAATCGATTTATGATTTTTACTTTTTATGTATGGCAAGTTTAGAAAATAACGAAAACGTTTTGTTGACGTTAACTCAAACGTTTAGTTGTAGCATTCATAACATTTTTTCACAAGAACTTATTTACCCTTTGCAATTAATTAAAAATATGAGAGTTACATAAAAACATTCAGGATGAGTAACTTTTTAAACGGTGCAAATCTCAAGACCAGCCATAACATGTCACTAGCGGTACAGAATCTGCCATTCTCCTTTGATGAAATAATTCAACTTACTACTTACCTACGATTGTTTGCACTAAAAACTGTAAAATAAAAACTTTTTATAAAAAAAAAAAAACCGACTTCCAAATCACCCAACGAAAACTCTCTGTCAAAAATCACTTAAAAGCGTAAAATAAACTGGTTCTTCATAAATTGCCTATACCTAATTCTTTATTCATTTAAATAGTAGTATTATAATGGGTGCTAGGTACCTAAAATCTGTTTGAAGTCGGTGCTAAGCCAAAAAGAATACAAATGAACAATTACAAAAGTCTAAGCGATAGTCACTTGGCACCGACTTCAAACAGATTTTAGGTACCTAGCACCCATTATAATACTACTATTTAAATGAATAAAGAATTAGGTATAGGCAATTTATGAAGAACCAGTTTATTTTACTTCCATCTGGACCAAATTTAAATGGGACCACACGGGAAGCACCAGCTTTCAAATAAAAAAAGAATCATCAAAATTGGTTCACCCAGTCGAAAGTTATGAGGTAAAAACATTTTTAAAAAAATACAGTCGAATTGAGAACCTCCTCCTTTTTTTGAAGTCAGTTAAAAACAAAAGATGAGAGGATAAAGATAAACGTAAGTTTTAGAACCAATATTTCACCATAATTAATTTAATTTTGCAATTGTACCTAAACTGTTCATGAAGCCAATTATTAGTTATAAAAACAAAATATATATATTATATGTATTTTAAAAAGACAACTCCTCATAAGCAATATTATAATAATAAAAAATTAAAAAATATATATAAGTTCAAATAAAAGTTAATAAAAGTAAATAAAAGTTGTTTTTAACTAATATAAATGTCTTTATTTAACCAATACCAATTCTTCAAACAGATTTTAGGTACCTAGCACCCATTATAATACTACTATTTAAATGAATAAAGAATTAGGTATAGGCAATTTATGAAGAACCAGTTTATTTTACGCTTTTAAGTGATTTTTGACAGAGAGTTTTCGTTGGGTGTTTTAGAAGTCGGTTTTTTTTTCTTTTTTTCTATTCAATAAGTTTGGACCGGGATTAAGCCTCCTATTATTAGTTTTCTTTTCTTTAGATTTGGTAACCAAGGCCATGCATTAGATTTTAGGTTATGGTCTTGTGTTAATCATTGGTTTGTTTGATATAGCTTATTTGCTATAATTAATTTGTTAGTTATGAGTTTCCTAGCCATTGGATAAGTTGGTTTTGTTATTTATATTCAACGGCAAGGATAACCTGTTAGTTAGAAACCAGACTATTGGGAAAATCTCAATGTCTGTATATTTAAAATCATTTGAAAACTGTATATCTTCACTGCACTGAGACGGCAGCCTCCAACAGCCAGCTACCAGCCGTCAGACATCTTTATTTAATGACTTTTAAATAAGTAAAGGTAATGAGATTGCATTAACGACACGTACAGAGCCGTTTAACAATTATATACTGTGTAAATCTTATTATAAATATCATAAAACCTTCAGATCCTACAGGTCATTAATATATCAGCAATAAATCAACTTCATCGGATTTAATAAAGCTTCCCCCCTCTCTGAAGATTAAAAGTGCAGCGCTGACCGAGCTATTCCGGCAATAAAGGTTGTTGAATTAGGGTACGGCACCTGGCGTCCGAGAGCATTATTTAAGTATTAATTAGATTGGTTAGAAATTAGTGGTGCTGGCCCTGCACATAAATGTATTTAATTGGTATTGGTTAAATAAAGACATTTATATTAGTTAAAAACAACTTTTATTTACTTTTATTAACTTTTATTTGAACTTATATATATTTTTTAATTTTTTATTATTACAATATTGCTTATGAGGAGTTGTCTTTTTAAAATACATATAATATATATATTTTGTTTTTATAACTAATAATTGGCTTCATGAACAGTTTAGGTACAATTGCAAAATTAAATTAATTATGGTGAAATATTGGTTCTAAAACTTACGTTTATCTTTATCCTCTCATCTTTTGTTTTTAACTGACTTCAAAAAAAGGAGGAGGTTCTCAATTCGACTGTATTTAAAAAAAAATGTTTTTACCTCATAACTTTCGACTGGGTGAACCAATTTTGATGATTCTTTTTTTATTTGAAAGCTGGTGCTTCCCGTGTGGTCCCATTTAAATTTGGTCCAGATGGAAGTCGGTTTTTTTAAAAATTCAAATTTGTGATTATTTTGAAGCCATTTCCTGTATTATATTTTTGTATGTATGTATTTGAATAATGTCTATTTATAGTATGACATTTGTAATTTTAATAATTTTTTGATGAGCCAAGACGGATTTGTTATTATTTTTTAGAGTTTTTAAACAGAATTAGCACTATTGTCCAACAGGTGATCTCTATTGTCTATACTATGAATAAAATAAAAACATGTTGTCTTATTCTGTTGCTCAATTTACAATAAGTCTTTGCTTAATTAATGTTAATTTAGCAGCAAAACCAAATTTAGTGCAGTTCCTGAATAATTTCAAGGAAAAATCTAAATATACTAAGCATTGGCCTTATGTCTTAGTTTGTTATTACTACCAAAAGTAGCCTTTTCCAAGGTCCAATCTATCGCTATACCAAACTTCATCATGTCAATGGGTCAGAGATATAGCTGTAAAAGTGTAACAGATAGAGTTACTTAATATTATAGTATGTATTAACCTAGTATTTGTTTAATTTATATTCCACAGGCAGATGCAATGTCCATTTAACTGGATACCTAGACCCTGAGTTTGAAGATGAACTAGATGATGAGGAAGAGGACGAAGATGAGGAAGAAGAAGTCCCAGCCCTTGTACCTGCCAAGAACAAGAGGAAATTGGAATCCAACGATACTTCAGCCAGCAAAAAGGCTAAGGTAAGCCACTAGGCTAGACTGGACCGTTCAGTCTATAGTAGTAGTTATGGATGTCTTAGAAAAACCCCAGGCATGGTTTTAATCGGTTTAACTCTGAGACATCCCATCCTACTAAAACCTCAATGGGGTGCTCAACTGCAATACGGGACGGGACACTTGTAATAATTTAAATTGAGTTGCAGATGTATGCAATGTTGAAGTTTTTACTTGGATTCTAAAAGTATTTACACACAGTACATTATCGTATTTTCTGTAACTTTTTATATAAGGGATAATTTAAATACCTTAAATTTATATACGTAAGTTAAATACATTTATTGAAGAAAAATATAAAAATGAATAATTATTTTTCTAACTGCTTTAGGGCTCACACACAACTGTTATGATCTGCAGCGTGAGGTTCTTGCGGTGCATTCGTGCGAGATCGCAGATATTTGCGATGCGTTGCGTATTCGTAGTTATGTGTGAGAGCCCTTAGTCACTGTCATATTATGTAATAGTGAATAAGTCCAATGTCATAGACTTACTCATTTGAGTTACTTCATCTCGATTCCTAGGTTTATTTCAGAGTTTAGGTGTTTTCTATGTATAATGTGTATGTATTATATATATACGTCACTGTAAGATTGTAAAAATCGTTAGATTACAATCTACCTAACGAGATTGTGAACTTTCGATAGATTTTAAACTGTGATATGCTGCTTACAACTGTCCCTGATTGGTCGGTCTTACAGTAGGCAGATCAATGGCCTTAATGTTAGATTAGAACTTCTTTGATTAATCGCACATTCATTTTACTGCCACAACAATTTTATGTAACTAATTCTAAAGCTGTAAGGTATTTTCAACATGAAATCACTTTACAATCGCAATAATACTTACATTCGGCAACAAACGAATTAATAATAAACAAATATGGTTGCGCGGGAGAAATGCTGTTCAACCAAACGGCGCGCGAGATGCAATTCGTCGCATAGCATATTACAATTTGACGGTTTCACTTCGATAGATTATAATCTAACTAATCAAAATAAGACGTTAAATTATTGTAAGCAGTATGTTACAGTTTACAATCTTTCGACTGTTTGCAATCTAGCAAGATAGTAGATTGTAATCTACCGGTTGTTGCAATCTTACCAATAGTACAAGTTTTGCTGAGTTTGTGACTAGATGGCGTTGTGTGTCAGATGTCCACAATATTAGAAATACAGATATAAATTACAACAATAAAAATACATTACATGACAACAAGTTTAAATTGAATGAGAACACACATTTTGCATTCATAACCTATTCTTATGTGCTATATTTACTAATGTATTTCTCACATAGGCTGACAAGAAAGGCAAGAAAGCCGGTGCTGAGACTTCAGACTCTGAAGATGAAGAAGAGGACCAGTTACAAAAGTTCTTGGATGGTGAGGAGATTGATACTGACGACAATGATGAGTCCTTCAAAGTGAACACATCTGCTGAGATTGATGAGAGGTGAGTACTATTATAACTACACATAATATGTACCTGAGCATTTAATTTCCAAAAGTTTTACTATACAATAAATACCTTTTGTCATGATTTTAAATGTACCCAAGAATAAACCATAACACAGTTTTAAAGTAAAATCAAGAGATAAACAAAAAAGGTTTTAAAGTGCATAATAACCTGACAATTAAAGGAACTATGTATGTATAATGTCCTGCCTGTGCAAACATAGCTACTTGTATTATTGTTAGATACTTTTGATATTTTTTTAACATATCTACAGCATACATCACTATCTTAAAATATTATACTGATTAAGATTTATATAGTTAGAAATCTAAAAAAACATGGTAGAAAAAAGTTTGTTAGAAATAAAACAGGTGAAGCTAATAAAAGCACATTGATAATTCAAATATTTGCTTAAAGTGATGAGGATGAAGAAGAAGATGATGAAGAGGATGATGACGAAGACGAAGATGATGAGGAGGAAGCTTCTGATGAAGAGGAGGAGGTTCCAAAGAAGAAGAAGAAGGCAGCAGCTGCTGAAGAGACTGACACCACACTTGACACCAGCAAGGAGGATGGTGCAGTAGATATGTCTAAGCTATCCAAGTCACAGAAACGGCGTCTAAAGAAAAAGTTGCAGCAGCAAAACAAACAACCCCAAGTTAATGGTGTTGCTAAGGTAAGATTTTTATCATGAACAAGGGCTGCAGAACTTTTCACCAAGACATTTTGTTAACTCAATTCTAACTGCAAAAAAATGAAAACTATAATTATATTTTAAGTCTACTTTTTTTTGTTGTGGAAAAATCCCTTCAGATCTCCGGCTCCTTCGGTATATAGGATCCAGTAATATTTGGTGACTTTACTAAAAACTACCCCATCTTTCTTAGGCGCCTTATCTTATATCGAGTCTCAGGACAACTCCCGCGCCTCCTTTAGCTTATTTATTTATTTTGGCTGCTGGCTGGCTGCATTTACAACAAACTTAAGCCAATTACAGAGTTCCACGGCAAGTTGTGGTAGCATGTTACAACAATTAAGTATTAAACCTAAGTAATATCAAACAAAAAACAAAACAAAAATGTTATACACAAGTCGCATATTAATTGGAAGAGGCAGAAATTAAGGCACGGTTGACATCGAGACTGCTGATAATAGACTGCAAGGGCTCTCGGCTCCATCGATCCCCTAATGATCCTTATGGCCAGCGCTCACTGCGGTCGTCGCTGGCCCTCAGGGCCTCCGCCCGTAATGAGGCCCCATAAAGGGCCATTGACTGTACATCCCTGACCCTGACTAGAGAACCTACCTGCCCCCTGCCAGGTTGACATTCTGCAAACGTAAACATTATTAGAGAGCTGAACAAATGTATGGGAATGACGTCATCTCAACACAGTGTCGTGGTCCAAAATTATTAGGCAATAATAAAAGAGATTAGAGCGTTCATTGTAGAAAGAAAATCGATGCGAAACAGACTGTGAATAGGTATCTGCAGCTCCCTTTGCCAATATGCATATGTTTACCATTTAAACATTTGCATATTGTAGGTATTACCGTGGGAGAGCCACGCTTCGGCATGAATGGGCTGGCTCGACCGGAGTGATACGACGGCTTCACAGAAAACCGATGTGAAACAGCGCCGCCGCTGTGTTTTACCGAGTGGGTGAGAATACCGGAGGCCCATACCCCAAACCCTTCCCCCAATCCCTCCCCATCCCTCCCCATCCCCCAAAGGCCGGCAACGCACTTGTGACACCTCTGGTGGTACAACAGGGGCGGTAATCGCTTACCATCAGGCGATATGTCAGCTCGTTTGCCCCTATTCCATAAAAAAAGCAACAGCACACTCACAAACTTTCGCCTTTATACATTAGTGTGATTAATAACTGTAGTAAATTAAATTAAACCGTAAAGCCAATGTAATTATATACTCATCAGGGTATATTTCTTAAGCTGGATCTGAGAATAATGGGATTGTAGGACAGGCTATAGTTTAGAACTTGCATTAATACCTAGCATGTAATTTTAATGTGCGTCGTATATATTATTAACGAGCATATTTCTTAAGCTGGATCTGAGAATAATGGGATTGTAGGACAGGCTATAGTTTAAAACTTGCATTAATACCTAGCATGTAATTTTAACGTCGTATATATTAACGAGCATATTTCTTAAGCTGGATCTGAGAAATAGGGTTTATAGGACAGGCTATAGTTTAAAACATGCATTAATACCTAGCATGTAATTTTAACGTCATATAATTATATTATTAACGAGCTGACCTGCGCATCCTCGTCTGCGTTTTCTATTGCGCGTAGCGTGATGTTATACAGCGAGAACAAATCATATCCCTAAAAAGGGTATAGTGAGCCAATATACCGTGGAAGAGCCAGGCTTCGGCATGAATGTGCCGGCTCGACCGGAGCGATACCACGGCCTCATAGAAAACCGGTGTGAAACAGCACTGGCGCTGTGGTTTACCGAGTGAGTGAGGATACCGGAGACCCATACCCCAACCCCTCTCCCTATCCCCCAAAGGCCGGCAACGCACTTGTGACGCCTCTGGTGGCGTTAGTCGCCTACTATCAGGCGTTACGTCTGCTCGTTTGTCCCCTATATCATAAAAAAAACTTGAAAAGATAGATTAGTCTATAATTTCAGGTTGGCTCACTATAACCTTTGCAGATTTTTTTAGAACTTTTAAAAGGGAATGCAGCGCACGCAATGGTAGCTCTCAAAAAAGCATTATTTTTCGCCCGTTTTTGCACGGGCTATGATTGATAATCCACTCGTTTTGGCCACAGCGTGATGTTATATAGCCTACTACTTGTTGCCCGCGGCTTTGCCCGCGTATAATGTCGGTTATCGCGGCAAATAGTAGCCTATGTGTTATTCTGATGTATAAGCTACATTACTGTAAAGTTTCATCCAAGTCCGTTCAGTACTTTTTGCGTGAAAGAGTAACAAACATCCATCCATCCATACTTACAAACTTTCGCGTTTATAATATTAGTAGGATAACTTTCTTCGAAACCTGGCCTAATCTAACTGAAATAATTTTTCTAAATGCACCAATATCTCCTGAGATTAGAGCTTTAAACCAAACAAAGTCTTTAGCTTTATAATATTAGTATAAATAGTAAGCATATTAATAATTCACAGAAAGAAGAAGCACCACAGAAGACCGAGAAGAAGAAGCCTGAAGCCAAGAAGGAGGCTCAAGCTGCACAGGTAGCGGAGAAAAAGGAAAAGAAGCAGCTAAGCGGTGGTGTGAGCATTGAAGATTTAAAGGTTGGCAGTGGACCGGTGGCCAAGCCTGGCAAAGTTGTCATGGTATGAATTGTTCACTACTACTACTTGGCTAAATGGTTTAAACTGAACAGTTTATTATTTAACTAGAGTGCAGGTTATAGGTAGGACTTGTAATTTGGTTAGAGCAGGTGCTAAGTAGTCACCGTTGGGAGTGGTCCGGATGTGTTAAAGACAGCAGTTCCCGGGTCCCTCCCGTCACAGGCGCAGAGTGGCACACCGTGTGGTTTTAGTCGGTTCGAGTCCGACACACCGCCTGTTTGGATTTCCATACAAAAAAAAGGTGCTAAGTACTCATCTGATCAATAAATGGTGAAAGTCAACAGTACAAATAAACACAAATACTTTTTGTATGTGTATGTTTAGATGCTGTATTTTACCCTTTAAATACCTTTATGAACACAGAATAATATTTACCACCATCCCCTTTTCTATTGACAATGGTATAAATAGTTAAGAGATCATATTATACACATATACATATATTTTGGAGCATTTTAATAAAAGGAATTTCAGGTGGCTACAGCTTGCATACTGTTTACCTTACATGTTATACCTACTAACACTATTGTACCTGAAAATCAGACTTTGAAAAAGATTAGCCATGAGTTTCTTTGCCAGTATTCTTCTCATGAGACTCTACGCATTTTGGAAACTGGAAGTTATGGATCGACACAGGCAGGCAGTAGATTTTTGGTGATTTCGCCTAACTTACCTCGACAATACAGCACATGCTGTGGCGTCTGTTTGTGTCGATCTATGATTTTTAACTATAGCTTCAATTTGACGTTCATGAGTGTCACTTGGTGTCTTATATGAATAAATGATTTAGAATTTGAATTTATTTGTGGTCTGGTAGTAACGAGAACATTTTTTTTCTTTAGGTGTACTATGAGGGCCGCTTAAAACAAAACAACAAGATGTTCGATAACTGTGTTAAAGGACCTGGATTCAAATTCAGGCTGGGTGCCAAGGAGGTAATTGCTGGCTGGGATGTTGGGATCTCAGGCATGAAGGTTGGAGGCAAGAGGAAGATTATTTGCCCACCTGCAATGGGGTAAGTAACTTTGTTTCTGTTGTCTCTAATTAAAATAGGCCTTATCAGGATTTAAAAAACTATGTGCTCCAGAGAAAATTCTATTGGTGAAGGTTTTTCTCTTCTGGTAACCACTAGTTTTATAATCAAAAATCAATTCCTAAAATAATATATTTCTGGCAAAAATATCCATATAAAAACAAATTTTACATACATAGTCTGAAATTTCATAGAGACCTAAATTATGGCGGCCTATTGAGATGCTTGTGCATCATTTTGTCCCCTGTCTCGCATTCACCAATGAAACATGACTGTAGAATGTTTTGTAGTTTAGTGTGTGAACTAGTACTGTTTATTAAAATGTGTATTTTATTTCCAGATACGGAGCTAAAGGTTCACCTCCAGTGATCCCATCTAACGCAACATTAGTGTTTGAAGTAGAATTGAAGAATGTTAAATAAGTGTTGGAAAAAGAAATGTGCCAGAATGTCATGGACATAGTTGTTTTGCTTTAAATTTAAATGATTATTGAAAGGTTGACATGGGATGATTGTTGCAGTACTGCATGTTTGTTTGAAACCGTTAATATAGTGCACTTTCAAATGTATAATTTTTGGGGTTTGAAGTCGCATCAGCTTATAAGCAATTTTCTTTTTTATCTGTTTTGTCAGAACTTCACTATGCAGCTATTTCAAATAATGCATGTATATCTTAGTTTTGATTTCTTAAAAACTATATTTTTTGTATTAATATTATTTGTGTCTCCTTAGAACTCCTGCATTACAAGTGCACTATATCAATAGTCTCTAGTGTAAGTTCATTTTTAAGTTAGATCGTAAGGATTGAACTGGACATACAAACGTGACACAGGTGCTGATGTGCGAAATATATTTTAAACAATTGAGAATGTTTTCTTGTTTTTGTGATTAAATTTTTATATTTCTCATTGGAATGCAGCAAGTCACTTTCTTTCAATGATTTCTTTTCTATAATTTTTTTTTACAAGGTGTGTCAAAGCACAATTTTGATAAATTACCATAATACACTTCACAGCACCTAATTCATATACTTAATTAAATATATGTACCATTTTACTGATTCCGACTATTATTGATAAGGATACAATATTTTAAGTTTCATAAACTGTATGCCATTTTAAAGTAGAAATGTAAACTGAACATTTTTCTCATTAGTTATTTTTAAAACAGTTTGTCTTTAGCTTAGCTTTCCTCTGACTTCATCTATGCATGTGAGTCATATTTAAGAATTTCATGGCTGAATGGTATGAATATTATCTAATGAAAGCATTTTATATTGTAAGGGTTAGATTATGCAATCAGTTGTGCATTTTCAAACAATATAATTTTAGATAAAACTATTAATTTATGCAAATACAGTTTAATAAAATAGCATATTTTAGTTAGTTATAACCATTTAAACACATTTTAGTCAGTAATAGTTCAGTGTCAGTAGAACCTAATGATTTAAGATTAGAGATGTTAGAAATCATTGATTAAATGTAAAAAGCCCATAACAGTAATTGAAATAAAAGTCCGAATTCCATTTATTTGCTGTTTTATTTACTTAAAATTTATAATATAACAATTGTACTGGCCTTACTTACACCTTTGTAATAAATGCATTATATTAACATGAACAAAATGCATTTTATTTTCCTAAAATATTGATATTGACGTGAATTGTTAGCTATATCAATTATTAAACTTACTGAACATACTTTATAATAATTTATAGAGTTGATCATAAGTTTTTTTCACTTCATCATTGTTAATTTAAATAATACACTAAAAGAAATCATATCAATGCTTATTCAAGGAGTTTTTACTATTAGAAATAAAAATATTTACAGCACTTCAACCATTGACTCTGAATTATTGATACTTGAACAAACACTTAGGTGACAATATGTTCTTATATTTCTTTTTTAAATGCTTTATAATTGTTGGATATTAATCCATAATGTCTAGTCATATGCAACAATTTTGATACAGATGTACTAGCTTGTATCACATATTAGTTTAGTCAATTAAATGGAAATATGCAGAGGTATGTATTATTTGATTCAATCCGATTTTATTCTCTCTGTCTCTGGGGTAGCATTGAGATCTTTTTTGTCTGTGTCTTCGGTATTTTTCTTTTCAATTTTCTTTCCACTAAATGCGCACACTCCTCCTTCACATTTGAAAGGGAATTCGGTCGTAACATTGCCATCAGCGTCTTTTACAGCCCACGGGTTCCAAAAGCGCAGAACGTAAGGTTGGACAAATTTATGCCATAAATATAATAACACTGGAATGATGAAACAAGGTACGCAAACCATTGTGTCTATTTAAATGCTAAATTGATTGATATTCCTTTGCGAAGGTACTGTCAACTTACAGTAATTTTACAGTTTTTTTTATCAAATTGTATTGTTAACTTAGCTCACTTGAAGTAGGAAATAAATGGAACCTTGAAAATGAAACGAGAATTGAAATTAATTAATGCCAGCTGAGTTGAAGTAATTTGACAGCATGACGTTTCCACTTTTTCAGATAAAGTTTGCATATGAGTCTTTTGATCCTTTCATCATTATTAAAAAAGTTAAAAAGAATGTTTTTTTTATCCTTCACATATAAAAACATTTAAAGAAATACATAGGTCTTTTATTATGTATCGGCACATGACTATAAACTATTCAGTGAATCGGAAATAAATAACCAAGTAATAATGAAAAAAAAAACGTTTATTAGGTTAAGTTCTAAAGTTTAGCTCATTCTGGAAAATGACGATTTTAAATTATTCAATATACTTATAACTGTTCACTTCATGACACATTATAATAGGTACTTATAATTACTGGAATGAAATAAAACTCACACTCACTCATTCAGTTTCAGACTATTTTAATTCGACATTACATTCACAGAACATAAATTAAAACAATCTTTGTTTGTAAAATAAGTGAAACTGGCCCTAGAAAAGGCGTCATTGGTCCCTGATTCCAGTTTTGAACTGGGACGACTTACGTAATAACCTAACCCGATGAAATTAATAAAAAAACTTGAGAGGTGTCAAGAGACACCCGGAATATATATTTATATTTTTGATAGACTAATAAAATGCGCATAAAATACCTACTCAAATTATTTTAGAAATAATCTAATTTTACAAAATATACTATAAGACAATATATTTTCTGTAAATAAATGCAAAAAGCCAATATCACGTGGTATTCCCAGGCGGTCACCCCCATCCAAGTACTAACCACGCCCGATGTTGCGTTGAAAGTGTCGTTACAACTTTTGGCGCGAAAAGTGTCGTTACATTTTTTTCCGTCTAGCCCCCTTTCTCAACGCGCGATAAGGAACTTCGTTCCCATAAAAAATGTGGATGAGATAAAATGGGTACAGTATTTCGAAAAAACAAAAGACGATTTCCAAAGCAGTTTACACGGCAACACATTATTGAGATGTCATGAGAGGATTTTTTTTTTTTTTTATGTATGGCCCGCCAAAATGACTCTACTCTGCCTGATGGAAAGCATAAGCAGAATCCAAGAGTGGCGGTCACCATACTCACTGCGAATGCAGACAATGCAGTATGGAGACCCACACCATGGCGGCCTAGTGATGCTGCTGCATCTTTTAGTCTAGTCAACAAGTATGGAACTTGTTGACTAGACTATTTGGGCCTCCGGTCTCGCACTCACCAACGAAACACGACAGCATGAACGCTGTCATTTCACGTTGATTTTCTGTGCGAGGGTAGTACCGCCCCGGTCGAGCCGGCCCATTCATGCTGAAATCAGCGTGGCTCTACTACCTATAATGTCATTTCAATGACTTTGACAGTTTGAATAAAGACAAGAGATGTGTGACAAGTTGCCAATGGAAAAAAAGTTACCCACCGCAAGGCACAAAGCATTTAATGTTATGTAGTCATAGGTTTTGCACTTACAATAAATTACTACCCGTCGGAAATATCTGCGCACCTGGCTGGAATGCGCTTCACCTCTCCCTTCACCATGCGTCGCCCTGCCTTCGTCTTAGGGTTGCCAATTCTCGAAAAGACCAACCCGGGAGAATTTTATGTTAGAAAAAGTTATTCCTGAATTGAAAAGAA
Organism: Diaphora mendica; assembly: GCA_949125395.1. Taxonomy (NCBI): domain Eukaryota; kingdom Metazoa; phylum Arthropoda; class Insecta; order Lepidoptera; family Erebidae; genus Diaphora; species Diaphora mendica. The sequence goes on along the minus strand of OX421313.1, from coordinate 19,276,176 downwards.
AAACATTATTTAATTTTTAAATTTATATTTTATTGTTTTCGAACAGCATTCAATATTTGTCGGTTTTTCACCACTAAATCATAAAAGTTTTACATGAAAAATCGAAGTTTGTTAGAACTTGTAACAAACTTCGATTTTTCTTTCCTTGCTCCATCGCCCCCATCATTCTGAATACGCTCTCGCATGAACCATTAGAGACAGGAATGGAAAGAACAAACGTGGCCATTTTTTTTCAATTTAGGACAGGCATATCTGTCTTTCGATTTTGCAACTAAAGAAGTCAATCCAGCGTAAATCTACTCGATTTTCTTCAACGAGATGTGGTTGCATCAATCATCATAAAGCAAATGCGCAGATATTTCCGACGGGCTGTAACTACAGTGGATTAAAGTGCAAGCGTTAAAGTCTTAGCTTTTACAAAATTTAAAAAGATATTATGGGTTCCGACCTTTGATTATAGAATAATCTAAGGTTCCGATTCCGACCACTTTACTTTTTAAATTTTGTAAAAGCTAAGACCAGTTATCACTAATAAGGGACAGAAAAGTTAAAATTGCAGAACTTATATTCATAAACATCGCTAGCACGAAGAGTAGTGTAAACTACTAAGTAACTATTCATCATAAGAATTTCACGAAGTAATTTCTGTAGTATCAACAAGGGTTTTAAAGGGTTCGGTAAAATAAATACCAGTTAAAAAAGAAACGGTTGAACATAAAAAGTTTTATTTAAAGTAACAACAACTATCTTCATCAATAACATAATTATATCATACTCTTATAGTTATGATTCGTGATAAAATTTACAATAGTAACAGTTTAACTTAGTGAATGATTTCGTTATTCCGGAATCATTTCAACACGTCACGTATATTTTATATCCTTACGTTTAACCAATAACTAGTTACGTTATTACCCTGTCATTCAATCTTAACGATAGATAATAATTATTTCGCACCTGCTTCACGTACGATATCAGAACACAAACAACGCAGTTTAAATTATGTAAGTCACAACCCTGACTATAAAATATTATTATAATACGCAAATAAGAATGAATAAAATTTATTTTAAAATATACAGATTTAAAATAGACATCTCTACTACGTTATTGAGATCTTACTCACAGCACACAATATTTCATATTCTTTAAATAAAAACTAGATTTATGGTAATGTACTTTAAATTAACTAATGAACAACAGTCAACATCCCAGTATATAGCCCATATATGTATGAAATCGTATATTAATTATAATTAATTATAATTACATTTATAATTATAAATGTAACGTTCAGTATATTGTTCTATTTTGTTTAACAATATTATTGTAACAGGTCTCTCATGGCACCAATAAATATCACAACACAACACTTATGACGGCACGACGGTGCCGCCAGGCTATAGCATCTTGTAATCGTCCTCGACTTTCTTGAGAGCTTTTTTCAACGCTGGCGAGAGCTCTGGCGCTACGTAAATAGGATCCGTTATAGCCGGTAGCAATAATCTGTTAGCACTAGGTACTGATTTCTCATAGTTAGAGTACGAGAAATACAATTGCGATACACAGTTTATTTCATCATCGGTCATCGACACAGACTTCAGTTGCTTTCTGATGTCGGCATAGATCGACGTGCCACACTTCACACAAGTTTCATCGAATATGTTGGACTTGGTCCGTTTTTTAGCACCGTGTTTGCACTGTATGGGTTCAACGAACTTGTACTTCTTGGGGTTAGTGAGTCTCTGCGGCTTGTCGTCGCTGTCGGACAGCACGACGAGCAGCTTCTTGCCGCGGCGGGGCGCTCCGGCGCGCGCCACGACCTCGCCGCCGCCACTCATGAGTGCCTTGCACAACTGCTCCGACGGGTTCTCGAAGTCGTAATAGACGCAGCGCGATTCTGAACTGCTCTTATTATTATTCTCGATTTGCAAACTATATCGCAGTCGTATTTTCTTTGGCCTGTTGCTATATTTCAGGTACACGTGTATTGGTATGTCGATAGAGGCGCAGCCAGACTCTTGGATTTCGTAAGGCGGCTCCTGGAGAACTGTAACAATATTTGTAGCAGTCAGTCGTCATCGCTCCATAAAAAAGCGATATATATACGAGAGGGCAAAGTCGTCAAGATAAAGCGGTACGTTAACAACAAAATAATCAGCATGTATGATAATGTCAATGAGTTACGCATGTTGGAATATGGATATAATTACTTATGCTCATAAACAGATAGGGGGGACAGGAGGGAGGGGGGGGGTTAATATAAACGAACGTTATTGATGATAAAAGTGCATATGACATCGTCAAAGTCAATGCAACTGAGAATGCTGTGCAATTAAGACACATTTTGTGATGGTCTAGTTGTAATACAAAGAGAATAATGTTCAATTTTAGCATTATTAATATGTACCAGTAAGAAACAATAAGACGAAAATGTGAATATAAGTATAATAATAGGTCCTCACCTATGAAATTGCCGTTTTGTATGCAATAAGTGAAAGTATTTATTTTTTCAAACTTTTTTATTTCTGTTATTCGAAGTAATCACCCATGCAATCGACGCATCTTTTGACTTTTTAGTGGGTAAAAAATTCAATTCCCGAGAGGCAGTACAAAATGCATTTGAAGAGTTTGTTGCCTCCCGTCCAGCTGATTTTACAAGAAGGGCATCAATAAACTGCCAATGCGTTGGCAAAGATGCGTCGATTGCATGGGTATTACTTCGAATAACAGAAAAAAAAAAATAAAAATAAGTACTTTCACTTATGCATACAAAACGGCAATTTCATAGGTAAAGACCTATTAGAATAACTGTAGAAACGTTTCATTTATACAGACAACAGGACAATACATGGAGGACTGAGCTAGTTTGATTCTGCTTCAACGCAATGAAACGATACCTACAGCATTGGTTCTACATAAACGTTTTAATGAAAAAAAGTTAAATACTAGCCTCTCTTAGGGTAAACGAAAGCTGACGCCGGGTGAAGGTGGTACACAACTTTATGGACGAAAGTGCTGATATCGCAGCCGCTCACGCCACGCACCCATACTCGCCAGTCTAGTGCAAGAGCTCGGCCTAGGGCAGAACGACGGGGCTCGCACGCGTGTCCCACCTCTAGCCATATGCGTACACACATCTGTAACAGATAACATAAAACTTGTTAGTTTTTAACCGACTTCCAAAAAGGAGGAGGTTCTATGTTCCACTGTATGTATTTTTTTTATTTTTTTTTAATGTATGTTTCCCGATTACTCCGTCAGTTGTGGATCGATTTAAAAAAAAAAAATTGTATTCGAAAGGGTATGCTTCCGAGGTGGTCCCATTGCCAGCATATCAGGATCTGATGATGGGATCCCAGGGAAATCGAGGGAAACTCTCATTTTTTATTGGCACATACTATGTTTTTCGTATATTTTCTGAAGTTACACCCGTATTTGCGTCTGGTAGTCATCATTTTATGATGATGAGCTGATGATGTAAGGTACAACTCCTTAACGGTTAGGAGTTGGAGGATAAATCTTTAAATATCAGATGTATATATGTTACCTTTAGTCGTATTCTTTCAAATTATTTAGGTAAGCTGATGATGGAAGGTGGAAGGTACAACTCCTCAACGGTTAGGAGTTGGAGGATAATTCTTTCAATTTCATACGTATCTAAAGACCGTCAGTCGTATACTTTCAAGTTATTTAGGTGAACTGATGATAGAAGGTTAAACTCTTCAACAGTTAGGAATTAGAGGATGATTTCAATATTACACGTACGTTTAGACCTTCATTTGTATTCTTGATGATGAAATTTGATGAAATAGTTCAACTTACTACTTACCTACGATTGTTTGCACTAATTGTGCTAGGTACCTAAAATCTGTTTGAAGTCGGTGCTAAGCCAAAAAGAATACAAACGAACAATTACAAAAGTCTAAGCGATAGTAACTTGGCACCGACTTCAAACAGGTTTTAGGTACCTAGCACACATTATAATACTACTATTTAAATGAATAAAGAATTAGGTATAGGCAATTTATGAAGAACCAGTTTATTTTACGCTTTTAAGTGTTTTTTTGGCAGAGAGTTTTCGTTGGATGTTTTTTGGAAGTCGGTTTTTTTTTATAAAAAGTTTTTGAAGTTACATAAAGCAGATTTGTAGCATATAAAGATAGGATGATGTTATAAAAAAATAAGTAGTGTTTATCAAGCTTTACATGTTTTAAAAAAATATTCTGTGTTCTTTAAAATTTTTTTTTTTTTTTTAACTTGTAACCTTCAAAACCATAAATCTCTATTTTGAAAAACATTAAAGTACATTTATGTCTAAAGGTTATAAACTTAGTAAAAATAATTTTGGATTTGAAATGGATGGAATGGATAGAACGGCTGGAATATTTATTTTTTTATGAAATGGAGAGCAAACAAGCAGACAAGTCACCAAATGGAAAATGACCACCGCAGTTCATGACAGGTTTTTTTGTTTTGTAACTTAGGAGTCACAAATATTTAAGTTTAACAAAAGTTTATAATAAATGAGCAATATATTTGGCGCTTATATTTTTATCATACAAATATTATTAAGCTATTGCATAGCTTTTATCGCGGGCTTTGAGGCCTTTGAGCGCGGTGACTGAATCAAGAAATTACGTAGCGTAACGAAAATAAAACCTGACACCCGAAGCTCGCACGGATCGAGACGAGCTGCTCCGATATCTGTCTGTCTCTCTGACAGAGACAGACAGACCAAATAGTTTAGGTTTGCGCAAGTATACTTGAACGTGTAATTCCGGATTAAGCAGCTGTTTGTGAGAAAGTATATAGGTATCTATCATAATCTATACTAATATTATAAAACTGCAGAGTTTGTTTGTTTGTTTGTTTGAACGCGCTAATCTCAGGAACTACTGGTCCGATTTGAAAAAATATTTCAGTGTTGGATAGTCCATTTATCGAGGAAGGCTATAGGCTATATATCATCAAGCTAAGACCAATAGGAGCGTAGCACCAATGAAGAATGTTTCAAAAACGGGGGGAAATTATTACGCTACGGGCAATAGGAGACGCAAACGACGTTACGTGGGTCAGCTTGTATCTTTATAATGCCACACTAACCGCATGTGCGCCCCGTTAGTATACAATAGTATACATGTTCAAAGAAAATAAATACTGTGAATAAAACAACCCGTTTAATGACGAAGACATTAATTATTAGGAATAGTTTAAACCTTTTATAGTATGTTGTGTAATTAAACCATATAGCTACTTAAAAAAAGTGATCAACGCCATCTAGTGACGATGTTGGTACTAATTTAATAGTTTAGTATTTTTCATTCACAATATTATACATACTGCATACGTAAAAAATAAATTAATAGTTATAATTGCATAAGTTGATAAAACATGTTATGAAATAGCTTTACCGCGGCAGTCGCCGAGTGCCACACGTCTTTTTTTTTATTTATATATTCGAGCCTGCCAATGTGACTACTCTGCCCGATGGAAAGCATGAGCAGAATCCAAGAGTGGTGGTCACCATACTCATATTGCGAATGCAATGTAACAATTCAGCATGGTGACCCACACTATGGCGGCCTATTGACATGCTTCTGCATCATTGAGCCTCCGGTCTCGCACAACCAAAACACGACAGCATGCATGCTGTCATTTTAGGTTGGTATTCTGTGAGAGGGTAGTACTGCCCCGGTCGAGATGTTCGTGCTAATATCAGCGTGGCTCTACTACTGTTTATTATATAAAAAAAAACCGACTTCCAAAAAACATCCAACGAAAACTCTCTGCCAAAAAAACACTTAAAAGCGTATGCCGTTTTGTATGCAATAAGTGAAAGTACTTATTTTTTCAAACTTTTTTATTTCTGTTATTCGAGGTAATCACCCATGCAATCGACGCATCTTTGCCAATGCATTGGCAGTTTATTGATGCCCTACTGTCTGAACTGACAACATCATTTGGTACAGTTCGCAACATCGGTCTCAGGCACACTCGAGGCAGTACAAACTGCCTTTGAAGAGTTTGTTGCCTCCCGTCCAGCTGATTTTTACAAGAAGGGCTGATGCGACGTCGTTGATGGTCGTCTCGAAATATAGCGAGTGTGGTAACTACCACAGAACAAATGGTAACTACTATTACATTTTTTTTATAAAAAGTTTTTATAGTTTAACGTATTTCAACAAGTTTAGCCAAGTGCCGACAAGCGAGAGTATAAATTCGTTCCCGATATTTATTTTACCACTTTTTCACTCATATCTACATTAGTGTTGGACGAGAGGTGTTGCGAGTTAGCTGTACAGTTTACTTAATTATTGTTACAGTTATGAAAGATTAATGTGTGAGCAATCTTGGTAGTCTCATAATGAAAGATTGGGCCGGACGGCGAACAGACTCGACGGTGAACATGTTGTAATTAAAAAGGCGACACACCACACAACGCGTTTCCTAAATGTACTCTTGTATAAATTAAAATAACTTACTGAGACCAAAACGGGGAGATTTGATTGTAATTTTGATTCTATATGTGCATTAAAATTCAAGGTTTGAATTTAAAATAAGCGGAAAAAACTATTATACTGAGTTTATTTATTCTGCAACTAGCTGCAAAACACTTTAGCTTATTAGCCAGGGTTTTCCTTTCTAGGGTGCACCTGGTTTCCCTGCTTCTAGTACCTGAGACGGTGTGCGGTTCTTAGTCGTTTCGAGGGTGTATTGTAGCTTGTTGTTGTATGCACTACTTATATTAAAATTATCGTATTTAATAGAAATAAACTGTTGCACGACTATTCTGCTATCTTTTCATCTCGTTTGTAATAAGTTCTACTACTACGTAAATAACAATCGAAGAATCGAAACCGCGACACTCGTAGCGTTTGAATGCCGTTAGAAATATTCTAAGCTTATTAATTCGTAAATAAAACATGATATGAGAGAGCCTGAATACGATTTCATTTTTCCGATATCCATTATGGTTAGATGGTTTTGGTGCTTTCTTAAAACCTTAGTGGTGCTATTTGATACCGGTTATAAATAAAAGAATATAATTTTAGCATGTGTGATATTTATAAAACATCACGGGATTATGAATTTCCCTTATTTTTAAATCAAAGTCAACGATCTAGAGAGCTTATTGACGTTACAAATTTATTACCAATATAAATTGATCCCTCAAATCAGCCTATCGCCGTCTGCTGCTGAATGAAGGTCTACGTCAAGAAACGCCAACTATCCCGGTCTTACGGCATTTTCTACCAAGAACCATTGGGCGATGCGATTGCATTCATTTTGGTCAAAATTTGTATTTAAATAAACAGATCAAGTAATATATCAAATACACACAATTGACATAATCTTATATGTAAAATTCTCGTGTCACAATGTTAGTTACCATACTCCTCTGAAACGGCTGGACCGATTTTTATGAAATTTGGTGTGCATATCGGGTAGGAACCACCACACACACACACAAACACCAACATCTATTTTTTATACCCCTTTTTTTTAATGGCAAATTAACGTTTGCCGGATCAGCTAGTATTATATATATATATTACTATATATATATATATAAGAAGAACACATACAAATAATACGCACAACTAAATACATATAAAACACTGACGAAATATATACTAGACCAACACTCTTCTAGGCGAGACCTGTACGCGGATTTATAGTAAGCTTAATGTTCCCTAGATGTCACTAAGTGCATCAAATCGTGAATTACAACGATATTTTCTGACCCCCAAGACCAATACGAACCCAACAGTCAACTGTCAAGATTATTGTCATTGTATTATTGCGAAATGTACCACTAGATGTCGTTTTTTAAATAATTAATTATATTAGTACCTACATAATTTATGTAATATTTTATTTTATCATCAGAGAGATATACACAAATAAATAAAATTGAAATGTCTGTTTTTAATTTTAAAATAACCGCTTTTCTCTTTTAAAATCTTTTTTTTTATTAATTGTTTGAAACTTTTATTTTTAATGGATTCACTTTAAACTTTGTATGTATGTTTCTCAATTGACATAAGTAAGGAACTGAGGACTGACATTTTATTTTTTAATGGATTCAAAAAACAAAATAAAAATTGATGAATTAATAAAATACAGTTGCATGTTGCAGTTGCAATTCCCGTCCATAAGACACATGTCTAAAAACAGTTTTTGGCGTTTATAAATGTTGTTGATCGTGAATGTATGCAAATAAAAAAATTGATAATTACGAGTTGATAATGTCGAGAATTGCTTGCACATATTAATTTATCAACTGTAGATGACAAAAAGGTGTAATTAAGGATTTTCTTTCGGTTTGTATCTTATAAATAATCCTAATGTTAAAAATGCGAACGTAAGTTCGTTTGTTAAGCTTTCCGGCGAAAACTACTTAGCTGATCAATCTGATCATCATGAAACACATATTCTTGTAGAGGTATTAGAAGTAACATAGGATACTTTTTATTAAATGCGAACGAAGTCGCGGGCGAAACCTAGTTATTAATAAAACAATTATAAGAAATGTTTTTGGAACGAAGTTCCTTATCGCGCTTCTCGCTAAAAGTTGTAGCAACACTTTTAATATTGAGTTGATGTCATAGTGCTGGATACTCAACGTTAAATATAACCAGGTGATTGCCAACGTCCATACCATGTTGAATACACCGGTTCTCGTCCGATCACCGAAGTTAAGCCACATCGGGCGTGGTTAGTACTTGGATGGGTGACCGCCTGGGAATACCACGTGTTGTTGGCTTTTTGCATTTATTTACAGAAAATATATTGTTTTATAGTATATTTTGTAAAGTTTGATTATTTCTAAAATAATTTGACAAATGCGTTACCGGCCTTTGGGGCATAGTGGAGTGGGATGGGGGGAGAGGTTGGGGGGGGTATGAGCCTCCGGTATCCTCACTCACTCGGTGAAACACAGCGCAAGCACTTTTTCACATCGGTTTTCTGTGAGCCCGTGGTAATACCAGGGGCAGGGGTCATATTACGTCGCGTCGCGCGTAACCAAGTTAAATAATATCCAGAAACGGTTAAATACGTATCTACTCATTTTTATTCAGTAGCCCAAAGTTAAAGTTTCATGTTTCTATCTTAAAAATGACGGACTTTCGTCCACACTTTCAACCCGTATTTCACCCCTTAGGGGTAGAAATTCCAAAATACCTTCCTTAGTGGATGTCTACTCAATAAAACGATCCATATCAATAACTGAAAGAATACAAATTAAGGTCTATACGTACGTGTAATATTAAAATCATCCTCTTATCCCTAACTGTTGAAGAGTTTAACCTTCTATCATCAGCTCACCTAAATAACTTTAAAGTATACGACTAAAGGTCTATAGATACGTATGAAATTGAAAGAATTATCCTCCAACTCCTAACCGTTGAGGAGTTGTACTTTCGATCATCAGCTTACCTAAATAATTTGAAAGAATACGACTAAAGGTAACATACATACATATGATATTTAAAGATTTATCCTCCAAATCCTAACCGTTAAAGAGTTGTACCTTACACCATCAGCTCATCATCATAAAATGATGACTACCAGACGAAAATACCGGGTTAATTTCAGAAAATATACGAAAACATAATATGTACAAAAAAAAATTAGGGTTTCCCTCGATTTGCCTGGGATCCCATCATCAGATCCTGATATGGTGACAATGAGACCACCTCGGGAGCATACCCTTTCGAATACAAAAATAATTTTCAAAATCGGTCCACAATTGACGCAGTAATCGGTGAACATACATTAAAAAAAACACACAGTGGAACATAGAACCTCCTCCTTTTTGGAAGTCGGTTAAAAATAAAAATACAGTCGAATTGATAACTATCTTCTTTTTTTGAAGGCGGTTAAAAATAAACATTCATATTAATTAATATTTTTGAACTGAGTACGCGGCTCAAGCGACGTTGCCGTTCCGTATTAACTACTGGAAGATATGAACGATTTTTGCAATGTTGCCATTCATGAGTGCATTGTTTCTCTGATTCAACCAAATAACTTATAAATGTGACATCTAGCGTAGTAAATAGGTCATTAATTTCAAGTTTATTTAAATCGATTACTACGACATCTCCTAAACATAGGTGATAACTTTTAGTTATGCAATTGAAAATCATTTTTTTAAATCAAGCAATACAAAGCAAGTTTTATATTTGAAAAATAATAATATAGTTACTAGAATTGTAGCACATCAATAAAATACTGTTAAACTTTGTTAAACTGCTTTTTAGAGCTTATTTTGAGCGCCATCTAGATTTAGTTGAACTTTTCTAGGTTTCTACGGCGTACAGTATTGGCCAAGGGAGGGACGGTCTATAGTATATTGTGTCATTGATATAAAATATACAAACACAGATATCTGCTTGTGTTATATAATAAGAATAGAAATAGAATAAGAACTTATGATAGTCGCAAACTCGTCAAATAATGTTAGTTTAACAGGTAGGTACTATTCCGTACTATTAATAGACAAAACGAATAGCTTTCACTGTACATCTTTCACATAAAACATCTTAAAACTCGATGTAGTCGGATTGGTGCCATTAATAAAAGAGAAAAGAGGTATTTGTCATTGTCTTGCGTGGGTTTAGGCTAACGGACATCATAAGAATGCTATCAAAAACCAAATAAGGTGATTTAGCTTTTTAATAGCATTCCTACTAATGACCCAGTCTTCAGTGATCTATTTTTAACCGACTTCAAAAAAAGGAGGAGGTTCTCAATTCGACTGTTTTTTTTTTGTTTTGGAACGAAGTTCCTTATGGGGCGTTGCGGAGGGGTACCCTAGCCGGCAAAAAACGTCCAGAACGTAAGACTGACGCCTCGGTGTCAAAATGGTAGCGTATGAGAATGATGTGATCGAGGTCGCGGGTTCGAATCCCGGGTAGGATCAAATATTTTTTTTGATCTGCAAATATTTGTTTTTTAGGAGTTTGGATTTTTTCTATATATAAACTGTATGTATTTTAAAAAAATGAAAGAAATATTTATTTATTTAGTGAACAAAAAATTTAGTATAGCGTAGTAATCTGTAACTTGTATGTAACAAGTATGGAGTAACTCTAGACAGAACTTGTTTCAATTGAGATTACTAGGTGGCAGCACAAGTGAAAAGTTCAGTTTTATTTTTATGTTTTATCGATAAAAAATCATAATAAAAATGTATACCTGAATAGTTATTTTCTTTATACCTCGCATAGAACTTTTATATATTTTTATAAATCATTTTAAATAAAATAAAGGTGTTAAGACAATTTTGTGGTTTTTAAAGAGCGTGAACGAAAAATTTAGTATAGCGCCATCTGTATTTTTGATAATGAACTTCGTTCCTATCTAGTGTCCCACGACACCACACAACTTTTTTTTATGTTTGTTACCTCATAGCTTTCGACTGGGTGAACCAATTTTGATACTTTTTTTATTTGAAAGCTGGTGCTTCCCGTGTGGTCCCATTTAAATTTGGTCCAGATTGAAGGAAGTAGTTTTTTTTTGTTAAAATTTGTGATTATTCGTCCTAATACCTATTATTGGAATATTAGTTAATTGATTGCAATTGTATTTTGGGTTTTAGAGAAAAGTTTTGATAGGCAAGGTCCACGTATACCTGGTCGTCGCCTAAATGAGAACTTCAGTAGAAGCTGATGCCCACAGTTTAGAAGCCGAGGGGTTCGGATGCCTTATAATATAAAATGTTAACAAAATAAAAACCGACTTCAAGGTTCGACTCGATTTCTCTTGGATGCCATCATCAGATCTTAGTGTCCTTATCATGGTACCGCCGTTGGGATATCCCCTTTCCGTTAAAAAATTGAGGACCTCCTCCTTTTTTGAAGTCGGTTAAAAACCTGTTCCTGGATTCAGTTTGGAAAATAAATGTATATGAATAAAATTTACTTTTGATGGTAACATAAACCAAACAGGTGCTTGCTGCTGCATTAAATTACCAATATTTTCTTGGAAATTACAGAAAATGACCCATAACTATCTTAGGGCTCCCACACATAACTGCGAATTCGCAACGCATCGCAAAAATCTACGAGCTCGCACGAATGCATCGCAAGTACTTCACGCCGTGTGCATCTGGACTGAGGGCCTATTTTTTAAATTTTGTCGAAATGATATAAAATTCAAATAGGAATTAGTTAAAAATAGTAAAAATCTAAAGCAATGGGTCATAAATTTCTTAAACGTGAAATAAAGCAGTTATGATCAATGAACTTGGGCCCTCAGTTCAGACGCTTGCAAAAAATGACATAGCCTAGACCACAGAACGTACTGCCTCTAGGTCAAAGCTTTTTATTTTAGAATTTAGTTAAGAATTTCTTAAAACTTTTAAGAAAATCCCAAAACTGTAGAATACGACATTACGGATTTATGGCGGCATAATATAGGGCCCTCAGTTCAGTAATGTCTCTACGGAGGAATCGGCAAAAAATGCAATTATCTGAACAAATACGTTACCAAAACTTTATAATATTTTAGTTAAAAACCTTTGTGAATTAGTTAAAAAGAAAAATTGAGACAGAAGCCAATTTTTAAGATGTAAATCAAAGTTGAATTTTTCCAAAACGTTTCAACTGAGGGCCCAAGGTTTTTCGCCTTTACTGACTAAAGTCAACCTCACAGATTAACTCAAACTATACTAAGTTTTTACTATTTTTTAACTAAAACCTGACATTTCATCCGTTGTCCTCAATGCTATATTTTAAGAGAAAAATGGTTTTCTGTTTTTTGTATGAGAATATTTTGTAGGGCGGCCATATTTTTATATTTTCAGGACAGATGAGTTTGTATTGTTAGCGCAGTCAATTATTTATTATTATTATATATTATTTTATATTTATTTATTTATGTTTATTGTACAAACATAAACAAAAAGAAAAAAATGAGTTACAGTATACAAACGTGACAATTAGGATCTCTTACAGACAGGGAATTTTGTTAATTAAATTTGCACTGAAACAACAGATGGCGACATCTGTTCGAAACGAGAAGATTTAGAAAGGCTATCGGTTTACGATTTACGTTGATCTCAATGCGCTCATAGATGGCGTTGGGTTAAATTATCGTAAGTTATATATTTAAAATTTTTAAAAATAAAATGTGTATAATATATATGTATATATATAAATAAAATGATATAAATATCTCTAACATACAACCTTTATACGGATATTATGACAAGTGACAATAAATTAATAATAGTAGTAGGGCGCACAAATTTTAAAAATTCTATGTGAATAAATAAAATAATGAATTAACTTTAAATGAAAAAATATACACATACATATCTAAAATATAATGTTACAACGCCATAGCAAAACTAGAAACTTCTAGTCGATTCCGTGACAACATAACACCCGAAAGAACATCTCAAACTTACGACGATCAATCCATATTCGATTTTATGCATATTGATGTAAGATTCATTATTCCGTGCCTCAAGAAATCAACAAGATCTTTCTGACGTTTGGCTACCTCTCAACGTCGTTCTAGAATATTCTTTCTTCGTTTCATTAAACTATAAATAACAAGTAATTATAAAAATCAATTAAAAATGTATTATTTAAAATAATCACTTTTGCCGTTTCTTTTAAACAAATAACTCAAGGTAACTTTTCAATACATGTTGTGAATATTAAGCGAGTAAGTAGTATTTTACTTCTTGTCATTTATTTAAAACTAGCTGAGCCCCGCGGTACAACAAGCGCAGGAAACGCCGCGGGGCAAAGCTAGCCTAAGTTACTCCTTATGTGATCAGCTATCTGCCAGTGAGTGTCGTTAAAATCGGTCCAGACGTTCCAGAGATTAGCCGAAACAAACAGACAGACGGACAGACAGACAAAAATTTAAAAAAATGTTATTTTGGTATATGTACCTGCCGTGTATACATATATATGCATTAAGTAAAAACGGTTATTTCAATATTACAAACAGACACTCCAATTTTTTTTTTTTTTTTTTTTTTTTTTTTTATGTTATGCTCGCCAAAATGACTCTACTCTGCCTGATGGAAAACATAAGCAGAATCCAAGAGTGGTGGTCACCATACTCACTGCGAATGCAGACAATGCAGTATGGCGACCCACACTATGGCGGCCTAGTGATGCTGCTGCATCTTTTAGTCTAGTCAACAAGTATGGAACTTGTTGACTAGACTAATTGGGCCTCCGGTCTCGCACTCACCAACGAAACACGACAGCACGAACGCTGTCATTTTACGTTGATTTTCTGTGCGAGGGTAGTACCGCCCCGGTCGAGCCGGCCCGTTCGTGCTGAAATCAGCGTGGCTCTACTACCTACCTTTTATAAAACGTCATCGGTGCTCAGTCACGTGGAATCTCTGTCTGGCCTTTCCTTTTTTACGATACCTATTAGGTTGCTTCGCTTCTTCTAGGTGGGCTATATTTACTAAAAAAATATTGTATATGGGTACATGCAAAGGGATCTGTCCTAAAAAACTAAAAAATCATGTATACCCTACAAAATATTCTCCTATGAAAAATTCAAAACCAATTTTCTCTTAAAATATAGCATTGAGAACGACGGATGAAATGTCAGGTTTTAGTTAAAAAATAGTAAAAAAACTTAGTATAGTTTGCGTTAATCCCTTAAAGGCGAAAAACCTTAGGCCCTCACTTCAAACGTTTTAGAAAAATTCAACTTTCATTTACATCTTAAAAATTGGCTTCTGTTCCAATTTTTTTCTTTTTAACTAATTCACAGAGCTATTTAACTAAAATATTATAAAATTTTAGTTACGTATTTGTTCAGATAATTGCATTTTTTGCCGGTAACTCCTTAGAGACATTACTGATCTGAGGGCCCTATATTATGCCGCCATAAATCCGTAATGTCGTATTCTACAGTTTTGGGATTTTCTTAAAACTTTTAAGAAATTCTTTACTAAATTCTAAAATAAAAAGCATTGACCTAGAGGCAGTACTTTCTGAGATCTAGGCTATGTCATTTTTTGCAAGCGTCTGAACTGAGGGCCCAAGTTAATTGATCATAACTGCTTTATTTCACGTTTAAGAAATTTATGACCCATTGCTTTATATTTTTACTATTTTTAACTAATTCCTATTTGAATTTTATATCGTTTCGCCAAAATTTAAAAAATGGGCCCTCAGTCCAGATGCACACGGCGTGAAGTACTTGCGATGCATTCGAGCGAGCTCGTAGATTTTTGCGATGCGTTGCGAATTTGCAGTTATGTGTGGGAGCCCTAAGATAGTCATGGGTCATTTTCTGTAATTTCCAAGAAAAGATGCACACCTTCACGCCGCATCGCATCGCAGTTGTGTATGAGCTAGGGTTGCCAGATTGAAACTTATCATGTCCGGGAGAATTCTAAAAAAAAGAACAACGGTGTCGAGTCGTGGCCATAGTTAAAGTATCTTGTTTTTTTATTCTCAAAGGATTAACTTTTGGTGCAATAAAGCTGTGGATACGTTATTTTTTATATTTATTAATGAACTTTGCCATTTTTTTAATTGATCTCCGTCAAAACTTTGCAAAACTGATAAAACTTCCGAGCAAGACACGCCAAAATAGATAGGAGTCTGCAGTTCAGACTTGATTAAATTCATGAAAATTCGGTTTCGCTCTTTAGTCCTTAAACTATTCAATTGGCTAAATACTCTTTCGCAAAAGGCATTGCTTGTTAGAATTGAAAGAACAAAATTAACAACTTTATTCAAATTATTAAAATTTATGGATGTGTTATTTCCGAAGCGCATTACCTAGGTATATAGAGTTTTTAGCCATGCGAACTATGTATAAAGGGATGCAATATTAACAGCGTCCTCTATATTCAATATCGTGGGAAATTCGGGAAGCATTTTCTCCTCACTCACAGGCAGGCCAGCCGTGTCATGCGTTGTTAGTTTATGTTGTTACAAAGCAAAGTAGTTTTTCAGAATCCGGGACAATAAGGTATAATTACTGGATACGGGACAAGATGAAAAATTCCGGGACAACCCCGGATTTCCCGGCCATCTGGCAACCCTAGTGGGAGCACTTAATAGAACGATAGACAAAATAATGTGTCAGCAGCACGCATGAACCGTACTGTGGCATACATAATTGTAGACATCTACTCATATAGCTGGGAACACAAAACAAAAAGATATAAGTAGAAATGACTAGTAGGCGTGGCGCGCTTGCCACTGATAAGCGTTGCAACGCATACCTTTATGAGTTGTAGGTATTTTGTATCATAGTCGTGTTACAACGCTGCGTTGAATAGGTCGTCCAATGAAAGTACTTTTTTACGCCACAATGCAGCACTGTTCTGTTTTACAGTGTAAAAATGATAGCGGAAGGAACAAGATTGATAATGGAGGTGTTTCTTACCATCTGTAGGTACAATTTCATATGTTTTATCAATAAAATCTTAAAATTTTATTTTACTGATAATTGACTAGAGATTTAAGCTAAACTCTTCCTTATCCTATTCACATAAATCTCAATCTGGTATGATCGGGTCTTATCAGTTTTCAACGTTATTCTCGTATTTTCTATTCTACTCGATTAGTGATGTAGCCAGGTAGGATGTTAGCTTTATCGATTTGCATACTTTTAAACGTGTTATATTTACTTTCTATAATAATTAAAAATAATAAATTTTGCTTTTTTGTTTACGTGGCCTTGAAAGAAAAACACTTGTTTTAACCATTGAATATCTATACAAATAAGTATATAGTAAGAATATATATATATATATAATAAGAGTGTCTGTTTGTAATATTAAATATTTATATCCGCTTTTTACTAAATGCATCTGCATGTGTAGGTACACGTTACAATTTTTTTTTACGGAACAGGTGGCAAACGAGCAGACGTATCACCTGATGGTAAGCGATTACCACTATCCATGGACACCCTTAACACCAGAGGCGTCACAAGCGCGTTGCCGACCTTTGGGGGATGGGGAGGGGGAGGAGTTGGGATATGGGCCTCCGGTATCCTCACTCACTCAGTGAAACACAGTGCAAGCGCCATTTCACACTGGTTTTCTGTGAGGCCGTGGTATCACTCCGGTCGAGCCGGCCCATTTATGTCGAAGCGAGATTCTTTTCTCTGCGAAATTTGCAGGCACGGGCCGTATACCAAAGTAACATTTTTTTTTAATTTTGTTTGTCTCTCTGTCTGTTCCGAACTCTGACTCAGCAGTCAGGATCGCTAAACACTATACCAACGGGTCGACAATTAGACGTATTGCATTTTGTTCATTGCAGTCAATAAAATTTATGATAATTGATACCATGTGTATTTCCTATAAAACTAAATATGAATACATACTGTGCCAAATATTAATTATGTAACCACTGTTTTGAATTTTGTTAAGTGGCTAAACAGTCTTTATTAAATATAATATGATTATAATACAGATTCTTAAAATTAATAAACATTATTATGCAAGTACTTATTTTTTAGCTTCTTCACCTTTATAATGTTACCTCCTCAGATATCCTTCAATTCATGTTTTTTATTCTGCTCCGTCCTATTACATCAAAAGTTAGGTATCGATATTATTGATAATATTGTAATATGTGCCACAACACTAAGCGAGTAGCGGTAAATATCGAAGAATGACACAAATATCGAATTTATTCTTATAGTGATTAATGTCATAATTGCGTGCATTTAGAATAACGCCATCTGTTTTTGAATAGCTTGCAATGAAGTATTCTTACTTTCAAGATTACGTAACGTTGTAAGTTCTTCTTACGCTATGGCAAAATAACTGTTAACGTTACGCGATAAGATATATTATCAAACGTGTGACTTTATGTATTGTAGGCTAGTTTTGAGCAAATAAAAACATCAAATCAAAACAATTCGTTAGTAGTGTGCAGTAATAAAATAGTGCTTTCATTTGTCTGAGTTTGGCGACAGTCGTTCCGTTGTAAATTAAGACACATAACATTTCTATCTATTCTTTATGTTATGTGGCTGGGAAGCAGTATAATAAGTCTTTTCTTAAAGAAATCGTAAGTTTGAGTACTTACTGAATATTTGCTTTTATTCTTGTCGTAAGCAATTTTGTCGAGTGGTTATCATAGATTTCTTGACATCTATCTTATGATTGTAAATAGTATATTTACTTCGTTAACTCGTTTATTTTTAATCAAAAATAGTGTGCGTGTGAACTGAGGGACCATAGTGATATTTTTGTTTGAAATTTTTAAAAGATTTAGTAGTAGGTTCAAAACAATTGTAGAACAAATATGAGAATTTGTAAAAATATATGTTAAAAACTACAGCCCTTTAAGTGTGGTCCCTTAATCCTCACATACCATCAGCCGGATCTCGGCAAGTATGAAAAAAAAAGGTATTGTGACTGCAGACATTTAGTAGAGAATTTGTAAAGATATATACTAAATAACTGAGCACAAATCATCAACGATTAAAAAAATACAACGAATATACTGTGGTCCCTCAGTCCACACACGAAAGATTTTGTTATACTGAATATTACCACATCAACGGAATAAAATCTTTATTTTCTTATATACTGTTTTAGAAAAAGTCCTATAGCAATTTGTAAAAACTACATTTAAAAAAATTACGACGCACTTTGAAGATATTTATAATTAAAGCTGGTCCCTCAATTCTCACGTCCTCAAACATATTTGCATGTCTAGCTGCTAGACGACTAAAGTATCACAAAGTGTAGTGTATTAAACTTTTTGTAAAAAAGTTTCTACAAAATAATAGGTATCTAAAATTGTGTGTATCTTACCTCTAAAACGAGATTATAGCATTTCAGTGATATTATGAACAGATATACGAGTAGTGTGACCACACAATGAAACAAAATGTAGACTACCAAATCCTAAAATACCTAAATATCCTAAAGTACCTAAAATCTGTTTGAAGTCGGTGCTAAGCCAAAAAGAATACAAACGAACAATTACAAAAGTCTAAGCGATAGTCACTTGGCACCGACTTCAAACAGATTCTAGGTACCTAGCACACATTATAATACTACTATTTAAATGAATAAAGAATTAGGTATAGGCAATTTATGAAGAACCAGTTTATTTTACGCTTTTAAGTGTTTTTTTGGCAGAGAGTTTTCGTTGGATGTTTTTTGGAAGTCGGTTTTTTTATACTATTTAAAGGTTTATTAACGTCCACTGCTGCACATAATAGGCCTCTCTTATTACACGTCACTTGGTTCGGCTAGCCAACTATCGCATTGCTAGCTGCAAGGTGGCTGGTAGGACCAGCCATCTTGCGGAAATGATCCCTCTACCGAGCCTCTAGCTACCTGGTTGAGCTCCTACAACACGAAAGGTTATCGTCTGACGATGATTTATTAAAGTCTGTATGCGACTTATATTAGTGAGTAATCTTAGCTAGTTGTCCCACTCTTAGTAGTAACCAACTTCCTAGTCTAGCTTAGTCTTACCAGAAACTAATCTAGACTATGAACGTATAATGTATCTAACGATACATTATACGTTATGCTTATTTATTTATTTTTCGCTTTTCGCCGCCGAATTTTCCGATTTCAATCCTTTGTTTTTAAAAAGTTCCTAGCTACATGATTTTTATTAATAAAATAGGTTACACTTCATTTAAAATATCCTACTAATCACACTAATATATAAATGCGAAAGTTTGTGTGTATGTTTGTTACTTCTTCACGCAAAAACTATTGAACGGATTTGGATGAAACTTTACAGTAATATAGCTTATACATCAGAATAACACATAGGCTACTATTTGCGGCGAAAACAGACATATACGCGGGCGGAGCCGTGGGCAACAGCTAGTTAATATTAAATGTGTATTTGAGAAAAATAAAACACTTTTAAAATTTTGTACAGTGACTTCAAGAAACTCTAGGTTGTGCAGTAAGCATATTATGATTAGTGTATTAATGGCTGTCAATTTTGAGTGTGGACAAATACGATCTCCGATGAACTAAAATGTTAAATTACTACATTGGTACTTGTACGCTTGGTTTAATTTGAAAAATTCTTGCTTCCTTCGATATCGTATCGGCGCCTGACACCGATATCGGATCGGATAGTGTGAAAACGCTCTTAGATAGCCCATTTATCGAGGAGGGCTATATATCATCACATTTTAACTAATAGGAGTGGAGCACCAATGAAGAGTGTTACAAAAATGGGGGAAATTTATTACGCTACGGGCAATAGGAGAAGTAAACGAGGTTCCGTGGGTCAGCTAGTTCAGAATAAAGACAAAACCTACTCGTCACAACAACTTTGAAAACAGAATACTTATCTGTTTATTTAGCATTGTAATTGAGTGGGGCACACGTAAAAAAAAATCAAGTTCGACGCGTGAATTGTGCCAAAACAACGATGATTACGTCAAGTTAGCAGTGACGGCCTTGGCCATGAATAGAGACTGGCCCGCTAATGACACAGTCTACTAACTATTTATTTACTAATACTTTCGCTACCGTTTCGTAACTATCTATCGTTTACGGTTCGGTCTGTTCCTATTGTGGAACATAATATTGTGTTAGCAGGTTGACCAGTGAATACATAATGCATATTAAGAGAAGACAGTTCCTAATCTGCCGCTAAATAACTAATAACCCATATCTTAGTTTTATAAGCTACTTGTAAAAATAAATAAAATTGAAGTGTCTGTTTGTAATAACAAATTATCAGATTTACAACAAAAAGCAATTCCAAAAATGTTGTCTGTCAGTTTGTCTCTGGAAGGGCTGTACCGATTTTGACAGGACTTTCACTGGCAGATAGCTGATGATGTAAGGAGTATCTTAGGCTTTTTATGGACTCCCTTCGCCCTGCGGCATTACTGCAGTTGTTGTTGTAGCGCGGGTAACACCGCGGGGCTCAGCTAGTCTGTACATCTATACAAAAAAATAAAATTGGAGTGTCTGTTTGTAATATTAAAATAACCGCTTTTTTCTAAATGCAAATGTATGTATACACGGTACATATACCAAAATTTAATTTTATTAAATTTTTGTCTGTCTGTTTGATCCGGCTAATCTCTGGAACGGCTGGTCCGAATTTAACGGGACTTTCCCTGGCAGATAGCAGATTATACAAGGAGTAACTTAGAATACTTTTTTAGACTATCTCCGCCCCGTGTCATGACCCACGAGTGAAACCACGGCAAATATAATTTTGCTGAACTAATTTTATTGATATTAAAAATGCGTGTTTAACTTTCACTAATTATTTTGCTTGTTTTATTCGTCGATTAGATATTTTACTTTATATTGGCTCTAGAAACCAGAAGAATATGGATGGATGTTTTGAACAGCGAGGGTTATAAAGAAATAGGCGGTAGGTCTAAAACACTTGAACTCTAAAATAGTTCACAAATTAATCTCTGTTCATAGATTTTTGTCACTCACCTTACAATAAAATTTACATGTCTACATAATTTAATTACATTTTACCATGCAGATACGCGAGAAATACATTCATTGGTAAAAGTAGTCCTGATAAGATCATTATGAAAAGATTGAGAGTTATTTAAATTAAATAACTCTCAATCTATGCACGTGGATAGAAAACCCCGTAAAAACACTGAAAGTACATATTGAAAACATGGTCTGGGCATAATACATCGTGTGGTCTTACGGCCGTTTTCAATAACCTATCTATCCTTAGTTCTCATTACTACAGTTAAACAAATCTATCTTTTTACTCTTACTTTCGTTTCAATAACCTACCGGCAGATAGCATTTCCTATCGAAGTTGTCTATCTATCATTGGGAGGACGGATAGGCAACTAGAGATAGGAACTCTCATAGTAATCGGACTAACTTGCATTTCAATATAAGTTTCGAGTTACTCTCCGATAGGTGTAGCTAACTCTAGTAACGTCAGTTGCTTATCTGTCAATATCGGCCAGTTACGCGCCAACCCGGCCAGATA
Organism: Diaphora mendica; assembly: GCA_949125395.1. NCBI lineage: Eukaryota > Metazoa > Arthropoda > Insecta > Lepidoptera > Erebidae > Diaphora > Diaphora mendica. The sequence continues at coordinate 19,254,229 of OX421313.1, read as the reverse complement.
GAATTTCGAAAATAATTAAATTTTTATGTAAATATAAAAAATGGAAGGTTTTATCAGTGGTGATAGCGACATGGAATTATTATGGATTATGATCAAAGCAGTGATAGTGATACTGAAGAAAACATACCTTTACAGTTACAGAAGGAATATAAGCCGCGTGTGAATTATATGAATAAATTATATGACTACGAATTTGCAAATCTAGACTAAATAAAAGTGCTGTGAATCAGTTAATAAATTTGATACAACCATATTTAAGTGTAACATCTAAAAGGTAAGTTAAGTTATCGTTTTAAATCTCAACTTTATACTTCAGCCAAATTTGATAAAAAAATATAAGGAACAGATAGGTATTTAACTATTCTTTAATTTGAAAATTACTATAAATTGTATTATATTTTCTTCATTGGGTTTGGTTCAAGTGTAGACTCATAATGGTGCTAGTATTGCCATAATATCAAGTTTTAACAAAGTTCTTATTTTTCCAGAAATCATGGTATATCCACCCTCCATCAGATACTTTTGGCTACGATTTTATACATTGGGCACTATGCTAGTGACTGTTGCAGATTTTATCGGAGGATTAATAGCATCTGCATAGACAATACGACTGTATTGTCTATGCAGATGTATCCAGAGCCATAGCAAGATTATACCCAAACTTTGTTGTGTTACAAAATCACACTCAACAAGAGTTTTATAATATTGCTAGATTCCCCAGAGTACATAGTGTCATAGATGGCACCCATATATTAATACAATCACCAAGTAAGTACCTCATCTCATATTGAACTATCTCATACTTCTATTTAGGTGCTGGTCTAACTTAATTTTTTGATGCTTTCATACTATCTGGTAACGCCACCTGTCTATAGAGACAGGTACTCTGTTAGTTTGTATAAATTTCCGCTAGGTGAGGCTGTCGGCACATATATTACCCACACCTTAACCGATATTCCCTTCCCGTCGCACGCGCCGCTACAAGAAAGAAGAGATAAGACAGTTACGCCCTGGACGCGGACCTCGCCGCACGTTTTAGAGAACGCTCCAGACGCGAAGCTCGCCGCCCGCTTGTCGAGTTTACACCAGTTGTGGACTCCGCCACCGCATATCATATAGACATTAAAACCGCTGTAAATAGTATAATTACATACGCCGCGTTCAAGTGATTGATCGTGGAATCCGCATTAGTTCGCTGAGTGCAATCGTGCCTTGCCGGCAAGCTAGGGACGTTTTTCCATAGTGAATACGTGCCGCCATCTTCATCCGCAAGCCACACCGCGGTGTGAGGAGCCAGGTCGCCTGATCAGGCCGCCAGGTCTGGACAGCAGCTCAAGATCACCAAAGGTAAGCGTGCTTCCTATATTCTCCTACCCACCTATCCGGCAGCCGCACAGTACTCAGCCCAAATCAGTTTTCAGGCAGTGCCTAGTCGCTGAAGATATACTGCGCACCCCGCCTTATATGTTGGCGTTGACAAATTCTTGGCCACGCCAGTTGGCGCTAACATATAATATGGTCCTTCGAGACGGATCTTAGCTGAGTGATACTTTAGCCCTTGTATATTTATATAGGTCTTTCGACGTTATCGCAGCTAAGAGCTATCCTTTGGGGTCCCTTTGACCCACCGCTTGTCAAGTCTAGATTCGTCTAGTACTTCCTAACCGCCCGCTTATTAAGTCTAGATCCATCTAGCACTTAAAACCGCTTAATTTGTCACAATAGATCTATAACAGCTTATTTTCGCTTCGCATTTTTGCTTCGATCTAGATTTGTACACCCGCATATAGTCTAGATTTATCTAGCTAACGCCGCTTAGTTGTAATATAATCAAATATAATTTCCTACCTAGGTAAACATCACCTACGTACAAACTTCGCTTTCAATTCTTCCGCGCCTTAAAAGAGTTACCTACTTACTTAAATTATTTAATTTAACGTCATACGATAACTTGATTTATTAGTCAATTACGTGTAGCTAACTTACTTATAGGCATTTATTTCAACCGCAAAGTTAACAGATAGATATCTCGTTTATTGAAAAAATAATACCCACATTGTATTATTATCGCGCCGCCGCCGCTCGCCCGGTTAGTGAATGTAAACTTATAGTTACATATAGTATAATTTATTTGCTAGCTGCGTTCTATTCCTTGTGCCTTGTCGCTTCATATTATGGCGCCGACAATGCCCAAGAAAGGGAGTCCTGAGTCTTTCGAGACTAAACAAGACAATGAGATTATTCTCTTGGAAAGTAAACGAGATACGCTATTTGAGTTTGTTCAAACTATTTACGATAATTCGAAACAAGTTCATAAAAGTGTAGAATGTATGGAGGACTTCCTTAGTTCTGTAGGAACTATTGAAGATATTCGCTCTGAGTTTAAGGAAATAGTCAATGAGCACAATCGCGCTTCACTTAAAAATAATCCCGCATTTAAACCTAATTATAAATCTTTAAACTCATTCGAACAGCTGTACTGTCATATAAAACGTGTATTAAAAAGTGTTGAACCACAACCGTCCGCAAAGGACACTGATCGTTATCAGGATGGTTCGACCGACCGCGACCGCTTAGGTTTGAAACATAGATTGCCTTCTTTGCCGCCGATCGAAATAATGTGTTTTGATGGCGACATACGAAGTTGGCCGCTTTTTTACGCTGGTTTCAAATCAACCGTACACGATAATCCTATGCTGACTAACTCTGAGAGGCTGTACTATTTAATAGGGAAGCTCTCAAGTAAGGCTCAGACCGTTTTCTCAGGCATCACGCCGTCTGCTGAAAATTATGACACGATATTACAATGTCTGATAGACAGGTACGAAGACCGACGCACGCTCGGATATACCTACATAGATCAGATGTTGAATGTTAAGTTGAACGGCCCCGCTTCTTCATCAAAATTCCAGACATTCACGGATCACTTTGTCACCGCCGCAAACGCATTAAAAAATCTACAAATCGATAATTTAAGCGACTTTATACTGCTTAACCTCGCTTTAAAGAAGTTGGACGAAGAAACGATCCGCGCGTTTGAGTCTCAATACCGCGATACGAAAGTACCTACTTTCGGTCAGCTGACGGAATTTATTAAGGGACAGTTCAAGATATATAATAACATACGCCCCACCGCAAGTACTTCTACTTCTCATTCTACACAAAATAAACCGCGACGTCATGTACCAAACCCGCATGCATACGTAACCGTATCTACGCCACACAAGATATGTCTTTGTGACAACTTCGTACATGACCACTTATTTAAATGTCCATCATTTAATAAATTAACGCCTTCCGCACGCTTTAATTGCATTAAAGAACGCAACGCTTGCATTAATTGCCTTAGTTTGAAACACAAAGCACGCGATTGTCATTCGAACAAGAACTGCCGCAGCTGTGGTCAGAGGCATCATACGCTGCTGCATTTCGATAACGATCGCAGTCGGGTTGCACAGCAAACGCCTGACAACCAAATGGTCGCCCCCGGAATCGAACCGGGGACCATAGCCACCGCGCGCTCTCCGCGCCGCACTCACCCGTCGCCGCCACCGCTCGCGCAGCCGTCTGTTACGTCACAGTCTAGCTCAACGCGTGATGTGAACGTATCAGCGCTGCATGCGTCCATTGCCGCGCCCGTACCGAATGCCGCAAATAATAACGTTCAGAGTGCGCAATGTACGCAACCCATAACGGTACTGCTGTCTACCGCTCAGGTGGTTGTTTACGATAAGACTAGACGCGCCCATGTCATTAGAGTTCTTATAGACACGGGATCGCAAGTCAGTTTTATTACAAGTGAATGTTGCGCGCGTTTGGGTTTGGATTGCAATAGAAATACGAGGACGATTGTTCGAGGTTTTGGTGGTTCTGAAAAATCTATTAGAGGTTCCACAGAGTTTCAAATATTTTCGCGCTTCTATAATAACGTTCATTTTGACGTATCGGCATTTATTGTCGACCGCATAACGGATAACCTACCTACGGTACCCGTTGATATAACAGCGTTTTCTCACTTGAACTCGCTACCGCTCGCGGACAGTATGTTCGCCTCGCCCGCCGAGGTGCACGTTCTCCTCGGCGCGAATTATTTCCCGCACTTACTGCTACCAGGCGTGGTACATAGTAATGTTGTAGGGATACCGCCCGCTATAGAAAGTGTTCTAGGATATATAATCATGGGTTCTGCTCCCGCATTATTGTCTAAACACGAAATTAAAAATACAACCGCTTGTTGTACTGTTCTTGAACAGTCGTTGGACCGCATTCTCAAAAAGTTTTGGGAACTTGAGGAGGTCTCCGCTCCGCCCGCCCACAGTCAAGATGACCTTGAATGTGAGAATCATTTCCGCGCCACCACTACGCGCGACGCTAGTGGTAGGTATACCGTTTCGTTACCATTTAGGGACGATGTTTATAAATTAGGGGATTCCCTCGCCGCCGCTAAAAGACGCTTTATGTGTTTGGAACGAAAATTGGAGTCATCAACTGCGTTGCGCACGGCCTACAATGATATAATACGCGAGTACATTGATAAGGGCTACATTACCGAAATAGGGTCTATTGATAAAATAACTCCCGCCGATTCCTATTTCGTACCGCATTTTTGTGTGCAACGTTTTGATAAAACGACTACCAAGGTTCGAATGGTTTTAGATGCCAGTTGTAAAACCAGCACAGGGTTGTCACTTAACGAAGTATTGCATTCCGGCCCTAATCTACAGGGTGATTTAAATTGCATACTTTTAAATTTCCGCTTATTTAAAATCGCTATATCCGCTGACTGTCGTCAAATGTTTTTGCAGATTGGTATGCTCGAAGCCGATCGCAAATTTCAACGAATTCTTTTCAGATTTTCGCCGCAAGACCGATTAGTAATTCTAGAATTTAATCGAGTTTGTTTCGGGATGAAGTCAAGCGTATATCACGCTGTACGCGTCGTTCAACAGCTAATCGCTGATGAAAAACATAAGTTTCCTACCGCCGCCGCTATCGCATCCAGTTCTACGTACATGGATGACGTGTGTTTCAGTATTATGTCGGATGACTCATCGCGCTCTGATGAAGCCGCTGCTGTTGCCGCTTGTACGGAACTCGTAGACATGTTCAGGTGTGGTCAGTTCGACCTTGTAAAGTGGACTAGTAACTCCCCCGCTGTTCTGCGTGCCATCCCCGCATCGCACCGCGCCTCCTCGGATCTTGAACTAGACAGGGGGGGCACACCACATAAAATATTAGGCACGCATTGGGATAGGTCTAACGATGAATTTAATTTCAAGGTCATCACACCTGAGTCAGGATGTACGAAACGAATTATTCTGTCCGTCATCGCACGCTTATGGGACAATTTAGGCTTAGTGGCTCCCGTCATTTTACACGCCAAGCTCCTCATTCAGGAGTTATGGCTGCTGAAATGCGACTGGGATGACACGCCTCCCCAACGCATTGTGACCCTCTGGTCCCAATTTTGTAGTGAGTTACCTGCGCTCAACACTATCCGCATTCCTCGACATTTAGGAGTGGTTCAGGGGTGCATAGCTAACCTCTTGGGCTTTGCTGATGCAAGCGAACGCGCCTACGGTTGTGTGATATACCTACAGGTCACCGTTGGTGCTGTTCGCTCCGTTAGGCTCGTGTGCTCGAAGTCTAAGGTGTCGCCGCTCAAAACCGTTTCTATCGCTAGGTTAGAGCTATGTGCCGCAGTGCTTCTGTCGAAGTTGATGCGCAAGGTACTTGATAATTTTGAACCGCGCTACAAAATCTCAAACGTATTCGCCTTCACCGACTCAAAAGTCGTCCTTTGTTGGATCAACTCGTCCCCGCACCGCTGGCAGACGTTTGTCGCAAACAGGGTTGTCAAGGTCATTGATAACTTGCCTGCCAGCTGTTTCCATCATATACCGGGTGTTCAAAACCCCGCTGATTGCCTATCGCGCGGCCTCTCCCCCGCTTCGCTAATCAACCATCCTCTGTGGTTTGAGGGACCGCCGTGGGCATCCGAGGATCCATCAGAGTGGCCCATCGCCGAGTTTAATGGTGACGCCGTCGGAGAGGTTCCGGACATGAAACCGCTCGCACATACTGTGACCGTACCCGCTAATGATTCGCTCATTTACACGCTCGCTCAACGTATATCTTCGTGGTCGAAGTTATTACGTATTGTTGTTTTTGTTTTTCGATTCTCGAAATTGTTACCGCGCAGACCTTCTGTCACCCGCTCCGATCTCGAATTCGCTGAAACTAAAATATTACTCGAATTACAACAGGTTCACTTCCGCGACGACATTCATAAAATAAGAGTAGGTCAAATCTGCTCGCCCACCTTACAGAGATTGAAACCATTTTTAGATGAAAATGGTCTTCTTCGCGTCGGAGGCCGGCTGTCGAACGCTGATATCGACTATTCGCAAATGCATCCGTGTGTGCTCCCGCGCCACGATCACGTGGTCGATATATTGATCGATTCCTACCATAGGAAGCATTTACACGCCGGTCCCGAACATTTGATGTCCTTACTCAGGCATCATTATTGGATACTCTCCGCACGACGTGTTATACGTCGCCGCATATACAAGTGCAATACTTGCTTCAGAGCAAGGCCGCGTCCATCGTTTCCGATGATGTCGGACTTGCAGCGCTCCCGCGTAAACCCGTCTGTAAAGGCATACGCCCACTGTGGGTGTGACTATGCCGGTCCTATACAGTTCACCCCCACCAGAGGTAGGGGCGTTAAGAGCCGTAAAGCATGGCTATGCATCTTTACGTGCCTTACTACCCGCTGTATACACATAGAAATAGCTACGGAGCTGAGTACAGTCAGTTTTGTCGCCGCGCTCAAGCGATTTCTGTCCCGCCGCGGACCGGTACAGTGCCTTTATACTGACAACGGAACCAATTTTGTTGGTTGTCGCTCATACTTGCGCGACGTTTATAAATTCCTTGACGAATTTCGCCCGCACCTCGAACATGAGTTGACAGAGAGTCGCATCGATTTCAAACGTATCCCGCCTGCTAGCCCTCATTGGGGTGGATGCTGGGAGTCGATGGTGAAGGTCGTTAAGACTCATCTCTTCAGAGTGATAGGTCAACAGCTACTCACTTATGAAGAGCTCTTAACTGTGCTTACTCAGGTCGAGGCACTTATAAATTCGCGCCCGCTAACCGCTCTAAGTAGCGATCCCGCTGAGCCATCGGCGCTAACGCCGGCTCATTTTCTTCACACCGCACCGCTATTTTCGCTACCCGCACCGCACGTAGAGTCAGCTAGCCTGCTCGAGAGACACTCTCTCCTAGACAAGCTGGTTCAATCGTTTTGGCAGCGATGGAGAGTCGAGTATCTGCATAAATTGCAGGCTCGAGCCAAGTGGACCACGCCCACTACACCGATTCAGCTGGGATCAGTAGTGGTCATCATCGGTGATAACGCACCTCTGCTTGCATGGCCGCTCGGGGTTGTAGAAGCCGTCCATCCTTCGAAAGATGGAACAACGCGAGTAGTCACCGTTAGAACTAGTAAAGGGAGCTTCGTGCGCCCAGTGGTCCGATTGTGCCCATTGCCTAGTCAGTAGTATATTGTTTTAAATCCGCACAAATAGTTTTAAGTAGGCTTAAGAGTAAGTTAGAGATATGTATAAATCTTTACCGCATATATTACCGCGTTTTCTTAACGCGTTTTAGTATTTTTTTTAAAGGTAACCCTTTAAGGGCGGGGGGAATGGTAACGCCACCTGTCTATAGAGACAGGTACTCTGTTAGTTTGTATAAATTTCCGCTAGGTGAGGCTGTCGGCACATATATTACCCACACCTTAACCGATATTCCCTTCCCGTCGCACGCGCCGCTACAAGAAAGAAGAGATAAGACAGTTACGCCCTGGACGCGGACCTCGCCGCACGTTTTAGAGAACGCTCCAGACGCGAAGCTCGCCGCCCGCTTGTCGAGTTTACACCAGTTGTGGACTCCGCCACCGCATATCATATAGACATTAAAACCGCTGTAAATAGTATAATTACATACGCCGCGTTCAAGTGATTGATCGTGGAATCCGCATTAGTTCGCTGAGTGCAATCGTGCCTTGCCGGCAAGCTAGGGACGTTTTTCCATAGTGAATACGTGCCGCCATCTTCATCCGCAAGCCACACCGCGGTGTGAGGAGCCAGGTCGCCTGATCAGGCCGCCAGGTCTGGACAGCAGCTCAAGATCACCAAAGGTAAGCGTGCTTCCTATATTCTCCTACCCACCTATCCGGCAGCCGCACAGTACTCAGCCCAAATCAGTTTTCAGGCAGTGCCTAGTCGCTGAAGATATACTGCGCACCCCGCCTTATATGTTGGCGTTGACAAATTCTTGGCCACGCCAGTTGGCGCTAACACTATCTGTACATACATATTAAATACTGTTTTCATATTATTTGCAGACTCAAATATTGGAGAAGAATTTAGAAACAGGAAAGGAATATTCTCTATCAATGTACAAGTTGTGTGTAATATTGTTCATTAGTGTTTCTAAATGTTGTTGCCCGATGGCCAGGGATGTCCATTCAGGATGCAACTATATTTAACCACTCTATTTTAAAAGGTCACTCATTTAGTTGTTTATTCTGTTAATAATAAATTTTTAGAAGCGGCTGTAGCCTAGTGATAAAGGTATTGGACTTGCGAAAAAGAATTAAAGAGGTTGTTGGTTCTAATCCTGACCGGTACACTACCGACATGAACCCACTCCTAACACAAGCAATTTAGCTTAGCTGGAGGGGTTAACGAGAATACTAGTAATTTCCTTTTAAAAAAAAGAAATAAGTACACTGTTCCTATTGCTTAAAAGACTTATATAAAATATTAAACTTGCAGATTATTGTGAACAAGGTGGACTTGGAAATCGCTGGCGGCTTGGTGATAGCGATCCATGTACACCCTATCTATTGACACCCCTACTCAACCCAAATACTCCATCAGAGCAATGTTATAATGAAGCGCACATTAAAACAAGAAATACTATAGGTTTGTTTTGTTTACTAAATATTAGATGCATGGTAAATGGTTTAAATACACTATTAATACCTACTGTAATATTGCAGATGCATTGGAGTTTGGAAAAGAAGATTCTCCATACTATCTTTAAAAATGAGGCCAAATTTAAAAAATATGCAACATACAATATTGCCAGGAACATGAATTTGGCAAAGATAGAGCCTAAAATATCGATTTCAGAAACAACACAGGAGGAAAATGTAATTATTCATGACAATTCTCCAATTTTAAACATGTCAGAACGGCAATTGGTAATAAATATATACTTTAATGTGTAAAATAAACAATAATTAATCATATTTTATGTAATTTTTATTACCTTTCACAAATTTGAGATCACAATACAATATAAACTAATCACACAATGAAAATGTAATGATAAAAATTTTAATTAATTTAAATCCTTTTCTTCACTTCACTTGTGGTGGAGGTCCCAGCTCTTCATAACTTCACTTCAATGTTTTCTGTTTCATCCATCATCAAATTAGTATCTTGCACAAGTTATCATCAATGTAGATACTTATAGGATTCATTTTGATTTACAAATATATATCAATAATTTAAATAATCAATATCAATATTTAAATAAATATCACGAGATACGCGCGCACAAACAAACGTCAATTCGATATGTCGAAACGTTTTATTTCATTTTGAATGTGGTAAACAAATAAAAAAAATCAAGTTAATGTTGATTCACTATAAAATCTTTTAAAAATACAAACAACAAGTACTTTTAATAAAAATAAATAAATAGTGAATATTTGTTTTTAACATTAAAGATTTGTGTAGCAAAGCACTAAACGTGTCAAGAGGGAAAAAGCTATCCGTCGTTGGTAAGAGATAGATAGCGCTTATCCTTGATTGTGAAACGCAAGTTATGGATAGATAAGATCACGCTGCAAATCGGAGATAGCGATCTATCCTTAACTGGCGATAGGTTATTGAAAACCGCCGTTAGTCGATTAGATACGCGGTCGTTTTCAATAACCTGTCTCTAGTTAAAAGTGGAGATAGTCCATATAATATATTTTTATAACGCCTACGATGTTCTCCTGGCCGATTACGGCCACGGCGGCCAGTCTCAACGGAAACCAGCTTACTACGCAAGATAGTGCACAAGTGTGTGCGCAAATACAGGTGCACTCTCTGTTCACTCTCTCTTAAAATCCGATGGGACGGTTAACAGACACGATCGGGGAGAGATCGGGCGCTGGTCCGACGGCTTTACGTACTCTCCGAGGCGCGGGGCTTCTGACCCCAACTTCCAAACTCCGAGCGTCCATAAGACAGTATCAAAGACCCCTCTACTGGAACTCTAAAAATGTCGAAATGAATCATTTCTATAAAAAACCGTTATTTTTTGAGAAATATCTGAGCCAATTTCCGTCCACACGTACGATGAAACTGCACAAACGAACTGCACAGTTTAATCGCTACGATATATCGTTGTAGTGTGGACCGCCTATTAGAATTATCACCAAAATGCCGGGCAAGCATATTGTGTCACGTTTTATTATGTGGAAAGTTTATTTCTATTGTTTATAAAGTCAAACTGAAAGTACATATTGAAAACATGGTCTGGGCATAATACATCGTGTGGTCTTAGTCGATTAGATACGCGGTCGTTTTCAATAACCTGTCTCTAGTTAAAAGTGGAGATAGTCCATATAATATATTTTTATAACGCCTACGATGTTCTCCTGGCCGATTACGGCCACGGCGGCCAGTCTCAACGGAAACCAGCCAACTACGCAAGAGGTATTATAGTGCACAAGTGTGTGCGCAAATACAGGTGCACTCTCTGTTTACTCTCTCTTAAAATTCGATGGGACGGTTAACAGACACGATCGGGGAGAGATCGGGCGCTGGTCCGACGGCTTTACGTGCTCTCCGAGGCGCGGGGCTTCTGACCCTAACTTCCAAACTCCGAGCGTCCATAAGACAGTATCAAAAACCCCTCTGGAACTCTAAAAATGTCGAAATTAATCATTTCTTTAAAAAACCGTTATTTTTTGAGAAATATCTGAACCAATTTCCGTCCACACGTACGATAAAACTGCACAAACAAACTGCACAGTTAAATCGCTACGATATATCGTTGTAGTGTGGACCGCCTATTAGAATTATCACCAAAATGCCGGGCAAGCATATTGTGTCACGTTTTATTATGTGGAAAGTTTACCTCTATTGTTTATAAAGTCAAACACATGTAAATTTGTGTCATTGAAGTAGAATGTATTGTAGGTAGGTGACAAGGGGAAAGAAAGGGGGGCAGGGAGTTGTAAGTGATTAGTTTTGACACGTGTCCCTTTTGCTGGGTGTAAAATAACAATCATCAATGTAGAACTTTTAATAATGAGACACACATATATATAATTTATACTATTATATAAAGCTGAAGAGTTTGTTTGTTTGTTTGAACGTGCTAATCTCAGGAACCGCTGGTCAGATTTGAAAAATTCTTTCAGTGTTGGATAGTACATGTATCGAGGAAGGCTATAGGCTATATATCATCACACTACGACCAATAGGAGCGGAGCACCAATGAAAAATGTTTCAAAAACGGGGGGAAATTATCACGCTACGGGCAATAGGAGACGCAAACGAGGTTGCGTGGGTCGGCTAGTTCTTTATAATTTTTAAGAAGTTTGGCCAATTCGTAAAACTGATAAAACATTTCATGACTTGATGCAGTAGAGATCGCAGTTGAAGTAATAACAAAACAGAAACATTATAATAACCGTAGTCGTATGTCGCAAAGCCAGGATTTTCCCTTCAAGGGTATAGGCGGAAGAGTTCAGGTATTCTTTAAGAAAGAGCCTCGTAATTTCATAGTTTAAAGAAAGAAAGGACGAAAAGACAAATTCAAGTACCTATAAAGCGTTGTTGTATAATAATATGTTACCGTCAGATTGTAATCTATCTCGCGAGATTGCAAACAGTCGAAAGATTGTGAAATGGTATCAACGAATCGCGCTGATTGGTTGAACAGCACAGCATATGTCCCGCGCTGCCATATTTGTTTGTTAATTCGTCTTTGTTGCCGAATGTAAAGTATTTTTGTGATTGTAAATTGATTTCATGTTGAAAATACCTCACAGCTTTATAATTAGTTATATAAAATTGTTGTGACAGTAAAATTAATTTGTTATTAATTAAACTTTCTAACCTGACCTAACTGAACTCTATGGCTATTGAACGGCCTACTCTAAACCCGACCAATCAGGGACTGTTGACAATTTGACGCGCGTAAGCAGTATACCGTAGTTGACAATCTATCGATAGTTTGCAATCTCGCTAGGTAGATTTCAATTCAAATGAACCTTACGGTGACATATACTATACATATCTTCCTGCATTATTATGCATTTATTATGTGATTATTCAAATGAAAATCAAAACTACATAATTACACAGGAACACAATCCCAACGTACCTTATTTTGAAAAAATCCGGCTCCGGCTCTGATAATTACTTATTTTATCTCCGCTATTTCCACAGACTTTTATTTTTCATAAAATATCAGAACATTGTCAGATACGTCGTTTTCTTAGTTCCTATTTGTAGAAAAAAGGTTGTAGTTTATTGTCGCCCTTTAAAATTAAACTGAAATTGAATCTGGTTTTATTGGTAGGTATTACTGTTGAACATAAAAGTTATGAATATTATATTGCAATGTTGTAATATAATATTCAATTGTGTAAGGTTCAATGTCCAGACAACGATGAGCCAGCAGGTAAAACGAGGTCAGTAAAAAGTATTAATATTAGGTTTTCATATCAATATACTGATTAGTAGTATTCTCTGCACACATTCGTACCTATTGTCTTAGTATGTAAAACAAAGACGGGTTAATTACACTTTTTATAACTCAAGAATGGCTATACCGATTTTTATAATGTTTAAATTTTTGTATTTCTCTTTTCCCCAAATAGTAGAATAAATATACATTACGTATGGTCTCAAGAGAAGTGATTAAAGAAGATGCAAGTAAAACTACGGGGATCTTGACTGTCTACTGGTTTAAGCGGTCGTCACGCCACTTTCTACTGCGTCAAGTGATGTGGGTTTAAATCCCACATGAGACAACACTTTATGTGATCTGCAAATTGTTGTTCTGATTCTGGGTCTTCTTTATGTCCGTTTCATGCATGTTTGTAAAGTTCCCCGCGACACTGGATGTAGGTATACTAATGCGGAAGTTGTCTTATAAATAAATATAATAAATGAAACTGCTAGTAGGTATATTATTAAATTAGTAATTCAAAGTATATCATTTTTAAACAGTTATCAATAACTTGTTTTTCCTATATTAGTTTATATTTAGATATATCTATCTGTAAAGACCGCGTTGTGGTTGAACTACGAAACAAAATAAATGCATAATGTATACATAGATAGTAATATGAAGGAACTACTTACTACGCATCTCAAATAAGTCAACGAGTTTATATAAAAGCGGCCAAGTGCGAGTCGGACTCGCCCATGAAGGGTTCCGAAGCAGCAAGTAACATAATATAAAAGTTCTTGTAGTTCATTGTAACTTTGATCGATGTTTTAATAATAGTGTATTTTTTTGCGGTTTACGATTTATGACGTATTAAAAAAACTACCTAGATCTCGTTCAAACCAATTTTCGGTGGAAGTTTGCATGGTAATGTACATCATATATTTTTTTTTGTTTTATCATTCTCTTATTTTAGAAGTTACAGGGGGGGGGGGGGTCACATTTTACCACTTTGGAAGTGTCTCTCGCACAAACTATTCAGTTGAGAAAAAATTATATTAGAATCCTTAATATCATTTTCGAAGACCTACCCATAGACACGTATGGGTTTGACATGACGAATCTATAAGGGTTCCGTTTTTTGCCTTTGGCACGGAACCCTAAAAACTAGCTGTTGCCCGCGGCTTCACTCGCGTGTATATCGGTTATCGCAGTAAAGAGCAGCCAAGTCTTTCCTTAAGAATCAAAGTATCTGTGTATGTCACAATAAATAATTTTCTTTCTTTCACTTTTTTCACACTCACAAACTTTCACCTTTATAATATTAGTTTGATTATAGGATTATAATGTAAGTAGGAAGTAGGATATCATTGCAATAAGTATTGACTTTTATACCTACACTAGTGGACCCACGCAAACTCGTTTGCGTCTCATATTGCCCGTGGCGTGAAAATTTTCCCCCGTTTTTAAAACATTTTTATATTTAATTATTACCCGCTACAATGTCACAAACTCACAAACTTTACCTCTTTATATAATAGTGTAGATCCCACCAAAAACATTTTCATGTAAAATGTAGCCAAGACGACTGCATATGGCTTACCCTGTGAAAAAGATATCAGTAAAAATGTATGGCTTCGCCGTTTCGCTACCACACCGTCACAAAGAAGAAACGAACGCCTTTTGTGTTTGCAAATATCTAGTTTCTGAAGTAATGTGCTATACGAATTTTTAGTTTCTGAAGTGACGAAACAGCCAAGCCATACATTTTTACTGAGATGTAGAGTTTATGAACTTAGGGTTGGTAGAGTTAGGGAGTGTAGATTCAGAACCTTGGCACTACATGAGATCTGATATCTTTTTCACAGGGTAAGCCATATGCAGTCGCCTTGGCAACATTTTACATGAAAATGTTTATGGTGGGATTTCATTTCTTTTTGTAAGTTGCTTAAGGCAGTTTTTTTTTTCTTTTTTTTAGGCTGCATTTCTTGTACATCTTCTTTCTTCTTTTGAAAAAGTACGTGTACCAAAAATAAAACCTCTAGCATAAACATTTGTGAAAGTCTCATACAAACTTCCACCCCCCAAATTTGGGGGTTGGGGGGCAAAAGTAATAGGTTTATGAATTTTTCTGTTGTTTGTATACTAAACTTAGTTTACACACCAAATTTCAGCTTTCTAGCACTTCAGGAAGTACCCTAACAGTTTTTATAATCATCAGTGTGTCAGTGACGAAATCGGTGTTTTTTAGGTATCAATAAAATCTAAAGTATCAGAGCTATGCAATTGAAACTTTGTATATTTCATTAGTCTATTGGTCACATCATATCCTGAGAATTTGAACAATCTGGTATATCGGGAACCAAAGTTATGAGGGTTCAAAAAAACGACGAAACGCTTCGAGAAAAGGTAGGTAGTGCCCTTGCGCTTCGCTTGGCTCGTCTTGGCGGGGGCACGACCGTGCCCCCAGATTACTTCCCTTTGCAGTGCTGTCGTCTTGAGCAGAAGAACTTACGAATGAAGCAGTCATACGTGTAGGCGTATTCTAAAAGGTACTTCGTAACTTAAATAGCCAATTATAGCAATCTCTCCTTTTATAAATTAAAAATTATATTAAACAAAAGATAATGTTTAATATCATGTCCACATTTAGTTTTATTTTAAGAAAATCTTGCACATAACAGTATCGCATCTAAACGATTGCTAAATGCATTTGTCATCGAATATGGACATCCTCACGAATAAATGATTCAAGAGGTTATTGGGCTCATTTACTGACTGCCAGTTACGTGAATCTGTAGTGTAAATTGAAATGCAAATCAAAATGCATCCTTATTTTTTTAGGGCGGCTGCACCTAATCACCGATATAACTGGGTATCATATTTTTTTTTTTAGCAACACAAGGTTCGATATTGTAGGGTAATAGCGTTTACATAAAAGTTGAAAAGAATAAATATACCTTTATCATTTGTTCAAATTACTATTTTTTTTTTGCATAACTAAAATTTAATTAAAAAACTTTTTAAAACAAGCTTTTACTGGAATGCCTCGAGACGCATCAAACGAGTCCAAACTCGATGACGTTGCGGACGTTTCTTTACAGAGTTCCTATGGCCACCTTTAAGCTGCAGCATCAGATTAGCTCCATGTCATTATAATATTGTATTGTCACGCTGTATACATATGCTTGCAAAATTTCAGCAAAATCGGTTAAAGATATCTGCTTCAAAATTAAGGTGCAAGATTCCACTCGAACATACAAGCATACATACATACATACATTGCAAGTTAATAAAAAAAAAAAGCTTGTAAAAAGACATTATACCCCGATGCAAGAATGTTTGTTTCAAGTTTTCAAAACCTTCTTTCTAAGGAGGGGTCTATGTTCAGTGGTGGACTTTTATAGGCTGTTGATGTGACGTGTGATTGAGAATAGTTACATTGTCAAATAAAATAGATAAAATCTACAAAAACTCGATACAGTTGAGTCTTTCAAGCAACTATCGAAAAGAAAACAATCAAACGGACAAAATAAAGGCACTCAGTTGACAATGGATTTTAATATATGGCAATTTAAATCCGGTTTAGGAAAATAAGGCTTACAATAATGAAGAAAAGGTTTTTGTGAATAACAGGTGTACCCGTGGGTGTATATATGGTTGTCTTATCTAAGCCAATTGTTGATTGAATAAAAATCTATTGTGATTAGATTAGATAAATGTATTTTTAAAATGTCTAGGTGGCATTATTTCTACATTAATACAGTTAATTACTTTATGATTGATGTGTAAATTACTGATAAAAAGGATTAATTAATTGCAAAAAACTCCTTTTTAGTATATACTAGCTGTGCCCGCTACTTCGTACACGTGACATTTTTTCAAGTTTTTTTTAATTTTTCAATGTTTAAACATTCCCTGGACAAACATTTTAAAATGAAAATCAGCCAAATCGGCCCAGCCTTTTTCGAGTTTTAGTGAGACAAACAGCAATTGATTTTTATAAATAAGAAGAATGGTATGGTAACTGAAAACCCTTCAGAGTAGCAATTCCTATATAACATTGAAGGATCTGTTTCTTTCTAATGTTACAGTTATGTACTTAACGTATCTGAAGTTTATATAATAATTGTGTCTGATATCTCTCTCTGGAAGTGGTGACGAAAATTTTTAATTTAAATTTAAGTTGAAATTAAAATTAGCCGTAATATAAGGATATATAAGGTAATATTAAAATTAGTTATAATATCTTATCGATTTGAAATTTATCTACACTATCTATACTTATATTATAAAAACTGCAGAGTTTGTTTGTTTGTATGTTTGTTTGTTTGAACGCGCTAATCTCAGGAACTACTAGTGCGATTTGAAAAATTCTTTCAGTGTTGGAGAGTCCATTTATCGAGGAAGGCTATAGGCTATATTTTATTTTCAAAAAAAATAGGAATCCGTGAGAAAATTGCTATTTCGTAACCCAAGGTGTGAAATCGAAAACCTAATTTTGCGTGCGCTGCAAAAACAATTGACAATAGAACAAAATAATGTATTACTGGTTTGTAGGTCCCATTAAGATCTACAAAAAAGTCCGCGAGAGCATATATCTAACTATCATGGTTTAGTCACAATAACCGCTTTTGTGTTCAAAAAATTTATTAAGGGGCTGAAAACCAAAATAGAGCTAAATAAAGATCGCTTTGTATAAAACCTATCGCTCATATCATTACCAAAATCAATGTCTTTATAATTGAACATGTTCCTGACATAGTGGTTATTTCCAAAACACGATTTGAAAAACTTCACTCGATAGAAAATAAAAACAAAGTAGCCTCCGAAAATACTTGAATTCTGACTTTACACAGTTGTGCTTTCAGTAATGTAAATGAAATTAAGTAAAATTGTCTATCATATGTAACTAAAGAAAATGGTTGAGTTAGATTTTTAATAAAATTGCAACTTTTACCATAATAACGAATTTTGTGGTTTAGCACTTACGCCCTTCTATTCCAAGCGCTCTTTCTCTGTCATTCCTATGGACATCGGCAGTGAGCGTCAGGCGGTACAATCTTAGTCGATAGTTTTTGGAATGTTACGAAAATAAAGAAACCAAATACAATGGATCTTAATTGGTTCGAATATACTCATAAAATTACGTAGACTTAATTTAGGCGTATAATACGTGTAATTTCGCCAGTCGCTACTGTAAGATGTCGTTACTTTCGGTATAATCCGCATAAATCACAAAGAGAGTTGTTTTAGTTATGTTCATTCTGGAACCGATATCACTTTTTTTTGAAGTCATTATAAAATGACAATTGAAAATAAAATGCTGCCATTCTTTTCATAACACAATGAAAAGGTAGTTTTTTTTGTTACAAAATTGACAAAATTACACTTATATTTTAACTTTTGAAAAACTTGCTGATAATTATAGCATTTCATAACACATGATTCTACAAAATCCTAACTTAGTGCCTATATTATTTAATTATTGCATTGTTTTGGTACTTTTCATCAGCGTTTATTGCAGCCGCCATTGTCGTGAATGTCATCCGTCAACAATCAACATATTCATACATACTTACAGGCTTTTTTGTTAATTGGATGTTTACTTGTGATAGTGACTAACAACAATTCTCTGATTTATCTGTTAATACGTGAGTTGAGCTTAGCTTCCCCCGATTTTCGTTGAGTAAATCCGCGTGTGTTGTTTTCAAGTAATATTGAGGCAGAGACTTATTTTTAACAATTTATTTTCGTGTCGCAATGTCTGTTAAACATTGTTGTGTTCCTAAGCGCACGGATAATGAAGGTACGTAAATTGTTATTACTAATAATAAATGATGATAAATAAAAGCTTTAGACTAGCTAAAGACTTTATAACATCTTATATATATTGAATGGTTGGATCTAATTCAAATTCTAACCTGTAGTCTAATTCTTATTCCTGAGAGGTATTCTTCAGGCAATCTCAATTTCTAAAACCCGCATAGGAAATAATATAACCTCACTTGATAAAGTAGTATTAGATCATACATACAACATACTAAAATGTTGCAAAAACTTATTGTTTTGTATGCAAGCTATGCCATCAGGTGATTTAACTAAAACCTTTTTGAGGATTCTTATTTTAATATACAAGTAACATTCTTATTGCACTATAAAGTTTTTACAGAAACTTATGACAACAAACTATTATAACTATTGTTTGTAGAACGTATGAATGAACATACAAAAATGAAGAAACAAATAGTATATGTAGTAATACTTTCCAGTAATCCAATATCTTGTGAATATGTTTTAAGCTGTCATAAATGTTGCTGTCAATATATTAAATTTCATTAATTATAATAATAAAATAAAATAATGCTTATTGTATTTATTTTTATTTCAGGGCCATTGTTTTGGAGGCAGTTACCAACCAAACCTTTATGTGAAATTCATCGAGGGTGATATGTTACAAAAAGCCAAAATATATGCACAGAAAGCTTTTAAAAAGAGAAAATAAACTAATTAATCTTTTACATTGTTTTATTTTACAAAAGTCCTAATTAAATAGGTAGGTATATATGTATACAATAAGTATTAGACTATGTTTATATAAGTATACGTACCAAATATATATACATATATATAGGTATAGTTTCAAATGTTGAGCAAGACTAAAGTTGTTGATCTCGACCTACAGATGGCGTTGTTATAGAATTTCCTCCAGAAGCGGTTGAGATATACCTCTATTTCAGTATATAACAATGTACTCTGTGGTGAGCGTTGAGGCGCGCTGCTAGACGGACCTATGTCGCTCGATTCGCGCGCTGACCCGATATATTAGTCGTCTATTTAGTGTATAATTTGGTATAAGTGAATCATTTTCTACAGACGAATAGTGTAAATAGATAGTTCCTAATTAATTAACCGATTTCCAAAAAGGAGGAGGTTCTATGTTCCACTGTATGTTTTTTTTTTTTTTTTTTTATGTATGTTACCCGATTACTCCGTCAGTTGTGGACCGATTTAAAAAAAAATTCTATATCTATTCGAAAGGGTATGCTTCCGAGGTGGTCCCATTGCCAGCATATCAGGATCTGATGATGAGGTCCCAGGGAAATCGAGGGAAACTCTCATTTTTTATAGGCACATACTATGTTTTTCGTATATTTTCTGAAGTTACACCCGTATTTGCGTCTGGTAGTCATCATTTTATGATGATGAGCTGATGATGTAAGGTACAACTCCTTAACGGTTAGGAGTATATATAGAAGGTAGTAGAGCCACGCTGATTTCAGCACGAACGGGCCGGCTCGACCGGGGCGGTACTACCCTCGCACAGAAAATCAACGTAAAATGACAGCGTTCGTGCTGTCGTGTTTCGTTGGTGAGTACGAGACCGGAGGCCCAATTAGTCTAGTCAACAAGTTCCATACTTGTTGACTAGACTAAAAGATGCAGCAGCATCACTAGGCCGCCATAGTGTGGGTCGCCATACTGCATTGTCTGCATTCGCAATGAGTATGGTGACCACCACTCTTGGATTCTGCTTATGTTTTCCATCAGGCAGAGTAGAGTCATTTTGGCGAGCCAAATATAAGAAAAAAAAAAAAGTTGGAGGATAAATCTTTAAATATCAGATGTATATATGTTACCTTTAGTCGTATACTTTCAAGTTATTTAGGTGAACTGATGATAGAAGGTTAAACTCTTCAACAGTTAGGAATTAGAGGATGATTTCAATATTACACGTAAGTTTAGACCTTCATTTGTATTCTTGATGATGAAATTTGATGAAATAGTTCAACTTACTACTTACCTACGATTGTTTGCACTAAAAACTGAAAAATAAAAACTTTTTATAAAAAAAAAACCGACTTCCAAAAAACATCCAACGAAAACTCTCTGCCAAAAAAACACTTAAAAGCGTAAAATAAACTGGTTCTTCATAAATTGCCTATACCTGATTCTTTATTCATTTTAAATAGTAGTATTATAATGTGTGCTAGGTACCTAAAATCTGTTTGAAGTCGGTGCTAAGCCAAAAAGAATACAAACGAACAATTACAAAAGTCTAAGCGATAGTCACTTGGCACCGACTTCAAACAGATTCTAGGTACCTAGCACACATTATAATACTACTATTTAAATGAATAAAGAATTAGGTATAGGCAATTTATGAAGAACCAGTTTATTTTACGCTTTTAAGTGTTTTTTTGGCAGAGAGTTTTCGTTGGATGTTTTTTATGTATGTATGTATGTGTATCTATGTACCTAATTGTCTCGCTTTTTGATTTCGATCCAGTGATAATCGTGATCTCGTTAATCACAATAAAATAATGTGATTATAATACATAATGTGATTATTTTTTTTATTTTTTTTGTTTTAGGTACTTACTTGCTTACCTTATTGTATTTTTTATCTATAACAATACAAAATAAAATAAATATTATATCACATATTTTCTATTATTTCATAGACAGAAAGTAAACACATTAATAATCCTCATTATAATATTTTTGTAAGGAATGCGCCCATTTTGCGCATGACATTTTTGCTATTTTTATATGCTGCACAAAATTTGATTAGTTGAACCATTATTTACTTATTTAAAATTACGTTTTTTTTATCATACCATTACGATAGCATTTTTATTTTGACCTATCTGAAATATTCTAAAGCCCTGTGTAAAGTGTGGTGAAACTACAAAGCGCCATTATATTGGTTTTAGCAGAGTGCAAACTCAAAGTGGATTAGTGGTTCTCGGACTCTGTAGTAGTACCAATAACGAACCGCATCGCAACCGCGGCGCTGCTTTATCGAACATTGTAAGGGGCGTGTCCATTGCTCAAGGTCGTTAGCTGCACTCAGCGTCTTAAATCGTCTGAAGAAAGAAACTACGTTAAATGTGTATCGTAATATGAATCCTTATCCAAATTAAGCATTATATTATCAAGGGTATTTATGTAGAAGTAAAATACTTTTTGTTTCATCCCAATCGGACATTTCGTTTAGAAATTATCACGAGTATAAGACGCTAAGAGTTGGTACCTAATAATGAGTTATTTGCCAAAGAGTTTTTATCAACATAATACCTAATATTAATCTTTATCCAAATAAATGTGTTGTTGATTATGAGTATTAGATCTTAGACGAGTATAATAAATACATCTATACTAATATATAAAGCTGAAGAGTTTGTTTGTTTGCTTGAACGCGCTAATCTCAGGAACTATAGGTCCGATTTAAAAAATTATTTGAGTGTTAGAATAGCCCATTTATCGAGGAAGGCTATAGGCTATATATCATCACCCTAAGACCAATAAGAGCGGAGCATCAATGAAGAATATTACAAAAACGGGGTAAAATTATTACGACGAGCAGTTGTGCTCGTCGGCATGTCATTTGCCATGTCCACCGTTGGGTCCTCCTGCACGATACAATGTACTTATATAATACTAGCTGATCCGGCAAACGTTGTTTTGCCATAAAAAAAGGTCCAGCCGTTTCAGAGGAGTATGGTAACTAACATTGTGACACGAGAATTTTATATATAAGATAATCAAACTATTATAACATATACTAGTTATGAGCTTATTGAAAATAGATTTATCCATGAAATTTGTTTTTTTTATGAAGTAAAGGAAAATACCGCTGATTTTATTTTAATTTAAGAAATGCAGAAGGCACTCGTTATAAATGACAGATATATGTTAAAATATCCTGTTAAAAATTGTCACCTGTAAAATGTGATGACACTTGAAGTTTATTGCAATCTTTCAGATAGATAAAAATATATGGGGTAAACTCATAATATTCAAATCATTAAAATCTAATCTTGAATTTAATCCATTAAAAAACAATACAAATTAATATCTTTTCATCATCTCACTTACACCTACAGCCATTCGACTGCCTGAGTGGCGCAGTGGTTGCGTATGCGACAGCTGTGCCTGAAGTCTTGGGTTCGATTCCCGGATCGGATCAAATGTTTGTATAAAATGCAAATATTTGTTTCGGAGTTTAGGTGTTACTATATGTATGTATTTACAAACAAAAAGTGTATATGTATTTATATCAGTTATCCATATTACAAACTCTGCTCAGTTTGGGGCTTGGCGTTATGTATTAGATGTCAGAAATATTACTATTATGTACAATATTTTTCTTCTTACTAATGCTGCGGCATAGCTTGCGTGATAATTTTTTATTTCATGTTTTTAACTATGAAAATTACGAATTGCCATACATCTGTATATTTCTGATTTTTCCCCTAACTCACACAATTACAATATTAAAAACATCAGCTGTTAAAATTTAAAGTTTAGTCTGTGAGTCTGTTTAAGTTGCTCCAGCAGTTTAGGTTCCGCGTTGTTGATTCGCGTGTTTCGTAATAAACCATCAACTTCTTAGCTTTTATTATTCGCAAGATTTGGGATCGGCTAATAATAATATCAGTTTTCCACGGAGCTACTGATATCGTAATTCCAAGATTGAACTATTTGAAGTGAAGGATTGCCATAGATGTTGATGCCAACTGGAACCGACTGCTTCACGTGTTTTCCGGGCCACTCCCACGTCCTGGGGTGTTATAATAACAGTCCAGGACAATAAATTCTTAAGAATTAAAAAAGAACCTAAACACTGTTTTTGCCCGACCCAGGAACCCGAAACCTCTTAATTGGCAGTCGCATACGCTAACCGCTTGACGAACGAGGCAGTTAATTCTCAAAATTCAATTATAATGACTGCCTCGTTGGTCTCGCGGTTGGCGTGTGCGACTGCTGATCATGAGGTCTCGGGTTCGATTCCCGGGTCGGACCAAATGTTGACCTACAAATATTTGTTTCGGAGTTTGGATGTTTTCTGTGTATAATATGTATGTATTTACAAAAAAAAAGTATTATATATATTTGTATCAGTTGTCTAGTATCCATAACACAAGCTCTGCTTAGCTTGGGACTAGATGGCGTTGTGTGTTAGATGACTGAAATATTTCTATTTATTTATTTATAGTTATATATAATACAGTAAAATAGAATGAGAACCCACCTTCAGAGCAAATAAATTTAAATATATACCATCACAAACGCTCGTGTTTCCTTCAAGCAAAATGTGAAAACAAATTTATTTGGGGTCAAACTTGGGATTTATATGGAAACAACCATTGCCCTGTTCTACTTCTTAGATGATACATCGCTTATTGACGCAATCTTATCCTCATATTTTATTTATTTGAATACGGTACGGGGCGTTACCCCAGATCATTATCATACAGTATATTCACCCACAGTTTGCATTTTGTTTCCTAACTGTAACTTCTATGCTAAAAATATTTATTTATGTTTTTCATCTGTGTTTGCTTTACAGAAATAGTATTGGTGGTAAAACGTTCAGTTTATTTGAAAGAAATTGATGTTGACAGATTGACTGGCATGACTGGACATGCACCACGGAGATCGTTTTTAGGGTTCCGTGCCAAAGGCAAAAAACGGAACCCTTATAGATTCGTCATGTCTGTCTGTCTGTCTGTCCGTCCGTATGTCACAGCCACTTTTTTCCGAAACTATAAGAACTATTATGTTGAAACTCAAAAATTTTTTTTTCATCAAACCCATACGTGTATGGGTCTCCCTATGGATAGGTCTTTAAAAATGATATTGAGGTTTCTAAGATCATTTTTTTCTAAACTGAATAGTTTGCGCGAGAGACACTTCCAAAGTGATAAAATGTGTCCCCCCCCCCCTGTAACTTCTAAAATAAGAGAATGATAAAACTAAAAAAAATATATGATGTACATTACCATGTAAACTTCCAACGAAAATTGGTTTGAATGAAATCTAGTGAGTAGTTTTTTTTAATACGTCATAAATCGTAAACTGCAAATATAAAAATAAAATAAAAATTATATTATGTTACTTGCTGCTGCGGAACCCTTCATGGGCGAGTCCGACTCGCACTTGGCCGCTTTTTGTTTATTCGAAAGACGATCCCCATTTCATCTCATCCACATTTTTTATATTTTGAATAATTAATTTCATTACGACGAAGACTTGAAGACTCAAAGACTTAAGATTTGAAGACTTTAAATACTTGTCATTGGCAGAAATAGCTGATCCGGCTGGTTGCCATCTCATCATAAGAAGAAGAAGATATGTGACACAAGCTGACACAGCTTTGGCTGCCACATGCCATATTGCGTGTTGACGAGAAAGGAGGAACAAAAGTAATACGAAATACAATTAATGAAGTGGTTTACTATCTCAAAATTTGACCTCAATCGGTGCAGAATTTTTAAAACAAAGCATTTCCCTATAATATAATTTTAAACGTATTGTTTTTTATTTAAATAACCGAAAAAAATGTGGTACTAAAATGTACACAAAATACAGTTTTCTTAACCCTAACTACAATTGAACCTTCAAAGATAGATATCTTTGAAGGTTCAATTGTAGTTTAACTGATGATTTTCGAACCTGTGTCGCCAAGCCGTATAAGAAGGTTGGCCTTCAGATTCTGCGATAACAGCAATTTACTGACGAATATTAACATAAAACAGTTTTGATAATTTGTGGATACTTCACGTAAAGGCGAGTAGTGTGCATTATGAGAATAACTTGAAATCTACGACTGGTTTAGAATAAATACTCTTTATGTGGCCTTGATGTTCATTGAATTCCGGTTCCGATATATACTTGTTATTAAGTCTAATTTAAATATATTATTTGATTATTACTTTTGGCATTATAACTATAAAAAAATAATACCTAGATACTAATGCAAAAAAAACACACACATACGGTTTTTTTTGAGCCGTAAAATTTCAATCAACCTTCTACAGGAAGTTTTTTGTGTGTACGAAACACCTTTCTTTTGAACTAACGCAATATAAGAGTGTGCAATTACTTAAATTACCTAAAAAAGTACATATAAATAAAGAACTGTGACTTTTTTATATATTTGGCTCCGCCCAATGCGTCAACTATGTTTTTTTTTTTTTTTTTTTTTTTTTTATGGAATAGTCCGGCAAACGAGCAGACGTATCGCCTGATGGTAAGCGATTACCGCCGCCCATGGACACCCGCAACACCAGAGGCGTCACAAGTGCGTTACCGGCCTTTGGGGGATGGGGGGGGGGAGATAGGGGGAGGGGTTGGGGTATGGGCCTCCGGTATCCTCACTCACTCGGTGAAACACAGCGCAAGCACTATTTCACACCGGTTTTCTGTGAGGCCGTGGTATCACTCCGGTCGAGCCGGCCCATTCATGCCGAAGCGTGGCTCTCCCACGGTTAAAATGTGTGTATGTGTCGCGTCTTTGATACAATGGAGGGGTTTATAGGCCGAACCAAACTTTATGACGTCAAGGAACATCGTGCGAATCCCTGCGCAGTAAACAGTTGTAGGTATTAGCGGGACATAAAGGGGTGCGGGGGGAAGTCGACAGACGCCGAGTCTTTTCCGAGGGGTTTCCTTACACTACAAACACACACACAAACAAGCATAGTCTTATCTAAGTACATTCAAGTTGTTAATAGTTTTCGATTGTTTCGTCATATAATTGTTTTGTTATTTTTACTTACTCTTACTTGTTTTATTATTGACTGTTTTGCGTATTTTACGTAAACTTTCGATGGTTACATACTTATTTGATGTGTCGATTAAAATTCCACGCGGACTAATCTTTTAAGTCCAAGTTTACAACGACTACGTCGATAATGGTATTATTTAAATAAAATAAAATTAATATTTGAAGTATGAATTTGAATCTTATTTGCCTTGAACACCATCTTATAAATCATCCTTCTATTTATTGTAGGTTAAGTATGGTAGGTACCTATTCATATTTATGAATAATGCGGCCATAAAATAAGTACGTGTATATATACATTCATCTAATTAATTTCGCCTTGACTGTATATTTCTATGCAAACTTATTGGCACAAAAATAAAACCGACTTCCAAAAACCATCCAACGAAAACTCTCTGCCAAAAAACACTAAAATGCGTAAAATAAACTGGCTCTTCATAAATTGCTATGTGCATATAATTCTTTATTCATTTGAATAGTAGTATTATTATGTGTGCTAGGTACCTAAAATATGTTTGAAGTCGGCGCCAAGCCAAATGTAATAGTAGCTAAGGTCTACAGATACGTATGAAATTGAAAGAATTATCCTCCAACTCAGGTTAAGGAGTTGTACCTTTCATCATCAGCTCATCATAATTAAATGATGACTACCAGACGCAAATACCGGAGTAGCTTCAGAAAATATACGAAAAACATAGTACGTGCCTGAAAAAAATGAGGGATCCCCTCGATTTATCTGAGATGCCATCATCAGATCCTAGCTTCCTTGTCATGGTACCACCGTCGAAACATCTCCTTTCCAACGAAAGAAGAATCATCAAAATCGGTTCATAAACGACGAAGTTATCCGCGAACACACATAAAATATATATATATATACGGTCGAATTGAGAAACCTCCTCCTTTTTTTGAAGTCGGTTAAAAAGTGTTAGGCATCAACGGGACACAGAGAAGTGTAGGGGAGAGAGACACACGCCGGCTCTGCCGGCCCGGCCGGTACGTAAATACCTATTCATATTTTTATGAATAAAATTCTATCTATAAAATAAGTACCTACATGGAATAATAGATTTCATATTTTATTACCACTCATCTAATTATTTTCGACTTAACTGTACCTGTGCACACCTGCTTGCGCAGCTAACTTCAGAACCGTCATAAAGTTTGGTTCGGACTATACCTCTATATTTATTTATTCACTAGTTGTTGCCCGCGGCCCCGCCCGCGTATATGTCGGTTATCGCGGTAGTCAAATAGTAGCCTATGTGTTATTCTG
Organism: Diaphora mendica; assembly: GCA_949125395.1. Lineage (NCBI taxonomy): Eukaryota > Metazoa > Arthropoda > Insecta > Lepidoptera > Erebidae > Diaphora > Diaphora mendica. The sequence continues at coordinate 19,226,618 of OX421313.1, read as the reverse complement.
ATGTATTAGCTATATTACTGTAAAGTTACATCCAAATCGGTTCAGTAGTTTTTGCATGAAAGAGTAACAAACATCCATCCATCCATACTTACAAACTTTCGCGTTTCTAATATTAGTAGGATTTATAGGAGTAGATAGTAAATAAATACACAATCCTTGAAATGGTTCACATTTACCTAATTGACGTAGTATAGGCAATGTTACACTTTACACCCACATAACGATATTTTTTATTCTTTATACTTTAATTTTCCACTTTTGAGGATGTTTTTTCTAAAATTTGAATCAAACCAAACTTGAATTGTCATATTAAAATATGGAGCTTCTTACTTCAGAGGTCAAAACCAATAAAATTAGAATTAACGGAATTTAGAACCTACGTACTCCTTTTCTTGAAGTTTTGAACTTACAGGAAAATTAAATGTTTATAGTATGTACGAAAGGATTAGTATCAAACTCTAAGAAAAAAATGCTTTATGGTATAAGTTAAATGTAAATACTGATTCTAGAACCGTAAAGTCTATGAATCGCTGTAAATTATAGTGTAATAAAAACTTAAAAAAAAAAAAAAAACGACTTCCAAAAAACATCCAACGAAAACTCTCTGCCAAAAAAACTTCAAGCTTAGCACCGACTTCAAACAGATTCTAGGTACCTAGCACACATTATAATACTACTATTTAAATGAATAAATAATTAGGTATAGGCAATTTATGAAGAACCAGTTTATTTTACGCTTTTAAGTGTTTTTTTGGTAGAGAGTTTTCGTTGGATGTTTTTTGGAAGTCGGTTATTTTTTTTTTTTAAGTTTTTATTTTTCAGTTTTTAGTGCAAACAATAGTAGGTAAGTAGTAAGTTGAACTATTTCATCAAATTTCATCATCAAGAATACAAATTAAGGTCTATACGTACGTGTAATATTAAAATCATCCTCTAATCCCTAACTGTTGAAGAGTTTAACCTTCTATCACCAGTTCACCTAAATAACTTGAAAGTATACGACTGAAGGTCTTTAGATACGTATGAAATTGAAAGAATTATCCTCCAACTCCTAACCGTTGAGGAGTTGTACCTTCCATCATCAGCTTACCTAAGTAACTTGAAAGAATACGACTAAAGGTAACACATATACATATGATATTTAAAGATTTATCCTCTAACTCCTAACCGTTAAGGAGTTGTACCTTACATCATCAGCTGATCATCATAAAATGATGACTACCAGACGCAAATACCAGTGTAACTTCAGAAAATATACGAAAAACATAGTATGTGCCTATAAAAAACGAGGGTTTAACTTGATTTCTCCGGGATCCCATCACCAGATCCTGATATGCTGGCAACGGGACCACCTCGGAAGCATACCCTTTCGATTACAAAAAAAATTTTCAAAATCGGTCCACAACTGACGGAGTAATCGCTGAACATACATAAAAAAAAAAAAAAAAGTAATACATACAGTGGAACATAGAACCTCCTCCTTTTTGGAAGTCGGTTAAAAAGGGCGTGTGATTTAACTTACTGTCGATAAAATTATATGCACATATATAGATAATAAGAAAAAGTTAACAAAACCATAACCCGACTACTTAAAAACTTAAAAAAGAAATGTAGCTACCATAGCATAGCTTAGGGGGCGTCCATTAATTACGTGAGGTGTTTTTTTAAATTTTCTGTGACTCCCTCCCCACACGACATCTCACCCCTGGTGAGATGTCGTGAGATTTTATTCAACCCCCTCCCCCATCCCCCAATCTCACGTGAGATTTTTAAAAATGTGGGTTTCTTACGTAAACGCGTTGGATTGATATTGTAAAAAGAAAAAAAAAATGCTACGTGATTTTATTTACGACTAGTAAGGACTAGTAATCAATATTGCTGAGAGTTTAATTATAAGTGTAATAAAAATTTAACAATAGAATACTTAAATCGTAACTACTGTGATTAAAAAAATAATATCTACTCTAATTCAGTCCATGGAGAATCATGCCCGGTCTCAAGAGAGACTATTGGAACCAACATGTCCATGTGATTTTCAGTAAAATCATCTGCTCCTTCAACTTCGTTTTGATCTAGCCACTCTAAGCCGTTGGCGCTTGCGCACAGTAACTCATTAGCTCGTCTTGTGACAATCCGTGAGAGTCGCACTTTGCGGAACATACGCGCTTGCTAAGCTGGTGCAATGTGGGCTACTCGCCTGTGCTCTGCAGCTCTTGTGCTAGATGCAAAGTAAATACCGCATGTACTGCAACATCTTTTCTCTAAATCATCACGTACCCTTGAGCAATAGATTAAATCTTAAGCATGTACAATCTGGATTAAATAGACTAAAATTGTATATATTTTTTTTGTTTCAATCAGAAAAAAAATTGCGTGATATTTGCCGAGACCCCCCTCTCTCCAACGTAAGATTAGATGAGATTTGACCCGACCCCCTCCCCCCTTAATCATGTCACATAATTTATGGACGCCCCCTTATCAGTTCTTCCACGGAGCCACTGGCAGCGGACGTCCGCCACCCTGAGTGTGAACTGAATACGAAGATTGAACTACTTGATGAATGACCAGTCTGATGTTAAATACTCTACTAACTACAGATATTCTACTAACTAACTTAAACTTACACTACTAGTTAGTTGGTACTCACTACTCACCCACCTACAAGCAGTTAGCAGTCAGCCTTTAATACAAATCGAATCGAGGAACTTCTTTCCTCATCAATATTTACTATGATATTAAAATATTACCTTCAAATGCCTTGATTTCCGATGGACTTTTTTTCTTTTATGGGTATTGAAGTTCCAATTATTCGTGTATCGGACGGACGTCAAATACAATAGGACAACCAATAATAAATGGGTTTACTCATTACATTATCATTTCAATAAAATGCTTACATTTGGATCGCATCGTAATTTGATGATGTTATGATTTATTCAAGGACAGTGCATTAGTAATAATTGAAATTCAAATAAATAGGTACACATTGAGTGTATTACATGTATGTATGTTACAGGCAGTTTCTATAATCCGATATTCTCGTAAATACCCTATAATTGTATCAAATATTTCATAGCCCGTCCAGACTCTCGCGAAGCGCCTCGCCTCACGCCTCGGTACGAGTCTCGGCGAGTGGAGGACACTCTCGCGGAAGTGTGGTTGATTTTCTCGTGTCGCCTCTCGCGACCTTTGAATTGCGCCCAAAAACTGACACAACGCGGAGCTACAGCGAGGCGAACGAAGACGAGGGGGCACGAGCGCACCGTCCTCACTCTCGCACTCGCGTTGCCTCGTGGAGAGTGTGGATGGGGCAAACGTTTAGATAGTAATACTTAATTATATTTACTGGATTTAAGACAAACAACGTGTAGGTAATATCTATATAAATAAATAAAATGGAAGTGTCTGTTTGTAAATTTTCCAAATGTTCCATATGAATGTATATACTGTATGTATATGCTTACATAAAAACTTATGTTCAGGCTTATATCTGGAACGACTGGACCGATTTTGACGAGAGTTTCATTGCAGATAGCAGATGATTTAACGAGTAAAATTATCGAGTAAATTATTTGATCCATTAAAATCCGTGAAGTATTTTAGGCGTTACGGTGAAAAATACAAATACATAGACTGCCAAAACTATAACCCTTCCTTTTAGCTTCGTCGTGGTCGGTTAAAAGGTATTAATTACTACTGAAGTCTCAGAGTAATTTATTCCTAAACATAAATTTTATAATGTTTAAATTATCATTTACAAACAATTAATTTTAAAGATATCATGAGTGCAAACAGGTTATTATCACCTGTCCATTATTGATTGCAAAGAAATGGTTTGTTAGTTAGTATTTCACATGGAATTTGGTTCAACTAAAGTTCATTCACTTGCTTTTCAATAAACCGTCCCAATATCATTAATAATAACAATCTAATTTACTAGCTGCACCCCGCGGTTATACCCAGGCCACGGTCATTAGTTTTAGTTTTGTTTTCGCGTAACTATTTTTTACAAAGGAAAATTTGACACTGAAATTAGATTTTTAATTTCTTTGTATGTCAAAGAAATGAAAAAAAAGATCATTTGATATTAGTACCGTATTTACTACCATATGGGTACATTAAGTTAAATGCTGTTAATTTGAAAGTACAAACAGACACTTCAATTTTATTTATTTGTACATAAAATATCAGGGAGTGGTAACATTTGTCCATTTTCGAATGATTAAAGAGGCGAAGGATTTATAACGAAGTGCATATATACATATTTTCACACAATTATTTTTGGTGGATTGCAATCGAACTTATGAATTTAGGCACAGCTTTCAGGAGCTCTAACCGCTAGGACATAAGCCAAAATGTTAATTTAATTTAATTTACTTTATGTAATTCATTGATAAGATTTTTTTTCTACTTCAGCCCGCAAGAAGGCTATTTAATAAATAAATAATAAATAAATAAATAAATATTTCGGACATCTAACACACAACGCCGTCTAGTCCCAAGCTAAGCAGAGCTTGTGTTATGGGTACTAGACAACTGATACAAATACATATATACTTTTTTTTTGTAAATACATACATATTATACATAGAAAACACCCAAACTCCGAAACAAATATTTGTAGATCATACAAACATTTGGTCCGACCCGGGAATCGAACCCGAGACCTCATGATCAGCAGTCGCACACGCCAACCGCGAGACCAACGAGGCAGTCAAATAGACCCTATTATAAGATAATACCCTATTATAAGACCCTATTATAAGATAATAGACTCTATTATATTTCAGAGAGGTTTTTTTTTAAAAAGACAACTCCCGCATTAGGAATATACATCCTGTATCGCGGGGGACTTTACAAACATAAATGAAACATACACAAAGAACACTCAGACTCAGAGCAACAATTTGCGGATCACACAAAGTGTGATAATGTAATACCTCTTCTAATCCATTATTCCGCAACTCTGTACAAAAATCAAGGGATAAAGAGGAGAAATCGAGGGTTGCTACCCCCTTCACTTCACCAGTACCAACTCAGTTGGATAGCTTACAAGTGACGGCATAGTGCTGAATGTTATTTATTTATGCCCCTGTATCTTTCTAAAAGGGTTTCCTGCTGGTTTACATGACACATCAATTTTCGACACGGGCCCATAGTCTATGTTGTAAATATTTTTGATCAATAAATAATAATTATTATTATGATTTATTGTTATTATTACTATTATACTCACTGGTGATTCGATCTGCCTTACTGGAGACGTAGACAACATTATAATTGTATCATCTCAAGAAGTTATTCACTTCACTTCAGTTATTTAATAGCTAGCCATACACGCACAGATCTGCCCGTCGGAACTGCCCGACAGGCAGATTCGTGATTCACCACACACGAGTACGGGCAACTGACGGGCAGTAGTTCAAATCGTAACTCCAGCATATACGGTTGTCTGTAATAATGTATATTTCAAAGCCTAAATTAATTTGTATCTGCAGCGGGATTAATTTTGTTGTTTTTTCGACCAATTTTTCGTATGCATGTGCCTTTAATTCTATAATAAAGTACAATTGCTTATCTTTGACTCTTCAAAAACAAGGCAAAGACTTTAAGTCTTTAAAGCTCTATAAAACTTGTCCAAAATCCTTTATTTTCGCTTAACGCCATTTCTGTGATCAAACGCATTTAAACTAATAATTAGAGTGTTAGTGCGCGACTGACGTCAAATCTGGCGAGCACATCCGTCGCTACGCACACACGTACAGTTGGGAGCTCGGATCTGCCCGCCCCGTGCCCGATCCGCTCGATTTGACCACGGGCGGCGGGCAGGCACCCGGCGGGCATATACGTGTCCGTTCTCATACACGCACGGATCTGTCCGCCAGGCACGTCTGTCGGGCAGATCCGACGGGCAGATCTGTGCGTGTATGGCTAGCTAATGGTTTAGTACAAGTCTTTAATTGTTAGATTTCGTATTTTTTTCAGCAAATTTATAGTGATGGTACAACAGACACACGATTAGAAATTAATTCAATTACTTACATTATAAAACGTTTGGTAACTTTATTAAGGATACTAGTCTCATATGTAAATTAAAACCTGAATTCGTTTAAAACGCGACACGTACTTAGAAATGTAACAAACGACATAAACGACAACAAATCTAACCAAAACTAAGTATGTTCCTATTATTATATCAGTAACTAATGAATAATGATTCAACTATAATAAAATATAATTTAAGTATATTAAGTACTAGTGGAGGCTTTGCGGGCGGCTTTTGCATTTAGGTGATGCAGCGTTATGTGTTTAGTCCGTTTCGTCGGTCTGTATCACACTAATCACACTAATATATAAAGGCGAAAGTTTGTGTGTATGTTTGTTACTTCTTCACGCAAAAACTACTGAACGGATTTGGATGAAACTTTACAGTAATATAGCTTATACACAAGGGCGGATCCAGCTTTGGGGGCAGGGGGGGGGGGCAGCAGGGGGGGTCATAAAATCATGGCCAAGTCACAAGAAGTCATAATTTAATTTTGATAATAAATCGATATGGATAAAAAGTAGGTATTTGAATAATGTATGTAAGTGTAATAATGTAAGTATTGTACTTGATTTTCCCGGGCTGTTTCAGCACTTGAACGTGGACACCCAGGCTGCCCCTCGTTTCCGACGGGGGGTTGGGGTCTAAATTATGCTCAATAATGCCCGCGATCGTGGACCTTTGCAACATTAGGGGATGGTATAGTAACCTTAATGCTGTCCATCACCACCTCGAGACAGCATAGCCAGCCTTGCTCTTCTTGACCGAGACGTAGATATCGTCTCCAGCGGACACTCCTACCAAACTCACCCTAGGTCGGACTAGAACACTCCTTAATGTCTAAGGTCGGAGTGTGCGTGTACGTTTGAGACGATATTAGTTCTCTCCGATATTACTTCTCAATGTTACGGCTCCGTGTAGGCGTCCTTGTCAGCTACGACCACTCTCGCTCACTATAGAGGTCTATGCATGCCTCTATAGGTCCCATGGCAGTGATGCCGAAACTGACCGACTCGTTGAGCACATCTAGATGGCTACAGACTTCCTGCAGCAGCAGATCCCGTCCACAGAGATCGTCTTACTTGGTGATTTTCTTTCACCATTGCCTTGTTTGGAGTACAGTGCCTCTCACAAGCTCGCCGCGATCGCGAATTGCACGCAGCTGCCGTGTGTAGCACTACAGGTCAGCAGATTGTGTTGCACTACAGTCCTGCCCTTGGAGACAGGTCTGCTTCTCGCCGGATGATCCCAACTTCGCTGCTGATTCTGTTGCTGATGTGGTGGTGCAGGGTGCGAAGCTTTTTATTTCATCCTCTGTGGTCCCCATTGGTGGCAAATGTCGGCCCTGGTTTGGTCCATCTTCCAAAAAGGCTTCTCGCAGGAAGCAGAGCTTGAAAAAGGAGTACAACTTTGCCTCCAGGTCCTTCAAGAGAGACTTTGCAAGGGCGAAGTCGGAGCACATTGATTCGTGAGAGACTTGAGCGTTTTCCTGTGGGAACTCGGGCGTTCTAGTCCCTTGCCAAGGCTATCGAAGTGAATTTTGGTAAGCCATCCTTTCCACCTCTACACATAATTTAAATTAAAGAAATAATTCGTTGGCCTATGGCAAAGGAGTAAGCCGATATTCTGGCCAAACTTTTGCGTCTTACTCGATCTTGGATGCCGGGGAACAGGATCCACCTACCATACCGCGGTGCGAGAGCTGTATGCTGGATACCCAGTTCTACCAACGCTCAGTGGGTTTAGCACTTCTATCCTTGGCAACAAACTCTTCAAAGTCATTTTGTACTGCCTCTCGGGAATTGAAAAAAATGACAGCATCATTTGGTACAGTTCGCAACAGACAGTTTCCAAGCTGCAAGAGCTGGGGTTGGAAGCTCTCCCTCATCCGCCATACTCACCAGACCTTGCACCTACCGACTATTACTTTTTCCAAAATTTATACAACTTTTTAGTGGGTAAAAAATTCAATTCCCGAGAGGCAGTACAAAATGTCTTTGAAGAGTTTGTTGCCTCCCGTCCAGCAGATTTTTACTAGAAGGCCATCAATAAACTGTTGTTAGTGTAGTTGTAGTGAATGTAGTTAGTGATTACTTCGAATTACAGAAATTAAAAAGTTTGAAAAAATAAGTACTTTCACTTATTGCATACAAAACGGCAATTTCATAGGTAAAGACCTATTATAAGTTTCATGATTTTCACATTAATATACTTAGTGAAGCAACAACATACTAGCTGTACCAGTTTATTACAATTCACTGTTGAATTTAAGATTCTTACAATGTGTTCCATAGTACCTACCACTGGAATCACGCCTTCCGCATCTAAACTTATACAGATATGCTCTGCTCCATGCCGTGTATCGTTCATCTATCTGCCCAAGTTGCAAGCGTTAGTCTTTCTGCAATTGTTAACGCCTAAATTCTCGTGTGTAATTGGCTAATCTTAGACAAAGTAATCTTAGACAAAGTATTAGCCAATGAGACACGAGAATTTAGGCGTTAACGATTGCAGAAAGACAAACGTTTGCAACTTGGCTAGGGGGGCTGAAGCTAATCTTAATTTCCATTTAAATGTGTCACAGTCACCTCCTTCCTAAAGAAAGGCCTATGTCCAGCAGTGAACTGTTGATTGATGGTCATGAATTCATAATATTTACGCCTAACTAAAAAAGTTGTCTAAATTTTGGAAAAAGTAATAGTCGGTAGGTGCAAGGTCTGGTGAGTATGGCGGATGAGGGAGAGCTTCCAACCCCAGCTCTTGCAGCTGCTTCATGACAACGCGCGACCCCATACTGCGCAACAGACAGTCTCCAAGCTGCAAGAGCTGGGGTTGGAAGCTCTCCCTCATCCGCCATACTCACCAGACCTTGCACCTACCGACTATTACTTTTCCAAAATTTAGTCAACTTTTTAGTGGGTAAAAAATTCAATTCCCGAGAGGCAGTACAAAATGCCTTTGAAGAGTTTGTTGCCTCCCGTCCAGCTGATTTTTACAAGAAGGGCATCAATAAACTGCCAATGCGTTGGCAAAGATGCGTCGATTGCATGGGTGATTACTTCGAATAACAGAAATAAAAAAGTTTGAAAAAAATAAGTACTTTCACTTATTGCATACAAAACGGCAATTTCATAGGTAAATACCTATTATATAAAGTCCCACCAAAAACATTTTCATGTTAAATGTTGCCAAGACGACTGCATATGGCTTACCCTGTGAAAAAGATATCAGATCTCATGTAGAGCCAAGGTTCCGAATCTACACGTTTACCAACCCTAACTTCACAAACTCTACATCTCAGTAAAAATTTATGGCTTCGCCGTTTCGCTACCGTACCATCACGAAGGGGAAACGAACGCCTTTTGTGTTTGCAAATATCTAGTTTCTGAAGAAATGTGTTATAAGAATATATTATTTAGTTTCTGAAGTAACGAAACAGCCAAGCCATACATTTTTACTGAGATGTAGAGTTTATGAAGTTAGGATTGGTAGAGTTAGGGCGTGTAGATTCGAAACCTTGGCTCTACATGAGATCTGATATCTTTTTCACAGGGTAAGCCATATGCAGTCGTCTTGGCAACATTTTACATGAAAATGTTTTTGGTGGTATTTCATTTCTTTTTGTAAGTTGCTTGAGGCAGTTTTTTTTTAATTTTTTGGGCTGTATTTCTTGTACATCTTCTTTCTTCTTTAGAAAAAGTCCGTGTACCAAAAATAAAACCTCTAGCATAAACATTTGTGAAAGTCTCATACAAACTTCCACCCCCCAAATTTGGGGATTGGGGGCAAAAGTAATAGGTTTATGAATTTTTCTGTTATTTGTATACTAAACTTAGTTTACATACCAAATTTCAGCTTTCTAGCCCTTCAGGAAGTACCCTAACAGTTTTGATGATCATCAGTGTGTCAGTGACGAAATCCGTGTTTTTTAGGTATCAATAAAATCCAAAGTATCAGAGCTATGTAATTAAAACTTTGTATGTTTCATTAGTCTATTGGTAACATCATATCTTGAGAATTTGAACGATCTGGTGTATCGGGAACCAAAGTTATGAGGGTTCAAAAAAACGACGAAACACTTCGAGAAAAGGTAGATAGTGCCCTTCCGCTTCGGTTGTCTCGTCTTGGCGGGGGCACGACTGTGCTCCCAGATACATGCATAGGTAGATACAATAGAAGTCCGAGAATTTTAAAGACTTTAATGCGAAGCCGGGCTGGGTCGCTACTCGAACATAAAACATGTTATTTCAATGGGATTGTTGTTGTATGAGATTATCGATAGTTAGCTAACTGCATAGTTTAACTTACCATCTTTGAACTAACAAGTTCAGTGGCGAATACGAACGCGAACGCCATATTTAAGTTTAAACCTGTTGGTACTTGGTATTCAGTACAACCGGTTAGCGGTTTCTCTTATCAGTTGATGAATATTGAGTTATTCTTTGCTGAGTTTTAACGTTATTCGATATTTCTTATATACGAGTATATCGTACAGCAACAAGGGCCGGCGAATCATTTTTTGCGGGGGGAAATTTTCTCACATCATTTTAGAATCAAATAAAACACTATCGCCTGTCACTACGAACTCACACATAACAATTAAAACATAGCATTAACAATTTTATGCACACATAAATATATTCTGTGTCTTAACAGTGAGCGGAGTGTTCCAATCTCCTACTCTTCCTAAAAGGTAATCAGAAATATACACACAATAATTAATTCACTTTTAATAAGTAGACGAACTAAAAGATTAAACAGGAAATACCACAATGCCGTATCCTAGCAACGCAACGGTCCAAGGCAGGAGGTAGGGCGCATATCGATACCTCTGGGCTCAAAGGTCGTAAAGGACATTTGGGCGAAAATGACTTTTTGATGCACTTTTACTCAGCTTTTAATTCTCTATCGATCTGTATATTCCGTTTTACGAAATTCGCAAAAAAATTGCCTTTACAACCCACATAATTTGAGACGTTAAACAAACTTTACCGTGAAAATAGGGATGTAAATGACACTTAGTTACCAGAGTGAACTCATTTTGGTAGTAAAGCATAGTATGAAAAAACTTTTAGGTGTAAAATACATTAAAAATATCAATTGTCTTATACGACCTTGAGTGGTTAATATAAGTTACCTCAAAAATTTGGATGTAAAGGACATCGTCTTTACAAATTGTCCTGTACGCCCTTACAATTTAAGATAAAAAAAATACAAGTGTCCTTTACTACCTAGTTTCATTTTAATTATGTGCTTCCAATTTCTAACTTACGTTTATATACGCACTAAGGGCGATCTGTATATTCCGTTTTACGAAATTCGCAAAAAAATTGCCTTTACGACCCACATAATTTGAGACGTTAAACAAACTTTACCGTGAAAATAGGGATGTAAATGACACTTAGTTACCAGAGTGAACTCATTTTGGTAGTAAAGCATAGTATGAAAAAACTTTTAGGTGTAAAATACATTAAAAATATCAATTGTCTTATACGACCTTGAGTGGTTAATATAAGTTACCTCAAAAATTTGGATGTAAAGGACATCGTCTTTACAAATTGTCCTGTACGCCCTTACAATTTAAGATAAAAAAAATACAAGTGTCCTTTACTACCTAGTTTCATTTTAATTATGTGCTTCCAATTTCTAACTTACGTTTATATACGCCCTTAGTGCGTATATAAACGTAAGTTAGAAATTGTCCCATTAATCCTAGAATATTTAAAAAACAACAAATTTAATCTAAACTTCCAACCATAATAAAAAATAAATCATTAAACACAAAACTATTAACTCACAATTTTATGAATGTACCTATTATAAATAGATTATCGAAATTACAAGATAAGAGTTTAGGTAATCACTTCTTAATTATCGTAGAATTTGATTTCTGTACACAAACTTTCAACCTCTGCCTCAGGGGTTCCTAAACTTTAAAGTTAACGGAACACCAACCAACTACCTTTTATTTTATGGAACCCCATATCAAATGATTACAAATCAACGCTTAAACTTATACAACTTTTTTTTTTAAGAAATCTATACTAATATTATAAACGCGAAAGTTTGTAAGTATGGATGGATGGATGTTTGTTACTCTTTCACGCAAAAACTACTGAACGGATTTGGATGAAACTTTACAGTAATATAGATTATACATCAGAATAACACATAGGCTACTATTTGCCGCGATAACGACATATACGCGGGTGGAGACGCGGGCAACCACTAGTATGTAATATAATTGAAACGCATTGTTCTTAACTTAAAGTTTTAATGTGAGAATGAAATTGTTTTACTGTTTTATGAATGATTGTTTTATAGTTCGGTATTATGTCCAACAATTGTATGCGTATATCTGGGGTAGGATCCAATCTTGACCTGTATTTGCTTTTTGTGATAACGTAGGCTGAAAAGCCTGTTTCACAACGATAAGTAGTGACGAACGGGAGCAATGTTAAGATAGCCAGGGTATTCACTCCTCGGCTCGATTGGCTCGAGAGGCGTCACGGGACCCTCTCATACCGGCTGACACAGGTGATCACTGGGAAACGATGCTTCGGATATCACCTGTGTCTAATCCTTAAGGAGCCAACGCCTGAGTGCCACCACTGCAATGGTCAGATCGTGGACAGGGCTCTCCACACGCTGGCAGAATGTCCAGCGTGGGGGGAGCCGAGGCGTGATCTCTTCGCGGCCATCGGGGTGCGAAGCGAGAGCGCGTAGAACTCCGCCGTTTCCTTCTGCGACCAAGTTATGCAAGGAGACGTCGGAGCGGGACCGGGAGAGGTTTAGAACTCTACCGGCCCGCCAGGTCCCGGAACGGGCCAGGTACCGCAGGCGACTCCCGAGTCGCCTGCGGTACGGGCGCCCGCGCCGGAGATCTCAGAATGATCTCCGTCCTCCATAACCGCAAGCCTGAGGGTGACAGAAGCAGGCTCGGGTGGAAGGGGAGGGTAACGGGAACATCAGTGTTCCCATACAGATGGGGGCTACTTACGAACACGTGGGTGGCCCGAGGTTCGTCAGGGTTCCAGGGTTTTCCTTGCTAGGGTGCACCTGGTTCCCCGGCTCTTAGTACCCGAGACGGCGTGCGGTTTTAGTCGGTTCGAGTCCGACATACCACCAGGAGGTGGTATCCGAGGGGCTTTCCGCACGAGAAAAAAAAGGTATTCACTCCTGACACCAACCCAAAACTCATTCAGAGATACACATTCAAATGTGTGTTTTAATGTGGATGAACTTTTGAAGATCTATGAATGCTTCATAATCCAGGACGGTCAGCACTGCCGGTTGACTTTTTACAATAAATGGATTTTGTACCCATTCAATATCGATATAATTTTCAGGAAAGTAATCGGATAAAGATTTCAGGAAATTGACCAATTGACCAGGAGATGTACGTTTTATTTATATTATTATGTTATTTTATTGACTGCCTTGTTGGTCTAGTGGTTAGCGTACGCGGCTGCTGATCAAGAGGTCTCGGGTTCGATTCCCGGGTCGGACCGTATATTTGTGTGATCCACAAATATCTGTATGTATTTACAAAAAAAAAGTATGTGTATGTATTTATATCAGTTGTTTAGTGTCCATAATACAAGCTTTGCTTAGTTTGGGACTAGATGATGTTGTGAGTAAGTTGTCCGAAATATTTATATTTATTTATTTATTTATTGATTATTTGAAAGAAAATACAGTAACACATAAATAAACACAAAATTACATGATCCATCTAATAATTAAGCTTAATTATTAATTTATCCTTTCAGAATACCTTAGGGTCGCCCACCCTTAAGATCCTAAAAAAATATTACACTTGTCGATTATTTCCTTATTTCGTTTAGTTTTGTGCAGTAAAGTAAATTTACGCCCTTAGGTAAAATCATAGAACGAAAGTTTGAAGGATGTAAAGGACTTTTATTTTTAAATTTATGGTCGTAAAGGAAATCTATCCCGGTAAATACAGCACTAGGGTATATTTTTAACACTGCCTTAAAGAGTACTATAAATTCCAAATACTTTTCCCAGGTTTCATTTAAATAGCTCAAGAAACAAAAAAGTTACGAGAAAAAAACATTTTTTTTTTTCGTTTTTTGTTTCTCCTGAAAAGTCCCATTTTGTCCTTTACGACCTTTGAGCCCAGAGGTATCGATATGCTGAGCAACACTAGTCCCTACCGTGTAAATAGGTTCAATTATTTACATCAAGAACTTATTTACACATACTAATACACGTCACTTCAACTCGAAGATGACAGTGAAATGTTATTTTTACCCGACTACGGCAAAGCCAAAGGAGGATTATGATTTTGACAGGCTATGTATGTATACGAGGTATCGTTAGAAGCGTCTTGATCGTCCGCTGGTTTTAGGCTATATGACGTGTCACTGAATCTAATGTGGCGTCAAAAATTATATTATAGTATTATTAAGATTTGCTCGTGACTTCGTCCTATTTAAAATATACTTTGCAAAGAAATTAATATTATAGAGGCACCAAAACATTTTAAATAAAAAAAGGTAAAAACTAAAACCCAACTACGACAAAAAACGACGTTGAAAAAGTATGAAACAAGTTTCAAAAGCCGTAGTCACGCATTGTTAAAGTGTTATGGACTACGGTACATTACTAAGTTTCTAAAGCTGTAGTCCATGTAGTTTAATGTACCATAGTCCATAACACTTTAACAATGCGTGACTACGGCTTTTGAAACTTGTTTCATACTTTTTCAACGTCGTTTTTTGTCGTAGTTGGGTTTTAGTTTTTACCTTTTTTATTTAAAATGTTTTGGTGCCTCTATAATATTAATTTCTTTGCAAAGTATATTTTAAATAGGACGAAGTCACGAGCAAATCTTAATAATACTATAATATAATTTTTGACGCCACATTAGATTCAGTGACACGTCATATAGCCTAAAACCAGTAGTCCTCGTAGTTGGGTTTTAGTTTTTACTTTTTTTATAGGCTGGATAAGTTGCTTGAATTTATGAAAATCTCCAATTGCAAGTTATTTTTTGTCATATATATTTTATTTATTTTTTGCAAAATATTATCATCATCACAACATAGTATAAAACAAAGTCGCTTTCTCTGTCCCTATGTCCCTTTGTTTGCTTAAATATTTAAAACTACGCAACGGATTTTGATGCGGGTTTCTTTAATAGATAGAGTGATTCAAGAGGAAGGTTTTTATGTATAATAAATGCATAATATAGTATGGGAACACTGTTAATTTTTGAGGTTTCTAATGTGATGTAGCAAATAAACACGTTTTTTTGCGCTTACATTGCAAACGCTGGTTGCACCCTACGAGATAGATCAAAAAAATGTACTACAGTATTGTACACCTTAAAAAGTACTACAAAAAAGTCCGCGACGGTATATGTCTATCTCTTAGGCCGCGTACTCGAACTCAGCGGGAGCGGAGCGGGCGCGGGAGCGGCAGCGGCACGTTCAAATGTATGGATTTATATGGGAGTCTTTTCGAACACAGCGGAGCGGCAGCGGAGCGGGAGCGGGCGACGAGCGGGTGACGAGCGGCGGACGAGCGGTGCGTATAGAGGTATTATAGATAGAGTAGGGAAGACATACGGCTGCCGGTAAGCGGAAACGTCCAACGGTTAGAAAGAGAGAGAAGATCGGCGGTACACCATCTCGGTCTTTCTCTACTGACGCATGCGCAGTAAAGGACTGCTTGTTATTATGATAACCTCGAATAATAAAATAAAATTAACTCTAAAATCTTCTATATATATAAAAGAGGAAGGTGACTGGCATAGAGAGAGATCAACGCACAGCTCAAACCGCTAAACCTAGAATCCTGAAATGTTGCATGTAGGTTCTTAATACAACGTAAGTGAGCACTAAGAAAGGAATTTTTGAAATTCCACCCCTAATGGGGTAAATCAGGGAATGAAAGTCTGCGTGAGTGAAGCCGTGTGTAAAAGCTAGTACCTTATAAAGTTGTTTGAAGTAATAAAATATAGGTACACACAGACAGATAGGTACCGCGATCGTCTCTCTCTTTCTAACCGAGGAACAGCTGGAGGCCTGGTTCCCCTCCCTGGGTCTGGATAAGCACTTCTTCTACTGAATGATTCATCGAACATTTTTGAATCGAATGAATGCTTTTTCGAATGAATATAATAATGATAATAAAAATATAAAGAAAATATGTGTGGTGTATTATTTCATACAAAA
This sequence comes from Diaphora mendica, assembly GCA_949125395.1. NCBI lineage: Eukaryota > Metazoa > Arthropoda > Insecta > Lepidoptera > Erebidae > Diaphora > Diaphora mendica. The sequence continues at coordinate 19,210,367 of OX421313.1, read as the reverse complement.
TCAAGAAAATCTAATAACTTTGAGATATCATACGTTCCTTCCGTACATTAAAATTTAAAAACATGAAATTTGGCATCGTTCAGTAGAAGAAGAGTTTATCGGTAAAAAGTATTCGAAGTAACGTTCAGACGACTTTCCATTCATCGAACATATATTATGACTCGCACGGCTCCTCTGCTCTATCTATAATATCTCTATGGCGGTGCGCACCAGTGTCGCGGTGTCAGCTAGGGATGGAATAAAATAGCAATCACCTGTGATTATTGATTTTTAATTTTGTCAAGTTTGTGATTTTTCCAAATTTATTTACTTATTAAAATAACAATTTTAATAGTTAATTAAAAAACATTTTATTCATCTTTATTACTTGCAATATTGTTCGAATGGTTGTTTTTTTTTTTTGTTTTTAATTTTATTTTGATAGGAACGTAAATATTATAAAAAATTATATTTAAATTCTATGTATAATATGTATGTATTTACAAAAAAAAAGTATTTATGTATTTATATTAGTTATCTAGTACCCATTTTTTTTTAACCTGTGGAAATCCCCTCGGACCGTCACCCCACCGGGGCTTGTGGCGGGGCGGTGTGTCGGACTCGAACCGACTAAAACCACACGGTGTGCCACTCTGCGCCTGTGAAGGGAGGAGTCCGGGAACTGCAGTTATTAACACATCCGGACCCCTCCCAGCGCCTGCCCGCACAGAAGCGGGCACCGTCTGCTGGTATCCTCTCAATTAGGCGACGTACGGCACACGCGTACGTCGCCCCCTCGCGGGAGGCCACTAGAGCGGATGGAGGGGAAAGCCCGTCCCGACCATCCGCGGCCACACTCAGGGCGGCATGAGGCGCTGATAGGCGCGCCTCCGCCGCCCGGTTCGCCGGCGGCGGATTGGGTCCGAGTGGACATCGTCCTCCCGGGCCTTCTCCGCCACCTCCTTCTGCGAGATTACATCTTCGCAGTTATCTAGTACCCATAACACAAGCTCTGCTTAGCTTGGGACTAGATGGGGTTGTGTGTTAGATGTCCGAAAATATTTTTATTTTTATTTGACGAGCGATCGTCGAGCGTGTGACGAGCGGCATACGAGCAGGCGCATCAATCTTAGAAAAAGTATTACATAGACTTGACACAATTTTGTAATTAACCGACCAAATTGTAACCAGATTTGTTGAACGTTTGGAACATTAATAAGGGAGAATGGGCTTTAACCTGGCAACGTTAATATTTGATGTACATGGTTTCTATTCCTTACGGGTGTACGCATATGTCAAGTCTAAGGTCTTTTTAAAATAAATAAAAAATGATTTTAATTTTATCAATGTTGTGGTTTTTGCAAGTTTATTTAATTATTAATATTTTGTTTAGTTGTTAATATTTTATATATCTAACTTGTCAATATAGTAAATTATTTTGTTTACAATTACGACTAATCAAGATTTTTTTAAGGTTATCAGGCTTGGGTTGTACGATTTTAGAAAAATAAATTTAATATACTAATTTCTGACGCTATTGCATATGTAGATATTATGATTATATAAAATATTATCAAACAGTCGTTTTCACTAATTATTTAAAATCACTAATCATTTTTTTGTGAAATCTGTCATCCGTATCAAGCTATATTTTACGAGGTATTGTTTCTTATAACACATCACTAAACCGCTCTAGCGCCCGCTCCTAGCCCGCTGGTTTCGAAAACGGGTTAGCGGCCCCGCTCCGCTCCCGCTCCCGCTCCGCTGCCCGCTGAGTTCGAAAACGCAGCCTTAGGGATAACCCACAACAACCATTTTTATTCCTTTCTTTTTCCGAGAAATAGTGGCTTATTTACGAAGTGATTTTAAACAATACAGAATGAATCCTTATACAATTTAGTAAATTAAATACATTGTGCATTTAATATAGATCAAAATGGCCCTTTACAGTATCTAATTTAAATGAATATATTCGAAGTTATTACAGATTTAAAATGCACGAATCGTGTCGTCGGCGGGGACATCTGAAATCCACCCGTGCGAAGCCGGGGCGGGTCGCTAGTGTATTATAAAGCGTAATCAGATATTAATTCAAACATTTGAAAGTCATAAAGCGCAATTCAAGCAAAATAACAAAAAAATCATTTTTGGTAAACAGTTCAGATTTTAATCACAGTAACCGAACCGGTAACCGAGTGGATTACCGGTCAGTTTTTTTAAGGCAGTACTGCGTTGCAAGAGGAAAATGCAAACAAGAATTACAGACCACATGGTTTTGCCGAACACTTTATTGTAATTGGTGTTTACATGCCAAAAGAATACGCATAAGCTAAACTAGGTATATAAACATAACCATATTTTGTTAGTAATGGGGTATAGTATTTAGCTTTGATTATTTATATGTCTAGATAGAGCATCGCGATACAAAAGAACAAAATTAAATGACACAACTTTTCGATATTTGTGTGCGTGACAGGTACGTCTTACACTCGCCTCATGTCATTCTAAATTTCCTAGTGTGAGTGCATAAATAATACCAGTTGTTGAGTTTTTTTTGTGAAAATGGGGAAACAATTATAATAGTGTTGAATAACTTTTCTATCTAGAAAAATATGCTAGGAAAACAAAATGTGATACAACCTAATAATATGTGTAGTGTTTTTTTTTATTATTTATTATCATTAGCAGTGGACTGTTAAAGGCTGTTGGTGATGATTAAAAATATGTCGTACTAGATATTAATTTTGGTCTGGTATTGTAAAAGCAGTACTTAACGATTTTTCAACCTTTTAAAATATGTAAGATATATAATTAGCCCATCTAATTGTCTTTTTGACCAACATTAAAAAAGAAGAAAGGTAAGAAAAAAATTGTTTACATTACTTTTTAATGGACCGGTTTAATTATTTTTTAACCGACTTCAAAAAAAAGAGGAGGTTTTCAATTCGACTGTATTTTTTTTTAATGTTTGTTACCTCATAACTTTCGACTGGGTGAACTGATTTTGATGATTCTTTTTTATTTGGAAGCTGGTGCTTCCCATGTGGTCCCATTTCAATTTGGTCCTGTTCTGACATGTCATCCATGAGAAAACCATATAAGTCTTCAATTTGCATTAAGTATGTGCGCGATAAATTAACGAATAACTCAATATTCCCGTATGGTCCCATTTAAATTTGGTCCAGATTGAAGTCGTTTTTTTTTGTTAAAATTTGTGATTATTTTGTGTTACATTTAGGACATTTTCAAGATAGCTTAGTATTAATATTATGGGGATTAGACCTTTCAATTTGTTTTATTAGATTTACAATTAGTTTTTTTTTTTATCTGATTGAGATCTGACGAGTAGTTTTTAAGTTAAATTTTTCAATTCTTATCTGTTGATAAGAACATTCGAAGATATACTTGTTTTGAAATAATAAAAACTGGACTTGAAAAATGCACGACTGCACGGTTGGTCTAGTGGTTTAAGTTGTCACCACGCCGCTTTCTATTGCGCCAGGTGTTGTGGGTTCAAATCCTAAATAGGACAACACTTTGTGTGATCCACAAATTGTAGTTCTGAGTCTGGGTGTTTTTTGTGATGTATATTCGTAATGTGGGAGTTGTTTTTTTTAAACAGAGAGGAGCTCATATCTAGTAAGTATACCTAAAAACCCTTAAACGATGCCCGTAGTGACATTTTACAAAAACGGTGCGGCGGCCATTTTTGATTCAAAAAATGACATGAAATTAATACTCAGCATACCTAAAAACACCTTACACGGTACCCATAGTGACATTTTACAAAAACGCTGCGGCGGCCATATTAGATTCAAAAAATGACATGAAATTAATACTCAGCATACCTAAAAACACCTAACACGATACCCATAGTGTCATTTTACAAAAATGACGCGGCGGCCAAATTGAATTACAAAAATGAATTGAAATTCGTAGCGTATCTATTATCTACCATGAAGTATTTTATACAACACAACTCCGCCTGCCACATTTTATGAGGGAGTTTTGACTTCATAAACTAGCAACACCCAAAATGGCGACTACAATAATTATTTATTTTAGAAATTATTTAATGGCTTTGTTTGCTGTAATAGATACATATCAATGATACTTAACGATAATAGGTAATTTTCTTTGTTAATTTAGATCGTACTCTGTAATTTCTACACACTTATATCGCACAATTCGCAATTTTTATCAACACAAAAATGACAGCAACATGTGTGTATCCACTGACAGTGCATTTGGTACTAAACGCGGAAAAACATTTAGGCGTTAGTGTTAGAGCCTATTTTTTCGTGTGTTTTTACAGCTTTGACAGTCCATCTAGACATATTAATAATTTAATAATCTGAGGTATTTAGATACCTATTGATGTTAAAACAGGAAAAATTATATTCAGTTGTAATTTATGGTTGGTTTAATGTCGTGCAAATCAACAATTATATTGTTGACTAGCTTTGCACCGCGGCGTTGCCCCCGGTTTTTGTACCTTGGGTAACACCACGGGGCTCAGCTAGTATACATAAGTATATGATAATTACTGATTTATATATATTTTATGAATCACCTCAGATATTATTGTATTTATTTTTATTATGTATAATATATTAACCACATAAATATGAATGTATGTCTATGTATTTTAAATAGCATTAGTATTATCTATAAGTTAGTGTATATTATCTTAGATGCCTATCATACATATGCACCTGCCTTGTCCTTACTGAACCAACTCAAGGTTGACTGGTAGAAAATGCCATGTGGCATTAAGTCCGCCTCGTGCAATTGTAATGCAGGAAGTATAAATAAATAAAAAAAAAAAAAAAAAAATTCTACTACTTAAATACCATTTAAAAGCCTTCGGCCATAATTATTTTAACTTCAATAACATTGGACTTTCATACAAACTACCATCACCCGTTTTAACCCTAGAATGGGTGGATTTCTAAAGATACATTATTAGTACACCTCCACACCATCTATAGAGCATACATTTTAAATTTCAAGTCTCTTACTTCAAAAACATAGGACTTTCATACAAACGTCCAACCCCCGTTTTACCCCCTTAGGGGTGGAGTTTCGTAAAATCCGTTCTTAGCGGATGTCTACACGCTATAAGGTACCTATCTGGCAAATTTCAAGTTTGTAGGTGTTATAGTTTCTGAGTTTTCGTGATTAATAAATGAGTGGTATTTCGCTTTTATATATATAGATTTCAACCGATTTCAAAAAAGGAGGAGGTTCTCAATTCGACTGTATTTTTTTTGTTTGTTACTTCAGAACTTTCGACAGGGTGAACTGATTTTGATGATTCTTTTTTTTTATTTGAAAACTGGTGCTTCCCGTGAGGTCCCATTTCAATTTGGTCCAGTTATTGAAGACGGTTTTTTTCTGTTAAAATTTTAGATTATTATTTTATAAAGGTCAGCTCAATCGGAAATAGGGAAGTGGATCAAAATAACTTGCAAGATTTGATTACAGACAAACATCGGGACAGGTGGAACTAAATAAAAGCTTGTAAAAAGCGTAATGTGCTTTTCTGATGTGCATGAAATATTTAATTACGATCGGTTTATAAGTTGCGAAGTAAAATGTAATAAGCAAACAAATAAACTCACATTAGTACATAATATCAATTAGGATGTTTGTTATTTACAGCTTTAAGTGAGCGTCTTCATCGAGGTCATGGTACGAATAGCTAAGTGTAATGTCTACCTTAACTTAGGTTTAGGATTCAAATCATTTTAGACTCTAATTAAAAAGACTGGCTTCGTTTATACATCGTGTATTCAGAACTAAATGTATACATATAGCCAACAGTCTCATACATTCATGCTATCGAGCGTTCACATTTATGCGCGTACATACATTTCGGCGATACATTTTTATATAAATAGATATGTTGATACTGAATTTTAAAAATATTATCTAATATCAAAGCCACTGATCGACGCTTCCCGTGGCCAGAGGTGGCCCTCTTTAGGCCGGCGCCTTTTCTAGCCAGGAGAATTAGAGTTTCTGCCCAACTCTCCTCCTTGGTCCAACCTTTGTACCTGCAGGCAGACCAAGGAGGCCCACCCGACGATCAACCCCGGATTGTCACGGAAGCTGAAACAACTTAAGAGGCCGCCGCTTCGACTTCTGATCGGAGCAATGACTGGTCATGCACTATTAAACAAACATCTTTTTACTCTAGGTGTAACGGACAGCCCTCTGTGCAGAGCATGCATGGAGGAAGAAGAAACAGCCGCCCATGTCATCTTGGCATGTCCTGGGGTGGCAGAATACCGGGCGAAACACCTCGGATCGCCGAGGTCACTTCAGGAGGTCGTCGGCAACGCGAGGGGTCTGCTAGGCTTCCTGGAGGAACTGGGCTGGCACCACTAGTGCCGACCCACTACGCAAAATAGGCGCATCAAAGTCGTCGAGTTGCGGAAACCCAGTCCGCGAGTTCAAGTTCAAGTAGAGTTTCTGTGCGTTAGCCATTCTGCGTGGCAATGCTGCCAGTCATCTGGGAACGCTACCAATAGGTGATGATGAGGAGGATTTCTTGATGTTTGTGTGTAGTATTATAAATATTTTCGTTGTTTTTGATTTTCTAGTATATTAATTTCTTAAATTAGGTTCAAATTTATTTTAATGGCTTATTTAGGTACGTTTATTGTTTTTCTGCTACTCGAGTGAATAAAATAGATAAACTTCTATGAAGATGTGATGTAAATAACAATGACCTTACGTTTTGTCATTTCATTTATATATTTGTATATATATATATCAGCGCAAAACGACATGGGACAACATGACTCATTGCTGTAAATTGGATGTCAGCATCGTCAGGCTACACGGCTACACCATTTAATTTTATGTCAAAATGTTTGCCTATATATGGCCGCCCGCTACAACGAAGGAGGATTCATTCCTTTGCCTGCGTTCGGATAGCAAACACCTAATTTATTGTGAACTATTCTATTCTAAATTAAAAGTGAATTTTAGTTGAAGTAAAGTTTATGGTTTTTATCTGAAAATGAGATACTCCAATAATAATTATGATAATTTTTGGGATAAAAACAATACTGGACCTTTATTTCCGATATCAGAAGTGGGATTATCCGCCACTTTCGGTCAACAACCTGATGATGCAAGGAATTGCAACCTGGAGTACATACCTCGAACAATAGTGGTATACCGAGTCAAAGCTTGAACAGAGGGACAACACGAAAACTAAAACCATTAACAAGGCAGTATCTACTAACCAAAACAATAAAACGATCTGTTCATTCTGCAAAATACCTGGGCATACTTTTGAAACCTGCTTCAAGAGAGAACGCTCACAATAATATTAATAGTAATAAATTTTATGCTCATTTTTATATTAACAAATGTCTTTATTTTCAGGCAATATCTTTATGGATGAAAGTTCACTATAATAACCGACTGTAATGCATTAAAGGCCTCAAAACACAATAAAGATCTGCTCCATAGGATCCATCGCTGGTATAGAGATTCATGCTATAGTATCAGGTGTCAGCCGAGCAAACGGGCACGTAGAACGCGTGGTTGCTGCAGTAAAAAATGCTCGAACTATGATAGAAAAGTATGAAACAGAAGAATAGCACACAACGCTTGAAGAACTCCAGTTGGCTTTAAACTCATTGCGTAACGAGGATAGCTCCACTTACTTTACTTACTCAACGCAAACATTGAGTGCCCCCTGAGTTTACACTCGTGAACATTGATGAACAGACAATTAATATTGAAGTGCTTACTAATCATGTTCATCAAAAGATGATACAAAACGCAGAACAGGACAAGAAACGCTTTGATTCAAGGAAAGCGAAGATAAATCATTTTCAGCGAGGCGACTACGTCTTCATTAAAAATAATCCTCGTAACCAAACTTCGTTGGATTTAAAGTTCAGCGAACCATACGAAATAACACGAATTCTAGACAATGATCTCTTCCTAGTCAAAAGGTGGTTGGTAGAGGACATCCAAGAAAAGTTGCACACGATCAACTTCGCCGAGCACCTCAACCTGATCAGTTAACCGTATCGGCGGAAGAAGACGTCACTCCAGTATTGGCTAATCAGCCTACACCATCCACTTCTCAAGCCAATGCGACCGAACAAGAAACCCAGGAACCAACGCTTTAAACAATCAGGTTGTTTTGTATTTTAGTACATTTTTCATACAAAGTTATCGTTTTGACAGATGATAAAAAGTAACTAATTTGACTAAGGTGTCATCTACCCTAATATAAGCCAGATCGGGTCGGTAGTATTCGTAAAATACTTACGTTGTGATCGTGTTGTCAAAGAAGGCTTTTTTTTTGTTTTGGTTGACATCAAATGTTTGACAATTGGGATAGATGTTTTTTTTTTGTTTTTGGTTTAAAAAGAAACGAAAAGTGTTGTTCTGGCTATTTTTCTCTCTCCTCCTCTCAATTTTCATGTTTTTCTCAATAAGATTCTTCTTCTCGTTTTTATGGAATAGGGGGCAAACGAGCAGACGTATCGCCTGACGGTAAGCGATTACCGCCGCCCATGGATATCCGTAACACCAGAGGCGTCATACATGCGTTGCCGGCCTTTTAAGAAGGTGTACGCTCTTTTCTTAAAGTTCGTATTGGTCCGGGAATACCGCAGGCGACAGTTCAGACGAAGTTGTAAAAAAAAGTTTTCTGTCACTAGTTCATGCCTAAGTAATCACTCCATAATAGTTTTCAATTTTTTCTATTGAAGTGGGCTTCACCTATTGGTTTGTTCAACAGAAAAAAGAACTTTTGTCAGAACATAAGTTTGTCGGGGTAAATAGTTATCATGTAATTTAATTAATTTCAAATTTATTAATCTAGGACTTTACATTCTTTAATTCAATGATACTATGACTGGTCAAAAAACTGCCTTATTGGTCTATAGTGATTAGCGTTAGCGACTGCAGATTAAGAGGTCTCGGGTTCGATTCCCGGGTCGGACTATTCGACCGGATCGGTCACCTATTGGTGAAGCCCACTTCAATAGAAAAAAGAACTTTTGGCAGAACATAAGTTTGTCGGGGTAAATAGTTATCATGTAATTTAATTAATATTCAAATTTATTAATCTAGGACTTTACATTCTTTAATTCAATGATACTATGACTGGTCAAAAAACTGCCTGATTGGTCTATAGTGATTAGCGTTAGCGACTGCAGATTAAGAGGTCTCGGGTTCGAGTCCCGGGTCGGACTGCTGTTGGGTTTTTCTTACAAGAAATTCTAAATAGCACCCCGGAGTATGGCGGTGTTTCCCGCTCGTGCCTCGGAGAGCACGTTAAGCTGTCAGTCCCGGTTGTCATATACATCTAGGGCAATCGTTATTGGGAAGTCAGTGCTCTCAAATATACTGACAACTAGTTCAAAACTTCGAATTCAGTTCACCCTCAGAGTTGCGGAGGTCCGATGCCAGTCGCTGCGTGTAAAAACTGATATTCAGGTAAAACCGGTTGAACTAGGACCCGACCCCAAATCTTGGGAATAATAAAGGCTAGGAAGGAAAACTATGACTGGTCAGAAATGAATGGAAATTTGCTTAATTAGTAAATCTGTTCTCGAGTTTTCTGCTTAGCATAATATATATATGTAAATACGTGTGTCAGCGGTCTGGTAACTGTACTGAAGGTATAATTTATTATAACTACCTATTATAAGATTTATTGCGCTATTAAACTTTACCTCTGGCTACCCTTTAACTGTTTAATAGTAACAATTTAAATGTGTGATAGTCTAAGAAACTAGATGAAACGAAGGGAAAGAACATTTAAATCACACACAAAAATATTTATATTTATATTATATTATTTATAATATATATTATATAGCTTTGTGGTTGAGTAAGAAACCGACGTCGAACAAGCGATGTATTTGTATCACCTACATTTTCGTTCTTAACGTGACAGTTTTATCACAATATTTTATATTAGCTAAGCGCCGATCACAACATTCCAACATCAATCGTTGGGCCGCGGCCAGAAAGGCATGATCACCTCGCCTGGTCGGAGGATCTTCCCTTTGTGTTGGAGTGACATATCACCCGTTCCTCCACACATTAGGTATAAAATATAGAAAGTCACACCTAAAACGTACCTTGTTAGGTCTAAATACACACACAACAAACACACGCGACAACTGTCACAGACATCAAACAACATTTTAAGTACTATAAAAAAAGCTTTAATCTGTTGTCTGTGGTACCATTTTTATACCGTTCTTTTAACAGGTCAGAAGAATTTCTGTTTGAGAACCATGCATTGACCGGATCATTTTCATCGAGTGGGTTATGTGGGTTAGGTCATCATCGGATATCCAACTCCTTCCTCCCCACTAACTCTGGAGAGAGACAATATATCTAAAGGTTTGCAACATGCTCATGAATTTTCTGCTGTTGCTACGTTTCACTTACCATCAGTCGATCCAACTGGTCATTAACTTCCTAAGCCTTAAAAAAACAATTAAAACCTACTACGATTTCTGTCCTGTCCGATTCGTTAGCTGTCATCGGTTGGATGACGTATGTGCGTGCGTGAGGTCGACGTTGACAAGTTTCGGCCTAATGAGTTTTTAAAATAAATGTTACAAATAGGTCAAAACTTATGTAAACAATTTAAACCTTTTTCGAACACGTGCATAATTAATCAAAAATGCACTTCCAGACAATGATTCAAGCAAATTGCATAGCATTGCGAAAAGGTTCTTCAGGTAAATGATTTTATGCGACTAACAGCTTAAAATTCAGGGAAACTAAACAAAATGCTTTGGTAGAAATTATCAAGCAAACCAATTTACTATCTGGGCAAGTTCAAGGCAAGGTCATTGTGAGATTATAAGAGGTGTTCGACGATGTCAAATACTTAAATGTTAATAATGTGTCTCTTACACATCGTAGGTATTCGTAGGTATATAAACGTGAAGTCATAATCTCTTGCTGGAATATCGTAAAAGTCTGAACTTCATCTAAGGGCTCCTACACATAACTGCAAATTTGCAACGCATCGCAAATATCTGCGAGCTCGCACGAATGAACTGCAAGAACTTCCGATCTGATTCGCATTCTGCGACGCCCCATCGCAGTTATGTGTGAGAGCCCTAAGACAGAACTAGAAAGAGAGACAAAATCGGTGCCAGGAATTTAATGTTAGGTAGGTACTTTTGTCAATATATGATAGTTAGGATGAAGGGATGTTTGTTATTTAATCTCGACATAATGACTGAACAGATCTAGGAAATGTATATTATTGGGGGGAGCAGGACTTCGAGCATCAGAAGCAGACGGAGAAACATAAAAATCAGGCCACCGCTCTTTATTAGGCTGACCACTTACTGGTTTTCCAAGCTTTTTACTGTCTCACTGATATGGTGTCTGACCAAAAACATAATTATTTATTGTTTAAAAAAAATGTGTTGTAAATTTTTTTCAATTTATATTTTTATTAATGGAGCTTTAACCATTACACTAAGTCATAACAATTATTGTTCAGCTACCCTCTACTAAAAGCCTATTGACCCAAATACCAACTCCTCGAATTAACATTAAATAATTGTAAGTACATGTCGTAGAGAAAATATCGTCACACATATTGCGTTTCTCTAGAGGAAAATGATTTACTTTCCACTTAATAGAGGCTGCCAGAAAACAGCTGCGGCGTACACTAACTGTATGCTATTAAGACATGTATATAATAATAGATGCTGAGATTTGGTTCATAAAGCTCAAAATTGAATGACTACATTGTGCTGTACAGCTGTTTTAACTGTAAATGCGACATCTACTAGACGTTATTTGTATTACACATCAATATTGCGTTATCTTTACGTAAGTTTAATAATACATGTATTTCTGATAAATTGACCAACTCATCTATAACAAATTTACACATCATCAAGGTCGCATGTAAATATTTTATGGAGGCATCTATTAATTACATGCGCTCATAGTGGGGGATATCCCCTCCACAAAAATCATCAATTTTCTTTTAATTTATGGATTTAATTGTAGTTTTATATAGTACGCTTCGTAATCATATAGTTTTTAAGGTTTATAAAAAATACTAATCAAGTTGAGAAACTTCTCCTTTTTTAAGTCGGTAAAAAATTGGGATGGTTTCATAAAAAATCGGATTGCACAAAATTAGTATAAACTAATGGGAAACAGGACGAGTCCAAATGAAAATAAGAACTTATTAATGGGTGCTCCTTAATTACTCGAACATTAGATTTACAAAAACAGATAACATGAAAAACATTATTATGGGAACCTCTATGACTTTGATTACGTACCTGTCACTTTTAATGCAAAGTTAATAATGTAGATTTGTGTGCGATCAGATAAGCAGTTTAGAATTGAAATTAAAACGTAATTTTATTATTATACGAAATGGAGATAAAACATATAGGCATGTCTTTAATTACTGAGAATGTATTTCCCAAGCGGTAGAATGACTTGTTTTGGTAAGGAAATAAATTATCAAAAATTCCAAACGGCCCGCATGTGGCACGACGGAATGAATCACAAACCGACACAAGCCTATCGCAGACCAGTTTCGTACAGATATTGTTAAACAAGGTAAATTAGTGATTTCCACGGTAATACACGAAGTCATGGTCAATAAACGCTCTCCGAAACGTAATGATACTAACGCTGAAGAATCTGTCACAAGTACAGGCAGTTATCGACTCTGCGTGTAGGCAACACTGTTTATTTTTGCAAACACTTCCCTTCTCCCTAACGCAGTCAAATGTTAAGAATAAATTAAATTCATTGCCTAGTTGAACACTCACCGGCTTGTCATGATATAATAAGGAACCTTCAGTCATTTTCCAAAATGTGATAAAACCGCCGTTTTTCGTGCGGCGTTGGCTGACATCTGCAACAAGAGGCCATCGAGGTCATATGATTGCTCACTCAGCAACAACACTATCACACACACTTTGTAGCATCACTAAAGCTCACTTGTGTTGTCTTGTACGTAAACAAAGATGCATGAAGGCAGCTCAAGGTTCGCGGGCGGGAAGTTAAACTTGCAGCATATCCTACAAGGGGGCACCGGTAAGGTTTGTTTATCACTGAATCACAATCAGTTGTGGCGCGCGGCGCGGGTGAATGGGAGGCACGGCGCGGTGCGGGACGCGTGGTGACGGAGATCGCTGAGTGCGTGACGTGAGCGCGCGCGCTCATATTCCACCGCCATTATTTGACGTGTAACCAATAACGTTCCTATTCACGAAGTATTATCTAAAATATATCTAAATTGTGATTTCCACATTGCATATTACACACTCAGATCAAATAAAAAAGGTAGGTATAAACTACGTTACTTTTCGTCAGTATCGTACAAGTATCGACAACTGATACGATACTAACGAAAAGTACCCCAATTTATAGCATAGTTAGTGTGTATCGCTTGTTGTCGTAGCTACGTAGAAACTAATCATGACGAGATAGTATTTTTACTTCCTAACCCTACGTGAACAATCTTGAATGTTTAATAAATGTCCAAAAAGAAGCGATCCAACAGTAAACACTTCGATATTTCACATTCAACACAAGTATCTGTTTTCAGTATGTACCTGGAATATCCAAGAAGCACTTAAATGGTTTTCATTTTATTTATCCCGTTTAATCAAACTATGACTCGTACCAAAGATAGTTAGACAAATTACAATCAATCACGCAATACACAGAGCTGTGATAAACACCAATTAATGACGGCAGGCGCCACTTGTAATTTGTTTGTATAGACTTAGCAAATATAATATTACTATATTTATAATACAAATAAATAGCAGATAAATAGAAAGAGATTTCGCCATGATTCTTATAATTTTAGTACTAATAACAGTCTGTGTCTCATCCCATTTATTACTAACTAGCTGTGCCCGCTACTTCCTATATTCCTTCCTTATTTTTAATTTTTCACCGTTTACACCTTCCCTGGACCACGACAAACATTTTAAAACCAAAATCAGCTAAATCGGCCTAGCCGTTCTCGAGTTTTAGCGAGACAAACGAACATAAATTGATATTTATACTTATTATACTATCTGTGCTCGCTACTTCGTACACGTGAGATTTGGATTTCAAGTTATTTTTAATTTTTCACCGTTTTAACCTTCCCTGGACTACGACAAATATTTCAAAACCAAAATCAGCTAAATAGGCCTGGCCGTTTCGAGTTTTAGCGAGACAAACGAACAGCGATTGATTTTTATACTTTTATATAATATCAGTGGCGAACCTAGGAATTTATTTTGGGGGGGGATACCATCTTTTGTTAACCTTAAAAATGCATAAATAATTTGTTTTTTTTTTTTTTTTTTTTTTTTATGTTTGGCCCGCCAAAATGACTCTACTCTGCCTGATGGAAAGCATAAGCAGAATCCAAGAGTGGTGGTCACCATACTCACTGCGAATGCAGACAATGCAGTATGGAGACCCACACTATGGCGGCCTAGTGATGCTGTTGCATCTTTTAGTCTAGTCAACAAGTATGGTACTTGTTGACTAGACTAATTGGGCCTCCGGTCTCGCACTCACCAACGAAACACGACAGCACGAACGCTGTCATTTTACGTTGATTTTCTGTGCGAGGGTAGTACCGCCCCGGTCGAGCCGGCCCATTCGTGCTGAAATCAGCGTGGCTCTACTACCTACTACTGTTACGTATAATGTATTGCATACATTGCCTAGGTATTGTGTAGAATACCGGATTACATATATTGCCGGTAACATATATGGTACCAATACAATCGTGACGTTAAATTTATTATTGAACATAAATATTTCGGGGGGGGATATATCCCCCATATCCCCCCCCTGGGTTCGCCACTGTATAATATTACTAATAAGTGGGATGAGACACAGGAATATTATTTTTAGTTTGGTGTGGAAAATAATAAATCACTCTAGTAACCAAAGGATTAGAATGTAGAATAATACTATACTATACTATAGCTCAGAATAATTAATAGTAGGTACTGTCGTAACTATACTTAATAATACGTTTGTTGTGTCATGTTTAAAGAACAATTACCTAGGCTTTATATGGGTCGTGTCCAAATCGGTTCAAAATGCTGTAGAATTAAGAACCTCCTATTTGCCATTTGTGTTCATTTGATCATTTCAGTAAGTAGTCTGCGTGATACCATCTTTTGATTTTATATACACATGCCTATTCATGTTGATAAAATGTTACATACATGAGTTACGTGACTAATTTTAGGAAGCTGCATTGATTTTAGCAAATATAACAAACAGTATACCTAAATATAACTTTGTTACTAGATATTGTGTACCAGGACAATAGAAGGTCTGATGAGCTGCTACAACACGTCATTTACAGTTTTACCTATACCTTGTATAAGTAACTGTTTACTGCTTTAATAAGTATCTAATCATTAGCAGATTGTTAATGAATAAAATATATGTATATGTTAAGCTGGTATACCTATAACTGTGGCCTATGGGTATGCATATAAGTAAAACGTCCCGGCTTTGGTGTAAAAGATTTGTGAAAAATATAAATTTAGTATAGATAAAATTGCTTGAGTTATGAAATTCATTCTTTTGACAATAGACAAAGCCGCGTTTTCACAATAAGAGTTAGCAAACATACACATGTTTGTTACTTCTTCATGCGCAAACGACTGAACAGATTTGGATGAAACTTTACAGTAATATAGCTTATACATCAGAATAAAACATAGGCTACTATTTGCCTCGGTAACCGACACACACGCGGGCAGAGCCGCGGGCAACATCCAATAAAAGATAAAATCAACGTAAATCAACGTAAAATGACAGCGTTCGTGCTGTCGTGTTTCGTTGGTGAGTGCGAGACCGAAGGCCCAATTAGTTTAGTCAACAAGTTCCGTACTTCTTGACTAGACTAAAAGATGCAGCAGCATCACTAGGCCGCCATAGTGTGGGTCGCCATACTGCATTGTCTGCATTCGCAATGAGTATGTATGGTGACCACCACTCTTGGATTCTGCTTATGCTTTCCATCAGGCAGAGTAGAGTCATTTCGGCGGGTCAAACATAAAAAAAAACCAGAACCATTTGGTAATAAAATGGAAATGGAAAAAGGGTAGTAAGATGACGATGAATTATTTAGTGAGATACTGAATGTTATCATTGAGAAGAACGTCATTTTATGTATGAATTCTTTACATAATATAAAAGTAAAAACTAAAACCCAACTACGACGAAAAACGACGCTGAAAAAGTATGAAACAAGTTTAAAAACCGTAGTCACACTTTACATAGAAACGTACCTTAACTTTAACAACTTGTGACTACGGCTTTTCGACCTTGTTTAATCCTCTTTAGCGTCGTTTTCTGTCGTAGTTGGGTTTTAGTTTTTACTTTATTTAAAATGTTTTGGTGCCGTTACAATATTAATTTCTTTGCAAAGTATATTTTAAATACCATCGAAATATCACAATTTTCAAATAAATAAGGACGAAGTCACGAGCAAATCTTATTAATACTATATAATTTTTGACGCCACATTAGATTCAGTGATACTTCATATAGCCTATAACCAGCAGACGATCAAGACACTTCTAACGATATCTCATTTTTCAGTTCTAATAAGTAGTAGAGGAGCTATGAGGGAACAGATGAACATACATACATACATAGCCTGTCAAAAATATAACCCTCCTTTGGCTTTGCCGTAGTCAGGTAAAAATGAAGTTTCATCCGTTGTCTTTTCGCTTAGAACTTATAAACTAATCAACTTAAGTCAACGGATTTCATTTCAATGAAGTTTTTAGCAATAGAGAGAGTGATTCAAGAGGAAGATTTATATATGGATAACTAGCTGCGCGCCGCGTTGTTACCCGCGCTTGTTGTTGTACCTTTACAACACGACCGCAGCACTACAGGGCGCAGCTAGTATTGCATAAAAAATTAATAAAAATAAACCTAATCTCTTAATAGAATTTTTCATTACACTAAAATTGTATTTGATAAAGTCGCCCATTTTGCTCTAATTAATTTAAGTCTCTTTAGTTTAACGTCAGGTCAATAGTGTTTTTCCAATACTCTTTATCACTCTATTGAGCGTAGTTACGTAGCTTAATGTAGCTTTAGTTAATTAAACGGTGCGTGTTATAATTGGTAAAGCTAGTAGAAAGTTAGTACTTATTAGTACGTAGTAGTATGCTTTGTTTCAAATACAACCGAATACTTGGAGTTTGTCTGCAAAATTGCAGTTTCAATTGGCTACCCAAGACGCCCAGTATTCACCATAGGTTAAAATAAAAATAAACAGTAAAATTGTTCGTCTTTATTTGATATTGTATGGCTGTAAGGTATTGAGTTGAAATAAAAACTTTTTATAAAAAAAAAAACCGACTTCCAAAAAACATCCAACGAAAACTCTCTGCCAAAAAACACTTAAAAGCGTAAAATAAACTTGTTCTTCATAAATTGCCCATACCTAATTCTTTATTCATTTAAAAAGTAGTATTATAATGTGTGCTAGGTACCTAAAATCTGTTTATCCTCCAACTCCTAACCGTTGAGGAGTTGTACCTTCCACCTGCCATCATCAGCTTACCTAAATAATTTGAAAGAATACGCCTAAAGGTAACATAGATACATATAATATTTAAAGATTTATCCTCCAACTCCTAACCGTTAAGGAGTTGTACCTTACATCATCAGCTCATCATCATAAAATGATGACTACCAGACGCAAATACCGGTGTAACGTTCGAAAATATACGAAAAACATAGTATGTGCCTATAAAAAATAAGGGGTTTCTCTCGATTGTCCTGGGATCATCAGATCCTGATATGGTGGCAATGGGACCACCTCGGGAGCATACCCTTTCGAATACAAAAAAAATTTCAAAATCGGTCCACAATTGACGGAGTAATCGGTGAACATACATAAAAAAAGAAAAAATAAGTAAATACATACAGTGGAACATAGAACCTTCTCCTTTTTGGAAGTCGGTTAAAAAGAGATGTTGATTAACGTGGGAACAAAAAAAAACTAAAACGGACAACGTGCTCAAGATTTTCGCAAGTTTTAAAAGCTCTCGTAACGCTTGACATTTAGAAAATCTCTACGTGAACTCTACACGTGAAAAACAACAAAATGAAATAACCTTTAAAAGCTAACTTTTAAAGGTAAAAAACAACATAAGGGTTTGTTTCCAATTGCTAAAAAAGTAAAATGTAAAACGTACAAACAAAAGTAAAATGAAACAACGTAAAAATGTTAATCGAGTATTCAACACTATTCCTTAATATTCTTTATTTCGTTTAGGTTACAAAACAGTACAGACATTAAGATTGTATTAGGTAAAATTGTATTCCAAATTAGTTTCTAAGTATGTGTGATTACGGTGATATACAGAAAAAAATTGCTAAAATCGATACAAAATTAGATTAAATAAAGAATGTATACGACAAATAAAATCATTTTCTATACTAATATGATAAAGCTGAAGATTTGTTTGTTTGGTTGAACGCCCTAGTCTCTGAAATACTGGTCCGATTAGAAAAAATATTTCAGTGTTAGATAGATATTATAGCTAAGACGAAAAGGGGCGTAGTAGCAATAAAGATGTTGCAAAAACGGTGAAAATTATTCCTTTTGTGATCTTCCATTGCATGCGCTGCGTAAATGGTTAAAGTTTTACAAAACCAGTGTATGAAGGAACTGTTCCCCTTTAAAAGTTCTAAATAAAGTCTGTGACAGCATATGTCTATCTTTTAAGATTGGCTCCATAGAAATCTAAATGCGCTAATCTCAAGAAGTAGGGGGAGTCCCGAAGAGTATACCCGCCTTCCACTTAAATGCTCATAAACTTCTTTCTATATTTACAAATTGCTATTTTCTATAAATTGTATCTGAAGCTGCATTATTTATGTATATTTTCTCAAAAAACTTTTTATAAAAAAAAAAAAAACGACTTCCAAAAACATCCAACGAAAACTCTCTGTCAAAAAACACTTAAAAGCGTAAAATAAACTGGTTCTTCATAAATTGCCTATACCTAATTCTTTATTCATTTAAATAGTAGTATTATAATGGGTGCTAGGTACCTAAAATCTGTTTGAAGTCGGTGCTAAGCCAAAAAGAATACAAACGAACAATTACAAAAGTCTAAGCGATAGTCACTTGGCACCGACTTCAAACAGATTTTAGGTACCTAGCACCCATTATAATACTACTATTTAAATGAATAAAGAATTAGGTATAGGCAATTTATGAAGAACCAGTTTATTTTACGCTTTTAAGTGTTTTTTCACAGAGAGTTTTCGTTGGATGTTTTTGGAAGTCGGTTTTTTTTTTTATAAAAAGTTTTTATTTTACAGTTTTTAGTGCAAACAATCGTAGGTAAGTAGTAAGTTGAATTATTTCATCAAATTTCATCATCAAGAATACAAATTAAGGTACGTGTAATATTAAAATCATCCTCTAATCCCTAACTGTTGAAGAGTTTAATCTTCTATCATCAGCTCACCTAAATAGCTTGAAAGTATACGACTGAAGGTCTTTAGATACGTATGAACTTGAAAGAATTATTCTCCAACTCCTAACCGTTGAGGAGTTGTACCTTCCACCTTCCATCATCAGCTTACCTAAATAATTTGTAAGAATACGACTAAAGGTTACTTATATACATATGATATTTAAAGATTTATCCTCCAACTCCTAACCGTTAAGGAGTGGTACCTTACATCATCAGCTCATCATCATAAAATGATGACTACCAGACGCAAATACCGGTGTAACTTCAGAAAATATACGAAAAACATAGTATGTGCCTATAAAAAATTTCCCTGGGATCCCATCACCAGATCCTGATATGCTGGCAATGGGACCACCACGGAAGCATACCCTGTCGAATACAAAAAAAAAATTCAAAATCGGTCCACAACTGACGGAGTAATCTCGGCTAAAACGGCTAATCTCTGGGACGGATTGATTTTGACGGGACTTTCCCTCGCAGATAGCTGATGATAAAAGTAGTAACTTGCGCTACTTTATTTTAGACTAGTTTTGCCCCGTGGTGTTACCCGCGGGACACAGCTAGTCCTACTAATATTGTTACGTGTTAGGGTTCGATTTATTTGAGAGACAAGCGTTTTGACGTGTTAAAGAGACTTTATTAAAACCAATATTAAAATCACAATACTACTCTGAATTACAATCCTTAAAGGTCGCCGAGGTCGCTAGGTTGATCGCTGATATCACTTCGATGTTTATCTCATTAAAGCTCAAACTGTACTGAACTGCCTGCGACCCGCGAGACGCTCTATTTATACTCATATGATTATTACTCTTTCATTTCTAGAAACGCCTATAAAACACGAGAATCTACTAGTAAGAACGCTAATAAAAATAATCGAAGTTAATAATAATTAGGCAACAACCAATCGATATCCGACACTATTTATATAGAAATAAGGTCCATTATTCCTTGCCTCAGGAGATCGATAAGAAGTGTGTGTGTATTTGTGTGCGCAGATAAGGTTTGAAGATTATTATTATTCGTAACAATAATAAAAAACGCGAAAGTTTGTAAGTATGGATGGATGTTTGTTACTCTTTCACGCAAAAACTACTGAACGGACTTGGATGAAGTTTTACAGTAATATAGCTTACTAGCTGACCCACGCAACGTCGTTTACATCTCCTATTACCCGTTCATTTGTAACAAAAAATGTGATAAATGAAGAACCGCTCGACCGATTTTGTGCAAGCTTCACATAAATCATACTACTAAATAGTCTGAACAAAGCCTAAACATTTGGTTTGGATAGGTGAGCCCGTTCATGAGTTATAAAATTACAACGAAAAGTGGCATTGATTTTTATATATATTGATGATTGATGATACATCAGAATAACACATATGCTACTATTTGCAGCGATAACCGTCATACACGCGGGCTTAGCCGCGGGCAACAGCTAGTATTAAATAAATAGGAACTTTTCATCGCGGATACACCCTTACTCTCTAAAAGAACTAAAAGAAAAATGAAACTTGCTATTACATTTATTTAAGAGCACCTACTAAATAACTAAACGTTTGTTCACAAATCGCAATAGCTTCAAATGTATTCGACTTTGAGGAATCATCATCATCATCAAGAGCCTTTGACAGTCCACTGCTGAACATAGGCCCCTCCGTAGAAAGGAGGCTTTGGCCTACTATACCGCGCTGACCAGGCTGATTGTATTGATGGAATCATCATCATCAGTAAGAGCCTTTAACAGTCCACTGCTGGACATAGGCCCCTCCGTAGAAAGGAGGCTTTGGCCTACTATACCGCGCTGACCAGGCTGATTGTATTGATGGAATCATCATCATCATCATCATTAAACCTATTTACTTCTACCTCCATGGTGCCGAATTAATCATACAATACTTTTTTATTTGTTAAAAACACAGACGCGGAACCTTCTTGGTGTAGTTTTTTTTTAAATTTACTCTGGCCGCACCATTTTCTTTAACTTTCAATTTTTCTTAATTTATCTATACATCCATACAAATATATAAAATTGAAATGTTTGTTTGTAATATTAAAATAACCGCTTTTGACTTTGACTAAATGCATATGTATGTATACACGGTACATTTACAAAAATATTTTTTTTTTACAATTATTGTTACATTGTCTGTCTGTCAGTCGGTCTGTCTGTCTGTTTGTTCCGGGTAATCTCTGGAATGGCTGGACTGATTTTGACGAGACTTTCACTGGCAGATAGCTGATAATCTAAGGAGTAACTTAGACTACTTTTTTTAGACTAGCTTTGTCCCGCGGTGTAACTCGCGGTACGACAAAAATCGCGGGTAACACCGCGGGGTTGAGCGAGTACCTAAGTATTTTTGAAATAATTTAAAAATAAATCTGTAATACTTACCTATCATAATGCAGTACCTAAAAAATATTAATACCTAAACTGAAATAAAAGTATCTTGTGATTGCTAATGCTTTTTTAAGCATTTAGTTGTTTCCTCGCTGAGGTGGAATGAAAAGTTACGTGTTGCACTCGAGTGCAAAGATTTTTCACCTCGTGCTCTTTTGATTAACTCGCTGACGCTCAGGTCATCAAATTTGAGCACGCGGTTAAAAAGCAACTTTGCACTCTTGTATAACAAATAACTATTAACCCTAAGGAAACTGAAAATGGTGGAATAACATTTCCCAAAGCGTTTACGGCGAAGCAAACGGTTACGAGACTGCCACGTTCAGCTGAAGTAACTTGTCCTACTTGACGCACATGCTAATTCGCTATTACTTTGGGACACTCTTGTACAATCGGACACCCTGTTTCATCACAGTTATAGATGATGTGAGCTTCAAATAAGTTTTTCTTAACTACTTTGAGGATTTTAAGAAATCAGTAAGGTTTTTTTTTAAAGCTGGTTACTCTGGTTAAACTGGTTACTTCAGGGGTTCCCATAATTATTTCAGGGTTTCTTGCCAGAAAATCCCTGACCTAATCTTTTCCTGCTTAGTTGTTGGAAGTCGAAGACTTTGGAACCTTTTTGGTATTCATTGTTGCATATTCGTATGCCAGCTTCATAGCAGTCTGTCTAGTTAAGCCATAATTTACTTTGCTGCAAGTTACAGGGTATTTAACTAGTGCTTTTTCTTCCTCAATGTTAAATATTAGCGCTGTTTTACACTGGCTTCCTTGTTCACTTATTTTAGTCAATTTAGACCAGTGTCTGAAATAATTTAGTAAAGTATTTCGATTCATTCCGTATTTCGATTCATTCCGTATTCCAAAGCAACACCTAGGTACCATTATCAATGTCACCTAAAGCAAGTATTATTAGTATTATTACTGTCAGATCTAAATTGCTTCTGTTTCTAGTTATTTCTTTTTTATATATTTGCACGGCATTTTGGATGATTACCTGGAAAAAAATAACAAATATTATTGAATAACACCCTGATTGCGGGAGAGATTACCCTGGGTAAGGTCTCCTCCTGACTACAGGGTAATATCTCCCACCCCATGCCAAGCTGTACGTTATAACATTTTTATAAAAAACAATGACACTTAAGTAAAAGCTATCTGCCGTGAATGTTACTAATATAATAACACTAATGATGTGTATAAATACCGTGCAGGAATCTTTTCACAGTAAATAACAGAAGTCAAATATCAAAAATTCAAAAAATTACTTACAGGGCACGAAAACGCGTTGACACTTCTCACTCCTAAACCAAACTGCAAACTCACGCGACGCCATTGCAATCGGCAGTTTGCATGAGTCGAGACTCCGTAGGTACCTCCCACCTTGGGAGGTACCTCCGGAGTCTATGAAGTGTGGCAACGTCGCAATATCTAGTTCTACAAAGATTCTATGAGCAGTGGTTATTGTCTCCCATTTGCTAAACTCTCCCGGACTCCCCCGACTTAATGGTCCGATTTGTACAATTCCTTCAGTGTTAGATAGCCCAGTTATCGAGGAAGGATATAGGCTATATATCATCGGAGTATAGGTCTATCTTTTAAGGTTGGCTGGCTCACTATAACCTGTGGTAAACAAATTTGTTCGCGCTGTTATAACATTACGCCTCAGACACACCCTCTGCCTGCAGAACACCCAGTTAAAAGAAGTGGACCATTTTAAGTACCTAGGGTCAGTCATCAGTAAAGATGGGTCGATAGACACTGATGTCACCCATCGCATAAATATCGGGTGGACGAAATGGAGAGAACCATCTGGCGTGCTATGCGACAGCCGTATGCCCGTGCGCATAAAGGGACGAGTATACAGAGCAGCCGCAGCAGCAGATGTGGTTTGCGGGGTTTCGGTTAGTTATTACATAATTGCAATGATAAAACACGACAAAATGCAGTTTTACGACATCACATGATTTTTAAATTTCAGTAATAGATAGAAAAATGCATTTATACATCTTTGTTTTAGGATTATATTCTTTAATCTGTGAAGTATTTTTGTGGAACGGTTAGACAAATAGACATGGGAAAACTATAAAGGTTTCTGTGAGAATAACGGAACCGAGGGAAGAAATTATAGTGAATTGAGAACTTGCTGCCTTGAAGTCAATAATTTATTATTAGTTCGTAGCTACCCAAGTTAGTTTGAAAAGCCGGAAGGCTATAAACGTTCGCATAGAGATTAAAGTTGAGAACAACCTTAATGAAAAGGTATTCAAGTTCAAAGTTCGAAAGTGTGTTTTGTTTACTACACTGCGGTATAAGGAGAATTATCTTATTTTTATCCGACTACGGCGCTCATCGGCGATTAAATACTGAGTTATTTTAATCAATAGGTACTGTAATAGTGGTAGTGCAATAGCGAGCAGTGGACGGCGATAGGTTGATAGGTAGCTTGTGTTAAGAAATACTAGTAATAATAGTAGTTGTAGGTCCATATCTCTGAATATGCTGCATTTTTATTTTAATTAGTGAAGCCAAACGGAAGGGAAATAGTTTCGGCAGTCTATGTATGTTTTGATGTTCTACCGTAGCGTTTAAACTAACCGTTTGTTGGGACTAATCCCGCCCACACGCCCACTACAGTAACTGCTGTACACCAGGATCAACAGCGGTGACCCACGAACACATTATGACACTCGGGAAGTCCCAGGAAAAATTAAATTGTCTTGGAACCGATTTTAATCATTAAGGTCTCAATCTATATAAATAAAAGCGAAATACCACTCACTTATTAATCACGAAATCTCAGAAACTGTAACACCTACAAACTTGAAATTTAGCAGGTAGGTTCCTTATAGGGTGCAGAAATCCGCTAAGAACGGATTTTAAGAAACTTCACCCCTAAGGGGTAAAACGGGGGTTGGACGTTTGTATGAAAGTCCTATGTTTTTGAAGTAAGAGACTTGAAATTTCAAATGTATACTCTATAGACGGTGTGGAGGTGTACTAATAATGTATCTTTAGAAATCAACCCCCTTTTGGGGTTAAAACGGGGGATGGTAGTTTGGACGCAAACAAGGTTGCTTGGGTCAGTTAGTAGATTAATAATAGTCGCCAGGACGTCAAAGGCTACATAAATCTTATCGAAATAGAAGTTTTTTAAACTTTTTCTTGTTATTTACTACATATATTCCTGGCAAACTTATCGACAACGGAAATTGAGATCTATTTTACATTAAAATAGAAACAATCTTGTAATTTTAAAAGCAAAAAAGAGCCGTCGTCTTTTGTTTCTTGGTATTCTGACTTATCATTTCGATCAAACATTTTCTTGTTAATTTAGTTGATATAATTGCATTTAATTTCAGTATTGATAAAATCAATACAAAGGAAATTACTTAAGATAGCAATAAATTTTTGAAAAATTGCTCCTAAATTGATTTAATCGTAACATTTAATCATTTTGGCTGTCTAAGATATTTGTAAAAGCTGGTTAAGTTTGTGTTCGTGGATTATTGTTTAAGTAGTTAGTCATCCTAGTTGGTAGCCAGAGGTTGTGAGTTTATTTACTATTGAGAACGAGGAATTGTATTAAAAGCACGATTTTTTGTTTCGGTTTGCTTAGTAATTTGCACTTGCACTTGCATCCTGCAAAGTCATTACCCGAGACAGAAATTAATTTTTAAAATGATGAATTTAATAGTCAATAAGAAATTAATTTTCAAACAAATTTGGAATGAATGTGCTGCAAACCTAAAACCTAAGCAATAGAGGGCGACCCGGGCCACCAAAAGCCAGTAGTAAAGAGGACATGGCTAAAAAGAAATGAGCAATAAAATGACGTGTGATAGAAGAGAATGGAATAACTGGAAAATATATATATAAATAAATGGAAAACTCCAAATAATGTTGGGAAAAGGTTAAGAAGTTGTAAATGTACTTCAAATAATTCAATACCAACTATATGTTAAAGTAAGTATTTATTTTAACGGTAAACGTACTATAGATTCTTCACTATAGATTCTGTTATTTGAGTTTTAATAAAGCTGTTTTAATGGAAAAACCAATTTTATCAAATATTTTGTTATTGTTGACGTCTTAATTAATGATTAAATAATATGCATCAGATGTTATCTCAAATATATTCTATACGACGTCAGCAGATTGCATGATGTATTACTTTATTTGATTACATATTTCTGCAGTGAAAACAATATACAAAATAATAAAATAAAAATAATAATATTTATTTGGTCAAAAAGGTACAATAATTTACAATAAAATTCTTATATTTTATAAATAAAGTACATTAATTGTTATTTGCCCGAACTAGATTGAATCTGTGTCTTGGGCGGAGAAAATGCTTATGAAACAATTGTATTCACTTAAATTTACATAATTAGTGCTAAAAGTAACAATATAATTTAATATCATACATAGCAATTTTGTAGTACTAGAAATAAGTGGGTCAAAAATAATGCGCTAAGGCAACTCAGCAAAATAATTTTATTTACATACTTCAAGTAACTGCTCAGTTTGCTCATACGATAAAATTTGTAACCAATTGCGTAATAAGTTTTTACAATTAACATAATTTAGTTTATAAATACTTATTTCTCTATTTAACCTATTATATAAAAATGGACCCAGAAAAGAAAAAAATCTATTAGAATAAATGAATTTTGATTCTGATTGTGAGGGACAAACTATATCTTTTCGTCTTTTGTTAGTAATTTCGGCTCGATAGGGAAGCAATGTGTGTTGTTTTAATACTGTGTGATATATGAAGATTTGGCGGACAGTCATCACTTTGCACGATTGGTATAACATAGTTGTGGAGTATAGGAATGGGAGGTGGCTACTTTTAGGATCGCTCTTTGGGCTCGTTCTAGAGGCAGCAAAATAGTTTATAGTGCTCCGCCCCATGAAGTTATGCAGTATTGGATCATTGATTGACATAAAGACAAATAAACTTGAGTAATCAATTTAGAATCTGCTATAACTTGCAATTTTTTAAATACAAACATTAATTTACGAACTCTGTTTACTAAAATTTCTATGTGTTTTCTAAAGGAGAAATTATTGTCAATTATGATACCTAGGTATTTTATGTTATCAGTTTCCTGGATAGTAGGACAATTCCATAGAGACACTGACAGATTACAGCTGGAAAGCGGACCTTGGTGTGCGTATATGGGTGTGTTAGTTACGGCACTTTGAGTTTTGCGCATGGAAAAATGAATATATTTAGTTTTTTCAGGATTTAACGTTAGTAGGTTATTTTCTAACCAGGTATTTACAATATTAAAGACTGGGCACTCTGATACAGTTCGTTGCTATTTTTTGCGGTAAAAATTAGGGCCGTGTCGTCAGCATATGTTATTATTATTTATTTCCATGTTCTAAAGTAAGATTACAAAGATCGTTAATATACACACATCAAAAGTGTCTTGGGATCAAGCATTTTTATGCGGATTTCTTGAGATTGAGATGTGGCTTTGGCCCTGGCCTGCTCAGTCGCCAGACTTGAACCCGATTGAGCATGCATGGGATATGCTACAGAGAAGAGCTCTGCCGAATATGGAGGGTATCCAGTCGCAAGAAGACCTTTTTTTGTTGTTGCAACGAACATGGGCGGCCATTCCACAGCATGATTTGGATGAACTCATTTTGAGTATGCCAAACCGATGTTCTTGTGTTAGTGTTCGCGGTAGAAACACGGATTATTAATTGTTTAAGTTACCTAATAAAATTTTAAAGAAAACTGTTATTTCAGTCTTTTTTTCGAACTTTAATGTTAGTGGTTCAAATGTCAAAAATCCTTTTATTAGGAAAATGGCAAATTTCTTTATTAATGCAAAGGTGACTTGGTTTATCGTTACTGTGACAAACGAAAACACTTTATTTGATGAATTCTTAAAGAAAATTTTAATTAATATCAATCAGGAGAAAAGTTATTGCAAAAATATATGTTGATCCCTAGACACATATGTTGATCCCTAGACACTTTTGATGTGTGTATATAAGGAAGAGCGTAGGACCAAGGATACTACCTTGAGGTACCCCAAATCCTGGTATTTTTGCATCATCGCTCACGACATTTCCTATCTTAACACATTGCCTTATACTAAGATCCTCCAATTTGTTTGTAGTGATTGAATTGAGATGGAGTCAAAAGCTTTGGCAAGGTCTAAAAAGATCCCTAGGGTCTGATTACCCTTGGTCAATTCATTAGTGATAAAATTTGTTAGTTCGTGCACCGCATCAGCTGGACAAGTGGACAGTTTATTTCTAAAACCATATTGCGCAGGTGAAAGAAAATTATTGTGTTATACATACATGTTACACATTTAATTATAAGAAGTTCCAAGTATTAAACAGCGACATAACATAAAATGGCTTAAGTATATACATCTATGCAAATAAATAAAATCACTAAATGCATATGAAAGTTTCCACAGTACTTACTTACACCAAAAAAAAACTTTTTGTGTGTCTGTTTGTTTGTATCGGCTAATCTCTGGGACGGATTGATTTTGACGGGACTTTCCCTCGCAGATAGCTGATGATAAAAGTAGTAACTTGCGCTACTTTATTTTAGACTAGTTTTGCCCCGTGGTGTTACCCGCGGGACACAGCTAGTCCTACTAATATTGTTACGTGTTAGGGTTCGATTTATTTGAGAGACAAGCGTTTTGACGTGTTAAAGAGACTATTAAAACCAATATTAAAATCACAATACTACTCTGAATTACAATCCTTAAAGGTCGCCGAGGTCGCTAGGTTGATCGCTGATATCACTTCGATGTTTATCTCATTAAAGCTCAAACTGTACTGAACTGCCTGCGACCCGCGAGACCCTCTATTTATACTCATATGATTATTACTCTTTCATTTCTAGAAACGCCTATAAAACACGAGAATCTACTAGTAAGAACGCTAATAAAAATAATCGAAGTTAATAATAATTAGGCAACAACCAATCGATATCCGACACTATTTATATAGAAATAAGGTCCATTATTCCTTGCCTCAGGAGATCGATAAGAAGTGTGTGTGTATTTGTGTGCGCAGATAAGGTTTGAAGATTATTATTATTCGTAACAATAATAAAAAACGCGAAAGTTTGTAAGTATGGATGGATGTTTGTTACTCTTTCACGCAAAAACTACTGAACGGACTTGGATGAAGTTTTACAGTAATATAGCTTACTAGCTGACCCACGCAACGTCGTTTACATCTCCTATTACCCGTTCATTTGTAACAAAAAATGTGATAAATGAAGAACCGCTCGACCGATTTTGTGCAAGCTTCACATAAATCATACTACTAAATAGTCTGAACAAAGCCTAAACATTTGGGTTGGATAGGTGAGCCCGTTCATGAGTTATAAAATTACAACGAAAAGTGGCATTGATTTTTATATATATTGATGATTGATGATACATCAGAATAACACATATGCTACTATTTGCAGCGATAACCGTCATACACGCGGGCTTAGCCGCGGGCAACAGCTAGTATTAAATAAATAGGAACTTTTCATCGCGGATACACCCTTACTCTCTAAAAGAACTAAAAGAAAAATGAAACTTGCTATTACATTTATTTAAGAGCACCTACTAAATAACTAAACGTTTGTTCACAAATCGCAATAGCTTCAAATGTATTCGACTTTGAGGAATCATCATCATCATCAAGAGCCTTTGACAGTCCACTGCTGAACATAGGCCCCTCCGTAGAAAGGAGGCTTTGGCCTACTATACCGCGCTGACCAGGCTGATTGTATTGATGGAATCATCATCATCATCAAGAGCCTTTAACAGTCCACTGCTGGACATAGGCCCCTCCGTAGAAAGGAGGCTTTGGCCTACTATACCGCGCTGACCAGGCTGATTGTATTGATGGAATCATCGTCATCATCAAGAGCCTTTAACAGTCCACTGCTGGACATAGGCCCCTCCGTAGAAATGAGGCGTGTTTTTTAGATTAGGCTATGTATGGGATGTACAGATTTTGTTTTCAGTTTTTCTAGTCTTTGCAGTGATGTTGTTCTGCTTAGACGCCTCTTATGAGACCCATGACATGAATAGGGTGGTAACTTTTCGTATATGTGTGGTATCAAAATTTGACATACGGTAAACGCGATATTGTTTATTTTTAACACGCTTTTATTAGCTTGACCTGTATATATGTATGTAACAAAGTATTTTTACTTAATTTTCACCTACTTCTAGGAGTCTGATTAACTTGAAAATTTGAACAGGGGTCAAGGGTAAATGACAATACAATAATGTAAAAAAAAAACAAAAAAAATATGTGTTTTTTCTAAAAAAATAAAGTTTTAATAAACTAAACAAACACGCTTTTGTAAATATACCAAACTAAAAAGTAGAAAATAAATTATAGTTAAAAAAACTAAAAAACACGCTTTAATAGCAATCGAACTAAAAAGTAGAAAATAATTTTACCATGTGGGGCTTCGATCAAATATATCATATAATATATTTGATCGAAGATGTGGGGCGACTCAGAGTCATTTTGGTAGCCCAAATATATGTATAAAAAAAACATTATTGAAATACACACATCAAAAGTGTCTAGGGATCAAGCATTTTTATGCGGATTTCTTGAGATTGAGATGTGGCTTTGGCCCTGGCCTGCTCAGTCGCCAGACTTGAACCCGATTGAGCATGCATGGGATATGCTACAGAGAAGAGCTCTGCCGAATATGGAGGGTATCCAGTCGCAAGAAGACCTTTTTTTGTTGTTGCAACGAACATGGGCGGCCATTCCACAGCGTGATTTGGATGAACTCATTTTGAGTATGCCAAACCGATTCTTGTGTTGTTAGTGTTCGCGGTAGAAACACGGATTATTAATTGTTTAAGTTACCTTATAAAATTTTAAAGAAAACTGTTATTTTAGTCTTTTTTTCGAACTTTAATGTTAGTGGTTCAAATGTCAAAAATCCTTTTATTAGGAAAATGGCAAATTTCTTTATTAATGCAAAGGTGACTTGGTTTATCGTTACTGTGACAAACGAAAACACTTTATTTGATGAATCCTTAAAGAAAATTTTAATTAATATCAATCAGGAGAAAAGTTATTGCAAAAATATATGTTGATCCCTAGACACATATGTTGATCCCTAGACACTTTTGATGTGTGTATTTTCAGAAAGCACCAGCGTGTTTTTTAGTTTTTTAAACTATAATTTATTATCTGTCGATATTTTATTATTTAAAAAAATATTCTCTATTTGATAAATATGCGATTACATAAATATGTAGCCAGCTAAATTTAAATAGAAACCTTACTACTTAAAAGACCTTAAATTCTTACAGTACGTATGTGTACAGTGTAAGTATGCAATATTAATACAAGAAATAACATTCCTTTGCTTATTTCTTGCTCCTATCAGAAAATGTCTTATAGCGGCAAGATACCTTTTATGCAGATCAAGATAGCTGTCGTTATTTATCAAATCTTTGGCATTGATTATGAAATGATTGTTTTGGTAGATTGATTGATCAGATACAGGTATGTCTAGATGAGAGTTCCTTGACAAGACTACGGAACCACAACTAGGTAAATAGCGACCGCAAATTTTTAATATTAGGTCTTTACCTATGAAATTGCCGTTCTTCAGTACTGGTCATTTCAAATAAAAAAAAGTTTGTAATGGCTCTTTATTCTAAATCCAAATTAATTTTGTTTTAAAACCATGACATTCTATTTACAAACTCAGTCTTTTGTTTTTTGATTAGCGTTGTATTTTCATTACATTTGAATTTTTTTCGTCATAATGGATACTTAAAAAATTCGTGTGATTATGGAATATGAGTTCCGTCGCGGTACCAACGCGACACAAACGGCACGTAATATCAAAAACGTTTACGGAGAGAACTGTACAAACGAACGCACAACCCGTTATTGGTTTTCCCGGTTCCGTTTTGGAAATTTTGACTTGAAAAATGAAGCTCGTGGTCGTCCGGAGACTTTGGTTAACAATAATGAATTAAAGGCGATTGTGGAAGCTGACCAAACTCAATCTACAGCTGAGCTAGCAGCAGCTTTTAATGTAAGCATCAAAACAATATTGATCCATTTGCGACAAATTGGCAAGGTAAAAAAGCTTGATAGATGGGTGCCCCACGACCTTAACGATCGCCAGCGCAACGTACGCGTCGAGACCTGCCTTGCGCTGCTCAACAGGCAAAGAAATGAAGGAATTTTGAAACGAATTGTCACGTGCGACCAAAAATGGATTCTGTTCGACAATCGAAAGCGCTCAGCAAGTTGGTTAGACCCTGGTTCAGCACCAAAGCAATGCCCTAAACCAAAAATGACCCCTAAAAAGGAGATGGTCACTGTTTGGTGGTCTAGTGCGGGTGTGATTCACCACAGCTTTTTACAAAACGGCATGAGCATTAATGCAGATGTGTACTGTGAAGAACTGGAGAGAATGATAGAGAAGCTTGCACATCTGCAACCAGCTTTGGTCAATCGGTCGTCCCCACTGCTCCTTCACGACAACGCGCCCCCCCACACTGCGCAACAGACAGTCTCCAAGCTGCAAGAGCTGGGGTTGGAAGCTCTCCTTCATCCGCCATAATCACCAGACCTTGCACCTACCGACTATTACTTTTTCCAAAATTTAGACAACTTTTTAGTGGCTAAAAAATTCAATTCCCGAGAGGCAGTACAAAATGCCTTTAAAGAGTTTGTTGCCTCCCGTCCAGCTGATTTTTACAACAAGGGCATCAATAAACTGTCAATGCGTTGGCAAAGATGTGTCGATTGCATGGGTGATTACTTCGAATAACAGAAATAAAAAAGTTTGAAAAAATAAGTACTTTCACTTATTGCATACAAAACGGCAATTTCATAGCTAAAGACCTATTATTTATATTATTTGCTTCTTCGATGAATTAATAATGAACGTCCGTGAATAAGCTATATTACTTACAAAAACTACTGCACGGATTTGAATGAAACTTTATAGATTCATTCAAATCCGTGCAGTAGTTTTTGCGTGAAAGAGTAACAAACATCCATCCATCCATACTTACAAAATTTCGCGTTTATAATATTAGTAAGATGATAATATATGAAGCAAAAACTTCAAACCCTTGTTTGATTTGTTAAATTTGGCACAGTTAAAGTTATTATGGAGGAGGAGAGCAAAAAGTTAAAAAAAACAATGAATTATGCTCGAATTTCGACCATTGGCCGGACAGTGGTCGCCTCGTTCAAGTGAAATTGAGACTGAAAAGATCGGTCACGTTGTTCGCAACGAACACTCCATGGAGCGACTCGTTGTCCAGGGACAAGTGGAGGGCAAGCGGTCACACGGGCGCTCACCTAAGCGTTGGACAGATCTCATCAGAGCTGCAACACAAACCTCCACAGTCACCAGCTCCCGAGACGCCATGGATAGATAGACACATCGCGAGAGCCTCATTGGCCAACAAAAATCCAGCAACGTCAACAAGGACTAATGTGTTCAGAGTGAACGACTAAGAAGGAAGGATATCAATAACGATTGATACAAAAATATATATAAAAATTAAAAAAGTGTAGACGAAAACGGCGACCATCAGTTGTAGTGTTGTAACATATAAACCGCCCGGTAAGCTTGGCTCGCCCGGTAGCCGGCGGTTGCTGGGGCGCGTGGTGGCGCAGCGACTGACCGATTCAAATCCTGGCTCCACGTAGATATTAATTTTCTTTCTAAATAAGTAATTTGCAACATCGGTAATCTGCTGAAGTATTGTTGTTCACAAAAAATGTTAAATATTTTTATAAAGCAATTGAGATTCATAATTTTTTCAGTGAGTGAATACAGCAAGTATTCACTCACTGAAAAAAGTGTGAATACAACATGTGAATAAAAACAGTTCTGATTATATTCAATTCTAATTGTACAAAATCAGTCATTTTCACTTTCACGCAAATTTCATGACAATCGATCGAGTAATGACACTTCAAAACAGTAACAAATAAACTCACGTCGTATATTAACGTACGTGGAGGATTGATCTTTTACTAGACCACAAATTTATCGTGAAATATCGGCCATAGCAGAATTTTGGGCCAAAACTAAACAATCCAAATTTAGTGCAGTATTGAAAACCTATGAAAATCACTATGTAACTGGATATTTGTAAATTATTGTTTAAAAATATATTATGCCAATTGTCTTTCAAAATTTGATATTTACTAAGGTGTATTACCGTGGGAGAGCCACGCTTCGGCATGAATGGGCCGGCTCGACCGGCGTGATACCAGGGCCTCACAGAAATCCGGTGTGAAATAGCGCTTGAGCTGTGTTTCACCGAGTGAGTGAGAATACCGAAGGCCCATAGTTTTATATTGGTCTATGTTGCTACTGTGCACACGAATTGTGCACAAATTGGGCATAAATTGGACAATAATCGAAATCGATTATTTGTGCATCCGCATTTTTTTTAACAATTATGCCAAATATAAAATAACTCTTTCCTGGCATTAGTTTATAAAAAGTTCTCGGTGGCGCTACAGAGTTAAAAAGCGGCATTTTCTTTATGCAGATCAAGATACGAGTAGCTACCGTTTTTTATCATTTTTTTCAAAACATTATTCTTTGAAATTGATAACGAAATTGCAATTTGTAGATTGATAAATAGAATATCACTTCCTTTAATCTAAAAATTGAATCTAAATTATAATCTTGAATTTATCTAGATAATATACTCGATTACCTCCGACTAGTGTTTAGTTTGATTCCCGTCTCTCTAGATCCAATACTCACTATGGCAGGTTGGCTAAATTGTCTTTTTTATTATTTAAAATTTTATATTTAATTGAGTAATATTTAAATAATACTTTTTATGTTCTGTGTTTCAAGCAGTTGCAGTGATATTATTGGTGGTCTATGCAGCGGTGAAAGTAACGGATGCTGGTAGCGTCTATAGACTTCTATCAAATGAGATCAGAGCAAATCAATGTCCACCTGAACAAATTCATGATTGGACAATAGAACACCTGATGAGGCACGAGAATTGCAACATGTACTACCAATGTGTGCATGCCAGACCTGTGACGAGACATTGTCCACCGGGCCTGCACTTCGCTCCTAATCTTCAGAGATGTGAATGGCCACAAATTGCAAATTGTGAAGATACAACTGTATCTACTACTACAACGACGACCACTCCTGTTCCCACGACTCATGTACCTATCACAATCATGACATCGCCCCCTCCCACGACTATCCCAACTACCGAGGACACCTCGACTACTGCACCTACAACCGTCACAACAATGACTCCAGTTCCAAAAACAATTTCAACTACAATAGACACCTCTACTCCTGAACCTACAACCCTTACAACAACAACTCCAGCTCCCACGACACTCCCAACTACCACGGACAACTCCACCCCTGCACCTACAACTACTACCACTACTACTGCTATTCCTACAACAATTCCAACTACTATAAACACCACTACTCCTTCACCTACAACCATCACTACGATAACTCCAGTTTCTACGACAATTCCGACTACCATGAATACCACTACCTTAGCACCTACAACCAGTACCGCAATAACTCCAGAATTTACCACAGTTCCAACTATCACAACTACTCCCGTCATACCAATACATCCCCATGGTAAATCCAGAATTACTTCAATCGAAACCAAGGTCGCTGTGGAGGTTAACATGAAGAAGTAGCCATTGCATAATACTACATCAATAGATGATCTAGCTTCTGCAAATACCGCTGTAACTACCTCACCAGCTCCCAAGCTGGATATAGATAAAGAATAAAATGAACGCCCAGGAAAATGCACATATTCCCTTGTTACGTCACGAGTGCAACTTTGATTTCTACTACGAATTGGTCTTTCAGCACCAAAAGTGCTAAGAAAGAGTTCCAGTGAAATAAATTAAGCAAGCAAGTTTCAGGTTAGTATACATTATTTTTGTTACTAGAATGATTAATTCCTTACATGTGTGGTACTTTTATTATAAGGGTAATTTGTGCAAAAATATCTTGAGTCCGTCCACAGTCCGTCCAGGCTCTTGAGCACAAACTATACCGTGCATCATGTGATAACATTTTTACGACCAAATTTGGTTTTGCTGGATTTTCGGTTTGAAAATACTACCGGATCTCCGGCTCCTTGGAGACGCTATTGTGACCATGCATGAGACAGAGAACGCTAAGTTTCCATTTAAAACAACTCTGATGGCTGTACTCAGGCGCTCTATTCAAAGGAAGAATCGGACCACGTGTTGCCAAAGTTCACCATGGATGGATACATGACAGAGGATATCACAAAAGACAACTTCTATGAAAAGAAAAAAAAAAGCGACAAAAGCAATAATTCTGTTTATGTGTGTATTGAGAGGTATTGAGTCACCTATTTGTGATGCGATTTTGACATAGCGTGGAACAATACGTCACTGTGGAAAAAGGTTACACTTGTGTCTTGTTCTAATTTGAATCTGTATAATGAATTTAATTTGCATAAAATGATCTATGAGGTTTGCTATTATAAGATATTTTGTTTCCTTTCGTTGTAACAATGAACTCAAGGCATATGATAAATTGTATGGTATATCTAAGTGAATAGAACGTAAATGCGGCGTAGGGAAAGAAGTTCTTGTTTTGTAACTGATGCCTAAATTACAGAACAACCACTGTACTATTTTTCAGCTTCACATTTCCCAGCATCTACTTTGTAATACCTCGTTGTCAGCTCCAGATATAACAGATCTCATTATCGCTACGTGTCTTGGGAATAAGGTTATTTTTGAAAAGTACGGCTGTTAGAAGCCTTATGTCATAGTTAACATTTGTTATTATATAATCGTTTTTGGATATAAACTATATAAATACGAAAATTCAACGCTTAAAATCAGCCAGAATAAAATACTTACTTTCATATTTTATTCTTTCAGGATTTTGACCCCAAGTCACACACACGTCTAGGATAAATACAATATGAGCTAAATAATACAGGATAACAGTGCAATGTAGAGCGCTTAATTCATCAATATTTTGTAAATTTACTTAGTACCTTCATAATTATAAACTGTTAAAATGATAGTTTGGCGCATTTTTCTTTAGATTTACTACGTCATCATCTGATCATGTTTTTTTGGTGAATTAATAATAATTCTGACTTGCTACAGTAGTGACATCAACCTTATTTTTGATTGGGACAATAAATACTTGCGATGTAGGATTGGCTAAGTATCAGATGGAAGATAAGATGACAAATGTTACATACACTATATAGTCCGTTCGTTTAGTTAGATAGTGTCGGTGCACCCGCACGCAATTGTTTTATTGTTGTGAAATACGAATATATTAAAGTAAATTAGTAAACTGACAAATCATACTTGCTTGTGGGTGTACGCCGCAGGCGGACCGTTTGTTTTTCTGGCGGCGCGATCAAGGTGACCGCATCAAAGCGAATGGACTATACATTAGATTTTTTAAATCCTTATTTACGGAGCTTATCCAGAATTATGACTATTTCGCTTAACTATAAAGTTACTGGTAGTATTTGATTTTTTTGAACTTACACCTAATACCTACAAAATAAAAGCAAAAAAAAACAATCTCACTAGTCCGCCATAGTGTGGGTCACCATACTGCGTTGTCCACGTTCGCATTGAGGATTGTGACCACCACTCTTAATTTCTATTCATGCTTTCCATCAGGCAGAGTAGAGTCATTTAGGCAGTTCATGAATGTGCATATGTCAGATGTGCATATGCAGCTTTTGGCCCTTAAGAGGATCAATATTCTTATACTCTTCTATACTCAGCACTTATTTTATCGCCAAGTGAGCTAACTATTCCAGAGTTCCTGTAGTTGCTCCCTTCTGAAGCTGTTTTTAGTTTGGAATATGGTGTTTTATATTATACATTATTGCTCACTGAGCATAATATGTAAATGACAAAAATACTTAGTATTATACCACGTCATAGCTAAATTTCGTCATTCGCATAAACTGCGCTGTAGCAAAATAGGAAATAGTTAGGCCTGGGATGAAACGGATGAGTGTTTTGTTTGTTTACTTCATGTGTGAATGTAAATACCCGACACAGGTATATTCCTAAAACGAAGTAATTATTAAGTTCAATATGTATTACGGTGATTGTAAAACGCAAGCCCGCTTATACTCCGAGTATGCAGCATTATCGTAGGCGTCAAGGCGTCTGATTCGATCAATCGATTTGTCACTAGACCAAAACAATAGGTGGGTACTTTACTTTTTTACTAATGTAAATAATTATTTTTTAAGATCAACTTAACTTAACTAACTTAATTAATTACTTAACTAATATTCTTAAACAATACCAGGCCTCCGTCACTCCATGTACTTGCGCGCTATAAGTGCCTACCGCCCAGCCGAGCGGTCTCGGTCCGCCGGCGGATCAAATTCAGTGCGGTTTTCGCAAGCGAAGCGCGCGCACGCCGTTCAATTTTAATAGTGCTGTTCGTTCGTACGCGTACGATGCCGTGTGGTGCCTTATGTGCTGTAGATGGGTGTAAATCAAGCAAAAGAAGGGATAAACACCTAACATTTTTCCATTTACCTGTCAATGAAGAAAGGTAAGTGATAAATTATTACTAGTTTTTGTCGTTTACATTTTTTTCCATTCACATACCGTCATTAGAGACATAATTAAAAGACAGTAGGTGTGCGGACACCGGTATCCACTTAGAATTTGACAGTTTAATAGGTATATACTAAGCATTAGCTTGCCTTTCAGACACAGATTTACATAATATTGTTACATAGAAACGTTATACCACAGAATAATTAATAGTACAAGGTACAGAAGATGCACTCTTCGAAAGAAAACATTCGAATATAAACTGCTAAACTAACAACTGCAATAATGTTCATAAAACATTGCAAAGCACGGACGTGACCTTCAAAAAATGTGCCTACAAGTCCTTGACGCGCTCGTAACGAATCAAAATGCGCTTTAAGTCTGTCTTTAAGCGAGAGTTCTTTTTCTTACGCCCGATGCATGCAGTGGTGGATTTACCACTAGGCTGAGTAGGCTGGAGCCTAGGGCGGCGAATTTCAAGGGGCGGCAGATTTGGCCCAAAATTTTTTTTTCTTACAAAAATAAGATAATGATCAAAAATACGGATAAAAGAAGTCTAGAAAATTTAAAAATACTTTAGGAGCAAAGAGTGTGCCCTTTAGTCTCAACTTTAAACAAAAAATCTCGCCGACCGAATCATAACCTTCTCCTTTTTGAAGTCAATTAAAAAGCACTAAACACTTCGTGAGACATATCTTCGTGAAAATGGTTTTTTAAAATATTGCAATAACTGTAGACGAAAAGTAGTTATTTTTAGTTTTTACTATCTTTTAATCACCACTTTGGGCGGCATGAGGCCCTGGAATCAGTGACTCCGCTATCTGGTTCGCCAACGGCTAATTGTATCTGAGTGGGAATCTTCCTTCCGAGCCCTCTTCGCCGCCTCCTTTCGCAAGATGACATCTTAGTAGAAAAGTCTGATGACTGCAAGGAGGACCCTACGATGTTATGTCTAAACTGGGCAAATTACATATGGCGTATTTCACGTTTCAAAATGTATGTCTAAAAAGCATTAGCGCTAGTGCAAATGGTAAAATTGTAAAAATTTGAAAATAAAACTCTCCATTTTAATTAATACTGTTTCACTCTCTATTAATAAAACCACTCTAAGTCCTAAACTATTGGAGATCACGTTTTAATTTTTTTTGTGAAGAATTACTACATATAAAGCTTTAATTCAAGATAAAAAAAATAAAAAATGTCGAAGTTACTCAAAAATCGATTTGAAATGTTCACTTCCGGTTTACTATACGTAAAAAATTCAAATTTAGAATTCGATTAAAAAAAACAAAATTACAACTATTTAACTATAAGAAACAATACTTTTTAGTTTTTTTTTACTAATTAATTGATGCAAATAATAAGTATCCAAAAATAACGGATTTCATTTTTAGTCAATTTTTAAAAGCTTATAACTCAGCAATAAAGCATCATACGAAAAAAATATTGTGTGTACACATCCACGTCTCCCAGAAGTATAACTGACCAGAGTATAAATAAAATTCACGATCTCTTTTTTTTTTCGTTGTCCGCTTGACGTAAAATGCCCCATATGTCCTTACCACAATCACAGTAAGAGTAAATTCGATGGGTGGCTATGGAGCAACGTGCACGGTGCCTCCGTAGATACGGTGCGGTAACCGCGTATGGCTAACCGCTTATACCACTCTCTGAGAATGCCATATGCATGATCTTCTCTGTGCAGTCAGAGCCATAGCCAGCCAGTGTACCAGCGACCAGTTTTGGAGCAAGCTATCCGAAACAGTCATCAAAGAGCAATCTTTCGTTAAGGATTAGGCACAAATACTTGGTTAAGGCCTGAACCGGTACGAGGATCCAGTTAATCAAGATTAAGTTGCCAGGGAGTGAGCAACGACGGGCCCATGAAATAAGAAAACCTCTGTGTTACACTTATGGATGTCCCTGTCACCCGTAAGTTCAGCGCCTACCAGTGCGGTACCTCTAGTTTAGCCCAAGCAGGAGGGCTTCTCGAGGTCTGCTTGACATGACTCATTCATTTCCTCGTAGTAACGAGTGCACTGCGAGAGAGGAAAGAGTATCGTACTGCCGCCTTGTCCAGTCGACAATGACCGACTGGAGAACTGCTATGGCGGTAAGCCACTACGTGGAGCCTTCAGCCTGGACGACCAGCGCGTCATCGTGGCTCGACGAACGCACGTCACTCGTGGTTATTTGACGCAACACTGCGGCAATCGTCGAACGCGCCGCTCAAAATCCGAATTAGACATTCCGACAGATCGGGCCTACATCCCAGAAATGACAGTCGATGCGGGTCGAGAGATCCAAGATAAGTGAGAGAGAGTAAGATATGGCGATTCGCAAATTTACCAAGCTGGGTGATGGTTTAGCGTCCAATAAGCCATGGAACGGCTTAATCGGTGTACGCTACTATTATGGCGGTAAGACCCGTTTAGGAGGATGGGCCCGAGACTCTCTCCTACCAGATGACGAAGGTGATGTCCAGAAAACATACTTTCGTCACTCACGTCCGGCTGTAACAGAGCGGGTGTAACAGAACAGAGCAAAGGAGAGAGCGGAATGGGATTGGGTGAGGTTTGGAACCATCTTAGTCCACAAGGCCCGGAAATGGTCCAGGTTCTGCTATCAGTTCAGGCGCTGGAGATCGCTGAACGACCTCGGAGGCTAAAAGCGTAGGCCTGAGGGTAGCAGCAGAAACAGGCTAGGGTGATATTAGAGACAGGACCATGGTACCCTTTTCCCAACACACATACTGTTGTGGGAAAAGGCTGTCAACCACTTCCTGCAAGAAGCTGGACATGAGAGGCTCAGAAAGAGGGAGAGATGTGGTGCTCGGAGACGGGAGCTAAGGGATATGAAAAAAGCGGGAAAATATTAAATTGTAGATTAGTAGGGACGGCAAAATTTTAATAGCCTACTGGCGGCAAATCTGTAAATTCGCCACTGGCCCGATGAAAACCTTTGAACAAGCCGCGTCTGTTGTAAGGTTACTTGTTGCGAGAAAACGAATTAAATTTATTAATCTTAATAAATTTGATTCGTGATAATTGGTAGTAGTACAATACACCTAGATATGTACAACTAGGAACTAGATATATTTTTTTTATTTTGAAGGCCATCGACTTTTCGCGTGAAAACTTTCGAAAACTGCAGTGTTTATGTATTTTTGTGTGAGAGTGTTACACTCGTTAATAAAATAATAGTAAAAATAAGAGCCACTTTAAAAGTGTTGAAAACGTTATAATTATGAAGGTACCTTTTGGGATCATTAGGAAGAGTTAAAATTTAAAAGTCGACATTTCTGTTGTTAGCTAAGCACCCATCCATGTTATAGGTAATACATTTTTGAGGTTGATCTAGGTACCGATCTCCTTTTTTAGACCTATCCTATTTTATTATTCTTATTTTTTTCAGGCGTAAAACATGGGCTGAATTGATTGGCAGGCCCGATTTAGCAAGGCCAGACACCAAGCCAAAAAGTCATTATGTGTGTTGTCTTCATTTTGAAAAGTCGGTGATTATTCATATACCACAGTTACGACCTGACGCTTTGCCTACAAAACTGCTGCCATCTCTTCCAACTACTTCGTGCTAGTACTGCTACTAGTAAAACAATATCTCATAAAACTTTTTATTAGATTCAGGATTTTTTCTACACTACAATTTAATAACAACAAAAATGAACATCTCCGAAGATCATCATCAAACTAAGAAGTATTATACTTATTTTAAAACGTTCTTCTAAATGTAACAAATCCTTTTCTGAAAACCGCATCGATATCGGTTTAGCCAAACGCGAGATTATCGCGCACAAACATACATACCTACAAACCATACAAGTCAAACATCTCAGTTTGGCCTGTACGTCTGATCACCTCCTTTTTTTTAAGTTGGTTAAATATTTTATAAATGATAAAAATTTTAACTGCCACATAAAAGTCAGAACATATTCACAGTTCTCAATAACATAGATAAAAAGTTATGTTAATTTAATTTTATCGAAGAGGCAGCCCTGCGATTACTGTGGAATCGCGCGGTGCGAAGCAATCACTGCTGTACGCTTGAGCATTTAGGCGCATTTTAGCATACAGTGGTTGTTGACGCGAGGGAGTAGGCAATTATCGTAATAGGTATTGGAAATTTTCTACTGAGTGAAGTATCTGTTACGTAGTAACTATTCAGTAATCTGTGACAATACTAACAATGTATAGCCAATCATCTAAATCCTCCTAGGGTTTTTCTAAGTATTGGCTTTGTACCTACATAATTGTTTGTACTTAATTTGTAATTTGTACATTGTTGTTTGAACATAATCCTGGCTACCCATCTGTAAATTTTGTCCCTACACCTACTGTAAAAAGCTAATCAATCGTGTGAATATTATAGGAAAATTCATTTTAGATCTGAATAAGCAATTCGGACTGTTAGGTAAACCTTAGCGCCTTGTAAAATTGTAAGAGCAAACACTTCTTTCTCAAGAAAAACTTCTGTGAAGAAAGGTTGTTTTTATATTTTTATAGGCACTTTAAATAAATAAAAAGCCAGTCAAGCGTGTGTCAGGCCACTCATAGAATAGCGTTCCGTAGTCACCCATGGCTACAGTACAGTCACTACATTCTATTGGGTATCTGACTATGAGATGCGTCAGGAAATGGATGATATGATATAAAATATGTACTATTCAGAATAACTTAAAAATAATATAACTACCTGCCAAACCCTATGAACAGAAACACAGACTATTGAATACTTTTAGTATACTCTCTATTCTGTGCTCCTTGTATAGAATTCAACCACCTAGGTAGTATAAACTAATGCTGCAATGCTTTCCATCAGGCAGAGTGGAGTCACTTTAGCAGGCCCATCTATACATCTATACTACAAATAAATAAATTGTAGTGTCTGTTTGTAATATTAAAATAACCACTTTTTACTAAATGCATGATTATGTATGAGTACACGGTATATATACCAAAATATCAGTTTTTACAATTTTTTTCTGTCTGTCTGTTTGTTCCGACTAATCTCTGGAACGGCTGGGCCGATTTTGACGGGATTTTCACTGATAGGTAGCTGATGATATGAGGAATAACTTAGGCTTAGGTACTTTTTTTATCCTAGCTTCGCCCCGCGGCGTTACCCACGGGACGACAATAACCGCGGGTAACACCGCGGGGTTCAGCCAGTATACAATATAAAAAAAGCGGCCAAGTGAGAGTCGGACTCGGCCATGAAGGGTTCCGAAGCAGCAAGTAACATTATATAAAAGTTCTTATAGTTCGTTGTAACTTTGATCGATGTTTTATTAATAGTGTTTTTTTTTTGCGGTTGAATATAAAAAAAAAACTACTTACTAGATCTCGTTCAAACCAATTTTCGGTGGAAGTTTGCATGGTAATTAATATACATCATATATTTTTTTTTAGTTTTATCATTCTCTTATTTTAGAAGTTACAGGGTAAGAAACTTCCAAAGT
Source organism: Diaphora mendica (assembly GCA_949125395.1). NCBI lineage: Eukaryota > Metazoa > Arthropoda > Insecta > Lepidoptera > Erebidae > Diaphora > Diaphora mendica. Next base: position 19,166,350 of record OX421313.1, on the reverse strand, counting down.
GGTAAAATGTGTCCCCCCCCTCGGACACATTTTACCACTTTGGAAGTTTCTTTCGCGAGATCATATTTCGCGAATATCATTTTTTTCTAAACTGAATACAGTTTAGAAAAAAATGATATTAGAAACCTCAATATCATTTTTGAAGACCTATCCATAGATACCCCACACGTATGGGTTTGATACAAAAAAATTGAGTTTCAGTTCTAAGTATGGGGACCCCCAAAATTTATTGTTTTTTTTTTTTATTTTTGTGTGAAAATCTTAATGCGGTTCATAGAATACATCTACTTACCAAGTTTCAACAGTATACTTCTTATTGTTTCGGAAAAAAAGTGGCTGTGATATACGGACGGACATAGGCACAGTAGGTACACAGGCAGTATGCAGGTCTTCATTGGGTTGTTATAAATTCATTTTAAGATAGCCATACACGGCAGCGTGAACCTGACAGGTTTGCCTGTACAGTTGAATTTCAAACGTAACCGTAAGTCTAGGTTTCCACACAACGGAAAAATATAAATTTTTGATATTTTTTGCCCGTTTACACTTGTGCAGTTTAAGCATAGACATAGAGCCTCTATGATAGAGGCAAAACTAATCGTGTGGTTGTACGTAGTGTTACACGTACCACCTTGAAAGGACTCACCAGTGTTTGCGAAGTAACCTCGGACTTGTCATCTGGAATGCCATGAACTAGCAGCATTTTTCTACGGCTACGCATCTCAATGTTGTCCACCTCCCGAGTTAAAAACTCAATTTGAGCTCGAAATGCAGTTACAGTGTTCATAACAAACATTTGAAATGCTGTTAAATCTGCTGCTATTGCGCTAATATTTGGAGAGTTACCTGGGTTATTGCTATTCCTCTGTAGTTCAATCTCAAAGTTAGCCATCCTTGATTCTATCCCAGCCATGACCACAGAAAAAGATTCTTTAAGGTTATCTATGTTTAAAAATGAATGTTTCTATGAAGTGCATAAATCACAGTTGTTGATATTTGTGAGAGGAGATAACACACAGCTGGCAGGTGGCTTATACGTACATGAATAAATTCATATAGGTATGTCTTAAATTACAGTTTTACTATTTAATTTTATTTAAATATGAGAGATGACTTTAAATGTGTGTTAATAGTTAGAACTACCCACCAACCACCATTATCCTGCATTAAAGTAAAAATTTCGCCTATAAATCCCATATAAGGCACCACGTGATCTTCTAAGATCTCTGTTATGTAGCGATGTGCAGTCAAACCCCCTCTACTACTGTTTTGACGGACCATGTCTATGAACACAAGTTCTGTTCGCCCGTTCATCGATATGCCACCCCAGACCATGCACGAACCGCCTCCAAAAGGAACACACTCCTCAATGCAACTTTGAGCATATCGCTCCCCACGTCGACGATAGACTCTTCTGCGACCATCTGCACTATATAAAAATGTCCTACACTCGTCTGTGAACAATACGGAGGCCCATTGCTCATCTGTCCAATTTAGGTGATCACGCGCAAATCTTAAGCGAGCTTGTCTGTGGATTACAGACAACTTTGGACCATTTGCTGGTCTAGAAGGGGTGATATCCGCTTCCTTTAACCTTCTTCTTATTGTTCGTGCACTAACGTGACTAATGTTTACCCCACGCACTTCATTAAGCTCTGTTTTGAAGTTAACTGACGTGAGGAAACGATTTCGCAGGGAAGTTGTAACAATAAATCGGTCATCCCGACCGGTGGTTGACGGGGTTCTGCCTGTACCACGTCTCCTTTTTGTAAGAACCTGTCTCCACAAACCTTCTGTGTATTCTAGAAACCATAGACTGGTTTAAATTTCTACCAATGGTTCGTTGATCCAAGCCCTCCCGCACCAATGCTACAATTTGAGCAGCTTGTTCGGACGAAGAATCAATATTATGGTTCAGAAACTCTCGATGAAAGCTAACCCAACAATTCTGCTGGTAACAATAATTCAATTATCAAAAGAATAAAAAATCAATAAGAATCAATTTAAAAAAACACGCAAATCTGATACTACGAGTAAATTTTCTTTTCCCGGCTATATTCATTTGTTTAACTGCAGTTCAATTTTTAATATTGCTTTTTTCTAAGATTAAGGGCCAGTCTCTCCATATTTATATAATTTAATCTAAGTTTGCATACTTATTGAAAAAATCATTTCAAAGTAATCCTGAAGTTTGATGCAGTTTATGAGTCCGCCAGTGTAGATTATAGTACATCCAATACCAATGAGGTATACTAGATTATTTGTTTTTTTTTCCAAAGTAACTGATATTCTTGTCATTTTTAATCTTCTTTTTGTTATATAATTTTGTTATTAATTTCTTATTTTCAAATTTAGTGAGACTATAAATTACATTTTATTATATTCAGCTTTTAAACATAATTATAAACTTACATGTTTATAATTTACATTATTAATGTTTAATTGATTAGTATCTGTCTCAACCAATCGGAGAATATTCTAGTATTTTTTTCAAAAATAGAGAATAATGTATCAGAAGCGAGGTAACTACCTACAGAGGCCTATTCCAGTTTACAGTAGGGTATACCTGACAGATGCCAGCAAACCCAATAGATCCGGTTTGCCTGCATAGTTGAACTTTACACAGCTATACATACAGGTATGACTTCTACTCATCTATGTAAAGCTTACCTGGCGGATCTAATTGCACAAGGTACGCGGTGTAACTACACCCTATCTACCATAAGTAACGTAAAAGTCGTTAAAGGTTAGCTTTGTATATTTTAATACATGTTTGACACATTTTACAGTTTTTTTTGTAAATATAGCTTTTTGATAATATTTCGCTTGTCATTAATTTGCATTAAATCAAGTTGTATACCTACTCTTAAATGAATTTAATAACTCAGATTAGATTATTTGTGTAGTAATCTTACTGTAAATTTCCATCAAGACCGCACCAGCCGAATGACTGATGTGTATTCCACTAAAATCACATCGAAACAGTATTATAGGAAGTTTTATGGGACTAACCCCGCCCACACGCCCACCACTGTAACTCCTGTAGACCAGGATCAACAGCGGTGACCCACGAAAACACCGAGTTATGACACTCGGGAAGTCCCAGGAAAAATTTAACTGTCTTGGAACCGGCAACGATATTAATCAGAAGAAAACTGGAGGAGTTGGAAATATAATAAGTCCACTTCCCTCCTTAGCAAAGCGGGAGACAAAATGGAGTCAAAATAGGCAGACGCCTTTTTCAAACCGGGAAGCACCACGTATAAAAATATTATGGGTCCTAAGTGAGCTATATTTGATTTCTATAGTATGTATGGCAGAATCGCTTAAACGCACGGAAATTCACCGCAGTTGACACAAGATCCCCATAATATACTACCCCAGACGTCATTTGTAAGCATTGTATTTGTAAGACTACATTCCTAGAGGATATGATGAGCCGACTGTTCACAGCTAGAATCAGGTGTTGAGCATTGACACAATGGTGAATCGACTAATTTAAATGAGTTTAGTTTGCTCTTAAAGTTACCGTGGCCGGTAAGAAATTGAGCGACACAGTGATCTACCTCGAGCCATGTCCTTGACAACCTTTCGCGAACAGATGGAAAGAACTGGTAGAGGTGGCGCCCCTTAGATGATTCGTCCCATCGTTGCTGCCATTCATCCAAGAGGTCGTTATAGACATTGGATTGTTGTTGAAACAATCTTATGATTTTACCGCGGTCTCGTATGCCCTTAAAATCGCATTCCATGTTTTGTAGTGTGGAATAGTACATGGCTGCACGTCTTTGCACCTCGAGATCGACCGGAAGAACACCTGCCAACACCGGTAAAGCCTCAGTGCTAACCGTCCTATATGCCTTGCACAAGAAAATCAATGCAGATCGTTGGCCTTGTAACAGTTTGCGACGGACAGCACCTACAGTCGCCCTATCTGCCCATACAGGAGCACCATAGCAAATAGAACCCAAATAAGTAGCTCCATATATGATCTTTAGTGTATTATATGACAGACCCCATGTCGCAGTTGATATCCTCGTCAGTGCAAAGAAACTCTTTTTAGACTTTTCATTAACTGTTCTAATATGTTCAATAAATGAAAAATTTCTTTCTAAAACCAATCCTAAATAGCAAACCGAGGTTTTATTTTTAATAGTAACATTTTCAAATTTAATACACGGCGGTGATTTGAGGTTACCTTTAGAAGTAGCTGGAAGGTTTTGTTTGGTGCAAGCGTCAACCGATTACGCCCACCCCATCGATATATTAAGTCCAAACATTCACTGCCCAGCCTCTCAAGCCCCGTTCTAGTATCCCACTCTATCAATAACAAACCGTCGTCCGCGTACGCATTCAGGGTACATCCGGACGGCACAGGCATTGCCAGAAAATCGTCGAAGCCTATGTTCCACAAGTATGGTCCTAGCACTGACCCTTGAGGACACCCCATCGTAAGCGCCTTCGACACAGAATGATGCCCAAGTCTCAATTTAGTAGTACCTTGTAAGAAGTACGAGGAGATAAAGGAATAAATATTTTTAAAGCAACCTCTTAATTTTAATTTTAGCAATAGCATGGGCCACCACGCATTGTCAAAGGCGCCAGATATATCTAAGAAGATGCCTAAAACGTATTGAAAACTTGACTCGGTGACAGTTGTCCTTACAGATATCACCGCATCAGTTGTCGATTTTCCCAACGTAAAGCTGAATTGTCTATCATGAAATTTAACTCCACCCGGTAGAAGTCTTGGTACTACAAGACGCTCTAAAAGCTTTCCCAGCGATGGTAACAGTGTTATGGGTCGATAGGATTTAGGATCGTCCGGCGGCTTATCGCCACTTTTTGGTATTATTCGAATATTACCGCACCGCCAAACACTAGGAAATACTCCTTCCGCAATGCAACGTTTAAAAACTGCTAAAACCGTATCGCCTGAAAGTTTACAAGCTTCTTTTATCATTTTGTTTGATATTTTATCGTCGCCCGAAGCCTTATTTAGTGGTAATGACCTAACAATACTGAGGAATTCGTCTGAAGATGGTAAGTCAGACATTGGAGACAATGGTGGTTCAATAGCCCACTGCCTAATTTGTCGGTGATAATCCGTGTCATCCTCCGGCCGATCGTCAGGCACAAGTGATTCTAAAAGATATTCTGTGGTTTGTTCTACTCCTGTAGTACAACTATTATTAATTTTGATGTTCTGTACGTATGCAAGGTCGATTGATCTATTTGCTTTAAATTCATGATACAAAGGTGACCAGGGACCCTCTCTATCGAGTTTATCAACAAGTTTACGTATTAAATTGTCCTTTGATTTCTCCACAGCAGCTCTATAATGTGACCTGGCAACTCTAAGAGCAATAAGAGCATTATTGTAAATATCTCCTGTTACGTTACGCTTTTTAATGTCATTTAGTTTTCTACGAGCTTTCCGATAGATTCTACGTAATTCGACTAATTTATAATTCCACCAATCACATCTACGAGTGTTAGTGATAGATCCACGGCCGATACAAACATCAGCACAATATGTGAAAGTATCTGATAATATGTTTGCGCTTTCCTCAGCTGATAGACCACTGCGACTGAAGTCTTTGGCATGTACTGCAAAGAGTGAACCAAATAAAGCCCAATTTGCCCCTTTAGTTTTATACCTAAAATTGTAAGGAGTTCTTTGTGGATATTGTGCAACCATTGGTATGAATTCGTACACGATTAAGCGGTGATCACTACAGGATGCGTCCGGTAGGACACGCCATCCAGATATCGAGACGTCGCCGCGCGTAAGCGTCACGTCAATAGAAGACTCACCCATTGGGCTGCAAAAAGTTGGTGGTGCATTAGGGGTATTGTGGATAGTAAGATTCATTTCCGCAATAAAATCTTCAACCGCACAGCGACGAGCCATGTCAGCTGCACGCAATTTGCCATACCATAAAGTAGAAGAAGCATTGACATCAGCGCCAATGATAATTTTGTGTCCTATGAGGGACCGCAAAACGAAACGTAAATGATGTAGATATATTATAGGAAGTTTTTTTTTTTTTTGTATGGGACTAATCCCGCCCACACGCCCACCACTGTAACTCCTGTACACCAGGATCAACAGCGGTGACCCACGAAAACACCGAGTTATGACACTCGGGAAGTCCCAGGAAAAATTTAACTGTCTTGGAACCCGCAACGAAATTAATCAGAAGAAAACTGGAGGAGTTGGAAATATAATAAGTCCACTTCCCTCCTTAGCAAAGCGGGAGACAAAATGGAGTCAAAATAGGCAGACGCCTTTTTCAAACCGGGAAGCACCACGGATAAAAATATTATGGGTCCTAAGTGAGCTATATTTGATTTCTATAGTATGTATGGCAGAATCGCTTAAACGCACGGAAATTCACCGCAGTTGACACAAGATCCCCATAATATACTACCCCAGACGTCATTTGTAAGCTATTTAGCATCATGTTACGTTCATTGTACCAAAGACTACATTCCCAGAGGATATGATGAGCCGACTGTTCACAGCTAGAATCAGGTGTTGAGCATTGACACAATGGTGAATCGACTAATTTAAATGAGTATAGTTTGCTCTTAAAGTTACCGTGGCCTGTAAGAAATTGAGCGACACAGTGATCTACCTCGAGCCATGTCCTTGACAACCTTTCGCGAACAGATGGAAAGAACTGGTAAAGGTGGCGCCCCTTAGATGATTCGTCCCATCGTTTCTGCCATTCATCCAAGAGGTCGTTATAGACATTGGTTTTTTGTTGAAACAATCTTATGATTTTACCGCGGTCTCGTATGCCCAAAAAATCGCATTCCATGTTTTGTAGTGTGGAATAGTACATGGCTGCACGTCTTTGCACCTCGAGATCGACCGGAAGAACACCTGCCAACACCGGTAAAGCCTCAGTGCTAACCGTCCTATATGCCTTGCACAAGAAAATCAATGCAGGTCGTTGGCCTTGTAACAGTTTGCGACGGACAGCACCTACAGTCGCCCTATCTGCCCATACAGGAGCACCATAGCAAATAGAACCCAAATAAGTAGCTCCATATATGATCTTTAGTGTATTATATGACAGACCCCATGTCGCAGTTGATATCCTCGTCAGTGCAAAGAAACTCTTTTTAGACTTTTCATTAACTGTTCTAATATGTTCAATAAATGAAAAATTTCTTTCTAAAACCAATCCTAAATAACAAACCGAGGTTTTATTTTTAATAGTAATATTTTCAAATTTAATACAAGGCGGTGATTTGAGGTTACCTTTCAGAAGTAGCTGGAAGGTTTTGTTTGGTGCAAACGTCAACCGATTACGCCCACCCCACCGAGATATTAAGTCCAAACATTCACTGGCCAGCCTCTCAAGCCCCGTTCTAGTATCCGACTCTATCAATAACAAACCGTCGTCCGCGTACGCATTCAGGGTACATCCGGACGGCACAGGCATTGCCAGAAAATCGTCGAAGCCTATGTTCCACAAGTATGGTCCTAGCACTGACCCTTGAGGACACCCCATCGTAAGCGCCTTCGACACAGAATGATGCCCAAGTCTCAATTTAGTAGTACCTTGTAAGAAGTACGAGGAGATAAGGGAATAAATATTTTTAAAGCAACCTCTTAATTTTAATTTTAGCAATAGCATGGGCCACCACGCATTGTCAAAGGCGCCAGATATATCTAAGAAGATGCCTAAAACGTATTGAAAACTTGACTCGGTGACAGTTTTCCTTACAGATATAACCGCATCAGTTGTCGATTTTCCCAACGTAAAGCCGAATTGTCTATCATGAAATTTAACTCCACCCGGTAGAAGTCGTGGTACTACAAGACGCTCTAAAAGCTTTCCCAGCGATGGTAACAGTGTTATGGGTCGATAGAATTTAGGATCGTCCGGCGGCTTATCGCCGCTTTTTGGTATTATTCGAATATTACCGCACCGCCAAACACTAGGAAATACTCCTTCCGCAATGCAACGTTTAAAAACTGTTAAAACCGTATCACCCGAAAGTTTACAAGCTTCTTTTATCATTTTGTTTGATATTTTATCGTCGCCCGAAGCCTTATTTAGTGGCAATGACCTAACAATACTGAGGAATTCGTCTGAAGATGGTAAGTCAGACATTGGAGACAATGGTGGTTCAATAGCCCACTGCCTAATTTGTCGGTGATAATCCGTGTCATCCTCCGGCCGATCGTCAGGCACAAGTGATTCTAAAAGATATTCTGTGGTTTGTTCTACTCCTGTAGTATAACTATTATTAATTTTGATGTTCTGTACGTATGCAAGGTCGATTGATCTATTTGCTTTAAATTCATGATACAAAGGTGACCAGGGACCCTCTCTTATAGGAAGTTTATCGTATTCGCTAATTATTATTATTTAGCTGACCCACGCCACGTCGTTTGCGTCTCCTAATTGCCCGTAGCGTGATAATTTTCCCCCGTTTTTTAAACATTATTCATTGGTGCTCCGCTCCTATTAGTCTTAACGTGATGATATATAGCCTATAGCCTTCCTCGATAAATGGGCTATCTAGCACTGAAAGATTTTTTCAAATTGGACCAGTAGTTCCTGAGATTAGCGCGTTCAAACAAACAAACAAACTCTTCAGCTTCATATATTAGTATAGATGTATTTATTATACTCTTATAAGATCTAATACTCATAATCAACAACACATTTATTTGGATAAAGATTAGTATTAGGTATTATGTTGATAAAACTCTTTGGCAAATAACTCATTATTAGGTATTATGTTGATAAAACTCTTTGGCAAATAACTCATTATTAGGTACCAACTCTTAGCGTCTTATACTCGTGATAACTTCTAAACGAAAGGTCCGATTGTGATGAAACAAAAAGTATTTTACTTCTATATAAATACCCTTGATAGCATAATGCTTAATTTGGATAAAGATTAATATTACGATACACATTTAACGTAGTTTCTTTCTTCAGACGATTCAATAAATTTTTTGAACACAAATGCGGTTATTGTGACTAAACCATGACAGTTAGATATATGCTGTCACAGACTTTTTTGTAGATCTTAATGGTACCTACAAACCCGTAATACATTATTTTGTTCTATTGTCAATAGTTTTTGCAACGCACGCAAACATTGGTTTTCGATTTCACACCTTGGGTTACGAAATAGCAATTTTCTTACGGATCCCTAATTTTTTGAAAATAATATATAGCCTATAGCCTTCCTCGATAAATGGACTATCCAACATTGAAATAATTTTTCAAATCGGACCAGTAGTTCCTGAGATTAGCGCGTTCAAACAAACAAACTCTGCAGCTTTATAATATTAGTATAGATTTATAACAGAGGAGTCTTAAACTTATACCCTAACAGGAAAATGAGTTGTATTTGAATGCAGATAAAGTAAAAAACACGTAGATATTTTAATAATATATTTTAAACAAAAGTTAAAATAGACCACTTGCATTGCTACTACAAATTAGAAAATACTGGCTTACCCAGCGAATTTCGTACCGCCATATTTACATATCTGTTCTCAGCTTCCCACGGGCAGTGTACAATCGCGGACAAAACAAATTGACTTTTCCCGTTATCTTTTAATTTTTCTTGTACACATACCTTGACCTAACAATAACGAACTCATAAAAAAAAGAATTATTTAATTTGGTGCAGCCGATCGGAAGTTATGCGCGTACATAGGTACATTTCGGCGATTCATTTTTATACGCGTACTAGCTGACCCGTGCCCACTTCGTTGGGCGGTAAACATTTTTTTCTCCGACTTACTTTTCAAATCCGGCTAATGAATGAAGAACCACTCGACCAATTTTGTGCAAACTTCACATAAACCATCTACTAAATAGTCCGAACAAGTCCAAACATTTGGTTTGGATAGGTGAGCCCGTTCTTGAGTTATAAAATTACAACGAAAAGTGGCATTGATTTTTATATATATTGATATGTATATAGAAGATGAATATAGAACTATCAATCGGAAAAAGCCGTTAAGCTGAAACAGTGTGGTGACGAAATAAGAATACAGAGTAATAATATCATTGATTCCATGGGTGTCGTAAGAGGGGAGGGAGTTAACTATGCAGAACAGCAACACTGCAACGACGAGGAAAGCTTGAAGCACCCCATTAATAACCCGTCTGGCTAGCGCAGTATAGTGGTCCAATACTTCCTTTCTTAGGAGAGGCCTATATTCCAGCAGTGGACTTTAAAGGCTGTTGATGAGACAGTTGAAGTGATAACCGCAACCTGTGGATGCTAGTAAGAGGACACGTGTTTTTTTGCCAAGCCTTCAAAACCCAGTAATCCCTCGAGAAAGTGCCGGTAGGGAATCAATTCTTCAGGAAGATTGCACCTATTGGTGGCCCCTCAACAAGCGGTGGTTAAATGCAGCCATTGCACCAACATACAAACATGATTCTTACGGTAGAGAATAAAGCTTAGGGTTCATTATTGCTTGTGAAAGATATTTTGCAAAGATAAAGGTATCTTCCAGTTCCACCTCATTTTATCAACAGGTGATTAACGAATTTTTTAATTATATGGCGCAATAATTTCTCAAATGTCGATTGCGATAGACTTTGTAAGATTAAGGAAATATTTCATGACACTGCCACTGTGATGATTCACGTATTGGTTTTGTGTAATCTTAGAATTAGTTAGATTATGCTGCTAAGAGCTGTGATTTAAAACAGAAAGTAATCAATTATCCCCTTTTCCACATACGAATTACAAGTGCTTCTTTTGGTCTAATAAACTTGACTTACATAATATTGATCAATCTATTTAACGAAACCCTTCAACATGCCTGCGGCTCTGCCCGCGTGTTTGTGCGATAAATACGTATCATCTTATGTCGATCCTCAAGAATCAAAGTATCTCCATATCAAATTTTATTAAAATCGGTGAAGCGGTTTAACCGTGAAAGCGTAACAGACAGACACACAGACAGAGTTACTTTCGAATTTATAACATTAAAGTATGGATAATATTAGTATTTTTTTGTAAAGTAGCGGTCACTATATCTACTCATTGCGAATGCAGACAATGCACCAGTGCAGCATAGTGACCCATAATACCTTCGGCCGAAAAGAACTTGACTTAAATTGAACGAAAATGTGGGGTTCAGGGACTGTTACACTAGTTCAATGACAAATTACTAAACAAATAAAACAAAATTAAATCTTTGAGACCAGATGCAACAATAATACTAAATTTATTCACACCACAGAACTACAATTTGAAGACATTGTCTTATCAGTACTTTATCCTATTATGTTCCAAATTATTATATTTTATCTTCACGTATATTTTGATCCAAGTATAAGGAACGATAGACAGTCAACCTTTTCCGGCACATTAGGCATCTTGGGTTCTGTTTCAAAGCTTTTTGAAAAGTTTTGAAACAGAACCCAAGTTGTTGTTGTTGCCAATCTTAACATCGCGATGTATAAAATGATTCATTTATATCACGCCATCTTGCAATCAATTATGGTACCATAAGTCAACAACAGTCATAGAATTAGAAGATCATAATAGATGGCGTAACATGTTCCAATATTACGATAACAATTTAATCTATACTTCTATACTAATATTATAAACGCGAAAGTTTGTAAGTATAGATGGATGGATGGATGTTTGTTACTCTTGCACGCAAAAACTACTGAACGGATGTGGATGAAACTTTACAGTAATATAGCTTATACATCAGAATAACACATAGGCTACTATTTGTCGCGATAACTGACATATACGCGGGCGGAGCCGCGGGCAAAAACTAGTTTGTTATACGACAGCTACTATTTATCGCGATAATCGACTTACACGCGGGCGGAGCCGAGGGCAACAGCTAGTAAGTTCATAATACAGATTACAGCAAGTAATGTACCTGTCTACAGCTAACAACTCTAGTGTGTCAGCACACTATGGCGGCTTATTGAGATGCTTCTGGATCATAGGGCCTCCAGTCTCGCACTCACTAAAGAAACACGACAGCACGAATTTATGACACGCAAGTTGAAAAAAAAAAAAAAAGTACGTTACTTATTATTAAATTATTTATTAATGAGCACCTTACAAGATAAATATCTTAAATTATTTTGTACTAATAACTTAGGTTTTTAATTAAAGCATTTATTTAGTCTTTATCCTCGTCTTAGGAGTCTTTCAAGCTTTTGATTCAGCTGAAACTGTGCTCTACCAGGGAGCGTGCAGCCAGCATCGATTTGGTGGTCACAAACCTGTAAACAAAATGTATACATTCAAATTATCGTATTTCAATACCAGACTTAGTTCCAAAAAAAATCGGCCAAGTGCGAGTCGGACTCGCGCACCTAGGGTTCCGTATTACGTGATGTAACTAAAATTTTAAGGTTCTCGTTTTTTTTTTATTTGTGCTATAAAAAGTTGCTTCATGCCCAATTTTAATTCATCTGGACTTGAGCCAAAGTGTAAACAAAGAAAACAATGTTTCTCAAACAAGTTGATCGACAGTAAAGATGGCGGGTATGACCCGACCGATGACAAAACGTCACATTTTGATGTAAAATGTTCGCAGTATCTGTGGTCTACATTTAGTCGTATTAAAATGCGTTCCAAGTTTGAGAATAACTTCTTTTTTAGGTTCTTTTACATGTAAACAATTTAATACATAATTAATTAAAATTAAGAAAATCATTTATGGCATTTATGATATTTGATTTCAAATAAGTCTGACTTCGGTTTAAAAAATAATTTCTTATGTTGTCTGTGTATTACTTCCGTAGTTATTTTTATAAAATAAGTTCACTACATCAATCGTGACATCTAAAGAACCCTTTTTATGGTTTGTTTACCTTTTGGCTCATGGCTCGTTGAATAGGGTATAGGTTGACTGGAAGTATTCTTTAGGTTTTGATTCCCTTGCGAGTTGCGAGTTTCAAATATGCGGCTTAAATTGCTGTTTCTTTTGATTGCGTTGACATAGAAGTTTGATTGTGTTACAGCTTAAAGGTATTATAGACCTGAGTATTTGAAATGAATTTCAATTTAATACCTCTATTCGTTCATGAGGAATGGGGTAGTAAGCTTAAAATTATTAAATATTTTTAGAACAGATTGATGATACAGGAACACTGATAAAGCTCTTTTCCCAAAATATTACCAGACATTTTTTTATCATCATCATAAAAAGTATTTAATAAGCCACTGCTGGGAATTTTTAATTAGTATTAATTAATCAGCAGTTCCTCAAAAGTGTGATGGAATCATGTCTTTTTAGAGCCATTTTTTCAGAATTCATTTCATCACAAGTCGTTGTTACTGTAAGGGCAAATGATCAAATCGAATGATTCATCCTAATCTTTTTAAAACAGGTTTTAACGTTCCTATGGTTAAAATGAATAGTCTGTGACGAATTCATCTGAAATACTTATTAATCTCACATCGACCAACATCTTTAAGTATTCATTTCTTAGATGTTGAGTCTCGTGGTAACTAAACACAACTCGATATAACTGATTTTTTTTCTGTGTAAGCAAGCGCTGTTTCACTCCGGTTTTCTGTGAGGCCGTGGTATCACTCCGGTCGAGCAGATTCATGTCGAAGCGTGGCTCTCACACGGTATTATACATAAAAGTAAACAATGACAAGACGAGACAATGGCAAATTACCAAAACTACTTAGAGAAAGGTAAATAAAAACGATGGCAACTCAAAAAGTTAGTTCATAAAGACAGACATAGGATAGAAATCTATATGTATTATTAATAGACGTTTCATAGATATAACACATAGACACACATCAAGAAAAAATTCAAAAAAAGAACGAAACATTGCTAAAAAATTTGCACCGAATTCATTCAGTGGTTCCTAGATGAAGTAAACGAAATTGCTCTTAAAATTTAATATGAGAGTATAATTTAGACCCCGAGGCAACACAACACACTTCAGAACAATAAAACAATAAACATTACATCACGTCGATGCAACAAAAAAAATCTAGTGCAAGAGAAATAAACAAAGCATTAAGCTTAGGTAAAAGTAGGCGCACGCAATATTTTACGTCATCTATACTTATTTATATAATCTATATTAATATTATAAAGCTGAAGAGTTTGTTTCTTTGTTTGTTTGAACGCGCTAATCTCGGGAACCACTGGTTCGATTTAAAAAAATATTTCAGTGTTCGATGATACATTTATCGAGGAAGGCTATAGGCTATATATCATCACGCTACGGCCAATAGAAGCGGAGCACCAATGAAAAATGTTTAAAAAACGGGGGAAAATTATCACGCTACGGGCAATAGTAGACGTAAACGACGTTGCGTGGGTCAGCTAGTATATTATAAGAAGCATTACCTACCTAAATATTAGCACTAAATAGGATTGCATTTATTAATACTTATAAATATTACCTACTTTTTCAGCTTTAATAGAGAAATCAAAAGTAAAATTTTGGATTCGTCTCTCCTACTTTTACCAAAAATAAGCTTATATTTTGTACTTGAAAATGATTGTAGGGTATTTATTTCCAAATGGCAGATCTAAGTTTGTCAATCAATTTCTTTCGAAAATCCAGACAAGATGAAGCATCTATTTATATTATATCAATTTTTACGGGAACGACTAAAACATGCTCGATTTTTTAAAGAAACTCTGAATGTTTTAGTTAATAGTTATAAAGAAGAAAGCAACATACACCTTGCTATGTAATACCTACTTTCTTATTGATTCACATTAATGATGCAAACAAAAATAATACTTTTGACACTCACCTGTATTCTAGTGTTGAAGTGTAATACACCGGGACACTGTCGTAGCACCCTTGATCCCCAAACACAATAGTAGAATAAGTTGCAATCATACTCGTGGGGTAGTAACCAGTGAATATGTGGGTCTACAGGGCACCCATTTGGACGGAAATCAATACCCTGAGTTGTTGATGTAGTTGTTGTTGTTGGGGCCGGAGTAGTTGTGGTCGTGGTAGTTGTTGTTGGTGCGGGAGTTGTTGTGGTTGTAGTTGTTGTTGGTGCGGGAGTAGTTGTCGTTGTTGTAGTGGTTGTTGGAGCAGGAGTTGTTGTTGTCGTTGTAGTAGTCGTCGTTGGAGCGGGAGTAGTCGTAGTTGATGTGGTTGTTGTTGGAGCAGGAGTTGTTGTAGTCGTAGTTGTTGTTGAAATAGGTGTAGTCGATGTAGGAGGAACTACTGTTGGTGGAGGAGGTATAACTCTATCTTGACAGTCCACAAGCTGAGGCCATTCGCATCGCCATGTACTCAAGTCGAAATATAAGTTTCCAGGGCAATGTCTCGCCACAGGCCGGCCATAGACACAATGGTAGTACATGTTGCAATTCTCATGCCTCATTAAGTGTTCTATAGTCCAGTCATGTTCTTGCTCTGGTGGGCATTGGTCCACTCCCACCACATTTGCATCCGCAACATGCGCGAACGTGACGAATGCAACCAATAATAGCACAGTAAGTCCTGAAATTTAAAAAAAGTGCTTGTTAGGTACATTTATTTCTCGAAAAACACTGAACAGAATTTCATTTGTGAAATACACTAAAATTATTGCAAACATGTTATCTAACCTTTCATAGTCAGTTTTAAAAGACGCCAAAACAATTGTACGCCTCCTCTTATATACTTTGACCACATCAGGAAATAGATAAATTTTACTAAGTACACAAATAATTGTATTTTTCTGGTATTAAGATAATTAAATGCGATAAAAATCTTCGTCGTAATAATCCATAGCGATGACAAATTTAATCAAAGATGCAAGTAAATTATTTATTTAAACAACATTATTTCGTGGTTTTATATTACTTCTTGTTTTGAGCTTATAAATGTATTATTTAAGATTTTAAGTACATAAATGTGTAAGTATAAAAATGACTAGTACCTTTAATAAAATCACTAATATTGTGCCATTTTAGGCAAATGACAAAAATAAATATTGTTGGTAGATAGAGCCATGCTGATTTCAGTACGAACGGGCTGGTATCGACCGGGGCAGTACTACCCTCTCATTTGAAACCAACCTAAAATGACAGCTTTCGTGCTGTCGTGTTTTATTGGTGAGCGGGAGACCGGAGGCCCAATGATGCAGAATCTCAATAGGCCGCCGTAGTGTGGGTGTATGGCGTGCTGTATTGTCTGCATTCGCTATGACTATGGTGACCACCACTCTCAGTGCTCGCTAGTGATTTCCATAAGGCAGAGTAAAGTCACTTTGACAGGCCTATACATAAAAAAACAAATGGCACACTTTTTCAAGAAGTGTTTTATTTGGAAATAAATTATTCTTTTTCTCTATATATATATATATATATATATATATATATATATATATATAATATAAAGATATTTATATTTCAAATTGACATTTGTACTTTGATATTATTATATGATAATATATATTATTGATACTAGTTCTGAAACGCCTATAACTTACGGTGTGCCTCAGGTAAGCATCTTAGGCCCAAGCTTGTTCCTGGTCTACATAAATGATCTGTGCAACATTGAACTTGATCATGGAGCAATATTCTCATATGCTGATGATACGGCATTGGTTTTCTCATAGGACGATTGGCAGGATACATACCGCTTCGCTCAAAGGGGTTTCGATGCTGTCAATGGATGGTTAAACAAGTAAAATTTTAACAAAAACCGACTTCAGTGTTCGACTCGATTTCTCTTGGATGTCATCATCGGATCTTAATGTCCTTATCATGATACCACCGTTGGGACATCTCCTTTCCATTAAAAAAAGAATTATTAAAATCGGTTCATAAACGGCGAAGTTATCCGCGAACAGACATAAAAAAAACATATATACGGTCGAATTGAGAAACCTCCTTTTTTTGAAGTCGGTTAAAAATAATCTACTCACACTAAATATTACCAAGACCAAAGCAGTTGACTTTTCTATCCGCTCCGGAAATCTGTTGGACGATTCCTTACGAATTACGGTTAGCTCGTCTGTTAGTGAATCCTATTTTATAGAGAAGGTAACTTCTATTAAATATCTAGGTATCATAATTGACATAACCTAACCTTCAAAAATCATATAGAATATTTAGCAGGTAGAATACGTAAACTTATCTACATATTTAAAGAACTTCAACACTCTGCCGATCCTCACGTATTAAAAATGATATATACGGGTCTATGTCAATCGATCCTGGCGCTCTATGAATATTGCTAAGTCCTCACTGTGAGACAACTTTTTGTGTAAGCTACCGTGCTCAAGCAACACTCTCAAACCTACTACACCCCTGAATGTACTTGTCGCGGTCATCTTGTGACCATATCATTGCAAGTTAAAACTTCATTTAGTCGTAGATTCGTAGATGTATAAAAAACTGCACAAAATTTTAAATCTTTATAGTCTGAATATGCATCAATGTAAAACCATCATATCAGAATAGCTCTTGAGGAAATCATACAGGGAGACGGAAGATCTTCCCATTGTCATACAGTGATACACAGAGGCACATGTATACATACACACACACACACACGCGCGTACATACACCCGCACACACTATTTTTATTTAATTTCTTGTTAAATCTCGTTTATTTTATTTTTTTTCTAAAAATCATTGTATTTTCTTGTGCAACAATATTGTAACTATTTTAGTAATCTATTATTTTGAAACAACTAGTCGTGGTCCGAGTGGGGACCTGGTGTCCTGTAACACAGGTCGTTAAGACCTACTTCAGGCACCAGCGATCCACAACCGAAATTGTCAAAATTTAACGCTACTATGTAATTTCATTTTATTGAATTTCGGTTTTGGTGAACAAATAAATCATATCATTATTATTTTCGTGGGCGTAAATTAATAACAGGATACAAATCACAGAACAGATAATAAAGTTAGAATTATAATATGTATTTATTTCTCTGTTCTGTGACACAAACTAATAACCAATGCATTGACGGTCAGTGCGCTGGTTCACACTGTTTTACAAATATGAGTATATCACTTGTAATGCATATTTGTATAAAATTTTAACAAAATAAAAACCGACTTCAAGGTATCGACTCGATTTCTCTTGAATGCCATCATCAGATCTTAGTGTCCTTTTCATGGTACCACCGTTGGGATATCTCCTTTCCATTAAAAAAAGAATCATTGAAATCGGGTCATAAACGACGAAGTTATCGGCGAACACACATAAAAAAAAAACATCATGGCATCCAAGAGAAATCGAGTCGAACCTTGAAATCTATTTTTGTTAAAATTTTACTTGTTTTCCATTCAATTAAAAATTAAATTATAATTAACTTTAACTTTTTAAGGGATTTCATGTCATGTAATAGACGACACGGTATATTTTGCTCCATTTCCAGAGATATATTTAATGGTGTGTTAAGAAACATCTCTCTGCAAGTAATATAACCTATAGTGCCAGATCATGTTACGTCAGCAAATCTTAGAAGAACATATTCAATCTGATAACTTACACTATTTACTTTCCTGAACAAACATTGCGTAAAAACGTCCACATCCACCAACAGAGATGAAACCGTGTCTAGTGAAATAGAGAAATTTTTAACCATGGCAACAAACCTCCAAGGTTTAGTTTAGGGTTCATAAAAAAATAGGTATTATCATTTACCTAAACCTCTACCTTCTATGCAATAAAAAATGTGTAAGTAAACGCTTTTATGATTAGTACCTGAATGACCCAGTATTTTTTTTTTGGTGAATTTTCTGATAATGAATCTTAGCTGGATCGATTTATTTCCCCTGCATACTAATTTTCATGAAAATTGTTTGAGCCGTTTCCGAGATTCTTATTATCTATCTATATATATCAAACAGGAATGTGACTGACTAACTGACTGACTGACTGACATTCCCAGAGATCAACGCAAACCTCAAACCGCTGAACCTAGAATCCTGAAATTTTGCATGTAGGTTCTTTATATAACGTAAGTGAGCACTTAGAAAGAAATTTTTGAAACTTCATCCCTAAGGGGGTAAATCAGGGGATTAAAGTCTGCGTGAGCAAAGCCGCGTGCAAAAGCTAGTATAATATACCAGAATTGTTCATTTAAGGTATTTAAAAATTATAGTGATACTTACAAAGGTGCCAAAAAACGGTTTTGATCTTGATGATAAGAGGTGATGGAGCGTATGCAAACTAAATATCCTTACTTACTTTCGACTCACCTGCTCTAGATTATTTAACGGATATTAAAATATATTTGCTATAGACCGTTGCAAGTTGAAGGACTGTTTCTAAGAAGATCGTTTCGGCACATTAAATAATGGAATCAGGGCACGAATGTGTTGTATCCGCACTGTCTTCTAAGGCGGTGTTGACACATCACGAAATAGCTTGCCTCAAAGTTTCCAGGCGGCTAATTATATTTTGCTACTAGTCATCCAATTTTTATGTTTCATTTAAGAGTGAATACAATAAGTTACAATAATTAGTTACATATAAATTTTCTCGATCCGCCCCCGCATGGATCCTTGATATTGGAGACCATGGGTAATCAGTCTTCCAGAAACCATAATAGAGACAATTAAATGGTAAAGTTTATAAATTCAGGTTCTTTTCAATATCAACATCAAATCAATAACAAACTTGTGCTGCCACCTAGTAACCTCTACTGAAACAAGTTCTGTCTAGATTTACTCCGTACTTGTTAAATTCAACTTACAGATTATATAAATTTTTCGTTCGCAATTCCCAGGCACTGTCGAAGTCGCATGTGTTGCCCCCATCTATCACGCGATGGACCCGGCACCCGCACGGTGAATCCATGGAACGCTAAGAAATAGGTCTTTTCATATTATATATACATAGAAAACATCCAAACTCCCAAAAAACAAATATTTGCAGATCAAAAAAAAAATTTGATCCTCCACGGGATTCGAACCCGAAACCTCACATCATTCTCATACACTACCATTTTGACACCGAGGCGTCAATTTTACGTTATGGACGTTTTTTTTCCAAAAACTTCGTTCCAAAAAATGTATCCAATTTGGTGCAGTTGATCGGAAGTTATGCGCGTACATACATTTCGGCGATTCATTTTTATTTATATAGATAAAGAAGACCGTCCTCATGAAACTGATGCTGATGTTGATACAAATGTTTTAGTTGCTTTAGAACCTATCATTAATCTAGTTAAATAATCCAACAAATTATGCTTGATCATGTTATAATAGATATGTAATACGAAAATTTAACAGATTATAATCCAATCATAAAAAAATCTTTGTCAGGGTGTTAGAAATTTAACGTCATTGTAATGGCAACATTTTTGATTGTCATTTTTCTTGTTTGACGTTTGAGGTTAAGATGGTACTTTGAGACGCTTGGATCGGTCGAGCTGGGCTTCGTATTGACTGCCGGTTTAAGTTAATTTAATTGATATTTAGCTAATTTTCCAACGACTCGGTGTTTCGTCAGTTACCGTTATGATTGGTCTGGTTTGGACTCGCAAGTTTTAGTAGTCACGTTCAAATAGGCGCGATCCGCGATAGTTAAATCTGGTGTCTTGTAATTACGAGACTTCGGGAGCCCGCAAGCACTTTAGGAGTCATGTATGTGTGAACGCGGCAAGACAAACGGCAGTGGGGTACCCCATCAACGGCCGACGAGATCAAGGACATCACGCAACTCCAGTAAGTGCTTGATGCATTAGTTTAGAATAAGAACACGGTGAAACAGCCGTCAGTTCATTGTTCTCGCCAGTGAACTAGTATTAGCGATTGTATGCTTATAACATGGGCCTATAGGTATTGCAAACGTCACAAGGTGATCGCTGCATTGCGAGAGGATTGAACACAGTGTGTTGAAAGAGGTCAGTAGAAAATTATCTAATAATTTTTAAGCCAATATCTGTTACATTGGATACTTTAAAAAGAAATAAATCAGCTGCTATGGAAAGAGTGTTTTCCACCTTTGAAATTGTTCAGAGCAAACACTATATACTTGATATTGGCAGAAATCGCTGATACTTTTCGGCTGGTTGCCATTTCATCCAAAGAAGAGGTAAGCTAAAAAATAATTACGAAGGATTAGTTTCATTTTGTGGTTCATCTGGTTTACACTGTTTTAAGTATTTTTAACATGACAGATCTTCCTACTATACATATTTTCAAAATCAATCGTCTTTACTTTTGATTAATTATATTAAAACTTTTTAACCGACTTCCAAAAAGGAGGAGGTTCTATGTTCCACTGTATGTATTTTTTTTTTTTTTTTTTTTTTTTATGTATGTTACCTGATTACTCCGTCAGTTGTGGACCGATTTTGAATTTTTTTTTTGTATTCGACAGGGTATGCTTCCGTGGTGGTCCCATTGCCAGCATATCAGGATCTGAAGATGGGATCCCAGGGAAATCGAGGGAAACCCTCATTTTTTATAGGCACATACTATGTTTTTCGTATATTTTCTGAAGTTACACCGGTATTTGCGTCTGGTAGTCATCATTTTATGATGATGAGCTGATGATGTAAGGTAGCACTCCTTAACGGTTAGGAGTTGGAGAATAAATCTTTAAATATCATAGGTATATAAGTTACCTTTAGTCGTATTCTTACAAATTATTTAGGTAAGCTGATGATGGAAGGTGGAAGGTACAACTCCTCAACGGTTAGGAGTTGGAGAATAATTCTTTCAATTTCATACGTATCTAAAGACCTTCAGTCGTATACTTTCAAGCTATTTAGGTGAGCTGATGATAGAAGATTAAACTCTTCAACAGTTAGGGATTAGAGGATGATTTTAATATTACACGTACCTTAATTTGTATTCTTGATGATGAAATTTGATGAAATAATTCAACTTACTACTTACCTACGATTGTTTGCACTAAAAACTGTAAAATAAAAACTTTTTATAAAAAAAAAAATAACCGACTTCCAAAAACATCCAACGAAAACTCTCTGTCAAAAAACACTTAAAAGCGTAAAATAAACTGGTTCTTCATAAATTGCCTATACCTAATTCTTTATTCATTTAAATAGTAGTATTATAATGGGTGCTAGGTACCTAAAATCTGTTTGAAGTCGGTGCTAAGCCAAAAAGAATACAAACGAACAATTACAAAAGTCTAAGCGATAGTCACTTGGCACCGACTTCAAACAGATTTTAGGTACCTAGCACCCATTATAATACTACTATTTAAATGAATAAAGAATTAGGTATAGGCAATTTATGAAGAACCAGTTTATTTTACGCTTTTAAGTGTTTTTTGACAGAGAGTTTTCGTTGGATGTTTTTGGAAGTCGGTTTTTTTTTTTTTATTTCATTGAAGGATCTGTATATAAACTCTGTTGAGACTTTATAGACACTGTAAAGTATCGTAAGTAATTCAGTTTTTGTAGTTACGAAAATGTAACTAACTGCAACGAGTTGTGCAGAAAACAGCCATGCTGATTAATTGTTATTGCCGTTTTTTGCATAACTCGGTCCAATTATAGTATTAGTAATTTATTAAATTTATCGAATACTAGCTGACCCGGCGAACTTCGTATTTATTTGAATTATTTGTTTTTAAGTATCACCATTTTTATTTATTTGTTCTTAAGTTCGTCTCAAATTCCTGCCGGGACGAACGAAGTGTATTATTATATTAGTATTAGTATATTAGTATTATATAACACCCCCGGTTTTCTTTTAATTTTTTTTCATACAAACCTTGTCTTCACAATAATAAACACATAAAAAAAGAATTATCCAATTTGGTGCAGTCGATCGAAAGTTATGCTCGTACATACATTTTTGTGATTCATTTTTATAAATATAGAAGATTGATTATAATGTCGTGCAAGATTTGTTAACTTTTCGCATTTAGTGACGATTAAGTGAACTAAAATAAAATGTTATCATACATTCTTGACTTGTAATGTGATGATTGATGAATGAGCGTTACCAACGGAAACTTATGGAGTGAGGGTGAGCAGTGGAGGAAAGAATGTATATTTATTTATTTTACTTATTTATTTTTATTGTATATGTTACCGGCAATCTGTATAATTCAGGTATTTTATACACTACCTAGTCAATGTATACAACACCCGGGCGTCCAGGCAATGTATGAAATATTACGAATATCATTGTCCATTACATGCTTTGCCTAGGAATTCTTTAAGATTCCTACGGATTGTACAGAATACCTACTGATCCACAGGCAATGTGTAAACATAATAGATTTTGTTTTTTTTTTATTAATTTTATTTAACTACTTTCGTACCTATAAAATGACGAGCAAAGGAAACATGTTCCGATTGCTTTAAATCAACTTTATTAAGAATCATCATGGTTTAGGTTAGAACATGACCACTCCAGATCCCTTGTGTTGTTATAATCATTTGGATTGGATGATTTTGAGTGGATTGCTTTTGACCTGTACCCGTAGATAGCACTTTATCGGCTGCGCATTAGGCATTGTATAGAATACCTAGGCAAAGTATGAAATGAAAAATATTTTTATATTACTATTGTATAGAGTACTGGATTTTTACCATGGATTTAGCCACGCTTCGGCATGCATGGGAGATAGAAGACAGACATGCATG
Source organism: Diaphora mendica (assembly GCA_949125395.1). Taxonomy (NCBI): domain Eukaryota; kingdom Metazoa; phylum Arthropoda; class Insecta; order Lepidoptera; family Erebidae; genus Diaphora; species Diaphora mendica. The sequence continues at coordinate 19,142,794 of OX421313.1, read as the reverse complement.
GGCCGGCTCGACCGGAGTGATACCACGGTCTCACAGAAAACCGGTGTGAAACAACGCTTGCGCTGTGTTTCACCGAGTGAGTGAGGATACCGGAGGCCCATACCCCAACCTCTCCGCCCATCTCCTTCCCATCCCACAAAGGCCGGCAACGCAGTTGTGACACAACAGTCGTCGGACTTATCGCTCACGGTGATTTCTTCCAGACAACAATAACACGGACAAATGTCGAATTGAGAAATCCTAATTTAAATCTTAAGCTGGTCTGATAAATTTTGTTTTGGTATAGTTAATTTAAGGCGGAATATTTATCAAAAATCATAATAAACACTCATAATTCCATAAATTTACTTTCGATTAAGTTGAATTACGGAAGGTCTTATCTTAAGCTTTAAGTCTATTAATATTTTTAGTGCATAAACACATCAGCTGCATTTATATTTTTAATGTCAGCGATTAGTGATTATACGAAAACAAAATAGAGGACAAAAACATCCAACGAAAACTCTCTATCAAAAAACACTTAAAAGCGTAAAATAAACTGGTTCTTCATAAATTGCCTATACCTAATTCTTTATTCATTTCAATAGTAGTATTATAACGGGTGCTAGGTACCTAAAATCTGTTTGAAGTCGGTGCCAAGTGACTATCGCTTAGACTTTTGTAATTGTTCGTTTGTATTCTTTTTGGCTTAGCACCGACTTCAAACAGATTTTAGGTACCTAGCACCCATTATAATACTACTATCTAAATGAATAAAGAATTAGGTATAGGCAATTTATGAAGAACCAGTTTATTTTACGCTTTTAAGTGTTTTTTGATAGAGAGTTTTCGTTGGATGTTTTTGGAAGTCGGTTTTTTTTTTTTATAAAAAGTTTTTATTTTACAGTTTTTAGTGCAAAAAATCGTAGGTAAGTAGTAAGTTGAATTATTTCATCAAATTTCATCATCAAGAATACAAATTAAGGTACGTGTAATATTAAAATCATCCTCTAATCCCTAACTGTTGAAGAGTTTAATCTTCTATCATCAGCTCACCTAAATAGCTTGAAAGTATACGACTGAAGGTCTTTAGATACGTATGAAATTGAAAGAATTATTCTCCAACTCCTAACCGTTGAGAAGTTGTACCTTCCACCTTCCATCATCAGCTTACCTAAATAATTTGTAAGAATACGACTAAAGGTAACTTATATACATATGATATTTAAAGATTTATCCTCCAACTCCTAACCGTTAAGGAGTGGTACCTTACATCATCAGCTCATCATCATAAAATGATGACTACCAGACGCAAATACCGGTGTAACTTCAGAAAATATACGAAAAACATAGTATGTGCCTATAAAAAATGAGGGTTTCCCTCGATTTCCCTGGGATCCCATCATCAGATCCTGATATGCTGGCAATGGGACCACCACGGAAGCATACCCTGTCGAATACAAAAAAGAAAATCAAAATCGGTCCACAACTGACGGAGTAATCAGGTAACATACATAAAAAAAAAAAAAAAAAAATACATACAGTGGAACATAGAACCTCCTCCTTTTTGGAAGTCGGTTAAAAATTGTAAAAACAACACTCTGTACTTTCGAAATGCCATTCGTGCAATGAACGGAAGATGTAATTGTAACAGTGATTATGTTTTTCAAGGAAACACTCAGCGTTTCTATACTTTTTCTCATTGTAGCGATCACGAAAGTCATGCGGAGAGTAAGTAGAGCCAAGTGGGAGAGCCACGCTTCGGCATGAATGGGCCGGCTCGACCGGAGTGATACCACAGCCTCACAGAAAACCGGTGTGAAATAGTGCTTGCGCTGTGTTTCACTGAGTGAGTGAGGATACCGGAGAGCCCTACCCCAACACCCTCCCCCTATCTCCCCCTCCCCCATTCCCCCAAAGGCCGGCAACGCAATTGTGACGCCTCTGGTGTTGCAGGTGTCCATGGGCGGCGGTAATCGCTTACCATCAGGCGATACCTCTGCTCGTATTCCATTAAAAAAAAAGTACAAAATATATTTTAAGAATAAATGCTTCTCAAGCCTAGGCGAGTCACAGATTTTGCGATAATTTAATGTAAAATGTTTAAAACAAGACTTATTAAGCTTTTTATTAACTTGCAATGTATGTGTATGTATGTATGTATGCTTGTATGTTCGGGTGGAATCTTGCAACTCAATTTTGAAGCAGATATCTTCAACCGATTTTGCTGAAATTTTGCAAGCATATGTATACAGCGTGACAATACAATATTATAATGACATGGAGCTGATCTGATGCTGGAGCTGGAAGGTGGCCATAGGAACTCTGTAAAGAAACGTCGCAAAATCATCGAGTTTGAACTCGTTTGTTTCGTCTCGAGGCATTCTAGCAAATAAAAGCTTGTTTTTAAAAAGCTTTTTAATTTAATGTCTAATAATCTCTATTGTCTAATGAAATTCTTTCATCATAGACGTAGGCAGAAAAAGTAAAACTACACGTACCATACTTATTTTCGCTTTAACAATATACAACAAAAACATTTTAATTACAAATTAAAGTTTTATGTGTAATTGAGTTACAAATATCAAATTTGAGTTTGTACTTCAAATACACCTTTCAATTTTATCAGTGGACCGTATTTGATATGTGTCGAGTTATTATTATTATTCCTCGTCCTCCTTGTATGATATGCTCAATTCTGAGAGTCGCGACCCCTATTTGTAGTCATCCTGAGAGTGATAGATTACCACCTGATCCTGGGATGAGCAGTGAGTAGGCCAGCATGAATTGTAGTACTGAGAGTAGAGGAAACTGAGACTCTGGGTCTTTTTCCTTCGATCTTAACCGTCACCATCATCTTCTTGAGCTTATCACCTGCCTTCCTCGCAATGTGAGCTAAGTATTCGAGGACAGACGCTCACGAATATTCCGTTATTATTACGACTTTGTTACTATGGAAATAAAAACTAAGTATGCTAAGCTTCATTCCAACGGCCACCACTGCAGCCGCCAATACTGGTGGTCGTTGAGACAATTTCAGCCTCTACAATTGAAGGGGTTGGGACCATCTGTAAAAAAATAAACCTTATTCCTAACGACCACCATAAAACTGGTTGTGACAAAATTTTACATCAATACAATACAAAAAATAACATCCTCACTTTAAAGGTATGATGGCATCAAGAGGTGGCATTTACCTCTAATGCCACCTCTTGGTTTTAGAGGTGGTCGTTGGTAATCTACATCTCAATAAAAATGTGCGGCTTGGCTGTTTCGTTACTTCAGAAACTAAATATTCCCATAACCATTACTTCTGAAACTAGATATTTGCAAACACAAAAGGCGTTCGTTTCGCCTTCGTGACGGGACCGAAACGGCCGCTACATTTTTATTGAGATGTAGAGTTTGTGAAGTTAGGATTGGTAGAGTTAGGGCATGTAGATTCAGAAGCTTGGCTCTACATGAGATTTGATACCTTTTTGTCAGGGTAAGCCATATGCAGTCGTCTTGGCAACATTTTACATGAAAATGTTTTTGGTGGGAATTCATTTGTTCCTAAACGCTTTCAGTGGTTGCGGCCAGGAACAGATGTAAAATTTTATCCCAACGGCCACCAGTGGTGTCAGTTATATTGGTAGCCGTTGGGAACAAGGTTTTATTTTTTACATTTATTCCCAACCGTCGTCACTTGTAGTGGCAGTTTTAATAGTGGCCGTTGGCCATAAGCAGTAAAAATAATTACACAGAGTTTGATCCTGGATTCTTGAGGCTGGCCGTCATGTGATTTTAGTAGGAACCGGGTCTTGCAACACCGTGATGGGACCCCGGGAATTGAATAGCCGACGGGAGGATTTTCCACTCCGTCACCAATTAAAACGTCACACGTGGTCGGAACACGTTGAAGACTTGCACGTGTTCTGTATTTAAGTATCTGTACTACGCATTCACTATCTTTGTTTGTTCATTAATTAAATAGAGGTTATGCCTACGTCATAAAATATTTGCTTAATCTTACGATGACTGTCGCAATCGATATACTTTGGGACATGATTAAGCCGTGTAATCATGAATGTAATCATTTTGAAGCGGCCTAGATAGATCCCTACCGTTTTTTTTTGTAATTTGTACTCATCAGTCAACGTCCAGTATCCCTGGGACGTCTTTGTGATTAAAACAGATTCGATGATTTGGGCTATCTAATACAGAAATATTTCCTGTCCCTATTTACTAATACTTCCTGAGATTAGCGATTAAAATATATATAAATAAATAAGATATTTAAAATAGTTTTAAGTTAACCTTGTAACTACATAAGCTGGTGTACAATAAAGAGATTTATTATTATTATTCTCTTTATTACATTAAATATACATATTAATTACATTTTTAAATATAAATATAAAAACAAATACATTTAAAAATATAAAAAATAGTAGACCACCGACCTCGGGTACAGGGACCAAGAAACCGGTGGTTAGGGCTCAAGAGACACGAACCTCCTCACAATACGAGCCGTGTCAAGGAGGACTGCCTTCTGCATCAGACCCTTGATCCAGCCCTCTAACGTGAGCCTCTTAAGATGTTGGTCGAGGCTCTTGGCTATCAATCCGTGAGCAGATACAACTATCGGAACAATGATTACCGAATCCACATTCCACATATCGACAATCTCGTGAGATAAATCCAAACATTTTATTTGTTTTTTTTTTCGACTTTCACGAGATTCTCGTCATGAGGAACGGCGATATCGATAATCATTGCGCGGCGCTCTACTCGATCTATCATCACAATACTCGGCTTTTTGGCAACAATAGTCCTGTCTGTGATAATAGATCGATCCCAATATAACGTAGCACGACCATTCTCGAGAACTGGATCGGGCACATACCTGTAGTATGGCACCTCCGAATTCACAAGTTTGTATTTAAGGGCAAGGTGTTGATGTACGATCCTGGCTACTTGGTTGTGCCTGTGCAAATATTCGCCGTTAGCAAGACGAGAACAACTAGAAATAATATGCCTGATAGATTCTCCAGGACGGTGACATGCCCGACAGATGTCGACCGTGCCATCCTTCAGGATATACTTCCGATAGTTATTCGTCATGATAACTTCGTCCATAATCGCACAAACAAAACCTTCGGTTTCTCCGAAGAGATCACCATATCGTAGCCAGGAAGTTGAGGCCTTGAAGTCTATATCGGGCCCATTAAGAGCCCGATAAAACCGACCGTGAAGTTCTTTGCCCTTCCATACCTCCCTGCGATCATTAGTACTAAGTACTACAGGTTTGCGCCAATTCTCTTTAGCCAAAGCGAGCGGAGTGAGTCCGGTATCCACTGCAACTACATTACGATGCACTCCCACATCAGTGTGAAGAAAATATTCTCTAAGATTGTATATCTCGCGATTGTGTAGGGTCTTGATATTTGATAGACCACGACCCCCATACTTTCGCGGGATATACAACCTCATAACCGATGAACGTGGGTGATGCATTCGGAATGCAGTCAGCAATGTACGGACTCTCCTGTCAAGGGCATCTAATTCGGTCTGAGTCCATCTAAGTACACCAAAGGAATACATCAGAACCGGCATGACCCAACTATTGTAGGCCCGCACTTTGTTACCGCCTGATAAAAGACTTTTAAGTACTTTTTTCAGGCGGCCAAAGAAACGTTCCCGCAACGTTTGTTTCATGTCAGCTTCTGGTATTCCCAAGGACTGTGAAAAACCTAGATACTTGTAGGTTTCGGTGGCAGACAGAGATCGAAGTTTTGTGGTATCTGAAAGCTCTACTCCTTCAGATTCCACAATCACTCCCTTCTTTACATACATGACTGCACACTTGTCTATACCAAATTCCATCTTGATAGAATTACTAAAGTTTTCAGTGACCTTTAGTAATGCTGTCAATTGTAATTTAGTGGGGGCAAGTAGTTTCAAATCATCCATATAAAGGAGGTGAGATATAACTCGATCATCTTTCTGCAACCTAAAGCCTAACCCTGAACCCTCTAATAGAGTGCTGAGAGGGTTCAAAGCTAGGCAAAACCACAAGGGACTCAGACTGTCACCTTGAAAGATGCCCCGCTCGATCTTTATAAGTACGTCGTTCATCGTAGACTGCCGACATCCTGGATAGCGAAGTACTGTTCTCCATTGCCCCATACACGACTTCAAGAAAGTGCTCAGAGTTGTATCAATTTTATACAACTCCAGCACCCTTAAAAGCCATGTATGTGGAACCGAGTCATAAGCCTTCTTGTAATCTATCCAGCATGTCGCCAGACTCTTACGATTACGACGTACCTGCTGGCTAATGGTCATGTCTATTATAAGGAGCTCTTTAGTGCCACGGGTCCCACTTCTACATTATTATTATTAGCGCGTTAAATTAAACAAACAAATTCTTCGCCCTTTTTGGTATAGATTTTTATGTAGAAAGAATATAGAAGTATGATTAGTAGTCTGGTTACGATTGTAAAGGCTCTAAATAGGTGAAAACACAAACCATGTCTGAGATATGTGTGAAGTTCTTGGTGTGCCCGTTTATCTTGAAAAAAATGCAACAACATTCAAAATGTCAACTTGTCAACAACTTCATTAAAGTTATGAAAAACATCGCTACGTCGATTCGATTTAGGAAAAAATAGGTATTTGTTAAGACCGGTTAGTTCGTGGTCACACGCCTATAAGGGAGAAGCGATGGGGAAAACCCTGTGGTGACTACAAATGATTGAACTCTATTAGTAAACTTGATTAAATTGAAGATCAAGTGCTACTATTTACTATTACAATATTCTTTTTAAGGAGCTGGTATAAATTTTTGAAGAGAAAACTTCTTTGGCCGCGTTAAGCACTTTTTGGTAGGGGAAAATCTTATCGGTTCGCGTCACCGACATGCTAATGTTTGATATTGATAATTTAAGTTTTCACTTCTATCGGCAGTCTTTATAACTGTTTTTTTAAATCGGAAAGGTGGTAAACATGTAATTTTTTCGAACTGTTTCTAGAACCTGATTTTCTTTAGTCCCCATAATTGTTCAATCGAGATAAGAAACCAAAGGATAGAAATTGTTTAACACCAATAAATTTAAACTTTAATATAATGTGGATAACAAAACTTTGCCCTCCAAGGCTGTCGTGATTCAGGCCTACTCTGCCATAAAGACTAAAATGACACTACTAGTCTGTATCGGAGTTTCTACGAAGCTAGACACATTCTTCCCAAGGGTCCAGGACAGCCTCCCCATTCCTCCGACGCAATCGTACCGGCAATTCTGGTCCGACGAGCGCGAGGTTTCGGAGAGAGAGCTGGAACGAACCGTATGGCGGTTGGCTTTCCGCAACACTGCGCCTGGGCTTGATGGTGTTCCAGGTCATTCTGTCGGTTCTGGAATTCAAACTGAGGCAGATTTTCACTGAGTGTTTCGGCCTCGGTATTATGAAAAAGTAAGGAAAGGCTGCAGATTCTCCCTCTGCGTTCCGACCGATATGCATCTTGAACGAGTCGTGGAACCTCTTTGAAAGAGTCATCTCTGACCGTATTAGCGGGCACCAGTCGCGAGTAGGCCCTGATCTATCGAACTGCCAATTTGGATTCCAACGGGGACGCTCGACAGTGGACGATATTAGGTGTGTTGGGAGCGTAGGACAGGGAGCGCCCTGTCAGGGTCAGCGGTCCGACCGGGGAAGTGAGGGGGGGGTGTTGACAGTTAGCCTTGATATCGTTAACACTTTCGGCACCCTTCCTTGGCGGGGCGGCCCTTGAATATATTACGAGGCCGCCTTACCTCCGTGCTGTCATAAAGGCCTATCTGCGCGACAGGTCAGTAAAGTTTATCAATCGGAACGGAGTGGGAATTCGCAGGGAGGTGTGTTGTGGTGTTCCCCAGGACTCCGTATTGGGCCCATTGTTATGGGACCTTCGCACTAGTCTGCCCTCTGGCCTCAGTGTCGCCTGCTATGCAGAAGATACCCTAATACTGGCTAGAGGGCAACGCTTCGAGGAGGTGCTTCTGCTCGCCGAGCAAAGGGTGGCTTGGGTCGTGGATAAGATTCGTGAGCTAGGCCTGATGTTGGCGCCTCCATGGCTTACGTAAGCGCCAGAAACCAACCAGATCGACCTCCGGGTGGATGACACTGAAGTCACAGTGTGTCTACAGGTGATCTCGATCTGTGATTGAACCTGACCGTCAGCCGGTATGAGAGGGTTCCGTGGTTTCTCTCGAGCCAATCCTCCATAATGGCTGATACTTCCACAATAACGGCGTGGCCAAAATTATTAACCTCGTCCACAAATACTGATCACAAAATCATGTTAAAAACACAAGCCTTTTTAACCGACTTCAAAAAAGGAGGAGGTTATCAATTCGACTGTATTTTTTTTATGTTTGTTACCTCATAACTTTCGACTGGGTGAACCGATTTTGATGATTCTTTTTGGAACGAAGTTCCTTATCGCGCGTTGCGAAAGGGGGCTAGACGGACTAAGACCAAAAGTTGTAACGACACTTTTCGCGCCAAAAGTTGTAACGACACTTTTAACATTGAGTTGACGTCATAGTGCTGGATACTCAACGTTTAATATAACAAACTGATTGCCAACGTCCATAACATGTTGAATACACCGGTTCTCGTCAGATCACCGAAGTTAAGCAACATCGGGCGTGGTTAGTACTTGGAGGGGTGACCGCCTGGGAATACCACGTGATGTTGGCTTTTTGCATTTATTTACAGAAAATATATTTTTTTATAGTATATTTTGTAAAGTCTGATTATTTCTAAAATAATTTGAGTATTTTATGATTATGCGCATTTTTATAGATTCGTCATGTCTGTCTGTCCGTCCGTATGTCACAGCCACTTTTTTCCGAAACTATAATTTTGAAACTTGGTAAGTTGATGTATTCTGTGAACCGCATTAAGATTTTCACACAAAAATAGAAAAAAAAGCAATAAATTTTGCGGGTCCCCATACTTAGAACTGAAACTCAAAAATTTTATTTTCATCAAACCCATACGTGTGCGGTATCTATAGATAGGTCTTCAAAAATGATATTGAGGTTTCTAATATCATTTTTTTCTAAACTGAATAGTTTGCGCGAGAGACACTTCCAAAGTGGTAAAATGTGTCCCCCCCCCCCCTGTAAATTCTAAAATAAGAGAATGATAAATCTAAAAAAAATATACATATGGACATTACTATGCAAACTTCCAATGAAAATTGGTTTGAACGAAATCTAGTAAGTAGTTTTTTTTAATACGTCATAAATCGTAAACTGCAATTTACCTTTAATTCAATCAACACAAATATTAAAATAAAATAAAAATTATATTATGTTACTTGCTGCTGCGGAACCCTTCATGGGCGAGTCCGCCTCACACTTGGCCGCTTTTTATTAGTATTAGCATATCAAATATATATATATATATATATGTGTATATTTATATAAACTTCGTTCCATCCGGGTGTCCCTTGACACCTCTCAAGTTTTTTTTTTTGAAAGCTGGTGCTTCCCATGTGGTACCATTTCAATTTGGTCCAGTTCTGACATGTCATCCATGAGAAAACCATATAAGTCTTCAATTTGCATTAATTATGTGCACGACAAATTGACGAATAACTCAATATCACGCCAACAGATTTCGATGAATCTTTTTTTATTTGAAAGCTGGTGCTTCCTGTGTGTACCCAATTTAATTTGGTCTTTCTTGAAATCGTTTTTTTTTTTAATTTTGTATTATTTATATCTGCTATTAAATTTGGTTTTCTATTTAAATGTTTATAAATACTAGTTATTTTTCACCAGTACTAATAATGGTGATGTGGATTGTCACTCGAGTTACACATTTACTTTGGAGTATTATAAATCAAATTTGTATAGTCCTGGATAACGCTACTTTATTAAAGTGAATAAAGATTTAATTAAAGAAAGATTCCGATATCCAAAAATATGGGATTTGTTATAAAAGAAATAAAGTTGTAGTGTAAATTACATATACAAGAGACAACATCTCATAATATAACGTTTACATTAGGTACACAACTTACATACACAAGTTACACACATTTATTAAATAATATTAAAATCAAATGTGTGCTATTTCATAACAAAGAGTCGGGTTCTATTTTCTGTTCATCCACGTCTTAGGGGTCAGTCAAGCATTTGGCTGAGTTCAAACTACGGCCTGCCCGGGAGTGTGCAGCCGGCGTCCCACACCCAGTCGCAAACCTGAAAATATAATAGAATATTAATTAACCATAAGAAATATAAAAAAAACTGAGTTTTAAAATAACCGGGGCTCTATCTCTCCATGCTCAATGTCAAGACTCGTCTATTTATTTCATCATAAATACTTTTATAATTTTTCATATATTACAACATACCAGCTGACCCCCGCAACGTCGTTTGCGTTACTTTTCAATAATTCTCGACTTCTATTGGTCTAAGCGTGATGTTAACTGTCATATCGCGAGGTGATCGCGTTTTAAAGAACGTGTAAATCTGTTAGATAGTTTTAGAGTTCATCGTGAAGAAGAAGTGGAAGAATAATGGACAGCTCGTCTATAAGACTTTTTTTACTAAAACCATTTATTTCTGTGGAACAATTCCACACAAATTCGATTCGAATATTCGATAGTCACAATTTTTTGCAAAAGAAGAACCGACTTCACGAACTGGACGAAATTGAAATGGGAAAGCTTTCAAATAAAAAAGGAATCATCAAAATCGATTCACCCAGTCCAAAGTTATGAGGTAACAAACATAAAAATATATATATATACAGTCGAATTGATAACCTCCTCCATTTTTGAAGTCGGTTAACAAAAAAAGATAGTGAGTTTCTTGAAGGAACGGAAAAAATAGCATTTCATACGATACACGTAGTGTTTACTTCGAGAGATAACTGTTTTATTAGATTAGATTACTAGTTATTGAACTTGAAATGAAACTTCCTTTAATTCGTTTTACGGAAGACATTAGATTAGCTGTCCGTCTGTCAGTATTAGTGTCGATCCTCTAGACCTCTTTTTTAAGGAAAAAAATCAAAAAGTTTTATTTCAAGTAGAAGGTCTACTTGAAATAAAACTTTTAAATTATTTTTTTCGGCGCTTTCGAAACGTTACATTAATGTCTCTTATACTGGGTTGATAAACCTGGTACTAACCCTGGGTTGATAATTATGATGAATGGAAACGACAGCAAAGTTACACTTTGCTGTCGTTTCCGTTCATTATAATTTCCCAGGTTTCCAAAAAAGGGTTAAAACATTGAATTATCAATTCCCGGGATGTGCGAATGCCAGACTTGTGTGATTTTTAGACAAAGTTTAAATGTTTAAGTTAGACCCTTTAACTAGAAGTTATCATAACATATCACAGCACTACATAAATAAGGCATACTCTCTATTTTACGTACATTTATCATTTGCATACAAAAAAAAACAAAAATTTTGACACTCACCTGTATCGTAGTATTGAAGTGTAAATTACCGGGACACTGTCGGAGCACCTTTGATCCCCAAACACAATAGTAAAATAAGTTACAATCGTACTCGTGTGGTAGAAGCCAGTGAATGTGTGGGTTTACGGGGCATCCGTTTTCTAGAAAACCAGGAGCTGTTGTAGTAGTAGATGGGGTTGTTGTAGGAGCGGGAGTTGTTGTAGTTGTCGTTGATGTAGTTGTAGTTGGAGCTGGAGTAGTTGTGGTCGTTGTTGTAGTTGTTGTTGGAGCTGGAGTGGTTGTAGTCGTAGTAGTAGTTGTTGGAGCAGGAGTAGTCGTAGTTGTTGTAGTTGTTGTAGGAGCTGGAGTTGTCGTAGTCGTAGTTGATGTAGTTGTTGTTGGAGCAGGAGTTGTTGTAGTTGTTGTTGGAATAGCTGTAGTCGTTGTTGGAGGAACAACTGTTGGTGGAGTAGGTATAATTCTATCCTGACAGTCCACGAGATGAGGCCATTCGCATCGCCAAGTAGTCAAGTCAAAATACAAGTTTCCAGGACAATCTCTCGCCAGAGGTTGGCCATAGACACAATGGTAGAACATGTTGCAATTCTCATGCCTCATTAAATGTTCTATACTCCAGTCATGTTCTTGTTCAGGTGGGCATTGGTCTACTCCCACCACATTTGAACGACTGCAGATTCTGCCATCCGCAACATGCGCGAATGTGGCACATACAACCAATAATAGCACAGTAACCCCTGAAAAAGTTTGAAAAGCACTTGTATATCACTTGAGAAACATTTTAAATAATTAATTAGACACAAATAGATAAATTGATTTTCCACTAACCTTTCATAATCAGTTTTAGAATCAAAGAGACGAATAAAAATCGTACTAAACCTCTTATATACGTACATTCAATAAGCATAAATAAGTATATGAGATTAATAGATAAATTACAGTACGACACTATATGGATTTTTCTTGTATATACGATAAGCAAATACGATAATAATCATTATCGTAATAATTCATAGCGATGACAAATATTATCAAATTTGTTATTTGATTAAATTAATTCAAACACTATAGTTTTGTGTTAATGATTTCTTGATTATATTATAAAGTATGTAAAATTATTAAATAGATTTTGCCGCGTGTATGTCGGTTATCGCGACAAAGAATAACTTGTGTCCTTCTTTTAGGTCCAATCTGTATCTATACTGAAATTTATTAAAATCGATTCAGTGATTTAGCCGTAAAAACATAACATAGACCGACAGAGTTACTGGAATTTATCATAATTATTAGGATGGAAGTATGAACAGTATGAAAAAAATTGGTTGTCTGTAAAGTCGGGTTACGGACGATAGTTTAACGTGATTCATAACAAAACATTGATGAAATAATGAGAGATAGATATCAGATAGGTCAGTCCTCAGTACAATTAGCATAACGGGACAATGAGCGCAACGGGACAAAGAGTCATCCTTTATCGTGCGTGCAGTCGGCGTTCATCGGTTTATTAGACGTTGTCACGTCAAAAGTTATATTTTATAGTAAGTTCTAATGTTTTTACTCCTTCAAAATTCTGAGAACCGACTTCAATATGCCAATCATCGTCACATCATCTTACTACCTTTTTCCCTAAGTTATATGAAGTCGGTGCAATGAGTGCTCTTTTTCCAAGCTCCTTGAACCTGCGTCATCCTCTTTAAAACACTTTTATTTTAAATGAACTTGCCAAAGTGACTCTAATTTGTCTGCTGCAAACCATGAACAGAAAATACATACATATACATTTATTGTGTTTCTTTAATTTACGAAAAACTTTTGGCCTTTGCTTTACTAACCGGTAGCCTGGCTGACACCAACTCTAATTAGTAATGTAACGATTTTCTATGCGAAACAAAAGAGATCTACTCGTATTTTCCAACCAAATATCTTAACAGCATTTTCTCTGTAGGACTGCTATAATTACCTTCGATTGCCTTTCCCTTTCGTGTAGATTGAACCAGGCATTTGCAAAATTAAAAAATTGTTGTTAGTAACAAAGTCACATTCTATTAAATTGTAAATTTTGCAATGCATCTGCTGTCTGTGTGTCTTACACATGACTCTGTTTTTTTAACGATAACAGTTGCATATTTTCTTTTATTTTCATAAAATAGTTTTAGATTGTTCATTAAAATAATTTAAATTAGTATTTGGTTTTAAATTTTATTATGGAATCGACTGTATTACGACTAATCTAGATTAAGACAAATCTACGACTGAATACGACAAATATAGAAAAAACGATATGAATGATAGTTGGAACCCTTGTTTATTTTTTGCCACAGGGCCTTTGGTTACCTAGCTACGCAACTGGTAACCAACCCTGGAGCATCAAGGCGAACATTAATCATTTGCTCTGTGTCTAGGTGGTGTGTGTGATGTAGTACAAGTATACTAGACTCGGCCCGGCTCTGCACGGAAGTCTTTGGAATTCTCGGATTAAAATATACACATATTACACATATAAACCTTCCTCTTAAATCACATATATTACTGAAAACTGCATTAAAGTCTGTTGACTACGTTAAACGATCTAAGCGCACAAGAACTGAAACGACTTCATTTTATAATATGTAAAGATGTATGTTCATCATCAGCTAGGTCACACAGCAACAGTGTGTGGGAAGTGTGAATTATTATAGTTATTTATTTATTTAAACTTAATGCACATGATGTACATAGGGCTCCCACACATAACTGCGAGCTCGCAAATATCTGCGTCGTGAATTCGCGGTTATGTGTAGTCTAGGAGCCCATATTCGGACTTAATGCCATGGGGCATTCTCTAGCAGTCAAACATTAGGTGATGTAAAACTATGATGCGGTAGGTGCAAAAATTAAATATTAGGAAATTAAAAAACATAAGTGTGTTTGTGTCTAATACCATTAACTATTGTATTAGACACAAACTCATTGCTACATGTTATAGATAGATAGATACAAACATAGAAATCAAGATACCTACTGAAATAATGCATACATAAATTTAATTTTTTTTTTTTTTTCTTTAATTTTATATAATGTATATTGTAAACAAATATATTTTATTATAGGTTAACAACATGAACTCCTATGGTTAGACAGTGTTCCAAAGCAAATTTATTTGCTTTACTTTTTTCAGTTTACATAAATGTCAATCGCTTATCTGTTTTTTATTCGGTACTTGATCGGATTACCATTAAGATTACTATATATTATTACAAAAACCATTTAGAACACTCTAGATAGTAAACAAGCCATCGCAAATAAAAGAAAACTTTTCTGCGTACTGCAAAAGGAAATAGTACTTAATTAATTTGCTAATCTAATTTAAAAGCAGTTCCTTTGTAAACTGATTATGAAATTATGATAGGCTATTTGATAAACTATCATGACACTGACTACCAACATTTTTAAGCAAAGAAGATAACATTTTTGTTTATGCAGATACTACGCCTATATCTAAACTAACTTGTTATTGTGTTTACTTTTATAAGTACTCAATCTCCAAAATATTTTATTATAAATAATACGCTACGCTGACACTGTGTATGGTCCCCGTCTATTAGCTAGAACAGAACGGCTCATTCAAAGGGTTCAAAATGCATGTGGTAGGTTCTGCTTTTTAATTCCATGCAGAAGTCATGTTACTCCATTTTTAAATAAATGTGCTATGCTCAAAATGAAATCGAGTCGCAAACTTCATCTTGCATGCCTGGTTTTTGGAGTGATTAAATTTAGGGAACCTCCTTACTTGTACCAAAAATTAGAATTTGCATCGTGTAGCAGACAGTGTGCACAACCGTTATCCATTCAAAAGCACAGTACCTCTGCGTACACGGGAACCTTTCGCTATGCAGCATCCAAAATATGGAACATTATACCACCCCCCATACGCAAATTAAACACTCTAAACACATTTAGAGCACACTTGCGCCAATACCTTACAAATACACAGAGAGACATTGGCAATATTAACATCAACACATCTTTAATTTAAATAGTCACATTAGACTATTCTGTGTGTGTAGGTTGTCATGCTTCGTACTTATTATGTTTCTTTTGTTTATTTCTTTAATTGTAAATTACACCTTGTTATGATTTTCTCAGAATATGTAATTTGTATGTTGTTGTATTTGTTTTAACACGTTCAGTGCGAAACGAGGCTTGAAACACCTCGTCCGTGTCTCGTCGTTATAGCGGTAAGGAAAAACTTAAACTTCTTTGTCGTGCGAGAGGCGTAACTTCCGTCTGGTTCAGTCTAGGAAAGAGATAACTTTATATCTGAGATGTGCTATTGATGCCGAGTTTTTTGGTATACCTACCTTAATACCAGGTTTTTAGGACTCGTACCGCACTGAATAAATAAAAGTTTAATACAGTGCGTTACGAGGTTGCGAACACCTCGTACCCCCGCACTAGCTTCACGCGGTTAGTGTTGTGCAAAACGTTGAACGCTGCGCCCTCGACTATATAATAGGATGTCGAAACGTTGCCGAAGAAAGTTAATTAATAATATTATTGATGATGAAGAGGAATTGGGTGGTAAATCTAATTCAAAATTACCGATATTTGAAAAACAGGTAAATTTCCAATCAACATTTACAAATTATACTCAGACTAAGTGAAATAATTATGTGGAGATATAATAAATGAATTCCAGCTATGTATATTTAAAATATGGCGTATAAATACAATATATAATATAATAAATTATACACTGTAATGTATTGTATGCATGTATAGTTAGAGATTACAATATAATAACGCTTTCTATCCTTGTTCCTTGTGTTAAGTATTTTGATACTATTTCATTATTTATACTGCTGTGCCTGAGGTCCCGGGTTCGAGTCCCGAGTCGGGCAAAGTGTTATTGGGTTTTTCTATAAGGAAATTCCTAGTAGCAGCAAGGAGACTGGTAAATACGTGCCCAGTAAACGGCAATAGGCTCGCCACCTATTACGTGGGACTTAAAAATAATTGGCGAAATGAGTATCTATAATACACCTCTGCCTACCCCTTCGGGGATACAGGCCTGAGACTATTTTATGTTATGTAACATAATTGATATGTTTATAAGGTAATTGTCACTAGGCTAGACGAGTACGTGTTTGTCAATCGGAATTATAGAAGAGGAGATGTGTAGGATGCTACGAAAAACTTCGCACCTTCTTATCAAGTCGTGAGGCTGACAAAAAAGTAAAGAAAATTTTCACAGAATGTATCGGTTGCAAAAAATATTATTGTTTGACCGGTTTTAATGAAAAGCATCCATAAGTAACTACAATTAAATAAAATCAATATTTTTATTTCCCATCACTAAACAATATGAAAAACTGCCCTTTTTCAGTGCGGTAAGGGTACATAAGACCCCACATTTTATTTTACCTATAGAATCTAAACCAAATAATCTGCCCACAGGCGGCAGCAGATTTAGGTTAATCAACTCATTGATAATAATAATCGCGACAAAAATCGTAAAATTCGCCTTATTTGGCGCCAAAAAAAGGATTTTTGTCTCCTGTGGGCGGTGGGGTTTATTAAGCCTCGTTTCGTAAGCGTCGTAAGCGAGGTTTCAAAGGCCTCGTAACGCACTAATGGAAAATACAGTTAAATCAGTGCCGCTGCGAACGTGTTAACTATGGTCATTCTTTATTGTACTGTCATTGTCCATACTTTACTTTTATTCAATCACTTTTTTCTATAATTACTGTCTGCGTTTGGCAACATCGGTAAGTCGACTGGTCCCAGTTGAAAATCAGGGCTGAGCACTTTGTGTCAGCATTTACCTGAACTGGACACCTTTTTGGCCGCAGCTTCGAGACACATAATAAGTATAATTTTAACATGTATAAAAAGGTTTTTTTTTTGTCTGTATAATTTATTTATGTTACTTTCTCTTTTCTGTCTCTAGTGTTAAGTTTCTTGTTTATTTTATTTTTGTAATAGTTTTTTTTTATGTCTCGGCGTTGGGCCAAATAAACGATTATTCTATTCTATTCTATTCTATTCTATTCTATTCTATTCTATTCTATTCTATTCTATTCTATTCTATTCTATTCTATTCTATTCTATTCTATTCTATTCTATTCTATTCTATTCTATTCTATTCTATTCTATTCTATTCTATTCTATTCTATTCTATTCTATTCTATTCTATTCTATTCTATTCTATTCTATTCTATTCTATTCTATTCTATTCTATTCTATTCTATTCTATTCTATTCTATTCTATTCTATTCTATTCTATTCTATTCTATTCTATTCTATTCTATTCTATTCTATTCTATTCTATTCTATTCTATTCTATTCTATTCTATTCTATAAATAAATAAATATGTTATAAACATATCTATTACATATTTCGTATAATCTGTGAGCAGATTCTTTTATTTTCTTCCAGTAATTTTCAATATGCTTAAACCTAATGGCAATGTTTGAATATTTTCAAATAAGACTTACGAAATATCTTTATTTCAAAGTTTTTTAAGATATGAATTATTATTAAATAAGGTCAACTTTAATTGGTTTAGGATTGATGAGAAGTTGGCACCAAATAGGATGCGGTGGCGCCAGGATGTCGGGCGCCGAGCGCCGCGCCGCCGTTTCAAGCGCAGAGCCTGCACAGTGCGAGTATCGCGCGATCCGCCCGCCCTCCATACACACATAACCTCCACTTTATCTCACTTCTCATAATAATACACACCATAAACGCTAACCTTAAAAATGAATTTACTGCCACTACTTATATTCACGTTAATTAATTTCTCAAACTGTGTTAAAACCAAACCTAAAAACGGTACATCTACAAATCAGATACAAAAGAAAATAATTCTGGAACATGAAGAAAACTTATTGAAAAAAATTACTACAAATAAAAGTGAAGTAAAGCCAGTTAAGATTACGAATGTTGTAATACCTAAGATACATCCTGTGAGTGCTACGACGCCGAAAACACCACCAGTAATGATCCCACCTGACGTGTAAGTAGACCAACAGTTTTGTAACACTCGTTTACTTCACACGTTGCTTCTATACATAGCTCGTCACTAGTGTTCCAGTTTATTTCAATGGTGATAAAATGTTTCACGAGTCGACCTTGCCTCTTGTTTACGACTATAATGTATTCTGTCAAACTTCTATTTGCATAAAACAGTTT
Source organism: Diaphora mendica (assembly GCA_949125395.1). NCBI lineage: Eukaryota > Metazoa > Arthropoda > Insecta > Lepidoptera > Erebidae > Diaphora > Diaphora mendica. The sequence continues at coordinate 19,124,173 of OX421313.1, read as the reverse complement.
TTTTCAGGATGAATCAGTGGGATGGAATTTATATAAAAATATGCGCCAAATCGTTAATACATAGAGGAAGTATTTTACATTTTGTGTTAAACATTTGTAACAGATCTTCCTTTGTATTCGTATCGCAATGCAATAAATTGAAACATATATTTTATCTGAAATATTTATAAATTATATAATACCTATGTACATAACCATAATAAAAAAAAACAATAACAATATTTACATACAACCCTAAAAAAATCCACATCTTCGCCTAATGGTAGCGTTCCCAAATGACTGGCAGCTGGCAGCATTACTACGTTGAATGGCAATGCTGATTCTCTGTGCTAGAAAAAGGTCGGCCTTCTGGTCGCGAGAAGCGTCAATATATTTAAATAATTGGTCATGAGTTGAACTAATAACATTAATATTGAGACCAATAGACATTGAAGTCAAAGAATCTATTGGTTAATTGTAAAGGAAGAACAGCTTTGGACTTAGTATATGATTGATGCTACAAACTATTCTAGAAGTTATGGAGTGTAAATCGTAATTTAAAAGAAGATTAATTATATTAACATAAAATGTTTATTCTTACATTAGACCAAATATGATCTTAAAATGTTCTAACAAGAATGATTTTCAATCGACCAATCTTTTTTTAATTAATCTATTTATGTGTATTAATCTTTAAACATTTTTTTAAAGTGATTGAATCAAACATTCAGCACTTAAGTATATATACCGCTTAAGCAAGCTAAAATTTGTCTTACAATATCCATATTGTTTTCAAACAGCATACAAAAATGGGCAAACGAATTAAGAAGTCGACTGTTCGAGATCGATGACCGAATTGTGCGAAGGCGTGAGCTAGCTGCAGGTTTTACCGACGTAAAAAGTGAAGAGCGGAATGGTACAAAAATTGTGAATGTAATGGCTGATGTTATAGAGGAATTGCTTACGAGTCGCACTCGCGCTGCCGAGGAAATTGTTCGTAAAGCCGAAGAACTTGCCAAATCAGAGGCTCCACCAAGCCCTACTTACACTTTTGACCGCAGTATTGTAAGTATAAATTAAGGAAGAGATTACTTAGGTTACAGTCTGATACTGGAAGAAAGTTTTACTATTGATTTAAATGATTGATTGAATGACAAACTGACCCACATAACTTCACGGCACAAACAAATTTGTTTCCTATAAAAAGGCTATAGTGATTTAACCTTAAAAGATAGACATTTACGCGCAATGGAAGCTCTCAAAAGGAATAATAAATTTTCCTATATGTTTTCGCAACAGCTCTCATTGATACTCTGCACAAATTTGTATGGCCAAATTTTTGTATGATCTGCAAATATTTGTTTCAGAGTTTGGGTGTTTTCTATGTATAATATGTATGTATTTACAAAAAAAAAGTATATAATTATTGTGTGTCAAACAATGTTCGAAATATTTATTTATGTAATCAATTTCGTCTTAGTTATGTGGATATTGTTTTTGTGTTTGTTTAATGTTTATGGAGTTTTGATTTTAACATTTTAGGAGTTAAATGAAGTAAAGAAGAAAATAAACCCGGATGAATTGGAGGAATGTGAAATAGGTGCGTATTGCAGGAGTGCGCGAAAGATTCAACTACATCATCGAAAGCACTTTGATGCCCAAGTGTCACTGGATTATACCAGCGTACATGTCGCGGTTGAAGTCTTTGACTGTAGTAAGTAGAACTTTTTTTTATATATAAATTATGCTCTCGTATTAAGTAGTATCTACTTGAATCGTGTACTATAATTAAAGTACTATCAGAACATAACATTAGCCCTGGACTGCAACACGAACTTTTATAAAAGTCACCAAAGTGTTCCCAGGCGATACACATTTGCTTTCTTAAGTATAGTTCTAGCTTAATTATTAACGAGTATTTGTGGCTTGTAATAGAAAGTTATTTTTTTACTGAATTAAGACTTTTAGACATTAACGTGATGTCAACAATATGACACGACATGTAATAATTACATTATGGCTACTTTAGGATCGCACCATTGGTTTACCGTATTAGAGCTTCCTAATCATAACGGGTAAGAGAACAAGCACATATCGCTTACGTTTTAAAAAAAACGTGAGGCAATATACACCAGATTTAAATTAACAGAATCTGTGTAGTAATATCGGATCTGAAAATAGTTCAAATAGTTTGTGTTAAGAGCATGGTCACTTTGGCAGGCTCATAATTATATACTCGTATTAGAGAATAGCCTTGTAAATACTGCCTTCAAAAGAATAAAATAACTATGACGTTTATAGATTGAACAGATAATATATTGTATAATAACTTTAATTCTGGTAATGACATATTTATCATTAACGTTAATTATCGATTTAATGTTAATCAAACTATCTTTTAAAGTTAGATGATTTACTATCTTTTTACCCGACTACGGCAAAGTCAAAGGAGGGTTATGATTTTGACAGGCTATGTATGTATGTTCATTTGTTCCCTCATTGCTCCTTAAGTACTTATTAGAACCGGGCAAATAAGGTATCGTTAGATGTGTCTTGATCGTAAACGTACGTACGTACATTGCAAACGCTGGTTGCACCCAACGAGATAGATCAAAATAATGTACTACAATATTGTACACCTTAAAAAGTACTACAAAAAAGTACGCGACGGTATATGTCCATCTCTTAGGGATAACCCACAACAACCATTTTTTATTCCTTTCTTTTTACGAGAAATAATGGCTTATTTACGAAGTGATTTTAAGCAATACAGAATGAATCCTTATACAATTAAGTAAATTAAATGCATTGTGCATTTAATATAGATCAAAATGGCCCTTTACAGTTTCTAATTTAAATGAATATATTCGAAGATATTACAGATTTAAAATGCACGAATCGTGTCGTCGCATCTGAAATCCACCCGTGCGAAGCCGGGGTGGGTCGCTAGTTTTAAATAAAAAAAAGTAAAAACTAAAACCCAACTACGACAAAAAACGGCGCTGAAAAAGTATGAAACAAGTTTCAAAAGCCGTAGTCAAGCGTTGTTAATGTGTTATTGTACATTTCTACGTAACGTGTGACTACGGCTTTTGCAACTTGTTTCATACTTTTTCAGCGTCGTTTTTTGTCGTAGGTGGGTTTTAGTTTTCACTTTTTCTTTGTTACTGAATATCATTTTACGATTAAAAAAAAAAGTTGGAAATAAAAAAGTTCCTCGTAAAACACATTTATTTTACTCTAAATAACTCCGTTGATATCAGCAAATCAAGTGATGTATATCATTTTGCTAATGCACTGGTGACTCAATTTTTCTTTATACAATATTTAACTGCTCATTATTTTTACACATTATTTTATTTAACAATTCTACAATATTTAACGATAAAAATTTTAACAAAAAAAAACCGACTTCAGTTACGACCAAATTGAATTGGGTACACACGGGAAGCACCAGCTTTCAAATAAAAAAAGAATCATCGAAATCAGTCGGCGTGATATTGAGTTATTCGTCAATTTGTCGCGCACATACTTAATGCATTTGGCCGGCCTTTTTCTAGCACAGAGAATCAGCATTGCCATTCAACGTGGTAATGCTGCCAGTCTTTTGGGAACGCTACCAGTAGGCGAAGATGTGGAGTTTTTTGACGCTTGTATGTAAATATTGTTATTTTTTTTATAAATTATGGTTATGTACATAGGTTTCTATATTATGTAATAAAGATGTTACAATTGAAGATTTATATGATTTTCTCATGGATGACATGTCAGAACTGGACCAAATTAAAATGAGATCATATGGGAAGCACCAGCTTTCAAATAAAAAAAGAATCATCAAAATCGTTTCACTCAGTTGAAAGTTATGAGGTAACAAACATAAAAAAATACAGTCAATTGAGAATCTCCTCCTTTTTTTGAAGTCGGTTAAAAAAGAAGGATACAATTAAAATTGCTGATCAAATTCAAACTAAAGCATTTAAACTAGACTAAGTCAGTGTATAAGAAACATTACGGTTGTAATTTAGCAGAGAATGACAGGAGAGACAACAGGAAAAACTAATAATTTGAATAAATACACACATCAAAAGTGTCTAGGGATCAAGCATTTTTATGCGGATTTCTTGAGATTGAGATGTGGCTTTGGCCCTGGCCTGCTCAGTCGCCAGACTTGAACCCGATTGAGCATGCATGGGATATGCTACAGAGAAGAGCTCTGCCGAATATGGAGGGTATCCAGTCGCAAGAAGACCTTTTTTTGTTGTTGCAACGAACATGGGCGGCCATTCCACAGCGTGATTTGGATGAACTCATTTTGAGTATGCCAAACCGATTATTGTGTTGTTAGTGTTCGCGGTAGAAACACGGATTATTAATTGTTTAAGTTATCTAATAAAATTTTAAAGAAAACTGTTATTTCAGTCTTTTTTTCGAACTTTAATGTTAGTCGTTCAAATGTCAAATATCCCTTTATTAGGAAAATGGCAACTTTCTTTATTAATGCAAAGGTGACTTGGTTTATCGTTACTGTGACAAACGAAAACACTTTATTTGATGAATCCTTAAAGAAAATTTTAATTAATATCAATCAGGAGAAATATATGTTGATCCCTAGGCACATATGTTGATCCCTAGACACTTTTGATGTGTGTACATGCACATATTATAAAAGTAGCTGCGCCCGCGACTTCGTCTGCGCGGAATAGTAACCTATATATACTATACAACCTTTCATATCCCCTTTCAACTCCTTACAACCCTTTTTTCGCATTAAAAAGTAGCCTATGTCCTAGCGCTAGACTATCTGTATACCAAATTTCATTTAAATCGGTTTAGTAGTTTTGGTGTAAAAGCGCGATATACAGACAGACAGAGTTACTTTCGCATTTATAATATTAGTAAGGATTCAAACCTGGGATCACTACCTACAGTAGTAGTTTTTAACCGACTTCAAAAAAAGAGGAGGTTCTCAATTCGACTGTATTTTTTTTATTTTTTTTATGTTTGTTACCTCATAACTTTCGACTGGGTGAACCGATTTTGATGATTCTTTTTTTTATTTGAAACCTGGTGCTTTCCGAATGGTCCCATTTAAATTTGGTCCAGATTGAAGTCGATTATTTTTTGTTAAAATTTGTAATTATTATTGTTCTATAGCGACGTTTCGAAAGGGTTATACTGGTCGTGAGTCCCGCTGTACACATTGGGCTGTGCATCAAAAACTATGTGCGAAAGTCTAAAAACAGTTACCTAAAGTAGTAGTTAGTACCTACTCTACAGTGTAGTTCTTTCTATGTAAATAATAGCAAGCGATAGGACATGCAAATAGCCACCCATAATTCAAATTAAAAATGATTTGCATGATACAGGATTGACAAAGGTCAAGGTAAACGATGTTTGATAAAATTATAATATTACAGATCCTAAGGTACTGAAACATTTGCACTGGTCTGAAGGATTACTACCAACGTTCCAGAAAAACTACGCTCAAGATTCATCAATCGACTTTCAATACTTTTGCAGTGCACATGGATTTTTGAGGCATTATCCTGGTGAGTCAGTAGTTAAGTATGTGAGGTTTTAAAGTTCAAGTTCAACTTATGAATTTTATTCTTAAAAACATCTCGTCATGTAAAAATGTACACTATCATATAATATTATCACCTGTTCCTATAGATTTCGACAGAGTATAAATAAACTTTGACTGCCTCGTTGGTCTCGCGGTTGGCGTGTGTGACTGCTGATCATGAGGTCGCGGGTTCGAATCCCGGGTCGAACCAAATCTTTGTATGATCTACAAATATTTGTTTCGGAGTTTGGGTGTTTTCTATGTATGTATTTACAAAAAAAAAAAGTATATATGTATTTGTATCAGTTGTCTAGTAGGTACCCATAACACAAGCTCTGCTTAGCTTGGGACTAGATGGCGTTGTGTGTTAGAGGTCGGAATTTTAAAAAAAAAAAAAAACTTTTAACTTTCGTGTTCCATGATATAATAATTATTTAACGGGAGTATACGTAGTGCTGTCAATATCTATAAATTGACAGCACTACTTATAGAGACAGACAAATATTATATATATACATACATATGTATACAGGCCAGGACAGGCTAGTCCACAGGCTTGGACGTGGTTGACTTTACGTTGGTAATGTTTTAAACTTTTAAAATGTTATTTATCATCCTAGTATCTCTAAAAATGTGTACAAAGACTACTAATATTTTGCTATTACAGCTGCATTATGGTCTGACATGTTCAAACTGCAACTTTCACCTGACGACGATGCGGACATATACGACTGTCGCCTGCGTCCTTGGTACGTCAGTGCAGGTGGCGCCCCTCGTGATGTCCTTATTCTCGTTGACGCTTCGGGTTCCATGTACAACTCTTCAAACAAAGAAACTGCTTCTCGATTTACACAAGCTCTTCTAAATGCCCTCACTGATGACGACAGAGTCAATGTACTTAGATTTAATGTGGAAGTTTTCTCCCCCATTAGTTGCTTTAATGAGAAACTTGTGCCGGTGAGTAAAAATTCACTTGGTTTACCTTTAACCATAAAAACTAAGGATATATACCTCGGTGGCGTAGTGGTAGCGTATGCGACTGCTGTGCTTGAGGTCTCGGGTTCGATTCCCGGGTCGGACCAAATGTTTGTATGATTTCCAAAGTTTGTTTCGGAGTTTGGTTGTTTTCTATGTATTATATGTATGTATTTACAAAAAAAGTATATATGTATTTATATCACTTGTCTAGAACCCTAGCACAAGCTCTGCTTAGTTTAGGACTAGATGGTATTGTGTGTTAGACTTCCGAAATATTTATTTATTTATTGAAATATTATGGTTTTCCTAAGTAGTACATTTTGGAAATTCTCGACTAGTTTCGGATTCGACAGGGTCTAGAAAGCGTTCTACCAAGTCGACTGTACGAAACTTAGCCTTATGAGTTTGAGACTCAGAATATATCAAAGCATAACGAATTTTATAAACTATGGTTTAATAAACAATAAAAATCATAAAAAAAAGTAAAAACTAAAACCCAACTACGACAAAAAACGACGCTGAAAAAGTATAAAACAAGTTTGAAAAGCCGTAGTCACACGTTGTTAAATCATGCGTTTCTCTGTAACGTGTGACTACGGCTTTTCAAACTTGTTTTATACTTTTTTTGTCGTAGTTGGGTTTTAGTTTTTACTTTTTTTTATTTAAAATGTTTTGGTGCAGTTATTAATATGTAATATATATACAAATGTACAAGTAACGCCCTTTCCAATGATATCAAACACGGCATATTTATCTCAAATTAATTTTTTAATACAGTACTTTATGTCGGCTAGAGGGCGCCACATTAGATTCAATGACACGTCATATAGCCTATAACCAGCAGACAATCAAGACGCTTCTAACGATACCTCATTTGTCCAGTTCTAATAAGTCGTTAAGGAGCTATGAGGGAACAAATGAACATACATACATACATACATACATACATACATACATACATACATACATACATAGATAGGCTGTCAAAATCATAACCCTCCTTTGGCTTTGCCGTAGTCGGGTAAAAACTCAAATAAAATTAAAAGTAAGGGCTACTTGTTGTCATTGCGAAATCGTTAGGCTTCTAACTTGAACATTTAAATTACACTTATAGATATGGCTCATGGCTTAAACATCAAAGTTTTTAGGCAAGAAAAATTGCTGAGACTAGCGTAATCCCAAAACTTTGAAAATGAGGTCCAGGTTTAAGGTAGTATGTATATACATCATAATTCGTTAAATAGGCAAACCACGTGAACACGGCAGCTATGATGGCGGCCATGCCATTATACAAGATGATCAATGAGACTTGGATGGAGGACGTGTTGACATACTCTGTGTCACTCCTCAAGGATCAGAAGAAGGCAAAAGATAGACCGATTGCTTGTCAGCAGGTGATAGTACTGCTCACGGATAGCTTGTATGATAACTATACTCAATTGATGCGAAAGCTGGATCCTGAAGGAAATATCAGGTAACTGAAATTAAGGTACGCTGGACATTGAAACTCTGGCCTTTCAGAATAACTAGTATAACATTTTTATGTATATTCTATAATTTAATGATGGATTTACATATGCGTAAAAATATATAAAAATGAATCGCCGAAATGCATGTGCGCGCATAACTTCCGATTGGCTGCCCCAAATTAAATGTTTGTATGACCTGCAAATATTTGTTTGTATGTATTTACAAAAAAAAAGTTTATATGTATACTAGCTGCCCAGTACGTGCTTCGCTACGTATAAAGTGAAATAAAAAAAAAATGGTGATATAATTTCAGATTTAAACTATCCTATCTCTCAAGTTGGATCGAACTGCACATGGTGTGCAAATTTTATTATAATCGGTTAAGTGGTTTAGGAGTCCATTGAGGACAAACATTGTGACACGAGATTTATATATATTAAGATATGTACGAGTATTTATTTAAATAATTCTTTTTTTTTATTTGTTCCTTATTGCTAGGACAAGGTTTGTGTACAAGAAAAATTTAAAGATAACGGGAAAAGTCTTTTTTTTTATCCGCGACTGTACACTGCCTGTGGCAAGCTGAGACAGATATGTAAATATGGCGGTACGAAGTTCGCCGGGTCAGCTAGTTAGGTATAATTCTGAAAAGGTATCATTGTCATAAAGTTACAAGTTAATAAAAGGAATCTAGAGAAAACTATGTCTTCGAATATTGATGGCACACTTTTAGCGATTTGTTTATTTTATGGGCACGATAGACCTCCTTTAATAAAGTAACATTAGTAAATAGCAGGTTATTATGATTTAGACCTATTGATCTCTGTAATACTTTTTAAAAAGAGAATAAGGAATCTTTGTAATATAACACAGATTTACTCTTTTACAAACTAAGCAAAAAAACAATCAGGTTGTTGTAAATATCGATATCAACATCTACTTATGTGCATCTAAATAACTGCTTCTCAAATTCAGACTCTTCATCCTATGGCTCCACGACCAGTACGGGTTGCGTGATAACACTCGAGAACTCGCCGACTGGGTGAGCTGTGACCGTGACGGCTACTTCGCAGAACTTATCACGCAATATGACGTCACACAACAGGTCCTCAAGATATTGGAAATATTGCAGCGACCCCTCGTCTCGCAAAGAAAGACTAGACCTGCTGTTTTCAGCGATGTTTATGCTCATGTAGAGGTAAGAGGCTTCGCTCACGCAGACTTTCATCCCCTGATTTACCGCCTTAGGGGTGGAATTTCAAAAATTCCTTTCTTAGTGCTCACTTACGTTATATAAAGAACCTAAATGCAAAATTTAAGGATTCTAGGTATGTCAGTCACCTTCCTCTTTTATATATACATAGATAGAAGATAGATAGACGAATCGCCGAAATGTATGTAAGCGCATAACTTCCGATCGACTGCAACAAATTAAATAATTCTTTTTTATTGTGTTTGTTATTTTTAGGTCAAGGTTTCTGTACAAGGAAAAATAACGGGAAAAGTCAATTTATAAGTTAACGGGTCGCTGAGACAGATATGTAAATATGGCGATACGAAGTGCGCCGGGTCAGCTAGTAATAATCCCAATTCCCATTAACTTGTTATTAAACTATGATATATACCATTTGTTTCAATAAATCGATGGAAATCTTAGTTTCGATATACAGGTGTGTTTTACACATTTACTTTTTCTTTACCTAACAGGATCCTAGGAGAAGTGAGTTCTACTGGCAAATTAAAGAAAATACTGAACAAGGCAACCGATACAGAGAATTGAAACGACATAAAAAAATGCTTCTCAGTAACGAACGGCTTTATAAGGATTACATGCGTCAAGAATCACTTGTAAGTATAATGTTTTGGAAATATTAATATCAAAGAATAGAAATAACACGATGAAAATCCGAGAAACTAACATTTTAGGTAACAATAACACAAGTTAAAGTTACTATTAATTAAAAACCAATCGATTTTTACTTTATATAAAGACCGAAGTAGCAAATTACTTTTATTACTTGCTACGAAGTCATTTTACGTAAGTGCTACGACTTCACATACGAGTACATTATGCACATAACAAAATTATGTCATCTTTGGTTCTCTTAACCATGGCGTAGACGTCATACCATTATGGAGCGTGTAGCGGCGGCGTTTGTGATTATGGAACGCCTACGTTGTAGAGCCTGCTTGCTACGTCTACTCGTAGCTTCATGTGCTTGGGTCTTTATTACACAAATAGTGAATTTATGCTCATATGTATTTATTTATCTATCACATACACCTAAATGTAACATGTAACTATTTTGTTTTATCAATCAATCAAATCCCAGACGAAGTACAACACTATTTCAATACTATATGAATTCTGTAGTAGCCATGGATAAGGCGCACGGTCGTTCGCAATTTTTTTTTTGCATAATTTGTTTTTATAATAAATTTTCTCCCGCCTGTCTTTTCTAAAATATATATACGTATAAGGGTCAGTTTGCCAGATCCTGATAAAGTTACAGACAGTTATCTGACTTACAACACTATTTGACAGATAAAAGTTAATGATATATTTATTGTAATCTGACATATTCATCTGTATCCGAGACTTGTGAAATCGCAATCTGTAGTTATCTGAAAGATAAGTTCAAAAAAATATATCAGAGACTTTAACAACAACTGGTGAAACTATCCCTAAGTCTATTAAAAATTACAAATTAAGTGTTTTTTTAGGAGAAATACGGACAATATTACGAGGGTCAAGATTTGAACTATAGACTGCAAATCAGCGTTTCGGTTCCAGTCTTTGAGCATACAACTACTGAAGTAAGTAACGTTTTCTAAAGTATTAAAACTATTGTAACATATTTTGTGAATGTATTTTCCAATCTTTATCATAATCATTTTGATTTCAGAATATCACGATAACACTGGACGAGGTAAGCTCATTTACATTTACAACAGATAAATGTATTGAACATGTTAAATATATAATAGAAATGTTTGTATTACGCATTTTTCATTAGATTGATGAATGTTCTTTTCTAAGCATTAATCACTTTGCTATCACTTCCTAATCGAATGTTATCTTTCACAGGAAAAGCAAAGAAACGCTACTAGAACGGTAACGTATTTAGTATGGTATAAGGTCAATGTTAAAAGTTAAGTTTTCATAAATGTTTGGAATCTACATCATACAGAAACAGGTTTATAGGTACTTTACTGGTTAAAGATTTTTTTATTTACATTGTTCTTTTTAAATATTGTGCCCATTCCACGCGTCAAGATATAGGAAAGTTAATATTTAAAAAAAAAACAAATTTGATTGTCAATACAAACTCAAATGCTTCAATCTAATTTGAGAACTCGTTAATTCAAATTATTCCAAAATAGAGCTTATCCTCTATTCAAACAGCTGACAAACAACTGACGCTCGTGTTGAACAATGCGTCTCTGAAAAAAAAAATTGACAGGACGGATAAGGGTTCATCACAGGCGACAGGCTAAGTCCAATGTAGATCTCTGATGATACTTGATGGCTAAAACTAATTAATTCATTAACAGCAAGAATTGGTTAAGTACAAGGTTTCTTCTAGTAGGTTCAATAAAAACTTTTTAAGTTTAACATTGCTATTCAAATTATCTATTTAAATTTATAAAAAGATTTTAATCTTAAGTTTTGGCAGGAAAGAAATCGGCATTCCCTTCATCTTTGTGCACTGAGCTGCTGACTTATTATCCTGTGTTGTCCAGACAAAGTGTTCGACAGCGAGCTTTTATCATAATTTGTAACTTCTCCTAGCATGTAATGGAAAATATAAATTGCTGTCGTTCTTAAAACTTGTGCTCAACAGGAAAACTTCTAAAGTGTAAAAAGGAACAGATATTACAGGTTTTTTATGTACTTGATTAGTATAGAAATTCTACAATATTTATGGATCTTTTTTTTTATTGATTTGTACTGCTTCAGAAATTTATCACACTGATACGGTGTCAAGTGCAATACTGACCTTACATATTGTGTGAAATAAGCTAACAGAACTTTGTTTTGGATTTTATAGTATCCGGTGAATCGACTACTGGGCGTGGCGGGCGTGGATATTCCCATCGATCACTTAAAATTGAGGTTACCTTATCATCAGGTAATAAACCCATACATTGTTTCTTATCGCGCAGTGAGATAATATAGGCATATTACCTACCGGGCTTACAAAATACCAATGTATTTCATATGTTAAAAGCAATCCGGAATTATTCGATAGATATAATACATATAGATACTGGAATACGGAAACAATTTATATTTAGTTCACACTAGCAACACTGGCAACATTCATGCAGTACATACCATACTGATTGTTATCTCGGATTAAACTGCCATATTAATTCGTAATCAGCCACTGTCGTCTTTCTCGTGAGAGAGCCACGCTTCGGCATGAATGGGCCGGCTCGACCGGAGTGATGCCACAGAAACAGAATCCGATATCACAGAAAACCGAAACAGCGCTAGCGCTGTGTTTCACCGAGTGAGTGAGGATACCAAAGACGCATACTCCAACCCCTCCCCCATCCCCCAAAGGCCGGCAACGCACTTGTGACGTCTCTGGTGTTGTGGGTGTCAATGGGCGGCAGTAATCGCTTACCATTAGGCGATACGTCAGCTCGTTTGCCCGAAGAAGTTTTGGCTTTCACTGTATAGAGGGGTTGGGATAGGATTTTTCAAGTTTTCGTTCTCTTTTCAGTGACGTTGTCTTGCGTAGTTTGATCAGTTAATGGCCTCTTACGACACTCATGCGATGAATATGGATGGTGACACTCTGTATTCTTAATCTGTCACCACTTGGTTTGGTTACTTATGACCTATTTGTCTTCAAAATATCAATACAACGTATATATGTATGATGTATGTATATCTTGTAGATTATACCAAAAAGTAACGGTAGTCTTTTTTTAATCAAAATCCGTAGAAATCCATATCAACATAGATTTAAAATAAAATCGCTTCAAAACTTAATCTTAGGTAACATAATCCTTATGGCTTAGATATATTTGGGGCACGAATTACAACAGTAAACCGTTTATCAATGCTGTTTCTTATAGGTAGGTGCAGGGGGCACGCTGTTTCTTTTAGACCACCGCGGTAACATCGTGGTTCATGAACGACTAAACCCAACGGTATGTATTAGGTACTACATATTTAAAAACTTTAATGATTTTATATGGCCTCCTGATGGTCTCACAGACGACCAACCTAAAAAGGCAGTATTCGTTCTGTCGTGTTTCGTTGGTAAGTGACCGGAGGCCCAATAATGCAGAAGCATCTCAATAGGCCGCCATAGTGTACGTCACCATGCTGCATTGTTGCATTGTCTACATTCGCCATGAGCATGGTGACTCTTCCCCTTAGATTCTGATCATACTTTCTATCAGAAAAACTAGAGTCACTTTGGCAGGTTCATATATAAAAAAAAATTGAAAGCCCAAGTCCATAGACACCTGTAATTCAAAATACAAATGTATTGTCGTCCTTTAAATACATATTCAAGAATCAGGGCAAGTACTGTTAAAGTAAAACACTCAAAAGCAGCAGATTGACTATTATCGCTGCTAACATATATATTTCTATCTTTATTCAATTGACTTGATTTCAAAGATTTAAAAAATGAGCCCGATTTAAATATAGAATACTAGCTGTGCCCGCTGCTGCGTACACGTCACATTTGTTGTGAAGTTATTTTTAATTTTTGCACTGTTGAAACCCTCCCTGGACTATGACAAGCATTTCAAAACCAAAATCAACTAAATCGGCCCAGCCGTTCTCGAGTTTTAGCGAGACAAACGAACAGCAATTGATTTTTATATATGGGATCTGTATTGTTTACAGTTTGATGGAGACATATTAAAACCCGGCTACAGAACAGTAGACTTTATAGAATTGGAACAAGCTGCTGAAAATCATATACCTCGACACTACCCGATAGAATGGGTCGAGGTAATTATTTATGCAAACACTAAATGCATACATTATTAGAACATTAAAAATCTACGTCTATATATTTGAAAAATCTGCATTTTGAAATAATTTCCTTGATTTGGACTTGTAGTATTATTACAATTTTCAGTTACGAAAAATGTTAATAATAGACAAAAAGAATGGAAACCAAACTTTGTTCGGAAAAAATATTTTTGAAAATGGAATGAGACTAATTTTGGAGCAAAGAGAATATCATTGGAAGCGTATTTTAAACCACTATACAGCTGTAGTCGTGATACCTTTATATAATCGGTACCGTAAAGTACCGGAGGCAGAATTCACCAAAGAAATCGCTCAGAAAGCTTGGAAATCATTATCGCAAACAGAATTTGCGATTCAACCAGACTGGTAAGTTCCATTGTTGTATAAACTCCTAACTTTAAGAAGGAAATAATCCGCCCTGCCCTGGGTAAACCATGTTATATTGTGACTATAGACCTCTCATAGCTTCCCTAAATTCTATCAACAAAGCACTACTACTACGCAGCTGAGCTAAGTTTGCACCTTGCTGGAATGCGGCGCCCCTCCCACTTCCCCGCTCACCTTCTCGTGATCGCCCTGTCGCATCATTTATTACAGAAAATTGACTTAGCTGACATTTTGTAACAAACATTCGTTTACTTTTTTAAAGTCGAATTTTAATAGCGAATTACTTTTTTAGATACCATACCTAAGCGTAAGTGTGACGTAATCGATGTGAGGTGCAAACTCAGGGCCCTAGCCCACGACGACTTTTTGTAGCGATGTGGTCGATGCTAACGCGCGACCGTGTCGGACGACATCGAGGGAAGAATAGAGGCTGCTTTCGTTGCCGACGCTCCGGCAGCTTAGGTAAAAGCAGCGCCAAAGACAGCATGACTAATGTTGCCCAACGGAGTCCATCTTGCAACTGTAGCGACCGCAGGCATTTTTGTGCCGTTACTGAATCGCGTTTGCGGCGCGACAGAAGTGGTTGTTTGTTTGTTTGTTTTACCGGGCCATTTCCGCACTTAGCCTCTTGATTGGGCCGTTGTACGTAGGTATGTCATCTTCCTACTCCAACCATCCTAGATCATCCCAGAAGCTCAGCAGCCTTTTCAGGTCACTACATGCTTCCGGGAGTGATGTTGATTGGAGGATGTCCACCCGTTGATCTGCCACACTTCTACATTCTGTGAGAACGTGCTGCGGCGTTTCTTCTGCCTCCATGCATCCCCTGCACAGAGGGCTGTCTGTTGCACCTATAGTGAATAGGTGCTTGTTCAGGGGACAATGCCCTGTCAGGATACCTGTGACCTTCCTGAGATCGTCCCTTTTTAGTCTGATCAGGTTGCGGGCTTGTCTTTTTGATGCCACCGGAACTACACTTTTTGTTTGCCTGCATCCTTCGTTGGTTTTCCATTCTTTTTTGTGTTTTTCTTCGGTTTTGGCGCGCAGCCATGTTTTTATTTGGACTTGGGGCAGAGGCAGTAGTGGTTCCGGTCCACACACTGTCGTTTCCGATCCCCTTTTAGCCAATTCATCTGCAGCGTCATTACCCATTGAGTTACTGTGCCCTTTTATCCATTGCAGGGTAATTTTGTTCGTAGTTGCAATGGACTGGAGATTGTCATGACATTCCTTAATGAGGGCAGAGGTCATCTTGTTGTTTTGCAGAGCTTGAAGCACGGATGCACTGTCAGAGACAATTTTGATGTTTGAGTCTCTCACATCTCTGGCTGCAATTGCTTGTGCTGCTTTGATTATACCAACACATTCTGCTTGAAAGATTGTGTTTAGCTTGTCTAGAGTAGTTGATATCTTGATATTTAAGTCGTTCGAGAAGACGCCAGCTCCGGTACCCTTTTGTGTTTTGGAGCCGTCTGTATATATCCTAACTTCGCCGACGCCAGAGCTATCGTTTGTTTCTGCGGATAGTTGGATATAATAACTTCGATCGAAGACATGTTGACATGGGGTTCTGTCCGTGGGTGCCTCGAGGAGTGGAATTTCCTTTAGGATCCCCTGCAGAACTTTTGAGTGTGTTGCTTCTGTGTTTATCTTCCACAGTCCGTTTGATCTTAGTCTTAGGGCAGCTGCTGTCGCTTCCTGTTGGATGACTAGATCTAGAGGTCTCAAATTCAAGAGATACTCTAATGCGGCTGATGGAGTAGTTTTCATACATCCAGTAGTTGCTACTGTGGCCAAGCGTTGTAGACTCTGGAGTTTCATTTTAGCTGTGGATAGTTGCGTTCTGGGCCACCATACAACTGATCCGTAGGTAATGGAGGGTCTGATAACTGCAGTGTATAACCAAAGTGTGATCTTTGGGTTAAGACCCCATCTTTTACCAACTAGTCTTCTACACTGATTGAAAGTTATACAGGCCTTTCTTGTCTTTGCTTCGATATGGCTCGCCCAGTTCAGTTTGTTGTCAAGAATAACACCCAGATATTTTATTTGAGTTGACAGGGAGAGATTGGTGTTAAATAATTTTGGTAACTTTAGTTCTGGTAACTTCCTTTTGTTGGTGAAGAGGATAAGTTCTGTTTTTCTCGGATTTACTGACAGTTTCTGTTCGTCACACCATTCTTCTACAATCTGAAAAGCCGAACGCATGACCTCACATAACACAATTTCCGCGCTCCCGCTTATCAGAATTGTTAGGTCATCCGCATAACCGATAGTAGGGTATCCTTGATCATTTAGTCTCTTTATGAGGCTGTCTACTACTATGTTCCATAGAAGCGGTAATAGGACCCCACCTTGTGGACATCCTCTGCCTACCCTTGCTCTCATAGTAGTATTCACCGCTGTCTGAACCGCCCTTTTGCCGACCAGCTCGGTGATCCAGTCTGTGATGACTGGTTCTGCCTTAAGTTTTTGTAGGGCGCGGTTAATGCTGTTGTGTATAGTTTTATCGAAGGCGCCTTCTATGTCTATGAAGGCCGCCATTGTTGACTGTTTATTTGCGAAAGCCGACTCAATCTTCTGTACTACCATATGAAGGGCCGACTCTGTTGATCTGCCTTTTCTGTAGGCGTGTTGTTGGGGATGTAGTGGAGTATTTTTGAGAATTCCATCCCGTAGGTGTCTGTCCACTAGTCTTTCCAAAGTTTTCAAGAGGAAAGATGTGAGACTGATGGGCCTGAATGATTTGGCCCTTAGCTTGGCTGTGTTGTCATGGTATTTTTTTCCAAATTTTATACTTGTCTCACAACTGTATTTACAAAAAAAAAAGTATATATGTATTTGTATCAGTTGTCTAGTACCCATAACACAAGCTCTGCTTAGCTTGGGACTAGATGGCGTTGTGTGTTAAAAATGTCCGAAATATTTATTTATTTATTTATTTATAACTACTTGTCATTAAAACCGTGGATAGACAGTGTTTGAGTGTCAGTCTCTTAGTTCTGTTTTAAAATTATATAATACATTAGAAACAGGTTTGTTAGTTGTTTGATATCTAACGGCAGTGTATCAATTCCACATATCTCGGAGATAAAGCTAATTATTTTGAACAAATTACTCATAGCAATCTGTTACCTAATATTTTAATAATAAAAAAAAAATATTTAAACCTTTTTTAATCTATTATATACACAAACACGTCATCACCAATTCGTAATCAAAGCGTTTGAATATTTTTTAGGGAATGTTGATTTTTAAGTAACTTTACACACTTTTTATAAAATAATAAGTAAGAATTATTTCTATATGAGAGAATGAGCACTTCCGGAATGCCATATTTTTCCCGGATCCCAAGTCACTTTAACATCCCGAACATATTATTTACACTACTTGACCTACGCATAATTCTTGCAAAATATCTTATCAATCGTATTTGGAAACATGACTTAATATCCCCGATTGCTGCTAAAGGCTATTGTGTAAATGCACTACTACAGTGCCTTTTTAACCGTGTCTAGGCAAGTTATGTCAATTCCACTAAAACTCCATAAACTCAGATGATGTTCAAGGAGTTTTAGTTGTTCAAATATTGACATATTATACTTTTTTTTTATGATCTTAAGTTTAAGAAGGTAGTGTAGCTTTCTACTGGCTATGTCCAAGATGCGTACAATCACTTCATCTTCCAATGCCAGATTACGTAGAAACAAATGTTCCTCAGAAAGAAGTACCGTGATCGTTTCTATGATCAATTTAAAAGCATTCAATATTTTTGCTTTGATCATGTTTCTGGGCATAGATGAAAACTGGTTTCGCTCTCAAATGCCGTTTGTGAATGAACATTTTTGTCACTCTTGGACGATATATGTTGGCGGTCACTACGCCGTTTTCTACTTCGCCAAGTGTCGTGGGTTATAATCCCACGTAGGACAACATTTTGTGTGATCCACAAATTATTGTTCTGAGTCTGGGTGTTCTTTGTGTCCGTTTCATGTATGTTTGTTAAGTCCCCCGCGACACAGGATTTATTCCTAGAGCGGGAGTTGTCTTTTAAAAAAAGAAAACTCAACACGAAAAAATTTAAGTGATTTAACTTTTATTACTATTTAATTTTATTCTATTACTATTCTCTACATGTATGTATATCTGTATGTATGTATATCTGTATATGTATGTATGTATGTATATCTACATAAAAGAAAAACTATAACCCGACTACGTGAAACCTATTAATAAAATTTATGAAGCCTATCTCACCCGGGCCATTATTACATTATTACGAATCTATTGACACCTCATTCATTTGAATCGGTTTAATATTTTAGGCGCTGTTGTTTAACATATAAACACACCTATACTGGCAAACATATTATCATTCCTTTCGACTTTGCCGTAGTCGGCTAAAATAATACATTCTTTTGCAGGTTGTATTGCCGTCACATCGAACCCCATTTCGAATCTCGTGAAGCAGAGGTGCGCCACTTTATAAGACGACGAAGTGATGAGCCAAACTTTGCAATGAAGAATCTAAAACATCATTTGTCTCCCATCAAACCTGCTTTATTGGAGAAGAATTATATATGTTAGTATTAAAGAACAGGTAGAGTATTAAACAGTATTATTGAACAGGGTATAGCAGTTTTAGTCTGGCTGCAAATTCTCGAGGCAGAAACAAGTTAAGCAATACTTAAATAATACTTATTTTTAATAAGAAGATCCTGGTAAATCCTAATCCTAGTCCCAATAAGTTACATGAAAATCTATACTAATATTATAAAGCTGAAGAGTTTGCTTGTTTGAACACGCTAATCTCAGGAACCGCTGGTCAGATTTGAAAAATTATTTCAGTGTTGGATAGTACTTTTATCGAGGAAGGCTATATATCATCACGCTAAGACCAATAGGAGCGGAGCACCAATGAAGAATGTTACAAAAACGGGGGATCTTTTGACGCTATGGGTAATAGGAGAAGTAAACGACGTTGCGTGGGTCAGCTAGTCATTTTAAAAACGTTGAGAACATGATTGTTAAAAATTTCTCTTTGCGTATTTTAACATGTATCTTGAAAATTTGCTCATCTTAAATATAATGCACACCATAAAAGTGTGTCTTACTAACACGTGTTACTTCCTAATATGTATATAATATGCTTTAAATTAATAATCTAATCTCTTTAACCAATTACTGTTCGTTTATTCTTCATAAAGGTATAATCCAAAAAACTCTTATCAGTAACCTTTGATTTTAATATCAATACATTTGCGATACCGATTTACAACAAAGCTATTGATAATATAAGACTGATTTAGAGAATAGAAGAGGCATTGCAACTTCTTTGATTATCACCAATACAATGCACTCATCGATAATTAATGCTGTGTCCTGATGGTTATCTCTTGATAATCATCAGTGTATAAGTGTTTGAGTTATCGATGTTTCATGAATGCCAAAAGCGATGAAATCGTGACAGAAAAAAAGCTGACGTATGACAAGGTGACAATTGACATGTTCCTAGACGATATGAACTTGACACGTGACTAAACAGAGCTAAAGAGGAACAGTAGTAGTACCTCTTCACAAAGTTAAAGCCTTTAGCAGCAAGCAAGGATTTATAATTATACTAGCTTTTGCACGCAGCTTCGCTCACGCAGACTTTCATTCCCTGATTTACCTTACCTTAGTGGAGGAGTTTAGTAAAATTCGTTCTTAGCAGATGTCTACACCCTAAAAGGAACCTACCTGCTAAATTTCAAGTTTGTAGGTGTTATAGTTTCTGAGATTTCGTGATTAATAAGTGAGTGGTATTTCGCTTTTATATATATAGAAGACTAGCGGCCGCTTGCGACGTCGTACACGAGGAGTTAGTTATTTGCACATAATTTTTAATTATTATTTATTAGTACACCTCCGCACCATTTATAGAGCATACATTTTAAATTTCAAGTCTCTTACTTCAAAAACATAGGACTTTCATATAAACATCCAACCCTAGTTTTACCCCCTTAGGGGTGGAGTTTTGTAAAATCCGTTCTTGGCGGATGTCTATACCCTATAAGGAATCTACCTGCTAAATTTCAAGCTTGTAGGGGTTATAGTTTCTGAGATTTCGTGATTAATAAGTGAGTGGTATTTCGCTTTTATATATCGACGGCGGAAAGCGAAAACGTTGTAGTTCACAAAGTATGACTTTTGTTTTTATTGCACAATTCGAATCAGAAAAAAATACTGCTTCAAATGATCCGGATCACGTAATTCTACGATGAATAGTTATAAAAATAACATTTTAAAAAAATATGTTTAAACTTAAATTCCTGCATTCAAAAAGGCTGTAAGCTACAGAAAAAACCAGTAATAACTTATACTATGTCGATTACAACAATTCCTTTTCCGTAAAAAAAGATGCATGTTGAAGATGTTGTCAGTATTGCTGGCTGCAATTCGGACTACTACATTTTTGCCACTCGTGTTTTTATGTATCGCGCATTTAAACGACTTTTTAGCAAGTAAATAGGTACTTATGCTCGTATGTCATTTCAATAAATACTACGTATTTATGGGCACAAGAATAAGTACAATATTGGTAGTAAGAGTACGAACTGCGAATTATGATTATCAACTGACCAAAAACACAAAGACGTGTTAGATTACACCTACATTAAAAATCTCAAAAAACTGTGAGCCTTGAAAGCACTTAACCCACTTCCATACACTTCTTCCTGGCCTCAGCGAGCTCACGCCCTCCTTTTAACCTCCTGGGCTTTCCTATTTTCCTCGAGGCAGTTCCCGCAGCCATTGCTGTCCGTCAAAATCTTCTTCTTGCAGCTTGAGAGCGTTTGGGGCATCTCTCTGCCCATGTTGCGATTCTGCTGCTTTGTTTGTGTTATGCAGTGCCAAAAGTGCCATCTCGGCATTCGATAGCGTTTTGAGAGATGCTGCTGAGTCGCTCCTCAACGTCCTCCTTGATGGACGTTAGTGGCTCAAGGCAGCTCTACCAATAACTTATGGGGGACTGAGATGGGTGATGGACCTTGGCTTCCGTGGGCACATGGGGTTGCAGGCCTTGTCACTGTCACCCGCTCTACTAATGGTGACAGGGCGAACATAATTATTCTGTGTGTCCGTGTCGGTATTGGCATGGACTGCCCTTAACACAGGAGAGCCGTGTCCAGTGGCTCCGCATGTTCAGCGAGTATAGGACGACATTGGCGCCAAAAGATAACTGAAGAGAATGTTAAAGGGTGCTAGTGGTGCTAATCCGGCGCGACAGAGCTCTGTCGCAATCGGAATCGGGGGCATAGTTACACGCACTCCCGTCACCTCACCTAGGTAGGTACCCAGGTTAAAGGTTAAAGACTCATCGTCTAGCAAGGTTGCTAGACGATGACTCTTTGCGTGTGGCAGTGGCTCTTTGCCTGGGATGCATGGTGTGCGAACCGCATCGATGCATATGCGGCACCATGGTGGAGGCCGATGGTCATCACGCACTAAGTTGTCGTCGCACAGGTCGATTTTCGTGTCATCATCCCCTTAATGACATTGTGCGAAGGGCTCTGATATCAGCGAATACATGCTGAATGTATGCTGAAGCCACCGTGTCTCAGCAGATCTGATGGGATGCGGCCGGATGGGATGACTTTAGTGCAGTGAAAGAACGGCAAGTGCTTGGTGTGGGACGCAACATGCATCAGCACAGTCGCGACCTCGTAGCTGAGTCGTACTCTATGCACTCCAGGGGCAGCGGCGGAGGATGCCGATGATAGGAAGAGACTTAAGTACGGGGCAATGGAAACGCATTATCGTTTTGTGTCTATATTGCGGTGGAGAATCAGGGCAATTGAGGTTCGGAGGCCAAAAGTCTGATTGCGGAAATTAGTCGCGAATTACGCATAATTGTAATAACTTCTGCTCTGCCTCGTTCCTGGTGCAAAGGATGTCTGTAGCAATCCAGCGGAGCAACGCTGCTAGTATTATGGGCACTTTTCACTGGGAACCATGCAGGGTAGGATTTTTAATGACTTAAAAGATTAAATTTTAAATAATTGTTTTAAATATTTAATAAATGATGGATAACTCTACGTTTTAATATTCTGTCAAATTTAAATTACTTTACGTGTAATACAATTTGTCTTACCCCAAATCAGCAATTATTTTAGTTTTAGTTTAGTTTATCTAAGAGATTAGTTTCATTGAATAACCGCGTTTACAACGTACAATTGGGCAGCCATAGTTCAAGTATTGCGGCTTATCACGTTTTTGCTTTCTTTAAAATAACGTGTTTCACCCAGCTCCATACAACTCGATAGTGCAATTACAGCGTTTTAACATTCTATAAAAATAGTTCAAAATGTCGTAGTCAACAAAATATTGGCAAATAATTGTTAGAATGACATATGAGAGTTAGAATAATAATTTAGAAAAAATAACAAGTCTTATATTCACAATTCGTAAGTCTAAGTTAAAAAACACGCAAGTTATGATTTTTTGAAGAAAAGTGTAAAAGTTTTTTGGCTCTGGTGAACATTTTCGTTTTTGTGGATGACTACGTTTTCGCTTTCCGCCGTCGATATATAGATTTCCAAATGCGGTTCATGCTCTATATATAATATCATTGGGTTCATGAGATATTTTGCAAGAATATTGGTAGGTCGATTTGTGTAAACAATATGTTTGGGATGTTTAAGCGACTTGGGATTCGACAAAAATACGGCAGTCTGGGAGTCTTCCCCTTGCAGCACTGAAAACCTTTTTTAACATTCTTCTATAACGAAGTAGTCAAATTCTTACTTAATATTTCAATTTGATGCTACTGTTAAAAAATACAGTAAAGCTTTGATCGGTGTTTCAACAGCAGTTACAATCTAGCGTGGTATATTTAATGTTACCAACCAACCCCCTCCCTAGCCTCCAACCCCAAAGGCCGGCAACGCAATTGTGACGCCTCTGGTGTTGCATGTGTCTATGGGCGGCGGTAATCGCTTACCATAAGGACTTTCAATATGGTACTCTAGAAGAACTTCCTTTTTAAAACTAGGCTGCTTCTACAGTTAAAAGCAAGCATATACGTACAACAAACTACTATAAAATACTACTATAAATATTTATAAGATTACCTATGATTTTAATATAGAAACTAATATACATTAAATTTTTTTGTTAACAGGCAATGAGGAACTAATGGCTCATCTTTGCAAAGAAGTGATCGCCACCGACAAATGGGCGAGAGAGCGCGAAAGGCCTGGCACCGAACATGATTGTTCTACATGCGAAATGGGATCCATTACCGCTTTCTTTGCCACCGGTATGATAAATATTTTCAATTATTGTATTTTGACTAGTATTTATTTATTTTTTGAAGTGAAATCTTCTTTAGCCGCGTTGAGCACTTTTTGAAAGGAGAAAATCTTATGAGTTCGCGTCACTGACATGCTAATGTTTGATGTTGATAATTTGAATTTAATCATTATGAAACTTCAAATTTTACACATTAATTTTACAAATAACATTCTAACTTATTGTAACTTATATATTAAGTTTTCACTTCTATGGGCAGTCCTTATGACTGGCTTTTTTTTTAAAGTGGTAGGTACTGCAACTTATCAATATTCTTACTTGTTACAAAGAGACTTTGTTGTAATACCTTTCTGCTAGACGTTTTCCGAAACTAGGGCCCGTATTAATAGATAGGTCTCAAACGTGATCTCAAGACCGGCATCAGTTGATACGTTCTCAAGATGGGACCAGCATCTTAATGTCGACACTAATTAATAAACCCATATCAACAGCATCTCAGATGATACCGAGCTTAAGACCACGATCTTAAGATTCGTAATTCGACACCCAAAGAAATCCTGATCTTAAGACTTACTACGTCACAATGAACGAACTATTTCATCTTTTGTTCATTACGTTTAGTACTTTCTTAGTAGAAGTATAATGTTTAACTCTGTGTGTGCACGAATTAAATTTCTTCTTCGGTTTATATCGATTACATTTTTAGAAAATTTTATCGCATTCATACTTTTAATCTTTAAACACTATAAAAAAACACAATATTATCAAAAAGTATTGAATTTTACAAGGCAACAAAACGCATACCTATGCCTGTCATTGCGCGTCATATAATTATAATCTGTGGTTGTACCTGTCAAGTGTTTCAAGTGTTTCGTATTTGTTTATTATAACTTAACTAAACTCATTAAATACTTGAATAAAATGGATTCGAAAAAACATGTATTTAGTCCGACAGAAAAAAAGAATTTTGCGGAGGTAATTCGAAGGGATTTGTCGCGTCCCTTATATAAACTTTAGGTAATCGAATTAGAAAAGGCCATAGAATATCATCATAATAGTCTAATTCATCGTAATAATTAATTTCGGAAAAAATATTTTCGACGTCCATAGTTCCCGCCCCTACAAGTTCACGATCTTAAGTCACGGATCGACTGAACTCAACTATCATGATCTTGAGACGCATCTTAATACCGCTCTTGAAACTCGAGTATTGTTTATTAAACAACACGATCTCAACTGATGACAGAGTATTAACATATCGTCGACTTAGGGCTCCCACACATAACTGCGATGCGATGCGACACACGTGAAGTTCTTGCGGTGCATTCGTGCGAGCTCGCAGATATTTGCGATGCGTTGCGAATTCGTAGTTATGTGTGGGAGCCCTAAAGTCTACTACGATACCGTTGAATTTCGATTTTAACGTCGAGTGAAAGCCATAAAACCAAAAGAAAACACTTAGAAATAAATCAATAATAATAATAGTCTTCATTGATATAAAACACATTCAATAGGTACATTATGGGATTCACTAACACCAGCGCTAGTAAAGACTGTGTTGGATGTGTTAGTATCTTTCCCAATATTACAGTGACAATTTAAATAGGTAAAACAGTAAACAGCAAATAACACAAAACTATAGCTAAACTTAACAAACTAACACAGCAATGCTAGCATGCGTATGTGTGTCACGTCACTTTTAGAAGATTCTATGCAGAATCATAATCTATTGATTTAGCCAATCGGTAACAACCTTTTTATATCTATTATTATTTAACTAGCTGTTGCCCGCGGCTCCGCCCGCGTGAATGTCGGTTATCGCTGCAAATAGTAGCCTATGTGTTATTCTGATGTATAAGCCATATTGTATATTGTATATATATTGTAAAGTTTCATCTAAATCCGTTCAATAGTTTTTGCGTGAAAAAGTAACAAACATCCATCCTTACTTACAAACTTTCGCGTTTATAATATTAGTAGGATAGGATTTACGTACCATAAGAATTTTTTCACATTTGTTATATGTGTGGGGAGCCAAAAAAATGGAATGTCTCTGAGCAAATGCTGATTTAACACGAGGAACAGGGCATCGCTCTCTACGCTTTTGCGATATTGGTAACCGAGGTACAGTATGTTTGTGGTACCTTCACAATTATCAATAGATCAGTTTCTTAGCCCTCTAAGTGTAGGTAGAAAGTATTGTTTATCAAATAATGTTTATATACAGAGAATGGTTTAACTCGCTGGCAACAGTACCACGCCACGAGCTCGCACGCTTCTCCACCCAGTGGCTCTTGGTGGTCGCACGGCCCCGACGATCCATATTACCGAAGAGCTGTCGCCTCACCAGATAAACTAGTGGTACATGTGCCCGTGTCTCCCATGAGAATAATGCGTATTGGTGAAGAAAAACCACCCGCTGTAAGTTTTTCTACAAATTATGATTATACGGAGTACATATTGGTTTAAGCGGTCACCCTTACTGCTGCGTTGAGTGTTGTGGGTTCGAACACAACATGGGGCAAAACTTTGTCGTGCCACAAATTGCCTAGGGGATCAAAATGGAAAACAAAATCAAAAAGATCCTCTAGGCGATCAGTGTGGACTAAAAATCCAAATCAATTCCCCAGTGGTCCTAGTGGACGGAACCCTCAAGAATTATTTGTAATAAGGGAGTTGTTAAAAATAATTAAAATTGTAACAAAAAAACCGACTTCAAGAACTGAACCAAATTGAAATGGGACCACATGGGAAGCACCAGCTTTCAAATAATGAAAGAATCATCAAAATCGGTTCACCCAGTCGAAAGTTCTGAGGTAACAAACAAAAAAAACAGTCGAATTGAGAACCTCCTCCTTTTTGAAGTCGGTTAAAAATAGAAGAAAATATAAATGTGTCTGTTTAATCCACAATTATGCTTGACTTGAGTTCTTAGGTTAGGATATTTTAGGTATGATCAAAATAACTAGATAGTTCTACTTAATCTTTCAGTTCGACATCCATTCAGAGTGGTATACAGCTGCAAAAGTGCTGGGTTCTCCAAAAGAAGGTATCATCGGCGTGGCGGGCTTCCACTTCCATCCACATCATCTGAAAAACCTGTTCTCATTAATCACTAATTTTCCCGTAAGTAGTTAAAATTGCAGTAATAAATAAAAAATGATTTGTTTATTTTTTTATGATTATTTTAGATTTGCTTAATATTGCGTACTTAATTAATAAAAAAATCATTTTTACCGGACTACGGCGAAACAAAAAGGAAGATCTGAATCGATTTTAATGAATGAAGTGTCAATAGATTTGCTATAATAGATAGATTATATACATTTTATCAAAACTTTTTACGTTGTGTTATACGAAAAATAGTTTTTCAAACCTGTTCTTTCTATAGTTATAAGTCTATCAAAGCAGTCTAAATATACAGGCTTCAAGACTAAAATTTAAAAATAAATATGCAACAAGATCCACTGTAAGATAAAAAAATAATTTCCACGAAACAGGAAGTTTAATTAAACCACTGTTAAATAAATTTCATTTAATTGTTTTACAATGATTGCAATCGTTAACATGTTTTGTCACTTTAGGAAGCGTTATCATGATTATCAGATTTAATCATGATATAGTATGGAATGTTTTATAATGTCTCACATAAGTGTCTACGTAATACAATTAAAGTGATAAAATAACTTGTATATCCATGTCTACCAACCTTCTGTTAAATTCGGATATTCATTACAATATTTACGCAATACATTTTATACACGAGCGGCGGCCATGCAGTATATGAAACATCTAAACAGTAGGTTCTTACATTTTTTTTATCTATTTGTTCCGGCTAATCTCTGAAACGGCTGGACTGATTTTGACGTAGTTTCACTGGCAGATAGCTGATATTATAAAGAGTTTCTTAGGCTATTTTACTTTAGAAAAAAAACGAAAAAAAATAGTTTTAATACGAAAACCAATTACATACATAGTGTAGAACACAGAATTTTTAGTTCTGTGGTGTAGAATATCCGATTCAAAAGCTACAAATCCCGCAGGTAATACCGCGATGCGCAGTTAGAACGAAATTGTCGAAAAGGTATCTACAATTGTATATATCCAAGTCTTGTAATGTAAGAAAGAAATAAATACGTTTATTACTCACACAAAATAAACATAAAAGAGACAAAACAAAAACATTTAACAAGACTAAACAGCAAACAAGCATAATGCAAAACAAATTATATAAAAAAAAACAATGATACGTAATATCTCGATGCAATATTATAAAAAAAAAACCGACTTCCAAAAACATCCAACGAAAACTCTCTGTCAAAAAGCACTTAAAAGCGTAAAATAAACTGGTTCTTCATAAATTGCCTATACCTAATTCTTTATTCATTTAAATAGTAGTATTATAATGGGTGCTAGGTACTTAAAATCTGTTTGAAGTCGGTGCCAAGTGACTATCGCTTAGACTTTTGTAATTGTTCGTTTGTATTCTTTTTGGCTTAGCACCGACTTCAAACAGATTTTAGGTACCTAGCACCCATTATAATACTACTATTTAAATGAATAAAGAATTAGGTATAGGCAATTTATGAAGAACCAGTTTATTTTACGCTTTCAAGTGTTTTTTGACAGAGAGTTTTCGTTGGATGTTTTTGGAAGTCGGTTTTTTTTTTTTATAAAAAGTTTTTATTTTACAGTTTTTAGTGCAAACAATCGTAGGTAAGTAGTAAGTTGAACTATTTCATCAAATTTCATCATCAAGAATACAAATTAAGGTACGTGTAATAATAAAATCATCCTCTAATCCCTAACTGTTGAAGAGTTTAATCTTCTATCATCAGCTTACCTAAATAGCTTGAAAGTATACGACTGAAGGTCTTTAGATACGTATGAAATTGAAAGAATTATTCTCCAACTCCTAACCGTTGAGGATTTGTACCTTCCACCTTCCATCATCAGCTTACCTTAATAATTTGTAAGAATACGACTAAAGGTAACTTACATACATATGATATTTAAAGATTTATCATCCAACTCCTAACCGTTAAGGAGTGGTACCTTACATCATCAGCTCATCATCATAAAATGATGACTGCCAGACGCCAATACCGGTGTAACTTCAGAAAATATACGAAAAATATAGTATGTGCCTATAAAAAATGAGGATTTCCCTCGATTTCCCTGGGATCCCATCATCAGATCCTGATATGCTGGCAATGGGACCACCACGGAAGCATACCCTGTCGAATACAAAAAAAAATTTCAAAATCGGTCCACAACTGACGGAGTAATCGGGTAACATACATAAAAAAAAAAAAAAAAAGTCTTTTTGGAAGTCGGTTAAAAATAATGGTTCAATGATGTATTTGCAAATAATTTAAATCAATGAGTTAGGTGTAACAATCCCAACTAATTTAATCAATCAATACATAAACGTTATTTAACGTTAAGCAACTGTTCTAAGTTATAAATTTGCAAATAACAGGTAACACAAAATCGTTGTGAAACTTCAAATAACGTTTATGAACAAAGACTTATGTGACTAACAGATACGCATAAACAATTAATACATACATCGGTCTATGAGCGTGTTGGTTTTTTTGCCATAATTTATCATCGAAACGTCACATTTTATCGTTTAGAAATGTGAACAAAACCAGACGCCTCAGATTTTTAAAGATAAAATACTTTCAAAACACGTTTTATATGTCGATTACTTAGATTATTAATCAAAGGTCGATTACATACCTATGTAATGATGAAATAATAATTTTTGTATTAATATTGTTTGCCCTTTTGTACTACGCTTTGCCTTATTGATTTTTAACCGCTGATGGACGAATCCTTTGAGATTCTTCAAATTTTTATTATTTATTTTGATTGGCTTAACTTGCACTCACAATCTCACATCTAAATAAAATGAATCGCCAAGTGTGTTGCTAAGCGTAAAAACTCGAGAACCGCTCGATCTACTGTTTTAAAAAAAGTAAAAAAAAAAAAGCCGACTTCCAAAAAACATCCAACAAAAACTCCCTGCCACAAAACACTAAAAAGCGTAAAATAAACTGGCTTTTCATAAATTGCTTAACTAAATCTAAACTAAAACCCAACTACGACAAAAAACGAGGCTGAAAAAGTATGAAACAAGTTTTAACAACGTGTGACTACGGCTTTTCAAACTTGTTTCATACTTTTTCAGCGTCGTTTTTTGTCGTAGTTGGGTTTTAGTTCTTACCTTTTTTTTTATAAAGTGTGCTAGGTACCTAAAATCTGTTGGAAGCACCGACTTCCGACAGATTTCAGGTACCTAGCACACTTTATAAAACTACTATTTAAATGAATATAGAATTAGGTATAGACAAGAATTGGCACATAGCAATTTATGAAAAGCCAGTTTATTTCACGCTTTTTAGTGTTTTTTGGCAGGGAGTTTTCGTTTGATGTTTTTCGGAAGTCGGTTTTTTTTTATAAAAAGTTTTTATATTTCCATTTTTAGTGCAAACAATCGTAGGTTATTAGTAAGTTGAAATATTTCACATCCCCAACTCCCAATCGTTTTACTTTCTATCATCAGCTCATGTGATTAACTGAAAGAATTCCAGTTAAGGTCTATACGTACGTGTGATATTAAAATCATCCTCTAATCCCTAAATGTGGGAGTGTTTAACCTTCTATCATCAGCTCACATTTTTTTTTTAATGTTTTTAATGCAATCTGTTTCGTGTGAACATTTAGCATAGGGTTATGAATTTATGCATTTTGTCTTGCAGGGTAGTCAGCCCAACGGCATCACCCTTTATGTTGAATGTAATCCCTATAAGTCTCTAGGGGACTTTCTTTTTAGCCTTTGAACGAAGCGTTGTTCATTAACTGCACAGTCAGTATGTATGGATGGTTTTCCAGTCTCTTCCTGTAGGATTTCATTGAGTGCTTAATCTCTTCTTGGACTGTTTTGATTTTAAGGTCGTGGTGTAATTGTTGGTTTGTTACAAACCATGGAGCGTCTGTGATTATCCTCAGCATTTTGGACTGGAATCTCTGGAGTATTTCTAGGTTCGAGTTAGCAGCTGTGCCCCATAGTTGGACTCCGTAAGTCCAGATTGGCTTAAATATACACTTTAGATATACACAGTTGTATAATAGCAGTTTGTTTTCCATTGACAACTGTGATTTTTTGCTAAGCATCCAGTACATCTTTCTCAGCTGGATCCCCAGTGCTTTTAGCTTGGTGAAAATGTGTTTCCTCCAGGTGAGATATAGCCCAAGGTATCTGACCTCATTTGCTTGGGGTATTTTTACTCCGTTGAGCTTCTCAGGGGGACATGTATCGCGTCGGGTCGTAAGGGTCACCTGCACCGACTTAGTCTCATTTGCTTTTATCCGCCAGGTAGTTAGCCATTCCGTGATGCTGTTTAGACAGCGCTGTAGCATGTTACTTGCTTGTGCTGGTTCATCGTGGACGGTTAATACCGTCGTGTCATCAACGAAAGTACCAATTACGACGCCATCTGTTGTTGGTAAATCTGCAGTGAAGACCAGATAGAGGATCGGTCCATGCACACTTCCTTGTGGTACTCCCGCGTGGACCCTGTGCAGTTTAGTTACTTCTTCTCCTTGCTTAACGCAAAAAAATCTGTCAGTAACATACGATTTGAGGAAAATAAAATAGCTTACTGGGAGTTGTCTTTTTATTTTGTATAATAACCCCTTGTGCCAAACTCTATCAAACGCCTGGGATATGTCGAGGAATGCTGCACAGCAATATTTCTTGTTTTCGAAGGCCTTGTGTATTTCTTCTACTAGTCTATAAACCTGTTCAATAGAGCCATGTTTTTTTCTGAAACCAAATTGGTGGTCAGGTATGATCTTATTTTCCTCTATTACTGTGTTTAGTCGCTTCAAGAAAAGTATTTCCATAACTTTTAACAATATAGGCAGTAGGCTGATCGGTCTGTAGGACGATGTACGCTTTACCAGGTTTGAGGATCATTTTAATTTCGGCTATCTTCCATTGCGGTGGGAAGATGCCTCTGGTTAGTATGTAGTTGAATAGATGCGTCAAGAAGCGTATTGCTATTTAAGGTCTTCCTATCCCGGGGCCTTTTTCTGTTTTAGATTTTTAATTGTTGTTATGACCTCGCACTTCTTGATTCTTTTAATAGGCAGGTCAAGTTGGTAAGGTTGATTAAGGAAATCAGTGAGTTCTTCACTATTGGCTTTCGATGGGTTCGGCAGAAAGACGTTAGCTAGGTGAGAGGCAAAGGCTTCACCCTTCTCTAAGTCACTTTTTGCCCAGGATCCGTCCTTTCTGCGTATCGGCGGATTGGATACAGTGGGTCTTTTGAGTCTTTGAGTTGCTTTCCAAAGGGAGTAGTCACTAGCAGCCGTGGCATCCAGATTGCGTAAGTCGTTCTGTACATTTCCGTTTCTCTCTGATTGAATTAGTTTTTTAAGTTTAGCTGTTAGGTAGTTCAGGCGTGTTTTGTCTCTGTTGTATCTGGTCATTTGCCATATTTTCGAGCCTGTCTTTTTTCTGCTACTAGTTTACGGATGGGCTTCGAGCATTCAGGTGCTGTGTGTTTCTCAGTAGCTGGAGTGCTATCCCAAGCGGCATTTTGGACGCATTCGTTGAAGTGTTCAACTGCTGCCATGATATCCATTTCTGTTTTAAGGAACATATTGGTATTAATCTTGGATGCTACTAAAGAGCGAAACATATCCCAATTGGTTCTACGCTCGTGTAGCCTTGCTATGGAATTAACACGTGTAAATTTCTGAGAAACTTCCAACAGAACAACACTATGATCCGATGAGATATCTTGTAAGGAAGTACATTGGAAACAGTTAGTAGGAATCCCCTTTACTACACTAAAGTCTACCAAGTCTGGGACCTTTTTTAAGTCAGTAGGCCAGTAAGTAGGTTCTCCTCGTGGCTTGTATCTTAGGAGTCCTAAATGGTTCGGTCTCATGATGTTTAATATTACTCTTAATGAGAATCGCTGATCCTCCGTGGGCCGTACAGTCTGGATGCATGGTTTGGTAGAATTTGTAATTGTTGATCCTTAGGTAGTTTTTATTTGTAAAGTGTGTTTCAGACACTAGCAGGATGTCAATTTTGTTTATTTTTAAAAATGTCTCTACTTCTAAGACATGTTGTGAGAGCCCATTGGCATTCCAAAGGGCTATTTTTAATGAACAGAACTTGTCAGTTTGGTCATGATTTCCATTAGGAGGTTTGTCATTGAGGTTAATTGTTGCATTAGTTGTGACATAGTATTCATGATCACCTTCATATCATTATTGTTTGTTAGGACTTCCGTTGATTCGTTTGGGCTCTGATTGTTCGCAAATAGGGGTGGGTGTAGGGATTTATTGGACATTAAAACTTGCTTATATGATGGTTGGTCTTGTTGCCTAGTAGTAGTTTCTGTATGGCTTGTAAGATGTGCGGGACGCGTCATCTGTCGGTGTTTTGCTGGTTGAGTAGGATATTTAATTCTCTGGAGCTCCTTATATACTACGCAGCCCTTATAGTTTGCAGGGTGGTTCCCATCACAAAGTATACATTTTACTGAGTCTGATCTTTCCTTACGTTCACATTTTGAGGATTCATAATCTCCAGCGCATTTAATACATTTGGGCTTCCTAAAGCAATATTTTCTTGTGTGCCCATATTGTTGGCAGTTTCCACATTGTGGAATATCCCGTTTAGGTCTTGGTGGTTCCAAAACAACTCTGAAGTGCAAAAGACTTTTAATGTTGTAGATTTGTTTATTGTTGTTAATGGATTCTACTTCTATGAAGTGCATCGGTAAAGCTTTTTTAGTAATCCTTTGTTTGACGTTCCAAATGTTAGTAACTTTATGTCCTTGCATTTCTAGTTCAGCTTTTATTTCTTCTATGTCTGTAGAGGGGTGAAGATTTTTGAGTACTACCTTGAAACAGCGTTCTTGCTTGGGTTTGTAAGTATAAAATTCTGTGTCTTTTTCTTGCAGGTTTTTAACTATTTTTGTATAAGTTTCAGTAGACTTGGGCTGTATTCTAACTTGGTCATTACGAAGGACTTTTACTTCATAGTTATCTGCTGCTACCTCATCAAGCATTTTTAGTAGTGGTTGGATATTGCTAACCCAGTCAACATATAAGGGCGGTGCTTTAGCAGGTTTTTCGACGGTGTCATTGGTTTGTGCTATTTGCGTGTCATCGCTTAGGTCTGAGAAGCTATTCGAAGTTGGTATAGGTTGGCTTAGCCAGTAGGTGTCAAGTTTCTTTTGTTTTAGGGCTTTGTTTATTTCAGGGCTTTCACGTTGTCCTTTCCTTTCAGGCACCGTTCTCCATTGATCGCTATCAGCTGCTGTAAGTATTTCTAAGTCCGTATCGGTTGGTATTACGTTCTCAAGATTACTCGGTGACTGTGTTCTTGTCTTGTTAAAAAAAGATTTGTGGAAAATCTGTTGCGTTAGTAATTTGCTTTGGGTTTGTTGAGGTTGTGCAGGGAGAGGTTTTTCTTTTTCTTTATTATCCATGTGGTTCCCACGAGTAGGGCCGATAAAAACAGGTCGCACACAGGGTGACGCCCATTCCCATGTGAAGGCACTATACAACAATGTGAGCCAGGTCCATTGAGGTCGGCGCTAGCGACTGATAACCCATCAACCATTCATCCTTTTGACGCGTATCCCATCGTAGGATTGGGGTGAGTTTTTAGGGAGGCTTTCTACCTCTTGGCTCGGGAGGCTAAGCCAAGGCCCCCGATTTCGCTTGAGAAAGTGCAAGCAAAGTTGCGGGTTGCATAGGTCATTTCCTACCTCTGCTATTACACGGTCGGGTTAATTAACCGTCGCCCGATACTCGACGTTGACCTTTTACGGTTGGTATGGACTTTCTTACTACAACCAACCCTCCTCCTTTTTCATACGGGCTTGGGACCGTCAATGGCGGAGTTTCACCTAAATAACTTAAAAGTATACAACTAAAGGTCTTTAGATACGTATGAAATTTAAAGAATTATCCTCCAACTCCTAACCGTTAAGGAGTTGTGCCTTCCACCTTCCATCATCAGCTTATCTAAATAATTTGAAAGAATACGACTAAAGGTAACATAATATACATATGATATTTAAAGATTTATCCTCCAACTCCTAACCGTTAAGGAGTTGTACCTTACATCATCAGCTCATCATCATAAGATGATGATTACCAGACGCAAATACTGGTGTAACTTCAGAAAATATACGAAAAACATAGTATGTGCCTATAAAAAATTAGGGTTTCCCTAGATTTCCCTAGGATCCCATCATCAGATCCTGATATGGTGGCAATGGGACAACCTCGGGAGCATACCCTTTCGAATACAGAAAAAATATTCAAAATCGGTCCACAATTGACGGAGTAATCGGTGAACATACATAAAAAAAAACATCCAGTGGAACCTCCTCCTTTTTGGAAGTCGGTTAAAGATAGAACAAACCATATCGGTCAGTCTCTTTATCGTTTTACATATTTCTTCTAAATCAAAAAATTCCAGCCGGCGATATGATAAATTCCTGAAATAATTATTTATAAATGATTACACACGTATTAAAAATAAATAATATTCTACACAATAATCATAAAAAAATGTATGTCTTTAATTTTGAACAAGAAATTTTATTCTCAAGCTTATGTGATTTCAAAAAAAAACGCAAAATGCAACAATATGAAAATACACCATAATTTTTGATAGTAGTAAAGGTTTGATGAATGTTTTTTGATCACCTATTTATAGACAAAATGTATTTAATTGATTTAAATTTACATTCCAGTCAGAAGAGGAGAACACTCCGCGTTGTGACGGGACAACATGGTCATGTCTGTTAATAGACGAGTACGGCTGGGTGGTGGTCCACGAGGGTAACAACTACACAGAACCTCCAACTGACCCTCTGAGGGAACACCTCGCCACGCTCTACCCTGGAATAATGGCTACTTTACTTCATGAAAGCGTCTTTAAACTTAGTTGGGTAAATGATTATCAAGGTGTTTGCTTTGCTCCCGAAGACGAGGTGATGAAGATGTCTTCTGCTGTTACCGTAAGCTATAATAGAATAAATTCTTTCAAACTAGTCTATAAAACCAGAAGACCGACAAGACAAAAACCTCATAATTTCAACACATTCAAGCAAGAGAAGATAAACTTAATTCCATAGAATTTGAATTTGCACCAGTCTTCTGTGAATACATGTATAACATGTATCATTAAACATGTCTATATTTAACTATATATACTGCTACTATACTTATATACTTAAATACTTCTACGATTGCTGATATGATGATCTGTCAACAATTTATTTCTCGTATTTCTTCTTCCGCAGATAGTGCCCTCAATAATGAAGTCACTTTGGCAAGCAGTGAGCTTTTTATTTAGGATGACACATGAAATTATATTATTTATAACGGTTCTAAGCTCAGGTAAGGAAAAGCTTACACACATATACTGATACTGTTATATTGGTCAAGTTTTAAAATATTGGTTCTACATCGGTTTAAGGGAATATCTCAGATGAAAACAGATAGATAGAAGACAGACATGCATGGGCCGGCTCGACCGGAGTGATACTACGGCCTCACAGAAAACCGGTGTCAAACAGAGCTCGTGCTGTGTTTCACCGAGTGAGTGAGGATACCGGAGGCCCATAACCCCTACTCTCCCCCTCCCATTCTTACCCACCTCCCCATCCCCAAAGGGCCGGCAACGCACTTGTGACGCCTCTGGTGTTGAGGGTGTCCATAGGCGGCGGTAATCGCTAACCATCAGGCGATATGTTTGCTCGTTTGCACCCTATTCCATAAAAAAAAATCAATGCCGTAAAATAAAATAATAATTATCGCAAAGAAGACGAATGGTGTAGTGGTTTAAGTTTACTGCGCTGAGTGTTGCGGGTTCGAACCCCACATGGGACAACACTTTGTGTGAATCACAAATTATTGTTCTGAGTCTTACGAGTTCTTTGCGTCCGTAGTTCGTATAAGTTTGGACCTCTACAAACGACATAGCATTATGTTCGTAGTGCGGATCTTGTCTTATAAAAAACTAGCTGACCCGTGCCCACTTTGTAGGGCGGTAAACATTTTTTCTCTGACTTACTTTGCAAATCCGACTACCATGAAAAAGTCTTTCCACTTTTCGGGTTATTATATAGCCTATGTCCCTTACAAATAACGTAGCCTGCTATTGGTAAAAGAATTTTCAAAATCGGTTCAGTAGATCCAGTGATTATCCCCTACAACGTCAGAAACTCACAAACGCACAAACTTTACCTCTTTATATAATGAAGTGTAGATAGAAAAAAAAAGTGTAGATGTAGATATAGAAGTATAGATAAACAAATTATAAGAAAGTTACAATCTTTTTACTTTTTTACGTAACGTAAATTCGTCATTATCTACATTTAATTTCGTACAAGTATGGGAATAGGTATGTGGAAATTAAATTAAAGATTCTTACTTTTAGTCGTTACTATATTTCTTGTTTTCGCTAGGATCAGTAGTCACTGCTGAAACTGAGAAGGAGAAGGCAAAGCGACGCAGAAGGCTGTGGCGCGACTCTCAGCGCGACGCGTATGAACGTTTGTTTGAAGAACGCGTACTAGTTAACAGGACTAGGTTCACGGCTTGCGATAGATCACGACCTGTCTATATTTTACAGGTAAGGACTAGAACTTAAGGAAATAAACCCATTTCTAGTACAAGCATCTACTATGTCGTTAGTTTCCTGAAGTAGGCTTCTCTACACCCAGTGAACGTGTGAGAGAGGTTCGTTCACTCTTGATAGGGATTAAAATCTGGTTTCCACTTTCATTTTCTCTGTTATCTGGTTATATCTAAGCTAAATGTTGTTCACGTAAACATTCTTCAAGAAAATTATAAAAAATGTGAAATCTATTATTATTGTAAACATTATAATATGTATTTCAAAATACTAGATCGTTGTTGCGTTGTGAGAAATTTACGTAGTCGTTCTGGTCTTAGCTGGGCTTTAAAAACATAAGAGATGCAGAAATTCCACTCTGCGAGTAAATTTTACCTTCGTAAATGTTGACAATAAATAATAAGCTACATGTTCAGGTTCATCATTCAGCCGATTTTCATATTCCAATGAAAAGCTTTTTCCTATAGTTAGTTTTATTTTAAAAATACTACAGCAACGAATTAATATATGGTATAGTATATATAAATATTGATAATATAATACTCGTATACCTAACAAAATAGATACGTATTATTTCTTACAGGACACACCCAAAACAAATGAAATCCTAAAACGGCCCGCTAAACCTTGCAGCTGGCCTCTCGTGGCCGCTAAAGTACCGGACACTAATCTTCTGCTTATTGCAGTTTTCAATGATTGTAAATATCAAGAAAATATAATGATATCCGATCCAATGAAGAATATAATGGTAAGTATTCACTTAATGACAGCAGTAGAGAAACTTACTTTCACCAAATAAAAGAAAAGGTAAAAAATGAGCTTATGCCTATTCTGTTAGGCAACATTTATTTATTTTAATAACAAAGTAAAATTCTTTAAAGCAACATGCAGCCCATGCAGGCCCTCCGCTAGCTGTTTGAACGCCATCGTGAAATACCGATTTAACCGCCCCATGTACAACTACGCTGAGCTCGGTATCGGTGAATAACTGGGACGGGTTTGATACCGTTCAATTCAATCCGTTGGACTACTTCTGCGATTCCGAGTCACGAGATATCTATTTACCCTATCTACAAGACTTTCACATTAATCCAACTACTAAACACTCTCTTTGTAAACTAGAACAGTAATGTTGTAATAATAAAACACGAGTGCGCTGTGCGTTATGTGAGAACAAGTGCATTAGGATAGTCTAGGAGACTCCCTGGTAGGAGCGAGCTGTGTGACGGGGATTCCCCGAAAGTAAAACTTTCGTCCGGCGGTCCGGCCCGCTCCGCGACTCGATCAATTACCAACTCGTTTAGTAGTTACCTGTCAGACAACGTATAGTTTTTTTTTTCAATTAATTATACTAATGAATTATAAATATTAAATACTAGCTTTTACACGCGGCTTCGCTCACGCAGACTTTCATCCCCTTATATAAAGAAACTACATGCCAAACTTCAGGATTCTAGCTTCAGCGGTTTGGGCTGTGCGTTACTCTTTTATATATTTAGATTTAATACGTCCCTTACCTTTTTCAAAGCTTGTTAATCAATCCTCTACAAATGACTCTTTTTGCAAATCTATCTACTCTCAAACAAATCTCAACGAGAGACTTGACTGGTGACTATTCATTTAATCTAAAATGTAGAATACCTATGGAAATAAATTCATAAAACCCTTTCATGAAGAACCTATTGTCAGTAAGATATACATCGAAAAATATTTACTTTACAGATCTTTTTCAAGGTATAGTCATTTGCGTATGTAGACTAGACATACAGTGTTTCCTATCAATGAAATGGCTGCTAGTGTCAAGTAAACACTAAAATAATAAAATATATTGTTTTAAACTTTCATGGTCATTAACATTAAAATAGGAATCTACGGGATTGCTACCATGTACCTTTTTGTACCTTGTACCAGTGAACAGTGGTACCGGGGGCGATCGTAGTAAAAGACTGCGAAAGAGGGTAGACCGATATGTCGGCCAATAACATCCCACCCGCAAGATCTTCACTTACTCCGTGATCATGGCGCTTGCAACAGCGCCGAAATATCGGATACTCACAAACAAAAAGGTACATGGTAGCAATCCCGTAGATTCCTATTTTTAACCGACTTCCAAAAGGAGGAGGTTTTCAATTACATCGTTTTTTTTTTTATGTATGTACATCGATTACTCCGTCAATTGGTGACCGATTTTGAAAATTCCTTTTGTATTCGAAAGGGTATGCTCCCCATGTGGTCCCATGGCCACCATATCAGGAACTGATGAAATCGAAGGAAACCCTCAGATTTACGTGAGCGCCTGCAATGAATTTACGAGCAATTGTCTACATACCTTCATATTCTGTAGACATCATTAAATTTTAAATGAAATGATGATGAGAGACTTGAGAAAGACTAAAACGCGAAAAATAAAAAAAAAACTTCGTTTAAAAAAACCGACTTCAAAAACTAAAAAGTATAAAATAACTTCATTTGTATGTGCTACTATTCCATTGGCTTGGCACTGACTTCAAACCTATGAATAGGTAGCACATACAAATGAAGTTATTTTATACGTTTTAGTTTTTGAAGTCGGTTTTTTTAAACGAAGTTTTTTTTTTATAATCCATATAAATCTTGGTATTAACAATAAGCAAAAATTCCAGTACGTAGAAGACGAAGAACTAGTTGTAGGCAGTATGCAGGGCACGGCGAGCAAGCTGGCGTGCTTCCGCAACCGGCAGCAGCTGCCCACGCGCGCGCCGCACGTGCCCTGCTACCCACACGAGTACCGGAAGGTATGGATGAAGATGGAGTCATCTATACTATATTATACAATAGGGTAGATGATACCTTAGTCAAATTAGTTACTTTTTATCATCTGTCAAAACGTTAGCTTTGTACGAAAAATGTACTTAGTGACGCCACTGTTTTGTGTTTATTTGATTAAAATTTGTATTAGAAATGAAAAGCTGTAATTATTACATTTTCCGAGATATTTTGTAATGTTTTTTTAATGAAATAGATATCGACATTTATTTACTATAATGTCATCTACCCCAAAAGGGCTTAGGAATCTTAATAACTCAACTGTTAACTATAGCTGAAATTTAGTGTTCATCAAAGAAATTGTTTTAACTGTTTGGATTTAGTTTAGTTTTCACACTGTAAGTAAGTACTTAACTGATTATCATGAAATTTCGCATACGTACAGAACTACAGAACAAGATATAGGAAGATTATAAAATATACTGAGGTTTCAGAGGAATAAAAAAAATTTTAACGTGAGCGAGTCTCGCAATACAAAATAGGACCGTTGTATATAGGTAAGTTAATGTATTATTTGTAACAGAATTAGTTTTTAAGAATTGCTTTCTAAATTTCAGGAAAAGGGCTACAGGCAGTGCGGCCCATGGCTTCCAGATATTGAAACAAACATTTCGTCCAAGAAGAATTCAGATTTATTTTTAATCGTAGCTATGATATATTTTGTTCAAACTTATTTCTTGTTGTTTTAACATTGTTCAACAATTTAATGTGTGAAAGCACGATTTTCATTGCAAGGTTAATAAACTATTACAGAAAATCAAGAACTTCATTATTTAGTGTTATATACACGGCATACATTCCATTTATATGCTAAGGGATTTCAATAAGAATATCTGATATACATACCCGTTAGATACAGCCTGTCCCAAAACGAAACCCATTACTTAAGAATCACAACTTTTTTCATGGTATAAAACACTTGATGAGTGAATATAAATTTACGTGTGGTCAGGTTGATATGAATTGATTATAAAAAACTTTTTATAAAAAAAAAACCGACTTCCAAAAAACATCCAACGAAAACTCTCTGCCAAAAAAACACTTAAAAGCGTAAAATAAACTGGTTCTTCATAAATTGCCTATACCTAATTCTTTATTCATTTAAATAGTAGCACTGACGAAATATATACTAGACCAACACTCTTCTAGGCGAGACCTGTACGCGGATTTATAGTAAGCTTAATGTTCCCTAGATGTCACTAAGTGCATCAAATCGTGAATTACAACGATATTTTCTGACCCCCAAGACCAATACGAACCCAACAGTCAACTGTCAAGATTATTGTCATTGTATTATTGCGAAATGTACCACTAGATGTCGTTTTTTAAATAATTAATTATATTAGTACCTACATAATTTATGTAATATTTTATTTTATCATCAGAGAGATATACACAAATAAATAAAATTGAAATGTCTGTTTTTAATTTTAAAATAACCGCTTTTCTCTTTTAAAATCTTTTTTTTTATTAATTGTTTGAAACTTTTATTTTTAATGGATTCACTTTAAACTTTGTATGTATGTTTCTCAATTGACATAAGTAAGGAACTGAGGACTGACATTTTATTTTTTAATGGATTCAAAAAACAAAATAAAAATTGATGAATTAATAAAATACAGTTGCATGTTGCAGTTGCAATTCCCGTCCATAAGACACATGTCTAAAAACAGTTTTTGGCGTTTATAAATGTTGTTGATCGTGAATGTATGCAAATAAAAAAATTGATAATTACGAGTTGATAATGTCGAGAATTGCTTGCACATATTAATTTATCAACTGTAGATGACAAAAAGGTGTAATTAAGGATTTTCTTTCGGTTTGTATCTTATAAATAATCCTAATGTTAAAAATGCGAACGTAAGTTCGTTTGTTAAGCTTTCCGGCGAAAACTACTTAGCTGATCAATCTGATCATCATGAAACACATATTCTTGTAGAGGTATTAGAAGTAACATAGGATACTTTTTATTAAATGCGAACGAAGTCGCGGGCGAAACCTAGTTATTAATAAAACAATTATAAGAAATGTTTTTGGAACGAAGTTCCTTATCGCGCTTCTCGCTAAAAGTTGTAGCAACACTTTTAATATTGAGTTGATGTCATAGTGCTGGATACTCAACGTTAAATATAACCAGGTGATTGCCAACGTCCATACCATGTTGAATACACCGGTTCTCGTCCGATCACCGAAGTTAAGCCACATCGGGCGTGGTTAGTACTTGGATGGGTGACCGCCTGGGAATACCACGTGTTGTTGGCTTTTTGCATTTATTTACAGAAAATATATTGTTTTATAGTATATTTTGTAAAGTTTGATTATTTCTAAAATAATTTGACAAATGCGTTACCGGCCTTTGGGGCATAGTGGAGTGGGATGGGGGGAGAGGTTGGGGGGGGTATGAGCCTCCGGTATCCTCACTCACTCGGTGAAACACAGCGCAAGCACTTTTTCACATCGGTTTTCTGTGAGCCCGTGGTAATACCAGGGGCAGGGGTCATATTACGTCGCGTCGCGCGTAACCAAGTTAAATA
Organism: Diaphora mendica; assembly: GCA_949125395.1. Lineage (NCBI taxonomy): Eukaryota > Metazoa > Arthropoda > Insecta > Lepidoptera > Erebidae > Diaphora > Diaphora mendica. The sequence goes on along the minus strand of OX421313.1, from coordinate 19,081,466 downwards.
ATATCCAGAAACGGTTAAATACGTATCTACTCATTTTTATTCAGTAGCCCAAAGTTAAAGTTTCATGTTTCTATCTTAAAAATGACGGACTTTCGTCCACACTTTCAACCCGTATTTCACCCCTTAGGGGTAGAAATTCCAAAATACCTTCCTTAGTGGATGTCTACTCAATAAAACGATCCATATCAATAACTGAAAGAATACAAATTAAGGTCTATACGTACGTGTAATATTAAAATCATCCTCTTATCCCTAACTGTTGAAGAGTTTAACCTTCTATCATCAGCTCACCTAAATAACTTTAAAGTATACGACTAAAGGTCTATAGATACGTATGAAATTGAAAGAATTATCCTCCAACTCCTAACCGTTGAGGAGTTGTACTTTCGATCATCAGCTTACCTAAATAATTTGAAAGAATACGACTAAAGGTAACATACATACATATGATATTTAAAGATTTATCCTCCAAATCCTAACCGTTAAAGAGTTGTACCTTACACCATCAGCTCATCATCATAAAATGATGACTACCAGACGAAAATACCGGGTTAATTTCAGAAAATATACGAAAACATAATATGTACAAAAAAAAATTAGGGTTTCCCTCGATTTGCCTGGGATCCCATCATCAGATCCTGATATGGTGACAATGAGACCACCTCGGGAGCATACCCTTTCGAATACAAAAATAATTTTCAAAATCGGTCCACAATTGACGCAGTAATCGGTGAACATACATTAAAAAAAACACACAGTGGAACATAGAACCTCCTCCTTTTTGGAAGTCGGTTAAAAATAAAAATACAGTCGAATTGATAACTATCTTCTTTTTTTGAAGGCGGTTAAAAATAAACATTCATATTAATTAATATTTTTGAACTGAGTACGCGGCTCAAGCGACGTTGCCGTTCCGTATTAACTACTGGAAGATATGAACGATTTTTGCAATGTTGCCATTCATGAGTGCATTGTTTCTCTGATTCAACCAAATAACTTATAAATGTGACATCTAGCGTAGTAAATAGGTCATTAATTTCAAGTTTATTTAAATCGATTACTACGACATCTCCTAAACATAGGTGATAACTTTTAGTTATGCAATTGAAAATCATTTTTTTAAATCAAGCAATACAAAGCAAGTTTTATATTTGAAAAATAATAATATAGTTACTAGAATTGTAGCACATCAATAAAATACTGTTAAACTTTGTTAAACTGCTTTTTAGAGCTTATTTTGAGCGCCATCTAGATTTAGTTGAACTTTTCTAGGTTTCTACGGCGTACAGTATTGGCCAAGGGAGGGACGGTCTATAGTATATTGTGTCATTGATAGTAGTATTATGTGTGCTAGGTACCTAGAATCTGTTTGAAGTCGGTGCCAAGTGACTATCGCTTAGACTTTTGTAATTGTTCGTTTGTATTATTTTTGGCTTAGCACCACTTCAAACAGATTTCTTAAAAGTTTTTATTTTTCAGTTTTTAGTGCAAACAATCGTAGGTAAGTAGTAAGTTGAACTATTTCATCAAATTTCATCATCAATAATACAAATGAAGGTCTAAACGTACGTGTAATATTGAAATCATCCTCTAATTCCTAACTGTTGAAGAGTTTAACCTTCTATCATCAGTTCACCTAAATAACTTGAAAGTATACGACTGAAGGTCTTTAGATACGTATGAAATTGAAAGAATTATCCTCCAACTCCTAACCGTTGAGGAGTTGTACCTTCCACCTTCCATCATCAGCTTACCTAAATAATTTGGAAGAATACGACTAAAGGTAACATATATACATCTGATATTTAAAGATTTATCCTCCAACTCCTAACCGTTAAGGAGTTGTACCTTACATCATCAGCTCATCATCATAAAATGATGACTACCAGACGCAAATACGGGTGTAACTTCAGAAAATATACGAAAAACATAGTATGTGCCTATAAAAAATGAGAGTTTCCCTCGATTTCCCTGGGATCCCATCATCAGATCCTGATATGCTGGCAATGGGACCACCTCGGAAGCATACCCTTTCGAGTACAAAAAATTTTTTTAAATCGGTCCACAACTGACGGAGTAATCGGGTAACATACATAAAAAAAAAATACATACAGTGGAATATAGAACCTCCTCCTTTTTGGAAGTCGGTTAAAAATAGAAACAAAACCGTTTTTTTTACTGGTATACGTGGCAAACGAGCAGACGTATCGCCTGATGGTAGGCGATTACCGCCGTCCATGGACACCCGCAACACCAGAGGCGGAACAAGTGCGTTGCCGCCTTTGGGGGATGGAGGGAGGCGTTGGGGTTTAGGCCTCCGGTATCCTCACTCACTCTGTGAAAAACAGCGCAAGCACTATTTCACACCGGTTTTCTGTGAGGCCGTGGTATCACTCCGGTCGAGCCGGCTCATTCATGCCGAAGCGTGGCTCCCCCGGTATATATTATAAATCTAAATGTTATGGTCGGAAATCAGTGGATTTCTGACAGCGACGAGTTGTATCTTTCCACTACTTGTGAATAGCTAGCTTAATTTGAATTCCAAACAATATGGCAGCATATTTGAGTGCCTCGATGGTGCAGTGGTAGCGTATGTGACTGCTGTGCTTGATACTTGTGCTGCTGTGCTGTGCTTGTTTCGGATACGATTCCCGAGTCGTTTGTGTTTGTACGATCTGCAAATATTTGTTTCGGAGTTTGGGTGTTTTTATGTAAAATATGTATGTATTTACAAGTATCAAGTTGTCAACACTCAACACCATCTAGTCCCACTAGATGGCGTTGAGTGTTAAATGTCCGAAAAAAAAAACTGAACTTATTGCGTACGAGAACATTTTACAAAATTATTTATGTTTGTAGAAGCTTAAAATAGGGATTGATTCGTTTGATCTTGATCACATATTGGGTTTTTCTAACAAGAGATTCTTAATGGCAGCCGACATATGGAAGACGGCATTGTTTCCCGCCCGTGCCTCGGAGAGCACGTCAAGCTGTCGGTCCCGGTTGGCATGCATATCTATAGCAATCTTTATTGAGAAGTCAGTGGCCTTACACACTGACATCTAGTTTAACCTTCGAATTCAGTTCGCCCTCAGGGGGCTGCTATTCAGGTAATACCGGTGAACTAGTAGCCGACCCCAAATAATCTTGGGAATAATAAAGGCTAGGAAGATGATGACAAATTAAAGTGGACATGTAGTGTTAAAAACGTTTGAAGTTGGACATTGATCTTAATTGTTATATAGCTGTATTGTATAGCACCAACGATTGTCAAGAAAATAAAAGATAAGATGTTAAAAAATAAAACACAGTACTATATTCCCATTACTTCTTTAATTCAATCATCTGAACATAAATATTTCGTTCGGGAATGTTAACACCGACCACTGTTATGAAAAGATAACATTTGCTAGACTTGATTATATTTATGATAATACTCTGATTCGATTAGTAATTGACATACCTACACTTTGGTACGATGAGCAATGTGAGGAGAAACATAACCTCGTTGTTGATTGTCGTTGGAACATATTACAAATGATATCGATTTAAAACAAATCACAAAATATTCTTGATTTTGTTTAAAAACCTGTCTCTGTGTGTGTTGTTACGTTAGGAAAATGTCTATTGTTTAATCTAATAAGTACCGTATGACAGTTCTGACAGATTGAAGAATAGGAAGGGTGTCAAAGAAATCGATCACTACAATATCCGATTCTCGATTTAATATCCTAACATTTACAAATCGATTTCAGTTTAAAGGATTCCATTTATAGCAAATTCCCTCTCACAAAAAGCTCTATGGTTATTACATATGTGTATGGTTATTATAAGAAAAAACTTATTTTCATTATGCGTTTTCATTTACAATTGGATGTCAATAGAAATATACATGGTATGAATTTATGTAGAAAATCGTTTTTGTTTTTTCGAAAGACGGTCCTCATTTCATGTCATCCACATTTTTTTATATTTATATCATTATTTTAATCACGACGAAGACTCGAAGACTTAAGATTTAAAGACTATAAAGGCAGAAATATTTGACCCGGCTGGTTGCCATTTCATCAAAAGAAGAATTTATGTGTTATAAAATATTAAAAAATTCGATCATACATCTTAACGATTATTGGTATTAAAGAGAATTTGAAAACTCACAACACCATGGTAAAGGACCTAATGATGTCTAAAAAACTTGACTTAAAGGTCTTAGTTACCAGGTCATCAAATACCCAAAACAAAATAACTAAAAAATACATTTTATGTATGTGTTTGTTTTTTTTTTACTTTCTTTTACATATCAATTTGCTTATAAAATTGTACATCTTGTGACAAAAATATAATAGCTTCATAATTTCATGGGATCATTTACGGAAAAGGTGAGTGAGATTTTTTGAGTTTTGTACAAAGTTAATTTCGTGTTAAAAAGTATGAAACGTCATACGGTACCTTTTAAATTAGATGGACTATTTAAGTTTCTGTTTTTTTAAATGACATTAAAGAATTGAAATTTGTTATTAAATGTGTTTTCATTTTCATAGTTGTTTATTGACAAATCCAAGTTCCCTAAAAGTAAAACAATCGACAACAGATTGAGTGAATGAATGATAAATCACTTTTTCAATTTAACAATCATCAGACTGAAATTCTATCGTGAAGAAACTTAACACAGACAAAGCTTTATACAAACTTATATGAGAAACTTTTTTTTAAAGTTGACCTTGACATTCGCTAATAAATTAACAGCTTTTCATAAATGCATGTTTTCAATAACAAAATTTCATTTCATTTAAATGTGTGTTTCATTTAAATCATTAGGTAATTATTTTTAATTCAATTTCACAGTTCCGTTCGTTATTCGCAGTCAATACAAATAAAATCATTCCATATTTTACATATAATCGTACATAAGGAACCATAAAGAATAGAATTTATTAAGAGTGAAAAACTGAAGGCATTAGTATAATCTTTTCTGTACCCATGGTATGTATTTATACAAGGTGTTCTTTATAGACATATAATTGAAGTGACCAAAGTATATTAAACATAGCTGCTTCTTGCTCATGTTGAAGAAAGTAAATGAATATACCTTGTATATCAAATAAAGGAATAGAATCCCATCCAACTAAGATTTAAGACTTGCCAAAATATTTAGATTTATATATGGGTGAACAGTAAAGGCCAGGATGTTTGGAATAACCCTTTTAAAAGACTCAGCAACACGTTTTTACTCGTTGAATATATTTATTTAATCACACAATGTTTAACTAAGGTAAGATCTGACTATGGATAGAGCCGAAATCGCTACAAGTCGAATTATATTTTGTTTTCTAAATTTAAATAAGCCAAACTGAGACGTGGCTTTTTACAATTCTTCTAAATTCAAAATTCGTAAATTTTTGAGAATACTATTATAATATAACAAAAAGTCACTGAAAAGTACCATAGCATATTATACTGCATTACCTAATGCACAGTAAGAGAATATACATAGCAGAGAAAAATAAACTTAAAATGCAACATTTCAAGAGTCATTTTGACCTGTATATCTAGCACTTGTATAAAACCACTTGCCACGATGGATAACCAGACCCAGTGATGTTTCCCGCTATTTAACACTAACACACACATGCTATTTAATACTTACAACCCTGGAAGTCAGACTATTATAATGTTCTATCCTTTCTCAACTGTCTACAGAATTTAATGTGACGTCACACAATATTATAAGGCTTGTTAGAGACATGGAAATTATTGGAAATAAATTGAATTTACGATTAAGTGCATTCAGTCAAGTTGCTAATTTGACTTTAAAAGGTTTTACTGTAGTAAGAACTTAATCAATAATATTGTTTTCAAAGATGTTTCAAGAATATCATTATGTTTCTAATTTATTAGAACAAGTACTTTTCAATTATTATTATTTTCTTTTAAAAAGACAACTCCCGCACTAGGAATAAATCCTGTGTCGCGGTGGACTTTACAGACATAAATGAAACGGACACAAAGAAAACCCAGACTCAGAACAACTATTTGTGGATCACACAAAGTGTTGTCCTATTAGGGATTTGAACCTACGACACTTGGCGAAGTAGGAAACGGCGTGGTGACCGCCAAACCACTAGGCCAAACGTGCAGTCTCTTGTTTTTAAACTTTCGCGACTATACATATTATTCGACTGTAAATCGGAACTTAATCGCGATAATATCTACAAGGTACAATACCTTTTTTGATAGCCCGACGTTTCGATCGAATTGCACCGATCGTGGTCACGAGCAGTCTACCCGTGGTATCCGAGGGCATTTCCGCAAGGAAAAAATAAAGATTTCAAAATAACGAATATTCAATAAATTGTTGCCATCATATTGATAGACTAAGGCATAATATACATTACTACTTTAAAAAATACAATCTTAATACAACAAAACCCATTTTTTTCATGTTATATTTTTAGTCAAATCAGCAAATTAGTGAATTTTTCCTTAAATATTACCCTAAGAATTTCTTAAATAACTACACATTATGAATAATCATACCTCCTTACAATTTCATATCAACAAAAATATATAACTAGGTATTCATGAGTTTGGATAAATATGTATTTTACTCCAATTATAGCTCAGTTTCTTTTAATACTATAATATCTTTGAGCGTTAACTTTAAATACTAAACCATTGATGTATAATAAAAATACAGCATACCAATTGTCATCTCCTGCAGACGCATTCTACAAATAACAACACTATCGCTTGTAGAATGCACGACATCGGTTAAAACAAACATTGTAATTAATAAATGATAATACCTCTTGATATTAGATTTCAAAGACGCATATAATCTAAAAACAAAGAGACTGAATTGGCACATTCATTTTACCTATTAAGTTTACATTTCATGAGTCAGATTTTACTTTTACTTTACAGACCGATTACCGTGGGAGAGAGCCACGCTTCGGCATGAATAGGCCGGCTCGGCCGGAGTGATACCACGGGCTCACAGAATACCGGTGTGAAATAGCGCTTGCGCTGTGTTTCACCGAATGAATGAGAATACCGGAGGCCCATACCCCTCCTCATCCCTCCCCCTTTCCCCCTCTCCATCCCCCAAAGGCCGGCAACGCACTTGTCACGCCTCTGGTGTTGACTCTTTGACTGTATGCATACTATTTATACTTCCAGCAGTTGACTCTTAAAGGCTCTTGATGATGATAATACTATCCATCTCATAACTTTATCCGAACAATTCTTGTAAATATATTGTTACGAAGACAGATTATTCGCGAATAATCTTCGAGACGTATCTACGCACACAACTCACACACGGAAACTTCTTGTCGATCTCCTGAGGCACGAAATAATGTACCTATTTCTATACACATAGAGTCCAATATTGATTGGTTGTTGTGTGATTGTTAACAACGATTTTGACGGCGGGCACGTCATTGATACGGTGAATGCTCCCGTATTTACGAAACGTCTCTCGAAACAAGTAATAAAAATTATATGGGTATAAATTGAGTGTCTCACGGGCCACAGGTGAGTTCGGCTTGAGCTACAGTGCGATAAATATTGGAAGTGATATCAGTGATTAATCTATCGACCTCGGCGATAATTAGGGATTGTTATTCAGAGTGATATTGTTAATTTCAGAGTGATGTTAATAAAGTCTCTATTACACGTCAGAAGGTTTATTTCTCAAATAAGTCGAACCTTAACACATAACAATATATAATCTGAATCTAGGAAACGGCTTAAACGATTTTCATGAAATTTAATACGCAGGGGGTTTCGGAGGCGATAAATCGATCTAACTAGGATTCATCATCAGCCTATCTCAGTTCACTGCTGGACATAGGCCTCTCCAATTGCACGCCACTTGGTTCGATCCTCGGCTTCTCGCATCCAGCTCCTGCCAGCCGTCTTGGGCAGATCATCACTCCACCCGGGCTGTGGACGTCCTACACTACGTTTGCCGAGACGCGGTCTCCACTCGAGAACCCGTTTACCCCAACGGTAATCAGTTCTGCTGCTAATATGGCCAGCCCACTGCCACTTCAGGTTGCTAATCCTTTGGGCTATGTCGATGACCTTGTTTCTCTGCCGGATCACCTCATTCCTGATGCGATCCCTCAGAGAAACGCCGAGCATAGCCCTCTCTATAGCACGCTGAGCGACTTTGAACTTGTGGACCAGCCGTGCCGTAAGTGTCCACGATTCGGCTCCGTATGTCATGACGGGTAGGACGCACTGATTGAAGACTTTCGTCTTAAGGCACTGTGAGATCGACGATGAAAAGACCTGACGAAGTTTCCCAAACGCTTCCCAACCCAGCTGAATTCTCCTGTTCACCTCGTCAGCTAGAATTCATTTTTAGAAAATTTACCCAAACAAAAATAAAACCGAGCAAAACCGGTATTAGCTGCGTTAAAGGAATGCAAACTTTATGTATGTTACTATACGTCAATGTACTGACCGATTTAAATGATATAAAATCACAATTAAACTACTGATTATAATCTTTGGTGTAATATTAGCTGCAAAATAATGAATTTTAAATGAATGCTCTTATTTGAAATATTTTATACACTTTCCTTAATTTAAATATGATTTCAAAACATTACACCACTAGTGTCAACCATAAACAAAACGCACGTAAAATATGTGCTGTAAGTACGCCTATTTCGACCAAAACCTGGTCGAGATAGACATACATCATCTATATATTACCTTTGGCGAAATTGATCAAATTCTAATGGTAAAAAGTAATGTTATAAACAAATACTAAAGATTTAATATGAAGAATAGTTTCAAAAATAACCTAAACGATGGTACAAGATTTTTTATTTCGAGATGATTTAATAAAAGTTTAAGTAATATTGCGACGGCCTTATTAGAATAAAATATAGTTTTGTTTTAACAGCAGTAAAAAAATGTTTTGAACAATAAAAAAAAAAACATTTTTTAACAAATCATTATTCCGGAATGCAAATATTGCTTGAAGTTTTTATCGCAGTGATTTCTTATACCATAGGTATAATAATACTTATTTTCTATAAATAATAGATTTTATGACATTGTTTTATATTTATCTATAATATAATATTGTGTCAAATAAACCCAACACTTGATGGACCTTAGAATATAGTTCCAAAAACTTTATTTTGTCTATATTGTGTTATGGTTTGAAGATAAATCGCAATATTTTGCAAACTAGAGAGCCTTGATTCAAATCTAAAAGAGTTATTGCGGGTATAATTTGAGACAATATTATTAATAAATTTTTCGTAACTATTATATATTACAAACTTATTACTATTATACAATATTTTTTTGTATCTCAACAAAATACTTTTTCATTACGTACGATAAACGAACAACAAATTTCTAAAGTTTATAACATAAATTATGGAAATTATCACAAGAACACATATACAAATAAAACAATAAATCTTTGGTATAAAAAAATAGGCAAAGTGCATTCTGCAGTAGAAAAATAAATAAGTTAATAAAATAAAACACATTAAATGTGGCAAAAAAAAATTATACATCCGTGTTTCACCAATTTGTAGTGTAAATTACACTAAAAACAAATAGAGCTTAGGGGAATGTTAATAATAATAATTTTAGGTACTGGTAACATAAACTTACACGCTTTTAAAGCAAACTAAAAAAAGTTAATAATGTTAGTCCACTTACAGAACTAGAAGCCATTTAAGAAAAATATTGGCTAAATTTTACCTCATCGAAATAAAGGAATGATGTTAATACCTAAATGCTTTAAAACGAGAACTTACTTACTAATAAACGTACGTGTATTATTCGATCGCCTGAATATCGATAGTGTCGTTTCTTTATTCCTCTTCCGACTCGGTGTCGGAGTCAGGGATCGTTTTGAACCAGTTCTCCCAGTTGGATGGCGGACCCATCACAGTTCGACTGAAAAACGATGAGATTGACATGTTGGCAAAAATTGGCATAATATATTATATACGGATGAGTGTCATATGACTGTTTATCCTTTTTGACCCCGATGCAAATATAGAAGTGTAATAAGTTTGTCCGTTATGTCGGTCTCTGACACTATAGCTCGTAAACAGTTGGACCGATTTGGATGTGTGTGTGCAGTGGCAGTGTAAGGGTCACAGTGAGGAGTGTTACCCCTGCTCGGTGACGGGCTGCGGCAGCGTGGCGGCGGGCGGCGCCTGTGTGTGTGCAGTGGCAGTGTAAGGGTAGTGAGGAGTGTTACCCCTGCTCAGTGACGGGCTGCGGCAGCGTGGCGGCGGGCGGCGCCTGTGTGTGTACAGTGGCAGTGTAAGGGTCACAGTGAGGAGTGTTACCCCTGCTCGGTGACGGGCTGCGGCAGCGTGGCGGCGGGCGGCGCCTGTGTGTGTGCAGTGGCAGTGTAAGGGTAGTGAGGAGTGTTACCCCTGCTTGGTGACGGGCTGCGGCAGCGTGGCGGTGGCGGGCGGCGCCTGTGTGTGTGCAGTGGCAGTGTAAAGGTAGTGAGGAGTGTTACCCCTGCTTGGTGACGGGCTGCGGCAGCGTGGCGGTGGCGGGCGGCGCCTGTGTGTGTGCAGTGGCAGTGTAAGGATAGTGAGGAGTGTTACCCCTGCTCGGTGACGGGCTGCGGCAGCGTGGCGGTGGCGGGCGGCGCCTGTGTGTGTGCAGTGGCAGTGTAAGGGTAGTGAGGAGTGTTACCCCTGCTTGGTGACGGGCTGCGGCAGCGTGGCGGTGGCGGGCGGCGCCTGTGTGTGTGCAGTGGCAGTGTAAGGGTAGTGAGGAGTGTTACCCCTGCTTGGTGACGGGCTGCGGCAGCGTGGCGGTGGCGGGCGGCGCCTGTGCGGGCGGCGGCGCTCGTCGCTGCAGCGTCTGCGTGCCCGCGCCCTCCGACCCCTCCCACCCCTCCTCCAGCACCCACCTGCCGAGTTGCGACGTCTCTATACTCTGCTTTATACAACACGACACGCGAAACTACGTTTCCGCAAATAAACAGTGCATGTTGAAATTTTCAATTGTCAATATGAAGATAGGCCAAACAGAATACCGCGTACGATAGAGCAGCCTATTTAAGATGATTTCAAATAAGTTTTAATTGATTATTTTACATAAAGTATTAGCCTTTTTTTGTATGGGCCTGCCAAACTCTCTCTCTCTCTCTCTCTGACTCTACTCTGCTTGATGGAAAGTATGACCAAATGACCAAAATCGAAGATTAGTGGTCACCGTACTAGCTTGTGTGTTTTGTTTTTATGCAAGATTAATTTTAATGATTGTCGACTTGCCAATTCGATCCTCAACCAAAAAATGGCGTCATTATCGACGTATTAATGTCATGATCATGAATAGAATATAGAATTTATAGCCCGACAATCTCGTGCGCGACCGTCCCTGCGGGGTGACAGACAGTGGCGGGGTCGAGGTACCCAAGATATCAGCGGGTAGCGGGTGGTGTAGCGGGGAAGGGAAACGCGTGCATCTGCGTGTCAAATACGGCAGTCTCGGCCCGGCAACACGTGCATGATATTCCGTACTACTTAGAGTTCGACGCACACGAGATTATGATCTCAGGATGAGTAAGGCTATCTCAAGACAACTTAAGGAAGTTATACATAAAGTGTACCAATTTTTTGAAAGACGAAAAAATGACCGAACATCGGCCGAATACGCAAACGACATTAATTTAGCAAAAACTGTTGCTGAAGCCACAGGTTTGTCTGAAACCAATGTTAAAAAATTTATAAAAGAAGCACAAGGCATTACGGAAGCACAAGGCAGCACAGCGACTTTCAAATCATCACGTAAAAAACCGTTTTCCTAAAAAAAGGATTGAAATCGACAATTTTACGGAAGGTGTCATACGAAGAAAAATAACACAATGGTATACTGTCAAAAAATGTATCTCGTCGTTAAAAAAATTGATTGCGGAATTAAAAAAAGACAATATACTTCATTGCTCTCGTGAATACTTGAGACGGACAATACGTAGGCTTGGTTTCAAATATTTAACATGCCAGTCAAAGAGGAAACTATTAATTGAACGTCATGACATAATGCGCCTGCGGTGACATTACATCAGAGACATTAAAAAATTCCGCCGCGAGGGTAAGTCAATAATTCTCCTAGATGAAACCTACGTGAATAAAAATCACGTGACACAAAAATGCTGGCAGTCTGATACAGAACGCGAACGCAAAACATCGGTAAAGGACCTCGCATTGTAATTGTACACGCTGGCAGTCGCAATGGCTTTGTACCTAATGCTTTATTGATGTTCAAATCGCATTCCAAGACCGGTGATTATCATGGAGACATGAATGCCACAAATTTTCGGAAGTGGAGTGGAAATTCCTCCGAATTCTGTTATTGTAATGGACAACGCCGCTTACCATAGCACTCAGATCGATAAAAAACCTATAATGAGTACCCTGAAAAGCGAAATGCAGCAGTGGTTAGAACGGCGAGGTGTTCAGTATGATAGCGCTATGCGTAAATGTGATCTAATGAAAATAATTAATGAGCAAAACACGGAGAAACAGTACAAACTTGATGAAATATTAAAGGAAAATGGACATATCGTGCTACGCTTACCCCCATACCATCCGGATTTAAATCCAATTGAACTCGTGTGGGGGTACGTAAAAGGCGAGCTCGCAAGGACTTCCATTGATTCGAACTTAGATACAAAATTAAAAGCTTTAGAATTGCTTTTTTCTAATTATTCGGTTGAACAGTGGCGCGATTGTGATAATCACGTCATAAAAAACAAGGACGAATATTATAATTCAGATAGATTAAGTGACGATGAAATGGACAGGTACGTTATTGTTTATTAACATAATCGATTATTATTATTGCTTTAACTGGGCAGAGTGCTCAAGCTATAATTCTCGGAATCAGGTCATTGTAGGGTATGTGAAGTTGTTTGTTATTTCTTTAGTACATTTTTATCTTTTTAGATTCATAATTCAACTGAATGAAAACGACGATGATGATGACGATGAAAGTGATAAAGAAGATCAAACAGAGAGTGAACATGAAAGTGATATGGAAATTGATTTATAATTAAACAATCTATCATAATTTTAGTTTTCCTAATAATTTGTCCTCAAACTTAATAAAAAATTATAAACAATAAAAGTAGTTCTATATTTTTATTTACTCCTTCCTATCTTAAGTCACAAGTAAGTACAACTTATCGCAAGATTTATCCTAGCACACTTCTCTTCGTGTGTAGCCGTGTGCTAGAATGACGCGCTACGTCGTCCCCGCTACTGTCGGTCACCCCGCAGGGACGGTCGCGCACGAGATTGTCGGGCTATAAAGAGAAAAGGCTCCAACATGCAGCCTTGTGACACGCCAAAACACATTTGTTTCATTGTCACTAATGTATCATACTAATTGAAGTTGCCGATTTCTAATTAACAAGACGATTTAAAAAATAAAACATGTACCAATCATGGTTTTTTTACACAACATATTTGCCTATATTTTTATAGATCTTTTAAAGTTAAAAGATTACCATGTGTGTCACATGCTTTTGACAGATCCAAGAATATGAATTTTAAGCAAGAAAAAGGTTGCTCTAACAACCAATCGTGAAATTCATGTATTTCGTGGATATGATTTCAGCCAAATAATACAAAAAGTACCTTGAGCTGCTGGCTGACTTGCAGTTTTCACATTCACTGCGGTAATCATCGGTCTCCTCAGTGCCAGGTGCGTTCGTTTGTTCGTAACTGCAAACGCATGATGGCTGTAAAACAATCAACAATTTCATATAAATAATGTTTATGCAAATAATACAAAACGTATGAACGCTGTCTACCGGGAATTTTTATACTAAATGAAACTATGGCTTGACAAAATTGTGTGTAATTATTATAGTAGTAATAATTTAGGGGACGTTTAACGTTTTAGGGGAAACTTACTCAAAAAATATTGATTATGTCCGGCGTCTGGCGTCTATGTCATTATTAATATCTTAGCCAAGACCGGCAAGACCCAAGTTTGGTATAATAATATGAAATGACAGTGACGAAATAATAAAAGATCAAAACCGGTGTCGTGAGTAGTCAGTAACGAAGATTTCTGCTCCAACATGTTAGGTCGACATTGACGTGAATGGAGATACTGGAGATAAGGTTCTGCGGGTGTAGATATGTCACGTTGTTGACGGTGAGCGGCAACGTGGGGGGGGGTAGGCATTATACTACGTAAATAGCCTTATGATTTGATGGAAGATAGTGGTCTATGTGCGAAGATATTACTTACGCTCTTTATCGACGGTGAGGGTTTACGTGTGTGACGCGGGCGTGCGATAGTAAGTATTACACTACGTGAATGTTGTTAGCCTATACATATTCGATTGAAGATAGGGTTCTGTGTGTATGTGTGTGTGTGTGTGTGTACGTCACCTTGTCGACGGTGAGCGGCAAGGTGGGCGGCGCGGGTGTGGGTGGCACAGGCGGTGCGGGCGGGGCGGGCGGGGCGGAGGGCGGCGGGGGCGGCTCGGCGCGCACGTGCTCGTCGCTGTGCGTGCGAGCGCGCCATCCACCACTCAGCCGAGCATTGCTGCAACAGCATACAAACCTCTTAGGTGGCCCCTAGACGATCAATTATATTGCGCAATATTACGTATTGTGCAATATTATTCACCGTTTAGGGCTAATATTGAAGATTGTGCAATGATTGAACAAAAGTTTGAACGAGTTTAATTTTTATTGTGCAATATTTTTATTGCATTGTGTAGGGTCACAATATTGCACAATATGTTTTGTCTTTGTTTCGTTTTGACGTAGTACATATGCGCGCGATGCAAAAATGGCGGACAAAGTGATTGATAAAAAGTTAAGGAAAGAGAGTTTATCGTCGAATGCATTCAATTATACAGAGAATTACCGTCTTTGTGGAATATAAAGATATCATGACCGTAATAAAAAAAATGCTGGATATGAAACATTGTTGATTAAATACAAAGAGATGTTTTCACAGGCAAGCAAAGACGATGTGTAAATTATTGAAATATATTGCACAGTGTTATTGTAGCGTCTAGGGGCCGCCTAACACACAACGCCATATAGTCCCAAGCTAAGCAGAGCTTGTGTTACGGGTGCTATATACTTTTTTTTCTAAATACACCCACAAAAAAAATAAGCCAACGATTGTCGACAGCGAAATATAACACGGGAAATCCCCGTTGTTACTTGAGGTAACGATTACGTGTCACTAAAGACGTTCACGTTTAATCGGTTTAGTATTTATATAATTAATATGTACACGATTCAATATCGTTTAAATAGTGTAAAAAAAAAACCGACTTCCAAAAAACATCCAACGAAAACTCTCTGCCAAAAAACACTTAAAAGCGTAAAATAAACTGGTTCTTCATAAATTGCCTATACCTAATTCTTTATTCATTTAAATAGTAGTATTATAATGTGTGCTAGGTACCTAGAATCTGTTTGAAGTCGGTGCCAAGTGACTAACGCTTAGACTTTTGTAATTATTCGTTTGTATTCTTTTTGGCTTAGCACCGACTTCAAACAGATTTTAGGTACCTAGCACACATTATAATACTACTATTTAAATGAATAAAGAATTAGGTATAGGCAATTTATGAAGAACCAGTTTATTTTACGCTTTTAAGTGTTTTTTGGCAGAGAGTTTTCGTTGGATGTTTTTTGGAAGTCGGTTTTTTTTACACTATTTAAACGATATTGAATCGTGTACATATTAATTATATAAATACTAAACCGATTAAACGTGAACGTCTTTAGTGACACGTAATCGTTACCTCACGTAACAACGGGGATTTCCTCCTTTTTGGAAGTCGGTTAAAAATTATATTTAGTCGTTCGGTGGAAATCATCCTTTACTTACTAGGTACTTTAAAAGTTATAAGTCGATGTGTTACTAGTATAACACGCGTAATAGATTTTTCTCTTTCCTCTTCTCGATTCAAACTTAAAGTATTTTAAGAATAACTTAAAAAAAATATTAAATCATGAAATAGGTAGTGTAATCTATACTAATAAAAAAATTTGGATCTGTATTTTCATATTATCTTATACAGCTTCTAGATATAGGAAGCCTACTAAAATATAAACGAGTCCTTTTCGTTTTTGACTATGCAATACCCAAATATTTATTTGGTCACATTTGGAAGACATACATCTACCTCTCGTGTTGATATTACACACTCACAGATTGTCTAGGAAGGCGAATATCTGCTTGTGTAAAAAATATTATAAATGCGATACGGACTATCGGTGTAACACAATACCAAACGCAGAGGTTTATCATGTTATGCCTTAATATCTCTTGTATTTATGTTTCATATGATAAGTTAAAGAAAAAAAAAATTTTATGGACCAACGACCAACTATTTTACCCGACACACTTTCTCCTGCTAGACATTAGGACTTCTTTTATTAATCACTAGTTATTGCCCGCGGCTCCGCCCGCGTATATGTCGGTTATCGCGGCAAATAGTAGCCTATGTGTTATTCTGATGTATAAGCTATATAACTGTAAAGTTTCATCCAAATCCGTTCAGTAGTTTTTGCGTGAAAGAGTAACAAACATCCAGTCATCCATCCATCCATACTTACAAACTTTCGCGTTCATACTATTAGCAGGATATCTAAAGTAAATAAAGTGTAAGAAGGAAACACACATAATGATAATATATATAGGTACTCACGGATCGTCTAACGTAGTTTCAATGTTTCTATTAATATCATTGGCAGAAGCGAGATTCAAATTTCTGGGCATACTGCGACCAGTGTCGGCCATATTGTGTCTGTTGTTGTCGCTGGGCTTGTGGAACGATCGTCTGATCTCGTTGTGAAGCGAACGGTCCGCGCGGTTGAATCCCGAGATTGGAGTATCCAGGAGTGTAGTGTCTACGGCTGTTGAGATGCGTGGAATCGTGCGGTGGCTGGAACATTAAGAATTAAAGTTGACAAAAAACTAAAACCCAACTACGACAAAAAAGTGTAAAGTGTTATGGTGCGTTTCTATGTAACGTGTGACTACGGCTTTGCAAACTTGTTTCATACTTTTTCAGCGGCGTTTTTTGTCGTAGTTGGGTTTTAGTTTTTACTTTTTTTTATTTAAAATGTTTTGGTGCCATTATTAGTATATAATTTATATATATTTGAAATGTACAAGTAACGCCCTTTCCAATGATACCAAACACGGTATATTTAACTCAATTTTTTTTTTTATTCATTACTTTATGTCGGCTAGAGGGCGCCACATTAGATTCAGCGACACGTCATATAGCCTATAACCAGCAGACGATCAAGACGCTTCTAACTCATTTGTCCAGTTCTAATAAGTAGTTAAGGAGCTATGAGGGAACAAATGAACATACATACATACATAGCCTGTCAAAATCATAACCCTCCTTTGGCTTTGCCGTAGTCGGGTAAAAAGTACTTCAACTTGTCACACTCACACACAGATAAACATTCAGATACGTTAAATGTATAACTACCCTCTTTTTGTATTGGTTAAAGAACACAGTTCACTACAACCCCTTCATTTTATTAACCTCTTTCTTGTCACATCACGTAACGTCTTGTAACGTAAGTCTATTTGTATAGGCCATTCGTTTAAATAGTGTCGGTACACCCGCACGCAATAGGGAATATGCATGTCTTTTTTTTATTTCTTAATCTGATCATATAAGTCTCCATAACATAGAAAAAAATATAAATAGGTTTCAAAATAGTCACACAAATTTTCAAAGTGAAATTTAAAACACCGACTAAAGAACAATGGCGAAATAATAGTTCATAGAATTATTGAGCGTCTACAAATGTCTTCATTATGCATGAACACTACATAATTTCGTACGTTTTTTTCAATTATGTTTAAGAACTGAGTAAGTCTCGAAACAAAATGCATATTAATAAAACTGTATTTGATTAATTCATATTTTACTTACTTATTTCCAATACAAACGGTGTTGCCAGTTAGGTTGAGACTAAAAAGTCTGAACGCCAGCCGTTTTTTTATTTACATATATTTTGTAATTATACTTATGTTTACGAATCATAATGCAGTAAAAAATCTTGTTTATATTTTCCGAACAGTACAAAAGTGGTAATAATAAAATAATATCATAGAATCATAATAATATTATTTAAAACAAATTAAGTCTGGCAATGATGAAAACGGAAATCGTCTTTTGACTCTATTGACAATTGACAATGTTATTGTTATATTCGTTGTTTATGTATTTGAGCTGGACTGCGTATGGACTGTTTTTTTGTGTGTGCATCAATTGCTTTATCAAGATGGGAAGTCGTGTAATACGTATAACGTGTGCCAAGCCAACTGCAATATTTGCATCAATCGTTTGCGCCGATACCCTGCCCTGCATTGGAACTTGAACCATGATGAATCACTGGGTCATGGGTTTATTATGCAGCTGGGTATTTCCTCAAACTGTAAGTATTATTTGCTATATTATATGAAACAGACCGTAGTATTTGTATTTCATAAAACTGCATAAAAGAACAATTCTGACATCATTCTTAGACATTGGCAGATGCATTGCTAAGCCAATGGAGTTAATATTTCAGAATATAATTACTTAATTGAACATGAAGAATCGTTGACATGTGAATCATAAATCATTAACGTAATATTATTAATAATGTACCACATAAACGCAACACTATCTAGCCCAAACTAAGCAGTGCTTGTAAGCAGTACTTATATATACATTATACCTACTAACATTGAAATTATTCATTACATAAAATTATGTTCTTATAATTTTTTTATATAATATAAATTGTTTTATCTGTCCTTTTTAGATTATGGAAGAAGACTATGTTTGTGAGGCATGCCGAGATCTTGCTTTTACTGCAGTTAATGATAATTTACACACAGGTGGCAATGAAGGTGCCAGACCAAGTACCAGAGGTACGCCAAAGATGTGTGCCTGTTATGTGGCTGTTCAATTCGCCAAAGACAGCGAGATAAAATCTTAAGGGACAATCCTTCTGAGATGCAACAATCTTAATGAATATTATAGAAAGCAGAGTAGTTCCTCGTGAGGTTAGTATGGTATTTTTACAATTGAAGTATAGCTTAAAATGCCAAATAGTTTACTTAGGGTAGCAGAACTTAATTTTAAAAATATCTTAAAACTTGTAATCTTTGATAATAATGGTTGTTTATTTTTATGATAAAATATTAACTAAATAGACTTTAAATATTAAAAACTTAAAGTTTTTCACATTTGAAGATTTTAATTTATTCTTTTATTTTCAGATATCCTCATCGGACCATGTATGCCATGCTTGTTGGTTATGTACTAAGCGAAAAGTTATTCGTATGAATCAGCAAGATGAAATAATACCTCAACCTGACATATGAATTAAGCTGGTCGAGCTAGAATCATATTGTTGTAATTGTTTAGTTAGATGGCAAACTGTTGGATGTTGCGAACATATAATGACAATTGTGTAGTATCTTGGATGGGCTAGACACCAACAAAATATTACAACACCGGCAGGTTACCTAGACAACATTGTTGTAAGAGATGATGAACAATAAATAATTTAAGCAAATCTATTGTTTTATTTTCAAATAAAATCTAATTGTTTTTATTGCTTTCGGAGGCAGACGAGTCTGCAGCCCACCTGATGGTAAGTGTTAGCCTCCGTCCATGGGCAAGGCTGTGTTATCTTAGCATTGCAAAAGCAGCATCAAGAAAACAACGAAGCTGCTGGCTACTGTGGGGAAGTAGCAAGAGGGAAGGAGAATGAAATGGGAAGGAGAGAGTAATCAGGTCAACGAAGCTCACTCACCGAAAAAACCACGATAAATGTGATCGTTTTACTTTACTATTCAGTAGGAGAGTACCTAGTAGGTACTTCCCCGGTCGAACCGGGCTATTCATACTGAAATCAGCAGGACTAATACCAACAATAGGGTCAACGCACTATATAAAATATGGTACTATATGAAATATACCGTGCAATTATGAAAAGAACTATTAGTTTGTGGAATAAATAACCAATCTGCTTCTTATAACTGAGTTATATAGCTACTTAGATTCAACTTTATTTTACTAAAAGAATGCAAACGCAGATGTAAACACATCTTAGAGCATACAATATATAGAGAGAGCGCTGAACGAGCCGAAAGCGTGATCGGGGTAGAGAGATAGAGACTGAGTTTAGGTAGTGTCTGTCTCTCTCACGCAAGCTTCTGATTGGTTTGTGCATTTCCCACTAAATCACACCAACCAATCACGGAGACTGTGAGAGAGATAAACTCTCAGCGCTTCCTCCATATAATATATGCTCTAAGGTTAAACTTAACTTTAAATTGAAATATCTTTAATTGTCGACTTCTAAGACTAATACTGTCTAAGACAAAATTGTTCAGGGATTTCATCTGCATATTTTAATATTTTTTTCATTGCTAGACGCTAAAAAAATACTTCAACAAAATTTTGTTCGGGAGTTCGTCATTGTTCTTTGAGCCATTCAAACGCCGCCATTTTTCGCGCGCTATTGACATAACACATGACGTCATTGTCATTTCGTGTTTGTTTACTATTGAGTGTTTCAGTTATGTTATACCTATTTACAGTTTTGATTGCTATAAAAATCATGGAAGAAGTTATTTTTTCTCACAAACACTACTAACACAGTATGAATTTCGATGCCGATAATTTCGATAATGTAACAATCGACGTCACATTTCGTTTCGACCAATAGGACGCGTTTTGCAGGTTTGAATTTCCCTCCCTTAATTTTCACTTTTTATTTAATATTTTCTGGGTTTAAATAATCACTAAATAAAAAAATCCCATTTATGTATATTGACAATAAAGAATCTAGAAAAAAATGTTTGAGACAAATAAAAATTTTATGCATATTTCCTATTATGGTTATTGTTGTGAAATACGAATATATTCTTTGAAAATCTTCCGAAATAACATCAAATTAATTAATGATGCCAAAATCAATAAAAGCGGCGTGCAATGGGAAAGGCACATGTCTAGCAATGGACTTTTGAAATACTGATGATTAATTAATAATGTCTCCAGTACTTACAGTGAAGTGTGAACGTTATGGTTGTTGGTATAGAAGCCGGGTACGTTGTGTGGCCGTTCGTGGTCCGGTTCGCGCTGTAATACCGACAACAGACCTCGATTGCTGATGGCCCCGAGCGAGCCTGTTAGACGAATCGCACTTGGAAAACTGACCACTGGAACAATTTTCAAAGTCAAATTCACACAATAAATTAAAATGTACAGGGACATATAACACTCTAGGGATAAACTTTGGCCAACTCAATTTGAAGCAACGACATCTAGATTTTATGGCCCCGAACTAATCATTTAAAATTCAAAGTCTATCTGTTCGTAGTCCTTTAATTTTTGATAGTTTGTCTTCACTGTTTAGTTTCTTCATTTCGTATTAAGTAGTAACCATCAATAAAAATCTAAAAGTATTTTCTCAACTTTAATTTAAGTTTTATTGTCATCAATATTAATATTATTTAAACTGCCTCGTTGGTCTCGCGGTTGGCGTGTGCGACTGCTAATCTTGAGGTCTCGGGTTCGATTCCCGGGTCGGACCAAATGTTTGTATGATCTACAAATATTTGTTTCGGAGTTTGGGTGTTTTCTATGTATAATATGACATATGTATTTACAAAAAAAAAAGTATATATGTATTTATATCAGTTGTCTAGTACCCATAACACAAGCTCTGCTTAGCTTGGGACTAGATAGCGTTGTGTGTTAGATGTCCGAAATATTTATTATTATTATTAGTAATAGAATCTAATCCCAACTTATAAAGTTTTATCAGTATTTTCAATAAATGCCCTGCATTCCAACGCACTTTGCTTGTGATTTAAAATTAAATCTTGACCTCAATACTTCAATAATGATAATAAAGATTTCTGATAATTCTTATCGTTGTATTTATACGATCTAACAGTACTATACTAAATCATTTCATGATAATGGCAATCCATATTGGATATCGATCTATAATCGACTTTAAAAAGTCAACTAGAATCAGATGCTGGTAATCACTTACTGTTGGGTGCAATTGGATGGTGGGGCATTGAAGCAGGCTCTCTGTTTTCGACCTGGTGAACTGGTTGCAGCAGTGGAGCATTGTAGCAATTTTGGGTGTTCGCGATCTGGAGATAGAATGCATTCTTATATATGTTATCGGCAGATTGTCAAAACCGTCGCGAGATCGCAAACAGTCGACAGATTGTAAAATGGTATCGTCGAATCGCAAGTCGCGCGCTGGTTGATATGCATTGCATATGGTTGAACAGCATATGTCCCGCGCCGCCATATTTGTTTGTTAATTTGTCTTTGTTGCCGAATGTAAAGTATTTTTGTGATTGTAAATTGATTTCATGTTGAAAATACCTCACAGTTTTAGAATCTATACTAATATTATAAAGCTGAAGAGTTTATTTGTTTGTTTAACCGCGCTAATCTCAGGAACCGCTGGTCTGATTTGAAAAATTATTTTAGTGTTAGATAGCCCATTATCGAGGAAGGCTATATAGCACCAATGAAGAATGTTACAAAATCGGGGGAAAATTATTACGCTACGGGCAATAGTAGACGTAAACGAGGTTGCGTGGGTCAGCTAGTTAGTTATATACAATTTTTGTGACAGTAAAATTAATTTGTGATTAATTATAGAAGTTCTAACCTAACCTAACCGAACTCTATGGCTATTGAACGGCCTACTCTAAAACCGATCAATCAGGGAGTGTTGACAATTTGACGCGCGTAAGCAGTATGTCGACACTCTATCGATAGTTTGCAATCTCGCTAAGTAGATTATAATCTAAGGGTTTTTAAAATTTACGGTGACATATACACTTGGAAGCGAATTTGTTACAACATTGTAATAATATCTTCTGATGGTAAGCGGCTACCGCTACCCGTGGGTATATGTGTATGCTCCTCATGCCTTAAATACCCCCAGAATTAAGTAAGAGGAGGGAGGTTTGATAAAAAGATATTACTTAACAAAACTCTTACTTGTGTAACGGGCCGTTGTATATTGACATAGCCGTGTCCTGTACACTGCACAGAGTCGTCGGGCCTCACCAGCGTTTCTACTGTAGCTGGGTATGTGCGGTGATAAGACATCTCGTTCGCAAGCCTGGAAACGTGGGAATACATATACTGATACATTTAGTATAGTATGTTAGTAAATTTAAGGTTTCAAATTGATATTGTCTATATCAATTTGAAACCTTAAAGTTACTAATATATTGATGAACAAGGAAGAGGAAGGCATTATTTCATTATTATAATACTTCATGGGAGTCGAGTAGTTCCACTTTCTAAACTTTGATTGTTTTACTATACGGCCGACGTGTCTTGGCGAGTTTGAACATAGGTTCTGCGCATGTACACTCGAAGTAACCAATAAGCACGAAGTAACCAAAAAGGGATGTCCAATACGCGTACCTGAGGGTGTTGTTTGATCGATATTTATTCAAATCGATTGAAATTAAGTCATAAAAATATATTTCTTTTCAATTTTATAAGGAGGTTTTAAATTTTCTCAAATAGTTGTTACTCAAGTAGACGTTAATAGATAACTGATATTTAAATACATCATGTCTTTCAACTGAGAAAATAAAAATTAACTAGTTTTTTTTTTATTACAGTCGAAATCTCGTTTATTAACTACAAAATTCACTAATATTTGTAAATCTATTTCGTTTAATATCTTATATGAACAAAAATCTATTACTTCTAAATGAAACTAATCGATTACGATGTTTGATTGAATAAAGGGTAGATTGTGTTTACTTTGATCAATCTCTAGCCTAGACCACCGCGCCCTGTACGTCGCCTCATGCCCCCATTTTGTTTCTAAAAAATTGGTTGTCTGTAAAGTCGGTTTACGGACGATAGATTAACGTGACAACGTCATAACAAAACACTGATGAAATGATGAGAGATAGATGCCTCGCTTGCGCCGTGACAACGTCTAATAAATCGATGAACGCCGGCTGCACGCAGGAAAAAGGATGACTCATAGTCCTGTTCTGTTCATTGTCCCGTTACGCAAGAGCTAAAACGAGTTGTTTTTCGAATAATTAGACTACAACGAATATAGCTCGATTTAAATAATTTAATTGAAAACTACAACACATTGACGTGATTAATATTAATTGTATTACTTTTTTAACTCTTGATTTTTTTTAAATTAAAGTAGGTATAAAGCTTATTAACTTTACCTCATGTTGTCCTGTCTCGTTTGTGCCACGACCTCATCGTAGGGTGGCGGAGCCTCACCGCGTGGTAGGTAATTCGTAGGCGGCTTCCATGCAGCAAGCGCAGTCTCGCATGTCCCACCCATGTATCCCATACTGCCGCTAATGTAACTGAAAATTTACATTATCATTAGCAAAACTGCTAAGTACTTATATTAAATTAATATTTTTAAAGTTGTTTTACAATTTGGTCAACCTCTTGTGGTAGCCACAATTTTGTTAAGAAAAACAATGTTAATAAAATGCTAAATATGCAAGGTAATGTTTTTAATACTATTTAATATTATTGTGACCCGTTGCCCGTGACTCGGAGAGCAAGTTAAGCTGTCGGTCCCGGTTGTCATGAACATCTATGGCAATCATCATTCAGTTTTTTTTATGGAAACGGGCAAACGGGGAAACCGGGGGCAAACGGGCTAACGTATCGCCTGATGGTAAGCGATTACCGCCGCCGATGGACACCTGCAACATCAAAGGCGTCCAAAGTGCGTTGCCGGCCTTTGGGGGATGGGGAGGGGGGGTGGGCCTCCAGTATCCTCACTCACTCGGTGAAACACAGCGCTAGCTAGGTATCATTTTTGTCGAGCCATGCATGCCGAAGCATGGTTTTTCCACGTAAAATGTCAGTTTAAGTCGGTGCCCTTTAATATACTGACAACTACTTCAATCTTCGAATTCAATTCACCCTCAGGGTTGCGGAGGTCCTACGCTAGTCGCTCTGTAGAATAACTGATATTCAGGTAAAACTGGTTGAACTATTAACCTACCTCAAATAACCTTGGGAATAATAAAGGCTTGGAAGATGAGGAAGGTGAGAATGGTGAGATGAGTTCATAAAGATTTGCATGCCAGAAGAATATGGCACTGATTCAAAACCATCAATATGACACCCGGAATTTACCTATGTTCTATGCAAATAAATAATATTCCATATCATATTATTTGTCACATATAGACAACTCAGACAGACTCATCTCAATCGCTTTACTTTAGTGTTCCACTTTGTGAAAGCTGTCTTTATATCGACAGTTATTCAATCATCACTAGTCCATTTCGAACAGGAAGTATTCCTGTAGATGGTTATTGCACAAAGCCAATAATAGACACATACTCAGCATCTAAAGAAAAATAGCGGCCGATTGTTAGGCTTGTTACACATAGGTATATAATAAAGTCTAAACATAACCACAATACGTGGGCGCGCACTAGTTTATTCTTTGTCCCAAACTAGGTTGTGTTCGGCTTTAATTCGAATTATTTGGCTGAACTTCGATTTTTCACGTGGACCGACTGCCAATCGACCTCCACAAACCAAGTACAAAATTCTTTGTTAAGTTTACTCAAACCATATTTTGCCGTTATTATCGACAGAATGTGTGATACCGACAGCATCGCAGCAACGTCGGCTTCAACCCCATTCTTCGCCTCCATAGCAAACACTAGCAATAAGGCAAATAACTACATCCGCACTTTGTAGGTACCACACCACAACTTGACCGACATTTTTCGCACGTAACCACAACTTGAGCATAATTTATCCTTTGTAGTGTGGTTATGGTACATGTGAAACAGGCCGTAGCATCGAAATAGTTTTAAGTCAACACGTGCTGACGGCTGATTGATTTACTGTTACAACTCATCGCCATTGAAAGCTCTTGCGCAAATGCATACAATTTTATATCCAGCCATTACCACTTCGAATTTTAAATTCTACTAAGTTTAATACACAAATAGAATGAATAAAAAATGTATGTAACGTTTACAATTTATTTTACAAGGTTTACATTTGTTTCATGATTAAGTGTCACATAAACGACCAACTGGAAAAGAGCTCATTGGCTCGAAGACATTGTTCAAAAATGAAAAAGTATTATTATTTAAAAAACGATATTTGATTTTTTTATACCTTTCAAGTTTGACCTAAAAAAAACTTAATGTAATCCCCATCGGTCATTGACCTTCCATATTAGCAGCGATCACTGGGATCGAAGGATTCACACGTGTTCAAATTCACACGTAAGTAATGTGACCTTTTTGGTAAGGGCTACCAGATTTTATTTTTATTTTTGCTTTATTGTGTACTTGCGTTTATTATTGCGTAATACGCAGATCTTATGGAGAAGAACAGACTTACCTAAACTTGGAAATTATATGTATAACTGACTTCCCTGACACTGATCTTCAAAATGAAATATATATACATATATATATAAATGTGTTCACATTTATATATTTATATAATATAATATTTTTCTTTAATCAGATTCTCTAAATCAACTTTGAATTAATTCCTCAATTATTGATGTTTAAGGCTATTTTTATCTCCCACTCCTTTCGAATTCATAACATTTGTTTTTGTTTCGATGAAGTTTGTCCATGTATTTACGTCCTGAAATAATCAGCCAGTACAATACAATTGTCTAATAATATGCGGTCTATTGTCAATCGTGACCGGCATTATTGTGTCTCTAACAATAAGAGGCCGATAAACAACCTTGTTATTACAACAGGTAAGTGTTAATGGCTTTTAAAAAACCACGGTGGGTCAGGAAAATAAAACACAAACACACATATTGGTGCTAATTCTGTTGTACGAAAACTCTCGAAACTAAACTAAAATCACCAAAAAATAAGCTTATCCTGTCAAGTGACGTTCTAACCGTCAAAGATTGCCTAAAATTTGATGTCACACAAAACACCATTTTGGAAGTTGCTACACTAAAACTAAAAGTTATTAGAGAAATTTTTGTTTCTTGAAGCAAAAATAGAATTAGCATCATTATTAGCTTCAACTAAATGTAATAGCGTCCGTCCTTGGTATTAGTAGTAAGCTGCTTTTTAAACTTTAAAAATAACGAATTGATGTGTGTGTATGTGTTTAGCCATATGAGACACTAGCTTTTGTACGCGGCTTCGCTCACGCAGACTTTCATCCCCTGATTTACCCCCTTAGGGGTGTCATTTCCAAAATTCCTTTCTTAGTGCTCTAAGTGAGCACTAAGAAAGTTAAAGCGTTAAATAAAGAACCTACGTGCAAAATTTCAGGATTCTAGGTTCAGCGGTTTGGGCTGTGCGTTGATCTCTGGGTATGTCAGTCAGTCAGTCAGTCACCTTACTCTTTTATATATATAGATAGATTTTATATATATATATATTTGTGGATCGATTTCAATACCTCGTTTTGAACTGAATTAGTTGTACGGAAAGTTAACTCCGGTAAAATTTAAAAAATATTCCAGCAAATATAACAATCTATCTTGATTTAGGGGCTATAAAGTCGGTGAAACTTTATTAAGGTTGTTTGTATTTTCTGTAATGTCTCGCAAGTTGTCGCCCAATCCACATAGAATCCGACTTGTGACGAACTTTTATGACTTATTAAGCTTTTCTGATGCAATCTCATCTTCGAAACGATTACAGTACTAAAACTCCTTAATGCCTGGATAGCAAGGATCCTAATACTTTTTCAATTGGCCGGAGACATACTCCCAAATTGGTGAGTTATGGTAGTGTTTTCTTGTCGCAAGTTAATTGCTGCATCAATTGTGAACCGTGGGATAATTGTCGCGTGTAATCTAAATGCGAAGGCTACCAGACACAATAAATACCAGCGGTAGCATATTGAAATGCCATACAAAATGTAATATATATATATACACACATCAAAAGTGTCTAGGGATCAACATATGTGTCTAGGGATCAACATATATTTTTGCAATAACTTTTCTCCTGATTGATATTAATTAAAATTTTCTTTAAGGATTCATCAAATAAAGTGTTTTCGTTTGTCACAGTAACGATAAACCAAGTCACCTTTGCATTAATAAAGA
The DNA here is from genome assembly GCA_949125395.1 of Diaphora mendica. NCBI lineage: Eukaryota > Metazoa > Arthropoda > Insecta > Lepidoptera > Erebidae > Diaphora > Diaphora mendica. The sequence continues at coordinate 19,053,330 of OX421313.1, read as the reverse complement.
AATTTGCCATTTTCCTAATAAAAGGATTTTTGACATTTGAACCACTAACATTAAAGTTCGAAAAAAAGACTGAAATAACAGTTTTCTTTAAAATTTTATTAGGTAACTTAAACAATTAATAATCCGTGTTTCTACCGCGAACACTAACAACACAAGAATCGGTTTGGCATACTCAAAATGAGTTCATCCAAATCACGCTGTGGAATGGCCGCCCATGTTCGTTGCAACAACAAAAAAAGGTCTTCTTGCGACTGGATACCCTCCATATTCGGCAGAGCTCTTCTCTGTAGCATATCCCATGCATGCTCAATCGGGTTCAAGTCTGGCGACTGAGCAGGCCAGGGCCAAAGCCACATCTCAATCTCAAGAAATCCGCATAAAAATGCTTGATCCCTAGACACTTTTGATGTGTGTATATATAAAAATGTAATATATAAGAAATATAGTAGGCCAAAAACTTATTCCTATGGAGGAGGCCCATGTCTAGCAGTGAACTGTGTTGGACTGGTGATGATACAAGCAATATACTCCAGTCTGAAATGAAATTAAGTGTTGTCTGCTGGGATCAAACAAACTATCGAAGGATATCTGTCTGTACTACTTCCTCTCTAGACGTGCAGCTAATATATAAATTTAACGGAATTTCTCATATTTTATTTTATCTAGGCTATTCTGTCTTACTGTGATTTTATCTAAGCTACCGCGAAGAAGCTAGACGAATCTCAAATCTTTCGGGATCAGGTCACTCAGGGATATCATATAGTTTGAATATATCATGGGGTAACGTTGTTACTAGTATTTAATTTTATCAACAATTTTGGTAGGGGTTGTTTGTCGCTCATCATGTGTTAATGAGTTCAGCAGTTAACTGATAAAGACCTTAAATGCTATGAAATATATTTAGCTTTAATTCCGCGAGACAAATATCCAGGTCTGAAAGCAGGGCACAAATCCCACCGTCATGCATATGTACACATACAAAACAAGTGAGAAATAATTAGCATGCCATGCAACCAAACCTATACTCGACACGTGTTTCGCCCCTCCACGGGGCATCCTCAGGAGATGTTGACTCGTCGAGCGTTTGAGCTCGAATGCGCGCTAGCGCACCGCTGTCGGCCCTTTATATACCGTTTCGATGACGCTATAATCACGATCGATACAATGTCACAACGACATCTGTGCCGAACTACCCGCAATCATACTTAGAAGTGGTGATGGAATTAAGTTTGTTTGGTCATTCAACAGTGTATATGCATTATTATTGTTATATTTTGATATTTCTAACTGTTCCAACACACTCATCCGGAAACCCTTATCGCAAACATGCAGAATGTTATAGGTATTGTTGCCGCTCAAGGAGTGGCCGGTGTCGATTAAATGTTTTGCGAAATGTGATTTATCTGGATGGCCATTCCTGTGAGCGGCAACATGTTCCCTGTACCTAATTTCGAAACTACGGCCTGTCTGACCCGGGAGTCTCACTTACATAGGCCCAATTTCAGATAGAATCGCGAATATTCTAAGAAAACACAATGTTTACGTAGCTTTTCGATCGGATCATAACTTGCGTAAACTATGTAACGGTAAAGATAAATTAGGGAATTCAAAAAAATCCGGAGTTTACAAATTAGTATGCAATGATTGCACCGGGGTCTATGTGGGTCAGACAGGCCGTAGTTTCGAAATTAGGTACAGGGAACATGTTGCCGCTCACAGGAATGGCCATCCAGATAAATCACATTTCGCAAAACATTTAATCGACACCGGCCACTCCTTGAGCGGCAACAATACCTATAACATTCTGCATGTTTGCGATAAGGGTTTCCGGATGAGTGTGTTGGAACAGTTAGAAATATCAAAATATAACAATAATAATGCATATACACTGTTGAATGACCAAACAAACTTAATTCCATCACCACTTCTAAGTATGATTGCGGGTAGTTCGGCACAGATGTCGTTGTGACATTGTATCGATCGTGATTATAGCGTCATCGAAACGGTATATAAAGGGCCGACAGCGGTGCGCTAGCGCGCATTCGAGCTCAAACGCTCGACGAGTCAACATCTCCTGAGGATGCCCCGTGGAGGGGCGAAACACGTGTCGAGTATAGGTTTGGTTGCATGGCATGCTAATTATTTCTCACTTGTTTTGTATGTGTACATATGCATGACGGTGGGATTTGTGCCCTGCTTTCAGACCTGGATATTTGTCTCGCGGAATTAAAGCTAAATATATTTCATAGCATTTAATGTCATGGATTTCCGCAAAGTAACGCCTGATTCCATAACTTAACTTATGATAAAGACCTTTAATAGTGAAAAGTTGGACATAGGCCTCTCCTAAGAAAGAAGGTTTGGAGGTTGGTTGGTATAGGGATTGTTTCATATCCGCTCTAGTGGCCACCCGCGAGGTGGCGACGTACGCGTGTGCCGTACGTCGCCTACTTAGAGAGTCCATCAGGTGACGGTGCCCGCTTCTGTGCGGGCAAGCGCTGGGAGGGGTCCGGATGTGTTAATATCAGCAGTTCCCAGATTCCTCCCTTCACAGGCGCAGAGTGGCACACCGTGTGGTTTTAGTCGGTTCGAGTCCGACACACCGCCCCGCCGTAAGCCCCGGTGGGGTGACGTTCCGAGGGGATTTCCACACGTTAAAAAAAGAAAAAAAAAGATTGTTTCATACTTTCTTCCCCTTTGCAGTGGTAGTAAGAGTAATATTTTGAGTCTATGTGTGTTTGTATATGGCAGTCTATTGTATGTTCCACCGTAGTGCCTAAACTAATGAATCGATTTTAATGAATGAGCCCGGTTGACATATGCTATATAAATTTTATCAAAATCTTTACGACGTCGGATTATAGTTTTAACCCCCGACGCAAAAAGAGGGGTGTTATTATCACACGGAGAACCGGCTGTCTTTCTATAAGCCTGGTTATTACCTATAATATACGGCTCTATCTAGTTTGGAATCAGACGTCCGTGCGTATGTGATTAGTGAAGTTAATGTTTAATTAAAAAAGTTTTTTTGTAATAAATACGAATAACATAACCCGTCAAGTCGTTCATATAAATTTTTCCCCGTACGCTATTTCGAAAGCTATTACTTCGCTGTGGAATGTTTTAAAGGAGGTTACTCACACAATTAAGTAACAATGGTTTGTACTTTTATTATTTGCTGGCTACGCCTACCTTGTGTTTGATATACGGTCGTCTCGCGCGCAGCGGCGATCGATGCGCACGTACGCCATCGGTAAATTATATTTTATTATTATCGCATAGTCTATTAACATTAAACTAATCAGTATGGAATGTCAGAAATGTAAAAAGACACTTTCAAAAAAGGGTTCGCACTTTATATGCCAAGGTCAGTGCCAGGGGACTTTTCATAGGAGTTGTGTGAGAGGACTGGCAGCAGACATGAAGGCAGGTATAAATAGAATCTACTGCAACAACTGCGAAGAAGATGGGTCTGAAGCGGAAGAGGCTGATGATGAAGAACAAGATCAGCAAAAAATCTTAAAAGACATACAGAAAAAGGTCAGTGCTATACCTGGCATCAGAAAACATCTAGACTCGATTCAACAAAGTTTAAGTGTGTTGTCTGATAAGTATGATGTACTGGTTAGTGATCAAGAACAAGCTAAGGAAAAAATTACTAAACTGGAAAAAACTGTGGTAAATATAACAAATAAGTGTGTTTACTTGGAAAAGTGTAATCTCGCACTGGAGCAAAGAATGCATGACTTTGAACAGTCTGCCCGCAAACAAAACTTGGTGGTCGAAGGAGTTGAACATATACCAGGCGAAGTTGTAAAAGATTTGGTAGTTAAACTTGGTGAAAAAATAGGTGCTAACAACAATGAAATTGAATGGGTGAAGCGCAGCTGACAACATCAACAGGGTTCGAAGCCACCCTCAATTGTAGTAGGTTTCAAAGCAACGGGAACTGACGCTCGGAATAACTGGTTAGCTAAACGTCGTTCACTAACAGATATAAACAGTAACACTCTCACAGGAGGACCGTTGACTAACAAAATTTACATTAACGAAGACTTGTCGAAGACCACCAAGAGCTTGATTTGGAATGCGAAGAAAAAATTACGTGGAATATACGAATTTGTGTGGGTGACAAATGGTAAAGTGTTAATCAAGAAAAAAGAAGGTGAACAAGCTATATGGATAAGAAGCGAAAATGAACTTAATGAACTATATAACAAGATCGCAAAAGGTACCTAGAGATTGTTACCTACATACCTAGAAAACCTACTTCTCTCATATACTCACATATACATTAAATAACGCTTACTAGTCTATTTCTCATCAATAAAATTCGCTGACTTCAATAACATAAACGAAATATGTGAAAACTTTGTAAATTATAATTGCGTAAATGATACAAATGTTTGGTTAAATTCATTGGCAAACAAAATAAACTTATGTATTCTACATATCAACATTAGATCCTTAAAAAAGCATTTTAATGAACTATTATTAGTCGTGAACAGCAGTTTAAAACAGCTAGATGTCATTGTCATAACAGAACCTAACATAAACTACTCTTTACTATCATTATTCAAAATAAATGGCTATGATATGAATGTGATTACACGAACGGGTCGCAGTGGTGGTGGAGTATTGGTATACTCGCGCACAGAGCTATGTGCGCGTGTGTGCGAATCGACCATAGCAACAGGAATGCAGTCGGCTGAGTGCGTTTCCATTGCACTACAATTTAATTACGAAATTATTCATATATTGGCAATATATAGACCTCCAAGAATTAATAAAAAGAACATGATTAACCAGTTTCTGATAGAACTCCGCAATTTGCTAGAAACATTACCTTCAGGCTCAAAAGCTGTTGTGTGTGGCGATATAAATATTAACCTGTTAAATAAATCCGATAAACACGTTAGTTCTTACCAAACCTTACTGTCTGAGTATGGGTTTATACAATGCATCAAGGATGTCACACGGAAAGAAATTCTGATGGGGGAAATAGTGCAGTCTTGCTTGGATCATATCTATGTAAAATCAAGTGGCGTGGCTGTATCCTCTGCGGTAATTGAACACAAAATATCCGACCACTACCTAACAGCAGTTGCGGTGCAGTGGAGACGTGCGCGGTGGACAACTTTCCGAGAAATGAGCGCACGTGCGTCGTCGCACTTGCTGCGGCCGGTCGAGATAAACAATAATATAATTTTAGATAATAACAAGGTTCGAGAAAAAATATTAGGCATCAATTTTAATGATTTACTTTCATTGGAATGTCCTATCGAATTGTACAACGCTTTAAGTCAGAAATTTATTTTAGTTTATAATGAATGTTATAAAACTAGAAAAGTAGTTCATAGCAATAGAAATAAGACATGGTTCAACAATAACCTCAAGATAATGTTAAAAGAAAGAGATAGGTTGTTTGAAGTATGGAGTAAGGAGCCAAAGAACATGTTGAAACGTCTCAACTATACCAAGTATAGAAATAAGTGCCAAAAAGCTATTAATAAAAGTAGAAATAAATATGAGAAAGAAAGTATATTAGAATGTAAAAATAATATCAAAAAACTATGGGAAAAAATAAACAATATGTTGGGTAACTCTAAACAAGCAGTAGATGATGTTATACTATCTAATATGGAAGGCCAACAAAGTATTAAAAATATATGTGACCAATTTGCGAAAACTTTTTCAAAAGAAGTAAAAGATATACAACACATTTGTGACGAAACATTTTTAAAAAGAGAATCCTATGTTAAAAAGCCGGAAGTGTGCATGAGATGGCAGCCGGTTTCTTGTATTGAGATTAAAAATATAATAAAAAATATGGATAAAAACAAATCACCAGGCTTCGATCTCATCCGCATGTCTGATTTAAAACTTATAGCCGATAAAGTGAGTCCTATAATAGCTAAGTTGGTTAACCTGTCTGTAATACACGGCAAATTTCCCGATCAATTAAAAGAATCAATAGTTCGCCCAATCCATAAAAAGGGTAATCGTAGCATTGTTTCTAATTACAGGCCAATAGCGATATTGTCAAGTGTCGATAAAATTATGGAGAAATGTATAGTCAGTCAATTAAATAAGTATCTAGTAAAAAATAACATTTTACACCGTAGTCAACACGGTTTTATCAAAGGGCGCAGTACAAATACGCTAATGTCTAAATTCACTGATGAGCTTAATAACTATTTGGAAGATAAGAAATTAGTAATATTAATATTCTTTGATAACAAAAAAGCATTTGACACTTTGGAAACTAACACACTTCTTCGCGCAATAGAGGAATGCGGTGTGGGGAAACCACTGAATAAATGGTTCAGTGATTATCTCACGGCTCGTTCCTACCGCGTTAAAGTGAAAGACAAATACAGTGACAAGATAGACGTGAACTGCGGAGTACCTCAGGGATCCGGGTGCGGCCCTGTCAGCTACCTGATGCATGTTAACAGCCAATGTAATGTGCTGCAACACTGCACAGCGTATATGTACGCTGACGACCTGTGTATACTGCGAGCAGGCACTGATATCGCCGATATTTGTAGATCAGTACAACAAGACGTGGACTCGATCGTAAAATGGTCTCACGATAATGGTATTGTACTGAATTCTGACAAAACTAAATTACTCGTATTACATTCACCATACTCACAGCTTCTCACGCAACCGACACCGCTTTACGCACATGAATTTTCATGCTTCCATAAGAATATGATTAACTGCATATGTAAACCAATCGAAAGAGTTTACTGTGTAAACTACCTTGGCATGAAAATAGACAACAAGTTCTCATGGCTCCATCACATAGAATTTATCTGTGATAAACTTAGAATACTACTAAATAAATTCTATCATTTAAGTTACAAAGTTCCTATTAGCACATTAAGATGTATTTACATGTCACTAGTGGATTCAATAATCGGTTATGCTCTTGACTGCTATGGTCTCACATTTAAAACATATATTGATAAACTAGAAGCAATTCAAATTAGATTCATAAAATTACTCGTTAACAAAAAAGTCAAAGAAAAACACAAAAACGACTACACTAAATTGTATAAGATATGTAAAATCCTACCAGTTACATTAAAACACAAATACCAACTTTTAGTGAATAATCACGGCAGTCGAGAGCATGACTTGAGGAGGGTTACCGGTGAACACTGTACTCGCTCGGTGACCGACGGCAGATACATCGTTCCAAGAGCGCACAACTACTATGGTGACAGAACTATAAAAAAACGATTGCCTTATAGTTTAAACAGTCTGCCGAAGGACATCAGGGATGAACCAAATAAAAATATTTTTAGGAAGAAACTCAAGAAACATTTATTAGATTCTCTTTAATAAGATTTTGTTGTACCAATGCTTAAATAATATATATATATTTATTTATAATATATATATACATAATTATACATACATAATTTCCTAATTAGTTGTAAAGAGGTGTTTTGTTTTTGTTTTCTAAATTTTTGGCTTTCTTTGTTCTTAAGAATTATTATTTTATTGGTTGATAATTGTACGGAGACTCGATCCCCCAGTCAAACCATCTACCAGGTTTTGGGGGACATATGTGTAACTTAGTTTGTATTATTTTTAATTAATAATAAATAATAAATAAATAAAATAAAAATAATACGGTAAGAGACATACTGAGGATTTTTAACAACTTTTACATCTATGACGCATCACTGTATGCCGAGATTTCCATGGATGATCTGATCCGAAGTTGTCGAAACTTATAGGTAGTTTAGCAACAGAGTCAATATATCATCTAATTATAGTATCATCACATTTTTTATGGTTCTATAGGGCAAAGAAGCAGACGGGTTACCTGATTGACTTTGGCTGCCCATGGACATACCTATGGGCTATGCAACTCAAAAGAGCCTTCAAGGTAGTGGAGCCACGCTGATTTCAGCACGAACAGGCCGTACGCGGTACTACCCCCTCACAGAACACCAACCTAAAATGACAGCATTCGAGCTGTCGTGTTTCGTTGGTGAGTTCGAGACTAGAGGTCCAATGATGCAGAAGCATCTCAATAGGCTGCCATAGTGTACATCACTTTGCTGACAGAGTAGGAGTTACTTTGTGTGTATTAAAAAAGAGTCACAAAAGTTGGCGCCCTTTGCAAGCAGGTGGGATAGGAAAGATCTGGTAAACTTACTCAGTCGGTGAAAAGCACCAAAGACTTAGTTAACACTAAAATTACTCTACTCTGCCTGATGGAAAGCATAAGCAGAATCCAAGAGTGGTGGTCACCATACTGCGAATGCTGACAATGCAACAATGCAAAATGGTGACCCACACCATGGCGGGCTAGAGATGCTTCTGCATCATTGGGCCTCCGGTCTCGCACTCACCAACCAAACACGACAGCACGATGGCTATCATTTTAGGTTGATTTTTTGTGCGAGGGTAGTACCGCCCGGATCGAACCGGCCCGTTCGTGCTGAAATCAGCGTGGCTCTACTACCTTGCCTATCCCACGGTATCACGAAATCAAGCAGTCATTCACATCAATAGCCTGTACCATTCTACTGCTGGACTTAAGGCTCTTTTAAGAAAATAGGTTTTGGCCTACCATACAACGCTGGCCATACGGATTGGTATAGGGTTTGTTTCAAATTTTCCTTCTCTTTGCAGTGATGGTTCTGCGTAATTTGCTCCCTTAGTCCTCTCGACACCCATGGGATAAATAGGGGTGATGACACTCACTTATTTTAATGCCTCACAACACGGATAACACAATGTGATTGATTAAATAATTAACTTGTAACCGACAACCGTTAGTATCATACAAGGGCAATTTGTACTGTACCACTAAAGTATAGAGCAATTTGCGACATCCGCTACAAGTAGTAAGCATTGAAATATTAAACAAGTTTTATTTATGCGATTTTTATTGCTTCGGAACAACATAACCGATAGTAGAGTAGGATTTTAACTTTACATTTACTGGGTTGTGATATCACATGTTTAGATTGTATGATACCTTGAACTCACTTTAAACTGTAAAATTACCTTTATTGGTAGGTATCTGATAAGAGGCTCTAAATACATATTGAATGTTTACGCATGAGTATTTGGATAGCGGAAACAATGTGCAAAGGATATAATCTATTATCTATAGATATAAAAATGAAACGTCGAAATGTATGTACGCGCATAACTTCCGATCGGCTGCACCAAATTAAATAATTCATTTTTTTTATGTGTTCGTTATTGTTAGTACAAGGTTTGTTTACAAGGAAAATTAAAATATAACGGGAAAAGTATTATTTTTTTGTCCGCGACTGTACAGTGCCTGTAGAAAGCTGAGACAGATATGTACTTATTGCGGTACGAAGTTAGCCGGGACAGCTAGTTATATAATATAATTCTTGTCTCACATTGTTGCTCATGATAACTCCGAATATCCGAATCCGAAATATCCAACCGATTTTTTTTAATGCGTTTGCCGGCGTGCCTATGATAGGATATGTTTATCACGTATTTTTTGAGAGTACGAATATAAAAGTACAAGACATATATAGAAGTTACTACAGTAGTATATTAGTCTTTTTTTTTATTGAATAAGGGGCAAACGAGCAGACGTATCACCTGATGGTAAGTGATTACCGCCGCCCATGGACACCTGCAACACCAGAGGCGTCACAAGTGCGTTCCCGGCCTTTTAAGAAGGAGTACGCTCTTTTCTTGAAGGTTTTAAGGTCGTATTGGTCCGGGAATACCGCAGGCGACAGTTCATTCCACAGTTTTGTTGTGCGAGGCAGAAAGTTCCTAGAGAACCGCACAGTTGTGGACTGCCAGCCATCTAAGTGATGGGGATGAAATTGCTGTCGCGTAGGACGATGGCGGAAAGAGGCGGCAGCAATCAGCCCGAACAATTCCTCGGAGCACTCCCCATAGTCAATACGGTAGAAGATACAAAGCGAAGCCACATCTCTACGCAGCGCCAAAGAGTCCAGTCGAACTGAAGATTCCTGGCAGTCGACGATTCGAGTCGCTCTCCGTTGAATGCGGTCCAGAGGGATGAGCTGGTACTGGGGTGCCCCCGCCCAAAGATGAAGACAGTAATTCATATGTGGCCGAACCTGCGCCTTATAAAGCAGAAAGCGGTGGGCCGGAGTGAAATAGTGTCTCGATCTGTTGAGCACGCCAAGCTTCTTCGAGGCCAATTTGGCCTTATCCTCCAAATGGCCACGGAACTGGACTTCGCTCGATATCTCGACACCAAGTATTCCAATGTTGGCTGAGGCAGATAGGGGAGTGTCTTCAAACCGAGGGCATACGACCCACGGCAGTTTTTTAGCGGTGAACGCGCAAATTTGTGTCTTGGTGGGGTTAAAGTGGACTAAATTGAGTCTACCCCAATCTGAGACCTTTTCTAAAGAGGTCTCAATTTGGGACACAAGTTTGTTTCGACTCTCAATGACGTTTACCCGAGAAATATTAGCGCGGCCGGTGTAGAGAGCATCGCCTGTACTGTCTATCCGCATAGCAATGAATGCCTCTAGTTTGCAGCATGTCATTGATATGTAGGAGGAACAGAGTGGGCGATAGCACACAGGCTTGCGGGACACCAGCATTTACAAGTATAGAGTCAGAGCATTCAACGTCGACTACGACCTTTATGCTTCTACCTGCTAAAAAGCTGGTGACCCATTCGCATAGTTTCTCGGGAAGCCCATAGGAAGGCAGCTTCGAAAGAAGCGCTTTGTGCCAGACCCGATCGAAGGCCTTCGCAATGTCCAAACTAACTGCCAAGGCGTCCCCCTTAGTCTCAATCGCCTGTGCCCAGCGATGTGTCAGGTACGCCAGAAGATCACCAGCCGATCGGACCTTACGGACCCTCTTATGTCATAAAAATAATAGTTTTGTGTTATTTTGCACTGATATTTCGCCTTTTATACATACAGAGCTGTTAAAGTGTAGAAATAATAGTGTCCAATTGTTGGCCACTAAGTTCGTTTACAACCTCGCTGTTTGTGTCTACTAGATATGTTGTCAATGTAATCACTCGACTAGCACGAACACCAGCATAAATGGTTTTGGTACTTGGTTTAGTAGTACATCATTCCACTAATGGTCCGTACTCACATACGGTATTACTCGATAGTTTTACTCCAAAACTAGTAAAAATTTACGTGTGGACCGCAAAACTCACAACTCGAAGGCTCGCATCGAGCCGGCTCTATGGCTCGATCTCCTTTTACGTTTCTCCTTTTAATTTTCTTTAATTCTTTTATAATTTAGAATTGCTTCTATATGTAGCCACCGTCTCTTTTGTTGAACAAACATCATTTGGCTCGAACGGTTCGGTGAATACTGAACGGCGAGCCAAAAGATGCGTCACTCGATCGATCAATGCTGAATGTGTGGACAAAAGCCCGTGCCATGGTTTTTACTCGACATGTTTGCTCGATCGAGTAAAACAGTATGTGAGTACTTAGCATTGTAGCGGCGCCACCGCCGCACGAGTGACGTTGCTCCAAGCTCGTGCCTCTTCGGGGATCTTCGCCGCGGCCGGGCGCCGTTCGGTTTTACTGCGGTCTCGGCGCCAGTCCTTTGTTCGCAGTTGCGCAAGGCACTCCCGCGCTCCGCTAGCTCGCATGTCTAACTGTAAACCGCTTTCACTTTCGTTGACGAGTAATAAATATTTAATTCGCGCTTTCAAATCTGTGTCCTTAGCTTTCGTTCCTTTAACTATACTGTTCTTTCATCTTCCTAAACTGTATCTTTTGTGTATTCGTGCTTTCTACTCTTTTGTGCTAATTGTAAACTTAATTTAAAATATAAAAACCGTTGACTCTTCTAAAGACTTTAATTTCTGTCGACGTTCACCTATATATTGGTGACCCCGACTATGCCGTTACAAAAAGAAGACTATAGCAGTGCTGAAACTTCGCGTGTAGGCGTTCGTCCACCACCATTTTGGCCGGATGACCCGGAAATGTGGTTTGCACAGATTGAAAGTCAGTTCGCCTTGGCTAATGTAACGGTGGATTTGACAAAGTTCCACCAAGTCGTATCCGTGTTAGAACATCGCTACGCTACCGAAGTAAAGGATGTGATTACGAATCCACCAGCTACAAATAAGTATGAAAAGCTGAAAAGTGAGCTTATAAAGCGTTTGTCGGCATCACGAGCGCGTAGGGTCAAATAACTACTCATGCACGAGGAACTGGGTGACCGCAAACCTTCACAGTTTCTACGTCATTTACGGCATCTAGCTGGACCGTCGGTACCTGAGGATTTCCTCAAGACACTTTGGTCGAGCCGATTACCGACCAACCTGCAGACTGTTATAGCGTCACAGCCCGACCTTTCGCTGGACAAATTGGCTGACTTGGCTGATACAGTTAACGAGATCGCGCCAGCTGCACCCCTACAGGTAGCAAGTGTGGCGGAGCCGGACACATCTACCCTCATTAGGGAAATGGCAGGTCAGATCGCCGAGCTTACAAGGCAGGTATCTTCACTGTCTTCTCGAATGGACAGTCGCAGGCAGGTACGTGGTCGATCACATTCACGATCTAAGAGTAATAATTGGCGGGGTAGGTCTAGATCAAGGCCGCGTCAACAGCCAGAAAACCACCCTCATTGTTGGTACCACTTTACCCACGGCACCCGCGCTAGGAAATGTGTACAACTGTACTTGTACTTGGCGGTCGGAAAACTTGAACGGCAGTCCGAATTAGCGGCTAACGACTGCCCATATAAATCAGGCCGTCTTTTTATTACCGACCGTGATTCAAAAATGCTTTTCCTTGTCGATACGGGCTCGGACTTATGTGTCTACCCTGCCGCAACCACAGGCTCATAGATGGCACCACTTCACTCTTCGCGGCAGCGTCCAAGCAGCAGATTCCCGACGATGTGGCTTCCGTGAAGACAGTCATCGGGGATACCGAGTTCCATCAGCTACTGCGTGAGTTTCCTGAGATAACGCGCCCGGCAGGTACTGTAAATAAAAGTAAACTAAAGCATAATACAGTGCACTTTATTAAAACTACTCCTGGACCGCCCGTCGCTAGCAAGCCTCGACGCTTAGATCCTGAACGACTAAAAATAGCAAAGAAAGAGTTTGATGAGATGATGACCAGTGGTACTGCAAGGCGTTCCAAAAGTCCATGGTCTTCAGCTTTACACCTGGTGAACAAAAAAGACGACGGGTGGCGACCATGTGGCGACTACCGCGCACTTAATTCTCGTACAGTACCTGACCGCTACCCCATTCAGGACTTCTCCCATCACCTTGCTGGTTGCACCACGTACAGTAAGATCGATTTAATAAAAGCTTATAATCAAATCAAGTTAAACGAGGCTGACATACCAAAAACGGCCATAACTACGCCTTTCGGATTGTGTGAGTTCCCTTATATGACCTTTGGACTCAGAAACGCAGCACAAACATTTCAAAGGTTTATAGATGAAGTACTTACCGGTTTGGACAGCTTTTGCTATGGATATATTGATGATATTTTGGTGTACTCTCCTTCACAAACTTCACCTGCACCAGCTGCTGACACGGCTCAAAGAATATGGCGTCCTCATCAATCCTGGCAAGTGTGTATGGGGACAATCAGAAGTGACGTTTCTAGGATACCAGGTATCGGCTGCTGGCATCCAACCGCTCCATACAAAGGTCCAGGCTATCCAGGAGTTTCCAGCACCACGCACTGTAAAAGAGTTACGGAGATTCCTAGGCATGGTAAACTTTTACAGAAGGTTTGTACCCAATGCTGCTAAAAGTCAAGCCCCACTTCACTCAATGCTGGCAGGAGACAAGCTCAAAGGCTCACAACCGATACAGATGTCACAGCTGCAGCTGGAAACATTCGAGGAATGTAAAAGGGCTCTCTCAAACGCTACACTACTCGTACATCCTTCCCCACAGGCAGAACTCTCTTTACTCACTGATGCATCGGACGTATCCGTAGGTGCAGTGCTCCAACAACGTGTCGGTACAGCGTGGCAGCCGCTGGCGTTCTTCTCGAAGAAGCTGAATGAAGCACAACGCAAGTACAGTCCCTACGATCGCGAACTTCTTGCTGTCTACGAGGCAATTAAATACTTCCGACATATGGTGGAAGCCCGAGAGTTCGTGATCTTCACCGACCATCGTCCTCTTACCTACGCCTTCAGGGTTCCTGAAGGCGTAGGTAAGAGGACGATTTGACGATGACGACTAGAGAGAATTGCTCACCACGCCAATACAGGTAATTTGATTACATTTCTCAATTCACTACAGACATACGATACATACCTGGCGCAGAAAATGTCGTGGCTGATACCTTGTCGCGCATAGAGGAAGTTACAACATTTGATTACACGGCCCTAGCCCGCTCTCAAGAGACAGATTCCGAACTTCAGGAGCTACTACAAAAAGGTTCATCACTGAAGCTACAGACGATTACTCAGGTAGGCTCAGGCACGAAACTCTACTGCGACGTATCTACACAACCACCAAGACCATACGTTACGCCTGAGCTAAGAAAGCAAGTGTTTGATTCTCTGCACTGTCTGAGTCACCCTTGGGCGTACAGCTACCGTGCGACTGGTCACGCAGAGATTCGTGTGGCCAGGGATTCGCAAGGACTGTAGAGAGTGGTGCAGATGCTGTCTTCACTGCCAGCGCTGTAAAGTTACACGTCACACATCCGCTCCTCTTTCCCAATTTCCTTCAACCTCGTCGAGATTCACACATATCCATCTCGACATCGTAGGACCTTTAATACCATCTTCTGATTTCAGATATTGTCTCACCATCGTTGACCGGTTCACACGATGGCCTGAGGCAATACCACTCACAAACATCACTGCTGACACCTGCGCGGCCGCCTTGGTATCCGGCTGGATATCGAGGTTCGGTTGCCCATCGCAGATCACCACTGATCGCGGCCGGCAGTTCGAGTCAGGCCTATTCAAGGCCCTAGCAACTCTGCTCGGTGCACGCCACTTCAGCACTACAGCTTATCACCCAGCATCAAACGGGATGGTAGAGAGGTTGCATCGACAGCTCAAAGCAGGCCTCATGTGTCACAACAACACACAATGGACAGAAGTCTTGCCCATCGTTCTGCTTGGCATTCGCAGTTCCTGGAAAGACGACATCCAAGCATCCTCGGCCGAATTGGTTTATGGCGAGCCGCTACGATTACCAAGCCAGTTCCTGTCACCATCAGATGACCACACCGTCGAGGACATCACAAGCTTCGCTACTCGACTTGCAAAACACATGGCCAACCTGTCTCCGAAACCAACTGCATGGCATAGAAAGGACACATTTTATGTCCCTAAGGACTTACAACACTGTTCCCATGTCTTCGTGAGGCAGGACTACGTGAGAAAGTCTTTGGAGCCACCGTATGCTGGTCCCTACAAAGTACTAGACAGGCAAGCTAAGTACTTTAAAGTTGAAGTACGAGGTAAAGCCAACAACATCTCGTTAGATCGCTTGAAACCAGCATACACTATGAAAGACAGGCACACTGACAACGCAGCCACCGTTCCAGCCAGCACACCTCCTCCACCAGCAGCCAAGACGACAACCCACACTCGCAGCGGTAGAAGAGTACACTTCCCGGACTATTATCGACCGTAGTCACGGTCTGGCCAGGGGGCTGCTGTAGCGGCGCCACCGCCGCACGAGTGACGTTGCTCCAAGCTCGTGCCTCTTCGGGGATCTTCGCCGCGGCCGGGCGCCGTTCGGTTTTACTGCGGTCTCGGCGCCAGTCCTTTGTTCGCCGTTGCGCAAGGCACTCCCGCGCTCCGCTAGCTCGCATGTCTAACTGTAAACCGCTTTCACTTTCGTTGACGAGTAATAAATATTTAATTCGCGCTTTCATATCTGTGTCCTTAGCTTTCGTTCCTTTAACTATACTGTTCTTTCATCTTCCTAAACTGTATCTTTTGTGTATTCGTGCTTTCTACTCTTTTGTGCTAGTTGTAAACTTAATTTAAAATATAAAAACCGTTGACTCTTCTAAAGACTTTAATTTCTGTGGACGTTCACCTACAGCATAATAAAGAAAAAATGGAACTCTACTGACGAAAGCGAACTACACAAGTATTAACCCTTCTTGCGTGAGGAGGAGCGTCTATATGTAACTGTGACTTGTTCATATCATTGATAGTCAATGTGCTTAAGAATGAAAGGGAAATCATTATCAACCCTTTCTTGCCGTAATGGTGTAACGAACTGCTATCAATGTGGTTACTGCAGTTCAAAGATTTTTGCACGACTAGCGTAGTAGTTTATACGGTTAACTCGCAGCTCGTACTGCGCTGAGTGTCGTGGGTTCAATCCACAGTTGGGACAGCACTGTGTGATTCACATATATAATTATACATAGTGCAATATATCATCATATTTCTACATGTCTTAAAGGTTGACTGGGAGAGAATGCGTCATGGCATTAAGTCCGCCTTTGTACAACATGTGCAATAAGTTTAAATAAATTAATATATATATATATATGCCTAGTGCGAGATTATTAACTTGTGAAACCTTAACCACACCTTTTTTTCTTGTGCTTATCATTTCACAAATGCACTTGACAAGACAAGCATAAGAAATAAATATGTAGGTACAAATTTTTTACCCCTAGGTATGATTTTAAACCTCACTTAACTCATAGATTTCAAACAAGCGAACACTCACCCAATACTCGTCAAACTTCTCTGATCGTCAGCATGAGGAGGTCTTCGTCTCTTTTGCTTTCTCACTCTGTAGACTACGAGAGCAATAGTCAAGAGTACTACTACTAACGCGCCACCAGCTGCCATTCGCACATTGGCTTCTCCGCCCTCCGCCGGTTTGACTACGTCATCAAGGCAAATGAACTCACAGCATGTGTTACCCACACGAAATGATCGGCAGTCCTGTGACACAAAAGTGTTAATTTTTTTATTAAAATCTGGTAGTTGGTCGTATGTATTTAAATCGAAGAAGTGTGTATTTTTTTTTATTGGTGGTTAGTTTTCATCGTAATGGGAGAGACCTATGGTCAGCAGTGGATTGCAACAAGCTGATGATTATGATTGGTACTAGACAGTCTGTATAGACTTATAAATAAAATATTGATAAATTTTCCTTTAGATCGATAGGTCAACCAACTACACAAGGGTAGAGGAACACCAACCAACGCGATCTAGTTTTAAACTAAGCAGACATTGTTTTTTGAAAGTTAGATTGACTGATAGAATACACATATACCTAATTTTTTTTTCGTAAACATATACTTACACATAAAACACGCGAAAACAAACAATTGGTCCGACCCGAGAATCGAACCCGAGACTTCAGTACTGCAGTTGCATACGCAACCACTGCGACAGCGACGAAATAAAAACAAATAGAATGAAAGAGAATACATGGGTAGAAGGGAGGTAAGTAGTAAAATGATGTATTAATAATAGTAGGGGAGCTCTAGAAGGAATTTCGGGATTTACTCAAGCGCGGCAGATTAATATGCAGGGGGATACCTTGTACCCGGTTAAGTACCTCCACCAAATATGAGCCCCGTATATATGGCCGCCCGTCAGGTATAAAGGATCAGATTAGTAAAAAAAATTGATCATCAGACATTCTCGAGCGCGTCAGATTAAGGCAGGGTGAGTTAATTACAAGCTAGAAAGTGTATATTCCACTAATCTGACAATTTAAGAGTGACGCAAGGAAAGGGGAGGGCTACAAAGTTGTAAAATAAAATGTCATCTCGACATTCTCGAGCGTGGCAATTTTTTTTTTTTTTGTGGGAAATCAATCAACAATCATCAAGCCGAAGTAACAAAATTTGGTCGATAAAGTTTAATATATATTGATGATGTGATGCCTATATTCACACTGATAAGTCAGTACTAATTCATTTGTTAGACAAATAAGTCTAAGATATGGAGCAACCACCATCACAATTTGACCATAGGTGTAGAAGGCTTCTTCTTTACAAGGTTTTATTTAACTTGCAATGTATGTTTGTTTGGGTGGAATCTTGCAACTCAATTTTGAAGCAGATATCTTTAACCGATTTTGCTGAAATTTTGCAAGCACGTGTATACAGTGTGAAAATACAATATTGGGCTGATCAGGAGATGGCAACGATTATAGGCCGTAAGGTAATCTTATGTAAATTACCTCGATTTGTGTCATAAATATTCAGTTACTGATAATTAATTATAAATTGATTATGATTTGTCATGCCCTGATCATGAAAAAGCGAAGACGAACATAGCATTTCTTGCTTACCAACAAAATAAGGATTCTACTATTACTATCAGAACTTCTGATACTGATATTGTGGTAATTTTCTGACGCGCTCGAGTATGTCCATGCAACAGAAAAAAATGTTATTACGGTATACCTTTTCATCGGTGGGGTGAGCAGCTACGGATGTTCAAAAATGTAAAAAAAAAACATTTTTGAACATCCGTAGCTGCTCACCCCACCGATGAAAAGGTATACCGTAATAACATTTTTTTCTTTTTATCATCTAAGCTTTGGAACCCAATAGGTCTCTATGACGCTCGAGTAAATCCCCACTTAGCATCGTGGGCTCCCCTACTATAAGGCAATATGACGGCATATCAACTGTTAACCGCCGAGACCTTCTAAATTTATGTGCTATCTCATGTCAGTTAGGTGGTCTTGGCAGATAACTGATTAGTTCTGAACTAGCTATCTATCTGAGCTAGCTAGCTTCTTTATAATGTTTTTATTTGTATAGGTATATGTTAATCTATTTTAATGAACATGTTTTTTTATATACACATATTGAGAAAACATTTAGAAAAATCCTAGATTATTATCTAATCCTAGATTATTATCTAGGATTTTTCCAAATGTTTTATAAATAATACAGTAGTCTCGCAAAGTATATATAATAATAAATAATAATAATAAATATTTGGACTTCTAACACACAACGCCATCTAGTCCCAAGCTAAGCAAAGCTTGTGTTATGGGTACTAGACAAGTGATACAAATACATATAATACAATATTTTTTTTGTAAATACATACATATTATATAGAAAACACCCAAACTCCGAAACTAATATTTGTAGATCATACAAACACCCGGTCCGACCCGCGAATCGAACCCGAGACCTCACGATCAGCAGTCGCACACGCCAGTCTCGAGACCAACGAGGCAGTCAGTATATATATGTAAAGTATATTTATTATTATAGTAATTCCAGTCCATTTTGAAATTCCAATGTATCAGTTCATTATGAAATATGTATTATATTAAAAACATCACAAACCTTTTTAATTAGATAGAATTTTAGATTATTTTTAACCGACTTCCAAAAGGAGGAGGTTCTCAATTTCATCGTTTTTTTTTATGTATGTACACTGATTACTCCGTCAATTGTGGACCGATTTTGAAAATTATTTTTGTATTCGAAAGAGTATGCTCCCCATGTGGTCCCATTGCCACCATATCAGGATCTGATGACAGGATCCCAAGGAAATCGAAGGAAACCCTAAAATTTGTTAGGCACATACTATGTTTTTCATATATATTCTAAAGCTATTGTAGTATTTACATTTAGTAGTCATCAGTTCATGATGATGAGCTGATGATGGAAGATAAAACTCCTTAACGGTTAGAAGTTGAAAGATAAATCTTTAAATGTCATGTGTATGTATGTTATCTTAAGTCATATTCTTTCAAGTTATTTAGGTGAAATGATGATGAGAGACTTGAGAAAGACTAAAAAGCGGAAAATAAAAAAAAACTTTGTTTAAGAAAACTAAAAAGTATAAAATAAAATAATTTGTATGTGCTACCTATTCATAGGTTTTAAGTCTGTGCCAAGCCAAAATGTAATAGCAGGTACCGCACTCGCCGTGCGTGGCCTTGAACGGGATAGCTGCTCTTAGCGTAGAACGAGCGAGTGTGGTACCTACCTACTATTACTTTTGGCTTGGCACCGACTTCAAAGCCTGTATAAGGTGGGAGATTTTGGAAATCTTATTTCACTGAAATTATACTTTTCACACCCTGGATTAAAGGATTTTTCACTGGAATTATCCAAGGCTCCACAGTAAATCCACAGAGTTCTGACCTGAGAGTAACCAAGTCTGTGCACAGCCTGTATAAGGTTGGAGGTTTACAGAATTCAGAAAATCAAAAAATCCCTCAATAGAAAAAAATACTTGTGGACTAGTTTATGTCATAGATTGATGATATTATATTAATAGATAGCTAGGTAATTAAATTATTCTAATTCTTCAAATATTCTGTCACAAAACTATCTTGTTATCATAAATCAATTCATAGATAGAGCATAATATTTATATAATAATGTAGGCACTAAAAATAATTTGATTGATGTTGAAGGAAACTGAAAAGATAAAATATAAAAATCTATGTATTTCAAAATATTTAAAGACAATTAATTTAACACAAATATTTAAAGACTATATACAGACAGACATATATTATTGAATTTGATTTTTATAATTTTATCATTTTTACATAAAATTGTTTTATGTTATCATATATGTGATATGATAAGTATAATTATTAAAATTAAATATATTTTCCTTAAAATAAGTATTTTTATTTCTTTCGAAATTATTTTTTTCATGACTGAGGAAAAGAAAACCCAAACTCTAATGAGTATTGCTTATTTTAGAGGAAAAAAATGAATTCATTTATGAATAAAAAAAAATTAATTAAACTTTTATTTTATTTTAACGTTTTTACCTGAGGCGGTGAGCATAAGACCGCTTTGCACACTTTCGGTAGCCCATTGTCACAAACGCAGAGCGTGCAAGTATCCGGACCAGGCACGTAGTGAAGGCCGTGAGAAATCGAGCGACCACGCAAGTCTGTGCACTGGTCCTGAGCTCCTACATCTGCAAGTAACACCACACAAAACATCCAAGCCACTAGTTTCACACACATATCTACTTTTATTCATTAAACTATCGTTTAACAAAATAATTACTGTAAAGATTTAACGTTGATAAACACAATACAGCTTTTGCTAACATAATGACCGCTTCAATTCAATTTAATGTCATTTAATAACGTAAGACTCATTGTTGTTTCAGAACTTTTGTCGTATTTTATAATCGATATTCACTCGTAGCCGTATAAAATATTTTTGATCATGCGTCTTGGCTATTTTGCTTTATTTTGCGTACGCCTGTCAAATGTCAAATCAAATGTCAAGCAAAATATGTCAAGGACAAGCTTTTTTTTTAAATTAGAATTTTGTGATTGGTTACTAAAACCATTCAGTTTAATAATTTCATTAATATCAATGACTAAATGAAGGAAATATTTCTCCAACCTACACGATAGATTGATATTCTTAAGCACGAAAATACTCGTTCTCGAAGTTCCTTGTTAATAAGCCGGTAACGCACTTGTGACGCCTCTGGTGTTGGGGCTTGGGGGTGTCCATAGGCAGTGGCGTAGCTAGGCGTGGGTGAAGTGGGCCCTCGCCCGCGGCCTCGCACTTAAAGGGGCCTCGCGAGGCCACCAGACTTAATTTTTTTTTATTGAATAAATACCTAAAAAATATTGGCCACATTCGTCACAGACTGGCAACATAGCTTAGCTTTGTAAAACGTTTCTTTACACATATACTTCATACAAAACAGCAAAGTTGATAGTAATTTTGGAAAAAAGGGAGGATTTCTAAAATTCTAGAAGTAATTAATTCGGATTAAGATAGTTTATTCGTTTGTTTAAATGGTATATCAAAGATGAAATTTGCAGTATTTTTTTTTTAGATTAAATAAAATACCATAAAATTTTTTCGTCTCCAGCTGTCACATCCTACCTCACTTACCCTGGGTACGGACTTGAACACTCCTTCATCTCTAACGCCGGAAAGAGACGTGCATGTACCTCAGAGACCATGTCGTAGGTAGGGACTTCTCCATCTTATGGGTCCGTGTAGACAGCGGCGACCATCCCCGCGTCTATGCTTGCCTCTACAGGTCCCATAGCGGCGATGTCGAAACTGACGGACTTATTGAGCACATTCATATGGCTACATTGGCTACAGACTTCGTGCAGCAGCAGATCCCCCCGCAGAGATCATCGTACTTGGCGATTTTAACGCCCACCACGCCGACTGTATCAGTTCCAGTGAAACTGATCATGCGAGGAGATCTGTTCAAGACCTTGCCCTGGCATACGGCCTGACACAACTGGTTACCACGCCCACGCGAGTCCCAGATGTTCAGGGCCAGAATCCTTCACTGTTGGACCTTCTGCTGACTTCTCATCCGGACGGTTACCGCGTATACGTAACGTAGTAATTGCTCTTCAGACCATTGCCTTGTCTGGAGTACAGTGCCTATCACACGCTCGCCGCGATCACGAGTTGCACGCAGCCGTTGGGTGTTGCACTACAAGTCAGCAGATTGGGATAGGATGCGATGCTTCTTTGCGTCCTACCCTTGGAGACAGTTGTGCTTATCGCCGGATAATCCCAACACCGCTGCAGATTCTGTTGCTGATGTTGTGCTGCAGGGTATGAAGCTTTTCATCCCATTCACTGTGGTCCCCATTGGTCGCAAGTGTCGGCCCTGGTTTGGTCCATCTTCCAGAAAAGCTTCTCGCATAAAGCAGGAAGCTTACCAAGCCTGGGCTGACGCGGTGGCAGTACGGGATCAAAATACCAGCGCTCCGAAAAAGGAGTACAACTTTGCCTCCAGGTCCCTCAAAAGAGACATTGAAAGGGCGAAGTCGAAGCACATTTCTAGGCTTGAGCGTCTTCCTTCGGGAAGTTGGGCATTCTGGTCTCTTGCCAAGGCTCTCGAAGGGATTTTTTGTAAGCCAACATTTCCTCCTCTGCACATACGAAATAATCCGTTGACCTATGACGCAAAGGAGAAAGCTGATCTTCTGGCAGAACACTTTGCGTACAACTCGACCTTGGACGACGGGGAACAGGAGCCGCCTACCATATCGCAGAGCGAGAGCTGTATGCTGGATATCTAGTCCCACCAATGCTCAGTAGGTACGCTTAGCACTTTTATCCCTTGATATCCATAAGTCGAGTGACCCGGGTGGAATCCCTCCTATTGTGTTGAAGATGCGGAGACCGGTCTTAACGCGTCTTTTTCGGCTCTTCTACTCTTCTGGCGTAGTCCCGACGTCACGAAGGCTAGCATTGGTCCACCTGATCCCTAAAAAAGGTGATCGCTCAAATCCGTCTAACAACAGGCCGATAGCCATAACTTCCCTCTTCTCGAAAATAATGAAGTCCATCATTAACCATCAACTCCTACGGTATCTAGAGGATCATCATCTGCTTAGCGACCAGCAGTACGGTTCCCGTAAGGGTCCATCAGCTGGTAATCTTCTGGTATACCTGACACATCGTTGGGCACAGGCGATCGAGACTAAGGGGGAAGCCTTGGCAGTTAGTTTGGACATTGCGAAGGCCTTTGATCGGGTCTGGCACAAAGCGCTTCTTTCGAAGCTCCCTTTCTATGGGCTTCCCGAGAAATTATGCGAATAGGTCACCAGTAGGTTGGCACAAATATCCCGCGAGAGGTCACTCTTTTCCCGTAGTATTACTTTTCTCTTTGGTGTAACTGAACCGATCGCTCACAGTGCGGCCGTATTTATAGGCACGGCACACGTGCACGTGTTTGTAAGATTTTAGGGTAGTTATTGAAATTATAATGACATTCATTTTACATCATAATAAACTTTTAAGTAATCAACTGGTGGTTTATAAACTAATTTTGGAACAATCAAATGATTTAACTTAATTATTCTAGGTTTTCTAGACTAATCGTTGCAGTTGCGCCGACATATATATTATAACGCATGCTGTTATATAATATTTTCCAAAGAGCCAGACAAATCTGATGGGGCATACTCCCAGACTCGTTTAAAGTTCCGCTGTGCGAGAACGAGCGAGAGCATGATTCAAGTTAATTCAATATTATTTATATTTTAATTTTATGACACTAGTAGCTGAACCCCACGGCGCGGTTATTGTCGTACCACAGGTAACACCACGGGACAAGGCTAGTCTTAAAAAGTCTAAGTTACTCCTTATATCATCAGCTATCAATGAAATTCCCGTCAAAATCGGTTCAGCCGGTCCGGAGATTACCCGTAACAAACAGACAGACGGACAAAAATTGTAAAAAAAATATTTTTTGGCACGTGTATCATGTATACATAGTATACATACAATCATATGCATTTATTTTAAATAAATAAAAAAAACTAAAAGCGGTTAATTTAATAATACAAATAGACTCTAATTTTATTTATTTGTATAGATTACAAACAAACACTCCATTTTTTTTTCGTGTAGATTTAAAACATTACACGAGTCTGGCGAAATCTTCGGGTGGCCTGATTTGTCTGGCTAGTTGGGAAATATCTTAAAATAATATGTTTAATCTTATATTTAAAATTCTCGTGTCACAATGTTAGTTACCATTCTCCTCTGAAACGGCTAGACAGATTTTGATGAAATTTGGTGTGCATATCGGGTAGGTCTGAGAATCGACCAACATCTATTTTTAACCGACTTCCAAAAGGAGGAGGTTCTCAATTTCATCGCTTTTTTTTTATGTATGTACATCGATTATTGCGTCAATTGTGGACCGATTTTGAAAATTCTTTTTGTATTCGAAAGGGTATGCTCCCCATGTGATCCCATGGCCACCATATCAGGATCTAATGATGGGATCCCAAGGAAATCGAAAGAAACCCTCAAATTTACGTGAGAGCCTGCAATGAAGTTAGGAGCAATTGTCTGCATGCCTTCATATTCTGTAGACATCATTTAATTTTAAATGAAATGATGATGAGAGACTTGACAAAGACTAAAAAGCGAAAAAAAAAACTTCGTTTAAAAAAACCGACTTCAAAAACTAAAAAGTATAAAATAAAGGTAGTAGAGCCACGCTGATTTCAGCACGAACGGGCCGGCTCGACCGGGGCGGTACTACCCTCGCACAGAAAATCAACGTAAAATGACAGCATTCGTGCTGTCGTGTTTCGTTGGTGAGTGCGAGACCGGAGGCCCAATTAGTCTAGTCAACAAGTTCCATACTTGTTGACTAGACTAAAAGATGCACAAGCATCACTAGGCCGCCATAGTGTAGGTCACCATGCTGCATTGTTGCATTCGCAATGAGTATGGTGCCCACCACTCGTGGATTCTGCTTATGCTTTCCATCAGGCAGAGTAGAGTCATTTTGGCGGGCCAAACATAAAAAAAAAAAAAAAAATAACTTAATATGTATGTGCTACCTATTCATAGGTTTGAAGTCAGTGCCAAGCCAAAATGTGATAGTAGGTAGGTACCGCACTCGCCGCGCGTGATTTTGAGCTGCTTTTCGCGTTGAACAAAACAACCGAAGCGTCGGTGACGCCGAAATATAGTGAGTGTGGTACCTACTATTACATTTGGCTTGGCACTGACTTCAAACCTATGAATACCTATTAGCACATACAAATTAAGTTATTTTTACTTTTTAGTTTTTGAAGTCGTTTTTTTAAACGAAGTTTTTTTTTTTATACCCCAATTTTTTAAGGCAAAACAACGTTTGCCGGATAAATATATAAGTATAAGACATATATATAAAATTCAGCCTTCCTAAAATGACGTAAATTGGAATGTATTTTTCCATCTTTGATACCCGCTAACTGTAAAACGGCCCCGCTTTCAGCTTAGCGAGCATCCATTCCTTTCTGAGTATTAGTTAGACTACAAATCCCAAAAAAAAATTCTTTCCTAAAAAGACGTAATTCTGGGGTGACTGTGATCTCACCCCGACGAATGAATAAAGACTGAGGTCTATACCATTCATTCGTCCCTAATAACCCAGGTAACCCGACCCGAGTGAACCATTCGTCGGTTCTTTTTATACATATTGCCGCCCCTAGTGACCCCAAAAGCAATGTAAATTGTAATGTTTTTTTTTCAAAACACGATAATTAAATAAATACAAAATAAAAACACTAGCTTGCAATAATACCGCTTCATGAAAGTACACTAAAACATATGAAACAAATATCAATTCACGAACTACAATAAAACTGGTGTTTTTTACAAAGTTATTTGGGGCATAAAATTGTGACCATTTCTAACGATCATTTCTATGACATATTTTGAAACTGCGGCTAATGTCAGACGGTTTCAGTGTTACTATTTAAAAAAAAACATAAATTCTACTACACGTTCGATAGAATTTAATGTTTTTTGCTAGAATTGCAAGTGACCAAAATTGTTAACAAACTTATTCCTGATTTTATCCCTTGTCACCCTTGAAACCCTTTACACCCCGTTATACGGTACATATAGTTTTGATATCGAGATTCCAGAACCGTCACAGATGCAAAAAAATGGGTATACAACGATATACATTCTCATTAGTTTGAATGCGGAGTTGGTCTGTTCTTTCTTTAGTCTTGTTGTCGATAGGGCTGATTTCTTATCCGATAACAAATTGTTTTTTAATAATAGCTTGAAAAACTTCACACACGGGCATCTATTCCCAGACTACAGACAGACCAGGATTTTAGGCCATTACGTGCCGAAATTAAGGTCTAGCGGTCCAGGCTACGAGGAAAATCGCCACCTAAACCTGCGGCGGCGGCGCACCGACGCGACGCGATGCAGCGCTCATGTCTATATAATATAGCCGCGCGTTCCGTGACGGCCAACTTTTTTTGATGTGAAACATCTATTGGTGACGAGCAGATTTCCCTAGTGGCCGTTAGCGGAACTAACGTAAGACAGATACTTCTACCTGACAGTTTAATATACAGAGCGAGTGCATTTTTATTTTAAATTCTTTCTACAATGATTTCATTGATAGACGTCTACGGAGTAGTAAAAAATACTTTAAGACCACTTCGTGAGGGTGATCAGTATTTTTAAAGTGGAATGTTAACGTGTATTGGTGACGAGCAGATTTCCCTAGTGGCCGTTAGCGGAACTAACGTAAGACAGATACTTCTACCTGACAGTTTAATACACAGAGCGAGTGCATTGTTATTTAAATTCTTTCTACAATGATTTCATTGATAGAAGTCTACGGAGTAGTAAAAAATACTATAATACCACTTCGTGAGGTATTTTAAAAGTGAAATGCTAACGTGTATACGTATTTTTATCTGTCACACGTTAGTTCTGCGACTTGCCGCTAGGGAATCTGCTCGTCACCAATAGGCCAGGGGTAAACCTGATTTTTGGCGTGGCGAGTGGCAACGATTTCAATTTTTTGTTTTATTTGTTTTGTTAATTGTATTTTTATTTAATAATAATAATAGTTTATTATTATTATTATTAAATAAAAAATACAATTAACAAAACAAATAAAATCATCAACAACAAGAAACATCTATAGGCCAGGGGTAAACCTGATTTTTGGCGTGGCGAGTGGCAACGATTTCAATTTTTTGTTTTATTTGTTTTGTTAATTGTATTTTTATTTGTATTTTGTATTTAATAAAAATGAATATTAATGTAGTAAACAGTCATTTTATTTTATACAAAACAATTTCGATGTTTCAAATCTGCCAGGCGTCCCGTGACGGCCCACTTTTTTTAGATTTTATTCTTAAGTCCGGAGATCGTTTTCTGTTTTTTCGAAAGACGGTCCCCATTTCATCTATAACATTTTTTATATTTTTTATCACTAATTTCATCACGACGAAGACTTGAAGACTCGAAGACTTATTATTTGAAGACTTTAAATACTTAACACTGGCAGAAATAGCCTGATTAGCTGGTTGCTATTTCATCAAAAGAAGATAAGAAGAAGATTCATAAGTCCATCATTCAAAATTTAATCCATCCTGGCGGATTCATATTTTAAAATTCCTACTTTATATAGTTAACTAATCGCAAACAACTAAAATTATTTAATGTTATTGATATTTTTTTAATTTATTAAGTATTTCAGTTAAATATCGATATTTAAATTTCGATTCGCTCTACATAGCTGCATAGGTACAACCCTAAAGGCTGCCATTTTATGTGCCAACTTCTTGTATAGGTATACACGATAATTTTGTAGGTACAACTAGTCCATGTGTTATTTTGTCAATGTTTGTGAGCGACTGCCAAGTCCTCGCACGCGTGTAAACGTAACATTAATCTCATGGAGTATAAAGGTAAGGAGTACAATCTTTGATGGGCTCAGAGGAAAATAGGCTATTTGACAATATTGAAAATAAACTATGGATTGTGGTCATCCTATCAAATAATAGCCTTAAAATACATATTTCACTATGAATTAAACAGAATAATGTGATTTTTTCGCAGATTGCACGAAATAAATTGTAACAATTTTTTGAAATATTTTCTGCGACATGAACGCCTTGTGATTTGTTGCAACTCTGGTGACGTCACACGCTAGTAAACGAAAGATTCCTCGACTGAGTTTTGTTCGCGTTTGTGAATTTGTTTACTAGCGTGTGTCGTCACACGTGTCATGTGACCAGCGCCAGCGCCGCGAAATGTCGTTTTTTGACGCGGTTGTCAAACTTGAACTTTATCATAAATTTTAATTCTTAATACAGTAGAAATTCCGCAAAATATTAACGCAGTGTGCTTATTACGCAATAAAGAATAATTTAAAACGATTTCCAAAAATCAGTCAAATAGCCTATTGTACGTCAAACAAGACTAAATAATAGTTCGAGAACCGACCACGTAGGTGCTGGAGTGAGCAGAGAGTATGATACCGTTTTAATTCTTTTTATAAATTGTGGTTTAAAAATTAAAAACTTTGCGTAGTATCCTGTCCGACAAACATAAACAAATAATAGTTCATTTGATTTTCTTTTTTAATCCTTTAATTTAAACTTTTTGCATAGTGGCGTCACCTAAATAGTTCATTTTGGCGGACACTTTTTAAACTTCTGGATTGTACTCCTTATCTCTACACTCCATATCCATAGTAAGTAATCTAGTCGAAATACGAGACCGGGCTCTACTCCACAATTCTGGCAGCACATTAGAGCATACAATAAAATAATAGAGGGCGCACTGAACGATCGGAAAACGTGATTGGTTGGTGTGATTTGGTGGCAAATACACCAACCAATCACGGGGACTGTGTGAGAGAGATAGGCTCTATCTAAACTCAGTCTCTCTCTTCTCCAATCACGCTTTCCGCTCATTCAGTGCTCCCTCGACATAGTGTATGCTCTAAGGGCAGCGCAGCACCACTCCACTTGATTGACTTTGACATAAAAATTTATTATGAAAATGTCTGTTCTTTGTTCTTTAATTTTACCTTTTTTTAAATTTTAATGCGATTTAATTGGTAGTAATTGACAAGTCACTTAATCTTAG
This sequence comes from Diaphora mendica, assembly GCA_949125395.1. NCBI lineage: Eukaryota > Metazoa > Arthropoda > Insecta > Lepidoptera > Erebidae > Diaphora > Diaphora mendica. The sequence continues at coordinate 19,024,000 of OX421313.1, read as the reverse complement.
TTTTTGTATTGGTACAATTAATTTTTTTATTGATATTTCATTAATTTCATAAATTAGAAAAACGAAAATACTTTTATTCGATATTTTGGGTTAGTTATTTAGTTTTTTTTACTGTTTCATTCACGCTAAAAAAATGCAATTAACGTTTTAGCTGAAAAATAATGCACTGATTAAGTGAGAATGGCTGGATTAGGTGAATATTCTGGATATAACAGGCCTTTTGGTCTAGATCCTAATAGAGAAACTAACGATTTGTATGATACTCGCTATCAGCAAATTTATGGCTATCATACTCCTGTCACCGAAGAGTTTCAAGGACCACCTCTGGTTATGGATGACGTACCAGAAGAAGGTATGCAATCTCAATCATAAATTCATAATTGACAAATAGAGAAAGGTTGGCATCAATTTTTAATGTTTTTGTGTATAATTTCAGATAGCAATGCATATGTGACAACAGCCATTAGCATAGCCAGTTTAATAACGGAAAACCTATTAAGTCATCCATTTATTGTTTTGAGAAGACAGTGTCAGGTATTTTCGGCACACAGTTAAATAACTATACTTGTGATTTATTCCTGTCAAAGTAACTTCCTATATATATAATTATTATGAAGTCTTGGTAATTTTTTAGGTCCACAATAGTTTAAAGAACTATCACATAGTACCGTACACTTTGTTGCCTGTAGTGGCTAGGCTGCATAGACGACAGGATGTGACGACTTTATGGAAAGGCATTGGTTCTACTTGCATAGTTAAAGGACTCAACTTGGCAGTTGAGGATGTCGTGTCTAAAGGCACAGGGTGGCCTAAGTGAGTGGAATTAGTTATCTTTAATATATGTAGGATAAAAGTGTGTAGGTGTTATTATTATAACACCTACACACTGCAATATTTATTTTGCAGTAATTATTATATTATTTCAATAAATGTGAACAGGGTATTTTACCCCCAAATTTTTGGAATTTAAAAGGTATGAAATTAAGGAAGAAGTCAACATAGAGCTTAAGAAAATACAATTATTATATCAATTAATACTGCATCATAATCATGAAAGCATTTTTACAATTGACTTTCTAAAAACAGCAAACTAACTCAAATATGATTATGTAACAGCTCAAAAAATTAAAGAAAATTATTCATTGTTCTTTAATACTTGAGACTTTTATGTTAAAAAAATGATTTTATAGTCGTGAGTTAATTCTAATTCCATGTTGTACACAGCAGCTATTATTTGCATACACTGAATTTTATTATAAAATAATTATATAAACTAATAAATAAAAGTATTAGTTATGATCTGCTAGATTATAGTTCTCCTATAAAGCCGATCCTAAGTTTAGCGTGTGCAGACAAACAGACAAAAATTCTAAATATCATTGTTTTGGGTTAAGCCTAAAGCCCCCCTAAAATAGTTTTTCTGATATATCTTCCATGTACAGACAGCAACCAGCTACGATTTTATTATGTATTGATTCAAAAATAAAACTCTGTTGTCTGTTTCTTATACTTTCATGGCTAAACAGCTGCACTAATTTCAATCAAATTTGGCATGGAAATACTTGAATTCTTGAGGAAGGACATACGGTGGGGCCGCAGGACCCTTTTTTAGGGTTCCGTGCCAAAGGCAAAAAACGGAACCCTTATAGATTCGTCATGTCTGTCTGTCTGTCTGTATGTCACAGCAACTTTTTTCCGTAACTATAAGAACTATAATGTTGAAACTTGGTAAGTAGATGTATTCTGTGAACCGCATTAAGATTTTTACACAAAAATAGAAAAAAAACATTAAATTTTGGGGAAGAAGAAAAAAACAATAAATACTTAGAACTGAAACTCAAAAATTTTTTTTTCATCAAACCCATATGTGTAGGGTATATATGGATAGGACTTCAAAAATGATATTGAGGTTTCTAATATCATTTTTTTCTAAACTGAATAGTTTGCGCGAGAGACACTTCCAAAGTGGTAAAATGTGTGTGTCCCCCCCCCCTGTAACTTCTAAAATAACAATGATAAAACTAAAAAAAAAATATGTATATCTTCCACCGAAAATTGGTTTGAACGAAATCTAGTAAGTAGTTTTTTTTTATACATCATAAATCGTAAACTGCAATTACCTTTCATTCAATCAACACAAATATAAATATAAAATAAAAATTATATTATGTTACTTGCTGCGATGCATGATCATGAGCGAGTCCGACTCGCACTTGGCCGCTATTTTTTTATGTATGAGCCTGCCAAAATGACTACTCTGCCTGATGGAAAGCATAAGCAGAATCCAAGAATGGTGTTCACCATACTCATTCCGAACGTAGCATGGTGACCCACACTATGGCGGCCTAGTGATGCTTCTTCTGCATCATTGGGCCGCCAGTCTCGCCGCACTCATCAACGAAACACGACAGCACGAACTCTGTCATTTTACGTTGATCTTCTGTGCGAGGTACCGCCCCTGTCGAGTAGTACCGGCCCGTTCGTGCTGAAATCAGTTAACTACCTTGATAAAAAAATATTACTCACTTACTAGTTATTGTCTTTTTCAGAGAAATTGGGAAATGTAGTTCTGTTTTGCAGTTCCTTCAACATGTCACAGTGAAATGGTAAGATGTAAATCTTTAACATAAAATAAGAAAGAATAAAAAAATTAACACTTTTCAAAAAAGGAGGAGTTCAACGGTTTTTTTTATGTTTCTTACCTCAGAAATTACGACCGGACTGGTTGAACGGATTTTGATGATTCTTTTTAAATTTGAAAGCTGGTGCTTCCCATGTGGTCACATTTCAATTTAGTCCAGTTTTGAAGTCGCTTTATTTTTTGTTTATTCACTAATTCATTTAAATATATGTTTTTAGTGTAAGTTTGGCAATAATCACACCATTCTACTCAGCCAGTTTAGTAGAAACAGTGCAGAGTGATATTGCAAGTGATAAACCAGCCCTGTTGGATGTGTTTAGAGAAGGATTTATGCGTATATTGGAGTGGGGTACGCCCAGCAGAGGCAGAATGTTGCCGATATGGGCCATTGTGTTACCAACTGTTGCTCTTGGTATTACCAAATATCTTACACAGTAAGTATTTACTCATTTATTATTTTAATTGACTGGCCTGTAGGTCTAGTGGGTAGTAGCTCTACTGAGTCTACTGCCACTGTAGACTCAGTAGAGCCATCGGTTGTAGGTTTAATTCCCACACAGGGCAAATGATTGTGTGCATGATGGACATTAGTTATGTATCTGGGTGTAATTAATATATCTATAACTAGCTGAGCCCCGCGGTGTTACCCGCGGTACAACAACAACCGCGGTTACGGTCGCGGGAAAAAATTTAAAAAAAAAACTACGTATAAAGTATCCTATGTCCGTCTCCTGGTTCTAAGCTACCTCCCCACCAATTTTTACCCAAATCGGTTCAGCCGTTCTTGAGTTATAAATAGTGTAACTAACACAACTTTCTTTTATATATATAAATATGTATGTATTTAGAATCATATATATATGTTTATCATTGGTCTGGTTCCCTTAGTTAGTACATACTTGTTTTTGTGAATTACTACTTTAAAGTGATATCATATAATTCAATTTTTGATCTCTTTTCAGCATAACTTTAAAGAAAATAACAGAAAAAATTCTTCGTTTCCAACAAAGGCACAAACATGAACTCAGTGATTCATACAACATAAACTACAGCAAGAGCTCCCCAAACCCCCTGCTAGAAGATATCAGCTTGAAAGCAAATATATTCTCTTTTATTTCTATGGAGATTTTGTTTTTTCCAGTTGAAACTATCATTCATAGGCTTCATATACAGGTGAATATAGAAATGCTTCATTACTTGCATATTCTTTTTACCAAAATTTGAAGTTGAACCTATCCTTTAAATATTAAAACATTAGAATATTTTTTTCTCTGGTTTGCCAGTATTTCTAGTAAACTACTTTTTGCCCGCAGCTCCACACGCTTGTGTATCGGATATCGCAGTAAATAGTAGCCTACATATTGTTATTCTTATATTCTGTTGTATTAGCTTTAACTGCAAGATTTGATTTCATCTAAATCCCTTTAGTAGTTTTTGCGTAAAAGGGTAACAATAAATTTAAAGACATTCATTTTTTAACCATCTTCAAAAAAGGAGGAGGTTATCAATTCAACTTTCTTTTTTTAATGTTTGTTACCTCATATCTTTTGACTGGACGAACCAATTTTGATGTTCCTTTTTTTTATTTGAAAGCTAGTGCTTTCCATTCGGTCCCATTTCAATAATCCAGTATTTTTTGTTAAAATTTTTGATTATGTTAAGTTACTACATATTAGCATTAAATGATACAACACTTGGTGAGATTGGCATACTAATAGTAAGGTCTCCTTTTATAGTTTTACTAAAAACTTGTGTTTATTAACAAAGCAAACAAGTTATGCACCACATATCATATCATAAAATACTAATTTTTAAATCTCTTTACAGGGAACGAGAACAATAGTAGACAACCTAGATACTGGCACATCTGTCATACCCATTTTGACTGGTTATGAGGGATTTATGGATTGCTACAACAGTACCATTGCTAAGGAGGGTGTTGCCGGCCTATACAAAGGTTTTGGTGCATTAGTATTGCAGTTAGCAGCACACTTGGCTATCATAAAACTAACCACTCTGGTCGTTTCTGAAATCTCTAATCTCCTAAAACCGGCCAAGTCACCAACAAACTCAGATGACTCACAACCAAAATATATATTTAATTAGATGGTTAATATTTATAAAATTCTACTATGTAAGTGTAATTTATAAATGTATTGAGCAGTTCAGGGTTTTGAACAGTTATTAAATTACTAGAACAAATTGCTTTCATTCTCTTGTTTTGCAGATTACACAGTTTCTGCAAAATATCTGTATATTTCATGTTTACATAAATAGGTGAAATTTCTCCATTAATACAACCATATGAGTATTAATCAGAGATCATGGTGATGCATACTGAAACACTACTACTAGATTTTGTTATTTTTTTTTTTAAGATAACCTAGTTTATAAGTGGAAAGTGTTACTTCAGTGAATAAAAACCAAACTATTAGAAAACAAGCTCATAAATAAAGAAATTGTTTTTAAAATACTTTTTATTTAAATCCTAATTATGATACATTTCTGAGTGTTGAGAAAAACTAATAATATTTACACTACTGTTTTAAATTTATTGTTGGACTACTTATCAATGACTTAAAACAAATGTTCCTTTTAGCAATCTTCTCATGATAACTTTACGGCCATTAGGAGTAGAAATTCTTTTTTCCCAACCGTGCCTGCGGACCCGCCGTACTTCGTTTGGCCGAGGAAAATAGCAACGTACTTTGGTTCGAACTGATGAGAGCAAATAGCAATCTGGTTTTACTATACCGGGGTTAAAGGTGGAAGCAGCCTGAAGACTTTGTCTTACAAATCTGAAATATTATTAGAATAATAGTCTTAGAAATATATGTTAATCTTACCTAACAAAATAGGTTAAAAGGCAGATGCGTTTGTGCATATTTATGAAATATTTATTTACCTGAGAGGTTGAAAGATTGTCGATATAATTCCTGACATGACTATTTATTAGACACTACTGCAATGTAATCTAAGTGATATAATTAACCACGCAGCAAAATTTAATAGAAATTATAAACTTTGACAAATTCAAATGACAAAATTGACTCACAGAATTGAGTTTAGGCATGTGATTATGATGGGACAAAAAATAATCGACTAATTCTACAGTTTGGTAATAGCTTAGAGCATAAACCCCAGGAGGGTCCGGAAACGGGCGGAGAGCGTGATCGGAGTAGAGAGAGAGAGACTTAGTTTGGTTTGCGTCTGTCTTTCTCACGTAAGCTTCTCATAGGTGGACGCACATACTAATTTGCATGACTGATTCTGCTGGAAATACACCAACCAATCAGAAGCTTGCGCGAAAGAGACAGACGACAGACGCTAGCCAAACTCAGTCTATCTACTCCGATCACGCTTTCCGGCCGTTGAGCTGCCCCTCTAGTTATATATGCTCTAAGGGTCCAGTTCAACATTCTACTTGATACCTGATACTACTTGACACATTCTACTTGATACTTGTATGGAGAACTAAGAACAGCTATTTGTGCACTTGCTTGTCTACGGCTTAGAAAGTAAATAAAGTCTCTATGCGCATTTCAGTGCAAGTTTAATATGGCGGACCAAAATAACAAGGGCGCTAAAAGATTATTTTGGTTTTTTGCAAGATCTATCAATTAAGTGATTTGTTTAGATTTTAAATTGCACTTGTTATGTTAATACTATATTTTCTAGCAAAAGTAGCTCATAATTGTAAGTATATGTGTTAGAAAGTGTATGTTTTTGTTGCATGTTATTTTTTAGCGCAGAACTGAGTACACTGAACTTATAATATTATTAATTATATACTGTTGTTTTTAGATTTAGAATGTCTACTGCGATAAAAGTGAGTTTCGAAATTGGACATGTGGCGTCTTTGCGATCCAAACAGACGCCAGAAGGGTTTACCCATGATTGGGAAGTGTTTGTACGCGGCGCGGAAGGTGCTGATATTGGCCACTTCGTTGAAAAAGTGGTATTTCACCTACACACCACTTTCAAAAAGCCAAGAAGAGGTAAATATTGATATTATTATTAATAAACCATTTAGTATCCATTAACATGCATGGCTTTTATAATAGTATGCACGATATAATATAGTGTCATTTATAGTTATTATTTTCAAAAATGTTTGAATTAACGTACTCATAATTTATTTCTTTAAAAAACACACCCAGATTCTTTTTATTAATTTGAATTTACTTTATATTACAGTTGTTAAGGAGCCACCATTTGCCGTTAAAGAATCTGGCTATGCGGGCTTCATGTTTCCTATAGAGATATATTTAAAAAATAAAGATGAACCTAAGAAAATCCAGTTCTCTTACGACTTCACCTTACAACTAAGTGGACTGTTGAGAGACCGTTACATTTTTCAAAACCCAAATGAGGAATTCAGAAAAAAGCTTTTTAGAGGAGGCGGTATACCTGTTACTAATGAATCATATTACACTAATCCGGACCAGGAAAGTAGAAGTAGAGATTCATTTACTGAAGAAAAACAGCAACTTGTTAGTAAACCTAAACTATCATCAGATAATACAAAAAAACACAAGTCCAAAGAGCATAAGGATGAAGTGCCACATAGAACAAGTTGTTTCGAAAATTTGTTTGGGCCCCCTATACAAAAACCTCCTAAAGTATCCCCAGAACCGAAAAAAAGTGAAAAAATTGCACCCTCTGTTAAAATAGACAAAAAAGATAAAGAAAGATCCAATCCAGAAAAGAAACTTAAACATGAGCACAAAGAAAGTAAGTCGGAAAAAATTAAAAGTAAAGAAGAGAAAGATAAAGGAAGATCTGAAAAAAATAAATATGTCAATAAAGAACAAGAGAAGTCTAAAGATAAACCCAATAAAAGACCTAATGAAAGACCTTCTACTCCTGATGTTAATAAAAAGCAACGCATTATAAGCCCAGTTAGAAGACCACCCAGTCCACCACGCTCCAGTAGCGCTACCAGCGTTAAAGAAGATTACAAACTGAAACATAACTCCGACATTATTGAGGCAAAAAAAACAAAAGTAGAAGAAAAAGTTTCTGATATAAAAGTGGATAAGGAAATGAAAGAGAAAAGGAAGAAAGAAAAAAAAAGCCACTCTAGAGACAAAGAAAGAAAGGAAAAAAAAGAACACAAGAAAGAAACTCACAAATTAAAAGAATTACCCAAAGAACCACCTAAGGAAATAATCAAAGAATTGCCTAAGATCAGAGAAGTTCCAAAGGAAAGAGAACCATCAAAGGATTCACCAACAGTAAAGGAAAAACCTATTAAGCCTGAAAAGTCAATAAATAAGTTTTCAATGGAAAACTTGAGAAAAACACCTCCTGGGGAAACTGAAGATCGTCCTGAAAATCATAAGCACAAAGATAAATCAGATCCCAGAAAACACAAACATAAAAAGAAAGATAAGAAAAGAGATGAGTCCAAAGAGAAACACAAAGAATCCAGCAAAGAAAAGAAAAATAAACATGACAAAGTTAGGGATATTCCACCTGAAAAAATTGAAGTTATTGAGCGTCAAGAAACGCCTATACCTAAAGAGCGCCCTATGCCTGAACCTGCTTCTCCTATTTCAGTAGACACTGCATCTCAATGCAGTTCAAAAAGTGGTTTGGCAAAAACTTTACATATGAGTAATGAAAATGCTAATAGTAGTCATTCAGACTCTGAGGGTTCAATAATAGATGAAAAAGATATCAAAATTAAAATTGAAAATCCATCCCCAGAGCCTATCAAACAAGAAACCCTCTCGGAAGCAGAGCCCGACATTGACCCTGATCCAGAAACAGAACCTGAACCCATTGCTGAGCCACCACCAGCACATAAAGAGAAATCCAAGAAGTATAAAGATAAATCTGCAAAAAAAGAAGAAAAGAGGCGTAAACGAAAAGCAGCTGAGGAAGAAAGAGATAATTTAGAAAACCTAGAACATAGAAAAATAGCAAAGACTTCAGCAGAAACAGGACCTCCATTCAATGAAATGGAAAGTACTGAAAGCAGTGCCTCATCCTCATCATCAGAAACCAAAGTTCAAGACAATGGTGTGTCAAGCAGCCTGGGGGAGGATGCTGAACCAGGTGATCTCTCTCCTGACTACATGGTGCAACTGCGTGATTTGCAGCAGCGCATTATGAAAATTAAAAACAATGAAGATTTAGAGAGGGTAGTGAATCTTATTGCGGAAACGGGACGGTATGAAGTAACCACTCAGACTTTTGATTTTGACTTGTGTTTGTTAGATCGCTCCACAGTACAACAGCTTATACAGCTAGTGGGATGCTAGCCGGCGGAGTGATGTGAACTTAATCATGTAGTGACTGTAAATAATACATCCCAGTTGAAAAGCAATATGAGCCTTGGCATTTGTACACCAACCTATCGCATCTGCCTGTATTTTACTTTATGGGAGCACAGCAGATACGGCATTCTTTAATTTACGACGTTGCATAGACTAAGTTACAAATAATCTCAGAAAAGTTTTATCTATTGATGATATCTTCACATTACTCGACACTTGAGTTTTAAGTGCAATACTGTATAGATATATAAAGTTATAAGACTGTTGAAAGATTGTTAAAAATAATGTATATTTTGTACATTATTGTATTGATTCATTATTTTGTAAGTTACTAAACTTAAAAGTTTTTGATTAACCTCCATTGGCCTGATGAGGGTTCAGAGAGGCTATGTTAATAGTTATAATAATATATATAGTTGTAATGTCAAGTCTAATATTTTAAATTATTTTGCATACATGAGAGCAAACACCACAAATCGTAGTGGTCATATTATATTATTATTGTTGTGCACCACATTTTACGTTAAGTTTAACATACCCCATACCATACCATTGTACCATAGCAATCTGCATTGCGATATTTGCATAATTTATACTATACCAATTTGTAATTAAAAACATCATTTTAGAAAATATGAATTGTGTCCTACGTATTAGTGAAGTCACAGTAGATGAGGGTTCCTTTAAAATTTTATCAAATTTTTATTAAATTATTTTAGTGCTCATTTTGGTTTAGTTTGTTCTTGTACATTATATTTGTTACATAACTTATTTTTTTATTTATCTCGCATTTTAGGATCATTTTAAACAATAATAAATAGTGTACAATAAATTTTTGTTTGGTTTTAAAAATCCTCAGTCAAAATCACGAAGCAAATACAAAGAGGAGATGGCATAAGCGCATAGGTCCCGTGACAAAATGCAGGTCCCGACGTCATCGCAGTTATCGCGACTTACAAATTAGACTGTCAACGTCAATGTTCTAGAACTTTATCGAAAAATCGCAATCCTTGAATATTCTCGGATTATTCCTTATAAAAGATGAAGTGTTGTGTTTTATCTTGTACAAATAACTTGGATAGACGTTCTGGTGCCATGAATGGCATAATATTTTATTTGTAAGTAATTTTATACTTAATTTCTTAAAATAGTTCTAGAAAAATCTCTCAGTGTGTTGTTGAAATATAGTTAAATCTATTCGCCACTAGATGGAAAAACTTTGTGTGATGGGAAATAAAAATACAAAGGTTCGTAGAGCTGAGTATTTATAAAGTAAATCATAAAAAAATATTGAAATATGTTCTGCATTCTTGCCTAAAGAATTTTTAATCGAAAAAGTATTATTTTTTGTATTTTTTGCAATCATTTTGTGAACACTGACGTCTATCGTCAACTAGGAAAACAAACATCAACAGAATAAAGAGACAGGGCCGTAATTAGATTGTTTTTTATCTATATTCAAATTATATCTATATTAATCTAGAATTTAAAGTACTTGAAAATGAAACAAATTTTACTTATACTGATTATTTGATAGGTTTTCTAACTAAAATTCTATCCCAGGAAAATTAAACTTTACACCACAACGAAATTAATCAAACGAAAACTGAAGAATTTGAAAATATAATAAATGAAAAACTAATTTGTAGAAACATTTTTTTTTGTATCATACTCCTACTTGTATGTTACTGTTCTCTTTATTGTATGTGTTTGTTGTTGTACTATATTTCTTTGTTTTTGTTCTCTCTCTTTAATATATATATGTTACCGTCAGATTGTCAAAACCGTTTGATTGTAATCTATCTCGCGAGATTGTAAAATGGTATCTACGAATCGCAAGTCGCGCGCTGATTGGTTGAACAGCATAATTATGTCCTCGCGCCGCCATATTTGTTTGTTAATTTGTCTTTGATGCCGAATGTAAAGTATTTCTGTGATTGTAAATTGATTTCATGTTGAAAATACCTCACAGCTTTAGGATTAGTTATATAAAGTTGCTGTGGCAGAAAAAATAATTTGTGATTAATCAAAGAAGTAATAACCTAAACTATCCCTGTGGGCATTGATCTGCCTACTATAAAACCGAACAATCAGGGAAAGTTGACAATTTGACGCGCGTAAGTAGTATATCACATCGATAGTTGGCAATCTCGCTAGGTAGATTATAATCTCACGGTTTTTATAATCTTACGGTGACATATTTAAATAAGTAATAAATCAAATACATCACCAAGGTTACGGGGAAGATATAAAGAACACACAAACTTTCACTTTTATACTATACTAGCTGACCCACGCAACTTCGTTTACATCTCCTATTTCCCGTAGCGTAATCATTTTCCCCCGTTTTCGCAACATTCTTCATTGGTGCTCCACTCCTATTGGTCTAAGCGTGATGTGTAGTAATGATATATAGCCTATAGCCTTCCTCGATAAATGGGCTATCTAACACTGAAACATTAAAAAAAAAAAAAACACATTTTTTTTTCAAATCGGACCAGTAGTTCCTGTGTTTAGCGCGTTCAAACAAACAAACTCTTACGCTTCATATATTAGTATAGAATATATTAGTATAGATGTTATGTACGATGTTTCTTACTAATAATATTTTTGCGATACATGCATCAAAATGATTTACAAAATTGACTTTAAAAATATAACTACCTGATAAGAAAATTCTGAGTTCGTCCCTGTATGTCCCTTACATCGTACGCTTAGTGTCAAATAGCTAAACTACATAGCAACATCAACATGTAACGATGCAAGTAGTTTTGCTATTGATTGGTAGATGGCAAAGGGCAAAGTAACCCCCCCTCACCCCCGCAAATTGTCACGCATTGTTTCATACAAAAATTTCATTAGGGCATCTCCTCTTTGTATTTGCTTCGTGGTCAAAATAATACCTACATATTTGTTGTGGAATTGTTTAGTTCATATCTAAATCGCCAGGGGCGCTCTCGGCAAATTAGTACCTAAAGTACAGTCATTGTGAGTGCATGTGCTTCCATAGCGCCGTTTTCGAGTACCCGTCCTTATTTAAAAAAAAAACGTTTCTTTATAATACTAGCTGTGCCCGCTACTTCGTACACGTGACATTTGGATTTTCAAGTTATTTTTAATTAGCTGACCCAGCCACGCAATCTCGTTTGCGTCTCTCATTGCCCATAGCGTGATTATTTTCCCCCGTCTTTGAAACATTCTTCATTGGTGCTGTTAGAAATTTAACGTTGTAGCAACCATATTAAATATTAAAATTCAAAATTAAATTAATTAAATAAACAAACAAGCAAACCCTGGTTGAGAGCGTTGTTTACAATAGATCGGGATTCGTGACGTAGCGAACGAATGCAGCGGCGTCGCGGCCGGCCGACCGGTCGCCGCGACAGAACATAGAAGCGAGTGCTAGACTATTGTTGTTGTTAAAACTCACGGCTAATGCGTATAAATTTGTAATATAATATCGTATATAATTACTGGTATTACTGTAAAATAATCAAGCTAACGCGATTGTAAAAGTCTAATAAAACTTGTGTAGTGTAAAATCAAATAAACAAAATTTTATTTCTTTTAGTTGTGGAGTGAACTTTTATTTAATCACATATCTCTTAATAGACAATATACAGTTTGATATCTATATAACATATCCACAGAGTACATTGTTAATATAGAAACATATCATAACATATCTACATATCTTGAACATATCTTCACGCTACAAATTGGTGACCCCGACGTACCGTTGGTTGAAAACAACGGTGGATAACGCCCAGCGGTTGGAAAAAAATATACCCTCATTTGAAAATCTGCAAGAATTTTTAAAGGAAAGCTTTGTTTAAATCTTTGAAGAAATAAAAAGGTGAGCGAGATCTATTTTAATATGACTGATAGTGGAGAAGTATTACGGGTTTGTGTCCGAATACCACCTTTTTGGCCAGAAGAACCAGCAGTATGGTTTGCACAAATAGAGGGTCAATTTTTGCTTTCAAGAATTACAACAGACGAAACAAAGTTTTTTTATGTTGTGGCTCAATTAGATCCCCAATACGCAACTGGGGTCAAGGACATAATTATAAACCCACCTGACACAAATATAATAAATTGAAAACAGAATTAATTAAAAGACTTTCTGCATCACAGGAAAAGAAGGTGAAACAGCTGCTTACCCATGAAGAGCTGGGTGATCGCAAGCCATCACAGTTCCTACGCCACCTTCAAGACCTTGCAGGGCCGAACGTACCCAAGGATTTTCTTAGGACTATTTGGTCTAGCCGTCTACCCCACAACATCCAAACAATAATAGCTTCACAGTTTGATCTGAGGCTGGAAAAGTTAGCAGAACTTGCTGATAAGGTGATTGAAATAGCCCCAACGAGCCTACACCAGGTTGCGAGTACTAGTAAGTCAGATATCAGTGATTTATCTAGGCAAGTAGCTGATTTAACTAAGCAGGTTGCATCGCTTACAGCGCAGCTTCATCGGAAACATCGTCACCGCTCACCGTCGATAGGTAGACAGCGTTCTCGCTCAACTAGCCGAAACCGATTGCCTCAACCGCCACAAAACCATCCATTCTGTTTTTTCCACTTCAACTTCGGACCTCGAGCTAGAAAATGTAAAAAGCCGTGCAGTTATGTTTCGGAAAACGACCACGGCAGTCGCAAGTAGCGGCAAGCGACAGCCGTGCAGCAACAGGCCGCTTATTTATTGTGGACCAGACCACTAAAATAAGTTTCCTGATAGACACAGGCTCAGATTTGTGTGTCTACCCACGCTCAGCAATGAACGAACGGCGACAGAAATCCACATACCAACTTTTCGCAGCCAACAATACTATTATTGACACATACGGCTCTGTTCACCTACAACTGAACCTGGGCCTTCGTAGAAACTTCTCCTGGAGATTCGTCGTTGCTGATGTATCTAAGCCTATTATCGGTGTGGATTTCCTTTCATATTATAATCTTTTGGTTGATTGTCGACAGAAACGTCTCATCGATGAACTTACCTCTCTTTCCACGGTGATAATAAGCTGTTCTCCTACTGCTGCAGTCGTATCCGTGAAAGCAGTCCCAGAAGGCTCCAGATTCCTCCAGCTCTTACGTGAGTACCTTATATACCCTTATATACCCTAGCATAACTCGCCCAGCTGGAACACCAATTGAGCCTAAGCATAATACTATGCACTACATACGGACCTCGCCTGGCCCACCTGTAACAGCGCGCCCTCGCCGTCTTCCTCCTGACCGCTTTAAGATTGCCCAAAAGGAATTTGAGGAGATGATTTAAAATGGCACAGCTCGCAGATCAGAAAGTCCCTGGTCATCTGCTCTACACCTAGCGGCGAAGAAGGACAATGGTTGGAGACCGTGCGGTGATTACAGAGCCCTGAACGCACGTACTTTACCTGACAGGTACCCGATCAGGCATATTCAGGACTTCACCCACCAGTTAGCAGGAAGCACGGTGTTTTCTAAGGTAGATTTAGTCAAGGCATTTTCTCAAATTCCAGTTTTTCCACCTGATATTCCAAAAACTGCAATTACTACACCGTTTGGGCTCTTTGAGTTTCCATTTATGACATTTGGATTACGAAATGCAGCCCAAACGTTTCAACGCTTTATCGATGAAGTCTTGAATGGTATGCCTTTTGCCTATGGATATGTTGATGACATTTTAATATACTCACCCACTGAAGAATTGCACTTTCAGCACCTGAAAAAGTTGTTTCAGCGCCTGTCAGTATATGGTATACTTATTAACACCGCTAAATGTGAGTTTGCTAAGTCTAAAATTACATTCCTAGGCCATGAAGTATCTGCTAAAGGTATATCACCTCTACACGAGAAAATCCAGGCGTTGCTTGATTACCCAGAGCCTACAAACGTGAAAGAACTACGTCGCTTCCTCGGCGTGTTTAACTTCTACAGACGATTTATTCCTGGTGCATCTGCTTTTCAAAAACCTCTTCATGTAGCACTATCTGGATCTAAGAAGAAAAGTTCTGAGCCAATCACTATGACACCTGAAATGAGTGCTGCATTTAACCAGAGTAAGTCTGCTCTCACAAAAGCTACTCTACTGGCACATCCAGATCATCAAGCAGAGCTAGCTATTCATACAGATGCATCAGACAGCGCAATAGGTGCCGTCTTACAACAAAACATCAACGGCAATTGGCAACCACTGGCCTTCTTCTCTCGTCGGTTGAAACCTTCGCAAAAGAAGTACAGTCCCTACGACCGTGAGCTACTGGCAATCTACTCAGCTATTCGCCATTTCCGTCATATGGTAGAAGCCAGAAACTTCGTCATATACACTGACCATAAGCCACTCACGTTCGCCTTCTCTTCACGTCGAGATAACTGTTCTCCTCGCCAATTTAGGTACCTAGACTATATCTCCCAATTTACTTCAGACATAAGATACGTATCTGGCCCGGAAAACGTCGTTGCTGATGCTATGTCACGCGTGGAAGCTGTAACAGAACCGCTGGATTATAAAGCACTAGCTAAATCACAAGAAGAGGATTCAGAACTACAGAAGCTCATAAACTCTGATAGTTCTCAAATAAAGAAAGTAAAGACTGACGATTATGAGATCTACTGCGATATGTCCACATCATCTCCTAGACCTCTACTCACCAGGAGCTTTCGAAGACCAGCCTTCCACCATCTACACAACTTGAGCCATCCCGGAGCCAGGGCCACAGTTAAACTACTGACTCAAAGATTTGTATGGCCGGGAATCAAGAAGGACTGTCGACAGTGGTCGAATGAATGCACTGATTGCCAACGAACCAAAATCCATCGCCATACATACTCTCCCACCCATCCTTTTTCCAGCCCTTCAAGTCGTTTTTCCCATGTTCATATGGACATCGTAGGGCCTTTACCATTATCGCTTGGTTACAGATACTGCCTCACAGTCATCGACCGATTCACACGATGGCCTGAAGCGTATCCTCTCGCGGACATCACCGCTGAAACATGTTCGCGGGCCTTTATAGCTGGTTGGGTGGCCCGTTTTGGCTGTCCAGAAACTATCACAACCGACAGGGGGAGACAGTTCGAGTCTGCTATGTTTCACTCCATCTCCACCTTACTTGGCTCCAAGCATCGACCTACAGTGGCTTATCACCCCGCCTGCAATGGGATGATTGAGCGATTACATCGGTATCTGAAATCCGCCATCATGTGCCACGCAGACGTACGCTTGGAACGGTCAGAAGTTCTTCCTTTCTTACTGCTTGGAATCCGCAGCTCATGGAAGGAGGACATCAAGTCATCTGCGGCCGAGCTCGTCTACGGTGAACCTCTTCGCCTTCCTGGTGAGTTTTTTGCACCATCAAAAGACTACACCACGGATATTACAGACTTCACTAATAGACTGCGCAACCACATCTCCAAGCTCGCTCCAGTTCCAGCTAAGTGGCATTGCTCAAAGTCGAAAACCTTTTACATACCTCGAGACCTGATGACAGCTGATCATGTTTTTCTTCGCGTCGGCCCAGCAAAAAAGTCCTTAGAGCCACCATATTCCGGACCCTACAAGGTTATTTCTAGAGGTGAGAAGACCTTCATAATAAACCTTAAAGAACGAGAGTCTACAGTGTCCATTGACAGATTAAAACCTGCCTACCTTGCATCAGATGAAACCAAGATTGGTAATACGCTGCCGAACCAACAAACTACAGGAGACATCAAGAAGACCAGAAGTGGTCGCGTTGTACGGTTTCCAGATCACTATCGACCGTAGCAAGCAACGGTCTCAGCCGGGGAGTAATGTAGCAACCATATTAAATATTAAAATTCAAAATTAAATTAATTAAATAAACAAACAAGCAAACCCTGGTTGAGAGCGTTGTTTACAATAGATCGGGATTCGTGACGTAGCGAACGAATGCAGCGTCGCGGCCGGCCGACCGGTCGCCGCGACAGAACATAGAAGCGAGTGCTAGACTATTGTTGTTGTTAAAACTCACGGCTAATGCGTATAAATTTGTAATATTATATCGTATATAATTACTAGTATTACTGTAAAATAATCAAGCTAACGCGATTGTAAAAGTCTAATAAAACTTGTGTAGTGTAAAATCAAATAAACAATATTTTATTTCTTTTAGTTGTGGAGTGAACTTTTATTTAATCACATATCTCCTAATAGACAATATACAGTTTGATATCTACATAATATATCTTCACGCTACAACGTCATTGTAATGGCAACAATTTTGATTGTCATTTTTCTTGTTTGACGTTTTGTCGTTGACAGTAGTACTTTGAGACACTTGGATCAGTCGAGCAAGAGCTTCGTAATTGACTGCCGGTTTTAAGTTAATTGAATTGTATTTAGCTAATTTTCCAACGACTCGGTTTTTCGTCGGTGACCGCTATGATTGGTCTGGGTTGGACTCGCGAGTGTTAGTAGTCACGTTCAAAAGGGCGCGATCCGCGATAGCTAATAAGAGTGTATTGTAATTCGAATTCCTTGAAGATTGTACAGCATTCTGGAGCATGTTTGTGTGAACGTACCAGGACAGACCAGGCGGTGGGGTACCCCATCAACGGCGCCAAGAACAAGGAAGCCACACAACTCCAGTAAGTGCTTGATGATTTTAGTTTAGATTAAGAAGACGGTGACACAGCCGTCGTTCATTGCTCTTTCCAGTGACTAGTTTTAGCGATTGAATGGCTTACGATGGGCCCTAAGACATCTCAAATTTCCCAATGTGAACGCAACATTGGAGAGAGGATTGAACATTTTGGTAGCAGAAAGCGTGGTTAACCTCTGGGCACTCCGTAGTGCACTCAAAAGGTGATACCTCATTGTTAGGTAGGTAACTATACTGTTCCACTGTCCACATATCTTTGATTCCACTGATATAGCCACTGCCACTGATTAGCCAAGTTGCAAGCGTTATTCGTTCTGCAATCGATAACGCCTAAATTCTCGTGTGGCATTGGCTAATCATAGACAAAGTATTAGCCAATGACACACGAGAATTTAGGCGTTAACGGTTGCAGAACGAAGATTGCTTGCAACTTGGCTAGGGGGGCTGCTCCGATTTGAAAAATTCTTTCAGTGATGGATAGTACATTTATCGAGAAAGGCTATAGGCTATATAACACCACGCTAAGACGACTAAGAGCGGAGCACCTATGAAAAATGTTACAAAAACGGGGGAAAATTATTACGCTACGGGCAATAGGAGACGTAAACGGGGTTGCGTGGGTCAGCGTCTTCTTAATTATTACAAACAGACACTTGTATAGATGTATGATAAAATTACGAGATTAAAGTAGGTACTCCTATTTACTTAGTGTGAAAATTTCAATAGTTAAAATCATCAAGTTATTTAATTTACCTGTTTATCTACACAAGTAAATCTTGTGACCAATTTTTATGTCATTTAAATTGAAATGAAGTTAATAGGGAGAATCAAAGAGTTTAAAATCGTATAAGAATTCCGATTCTTATACGATTTTAAAGTCATCACCACAACAATTAAGTAGTTATACCAGTTAAAGACGCGCAGCTTTAGTGACTGTTCATTAGCAAATGAAGTTGTTTGCGGTTCGCGCCATAGATAAGAATATGTGTTCGCGCTGCAGTCGCGCACACAGACGCTCCCGCTTCTCGCGTCACTGACGTTTAGGTTTGAACGAAGCTTTGGCAGAATTATCTGATTAGCTGGTTGCCATTTCATCAAAAAAACATCCAACAAAAACTCTTTGCCAAAAAACACTAAAAAGCGTAAAATAAACTGGCTTTCTTAATAAATTGCTATGTGCCAATTCTTGTCTATACCTAATTCTTTATCTGGGGGCACGGTCGTGCCCCCGCCAAGACGAGCCAAGCGAAGCGCAAGGACACTACCTACCTTTTCTCGAAGTGTTTCGTCGTTTTTTTGCACCCTCATAACTTTGGTTCCCGACATACCAGAACGTTCAAATTCTCAGGATATGATATCACCAATAAAATAATGAAACATAAAAAGCTTCAATTGCAATTTAGATTTTATTGATACCTAAAAAAGAGCGATTTCGTCACTGACACACTGATGATCATCAAAACTGTTCGGGTACTTCCTGAAGTGCTAGAAAGCTGAAATTTGGTATGTAAACTAAGTTTGCTATACAAACAACAAAAAAATTCATAAACCTATTACTTTTGCCCCCCAACCCCCAAATTTGGGGGGTGAAAGTTTGTATGAGACTTTCACAAATTTTCATGCTAGAGGTTTTATTTTTGGTACACGCACTTTTTCGAGAGAAGAAAGAAGATGTACGAGAAATACACCCCAAAAAAAGAAAAAAACTGTCTTAAGCAACTTACAAAAAGAAATGAAATCCCACCAAAAACATTTTCATGTAAAATGTTGCCAAGACGACTGCATATGGCCTACCCTGTGAAAAAGTTATCAGATCTCATGTAGAGCCAAGGTTCTGAATCTACACGCCCTAACTCTACCAACCCTAACTTCATAAACTCTACATCTCAATAAAAATGTATGGCTTGGCTGTTTCGTTACTTCAGAAACTAAATATTCGTATAACACATTACTTCAGAAACTAGATATTTGCAAACACAACACGCGTTCGTTTTCCCTTCGTGACGGTATGGTAGCGAAACAGCGAAGCCATACATTTTTACTGAGATGTAGAGTTTGTGAAGTTAGGATTGGTAGAGTTAGGGCGTGTAGATTCAGAACCTTGGCTCTACATGAGATCTGATAACTTTTTCACAGGGTAGGCCATATGCAGTCGTCTTGGCAACATTTTACATGAAAATGTTTTTGGTGGGATTCATTTCAATAGTAGTATTATAATGTGTGCTAGGTACCTAGAATCTGTTTAAGTCGGTGCCAAGCGACTATCGCTTAGATTTTTGTAATTGTTCGTTCGTATTCTTTTTGACTTGGGTCCCTTATGGGTAGAAATTACAAAATTCCTTCCTTAGTGGGTGTCTACTCAATAAAACGATCCATACGAATAACTGAAAGATACAAATTAAGGTCTATATGTTCGTGTCATATTAAAATCATCCTCTAATCCCTAACTGTTGAAGAGTTTAACCTTCTATCATCAGCTCACCTAAATAACTTGAAAGTATACGACTAAAGGTCTTTAGATGCGTATGAAATTGAAAGAATTATCCTCCAACTCCTAACCGTTGAGGAGTTGTACCTTCCATTATCAGCTTACCTAAATAATTTGAAAGAATACAACTAAAGGTAACATACATACATATGATACTTAAATATTTATCCTCCAACTCCTAACCGTTAAGGAGTTGTACCTTACATCATCAGCTCATCATCATAAAATGATGACTACCAGATGCAAATACCGGTGTAACTTCAGAAAATATACGAAAAACATAGTATGTGCCAGAAAAAAATGAGGGTTTCCCTCGATTTCCCTGGGATCCCATCATCAGATCCTGATATGGTGGCAATGGGACCACCTCAGGAGCATACCCTTTCGAATACAAAAAGAATTTTCAAAATCGGTCCACAATTGACGGAGTAATCGGTTAACACCCATAAAAAAAAACAAACAGTGGAACATAGAACCTCCTCCCTTTTGGAAGTCGGTTAAAAAGGAGAAGGTAGAATAGGCACTTTTGTGCAACGCAGTATGCAAACGCAACGCATGGGCAGCGTCCGCCGCGCGGCGGACGCTGCCCATGCTTTCTTATGGCGCCGTGCACACCACGCGACCACAAAGCGGGATTGCAGCGTCCGCAAAGCGGGACGCAGTCGGACGCACGCGTCTAGTGGTCAGACGTGTGTACGACGTGTACGTGCAGGAAAGTTACCTTCCATATTACGAGTATTATTTCGTTTTCGTTCCACGATGACTACAACAGATGATAATATTATAGAGATGTTCATTAAAAAAGTGAGAGGATATCCCATCATATATAAATTGAAGAATAAAGATTAAATTATAAGAATTTACGCAATAAAGACAAAATATGGGATTCGATTGGTCCGGAATTTCAAATGGATGGTAAGTTATTATAATATAATAATAGTTATTTAAGTGACTGTTGCATAATGAGAGGCAATTAAAACACGAGTGTGTATATACACGACTAGCTGACCCACGCAACGTCGTTTGCGTCTCCTATTGCCCGTAGCGTAATAGTTTCCCCCCGTTTTTGAAACATTCTTCACTGGTACTCCGCTCCTATTGGTCATAGCGTGATGATATAGATAAACTCGATAAACTTCCTAGATAAACGGGCTATCTAACACTGAAAGAACTTTTTCAAATTGTACCAGTAGTTCCTGAGATTAGCGCGTTCAAACAAACAAAAACTCTTCAGCTTTATATATTAGTATAGATGACCCACGCAACGTCGTTTTGCGTCTCCTATTGCCCGTAGCGTAATATTTTCCCCCCTTTTTTGAAACATTCTTCATTGGTACTCCGCTCCTATTGGTCATAGCGTGATGATATAGATAAACTCGATAAACTTCCTCGATAAACGGGCTATCTAATACTGAAAGAACTTTTTCAAATTGGACC
Source organism: Diaphora mendica (assembly GCA_949125395.1). Taxonomy (NCBI): domain Eukaryota; kingdom Metazoa; phylum Arthropoda; class Insecta; order Lepidoptera; family Erebidae; genus Diaphora; species Diaphora mendica. The sequence goes on along the minus strand of OX421313.1, from coordinate 19,002,539 downwards.
AGTAGTTCCTGAGATTAGCGCGTTCAAACAAACAAAAACTCTTCAGCTTTATATATTAGTATAGATGACCCACGCAACGTCGTTTGCGTCTCCTATTGCCCGTAGCGTAATAATTTCCCCCCGTTCTTGAAACATTCTTCATTGGTACTCCGCTCCTATTGGTCATAGCGTGATGATATAGATAAACTCGATAAACTTCCTCGATAAACGGGATATCTAACACTGCAAGAACTTTTTCAAATTGGACCAGTAGTTCCTGAGATTAGCGCGTTCAAAAAAACAAAAACTCTTCAGCTGTATATATTAGTATAGATGTATTTATTATACTCTTCTAAGATCTAATACTCATAATCAACAACACATTTATTTGGATAATGACTAATATTAGGTATTATGTTGATAAAAACTCTTTGGCAAATAACTCAATAATAGGTACCAACTCTTAGCATCTTATACTCGTGATAACTTCTAAACGAAATGTCCGAATGGGATGAAACAAAAAGTATTTTACTTCTACATAAATACCCTTGATAACATAATGCTTTATTTAGATAAGGATTAATATTACGATACACATTTAACGTATTTTCTTTCTTCAGACGATTTAATAATTATTTTGAACACAAAAGCGGTTATTGTGACCAAACCATGATAGTTAGATATATGCTCTCGCGGACTTTTTTGTAGATCTTAATGGGACCTACAAACCCGTAAAACATTATTTTGTTCTATTGTCAATACTTTTTGCAGCGCACGCAAAAATAGGTTTTCGATTTCACACCTTGGGTTACAAAATAGCAATTTTCTTACGGATCTCTATTTTTTATGAAAATAAAATATAGCCTATAGCCTTCCTCGATAGATGGACTATCCAACACTGAAAGAATTTTACAAATCGGACCAGTAGATCCTGAGATTAGCGCGTTCAAACAAACAAACAAACAAATAAACAAACAAACAAACTCTGCAGCTTTATAATATTAGTATAGATACATATACCTAAACTAGCTGAATCCCGCGGTGTTACCCGCGGTTATTGTCATCCCGCGTTTATTGACGTACCGCGGGGCGACGCTAGTCTAAAAAAGTGCCCAAGTTACTCCTTACATCATAAGCTACCTATCAGTGAAAGTCCCGTCAAAATCGGTCTAGCCGTTCCAGAGCTTAGTCGGAACAAACAGACAGTACAAAAAATAATAGATATACATATGTACCGTATATACATATGCATTTAGTAAAAAAGCGGTTATTTTTATATTACAAACAGAAACTCCAATTTTATTTATTGGTATGGTATATGTACCGTGTATACATAATTACATACATATGCATTTATTTGTATTTTTTTTTTTTCAATTTTAGTCTGTCTGTCCGTTTGTTCCGGCTGGATCGATTTTAACGGGGCTTTCATTGATAGGTAGCTGATAATAATAGGTATTTACCTATGAAATGGCCGTTTTGTATGCAATAAGTGAAAGTACTTATTTTTTCAAACTTTTTTATTTCTGGTATTCGAAGTAATCACCCATGCAATCGACGCATCTTTGCCAACGCATTGGCAGTTTATTGATGCCCTTCTTGTAAAAATCAGCTGGACGGGAGGCAACAAACTCTTCAAAGGCATTTTGTACTGCCTCTCGGGAATTGAATTTTTTAACCACTAAAAAGTTGTCTAAATTTTGGAAATAGTAATAGTCGGTAGGTGCAAGGTCTGGTGAGTATGGCGGATGAGGGAGAGCTTCCAACCCCAGCTCTTGCAGCTTGGAGACTGTCTGTTGCGCAGTATGGGGTCGCGCGTTGTCGTGAAGGAGCAGTGGGGACGACCGATTGACCAAAGCTGGTTGCAGATGTGCAAGCTTCTCCATCATTCTCTCCAGTTCTTCACAGTACATATCTGCTATAATGCTCATGCCGTTTTGTAAAAAGCTGTGGTGAATCACACCCGCACTAGACCACCAAACAGTGACCATCACCTTTTTAGGGGTCATTTTTGGTTTAGGGCATTGCTTTGGTGCTGAACCAGGGTCTAACCAACTTGCTGAGCGCTTTCGATTGTCGAACAGAATCCATTTTTCGTCGCACGTAATAATTCGTTTCAAAATTCCTTCATTTCTTTGCCTGTTGAGCAGTGCCGTCTTTACCATAAGGGCACACGGGGCCAGTACCCAGGGCCCCCATCATCAGGGGGGCCCCGAGGAACCGACACTTTTGTCACAGACATATGTTCTCGTTATAATTTGCGTACACATTACACTTTTTTCACAAAAAATATAGTACACTAACTGTTGCCCGTGGCTTTCCTGGCGTGGAAGTTGATTATATGTCTTTAATTAAAAACTATAAGTATGTATGAATAATTTATTCATGTTTTTAAACGTTTTATTTACTAACTAGCCTCCGACCGCCTCAGCTTCGCACGTGTAGATTTTAGATGCACCCACTGATGATACGGTTCGTGCATTTAAAATCTGTAATATCTTCGAATATATTTATTTAAATTACATACTGTAAGAACCATATTGATTTAAATTAAATGCACAATGTATTTAAGGTACTTAATTGAATAAGGATAAATGCTGTATTGCTTAAAATCACTCCGTAAATAGCCATTTTTCTCGTAAAAAGAAAAGAATAAAAATAGTTATTGTGGGTTTATCCCTGAGACATAGACATATACCATCGCGGACTTTATTGTAGCACTCTATAAGTTGTCCAATACTGTAGTACATTATTTTCATCTATCTCGCAGGTTTCAGCCAGCGTTTGCAATGTAAGCGCTAAAAATGTGTTTATTTACGACATCGCATTGGAAATCTTTAAATTATCAGTGTTTACTCAACAGCCCATTAATAAGGATTTTTAAACAAATTTTCGAAGGCCGATGGGGCCATAAATTTCTTAAGAATTGACCGTATACATGTTGTAGCGTTGGTAGGTGAAGGGCAGTCCGAAGACCTGGTGAAGATCACGGGACGTAGGGAGATGTCGGCTGCATTGAAAAATTGCGGATGGAGTAATGAACAGCGCCTGACTGTCGTAACAGCTTCTCTTAGGGGGTAAGCTTTGTCACTCTTTGCACTACCTGATTCAGGTAGCGGAATTGTTAGAAGCGCTCGAGTCGAGAACGCCATCTGAAACACATTTTCTGCTCCGATCCGATATGCGATAGAATCCAATGCCCAGAAGAAGGCCTGCAGCAATGTACGTTGGAAAATAAGAACCTCGTACGGAAAACGTAGATGATAAAAGCAAACAACATGCAGATTTTCATAAACAGCATTAACGACTTGGAAATAAGAGCTGCAGCCTGCGGTTGTCGCCTAGCCACCACGCTTCAATAAGTGAAGCACTGGCACACAATGTACTCCGACTCGAAACTCAAAATCTTGCTTAGAACTCAAAGCTTAACTTTTGGAACCCTGTGAAGATTAAAGAATGTAGTTAGCACGGGGAGATGACATTGACCTAAAGAAACTTATCACATGGTAAGCATCTAAGGTACCGGATGTTCTCCGTGAAATTCACGATGGAGCTTCAGGAGGCCATCCTAGTGTCAAGAAATGTCGGCAAGATGTACCGGGTTGGTGTCGTAGTGGTGCCGTAAATGTACTACTTGTATACTGTTGTAAACTTGTTGTAACTGGAATGGACTAGAAATCAATTGACATCGCGAACGAGAACGAGAAAACTCTATACGGCTGGCACCCAAATGGTTTTGATAAAGGTGCACTGGTTTGGCTGAATGCTCGACACGTATGCATAGAAAAGCCCCAAAACTACAGACCAAGTGGGAGAATCCGTATAAAGTTAACCGAGTCAACGACAACGACATGACCCCACAGGATTCAGCGACAATCGAGTAGTTCAAAGTAGTGCATATACACCACCAGGCTGAATATAGAAGTGGCTAAATATAGCAGCAATATCAATGCAATGTTAGTCGAGAAAATTCTTAAACTTTAGGGAATATAGACTGATTGTCGCGCGGTTGGCTGGTTTATATTCGACAGCGTTTTTTCGGAACCGGGCGTTTCGAGAGGCTGTTGAAATTTCCCAAATAATCTAGTAATAGCGGCATCTAGTATAAAAAGGCAGTTTAGTTTGCGCTACAGTGCGACAAATATTTGAGTAATATAAGTGATTAACAGAGCGATCTAGCCATTCATTAAGGACTATTATTCTAAGTTATTCTGTGGTTTTAAGAACGTTTATAATAAAGTCTCTTTTAAAGCAGGAGGCTCTAGCCGCAGCAGTGCGGCTAAAGAAACAAACACACCAAAATCCTCTATGAGGCCATAGGTAAGTAACCGCTCATGGAAGCGGTAACTGACACGATACCCAGGCAATTCGTCTTCGACAAGAAGTACAAGATACAACTGTGCGAGGTTCCTCAAGAAGGACTTAACCCAAGAGAGTTAGAATCTTCACGGACGGATCCAAAACAAGGTCAGGCACTGGTTCGGGAGTATTCTCTGAGGACCTAAACATACACATCTCGACACCATTAGGAGCCCACAATACAGCCTTCCAGGCAGAGTGCATGGGTATAATAATGGCAGCACATGCGATCATCTCCAGAAAGGTAACCGAATACCCCATCCGCATACTTTCCGACAGCCGATCAGTCTTACAAGCCCTACAGAGTCATACGACATGCTCAGGGCTGATCTAAGAATGTCATAGAGCCCTGACAAAAGTAGGTAATACAAATAGTATAATTCTCCAGTGGATCAAGGGGCATAGCAACTCACGCGAAAACGACGCACGACGCAGTTGACAAGGGCAGTAGGCCCTAAACCAATATTGCCCTTGCCAACTGCTTGGCTGCGACGAACACTGCAACAGAACACCAAGGTAGAACACCAGATATATTGGTCTAACCTTAGAACCTGCAGGCATACCAAGGAGGCCCTCCCGACGATCAACCCCAATTGTCACGGAAGCTGAAAAAGCTCGGAAGGCCGCCGCTTCGACCTCTGATCGGAGCAATAACTGGTCATGCACTACTTAACAAACATCTTTTCACTCTAGGTGTAATAGACATTCCTCTATGCAGAGCATGCATGGAGGAGGATGAAACAGCCGCCCATGTCATCTTGTCACTTCAAGAAGTCGTCGGCAACGCAAAGGGTCTGCTAGGCTTCCTGGAGGAACTGAGTTGGCACAAATAGTGCCGATCCATTACGCAAAATAGGCGCAACAAATTCGTCGAGTTGCGGAAACCCAGCCCGCGAATTTAAGATCAAGAAGTCTCTTTTACACGTCAAAAGGCTAAATTCTCAAATTCGTCGAATCCGAACATCTGATAATAAATAGAAGGTTTTGCTTAACACAAAACCTGAAAGAAACTATTATGGTAATTGTAACCAAAAAACTAACAGCATACACGATTACTCTTATTAAATGTTCATAGTAGAAAAATGTTAGCACAATACACTTTATTTACTTTCCAAAAGGGCCCCTAATTCTTAAGTGCCCAGGGGCCCCCGCTTAGGTTAAGACGGCCCTGCTGTTGAGCAGCGCAAGGCAGGTCTCGACGCGTACGTTGCGCTGGCGATCGTTAAGGTCGTGGGGCACCCATATATCAAGCTTTTTTACCTTGCCAATTTGTCGCAAATGGATCAATATTGTTTTGATGCTTACATTAAAAGCTGCTGCTAGCTCAGCTGTAGAGTGAGTTTCGTCAACTTCCACAATCGCCTTTAATTCAAATCAAATCAAATCAAATCAAAATCATTTATTCATCTAAGACACCAAGTGACACTTATGAACGTCAAATTGAAGCTATAGTTAAAAATCATAGATCGACACAAACAGAGGCCACAGCATGTGCTGTATTGTCGAGGTAAGTTAGGCGAAAACACCAAAATCTACTGCCTGCCTGTGTCGATCCATAACTTCCAGTTTCCAAAATGCGTAGAGCTCATGAGAAGAATACTGGCAAAGAAACTCATGGCTACTCTTTTTCAAAATCTGATTTTCAGGTACAATAGTGTTAGTATTACATGTAAGGTAAACAGTATGCAAGCTGTTGCCACCTGAAATTCCTTTTATTAAAAAGCTCCAAAATCTAACGCGCAAACAAACAAAAAACACTCAGTGATAACGTTGAAGGTTTGAGTCTATTAAACATAGAACAAAATAGAAACAAGGTGCACATCCACTTACATTCAGTTGCAAAATCTACTGTTGAAAATAATTCGTGACTGGATTAAGAGGCTAGGGTTGCAGTTGAACGAACCAGAATAATAGTATTGTCTAAAGAATCGCTGACTAGGCCGACCAGTCACCCCAAGCAGCACCCGTTCACGAGTATGACGCATGGACCAGCCATCATCTCCTTCGCCATATCAGAGGGAAGGAAACGACCCGCCCCACGACGACACCGCAAGCAATGACATTTTAGTGAGCATGACAAACCATAGTCTAGATACTGATAAAAATCACTACTAATTAAATTACCATGATAATCGCCACGCATTACTTTCAACTAACAATGGTTTGTTAATATTTAGCTTTATTAAAAGACAAAGAAGTTTGTGTGTATCTATTTAAATTCTAATGACACCTTAAGCCCATGACTGTTTGTCGTTTAGATAATCGTTGATCGTATAGTAGGCTTTCCTAATAAGGTGATTTTTTACAGTTAGCTTGAATTTATTTACAGGAAGGTCGATTACATGTATAGGAATTTTATTATAAAAACGTACACCAAGACCTTCGAACGAGTTGTGTACCTTATGTAATCGATGATAGGTACCAATGAGTTTAGATTTGTTTCTAGTATTAATATTGTGTACATCACTGTTTTTCTTATAGTCATTAATGTTGTGTCTAACAAACATAATATTAGCAAATATATACTGTGATGCAACAGATAAAATACCTATATCTTTAAACAACTCTCGAAGAGAGACTCTAGCTCCTAAATTGTACATTGAGCGGATGGCTCGTTTTTGTAGAATAAAAATCGTTTCAATATCAGCCGCTTTATCCCAAAGTAGTATACCATAGGACATGACGCTATGAAAGTAGCTAAAATAAACTAACCTAGCTGTGTCCGTATCAGTGAGCTGACGTACCTTCCATACTGCATAAGCTGCCGAACTAAGTCTACCCGCAAGGCTATCTATCTGGGCTCCCCATTGAAGTTTACTATCTAATGTAATTCCTAAGAATACTGTTGAGTCTACAATACTTATGATTTCATTATTTATAGTTAGATTAGTGCCTAGTTGTTTTACATTTGGCATAGTAAATCTCACACACTTTGTTTTATTTGAATTCAGTAGGAGATTATTCGTTGTAAACCAATTCAATACATCATTTAGTGCCCTATTCACATCGTCAAAAACTGTTTTCTTACGATCGACTTTAAAAATAAGTGACGTATCATCAGCAAATAGAACTATATCACAGAGATCTTTTAAATAATATGGTAAGTCATTTACATATATGAGAAAAAGTAGAGGACCCAGTATGGAGCCCTGCGGAACGCCCATAGTAACAGGTAATCCAGATGACCTCGCACCATTGACATCTACATGTTGAATTCTATCTTTCAAGTAGGAAACGATTAGTTCCAAAGCAATACCATTAACACCATAATGCCTAAGTTTAAGAAAAAGCGTGTTATGTTCTACACAGTCAAAAGCTTTTGAAAGATCGCAAAATACACCTATCGCATCTTGCGAATTCTCCCATGCACTAAATATATGTCTCAAAAGAGTTGCACCCGCATCAATTGTTGAACGACCCTTTGTAAAGCCATATTGTTCTTTGTGAAATAAATTATTTAGATTAAAATGGCTTTCTAGTTGTTGCAAAATGACTTTTTCAAAAATTTTACTAATAGCCGGTAAGATTGAGATTGGCCTAAAGTTACTTGGTTCGGTTGTACAACCCTTCTTGAATAAAGGTATTACTTTACTATACTTCATCAGGTTAGGAAAAACCCCAGAATCAACACATCGATTGAATGTTATTGCTAGAAATGGTGCTATATCAATTATAATAGTTTCTATTAATTTAACTGAAATCCCCCATAAGTCCCCTGTTTTCTTAGAGTTAAGAGACTTAAACGTTTTTATAATATCTGTGGGGTTTATGTATTCAAATTTAAATAGATTCTTACATTCATTTACATTGGCCCTTAACAACAGTTCAGACCCGGACGCACAAGAATTCAAGGTACTCGTTGTGCTAACTGGTACACTTGTGAAAAAGGTATTAAAAGATTCAGCATCTAATTCATGTCTAAATTGTTTGTTATAAACCTATTATTGATATTTAATTTTAAATCATTATCTCGAGGTTTACAACGTCCCGTTTCATTATTAATAATGTTCCATGTAGCTGTTATTTTATTATTTGAAGACTTAATTTTATCACTTATATACAAAGACTTCGCCACACCACAGGCTCTCCTAAAAATCCTTGAGTAATTTTTTACATATTCATGAAATTTTGGGTCAAAATTACCCTTTTTCACAGCATACAAATCATACAGCCATAATTCATTATTATTAACCAAAGTCTCCGGACGACCACGAGCTTCATTTTTCAAGTCAAAATTTCCAGAACGGAACCGGGAAAACCAATAACGGGTTGTGCATTCAATTGTACAGTTATCTCCGTAAACGTTTTTGATGTTACGTGCCGTTTGTGTCGCGTTGGTGCCACGACGGAACTCATATTCCATAATTACACGAATTTTTAAAGTATCCAGACGAAAAATGTTCAAATGTAATGAAAATACAATGCTAATCAAAAAACAAAAGACTGAGTATGTAAATAGAATATCATTGTTTTAAAACAAAATTAATTTGAATTTAGAATACAGAGCCATTGCAAACTTGTTTTTATTTGAAATGACCAGTACTGAAGAACGGCAATTTCATAGGTAAAGACCTAATATAAGGAGTAACTTAGGCTACTTTTTTAAAACTAGCTTTGCCCCACGGCGTTACCCGCGGTACGACAACAACCGCGGGACCCAGCTAGTACCAGATAAAGACGCGCAGCTTTAGTGACTGTTTACTAGCAAATGAAGTTAGCGGTTCGCGTCGCAGTCGCGCAGGTGTGCACGATAAGTTTCGCGTCGTGGACGCTCCCGCTTCGCGTCCCGCGTCGCTGACGCGTAGGATTGAACGATCTAAGCTAAGTTTGCACCTCGCGTCGATTACATCACAATTACGCTTAGGTACAGTATGCAAAAAAGGAATTACCTAGCTATGAAAATTCGATTGCGGAAATGTCAGCTAAGTAAATTTTCTGTAATAATTTGAATAATGTGAAGTGAATGTGTGAAGGTGAGCGGGGAAGTGGGCGGGGCGCCGCATTCCAGCGAGGTGCAAACTTAGCTCGGCTGCGTAGTACATATTAATATACATATGATATAAATAATACAAGGCACAGTCATGATAACATTTTTATTCCAATGAGAAATGTAATCGTACTATAAGTACCTTTTTTGCATTGTGCACGTAAGTAAAAGAAAATAAAATGAACACTAACTATTGATTAAAATGGATGATGAACATCATGTTTTGGTTGAACGGTCATGATTGATGAATATGTATTTCCTCAAATGATATGATTATGAACATAACATAAAATAAGACTTAATGAAAATGTGAAAAATGAAATTATCTAAACTTTTTAGCAAAACCTTTAATAGCTAGGTAAAATACCCACTATTGATTTTAAATCCCTGCGAAAACAAATATTGATTACGATATTCAATTGATGATAAAATTTGCATTGTGCTTAGCTTTTGTAAGCGCGCAAATACACCATCCCGACTCTCTCAACGAGTTGTTTCCATTTCTTTACACTGAAACTGTAGACCATCTTTGTCTGTCTGTTTGCTGCAGTTGAGTCCCCGAATTCCTCAATGTTGTGTTCATCTCTTTTTGCCATTTTTATGGATACTTTGGCGCCACTTGGTATAGAAATCTCCGAAAAACTCTACAGAAATGCCAGCAGAATGTGCAGCACCAGTTACACTGAATTCCTTATACTGCTCTTCATCACTAACACGTTCATTCCCAACTAAAAGTATCAGTAATGGCGTAGATTTGCTCTGCAATGAACTATCCGGGTCCCCATTACCCCCCTGAATATTCTTATCTTCAGCAATGAGATGGTTGCAGAACTCCAAAATTTGTATAAAGTTCTGAATATGTGATGGAGCTTTCCGTGGGTACTTCAACAGAGCCAACGGTTTAGATTGACCAGGTCGCTGGGCGCGTAAGAAACGCGACCCACTGCGCAATTGAACTTCAAGCCAACGAATTGCATCGCGAGCTGTACTTTCCTCTCTTTTCAAATCATCCAGCTCTTGTAGCACTACAAAATTAAAGTGGTGTTAATAGTTTGTAGTAGAAATTTTAAAAATGCTTTGTAATAAACTGTATTATTCTTACCAACAGAAGGAATAAGTAGTATAAAGTGCCGAGCGCGCAGCAGTTGTTTCACTCGTCGTAAGTGTTTGTGGAGCGTGGCAGTGTCAAGAGCAAGTAGTGCAGGAACAGGAGCTTGACCCGTACGTTCTAACTCGCGCACCTGTGATGCCAGCCAAAGACGACCAAGTCTTCGTAATAAACCGCCTTCATTTGATTCAGCCTGCCAAGGAAGAACTGATTAACTAAAAACTATTTATTTTAATTACCTGTGTTTGTGTTTATGATTTTACTTACATGGGGTTTTTTAGAGTTGTGCCATTCTCTGCTTCTCTTGTGGTTGATTTTTGTGGTAAGTTTGGGAGGAGGAGTTTTCTTAAAATAAAACACCTTGAGTGTCCTATTGTATTTTATGCGAGGTATTATCTTTGCAATATGATTCCCAAAGTCAACAAAATTTAGAATCCTTATTATATTTTCATCATACAACGATAGTTTATATCTATCTAAAAGTTGCCATTCAGCAGCATCTTTGTCAAATTTGCAGATGTTAGTACCACGCAAGTTTATGTCTTCAGGAAGTGGAATAGTTTTATATTCTAGTTTGAATTTTTTTGCAGCACTTCGAGTATATTCCAAAATTTGGCATTCTTTAGCTTCATTACTTTTTGGATTGAAATAAAATGTTAATATGTTGAGCAAGTCTACTACACATTGAAAAAGGGATTCTCCACTATCTCCACAGGACAAAATCAAATCTTTTTCATTGAGTGCCCAATCCTGAAGTAATTTGATACTGGGCAGAATGTTGTCACCATGTAAAAAGTTTTGCAGGCCCTTTACATCTAATTCATTTTTAATATCTGTTTCGGGATTTGATTCATCTTTGGCTACCTTTTCTGTACCCAAGTCACCATTTGGTATTTTGCTCTTTTCAACTTCATTTAAACTTGACTCTATAGCATCTCCAGTATTTGCTTCAGCAGCTGCTTCACTTTCAGAAAATTCATAACAGGAATCATCACTTGGAGCAATATCATCTGACTGACTACTAGATTCTGATAAAGCTTCGTCATCAGAACATGACTCAAACGTTTCTGTTTCACTGCTTCCTGTATCATCTCCAGACATATCAGAACTACCTGAAGATGCAAGACGTCGTCGTCGCCTTCGTTTTGTCACAGATTTTTTAACACTGGTTTTAGAATCACCATTTTGTACAGTTTCAATATTTTCTTCAGATATATTTTCTGGTACATGTTGCACATCTTCCTTTGAATTAGTTTCAATATCATTATCTTTAACTGTTTCGATTTCAGGTTTTCCTTCTGTTTGGTCTTGTTCTGTGTTTGGATCAGTAGTCGAGTATTGCTGCAAGTAATGTTTTGGTTTGTACTTACTGGCTGGATTTTTAAGCCCAAGAGCCTGTAATTGTTGTAAAAGTTTTTGAAGCAGTTGTGATAGTAATGCTAAGGTAAATGCTTTACAAGCAAAAGCTTTTACTTCATCCGTCTCAGTTATTTTTGTTATTGTAAACAAGCAAATTAGCACAATTTTATGAACAAGATTTGCATTTAAACATGATGGGTTAGACTCCTCCTCTTCCAATGCTTGCACATATTCATTGTAATTTTTATCCATATCTGGTAAAGGACTTCTCACAAAGTCCATCGCTACTTTTAGCTCCTGGGCAATAGTACCACATCTTTGGGGAATGTTAGTATCATTTTTACTCAAATACCATATTTCTATCAGAGACAAAAAATCTGATATTGTATTTTGTATGTGTTCAGTTTGAGTCAATGTTTCAGGATGGTTGTTTGAATCAAAACACTGACCATTTTTTTCAAATATTTTTGTAAGATTTCCAATTGCCCCATCAAATGGAGAAGTGCAACTTAGACATTGTATGTAGTAGCAAACTGAATCTAAATTATAATTCTTGTCAAGATATAAATTTCCAAGTTGGTTGTAAGGCATTCCTGAAGACATGTCAATATGAGCAGCCTGAAGGTAATAGCGGGCTGCAATTGATGGATCAAAATCATGAAATATTTCTACCTGATATCGACAAAGATCTCCAAGGAATATTAGACATGAATGCAAAGCTGAACGACTAAATAGGATTTCATCATCAGATGATGCATTTTTATTTTCATTAAACTCTTCATCTTTATGTAAATGAGTATAATCTAAGTCCTTAAAATGAACTCTTATTTCTGTTTCCAATCTAGAAATGAAATGATGAAAATGGCCAATACCACATACTATGTGGGTAAATAAATAGCTATCATTGTCACAGTCCGTCTCTCTGAACTTTTTTGCTGCTGTGACTGTATCATAATAAACTTTTCTCCAGAGTAGTTCCAGGGATTTCTTGCCATAGTTTATTGGATCAAGAAATACCAGTTTTTCACAGTTATCGCGTAGTTTTTGTCGCTGAACCTCAAGCTGCGTCGAGAAAAGATCATGTATGGTTTGACATGCTGTAGTCATTTCCCCAATACGCCTCGCTACATCGCTCACATACCTGTAAATAATATTTGAGTAGTAAAGACGCAATAAGGTTATGTTATTACGCAGTGTGATTAAACGAAACAAAGGCACAAACTCCAGTTCCGAAGAACAACATTATCAAAATAATAGTAGTTGACAAGGACATTAAGTTTCACCTTTGAACTTTTTGGATAAAGTACATTAGGTGAACAATTAAAATATCCTGTATGTGTTACGTTAAAAACCATAAAATGAACATAAAAGTTAAAGAGATATCATCTACCGAAAGAGTTTTTTGGCACGTTCAGTGCGCTCGGCAACTTTAGCCTCCAAAATTTCATTACAACCGTTCTTCATTTTCAAGTCATTTTCTCAACTTGTCAAGATGTTGATTGAAAAAAATACTTTTCATTGCTCATATTTATTTTAATAACTTCGGAAACCATTTCGATAACACCATTTTTCACAGTAAAGTCAACATTCCAGAAATTAACGTAATAATGACAGTCACAGTAACGTAGTGTCGCCACATGGAAATTTGTCATATCATCTCTGTCAGTTTTTTATTCAAAGAGGTCATGGAGTTCACAGATTGATAACGAGGATCACTAGAACCGTTTTCTAGTGGGCCCATAGAGCATATATATACCTGCAGGGGCAGCCGAACGGGCGGAAAGCGTGATCGGAGTAGAGAGAGACTGTGTTTGGTTGGTGTATTTCCCGCCAAATCAGTCATGCAAATTGGTGTGTGCGTCCACCAATCGGAACGTTGCGTGAGAGAGACAGACTCTAACCAAACTTAGTCTCTCTCTCTCTACTCCGATCACGCTCTAAGTTCTAACCTCGTCTACGCTTTTTTTTAAATCCGAGTTTGCAGCACTATCTATGATCATGAAAAAAAACGAACGAACGTTTGCCTATTGCCATCCTGTCTCTTGTGTTGTTGACGCATTCTTTTTTGAGTAAACCTATAAAATATTTTTAGTAGCTAATAATGTTGATATTTATAGAATAGTAAACATTAGAATTAATATAAAGAAGTAAAAATAAAAGTTTAATAAGTGGTTTAAGTGAGTTTAGTGTTTTATGAATTTAAAAATTAGGTAAATAGTTGAAATGGCTGTATCTAAATCAACAAATACTTACAATCGTCAGAATTGGGAAGATTCGGTAAGATATTCTGGTTTTAAATGTTTGTGTAGAAAGCTGTTAGAGCTTTCAAACGTCGATTACTGAAACAATTGTTTTTTTTTTGTGCAGGATTTCCCAATTTTGTGCCAAACATGTCTTGGAGATAACCCCTACATTCGAATGGTAATTATTTTTATTTTCTATTTTTCAATACCTAGCTAAATTGTTGGATATAATTTATTCTAAGAATTGATTTTGTTTTCAGACCAAGGAGAAATATGGCAAGGAATGTAAAATATGTGCTAGGCCCTTCACTGTATTTCGTTGGTGTCCAGGAGCACGGATGCGCTTTAAAAAGACAGAAATTTGCCAGACATGTTCGAAACTTAAGAATGTGTGTCAAACTTGCCTCTTAGATCTTGAGTATGGTTTACCTATACAAGTTAGAGACGCTGCACTGAAAATACAAGATGACCTTCCACGCAATGAAGTAAATAAGGAATATTACATCCAAAACTTGGATAGCCAAATGTCTAAGTTTGACTCAACACAACCTAGCAATTCTGCTTTAAAATCTAAAGGAGCTTCTGACTTGCTGTTGAGATTAGCAAGAACGGCACCATACTACAAGAGAAATAGACCGCATGTGTGTTCATTTTGGGTGAAAGGAGAATGTAGACGTGGTGAGGAATGTCCATATCGGCACGAGAAACCAACAGACCCTGATGATCCATTGGCTGATCAAAACATTAAAGACAGGTATGTACAAATCATGTAAATCTGTAGTTAAATGTGATGAATATCAAAAGAACTGTGATTGTCAACCAAACATATTATACACTTCTATTTGTAACAGATTTGTTGGGATCAAGTTAATATCCATTAACTATTATTATACAAAGGAAATTAAAATAAATAAAAAAAAATTGACAATATTTTAAATCTTTGCTGTGGTTAAATCAAGTTCAACAATGTTGCCACATTTATTTAAACTATTTCTAGCCTGTTAATCAAAAGCAATATTGATTAAATACTTTTTTACAAAATTACCTTTTAGGAACTTTTGTTGACTTGCATTTTTTGAATTTTCGGAACTTGCATCTTTGGTCTACCACACATTAAGGTTTATTATAATATTTTTTTATTATTATGCACCTTTGGTCTACTAGACCTTAAGGTTTATAATATTTTTTTATAATCTGACACATGGTCCATTTAAAGTTTACCTATACATAGTTGCGATGGTTGGTTGAGTTGGCAAACACAAACTCTATAAATTTAAATGGCACACTGTGAGTACAACACATTATGTGGCTCTCAAATCTCTTGAGACTACAGTAGCCACCAGACTGTTGGAGCTGTCACATACAATTCCTATGTGCATAATTGCATAAAAATCAGTCACAGGTCAGATCAGTGTGTGTAAGATTTATCAACCTGTTACTATTAAATGTCTGTATAGTTCAGCTTTTAATTAGACAGGAATCAACATTTTATTCTAGTGGTTAGCGTAAGCGGCTGCGGATCAAGAGGTCTCGGGTTCGATTCCCGGGTCAGACTGCTGTTGGGTTTTTCTTACAAGAAATTCTTAAGAAGCAGCCTGGAGTATGGAAGAGGGCGGTGTTTCCCGCCCGTGCCTCGGAGAGCACGTTAAGCCGTCGGTCCCGGTTGTTATGAACATCTATGGCAATCGTATTGGGAAGTCAGTGCCTTCAAATATACTGACAACTAGTTCAACCTTCGAATTAAGTTCACCCTTAGGGTTGCGGAGGTCCGATGCCAGTCGCTCTGAGTAAAAACTGATATTCAGGTAAAACCGGTTGAACTAGTAGCCAACCCCAAATCTTGGGAATAATAAAGGCTAGGAAGAAGAGTCAATAATATATCAAGTAAGTAAAAATAACAAAACAATTATATTACGAAACAAATAATCGAAAACTATTAACAACTCGAATGTACTTAGATAAGACTATGCTTGTTTGTGTGTGTGTTTGTAGTGTAGGGACACAGCTCACACACACAGGCAAGACTCGGCGTACTTCCCCCGGCACCGCTTTACGTCCCGCTGTTACCTACAACTGTTTACTGTGCAGCGACTCGCACGATGTTCCGAGACGTCATAAAGTTTGGTGCGGCCTATACACCGTAGGGTTAAGCTAGTTAATAAATAAAATTGAAGTGTCTTGCTAGCTTTCACTAAATGTATATGAAAGTAAATGCACTACTTACATGTCATCAAAAATTCAATATTTAATATTTTTGTATGTTTGTTCCGGATAGTCTGGAACAGCTGGGCCGATCTTTACTTCGTCTCAGGGCCTCGGGAGGCTCAGTTAAGAAGAAGAACAAAATTGACACTGTTCTTTGGCTTTCTAGATACTATGGAGTGAACGATCCAGTTGCCGAGAAACTAATGAGACGTGCGGCTGCTATGCCCGCCTTACCTCCACCTGAGGATAAAACTGTCACTACCCTGTATATAGGCAATCTACCAGAAAACATCTCAGAAGATGAACTTAGAGGACACTTCTACCAGTATGGTGAAATAAGGTATGTCTAAAAACTATCATTAATTAATTATAATTTATTTATTATGTTATTTTTTTGTATATAAGAATTACTAATAGACAAGTTGTATGAATATTGAAATATAATAAGTTTGGAACAGGCTGCAGCTTGAATTTCAACAAGAGTTTAAAAAAAGTCCAACAGACTGTTATGAGCGTCTTTCCATTACAATTCACTGCTGGAAATAGGCCTGACCCATTGCACGCTACTCAGATTGATTTATTTATTTTTGTTTCGTAAATTATTGAAAGATACTGACTGCGCGTCGGTCTAGCGGCTAGCGTAAGCGACTACCGATCAAGAGGTCTCGGGTTCGATTCCCGGGTCGCACTGCTGTTGGGTTTTTCTTACAAGAAATTCTTAACAGCAGCCTGGAGTATGGAATATGGCGGTGTTTCCCGCCCGTGCCTGGGAGAGCACGTTAAGCCGTCGGTCCCGGTTGTCATGAACACCTATGGCAATCGTTATTGTGTATTTAGCCTAGCACAAAGGAGCTTTCACTTCCTTAGTAGTTATTTGTACAATGTAGTAAATAAACATATCTACATATATCCACTGACAATCCATGAATGCAAAAAAGACACCACAAACTGGCTTATTAGTTTGACCTATGATGAGACTGAAAGTCTTTTACACATACTTTCATAGTTTCTCACTGGACATTCACAAACTCTCACAACTTGTACCATACGCTCGTCATACAACGCGCGCCAATAATATAATTATATTTCTTTCCACTCAATTTAAACTCACATTTATTTTGTAATTTAATTAAACTCTATCTCTCTCACACACACACACACACACACACACACACACACACACACACACACACACACACACACACACACAACACTACTACACACAACCTTAGATAGATTTTGATCTCATTTTTGTTAATTATTTTTGTTAAATTAATGATAATTTTGTATAAATTTAAGTTCCTACCTTAGTCTATATTTTTCTTTTACTGGAGGTGCAGTTGCATTTTTCTGTTTCTGTATGTTTTTGAATAGCATATTTAATAAAATAAAAATATTTTGTCGGCCGTAGGGTGGGCCTGGAGATTTTGGAAACTTTAGTTTGTACCAAGATATCTTGTAACTAATTTGTACCTTCCTGTGAGAGAAATAAACGTTTTATTATTATTCTCTTTATTAAACTTATTATATAACATATTATTTACATTTTTAAATATACATATAAAAACAAATACATTTAAAAATATAGAAAATAGTAGACCACCGACTTCGGGTACAGGGACCAAGAAACCGGTGGTTAGGGCTCCAGAGACAGGAACCTCCTCACAATTCGAGCCGTGTCAAGGAGGACTGCCTTCTGCATCAGACCCTTGATCCAGCTCCCTAACGTGAGCCTCCTAAGATGTTGGTCGAGGCTCTTGGCTATCAATCCGTGAGCAGATACGACTATCGGAACAATGATCATCGAATCCACATTCCACATATCGACAATCTCGTGAGATAAATCCAAATATTTTATTTGTTTTTCTTTTTCGACTTTCACGAGATTCTCGTCATGAGGAACGGCAATATCGACAATCATTGCGCGGCGCTCTAATCGATCTATCACCACAATATCAGGCTTATTGGCAACAATTCATGGATTTCAGCACGAACGGGCCGGCTCGACCGGGGCGGTACTACCCTCGCACAGAAAATCAACGTAAAATGACGCATGCTGTCGTGTTTCGTTGGTGAGTGCGAGACCGGAGGCCCAATTAGTCTAGTCAACAAGTTCCATACTTGTTGACTAGACTAAAAGATGCAGTAGCATCACTAGGCCGCCATGGTGTGGGTCGCCATGCTGCATTGTCTGCATTCGCAGTGAGCATGGTGACCACCACTCTTGGATTCTGCTTATGCTTTCCATCAGGCAGAGTAGAGTCATTTTGGCGGGCCAAACATAAAAAAAAAAAAATATATTGTCCTGTCCGTGATAATAGATCGATCCCAATATAACGTAGCACGACCATTCTCGAGAACTGGGTCGGGCACATACCTGTAATATGGCACCTCTGAACTCACAAGTTTGTATTTCAGGGCAAGTTGTTGATGTACGATCCTGGCAACTTGGTTGTGCCTATGCAAATACTCGCCGTTAGCAAGACGAGAACAACCAGAAATAATATGCCTGATAGATTCTCCAGGACGGTGACATGCCCGACAGATGTCGACCGTACCATCCTTCAGGATATACTTCCGATAGTTATTCGTCATGATAACTTCATCCATAATCGCACAGACAAAACCTTCGGTTTCTCCGAACAGATCACCATACTGTAGCCAGGACGTAGATGCTTTAAAATCCATATCAGGCCCATTTAGGGCCCGATAAAATCGACCATGAAGTTCTTTGCCCTTCCATACCTCCCTGCGATCATCAGTACCAAGTACTACAGGTTTGCGCCAATTCTCTTTAGCCAAAGCGAGCGGAGTGAGTCCGGTATCCACTGCAACTACACTGCGATGCATTCCCACATCAGTATGAAGAAAATATTCTCTATGATTGTATACCTCGCGATTGTGTAGGGTCTTGATATTTAATAGACCACGACCCCCGTACTTTTGCGGGATATACAACCTCATAACCGATGAACATGGGTGATGCATTCGGAATGCAGTCAGCAATGTACGGACTCTCCTGTCTAGGGCATCTAATTCGGTCTGAGTCCATCTAAGTATACCAAAGGAATACATCAGAACCGGCATGACCCAACCATTGTAGGCTCGCACCTTGTTACCGCCTGATAAAAGACTTTTAAGTACTTTTTTCAGGCGGCCAAAGAAGCGTTCCCGCAACGACTGTTTCATGTCAGATTCTGGTATTCCTAAGGACTGTGAAAAACCTAGATACTTGTAGGTTTCGGTTGCAGACAGAGATCTGAGTCTTGTGGAATCTGAAAGCTCTATACCTTCAGATTCCGCAATCACACCTTTCTTTACATACATGACTGCACACTTATCCACACCAAACTCCATTTTGATAGAATTACTGAAGTTTTCCGTAACCCTTAGTAACGCTGTCAATTGTAATTTAGTGTGGGCAAATAGTTTTAAATCATCCATATAAAAAAGGTGAGATATAACTCGATCAACTTTCTGCAACCTATAGCCTAACCCTGAACCCTCCAATAGAGTCCTTAGAGGATTCAAAGCCAGGCAAAACCACAAGGGACTCAGACTGTCACCTT
Organism: Diaphora mendica; assembly: GCA_949125395.1. NCBI lineage: Eukaryota > Metazoa > Arthropoda > Insecta > Lepidoptera > Erebidae > Diaphora > Diaphora mendica. Next base: position 18,982,730 of record OX421313.1, on the reverse strand, counting down.
GAAAGATGCCCCGCTCAATATTTATAAGTACGTCGTTTACCGCAGTCTGCTGACATCCAGGATAGCGAAGTACTGTTCTCCACTGCCCCATACACGACTTTAAGAAAGTGCACAGAGTTGTATCAATTTTATACAACTCCAGCACCTTCAAAAGCCATGTATGTGGAACCGAGTCATAGGCCTTCTTGTAATCTATCCAACATGTCGCCAGACTCTTACGATTACGACGTACTTGTTGGCTTTATTATTATAATTCTCTTTATTTCATTAAATATACATATTAATTACATTTTTAAATATAAATATAAAAAACAAATACATTTAAAAATATAAAAAATAGTAGACCACCGACCTCGGGTACAGGGACCAAGAAACCGGTGGTTAGGGCTCCAGAGACAGGAACCTCCTCACAATACGAGCCGTGTCAAGGAGGACTGCCTTCTGCATCAGGCTCTTGATCCAGCCCTCTAACGTGAGCCTCTTAAGATGTTGGTCGAGGCTCTTGGCTATCAATCCGTGAGCAGATACGACTATCGGAGCAATGATTACCGAATCCACATTCCACATATCGACAATCTCGTGAGATAAATCCAAATATTTTATTTGTTTTTCTTTTTCGACTTTCACGAGATTCTCGTCATGAGGAACGGCGATATCGACAATCATTGCGCGGCGCTCTAATCGATCTATCACCACAATATCAGGCTTACTGGCAACAATAGTCCTGTCTGTGATAATTGATCGATCCCAATATAACGTAGCACATTATTATTATTATTATTGGTAAGTCTGTGCCCTCAAATATACTGTCAACTAGATTGTGGTAAAACTGGTTGAACTATGAGTAGTAGCCGACCCCAATTAAACTTGGGGAATAATAAAGGCGAGGAAGAAGAAAGAAATTATTCAAAGATATACTCTAAAGAAAAACCAAAATTGATTGAAAATTTAAATGTTCTAACTATATCTATTTATTTTCAGGTCTCTTACTTTAGTACCAAGGGCACAATGTGCATTTGTGCAGTATACTACCAGGAGTGCCGCAGAACATGCTGCAGAGAAGACCTTTAATAGGCTAGTTATTGGCGGGAAGCGACTTACTATTAAGTGGGGTAAATCACAAGGTATGTATCATTGCGTTTATTTTATACCATCACACACATATTATTGCTACATTCTGTTCCAAAAAACAGTTTAAATAACATTTTATGCAGATATTATCTTTGTAAAGTAATGATTGAAAAAAATTACGCTACTAAAAACCATATATATGCTGCTACGGATAGAGTTGACCCTCATATATCTCAAGGCAGGCCAGAGAGTGACCCGAACCAGGAGTCCATCCACATCCGGGCCCGTCTTAGCATTCCCTCCCTAAAATAGACCACTTGGAAAGCACACAACCAGAACTTGGCAGTTCTCCTAGAACATCCTGGAGCAAAACAACACCTAAATAGTCAAGTCGAAACTTTCCAAAAAGTAATATATACATATTTCCATGAGCACTACCCACCCTCAACACACTATGCTCATAAAGGAAATGAAAACAGATTTAAGACTAAACTGAGAAAGAGAAAGAGGGACCTTGTCAAACGACTACGGAATGCTAAAGCCATGGGCGATATCCATCTGAGCCACCAACTGGCCAGGGCTTTAAGATCAATACTAAAACGAATTCAAGGAGTATCAGTACAAATTGCTTACGAAACTGATAACTTAAACAGAGCAAAGCATGAAGTAGAGTTCGATAGAAACCCTTACCAATATTCCAGAAATATTTTCAAAGAGAAGCGCGGACAACTGCTTCTAACGGCCGACCAGATCTACGAACACTATAAAACTACGTACGAGGTGCAAACACATAAGAAGACCTATCATGAACCAAGTGCACAAAACCCAGCAAGCCCTCGTTTTAAATTTGATTATAACCTTAGAAGACATAGAAATCCAAATTAGGAGGAAAAATTCAAAATCAGCTCCAGGGCCTGATGGTATACCATATATAGTATATAAAAAATGTCCATCAGTGCGTAAACACCTTTTAAGTAAATTCGGCAAGATCTGGTCGAACAAGGAAATACCAGCAACGTTTGGTAAAGCTAATTTTGTCCTCATTCCTAAGAAAAATGAAGTAGTAGATCCCAGGGAAACTAGACCCATAGCCCTAACCAATACAATTTCTAAAATATTTTTCTCCTGTCTTCAATTAAAAATAATACAGTTTATGTCCAATAATAATTACTGCAGACCAAATTACCAGAAAGGGTTCATGCCCGGAATCTCTGGATGTCTGGAACATAACTCATTACTTGCGGAAAGTCTCAAAGATGCTAGGAAAAATGAAAGGCAAATTACAGTCTGTTGGATAGATTTAGAAAATGCCTTTGGCTCAGTACAGCACGAGCTTATGTTATTTGCCTTGAAATGGTATAACTTCCCGCTAACAGTTTGTGAAATAATTGCATCATACTACAGTAAATTAAAATTTGTAATCACAGCAAAAGAGGGACATAAGAAACCCCTCGAATACAGAGTAGGGTTGTTCCAAGGTTGCTGCTTATCGCCAGTAGTATTTAATACAGTTATAAACATATTAATAGAAAACATTGCAACATGCGAAAGGAGGTGGGGCTATCGGTTTAAGGTCAATGGAAAATATACGGAATCCATCTTAGCGTTCGCAGACGACCTTGCGATCATTACACGAAATCCAAAGCAGTGCCAAGAACTACTGCGTAAGGTAGATGACTTCTGTACCTGGACGGAGGGAATGAGGATAAAACCTAGCAAATGCTATTGCCTTTGTCTGGGCCGGCGAGGCACCAGGTATACCTCATATGACCCCGGAATTACTATTGGTGGGGAAAGTGTTTCAATAATATCAGATACCGTGCCCTTTAAATTCCTTGGAAGAAAGATAGACTACAAAGGTCGTACTCCATCTATAAACGTAATAGTCGATGACTTCGTAAAAGACATTGACAAGGTAGACCAACAGCCAATTAGTAACGTAAAAAAAGCTTGGATTTACGACAACTACTTAACGTCACGTCTCGAGTATATGAAATAATAGATGATGGCCGTTTCTAGTATATGATATAAACCAGAACCACATAAGAACACTGGACGCGAAAGTCACTAAGACATTGAAGTCGTGGCTCGGGCTAGCACCATCTGCAGACCCGTCAACGTTGTACAGGGGCTCGAATAATTTTGGAATGAAATTAAAAAAAACTTCGGAACTCTACAAACACCTAAGAGTTACCAAAATGCATGTCTTGTCAAAATCCCAAGATGAAATTGTTAGATCCCTTCCAAAAGACAAAAATTCATCAGAGCTCGAGTCACGGCTCCAATTCCACAAAAAATTCATGGTGGGTACACAGTCCAGTAGAGTTGGATTGGGAAATGCTAGAAGACAGACCGACAAAGAGATAACAAAATCTTTCATACAAGAAGATGAAAACGAGACCTACAAGGTGCACGCAATGAACCTAGAAATGCAGAATGAATGGTTAACTCTAGGAGAATTTTGTATCCCACCAGCTTTGAAATGGCGCACACTTTTATATGATTGGTCACCCGCCCTGTTAAAATTCTACCTCAACGCCTTTCAATTAACTCTCCCCGATCAAAGCAACCTAGTAAGGTGGGGAAAAGCTACATAAAAGGCTTGTACGATGTGCAATGCGGCAATAGGTACAGCCAGGCACTTACTGACAGGTTGTAAGGCGCTATTAGACCGGGGTCATTATTCACGTCGCCATTATAGGGTATTACACATCATACGCGAAGCTATGAGTTTATCACTGGCGAGAGCGAAAAAAGGAATAACAACAAACATAAAAACTAACATCGCGTTTGTAAAGGAAGGCTCAACAAAAAAGACTTCACTCACACAAAAGCCGTACTCAATTATAAATACCGCCAGTGACTGGACATTATTAGTGGACACGTATGAAAATCACTACAGAATACCGGAGGATATCTGTGCCTCGGCGTCCAGACCAGACATATTTCTTTATGCAATGTCAATTAAGCGTGTAGTACTAGTAGAACTCACGGTGCCGTGGGAAACGAACATCCCTAAAGGCCACGCTTTAAAAAGAAACAAGTACTTTGACTTAACCAACGAAATAACTAAAAATGGTTATGTCGTTGCGCTGTATGCCGTGGAAGTGGGTGCGAGGGGTATACCAGCCAAATCCCTCTATAACCTGCTTAAAGACCTTGGATTGCCAAGAGCTTCAGTAAGCTCTTTTCTTGAACGAATATCCAAAGCGGCATTGCTAGGCTCATTTCAAATATGGTTAGGTAGAGGGGGTAACACGGCGGACAGTGGAGGTGAGCGTTGACGCGTCGTGAGGAGTGCTCCTTAAACCTAAACCTGGGTCGCAATTCCCAGGCACTGTCGAAGTCTCATGTGTTGCCCCCATCTATCACGCGATGGACCCGGCACCCGCACGGTGAATCCATGGAACGCTAAGAAATAGATCTATAGTAGTGGTTGCCCGCGGCTCCGCCCGCGTATATGTCGGTTATCGCGGCAAATAGTAGCCTATGTGTTATTCTGATGTATAAGCTAGATTACTGTAAAGTTTTATCCAAATCCGTTCAGTAGTTTTTGCGTGGAAGAGTAACAGTCATCCATCCATACTTACAAACTTTCACGTTTATAATATTAGTATAGATTTATAATGTAGTCAGTCAACCGTTTTCTATATTTAACTGATCAAGAAAACTGTTGTCCGCAAATTCCGCAAGGCATCTAGTGCTTCTGTAAAACTGGATCAAGAAATTGCATCCATCACTAGAATATAATCTGTGAAGAAGTTCAAAAAGCTTACTTCTTTAACTGAACGTTTTGTTGACAGGTCGCCAAGGTCCTAACGACAAGAATGAAACGATGCCCGCACTGGAACCTGTGCCTGGACTGCCTGGAACGTTGCCACCGCCACCTACTTACTTACATCCATTCCCACCTCAGGTATGTAGAAATAATAAATTATCTAAAATGGCTCTGGGATTGCCATATGTTCCATATTAAAATATATTTTTAGGTATATAAATCCCACACTAGAATAGTAACGTTATTGTAATTTCATCGAAGTTCTTTTGTTTTATGTTTTATATTTTTTACTGCTTTAAAAGAATTATGTCTCGGTGTCATTCTCACGCGTTTCACTGTTCCATCGTTCATTACAGTTAAGTATTTACAGTTGTTGTGAGCGTAAAGTTAAATTATAGAGAATGAAACGTTTGGCCTAGTGGTTTCAGCGGTTGCTACGCCGCTTTCTACTGCGCCAGGTATTGTGGGTTCAAATTCTACAAGGGACAAAACTTTGTCCCTCGCGACACGGGATGTTAATTCGGGTGTTCTTCTTAGAAAGAAAAAGAAAAAAAATCCTACCGCATTGAATATTTTTCACAAAAATGAATGAAACATAATCGTTACAGATGCCGCCGCCACCGAATCGTCCCAACGACTTCTTCAACCTGCACCACTACGGGGGCGCGGGCTGGGCCCCGTGGGGCGGCGTGGGCCCCGGGGTGGGCCCCGGGCTGGGCCCCGGCCTGGGCCCCGGCGTGGGGGGCGCGCCGCTGCCGCCGCCGCTGCACTACCCCAGCCAGGACCCCGCGCGCCTCGGGGCCCACGCGCACGCCAACGCGCCGCAGCCCTAGCCGCCCACACACACACCGCTACAGCCTCCTCCACCAGAAGGACAACTTTCCTAAAAAGAGTTTGGTCAAAATTCAATAGGGTAGTTGACTGTTTCGTAAATAAATACCGATGTCTCCTTCCTTAAAACGAATATTACAAAACATCTCGGAAAATATAATTGTTACAGCTTTTCATTTATATTACAAATTTTAATCAAATAAACATTACCTACTGAATTGAACTAAGTCTAAAACAGTGACGTCACAAGTTTGTATCTTACACATTTTTCATACAAAGTTATCGTTTTGACAGGCGATAAAAAGAAACTAATTTGACTAAGGCGTCGACTACCCTAATTTTGTAAAAAAGAGTTTAGTCAAAATTCAGTTCCGATCAACTCTTTATTTGTATCTGTCGTAAAATGTATTTTCATAATAAAATATTACTGGTAGTCGCCCAGTGGTCGAAATTCGATTCGATTTTTTTGACGTGATAACGTCTTATAAATCGATGAACGCCAGCAGCACGCACGAATAAGCATGACTCATTGTCACGTTCCGCCTGAGCCGAGCGTGCAAGCGACAGCGCGGCACAAGCGATAGAGAGGCACGTCAGGCCTAAGCCTTCGGCTTGTGACGCATATTTTTCATCAGTGTTTTCTTATGTCGTTGTCATGTAAAATTATCGTCCGTAAACTGATTTTACAGACCATTTTTTTTTTCTTTTTTAGCTGTCTGCATTCCGCCTCCATATAAACTTTGACTGTTTCATACTCCTCCGTTCGCATAATTTTCGTAAAAAGGGGTACAAAGTTTTTACTTCACGTATTAATTTATTGATATCCACCAGTAATCAAACTACTAGACAATTGTGAGATAGAGTTGATCGGAACTGAATTTAACCGACCTTTTGTTACGAACGTGTCCTTCAGGTGTCTATCCTTAAGTAAATCTTACATACATTTTATTATATTGCTTGTTTTATACAAGCAATATAATAAACGGTTGACATGTTTGAAGTACAAATATTTTTGTTTTTATACAAAGATAGACTATATGACATCATTGACAACTCCGGATCAGTAATTAATTAATGTGTAAATGTGTAGAAATTTTGGATAAAACTAAAGATATCGAAGTAAAAAAACCTGTTTACTAGCCTCATATAATCTAATTGCACGGATAACGTAGTGGTTTAAACAATCACCCTACTGCTTCCTATTACACTGAGTGTTGTGAGTTCGATCCAGATATGGGACAACACTGTCAAATCTACAAATTGTTATTTTAAGTGTGGGTGTTCTTTGTACCTATCTCCTTTATGTTTGTAAAGTCCCCTGCGACACAGTATATTTTTCTAGTGCGATAGTTGTCTTTAAAAAGACGTGTACAAATATTGTTAGTTGGTGTACTTTATAAAAGCAATCATAAAAACATTACTTTTGTTAAAACTTCTTTAAAATATAATATATTTTAAAGAAGTTTTGTACATATTATGTACAAGTGATAAATGATAAATTTTGTAGATGCGGAAAATATTTCTATCACATTTACATGTTAAATCACAAGAAATATAACTAATCTGGGAAGGGCTGAGTTTTAAGAACCTGGATTACGTAATTACGTGTTCTATTTTCGACTAAGTACTTCAGTTGACTGTAAGATAAGTTGTGACAACGTTCAATTTGTTGATGTTGTAAATAATAAATAAAGTTACATTATAAAACCGTTTTTTGTATTATTTTTAACCGACTTCAAAAAAGGAGGGGGTTCTTAATTCGACCGTATATATGTTTTTTTTTAATGTGTGTTCGCGGATAACTTCGTCGTTTATGAACTGTTTATGATTCTTTTTTTAATGGAAAGGAGATATCTGACCGGTGGTACCATGATAAGGACACTAAGATCTGATGATGGCATCCAAGAGAAATCGAGTCGAACCTTGAAGTCTGTTTCTATTATGTTAAAATTTTACTTGTAATATTAGCATGGATATACTGGGCACCATTACATAGATTGTTGATGAGAAATAAAAGATAAATTTTTGTACTATTATGAAATAACCTGGGGTACCAGAAGGTATGTCGTAAGGGATCATCATCATCAACAGCCTTTAGTAGTCCACTGCTAGACATAGTCTTTCCTCAGACGAGCAGACGCATCTACTGATGGTAAGCGATTACCGCCGCCCATGGACACCCGCAACACCAGAGGCGTCACAAGTGCGTAGCCGGCCTTTGGGGGAGGGGTGTGGGCCTCCGGTATCCTCATCACTGAGAGAAGTGTGACGATTGTAAGAAGACGCATAACTACCTCCTCCTCGCGTCCATGTGTAATTTATTGCAATTTGTTTAAAGCCGAGTGATAAGTTTATGTAAAGCCGAGTCTCCACCGAACAAAAGTTGGCAACTTTTGTGTTGTCAACACGTGTTCGTGATAAGTTTCTGTAAAGCCGAGTCTCCACCGAACAAAAGTAGGCAACTTTTATGTTGTCAACCTTTTTCTGTTGTGTTCAAATTTGTTCAAAATACAAAAAAGATATTATAGCCGAATAGGTCGAGTAGTTCTCGAATTTTGCGCTTGGCAACCCAATTTCCAATCTCGCAATGTTAAAATATAGGTACAGGAATTAACAGGTAAAACAATTAAATAAAAGGGTCAATTTCTGAAACTATATTTATTATTAATCGTAAGTTTATAACATGACTTAATCGTTACAAAACAGTTTAAACATTTAGATACATCTACACGCCTTCGCTTACCGTTTATCTGGGGTAAGGACGGTCTGTTAAATAATTTACAATATGCTAGGCCCAGATTAAATAACGTAATTCAACTTTAGATTGGATTAGATACAATTTTGTAAGCGGTCTATTAGTTTAGTCCATAGATTTCCAAAGACTAGTTAATAAATATGCTTAAACGTTTATCAACTTACACTATTATATTTATACAACGATAAATACTAAAATTGAAGTCTTGTGCATCTAATAAATAGTCTCAACGCAGGGCAAGAGGGAGTCACACGTATGGAATTACTACTGATTAAGTAAATGGTCCAAATACATACACCTATTGGCGATATTATACGATTTTAAATCTATACTAATATATAAAGCAGAAGAGTTTGTTTGTTTGTTTGAACGCGCTAATCTCAGGAACTACTGGTCCGATTTGAAAAATTATTTCAGTGTTGGATAGTACATTTTTCTAGGAAGTCCTTCCTATAGGCTATATATCATCACGCTAAGACCAATAGGAGCGGCGCATCAATGAAGAATATTACAAAAACGGGGGAAAATTATTAAGACGTAAACGACGTTGCGTGGGTCAGCTAGTGTATAATAAAATGTTAAACGATTTTTAAATTGAATTTCATTACACAGTTAATCCAAATACGATATTTACATTTAGATGGAATGTCTACACAAGAGGTCCTACACCACGTGCCTAATAGTCAGTTCAGAGAATACAATATTGATATTGCAAATAATAATAATATAAAATACTTGATATTTGTTAAATCAAAACCTGTCAACCGTTGTAGTGTCAATATTACAATAAACCCTGGTATAATATTGTTAGAAATTGTATGAAGACTCCACAATTTTAGTAGGTACGTAATCTTAAAGCGTTCGTAAGCTCATGTCGATTAAAATAACGTTTACAGCTAGCAATAAACTAAATCGTCTGCATATCATAATCTTACTATAAATATCGTAATAATAATAAAATACCGAAATGCTGTTTGTGTAAGTACAGTGCTACAAATAATAGAGGGGAACACTACCTTCTAAGTAAATTATTATGAAAATATAAAGGTACATTTATAACAAAAGAAATTGTCTATAGAAAGATTAGCTATTTGAAAATAAGCTTTAATTTATTTAACATTAGCTCTATTTTCAGTTGCACTATACGTGGTAAAGCCATAATTGATATAAATTGATTGTAATAATTGTTAAACTGCATTTCGTACACAGCCATTATGAATTTTGGCCATTAAACTGCTTTTATTATCTCCGCACGACAAAAGATAATAATGAAGAGATGTCATACAATGAAGTTGGACACTACTGTGAATAACTCAAGTCTACAATATTTTTATATTTAAAACACATGTAAAATAATGACATGACCACATTCCTCAAGCTATCATAAAGTTCAAACTCGAGGTAGAAAAACGAGATTAATACAATATTAATCGACAAAATGACTGTGTCGGAGAAAAGTATGCAATATCAGAAAATACTTAATACTCGTTATGATTTTATTGCGTAACCGATGTGCACTAACAGAGCGATCATCCATTTAATCAGTACATTCACACCTGCAAACAAAATAATACTAAAATTAATAAAACATTATACATTGTTATATTGGCTAGGTGTTACCCCTTTATGTGTCCAAAATGTTTAAATAAATATATTTTTTATCTGTGAACTGATGGAAATCACTTGTATACTAAATTTAAGTTTACCACAATACATAACGTAAAACTGTATCCAAATCGGTTAAGCCGTTTCTGAGGTTAGCACGCTTAAACACATAGACCAAAAATTCTAAAAACTGATGTTTTGAGTTCTCTTAGAAAAATAATGAATTCATTAGTTTTTCTTCATTATCTTTAGTCTACAGGAATTAACATGTTACAATTTTAATACATGTATAGATAAATATAAGAAAAACTAAAAGGGTTTTTTGCTCACAGTTTCTTAATAGTAAAAAAATCTTGAGGCAAATTTTAGTCTTTTCTTTACTTCAGTAAAATATTTTTAGCCAAAATGCTTAAAAAAGTAAATCTTTTCTCTCTCTCACACAGAAGGAGAAAAAGATAGATATAGTAGAAGAATATCACTCTATAGTGTGTATAGCCATAGTGAGGGCCACCTTACTGCATTTTGTATGCATTCGCAATGAGTATGGTGACCATCATTTTAGGATTCTGCTTATGCTTTCCATCAGGCAGAGTAGTCACTGTGGCAGACTTATACATAAAAAAGTTAGAAATAAAAAGAGCGAGGGAGATAGAGAGAGAGAACGATGTATATATGTTGTAAGATTGTTAACACCGTTAGATTATAATCTACCTAGTGAGATTGTAAACTGTCGAAAGATTTTTTTTTTATGGGACTAATCCCGCCCACACGCCCACCACTGTAACTCCTGTACACCAGGATCAACAGCGGTGACCCACGAAAACACCGAGTTATGACACTCGGGAAGTCCCAGGAAAAATTTAACTGTCTTGGAACCCGCAACGAAATTAATCAGAAGAAAACTGGAGGAGTTGGAAATATAATAAGTCCACTTCCCTCCTTAGCAAAGCGGGAGACAAAATGGAGTCAAAATAGGCAGACGCCTTTTTCAAACCGGGAAGCACCACGGATAAAAATATTATGGGTCCTAAGTGAGCTATATTTGATTTCTATAGTATGTATGGCAGAATCGCTTAAACGCACGGAAATTCACCGCAGTTGACACAAGATCCCCATAATATACTACCCCAGACGTCATTTGTAAGCTATTTAGCATCATGTTACGTTCATTGTACCAAAGACTACATTCCCAGAGGATATGATGAGCCGACTGTTCACAGCTAGAATCAGGTGTTGAGCATTGACACAATGGTGAATCGACTAATTTAAATGAGTATAGTTTACTCTTAAAGTTACCGTGGCCTGTAAGAAATTGAGCGACACAGTGATCTACCTCGAGCCATGTCCTTGACAACCTTTCGCGAACAGATGGAAAGAACTGGTAAAGGTGGCGCCCCTTAGATGATTCGTCCCATCGTTTCTGCCATTCATCCAAGAGGTCGTTATAGACATTGGTTTTTTGTTGAAACAATCTTATGATTTTACCGCGGTCTCGTATGCCCAAAAAATCGCATTCCATGTTTTGTAGTGTGGAATAGTACATGGCTGCACGTCTTTGCACCTCGAGATCGACCGGAAGAACACCTGCCAACACCGGTAAAGCCTCAGTGCTAACCGTCCTATATGCCTTGCACAAGAAAATCAATGCAGGTCGTTGGCCTTGTAACAGTTTGCGACGGACAGCACCTACAGTCGCCCTATCTGCCCATACAGGAGCACCATAGCAAATAGAACCCAAATAAGTAGCTCCATATATGATCTTTAGTGTATTATATGACAGACCCCATGTCGCAGTTGATATCCTCGTCAGTGCAAAGAAACTCTTTTTAGACTTTTCATTAACTGTTCTAATATGTTCAATAAATGAAAAATTTCTTTCTAAAACCAATCCTAAATAACAAACCGAGGTTTTATTTTTAATAGTAATATTTTCAAATTTAATACAAGGCGGTGATTTGAGGTTACCTTTCAGAAGTAGCTGGAAGGTTTTGTTTGGTGCAAACGTCAACCGATTACGCCCACCCCACCGAGATATTAAGTCCAAACATTCACTGGCCAGCCTCTCAAGCCCCGTTCTAGTATCCGACTCTATCAATAACAAACCGTCGTCCGCGTACGCATTCAGGGTACATCCGGACGGCACAGGCATTGCCAGAAAATCGTCGAAGCCTATGTTCCACAAGTATGGTCCTAGCACTGACCCTTGAGGACACCCCATCGTAAGCGCCTTCGACACAGAATGATGCCCAAGTCTCAATTTAGTAGTACCTTGTAAGAAGTACGAGGAGATAAGGGAATAAATATTTTTAAAGCAACCTCTTAATTTTAATTTTAGCAATAGCATGGGCCACCACGCATTGTCAAAGGCGCCAGATATATCTAAGAAGATGCCTAAAACGTATTGAAAACTTGACTCGGTGACAGTTTTCCTTACAGATATAACCGCATCAGTTGTCGATTTTCCCAACGTAAAGCCGAATTGTCTATCATGAAATTTAACTCCACCCGGTAGAAGTCGTGGTACTACAAGACGCTCTAAAAGCTTTCCCAGCGATGGTAACAGTGTTATAGGTCGATAGGATTTAGGATCGTCCGGCGGCTTATCGCCGCTTTTTGGTATTATTCGAATATTACCGCACCGCCAAACACTAGGAAATACTCCTTCCGCAATGCAACGTTTAAAAACTGTTAAAACCGTATCACCCGAAAGTTTACAAGCTTCTTTTATCATTTTGTTTGATATTTTATCGTCGCCCGAAGCCTTATTTAGTGGCAATGACCTAACAATACTGAGGAATTCGTCTGAAGATGGTAAGTCAGACATTGGAGACAATGGTGGTTCAATAGCCCACTGCCTAATTTGTCGGTGATAATCCGTGTCATCCTCCGGCCGATCGTCAGGCACAAGTGATTCTAAAAGATATTCTGTGGTTTGTTCTACTCCTGTAGTATAACTATTATTAATTTTGATGTTCTGTACGTATGCAAGGTCGATTGATCTATTTGCTTTAAATTCATGATACAAAGGTGACCAGGGACCCTCTCTATCGAGTTTATCAACAAGTTTACGTATTAAATTTCCCTTTGATTTCTCCACAGCAGCTCTATAATGAGACCTGGCAACTCTAAGAGCAATAAGAGCATTATTGTAAATATCTCCTGTTAAGTTACGCTTTTTAATGTCATTTAGTTTTTTACGAGCTTTCCGATAGATTCTACGTAATTCGACTAATTTATAATTCCACCAATCACATCTACGAGTGTTAGTGATAGATCCACGGCCGATACAAACATCAGCACAATATGTGAAAGTATCTGATAATATGTTTGCGCTTTCCTCAGCTGATAGACCACTGCGACTGAAGTCTTTGGCATGTACTGCAAAGAGTGAACCAAATAAAGCCCAATTTGCCCCTTTAGTTTTATACCTAAAATTGTAAGGAGTTCTTTGTGGATATTGTGCAACCATTGGTATGAATTCGTACACGATTAAGCGGTGATCACTACAGGATGCGTCCGGTAGGACACGCCATCCAGATATCGAGACGTCGCCGCGCGTAAGCGTCACGTCAATAGAAGACTCACCCATTGGGCTGCAAAAAGTTGGTGGTGCATCAGGGGTATTGTGGATAGTAAGATTCATTTCCGCAATAAAATCTTCAACCGCACAGCGACGAGCCATGTCAGCTGCACGCAATTTGCCATACCATAAAGTAGAAGAAGCATTGACATCAGCGCCAATGATAATTTTGTGTCCTATGAGGGACCGCAAAACGAAACGTAAATGATGTAGATGAGGATCAATAGGATGTGAAAATTGAAAATAACAGCTCACTATGTAAACCCTACAGGTAGAGGATGAGATCTCAGCAACGGCGCAGTGTGACGTCATAAGGTTACGCAAAGATGTTACCGTAAAATTAGAACTTGCAACATATATCCCAGCCCGCGACCGGCCATCTAGCTGTACTACATAATTCCGCAATTGAGCGCTTTGATATTGCTCTTGTATAAGGACAATGTCTAACTGTCTGTCTGTCGAAAGATTGTCAAATGTGACATAAAATGTGAAAATGTATTAAAGTAAAACCGTTAAATCACAATCTGTCGCGCGTGAACTGTCTGTCATCTGTCCCTGATTGGTAGGTCTTACAGTATGCCGTTCTATGGCAATAGAGTTAGGTTAGAATTTCTTTGATTAATCACAAATTCATTTTAATGCCACAAAAATTGTATGTAACTATACTCTGTCCATTTCCTTATTTTCTTTTTGACAGTTCAAGAAATTTTGAAATTAGTGACGCCCTCACCCATTACCGATTCGATTTGAAACGAATAGCGATTTTATTTATGAAGAACTTTCAATCGATTTAATTAAATATTTTTTGTTGAAATATTAATTATTCCTTTATTAGTTTTTTTATATTATGTAAGAAATAAACAAAAATATAAATAATAAATCAGTAAATTAGATGAATGAACAGAGTTTTGTTCTTTACTCTTGGTTTGATCCTAAATTCCAAGATTTCGACTTAATTCCTTGCAAAAATTCAATCTTGGAGTCATAGATACTATTTTTATTTCCTTTTTTTATTAAATTTACAGAAAAAATACTTACATGAAGTCAATTTTTTTTTATCATAAGATCGATTTATCGCATTTCAAGTACTGTTATAGTCTGTGGTTGTTTGTTATGCACAGACCACTTCACTAAAGTACCGTCACCGTCAATAAAGTACGACATTACTGTAGTACATAATTCCGGAAAAAAAATATGGTAATTTATAGGCGTGAGCTGTCAAAAAGAAAATAAACGAATGGACAAAGTATAATTCTAAAGCTGTGAGGTATTTTACACAAAAATACTTTACATTCGGCAACAAACAAATATGGCGGCGCGGGACATGTACTGTTCAACCAATCAGCGCGCAAGATGCGATCCGTCCCATACTATATCATAATTAGACGGTTTCACTTCGATATATTATAATCTAACTAAAAATAATTCGTTTTATTGTAAGTAATATGTTACAGTTTACAATCTCACGGTAACAGATATAGCACAACAAGAGTGTCAACGAGTGAGAGAGTGGTGAGTACGGACTGTTAGGTTAATCTAAATATAAATAATATGTAATATTGTAAGCAGTATGTTACAGTTTCCAATGTGACGGTAACAGATATAGCAGGACGAGTGAGAGAGTGAGAGTGTGAGAGAGTGAGCGAGTGAGCGAGTGAGAGAGTGGTGAGTACCGTGGCGGCTAGTAGCGGTTGGCGCCGGCGAGCTGCTGGTTGACGGCGGCGGCGGCGGCGCTGGAGGCGGCGGTCTGCACGTGCTGGTTGCGCAGGATCTCCGTCGTGAACTCCGCCTGCGCCTTCGCCATGGACGCGCCTGTCGACCGGTAGATGCGGTGCACCTGACACACAACACTCCTTTTTAAAACAAGCAATAGGAATGATGACACCTTAGTCTAATTTGTAACTTTTATCATCGGTTAAAACGATCACTTTAAATACAAAACGTACTAAATGCACACTTGTGACGTCACTGTTTTAGGCTACTCAATCTATACTTAATAATATAAAGCTCAGAGTTTGTTTGTTTGTTTGAACGCGGTTATCTCAGGCACCGCTGGTCCGTTTTGAAAAATTATTTTAGTGTTGGATAGTACATTTATCGAGGAAGGCTATAGGCTATATATCATCATGCTACGACCAATAGGAGCGGAGCACCAATGAAAATGTTTCAAAAACATATAGGCAAATAGGAGACGCAAACGAGGTCGACTAGTTGAGCAATATATTTCAATGTTTATTGGATTAAAATTTGTAATAGAAATGAAAAGCTGTAATAATTATATTTTCCGAGATATTTTCTAATGTTCGTTTTAATAAAGGAGACATCGGTATTTATTTACGATACAGTCATCTACCCTATTTAAGGATGCAACTTTATATGCACAAAATTAAAATAAAGAGACATGATAAAAGGAACTAAATAATAATAAACTTTATTTCTCTCAAAAGGTAGGAACAATTTTAGTTACAGGATATATAGGTAAAAAGTTTCTAAAAATTTCCTTAGTGAAAGCTGTGGAGTCCATACTAGGCTCAAAGCCTGTATGATCGATCTCCAGGACTACCTTACGGCCGACTTTTTTTTATTTATTAAATACGCTTAACAAAATTTAATAACATACAAAAACAAAAATAGCAACTTATTAATTTAACAAAATAATCTATACTAATATTATAAACGGGAAAGTTTGTAAGTATGGATGGATGTTTGTTACTCTTTCGCGCAAAAACTACTGAGCGGATTTGGATGAAACTTTACAGTAATATAGCCTATCCATCAGAATAACACAACTATTTGCAGCGATAACCGACCTACACACGGGCGGAGCCGCAGGCAACACCTAGTTAACAATTAATGAGATCAAAATCTATGTAAGGTACAGGTTGGAAAAAAAGAGTATGACGTGGTGACAGTTGGAACTACAATATATCATTTGTGGCGACACTGTTTAATTTGTCACTTGTCCGAGGTATATGCAGTTATACAGGATTAATACTTCAAATTGAAAATGTACATGGAATGAATACGATTTAGATTTTAAACTAAAGTTTAAAATTTTATGGTTAATCTCTCATAATCCGATGGGACGGCTATCCGATACGCCCGGGGAGAGATGAGGCGCAGGACCGACGGCTTTGCCCTCTGAGGTACGGGGGTAAAGAGTTTTTTTTTTTTAATCACGGCATTTTAATAATCAGAAGAAGGTAGAAATATGGTGACAACATTACCTTTGCCATTAAAAGAACATCAGCTACGACGCACATGATGAACCCTATAGTCACCAGCAATGTGACGATACCCACTCCGATGTTAATCTCGAAAGCTGCGATGCTGGTCAGGAGTCCGCTGTAAAGTATAACAAAACATTACATTAATACATTTTATTATATCCAAGAAAAAACATTTTTAATATTTTTTTTCTTCATTTAATGAACTATGTAGGTGTTTTTACGCTTTCCAAGGCACGCCTTGGAAAGCACGTTAAGCCGTCGGTCTTAGTTGTCATGAACACCTACGAAAAGGGTTATTAAGAAGTCAGTGCCCTCAAATATACTGACAACTAGTTCAACTTTTGAATTCACGTGGAAAAACTGACATTCAGGTACAACCGGTTGAACTAGTAACCGACCCCAATTAATCTTGGGAATAATGAAGGCAGGGAAGACGATAATGTTTCTTATTGAACTAAAATTTGATTCAAATGATTTATTACCAACATGTGACTAACTATAGTCCATCTATAGTCATTTAAATATAGCTTGATATCTGTGACAGTTGTCACTAGTGTCATTTTAGAATTTCGGTAGGTATTAGGTATGAATTTTGATATTTATACAAATAAATAAAATTGGGAGTGTCTGTTTGTAATATTAAAATAATCACTTTTTACAAAATGCATATGTATGTATAGACGGTAAATATACCAAAATAACAGTTTTTACAATTTTTGTCTGTCTGTCTTTTTGTTCCGGCTAATCTCTGAAACGGCTGAACCGATTTTGACGGGACTTTCTTTGGCAGATAGCTGATGATATAAGGAGTAACTTAGGCTACTTTTTTTTAAAGACTAGCTTGACCCCGCGGCGTTACCCGCGGTTGTATATGTGCCGCGGGGTTCAGCTAGTTTACAATATAACTAACTGCCCCTGAGGCATTAACCGCGGGTTCGGTTGCTTTTGAATCGGATATTGTTTACTATTTCATAGGCATTTTGTTCTGAAATAGAAGCAGCCTAAGTTACTCCTTATGACCTCAGCTATTTGTTAGTGAAATTCTAATTCAAAATCAGTCCAGGCGTTCATACACGGTTTTTTGGGTTTTGGTTGTTTTTTATGGGTTCTTGTACAGTGTTTACCCAACAACTGCTTGCAATATTAACTAATCATTGAATAAAAAAGTATCACCTTTGACGGTCTTTATCATTTTATACAATAAACAAGATACCAGTAATGTTTTAGAATGTGTCATACCAACTCTTGTTCTTTAGAATGAATTATCTTATCTTAAAATGTACGAAATAACATAAACACTGTTTCTAGAACAACATTCATTGTCTCTTTATTTTTTGTTGAAATATAATAAATATACAATGTTACTTGTAAACTGAGTATATGGTTTTTTAGAGTATAGGGACTGGCTGAAGTTAACTACTAGACCTCATAGTATACCATAATATGATCTAAGCAGGTTTAGATCCAGGCACTCCTGCTTCGAAAACTAACTGTACTCAGCCCTTTGCTTAATATCGTCCTGATCAACAATGCGATTTGTTTTAATTTGAAAGTAGTTTTATGTTATATGTGCCATTATATTAATTATAATTAATTGTGTTTTATGTTCGTTTTATTATTATTTGCTTTTAATTTTCTTGTCATTGACTTTTATTTTATCTTTGTTATGTAATTCTAATTTATCTATCGTGATTATTGCAATTGGTTCTTACCCTTTTAATTAACTATAAAATAAATAATATATCATCTCTTAGAACATATCTTACAGACTTCCAGTTATTTCTCAGAAATTAAATTGAACTTACCAAGAACCTCCCTCGTTGAACCCAATAGACTGCACTAGGGTTATAATAGTTTGAAACAGGAAAATGAAGAAGAACACCATGAAGTTGAATGATGAGTCGCTCCTGAAGGCCTTGTAGATAGGCCTGTACCAACAAACGAAGCTAAATGGTGTCAGCAGAATGAAGTATAGTATGGAAAGTCCAAATACCGTGAAGCCTTTTCCAACGAACATCAGGGACATTGCTCCAATAATGTTGAGGGTTAAGACAAGGGCGTGGACTGTAAAAGAAAAACAATAATAAATTCAAAAACTCTTAGGCAATAATATGAGTGTAAAAACATTATCCTTAATTTAATTCTATATTTTATATTGGTTAATGGTATCTGTAGATCTAGTTGCACCCCCTTTTTTTTTTTTTTTTTTGTGCGGAAATCCCCTCGGATACCACCGGCTGGTGGTTATGTCGGACTCGAACCGACTAAAAACCGCACACCATCTCGGGTACTAGAAGCCGGGGAACCAGGTGCACCCTCGAAAGGAAAATCCCTGGAACCCCGACGTACCTCGGACCACCCACTATTTGTAGGTGGCCCCCTCCTGTGTAGGAACCCTAACACTTCTATTCGGAATAAGGCGCGAGCACGTTATAGAGCTCGC
Source organism: Diaphora mendica (assembly GCA_949125395.1). NCBI lineage: Eukaryota > Metazoa > Arthropoda > Insecta > Lepidoptera > Erebidae > Diaphora > Diaphora mendica. Next base: position 18,963,437 of record OX421313.1, on the reverse strand, counting down.
GCCGCCGCCGCGGCCTGCTTCTGCTAGGGTGGCTGGTGGCCTCACCTGTCACCCTCAGGCTTGCGCTTATGGAGGACGGAGATCGTTTAGCGATCTCTAGTTGCACCCCCCTGAAAATGATCCTGGCTGCACCCATTAAAGTCTTAGTATGGTTGTTTAATGAAAAACTTTCAAGCATATAATGTTTGAATGTGTTCCAGATTGTGTTGTGTTTGAACCCTCCAGAACAATGAATTTCAATTTAAAAAGTAGTGATTAATGACAGCTCTCGTGCTGTCTTGTTTCGTTGGTGAGGCCCAATGATGCAGATTCCTCTCAATAGGCTGTCAGTGTGGGTCATCATGCTGCATTGTTACATTGCTTGCATTCGCAATGAGTATGGTGACAACCACTCTTGGATTCTGCTCATACTTTCCATCAGGCAGATTAGAGTCACATTAGCAGGCTCATACATAAAAAAATACATTAATGACTGCCTCGTTGGTCTCGCGGTTGGCGTGTGCGACTGCTGATCTCATGATCAGCAGTCGCACACGCCAACCTCGGGTCTCGGTCTCGGGTTCGATTCCCGGGTCGGACCAAATGTTTGTATGATCTACAAATATTTGTTTCGGAGTTTGGGTGTTTTCTATGTATAATATGTATGTATTTACAAAAAAAAAGTATATATGTATTTGTATCAGTTGTCTAGTACCCATAACACAAGCTCTGCTTAGCTTGGGACTAGATGTCGTTGTGTGTTAGATGTCCGAAATATTTATTTATTATTTTATTTATTACATTTCTATATTATATCGTATACTAGTTGCGAGGTATAGATAAAACAGGATAAACCACTTTTTATCATCAGCATGAATGAAAACAATATAAGGAAATAGTTATTTAACTAAAAGAGTTCATCGTTGACTTTGCCTTTTTTGAAATTCATATGTTCGAGATATTGCATAAACATTATTAATTTTTAATATTATTGGGCTAAACTATCCAGATAAATATAAAAAATTGTCATATGGAGAAGCATGGAGAAGCATACAGAAGCAGTTCCATCATCCATCAAAAACAGAAATATCATCAGGTGTATCAATACAAACATCATGGTACATTAATATATACTATCACTGGCATTAAATACATGTCTGTGTCGAATGTACTCTCAGATAACATTTAATGTATGTATTCAATTATAAATGCTACCGTGATAAAACAAAGGGGTAATTTAATTTTAAAAGTTGTGATAATACGTAAACACATGATAAGAAAATACTCACACATCCACAAATGGTAGAGGTGTCGAACAATTCTCTGAAATTCCAGCGGTATGTCGACATTGATGTCTTGGTAAAAGCAGGGCTGTATTGGGCAGAACGAAGGCAAAGGCGGCCAATTGTTCCGCCTGCCCGCTGAACCAGCTCGGAGTTCTGCCTCCCTTCGGGCCAATTCCTCTGCTTTGCGTTCTAATTCCTCTTGTCTCCTCTGTAGTTCATTCACATCCATGGTTATTTGCACAGTTTTAAAAACAAAACTAAAGCGTGTGTGAGTTCACGAGACAATCTACAACGGATGGTATCACACCTACATTGCAATTTGAATTTAACAAGATCGAGTGGGTGTAACATTCGCTTACACTCATTATAGTTTAACTAGCTTGCCGTTTGTGCTGAGTAAAAATAGATAAATGTGTGTATTTAATGTTTTATTTACACTTATATGTAGTATAAGCAAAATTCGTTCTTATGTGACAGGTTTATTTCGTAAATATGATAAAATTTGGAGGTCGTGCTTACAACGAGATGGAAGTCATTAATTGTAATTTATATTTTGTCTAGTATAGTAGTAGAAGCAGGTAATATCTCAAATATCTATTATTAGTTTTGACTAGACTGTTGGTACTGTGGCTATGTTTTGTTGTGTAGTAAAAGATTGTGATTATGATTTCAATCCAGTACAAATAAAAGTGCACTACAAGTTGTACAAAAGAATGTGATATCGTGTCTGTGACATTTGTTTGTTCTTTGAGTAATATTATATTATTTATAGATACTAATTTTTACTATCCTTGTGTTTTAAAGTAACATATCTACTGACACGAACAAAACTAGACTGGTTAGTTTTAATGCATTAATTAAGTTGTTATAAAAGTTTGTTAAATCACTTGAATTTGAAGTAGGTTTACTTACTACTAAATTGGATATACTTGGTCCTCCCCCACCTTTGAAGGCGAGTTTATGTATGAATGTATGACTGCTAGTATACCTTTATACCTAAATCATTATTATCATCAATCATTGTACAACACATGATTGGGCCAATGAAAGACTACATCTAAGGGCTCCTACACACCATGCCGGCGGCACGGCCTGTAATTTAAGCCTTGCGCGGACAGGCTGCAAATAATTATTTCAGTTATAAATAGGCTGAAAGAAAACTAAACGCGATTGGTCAACTTTGATCCCTAATTCCACTAATTTCAAATTTTGGTTCACTGTGCAGCGGCTTGTTTGCGCGGCAAGCCCTACACACACGTTCGCTGCGGCAACGTACCTACCGATCACGTGTCACCGGGCATGCCGCCGGTATGGTGTGTATGAGGCTTAAGCTACAATATTTAGTTAATTTTGGGTCGTTTAAACATATATAGATGTTTGTTTACTGTTGTTGTAACATTATGAAATTATTATTACGGTGACTTGCTACGCTAAGTTATTCTTTACATGACCAGTTATATGATTTAACATTAACAAAATGAGTGTCGTTCTGAGGTTCTATTTTACGAATAAATATACAACTATAAAAAGTTCAAAAAAGTGTTTACCTTCAGCTCCTTTGGTGTGATTCGAAAAAAGCAAAGTGCACATTAGTTGGCATGCAATACTGTACTTATATTCGGTACTTTAACTATAAGCTACACTCTAGCCTACAATTAACCTAACTTTAGAGTATTTTTATATGATTTCTTGATCTTCTTTAGCCTAGATTTTATCTATATATATATAAGCGAAATACCACTCACTTATTAATCACGAAGTCTCAGAAACTATAACACCTACAAACTTGAAATTTAGCAGGTAGGTTCCTTATAGGATGCAGACATCCGCTAAGAACGAATTTTACGAAACCCCTAAGGGGGTAAAATGAGGGTTGGAAGTTTGTATGAAAGTCCTATTTTTTTGAAGTAAGAGATTTGAAATTTAAAATGTATGCTCTATAGATGGTGTGGAGGTGTACTAATAATGTATCTTTAGAAATCAACCCCCTTTTGGGGTTAAAACGGGGGATGGTAGTTTGGACGCAAACGAGGTTGCGTAGGTCAGCTAGTACTGAATAATACTGTCTCGGAACTTAGAACTTGTAAAGGGAGAACATGTTAGAAATTTATGAAGAAATCTTGAAAAAGGATCTCCATATTCTGGGTATACCCAAAATAAATACATGCTAGGTACCATACATCTTTAGAGCGTTTTCACATTATCCGATACGATATTATGTATGTGTCGGCTCCGATATCCGATATCGGGCCGGACAATATGAAGAAAGATATAACTTCCTCCGATATCGTATCGGCGCCCGACACCGATATCGTATCGGCGCCCGACACCGGTATCGGATCCGATAATGTGAAAACGCTCTTAATTAGTACCTACATAGGGAGTTTTGTTAAAGTGGATTCAATGTACTTCATAAAACATGTTTAGTAAATAGATTGAATTTTGACATCCTCCAGTGTGTACAGTAGTAATGAAACCGCTACATTACAATGCTATTGCACTATATTATGTCAATGTGGTTTTCTGCAGCTAAAAACCATTAATATAACCAGTGACGAAGACTACAATTAAACACACCAGCTCATTAATATACTTGTTATTTAAATATTTCCTAGGTTCATTAGTGAATAGCTTAGCAAATGAATTGGATATAAATCATTTTGATAAAGTGTTATTCATACCTTTAGAGATAAGATATAACACAATAATATTGTGTAGTCATTTTTATTACTGAGTAACTTTTAAAAAGCATTATCTATCTATATATATAAAAGAGGAAGGTGACTGACTGACTGACATACCCAGAGATCAACGCACAGCTCAAACCACTGAAGCTAGAATCCTGAAATGTTGCATGTAGGTTCTTTATATAACGTAGGTGAGCACTAAAAAAGGATTTTTGAAATTCCACCCCTAAGGGGGTAAATTAGGGGATGAAAGTCTGCGTGAGCGAAGCCGCGTGTAAAAGCTAGTACTTAATATAATTGAAAATATTGAAATCAATCCTTTCCTTATTCTGATGCCAAATTATTATAGATTTAATATAAGATTAACTATAAACCATAATCATCAGAATAAATCATATCATAGACTGCTGGACTTAGGGCTCCCACACATAACTGCGATGCGGTGTGACGTGAAGTTCTTGCGGTGCATTCGTGCGAGCTCGCAGATATATGCGATGCGAATTCGCAGTTATGTGTCGGATACCTTAATTACATCCTACAAATAGTTAACATGAAATAGACACAAAGAACCACAGACATTATTTGTAGATCATAAAAAAGTGTTGTACAATGTGGGCATTGAACCCACAACACCCAGTGCAGTAGGAAGTGGCAGGACATCTCACTACTTCCTACTGAAACTAATGAATTAACTTGCTCATTGACTGTTTCTTCCTGTAAGATGCAGAAGCATCACTAGGCCGCCATGGTGTGGGTCACCATCCTACATTGTCTGCATTCGCAGTATGGTTACCACCACTCTTGGATTCCGCTAATGCTTTCCATCAGGCAGAGTAGAGTCATTTTGGCAGGGCCAAACATAAAAAAAAAGGTGTTTAGTAAACATTAGTCTCACAAATGAACTGAAATCTGACAGGGATTTAGACCGACTGCTAATCGTCAACACTGGTTCTAAGTACTGTGCTATTTATACAGTCATATAGAGTTTGTTAAGGGCCATAATAATATAGAGTATTAGCATCTTTAACTATACACAAGTAATTGTTTTTATAATTTTTTACATTATTCCTATATATCAATGAGTATATACCTGGAAGTCAGCCGTTGTGAAATTCTGTGGCGGTTGATTGGGCTGCTGAGGTTGTGAAGGCCTTGTGTACTGACCACTGATTGGTGGAGATACGGCTTGCATGATGGCTGGTTGAGACGGTGGCTGAGGGGATTGTTGCTGAAAAGTTTTGTTTTTTGTAAGTACAAGTATATCCTTGACAAGACTGACATTTTTTATTACAATATTATGTATAGACCTTACTGATTTAATTATTTAAATTAGATTTATGTTAATTAAAGTGTCATCATCATCAGAAATGTATAACTGCTTTAAGTGGGCAATTTATTTTCAACAGAATACTTTAAATCTGTAACTTTTATATTTTTAGTTTTATATATTTTGTTTGGTAATTAATGAGGATCTTCTATAGTCAATGTACAAACCTAAAGGTAAATAACTTTTTTTATGTCGTAACGTCTTTAAGTAAAATATATTAATACCTGAATATTTTTATCGAATAAAGAAAAAAGGTTTCAAAACTATAACTGAAATGAAAAACTTTTCATAAAATTTATACAGTCTTTTTTATGTATGTATATATATAATATCTCACCAGGCCATTAATACAATACTATTGACACTTCATTAATGAAAATTGGTTCAGTAGATTAGGCACATGGTGGAATATACAAACATACAAGGACTCCTAAAACTATTGCTCTTCTTTCTGGCTTTGCTGTAGACAGGTAAAAAATTAGAACAGTACTTCTTATTTGAATTTGTAATATATTGAATAATAGTTCTTACACCACTAAAAATTAAATCTAGTTTCCGATTGCTCCTTGAAAGGTTACTTGTAACATATCTATAGTGAGTGTTATAAATTTTGGTGTTCCTTAGAACTTAATTGTCTTCCTAATAGAGTGCTTTTAAAAGAGTAAATGAGAAAGCTAAACTTTGTTAAATAGTGAATAGAGGTGAATTATAACAAAGTTATTAATTGTAACAAGTTGAGGATAATGTTCCATTATCTATCAAAGATACCGTTGCTTAGACGTATTGACACCTACAGAAATATCATCAAAATGACAAATAATAAAATATTACCGCAGTTTGATTTGCATTTTGTTGTCCGTCAAAAGGATTATAGTCATCGAGGCCCTGTGTGGCATTATTTGTACTCCGGGCAACCTGTTGTACCGCAGGATCCTAGAAATAAGTAATTTATTATAATCACACCTATAAAAACATTATAATTTTCGTAATAATGTAGGGCTACATACTGCAAATGGGTTGTCTATGGTTGGATCACCAAATGGATTATCTTCAAATTTCGACATATTTAAGCCGTTATTGACGCCACTTTATACTCTGTTATGCACTGTAAACACAAAGGAAAGTCTTTCTCGGGTCTAAATTTATATTTCAAGCACAAAAGCTGAGATAACAATCAACTGAATTGACAGATCATTGATGACGACGAAAATGACAGCTGCTTAATTAGTGTTGCAAGTCTTCACAGGTCACATCAAGATTTTCACAGAAACATTTAGCATTACAATTTAAAAAAAATGGACCAGTCCATACGTGTATGGACTGGGTGTACCCATACACTGACCTCTATAAGCCTTTACATGTAGTTGGTAACGCGCGTTAGCAAAACGCACGTTGAGCGCTCGTCATCTGAACATGGCCTTATACATTGTATAATGGAGGTCAGTGAGTCCCTAAGACAAAAAAACTTCTATTTGTGTTATGATTTTAAAATACAGCGTTTTAAATATAACTAAAATAATATTAAAGGTAATATGTTCTAAAATGAATTAAGAGATCACTTTCTTTGTGTGTGAATCTTAGAGCTGCTCTAGGGTGTGAATATAAGTAAATTAACCAAACTCCACTTTATTTTTTAGTTTTGAGAAGTTTAAAATAAAAAAAAAAACACCATCTGTTTCATCAAGAAACATTTAACATTAATCTACTTATTTATTTATATGAATACAATGGCATAATTTGATGTTGTTTTATATATGCTAATAATCGTTAGTGAATTTCAAGCGCTGATTACAATTAATCCATTTATTGCAATCCAGGAGGACCAATCTATCAGTTAAGTACCCAAAACTTACCCAAAATGATTCCAATAAAAGTCAGATACAGACACTGTTTCTCACTGCCGCTCAATCTGTAGGTACGGTGATTGGTGTATTCATGTATTGTCAGATTCTTTGCAGCTTGGCATTCAAATCTGAATGTTGGTAACTCGGTGATTGTGAAGGCGAAAGTGGTTTTGGAGTTGGCAACTGCCGAAGTGTCAGTTTCTTGGATGTTTCTGTCAAAGTAGGTAGCTGTTTACGTTTTGTATCGTTATTTTGCGATCGTTTTGCTCAACTTTTGTTATTTCTTATTGTTTTTATGATAACACTTTATCCCTGCGGCTTAATGGTGAAATGTATAAGTGGTATTATTTTATGTTTTTTGAATAATGTCAGATGTCAAGAGGTGAATAGGCTGTGTTTTGTGTTGTAACGTGTGAGTGACAGTTTTTATATTGTTTGGGATTTGGAGCGATATCGGTGAGTATTTCCTCTTTTATTCATCTACAGCTTGCTCGTAAACAGACAATTTTTAGTTACGTGGAATGTGTTCTGAATAACACTTATGGGTGAGTGATTTTAACTAGCTATTTCTCGTCATGGATACGTGAAGACTTGCGTAATGGACCAGTAATAGTGGTAATTGAGGTGTTAGGAGTAAGTACATTTCGGTACTATATTTTTAAAGTGGATAAGGCGCGTGCGCCAGCTGGTAACAGGAGCCAGACGCGCGCGCACCCACCGCCCGCAGCGAAAGTTGTTTGCTCTTGCTTTATAGGAAGTAGCACCAGAGTGACAAAGTACCGGTCTTACTACATATCGTAAAACACGGTTTAATAATTAAAAAAAATTGTTTTTGGTTCCAATATTTTTTTTTATTAAATTAGAAATGTGATTTTATTAAATATTTTTTTAATAAGCCACAGTGGTTCAAGCCCTTTTTAAATTTAAAAATTACACAACATAGTTAAAGTTCAATATTTTGGTACAACTAGTCGACTGAAGTTGGACTGTGATTGATAATGATGTCAGAGGCTAATGTAACACATCTAATTATTATCATTGTTTTAAGTACTTGACCCTGGGTTATTTAGAATATTTTAGCATTATTTAAGTATAGAAATACACACATAGGTTCATCCTATCCTAACTTAAATAATTTTTCTACTGCTGAAAGTAACTATTAACAACATTTACAGTATACACACAACACATATTAAAAAAAATGTTAGATTACTTTACTTATATTTTTTTAATTATTTATTTTCCTCAGAATTTTGTAAAAAAAAATTCTGAACTTTGTATTACTTAAACTTTGTATTTGGATCAAAAATTAAAAATAAATGTTAAATTCCCTGTGGAAGTGAACCACTAATTAGACAGTCAAAAACAAATGACTCATTTATTTTTATAATAAAATTGATTTTTTATAAATAATCGTCTATGACAGTAACATGCTGAAGTAAAATAATAATAATAATAAATAATAAATATTTCGGACATCTAGCACACAACGCTATCTAGTCCCAAGCTAAGCAGAGCTTGTGTTATGGGTACTAGACAACTGATAATATGTATAACACTTAATACAAATACATATATAGTATTTTTTTTTGTAAATACATACATATTATACTTACATAGAAAAATAAAAGTAAAAGTAAAATTTAAACATCTTTTATTCTATAATACATTGTCATCATCATCCGAATGACATCCACTGCCAGACATAGGCCTCCCCAAGACGTTACAACAACCGGTCCCGTGCTGCATATCCGATAACTTTCCGTGATTGCTAATACATAATACAAAATATTATTTTATCTATAAAGAACATTTATCAGCACTCTTCAAGGGGTAAAAGGTTATCTGTTTTAAAAAAATAAACAAAAAACAGATTCAAAGGAAAGTCGTAATACCAATTATTTCGTCAATTAAAATAATGTTTTAATTTCTCTCCCTCTCTCCTTTGTTTCTCTTTCTCAGGGTTCGAAAATATCCGATATTGATAATAAATATTAAAATATCAGATATTTATGATATATTAGGTCTTACCTATGAAATTGCCGTTTTGTATGCAATAAGTGAAAGTACTTATTTTTTCAAACTTTTTTATTTCTGTTATTCGAAGTAATCACCCATGCAATCGACGCATCTTTGCCAACGCATTGGCAGTTTATTGATGCCCTTCTTGTAAAAATCAGCTGGACGGGAGGCAACAAACTCTTCAAAGGCATTTTGTACTGCCTCTCGGGAATTGAATTTTTTACCCACTAAAAAGTTGTCTAAATTTTGGAGAAAGTAATAGTCGGTAGGTGCAAGGTCTGGTCAGTATGGCGGATGAGGGAGAGCTTCCAACCACAGTTCTTGCAGCTTGGAGACTGTCTGTTGCGCAGTATGGGGTCGCACGTTGTCGTGAAGCAGCTGCAAGAGCTGGGGTTGGAAGCTCTCCCTCATCCGCCATACTCACCAGACCTTGCACCTACCGACTATTACTTTTTCCAAAATTTAGACAACTTTTTAGTGGGTAAAAAATTCAATTCCCGAGAGGCAGTACAAAATGCCTTTGAAGAGTTTGTTGCCTCCCGTCCAGCTGATTTTGACAAGAAGGGCATCAATAAACTGCCAATGTGTTGGCAAAGATGCGTGGATTGCATGGGTGATTACTTCGAATAACAGAAATAAAAAAGTTTGAAAAAATAAGTACTTTCACTTATTGCATACAAAACGGCAATTTCATAGGTAAATACCTATTATATCCGAAATATATCAAGTTTGATATATATCAATTTTGTAATCCATATTATCATTTTATTGTATTATTTATGAATACTATTTGCATAATAATATGTGTTACATAAACATACTGAAATTATCAAAAAAAAAAACGAATATGATGTTAATGTTTTAAAATATTACAAATAATAATAATAACTTTATAATATCATAAGTCTTTTAGTTACCAAATCAGTCGTCAGTTATTCGTAATAAACTGTTAAATATTATCAAATAATTAATAAAATCATAAAAAAATGCAGTATTCATAATACTCGTAGTGCTTAGTTTAACTGTAATAAACTGTTAAATATTATCAAATAATTAATAAAATCATCAAAAAATGCAGTACTCATAATACTCGTAGTGCTTAGTTTGACTGCAAGGAAGATAAAGATAGGTCATCTATCGATTCTGAGTCTGGACTGGATTATAGGACATAAACGACATTTTGAATCATATCATCCGCAATCATCATGAGAAGGATCCGATATCCAATCCAATTTCAGCTAGCATTGATATATATCAACGAAACCAGTTTGATATATATCAGATATATATCGGATATATATCTTGATATATATCCTCGAACCCTGCTTTCTATCAATAAGACCGTGGGAGAGCCACGCTTCGGCATGAATGGGCCGGCTCGACCGGAGTGATACCACGGCCTCACAGAAAACCGGTGTGAAATAGTGCTTGCGCTGTGTTTCACCGAGTGAGTGAGGATACCGGAGGCCCATACCCCAATCCCCTACCCCTACCTCCCCCCCATCCCCAAAAGGCCGGCAACGCACTTGTGACGCTTCTGGTGTTGCATGTGTCCATGGGCGGCGGTAGTCGCTTGCCATCGGGCGATACGTCTGCTCGTTTGCCCGCCTATTCCATAAAAAAAAAAAAAAAAAAAATATTGCTCATAACAATAATACTAGTACTAAATACCTTTAGCTTTTATTGCCTAAATATAAAGCATACTGCAATAAACATAATTTTAAGATCGTAAGACAGCAGTTCAAATGAGATTATTAGATTTTTTACTATTTTCTAAATTAATTGCAATATCACAACAATAGTCTTTAAAAGAATAATTAAATGTAATGAGAGTAATTAATTTGATTCACTCTAAATTGGTGCTGTGAACTTCACATCAGTGAAACAATGTGTGTGCATGTGTGTGGTCAATGCTAGCATACTATAAGCCGCTATTCAACTGTACAGATACTAATCATAACATGCTGCAATGTGTCTATAAATAAAATACAAAATTTTGTGCATTTGATCACTTCTTGTGATTCTTTCTGCTTGTAGTCTTATTGGATTGGATTTATCTATTACTGTCTACTGTTCTTATTGGATTATGATTACAACTTTAAAAATATAAAGTCAGAAGAAAATAACAATCAACCTACATACATACACAAGTTTCATCTATTTTGACGTGACAACGTCTTATAATTCGATGGAGCCGGCTGCGCGCACGAAAAAACATGACTCATGCGGCTTTACCTCGCTCTGAGGCATGAAGTGCAAGCGAGATCACTCATCATTTCATTAATGTTTCGTTATGACACTTATGACGTTGTCACGTTAAACTATCGTCCGTAAACAGACTTTACAGACAACCATTTTTTAATTTTATGACAATACTAAGTATTTTCATCATCAACAACCCATAACGTCCCACTGCTGGGCTCGGGACTCCTCTCAGGAGAGGGTTAAGGCCATACGTCCCCACGCTGGCCGAGTGCGGGTTGGGGACTACTTAGTATTAATGGAATTTAAAACTAAGATAAATAGCAGCTGTGAAGTGAACTCTTGCTTAAAGGTTGAGGTAGACAGCATACAGGGTGGGAAATGTGCTAGCGCCGAGTGCTTAGCGCGAATGAACGTGTGTCATGACATTGTTCTGTACTAAATAGTAAAGTAGAAACTAAAAACCCTTAGATCCCCCTTTAGAAACGTTAGCCCACCTGAGTTTGTGTCGTCGCGATGTGTCGGTATCGAACCGACTAAAGCCACACGGTGTACCAGTCTGCGATTCTCGGATTCTCTCAGGATTCGGAGGCCGATCTCTGTCTGCCCTATCAATAAGTCTTATTTGGTCATGTATTATTTCTATTTTGCTGCAAGATCTGTGATTTTGTTAAAAATGTGATAAGGTAAACTTGAAAACTTCTGTTACATAAATATTAATACAGCACAAAGCAATTCAATCGTATATATATTTTATATATTTTTTATTATTTATTATATATTCGTCAACAGCCTCGAACAGTTCACTGCTAGATTAGGCCTTTCCGTAGAAAGGTGACTGTCGTTGTTCTACTATACTTTTATTAATAAAATAACAATGTTAAATATTTCTTTTTATCCCAGATGTGTATAGTATAACATTCTTCATTATACAATATCCTACCACACCTCTACGGATTTACGTAAATAAACAAAAAACTAATGGGTTTGGGCAGTTTTTTTTTGTCGCTGGAAATTCACATGCAAATTTATGTTTTCGTAATAATTTTATCCCATGAATTAATCACAATAATCACACACGAGCATATTGCTATTTGGTTAGTGGTAAGTCAATATTTTGCTTTTCTATGGTACCCACATGGAATCACACTGTGTGTTCCACAAATTGTTGTTCTGAGTCTGGGTGTTCTATGTGTCCATTTCATGAATGTTTGTAAAGTCCACCGCTACACAGGAATTTATATTCCTAATGCGGAAGTTGTATTTGTTAAAGAAATAATAAAACGGAACAAGTACAGGTCGCGTCGGACTCGCCCACCGAGAATGCCGTTACAATTATTTTAGATTTTTCGTTTCACAGACTTCGGAGACAAGGAGGGGAACGGTATTTCAGTATAAATAAGAAATAATGCGTTGTAAAAAATAAATAAAATATATTTCGCTTTGTGCACATCAAGCCCTTTGTTAAGACACCCCATTTACTTACACTAGTAGCCGCAATTTGAAATTTCGACCTCCTATAGAATATAGGATATATTCATTTGTTTTTAAGATTTAAGTAATTCCAAATGTAAAGTTTTGAGACTTTTTATTCATTCATTTGTGGTCTATAACGTTACTTACCAAATTTCATAGTTGTAGGTCAACGGGAACTACCCTATGAGTTTTGATTCCCTTGGGAGTGTCGAAATATGCGTTTTTTCAACTCAATACTGTCACGCGTTCATGAAATAAGGGTCTTGACAGACAGACGGACAACAAAGTGATCTTATAAGGGTTCCGTTTTTTGCTTTTGGGCTACGGAACCCTAAAAAGAAAGAATGCCTTAGTAACATCATAGTACGATAGTCTTTATAACCTGTGTAGTATATCACCTAGGCAAGCTAGTCATCAATAAACAACTATTTCCTAAGGTATTGTTTTAGAAATAAACTCCACATTCTTGTTAATTAAGGATACCCAAAGGCTTGCAATCTTGCTATTGTTTTCGCTGAGCTCTTTCGGAACAGTAAAGTTAATATTATATTATATTTCAGTGCTACCGACGACGTTCTTTAGTTGCGTTTCTACTTAGAATAACGAGAATTGAATTTTCTTTTAGTATTATACGTAATCTAATACCTATTAAAATTCTCGTGTCGCGTTGTTTGTAACCAAACTCCTCCGAAACGGCTGGACAGATTTTTATGAAATTTTGTGTGCATATCGGGTAGGTCTGAGAATCGGCCAACATCTATTTTTAACCGACTTCAAAAAAAGGAGGAGGTTCTCAATTCAACTGTTTTTTTTTGTTACCTCATAACTTTCGACTGGGTGAACCGATTTGATGATTCTTTTTTATTTGTAAGCTGGTGCTTCCCGTGTGGTAAAGTCGGTTTTTTTTTGTTAAAATTTGTGATTATTCATTCCCCTAAATGATACGGGTGACCCACTCCTACTTAATTTTTTTTATGGCTAAACTTTTGCCGGGTCACATAGTAATTATAAACTAATCCAGGATCGAGCCATGTTACGTGCTAATTGGAGGCGATAGCCTGTTGATGGTGATGATATTAACTGCAGTTTCCATTTTATGCAAACTTCTATTTAATTAAAGAGTAGCCTTTGCCTTATCCCAAAAGTGTGTCGGTTATCAATTATCACGATGAAAGCCAATATCCTAACTAGATAGGAGCAGTATTCCTGTGTGAAATTTTATTCATATTGGTTCAGTGAGTCAACTGTAAAAGCGTAATAGATAGACAGACTTACTTTCGCATTTATTTTTTTATAGTGATGTCAGTAGGCATAATATCATTATTCCATTAAGAAACCTAATAAATTATGACCTTTTAGGTTGATAGGCAAATTTGCTTTTGTTAGTACATCTGATCGTGGGAGAGACACGCTTCGGCACGAATGGGCCGGCTCGACCGGAGTGATACCACGGCCTCACAGAAAACCAGTGTGAAACAGAAAAAGTGAGGATACCGGAGGCCAATACCCCAACCCTCCCCCCATCCCCCGAAGGCCGGCAGCATAAGCAGAATCCAAGAGTGATTGTCACCATACTCATTGTGAATGCATACAATGCAACATGGTGACCCACACTATGGCGGCCTAGTGATGCTTCTGCATCATTGGGCCTTAGGTGTCGTACTCACCAACGAAACGCGACAGCACAGATTTCTAATCTATATTAATATTATAAAGCTGAAGAGCAGAAAAATTGATGGTACTCTTCAGTTAATTATCTGTGCTAGATGGGAATCGAATAGAGCTCAACCAGTTCTAGTTAGTTCGGTTGGATGGCAGGAGAGGCTGGTCGAATTTTATCTTATTCTAGCAATTTAGACGCTTCGAGATTTAATAGACACTTGATGCGTGCCCAGAAACGAATATAAAACTTTTATTCTCAAAGTGGAATACGTCTACGCGGGTCGAATTTATCACTAGGTTATCTCACTCCCAGATGACAGTCACAATTTGGAAGAGGTCAGTTTTTACGGTCGGCCGGGGCGTAATCAATCGAAGCGAAAATGCGTTATGTGGGCCGCATTACGAAAAAGAACCTCGAACTTTCCAGTCCACTGCACTTGTATAGTTCAACTTTGACTATAAACCGAATGCTTCGGCGTCACGGTGACGCTGTCAAATGTCCGATCTACTTGGAAAAGTAAACTCGTAGTCCAGCATCGAGATATTACGTACTACGTACTAGAGGAGCCATTCAAAACCAATTATATGTTCCGTCTATATTTGAATTAAAACTAAAAAGCGCTGCAGCGCAGCCAAACAATAATTAGTAGTCTAATCCAACAGTATTAACATGCAGCGCTCTATCGCATTCGAGCTGTAGTTTCCTCGCGAGCGAAATGTCATAAGCGCCGTGATTTTCATGGCGCTTACGCGTTTTGGCCAACGAACTGTTGCAAAGATTCGCTTTTATAGAGTAAGCGCCAAACAAGAAAGCAGAACGGATAAATAGCTTTATACCTACGAAGCTTTATTAGGAAATTCACTTTGAGTAAATAGTACTTCAATAGCTTTACCAGTTTCAGTTTTTTTGTAGAATTCATCGAGGTATAAAATATAAAAGCCGAATATTCAATTTTTAAATTATACTTTAATGATAATTTAAATATAATTATTGCAAAAAAAATGTTATGGGTTATTTACGAAGCTATTTTTAACAACATATTATTTTTCCTTATCCAATTAAATACGTTAAATACGTTGTGCATTTAACGTCAGTTAATTCTACCTAAATATCACTTCTGTATGTTTTACTCTAAGTACTCTATGTCGAATGAGGCAACAATGGCGTCTTAAAATATTTTGTTCGTATTTAATTTTAAAACAATTATATCTAGTTAATTACTGGTGAAAAGTTATTCCTTTGTTTTTCGCCGTATTCCTTGTATTATTAGTGCAATATCTCAAGACACAAAATGGCAAATTCACGAGTTTTAGAACGTTTTTAAATTTAAACAATCACACGCTTAAGCCACCGCTTCATCAGAGTGTAGCTAGCAAGCGACTGAAGGAAGTGCGGCGCATGCGCCGCAATTGCATGGAACACCGCACTAATGAGTGGTGTCTTCTCTATACATTATATCTCGATGTAGTCCAGTGTCTGGAATATAAAATGTGTGCATATACACACATCAAAAGTGTCTAGGGATCAAGCATTTTTATGCGGATTTCTTGAGATTGAGATGTGGCTTTGGCCCTGGCCTGCTCAGTCGCCAGACTTGAACCCGATTGAGCATGCATGGGATATGCTACAGAGAAGAGCTCTGCCGAATATGGAGGGTATCCAGTCGCAAGAAGACCTTTTTTTGTTGTTGCAACGAACATGGGCGGCCATTCCACAGCGTGATTTGGATGAACTCATTTTGAGTATGCCAAACCGATTCTTGTGTTGTTAGTGTTCGCGGTAGAAACACGGATTATTAATTGTTTAAGTTACCTAATAAAATTTTAAAGAAAACTGTTATTTCAGTCTTTTTTTCGAACTTTAATGTTAGTGGTTCAAATGTCAAAAATCCCTTTATTAGGAAAATGGAAAATTTCTTTATTAATGCAAAGGTGACTTGGTTTATCGTTACTGTGACAAACGAAAACACTTTATTTGATGAATCCTTAAAGAAAATTTTAATTAATATCAATCAGGAGAAAAGTTATTGCAAAAATATATGTTGATCCCTAGACACATATGTTGATCCCTAGACACTTTTGATGTGTGTATATACAAAGTGACTGAAATACAATTAAGCTATGACTAATAACTTTGGCCATCTGTAATACACTTTGTATTCTTGGCTAGCTAAGTCCCGTGGTGTTAACCGCGGTTATTGTCGTACTGCGGGAGACGCCGCGGCGCGAAGCTTGTTTAAAATGTACACACAAGTAGGCGGAGTCGTGGTATCTCCATGCTAAATTTCATTGAAATGACAGATAAACAGAGTTACTTTCGAATTTATAATATCAGTATGTTTAGTATGTAATATTAGGATGGATATTTCTTAATTGTACATTCAAAATTATTTATTTAGATTAAGCTTCAATGATTACAATATAAATGATTTAATCACCATGAACTTTAACCGTTTGATTATAAAATTAGAAATCGATAAACGGAATGTTCTGTTTGCCAGAAAAGTAAGTAAACAGCTGAATTAAGATTCAATGTGCATGTTGTGTATAAAATAGCTATTGAGGTAGTTTGTGTTAAATATGCAATGCCTATAAACTCCACTCCTATGAAACCTGAGCACAAGGATTATGCGACATTCTTCTTGGTTTACTAAATTATTTAACATCGTATCTAAACCTATCCAAAGTTCTCTACAGAGGATAGAAACTTATCGTCACTTAATACACGTATAAGCTAGGCAATATTATCCTCATTGTAACCTTGTCGCATTTATCTATTTTCATAACCTTGATAGGTATTTTAAATATGTTTTTTTTAACACTTTCACAACGTAACTACTGAACTGATTATTGTGAAATATTCAGGCCAGGAGTAAGTAAGTACTGGTAATAAGAAAAAGTTTAAAAAACTGTAATCCGACTTCGGCAACTTTTGATAATACAATGTCACCCGAACCTATTTACACCTCAGTCATTAAAATTGATAAAGCAGTTTAGGCGTTACGGTGGTACTTACATACATAGACTGCCTAAACATTCCTTTTGGCTTGGCTATAGTCGAGAAATAAAAATAAAAGGTATTTAAAAAAATTGTATTGGCGAAAGGATTATTAAATAATATTTTGTTACAAAAAGAAGGCGGATACGAAAACGGAAAATATATATATATATATCTGTGGTGTTTGGTAGAACAATGATAACTCCATTTTTGTAGCTTTTGTGTTTAGTACATTGTCAATATTTTTTTTTCCTATATTTTCAATTGGTATATAGACGGTAACTCCAAGTCCTATAGAAGTATTAGAAATGGAATGGTCAAAAAATGATATGTCCACATTTCTAAGATTACGTTTAGTATATTTCTGTTAACTTTACTTATCAGAAGTGGACCAAATAAATGACTGAATTATATTTGGTTCAGATAATATGATACGTTACACTTGTCACATTTGTACCCAAAAATTATGATGTAATCCGGTTATGTGTCTTTTGTGGTTAAAGACATTTATTTTCTCAAAAGATTACAATAATCACTTACAGAGAAAAATATAGTTTTAAACAAAAACATATTACCTAAATAGCGTGGTTAGTAAGGTAGTTGTGTTTTTTTTTTGTTTAGATGGGTAGTACAAACGAAGGTTGTAGGTTCAAAATGTTTGTGGAGAAACAATTTGTTTACTAAGGCCTATGACTTAGTGACATATCTATTGATGTTAACATTTTGTTTGCTATTAAAAACAGTGTAAGAGGTTTATTTAGTCTTTTTAATAACCTTTTAAATGTTTTAGCTTCTTTTATATCTTTAGGCAATTTATTATAAAATTTTATCAAATTTATATCAAAATATTATTAGATCTCGAATGAATAATAATCTCATTTAATCCAAACAATTGTCTTGAATCAAGCAAGACCGGGATTATAATTAAAAAAAAAACCGATGAAATCGAGAACCTCCTCCTTTTGGAAGTCGGTTAAAAAGTATTGTAAACGTAACGAACAAATTTTAATATTATTAATTCATTGCATATTCAGTAGATGGCGTGCGTCTTCTTTACATTGACAACACTGATTATTGTATGTCATAAAAGTTTTCAAGTCGGTCAGAGAAAAGTTTGTGAATCGGTAGGTACAACAGTTATTTATATTCAAACATGGAATAATCATTCTCTGATTCAGTAAGTTACAGTCATCATTTATTTAATAATAATATTAATTTGTAACAGTAGATGTAATAACAATTTTTTGTCATTCTTCACAGGAATTTCTTCCGTTTCTCGCAATTATTAAATACTCATTTCATAAAAAGGAGCGTGGACACCGACAAAAAATATATTAATTGGAATAGTGTATTCTGGTAAATTCTGGTTGAAGTTTGAAAAGGGGAACATGGATATATCGTTCAAATACGAATTAGATGCAAAAGAGCCGTTTAGGTTTTACAGTGTCTTACGAAGAGGAAAATCAGTCGATTTGGGGAAGGTATCACCACAATTAGCTTACAACAAGCCTTTACCCATAGATACCAAAAAATATAAAGACATTTTGGATCTACTCCCATATATTGATTCAGTTTACCACGATTTTTATAAAACCTTAAAAGTAACTTATTCTCCGCAATCAAATAATGTAAGCGATAGTGAAGAAAACTACGAATAAATGTGATCTAATATCAAATAAATAAGTTTCGAATTTTCTAAAATTGTTTTATTTCATATATCCCTTTGCATTCTCGTCTACGTAGACCTCTCCATTATATTTTTTTATTTTTAATATGTTACGTATATGATAACTTAACAGATGACATCATTGGAATATCCAATTTTGGTTTGCTATATATATGTTAAGTGCCACTATTTCCCGAATTAATTAACTTATTACAATAAAATCCCAAGAAAATGAAATTCTATGGCTATTAAATACCGGTGACAGAGTGACATTTCATCTAAAGTATATTTCCTATTTACAATTTTAAGTTAAATGTTTAACAGCTTGTACTGTAAAAAATGGTTTTTGGAGTTAACATTGTTCTACCAAACACCACAGAATATATATATATATATATATATATATATATATATATATATATATATATATATATATATATATATATATTTAGAACATACAAGAGCACAACAGTGCTTTGCTTTTAAGAATTCATAAATATAAATGTAATTAAGAAAAATAATTAATTACCTAATAAGGACATACCTTGATACACATTGTAAAAAAAATATCTTGATTTGCAATTACATCAGGCATTATATTCTAAGTGAGTGGCCAAGACAAGGTTAACCATTAACTACCTAATTTAAAATTAACCGTTTTCGTATCCGCCTTCTTTTTGTAACAAAATATTATTTAATAATCCTTTCGCCAATACAATTTTTTTAAATACCTTTTATTTTTATTTCTCGACTATAGCCAAGCCAAAAGGAATGTTTAGGCAGTCTATGTATGTAAGTACCACCGTAACGCCTAAACTGCTTTATCAATTTTAATGACTGAGGTGTAAATAGGTTCGGGTGACATTGTATTATCAAAAGTTGCCGAAGTCGGATTACAGTTTTTTAAACTTTTTCTTATTACCAGTACTTACTTACTCCTGGCCTGAATATTTCACAATAATCAGTTCAGTAGTTACGTTGTGAAAGTGTTAAAAAAAACATATTTAAAATACCTATCAAGGTTATGAAAATAGATAAATGCGACAAGGTTACAATGAGGATAATATTGCCTAGCTTATACGTGTATTAAGTGACGATAAGTTTCTATCCTCTGTAGAGAACTTTGGATAGGTTTAGATACGATGTTAAATAATTTAGTAAACCAAGAAGAATGTCGCATAAAAATGAATAAATATAAAAGAAATATTTATTCATCAAAATCATCTGTCTGTCACTTTTTCCAAAATTTTTACAAAGAAATCAAATTAATTAACACTCTCCTTGCCTTTTTTTCGGCAAACTGATTTAAAAAATCATTTAGCTATATCTGTTAATGACTTTAGTTTTTATAAAGTGTCTGCCTCTATGGACAATAGTGACAGGTCGGATAGGCGTTCATGTCCTATCGAAGTGTAATTTTTTATCAGTTTTGATTTTGAGAAACTTTCAGCAGTTGCGGTTGTAACTAGAAGGGTCAAGAATAAAAAGCATGCTGTTATTACCTCCGGAAAACTGGATGCAAGACTATTGAATTTTATCAGCAATACTTCAATTTATTCCTGAATGGAATGAATTTCTTTAACTTATGATTTTGAGCATTGATATTATATAAATTGATTTTGAGCATGTTTTCAGAGCCTTTAATTGGTCATAAAGATTAACTGAAATGTCTTTACTGTATTTAGCCGACAGTTTTCCGAAAGCGTTTATCTCTTCATTTGAAAAAGACAGAAGTTGTACCTAATATGTCTCCGGTTGTAATATTTCGAACATACTACTGAGGTCGCAAAGGCTCTGAAATCTTTGTTTAGTTTGAGAAATTAAATCTAAACAGCAATAGTAGGTATACATTGAATTTGACTGAAGAAATTTTGGGCACTTTTTTATGACCTTCTCCATTTTCTGTTTACTTTTTCTTTTCGTAGCTCCGCTGGGATAATCTCTTTTCCTTTCACTCATTGTTTTTTAAATCGCTACTAATACTACTAAACCAGAAGAACAATATTGTTTGTATTGTATTACAATTTAATGCACAATTGAATGAAACGCGTCAATAAGCACTGCTCTTCGTGGTTTATTATCGTGTACATCGATTATTGTGGGATTCCCCCGTTGAAGTAAATGACTTAAACGGGGCCCCGTATAATTGATACGGCAGATATGGCGGTAGCTACGCCCCTGATACTTCTACATATTTAATATTATCCATAATCCATACTTCACTATCACTACATAGTATAAAACAAAGTCGCTTTTTCTGTCCCTATGTCCCTCTATCCCTATGTGTGCTTAAATCTTTAAAACTACACAACGGATTTTGATGCGGGTTTCTTTAATAGATAGAGTGATTCAAGAGGAAGGTTTTTATGCATAATATACTTAGTATGGAAACACTGTTAATTTTCGAGGTTTCTAATGTGATGTAGCAAATAAACACATTTTCTTGCGCTTACATTGCAAACGCTGGTTGCACCCTACGAGATAGATCAAAATAATGTACTACAGTATTGTACACCTTAAAAAGTACTACAAAAAAGTCCGCGACGGTATATGTCTATCTCTTAGGGATAACCCACAACAACCATTTTTTATTCCTTTCTTTTTACGAGAAATAATGGCTTATTTACTTATAATACAAAATGAATCCTTATACAATTAAGTAAATTAAATACATTGTGAATTTAATATAGATCAAAATGGCCCTTTACAGTATCTAATTTAAATGAATATATTCGAAGATATTACAGATTTAAAATGCACGAATCGTGTCGTCGGCGGGGGCATCTGAAATCCACCCGTGCAAAGCCGGGGCGGGTCGCTAGTATATTATAAATGCGAAAGTAACTCCGTCTGTCTGTCTGTCCTTCTTTCACGCCCACACCGCTGTACCGATTTCAATGAAATTTGGCATAGAAATACTTTGGTTCTTGAGGAAGGACATAGACTACTCTTTATCGCGATAACCGCGATACACGCGGACGGAGCCGCGGGCGTTAGCTACTTTAAGAATAAGTTCATGCCAATATAATATTTTTTTGTGCAGATAATATAATTTTCTTCTTCTATCTTCTAAATTAATTTTTTTTTTTAAATTGGATAATTTTTTTTTTCTATGTGTTTGTTAGGGTGAAGTTTGTATGAATAAAATCAAAAGATAACCGGAAAGGATATTTTATTTTGTCCGCGACTGTACACTACCTGAGGGAAGCAGAGGCGACCGTATTTACTAAAATGAGTTTTTCAGAATAAAATTTTAGAAAATAGGTGTTTTCTTACGCAAGAAAAATATGGCGGTACGAAATTCGCCGAGTCAGCTAGTGTCTTTTATAAAAATAAAATAAAAGGTTTAAACTGTTACCTGCAGAAATTTTGTTAAATTAAGTAAGTATGTACCTAATATATTTATTCAATACAAAACATTGGTAAGATACGTAATTATTCGTTTTGTAAGTATTGAGACCTTACATAAGCGACTACGCTCCACTTTGGACAGGTTTAATATGTCTAGCCGTAAAAACTAGTAGAAAACAAGTTCGCAGCACTGGAATATACCTACCACAATTGTATATAAGGCTACATTTCATTTCATATTTAAACATTTATAGAATAGGTACTTACGTAAAGTATAGTATACACATAATTATGTGCAGTGAGTGCTTAGGGATTAGAACACACGCGGAAACTTGGAATAAACTGTATACCAACTCAAGACAAAACCTCCTTCCTAAGTGGAGGCCTATGTTCAATAAGTAGTGGTCTACTTAAGTCTCATGTGGGAGAGCCACGCTTCGGCATGAATGGGCTGGCTCGATTTGAGTGACACCACGGCCTCACAGAAAACCGGTGTGAATTAGCGCTTGCGGTGTGTTTCACCGAGTGAGTGAGGATACCGGAGGTCCATACACTCAAACTCTCCACCCACCCCCCTCCCCATACCCCAAAGGCCGGCAACGCATTTGTAACGCCTCTGGTGTTGCGGCAGTCCATGGACGGCGGTAATCGCTTACCATCAGGCGATACGTCTGCTCGTTTGTCACATATTCCATTAAAAAAAAAGTCTGTGAATAATGATGATGAAGATACATAATTATATGCAGACGTTTATGCGTATAGATCAGGGTATGCGATGCAGATTCTTGACTTAATCCATCAAATTTTTTTTAAATTATTGGCGAGTTAATTAGCCGTTATTTCAAAAAATTCCTCAATCTTTTCTTCCTTTAATTAATCTGTGAAATGAGTATGTCGAGGTTTAAGGGGCGCGTCCCTAAAAACGCGCGAAAAGGCACTTGCAGTTTTGCAAAACACAAACAACTCAATTCATATTTGACACTAAAAAAAAAATCTCAGTAGTTTAATAAATCAGTCTACCAATCTACCGAGTGACATTTATAAAATAATTCTTTATTTTTGTGAAAAAAAGCCTTAACAAAGATCAAAATCATCGAAATCGACCTTTTTAATTAGCACACTCTGTCCTATTTCGTGCTCTATTTTAAATGTTTTTTTCTTATTTCGCGAGAAAAAGGTATGGAGAAAAGATTTACCGTTTTAATTTTTTATTAATTCTCACCAAAAAGCCATAATCTAAGGCTAAACATCATTCATTTTTAGCGACAAAAGTTCCATACATTTTAGTACGTAGATATCGTCTCCCGTAAATTGCAATAAATAAGTTCTATCGCGCTCAAAAAATTCAGTGCCCGCCGAATATTCAAGGTGACACCACGTCCGTTTGTAGTTCGCACTGAGCTCCCTAATACGTAAATGACAAGTTTTAGGGTGGGTTGCCAGTGAGTGTCGAATTGTAACTGTTAATTGGTATTCTTGAATTTAATTTAATTTTGTTAAAGAATAATTTCAAGGAAAAATATTAGTATTTTTTATTAACACAGAACTTATTTTTATGTTTTTTTTTTAACTTGCTATGTATGTATATATCTAACTATATTTGTTAAGACGGAATCTTGCAACTCAATTTTGCAGATATCTTCAACCGATTGTGTTGAATTTTTGTAGGCATATGTATATAGCGTGACAATGCTATATTATGATGACATGGAGCTGATCTGATGTTGAAGCTGGAAGGTGGTCATAGGAACTTTGTGACGACGGAACCTATCGAGTTTGGAGTCGTTTGATTTGTCTTGACGAGTACTTTGAATACACTTTGACAGACCGAGACACTTTGAGAAATTGTTTTTAAAAAAGTAAAAAAAATTTTTTTAATGATTTCTGTTAGAATTGAATAACTACTACTGAAATAATGAAAGACCTTAAAATTACAGTTTTATTTTTGACTGCATGGTTGGTCTAGTGGTTTAAGCGGTTGCCTCGCCGCTTCCTACT
Source organism: Diaphora mendica (assembly GCA_949125395.1). NCBI lineage: Eukaryota > Metazoa > Arthropoda > Insecta > Lepidoptera > Erebidae > Diaphora > Diaphora mendica. The sequence goes on along the minus strand of OX421313.1, from coordinate 18,938,939 downwards.
GTATCAGGTGTTGTGGGTTCACATCCCACATGGGACAACACTGTGTGATCCACGAATTGTTGTTCTGAGTCTGGGTGTCCATTGTGTCCGTTTCATGTATGTTTGTAAAGTCCCCCGCGACACAGGATTTATTGGATATAAACGGAAGTTGTCTTTTTTGAAAAAAAACTAGCTGAGCCCCACGGTCTTACCCGCGATACTACACCAACTACTACCTATCAGTAAAAATCCCGTCAAAATCGCTCCAGCCGTTCCAGAGATTAGCCGGCACAAACAAACAGACAGACAGACAAAAATTGTAAAAAAGGGTCCCATCTATACTTTACGTCATTTCCATTATTATTCATCCCTTAAGTTCGAATTTAATCAATTGGTGAATTGTAAAACAATAGGTGCCCTATCCCTTACATTATCTGATATCTGTAATCTATATAAATAAAAGAGGAAGGTGACTGACTGACTGACTGACATACCCAGAGATCAACAATCCTGAAATTTTGCATGTAGGTTCTTTATATAACATAAGTGAGCACTAAGAAAGGAATTTTTGAAATTCTACCCCTAAGGGGGTAAATCAGGGGATGAAAATTTGTGTGGGCGAAGCCCCGTGTAAAAGCTAGTATTATATATTTAAGGAAGTTTCCATTTCAAAGTTTTACACTCTTAATATTCACAAAACAAAAAGTGTTCTGTGTTAATATTAATTTTAAGACAAATAGTTTGTTTTTTAACTGTCTTAAAAAAAGAAGGAGTTTATAAATTAACTGTATTTTTTTATTTTTTTACCCGACCACGGCAAAGCCAAAGGAGGGTTATGATTTTGACAGGCTATGTATGTATGTTCATCTGTTCCCTCATAGCTCCTTAACTACTAATTAGAACTGGATAAATGAGGTATTGTTAGAAGTGTCTTGATCGTCCGCTGCTTATAGGCTATATGACGCGTCACTCAATTTAATGTGGCGCCCTCTAGCCGACATAAAGTACTGTATTAAAAAATGAATTTGACATAAACATGCCGTGTTTGGTATCATCGGAAAGGGTGTTACTTGTATATTTCAAATATATATAGGTATTATTAGCATTTGCTGGTGACTTTGTTCGTATCTATTCAATTTCTTTTTATATTTCTATGTTAGGTATTTAAAATATACTTTGCATATAAATTATTATTATCACTACACCAAAACATTTTAAATAAAAAAAAGTAAAAACTTAAATTAAAATAGAAACGTACCATAACTCTTAAAAACACGTGACTACGGCTTTTCAAAACTTGTTTCATACTTTTTCAGCGTCGTTTTTTGACAAAAAGTGAAAAAAGTATGTAAGTAATCTATGTTGTAAAATTTAGTCAATATGAGCAATAAAAGCGATCAAAAATTATATTTTTAAGAAACATTATGTTCCATTAATATAACATATATCTTACAAATTTTATTTCATAACATAGCATTAAAATCCGTTGATTACTGTAAAAGATCTAAGCTGACAGATAGCGCGAGCGACTTAATTTTATACTGTGTAAAAATATATTATTTGTCCATGAAATGAATTAAAAATGAATAGGTACACTTGAACCCCATTCTCGGCCGTTGACGAGTTACTTATAGTCCGCGGGCTTTCCGATATGACAAAGATACATTGCGTGCTTTGTAGGACATTTTAAACATTCTTCAAAGGCGAACAGTTAATGAATATGTAACTAGAAGAAAAAACCGAAAGTAAATTTATTATTTGCCAGGGTTAGTATGCAACAGTGCCCGATGCGTTTGTGTGCATGTAAAATATGAATGTGGGTGTTCAATCACAAATTCCCACGCTCAGGGACTACAGTCTTAAGTTTGTATGTAAAGAAATATGCGGAAGATAAGACGAATTTAAATAACCTTGTAGATGGATAAATAGATTAAGTAATTTATCTTACTCACAAACTTCCGAGTCTTTTGTCTCTTAATATTTCTCTGAATACGCAAACGTCAGTAAATCGAAGTCGATGATTATCTTATGTCATCGCCATTTTTCAAGTTTGACTGACCTATGGTGTAGTGATTTGTGATCCTGAGAGATAAGCCAGAGGTCATTCTGTTTCTGAGTGTAATTTATCCATACTTAGTATGTATGTGTTCAAAGGGGCGTGTACATCCTGTGTCGCGGACGCACCGAACACAAACACACACGAAACGGACACAACAAACACCCAGACTCAGAACAACAACTTTTGGATCACAAAAAGTGTGTTCGCTTGTGGGATTTGAACCCACAACACTTCGGGAAGTAGAAAGCGGCGTGGCGACCGCTTAAACCACTAGGCCAACCGTGCAGCCATAACTACTCGGTCTCAGTTCAAACAAATATAACTATTCAGTGAATTTTTTCTATCTTAACCTCATGGAGAGGATGGAAGAATGTCATTGCATGCTAAACGCGACCTTCCTGTGATCTTAAACAATGTGCTTTATCCATTCATTTTTTTAAAAGTAATATTTTATTCAAACATAACTGAAACGGCTATTATTGTATCCAAATTATGAGTTGATAAAAGCCATGACTCGTACTTTTGAGGATGAACAGTTATTTTATTAATGTAAGTAGAGCGTTGAACGGCCGACTTAACTTGTAAACTTAAGATCTTTCAAGAACACAATGAAAATACTGAAGTGAAAGAAACTAAACCAAAGTTATTCGTAAATAAATACTTTTCCTACAAAGGCTCGTTGTTTAATGCAGACAGCTCAACTCGTCTATTATACAAGATGAGATCTTCACTCGCTTAGTTATGTTTTTGTTTCATGAAAGGTATGTCAGATCGTGAATTTAAGAAGTGATTACTTACTTATAGTGAAGAAGATTAATCCTTCTTGTTTAATGTAAAGGAAAATGTATGTTATCGTAGTAAAATTCACGTGTTTCATTCAAATATGAAGTTATTCTTACGGTATACAGTATACTGCCTGTATTGTGATGTCTGGATGTGGTAACTGTTCTCTGACCCTCGCTGTCTGGTCTCTTAATCCGAATCGATGGCATACAGTGTCTGTTTAAGATTACGTCTCAAAAGACGGAGACAGAAGAGAAAATTTCATTGAAGGATATGAAATTGGGCATCATCATCGTCTCAGTTGAAAGACGTCCCTTGCTGGGTTAAAGTTTATTACAAACCTAAAAATTACTTTAAAGCTGTTACATCGATTTTCAGTCGTGTTATATTCATCAATAGTTGTACGGAAAGTCCAGCAATGATTACATTACTTACCTTCTACTGGAAATGAAAAAAAATAGCAGGAAACCATTGGACTGGTTGTTGTGGGAAGCCTTGGGGAACACCTATGTCCAGCAGTGGACGTCTTTCGGCTAACATGATAATGATGAAACATAATCACAAATTTTAACAGAAAAGAACCGACTTCAATCTGGACCAAATTTAAATGGGACCACACGGGAAGCACCAGCTTTTAAATAAAAAAAGAATCATCAAAATCGGTTGATCCTCCTTTTTTTGAAGTCGGTTAAAAAGTATTTAAAAAGGATTTCAACTACTAGACGAAGTTTCTGGTGATTATTTCGTTGAGCTTAGTTCCTATCCAGCCAGTAGTATTAACAAAGGAGTATTTAAGGTTAATCTTATTTGAGAGTCTGCTTTGATTCAACTAACCTGAGTTGCCATGAAAACGTCCTTAATGCTAATGAATACACAACTCTGTGCTCGCGGCTTACCGCTCTGGGAGTCAGATTAATTAATGTCTTTATACAGCTTGTTTGTAATGATAGTGGGCTTTTATTCAAATGTACGTTACTTTCAGGACATCCGAAGTGGATATTAAGATTCCATCTTTTCCTTTGTTACTGTCTCACTGTACATTCTTGGTTTAGCTTAAAATGAAATGAAAAATAAAATGAAATGAGAAATGAAATTTTTATTTGCATAGACCACAGGTTAGTACCAGGTGTAACATTGGTGGTTTTTGTTCATACCATATTCTGCATTGTTTTGGCATGCAATTAATTATAAAGTAACATTATGACCTAAAAATAATTATCTATCTATATATATAAAAGAGTAAGGTGACTGACTGACTGACTGACTGACTGACATACCCAGAGATCAACGCACAGCCCAAACCGCTGAAGCTACAATCCTGAAATTTTGCATGTAGGTTCTTTATATGACGTAAGTGAGCACTAAGAAAGGATTTTTTGAAATTCCACCCCTAAGGGGGTTAAACAGGGGTTGAAAGTTTGTATGGAAGTTCGTCATTTTTGAAGTAAGAAACATGAAACTTTACTTTTGGGCTACTGATTAAAAAAGAGTAGATACGTATTTAAGCGTTTCTGGATATTCTACCCCTAAGGGGTTAAATAGGGGTTGTTATTTCGTATATAGGTCGGTCTGGAAGTCCGTCATCTTTTAAGTTAGAAACATGAAACTTTATTTTTAGGCTGCTGATTAAAAATGAATTTATACCTGTTTCAGCGTTTCTGAATATTCTACCCCTAAGGGGGTGAAATAGGGGTTGAAAGTTTGTATGGAAGTTCGTCATTTTTAAAGTAAGAAACAACAAACTTTATTTTTAAGGTACTGATTAAAAAAGAGCAGATACGTATTTAAGCGTTTCTGGATATTCTACCCCTGAGGGGTTAAATAGGGGTTGTTATTTCGTATATAGGTCAGTCTGGAAGTCCGTCATTTTTGAAGTTAGAAACATGAAAGTTTATTTTTAGGCTTCTGATTAAAAATGAATCGATACGTGTTTCAGCGTTTCTGAATATTCTACCCCTAAGGGGTGAAATAGGGGTTGAAAGTTTGTATGGAAGTTCGTCATTTTTTAAGTAAGAAACAACAAACTTTATTTTTAAGGTACTGATTAAAAAAGAGCAGATACGTATTTAAGCGTTTCTGGATATTCTACCCCTAAGGGGTTAAATAGGGGTTGTTATTTCCTATATAGGTCAGTCTGGAAGTCCGTCATTTTTTAAGTCAGAAACATGAAACTTTATTTTTAGGCTGCTGATTAAAAATGAAATGATAGGTGTTTCCGCGTTTCTGAATATTCTACCCCTAAGGGGGTGAAATAGGGGTTGAAAGTTTGTATGGAAGTTCGTCATTTTTTAAGTAAGAAACATGAAACTTTATTTTTGGGGTACTGATTTGAAATGAATAGATACGTATTAAAACGTTTCTTAATATTCTACCCCTAAGGGGGTTAAATAGGGGTTGAAAGTTTGTATGGAAGTTCGTCATTTTTTAAGTATGAAACATGAAACTTTACTTTTGGGCTACTGATTAAAAAAGAGTACATACGTGTAAGCGTTTCTGGATATTCTACCCTTAAGGGGGTGAAATAGAGGTTGAAAGTTTGTTTGGAAGTCCGTAATTTTTTAAATAAAAAATATGATACTTGATTTTTGGGCTACTTAATAAAAATGATTAGATACGTATTTAGGAGTTTCTGGATATTATGCCCGTAAAGGGGTGAAATAAGGGTTGAAAGTTTGTAAGGAAGTCCTTAATTTTTTAAGTGAGAAACATGAAAATGTAGTTTTGGGCTACTGATTAAAAATGGGTAGATACGTATTGAAGCGTTTCTGGATATTCTACCCCTAAGGGGTGAAATAGGGGTTGTTATTTCGTATATAGGTCAGTCTGGAAGTTCGTAATTTTTGAAGTCAGAAACATGAAACTTTATTTTTTGGCTGCTGATTAAAAATGAATTGATACGTGTTTCAACGTTTCTGAATATTCTACCCCTAAGTTGGTGAAATAGGGGTTGAAAGTTTGTATGGAAGTTCGTCATTTTGTAAGTAAGAAACGTGAAACTTTATTTTTGGGGTACTGATTTAAAATGAATAGATACGTATTGAAACGTTTCTTAATATTCTACCCCTAAGGGGGTGAAATCGGGGTTGAAAGTTTGTAAGGATGTTCGTCATTCTTTAGTTTTGGGCTTCTGATTTAAAATGAATAGATACGTATTTAAACGTTTCTTAATATTCTACCCCTAAGGGGGTGAAATCGGGGTTGAAAGTTTGTAAGGGAGTTCGTCATTCTTTACTTTTGGGCTACTCATTAAAAAATAGTAGATACGTGTTTAAGCGTTTCTGGATAATCTACCCCTAAGGGGGTGAAATCGGGGTTGAAAGTTTGTAAGGATGTTCGTCATTCTTTAGTTTTGGGCTACTGATTTAAAATGAATAGATACGTATTTAAACGTTTCTTAATATTCTACCCCTAAGGGGGTGAAATCGGGGTTGAAAGTTTGTAAGGGAGTTCGTCATTCTTTACTTTTGGGCTACTCATTAAAAATTAGTAGATACGTGTTTAAGCATTTCTGGATAATCTACCCCTAAGGGGGTGAAATCGGGGTTGAAAGTTTGTAAGGAAGTTCGTCGTTCTTTACTTTTGGGCTACTGATTAAAAAATAGTAGATACGTGTTTAAGCGTTTCTGGATAATCTACCCCTAAGAGGTTAAATAGGGGATGTTATTTCGTATATAGGTTATTCTGGAAGTCCGTCATTCTTGAAGTTAGAAACATGCAACTTTATTTATGGCTACTGATTAAAAATGAGTAGATACGTATGTACGAACATGTTCTACCGGAACCGGTTGTGGTTCACGGTGCCGTTCTTGAAGTTGTTCAAAAATATGTGTGGTACCTCGGGCAGACTTTGCAGTTAAGTAGAAACAACTTCGAGGACGAGATGAACAGGAGAATTCAGCCGGGTTGGGCAACGTTTGGGAAACTTTGTCGGGTCTTTTCATCGTCAATCCCACAGTGCCTAAATACGAAACTCTTCAATCAATACGTCCTACCTGTCATGACATACTGTGCCGAAACGTGGACACGACACGGTTGGTCCACAAGTTCAAAGTCGCTATGGAGAGGGCTATAATAATAATAATGATTAATTTTTCTCATCACAAAAGCTCAACGTTTCTATAAGGGATCGCATCAAGAATGAGGTGATCCGGTAGAGAACCAAGGTCATTGACATAGCCCACGGGATAAGCAAACTGAAGTGACAGTGGGCTGGCCATATTAGCCGTAGAACTGATAACCGTTGAGATAAACGGGTTCGTGAGTGGTGACCGCGTCTCGGCAAACGTAGCGTAGAACGTCCACAGGCCAGGTGGAATAATGATCGGACGGCTGGCAGAAGCTGGATGAGAGAAGCTGAGGATCGAACCAAGTGGCGTGCAATTGGAGATGCCTATGTCCAGCAGTGGACTGCGTTGATGATAATGAGATACGTATTTAAGCGTTTCTGGATATTCTATCCCTAGGCTAGACTGGAAGTCCGTCATTTTTTAATTTAGTAGCCTGAAACGTCTTCAGGCTTTTGATTACAAATAAATGAATACTTATATCAGCATTTATGGGAATTCTATTCCTAAAGGGGTTAAAATAAGGGTCGAAAGTGTGTGTGAAAGTCAATTTTAATGGACTATTGATTATAAATAAATACGTTTAAAAACGTGAACACAGTATTCATAGATACTTACACAGTTTTAAATAAATACATATAATCAACTTCCACGCGAGCAAAGCCGCGGGCAACAGCTAGTATTAAATAAAACTAAAAATGTAATCTGTTACATTGTTCAGCGTCATATAAAATTGTGAAAATTGGTATTGTATTAAGTACTTAACTTATTTATCGATTACATACTCATTATATTTTATTAAGTATTATATTACATTACATTGCATAAATTCTGTTATTGTATAAAAACACTTCTCTACCAACCATTTGTGTAACTTAACTCTAAAATATTTGAATAATAATTCTCGTATATTTTTGGGTAATCTATTATAAATTGAAATACACATTTGAAATACATTTTTTTATATAATGTGGTACGTATGTCCTTAATTGAAATGTCATCTACATGCTACTACCTATTAAACCACCTTAGTGGAGTTATCACATTGTTCTTCTCCTAGCCGATTACGGCCACCGCGGCAAGTCTCAACGGAGACCCGCCAACTACGCAGGAGATATCTTTTACAGTGCACAAGTGTGTGCGCGCATAGACAGCTACAGTCTCTGTTCCCTCACTCTCATAATCCGATACGACCGGGGAGAGATCAGGCGCTGGCCCGACAGCTTCACGTGCTCTCCGAGGCACGGGGGTTCAGACCCCAACTTCCAAACTATTATTAAATATTTCTATAATCAGAAATACAAAATTTTATAACAGTTTTGACCCGACCCGGGATTCGAACACGACCTTTTGACCGGCAGTCGAATACGTTAACCGCTAGACTAACGAGGCAGTTAATCACATTTCAGTAACATTACTATTTCTATAGTTACAAAATATCTATCATAGTTTTTAGAGATAAGTTCAAAAGCTACCTAAGTCTAGCATCCGTATCAGATGTAGATATCGGAATGTCTAAGTTACTATTATTTAACTAGGTCGTAACTGTACCCGCCAAGTATAGTAGAGCGTAAACGGATTACAAGTAACCTAAGCAACTTGCCTAGTTAACAAGTTGCAATCACAAGCCTGAGGTTGCCACGCGACCCAGGCGAATTTTACACAATTCGGTTGGGCCTCTGCTGGATTACATTTTACGAGTATGATACTACCATTTTGCAGAAGTTACCCCCTCATAATACAAGTGGTAAAGAACTGTGAACTATTGGAAAACCAAATATAAACCACCTATATTTGGTTTTCCAATAGTTCACAGTTCTTAACCACTTGTATTATGAGGGGGTCTTAAACTGGCCGCGACTTTCGTCATTAAGTACTGTGCGTCTTTCAAAAGACTTTTCACATAATCAATTACATGTTCAACAAATTGTCGCCTGCGGTAATCCTGTTTGTAAATTGGAACCTATTATCGACTTTGAAGGTCGACCAAGCTCTTGTTTCGTAGTTGGATTTAGGGAGCGGCTATCTTTTACCACCAAGTGACTCTTCGTAATCTTAATCAGCTTCCGTAATAAAAAAGGCTCTACGAATTTATGTTTTTTGGTAAAAAGTTTGTAACTATTACTAGGTAAGTATTTATGTTCATTCTCAGTTGTGAAATAGAAAGTCGGTCTCTTTAAATGAGATATCTACATCAATTGGCTACGGCGATTTATTTTGACTATTCTCACAGCTTGGAATTTCATATGTAATCACTGCTTACGATCACCATTAATGTCGGTTTTAAAACGTAACGTATGTCAGCAATTAATCACAGATACGTTGTTTAATGGAATCAGTCTAAAGTCATAAATAAGCTCGATGATTGAACGCTTTTCAAAGATCTCATTAATGATGTATGCGTAGTTAGATTCTCTAGTAGGTACGTGATCGTATCTTAAACATTATCAGGTTTACTCTGAGCCCAATAGGCCTCATTTCGTTTGCCACTAATTGGCTCGTAAACACTTATCTGGGACATTCCGTCCCGTTCTCATTGCTGCTTGGAGCCAAATAGCGATCAACTCAGTGTTATTGGCCTATAATCGCAATTAATTCATATGGATATCTATTCGAACTTATTTGCGGACGCGTGAGATATGAAATTGTCCAGTTATTTTGTGATGCAATCGTTTTGTGGTAATTTTCGATGAAATATCGCAGAGATACCGCCAGGAATGACCTCAAAAGTAGAACGCAGTGTTGGAACATATCATAATTTCTAAAATATGAGGTTTCCCCGCCGCTAGTTGCCTTTTCGACTGAACTTCCTTTCAGCTCCGGGAATATGTTCGCATTGTTTTGTTGTGTTTGCGAGTTAGGAACGGCAAATTGTCGGATTACACAACTCCTAAGTTGCTAGGTCAACATTAGCGTGGAAATCTCCTTAGGTTCGGGCTTTAACTTTGATTTGTGTTTTGATGCGTAATTAGCTTATAGGCATAATAGTATCCATATTTAACAAAATTGTGTTGTTTCAAAAATTTACTTAGTTTCCAATTTTTGTTTTGTAAACAACGCTTGATTTCTCAAATTGCCTATCAGAAAACCTTCTAACTTGTTTGTAGAATCTGTTTTTTTTCTTAAATAATAATCCCATTTCAGTTGTTTGGTGATAAATTCAATGATTTATGTTCGTTTCCTTTAGCAAGCAGCTCCGGCGTTTCGGACTTCCTTTCGGCGGCGTGTAAATAAGCTCCCAGTATTTTGTTCGCTAGTTTAACGGTTGTAAATTCTATGAGAAAAACAGTAGCTGCCGACCGACAACGACATACTGCAAGTCGGACAGCGGGCTAATAGCGGCGAGTCGACAACATCTTACATATTTATGAGATTTTACAAAAAAATGTCTTTGAACTGTAGACTGTGTATGTATTGAAAGTTTGTGGTTGGAGTTAAAAGTTATAGGTATAAAGTCTCTGTTTTCTTTACGAAGATAAGGCAACATTTCGCTGTCAGTCCTCACTCTGCTTCTGTCCTCATTCTAATCTTATCTATTGCCTATTAACACTAAAGTCTCTCAAAGAATCAAGAAACGTCTTCGTGTGTTGTTGTAGGGAATCCAAGTTTCTTGTTTACCAACTCAAGTATCACAGTATCTTGTTATAAGCAGCAATATTAAATTGTTTTTTTATAAATTTTAGAACAGTTATAAGCTGAGTTAATTGGCAAGCTCTACTTTGTTTAAATGTTTATTTTTATCTCCCGACGCAAAAAGAGGGGTGTTATAAGTTTGACGTGTCTGTCTGTTTGTCTGTCTGTCTGTCTGTCTGTGGCACCGTAGCTCGCGAACGGATGAAGCGATTTCAATTTAGTTTTTTTTTGTATGAAAGATAAGTTACGTGCGAGTGTTCTTAGACATGTTTCATAAAAATCGGTTGAGTCGTTTAACAGTTATGGGGGTGAAAGTGGGGAAGAAAAACAGAATGTCTGCAAAAATATTATTGGCGTATACTCGATTAAGTGCTTGAGTAGGGGGTTTTTTAAATTTTGAATTTTAGCTTGTTACAAAATCGTATCACTAAAAATGACTGATTATAATAATTTCAGTATATTAATACTATGTCCTTATTATGGACATACATAGTTACATATTATATTCAATAATGTCTTGAAGTCTTGTCTTTACATAAGAAAGTATGTCGCAGTTATTATTCAATATTTATAAACTTTGGAGTTTTGTTTGCCTTCACGGTGCTCTCGTGAAAATATTTAAATTAAACATATTCAACGTCTCCTATATAGTAATGTGCTGTATGTTAACAGCAATGTTGAAACTGTTATTTATTATTAAACTAGCGACCCGCCCCGGCTTCGCACGGGTGGATTTCAGATGCCCCCGCCGACGACACGATTCGTGCATTTTAAATCTGTAATATCTTCGAATATATTCATTTAAATTAGAAACTGTAAAGGACCATTTTGATCTATATTAAATGCACAATGTATTTAATTTACTTAATTGTATAAGGATTTATTCTGTATTGCTTAAAATCACTTCGTAAATAAGCCATTATTTCTCGTAAAAAGAAAGGAATAAAAAATGGTTGTTGTGGGTTATCCCTAAGAGATAGACATATACCGTCGCGGACTTTTTTGTAGTACTTTTTAAGGTGTACAATACTGTAGTACATTATTTTGATCTATCTCGTAGGGTGCAACCAGCGTTTGCAATGTAAGCGCAAAAAATGTGTTTATTTGCTACATCATATTAGAAACCTCGAAAATTAAAAGTGTTCCCATACTATATTATGCATTTATTATACATAAAAACCTTCCTCTTGAATCACTCTATCTATTAAAGAAACCCGCATCAAAATCCGTTGCGTAGTTTTAAAGATTTAAGCAAACAAAGGTATATAGGGACATAGGGACAGAGAAAGCGACTTTGTTTTATACTATGTAGTGATGTAGTCACAATTTTTAAAGAAATTAAACGTTTCTTGAAACAAAGACAACATTTTAATGAATACCTGATGCGTAACTTCGTCTGCGTTATTTAAAAGGAGTACAGTTGCCCTGTTTTCACAACATTTTTCCTTTCCACCTTAAACTTTCGCTGGATTTCCAAATCCAAAGGTTAGCCAAATCGGTCTAGCCATTCCCGAGTTTTGGTAAAACTAACGAACAGTAAATCAGTTTTATAAACATACAAGTTGTTGCCCGCGGCTCCGCCCGCGTATATGTCTGTTATCGCGGCAAATAGTAGCCTATATCTGTGGTTAAAGACATTTATTTCTCAAAAGATTACAATAATCACTTACAGAGAAAAATATAGTTTTAAACAAAAGCATACTACCTAATTAGCGTGGTTAGTAAGGTAGTTGTGTTTTTTTTTGTTTAGGTGGGTAGTAGGTACAAATAGCTTTTATAAAATTGTAGGTTGCAAATGTTTGTGGAGAAATAATTTGTTTACTAAGGCCTATGACTTAGTGACATATCGATTGATATTAAACATTTTATTTGCTAGTAAAAAACAGTGTATCTAATATATAAACGCGAAAGTTCGTAAGTATGGATGGATGTATGGATGTTTGTTACTCTTTCACGCAAAAACTACTAAACGGATTTGGATGAAACTTTACAGTAATATAGCTTATACATTAGAATAACACATAGGCTAATATTTGCAGCGATAACCGACATATACGCGGGCAGAGCCGCGGGCAACCACTAGTACCTAATAATAATAATAATTTCTTTATTGTATCAAAATTATACAAGTACAGGGTTTGATCCCTAGATCGCACACTATGATTCCCTGTGTCGTGGGATCCAGTCTCCTTCGGTCCAGCTGCCTTCTGAGACATTAATACAATAAAAAAAGGACAAAAAAAAAAGTACCTACACAGTAACAAAAAAAAATGTACACAGTAATATTACTGTAAAGTTTCATCCAAATCCGTTCAGTAGTTTTTACGTGAAAGAGTAACAAACATCCATCCATACTTACAAACTTTCGCGTTTATAATATTAGTTTATAGGATTAGCAGACGAAAATGCGTGGGTCCACGCATTTTCGTCTGCTCTCTTTTCAATCACGCTCAGCTTCTATTGGTCTAAACGTAATGTTAAATATCCTATCTTAGGCGCGCCAGTAAAACACACATTAAAAAATCACAAAGCAGTCATGAGGACTGCCGACAGAAGTGAAAATTCAAAACTATAAACAAATTTGTTTAAGCTCATCTGAAATGAACCAAAAAACATAGCTCATGAAAAGCGTTCGATGACGATGACGCGAGTTCCATGATTTTTGTTCACCCAAAAAAGTTTTTACTTCAAAAAACGTGAAAATCGGTTAGATTAGTTCATCTCATTCATAGTTAGGTTAGTACATCGTGAGAAATAACGTGACACGAGAATCATATACATTTAATAGATAAAGTAGGCATGTACAGACTGTAAAGTATGATCCTGTGCGAGTCCAAATTCGTTAAATCCGTCAGTTGGGCAGTTTGTGATGTAGCTGGCTAACGCTTGTTATTGCCAAGCTGGTCACGTTCGGAACCGTCACGAGCGACGCGACAAGTTTTTCCCGCCTTGGTCAGGAAACTAGCGTGTTTACGAGCTGTGAGTTGTTATACGACCTATGACATTTATGTATGTTTTTTATGCACTGGTGTTATTCAAATTTTTTGTATTTATACTTTTTTGTCTCTGCATAACTCTCTCAGTTGTTCGTTATTACTATAAATATTTTCTATTCATTATTATATTACTTATTCACATAAATTTAAACTAAATAAGTAAGTAGGTATACTTCTTTCGTTTTCTTTTTCAACCACAATAGTTTAAAAAGCTATAATATCCCGACTACGTAAAAACTTAGCCTATATCAGGTTTTTTTCGATTTAGTAGTTAGGTACGGTGGAACATGCAAACATACATAGATTGCCAAAACTTTGCCGTAGTCGGGTAAAAAGACAAATAGAGCGTCAATGGGGCCTCCAACCTATTATCGATGCTAACGGTCACGCACCCTAGTCAATGATATAGTCAAAGTATGGATAAAAGAGTGGATCAACCTCTCGACATCATTCATATCAGACACTGTTTATTTAATTAACACATCTGAACTTTCCTTTTAAATACACAAAAAAGTAATCAAGTAAAAAAAGTAAGCGTTAGAAGGGTTATAACTTTAAAAACAACATTACGTTGGTGGTATTCTAACTAATGCTTTCTCTCAGAGAAGTACTGGGTAATTATTATACCAAAAGTATTACTTTATGTAGTGGACGTGTCATCTCCATCTCCCAAATGCTGTCTTGAACTTGCACAATAAAACAACTTCTCGCTACTGAAGTCGTGTTTACAATGCAGCAACAGCGCTGGTTTATGACGTGAATGTCCTATCCCTGCATACAAATGCCACAAAGACACTTTCAAGTTTTAGTAGGTACGCCTTTATCGAATCGTATTATGTGGTTAATCCCTCGCCGTGGTGAATATAAAAAAGTTTCGGATTATATAGTTTCACATGTGACGCAACTACATTTTAGAAATGGAAATCGTAATACTGATTGTATCATTAGAAAGCAAATGTAAAGTTAACACACGTAGGTTAGCTTATACGGCCTATAACTGATTTTTTTTACTTTTTTACCAAATATTCTCATTTTTAAAATTACTGCGTGACTCACTTATTACAGGTTTACTTCCTTCTTATTTAAAAAATTAATGAAATTAAGAAGGAAATCTTCAGCTGTTCTGGCGAGGACTTTAATAATTTTCAATCATATCAAATATATGTACACACATCAAAAGTGCCTAGGGATCAACATATGTGTCTAGGGATCAACATATATTTTTGCAATAACTTTTCTCCTGATTGATATTAATTAAAATTTTCTTTAAGGATTCATCAAATAAAGTGTTTTCGTTTGTCACAGTAACGATAAACCAAGTCACCTTTGCATTAATAAAGAAATTTGCCATTTTCCTAATAAAAGGATTTTTGACATTTGAACCACTAACATTAAAGTTCGAAAAAAAGACTAAAATAACAGTTTTCTTTAAAATTTTATTAGGTAACTTAAACAATTAATAATCCGTGTTTTTACCGCGAACACTAACAACTCAAGAACATCGGTTTGGCATACTCAAAATGAGTTCATCCAAACACGCTGTGGAATGGCCGCCCATGTTCGTTGCAACAACAAAAAAAGGTCTTCTTGCGACTGGATACCCTCCATATTCGGCAGAGCTCTTCTCTGTAGCATATCCCATGCATGCTCAATCGGGTTCAAGTCTGGCGACTGAGCAGGCCAGGGCCAAAGCCACATCTCAATCTCAAGAAATCCGCATAAAAATGCTTGATCCCTAGACACTTTTGATGTGTGTATATATATTTGATATGCTACTACTAATAAAAATGCGCATAAAATACTCAAATTATTTTAGAAATAATCAGACTGTACAAAATATACTATGAAACAATATATTTTCTGTAAATAAATGCAAAAAGCCAACATCACGTGGTATTCTCAGGCGGTCACCCATCCAAGTACTGACCACGCCCGATGTTGCTTAACTTCGGTGATTGGACGAGAACCGGTGTATTCAACATGCTATGGATGCGTATGCATAGCATGTTACAACAACGTTAAATATAAATTTAACGTTGAGTATCCAGCACTATGACGTCAACTCAATGTTAAAAGTGTCGTTACAACTTTTGGTCTTAAAGTGTCGTTACAACTTTTGGTCTTAATCCGTCTAGCCCCCTTTCGCCCCCCTTTTATCGATCAGGAAATAGTCTATTTCCAAGTTGGCTTTATAAAAAGTGTATTGATAAATGCCAATGGTCTCGTTTCTATTTAAATGATCGCCTAAAGTAATAACTTGAAACGTGTAATACACGTCTGCCTATCACATACACAAACCTCATGTTTTTAATTTATACTAGCTGACCCGGCGAACTTCGTACCGCCATATTTACATATCTGTCTCAGCTTCCCACAGGCAGTGTACAGTCGCGGACATAAAAAAAGACTTTTCCCGTTATCTTTTTTTTTTCTTTCTAGCGAAAAAAGAATGAATGAAATCGGACCATGTGTTATTGAATTACAACTATGTACATATTTTGACTTTCATCCCCTCCCCCCAGGAAACCGTGCTGAATATCGGGATAAAAAGTATCCTATGTCCTACCTCGTAGTATGAACTCTAATCATGCCAAGTTTCATTTGAATCCATTCAGTAGTTTCAGCGTGATGCGTGGCCAAGATACAGACAGACAGACAGACAAAAATGAAAAAAAATACAGTTTTGACTTCAGTATCGATAATAGAGAGCCCTCCAAAAAAAAATTTGAAAATATCTTTAATGTACAGAATTGGACCCGTTACATTTTTATTATAAGTATAGATTAGATAATAAACTAGCTTCTAGACTAGACCCGGCGAACTTCGCACCGCCATATTTATTTCTCTGTCTCAGCTTCCGACAGACAGTGTACAGACGCGGACAAAAAAAAAGACTTTTCCCGTCATCTTTTATTTTATCTTGTACACAAACCTTGTACTAACAATAACGAACACATAAAAAAAAGAATTATTTAATTTGGTGCAGCCGATCGGAAGTTATGCGCGTACATACATTTTGGCGATTCATCTAATAATAGGTCTTTACCTATGAAATTGCCGTTTTGTATACAATAAGTGAAAGTACTTATTTTTTCAAACTGTTTTAAGTATTTCTGTTATTCGAAGTAATCACCCATGCAATCGACGCATCTTTGCCAACGCATTGGCAGTTTATTGATGCCCTTCTTGTAAAAATCAGCTGGACGGGAGGCAACAAAGTCTTCAAAGGCATTTTGTACTGCCTCTCGGAAATTGAATTTTTTACCCACTAAAAACTTGTCTAAATTTTGGAAAAAGTAATAGTCGGTAGGTGCAAGGTCTGGTGAGTATGGCGGATGAGGGAGAGCTTCCAACCCCAGCTCTTGCAGCTTGGTGACTGTCTGTTGCGCAGTATGGGGTCGCGCGTTGTCGTGAAGGAGCAGTGGGGACGAACGATTGACCAAAGCTGGTTGCATATGTGCAAGCTTCTCCATCTTTCTCTCCAGTTCTTCACAGTACACATCTGCATTAATGCTCATGCCGTTTTGTAAAAAGCTGTGGTGAATCACACCCGCACTAGACCACCAAACAGTGACCATCACCTTATTAGGGGTCATTTTTGGTTTAGGGCATTGCTTTGGTGCTGAACCAGGGTCTAACCAACTTGCTGAGCGCTTTCGATTGTCGAACAGAATCCATTTTTCGTCGCACGTAACAATTCGATTCAAAATCCCTTCATTTCTTTACCTGTTGAGCAGCGCAAGGCAGGTCTCGACGCGTACGTTGCGCTGGCGATCGTTAAGGTCGTGGGGCACCCATCTATCAAGCTTTTTTACCTTGCCAATTTGTCGCAAATGAATCAATATTGTTTTGATGCTTACATTAAAAGCTGCTGCTAGCTCAGCTGTAGATTGAGTTTCGTCAGCTTCCACAAATGCCTTTAATTCATTATTGTTAACCAAAGTCTCCGGACGACCACGAGCTTCATTTTTCAAGTCAAAATTTCCAGAACGGAACCGGGAAAACCAATAACTTGTTGTGCGTTCGTTTGTACAGTTCTCTCCGTAAACGTTTTTGATGTTACGTGCCGTTTGTGTCGCGTTGGTGCCACGACGGTACTCATATTCCATAATTGCGCAAATTTTTAAAGTATCCATTATGACGAAAAATGTTCAAATGTAATGAAAATACAACGCTAATCAAAAAACAAAAGACTGAGTTTGTAAATAGAATGTCATGGTTTTCAAACAAAATTAATTTGAATTTAGAATACAGAGCCATATTCGAAATGACCAGTACTGAAGAAAAGCAATTTCATAGGTAAAGACCTAATATATAAAATTCTCGTGTCACAATGTTAGTTACCATACTCCTCTGAAACGGCTGGACTGATTTTTAGGGTTCCGTGCCAAGCAAAAAACGGAACCCTTATAGATTCGTCATGTCTGTCTGTCTGTCTGTCTGTCCGTCCGTCCGTATGTCACAGCCACTTTATTCCGAAACTATAAGACCTATAATGTTGAAACTTGGTAGGTAGATGTATTCTGTGAACCGCATTAAGATTTTCACCCAAAAATATAAAAAAAACAATTGATTTTGGGGGTCCCTTAGGGTGGGATGGGATGGGTGGGTAGGGGGGATACTTAGAACTGAAATTCAAAAAAAATTTTTTCATCCAACCCATATGTGTGGGGTATCTATAGATAGGTCTTCAAAAATGATATCGAGGTTTTTAACATAATTTTTTTCTTAACTAAATATTTTGCGCGAGAGACACTTCCAAAGTGATAAAATGTGTGCCCCCCCCCTGTAACTTCTAAAATAAGAGAATGATAAATAAAAAAAAATACGATGTACATTACCATGCAAACTTCCACCGAAAATTGGTTTGAACGAAATCTAGTAAGTAGTTTTTTTTTAATACGTCATAAATCGTAAACTGCATTTTACCTTTTATTCAATCAACACAAATATAAAAATAAAATAAAAATTATATCATGTTACTTGCTGCTGCGGAACCCTTCATGGGCGAGTCCGACTCGCACTTGGCCGCTTTTTATGAAATTTGGTGTGTATATCGGGTAGGTCTGAAATCGACCAACATCTATGTATACCATATTTATATATACATATTTATACCCCAATTTTTTTATGACAGTAACGTTTGCCGGATCAGCTGGTTTTTATATATAATAGATATATGATAGCAAGCCGCGTTCTACAAGATGAAACAAATTCGAAAGGATTGACTTAAGCAATTTACTAATGTTGTTTTTAAGCTTCCTAAAAAGTTTTCGCAGTCTCGGCGTACCCTTTAGAGTTTTGGGTACTTTCGTATTTTATTAAACTTCGTGTATTGTTTGCAAAGTATGGCTTATATTCTGCTTTGTTTTACTTGAATTTAGAGTTTAATAAAACATAAGACCAAATATGAAGTTGAACGGTGTCTGTTAAGTAATTCATAACATCACTCGTGCAAATTATCTCAAGTGTATTTTGAGTAGTTGAAATATTATTTTGCGTGGATGGGAACGTACCTTCGTACTTTAATGAATACACTTGAGTGTGACAAACCGAAATTAGTGTTAATTGACTGGCATATGATTCATTGTGCTCGGTTTGTGTATCGGTGACTAATTAACCGAGTAATTCGAGGTTGCTTCTCGAGTTTGTCACTTAAAGCGCTTATAATTGCATTACCTCATATAGTACCTACTGTCTAATATATGACATTGTTTTTAATTTGATTACTTAAAAGGTGAATTATGAAATAACTAAAAAACAAGAGTCAATTGCTTGATTAAAATCTCTTCAAATTTTTTAACATGTGTGCAAAAGCTTCACCTGTCAATAACAGTTATCAAACTATTAATGTAAATAAATGTACATGATTTTGGATTACACAGTTTACCAATGAAATAAAAAATAAATCTATATAAGTAATAGGTATACTTATAATAAATATATTTTTACCACAAAGCCATACGCACATAACTAGCGTCACGAAAATGACTCAAAGTGGTAACATAGTAATATTTTATTACTAATTCTGACCATACTGCCTTTAGGTTTGTGGTTTTCTAAAAATACATGACTTGGTAGATAATAGGTTAAACGATATAATACAATAGAATGTCACGTATTGTAAAAATTATATTAAAAAAAAAGATTAAAGAAAACTACTTAATAGTACAAACGATGGTCTTATTGCTATTTTTTTTCGGGTAGTAAAAAGCCTTACGGGTCACCAACTCCCCGTATCCAATGCCCAGTATTAAACTCGAACCAATAAAACTAGAGGGTGTTTTGTGACAAGGGAGTCTTTTAAAGGAGTCTGGGGATAGCCAATCATGTTGCGATATAGTATATAACACGTCCGGTTATATGAGCAGATTTATCGTGTGTGTATATAAGGCAACTAAATACTTAACGAATAGTTTTTTATTAAAACCAAGATTTTTTAAGAAAATGTTGGGCAATGCGAAGTGCTAACGCATCTAGAAAAAGTAAAAGCGCAGAAAGCTTAATTTTGTTAGCCATAAAGGTCCAGTATAACCCTTTATATCATCACTACTAGTGACGACACAGAAACTAAATCATGACAACAGTTCAATTAGTTATTGCAAAATTAACAAATAATGCTCTAAATTAGACCACTATCTTTAGGAATAATAATCTTCATCAACATGATATCAGCCCTAAAAAGTCCGCTGCTGAACGTAGGCATCAAACTCAAACTCAAAAAGATTTTATTCATATTGGCACTTATTTTACAGGCACTTATGAATAGTCAATATTTAATATTAAAAAATCGAGTGATTCTAGTCGCCAGTTCCAAGTGCAGCCTACCCTTCATGGAGAAGAATCTGGCAAGAAACTCCTTTTAAAAAATAATAATACGGTTTACAATTATTTTTTTCACTAAGAGACTTGAATGAGAACGAAGTCGACCAAAGAAAACAAAACAAGAGGTTTGGAGTCATTGCTGCACAGCCATGAGCTAACCTATCATGCGCCGTTCTTACTGATCGCTGCAAGATTTTTACATTGTTATATTGTGACATTGTATTGTTATATTACATCCCCTATTGATTTCCATTTCGACCGGTCGGCAGCGGCCTGCATCCATCGAGTATCTGCGATCTGAAAGCAAGCTGAAGTGGCAGTGGGCAGGGCACACAGCTCGGAGAACTGATGGCCGATGGGGCAGAAAGGTTCTTGAGTGGAGACCAAGTGATGGCAGACGAAAATACGCTGATTTAATTTACCGACTGCCAGAACTGTATTCATTTTCACTTACGGGTACTTTACAAACCAATATGAAATGAACTCAAAGAACATCCTGACTCAGAACAACAGACTGCAGAACAATTGTCAGAAACACAGGTCTTACCAACATCAGGCAGATCACTAATTTGAAATATTGACCATACTTAATAATGAGATTAAGAATTGTAATTTGATAGTACTTAAGACATAATAAATACTTAAGTAGTTCTAATCGTATATGTACTTAAAAGTAATATTTTGCTTATATCAAATTAGGTCTACTCTTACGAAACACGAAAACGTTGTACATTGAGTTTGGAATAAAAAACTAAAAAAAAAATGTGGATCACATAAAATGTTGTCTCATGTGAGTATCGGACCCACAACACTCAGCGTAGTAGGAAACGACGAGGCGATCGCTTAAACCACTCCGCTATCCGTGCAATATGTGTATTTAATGAATGTATAATTGTATATCTACGAGTATATATAATTAAATACAAATATTTACACGTTGCAGCCAACTTCACTACCTCTCGCTACTTCCACATTTCACAAAATTATATTACCTATATTAAAATATCAACAAAAAACTACACGCAACGCAAAAAAACTGTATAATAATGATCGGTTTGTACGTCATTATATTTTTTTGTAATATTATATCCTTTAAATGTAAAACTTGTTGTAATATTACTTACTTACTTAGTTGAAATTCTAAATTGTTTTACTTAAAGGCTTCCTTCCTTCCATAAATAAAAAAATAACTGATATAAATATATGATGTAAATTGTTTCTTTCAAAGGAATATCTGAGTTTAAATTTAATGCTATGATTTTAAGAACGATGTAAAAGTTGCCAGGTATTGAAAAGTAGAGCTGAATTGAGAATCTTTTACATTATCATAGAGCGTGTGGTAAATTCAAAGGAAACTGGTGATGTCTCAAACATTTTGCGATTTAAAATCACTTTGGACTTTTTTTACGTCTATTACATTACATTCGGTATTCATTAGGTAAGTGTTCTTCTAATATGCTCGAGTCTATAGCACAAAAAAAGGTATCGAGAGTTTAATTAACACTTTTCTTACACCTCGTTGGAGTAAAAATTAATTGGCAATTACGACCGTTAGGACCCTTAATTACTGATATTACTTGAAATAATTACTTATTTATGAGAAGGTGTCTAATTATGGCATTGTGTGATGATGCAAATCAAATTTGACAGAGGAATTCATGTCGATTTGGCTTAGTGTTGCAAGCATTCATTACCTGCGGAATACGTTTCCTATTAATATCAAATTACTATTAAATTCGCATTACAATTACAGTGTAGTTTGTCGCATTATCGTCACTCTCGTAACTTATTTTAAGTCAGTAGGCTATCTATTTAATTTGTTAAATTGAAAAGAAACATCGTATTGTTCAGATAGAATTAGGTTTATTTGTGGAGCCCATTCGATCGTAACAGTAGATCCCTTCGACGGAAATAAGTGAATGGAATAAATGAAATGACCTATAAAGTGGATCGGATGCGGCAGTTTCCACAGAGCTCAATGTACTTTACTTTCTTATCTTGTAATTTATTCCTTTTCTCTAATAATGTTCATCAAAATACTGAGTGTTACGGCCAATGTCTTCTTGTATTATAGCGGGATATTTTATTAACATTTTATATGCACATAGATATAAATTGGTTGTAAAAATACATAGGCAAAGATTTATTGCAATTTAAAAAGCGTAACGTCATTGAATATTTAATGTGATGTCTTAAATGTTCATTATGAAAGTTACGGTGTTAACCAGTGTTAACCATTAAAGTCTTATCAGAAAATCACACCATTGTACAAATTGAACTCTGACGTATTCTGTAATTAACAGAATTGAAATTTGAATGTCGGTGGTTAAGTAGGTACGTAAATGTTTCAACATTTTCACTGGTCATTTTACAACGAAATCACTCCGTTTTTAACACATTTCAAGTTGTTTGTTTCCTTGTCATCGCTGTATCTTGATATTAAAGACAAATTAGTTGAGGCTTACAGTTTGTGTCACGGTGAACTTAATGTTTTTGGGGTAAACAAATGCGCTGTGTATTAAATAAAGCTTATATGAAGGATTCTGAAAAGTTGGTAATAGAAAGCATGATATTGATCTACTTAATAGTTGCGAAAACCAATACTCGTTAGTCGCCTCATATAACACACATGAAATGAATATCTAAGGGTGTTAATAGTCTCGTCATAACACGGATCGATCTATTTAAGAGTGATATAATATTCACTATACGGCAGGTATATAATCGCCAGCCCAATGAACACAAAATGATCTAACTCCCCGGTCAAACAAATTGATTGTCAAGTGAAACTATCAAATAACCAAAAGTAGACATAAGATGGGAAATTGATTCAAAGCTGTTAAATGATATTGCGCAGCTCTGTAACGAGATCGACGCATGCTTGAACAGCAGATGTACCTACTCATATTTCTATTCTTAGCCGCAACTTGTGCAGGTTGTACAATGGGGGAACACGTGCAACGAACCGCTCTTCATAAACTAAGCGTTTAATGTATTTAAACCGTGCTCCAAGGGTTACGGGCCGAGTCCGTTCCACGTCACCCTAAGCTGTATAATCGTTTATCTCCTGACTCTGCCACACTATTTTGATATATTAACATGAATATCATCACCCTGGTCATAACAATGCAGTAGGTATTTAGTCTCTTAGTACTTTTTGAACATATTAAAAATGTTTTAACATGTAAGTAAACATATGGATAACTAGTTATTTTTTAGTGTTAGTTATTCTGTTGGCTAAGCTATATTACTGTAAAGTTTCATCCAAATCCGTTTCAGTAGCAGTCTTTGCGTGAAATAGTAACAAACATCCATCCATCCATACTTACAAATTTTCGCGTTTATAATATTAAGTAGGAGGGTCATAACAGTGCAGTAGGTATTTAGGCTCTAAATACTTATTGAACATAATTATTAAAAATGTTTTAAGATGTAAACATATGGATAACTAGTTGTAACCCGCGGCTCCGCCCGCGTTTATGTCGGTTGTCGCAGCAAATAGTAGCCTATGTGTTATTCTGCGTGAAAGAGTAACAAACATCCATCCATCCATACTTACAAATTTTCGCGTTTATAATATTAGTAGGATATTCTTGAATATTCTTATACCGTAATACGATTAAGTTAAGTATGAATAAACAATCTAAATAAATAATACATATAGGATGCCTTAGACCTCTTTAAGGTATTGTATTGTGTATGGTATTGTATAGTTTTCATATATACATACTAAAACCCAACTCTAATAAAAAAATGTATTCATAATACATTGTTTAAAAGATTCAGTTACTGCATTGCATGACATTGTACAAACAAATAATTTCACTAATTCAAAAGGTATCGTTATTCAAAACAGATGCTCTACTGTTTCAATTTATTGAACGCTATTAGGAAATATGAATGTGTTTGTGGTGATAATTATTACTTCACCATGAATTTCGTGCATATCCGAGTCGGGCTTTTGATATTTCATATCTAAATAAAAGAGTAAAGTGACTGCTGACATACCCAGAGATCAACGCACAGCCCAAACCGCTGAAGCTAGAATCCTGAAATTTTGCATGTAGGTTCTTTATATAACGTAAGTGAGCACTAAGAAAGGAATTTTTGTAATTCCACCCCTAAGGGGTCAAATCAGGGGATGAAAGTCTGCGTGAGCGAAGCCGCGTGTAAAAGCTAGTCGCTTATATGAGGCTGGATGAATATTTAATTCTTTACGATTTGTAGTCCTCGAAACATTATTAAGAAAGTACATATTTCTGCATGATCACCGTTGTTGTTTTTACCGGGAGTTGTCTTTAATAAATAAATAAATAATACTATTAGGTTTAAAATAGCATGCCATAATTTCCATCAAACATGCAATAGAGATTTAGGAGACATAGGCGGTTTTTCATTTTTCACTTACTCTGTGGATAGATTATCATTCTTAAAACGTTGAGACTCCTCTGTGTCTCGAAATCCACTTAAACTATTGGTCCCCGTCACCGTAGTGTGGTGTGTGGCACACGCACATATGTGACAATCGTTATCGACAACAGTCTAAGTAATACAGTTGTGAACGACATAGCCACCAGCAAATGGTATGAGGGGGGATTTCCGCAACGAAAAAAAAAAAACTTGGATGGTGGAGGTCTGATGGCAATGTCGTAGAAAACTGAAAGCCTAACCCCAACCTATCCGAGTTATCCGCTACTTGCGGTCTTCATCGCCTAAAAGCTTCTAAAATATTTGTAACAACACACATTTTTAATTTAAACATTCCTTTGTTTCAGGTATGTCATCATTTCCCCAAAAAACAAGTGACGTTATTTTTAACATTGTCAAACAAGGTCGTCGTCCGCCGTATGTATTGTCAATGTAAATAGGGTCGATGGGTTAGAGTATGTTTATACATGTGTTAGATGAGAAATGAGTCGTGAGAAGTATGACACAACCGCGGTTCAAACAATCATTGTGTCGCTGTAGAGGCTTGGCAAAGATTAGTGTTACTGTATATTTGCATTCAATATAGATGACTTTTGTTTTTATAAATGTATAACACTAGGGGTGATTTACCGCATGAGAAAATGAACACGTAATTATGTTATGGCAATGAAACTGTTTAAGTAGAAACAGAAACTACGCACTGCCGCTATTATATAATATCGCTGTAATATATCAGGTCGAATTCGTTTCACATACGCAAATATGTTTCAATGTAAATTCCCAAATTTCATATGAAACTAATTCAACATAAAGGATTCTGGTTCAGAGAAACATATTAGTATGTTCATCACAATGAAGTAATATTATAATATTTTTTTACATTGTACTGACTTCAATAGTCATAATTTTTTACCTTGATTGTTAAACAACAGTATTTATGAAGTGACTACTGCTAAATAATTTCGGCCGCGCTCTCCTAGATACAAAAATATTCTCTTTAGTTAAAGCTGGATTTAACTAAAGAGAATTGTTTAACAATCAAGGTAAAAAATTATGACTATTGAAGTCAGTACAATGTAAAAAAATATTATAATATCTGCCGAATTTTTCTCGGCCGATAGTTTTTATCGGGCTGTTAATCAGTATGAAATTCCGCACATTACACCGATTTGCTATCGGCGACAAATAAGTTGGATGGGTTTCACGACTGTCTTCAAACTGAACTATCGGCAAACTATCGACCAACTTTATGATAAGTATGGCGCGGAAGCTGCGCGCGCACACTGCCGACAATTTGGTATGCCGACTCGGCCGACTTTATTCGCTACTTGCCATGCGCACACACAACCAACCCGCCCGACAGTTAAGTTGGCTTAAAAATATTAAACTATCGGAAGACAAAATTTTGTGGTTTGAGGGGACTCTTAATATTACTACTACATATTATAAATCCGAAAGTTGGGATAGCACATCTAATAGACACAACTTTATCCCGAAAATCTTGACTGACAAAATCGACATTAACCCCAGCGAACCCGACAAAAAAGCTATGTTTTGTTGTGATGATTCCTCCTTTGAGTATATTCTACCTAGTTATATTATATTTAACTAGCTGACCCGTGCCAACTTCGTGGGGCGGTAAACATTTTTTTCTCCGACTTGCTTTGCAAATCCGGCTACCATGAAAAAGTCTTTCCACTTTTCGGATATATATATCCTATGTCACTCACAAATAACGTAGCCTTCTATTGGTAAACGAATTTTCAAAATCGGTTCAGTAGATCCAGGGATTACTCCGGCCCCTACAACGTCACAAACTCACAAACTTACTTACCTCATTATATAATAGTGTAGATAAACTATTCTAGTGTTGTTAGCTACTGATATGTAATAAATGCTTTCTGTATAAAATTAATTAGGATGGATAATATAATATGTAATTCTAATAATATGTGCATAGAGACAAGTTGCTGAATTACTACTGAATTGTGTTTACATAAATCCACTGTGTCAATTGTGGAAGTTGCCGGAAACGTGAGTTTGGCACCGCATCGGATATATTCCGTCCTGCTACGCTATTGTATTGTTAGTCGGTTCGGTTGCATTGCTGCAGTTCTATATACGCGCGCAAACTGTCCACTATATATTTATAACTTTTTAAATAACTGTGTAATTATCCTCTCTCTATGTTCTTTTCTTATTCGTATCATTGTTATATTTGTTTTTTAAAACCTACATAACTATTGCAACTAAGGAAATTTCGTTGATTGAATTGGGGAAGAAACGGTCTAGTTAAACCCAATCTCACATATTATAACAAAAAACAAGGCATATTTCTTCTGCTTCGATATTTCACGAAATTGTTTTCGCTCTTTATGATTCATCAATTTGCAAGAGCAATCAAACCAAATTAGATTCGTTACAGAAATAGCCCACAATTTGTACTTTTATACGTAGAAATTGAATCCGCCGAGTGCTTCAGAAATACGACTATGATTATAATATTTGATGAAGTATCAAAGTTTGGATGTTTGTCAGCTGTGATTTATCGGTATGCCGTATCCATGAAAATGACAAGGGTAAGATAAACAGTGTTCAGCTAATTCTTGGCTAATACATGTGACGTTATCGACGCCTTAAAATAGGTTATGTTAAGTTTAGTAACTAACGTCTACGGACGATAAACAAGCAGTTTCCTCTTACGACGTGTCGCCGATATCAACGTCTTCGCCAGTTGTGACGGCCGTCGGAAGCCTGCAGCCGACGCCGCTCTGCACTCCATTCACCAAGCTATATCGACATAATCTAGTACTGCACTGACACTGATTCTTAGAGCTTTCAGCGAGGGTCTGCAATCGTTTAACAGGTGGAAATGTCAAGTTTGTGCAATTGTAACTAGTGTCGATTATGCGCCATGTTGTTTAGACGTATCCTTTGTTTACATTGACGTGCGTCATGGTTTAGTAGGAGATGGTGCATAGGTTGCTAACAAACATCTTAAACCTAGTTGAATGTTTACTACATTTACTATGATTATATGTAGTTTGTGAAATGTTTGTACCTTTGAACGTAGTAAATATTTGGTATGGACAAATATACTATTTTGCATTCATGGGGAATACTCAACTCGTGTATTTAAAGTCCATTACCAAAATGTTTAAGTGACTCGTCATCGTCGTCTTATTTTATTTTTTAGGAATTAGCTTCCAAAATGATTCTACTGTGTCTGATGGAAAGCAAGAGTGGTGATCACCATCCTCATTGCAAACGTAGACAAATTAGCTCGTTCAGATTGGATTTCAGTGTAGGTTTTGATTGGGTAATTGGTCGGTGAAAGAGTTAGTTAAAGATCAGTAAATAGTAATACATTTAAAGAGCTTACCAATCACAGTTCAAGTTTGAGTAGCATAGTAAATTGTAGAGGCAATAAGGAAAAGTATATTATACCTACCAATTGAACTCAAATAGTACACTTAAATTCATTAGAATTTATGACTGAAAGAGTTTCAAAGGCAGGGTTGATATGATTTAGGTAAATCAGTGATTTAAATCGTGATTTTAATCAAATGATTTTTTTGCAGGACATGTTCTAAAAGTTATCAAGTATTTCAGAAATCATCTCCCGCATGCTATTCAAATTCAATGCAAAGCGACAAGTATTCGATTTCAGATAGTGTACTCATCTGAAAATAATTACAATATATACTTTAATGAATTGCTAAGTTTTTATTTTCCTTGTTATTTTTACAACACTACTGTTTTTTAAATTGTTCATTTTAGTAGAACTTGTTAAATTACCTTTTAATTGTAGTAATAACTAAATTTAAAAAAATACGTTGTTTTCATTTAAAAAATAACTGACCTTAAAGTAATATAAATGACAAGAAAGTAAAAAATGTGATTTTTATCAACCCTGGTCAAAGGTGTTAAACGATTTTTACTCGATTATTAAATATCGAAATGATTAACACTGACTTCTGTATTTCATTTTCATTGATTCCCGATGGTATAAACTAGCAAAAGCTTTATTTATTTACATTCCACAGGGATGCATTGAGATAATATCATGGAAATTCGCTTCACTGGAGCTGCATCATAACTAGCGAAATCGGGATGTGCTCACACTGTAATATTATAATTATATGTAATGCTGGCATTAAATATTTTAATGCTTGAAGTTATTGCACTGGGAGTGCACTCGGGGCAAAAGGAACATTAAGTGAAATGTGCATGGCCTATCAGCTGTGTTGAACTTTCTCGTCGGGCTTGTATCGAGGAACTTCGCCGATTAAACAATTGAGGACGTTCGTTCTGTGCCTGGGGGAATAGATATTACTACAAATGGCTATTGAACGGAGCCCACCGCCTATGAATATGGCTAACTGTCTGCTCCTATATCAAATAACCATGTCATATTGAGATCTATTTTAAAGTGACTTCAGGGGTTCAAAGTTTTTGGAAATTATAAATTCACTATTACAACACTTAGAACATGTTCGTCCTTCAGATAGGAAACTATTGTTTACTAACCGACTCCATCATCATTACTGAAAACGCATAATGTATTTAATTCTCAGATTGTTTTTTAAATTTCTACCGTTAATAGTTATACAAGAGTGCAAAGTTTCTTTTTAACCGCGTGCTCAATTTTGTGGATCGAGCAAGCGAAGGATTCAAAAATTAGAATCCTGATCGTTAGCGAGGGAATCAAAAGAGCACTAGGTAAAAAGAAATTGCACTCGAGTGCAACACGTAACTTTTCATCCCACCTCAGCGAGGAAATGACTAAATGACGTTAAAAGAAAATGGCGTTGGCAAAGCAAATAAAAAAAATGTACACCAAGAAGGCTCCGAGTCTGAGTTTTAACAAATAAAAAACAAAAAAGATACCATGGAGGTAGAAGTAAATAGGTTTAATAATGTTTTGACTTCACAAGCTTCGTGCACATGATGTTCTAAATTCAATTTTACTTTATCCTCTAGCGAATAAAAACGGCTTTTGCACTCAGATATCGAAGGGCAAAAATACTCTTTACGAGCTGGTGGGATGAAAAGGTAATTAATAGCAAGTTGATCATTTATTATCACAACAACAGTTAATTATTAAACTATTTGGCATAATTTGCATTTTCTAAATAAGTCCATTGCACACAAAGGAATCACATTGTTGCAATACTAGAGTAATAAAAAACAAAACGGTCTTAACGTTACTTAATACTAAGGTATTACTAAATATTATATATCTTTAGTTACTTAATATACTAACAAATGTACATGTGTTATGAATTATTCATAGTATTAAGACTTATGATCTTAAGTATTTGAATCCAAAAAGAGGAAAAATATTTTACCTGTGTTAGAACATAATATTTAGTTATTCTATAGTAATGAATGAAGCCAATAAGCTAAGTTTAAAAATATTTATAAAAGACACCCTACTGTATAAATACCACAAAAGAAGAACATACCATATACTTATGAGTAATTTGGTAGAGAAGTGGTATGTATACCAAGACATGTCGTGACGTTACAATATGATAATCTGAAGTGTGTGACTGTAGGATTAGGGATGTGTTGTTTGGTCACCACTTCGTAAATCTCTCAATTGGATTGACTGTCACGCGTCGTTGAACTTTCTCTGCGTTTCGTATAGGACACGTATTTCACAATACATTTTTTTTTTATAATGTATAAATGCAGTTTATCACTATATAGATAATATCTATGAAGAAATTATTCTAAATAAAAGTTAAAGAAAAACTACGCTTTGCTGGGCAAAAATATAAAAATACAGGATACAAGTTACGACGTAGTTCTGTCACCCTTCGCTAGATGGTGATGTAAGCTCGCTTTCGTGTAGATTTCTAAGTTGTGTTATTTCATTTAGATTTGTATCAAAAGAACTTATGTCTTACGCTTTGCAGTAGTGATTGCACTAAGTAAATAAAATGTATTTATACATATATCGACTCAAGTTTTTTTCTGTATTGGGTACTTGCAAAACTAGCTAAACCACTGAATAATAAAAACAGGGGCAATGCCCCTCTGCTTAATATGTACAGAGCCGGTATCGAACACATGTATTTTATAATAAAATCCGAATATAAATAAAAAATAAAGACATGATTGGTCATTTTATCCATCCGCGTAGCTAATCGCGAAAATCAAAAGGTAGGTATGTTTTATAAAATCTTCGTAAAATTGACTTAGAACTTGTTCAGCCTATCGCGATCCACTGTTGGACGTTGGCCTTTCCAATTGCAGGCCACTTAGATCGATCCAGTCGAGTGTACCTTTAAACCGTCCACTGCAGAACGAACGTCTCCTCCAAGGAGCGCATACTATCCCGGTCTTGGGCAGTCCGCATCCATCCGCTGCCAGCCACTTTCTTCAAATTTGTCATATATTACTAGCTGAGCTGACCCGGCGAACTTCGTACCGCCATATTTACATATCTGTCTCAGCTTCCCACAGGCAGTGTAAAGTTGCGGACAAAAAAAATAACTTGTCCCGTTTTTTTTTAATTTTTCTTGTACACAAACCTTGTCCTAACAATAACGAACACATAAAAACAAAAATTATTTAATTTGGTTCAGCCGATCGGAAGTTATGCGCGTACATACATTTCGGCGATTAATTTTTAATATACAGATATGTACTATGTTTGTAAATCACTAAAATGTATCATCAGATCATTATCAACATTTGTCGCCCATCGTCGCGCCACTTCTGCGACTCTCAAAATGGAATTATTCCCCGTCTGTTTTCGAAATCTTTTCCATTGATGCTCGGCTCCTTGTGTTCACAGCGTGAAGTTTTATAGCTCCTATATAACCAACCTCGATAATTATTAAACCAACACAAAACATTTTTTTTTTAATTTGAGCCAGTAGTTCGCGTTCAACAAAACAAACAAAAAATAATAATATAAATATAAATAGTATCGTTTTAAATCAAGTATAGATAGATAGTTTTAAAAATAAATTTACGATATAATGTGTAATGTTCGAAAGATAGCACCCGCATATAACCGCACACTGTATAGATTAGTTTATCTAACACGAGTTATAATTTATGCACACATTAAGGGGCGCGTCCCTAAAAACGCGCGAAAAGGCACTTGCAGTTTTGCAAAACACAAACAACTCAATTCATATTCGACACTAAAAAAAAAATCTCAGTAGTTTAATAGATCAGTCTACCACTCTACCGAGTGACATTTATAAAATAATTCTTTATTTTTGTGAAAAAAAGCCTTAACAAAGATCAAAATCATCGAAATTGACCTTTTTAATTAGCACACTCTGTCCTATTTCGTGCTCTATTTTAATTTTTTTTTTCTTATTTCGCGACAAAAAAGTATGGAGAAAAGATTTACCGTTTTAGTTTTTTATTAATTCTCACCAAAAAGCCATAATCTAAGGCTAAACATCATTCAAATAAATGATTAATTATTAATTAAATAAATTCAAATTAATTATTAAATTAATTCATTTAAATTAAATTGATCTAAGCTGACAGATAGCGCGAGCGACTTAATTTTATACTGTGTAAAAATATATTATTTGTCCATGAAATGAATTAAAAATGAATAGGTACACTTGAACCCCATTCTCGGCCGTTGACGAGTTACTTAAAGCCCGCGGGTTTTCCGATATGACTAAGATACATTGCGTGCTTTGTAGGACATTCTAAACATTCTTCAAAGGCGAACAGTTAATGAATATGTAACTAGAAGAAAAAACCGAAAGTAAATTTATTAGTTGCCATGGTTAGTATGCAATAGTGCCCGATGCGTTCGTGTGCATGTAAAATATGAATGTGGGTGTTCAATCACAAATTCCCACGCTCAAGGACTACAGTCTTAATAACCAACGTTTGAGTGTAGCATACACGCTTGCGTGATCTCTGCTCAATTTGCCTGTAGTGAAAAGTAATAAATTATGTTCCTACAACATCAATATCGCTCTATCATTGGTATACGAGTAAACTTCTAAGTTCATTCACTTTCCTATTAATTTATAAATGTCGTAAACTATTACGAGTATAACTTCCTATTAGTATCATACACTAAAAGTGACATTAAACAGTGGGTTTATAAAGCATTTATAATTTGTAAACTTTATGAATATGATTCTATGTTAATCAATTGTTACGTAGATTTGCGTACGAGTAGAAACGAATAAGTAACATAAAGCATCGTGCTACGATGAATGAATAGTAATAATTGAATAAGAGATAATAGTTTTAATTCAGTGCACCCTCAGGGTTGTGGAGGTCCGATGCCAGTCGCTCCGTGGCAAAACTGATGTTCAGGTAAAACCAGTTTAACTAGTTGCCAGTTGCCAACCCCAAATAATATTGATTACTAGCGGCGCCCGCTACTTCGTACACGTGACATTTGGATTTTCAAGTAACTTTCTAGTTTTTACCGTTTAAACCTTCCCTGGACTACGACAAACATTTCAAATCCAAAATCAGCTAAATGTTCTCGAGTTTTAGCGAGACAAACGAACAGCAATTGATTTTTATCTTATATATAAAATTCTCGTGTCACAATGTTAGTTACCATATTCCTCTGAAACGGCTGGACGGATTTTTATGAAATGCGGTGTGCATATCGGGTAGGTCTGAGAATCGACCAACATCTATTTTTTATAACATTATTTTTTATGGCAAAACAACGTTTGCGGGGTCAGGTAGTATATTGATAATAATAATAAAGGCTAGGAAAATTATAAATAATAACTTCACACATCTCACACACCGTGGCCTGAACCCAATTAAAACAAAAGTGTTCTGCTATGATATACAACTTAAAAAAAAAGGTTTATCCAATTCGCCTGTTATTTCATACCATTTACAAATTGTTGCTCAATGTACCTCAATTATCTTCCTTTTGATTGTATCGTTTATAAAGTAGACAGTTTAATCACAAAATATAGCGAGTATAAATCGTTCATTCATCACAGTGATAGTACTAGAGAGAGATGTCGTGTCTTGGGAACGGCTTGCTTCCTAAGGTAAATTACAATAATGGATTGTTCGTACTGAAAATGTCTAAAACAATAGATAAGAATTAATTACTTTGACAGCTTTTTATAAATATTGTACAGGTTTTTATATTTTCCATGCATTTTATTTAAAAGGATCTTTAGTTGAAAATTAAGTAGATGTGATCTATATACCTATGGCGCTCGTGATCACCCAGTGTCATGGGTAACCCGTTCGAAACATCGGGAAGTAAAAGGTGAAACCTTTTATCGCATATAAGTCCCGCTGTACACCAAAAACTATGTGTAAAAGAAATATTGCTTTTATTGTTTGGTATTTTTTATCATTATTATAAATAATTTTAAGATTTTCTTTGTTTTGTGTACCTTGTCAAAATCCTTACCTGTATCTTGTATTCAAGTATCCGTTGTAGGAAATGAAACAGCTTTAAAATGTTTATTATTAGTACGTGCTTTACAGTAAAGATAATTGCAAGGGTGCCTCGAGGTATACGCAACGTGTAATGTAATGTTCCGTAATGCAAATTCTTTTTACCATCGTGGGACTACAACGTGATGCTAACACATGCACTGCTCCACATAAGGACCATTACTATTAAGATTAATGAAGATACTATGACACAACCACTCAAAAAAAATCACCTATTAGATAAAAAGCAAAATGTTTTTTGAGCATAGTAGAGATGATGTTCCATCTTAAGAGTTGAGGAGTAGAGTAGTTCTGATCATCTGTGAGCCAATAAAAGCTGTACGCGCGCGTCTGCGCGTTTAATATAACGACGTACCTGAACTGTAATATGCATTTGGCGACACTAGACAAAGTATATTCATACATAATATATTGCTAATAAACAGATTGTTTTAATTTGATCGCAAAAACATTATTTGCATATTTAGAGCCACAATAGTTTTCTATAAATTTTCAAATAGTTATCTGTCATATCACTACTTGACAGATAAAAGTTGCTGATTTATGTAATCGTATTTATTTATTTTTTGATTGTTTTGATTTGATGTTATGTCTCATCAAAGACTTGTGAAATCTGTAGTGATTTGACAGATAAGTTCAGAATAGTCTACCAGAGCTTTACCAAAACTGAAACTGCCCTTCACAGTTTTAACTTAATTGCTAATTAATTGATTTGCCTTCTGTATATCTTGAACTCAACGTTGAACTTCTGTTAGAGGAAAATCAGGTTGATCAGTTTAAAGCATCAGTATCAGCTGATTTAACTCACTTTACGTCAGAGTTGAAACATCGGTCAAGGTAAATGATAGAATAATACCTGTTCATTTGTGTCAAGTTTAAAGATGAAGTAACTCAGATAGTGTGATTCCTGTTCATTTGTTCAAGTTTGAAGATGAAATAGATAGCGTTGCCTTAAATCAGTGAACATCAACGGCAATAAAATCAAGTATGTGGATTGTTTTAAAAATTCATGATCAAAATTAAATTTTGACGTCAAAATTATCTTTGAGGTGAATAAAAAAGGCAACTACTGCAGAGTGCACTTTTCAATCACTCTATAGTATAAAACTGATTTAAGTAGTGCAGTATATTATATTCTCATAATTTTAAAATAACTAATTTGACACTTATGCTCTGTTATGAAGATTCCAATGGTCTTCAGTTGCCAAAAATACTTTAAAACATGAAGATAACTTAAACTATCACCGACTACAATTCGTAGACTATTACAGGAAGCAAAATTATTTGAAAGAATCGCTCGCAAGGTACCATTTGTTAGTAAACTGGTTGCCAAGCAAGACCGAATTTCCCAAGGAAGTATGGCAGTTGAGCGGAAACTCAAATGTGAAATATATTGTTTTCGGATACAACTAAAATAAATATATTAGATCTGGGAGTAAATGGTAAGGCATACTTTCTGTAAAGTAAAAATTATTTACTTATACAAGTAAAGAAAGTAAGTGGGTAATACTAACGGTTGTGATTTTTTAGTAGGTATTTAAAATACCATTATCATAAAATGAAATACATCCATACTTATATAATAAATACGAAAATAACTCTGTCTGCCCTGCTTTCAGGGCCAAACCGCTGCACTGATTTCAATGAAATTTGCCATAGAGATACTCTGATTCTTGAGGAAGGACATAGGCTACTCTTTGCTGCGATAGCCGACATTCACGCCACCGCGAGCAAAATCTGGTCTATAATATATGACATAATGGCTTTTGCGCGCAGCTCCGCCCGCGTGAATGTCACGGCAAAGAGTAGCCTATGACCTTCCTCAAAAATCAAAGAATATCCATGCCAATCTCCATGTGTACCTTACACAACAATCAAATAATTTTATTTCATACTGTCTTCGCCCTGCGGTATTAAATAGGTACTCACGGGTTTTGTACTTTTGAATTGTAAATTGTTTACTATTTCATAAGTTTTAATTCTGAAGTCGCGTGACCCTATTTCTTTTTTCTAAAATAAAAGTAGCCTAAGTTAGTCCTTATAACATCAGCTATCTGCCAGGTAAAGTTGCGTCAAAAGCGGTCCAGTCCCAAAGATTAGCCACGACAGGCAAAAAAAAAGTGATGTTTTGATGTATATACTCGTACTTCCATTTCAATACATTTCGTGATAAGTTGTTAATTTGAAGTTACAAACAGACACTTCAATTTTATTTTTTTGTATAGATGACAAAATACGCTGTGAGCGGCCATTGAATTCTGGTTGCTGGTTGATTGAGATTCAGCATATTATTTCTCAGAATGGGACTTTGTCATTGACTTGTCAATGTTGCTCTCATTTACTATATTAATAAATACATAAATTATAATAACTTCATCGTGTTATAAATTATGTAGGAATGTAAAATTAGACTGATAAAATACCGTGTTACTAAGAGTATTTTTCATTTTTGCATAACCAGTTTCGCGATTATTTATAGTCGCGTGATGTTAAGGTCTATCATTTTACTCGTATTTTAACCTGACTTATGGTTGCTTGGTCTATGTCTCGACATTTTAAAATAAGCTCCACAATATCAAATCCAAGAATTATACTTAAAAAGGTATTTTCATCGATGTGGGTTTTTGTATTGTAATGCTAGGATAGGAAAATACACTATACTTTGAAAGAACATTTCCAGTGAAGTTAAAGATAAAGGTTTTTTCTTTTCACTTTCTAGAAGTAAAATCGTTAACAACAAGCTTTACAATGAAAACCTACTTAAGGAATTATTACGGTATAACTACAGCCAAAGCGGCTGACGCTTTTATCATATTGTTTTATTGTATTTTTAACCCCCTACCAAAAAGAGGGGTGTTATAAGTTTCACGTGTCTGTCTGTCTGTGGCACCGTAGCTCCCTAACGGATAAAGCGATTTCAATTTAGTTGTTTTTGTATGAAAGATGAGTTACGTGCGAGTGTTCTTAGACATGTTTCATGAAAATCGGTTGAGCCGTTCAAAAGTTATGGGGGTGAAAGTCGGGAAGAGTAACTGAATGTCTGCAAAAATATCATCGAGTGGGGTCTCAAATGAAAGCGCATAACGTGTTTTTTACTTTTTATAGGGAACTCAGGTTATTACATCGGGTTTTTTTTTTATTTTGAGAATTTATAGTTATTGCTTTAAAATCAGGGAAACAAAAGCGCTTGTTGAGAATTAGTACAACCTCATATAAAAACAAAGTAAAGGATGTCTATGGATCTGGGTGGGATTTGCTACAAAGATTATAGTTAGATTCGATGTCTGGGTCGGACCTAATACATATTTGCATGATCTGCAAATATTTGTTTCGGAGTTTGAGTGTTTTCGTTTCGAAGTAGCAATCAGTAGGATTTGTTTCCATTAGTCAGTTCTTACAACTTGGCTCAAGGCCAGTAAAGCCTGATGACATTTTGCACACGTTAAATTGATGTTGGCACTTTGTGTCGCATTGGTTATCGCCAAAAGTGCTCTAATAGCTTTAAGTTTGTTTCTCTATGACGT
This sequence comes from Diaphora mendica, assembly GCA_949125395.1. NCBI lineage: Eukaryota > Metazoa > Arthropoda > Insecta > Lepidoptera > Erebidae > Diaphora > Diaphora mendica. The sequence goes on along the minus strand of OX421313.1, from coordinate 18,901,204 downwards.
TCGGAAAAATATTGGATTATTTGATATTTAAAATACCTGTATTATGGGATACCTATGATATTATATGAAAACACATTTGTGCTCTATACAAATATACAGGGTTACTGGTAACATGTAACACACACGTAATAATCCATCAGGGTAAGATCGGGACAACTTGCTGGTCCTGGGGTAGATCCTCCCCTACCAATCCAACTATCAAAAAATGAGTTACTAACTATGAGTTTTTTTTTTATTTCCAAAACGGTACATTTTTGACACATTTACCCGAGGACAATTTGATAGCTAATGATCTCTACTACCAGTAACCCTGTATAAATATTTATATTGCCTGGCAGTCCACAACTGTGCGCTTTTCCAGGACCTTTCTGCCTCGCACAACAAAACTGTGGAATGAACTGTCGCCTGCGGTATTCCCGGACCAATACGACCTTCAAACTTTCAAGAAAAGAGCGTACTCCTTTTTAAAAGGCCGGTAACGTACTTGTGACGCCTCTGGTGTTGCGGGTGTCCATGGGCGGCGGTAATCGCTTACCACCAGGTGATACGTCTGCTCTTTTGCCCCCTACTTCATAAAAATAATTGTTAATTCAGTTCTTGTAGACTTTAATCTATACTAATATTATAAAGCTGCAGAGTTTGTTTGTTTGAACGCGCTAATCTCAGGAACTACTGGTCCGATTTGAAAAATTCTTTCAGTGTTGGATAGTCCATTTATCGAGGAAGACTATAGGCTATATTTTATTTTCAAAAAAAATTGGGATCCGTAAGAAAATTGCTATTTTCTAACCCAAGGTGTGAAATCGAAAACCAATTTTTGCGTGCGCTGCAAAGACTATTGACAATAGAACAAAATAATGTATTACGGGTTTGTAGGACCCATTAAGATCTACAAAAAAGTCCGCGAGAGCATATATCTAACTATCATGGTTTAGTCACAATAACCGCTTTTGTGTTCGAAAAAAATATTAAATCGTCTGAAGAAAGAAACTACGTTAAATGTGTATCGTAATATTAATCCTTATCCAAATTAAGCTTTATGTTATCAAGGGTATTTATGTAAAAGTAAAATACTTTTTGTTTCATCCCAATCCGACATTTCGTTTAGAAGTTATCACGAGTATAAGACGCTAAGAGTTGGTACCTAATAATGAGTTATTTGCCAAAGAGTTTTTATCAACATAATGCGTAATATTAATCTTTATCTAAATAATTGTGTTGTTAATTATGAGTATTAGATCATAGAAGAGTATAATAAATACATCTATACTAATATATAAAGCTGAAGAGTTTGTTTATTTGTTTGAACGCGCTAATCTCAGGAACTACTGGTCCAATTTGAAAACTTATTTCAGTGTTAGATAGCCCATTTATCGAGGAAGGCTATCCATAAAGGCTTCCATAAAATAATAAGATAATAATTAAATTTATAATAAAATAAATAAAATTTTAAGATCAAGGTAAAATAGCATTAGGGGATGAAAGTTTGTATGGAAATATGCAAGGTTTGTGAAGGAAAGGCAAGGCAAGGCCTATGTCCAGCAGTGGACTGCGATAGGCTGATGATGATGATGCAAGGTTTGCGAAAATGCTTCATGAGTTTGGGACAGGAGACAAAATATTAAAGCTATTCAGATGTAACATTTACTGAGTTATCACAATATGCTTAAGTGTGCTTACCCGAACGGGCAGACATGTGAGGGCAGACGACTGTGCCGCATGCAGATGTTGAATTTTGCTACTACAAATTCGTTATTATTCACTAGGATTCGATTTGTTTACATGATTTTTTGTTTATTCAAATAATTTTCTTCGTGAAAAAATCCGAAGGAAAAGTATCCGGCGGGATTTAAACACAAAAACAAGCAAAAGGGGTACGCCGCAAGATGAAATAAATGCCTGTATGAAACATATGTATTATGGGTACATGTTAAAAAGTTTTGTCTTACTACAATTATGCGAGTACAACTTCACAATGATTTATGAGCAGTGTCAATATGCAAATGCTCTTCTAAAAATAGGAGATGATTGTATGCCAAATGACAGTAACGACATGATTACACTGAGACGTGAGTTCTGGTATATGATAGCACACATGATCTAAAAATAATATCTATTCTGATCCGCCGACTAATGAGACAGTTATCAAATAAACGAACGGATCATGTCAGACCTGGAGGAAGATGTTAACGAATACCTCTCAGGAAACAATGCAAGGGAAACTGAACCAGTCATATCATAGCTTATGCAATGCACAAAGTTTTTTAAATATTTAGAATCATCAGGAGCGCATTCCCATAAGTTAAGACTGAAAGTTAATGTTCCAGTCCTATTAATAAGAAATCTTGAGCGACAAAGATATGTAATGGTACACGGCTACAAAATACACATCTGGGGTACAACATTGTAAAAGAAAATGTTTCAATTCCCCGTATTCCAATAATTCAAACTTATTTGCAATTTCAATTTAAAAGAATGCAGTTTCCGCTGAAAACAACATTTGAACTACCAATTATCAAAGCCCAAAGACAGACGGTTAAAGTTGCAGTTCATTTAAAAAAAAACATGTTTTTCAAATGGGCAGCACAATCGCGTGTATCAAATCAGCTAAATCACTATATTTTGACAAAGGATGGCAAATCAAAAACGTAGTATTTAAAATTGAAAAAATTGAGAATTTGCTCAGACTGAGGGAAAACTCAAGCAGAATCCAACAGTGGAGGCAACCATACCCGCTGTGAAAGCAGACAATGCAGAACCAAACCGTTTGGTTCGAGAGCGTATTTCTAAGACTGAGGCGGTGACTTCCAAGACCAGCACGTGTTGTTCTATAGAGGAAGGGAGAAGGTGGGATCAGTTGGAAGAACGCTTCAGAACACTCTCCATGGTAAAGCGGTAGAGGACTGCCATAGAGGCGATATCTCTCCGCAACTGCAGAGGCTCAAAGGAATCGGTAGTATTGGGACTGTTGATAATGCGGACTGATTGCCGCTGCAAAAGATCGAGAAAATCAATGCCTAGATCCATCACAAAGATGAGAACAGTACGGACGAGCGTACCTGGGTCTTATAAAGGAGTCACAAATGCTCGGGCGCGAAAAACCGTCTCACCCTGTTCAGGCTGCCTTAGTGGTGCCCTCGATGTACTCCCGTGGGTTGAGGTCTCGGCAAATATCCATGCCCAGGACACCGAGCTTATCCCGTAGTGGCAGTTGAGTGTTCTGAAAAGTGGGGAGGGGAAGAAACGGAGACTTTTTGGTAGAGAACGGGCACACCTGTGTTTTCTTAACGTTGAACTGGACCAGATTCTCATCACTCCATTGTTAAATGCGTTTCAAAACCCGGTCAAGTTCAGCGACAAGCTCCTATCCATTTTCCTCAACGTCTACTATCTTGGCTGCAGGGTATCCATAATATCGCCCATGCACTGTGCTACCGTCTGCATAGCAATGTATATTGCCAAGGGCTAATATGTCATTGACATGCAGAAGAAACATCTTGGGCGACAGGACCGAATTCTGAGGTACGCTAGCGTTTACCGACAGAAAAACAGAGGCCGCGCCGTCCGTCGCAAAGAACCCGAATGCGAAAGCGCTGATGAAGAAAAGAGTCAATCTAGAGACGACTCTAGGAGGCAGACCGAATGCTTAGAGGTCGGAGAGAAGCGAACGGTGCAAGAACAGGTTGAAAGCCTTGGCCATGTCGAATGTCGAAATAAGCTCATACAAAATACTTTTTATTTTATGTACTTATATAAATACTTAAATATAGTTTTAACAGTGAAAAGTGTGTCTTATTTTTAAAATGATATTAGCCTTAATAATTAAAACTGCTACCCAAAGTCACTGTTCCACGCGGACGAAGTCGCGGGCGCAGCTAGTAACTCAATAAGTTCTGAACCGATTGAGCTCAAATCTTGACAGGATGTACAAATCGCTTCAAAGATTATTTTTATCTGATTTGAGTTCCTATTTTCTTATCAATATAACCGTAATAGCTCACAGCCAAATGTGGTAGGGTACAGCTAATATGATATGAGTATGAAAATGTTTAGATATACATACTACATCATTACATAGTTAAATAACATTTGAAGTCGTTTTCATATACAAACTAGCATTGAGTGCTTATATAAGTACATTTAAGAGGCAACAATGTAAGCAAAGGTCATGGTTTCGTGAATACGTGTTACGTAAGCCGTCTGTGATGCTGAGTACCGATCCATAGCACGACTCGAAGCGACCATTGAATAATGCTGACAAAAACATTGGCTTCAAGATTTTCCTTAAGACATCTCGGGCGACGTTCAACTTAATATAAATTGCAAATTGGTTGCGCTGCATCGTTGCGCATTCTGACACAGATTATGAAATATTCACCAATTGTTGTCCTACCTGTAGTCCAAGTTATCTTTACCTTGAAGTGTTTGCTAAGCGAAACTGGTTTAGCCTGCATATGTGGCGGTATTTTCTAGTAAGTTAATAAATGTTAAAGCGATGTCGAGCTAGTCACTTATTAATCTTCTTTTCGACGTAGTTCTCGATTTGCTTACTTTTGGCATCTCTCTTGGCAAATACGAGTACACTTGAACCGGTACACTAGATGTCTACACCAATATCGACACAAGAAATTGCTTACCGCGTGGACGTTTTCGACACTAGTGTCGACATTTCTGTCTAGTGTCAGTGTCGTCGTGTATACTTATCATAAGACTGTGTTATTCTTATAACACGATGACACATTAATAGCACGCGGAAAAACGAAAATATAAAGTTTCGAGGGATTGTTTTTGTTATATCTTTTTGTTGGATTTTGATTTGTGGCAAAACGGCGGCGTAAGTTAACCGTATAAAATCAAAGCATATTTTTCGAGACCCTTTGCCCCAGATACATACTTACCTTTTTATTTTTTTTCCATCGATAAAATATTAGCATTCTGATATACCGTTTGTATCAAAGTGAAAATGGCACGTAGAAAGACATTGTTTCTTATCAAACATCCGAATATATTCCAGAGGAATTTAGTGAAGCTTTGGTCGGGCTGAAGGCGGCGATCGTTGGAATTTTGCCAGTAGCTAGCGCATTGTTGGCCCGCCATGTTAGTAAATTAATATAGCCAATAGAGCTGCACTCTACACGGCAAGTTGCATCTACATTTGTAGGGTCACCATCATAAATGTTCTTTGACTTAGTCTTGTTTGTTTCGAGAGAGACGATTTGTCTCGCGGAATTAAAGCTAAATATATTTCATAGCATTTAATGTCATGGATTTCCGCAAAGTAACTCCTGATTCCATAACTTATCTTAGTCTTGTGTTCAAGATTGTCTTCTAATTTGAACTCTATAGGCACCGTAATGAAATATGGATACTAACATGTAGAAAGGCTTTATTATTGCAAATGTAATTTTATTTATTCATACAAATTCATTGCCCAACATTAAAGTATAGTATACAATTTTGTACAGACATAGATGGAAATCTACATTTGGTATTTCAAAAGGCTGTCTTATCGGTCACGACGATCTCTTCCAGACAACCTCGATCTCTTCCGACAACAATTACTAGTATTGTATTTATTAATTATGACTCCAAAACATCTATCAGTATGTATGTTATTTTGTTCTAGCACGTACAAATATAAACAAATAGTACGGTACTTACCTATGATTGCATGTACAGCTTATTTTTTATTTTATTTAAACTGATTTCTTAAATGTACGTGCTGTTTAATTGTTTAGGGTTCACAATACGCTTTGGACAAAATAAATGATGTTTGTGTTGCACTTGTTTAATTTAAGTAATTAGGATAAAATCGAAATTATACAGGTAGTAGAGCCATGCTGATTTCAGCACGAACGGGCTGGCTCGACCGGGGCGGTACTACCCTCGCACAGAAGATCAACGTAAAATTACAGCGCTCGTGCCGTCGTGTTTCGTTGGTGAGTGCGAGACCGGAGGACTAATGATGCAGAAGCATCACTAGGCCGCCATGGTGTGGGTCACCATGCTGCATTGTCTACATTCGCAATGAGTATGGTGACCACCATTCTTGGATTCTGCTTATGCTTTCCATCAGGCAGAGTAGAGTCATTTTGACAGGGCCATACACAAAAAAGGTACCAAACTCCATGAAGAAACATAGTTAATTTAGTTGTTTGTTTACGAAATCTTTTGGATCTATTCCAAACATATTTCAATGCGAAAAGTCTAAATATTTTGTATGGATAAAGGAATCTGCTTTTAACTTCCTAGAGAAATGTAAATCCCACCAAAAACATTTTCATGTTAAATGTTGCCAAGACGACTGCATATGGTTTACCCTGTGAAAAAGATATCAGATCTCATGTAGAGCCAAGGTTCTGTATCTACACGCCCTAACTCTACTAACCCTAAACTCTACAGCTCAGTAAAAATGTATGGCTTCGCCGTTTCGCTACCATACTGTCACGAAGGGGAAACGAACGCCTTTTGTGTTTGCAAATATCTAGTTTCTGAAGTAATGTGTTATACGAATATTTAGTTTCTGAAATAACGAAACAGCCAAGCCATACATTTTTACTGAGATGTAGAGTTTATGAAGTTAGGGTTGGTAGAGTTAGGGCGTGTAGATACAGAACCTTGGCTCTGCATGAGATCTGATATCTTTTTCACAGGGTAAACCATATGCAGTCGTCTTGGCAACATTTAACATGAAAATGTTTTTGGTGGGATTTCATTTCTTTTTGTAAGTTTTTTTTTTTTTCTTTTTTTGGGCTGTATTTCTTGTACATCTTCTTTCTTCTTTCAAAAAAGTCTGTGTACTAAAAATAAAACCTCTAGCATAAACATTTGTGAAAGTCTCATACAAACTTTCACCCCCCAAATTTGGGGGTTGGGGGGCAAAAGTAATAGGTTTATGATTTTTTTGTTGTTTGTGTACTAAACTTAGTTTATATACCAAATTTCAGCTTTCTAGCACTTCAGGAAGTACCCTAACAGTTTTGATGATCATCAGTGTGTCAGTGACGAAATCGGTGTTTTTTTGGTGTCAATAAAATCTAAACTATCAGAGCTATGCAATCGAAACTTTGTAGGTTTCATTAGTCTATTGGTAACATCATATCCTGAAAATTTGAACGATCTGGTGTATCGGGAACCAAAGTTATGGGGGTTCAAAAAAACGACGAAACGCTTCGAGAAAAGGTAGGTAGTGCCCTTGCGCTACGCTTGGCTCGTCTTGGCGATAGATAGAATATTCATTTTACTATTAATCATATAATTCTATATTTAAAGGACGCTTAAAACGAACCTCTCATTGCACCGTCAATTACTACTCTCTCCGAAACATTTTGATCCATCCTTAGGTTGCTTGGAAGATATTGCTTTTGACAATGCGGCCAGCCTTTGTACATCAATTACATATATTATGTACTCTCATGTAAATACAAATGTGTACAAATAAAGAGTTTTTAATCTATCTAACCTTTTCTCACAGCTCAGATACAAAGACCAAATTGTTTTTAACCGACTTAAAAAAAAGGAGGAGGTTCTCAATTCGACTGTATTTTTTTTATTTATTTTTTATGTTTGTTACCTCATAACTTTCGACTGGGTGAACCGATTTTGATGATTCTTTTTTTATTTGAAAGCTGGTGCTTCCCATGTGGTCCCATTTTAATTTTGTCCAGTTCTGACATGTCATCCATGAGAAAATCATATAAATCTTCAATTTGCATTATGTATGTGCGCGACAAATTGACGAATAACTTAATTCAATTTGGTCGTTCCTGAAGTCGGTTTTTTTTTGTTAAAATTTTGTATTAATTTCGAACCAGTTATTATAATCAGTTTAATAATATTGTAACATTGTACCGCTTTCGCCACTCATCTGCATGTGTCTTAATGATTTAATAAATTGAATTAAAAAGCTTTTTAAAAACAAGCTTTTACTGGAATGCCTCGAGACGAATCAAACGAGTCCAAACTCGATGATGTTGCGACGTTTTTTTACAGAGTTCCTATGGCCACTTTCCAGCTCCAGCATCAGATCAGCTGCATGTCAGTATAATATTGTATTGTCACGCTGAATACATATGCTTGAAAAATTTTAGCAAAATCGGTTGAAGATATCTGCTTCAAAATTGAGTTGCAAGATTCCACCGGAACATACAAGCATTAATACATACATTGCAAGTTAATAAAAAGCTTGTAAAATTGATACTGACATAAAAAACATAATGTCTCAGTATTACTTATGCTGACGAAGGGTGTTTCGTTGGACATTTCGTGGTTAATGCTTTTCCGTATACGTCATATCCGTAGGTTAGAAGGTCATTGCTATTATATTTCATTGCGCAATGTGATAGCAGTGACCTTCAGCGAAGTCCACGCTTTCTTTATTTAATCTTAAAACGAATTGGATATTAATTAATGTTCGGAACCTTGAATTCATAACGTGCTTTTACTGAGTTTTTTTAATAGCATACAACGTCATCGTTTTATGATACGTTTTTATAAAGATCACTAGTTATTTATTAAATTCAAATTTAATGCATTAGTTGTAAATGTGCGGAATTAGTCCAATGGACATTTTCTGCCAGTCTACCTTGAGTTTTATAAGTAAAAAATATAAAACACTTTCACATTCCACATAGCAATATATCTTGGAAATCAGGATCTATACTCGTATATCAGCGCTGCACAATATTTAAGCTACCGTTCAAAGTCGTGCATTGATGCACGTTCACTACGTTCAGTTGGTACCATTTTAGATCTAAGAAAAGATGAAATTTGATTAAATTTATTTACTTGTAAGTTTACTATTAAAACCTATATAGATGAAGCATTTTGCTTTCGCTAAGGATAGATAGATTAATTGAAACCGTTTGAAAGTAAATGTTTTTGTGACTGTTGTACCAATTTTCCGAGTATAATACACATTGTCTAGATGGCACAGCGATATGGACACATTGGCTACCGTAGACTATAGTATAGGTCTTTTGGGATAGAAAAATGAAACGTCTCTTTTTGTTTAATATACTTACTACATTTTATGAGATACTAGTTGTTGCCCGCGACTCCGCCCGCTTGTATATCGGGTATCGGTTATTTATCGCGGCAAATAGTAGCCTATATGTTATTCTGATATATAAGCTATATTACTTTAAAGTTTCATGCAAATCCGTTCAGTAGTTTTTGTGTGAAGAAGTAACAAACATACACACAAACTTTCGCCTTTATATATTAGTGTGACCTACAAATCTTATCTTAATAATATATATCCTTAAGTTCGACGCGTCATGGTCACCTTTATTGGTCGTGCGTTGCTTAAGTTAAGGTTTGCTTTTTTGGTAAATCTAGTCTAACAATGTTTTGAACTTCATATTAAGCAGGCAAAGCCAAGAGTTCATAGTGTAAACATTCCAGTTTAACATCTGTGTGCATCACATGCATAATAAGTTACTTAAAGCATACTAAAATAACACGATCATCAACAGAATCTTCCGATGGTTTGTCGGAAGGTCGCAGTGCCTTTCACGACGAAAGGTCTGATGTTTGTCAGTGTTCTGACTCCAAAATCTGAAATGCTTGGGCGCCGTGACTCCACGCCACAGCTTGGTATTTAGAAGATTTATGCGAATTATGTACATTGTAACATTTATAAATGTCAGATGTAGTGAAATCAAAAATGTATGCAATTGTGGCCACCAGGTAGATATCATTGCTTCTAAATAGGTAACTTTTAAAGATCAGTTTACGAAGTGGGAAAAAGTCTAGAAATAATTTAGCAGTATTTCTACAGTTTTAGAACTTTATTACGAGTAGATATTTTGACCTCTACTAAAATGGACACTAAAACACTAAACAAAACTAAACTAAACTAAAACACTGGCTAAACTGAGCTGTATTTAAGGAGGCTAATTATTTCATTATTTGATATCTTAACAGAATATCAAGTAAGGAATATTCGAGTAAAATCATTTAGGAGTTTTAATGCACCTTAGAATTAAATGATTCTTGGTCAATGCGAGTACCATATTTGATTAACCCACGAAACGAAACTTTTAACTTAATAATCATGTCTTTGAATTTCGTCTATTTCACTTACATGCCATCCATGTCCTTCCACGCGTTCTGAAGAGAAAATACCTAGAATACCCGTTCCTCCAATCATAATAAATACACATACAGCGTTTTTTTAATTTTAACGTCTTTCGTAATATTAAAAAACAAATCTCAATCTTTAAACAATAGTCTATATCACGTATGTATTCTGGTATAAAAGGGAAGTCGAGAGAGCTGCGCGATAAGCACAATAGATCATTTAGACGGCTAATCTTGAGAAGGATAATTTACTATAGCGAAAATGTGCGAAGTACAAACCTATTAAGTTATGTGAGGCATAAATTTAATACTTTCTCTGTGCATTTCTGTTTTCTAATTTCGTATTACGAAGACGAGTATTATATAATCGTCTTTGTTTTGTAATCGTGTGCCGTTTGTGGATAAAAGATTTTTGGTTGACTGCACGTTTGGCCTAGTGGCTTAACGGTCACCACGCCGTTTCCTACTTCGCCAAGTGTCGTGGGTTCAAATCCCACATAGGACAACACTTTGTGTGATCCACAAATTGTTGTTCTGAGTCTGGGTGTTCTTTGTGTCCGTTACATGTATGTTTGTAAAGTCCCCCGCGACACAGGATTTATTCCTAGTGCGGGCGTTGTCTTTTTAAAAATAAAATAAAAAAATATTTTTAAATATGTAGATACATGAAGCTGCCCTTGACCGAAAAAATACTGAGAGACAATTCTAACAAGCTGAATGAACGAGTAACACTGTTTTGAAAACGGTTATCTTACTAATTGTATGAATTTATAACAATTATAGATACAGTTACAGATCAGAAGTTATAAATCAGTTTGTTTGTTTGCAATTTCGGCCTAATCTATTGGAACAGTTGAAATAATAATAATAAGCCCAGTTATCGAGAAAGTCTATATATCATCACTATACGACCAAAGGAGTGAAGTTTCATTAAAAAATGTTGCAAAAACGGGGTGAAATTGTTCCATTGCAAATGTTAATAAAACCAAACGGGAAATATATCCTGTCAAATGAAATAAAAAAATTATAAACGAATTTACAAATGATGGAAGGAATGTAAGGTAACAAACTATTACTCTTTTTTTTAAGGTGGATAAAAAGAGAGAAAGTGAAGACAGTTAAAGTAACCGCGTTTTTCTTCCATAAAATTCGGTAATAGCAAAGCATCTTATTTATAGCATTTTAAGTGTAACGCTAATTCATTAGAAGGTCGTAGAATAAAATGGTTTTGTGACGGTGGCTTTATCCTCATTCTCAGCGGTTAGTGACTGTTGAAATCGAAGATTTCAAGGCTATCATTATGATCTTGACACTCATTGAATACTAATTAGACACTCGCTAGTTGTGTGCTACGTAATGACATGACATACTTCTCACAGAACTGCAATATGACTGCCAGAAGAAATGTAAACACTTTTTCAGTGTTTTGCTAGTCTTGGTGCAGACGAGAGCACTTTAGAAGTCTACAGTGCTTACAACTTTACAGTCCCTTAGCCCGACGACTGTCTGGGTGATTTTTAGTGAAATGCCATATGCTCCTGCGTTTCCAAGAGCCGGTGACCCAAAAGGTTTTTTAAAGAAACATCACCGAAAATTAAAAGCTGTAAAAGAAAGCAAACAAACCACAAACAATTTAGTGATAAAGAACCTTTCTATGTATCGGTGCAATATCCGAAATGTTTTAATACCATCTCTACGTCAGGTTGTCGCTGTCGAATAACTGTGGTAGTTTTTTTAATTAGGTTATTTCTTTAGTGGTAGCGGTGTTAGTATTTATTTTTTAGTTGATTTGAATTGTTTCCTAAGTACGGGATGTTACATTAAGTTGCAATAGCTTTATATCGCTCACTTGGGCAATATGCAATTCGTCCATGTAAATACCAAACAAAGAGGTTTCATCACGGTTTCTGTTTATTGTTGCTAATGGGAATGCTCTTTGCGTTATAATTGGCTATACATCAATTTGGTGTTCAAATGCTTTGCAATTATCGTGTTTCTATGGCCCCAGAATTCATTTAATTTCTACATCATTTTGTAAATTGTGGAAGCCTGGTACTGCCTCCGCCAACTCTAACAAAAAAGTATAAAAAAGGCGCAGTCGAGTATGAAAAGGATTTCTCAAAGCTATTTCAGGCATTTTCGACTTGTAGAAGTTTCTGTGGTGATAAATCAAGTAGACTTAATTTTCAGAGACCAAGAGTGCATAATTTAACAAAGTGTATAAGTTCAACTAGAAGCCATACTGAAAGAAGTAGTCACTACTAAGTCAAAATTCCTTGAATTTGCCACTAACCCTCCATATTTTAAGATACTTGTAGACACACAAGTTTTGAATCTTAGTTTATAAAGCGTCTGTACTTATATACTTCTGATGATCAATATGGTAGCTACGTATCATGAACTGCACAGGCAGAACTCGACGGGAACATCACATATACACGAACTTCAATAAAGCATTTAATTTATAAAATGTTTTTTTTTGTATACACTGTAACATTAAAATAGTAAAATGAAACAGTTCATAAGAGCATTATTTAACACTAAACTGAATTCAAGATAGGCACGCTAAGAAAATCGATCCCTAATTAAGTTTGAACCAACCTTGAGAAAGCATTTTTAAATCAGATGCTGGCATATTGCCAAGATAATTTAATTAAAGGAACAAATTCTTTAGCATACGAGGGTTTCAATTCTTAGCTAATTGATTTTCTAATGGACTTCTAATTAAGTTCCTTATATAAGGAACTTTTATTTACTTAAGGCGCAGAACATCAAAAACAATTTTCTTATTCGAATTAGAAGTAACGTTAATATATCTATATATTAGGTCTTTACCTATGAAATTGCCGTTTTGTATGCAATAAGTGAAAGTACTTATTTTTTCAAACTTTTTTATTTCTGTTATTCGAAGTAACCACCCATGCAATCGACGCGTCTTTGCCAACGCATTGGCAGTTTATTGATACCCTTCTTGTAAAAATCAGCTAGACGGGAGGCAACAAACTCTTCAATGGCATTTTGTACTGCCTCTCGGGAATTGAATTTTTTACCCACTAAAAAGTTGGTCTAAATTTTGGAAAAAGTAATAGTCGGTAGGTGCAAGGTCTGGTGAGTATGGCGGATGAGGGAGAACTTCCAACCCCAGCTCTTGCAGCTTGAAGACGTTTGCAAAGATGCGTCGATTGCATGGGTGATTACTTCGAATAACAGAAATTAAAAGTTTGAAAAAATAAGTACTTTGACCTATTGCATACAAAACGGCAATTTCATAGGTAAAGACCTATTATATAAAAGCGAAATACCACTCACTTATTAATGACGAAATCTCAGAAACTGTAACACCTACAAACTTGAAATTTAGCTGGTAGGTTCCTTATAGGGTGTAGACATCCGCTAAGAACGGATCTTACGAAACTCCACCCCTAAGGGGGTAAAACGGGGGTTGGAAATTTGTATGAAAGTCCTATGTTTTTGAAGTAAGAGACTTGAAATTTAAAATGTATGCTCTATGTGGTGGTGTGGAGGGGTACTAATAATGGATCTTTAGAAATCAAGCCCCTTTTGGGGTTAAAACGGGGGATGGTAGTTTGGACGCAAACGAGGTTGCGTAGGTCAGCTAGTAGATAATATAGTTACATATCTATTAAATTTAATTATCATATCACGATATTTCTCACGATGCACTCCGAAACTATCTAAACGATTTTCAGGTTTTTAAAATGTGTTTTGATAGTTAATACACAGAGAGGATAGTTATCCGAGCATGTTGAGAAGAGAATTGGCTGAACGAATTGAACTAAGTTCCGTAAACGTTAAATGGTATTGAAAATCGGTTAAATGATCAAGAAACTGTCAGCCATAATACCGTTTGACTGTGGTAACATACATCCTCAGATAACATACATACGTTCTGCGTAAAAAGAGCTTTTATGTCTAATAATCTAACTACGACAAGTAGCTCATTCATTCTAACGATAAGACCAAACCTATGAGAAAACTATTTTTGAGAGATCGTTTTAATAATTTGAAATGGTAGACTAACGCACTGTGTAAGTTGGATTCTCATTTTCTGATACATACTTTTAAAAGTTCCGAGAAAAATATGAGCTTAGTTGGAAGTATAAATCAACTGAACGAGATTTTGACTCCAGTTTGAAAACTTATTTCAAGCAGCTAACACTTAACACGGAGTGGTAATAGCATCTATCATACAAGTTGCCAGCATAATTTTTATGATGGTGAGAGACAGACTGCACGGATGGCGTATAGTGGTTTGAGCGATCAACTTATTGCTTCCTGCTGCGCTAAGTATTGTGGGTTCTTGTAATCTATAAATTCTTCTTCTAAGTCTGAGTGTTCTTGTTTCCGTTTTAATAATATAATTATGTACAGTCCTCTAGACAGAAAAATAATAACAAAAAGTAAAATTGTCAGTGTACGTTCTGTTTGGTTGTGTGAGCATTTACGTACGAGTCATGTCTGTGTTTATTACAGTTGTGATAGCTCATGACGACGATGACACGACTCGTTTCGTTGATAATTGGAGCACAACCATCACGCAACGTTGCAAGGTCGATGTGAGCATGCATTTTTGTTTGTATATACATGCAAAGACTGTTCTAGATATTGACGCATTAAATTAAAAATTCATTACATTTTATGAAAATAAATATGTTATAAAATATAATTATTTACTAAAATTCTAAGATAAAAATTCGCCTTGAATCAACGTCCGGAAATTACAAAATAAATGCCCTATTATACTGCTGAGTGAAGGCGCAGACGAAGACTAGTCTACCATTAAGTTTACGTTAGTTCTAGCGATGTAAGCGGATGTACGATGTAAATTACGATTGACATTATGACCCCTGTGTGTTCACCAACAAACAACACTATTTTGTTTGCGAAATGTACTATAAAATGTTTTTTTTTTTATTTTATCTTAAAATCTACGATACATAATGAATAAATAATATTTTGCTGAGAAAACGAACAGTGACGAATGTAGCACATTATATTTCAAGGTTTATTTTTTATTCTTATGTTTAGCTACTTATTTCGCATTTAAATTGTTCTTAACGATCATTATACAATTATGAGACAACAGTTCTATACTAATTTGAATGCAAGTTATAACTACTAATGTTTTGGCGTATGTATACACACCCACGAGAGCTTAATACTACAACAAACTGTATGTCTGACATCAAATAAACGAGTTATTAATACATTCCCCCAAAGCATGTTAATAGCTAATGGTGGGAGGTTAGCAGCTACCAGCATAGTTCACGGTCGCAAGATGGGCTGAGCAATTTATAATGTCGGTGTGTAATCAGCAATCATAGTGCGAGCCATTAAACTCGTTTAACTCGGTCGGAAGTCAGACGTGGCTGACTCCTGCGGCTACGACACAGCACCAGTTTTACCGATATGTGCTCATACTTACACCCAATATGTCTTAAACTTTATCAATTATCGAGTAATGTGGCGAAGTTTCTCGGCCCGTCGAATACTTCACGCACTCTCAACTTCCCTAACTTCGCAGCGATAAGAAATACTTATTTTGGTTTCTGTTTGAGGTGCCAAGAATACAAATTGTCTAAAATTGCCAGATTTTCAAGTAACAGCAACTGGAGAACATGATTTGAAATTTAATTTTGGTTTCTGAAAACTCAGTTGTTAAATTTATACTTTGCTACGAACATGTTAGATTTCGACTCATTTAGTATGCAGATTTTTATGCTTCTGAATCTGACAGTTATATTAACCTTACTCATCCTCCTATTAGACACGCTACGATGTAAAAACAACGAGCTAAAAAAAAAGTACCTAAAGTATTCAGGTACTTAAATTTTTGTTGATTTATCCACACGATGTTCTGATTATGTTAGTTCGAGATGGATGGGTGATCGTGATTGTATCGGTACGCAAGATGATCAGTGCAAGATTGCTCACAATGAACTGTTCTATCATTGGCATCATAAACAGCCATAATAGGCCCCTCTTTAGCAAGGAGGCTTTGGCATTATGTCAATATCAATTGTATCTTTTAATTCGAAAAGGTTTATTGAAAAGTTCATCATTTTACATTGAAATTAATTACAAGCCTATGGAATTAACGATACACAAATATAATCCGTTTGTAAGTCGCGTCAGGTTTGCTTTCTCCTAGCCCGTGGCTGTTACGTAAACACTGTCGAAATACTTACATTGAGAAATAGCGTGAGATTATATCGTGGCCAAAAGTAGCATTTTTGATAACATTAATATTTTACTTCGTTATTTAACAATTGTTTCAAAATTGGGGTAGATTTTTCTGCACGGTTGGCCTATTGGTTTCAGCGGTCGCCAAGTGTCGTAGGTTCAAATCCCACGCGGTACAAAACTTTGTGTGATCCACAAGTTGTTGTCCCGAGTCTGGGTGTTCTTTGTGTCCGTTTCTTGTATGTTTGTAAAGTCCCCCGTGACAAAGGATGTTTATTCCTAATGCGGTTTCGAGTTTCTGAAGTAATGTGTTATACGAATATTTAGTTTCTGAAGTAACGAAACAGCCAAGCCATACATTTTTACTGAGATATAGAGTCTGTGATGTTAGGGTTGGTAGAGTTAGGGCATGTAGATTCAGAACCTTGGCTCTACATGAGAACTGATATCTTTTCACAGGTTAAGCCATATGCAGTCTTCTTGGCAACATTTTACATGAAAATGTTTTTGGTGGGATTCATCTTCTAAACTAGCTGTTGCCCGCGGCTCCGCCCGCGAGTATATCGGTTATCGGGGCAAAAAGTAACCTATGTGTTATTCTGATGTTTAAGCTATATTACTGTAAAGTTTCATCCAAATCCGTTCAGTAGTTTTTGCGTGAAGAAGTAACAAACATACACACAAACTTTCGCATTAACTTATATATTAGTGTCTAAATATATAAAAATGAATCGCCGAAATGTATGTACGCGCATAACTTCCGATCGACTGCACTAAATGGGATATGTAATTCTTTTTTCCATATGTTCATTCTTGTTAAGACAAGGTTTGTATAGAAGAAAATGAAAAGTTAACGGGAATTTTTTTTCGACCACGACTGCACCGTGGGTAGCTGAGGCGGGTATGAACTACTAAAAACAAGTTTTTCAGAAATTTAGACAATATTTACGAAAGAAAAATATAGCGTTACGAAGTTCGCTAGTTCGTCAGCTATTATATCATAAATATGATATTTAAATAACGAAGAAACCTGTTTTCGATTGTTCATCGAAAAGAGGTATGTTCGTTCGTTAATATAAACAACCTGATTAATTGCTGCCAAATACTTCGTTCACAGTTCTGTAAAGTAAAAATCATTTATTAAAGTCTCTCACTTTGTCTATACAAGTAATTTTGAAATTTCGTAATCGGATTTAATAAACGATAAATATTCATGCTATTTACGATTCATAAATAAAAGATTCTCTAAGAGGCTGAAATACCGCGGCATCCCTGTTTCGTTCAAACCAAATATCTAAGAGGACAATGAATAGACAGTTCGCCTCGGATCACCTGTCCAAGTGTCTAGACCGCTGAGGCGTCGTTTATCAACGTCACTCGGCAAGACTCGGAGAATGCTTGGAAGGCGCCCATTGTCCGCGTGTCCAGTCATCCCCTATTTTTAACCCGAAGGAACGAAAGCTCATCTACGATCTCTATAAGGCATTTCAAATAGTACCAAAATGTCCTTCCAAAAAAAAAGCGGCAAAGCAAATGTATTGTAATATTATCCGTAGGTTTCAGGAATGCTTTATATCACTTATGGTCTACACATTTCACATTTGCTGCGAAATTAGATAGTGTGATCGTCTTTTGTTCTTTGTTCTCACGCATTCGTATTGTTAGGAATATTTATTTTTGTAACAAATTCTATACATCATATTACTTTATATCCTCACAAATGTTTTTGTATTACGAAATTCTTCTGAAAGAAATAAGAAATTTTGTGCGACTTTACCAAGAAACTTAAAAAACATGTTCACCTATAACTAGTTATTATTTAAACTACCAAATTTTATCAGGTACTGATTACGACTATAATAACCGTTGTGTAGTAAATTTGTAAAATGGAACAGTGATAAAGTAATGCAACGCATTTATCACTGAATTTAAAAATACTTTAATTACAAGTTATTTTAAGCAACCTGTTGGTACTTAAATAGACAGTTCATAGTTGCCTTTTTGACGTGAAAACGTCTAATAAATTGATGAACGCTGGCTGCATGCACGAAAAAGGATGACTCATTGTCCTGTTACCTTCATTGTCCCGTTACGTTCATTGTCCTGTTACATTCGTTGTCCCATTGCGTTAATTGACCTGTTACCTTCATTGTCCCGTTACGCTCATTGTACATCGTTGTATCATTTTATCAATGTTTTGTTATGACGTTGTCACTTGTGAGTCACGTTAAACTATCGTCCGTAAACCGACTTTACAGACAACCAATTTTTTTCTATTTAACTGTTCTAGCGAGATAAAAAAAACCGGTAATTCTTCGTGTATACATGCCTCGAAAGATGTTCATTCCTGGATCTAAACGGAATACCTACTAAAAGTATTTGGGTTCATTTTTTAGGCCCGCGCCTGGTATTAAAGCAGCAAAAGATAGGATAATGCGACGCTTCTGTGGAGATTGTCTTTTAAAACCACTAATACTATAAAGACTGTTAAACCCTCTTAAAGAGAAAATGAAAATGGGTACAAACTGTCGGTATTTTGCGAATAGGAAAAAAGGAAACTTAAGTGAGTCACATTTTTATGGGACTGGTTCTAGAATTGTTCTGTTTCTGAAGTTGAAAATCATAAAAAAAGAAGTATTTTACAAGCTTTTTATTAACTTGCAATGTATGTATGTATCCTTGTATGTTCGGGTGGAATCTTGCAACTCAAATTGAAGCAGATATCTTCAACCGATTTTGCTGAAATTTTGTAAGCATATGTATACAGCGTGACAATATAATATTATAATGACACAGAGCTGATCTGATGCTGGAGCTGGAAGGTGGCGATAGGAACTCTGTAAAGAAACGTCGCAACATCATCAAGTTTGGATTCGTTTGATTCGTCTCGAGGCATTCCAGTAATAGCTTGTTTTTAAAAAGCTTTTTAATTTAATTTCTATTGTTTTACTTTTGGAAAATATCTGAAATATGCTAAGTTTTTTAATCCCTGGCAAAATTTTTGTGTAGTGTTATACCTAATTACTTGTTCATTTTTATTTATCCTATAATATCTTCTATTACTATAAATGTGAATGTAAGTTTGTTACTCTTTCACGCGAAAACTACTTTACCGATCATCATGAAACTTTGTACACATATTCTTGGAGGTATAAGAAGTAACATAGGATACTTTTTATTAAATGCAAGCGAAGCCGCGGGCGAAATCTAGTAATCTTATAAATAAATTGCTGCTCTATTTACAGTTTCTCTATTCGCTATAAAATGCCGGATGTATCCTCTGCGATTTTTTTCTGTCCTAGTCTTGTATTCACACATTCACATGATGCTTTCAATCGTTAAAGTTACACGTTCTTCAACTCTCTAACAATTAGCTAGTTACTTGTTGTCTCATTTAAGTTGTACACGCTCGAACAATTCACCAAGTGTGTAGGAGAGTGTCGCAACTTAGGGCGGAATTTGTTTAGCGTGTCAATGGCAGTTCTCGGCTCCTTCAGAGCAGTTATTCACTCTCCAAGTCAGCACAACTTTATTGTGCTGTGTTGCATTATAATGGTAGCATTTCCGCATGCACCCAACGTATCTATTTATTTACAACATCGACGTTGCTTGCTTAGTCATATTTGAACTTCAGCAAGTCGTGTCTGTGAAATGTAGTGTAGTGAAGTGTAACGTAATGAAATGTATCGCTTGGTATAAAATATGTGGAGGTAGTATTTTTGTTTAATGTTACGAATAATATGGGGCATATTTATTTGTCCGAAATATTTATTTGACCCTGTTTCGAAAATCGAACTAAAATGGAAATTTTAAAAGTCAATAGGCACATCTATATATTAATACGTATAGAAACAAAATCTTTGTACCCTTTTTTATGCGAGCGAAGAAGTATGAAATTTGGCACAGTTAAAGTTTATACGGAGTTCCGCAGCAGCAAGTAACATAATATAATTTTTATTTTATTTTTATATTTGTGTTGATTTAATAAAAGGTAAATTGCAGGTTACGATTTATGACGTATTTAAAAAAAAACTACTTACTAGATTTCGTTCAAACCAATTTTCACTTCCAAAGTGGTAAAATGTGTGTCCCTCCCCCGGACACACACATTTTATCACTTTGGAAGTGTCTCTCGCGCAAACATAGATAGTATACCACACGTATGGGTTTGATGAAAAAAAAATTTTTGAGTTTCAGTTCTAAGTGGAACCCCCAATTTTTTTTTCTATTTTCCTGTGAAAATCTTAATGCGGTTCACAGAATACCTCTAATTACCAAGTTTCAACATTATAGTTCTTATAGTTTTAGGCAAAAAGTGGTTGTGACATACGGACGTCATCATAGATCGAAACAAACATACGCTACAGCATGTACTGGATTGTCAAGGTAAATTAGGTGAGAACACCAAAATCTACTGCCTGCTTGTGTCGATCTATAACTTCCAATTTCCTAATTGCGTAGAGCCTTATGAGAAGAATACTGGCAAGGAAACTCATGGCCACTCTTTTTAAAAGAGTGTATGTATTTACAAAAAAAAGTATTAAAATCTCTTCAGATATACTCCTTGGGGATATAGGATAGGCCAGAAGTATGTGGTGATTTCACAAAAAAGCACCCAAACGGGACTGTAACCCAGAACTGCAACAGCAAGAAAAAGTTATCGAAAAGATCCGAATAAAATTAAATCGAATAACCAAATTTTTCTCTTATACCCATAAACCGCAGTGACAATATGACATCATAACATTTTATCCACTTTCACTTCAATTAGTGTCAGTATTCGGTTGGAAATTCACATTCGATTTCGATATTACAGTAAACCGGATACAAGGTATATCTTAAATTGTTTTATCCTTCCGATGAAATAAGTGGCTATTTATTAGACTTCTTGGACACAAGAGATCCTTACAACTAAAAGATATTAACAAGATAACTCTCAAGAAAAGATATTAGCAATAGACGGCAATTGTATTATGACAATGCACTGTACCATAGAGCAATTACACAGTTGGTGCCATTGTCAGGAATCGTTCGCTCTCGGTCCTTTTTCCCATTCACTCAACGGTGAAATGTATGGAGATTGATTTTGGTCGTGTCGTTGGATATCTATTCTTTGTCATGGGTATATTTCTTATTTCTGATTGAGTAAATCGTGAAACAGTTATTACGGGATCTTTCATAAAATGTATGTTTGACCTGCGAACGTACCCGCTGAACATTGATAAGACTCGAATTAGATTCTTATCGCTGACTGGGCATTTGAAGTCTTCAGGTACCAAAAGTGTCTCTGGCGTGAAACATGCTTCGTTGCAATGTGTGAAATATATATGTAGGATAACATAATCATATTACAATAAGCCCGAATCAGCATTCAAACCACGTCTGACGCGGTTACTGAAAACTCGACCTGATGGCTCTTTTACAAAGAAAAGATAAATACAACTGTCCCACGCGCTGGTGCTAACCATAGATATGCTAATATTTGAAACAAGTGTTTCGTTTGATACTCAAAGACGAACGAATTATTTTGATCATTGATTCCGTATTGTTGTCGACTGTTGGACCATCATAATGCTGCATTAAACAGCTTTTGTGAATAAGTGCAGCTTATACAGGAAAATGTTGTCATTGTACATACTGAAAAGTGTTCATATGAAACCTCAGGATTCAATTTTCACTGATCTGTGAAATTTTATTTGAAAAGATCTAAACTATTTCTCTATAGGTGATTTTCTAATACTAATAATGAAACTGATAGCTAATAATAAATTAAATTAAAAAGCTTTTAAAAAAAAATGGAATGCCTCGAGACGAATCAAAGGAGTCCAACCTCGATGATGTTGCGACGTTTCTTTACAGAGTTCCTATGGCCACCATCCAGCTCCAGCATCAGATCAGCTCCATGTCATTGTAATATTGTATTGTCACGCTGTATACATATGCTTGCAAAATTTCAGCAAAATCAGTTGAAGATATCTGCTTCAAAATCAAGTTGCAAGATTCCACCCGAACATACAAGCATACATACATACATTGCAAGTTAATAAAAAGCTTGTAAAAATAGACTTGTGCGACTTGTTCATTCAATACTCCAACAAAATCTATTGTTATTCCATATGTTCCAAACTTTTTGTATTCTGTTTGGCGTTCAACCTGAACGTGTACCTAAAGGTTTTTTCGTTTTGTTGCAATTAAAGTCAAAACGATCTATATACAGTATATTTCGTTTGAGATTCGTCATATTATGTTTAAGGCACCGCTGCATGGGCTCTTTAATAACATAAATTTTGCTTTTGCTGGATCGTCTGTTTTTGCTCGTCACAAATTATTTTTTATATTTTCACCGTATTTTTTTTTACTAACTTTTCAATTGTTTTAGGTAACAAAGTTTTGTAAGTTAATTAAGTATTTAAACTCAGTGGTGGTTACTTTGTTTATTTGATAACTGTTATGATAAATATGACATACAACGTTCTAAAAATCTAGTTTATAGAGAGCTTGTAGGACTCCTTACTTAATGGCTTTACTACAGCATTCGAATGCAAGGTTATAAAAATATTTATATATTCAAAACAGAGACCTACACCTACCTACAGTATTTTTCTTTACAGTTAAAGTTATATCCTTAACTGAACTTCATCCGAAACTTCATGTATTCAAATGTTACATAAAAATAATATTCATAAGTAAAATCGTTATATTTTGAACAGTGCTGAGTGTGCTGACTAAACAGCTATCAATAAATTTAATGTAATGCAACTCCGTTTCTGCACATTAAATTATAATTACAACTTTGTAAATTTGCTGCTTCTCAAAGCAGCCATAATTATTTTTAATTATAGAGATTACAATGACTCTATAAAGTTCGAGTTACAGTGTAATAAGTACTAATAAAAAAGTTGTGATGGCAATTTAACTGCGAGACTGTACGGTCCGGATAGGCACTTAATCAAAGAAAACTAAAATGTTTCAAATAGGTATTTGGATTTTATTTGTTTCTTGAGTCTCGAAAGTTTAAAAAGAGCAATCATTGTCGTTTTTTCTTCAAAATGTTTTTGTTGTAACGCTCATTTTTAATTTATCGTTTCTACTTTTGACGCATGTGTCATTGGGTTAATAGTATATCGCAGTGTAGATAGACATTTTTGGTCTAGTGATTAGTGATTCCAACTGTTAAGCCAGAGCATGTGTTTTCGATTCTCAGTCTAATTGTTACATTGATTTCCAACTAACTATTATGTATAAAATGTTCAATTCAATTATAGCAAATAATTTAAAACAGTAGATGTACTGACAGCAAGCCGAATATCATGCAATTATTTCGAGGCATTGACAACTCCTACAGCACTGATATAGATTGATAGGCACAAAAAAAGAAGGGTTTCATAACGTTTCATGACAGTGGTTACGGCACCGTGTGAGCTCATACAATAATAATGTTACTACATCAAGCAACCTTTAAAGTAATCTTATGTAATAAATCAGTGTACTCCATGTATGACCTTTAACTTTATACCTATGTACCGTTGAACTAACTTATACATAATTATTTTGACTACAGTCCCACAACTTCGTGTAGCCGTATGTTAATTCTAAATGTCAGTTGACGTCATATCAAATTGCGATTAGGCGGGAAAATCGATAGATAGTGAACATCGAACACCCGGCCCCTAAACGATTTGATCGTAAAAGGCGCTCCGTGCCAAGTCCCAATTACGAAACTCTGACTGAGTGGCGCCGTCAGTCCGGTTCTTCATTAAACGTTCTCATCACTAATAGCACCATTCACATGCTCATATACTTGCTGAATCTGACAACAGCAGTGATTCGTAATTCGATATTGTCAGCCGCAGAGCTGACCCGATGTGTAACTGTAACACAATTTCAAATTCTTTCCTGACTATTATGTAGAGTTTTACTGTAGTGTTTAGGCTTTATTTCCTTTTGTATAGCCTAGTTAAGTACTAGGAAATAGTTTCTTAGATGGGTTACTAAGTTTGTTGTTTATTTGTTTGCTACTTGATTATAAAATGCTTGGAACTTTTGACATTTTATAGTCTTCTAATAGATTGCTCCTTAATGTATGCACCACAACCTTACCTCTATAGTTAATATTATATGAAATGATGCCTGCATTAGAAAAGACTGTTATAATTTAATGTGTATCACTGCTTTCAAAATATTTGGTGTGCAAAACAGATTGTCATCTGCGGTAAAACATACTTTAAATAAATTGTATACCTATATAATAGAATGGCAGTAGCTATATATGACCCATCATAGCTTGATCTATATCTACTGCCGTGGAACTCAACGTACGAGTAATCCTCAAAATCGGCTGATCAACTAAAAAGTTTAGCTCGGATATACAAAAAAATACCAATAAAGGTAAATTGAGAACCTCCCCGTTTTCGAAGTCGTTAAAAGAGTAAAATTATTTCATTGTGAGTAATTACTTTCGGCCGCTCTGAGCAATTTCGTGACGTTTATGTGAATCGCTGCGTGGAGGGTCATTTAAACCATGACTATTATAATTACTCTAAATTGCAATCACTGTTATTTTTTTTACTTTATTACTGTAAACGCTAAACTTTATTCATGTGCATCTGCAAGAATACAAAATTGTTAATGTCTTAAGGGGCGCGTCCCTAAAAACGCGCGAAAAGGCACTTGCAGTTTTGCAAAACACAAACAACTCAATTCATATTTGACACTAAAAAAAATATCTCAGTAGTTTAATAAATCAGTCTACCAATCTACCGAGTGACATTTATAAAATAATTCTTTATTTTTGTGAAAAAAAGCCTTAACAAAGATCAAAATCATCGAAATCGACCTTTTTAATTAGCACACTCTGTCCTATTTCGTGCTCTATTTTAATTTTTTTTTTCTTATTTCGCGAGAAAAAAGTATGGAGGAAAGATTTACCGTTTTAGTTTTTTATTAATTCTCACCAAAAAGCCATAATCTAAGGCTAAACATCATTAATTTTTAGCGACAAAAGTTCCATACTTTTTAGTACGTAGATATCGTCTCCCGTAAATTGCAATAAAAAATTCAGTGCCCGCCGAATATTCAAGGTGACACCACGTCCGTTTGTAGTTCGCACTGAGCTCCATAATACGTAAATGACAAGTTTTAGGGTGGGTTGCCAGTGAGTGTCGAATTGTAACTGTTAATTTGTATTCTTGAATTTAATTTAATTTTTTTAAAGAATAATTTCAAAGAAAAATATTAGTATTTTTTATTAACACAGAACTTATTTTTTTTTTTTTTTTTAACTTGTTATGTATGTATATATCTAACTATATTTGTTAAGACGGAATCTTGCTACTCAATTTTGCAGATATCTTCAACCGATTATGTTGAATTTTTGTAGGCATATGTATGTATATAGCGCGACAATGCTATATTATGATGACATGGAGCTGATCTAATGTTGAAGCTGGAAGGTGGTCATAGGAACTTTGTAACGATGGAACCTATCGAGTTTGGAGTCGTTTGATTTGTCTTGACGAGTACTTTGAATACACTTTGACAGACCGAGATACTTTGAGAAATTGTTTTTAAAAAAGTAAAAAATTTTTTTTTATGATTTCTGTTAGAATTGAATAACTACTACAGAAATAATGAAATACCTTAAAATTACAGTTTTATTTTTGACTGCATAGTTGGTCTAGTGGTTTAAGTGGTTGGCTCGCCGCTTCCTACTGTATCAGGTGTTGTGGGTTCAAATCCCGCATGGGACAACACTGTGTGATCCACGAATTGTTGTTCTGAGTCTGGGTGTCCATTGTGTCCGTTTCATGTATGTTTGTAAAGTCCCCCGCGACACAGGATTTATTGGATATATACGGAAGTTGTCTTTTTTGAAAAAAAGACTAGCTGAGCCCCACGGTCTTACCCGTGATACTACACCAACCGCTGTTACTCCTTATATCATCAGCTACCTATCAGTAAAAATCCCGTCAAAATCGCTCCAGCCGTTCCAGAGATTAGCCGGCACAAACAAACAGACAGACAGACAAAAATTGTAAAAAAGGGTCCCATCTACACTTTACATCATTTCCATTATTATTCATCCCTTAAGTTCGAATTTAATCAATTGGTGAATTGTAAAACAATAGATGCCCTATCCCTTACATTATCTGATATCTGTAATCTATATAAATAAAAGAGGAAGGTGACTGACTGACTGACTGACATACCCAGAGATCAACGCACAGCCCAAACTGCTGAAGTTAGAATCCTGAAATTTTGCATGTAGGTTCTTTATATATCGTAAGTGAGCACTAAGAAATGAATTTTTGAAATTCCACCCCTAAGGGGGTAAATCAGGGGATGAAAATCTGTGTGGGCGAAGCCCCGTGTAAAAGCTAGTATTATATATTTAAGGAAGTTTCCATTTCAAAGTTTTACACTCTTAATATTAATTTTAAGACAAATAGTTTGTTTTTTAACCGTCTTAAAAAAGAAGGAGTTTATAAATTAACTGTATTTTTTTATTTTTTTACCCGACCACGGCAAAGCCAAAGGAGGGTTATGATTTTGACAGGCTATGTATGTATATTCATCTGTTCCCTCATAGCTCCTTAACTACTAATTAGAACTGGATAAATGAGGTATCGTTAGAAGTGTCTTGATCGTCCGCTGCTTATAGGCTATATGACGCGTCGCTCAATTTAATGTGGCGCCCTCTAGCCGACATAAAGTACTGTATTAAAAAATGAATTTGACATAAATATGCCGTGTTTGGTATCATCGGAAAGGGTGTTACTTGTACATTTCAAATATATATATAGGTATTATTAGCATTTGCTAGTGACTTTGTTCGTATTTATTCAATTTTTTTTATATTTCTATGTTAGGTATTAAAAATATACTTTGCATATAAATTATTATTATCACTACACCAAAACATTTTAAATAAAAAAAGTAAAAACTTAAATTAAAATAGAAACGTACCATAACTTTTAAAAACACGTGACTACGGCTTTTCAAAACTTGTTTCATACTTTTTCAGCGTCGTTTTTTGTCAAAAAGTGAAAAAAGTACGTAAGTAAGTAGGATCTATGTAGTAAAATTTAGTCAATATGAGCAATAAAAGCGATCAAAAATTATATTTTTAAGAAACATTATGTTCCATTAATATAACATATATCATACAAATTTTATTTCATAACATAGCATTAAAATCCGTTGATTACTGTAAAAGATCTGACAGATAGCGCGAGCGACTTAATTTTATACTGTGTAAAAATATATTATTTGTCCATGAAATGAATTAAAAATGAATAGGTACACTTGAACCCCATTCTCGGCCGTTGACGAGTTACTTAAAGCCCGCGGGCTTTCCGATATGACTAAGATACATTGCGTGCTTTGTAGGACATTTTAAACATTCTTCAAAAGCGAACAGTTAATGAATATGTAACTAGAAGAAAAAACCGAAAGTAAATTTATTAGTTGCCAGGGTTAGTATGCAACAGTGCCCGATGCGTTTGTGTGCATGTAAAATATGAATGTGGGTGTTCAATCACAAATTCCCACGCTCAAGGACTACAGTCTTAATTAAAATGCTGTATTTAATGTAAATGTCATTGACCTAATTGTTTTATCCCTCTAAAGCATACTCATGTTGACACATCTACTCGTAATCTAGAATATCTCTAGCTGTGATGTAGACAAAAGAATATCTACTGATCATAATCTTTTAATTTAACGCAAGCAACATAAAAGTGACTTGCGCTGTTACTTTTATGTTGCTTGTGTTTAATGATTGCGAATTTTTTTGTTTGTACAGATAGTATAAAGCCGGCGTATGTCGTAGCCCGGATAAATTAAAAATCGTAATCCTTGTCATTATGGCGCTTTGTTGACAAATTAGATTAGTTTTATTGAAATGAAGCTTTATGAAACCCCAAAGCTTTATGAAACCCTAAAGACATCCATTATTGCTCTTTGAAGTAATGATTATTTTTGAACTGTAAGGCTCTCAAATATTCGCCAAATGTGCTACAGTTTGCCATTTTACTTATGCCAAATTTAAGTAACTCAAGTCTTAAGGATCGCTTTTCAAGTGAGAGATGTACGTACATATATTGGTGTGATTGAGTGAAGTTTAATCTTTTACGAGTACTTGCTATATTTGTCAAACATAAAATAATCACGAGCTAAAGACGCCTCGCGACCTACTTCCGTTTTACTTAAGAAGTGCGCCGTTCAATCGATGGGAAATAACTTAGTGTACCCTTGTGCCGTAGCGCAGTTCGTTGGGTTTGCACGTATTTACGTTACCGTAATCGGGCGCTAATATAACCTCAGTAATCCTTTTAAATACAAATTATTTTAAGATTTGATCTTAAAAGCATTATTAAACTAATGTTATTTTGGTTTTTGTTTATTCGAAGACTTGAGTGTATATATCAAGGTTGTTTCCCAATTTTTAGATCGAAGTTCTGGTTTAGTTTTTTTATATTTGCCACAATGACACTTAGTTTTACATTTAGTTAGACATAATTTTGAAAGACTGAACACAAGTTCTCAGAAGTTTCTAGCCAACTGAGCATCGTACAAGTAAGAGACAGATAAAGGAACTAGACTATTAGCCCATGTTCAGATGACGAGCGTTCAACGCGCGTTTTGCTAACGCGCGTTTACAACTACATGTAATTTGTTCTAGGCGTACACATGCTAACGCGCGTTTTTACATGGAGTTAGCAAAACGCGCGTTGAGCGCTCGTCATCTGAACATGGCCTTACGACTACTAAATCGGAAGAAACTAGAATAACTTTAAATATTTAAATATATGAAATTAAGGCATTAGATATCGTATTATTATACTTAAATAAGTATTAAAACTGATTTAATCGTAAAATAAAGTCGACATTAGATTCGAGGAGTTCCTTCCTGGGGTACAGCCAAGCAATAACTTCACCTGTGGTTGTTGTAATAAACACTGTGTTTAGTCTTAGGGTTGATGCAGTTCAATTCTGACATACTACTTCCTTGAGCTCCGGTAAGACCACAAAAAAGTCAATGTTTAAATATCTTTATTTCTCTACTAGCCGACCCGTGCCCACTGCGTTGGACGTTAACAGCCTGCTTTTCTTTGACTTGATTTACAAATACTATTATTTTGAACTGATTTTTTTGTTCAATCATAATAAAATATGGCCTATGTCACTCCTGAATAGTGTTGCTTACCGTTAGTGAATGAATTTTCAGGATCAGATCATTACTTCCGAAGATTACCCCCTACAACCATACAAACAAAGTTAGAAACCTACCTCTTATATAATACTAGCTGACCCGGCGAACTTCGTACCGCCATATTTATATACAATAATTAGCAATAAATTAAAATTGCGACTATAATTTGAGATTTAAACTATCCTATCTCTCAATTTGGATCGAACTGCACATGGTGTGCAAATTTTATTATAATCGGTTAAGTGGTTTAGGAGTCCATTGAGGACAAACATTGTGACACGAGATTTATATATATTAAGATTATAAAGAGCTAAGGTTTCTGACTTTATTTACTAATATTAGTATAGATAATACAAACAATTTCACTTAAAATTACATTATTTAAAAAAAATCCTAAACGATATACCCAGAAACGAAAATAATATATATCTCAGCATATCTCTTTATACCTATTCACTTACATAATGAACATTTGTGAAACAGAACCTAACCGTACTAGATCTTATAACGCCAACATTTGATACATTATTACTGTTGATATTTATCGTTACAGTTTCGCAACATTAGAATGTAAAGCTTGCAACTTACATTCACCAGTTTGAATTGCTATTTAATTTAGTACTTTGAAAGTGCGTTCATGTAACTGGTCTAGATGTGAATAATAAACCTTTAAGTTTGTTGGAGACTCGAAGTTGGAAAGCTAACGTATCCACATTGTTAGCTAAGCCAAAAAATAACAGAGACAAATAGTTGGTTTAATTTCATTTCTTGTTTTGTATTTTATTTAAGTACAAAGGTACATTGTAAATTAAAAATAATGACTTATACTCAAAGAAAATTAAAGTTTATATTGTGTTTAATAATTTTTTTTTATTTAAATTAATGACGTTTACTCAAAAAAATTTTTTGTTGTTGTGTGAAGCACCATTGTGAGTAAACTATTTATAGTCTGTTTGAAATTACTAGCCTTCATTGGGAACACGTAAGCGGCTTAGTAATTTTATTTTATTCGGAAAGAATTATATCCCTGTGTACAATTGAATTGAAATGCATACAATATATAGGGGTTGTTGACACAGACCTAAATCTTGTGCATTCTTTCTTCATTTGAAACAGTTTAAACTTTGAAACAGTTGAGGTAGAAAATCTTTATTTAAAAATGTTTGCTAGGCAAAATAGCGACACAACAACACATAAAAGAAGTTATCACTCCATATATCAGGCCGCAGCTGTTTTACAAAGTGACAACATGGTGGGTGTAAGATTTTGAACCATGAATTGGCACGGATGGCTGGACCTGCGCCCGTTCGCTGTACCATATCTCACCTTGCTCGTTGTTAATGCTACTGTACCGTTGTACACCCCTTTACCATCCATTTATAAATAAAGAGTTAAACTTCATACGAGATTTGGCCCGTAATAGCCGCCAGGTCAATTTAAAAGTTTTTGATGTTCTGACGGCAAGTTTTCTGAAGACATGTTGTCTAGACAGATAACCAATAAATTGTTGTAGCGGAAAAGGCTTTGTGTTAAATAATAGAAATTATATTTGTCAAAGATTTTAGTTTGATGTCAGCAATGTGGCAAATCAAATCAAATCAAATCATTTATTTGCTTCGAATGCATGTAGTTACATAAATAAGGTCTTTAGTACTGTGTTAGTTTCAATACATTCTGCCATATAAGCATGCAAAAATTAATGTCATATAAAATTAGTCATGTCAACATTAAATAATTAATACTAATATACAATCGGATTAAAAGAATTCAAAATCATACATAGTGATTGATATATAAAAATTAAATTAATGCGAGTCCAATACCATTATTAAATTTGATATGTCAGAGCGTTAAATAGTTAAATAAGTTACAATTTGTCATTAAGATAACATATAACGGAATAATAACATTTGTCAAGTAATAACATAGTCAAACACTTTTTAAATTTTAATATATTTTGATTTTTAATAATTTCGGGTATTTTATTATAAATCATAGGACCCATACACATGATGCTTTTTGTTAATAAAGCCGTTTTATATCCTCCATGGTTAAGTACATTTTTATATTTACTTCTTAACTGTGCTGAGCGTTTGCTAGTCTCTGACATCGTGGAAAACAAGTTCATATTTGTTTTAACAAAAACAGCTACTTCCAAAATATATAAACAAGGAAATGTTAATATTTTTAGGGACCTAAATACTGGCACACAACTGTCAGTCATTTTTAATCCGAACATAGATCTTATGCAACGTTTTTGAGCCTTAAATATACTTTCTCGTTGGTTACAGTTACCCCAGAATATAATGCCAAATCTTAAAATTGACGATACCAGACCATGATATGCCATCAAAAGAGTGTTTGTATTCACTTTTTTTGAGAGACTGTAAAGAACAAAGGCAGACGTGCTTAATTTTTTACATATGACCTCCGATTGCTGTTTCCATGTTAATTGGCTGTCTATTTTTAAGCCTAAGAACTTTGTATCCTTTACTTCATTTATTACTTTGCCATTGTAGCAATTATTTAAGGTTTCGTTTTGAATACGCTGATAGAAATGCATTACATTGGTTTTTTCAAAATTTATAATCAGATTATTTATATTCATCCAATGTATTATGTCCTCTAAAGTATTATTTACGTCATTTTCAAAGAGTTTGGGATCTCGACATTGAATTATGGCAGTACTATCATCTGCAAACAGTATCATCGGCTGTTTTGTGTGTCGAGGGAGATCGTTGATGTACACTAAGAATAGGAGTGGTCCAAGAACACTTCCCTGGGGGACACCATACTTTATTAATCTACAGCTTGATTTAAAGTGCTCTTAATTTTTATTGTTCCTATTTATTTTCGATACCACCGTGTATTGTCGACGATCAGTCAAGTATGATTTTATCAAATTTAAAATGTTACCTCTTACGCCGTAGCCATAAGTTACGCCGTGGCCAAGTATTATACCTACACCAAAGTCAGTTATAGATTACTGATCGATTGTAATGATTACGACTGCGATGCGACTCAAGCCAGTCAATGTTTCATGCATTTAACGCAAGTCAGATCAAAGTGTAACGACGCAAGATGAACAATCGTGTAAACATAATGATATTATGACCTCACACCGGTGTCAAGCAAATCCCTTGTTTATCACCGGGTGAGCGATGTCTCCGGTGATCAAAAATTTCTAGTGAAGATGAAGGGGGTGCACTAAAAGGGTGGGAAGGCTATTGTGTCTCTTAAGGTGCAGGTGTCTATGGGCGTGTGTCGAATGCCATCAGATGACGTTTGGCATTAAAGCACCAAGGTGACTTTCACATACAGCACTGATCGGCACGGGAATTTCTATATCGCGATACAGGAGTAAAAGTTACTATGTAGTTCGGTGTGTCTTCGTTAGATGGAGCTGTTGTATGTTTTGTTGCCGTGTGTAGAAGTAGCCACAGCATAAACAACTTTGATAATTTTTTGCCTTTGCATCTTAATTTACTTTACAATTGTCAGGCGATCAAATTATTAGTCATTGTATATATGTATATTCCTTGAACGTTTCGTCAAACGCCAACTTTATTTGAAGTACGGCCCCGGGCCGCAGTAACTTGTGATCAGAGTTCTGACTAGTTAGATTGCGGCCTTAATCCAATTTGATCTTCATGAACTACTGTTGATATACGACCCACAGGGGTCGTTTCGAAATTAACTATTGCTTCTAATGTTTGCATGTTTGTTCCTTGTACATATAATGACAGATGTTTGATTTATATATATTCGTATTGATGAAGATTTGGTACAACAGTTTTCTACTTACAGTTATCCCATTTGCAAGCATACTATACAGTTTATAGAATTGTTTTAAAAGTAATGATTAATTATTTTTAAAATTTTATTATTTCAGGAATTTTAAACGGTTTACTTCTAAATATAAGATTGTACAGTATTTGTTTTAACAAAAGTTATTACATTAAATTCTATTTACAATATAGATATCGTTAGAAAATTCCTCAATTTGATTGTATGAAAACTAATCATATTACGGAAAACATGACTGTAATAAGAAATCGAAGCCAGCGAATGAAGCGTCATTCACAAACTTTTATTGAACGTTGTTCGTAATGCTTGTAAATAATAATTCACTCATTCATTAATCTGTTTTATTCATTCTTTACGGAGTGCGAATGAAATTAACGATGTAATGTATGGACATAAATTTCATATAACTTTATCTCGATGCTATATGTAGAACGAGTTAGAAAAATGCAACATAGAGTGTTCTGACGAGATTTTCCAACTGGTCCCACCTTATCCCTTGTTCTACACGAAAACGTGTTTCCCTCCTACTATGATCCCAGATCTTTGAAGCGGAACGTGAAAAAGTAGTATGCCGCCATAGCACGAGTCACCATGCTGCATTCGCAATGAGTATGGTTGCTGCCACTCTTGGCTTTATTAATGCTTTCCATCAGGCAGAGTAGAGTAACTTTGTAGACATATTAAAAATAACAAAAGTGCCTGGTACCACGGGCTTGATACTGGTACCACGACCTTACAGAAGATGGGCGTTAAACAATTCTTTTGTTGCTTTTTTATACCATGAAAACAGAGATGAGAGTATTTTGAAAGTCAATTTGATATTTATCAAATTGAAAGAATATAAATATAGGATGGGATTGTACAGCGAAGCAATGGATAAGGTTCAATAACCTTTTTAGGTTTTGTCCCAGTAGACATCCTAATTGTTGAAATAGTTACGTCGAATTGATCTCGAGCCAATTGCGATCAATCAGTGTTCGTAATTAGTTCAAGACTACCAATATTAATTAATTGTGTTTTGGTTCGATTCAGTATAAGCTCTATAATTCTTGAGCATTGCTTCTGACAGCTTGCCTGTATTTAAACTTGTAAATCATTCAGAAAACTTTTACGTTAAAAATATTTGTTTTTATATCAAGTTGAATTAAGCTGTTAGATTTTCGGTATCTATGCCTTATTTTATTATTACTGAGACGATAACTATCGGTGTATTGGCATTGTCCTGGAAAGAAAACGCTTTTTAACCGACTTCAAAAAAGGAGGAGGTTCTCAATTGTCGAATTAAGGAAAGATGTTCTCGATCGTTAGAGATTTCATTAAGTTAGTCTTTTTTATCAATAACCATTTCTTTATTTCTGAATCAATCGATAATGTACCGTACAATCACGTTTTAAATTTGAATTCTTCTCGCTGTGATAAAATTTGTGATAAAAGATTATTGATACTTCAAAATTTGTAGATGAATTTGATTCACAATTTACTTTCACCTTCTTTTTTACATTAATTTTTGTACAATTGTATAATATAACTAAGTTATAGTCGATTAAGTGGACTCTGAGGAATTAAACGTTATTTTTGAGTCAATCTACAAATTTAATAGTTCCTATTATATTTACGGAAAGTTTTATTGACCTTGTCAGTGGATTAGTTCAACAAAATAATTGACTTGACTCATATAAACTACAATTGATAAACGAATCACTCGTGTACTCATTTGGTGGCTGAGAGACCTCATAATTAACGTATTATCTTCACCCGTGAACATTTAACTAAGTTTGTGGCAGATAATAATCAAATGAAGTTAATTATAATGCTGCCACAAACTTTGACATTTTGGAATTTCGATTCAACATGTTTTAACTGTCTTTGATAACTATGTTTCAATGTTCATTATCTCATCATTATTGACTCAACGCTAAGTGCTAAATAAAGATATTACTGGCATAATAGTAATGTTTTCATGAAAATATGGTGCTAATATTAACATAATTATTTGACACACTTATGTATGACACAATGTGTTAAATAATTATTTTCATACGCGGGAATAATGACTATCACGAATCGGTTGTCTAATCTAAGTGATAGTTTTCGGTAACTTAAATATACCTACTTTACATAATATATCATTCTTAGTAAATTATTTGTAAAATAAATCACGTGTTTGTATTGTATATTATATGATATAATACAAATACCAACATCGAAGTTTATTTACGGGTACAATACATTAAATATAAGGAATACATGAACATGTTTCTATCACTTAACCGCAAACTGAGTTGCAGTATGTAGGTATTAGGGATGATTTTCCTTACTGTTTTATGTAATATTGCCTACAATAAGCAGGTATATATAGCATAGGTATTACGTAATGAGTTACCGAGGAAACTAGAAGTATTATTGTTTTTTTTTTTTATGGAATAGGCCGGCAAACGAGCAGACGTATCACCTGATGGTAAGCGATCACCGCCGCCCATGGACACCTGCAACTCCAGAAGCGTCACAAGTGCGTTGCCAGCCTTTTGGGAATGGGGGGGAAGGTAGGAGGATTAGGGTATGGGCCTCCGGTATCCTCACTCACTCGGTGAAGCACAGCTCAAGCACTATTTCACACCGGTTTTCTGTGAGGCCGTGGTATCACTCCGGTCGAGCCGGCCCATTCATGCCGAAGCATGGCTCTCCCACGATAATATCAATGTATCAATGACGCTGGCAAATGTTATTGTCTTACAATATTA
The DNA here is from genome assembly GCA_949125395.1 of Diaphora mendica. NCBI lineage: Eukaryota > Metazoa > Arthropoda > Insecta > Lepidoptera > Erebidae > Diaphora > Diaphora mendica. Next base: position 18,865,156 of record OX421313.1, on the reverse strand, counting down.
ATCGGAGGTTTAAGTAAATTATAGGTTCTCACATTATTGCTCTTCGTGATAGAGAATTAGATAATTCAAATAAAGTTGACTTTGATACTTTATGGAGGTGATCTCACAATTTTTTACATTACTTACTAGTTATAGTCTACGGCTTCGCTCGCGTTATTATTTCGTTTTCCTAAAATGAAAATGATGAACCCTCTAACAACCGCTCATCTCTTGTTTAATCTTCTTAGTGAAGAAATTTCTAAAAATTATTAAAAAGGATCATCTGCGATTTAGGTTTTTACCCTCAGCCGTTTAGGCTCTGCATTTATGAATCAATTAGTCATGGCAAATAATTTTAATATGGATAAAACTGTAAAAATAGAGAAACATTGTTGTGATACGTCGAGACTCTCACGAATAACAGACCGGCAAGGTTGTAAAACCTAGATTAAGGCTTTCCTTGTCTACTACATTGTTTCTGTGTTGAAAACATATCATGTTTTTAATATAGCCTTGTCTTGCGAGTAGTGAAACGTGAGTGTAGGTAGTCTATTATCCCGCGACGAGAAAGTAATTTCAGTGAATATTAATGAGCTGCGCTGTGAACAAAAGCTGCTTCCACTTTCCAAATATTTACGCTGTATGTATATTATTAGGCTTATATATAGTTATAGATATAAAGAACGAATTCGGCTGTTAGCTACTTTGACTTAAATCACGCTTATTTTTTTGCGAATTTATGAAAGGAAGGAGGTTCTTAATTTTTTATATGTTGTATAAAATATGTCGGAAGAACGTCTTCTTTACTGATTTAACAGACTGTTAAAAGTTTACAGATTATTTTGAAAATATAGTTTTTAATATATATAAACTATAAAACTCACCAAACAAATTACTGTTGTAGCACTGATAAACGTTTTTTTTTTAAACGGTAACATTTAAAGCAAATTGTTATTTTAATCATATTTTAGATTCATAACTCATCGTATATATTTCTAAGCATAATTTATTGCACGAGCTTTGTGATAATCGTGTTGACAATGCTTTTCAAATAGACGGACGACAATATTTATGCTGTTTGTTTTTTCACTGACACCGCGCCCAGACTTTGTTTGAATGAATTGCAATGGCCGGCGCACCTAGCTATTAAGGGTTTAAACAGACTAGCTTAAGCTTATTAAAAGAAAATAATAAATTTACCTCAGCGTGTGGTGACGGCTTAAGAACACAGTGTCACATTCAGCCCATGTAAACGACGGTGCTTCATATGTGAAAGATTGTATGAAAGAAGACGACTTTTGAATGGACTGTATTTTAATTGCTGGGTTTACAGTAAAAGATCTCTTAGACAACTTGCAAGGTTAACAAAACACGCACCGCTCGCCGCGCTATTGTATGTTCTGACCAACCCATCGTAAGAGGCGACTAAGGAATGACTGCACGTTTGGCCTAGTGGTTTAACGGTCACCACGCCGTTTCCTACTTCGCCAAGTGTCGTGGGTTCAAATCCCACGTAGGACAACACTTTGTGTGATCCACAAATTGTTGTTCTGAGTCTGGATGTTCTTTGTGTCCGTTTCATGTATGTTTGTAAAGTCCCCCGCGACACAGGAGTTAATCCTAGTGCGGGAGTTGTCTTTAAAAAAAAAAAGGAAGCATGCTATCCAGCACAACATCAATGCAAAGAAACGGAAAATTTTAAACAAACCCTACCTATACCAACCCATCCGGCCGGTATGGCTTAGTAGACAAACACTTCCTTTCTGAAGAGAGGCCTGTGCCCAGCAGTAAACTGATAAAGGCTGTTGATGTGACGTCAATGTGCGACTCAAACAAAAGGCCTCTGGCTACACCACTACACCATCAGGCGCATCTAGCGTATAGACAATGTGATCTTTCTAAGATGCCAGATGATTCCAAATTCAACTGCCAAATTTTATATTGGTTATCATATGTTTTAAGCTGATTTGTTTCAAACAGATTATATGCGTGCGTGTTAGGGGCGATCTCGCTTCAAAATGATCGTCACATTCAACTGAGTCATGGTCGTAAATATTTTCATTGTAACATTTTCAAACAGCGACTGTGATGGCAAGTAATTTTGGATATTGCGTATCCATTTTGAGAACAATCGAATGCAGAACTTAAAGTAACCTCTTTTCAAATGTTCTTTACTAGTTTTACTACTTATCCTATGATACAGTCATTGTATTTAAATGGAGATAATAATATAATTAATCATTTATAATAAATCCAGTAATCACCATTGTCGATGTTACTTCTAACTTGACAACTTATGAGATACTGATTGCGAACAAAAAGAGTATTTATTGTAGTTATGTACCATTTTACAAGAGACTCAAATATAATTATTTATATATGAAATTGTACATAAAGTAAAATACATCACGGTTCTATTACTGAACAGAAAAATTAGAGCCTTAGGGTAAAAATAATGTAATGAGATTGACTGATTTGAAAATATTTATTATCGTGATCAAATATCTTCACTTCTTACAAATTCCCATAAATTCTTTTATTTATTCGCTTTTCACTCATCCTTTTTAACATATCCAAACCAATGATCTTATAACGTCTATAAATTGAACTTGTTTGTTTCAGGTACGTACAGATCGGTTTCACACAATTTGGGAATTCCTGGTAAATATAAGACCTTTGAGCTGTTAGCGGAGATCGGCATTCAATTTCGTTTGAAGAAGTTGCGGCCAATTCCGTCGGGCACCGGGCTCGGACAAAAAGTCACTGGAAGTGCAATAAGTGCCGCCATCAATGTCGCGTTAGCGCCGACACAAGAAAATAGAAAGTCAATTGGCTTTGCGGAAAAAGTCACCGCTGCCTCGACATTCGAGAGGTCTCGAACGAGTCTCGGTGTAACGCCACGAGCGCCTCCGAGGCTTCAATCGAATTGCTGTTCTGTTATTGTTTCCCTATTGCATTAGCTCTTCTATTATTGTTGAAGTATAAGGTTCTTTATTGTAGATACTGCCAAAGGTTGCCATATAGCTTTGATTGAATTGCATCTCTCTCCTGACTCTAGAAAAAAAGCAAAGGTTATTGTTTGCCATGGCAATTTTTTTTAGGTTGCTGAGAACTACAAATAATAATTAAGTTAAGTAACAAAACACTAAATTAGAACAGACGCAATTAAGGTTTTCACATTATATCATAATTAATGGAATGTTAAACACTTGAAAAGTAATACATTGTCTGAACACCGCTTTACGTGACACATCACGTAAGACATTAAACTACTCGGTGTACCTCACATTTATCACTTGTATACAGTCCATTAATCAAGAGACGATTGACTAGTACTAATTACTATTTATTGAAAGATGTGTCAGGATATCATTTGAGGATTGTACATCAAATTCTTGAATGTCATTATATCAAACTGATAAAAGAGGAAAAAGTCACATTTCTATTTACTAATATGCTGTTTAATAAATATCTTTATTTGCAACAAATGTTTTGGTTTACAAAAAAAGTACATGCAAAAATGCACGAGTTCCGTTCTCATATCGATGCGCCAGCAAAAATTACCATAATGGAACTGTAGCGAAATCCGTTGGTTATACGACTTATACGGCTATACGTGTTGACATAAAGTGTTGCATAATTTCACTTTACGTGACACAATTTACATTTGCCGGGTACTAGCACCGTGTGACCGTGAGCTAAGCTCGTGCTGACTCACTGACGTCACATAACTTTACATTTCCTGGACGTGTTAATTCCATTAAATGTTGAAGTGTTTCTGCCAAATGATTACTCGGCAAGTTTTGTAATAAATGATTGGCCTAAATCTGTCTTGTGAAACCTAGCTAGTTATATAAAAAGATCTAGAATTTAAATGGAGTCCTTGATGTCAGAATGCCATTATAAATATAAATTCGGTTTCCATAACTAGTCTAATGCTAAGAGAATACTAAACGATACCAGATACGGTCGATCGTATACTTCTTAATAAGGCTTTGGAATACTTTCGATCAAAGTGTTACTAATTTTGATTGTGTCATAATTTTAAAATATTTAGTCTCAAACATTTTAACGCCAGAAGATAATGGGATTGTTTTGTTATCTACAAGTCTTTATAATTCACGTAGATGTCATTGAAGTTATACTGTAAATTCTTTATATTAAGTTATTTTAAATTTACATACTTCGTATTGCTAAATAAGAAACACGCGTTACCTTAATAGGCGGCACGAGACCTCGAGCTGTGCGAAATCGAGAGTTCGACCGAATCTGGCCAGCCATTCACTTTCACTATAGTACAAAGGCCTGTTAGTGTTATCTTTTAGCTGGCTTGCTTTACGCTGTTTGTGTTTGACGTTTCCTTTTGTGCCCAATTATACTTGATTACAATGTAAACCGCGACGTGCAAACGGCGAATGAAATTGAGTAAAGGACTTTTGTATTAACTCATAGATTAAACAGATTATTTACGATCTAATTGAATAGGGGATTATACCTCTTAATAGGATCGGATGATATTACGAGATTTCTCTAAATATCTGGGGAATTCAGTTTTCATTATAGCCATTATCCTGAATATTTACTTATTTATAATGAAAATTTTCTTCAACAGTTAGTAGTCGCCTTAAAAAATAGCGCGGATAGGAAATATTAGGTCTTTACCTATGAAATTGCCGTTTTGTATGCAATAAGTGAAAGTACTTATTTTTTCAAACTTTTTTATTTCTGTTATTCGAAGTAATCACCCATGCAATCGAAGCATCTTTGCCAACGCATTTGCAGTTTATTGATGCAATTCTTGTAAAAATCAGCTGGACGGGAGGCAACAAACTCTTCAAAGGCATTTTGTACTGCCTCTCGGGAATTGATTTTTTTACCCACTATAAAGTTGTCTAAATTTTGGAAAAAGTAATAGTCGGTAGGTGCAAGGTCTCAGCAAGTTGCTTAGACCCTGGTTCAGCACCAAAGCAATGCCCTAAGCCAAAAATGACCCCTAAAAAGGTGATGGTCACTGTTTGGTGGTCTAGTGCCGGTGTGATTCACCACAGCTTTTTACAAAACGGCATGAGCATTAATGCAGATGTGTACTGTGAAGAACTGAAGAGAATGATGAAGCTTGCACATCTGCAACCAGCTTTGGTCAATCGGTCGTCCCCACTGCTCCTTCACGACATCGCGCGACCCCATATTGTGCAACAGACAGTCTCCAAGCTGCAAGAGCTGGGGTTGGAAGCTCTCCCTCATCCGCCATACTCACCAGACCTTGCACCTACCGACTATTACTTTTTCCAAAATTTAGACAACTTTTTAGTGGGTAAAAAATTCAATTCCCGAGAGGCAGTACAAAATGCTTTTGAAGAGTTTGTTGCCTCCCGTCCAGCTGATTTTTACAAGAAGGGCATCAATAAACTGCCAATGCGTTGGCAAAGATGCGTCGATTGCATGGGTGATTACTTCGAATAACAGAAATAAAAAAGTTTGAAAAAGTAAGTACTTTCACCTATTGCATACAAAACGGCAATTTCATAGGTAAAGACCTATTATATGCTGGACTAATTTTTACCTGAGGTTTCGATCGCGTAATGTCGTTTATCAATCCTATTTTGTTTTTTGTGCCGTGCTTCCTACGGCAGGGGAAAGAAATTATTTCTTAAATAAAAAAAAGTTAAAACTAAAACCCAACTACGACAAAAAACGACGCTGAAAAAGTATGAAACAAGTTTCAAAAGCCGTAGTCACGCGTTGTTAAAGCGTTAAAGCTGTTAGTCCATGTAGTTTAATGTACCATAGTCCATAACACTTTAACAACGCGTGACTACGGCTTTTGAAACTTGTTTCATACTTTTTCAGCGTCGTTTTTTGTCGTAGTTGGGTTTTAGTTTTAACTTTTTTTTTATTTAAAATGTTTTGGTGCCTCTATAATATTAATTTCTTTGCAAAATATATTTTAAATAGGTACCATAGAAATATCACAATTATCGAATAAATACGGACAAAGTCACGAGAAAATGCTACGACGACGACGATTGAGACGCTTCTAACGATACCTCATTTGTCCAGTTCTAACAAGTAGTTAAGGAGCTATGAGGGAACAGATGCACATACATACATACATACATACTTACATACATACATACATAGCCTGTCAAAATCATAACCCTCCTTTGGCTTTGCCGTAGTCGGGTAATAATATGTATATGCTGCTACATCATGCATAACCTAACCGGAGTTATTCATATGAGTGTGGTTCACTAAATTGTATATGAACTTGCAACGACTGTTTTAGTAGTTCGACACCGGCGCCGTCTAATTCTTAACTTGTGTTAAAGAAAAACAATTTGTAAAACATCTTCGCCTACTTTCCAATCGTACCATTTTTTTTTACTGCAAGATATTTTCCTTTAGTAACAACGGGTCTGAAAGCACATAATATCTTGGACAAGAATAGTTTACGAATTTGTAACTTGTCTTTTCTGTACTACAATAATACGAACTAAACAATGCAGATTGTTTTGGTTCGTTGCATTGTAGTTTGTTCCAAAGTTACTACTAAACTATTTGTTTATTATTTTCCTGCTATGCAGTCTTAGTAGGTAGGTACACTAGGTAGTAACAGCATTGCAGATGGAACTGCAGAGTTCTGACCTTTTGCGTTGTTCCCTGATCTACAAAATGCCACTTAATTCGTATTTCGGAGAAACTTCTTGGAAACTACGACAAACGTCATCTCATATAAATAGAGAACGAAATGGCATTTTATTTTTCTATTTTTTTATGGTTTTTAAAGCAGTTATAATTTTAATGATCTTTTATTTGATTAATATTATAGTAAAATATTATAACAACACTGACACTGGTATAGTTCTCGACATTATTTTTGAAATGTAATTCGAACAATCAGAAAGTTCTACTGCCTGTTACTTTTTGAATGCAGATTATCACAAGTCGTGTATATGTAAATTATATTTGAGTACATGATACGCATTTAAAAATAAGCATCTATATAACATGTAAAATGTCTAGAATTTTTAGTTTAATACGTCTCTTATTGCCTTATTACAAGGGAAAGTTGGTAGTTATTGTTGCCCTTGCCCCTTACTATGTGATTGAATCAATATTCAATGGTGACTTCAAACAAGGAGGCGGTACTTAATTGCACTGTGGTTTAAAAATATTTTTTCGAATAGCTAGTGAAAGTCTCGCTTTGACGTATTATTTTCGTGTTAATAATTTCATTATATGCAGTGAAAATATAGAAATTGATAGGCCTTATCAAAGTAGCTTCACAATGTAGTTATATGATGACATTCCGCTTGTTTTAATGGACATGGTAAATAAAGTTTACAGTTCTTAAAACGTACATGCACGGCTGATGCAATTGAAAGGCGAATAGATCTTATTATAATGCTTACCGCCATGACCCCATTAATAAGGCATAATTATTTTACACTGTTTAAGAATTATATACTGCTTGTAACCAACCTTTACTGTGACTCGACGTTATCTTTTACAAATTATCTAGTTTTGATAGTTTTTCCTTTTTTGCCACAATTATTTTTTCTTTTATTATATAGAGGTTTTAATCCTTTCCGATATGACAACTCCATTTTAAGTTACATCTAATAAACGTGTGTTACACTTAGATAACTGCACGGTTGGCCTAGTGGTTTAGGCGGTCACCTCAGCGAGGTGGGCCCCGACCTGTCGGACGCCCAATTCGGGTTCCGAGAGGGGCGTTCGACGGTCGATGCCGTGATGCGCCTTAGGGCCGTGACCGAGGAGGCGGTAAGCTGTGGCGGCGTGGTGTTGGCGGTGTCCTTAGACGTCGCCAACGCCTTCAATAGTCTGCCATTTAGCTGCATCAGGGAAGCGCTCCACTACCACGGGGTGCCAGAGTACCTGAGGCGGCTAGTGGCAGACTATTTAGAGGAGCGTACCGTCGTGTACGAGGACCGAGAGGGCGTCTTGAGACGGCGACCCATGTCGTGCGGCGTTCCGCAGGGGTCTGTCCTTGGACCACTCCTGTGGAACGTGGGGTACGACTGGGTCCTTCGAAGTCGTCTGCCTCCCGGGCTGGGCGTAATTTGCTACGCCGATGACACACTTGTCACAGCCCGGGGGGCGAACTTCCAAGAGGCATCGTGCCTGGCCACCTGGGGTGTTTCTCTGGTGGTCGGGCGCATCGAGGCGCTGGGCCTACGGGTGGCCCTGGATAAGACGGAGGCCCTAATGTTCCATGGGCCCCGTCGTGGTCCACCCGCCGGCGCCTCCATAGAGGTCAACTCGGTCCTCGTACCTGTTCGGGCCCAGATGAGGTATCTGGGCCTGATCCTCGACGGTAGGTGGCTCTTCGACGAGCACTTCCGACAGCTTGGTCCAAAGCTGGTCGACGCTGCCTCCGCCCTTGGGCGCCTTTTGCCCAACTTGGGTGGAGCCAGCGTCCGAAGAGGTACGCGACTGGCGTGAAGCCGCCCGTCGAGCCACTATGGCTAGATGGTCGTTCCGACTGGAGACTCCACGTGCTGGCTTTGCCGCCGTGGAGGCTCTCCAGCCGGTCATCCTCGAATGGGCAGGGCGGCAGCACGGGACCCTTTCCTTCCGACTGACGCAGGTCCATTTCGGGCACGGTTGCTTCGGGAAGTACCTGCACTCGGTCGCTAGGAGGGAATTGAGTCCCGCCTGCCACCACTGCGACTGCAGTGAGGACTCGGCCCAGCATACGCTGGCGATCTGCCCCGCATGGGCGTCGCAGCGTCGGGTCCTCGCTGCAGTCATCGGAGGAGATCTCTCGCTACCGGCCGTCATACGCTCCATGGCCGGTAGCGATAGCAGTTTTACCGCGGTCGCAACCTTCTGCGAAGAAGTCATCTCGCAGAAGGAGGTGGCGGAGAAGGCCCGGGAGGATGATATCCACTCGGACCCAATCCGCCGCCGGCGAACTGGGCGGCGGAGGCGCGCCTATCAGCGCCTCATGCCGCCCTGAGTGTGGCCGCGGATGGTCGGGACGGGTTTTCCCCTCCATCCGCTCTAGTGGCCTACCCGCGAGGGGGGTACGCGTGTGCCGTACGTCGCCTAAATTGAGAGTCTATTAGGTGACGGTGCCCGCTTCTGTGGTGGTGACGGTCCGAAGGGATTTCCACACGTTAAAAAAATAAAAGTGGTTTAGGCGGTCGCCACGCCGCTTGCCAATTCGCCAAGTGTTGTGGGTTCAAATCGTACACGGGACAACACTTTGTGTGATCCACAAATTGTTGTTCTGAGTTTGGGTGTTAATTGTGTCCGTTTCATGTATGTCTGTAAAAGTCCCCCGTGACACAGGATGTTTATTCCTAATGCGGGAGTTGTCTTATAAAAAACAAAACAAACAACAAAGATCATATCATCTCTGCGGGCTTACGGCGGTTTTCAATAACCTATCGCCAGTTAAGGATAGATCGCTATCTCCGATTTGCAGCGTGATCTATCCATAACTTGCGTTTCACAATCAAGGATAAGCGCTATCTATCTCTTACCAACGACGGATAGCTTTTTCCCTCTTGATACGTTTAGTGCTTTGCTACACAAATCTTTAATGTTAAAAACAAATATTCACTATTTATTTATTTTTATTAAAAGTACTTGTTGTTTGTATTTTTCAAAGATTTTATAGTGAATCAACAATAACTTGATTTTTTTTATTTGTTTACCACATTCAAAATGAAATAAAACGTTTTGGCATATCGAATTGACGTTTGTTTGTGCGCGCGTATCTTGTTATATTTATTTAAATATTGATATTGATTATTTAAATTATTGATATATATTTGTGAATCAAAATGAATCCTATAAGTATCTACATTGATGATAACTTGTGCAAGATACTAATTTGATGATGGATGAAACATAAAACATTGAAGTGTTAGGTTATGAAGAGCTGGGACCTCCACTTTCTATAAACAATGTACTCTGTGACCTCCACCCCAAGTGAAGTGAAGAAAAGGATTTAAATTAATTTAAATTTTTATCATTACATTTTCATTGTGTGATTAGTTTATATTGTATTGTGATCTCAAATTTGTGAAAGGTAATAAAAATTACATAAAATATGATTAATTATTGTTTATTTTACACATTAAAGTATGTATTTTTTACCAATTGCCGTTCTGACATGTTTAAAATTGGAGAATTGTCATGAATAATTACATTTTCCTCCTGTGTTGTTTCTGAAATCAATATTTTAGGCTCTATCTTTGCCAAATTCATGTTCCTGGCAATATTGTATGTTGCATATTTTTTAAATTTGGCCTCATTTTTAAGATAGTATGGAGAATCTTCTTTTCCAAACTCCAATGCATCTGCAATATTACAGTAGGTATTAATAGTATATTTAAACCATTTACCATGCATCTAGTATTTAGTAAACAAAACAAACCTATAGTATTTCTTGTTTTAATGTGCGCTTCATTATAACATTGCTCTGATGGAGTATTTGGGTTGAGTAGGGGTGTCAATAGATAGGGTGTACATGGATCGCTATCACCAAGCAGCCAGCGATTTCCAAGTCCACCTTGTTCACAGTAATCTGCAAGTTTAATATTATATGTAAGTCTTTTAAGCAATAGGAACAGTGTACTTATTTCTTTTTTTTAAAAGGAAATTACTAGTATTCTCGTTAACCCCTCCAGCTAAGCTAAATTGCTTGTGTTAGGAGTGGGTTCATGTCGGTAGTGTACCGGTCAGGATTAGAACCAACAACCTCTTTAATTCTTTTTCGCAAGTCCAATACCTTTATCACTAGGCTACAGCCGCTTCTAAAAATTTATTATTAACAGAATAAACAACTAAATGGAGTGACCTTTTAAAATAGAGTGGTTAAATATAGTTGCATCCTGAGTGGACATCCCTGGCCATCGGGCAACAACATTTAGAAACACTAATGAACAATATTACACACAACTTGTACATTGATAGAGAATATTCCTTTCCTGTTTCTAAATTCTTCTCCAATATTTGAGTCTGCAAATAATATGAAAACAGTATTTAATATGTATGTACAGATAGTATGAAAGCATCAAAAAATTAAGTTAGACCAGCACCTAAATAGAAGTATGAGATAGTTCAATATGAGATGAGGTACTTACTTGGTGATTGTATTAATATATGGGTGCCATCTATGACACTATGTACTCTGGGGAATCTAGCAATATTATAAAACTCTTGTTGAGTGTGATTTTGTAACACAACAAAGTTTGGGTATAATCTTGCTATGGCTCTGGATACATCTGCATAGACAATACAGTCATATTGTCTATGCAGATGCTATTAATCCTCCGATAAAATCTGCAACAGTCACTAGCATAGTGCCCAATGTATAAAATCGTAGCCAAAAGTATCTGATGGAGGGTGGATATACCATGATTTCTGGAAAAATAAGAACTTTGTTAAAACTTGATATTATGGCAATACTAGCACCATTATGAGTCTACACTTGAACCAAACCCAATGAAGAAAATATAATACAATTGCTAGTAATTTTCAAATTAAAGAATAGTTAAATACCTATCTGTTCATTATATTTTTTTATCAAATTTGGCTGAAGTATAAAGTTGAGATTTAAAACGATAACTTAACTTACCTTTTAGATGTTACACTTAAATATGGTTGTATCAAATTTATTAACTGATTCACAGCACTTTTATTCAGTCTAGATTTATATGCAAATTCGTAGTCATATAATTTATTCATATAATTCACACGCGGCTTATATTCCTTCTGTAACTGTAAAGGTATGTTTTCTTCAGTATCACTATCACTGCTTTGATCATAATCCATAATAATTCCATGTCGCTATCATCACTGATAAAACCTTCTATTTTTTATATTTACAAAAAATTAATTATTTTCGAAATTCTATCTGGCCGGGTTGGCGCGTAACTGGCCGATATTGACAGATAAGCAACTGACGTTACTAGAGTTAGCTACACCTATCGGAGAGTAACTCGAAACTTTTATTGAAATGCAAGTTAGTCCGATTACTATGAGAGTTCCTATCTCTAGTTGACTATCCGTCCTCCCAATGATAGGTAGACAACTTCGATAGGAAATGCTATCTGCCGGTAGGTTATTGAAACGAAAGTAAGGGTAAAAAGATAGATTTGTTTAACTGTAGTAATGAGAACTAAGGATAGATAGGTTATTGAAAACGGCCGTTAGTCGTGTGACATGTGATGGAATCATTATCTTATCTTATACAACAACTTTCGAACAATCACAATTGAATTATCTATTTGTATAAGATCAGTGAAGTATCAGAAACAAACTTTTTTATCTTCTAATATAAAATTCTCGTGTGGCGGTGTTTGTTACCAAAACTCCTCCACAACGACTGGGCCGATTTTTATGAAATTTTGTGTTCATCGGCCAACATCTATTTTTCATACCCCTAAATGAAAAGGGTGACCCACCCCTAACAATTTAATTTTTATGGCAAAACAACGTTTGCCGGGTCAGCTAGTTTTATTAAAAAAAGCATTTTCAGTGTGTTCGAATTTTTCAACGTACCCAAAAACTAATACCAAATATGTTGTACCTTTTCAAATAATATTTAGTTCCTGATCATTGGTGAGAATTTAAACATCGAACATAATTTGATTCCAGTCTGAATACATTATGTATCAGTGTTACCAAATGGTACATTGTGTATATTTTGTTAAAAAAGTTAAAAAAATATTGCTTTTGTTAAAAATTACGCAAATACCCACGTTTCTACAAAACATTCGCAACCTTTAATTGAGTGTTGCGTAACTAAATGTCAATAAAGTTAGAAATTTTGGGACGTCGTTAATTTGAAACTATAAGCTATTAAATTTATTGTACACAAGGACTTTACAGTAGATAGCTGGTATTTGAGATGGCTCACGATTTACATTGTGCTTAGGGATTTTAAATTTTATATGTTGAGAGATATTTTAGGGGCCTACCACACGCGCAAGTAACACCACAGTTTTGCCTGCGCAGGCCGGCTTGTACACGGAACACCATGCGTGTGGTTGGCAAAACAGTATCACGCGCCAAACAAATGTATAACGACAGTTTTATCTGCGCAGTTATAATAACTGTGGTGATACTTGCACGTGTGGTAGGCACTTAGTAACAGAATAGTCGGAATGGATATTACGATTACTTGTGCAGTTTTCGGTTGGTTTTCCTATTTAAAACACACAAGTGGTCACCCAGTGGTTGAAATTTGACCATAACTCATTTATTTACATATTTCTTCATGCACGTCTCCTTCATATAAACTTTAACTGTGCCGAATTTCATATTCCTCCGCGCTATATCTTTCGTAACAAGGTGTACATAGTTTTTGCTTCACGTATTAATCTATAGATTTCTTATTTATAATGTAGCGGAATGCTTACTCAGTGCCGTGGAATCTGAAATTTAGAACCATGAGGATAACCTTGGAACATAGTTTTTCTAGAAAAACTTTATAATCGGTGTTGAAAATGTTAGTGAATTTAGTTTTGTTTATTCGAGATTTTAAAATCAACAGCAGTGTAGCTTTGTTGATTTGACCGGGCTAAGTGGAGAAGACAGAGTAGGAAAGCGGACCTCGGGCTCCAAAGTGTAAGCTTTGGAAGCAACCGGGAGCAGCGCTAGGATGATGATGATGAGCAGTGTAAGAGTTTTGACATTTTTAGCCTAAATAATTCACTAACTGTCAAATTTAATTTCTGCCTCTGACATGCGTAGATGGTTTTGACGTTGTAAAATATTGTTTCATAAAAAATCTCAATAACTTTCAGTGACCCTGTTTTGCACAGATATTTTTTTAAATGTTTTAACTTCAACGTCCGTTCGTTGAAAATGTAGATTAAATTATAAAATTTTTATTCGTCAATTTTTATGAGCACATTTGTAACCTTTTAATGCAAGAAAAGCTAATTTATTGGACTAAATTCTACATCCGACCTAGTATAAAGTCATTCAAATTATGTTATCAGATCATTATTGGAATATGGCCTGACAATCAGAAGCTAGTAATATTTCAGAAGACAATCAGAAGTTAGGTATTTATATTCTGACTAACTACTGGTTTTTTGAATGTTATGTATACCTACGTAAATTGCCTGATTGCGATGTTTGTCAATTATAAATAGACGTAATACAAAATACCATATCAAATATAATTTTGTCTGTAGTAGATCTAAAGATAATAAAGCTTATGATCTTTACTTAATACACAGTATTACAATTTACAATACCGGTGCTGCATAAATGGATCCCTTCAGGTTAGGTAACTTTTAAGCCTCTAGCCTTATACGTCTATTACATTCTATCTATTGGAACGTGAATATTCGTCCTTCAAAGCAGGCTATCACACAATAGTGTCAGGTAGCTGACACCTTGTTAGAGAGGTCGCCCCATTTTGAATCTTACCTTCATTGTGTTGAGATGGGTCGTCTGGATTCTGTTTCAAACGTATCTCATTCCCGAGTCTGACAAATGAGACACCTACTTAATTGATATTTCCCTCCGAACGATATACGAATTCACTCGTGTGAATTAAAATCAAAAGGTCGTTCCCAAACATTCACCATATTTTCGTTTAGTTTCGAATTGCTGTTAATTTAAAAGTTAGGTCAGTTTAGTTAAGGGTCGTAACCGAAAATATTTATCCCCTATGCCGGGTATATATGCTTGTGTGTCGGAGAAACTGTCTAAAACATGCCAGTATCCAGTCTATAATTCACGCTCGGGGTAGCACTCGACCGGCGCGGGCGGCTTCAATCGCTCAATGTCAATTGGACTACCCCCGTCCGCGATCTTGCACTCAATGGCACCTCGACAAAGAAATGTTCACCATTTTTCTTCGAGAAATGCAATTAGAACGGATGCATTTCTCTTTCACTGCTTGTGTTGTGCAACAACGGACAGCTCATGGATTTTTATTTTTAAGGTTTTATTTGTTTGGTTTTATGGAACTTGACATCACCCAATTGTATAAGGAGAAAACAAGAAGCTCCGACAGATTTAGTGCCAACGTATTTATTGCTCGGGTGATTGTTATTGGTAAAGTTATTGGTTGTGTAAAATTCTAACATGCCAAATTGGTTTTGTGATTGATTCTAAGTATAAAGAGTACTATCTGATGAAAGTGGTGGAATTTAAGGAATAAACATATGCTAATAGTGACATAGAACATGCATGATGTTAATGGTAATTTGACGGTGGCTGAAAGAGTCAATTGTGAACAGAACCGGGCAGGATCTGAAGACAATAACAATTGTGAATTAGAGATACAAGTTGCGTAAGCGAGTGTCTGGACATAGTACTCGTCAATCAGCTGGTTTGTTAAGTCACACTGCTATATCAGCCGCATTGGAATTTGCTACTTACGCAAATTCTATGTGTTCATGTGATATTTATTTAGATCAATATGCATTTTCGACATTACGTGATTTTGACCTGATTAAAAGCTGATACTACGCAAATTAGTTGCGTTTTACATACGATTTTTTATCTGCCGTTATCATTGCAATAAGTTATGTGTAATTAATTAAATAAGCAAAAGGTTTGTTGTGTGAAAATGGGGCTCTGAAGTAAAAAGGGGCAAAACATATGTGATTAAACATTTTCGAATTAATTTACGCAATAAGTAAATAACTAGATGTTTTATACAATAAATGAGAAATGGCTGGTATTTTCAATGGCTATATCAAGTTGCTCACGGGTGAATTACTAGTGAATTTCAACTCTACCCATAGTTTGCCAATTTCATCCAACCTTTTGAATAATGCAAACGCTTTATTGGACGGGTCGTTGATACGTATGTTGTGCAATGCCATCGGTATCCTTTTTATTTTAAGCGATTTAGTAAAACCTGTATGATGTTGACGTCCGATTGTTTTGCGACACAATTGCGCTTCCCAATCCTCATGAATACGAATAGGCACCATCGAACCGAGCCCTCACTATAACGGACACATTTTTCATCTGTACAACAGATACGACGCTATGAATTAAAAAAGTAAAATTTATATTTCACTGTCGAATATGTTCCGGATTACAAGCCATATATCAAACAGCACGCCATTAAACCTAAACGGCATGAATATTTCAAGCTCGACAAACCAATGTATGGTTGTGCGTTTTTATTAACACAAGACATTAACGCTAACGGTTGACTGCACTCCGCTACGCTCCACTGGTATAAATCCATCTGAATTAGCGCAACGACAATGCGAGGACATTACGTTGTGCGCAAGTCCTTGTACTTAATCAAGCGAACTCTGTTAGAGGAATAATAGCTGCAGCCGACTACTACAATAAAAGCAGCCGCTTACTTTGATATAAACATTGTACCACCTAAGTTTCCTCTATATATGTATATGCGTAACTTGCACATGTACGTACAATGTGGAGTCTGGAAAGCGTTAGAATGTTACTTTTAAGGCATTCTTTCCATAACTTCTATTACATAAACTTATCCTTTATATATACATACGTGTACTTAGAGCCAGCACTTAGAGCTTCTGATAGTTATAGAAATTTTACGTACTAGTGCCAAAGAAGCTGGTCCTGGTACTTCCACATCCAGTATTTCCCAGGCACTTTCTACGTCCAACATTATGAAGTAAGTAAATGGACTTCCACTATTTGTTTACATTTTTAATTAAGTAATAGGTTACTAAAATAAAATAAACATAAAGAATATATTAAGAATCATAACTAGGTAGACTAGAACTTAGCAGCCTTCATTTAATTACTTTAAAAGGCTGTGTTCCCATTTAAATATTACGAAACATACTGTCTATATATCTATGGTCCCTTTCATTTCTACGCAGACCGTACTATTGGTAGCCTTTTTGAATGGTATCCATGTTCTTGTCAGTTGCATAACTAAAAGCGTAGTCGATAATATATCGGCGCATAGCAACGTCAGATTACCACTGTTGCGTGCGGCGTGTGTTTTTTCTGTTTATATCTGCAATATGACGTATGGTAGATTGCAAATAAATAATGTGCTATGTGTGGCAACGCACGGTTCATCTTTTTTATTCGTCATTCGGTTTGTTTTTTTTTTCCACCGACGCCGCGACGGATAACATTACGGTATTTTATTTTCAGCTGAACGTGCGTCATTCACGTAAACGACTTTTTATTTTGCATTTACAATACCTTTCATAAACAATATATTTCATACTATCACTGCTGTCGACCCAATTTTTAATATTGTGACATATTTTTGACGTTATCGTCTAAAACATTTATGTGACAAAATCGCGCGAGGTAATCGCTATTTCGACAGTTTTGATTCATGATTTAATGAAAACCGATGTTAACGGAAATGTATGTAATCCGTCATTGTATACAATTCCTAGGAAATGTATGTAATTCCTAAAATCGCACGGAAATGTGTGAAATAAATTATATTATACTTACACATTACACATTTCCTAGGAAATCTATACATTTCCTAAATAGCAATCGGAAATGTAAAACATTGAACATATGAACATATTATTATTATTTTACGGTATTAAGATAATATGAACATATTATTATTATTTTACGGTATGACTGTTACCCGATTGTCTCAATAAGTGCTATAATAAAAAAATATTATTAACTTCGTGTTTTATTACAGAAAGCATTTACTTTATACATTTCCTAATACGATATTGGAATTATATACAATTCCGAGGAAATTTATACATTTCCTAGGATATCTATGTATTAAATAGTTCTTCAAACAATATTTTATACATTTCCTAAATAGTATCGGAATTGTACACATTTCCTAGGATTTGTATACAATTCCTTGATTTCATACATTTCCGGTAACACCGACATTAATATGACCAAAATACATTTTGAGGCGTTTCAGTCGACTAATCCATAATTATCGGCGTAATGTATTGCAACCGCCGCCTGGCTGCTTATTTGTTTGTTAGCTGGTGACTACTGTAATTACAAATTGTGGTTTTGCTTGAAACTGTACACATACACCTGAAATTTATACCTGAGTCACTGTCCAATATAATTTAATTTAGTTCTGTACGTAGGTAAGGATTACAATGAGGATTATTTATCATTCAATGTGTATTCATGTCAAGACAATACTGGCGGTGTCTTCACATTCACAGGAGCTTAAGATCCACTTCAGGTAATGCCGGCGACGTATTTATCATTGTCGTCGTAATAATAACAATAAGGGTCGCCTGCCGCCCTCCTTCTAATGTTCATTACAACATAACAATTTATTAATCATAGTCGTACGTGACATCATTATTAATAATGTGTATATTCTCCATAAAATTATATCATAGGTTTAGAAGACCGTATTACGAGCACTATTAACTTAATATAAAATTTACATATTGTATTGAACAAACAGCTCCTGGTAAAATAGTTTAAAGTGCGCTCTGCGTCCGGGTCAATCTTATTTAAAATATTGCAGTAAATTATGCACTGAATTCCCAGTTGAATGAATTACCTTGTTGCTCGTGAAAGTGATCTGTGGCCTACGAAGAAATAAAGCTTACCTGAGTTTAGAGTTGGGCATCTGTAAGAGCGCTCGCTTGCTCTCAGTTGTGGCTACCGGGCGCCTTAATCGAATTCGGCGCAAATTGTATTACCCATCCTTCAATGCATAGATCAAACTAGTGAGCGATTCGTTGCGTGAGCTGAATGTAGTTATACATCTTTTTGACTATGTATGGATTGATAGATTCTATACCTCTCTAAAGAAACTGCATTTGCGATAAGATTAAAATGGATTTAACCTTTATAAACTAAATTTCCCAGTAAAGCCACTATTTCAAATTCTGCCTTTGAGAAGCTCCTTAAAGTTGCTTTCAAAGTTTTGCTTAACCGCGTTTAAACATTATAACAACGTTTATTAAATATCCTAAATATAAGCGAAATTCGAATTCCGCAAAGGAATTTAGTGGAATCTTCTTGGCTCGGCTTTCTTGGGATGCGTTCATCGTTCACATGGGCGTCCCGTAACTTTCACGCGTCAACTACTTATTGATTGAAAGGGCTTTGTCCTATATATGTGAGAATTTTGCACACATTTTCGAGAATATATATATATATTCTCCTCTGTCGTTGTAAAACAAACGATCCGTAGTGTTGTGTAAAACCGTTGCATTCCTGTTTAATTAAAACTCGTTCGAGTCTTAGTGGAGGACTTAAACTACTGTTTGTGAAGCTTACCTTCATTACACGGGCTTTATTTATCTTAATCTATTTAAAGAGTACCTGCTAAATGCTACAATAAATTTCCTCGTAGCATTTCTAGATAGCGTTAAGATTGATAGCCGTGTCGAAATGGTTAGATTTGATAAAAAAAAAATGATGCCGGTGGTTTATCCTTCGTAGATTTTCATCAGAGCGGAAACGACCGTGCTAGAGTATCGTGTACGAAATTGCCTCAAAAGGAACTCTGAAAAAAAGGGAAAATAAGGCGACATCCGCCAGGGCCGACGGTCATTACGTTAATGCGAGACTAAACTTGATTGATGATCCTGTGCTCTACGAAATCCGTTGACCTGCTTCTAGGTTCTGGCGTTGTCTCCACGAACAGCCTTAAAAACGTGTTACTTCACTCCATTAAGACAAACGTCAATAAGTGTCACATGTTCTTGTCTACTCTTTGAAAATCCCCATTGTGCTTACAATTTGGGTGAGTCTTGAGTCAGTCGAATTTACTATGACTTTTTTTCCCAAAGAGGATTTATTCTGTTTACACCAAAATTTTACTGCGATTGTGTTAAGTGTACGACTAATATCTGAGCTAAGCACGAATATCACCTTTCAACTCTGGTACTCGTGGAAGTTATTCCGGTACGTAGCTTCGTATTAATTTCATTTTATAGCAGTAATGTCATTTTCCTAAGACCTTAATTTTAGTAAACCAAAAGTTACTTTTATTGTTTCGTGAGAAATAATGTGAGAATGCCGTGCGCAAACAAAATGGCATTTTATAATTATTTTGATTCAAGCAAGCTTCTTTTATTTGTATTTTTTTTCTTATAAAAACTATTAATACTGAGTCCTAAAAAAAATTAAGAATAAGCAAATAATAATAAAATGTCGCCTATACGAAACGAATGACATCTTTCTTGCAATCAATCATTTAAGTAAGTAAAAATAGTCATCATACAAGTTATATCAACTGCCAAAGTAATGGGGTAGAATACAAAATGTTTTATTACATATTAAAATAGAAAGACAATCTGTCTTGGTGTAAGTGCGTCTCGGTGCTCTGTGCATTGTCCCAGCTGGCGTCCTAATTAGTTCATGATGCACATATAGCAGTAATGGACCGACCGTGTACTAAGCAATGGACATCGGGTACCTGGACTAAATTGAGACCCACCTGACTGTTAGAGTATTAACTAGAGCCTTTGTTGAGCATACGGCTAGGTCGATAGTGCGATTTCTCGATGAGATTAGATTACCTAAGTAATTGCCTAGATGTTTGCTAATTATTGAATGACATCAATTAAGTTTTAGATTTGATTGAAATGTTTACTATGTTACGTGACTTATGACTGTGCCTAGTTTCGAAACGTTTCATGTCAGTGTAATATCTTTGGACCTATTTCTTAGCGTTCCATGGATTCACCGTGCGGGTGCCGGGTCCATCGCGTGATAGATGGGGGCAACACATGCGACTTCGACAGTGCCTGGGAATTGCGACCCAGGTTTAGGTTTAAGGAGCACTCCTTACGACGCGTCAACGCTCACCTCCACTGTCCGCCGTGTTACCCCCTCTACCTAACCATATTTGAAGTGAGCCTAGCAATGCCGCTTTGGATATTCGTTCAAGAAAAGAGCTTACTGAAGCTCTTGGCAATCCAAGGTCTTTAAGCAGGTTATAGAGGGATTTAGCTGGTATACCCCTCGCACCCACTTCCACGGCATACAGCGCAACGATATAACCATTTTTAGTTATTTCGTTGGTTAAGTCAAAGTACTTGTTTCTTTTTAAAGCGTGGTCTTTAGGGATGTTCGTTTCCCACGGCACCGTGAGTTCTACTAGTACTACACGCTTAATTGACATTGCATAAAGAAATATGTCCGGTCTGGACGCCGAGGCACAGATATCCTCCGGTATTCTGTAGTGATTTTCATACGTGTCCACTAATAATGTCCAGTCACTGGCGGTATTTATAATTGAGTACGGCTTTTGTGTGAGTGAAATCTTTTTTATTGAGCCTTCCTTTACAAACGCGATGTTAGTTTTTATGTTTGTTGTTGTTCCTTTTTTCGCTCTCGCCAGTGATAAACTTATAGCTTCGCGTATGATGAGTAATACCCTATCATGGCGACGTGAATAATGACCCCGGTCTAATAGCGCCTTACAACCTGTCAGTAAGTGCCTGGCTGTACCTATTGCCGCATTGCACATCGTACAAGCCTTTTCTGTAGCTTTTCCCCACCTTACTAGGTTGCTTTGATCGGGGAGGGTTAATTGAAAGGCGTTGAGGTAGAATTTTAACAGGGCGGGTGACCAATCATATAAAAGTGTGCGCCATTTCAAAGCTGGTGGGATACAAAATTCTCCTAGAGTTAACCATTCATTCTGCATTTCTAGGTTCATTGCGTGCACCTTGTAGGTCTCGTTTTCATCTTGTTGTATGAAAGATTTTGTTATCTCTTTGTCGGTCTGTCTTCTAGTATTTCCCAATCCAACTCTACTGGACTGCGTACCCACCATGAATTTTTTGTGGAATTGGAGCCGTGACTCTAGCTCTGATGAATTTTTGTCTTTTGGAAGGGATCTAACGATTTCGTCTTGGGATTTTGACAAGACATGCATTTTGGTAACTCTTAGGTGTTTGTAGAGTTCCGAAGGTTTTTTTAATTTCATTCCAAAATTATTCGAGCCCCTGTACAACGTTGACGGGTCTGCAGATGGTGCTAGCCCGAGCCACAACTTCAATGTCTTAGTGACTTTCGCGTCCAGTGTTCTTATGTGGTTCTGGTTTATATCATATACTAGAAACGGCCAGTTGAGACGTGATGTTAAGTAGTTGTCGTAAATCCAAGCTTTTTTTACGTTACTAATTGGCTGTTGGTCTACCTTGTCAATGTCTTTTACGAAGTCATCGACTATTACGTTTATAGATGGAGTACGACCTTTGTAGTCTATCTTTCTTCCAAGGAATTTAAAGGGCACGGTTTCTGATATTATTGAAACACTTTCCCCACCAATAGTAATCCCGGGGTCATATGAGGTATACCTGGTGCCTCGCCGGCCCAGACAAAGGCAATAGCATTTGCTAGGTTTTGTCCTCATTCCCTCCGTCCAGGTACAGAAGTCATCTACCTTACGCAGTAGTTCTTGGCACTGCTTTGGATTACGTGTAATGATCGCAAGGTCGTCTGATCCTTTTCTTGTTTACGTAAAAAAATTTTTATGTAAACTCGATGCAGCCGTGAACTTATTTTATTACATAAGTTGTTTTGTAGATATCGGGATAATCAATTTCACATTAGAAATCAGAAACGGTTAATACGTCAATCCATTACATTTTACTATTATAATAATTCTTAAGTTATATACATTTCTGGTATGTATATTGTTTCTGGCTTTCAAACTCATAAACAGGATCATTAATTTAATCGTGCTTTTACCCTGTAATGGTCCATATGTACAATCAAATTGACTGCACGAATGGCATTGTGTTTTAAGCGGTCGCCACGCTGCCGCGCCGCGCTCTACAGCGCTGTGCGTTATGGGTTCAGACCCTGTCTGAAACAACACTTTGTGTGATCCACAAATATTGTTTTTCAGGGTCTAGGTTTTTGTGTCCGTTTCTTGTATGTTTGTTATGCAAGTGTTGTCTTTAAAAAAATGCTTGGGTGCGGATGTGTTGTTAGAAAATAACAAGTAAACTAAACATGGATTACGCTATTAAAGTTCAGGAAACCATATGCTAAAGGAAGTAGTTTTTTTAGATCATTACATACGTAATTAAATAATTACAATATTAACTACGTGTATTACGTTCTCTTGCATTTTAATTCTACTGAATGTTATAAATTCGAATTTGAGTTCGTTACGCTTTTATATCCAATCCGATTTTAACAATTCAAACCAATGGGAAGTTACATTATCAGCAAGTCACATAGGCTACTTTTTACCTTAATAACCGACATTAACGTCTACGGAACCGCGGGCAAAAGCTAATATTAAACGGTTTTATTTAGCTCACCCCGTTTGTTTTATTTATTTATTATTCTTGGGTCAAATTTAGTAATTCAAATTTCACCCTCTTCCTGTCAACCGATTAATCTGAAATTTTGTATACACTTTGGATTTTGGTGACAATACAATTATGTTTATTCATTATCATTATAAATTCAAGATGGCCGCCGCTACAAAATGGCGGATAATTTATGTTTTATTAATCCCATCAATATGGGTATCAAATGAAAGGGCTCAACAAGCAGAATACAATATACTATAAAAAATTGAAATCCAAGATGGCGGCCGCTACAAAATGGCGGATAACGTAGGTTTTATCAATCCCATCAATATGGGTATCAAATGAAAGTGCTCAACCAGTATAATACAATGTACTATAAAAAATTAAAATCCAAGATGGCGGCCTCTACAAAATGGCGGATAACTTAGGTTTTATCAATCCCATCAACATGGGTATCAAATGAAAGGTCTCAACAAGTAGAATACAATTTACTATGCAAAATTGAAATCTAAGATGGCCGCCGCTACCAAATGGCTGATAACAATTTTTTATCAATCCCACCAATATGGGTATCAAATAAAAGGGCTTGACAAGAAAAATACAGTGCACTATACAACCTCAATGTTTAAGATGGGCGCAGCCACCAAATGGCGTATAATAATAAGATTTAAATTTAGAAATTGAATCTGTAATTTAGGTATCTGATTAATCCAGCCTGAATCCACCACCCAAGTCAAGATTTTGTATCGTGTTGAGGACTGTATGGCATTAGGGTGGATAAAAATGATATGTCGTTAGCGTTTTCCCCTCAAGACTCAGGCGCATCTTGTTGTACATAGCCTTGCCCCTTTATTGGACCTCTGGGGGGGTCGACCGTTTAAATGTCCATTACTCGTGGGAACAAAATGGTAAAAAAAAATATAAAAAATACAAACACAAATAAAACAGAAACTGCAACACAACGTAAACGAAGGCTTCAAAAAGCGAAAGAAAAGTATAAAGCAAAACGAGCTAAAGAAAGTGAAGGTGATAGAAATAGTCGATTACAGAAACGACGGGAACAATTAGCGTCAAAAACACCTGAGCAATATGAGGCCAGGTTAAAAAAGCAACGTCAGCGATACACACAGATGATAGCGTCAGAAACGCCTGAAGAATATGAAGCCAGGTTAACAAAACAACGGGAGCGATATACACAGATGGTAGCGTCAGAAACGCCTGAAGAATATGAAGTTAGATTAATACAAAGCCGTGAAAGACAAAGACATGTGTCTCATAGAATTTGCGATGTTATTTGAGCCACACTACACAAAACCGCCAGTTATAAATGAAGAGAGCATCGATACCGATGCTTATGCACCGCACGAGCAAACAACAAGAAGGCGTCTTATAACTTTAACAGACAACACCAAAATGACTATTAGAAACACGCCAGCTGTAGTACGGGTACCTAACTTCGTAGCAGCTTCTGATCCAGAGTCATATTATTACAGTTTACTAATCCAGTATATGCCGTATCGCAATGAGGCCGAACTTTTAGGAGAATTTAATAGTGCCAGAGATGCGTTTCTCGCCAACGAAGAAAGTTTAAGACAAACAAACGCCTACTTGGAAATATATCGTGAACGTGACAGGCAGCTTGAAAATGCATTCGCGCAAGTACACGCATTTCAGATACTGGAACACGCAGAGCCGATGGAACTAGACCATGAAGAAGAAGTTCCTTATTTGCCAATGAATGAAGACCAGTTCTTACAGGCTAAGCAGTCTATGAATGCAGGACAAAAGGAAATTTTTACATTAGTTACCCAGTCCATACAAAATCAAATGTCAGGTGCTGAAGAACGTTTAAAAATATTCTTTACAGGAGGAGCTGGTGTGGGCAAGACTTTTCTATTAAAGTTATTACGAGACCAAAGTAATAGGTGCTACGCAAAGGATGCGGTTAAAGTCTGCTCACTAACAGGAGTTGCAGCTAGATTAATAAATGGAGCTACGATACACAGTACTTTAAAATTGCCTGTACAGAAAGACGGTCGCATAACAGGTATGTCACCACTGTCCGGAAACTATTTGCGAATAATGAGGCAACAATGGCATCAGACAGAATTTTTGATTGTCGACGAGATTTCCATGGTGTCTTATCAAATGTTATGCATGATGGACGCTCGATTAAGGCAAATTAAGAACTGTGAAAATGAGTTTTTTGGAGGAGTAAACGTATTACTTTTCGGTGATCTTTTACAACTGCCTCCTATAAAACGATCAGGAACACCTGTTTTCAAACAGCCAGAACATCTCCAACCAGCTACACATCTCTGGCGTTTATTCACGCTGTGTGAATTAACTGAAAATATGCGTCAGCAAGGTGACCAGACTTTTATTGATATTTTGAATGCTTTGAGAGTCGGTGAGCTAACAACCCAACATTTTAGTATTTTAATGGGAAGACTTCTTCAAGACACGAGTGATGAGTTTGCAATAGACAAAGCGTTAAGGGTATACCCCACAAATCAACAAGTTAACGACCACAACTCTGCTGTATTGAATTTGTACAGAAAAAATGGTGCTCGCATTTACAAAATAAAAGCGCAGGATCAGCTAGTACACGCCACACGAAATGCAGACAATGTGGATATAGCTACTATAATACCAGCTGATATCAACAAAACTGGGGGTTTACCAGCGGAACTGCAAATATTTGTGGGGGCCAAAGTCATGCTACGGTCCAATATTGACGTTTCAAAGGGATTAGTAAATGGCGCTATAGGCTACATCAACGAAATCGTTTGGCCTCAATTTCGTCGAACTCAGATGTATGCAACAGATGTACCTTCCGTCCGAATTGATTTCGCAAGAGACGGAGTACATCTTATACACCCGAAAGCCATACAGTTTCCAGCTAAGTACAATTACGGGACGGCTGAAAGAAGAATGTTGACTTTAATACTATCATGGGCTTCTACAATACATAAAATGCAGGGCAGCACTGTGGATCACGCAGTCGTATACTTAGGTGTGAAACTGTTTGAAGAAGGTCAAGCCTACGTGGCTCTTAGTAGAGTAAGATCTTTGCAGGGACTACGTATAGAGGAGTTGGACTGCAATAAACTAACGGGAAAGAAACCTTGCAATAATGAAGCACTAAATGAATTACACAGAATGCGAAATAAAAACTAAAAACTAACAACTGCCTAATTATAGTGTAACATTACAAAACAAACATTTTAATCAACGATTGTAGACAATTGACGTGCCCCACGGATTTATTTTAGTCTAGTCTATGCATATGTTTATAATTCCCACGACTGTATCTATTTTATTATTTTTTGGTTTTTAGTACATTTATCTTAAACATTTAAATTATTTATGTTTAACATAAAACCGTTTAACTTAAAAAGTTTTTTTACCTATTTTTATTTCTAAAATACAATCTTGTAACAATTCAATATGTTAATAGGCGGTACACACTACAACGATTTATCGTAGCGATTTAACTGTGCAGTTCGTTTGTGCAGTTTTATCCATAGTGTGGACGGAAATTGGCTCAGATATTTCTCAAAAAATCGCTACAATAAATGGTTGTAGTGTGTACCCCCTATTACAAGCCAAGGTATTTTCAAACAAATGTTAAAATGAATTTGGATTAACATAGGTACATAAAGATAGTTTTAAGGCCTTTAACTAGTTCTCCAAACAGTCGTTGCGTTTGAATTTGATGCTATTACAATTAAAGTACTCATAACAAATTACGTTGGATTAAATTTTAAGGATCTACTTAAAGCAATTTCGTTTGATGATTCTCTAAGGATTGTTGTTTGAAAGCGAAAGGACGATGCACAGATAATAGCGATGTGAACAATGTTAACTAATTTCAAATCTGCTTATGTTCCAATGTTATATGTTTGCGTTTATATTGTGTTTCTATTAGACTAGCTTTTGCACGCGGCTTCGCTCACACAGACTTTCATCCCCTGATTTACCCCCGTAGGGGTAGAATTTCAAAAGTACCTACATGCAAAATTTCAGAATTCTAGGTTCAGCGGTTTGGGCTGTGCGTTGATCTCTCTCTATGTCAGTCACCTTCCTCTTTTATATATATAGATAACCCGCCCTACCGAGAGTAGCAATTATACAAAAGATAACCTAAGCAGCTTGTTCGTTCGTTCAGCCTATTGCTGTCCACATCTGAACAAAGGCCTTTTTTTTTTTTTTTAACGTGTGGAAATCCCCTCGGACCGTCACCCCACCGGGGTTTGCAGCGGGGCGGTGTTTCGGACTCGAACCGACTAAAACCACACGGTGTGCCACTCTGCGCCTGTGACGGGAGGAATCCGGGAACTGCAGTTATTAACACGTCCGGACCCCTCCCAGAGCGCTTGCCCGCACCGAAGCGGGCACCGTCACCTGTTTGACTTTCAATTTAGGCGACGTACGGCACACGCGTACTTTACCCCCTCGCGGGTGGCCACTAGAGCAGATGGAGGGGAAAACCCGTCCCGACCATCCGCGGCCACACTCAGGGCGGCATGAGGCGCTGATAGGCACGCCTCCACCGCCCGGTTCGCCGGCGGCGGATTGGGTCCGAGTGGATATCATCCTCCCGGGCCTTCTCCGCCACCTCCTTCTGCGAAATAACTTCTTCGCAGAAGGTTGCGACCGCGGTAAAACTGCTATCGCTACCGGCCATGGAGCATATGACGGCCAGTA
This sequence comes from Diaphora mendica, assembly GCA_949125395.1. Classification (NCBI taxonomy): domain Eukaryota; kingdom Metazoa; phylum Arthropoda; class Insecta; order Lepidoptera; family Erebidae; genus Diaphora; species Diaphora mendica. Next base: position 18,837,257 of record OX421313.1, on the reverse strand, counting down.
GCGAGAGATCTCCTCCGATGACTGCAGTGAGGGCCCGGCGCTGCGACGCCCATGCGGGGCAGATTGCCAGCGTGTGCTGGGCCGAGTCCTCACTGCAGTCGCAGTGGTGGCAGGCGGGACTCAATTCCCTCCTGGCGACCGAGTGCTGGTACTTCCCGAAGCAACCGTGCCCGGAAAGGACCTGCGTCAGTCGGAAGGAAAGGGTCCCGTGCTGCCGCCCTGCCCACTTGAGGATGACCGGCTGGAGAGCCTCCACGGCGGCAAAGCCAGCGCGTGGAGTCTCCAGCCGGAAAGACCATCTGTTCATAGTGGCTCGACGAGCGGCTTCACGCCATTCGCGTACCTCTTCGGGCGGAGGGCGAAAGCCACTTGCCGCCCGATATCCAGCCCCCCGTCGATAAACTTCGGCGAGCACTTCCGCCTCCAAATCCCACGGGGGTGTTCCGGCCAAGGCGCACGCCGCCTCCGCCGACACCGTGCGGTATCCGCGTATGGCTCTGACTGCCAATACCCTCTGAGGCCGCCACCCTCACCGGTGCACCATACAGCGCCATCGACCGGACAACCCCCGTGTACAGGAGTCGCGTTGCGACGCTGGCTCCACCCAAATTGGGCAAAAGTCGCCCAAGGGCGGAGGCAGCGCCGACCAGCCTGGGACCAAGCTGTCGGAAGTGCTCGTCGAAGAGCCACCTACCGTCGAGGATCAGGCCCAGATACCTCATCTGGGCCCGAACCGGTACGAGGACCGAGTTGACCTCTATGGAGGCGCCGGTAGGTGGACCACGACGGGGTCCATGGAACAATAGGGCCTCCGTCTTATCCAGGGCCACCCGTAAGCCCAGCGCCTCGATGCGCCTGACCACCAGAGAAACACCCCAGGTGGCCAGGCGCGCCGCCTCTTGGAAGTTCGCCCCCCGGGCTGTAACAAGCGTGTCATCGTCCCCCAAGTGGCCAAGGTAGCTGATACAAGGAAGAAAAAACCATACAATTTGAAAAAGGTTGGCGAATGTTCGGCTTATTGTATTATTTTTAATAAGAGTTCTTAGACGTTTATTTCACAGCAATCCAACTATCTATCCATCATAGCCATGTGACACTGACCTTCTCGGATTGCTTACTTAGGTACATAATAAAATTCACAACAAGTTTTTTTTTGTCGATAAGAAATCTTGCTATAAAAAGTTTGGAATACATGTTATTTTGTGTATAGATCTCAAAGAAATAAATGTATTACATACATTATCGTATACAAAAATAGGTGTTTAATACGCTTGAATCTATTTCTTTATTGTTACATGAGTATCTATAACGCTACTTATATCTAGAAATTATTTATAGAAAATTGAAGTCCAGAAAAGCGATTTTGAAACTGTGATTCGCCATGCCATTTCAATCGGGATTGACTTCATTTTTTATCAATTTGCCCATTCGTTTTACTCGATCTGGATAAAGCAATTTATCTGTCGATCTTCGGGACCTTATTTCTCAAACCACACCAATGATTCACTTACGTTGGTCCCCTTTACTATTTACTGCGTCGAAGAAGTGCCAATAGACTTTATAGGCTTTATTATGCACGGGTAAACTCCAATAAATGTAGGGTCTTCGTTTATCCACTTGTACCCTTTTGCTGTTGCCTTCAAGTGGTGATTTTTGTTAAGAAATGGATGATGCGTTTATCCCATTTGAAAGTCTGATGCCTTGAAAATACTTGATATAAATCAGAAGTACTATGATAACGAAATACTTGAATAATATCTTTAGTAAGATAAGAATTAAAATTTCTTATTAAGTTTAAAAGGACCTTTCCAAACTTGAGAATTTCTAAGGTCATGTTTTGCTTTGTCTAATACAGGAATTCAATAATCGACATAGCCCATAGGATTAGCAAGCTGAAGTGGCAGTGGGCTAGCCATATTTGCCGTAGAGCTGATAACCGTTGGGGTAAACGCGTTCTTGAGTGGAGACCGCTGCAAACGTAGTGTAGGACGTCCACAGGCCAGGTGCAGTGATGATTTACGCAAGACGGCTGGCAGAAGCTGGATGCGAGAAGCCGAGGATGAACTAAGTGGCGCGCAATTGGAGAGGCCTATGCCCAGCAGTGGACTGCGATAGGCTGATGATGATGATGAATACAGGAATTAGTATAAATCATAACTAAGATTACAAAGGAGATAAGATATTTGTTAGTATATTAGTTAGTGTAGTAAAAGACTAGGAGCAGTTAATGTACTATATGTACGAGTAATATCCTCTTTTGTAGAAAGATGAATGTACAGTCGACCAAATTGAATCATGACCCACTTTGCCAATTATTCCTTTGTAATCATAAATGTAGTTAGGTTTTCTTCGCTATTTGCACATAGTACGTTTTAGATATAAACAAAAATGCGTCATTACGGGTTAGATGTCAATGCAATTTAAACCTTTATCATCACTGAACAAGATATATTTTTGATACAGCAGTCTTATTTGAATTTCAAATAATATAATCGTTTATAATCCAAACTCTTTTCATTGCGGAGAAAAAGTATTATAATTTTTAAAATGAAATGACATTATGTGTGAGATGTCAAGTAGTAGTCAATCTGAAAATATTAAAATAAAAATCTAAGAATATATTTATATCTATAAACGAATTGTATAATGGCCAATTTGGTAGAACGAAGAGCTCGGATTGTAGTGCTCAGTGAGCAAGGTTGCGGCGTTAGAGCAATATCACGTGAGTTAAATATAAGTCGTAACACGGTCAGAACCTGGATCAGACGGCACGCTGAAGAGGGTATCCTTGAAGACCGACGACGACATAATCATGGGGTTCGTCGAATCACAAACCAACAGAGAACGGAAATGCATCACCATTACGAAGAACATCCTTTTACTCGTACCCGCTATTTTGCAGCACGTTACGACGTTTGTATAGAAACAATTAGAAATAATTTGCACCGCACTGGGCTGCATTACAGACATCATGCTAAGAAAGTTCATTTAACGGATGCACACAAAACTGCGAGATTGACTTTTGCACGTCATTATTTAGATTTCGACTGGATAAACACCATCTTTACAGACGAAAAATCATTTCGCTCTTCTCAACATGGTCGCTTAACTATGTGGCGTTATGATAACACGCGATACACGGAGGACCACGTAGTGCCTAACCAATCATCTGGCCGTATTTCAGCTAACATGTGGGCATGGATGGATGCTGGAAACATAGGCGAACTTGTTCCTATTTCTCCTCGTCATAACGCTATCAACTATGTCCATTTATGGGAAGAATCAATGTTACCGACTTTGCGAACAGTTTACCCCCGTGAAGATGTGCCAGTATTCTCCTATGTTCATGATAACTGTCGAGTGCATACTGCCAGAATTGTCTCAAATTGGTTTACGGAGCATGAAGATGAATTTACTCTCATTCCATGGCCGTCTAGGTCACCAGATCTTAACCCAATAGAAAATTTATGGGGTTTGATGGTTCAAATGTGTGATAACAGGAACGAGAGGACTAAAGAAGCAATCGAGCTGCATTGTAACGAAATCTGGGATTTCATGAGGGGAAGTGACATTTGCAGTCGTCGTAACCGCCAATGTAACCTTTAGATGTGGGTTAACTAGAAATAAAAGAAGGTAATAATTTACAATACTATATTTAAAATAAAGGAAAGATATAGTTTGTGTAACACTAAATATATTAGAATAAAAGAAAGAAATGCTCCGGTAGCTTAAAGTCAGGGTCGCGGGTATTTTGTCTCAGGGTTTTAACGAATCGGGGTCGCACACTGGATAAGACGTGCCTGTGGTGGCCCCTTCGTCGGTGACGCGGCGCAGTGGAGTCTCCCGACGCTCTGGCCGCAGACTGGCCGCTGGCCGTAAGGTGGCTTCGTACCCGTGGGGTGAACTGGTAACCCGTTGGATGGGTTCGAATCCGTAGGGGACTTGAACCCGTAACGTGGATGCGAACCCGTAGGGTGGATGCGAACCCGTAGGGTGGATGCGAACCCGTAGGGTGGATGCGAACCCGTAGGGTGGACCCGAAATATATTCGGGTCACGTATAGGTAAACAATTAACAATTTCACAATTAACAGTTGCACCAAGATCAGCACAACGACAAGCAGTTTGTGGTTTAAGTTTGTAGCACGAAAATCGACGTTATGCGTAATGGATTATTAGACGTTATTGAAAACCATGGCGCTTACACTCGGTTTTAGGTTTAACCAGTAATCCTACAGACCCAAACCATTGGAACCATTATAACCCACAAATTAACTATTGAGAAGTTTTCTTTTTTATTCGCTTTACGAAATGAATGCCATTTTTTAAAATTTAATAAAATGAAATAAACAAAATAAAGTTTATATGTAAGTCTCTAATTTTACTGTTTTATTTTATTAATATGTATGACTAGCTGTCTCGACAGACTTCGTTCTGTCAAATAAATGCTTTTCTATTTTTATTCTACACCTACCCTACGCTACCTTTACGGTACCTCTACCCTCCTACCTCAAGTCTACCCATTATTCGAAATAAAGTCAATCCTATGTCTCAAACAAACAGACAATCCAATCTTTCCTAATATACCTATAGATAAGGACGTTCACTGGCTAACAAACTTTTTCGTGCAATACTTATCATAGTCCATAGTATACGTCTATGTCTATGTCACTGCTTTGTCAGTGTCTAGTGGAATGATAACGGTTCGTTACTTATGAAATGTATGTTCAAGCTAATTTCAACCTAATGGTATAGAATAATTGTAGGAAAATGACTTTAAGGGGGGTCATGATTCAATTTGGTCGACTGTACACTGTTGTGTACACACATACACAACATTATTCTTTATTGTACACTGTTGTGTACACACACATAACATTATTCTTTATTGTTGCTTCTATAAATTTTTGGACAACATTAGAATAAGGATAATAATGAGAGCTTATGTATCCAAAATATATCTGTTTTGGGTAATAGACTCAGACATGATAAATCCAAATCGTAAATTATATTTACAGTTTGTTAACTACAGGACCTATTGTTGTAGCATTGGCGGCCTATGTCCAGAAGTGTCGTATGAGATAATGATGGTATTAACTTTGCAAGACGGATAGACAGATCCATTGGTGACTGTGCCAGTTACGGAATCCCTAAAAAGCAGAATAAGTGTCATATAAGTGAGATTAAAATGGCAGAAATGTATCCCCAATAATTTGTACAAATAAATCAAGTTGAGTATTTTGTTTAATCAACACTTTTCAAACAATTTTCTTATTCTACAAAATAGAAGTTTTTGCAGTTTAGAAACTAAGTCACAACACGAGAATATTTTCTTTAGAAACCACTTCATCAGTGTAAGTGATGTTCTCAGTTCGTGGAGTTTTAAATGTTTGTTTGTTCTAAAGCCCGCTGGAAGCGAGTCCTTTGCAGCAATTACTAATCCTGATCCCACACGCTATTAGTTGAATCCACTCTCTGGAAGCCTTATAAATTGACCGCTATAGGGTTGTTGGCGACTTGAAGATGAGTTTCTCTGGCAACCATTTAATATACTTTAACGGGTTTTTAAATTCTATATAAAATTTAATGCTTTGAAGAAAGTACTTCAACGCTTTTCTGATTTATTATGTTGAAGTAATCTTAATAAAATCTTAAAATCCACCTTCAATTGTCAATATCTTTTTGGAATTGGCATTAGAGAAATTAAATCTTTGCAATTTATGTGAAGTGGTCATTTTGGGGTTGATGTTCTTAGGGGTAATAATATTTTTTACATTCATTTTTATTAATATAGTAGCTGAACCCCGCGGTCATACCCGGGGTTATTGTCGTACCCCGAGTATCGGGGCGGGGTGAAGCTAGTCTAAAAAGAGTAGCCTAAGTTACTCCTTGTATCATGATCCCCTATCAGTGAAAGTCCCGTCAAAATCGGTCCAGCCGTTCCAGAGATTAGCCGGAACAAACAAACTGCCTGTAGATTAGGGAACAGATACGGACCTGTTCGAGCGGGTGACTGTTAGAAATCGAACGTCATTATAATGGCAACATTTTGATTGTCATGTTTTTTGTTTGACGTTTGAAGTTAAAATATAGAACTTACGAGAGGCTTGGTGTGTTACGGTCGACCAGTGTGGTTGTTGAGTGCCGTTTAATTGAAATTTAGCTGATTGTCCATCAGACTCGGTTTTTTCGTTGTTTACCGTTATGATTGGTCTGGTTTGGACACGCGAGATTAGTAGTCGCGTCAATTAGGCGAAATCCGCGACAGTTAAAACGGGTGATTTATAAATTAGAATACTTTGGAACCTGTACTACCACTGGGAGTGGTGAATGTGTGAAGGAGCAGAGGGCGCAGCAGAGGGGCCCCTCAGAACGCCGATATCAAGGAATTCACATATCTTCAGTAAGTGCTTGATATTACATTAGCTTAGAATAAGAACAGGGTGAATCGCCCTGAGGTTGAATACTTTTGCCAGTGAAATAGCTTAGCGATTGAATGCCTGTACATATGGGCCCTATAGGCATTACAAACTTCACACGGTGAACGCTACATTGGCGAAAGGATTGAACACAGACAATGTTATTTTGGTATATGTACCGTGTAACCATACATATGCATTTAGAAAAAAAACGGTTATTTTAATATTACAAACAGACACTCTAATTTTATTTATTTGTATGTAGAAATGTTCCCCTTTAAAAGTTTAAAAAAAGTTCGTGACAGCATATGTCTATCTTTTGAGATTGGCGTACAAAATTTTTATTATGATAAACAAATTTGCTAACGCTGTTATAATATAATGCTACAGGCGGTCAGGTACATCTTTTTTTTTTCTGGATGTCTGATCTACTTTCACGGTCAAACCGCTGCACCGATTTCAATGAAATTTGACTGCACGTTTGGCCTAGTGGTTTAACGGTCACTACGCCGCGCCGTTTCCTACTTCGCCAAGTGTCGTGGGTTTAAATCCCACGTAGGAAAACACTTTGTGTGATCCACAAATTGTTGTTCTGAGTCTGGGTGTTCTTTGTGTCCGTTTCATGTATGTTTGTAAAGTCCCCCGCGACACAGGATTTATTCCTAGTGCGGGAGTTATCTTTTATAAAAAATAAAATAAAAATTGGCATGGAGATACTTTGATTCTTGAGGAAGGACAAAGGCGGAGCCGCGCGCAAAAGCTAGTATGTATGTAAATATATAAACAAAATAAAGCGGAGATAGTAATGTGTATTAGACATAATAATAGCTAGTTTTAACCGACTTCCAAAAGGAGGAGGTTCTCAATTTTATCGGTTTTTTTTTATGTATGTAAATCGATTACTCCGTCAATTGTGGACCGATTTTGAAAATTATTTTTGTATTCGAAAGGGTATGCTCCCCATGTGGTCCCATTGCCACCATATCAGGATCTGATGATGGGATCCTAAAGAAATCGAAGGAAACCCTCAAATTTACGTGAGCGCCTGCAATGAAGTTACGAGCAATTGTCTGCATGCCTTCATATTCTGTAGACATAATTTAATTTTAAATGAAATGATGATGAGAGACTTGAGAAAGACTAAAAAGCGTAAAAAAAAAAAAAAAAATCGTTTAAAAAAACCGACTTCAAAAACTAAAAAGTATAAAATAACTTAATTTGTATGCGCTTCCTATTCATAGGTTTGAAGTCGGTACCAAGCCAAAATGTAATAGTAGGTACCGCACTCGCCGCGCGTGACCTTGAGCGGGATAGCTGCTCTTCGCGTTGAACAAAACAACCGAAGCGTCGGTGACGTCGTTGACGTACGTCTCGAAATATAGCGAGTGTGGTACCTACTATTACATTTGGCTTGGCACTGACTTCAAACCTATGAATAGGAAGCGCATACAAATTAAGTTATTTTATACTTTTTAGTTTTTGAAGTCGGTTTTTTTAAACGAATTTTTTTTCATATCAATTTAAGTTGACAATAATTATTGTCACTGTAATATTATGTGACGCAGAGTGACGTCCTATACCATGTTAGCTTTCTTAATTAACGTCAAATATTTTTCATATCCAGATTGTGATGCAGTAAAGAGGGAAATATATGGCTCAATTATATTTTATATGATACTTAAAAAGTTCAGTCCCTTCTGGAAATTATGTAGATATGAGGGATGTTCACACGCTTAAGTTAACGTAAAAAAAGGACCCAGCCTAACTTAGTGTGTGAAACAAAGTTGTTAACGAGCATCCGAAATTGTTCGATGTTAGATCCGTAGCCGTTGGCGTGTGCTTCCTTTATCTGCCCCGCAGGAGCCCTAACATGCGAAAATGCCATGCCCATGGTAATAAAAATTGTTCCACATTTGTCATAAATTTAATATAAACAGAATCCACGTAGGGATAATATAGTTTAATGTGTAGGCAAGCTATAAATGGTATTGCGCGTAGTAAAAATAAATTGGTTACTTTAGAAGGAAGGTATTTACTACAGAAATGGGAAGCCGTAGTCTCCTTCTGTGAGGTTATGCTACAGAAGGAGTCCGAAAATCGCGATCGGGAAAGGGCCGTAGGAGGCGGCGAAGGGGGCGCGTTAGAGGACGCTAGCTTCCCAAGCGCCGCCTAAGGGTCGGTGCGGCCACATCTTGGGGGGGTGTGACCGCTGCAAACGACCCGAGACAGGTGACACCACGGTTCGGCCGGGGATTGTCGTCTAAGGCGGGTCGATATTCCGCCTGTTACTGTGTATGACGGTGAGAGGCTCGACAGCGGCCGATCTACCGTAGTCGTGGGGTTCGGCAAGAGGGACTCCAGAAGCCGATGACGCGTTCCTCGAGCTCCTCCCGACGGCCGAGTTAGCGCGGTCGCAGGCTTTAGTGAGTAGACTGAGTCTTCGGGAGTTTTACACACGCCCTTCGTCTTTTCTACGGAGGGTATTCTACGAAAAGCATTCCCCGGTAAAAAAAGGTATTTAATACAAAATTATGCATGCTCTAAATCTTATATGCACGTGTATGTGTAAATATGTGTCCAACCACATTCCCTTCAGGTAAAGGTATATTGCCCTTAGAAACATTATATCGTACCATGTTATTCTTAAGGGTAAAAGTATTGAATAAGTTGGAAACTTATTTTATACTTTTCTTTTCTAAGTTCATTTATTATTCAGAATAGAAATTGGGTTTAATTGACTTTTTACTTAATTAATTCAAGTTTTTTTTTAGAGGTTTGTTTTTGTTATTTAACGGCTTTTAACAAGTTTGTAGTCTACTTATTAAAAATTCAAATTCGTATTGTTCTGAAAATATATGCGCAGTCAACTCTTTGTATTTCTATTAAAGATATATACTTTATCCCACCAAAAACATCTTCATGTAAAATGTTGCCAAGACGACTGCATAGGGCTTACCCTGTGAAAAAGATATCAGATCTCATATAGAGCCAAGGTTCCGAATCTACACGCTCTAATTCTACCAACCCTAACTTCATAAACTCTACATCTCAGTAAAAATGTATGGCTTCGCCGTTTCGCTACCATACCATCACGAAGGGGAAACGAACGCCTTTTGTGTTTGCAAATATCTAGTTTCTGAAGTAATGTGTTATACGAATATTTAGTTTCTGAAGTAACGAAACAGCCAAGCCATACATTTTTACTGAGATGTAGAGTTTATGAAGTTAGGGTTGGTAGAGTTAGAGCGTGTAGATTCGGAACCTTGGCTCTACATGAGATCTGATATCTTTTTCACATTTGTGAAAGTCTCATACAAACTTCCACCCCCCAAATTTGAGGGGTTGGGGGGCAAAAGTAATAGGTTTATGAATTTTTCTGTTGTTTGTATACTAAACTTAGTTTACATACCAAATTTCAGCTTTCTAGCACTTCAGGAAATACCCTAACAGTTTTGATGATCATCAGTGTGTCAGTGACGAAATCGGTGTTTTTTAGGTATCAATAAAATCTAAAGTATCAGAGCTATGCAATTGAAACCTTGTATGTTTCATTAGTCTATTGGTAACGTCATATCCTGAGAATTTGAACGATCTGGTATATCGGGAACCAAAGTTATGAGGGTTCAAAAAAACGACGAAACACTTCGAGAAAAGTGCCCTTGCGCTTCGCTTGGCTCGTCTTGGCGGGGGCACGACCGTGCCCCCAAACAATAGATATATACTATATCTTTGAATTAATGTCTGTCATAATGCGTATAATACTTACAGCGCTTTATATTAGACCAGGTTTCTTCACTGTTAATGACTATCAAAGCAAAATCGGACTACATGTTCTAGTAAACATGAATGAAAAAATAGCTCGAATTCGGGTAATGATACAGAGTTACTTCTGTATAAAATACAATGAAAATTGTGAAAGCTGATTGTGTAGTATCAGGTTATTCGAAAACAAATAAAAATTCTGACAAATGTGTTTAAACTACATGTATACTTTTTAATGCCATCCAAAACATAACTTGTAAAAAAATCAAGTCTTGCCACTCAGTTCTTCTACAGTAAAAAGTTGTGAGATCCATGTAATACCAATTTCAATAAAGAGATTGGTTTGGCAATCGCACTATACAATCTAATTTAATATAATATGTGATACTTATAATATAATGTATTATTAATAAGAGTATAGGTACCTAACTGTTTTTAAATCAGTCATAATAAGAATCCGCTAACTGTTAGCGATTTTGGCTGTTAGGAATATGGCAGCAATGGGATCTCTACTTCTTGTAAAAGGATTCTCGTCGCGTTCTAAACTAGTTGAACTTCCTTGAAATACAGACGTGGGTAAAATCTTTTACCGCAAATGTTTTATAACAAGCAAAGGATACTTTTCGTTCTACTTTGTAAGTAGGAATATAATAATAGTTATGAATCAAGTATCATTGTTACCGTGTCCTTTATAAGAAACGTGACACAAACATTTTAATAGCAAACAACATCTAGTGCCAAAGCCGAGATCGTAACAAAGGCGGCTGTCCCCGCAGCGCTCGTTACCGTAATGCGAGACTAAACTTGATGGATACAGCCCTACCGTGCCGCTTACAGCGCTTACAGCGACGTTTGTTACTTTTATCTTAACTAAAAGCTCAAGACGACCGGATACGAGGTTATTCACCTCGACCCCAAGTGATTGAGATAATGGTTCTTAGAAACCGCGAGGAATAATTCTGCTCATGAGTAATTAGATTAGGTTCGTTAAATAGTTGTAACACTTGACTGCACGTGATAGAGTAGTGAGTACTGATAAAGAAATTCGTTGTAATAGATATCATACAACAAAACACACACAGTTTTGTTATATTATTTTTCTTTTTCTGAATTTTACATGCAGGGTCATAAACCGATATAATATATGTAGGTATGTATACAGATAAAAACGCACTTCATAATCTTAGCGTAGAAATGAAAATTATATTTATTACCTTTCCTTAGGTACATCAGTCATAAAAGTTTTTTTAAATGTTTAATGCTACATTTTTCCCTCTGGATTTTGAATTATTGTAGCCTTTCTGTTTGTTTTAATTAAGGTATTAGGTTGATGAAGTTATGGATTCATACCCTATCCAGTGATCTGACGAAAGTGTATCCCTAACACCCTTGCAATGGTATTTAGCCACCAAGTTTATTTCTCAGATTTTTTAAAACTTCTACAAAATTTTGTTCAGGGCGATAGCTATTTTATTTATAAATTGGAACTATAATCCAATAAAATTCTAATATTTGTGTTTGAGTACCAATGCTTATTGTTAAATTATATTTTATATAAGGACCTCAGTCAGATTGTTTATAGCTCTCATGATCCAAAGAAACCCAAACATAAAACCGATTCACCATCTCCAGCATTAATAGTACAAAAGTCTCCGAAACACAAAACGATCGGAGTCACCACATGAATTGATATTATGTAAATGACCTCGTGCTGAATTCAATTTGTGTGAATCAATCCACTTTGTAGACACAAACTCAACTTTAGGGTTATTTGGGTGTGGTGTGGCGTATGCACATACATATTTTAAATGAAGGGACCAACAAATAACACGGACGCTTCGTCCGGACTTTCTTTTAGTCAAATGAGGCATAATAAAATAATGGTACAAAAAAAGATTCCTCAAAAAAGTTATGAAAGGGAGATCCAAAAGTTAAGTGGCGTCCGCCCTTTTACGTTTTATACATTCTACTCTGTGTTGGCCTTGTGTTATTATTTACGTTACATTTTCGTCTGACCGCAGCCCCTCGACTGCGGTGCTATTTTTAATTAATGCTACCCATTCCACGTACCTTGCTAGTGTTACAGCAATTATTTTACCAACCTCATTAAGAAGTTTAATGTCGAGAAGAAAAATATTCTCCGTGATGTTTCTAACTTTGTGTTTTCTTTTCGTTTCAGCTCGTTCTTCCCCTTTTTAACTATTGTGATACAGATACTACAATTTCCGTCACTTTTTACCCGACTACGGCAAAGCCAAAGGAGGGTTATGATTTTGACAGGCTATGTATATATGTATGTAAGTATGTATGTATGTATGTTCATCTGTTCATCTGTAACTACTTATTAGAACTGGACAAATGAGGTATCGTTAGAAGCGTCTTGAACATCCGATGGTTATAGCCTATATGACGTGTCACTGAATCTAATGTGGCGCCCTCTAGCCGACATAAAGTACTGTATTAAAAAAATTATTTGAGATAAATATGCCGTGTTTGGTATCATTCGAAAGGGCGTTACTTGTACATTTCAAATATATATATGTATATATATATATTATTGCTTATACGGTCGCTTTATTACTGTTATTTCATGACCAAAATTTATTGATGCGAATTAACGAATGTGTTTACTTAATTTTGTTAAAATTTGTTGACATGTATTGCCTATCAAATTTTTTTAACACAATATTTGTCACATATCTATTGTCTAAAATTGAGCGTATGAAATATGCGATAGCCGGTATTGTGATCGTTAGTGGAATGGTTAGGTCATTTTGTTATTTACCATAGCTCGTCGATCATTTTTATTCGCGTCGCGTCGGTTCGTTTTTGCTCGTCGTGTGTTTGTTTCGTTCAGTGCAAACTGCGACACGTGTCGGTGTGACGTTTTGTTTCTGCTGACGTCCGAATGATGGATGCACACAGGGATTTTTCTAGATTAGAACAACACGTTGCTATGACAATCTATTAAAACCAACTTCTAAAACGAAACTTGATTGGCACAACCGAAAATTTCCTAATAGAGCTCTGAAATTAATATTTTAAGTATTTATTAGTTATTCTGTGTTTGACAGGGAAATTATTAACGAAAACATGAATACCAGCGCTGTCAACATTTTCCTTAATGTGTTAATGCTCTTTGAAAATTACTTGGCATCTTCGCTTTCCATGGCAGTAAGGAAACGGTCATTGCTTATATCAAATAAGGAAGCCGGAACTTGTCAGTTTGCTCCTAATGCCCTTGGATTTTGTGATCCCGCTAGCTAACAGTGGCGTTTAAAGTAATCACTTTAAACATTTGGAGGAAGACACGTTCTAGTTAATTTGGACAAGTTCTAATCTGTTCATACATTACGTCCTCTCATAGTTATGGCCTTAATATCCACATTCGGGCGTGTATGTAGAACAGCAATCATTGAGGTTAGGTGTTAAATGAGTGTATTTGAGTAGTTTACATTAATGTTTTTATGATGGTTTGAAGAGGTTGAACAATTTAGAATGAAGTTAACCTCTTATTGCTTGTCAGTTCAGTAACAAATTTTTGGTCGTGTGTCGTATGTGCTTATTCTTAATTATTACTGTTAAATATAATACAATAAAAACACAAAGCAGTCATGAGAATAACCAACAGAATGAAAACTTGAAACTGTAAACAAACAGTTATCATTTTTAGATAATCAAATTAATTATGATCTTAAATTAAAATTTGTCGAACTGTGTTATGTTTACTGGCTACGCGTGCATCAGTGAGTATATTACATATAGTACTAGCAACCCGCCCCGACTTCGCACAGGTCGTTATATTTTAGCCAGTATACTCAAAAAATTGACAAATTGTATACGTAACTCCTTCCTTATGAATCACTATATCTATTGGTAAATAAATAATCCTATTATGTGTATATTTATATCTATACATTCACACATCTGGCTCAATACGTCACGTGCCCATGTCGATGACGGAACACGTGAATTTATTCCTCATTCAAACCGGCCTATAGAGATTTCTGTTCAAAAAATTACGATATGAACTAAAATTGACAAAAAAGATTAGTTTAGAAGTCCTTTTAGGAACAAAAGTAACAAAAAATTAAATAGCAAATATACATTGGCCCAAAACCTCTTCTACATTAAAAACTGTTGTTGTATTGCATAATACAAACTCTCCATTTGTCTACAAAAATAAAAACAATTGTAGTGTCTGTTTCTAAGTTAAAAAAAAAACAGCTTTTCATTAAATGCATATGAAAGTAAATACATATTTATATACTATATTACATACTTACCTACATAAAAACACCAATTTAAATTATAATATATTTTTTTTGTCTGTCTTTCTGTTTGTTCCGGACAATCTTTGGAACGTTCGGGTTTTGACAGAAATTATAGGGCTACAAAGCAGTAACTTTATTTTAGAAAAAGGAATAGGGTTATGCGAAAACAAAATTAACACCAATAATAAAATAGTGCACACTAAAGCATATTGATATTGTTTTGTGAATACAATGGTGAATACCCATTAAAAGGATGTAAATGCAACTACTAGTCCTTCTATCATTATCGGTAGGGTTGTGAACTAGAAGAAAGAATATTGTGTATATCTATAATCTAAAAAAGGAAAAAATCTCGGTGAGAATGTGTAGTAAATTAGCTTCAAACATATTTTTATCAAGCAGGTGTAACACTATAACTTGAAGAATTTAAAATTCAAAAACTCATTGTTTGTCAGCTTGAATTTAAAATAGCTTCGACGTCGTTGTCTCTTTAAAAAAGGAAATGTATGTGGATTTGTTGCTCTAACTGTATTTTGTTTTCCTCGGAAATAAAATTATTTCAGTAAAATATTTAACTGTGTGTTGTGTCTGTGCAAATTAAGAATTTTCCGGCACATTCGCTTTTATCTCCAGTTAACTTTTGTTTTGTAAAAAGTTTTTTTCCTATGTGTGAAATGACCAGCCAGCCACCTGTTAAGCTATACCATCTAAGTTTATACTAATGTATTAGAAATTAGGAACGCTGTATACTCCCCCCAAAACAATCACTGAAAGTAGTGAAAACTCATCACACATTTGTTCACACAAACTTATGAAATAAATACAATAATACCTGATACACACGCTGCATGCTCCCTTTGCTACTTTGTCATTTAGTATTAGGAGTTTGTGCCTAGTAAGTGGCCAGAGCGACAAACCACTGACGACTGATCACACGGGTTTGTACCTACCTAGTTTGAGGGTCTTTGTATTTTAACTGGATACTAGGCGCTAATATTGTAAAATTACCTTAATAAAGATTCTATTTATTTATTTATTGCTATAGTACACACTGTACCTCTAAAGTGCTTTAGACGCACGTTGCGTATGAGTCTGCGCTTTCGTGGAAACTACCCACAGGCCCCACAGATACTGGTCGTCCATAATATCGCTGTTAGTGGAAAACTACTTTCTGCAAAATATATTTATTTCTTTATTATTTTGGACAACCCTGGAGATGAGTTAGTCACGTTCTACAGTCACCCTTAAAAAACATAAATATGTAAATAAAGTTATATACTTAATATATCAATGTGTATGTCCCTTGTCTCAAAGTATTATAATTAATAGCGTTCCCTGCGAAATTATAGTTATTCGAAACTATAATTTTGCACTGGATTATACATACGTTGCATATAAACCTATGGAACAGTGAAATTCAAAGTGTAAAATCAGTGTTTAAGTTTGTGATTGACTTAATGATATATTAGCATAAAGCATGTAAATAACAGAACATTGGTCACTTATACTTTTATGCTTAAATACTTTTTGAAGGTGACTGTACCTGTCACGTTTTCAATTATTATGTTCAGAGGTCCGGGCACGGCTCTGCGTTCAATGGAATGGCACTCAAGCAGTCAGCCATTCATTCGTCTTTGAGAGCATTGTTACACTTTACACCTTCTACAATATAAGTGAGAAAATATATCACCTTGGTGATTCGAACGTCGCTCGTATTCAAGCCAGTTACTTCAATCGCTCTTACTAGTTATTATTTATTACTAAAATATTCCAAGGTAATATTTTCTTATTGTGTCTTAACATTTTTTTTAATCATTAAAGTCGTTGTTGGTTAAATTATAAGTTTAAAAACTTAAAAAAAAACGCCCTAATTATAAGACTCCATCAGGTTTAAGAATTTATTGTAAAAGTAAATAAATATTATATAGTTAAAACTGCATTCTGGTGTATAATACATTAATAATCCGATCGTAATCGGTTCAGTGGATTTCACGTTATAAGCGAAACGAACTGAACGTTGAATTTTATGAAACACTACCAATGCCTGCGACTGTGATTAAATCCTCTTCGTTGTGCTATTTAGGTTGAAGTTGAACGTACTTTAATAACCGAGCTACATACAAGTAGGAAGAAAAATCTCTTTTCAGCTTGTAATTTAATATTTTTGATACCAATTTTTACCGTAACAACATCGTTATAACCTCTCCGATGTAATCATTCCCGTTTTTACCCAACTGCGAAAGGAGGGTTATGTTTTTCGAGTGTATGTATGTATGTATGTGAGTATGTATGTATGTATATTTCTTTGGCACGAGAGCCTAAACCTAAATGGCTTGTCGTATTTTTATGTGAGTGGTGTCAATAGATTCGTCTTAGTCGTGAGAGTGACACTGGGTATATCAAAATTAAAAAAAAAGGATTTTTGGCGCCAAAAAGTAATATAAAAAAAATGTTTTCAAAATACATCGAGTGTGGTATCAAAATAAAGATTTTTTACGGTGATTACGAATATACAGTCTTGGCCAAAAGTATTAGACACCACTATAAAATATGAATAATTCAAAAAGTATTGAAAAAATTTGCATTTGTCTTTAACTATTGTCAATCTAGTGTCCATAGACGATAATTAAAACAATAGATAGCCAATTTCAAACCAAAAATACGGATAGTAAAAAAAAATATCCAGACACATTGTCAGTTTTTTTATTTGTTATTATATCAGCGTAAAAAGTTACCGTGTGTAGTTTAGTGATGAAATTGACCTTCTAATTTATCTAAATGCCAAAAATGTGAATTGTGTATTAAGAAACGAATAAAAATGCAGTTTTGCACGAACAAAGGAAGTCTCAATTAGGGATTACTAAAATTGTAAAATTTACACAGTGCGCAGTGTAATCTGATATTGAACAGTTTATAGAGACTGTTTCACATGTAAATAAATGCAGCCTGGCAGTAAATTTGTGACTACTAAGCGCCAGGATAGGAAACTCATCTGGGAATCTTGGAAAAACCGCAAAAATTTTTTTGGACGCTCGCTGTTGCTCTGACCGAGGAAATTGGAGAGACTGTTAGTGGTCGAACAGTAAGAAGAAGACTTTGTAAAGCAGAATCAAAGGGCTATAAAGCAAGAAAGAATCTATGGCTCTAAAAAAAAAACAAAAAGCTCCGTTTGAAATGGACTCTACGACACCAATATTTCACTGAGACAGATTGGTCAAATGTTTGTTATACGACGAATCAAACTTTAAGGATAAGCTTTTATTTAATTTTTACAAACAATAACACTAACCATTCTAATTTTATTCCACTTCTCTAAAAATAATGAGCACACATTTCAACTCGTATTTTTTTCGTTTTCACAAGAATTCCACACAGCGGCTGTATCATTTATGAGGCGGCGCATCGGCGAGGAGTATCATATAGATTGTGTGGTGTCTACTGCTAAACACGACGGAGGTAGCAATATTATCTGAGGCTGCATGGCAATCAAGTTGTGCCGGCAAAATGTTCGCTTGTGAAGGTCTTATGAACAGCCCAAAGTACATAAATGTGCTGGAATCTGCGCTATCGGGTTAGCTTACGTGCAATTTGGGTGACATAAACTTGAATGACGTTAAATTCCAACAAGACAATGCTCCTTGTCATAAATCATCAACCACAATGGGTTGATTTAGAAATAACAAAATTGACTTGTTAGATTGGCTGGCGCAGTCCCCAGATCTGTGGTCTGTCCCCAAAAATGCTCGATGGGGTGCAGGCCCCGGATCTAAATCCGGGGCCTGCACCCCATCGAGCATTTTTGGGGTATTCTGAAGCGCAAGGCCTGTGAGTATTGTATTATATCCAAGACAGTATTAAAAAATGCCTTAATTCAAGAATGGAATGCTATAACTGCAGCCGAATGTACAAGGCTTCTAAGCAGCATACCCCAAATAATCGCTGCTTTGATCAAAGTTAAGGGTGGTTCAACTAAATATTAGTTTTTTAAGTCGTACGGTGTTAATATACTAATGTTGAAATCGAAACTAGTTTTATTTTTTACCTTAAACATGTAAAAATCCATAATTTATAGGGTGCCTAATACTTTTGGCCAAGACTGTATATAAAACTTATATGTTTTTATTGTTTAATATTGACACAGTCGGGTTTTTTATTTTTAATAATTTGTACTCATACGTATTCATACGTAGTCATTAGACAATTTCATTATGTTTCGTATTTCGATAAGGAGACGGTACTTGTCTCGTCTGTTTTTATTACATTACTTATATCCTAATACATTTTGAAAGTATTGTTTTATACCTGAACTTCTTCAAAATATCGCCGTATAAAAGGTAGTAGAGCTAGGCTGATTTCAGCGCGAACGGGCCGGCTCGACCGGGGCGGTATTACCCTCGCACAGCAAATTAAAGTAAAATGACAGAGTTCGTGCTGTCGTGTTTCGTTGGTGAGTGCGAGACCGGAGGCGCAATGATGCGGAAGGATCACTATTCCGCCATGGTGTGGGTCACCATGTTGCATTGTTTGCATTCGCAATGAGTATCGTGACCACCTCTCTTGGATTCTGCTTATGCTTTCCATCAGGCAGAGTAGAGTCATTTTGGCAGGGCCATACATAAAAAAATAGTGCAGTTGGTCTAATTAGACATTACAAGTATCACGTATAAAAGTTTGTGCTATATAATAACTCGAGCACGAGTGTTTTTCTATTTTTTTTCTATCCTTTTGCTCTTTTTAGTAAAGTTTAACGGTTGTCTGTAAGAGATAAAACCACCTATTGTAATGTCAAATGTAGAGCCATCCAAATCTTTACAAAATAATACTGTAGTCGTGTACAATTAAAATAAATAAAGTTTAAACTGGCTCCTACCAAGAAAATTTGTTTATAGAAAAAATAATTTAAGAACATATTTTACATAATACCTAAACTCTTTTGCAAAAAAACGGGCACCTAAGCAAAGAACTATTTTATAGTTACTATTAGATTGTTTGACAATTTTCGGTATTGTTATCCTCAGAATTTTATAAATTAATTAGGAAGGAATAGTTTTCATCAGTTTTATCATAACATTTTGATTAAATTATTGAGAAATAATGTTTAAGCTCAAAACACTATTATTGTACCTGCTCGCTAAATAAAATGAAACGCGTTAATTTCTTTGTTTATGGGATTGCTCTATGCCCTATGGGATTGAGGTCCGGACTTCTAGCTGGCCAGTCCAAACGACGAATTCCGACTTCTAGCATATACGCTTCCACATCGCCAGACCGGTAGGCGCGAGCGTTGTCGTCCATAAAAAATGAGTTTTCGCCAAGAGCGGTCAAAGCGGGTTGTGCATAAGGAATTAGAACTTCCGTTATGTATCGGTGTCCAGTCAGTGTACCGTTTTCGATGAAGACTAACTCCGTACGATCCATAGAATTTATTCCTGCCCAAAACATAACAGAGCCCCCTCCATAAGGTGTGATTTCTTCACAACATGCCTCTGCAAAGCGTTCTCCTCGTCTACGTAGCACTCGCCGACGTCGGTCTTCACCATGCAGAGATATCCTGGCTTCATCGGAGAACAATACCCTATCCCAGTCTTCATGAGTCCATGACACACAATTTCGAGCGAAGCTAAGCCTGGCAACTCGATGATTATAAGAAAATTCAACGCTTAGACCCAATACTCTCGATTATACATTGCCAAGCTTACTTGGGTACAAAAACGGCAAAAGTTTGTGTGCAAAAATTTATAAACAATCAAAGCAGTTAAAGCACAGACGAGCCCCGATATTAAGGATAATATTAATTAAAAGAGAGACATATAAAACAACTGAGATATCGCTAACATATATGCGTATTGCTGATGTAACAAATCCCTTTAAACAAAGTCAGTTATAGTGTAATATTACTTATAATTACTTATCTGCCGGAGAAGCCTTATAATTAACGTACCTTTTAATTATGAATCCTTTCCAATATTATACTGCTACCCCTTCCAGTTATTCATTTGCATACTATCTGTTCGAGGTCAACGTGCCATCGTGTACAATTAGTGTGGTTAGTTACAATATGTAGGATTAGATGGCCCCAAGGCCCGATCTCCCAATCCGGAACATGAGCGTTTATTAACAGTCTTGTCACTAATTAGGGTCTAGGCTCACTGCAGTGGTGTGTGTATTGATCTATAATATTCTTTGTGTGTATGTGAATTCGTCAAGTATAAGCTTTAATGGATCCGACAACAAATGAGTATGTAAGGGAATAATGTACCGTGCGTGCACGACACCCGGTATATGATTAATAGTTTACACGGCTCGTAGTAGCGTGAGTATCGCGCTGGATGTCTATTATTGCAAGGCATAATGGGAGGTGGTAAATTCTCTATCGCTCTTACAACTTTAGTCGATTATCTTTGTTAAAACCACAGGAAAATGGACTTTCTTTTCGAATGAACATGTGTTCAGAACTTTTGATATAATGACACTTCGATTTCAGTGGTGCAAAAAGAGTAGCACTTTGCTTCCTGTCTTTACTACGTTTGAAGTCCATCTTCGCGACTACTTCACTGGACATACATTCATTGTGGAGGCTCTTTAGATTTTACAGCAACAGTAGAAAGTTCTACTATAGTAACTTTTTCCGAGGATTGTGTTTTTGTTGGTCTATCTTATTGGAACTACTAGAAGAATAAGGTATACTTACTCCACTTTCTTGATTGTAGTCAGAGTGCGATTCCTTTCTTCCCTACAGAATGTATTCATTTTTAAGAAGTAAAACTCTTTATGTGAATATGTCAAGAACAGATATATGTGTGCAACACGTGCTATAGAAATTAATTAAATGCAACATTTGAGCTCTTCTAATAAAAAATATCGTTCTTTGTTCTAACCCAGTAAAAAACAAGAAAAACATAACACAAAAAGGAAGTGTCGAGTACACTTAATAATAAACATAACCTGCGAATGGACAAAATCCGGTTTTCCATACAAATGAGAGACATTACAGGATGTATATCGTCAATTTATATTAAACGGAGGCATACAGTATCGGAAATAGCTGTATAAGGATGATGACCGATGGAGAGATTTGACCCGAGTATCCGGATCTAAACGGCATTTCAGTATGGAGTGGAGCACTACAATTTAATCGTTTTTGAGATGCGTTCTTAAGTCGACTAAATGGAGTTTTAATTGCGTATATTTTGTATTTCAAGTTATTATTACTCAATAGGTACTTACTTTGATTTATTTCAGTACGGGTTTAAGTTAAATAATTTTGTCTATGATTGTTAAATGTTATGAAAGCCGACAGCTTATCCTGACGGTATTTATAAGTAGGTATTAGAATAAAAGATAAAAATATAGAATAAAGATATTAAACAATAAAAGTTTCTAAAATTGACTTTACTTTACTGTACTGATTATTATTATTTGTGAACTCTATTTCTATAATGTTAATTTTATCCATTGGATTTGTCGTACTTAATTACGTAGGTCATACTTAATTACATAGTCATAGGTTAGTTATTAAACGTAATTTTTTTTATCGATAATTGTTTTAAATTTGCCTACCATTTTTGTTATTTGGGTTCTTATGATTTTTATTTCCTTAAATATTAGATTCATTCACTCATCATCATCACATGAACTGCGGGTTCATAATATCTGGATTCTGCTATGCAAAATGAATTTTTACATAGGTTTCCATTGATATGTAAAAAGCAAAATGGTATAAACATAATTTAATGTTCAGAATTATGTATAATCTGAATTTCGCAAACGGCTCCAACGATTTTCATGAAATTTAGTATGCAGGGAGTATCGGGGGCGATAAATCGATCTAGCCAGGATTTATTTCTGAAAAAATTACCAAAAAGACAAACAAAGGTCATCCAGGTATAAATTTAAATCGCGTACAACTATTTTAGTTTGCTATAACGCATTAATTAATGAACAGATTTGTTAATGCGTATTAATGAAGCGGTAATACAGCCTTCAACTTAACAGACAGTGACGAGTAATAATCGGATATCAGCAATAAATATCCAGGTAGAACGTACCTGGATTCTATATCTTGAATATTTGGTAGACGAGGGTTGACATGTGTCCATCCATCCTTGGTAATTCTCACTCCCGTGATCAGCAAAACACTTTCCCGCTGCACACGTAACGGTTTTCATATTATTGGTTCAGTCGTTTTGTTGTTGAAGTAAACGTAAAACAAATTTTGTTGTTAGTAAAATGGAGAATTCAAGATTGAAATCATTGCATTTTTTTTGAAGAGGTAAACGAGTAGATGAGACACCTGAGAAGCTACCACCACCCACAACTTAAGAGACACGGCGCTGCAAGACTTAGGGCTCAAATACATACCTACTACTAAGTAGGTACTAAATGATATTTATTTTGTACTAGCGACCCGTCCCGGCTTTTCGAGGTAATCTTTGAAATTCCCAGTTTTTCTCGACTATAGTACCTATGCATGTATGTTATACATAATTATAAACCTTCCTCTTGAATCACTCTATCTATTGCTGAAAACAAACCCGACATACACGCGGACAATAGTACCAATGACTTACTAGCTGACCCGGCGAACTTCGTAACGCCATATTTACATATCTGTCTCAGCTTCCCACAAGCAGTGTACAGTCGCGGATAAAAAATTACTATGCCCGTTATTTTAAAATTTTTCTTGTACACAAACCTTGTCCTAACAATATGGAACACATATGATTGCTTACTCCCTTTGTTGTATAAATAACTAGAAGTAAAATGTACTGGTGTGGGATCAGGCGTTTTGTAATTTTTTATTCCATAGCAAATGGATTTTCATAATATGTATAATTTTAAGTTGCTTCTCAGAAAAATAAAACATTTAGGTTTTTTTTTTGTTCCAGGTAAGTGCAGTCATAAGCGCGACATTATTATCTGGAACTCATTATAGAAAGTAAGTTCTATTCTACGAGCAAATATTGATGTCAAAGCTCTACAAATCCCTCGTTATCTGAACAAAATACCATTTCCAATAGTTATCCGAGAGTAAATCTGTTCAATTATACGTTGAAATAGGGTTCTGCTGTACATTGCTATTACGCGTATTACGCCTTGGAGGTCAACAGAGGTGTGATATTTATTAAGATTTCCCTGTAATATATGTCAAAGTCATTTATTGTATCAAATAGTACCTCGTTCTTTTTGCGCTAGCACGAGTCAGGGGTGACTGGTGGTCAATGGTCACTGTTATATGAACTTTTTTATGTATGTGCCTGCAAAAGTGACTCTACTCTTCCTGATGGAAAGCATAAGCAGAATCCTAAAGTGGTGCTCAGAATACTGATTGCGAATGCAGACAATGCAACAATGCAGCATGATGACCCACACCATGGTGGCTTATCGAGATGCTTCTGCATCATTGGGCCTAAGGTTTGGTGAGATGTTTGTCGAAATCCTCATACGTGGTTACATAAAGTAAAATCTCAATTTTAAGTGTATCATAGAAAATATGGTACCTTCAAAACCCATCATAAAAATAGCGTATTGAATTTTAACTTTGAATAAAGGTCTTACAACGACATACAACATATTTCTGTTATACTCCCCAAAACACAAATTTTCAATTATCCTCGTAAATAAACAATGAGTATCATTGGAGTCCAATTCGTGTTTACAAACATTGTTAGTAACGTTTAGTCTCTTTGTTGATACGATCTCAGCTCGTGATCCCTGTACTGGTGATTGCAGTAACAGGAAAAAGTGCGTTGCGAAATGGCGTTGAATTATCTGATAGCGAAGACATCAGAGTGAAGCACCGAAGTAAGCGATGATGAATAAAAAACGGTTTTCCATCTTAAATGGCACAACGAAGCGATTTTGTCATAGTTAATCGCATAATATCACAGGACAGGTAACTGGATACAGGAAAAAGGTTTTCGGGCAGTCTACACACACACAACACACTCCCTAGATGAAGATTATTGCCTATCGTACGCCATGGGTCCACATACATCTAGGTAGTTATTGTTGTTCCTCTTGCCAAATGCCGCTTCCTAAAACAATATATATACATAATAGAACAATATTGAGAGTTTATTTGGCTTGAAATAAGTTTTCTCCCTAAAAATAAAACATTTTAAACCTTTCATTTTTATCCATTCAAAATAGTTCGCAGCTAAACAAAGATTAACATTAGGAAGCCAAAAATATGCGTAAAGATGCGTTCTGGTCCCATTCAAAGTCTAAAATATCAGTAAAGAGCCACATCCATATTAACTTCCATTTACATAAGCCAAGAGAAACTAAATTACATTATAGGGTATTGAAGCAATTTCACACGACATCATGCATTACTTAGGTTACGAACGCTCACTTCGAGACCGTATTACTAAAGCGCTGTGTACAGAGACAAAGCAGCTTTCGCTTTGGGCGTCCCATTACAGTAATGCGGAGCTAAAACTTGACTGATTACTGGTCTGCCTGGGTGAATTTTTCTACTGTCTCAACACCCCGGCGCTGGTTTAGACAGTCATTAACAGTATTAGAGGGATTTTCTCTTATCTGTGTAATCGAAATTCTTGTTTGAACGAGCATCCGGGTTCTGTTATCTAGTCAGTCCATCAGTATACAAAACATTTTTAGATAGTTAATACAAAAGTACCTTTTTAGATAGTTTGTGAAGTTGTGTAATAAATATAAAAGAAAGCGGAATACATAAAAAGGGAAAGTCAATGTGAATAATATTAGTAGCGCGTCACAAGTTTAAACATGAATTTAACTGCGTTTATTCAGTTTATCTAGTTAGATGAAATAAACTGGAGAATACATAGTTGAAATTATCTCCAAATGTTACGTTATGAGTGATAAATATTGGTTGAGTAAATCAGCACTATTCCTTCAAATTAGCATATTCAAATGTGAACATCAAGTTAATTTACTGTAGGATCTTAAATTACCTTAGAAATTAGATATAATTCGATGTCACTGCGGATGTAATTTACATTTATTATTGGCCTTCTTGAATATTCATTAATTTATGTAACAACGCATTATCCCTGTTATTTGGGTCGCGCACGCGAAAAATACTTTATGAGTATCGTTAACCCGATACTATCTGCATTCAATGCTAATGCATTCTATCTAAGTACTCAAAAACATGTTTCAATGTTAATTACTTATTTCTCGTGTTGTACGTTCCTGATTTTTAAAGTAGGTTCCGGCACCATTACTGATTCTTATGTCATTATTTATTTTCTACTCCTCAGCTTCCTACCAGATTATTTATAGTTCTCGAAGATTCTGTTAATATATTTCCATCGGCTTATTGAGTAGGTTGAAATGGTTTTATCCTAATCACTAAGAAATATAACTATTTTAATATGGACCGATATCGTAAAGTTGCTTGCTGAGATATCGCCAAGTGTATTTCTGAGTATAACTAAGTGTTCCTTTCATACCTAGTTAGTTCGATTTTTTCTGTGGTACGGTTAAAAAAAATAAGGAACTGCGAAATGATCCCGAATTTAGAAACCATCAGCTTTGAGTTTTTATACCATTTTCAGATTTATACTGTTATTTTGGCAAGCTGTAAACGGTTAACATACATACATACATTACATAGGTTTTCCTGTAATCTATAAGATAAAAACAGATCGTTGTATTGTGAAAGTATATAAGGAACTATATATGGCTAATCTATTCATTTTATTGTACATTATGTATAGAATAAATAAACGTGTATTACTTTTGACGTGACAACGTCTAATAAATTGGTGAACGCCGGCTGCATGCACGAAAAACGATGACTCATTGTCCTGTTATGTTCATTGTCCCGTTACGTACATTGTCCAGTTACGTTATATTACATCAATGTTTATGAGAGATAGATGCGGCGCAGCATTTCATCAATGTTTTGTTATGACGTTGTCACGTTAAACTATCGTCCGTAAACCGACTTTACAGACAACTAAGTTTTTTTTAAACTCTTTGGTTGTGGTCAATAATAGTTTCTTCATCACCATTTGCCCTTAACAGTCCACTGCTGGACATAGGCCTCCCTTCAGAAAGCAGGTTAGTTTATATACTTATTTTCATTTATGTTTCAAGATACGACAATGTCACTATAACTAATGATACTTTTTTACCCTCGCTACCGTAAGTGTGGAAAATATACCGCGAGATTAATAAGACTCCGTTGTGTTAACTAATAACCTACAGACGTTATACATTGCAGTTTTTGTTTCAAAATCTTAGAATGTTTATTTTTAGGCACATTCATTGTATAGTCTGGTTGGTTTTTTAGAAGGTATATTAAATGCATTACGTGAAGTACATTAAATTTTCAAGTGCATTATTTAAGGTGATTTATGTGGGGGAACGTGTTTTCATGACGTATTTGATCTAAGATTAGAATGGTATAATTAAAGTAGTAGTTATATGGATCTACTGTTGTGTGATTCAGATTGTTTAAGATAATTTAAAACTTTACCAAAAAAAAAACACGGGAAGCACCAACTTTCAAATAAAAAATAAATATTGTAATCGGTTCACCCAGTCGAAAGTTCTGAGGTAACAAACATAAAAGAAAATACAGTCGTATTGAGAACCTCCTCCTTTTTTGAAGTCCGTCAAAAAAGAGTCTACAGTCACTGCTTGAGAAGAATTAGCTTAATATGAATCCTTATAGTTTTGGAATAGAACTCGAAACACTAGACACATATGTAAATGTGGTTATTGAAAAAAATATATCCTATTAGTCAATCTAACTGTCATAGTCCAAGCTCTGCTTAGTTTGAACCTAGATGGCGTAGTATGTCAGATATCCGAATATTTATTAGTATTGCATCAAGTGTTGTGGCATACTTTTAAATTTAAGCGTGACAAAATTTACTTATTGTTTTTTCTATTGAACGAGTTTCATTTCAATACACATACTCAGTGCGAACATAATAAATTTAAAGCACTTTGAAATTAATTTTTTGGATTCATTGTGGGATCATGACGAGCAAATATAAATTATATGGCATACAAATTATAATTGGTCAATTGAAAGCTATTGTATATTAACAACCGATTAATATTTCTCTACCTCATGCATACATGACAGAAAAAGTTTTATGTTTGTTAACTTAGGTAGCTTTCACTTGATAAGTATACATTTCTACTGTTTTTGTATTCCAGACAGGACCAAAGACAACTCTTAATAAAACGTACCTATAAGAAGATTGCATTATGAGTTTTTTATGACCATAAAAATCTTTTTTTTTAAATAAGGAGAGAGCAGTTTCTTACGAGTCACTATCGTTAGTTCTATCTTTTTTTTTTTTTTTTTTATGTTTGGCCCGTCAAAATGACTCTACTCTGCCTGATGGAAAGCATAAGCAGAATCCAACAGTGGTGGTCACCATGCTCACTGCGAATGCAGACAATGCAGCATGGCAACCCACACCATGGCGGCCTAGTGATGCTGCTGCATCTTTTAGTCTAGTCAACAAGTTTGGAACTTGTTGACTAGACTAATTGGGCCTCCGGTCTCGCACTCACCAACGAAACACGACAGCACGCTGTCATTTTACGTTGATTTTCTGTGCGAGGGTAGTACCGCCCGGGTCGAGCCGGCCCGTTCGTGCTGAAATCAGCGTGGCTCTACTACCTTGGAATCTTTAGAATTAACCTTTTCCTATGTCTATAAATGTAGGTATTCGTTCTTCTTGGTATAGTATTGAACTGCAGTTAGCGTTATTGAATGAGCGAACGAGGAAATCACGGTAAAGCTCCGGTATTATTTGCGAATATTGTTTTCGATGCTATTATCGTTTGGTACGTATCCTGGTCGTGTCTGGTGCAGTCACGTCAGGGGGCAATTATAATTAAAATGGCTTGTTTAACGACAACGCGAGCCGCCATCGAGGTCGTATTGCTCATTGTTTACTGTAATGTGCTATGTAATTATTACCACCATTTATAGTTCCCAACAAACGTTTTTAGCAGCTTAATTATTGATTAGTTATATGCTTGGTAGTTCTAAAGCAAACCTATGACGATTTTACTACGTGTTGTAATGTGTACTGTATTACACGATGAATTTACTAACAATTAGGTATCAGACTGCGAGACTTAATGTGTAAAAAAAAAAATCGGACTAAATATTTCACCATCTAGTCCCAAGCTAAGCAGAGCTTGTGTTATGGGTACTAGACAATTGATATAAATACATATTATGAACTTTTTTGTGTAAATACATACATATTATACATAGAAAACACCCAAACTATGAAACAAATATTGGCAGATCATATAAACATTTGGTCCGATCCGGGAATCGAACCCGAGACCTCAAGCAGGCAGTCTTAATCACATTACGGTTGGAGGATCTTCCATTGGCTTAATACCACAATTTGGTCTTTCAACATTTAAACACCTATCATAGAATTGCCACAAACATTGTATATAACGTTTTTTTGCAGTCTTTCTTTAATGCGTGTTTAATAATGTTATAAATCTATATATTAATACGTGAACCAAAAACTTATTACCCCTTTTTACGAATATTACGCGAACGGAGGAGTACGAAAATTTTCACAGTTTAAATAGAGGAAGAGTTAAAGCTACTATTATTTTATCATGATGCTTAAAAATACATTAAAATGATAAAAATAACTTTGCCCACGCTATAATGCGTATGACACAGACATTCGCAATTCAAAGACATAAATGTATGTTTTTATTTTTTTTTATGGAATAGGGGACAAACTAACAGACATATCGCAAACTAAAAAATCAAAAGAATTATGGTCGAATTTCGACCCTTGGGCGACCACTAGTAAATACTAAATTGTCACAATTCAAAAGGAAACAAAATCCATTTTGCATAAACGTAGGCTCACTGGGCAAGACTGGCGTCAATCTGTAACTTCCGTCGAGAGTCCCGTTGCGATTGCTTTGCCATACATATTCAAACCCTCATACATCTGAGCATAACCAGTGAGCTCAGAGCTCTCTAATAACATGCATCGCGTGAGACGTTCGTGCATTCCTATTTATTCAGATACCCGGGATATTTAACGTCGTCTTTGTGCTGCCTTTGAGTAGTAGTTTCTTTTAAAAGATTCAGGAGGGATGTCTGATGTATTAAATATACTTTTTACAGTCGTTCGTGTAACTTTTTTAATAAATATTACGCTTGAGCCTGGAAGTAATCTTGTGCCTACCTCGGTGGTGCAGTGGTAGCGTATGTGACTGTGCGCTGTGAGGTCTCGGGTTCGATTACCGTACTGACAAAAAGTTTGTATAATCTGCAAATTTTGGTTCAGAGGTTGGGTTTTTTTTCTTTGTATAATTTGTATGGATTTCCAAAAAAAGGATTTTAGTTTTCTCAATTTATTTTCAAAGTGCAAATTCTGCTTAGTTTGAAACTAGATGGCGCTGTGCTAGATGTCCAGAATATTTGCAAAAAAAAACTTATTCATAGGGGCAATAATGTGTTGTTCTGAATGAACGCTCAGTAAGCTAAGTATTTAAACAACTTTCGTACTAAGGTTTAACGTACTAATCGTTAGGAAATGATGGCTAGCTTATGAAGCTTCTGCTATATTATAAGTAGACTTTGAATCCGGAGTCCTTACACTTCACGATTCAAAGTCAGACACCGCAAAGGATCATTATCATTTTTTCTGTGGTCTCTTTTCTGATTTATTATAATCTTATGCAATTTCCAAGACCGCATTTGAGGTTGTAAATATCACGTTCCCAAACGATAATTCACTAAAGATAATACAGTTCTTTACTAGTTTTGAGTCAAAGCAGCGTGGATGTTCAGTAAGCAATTGAATTGAAGTTATTGAGGCAAATGTTCCTTAAAAACATACTTTTTGACTTGTTTGAAGATTTGAAATGGTTGATATTTGAGATTTTGAAACTAGATTCTCTTTTCAATTTAAGTTCGCGCGTTCTGTTCTGACGACATGAAAGAAAAACTCGTAACCTTGTCTGCCCGGACAAGTATTCGGTTTCGAATCTCTAGACATCATTATTTATAAATATAATCACCAAGTTGTTAAACACGATCCAAAAGAAAAATAAGCTTACTTTATTATTCTTTGAAACCAAATACTTTGTTGCAGCCTAGCTCCTATTAGTTACAGGTCATTCTCCTTACAGAGATGTACCGTAGACGACGAGCCCCAGACAAAGCCACTATTAGATAAATGAAGTAGGTCTTATTTTTAACCGACTTCAAAAAAGGAGGAGGTTCTCAATTCGACTGTATTTTTTTTTTATATTTGTTACCACATAACTTTCGACTGGGTGAACCGATTTTAAAGATTCTTTTTTTATTTGAAAGCTGGTGGTCCAGTTCTGACATGTCATTCATGAGAAAATCATATAAATCTTCAATTTGCATTATGTATGTCTGCGACAAATTGACGAATAACTCAATTCAATTTGGTCGTTCTTGAAGTCGGTTTTTTTTTGTTAAAATTTTGTTATTGTAACTAAAGTAGTTTCTTTTCATTATCTAGAGACAAAGTTGCTATTTTATTGTCTTTGAAATATGATGAAACTAGAAAAAACTGCCTTTATTTAAGAATTTATTAACAGCTGTTATAATTTTCTTTTTATGATATCGACGATATGTCAATAAGAGTTCAAACTCGTGATTTATATCCCTCTTCGCGCGTAGGTCAACTTCCTTTTCCTACATAATGTTGTTTAGCTTTATAAATGCGATGATACGTAGGGTACAGGACGATACCCTTTGAGAAGGTTAGAAATATCTGAGAACTATTCATAATACTTAAGTCTTTCGACATTGTATATCATTATCGACTGTAAGGATGGCGTAGTGGTTTAAACGGTCGTAACACTTTTCTACTGCGCTGAGTGTTGTGGGATCAAATCCAACATAGGACAACACTATGTGTGATTCACAAACACAAATAAACTTAGAACAACGGTTATGAGTCGGGATGTTCTTTGTGTCCATTTCATATATGTTCGTAAAGTCCGCCGTGACACAGGAAATATTCCTAATGCGAGAGTTGCCGTTAATAAAAGAAATTATGCATCAGTCATGTACATACCTGCCAAAAATATTAAGAGCTGCCTTTCATGGCCTAGGCTAGGGCTGTTGGGATAGATATTTTAAGTTGGCTACATATAGAGCTAAATGAGCTAAATATAGAGATATTTAATGTGAGTTATACGTATCAAAAGAAACAATTGCTTAATTACTGCATTAAACAAACAGCACGCATTAAATATAGGTAGATAAATTGTTAGAGCATGCTAACTTCATACCTTTCATTAATGTTATTTTATTAATATTGAAATGCAATACAAACATACTATAAAGTGTAATATAACAATATTGTACCTATCAGACGGTATTATTCCTGAGCGTTAATTTATAAACGAAAAAAAAATGGAATTGTAATATTTTGCACCGAGACTTTTCTGCAATGCATATAAAATCGGAATCATATTGTATGTGGACATAAATTCATGCTATAGATTATAATTATGCACATGCAGATATATATATCATTATCTCGACCTGTTAAGGGCTGAGGGTGGTTAATGGATAAAAAACTCAAATAAAATATACGATGCACTTTTAATCGTGTCACGATAGAAAAAAGACAGAGGTCAATGAACTCCTGTTCCTAAACACTACCGTGATTTTTGAAATTCAGATTTTGCTCTTCATATAATAGCAGGCGTCCGCGAACATGCCCCCGGGCGTTGAAAGCATTGATTTCAACCAGAAGCTGAAGAAAGAGGTAGCGGACAAATCCTATTAAAAGCCCTCCGGATTACTCCATTTGTGGTTCGGATATCTGCCACACGCACTATGCCGTCAGGTCCAGGGTGAACTGCAATGATTCTGCCCAGCTTCCATTTAAGCGGCGGCAGGTTATCTTCCTTCACCACGACTAAGGTATCCAGCTGTAGTGCACTCTTGCCGGACCGCCATTTAACTCTCTGCTGCAATTCCGCAACATATTCCTTGCTCCACCGAGACCAAAAGTGCTGGCGGAGCTGCTCGATCCGTTGAAAGCGAGATAAGGATGACATGGAGCGGTTCTCATAGTTTTGCTGAGGTAAGCTTGTGAGTGGCCGTCCGATTAAAAAATGACCTGGTGTCAGCGGTGTGCAGTCTGCAGGATCGGAAGAAAGCGGAGTCAGAGGCCGGGAGTTTAATATCGCTTCAATTTGCGTAAGTACGGTGTTAAGTTCTTCAAACGTCAAATTACAATTTCCCAGCACTCGAGATAAATGAAATTTTGTTGATTTAACGCCCGCCTCCCAGAGACCTCCAAAATGAGGAGTATAGGCCGGTATGAAATGAAAGGCTATGCCCTCATTAGTTGCACTTTCTGCTAAGGAATTGCAATTAGATTTCAAAAATTTTGAAATGTCGTTGTATGCACCAACAAACGACGTGCCGTTGTCTGAATATATATTTATAGGTTTTCCTCTACGTGATATAAATCGACGCAATGCCTGCAAAAAACAATTACTCGTTAAGTCGCCCATTAACTCCAAGTGAATAGATTTTGTGGTGAAACATACGAAAATCGCGATGTACACTTTCACCAATCTACATCCACGACCTTGACGACTTGCAGACATAATGGGACCTGCATAATCTAGACCCACATTCTCAAAGGGAAATCCACCAGAAACAAGACGTTGCCGCGGAAGGTTGCCCATTTGCGGAGTAATGACCTCACCCTTTATGCGACTGCATCGCACGCACTTGCGATAACAGGCCTTCGCTAAGTTGCGACCTCCTATAGGCCAGTACGTTTCCCTAATGTTTGCCAGTAATAATTGTGGACCTGCATGTAGCAATTTTTTATGCTCAGATTCAAACAACAGCTTACTAAATATATGAGTGGACTGTATAAGTATAGGGTGTTTTTTGTTATGAGAAAAATCAGAATTGTCAAGACGACCACCAACACGCATTATATTGTCACTATCCAAATAAACATTAAATTTTAACAAAGGACTCTTTTTTGGTAAGTCCCTTTTATTTAAAAGTAATCTGTATTCAATGAATGATTCGTCTTGACTCTTCTTAATAATTAATTTTAATGATTTTTTTAATTCTTGATCCGTTAAAAATTTCATCGAAACAGGAATCTTCTTACAACGATCGATAAATCGCAGAACGTATGCAACAGATCGGATCAAACGTGAAAGATTTGAAAATCTACGAAAATCGAGAAATTCGATTTTAATGTCGTCAGCGTCAACGATAGCATTTAAAGAGACAATAGACTTGGTTTCAGGCAAATTGTCTAGATGCTTAGGTTGAGAAGGAAGCTGTATCATTTGTAACAGCTTTACGAATGTTTTTTACTTCACTTAGGTCGTCACCTCCGGTAAGCAGATCATCTACGTAAAAATCGTGTTCAATGATTTCAGAGATTTTAGGATCACTACACTCGAGACTGATCTGCTTGAGGCACCGTGTTGCCAGAAAGGGAGCGCTAGCTGTGCCGCACGTAACGGTGTTCAGCTGGAATGTTTTGACCGGTTCAGATGTATTATTTCGCCAGAGAATTTGTTGCAAGTACCTCTCTGACGGATGGACAGAAATTTGGCGATACATTTTCTCCACATCGGCTGATAAGATGTACTTGTGTTGCCTAAATCGAAGTAATATTGACATAAGATCATCCTGCACCGTCGGGCCGACCATTTGGATATCGTTGAAAGAAATCCCTGATGTTGTCGGACAGCTCGAATTATATACTACCCTCAATTTCGTGGTGGTACTACTCTCCCGCAAGACACCATGGTGAGGTATAAAATACGTCTTGCGGTTGTCGTCGGGCTGTTGACATTCTGACATGTGACCTAACGTCTTATACTCCGACATAAAATCGTAGTACAGCTTACATAAATCTGGCTTACTTTTTATTCGACGCTCCAATGAAAATAAACATTGGGAGGCCCGTTGGAAAGAACTTCCCAAAACATCAGGACTTTGTTTAAGTGGAATCCGCACGCAAAAGCTGCCGTCATCTAAGCGAAATGTATTTTTTACAAAATGTTCTTCACACTGCTTCTCTTCTAACGAAAACTGAGAAGAATGTGAATCGACTTCTTCCAATTGCCAGAAACGAGTCAAGTCCAGTTTGTTTTCGGAATAGTCATCACGACTCTCAGAAATATTCATGAAATGACATTTTATATCATGAGCATGCAACGCGACATGATTGGGAGAAGAAACAGGGCCTGAAATAACCCAACCAATCTTTGTTTCGTAAAGTAACGGTTTTTGATCACCCAACTTAATTCTTTGGGACCCTAGTAGATCCCAAAAGAGGTCAGCGCCTACCAAAACATCCACAGCAGCCGACGTGTAAAAAGATGGATCCGCTAAACAGATATCTGTGGGTATATTGAGATTTCTTATGTCAATATTACGATTCGGCAAATTATTGGTAATTGACGGTAGAACGAAACAATTAAAGTCAGTAGCATAACTGTCGTCTAATGACTTCATGCTAACATGACACATTCTACCTACGTGTGAAGTTACGTTATTCAGACCAAGAATAGACCTGTCAATTTGACAGGTTTTCAAATTTAACCGCCGACACAGATTCTCTGTAATCAGACACGACGTGCTGCCGCAATCAAGTACGGCGCGAACAACATGCTCGCGATTATTATTATCGTAAAGTTTTACTAAGGCGGTGGACAATAAAACATCATGCTGTATAAGATCGTTGGATGAAGTTACGTTCGCAGACAAAGCGGTTTGATTACTCGACGACGACGAGTTCGACTGCGGCGTCGACGATGAAGACGGTTTTTCAGAAAAGTGTGAAGTTTCATTGTGCGTATTACTATTATTAGATTTATGTTCATTTGAATGAATAAGCGTGTTATGACGTCGTTTACATATTTTACAACCTTGCTTTTTGCAATGATTAGCAAAATGACCTGAATGGAAACAATTGTAACAAATCTTATACTTAGGTAATACTTTAAGACGTGATTCATTGCTCAAAGCGAGAAAATGGGGACAGTTTGACAAACTGTGCTCACCTTTGCAATTAGGACAACCCTTGGGCAATGATACAATGTTAGAATTATTTTGCATAGATACCATAGTTTTTAACTTGTAATTATTTGATTTTTGATTTGTCGTTGTATAATTGTTACGTGACAACTCTAAGGTTTCCATCAAGTCAGCTCGATTACGAATAAAATCAATAAATGTTTGAAATTTAATAGAATCCTTTTTGTCAACACGACCTTTGAACTCTTCCCACTCTCGGTAGGTTTTCTGGTCTAATTTTTGTGTGACAATATATATTAAGAGCGTGTCCCAGTGCTCGACAGGCTCACCTAATGATTGTAATGCTCGTAAATTCTTATTAAGTTGATCAATTAAGTATTTTAAAATAACGGAAGATTCCTTTGTTACATTCTCAATATTAAATATAGACGAAATGTGATTTTGAATTAATAAATGCTTATTGTCGAACCTTTCGCATAATAATTTCCATGCCACAATATAATTACGAGCAGAAAACTCAATGGATTGTATGACGACAGAGGCAGATCCCTCTAAAGAAGCTCGCAAATAGTGGAATTTATTAATTTCGTCTATGTCGTCATTGGAATCAATGAGACTCGTGAAAGTATCACGAAACTCGAGCCAATTATTATATGTTCCATTAAACTTAGGAAGCTGAATAGTGGGCAACTTAACGAGCTGATGCCTGCCACTGGCACTACGAACTGTACTTTTATTACATGATTCTGACCCCCTATCACCTTCATGAAATTTACTTAAAGTGTCTTGAGCGCTTGCTAACGCTCCGTAATACTTGGACTCGAACTCTGACCGCGAGGCGTACAGAGGTTCAGTATCGTCAGCTAAACACTCCAACTGAAACTGCACTCCGTCATATTGTTGGTACAAATTTTCAAGTTTGTTAATACGTAATTGCAATTCCTTAGCGTCAGTACTGCTTAACGATTTTTTATTTACCTCTGTATAATAATTTATAAAGTTAGTTAATTGACCTATATAACTGCCTCGTTTTTTGATCAAAATCCTAATTTCCTCATCTTTAGCCATTCTGGGAGTCGAGCGTTGTCAACCTGGAATGTATACAATGCCAAACGTCAATACAAAACAAGATAATAATATCTTTTAACAGCTGATAGATGAGATTACGCCCACCGCGTCTTACAAAATTAACAATCTTTGTCAATTTACAATGAAAGTAATGTTGGTTTAAACTGAATATTACAACTCATATATAACACTGTAACTAAATGATTTAATGCAAATATTCTTTTTCTATCTTATTACATAAAAATTAATACTATCTAGCACTCTAAATTATGATTTTAGTTAAAGTAATAAATTAACATCTACCTACGCACAAAATAATTATGTGAAAGACTTTTAATTTTTAACAAAATATTAATTAATTAAGCTAAATAATGTAGCAATAATGCTAACTGTACTGTAGTTAAGTACAATTTAAACCTAATTAATAGAAAATATTCCTTGACAAATAAGTTATACACAATGCAATAGGTGATTAACTAACTAAATGAAATGATAGGTAATAAGTACTTAAGTATTTACTAACCTTGTGAATAATCGCGGTTTAACTTTAAATATTACCTGAATGAGTGCTGGGTTTATATTTTACACTAAAATATGTAATTAACACCGTACTATTATCCAAATTCCAAACTCGCCGGTGATTATCATAAATCCAGATCTTGAATATTTAATTTTCTCGTAATCAATCCCGAGAAATTGCTGAAAACTGTTAATCCACTCTAGTATCCAATCCGGCTTCGATCTAGGACCATGTTAAGGGCTGAGGGTGGTTAATGGATAAAAAACTCAAATAAAATATACGATGCACTTTTAATCGTGTCACGATAGAAAAAAGACAGAGGTCAATGAACTCCTGTTCCTAAACACTACCGTGATTTTTGAAATTCAGATTTTGCTCTTCATATAATAGCAGGCGTCCGCGAACACGACCTTTTTTTTATGGTGCTGAAATCCCCTCGGATGCCATCAACTGGTGGCTATGTCGGACTCGAACCGACTAGAACCCGCACACCGTCTCGGGTACTGTAAGCCGGGGAACCAGGTGCACCCTCGAAAGGAAATCCCTGGAACCCCGACGTACCTTGGGCCACCTACGGTTTGTATGTGACCCCCTCTTGTGTAGGAACTCTATTGCTTTTTTTCTATTTAGAAAAGGGGGCACAAGCACTTTATAGGGCTTGCGCCGCCACCCCGGCCTGCTTCTGCTAGGGTGAGCGATTGCCTCACCTGTCACCTCCAGGCTTGCGCTTATGGAGGACGGAGATCGTTAGCGATCTCCGACACCCGAGT
Source organism: Diaphora mendica (assembly GCA_949125395.1). Classification (NCBI taxonomy): domain Eukaryota; kingdom Metazoa; phylum Arthropoda; class Insecta; order Lepidoptera; family Erebidae; genus Diaphora; species Diaphora mendica. The sequence continues at coordinate 18,799,417 of OX421313.1, read as the reverse complement.
CGTCTGCGGTCCTGGGTTTTTACAAAGATGTAAACTTAAAATTAACAGTTAAAGTAATGTACAAAGTATGGACTTATCGCTTAGAGCAATATCTTCCAGGTAGGATGGACTAGTAGCATTTTAAACTAAGCTGCTGCCTAACCCTACTTAGACGTACAAGCCCGATATCATGTTATGTTAATGCATGCATATTCATGCCTGAGATCATTCATGCTTATGTAACACGACATAGTGTAATCATTAAAGTGTAGATAAAGGGGTGGATTGTAAACCAGCGTTGGGAGTCACCATGGCTTTGCTGTGTAGGCTCTTAACATCCGCTGAATCTACACCCTTTGCCATCTTATAAAATATGTTATGCATGGAGGTTTCTTTTTTTACGTATTTGGAAGGCAATAAATGTTTATTATTATTATTTTTTATTATTAAACTGGCAGGTATTTGTATGACGAAAAAATTTCAAATGCAGGCTTGTACTAAATCTGATAGTCCTAAATAAATTTCACTATTTAGACATCTTTAATCAGATATGACTACAGCCAAAGTTTATTTTAATAAAATAATTTGAAAATTGAGACTACCTTGAATTTAATATATACCTAAATCTAATCTGAATAATCTTCCTTTCTCATTTTATCATTGCTAAAACTCATCACATTTATGGTTCTAGCACCAGTTCTTCTGTTAACTTCAGTTCGATGATCGAAGCTGCTACCTAACCCTACTTAGACGTACAAGCCCGATATCATGTTATGTTAATGCATGCATACTCATGCCTGAGATCATTCATGCTTATGTAACACGACATATTCTCGAGCGAATTATGTGCCTGAATAACATAGGTGAGCTCAGCACAATACGCGATTGAATATAATTAAAATACAAATTATTAAACACTCTCATATGTATTTGCGACATAAAATACAAGAATTCAATAATTGTGTCTATGTATAAAATACATAAAGAACCATTAATTAAGTCAATGTGACAAGAAGTATTTGCTTCTAGGCGCATGCACAATGCCGGCTCTTTAAAATCCTACGCCTTTTAAAGAAACAGCATACTACACAGACATACATATATTCGGTGGCATTGTGTTCACAAGTACACACATCAAAAGTGTCTAGGGATCAACATATATTTTTGCAATAACTTTTCTCCTGATTGATATTAATTAAAATTTTCTTTAAGGATTCATCAAATAAAGTGTTTTCGTTTGTCACAGTAACAATAAACCAAGTCACCTTTGCATTAATAAAGAAATTTGCCATTTTCCTAATAAAGGGATTTTTGACATTTGAACCACTAACATTAAAGTTCGAAAAAAAGACTGAAATAACAGTTTTCTTTAAAATTTTATTAGGTAACTTAAACAATTAATAATCCGTGTTTCTACCGCGAACACAAACAACACAAGAATCGGTTTGGCATACTCAAAATGAGTTCATCCAAATCACGCTGTGGAATGGCCGCCCATGTTCGTTGCAACAACAAAAAAAAGGTCTTCTTGCGACTGGATACCCTCCATATTCGGCAGAGCTCTTCTCTGTAGCATATCCCATGCATGCTCAATCGGGTTCAAGTCTGGCGACTGAGCAGGCCAGGGCCAAAGCCACATCTCAATCTCAAGAAATCCGCAAAAAAATGCTTGATCCCTAGACACTTTTGATGTGTGTATCTTCGAAACTGGACGTATGAAGTTATCGTTGAAAGCAATGTTGACCACAGATCATCATGATCTTAATGATGATAGCAAAAATATGTGAATATGTAAAAAATATTGAATTGTAGGTGTACGTATGCATTTTAATTTATCTATTGTTTAAAAAATTTAGAATATTCACATGATGGTGTGTTACCTACTGTTGTATAAACTGCCTTACAAATCTTGAACACCAATTCTTACATCTATAACTTTGTAACTCATCTATTGCTATGTTTTTAATTTTATGTATATAATAAAGATATATGTATGTATAAATAAAAAAATAAACATAAATGGTAAATACGTGTTTCAATTCCCAAGTAATCTATCCAACGCTGAACCACAGATTAATAAATAGTTACTACGGCTGAACATGAAACAAATAGTCCGAAATAGACCTGTACTGTCCGATAGCCAATAACACAACGTAATCTGATGCGACGTGACAGGCGGGTTTGACGAGGAACCAAATTAATCCAATACGAACAACAGTCCGGCTACTTTTAGGGAGATATTTCTACCTTTACAAATCAACCGATATACCTACCTTTTTTCAGCACGTCATCGAAGATTAAAATTTGAGTGTTCATTATGTTTTTTGCTTAACTTTGAGTATATAATTGGATAGGTTATTGTCTTATTTGAACGTAATAGACAGACAACATGGTTGGGTTTTTAAACTGTTGGCAGCCCTTCTTAATAAAAGTTAATTCGTTCTACAAATACCTATCTGTTATTAGTTTACGGTATGTACTTTCATGTTATATGTAGAGCAAGATTCAGACTTGATAAATACAACTTGTATTGTATTGCTCACGATAGATTCGTCATCGCATATATTTTGAAGTTCGATCGTTAGATTTATTTTACTCGTTATTTATTTTACTCGTACATCCGTGTTGGTCGGTTGTAGGTTTGCTCGGGATTTATCGGATCCTGTATGCAGATTGTAGTGAACACGTATCGTGAAACTACAGCCTGTTCATGCTTGAAGGCACGTCGCTTCTAACCACTCCGGGCACCGTTGCCATACGGTAGTGAATTTATTTACGTCTATGTATCGAAGTGGTTAAATAAAATACCAAGTTTAAATTTAAAACATTGTCCTATAGTTCGTGTTTTCTAATATACATACAATCAAACTTTTTCCTCTTATTCGTAGTCTACTTTTAGGTTTTATTTCGGGAATATGACTTGATGATTTGGGGAATATACTAATTTAAAAAAATATACCTTGCCAAAAATAATTAATTTATATGGCACTAGAGCATATAGTACGAAAATAGAAAAGATTATGTGAAATTGTAATTATGTAAATATAATGAAGAAATTCCTAATGGACAATATAGAAGTAGCTTAGCCGACGTAAGTGTGTGTCGTTGTGTTGTCGATTAGACATTGAATATGCGCTTGCCCTAAGTTATTTTGTTGAAGTTTGTGTCTTATGTCTATTTTTGCTAATTGATTAAATTTTAAAATTGCTAAATAACCTATTGTTTACTAATGGACCAACTCCCTCTCGCCTAAAAACCCCCCTAAAAACAATTAGGCCGCAAATCTTGTCGGTGTAAAATCGTCTATTTTATATCTTCTGTAACGAGCCGGTGCGAAGCCGGGCCAGGTTGCTAGTATACCAATATAAATACTGTTGCTCCATTGTTTTCTAAATATGCAAATGTAACAACGTCTGAGAACTTCCTATTGCATCGTGTGTGACGATATCGAGTCCTTGGGAAACAGCAGATATTTGAAGTATGTACTTATTGTATCCAGAGCTCTTTAGAATCCCTGTCATCAAGCTCCTTGATATTGTTGGCGATTTAAAAGTTTAAAGACATTGTTTCAGGTTGGTCCTGCAACTGATTTGTCGCATTCACATCGCACAAGTTACACTTTCTGTCGTCACTATCTTATATTGTGCCTAAAACATTAAATTCACAAGTGACATGCTTACACACGAACGCCACGCAGTTAAAATGCTTGCTGTAGTTAAAATTTATTAAAGATCATTAACATAATTAAAAAGCCTTAAGAAGGTTGTTTAAGAATTTAGTTTTAATATACTCAGGTTACTATATATACATATATAGGTATATATTATATTGTTTTATTATACTCTCTACGAGATCGAATCAGAAATGAGGAGATCCGTAGACGAAATAAAGTTACCGACAGTTTTAATCAAGCCACAATTATATAATGCTTATTCTTTGAAATATATTCATTTATGCATTAATCACGTTCATGTAAAGGGCTGTCAGACAGGAAGTAACAATCTATTTATCATCGTACAATACACTTTAGTTGTGTGGTTACTGGTTAGTTAATATATTGATAGTTACATAATCAGACTATGTATTTGTAAGGATATTTTCCTTTTCTAACTTTTCGCTGTTCTCGGCAAGTTTCATTTCTTCAACAAAATCATAGTCATTCTTTTAGTTTTGTTTTGTTATTGTCGTAAAGTTTCGGTAAATACACCTTACGCCATCTAGCGACAAGGGACTGAACTATCCAGAACTATTCCATGTTACATTACCTAAATTGACGGTATTCGTGCTGTCGTGTTTCGGTGGCGAGTGCGAGACCGGAGGCCTAATGATGTTGAAACATTTCAACAGGCCTCTAAAGTGTAGGTCACCAATTCACCATGTTGCATTGTTGTATTCGCAAAGGTTATGGTGACCACTAATTATGGATTCTGCTCATGCTTTCCATCAGGCACAGTAGAGTCACTTTGGCAGGCTCCTATATCAAAAATAATCGACAGATTTTGCTTAAAGCTATGACAGTGCTGAATATTACTAATTAGCAAATAACACCCAAACATAAATACAAAAAAGTTAGTATCTGAAAAGGTGCTGAAGGTCGTGATGCAAAACTCGGAAGTACCTAAAAATCTGCTAGTTGAAAGCCCTACAACTCTAACTGAACTCTTTTCTAAGTTGATGAGTGACTTTGAACCGCGACACGGCGACATACATCGAAACCAATTACTCTCACTTGTTATGTTAATTAGTCGTCGCGTTTGTATAGTGGGTACTTGAACGTTTGTATGGCGCTACTAAATGAATATGTCTTATATCGCTTAGACTATAAATTTTCAGGGTTGTTACTCACCCTCTTAATGGCACTTTTTTTTAAATCATAAATAACGAGGAGCCTGTTGTTCTTGTGGTAAAAGACCCTGACTGCTAAGATGGAGGTCGTGGGTTCGATTGAAAGCCAGGATAAACATTGTGTGATTATTTGTTCTGCGTCTGGGAATTTATCTATTATAAGTATGGTCACTTTGGTCACAATTTTCTATGGGCGCTGCCTAGTTTAGAATCAGGCAGCTGTATGTGAGACTAGCCGACCCGTGCCCACTTCGTTGGGCGTTAACCGCCCGCTTTTCTTCGACTTGGTTTACAAATACTATTATTTTTAGTGAATTTTTTGTTCAATCATAATAAAATATAGCCTATTTCACTCTTGAATAGTGCCGCTTTCTGTTAGTGAAAGAATTGTCAGGATCGGATCAGTACTTCCGAAGATTATCCCCTACAACCATACAAACAATGTTAGAAACTGTACCTCTTTATAATAGTATAGATAGATCTGTGAAATTATTATTATTATAAATATTAAATTGCTTTTGAAATTCTCTTTAGTAACGAATAATAAAATGATTAGTAGAAACTATTGCGAGTCTAAATGATATTCTAGGGATCAGATATGACAGCGCAGTATAACAATGATTCAGTTTCGGGGAATGTCAAATTAGTCTCAGAGCACGCTGTTGCGCTGAACGAATTGAATCTGTTGTTAACTCTGTCCCATCGCCTTCTACTGTATAAAAGTCAAATTGGACCGCATATCTACTATATAAAAATAAGTCGGGTTTTCCTTCCTGACGCTATAACTCCAGAACGCACGAACCGATTTCCACAGTTTTGCATTCGTTGGAAAGGTCTCGGGCTCCGTGAGGTTTATAGCAAAGAAAATTCAGGAAAATTTTCAACAGAAAAGCGGGAAAGTGTTACATAAATCGAAGCCATCTGGTGGCGAAACGGAGTTCGCCGGGTTTGCTAGTACTGTAATATTTTTATTTATGGGCAAACACTATTCATATCTGAGTTAAACTAATAGGTCTTTACCTATGAAATTGCCGTTTTGTATGCAATAAGTGAAAGTACTTATTTTTTCAAACTTTTTTATTTCTGTTAATGAAGTAATCACCCATGCAATCGACGCATCTTTGCCAACGCATTGGCAGTTTATTGATGCCCTTCTTGTAAAAATCAGCTGGACGGGAGGCAACAAACTCTTCAAAGGCATTTTGTACTGCCTCTCGGGAATTGAATTTTTTACCCACTAAAAACTTGTCTAAATTTTGGAAAAAGTAATAGTCGGTGCATTCGATGGTTCGCGTAATTTCCCTGGAGATTTTTTACTTTTTACAGTCTTACTATGATTCATCTTATGAAATGTGTTTGTTTGGTTGGTATGCAGTACATTTTCACAAGTGGTTTATGTATACCGAAAACTGATTGTCTGAGAAATACTATTGATTTATTTTAATTGAACCCATGTGTCGATGAACCATGAAATTGAAGTGTAGTGTAGATGACAAGTTGACACGATGCGATGCGATCCCTGTTCATTCAGTTCAAGTCTATTCAGTTGCAGATTACGGGGCTCTGTGAAGACGAGAAATATTGTGTAGATACTTGGAAAAGCGACTAGGTTTTGACAGCACATGGCAGGTCAAAAATAATGTAACGTCAAATCAATATTTGACGTTACATTATTTTTGAGATATGTTTTAGAGATATGATTAGTTTCATTGCTAACAATTTAGCAATGAAACTAATCATATCTCTAAAAATACCCACAGATGTATACACATATATACCCTCATGAATATATCGCCGGAGGAATAGGCAAAGTGACAGTTAGCCAACTTCTTGATTTTTATGAAAAAATGAGGAGTATGCTAAAAGAAAAGCCTGATAAGAAGGGAACTCAATGGTAGAAAAGAAATATAGATAATGCAGTTGGATTAGACAATATATCGAGTTAGCTAGAGTCACACACTGAAACGCGATACGTGTAACATGATGTAACATTATAGCTTTCATTGACTAATTTAGTCTTAACATTTTTGTATTGAAAGTGTCACAGGGAGTAGAAATTAACGTGAATTTCTGACAACCCTGATCTTTCACGACCGTTTGAGTGGCAGTAATTACGTGTTCATTAATATGACGGGGACGGCACGCCACTTCGCGTGACAATCTATATCCGCCGTCTTGTACTTGTTACCCAATAATTACATACATTTTTAACACTTGGAATTCGATATAACAGATGGTAAATATTTTTTTCAATTACTAATTTAAATTCTTTAAATTTACTTTTTAATACTCAATGATTCTGAAAGGGGGATTATTACCTCGTATTCTTCTTCAGGTGTAATTTGAACCATTCCCGACCTCTTTCACCAGATTTCAAGAAACGCCACGCTCCTAGTCATGGGATCACCTCGTATGAATTATAACACTAAGAAATTTATTGTTTTGCTAGCATATAATATCCCACCAAAAACATTTTCATGTAAAATGTTGCCAAGACGACTGCACATGGCTTACCCTGTGAAAAAGATATCAGATCTCATGTAGAGCCAAGGTTCCGAATCTACACGTTCTAACTCTACCAACCCTGACTTCATAAATTCTACATCTCAGTAAAAATGTATGGCTTCGCCGTTTTGCTACCATTCGTTCATTTCCTCATCACGACGGGGAAATTAACGCCTTTTGTGTTTGCAAATACACACATCAAAAGTGTCTAGGGATCAACATATGTGTCTAGGGATCAACATATATTTTTGCAATAACTTTTCTCCTGATTGATATTAATTAAAATTTTCTTTAAGGATTCATCAAATAAAGTGTTTTCGTTTGTCACGGTAACGATAAACCAAGTCACCTTTGCATTAATAAAGAAATTTGCCATTTTCCTAATAAAGGGATTTTTGACATTTGAACCACTAACATTAAAGTTCGAAAAAAAGACTGAAATAACAGTTTTCTTTAAAATTTTATTAGGTAACTTAAACAATTAATAATCCGTGATTCTACCGCGAACACTAACAACACAAGAATCGGTTTGGCATACTCAAAATGAGTTTATCCAAATCACGCTGTGGAATGGCCGCCCATGTTCGTTGCAACAACAAAAAAAGGTCTTCTTGCGACTGGATACCCTCCATATTCGGCAGAGCTCTTCTCTGTAGCATATCCCATGCATGCTCAATCGGGTTCAAGTCTGGCGACTGAGCAGGCCAAGGCCAAAGCCACATCTCAATATCAAGAAATCCGCATAAAAATGCTTGATCCCTAGACACTTTTGATGTGTGTATCTAGTTTCTGAAGTAATGTGTTATACGAATATTTAGTTTATATTTATTTTTACTGAGATGTAGAGTTTATGAAGTCAGGGTTGGCAGAGTTAGAACGTGTAGATTCGGAACCTTGGCTCTACATGAGATCTGATATCTTTTTCACAGGGTAAGCCATGTGCAGTCGTCTTGGCAACATTTTACATGAAAATGTTTTTGGTGGGATTTCATTTCTTTTTGTAAGTTGCTTGAGGCAGTTTTTTTTCTTTTTTTGGGTTGTACATCTTCTTTCTTCTTTCGAAAAAGTCCGTGTATCAAAAATAAAATCTCTAGTATAAACATTTGTGAAAGTCTCATACAAACTTCCACCCCCCCAAATTTGGGGGTTGGGGGCAAAAGTAATAGGTTTATGAATTTTTCTGTTGTTTGTATACTAAACTTAGTTTACATACCAAATTTCAGCTTTCTAGCACTTCAGGAAGTACCCTAACAGTTTTGATGATCATCAGTGTGTCAGTGACGAAATCGGTGTTTTTTAGGTATCAATAAAATCTAAAGTATCAGAGCTATATAATTGAAACTTTGTATGTTTCATTAGTCTATTAATAACAACATATCCTGAGAATTTGAACGATCTGGTATATCGGGAACCAAAGTTATGAGGGTTCAAAAAAACGACGAAACACTTCGACGAAAAGGTAGGTAGTGCCCTTCCGCTTCGCTTGGCTCGTCTTGGCGGGGGCACGACCGTGCCCCCAGATATATAGCAATGTTAATATACAATACACATTTGATCATTGGGAAACCGGTTTCCAAGCTAGGTAAAAAGATCATTGGTGGGGGTATTGCAATACTATACATGCAGGAGTAGGCAATGAAACAAAAATGACATCTAATGTGATAGTATACACATGAGCGTCTAAGAATTAAATTGATAAATAAATAAATATTTCGGACATCTAACACCAAGGTGGACATCAACAAACAAAGGACAACAAACATCTAGTCCCAATGTAATTTATACTCTCGATTGTCGGCACTTGATGGAACTTGTTATAATACATTCTAGAATAAAATCACTTGTACTTATTCCACTATTTTATTTTTGTTTACACCTGACCGGTTTCGCCTTATGGAAAATAGAACCTTTGATGATGCCAAGAGGCGAAACCGGTCAGGTGTAAACTAAAATAAAATAGTGGAATAAGTACAAGTACAAAGAATAAGATTTTAATTCTAGAATCTAGTCTCAATCTAAGCAGAGCTTGTATTAAGGGTACTAGACAACTGATATAAATACATACATACTTTTTTTTGTAAATACATTCATATTATACATATAACACACCCAAACTCCCAAACAAATATTTGCAGATCATACAAACATTTGGTCCGACCCGGGAATCGAACCCGAGACCTCAAGCACAGCAGTCGCATACGCTACCACTGCTCCACAGAGGCAAATAAATAATATAATATTTTTTTATTACATATTTAAATTTTTACTGAAATTGACGGAATTATGTTTAGGACTTTGAGGTTCTAGTGTGAATTTGTTTTACATCAAATCGCTCTCGACACTGCGTGCGTTTGGCGTTGTGATTGGTGGAGATTTTGGCGCGGGCCAATCGCAACGCTGAACTCAGTCACTATGGCAATGGAACGTAAGTGAAATAAAGTCGCACTTGGCCCTCAAAACTGACCAACGTTTTGTATAGCACGTGAATGCAACTTCCAGATCGTGCCAACCGGCTCACCGTTCGTGTCAACCGATCACGTGTACGTCGCTACCAATGTTACGCATTAAATGGCGTTTGTAACAGCAGCACGTGTTAGTCACGATTATGTAACGCTTGTATTGCAAACTAGTTAATTTGCGTGAACGTCATTCGTCGCCTTTCTATGCGGATTTGTGTAATAATAAAAGCAAAATCCAATAAACATAAAAAAAATAGAGATTAATAATTAGGTTTTAATTTTTTATACATTTGAAGTAGTTTGAGGTTCACGATACCAAATAAGGCAGAATAATCATAGACAGATAGAAGCAATGGGAGACTGTCAACAACCTTGATTTACAAGCAGCGAGATTTTTGCTATTATTTTTTTATGCTATAAAGAGTTTCTTGTATTTCTAGTCAAATATCTTTTATTCTCAACTTGCAATATATAATACTAGTTCTCCTGTCAAAAATATTATAATGTAAAAAGACTTATTATAATTTCTTTTCCATTGTATTTGAGGGTCTGTTAAAATAACTGTCAACATCTATACGAACAATGGGCTTGTGAATAAATGTAAATCGTATACATATTGAACGACGACATAAACTGTGTTTAATATAAATAAACATTAAACACCCTCCATAATATAAAGAATTGGTCAAGCGATTCATATAAAACGTGTTATTTTTTATATTTTTTTTAGAATATAATAGAATAAACTTTATTGTACACCAGTTAAAATACTTTACATTCAGAAGCTTATCAACTTAAAAACCATGTACAAATGGCGGTCTTATCGCTAAAAAGCAATTTCTTACAGGCAACCTTTGGATGGACAAATTGACCGTGGAAAGTTGAAATTATGGGTAGTTTTTGTGTAAAATAAATAAATGAATTAAATAATTCATTAAATTGGGATAAAAAATAAATAAAAGCATAAGGATTACGCATTAATGCAAACAACTAAATATATTTATAATATATTAGGTCTTTACCTATGAAATTGCCGTTCTTCAGTACTGGTCATTTCATATAAAAAAAAGTTTGTAATGGCTCTGTATTCTAAATTCAAATTAATTTTGTTTTAAAACCATGACATTCTATTTACAAACTCAGTCTTTTGTTTTTGGATTAGCGTTGTATTTTCATTACATTTGAACATTTTTCGTCATAATGGATACTTTAAAAATTCGTGTAATTATGGAATATGAGTTCCGTCGTGGCACCAACGCGACACAAACGGGACGTAACATAAAAACGTTTACGGAGAGAACTGTACAAAAGAACGCACAACCCGTTATTGGTTTTCCCGGTTCCGTTCTCGAAATTTTGACTTGAAAAATGAAGCTCGTGGTCGTCCGGAGACTTTGGTTAACAATAATGAATTAAAGGCTTGATAGATGGGTGCCCCACGACCTTAACGATCGCCAGCGCAACGTACGCGTCGAGACCTGCCTTGCCCTGCTCAACAGGCAAAGAAATGAAGGAATTTTGAAACGAATTGTTACGTGCGACGAAAAATGGATTCTGTTCGACAATCGAAAGCGCTCAGCAAGTTGGTTAGACCCTGGTTCAGCACCAAAGCAATGCCCTAAACCAAAACTGACCCCTAAAAAGGTGATGGTCACTGTTTGGTGGTCTAGTGCGGGTGTGATTCACCACAGCTTTTTACAAAACGGCATAAGCATTAATGCAGATGTGTACTGTGAAGAACTGGAGAGAATGATGGAGAAGCTTGCACATCTGCAACCAGCTTTGGTCAATCGGTCGTCCCCACTGCTCCTTCACGACAACGCGCGACCCCATACTGCGCAACAGACAGTCTCCAAGCTGCAAGAGCTGGTGTTGGAAGCTCTCCCTCGTTTGCCATACTCACCAGACCTTGCACCTACCGACTATTACTTTTTCCAAAATTTAGACAACTTTTAAGTGGGTAAAAAATTCAACTCCCGTGAGGCAGTACAAAATGCCTATGAAGAGTTTGTTGCCTCCCGTCCAGCTGATTTTTACAAGAAGGGCATCAATAAACTGCCAATGCGTTGGCAAAGATGCGTCGATTGCATGGGTAATTACTTCGAATAACAGAAATAAAAAAGTTTGAAAAAATAAGTACTTTCACTTATTGCATACAAAACGGCAATTTCATAGGTAAAGACCTATTATAAATATACACAATATCTACACTTTCGATATAAATGAATAGTGAAAAATAAATAAAGTATTTTTAATCAAATCAGAAATTATGATGATAGATAATGTTCTTTGACCATTTTTTTGAATATAGCTAAAGACTTGGCACGCCTTATAGCCTTTGGTAAATCATTCCACAGTCGGGCAGTCTGTACAGTAAACGACTTATCATAAAACTTGGTGCAGTGAGTTGGTACTGCCAGTTCCAGTGAGAAGTCCGAATATGAATCTAATACAAAAGTTTTGAAGGCGCTCAAGTTTGTCAAGTTGCTCCTCCGTGACATCGAGATAACTGACATCAGCGTAGTCGAGTATAGGAAGAAGATTGTGCAAGTGCAATATTAGTGGCTGTAGGGAGAAAATTTCGTAGTCTTCGCAAGGATCCCGCCGATGCAAATAACTTTCGACTGACCTCTCGCAGTTGTGGATTTGTCCATTTTTTTTTATCCATGTTGTTATTTTTGTCCATTTTATTTATTTTGATGTTAAGAAATAGGGAATGTAAACCCGTTTGATTTGTAAGATTGTCTCTCTGTAATAATAGATCTTTACCTATGAAATTGCCGTTTTGTATGCAATAAGCGAAAGTACTTATTTTTTCAAACTTTTTTATTTCTGTTATTCGAAGTAATCACCCATGCATTCGACGCATCTTTGCCAACGCATTGGCAGTTTATTGATGCCATTCTTGTAAAAATCAGATGGACGGGAGGCAACCAACTCTTCAAAGGCACTTGTACTGCCAAACTTATTTCCATTGGAGAAAGATGATTATTAAAATTGGTTTAGTTGTTTGGGCGTAAAAGCGTAACAAAAGATATCACATTCGTATTTACGAATATATTATTAACTGGAATGATATTTGAAATCTTAATAGTCATTTCGTTAACTTCTATTTAGAAATGAAAACTATTTCTTCTGTATTATACCAACTAATTATCTATATATATATATATACTTATAATAAAAATGTAACAGGTCCAATTCTGTACATTAAAGATATTTTTGAAAAATTTTTTGGTGGAAAAATCGATACTGAAGCCAAAACTGTATTTTATCTGTCTGTCCGTCCGTCCGTCCGTCTGTCTGTCTGTCTGTCTGTCCGTCCGTCTGTCTGTCTGTCTGTATCTTGGCCGCGCATCACGCCTAAACTACTAAATGGATTGAAATGAAACTTGGCATGATTTGAGTTCAATTACGAGGTAGGACATGGGATACTTTTTATCCCGAAATTCAGCACGGTTTCTTGGAGAGAGGAGATGAAAGTCAAAATATGTACTTAGTTGTAATTCAATGACACATAGTCTGATTTCTTTCATTCTTTTTTTGCTAGAAATAAAAAAAAATAAAAGATAGCGGGAAAAGTCTTTTTTTTTATCGCGATTGTACACTGCCTGTGGGAAGCTGAGACAGATATGTAAATATGGCGGTACGAAGTTCGCCGAGTCAGCTATATCAACTTAAATAATATAAAACAATAACAAGAAAAAGTTTATAAACTATAACCCTTCCACGTAAAAACTTTTGATTTAATACTATTATACGAATCTATTGATACTTCATTCATTAAAATCGGTTCATTAGTTTCGGCGCTACGGTGGAACATAAAAAATCAGCCAAGTGGCACCACAAGTCCGAGTCAGACTCGCCATTATCTATATATTTCAAGCGTCTACTTGTTGCCGTTATCAATAACCAGCTAAAACGAGCAAAAAAATCACGTTTGTTGTATGGGAACCCCCTTAAATATTTATTTTATTCTTTTTTTTTTAGTATTTGTTGTTATAGCGGCAACAGAAATACATCATCTCTGAAAATGTCAACTGTCTAACTATCACGGTTGATGAGATACAGCCTGGTGACAGACGGATAGCGAAGTCTTAGTAATAGGGTCCTGTTTTACCCTGTGGGTACGGAACCTTTAAAAAGATACATAGACTGCCAAAACTTTGTAACCCCTGAACTTGTCAGGTGGAAACTCACCGGTTTCGACTCAGGATAGAAGATGATACCTCAGGGCGCCGTAAGAATTTAGATAAAATTTTATGGTGAGGGTGCGGAGGGTCCAAGGAAGACTTCAAGGAGACAACTTACAATTTAAATAAACTTTTATTCAAATTCCTGCTATCTTTACATATAGATTTAAGTAATTTAATTAATTTAATATATTGACAAATAAACTTAAGAGGTAGTCTTAAAAATAAAAAATAAAATTATACAGTCTTTTCTTTCACTCTTTAAGCCTGTAGACTGGTCTGCACAGGATAGCCACCCTCTGGTCACCTCTCTGACTCACGGTAGTCAGCCGTAGACTCTCTCCAGCTCAAGGTAACTTAAAGAGACGTCCACCAGTGATCCAACTTGTGGGTGCTAGGTAAAAAAGTAATAATTAATTTCCATATATATAATATGAACTTCCCTCAAGGTAGGGCAGATAGGTCTTGAGGAGTGAGCCGTGAGCTGCCAATCGTCAACCGTACTCAGCAAAAATCTTGAACCACAAGACAGGCAAGATGTAGGATTCTTTCTGCGGTAATCTAACGACCCTATAAACAAAATTAAATAGCCTGAGAACATATTCTACATACATTAAGATAATAAGGAAAAACCTTTTTGAGGTTAACTTACCACAGACAGTGGGACTTGAACACTCACAAACACTACCAACAAGAATATTAATGTACACTGTAAGCAAAGCTTCCTCAGAGTTAACGAGAGAAGGTTTAAGAAATAAAAAGAAATATGCAATACACCCTGCTATATAGACATTTGATCGAACATTCTAGATGATTCCCCTACTACATTTCTGTTGAAATATGTATCAAAATAGTATTTAAAATACATGTGCTGCCATCTATCGGTGCTATGCGCCAAACTCTGTTTGAACCTATATTATCTGTGTGTCGCTGTAATGTGTTCTCTTTATAAAATAAAGCTTGTCGGTTGTTACTGATCATTAGAAGCGTCTATTCATTTTAGGTTATGGGCCTAGTCCTAAGTGCTTTTTATAAAAGTTTTTCATTTCCAGTAGTTAAATTGTTAGGTTTAGCTAGGAAAAGTGTAATATTGACGGAATTAGGTGTTCGTGTTAAATAAAAATCATGACTTCGAACTACCTTGTCAACGTGCCCAAGCTAAAAGGCAGGGAAAATTATGGTGAATGGACGTTTGCTGCCGAAAATTTCCTGGTGCTTGAAGGAATGCTTCACTGTATCAAGCCAGTTACGGGAAAACAGATTGCGGTAGAAGATGATGAAAAAACGAAAGCAAAATTAATTATGACTATTGACTCAAAGCTATATGTTCATATTAAAAGTGTGTCGACGTCTCAAGAACTGTGGAATAAACTAAAAAGTTTGTTTGATGACTCGGGATTCACGAGAAAAATTAGTTTATTGCGTGCTTTAACCTCGATTCGACTTGAAAACAGTGACTCCATGGCGTCATACGTTACTGAAATGATTTTAACTGGACAGAAACTAAGTGGAACCGGTTTTAACATCAGTGACGAGTGGATTGGGTGTCTCTTGTTAGCCGGATTGCCTGAAAAATACATGCCAATGATCATGGCAATTGAACATTCTGGCATAGGTGTCACAACGGACGCCATTAAAACCAAGTTGCTTGATATGGCGGAAACGGATGTCAATGCATGTCGTGAAGGGAGTGCATTCGCAAGTTCACGGAAATGGCAACCTAAGAACAAAAATAAGTCTATGGGCGGTGCTAAAGATGGCGTCTCATCTGTCAAATCACACGTCAAATGTTATAAGTGTAAACAACCGGGACATTACCGGAATCAGTGTACGAACAATGTTTTTTCTCAGTCAAATGAAAATAAAAATGTGAGAAAACAAACAAACGCATTTAGTGCTGTGTTTCTAAACGGACATTTTAGTAAATACGATTGGTACATTGACTCGGGCGCAAGTACACATTTAACAGCTAACGAGAATTGGATAGATAATCCCTGTTACGAACAGAAAGATGAAATAATAGTTGCAAACAACAATAAACTGCAAGTATTATGCACCGGCGATGTAAATATTATCACAAAGACGGATGACTCCGAATTTAAAGTGCCAATAAAGGGAGTACTTTGTGTGCCAGACCTGACAACAAACCTATTGTCTGTCAGCCAACTAATGAAAAATGGAAATAAGGTTAGTTTTACTGAAAATGGCTGCAGTGTTTACAATAAGAATTTTGAATTAGTTGCTGTGGCTCATATTGTTAATGGAGTTTACAAGTTGAGAGTATCAATGAGTGCAGTGGTAGCCTCAGCTGTTTCTGGTAATATATGGCATCGCAGATTGGGGCATGTAAATAGCAATTATTTATATAAAACACTTGCTGCAGTGGAGGGCATGAATTTGGAACAAAAAGTTGACATATCAAAGTTGACATGCTCAGTTTGTTGTGAAGGTAAGCAGTGCAGGTTACCTTTTAGTAGTGTTGGCAATAGAAAAAGTAAAAAGCTAGAACTTATCCATACAGATATAGTTGGACCAATGGAAGTTCTATCTATTGGTGGTTCAAGATATTTTTTGTTATTTGTTGACGATTACTCAAGAATGACTTTTGTGTATTTTCTAAAAAACAAAAGTGAAGCTTTAGATTGTTTTAAGGATTTTAAGGCTAAAGCAGAAAAACAATTAGACACAAAAATAAAGTGCTTAAGAAGTGATAATGGCCTTGAATTCTGTAATAGAGATTTCAATTTATATTTACAGCGGGAAGGAATTATACATCAGAAAAGTAATCCCTATACTCCGGAGCAAAATGGCTTATGTGAACGCCGTAATCGCTCAGTAATTGAAAAGGCTCGATGCCTATTATTTGATGCTCAGTTAGGCAAGGAATTTTGGGCTGAAGCCACAAATACAGCAGTATACCTTCAAAATCGCATTGCAGTAACAGGTTTAGATAGTAAAACACCTTATGAAATGTGGACAGGATGCAAACCAGATATAAGTCATCTCAAAGTATTTGGCAGTAAGGTTATGGTCCATATTCCAAAAGAAAGGCGACTAAAATGGGACAAGAAATCCAAAGAACAAATTTTAGTTGGATACCCTGATAATGTAAAAGGCTATAGAGTCTATAACCCTATAAATAAAAAGATAACAACTAGCAGAGATGTTATTATTATGGAGCCTGAAGGACACTATGAAATTGCTGTGCCAGTGGATGAACCTGAGCAGAATTCTTCAATTTCAAATGAACACTTTATTAAAGAAGAGGATGAAAGCATCACTACATATTCAGCTGATGAAACTTATGTGCCTAGTGACAGTGACTCCGAGAGTAGTCAAAAAACACCTGTTAAATTTATACCAAGACCTGTACGGAACAGGAAGCCAGTTGAAAGGTATGGTTTTTCAAGTATGCGCATGGGTGAAGATATGCCTGACGATGCTAGTGACCTGACCCTGGAAGATGCGCTGAAAGGCCCTGAAAGAAAAAATTGGCTAGATGCTGTAAGTGAAGAAATACAGTGCTTTCAAGATAACAATGCATGGGAGCTGGTAGATGCTCCAGTTGGTAGTAATATAGTGAAGTGTAAGTGGGTATTAAAAAAGAAATACGACAGTGAAAATAAAGTGCGTTTTCGTGCGAGACTAGTGGCCAAAGGTTTTATGCAAAAAGAAGGTGTGGACTATGAAGAAACCTTTTCCCCTGTGGTGCGACATACTACACTCAGACTCTTGTTTGCATTGGCAGTTCAGTTGAACCTAGATGTTACACACCTAGATGTGACAACTGCTTTTCTGAATGGGGACCTTGAGGAGGTTATATATATGCAGAAACCAGATTGGTTTCCAAAGTGTAAAAGTGAAGGTAAGGTTTTGAAACTTAAAAAGGCAATATATGGACTGAAACAATCCTCAAGAGCCTGGTACAGAAAGGTAGATGATTGTCTTAATAAATTAGGTTATAAGAGATCTCAAATTGAGCCTTGTCTATATACTAAAGGTGGTAATAATAATTGTAAAACTATCGTAGCATTATATGTGGACGATTTTTTTGTTTTTTCTAATAGTCCTGTAGAGACAGACCATTTAAAAAGTGTTTTAGCTTCTCAGTTTAAACTTAAAGACTTGGGAGAAGTGAAGCAATGTCTAGGAATGGATGTATGCATAGATAAAGTTAATAAAGTTGTCAAATTAAATCAGGAACATTATGTAAACCAATTGCTTAAGAAATTTAACATGTTGGAGTGCAAAACCGCTGATACTCCTATGGAAACTAAATTAAGTTTAAACAAAGCAGAGAATAATAATGTTAGTTATCCTTATCAACAACTTGTGGGTTGTCTTATGTACCTGGCTGTGTTGACGAGGCCAGATATAATGTTTTCTGTTGTATATTTAAGTCAGTTTAATAATTGTCATGAGACTAAACATTGGCTAAAAGGGTTTTAAAATATTTAAAGCAGACTAAGCATTATGGTTTAATTTATACAAAAATAGGTAATACTAAATTAGAAGGTTTCGCTGATGCTGACTGGGGAAATAATATTGTTGACAGGAGATCATATACGGGGTTGTGCTTTACTTTATCTGGTGGTGCTATCTCATGGGCAAGTAGGAAGCAAAGTACAGTTGCCTTGTCAAGCACTGAGGCTGAGTACATGAGTATCACAGAAGCATGTAAAGAAACAATCTATTTAAGATATTTAATTTGTGAAATAACAGGAGAATTATATACTGTAAATGTCTTCAGTGATAATCAAGGTGCTATGAAGTTGTCTGTAAATAATTTATTTCACAACCGTACAAAACATATTGATGTGAGATTTCATTTTTGTCGAGATTGCATTAGAGATAAAATTGTTGAATTGCAGTATTTGGAAACGTCAAAGATGCCAGCTGATTTACTAACCAAAAGTTTACCTAATGTAAAGCATTACTATTTTTTAGAAGCACTTGGCATCAGATGTACTAAATAGTAAATAGTTGTAGATATTCTATTTGTTTTTTTTTTTTTTTATTAGCATTGTTTTGATACGGGAATACTAGCTTATTTTGATAAGTAGGGGTGTTGAAATATGTATCAAAATAGTATTTAAAATACATGTGCTGCCATCTATCGGTGCTATGCGCCAAACTCTGTTTGAACCTATATTATCTGTGTGTCGCTGTAATGTGTTCTCTTTATAAAATAAAGCTTGTCGGTTGTTACTGATCATTAGAAGCGTCTATTCATTTTAATTTCGGGATGTGAGAACAGGACGTACAACTTCCATACTCCTTGCTTATTTGAGATCAAAATTAAGAAGTAATGAGAATCGTATGATACACATATGATAATGTCTCATTATTTCTAAGCGTCATAATGTCAACTAAATATCCTTCATAAAATACGCCCCCTAGTGCCACCTAGGTGTACCAACAGCCCGATACTTCGATCGTGCACATCATCCAATTGTAGTTCTAACTACAATGAACGAGAGGGCGCTGAAACAAAATTTGTTAAACATTGAATACTAAAAAAACGATGTTACACCACCCCCTCCCCACAGTGTTCCCTGAGTAGAGGACGAAGGGAATAACCAAAACAACAACAAACTAAGAAAAAGCTGTGATGCCCTCAAATGTTAGGACACACAGAGTTTATAAGAAGAAAATTTAAACTAAAATATAGGTAGTATAAGAAAGAAAAACTTAACTCCTAATGAAACTACTCTAATGACATCACACCCTATTTCAAGGAAAAATGCACACATATATGAGCACCCGAGTATAAGGTGAGTGTCGAAGAGGAACCGCTCGACACAAAGGTTATAACTTCACGTAAGAACGAATGACTTAAAGATAGAACCAATACATTGAGGAGAAAGAACAGAAGGTGGTTCCTCCTCACTATGTTTCAAAATATCTTTAATATGGTAGACTCCCAGATTCTTACCATCCAAATCTGACAATTCATAGATCAAAGGCGAACGTTTCGCGGTCACTATGCATTTCAGAAATTTAGGGGCCAACTTGGATGTGAAGTTCTTATCTTTGTTGGATAGATAGTGCGTTCTCTTATAGACAAACTGTCCTACTTTTAACTCCACGTGTCTTTTTCGGAGATTGTAGTACTTCTCGTTACGCCGGTGGGCAACATCTAAGTGTTTGCTCACCTGGTCGTATATACGATGAAGTTCCTTCAACCTTTCTCCGAAGGACACAGGGTTGTCAATAGTGACCGAGTTAGGATGGGCAGAGATATCTTCCTGTCTATAAAGAACTCCATCCCCTATGAACTCCCTGCCGTGAACAAGAAAATAAGGACTGAAACGAGTGGCCTCGCTTACCGCCGTGTTTAAGGCACACTGTAGTTCCACGAGGTTCTCGTCCCATTTCTTGTGATGTGACTTCACGTAACAGGAAATTCCCTGAACCACGTTGCGAATAGCACGCTCTGCCTGGTTGGTCTGCGCGTGATATCTGGGATTATAATAAATGTTTGGCACATTGTATTTAACTAATAAGTCTTTAAAAGGTTTGCTAATGAACTGAGGGCCATTATCCATATAAATGGTTTTACAAACACCATGTACCAAGAAAACATTCTTCTCAATGAATCTCGCAACAGCAACGCCTGTAGCTATCCTTATAGGATACAACATGACATATTTACTGAAATAGTCCGAGACCACGATTAAATGAACGTTTCCTTTGCTGGAAGTAGGGAATGGACCCAACAGGTCACAAGAGATGGCTTCAAAAGGTTTAGACACACGTTTTGGATTACCCATTAGGCCAGGACGGGCTGTGTTTACAGGTTTATACTGCTTACAAGTTTCACACTTGCCCACATACTCCTTAACGCTATTATACATTTTAGGCCAGTAATAGTTTAGGGCCAGGCGTTTGTGGGTTTTCCAAACACCTCCATGGGCACTCAAAACGTGGTCATGGTACTTGGTGAGCAGGGATAGCCTGTCCTCCAGAGGCACCACAAGCTTCCAACTAAAATCAGAAGTTAAAGAGTATTTATTTTTAGATAACCTGTATAAGGAGTCATTACGAATATCAAAGTTGGGAAATTTACGAGGATTCTTCTTCACACTATTAAGGGTGTGGAGATACCACGAATCCTTGGTGGTGCTGGTGCCTATCGCATCAATCCGTATTCGCGACAGAGCATCGGGCACAACATGATCTTTACCCTTTCTATGCTCTATGTCGAAGTCGAACTGACTCAATCTCATGCTCCAGCGCGCTAGGCGACCAGTAGGATTCTTCAGTTTGTGGAACCACAGAAGCGAGGCGTGGTCTGTAACCACGGTGCACTTCTGGCCCTCTACGTATTGTCTGAACTGTTCTAATGCAAAGATCACCGCAAGTAGTTCACGTTCAGTGGTACTGTAGTTGACCTCGCATTTGTTAAGAGAACGACTGCAATACGCGACAGGGTGCTCCACTCCCTCGTGTGTCTGCGTGAGGACTGCAGCCACAGAGAAGGATGATGCATCACTGAGAATCCTAAAGGGTAATGAATAGTCAGGCATTTTCAAAATAGGTGCGGTGACCAAAGCGGCCTTCAAAAGGTTGAAAGACTCTTCAGCTTCACACGACCACTCAAAGGAAACATTTTTAGAAGTTAGCTTACACAAGGGTTTACTAATTTTAGAAAAATTGTTGACAAAACGACGATACCAACCGGCCATGCCCAGGAATCTCTTCACCTCCTTAGCATTGGAAGGTGTCGGATAATTGAGAATAACCTCAACCTTACCCGGGTCGGTCCGTAAGCCATGTTTGTCAACATAGTACCCGAGGTACTTCAGCTCACTACGACAGAAGTGTGACTTCTCCATGTTAATCGTGAGGCCCGCATCCTTAAGGCGCTGATGGACTCTATGT
The DNA here is from genome assembly GCA_949125395.1 of Diaphora mendica. NCBI lineage: Eukaryota > Metazoa > Arthropoda > Insecta > Lepidoptera > Erebidae > Diaphora > Diaphora mendica. The sequence continues at coordinate 18,777,552 of OX421313.1, read as the reverse complement.
AAGAGATCCACATGCTCCTCAAAGCTGCTAGACACTGCGATGATGTCGTCTTGGAAAGCGAAAACTTTATTGTCGAATTCTGGACCAAATAAGCGGTCCATTAAGCGTTGCATCGAAGCAGAGGCTCCGATGAGACCGAAGCACATCACGTTGAACTGAAATAGACCCCTCCTAGGGACAGTAAAAGCAGTTTTCTCAGCGGATTGCGGCGAGTCAAAAGGTATCTGCCAGTAGGCAGCACTTAAATCGATAGAAGTTAGGTATTTAGCATTATTCAGATGGTCTAAGATTTGATTTATGTATGGTAATGGATACGCATCGCTCTTGGATACAGAATTAAGCTTTCGAGAATCAAGACACAATCGTAAGTCACCATTCGCTTTCTCCACCATCACCACTGGCGAGTTCCACGCAGACTGAGATGGGTTCACTACTCCCATCTCTAACATCCGGTCCAGTTCCTCTTCCAAGGCTTTTTGTTTGAGGGGAGAGAGCGGATAATAACGTTGCTTGATTGGTTTGCTGTTACCTGTATCTATGACATGGTGCACAAGAGAGGTACGGCCTAAGCCTACCCTGTCGGTGTTGATCGTATCGAACTTTTTAATAATGCTATTAATAATCCGCTTCTGATCAACGGTTAAATTGTCGTAATCCTCTAGGCCATGGTTGAGAGCCAATGACTCCACAGGATTACAATCATCAAAGTGGGAGAGATTGATATTTTGAGAGATCAATCTGTTCCCTAATTGAAACTGTTGCCAGAAGTCCACACCGAATATCATGGCAGTAGTGATTTCTGGGACAACATAAAACTTAATAACTCTGACAACAGAGTTATATACTATAGGAAGAAAAATACAGCCTAAACAATGCAGATATGATCCGTCTGCTGTTGTTAGACTAAAGTTAGGGCTTATTCTTTCCAGATCAAACCCTAATTCAAGAAAAACGCGGTGTGCACCCTTACCTAACACAGAGCAGGCTGCACCCGAATCAAGTAAGCCCAAAACATTTAAGTTCAGGATCCTTACTACTAAATACGGTCTAATATCGTTATCCCGTTTATTATTATTAAACAGGACCTTATCAGAGCAATTCTCAGACAGAGAAGAACGCTCGTTGTCACATGGAAAGCTCTTAACAAGGCCCCGACCTACCCGTTTTTTGGCTTGGCGTTGCACTGGGAACACTCTTGTGTTCGAACACCTTTTTGTCCACACCGGAAACACACCACCCTTCTCGACTGTGGGCAGCTGTAAGTAGTGTGGCCGCCCTCCCCACATCGGAAGCACTTATCTTCACTCGAGGTGGACGGACGGGACACACCAGATACCTGTTGGGAAGTTTTATGTGGTGGTTTACTTTTTACTTGGTGTAAATCCGCAGTGATACTAAGTGTTTCCAATACCGGTTCACGAAATGCCTCAGCTCTAGCACGAGCAAGCTCTAGGCGCCTTCCTAATCGCTTCAGATCCAAGAGAGACTTAACGTCATGAAGAGCCAATTCCTTCATGTAGTCAGGTCTAATGTTGTGCATCAGGATGTCCATTTGTTCTTCACTAGGCATCTTGTATGAAAGTCTAGAGAACATGGCCTGCATTGTAGAAATGAAATTACCCAATGTTTCAGATCGGGTCTGTGTACGCTGTTTGATTTCATTGCGAAGGCGGTAGTCATAGTCAGGAAGATCGAAGTTCTCTCTCAGCTCTTCCAACATGACCTCATAAGAGGTGAAATCCTCCTTGTTGGTGCGAAACCATGACAAAGCAGGACCTTCCAACAGGTCAGAGAAAGCTGTGAGGATTTTCTCCTTGGTGACCTCCCGAGCACACCTAAGCTCCTCAAGTCTTTCGATGAAGACACGTACGCAAGAAGTGCCATCAAATTTTAAGTTAAATGAATTCAAATTAACAGGCTTATCCCTCAATACTACAGTTGGAAGTGAGTCAGAAGTGGCAGCGATAGGTCGCGTCGAACGGTCCCCCCTCGACACAGGTGAGGTGTACTTTATCTGGTCAGTATGTGTAGGAAGCATCTCCTTCTCCGATCCATCAGAGTCAGAGTCGGTAGTAGCCTTTGACACAGACAACAATTTAACTAATCGGGCACGTATACCCACTAGTTCTGGACAGTCAAAACCACACCTTGCTAACCTAGCGAGAAGATAATTAGCCCTCAAGGAAACTCTTAGGCGACTAGTCTTATTAGAAACGAAATCACCTGAAGAAAGGACTCCTTCCAGTTCCATGACCTTCGGCTCGCAGAAAGACAGCTCAGAAGCAGCAGAAGCAGGGACGACAGTGCTGGCTTTAATGCTGCCACGCCGTATAAGGCGCAACGCAGTGCGCAGCTCACTCCTCAAACTGACCACCGTGTCATCGGGATTCGCTGAAACACCCATGGCAGACAACTCGTTAATAAGTTCATCCTTCTTTAGATAATTAATACATTTAATCAGCTGGGCCATGATGTTAAAATTCAAAAATAAATTTGTTGACAATTAAAAAAATTTATATATAAAGCACTAAGTTCTTCTTAGTGAGAAAGTAAAAGATTCAGTCCTACAAAACGATTAGGCTGAATGTTATAAAAATAATGTGTTACTTTCTTAACACAATGTTTTAAAATTCAAAATTAAAATTAATGACAAGTTAACAAAGTTAAAACAAAGCACTAAGTTCTTCTTAGTGAAAAAATTAAAAGATTCAGTCTTACAATAAGATCTAGCTGAATTGTATAAAAATAATGTGTTATTATATTAACACAATAACAAAAAATTATTCTCAAATGTTACTCTTAATTTCAAGTTTACAATTATTCCAAGCAGTTTTTCCTAATTTGTGGGGTAACAAAAGAAAACTTTTTTTTTTTTAATCCCCTTTCAAACTCTAAGTTAATTATAAATTTAATTCTAATACATTAATTATGTTTGCTTCATGTTTCCACAACTATAAAGTAGTTACTAACAATCCACATTTATTGAACAAAAAAATTCAAGTTTTCTTTACTATAGATAAAAGTATACCCTACTTTTATTTATGCAAAGTGTCCTAGATTGAAATTTAAATTACACTATTAAATACACAATTTAAATACACTAAAAGGTTAAATTATTATGTTAAAATTACAAACAAGTTAAAGGGAAGCACAATATCCCTTTTATTATATTATGCAAACCCTCTTATAGAAATAAAATGAAGTTAATCTCACATTTATTTACTTAAGTTGTAAGTAGGTAGGAATATAAAAAGTAAAAATAAAGTTATTCAAGGAAAACCTGAACAAAATACAAGCTATATGTATGTGCTGATCCCTTAGGGAACACACACATGAACTGTGAAACAACAGGAAAAGAAAAAAAGAAAAAAGAAAAAATGTTCTTGCCAAAATAAATTCAAAAAGACTTACCAAAATTTGTGCAGTTAAAATTTTGATATAATTTTGAATTTTGTTCAATGCTTTTCCAACACCGCAGAGATGGTATTTATGTGCTGAAAAATGCAATGAAATAATTATTACATGTGAACTGCACTTCACAAAACCAATTAACGTCCTGGGTAGTCTCGGACGGATAGTAAGCGTCTCATCCAAAGTCCTCCCGGGAACTACACTCAGCACACCCTCAAGGTTCGAAAAGTTAGCCGAACGTTGGTCGCCAATTTGTAACCCCTGAACTTGTCAGGTGGAAACTCACCGGTTTCGACTCAGGATAGAAGATGATACCTCAGGGCGCCGTAAGAATTTAGATAAAATTTTATGGTGAGGGTGCGGAGGGGCCAAGGAAGACTTCAAGGAGACAACTTACAATTTAAATAAACTTTTATTCAAATTCCTGCTATCTTTACATATAGATTTAAGTAATTTAATTAATTTAATATATTGACAAATAAACTTAAGAGGTAGTCTTAAAAATAAAAAATAAAATTATACAGTCTTTTCTTTCACTCTTTAAGCCTGTAGACTGGTCTGCACAGGATAGCCACCCTCTGGTCACCTCTCTGACTCACGGTAGTCAGCCGTAGACTCTCTCCAGCTCAAGGTAGCTTAAAGAGACGTCCACCAGTGATCCAACTTGTGGGTGCTAGGTAAAAAAGTAATAATTAATTTCCATATATATAATATGAACTTCCCTCAAGGTAGGGCAGATAGGTCTTGAGGAGTGAGCCGTGAGCTGCCAATCGTCAACCGTACTCAGCAAAAATCTTGAACCACAAGACAGGCAAGATGTAGGATTCTTTCTGCGGTAATCTAACGACCCTATAAACAAAATTAAATAGCCTGAGAACATATTCTACATACATTAAGATAATAAGGAAAAACCTTTTTGAGGTTAACTTACCACAGACAGTGGGACTTGAACACTCACAAACACTACCAACAAGAATATTAATGTACACTGTAAGCAAAGCTTCCTCAGAGTTAACGAGAGAAGGTTTAAGAAATAAAAAGAAATATGCAATACACCCTGCTATATAGACATTTGATCGAACATTCTAGATGATTCCCCTACTACATTTCGGGATGTGAGAACAGGACGTACAACTTCCATACTCCTTGCTTATTTGAGATCAAATTTAAGAAGTAATGAGAATCGTATGATACACATATGATAATGTCTCATTATTTCTAAGCGTCATAATGTCAACTAAATATCCTTCATAAAATACGCCCCCTAGTGCCACCTAGGTGTACCAACAGCCCGATACTTCGATCGTGCACATCATCCAATTGTAGTTCTAACTACAATGAACGAGAGGGCGCTGAAACAAAATTTGTTAAACATTGAATACTAAAAAAACGATGTTACAACTTACTACCAATTACTTTGTACATGTGCTGTTTTACATTAAGTTTTCATGTATAAAATGTAAAAAGAATGCAATTTAATGGTCTTAATACAATGCCACACTATTCGTAATAATTTTAATTGCGAAATATAAATGTTTTATACACTTTATTTTTAATGCTCTCATTTTCACTACATGCGATAAAAAACTTGTTATTTTAGAATAGTTTTGTCCATGTTTCATTTATTGTTTTTTTAGAGTTGTAGTAATATGATACTAAAATATTTAGTTGTATGGGAAGACTCCTAACACTTCAGTTTTTTTTTAATTTTAATCCTACTAGTTGATCTCCATACCACCTGAAGAAAGTTTTTTTACGTTATTTTTTAAATTCGATGCTCACTTTTGTTCCCGATGAAATATTCGTACTTATTTCTTTCCCAAATGTTATTGCCACATCTTAGAACGTGTCAGCTATTTCCAATAAGTATTGATTTTCTGTCGTTTCACGCACTTTATTTTGTGCAAAACTCGTTAAAGAATTGCAATGCTCTAAAACTTTAAGTTACTGTTGTTTTCCCAGAAATATTTGAGTAAATTTAAATAGCAATGTTCAAGATTACTCTGTCGTTATGTTTAGGAGTTTACAAGTACAAGTCAAATGTATGCCAAAGATAAACAAACTTGTGTTTGTTTACCTTTGCCGGGGTTTCCTAAACTTGTTAACCAAGGGTTTCAATATTAACTACAAATTTCGGCGTATGTGTATCTCCTTAGTATATATATATATATTATATATTTCGTTTAATAAAAATAACTTTGTTATTGATCATATTTGATAATGAAATAATATTATTTAGTTTTTCAAATAGTCAATGTCTTAATGACTTATGATAAAAAAAACTTCGTTTAAAAAAACCGACTTCAAAAACTGAAAAGTATAAAATAACTTAATTTGTATGTGCTACCTATTCATAGGTTTGAAGTCGGTGCCGAGCCAAAATGTAATAGTAGGTCTCGCCGCGCGTGACCTTGAGCGGGATAGCTGCTCTTCGCGTAGGACAAAACAACCGAAGCGTCGGTGACGTCGTTGACGTTCGTCTCGAAATATAGCGAGTGTGGTACCTACTATTACATTTGGCTTGGCGCCGAATTCAAACCTATGAATAGGTAGCACATACAAATTAAGTTATTTTATACTTTTCAGTTTTTGAAGTCGGTTTTTTTTATGATTAAGGAACATGATTTTCATTAAACTTATCACCCAAACGTCAAATAATAATGTTTAAGTGATTTCAGTTTTATATACCTTTAACGAAGCTGGGTAAAACACGTTATGTATAAAATAACAAAGTAATAGTTTGTTTAATTAGTTTTTCCCCTTTTTTACAATTACAATACTATATATATTTATATACGACGCGACTTTTAAATCTTCAACGGTTTAAACGGTCTCCACACCTTTTTCTGCTGCGCTAAGTGTTGTGGGTACAAATCCCCTCTCCCATTGCTGCTAAGCTTGCAATTCATAAAAAAACCTAATATTTTAAATGATTTATCATATTTTTTTATGTTCTGTTTTTCATATTCAGATTTCTTTCTAATATGATGTAGTAGAAATAATGTAATAAGGTATGGATATATTCAAGAATTGTAGTACGCACAAACGTGTCTCACATTTGACGAGATTGCTTCACAATATTGTTTACATGATACGACACAAATAAATAGCTTTGTTTATTCTCACGCAGGGTATGTGTTTGACGTCAATCTTTTAGGCTGATTCCAATATTAAAAGCTCTCCTCTATGACGAGTTTCCTTTGTTGCCGACTGAGCAATAGTGTCTTATTTACAGGAATTTATATCTGTATACGATTATATTCCTTGTTGTATTATAGCTGAAAGATTATCTAATTTGTACAAAAAGATAAAATAAATAGCTACTGCAAAGGAAATAAGTTTGTATAGTCTACTCACCAATTAGCTCTACAATTTACCGAAGTCTATCGAAGTCATCATAACGATTGCAAAATAACACATCTCTGTTAATGTTGCTAATGTTCCCGTTGTACTATCACAATGCAGGTCACCGCTAAATACCAAGCTAATAGTAATCTTGTTTTATAACGCACGTATGCACTCGCTAATTGTTAAAAACTATACCTTCACATTTTGTATATTCCGTTAAATGGTTTGCGCGAGTTTCCATTTCTCGCATATCATCATTATTAAAGTTCAAAAGTTCCTTAACAGTGGTGCCCTAGCGGTTAGAAGCCATAATTAAAAGTTGCCGGCTAGTTTCACCTTAAACTTCTCTCATTAAAACTTAGCACCTGAAAGGAACAAACATTCTTCTCATGCACTATACACGAAATTCTAAACCGTTAGTATTAACTAGCCTTTATAATTCAACTTGCTTTATGTTACACATTAAACTTTTCTGCTGTTGCATTAGGTACTTTGGACGCAATTATACATGTTTGTTTTCTTATATATTTGTTTTAAATAACATTGAAATGAAATGTCCGAAAATATTTTCCATACTACTTTCATATGAAATTATTTAAATTACGTGTTTGCTCCGCTTTTATTACGAAAGCTAATATAGCATTTGCCTGTCAACATTTTCTCGTAACATATCTACGTGCAAGACACTGCGACGGAATAATAAATGCTAACATTATTTTGGAACGAACGGCCACGGAAGGCTGGGCTTAACGTCGGATGGGACGAGGCTCCATTCTTCGCATTTTTGCGGCGACTTTACTGTCGGACAAGGAAATGCTCACAAATTTCAAGTCTTTCTCGCTAGAAAGGTGTGCTTTATACTTTGGTACGTTTCGAGCAGGCTACATGCCGAACCCTCCACAGGTGGCCTATGACAATTTAACAGAGCGCCACAATTTTGCTAGAATCTCTTGATGTTAACGAAAATGTGGGAAATTACACTCGGCTATTTAATTTTCGATTTATTCAGTTACTTTAGATTCTGTAAATCATATCAAACGTTGAGGAATATTTTATTAATATTACTAGCTATTTATTAAATAGGCACGTTTATTCAGTTATCATAACATTAACCAAATCGGCTAAAACATAAAGAGTTCCGTTATAAATTCACATGACCTTATTCGACTATGACCAATTCCATTCAAGGCCATACTGTCATTTTTAACCGACTTCAAAAAAATGAGGAAGTTCTCAATCCCACTGTTTTTTTTTTAAATGTTTGTTACCTCATAACATTCGACTGGGTAAACCGTTTTTGATGATTCTTTTTTTTTTGAAAGCTGGTGCTTCCCGTGTGGTCCCATTTAAATTGGTCCAGATTGAAGTCGGTTTTTTTGTGTTTTTTTTTTTGAAATTATAACCTTGGAGAGGCCTATGTCCAGCAGTGGACTACAATAGGCTGATGATGATGATGATTTAACCTTGGACAAACATGTTGAGACATATACCTACTATATTTGTACGTTTCTCTTCTATTTCACGCTATATGGACTATCCCAAAACTAGCCCCAACGGTGAATAATAGGGGTCACGTTGTTTTTGGCACACTTCGTGAGGATTTATGGCACGGGAGACATCAACTGCACTCATAAACAGTGCATGCGAGCGCTCACTGCAGCTTGATTCATGATTCCACTCTTGTTTTGAATACACAGTTTATTGTGCATCTCGACGACATTATCTCGGCAAAACACTTCTCTGTGTTTGAAATTTGACAACGTATTACGAATTTAAACATTTAACTATTTTGTTTTAATTTCATCTACCTACTTATAAATCTTCTTCTATCGCCGAAATGTATGTACGCGCATAGCTTCCGATCGGCTGCACCAAATTAAATAATATATTCGTTATTGTTAGGACAAGGTTTGTGTACATGAAAAAATAAAAGATAACAGGAAATGACATTTTGTGACAGATTATATCGATTCTAAGTAGAATTATTCTTATTTCATTAAATACTAAACTCTCGAGCACATTTATAATCAGTTATTACTAGTATATGAACGGTACTCAAAAAAATAATCGCCAATGATAAATTAAACAAAATTAGGTTTCAAGACTGTCTTGAATTTAGAAACAATGCAGTGAATCTAGCAACTGTAGTTTGTTCACTTTACAATTTGATTTATTATTATCTAGCGTCCACTAGACTTAACCGTCACCAAGACGTTCAAGATCCGCGCGTTGATTTGATTTCAAAGTTCCTGTTGCCAGATTAACCGACTAAGTTTACTAACTTCTGGCATTGTACCTATGTACGCTATGATTATAACGATATACCAACTACGTATAGAAGTATGATCAACTCCCAAATGCCGAATATCTTTCCCCAATAACGCTATAATTAACCTTGATTCGTGTATTAAAGAGCAAGTTCACGTCCACACAGTACTTTATTAGTGGTAGTATTCTGGAGTCCGAAGTCACTAAGTCACGTAATTGGCCGGAAATGGTACAACGTCGCTCGAGATTACATTCGATCACGTCCTCCCGTAAACAGTTTAGCGCTGATTTTTTTATTCGACGACCTTTGTGGAGAGGCCTATGGATCCAGTATCGAGTTTAGGTAGTAGTAGTAGGGTAAGGATTTTCGCAGTTTCATCGGGGCGTCTCGTCTGTTCAAGACTTGATGTTTATTGTGATATGGTTCGATGTTTTTAATGTATGGTTGGGTACTATCGGTATGTGAATGCTATTTTTGTTGAAATCATTTCTATAAATAAACAATAGTGAACTACTAATCTATGTAGTAAAATTTAACGACGTATGTATGCCATGTTTTGAAGTAAGATTACAAGTGTTTGAAGCTGAATTTCTAGAGCTATTTAAAATGATTCTGCGGACGGAACCCTCGGTGAGCGAGTCCGACTCGCACTCGTCCAGTTTTTAAATTTTTTGGACCACAAAACATTTATTTTGATGAACTTAATGGTATAATTCGCTCAAAATCCGTCAGAGAAGAGTACATGTAATCAAAGTCTGAGCGTAAAACGGTTGACTTTTAAAACAACTGAAGTTTGTATCAGTTTACCCTTATGAACGTTTACCGTAGTTAGAATAGTATATAAATCCCCGTCGTTTCCCGGACATCTGTCGAGGAAAATATGACATTAATAACTAAGTCAATTTTCACTCGAGCCGGCCATTTGGGCACTGGCTAATAAATTAATCTGGCGTCGGATCAGTGTCAATGTTACATTAGGGTCAGTGATGGAGTTCGTAAGGCAAGATAAAGCTGTCTAGCAATTAATGAAAAGCTGATTTTGGGGAATGTCTCGCCAGATAACGACTCCTTAGAGGGGTAATGTTATTGGATTAAAAGGATAGTTGCCGTTGTACCTCTCATCTCGATGATTAATCGCAATACATTAATTGAATTAAATTAAAAACTGTTCCGCACAATTCTTTTAACTGTGCTGCATTTTGCTCTGGTATGTCGAGTATTTAGGGAGCAACAGAAAGATTGATAATAATCACAAATTTTAACAAAAAAAGAACCGACTTCAAGAATTGGACCAAAATTGAAATGAGACCACACAGTAAGCACCAGCTTTGAAATAAAAAAAGAATCATCAAAATCGGTTCACCCAGTCGAAAGTTATGAGGTAAAAAACAAAAAAAAAACAGTCGAATTGATAACCTCCTCCTTTTTTTGTAGTCGGTTAAAAATATAACTATTTATGAAACGATTTATAAACAAAACTAGCTGACCCGGCGAACTTCGTATCGCGATATTTAGTTATGTGAATATTTTCTAAATTACCGAAGAAAATCTTTTAGTAAACCCGTGTCAACTTCCCGCAGGGCTGCAGTGTATAGCTAATTGCTATACACTGCGGACTAAGTAAATTATAGCAGTACCGGTTTTTTAAATTTTCTTCTATACAAACCTTGTCCTGACAATAACAAACACATAAGAAAAAAAAAACAATTTGGTGCAGTCGATCGAAAGTTAGGGGCGTACATACATTTTTGTGATTCATTTTTATTTACCTTACTTGTGCTTACCTATTTTGTCAAGTAGTTAATTAGATAAAGTTTATCACATACATTATTATACCAACCAGAGACCAAAGTAACCTGTTCATAATTAACTCAACCTAAAACTTAAGCTACCATTACTTTTATCTCGTTTTCAATTTCAACTTTGGAGAAAACTTTCCGTTGTCTGAAAGTAGTAGTAGTTCTCAACTATAACGGTCGTTTAAACAAAGACTCGAAAGCGCTAAATAAACTGAAGGTTTTGTTCTAGTTGCGAGTACGATTATAACACAGGTATTAATGCCGATGCGGAAGGCGGGAACAGGAAAAAAGTGTAGCTCCCTCAGCGTTCAAACTTGCTTCGGTCAGTACTCGCACAAGTTGTTCTTTGACAAGCCAAGTTCCTTTTGTGGGCGCCACAGTAATTAATGTTGGGCAACGAACGCTCTCTGTTCTGACTTTTCTTATATTGTTGTATTCGTATTTTGTTATTAATAGCTTATACGTAACTTTGTTCCTCTGGTTCAGAAAGGTTCGATAACTTGTACTATTATTTTTACTCCCATAAAATATAACATTTTCGATTTAATGGTTTCTGCACTGTCTATATGTATTTATGCATCTCTTAGTTCACCATTACAATGTTTATATCGGTTATACTGTTATATAGTACCAAGGTACATTAATGCTGATGTAAATTTAGAATAAGCCTATTACCGTTCTTGTATTACAGCGTTTCGCTCGCAATGTACCGACATTAAACTAGATGAAAATTAGTAAATAAGCTTACCGGTCCCCTGTGTGTTATTATTACGTTGGTATCCAGCGTACCTCGCCTTTGAACGTGAGTTTTATAAGAACCACATTAGATTCTCTGCAAGTACTTCTGAATTCCGGTAAGGGTGGAATGTAATTATGGTTTTCCTACATCAGACTAGTGTGCCTCTAAATGGAGAATATAATTATTAGGGATAAAAAGGCTGTAGGCATTTCTACGATATCGTTGGGATCTAATATTGTCAACGAGTAACCTGGAGTGTACGATATTAAACCTTTGAATGTTCTTTAAGGTCTTTTTGTGTCCACTATATATGTATGTATTAAATTTTTGTGCCGAATATAGTGTTTATGGGTTTAGGAAAATAATAGTACATATGAAGGATTTTAAATGTAATAAATTAAAATACTTACTAAGTTGAAAACTAAACAATGCTTAATAAAATTCGCTCACACGTATACTTAAAATTTTCGCAAAAACAATGTAATTACAGTTCTCAGAAGCGTATTTTCCCGTGACTTAGTGAGACGTTATCGTGACTTTATTTCGACATGGAAACGAAACAGCGAGCGTCGGCCGATCCCAATCACGTAATTGACTTGTCGCCATGTCTAATTCTAGACCCTAATAAATGTATTATTTTATTAGACTTCTATGATACAGTATTCTATGATACATACACATTCATATTTGCACTTTTTGTTTTTGTTGTTCTGAGTCTTCTTTCTGTCCGTTAGTAAAGTCCCTCGCGACACAAGATGTATACTCCTAATGCGGGAATTGTCTTTAAAAAAACGTATAGTATGTAAAAATATGTTTAATGACCACGCATTTATCTCTTTGTTACAGGTATGTATTCATCACACGAATGAAAATGTAATCTCGTTTGAAACGCTACAATCGTTTTTCATTTGTTCTATTTCTACAACCAACGGTATGTCAGTGTATCAAACTTGTACAATTGACGTAAGTTTTGCTTTGCTTTCACGATGCCTGTACAACAACCAAGAGAAATTTATAAGTCGTACTACAATGTTAACAACACGAAACAAAAGCCCAGCGGCTAGACGACATCCATTGACACTTTTTAATTGAACCGAACTTGCTTTAGTTCGAACAAAGCGAGCATCGGATGTGCAAATGGTCCCTAAATCATACTTCTAGTTAGTCCTTCCTGTCAGCTATCTCGTTCTGTGAGAACTAACGACCCACGTTCGGAAATTGCAATACTCATATGTCACTAACCGAACTGAGTTTGTAAAGACGTGGAATGTATTGCTCAGTTTTACCGCTGTTTGGCCAGGACCCCTGCCTTCTCGAATGACACTTATAGACGCATGATATATCCTTTTATGTCTATGTGTCAACCTTAATTGGACAGATCGAATCTCTTGTACACATGAATTGTTTGTCGGATTGTCGTTTCTTATAACAAAATGTAACCAGATATTTTCTTCCAGTGTTTGAGCCAATATTAAATTCTAGTTTGAATGTCTAAAACAGAAATGTGAGTATTTAACTATTTTAATTAAAATACACACATCAAAAGTGTCTAGGGATCAAGCATTTTTATGCGGATTTCTTGAGATTGAGATGTGGCTTTGGCCCTGGCCTGCTCAGTCGACAGACTTGAACCCGATTGAGCATGCATGGGATATGCTACAGAGAAGAGCTCTGCCGAATATGGAGGGTATCCAGTCGCAAGAAGACCTTTTTTTGTTGTTGCAACGAACATGGGCGGCCATTCCACAGCGTGTTTGGATGAACTCATTTTGAGTATGCCAAACCGATGTTCTTGTGTTGTTAGTGTTCGCGGTAGAAACACGGATTATTAATTGTTTAAGTTACCTAATAAAATTTTAAAGAAAACTGTTATTTCAGTCTTTTTTCGAACTTTAATGTTAGTGGTTCAAATGTCAAAAATCCCTTTATTAGGAAAATGGCAAATTTCTTTATTAATGCAAAGGTGACTTGGTTTATCGTTACTGTGACAAACGAAAACACTTTATTTGATGAATCCTTAAAGAATTTTTTTATTAATATCAATCAGGAGAAAAGTTATTGCAAAAATATATGTTGATCCCTAGACACATATGTTGATCCCTAGACACTTTTGATGTGTGTAGTTACAGTTTAAACGATATGATATTTGAGAAATGTAGGAGATATACAAGTCACTGTCAAGTATTGATTGATGTTTTTGATGAATTTTGGTGTATAGTTAGCACTAAAATGTTATTAAATCTTACATCTTCAATTCATTTTCATCTTCTTACATTTTTTTAAATACTTATGACCAGACCAGAAATTTGTATTAAACCATCAATATTATTAGAACTACAAAAATATACTTTATTTGAAAGAATCAGCTTTGCCACTCGTTATTCTCAGGCATTAAGGTTTGACTATATATATATTATTAAGACTGAGTGAGACTACTACTATATAGTGTGGTGTGTGTATCTGATACCATAACTCTCAAAATAGCATGTATTAAATTTTAGTAGTAATAATGATTTCGTAATCAAACTTCCATATTTGAAACATTTAACTGAGATAAAATTTATTGCTTATAACTGAAAGGAATATTTGATAATAAATTACAAGTTCGATATTGATTTAGGACGACTTTCATATTTTGAAGGTATTTGTTAAGCGAACAATTCTGATGTATTGTTCAGAATAGTACAAAAAAGAAAAAAATGTTTATGTTTTATACAAATGAAAGTTAATTAGAAAATTTCTTCGATGTTGTTGTAAGTAGAAGATCTTATTGTAATGAGCGGCTTCGATATAAGTCCAAATCTAACGTGCACTGCTTTCAAACAAAATGCTTCCGGTTCTTTCGTTTTAGTTTGCCATTGCGTACTTAATGATTGTTGGTGAATGGGGAATAATTAATTATTCAAAAGATAAATTCTTAGTTATAGAGTAAAATAAATATAGCTATAGATTTCTTTTTGTTTGATCCTTTACAAATGATTTTGTAGCGGACCAGTGCCCATAAACACGGTTATAATGAGTGGAATGACTAGTTAATTTACCTATCACGATGCACCATATACCTGAACCTAAGTTCATCTAATGAATACATTTATAAATTCTTTATGAAAATCGAAATGTATGGAACACTTTATTGTATCAAAGAGAATATTCAGTTAATAAATATTGTAGAATTATCCAGAGTGATTTTGTTTTGATCAAATTTCTAAACAGTATTCAATATTCGCCCCCAATACTTAGGCTTAAATAATGGGCTCAACGTCTTTTGTCAAACAACAATTGAAGCTTGACAATAATTGAACCGCTACAGTATCGATTACACGCTACCATATAATACATTATTAATAATGTATTGTTCGATACTTGCGATTCGATTATTACCCACCCACTCGCAGTTCTGTGCCATCTCCAGACCTTTCATTGTTATCCGTCTGCATATGTAATGTGACAGTTGATATAATTACCGATTTTACCAACCATTTTGTATTACATCATAATATCCGCATGTGACACGCGATTGTGTCTGTATCTGGTGTCAATATTAATGTCATTGTTATTTATTAACCGTTTTGAGGGTATATGCGATGTTCTATTCATCGGAGTTTGAATATAGTATGTACTTGTGTTATGAATATAATATATATATATAAAAGAGTAACAAACATCCATCTATGCATCCATACTTACAAACTTTCGCGTTTATAATATTAGTAAGATTACCTTTACTGTTTGGACACAGACAACAATATCCAGGGACTTATGATACGATAGCACTGTGTCTTGTTTGTCCGTGGTTATTATTATCTGACTCGACCTAAATTACCAAAGCATGTA
Organism: Diaphora mendica; assembly: GCA_949125395.1. Classification (NCBI taxonomy): domain Eukaryota; kingdom Metazoa; phylum Arthropoda; class Insecta; order Lepidoptera; family Erebidae; genus Diaphora; species Diaphora mendica. Next base: position 18,762,152 of record OX421313.1, on the reverse strand, counting down.
CTGTTTGTATTAAGACTCTATGCCTTTCATTGGGAGGTGCAACACAGAAGCAAAAGCAACACATTAGTAATTTAACAGTTAAAACGTATACAATAAGAAAATTGCTAGCAATATTTTCATCTAAAAAAATTCAGAGTAAAGGAAATAAATCCGATTCAGAGGTTTGCTGGTGAACTCGGACATAGGTATTTATTGAAGTAGATACCTAACAAATTGCGCACTAGCTAAGTACCTATTTGTACCTCTCCCTAAACTTTAAAATGTTATTAATTACTATATCTTTTTGCCACAATTTAGTAATATACCACTATTCAAAGTAGGTAAAATTGCGAATACTCTTTTCTGACAAAGTCTTTTATTGAAACTTTCAAAACCTAGCATATTATTCTGCAGTTTTCAATAAAGTATACTTGCTATATTATAATGGTTCTAAATACTGAAGTATTTAAAAAAATATGTTTTATTATATTATATTATTATGTTATATTATTATCTATAATTTTTTCGAAAACTTACCCACATACGGACATATTTTTTATGAAATCAATATCTTTATTACTGTCGTAAGAGATTGTTAAAAATTATTATATCTCAATAGGACATTTACATACATCACATTAGTATGATTTTAATCATTTTCTAACTATACCCAGAATCCAGAGAATGGCGAAATTATATTGAAATACTAAATAAACCTACACGATTCGGGTGTAATTTCCCATAGAAACGTTTCAATGATAAAGGAATTTATATGATATATTTCTCTAACTCAATTTCGAACATTAATATCACTAACGTTTCCTGTTATTCTGGTATTTTCAACGAAAATTCATTAAATTCTAACACGAATTTTCGCACAGACATGAACTGTATATGCGGGAGCCGCAATTAAAAGTTTGTTTAGAGCCAACATTTTGATTTAAAGTTTGAGGTTTCATTCGACACCCGTACTGTGGTTAGTGTCGAATTTTTAAATGCCACTTTTAACACGTAGATAAATGTAAATGCTACTATATTGTATCATATTGTAATTTATTATTGTTTCATTATTATTCTCGGTTTCCATGGCAACTTCAGTCACTGTTTTAGTTTAGGCTTTTTTCTTTCTTGAACTCATGAGGTTATGTACAGATTGTATACGTATTTAGCTTCTTCCGTTGTACCTGATCAGGAAACGTAAGCCCACCTTGCCTGAACTCTAAATATTTTTCACAATACACTGACAAGTTATTTGTAATTTAATTTTAACACTGGATAACAGATTATTGGAGGAGACTAGATATATATATATTAAAAAAAGAAATTATTATTACCAAGAAATTATAATTATTTATTAATAATCATCGTTTTATTGTACACCAGATTACTAACAAAGATAACTTAAAGCTAGGAGGTACAATGGGCGGCCTTATCGCCCGAAGGCAATCTCTTACAAGCTACGATGTATTATTTAATTGATTTAAGTAAAACTTGAGAGAAAGACATGACAAACAATATTTTTTGTTATTTTAAAGAAGTTCAAGATTTTGCCTACATAAATACAAATACAAAAGAATTAGGTACTATCTTTTATTTTTTTTATAAACTAGTGAATACTACAAAATTGTTATTCAGTTGTTAAAAAAACAATAAGAAATTGGTAATAATAGTTAAAATTACAAACCAAACAGACCGAATTGATCACTTCTTTTTAAAATTGTGCCTGAGAGCTATTAATTTGCAACTGATATAGAACTCCGGTCGAACAAAAATAAAGAGCTTTCAACTGTATAACTAAGATTAGCATTGAAAAGAGCATGTAACGGTTAAATATTTTATTAGTGCTAAAATTGCTTATGAGGTTATTATTGCATTACTTTAAAGTTAAAATTTTCACTGTATCTAAATTTACGTTGAGATTTTATTACTTGCATCTGTATCAAGTAACTTGCAATTATTTAGTTTGAATCGTATGGTACCCTTGATGTGGTTGAAATGTTTATTTTACACTAGTTGTTGCCCGCGGCTCCCGCGTATATGTCGGTTATCGCGGCAAATAGTAGTCTATGTGTTATTCTGATGTATAAGCTATAATACTGTAAAGTTTCATTCAAATCCGTTCAGTCAGTCAGTCAGTTCGCTGTCGTGTTTCGTTGGTGAGTGCGAGACCGGAGGCCCAAATAGTCCAGTCAACAAGTTCCATACTTGGAAAAGGAGTTTTTCGTGAAAGAGTAACAAACATCCATCCATCCATCCATCCATACTTACAAACTTTCGCGTTTAAAATATTGGTAGGATCTGAGTAATTTGAATGTTGTAGTCCATTAAAAGTTGAGCTTATTATCAAATTATTTGAATATTCAGACCGAGCTTATTCTTCTTCGGCCTAGCGTTTTCCCTGCTTAGTGCTGGGGTCCGCTTTCCTAGATAATCTTCTCCACTTTGCCCGATCTTCGGCATCCCCAGGTTCACACCTCGTTCTCTTCCATGTCCGCTTTGACGACGTCCAGCCAGCGTTTTTTGGGCCTGCCGCGTGATCTAGGGCCTTGGACAGTGAGGTCGAGGCATCTATTTCCTACGTAGTCAGACGGCCTGCGTCTAACATGGCCATACCATCGGAGTCGACTTTCCTGCAGCTTGTCCGCTACGTCACGGACTCCAAGGCTGTCACGGATGTGTTCGTTACGTATGCGATCTAGTCGCGTAACGCCACACATCCACCGCAACATCTTCATCTCCGCCACGTGAAGCTGCTGGACATGTCTTCCGAGGACAGGCCAGGTCTCGCTGCCGTATAGTAGGACTGGTCGGATGATGCTCTTGTACACAAGGCCCTTTAGCTTCACCGGTATCCTACGGTCCGACCGAGTCCTTAGTCCTAACCGAGACCTAAGTCCGGTCCTACCAGACCGAGCTTATTAAAACTGTAAAATACATTTTGAATGAAACTTGTTTCATTAACATCAAGAAAATCGCTCTTGTTCGCAGTTTTAATCACAGTATGAATTGTAGTATTGGACTCGCTTTTAAGTTATTGTTACAGTACACATAATGTTCCAATCGTTCTCTAGTTTCCTAATGTATAGAAACTTCATTCGTAACTTGCATGTTCACTACGTCTACATTTCCTTTTGTGGTGCACAATATGAAGTTTTGTTTGTTCGAAAAGTTGGCAGTGGACAGCATCCATTCCATCCATTAGTATGGAACGAAAAGTTTGTGGTTATTTTTAATTAATACCGGGGCGGTGAAGTTGCGCTGACGGCGGCACTGAGTAATTCGTTGCGAGTAATATCTGGGGTTTAGCAGAATAAGGACATACTAAGTAGTACTGGTAACCTTACAGTTTTCTACTTTATTGTGTTAGTATTCGCGATGTTTATGAGTTTGTATTTTGTTCTGTTCTAGAATCTATTGCATTTTCAACTAATGAGTATGAAGTAATGTAGTTTTTTCAAATGAAACGTGAGTTTCTAATGTCTTTTCTAATGTACTTGTTTATCTAATATAGCTTTTTTTAATAGATGTACTTTTACAATATCGTTTTAATACGAAACATTATCAGGAGATATCATCACTGACCGTACGGTAAAAACTTTGTACCCTTACGAAAATTATGCGAATGGACGAGTATGAAATTCAGCTCAGTTACAGTTTAAATAAAGAAGGGGCACAGAGAGCTAAACAAAATAAAAAAGTATTATGGTCGAATTTTGACCACTGGGCGACCACTGGTTTATTTAAGAGCGTAAACAATATTATGACAAGGTTGACTGTATATTAGAGGTTACATATTATATAAAGCATTATATACTGATTTTTTTTCTACCACTATTCTCCTGATTGTGAACGATTCGTATCGATAAATATTCATTGGAGTTGTGATGCCACTCATAAGTAAGGAGTTTTTTTTTTTTTTGAGAAAGTAATTTTTCATCCCACCAGCTCGTAAAGAGTATTTTTGCCCTTCGATATCTGAGTGTAAAAGCCGTTTTTATCCTCTAGAGAATAAAGTAAATTGAATTTAGAACATCGCTCGGGTGCACTAAGTGTGTGAATTCAAAACATCATTAAACCTATTTACTTCTACCTCCATGGTGCAGAATTAATCATACAATATTAATTTGTTAAAAACTCAGACTCGGAACCTTCTTGCTGTAGTTTTTTTTTTATTTGCTCTAGCCGCACCGTTTTCTTCTTTTGTAACTATAGCAACGTAACTTTCAATTTTTCTTAATTTATCTATACATCCATACAAATAAATAAAACTGAAATTTCTGTTTCTAATATTAAAATAATCACTTTTTACTAAATGCATATGTATGTATATACACGGTACATATACTATTTTTTTTTTATATATAATATTTTTTTTTTTTCAATTTCTGTTACATTGTCTGTCTGTCAGTCGGTCTGTCTGTCTGTTTGTTCCGGGTAATCTCTGGACCGGCTGGACTGTTTTTGACGGGACTTTCACTGGCAGATAGCTGATAATCTAAAGAGTAACTTAGGCTACTTTTTTAGACTAGCTTTGTCCCGCGGTGTCACTCGCGGTATCACAAAAACCGCGGGTAACACCGCGGGGTTGAGCGAGTACCTAAGTATTTTTGAAATAATTTAAAAATAAATCTGTAATACTTACCTATCATAATGTAGTACCTAATAAATATTAATACCTAAACTGAAATAAAAGTATCCTGTGATTGTTGATGCTTTTTTTGCATTCCATGCACTGTTTCCTCGCTGAGGTGGAATGAAAAGTTCGTGTTGCACTCGAGTGCAAAGATTTTTCACCTCGTGCTCTTTTGATTCCCTCGCTGACGCTCAGGATCCTAATTTTTATTTTAATTTTAGAATCCTTCGCTTGCTCGGTCATCAAAATTGAGCACGCGGTTAAAAAGCAACTTTGCACTCTTGTATAACAAATAACTATTACGTACGGGCTGGCTCGACCAGGGCGGTACTACCCTTGCACAGAAGATCAACCTAAACTGACAGGATTCGTGGTGTCGTGTTTGGTTGGTGAGTGCGAGACCGGAGGCCCAATGATGCATAAGCGTCACTAGGCCGCCATGGTGTGGGTCACCATGTCCATGCTGCATTGTTGCATTGTCTGCATTCGCAATGAGTATGGTGACCACCTACATAAATAAAAAAGGGACAAGGTCATTTATGTGATCGTACTTACTTTGTAGGTGGCTGTTCCGCTGATTTCTCAATTTTGATCATAACGTGAATATGAATACTCTCAATTTTTAGAAACTCAAAACTGTATTTCATATGTAGGACGTACGAACTCATTAGTGCTTACAACGTAGTTTTACGCTACAACAAAGGCAATCGCAGGTACAATCAAGTAGCAATGCTGTGAATGTGCAAATTAGAGAAGTTTTCGTTGCGTATGTTCGATAACTGAACTGCACATTGTGATGTCTGATGTGTTCAACTCATTAGTATTGAAAGGGAATGCTTGTGTGAGTTCAGCGCGCTGTGCAATTTTCTCCGGCTCATTATGTTTGAGTTCCACTAAATGCTGATGTTGGAAAAAGTAATGAACAATTTCGATGTTCGGTTGATATGGAAGAGAATATTTTTGTTGTTTATGCAATAACATACTGCCTCCCTGTAGTTGAGTAGTTATTTGACTATCTACTGGTTTGAGACCTAAATTAAGATGAGGAAAATGAATGACATTTTCTAAAAATAAATGTACAGTATTTGTCTTTTAGTATTGACGTAATATTATAGTATCTGCTTAGTCTAATGTAGGGTATATACAGAATTGGTCTGGTGGGTTAATGTATCATGTCTATGTTATACAAATATAGTCCAAAGGGACAATGCAACACTTCCTTCGTACAGATATAATTAGAATGTTTTATACATAACCAGGTGTATTCATATTCAAACCTCGATTGCGGAACTCAATTTGGCATTTTGCAAATGGTAATAGAATCTGTTTGCAAGGACACGATGCGTTTCGCAAATAACCGTGATCAACTCTGTACGTACTGACTGATTGTGAATTCTGTTGGTTTTGTTGATCACGTAAGTATATATATATTGTAAAAAAAAATGCGATATATCAAAAAATATTTGTCTACTCTCTATTTATGTACTTAGTCTTATATTCATAAATATATAATACATAACAACTTACAAAATAGTATAGAACATTCAAAAGACGCCCGTCGCAGCAGCGTCATATGCCTCATTATATGTTTATTTTCAAATTATCCTCAAATTACCTTACTCTAGAGAAACTCATTTTTAGGGTTCCGTGCCAAAGAAGGAACCCTTATAGATTCGTCATGTCTGTCTGTCTGTCCGTCTGTCCGTCCGTATGTCACAGCCACTTTTTTCCGAAACTAAAAGACCTATAATGTTGAAACTTGGTAAGTAGATGTATTCTGTGAACCGCATTAAGATTTTCACACAAAAATAAGAAAAAACATTTTTTTTTTTCATCAAACCCATGCGTGGAAACCTATAGATAGGTCTTCAAAATGATATTGAGGTTTCTAATATAATTTTTTTCTAAACTGAATAGATTGCGCGAGAGACACTTCCAAAGTGGTAAAATGTGCCCCCCCCCCTGTAACTTCTAAAATAAGAGCATGATAAATCTAAAAAAAATATACGATGTACATTACCATGCAAACTGCCACTTAAAATTGGTTTGAACGAAATCTAGTAAGTAGTTTTTTTTAATACGTCATAAATCGTAAACTGCAATTTACCTTTCATTCAATCAAAACAAATATAAAAAAAATGTTACTTGCTGCTGCGGAACCCTTACTTACATCCGGTACTTCTATCAAAAAAGCAATTTTAAATTGTTTTGTCTGTCTGTCCGTTTGTTCTGGCTAATCTCAGGAACGGCTGGACTGATTTTGAGGGGACTTTCACTGACAGGTAGCTGATGATATAAGGTGTAACTAAGGCTGTTTTAAACTAGCTTCGTCCCGCGGCGTTACCCGCGGTTGTTATTGTACCGCGAGTTAAAGTAAAGAATAAAGATAATGTTTATATATTTTGATTGAAATTTGTTAACTTACCCCTAAGAGTTTGGGTAAACTGTTCCTATTTCTAAATATTCGCTTGACCCATATTCTGTTATTATAGCAAATAATCCTTCAATAACTTTCTGAAACATTTACAAACATATTTAAAACAGTTGAACCGATAACTAACTCCGAGCTCAAAGCTTCCCTTCTCGTTTAATATATTCAAACTTATCTCAACTAGAAATAACACTTTATTTGTAAATTTAGTAAAATGACGCAAGTAAAACAAGTACGAATACCAACTTCCTCTGAAAGTGGGTGGTGTAGAGCCGCTAATATTGCAAGTGGCGCTGAATGCCCCAACTTCTCTTAATCAGTCGAGAGATGTCTCTTATAATAGGGTGACGGCAAACAAGTGACGACAGAGACAAATTTACATTGAATTAATCTTCTGCAAAGGTCCATTCGGTGAAACGGAAGATATTTTTTGTTAGTCCAAAGGCAGAAGAAAGTCAAATTTAAGAAAAGTTCTATAAAAGTAGGTACCAAATAAGTCCCTTATGTTTTGCGAACTTGTTTTTTTTAAATAAACAGCATATTTTTTACTTTTTTAACTCGCTAGAGTATCTGTATATACCTTTATAACTTACAGCCTTTCATTCTTCTCGCTATATTAGTACATAATTTACTAGTGTGAAACCATTCCTAACAATAGTGACGTTAATTTATACTAAAAAGTAAATAGGTCCCAAAATTGTTTTCTTAAGAATTTCAACAAACATAAAAATACAAAACTTTAGAAACGCAATTAAAGCCCCAAAGTTCTCCGATTTATCTAAACTATTTTTTATGATTTTTTGAGTTAAGTTTATGATTTTGTAACTCGAAACCTAAGCAGTGGAACAATAGAATCGTAACCACGATTAATTGAGTAAAGAAGATAAAACATACAGAGCTTTAGGTATGACGCTGGTGAAGCGGTAATTCAAACATCCAACTTCAGATCAACACATAAGTAGCCTATGAAACTATTTGAAATATACGGATTCTGAGACACCTCATTTTAAAATTAAAACATTTTAATATCCGGGGCTTATCTTAAAATATTAGTCTTTCGTAGCGTCGCTAGTGTTCATAAAAGCTACATTTGGGATTAACGTTCGCCGGTGGAACTAAGTACTACGTAATATGTAATATTGTGCTAGTGTCACAATCGTAGTAAGTTCTCACTTGATATTCAGCTAGTTTGAGTTATATTCCAGCAGCGACTAACCAATACTAACGTAAATGTACGACCAAGTAATATATCACTGTGGAAACTCTGTCTCTTAAAGACTTCAGACTCAACTATATAAGTTATTATTGTGTTGATGAATATTGCTTGGATCATTTTAACAGATTGTTTTAATCCGATTTTGTTTCAAGTTAGAGTCGTGACTGCTATCAATCCCTAACTATAACACCTTACAGATACATCATTTGTACAAGTGTTTATTTGATATGATTAGCAAGAAAAAAAAAACATTAATCGATGCGGGTCTACTGATACTGGATAATAAGATCCAGAACCAACGTCCTAAACGATTGATTTTCATGTTGATGCCTTAATGAAGGTCAAGAATGGCTTACAATTATGATAGGGAGATTTGTAAGCGTACTCTGGGATTATTTTTTTAGTTGTAAAAATGTTACTGTGTTACAAAATACAAAACATATTACACAATTGTACCCAGTAGATAGAACTGAACAAGGATTCTATAATCTAAGTTACAAATATTGTTATTTTTTATATAAAAAAAGTCGTGTGGTATCGTTGGACACCAGATAGGAACGAAGTTCCTTATCAAAAATACAGATGGCGCTATACAAAATTTTTCGTTCACGAAATAAATAAATAATTACAGATTGCGCTATACTAAATTTTTCGTTAAAGCTCTTTAAAAACCACAAAATTGTCTTAACACCTTTATTCTATTTAAAATCCTACTAATATTATAAAAGCGAAAGTTTGTAAGCATGGATGGATGGATGTTTGTTACTCTTTCACGCAAAAACTACTGATCGGATTTGGGTGAAACTTTACAGTAATATAGCTTATACATCAGAATAACACATAGGCTACTATTTGCCGCGATAACCGACATACACGCGGGCGGAGCCGCGGGCAACAACTAGTGATTTATAAAAATATGTAAAAGTTCTATGCGAGGTATAAAGAAAATAACTATTCAGGTAAACATTTTTTATTATAATTTTTTATCGATAAAAATAATAAATAAACTCAAACTGGTCACTTGTGCTGCCACCTAGTAATATCTACTGAAACAAGTTCTGTCTAGAGTTACTCCGTACTTGTTACATACAACTTACAGATTATTACGCTATACTAAATTTTTCGTTCACGAAATAAATAAATAAAAATATTTCGGACATCTTTTTTTTGTAAATACGAAAAAACAAATATTTGCAGATCAAAAAAAAAATTGATCCGACCCGGGATTCGAACCCGAGACCTCAAGCACAGTATTCGCATACGCTACCATTGTGACACCGAGGCGTCAATCTTACGTTACGGACGCTTTTTCCCGGCTAGGATGCCCCTCCGCAACGCCCCATAAGGAACTTCGTTCCAAAAACGACCATTGCGTCCTCCAGTATTAGTTACTAACTAGTTTCTTACATAAAAAGACAGCGGAAGCTTCGAAACATTATTTTTTATAAAGAAATATTGTATAAAATCTATTTTCAATTAACGGCAATTACACGGCTTGCTATCACAAAATAGTGCTTGTAGACTTTGTTACTTTAGTAGATCTTAATTGAAATAATATTCCTTTGTCTCCGAGCCAAAGGAGATTGAGGGCGGGGACGTGCGGCATTTTTGTTTTTCCCCTCTCGAGCAAATGAGAAATACTTTTCTCTTTGTGACATACGACGCCAACGCCGACCGTCCGCCAAGCTGGTTAAGTACCGACGAAGTAGAAAAAACTTTACATGTTATACTGGCCTTTAGCGCCTTTCGCAACAGAATATTTAATCGTTGTCATTGCAGTCCTTAAAATATAGTCCTTGTTCTCTATGATAGATCCCTACAAAACCGAGTAAGTAACTTTAAACAAGCCAATGTATTTTAAACCGACTTCAAATAAAAAAAAAGTAAAAACTAAAACCCAACTACGACAAAGACGAAGCTGAAAAAGTATGAAACAAGTTTGCAAAGCCGTAGTCACACGTTGTTAAAGTGTTATGGTGCGTTTCTATGTAACGCGTGTTTTGCTAACGCGCGTTAACATGCGTACTCCTAGAGGGAAATTACATGTAGTTCTAAACGCGCGTTACCAAAACACGCGTTGAGCGCTCATCATCTGAACATGGAATAATAGGTCTTTACGGCGGATGAGGGAGAGCTTCCACAACCCCAGCTCTTGCAGCTTGGAGACTGTCTGTTGCGCAGTATGGGGTCGCGCGTTGTCGTGAAGCTGCTGCAAGAGCTGGGGTTGGAAGCTCTCCCTCATCCGCCATACTCACCAGACCTTGCACCTACCGACTTTTACTTTTTCCAAAATTTATACAACTTTTTAGGAGGTAATAAAATCAATTCCCGAGAGGCAGTATAAAATGCCTTTGAAGAGTTTGTTGCCTCCCGTCCAGCTGATTTTTACAAGAAGGGCATCAATAAACTGCCAATGCGTTGGCAAAGATGCTTCGATTGCATGGGTGATTACTTCGAATAACAGAAATAAAAAAAGTTTGAAAAAATAAGTACTTTCACTTATTGCATACAAAACGGCAATTTCATAGGTAAAGTCCTATTAAATAGTGATAATTAGAAAAAAATACACGTAAATGTAGCTTGTAAGTTCTAAACTGTCATTATTGACAACTGTCACAGAGATCAAGCTATATTTTAAGGACTATAAAAAAGGAACTTTCATTAAAAAAAAACGCCAAACTCTGAAGAATTACTTTAAATGGCATGTAAGATACATATGACTTAGTACTGTTGGTTAGGAATGCTCTTTTGTGAAGTGAATTAAGAATTGAATAGAGTAAACTTTATTGTACACTAATAAATAGGTACAGTTTACATTTAGGACTACTTAGGAATTTACTTCTTAAGTCCGATTGTAAATAGTATTTATCAGTAATTTTCTTTTATAGCGTCGGTGGCAAACGAGTAAACAAATAATCTCCTAACCTCCAAAATAGGACATTGTTAGGCGGCATAGGCGCGATGATGAATAGAAATAAGATATTTGCGATCCTCACCACAGTAAGACGCCTGAGTCTCGCCTTTTGGTTTGTAATTAATCGAAACGCCACTTATGTTCCCAACCAGCGGGAGATCCATTGGAATATTCCACTCTGTTACCAAGAAAAAGGTCCACGAAAAAATGCTTACTTATTTTTAAGAATGATAAAGTCAAATACGCTAATTGCCTTACTCGAAAAGATAAATAGAAGAACCGTTTAAATTAATTCCTTCGAAACTTTACGAGATAATGATTCCTTTTTTTCGGTTAGGCACTGAAGTTTAAACTGGAAGTTGGTCTGAATCGCAGCCGTGGGTAGTACTTAAAATCGCATTTAATCATTTAAAGCGGTAGCAAATTTAAAACAGAAAATAGATGTTCTATTGTAAATATACATAAAAGAGTAGGAGATAAATAGTGTTTTTTGGGTCATTTCACCGATTGACTTGTGTTGTCGAACGTCTAATAGGTTCTTGTCAAGACAATACATATTCTACTCATAATTTTGAAAACTTCATATTTTAAATTGTTACATTAATTATAATTCATTTGATTATATACGTTCTATAGAAAAAATCAGAAGCATGCATAAATTTATATACACACATCAAAAGTGTCTAGGGATCAACATATGTGTCTAGGGATCAACATATATTTTTGCAATAACTTTTCTCCTGATTGATATTAATAAAAAAATTCTTTAAGGATTCATCAAATAAAGTGTTTTCGTTTGTCACAGTAACGATAAACCAAGTCACCTTTGCATTAATAAAGAAATTTGCCATTTTCCTAATAAAAGGATTTTTGACATTTGAACCACTAACATTAAAGTTCGAAAAAAAGACTGAAATAACAGTTTTCTTTAAAATTTTATTAGGTAACTTAAACAATTAATAATCCGTGTTTCTACCGCGAACACTAACACAAGAACATCGGTTTGGCATACTCAAAATGAGTTCATCCAAATCACGCTGTGGAATGGCCGCCCATGTTCGTTGCAACAACAAAAAAAGGTCTTCTTGCGACTGGATACCCTCCATATTCGGCAGAGCTCTTCTCTGTAGCATATCCCATGCATGCTCAATCGGGTTCAAGTCTGGCAACTGAGCAGGCCAGGGCCAAAGCCACATCTCAATCTCAAGAAATCCGCATAAAAATGCTTGATCCCTAGACACTTTTGATGTGTGTATTATAAAAAAATATTGTGCTCCTTTTAAGGCTCTTATTACATGCTTTTTTCCCCGCTCTTTGTACAACAAAGTCAATAGCAATCGTTTTTACTACAAAATTCATGACACCTCTTTGATAGTCCACTGCTGAACAAAAGCCTCTCCTTGGAAGGCCGATTATTATATTAAGAGCATTCTTCAATCACAAACATTTACACACATATATAGGTCTTCCAATGCAACAACACATTTAGGTTTTTATTTTCTATTAATGTAACCATTAAGTGAAATTAACGGTATTTATAAAGAAACTAAGGCCTTTATTGGTTAAGACCACCACTTAAGACGACCATTTAGTTGGTCGGTTAAGTCACGTCCAATTCATCCGGTGATTATAACGACAGATGGAAGCGGGCACTCCCGGACACCCCGGATAGTTTATTGCTGCAGATAACATCAATATTAAGGATATGACCTACGGCTTCGACCTCCTTTGATTATAATACACCATGTTCGCCACATTGTTTATTGGTTGCGATTATGGTTTGACCCGATTTATGTTGAATATGGAGGTTTGAGTTACTCGAATTGGTTCATCTGTTCTCATTCTTGTTTGTAATCTGTACCAGTAATGTGAAGAGGTAAAGTTCGTGAGTTTGTTAAGTCCTATGAACCGTTATTGACAATTATTTTACCAATATAAAGTCATATATAAATAATTATTTGTGTCATTACCGCGATATCCGACTAACACGCGGGTGGAGTCGTGGACAAAAGCTATTTTGTAATAAGAGTTTAACGTTTCTTGGAATTGAAACCATAGCATGCAGAATAATAGTTGATAGTGATAAAGCGATGAAATGTGGTCGTGGTTTTTGTGATAATTGAAATGGAAATGTATTTATTACCAAAAAAATAATATAATAGGAATAAACTTTGATTAGGGATATATGAAAAGTCACTATTAGTAGACGTTACTTATCAGAACCAATCACTAGTTTCATAGTTAAGAACACAATATCATTAAACTAATAATTACGCGAGCAGAGAGTTGTATTATGAAAATAAAATATAAGTGGGTACGTCATAAAAAATAAGTGCTCTGTTAAATGTAAAATAAATAGGTTTTTATTAATTGTACCCCTGAATTCGAAGTTAATATGAACAGACATATTCTACCATTTTAGGTTCATGAAAGCGACGAAGAGTAGTTCAAATTGTAATACAAATTCCCCTTCGTGGTAATAGCGCACTATTTCCGAAGAGATCGCTTTCCTGAATATAATATTAATGTATGTAAATATGAAATTTAATATTATTGCCGCTATTCCATAACGGGTACGCAGTAATGCAATACTTTTCATAATGAAGCTTCTACAACAGTATCAAATTTATGCCTATTCGTACAAAATCTGGTTTAGACTCGTGTGCGTATAATTTACAACGCTTAGTGCTGTAAATATTTGTAGGATCCGCTAAACATAACTGACCGCAGACATCACACGACAACACGCCGACACGGCGACGAGACGTAGCGGCACCAGCTCGTCGACCGGGCCACGCTTGTCAGATCTGATCTACGGTCAACCAACGTGCTCCCACATAAATCATCTGCATCATCACATGTCGTGACTCATCAGATACTAGATTTATTTGAAAAACATTTTACGGTTACCAGGGAGAACGAATACTTCAACATTTATGGGAGACGATCTTCGTACCCACCTCCATACCTCAGCTAATTCTTAGTATTTATCAGTGTGAATGCGATACATTTGTTAAATTGAACTAACAGTAAATTTCCAAAACACAGCAGCTTTTAGTATATAGGTACAGAAATGTGTACATAGTAGTCTTGATCGAGATGTTGGTTTCTGCCATAACCGATGCCGAGCAACCTGTACCCATTGATTAGCGTATCGTACTCATGTCTCTCTTTACACATAGATAATACCTGATGAATGTATTTTGTAGAAGCTTAAGCTAATTTAGTCAATAAGCGGCTTTACAAAATTTGAAGTTAAGATTGATTAGCTTACACTTCAAATAGATATTCATCAACAACCCATAACGTCCCACTGCTGGGCTCAGGTCTCCTCTCAGGGGAGGGTTAAGGCCATACGTCCCCATCCTGGCCGAGTGCAGGTTGGGGACTGGCAAGACAACGTTGTGGCTACGTAGTCTTGCCGTTGGATGTTTTCAAGCTTTCCAAAGGCCTCCAACTAAGTTTCACGACTGTTATCCTATAATAACAAACAGGGCCGACTGATTAACGTGACCTCCGAATCACGGAGACGCTCATGGTATCATGCCACCAGCGGTCACCCATCCAGTTACTGACCGCGCCGTCGTTGCTTACCCAACTGGGCGCAATTGGGCTATGAGCGCCTCACACATTTTGGTGATTATACAAAATAAATACAACAATGGATAATGTGTATTTTGTATGTACCAAAATGTAGAAAACTAATGCATTGTGAATTTTAATAACGGTTTAAGGCTGTAAGCGTCGCAAAGCTGAGACGCTACGATTCAGTATGTCTAATCTGTGCGAGCTTCGAAACGTGTTTGTGTAAAGTTTTCCATTACATTAGAATGAGCTGGCTGCAGTGCACAGCCTCCGGAACTAGAACAAATGGACGGCAGAGCGCGCTCGGATATCGTAACTGCGACTGTTATTGTAACGGATGTAACTTTGGATAAATGTCAACTGTTCTCGAATTTACTGCGCCACGGGGAGACTCGCGTTTTATTAGCTCGCTTTGCATACATTACATAAAGTGAACCGATACATGAGCGGAGAGTACTTCCGACAAGAATTTAGTCCACACTTTACGTTTGAATGTTGGGAACACTTACTGCCGCACATTTCCGCCACAGTTTTGCAAATACAGACATTTAAACTGTGCTAAATTGTATTCAAAGTTTTGCCCTGAAGAATGAAAATTGGCTTTAGTGTAGTTCACGCGAATGAGGTAACAACTTTTCCACTGTCCAATTTACAAGAAATTGTCCTGATTTCGCGTAATCTTAGTAAAGTAATAAGGGTGTGTACGAGAAACCTCCACATTTCTCTGTTTTTATTCGTGCAAAGATGAAATTTATTATGCTCTCACACTCGTTTACTTGATGCTGTATACCAGTTTTGTTAATACTTTAAGAGCATAATACTTTTATCGAAAAATGCGATGGTTGAAAGAAAGTGCATCACTTTTTACTAAGCTTTCAGATCATTACACATTCAATACACTTAACATCACATCTTCATAACGAATAATTCTTAATAAAATGATTCTTACTTTGAGCTTAAAATTGCCACAATTCCCATGGCTATTATTAACCGCTCTACCCACGTTGGTATTCAAAGGGAAAGGGGACGTGTTACCTGCATTCTGTTTCAGTGTCCGATTCGAATTGAGCGGTAAGTGCAGACGTCCACATTCCCAGAGCGTCGGTCACACGATGTTAATACCTACATTTTCTCCCTTTACTATGTGGTACGAGAGATCCAGTGTTATAATTCTGAGTAATTGTTTTACTACATTTTTAACTGTTTAAAGCAAATCAAGTTATCAATTTCTAGTATAAGTCGAATGATTATTGTTTATAACAAAATTTTTGCCTCTTTTTTTATTTATTATTAATTTTTATTATTCTTGAGCTAATACGAGTAGTATAAACTCAAGATAAAATATATTTCTATGTAGCGTACTAATTTATATAATGGAAATTATATCTTGCTATTCATGACACGCATGGTGATTCCAAGTTCTCAATATGATCCACTAATGTCCACTGCTGGACATGGTTTCTCTTTAGAAAGCAGGTTTTGTCCAGACGACTTGCTATTGGGTGTCACAAATTTTCTTTTGCAATGCTGTCATCTTTATAGGTTGATCCCTGAGTTGACTTTTGCAATACCCACGGGATGAGTAGGCGACACTCTTTGTTATTTACATAACAAAGAGTGTCGCCTACTCATCCCGTTAATGTAAATGTAAAAATTATATAAATCTCATCATTGTACGTGATTGTATGGTTGCCCTCTACACAAATATTAGAGCTAATATCACGTAGAGATCTAATTCAAGTCTTAGTATGTATTCACTTCTGATTATTAATTCATATCCAATTAAGTTTCAGTGATAATATAAGCGTTGAACAATACATACTAATAAGTTACTATTTGCAGTGTATATTGCCTTGCCTAATTAGGAGTGAATATAATAATTTTATTTATACTACTCCTATTATATTCATTCAAACAATTCACATTTTTATTTCCTTTAAGTTTTTAAGAATTTTTTAAACATCCTATCCAATCCTAATCCTCCCTTAATATTATAAACTAGCTGACCCACGCAACGTCGTTTGCGTCTCCTATTGCTGTCGAACGGAGCAACGAAATGTCCGAAAGGGATGAAACAAAAAGTATTTTACTTCTACATAAATACCCTTGATAACATAATGCTTTATTTGGATAAGGATTAATATTACGACACACATTTAACGTAGTTTCTTTCTTCAGACGATTTAATATTTTTTTTGAACACAAAAGCGGCTATTGTGACTAAACCATGATAGTTAGATATATGCTCTCGCGGACTTTTTTGTAGATCTTAATAGGACCTACAAACCCGTAATACATTATTTTGTTCTATTGTCAATACTTTTTGCAGCGCACGCAAAAATAGGTTTTCGATTTCACACCTTGGGTTACAAAATAGCAATTTTCTTACGGATCCCTATTTTTTTTTTAAATAAAATATAGCCTATAGCCTTACTCGATAAATGGACTATCCAACACTGAAAGAATTTTTCAAATCGGACCAGTAGTTCCTGAGATTAGCGCGTTCAAACAAACAAACAAACAAACTCTGCAGCTTTATAATATTATTATAGATGTGAATGTAAGTTTGTTTGTTACTCTTTCACGCGAAAACTACTTAACCGATCACCATTAAACTTTGTACACATATTCTTGGAGATATTAGAAGTAACATAGGATACTTTTTATTAAATGCGAACGAATCGAAACGAAAGTTAGAAGTGTATATATGACAACTCCATGGTAACTTACGTTATGAAAAATATAAAAGAATATACTATCAAGTTAAAATTAACTGTCTTCAATGTACTCATTAACGAGGACTGAAAGCCCGAAACATTTTCTTTGAAGCTTCTGATAAAGGTATTGAAAGTAGTTCATGAAACATCCCGCGCCTATACTGACTGTACAGCCTTGGGTCCTCATCAAGAACTCCCTTGCCGTTTGGAGTCAAACACATTTTCAATTTATAATTGATGTAAATTTTATTTCACAAAACAGAAAGTTCCTCCTGCTTACGTATAATTTATAATGAACAAAATTAAGAACACCTCTCCATTTTATCTTATTGATGAATTTATCGAATTATGTAATGCTTTATCGTACTCATCAGGCCTTTTTATAGGCTTTAATTTAACTTATTTCGTTCGTATTTCCGTGATTTTCGCATCAAATATTGTAATCCAATTTCAAGCACTTACTGGCCTGTGATTGAGCTCGAATTCATAAATTCGTGGAAAATGTGATGATATGATATTATGAGACTGCTATTTAATGTCATTTGTGTTGATTATAGTAACTCCTCATCAAATAAAATATAAATAACATAGTTGGGCTCGTTCAGTTTGTCTTTGTAAGGTTATAATTGTAAATTACTCGCAATTATGTTTTATATACTTTAGCTGAAATAAACCCGGTGCGCATTTTTTTTTTAATATTTCTGACACTTTTAACACACAACGCTATCTAGTCCCAAGCTAAGCAGAGCTTGTGTTATGGGATATAGACAATTGATATAAATACATAATATACTTTTTTTTTGTAAGTACATACATATTATACATAGAAAACACCAAAACTCCGAAACAAATATTTGCAAATCATACAAACACTTGATCCGACCCGGGAATCGAACCCGAGACCTCAAGCACAACAGTCACCTACGCTACCGCTGAGCCACCAATACACACGCATTATCTTCAAAAACTTCTATTTATGTACGCGGATTTAAACATACCTCATGAATCACTTTATCCATTGGTGAACAGGTATGACAGTCCATTCTGTTAGGAGAAAGACATTTAGGAGATTATATTGGTGATATGTATATTGTGAAACATACCTCGTATTTCAAAATTAGATTGTGCGAACCCCTTATGATATACATCTTTGATTGATTGGACAATGTCTCCGTCCAAATGGCTTCTCAAATAAAGCAGGTAAATGATGATGGGGATGACAAAGTTTGACTGGTAGGAACTGGATGCGAGTAACCCGAAATCGATCAGAGTGGCGTGCAATTGGACAGGCCTATGTCCAGCATTGGACTGCAATACACTAATGATGATGATATTTATTGTGATGCTAGTTGTCTGTTCTGTAGATAGATAGATAGATAGATAGAAAACTCTTTATTTGTACACCGTTTTACATATTTACAAGAGAGTACATAAGATGACCAATATTTAATGTAATGTACAAAGGGCGGCCTTATTGCCAAAAGCAATCTCTTCCAGGCAACCTTAGGATGGATCAAAATGTATCGGAGAGACAGTAGCAGTTGACGGTGCAATTAATTTTAAGAATTATTTAAGTTGTTATGAATATAATCAGACATAAATCAGAAATAAACACACATACATACATACACATACAACATATATATATACAATAATAACTACACACATATATACATACACATATGTAATAAACACTAATTACCACAGTCATTTAATTATATCATAGATGAAAATGAAAAACCTTTACGTCACACCCTCATTCGCGACTGAATAAGTTATGACGTGACTGAACCAGTTACGACCTATAAAATTCTTGAACCATTGTCTTAAAACTATTTACTGTTTTCGCTTTCTTGATATTTATCGGCAACGCATTCCACAAGCGTACAGCTTCAACCGTAAATGACTGGCCATAGAATGTTGTGGAATGCAGAGGAATCTCCAGTCTCAAATTCTCAGATGACCTTAGGCATTTGTCATGTGTGTCATTAAGGAACTTGAATCGTTCTTTGAGGTAGCGGGGGGCTTTGGGATTAAACAAGATGTTATAAAGGAAAACAAGGATATGAGTATTCCGGCGAGAGCGAATAGGAAGCCACTTGAGCATTTGACGGAATTCAGAGACGTGATCATATTTTCGTAGTCCAAATACAAATCGTATACAAAGATTTTGAAGTCGCTCAAGCCTATCAAGTTGTGCTTCGGTGAGATTCAGATAGCTGACATCGGCATAGTCGAGAATTGGGAGGAGAAGAGCTTGTGCAAGTGCAGCCCTAGTTGCAATCGGTAAAAAGTTACGCAGTCTGCGCAAAGACCCGGCTGAAGCAAATATCTTTCGACTGATTTCCTGTATGTGTGTACCCCAAGATAGAGTATTATCCATGTAGATCCCTAAATTTTTGACAGTAGTACTGATTTCAAGGGCGGTCCCGTTAAATTGTATTTGGGGCAGTTGTGTCCAGTTAACTCTTGAGACCATCCCAGGACTGCCAATTACACATACCTGCGTCTTCACAGGATTAGTTCTGTAATTTTTTTTCACGAAATCTTTTAATTCATTTACGTAAGTCCAACAATTAGACATCTTAGTGAGTGAACGATTAATCATTGTGGTATATTTAGATTATTTCTAACAATTTTGATATGAAAGTAATACATCAACACACAAATCGTTCGCTCGGCAATTTGCCTCAAAACACCAAGGGTATTGAAATATTAGTCTTTTAAAAGGTACAAAAAAAACAGAAATGGTTTCAGCTAACAAACATTATCTGACAGGTATTTTGTCAGACGGGATGCTTATATCGAGTCTACCCCGGAGACGAATTAAGGCGAAGCTCGGGCATTACACTGTAATCGGTGCAATTTGTGAAAAGATCACGTTTACGTTCTATTTTTACACTGGTCGTTTAAAAAAATGTCCACAATATATTTAGTTTTTGTCTACATTGCTTCTTTAAAAATATATATTCAGGTTCTAGGATTTCTCTTTAGATATCAATTTTACAAAGTATTCCTATCGCACTTAAAGTCGTTTACTTTTTTATGGAAGTTACGTTTCACATTTTCTTCTATTATATTTGTATTCTTCGCTTTCGAGACAGCTCCTTTGTTGTATGCAGATTTTTTTGTTTTCACTGCATAGCTATTCATTGATCTTACTAAGTAGTCAGGTTAATGTGATCGTTGTGTACGCACGTTGTATGTACACATGACTTTTGGTTTTAAATTGTATTTTATTGATGACTAAGATTTAATTTAAGTAAATAAAGCATTCGAAGTAAATAAAGTAAGTCAAACTAGTAAAAGTATGGTATAAATTGTGATTTTTAATCCAACAAAATATGAAATACTGGAGTGGAAATTCAAATTGAAAGTTGTTCAAACAAACGAGCGATATCTATTGAATCGGCCGTATAACGTGGGCTTATTTACGTTTAAAACTGGCTTGTTTACCTTTCGACTTATTGACTTTTGCTTCGTGTTTATTCCTTCAAAGGTTTTAGTATTTGATTAACGGCTAGTCGGTGAAGTAATATCGAATTTTGTTGTGTTTGTTTATTATTTACCTGACAACATTTGTTTTTACATATTGATTCAATAATAAAATTTTGGAAAGTCGTGTGCCTTATGTTTTTATTTGATACTAGCTTTTACACGCGGCTTCGCTCACGCAGACTTTCATCCCCTGATTTACCCCCTTAGGGGTGGAATTTCAAATTTCTTAGTGCTCACTTACGTTATATAAAGAACCTACATGCAAAATTTCAGGCTTCTAGCTTCAGCGGTTTGGGCTGTGCATTGATCTCTGGGTAGTCAGTCAGTCAGTCAGTCACCTTCCTCTTTTATATATATAGATAGATATATAGATAAGGGCAAGCAAACCTATACAAGCAGATTTCAACGCCAGATAAGATTGTTTTGCAATTAAAACCGTATCCGCGGCTGCCAAGTATTAAAACATAATTATTAATTATTAGAAAAATTCATCCCGTTTTACATACAATTGTGAAATAGCATAAATGAAAAATCTTAGCAGTAAATACCAATTAAATACCCAACATTGACAGTTAGGAAATAAGAACGTGAGAATGCTGTCTTTGTTTCTTGATACAAGAGATCTCGTTGTTAGCGATAGCAGCATTATAAATGATCTCATATCAGTAAAATCGTTTTTTTTAGTCCAGGGTTAAATTGAAATTGTAAACAGACACTTCAATTTTATTTACTTATATATCAAAGTCAGATCAGATATGAAAGAAGACATTTATTTTCATAATCACAAATAAAGAAAAAACCGACTTTAAGAAGGGGACCAAGAATGAAATGAATGAAATGGGACATTTGAAGCACCAGCTTTCAAATAAAAAAGAATCAGAAAAATCGGTTCACCCAGTCGAAAGTTATGAAGTAACAAACATTTGAAAAAAAAACAGTAATTGATAACCTCCTCCTTTTTTGAAATCGGTTAAAAATTTATTTAGTGCATGAAAAGGTTAAATGTGTCAATGCCTTAACTTTTTAAAAACAATAATCTGTCAAGTCTACTGAACCGAGCGGTTCCGCTTAACACTTGCGATATTGGCGGCAAGCGGCAACTGATAAAAGGCGCTCACAAGGAACAAAGAGAGACAAAGGAAACTAGGCATACCGCCAATACGCAAATTTTTTACTACTCAACCCTTTAATCAGTAAAACCGTATCATTACCGATACATTTACCTAATTGTAAATAAAATGGTTTGTACCAAAACAAAAAAAAATCGAATGGCGATTTTCAAAGGTAAAATATCGATCCACTGAATCGACACAGTACTGTATATCGATTTAAAATATCGATCTTTAGGGCCTGAAAAATCGATTCTTCGATTAATCGATCTCAGATCGCCATCCCTACTCCTTGGTATAGACATTCATTCAGCAGTGGACAGCGATAGATTGAATTGAAATTTAAATTATTTCATAAGTAATGTGCAAAAAATAACTTATGTATTTTTTTCTGGTAAGGATAAAACATAGCCGTATTTACATACGCAACCTGTTACTTTTCTTAAGTCCTAGATATTTTTCAGTAAATGTTTATTTTAGTGTAAGCACAGTGTACTCTATTTCAATATTTTTTTCTATAGAAAAGCCTGCCAAAGTGATTACTCTGCCTAATAAAAACCCGAGTAGAATCCAAGAGTGGTCACCTTCATATACTTATCACCTATTTATTGCGAATGCAGAGAATACAACAATGCAGCATGGTGACCCACACTATGGCAGTCTATTGAAATGTTTCTGCATCATTGCATATTGCCTTATCAATTCAATGTCGATTTCACCTCAATGATGCGAGATACATCTCAAGTGCGATGCGGGCCCCAGTCGAGTACTTCTATTGTGGCAGCCCTGAGAGCGTCCACTCCACCTATGCAAGTAGTCGGTAGATGGTCCTCTTATAACGTGCACTGACAAATAGAGCCTATCTGGTATTGACAATACTATGCTACATGTACAGTTGTATATGCATATATCGGGACTCATAGATATGCCATTGTATATGATAAATGCCTATTGCCGGGAATCGATATGTGAGATATTGTATCTTCACGGTTTTAGGGTCATCATGGGGGGGGGGGATGTATGTACTAATTGAGGTAGTTTTATATAATTTATTTATACGTCGGACAAGATTTATCGGTTAACACTGCACTCTGCTAACGCTATTATTGTCTTATATTTTGGCTAAAATTTGTTTCCACCACTAGCCTTGAGATGATGTCATACCCATACATTGTTAGTTTTTTTATTACGTTTACGTTTGTAGAATGCCAACTTGGATTGTCTTAGGTTCTTCCTATATCTGACAACTAAGGCCAAAATCGCACTGTTCGTGCTTTTGGAGAGATAAGTTTAGGCATGACTTATTAAAATTTTACACGTTATTGTAGGATGGTAACCTAAACCTTGGCATACTAGGAGCGAGGACTTGACGCTGACCTGTCAACAGTCTTTCATAATCACCAGTACTTCACCACTACCTTAGCAATTACTATGTGCTGCTCATTCTCTTCTCTGAAAACAATAGATATTATTTAATATTCTTAACTTGTATAGTTAATTACTCTCTTATTTGCATAATTACCTCGGGGAACATAAATTTTATGTTTGGAAGTCTTATCTGAATATTTCCCCACAGCTCGGATTGTATACATTAAACATCGTAATGAATGCCTGGTTTTCATGTCTATATTAAACTTTTATGAGTGGTGAAATTCTTGAGTCAGTTTTTTGTATAATTTGTAGTGTAACCGATAAAGACAACAGCCATTACAATCTAAAGTAGACACAATAACTTCTTTTAAATATTTATTTAATGTAAATGTGTTTTATTTTGACTTGATGACATTGACTTTAGCCAAAGTTGAAGTTTTTCTTTATCTTTAAAAATAGAAATTGGAAGCCAGTTTCATATTATTCGTTTTAAAGCCAATTTTACCAGTTCCTGATAAAATGACAAAAAGTCATCTGCTATTTAAAACTCTTTGATAAAAAGTCACTGCCTTCTACTGCGCCAAGTGTTGTAAGTTTAAATCTCACAGAGGACAACACTTTATGTGATCTGAAAATTGTTGTTCTGATTCTGGGTGTTCTTTGAGTCCATTTCATGTATGTTTGCTAAAGTCCCCCGCGATACAAGATGTACATATTATATTCCAAATGCGGGAGTTGTCTTTATAAAATAAATAAATACTAAATAAATATTTTGGACATATAACACATAACGCCATCTAGTCCCAAGCTAAGCAGAGCTTGTGTTATTGGTACTAGACAACTGATATAAATACATAATATACTTTTATTTTTGTAAATACTTACATATTGTACATAGAAAACACCCAAACTCCGAAACAAATATTTGCAGATCATTCAAACATTTGGTCCGACCCGAGAATCGAACCCGAGACCTCAAGCACAGCAGTCGCATACGCTACCATTGCGCCACCGAGGCAGTTAAAGGAAATAAAAATATGTACATACTTATTTACGGTATTCCATTACGTAACATAAACATAATTACTTTTCTTCAAAAACAACCTTAAGAATAAGAATATATAGAAAAAATCTGAATTGGCACTAATTTGCAAGATGCACGAAGTTAGCAATAAACATAAAAAGCCATGTTTACTGCAACCTAATTTTTTTCTACGTGAATAAATTTGATCAACATTTCAAAGTTGATGTTTGTCACGTACTAAAGGCGCGTAAACAAGATTTTCACGTCGAGCGAATATCGTGTTTTCTAACAATTGGATCACATGCGTGGTATCGTAACACCTAGGTCACCTGGCTATTCTCATATTATTACCTTGTAACGAATGTTAATATAAGTAAAACCTGTGGTAATTATGGTAATAAAATATAAAGAATGTTTTGAATGAAAATTATGACATTTATTATGGTTACCTTTTATTAATGGCTAGACTGGTTTCGTAGTTTTTAAGAAAAAATATTTCTAGTAAGTTTTATGACAATAAATGATGGTATAGTGTGCCTCGGGAATTTAGTAGTATTGTAGTAGTACAAGGTTAGGTTAGTCTAAACAGTGTCTAAAAACATTGTAATTATAAGTTTATCTCAGAACCTCACTCAACACAATAGAGTTTATAAAACATGTTTAATCAAACGCTGATTCAATGCGCAGTTTAATCAATTTAGTGAAACGATTTCTCCATATAAACTTTCACTGTGCGAAATTTCATACTCCTCCGTTCGCATAATTTTCGTAAAAATTATAATATATAATTTTTTTGCTGCACGTATTAATATAATTGTGATTTGATTTAATAGTAATTTCTTAAATACATAAATTGTTTGTACACTAAATAATTAAATAGAATCCAAGCCAGTGCCTTAAAATTTTAAATGAAAGTTTCGTAGAGTAACTAAATGTTGTAGACGAGTTCGTAGCGTTAACGGAGCGTAGCACTTCGTAGTGCTCCGTAGAAGCATATTGTGCTACATCGACCGCACACGCCACTCGGGCGGGCTGACCGTGCCTCGGCATAATAAGCAGACCTGATAATTCTTATTGCTTTAGAGGGAATAATAACATTCTTACGGCGTAAAGCACTTATGCCATTGTTATCTTATACTTAGATCGTTTTAAAACGTACAATGAAAGAAGGCATATTCAGCTAAAGGGAACGTGAAGGATGAAGAAGCAGGGGAATAAACTTGCGTTAATCAATTCTCGTAATGGAAATAAGATGACTGAGACCATTGTTCGAAGAAGTTTGATGTTACGTACCGTTCTGAAAGCTTGTAATTAGTTTTCCGAAAAATTCTTTACAATATTTATTATTTTCCGTGTACTAAGTGAAAATATATATTTTTTTATAACTATTTTAGTTTTATAAAATATCTCACCATAAAAAGAAGAAACTATCATTACTTTAAAAGTCTGATGATTGAATGTCAATCGTAATTGAAATAAAGTTGTTGAAATTAATGAAAATATCCACAACTATACTTCAAATATATATTGGCTTTTAGCCGTGCTTTACATATTTTTATAAATAAATTGACACCATGCACTTCTTCGACATATTATGATATCATCATCACCATTTACTTAAGAGCTACCCTCTTCTCGATGCAGTTTCGTTCAGCTCTCCTTATTAAGAGCCGTTTCCTTGATCTCCTTATACGTCGCAACCGCCACTTTTTCCTTAATCTGGTCGATATAACTGTATATGTATGTATAACTATGTATGTTTCGGTCTTCCTCTTCCTCTCTTTCCTTCTATTTTGCCCTCTATGATAATATATGAAAGACAAATAATTTCCTCGCTTTTAAGCATGCAAATAAGCATGTTTAAGCATATAATACTAGCTGACCCAAGCAACCTCGTTTGCGTCCCAACTACAATCCCCCGTTTTAACCCCAAAAGGGAGTTGATTTCTAAAGATACATTATTAGTACACATCCACACCGTCTGTAGAGCATACATTTAAAATTTTAAGTCTCTTACTTCAAAAACATAGGACTTTCAAACAAACGTCCAACCCCCGTTTTACCCCCTTATGGGTGGAGTTTTGTAAAATCCGTTCTTAGCGGATGTCTACACCCTATAAGGAACCTACCTGCTAAATTTCAAGTTTGTAGGTGTTATAGTTTCTGAGATTTCGTGATTGATAAGTGAGTGGTATTTCGCTTTTATATATAGATTTCAAAAAGGCAAAGTAAAAAACTGAGTAAAATAAAAAAAGTTATAGAGACGCTAGGTTCATGGGGTCCGAGTGCTCGCGCTATGTTTAAACAACTAGCCAAGCAACTGATTGACGCTTCTCGCGACCAGAAGGCCGGCCTTTTTCTAGCACAGAGAATCAGCATTGCCATTCAACGTGCTAATGCTGCCAGTCTTTTGGGAACGCTACCAGTAGGCGAAGATGTGGAGTTTTTTGACGCTTATGTATAAATATTGTTATTGTTTTTTTAAGTATGGTTATGTACATAAGCTTCTATAATATGTAATAAATGTCAAAAGGCAAAGTTACTCGATATATACAGCATGTAATCATACAAACGTATCTGTATGTAGTTCTATATATTGCGATGCATTCACAAAGAGCCGATACAAGCGTTCACGAACTTTGTCGATAATGTACAGGGCTTTTACGTACAACTAGCGCAAATGTGAAGTGTACAATTATCGCACTTGCGAACAGCTCGCGTTGGCTAAACATTCACTGTTCACTCTAAGTGCTAATGTTTGGATTAACTCAGGAACGTACTCCCAGTAACGTTACGGTTTAATAAAATTATATTAATACTTTACTACGGATGACGTAGTAGTTTCAGGAGTCGTCTCGTTGTATCCTACTGCGTTGAGTGTTGTGGGTTCTGTCCCCAAATGGTACAACGGTTCGTGTGATCAACAAATTGGGTTGCAAATTTCTATAAAATTAGTGCCATCATTATAAATATATATGTTTATAATATATATGTGTTCTGAAGCCCATACCTTAAAGATATTTTTTGTGCTTTAAATTATGTCGTAACATTAATCGATACTAGCCGACCCGTGCCCACTTCGTTTTTCGACTTGATTCAAATACTATTATTTTTAATTGAATTTTTTGTTCAATCATAATAAAATATAGCCTATGTCACTCTTGAATAGTGTCGCTTTCTGTAAGTGAAAGAATTGTCAGGATCGGATCAGTACTTCCGAAGGTTACCCCCTACAACCGTACAAACAAAGTTAAGAAACTTTACCTCTTTGTAATATTAGTATAGAATACTCGTATATGCTTATGCTATTTCGTAACGAAGTTGTTTAATTGTAGCTGGAGCCGAAATATGCCAGAGTGGAGACTGCGATTAGGCAAAAGTAGTATAGGTCGCCCTGTGACGACCAAAGATTTGATGAAAGTGGCTGGTTAGATGGATATGGACTGATCAAGACCGGCATCGTTTGGTCAGCTTCTATTAGTTAATTTGATATGCTGTCTTTATATTTCATTGTAAAATATATCACGTATGTAAGTATTCTAAGTAGGTACTTTATCTTCTTTAATATATATCAATCTCGTGTCACAATGTTTGTCCTCAATGGACTCCTAAACCACTTAACCGATTATAATAAAATTTGCACACCATGTGCAGTTCGATCCAACTTGAGAGATAGGATAGTTTAAATCTCAAATTATAGTCGCAATTTTAATTTATTGCTAATTATTTGTCTGTTATTATTTGACAGTCACAATTATCTGTTAACTCCAAATGAGACAGATATGTAAATATGGCGGTACGAAGTTCGCCGGGTCAGCTAGTATTCTTATATATTTCAAAAATATCCCAAATGGAGATCACGGACTGGCAAGTGCAGCGTAGTCCCATCCATCAACATCGGTTGCCATCAATCAATCACTCTCAGAGTCCACTGCTTGTCATAGGTTTCATTCGTTTCCTTCGAACCTTCGTCTTCTGATCTAATATATCTATATTCTGATCTATATATATGATAAATATATGTATTGCTTAAGGTTGTTGATTTGCCGGATTATGGGTGGTCTACCATATTTTCCAAATATTAGACTTTTCTTAAAACTGGTTTTAAAATACCATTAGTACTTCTCAAGATGTGGCCGGTCTTTACTTTAGCGATGACAAGATTTTAAATTCAGTGTTTCTCTTTTAGTATTCTCTTAAAATCTATTATCAAGTAGGTAGTAGAGCCACGCTGATTTCAGCACGAACGGGCCGGCTCGACCGGAGCGGTACTACCCTCGCACAGAAAATCAACGTAAAATGACAGCGTTTGTGCTGACGTGTTTCGTTGGTGAGTACGAGACCGGGGGCCCAATTAGTCTAGTCAACAAGTTCCATACTTGTTGACTAGACTAAAAGATGCACAAGCATCACTAGGCCGCCATAGTGTGGGTCGCCATACTGCATTGTTGTATTCGCAGTGAGTATGGTGGCCACCACTCGTGGATTCTGCTTATGCTTTCCATCAGGCAGAGTAGAGTCATTTTGGCAGGCCAAACATAAAAAAAAGGTATAATTTAGGAGAAGTTTAGTGCTTTGTGTTTTTCTAATTTATCAATCTATGGACAATTCCTCGTGACTAAGCTTTGATTTAAAAGTATGTATCAAGTTTAGCTTCGTTTTAATTGGTAATATAATCTTACATTGGATTTTAACTATAAAAAAACAATATTCTAGTTGTTGATTATGTAGTTGGTCAGATTTAAAAAACTGTTTTAAAATGAGCATAAATCATTTAAAATTATTTAAAAAATAATCATACTATTCAACTATCATTATCACGTTTTGCCGTTTGTGGATTACGCCTCTGCAGTCGTGGATACTAGAGTAACTTCTGATTTGTGATAGTATTTCATACGGACTAATACATATAACCTAGTATACCTATACCATAACTTAAAATATTTAGTATAAATGCGACTATTATTTCTAACTGCACAATATACGTTATAAGATTACTTAACACTACAAACAACCAATGCATTATAATTAATCCCGTTATTGGTAATAGCGGACTATATTAGCCACGTCACCGTTTATTTGCCTCGGGCTTGTTTGATCTGGCCCGTGCACTCGAAGGCCCCGTAAATCAAAGCCAGATTATCTTGAACTATCTGTATTACCTCTCCTTCCCTTTGTATATTCTACCCCGTCTTAACAAGAAAGGGAGTGGCGTCTCAAATTAGATTGGCCGGAATAATGGTACTTGTGTTTCGCAAACGATGTTTTATTCATGCCGCGATGCTCGACTGCTGCGAATAACCGGCTAATTATTGAGGTGTTTGGTTGCGAGATTTAGGAGTTCGAAGGAATCCATCGACACAGCTTATTGTGAATGTGCCACTTCACTTGTCAGGTTAATAAAGTCTAGCGACGTATTTTCAATATCCTTGCTCAGAGAACTTCGTATAGCTAAATCGATTATGTTAATATATTTGACTTCTGATTTGCGTTAGCTGTGAATGCGGCTAAACTTATAGGGATATATGCAGGTAAATATGTTAATTACATATAGGAGTCATTACATGTGATTTACATATTTACCTTTTAATTACTAAGCCAAACTAAGTTGAAGCAAGCTAATGTGATCGAATTTACATATGTTTGATCTATTTCGTTTAATTCACCTGCTGTTATTTTAATTGTATTTGTATTCTCTAATGATAACGTAAGTCACATAAGGCCTCGGCAAACGTGTGTAGGACGTCCACAGGCGAGGTGGAGTGATGATTTGCGCAACATGACTGGCAGGAGTTGGATGCGAGAAGCCGAGGATCCGAACCAAATGGAGTACAATTACAGATTCCTATGTCCAGCAGTGGACTGCGATGGGTTGATATTGACGATATAAAATAGAGAAACTAAAAATATTAAAAAAATAACCTCTTTGTTGATTTAATTTCTTACGGTCATCTAGGTACCACAATTATTAAGAATGGTTGATCCCGATTTCATCCATAATTTAAATACATAATACACATTCAGTTACTAATAAACAAAATTGTCTTTATTTATATTCCTAACTTTTCATTTATGTCTCAACTATTACACTCAGAAACAAATTGTTGAACAAATATACTATCGGAACAAATGCCTCTTTGCGTTATTAAGTCGTAAATATCATGACTCCTACGCGTCCGCAGCGCACCGATTACAGAGGCTAATGGAATTATCCAGGCTATGGCACAAAATTAATTCCAACGACCCCTAGACCTTTTAAATATTATCCCGAAGGGCGAAAGCGTTACGTTGTAAAAGAACAATCCAACACTCTTCCAACGTTGGCGTGTTGATATCTATACTTATCTATACTAATATTATAAAGCTGAAGAGTTTGTTTGTTTGTTTGAAAGCGCTAATCTCAGGAACTACTGGTCCGATTTGAAAAATTCTTTCAGTGATAGATAGCACATTTACCGAGGAAGGCTATAGGCTATATATCATCACGCTAAGACCAATAGGAGCGGCGCATCAATGAAGAATGTTACAAAAACGGGGGAAAATTATTACGCTACGGGCAATAGGAGAAGTAAACGACGTTTGCGTGGGTCAGCTAGTGTTTTATATTTAGAAACTACAATATTACATTCATACATACACACCCATCCTCTTTTGTTCATCATCTACTAAAATTTAGTAAAGAAAATATAAACAAATTTGTTGTTGTTGTTGGTTTAGGTCCAAATATACGACGACACAACAATGTCAATATGTTTTGCACTTCGTAAATCTTAAGACAAACACCTAAGTAGGTAGCAGCACTGGTTAAATGGCTTCTTCTTTAGCTTAGTTTTTTTTTAATATAAAAAAATGTAAGAAACAAGATTTGCCCTACCATTTTATTTAACTTTAAATAGGTTCTGGTAGTCACACAGAGTGCAAAGTTTTAATATCATTTATTAATATTGGAACTCTGACGAAGATAACGACAAAAGACCTTTTCCGAATTTGTTTTATTAAAAAAATGTTTTGCAATAGCTGTGCAAAAGCTACTAAACTGTTATTTAAATTTTTTAAATCATAATATTTAAAATTCTAATTTGTACTAAAAGTAATAAATTCAGCCACAGCCAGCACAACAACAATTACCCTAATGTAAAAATGTATCCTATTTAGAGATGTAATCTTAAGTCAGTTTATTTATTTTTGTAAATTAGTTGATAAACTTCCAAAGTTAACAAAATGTGAACATTTCGCCCCTAATCTCAATTTTGGAGTAGGTACTGAGTCTTAGCCAAAATTGGATAAACTTTGTTGCGTGCATTCTAAGCTTCTCCCGTATATTTTATTTAAGTTTCTGCGCTAAAGTCGTAACTTCAATTTTAATATTTAATTTAACACAACCGAAATGTTCAAGAAATGTGTTGTAAAGAGAAACTCAAAACCAACCTTACTCTTCCTTTTGAGCTACATATGAAATCTTCGGTGTAATAACTCTGGATATAACAAAGGCTGTGTGTGAAATTTTGGTTACCTCAACGTCGCCACGTGAGACGTGATTCGCGAATCCTAATATCCTGTTCAAGAATATTGTCGTAAAGTTGACTATGGCGTGTTGGCGAGTATTTTTCTTTGAAACTCATAAATTTCTTGATGTACATACCATAAACGGTGCACATATTGTTTAATATTTCCTTCAAGTAAAAGGTGCATGAAGTAATAAAAGTTCGCTTTGATCGAATTCCTTTTAAAACGTACGCTCTCTCGAACGTTATATTATCACACAGCCCTTTCAAAGGCCATAAAAATGTACGTTTATTTATACTTGTGATTGATTCAATTTGTTAACATTGGTTTTAATAATGAGGCAAGCAATGCTATACCTATAGAAGAGGCTTTGACAATTCTTTTAAATTTTTTGGTACTTACATAGAAATGAACAAAGTATTTTTAAATTTAAGCGATAATTGTAAAAACACAATGTAAAACATTTTAGCAAATAGAAATAACCTTACTCATGATATGTATTAATAAATAATATTTTTCGTAATATTAATTTATCCATATTTTTGGCATGTTTGTTTTAAATTTTTAAAGTATGAATGAATTATTTTTTGTTACGATACTTAATAATGTATTCTGTTTGGCTTTAATAAAACTGTACAATAAATTTTTACAAATTCATAAGAGATTATATATAATTTGCGCGTTTGGAAAATAGATCGAGGAATTATTACAGTCTTATATTCTGTGCTGTGTGTTTATGATGGTCTAGTAGTTTAGTTTCATATAAATTCCAAACGTAAATATGATAATCATGACAATATCAGGCGACATCAGCATAGTTTTCACACAATCGGGTCATTGGCTGCAGACATCGGAATGGTATGGATTTTTTTATTGTAACTTGCTCTTAACCTATTGTGAACAGAATATAATCTAGTATTATTTCAAGTAACTATGCTTATATTAGCTTTGTAAGTTCGTGTAACTCATAATGTTATATTTATCAAAGCTGTAAAGAATTTATTAAGAATTAATATACAAGGTCGTAAAAATCGTACAATTTCTACAGAATTAAACATATAATTTACGTAATTAAGCATGCAACAGGCTTCGATTATATCTCTCAAGTGGCCTTTAATTTATACAAAAAGAGAGCTATTAAATAAAAAGACATGCTCACAAAGCGGCAGAGGACACAAAGAATTCCGGTCAAAGGTTTTACTTTCACTCGAAGCGGACGTCAGATAAATTTCCAAATAAAATTTCATAAATATTTTTGATATATTCACGGTCAGGCTTTTCATACTTTGCCCGCGTGGCTTATCTGGATTATCTCGCGATTTCCCACGGATTTTTTTAACTTGTTCGCGTTTTTGCGTCCGCTTATTGCGTTTTATCTGGCGCGTGATTTGCCGCGGCACCGCCCGTGCTCCACCAAATATATTTATCGCACCCTAAATTCGCCTTTACATTTATAGAGTTCGTTTGAACGTAAAAGATAATGCTAAATAAAGAGCGCGACCTGACGCCGCCGCGAGAGGTACTCTTTATTAAAATTTAATATATCTCGAGCACCCTTTGTGTTCGGAAGCGGTACACGTTACAATTAGATAGAGCCTTTCATTAAGTCATTTTACCATGAAGCATTATTTAACACCACTTTTCTTGTTTCAGGTAATACGAAGTGGGATGACACAGTTCTTGAACGGGTCAAAGTTAGACACGCATTCTGTGAAGTTTTAGTGCAGTGCATCGACAAATAGTGTGTGTACATCCTTATGTCAAGCACTTTTCAATAGTTCCACGTGTGTTGCGAAGTACTGTTGTTTAAGTCGCAGATGCGGTCGTGATTTGTGTGTTGTCGATTCATTGTCATGGTGGCGTCATGGCGCGCGCTAGCGCTGCTGGCGGCGCTGCACGTGTGCGTGGGGCTCCCGGAGCCGGTGTACCACAACCAGTTCGCCGTGCACGTGCCGGCGGGACCCGAACACGTGGATGACATCGCGAGAAGACACGGCTTCGTAAACCACGGACAGGTGAGTAACGCTTATAGTAACTGTATATTTTTACAACACGATATGTAAATTAAACCTAACAGATCGTGTATTAAGTAAGTTGTGCAACCATATCAAACCTAAATATAATAAATACTACGGTTGCTAAGCGTATCCAATTAGAAAGTGAATAAGTTTCTAATTTCTTAGGGTTCTTTTATTGCTATAGAGAGTAGTATAGGCGACTTCGGTAATGCTGCGTAACAAAAAGAAATTCATTTTAATTGAAATAAGGACAACTTTGTGTTCATTAAGTTTTTCCTTCTTAGCAGTTTATTCGAGCTAAAGTGTCGCTTACACAAAATATATTTTACTGTAATTAGATAAGTAAATTTTAAATATATAAAAATAACAAATAAAACTTAAAAAAAAAATTAAAACTTCTTCTAAATAATGTACTGCTGTTGTAGGTAGTATTGTATCGCATATTAATTACATAACATTATTATCTATGAGCATACCAGACAGGTCAATAAACGACTTTTTCCCAATGCCTCTGATCACCTTGAACTGAAACGTAGTTTAATCGCTTGTCGTTAGACTATATATCAGTATTTAAATAAAAATTTGATTTCAACATTTAAATGGCAACAAAAATAAAATGAACATTTTTGGGATAAAAATATTAGTAGAGTAGATAAATATGTTATTAGTAAAAAATATCATTTCTGAACAGGGTTTAATAATCAACAGTAAGAAATAAAATTGATTTTATCAACCCGAGCTAATTGTTTCAAGAGTATATCAAATTAATAAAAACATAAATGGCAACTTTATCGCTAAGAAACAACCGCTCAAAAGTATCTTTGGTATAATCAAGATGTAGTCTTACGTGCATAGATTTTGGTATCTGTTTATAATCTCGTGGTAAAAGCTAATAGCGAGTATATGAAGTTTTGAGTTATTTTTTTAACAGGACAGAACCTTCTTGTGTGTATTTTAGTTAAGATAGTTAAGTTTATGTAGCCGTAACTATACCCAAGTTGTTCGCGTGACTGTCTGTCCAGCGGACGTCCAATTAAGTTTTCTCCAGTGATTAATGCCTCCACCTAACTCTGCTAGGTTGAGTTTACGTAGTTTCCAGTTTTTGTTTCAAACTATAGTCCAAGTTGTTATTTCATAATTTTGTAAGACATACAGGACGATCAGCGTCAAGGGAAGTTATTTTCCCTCGTTATAATCCAACTCAGATTATTTTAGATCGAAGTTAGAAGTTGACAGAACGTATTAAATTAACATGTTTTGTCGTCTATTGCTTTCGTTTGTTGTGTAGTCAAGAAATCTATTGAAAAATCTAGTTAGCAACAGTTTTGATTTGAAAACTAATCTTTAGAACGATATAAACGTCCCAACCTGCTGCCTTTTACTTGATTTATCTAAGTGTGTTGAATTACTTTTTTATAAAGATGTTACCAACCATCTTCATACTGTAATATGTAAATGTAAATTGGAAGTACATAAAGTTTGTGACTTTGTGAGGTTGTAGGGGGTTAACTCTGGATCTTCTAAACCGATTTTGAAATTAATTTTACCGATAGAAAGCCACATTATTTGTGGGTGTCATAGTGTGCGTAGAGTGGCTGACTGACTGCAAAAACCTGAAAAAAATATTCAAAATTAGAAATACAAATAAATAATCACGCGAGCGAAGCTGTGGGCAGTAGCTAGTATGTAATAATGATGTAATGTATGCACGTCTTAAGGGCCTGTGCCTAAAGTGGATCACACGTAGCACAATATAATCCGTGTTCCCCAAATGGAGTTGGGTTTATTTATAACGTTGTCGGGTACAGGTTTAATGTTAAACAGTTTTTATATCACTGCTGGTCCTGAATTATCAGGCCGGTGCGAGCTCCAATTAAACGAAGGTTTTATATAGCTTAGGTTTGTGTCTGGCAACAAAGAAATTGATTAAATTAGTTAACTAGGGAGAGATATATGATAAAAAAAACCTGTAATTGAATAATAGGTAGGACTTTCGGGGAATAATTTGTTTTTTTTTTATTTGAGCCTGCAAGAGTGACTCTGCTCTTTATACATAGAACTGACAATGTTATTTTATTAGTTTGAACACTAGTAGATTTGTAAACGTACTCAATTCGCGCAAAATGCTTTTAAGTATATTTTGTTTTTGGCAAGGTAAGGTACTTTTTAATCGACTATGGCGAAGACAAAAGAAAGAGGGCAGCCTATGTATGTTCTACCGTAGTGCCTAAACTTTTCTTTTCTAAAGACAACTCCCGCATTTGGAATATACATCCTGTGTCGCGGGGGACTTTGCAAACATACATGAAACGGACACAAAGAACACCCAGACTTAGAACAACAATTTATGGTCCACACAAAGTGTTGTGTGATCACAATTTGTGGGATTTGAACCCACAACACTTGGCGCAGTAGGAACCGGCGTGGCGACCTTTAAACCACTAGGCCAACCGTGCAGTCAAACTACTGCACCGATTTTAATGCATGGGGTAAAAATAAATTCGTAATAACGGCCTGGATGGCATCATGGTCATCAGCTTTTAATAGTCCATTTACGGGACATATAGTCCATTTACGGGACATAGCCTACTCATCCCATGAGTATCGTAAGAGGCGACTAAGGAAGAAAACTACGCAAGACAACATCACTGCAAAGAAAACTAGAACTTGAAACAAAACAAAACCAACCCGTCTAGCCAGCGCGGTATAGCAGGTCAAAACCTCATTTCTAAGGAGATAAAAAGACAAAGATAACGCGAGACGAGACGTCAATAACTGCCTCGGTGGCGCAGTGGTAGTGAATGCGACTGCTGTGCTTGAGGTTTCGGATTCAAATCCTGGGTCGGACCAAATGTTTGTGTGATTTACAAATATTTGTTTCGGAGTTTGGGTGTTTTCTATGTATGATATGTATGTATTTACAATAAAAAAGTGTATATGTATTTATATCAGTTGTCTAGTACCCATAACACAAGCTCTGCTTAGCTTGGGACTAGATGACGTCGTGTGTTAGATGTCCGAAATATTTATTATTATTGTTTATTATTATTAACTAGCGACCCGCCCCGGCTTCGCACGGGTGGATTTCAGATGCCCCCGCCGACGACACGATTCGTGCATTTTAAATCTGTAATATCTTCGAATATATTCATTTAAATTAGATACTGTAAAGGGCCATTTTAATCTATATTAAATGCACAGTGTATTTAATTTACTTAATTGTATAATGATTCATTCTGTATTGCTTAAAATCACTTCGTAAATAAGCCATTATTTCTCGTAAAACGAAAGGAATAAAAAATAGTTGTTGTGGGTTATCCCTAAGAGATAAGACATATACCGTCGCGGACTTTTTTGTAGTACTTTTTAAGGTGTACAATACTGTAGTACATTATTTTCATCTATCTCGTAGGGTGCAACCAGCGTTTGCAATGTAAGCGCAAAAAATGTGTTTATTTGCTACATCACATTAGAAACCTCGAAAATTAACTGTGTTTCCATACTATATTATGCATTGATTATACATAAAAACCTTCCTCTTGAATTACTCTATCTATTAAAGAAACCCGCATCAAAATCCGTCGCGTAGTTTTAAAGATTTAAGCAAACAAAGGGATATAGGGACAGAGAAAGCGACTTTGTTTTATACTATGTAGTGATTTAATGAGTTGTTATATACAAATTAAGTAAAAAATAAATTTACAATAAAATATACACAAATGTGTACTTTTATTTGTAGACGTGCAATTTAGCAACAGAGCGTGTGAATATACTGATGTTGCATACGATTTGTGAACTGCTAGTGTATGTATGTAATGTGAAGGAACATTTATTTTCTCTGCTTGTATCATTTAAGGGAGAGAGCGCTTCGCAGATGGCTTCCTTGACAATTTTCTTTTATATAGTAAAACGAACGTTAGTAGTTATTGAAATACATATAATAAAAGAAAAGAATTTTCATGTAAAAGAGTTTTGTAAAAAGATATGCTTATAGTAAGTAGAAAGAGTTTATTTGAGATTTGAATTCTCTATTCTTTTCAAAAACAATAATTATAAAATAGATACTTTCAGGGAGCTAAGTGGGGCAACTGGATATCCAGCTATCCTTGAAGCTGATATGAGTGTTTCGATGTCAGATCGAACTAGAATAACAATTTATAAAAGAGTACATTCAAGTATATCTGAATGTCCGCGATTTTCCTAATTGAAGTAGCATAAATATGGAACTATACTGTCAATTTCCGGATACTAACTTACCTTAACCATCCGGATAGTACATAGCCGGATAGGTCGGATAGCAGATATCAGTCTCATCTATAATAAATTAAATTTAAAAACTATTTAAAAACAAGCTTTGACTGGAATGCCTCGAGACGAATCAAACGAGTCCAAACTCGATGATGTTGCGACGTTTCTTAACAGAGTTCCTATGGCCTCCTTCCAGCTCCAGCATCAGATTAGCTCTATGCCATTATAATATTGTATTACTGTAACTGTAATATCACGCTGTATAAATATGCTTGCACAATTTCAGCAAAATCGGTTGAAGATATCTGCTTCAAATTTGAGTTGCAAGATTCCACCTAAACATGCAATTTGTTGCAAGTTACATACACACATTGCAAGTTAATAAAAGCTTGTAAAAATAATTGACATCACTGTCAGAATTAATGATATTAAATACACGATGGTTCGTTTTGATGTTCCAATTATAATATAATTATATCGCACCAGTGAATAATCGTCGTATTCATATTAATTACTTGTTATTTTGTTATAACGTTTCTTTGTACGATTCGGTAAATATGTTTTAGGTGATATATATCCTCTTTTGCTTTCCTTTTCCTCTTGTCATATTATGTCTGAAGGTTGATAAACGATGTCATTAATCATACTAATGTTATAAAGAGAGAAATCTGTGTTTGTCTTTTTTACACATATCTATATCTATAAAAGAAAGTCGTGTTAGTTACACTATTTATAACTCAAGATCGGCTGAACCGATTTGGCTGAAAATTGGTGGGAAGGTAGCTTAGAACCAGGAGACAGACATATTTTATGAATTTTTTTTATCTTTATTTTTTTAAGGGACTTTTACCCTATTCGGGTATGCCAGTCCCATAAGGCCTTAGCTTAAACAAGTTGCTAGACTGTACAATTTAATAGCTTTTTTTGATGTCGGTATAGCCGTATAGGTATAGATTCTTTTTTACATTTTTTTTTTACTTTGTCCCGTGGCGTTAACCGCGGTTGTTGTTACACCGCGGGGCTCAGCTAGTGTATAATAAAGAAACCTATTGGTCTTAATGTTAGACTGATCTACTGGTCTAGTATTTAATGATACTGACTGTTAAGCAAAAGGTCGGGGGTTCGATTGTTCCCTAAAGTAGTTAATGTCCGATTGGGTATAATATATCTATATTACCACGTTTTGTTTAGAAATTAATATTATAGAAGAACGTTTATCAGTAGTATATTACTTTAGTAAAGGGTCTGCCTAGTTCGGGGTTCGTATATTTAATACTAGCTGACCCACGCAACCTCGTTGACGTCTCCTATTGCCCGTAGCGTAGAATTTTTCCCCCGTTTTTGTAACATTCTTCATTGGTGCTCCGCTCCTATTGGTCTTAGCGTGATGATATATAGCCTATAGCCTTCCTCGATAAATGGGCTATCTATCACTTCCTTCCAGTTCCTGAGATAAGCGCGTTTAAACAAACAAGCAAACTCTTCAGCTTTATAATATTAAATATATTAATATATTATATATTATATAGTATAGATTATGTACTATTGACCCAAGAAAAGAAAAGTCTACTAAATAAGTAGTAGACAATTCCAACTTTGTACTATACAAGGTATACCACAAAATATTTAATTTCAACGATTAATAAGTATATATAAGTTATAATAATCAATCATTTACAAGTTTTTGTCTAAATTCAACTACTTTTTTTAACCGACCACAAAAAAGGAGGAGGTTCTCAATTCGACTGTTTTTTTTTTGAAATGTTTGTATTTCAGAACTATCAGAATATTAATTACGAAGACAACATATTCAAAACTTTCAAAGGAGGTCACTAAAACAAATACAAAATGCAACTCTCGCTTGGTTTATATCCGTCAATTGATTGTAACTTACCAGTGACAGTATCAGATAAAGTTTCTAGTGATTTATTGCATGAAAAACATTCAAAGTAAAACTACAAGTTACTTTGAACCGAATTAAAAACTTTATAGTAACGCTATCATGGCAAGTTTGTAATACACTGTGCATATTTTCTTTCTAAAAAGTTCACACCAGTTCTCCAACCAAGGAGGAACTGTTTGTGCTACTTGTTTACTGGATAAAATGAAACTCTACAGAGGCTTAAAGTATTCATTCGTGTCGCAATATGAACTTCTGTAACTTAGTATGACGTCCGAACACTGTGCTAACTCTTCCTTACACCCATTTCACTGTCTATACTCATTTCAATCTTTGAGCGTTACACCGTTGCGATCACACCGACCGATCTCAAATGTCATGCGCTGTCCAAAAACTGTTGACGCGAACGTTTCCCCAAATTAGATTTTTATCTTCAATGCGAACCGATGATCGGAACGAATGGAATTGAATTCGAAACCGGGAAACGTATCGACGAGCAGGTTGAGTGCTCAGCTCCCGACTCAGCTGGGAATAAACGAGGAGTGTTCCATGAAACACATTTGAAACATTTCCTGTCGCATTATCGACTGTTTGACTTACACTACGTGAAATATAAAGAGATACGCAAGGTATGTCTCTAAGGAATCGATATGCCGTAAGGCTAGTGCTTCCGATTCTATGTACCATGAATTATTAATTTGTCCGCGGCAAGCTCAGTTATTGTTCAACTCGGAATATAAGGCATTTTTATATATTCAACATTCACTAAGAACGAACTAAGTGGTGTGCAATTGGAGAGGCCTATGTCCAGCAGTGGACTGCGATAGGCTGATGATGGTGATATTCAACACTGAAATACTATACTAGGGAAATTCATAAGTCTTAAATACATACGAATACCTGCAAAATATAATCTCAAGGTTGAGGTAAGAGTGCCACCGCTATTAATTAAGTCGAAAACATCTTAAAATTGTTAAGAACATTGAGGCCTAATAAGCTTATGGATTGAGGCATTTGACTGTTTGTAGCTCGACAAAGTACAAACAAGGGTCCTAATCTATCAAAAACAGGGTCGGAAAGTCAGTTTCCTAGCAAAAAGCTTAGGAGGCTAATTTAGGCAGTCTCAAATTGTTTCTTGTCAAACTAATTAGAACACATCGTTAACGAGAGAAAACCTCTATATACTGACTTAAGTATTTGAATTGTAAAATATCCATTATGCATTATTAGAAAATATTAGTTTTTATTTACTCTACTGTTACATAAAGACTGTTTGTAAAATCTTTGTGGAAATATTCATAAATGTGTTGGTTAAAGGTAACTGTAGTTGTTTGTAGACTATATTGTTGGTATATTTTTTTTGGAAAAAAATTATCATACTAACAAGTCTTCAAGTCTATTGAAGATCAACACTGCGCACTCTGGAATATTCTAGGTTCTGTATCTCTGGATAATACCACACTGACCCACAGATACCATAACTTGATCTAAACTAAACTACAGAATCTGAATCACGCTATGTAATCTTTCAAAACGCGATGAAAAATCGGTGATCTACCTGTGGCTTTAAGTAAACACAGAGCGTAACTCTAAATTTGAACAGAAAATGACGATATTTCTATTCTCTCAAGAATTTATTAAAGTCCTCTCTGCTATAGTTCTCATTACAGAAACCTCATATTTTGTCTTAAAACTAACGCTGAAATTATTTGAACGTACACACAGTAAAAACAATCTTACTGACGTGAATCTTAGTTGTAGAGTTGTGTGTGCGAACCCGACGCGGGCTGGTGTGCACAAACACTCTAGTGTGCTGTCATTGTCGAGTGTAAGTGTCGCCAAACACTCCCTCTATTCGTGAGACATCCCGAACCGCCTGTGTTTGACACACTCCACCAAATCGACCCATGAGTACCCTCAGCTGTGTTGTTGTTGCTAACACAGTTACATCAGCGACACGGAGTTCCGAACCGTGACACTGTGCCTTAATGTGTCATTCAACACTAACGCAATTCTTCGGCAAGATGTAATTTAGTTACGTAGTTGAAATACTTCGAAACTCACGCGCACACGTCATAAGTTAAGGAATGATCAAGGGGTTTTGATCGAATTATTGCGGAAAGTGTTCCGTTTATCATCGAATTTTTTTTTGTCTGTGTTGTAATGTAAAGAGAACCAGCGACTATGTTTTCTTAGCACAAAAAGCATTAACGTAACTTCATAAATATTTAAATTGTAAATGTTTTGTTTTT
Organism: Diaphora mendica; assembly: GCA_949125395.1. NCBI lineage: Eukaryota > Metazoa > Arthropoda > Insecta > Lepidoptera > Erebidae > Diaphora > Diaphora mendica. The sequence goes on along the minus strand of OX421313.1, from coordinate 18,719,751 downwards.
ATTTGTCCGTGATTCAATTTGTCTCGGTTATTAGCACAGTATATTATTTTTGTTTTTACATTTGCCATAATACGTAGCAGATACATACATAGCGATTAGAATATAAAAAAAAGTACATCAGTAAATTTTTTGCTTCAGTTTAACTACCAACTGTGATGGATGCCGATACTGCCAAACACTAAAACAGGACTATAAAAAGAGGAAACATCAAATGCAAAAACAAACTCTTTTTTTTTGTATTTATTATTATAGGCACTTATTCGTTTGAACGTTAGATCACACGATTGTCTTCCGTGTACCTACTAACGTATGGCATAAAATAAGGCAGAAAGTTATATTATTTAAAATGTGGAAGACATTTTGTATCCTGAATTTTCCTTTGCTTGGTCGTTATATTTTCCATGTAGTAAATGAGATATTACTTTTAATAAAAACTAAAACCCAACTACGACAAAAAACGACGCTGAAAAAGTATGAAACAAGTTTCAAAAGCCGTAGTCACACGTTGTTAAAGTGTTATGGTGCGTTTCTATGTAACGTGGGACTACGGCTTTTGAAACTTGTTTCATACTTTTTCAGCGTCGTTTTTTGTCGTAGTTGGGTTTTAGTTTTTACTTTTTTTTTATTGAAAATGTTTTGGTGCCATTATTAATATATAATATATATATATTTGAAATGTACAAGTAACGCCCTTTCCAATGATACCAAACACGGCATATTTATCTCAAATTATTATTTTAATTCAATACTTTATGTCGGCTAGAGGGCGCCACATTTGATTCAGCGACACGTCATATAGCCTATAACCAGCAGACGATCAAGACGCTTCTAACGATACCTTATTTGTCCAGTTCTAATAAGTAGTTGAGGAGCTATGAGGGAACAAATAAACATACATACATACATACATACATAGATAGCCTGTCAAAATCATAACCCTCCTTTGGCTTTGCCGTAGTCGGGTAGAAAGAAAAATATTTTAACAAAAAAATTGAGTTCAACAGAAAGAGTAAGTAGATAATCAAGTTTTTTGGTTGTTCTCTGATAAGACTATTTTATGATTCAACTTTCAAGCATTTATTCTGATTAATTTAATTTGTAACTAAGTGTTATCTCGAAAAGAAAAGAACGCGTTTCCACTAATGTTTAACATAAAATGTAAAATAGAGTTTTTATTATCTTTTGCAAAACTTGACAGCAATCACCTTCTTGAAAGTTTATTTTAAGTACTACTACACACAGTTCTATTTTCCTATGTTTTTGTGGCAATATTTCGCTCATAACTTGAGGCACTCTCGAAAAATCCACCACTAAACGTCGCGCGTTTACGTTAAGTTTGCGTTTCGCGTCACGTATTGCCCGTCGATGGCTCTCTAAGGAGGCCCATTCTTCCAATTCGTTTTATAAGTATTGAATAGTGCTCACACTACTTATACGATGGGATGAAATCGTGACTTATTACGTTGTTTGCTTACTGATTTGATTGTTCGTTTAACGTATAAAAAATACTTATCAAGCCAGTTTTTTTCCGATTTATTTAAAAATAAACTTTATATTAGTTATGACCTAAGAATTTGTTGCTTTCCTATTTTGTTGTGTTTGTTTTCTATTTCATCTGATAGACGTGTGATAACTAGACATCAGATTATATGCATTTGCATGTTTGCATAAGCAAATGCATATAATTCCATTTTTTTAGCGTTATTGCATAATTTTGGTACTTTTTCATTGACAGTGCTTATTTTAGTAATTAAACGTGCTAGGCGTGTTGTTTTATATTTATAATTGTAGGAAAATTATCTAAAGAGCCCTTTATGTACTCCCCATTTGGTTACTTTCAAGGTCCTAGAAAAAACAAACCATTTAACTATCACCCGGTTCATAAATTATCCCATCAGAAAACTATTTCCCGATTTGTCAATAGACGAGAAAATATGTGTTTTTGTTTTTGACGGTGCACCTTATATGGTGAAAGCTGATCAAGCTCTGAAGGTATTCTACCCAAAATTGCTTCACATCACCTGTCTAGCCCACGGATAACATCGAGTTGCGGAAGAGATCAGAAACGAGTTCGGGATGGTCAATAAATTGATTTCTTCTACAAAAAAAGTGTTTTTAAAAGCACTATGTGCACTATCACACTAAAGTGAGAACAACCATATAAAGAGCAACTACCAAACGTAGCACTACCCCCTGAACTTCCGAGAACCAATATTAACACGGTGTGAACTAATATTAACGTTTTTTTGATTGTGCATATTTTGTGCATATTTCGCCTTTTTTAGTACATATTTGCATGCATATTTCAGCATTTTTATAGTGTATATAATCCGATGTCTAGTGATTACTAACGGAATTGTTCAACTTGCGAGCTCAATTGAAATAAACACATAAATTGTCATTTTTTAATTGATGAGGAATATTGTATTTTTTTATTTTATCCGATCTGATGGAGATTTATGATGACGACTTATAGAAAACCAGTGTCTTTAACGGATGAATGAAAATATACATCCTCTTTCAAATTTGAATTATGTGCATGGAATATTCGAAAGGAAAATAATTTCAGACAACATTATAGCGCTCTGCATATACCTTTTTGTGCCATTTCACTGCCCAGTGTTAAAGCACCGATTAATCGAAAACTGATCTGCCAGCGCTCAATTTAACCGAGAATCGATTTGAAATTGCTTTTTTATGACAGATTGAGTTGTATTACTGTATTTAGTGTCTATCAGCGTCAGTACTGCGATGTGACGAAGATTGTGGGTGATTGAAGAAGCTGGTTGGGTGGTATTAGATCTTTAAAATGTGTATTCTCTAAAATCACTAAAATTGCTATGGATGGTGTGCGCTCTAAAAATGAAATATTTGAAGCTGTTTTAAGCACATGATAAAGACAAACTTAAAGCCAGATTCAAGCAACTTACTTTTTAGTTTTAGGACTTTTTTATGTTTGACCCTGCCAAAATGACTCTACTCTGCCTGATGGAAAGCATAACCAGAATCCAAGAGTGGTGGTCACCATACTCACTGCGAACGCAGACAATGCAGCATGGTGACCCACACCATGGCGGGCTAGTGATGCTTCTGCATCATTGGGCCTCCGGTCTGGGACTCACCAACGAAACACGACAGCATGCTGTAATTTTACATTGATTTTCTGTGCGAGGGTAGTACCGCCCCGGTCGAGCCGGCCCGTTCGTGCTGAAATCAGCGTGGCTCTACTACCTTGAGAAATAGAGTAGAAAAATAGTACAGATACGTACTTATGCTTATTTACTTTAGTGTGTATACTTTATCGCATATGCATATAATAATTATTAATGTATGCATGACCGGAAACCAGCAAGCGTTACCACTTTTTTAATACCAAATACTTTAATAATGTGTTCCTATATTCTTCCGCCTAAAATCAGCGTTCTTAAAAAGATTCTTTGGAACATAGATGTCTTACAGAGATACTAATATGTTTTAGATATGTGGCAAAACACGTTTTATCTTGTAAAATGTATATAATATCTACTATTTTTAGACTTTTTAACTTGAATTGGAATAAAAGTGTATTAGCCCATGTTCAGATGACGAGCGCTCAACGCGCGTTTTGTTAACGCGCGTTTACAACTACATGTAATTTGTTCTAGGAGTACACATGCGATTTTAGATTTAGTTGTTAACGCGCGTTAGCAAATCGCGCGTTGAGCGCTCGTCATCTGAACTTGTATTCACATTATTTACTCAACAGAAATGACGGCTGTTCACAATACATTCCGAAACTAAAGAACAGATTTTCACGTTTTTCTTTAAATGTGTGTTTTGCTGGCGTGCCTAAGATATCATAGTTAACATCAAGCTTAGACCAATAGCAGCCAAGCGTGAATGAAAAGAGACGCAAACGCAGTTGCGTGGGTCAACTAGTGAAATATTTTACTGTGGGAGAGCCATGCTTCGGCATGAATGGGCCGGCTCGACCAGAGTGATACCGCGGCCTCACAGAAAACCGGTGTTAAACAGCGGTTGCGCTGTGTTTCACCGAGTGAGTGAGGATATCGGAGGCCCATAGGCACCTCTCCCCCCGTCCCTCAAAGGCCAGCAACGCACTTGTGACGCCTCTGGTGTTGTGGGTGTCCATGGGCGGTGGTAATCGCTTACCATTAGGCGATACGTCTGTTTGTTTCCCATTTTTCCATAAATAAAAAATGCTGAATTAATAATACAAAATACCGTCTCTTAATTGACAATATTATTTTATGTTAGACAGAAAAAAAAATAGTCTAAATAATAAAACGAGACATTTCAAGTAATATCGAGGATAAGTTGCGAGCACTAATAAACTAAGCCGTATGTCGGCAGTGAATAGTCTGCCTCATCATTTCCGCAAGGGCTGTAAGAGACGATTAAAGGATTATATGAAGAGCATGGACTGTTACTTCTCACCTGTGTATCTCATAAGTTTCCCCTGCGATTACAACCCTGCGATATGAAGTGAATATTCTCTGTGAAGATCACGATGAATACAGTTTTATACATAGATATCACTACATAGTATAAAACAAAGTCGCTTTCTACAGAGAAAGCAAACAAAGGGATATAGGGACATAGGGACAGCCCTATGTCCCTATATCCCTTTGTTTGCTTAAATCTTTAAAACTACGCAACGGATTTTGATGCGTGTTTCTTTAATAGAAATAGAGATAGAGGAAGATTTTTATGTATAATAAATGCATAATATAGTATGGAAACACTGTTAATTTTCGAGGTTTCTAATGTGATGTAGCAAATAAACACATTTTTTTGCGCTTACATTGCAAACGCTGGTTGCACCCTACGAGATAGATCAAAGTAATGTACTACAGTATTGTACACCTTAAAAAGTACTACAAAAAAGTCCGCGATGGTATATGCCTATCTTTTAGGGATAACCCACAACCACCATTTTTTATTCCTTTCTTTTTACGAGAAATAATGGCTTATTTACGAAATGATTTTAAGCAATACAGATTGAATCCTTATACAATTAAGTAATTTAAATACATCGTGCATTTAATATAGATCAAAATGGCCCTTTACAGTATCCAATTTAAATGAATATATTGGAAGATATTACAGATTTAAAATGCACGAATCGTGTCGTCGGCGGGGGCACCTGAAATCCACCCGTGCGAAGCCGGGGCGGGTCGCTAGTGTAGGTATAAACTCTAGATGGGATATGCCAAATGTTACAGTTCACTATAACTGCCATAGATTGCCTTCAGAATTAGTCACAACATGCATTGTTTTCAGTTTCAAAGAAAACAATGTAGCACCAAGTAATTTTATTAATGTGAGCCTTATAATACATTATCGGCAAATAAACTAGAAGGTTAAATCGTTACTTGCACATAAATAATGGAGTTTATATTACGATTGTCTGGAGAACACATGTTATCTTACTAATATTATAAACGCGAAGTTTGTAAGTATGGATGGATGGATGTTTTTTACTCGTTCACGCAAAAACTACTGAACGGATTTGTATGAAACTTGACAGAACTGAACTGAACTTGAAACTGTTATGTAATATAGTCCTTTAAAGCAGGTAAATAAAATAACTGTTGATTCTTATTCACGATCATTAATAGTCTATGAATTAATTATAATTGACTTATTTTAAGCCGCCTAAAACAAATCCTCGAAAATCTTGAATTTATATTATTCGAACTTTCCAACCATTGTTCATAGTTCGAACAAAACTGCAAACAGAGTTCTTGTACTTAGTGAGGAACAGACACGTATATAGTATATAAGTAGTGAATATAATCTAACCACTCGTATTGTAATAGTACAAATACAGTACAATTAATTTACATGAAAGCTATAAATTATGTCATTACGTATTACATATGTATATATATATACGTATGTATGTGTACATACTGTTAATAAATACCTATATTATTAAGAAAATCATATTAAATCATATTTTAACCGACTTCAAAAAAGGAGGAGGTTCTATGTTCCATTGTATGTTTTTTTTTTGAGTACGCTAAGGTTGTTAAGCTTAGCCTCTTTAACTTGCTGTCTCTGCAGATATAAAGATGTGACATATGAAACAATCATTACAATGTAATGGTATTATGACTCCTTTCTCATATTTTAGAAGTCAAAAGTAGAAATGTCAATAAAATCGTCAAATACATCAATATTGTCCTCCCCTCTTGTTGGCCTAGTATATCGATAGCCCATTGGGTAGTTATTACATTTCGTAAATTTGAGTTATTTGGAGCATTATTGTATTGGTTATTACTTAGCAAATGGAGTGTTGTCATGTTATTTGACATAACGAATGGTTTGGTAATTAAAATCGTTATCTTTATTTTAGTAAGTATTGGTTCACTTGACATATTACTGTGACCCTATATGCCTACTAAAGATGGTTATCTTTTTCCAAATGACTATTAAGGCGTGTCTCCTGCTCCCAAAAATAACAAAACAAACTAAAGAAATGTTTTTGCAAACCATGTTAGCAGACAATTGCCGTCTCCTGCGACTTCAAACAAACGTCACATACGAACATCAATCATAGGGATACGGTGTCGATTAGAAAGTATCGATACTTTACTCATGAGTAGCATCGAACGGAAGTATCGATACTTCAAAGTATTGAGTACTGTTCTGACTGAGGCCTAATGGCGACCTTTTTAGAGTTCTGTAGCCAAATGGCAAAAAACGGAACCCTTATGGATTCGTCATGTCTGTCTGTCTGTCCGTATGGCACAGCCACGTTTTTTCGAAACCATAAGAACTATAATCTTGAAACTTGGTAAGTAGATGTATTCTGTGAACCGTATTAAAGTTTTCACACAAAAATAGAAAAAAAAAACAATACATTTTTAGGGATTCCCCATACTTAGAACTGAAACTCAATTTTTTTTTTCATCAAACACATGCCTGTAGGGTTCCTTTTTTTACCTATCCATATAGGTCTTCAAAAATGATATTGAGGTTTCTAATATCATTTTTTTCTAAACTGAATAGTTTGCGCGAGAGACACTTCCAAAGTGGTAAAATGTGTCCCCCCCCCTGTAACTTCTAAAATAAGAGAATGATAAAACTAAATAAAAACATGATGTACATTGCCATGCAAACTTCCCCCGAAAATTGGTTTGAACGAGATCTAGTAAGTAGTTTTTTTTAATACGTCACACGTCGTAAACCACAATTTGTCTTTCATTCAATCAACTCATTTATAAAAATAAAATAAAAAAATATATTATGTTACTTGCTGCTACGGAACCCTTTATAGGCGAGTCCGACTTGCACTTGGCCGCTTTTTATTTTTGATTGACGGATTGGAAAATCATTCCATAAAGATAGAGTCCATAGACAACTATAATAATAATAGAACATGACATAAAAACAAATGTCGACAGATCCGAAATGACTACATTTACTTATAACAAAATAGTTATTTAATTTTGGAAATAATTTAATGGCTCATAGTGCTGATGTTAAGTAACCTTTATATATTATTTAAATTGTCCTTTATAGTATAAATATGAATAATATTAGTATTAATATAAGTTCAGTTCAGTTTCATTATATGAGAAGCATAAAATGAAAAAAAAAATTATGAATAAGTATCAGCTACTTAATTATAACGAAAATGATCACTGGTTAGCAAGTCGATGACATCCGATTTGTAAATCAAAACGATTAATCTTTGCCTCCGCAACGACTAAAATGAAGAATGTTATGTGGTAAATGCACAACCCTATGTTAGCAAATGAAATCGCCCTCCCCCCCTTGCAGGCGAACACGGGGATGTCTTCCGTCCGCTTCGGATAACGCGTTTGCTTGTTAAAAATAACAAAACAGTTAGGCCACGCCCATATTTTGATAAATATGTGATGGTTGGTGTTTAAAAACATAAAACAGTGTCGCAGGAGACCCGGCTTTATACATACTTGTTATTAAAGTACAAACCCGCTTGTGTTTTGTTAATCATTCAACTGATCTTATAGTACGAGATCCCACCGCTCGTTTCTGCATGTATCTGTTTTTTTTATGAAATAAATTTTAAATGAAAGTTGAGGAAGTATTCAATGGATTAGTGACAGGTTGCCTATAAAAAATTAACGGCAACTACCTTTAATGAGTTTTTAAAAATTAATTTGGAAACAAATTGCACCCATGTGTTTTTTTAATAATTTTGACGTCATTTTGAAGAAAATGATGTAAAGAAAAGAAAAAAAGATGGTTGCCAGCTCTCAGTCAGCCGGAACCCTGAGGTTGCCAGGTGTAAACAGTTATATTATTGTTACTTATTTACAGTCATCTGTTTTTTTGATATTTTTAATACAAAATTAAAGTTTTAAATTTCCTGTTTACAATAATCCATGGTTGCCCGTTCAAAAACGGCCGCAAGCAGAGGTTGCCACGCTTCAGGTAAGTGTGAGTGCAAGAGAAAAGATGCACGGATTGTTACGTGCTGTAAGCGAGCCCACAATGTAGCATAGATGTAGTTTTAGTGTTGTTTTAATTTGTATTCATAAAGCAAAAGAAATTGAGTATATTGAATTTTTTTTTGCGTAAGGAAAGAACTATTTTATTTTTTTTTACTTAATTTATGTATCCAATTTATTTTTTCAAAAATTAATTAAAGGTAGTTGCGGCTAATTTTTTGTAGGCAACTTGTCACTATTCCATTGAATACTTCCTCAACTTTCATTTAAAATTAATTACATCAAAAAAACAGATACCTGCAGAATCGAGCGGTGGGATCTTAGGCTGTTATACCATGTCCCCAAAAAGTATTTAAGGTTTCCCGATAATGTTAACTGAAGCTGCTTACAAATAAAATATTCAGACAACAATCCACAAGGTAGCTTAAATACTAGTGTTAGAAAAATATTTGACATTACATTCGATGATTATTAAGGTTCATGTTAGGTTTCATTTTTGTGGTAATTGGGATGTAAGAAATTTTCAAAACAAAACTGTAAATGGTAACTTATATTTTTATTAAAAGAGACATGGATTAAATCAGGAGTAAAGAACGTATAGTTACCGAGTACCCATAACCTCCTCATGGCCCGATGACCATCAAAACCGACGAGCAATCTCGTTGCAGTCTTTACAAAATCGCGTTTTCCGCACCGTACACTGATCACCCTCTCATTGGCCCCGTAGAGCACTACAGATCGCACGAAATAATGACCTACCTACTTTTAGCTTTTATTGACCTTGATTTGATTAGTATTGTAACGATCTAGTGAAAATCTTAAAATATCTTCGCCATGTTAACGCCCTTTAGAAGAGTCCATCATATAGTTACAGAGTTTATCTACTTATCTATTATAAACAAAACCTAGTCAGTACATATAAATCGTCATCGTATTCATTAATAAACACACATACACACATCAAAAGTGTCTAGGGATCAACATATGTGTCTAGGAATCAACATATATTTTTGCAATAACTTTTCTCCTGATTGATATTAATTAAAATTTTCTTTAAGAATTCATCAAATAAAGTGTTTTCGTTTGTCACAGTAACGATAAACCAAGTCACCTTTGCATTAATAAAGAAATTTGCCATTTTCCTAATAAAGGGATTTTTGACATTTGAACCACTAACATTAAAGTTCGAAAAAAAGACTGAAATAACAGTTTTCTTTAAAATTTTATTAGGTAACTTAAACAATTAATAATCCGTGTTTCTACCGCGAACACTAACAACACAAGAATCGGTTTGGCATACTCAAAATGAGTTCATCCAAATCACGCTGTGGAATGGCCGCCCATGTTCGTTGCAACGACAAAAAAAGGTCTTCTTGCGACTGGAGACCCTCCATATTCGGCAGAGCTCTTCTCTGTAGCATATCCCATGCATGCTCAATCGGGTTCAAGTCTGGCGACTGAGCAGGCCAGGGCCAAAGCCACATCTCAATCTCAAGAAATCCGCATAAAAATGCTTGATCCCTAGACACTTTTGATGTGTGTATTTCCTATATTAATCTTAATACATCTGAAACAGAGTATTTATTTATACGAAACAAAATTTAAAACCAACAACGTATTGTTCAAAATAATTACTACGTTCCTATACATTGAATGAATTTTCAGTTTTCTATATGTAGGTAGTATATCATTATTTGCTATTATTTTTAAAACAAAAGAAATAAATCCTGTTCGTTACAAAGGTCAAGATATTTGATAACATGACTAAAAACTTTCATCTAATGAGGCACTACGAGATACAGAGGTACGAATACATAAGTACAAATATCGACAAATACACAGATATGTAGATATACATATAAATGTATAGGCTTAAATCTTAACTATTACGTGAATTTGTATGTATGAAACAGAGAAGCTCTGACAAATTGTTTGTTACACTATTATCATCAGTTTAATATTTCAGTCTCACCTAAGGTTGCCTGTAAGAGATTTTACTAAGTGATAAGGCCGCAGTTTTAACATTTTAATTGCTCTACATTTAACATTTTATAATCCCGGTAAAAGTTTGACACACAAATATAGTAAAAAGCACACTAGTATGCAGTTTGTGTATATGCTTGTTATTTCTTCACGCTCAAATTGCTTTACCAATTTTGATACAATTACGTATGGAAGTAGTTATCCCGTAAAAAATTAATGTTCTCAGGGGATGAATAAGCAACCGTGGGTAACATTGCGAGGCGCAGGTAGTTTAAAATGAACATGGACTGGGATTGTTGTTGCACATATCCCAAATTTCACTGAATTATTAGATGATTGGTCCTTTGTTGTCACAGGGTAACTCACTGAAAACGGAATAGAAATCGTTATAATAGATACTCAAAATGATTTTATTAGGGCGTCGTAAGTTTTCTCAGCTTTCTCATTCAGTAACCCGTAGTAGGTGAATCCCTTCTCCCGACTACTGAATTCCTTTCCGTTCTTCCGTTGAAAAAGAACGGAATTCATTTTGATAAATTTAATAAAGATATTATCCATAAAGAAGTCACTCTAGCAGTATTTTAAATACAAGGTTGTTCATCAAAAACCATTAGGTAAGTTATTCATTATTAATGACATGACGTGAGTGGTTTATTACTTGGCGCAGTAAAGTGTGAAGCTATGAAGTTATTAATTATGCACACTAATTGCGTTCAAAACTTGGCCTAATGTGTCTACGAGTTATTTATGTAGTGGTGAACTTGCACGATTGATGTTACTTGCAAATAATGTATGTCAATGATGTAGGTTTTCATTTAGAAGATGGTTTGAAAGTTATTGACTTGACTGATATTAGAAGTAGAGTCATTAGTAAGTCCCTGTACTTCAAATATTTGCACATCTTAGCCTACTTGTAAATGCTGACATTTAACGCGAATTCTTTTTAGTTTACGTCCTCTTATAAACAAGTTAACATCCTCCTTTCACTCTATACTAAATCTCTTTGGTTCTATATAAAACATTGACGTAAAAAAACACTCAGCAGGAGGTTCCTCGTAATATTTACACAACGCTTTCTAGTTTTTTTAGCTATACTTCAAAGTTACTAGTTCAATTAAAACTAAAAAAAACATTAGCTTATGCAACTTTTGAAAAGAGAAATCGAATATGTGTATATAAAATTTAGGTTGCAGCAATTAGTGATAATATTTATAAAACTCCTACGCAATTGACGCAACTACTCGTCACGGTCCATGGTATGCACACACGAGATACTATTATGCGTTATTATCTAAATTTACAATTATATATCTAAAATGGCCCCGATGTCATCACAACCGGCGCTTTGACAACACACTGCGTCGATATGCCGTTGCTTTGCTTTACCCCGACATTCTTTGAAAGACGTAATGTAATATTCTTTTCTTAAAATGGTACAGTGACAGGTGTGCACAGCATACACTTTAAATCTCGCTATGAAAAATGTGCACAGCTCTCAACTGAATTACATTATGCAGGAATGTGTCAAGATGCGACGCGACGTGGCACCACGCGGCGTACACTTTGAGATTCTTTGTGTACGGAATATAAGGAGGTTCGAGAATTCTCCTAGGGTAAACAGAGATGGGCCTCGCTAACCTAAGCTCATGTACTTCACTTGCATATGTTTATTATAACTTATTTTATCTCAGCAAAATATGATTCTCATTGTGCTTAATAAAGTCATAATAATGGCGGTGTGGGTGGGACGGAAGGAAGCCTCGACCCTTCCTGTAGGACAGGGACCGGCGGATACCACCACGAATATGGTTAATATTCGGCCAGCCCGATGACAATAACAGCCCTTCGTTAAAAGTGATATATTAGAATTGTTTACAACTAACTTTTTTAATACTCTGGTCAGTTATTATGGAATAATTTTAATGATATATTTAAATGTGAAAAAAATATATTTTTAAGTTATTCTATAGATCTTTACAAGATTAAAGATCGCCCAAAAATAATAAAGAAGACTTTATTATCTTTGGGCTTAATATAGCATTGTTGCCTCAGGCTTTAAAAACTTTTCAAAATCTGTAAAAAGATAACCCACCAAAAACATAAATGTAAAAAAGGAGAGCCAAGTTCAATACAAAAATTATGTTTGACTGTGGGCTTCGTTGCAAAAAGAATGGAGATGTAAATGAGTGCCAAGTTCTACGCAAAATCCAAATATGTATTTATAGGAACAAAATACAATTTTGAAAAAGTATTAAACTCTATTTCTTTGCTTTATTGGATATCTATAACAATTGCTGTTATTTAAAAATGTGAGATCTTAAAGTGGGTTAGATTTGACTTAGCCAGTTTTCATAACATCAGTCATTTTATAAAGTTATTCAACATATATATTTTAATTCTGATAAAAACTGGCCCAGGCAAATCTAACCTACTTTAAGATCTCACATTTTTAAATAACAGCAATTGTTATAGATATCCAATAAAGCAAAGAAATAGAGTTTAATACTTTTTCATAATTTTTATTTTGTTCCTATAAATACATATTTGGATTTTGCATAGAACTTGGCACTCATTTACATCTCCATTCTTTTTGCAACGAAGCCCACAGCCAAGCATCATTTTTGTATTGAACTTAGCTCTCCTTTTTTACATTTATGTTTTTGGTGGGATATCATTACTTTTTGTAAAGAAAACTAGGCAGGTATTGAGATATAATAATACATATATTGGGATAGTTTCAAATATCTGCTTGTAACGACAGTTCCAACGCTACAATTAAAAAAAAAAAATTTGTATGGGGACCCCCCCTATTTTTTTACTTTTTTTTATCTTTAGATTTTTTCCTACGCTTACACACAATTACCGAGCTGAATTCCAAAGTTCATCCTTCTAGGTCATCTGGAAGTAAGTTAGGTTTAGGTACTATATATATGTCAGTCTGTGCTAAAATTTACGACTTTTTGACCTTCATATCTTTATAACCGTTTGAGCTAGCTTCATGAAATTTGGGCTTCTAGATGTCCTTATGGATATAATTAAACAACTGTAGTTTTATGTGTTTACGTTAAAGAGGTTTTGAGTTATAGAAGGGTCAAAAGTGGCACCAAGTGGTTCGTGTAATATTACACTCGGCGCTGGCTAGCAAGTTCCCTTGCTTGAACTTGGCTTGACACGCTGCCGCGTGTCTAGATATCATGAATGCTCAAAGTACAGCATTGAAAATGTAACTAAACGATTGCCGTTTCGTTTAGGTAGATAGAACTAAATTTACAACTTACCTAAAATATCGGCTTAAAGCAGCTCCCTATTACGGCTCTGATAAATTACCATCTAGATTTAGCTACCATAGTGAATTAGCAAAGTCAAAGTTTTGTAATATGCTTATCATTTTCATTTAAAGCATTGTTGGTAACAAGCTAAACGAAACTCATTGTTGAAACTTTAGGTTCAATGGAACAAAACAATGCTTTTAGCGAATCTCGAATCGGCTTTTGTTCAATTAATTTTATATTTGAATAATTTAATCTTTGTTTTAATTTGACTATGAAGACTTACTATTTATTTTAAACATCATTGAGATTATTGTATGCGGGTGTTTGATTAATTTGCATGATATCGTAATTTATACAGGTCAATGAATTGTGTCAGATATTTTTATCGGATCGACGCCCACGTTAATTGTACGGAATCAGGTTTTTTCAATATTGCTTTTGGATAACACTTACGTAATATTAATATTATGACCTTTAAAAGCAAAACGATGTGTGCCTTATTTTAGCTATCACATACTAGCCTTATGTGTGTGTGAAAATTTGCATTATTTTTCGGAATTTTAGGCGTCAAATTGTTTGGAGTGACTTTTTTCTTAGCATTCAATTAATGAGTGAGTAAATTATCATACTAAGCTGATCATAAGTTCGTTATACATTTGACCTATGTTTGTTGGTATACACATCCGTATGTTTTTACATACACTAATTTGTAGGTATATCCCCGAAGAGCCAGCGTGATAGTAAACTACAACTTTCGAAGCTCCTTTCGAAGGAGAAGCTTAGTTCTAGCAATTGACTAATAAAAGCTGTAAAGCTCTTGATGAATTGTATTACTTAAAACATAAATCTAACAGAAATGGTCTGTGGCGTACGGCTATGTATCATTCTATAAGTAAGTTTATACATGTTAATTACAGCACAAGTAAAAACCAAATTGAATATAAATAAATGAACCTTGTAATCCAAATTTTATTTTCAATATTTATTTAACATTTGCGTGAATAAATTTATTTAGAAAATAGGAAGTTTGTAGTTATTTATAAGTAGTAAATAATTGCAAATCGTGCTTCCTTGTTAGATTTAATTTATAAAATTAAATTGTCGGATTTGACCGATGTTTTACATAAGAATACTTAAAGTATTTACTTAAATCATCAAGATGAACAAACAATAATGTAAAGATTTAGTGTTTATTTATTTTATTTGGTTCAAGAAATAAATGTTGGCAGACATAAAACAGTTTAAATAGACGCCACGGCGAGATTACATAATATATCGTGATTAAATTACAGTTTTGTGTTTAAGTAATCACCCTGAATATATATTTATTGTCAAGAAAGAATTTCAATTGTGTGCTATGTGATTCTGAATATAATTTTCCTCAAATTTAAATGGGACGAATTTTGACGAATTAATGGTTAACACATAGTGAAGATAAAAAAGCGTAACATCTTCACATATACATTATATGTCCTTTAAAATATCATTTTACTCCTTTCTCAAGTCAGTTAAAAATAATATAAAAAGTCAGCTTTTTAAATAGAGTTATCCCTATCACGCTTATTTTTATTTTGTTATTCTTTTAAATAAGAATGAAAATAAACGCTTTGCGTTATAACACTGAAGTCTTAGATCAAACGGAATTCTTAGGAAATTTCCAGCATCACAACCTTCAGTAACATAAATATTCCATTACGGAAATCTACAATATAATTAGATGTTTTGATACTTGAGTTATTTGACAAAGTTATTCTTAGTATTTTTTTTTGGTAAGTAGGTAGGTACAGTTAAACTTTATATTCCAGTGCCTATTTATGTACCACGTTTGCGCAAATAAGATTATATTATTATTATAATGATTGATGACTTGTTTTAACTCGGATTCATACAAACAAATTGTAACGGAACTCTAAACATCCAGAAGTATGTCCCTTCGTACCGCCACTTCTCATAGGAAATTCCACCAAAAACTCGTTGATATTTTACTCACAATGATCTAATTTACCATTCGGTCTAAACGTCAAAACAACACACCTTTTTAAGGGTCTTACAAGTGGAGGCGATCGGTTACCAACAAAACTAGAGACTAATTGAATTAGGTGGCCCTTCTGTTCCGGGGGACGGCCCACGATATCCCTTAGCGGAAAAAAGTACCATTTATTATCGAATACAACCACTGGTTGGAACGGGGAATTATAGGGGACCAGTAATTCGATGGGTTTTGGATTTCTTTGTTTGTCAAGATGGATAGATCGCTTGCGTTTTCCGTGGCCTTTTTCTTTAATTTATATTGTCCTTCGGATTCGTGGTTCTTGTTTATCTATTTATCTCGTGCCTTCAGATATTTTTATTGTGCCTTTTGGCGTATTTGGTAATTCTATTGTAATTCATATTAGATTTAAAGAATGTTAAGGAATAATGAAGTAAAAATATTCATTTCTCAAAATATAAAATGCTATGAAAAATAAAATACACAATTATAAACCAAGATCAAAGTATGATTTTGTGATTTGGTTTTATTACTTATGTGTAACTTGACAACTATGTATTAACAATTATCGCAACTCAGTACACAGTACATTTTATTCGTCAAGTATACAATAAATACAATAGAAATAAGTTTCTTTATTTCTTTATAAATTACTAGCTGTTGCCCGCAGCTCCGCCCGCGTGTATGTCGGTTATCGCGGCAATAGTAGCATATGTGTTATTCTGATGGAAAACTATATTACTGTACACTTTCATTCAAATCCAGTATCAAGTTCAGTAGTTTTTGCGTGAACGAGTAACAAACACACACACACATCATTATAAACTTTCCCATTTATAATATTGGTAGGATTTTTGTTAAAAGATTGACTGGACTGTATAATGATTAGTTTTTTTCCTTTCAACAACATATGAATTTCACATGTCTAAAAAGATTAAATTAGTTACTATATACTTATATTTAGCAAGTAGGTACACAAATGGTCTGAAGTAATTGAAATCCACTAAGTATGAACACCGTATTGTTGCGATAACAATAAGTACTTGGCAAAATTTATTCTAGACGAAGTAAAAGGACCTCAGTCAAGTAGTGTAACTACATGAAGTCTGAATACTTTTTCAGATGCAATGGGGACATAATCACCACATGTGTCAGCCATAAGGCGACCTTGAACACTTACGCAAGTGACGAATAAATTCAAAGTGATAGTATCATTATAATTAGCACCTATGGTTAAAAATAATATAAATAATTTTAGGTATCATAACAACAAGACAGGGTACGGATATTTATTTTGCAACACAATCTGTTTGCAATCGGTAACTAAAGAGTCTTGTCTATAAACCCAGTTCCTCTTTGTACCTAAACAAAAATAATGACCATAGATATCCTTGACGTAAAACTACCGCAATATCTTTGTACAATCGTGGATCGTCGCAACCTTTGTATTCCGTTCAAAGCGGTGCACAGTGTTGCGAATAAGCGAATTCGTCTATGTAAACTTACGCCTTACGCTTTTAAATCTGGGAAACACAAACGGGAAGGTTAAATACGTGCATCAAGCTCGTCAGGCATTCCTCCAGGTTTCACGGGAATTAAATTGACCTAATTTTCATTTGACCTCCTTTGTGGAGTTGAGAACAGGTCTGATGGAACGTGAGAAAGTAGGTTTCATTTCTTGTAGATGTCGCGATTAGTAGCTGTATTATAATTGGGGTAAATCATGTATGGAATTTTTACAAAAGCATTACCGCACCTCTACTAAATCTTTTTAACCCCCGACGCAAAAAGAGGGGTGTTATATGTTTGACGTATCGGTCTGTCTGTCTGTTTGTTTGTCTGTCTGTTTGTCTGTCTGTCTGTTTGTTTGTCTGTCTGTCTGTCTGTTTGTCTGTCTGTCTGTCTGTGGCACCGTAGCTCGCGAACGGATGAAGCGATTTCAATTTAGTTTTTTTTGTATGAAAGGTGAGTTACGTGCGAGTGTTCTTAGACATGTTTCATCAAAATCGGTTTAGTCGTTTTAAAGTTATGGGGGTGAAAGTGGGGAAGAATAACAGAATGTCTGCAAAAATATAATTGGCGTATGATTACTCGATTAAGTGCTTGAATAGGTGGTTTTTTAAATTTTGAATTTAATGTTTTATAGGTTGTCTCCAAATTAGGGGGCTTTGCACTTTAATCTTTAAAATTGTCGGTTTCACTCCATTAAAATATACATATAAAGCACCTTGAATCACTTCGTCTATTGGTGAAAACGCAATGATATTTTAAAACCATAGATATGTTACGTACGTATTAATTTGCGGCGAAATCTGTGCCGTGCCGGCCGCCGCCGTGCTGTCAAACTGTGCTGTAAAAGTGCTTGCATTGGATAAATTTCACTGATGAATAGTACAAAAGATACGTAGCAACACGTAAGAGAAAAAGATAGCTATATTTCACATTACAAATGTATTATTTAATTTCATTGTGTACTGTAATTGCGAGATAAGTCAATTGGATGGTATTCGAGTCTTCACTTTTCGGGCACTGATAACATATCTGTTTTTTTAAATATAATATCAATGTGAAAACGGCATTAAAATCTGCGGTGTAGTTGGATCTAACCGCACAAGAACGAAACACGACTTCATTTTCTAAGCTGATTTATTTATATTTTTGATTGAATGCCCTAATCTCATTGTTGGATAGCCCATTTATGAAGAGAGGCTGTAAGCTATATAAAATAACTTTATGACTATGAGGAACTATGCATAAAAAAAAAACGTTGCAAAAACAGAAAAAAAAATGTTCCTTTTCACGAAGTTGCGTGGGTCAACTAATTGTAATATTTAAGTTACTGGTTTATGTACTAATACTATAACCACAAATGTAAATCAAAGCTCCAAGTGGCCCACTAATATTAATGAGATTTGGAACGAGGAACTTCGGCGTGACAACGTATATATCTCTTTTCTCTGAATCGTACTCAATTAAAAATTAAATGATTTAAACTTTTAATTAAATAACTTTGCCTGTACCGATTTTGTTTTGAAAAATTGTTTTAATATACGGATCTCTGTGGGCTTATTACTTGTAAATCATGTTTGATCTTATTATATTATATTCACGAATATTTATAACAAGCTAATTTTGTTCTTAACCATCATAAAAAATATTGTGTTTGGACATTCTGCTTCAGACAGTTCGACAGGAGATTGTTTGGGAAAAACATTAACTTAATTGCTTTTTAACTCAGATCAAATAAAAAAGGTAGATAACGCACCGCATTGTTCTTGTTCAAGCAAACAAAGTGCTCGTAGTTCCAAGTAAACACACGCGTTACGCACTACCTATGCTATAAACTGTGTGTTTTAAACTACGACCATTTTTTCTGCTGCAACAAGAACAAGGCGGTGTGTTATCTACCTTTTTTATTTGATCTGAATTTTTTAACATTAACTTTATTGCAGCTTGGTTTCTGTAAAAACAAATGCACAAATGCCAATCTATATTAAACTAGCTGACTCGGCGAACTTCGTACCGCCATATGTCTCAGCTTCCCACAGGCAGTGTACAGTCGCGGACCAAAAAAATTACTTTTCCTGTTATCTTTTATTTTTTCTTGTACACAAACCTTCTCCTAACAATAAAGAACACATAAAAAAGAATTATTTAATTTGGTGCAGCCGATCGGAAGTTATGCGGGTACATAGATTTTGGCGATTCATTTATACATATAGATTTATTACACACACTATCATACTATGATTTGATTGCTTCGTTATTAAACCAATAAAATCGAATGTAACAAGAATCATTCTTCCAATATTCCCTATTCGTTCCACTGAGTAATATTCACGTGTATAGTTTATTTGTAATTTATTTTAGACATCTGACGCACAACGCCTTCTAGCGTCAAACTAAGCAGAGCTTGTTCTTATAAAGCTAGATTGACTGATAGGATATTTATATACTTTTTTTGTAGATTCATACATAGAAAACATCCCAACTTTTTTTTATGGAATAAGGGGCAAACGAGCGGACGAATCGCCTGATGGTCAGCGATTACCCTGCAACACCAGAGGCGTTACAAGTGCATTTCCGACCTTTGGGGGATGGGGAGAGGGATAAGGGGAGGGGTTGTGGTATGGGCCTACGGTATCCCCACTCACTCAGTGAAACACAGCGCAGGCGCTGTTTCACACAGGTTTTCTGTGAGGCAGTGGTATCACTCCGGTCGAGCCGGCCCATGCATTGGCATGCATGCCGAAACGTGGCTCTCCCACGGTAACTCCGAAAGATATATTTGTATAGTTGTTTATTAATTAATTAATTACCTACCATAGCTAATAAAGTTACTCGTCAAGTCCTTATTGTTAAAGTAGAGCTTCATGCTTCCAATTTCGTGTGAACCATCAGTTGTTCTATATAGGTACTTAATGTGTTTGTCTTTGATGAAACACGGAAACAATTGCAATCAATTATAATGCGAAGGTGGCACGTCAACTTGTAATTTAAGTTTTTTTATGTAAAGAGTAACCTTCTGCATGTTGGAATTGTTTGACATGATACTTAGAGAGTGATATGGTTTTTAGCCATTTTATACACTCACACTTTCCATACAGGGTTAGCAAAAAATAAAAACTCAGTTTGACAACAAAAGATACTACTAACTTTTACTGCAGGAGAGCCAAGCTTCGGCATGAATGGGCCGGCTCGACCGAAGTGATACCATGGCCTCACAGAAAACCGATGTGAAACAGCGCTTGCGTTGTGTTTCACCGAGTGAGGGAGGATACCGGTGACCCATATCCTAACCCCTCCCCCCATCCCCCAAAAGTCGGCAACGCACTTGTGATGCTTCTGGGGGTGTCTATAGGCCGCGGTAATCGCTTACCAATAGGCGATAAGTCTGCTCGTTTGCATTCCAATAATTCCATAAAAAAGAAAACTCTAGCCCAGAGACTAGTTACTTGCTTTTTTCCTTACTTGGCTTTTCTATAAATTTTCTTTATTTAACCTTTTAAATAAACATGTCAGTTTTAAGTAGTTTATTACACTGTCAATTGCATGACATGAATCTAGTTAGACTAGGTTCTGCGTTATCGTCTCCTAATCTGTCTTCCTACTAATTTTCTATCTCTCTCTGTCGTCACTACGTCCTTTAATAAGCTATGTATCGATTATAATCTACATTTGCCTTAGGTAACTGTAACAATTAAGGCACCTGCTGTTTCAGTAGAACTCCCATCTTGGTCAAAGTTCAAATCAATATGTATAAACGCAGCGCAGCGTGTGGTTGATCAAGCGACCACACTGTAACTATTATGGACCACACAATAACTAGATATTCAATAATCGTTTTCACACTACTCAGACTAGGAATATGCGTAAGATCCTCCTGATCTTTAACGGTATTTCCAAAAGTATGTATTTTAATTTTTAGGGTTCCGTGCCAAAGGCAAAAAACGGAACCCTTATAGATTCGTCATGTCTGTCTGTCTGTCCGTATGTCACAACCACTTTTTACCGAAACTATAATAACTATACTTTTTAAACTTGGTAAGTACATGTATTCTGTGAACCGCATTGAGATTTTCACACAAAAATAAAAAATACCCCCCATACTTAAAACTGAAACTATAAAAAAATTTTTCATCAACCCCATCTGTGCGGGGTATCTATGGATAGTTCTTCGAAAATGATATTGAGGTTTCTAATATCATTTTTTTCTAAACTGAATAGTTTGCGTGAGAGACACTTCCAAAGTGGTAAAATGTGCCCCCTCGAACTTCTAAAATAAGAGAATGATAAAACTAAAAAAATATATGGTGTACATTACTATTATTATTATTAAAACATCGATCAAAGTTACAACCAACTTCAAGAACTGAAGTCTCGGTTTAACTTCCTACTTGACTCACATCCTAAATCATTGAGATCGTCAGAGAATTTGAAATTGAAAATGCCAGGACATACAACCAAATTTCTCGACCATTCCTTCTCTGTACAAGCAGTTCGCCTATGGAACGCCCTACCAGTCGTAATAAGACGTGCGAAAACATTAACTGCCTGTAAGAGACTGGTAAAGGAATATTACCTGAGAGACGTCAATGTCCCATAGCTTGTTATATTGCATGGAATGTCTGTAGGCTTGTTTTACTCATCTTATTGTATGTATTGACTTGGTCCCTCACACTACGTGTTGCTATTATTTTATGTAATGTGTAAACTCTATTTTACTTTCCTTTCCACCAAAAATACACCAGGCACTACCATATACTTTTTCATCCCTCTTCTTTCCATCCCATGGTTGCCTGTAAGATATTGCCTTGGAGCTATAAGGCCGCCACTTGTACATACTTCATATTAGTTTTAAGTTTACCTTGTAATTTCATAAGCTGGTGTACAATAAAGATATTTATTATTATTCAAGAACGTTTATATTATGTTACTTGCTGCTTCGGAACCCTTCATGGGCGAGTCCGACTCGCACTTGGCCGCTTTTTTTTATTCCCATAACAAAGGAATGTATTATTTTTAAGTATACTACCTGAATAAGTTGTATTTACTAAAATATTGTCACGAGTGACCTAAAAGTTGTAACAGTTGTTTTTTTTTTCTAACTTTTAGGAGTGACAATAATTTTGAAGAGTATTATAACAGTATTGCTCAATATAATTTATGAAACAAAATCAAGAGATTCTACTATTATTTTATTGGTGTCGTACAACACTGGGGTCAAATCAATCTTCTATAATAATCGTATGTCATTTTAATAAACTAGTTGTACTAAACGAAATCGCGTGTCCCACCTTCATTCGCGTTTTCGTGACGAAACACATTACACACACACATCTGTAAATATTCCTCTTTTAACGCTGATTTTAAAATTATAAATTACCTACCCTGCCGATAATGAAATTTAACAAGCGTATATGACAAATATTTATGTATTCATAGTAAGTAATTAACTAAGTGTATGTATTTTTTTTGTAAAAATGGCGTCCAGCGTTCCGCATATAACAGAGCACACTTGTTTTATAAATGGTGTTTTAGAGATTGTAAGATCATTGTGAATATTAGATATACATACAATTTCTTAATTTGAATGTAATAATATCTAAGAGAATATTAAATATTCTCTGAGGACAGGTCTCTTAAGACATAATAAGGTAATTTTTCCTGAAGCACCTGTCTTAAATATACTCTTAGATCTTCGATAAATGTAGCATTATTTTTTAAATGTTTTGTATATTTGACACCGTAAATAATCGCTCTGTTGTATGTGCGCCGCTGAGCCAGTCAGCCTGTGACCACGGCCAGTGCAACCTGGTCGAAACGTCAGGCAAATCAGAGGATGTAATACCTTTAAATAAGTGATCGCGTTAATTCCCGTAAAAATAAAAAAAAAATTATTATTAGATCATGGAACGCGAAAGTTTAAAAGTTAGTGTTGTATATGTTCAAAATAATAGGTCTTACCTATGAAATTGCCGTTTTGTATGCAATAAGTGAAAGTACTTATTTTTTCAAACTTTTTTATTTCTGTTATTCGAAGTAATCACCCATGCAATCGACGCATCTTTGCCAACGCATTGGCAGTTTATTGATGCCCTTCTTGTAAAAATCTGCTGGACGGGAGGCAACAAACTCTTCAAAGGCATTTTGTACTGCCTCTCGGGAATTGAATTTTTTACCCACTAAAAAGTTGTCTAAATTTTGGAAAAAGTAATAGTCGGTAGGTGCAAGGTCTGGTGAGTATGGCGGATGAGGGAGAGCTTCCAACCCTAGCACTTGCAGCAGCTTCACGACAACGCGCGACCCCATACTGCGCAACAGACAGTCTCCAAGCTGCAAGAGCTGGGGTTAAACTGCCAATGCGTTGGCAAAGATGCGTCGATTGCATGGGTGATTACTTCGAATAACAGAAATAAAAAAGTTTAAAAAAATAAGTACTTTCACTTATTGCATACAAAACGGCAATTTCATAGGTAAAGACCTATTACTATTCCAATATCAACACATACTTCACCTTACTAACCGAACTACGAATTAATCATTGACGTATGTGAAATATAAAAAGTTCTAATCAAAATCCGAAAAAGCTGGCATCCGTATTTGATATTGGTTGCTTCCTCGTGGTAAGTACACAGGTTTCCCGATAATCAAGGTATTGAGAGACTGCACTCATCCGCGCTTTGCAATACATTCGTTATTTTACCCCACCGTACCCCTGTATTTTTACTGATGTTTGCTATTTACATTGAACGCACTTCAGATTGGTCGAATGTGTATCCATTGTAGGGCTGCACCGTCTATTTATTTAACGTAGTTTTCGACCAACAACAGATTTTTAGGCTTGACTAATGTAGTTCTGTGAGATTTTTCATGGTTTTTAAAATGTAAATCAAAGTGGTCCATACAAAATTATTTTGCATTGTATAAACTGCGGTGATACCATCGAACAATATGAATATCAATATAATTAGAATAAATTTTTGCTAAAGAAATTTAAGGATCTTCATTTATCAATAATCGTGACAACTGGATCCATTAGTTAGTATGTATGAAGATCGGTATTTCTATGTCATCTTTAACACGACGTTGCCTCTTGTTTGTTTTTAATATTCTCTTTTCACTCTCACGGTTTGCACAGAAAGAACAAAGGCATGGGGCTAAAATGCCTCTGTATACGACATTATAAACTGCATAAACCTTCATGAGTATCACTGTTTTTTCCTACAATAAAATACTCTCTAAGTTCCGATCTAGGCTATAAGAGCACAAAGAAACGGTTGAGTTCTATCTTGTCTCTGTTTCTGAAAAAAATTTCACTATGGGAATATGAGTGCATCGTTATGTGGTTTGCCGTTCTTTTTAGGACTAATAATGACCTAGGAACTACACACATTGTTGCTCCATACACATTTAAATCAAATGAACCTATTTAAGATTAAAATTTGTCAAAGATCCCTTCGAAGAAAATAAATTAATAATTAAATAAAAGAAATCGGATTTTTAGATCTCTCAATCTATGAACTGAGCAGTATTCACGCTTTAAAAAGCCATTGACTTCGAGGTGAAAATAAACTCCTTATCATTCAACTGTACTTACTTACTACTTTTACTGTACTTCTCCCGTTCCACCACTACTGTCTTCCTATCATCAAAAATAAATATTCTAATGACATTGAAACATAAAGAAATCATTATTCATCCTAAGCTGCAACCCTATTATCCAATGAATATTCACAGAATACATCCAGTATTTATGTTTGGCTCGAAGTGTACATTTGGGATTGCACAAGGTAGCGTACACATCAAGCCTCGATGGAAATAAGCGTAATGTTGTTTTTTCTATGAGTATCAATAAAATACGTATAAATTGATTCGAGCCATTCGAGGTACCGATATAGTCATCCAATTGTTAATTAGTTGTCATTTTATCATTTTTCAACACAAAGTTGTAGTATAATAAATTAAAAAACTATCAACATTTTCGTGGAAGTTGATCAAAACGTTTTTGTCTGGAACTACAAATTACTTTATAAAATTAGGCTAAACTAACAAAACTTTTATCATTATTTGTACGAGTTTTGCATCCATAATTATGCGATAAAATACATAAAGTACAAAGTTGTTTCGTGTTTATACTTGAATTATTCCAGCACGCTATGTTTTTCGGAAATCGTTTCTAACAACAGACTATAGTAATGTGAAAATAAGTTTTTTGAAGTTACTTGACACATTTAGAATATAGATATGGGTTTTGCGGTATACATTTTCCACAAAGTTTTTACAATTTGTTTTACCAAGTGCTAAAAATCTTGCATTTACGGTTGTAAAACTAATGTACCTATGTAATTCTCCTCGATTTATTTTACGAGACCTCGGGATATTTTTACTTTCAATGTTCCCCCTTTCTGGGCACCTTATAATGTGATATTCCTTTATTTTATTTCCCGGCGGATGGGCGCGCGCTTGTGGCTCGGCGGGAGGAAACAAAGCCATTTCCTAGCCGTCGCCAATCCGTGGCCACTAGAGACGAGACTATACACGTCACCCTCTCCCGCCACGACCTGACATGTGACGTCTTACGTTATTAAATCTCGGTGTTTTATTTATTTGTTTTGTATCTTTTTGTACTTTTCTCTGTTGCCTTACCTGTTTAGTAGCAATTTGATTCAGTGCGAGTTACGAAAAAATACTGCAAGTTCATGAATATCACACCAATATTATAAAGGCAAAAGTTTGTGAGTGTGTATGTTTGTTACTTTTTCACGCAAAAACTACTAGACGGATTTGGATGTAACTTTACGGTAATATAGCTTATACATCAGAATAACACATAGGCTACTGTTTACCACGATAGTTTAAATATATATAAGTGTATAATCATGGTTTGAATTTATGTGATTCTTCTACTGCCATCCAAAAATAGTATCACTTTTCCACTAAAAAGATAGTAAATCTTTTTAAATAAGTAAATATCCCACCAAAAACATTTTCATGCAAAATGTTGCCAAGACGACTGCATATGGCTTACCCTGTGAAAAAGATATCAGATCTCATGTAGAGCCAAGGTTCCGAATCTACACGCCCTAACTCTACCAACCCTAATTTCGTAAACTTTACATCTCAGTAAAAATGTATGGCTTCGCCGTTTCGCTACCATACCATCACGAAGGGGAAACGAACGCCTTTTGTGTTTGCAAATATCTAGTTCCTGAAGTAATGTGTTATACGAATATTTAGTTTCTGAAGTTACGAAACAGCCAAGCCATACATTTTTACTGAGATGTAGAGTTTACGAAGTTCGGGTTGGTAGATTTAGGGCGTGTAGATTCAGAACCTTGGCTCTACATGAGATCTGATATCTTTTTCATAGGGTAAGCTATATGCAGTCGTCTTGGCAACATTTTACATGAAAATGTTTTTGGTGGGATTTCATTTCTTTTTGTAAGTTGCTTGAGGCAGTTTTTTTTCTTTTTTTGGGCTGTATTTCTTGTACATCTGCTTTCTTCTTTCGAAAAACTCCAAAAATAAAACCTTTAGCATAAACGTTTGTGAAAGTCTCATACAAACTTCCACCCCCCAAATTTGGGGGTTGGGGGCAAAAGTAATAGGTTTATAAATTTTTCTGTTGTTTGTATACTAAACTTAGTTTACATACCAAATTTCAGCTTTCTAGCACTTCAGGAAATACCCTAACAGTTTTGATGATCATCAGTGTGTCAGTGACGAAATCGGTGTTTTTTAGGTATCAATAAAATCTAAAGTATCAGGGCTATGCGATTGAAACTTTGTATGTTTCATTAGTCTATTGGTAACATCATACCCTGAGAATTTGAACGATCTGGTATATCGGGAACCAAAGTTATGAGGGTTCAAAAAAACGACGTAACACTTCGAGAAAAGTTAGGTAGTGCCCTTGCGCTTCGCTTGGCTCGTCTTGGCGGGGCACGACCGTGCCCCCAGATAAATCAGTTTAGTATTTATGTATTCAATCGTGTTATTTTTTATAAATTTATTTAGTTTATTGCGGCATAACATATACGTGCAATATTGTATATATATCGCTGCTGAATATTTTAGTTGCTTTTATTAAACATTAGTGGCAACAATGTAACTTAGTGATATAAATTATTTAAAGAAGAAAATACATGTTAACATGCCATATTGCCATAATTCTCATAAAAAGAGCTAGTATTTCATAGGGACAAGAAATTATGAACCCCAATTGGTAAGAAACAAAAAAAATATGTAGCAATATTTTGTAAGTGTTGCATTGAAAGTCGTTGTGTCGTTGTCCCTTAACGTATTATATCCCAAGCAGGGACGAGCTGTCTAAGACGTGTCGATTTAGCATTCCGACTGAATTTGACATTCGCAATGTTTATTGCCATCCCATTCGGCGGGCTTCTTTGTGCGAATCTTTTTGTGGTATAATTTATCTAATTTGGAACAAAGCGGATTATATGCGGGGATGTTCACTCAATTCACGCTAGAGGCAGTCTTGAATTTTTATTAGAAGATTTTTTGTTTTTCAGTTTTGTAGCGAATGTTAAGAAACCTGGCTTCAAAATTTCTTTGTCAGCTTTCTCCTTTGTATTCAGGATCATATTTTAAAATATTTAATACATTATTCTGCATCTGACATAAAATTTCAGATCTTTTTTTGTAATCTTTATATAAATACAAAATCTAATTTCGTAAAGTCTGTTAGGATATAAATTTAGGTATATCAGAGATAAAAGGGACTCTATTGATGTAAAAAAACGTGAATCGACGAGGATGGGATTCGAACCCACGCGTGCAGAGCACATTGGATTAGCAGTCCAACGCCTTAACCACTCGGCCACCTC
This sequence comes from Diaphora mendica, assembly GCA_949125395.1. Classification (NCBI taxonomy): domain Eukaryota; kingdom Metazoa; phylum Arthropoda; class Insecta; order Lepidoptera; family Erebidae; genus Diaphora; species Diaphora mendica. The sequence continues at coordinate 18,691,712 of OX421313.1, read as the reverse complement.
GTCATGTCGAAAACTTGTTGAAATAACAATATCATTTCATACCTACCTACCTACTTATTTTCTCACGATCTTTAAAATACCTCACAGCATTAAGTTATTCTTACATGCCATAAAGCCGCGCTTCGTAGTGGACGACATGGTATTTAATATTTCAATAGCAACATTGAAATTGAAATGCATCGTATTTAATGGTGAGACCATTCAACTTCAATTGCTATTTCGCAATAATATTGCAGTGAGGGCTATAGTGTGGACTACTGATGTAATAAATATTTTAATTCACCCATGTATTTAAGCAGAAGAAGCAGAAGATACAAGTAGAATAATAATACAACAGTAAATACTTCTTACTTTCTTAGATACAAAAGAGTTTATTTCCATCTTGGATGTAATGTGTATTCTCTTGTAAGAAGTAAGAAATAAGTAGAAAAGTCTTATCAAGTTCTAATATCTTTGTTAATTTAATAAACCGAAATTGTTACATAGTGTTGTTATACTCACTAAACTCACATAATAAGTTTATGTATTTTTATGTAGCGGAATTTAATTATAGTCTACATGTAAGTCTGTACGGAACCCTCGGTGGGCCACTCAGTCTCGTACTTTTCCAATTTTTGTTTATATTGAACAGATCAATAGCGTCAAGTGTATGCATAAATAAACATGTGATTCGTACGAAGAAAGAAATGTAAATAAGGCAACAATAACACTATGACATCGACCACTTCTACATATGTGTAAGAATATAACGTTTCGAATGGAACCAGTATGACCGTTTCTAAAACCGAGCATAAAGCCTCTGGATTTGTTCGAAGCGCTCATCCTAATACAGCATGCACCTGGACCCATTCCATTTATGCACCCTCAAACTTGTACAATTGATGCATGTGTTCCAGGATTTACAGAAGCAAAGCACCGAAGTAGTCTTTAGTAGAAAATAGTTTCACAAATGTTGTCTGTATTTCTTCCCATTTAAATGTGTGAGTTCTATTGCTAAAGGTCTTTTGACACAGCGGATGTCAGGAGTTTGACACATTACTTGTAACAATAGTTATAATTGTTACAAGTGATGTGTCAAACTTTTGATCTGAAGTTATCCATACCTAACCTGACTTATTTTGACAGGCTTGTAAAGGTGGTGGCCCTAAATCCAAGGAATTTGGGAAATTTGTTTTGTTTAAAACTTCGACTTGATGTTAATACATGTCTAATATTAATTATAATATTCATTTAATTCAGACCATAGAAGCATATTTGCATAGTCCATATTTGGAGCATGTATACAATTGCATAATTACAAATTAAATGAAATTAAAACATATAAAAGAAAATTAACATTAAAAACTTAGAGTCCATATCCAAAATAAAATCAAAATCAAAGTTATATTAAAAACAAAAATAAAATTACAATATAATCAAAAACAATCAAAATTAAAACTCATTAAAATCAAAAATAAAATAATAAATTTATCCGATGTAAATGACTGAAATATCTCGATGTTATATCTGGAATAAGAGCTTAATGTAGCTCCAAATATGAACCGTAACCGTCACCTTTTTTTTAATTTTTATGTATAGCCCGCCAAAATGACTCTACTCTGCCTGATGGAAAGCATAAGCAGAGTCCAAGAGTGGTGGTCACCATACTCATTGCGAATGCAGACAATGCATTTTGAAAACTGGTACCACAAGTTCCTATAATTCTAGAGTAATAATTATTCTATTACATAATATGTAATAGAATATATTTATTGCGATTTCTAGTCTAAAAAGTCGAAAATTTACGATCGATGATTGACGACTATTTTTATTAGCCCTCCTTGTTAAAAATTAATCGTTTTCCTTTGTTCAAAAAAGTGACTGTAATTTAACTTAGGTTGATACTAATTCAAGATTCCTCAAGATCATTGTTTCTACCTGGATAGTTTTACAAGTTCATTCTGTCACTTCAAAAATAATAAGCTTCTAATTTGAAACACAAACATATTTAATCAAAAGCGTGTACCCAAGCCGACTCATAATATAATGAATTTATCTAGCGAGTTTAATTTAAGCAAAAGTGAGCTCTATCTGAATACATTGTTTCCGTCGCGTTGGCCGGGCGCTCATTAAGTATTATAACTTAAACGTCACAGTGGTGCCGACCCATGTAGCAAATTGTGCTCGTAGAATTAATTCAGCTTACATAGAAGCCATAACAATAACTGGATATCATTATTATTCGCGCGGGGGCAGGGTTGCCACTCCCTAGGAAATGAATATTCCATTCCTAATGGACCTGTACTTTCTTTCATTAAAACTTACATTATGTGCCCCACTCCGCTCTTGAATAATTACAACACTTCTTCGGAATTTGAATGAGCCGACGCGTAGGTAATGAATCGAGAATTTCATAGCAATCGTTGCTGTTTGTTTTCTGAATAATTCATCTTGCTCTTATCGTTGCACAAACTCTGGAATAAAAACAGGGTTTTAAACTAGATAAGCTAATATGCCATAGTATTAAAAAAAATTGTCAGTCATAAGAACTGCCGATAGAAGCGAAATCTTAAATTATCAACGTCAAACATTAGCATGTCGGTGACGCGTACCTATAAGATTTTCAAAGAAGTTTTCACTTCAAAAACTATTATATGTGTATTACAAAACGTGATATGATTTTCATGTTAGAAAATTACTGCTTGAGTTATGGGTATGTTGCCTATGGTCGCAATTAGCCACTCGCAAATATGTCTGGTTTTTCATAACAAGGAACAAAAATATTTGCCTGTTTCTTATTTTACCATATCTGGAAAACACGATTGTCTTGTAAGTCATCATTCTTCTAGCTAGTTAGAACACACACGTAGGCTTACATATCGGCAAAATAAACTCCTTATCTTTTCTTGATACTTTTACTAGTAGATCTATCTTGAAAGTAGCAAATCATATGTGTTGTGTAGTTTACTACGTTTCTTCAAAAAGCTTCAACAGCGATATATGAGCCACATTTGAAGCGTTTTCAGTCACGTATAGCAAATAACGTATCGTGTTCAAAGATTGTAATAGTGCTTCCGTAGTGACTGATTGCTTGCACGTACCAGCTACATATATCTGAAAGTTCGTTGCTGCAAATCTTTTAGCTATTAAATAACTATCTACTCCAGGAGTTCATGTAGGTAATTTGGTAGTTTGATACGCAATTTGTGTTTTAGGATTACTTAAACGCAAATAAATAACCTTACATAATGGATTTTATGGTGACCTCAGCTCAGACATTCATTAGGATATGGTTTGGGTTTTAGTTGGAAAATTAAAATTCTGTACCTGGAAAAAGCCCTTTAAGTTGCAATTTTCGGATTCTGATATTCAATTTTGTATATCTCTGTACTTTTTGTTATTCTGCATTTATCTCAACTTGCCTTATTAAAATTTTCTTCTGCAGGAACGTTATTTCTTCCAATTTTCATTTTATTTAAAGATCAAGATAAAATTTAATTACGTTATACTCTTCTCCTTACTCATTAAGAGATATGAGGCAACATTATCTAAACAATCTGGTATTCGCTAGTTATTCCATTAAAACTTCATAAGCCTAAAAAATCTGTTGTATTATTCTCGATATTTCCCCATAACAAGAGCTCGTTTGTTTTTACAGCCTTAGAGGCTCCAAGTTAACAAATACAGTAGACAATAAGAATACATTTGTTTGACTTAAGTTTTCCGTAAATGTGTAACTATGTGAATGAAAAAGAAACTTGTCGAACTAAAATTTTAAAGTTTACTAGGAAACTGGGTCTTTGTGGTCTGTGTAGAACAGTTTGTAGTCTTGTATACATTCGCAAGCGAAGAGAAGCAATGTCTTCTAGCATAGTGTAGAACTTTGTATTTAAATCGTGCACAGTTTGAAACAAGGAAATGTGCATTTCTCAGTTGTATGTGGCAAATGTCTATGTCTAGGTAATATTATCACACTGGGTATATTTATTCTTGTAATACACTATTAAAAATATTTATTAAAGTAATATAAGAATGCACTATTAATAAAGGCCCAAGACGATATAAAAATGATAATAATATTGTCACTATTTAACACACGGTTGTCTGGTCCCAAACTAGGCAAAGCAGTGCAGTGTACTATGGTAAAAAAACTATTGATAAACATAGTTATATGTTTCTAAATACATATATATCATATATTAATTACACCTAGACAAAGAACGAGTGATTGCGCTCATCACACAAACATTTGTCTTCTGAGGGAATCGAACCCACGACTTTTGACTTAGCAGTCAACATTTCTAACTAAAAGTGCTCTGATTGATTCTCTTGAAGTAAAATTAGTTTCTTTGGATACAAATTTTATTTCGCAGTGTATTTTATTGACATATTTGCATGCAACTCTACGATAAAACTTCAACACACAACAACGATACGATAAAACATACATCGTGTGATCAAATATTGGGCATGTGTGCAAATTATCGATTCCGTTTGGCGTCACGTCTGTCAATGTGCCATTTACATGTGCACGGATGGCGGCTGATTGGCCTCTCATTTGGGCCGATTGTGCCTCACGAATACATAATTTGTGTTCGATGTCGTCACCATTAAGATAATCTCTTGTGTGACTTGGGTCAAACTGCAACCTTCCAACGTTTATCACCAATTGTTTTGCCGAATCGTAGAGCGTTAATTTATAAGGTTGTGTCAAGAATTCTATAAAATCTACACTGTTTTATGTAAATGGAGTATACAAAACTTATGCCTGTATTATTACTTATATAAACATATCATTTTCATTTTTGAAGTTAAAAGTGTTATAGGTTAGCTCGTCCTTATGGTCATGTAATGAGGTATATTATATATATATCTATCTCACTCACTGGTGCACGTGCAGCCAGTACACATAACAAAGGTTGACAAATTTTAATTTAAGACCAAAAAAATTTTTTTTTTTTTTAAATAGCACTTTTTATAGTTTAAGTTTCTTCTGTCGGTAGTCTATAATTCAAATTTCTCCTTCTCGCGAAATTCGTTTTTACTTTCTGTAACCAGAATTACAAGGGGTTGCACTTGTCCTGTTTGGTAAACGAAAGTTCCTTTTAAAATTTGTACACATTAAATACCTACAATGTTTTCTATAATTATCGTACCTAAACCCTCGACAACAAAATAACAGAGTTTAATAACACATTAAACTAATAAAAGTGGACAGGGATCTGAGTAAAATACCCGCATTTCTGGGCTCTGAAACCACGTAACTTTACAAACCGACAAGCACCGTCCACCATTAAAACTTATTTTCAGTACGGCACAACGCACCACACAAGGCGTGCGGGCGTCGCCGATGCGAAAGTAATCTCTCTCGGGTCGAGAAAATCGCTTTTAAAAGTTTACCTTATTGCTCAATACTTGCTAGAGGTAGATAACTCGACCAAAGTGACGTCACAGACCTTTAAAATAAACTTGCTGCTGCCTCAACTCCTTAGAACTTTTAGAAGACGTGTGAAGTATGTCTTCGCACTCTTGGTCAACGCAGTGCATTTTAGTTCTGCAAATTTTCAGTGAATAAGGATGTAAAGGATCATTTTTAACTTTTAATGGTTGTAAAAATACATATTATTACTTTTATGGACTGTCTGATAATAAAAAAATATTATTATATTGAAAAAATTAAGCAATTTTTATCTCATGATGCAATCATAAATCTTTAAACATCATCTACGATACTTAAGCCATATTAATAGGGTACCTATAAATTATTGTTCTAGTTTGAGGTTGAAATATTACAAATATAATAAACAGGTTTGTGCAATATGTACTATGTAATTCAAGTTTTTAAATCATTAGGCATCACAGTCCTATGCAACTTCACCGATTCAAATCGGTATATTCGTATACAAAGAACATATTTTCTTTTAAATATGACGCTGTGAATATTTTTGAAAATGTCTATCATATCCATGAAGACAGAGAGCCAAACAGGGTAAACGAAACTGACGAGTCTGAAAACACGATGGCATGAAAATTGCGGGCAGACATGCACTTGATTAGCAACCGAAAGTGGCTTGGCTGGCCAAGAAACTGACACACTAATCGCTAGATTTACTTAATTCAAGTTTTTAAAACAAAAATAACTCACTCATATACACATAACTTTGTCTATCTGTTCTAAAACCACTGAACACACATCTTAGGTATATGGTCGGTGGTGTCAACGTAATCTTTATAAGACAAGCATTGATAATTGCTGGGTAACCATATTGTTATCAGTCATACATCTTTCAATAAAAACTGTCTCTCTGATTTGTACACATATATGTATATTACAATTCTTCCGTCCGACAAACCGACCTAATTGCAATTCAATGTTGAAGTATTAAAAGAGAAACGGTTAACTCCAATTTTACCGGTAACCGATACCGTAGAAAATCTATTTTATTCGTACCAATTCTAGTTTGCCCCATGGTCCGTGACTATAACAATAGGTATATTTTATGTTCAAGATGTATATTGTAGTAAGAATATATAAATTTCCTTTTCATATCACGCAGGTGTTAAGTTCTAATAAAACATATAGCGGGAGGCGAGGTCGGCCGCCCCCCGAGGCTGTTACTAATGCAGATTGCGTTGAGAAGGTCATATCTAAATCACAGGATAGAGAATAACGTCAGTACTTTATCTTAACTCACCACCTGCCGCCCCCCTCCGCCTGAGTTATAACATCGGTTCTCCTTTTGTTGTTTACGAATGAGTTTTTCACGCTTTTCTTCGGCCGCGGACCGGTTCTTCGACACACCTGCTATTCTCCCCTGTTGTTATATTTATTGTACTCATTTTATGTATATTGTGAAGTAGTACGCGATGTTGGAAACTTATCGTGTATTTTTTTTCTCACGCCCCCGACTAGGGGATGATGTTTTTATTATAAACGCGTGTCAAGACTTGGAAATATTTGCCAATGTTAACGTATAGTGATGTGTTCGAGTCATTCACGTGTATACTTCTATTATTCGTTTCGCGAGGATATTTGACTGCAGGTACGTGTTATTATTACGCTTTACTGTGTACCTAAGTTATGTAATATTTGGAACCATACATGTTTCTAAATATAATAATGCTTAAATGAACCTTGGATTATGTAATGAATACTTCGTCATTTGTTTAATATTACCTGCTTAATATACTGTTATTACATGTTCATAATAATTCATAGGTTCATTCATGTTAATAATTCAATCAGTTTTAGGTAATAGTTTGTAATTGTCAGTTAATACTTTGATTCAATGTGCGGAAAGGTTTGAAACCAGGAATTTCAAGTTGGATATTGTGATACTAAGCTTTTAACAGTCCACTACTAGACATAGGCCTCTCCTAAGCAAGAATGTAATAGCCTACTATACCACGCTGGCTAGACGTAGAACCAGCAAAATAAAATTAAACACAGTGTCGTGACAGAACGAAAACAGATTAACAAAAATGTAAATTCGAATTCCCGTATTCCTGTTTGGGAGCGTTTTGATTGAATTCTGACGACCTTATTAAGCCATTGGCGGACGGCCAATAAGGGGATATCGGCTCTTTTTCTGCCAATGACGCGTGTTGACTCTACCCTGTGCAAATGAGGGAATTTATTGAAAATTTACATGCGATTGTAAATGATAAAATGCGATTCGTGATATGTTGATGGTGTTTTGTGTTTAATGTTTAATTGTTGCGGCGTTTAGTAAGTATCGTTCGTGAATATGTGACCAATGTATACATGTTATCGTTTGACCTGTCAGATACAGTAATTATTGTTAACGACACGCGATACCAACACTAACATGAATGCATTTACTAGAAAATAATTTTCTGTGTCATACTGAGGTATTTAGACCTAACCTAAAAATACCTTTTGTGAATTATTGAGGCACATGTGTAAGTTATATACTTATATATTTAGATGTCAGTACATATGTTTATTTTGATACTAGGTTTTGCCGGTGGCTCTGCCCGCATGTCTCGGTTATCGCAATATTGAGTAGCCTGTTCTTAATCAAAAATCAAAGTATCTCCATGGCAAATTTCATTAAAATCGGTGCAGCGGTCTAGCTGTGAAGCGTAACAGACAGACAAACAGAGAGCGTCACTTTGGAATTTCTAATATTAAGTATGGGTAGTCCGATAGCATATTTAAACATGTAAAGATTTACATTGAGTGGATATGAACTTGTATCACAAAACCTACTAAACGTAGTGGAAAACTCGATAGTGTACAAAAAACTGTATTCAAGTAACAAATTTGAAAAAAAAAACAATCAAGTTATTTTGAACATTTTACAACACTATCACCTGCACTTTCAATAATGAATTAAAATGTTCACCTCATAAAATATAGGTATCCCAAAAGTGTATATTAATAATAGTAGGGGAGCCCTAGAAGGAATTTCGGGATTTACTCAAGCGCGGCAGATTAATATATAGGGGGATACCTTATACCCGGTTAAGTACCTCCACCAAATATGGCCGCCCGTCAGGAATAAAGGATCAGATTAGTAAAAAAAATTTGATCATCAGACATTCTCGAGCGCGTCAGATTAAGGCAGGGTAAGTTAATTACACGCTTAAAAGTGTATATTCCACTAATCTGACAATTTGAGAGTAACGTAAGGAAAGGGGAGGGCTATAAAGTTGTAAAAAAAAACGCCATCTCGACATTCTCGAGCGTGGCAATTTTTTTTTTATTTTGTGGGAAATCATTCAGGGATAACGAAAAATATATTAGGTCTTTACCTATGAAATTGCCGTTCTTCAGTACTGGTCATTTCAAATAAAAAAAAAAATGTAATGGCTCTGTATTCTAAATTCAAATTAATTTTGTTTTAAAACCATGACATTCTATTTACAAACTCAGTCTTTTGTTTTCTGATTAGCGTTGTATTTTCATTACATTTGAACATTTTTCGTCATAATGGATACTTTAAAAATTCGTGTAATTATGGAATGAGTTCCGGCGTGGCACCAACGCGACACAAACGGCACGTAACATCAAAAACGTTTACGGAGAGAACTGTACAAACGAACGTACAACCCGTTATTGGTTTTCCCGGTTCCGTTCTAGAAATTTTGACTTGAAAAATGAAGGTCGTGGTCGTCCGGAGACTTTGGTTAACAATAATGAATTAAAGGCGATTGTGGAAGCTGACGAAACTCAATCTACAGCTGAGCTAGCAGCAGCTTTTATTGTAAGCATCAAAAGAATATTGATCCATTTGCGACAAATTGGCAAGGTAAAAAAGCTTGATAGATGGGTGCCCCCCGACCTTAACGATCGCCAGCGCAACGTATGCGTCGAGACTTGCCTTGCGCTGCTCAACAGGCAAAGAAATGAAGGAATTTTGAAACGAATTCTTACGTGCGACAAAATATGGATTCTGTTCGACAATCGAAAGCGCTCAGCAAGTTGGTTAGACCCTGGTTCAGCACCAAAGCAATGCCCTAAACCAAAAATGACCCCTAAAAAGGTTATGGTCACTGTTTGGTGGTCTAGTGCGGGTGTGAATCACCACAGCTTTTTACAAAACGGCATGAGCATTAATGCAGATGTGTACTGTGAAGAACTGGAGAGAATGATGCAGAAGCTTGCACATCTGCAACCAGCTTTGGTCAATCGGTCGTCCCCACTGCTCCTTCACGACATCGCGCGAACTCCATACTGCGCAACAGACAGTCTCCAAGCTGCAAGAGCTGGGGTTGGAAGCTCTCCCTCATCCGCCATACTCACCAGACCTTGCACCTACTGACTATTACTTTTTCCAAAATTTAGACAACTTTTTAGTGGGTAAAAAATTCAATACCCGAGAGGCAGTACAAAATGCCTTTGAAGAGTTTGTTGCCTCCCGTCCAGCTGATTTTTACAAGAAGGGCATAAAAAAAAATGCCAATGCGTTGGCAAAGATGCGTCGATTGCATGGGTGATTACTTCAAATAACAGAAATAAAAAAGTTTTAAAAAATAAGTACTTTCACTTATTGCATACAAAACGGCAATTTCATAGGTAAAGACCTATTATAATCTGACGATAGCCACAAGCCGAAGTAACAAAATTTCGTCGATAAATTTTAATATATTGATGATGGTGATGCCTATATTTACACTGATAATTCAGTACTAATTCATGTGTTAGAGAAATAAGTCGAAGATATGGAGCAACCGCCATCCCAATTTGACCTTATAATTGTAGATGGGTTTTTTTTTACAAGCTTTTATTTAACTTCCAATGTATGTATGTTTGGGTGGAATCTTGCAACTCAATTTTGAAGCAGATATCTTCAACCGATTTTGCTGAAATTTTGCAAGCATATGTATAAAGCGTGACAGTATAATATTATAATGACATGGAACTAATTTGATGCTGGAGCTGGAAGGTGGTCATAGGAACTCTGTAAAGAAAAGTCGCAACACTATCGAGTTTGGCGTCGTTTGATTCGTCTTGACGAGTACTTTATGTTTTCATAGTATCCAGGGTCTGACGATGGAGCCGGAAGGTGGTTATAGGAATTCTGAAGAGAAACGTCGCAATACCAACGAGTTTGAAATCGTTTGATTCATCTTGACAAGTACTTTATGTTTTGATAGTATTCATGGTCTGATGATGGACCCGGACGGTGGTCTTTATACAATTTATAGAATACAAAGGCTTGTCGCAAGATTTACCTGTGTGTAAGGAAGTAATTAAAATAACTTGATTTGTCTTTATATAAAATTTACAAACTAAGTAAAAGTTGTAAGTAACTAAGCTGTTGATCGATCATTGGGCTGATCAGGAGATGGCAACAATTATAGGTAGTTAGGTAATTTTATGTAACTACCTCGATTTGTGTCTTAAATATTCAGTTTTTTTTTTTTTTTTTTTTTTTTTATTTTAGCTGCCAAAATGACTCTGCCCTGCCTGATGGAAAGCACAAGCAGAATCCAAGAGTGGTGGTCACCATCCTCAATGTGAACAAGGACAGTGCAGCATGGCGACCAGCACTATGGCGGCCTAGTGAGATGCTTTTTCACGCCCCGCTTAAAGGACCCGGGATCATAGTTGGACGGAAACACGTGCGCTGGTAGTGAGTTCCAGGTTTTAACCGATCGGCACAGGAAAGAAGAACCGAATCGATGAGTGCGAGAGCGTATGTCTTCCACTCTGAGGCGGTGACTTCTGAGGCTCGCACGTGTTGTCCTGTAGAGGAAGGGAGAAGGCGGGACTAGTTGGAAGAGCTCTTCGGAACACTCCCCATGATAAAGACGATAGAGGACTGCCATGGAGGCGATATCTCTACGCATCTGCAGAGGCTCAAGGGACTCGGTGGCTTCAGGACTGCCGACAATTCGGATTGCTCGCCGCTGCAACCGGTCGAGAGCGTCAAACAGATACTGCGCGGCACCATCGCAAAGGTGAGAACAGTATTCCACGCACGAGCGAACCTGGGTCTTATAAAGAAGACACAGGTGCTCCGGCGAGAAGAACCGTCTCACCTTGTTTAGAACACCTAACTTCCGCGAGGCCGCCTTAGTGACGCCCTCAACATACTCGCGCGGGTTTAGGTCGCGGCAGATGCCCATGCCCAGGATATCGAGTCTGCCTTGTAGTGGCAGTTGAGTGTTCTGAAAAGTCGGAAGGGGAAGGAATGGAGATTTTTTGGCAGAAAACGCACACACCTGTGTTTTCTTAGCGTTGAACTCGACCAGGTTCTCAGAGCCCCATTGAGAAATGCGGCACAGAATATGGTCGAGTTCAGCGACAAGCTCCTGTCGTTTTTCCTCAATATCTGCTGACTTTGCTGCAGGACGTCCGAAGTATCTCCCATGAACTGTGCTGTCGTCTGCATAGCAATGAATGTTGCCAAGGGCTAACATGTCATTGATATGCAGAAGAAACAGCGTGGGGGACAGGACGGAACCCTGTGGCACTCCGGCGTTAATCGACTGAAAGTCGGAGGCCGCACCGTCGCAAAGGACTCTGATGCGGCGCTGGTGCAGGAATGCGGCAACCCAGTTGCAAAGTTTGGGGGGCAGGCCGAAGGCCGGCAGTTTGGAGAGAAGCGAACGGTGCCAAACCCTATCAAAGGCCTTGGCCATGTCGAGGCTGATGGCCAAAGATTCTCCGTGCCTGTCAATAGCCTCACTCCAAAGGTGTGTGACGTACGCTAGAAGATCACCCGTGGATCGTTTCGGTCTAAAACCATATTGCCGATCATTAAGTAGGGAGTGATCCTCCAGGTAGTGGATCAATTGTTTATTGATGATCCGCTCGAACACTTTGCAGATAATGGGGGTGACAGTTATCGGGCGGTAGTTGGCTGGGTTGGAGCGGTCGCCCTTTTTGGGGATGGGTTGAACATTCGCCTCTCTCCAGGCATCCGGAACAGTTCCCGAGGAATATGACAGGCGATACAGGCGCGTCAATACCGGAGACAACTCTGGTGCGCAGTTCTTAAGAACCACCGCTGGGATACCGTCGGGTCCACTAGCTTTCCGGACGTCGAGTGACCGAAGCTCCGCTCGGACATCACTCAGCCGGATGCGAATATCCCGCATTGTAGCGTCGCAGGCCGGAATGGTAGGCGGGTGCATGCCACGGTCATCGATTCGGGAGTTAGCCGCAAAGAGATCTACAAGCAGTTTCGCTTTCTCCCGCGGCTGGTGGGCAAGTGATCCGTCAGGATATTTCAGCGGTGGTAGCGAGGCCTGGCAGAAGTTGGACTGCACGGCTTTAGCCAATCGCCAGAACTTTCGGCTACCCGTAGGGTATGCGACGAGTTCTTGGCCAAGTCGTGCAATGCGCTGGGCATCCGCTGTTAGGTAAGCCTTCTTGCATTCCCTGGTGGCTTTGTTAAACGCTGCTTTTAGTCGATCCACGTCGGGGTGGCCGTGAGCGCGGGCCCTGGTCCATGCGCGGTACGCCGATTGCTTTTGGGCAACAGCTTGAGCGCATTCGCGATTGAACCAGGGCCGGGTAGTTGCGCTGGCGACCTCACTGTAGGGAATATAGTATTCCATTCCTAGAGTGATTTCGCCAGCCACGGCGGCCGCACTTTGCGTCAGATCTCCATATTTAAAGCAGCGTTGTGCCCACGGGATGGATGCGAAATAGTCCCGCATTCCATCCCAGTCTGCTGACGAGTAGTGCCATAACCGTCTCTTAGCTGCCACTGGTCGTGGGGGGGCAACTAGAGGCACCGTGGTGGATACCAGGCAGTGATCGGAGGATCCCAGAGGGGCGAGCACCGATACACTGTACTGCACTGGGTGACTCGTCAGCAGAAGGTCCAGCAAGGAAGGCGCTTGACTCACTATATCTGGTATCCTGGTGGGCTGGAGTACCAACTGGGTGAGGTCATGCGTGAGAGCGAATGCGTGGACAGTCCGACCCGCGTGGTCTGTTCTGGAAGATCCCAACCAGGACTCATGGTGGGCATTAAAGTCTCCCAGAAACACCAGTTCGGCGGTCGGAAACTGTTCCTGCGCTTTGTCCGCTGCCTGACTAGATGATCAAAAAGTCGAGTTGTCTCGGAGTCTCCAGAATGGGATCGGTATAGGCATACGTAGATTCGGCTCATAGAGCCAATATCCACGTGTAGCCAAATAGTGGAGAAGGATGGGTCCTCAAGGCAGCGTAATCGGTGACAACAAACATCCGCCCTAACGAAAAGACATACCCCAGCCTTCGCGAGGAAGCACTCCTCAAGCACGTAGCCGGGGTAGTGAAGATATGTCGTGTCGGCAGGGCGGCGTATTTGTGTCTCCGTTAGGAAAAGCATGGCCGGCCGAGCCGTCTCAAGATGCTGGTGGACGGCGTTGAGGTTTGCATGGAGTCCACGGATGTTAGTGAACTCCACCTCAAAAAGCGGGTTGGTGGGAGGATGGCGTGCCGCTGTTGAACGCTTATTCCTTTTTCTTACTGCCATGATTTAAAAGTGAGGGAGGGAAGTGGGGGCGTAAAAGGCGTGACAGTCATCGTGGCAGTGTAATACTGAGGCTCGGAATGCTGTGTCGCCATACAATAGTGAGGCATGACGGTGACCGAACCGTCGGACGGAAGGGCTCCCATACCCTCCCGGAAGTGGTCGCCTGGTCCCACCGTCCGGTCACCAACCGGCACGACGAGCCACTCCGTGGATTATGCGCGACCTGACGGGGCAGCCTCCCAGGGTGGTTAGCCGCGGTTGGGCCCCTCTCTATGCCGCGGGCGGCCAGCGGCACCACCGTTTCTACAGGTCTCCCTGGCCGACGGTTCGATCCACGTCATCCTCAACATGACTCTACGAGCATTCCACTGCTCACACACTTACCACGATAACTGTCACCCCTGCATCATTGGGCCTCCGGTCTCGCACTCACCAACGAAATACGACAGCATCAAAACTGTCATTTTAGGTTGGTCTTCTGTGCGAGGGTAGTACCGCCCCGGTCGAGCCGGCCCAGTTGTGCTGAAATCAGCGTGGCTCTACTACCTGTTAATCATGTTAATAAAGTTACTGATAATTAATTATAAATTGATTATGATTTGTCATGCCCTGATCATGAAGAAGCGAAGACGAACATAGCATTTTGTTAGAAATTTAACGTCATTGTAATGGCAACATTTTTGATTGTAATTTTTCTTGTTTGACGTTTTGACGTTGACAGGTAGTACTTTGAGACGCTTGGATCGGTCGAGCTGGGCTTCGTAATTGACTGCCGGTTTAAGTTAATTTAATTGATATTTAGCTAATTTTCCAACGACTCGGTGTTTCGCCGGTTACCGTTATGATTGGTCTGATTTGGACTCGCGAGTTTTAGCAGTCACGTTACCATTAGGCGCGATCCGTGATAGTTAAATCAGGTGTGTTATAATTACTAATGTGTTATAAATACTTCGGGAGCCTGTACAGCACTTTAGGAGTCATGTATGTGTGACGACGCAGAGAGAATACCAAGAGAGAATACCAAGGGCCCTTGGAACGTCGATATCAAGGACTTCACGCATCTCCAGTAAGTGCTTGATACTGCATAGTTTAGAATAAGAACACGGTGCAACAGCCGTCAGTTCATTGCTCTCGCCAGTGAACTAGTTTTAGCGATTGCATGCTTATAACATGGGCCTATAGGTATTGCAAACGTCACAAGGTGATCGCTGCATTGGCGAGAGGATTGAACACATTTATTGCTTGCAAACAAAATGAAGATTCTACTATTACTATCAGAACTTCTGATACTGATATTGTGGTAATTTTCCAAAAACACGTCTGGATTTGGGATCATTTTTTTTTAAATTGTCAGATTAAGCGAACCCCTCCAGATAATCGTCAGATTATGAGACAGCACGTCTAGGAATAAAGATGAACCATATATATCTTAATCTGACGCGCTTGAGTATATCAATATGACGATTTTTTTTGCACATTCATATAACGGCTGTGAGTTTGCGTCACATCCAAATCGTCAGATTATTGAATGAGAGTTTTATTTTAGGTTCACTTAACATCCCCTTTGAAAATCTGACGCGCTCGATAATTTTTGTTTTTGTCATTTTCAAACCTTTCGTACGACCACCATGCAAACGATCAGATTAACATACGTACATTATTAAAAATACGTAGGACATGGATGCTATCAATATCTGAGCTCTGATATCGCTCGAGTATGTCCATGCATCAGTTTTTTTTTACATTTTTGAACATCCATAGCTGCTCACCCCACTGATGAAAAGGTATACAGTAATAAATTTTTTTTCGTTTTATCATCTAAGCTTTGCAACCCAATTGGTCTCTATGACGCTCGAGTAAATCCCCATTTAGCATCGTGGGCTCCCCTACTATAATGTTATAGTGGAAATTTTATTCCTGTATTGCCTCTACGTACGATAGAGGATATTATCGTTGGCTCTTTGTGGTATGGTTATGGTTTTAATTTCAGTAAGTACGGGTGTTAACTGGTGGACCACAGTTACTGCATAGTGTTGTGCAAAAGGTAAATATATGAATATAGTACGCAATACTAAGTGCAAACACAATTCCACTCAGCACTTGAGTGTGAGTGCACTACCTTTTGTTTGTTGCGCGATTAATTAATTAACATGTATTATATTTGATTGCCTGGATCCCCATTCTGTTTGGTGTTCGTTTTAATGTTATATTCATAAGTTAATTTTAGTAATGTTAGTGTAAAGGCGCGTCTCCACCAAAATTGTAGACAATTTCAGTGTTTCCAACTGTTTGCAACACTTCAAAAAATCGCCAACTTTTGTTTTCATTGTGTCTACACCGAGTCGCCAACAATTTGAAAAACATTCGAACTAAACGTCACCATAGAGCCAATAAATATTTGCCACAAGCTTATTCTTTTGACGTTTACCGCCAAAAACGGAAACACTGTTCTCAACATTTGTTGACAATTTTTGTTGCCAACACAAGGAAATTACAGAAACTTTTGTCACCAATACGTGCTGACAACACAAAAATTGACAACTTTTGTTTGGTAACTTTTGAACCGACTTCCAAAAGGAGGAGGTTCTCAATTCCATCGTTTTTTTTTGTTTTTTTTATGTATGTACACGGATTACTCCGTCAATTTGTGGACCGATTTTGAAAATTATTTTTGTATTCGAAAACCCATGCTCCCCATGTGGTCCCATGGCCACCATATCAGGATCTGATGATGGGATCCTAAGGAAATCGAAGGAAACCCTCAAATTTACGTAAGCGCCTGCAATGAAGTTAAAGCAATTGTCCGCATGCCTTCATATTCTGTAGACATCATTTAATTTCGTAATATATAAAACGGGTTCTAACGATATCAGAGTTTACCTCAGATAGTCAGTTTACCTCAAATCACTTGAATTATAGTAACCTATAGAATATAGTCCATTTGAGATTTTATTACAAAAAATTACCTGAAGTCCTTTATTAAAGTATGTATGTTACCTTTAGTAGTATTCTTTCAAATTATTTAGGTGAAATGATGATGAGAGACTTGAGAAAGACTAAAAAACGAAAAAAAAATCTTGGTTTAAAAAAACCGACTTCAAAAACTAAAAAGTATCAAATAACTTAATTTGTATGTGCTACCTATTCATAGGTTTGAAGTCAGTGCCAAGCCAAAATGTAATTGTAGGTACCGTTGACGTTCGTCTCGAAATATAGCGAGTGTGGTACCTACTATTACATTTGGCTTGGCACTGACTTCAAACCTATGAATAGGTAGCACATACAAATTAAGTTATTTTATGCTTTTTAGTTTTTGAAGTCGGTTTTTTTAAAAGAAGTTTTTTTTTGTGGTTAACTTTACTAATAATTATGGGATTGTTTTGAATGAAGTAATGTCTTAAAGGTTTTCTACTACGAATGTGTTATTTAAAGAGTTTCAAAAGCAAAAAAAACCTGTTTAGTGAGAAACGGTTTTCGATATACATAGAAAAAAAAACTATTACGCTTAGGTGACACTCATAGAATAATAGGACTTCAAGCATTCATTCGGCGCAGGGGCCAACTTTCTTCTCTTTACTAGTAAGCTCTCTCAAATTTCGAGACAATCTTCTTGCATTATTCTATACTAGTTGTCGCCCGCGGCTCCGCCCGCGTATGTGTCGGTTATCGCGGCAAATAGTAGCCTATGTGTTATTCTGATGTATAAGCTATATTACTGTAAAGTTTCATACAAATCCCTTCAGTAGTTTTTGCGTGAAAGAGTAAGAAACATCCATCCATCCATCCATACTTACAAACTTTTGCGTTTATAATATTAGTATAGATATAGATTCATAGGCCACCATAGTGTGGGTCACCATGCTTTATTGTCCACATTCGCAATGAGGATGGTGACCACCACACTTGGATTCTGCTCATACTTCCCATCAGGTAGAGAAGTCATTTTGGCCGCTCTTACAAAAAAAAGACTCCTGGATTTTTGCAATGAACTCCACTTTGTTAATTTCCATTACCTTATATAACCTTACCAACTTCTAAAATTATAATTTGTCATATACAAATTATAATATTAGAAGTTCTGCATTTACAAAAAAAACGTTAATAAATAATAAACATACAAAATTGTATAATTAACGATACAAGTTTTATTTACAGTTTACCCGCTGTTTCATATAATTATGTTCGTCTGACCCCGACGTTGCCATCTACAAAATATTTCATAAATTTGCGAAGAGCGACGAAAAAGTTCACTTTAAAATTCCTCTTTTAACATAAAATTTTATTAAAATATATTATACAAACATTCCTTTTAGTACAAAAATATTGAGGTTTGAAATATAAAGTTAAATCACACCTAGATATTACTGTATCCTGTATATGTACACTATGTACAGAGAAGAGAAACAAACCTGGATGCTAATATTGAGTATCAGGAAGCAACTAGATTGTGCAGAAAAATCTAGAAATTCAACGAAGGCCATTTGATTATAATAAAAACGTAATATATAATTGATATTTTGTTTTTATTCTCTCAGATATATTTCCTGCTTTATAGCTTCTTGTCTATTGTTTGAATAGTCTAAAGTTTTTTTTATGAGTTTTTCTTTGTCTACACTTCACTTCTTATATAAATTCACAAGTTTATATTTCGACCGGTGTTCATTGAACATCAATAATCATCCCTATGAATATGTTTCTCTCTAAGTATCGTACACATGTGCGTCGGATAGGCTATTAAATACTCTGCCTATCCCTTTGGGAAATAGGCGTGACTCTATGTATGTATGCATGAATTTATTTATGTACGTACATATGTATGTGTATATATATCTCTCAGAACGGTGAAGAAGTTATTCAATTTAAAATCATACTTACAATCTTGGATTTGAATTTCTATGTAGGCACGTCAAACTAACTAAGCATAGACCTGTCGTACACGAACTTACAATTTATGAAGAAAAATATATATTTGCATTCAGTGGACAAAAAATAATTTCTTTAACTCGATACGTCCAGTGTTATAATTTACAAATAAGTAAGTTATTAAGAAAAATAGTTGAGTAATTTTGCAAACTATAAGCGCACTATCTACTACAATATCACTGCTAAAAGAAAATAAAACGAAACCAAGTTAAATGTTACGTAAAGCTTTTCCTATCAAACAATTTTGAATGGGACCTTATATCATATATGCAGAAGTGGCACACTATTAATAAAAGTAGTGTACACGGTACAATTTGTAGCCCGCAGCCCAATGTACGCTAATGTTCTAGACTAGAACATTAAGTCCGCGGATTATCTGGCTAAAGCCCTAAAGTCTATGGTCGCCTTCAATGTTCATAAGATCTTATAATACCTTTTGACGTTTTTTGATCATCACAGGAGTATATTACGTGGATTGCGTTTAAGATTTTGAAGATTGTCGATGAAATATTTACAACTATAAATTACGTTTAGATCGTATTATAAAGTTGTGGCTCTTTTTTAATATGAAAACTTAATTCTAGTATATATTTAAACTTAATTATAAAACTGAATTTTAATGTTGACCTCAAACAACTTGGCCAAACTAAAGTTTTTTTATTAACTGTTTTAGAGTTTCGTGACTTTTACACATACACTGTTCTCCGTCTTCCCGTAACAACCAGTTCGAAACGTCGGGAAATAAAAGGTATCGTAACCTATTAAATAATTTTAACGCACTATTTCATTAGCGGAAATTGGTAATTATATTTAAATTTAATAGGTCTAGTTTTATAAAAAATAATGATGTATTTGAAATCCAACTGCTGGCTTCAATTCAAGTGCTCTTGAATGGAGGATAATGATGAAATTGTAATATTCCATCGTAATTCTATCTATAACCCCAAAGCATATTCCACAAATACACACATCAAAAGTGTCTAGGGATCAAGCATTTTTATGCGGATTTCTTGAGATTGAGATGTGGCTTTGGCCCTGGCCTGCTCAGTCGCCAGACTTGAACCCGATTGAGCATGCATGGGATATGCTACAGAGAAGAGCTCTGCCGAATATGGAGGTATCCAGTCGCAAGAAGACCTTTTTTTGTTGTTGCAACGAACATGGGCGGCCATTCCACAGCGTGATTTGGATGAACTCATTTTGAGTATGCCAAACCGATGTTCTTGTGTTAGTGTTCGCGTTAGAAACACGGATTATTAATTGTTTAAGTTACCTAATAAAATTTTAAAGAAAACTGTTATTTCAGTCTTTTTTTCGAACTTTAATGTTAGTGGTTCAAATGTCAAAATCCCTTTATTAGGAAAATGGCAAATTTCTTTATTAATGCAAAGGTGACTTGGTTTATCGTTACTGTGACAAACGAAAACACTTTATTTGATGAATCCTTAAAGAAAATTTTAATTAATATCAATCAGGAGAAAAGTTATTGCAAAAATATATGTTGATCCCTAGACACATATGTTGATCCCTAGACACATATGTTGATCCCTAGACACTTTTGATGTGTGTAGATAAAATAATGGCATCTAATCTAACACTTTGTGGAAAAACTCTCGCTCTTACTGTTCGTGTTTAATTTTGCAATAATTTTCATTACCCACAATTTCAGGCCTCTATTTCCTTATTTAATCATACTTCAAAACACTCCCGAATCGAGCATTTCTCTAATCCCGGCTAACATAAAATTGATATTCTCCTAACAAAGCCTTTTAAACCGCATGAAAAGCGGATGATAAATGGTGATCGCGCTATTATGTACCAGTAGTACCTTCGCATTCAGCGCTAATAGAAATAAAGAGCTGGCGGCACGATGCACTTTGTGTCCCACTCCCACTTTATAGCTTGCGGTTCAGTGATGAGATCAGGGGAGGGGAAACTGCGTGATAATCTTTTGACCACAACACTGGAAAAATTTCGAATAAGCTCTTTGTACAGAGGACTAAACTTTCGACAAATTGCTGCAAAATTCTGTGTTAACTTATATTTGACTGCCTTTATAATAAGGATCTTTTGCTAACGATTTATTTCATACAGCAGCTTTTAATCTTGTGTTATTTTCGTTTTAATTTAGATTTGAGTTTTATTTTATTTTGTTTGATACTGTTTTATTTGTCTATACATACAGCGATGTATTAAAATAGAGTGCAATTTATGTGTGGAACAACCTTATGTATACCTAGATTTAAAAATATTATCATACTGTTTTTATTTCAGTTTTGTATTGCATTTTAAATTGGATGGTGCGGACTAAATACAAACTGCTATTTTCTACTAGTCATCCTAAAGGAGTGGCATGGTATAGTTTAGTCAAGCAATTCATAAGCATAAGTAAGGAGTCTTTAGGAATTCGTGGGTTTTAGTTTTAACGTCTATAACTTATTATAACGTATTATAACGCATTAGTAAGTATGCAGTCGTCTAAAATACATAATATTAGTCTTTCTAAAGAGACAGGTGTGTCCTATCTGAAAACAGTTAAGGAGCCGCTATATACATTACACTCACGGGTGATGTGAAACCATATGTCCATATTAACAATTTATAATTAGCACACTAATATTAATAAACCCCCGCATTAGGAATATACATCCTATGTCGCGGGCGAGTTTACAAATATATATGAAACGGACACAAAGAACACCCAGACTTAGAACAACAATTTGTGGATCACACAAAGTATTGTCCTATGTAGGATTTGAACCCACAACACTTGGCGCAGTAGGAAGCGGCGTGGCAACCTTATATATATATATATATATAACTAGCGGCTGCTTGCGACTTCGTACGCGTGGCGTTAGTTATTTGCACATTTTTTATACTTAAATACCATTTAAAATCCTTCTGCCAAAATTACTTTTACTTCGATAGCATTGGACTTTCATACAAACTACCATTCCCCGTTTTAACTCCAAAAGGGGTTTATTTCTAAAGATACATTATAAATACACTTTCACACCATCTATAGAGCATACATTTTAAATTTCAAGTCTCTTACTTCAAAAACATAGGAGTTTCATACAAACGTCCAACCCCCGTTTTACCTCCTTAGGGGCGGAGTTTCGTAAAATCCGTTCTTGGCGGATGTCTACACCCTATAAGGAACCTACCTGCTAAATTTCAAGTTTGTAGGTGTTATAGATTCTGAGATTTCGTGATTAATAAGTGAGTGGTATTTCGCTTTTATATATATAGATATGGCAATATTATAAAACAATTAAACGCACAATAAACACAACTTACGAGGCCTTATCGTTTAAATCATTTTCTTCTAGACAAATTTTGGATGGACTGGATTCATTTTGATCTGGTAGTGCTAGATATATAAAAAATCGAATAATAAATAAGGTATTCAACTATGAGGTATATAAATTGCCTGCCTCGGTGGCGCAGTGGTAGCGTATGCGACTGCTGTGCTTGTGTCTCGGGTTCGATTCCCGGGTCGGATCAAATGTTTGTATGATCTGCAAATATTTGTTTCGGAGTTTGGGTGTTTTCTATGTATAATATGTATGTATTTACAAAAAAAAAAGATTATATGTATAAATTTATATCAGTTGTCTAGTACCCATAACACAAGCTCTGCTTAGCTTGGGACTAGATGGCTTTGTGTGTTAGATGTCCGAAAATATTTGTATTTATTTATAATTTATCATACATAAATTGTATTTATCTAATATGTAGTATATATATGATAAATAAATGAAAACAAATTCTAGCGCTGAGTAGTATACGATGGCATTAACAGACAGTGATTTAAATACGTAACGTAGTATGGAGTTAGATAAATGATTAGCCGTACGATATCTCACTAAACAATAAATATTAGTGCCGGCACATTCAGTTTGCATGTCAAAATATGTATGTTTAGTTATGAATAAGTGGGTAATTATGCAAATCGATGCTGTATTTACGTGTCGGTCGACGGATTATATGAATACAAACGCCTACAGGTTTTATGATAATATTGAAATGTATTACACTAAAGAACCTCACTTTTACGTTGTACCTGACAGTATAACAATTTTAGGATCGTGACAACCCTACCTTTTCTCTTGAACACTTTTCTCTATACTTTCCATATTTCCTTTTTATGTTAAAAGGTAGCATTCAAAAAAGGTTTATAGTTGAAAATGTTACGGCTCTAGGCGAATCTGGCATTTTTCTCAGACCGCAATATATACGTTAACTGAAAGCCTATCATGTTCAAGGGAAAGTGGTTCCGAGCTATAAATATTCCGTAATATTTAAATAAAGCCGCAATTGTGAAATAAAGCAACATTTCGGCGTCAGGTTTGGAGTTCAGGAAAAACTTGGATACCAACAATCTCGAAACAAAAAAGCGGCTTTAACGATTTCATGTATAAAACGAGAAGAGCATTCTCTTTTATTTCTGTTAGTATCCAATACTATCGGATTTCGTTACACGCGCGCCTCACTACGATTTTACAATATCTCGAAATTTCCCATGTGCATGTCACATCTGTTTTGATGGCGGAAAGTGATTTTTTTAGGTTAACGATTCCATATTTCAAATATGTTTTTTTAATTTGGACTTAATTTGATTTTTGATGAAAAATATACTATGTGTTACTAACGTTGCTGACTGTAAACCCCACCCTCTTGTTGCTGATTAGATCCTTTCCATTCAAAACATACTTTATTTATAAAAAAATCCGTAACAGAAAGTGCTCGTCTTTTGACCGTTGCCGTTCTTCAGTTTCAGTTATTCATCGCAACGCCGACTAATGTCAAGAGCCCTTCTTACGAGGGTTGCTTTTGAAATCGTCTCACTGACGGCCTCTTTGCTGCTAAAAAGTAAATGACGTTGTGAAGCGTAGACTGTGCAGTCGTACGTTGCATTCACACGGACTCCCGGACGGCTGTGCAACCTAGTTTTGTCACATCGCTTTTCAAACTAATTGCCTCAATCATTTCTAAAGGCTAAACTACATCGTTATTTTAAGAAATAATTTATTCAAAAAAATTCTCTTTTCACTAATTAGTACATTGAAAAATAGCAAGTACATTATGCTGAGGATCGTTCATAGGCTCGTGTTAATTAAAATAACAACTGTTGTAGTGATTACTGAATAACATACCAGGTGGTTTAACGCATTTCATACCTTCTTTCTGTAACATTAAATATGAAATTTGAACATCAAACAACGTTTATATAAAAAATCAGTTATCAATACCACACACGCCGACAGCGCTCCTAGATGGAGCAAACATTGGAATCCAGATATACGTTTTATTTATTGACATCTGGCTTCCACGACGCATCGTGGGATAAGCCACATTACTTTTCTCCAATCCTATACAGATATGTCGTTATTCCAATATACTTATAGTCTGTAATTTAGCTTTTCTTTTTCGTCTGAATTTCTAGAAACTTGCTCCTTGTCTCTCGGTAAAGAGATTTCTGTACTCTGTAATTTAACACCCGTGACTTTGTAGTCAACATTATTATGCTTCGATCTATCAGTGTTGCAAACAAAGTAGTATTTTCTTACATTTTTATATAAGACACTATTATTTTGTGTTTGTATGTCGAATAGTGCATACAAAAATATGAATGTAGACTTTTCACGAAACGACTTTAAATTACTAACAACATGTATGTGGTCGTTTGTGTTTGCTATAATTTATATTATCAACCGACTTCAAAAAAGGAGGAGGATCTCAATTCGACTGTATTGTTATACATAACTTTGGACTGGGTGAACCGATTTTGATGATTCTTTTTTTATTTGAAAGCTTGTGCTTCCCGAATGGTCCCATTTAAATTTAGTCCAGTTCTGACATGTCATCCATGAAAAAAACTATCCGTGCATTATGTATGTACGCGACAAATTAACGAATAACTCAATATTCCCGTATGGTGCCATTTAAATTTGGTCCAGATTGAAGTCGGTTTTTTTGTTGTTAAAATTTGTGATTATTTTATTTATATAATAAATTGAAATAAATGCACGTCATTTTGCATATTTTTTGCTGTAGGTTAGTTTGTTAGTTGAGCACAATCCAATGAAAACTATAGGTATCACGTTCATCATATCGAAGTGAGCATTGAACGAGTTCAGATATCGGATATAAAACGTTGTCGGGAATGAGAGCGATTTCCGATAACAGGCGATGCGTCATACAGGCGCACGTTTGTAATGTATTCATCGCATCACGACCCCAACCGCGGTAATTCGAATTGAACTCGATTTTTATTGAGTTGCGCCTTACAGATGTTGCCTTAATATGTGGAGTGGGAATTGTAATATAAACTCGACTTCATTTCCCATTCAGGGGTGGGTGAAATCTAATTGAGTACCGATCACCTTAGTTATGAGAAAAAATCTGACGGACTCACCGTAAAATACAAGAATTGACATAAAAGGAACAATTCAGAGATCAAAATTTATTTTTATCTTCATTACGGTAAATCAATAGATTTCATGATAGTTAATATGAGTTCAAATAATGTCGATTGATGAAATACCTAAACCTACATATTAGTATATCAAACTAGTACGGAATATGTTAATCCTTTATGTATGACTCTGTCAAAGCTTCAATGAGAATTAGTTCCAATTACAAATCATAATTTGGCAGCCGATATTATAACAACATAATTGGACATTTTGATCATGCGTCGAATTAGTATTAGCTTCTATTAATTGCTAACTTGAGTATATACATATTTCTTACTTAGTTTAGTTTGTAATGTATAGTCATTTACTTCAGGAGCTTGCTTGATAAGCGTTGTTTACTATTAGAAAATATCCTTTTAAATGCGTTTATTGGTTTTAAAGTAGCATAGGACATAGGTTCTAACGTGGAAGAGCATCCCTTGATTCCCTCTTAAAACAATAAAAACTGCTTTTTGTGTCGCCCGAGAACTTAATCAAACCAGATGATACGAAGCTCGAATCACCGAAGTGTTCAATCATTTAATTGAATTCCTTTGAATTCTTGAAACACTATGTATCAATTTTCTTATAAAGTTTTATCTTCCTGAAGAAATAACGCCGCGCTGTATTCAAGTTTCAATTGAAAAAATCAATAAGTTTGTTTCAAGGAATTGCCCATTACTGTATCGTGTCCTTACACCATATTGAAACCATTACCAGTTTACTATTTTGTAGTTTGTATGTACCATAATATGCAAACTTTATTTCAAAAGCAATGAGCACGTTTCCTTGTGCAATTAGACAGACTTTGTTTTGTACTTTTTATTTTATTTGATAGTAGCTGTCGCAAATGTAACATGGAGACCAGAAAATTGCATACATATTACAGAGACTATTTTTATTTGCTCGATGTGAAGCTTACCTTGCCAATGAGTAAATGTGTCACTTGAATATCGATACTGTTATTGATCCTCTTTGAAACTTCATATAGTAATACTTTCAAAAACTCTTAAACTCTATAACCAGGAGCTGGATGCACGAAGCCGAGGATCGAACCAAGTAGCTTGCAATTGGAGAGGCCTATGTCCAGTAGTGGACTATGATAGGCTGATGATGTATTCTTAAAATCAACCATCTGCCAAGAAAGTGTCACCAAAATTTATTCAACCGTTTTAGGGATTAGCGAAAACAAACAGACGTATAGAGAAAATTTGTGTTTTTATATTATTTTTAAAATACTATGTTGTCCTATCTTGCTGTAAGTTAAGGAAAATACACACATCAAAAGTGTCTAGGGATCAAGCATTTTTATGCGGATTTCTTGAGATTGAGATGTGGCTTTGGCCCTGGCCTGCTCAGTCGCCAGACTTGAACCCGATTGAGCATGCATGGGATATGCTACAGAGAAGAGCTCTGCCGAATATGGAGGGTATCCAGTCGCAAGAAGACCTTTTTTTGTTGTTGCAACGAACATGGGCGGCCATTCCACAGCGTGATTTGGATGAACTCATTTTGAGTATGCCAAACCGATTCTTGTGTTGTTAGTGTTCGCGGTAGAAACACGGATTATTAATTGTTTAAGTTACCTAATAAAATTTTAAAGAAAACTGTTATTTCAGTCTTTTTTTCGAACTTTAATGTTAGTGGTTCAAATGTCAAAAATCCTTTTATTAGGAAAATGGCAAATTTCTTTATTAATGCAAAGGTGACTTGGTTTATCGTTACTGTGACAAACGAAAACACTTTATTTGATGAATCCTTAAAGAAAATTTTAATTAATATCAATCAGGAGAAAAGTTATTGCAAAAATATATGTTGATCCCTAGACACATATGTTGATCCCTAGACACTTTTGATGTGTTAAGTTCAGCTTGGCTCTCAACTTTGTGAGTAACTTGAAAAATGTGTTTAAATTTCAAGATTAGGTTTTTCTGAACCACAATTTTACTTACTTTAATTAATATTTTAGTAGTTGCCCGCTCCCGTACTAAATTGCTTACTCTCTACGTGTTTGAATACGTTTGTACATCTGATATTTTTCGGAAAAAACATCTTACGGAGTTCATCATCAGGCTATTGCAGTCCACCTCTGAACATAGGTTCTCCCATTACACAACACGCCATTGCAACATTTATCAACTCTTGCCATGTCTCATCCGGACGTAGACAAAAAAAAACAGTAATATTTTCCATTTTTGTTATAACGGTTTACTTTTTATCATTCTGTAATATAAAATTTAAAAAACAAGCAGAAAGTGTTTCTGCATCGGCCGGGAATCGAACCCGGGCCGCCCGCGTGGCAGGCGAGCATTCTACCACTGAACCACCGATGCTTACGTTTTATAATCGAATTACCGTTTTACATAGTTATTTATTGTTTTTGAGCAAACATCTGTTAGGATATTAAACAGTCATTAAATATAAGTCTACTTGAACAAAATGGCTTATATAAAATCTATCAATAAATTATATTGTTCTCAGAAATTGGTGAGATTTATTTAATCTTTTATTAATATTAGAGTGGGAGTCAGCCCTAATTGATTTTTTATTGCCAAACCTATCTCTTTTTTCCGCTGTATCATGGCCAAAATTGAATAAAAATCGATGACTCAGAAACGTGTTGTATTTATTTAGGTTTTTATCTAACATCACGTACAGAATTTCATTTGTAAGTCAGACTTATTCCATTTGTACATCCTACTTATATTATAAACGCGAAAGTTTGTAAGTATGGATGGATGGATAGATGGATGGATAGATGGATGTTTGTTACTCTTTCACGCAAAAACTATTGATCGGATTTGGATTAACCTTTACAGTTATATAGCTTATACATCAGAATAACACATAGACTACTATTTGCTGCGATAACCGAAATACACGCGGGCGGAGCCGCGAGTAAAAACTAGTATACACATAAAGCTTTTAATGTTTGTACCATTAAGTACATGCCCTATGCTATATAACTTTGTATTAAAATGAACTCATTCCTTTGAGTCGTAGTATACCTAGAATAGCTTTGTAGGAGCTCTGTTATGGCAGTGTTATTACTCGCAATTCACTAATATTTGTCTTGAACAAGCCAGGGTATGCCATACGTCACTAGCTAAATATTAAACCTAGAACATCCCAGCAGAGATTAATATGTCGTCACTCGCACTTTACGAATGCGCCGCGTAGCAGATGTAACTGTTGGTGTATGTCATCAGCGGTAGCGGGTGTTAGGAAATTCGTATTTATAATTTGTCACAAAAACATTTTAGGTGCTAGCTGCCATAATCTATATATTAACTCAACAAAAATTCAAATAATAGTAAATAAAATTTTGTAAACGAATTTAGGAGACGACTATGGTCATGTGCCATCTATATATACTTATAATAAAAATGTAACAGGTCCAATTCTGTACATTAAAGATATTTTGAATTTTTTTTTTGGAGGGCTCTCTATAATGGAGACTGAAGCCAAAACTGTATTTTTTTTTCATTTTTGTCTGCCGCGCATCACGTTGAAACTACTGAATGGATTCAGGGGTTCCGGGAAGGGTTCCGTAGCAGCAAGTAATAATAATATAAAGGTTCTTGTAGTTCGTTTTAACTTTGATCGATGTTTTAATAATAGTGTATTTTTTGTAAAACGTAAGTTGCGGTTTTCGATTTATGACGTATTAAAAAAACTACTTACGAGATCTCGTTCAAACCAATTTTCGGTGGAAGTTTACATGGTAATGTACATCATATATATTTTTTAATTCTGTAAATAAGTAGTGTATACATCCTTAAAAGATAGAATTAGGAATATAATTAGACTTATTTCTTCCACACGTAATCTCGGCTTGAATAATACATACAAGGCAACTAAACTAAATTATAGTACTAACTATGAAACTTAACCTAACTTTTTAAGAGGGCATATTATAATATTCCTCCATTAGTGCTTTATATAAATTTATGTTATTCTTGTACTACACATTTTGCTCGTGACTAAAGAACATTTAGGCAAGTAAAGTTTTAATGTTTTTACTTTTATGTACTGTAAAACGTGGTTTAGATGGATAGACAATATAGACATAGTCTTTTATTTTTAAAGTTGGTACTAATGAAAATGACATATTAAACTTTATCATATTTCAACAATATTTTTGGTAAATTTTTTCTTCATTGGAGGTGTTTCTTTGATGGAGTTTAATATCAACTGAATCAGATTAATAATGGATATCATATTTTTTTGCCATATGTTACTGTTTAACACATCTTTGTCAGATAGGTGCTGCGCAAACGTGTTGCCCGTTGCTACTACTGGCCACTGGTAACCGTAGTTGCTGTGTCCGGTGGCGTCAACCGTAAACAGTCACCGGTTGCAACTACTGGCCACAATTCGTCGCTTGTTTTCCGTCAGTCTCACGATGTTGTAAAAAAAATTGTTAATGCTGCTTTTGTCTGCAACAGATTTCCAGTTACCGACCTCGAACACATTAAGAGGAAGCAACTAGACACCAAAAATGATTACGTATGCGCAGCGAGTGAACGATTTCATACTGTTTCTATAGAAATCAAATATTCATCGGTGGCTTGTATCCGCCACAAGACACAAAAGTGTCCACGTTTGCGCTCTACCTTAGCTAATACGCCCATTGTAGCGATCTGCGTCAGAAATATTTACGAGAATATTGTTTTAAATACTTAACGTCTGATGCTTACACCTTGCGGCAAGCTCCAAACACGGGTAGGGTCTTCGTCGTTGGCCTCCGCTGACAAGGGTCCAAATCAGAGATATTAATTTGTTGGGTGCGCTGTAAATTAACGGTCGCGAGTTCGTGTAACCGAGTTACATCACACAGTCCACAGAGGGCCGGATAATTTGTAACGCGAGCGAGTAATAATTTCCGGTGGTTGTCCCTTTAGTACGACGTGTGTAGGATTAGATGTTAAGAAGGGTAAATAGTTCTCGCTACCTATTTTCGTGTGTGTAGTTTTGTTTCAAAATAGATATGTTGCTACCCGTAAGAAAATTTGTGAAAAAAATACAGTTTTCTGCATTTGGCGAAGGTTCTAGCGCTTTTTTCGATAAATAAATAGCGGGGTCGGTCGGTGTATAAACATATTATCTATGTATATTCATAAACAAAATGCAATTTCAAAGTGTTATTTATATGTTCAAAGAGTATGTGATAATAGTTTTTGAAAATAATGAAGTTACAATGTTTGTAAATTTAAATGTAGGTAGGCAGGCATTATGTATACATATTTTTTTTTTTTTTTTTTTTTTTTTATGTTTGGCCCGCCAAAATGACTCTACTCTGCCTGATGGAAAGCATAAGCAGAATCCAAGAGTGGTGGTCACCATGCTCACTGCGAATGCAGACAATGCAGCATGGCGACCCACACCATGGCGGCCTAGTGATGCTACTGCATCTTTTAGTCTAGTCAACAAGTATGGAACTTGTTGACTAGACTAATTGGGCCTCCGGTCTCGCACTCACCAACGAAACACGACAGCACGAACGCTGTCATTTTACGTTGATTTTCTGTGCGAGGATAGTACCGCCCCGGTCGAGCCGGCCCGTTCGTGCTGAAATCAGCGTGGCTCTACTACCTTTTTGTAATTTTAATTTCATTGCATTTATGCATAATATACTACATTTTTTAGATTCCTGTTGTTACATTTGGTGAGAGTATCAAAAATTTCGTCTACTTAGGCTTACTTACTTAAACTTAAGGGTTATTTTTATATATTTAATATTTAAGCTTAATATTCTCAAAACATAATATCCATAATCAAAGCACTTGTATTGTATTTAATATCAATAGAATTTTGGAAATAGATGTGTTATGTATTATACAATAAAAACAGGTACTAACAATGAAAATTTGGTGACTCTGTATCTATTGTACTATTATAAAAGTTATTTCAACAGCTTCGTTTAGTATCTGCATCTCAAGAGTTAAAGAAAATCAAATTTCAAAAGGTTGAAATAGACTTCCATTCAAAACATATACATAAATCTATATATATATAAATGAATCGCCGAAATGTATGTAGGTACGCGTATAACTTCCGATCTGCTGCACCATTTTTTTTTTATGTGTTCGTTATTGTTAAGATAAGGTTTGTGTAAAAGAAAAATTAAAAAAAACTTTTTATAAAAAAAAAAAACCGACTTCCAAAAACATCCAACGCAAACTCTCTGTCAAAAAACACTTAAAAGCGTAAAATAAACTGGTTCTTCATAAATTGCCTATACCTAATTCTTTGTTCATTTAAATAATAGTATTATAATGGGTGCTAGGTACCTAAAATCTGTTTGAAGTCGGTGCCAAGTGACTATCGCTTAGACTTTTGTAATTGTTCGTTTGTATTCTTTTTGGCTTAGCACCGACTTCAAACAGATTATTTTACAGTTTTTAATGCAAACAATCGTAGGTAAGTAGTAAGTTGAACTATTTCATCAAATTTCATCATCAAGAATACAAATTAAGGTACGTGTAATATTAAAATCATCCTCTAATCCCTAACTGTTGAAGAGTTTAATCTTCTATCATCAGCTCACCTAAATAGCTTGAAAGTATACGACTGAAGGTCTTTAGATACGTATGAAATTGGAAGAATTATTCTCCAACTCCTAACCGTAGAGGAGTTGTACCTTCCACCTTCCATCATCAGCTTACCTAAATAATTTGTAAGAATACGACTAAAGGTAACTTATATACATATGATATTTAAAGATTTATCCTCCAACTCCTAACCGTTAAGGAGTGGTACCTTACATCATCAGCTCATCATCATAAAATGATGACTACCAGACGCAAATACCGGTGTAACTTCAGAAAATATACGAAAAACATAGTATGTGCCTATAAAAATGAGGGTTTCCCTCGATTTCCCTGGATCCCATCATCAGATCCTGATATGCTGGCAGTGGGACCACCACGGAAGCATACCCTGTCGAATACAAAAAAAAAATTCAAAATCGGTCCACAACTGACGGAGTAATCGGGTAACATACATTAAAAAAAAAATACATACAGTGGAACATAGAACCTCCTCCTTTTTGGAAGTCGGTTAAAAATAACTGGAAAAGTAAATTTAAATCTCTTATCTTATCTGCTATCTTAACCATTGACTGATAGACAGTTTCAGACATAATTATTTTACTAAAATTTTGAAACATCTATTTCATCGATCAATCGCGTTACAATAAGGATAGTTAAAATTCGGCCTTCGAGAAGGTAATAAAATGTCGTCAAAAACTCAACAAATGGACGTATTAGAGCCTTAAGGCTTAATCCAGAATTGAGTCACAAGAGACTTGAGTATATATAAAAATTTAGATTTCATCATTTATAGCATTAATGTCCTTCTGGAAGTATCAACAGTGAAGTGTTTATGGTTTTTTGTTGAAGTGGTTATGGAAATAATGTTTATAGAATCAAGCAAAAATGTTCTTTTCTTTTTTTGGAATCTGAACTTTGAAATTAATCTGGCAATTCAAAATGCTAGATGATTATCCTATCATGAATAGTACCTATCAGTCATACTATCTCTTTGTGACAAGTAGAATCACATAAATTAGCACTAAAAGTTTCATAGAATATTTATGTTATTGACAAACATTCCACCAATTTGACTTAATTCCAAAGTAGAGCAAATCGCATATTCCATGATTTTAATTGAAATATTATTCTTAAAATAGTATAAATCAAATATCAAAGTGCTATAAAGTTCCATCGTGTTGTTTTGGTAGCGAACAATTTGAGTTATGCTCAGTGACTTGGAATTTTTGAAATGTAATGCGAATGCCCCTTCGAGCTCACTCTGGAACTTCGACAATTAATTAAAAGTTTTAAGAAGAGGCCCCCAGAGTCTCGGCAGCTTGTGACTGATGGGTAACACCAACTATATACACTTTATTTCGTCGACATATTTACGATCGAAAGTTTAAACGAGTGATAAAAACTTTGGATTACGCTGTTGAATTTCATTTATTTTATTGCAGGCCTCGGTGAGGGTGTAATATGTAAATGAAGTTTATATTAGCATTAACTGCTGCTAATTTACTATTAGATAAATAAAGACGCACCGGAGACTTGTTTAATGGCTAAGGTTAATAGTTGAGGGATAAAGCCAAAGTTTAAATTGTCCATTATTAATTTACTTAGTACGAAGCAGTCATAATAATGTTCCTCATTCGTGAAATTAGTTTTAGAGTTATTCATGTTTAAGAAGTCTGTTGTTAAGGTAATTGTACTAATCTCATGTATAAACCTGGTTACAAACTCTGTATTTTCTAAAGTACGTTTAGTATCAAGAATTTGCGCTTTGTAACCACACAATATACTAATATATTAAAGATGGATGACTTCTAATGGATCCAATTATTTTACTGTTCGTGTTCACATCACATACACTTTTACATTGCTATGATTTCACCTATGAAAAGTAATGTAAAAGTTATACTACTCTATATTTGTGCTACGCTTATTTTGGACTTCGATTGCTAGGATATTAATTAAATTAGAATATTATATATAATTACAAAATTAATATATATAGATTAGAATAGTAAGAGCAAGTCTTTAAATATAGCATCGCGTAAATTTCAACGCTTCATTTCCTATCGAACGACTTACGATAAACTGTGACCCTTGTCGCAAGCAAGTGACGAAGTTCATAGGTCCAATATTTCAACTCAAGATTGTCGATATTAATTTCTAATTTTGATTACAACTTCCAACGAGAAGGGTGCTCGGTATGAGGACTGCCCACTTGATATTATTCCACTTTATTGGCTACACATTTAATAGGTCGCTGGGACTTTAATTAGTCTTTATCAACTTTCAAACTCTTAAATCATCTTTATGGCTATTTAATTTATTTCTCAGCTGCTCCCTTTCAAAATGAAATTTTCCCAATTTTGCGACATCGAAATGCTGCCAATAAACCAATAAATACTTAAGCAAGCAAGTTGTAAAGTAATCCCAATAAAGTGAGATCCATCAATTCTGCGCTAAAATTATTTCGAATAAAAATCAGTTACAACGAAAATATAATACGATACAAGTAAAGCATGACCGTAATCAAACTTTAACGATACGGGTGACATCGCAAAAATACTTTTAAGCTTATAATAAGTTAATCTTGCGTCATACATTTGCTGCGGCGTTTCCAAACGAGGTACATAAATTATGGGCGATGTGAAAAATAGACCTGACTGCGGCGGGCGGTAGCCAAACCCTAGCGCCAGCCGCGTGTTCCCGGCACAAATATATGATCATGAATTTTACAGGTAAACTAGAGAAACTATGTTATATTTAAAGCCGTTTTAATACGATTGAGAGACTACTCAAATATTTATTTAGAACATCTACGGCATTATTGAGTTGAGCAATTACGTAGCAGGTATTACATACATTAGAATTTTCTGACTTCTTAACTGTATAAATACTGTACTGATACAGTACTGACCAGGTGGTGACAGGCTGAATATGATTGCAGTATTTGATTGTGAGAAATGTTATGCTGTACCTACCAGCCATTGTTCGTATGGATATTCTATGAAGTAAAAGATACAAACATATTGCCGTTATTTTAAATTGAAGTACATAATTTTTTACATACATAGTACATATATATTCGAAATTCATGATTTATTTATCTTCTTAGTTGAACACTCTTGACAGAGTGGTCGTGACTGTTGATAGTCAGGGTTATGTCTCGCTGTCGCCGCTCAGTTTCAGGGCTTCTGCACGTTCTGCGATGTCTCTCCATTTAAGCCTGATTACGCATTGCAAGCACATTTTTGCTGCAGCTGCAGTCGATTTCTTTCTTTATATAAGTATTAATAATAATAAAACTTGTTTTATTTGAGACAAAATGAAGAACAGTAACATACAAGTCATTTATATATTATCCAAACCAGTATCCACGCATTAATTTTTTATTTAGCGCCAAACTAAAAAGAAAGTGAGAAAAGTTAAAATGTTGTTGCAATTTTGAGTTGTGTAACGACACAACAATGATAGCGCTTAGTGACTAAGGATATTTGTCGTGTTAGTGTGTTATTCAGCGAAAACATAAATGGAAATATCTAAACCTACTTACGATGCATCTTGCACTTTGTAACTTAGAAACAGTACCTACAAACTGAAAACACACCAACAAAGGTTCTTCTCTACCATATTACATATATCAGAACTCCCTCTTGGTAATAAACCTTTGAATATGAATTGTAAAGCTCTGTTATCTTCTTGTGCTTAACATAATTTTTTGTCTCCAGCGCAATCTATAACTGGACGTAGTAGCGCGGTGTTACCAAGCATGATGTGAAGTCGTATAAAATCACATCAGTACTCTAGATACGAAGAATTGTGCGAGAGGGACGGAATATCGAAGGGGGACTGGGTAATGGATATAAATCGTCCTTTGCTAAAGTGTCACTGCAGCAATTTAGGGACGTCGGTTGCGTTCAGTTTTTGGGGTGCAACATAATATAATTCGGAATTTTCCTGTTAGCAAAAACTTTCAGCTATTTCTTAAATAACTTGTTACTTTCACGGTTAAGGCGATTGTGAATTCCAATCCGATTTATACAGTCCCTTTGAACACTTCATTTTGTCATTTTGATTTTTGTCTAACTGTAATAAAGAGGGTGCAAACGATTCGGGAAGCAAGTGGGCTTTGTTCTTAAACTATAAGATGAGAGTACATAGGTATAAGTAATAATAATATTATGCATAATAAAGCTTTAGAAGCTTTTTTAATTAGTATAACAACTGTTAAGATTAATAATATACATAATTGAATAGTCGCAAAATATTTTTTAATAAAAAACTCAATATGTTTTCAAGGTGGTGAATAATTTTGTCACTATTTAGGAGTCTCTGAAATAAATGGCTCCAGTTTATTTTTATTGCGGTTGAAATAGCACAAGTACCGTATCCTTAACTTTCTACAATGTGTACCATGAAATTATGCAATGCTTTTTAGTGTTATTCGTTTTACAGTCCAACGCGTTACATTTGCATCTGGTTTTATCGCAGTGCCAACTTAAAACGCAATGGAACGTGAAAACCCAATCGGGTCTTGTTTCGCACATTTGCTGCAGATATCGAAATCCACGGTATATTCAGTTCAATAAGAATTTATGCCCTCATATTTCGTATCATCAATACCGTTTATTTTCCACACGTTTTCCTTGTCGGTTCAGTCGGGCGGCGAGAATACATTTCAACGAATTTTTCTCTTACAAAAGATAGGGCTAATTTTGCATAGGTGTTCCTTCAGTCTTGTAATATTAAATTTCCCGATAGCGACATTGGAAAAAGACATATTGTCATATTATATCCAGCTTAAGTGGTTTATGTGAAACATTTGATATTTTCTATAGTACATATATATACACTTTGTGTTATATAATTTTGTATCATATAATATTCACAATAAAAACTATGTCCTTATGTTGTTTTTCACGTAACATGTGTTGCTATTACTTTTTGTCATATTTCTTATGTTTCTTACAAGTTTCTTTCTCACGAAGTTAAGTTCATATGATTGTGAAAAAATGAAAATATTTAATACAAAATAATTACAAATAAATATATTCTACTTTATGTTTAAGAACGCTTACAAAAGTCGGTTAAATACAAACAAACATACAGGTGAAGATATTTTTTTAAGAAAATATTCTGTCATTTGAAAATTATGCAATTATTTGACAACTGTGTGTTTTTCAATTGAATTTGTTTACTTGGCCTGACTACATAATTTTAGAAATAACAACAATTTTAATGGAAAATTAGATTAAACGAATTTACTTACTGTTTAAATTATTTGAAGAGCTTCAGTCACAAACGATTCACTTAAGAAAGACCTAATACCTTCCGTATTATTTATTTTTACAACTAAACTAGCTGCGCCCCGCGGCTGGTGCTATAAAGGTACAGCAGGTAGCACCGCGGAATGCAACTAGTTATACGCATATACCTTTCTCTGGAATCACTCTATCTATGGCTGAAAACTATTTTGATATCCGTTGAGTAGTTTAAAAGATCTATCTATATCAAGACAGTGGAAGCGACTTCATTAACACGCTTTTATTAGCTTCACCTGCATGTATGTAACAAAATCTTTTAACTTCATTTTCACCTACTTCTAGGAGTCTGAATAACTTGAAAATTTGCACAGGGGTCAAGGGCCGTTGATTGCTTGTTTGCTATATTTACAAAAGCGTGTTGTTTAGTTTTTTATAACAATTTTTTTTTATACTATATACATATTATTATGCGTTGCTGTAGTACTCATATAATGTAATACAATTATGTATAAAGCATTAAACATAGCCGAAAGTTTGTACGACTATCACAATAACACAGTAACGATTACGGTATCAAGAAAATAACTATTTATGAAACGGCTCAAATTCCAGTGGCAAACTACAAAGCCCCCCTTCATTACTCATAAAACCCTTGTAAATTCATCAGTAAAATAAAAAAGTGCTGCAATATAGCGCACGTCTAAAACGACGGCTTTATAGTCATAGTTATGGCCCAATAAAGGTAATTGAGCAGTAGTTTCTCACGCGAAAAATCCCCATCCACGTAAATGTAAGTAGTTAAATGTTTCGTTTTCACTAGTAAATTTTGTTGTACAACGCTTTGGCTTTTCATGCAATATAAAGTTACGTAATGTAAAACAGGGAAGCCTTGGAGTATAAACACAAACAAGAACACTATGACTTGATAGTCAACGTTATGACTATTATAAACGCAAGAAGTCACTTTTTTTTCATCTAAAAATTGTAGTGGTATGTCTTGTTCGTTCTATTTTTCCTCTTTTTTTAGTACTTAGGATTTTTCATCATGTGCACTTAGTACTGATCGGTTCTAAGATTATTATGGCGCCATAATTAAGATCTGATTATGTTTTTTGAGTATCGTATGTTTTTGTTTTTAGTTTCGAAATAACATTCTAATATTTCATCATTCATTACCACCCCATTGCTGGACATAGGCCTCTCCCAAGGAACACCACAGAGCCCGGTCTGTATGCGTTTTGCATCTAGTCGGTGCCAGCCCTCCTACGCAAGGTATCCTGCCATCTGGCCAGAGGACCTCCCACACTACGATTACCGAGACGCGATCTCCACTCCAGAACGCGCTTACTCCAGCGGGTCTACATTAAATCATCAGCTAATACTTACAGTGTAACAGTGAAAATAACAATGTAATTAATTATTTCGACATACAGCTGTTGATTTTATTCAAAAATACCGATGCATAAAATGATATTTTATATTTATTTAAACTGTATGTTATATTGACCTGAATTCAATTCCATTATTCGCTGAAACTATGAACCTTCTATCTACTAACGAATAAAATAGCTCTTCAACAATTTTATGTTACAAATGAATTTCAATATGATGCATATGATCCAATAAATACACATACATTGCCTACTAACTATGTGCTACAACTATGTATTGCGTTTGTCTGCAAAACAATTAAATCTTCTATATAAATAAAAATGAATCGCTGAAATGTATGTACGCGTATAACTTCCGATCGACTGTACCAAATTAATTGGATAATTATTTTTTCTATATGTTCGTTATTGTTAGGACAAGGTTTGTATAGAAGAAAATCAAAAGTGAACGGGTTTTTTTTTGTCTTCTACTGCGTCGTGGGAAGCTGAGGCGGGCATAATTACTAAAAACAAGTTTTCAGAAATTTAGAAAATATTTACGAAAGAAAAATATGGCGGTACAAAGTTCGCCAGGTCAGCTAGTATTATTTATATAATACACATTGGTATATACATTGGCCAACATCATTCCTATACTATATGTTGGGCCTCCAATAATGAAATATTGTTTTCTTTTCTTCTTCGCATTCGAAACTGCATAAGGCCGTTTTTTTGTAAGGCCGTATTCTCGTATTTTATAGTTTCATTTTGTTTTAAAGATAACTCTCGCACTGATCCCCGAATAAATCCTGTGTCGTTGGGGAACTTTATAAATATGTATGAAAAAAGCGCAAAGAAGTCGTCTTGGCGTTTGTTTGTAGACTCAGAACAATAATTATGTGGACACTTCGTCATCCATGAAATTTCGGTTCAGCCGGCTCATTTGTGCATTTCACGGTAAATATATGTAAGATATTTACATAAGATTCTCTATACAATAACGATCACTGGTAATCTGAAAGCGGAAGCTTTGATTGATATGCCCGAAGCTTGCTTGAAAAATCGTGACACTCATACTAACTATACCTATGAGTAAATCATGGTCGAAGAGTGGGTATTCATCGAGTACTAGCGCTCAATTATTGTGTACCACTGATTGACTGATTAATTGAGGAAACTACTTATCTCTTATATTATTTATGTACAGAAAATTAACTTTGACCTTATAAAAAATTTCGTGTTATTGTTTTTATATATACGAGTATATAATAGCTGTCAAAATGACTCTACTCTGCCTGATGGAAAGCATGAGCTTCAGCTCATGCCCAAGAGTAGCGGTCACCTTTCTCATTGCGAATGTGGGCAATGCATGTTGATCCACACCATGTCAGCCTAGTGAGATGCTTAATGAGATGCGACGAACGAAGTAACTAACGAACCTAGCTTCGAAATCATGGTTATTAACAGTAGTACATTTTATATAAGTTTTAATCTATATTATTATAAAGCTGAAGACTTTGTTTGTTTGAATGCGCTAATCTCAGGAACGCTGGTCCGATTTGAAAAATTCTTTCAGTATTAGATAGCCCATTTATCGAGAAAGGCTATAGGCTATATATCATCACGCTAAGACCATCAGGAGCGGCGAATCAATGAAGAATGTTACAAAAACGGGGGTAAATTTCTACGCTACGGGCAATAGGAGACGTAAACGACGTTGCGTGGGTCAGCTAGTTCTGTAAATAACGTGTAACTTTATGAAGAAATAAAACATTATTATTTAATATCATGTTGTAAATTAACTGCGTGAAACTATAATAGAGAATTCATGTGGTGATGGACTAAAAGTACGGAGTGTCATCCCTATTCGTTGGTGTCCTAAGAGCCCACAAAAGACTATGCAGAACAGCAAACACCGGGATCGGGAAGGGAAACTTGACCCAAGCGTCTGCCCAGAGTTGTAAAGTAGGCCAAAACCTCTTTTCCAAAGTACTATTAAAGGATTTGTGATAATAGAGAACAGAGTTATTATGTTTCTTATTTAGAGTAGTAGTGCGGTACTGCGTTTAAAGGCAATCCAGCGGTTGATTTGCGATTCTAAACCTGCACGAAGCACGATCGGACAACGATGTCCCGACTACATTTGACCTTTGCTCTAGTCGAAAAATACCGACGTGATATTGGGTTTGGTTCGCGCTATATTTGCACGAAAGAAGATATCAAATTACGTCATGCTATAACTATCGCCTTTGAATATCAGATATTTATGAGACCTGCTATTTTTTGCGTGCCATGGCAATGAAAAAAAAACCAACACTGGGTTACAATCCAAGTTCACTTGTGTTTTTTGGATCTGAGTGCGTTGCATTAGCAATTATGAAACATGAGCTACCATTAATTTAGATAGATAGTTGTTGCAATTTTATTTTGAAACTTTGTTTTATGTAGTGTATACAAAACTTACTTTAACTACACGTAATACAAAAATTGTCAGTCAAATTAATTCAACAAGGTAGTAGAGCTATGCTGATTTCTACTACCCTCGCACAGAAAATCAACGTAAAATGACAGCGATCGTGCTGTTGGTGAGTGCGAGACCGGAGGCCCAATGATGCAGAAGCATCACTAGCCCACCGTGGTGTGGGTCACCATGCTACATTGTTGCATTGTCTGCATTCGCAGTATGGTGACCACCACTCTTGGATTCTGCTTATGCTTTCCATCATAGAAAAAAAACAACTTATGTGAATTATAAGAAGAAAGAAAAACAAACGTGACGTCAGATTTTAAAACAATGTTTTACTAATAAGAAGAGATTAAATCGTACGCCTTGTTAAGTTAAACTTGTGAGTAATCCTTCACAAATCTGAATTTTGAAGTCAATTGCGAAATATACAGACACATCTACACCTTATCTTCTATATAAGGGCCTTTCAGGTACGTTAAGGTTCCCTGTTAGTTAATAGGCGAACGTTAAAGCCCCCGACATCGTAAAACATCGGTACGTGAGCCGCCAAATAATTTAATCCCTCTTCTATTTCGGCGAAACACTGTCAGCCGAGACGAATTTCGCCTGAATCTTAATATAGGAGCAAGAACATTTTGCTTGTGACTTTGCTATGTATTTATTGTAAAACAAGTGTGTTCCAAAGGTTGAAATTTAATATTTATATATTTTATGCTTCACTGTTATGCGCCATGGCGTTAGGGAAAAAACTTAATTTTGGCTTGACAGTTATGATCGCTAACAATTAAACCAACATACACGTGTGCTATCTATTAATATTTCTATATACCTACCCAGAATTATGGTATCCCAGTGTGGTTGTAACTGATAGCAACTTAATAACAATGTTCCTGTAAGAGATTTACAAAAAGGTTGCCATTAAATTCATTTATTTCAACTTTTTCTTTTTGTAATAAGTCGTATTTGTAAACCGAGGCTAAATACATAATTAAATGTAATAAAAAGCCACTCTGTACTTATTATGTCATATTTATAAATTTAACAAAATTTTGTTACGAGTATTCTAGCTTTCGAATGTTTGATTTTCTTTTTGTACAACATATTAGAGAACACAAAGGAACAGGTATTTTATTCTAAGGAGTATTGTTTTTTATGCAAGTATTTTTATCTATGGTTTATATAAAAACATACAAATTATTATACGAGTATATTTATAGCGCCTAAATCTTGAGTTGTATTTTAAACTTGAAGAAGATACACGTAGGTAATAAACCTTTTTTCAAACCTTTAAATTCAACCTTTCGAATCTTTAAGAGGAAGAAGTAATAGAAATTACCAAATCGATGATCACCAGGTTCAATCGTGAGTTGAGCTATACTCTGTCCATTACTTTATTTTCTCTTTGACAGCTCACGCCTATAAATTACCATATTTTTTTTCGGAATTGTGTACTACTGTAATGTCGTACTTTATTGACGGTGACGGTACTTTAGTGAAGTGGTCTGTGCATAACAAACAACCACAGACTATAAAACAGTACTTGAAATACGATAAATCGATCATGTGATAAAAATAATTTGACTTCATGTAAGCATTTTTTGTGTAAATTTAATAAAAAAAGGAAATAAAAATTGTATCTATGACTCCAAGATTGAATTTTTGCAAGGAATTAAGTCGAAATCTTGGAA
Organism: Diaphora mendica; assembly: GCA_949125395.1. NCBI lineage: Eukaryota > Metazoa > Arthropoda > Insecta > Lepidoptera > Erebidae > Diaphora > Diaphora mendica. The sequence continues at coordinate 18,649,069 of OX421313.1, read as the reverse complement.
TTTAGGATCAAACCAAGAGTAAAGAACAATAACTCTGTTCATTCATCTAATTTACTGATTTATTATTTATATTTTTGTTTATTTCTTACATAATATAAAAAACTAATGAAGGCATAATTAATATTTCAACAAAAAATATTTAATTAAAACGATTGAAAGTTCTTCGTAAATAAAATCGCTATTCGTTTCAAATCGAATCGGTTATGAGTGAGGGCGTCACTAATTTCAAAATTTCTTGAACTGTCAAAAAGAAAATAAAGTAATGGACAGAGTTTAGATGTCTGTTTTATTAAAATAGTATGATCAAAAAAGTTGTCTTACCTCATTCAATTATAATTCATAATGACCACGACTAATTTAAGTAGTGTGCACACATCTTATCATTATCTATGCGTGTGTTGTCACCTATTGTGATTGCATATTAAGGCCTGTATTCACTTTGTTTAGTGCGAGTGCAGGTGCTTAGTGCGGGTCATCGGTGATTGGTGGAAAGTAAGTGTGGGCAGCGAATTCGCGGTCCACACGTATTATCTTCCAATCGTGGATCGCCTGCGCTTCACACCTGCACTCGCACTATACAAAGTGAATACGGGCCTTTAGACAGAATGTATAGAGTAAAACAAAATTAAGTATACGATATTTATTTGCTACTACACACATCAAAAGTGTCTAGGGATCAAGCATTTTTATGCGGATTTCTTGAGATTGAGATGTGGCTTTGGCCCTGGCCTGCTCAGTCGCCAGACTTGAACCCGATTGAGCATGCATGGGATATGCTACAGAGAAGAGCTCTGCCGAATATGGAGGGTATCCAGTCTCAAGAAGACCTTTTTTTGTTGTTGCAACGAACATGGGCGGCCATTCCACAGCGTGATTTGGATGAACTCATTTTGAGTATGCCAAACCGATGTTCTTGTGTTAGTGTTCGCGGTAGAAACACGGATTATTAATTGTTAAAGTTACCTAATAAAATTTAAAGAAAACTGTTATTTCAGTCTTTTTTTCGAACTTTAATGTTAGTGGTTCAAATGTCAAAAATCCTTTTATTAGAAAAATGGCAAATTTCTTTATTAATGCAAAGGTGACTTGGTTTATCGTTACTGTGACAAACAAAACACTTTATTTGATGAATCCTTAAAGAAAATTTTAATTAATATCAATCAGGAGAAAAGTTATTGCAAAAATATATGTTGATCCCTAGACACATATGTTGATCCCTAGACACATATGTTGATCCCTAGACACTTTTGATGTGTGTAGTTTAATTTTGATGACCTGTAGTTTAAGAAATAATGCACAATTAGCTTGCCAGGAACAAAATTGGTGAGTGCGAGACCGGAGGCCCAATTAGTCTATTCAACAAGTTCCATACTTGTTGACTAGACTAAAAGATGCAGAAGCATCACTAGGTCGCCATGGTGTGGGTGGCCATGCTGCATTGTCTGCATTCGCAGTGAGCATGGTGACCACCACTCTTGGATTCTGCTTATGCTTTCCATCAGGCAGAGTAGAGTCATTTTGGCGGGCCAAACATAAAAAAAAAAAAACTCAGTAGGACCACCAAAAGATCTTCTAATCACCGCTCTTAATCATACTAAGAACCTTATTAATTTAGTTTCGTTACAAATTCAGTATAAACATGCAAAATAATGATTACAATGATAATAACAAGCCATTAAAGTGTTCTACATAAAAATTGTAACGGTACCTTATCGGGCCTATTGCTGTTTTAACGCCCTTCAGAGGCGGATCGGATCGCGTGCCCTCGATTTATTAAAGTCAGTAAAATATTTACTGAAAATAGTACTGCCCTCGAAGGTACTAATTCAGAAAAGCAATAGGAATAAATTACTATACCTAATGTTTCATACTGTAAAAGCCTTCAACGGCCCTTGATTGTTGCGCAGGAAATAAACCTGCGATAAGGCTCGGATAGTTTTGCTAGGTCGTTACGAAATTCGAATAGCCTTCGCATAAATGTCATTTAGGGGAAATGTAGAATTGCCGTGTATAAAAATTGTTATTAAGTACTCCCTTACCCTCTGCGAATAAAAGAGATTTTCTTTAGATAACGGGAAATACCTATCCTTTGTTAATATATTTACAGTCTATTATAGCTCGGGCTTATTCAGCTCCGTTGTTGGTAATTTATGTAAAACACTTGCTGTTTATCATTTCAACAGTAAAATTTTATGATAACTTTAGAACTATTTATAACTTATTGTTAAGTTAGTTCATAATAATTAAACGGTTTTATTTGTTGTTTCAGATTGGTTCACTGAAGAACTACTATTTGCTGTCACATCACGAAATTCACAAGCGATCTACGGAGCCGAGCCACAAACACCACCTGAAACTAAATGACGAACCACAGGTAAAAGCTTTGTCTGATTTATCTTTTCTCTTGTAAAGATACGATGTAAAAAAGGAACAAGATGGGTTACATGACGATAAGCGATAGCCAACGCTAATAGGCACCTGCAACCTTAAGATTCTCTCTCCCCACCAGAATTAAGGACAGGGGGAAAGTTAGGCTCCGGTTATCTCACCCAGTTTATGAATACAATACAAACCAATTAGTCTAGTCAACAAGTTCCATACTTGTTGACTAGACTAAAAGATGCACAAGCATCACTAGGCCGCCATAGTGTGGGTCACCATGCTGCATTGTTGCATTCGCAATGAGTATGGTGGCCACCACTCGTGGATTCTGCTTATGCTTTCCATCAGGCAGAGTAGAGTCATTTTGGCGGGCCAAACATAAAAAAAAAAAAAAAAAAAAAAAAAACAATAAGATGGTATCATTCGTTAACACAATACTAGTGATGTAGTTCTGCATCTATGCATTTGCAATGAGACGCTTTGCATTTCTATCGATGGGAGAAGTTTGTAGAGTTCAAAAACACTATGCAGAAAAGGTATGTATAATCGTTAGGTCGGAAACTTTTCGGACGACACACGTAAAAGATTGCCGAGTAGCGGTTTTTTGAGATCGTGGTATAACCACGGTCAAATAGATCCAAACAAGAATGAGGTAGAGAGAAGCATGGCTCGTATGCCGAAACATGTCTCTCATACGATAAAAATCATGATACCTATCTCTTTTACATAAAAATCTGGAATATCCTTCTTAATGTTAAATTAACTAATCTGCTACGGTATAAGGCAGATCTCCTTATCTGTTGAAATGACATAAATGGTCTTTACTAACTTGGATTTCAATAAAATTCTTTCTTGAACACCAAACAATCTGTTTATCACTTCAAAAATCTTAACCTATTTATTTACTCATACCCTCACCAACTGAACGTTACCATTCTAATAAACATATTTACAAATGTAATAGAGAAAACCGTCCAACATCATCCAAATTTCTATCCTCGAAGTAAATATTTCACGAGCATAATGGTGCATGAGTCGCGAGGGTACACAAGTAGGCGAGTATTCGTGTGTAGTGGTACTGTCAAAAGTTCTCCGCCCATCCAACCCTTCTGCTAATCCGCGACCTCACTTAATCTTTTTGTCATCCAACGCGCGTCTACTACGTTCCTATCACTTTATCTTGTTCCACTTCCACAATATGTTTCCGCGTTCTGGTAATTCCACCCTATTTCTATATGCATCACTCAAAATCTAATTTTGTATACGCTTACGTTATGTATGTTTCTACATAAAATTTTAAGATTATAAAGACGATTCGTAATAGGGTACAATATCTTTGGAGATGACAACGCGGAGGCATCTCAGTGCGGACGTCGTAACATTTTTATGGTTTGCTTTGTGTAAGATGAGTATTTTTCTCGACTTTTTATACTTGAATGGAACAGTGATTCAGACTTTGTTCTACTGATATAAGTATCATGTAATTGGGTTAAACTGTCGAGACCTTCTTTATTCAAACGTTAACGTTTTCTATCAAACATTTATGAAGCGTTTTATAATACTGAAATTACTCCAACGCCATATAATTTATATACTTATCTACCATCTCTTTGCTTGCGCTTTAATACCCTTTAATGTTAATCAAAACATAACATCCTTTGTAAAAGATATCCGAAATTGCTTTTCCTGTTTTTTTCAGTCTCGTTTCATTAATTAATTCATCTACTAAAATTAAATTGGTAGGCCTACTTATACTTTGTGTTAATTATGTTTTGTAGGAACTCTGCTATTTCTACATTTAGCAATTCCCGTAAGAGTTGTATGATATCGTTCCTTTTTAACCGACTTCCAAAAAGGAGGAGGTTCTATGTTCCACTGTATGTTTTTTTTTTTATTTTTATTTTTTTTTTTTTTTTTTTTTTTATGTATGTTACCTGATTACTCCGTCAGTTGTGGACCGATTTTGAAATTTTTTTTTGTATTCGACAGGGTATGCTTCCGTGGTGGTCCCATTGCCAGCATATCAGGATCTGATGATGGGATCCCAGGGAAATCGAGGGAAACCCTAATTTTTTATAGGCACATACTATGTTTTTCGTATATTTTCTGAAGTTACACCGGTATTTGCGTCTGGTAGTCATCATTTTATGATGATGAGCTGATGATGTAAGGTACCACTCCTTAACGGTTAGGAGTTGGAGGATAAATCTTTAAATATCATATGTATATAAGTTACCTTTAGTCGTATTCTTACAAATTATTTAGGTAAGCTGATGATGGAAGGTGGAAGGTACAACTCCTCAACGGTTAGGAGTTGGAGAATAATTCTTTCAATTTCATACGTATCTAAAGACCTTCAGTCGTATACTTTCAAGCTATTTAGGTGAGCTGATGATAGAAGATTAAACTCTTCAACAGTTAGGGATTAGAGGATGATTTTAATATTACACGTACCTTAATTTGTATTATTCTTGATGATGAAATTTGATGAAATAATTCAACTTACTACTTACCTACGATTGTTTGCACTAAAAACTGTAAAATAAAAACTTTTTATAAAAAAAAAAAACCGACTTCCAAAAACATAAAACGAAAACTCTCTGTCAAAAAACACTTAAAAGCGTAAAATAAACTGGTTCTTCATAAATTGCCTATACCTTATTCTTTATTCATTTAAATAGTAGTATTATAATGGGTGCTAGGTACCTAAAATCTGTTTGAAGTCGGTGCTAAGCCAAAAAGAATACAAACGAACAATTACAAAAGTCTAAGCGATAGTCACTTGGCACCGACTTCAAACAGATTTTAGGTACCTAGCACCCATTATAATACTACTATTTAAATGAATAAAGAATTAGGTATAGGCAATTTATGAAGAACCAGTTTATTTTACGCTTTTAAGTGTTTTTTTGACAGAGAGTTTTCGTTTTATGTTTTTGGAAGTCGGTTTTTTACATTGACTGTCTTGATTTTTTATGCTGTGTACCATCAGATCTTCTTAACAAGAAATAACTGAACCTATCATTGTTTATTTGCCTCAGTGTATTCTTTACAATGTATATATATTTGAGAAACATATCTAATAAGCGATATCTAATAAGCGTCAATTTACCAACTATATCTTTATCTGTAACTGTATATTTCGTTCAGCGAAAAAGTTTCCTGTAACAGTATTGACCCAGAAAATCCTCAGTGTAACAGATAAACTAGTGGATTGTGGAGATAACGCATCAAAAACTTATTACTTAGACCCATTCGGATTATAGGCTTTTTCCTTTGATGTAGCCCCGTAGTGCGTGACAAAGCAAAGAGGGCGAAATATCAGCAATCTACATTAGTTGCGGAGCAGCACGTTTCTCTGACTTTTTTGGATATTTTTAAGAATACGAAACTTATAGTATAGTAGCGTCGTGTTTGTATCTTCATATCTTGGCTTCTTGAAATTCTAACGTTACCCAACAAATGTGACATTTATTATCATTAAAGTGTGAGGAGTACGTTGTATTCAGTTTTCCGAGAATATGCAAGCTGTATTCTTGCAAGAATGTCTTGGACGAAATGTCCTTGCAGCATGTGCCGTCTTTTCGTTTTACGCTCGCTCTGCATCTGAGTTGAGCATTTTTCACTCGTATGAAATTAAACTCTGTGCTGAATAGAAAATGTAAAGTTTCCTTAGAAAAATGAATGTCTGTATCCAATAAAATGAATCATCACTGCAGTTGTAACCAGTATATATCAGAGTCAAGATTTTAAGGTTATTCATCCACTAATGATAAATCTTTTTTTGATTACTACCTACTTGACTTGTATTCATTATTTAGTATATAAAAGATCTTTTCAGTGGAAAATTATAGAAGATCTTTCCTCTGAAGATTCTTTGCAAAGAATAAATTTGTCTTTAACCTAAATTTTAATATTACAAATTAAAATAATATTATAATAAAAACGTGAGATTGTTTGTTTATTTATTATCCGTTGAAGGCTAACTTACTCAAGAGATTATTATTAAATTTTGGATAAAGGTTTTCAGATGTATAAAAAGTACCTTAATTCAATGGAACAGTGCTTTTCTCAGAGATAATATACATCAACAATATTTGTGTTAAATATTGATATACCTACATTTATATATATATAGATTTAAAGAAGCTGTTTTGTATATGTGTGCGCTAAAATTTCCATGGATGAGAATACAAAATCTTCCGAACAGAAAGTTACTTTTTCCTGAGAACGCGAAAGATGGTCTTTCAAGGTAGTAGAGCCACGCTGATTTCAGCACGAACGGGCCGTCTGGACCGGGGCAGTACTACCCTCGCACAGAAAATAAACGTAAAATGACAGCGTTCGTGCTGTCGTGTTTCGTTGGTGAGTGTGAGACCGGAGGCCCAAATAGTCTAGTCAACAAGTTCCATACTTGGTGACTAGACTAATAGATGCAGCAGCATCACTAGGCCGCCATGGTGTGGGTCGCCATGCTGCATTGTCTGCATTCGCAATGAGTATGGTGACCACTACTCTTGGATTTTGCTTATGCTTTCCATCAGGCAGAGTAGAGTCATTTTGGCGGGCCATACATATACTTTTCTTATACAGAACAAATCTTAAATTAAGTGATTATTTGATATCATGTAAAACAAAATAATTGCAACCACATGTGCCCGCTAAGGAAAGTTTTGGGTTAGGCAGCGCACCAACGACATTATTTAGTACACAGCAGTGACTGTTTCGGTTTAATAAACGATCTTAATAACTTTTCATCGTAGTTTTGAAGGTGGGTCTGAAGAAATCGTTTTGAAACTCAAGGCCTGTCTTCAGCTGTCTCTAGTAACCCTGTTAAAATTTGAATGCCTGTTTACCTTAATTGTCTGTCCTATCTTATTTATTGATGTCACTTACTCAAGTAAAAGCTTAAAAAATGAATAATACAATACCAAAAGTGTCATTTTACCACTTATATTATCCAGACGCTATATAAAACTCACTGTCCTTTCATTTATTCTCAACATACAAGGACAACGACCTACGTCTTACATTTTTACATATTTCGCTACGACTTTACACCGTCACTGGGGTTATCCTTAGGGGTACGAGAAAGGAATACTAATGTTATCCGTTGTTCAACAGAGGAACATAGGTGCCGCCCACTGGTAAAGAAATTTTGTAGTAATTTTTAAACAGCATGTCTGAGAAGTTTTAAATGATATACTGATTATAATGTACACATGTATTAACTTTAATATTCTTAATATTAAACACCCAATTAGAGAGGCCTATGTCCAGCAGTGGACTGCGATAGATAGGCGGATGATGATGATGATTAAACACGTCAATCATTGATAGATATATGGTTTCAAATTTTGGCGTTAGACTTGGGTTAGTTAATAAAATCTTTGAATTTAAGAAGCGAACATCACTGCAAATAGAAGGAAAATTTGCAAATTCAAATTCAAAATCATTTATTCAATTAAGACGCTAAGTGACATTTATAACCGTTAAATTTAAGCTACAGTTTGAAAATCATAGATCGACACAAACAGACGCCACAGCAGGTGCTGTGTGGTCAAGGTAAATTAGGTGAAAACACTAAAATCTATTGCCTGCTTGTGTAGATCCATTACTTCCAGTTTCCAAAATGCGTAGAGCCTTATGAGAAGAATACTGACAAAGAAACTCATGGCCACTCATTTTAAAAGTCAGATATTCAGGTACAAGAGTGTTAGTATTACATGAAAGGTAAACAGTATGCAAGCTGTTTCCACCTGATTTTTTCAAAATTATAATGCTTCAAAATTAACGTACAAACAAAAAAGACAAAATCACTCAGTGATAAAGTTGTGGGTTTGAGTTTATTAAACATAGAAATCATTCAAGGTGCACATCTACTTACATTCAGTTGCTTTTATATTTAACTCCAAGCAACCTCATTTGCGTCCAAACTATCATCCCTCGTTTTAACCACAAAAGGGGGCTGATTTCTAAAGATACATTATTAGTACACCTTATATAGAGTATACATTTTAAATTTCAAGTCTTTTACTTAAAAACATAGGACTTTCATACAAACGTCCAACCCCAGTTTTACCCCCTTAGGGGTGGAGTTTCGTAAAATCCGTTCTTAGCGGATGTCTACACCCTATAAGGAACCTACCTGCCAAATTTCAAGTTTGTAGGTTTTATAGTTTCTGAGATTTCGTGATTGATAAGTGAGTGGTATTTCGCTTTTATATACACTCATTTGCAAAAAAAACCGGCGGTTTCGATTTTCTTCCTGGCTGAAAAAAAAATAAAATACCAAAAAGGTTTTAATCATTTGAACATGTTACTGGCCAGTTATAAAAGTGCCATAATGTTTATAAGCGTACATTCCAAATTCATTTTTTTGACTGAGCCTGGTTTTCAAAGAAAACAACTTTTAACTACATTTTGTGGCGCGAATTCCCTATAGTTAATATCGACTCTAATTAACTTTTAGTCAATTTTTATTAGATTATCTGATGTCCTTGACATTTAAAAGTATTGTTATTGGTGTTTAGCAATCTCGAAAATGGTAGATAAAGTGACAAAAGCAAGCAAAATTATTGCGCTGCTTGAAGAAGGTTGCAGCCAATGCTTCGTGGCTCAGAGGCTAAATGTAAGTCGGTCGACAGTTCAAAGGACCTGGCAGCGCTATCAAGAGACCGATTCCGTCAAGCATTAACATCTGCTTTCTCTCGAGGATAGACGTATCATGTTGGATATGTTGTTATTGTTTAACATATTGCGTGATGGACTTGACAGTTCGGACCTTCTTTCAGCCATACAATTTTGCACACAAAAATCACGGACCAGACATACACACCTTTTTAACGTGCCTTTTCATCGCAACGAATTATGGCAAAAATGCTGTTATGACACGACTACTTCGTACCTACAATGACAAGTTTGACGGTATTGACATATTTCACCTGTCCAAGAAATCCTTTCGCGATGGAATCGTAAGAGTACTCACCAGTGATTAATGATTTGTTGAATTTTCTTTGTATATTTAATTTTCGTATTTTTGGTAGTTGCTACTTTGTTTTATACTTTTTCTCTTGTTTTATTTGGTTTGTTAACTTCGTAATGTTTTTAATTACATAATGATGTCTAGTTCCTGTATACATGTCGTGAAACTCTCTAATAGGCTTTAGAATCATTATTACATGTCATGATTATTGTAAAAAAAGCTGTTGAGTTTCCTATTAGTAAATAAAAAAAAAAAAAGAGAAGGCCTGGTTCTGGCAGAAAGACATGTACCGAACCACGGGATGATCGTTTTCTAGTTAGTCAAGCGTTGAGAAATCGCAAATCTTCTTATGTGGACCTCAAGAACAGCCTCGAAGAAGTAAGAAATGTGCAAATTAGTCTATGGACGGTCAGGAGGAGGCTTCTCGCTGCTAATGTACAGAGTCATCGCCCGGCGCGCGGCCCTAAATTACTCCGTAGACATCGAGTTGCCAGGCTTAGCTTCGCTCAAAATTGTGTGTCATGGACTCATGAAGACTGAGATAGGGTATTGTTCTCCGATGAAGCCAGGATATCTCTGCATGGTGAAGACCGACGTCGGCGAGTGCTACGTAGACGAGGAGAACGCTTTGCAGAGGCATGTTTTGAAGAAATCACACCTTATGGAGGGGGCTCTGTTATGTTTTGAGCAGGAATTAATTATATGGATCGTACGGAGTTACTCTTCATCGAAAACGGTACACTGACTGGACACCGATACATAATGGAAGTTCTAATTCCTTATGCACAACCCGCTTTAACCGCTCTTGGCGAAAACTCATGGCGCTTTTTATGGACGACAACGCTCGCGCCCACCGGTCTGGCGATGTGGAAGCGTATATGCTAGAAGTCGGAATTCGTCGTTTGGATTGGCCAGCTAGAAGTCCAGACCTCAATCCAATAGAGCATGTCTGGAACGTTCTGAAGCGACGAGTGAGATCAGTGCAGCCGGCTCCGCAGACCATCAGAGAGCTAAAGAATGTGATTACCGCGGAGTGGGAACGTATTCCCCAAGAAACCATAAAAGAAATACTCGCTAGCCCAGACGAATGCAAGCCGTGATTTCAGCAAGCGGGGGTCACACTCAATATTAAACTTTTATCTGCTTTTAATGTATTCAAGAAAAAGAAAGAAATTAACGCGTTTCATTTTTATTTAGCGAGCAGGTAATTGTACCTGCTCGCTAAATAAAAATGAAAGCTCAAAACACTATTATTGAATAGTGTTTTGAGCTTAAACATTATTTCTCAATAATTTAATCAAAATGTTATGATAAAACTGATGAAAACTATTCCTTCCTAATTAATTTATAAATTTCTGAGGATAATAATACCTAAAATTGTCAAACAAACTAATAGTAACTATAAAATAGTTCTTTGCTTAAGTGCCCGTTTTTTTTGCAAAAGAGTTTATATAGATTCTATAAAACAAACCCTATAGCAACTCGTCTGGCCAGCGTGGTATAGTAGACCAAAACCTCCTTTCTAAGAAGAGGTCTATGCCCAGCATGAACTGTTAAAGATTGATGAAGTAGCGAAAAAACCTGAAAATGTATCTTAAAAAACCTAGCAAACATATCTTAAAAAGTAGCAAGTAAATACCTACCCTATGACGTCACATGTGATTGACATGCGTACGAGTCAAGCTGTCAAATAATGCAAAGTTGCAAATTTAATATCATTCCAAATTTTTCATATAAACGTAGCTTTTAATAATATCAAAGCATCTGTATCGCTTAGTTGACAGCGTTGCTTTCCAAAATATTAAATTAGACCTGGCAAAGTAATATTTTTAGTAACAATATGAAAAGTTTTTGATATGTAGGTACCCAGTTTAATATCATTTCAGACAACATGTTTTCATCAATGTTAATATATAATGTTAACTTTTGAGTCGTCTGGGTCAGTTTAAAATGTAAACTAAAATAGCGCTGATGTTTAAAAAATATTGAAATTTACTGTTTTTTGAGTTTCGTGACTTTTACATATAGGTTTTGTTGTAGAAGGTATCGTAACCTTTAAATTGTTTTATAGCGAATAAGTCCCGCGATACAACGAACAGCATAAAAACTAAGCCTGAATTTTTTCACCCAGGTAATATACTACAGATTGTAAGATTACGTTTATTAAAGTGCGTTCACACGGTCACATTATCAAGTGTACAGACTTCTCTTTCATGCAGTTCAGCTCAGTCGTCTGCTATGTTGGAATTACGTCTAGATTCGGAGTAATGCACCTCCAACCTCTATTTGTCCGAAGTCACCAGACAACTCTTTGATTATAATAAAAGTGAGAGTATATGATTTAAATCGAGAGATAGATAAGTGCATAATTTTTATGTAGATACTCAAGGTAGTAGAGCCACGCTGATATCAGCACGAACGGGCCGGCGCGACCGGGGCGGTACAACCCTCGCATGGAAGATCAACGTAAAATGACAGCGTTCGTACTGTCGTGTTTCGTTGGTGAGTGCGAGATCGGAGGTCCAACGATGCGAAAGCATCACAAGGCCGCCATGGTATGGGTCACCTTGCTGCATTTTCTGCAATCACAATGAGTATGGTGACCACCACTCTTGGATTCTGCTTTTGCTTTCCACCAGGCGGAGTAGTCATTTTGGCAGGCCGTACATTTTAAAAAAAAACGTAGGTGCATAGCCATAGCCGAACAGTATTCACAGTCCGTGCATATCGTTGTAAAAAACTAGATATTTCAAAGAGTATTTTTTATAAGCATATAAAGAAATAGAATTAAATATAAAAGTAACAAGACAAACACGTGTGGAGCATCATTTTCAGTATCATATTTAGCTTCCATTGAACGAGCTGCAATAATAACGAGATTTCTCTCCGGGAATTGCCCTTTTAACCTTTTTTTTGGGGGAAATGACATCATTCCGTCAGATGGCTTATATTGTTATAACCCTCTATATGCTTTGCCAGTGAATCTGTGGAAATTGTACCCATATGTCATTTCTATATTGGCCATGCGGAGCAAATTTTTATCGTAAACGATGTCGTTTATATTCATCATGCTTCAGACACTTGGTGTTTAGAGTTAATTCATGAAGTGATTTAGGGCCTGTTATTGGAGGAATCGCTTTTACGGATATGCCAACCGTACTGTCTAACTGTTGAGCAAGTCCTTACTAATATTAAAAATTCTAAAGTAACTCTGTCTGTCTATTACGCTTTCATACCTAAACCGCTAAATCGATTGGGATAAATTCGGTATAGAGATATATTGAACGTTGGAAAAGAACATAGGCTACTTTTTGGCCGAAAACCGACAGTGTTTGTCGGTTGTCAGCCAAAATGTAGCGGGCGGGCAAAAGTTAGTAAGTTGAAATATATATAAGTTCGTGAATTAATATTGCGTCTAAGAGAACTATTATAGTCTTATAAAGTCTACTGTGCTCCTCAAACAGAAAGTAATTATGTTATACGCCAATAAACCCGAAAGGTTTCACAAACACCAAAGTAATATTGTATGTACAAATACGTGACCAGCGGCATGGTTTAAACGTGCAAATATTAGGGCCGGGTTATTTGTATCAGTGGTCGGATTTATTACGTACAAAAGTTTTGTTCACCATCGTACCATGACGGTTTTGTGTCTTTGTGGCTGTAACAAGGCGAGTTTGGGTCGACTTGGGCGGGGACAACTGTGAACTAATAAAACTGTGGGGCGTGCCAGGCCCCTTCGTCCGGCCTTTCTCATGTTGATGAGACCAAAACCAACAGTACATAGTTGCATCTCACTACAGTTTATTAATCCCTTAGTGAACACCATCTTGTCCGTCACTTGGTATCTAATGTCTTCAAGCAAGCATTATTAATACATTTTAACTGACTTTACTCTTTAGTCATATAGTGGTTAGTGACCCTAACTGCTAAATTAGGGTTCATGGGTTCGATTCCCATCCACGACAACTATCGTTTTTTTAGGTAATAGGGGGCAAACGAGCAGACTTATCGCCTGATGATAAGCGATTAACGCCGCCCATGGACACCCGCAACACCAGAGGCGTCACAAGTGCGTTGCCGGCCTTTAGGGGAAGGGGAAGGGGATGGGGTATGGGCCTCCGGTATCCTCACTTACTCGGTGAAACACAGCGCAAGCGCTGTTTCACACTGGTTTTCTGTGAGGCCGTGGTATCACTCCGGTCGAGCCGGCCCATGCATGTCGAAGCGTGGCTCTCCCACGTTTAGTTGTGTGATAAGCATGGTCATTTGGTCTATGTCTGGGTGTAATTTATCTATAATATGTATTGATTAAAACATATAGGTAATCAGTAATCTGGTTACCATATTACAGTACCTACTCTGCCTATTTTGGGATTAGATTGCCGTGTATGAAATGTATGAAAATATTATATAATATTATTATTTTTTGCTTTCAAAGCATTCGCGAGATTAACCTAATAATTACGAATACTGAATTACGGTTCTCAGCAAACACTTAGATCCCAAAGCCTATGTACACAGTAAAGTTATTTGTTCTGAGATAATTGAAATCCGTGTAAGTTCATGTATTAGGTACTTATCATACAGATCAAGTAAGTGGTGTCTGGCGATGGATTACGCAGAACCTCAATGACTCATCGAGGTAAATTATTTTTCAAACATGATCTTTTTATACATTAAATTTATAACATTGAATTTTCATAATGTATCGACATATTGTTTTGACCGTCAAAGAAAAACACCTCTTATGTTACACCACAGATGAGCTAGCAGGGATATTGGAGTTTAATGGTAACGAGGGCTCGCTTCGAACAGCTAAGGTTCTTAAGTTTATATGTGGTCTGAATTTTAAATGGAGTTGTACTTTTTTTATTAAACTTTTTAACCCCCGACCAAAAAGAGGGGTGTTATAAGTTTCACGTGTCTGTCTGTCTGTCGGTCTGTCTGTCTGTCTGTCTGTAGCACCGTAGCTCCCGAATGGATGAAGCGATTTCAATTTAGTTTTTTTTTGTATGAAAGGTGAGTTACGTGCGAGTGTTCATAGACATGTTTCATGAAAGTCGGTTGAGCCGTTTAAAAGTTACGGGGGTGACAGTGCGGAAGAGTAACCTAATGTCTGCAATAATATCATCCAGTGGAGTCTCAAATGAAAGCGCGTAACGTGTTTTTTACTTTTTAAAGGGAACTCAGGTTATTATATCGGGGGTTTTTTTTAATTTTGAGAATGTATAGTTATATATGTAGCTCTCTCTCTTTCGCTACCGGTCGAAGTGGAAATCAATTGGGGAGGCCTACGTTCAGCAGTGGATTTATTACGGCTGATATGATGACGATGTTGCTCTGTGGCTTTAGTTTATTGTTGCATATATCTACTTCATAAAATTAAACTACTAAACTTACAAAGGTAAACTGTGTTAAAAGTAATATGATATTCATAAAATTCATATGATAGGTAGGAAAATCACTTTTGATTATAGAGTTGCAGATGTCCTTTAGGCTTCATTTCCATTAGTTAGTTCCATTATCAACAGTATTTAAGGGTCCTCTGCTGGACATAAAATTCTCATTAGAAATGAAGTTTTGGCCAACTGTACCACGCTGACCAGAAGGGTTGATTTTTTTATGAGATAGGGGGCAAACGAGCAGATGTATCGCCTGATGGTAAGCGACTACCGCCGCCCATGGACACCCGCATCACCAGAGGCGTCACAAGTGCATTGCCGGCCGCTTTGGGAATGGGAAGGGGGAAGGGGGAGGGGTTGGAGTGTGGGTCTCCGGTATCCTCACTCGGTGAAACACAGCGTAAACGCTGTTTCACACCGGTTTCCTGTGAGGCCGTGGTATGATTTAGGGTTAGTTTCAAGTTTTCCTTCTCTTTTAGTTTACTTTTGGATTAAATTCTTTTTGTTTTTCATTTAGTTTCATATACTAAGCCCTTCTGCAGTTAGTGCTAGATTAGGCCCTAAAGTTTAAAAAAAAACAGACATGCAGATTATTTTGAATGCTCTTTAACGTGATTCTTTCTTCTATTGTAATTTAAATCTTTTCAGCAGTTGGTTTACTCACCAAAAACCTTGGTTCCGATTTTAATGAATTTCTTTTATGTTATATCCGACATGATTTTGTTTGTTTCAATATAATGCTCACATTTTTAGATATGCTAACGGCGGTATTTATAATTAAAATTACCATATTTTCCGGTACAACCGGCAGGCATAGTACTCTTTCATTTTAATAAACAACATCGGTAATTGATTTACTTATATTTTTGGGATAAAACAATAGGCTAACTGAATCAGAACTCCTCTGTACTCCCTTCCCTAACATTCGCTCACAAATATTTATATTATAACAAAAACCCTTTAATGAAGGATTGTCTACATTATCATAATTAAGTACAAGCAAGATTTTTAATTAGCTTCGAAAATAAATACGTCCGCCGGTTTGCAAATAAGACCGCGTTACAAAAGGGGACGGTCAACCGCGTAGATGAAGTGCGTTTCTTTTAGGTGTAAATTTGGTTAAATCTTCCATGCAACGTAGACTTCTGGCGCGGGTGCCCGTAATAAACCCCTCAGTCTATTAGTTTAGGACCCTATTACGCCGCGGTGTGCTACTACAAAAGAGCTTTATTAAAGCTCATTCAGTACGTTTAGTTCTAGTGTCGACTTTTTTGTCGGTCCCAAGTCGAAGGATAACTATGTTTGGTTTGCGCGACATCCGTTGTTTGTTCAGCTGAATGTACGCGCAAAAAAACAATATGTGAGGCACAAATGTTTGTATGAAGCAAAAACTGATTTTTATCAACGTCAGCTGAATAATAAATATTGTTTACCAGACGAATAGAAGCCCTGTACCTCGTAGACTCGTCCTCTATTATTGGAACGTGTTGATGTAAAGATAAAAACTTTATTTAATGTCAACTGAACGGGCAAACGTTTACTTAGAAAATTTCTAAGAAGTATTTTGAATTTTACGGAATATTGTTACTGAAATATTTGAAAAATACGTTATCCCGTTTATTGATATTTCTTTCGTACGTGAATAGCAATTTAAAAATTTCTAGATAATTCAAGTGCAATAACATCAATTCTTTTCTGTATGCATACGTTATTAACAGCGTCGAGGAGACCGGGGATTTTTTATTAAATTACACTAGCACTGCGGTGTTGTGGCAAATAGTCAGTGTTTTGCTCCTGAGTCGTTCATATGCTGAGGCGACCGCTCCAATAAAATACGTGTGACATTTCACCCCACACTCCCCTCAGAGTCCACCTCAAACCACCTAAAGCTTTTTGTACCATTTCAATTGTGTTCGCAAACATTTTACCGTCGTATTTCGCTTGAATTGCTCAATAAATAAGAATTTAAAATATAAAACGATTAAAACCGGCTTAATTGTAGACTTTTGCAAATAAGAAGCACGTTAATAGCCTAAATCCGTATTATATTCCCGAATAACAAACAGCGTTTGGTTTATTATATTTATAAGTTGATTAACCTAATATCTTAATACGTGAAGCAAAAGAATTATAACCCTTTTTACTAAAATTATGAGATCGGAGGCATTTGGCACAGTTAAATTTTATATGGACGAGGATAGCAGAAGCCAAAAAAATTAAATTAATACAATACAAAAAAATATTAGGTCTTTACCTATGAAATTGCCTTTCTTCAGTACTGGTCATTTCAAATAAAAAAAAGTTTGTAATGGCTCTGTATTCTAAATTCAAATTAATTTTGTTTTAAAACCATGACATTCTATTTACAAACTCAGTCTTTTGTTTTTTTGATTAGCGTTGTATTTTCATTACATTTGAACATTTTTCGTCATAATGGATACTTTAAAAATTCGTGTAATTATGGAATATGAGTTCCGTCGTGGCACCAACGCGACACAAACGGCACGTAACATCAAAAACGTTTACGGAGAGAACTGTACAAACGAACGCACAACCCGTTATTGGTTTTCCCGGTTCCGTTCTGGAAATTTTGACTCGAAAAATGAAGCTCGTGGTCGTCCGGAGACTTTGGTTAACAATAATGAATTAAAAGCGATTGTGGAAGCTGACGAAACTCAATCTACAGCTGAGCTAGCAGCAGCTTTTAATGTAAGCATCAAAACAATATTGATCCATTTGCGACAAATTGGCAAGGTAAAAAAGCTTGATAGATGGGTGCCCCACGACCCTAACGATCGCCAGCGCAACGTACGCGTCGAGACCTGCCTTGCGCTGCTCAACAGGCAAAGAAATGAAGGAATTTTGAAACGAATTGTTACGTGCGACGAAAAATGGATTCTGTTCGACAATCGAAAGCGCTCAGCAAGTTGGTTAGACCCTGGTTCAGCACCAAAGCAATGCCCGAAACCAAAAATGACCAATAAATAGGTGATGGTCTAGTGCGGGTGTGATTCACCACAGCTTTTAAAAACGGCATGAGCATTAATGCAGATGTGTACTGTGAAGAACTGGAGAGAATGATGGAGAAGCTTGCACATCTGCAACCAGCTTTGGTCAATCGGTCGTCCCCACTGCTCCTTCACGACAACGCGCGACCCCATACTGCGCAACAGACAGTCTCCAAGCGGCAAGAGCTTAGGTTGGAAGCTCTCCCTGATCCGTCATACTCACCAGACCTTGCACCTACCGACTATTACTTTTTCCAAAATTTAGACAACTTTTTAGTGGGTAATAAATTTAATTCCCGAGAGGCAGTACAAAATGCCTTTGAAGAGTTTGTTGCCTCCCGTCCAGCTGATTTTTCCTTTTTCAGAAGGGCATCAATAAACTGCCAATGCGTTGGCAAAGATGCGTCGATTGCATGGGTGATAACTTCGAATAACAGAAATAAAAAAGTTTGAAAAAATAAGTACTTTCACTTATTGCATACAAAAGGTAGTAGAGCCACGCTGATTCCAGCACGAACGGGCCGGCTCGACCGGGGCGGTACTACCCTGGCACAGAAAATCAACGTAAAATGACAGCGTTCGTGCTGTCGTGTTTCGTTGGTGAGTGCGAGACCGGAGGCCCAAATAGTCTAAACAAGTTCCATACTTGTTGACTAGAGTAAAAGATGCACCAGCATCACTAGGCCGCCATGGTGTGGGTCACCATCCTGCATTGTCTGCATTCGCAATGAGTATGGTGACCACCACTCTTGGATTCTGCTTATGCTTTCCATCAGGCAGAGTAGAGTCATTTTGGCGGGCCAAACATAAAAAAAAAAAAAAAAAAATAGGTAAAGACCTATTATATATAATGGTCGAATATCGATCACTCGTCGACCACTAGTTATTATAAAATGTTTTTTTTTAGTTTATTTTTAGTTTAAATTTGTACCATAAAAGTCGAATATAAATACAACCGGCCAAGTGCGAGTCGGCTCGAGCACGAAGGGTTCCGTGCCATGAGTTTGTAGCATCTTAAAAACCGGCAAAAAAATCACGTTTGTTGTTTGGGAGCCCGCTTAAATATCTGTTTTATTCAGTTTTTTTGTATATGTTGTTATAGCGGCAACATAAATATATCGTCTGTAAAAATTTCAACAGTCTAACTATCACGCATCATTAGATACAGCCTGGTGACACACAGACGGACAGTGTAATCCTAAGGGTCTCGTAACCCTTTGGGTACGGAACTCTAAAAATGTACTTTATTAATGCAGTCTTGTACAACATTTTTTTTAATAAAGTTTCTGCTAGTATAAGTAATTTTATTCTCGGTGAGAATATTATGTAGCTTATGAACAAGCTCTCCGTTTTACTAACCACTGCGCTAATGAAATTATATACCCCCGTCACTCAGACAACAATTAAAAAAATTATTTAAAAGCATGAGAAGATTTTAAAATACCTTTTTTCTGTACAATGTATGTATCTAGAAGTCCTCCCATGTTTCTCATAGGATATTTTTTTCGATCTCGATTATTTCAACCCGATAAACCTGTGAAACAAAAAACAAAATGGTAAAAATGTTTTAGCAATAAATTTTAGACAATTAGGTAACATTAATTTTATTCAAAAAAAGTTTTATTCCTGAAATTCTAGGCTAGTTTCATGACAGGGCCCTATATCTTTATACTATACTAGCAACCTGCACCGGCTTCGCACGGACTCTTTACGGAAAATATAATATATATAATGTTACTCCGAGAAGATGTGCGGCTTAATTTTTTCCGACGTCTTCAACAAATATTGTTATATTTTAGCCAAACATACTCAAAAACTTAACAAATTATATACGAAAACATTCCTCAAGAATCACTCTGTCTATTGGTAAAAACCGCAGCAAAATCCGTGCTAGCTTTTGAGTTTATCGTGAACAGACAGACAGACGCGGCGAAGGACTTTGTTTTATAATATGTAGTGATGGCCTGGGCGAAATAAGCTATATAAATTTTGCCAAATTTTTTAACGTGCTCAGATTATAGATTTTTAACGTTTTCTTGTTAAAAGTTAATTGTTTAATTAAACTATTATCGTGAATAATTTTCTTATACAAACATTAGTTGAGGGAACGTATGAAAGAACATTAATTCTAATTTTAAAGCGCCCTCTCAATTTATTAATGTTACACCGGAAAAGGTACGTTACAAGTTTTCATAAATAATACCTTGGTCCCATTATAATCTCGTGAAACGAATTGTTTATTAAGCAAGCCAAACTCGGCAGTTCAAAAACACAATGTTACAAAGGGCTGAGCCTAATTTATTTTGTTGTTTTTTATTATCAAAGTCTAATTAAAAACTGAAATACAGATCCTAAAGGACGATATCTTTAAGAACGTTAAGGTTGAATCGAGAAATCGTCATAATTTTCTTTTTCCTGTCTTAGAAGGTGTCGCATGTCGGGTAGTTTAATAAATAATTGGATTCTGAAATATCGTATTGCAATACTTGATACGGTATCACGGTAGGCAATATTATCTCATCAAGTTTATATAAGTAAGTGAGCGCGTTCTGGCGTGGAGACCGCGTCTTGGCGAACGTAGTGTGGGACGCCCTCTGGCCAGATGGCGGGACGACTTGCATAGGAGGGCTGGCAGCGACTGGATGCAAAAAGCAACAGACCGTGCTCTGTGGTGTTCCTTGGGAGAGTTCCAGCAGTGGGCTGCAACGGGCTGATGATGATGATGATGAAGTTTATATCGACCACATTTTGTTGTTTTCGTTGAATTCAATATTTTGTGACAGTATTTTTTTCTTGATTGCAATCAACTATTCGAAAATATTTCAGAATTACATTTCAATATTATTGAATGCTTGACATATTTCGATACATTGATTCACACTTCAACCATATAAATAAACATGCATGAAATGATATATTCATAACATTATTAAAAACAACACAGAAAACTGTAAAAGTGAACTGATGACACGTTATAATAACTGGGTGTTTCTACGTTATACGTAACGTAATGTAAAAGTATTGCGAAATTCATTATACAACATTAACCAAAACCTTTTTCCGTGCAAGATGAGAACGGAGACATTCTATTTAATAAAAAAAAAAAATAACAAGCCTGTTATTAATAACATTTGATGTGTATTTAAAGACAACTCCCGCACTAGGAATAAATCCTGTGTCGCGGGGGACTTTACAAACATACATGAAACGGACACAAAGAACACCCAGACTCAGAACAACAATTTGTAGATCACACAAAGTGTTGTCCTACGTGGGATTTGAACCCACGACACTTGGCGAAGTAGGAAACGGCGTGGTGACCGTTAAACCACTAGGCCAAACGTGCAGTCAGACGTACAAATTATATTAATAAAAGGCTTGTTATTTTATGCTTTGTACTAAACTTGAGGTTAGTACAGAGCATAAAATCATTAAACTTGCGATGTAAATCTAATCTATATTCCATCTAATACCTGAATTCTTGTAGGTATATATATATATATACTAGCTGTTGCCCGCGGCTCTGCCTGCGTGAATGTCGGTTATCGCTGCATATAGTAGCCTATGTGTTATTCTGATGTATAAGCTATATTACTGCAAAGTTTCATTCAAATCCGTTCAGTAGTTTTTTCGTGAAGAAGTAACAAACATACACACAAACTTTCGCCTAAATATATTAGTGTGAGTATTATAGATAATGTGAATCTCGGGACGGCTCCAAAAATGTTCATGAAATTTAGTGTGCTGAGGTTTCAAGGGTGATAAATCGATCTAGCTAGCATTCATTTTTAGAAAATGGAAAAAAAATGGTTATCCAGGTCGAAATCGAATTCTGACATTAAATACTATTTTATATAAGACAAGGTCAGCTTTATGAGCAGTGTTTGTCTCATGTTTGGCGGCCATCCAAACGAGTGCAAGACCGTTGTAAGTACATCTTATGGCGTTCTAACTGTTTGTTATGTGTCCTCTAATCTTTGTGCTACTAACGACTACTACTAAGTCTCGGCTGAAACAGATTCTTTTTTGACTTTTTGTTCTACCCTCATTATTTGGCTAGTTTACAAAGATATCTGTACCATTGTTTGTAGTTGATACTCTTCCACAGAACACAAATACTCCTAGCGTCGTACTCTTCTGTAGGAAGCGTTGAAAATAGTTCAGGTTATTTTTTTACAAGGATGTGGCAACCATTGTTTTTCCAACCTGAGTTTTTTATATACTAATATCTTAGATTATAATCTAAGACTAATATAGACATTTTGTTACACACAGATTCAGCAGATTGATATTGATTACGAAAACAACGAATTTTTAACCGACTGCCAAAAGGAGGAGGTTCTCAATTTCATCGGGTTTTTTTTTGTTTATGTATGTCCGATTACTCCGTCAATTTGTGGACCGATTCTGACTCCATATGGTCCCATGGCCACCATATCAGAATCTGATGATGGGATCCTAAGGAAATCGAAGGAAACCCTCAAATTTACGTGAGCGCCTGCAATGAAGTTACGAGCAATTGTCTGCATGCCTTCATATTCTTCCTCAAATCACTTGAATTATAGTAACCTATAGAAGATAGTCCATTTGAGATTTTATTACAAAAAATTACCTGAAGTCCTTTCGATCCTATACAGTATGTATGTTACCTTTAGTCGTATTATTTCAAGTTATTTAGGTGAAATGATGATGAGAGACTTGAGAAAGACTAAAAAGCGAAAAAAAAACTTCGTTTAAAAAAACCGACTTCAAAAACTAAAAAGTATCAAATAACTTAATTTGTGTGTGCTACCTGCAAGCCAAAATGTAATAGTAGTTACCGCACTCGCCGCGCGTGACCTTGAGCGGGACAGCTGCTCTTCGCGTAGAACAAAACAACCGAAGCGTCGGTAACGTCGTTGACGTTCGTCTCGAAATATAGCGAGTGTGGTACCTACTATTACATTTGGCTTGGCACTGACTTCAAACCTCCTATGAATAGGTAGCACATACAAATTAAGTTATTTGATACTTTTTAGTTTTTGAAGTTGGTTTTTTAAACGAAGTTTTTTTTATAAAGTAACTTATGTAAAAAAAACTTTTTATAAAATAAAACGACTTCCAAAAACCATCCAACGAAAACTCCCTGCCAAAAACACTAAAAAGATTAAAATAAACTGGCTCTTCATAAATTGCTATGTGCCAATTATTGTCTATACCTAATTCTTTATTCATTTAAATATTATATAATAAATAAATTCTTTTTTCCATTTTTAGTGCAAACAATCGTAGGTTATCAGTAAGTTAAACTATTTAAAATAATTTCTGCTGATACGAATAACTTTAGTGGTTTGACACGTATTAAAACTGAGTATGCTCAGTTTCCTAAATTAAGTTGAGATGCAAGATTTCTGTTACCGAGAACGTGGTCTACGGGGCAATAGGAATCGTGTCCAAGCTTAAATGTCGTGATGAAATAGAAGCAGGCGAGTTACTTAAAGCAAAATACATCAAGGGGTTAGTCATCATAGCGCCTTTGTCATCAGCTCACCTAAATAACTTAAAAGTATACAACTAAAGGTCTATAGATACGTATAAAATTGAAAGAATTATCCTCCAACTCCTAACCGTTGAGGAGTTGTACCTTTCATCATCAGCTCATCATCATTAAATGATGACTACCAGACGCAAATACCGGAGTAGCTTCAGAAAATATACGAAAACATAGTACGTGCCTGAAAAAAATAGAGGGTTACCCTCGATTTCTCTGGGATGCCATCATCAGATCCTAGTTTCCTTGTCATGGTACCACCGTTGGGATATCTCCTTTCCAACAAAAGAAGAATCATCAAAATCGGTTCATATACGACGAAGTTATCCACGAACACACATTAAAAAAAAACATATACGGTCGAATTGAGAAACCTCCTCCTTTTTTTGAAGTCGGTTAAAAATCTCCTCCTTTTTTGAAGTCGGTTAAAAAGAAAGGCTTATAAATTATAACCTTGTTTCAAATATTATGTAACTTTGTTAGTCGCGGACAATACCCCTTGATATTCAAATTTATTACAGGTTTTCAGGATAGAAAGTAGCCTATATGGTAATCCACCATATGGAAAAATGGTATGGTATGGAGGTATACTACACCATTGGTCTAGTCGTTAGAGCTTGAAGAAGTAACGAACATGCAAACATACACTCACAAACTTTGGCTTCTGTAATCGAAGTGTGATTTCAATAATAAAAGGTTATCTATTTGGAACTAACCATTCAAAAACAAACTTTCTAATTGTTTCAGGTGCGATGGTTCGAACAACAGCGCGAAAAGCGACGAGTGAAACGCGACTATTCGCCATACGAACGCGCCTCATTTTCACAACTCTCGCGGCGGTTGCAGTCACACCGTCCACATTATCGAGCATTGAGCTCCGGCTTGTTCTTCCCTGATCCACTGTTCAAGGAGCAGTGGTACTTGGTACGTAGATTTTAAAAAAATCTAACTACATGAGCCCATACTGAGCATTTCTATTGCAAAGCTTACATTCTTACATACAGTTTTATGCCATCTATAAAGTAAGATTGTAACTAATGGAGTATGTTAAACTAAAAATAAAGTTCCGTTACATATTTTTTAAAAGTTTGTTAACAAAAAAAGTACAAGTAAAAATTGTTTAAGTATATTATGTTTATAAAATGATAAAGGCTTGGTTACATACACAACGTAGAACTGTGTTACCCCTAAAAATAAAAAATAAAGTCAAGTACCATCTATATACTGGACAAAAACCATTAACCCCTCAAGTCTGCATATTGCTAATTTAAATAACTATGGATGTATATGATGTAAAATCGCTCCAAGGGTTAAGTAATTCAAATTAGTAATTACACATATTTAAATGACATTATTACTGTGTTATTATTATTATGATAATAACGATTTTTTTTTTAATTATTATGATAATCTCAGAGAAGATTCCCCTGAATTTGCTTTCAATGGTTTTATTCTCGTATATTGATTAAAATTTCCTTTTACTAACTTAAGATAATGAAGACGTCAGCACAAGACCGTTATTTCTTGGAGACTTAAGAAGGCGATTGCGTTCACCAGTAGACGTTTTATAGCTGAGGCGATCTTATTATACATAGAAGTATCCTTCCTTCAACATCTTTGTATCGATTATATACTTTTTTTTATAAATATTTGTGTTTCATACAGAATGGAGGCGCGAAAGATGGCCTAGACATGAACGTATCACCGGCGTGGCAGAAAGGATACACGGGCAAAGGTGTCGTCGTGTCGATCTTAGATGACGGAATTCAGACCAACCACCCTGACTTACTGCAAAACTATGTGAGTACCTACCTGGTAATTTTTTTTAATGTTATTGGAGGCAAACGAGTAGACGTATCGCCTGATGGTAAGCGATTACCACCGCCCATGGACACTCGCAACACCAGAGACGTCACAAGTGCGTTGCCGCCCTTTTAAGAAGGATTACTTTAAAAAATAAGTTAAATATATAGTTATAATATTAACGCTTAGTTTGTAAATAAGTTACTAAATAATTTTATTAAACAATTTTCACCATACATTATGGTGTAATTGTCTTGTGTTTTATTCAAGTTTTTTAAGTTTAAGGCCCGCAAGTATTATACGGATATCGTGGTTAAAATAACCTATGTATATGTCCTTCCTCAAGAATCGAAGTATCTCCTTGTCAAACTTCATATTTTTAGATTTACAACATTAGAATATATGAAACATTACAAAACTGCTCTCAACTTAAAATAATCGTTGATGTTAAAGATAAAGTATGTAAAAATTAAATGGTAACTAGTACACGGTTCTTTTTGCCAAAAGCCGTCAAAATAACAAAGTACCTACGCGTTTTTAATCTCTCTTCGCTTTTCGATTGTTCTTTTAAATAATTTTGAGGCCACTGAACCGTACAGACAAAGGAAACAAAAAGTTAAGCCAAACACGTCATGTAAAGTACATTCTATGAATTATGTATATTGTTTTAAATGATGACTGAACATCCAAATGGTTTCCTCTATTTGTTTGTACAGATTGTAACTCAAAGCCAGTCAGATTTTTATGACACCGTTTTGTTGAAAGGCTCACACACCAGTAACATAAACAATAACTTGAAGCCATTACACGAGGAAAAAGAGCAATGAAACAGTTGTATTTTTTATTTAGCCATATTTCATTTGAATTGCGAAAATCGCGACGTGTACCGAGCTTGAAATGTAACATTAAACGAATACGTCGAAGTACTGAATTACATCAAATGTTCCAATTTCAAACTATTTTTTCCCGATTTAGGGCCCGTTTCTGGTAAAGTTTTAGATAGGTAGTTATTACAGTATTTAATAGATAAAAGTTACATTCACGTTACATTATATGTGAAAAATATGTCACTATTCAAGTCTTGTGAAACCGAAATCTGTAGTAAAATAACTACATAACTTCTCCTTAGGAACTAAATCGCCAAGTGGTAAAACTAGCCCTTATATAATTTA
This sequence comes from Diaphora mendica, assembly GCA_949125395.1. Lineage (NCBI taxonomy): Eukaryota > Metazoa > Arthropoda > Insecta > Lepidoptera > Erebidae > Diaphora > Diaphora mendica. The sequence goes on along the minus strand of OX421313.1, from coordinate 18,622,784 downwards.
AAGGAACTATTTAAATTGAAGATTATTATTATACTAAAAGTGAATTTCATCGTGTGTATGTATGTATATTCTAAGAACAATTAACTATGCCTACAGTTTAGGTCATAGTGAATTGTTCCCAGAACTGTCATATCTCAAAGTGATCGATGAACGTTATAATACAGATAATGTTATCCAACAGCTGTTGTAGAGGCCTAGGCCACTAGGCCTTGAACTTTGTGGGCTTTGACATAAATTTATATTGTTAAACTTGTCAGTAATATAATATGGATAGTAATTCCTTTGTGAATACTATACGTAACTAAATATACTATATATAGTGTAAAAAACTTCGTGAAAATTATGCAACTTGATTACTTCATACGTTCATAGTAGGCGATATGAATATACCACATAATTTCATGTGGGTGTCCAATTTCTACGAAGGTAAAATTAACATTTATATTCCTTTACAACGGAATACCACCATCATAAATTCGTCTGTCGGGGTAAAATATTCGTAATGCTCTTGCTAATTTTAGTAACACCTACCTGCGTAATGTTGTTTATGTATGTTTTAAAATAGCGTCATCAACTGTGGGAGTACAAAAGTTTAGCTTTTTAGAACTCGTTCATCGGATGACCAATCCATTTATATACGAGTAAAAATGTTAAGTTGTCTAGTGTATGCTTCATAAACTCAAAAAGTTATTCACGGATTTTACTTAAAATTTCATGGCTTCAAAAGTTTTTTTTTTTTTGCAAAAATTTTGAATGGCCATAATCCATCCAGGTGAACCAATTAGGAGGAAGACGCCGCTGGGTCGGAACCGAATAAACTTTTGTGGGAATAATAATAATTAATATTGAAGAAATAATAGAAAGTGAATGTGGACGAAGTCTACCTTTTCTTTATCCTCGTAATGTTTTTCAGTAAGTAAATACTTTTCAATGAGTAAATGGGGCCAAAACGATCTGCTATGAACTAAATCAATAAACTTCACATCCAGCCTTTATCAGTCCACTTCTGGACATAGACCCTTTATATACTAGGCCTTTGCAGACAAAATGTAATTTGGAGTTTAATAGAGATCGCTATCATTGAATTGAAAGACATTTCTTGAATTCAATTAACGAAAACAAGGGCTCGATGAGGTGGATTGAAATTCATGGAATTAATTTTATCCTCGAATCCAACGACTCATGAAATTAACATTGACAATATTGACGTAGCCGTTATTAACGATTTTTTTTTACAATTAGCAATTTATATATTTTTTTATGTTCGGTGTTGAAATACCCTGTTTCAAATTAACCTTCCACATACCGCTTCCATCATTGTGGATCCTTATTTCTGAACTCTATGCATTCTCCTTATTTTAGTCAGGGTTACAATTTATTTTTGCATCTAATTAGGTTTATTTTATTTAGACCCGGAACAAAATATTACTTTTTACCAAATTTACTACCAGCAATAAAAGTCGAAATTATATACAAAATTATTTTTCTTGTCGTTTAACTAACCCAATAAATTAACAGGAGTTTTTACTAGTATTTTTTAAATGATGTACCTACTCGCATAAAACAATAATAAATAATTGAAAAAATATTAAAATATAAAAAATAATAAATAATTGAGGTCCTTTATTCGAGTTTATGTTATATGTGTACTTTTCACACGATATCTTTGTCACAAAAAATATTTTTCGGGTAGGCTAAAATTTAACTGATTCTTAGCATACTTAAGGGTTACTTGATTAAATGATACATATCTAGCGCTGCAAGAGTATTATTTTGTTTCAGGACCCAAACGCGTCAACGGACATCAATGGCAATGATGATGATCCTATGCCGCAAGACAATGGAGACAATAAGCACGGAACAAGATGTGCGGGAGAGGTTGCTGCAGTTGCATACAACCAGTATTGTGGTGTTGGTATCGCTTACAATGCTAGCATTGGCGGCGTTAGAATGTTAGACGGAGTCGTAAATGATGCCGTTGAAGCCAGAGCTTTGGGTCTGAACCCAGACCATATAGATATATATAGCGCTTCATGGGGACCTGAAGATGATGGTAAAACCGTTGATGGTCCTGGGCCATTAGCAAGGAGGTAAGTATTCAATTCCTTTAAAAACAACAACTCAACCATAAATTATGTAATAAATAAATTATAATTTAATTTTGTAGAGCTTTCATCTACGGTGTTACCAGTGGGAGACGTGGCAAGGGATCTATTTTCGTGTGGGCGTCAGGAAACGGCGGAAGACACACAGATTCCTGCAACTGCGACGGTTACACAAATAGTATATTCACCTTATCCATTTCCAGTGCAACACAAGGTGGATATAAACCTTGGTATCTAGAAGAGTGTTCATCTACTCTAGCTAGTACATACAGTTCGGGAACACCAGGACATGACAAAAGTGTTGCTACTGTAGACATGGACGGCAGATTACGCTCTGATCATATTTGCACAGTAGAACATACTGGAACTTCAGCTTCAGCTCCTCTCGCTGCTGGTATTTGTGCCTTAGCCATAGAAGCAAACCCAAACTTGACTTGGAGAGATATGCAGTACTTAGTAGTCATGACATCACGGCCGCAACCATTAGAAAAAGAAGGAGGTTGGATTGTAAACGGTGTCAAGAGAAAAGTTAGTCACAAATTTGGTTACGGTCTAATGGATGCTTCGGAAATGGTTAGCTTAGCAGAACAGTGGGTTACAGTACCACCGCAACATATTTGTAAGTCACAAGAAATCAGTGAAGATAAACAAATAGATTCTACATTTGGATACACCTTGTTAACACATATGGACGTAAACGGATGTAGTTCAACAGTTAACGAAGTGCGATATCTTGAACATGTCCAATGTAAAATCTCCTTGAGATTCTTCCCTAGAGGTAATTTACGTATTTTATTAACATCACCAATGGGAACTGTATCAACGCTTCTATTTGAGAGACCACGTGATGTCGTCAGTTCTAACTTTGACGATTGGCCTTTTCTTAGCGTCCATTTCTGGGGTGAACGCGCTGAAGGTAGATGGAAATTACAAATTGTTAACGGTGGAAACAGACATGTAAACCAACCTGGTATTCTGAAGAAATGGCAACTTATTTTCTACGGAACAGCCGTTGATCCCGTAAGACTAAAATCTAAAAGACCATCACAAGTTGCCCCGCCATTTGCATTTCCAACAGCTGCAGACGGCTATGAAGCCATGGGTGATTCTTTTTACAATACGGACGCGTTCGCTAACTACCAAAACTTTCCTAATTTATTCGCAGCGGGTTCAGATCCTGAAAAAGCTGTAGCGCGTCTTGATGGACACAATGTCCCTTCTCCGCATGGAGAAAACGTTCTTGCTGATAGTAATGATAAACGTGTCATGCACGATTGTGATTCTGAATGCGATGCTCAAGGATGCTATGGAAAAGGTCCCACTCAGTGCATTGCTTGCAAAAACTGCCGTTTAGATGACGCATGTGTTTCTCGATGCCCACCACGGAGCTATGCTAACAAAGGTGGCGTGTGCTGGCCATGTCATGAATCATGTGAAACTTGTGTTGGTCCCGGACAGGATTCATGCTTAACCTGTGCGCCAGCTCACCTATTAGTGGCGGATTTAGCCGTATGTCTTCAACAATGTCCGGATGGCTATTGGGAGGATACAGATTCTTCTGTTTGTCGACCATGCGCTGCTCACTGCGCAACTTGTTCAGAAAGAGCAGACGGTTGCACATCTTGTGAACACCACTTAGTTCTTTACAACGGCACATGTTTAGCTTCATGCCCAGCCTCTCATTTTGAAACAGAGGATTATATGTGTGCAAAATGCCATGAATCATGCGACACCTGTGAAGGACCAGGAGAAGCTCAGTGCGTGACTTGTCACCCGTCGACCTACTCATTATATGGACGATGTGTTACGTCGTGTCCATCAGGATATTATGCCGACAAAAAGAGAAAGGAATGCATGAGGTTTGTAACTATTAAGCTACTTTTGATGTAATTTTTTTGTATGCAAACATCATAATTTCTTAATGTTTTTTAGATGCCCTGTCGGTTGTTCAATATGCACAAGCGCATTCTGCTTAACATGTGAATCGAATTGGGAGCTTAATAAAAAAGGCAAATGCGTACATGCTGGCACTGACAAATGTAGCGCGGCTGAATATCCTGACGGACAAATATGCAAAAGATGTAACGATGCCTGCGATTCTTGTTATGGTGAAAACGACAACGATTGTTTGACCTGTCCAAATTCTAATTTACTCCAGGATTACAAGTGAGTTAAAATCATTTACAGCTTTATTTTACTAGGCTGATTTTGTACATATTTTTTTACACTTAACTTATAGTCGGTGTTTAACCAAAATGATGCTGCGAAACACATAACTCATAAAAATAAATTACACGTTTACTTTCAATTTCAACTCAGACGTATGCCTTATAATATTATATATATATTTGAAGGAGCGTGTTTAACAAATTTTACATTTGTGTATAGATGTGTGTCGGAGTGCAGCAGAGGTTACTACCCGGAGGCCGGTCGCTGTGCACGCTGCATGCATGGCTGTTCGGAGTGCGTATCACGCTTGAACTGTACGTTGTGCGGAGGATCCTTACGTCTGCAGTCTGGAGCTTGTCGGACATCCTGCGCTGATGGGTATGTTGCAAATATGTTAGTTATATATAGGGGTGACCTGGTTTTCAAACCGTTGAATGCAATCAAGTCAATTCAAGCCCTATTCCATATTAAACGCGATATTTTACATAAAAGCTTACATTACTAGCTTATTTTGTATCGCACTGATTAACTGGTTAAGTTTATCGGTGCCTATAAACAAACAATCACGTTTAAAACTTTTCTTGATTTAACTCAAAGTTGAGAATGCCATAAGGCGAAACCATCAAAGATAATTAAAATAGTGGAATAAGTACAAGTGAGTTTGATTCAGGAATGTATTGCAACAAGTTCCATTAAGTGCCGACAATAGAGAGTATAAATTATTTAAAACTTTTGTTTAGTAGTTTTTTTGTTTCTCTTGAATAGTTCATTAATTTTCACAGACGAGGTGTGACTTCTTTAACGATGATGTGCAGTTTTAGCTTTTTCTTAAATCTGTTCTGTATATTTCAAATGAGTATTGTTTCTTTTCTAAAATATATATCTTGAACTAGTTTTTCAATGTGTTTGTAGGTACACGTTATCCCAAATGAAATTTGTTCGAAAGTAAGAACGGCTTTGCTAGGAATAATTTTCACTCAGAGCTGTCCTTAACAAAGCGGTCCGATGAATGTTTCCAAGAGTTATTTTAGCCGTTTTCCTCAAATATGTTTTTGTTCGGCTTCCATCATTCCCCATCCACAGTACGTTTCACTTCAATCGAAACCTCAATTCTTTTTTATTTCTTTGTTAAATTTTTGTTCTTTTTACGGACGCAAACCTTCAATTCGTATGGTTTTCAAAAGAAACCAGGTTACATTAAAGCATAAATATAAATCAATACAGATTTCTGATGAAAGTGAACCGAGAGAGGTTGTAGCTCTGTTACAAAGGGCTAAAAGTATAATGGGCTTTTGGTTTTGATTGCTGTGTTTGCCAAATTATAAAAAAAATGCGTGAAGTCCCTCCGCGCGAAAGAAGTGAAACTTCGTAATGTGCAACAGTGCTTTTATACCCCCTCCATTGTAGCGTTAAACGTTTAACGCAACCTTGTTGGAATTCGCATTAGAAGTTTCACTTAAAAAAAAAGAAATACTACCTACCAGTAAAAACGTCTGTCGGGACATTTACATACTGGTCGACTGGGTCAAAAAACAGTAGATAATGTTTGCACATGAAAGGAAGCTAACATTGTCCATAACAACGAGATCGTAGCTAATAAGAGAACAAGTAAAGAATTGGTTTGTTTTTCAAAAACAAAAGATCGCAAAACTAATTTAGAAAGTATAAAAAAAAATACAGATATAGCTTTGGATTGTATTGTGAATTTTCATAAGATGTTAATGCTTCATTTTGTAAATATTACTTGGGTCAATACAGTAATGCAAACTTAGCAAGTTTTCTTTTTAAATGTTTTGTTAGAAACGCCTGTGTGATTTTATTCCGTACCTTTTCGCTAGGATAAAATATTTTTTCGTCCCTTGGTCTAAAGAAACTTGATATATAAGGTTAGATTTAGCTTTTGGGCATAAAGGAGCTGCCTACGTGCGTTTTATAAGTGCCATAATCATTACTGCTCATAACTCTTTGTCGTCAATGGCATGGTTCATTTGAAAAATAGGACCACGGAGTTATTGCTAGTGCTATGTTTCTATAACCTTTTAGCTAAGAGCCAGTGGAAGCCCTACAGAGTGAAAAATACAACATCATAATCACCTTTAATAGTCCGTCGCCTTAGAAAGGAAGTAAGAATACGAAAATTGTAAATATACATAATTTAACTGCAATTTCAATTAATGTTAACCGTGTTCTGTATACTATGCTGTATAATGACTAATTTGACGCAAATAAAGGAATTTGTTATTGCCAAAATTAATAGTCACATTAATGACGCTATGATTTCACATTAATTAAGCTGCTGGGCCGTGGTCACGAAGTCAGCGGAAGCGGGGCGGCGGCAGCGGCGCGTTTTATTCTAACGAATAGATTTAAATGGAACTGACCTCGAAGGCAACGGCGCTGGGAACGGCAGCGAATTTACAAAGTTCCGAACCCGCTAACTTCGAGACCGCGACCTTAATGGTAGAGCCTTACCAGGTGCCAATATTATGTTATTATATTATGCAGGTACTATGCTGATCGCGGCACTTGTTCGAAATGTTACCTATCTTGCCGCACATGCATGGGTCCGCGACGGGACCAGTGTGCCTCATGTCCTGAAGGATGGAGGCTCGCCGCAGGAGAGTGTCATCCAGAGTGTCCCCAAGGTAAAAACAGATTGTCATATACCATACTTTCAAATGTGTATTTTCTTGCATACAATTTTAAGTTTAAATTGTTGAGCAATGTGTAGCGTATCGTTCGTCTCCAGTAAAAGTAACCACTACAAACACGAAATAAAATAAAAATCAATTTCCCTTGCTTCGTCACTTGTAACATGACATAGTTGTAGCATATTTGAAAAAGTTTAAAAACTAACTATTAATTAGAACTAGCAACCCGCTCCGGCTTCGCACGGGTTTAATAAGTAAAAATATAATATAGCCTTATTACTCTGAGTACAAGTGCTACTAATTTATTTCTGACGTCTTCAACAAATATCGCTAGATTTTAGTCATGATATTCAAAAATTTAACAAATTATATACGAAAACCTGCCTCAAGAATCACTCTTTGCACTCTGCATCTTTTGGTAAAAACTGCATAAAAATCCGTGTAAGTAGTTTTTGAGTTTATCGCGAACAGACAGACATACAGACAGACGCGGCGGAGGACTTTGTTTTACAATATGTAGTGATGATATTTCTTATTAAGAAACTATTAATAATGCCCCCAATAGTAGAATACAATAAAAAATAAATAGAAATAAGAAGATAATCAATGATTCCCTCATAACTCAATGTAACAATAGCAAAAGGTTCAAGCGAGCTCTCGGCGAGCTATTGTCGACGAGGATATCACATAATAAATATGTGTTTATCCCGGGTTAACCGAATGATTAGCGGTCGATGTGTAACACAATAGATTAAATTAATGGAGATGTTTCGGCAAACAACAAAGCGGATTATGATATAGATAAATAAATGGACAGCTTCGCGTGGGAATGGCAAGCCTATTTTGTGTCTGCTTAATCCTTTAGATACAGAAATATTTCTCGCAGATGTAAAAACAAATCGTGTAATTCGATATATGCTTGACGTCGTCGATATATCCTAACAGCTTTATATCGTCAGAATATCAAGGACGAATTAAAATTAAGCGAAAGCGATTTTTTAAAAACGACCAAAATTGTCAGGCATCGTAAACTGGAAAACGGACGTCAATGGATAGGCTTAGAATTAGAGACAGAGGTTAGGAAACACTTGGCTAGCACAAAAGATAAATTATATATAGACTGGGCCACATGTAGGTTTATAGACGACTTAGAAGTAGTTCGTTGCTTAAACTGTCAACAATTCGGTCATGTTCAAAAATTTTGCACTATTAAAACTCCTACGTGTGCTAATTGCGCGGCCAGCCACGATACAAGGGCTTGCCCGGATAAGGACACACCAGATTTTAAACCGAAATGCGCACAATGCAGCCGGTACAAAAAACCATGTGACCATCGATGTGGATCACAAGACTGCTCCACATATAAACTTAAATTAGAGCAGCTAATCCTAAATACTAATTACTGAATAGCTTATACAGTAGTAGCTGTAGTACCTTTTTAATAAAATGGATAATATCTCAATAGGCCAGTTAAATCTTCATAATGATAAAATAGCCACGTCAGAATTAGATCGCTTAGTTTTGGAACAAAAGTTAGACATTGTCCTTATACAAGAGCAATATCAAAGCGCTCAATTGCGGAATTATGTAGTACAACTAGATGGCCGGTCGCGGGCTGGGATATATGTTGCAAGTTCTAATTTTACGGTAACATCTTTGCGTAACCTTATGACGTCACACTGCGCCGTTGCTGAGATCTCACCCTCTACCTGTAGGGTTTACATAGTGAGCTGTTATTTTCAATTTTCACATCCTATTGATCCTCATCTACATCATTTACGTTTCGTTTTGGGGTCCCTCATAGGACACAAAATTATCATTGGCGCTGATGTCAATGCTTCTTCTACTTTATGGTATGGCAAATTGCGTGCAGCTGACATGGCTCGTCGCTGTGCGGTTGAAGATTTTATTGCGGAAATGAATCTTACTATCCACAATACCCCTGATGCACCACCAACTTTTTGCAGCCCAATGGGTGAGTCTTCTATTGACGTGACGCTTACGCGCGGCGACGTCTCGATATCTGGATGGCGTGTCCTACCGGACGCATCCTGTAGTGATCACCGCTTAATCGTGTACGAATTCATACCAATGGTTGCACAATATCCACAAAGAACTCCTTACAATTTTAGGTATAAAACTAAAGGGGCAAATTGGGCTTTATTTGGTTCACTCTTTGCAGTACATGCCAAAGACTTCAGTCGCAGTGGTCTATCAGCTGAGGAAAGCGCAAACATATTATCAGATACTTTCACATATTGTGCTGATGTTTGTATCGGCCGTGGATCTATCACTAACACTCGTAGATGTGATTGGTGGAATTATAAATTAGTCGAATTACGTAGAATCTATCGAAAAGCTCGTAAAAAACTAAATGACATTAAAAAGCGTAACGTAACAGGAGATATTTACAATAATGCTCTTATTGCTCTTAGAGTTGCCAGGTCTCATTATAGAGCTGCTGTGGAGAAATCAAAGGGAAATTTAATACGTAAACTTGTTGATAAACTCGATAGAGAGGGTCCCTGGTCACCTTTGTATCATGAATTTAAAGCAAATAGATCAATCGACCTTGCATACGTACAGAACATCAAAATTAATAATAGTTATACTACAGGAGTAGAACAAACCACAGAATATCTTTTAGAATCACTTGTGCCTGACGATCGGCCGGAGGATGACACGGATTATCACCGACAAATTAGGCAGTGGGCTATTGAACCACCATTGTCTCCAATGTCTGACTTACCATCTTCAGACGAATTCCTCAGTATTGTTAGGTCATTGCCACTAAATAAGGCTTCGGGCGACGATAAAATATCAAACAAAATGATAAAAGAAGCTTGTAAACTTTCGGGTGATACGGTTTTAACAGTTTTTAAACGTTGCATTGCGGAAGGAGTATTTCCTAGTGTTTGGCGGTGCGGTAATATTCGAATAATACCAAAAAGCGGCGATAAGCCGCCGGACGATCCTAAATCCTATCGACCCATAACACTGTTACCATCGCTGGGAAAGCTTTTAGAGCGTCTTGTAGTACCACGACTTCTACCGGGTGGAGTTAAATTTCATGATAGACAATTCGGCTTTACGTTGGGAAAATCGACAACTGATGCGGTTATATCTGTAAGGAAAACTGTCACCGAGTCAAGTTTTCAATACGTTTTAGGCATCTTCTTAGATATATCTGGCGCCTTTGACAATGCGTGGTGGCCCATGCTATTGCTAAAATTAAAATTAAGAGGTTGCTTTAAAAAAATATTTATTCCCTTATCTCCTCGTACTTCTTACAAGGTACTACTAAATTGAGACTTGGGCATCATTCTGTGTCGAAGGCGCTTACGATGGGGTGTCCTCAAGGGTCAGTGCTAGGACCATACTTGTGGAACATAGGCTTCGACGATTTTCTGGCAATGCCTGTGCCGTCCGGATGTACCCTGAATGCGTACGCGGACGACGGTTTGTTATTGATAGAGTCGGATACTAGAACGGGGCTTGAGAGGCTGGCCAGTGAATGTTTGGACTTAATATCTCGGTGGGGTGGGCGTAATCGGTTGACGTTTGCACCAAACAAAACCTTCCAGCTACTTCTGAAAGGTAACCTCAAATCACCGCCTTGTATTAAATTTGAAAATATTACTATTAAAAATAAAACCTCGGTTTGTTATTTAGGATTGGTTTTAGAAAGAAATTTTTCATTTATTGAACATATTAGAACAGTTAATGAAAAGTCTAAAAAGAGTTTCTTTGCACTGACGAGGATATCAACTGCGACATGGGGTCTGTCATATAATACACTAAAGATCATATATGGAGCTACTTATTTGGGTTCTATTTGCTATGGTGCTCCTGTATGGGCAGATAGGGCGACTGTAGGTGCTGTCCGTCGCAAACTGTTACAAGGCCAACGACCTGCATTGATTTTCTTGTGCAAGGCATATAGGACGGTTAGCACTGAGGCTTTACCGGTGTTGGCAGGTGTTCTTCCGGTCGATCTCGAGGTGCAAAGACGTGCAGCCATGTACTATTCCACACTACAAAACATGGAATGCGATTTTTTGGGCATACGAGACCGCGGTAAAATCATAAGATTGTTTCAACAAAAAACCAATGTCTATAACGACCTCTTGGATGAATGGCAGAAACGATGGGACGAATCATCTAAGGGGCGCCACCTTTACCAGTTCTTTCCATCTGTTCGCGAAAGGTTGTCAAGGACATGGCTCGAGGTAGATCACTGTGTCGCTCAATTTCTTACAGGCCACGGTAACTTTAAGAGCAAACTATACTCATTTAAATTAGTCGATTCACCATTGTGTCAATGCTCAACACCTGATTCTAGCTGTGAACAGTCGGCTCATCATATCCTCTGGGAATGTAGTCTTTGGTACAATGAACGTAACATGATGCTAAATAGCTTACAAATGACGTCTGGGGTAGTATATTATGGGGATCTTGTGTCAACTGCGGTGAATTTCCGTGCGTTTAAGCGATTCTGCCATACATACTATAGAAATCAAATATAGCTCACTTAGGACCCATAATATTTTTATCCGTGGTGCTTCCCGGTTTGAAAAAGGCGTCTGCCTATTTTGACTCCATTTTGTCTCCCGCTTTGCTAAGGAGGGAAGTGGACTTATTATATTTCCAACTCCTCCAGTTTTCTTCTGATTAATTTCGTTGCGGGTTCCAAGACAGTTAAATTTTTCCTGGGACTTCCCGAGTGTCATAACTCGGTGTTTTCGTGGGTCACCGCTGTTGATCCTGGTGTACAGGAGTTACAGTGGTGGGCGTGTGGGCGGGATTAGTCCCATAGTCCCATATGCTTGACGTAATTCCGATATAGGAGATGAACCATAAAAATGTACAAAGGAACTTTATCGCTTTATAACATAATGAATATTTTTCTCTTAAAAGGAGAATGGCAGATCCTGTACCGCTGGCAATATGTTATGAATGAATAAGAGATTTATACTGTTTATTATGTGAATCATCCTATTTATTGTTATGTATTTATGATATTTTTAGAACTGTGCTAAAAGAAAGCGTTGTGTGTCAGATTGCCGAAACTATTTTACATTATTTTAAAATATATATTATATATGAAATCAAAATCTCTTTTTTTTAAAAAGAGATTTTGATTTCAAAAATATAATATTATGCCATCTTGTTGACAATAATGACCACTTATTTGTGATCCATGTATTTCATTGTAATCTAAAAATGAAAATAACTTTTTAACGCTATCTTGTAAAAATTTAGGAATTTAAAATGTTATTGTCAGTGATATTAGCAGCCAAATAAATAGAAAAAATCCCTACCATGACATACGCCAAGCGGTACAAAAGTCCCATACAAACCTGCCATTGTCCTTTCCATTGAATGCACCACATGTTTATTTTTATTTTATTTTTTATGGAATAGACCGGCAAACGAGCAGACGTATCGCCTGATGGTAAGCGATTACCGCCGCCCATGGACACCAGAGGCGTCACAAGTGCGTTACCGGCCTTTGGGGGATGGGGGGGGGGATAGGGGGAGGGGTTGGGGTATGAGCCTCCGGTATCCTCACTCACTCGGTGAAATACAGCGCAAGCACTATTTCACACCGGTTTTCTGTGAGGCCGTGGTATCACTCCGGTCGAGCCGGCCCATTCATGCCCTTTTCATCGGAAACTTTCTTCAATGTCCTTATTTCTTTTAAAACTAGATTTAAGCTCACTTTTTAATATAAATTGTATACTCTCAGGTTTTTATCAAAGTCTTGGCGGTTGTAGACACTGTCACCACTACTGCCGAGAGTGCGACGGCTCAGGACCTCTTCACTGCAAGTCGTGCCCGCCCCGTTTCATGTTAGACGGTGGAGTTTGTATGGAATGCCTCGGCTCCCAATATTACGAAGTGAGCAGTGGAAAGTGTAAAAGCTGTGATGGGACGTGTAGAACATGTTCTGGTCCAGGACAGTTTAGTTGTACAACGTGTTCAAGACCACTTAGATTAGACAGGTAAGTTGATCTATTGAAAATTCAGCGCTATTTGTTGGCTATTTATGATTAACTAGCTAAACCCCGCGGCGTTACCCGGAGTACGACAATAACCTCGGGAAACGCCGCAGGGCGAAGCTAGTCTAAAAAAGCCTACTAAGTTAGCTAGCCTAAGTTACTCCCTATATCATTAGCTACCTATCAGTGAAAGTCCCGTCAAAATCGGTTCAGCCGTTCGAGAGATTAGCCGGCACAAACAGACATACAGCAGACAAAATTTGTAAAAAATGATATTTTGGTATATGTACCATGTATACATTACGTATGTATGCATTTAGTAAAAAGCAGTTATTTTAATATTACAAACAGACACTTTAATTTTATTTATTTGTATAGAATGAAAGTCGATCTTTATCAGAAAAAAACACATGGCAAACACTTCGTTACTGTCACTACGTGTTAATAAAGGTTTTTTCACTGTAAGACTAAAAAAGATCGTAGAGCTACGCGGATTTCAGCACAAAAGGGCTGGTACTACCGAGGCGGTATTATCCTCTCACAGAATACCAAGGAACCTAAAATGACAGCATTTGTGCTGCCGTGTTTTTTTCAATCACAGTCACAATTATACTAAGGTATTTAGGCAATTCCGCAACATTCAGTGTGAATTATAGTTAACCGAGTAGTTCTAATTTTAATCTACAATAGTGCAGCCGGTGCAAACTATAATAAAATAGCAGGTGATCTATAATAGGTTCAGTTCAAAGACAAGGCATGAAATTCAGAAGCATTTAAGTCAGACAAGGATTGTGAGTGAGTGATTTAGCTGATTTTTGTTTTAAAATGTTTGTCGTAGTCCAGGGAAGGTTTAGACAGTGAAAAATTAAAAATAACTTGAATATCGAAATGTCATGTGTACTGGGCACAGCTAGTTCGTGATAAAATTGGTACATGGAAAATGAAAATATAGATGAGACAAAATAAAATCGCTTGTTCAAAGTTACTTCGTCTATAAGAACTGTAGTTCTATAAACTTTAGCCCCGTGTATTGAATAAGTAAAAAAATAACATCAACAGAATGGGTTGGTCCAGAAATTTTTAAAGCGCTTTGAAAAAGTGATGCAACTCGTGTGTCTAACTTACACATAATATATTATGGTTGTGGTAAAACAGACTGTTTAACCACAGTTGTTCGTTTAAGTCCAATATACGGGAGTAAATTAAGTGAACGAGTTTTCCGTTCACGAATAATTCGTTTGAAAGTTTAGTATTAGATCCCTTTTACCGGTTTCTAAAAATGAACGGCTTGTGGTTTACTTATCTATATATATAAAAGCGAAATACCACTCACTTATTAATCACGAAATCTCAGAAACTATAACACCTACAAACTTGAAATTTAGCAGCTAGGTTCCTTATAGGGTGTAGACATCCGCTAAGAACGGTTTTTACGAAACTCCACCCCTAAACGGGGGTTGGAAGTTGGTATGAAAGTCCTATGTTTTTGAAGTAAGAGACTTGAAATTTAAAATGTATGCTCTATAGATGGTGTGGAGGTGTACTAATAATGTATCTTTAGAAATCAACCCCCTTAAGGGGTTCAAACGGGGGATGGTAGTTTGGGTGCAAACGAGGTTGCGCAGGTCAGCTAGTATTCTTATAAATGTTCATGCCCTGCGCTATTAGAGTCGTTTTCTTGTGTATTATAATAAGTACAACTATAAAAATGTACACATGGGAATTAATATAATCACTTGATTGCCTGACCGTACCAGGTTGCAATTTAAATAAAGATAAAGTTACAATAGACCATTCACAATCATAACAATAATTTTGTATTGTAAAAAGGATAGTGTTAACAGCGCGTGTAAGCTCCTCAGTGATTGAAGGACTGCCCTCGAGTGACAGAGCCTAAGCGGGACAGAGGCCTGACATTGAACGCTTTGGTAGTCTCTTAAGGGTTTTAAAGCACACTTCAAATGCCTTTTACAAATCTGTTTCAAATTGACACGTTCGAGTTTGTCATGTTTAAAAATCAACAGGCAGGGTATTGTAATTCTTTAACAACTTTTGTAATCGGAGAATGCATATAATAAATGTTCGTTCAAATAGTTTTTGTTGTTGTTGAAATGTGTATGCAAGGTATACAATTTCGTATTAGAGTTACATACCTCTTCACGATTTAAGAAATCTTATATTTATAAAAATCAATTGCTGTTCGTTTGTGAACTCAACAACAACAACTCGAAAACGGCTGCTCCGATTTTGGTTTTGAAATGTTGGTTGTAGTCCAGGGAAGGTTTGAACGGTGAAAAATAACTTGATAATCCAATTGTCACGTGTACGAAGTAGCGGGCACAGCTAGTGAATGATAAAAATGCGAACAACGACAACATGATCAACATTTTGAATTTTTTTGCAGACTAAACAATCAATGTGTGCCGTGTTGCCCCGAGCGCGATGCGACGAACTCCACTCCAGGAAATGACTGCTGCCACTGTCACCCAGAGTCAGGTATTATTCATAATGAAGTAATAGATGAGTACATGCATATTACGACGTAGAGAGTGTATGCATTTGTGTAAGAAATGACTAGGTTATTGTCAGGCATATTTTTAGACGCTCCCTCCATGAATATGTATGCTCTAAGCCAAAGTTTAAAAATTCGTTATTTCGTGTAGGGGAATGTATAAATTCTTCTGTGGCGGGTAAACGTCGCATCGCGGAGTGGAGCGCCCTGCACGCGGACCCGCACACGGCGGGAGCTCCGCGCGCTGCTGTTGTGACGCTCGCCGTGTGTGCTGCAGCCGTCGGGTTGTTCGTGGCGGTACTAATGGTCTTGCAGGTAATACCCATCGTGAAGTCATCTGACAACGAACATATACACACACGTACCCACCTAGTGGACTGACAATACACATACACACAGACGCCTATACTTATTCCAGAAGTGGTAAACAGAAGTATTAGTCGTCCACCTTTTGCGAACTATAATTTGAGTCCCTAACTCATTATTATGTTTTTTTTGAAATGATAACTCTCATACTAGGAATAATCCTGCGTCGCGGGGGACTTTAAAAACATACATGAAATGGATACAAAGAACACCCAGACTTAGAACGACAGTTTGTGGACCACATAAAGTGTCCCATATAGGGTTTGAACCTACAACACTCAGCACAGTAGAAAGCGGAGTTGACAGCTTGAACCGCTACGCCATCTGTGCAGTCGATCGATTTATCATCAACAACAAACTAAAATAGTCCACTGTATACTAATAAATAGGGTTTACCTCAAGTTTTCCTTTTCTTACTTCATAAGTGTGAAGTTTATTGTAGTCTCGGCCAAGTACTTGTAAAACTGAGTTGGTTGTAAGTGGTTGTATCTATGTTACCGTGAGATTGTCAAAACAGTTAGACTGTAATTTATCTCGCGAGATTGTAAACTGTCGACAGATTGTAAGTTGTAACATACTGCTTACAATTTAACGTATTATTTTAGTTAGATTATAATATATCGAAGTGTAACCGTCAAATTGTGATATGGTATGCGACGGATCGTACCTCGCACGCTGATTGGTTGAACAACAAATGTCCCGCGCCGCCCTATTTGTTTGTTCAATTCGTTTGTTGCCGAATGTAAAGTATTCTTGTGATTTGAAAAATTGATTTCATGTTAAAAATACCTCACAGTTTTTGAATTAGTTACATAAAATTGTTGTGGCAGTAAAATTAATTTGTGATTAATAAATTATGTTCTTACCTAACCTAGTTATGTTCTATATCATATGGCCATAGAACGGCCTACTGTAAGAACGACCAATCAGGTCAATTTGTGATTGTGATTTAACTGTTTTACTTCGATACATTATAATCTAACGAAAACTAGTACATTAAATTGTAAGCAGCGTGTCATAGTTGACAGTCGTTAGACTGTCAACTATGACAATCTCGCTAGGTAGATTATAATCTAACGGTATTTACAATCTTACGGTGACAATATAGTGCAAATTTATTGCACGTGTTTCGTGCAATAAATTTGCACTGCATTTATATGTAAATGCTAGATTATTTTAATCCTTACTTTGAACATTGACTTTAAATATATCAATGACTTTTAATACTTTACCTCTTAGACGAGTTCATCTACTCCGTTTATACCTTATTTGTATTGACATTTTGCTTGATTCCTTCTAAAAGCATTTTAATTATTCTAAATCGATACTTGATCTTTAAAAAATAATAAAGAATGGTTCATGTTGAACGTAATACGAGCATATAAAGTGCGAAATAACAACTTTCTAACATACAATGGATGAATTTGTCCGGTAATGAAATTGCGGCTTATCTATGATCGAGACTTGAGCGTCGGTGCCCAACGTGCGAGATTAATTTAGAGGCTGATAGCTTACTTTGTAATAAAGAGAGCTTTTATCCCTTTTGCTTTTATTTTGAACGTTTTAGTAAAAAATGTAAAGTGAATTTTAATAGAACGCTGTGACGTCATGTGTGTATTACAATACTACTACACTGGTATCTATACAAATAAATTAAATTGAAGTGTCTGTTTGTAATATAAAAATAACCGCTTTTTACTAAATACATATGTATATATATACGGTACATACACTAAAATAGCATTCTTTTTGTCTGTCTGTCTGTCTGTTTCCGACTTATCTCTTGAGCGGCTGGACCGATTTTGACGGGACTTTCACTGGTAGGTAGATGATATAAGTTGTTGTACCGCGGGTAAAACCGCGAGGCTCAGCTGGTTGATTATAAATGTCACATCACATCATCATCAATAGCCTTTAATAGTCCATTGCTGGACATTGAATGCACGTTTGGCCTAGTGGTTTAACGGTCACCACGCCGTTTCCTACTTCGCCAAGTGTCATGGGTTCAAATCCCACGTAGGGCAACACTCTTTGTGTGATCCACAAATTGTTGTTCTGAGTCTGGGTGGTCTTTGTGTCCGTTTCATGTATGTTTGTAAAGTCCCCCGCGACACAGCTTATTATATATATATTATTAGCTTTTCACGACACCCATAGGATGAAGACGGGTGTTATACTCAGTATTATTATTCCGTCATCACACAAAAATGGTGACCCCTACATGATAATATTTGCGATAGTGGTTGCCCGCGGCCCCGCCCGTTTATATGTCGGTGATCGCGGTAAATAGTAGCCTATGTGTTATTCTGATGTATAAGCTATATTACTGTAAAGTTTCATCCAAATCCGTTCAGTAGTTTTTGCGTGAAAGAGGAACAAACATCCATCCATCCATCCATACATCCATCCATCCATCCATCCATCCATCCATCCATCCATCCATCCATCCATCCATCCATCCATCCATCCATCCATCCATCCATCCATCCATCCATCCATCCATCCATCCATCCATCCATCCATCCATCCATCCATCCATCCATCCATCCATACATCCATACATCCATACATCCATCCATCCATCCATCCATACTTACAAACTTTCGCGTTTATAATATTAGTATAGATTTGATCGAATTTTATTTATTTTTTATTTCATATTAATACGAAAACTAGCTGACCCGGCGAACTTCCATATTTACATATCTGTCTCAGCTTCCCATCGCGGAAAAAAAAATTGACTTTTCCCGTTATCTTTTAATTTTTCTTGTACCAAAACCTTGTCCTAACAAAAAAGAACACGAAAAAAAGGATTATTTAATTTGATGCAGCCGATCGGACGTTATGCGCGTACATACACTTCGGCGATTCATTTTTATATATATATATGTATATAGATTTATACGAAAATGTCGCTTGAACTTGAACTTGAACTCGCGGGCCGGGTTTCCGCAACTCGACTACTTTGATACTCCCGACTATTTTGCGTAGTGGGTCGGCACTAGTGGTGCCATCCCAGTTCCTCCAGGAAGCCTAGCAGACCCCTGGCGTTGCCGACGACCTCCTGAAGCGACCTCGGCGATCCAAGGTGTTTCGCCCGGTATTCTGCCACCCCAGGACATGCCAAGATGACATGGGCGGCTGTTTCCTCCTCCTCCATGCATGCTCTGCACAGAGGGCTGTCCGTTACACCTAGAGTAAAAAGATGTTTGTTTAATAGTGCATGACCAGTCATTGCTCCAATCAGAAGTCGAAGCGGCGGCCTCTTAAGTTGTTTCAGCTTCCGTGACAATCCGGGGTTGATCGTCGGGAGGGCCTCCTTGGTCTGCTGTACAAAGGTTGGACCAATATAACTGGTGTTCTACCTTGGTGTTCTGTTGCAGTGTCCGTCGTAGCCAAGCAGCTGGCAAGGGCAATATTGGTTCTGGGCCGATTGCCCTTGTCTCCGATACGCTCCTTGCTAGTGCATCAGCTGCGTCGTTTCCGCGTGAGTTGCTATGTCCTTTGATCCACTGGAGAGTTATACTATTTGTAGTACTTACCTCTGTCAGGGCTCTGTGGCATTCGTAGATCAGCCCTGAGGTAGTCGTGTGACTTTGTAGAGCTTGTAAGACTGATCGGCTGTCGGAAAGTATGCGGATGGGGTATTCCGTTACCTTTCTGGAGATGATCGCATGTGCTGCCATTATTATACCCATGCACTCTGCCTGGAAGACTGTGTTGTGGGCTCCTAATGGTGTCGAGATGTGTATGTTCAGGTCCTCAGAGAATGCTCCTGAGCCAGTGCCTGACCTTGTTTTGGATCCGTCGGTGAAGATTCTTAACTCCCTTGGGTTAAGTCCTTCTTGGGGATCCTCGTACATTTGTATCTTGTACTTTTTGTCGAAGACGAATTGCCTGGGTATTGTATCAGTTACCGCTTCCATGAGCGGTTCCTTACCTATGGCCTCATAGAGGATTTCGGTGTGTGGTACCCTAGGCGGTCTCCAGAGATTTTGTTTCTTTAGCCGCATTGCTGCAGCTAGAGCCTCCTGCCTTATAAAGAGGTGGAGTGGTGGAAGACCTATAATGGCTTCCAGAGCCGCAGTCGATGTAGTCTTCATACAGCTCGTGGCCGCCAGACAGGCCAATCTCTGGAGTCGTTCTAGTTTAGCTTCGGCTGTGGATAGCTTGGTCCGTGGCCACCAGACTATCGCGCCGTAACTTACCATTGGTCGGATAACTGCCTCGTAGAGCCACAGAGTGATTTTTGGGCTTAGTCCCTAAGTTTTACCTACCATTCTGCGGCACTGCCAGAATACGACTGTTGCTTTTTCGATTTTGTTGTTGAGGTGGGCGCTCCAGTTTAGTCTGTGGTCGAATATTACCCCTAAATACTTTACCTCAGACGAAAGTTGGAGCTCTGTATTGAACAGCTTGGGAAGTCGGTGGTTTCCCAGGTTCCGTTTGTTGGTGAACATTACCATTTCAGTCTTCCTTGGGTTGACTGACAGTTCGTTGTCCACGCACCAGCGTTCCACTATTGCCAGTGCCGAGCGCGTGACATCGCATACTATACCTGCGTGCATGCCGCTTGTTAATATCACTATGTCATCCGCGTATCCGATGGTATAATGGTGATTGTTGTTCAGAGTGGTGATGAGGTCGTTAACCACTAGGTTCCATAGGATTGGTGAGAGGACGCCACCTTGGGGGCAGCCCTTCGCCACCAGTGCTTGTTTTGTAGCGTCTGCTTCGAGTCTGATGACTCTCTGGCTCAGCATCTTGTTTCTCTTCGGTCTCTCTTCTTTTGTCAGAGACAAAAGAGGTAGAAGTCAAACAAGTGTTTGCGCGGCTCGCACAGATTAAATATTTGACAGTATTTGGTCTGTCGCTGGGCCGCGGGCTGAGTACGTGTAGGATTAGCCTAAACTTAGTTTAACATTGGTTACTTTCTACTCTTCTGATATCTATTTAACTTTACCTATTATGGATATATATATTTATATGTATATATATATATATATATATGTGTAACATTCTATATAGAACACACACAAATATAAAAATATACCACCAGACACGGACGGACCGACGAAACCGGGCGCGGGCCCTATCGTAATACCAGCGCTGTAGTCACTAGCTAGCTACAGCATTATGCTGAGATAGGAGCCTTTTCTGGCATAGCATAGGATAATCGCTTGTTTTCTTTTATGTTTCATCTGTGTAAAACCATGTACTGTCCTGTGTATGTCAGAATAAATAATTTTCTTTCTTTCTTTCTTTCTTTCTTTATCCACTCTATCATGACTGCATGCACTCCGTGCCTTACCAGTGCTGCTGTTATGCTGGTGAATTTCGTTTTGTCGAAGGCTCCCTCTATATCTATGAAGGTGCCTAAGCACAACATCTTGTTTTTGATCGCCACCTCAATTTTGGTTGTGACCGCATGAAGTGCCGACTCTGTTGATTTGCCTGGACTGTAGGCATGTTGGTTCGGGTGTAGCGGTGCTTGTGTCAGCGCCGTTTCCCTCAGGTGCCTGTCGCATAACCTCTCCAGTGGTTCTAAGAGGAAAGAGGTTAGGCTTATTGGTCTGAAGGATTTGGGATCCGAGTAGTCGGTTTTACCTGGTTTTGGTATGAAGATTGCTCTGACATCTCTCCACTGTCTTGGCACATATCTGTGTGCCAGACAGGCTCCCAGAACGTAGGTCAACCGTTGAGTAAGTGTCTTCCCTCCCCATTTAAGCAGGGCTGGGAAGATCCTGTCCGGGCCTGGAGATTTAAATGAGTCAAAGCTGTCGATTGCCCATTGCGTTTTATATGGGTCGATTACCTTGTGGGCCAGCTGCCATTCCTCCTCCGTTGGGATGGTTTCTTCATCTGGCCACCCGCCTGGACTGATTATTTCGCAGTCCGGGAAGTGTGTTGTTACCAGAGTACGTTCTGCCTCTTCCGCCGAGGTGGTAAAGGAGTTGTCTGGTTTTCGTAAGGACCCCAGTGATATGGCTGAGTTGTTGTAGAGAACTTTTCTTACCCTGTTGGCCTGTGCAGTAGACTCAATATTTGTGCAGAAGTTCCGCCATGAGTTGGTACTCCTGTATCTGAGTCGTTTTTTGTACCTGGACTTGGTGGCCTTGTATTTATCCCAGTCCTGGTCTGTGCCGGTGTTCATCGCTCTATTGAGTTGCTTCCTCATCTCGCGCCTGAGTCTCTCCAGCTCAGGCCCCCACCAGCTCTTATTTTTCATTTGGCCTGCTGGTGGGATGGATAGGGGGCATGTATGATGGTAACAGTCCATCATAGTGTCTGTGAGGAACTTTACCTGTTTTTCGATTTCTACGGTACCTATGATCCTAGTTGGGTTACTTCCCTGTTCCAGGGCCTGGCCGATCCGCAGTGAGTACTGCGCGCGATCGGTTTTTTTTGGGTTTCGCCTAGGTGGTGCCGTGAGTATGCTTACCTGAAGGTCGAAACGAATCCATCTATGGTCCGAACATGATAAATCGTTGGACACGTGCCAGTTTGAGATGTGTTTCGCTACTTCTTCAGTTGCCAGGGTCAAATCAATGATTGTCTTGCTTCGTCTGTTGACGAATGTTGGTACAGAACCTGAGTTTACTATGTTAAGGTTTGTCGTAAATAGGTATTCAACGAGCTTCCTACCTCTGTCGTTTCCTGTAGACATGCCCCACAAGGCATGGTGCGCGTTGGAGTCGGTTCCTACGATTAACTCGAGTCCCGCTTCCTCGCAGTAGTGGACCAGCCGCGATAGGTCGTGCGGTGGTGGGTCATCGGCTTCAGGCATATAGACCGATGCCATGACCACCTGCGCGAGGCCTGGGCTCCCTGCACCTTTATGGCACATATGTCTCTAGAACAGAAACTAGTTAGGGCCTGCATGTTTATGTCAGCTGTAGTGTATATGCATGTGCGGGGATTCTCTGGTCCCGCGTAAACTGTTAGCTTACCTCCCATGTTGCGGAGTCCGCAGACAGTGCCGTTTCTGACCCACGGCTCTTGGATCAGTATGACGGCTGTTTTGTTGACCTCCAACCACTTGCGGATCTGAGCCGTCGCGGTCAAGCTGTGGTGGAGGTTAGCCTGTAGGATGCTACACGCCGAGGAATGAGACAGCGCCATTGGAATCAGATTCCTCCGTTGCCATGTCCTCGTCCTCGGCTCCGCTCTCCTTTTGGATGGCCAACCTGCGTAGCTCCTCCACGCACTCACCCCCACTGTCCGTGCGGTCGCGAAGAAGATCTTCCTCTTCCGCATCGGAGGCGGGGGTGGCCCGCGTCGGAACCTGGGACTCAGGTGCCGCGACTATGTCGACAGCAGCTTTTGCCCCCTCCGCAGTGTCCATCGTTAGGGTGCAGGCACTGTTTTCTGCATCCCTGGAGTCGGCTTCGGCTGGTGGATGCTCCACAAACTTGCCGCGGGGCCCCTGGAACTTGACGTACACCGTTCCCAGCATAAAGCTGAGCCGGCGCCCGTGCTCGACCAGGGGTTTTACCACCGTCTCTGGGATGCTGACCACAGCAAACGTGTCCGTCGCTTGCCTGTCCATCTTTAGTAGGAGCCATCTTTCGATGTCTGCCCACCGGTTTTGGAAGCGCAGCATGTGTGCTACCTTCCTGTGGTCCTCGTGGACCCCAGGGAGCAAGATGCCGCAGCGGACCCGCTTCGTCATCTTTACTACCAACTTCTCCCCCGTGGGAAGGGTGATGCTGGCCACGCTGCGCTTCAGCCATTCCAGCGTAGGCTGGTTTTCGCACCAGAGTCTCAGGTAGCCGTCGGTCAATATCGGCCTTCCCCGAAACGCTGGGCCCTCTGAATTGCTGCTGCCCGGCTTCATCGACTCCTCGAACAGCAGTTCTTCAATTCGTTTTTGGACCTCTTCAGACTGACTAAGGCTTAGGTTTTCCATGGCCGCAGTAGTTACCGCCGCCATTAGGTCCGCCTTGACCGCGCTCGCGTAGTCAATCTGAGCGGCTTCCCCTGGTGGTCCGGTCCTCCGCCTCTTAGGCTCGCCTCTCGGAGATATTGTCTCGTCGAGACGTGCCCTTTTGGCGGAGTACCGGCCCCCCTGGGTACTACCACCCTGAGGTCCTGCTTGCGCCCCTTTGCCCTTGGGAGGATGTGGGCGTCGCGGCGCTGAGGGTTCTGCGGACGCATCACTCCCCCGCTGCGGACGGGTACCTTGCCTTGGGGTAGGCACCGGAGGCGTGTCTGTGTTTAAGGCAGTTCGCCTCTCCTTCTCTCTGCGACGCTGCCTTTTGTTTTTCTTCTTGTGCGGCTTGTCTTGTGCCGCACAGGTGGAAGAAGCTGGGGGTTGGGGCGCTGACACTACGTGTTTCGCCTTCTTCCCCTTCCTCTTCCTGGACATGGCGACCTGCCATCCGGACAGGCTAGGGTCCGTGGCTGGTTCGCCTTGTTGAGACCTCCTCCCCGCGGTCTGCTCCAGGTTTGTGGGTCGAGCCACATCCGGAACAACTGCGGGGGCTGGCTGGGTCCGGCCTGAGCTCGTGGAGCTCGTTAAGGGCTGTGCCCGTCCAGCAGGTGTTATCGCGTTAGGCGTCCTGGTCACCGGCTTGCCAGCGACCTTTCTGCCTTCCGCGGTCGGTTTTGTCTTCGGTGTCGGTACCGTTGCGGCGCCGACACGAGGCTGTATGGGTTTGCCTTCCTGGGTCGCCGAAGCTTCCCTGAAGGCTCGTGTTAAGGAAGGAGGTCCTACTGGACCTCTTCCTTGGGTGTCCGGTCCAGCTGCTGCCGTACCTTCCACCTTTGGGGTGTCCGGTCCAGCTGCTGCCGTACCTTCCACCTTTGGGGTGTCCGGTCCAGCTGCTGCCTTACCTTCCACCTTTGGGGTGTCCGGTCCAGCTGCTGCCGTACCTTTCACTTTTGGGGTGTCCGGTCCAGCTGCTGCCGTACCGTCCACCTTTGGGGTTTTTTTTGTGTTTTTGTTGTTGTCCATTTTATGTTAATGTATGTATTTCACCTCTTGAGCTTCCCACCCTCCGTGGAGCCCGCACCTTTGGGGATGTCCCTAAGGACACCAGGAATACCCGAGAGGTATAGGGTCGTTGGGTTGGGACTCATGCGCGACATCAGGAACTGCAGACATGCGGCCCCCAGATGTGCCGCCTGTCCTCGCTCCGTCAGCATGGCAGAGTCCCAGTGTTCTCCCGGAGAACACCCCCCCCGAACCTCGCCTGCGGACCGTACCACCTCATCCGTACGGGACGCGTGTCCATTACCCTGTGGTGGCTAGCTACAGGGCTACCGTTTCGCCTGAATTCCGGACCAAAGAGGGCGTGTTGCTTCATGGAGGTATCTAACCCCGACCCCAATCAGCTCAACCCTCCAGGACTCCTTCATCCTGGCTTACGGCGCTCGACTGCGCAGGACTAGCGCAGGCAGGCATAATACTCCACCAAAGCCGCCTGCTGGCCTTGGTAAAGGTCCTGCGTTATACCCCACAGGACAGGGTCCCTGGCCGAACTCCGCCACCTGCATACTCCGGCCTACTGAAGCATGTGGTGCCCACCCCCGCGAAAATGTCGCTTTTGCCAATCGTCTGTTCATTTGTCTGCAAATATTTGTTTCGGATTTTGGGTGTTTCCTATGTATATATGTATGTATTTACAAAAAAATTATATCTATCAAATACCTTTAAACGAGCAATTCTTGTATATATATAATCTAAATCTCGGAAACAGATCCAACGATTTTCATAAAATTTTGTATGCAGGGGTTTTCGGGGGCGATAAATCGATCTAGGTAGGATTTATTTTTAGAAAATGTCGTTTTATTTATTTTTTTCACAATCAAATATATAAAATCAATGTACATCTAGCGCCATCTATCGCAACTCGAGCGAACTACATTAAACTCTACTGGAATAAGGTGCAGAATAAACAGTATCAGGGCGCACCAAGAGAGGGCGCTACTTAACTTATTTTATTTTATTGGAAGAAAAATAACAAAAAGGTGGCGTTTGGATAGTCCCAATGTTGCCAAAAAACCCATTTATAAGAAAAAAAATACCGAGAACGCTCGGTCATCCAGGTACTATGTATTTATATCAGTCGTCTAGTACCCATAACAAAAGCTCTGCTTAGCTTAGGACTAGATGTCGTTGTGTGTTAGATGTCCGAAATATTTATTTATTTATTATTTAGTCCAGGATAGTAAGAAGCCTATGTTCTACTCCAAAACGTAATCTATATCTCTACTTAACTTCGTCCAATTATGTTCAGCCATTCTTGCGTGATTGAGTAATAAACACCCCTCTATCCATCTACTAAAACTATGACATATAAAATACTAGCTTATACCGGCGGCTTCGCTCGCTTTTAATAAAAACTATCCTACTCGTATATTACTTGTAATACCTCCAAGAATATGTGTACAAAGTTTCAAGATGATCGGTTAAGTAGTTTTCGCGTGAAAGCGTAACAAACAAACTTACATTCATATTTATAATAATTAGGATTTGTACAGATATAGTACTATATGTCTATACGATTAGATATCTATATGTCTAGTTGTTTTCTGTCCCTGTTTCGGAATGTTTCAGAATTTTACCATCTTATTATGTTGTTTGATTTGAGTGTTACTCCTATCTGCAGAAGATACGCTTTAATATGTGTATAAACCAATGGAATAGCGTTATCTACATAATTATGTGACAGTAGTCTTATCGTCTACGTGGAGAATAATACAACTCTAAGATCCTCCACAAATAAAACAACACA
The DNA here is from genome assembly GCA_949125395.1 of Diaphora mendica. Classification (NCBI taxonomy): domain Eukaryota; kingdom Metazoa; phylum Arthropoda; class Insecta; order Lepidoptera; family Erebidae; genus Diaphora; species Diaphora mendica. The sequence continues at coordinate 18,596,240 of OX421313.1, read as the reverse complement.
CAATAAACTACCCAACTGTCATAAACTCAATCATATAGCAACATTAATCCAGTGTTACCAACACAAATAAAAGATGATCGATAAAACATGTTATTATTGTATGTAGAATATATTATAGTCGACAACCATGTTTTCCCCATAACGTCTTCTTAATAAATTATATGACATTCTATGTACATAAACATTTTCTTTTCTGTTCTCATTATATTTTTCTTATTGACATTCTCATCCTGCCGAATGACATTACAAATATGCTTTCCTGTCACATAAATAAATGTATAAAACATTTATTGTGGGAATAATAAAGTCACTGAACATTTGTTGTTGGATTATTATAATTTTAAATATCATAATACCTATAATAATAATAAATTACAATAACATACAAGCGTCAAAAATCCTCCGCATCATCCCTAATACCTAGGTACTGGTAGCGTTCCCAAAAAACTGGCAGCATTGCCACGTTGAATGGCAATGCTAATTGCTTTATGTTTGAAAATATAATATACTAGCTGATCCGGCGAACTTCGTACCGCCATATTTATGACCCACGTAACATCGTTTACGTTTTTGTGAATCTAAACCATTCCCAGATCCCCTTGAACACACACAAAAAATTTCATCAAAATCGGTCCAGTCGTTTTTGTGAATCTAAACCATTCCCAGATCCCCTTGAACACACACAAAAAATTTCATCAAAATTGGTCCAGTCGTTTAGGAGGAGTTCAGTCACATACACACGCACACAAGAAATATATATATTAAGATGTGCTTTGACACACATATTCACTGTCAGATATCATATCATCACTGTATCTATTCGAAATTTATCTGTAACTGTTGAAAAAGGCCTGAGATGACTTGTTAAAGCATCTTGAATGTTCTTCACAGGCCTATCAAATTGGCCACTTAGCTGTATAAGCGGCTAGACTATAATATCTAATCGCCTGAGTACTTTATCTATTGGTGTATTTCAATCTGATACGAGTATTAAATCATCTGAAGTGTTTAGTGCTTTTATTTGATTGATCAATACTTCTATGACTTCAGTGGTATTAAACTATAACACGCATATTAAACGCCCACATTTTGCTAGCTCGTATTTTAATATGGAACACGCCTTTTGTAATCATTAGAACACCTCTTTACATTGTGTTAAATGAAGCAGCTACCGCTGTCTGTTCGCTTAGATCTTTTAAATCACTCGACGGATTTTTTAATGCAGTTTTCAGCAATAGAGTAATTCAAGAAGAAGATTTATATGTGCATATATATATATATATTATTTATACATGCATATATTATATAGTAGGGAAAATCAGAGAATTTCAGAGAATTCCGTGCGAAATCGTGCCGGGACGCTAGTTAATGATAATAAGGTAGAAAGGAACGTGCTATCAAAACTTGGGCAGGGCAGGGTTACAATCTGTAATCTCAACCTTTATATGAAGGAATATATTCGTAATATTTGACTGCGCGAATGGCGTAGTGGTTTAAGCGATCGCCTCGCCGCTTTTTCCTGCATTGAGTGTTGTGGGTTCAGACCCTACATGAGACAACACTGTGTGATCCTCAAATTGTTGTTCAGAGTCTGGGAATTAAGGGTTCCGTTTCATATATGTTTGGAAAGTCCCCGCGTCACAGGAATATTTCAGAAATTGTTAAGTATTGGTTAATTTTGTTAATTCCTCATATGTTATCAGGCTCGTAGTCCTCGGGAACAGCCAAAGCAGACGCGTGCACGTGGCGTCGTGTACACCCCGTTGTCGTGCACCGACGACGATGTCACCGTCCTACCCTCTCGCATGGAATTTGCAGTTAATGAGAAAGAGACGGAGCGAGACCAGCTTCTGGAACATTCCACATAGCGCGCGCTGTGATTGTAGACGTAAGTAATGACGTAATGTGTGTCATCTAGTAGTAAGCTATAGTTACGCGATTGACATGGATTTTAAATATAGGGATATATACTATTTAAATAAATTTATCCCCGATCAACGTGATTAAGACGCCTAAGATAGAATTTTAGAAGAAGTTAAAGAAAAGACACCACAGAATTAATTCATTGCATCGATTGTTAGAATAAATTTTGCCCAGTTTTTATGGATTTTAACTATTTGCTCGATCGTGTAACATTAGCATAATATCAGTCCTGGTAGTGGTAGGGTAAGTCGTCACAACTTCCTAATTATTGAAAATTGTACTAGTTTTCGAGTTTTGAAGCGATAGGAAGATGGTAGAAAGTCAACTTACATCGACACTCGAGAATTGAAATGCATATGGTGTTTCAATTAAGTCTTTATTGTTATCGAAAGAGGACCATTACAATAGTGTTTGTTGTTGTATAACACATAATAGTAGTAAAAGCAGTGTAACGAAAATCTAAGCTCATGAAGTCTCCAAACGCGGATCTTTTATCGGTATAGTCAATGCGATACACTTACATCTAGCTATTTATTTATTGTATATGTCTATCGATCAATAAAGCAATCGGATATGTGAATATTTTGGTATATAATAAAACAATTACTGATCGAATGAGTTTGATTTGCCAGGTGCAGGTAGATATTTTAAAGAACAGCGTAGACGCTGTAACTAACTACTTTTGTTCGGCCGTGATACTGACAAAGGATAATCCATTTTAGAATACTAATGAAACAAATACGTAGTTAATGTTTATTTGTAATGTCAAAGGAATGATGTAGGTTTTAAGCTTTAAGGTATGTTAATATTCTATGGAAAATCGCTCGGTTGGAATACTTTCATTTTTCTGTATCATGGTCGATTTTACTTGATTTGCATCAGCAGTCGAAGTACTAAAGTCTTATATTTTATTTAATGACTATGTATGTATGTAATATAGCTAGTATTTTTAAATTGTAAGTTGAACAAAAGGTTCTCGTAACGCCTTTCGCCACACGTTACACCATGAAACTTGGACCTTAGATCAGAATTTATCTGTAGTATCGAATACCTATTGAAAATTAACGATTTTGTTACAGCAGTAATTCCCTTCAGTTTTATCGAATCGTAAAATCGATTCTGCTGAGTAATGCGGAACTGTAGGGAAAGTTGTTCCACCCGATATTACTTAGATGTCTAATTGATAGGCGATTCATTAAAGTTATAATTAATATTATCGATTGGTTCCCGTTCCGAGAGTGAATATATCGAGACAGTCCTTATTTAGTGCTGGCGTGTTTGCTGTTACCTCACTTGCGCTCTCTCGGCTTAATCAAACTTGCCTTTGATGTTAGCCACTCTATAATTTACCTGGATTACAAATTAGCTGTCTACCTACCTTCACCTTATCGTAATAATTCTCTTCAGAGCTATAAAACTTGATGTGAATACTGCCGGTATTAATTGGCTCTGTGTAGTTTTGTACTCATACTTAGCAGATTTTAATCTGATCAGTTTAACATGTTCTTTACATTCCTGTTAGTATCAGCAAACACCCATATGTATAGCTATGTACACACAGCGAATGATTGTGGGCGGGGCGAGTGAGTTGAATACTATACTACCTGCAACTGTTAGAGATAGCTACCGTATTTTATTCGCTGTATACACACAGACCCATATGACAATTAAAAGCCATAACTCATGCCACAATATGTTATTGTATGATCTGTGGGCTCTCTCAGGAAAGACGTTATTGTAATTATATTATATTTTAATTGTAGGTTAGTTCATAGGCCCAAAGTTACCATAGCGTTTTAAAAATTGTACAATTTTTACTTCAAACCGTTCAAGTTGACGAAAATAATATAAAATAATTGATTCTATTAGTCAATTTTATATAGTTCTAAAATAAATTTTGACTTGTCATAATGTTAACATTGTATTTTAAGTAGTAAAGCTTCTTAGGTGTTAATAATTGTAATTATTAATGATAATCATTCATTTATTTCTGCCGATTTAGATATATTTTTAGACTAGATTTTTATATTTAAATAAAACTGTCACAAATTTAAACAAAGGATTGTAAAAAGTCGCAAATTTACATGTTTTATATTAACTGGTGCGTTTATGAATATAATGTGATATATACCGTAGTTGATACGTTTAACGCTCGCAGTGTGTCGTGCGCCTTACCTTGCGACCTCGCTCGCGTTATCATAGACAAATCACTTGTCATAATATCATAGACAAAGTCAAAGATGAAATGTTACCATCACAATTGTATATAAACGTTAAATAGATTGTTGAATTGTTATCAAATAAATATTGTCTAATGTCACAGTTTGCTTGAAGTTTCGCCCAATTAATCAAGTTACTATAATTTATTACGAAATACATTTTCAAAAATTTTCGGTTGTTTGTAAACTTCTTGACATCTGAAGTGCTAGATAAATTGCGCATTTCCACTATGTTATTAATCAAAATTTTCTAATTCCTTATTTATGTAATTATCTATTTGTATTGCGGTTTTCTAGTTTGTTTTAGTGGGAACATTTTTAATTAAGAATCTATTTTTGTATGAAATGTTCTTATGTGCAATTAATATTTGTAATAAAAAGGAGTTCTGTGTCAACAATAAAATGCCTTTTTGTTTGAAACCTATACCTTCATACATCGGCTAAAGCCGACGGAGTATGAGCCTGCCCCCCTAGCCCAGTTGCAAGCGTTTGTCTTAGACAAAGGAATCTTAGACAAAGTATTAGCCAATGTCACACGAGAATTTAGGCGTTAACGATTGCAGAAAGACAAACGCTTGCAACTTGGCTAGGGGGGCTGTTATATTTGAGATGCATGATTATAGAGATGATTCTCGAAGTTTAAGGAAAAAAAGGAGAACTTTTTTTGTTTTGATATGATGGATCGATTGTTTGAGAACCTTGGGAGCCCAGCTGTAGACGTCTTTCAGCTGAGATAATGAGGATTAGGGTAAAGGAGCAGAATGGTCAATTGAATCAAATCAAATCAAATCAAAATCATTTATTCATCTAAGACACCAAGTGACACTTATGAACGTCAAATTGAAGCTATAGTTAAAAATCATAGATCGACACAAACAGAGGCCACAGCATGTGCTGTATTGTCGAGGTAAATTAGGCGAAAACACCAAAATCTACTGCCTGCCTGTGTCGTTCCATAACTTCCAGTTTCCAAAATGCGTAGAGCTCATGAGAAGAATACTGGCAAAGAAACTCATGGCTACTCTTTTTCAAAATCTGATTTTCAGGTACAATAGTGTTAGTATTACATGTAAGGTAACCAGTATGCAAGCTGTTGCCACCTGAAATTCCTTTCATTAAAAAGCTCCAAAATGTAACGCACAAACAAAAAAAAACACTCAGTGATAACGTTGAAGGTTTGAGTCTATTAAACATAGAACGAAAACGGCGATTGACGATATGTACCGCACCATCGCTGCCAATGGACTGCTGTCATTCCAGTTACATAAATGCTTTACTATTTTTCAAGTACGTTTCTAAACTAGGGAGCCGGATTGGGCTTCTGGTAACTTTATTCATTCGGTGATCAGAAAAAATTGCTTAATTACTTTCACTCATTGTTTGTCCATACATGTTTCATTTGGTTTTCCCGGGCTGTTTCCCCGCTTAGCGTCTTGATTGGGCCACTGTACGTGGGTATCGTCATCTTCTTACTCCAACCATCCTAGATCATCCCAGAAGCTATGCAGCCTTTTCAAGGCGTTACATGTTTCCGGGAGTGATGTTTCTTGTCCACACATGCTGAGGCATGGCTTTCTCGTGGCTTAAGCTAGCAGGAAATATTAATTACTTCATCACAGCTATCTCCCACCCAATGTATGATTACTGTGTGAAGAGTTTTGGGCGACATCTTAAAGATGTAAGTAAAAAAAAATTGGTTGTCTGCAAAGTCGGTTTACAAACGATAGTTTAACGTGACAACGTCATAAGAAAACATTCATGAAATGACGTACAACAACAAAACATACAACAACGTAGGTACAATGAGAGTAACGGGACCATGAACGTTACGGGACAATGAATCATCCTTTTTCGTGTATGCAGCCGGCATTCATCAATTTATAAGACGTTGTCACGTCAAAATACTGATCACTTCTATAACTGTCCGTGTGGTGATGGGCTTAGAATAGGGTAGTTGACAGTATTGTAAATAAATACCGATGTCTGCTTCATTAAAACGAATATTACAAAACATCTCGGAAAATGTAACTATTACAGCTTTTCATTTTATTACACATTTTAATCAAATAATCATTGAAATATATTGCTCAATTGAGTAGTCTAAAACAGTGACGTCACAAGTTTGTATTTCGTACATTTTTCATACAGTTATCGTTTTGACAGATTATAAAAAAAAACTTCGTTTAAAAAAACCGACTTCAAAAACTAAAAAGTATCAAATAACTTAATTTGTATGTGCTACCTATTCATAGGTTTGAAGTCAGTGCCAAGCCAAATGTAATAGTAGGTACCACACTCGCTATATTTCGAGACGAACGTCAACGACGTCACCGACGCTTCGGTTGTTTTGTTCTACGCGAAGAGCAGCTATCCCGCTCAAGGTCACGCGCGGCGAGTGCGGTACCTACTATTACATTTTGGCTTGGCACCGACTTCAGACCTATGAATAGGTAGCACATACAAATTAAGTTATTTGATACTTTTTAGTTTTTGAAGTCGGTTTTTTTAAACGAAGTTTTTTTTTTCGCTTTTTAGTCTTTCTCAAGTCTCTCATCATCATTTCACCCATAGATGTAGAATACCATAGATTGGTTGTGCATTTCAATAAGCGAGACCAAAAAAGAAATGCAATGGTGTGCATAAAATTTGCATGTGTGTGTAACGTGCTAGTGATGCGCCATGCAAAATTATTTTTTTCGATAACCTGTACCAACTGGTATAATAAATCCACAGGGATTCAGAGTTACGTATTTAGTGCGAATAAGTACAAGAAAACTACAAAATTAAAAAGACAAATCTTTATTGATGGAATTTTTAGTTGATACACAAAAACAATGGATAACTGTTTAAATGTTTAATGTGTTAATTAAGGAATAATAATATTACGCAATATTGCTCGTTGTTTTAGAAACATAAATATTTAACCACAAACAATATTTAATCATAAACAGCACTGTTAGCATGTATAGGAATTTATTTTCCTCCGAACAATATTAATTTATTATAGAAATGTCTCAAACTTTCTTTGGTTGCATTACACAATTTTGCCTCATATTAATTCTAATAGACACATATTTCTATAATCAGTTTAATTAAAATATATTTATGATTACGAGGTTTGGCGAATCATACATATGGCTATCAAGATTCCTGAAGCTTTATTCTTCGTGCACTTCTGTTTACAAAACATTTTCTTCAAAATGCCTGCTTCAAATGGTTGAATGTTTTTTGGGATACCCAATCCGGTCTGTTTACCACTTTTAACCATTTTCCTCGAATGTCTGCATTTTGTAAAAATCTGTAACCATATTAATTAACATAATTAAAATGCCAAATGGTCAGTATAGAATGGTTTTAATAAAATTAAATTGATGATTATTATTTGTTCACTGTAACAATTATCGACATTTTTATCGACATTGTCACATCAAACTTCTTGGTATGTGAGGTTAGAAACAACATAAATTCACGTATTTAGTAATTCTTTTTATACGATGCGAAAGCACCTTAATTTATAATGAAACTAAACAAGATAATATCCCCTACCGCTTGATTTATAAAATATACGATATCGCATTGAAGCAAAGCTTATTTAGAGGCAAATATGGCATTGTTTACTTACATATGAAATGCAAGATTTTGTGGATTTTCTTTCTTGGAAGCGTTAAATCCAGGTACTGCACACGTCACCATGATAAAACTCACTTAATGAATAATAAACCACAACAAAATACTCAAGATTCCGAAAAAATAACAACAATAATGTTTTGACCTCGACGGGCGCCAGGACGATACAGGCTCATAGCGTATCGGTGTTTGATCTCGTTTATCTGTCGCGCTCTAACACACGTAAACTCGTATTGTCCCTTTTCCGCATAGCCAATCTATTAGTATTCTATATCTATGATTTCACCTAAATAACTTGAAAGAATACGACTAAAGGTAACATACATACTGTATAGAATCGAAAGGACTTCAGGTCATTTTTTGTAATAAAATCTTAAATGGACTATCTTCTATAGGTTACTATAATTCAAGTGATTTGAGGTAAACTGACTATCTGAGGTAAACTCTGATATCGTTAGGACCCGTTTTATACATTATGAAATTAAATGATGTTTACAGAATATGAAGGCATGCAGACAATTGCATTAACTTAATTGCAGGCGCTTACGTAAATTTGGGGGTTTCCTTCGATTTCCTTAGGATCCCATCATCAGATCCTGATATGGTGGCCATGGGACCATATGGGGAGCATACCCTTTCGAATACAAAAAGAATTTTCAAAATCGGTCCACAATTGACGGAGTAATCAATGTACATACATAAAAAATTGAGATCGATCGATGAAATTGAGAACCTCCTCCTTTTGGAAGTCGGTTAAAAAGTAACTGATTTGACTAAGCTTTCAACTACCCTATACTGAGTGTCGCCACTCCTATTCGACCCGTGAACGTCGTGGGAGTTCAGATCTAAATCCAAATAGGTACAGCACAATCTTATACAATCCTATCTGGCCAGCGTGTTTTAGTAAGTTAGAACTCTCCTCTAAGTATAAGCCTATGTCAAGAAAAACGATTTAAAGCTGTTGACGAGTATCGTAATCGTTAGCCTACCAGAATCTAAATTCGTCTACTTAAATGTCAAATTCAACCCACGTATTCTACACAAAACAACAGAAATACTGCAAAAGAAACCATTCTTAGTACATATAAATACATGAACGAAATAGGCGCGGCTCAGGTATCACAAGTATTAGTTTGGGGCAGCCGCCGTCGCCGTGTTATCCGAACTCGCATACATTACGGCGCCAATATCAGGGGATGTTATTTGCATAGTATTGTCCCGTGGACCACGCATTAACATTTAGACTACAGATCCGCAGAAAGCAGATGCCAATACGTACGTGCTTATAATAGGATTTCGTGACTACTATGTATCTGTGCTACTCGGATATAATTTTATTTATTCAAATGAGTGTTTAGGCCCAGGGTGCAGGTCGAATAGGTTGTTTTTAACTATTGGTACTGGTAGTTTCATATTTAAATATGAAAAAACTAGTTGGTGCCCGCGGCTCCGCCCGCTTGTATGTCGGTTATCGCGGCAAAGAGTAGCCTATGTGTTATCCTGATGTATAAGCTATACTACTGTGAAGTTTCATCGAAATCCGTTCAGTAGTTTTTGCGTGAAAGAGTAACAAACAACTATCCATTCATCCATCGGTACTTACAAACTTTCGCGTTTATAATATTAGTAGGATGAACGATTTGGAAGGTGTAGATCCTTAGAAATTTTTGAAACATATAAAATTTAGTGTGTACCATTTGTGGGCTGATAAGCGCTTAAAATGTGTATATGTTAAAGTCCGGACATTTAAGCAGTCAGAGGGACTTTTTAAGTATCTCTATGAGATGACTTGATCAACTGAATTAATGACTATCGAACGCAGGCTTTCGACAAAAATACCTTCGATTGACTTTGTTAGTTAAAAGTGGTTTTAACCTATAAAGGCTTTTGATTTGATACCTAGCATAGTTCTTGAAGTTATGGAGAAATTCTCTGTGATTGTTAACTGAGATTGTTTCAAGATCCCTCATCGTCCCTATTGCAATCAACTACTGAACATAAGCCTTTCTCATTAACGTGCGATGGTAGTAGAGGCCTATGCCCAGATGTCAACCTACATAAATCTTAAACACGGGTTGCAGATACATATACAATGATTTAAATATCGAAAACAGTAGAACACAGTACTATAACAAATGATGTAAAATATAGAACCTTAAAACCTTCGGATTGATTTGAAGGTTTCTATGGACGGCGGTAGAACGTTCCTTCGGCTGCCGTGAATCATCTGCTCCCCTATTTCGTATAAAAAGTAACCCAAGTATATTTTCGTAAGGCAGCTAATGCACCATTAAAACACCTAAGTCATATAATTTTGTCCGAAGTAAAAGTAATAAGTTAATATATTACCCTCCCATTGTTTGTTAAAATGTATTAAAGTGAAATAGGTTCTTTGGACATTAAACCTTCATAAGTAAAGCGTTAACAGCCTTCATGGGAGACTATAAAAAGGCATGATAAAGTAGATCAAATGAGTTCTGGGAAAATTCTGGAGAATATTAGACTGGCCGCATCGTATAAGACAAAAGTTTTAAGGCTCTAAGGGAAAATAGTACTTTAGTACTTGATTTTATTCTCACAATTGATTTAAACTACCACGCTAATACAGTTGATAAGTTATAAGAAACGAAATCGACAACTATTTCTGGAAAATAAATACATATGATAAACATACCATTTCTAAAAAAAATACAACCATTGTTACCAAATAAATGTATGAATTACTATGAATAAAGTTTATTATCTATTCACATACACTTTGTTAGTCATGTTCTAGTAAATTTCCTGATCGTAAAAGTGGATTTTATTAATTAAATTTTAAATGTAGAGAGATGTCGAAAACAAATCGAGAATCGTAGTGTAGGAGGCTCTGCAGCACGATGTGTCTAAGACTTGAGGAAAATGGATGGCAGCAGATGGATGCGAACTACCCAAAAGCGGTATGGTTGGTGGTATTTGAGCCTAGAGGGACCTGCGTTCGGCAGTGGAAATGATTTTTGTCTCGCTCGCTCTATGGCAGCGATCAGTAATGCCGAGTTCTGAATGAATACAAAATAAAGGAGCACTCTTAATTTTATTTAACATAGATTGAAGGAAGTAAATGAATAAACAGACTATCTATTAGTTAGATCAAGTTAGAATGAAGATAGTAAACGAATTAATTACTCGTAGAGAAGCCGCGGGCAAAAGCTTATAAGTTAACCCATGTAAGTACTGAAGTAGTTGTCAATTTGAAATACAGAATGTTTTTGCGGTGTGCTAATACGTTCAATGCGTGGCTTCGTAAGTCATAAGTAACAAACAAATTAATATTAAAAAGGCAATAATGTGTATATAGGCTGTAGAACATTTTTACATAGTATAAAATGAAGTCGCTTCCGCTGTTTGTTCGCTTAGATCTTTTAAACTACTCAACGATTTTTAGCGCTGTTTTCAGTAAGAGATAGTGATTCAAGAGGAAGGTTTATGTGTAATACATGCATTTTATAGTAGCGAAAATCCGAGAATGCCAAAGATTGCTGTGCGTGGCCGGGCCGCTAGTTATTTTATAAATGAAAATAATGACTAACAACTTTGCTAAATACGCCAATTTGCCGTCCTAACTTATGGTCCGAGAGCTGGAACCATTTTTTGAGTGGAACGGAACTGCAGACCTGGCTGGTGAGTAGCGGGGTTAAATCAAACCCCCCCCCCCTCTGGCGAGATCACGTGACTTACAATAGCCATGGTATAACGATATACTTCGCCAGTTACAGCACTCTGAGAAACAGTGCTCACGTGGGAGACACAAGCCTACGTCATCATCACTATCGCTGGTTGTCAAAAATTTGCCCCTCTACTCACCAGCCAGGTCTGCAGTTTCGTGTTGGGGTATATTAGGAGAGGTGTGTGACAAGTTTTGAGCTTGCCTCAAATACCTACCCAAAAAATGGTACCAGCTCTCGGACCATAAGTTAGGACGGCAAATTGGCGTATTTAACAAAGTTGTTAGTCATTATTTTCATGTACCAGCTCTCCTACTATTATGCATATAAATGTAGATAACTAGGCAACTGGTGATAAAAACATAAATAATACTATCTTCTAAACATCCAAACTTTTTAATTGTTTTCTCGTAGACGTCGACTATTGCATTAGTACCTAATCAAATGATTATAATATGCACCTACATAAAAAAAATGCAGTCGAAAATAATGCTTTAAAATTTTTGGAATTCACTAGGAAGTCTTCTTGTTTTATATTTTCTTCAAATTAGTAAGTAGGGTACAGAGTAGTTATTTATAGTTTTGGCTCAACATACGAAGTCATTTAAGCCGGTATCAAATAGCAACGCTAGCCAAACAATAATGTATGTTTTGGATTATTTCATAAAGGGAAAGAAAATATTGGTAAGAAAGGAAACAGACACGTATACAATAAATTGCAACGTGCGCAATGTCCTAGAATCATGGCAGTGCCGTCACGTTTGGGGTTCAACTAACATTTACCTACCCCGCCACATTTTTCCTCATATTGTCAAAATGATTTTATACATTGTTTGCTAGTCCAAAAAACCTAAGTGGTTTATTTGGTTTGCAAGAAATAAAAACGAATTTTCAGCTTTTATACAATTTTATTTTTAATTTTACCTATAAAGGCAAACGAGGTGAAGATTTATCGAGTACAAGGTAACTACCGTCGCCCATGAAGAATTCCTGCTTCCCATCCTACTAATATTATAAAAACGAAAGTTTGTAAGTATGGATGGATGAATGGATGTTTGTTACTCTTTCACGCAAAAACTACTGAACGAATTTGGATGAAACTTTACAGTAATATAGATTATACATAAGAATAACACATATGCTACTATTTGCCGCGATAACGTGTACACGTGAGCGGAGCCGCGGGCCACAACTAGTACCAATATAATAATATAAAAAAAATCATAAGTATTTAAACAAAAATATACTGCCTTAAGCCTTCTTAGATTTGCAATATGTTGGCTGCAATGAAACCCAAAGTCATCTGCAATATCATATATTTGGCTGTCTGTTTTTAATTCAATACACATGAACACCTGAAGATAGTACCTACCTAGGTAAATAAATCTTCAAAGAAATAAGTTGAACTAACTTTTCGCATATTTTCTTGTAGCCAAATTCTTCAAGTTCATAAGTACAGATTATAATAATAAACATTTCAACATCTCAAAATGTTCCACGAGGTTGCGTCAGTAATTTGGTTAAAAAGCTATTAAAAGCATCTGGATTGTGTTGTAGGCGAGAGGCGGTCGCCATTTGCTAACGATGCCTAGGGGAGTCGGCTAACGAGTGATTAAAACTAACCATGAATTATGGCCACAAGTTGTTAGCTTGTTGCAGTCGTATTGTGATAATATGATACTTATACAGTATTCATGCACGCGTTATTATATTTCCGCTTTCAAAAGTCTCGCGCTCGAAACCGTGCCATATATTTAGTGGTTTATTTTCCAACTATACTTATTACCCGGGTTTAAGTTGATGCTGAAATAAACTTGATATATTGAAGTACTTCGCATCGCTTTAATTTAGTCGGGTAAAATGTTTAAGGAGCTATAAAGCTGACAATATAATAGTTGGATATTTTGCTTTTGAGTGCATGTTAAGTGACGTTATACAATAAATGCTATCTGAGATTTGTTTTATATCGCTTTAGCAGTTTCTATTGGAACCGCTTTATAGTAAGGAAGTAGATATTTTATCAATGAAAGGTATACTATACATGCACCTTTTACTGATAAAGCTGAAAAACGCTTGTTTTTAATAAGGAAGATCTTGCTGAGTGTGCACAGAGGAGACAAATCAAGCGGGCATCTATATCTTTTGACTTCTTTAGTGACAATACATTCTCCTCCCTGGGATGATGTTTCTGCTTGTCTATTAATATAATGAATCGGTAACCGATAGAAAGTGTGACCTCTCAGCTAAGTAAGTATTTATTTAGTTCCTAACATAGATTGATAAGATTACCCAACAACGGGTCGGGTAGGCCTTCTGACAGCTTAAAATCTGTTGGCCGCAATGGGAAGAAAATATATCAACTTATACTATCTAACTCTTTTATATTCTTGCTACTAGTCACTACTAGTTAACATACGAATATGTAAATTAATCAAGGCAATACCAGTAAAGATACCGGTTCTTCAAAATCGCTTGCGTTAAAAAAATATCTGATGAAATGTGCCTCACGTCAACCCGAAATCAAAATCGTTGTTTCAGAGTAATCATGTGACAAGACATGATACGACAAAACATGATAGACCGTGGGAGAGCCACGCTTCGGCATGAATGGGCCGGCTCGACCGGAGTGATACCACGGCCTCACAGAAAACCGGTGTGAAATAGTGCTTGCGCTGTGTTTCACCGAGTGAGTGAGGATACCGGAGGCCCATACCCCTACCCCTCCCGCGATTACCGCCGCCCATGGACACCCCCATCCCCCAAAGGCCGGTAACGCACTTGTGACGCCTCTGGTGTTGCGGGTGTCCATGGGCGGCGGTAATCGCTTACCATCAGGCGATACATCTGATCGTTTGCCGGTCTATCCCATAAAAAAAAAAAACAGGCAATAAAAGAATTATTTATTCCAGTAGTTTCCATTTGACTTGTACTTTGTACTAATCAAATAATGTATTACCAATAAGGGCTTGTCTACTATATAAGGCCGATATTGACATCACCTAATCCCTTCCATTAATTTTACTTCAGGTTAAATAAATTACCATAGAGCACTCACTAAATTACAGATTATGGTGGTTTCTGACCTCGTTTTGTGGGTACCTCATATGATGTCGTGTTCTTAGGTCATTAGCTGCTCCACTTACCTACAGTTATTTCAAATCGACTAGATTGAATGAAGTAAATTATGCTGGAAAATTGCTAGGAAGTTTTTTTTTTAATTCATAGAAAGGATAGTATTTGCAAGTAAACAAGTTTTATCAAATAACTCCCCCATGCAAAAAACTTACCTAAAAATAAGTAGAACTTTTTAACACGTAAACTAACTTGTCCAAAGTTGGAGTCTTACCTGAAAAATAACTTGCCCGAATGTGATATTATATTAAATTTCTAGTCTACCGTGGGAGAGCCACGCTTCTGCATGAATGGGCCGGCTCGATTGGAGTGATACGACGACCTCACAGAAAACCGGTGTGATATAGCGCTTGCGCTGTGTTTCACCGAGTGAGTGAGGATACCGAGGCCCATAAGCCAACCCCAGATTTTCTATACATATTAATAACTAGCTGAGCCCCGCGGTGTTACCCGCGGTAAAACAACAATCTCGGGTAACGCCACAGCGCAAAGCTAGCTTGAATAAAGTAGCCTAAGTTACTTCTTATATCATCAGCTCTCTGCCAGTGATAATTCCGCCAAAATCGGTCTAGCCGTTCCAGAGATTAGCCGGAACAAACAGACAGCCAGACAAGTTGTAAAAATATTATTTTGGTAGATGTACCGTGTATACCTACATATATAAACATTTAGTAAAAAGCGGTTATTTTGATATTACAAACAGACACTCCAATTTTATTTATTTGTATATGTATATATAGAATTATATAGATGTATAGATGACATAATGCAATTCAATCAATTCAAAGGTCAATTTCAATTAAATAGTGGAATTAAAGTATAACCGAGCTTTTTTAAATGTTGACAATCGGTTACCTAAATTAACATTAGTGAAAGATTTTAACACGCTCCTCGTAGAATACACTTTACGAAATTTATTAATGGTTCAAATTAGGTGAAATAGACAATATGAGACTTGTTGACCATTTCAATTTAACCTAAATTGTGACCACTATGTTTGTTCTTAAACAAAAGATTGTTAAAATGAATTTTATAACTGCTGTTCCAGTGTTATAAATTTCAAAGTTTTCATTGCCAGTGTGTTGGTTATTACGATGTTTTTCTCAGGAGTTTGAAGTAAACAAAAACACACCGTAATGTTAAGCTTTTTGTTTACATCGGAGCTTTTAGAACATACTGGAAAAACTTGTGTGGCTTGAAAACATATTTGTTCATAGTTAAAATTCGACAGTTAAAGTACACATATCTTTATTATGAAATATTCCGTTCTCATAAAGAACCCTTACATTATTACAGGAAATATATTTTTTTTACTAACAATGCCTTAATATTGTCTTATTGTATTTTATTTCTTAAAACTCAATGCAGCTAAAATAAACCACCAATTACACCTTAAAACAATATAGATTTTTTAAGGTGCCTGTGTAATTCACTTAACTCGACACCTCAAGAAAGAAGTAGGCAGATCTATAGAGACTGTCGCGCAATACAGTATTCAGTTAACAAAAGGGTGACGAGCTCTCTCTTACTATTATTATTGACTATTTCTTGAATCCCTTAAAAGTAAAGTCTGATATAGCTTAAAATAGTTCATTCTTAAGTTACGAAATCCTAAACACCCATGGCAGAACAAAGTGTGGTTTCCATCATATCGCTTATATCAAACCATTCACCAAGTTTTCAAAACAATAAAACCACAGAAAGGTTTTATGCATTAAACATTGGCGAGGTATAATTAATTAAGTAAATATTGTTTATTGATTGATTGTAGACAAAAAGCTATCGGCTCTTACTACCTACATGTTTAATCCGTTAACAATCCCTAAAAACAATGTACTTGTGTATTACGTCAGCAGTCTTTATTTATTCAATACGATCATTAAACACAGCTACGTATTACATATCGACAAGTGAAATATTGCCTGACACGAGTCGGATCTGCCAAACACCTAACTCTCGCCGACGTGATATATGATAACCCATACTTTTTGTTCCAAAGCCTTTTTTCCGCTTATGTATGTATGTAAATAAATTCAATAACTTGGTCCCCTGGACACAAGGCTGTCAGACGACGCTTCGTGGGGCCGATAATTCAATTTATGGCAGTATATAGACGCGACATATCCCTTAGGATTGAGACAGGTTCTGGGACCTTATTCTGTATGCCCACTATCAAATAAATGATATAAAATAGAAATGGCTATTTAGTCGAATAGTCAGAAATGTGCTATTGTAAGGATAAGGTTCGGTTGCCGCTCAGTGCAAATATATCTGTACGTACACGCTTCGATGTCCAATTATGTAGGTGTGATGATTACTCTATAAATGGAGGCTTCGGGTCGAATTTTGCCCTTTTCTGACGATTTACTTTAAATCAACTTAGGTGTTTTTTTAGACTTTATTATTACAGGTGAATGGAAGATAGGCACAGATAATTGTTTATTTAAAATTTGCTGTTGTTGTTGAGTTAGAATTTATTATGATTACATGAAATTTCAAAAAGTTGTAACGAACAAACTTGTAACTCGAACCTGCGTGGGGAGATAACGGTCAGATATTTTAAGTATGTCTGGTCATAGAGAATGTCTGTGTTGAACATCCATAGTTCTTTGTAAACAAAAGATATGGTACAAAGTCACACCGAATATAAATTATGTATTTTACCCGAGAAAAATATTTTACTCACTGAAGTTTTGCTATATTTACCAAAAGTATTTGCTGATTTCGTTTGAAAATCTTTTTTTTCACGTATGGTTATACTAATACTTAATACGAAAGTGTTTTTGTTGTTTTTCTAAGTTTTATCTAGCTACTCGGTTTATTTGAAGGCATTTCAATTTAATTTGAGTATTTACAAATATGAAAAATCCGTATACGGAATTTATTATTTTCATGATGGTGATATTAATCTTTTTGTATTTTAAAAGCTAAATTGTATATTACTTGAAATGAGCTATAGCTAAACTAGCTATAGCAAAAGTAAAATAAATAATTGATACGAGGTAACTTCATTTGTGTCTCATAAAAGTAAAAAAAAAACTGATTTTGCAACATTTGTTATGGATTGCTCGGCAGCTATTAGTTGTAGAGTGATGATAATTATATAAATTTCCTCATTAAATAGTCTATTAGTATCAACCTATCGCCTTCCACTGCTGAACGAAGGTCTCCCCTAAGGAACGCCAACCATCCCGGTCTTAGGGAGTCCGCATCCATCCGCCACCAGCCACTTTCTTCAAATCCATCGTGCCGCAGGGCGCTCTACACTACGTTTGCCTATTCGCGGTCTTCAGGCTATGCTATAAAAAACACTCGAAAAAAATCAATTCGAAACAGGAGTGCTTGAGATCAGTGGGTTCAATCAAACAAACAAGCTCCCTAGCTTTGTGATGTTAAAATAAGTAGGTAATTTGATTTCCTTTTGCATTTTACAAGTAGAGGTATTCGATGTAGGTACGATTTACGATTCGACGTACGATTGGATTGGATATATATGTTTGTTTTTATAAAAGAAGTAAATCTTATGTATTTATATCAATTGTCTAGTAGGTAGGTGTTCATACTAAAAGCTCTACTTACTTTGGGAGTAGATGGCGTTATATGTCAGATGTCAGAAATATTATTACTATTGTTACTTAATAAATATTAAAAAAACAAAGAATGTGTGTACCTATTTTAGTAATGTAAGAGTAAAATAGTAGTAGTAAGGCTGGCTGACGCTGAAACTTGTAACCACGACCAGTGCAATATTAGGGAACGTCAGATTATTCAAAGATATCGCTGCTAAAAACCCGGGACAGGTGACCCGGGGGGGTGTCGCCTAAAGCAGGTCGGTGTTCCACCTCTTACTGTGTAGAACAATGTGAGTCGTGACAGCGTCCTGCCTCGGGGATGACTTTGGTCACCCCGGGATGTACCTCTGTCGTGGGGTACGACAGGGGGGACTCCAGAAGCTACCGATGCGTTCCTGGAACTCCACTCGACTGCCGAGGTAGGTCGACGCGGGGTTTAGTGGGCAGACCATACTTTTGAGAGTCCCTCACACGCCCTTCGTCTTCCCACGGAGAATATGGTTCGATTAGCATACCCAGCCTAAAAAATATATATTCAAAGATATGCATTTAATAAGCACTCCGCCATAGACGGTCCCAAGCCCGGTTTGCGAAAGGAGGAGGGTTGGCTAGTGAACGGCGTACACCCAACACTATCAGGGAAAAAGACAGCCGTAAAATACGCTAACGCCGAGCAGTAGGCGGCGGTGAAATAACCTACTCGACCACGAAAGCTCCGGAGGCCATGGGGACTAAATACCCCCTAAACAATCCGACGTAGAAGGTAATGGGAACCCACTACGATTACACTCCCAAGAGAACTCCATGGAAAAGGTCAACGACAGAAATACGAACACGTCGGACGACCCGGCTGAGACAACTGGTTGACGGAATGAAACGGAGTCACGATCCTCAGCAGTGAGGGAACGACTGAAGAGAGAGATAATGTATTAAATGTAAAAAACAATTACAAAAAACTGTTAGTTATTCGCATATTCACATCCATCATTGCTAATATTACAAATTATTGGTTAGACGTTTGACTACACATGTGGACGGCTACATGTGTTATAAAGTAGTTGCACATTTGTTTAGTAAAAACATTCTGCCTCATGTTTTACGGACAGCTAATGATACATATGTACTAACATTCTGGGGGGTAAAAAGCTCCAGTATCTAATCGTAGTAGCTTAAACAAAAATCGAAATTTGAACTCTGTAATTTTGTAAGGAATACTTTATTCACAAAAGATAGCAAAATGCCTCTGAATTAAGCCTCTAAAATATTAGGTACCTCATTAACAATGCTAGGAAGAAATAAATTAAAGGTAAGTACACATTTAATGAGAACATTTAATAAAACAAGGGCATTGTAAAACAAAAGTTTAATTAACAGAATGTACAAAGGTACCCAAACCGCGAAACAAAAAGTGGGTCCCTTATACAGGCTAATCAAGTTTCAAACGAAATAATTAACCTGAGCTACTCGGAATCTTCAATACCTTCGCATTATGTATACAGAACTCAAATGAATGTCTCGAATCCGCCCCAGTGGTCACAGGACCAACAAAAAAAGGCCTTAATTTATCTTCGGCAAGAGCCCGAAGGGACAAAAAAGGAAGGTACAATTTGGATAGCGAATTTTTCGGGGCCCCATCTATATGTTAATGAGATGGTTGATCAAATGTATGTTAAAACGGGTGATATTATTGAGTTCGGAAACCGAATGGAACTCAGATAAATTGAAATAACAGGGATCGTATTAATTATCAATATTGGTGGAGCGTATCGGTTTCTCTTAATGCAATAACATCAGCCAAAGGGATTCTGTTATGGAACTATTTTTCATTGAATTGTATACGATTTTGCTAGTTTTAATTTTGTGTTTCTAGAAAGATCATTTTAAGATGTTTAATGAGGTGAAGAGGATCAGACAAATCTGTCATTCCAAAAGACAATAAATTATTTAAAATAATGAGGTACCACAACAAATTATGAAAGTCGAAACGTTAAATGTAATTAGATTTTATGTGTATGTTTAAGACTTAAAGGTGCCCGTTTCTAACAAAAACATATTAAAATCGGAATAATTTATGAAAAGTTCGTTTATATACCTACAGATAGAATAAAAGTGTGCGTTGCCGGCCTTTGGGGGATGGGGGGGGGGAGATAGGGGATGGGGGGGGGAGGTGATAGGGGATGGGGTTGGGGTGTGGGACTCCGGTATCATCACTCACTCGGTGAAATACAGCGCAAGCACTATTTCACAGAGGTTTTCTGTGCGGCCGTGGTTTCACTCCGGTCTCCACGGCTCTCCCACGGTAGATCTTGAAGGGAATTTTATTCAATCATCAAAACATTATGCAGGTGTAAATACATAATAATTTAAACAGTTATTATCTATTTCGGCCTGACCTCGCGTGATATTGTTAAAATGGCGCGTCTGATGATACCTGAAATCTAGGGCAGCTTTTGTCACAGGAAATTTTCTCAAAATAGAATGACACTCGACTGCGCATGTAACACGAAACTGAAATAAAGGAAGTTTTATAAGAGCTAGCATCACCTTAGATGCAAAATATTTTTGAAATTTGCCTCTATTAAAGAAATAACTTCTATATCTACAATATATTTATATACTATGTGCGATTTTATAGGGAATATGAGCTTGCTTGATTACAACATTACAACTAACTGCATTACAACATTAGCAATTAATCATTGTTTAGTCAAGTCTAAAAAAACAGCGTTAGAATAGTCAGAATTGATTTAAGTCACCAGTAAAATAATGTCAATGCTCTATCTGAGGTAATTTCTTTGTTTTACCTAAGTTAAGTGACTTCATTTTGTGCTCAAATGTTTCCCTTTATAAACTCACAACTACAAGTATTAGAAAACAAGAAGCTAAGGCTAGGTACTATTAGACTAAAGGAAAAAAAGACGCAAGAGAAAGTTACGAAACTATTTGTTTATAAAACCTTGAATGTTTGCTCATCGTTGGTGCGAGTGAAAACGAAAACATCTACCCGGTGTGCACCTGCCCCGTGACGTCATCATTTCCACAATGCCACTTATGTTATGCATGAGATCACTGCTGCAGTGCCAAATTATCTACATTCACCAAAACTAGACATCGACTGAGGATCAAATTTGGTCATCATTGGTTTTGTTTTAGATTTAAATCACTAGGCAATATAACTTGAATTGCATGATCAATATGTCTATTGGTAGACAACATGTAATGACAGTATGTAGACGATGTTTTAATCTGTAAGATGTATTATAATCTGGAACAGTATAGATTGAATACTAAAAGGAAGCAAAATTTAAGCAAGTTTATAAATTTTTAGTAGGTACACAATTTTAACGCAACCGAGTTTTTGTTTTTTTTAATAAATAATTAGCTTGTATTAAATACTGTAAAGTTGCAAGATATTGTACTTTACTTTAACAATTCAGTAATAACTTTTAACAAGAATTTGTGTAAGAAAACCCGTTAAATTCAATTTCATAGAACATAACTCGTACTTTCCTTTAGAAGCGCAATCTATTGTGTTATAAACCCTTTATTCACAATAAATCATATTTAAGGAGGTAAAATTTCTTAAACATGATAAATTCGTACTCGACTAATTAGTTGGCGAGCGAAGGGTTATCTGGAAGGATGTAACTCAACTCCAATTAAACTGACGATAGTGCAGGGTTGACGGCGTCCTTCTAATTATTGTAACCATCTGCGGTAAAGGTTCACCGCGCGGTTTTCATACTTCGTAGGAGATAGACATACGAATAAAAAAAAAATACTGAGTCTTTGAATGTATTGCTGGCGTGATTTTTGATAACAATGTAGTGGTTTGAATAAGGCCTGTGATGCCTTCGCTGCAATACCCACTTTCGTTCTTCTTTCTTTCTTAAAAAGACAACTCCCGCATTAGGAGTATACATCCTGTGTCGCGTCCCTATACAAACATACATGAAACGGAGACAAAGAACACCTAGACTCAGAACAACAATTTGTGGATCACAGAAAGTGTTGTCCCATGTGGGATTTGAAACCTCAACACTTAGCGCAGCAGAATATGGCGAAGCGAATACCGCCGCCCATGGACACTTGCAACACCAGAGGCGTCACAAGTGCGTTGCCGACCATCGGGGGATGGGGAAAGGGATGTGGGGAGGGGCTATGGGCCTCCGGTATCCTCACTCACTCGGTGAAACATAGCGCAAACGCTATTTCACACCGGTTTTCTGTGAGGTCGTGGTATCATTCCGGTCGAGCCGGCCCATTCATGCCGACGCGTGGGTCTCCCACTCAATGGTAATTGAATCTTAATAAAAAAACAGTTTTATTAGTACCTACCAGTATTCTCTACTGGAGTTTAGAAAATATCTGTATGACACTATATATGATTTTTGTAGTTTGTGGTAAATATGTATTAGTCAGAACATCTTCAATAATGTTTGTACGATAGTTTACAGCTTGGTGTAGTTGTATAAACGTCGACATATTATGTATCTTAGGAGTGCGGTTAAGCTGATAGGCTTGTATAAGTAGGATATGAGTATTATAGAAGTTGATTATATATTGTAGTCTTATATGGTACTATTAAGTTTTACACACTTTTTTTTTTTTTTTTTTTTTTTTTTTTTTTTTTTTTTTTTTTAACGTGTGGAAATCCCCTCGGACCGTCACCCCACCGGGGCTTGCGGCGGGGCGGTGTGTCGGGCGACTTCGAGGTCTTCCTTAACAGCTTGGAGACCTCGATGCGGCGATTAGCGTCTGGGCACGTCCTCGTGCTGGGGGACTTCAACGCAAAATCCATTGCGTGGGGGTCCCCCGGGACGGACGCCAAGGGCGAAGCCGTTGAGGAGTGGGCGGCTTCGGTGGGCCTCTGTTTGCTGAACAGAGGCTCCACCAATACGTGCGTGCGACAGCAAGGGGGGTCGATAGTGGACCTTTCGTTCGCTACCCCTGCTGTTGCCGCACGAGTAAGGAACTGGTGTGTCCTGGAAGAGGTTGAGACGCTCTCGGATCACCTGTATATCCGATTTGAGCTCTCCCGGTCCCAGGGCCCCAGTAGGGGTCACACGGCGCGGCATCCTTCCCGCTTTCCGCGGTGGGCTGTTGCCAAGCTGGACAGGGACCTACTAGAGGAGGCGGCCATTATTCATTCTTGGCTGTCTCCGCAGGCCCCGACCGAGGAGGTCGGCGTGGACGTAGGGGCTGGCCGTTTTCGCGATGCGATTACGCAGATTTGCGATACGGCCATGCCCCGCGTCCAAGGTCGTCGGCCTCCACGGAAGGAGGTCTACTGGTGGTCCCAGGAGTTGGCGGACCTCCGTGCGGCTTGTACTCGTGCCCGGAGGTCCTACACCCGCAGCAGGCGACGTCACCGTGGAGACGGTGGCGGGGACCAGCTTCATGAGGAGTACCGCGAAGCGCGGAGGACTCTGAAGCTGGCCATTTGCCGCGCCAAAGATGAAAAGAGAAAGGAGATGCTGGAGAGTCTCGACCGTGACCCCTGGGGTCGCCCATACCGTGCGGTGCGTCAGAAGCTCCGCACGTCGGGCCCCCCCCTTACCGAGACTCTCCAGCCCAGCTTCCTGCAGGAAGTGGTCGAGGGCCTTTTCCCTGAGCGGGCGGAGCACACACCCCCGTCGATGGCCTATGCGGTCATAGACGACGGGGGTAGAGAGGACGATGTGCCGCCCGTTAGGGAATCGGAGGTTGGGGCGGCTGTTCTTCGGATCCGTTCCAAGAACACTGCCCCCGGGCCGGACGGGGTTCCAGCCCGAGTGATGGCCCGAGCCCTCGACCATATGTCGGACCGCCTCAGGGAGGTGTTGGACGCTAGCCTGGCATCCGGACGCTTCCCTGAGTGCTGGAAATGCGGGAAGCTGGTCCTGTTGAGGAAGCCGGGACGGCCTGCCGATTCGGTCGCGGCCTATAGGCCCATCGTGTTGCTGGACGAGGCGGGTAAACTTTTTGAGAGGATACTCTCTGCCCGCATCGTCCGGCACCTCAGCGAGGTGGGCCCCGACCTGTCGGACGCCCAATTCGGGTTCCGAGGGGGGCGTTCGACGGTCGATGCCGTGATGCGCCTTAGGGTCGTGACCGAAGAGGCGGTAAGCTGTGGCGGCGTGGTGTTGGCGGTGTCCTTGGACATCGCCAACGCCTTCAATAGTCTGCCATTTAGCTGCATCAGGGAAGCACTCCACTACCATGGGGTGCCAGAGTACCTGAGGCGGCTAGTGGCAGACTATTTAGAGGAGCGTACCGTCGTGTACGAGGACCGAGAGGGCGTCTTGAGACGGCGACCCATGTCGTGCGGCGTTCCGCAGGGGTCTGTCCTTGGACCACTCCTGTGGAACGTGGGGTACGACTGGGTCCTGCGAGGTCGTCTCCCCCCCGGGCTGGGCGTAATTTGTTACGCCGATGACACGTTGGTCACAGCCCGGGGGGCGAACTTCCAAGAGGCGGCGTGCCTGGCCACCAGGGGAGTTTCTCTAGTGGTCGGGCGCATCGAGGCGCTGGGCTTACGGGTGGCCCTGGACAAGACGGAGGCCCTATTGTTCCATGGGCCCCGTCGTGGTCCACCCGCCGGCGCCTCCATAGAGGTCAACTCGGTCCTCGTACCGGTTCGGGCCCAGATGAGGTATCTGGGCCTGATACTCGACGGTAGGTGGCTCTTCGACGAGCACTTCCGACAGCTTGGTCCGAAGCTGGTCGTCGCTGCCTCCGCCCTTGGGCGACTTTTGCCCAACTTGGGTGGAGCCAGCGTCGCAACGCGACTCCTGTACACGGGGGTTGTCCGGTCGATGGCGCTGTATGGTGCACCGGTGTGGGTGGCGGCTCTGACTGCCCTAAATAAGGCCCGCCTCTGGCGGCCTCAGAGGGTATTGGCAGTCAGAGCCATACGCGGATACCGCACGGTGTCGACCGAGGCGGCATGCGCCCTGGCCGGAACACCCCCGTGGGATTTGGAGGCGGAAGTGCTCGCCGAAGTTTATCGACGGGTGGCTGAATATCGGGCGGAGTATGGCTACCGCCCTCCGCCCGAAGAGGTACGCGAGTGGCGTGAAGCCGCCCGTCGAGCCACTATGGCTAGATGGTCGTTCCGGCTGGAGACTCCACGCGCTGGCTTTGCCGCCGTGGAGGCCCTCCAGCCGGTCATCCTCGAGTGGGCAGGGCGGCAGCACGGGACCCTTTCCTTCCGACTGACGCAGGTCCTTTCCGGGCACGGTTGCTTCGGGAAGTACCTGCACTCGGTCGCTAGGAGGGAATTGAGTCCCGCCTGCCACCACTGCGACTGCAGTGAGGACTCGGCCCAGCACACGCTGGTGGTTTGCCCCGCTTGGGCGCCGCAGCGTCGGGCCCTCACTGCAGTCATCGGAGGAGATCTCTCGCTACCGGCCGTCATACGCTCCATGGCCGGTAGCGATAGCAGTTTTACCGCGGTCGCAACCTTCTGCGAAGATGTAATCTCGCAGAAGGAGGTGGCGGAGAAGGCCCGGGAGGACGATGTCCACTCGGACCCAATCCGCCGCCGGCGAACCGGGCGGCGGAGGCGCGCCTATCAGCGCCTCATGCCGCCCTGAGTGTGGCCGCGGATGGTCGGGACGGGCTTTCCCCTCCATCCGCTCTAGTGGTCACCCGCGAGGGGGCGACGTACGCGTGTGCCGTACGTTGCCTAAATAGAGAGAGTTTTAACAGCAGACGGTGCCCGCTTCAGTGCGGGCAAGCGCTGGGAGGGGTCCGGACGTGTTAATAACTGCAGTTCCCGGATTCCTCCCTTCACAGGCGCAGAGTGGCACACCGTGTGGTTTTAGTCGGTTCGAGTCCGACACACCGCCCCGCCGCAAGCCCCGGCGCGGGTGAAGGTCCGAGGGGATTCCCACACGTTAAAAAAAAAAAAAAAAAAAAAAAAAAAAAAAAAGGGGCGGTGTGTCGGACTCGAACCGACTAAAACCACACGGTGTGCCACTCTGCGCCTGTGAAGGGAGGAGTCCGGGAACTGCAGTTATTAACACATCCGGACCCCTCCCAGCGCCTGCCCGCACAGAAGCGGGCACCGTCTGCTGGTATCCTCTCAATTAGGCGACGTACGGCACACGCGTACGTCGCCCCCTCGCGGGAGGCCACTAGAGCGGATGGAGGGGAAAGCCCGTCCCGACCATCCGCGGCCACACTCAGGGCGGCATGAGGCGCTGATAGGCGCGCCTCCGCCGCCCGGTTCACCGGCGGCGGATTGGGTCCGAGTGGACATCGTCCTCCCGGGCCTTCTCCGCCACCTCCTTCTGCGAGATTACATCTTCGCAGAAGGTTGCGACCGCGGTAAAACTGCTATCGCTACCGGCCATGGAGCGTATGACGGCCGGTAGCGAGAGATCCCCTCCGATGACTGCAGTGAGGGCCCGGCGCTGCGACGCCCAAGCGGGGCAAATCGCCAGAGTATGCTGGGCCGAGTCCTCACTGCAGTCGCAGTGGTGGCAGGCGGGACTCAATTCCCTCCTAGCGACCGAGTGCAGGTACTTCCCGAAGCAACCATGCCCGGAAAGGACCTGCGTCAGTCGGAAGGAAAGGGTCCCGTGCTGCCGCCCTGCCCACTCGAGGATGACCGGCTGGAGAGCCTCCACGGCGGCAAAGCCAGCGCGTGGAGTCTCCAGCCGGAACGACCATCTAGCCATCGTGGCTCGACGGGCGGCTTCACGCCAGTCGCGTACCTCTTCGGGCGGAGGGCGATAGCCATACTCCGCCCGATATTCAGCCACCCGTCGATAAACTTCGGCGAGCACTTCCGCCTCCAAATCCCACGGGGGCGTTCCGGCCAAGGCGCACGCCGCCTCGGTCGACACCGTGCGGTATCCGCGTATGGCTCTGACTGCCAATACCCTCTGAGGCCGCCAGAGGCGGGCCTTATTTAGGGCAGTCAGAGCCGCCACCCACACCGGTGCCCCATACAGCGCCATCGACCGGACAACCCCCGTGTACAGGAGTCGCGTTGCGACGCTGGCTCCACCCAAATTGGGCAAAAGTCGCCCAAGGGCGGAGGCAGCGCGGACCAGCTTCGGACCAAGCTGTCGGAAGTGCTCGTCGAAGAGCCACCTACCGTCGAGGATCAGGCCCAGATACCTCATCTGGGCCCGAACCGGTACGAGGACCGAGTTGACCTCTATGGAGGCGCCGGCGGGTGGACCACGACGGGGCCCATGGAACAATAGGGCCTCCGTCTTATCCAGGGCCACCCGTAAGCCCAACGCCTCGATGCGCCCGACCACCAGAGAAACATCCCAGGTGGCCAGGCGCGCCGCCTCTTGAAAGTTCGCCCCCCGGGCTGTGACAAGAGTGTCATCGGCGTAACAAATTACGCCCAGCCCGGGAGGCAGACGACTTCGAAGGACCCAGTCGTACCCCACGTTCCACAGGAGTGGTCCAAGGACAGACCCCTGCGGAACGCCGCACGACATGGGTCGCCGTCTCAAGACGCCCTCTCGGTCCTCGTACACGACGGTACGCTCCTCTAAATAGTCTGCCACTAGCCGCCTCAGGTACTCTGGCACCCCGTGGTAGTGGAGTGCTTCCCTGATGCAGCTAAATGGCAGACTATTGAAGGCGTTGGCGATGTCCAGGGACACCGCCAACACCACGCCGCCACAGCTTACCGCCTCTTCGGTCACGGCCCTAAGGCGCATCACGGCATCGACCGTCGAACGCCCCTCTCGGAACCCGAATTGGGCGTCCGACAGGTCGGGGCCCACCTCGCTGAGGTGCCGGACGATGCGGGCAGAGAGTATCCTCTCAAAAAGTTTACCCGCCTCGTCCAGCAACACGATGGGCCTCTAGGCCGCGACCGAATCTGCAGGCCGTCCCGGCTTTCTCAACAGGACCAGCTTCCCGCATTTCCAGCACTCAGGGAAGCGTCTGGACACCAGGCTAGCGTCCAACACCTCCCTGAGGCGGTCCGACATATGGTCGAGGGCTCGGGCCATCACTCGGGCTGGAACCCCGTCCGGCCCGGGGGCGGTGTTCTTGGAACGGATCCGAAGAACAGCCGCCCCAACCTCCGATTCCCTAACGGGCGGCACATCGTCCTCTCTACCCCCGTCGTCCATGACCGCATAGGCTATCGACGGGGGTGTGTGCTCCGCCCGCTCAGGGAAAAGGCCCTCGACCACTTCCTGCAGGAAGCTGGGCTGGAGAGTCTCGGTAAGGGGGGGGGCCCGACGTGCGGAGCTTCTGACGCACCGCACGGTATGGGCGACCCCAGGGGTCACGATCGAGACTCTCCAGCATCTCCTTTCTCTTTACCTCTTTGGCGCGGCAAATGGCCAGCTTCAGAGTTTTCCGCGCCTCGCGGTACTCCTCATGAAGCTGGTCCCCGCCACCGTCTCCACGGTGAAAGTTTTACACACTGCGATAACCCCTACAGAAAGACGAAAATTATTTCTGTCTAGACAAAGAGAATATGTATATTAATATTGCTATATTGTGCATTTTTTTAAAAGTAAATTTACTTACATGATGTGGAAAGCTAGAAAACTGCTTAGTACACTATTATTGAAGTTGATTGATTTAAATACTTAATGGCTTCGTACAAAGTAAATCACGGCATTTTTTTTGTTAATTTTGTCCTTTTTCTAAATTCCGTTTAAAGCTGTACTAATACTGTTTTTGGCCGATATTGATGAAGTTTCTTGACCCCTCTTAAGGTCGGTGTAATTTTTCTTGTTGCTTTCGTTGCCAGCTGTTTCCTTGGAGCTTGTCCTTTGGTTGATTTACGGTTCATATTATCATATTATGTTGAAGGCGTAACTACGGAAAATAAAACTAATCGAGTGATTAGAGATAATTCGACTGCACGGATGGCACCGTGGTTACCTTGCTACTACGCTGAGTGTTGTGGGTTCCGTTCCCGCACGGGACAATACTTTGTGTGATCCAGGATTTGTTGTTCTAAGTCTGTGTTTTTTGTGTTCATTTCATGAAAAGTCCCCTGCGATGCAGCATATGCCTACTTGGAGTTTTTGTTTCAAAATATATATTAACTTATCATATTATAATTTCCGAATAACATACTCTGAAACTATATGATGATGATGATCAATCATATACAAAATAAAAACAAATATCATCGCAAAAGTAATAAGTTAGATATTTATTTCTGGATACGTATAGAAGACTGTGACTTTTGATTTCTCTTACATTCTATTAACAAAAATGACAGAGGAAAATTTATAATCTAAACCGTGTTCTTTATATAATATATACAGTCTTCACTTTCAGTATATGTAAAAATTAAATACAAAAAAATTTTTACACAACCTTTTTCCCACTTTTCGCTTCCTGGTTCATCAGTTCCAAAACATAAAACATTTCATCAACAACCCATCACGTCACACTGCGCTGGGCTCGGGTCTCCTCTCAGGAGAGGGTGGAGGCCATACCTCACCTAAAACATTTATCGAGGTACAATAACGAAGATAAACTTTCAAGATTTAATTACGTAACATTATTTAGTTACCTAATTCCCTAACCTCTAGGTACTTTACTTGCTTATTTATCCCAAAGTAGATCTATGTTAGACTACACTCCGAGATGAAAAACCAACACCCATAAAAAGTGGACATCTCTTTAAGGAACGTCTAAATTTGGCTTCATATTTAAAATACCTACAACTAAGTTGAGAGATTAGCTCTCGCAGTGGAGGCTCCCAAGCGGTTCACGTAATTATCTGTTCAGGATCCATCAAGATTGTCCGGTACTAATTAATAGAGTACGAGGGTGAGGTTCAAGTCTCTATCCTAAATTAAAATATGTCCTATGCTAAAATTTTAACACATAAGGGTTGACATCTCTCTTTGTTATCTCGTCTCTTATTAATACTTTAATAATTATAATAATACTAGCTGTTGCCCGACTAGCCCGCGTCTCCGCCCGCGTGTATGTCGGTTATCGCGGCAAATAGTAGCCTATGTGTTATTCTGATGTATAAGCTATATTACTGTAAAGTTTCATTCAAATCCGTTCAGTAGTTTTTGCGTGAAGAAGTAACAAACATACACACAAACTTTCGCCTTTATAATATTACTATATTATAAAGGCGAAAGTTTGTGTGTATGTTTGTTACTGTATGGATAGTAGGATTACGTTAAAACGTAGTCGCTTATTTTAGGGTATATTTAGGGCTAACCCTAAAAGTTAAAATAAACGACTACACAAAAAAATAATTACAGATGTAGTAACATTTATAATTTTCTGTTTGTGTTGGTGATTAAGTTGTTGACAGAGTTAATTAAAATTTATGAGATTTACAAAAGCGATATCGTTGAAAAATGTTTGAATTTCCCCCACGCTTGTAGGCTATCTTTAGTGTCACAGTATACCTATGTGATATGGCAGAATACTATGTTACATGATTCCCTACATTGTTTTTTATCGACAATGTATTATGGGATGTTGTATGTATGATAATCGGCGCGAGAACTTCTATTGTGCGATTCAGGATTGGTAGTTTCTTAGTTTCCTTCGTTACTCCGTAGTTCGACGTATCTTCGGTAGATGGCGCTGTAGTATGGTATGTTGCTGTTGCGTTGTATGTGGAGGTCGCCACAAAGACTTCTGTAGGAGGTATACATACATACAAACATACATGCACACATATACACATACTACAAAAATATACACACACATACATACATACACTTATACTATCCGTATCCAATAAACAATCCTATAATATTATATTTCTTATTTTATTTAAATCGTGTCTGGGTAAATACTTCGGTAATCGATATTATTACCTACTTCTTTCTTATTATTATATATTATTAAATTAAACAAAAACAATTACTATTTACACTTTCACTACATTTATATAATTTAAGTAAATCAAATAATATTTATTGATATTACATTCACCGTAACGGAACCACACCTTTTCTATTGTATTCGGTCGGAGCAAGCGCATCTAAGATTTAGTGTTGAACTGCCCTCGGTCGCGCGAAACCTAATGTGTTGCATTAATATTGTAAAGATATTATCTCAGTTGAATCTGCTAATTATCGTGTGTGTTAATTTGTGTATCTTGCTATTGTGTATATCTATATTCTCTCTGAACTTACTGTAAACTATTGTGAACTATATTTCGCCTTCTATTTGTGAGCGTGAATAAACTTGTGCGTCCTACCTTCAACTCTCTTTTATTTCTGGAACTTTCTGTGAGTACTATATTTCTGCTCGTGCTTAGTGCTCGTTGAAAATAATATAGTTGTCAGTAATTGTTTATTATTAATCGCAACAGTTGCATTTTTGAGATGCTCAAGTACTTTACAAAGAGCTTCACAGTGGCATATATAAATTTTTGTTATATATCAAGTCAACGATTTTGTTGCGACTAATGAGGTGTCTTTGCTGACTAATGATTGTTTTTATCTATTACATTGACATAAAGATTTTATATTCATGGGTTAGTAAAAAAAAATCCCTTCTTCGTCCGTCAGATATAATAATTAATTTATATTTATTTATTTATTTATCATTTAGTGATAGTAGTGGTAGTTCCTCTCGAGAGTGCCACACCTGTCAAAGTAACAAATTATACATTTTAGTGAAGTGTTAGTACAGATTACTTTCAGTAGCTCTTAAGGATCATATTAGAAGTTCTTGAAAATGTAGTTTTTAAAAATCTTGAATCAATAACAAATTGGAATAATTAAAATAATAATTGTGAGAACTTTTTTTAATTTTTGGTAGGTAAATAAACAAAGAGGCGTTTAACATAAATGACTCAACTTCAATAACGTATGATGGAAAATTGTGTATAAAGGAGTATATAATTTATCGAACAAAGTGCCTATTTTCTGACATCGCTTTATTCATTAACACCTGATGAACTCCGCGTATATGGAATTAGATATTTTTAATGTTGTAACATCACACGTTTACCGTGTCTTCATTTTCTTCATGGCAATACATTTCTTAGTTGGAAGAGGAAGGGGTCGCCTTGTATGCCTATATAGACTAGGCAGAGTAGAGTAGACTAAACATATCATTGTGTGGATGTGTAAACAATAGACATACGTGTAATTGCAGCAACCACGATAGATTTTCTGTCATTTATTCAAGAGTTCCATAGTATGTCGCCGTAAAACTTCATCAGAATACCACCAAAACAGAAAGGTACTACCATGAAATATTAGCTCTTCTAAAAAAATCATCGTATACAGTTTTTTTGTTGATTTCATACATCGAGAAAAAAGAAACATCATAGGGTTCGGAACATTAGGGTTGACTTGAAAACTACTCCTCCGATCTCAGTCAACTTAAAATGGAACCATACGAGAAGCACCAACTGTCGAATATAAAAATAATCATCAAAATCAGTAATTGGAATATGGAATTGAAAACTCCTCCTTTTTTGTAGTCGGTTAAAAATAGGTGTATCGTATGCTTCAATTATACTTGTGACTGACTGCAGTAGCTTGAAAAACTCAGAAGCGCTTACTCTATTATCCGTCTTGTTAAATGTTAATCCCCATTTTTTCCTAACCTCTTTATGGTTGTTGAATTTTATATATCTATGGTAATATAATAGTAGAGGTTCACATCGTTAAGTATTTTTTCTTGTTTATACAGGCGAGGCAGACAAGTTAATGGCTCCCTCGACGGCACTGGAAATGGCTGATAGTGTACAGCGTCATATTGCAGCCAATATAAAGCTATTAACTACTCCACAAGAGGGATTAAGGGTGGAAGAAATTTCAACGCTCTCAACTGTTATGAAAACAATGTTATGAAAAAACCAATACTTGTTTGCCCAATTTAGAGAATTATTTATGTAATAATTCAAAAGCACAGAAAACTTTTTCATACATTTTGCGTCAAATTTCGTACATGAGGGATCTAAATGAAGTTTTCTTTTCAAACACATGTAGAATAAGTGTAACTGTCTCTGTGTGTACGTGTCGTGTGTGTCTTGAATTAAACATAATATAAATTGAACTACAAAGATTGACTAGGTTCCAATATATTAGTTCTAATAATGACAATGAAAGTCGATGCAGACATTGATAGTACTATTATGACAGTTCAAATTACTTTGCTATACAAATAGGTTTAAAATTGGTATTTTTTTTGCTTGATATGCCATGACTACGTGATCCCTCGTCTATAGGTACTTAACAACAATATTATGATAATGATGACTTATACTCATTTATTAAAGTCACCCTTTAGACGAACCAGTCAGTTAGCGACTCAACTTATTACAGTATATTTTAAGAAATTATCTAATTGCATTTTCCTTTATTTATCAAAATCTACTAAATACTGAAATTTTCTATTCATTCAGTTGCTACTTTTTAAATTAAAACGTACCTGCAATCGATATCGCTTAGCATTTTTTAAAGCTAGCCGCTAACGCGTTGATCAGAGGAGTTGACAGCTTTCTGTCCTCGTTCCTGTCAGAATTCAACCTATTGCTAGTCGATAATTCATTGTGTTAAAAGTATACCTTTCTATTCTTCTACTGGAGTTTTTATTTAACCATCTAACTTTGAATTAATAAATGAGAAATGTATTTTATGTAATTTATACTCTCGATTGTCGGCACTAGATGGAACTTGTTGTAATACATTCTAGAATCAAACTCACTTGTACTTATTCTTCACTTGTATTTAATTACATTTACACCTGACCGGTTTCGCCTTATGACATCCTCAAAGTTAAAAATGCCATAAGGCGAAATCGGAATATTTTGATACGTACATACTTAAACGTAATAGAGAAACGTATTATACTTTGAGTATCACGCCCACAGAAAAGTTGAGAATCCTCGCATTTCAAGTCAATTAAAATTAAAGCAGTGAAAGCGTGGGATGTTTAATCCAGTTAATTAAAAAAAAATATCGGTTTAGAAATTGTAACCTTTCAACAGTGTCCTTGGATTGAAATTGTTCACGGAAAGAAACTACTAACTTGGAATGTAACATTGTTTTCCATACTAATGTATGTACATTCGAAAGTAGCTTTGTCTGTCTATTACGATATTGATGCAATTTGGCTTGAGGAAGAATATAAGCTAATCTTTACCGCGATAGCTGACTTACACGTGGGCGGATCTACGTGCAAAAGACAGTAATTAATAAACTGTCGTAACAAAGAAACACTGTTTCACTTATGGAACCGTACATTAATTTTTCATTTGTATTGGATTCCTTCTCTTCATGTCCCGTAATAACAAAGGGTACTGAAGATTTGCGACGAGCAGTGATAGTCTAGTTAGAGTAGGTACTTTATTCTTTTGTCAACTAAAAATCATCAAAAGATCGTGCAAGAATATTCAGACCAACGTTTAGATACGAATAAGGATTAAATAATCTTTTTCTTTATGTCATTATTATATTTATGACGAAATTTTGGATTTTTTTTAATCAAACCAAGTTCCTCAACTACAGGACTTATTTAATTTTATTGCTAATTGTTTGTTGATATTAAAACCGGAACTTATATATCAAATACTATATTAAATAGATGAAGTCTAAAGAAGTGAAGGTCAATATTATACTAAAAAATTGTAACTAAACAAAAATTATCTCCTTTTCATTTTAATTCTAGACGTCTATTTAGGTCGTTGATCTTAATTCCGTACATCGATCAAATGGAGACAATAAGTTAAACATAGACGTATAAGCAATAGTCAGACGAAGCAAACAGATATCTGGTTACGGAATTGTAGACACACCATGAGAGGTTCATCCCTCGTTGATGATCTCGCTCTTACGGTACAGGGACGAATTTGATTGAACATTTATTAGTGACTAGATTTTGCCCGTAGCTCTACCCACGTATATATATAATAATAAATAATAATAAAATATTTATTTAGTTAACAAGTACAATAATTTACAATTAAATTCTTAAATTTTATAAATAAAGTACATTGTTTGTTATTTGCCCGAACTAGATTGAATCTGTGTCTCGGGCGAAGAAAATGCTTACAAAACAATTTGTATACACTTAAATTTACATAATCAGCGCTTACAATATAATTTAATAACATACATATCAATTTTGTAGTACTAGAAATAAGTGGGTCAGAAATAATGCGCTAAGGCAGCTTAGCAAAATAATTTTATTTACATACTTCAAGTAAATGCTCAGTTTGCTCATACGACAAAATTTGTAACCAATTGTGCAATGTGTTTTTACAACTATCATAATTAAGTTTATAAATACTTTTTTCTCTATTTAACCTATTATATAAAAATAGACCCAGAAAAGAAACATTATCTATTTCTGTAAATAAATTAATATCCATAAGATAATGTAAGGGTAGATCTAATATATACAAGAAAATATGTGACGCTCTTAGGCGCCTTCATAATCTATGGAATTTATATACCTAAATTCAGCGGCTTGTCTAGCTGGGCAATCAGTGTCTCCCGTTTTGTGGCTGCTTGGCTTTTTGAAGCGCAGGCACGTTGCACATTTTGGTTGCTCCACTTTTCTTGTGCAGTCTTGGACGGAATGACCGTCTTCACCACAGTGTCCGCATGTAGAAGTAGCCGTTCTGCACGTCGTGGCTGTGTGTCCGTATTGCTGACACTTGAAGCATCTAGTCACCATCGTGAAATCTCTGGCCGGACAGGACGTCCAGTTAATAAATATCCGGTTCTGGGTAATAAGAGCTTTACGTATTGCGGCTGATACCTCAATTATATAATTGCAGGTCTCAGCGTTTTTTTGCCTGATTTGTGACTAAGTTTTATAGAGGTCATAAAAGAGTTCTTCGTCAATTCAGGGAATTTTTCAACTATGTTCTGTTCGTACAAACATTTATAGACCTCATTTTCAGACATTATTGTAGGAACTCCAATAATAATAATACGAGGCTTGCGCTTGTAAGGTTCATCAACCTTAAGTCCTGATTCAGCAAGTTGGACAGTTTGCGTGAGCTTCTCGATATCTTTTTTGGTCTCAGTACTGATGACAACACCGCCATTTCTAGTCTTTCGGACTCCTCGCACGTGGAGTTGCATAGCTTCAGGGCTTATTATTTTCTGCACCATGATCTTGCTATCCTCGCTAGATTTCGAGTTATCGCTAGGATAAATAACTACCGAACTGAGACTGCTGGGACTAATATAGTTGCTAGATCCTTTTTTCACCATGTCAGCAAAAGAAGCGCTGGGTGGTACCTGTTTTTCACTCGACTCCTGGACGGCCTGCTTGATCTGCGCTAGGGATTCGATTATTTCCTCTGTTTTCACAGCATGTTGCAAAGAATTATGTGCTTTAAGGGCTTTTTGCTTGAGTGACTGATATTGTACAGTAATTTGAGCCACTCCGGATGCTACTTTACGGCAAAGGGTATTTATCTTCAATTTTTGGTCCGAGTTTAACTTGCCTTCAGATGCAACAGAACAAACTTCGCTTAGACACTGCTCAATTGATCCCAACCATCCCTGTATCTCACAGGTTGATATTATTTCCATTCTGTCAGAGGACTCAGGTGAAGATTGTCGAGGAGTCGTAGGTGGAGGAGTCCGGCGTGTTATGCCGCTCCTATTAAAGGGGCTGTTACTCATCACCTGAACTTATCACTTAATTGCAATGTACATTGTTTTGCACAAAAACCAATAATTACAGCTGCACTAATGCGCTTACATGCGCATTTAAGACACACCAAAACTAGGTCAATATTTTACGGTAACGTAAATTTGCAAATTGTTATTATATTATATTGCACGTCTATTCGCTACAACGGCAAAAAATTATGTCGGTTATTTGAGTAGCTAGAAGCTTACGTGTTATTTTAATGTATACGGTATATTACTGTAAAGTGTACATCTAAATCCGTTTAGTATTTTTGGCATGAAGGAGTAACATACATTCATACATCCTCATACACTTTCGCATCGAGTCTCTAAATTAAATTTCTAAACTAATCTAAATCTAAACTAAATTAATAAACATTTATTAGTGACTAGATTTTACCCGTAGCTCCACCCACGTATATGTCGGTTATTAGATTAGATAGAAGCTTACGTGTTATTCTAATGTATACCGTATATTACTGTAAAGTGTACATCTAAATCCGTTTAGTATTTTTGGCGTGAAGGAGTAACAAACCTTCATACATCCTTTTACACTTTCGCACAAAATATTTAATATTAAGTTTTATGTAAAACAAGATGGGATTAGTAAAACTAATCACGAAAACACATTACATGGCTATTTTTCATTGTAGCCATTTATTTTCACCCAACTATTCATGTTAAAAAAAACGGAACTAAAATTTTGGTGCATGATTTGTCAGAAGTTTTTTTTTTTTTTTTTATGTTTGGCCTGCCAAAATGACTCTACTCTGCCTCATGGAAAGCATAAGCAGAATCCACGAGTGGTGGCCACCATACTCATTGCGAATACAACAATGCAGTATTGCGACCCACACTATGGCTTCCTAGTGATGCTTGTGCATCTTTTAGTCTAGTCAACAAGTATGGAACTTGTAGAAGTTCTGTCACAAAAGTTATTAAATTGTTAATAAAAGCTAATAAGCAATGGCTGATGATAAGAATTTCTTTTTTTTTGCCCCCGAGGGCAAACGGGCCGACCTTTAACCTGATGGTAAGCTATTGCCGGTAATCGCTCACCATCAGGTTATACGTCTGCCCATACGGGTGCCCATGGATACCCGCAAGGGGTGCGTTGCCGGTCTTGGGGGATGGGAAGGGGTATGGGCCTCCGGTATCCTCACTCGGTGAAACACAGCGCAAGCGCTATTTCACACCGGTTCTCTGTGAGGCCGTGGTATCACTCCGGTCGAGCCAGCTCATTCATGCCGAAGCGTGGCTTTCCCACGGGAAATTTCTTAATTGCAAACATTGAATTCGATGAAATTTGTTACTGATAATAATATGGGGATCGTATGGGAATCATATTTTTATTAATGACTAACTCAACCTCGCAACTTTGACTGCGTTTCTCAAAAGAAATATTTTTTATGCAACATTGGTCCTCCTATTGGTCTTAGCGTGATTATTTATAGCCTACTAGTTTTTGCTCGCGGCTCCACCCATGTGCATGTCGGTTATCGCGGTAAATAGTAGCCTATGTGTTATTCTGATGGGGTTACGTAAATAAGTTTCTTTAGCTACTGTAAAGTTTAAAGTAAACTACATTACTGTAAAGTTTCATCCAAATCCGTTCAGTAGTATTTACGTGAAAGAGTAACAAACATCCATCCATACTTACAAACTTTCGCGTTTATAATGTTAGTAGGATAACCATCCTTGATAAATTATCATTCTTTATTGTAACAAAGTATGGATACAATTCAAGTGCAAGCCCTGATCCCCAAACTAGCGTGAGCTGTTTTAAATGGACTACACAATTGGCAAAATCGGTCCAGCCGTTCAACCGTGATGTCGTGACCAAGAGAGAAGAGAGAATTTGGATTCATTTTTAATTTAATCTTTAATGATCATTTCAATTATAATCCGTGCCTGTAACCACACCATTGAAAAATATATCCATCACATTTAGTTTGACAAGCGTACACATTCATGTTGTCGGCCGTGTAGAAAAATATAATTCAACATTTCATTACCTTCACACAGGCAATTTTAATAACTTTACCGAAGTTGTGTTTATGTAAATATAAATTTCTGAAACTTACAATATCTAGAGTGAGTAAATGGTCCTTGGACTATCATTTGATCATCATCAATTACATTATCATGCAAATGTGAGTTTATTTGTCTCTCTTCCTTCTTTTTTGTAACTCTTTTTTCTTTATTCCCGTACACTGTAAAACTGGTTAAAACACTGGTTAAAAGTCAGCATTCACCTTGATAAAAACCTACATAAAAATATAACGGATACCTTTCAACCAGAAACAAAATGGGACTTGATCGGGTAAAAAAACAATTGATTGTTTGAAATTGAAAATATGAATTGGGAAAGTTGGTATAGCTTGATTATAATCGTATTTCTATATTACTTATAATCAAAATGTAACAGGTCCAATTCTGTACATTAAAGATATTTAAAAAAATGTTTGGAGGGCTCTCTATAATCGATACTGAAGCCAAAACTGTAATTTTTTTCATTTTTGTCTCTCTGTCTGTCTGTCTACAGACAGACAGACAGACAGACGGACAGACATTCAGTAGTTTCGGCGTGATGCGCGAAACTACTGAATGGATTCAAATGAAACTTGACATGATTTGAGTTCATACTACGAGGTAGGACATAGGATACTTTTTATCCCGAAATTCAGCACGGTTTCCTGGAGAGAGGGGATGAAAGTCAAAATATGTACTTAGTTGTAATTCAATATATACAAGTCACATAGTCCGATTTCTTTCATTCTTTTTTTGCTAGAAAGAAAAAAAAGATAACGGGAAAAGTCTTTTTTTTTGTCCGCGACTGTACACTGACTGTGGGAAGCTGAGACAGA
Organism: Diaphora mendica; assembly: GCA_949125395.1. Taxonomy (NCBI): domain Eukaryota; kingdom Metazoa; phylum Arthropoda; class Insecta; order Lepidoptera; family Erebidae; genus Diaphora; species Diaphora mendica. The sequence continues at coordinate 18,556,621 of OX421313.1, read as the reverse complement.
TGTGTAAATATGGCGGTACGAAGTTTGCGGGGTCAGCTAGTTATTAATATGTATAATACGTACTTTTGTATTATTATGTTATCAAGTATGTTTGTCTATTTAATTTTAAAGACCTCCTAACTACTTTGCGGCCTATCCACAATAAATTGTAATCGGTCACTCACATGTGTATGCTTATAATACATTATATCTGTTATCCGTCTTTTTCGAATGGTTGACAATGATGATGATTGAAGTCCTTAGTGTACCTGAGCACACATTTGCTTGAGTGACCTATGACGGGACGCTTTTTCCCTCACAGTTTGCGGGTTTTATACCCTCCTCACATTGGCTGATCCAACTGATCGCTGAATGAAGCCACCCAACAATGGCGGGGACCAACGACGTACTGTTATATAGGAAACTGGGGAGTCTTTTGTTAATAAAATATATTTATTAATTTGGCTGAAGGTCTTTTAATTTGTCAAAGGAATTTACAGTAGGTTAATTATAAAGAGCGAGTGACCTTAGCCGAGGTTGGAGCAAGACTGCTTGAGCGAATACACAAAGGCAACCGTCTGCTGGCAATAAGCTGATCGTGCATAACGTCAGGGTTGTCCCATATATTGTAGGGATGTAACAGTACGAGACTGTATAACCTAATAATAATTAGCAACACTATTTTACCGTGAGAATGCTGGTACCACTGTGGAGTAGAATTAGCATAGCTCTACTCCTAACCACTGCTTTACTGTGTAGAAACGGACTCTCCCTCTTAACCCTGTCTACTGAGGCACAGATGAATTCCAACCCAGAACAATATATCTGGAAATAATTTGTTTTCACTATTTCTCTACGTAATTTGGGATCAGAGTTCGCAGAGGTGTCTCAAATTATTATTATTTAATCATGTTTCTATTTTTGTATTATTTTACCATTTCAATTACCGATTACGACACATCGTCTAAGAATAATGGTAAAACCATAATGTTATTTATGTGTTGCCAGTACTGTAACAAACCTTTTCCCCTTCTTATGGCCTTTTTGTAGAACCCAAGGGAAGACATTCCACAATCTGAGCATACACGATAGAAAATTTATCTACAACCACAAAGTACGTGACCTGAATTTTGATAAAACAATATGATAAATGACAGTTTGCTATCAAAAATTATAACAGATGAATTTATGATAGTGCTTTATTTTAGATCGAAAAGTGGCAATATACCTATATGAGCCTTTTTCACAAATTTGGTTTAGGTCGGCTTTCAGTCTACTATGACTACCAAAAGACCTCTAAAAATAACGTGCCAGGCAGTATCGGAGTTCTGAAGAAAGTCTATTGTCGATTTTTTGAGGCATCCACTACCCAATTGTCACAATTGCTACTGCTGCTCGTATGGCAACCGAGACCGAGAGCATAGCCTTCTCTACCAGGCACGGAGGGTTTGAATGTGTTAAGAATGGTCACCCAATCATAGTCTGATGTGGCCAGATTTACTTATCTTTGCAATACGCTAAATTTTATGTATAACTATATTATATTAAACTTGAAATACTTTATGATCCTAACTCTCAAGTCCCGAATCTTCAATTCATTTTGAATCTCAGAGGATTCCCAGTAATAACGTCAACAATTTCATTCAATTTTATCATCCGAACTCACAAAGTTTAAGGAAGGGAAAAATAAAACATTTTACGTTAATCGCTTTAATAAGAAGTGACTAAGAGAGCGAATTTCCAAGAGGGTGTCTCGTGACTAAGATAAGAGTGTCTTGAAAAGTGGTACAGTACTAATTTGAATTAAATTCCGAGGGATTACGGCGCCCATCCGAAGTCTAGATTACGTCACCACAGCGCATATAATTCTCTATTAAATGTACCACTGTTGGAAATCTGAAATATATTTATTTATAAGTGCTGTTTAATAATAAATAGAATTTAGGAATTGCATTTGGCAGCAACAGGCTACCGACTGCAAATGGTTGGTTTCAGTTGTAGTCAGCGAATTTTTGAAATGAAATTTAAGTATTAAATTAAATTTAATATTTTTTATGTTATAAGGAGCAAACCAATAGACGAGTCACCTGATGGTAAGTGCCACCGCCAATGGTCACCGCCTTTGAATTCCTGCTACAGAAATTGGAAGGGGAGAATTTTGGGGTTCCAAGTTTGTTTCGAAAATTCATAAGTCATTTTTCTCTGAATTTTTAAGAAGTTATCAATTAGGATTGCATTGTGACCGTTTTATTTTACGTGTCATGTGTCTTACTACGTACTTAAAATGATATTTAAACACGATCTCAACAAATCAGAACTCAAAAAAAGATGAATAAATGAACAAAAGAGGTACAACAAAAGAAAATGTACATCTGTAAAGCCTCTATTTTCTTGCTATGAAAGAGTTAAGTTTTGATTCAGGCGAAAATATGCCTTTCTCAGACACTTTGAAATACTTAATCCTTTATTGTTCTCTCTTTTATTTTAAGTTATCAATTAGGATTGCATTGTGACCGTTTTATTTTACGTGTCATGTGTCTTACTACGTACTTAAAATGATATTTAAACACGATCTCAACAAATCAGAACTCAAAAAAAGATGAATAAATGAACAAAAGAGGTACAACAAAAGAAAATGTACATCTGTAAAGCCTCTATTTTCTTGCTATGAAAGAGTTAAGTTTTGATTCAGGCGAAAATATGCCTTTCTCAGACACTTTGAAATACTTAATCCTTTATTGTTCTCTCTTTTATTTTAATTATATTTATAGAAATCCTGATCCTGTATGATTCAGTATGAGCAGAAACAACCGGACCTGTAGCCACAATGGCGGATTTTCATATATTTAACATGCAATTCCCGCCGCTCTCATTCATCTATGCTGCAATTTATTTTTCAGTGAGGGGCTCTGTAAGCCGGTGATCCACTTAGGATTACACCACATTGCCTATGTGTCTGCGACTATTTCGTCGGTGTACGAGTGCTCAAGCCTTATGAAACCTTTAATGGTATTTCGTTTATAATTCGCACCAATCCTATTAATACCGTAACTGTAAAGATTTTGAGAGTTGGTATATTCGGAAGGTACCTACTGCTTAAGGTGAAGTAGCTGAATGGATTTAGATAAAATGTACAACACATGTATACTAATACTATAAAGCTGAAGAGTTTGTTTGTTTGTTTGAATCTCTATGCTAATCTCAGGAACTACTGGTACGATTTGAAAAAATCTTTCAGTATTAGATAGCCCATTTATCGAGAAAGGCTATAGGCTATATATCATCACGCTAAGACCAATAGGAGCGGCGCATCAATGAAGAATGTTACAAAAACGGGGGAAAATTATTACGCTACGGTCAGCTAGTAAAATATATAGCTTATAAGCTGGCTTTTGTAAGTTAGTGTGGTTTTTGTTTTTAGGTAATAGGCGGGCAAACGAGCAGACGTATCGCCTGATGGTAAGCGATTACCGCCGCCCATGGGCACCTGCACCACCAGAGGCGTCACAAGTGCGTTGCCGGCCTTTGGGGGATGGGGGGGGGGGAGATAGGCGTGGGGTTGTGGTATGGGCCTCCGGTATCCTCACTCACTCGGTGAAATACAGCGCAAGCTCTATTTCACACCAGTTTTCTGTGAGGCCGTGGTATCACTCCGGTCGAGCCAGCCCATTCATGCCGAAGCGTGGCTCTCCCACGGTAAAGTGGGTGTCGTAAGAGTCGACTAAGGGACCAAACTACGCAGTACAACACCAATGCTAAGAGAAGGAAATAAACCCTTTTTTTTTTAACGTGTGGCAATCCCCTCGGACCGTCACCCTGCCGGGGCTTGCGGCGGAGCGGTGTGTCGGACCCGAACCGACTAAAACCACACGGTGTGCCACTCTGCGCCTGAGGAGGGAGGGATCCGGGAACTGCTGTTATTACGCCATCCAGAAGGAAACAAACCCTATACAAACCCGTCTAGCCAGCGTGGTATAGTAGACCCTCCTTTCTAAGGAGAGTCCTATGTCCAGCAGTGGATTGTTAAAGGCTCTTGATGATGATGATGATTCGATTTAAAAATTCATAAGAAGTCGTGTGGTGTCGTCGGGCAACAGAAACGAACGAAGTTATTTATCAAAAATACAGATGACGCTATACTAAATTTTTCGTTCACGAAATAAATAAATTAATACTTCGGACATCTTTTTTTTTGTAAATACATACATAGAAAACATCCAAACTCCGAAAAAACAAATATATGCAGATCATAAAAAATATTTGATCCGACCCGGGATTCGAACCCGAGACCTCGAGCACAGCATTCGTATACGCTACAATTGTGACACCGAGGCGTCAATCTTACGTTACGGATGCTTTTTGCCGGCTAGGGTAACCCTCCGCAACGCCCCATAAGGAACTTCGTTCCAGAAACTTTACTGGGGCGCAAAAAAACTTGCAAAGAAACGCGAGTCCACTTGATAGATTATACTATTTTATATACACAGGGTGACCAATTTAATATTTTTTTAATAACGTACAATGACATACGTACAATGGCATAAGTTCTGTAACTAGTATGTTTCCGCAAATAAATGATTGATTGATTGATACATTGGTAATAAAAAAAATTACATGATGTCAACTATTAAGTCATAAATTTTTGATTTCAATTTAGGTAACGTATTTTAGGTAACGTTACCTAAATTGTACTTTTAACAATAAAAGTACAATTTGAAACATTAAAGACATGAGTGTTTAAAAATAAATACCAATATCAAAATAAATCTAAGGTGTAGTAACATATAAAGAATGGTTTTACAGGATCACAAATCGAATTTAATAATCGAAGTTTACTAATCTAGACAAATCGGTTGCCTAGACAGGGCTTTTCGTAACTTCAATTTTAGAAGCAATATTAATTCTAAATAGGACTAACAAAAAGGCCTTTAAATTAAATTTCGTTCGGTGCTTGAATTCTACACAAGGGTACGGTCGAAATACTATTTAAACAGGCTGGTAACGTTCTTAGCTGTTAAATCTAAATATGATATATTATACATTACTATAGAATGTTTTCTTTTTAACTTAGATAAAGGCACACATCACACATCGCTCTAACATACAATTTACGTCGTGGAAACCAGAGAGTCTCCTAAATAAGCACTTTGGCGAACACGGAGGTGATTAGAGTTGAACAAGCGCATTGTCGTTGGTGTGTACCCGTCCTAAATCGTGATCCATTTAGGACGAGCGGGCGTTCTAGTGGGTTTGAACAAAACAAGAGAACGCTCGAGCTATTTTACCTCCGTTCACAACAAAAAAGATCACAATATAAAAGGCGGCTTTAATTAAAAAGATTTTTATGATCTTTTTTTGTTTTGGATCAGTTTAAAAATAAAATTTAACACATATACGAATACGTAGATTAGCTTTGCTGGTAGCTATGTTTTGTCAATGTTATATAGTGAACATTAACAACTGTTAGAGTTAAAAATGTCGTTGGTTGACTTAGATTATATAGATTGAATACAAATATTTTATTGGAAAATTTAAGGTTAACGGGTGGCTGCACAAATGGTGCAGTGGTTTAAGCGGTCGCCTCACCGCTTCTACTGCGTCGACTGCTGTGGGTTCAAACTCCTATGCAATAACAATTTGTGTGATCCACAAATTGTTGATCTGAGTCTGTGTGTTCTTTGTGTCCTTTTCATGTATGTTTGTAAAGTCACATCCGCGAAGTCCATGCGAAGAATCGTTCCTTCTGAGTGAGTTGTCTTTAAAAAAAACGCTTATAGTTTTGTCAAGTCTGTATGTCTGTCCAACCCTCCATTTTTTTTTATGTACTAGACGGGCAAACGAGCAGACGTATCGCCTGATGGTAAGCGATTACCGCCGCCCATGGATACTTGCAACACCAGGGGCGTCACAAGTGCGTTGCCGGCCTTTGAGAGATGGGGCCCTCCCCATCCCCCTGGATGAGGAGTATGGGCCTCTGGTATTCTCACTCACTCGGTGAAACACAGTGCAAGTGCTATTTCACACCGGTTTTCTGTGAGGCCGTGGTATCACTCCGGCCGATCCGGCCCATTCATCCTAAAGCGTGGCTCTCTCGGTACGGCCATCCGAGGTTTAGCGTAGATACTAACTACTTCAGCAGTAGAAAGCTGTAACTTAAAATAGGTAGTTGAAATCTTCAAATTGAAAGAAGATTCTTTAAGTCTATTTTCCAGTGTTTATAGGTTGTTTGAAAACATTTATTGTGTGCAAATATTATTTTTCAATAGGAATTCACTACTGTAATATTTAACTTTATAGTTTTGAATGTATGAAAATAATGAATAAAATATAGACGTGTCTACATTGGTTACGAACCTATCGAATTTTCCGACCCCAATCCACGTCGGTTACACGAAACCTGACCCTTACATTCTTTGAAACTTAAATTACCCTCAGGAATTACAATTTCCATTCTCAAAAGCCGCATCGATCTGAATCTTCAATTAAACGTTATCACTTAAAGTAGTTCGGTCGGAACGTTCCAGGACCCTCTATGGTAAACATTAATTAATTAATATCCAAAACTTATAATCGTCAGTAAGTAGTTTCAACTTAATCAGAATAACGCAGTAAGTCTTAGCTCCTAAGTATATGAGGCAAAAAAGTTATTGAAGTAAGAACGACGAGCGAACTTTAAATCTATACAGATTGAACCTATCGTAGGGCTCTAAAACTAGAAGTGACTCCGAAAAAAAGCTTATTGACGAAAACTATCAAGAGTCGTTCGACAAATCATTAAGTTCTAATAACTATTATTAATGACTGTACTCTTAATGATTGACGACCAATCATGTAATGGACGGGCGTTTTTCAAATAAATCCTAAAATAGCTTTTAATCTTTTAGTTGTCTGTGCGACCTCAAAGCAAAATATATTAAATATATTATTTTTTGCTTTGAGATCGCATGGACTTAATAAAGCTATCCTATTTTGTTGATCTTTCGTGGCGGTGTTCTTCTTTTGTCTTTTACATACATTATTTAATGGAAAGACTTTCAATTTGAGTGGGTTTTACTTTCAAATATTATTATTAATGTAATCCTTTTAAACTATAGAACTTTACAAGTAAATCTTCAAACTTTTAAGATCTTCAAATTGAATCATAGTTCGCTTTGATGGTCTAATGGTTTAAGATTTAACAGTCATATTATTAAAAATACTTTTAAAATATACTGCATTAAAGATGATTTAATGTACGATTCAGTTTATGTTTTTTGTAGTTCAATTTATTTTGAGAATAAAGCCTTGATGTGACTTACAGCGAGAGCGAGTGTCCCATTTGTGTTCATATATAGAATATTTGTGTGTCTGGTGGTGGATGGTAAGTAACAACCATCACACTAACACAACCACATGAACACTACAACCCAAGAAAGAAAAGTATGATTTATTTTCTGTGTGATCTTAGAACCACTGAGCGAGCTGAATCATATGTGCAATGCATGCTCTCTACCGAACTAAATACCGCTAGCCGACTAGGAAAACTGTAACAGACTGCTTAATGGTTCGTACTAATCGGTAATGATACTTGTTTTCAAGTATAAAGACTAGAGTTTATAAACTCTTAGAAACAAACTGCATGAACGGCGTGGTCAAGTGGTCGCTTCATCACTTCGCCAAATTGTGTTAAAGTTTATACTGACCTATACTCTTTGCGCTATAGCATGGTGCGTGGCACGGTTCAGTAATATTTCGTTTCACTCTTAAAAGTTGCCGCGATTTACAAATTATGACTTAGTATTTCAGCTGTACCACATTCGCAATATATTAAATCATTAATAACTGTAGTAAATTAAACCATAAACTGTAGTAAATTAAAGAAAATTAAATTAAACCACCACGCTTATGCTACAGCGTAAAGAGTATAGGTATTTTAAAATATGTTTCGATTTTCTCGAGAGTTGTGGTATTCTTGTAAGGCAGAACTAACTACAAAATTGAGTTATATAAGAGCGTTAGTCCATAGCATGCATGTATTGTCAAAAGTAGTTGATAAAACATATTTAATTTACTAAAAAAGGACAAAACGATATAGGAAAGTAAAGTAAGTATTTAGATACATGTGGCAAAAAATAATGTGTGTATTCAACCTACATAATACGTATAGTGTACGATCAGCCATATTAATTCCAAACCGCCTGTTGTCTTTTCACTGTAACTTATACCCGAAACAACAGTGAACAAATATATATAAACATACTTAAAACAATAAAAAAATAAATATTTTGGACATCTTACACACAACGCCATCTATTCCCAAGCTATGCAAGCTAAGCAACATATAAATACATATATACTTTTTTATTGTAAATACATACACATATTATACATAAAAAACACCCAAACTCCAAATATTTGCAGATCATACAAACATTTGGTCCGACCCGATAATCGAACTCGAGACCTCAAGCGAGGCAGTCGCATACGCTACCACTGCGCTACAGAGGCAGTCAGAGACTTAAAACAATGTTTTCACATATCGAAAAAATTCAGAAGGTTATTTTGTTTGAAGATAAAACGCTCAAAGCGAATTGTCGCGCGTTTGACATAGTCGTACCAAAGCCTTATATCCGTGCTTTGAGATTGAATTGCCTAAAATGTATATAAAGCCAATACGTATATCGTGAGCCGAGAGATATACTCTGTAATCATGTACCAACATTAGATCTATAGAGCGATACAAAAAAATGTACAAGTAGATAGGAATAAATTTGCCTCGAATGCTTTTGAAATATGGAACAGTGTGCGATTCCTCCAGAATGTTTTCTTAGGATTCAAAACACATTTTAGACTAGTTTTCGTCTATTTGTCTAAACGATGGACTATATAGTAATGATTGCTTGAACAATAAAGAAAAAATGAAAAAGGTATAAAGTTATGTTCATATAGGTAAATAAATGTAAGTTAGAATCTAAAGAAGTGTGTGTACCGAAGGAAGGAAATTAAGAGTTTAGGTGCAGTGGGCGAGTTTAGGTGACGTCGGGGTCACCACTTTAGGTGCAGTGGGCTATGATAAATAATAGATGGCACTGAGAAACTGTTCAGTTTATTAATTACCGAATATTACAAGGTTTATATGCTAATCTATTTATAGCCTAAGGTCACGATACATAGCAACGGTACGGGTGCACGTAACAGGGGCGCGGCGACGACTGGCTATTGCGTCTGATATTCTATCCTGCATGGGCGCTACCATACATAGATATACTATATACATACAGTGTGCTCCCACAAGAGTTTGCTCTCAACAATATGTATACATTTCCTTAATTCCTTTCAAGCAAAGGTACGTTTCTAAAATATACTTAAATTAGATATAGATAGTGTTTTTTTTACTTAAATATGAAGTCAAATGTTAATTAACAATAAGGTAGGTCTAAAGTTGTGAACGGCATGCGGTATTCCAAAGATTTGCTCAAACATCGTGAACTAAGCATAGCTATATAACTATGATCAAAACTATTTCAATAAAGCTTCAACTATTGACCTATGTTTCGAAATTATATTTAGGTGTCATAATTACTTACTATATAGGTAAAGAGTTTCACTGTCATACTTGTGATATTGCAATAGAAAGTTATTCTATAGTATAGTAATGGCCTTCAAGAGGTAGGTATTCGTGTTTTTGAGTGTGTATCTGTGTATATTCATAGATTTAATGTAGTAATGTGTCCTGGTTTAGATCGACGAATGGTGAATATGAATTTAACTATTTGTATAGTAGGTTGCTTTCTTTATTTTCATTAGTATATACGAGTCCGGACGCTTACACTGAACATGAAGCGAGAATGTGAGACGCGAATATCACGACACGAATACTCGAATATTACAAGTGACGCTAAGGTTTCGGCTTGAGGCTCTTAACCCGAGAGGTGGACATAGATAGGACCCACCAGAACGTTAAGCAGCGTTAAACTCGACTGTCCGAACGCGCCGAGAGACCGGCAGCCGAGCGAGCCACCGGTCGGGATTTTATTTAGATACTTTTCAGTATTAGTGGAAGGTAGCAGACCTTCCACTAATACTGAACAGTGTCATTCTGAGTTTAGAGTTTTGTTTGTCTTGTTTCATTTGTATTTATGAGTTTATGAGAATGTGAATTTTCAAGGTACTAGGACCGAACGGGCCTGCTCGACAGGGGCGGTTCAACCCTCGCACAGAAAATCAACGTAAAATGATGTTCGTGATGTTATGTTTCGTTGCTGAGTGCGAGATCGGAGGCCCAATGATGCAGAAATATCACTACGCCGTAATAGTGTGGGTCACCATGCTGCATTGTAGCATTGTCGCACGACCAATGAGTTTGGTGACCACCACTCTTGGATTCTGCTTGTACTTTCCATCAGGCAGAGTAGAGTCATTTTGGCAGGGCCATACATAAAAAATGTTCTTAAAGTTCCTTCAGTAGATGTTGCAGTTATATATGGTGATATATTTGTTCTCAGTGATACACTATAATGTGTGTGTAACTAGTTTTGTTTATTCAAAAACTAAACATCAAGTATTTTAGGGTTTGAAGGTAGCATACAAATGAAGAAACACACATGTACTATGCTCGCCAATGTAGACATTAAGTCCGCACACATCTCACACACTGGTATCTAATAAGTTATCTTATCTTCTAAGGCCGGCAACGCACTTGTGTCCATGGGCGGCGGTAATCGCTTACCCTCAGGCGATACTTCTGCTCGTTTGCTCTCTATACGATAAAAAAAACCCAAACTAGGCAAAGCCTGTACTATGGTAACCAGACTACTAATAAACATACTTATGTATATAATATCTTTTTTTTTAAATATATTATGTTTCGTACCTCCACAATTTCACTTCATATGTTTCTATATAATAATATATTTTAGAAAAATTACACCCAGGCACAGAACAAATGTTCGTGTTCATCATACAAAGATTTGTCCTATGTGGGAATTAAATAAACGACTGTATTACTATGTGCATTTAGTATCTAATACCTTTAAACGAGCAATTCTTGTATACATATTTATATATAATCTGAATCTCGGAAACGGCTCCAACGATTTTCATAAAATTTTGAATGCAGGGGGTTTCGGGGGCGATAAATCGATCTAGCTAGGATTCATTTTTAGAAAATATCGTTTTATTCGTGTTTTTAACAATCAAATCAATGTACATCTAGCGCCATCTATCGCAACTCGAGCGAACTACATTAAACTATACTGGAATAAGGTTCAGAATAAACATGGGTGTTCTTTGTGTCCGTTTCATGTATGTTTGTAAAGTCCCCCGCGATACATGATTTATTCCTAGTGCGGTTGTGGTCTTTAAATAAAAAAATAGTATCAGGGCGTACTAAGAGAGAGCGTCATTTAACTTATTTTTCTTATTGGTAAAAAAATAACAAAAAGGTGGCGTTTGGACCGTAAAAAAAATACGGTCATCCAGGTACTAAAAATAAATAATAGGTAGTTTATAAACTAAAAAAACAGTGAGGTGCATTCTGAAAATATTTCAAAAATGTAGCCCCACGGTTTTTCACATTAAATTAATTTCGACTTTTTAGTTTGTGTTATTTATAAAAGCGTGTTTTTTAGGGTTCCGTGCCAAAGGCAAAAAACTGAACCCTTATATATTCGTCATGTCTGTATGCCTGTACGTCCGTATGTCACAGCCACTTTTTTCGGAATCGGAAGAATCGGAAAAATAGAAGAAAAAAGAAGAAGAATAGAATCGGAGTCTAAAAATGACTCTGTTGAAACTTGGTAAGTAGATGTATTCTGTGAACCGCATTAAGATTTTCACAAAAAAAAAACATTAACTTTTGGGGGTTCCCATACTTAGAACTGAAACTCAAAAATGATTTTTTCATCAAACCTCTATGTGTGTGCTATGGATAGGTCTCCGAAAATGATATTGAGGTTTCAAATATTTTTTTTCTAAACTGAATAGTTTGCGCGAGAGACACTTCCAAAGTGGTAAAATGTGTCCCCCCCTGATACTTATAAAATAAGATAATGATAAAACTAAAAAATAATATATGATGTACATTACCATGCAAACCTTCACCGATTGAACGAAATCTAGTTAGTAGCTTTTTTAATACGTCATAAATCGTGAACCGCAATATATCGATCACAGTTATAACGAACTACAAGAACTTTTATATTATTATTATGTAATTGCTGCTACGGAACCCTTCATGCGCGACTTCGACTCGCACTTGGCTGCTTTTTTAACCTAGGTATTATTATTTTTCTTTTTTTTTTCTAATACTTGTATTGTCATCGGTCCACGATAAGTCTACTAAGTTTAAATGAAATCTGACGATTTGAAGTGGGTCAAAATCAAGTCCAAAGGTGTGGTTACAAACAAACATATAAAAATACAGACGAAGCTAATAAAAACCGTGTAATAATAATACCTAATAGTATTGAGTTAAGATTAAGTAATTACAATTAGGATATCATATCTAGCTGCTAGAGGTCGGTGTCTTTGAGCATCCGATACAATTTCATAGAAAGTTTACCGTAGGAAACTCAAGAGCGATTACGGCTCTGGCATCAGCACCGCGGATGTATACTTCTTAATAAATTATGCCGATGTTATTAAGCAACGCGGCCCCCTCATAACCACTTTATATCTGCTTCTTACAACAAGAATATTTGGTGAAATAGGGGTTCTAAGTTTATATGGAAGTCCGTCATTTTTAGGGTTCCGTGCAAAAAACGGAACCCTTATAGATTCGTCATGTCTGTCTGTCTGTCTGTCTGTCCGTCTGTCTGTCCGTCCGTATGTCACAGCCACTTTTCTCCGAAGTATAAGAACTATAATGTTGAAACTTGGTGAGTAGATGTATTCTGTGAACCGCATTAAGATTTTCATACAAAAATAGAAAAAATACAATACATTTTGTTGTTTCAGTTCTTTGTATGGGGACCCCCCCATACAAAGAACTGAAACTCAAAAATGTTTTTTTCATCAAACCCATACGTGTGGGGTATCTATGGATAGATCTTCGAAAATGATATTGAGGTTTCTAAGATCATTTTTTTCTAAGATGAATAGTTTGCGCGAGAGACACTTCCAAAGTGGTAAAATGTGGGTCCCCCCCCTGTAACTTCTAAAATAAGAGAATGATTTATCATTCTCTTATTTTAGAAGTTACAGAAGAAGAAAGAAGATAACTAAAAAAAATATATGATGTACATTACCATGTAAACTTCCAAGGAAAATTGGTTTGAACGAAATCTAGTAAGTAGTTTTTTTTAATACGTCATAAATCGTAAACTGCAATTTAACTTTCATTCAATCAACACAAATATAAAAATAAAATAAAAATTATATTATGTTACTTGCTGCTTCGGAACCCTTCATGGGCGAGTCCGACTCGCACTTGGCCGCTTTTTTTAAGTTAGAAACATAAAACTTTACTTTTGAGCTACTGATTAAAAATGAGTAAACACATATTTAAGCGTTTCTAATTATTCTCAATGATCGCATCAGGAACGAGGTGATCCGGCAGAGAACCAAGGTTATTGACCACAGGATAAGCAAGCTGAAGTGACAGTGGGCTGGCCATATTATCCGTAGAACTGATAACCGTTGGGGTAAACGAGTTCTTGAGTGGAGATCGCGTCTCGGCAAACGTAGTGTAGAACGTCCACAGGCCAGGTGGAATAATGATCTGCCCAAGACGTCTGACAGGAGCTGAATGAGAGAAGCTGAGGATCGAACCAAGTGGCGTGCAATTCGAGATGCCTATGTCCAGCAGTGCACTGCGATGATGATGATGAGAGACGTATTTAAGCGTTTCTGGATATTCTATCCCTAGGTTAGACTGGAAGTCTGTCATTTTTTAATTTAGTAGCCTGAAACTTAGTCTTCAGGCTTTTGATTACAAATAAATGAATACTTATTTCAGTACATATGGGCATTCTATTCCTAAAGGGGTTAAAATAAGGGTCGAAAATGTGTATGAAAGTCGATTTTAATGGACTATTGATTATAAATAAATACATTTAAGAACATGAATAAATTATTCATAGATACTTACACAGTTTTAATTAAATACATATAATCAACTTCTACGCGAGCAAAGCCGCGGGCTACAGCTAGTATATATATATATATAAGAGGAAGGTGACTGACATAGGGAGAGATCAACGCACAGCCCAAACCGCTGAACCTAGAATCCTGAAATTTTGCATGTAGGTTCTTTATATAACGTAAGTGAGCACTAAGAAAGGAATTTTTGAAATTCCACCCCTAAGAGGGTAAATCAGGGGATGAAAGTCTGCGTGAGCGAAGCCGCGTGCAAAAGCTAGTTAAATTATAAGCGTGTAAGCAAATAAGAAAGAGCATAGTATATAACTCAATCTACTAAGGAACTGTCGTACAGCATAAATCTAGATTTTTAAGTATTTTCTTACTCTGAGACTTTCGACTGGTATTATCCTAAGAAGTTAGTTAGTAACTAGTTAAGTACTATGTTTTAAAAGCAAATTCATTGCATTTTCTAATATTGTGTGTTCCATCATAAAAATGTACAAGTGCTCGGACCACTAAAAATAGCAATCCATAAATTCGTGTTCCTCAATTTAATGAAATTATTTTGCAATATTGAAGTGCTATCGCCAACAAAGTTGTTTAAAAGCCGATTGGTCTTTTGAGTAACTACATTCAGGTGAATTTGTATCCATTTTGTAGCCTAATGGATAAAACTAATTTTACCTTTAGCAACATTAAGTTTGGTGAATTGTTCCTGTAGGTGTGCTATGTGTGCTAATATTTTAAAGCTAAAGAGTTTGTTTGTTTGGTTAATGACGTCAATGTAAGGTACTAATTGTTCCGAATTGCGTTTTTTTTTTCTAGATAGTTCATCTATTAACCATCGTTTATTTTATCATTTATTTTTTATTCACGATCATTTATCAGTTTTTTCATAAATATGTATTACTTATTTATAAGTATAGAAGAATTTTCATCAGAGCACTGTCTGTGCTATCGTTATTTTACAATATTTACGTTATTAAATAGTGTACCCTTATAATAACTTTTAAACGTTAGCGATCCTATAATAATGTATGAGTATTAACGCGTAATATTAACGTCAAGAAATTCAAAGGTATGTAATACCTATTACGTCATCTTATTTTTTGCCGTATATAATATATTCATATAGTAGAATGTAATATAAATAGGTATGATATCTTTGAATTGAGACTTTTCCATTTTCTTAACAAATAAACGTGTAAACAGCGAAGTACATAGCTGTGAGCGGTACACCTGCTACGGTGATGTCATAAGCCTCACCCCTCCTTATATTACGTGAGCCGAAAGCCCAATCCAAGTATATTAAGCGAGTAAATAATTTCACACACAATAAGAGATTTTTCCCGATCTAAAAAGCTCGCCCCAAATCTGAATGAAAGAATTTGTGAAGACGAGAGACACTTGAAAATCGGTGCTACGTGATAAGAATGAATGTTCTACGCCTAAATTTGTACAGTCTGCTACGAATTTTTACCTGTATTGTGAGCCCTGATGGGCGCGATGATGCGAACCAGGAATTGAGAATTTGTCGCGTCTTCCGATTGCTGTAGCGTTTCTTGCTACGAAACGTACACAATTCTGTATCGGCTGCGACACACAATCACACAAAGTTGTTTGAAATCTCAATGTTGTTCAGTTTAGTTTGGAGTTATGTAAATTACCTTTTTCATTCACGGGCTCAGTTTCTTCGAGCTATTGCAGTCTCAGTAATTTCTTAATTACACATATACGCAGACTGTTTTGATACCATAGTTTTAAAAACTCTAAATTCTAGCTCCCCACCTCTATTCTGAAAACCTGGAAATGAAAACATTTAACATAATATGTTTGTGTGTTTGGAATCGGTTGTTAAATATAACTTAAAATAATAACCATCTTATGTACTATTTTCAACCGCTGTTATATAAATTACTCGCATATTTACGACATTTTATATCACGTGGGAGAGCCACGCTTCGGCATGAATGGGCCGGCTCGACCGGAGTGATACCACGGCCTCACAGAAAACCAGTGTGAAATAGCTTGCGTTGTGTTTCACCGAGTGAGTGAGGATACTGGAGGCCCATACCCCAACCCCTCCCCCTATCTCCCCCCCCCATCCCCCAAACGCCGGTAACGCACTTGTGACGCCCCTGGTGTTGCGGGTGTCCATGGGCGGCGGTAATAGCTTACCATCAGGCGATACGTCTGCTCGTTTGCCGGTCTATTCCATAAAAAAAAAAAAAAAAACGTGTATCAATCAAGTCTCCTACCAAGAAGTTAAAAGGTTATATCGACCATGAAATTTAATTCATTAGAATCGTTCAGCAACCACTTTCATCATTCAAAGACAAAATATAATACAGTGTTTTTGGAATTAATTACATTCGTCAACTCAAAGCAGACGTGGGATTTTGAGAAGGAAATTTTCCAATGAACATCTGTTGTAAATTTACTTCAAAGGCTTACTTTAATAACCTGCTAGGCTTTATAGCCGCATTTCTGTTAAATTAATGCATTTTCAGTGTTTCAAACGTCGTCGTTATTTCGCGTTCCAAACATTAGTGGAATTATGAACGCAACACCTTTTAATAAAAGCATTTTGAATAAGACTTGGTACACAATTGAGAGCTTTTGCCGCGACATTGTCGACGTGACAATAAAATGTATTTTGACGGAGTAATTGGAGATCAGCACTTAATGTTTCTAATTTTCTTTCAATATTATTTGCATAAAACATATCTTAACAAGATGCCATTGTATAAAGAAAATATAGGGACCGTACTTATAAACATGTTTTGTCATAGCTGGCGTACAAATTTTATAATAATAAAAATAGCATGTCGTTATAATGCAGCAAAATAGGTAGTAGAGCCACGCTGATTTCAACACGAACGGGCCGACTCGACCGGGGCGGTACTACCCTCGCTCAGAAAATCAACGTAAAATGGCAGCGTTCGTGCTGTCGTGTTTCGTTGGTGAGTGCGAGACCGGAAGCACAATGATGCAGAAGCATCACTAGCCCGCCATGGTGTGGGTCACGTCACCATGCTGCATTGTCTGCATTCGCAGTATGGTGACCACCACTCTTGGATTCTGCTTATGCTTTCCATCAGATAGAGTAGAGTTATTTCAGACTTTCAATGTCTTAAATTGTTTGAAATTACATTATGATAATTATACGTATTTGAGACATTTATATGTAAAATATGTAAAAGCAATTTAATACTCATTTAGTCTGAGTATTGTTCAAACTCTGGTTCAAACCCCACATGGAACAACACATTGGTGATCCATAAATTGTTGTTCTGAGTCTGGGTTTCTTTGTGTCCGATTTGTGGATGTTTGTAAAGTCTCCCGTGATACAAGCCGTGGGAGAGCCACGCTTCGGCATGAATGGGCCGGCTCTACCGGAGTGATACCACGGCCTCACAGAAAACCGCTGTGTTTCACCGAGTGAATGAGGATACCGAAGGCCCATACCCCCCTCCCCACATCCCTTTCACCATGCCCCAAAGGTCGGCAACGCACTTGTGACGCCTCCGGTGTTGCGGGTGTCCATGTGCGGCTGTAATCGCTTACCATCAGATGATACGTCTCCTGGTTTGCCCCCTATATCATAAAAAAATATGAATTTTCTTAGAGCGGGACTTGTCTTTTGAAAAAGAATTTAGTAATATAAGACTTCGTGCCATTTTAAATGGGTAAATATACACAAGATACTCTACTAGAAATACAAGCGTAAACATACTGATATGAAAGAAAGGAGACACAAATCCAGTATAAATAATATTATGTCTGGATTGTGTACTAAAACGATAAATCTGAAATAAGAGTGCAATGTTTGCTTCAGAATCGTACAGAAGGTAGTCTGTCCCGGCGACAGGTGTCACAATGAGAAACATAACAGCCACTTAGATATTTTTCATATCGCTGAAATCTTGTATAATACATTTCGACAATAGAAAAGTATTCGTACAGTTAAAATATAAGCATATTCGTGAACATATTTCCCTGTGGTGTGTACTTCATTTATTTTAAAGCTTGAGACGAATAACACAAAGTTGGTTTTTCATTTTATGCGCTTTAATACCTTAAAAAATGATGTGCGAAGATCGATACTTAGGAGTTTTTATCGACATAGTTTTTACACTTTTGATTTGACATTTGTTATTTTTGCAACACTGGAGATGCCAAATTATTGCGTTTTCCCAAATACTATTTGCTACAAATTATTGCCTTCAGTATTTTCAGACAATTCAGACAGACGAAATTCAGATCCCTAACGAAATCTCGAAACAGTAAATCCTAAAGTTACACACAGCACAAAAGACATCTTCGTTTAATGTATTTACGATAATTTGAATAGCGTCTGGAATTTTCCACTACACACGGAAACTTCTAAGAAGTTATAGTGTAAAATTGAAAATTCGGCAAATGCGGTATAATTCGAGGTTCGTTATTGTGTTCACAGCCTAAGAGTTGTTCAAGTAAAGTCGTGAAATTCTCAAGTAAACAATTTGAGGTTGCGATGACGATATTATATTTGTGAAACATTATTGACGACGCATGTGATGTTTGAGCAATTACGTTCAGGTGGGGTTTTACTGCTTTTGATATATTCGCGATTTATAACGCTGCGGTTTTTTCACCTGCTGGTTGAGAATATTAAAGTTCATTGACTAATTAGTCAATAGCCAGCAGATATTTAATTAAATATCTAATTACTTACCTCACAGTAAACTGTGTACATCATTTTTTTTGTTAATATCACCGAGTGTGTCATATTAACAGACGTTCAACTATCTCTCTTAATTTTTGACGTGGTATTGAGGATAGCTGGAATCGGCGGTAATCAATCACCATTGACCAATATGCTCATTTGCCCTTCACACACGAGCCATAAGTCACAATCAGCATCAACAGCCATTGATAGTCCACTGCTAGACATAAGCCTCTTCCGACTGCCTCATTGGTCTTGCGGTTGATGTATACGACTACCGATCAAGAGGTCTCGGGTTCGAATCCCGGGTCGGGTCAAAAAGGTACTGAGTTTTTCTAATTGGAATTTGGGGTCTGAACCCCCGTGTCTCGGAGAGTACGTAAATCTGTCGGTCCTGCGCCTGATCTCTTCCCGGTCGTGTCGGTTAACCGTCCTTTTGGGTTCTGGAAGAGAGGGAATAGTGAGTGCACCTGTGTTTGCGCACACATTTGTGCACTATAATATCTCCTGCGTAGTTGGCTGGTCTCCGTTGAGACTTGCCGCTGTGGCCGTTACCGGCTAGGAGAACACTATTATAAAAGAGGTTTTGGCCATATATATCGCGTAGGCCAGACATGTTGATATAGGCTTAGCATCAAGTATGATGCTGCCCTCTGATAATTTGCTGCCTTAGTCGCCTCGTGCGATCCCCGTGAGCTGAATAGCGGTAGTCACACTGTATTCTTGATTCGTCACCACATAGAAATAATTTTAAAAAGGCTAATGCTTATTACCTTCTGGAAATCATGTGAGCATAATCGGCTTCTACATAGTAAAAAAGAATATATTTTCCCAATTGACACGTAGTCAATTTTCTTATCCAGGAAGTGGCGGCCGCATTCACGTCTATTGGTAGATGGTTAGTAACTCGAGGGAGGTTTAATGGGGAACAGTGTCATCTATCATATTCAGTTTGACAAGCACATGTGTTCTCTGAATTGAACAGTTTCGATTCTATTCGGGTGTTAAATTGGTGCAAGGTGGAAGAGGTGACGGCCGGATTTCTTCAAGTGATTGATAATGATGCAACGTTTTTTTTCTGTGTGCGGGAATATATTTTTTGAAGGGAACGATAAAGATTTGTCGATGTTGCTGTGTGTTGTGTGAAACTCATTTGATCTTGGACACACTTTGATGTAGAAAACACTTTTTGTTGTAAGTATTGCTTTAACATGTCGTAATGTACAAACTTGAAACGTGACTCATTTTGCCGATAAATCGTTTGAAACCGTCAAAACAATAAATATTTCCCTTCTTTACAGGTCATGCCGCACTTTGGACGTTTTCAATACTATGCAAGCATTCTCTGTGTAATTAAATGACAGATAATAAAGTCATGACCATGGAAATGCATATTTACGCGAATGTCGACCTAATTGTATTCAAATGTATCGATAGTATATAAGATCTGTTGAATTTACATCCTATAGTGAGAATTCACCATATGATTTTCTGTGTTTTTCATCACTAAACAAAAAAACGAAAAAAAATGTACTGAGTCTGACTTCTGACAAATTAAGTTAAAATGAATTGAGTGTCTATGAGTTCACGTGTTTCTTCTGTTTTAAGTGTGATGTAGTAGTGGTGGTTAACCTGCTTCAGATTTTCACTTGAACCATATTCCTTACAAGGTTTATTTGCATTCGTTCTTGGTATATTACGTATTAATTCTACGTATGAGTCCTAAATCTTCATCAATACAGTCCATTAATTGATGAAGTTCCATGAATTTTCAAATAATAATATATTCTAATAATGGCACACACATTATCTGGTATAATATTATCTACAAGGCTATTTTTAATGTATCTACAGTGTGAGTAAAAACATATCTTTTATACAAATAGATCAAACATTTCTCCTATTTAAAAACTAGTACTAATGATCGTTACCGACTTTATCCTTGCTGAGCTTGTGCTGAGGCCGTGGGATCAGTTACAACTCTGGAAAAATAATTGTATATGATCATGAATACTTGTTGTATCTCAATATCATTTATCTATAACATGAATATGTTTATAATTAGATAAGCATACATATTTAATAGTCAGGCAGTCCTCTTTATTATCTAGATTCATTGATTATTATGTAACAAAAGTTTTTTTATGAGATGGGGGCAAGTGAGCAGATGGATCGCCTGATGGTAACCGATTACCGCCGCCTATAGATACCCGCAACACCAGAGGCGTCACATGTGCGTTGCGGGCCTTTTAAGAAGGAGTACGCTCTTTTCTTGAAGGTTTGAAGGTCGTACCATCGAGAATACCAATTTTATATTACCATTATATGGGTTTCAAACACGCAATCTATTAATTGGAAAGCCGATTATGTGGCACTTACATAATTCTTAATTATTAGAGGCGCCAAACGAGGTTGAATCTCTCGATCAAACGCCTTTGATTTTCAGTTGTAGACGTTTTAGCAAATTATTTTTGAAAGACGCAGCATAATTATTTTGTTAAAAACTTTCAATAATTCTTTTCCTTAACATCATATGGAAATAGTTATAAATGTTCTTAATTAAATATGTCAAATTCCAAAATGCGATAAACTTTATGTTTGAAATTTATAGACGTACTAGTTTTATGTGACTTCAATAAAATTATATATCGCTGACGGATATGGTTCCTTATGAACTATAAATTTTAGTGGTATATTTTTCTGCAGAAACAGTTAAAACTCTTGTACGCGCCGCCGTCGGCTGAATCAAACCATGAAAGTAATCCTGGTTGTAGTTAACTTTTAAAATTAAAAAACATCGTCTTCAATGCGCTAAGATCACCATGTATTTGTATTAATTGACTCAACGTTGTTATTCCATAATTTTTCATACATATAAATGGCATTCTTCTACAAATGCCAATCTTGTGGATTAGCTTCATTATGGACACGCTTTCCTACGTCTTACATGGCAACACTGCGTCGGCGATTAGGCTGCGTAGGCATATAATAAACTCCGATTTGCCTAAGCCCTACTGGCGATGGGTCAAGGAAGAGAGGTCCAGTCTGATGTAGCTGGGCTTTGTCTGAAACCTACACACGAGCGTTTCTGGGGGTGGTGTGATCACATGCCCGGTGGTTGCTTCTGCACTTGCAACTTTTCATTCTGTCATCATGCGCGAAAGTAAGCACACAGTTTATTAAGTTTAACTAAAGTATTCTTTATTATTTATATTATTTATATTTTTTTATTAATTAAATTGCTAATATAATTCCAGGTAGTAGAGCCACGCTGATTTCAGCACGAACGGGCCGGCTCGACCGGGGCGGTACTACCCTCGCACAGAAAATCAACGTAAAATGACAGCATTCGTGCTGTCGTGTTTCGTTGGTGAGTGCGAGACCGGAGGCCCAATTAGTCTAGTCAACAAGTTCCATACTTGTTGACTAGACTAAAAGATGCACAAGCATCACTAGGCCGCCATAGTGTGGGTCGCCATACTGCATTGTGGTATTCGCAATGAGTATGGTGGCCACCACTCGTGGATTCTACATATGCTTTCCATCAGGCAGAGTAGAGTCATTTTGGCGGGCAAATATAGAAAAAAAAAAAAAAAAAAAATACTTATAGTTTCAGTAGTCTCATTATTTCACAACTACCATATGAAGTCTATCGAAGATAACAGCCAGTGTATCTAAACGCCTAAAATTAAAAGTATACCTGAATATATAAATATTGGCCGCCGAATTACTCATAGATGTGGTGACTCCCGCTCTGGCTCGTTCCTGGTGCAGAGGATGTCTCATCTCTCAGTATCATGGGCACTTTTGCTCCGGGAACGATCCAGGGTGGGTTATTATAATGACATGAATATTTGATTATGGTTGATTGTTTTAAATTACTGAATATATAAATTATAAATTTATTTATCAGCGGAAAAATTACACATAGAAAGTTGTAATAACATGAGCATAAAATAATCAATAAATCATGTTTCGAACCGCCTTAATACTATCTTCTACTTAATACTGTAATCTGAGGTGATTAAAATAGTGCAATTTAACATGTAATAATACCTGAAAATTAATTAGAATTATGCAATGAAAGAAAAAACACAATATATTATTTCCATCTACAAACAATGAGTGGAAAAAATAAGTGGAGTAGCTTCATTCATTTATGCATCATATTTCACGTTTCTTCTGCGCCACTGATTTCAAAAGCAAAATGATAACACTTGGGTAGATATTTCACAACAGGAGCAAATAAATCAGCCAGTTTTGTGAAAAAGGCCCCTATCTCGGTAGATAAATGAACTCACAGTACGCTTGGCAATAACAAATGTACTGAATTGCAACTATTATGTGCATTGTTGAGCGGTCTCATGCAAACTGTTGACATGCTGTGTGAGCATCAATCTTGAATACTATTTTGAAATGGGTACAGGCTTCAAATATTGGGCTGCATTGTTAGAAATTTCAATTAAGAGAAAACACTAACGTACCTACTGTGATTAATACAATCACGTTTTTTCACGACAACGATGTTAATCATCCTATTGTTGATGAAACGATAGGGGTTTTGAAATACGTAGTTAAGCTGTTTATTAACCTAATAATATACAAATAAGTTCCACTGTTTTACTTATAATTTCCATGGATTTTTTAGTTGTTGGGTTTGTTGCTTATAAACGTTAGTCAAATGTAAGACCTATGTAGCACATGAAATTTTATTCAATCAATAAGAGCAGGTATTCAGCGCCAGCACATAAATATTCACTTAACAGGTTTAGCCTGAAAGTTATTCGATTTTAAGTTAAATCAAGCATCGTGTTAGAATGTCAATAAAGTCGCTTATTGTATAGCCATAAATTTATATTAACGTTTGTAACATTGATTAGTTTATAGTTTCGACGTCTGCGCTGTATTTATTGCTTGAACTCGTAGAAATAACAATTGAAAATGTCGTTCCTTAATTGGATAATTGTATTTTAGCCTACAAAATTAAATTATAATGAATCCTGATCCTTTGACCGGGCTTGCGATATCTCTAAATTCGATGTTTGTAATTTCAGTTATGTGATGTCAGTCAATCAGTGATATCACAAATAGGTATATTGAGGTATTGGTTTTCAAGAGTGACCTTTAGTTCCGGTGCGATAAAGTACTTTTTTCAACTGACTTCAAAAAGGACCTGCCCCTTTTTACGAACATTGTCAATTTCAGTAAATAAGTTACATTAGTAGGCCCAATTAGTCCAGTCAACAAGTTCCATACTTGTTGACTAGACTAAAAGATGCAGCAGCATCACTAGGCCGCCATAGTGTGGGTCGCCATACTGCATTGTCTGCATTCGCAATGAGTATGGTGACCACCACTCTTGGATTCTGCTTATGTTTTCCATCAGGCAGAGTAGAGTCATTTTGGCGAGCCAAATATAAAAAAAAAAAAATAAAAAAAAAAATTAAGTTTTCATAGTGTTTTTGTTAATAATAATACACTAAAGGAAACACAATTAAATATAGCCCATTCTTTAGCATATTGCGTGTGTTTCTTCAGGAAAAAGTCAAAGTAATAAAGTAGTTTCATGTTATTTCATTAAAGTTACTACTAATCAGTTTATTAATTGTGCTGTTATCGGCAACGACATCGTTTTTAAACAGCTATTTACGAGTTATTATAATTAACTGGAAACATGTAATAGGTAATTGTGCATAATGTTTCCAATTTGTTTAATTTTTTGTAACTGTTTTTATGTTATAGTTCAAAATAAAGGACTTTATTTTGATTGAGTTATTTTCTTTTGGAATTTGACCACAGCAATATTTTGTCCACGATATTTCTGTTTTTTATAAATGTATAGTGTTTAAAGACATTAATAAAATATTTGTCATCTTAAATTATAAGGGGTTATCTTAATAAAAGTAAGGCGTTATCTAATCTTGACCGTTTTACTTTCTTTTAAGGATCGATTTACAATCTTTTAAAGATTACAGGCAATCTATTTTGAACTTATTCTACTGACTTTAAATCTAGTCTTCTTAGAAGTAAGTAGAGGGGACTATACAAATATTAAGGCTTTATTCCCGTTCCCGTTAGACCGAAACGAGACCATTTGCACAGATCTAATCATTCATCTCGTCTTTCATCAGACCTCTCGTACCATTTAACTAACATTACGCTATTACGAATAGGGGTAGAGCGTCAGTCATCCGTTTGACCGACGCAAGTGTATGCACTAGTCAGCTATACTCTTTGCGCTGTAGCATGGTGCGTGGTGGTTTAATTTTATTTTAATTTACTACAGTTTATGGTTTAATTTAATTTACTACAGTTATTAATACTTGAGCGTGTATTCGCAATATATTAAATCATTAATAACTGTAGTAAATTAAATACATCTTTATAATTCAAAACAGAACAGAAATAATCACAAATTTTAACAAAAACAAAACAATCTGGACCAAATTGAAATGGGACCACACGTGAAGCACCAGCTTTCAAATAAAAAAAGAGTCATCAAAATCGGTTCACCCAGTCGAAAGTTATGAGGTAACAAACATAAAAAAGCAGTCCAATTTATAACCACCTCCTTTTTGGAAGCCGTTTAAAAAGAAAAAGAAAAGCTCGGTCACACTAACCTTGTTCTAAAATCATTAAGTGGCGACTTAGACGTTAGGTACTCATATAATACCTTCACTTATTTTTTTATAAGTATATATATATATAAATAAGACCATTCCCGTATATAATAAGTTAATCTCTTCCGACATCCACAAATAGTACAAGATTAAATCCACCCCTCTGGGCATAGTTACGTGACTCTTCACATATTGGACATAATGTACATTGTTATGATTTACGAAAATAAAATAAATGTGGACGACAAATAATACTTATTACAATTATGTTTGTTGTGTATATTATGTTTCCTACACTAAAAGTAATAATAATGATTCGACTGCACGGTTGGCCTAGTGGTTTCAGCGATCGCCACACCGCTTTCTACTGCGCCAAGTGTCATGGGTTCAAATCCTACAATGAGACAACGCTTTGTGTGATCCACAAATTGTTTTCCTTTGTCTGGGTGTTTTTGTGTCCATTACACATGTATGTTTGTAAAGTCCCCCACGACATATTTTTTTACCTAATGCGGAAGTTGTCTTTTAAATATAAATAAAATAAAAAAAAAACGCTTTATTGTACACCAGATTAATTACGACGGTTACTTGAAACTAGGAGATATTCTTATACGATCTTCAAACCTTCAAGAAAAGAGCGTACTCCTTCTTGCAGGCAACGTACTTGTGACGTCTCTGGTGTTGCGGGTGTCCATGGGCGGCGGTACTCGCTTGCCATCAGGCGATAAGTCTGCCCGTTTGCCCCCTATATCATAAAAAACATATATATATATGGCAGCCTTATCGCTCGAGGGCAATCTTTTACAGGCAATCATGGAAGTAAAAATACCTATCAATAACTATTCAAATGTATGAAATGCTCAATGTTACGTCTATTATTATGGAATCTGTTGGGGTTTTCATTGTTTTCATATATATCGATTAAAACGCCAGGTTGCGATTAGAAGATAATTATTGGCAAACATAAAATGAAATTCATAAGAATATTTTTAACCCCCGACCAAAAAGAGGGGTGTTATAAGTTTCACGTGTCTGTCTGTCTGTCTGTGGCACCGTAGCTCCCGAACGGATGAAGCGATTTAATTATTTTTTTTATGAAAGGTGAGTTACGTGCGAGTGTTCTTAGACATGTTTCATGAAAATCGGTTGAGCCGTTTAAAAGTTATGGGGGTGAAAGTGGGGAAGAGTAACCGAATGTCTGCAAAAAATATCATCGAGTGGGGTCTCAAATGAAAGCGCATAACGTGTTCTTTTCTTTTTAAAGGGAACTCAGGTTATTATATCGGGTGTTTTTTTTAAATTTTGAGAATTTATAGTTATTATAAACAATGACAGGACTAAAAGAAAACGTATAACAAAACACTAAAATAAAGGCGTAAATATCTTGTCGAACTTATGGATAGCAGAGTTGGTCTTACATAATATTAACAGAAGTAAAGGAAAGAAACATTACCTCAAGTCTCAATCTACATATTACATAATTACGTAAACCAATATTTTGTTATAAGACCTACTTTAGCATCCTCCAACGTTAAGCTATCAAAGTGTCGTAAGTTAACATTTAAGCAACGACCCATCACATTTTATAACCACGAATAAAATGTTTATTTTGTCTTATAACTCTACTCGATATATCGAATGATATCGTATAAATGTATCGCCGTCGCCCAAGCTCTTTCCACTTACACTAAAATTTTCATATCCTCGCATAAAATCTTTGAGAATGTCTCCGCTTCTCCAAAGATAATTCTCTAGAATAAAAGCCGAAGACAGAATCGTAAAGAAACCTTTTTAGAGCGGATGATAATATTGTCCCCTGGTGCCTTTCAGAAATGTTTTAACATTGCCTTGCGTAAGTTGATGGATTGCTCAAAAATAACGTATACTTTAAGAGGTCTCTGACGCAATAATGAATACTATATTTAGTGCATGATTAATTCTCAATGACATGCCACCATGAAAGTTATGGTTTTATCGTTTGATATATTCAATGGCTGGTTGTAAAAGTATCCTTAAGTATTTTATTTAGTAATTTCTTTCCATTTAAGAGTTTAGTAGCATGTAACGGTTCTTTTGCAAGACATATTTCTTAAAACAATTTAAAAAAAAATCAATATAGAAGATGGATGGTTTTAATGAGAAGTAGAGAAAAATCCAAAATATTCGGTAAAAAAAATAACGTTTATAAAAATATTGAGATTTAGGTGTAAGGCGTATGAAATATTAAATATTATTTATAAACTATGTAAAATTAAAAATCTAAAATGAAATTTTAAAACATTACTGACTACTTATTACTGAACAAAATGAATTCCAAATTATTAGCAAAGTAAAAACTTGATATTAACTTGGCAATTGATGTAGAATTTCATGAATTATTCTCTAAAATCGTTGCAGAACTTTGCGAATTACTCTCTCAAATGAAAATTGCCTCCTAATAGAAATGTCACTCGATGCGTATAGAGCGTCCCTCGTCAGCCAAACTGTCACTCTGAAACTCGAGGATTAGAAATGTAGATTATATTTTATTTACGAAGTTATTATGTTCAAGATATTTCGCTGTTATTTCCCGTTTGTGATTCTGTTTAATGAATACATCCGACTGGGTGTTAACCCTTTTAGATGGATCTGATTCCAAATGAATGGACTCGTGCCTTTCGACTTTTGAATAACTTATAAAGCTCATCATTTTTTAAGTTTAAATGTGTATTAAAATTGATAAGTAAAATAGCTCCTATAGAGTATTTTCAAATTAATCATTAATCATGGATCATTTATACTGAATTTTAAATTTTTAAGACATTATATTGGAAAGTACGCAAGCACCATTGTTTCTGTAAATTGCATATGCGTTTCCGTCATGTTTGCCGCCTAATTTGAAATTCGATATGTACGTGTTAATAACTTTCAATGACGGACATTTTTATTTTATTACTTTTTATACGTACTGGTTCAGAGCTCTGACTTCCTAGAAAATTTATTTATTTCTTCGACTACAAACGTAACAGAACAAGAAACTTAATCTCAATTTGTTTGAAAGGATTTGTACTCAACTATTGTATCATAAGCTACTTTAGCGTAAGCATACCCTTTTATTGGCCTCCATTTTAGAGTTTTCGACTGACAATATTTCTCGGGGTATGTCGGATTTGACCCGCTCTCGCAAGGATCAAATGCAACACAATCCGCTCGTGTAGGATTCCTTGGATTTTTCGCGGTAGGAAAGTTTTCCAATTATCAGAACACTCACAACGTCTGGCTTTCAATTTTAGAAAGATTTAAAATAAGCACGGTAGTTAGGTCTATTTGGAAGTTGTATGTATATTAATATCAAGGTATTCCTCAACATAATTTGCTGAACATATTTTGTATAAAATGAGCGTTTACTGATAGAGGGAGTGTGCGCTTTTTGCCAAGATGTTCGTAGCTATATGAATGATAAAGACTAAAACATAACTGCTAATAATTTCAACGTAAAATTTCGGTTTCTCTACATGAATGCACAAAGAACTTTCGACCTTAGCAACATTTACCTACCGCTGGAATTTCAAAACTGGGACATTAGAATAATGGAAACTGAACTGAGCTTGTAGATGAAGCTTCACGTGTCAAGAATATTGCAAATCTTATCTATACTAGTTCTTGATTATAGTTAAAAGATAAAGATACCTGAAATTTCTAAAACTTGAATGCATTATATACTCGTATTTATTAGTTTCTTGTAAATTTGACGGTTAAATTGTGTTGTATGGCAGGCATTTAGTCCTCAGAATCATGGGGAATTTGGGCTCCGATATCCCTAATTATACGGGAACAGCATCAGTTTTGTTATTAAAATAATTTTTTATATAATAAAGTTGCAGTCCCTTGCTGGACAAGTCAGGTCAGTCAGGACTTGCTGGATAGCTGGACAGTCCCGGTCTGTTGCTTTCTGCGTCCAATCGCTGCTAGCTTTCTTACGTAAATCGTCCTGCCATCCGGCCAGAGGTCGACCAACACTACGTTTGCCAAGACACGGTCTCCAGTCCAAAACACGCTTACTCTAGCTTTTGTCAGTTCTGCGACATATGTGACCAGCCCATTGCCACTTCAATCTTTTTATGACTATCATTTGTTTTTAGATTGAGTGACATTAAAAACTAGTGCGGCATAGTGAGGACAGAATTCATATCGTTTTTCCAATTTAGTTCTTGACTAATTAAGTCTGTTAGCAAGATTAGTTCATAATTTTTAAATTGTGTTTCAGTTAGACGCTGCTTCCAAATTACAGCTTCAAAGTTTGTAGAAAGAACAAAAAGGGCCAATCAATTAAAAATTAGGCTATCAGGTATCAATTTCCACCGCTAATCTAGAAATGATTCTAGATTAGCGGTGGAAATTGATACCTGATAGAAATTCATCGCAACATAACACTTGTGAAGAAAAAAATGGCCTCACGACGACAATATATAATAGAGTTCGATGTTTAAACCTTTAACGAGACCACGTATACTCGTATACTAAAATAGTTTTAAGGTAAATATATTCAAATATCTAACCGCTTACTAAGACGGCCACTTAGCCAATAATAACGCCAATAGGCCAAACTGCGTGGCCTTAATAACAAGCCTTTGTACTTATTGGAGCTAAAGGTTCCCCTGAGGGTTAAATACATTAGTCTTGCCACCACTGGGGCTACTAAATTCGTGTATAGGTTATATTTGACCTAATTGCTAAAGCAGCTGAAAAAATATTATTTCTTGCCTTATTTTTTCGTCGTCTTTAAGAAATTTCAAATGCTTTCTGTACATATTGAACAGAAGAATAGATATACTCACACTTTTATCCCTGAAGGAGTATATAGAGGCGTAGTAAACGCTTAAATTTTGCTGAAGATCAAAAAAGAAGACGAATGGAACGCGTAAAACTAGATATGACTGTAAGGGTAGTACCTACTCAGAGAACTGACGGATACGCCTCTCGCGACCTCAAATGAATTTAGGAAAAGGATAAGATGTTTTTTAATTACAATTGAGTTACTAACAGGTATTTTATTGTGATGTCTAAAGTATGTTAGTTAATTCTAAACGTATTATTTTAAATTCATTTATTTAATACTAGTTGTTGCCAGCGGCTCCGCCCGCGTATATGTCGGTTATGGCGGCAAATAGTAGCCTATATGTTATTCTGATGTTTATGCTATATAACTGTAAAGTTTCATCCAAATCCGTTCAGTAGTTTTTGCGTGAAAGAGTAACAAACATCCATCCACCCATACTTACAAACTTTCGCGTTTATAATATTAGTAGGATTCATTTGTTTGCACACAAAAAATTGTTAAACTTACTATCCCTTTTATAAAACAGTCATCGAGAAAACGTTAATAAAACTCTGAATGACTTTTATCTTTTAAAAGTAAATGATCTTTTAGAAGGCAAAATTGTTCACTTTTTATTTACTTTTGAAGAGAGTTCATAACTTTACACCTTCGTCAAAAAGTTATACGCTTCAATCGTTTCAAAGGATGGTTATGAACCGACAACAGAAAGGATTTCTTTTGCTGTCAAAAATCAAATTACATGATTATGATTATATGCTTATAATGCATTTAACAAGTACCTATGCAATTATTTATATTCACTTCTGAAAGAGGCAGTTACGCAATGATTAAGGACTTAGTGACGCTCTATTTATATTCCGCCGGATCCTCAAATACTCATAGTTGTCATTGTACGTTTAATACCGGCGAGCTTAACAAAAAGATAAATAATAAGTGTCTGATAATACTAGTTTCAAAATCAAAATGAATTAAAAATAAATACATTGGAATCAAATTATACATAGCCAATTGTAACCTTACAGAAACTACCAAATATATAATCATAAAAATTATATAATATTTTTTAACTTCATTATTTTTCTCATAAGTGTAACGCCACTTGAAATTTCCCAAGTCATTTACGATCCCTGGTGTGTCACATACAAACTCACTAACACATATAGAGGCCATTAGTGTAACAAGTGCAGCGGAAGGTCCATTGTAATGGACTTCTCGTGTCCCAAGGTCCACACTTTAATTCCAGAAAGTGCTACTTGTAATTTGTTATAGTCGGGAAAACGTTTTCTTAATTTAAATGCGTTTGTATAAATTATAATTTCTTGCAAAATATTCGAGCAACATTCCTTTTAAATTGTTAGATTACCTGTTTTATTTGCTATTATTAATTATTATATTATAATTAAATGTATAAAGTTTTATTCTAAGGTTTGAAATATATTATGTATTTACTGGCCAATTGCAATTTTACGAATAGAAATACCCAGCTATGAATTTAGTAATTTCGGTATATTTTTGGAGTTGCTACATACAATCTAGTGGTTACCATAATATTGCTCGAAGATTTTTATAGATGTGTACAATAAAGGGTACAAAATTTGAAGGATACAAAATCTGGCCTTTCAAACTCAAACTCAAACTCAAACTCAAAAATATTTTATTCATATAGGCACTTATTTTACAGGCACTTATGAATAGTCAATATTTAATATTAAAAAATCGAGTGATTCTAGTCGCCAGTTCCAAGTGCAGCCTACCCTTCATGGAGAAGAATCTGGCAAGAAACTCCATTGTTGCTCCTTTTAAAAAATAATAATACGGTTTACAATATTTTTTTCACTAAGAGACTTGAATGAGAACGAAGTCGACCAAAGAAAACAATATAAAAGGTTTGGAGTCATTGCTGCACAGCCATGAGCTAACCAATCATGCGCCGTTCTTACTGATAGCTGCAAGATTTTTACATTGTTATATTGTGACATTGTATTGTTATATTGTGAGGTCCACTTATGGAAAATAAAATCCAAATAGCACTTTCACTTACAGTCAAATTTAAAAAGATGTAATATGTCCAAATATAAAATAATCAATAAATGTCACAAATGTAAAATAGAGTAAGACGCATGGATCAGCCATCGACCTATTCAACCATAGTTGAGCTGCGTACTCAGGCCGCACGGCAAATCATCAGGTCAATATCAAAGAAATTAATAATTAATAATAATCATAGTCGACAAGGTGCTCATACAATAACAAGTGCGTATTTAATAAATTGGGAAACATTGTTAGATAAGTACCTTTCAAAACGTAGTAATAATAATTAATAACAGTTGGTCACTTTGGTAATTGCTTGTTTAAAACAGTTAATCATTTCACTTTTTAAATTAAGTCCTTGTAATTGGGTACATAAATATTCCCGTATCACACTTTAATTTACTTTACATATTTTACTAATCTATATTTTGGAGATAATCTCTTCTTTGGATTCAATTACAAATCTATATCTATATATATAAAAGAGTAATGTAACTGACTGACTGACATACCAGAGATCAACGCACAGCCCAAACCGCTCAAGCTAGAATCCTGAAATTTTGCATGTAGGTTTTTTATAAACGTAAGTGAGCTCTAAGCAAGGTATTTTTGAAATTCCACCCCTAAGGGGATAAATCAGGGGATGAAAGTCTGCGTGAGCAAAGCTGCGTGTAAAAGCTAGTATATACATAAAAGCGAAATACTACTTACTTATTATTCACGAAATCTCAGAAACTGTAACACCTACAAACTTGAAATTTAGCAGGTAGGTTCCTTATAGGGAAATGGACATCCGCTAAGAACGGATTTTACGAAACTCCACCCCTAAGGGGGTAAAACGGGGGTTGGAAGTTTATATGAAAGTTCTATGTTTTTGAAGTAAGAGACTTGAAATTTAAAATGTATGCTCTGTAGATGGTGTGGAGGTGTACTAATAATGTATCTTTAAAAATCAACTTTTAGAAACCTTTTGGGGTTAAAACGGGGCATGGTAGTTTGTATGAAAGACCAATGTTATTGAAGTAAAAGTAATTATGGCAGAAGGATTTTAAATGGTATTTAAGTATAAGAATTATATATAAATAAGCTGAACCCCGTGCGGTAAAACAACAATCGCGGGGCAAAGATAGTTGATTTATAATGTTCTTCAACGCTCAAAATAAACCGCCCAACACGGTCAACCTATAGACAAAGTCAGTTTGACTAGACTATTATCGTTCTTTTCTATTTTAAGGTTCACCAACGTCTTTCAAATTATCATCGGAATTCGAATGTAATTAGGTACTGTATGAAGATTATCACTCATATTCATTTAGTTGTTGTCCAATTGAAAGTTTTATGAGACTTGATTATTAGGTACATTGCATTTTCAGTTCTATTTTCATTGACATACAGATCATATTAAGCATATTTTCATTAGGTTGTTTCGCCATTTTGTTGTTTTAAAAATATGTTGTTCAGGATAAAGATAACACAATAATAAATGTTAGAAGTTATCTTACAACAATTTGTTTGTCCATGATGTGATCATGAGCCGGAACCCGCACGTTAGCCGCGGGAGTTTCCAACGCATTTTTCATCGGTAGCCTGCTGAGTACCTAATAGCTTTTGTACAAAACAAAAATGTAATTTGGTTTACTTTTTTGAAGTATATTTTTTATTACGTTGTTTATTTTGTTTGTATATAATAAATAATATAATAAATAAATATTTTGAACATCTAAACACACAACGCCATCTAGTCCCTATCTAAGCAGAGCTTGTGTTATGGGTAACTGTGTATACGGGGTTTTACGAGTGGAGACCGCGTGGCGTGCAATGGGAGAGGCCTATGTCCAACAGTGGACTGCAATAGGCTGATAATGATAATGATGGTGATGAGCCTATTTATGAACCTTGACGTGTAGGAGTCCAAAGACGACTGCCTCGTTGGTCTAGCGGTTGGCGTGTGCGACTGCTGATCATGAGGTCTCGGGTTCGATTCCCGGGTAGGACCAAATGTTTGTATGATCTACAAATATTTGTTTCGGAGTTTGGGTGTTTTCTATGTATAATATGTATGTATTTACAAAAAAAAAAAAGTATATATGTATTTGTATCAGTTGTCTAGTACCCATAACACAAGCTCTGCTTAGCTTGGGACTAGATGGCGTTGTGTGTTAAATGTCCGAAATATTTATTTATTTATTTATTTTACACAGCGGAGTAGAAAGGGGCGAAGTAACATCCTAAATCACCACGCCGTCGCCGTCGTGAAGTTAATGTATGTTTGTTTAAAACCAAATTGATGCCAGAATTGACAAACGAACATAAATCCCATCTGATATGCAAGGATTCATAAAAAAAATCAAAAGAATAGAAGAAAAATTCAAAAGGAAAAAGCTTGTACCAAGGGAGAGCCACGCTTCGGCTGGCTCGACCGGAGTGATACCACGGTCTCACCGAAAATCGGTGTGAAAGAGTGCTTGCGCTGTGTTTTACCGAGTGAGTGAGTATAACGGAGGCCCATACCCCTCTTCTCTTCCCCATCCCCAAAAGGCCGGCAACGCACTTGTGATGCCTCTTGTGTTGCGTGTGTCCATGGGCGGCGGTA
Organism: Diaphora mendica; assembly: GCA_949125395.1. Classification (NCBI taxonomy): domain Eukaryota; kingdom Metazoa; phylum Arthropoda; class Insecta; order Lepidoptera; family Erebidae; genus Diaphora; species Diaphora mendica. Next base: position 18,521,810 of record OX421313.1, on the reverse strand, counting down.
ATCGCTTACCATTAGGTGATACATCTTAAAAAAATGGAAAACATAAATATATAAGCTTTGAGATTATAATGTAGATTATAAAACACTATTTCTCATTACTACATTTTTTTTTCAAATACCTTAGTGATAAATCCTCATTATTTAAGCATGTCGCGTCGGAATCCTATTAAGGCTTGAAATGAGTGTTTGACAATCAAGTTCAAAGAGACTCGCGATTGAGTGGTTGGTGGCGAGCCGCACCCGAAATAACACTCCAAATATTTTAGGGACATCTTTGGTAAGTAAATATATGTTTTCTACTATGTCGAGACTGCGTATACCCTTGTAAATATCAACAAGTATAAAAAATAATTATATGCTGAATTGTAATAAACTTACTCCTTAATTTTTATACTCAAGACTGTTTCCTTAAAATATCAACCGAATTGGGAACTTCCTCCTTTTTAGGGTTCCGTGCCAAAGGCAAAAAACGGAACCCTTATAGATTCGCCATGCCTGTCTGTCTGTCTTTCCGTCCGTCTGTCTGTCTGTCTGTCCGTCCGTCTGTCTGTCTGTCTGTCCGTCCGTATGTCACAGCCACTTTATTCCGAAACTATAAGACCTATACTGATGAAACTTGGTAAGTAGATGTACTCTGTGAACCGCATTAAGATTTTCACACAAAAATAAAAAAAAACAATAAATTTTGGGGGTCCCCATACGTAGAACTGAAACTCTAGAACTTTCATTAAGCCCATACGTGTGAGGTATCTATGGATAGGTCTTCAAAAATGATATTGAGGTTTCTAATGTCATTTTTTTCTTAACTAATTAGTTTGCGCGAGACACACTTCCAAAGTGGTAAAATGTGTCCCCCCCCCCCCCCTGTAACTTCTAAAATAAGAGAATGATAAAACAAAATACACACATCAAAAGTATCTAGGGATCAACATATGTGTCTAGGGATCAACATATATTTTTGCAATAACTTTTCTCCTGATTGATATTAATTAAAATTTTCTTTAAGGATTCATCAAATAAAGTGTTTTCGTTTGTCACAGTAACGATAAACCAAGTCACCTTTGCATTAATAAAGAAATTTGCCTTTTTCCTAATAAAGGGATTTTTGACATTTGAACCACTAACATTAAAGTTCGAAAAAAAGACTGAAATAACAGTTTTCTTTAAATTTTTATTAGGTAACTTAAACAATTAATAATCCGTGTTTCTACAGCGGACACTAACTACACAAGAATCGGTTTGGCATACTCAAAATGAGTTCATCCAAATCACGCTGTGGAATGGCCGCCCATGTTCGTTGCAATAACAAAAAAAGGTCTTCTTGCGACTGGATACCCTCCATATTCGGCAGAGCTCTTCTCTGTAGCATATCCCATGCATGCTCAATCGGGTTCAAGTCTGGCGACTGAGCAGGCCAGGGCCAAAGCCACATCTCAATCTCAAGAAATCCGCATAAAAATGCTTGATCCCTAGACACTTTTGATGTGTGTAAAATATATGATGTTTATTACTATGCAAACTTCCACCGAAAATTGGTTTGAACGAGATCTAGTAAGTTGTTTTTTTTAATACGTCATAAATGGTAAACCGCAAAAAAAACACTGTTATTAAAACATCGATCAAAGTTACAACGAACTACAAGAACTTTTATATTATGATACTTGCTGCTTCGGAACCCTTCATGGGCGAGTCCGACTCGCACTTGGCCGCTTTTTTGAAGTTGATTAAAAGAAATAAAAAAGCATATCAAAAAACAGATTCTCCCGTTCAGTTGAAATCAACAACGATTGTACTTGGAAAATTTTAATGATCGGCCATAGTACTGTTGTTGCGCGGCGCAGGATTAGTAATTTCTAAGTATTTCGGCTATCCTACCATGACAAAGGCCTAACCCAATGTTTTTCTTTCAAGTATAAAGGATTATTCGGGTGAAGACGATTTATTGTAAAAAGCAAAAGGAAGCGAAAATCCGATATCACTTGTCATGATAGTTGTAGGGCTACACGGGTTCTGCGAACATTCCTATTATTTGAATATCACGGTTCTGCAAACACGTCTTAGTTACGGATAAACAATTCAATGTCAATTACTGTACAGAATACCTGTTTAATCATTTGAAACGATCTGATTACTTCTGTCAATAAAAAAAACTTAGCTATATTTTCCTGATGTAACAATTTCAATATCAGTTTCAAATTCAAAATCATCAGAATAAGAGGCAATACGCACGAATTTATTGAGAACAGAAATCGGAATAGAATTATTTACTTCTCCTTTAAAAGCTTTCCTTTGTTATGTCTTGGTCTAATTAGAGCGGAAAATTGATTTATGTTTTGAATTATTCTGTTTATTTGAGTACCAACTGCCTACTACCGACATTTATAAAGAGCGGATAGAAAAATATACGGAATGGATATAAAGCTTAATGATAATGTCAGCCGTATTTACAAAGCGGAGGTTTTAAGTGCGTAGAAAATTTTGCCCTGAAAATTGTACGGTAAAAAATGTTTGGGATCAAACAATCGGGAATGAGAATTATTAAATTATAAATCATACTGTTTTTGGATGAAAAAAGCAATATTACATAAGAGGAATCAATATACATTTAATACTTCGGTATTAAATGTATATTGATTCCTCTTATGTAATAGTACCTTGCTGGCTAAAGGAGTTATCCTGAAGTGCATGAAGGTAGCCAAGCAACGTCAATAGATCGACGTGGTTGGTTGCTTCCTACGCGTTGAGAAATCTTTTGAACTGAGAGTTCCTTGTTGTACAACTGCTGTGAACTGGGAATATTACGATTAATGAAACGTTCGTAAACCATTGATGAAATGACAAAACTGTATTCTTCATTTGTTATTTTTACGGAACAATTTCTTAAAGTCGAATGGGACAAACAAGAAATATATAAAAAAAGATCGGTTCAAAAGTGGACTTTAGAGGAAGTTAGAGATAAGAAACATAAAATAAAAACGATAAAATATTATGGCTACCTCTTTATTATTTATTTATAACTTCATCGCATCGCATAGTGCTATTGAGACAAAATGGCTTCTGGATCACGCTACGTCTTAAGGCCCGTAATCACTTTGATTAGTGCGAGTGCAGGTGTGAAGTGCAGGGGATCAATATAAAAAGAAGAAAGGTGGAAAATACATGTGGATAGCGAATTCACGATCCACCCGTATTTTCTTCTTGGGTAAACTTGGGTAAAAGCGCAAGCCACGAGTGCCTTGACTAAAACGACGTTTGAAACTTGAGAGCTGTTGGACATATTGCTATCACAAAACGAATGCATTACAGGTGGTTTTTCTTCCATTGTCAGTGCAATATTTTAAATTCATTATCACTTCCCCGAATGAAAGGTTTCAGATAACTACATATTCATATCGGCGGTACTTACAGAATGGGATATAAAATGGCAGCATGCTCCTGCCCGGCAATTACGTGGTAAGCAACCCATGTCAGTACTCGCAGTTAAAGCAAGGCCAAATTACGTACATAATTACAGCTTTCAAACTGAGGTATAGCCGTTAATGAAACTGAAAACGAGTTAAAGTTTTAAATGCCGCAATGAATGCAAGCTGTTTCTCAATTTTGTTACAGCACGGTTTGATGGGTTGAGATTGCCGATGTATTTTATTTTTGAAAGGTTCTGGATTCATATTGGGTGAATGTGGATGGTAAGGAAGAAAATATATATTAAAAGTTATAGATTACATACCGTTTTTAGTAGTCACCAAGTTAGCATTTAATTTATTCTACATGGAATCACATCCCTACTTATGCACATTAGAATTGCAATCTTATACTACTGTAATAATAAAATGTATGTAAGATAGTAATGGTTACATACATGTTATTAACAACAAGCTCTTACAAATGACATAAACATGAATAATACCATATAATAAAAATGTTAAAAATATTTTTAAACAAGCGTCAAAAAATCTTCCTTCTCATCGCCTACTGGTGGCGTACTAACTACTCGTAGATACTGTTGTATTCCAGTTCATTTATTTGATTTAAATAAATTTCAATGTTAAATCACATTACATTTTTTGTTTCGGTTACTATGTTTATGTATGTATATACTTTTTAAATTTAACTATATTTTTTCTAATAAATTCTAAATTGCAAAATGTGACCTGTGTTTCTTGTAATCGAATCAAAATATGTTATGGATTACATAGAGGTGAACGCTTAACTGCGGCATCCGTGCAGTCAATTGGAGTTGATCTAAGTAAAAAGAAAAGTGTTCATACGAACAGGTATAGCCGGTAATCATTTAATCCTAAATAAAATCAATAATTTACATTTAGAGTTTTATTCCATAATTTACATAAGAACATCGCAAGATATAGAATGAAATAAATTAAAAGTTTTGCCCATTCAAGATTGAAGTTGTTCAAGGCACATACTCGTGAAACAAGTATCAAAAGTATAAAATGTGAGTCGATAAAGCAGAGCCGAAGTTAAATTTTATTCGTATTGATAAGCCGAAACATTGCGAAGGCATTACAAAACTTTTATACGATGATCAATCACTAGTTGTTTCAAATTGTTTGGTTTAATACTACCCATTTGTACTGGGTTTTCTTCTAGGTTTATAGAATCTTTATTTTCATAAGAATAATTTTCAGTTCACTCACTTGAGACAACAATGTCTTTTAAGAAACATTTAGTGTCAGCTTGTGACGAACCATGCGTATACTATTCATATTACAAAACATATCAGAAAGTAATCAGAAAAAATATAACAACAAAAAAGTTTAGACAAATTATTCATTCGCATTGTTAAAACAATTGGAACGAAAACAAAATGACTGGCCAGCCAATATCACTAGGACACAGTAATAATAATCTCTTTTTTTATTTTCAATATTTTTAGTAAGTTTATCAATTTGTCTAATAAATTTTTTGCATATTGTTTATTATGAATAATACACAATATTTCATAAAAGATAGAGACTATGGGTAATGAATATAACACAAATTGTGCTTCTTAAGAGAGGCTTATGTTCTATTAGTGGTAGTAGTGGACTATTAAAGTTGATGATGTGTGTGATGAGCTGGTAAGTATTGTGTTTTCAAATAAGCAAGAAGTTTAAGCTAACTTATATTTTTAAATAATATATGCATCATTTAGTCCTACATATTACTTATACCATAAATTTTATTAGATCCCAATTTATAACAAAAACATTCTCAAAGGCCCCGAATATGAACGGAATCGTAAAATCTTTATGCCTTCAAACTTTGACATCACAACTTTTCTTACATCCAATATCAAGAATGGACAAAAATGGATAGATGGGTGTCAAGCGGATAGTTTGAGTAAAGTTTTTACAACTGGCAACGATGTAACGTACAAAAAGAAAACCGAACCGAAAAAGACACTTTATAAGAAGTAACGAAATAATTAATTTGAGAAGACACTCAGTATAACTTTGAGTTCGAGAATTATCAAATCATTGTCATCAATGTGATTACAATGATGTAGTATTAAGCGTTTGACGGCCAATGCTCGTTGTGTTCATTGTTGAGAGCCAGAAACAAAAAGAATCTACTTTCTTTAAACAAAATAAAGTGACTTGAAGTAGACGGATTTGTTATCGTACAGACTTTGATTTGCAAAGGCAAAGATCACAGACTTTGCAAAGAAATTATTGCAAATTTATCGGACCTTGACAAGTTGAAGTCTCTGGTTAGTAATTTTATGACAAGGCAATTAATTTTACTAAATTTATGACAAATATATTCTTCTAATCACTTACTCAAATTCTTTGTTTTATGTTAGTAGATAATTAATGAATAATTACAGACTGTTTTGAAGCATATAATAAATTTTACCATATAAAGTATACCACCCGAAAACATTGACAGAACTATATTGTTGTATATAGACATTCTCAATTAGAATGAACCGGTTTAGACTTTTTCAGAATCTAAACTTTTTATGAGATTGTATTGGCCACATCCCAAATTCCTGGAACCGACGATGTGGTCTATTTTGCGAGGCAATGTACTCCAGAATTGATGTAGTGGGTTGTACAAATATCAAGGATCTTTGTTCCATTTCGGATAACAATGTTGAAATTTATCTTGCCCCGTATTAGCGGTCCTTTTTCACAAAGTTTTCTGTATATTATGCTATATGTTGACCATTTCACATCGATAATCATTCCTTTTTCCATTGAATAAGATATAATCAAGATTGGCGTCTAAGAATAAAACCACTTTTAATTAAATCACGAGATAGAGAATACAGCTTACTACAATTAACCATGCTAAGACTGAATAAAGGTGGTGATAATTCAAGAATAAATAATAAGATTCAAAATAAGTAAAAAAAAAGACCAGCCATGTATATAACTTTCAGACCACTCATGTATATACCGTTTTGTTTATTGTTGGTTAAGGAAAAGCTTTACTCCACAATGTGTATGGTGGAATAAACCAAGGAAAAATGATATGAAATGGAAAATGTTTTTCTCTATTTTTTATTGGTGGATGCAACATAAATACCGTTTCTTTGGTAACTATCGTGTTGATTAAGTATTCAAATTCAGACTAATTATTTTTCAAACAGATTCCAGATATATTTTGGATACTAAAACGTTTAATTCTTTAAATTTATTTGGTTGATTTTCCCAAAAACATTCAATGAGAAAATCTAAAGATACTTTTACAAAGACAGTACAGCCTCTAAATCACAGGATAAAATGTGCATAAACTTTATTCTAGTGTATCATTTTATTGTTGCAACCATAAAAAATGTACCTAGATTTAAGTATTCGACCAAAACCTTTCAGCTTTGAACAAAGCCTTTTATGTGGCTGGTTCACATTTTTTGCACTTTTTTAATATATGCGAACACGAGTAAAGTGTGCATCTAAAATGAACATATGAAATAGGAATTTAACACTTTAATTTATTTGTATACATCTGCTACGGTCGGGCCATTGGTATAGTGGTTACTGACCTTGATGGTTATGCCGGAGGTCTTGTGTTTGACCCCCACCATATTCTATATCTGGATGTTATTTATCTATAATATGTTTGTGTTGATGTAAAAATATATAACACTGTTAATAAGTACTTTGATTACCATTGCTTAGACTCATGTGTGAAGTAATTGTGATTTTAATTATTCTGGTTGTAGTTTATTTTTTTTATTTATTTATGGTATAGGTGGCAAACGGGCAGACGGATCACCTGATGGTAAGCGATCACCGCCGCCCATGGACACCCGCAACACTAGAGGTGTCACAAGTGCATTGCCGACCATTGGGGGATGGGGAAAGGGATGTGGGGAGGGGTTGGGGTATGGGCCTCCGGTATCCTCACTCCCTCGGTGAAACACGGCGTAAGCGCTACTTCCTACCGGTTTTTCTGAAAGGCCGTGGTATCACTGCGGTCGAGCCGGCCCATTCATACCGAAGCGTGGCTCTCCCACGGTAGAGTAGTAGGTAGTTATTTTATAATCCAATACAGTGTATTCTTTCTGTCTTGTTTATTATATGTATAATAAAAGTGAAATAAATTAATACTGAACTTTTAACTTACACTACATTTAAGAGAATTTTGTCCTCTACAGACTTGAATTCTACACAACAAACAAAGAATATAAAACAAATATAGGATTGCAGTTCCTTAAATTGCAAAGTTTTACGGTTTCGCAATATTACTATTTAACAAAATAATATTCACACAAAAATAGAGATCAACATGGCAGAGTACGGTAAATTTACCTCAGGTATTGAATACGGTACGAGTTGCAGTATAATTTCAAACAAGTACTTTCTCAGTACCTACCTAGCTATTCCGTTGTACACCTGTGGTTTCTTTGTTCAGGTATATTTAATTCGTAACAAGGGTCTTCTTACTCCTTTTAACGTTTAATTAATTAAGTTTATGTTAGCGAGTAACTAAACTAACTTACAAACTAACTGTATTACAGTGAGATAATATTTAAAATGTTTTAGTAGTTCTATACCTCGCGATAAGCATTATGTACATACTTTTGAAGGTCTTTGGTTAAGCGGTGTGCGACCTAAGCTGGCGAATCCATGAGTTGAAAGTTTCTTGATGCATCCTTATTTCTCCCACATTTACATACATTAAAACAGTACATTTTTGTTATGCTTTAGCCTGCCAAAGTGAATCTACTCTGCCTGATAGAAAGCATAAGCAGAATCCAAAAGTGGTGGTCACCATACTGTAGAAATGCAACAATGCAGCATGGTGATCTCGTACTCACCAACAAAACAAGATAACACAAATGCTGCTATTTAAGATTGGTCTTCTGTGAGTAATCAGCGTGAACCTTGAAAACTTTGATAAATTAAATCATAAATTTGAAAACTGGTTCATCTTAAAAACGCTTAAAAATATTCGAGAGTATTTAGTCAAAGACGTAACTAATGAATATAGTAATAATGCTACTCTCCGTTTTAACATGAAACCGCATGTTTTACAGAAACATTTATCCAAGAGTTTTTATTGAGAAATTAGAATATTATTGAACTGACTGAAAAGAATTTTGCAATCGAAATATGTTCTCAGTTCTCAGTATTCCTTACGGATTTTTATAGGAAACTACGACACTATGCAATATATTAGAAGAAATTCAAAAAGTGCTTTACGATACTGTCTACTTTTCTGTACATTTTGCTATAAGAACTATAAATTTGCATAAAATGGACAAAAGAATAAGAACGCGAAGCTTAGCGATTCACTCGAGTATTTTCAGTTTTGTGAGATTTCTCGTACTTAAATCCCACAACTAACGGACAGGAAAATATTTTAAATGCTTAAGTTCCTTGCAGCTTTTGTATTAGCAGACCTACTTACAACACCGAGTAAGTTCTTAAATAATTTAAAGATATATTTGGTGAGATAGATATTTGGTAGGAATAATTTTTTGATAGATTTTATAAAGATTTTATTCACAATTTTTTCATAAAGAATACAGGGATGAAGGTCACATATGAGTATTATAATACTTTGTACATCCCTCTAGTAAAACTGTAACCCCTGAACTTGTCAGGTAGATTGCTCACCGATTACGACTCGCGGTAGATATTATAAGACCTCAGGGCGCCGTTAGAATTTTTAAGAAATTTAAAGTGAGGGTGCCTGTACTAGGGCTCCACGGGAGGCTTCAGTGAAACAACTTGAGACACATACAACTTTTATTTACGTCAAACAAATTACATTTAAAAGTTACTTATTGTAAGAAAAATATTTATAAATATATACAAGGTAGGTAAGAAAAATAAATTATAAAGTTTCTTAGAGATAATCAGGCCTGTTGCTTGGACAGCATTAGGTAGCAACCCTCAGGATCACCTTGCTGACTCGAGGTAGTCAGCCGAAGTCTCTCACCAGCTCAAGGTAGCTTGAGGAGACGTCCAACGGTGATCTACTTGTAGGTGCTAAATAAAAGTAATAATTAAGGATGTTAATCGTTACGTGATCTTCCCTCAAGGTAGGGCAGAAATCTTGAGGAGTGAGCCGTGAGCTGCCAACAATCAAACTTCCTCAGAAATAAATCACGAACCACAGGACGGGTATACTGAAGGTAGATTTTCAGCCGTAATCTATCGACCCTATAAACAAAATTAAATAACCTGAGGACATATTCTACATACTTAAAGATATTAATGAAAACCTTTTTGAGGTTAACTTACCACAGACAGTGGGACTTGATCACTCACAAAACACTACCATCAAAGATATATATATATTCACGATAATGAAAACTTCCTCAGAGTTCCAAAGAGAAGATTAAGAATGAATCTTTCATCTGCGACACATCTATTTTTAAAGTCTCATCTTCGAACTTTCTCGATGAAACCCCCTCCTCATTACTTGACGTGAGAACAAGACGTACAACTACTATACTGCTTGTTTCTATGCGATAAATTTAAAATGTATTGAGAATCGTATGACACACATATGATAATGTATCATTGTTACTAGGCGGCTTAATCTATACTAAAAATCCTTTAAAATAAACGCCACCTGGCGCATCCTAGGTGCACCAGACAGCTAAACAATTTGATCGCGCTCCGCACCTAATTGTAGTTCGAACTACAGTGAACGAGAGGGCGCTGAAAACAAAAATTGTTAAAAGATTATAATGCAAAAAAAACGATGTTACACCACCCCCCTTCCCACAGTATTCCCTGAGTAGAGCACGAAGGGAATAACCAGAACAGTAACAAACAAAGAATAAGCTGTGATCATCTCAACTGTTGGGACACACAGAGTTTATAAGAAGTAAATCTAAAATTAAAATATAGGTAGGTTAAGTTAAAAACACTTAACTCTTAGAGATACTACTCCACTGACATCACACCCTAAAACAAGGCATAATGCACACTTATATGAGCAACCGAGTGGAAGGTGTGTGTCGAAGAGGAACCGCTCGACACAAAGTGTACAACCTCACGTATGAACGAATGACTTAAAGATAGAACTGATACAGTGAGGAGAAGGAACAGAAGGTGGTTCCTCTTCACTATATTTCAAAATATCTTTAATATGGTAGACTCCTAGATTCTTACCATCCAAATCTGACAATTCATAGACCAAAGGCGAGCGTTTCGCGGTCACTATGCATTTCAAAAATTTTGGGGCCAACTTGGATGTGAAGTTCTTATCTTTGTTGGATAGATAGTGCGTTCTCTTATAGACAAACTGTCCCACTTTCAATTCCACGTGTCTTTTTCGGAGGTTGTAGTACTTCTCGTTACGCCGGTGGGCAACATCTAAGTGTTTGCTCACCTGGTCGTATACACGATGAAGTTCCTTCAACCTTTCACCGAAGGACACAGGATTGTCAATAGAGACCGAGTTAGGATGGGCAGAAATATCTTCCTGTCTATGAAGAGCTCCATCCCCTATGAACTCCCTGCCGTGAACAAGAAAATAAGGACTGAAACGAGTGGCCTCGCTTACCGCCGCGTTTAAGGCACACTGAAGTTCCACGAGGTTCTCGTCCCATTTCTTGTGATGTGACTTCACGTAACAAGAAATTCCCTGAACCACGTTGCGAATAGCACGCTCTGCCTGGTTGGTCTGCGCGTGATATCTGGGATTATAATAAATGTTTGGCACATTGTATTTAACCAATAAGTCTTTAAAAGGTTTGCTAATGAACTGAGGGCCATTATCCATATAAATGGTTTTACAAACACCATGTACTAAGAAAACATTCTTCTCAATGAATCTTGCGACAGCAACGCCTGTAGCTATCCTTATAGGATACAACATGGCATATTTACTGAAATAGTCTGAGACCACGATTAAATGAACGTTTCCCTTGCTGGAAGTAGGGAATGGACCCAACAGGTCACAAGAGATGGCTTCAAAAGGTTCAGACACACGTTTTGGATTACCCATTAGGCCAGGACGGGCCGTGTTTACAGGTTTATACTGCTTACAAGTTTCACACTTGCCCACATACTCCTTAACGCTATCATACATCTTAGGCCAGTAATAGTTTAGGGCCAGGCGTTTGTGGGTTTTCCAAACACCTCCATGGGCACTCATAACGTGGTCATGGTACTTGGTGAGCAGGGATAGCCTGTCCTCCAGAGGCACCACAAGCTTCCAACTAAAATCAGAAGTTAAAGAGTATTTATTTTTAGATAACCTGTATAAAGCGTCATTACGAATATCAAAGTTGGGAAAATTACGAGGATTCTTCTTCACACTGTTAAATTTAAATGGAACTGTTGCCAGAAGTCTATACCGAATATCATGGCAGTAGTGATTTCTGGAACAACATAAAACTTAATAACTCTGACAACAGAGTTATATACTATAGGAAGAGAAATACAGCCTAAACAATGCGGATATGATCCGTCTGCTGTTGTTAGACTAAAGTTAGGGCTTATGCTTTCAAGATCAAACCCTAATTCAAAAAAAACGCGGTGCGCACCCTTACCTAACACAGAGCAGGCTGCACCCGAATCAAGTAAACCCAAAACATTTAAGTTCAGGATCCTTACTACTAAATACGGTCTAATATCATTATCCCGTTTATTAAACAGGACCTTATCAAACCAAATCTCAGACAGAGAAGAACGCTCTGAATCAACTGGAAAGCTCTTAACAAGGCCCCGACCTACCCGTTTTTTGGCTTGACATTGCACTGGGAACACTCCGGTGCTCGGACACCTTTTTGTCCACACCAGAAACACACCACCTTTCTCGACTGTGGACAGCCGTAGGTAGTGTGGCCGCCCTCACCACATCGGAAGCACTTGTCATCGCTCGAGGTGGACGGACGGGACACACCAGATACCTGTTGAGAAGTTTTATGTGGTGGTTTATTTTTAACTTGGTGTAAATCCGCAGTTATACTAAGCTTTTCCAATGACGGTTCATGAAATGCCTCAGCTCTAGCACGAGCAAGCTCTAGGCGCCTTCCTAATCGCTTCAGATATAAGATAGACTTTACGTCATGAAGGGCCAATTCCTTCATGTAATCAGGTCTGATGTTGTGCATCAGAATGTCCATTTGTTCTTCACTAGGCATCTTGCACGAGAGTCTAGAGAACATGGCCTGCATTGTAGAAATGAAATTACCCAATGTTTCAGATCGGGCCTGTGTACGCTGTTTGATTTCATTGCGGAGGCGGTAATCATAGTCAGGAAGATCGAAGTTCTCTCTCAGCTCCTCCAACATGGCCTCATAAGAGGTGAAATCCTCCTTGTTGGTGCGAAACCAAGACAAGGCAGAACCTTCCAGAGAAAGCCGTGAGGATTTTCTCCTTGGTGACCTCCCGAGCACACCTAAGCTCCTCAAGTCTTTCGATGAAGACACGTACACATGAAGTGCCATCGAATTTTAAGTTAAATGAATTTAAGTTAACAGGTTTATCCCTTAATACTACAGTTGGAAGTGAGTCGGTAGTGGTAGCGTTGGGTCGCGTCGAACGGTCCCCCCTCGACACAGGTGAGGTGTAATTTATTTTGTCACTATGTGTAGGAAGCATCTCCCTTTCCGACCCATCAGAGTCAGAGTCGGTAGTTGCTTCTGACACAGACAACATTTTAACTAACCGGGCACGGATACCTACTAGTTCTGGACAGTCAAAACCACACCTTGCTAACCTAGCGAGAAGATAATTAGCCCTCAATGAAACTCTTTGGCGACTAGTCTTATTAGAAACAAAATCACCTGAAGAAAGGACTCCTTCCAGTTCAAGGACCTTCGGCTCGCAGAAAGACAGCTCAGAAGCAGCAGAAGCAGGGACAAAAGCGCTGGCCTTAATGCTGCCACGCCGGATAAGCCGCAACGCAGTGCGCAGCTCACTCCTCAAACTGACTACCGTGTCATCGGGATTCGCTGAAACACCCATGGCAGACAACTCGTTAATAAGTTCATCCTTTTTAAGATAATTAATACATTTAATCAGCTGGGCCATGATGTTTTAAAATTTAAAATAAATTTATTGACAAGTTAACAAAGTTAAAATAATGCACTAAGTTATTCTTAGTGTAAAAAAAAAAAAAAATTCAGTCCTACAAAAAGATAGCCTAGACTGAATGGTATAAAAATAATGTGGTACTTTGTTAACACAATAACTTCTTAAAAAAATTATTCTTAAATGTTACTTTTAATTACAAGTTAAGATTATTTGAAACAGTTTTATTTAATTTGTGAGGTAACAAAAGAAAACTTTTTGTGATCCCCTTTATAACTCTAAGTTAATTACAGACTAGATTCTATCACATTAATAATGTTTGCTTCAAGATTGTACAACTATCAAGCAGTTACAGATAACCTATATTTAATGATACAATAGTTAGAAAACCAAAATTAATCAAATTATGTTTATTTATAATTAATCACTATAGATTCCTGCTTCTTAAAACCATAAAACAACAAAAGTTTTAAGTTGTAACAGTTTTCTTTACTATAAATAAAAGTATACCCTACTATTATTTATGTATAGTGTCTAAGATTGAAATTTAAATTAATACACTAAAAGGTTAAATTTCCATGTAAAAAAATACAACAAGATAAAGGAAAGCACAATATACTGTTGATTATATCATGCAAACCCTCTTATAGATTTGAAATAAAGTTATTCATACAATTATCTACTTAATTTGTAAGTAGGTAGGAATATAAAAAGTTAAAATACAGTTATTCATACAATTATCTACTTAATTTGTAAGTAGGTAGGAATATAAAAAGTTAAAATAAAGTTATTCAAGGAAAACCTGAACAAAATAAAAGCTACATATATGTGTCTCTATTACTGTGCTGATCCCTAAGGGAACAAACACAAGAAATTAACAAAAACAACAAACAAAAAAAAGAAAAAAATGTTCTTGCCAAAATAATTAAAAAAACTTACCAAAATTTGTGCAGTTAAAATTTAGATCTAATTTTGAATTTTGCTCAAAGCTTTTCCACACCGCAGAGATGGTAATAATGTGCTGAAAAATGCAATGAGAGAATTATTATATGCGTACTGCACTCGCAAAACCAATTAACGTCCTGGGTAGTCTCGGACGGATAGTAAGCGTCTCATCCAAAGTCCACCCGGGAACTCACACTCAGCACACCCTCAAGGTTCGAGAAGTTAGCCAAACGTTGGTCGCCAATTTGTAACCCCTGAACTTGTCAGGTAGATTACTCACCGATTACGACTCGCGGTAGATATTATAAGACCTCAGGGCGCCGTTAGAATTTTTAAGAAATTTAAAGTGAGGGTGCCTGTACTAAGGCTCCACGGGAGGCTTCAGTGAAACAACTTGAGACACATACAACTTTTATTTACGTCAAACAAATTACATTTAAAAGTTACTTATTGTAAGAAAAATATTTATAAATATATACAAGGTAGGTAAGAAAAATAAATTATAAAGTTTCTTAGAGATAATCAGGCCTGTTGCTTGGACAGCATTAGGTAGCAACCCTCAGGATCACCTTGCTGACTCGAGGTAGTCAGCCGAAGTCTCTCACCAGCTCAAGGTAGCTTGAGGAGACGTCCAACGGTGATCTACTTGTAGGTGCTAAATAAAAGTAATAATTATGGATGTTAATCGTTACGTGATCTTCCCTCAAGGTAGGGCAGAAATCTTGAGGAGTGAGCCGTGAGCTGCCAACAATCAAACTTCCTCAGTAATAAATCACGAACCACAGGACGGGTATACTGAAGGTAGATTTTCAGCCGTAATCTATCGACCCTATAAACAAAATTAAATAACCTGAGGACATATTCTACATACTTAAAGATATTAATGAAAACCTTTTTGAGGTTAACTTACCACAGACAGTGGGACTTGATCACTCACAAAACACTACCATCAAAGATATATATATATTCACGATAATGAAAACTTCCTCAGAGTTCCAAAGAGAAGATTAAGAATGAATCTTTCATCTGCGACACATCTATTTTTAAAGTCTCATCTTCGAACTTTCTCGATGAAACCCCCTCCTCATTACTTGACGTGAGAACAAGACGTACAACTACTATACTGCTTGTTTCTATGCGATAAATTTAAAATGTATTGAGAATCGTATGACACACATATGATAATGTATCATTGTTACTAGGCGGCTTAATCTATACTAAAAATCCTTTAAAATAAACGCCACCTGGCGCATCCTAGGTGCACCAGACAGCTAAACAATTTGATCGCGCTCCGCACCTAATTGTAGTTCGAACTACAGTGAACGAGAGGGCGCTGAAAACAAAAATTGTTAAAAGATTGAAATGCAAAAAAAACGATGTTACAAAACTAAAAGCTTTTAATGAAACTGGTTTCATGTTGATAGCATGCTGGATAGGGTTCAACGAACCGACGACGAACTAACATTAGTTATAAAAAATAAATCATATCTTTAAAAAAAAAAAACCGACTTCCAAAAAACATCCAACGAAAACTCTCTGCCAAAAAAACACTTAAAAGCGTAAAATAAACTGGTTCTTCATATATTGCCTATACATAATTCTTGATTCATTTAAATAGTAGTATTATAATGTGTGCTAGGTACCTAGAATCTGTTTGAAGTCGGTGCCAAGTGACTATCGCTTACTCGTGACTTTTGTAATTGTTCGTTTGTATTCTTTTTGGCTTAGCACCGACAGATTTTAGGTATATAGCACACATTATAATACTACTATTTAAAAAATGAATAAACAATTATGTATAGGCAATATATGAAGAACCAGTTTATTTTACGCTTTTAAGTGTTTTTTTGGCAGAGAGTTTTCGTTGGATGTTTTTGGAAGTCGTTTTTTTTTTATAATCGATTTTATTTTTCAGTTTTTAGTGCAAACAATCGTAGGTAAGTAGTAAGTTGAACTATTTCATCAAATTTCATCATCAAGAATACAAATTAAGGTCCATACGTAGGTGTAATATTAAAATCATCCTCTAATCCCTTACTGTTTAACGAAGTGTGTTTACGAAGAGTTTAACCTTCTATCATCAGCTCACCTAAATAACTTGAAAGTATACGACTGAAGGTCTTTAGATACGTATGAAATTGAAAGAATTATCCTCCAACTCCTAACCGTTGAGGAGTTGTACCTTCCACCTTCCATCATCAGCTTACCTAAATAATTTGAAACATAGTATGTGCTTATAAAAAATTAGGGTTTCTCTCGATTTCCCTGGGATCCCATTATCAAATCCTGATATGGTGGCAATGGGACCATCTCATGAGCATACCCTTTCGAATACAAAAAGAATTTTTAAAATCGGTCCACAATTGACGGAGTAATCGGTGAACATACATAAAAAAATACATACAGTGGAACATAGAACCTCCTCCTTTTTGGAAGTCGGTTAAAAAACTAATTGTTGCCGCAACCGTGAAAGACCTCCAAAAATATCTAACAAATACCAATGCTGATATTATTTATTATTAAAAGTCAGTATTCAAGCATAGGTAGACTACATCCAGTGTATCTTATTATCAAACCTTTATACCACATAGAAAAAATAAATATATTACCCTACTTACGAGTCGATCAGATCTCCTTGAAATTTACTTCTTCTTTCCATCCTTCATTTTTTCTTCATTCAGTAATAGTCAATTCCAATAAAATAAATTGTACTATTTCACAGCGAATAAAAAGCAATAACCTCATATTTATCTACGAAGCGATAGGCAGGTCTATAAAATAATTTGCGTTGGAACTTGGTGGGTCTCCTCGCAGTCGATCCTCGCGGTAACGAACTTGGAAATTTATTCATAGCTTCCTCCGTTCTTGTAAATACGACGCGGGAACACAATCGGAATTTCGTTTTGATTTTATAACTAATCTACGGACGTGTCGTAGCTGTGAAATGAGTTTTCGATTACCTACCTAGACCAGCGGAATTGTGATGACAATTTTTATGTAAAGCTCTTAGAACACTCGCGTTACAGAGTAATCATTGCCCTTGTCTATTGTTTCTTTTGTATTTTTTCTTATTTCCTTTGTAATGTGCATGTTTACTTTCACATTTAAGTGTAGTTTATAAAAAGAAATTATTTAAAGCATTTGCTGGTTGTTGCTGATAGGGTAAAGATTTCAAAAATATAATTGAGGCCATTGCCCAGCAGTGGAAACAAAAAATTGGAACGAAGTTCCTTATGGGGCGGGGGTTGCGGATGGGTACCCTAGCCGGCAAAAAACGTTCATAACGTAAGATTGACACCTCTGTGTCAAAAAGGTAGCGTATCAGAACGATGTGAGGTCTCGGGCACGAATCCCGTGTAGGATGAAATATTTTTTTTGATATGCAAATATTTGTTTTTTTGGAGTTTTGATGTTTTCTATGTGTATAGTATAGTATTCTATATGTATAGTATTTACAAAAAAAAAATGTCCGAAATATTTATTTATTTATTTCGTGAACGAAAAATTTATATAATCTGTAAGTTGCATGTAACAAGTACGGAGTAACTCTAGACAGAACTTGTTTCAGTAGAGATTACTACGTGGCAGCACAAGTTTAATTATATTTTTTTTTTTTATCGTCAAAATATCATAATATGTATACCCGAATAGTTATTTTCTTTATACATCGCATATAACTTTTATATATTTTTATAAATCAATTTAAATAAAATAAAGGTGTTAAGACAAATTTGTGGTTCTTAAAGAGCTTGAACGAAAAATTTTGTATAGCGCCATCTGTAAGTTGCATGTATTATTGTATTTTATTTATAATTCTATTTGTTATTATACTCAGATGTTAAAACAATTATTAAACGGCTTTATTATTACAGTGTATGTTTATATAAATAGTAGAAACATTACAAAATATTGTATAAATTTAGTCATTGGCATAAAGTATTTCTATTATCATAATTGTTTGATGTAGCTGAAGGAAAACATTAGTAACCCACAACTAGGACCACTGTCATTACATTAAACAGTTTATAATGATAATGGACGGTCTCAACTATGGTAAAATTTCTATTATTTTTTCTGATATATCAGCGAAACGATTCAAAATTATATCGTGTATTTAAAATTCAGTTATACAGTGCATTTAAAAATGTATTCTATGTATCTTTCACTTCAATGCTCTGCGATGATAATCACCTCCTTTTTTATTTTTATCGATGAAAAAATCATAATAAAAATGTTTACCCGAATAATTATTTTCTTTATACCTTGAATATAACTTGAAATAAATATTTTTATGATAAGGAACTTCGTTCCTATCTGGTGTCCCACGACACCACACGACTTTTATTTATTTAATTGTATTTGAAACAAATAAGTGTAACTATAATTGCCATATATTATCTCTATGTTTTAATAGATACTAGTTATTGCCTAAAACTGTAATCTTGGCCATTTTGAATCTCTTATTTGTGGTATGACTTCTTAAAGTTCTAAACACTAAGTATACCAAGTGTAATATGCTATCATTCGGCATTTTCGTTTAAACTAGAAAAAGTTAATAAACTAAAACCCCACTACTTAAATATTTTGATGAAATTTATTTCATTTAGGTAAAATAATTTACTGACGCCTCATCCTTTAAAATCGGTTCAGTAGTTAAGACTCTACGGTGGAACTTACAAAACATACATAGCCTGCCAAAACTGTTATTCTTCCTTTTGGCTTCACCCGAGTTGGGTAAAGGGAGAACTAAGAACTTTCATCATGTATTAATATGTAGTTAAGTTGCTAGTAGATACTTTGTATTTTTGGTATTATCTCAATCTAATAAATTTAAAAAAAAGCTAGACGCCCGGGATTGTTTACAACCATGTCTAGTTACCAGTTCTACTAAAGTGAAGTAATAAAATGTAGAATAACACGAAAACCAGTAGTTGTATAATAAATCTCGGGGAGACTCCGTATGTTTACCAACCTGTTGTAAAACCACACTATTACCATATTATTAGTTATTCTGTGCTATTACGTAGATATTTAAACAAGTATCTAAACTTACCGATACTGTAAATTATGTTAAGGTACCTATAATTCAAGAAGCGTTTTCAAGATTAATTACACTGAAACTTAACTATTTTATCTGTACTTATTACAGAGAACGAAAATAACTCTGAATTCCACAATCCTCCTTCCTAAATCACTAAATTCCGAATCTGATTTTCTTAGAAGTTGTTCTATTTTTTATATTATACAACTACGATTATAAACCCTGAAACAACTTATCACGACCAGGAAAACACTGAATTATGAATGAGGGAGTTCGCCGTTTTGTTTTTTTTTTCAAAGCAAAAATGTCTGTAATTATTCAAAAAGATGAATGCTGTATAAGATAATTTTGGTCACGTTGCCGGTTATCTGCTTGACAAATTGCCGGTGAACGGAGCAGCGCCCAAGTATCTTAATAATACTATCTAAGGCTTGGAGGTCAAGAAGGAATTTGAACTGACCCTTAGTTCTTAGGTCTTTAGGAAATTCAGTATGCCTTTTTGAATTTAGTGACTTTGATAACGTCATTATTTTTATATTTATCTCTCTTTTCGTACTTTTCTCCCTTATCTCTAATGGTTCTCGTCATACGGTTGGATAGTTTTTTTTCGTTTGTAAAAGTACATATAGTTTTTTTACTTATAAATGAACTAGCTTGAATCCGCGGCTACGTCCACGTGTATATTGGTTATCGCGGTAAAGAGTAGCCTCTTTATGCTAGTAGTATCACTATGCAAAATTTTATTGAAATCGGTGTAACGATTTAGTCGTTAAAGCATAACAGACAGTTACTTTCGAATTTATAAAATTAGTATCGATTTTTTATAATTTAGAGATGGGTTATGTTTTGGGTTCGTCCACAGGAAAGTCAGAGAGAGTTGAGATGAGAGCTGTTGCTGTGATTTAAAATGTTTGTAGGTGCTGGTGGATGATAACCTACGCCATAATTGTAAGAGGTTATTGCACACGGTTTGGTTTGTGATTAGTTTGATTTGTGTTTCGTTCCGTGTGCAAATAATTTTATCTCAGTATTTTTCCGAAGGATTACATATCTTGTATAAGAAATACCTATATAAAACGTTAATGCTTAAAGTTAGATTTATTAAGTAGCTGAGCCCCGCGGTGCTACCCGCGGTACGACATCAACCGCGGGGTGACGCTAGTCTAAAAAAACCGGCCAAGTGCAAGTCAGACTCGTGCAACGAGGGTTCCGTATAAACCTGTAGATAACTAAAAAAGTATGCTTTTCGCAATTTTTCGGTGGGGTGACGGCCCGAGGGGATTCCCATACGTAAAAAAAAAAGTTGTCAGTATATTTGAGGGCACTGACTTCCCAATAACGATTGCCATAGATGTTCATGACATGAACATCTATGATGAAGGCTGGCCAGTGAATGTTTGGACTTAATATCTCGGTGGGGTGGGCGTAATCGGTTGACGTTTGCACCAAACAAAACCTTCCAGCTACTTCTGAAAGGTAACCTCAAATCACCGCCTTGTATTAAATTTGAAAATATTACTATTAAAAATAAAACCTCGGTTTGTTATTTAGGATTGGTTTTAGAAAGAAATTTTTCATTTATTGAACATATTAGAACAGTTAATGAAAAGTCTAAAAAGAGTTTCTTTGCACTGACGAGGATATCAACTGCGACATGGGGTCTGTCATATAATACACTAAAGATCATATATGGAGCTACTTATTTGGGTTCTATTTGCTATGGTGCTCCTGTATGGGCAGATAGGGCGACTGTAGGTGCTGTCCGTCGCAAACTGTTACAAGGCCAACGACCTGCATTGATTTTCTTGTGCAAGGCATATAGGACGGTTAGCACTGAGGCTTTACCGGTGTTGGCAGGTGTTCTTCCGGTCGATCTCGAGGTGCAAAGACGTGCAGCCATGTACTATTCCACACTACAAAACATGGAATGCGATTTTTTGGGCATACGAGACCGCGGTAAAATCATAAGATTGTTTCAACAAAAAACCAATGTCTTTAACGACCTCTTGGATGAATGGCAGAAACGATGGGACGAATCATCTAAGGGGCGCCACCTTTACCAGTTCTTTCCATCTGTTCGCGAAAGGTTGTCAAGGACATGGCTCGAGGTAGATCACTGTGTCGCTCAATTTCTTACAGGCCACGGTAACTTTAAGAGCAAACTATACTCATTTAAATTAGTCGATTCACCATTGTGTCAATGCTCAACACCTGATTCTAGCTGTGAACAGTCGGCTCATCATATCCTCTGGGAATGTAGTCTTTGGTACAATGAACGTAACATGATGCTAAATAGCTTACAAATGACGTCTGGGGTAGTATATTATGGGGATCTTGTGTCAACTGCGGTGAATTTCCGTGCGTTTAAGCGATTCTGCCATACATACTATAGAAATCAAATATAGCTCACTTAGGACCCATAATATTTTTATCCGTGGTGCTTCCCGGTTTGAAAAAGGCGTCTGCCTATTTTGACTCCATTTTGTCTCCCGCTTTGCTAAGGAGGGACTTATTATATTTCCAACTCCTCCAGTTTTCTTCTGATTAATTTCGTTGCGGGTTCCAAGACAGTTAAATTTTTCCTGGGACTTCCCGAGTGTCATAACTCGGTGTTTTCGTGGGTCACCGCTGTTGATCCTGGTGTACAGGAGTTACAGTGGTGGGCGTGTGGGCGGGATTAGTCCCATACAGATGTTCATGACAACCGGGACTGACGGCTTAACGTGCTCTCCGAGGCACAGGCGGGAAAAACCACCATCTTCCATACTCCGGGCTGCTATTAAGAATTTCTAGTAAGAAAAAGCCAACAGCAGACCGATTCGGAAATCGAAACCGAGACTTCTTGATCATCAGTCGCTTACACTAACCACTAGACCAACGAGGTAGTTCAGAAAACATTAAAAGTAAAAATATTAATATTTTTACTTTTTTTTTTTTTTTTTAATTCTTGAAAAAAAATACCTGAGCTCTGCAATAAATTAAAGTTGCATTAATAAGGTGCCAAGATAAGTTCTGTGGTATATAAATTACTGATTCCTTTTAATATGTACGTAGCAATTTCAGCCCAGGTCTGATCTTGGAAAAGGCACAAAGAATATATATGATTATATTCAGGAGCTTTTGATATTAAAATGTTGGGGCTTATAAATATGTAATGCAATCTTATTTAAGTACCAGGCGTGATGTTACTTGGTTAGAATTGGCTGAGTTGAGTATTATTAGCGATTTGAGGGGAGGTAATGAGTGAAAGGGTAAATCTTTGTAATTTTTCTCTGGTAATTTCGCACAATGGCTATAGCCTTATGTTTTGTTTTTGATAATACCGATCATTTATGATAAAAAATATCTGCATAAGCAGAACTAGTAAATATTATGTATGGCTAGCTTACCATGTACCTAATCGAGAATTGATAAGATTTTTGATTTCAATTTTAGTACTTTTTTAACTAACCGACTTCAAAAAAGGACGAGGTTTTCAATTCGAAAGTATATTTTTTATGTGGTTTCGCGGATAACTTCGTCGTTTATGAACCGATTTTGATGATTCTTTTTTTAATGGAAAGGAGGTATCCCATCGGTGTTACCATGATAAGAACACTAAGATCTGATGATGACCTCAAAGAGAAATGAACGGGAACCTTCGAAATTCGTAGGGGCGACTAGTGCATTTGTTATTTTTTTAATTTTATTTGAAAGCTGATTTTCATTTTTCCATGTGGCACCATTTCAATTTGATAGTTCTTGAAGTTGTTTTTTTTGTTAAAATTTTACTTGTTGTACAATGTTGTACTTGTACATATTAGCTTACAAAAAAAAAAAAAACCGACTTCAATCTGGACCAAATTTAAATGGGACCATTCCTGGGAAATCCCTGGGAATCATTGGGAAGCACCAGCTTTCAAATAAAAAAAGAATCATCAAAATCGGTTCACCCAGTCCAAAGTTATGAGGTAACAAACATAAAAAAAAAAAAAAAAAAAAAGTCGAATTGAGAACCTCCTCCTTTTTGAAGTCGGTTGAAAATGACTCTACTTCGTTTGATCGAAAGCATGAGTAAAATCCAAGAGTGGTGTTCACAATCTGAAATGTAGAAAGTCTTCTTTCCACCACTTTTCGAAGAAGAGGTCTGTTTCCAGCAGTGAACTATTAAAACCTACTGTGATGTTGAAGATGACATTATAATTGCTCATATTATTTATGCAATGGAAAAATACTAGGGCTGTCAGAGCCACATCAAATCGTAATCAGGGTTGACAATGTTTTAAAATTATTACTGTGTTAAAAGACTATAAACTCCGGTAAGCGCTCATCATAATGAGGTACAAAAGAGCTGTTCATATCCTAACATATCTTATGTCGTATATGTTCAGCTTCTTGGATTTGCCCGAGTTATCTTACAGCATTTATTCTAGTTTGTATGAGTGCAGCGATTGGGTTGCGTGAGGGATTGCGTTTTCGAATTCTGTGTGCATCTATAGAGATATTGTAATGAAGTGTTTATTATGTAGTTTTATCTCTTCATAATTTTTTTATAGTTATGCTACACAAAAGTATAATTTGATTAATAGAAAAAAAAAAGTTTTTATTGAAACAGACCCGAAACACATTGATAGGTGGCAGATGCAGACATTTTTATAATTTTCAGATCTTGTATGGAATGTGTTACACAAAATATTTACGAAGGTTGCAGAATCATGTAGTAAGTTTGCTAGTATTACAATAGTAAATAATTTTATAAAGAAATATTTACTGACGAGATTTATGAGAGTATTATGTAGTGGTCCCAAAAGTCGTTAGAAGTCATTATATCTTGACTTTCCTATGACACCTATGTAATTACCTATCTGTTTTTCAATCTTTCTTATGTAAAGTTAATAGATGATGATAAATAAATGCAAAGAACACTATATAAACTCTCTGTATTTATTTATTTGTTAGTTATAAGAAATCAATCTTTAAACAAGACTTTATAAAGACTAATATTAGTAGACAATAACATAATAAATTACTGTTTGAGAAATCAATCACCTTTAGTGATGGTCATACCCACTTATTAATTAATCTTCTCTTTTAAAATATATTCAATATTGAACAGTATCAAAAATAGAGATTTTTCACCTGAAATTTAAATAATAATTTTAATACTACAGTTTTGAAAAATGTATAGTGTATTGGTGGAAACCCAAGAAATCCATAATTGCGACAAGAATATTATAATGCCTGCCTTAAATTTGCCTGCCTCGTTGATCTCGCGGTTGGCTCATGTTTGTATGATCTACAAATATTTGTTTCGGAGTTTGGGTGTATAATATGTATGTATTTACAAAAAATATGTATTTGTATCAGTTGTCTGGTACCCATAACTCAAGCTCTGCTAGCTTGGGACTAGATGGCGCTGTGTGTTAGATGTACGAAATATAAAACAAAAAAAACAAACAAACATACCAAATTTCTTTACACTGACATGAAATGAATTAAATATATTCGCCAATGGATGCTAGACTATCTAATATTACCACAAGCCAGTGCCCGTGAAATAGCTTGTATACTGCAATCGTATTGTTTACATTCTAAGATACACAGTGCTGCGTTTAATGTTCAATATAATACCACAAATATCTTGTAATAACGTTCCATCAGGCAGAGTAGAGTCATTTTGGCGGGTCAAACGTATATAAAAAAAAAAAAACCGTACGTGTAGCTGGAGGGAAGATGAAATTTGTGCTTCAAGGTAAAACATGTCTACAGAATTTTCACTAATTTTCCTTTCGTTTAGCCTATTTTTAACAGACTTGAAAAAAGAGGAGGTTGTTACCTCAGAACTTCCACGTGATATTTGAGATTTCGTAGAAAAACTGACGTCGTATTTTTCAAAGCTGTGTTCTTCGAGGCACGATGGGGGCTCAATGTGCTATCCATCCATAGACTGGCCTAGCTGCGATTGTTTAACTAGCAAATGTGTTAACCACGAGGAACTGCAAAACACATGAAGTAACTAATTGTTATATAAAAATGAAGGCTCTGTTTCACCGGTTACAGATAAGTTTCGAATAGCTTACCTGACAGATGGTTCAAATTTATATGATAGATACGTCAATTTATTTGTCAGGTAAGCTATCTGAAACTTATCTGTAACCAGTCAAACTGGGCCTAAGACACACACAAACACTGTTATAATGAATATTCAGAGTCCCAGTATCTTCTTTTAGACAAAGTAATGGAGGTATAACTGAACTAGCTAACTCTTTTCTCCATTGATTAAACAATTATACATGTAAAGCACTTAAATAAACGTAAAACGATTGGACATACCAAAAGGTCCTGATCAGTGAACAAAGGACTCTGATTGTAATGCCCGTGATAATAACCAACCGGACACGGAAACGCATCAGATATTTCAACCGGACCGGTTTTAATATGGCCGCCAATGGAAACAACATTAATGTGCTTACGTTGTTTTGTGACATATGTATAAAACATTTATTTATTAAACGGGCCTTTTTTAAAGGGCTGTTATCATGAAAGGTTTAGCTTCGGATTTTGTTAGCATTTTGTTTTGATTACAGTAACGTTTGATGTGTTGTCATACATCAAACGTACGTTCCTGTACCGAGAGTTTAAAATCTCAAGCGATTAATTATGTTTTATTATTAAAAACAGCTTTTCGCGCAACCTATGGACTTACTTGCAACTCAACACTCACAAGGCATTTGAAGTCGAAGTTCATTTCTTATGAAGGTCGTATCAGTCTAGGGATATCTCAGGCGACAATTTATTCAGTGGTAGTATCCTCAACTGTAGTAATTCTATGGTAGTATAATACAATAAACATAACAAAAGTTTAAAAACTATAACTCAACTATGTAAAACATTTGATAAAATTATCAAGCCTATGACATTATTACGAACCCATTTACACCTCATTCATTAAAATCGGTTCGATAGTTTGAACAAATACTCAAACATAGGTACATAGACTCCCAAAACTATTACCCTTTCTTTTGGCTCTTCGTAGTCGGGTAAAAAGTATCTTAAAAACTAACAGTAGGTAGTCAAGTGCCAATTTTAAAAAGAACGGGGAGAGCCCTGTCTATAAACCTACTAGTGTCGAACCACCTCAGCACCGTGTGGTTTAATTATTTCGGTTTGCTGCATGTTTAATAAGGTTTTCAGTGTGTTTCTACATAATTATAAAAGAAAAGCAGAATAAACGTAAGTGAGACTTTCATTCGATGAGAATCCTTACATACACTAATCAAGTTTGTTTTCATTGTTAATGACACAGAAGTAAGTGAAACTTCCGGACGTTTAAGGAAATACGCGTTTCTAAGTATAACGCCACGTTCTCTTTGTATATTAGAATAGAGGCGTAAGGTAAGATAGGAAAAACGAATGCCATTTACATTTTTTATAAAAAAAAATCACAAGTAGGATCATACTTATACTACTAGCTTTTGCCCAAGACTCCGCCCGACTATGTGTCGGTAATCGCGGTAAAAAGTAACCTATGTCCTTATTTGAAAATCAAAGTATCCATACCACATTTGATTTAAATCGGTGTAACGGTTTAGTCGTGACAGAGAGACAGATAGAGGCGACTCGAATCGTCGATTGCCAAGAACTTTCAATTCGGCTAGACTCTCTGGCGCTGCGTAGAGATGTGGCTTCCCTGTGCATCTTCTACCGCATTTACTATGGGGAGTGCTCCGAGGAATTGTTCGGACTGATTCCTGCCGCCTCTTTCAGCCATCGTCCTACGCGACAGCAGTTTCATTCCCATCACTTAGATGGCTGGCAGTCCACAACTGTGCACTTTCCTAGAAATTTTCTGCCTCGCACAACAAAACTGTGGAATGAACTGTCGCCTGCGGTGTTTCCGGACCAATACGACTTTCAAACCTTCAAGAAAAGAGCGTATACCTTCTTAACAGGCCGGCAACGCACTTGTGACGCATCTGGTGTTGCGGGTGTCCACGGGCGGCGTTAATCGCTTACCATCAGGCGGTGCGTCACATCGCTTTGCACCATATTTAATTTAAAAAAAAGACAGTCTCGAAATCGTCTATTCTAAATTCGGGAACAGCTCCAACGATTTTCATGAAATTTAGTTTCGGGGGGTTTCGGGGGCTATAAATCGATCTAGCTCGGTCTCTAACCAAAAAAAAACCTAGCAAATCTTCCAGATACTTATTCTAATGCAAAAATGTCTTTAGTCACTTTTGTCAACATTAGAAAGTTCTTTTAAAAGTGATTTCTAGTAGTGAGTTATCCATTTCTATTGTGTACTAAGTAGGTATATGGCTCATTCAAAAAAAATATTAATGTATCATGTATTAAAATAACTTTTCCCTTTTAATTGCTTTTGTAATGTAAATTATGTTAAACAAATTGGTTTGAAACTGTCGTTAAAAAAGGTTTATAGCCTTTTTGTCTTATTCATTATGTACATATTGCCGACTTGTTATTAAAAAAGTTGAATTGTAATTTTCATTTTTATTGTTTCACGTTTATATGAAAAGATAAAACTTTTTATGAAACCTATATCACATTCTACTAATAGGTATTTCTCTTGATTCTTTGTAATTAATGGGAAATTTCGTTTGTACTAGTAATTTCTAGGAAGTGAGTATGTATTATTCTAACGGACGACATGAGATCACCGTGATATTCCATCGGGGTTGTTAAATACTAGCTCTGGCCCGCGCTTCCTGTTGCTTTTCACTATTTCACTGGCTTTAATTTTGTTTTCGTGTAACCATATTTCTTTTCTAAAATAAAAGTATCCTAAGTTAGTTATAAAATTAAATTATATTTATTTGTACGTAAATCTTTTCAGATATTTTTACACGTCGGACTTTACGGCTAGAAGAGACCGGCATTTCCTACGACTCACTCTGGGAAGAAATGCCGAAACAAACCACAGAGATGTCCTTTTTTTTAGTCCGAGAACATTGATTACAAAACAAAAAAATATATGCGAGTACAGTATAGGATCTGGGTTGGCCTTTTGAAGAAAGGACCATAGTTTTGAGTCGGCCTGTCCATGCAGACGGCATACGAGCCCCAGCCATCGTGTTACGACCCGAAGCGCGACACTACCGCCAGCAGGACATTTGGGTAGGCCGGGGAAACACTCAAAACCACCAGAAAGATACTAAATATGAACTTATATTACAAGCCTAGACTATACTCACATTTAAAGTTACTCATGGTATAACAATATACGTTGCCAGGTAAAGCATTCCGAGACGTAGTGATCACGCGTGACACGAGCCTTATGTCATTACCGCTATCGCTGATTCTGGTTGGTTCATTTCGTGATAAGTTGCTATAAAGTGGTAACTGGATAGTGACGTCACACTGTGTCGCTCTCGGAATGCGAGACCTTGTTTTCTTAGACCATGCTCCTTATAACATCAGCTACCTGTTAGTCAAAGATCCGTTAAAATCGGTCCAGCCGTTCTAGAAGCCGGTATAAACAGACAAACAGACAGAAAGTTGATACTCTAGAGTGGCTCTGTACTTACACGCGTTTACCAAACTAATCTATTTCACCTTTTTAGATGACTTCTGATCTAGATCAGATCTCTTTTATTGAGGTGTGTGTTTTTCAAAGTTGACCTTGACCCAGATGAGAGAGACTCCTCGCGTACATGATTTGGTGGGAGATTGCTAGAGTAATCTTCGATACTAGTTGCACCCCGCGTGGTGGTGATGGTACGTGGTTGTTGCTTTTGATTCGAATATTGCTATATGATGGTGAAAATCTCGTCAAAATCTATCCAGCCGAACAAATAGACAGACAAAAATGTAAAAAAATGATTTCGGATGTTATTACTGTATATGAAATATAAATAAATAATAATAATAATATGATTTAGTTGTTCACCAAAACCGAAATACAATACAATAAAATGAAATTACATAGTAGCACTAATTTTGACAATTTCGGTTGTGGATCGCTGGTGCCTGAAGTAGGTCTTAACGACCTGTGTTACAGGACACCAGGTCCCCACTCGGACCACAACTAGTTGTTTCAAAATATTACTAACATAGTTACAATATTGTTGCACAAGAAAATACAATTATTTTTAGAAAATAATAATAATAAACAAGATTTAAGAAATTAAATCAAAATAGCGTGTGCTGTACGTGTGTGTGTGTGTGTGTGTGTGTGAGTGA
Source organism: Diaphora mendica (assembly GCA_949125395.1). NCBI lineage: Eukaryota > Metazoa > Arthropoda > Insecta > Lepidoptera > Erebidae > Diaphora > Diaphora mendica. The sequence goes on along the minus strand of OX421313.1, from coordinate 18,492,194 downwards.
GTGTGTGTATGTATACATGTGCCTCATTGTATCTCTGTATGACAATAAGAAGTTCTTCCGTCTCCCTGTATGATTTTCTCAAGAGCCATTCTGATATGATAGTTTTACATTGATGCATATTCAGACTATAAAGATTTAAAATTTTGTGCAGTTTTTTATACATGTATGGTCCCAGAAAAGTAAAGAATCTACGACTAAATGAAGTTTTAACTTGCAATGATACGGTTACAAGATGACCGCGACGAGTACCTTCAGGGGTGTAGTAGGTTTGAGAGTGCTGCTTCAGCACGGTAGCTTTCACAAAAAGTTGTCTTACAGTGAGGACTTGGCAATATTCATAGAGCGCCTTAGTAGGGTACAACCGAGGCTTGAAACAGCAAACCTTTAGCACAGCTCTTTGCGCACGCTCAATCTGTAAGGTGTGAGATTTAGCTGCACCACCCCATGTAGCAATACAATAATTCAGGATCGATTGACATAGACCCGTATATACCATTTTTAATACGTGAGGATCGGCAGAGTGTCGAAATTCTTTAAATATGTAGATAAGTTTACGTATTCTACCTGATTTATATTCTATGTGATTTTTGAAGGTTAGGTTATTCTCGATAATGATACCTAGATATTTAATAGAAGTTACCTTCTCTATGAAATAGGATTCACTACCAGACGAGCTAACCGTAATTCGTAAGGAATCGTCCAGCAGATTTCCGGAGCGGAGAGAAAAGTCAACTGCTTTGGTCTTGGTAATATTTAGTGTGAGTAGATTATCTTTTAACCATCCATTGACAGCATCGAAACCCCTTTGAGCGAAGCGGTAAGTATCATGCCAATCGTCCGATGAGAAAACTAATGCTGTATCATCAGCATATGAGAATATTGCTCCATGATCAAGTTTAATGTTGCACAGATCATTTATGTAGACTAGGAACAAGCTTGGGCCTAAAATGCTTCCCTGAGGCACACCGTAAGTTATAGGCGTTTCAGAACTAGTATGAGAACCTATTTTTAGTGACCTATTTTTAGAGCCAATGCATTTAGTGAATCTCTATTAATTTTAAATTACAAACTAATTAACTATATTGAAATTCTAATTATATTTTTGGAAATAACATTCAATTAATATTATTCGTAAGCTAAAATATTAATCATAACACGAAATTATTTGTTTAATGTCGGTTTTCAAACAAACACGGTCATGGTTTGACAGGGAAACCCGCTTATTTACAGGAATGTAAAAACAAAATTATTGCAATTATGAGTGAATTTATTATGTTCCCATTAACTATACTTATTATAAAAGAAAACCATGTCTCGTTGTTGCTCACTATATACTCTGAAACTATCTAACCGATTTTCACGTTTTTTTAAATGTGTGTTTTGTTGGTGTACCTAAGATATGATTGTTAACATCATGCTTAGACCAAGAAAACCCGAGCTTGATTGGAAAGAGACGCAGATGAAGTTCCGAGCGTCAGCTAGTAACAATATGTATTACTGTGTTGATTATAAAAACCTATAAGAAATACTCGTCTTTAGAATATTTATATGCTTCGTCGGTCTAGCGGTTAGCGTTTGTGACTGCCGATCAACAGGTCTCGGGTTAGATTTTCGGGTCGAGTCAAAAGTGTTGTTAGGTGTTTCTTACAAGAAATCCTTATTATCAATGGCACAATGAAAGATAGGGAATAATAAAGGCTAGGAAGATAATGATGTACTTGTTTAACTGCACGTTTGGCCTAGTGGTTTTACGATCACCACGTCGTTCCCTACTTCGCCGAGTGTCGTGGGTTCAAATCCCAAGTAGGACATCACTTTGTGTGATCCACAAATTGTTTTTCTGAGTCTGGGTGTTCTTTGTGTCCGTTTCATGTATGTTTGTAAAGTCCCCCGCGACACAGGATTTATTCCTAGTGCGGGAGTTGTCTTTTAAAAAAACAAAAAAAGAAAAAAGAATTACTAAGTAGAAACTAGTATTAAGTAGAAATGGTGCTCCAGAATAATCAGTTCTACTTTTTAATAACCTTCTTTGCGTACTGCACAAAAATTCAAAGTAAAATGTTTAAAAATGCAAAATGATTAAGAATTGAAAGTATTAAAAACGACTTTGGTACTTGGCGCGCTAACGATAATTGCTGGGAAATGTTCTTTTAAAATTTTTCCATCGTCGGACGGAAGAAATCATTCCCGTTTTAGGCCTGTCCATTAGGTACGGTTTGGCACTAAAAACAGTTAATTCTTTCCGACGAAATTTCAGAAAAAAACTGTGGGTATTTTTTTAATCGTAGCATTCTCATGCGGCGAACTTTATTATAAATTTATCATCGAATTACGTTGAACCCTCTGAGTTTTACTTTGTTTTCATTTCAGATTTGGGTTTTATGTATAATTATATTAATTCGCTTTTCGTGTTTTTTAAATATATGTTGTACAGAAATGCTATTCGAAAGAGCAAAGAACAAAAGTAAAATAGGGTATACACCAAGTTACAAGTGATAGGGCTGTTTAACATGTCATTTTTATTTTTCTCTTTTTTTCTCCTTATATAAAAGACAACTCCCGCACAATCCCGCACTAGGAATAAATCCTGTTTCGCGGGGGACTTTACAAACATACATGAAACGGACACAAGGATCACCCAGACTCAGAACAACAATTTGTGGATCACACAAAGTGTTGTCCTACGTGGTATTTGAACCCACGACACTTGGCGAAGTAGGAAACGGCGTGGTGACCGTTAAACCACTAGGCCAAACGTGCAATTTTTAGGAAGTCCTTTGTATAACATGTAATTTTTTTATCATAGGAACTTATCAGAAAACGAAATAAAAGTGATAGATGTGTGCATGACGAACGACTATAATTGACACATGTTCGTCAATTGATGTCTTGTGTCGATCTGGTGAAAAACTTGTCTAGTTCAGCATATTTATGTACCTACTTATGAATTTGAGTCATACTTATTAAAAAGGTTTTACATTTACAAAATAGTTGTAACGAAAAACGAATTCTGCAATTTAAATTATTTCTTATTGTAGAATGTAATTCTAAATTTAATTCAAAGTTTATGAACGGTTAGATTCATCGTGAGTAGTTACACGACTTTGAAAAGACTTTACGCTCTTGTTGTAGGACAAAAGCTGCTTCAGACGTACTCACCGTAAATTTAACTGCTAATAAATTTTGAATTTAAACGATCTAAATTAATCAAATCCTTTCAAAAATAAATTAATATCTACTATATTAAAATCATAAATTTATTACTGATGAAACAATAATTTCAGAATGTTACCGAAACACGTAATTAGGAGCTTTATTTACTAAAACACGCTTAATTTCATCCATCACGCTACATCTAATTATAGGCTTTATGCCATGTGCGGAGAGACTATAATCATGAAATCTGATGCGTGTCGTTATGAACTGTATTTGTTGTTGGCACTACAGCGTAAGGGTACTTTTCCACTAGGAAAACAGTTTTTGCCACACTTTTTTAGGCGCACATGATTAATATTTGTTATCTCAGTGCTCTAATAAATATATTTGAGCGATTTGAAACAAAAACAATTTTGAAAATTCTTTTTAAATGAGGATAGTATACTTCCCGGTTGGTTAGCAACTAGATATAGGTATTTACATTATTTTTTTAAATATACAACATAGGCTGATGTAAATTTAGATACCAAGTTCAGATAACAAATAAACAACACTATAAGTATACTTAACATAACTTGGAATCATTTTGCAATAATACCTGCTATTTTGTGTTTCGGGAAACTTTGATCAGATATTTTGTCGGGTAATCGCATGGTATACACATAATACGCACACACTAACTACTAACTAAAATTTAAACGTCTGTTTGGCTTACAAATGCATATGAAAGTATACGGTACTTACAACAAAAAATCTATTTATTTTTTTGGTCTGTCTGTTTGTTTTGGCTAATCTCCGGAATGACTGAATAGATTTTGTGGGGACTTTTACTGGGAGATAGCTGATGATATAGGGAGTAACTTAGGCTACTTTTAGTTTAGACTAGCTTCGCCCCACGGTGTTTTGTTGTAAATGTACAACATAAAGCGCGAGTAACAGTATTAATAAATATAAATCTTTTTTATTTTGCAAACAATCTGCCACAAACTGTGAGCTAAGTCAGATACTTCGAGTTTTTCCTAACAAATGATTAAATAAATTGATGCAATGTGTCACTGTAACACCTATAATTTGGGAGTTGTTTCTGTTTGAACTAATTACCAATTAGCTTTTGATAAATTGTCGTTTGTTGTTATCAATCTAACAGAAAATAGGGCTTATGTTATGTGCCTATTTAAAAGCAAATTTAATCAAATCAAAGTTATTTGTTTCAATAATATCAAGTGTAGGCTGTGTAGGTATTTTTAAATTGTCAGAAGTAGATGTCCGTCATATTAATTTATTTGCCTTTGATATTTTAATGCTAAATAGGGAAAAAATTCAAGCAAATTAACCAACTGATAATAAAAAATATATTTGTTAATCGAACACTTTAAAAGAAAGCTTATAAGACTTGTGGCGGGCAAGTGTGCAGGTGATTGACAGATCAGGAAAAGGGCTTATTAAAAAAAAAGATGTGATTGTTATTTAGACTAGAGATAGGAGATTAATGTTGGTTTAAAATTAGTGGTCAAAATTGAAACTTCTAAAATGGGCAGCCTCTTTTTTTTTTTTTTTTGATAGGTTGGATGTTTCTTACAAGGTGGTAGGACGTCCTGGTGAATCCATTAACCAATAGCAGCTGAAACTCTAAAAAAAAATCGAATAAATGTTCTTGTCCAGATATTTTTCGTATACACGATTTTTTTCGGTTCAACTCGTTGAGAAATGAAATACCATGATAAAAAAAAAGTTAATAATGAAAATAAAAAAACGCGTATTTTAATTATTCTCGGTTCAGCTAGTTGAGAAATGAAATACCTTGATAGAAGAAAGTTAAAAATGAAAACAGAAAAACGCACCTCTAAAGTTCAAAATTCAATACGCCAATAATACATCGGTAGCTTAGGTATGAATAAAAATTCAAAGTTTAAAATTCATCCATTTTCAAATAATGAAATCGTGTGGGGAGTGTTCGGGTCCGATTCTGTCATCTAGAAGGGGATGAATCTCCACACTAAGAGATTTATTTCACACATTCTCTACCGCATGCCTCGAGGGTAAGGCAGTTGTCACAGTTACAGAGGAACTTATGAGTTGAATATGTCGTGTCGGTAGAAATAATTGTTATTTTAAGTTATGGTTCAGGTTTTTGAATGCATAAACGGCTTCATTTGAATATTGGTTTTAGCTATATTTCTTAACGATGAAAACGTCTTTAGAGGCATGTTGAATTTAGGTAACCAAAGAATTGCTTTATTCTCTAATAGCTCAAGAAAAAATAGAAAAATAAGAAAAATCTATAAAATATTGTTTCAGAAAAATCGCGATAAATTCACTACAAAGTCTCACTGCAAATCCATAGTATAATTTATGCATGAGGAATGGAAAGGCGTTTAAAAAAAAAAATTATTAAAACACAAAGTTAAATCTACAAGGTAAAACTATAACTTTTACTTTTATTTATACATGTAGTAAAGCTTTCCAACATCGATATACAAATGATATATTTCGGTTATAAATCGAACATTGTAGTCTTCAAAGACGGATCACACTTAAAGCTGCGATCAATCCGAGGCTTCAGTCAACGACTCACAACCAAAGGCATTCTGTTATCCTGAGACGTAACGTACACAAGTGGTAAAGGGAGAGGGATATTCTCAACGTTGTAGAAGCATCAATAACAAATACGATTGAAGTTCGACACAGAACCTGTTGGAATACCTCAAGAATTCTTGGGTTAAATCGGAACTATTCGTACAAATAAATCCATATTTATTAGTGCTTGATCAAATTAGATCAAATTGAATGTGCCATAAAGCATTTGCCAGAAGCATCTCAATAAGCCGCCATAATGGGGGTCACGATGCTGCATTTATAAATTCTTTGCATTCGCAGTATTAACAGGCTCATATTTATAAAAAAGCTTTGTCACAGAATCCAATGATTTTTTCTTACAGATATTCAGAGACATAATTTATACATTCGTTAAACCTGAGTATGTCATGCTAAAGTCGTAAGCCTTGGGCATCTTCGTTGCATCACATCAGTAAATAATCGGATATTGTGCAAATTTATTTCATACAGATCAAGTATGAAGCTGAAAGTTAGCTTTCACTGTGTATAGCCTTAACTCAACAGGGGCAAGTGGTACTCTGGTCTCACTTGATAAGTTATGTTTTGCGCCTTTCTGCTACGCTTTTGTTATTCACAGTTTTACTCGGCTATTGCATGATTGTGATAGTAAATTGTTTTGCATAAAGTTTCCATTTTGTACCTTTATTATCTTTTTTTTTGCAATTTGTTGAATATTAAGCGAATAGTTTCTATTAATTAAAATATTTATGTAACATCGTGTTTATTAAATGAGTACCATTGTCGAAAGTAGCTTTAAGAAGTAAATTATGTATATTAGAATAGACACATGGCTATGTGTGTGTGTTTCATGACGGAAACTGGTTAACATATACATAATATACATTGTGTTAACGTATATTAATTACTAGCTGACCCGGCGAACTTCGTACCGCCATATTTACATATCTGTCTCAGCGACCCGTCGGGGACAAAAAAAAAGACTATTCCCGTTATCTTTTAATTTTTCTTGTACTTAAACCTTATCCTAACAACAACGAACACATAAAAAATAGAATTATTTCATTTGGTGCAGCCAATCGAAAGTTATGCACGTACATACATTTCAGCGATTCATTTTTATATATAGATGTTAAAAAAATGTTTTAGGCCGTACTCTATTAAATTGTATATGTATCTGAGCATTCGCAACAACGTAGTGAACGTTTTCTTAAATATCAAGCCTGTGACAAAAACAATTCGAAATAAAGAAGTAGTGCCTAAATTTGTCAGTTAAAACATAATTTTATGTTACAGAAATGTTCGTTAAATAAATCTTTTCAAGGTCCAACTTCCATGCTTAGAACATAGGTATGAAGTAAGTAATTTTTTACTTTTACATTTTAGTAGTAGTAGTAGTATCTTACAAAAAAATTAGAGTTGCTATTTAAAAGGGAGATGAATTATTGCAGTAAATCTGTAATTTCGTTGTTAAAGAATATAATATTTTATGTTTTCATTAGTTCATGAATTAAATAATATTAAAATTTACGAAATTTGTGAAGAGAATAAATAAATAAATAAAAAACTACAATTGTTTAGCGCTCCACTTCACACGAACTTACAAAAAAAAAAAAGAGTCAGAAGTTAAAGGGCGTTGTGTTACCACTTAAAAACATGAAAGTACTAGCTTTTGCGCGCGACTCCGCCATCATGTATGTCTGTTATTGCGTTTAAAATAAGCCCATGTCCTTTCTCGGGAATCAAAGTATCTCCATGCTTAATTTCGTTAAAATCGGTTTAGCAGTGTAGATGTATTAGGCAGGCGAACAGAGTTACTTTCGAATTTGTAATATTAGTATTAATTACTTGTACATAAGTGCCTGTACAATAAAAAAATCTCCGAATGTATCTAGAACATTAAATAAAAAGAAATAACGACAATTCATAATTGAAAAGAATAAAAACTTTTTTTTAGGTTCCAATATACATATAATTTCCATGCATGTGATGTTACAAGCAAAACAAAACTAACCATGATACATAGCGCAAGTAGCGAGTGCAATATAGTGTATTGCAACATTTACGACACTGTGTTTGGTAGCTTATTGCGTTCGTAATGCTTGTTAGGATGTTAATGTGTGGTGTAATTTATAAGCGAACGTGCGAAAGAAAAGATGGATTTGTTGTAAGACTTACTGGCTTTAGACTGTGGCACAAAAATTGGAATATGTTTAGTTTATGGACAGCTAAAACTTATAATATCCTTAAAGTGATGGATAAAGAATACGAAGTACCACCACAGTGGGTCCTAAAAGACGACTAAGTAAGCAAACTACGCAGAAACATCACTGTAAAGACAAGGAAACCTTGGAAGAAACCGTATACCAATCCGTCAAGCCAGCTTGGTATAGTTAGATGATAATGATGAAAAGTAATAAACAAATCGACTTGTTTCACTTTCTAATAGTGCTGGAAGATATTTACTGGCTCTTCTATATAAATCTTAAAATATGACCACATCGCAATCTTAACCATACGAAAGCCACGCTTAAGCACAAATGGTCTGACTTGATCAAAGTGATACCAAACTGACCTTAAGTTAAAGAAGGGGACTTTATCTGATACACTACCTACATAATTGTTAACTTAGTAAAATTAGTTACTTAATTAAGTATATGGCACTACAAAGGATTGTTTCGAATTCAGTTCGATTCATTCACTTCAGTTCAATCACCGTGTTGCAGTTCCGATGCCAGTCGCTCTGTGGAGAAACTGATATTTAGGTAAAACCGGTTGAACTAATTGCCGACCCTAAATAATTTCGGAAATACTTAAAGCTAACAAGATTACAAAAAATTGTTTTTATCCAAATATAATGGTTGGTTCAACTATAATGAAAATAATGGTTCCCATTATAAGTAAATACAAACACGAACAAATAGTGTCTTGTAAAACAGCCGAACTACTCTCGCTACCGTCTAAGTCTTGAAATTGTCAATAGGATATCCCAAGGCAGCAATAGAACACAATGCCGCCGGTTCACATCGCAGTTTCCTCCATTTGTTGCCCTCTGCAGTTGTCGCAACGAGAACCGATCTATCGTCTTTAATGTATGAACAAATTGCGATCTCTGCTTAGTGGAGCGTTGTAATATTACACTTTTTGTTACTTATCAATACAATTTAAATGTAACTTATTTAAAATTTGATGCCTAACTTGTTAACAAGCCGACATAATATTCAGACGATTTGTAAGTAGTCATTTTTATAAAAAAATATACCGTATAATTAGCATTAACTATAATCAAATCAAATCAAAATCATTTATTCATCTAAGACACCAAGCGACACTCATGAACGTCAAATTGAAGCTATAGTTAAAAATCAACGCCACAGCATGTGCTGTATTGTCGAGGTATATTAGGCGAAAACACCAAAAATCTACTGCCTGCCTGTGTCGATCCATAACTTCCAGTTTCCAAAATGCGTAGAGCTCTTGAGAAGAATACTGGCAAAGAAACGCATGGCTACTCTTTTTCAAAATCTGATTTTTAGATTATAATATTATAAATTCAACAATAACTCTGTTCAATGAAATTTGACATAGACACTTGGATTCTCGACGAAGCACAAGATGAGGCACGCTGATTTCAGCACGAACGGACCGGCTCGGCTCGAGGTAGGCTCCGGGGTAGTACTACCCTCTCACAAAATACCAACCTAAAATGACAGAATTCGTGCTGTCGTGTTTCATGTGAGGCGAGGTGAGGGCAACAGCGGAGGCTCAATAATCCAGACGTATCTCAATACGTCGCCATAGTGTGGGTCACCGTGCTGTATTGTGAGAATGGTGACCACCACTCTTCAATTCTGCTTATGCTTTTCATCAGTCAGAGTAGAGTTACTTTAGCGCCTGCCAAAGTGTAAGCGTAAAAGTATGGATCATACATAAAAAAAGACAAATGCTACTTTTTACCGCGATTGCCACTAGTTTTACGTATCAATTAATGTCTATGACATTAAAGTGGTAGCTACATCCATTATTTTTAATTTTTCCTAAATAAAGATTGATCTCAAACATTTCACGAATTAAAATATAATAATTTATCAGTTTGACACAGTCCGCGCGGGCGGAAATCGTAATTCTGAATGAAAGACATAGCTATTTGGCTGCAAATGGACCTGACGTTCAGTCCACAAAGTAAGCGATTTTACACCAACGAACTAACTTCCCTTATAGTTTTGCTTTTCATCTTTCCCTCGTTAGTGCTGGAATTCTTTCTTAGTTAAGGAAGTACTAATTATGTAGTAAAAGCAAAATCTTTATTTTGCTTGAACAACTTATAAAGTAAACTCTCATTTTGAAGGTTCTTTGTATACTTTCATTCATTCTATTGTTAAGCTACTAATGTTATAAAAGTGAAGTTTCAAAATCAGAAACTTCTGGAAAAATACTCTTAGTTTTGGATAGTTGATTGGCTGTATAATATTATGGGAGCAGAGTATCAATGAAAAGCGTTGCATGAAACGGGCAAAACTTTTGCGAGATGTAAACAAAGTTGTATATGTCAGCTGATGGTTTATATTACTATTACAAATTACTAAAACAAGTAATATTAAAGTAATTTACAGATATGTAGTCATTTTGAGCAGAAAAAGCATTGAACAGACTTCTTTCATCTCAATTATTAAATTACCCACCTCAGGAGATAGAAGACAGGAAAAATCATGACTGCTTTTTGAAAGGTAGTAGAGCCACGCTGATTTCAGCACAAACGGGCCGGCTCGTCCGGGGCGGTACTACCCTCGCACAGAAAATCAACGTAAAATGACAGCATTCGTGTTGTCGTGTTTCGTTGGTGAGTGCGAGATCGGAGGCCCAATGATGCAGAAGCATCACTAGGCCGCCATAGTGTGGGTCACCATGCTGCATTGTTGCATTCGCAATGAGTATGGTGCCCCCCACTCTTGGATTCTGCTTATGCTTTCCATCGGGCAGACTACAGTCATTTTGGCAGGCCCATACATTTAAAAAAACATTAGAAAGTTCTGACTCAAGTAATATTTAAGAATCCATTAAAACCTGCTTTTAAGTTTGTTGTTATGTGTTCTTCTTCTAATGTATTGGATGAAAACTGCAGGTGCTTTTAGTTAACCTCAAAGTTACAGATTTTAGTTCTTTATTCACCAACTGAGGATGATTATTTCACTTCTTTTCTTGAGTCCGAGTTCCGTCTGAGTGAATAAAGTCATAAAATAAATACAGTCTCTTTGCTCATAACAAAAGAACTACACAGTTTTAAATTCCTCTTAGCTCTAATATCCTCGAAGTGAACTCCACTGCATTAGGTCCCAACATAAAGAAGCTTTTACCATTCCCAGGTATTTTTGACGTCAATTTCATGACTTAAGTGGTTTATGTTGTAATGATTTCAAAGGAGACTTTTTTAAGTAACTTATTGCTCGCTGCAAATTTACCTATGTTATGAAGTATGAATTGATTTATCTCACCATAGAATACCATATCAATGAATTCATTAACTTTATATCAATTATGTCAATGTTTTAGAACAATACTTTAAGAACTAATCATTTTCTTCAATACATAATCGAACATATTATACAATATATTTATAAAGTTATACTGAAATGGAATAAACAGAAATTCCCGGGCACCGACAGCGAGTTTGTCTACGATTTTTATTCTAAAATCAGAGTAGCAATCAAGAAATTTTCCAAGCAACACACGCATAAAGTTTGAAACTCTAAATTGATTTTCATTATAACTATATCACGTGAACAAACGATACATTTCAACTTATCGTAGTTCATTAAATGTAAATAATATCATAATCTCTCTCTAAATCCGGTTTGAACTGTACCCGTCGTTCATATAACCAGAAACAACTGGATAATTGTAAATGAAACAACTGACATCTGACTCTTGAAATCCAGACAGTTAATAACGATAATGTACAGTTAAAACCAGTTTTATTCCGATATCTGAGAGTCAAAGGTGTTTAAGATAGCACTGTACGTTCTTGCACTTTTGATACTCAATATGGAAAAGCTGTTAGAACCAGAATAATTTTTCATAATATGTATAAATCGCAATATTATTGCTCAGTCTTGGTAATAAATAACGTATATCTGCAATATTCTATAATATTTATTCCATTTTATTTACTTCGGATTATTAAATTTATAAAAATAGTAGCTGACCTGCGCAACCTCGTTTGCGTCCAAACTACCATCCCCCGTTATATCCCCAAAAGGGGGTTGATTTCTAAAGTCACATTATTAGTGCACGTCCACACCATCATACATTTTAAATTTCAAGTCTCTTACTTCAAAAACATAGGACTTTCATAAAAACTTCCAATTCCCGTTTTACCCCCTTGGGAGTGGAGTTTCGTAAAATCCGTTATTAGCGGATGTCTACACCCTATAAGGAACCTACCTGCTAAATTTCAAGTTTGTAGGTGTTATAATTTCTGAGATTTCGTGATTAATAGGTGAGTGGTATTTCCCTTTTATATATATATAGATTAGGACTCTGACATCTAACGTGACAACACCTTTGTCTTAAGGCCGGTATTCACTTTGATTAGTGCGAGCAACTCCTCCACTTTTCGGTTTCAAGACAGTTTAATTTTTTCCTTGGACTTTCCGAGTGTCATAAGTGGATGTATTCATTTCGTAAGCCACTGTTGTTGATCTTGGTCTACAGGCGTTACAGTGGTGGGCGTGTGGAAGGGACTAGTCTCCCCCAAAAATCAGCTTAGACGTTTTTATAAATATATGTTATGTTTACATAAATGCGAGGCAGTTATATGGTGTCATAGTGTAGTCATTATTATTTCAAAAGACCGAAAACTTCTTCAGACTCTAAATAGTACACATTACACATCCATGCTCGCATCACTTTAAAATTTTTATTTCAATGCACTTTATCATACTAGGCTATAAATTTTATATTAAAATTCCCAATGCATCAATAAATTTTACGATCTTCCATTTTAAAAGTCTCTATAAAGTGATTTTTACTCTACCACTGTGACAAAAAATCGTTGTTCGTTTCATAACAAGCTATTATCACCCGTGGAAGAACCAGGCTTCGGCATGAATGGGCCGGCTCGACCGGAGTGATACCACGGCCTCACAGAAAACCGGTCTGAAACAGCGCTTGTGCTGTGTTTCACCGAGTGATTGTGGATACCGGAGGCCTATATACCAACCCCTCAACCCCATCCCCCAAAGGCCCGCAACGCACTTGTGACGCCTCTGGTGTTGTCCAGTGGGTGTCCATGGGCGGCACCAATCGCTTACCATCAGGCCATACGTCTGCTCGTTTGCCCCCTATTCCATAAAAAAATGCCCAAATCAAAATATGTAAACGTAGGTCTCACTATTCACTAAAAGACACGAAATTTAAGTACTATTTATTCTATGGTACTTGGATGACCAGAATCTTTTTTTGGTTAATTTTATAAAAATGAATCCTAGCTAGATTGATTTATCCTCTGAACTCCCCTGCATACTAAAATCCATGAAAATCTTTAGAGCCATTTCCGAAATTAAGATTATATTTATATAAAAGTTTGTTATATTAACTCATCTTTTGTACTGTTTTGCTTTGTGTATATAATAAAGATAAATAAAGGATTACTTTAGAGAAACTTTTATTAAAGATTTACTAATATTTTGTAATTTAATGAAAGCGTTGCCACAACTATTGGATTCTCCTAATGCTCTGTATCAGGCAGAGTAGAGTAATTTTGGTAGACTAATATACAAGAAAAAACGATTATTTAATTGTAAATTTTGTTACTGTTTTTTTTTCCACTGTTCCATGCATTATTCCCATACAACTATGTAGGTATAAATATTAAGTTGGTTTGTATACGCCTCAAGAACTTTAAAAGCTCCGCACCGTTTGCTTTCGAAGTTTGACACGACATGCCGCTTCCTGCTCCAAATATTGTTTTTTTTTTTCGTGTCAGTTTTTGGTTCTATTTATCATTGCATTAATGACAACTGTAATGAGCCAGAGCGAAGCCATTTCTTTTTAATTTTATCTTTAAAAGGAAGTAAATATTAGCTTTCGTGGCACTAAAACCGTAAAATCATTTTTGTTGCGAGCTTAACTTCCTAGGTAGAACTTTCTCTAAAAATTGATGAAATTCACAAAGAATTACCTAAAGCCTTTATTCAAATAATGTGATTACAAAAATACAAAGAGCAGTATTATGTTCAAACTAAGTTGGGTTTTCCACGTAGTTAGGCACTAATAAGTTTATTGTCGCCACTCGACTGCACTTAATATGTGGAAAGGGTGCATATCAAATGAGTTGTATACCCTTATCTTTGCTAAACATTCAGTAGGCAGGAACTTGTTAGCGGGAAAGGGTTGATGTCATTATCGTCTTTGTTTCATTCGGAAAGTCTAAGAGGTTATATCGGGCTTGTGATCAGAGAACCGTAGATACTATGATCGCGATGACATTGTAAAAGAATGACAATCTGAAAATGAACTATTGCTGATAATATTTATGGTTCATATTTAATTTATATGTTCATTGTTCAGTCGCTCTGGTGAATAATTTATATTCAGATAAAACTGGTTGAACTAGTAGCTGACCTCAAATAATCTTGGGAATAATATAGCTAGGAAGAAGACGTATTATTACGTACCAAACCTAACTAAACCACCCACCGATTAAGTTTATAACTAAACACTGCATTGTTAGTCAAGTTTACACACACTTTGTAGAATACGATACTTACTGTCATATTGGTATCAGATGCTATAAGCGTGAACATTCAATATTTATTTTCTGATTCGTATGAGTAATGTATCCTATATCGCAGGCTTTTATAAACATTCATGTTACGGGCACAAGGAATCCCGATTTAGAATAACAATTTGTGGATCACACAACTTTTTATCTTTGATACCAATGGAACCCATAAAACTCAGTGCTATAAAAAGAGTATTGTTGGAAACGCAATTATATTAAACAATGTAATGTCTAGTTGAATTTGACGTTCCAAGTATTGTGATCTCCCTTACTCTCTTCCAACTTGTCGTCCATTGAGTATGGCGTGTCCGTGCTAATTACTAAATTATATGGCTCGGAATTAAAGTAATCCGGTGTTTTTTCCTTAAACACCGGATTAAGTCGGAGAATCTGAAACTAAAAATCCCTGGCCATTCTACTAAATTTCTCGATCACTCCTTTTGTGTCCAAGCAGTTCGGTTGTGGAATGCCCTACCAGTCGCAATAAGACGTGCACAAACACTAACTGCTTTCAAGAGATTGATAAAGGAAACTACCTAGGAGATATCAATGTCTCTTAACCAGCTATTTCTTTTTAGTCGGTCAATTGGGTCACACTACCACATTTAAGTATGTAATTAACTTTATATTTAACTTATTCCTTGTTTGTATTTATTTCATAAACCACACTATGTATTACTATAACGGTATATGATAATCTTTACTAATTT
This sequence comes from Diaphora mendica, assembly GCA_949125395.1. Taxonomy (NCBI): domain Eukaryota; kingdom Metazoa; phylum Arthropoda; class Insecta; order Lepidoptera; family Erebidae; genus Diaphora; species Diaphora mendica. The sequence continues at coordinate 18,476,972 of OX421313.1, read as the reverse complement.
TTTTTTCTCTTTACCTAGATTTACACCAGACACTACCCCATACTTTCTCATAATCATGTTTTTCTCACCATCCAAGGGTTGCCTGTAAGAGATTGCCTCCGGGCGATAAGGCCGCCAATTGTACTTCTCTAATTTTATGTTAAACTTGGAATGAATCGGGTGTACAATAAATAGATTTATTGTTATTATTATTATAAACCCTTCAAGTGCAATAACAAGCTACAGCTAACTCGGGCAGTCATTTTATGTTCTTAGTATTGTTTGTGACTGATTTAGAAGTATTTCATTGGAAAATCAGCGAAGGAAATGATTTCGGTAGATCCTAATGTTTTTTTCTTTCCTAAAACGTGAACAACTTCAACTTTTTATCAAATCAGCTTTCTGCCAATGTGACACGATCGTCTGTTTAAAATAGTGATAAATCTACAGTAACTCAAAGTGCGAAAGGGAATTGAAAACGGTGTTCTTTAATACATGATGAGAAAAGTAGTCGAAGAACCAAATGAAATATTAGGTATTTTCAAGCCATATATTTATAAAAAAACAAACTCAAGAGTACACTAAGAAGTAATCTCAGCTTTGACAGATTTGGCAGCATAACCACGTGACTCATACTTTAATAATTGTATTCAGTAATAGATTAACTAAATAACCAACGGTCTAAGCATAGGCAAACAGACGAAATACATCCTTTATCTTGTCTGGTAATACGATTACGTAGATTGCCAGCAATACTAATTGAGACCCTTCGCCATACATTTACTTCATTAAGATCCTCGACAGGGACATACCGACAATTACTTTCCTCCTCTCATTTACAACCATCCCTCATAATTAGTTGACGAACCGGTTTGATGAACTTACTTCCCTGAACCCTTTTTCTAGTTGAAATCTTAAAATAAATTAGTGGACAAGGAATGCTTTTAATGTAGATATTTATTCTTTACCATTGCAGTTTTGTTTTGTAAGGCGCACATTTCTTTAGCTAGATTATTATTGTACTTTAACCTTAGCTATTAATTCGAATAACAACTAGTTTGGATAGTTTTTGTAACCTTACTGTTCTCATTTTTTTTTCATTTTTTTTTAAAAAGACAACTCCCGCACTAGGAATAAATCCTGTGTCGCGGGGTACTATACAAACATACATGTAACGGAACAAATAACACCCAGACTCAGAACAACAATTAGTGGATCACACAAAGTGTTGTCCTACGTGGGCTTTGAACCCACGACACTTGGCGAAGTAGGAAACGGCGTGGTGACCATTAAACCACTAGGCCAAACGTGCAGTCAAATGCATTATACAATATACTACTCTTAATATTCTTAAAGGTTAATCGAGACAAAAAAAAACATATAAAAATAAGAATTGAAATAATGGAACGAAATTCAAAGTATTTAAAACATTACAATAATATTTTAAGAAAAATAATCAAGACAAAGATCTTACAATACGAAAAGTCCTAATAAGCTAGTACTTGAATAGAAGCCAAGAACGGCAATGTACCATAAATAATTGAATTGTATTAAGAATCTTCCATTGTCTGAGTATAAGGGTTCTTAAAACTAGCTCTGAAATTTTATTTTTGTCTAATAAGCTTTGTGAAAAGTTAATAAGCTTGTATTTAAGCTTAATATACTAAACTTAGACAAATAATATCTAACTTAATGTAGTTAGTACTCGGGTTTTGGTATAATAATTATTTATGTAATCCGTAACAGGGCTAGATATTTATTTCTTTAAAAGAAAGTAAATAAATAAGAGTGTGTTGCAAAAATATCATAACCGTTTTAACTAAATTAATTTAATTTTCTTTTTATACTAGCTGACCCGTGCCCACTTCGTTGGGCGGTAAACATTTTTTTCTCCGACTTACTTTGCAAATTCAGCTACCATGAAAAAGTCTTTACACTTTTCGGGTTATTATATAGCCTATGTCACTCCCAAATAGCGTAGCCTTCTATTGGTAAAAGAATTTTCAAAATCGGTTCAGTAGATCCCGAGATTATCCCTTACAATTTAACAAATATACAAACACACAAACTTTACCTCTTTATTTAATAGTGTAGAAGTGTAGATGTCAATTTGCCCTTCCAATTTGAAGAAAATACACATTATTCCAATCCTTGTAATGCGCAAGAGCAGAGCTATCATCATCGTGATTATCAATATATTGCAGACAACTGATGGAAATAGGTCTCTTCCATTGCATGCCACTCTGATCGACTTTGGGCTTCTTGCATTCAGCTCCTGCTAACCATGTTGCGCAAGTCGTCCTGGCTTGTACGCGTCCTACACGACTTTTGCCGAAACGCGGTCCACACTCTAAGCTATACTTAAGTTAAAATGATGTTCTCCGCCGATTACGATTATACGATACGATTACGGCCACGGCGGCCAGTCTCAACGGACACCAGCCAACTACGCAGGAGATATTATAGTGCACAATTTGTGCGCAAACACAGGTGCACTCTCTGTACCCTCACTCTCATAATTCGATGGGACGGTTAACCGACACGATCAGGGATATATCAGCTGCAGGTACGACAGCTTTACGTGTTCTCCGAGGCACGGGGGCAAAATATCGACGAGATTAGGATTATATACTTACTTGTATCTCGACTAATTGTTTGCGGGTCGGACATGGCCGAGTTACTATTCTTTTCTTTTTTGCTAAATTCAATCTTTATCCCTAAAGGAATAATAGTGAGAAGAATATTAAATTTTAATATTTTGACCATTGGAAATATTTCCTCATGTTGAAAAAAAAATAGTATCTTAGGCATTCGGAAAGGAAAAGGTAAGAAAGAACTGAAGGTCAAATCATTGTCGTAACTAGAGGGAGTGTCAGCGGTAATTCAGTCAAAGGTACAGACCCTGAATTCTACCCAGACCCCATACATCTAACTAGTTTCAAAAATTCGGATAGGGCGCCATTACAGAAAAGAGTACCGTGTACATAAAAAGCTAGTAACGAAACTGCAACTAATCAAACTTTTCACGTCTTGAAAAGGTAACTTGAACTCCGCTATCCTTACAGTTACCAATATTAGTTCATATCACCAGTATTTGCAGCCGACCATACCTGATAGGATTAGGTACATGTCTTCCCTAAGCCCACACTTACTCTGATTATGTTTGTTCAAAGCAAACCCGAACTTACACAACAACATTACAGTAGTATACATTCTTGTAAACACGTGTTCTACATACAGGAAAGCTCGGGCATCTTACACCATTTTCATCTTACATCAGTTTCCGTTTATTATGTGTACGTATATTTGCGATAATTCAGCTATTTCGTCGAGTCATTCATTGTTAGGCTGCTAGCCTACATCATAAGGTTCTTTATCGTAGCTATAACTATGTATCTGTCATTTTTGTTGTGATGAGGGTTTTGAGCAGAAATTTCAAATGTCCTATTTATATTACTCAGATGATAAATAAACACAAAACTTAATAATAACAATAAAAAGTGTGCCTTGGACGTGGCTGTCAAAACTCGCTTTTAAACTGTCCTAGCCATACTTTTCATAAAAATTTAAATAGATAGTACGATAGTTAATACTATTGATTAGAAATTCTTCTGAAAATAATATAATACCTCTGAAAAAGACATTTGACTTCGCACATTGGTGTAGTTTAGGTCCGTGTTTCTATATTCCCTTGTAGCCTTTGGGAATGTAATTCATAGCTTTTTCATCTCTCGGTGTATTGCTGGCTTTATATATCGTAATACTGTTTTTATATAGTAAATACATGGGCATTGCTAGTAGATATTTTTGTTGCGTAGTTAGCACTTAGTTACTTAGCAAGTTTTGCACACACAGATTGATTAATGGTGTGTTAGTAGAAATATAAGAAATAAAGCTATAGGAAAAACTGTTTTGGATTAGAATTAAAAGCAAATAGTGTGTAAATACGAATAATGATACGTGTTTAGTTTGTATCCATTTAAATAAAGAATGCTACTAACTCTACATGAATGTCAAGAATTAGTTTAAATTGAGATAATTATTTTGTCTTTAAAACTTCATGCACAAAGTGTACACTGTGTGGCTTAATGCTTTAGCAGTTTATTTAACAGTGGTGTAGAAATGCATAATTAGGTGTATTTTACTTTAGATGAGATTTCCAAAATTAAAAAAATATCGTCTTTCAAAGAGTAGAGTATATTATGTAGAGTATGTATAATACAGAACAAGAGTATATTAAAATCTCAATTTAATTAATTTTATTAATTTACTTTACTGAATGAAAATTTCTTTCTTCATGTGTTTTTAACACCAAAGCTACTCATGAATTTATCTTGCTACATTATATTTGTTCACCCAAAGATTGCCTAAACCTAAACAATTGCTTGTTAGCTATAAGGCCGCCATTAGTACATGATTGTTAAATTGATATATTCCCAAATGTAAACTGTATTAATTGGTGTACAATAAAGTTTATTCTATTCTTCATTGGCTATCTAGTATTGATCTACTGTTTAGCGATTCTGATTGCTAAGCCAGAGTTCGTGGGATTGATTCCTACCCAAGACAAATCTATTTGTAATCAACACGATTATTTTGTTACTAGCTGACCCGGCGAACTTCTTACCACCATATTTACATATCTGTTTCAGCTTCTCACAGGCAGTGTACAGTCGCGGACTAAAAAAAAGACTTTTCCCGTTATCTTTTATTTTTTTCTTTCTAGCAAAAAAAGAATAAAAGAAATCGGACTATGTGTTATTGAATTACAACTAAGTACATATTTTGACTTTCATCCCCTCTCTCCAAGAAACCGTGATGAATTGCGGGATAAAAAGTATCCTATGTCCTATCTCGTAGTATGAACTCAAATCATGCCAAGTTTCATTTGAATCCATTCAGTAGTTTCAGCGTGATGCGCGGTCAAGATACCGTTAGACAGAAAAAAATTACAGTTTTGGCTTCAGTATCAATTATAAAGAGCCCTCCAAAAAAAATTTCAAAATATCTTTAATGTTCAGAATTGGACCTGTTACATTTTATTATAAGTATAGATAGATGTGTCTGTTTATAATTTATCTATAAAATTTATTAGTGTTTATAATATTGAAGTAGGTATGTTCATCAACAGTCTGGTTGAAGTCACCGACTTTCAATAACTTTAGCACAGATACCGTATTCCTGTTATAAACACTAAATCAGAAGTTGGTGTGCCCTAGATAAAAGTTACGTAGAATAGCAAACCCAGCGGTCCCGCAATTCTTGGTGTTCAACATAATATCGCCAGCAGTGTGTTCGTATTCAAGACTCCACTTCAAGTTGGTGCGACCTCAACACTGGCGTCCCTCAAGGCGGAATTCTATCTCCTCTATTATTTTCTCTATTTATCAACCTCATAACTCAACACCTTCAGTGTGCGTATCACCTGTATGCCGATGATCTTCAGATTTATTCCCAGGAAAGAGTGGAAGACATATCACGAGCCATCGACAACATCAACAAGGATGTAGATTGCATAAACTCGTGGTCAATGAGGTTTGGATTGTTAATAAACCCCACTAAATGTCAGGCAATCGTAGTGGGCAGCAAAAATATGATGCGCAGAGTAGATATAATTTCACTCCCTCCAGTCGTCCTTGGAGCCCTGTGGTCAAGGACCTAGGACTGCTCATCGATTCAACGCTCGATTGGCGAGCTCAAGTGACCCATGTGAGTCAAAAAGTGACGGGACACATGCGAACTCTATACCGTCTAAAAAATTTTCTGCCTCCCAAAACAAAAACCTCACTCATGCAAACCTTAATTATTCCTATAATTGACTATGGTGATGTGTGTTATTTCGACCTGAATGCAGACCTCCTTAATAAACTAGACCGTCTTCTCAATAACTGCATTCGATTTGTATTTAATCTTCGAAAGTATGATCACGTATCTGCTTTGCGTTCCCAATTACAATGGTTACCCATTCGTCAACGTCGTAATCAGCGAGCGCTGACCTCTCTCTTTTCATTTCTCAATTCCCCATTCTCACCCACTTATTTTGACCCCGATTTGCGATTCCTGTCCTCTAACCACGACAGAAATCTACGTTCTACGAATAATCTGCTTCTCCTGTGTCCTTCTCACAACACCGATATCGTTAACGCCTCGTTCTTCGTCCAAGCAGTGCTGCTATGGAATGCGCTCCCACTCGAAATCAGGATGTCCACTAACCGTTACACATTTAAAAAGAGCGTGCATAATCACCTTCTACAGATGGCAAAATAACTTATTCGACAGTACTCCTCCTTATAGTCTGCTTTCTACAGTGTACGAATATAAAGAATATGTATTATGTATTTATGTATTGTGTATGTATGTATATATTTATAAGCATTTTTATTTTGGTTAGTTCATGTTAATGGCATCGATACCTGTTCCTGATTACAGCTGTAACCTCGATGCACCTACCTTACCAGATCTCTACACCCCCCAAAGGTTGACTGGTAGAGAATGCCCTGGGCATTAAGTCCCCCGATGTACACAAGTGCATAAAGTTGTAAAATAAATAAATAAATAATATTGTAACGCGATATTTTTATGCAAAAGCTCAATAAGTGTTAAACTTTCATTGCTCTGTTACTAATGCTCTTTATGCATATTCTTAGTAAACGCCCTTCATGGCACTTTAAGCTGCATTACTATTTTAGATATGAGCCTCTACACGTCATGTGTCCGGTCAAGTTGAAAATACATCATCCGACAAGAACATAGAAAGAAATCTAAAACCGGCTACTTTTTAGGGTTTCGTGCCAAAGGCAAAAAACGGAACCCTTATAGATTCGTCATGTCTGTCTGTCTGTCTGTCCGTCCGTATGTCACAGCCACTTTTATCCGAAACTATTAGACCTATAATGTTGAAACTTGGTAAGTAGATGTATTCTGTGAACCGCTTTAAGATTTTTACACAAAAATAAAAAAAAACAATAAATTTTGGGGGTCCCCATACTTAGAACTGACACTCAAAAAATTTTTTTTGATAAAATCAATACGTGTGGGGTATCTATGGATAGGTCTTTGAAAATGATATTGAGGTTTCCAATATCATTTTTTTCTAAACTGAATAGGTTGCGCGAGAGACACTTCCAAAGTGGTAAAATGAGTGTCCCCCCTCCCTTTAACTTCTAAAATAAGAGAATGATAAATGTAAAAAAAATATATGATGTACATTACCATGTAAACTTCCAACGAAAATTGGTTTGAACGAAATCTAGTAAGTAGTTTTTTTTTAATACGTCATAAATCGTAAACTGCAATTTACCTTTCATTCAATCAACACAAATACAAAAATAAAATAAAAATTATATTATGTTACTTGCTGCCGCGGAACCCTTCATGGGCGAGTCCGACTCGCACTTGGCCGCTTTTTGACAAAAGTAGCCGGCTTTAGATTTCTTTGTTGTGTTTTTGTGTGATGTTTTGATCTTTTATTTGCTGCCTTAAATGAAGTTATTTAATGTAATAATAAACATTAATTTCGAGAAGTAGGAGACCGATATTCGATAGAGTCTATGGCAAAAGCGGTGAGTAACAGACACTAAAACTAAAAAAAAAAAATGCTCTAAAATTTTCGTTTAGTTTTGGCATAAGTATGTACATACAGGTTTAGTCGTAATCACGATAAATTATCCATCTGTGAAAGTATGAAAGTGAAAGTACAGACGCAAATCAACAAAATAGTTTCCTAATTGTAGTCAATGTATTTTTGAGCATATTTTATTATTGTTATAATATCTAAAGCAGTAAAAGGCACTGTGTAGATCCACAAAATATTTCTCGTATCCATTTAGTACTAGTATGCTTTTTAAACATAGTAAAAATAAATAAATAAATAAAATATTTCGGACATCTAACACACAACGCTGTCTAGTCCCAAGCTCAGTAGAGCTTGTTATGGGTACTAGACAACTGATATTAATAGATTAATATCTATACTTTTTTTTTGTAAATACATACATAGAAAACACCCAAACTCCGAAACAAACATTTTCAGATCATACAAACATTTGATCCGACCCGGGAATCGAACCCGAGACCTCAAGCACAATAAAATAATAATATTTGCGTTTTATTTGCTACAAGAAATATTATTAACGTCCATAGTTTCTGCTAAATAATTTAGCCCAAACGTAATTAACAAGATTATGCCAGAATAATATTTCGCACGTAGGTTAGCTTTATACAAATGAAGCAGGCGTCTAAACGACGTCAATGTGGCTCCAGGGAGGGCTAGCTCCGACTTAATTAATATACAACGTATAATAGACTAGGTACGTGCTGACCCTCCAAGGGAGGTTCAGAGGCTTTTAAAAAAATTGGTGGTGGTGTGTCTTTTACAGTTTTCAGTTAATACTAGAATCTATATGTAATATATATATATAAGTGAATCGCCGAAATGAATGTACGCGCATAACTTCCGATCGGGTGCCCCTTTTTTTTTAATGTGTTCCTTATTTTTAGGACAAAGTTTGTGTACAAGAAAAATTAAAAGATAACGGGAAAAGTTTTTTTTTCTGTCCGCGACTGTACACTGCCTGTGGGAAGCTGATACAGATGTGTATATATGGCGGTACGAAGTTGGCCGGGTCAGCTAGTAATCATATAAAGAAAGCGGTGGGTATTTATTAATAGAGTGGTCGACGTCTAATCATTTTGACTTTAAATTATACTTTTTTTATACTTACTATATTTTGCATCTTAGGAAGTTTATTTGCACTTTATAAGTGACAATAATCCTTGAGTTTGTTTCGTCCTTATTTCTAGTCTTAAGCCTAGTCCAGTTAGGCAAAAAAAGTTTAACGTGCAAAAATGTTCTTGTAATCTATTTTACAGAATAAATTATATGATTTTAATGAGTATGTAACACGCTCGCTATGACGGTGACTAGGACAGTTGAGAGATTGTGTTCAATTATGTAACCTCTGTGCACCTACCTTATAACATTTCTACATCACTCGAAGGTTGACTGGAAGAGAATTCCCTGGGCATTAAGTCCGCCGATGTACCTACAAATTTAGTACATAAAGTTTATAAATAAATAATGTCCATTTCTTCGATTTCAGTCAGATTGAGTGACAGGTTACGGATTTAGATTACGGAATACGGATACGGTTTGATCGTTCTGTTTCTTGGGAGTTTAGAAATTTCCATGAAAATCCATACATCCCTTTAATTATCTTTTGATAATAATGATATGCCTTGAGAATTTCCTGTTTGTTACTGGATTTAGAACAATTTAAAAACAATATTGAAACATTTTTTTTTTGTACCTGCCTGTTATAATAATAACTAGCGTCACTTAGTATCTCCGAACGCTTAAACATGGTGTTTTGTTATTATTTAGAGAACAACTCCCGCATTAGGAATATACGTCCTGTGTCACAGAGGACATTATAAACATTCATGAAACGGACACAAAGAACACCAAGAATCAGAACAACAATTTGTGGATCACACAAAGTGTTGTCCCGTGTAGGACGTGAACCTACAACACTTGGCGCAGTAGAAAGCGGCGTGGCGACCGCTTAAACTACCAGGCCAAACGTGCAGTCATATTTTGCTGTGTTTAACCATCTATATATATAAAAATGAATGTTTGTCTGTATGTCCTTTATATAATCGTCAACTATGCATCTGATCATGTCATAATCTTCAGCAAAAGTGTTGTACATGAGCCCACAAAGGTTTCTGAGTTGGTACGACCAATCTTTGATGGATGGCCGATATACACGCGGACGTAGCCGCGGGCAACAGCTAGTCATTGATAAAGTAGGATGTATGTTTTTGTTCGCCAAATCATTATTATACGAGAACTGTCATTTTCTCGCAGGTATGGCTATTTTAGGTACGAAAACTATTTTTATTTATGTTATCTTAAATTGTATAATTAAACAATGGAAAAATATTTATTAATCGTTTTGTTATTTACGTCACGAAGATGCTATCAAAGTTTCTGCTTCTATATTTAGATTAATTAACAACAACAGATTAAAAAAACTCGTAAAATTAAACTACTTCCCCCATTTTTAGTTTTATTTTATTTTGGAGACTAATTAATATTTCAATAGTTATGAAGAAATCCTATTCTGTGATATGTTATTACGAATCAATTTTAATGCATTTTTGAGGTAGGAACTTTTGGGATACTAACTTTTAAACTTTCGCGTTCCATGTTATAATAATTATTATTTTTACGGGAGTTAACGCGATCACTTATTTCAAGGTATTACATACCTCTGTTTTGTCTGAGGTTTCGACCAGGTTGCACTGGCCGTGGTCACAGGCTGACTGGCTCAGCGACGCACGCCCTCCGTCGTCGAATCCGTGAAGTAGAAGGTTCTTCATACACCCGCAGATTTTCGATATTATTGATAAAATTGTTTCGCCATGTACCGTCACATACCACACTAACAGGGTCCCTATTCTGTAAGCAAACCGATGTGCTCCTATTCTGGTGTTTATCCGACTGCGCAGAAAAGCGAGGTGGTATGTTTTTAACACTGGATTCCACGCTGTAGATAATTTAAAACCATCTTCCCGATTAAAAGTTTTATGCTTTTTATTTAATCTCAATCGCTTCACGTACAACTCTTGAATAAAAGTGACGTTCGGTGGAGAGGACTTGCGTGCGGTGAAATTCAATCCAGTGGTTGATGCCTGCATCGAGTGCATGTTCTGCAATCGCCGATTTGCTCGTCTGTCGGTTCTTCACAGCAGCAATATGCTCTTTGACCCTTTCAGCAATAGTCCGCTTCGTTTGGCCTATGTAGGAACTTCCGCAGCTGCAGTCTATTTTATAAACACCCGGAGTTTGTAGTGGCAATATATCCTTCGGTGTGCCGACGATGTTGTGAACCTTTATGCCTGGTGTGTATACTGTCGGAATGGAGTAATTCTTTAACACGGACCCGATCTTATCCGTAACTCCCTTGACATAAGGCATATAGGCTGGTTGCCTGTTCACTTCTGGATACTTGCGTCTTATTTTCGGTTGCTTCCGTCCTCCATTCACTTGATATCCGTTACCTTTGAGTACCTCCTGAACATGTTCTAGCTCCCGTTCTAAATGTTCAGGGTCACAGAGATCGTAAGCTCTGTTCTTGAGTGAAGTCATAACAGATTGCAAGTGCCGGGGGTGATGATGAGACGTGGCGTGTAGGTATCTATCCGTATGAGTAGGCTTACGGTACACACAGTGTGACAAAAACCCATCTGATCTCACGGTAACTTTAACATCCAAGAACGACAACGACCTATTCGTCTCCATTTCATATGTAAACCTTATTTTAGGGTGAATAGAGTTAAGATGTTAAGAGTTAAGAGTGTATATATTGATCTACTTCTTGTTTATTTCCTTTAACGATACTGAAGATGTCATCCACGTATCGCTTCCACAGCTTAACGGTATTCGGACCGAGACTTAGAGCCTTCTCTTCAAAATGTTCCATCCAGATGTTGGCAAGTACTGGGGCTACAGGACTTCCCATCGCGACACCATCAATCTGGAGGTAATGTTGACCTTGGAAATGAAAATAGTTGCCATCTAAAAAGTGTTCAAGTAGATCTATATAGTTGAACGGCAGTTCGTTGTCTCTCAGCAAGTCTTTTACACCGTTTAAGCACTCTTTTATTAGAACATTGGTGAAAAGCGACTCCACGTCAAAGCTCACCATGACGTAATCCGGTTCCAACGTGAGATCTTTTATGATTTGTATGAAGTGCCGTGAGTCTTTCACAAAAGACGGTGTTTTGCCTACAAGTGGTTGCAATACTGCAACGTGCTTTGCAAGATCGTAAGTAGGAGAAGCAATTTGACTTACAATGGGCCGCAGCGGCACGTCAGGCTTGTGTATCTTAGGCAGACCATATAATTTCGGTGGCTGGTGTCACTTTGGTTTGTACAGTCTGTTGTACTCGTCTTCTGGAAATAGGTCCTCATTATCCCGGATTAGAGATCGTATTTTACGCGTTACTCTGGCTGTAGGGTTGTATGTTACCGGTTTGTATACCTTATTATCACTCAACAGTTCGAGTATTTTATTTTGGTAATCAGTTGTATTCATCACTACGGTGGCGTTTCCCTGTTTTTTTTTTGTATGGGACTAATCCCGCCCACACGCCCACCACTGTAACTCCTGTACACCAGGATCAACAGCGGTGACCCACGAAAACACCGAGTTATGACACTCGGGAAGTCCCAGGAAAAATTTAACTGTCTTGGAACCCGCAACGAAATTAATCAGAAGAAAACTGGAAGAGTTGGAAATATAATAAGTCCACTTCCCTCCTTAGCAAAGCGGGAGACAAAATGGAGTCAAAATAGGCAGACGCCTTTTTCAAACCGGGAAGCACCACGGATAAAAAATATTATGAGTCCTAAGTGAGCTATATTTGATTTCTATAGTATGTATGGCAGAATCGCTTAAACGCACGGAAATTCACCGCAGTTGACACAAGATCCCCATAATATACGACCCCAGACGTCATTTGTAAGCTATTTAGCATCATGTTACGTTCATTGTACCAAAGACTACATTCCCAGAGGATATGATGAGCCGACTGTTCACAGCTAGAATCAGGTGTTGAGCATTGACAAAATGGTGAATCGACTAATTTAAATGAGTATAGTTTGCTCTTAAAGTTACCGTGGCCTGTAAGAAATTGAGCGACACAGTGATCTACCTCGAGCCATGTCCTTGACAACCTTTCGCGAACAGATGGAAAGAACTGGTAGAGGTGGCGCCCCTTAGATGATTCGTCCCATCGTTTCTGCCATTCATCCAAGAGGTCGTTATAGACATTGGATTTTTGTTGAAACAATCTTATGATTTTACCGCGGTCTCGTATGCCCAAAAAATCGCATTCCATGTTTTGTAGTGTGGAATAGTACATGGCTGCACGTCTTTGCACCTCGAGATCGACCGGAAGAACACCTGCCAACACCGGTAAAGCCTCAGTGCTAACCGTCCTATATGCCTTGCACAAGAAAATCAATGCAGGTCGTTGGCCTTGTAACAGTTTGCGACGGACAGCACCTACAGTCGCCCTATCTGCCCATACAGGAGCACCATAGCAAATAGAACCCAAATAAGTAGCTCCATATATGATCTTTAGTGTATTATATGACAGACCCCATGTCGCAGTTGATATCCTCGTCAGTGCAAAGAAACTCTTTTTAGACTTTTCATTAACTGTTCTAATATGTTCAATAAATGAAAAATTTCTTTCTAAAACCAATCCCAAATAACAAACCGAGGTTTTATTTTTAATAGTAACATTTTCAAATTTAATACACGGCGGTGATTTGAGGTTACCTTTCAGAAGTAGCTGGAAGGTTTTGTTTGGTGCAAACGTCAACCGATTACGCCCACCCCACCGAGATATTAAGTCCAAACATTCACTGGCCAGCCTCTCAAGCCCCGTTCTAGTATCCGACTCTATCAATAACAAACCGTCGTCCGCGTACGCATTCAGGGTACATCCGGACGGCACAGGCATTGCCAGAAAATCGTCGAAGCCTATGTTCCACAAGTATGGTCCTAGCACTGACCCTTGAGGACACCCCATCGTAAGCGCCTTCGACACAGAATGATGCCCAAGTCTCAATTTAGTAGTACCTTGTAAGAAGTACGAGGAGATAAGGGAATAAATATTTTTAAAGCAACCTCTTAATTTTAATTTTAGCAATAGCATGGGTCACCACGCATTGTCAAAGGCGCCAGATATATCTAAGAAGATGCCTAAAACGTATTGAAAACTTGACTCGGTGACAGTTTTCCTTACAGATATAACCGCATCAGTTGTCGATTTTCCCAACGTAAAGCCGAATTGTCTATCATGAAATTTAACTCCACCCGGTAGAAGTCGTGGTACTACAAGACGCTCTAAAAGCTTTCCCAGCGATGGCAACAGTGTTATGGGTCGATAGGATTTAGGATCGTCCGGCGGCTTATCGCCGCTTTTTGGTATTATTCGAATATTACCGCACCGCCAAACACTAGGAAATACTCCTTCCGCAATGCAACGTCTAAAAACTGTTAAAACCGTATCACCCGAAAGTTTACAAGCTTCTTTTATCATTTTGTTTGATATTTTATCGTCGCCCGAAGCCTTATTTAGTGGTAATGACCTAACAATACTGAGGAATTCGTCTGAAGATGGTAAGTCAGACATTGGAGACAATGGTGGTTCAATAGCCCACTGCCTAATTTGTCGGTGATAATCCGTGTCATCCTCCGGCCGATCGTCAGGCACAAGTGATTCTAAAAGATATTCTGTGGTTTGTTCTACTCCTGTAGTATAACTATTATTAATTTTGATGTTCTGTACGTATGCAAGGTCGAGTGATCTATTTGCTTTAAATTCATGATACAAAGGTGACCAGGGACCCTCTCTATCGAGTTTATCAACAAGTTTACGTATTAAATTTCCCTTTGATTTCTCCACAGCAGCTCTATAATGAGACCTGGCAACTCTAAGAGCAATAAGAGCATTATTGTAAATATCTCCTGTTACGTTACGCTTTTTAATGTCATTTAGTTTTTTACGAGCTTTCCGATAGATTCTACGTAATTCGACTAATTTATAATTCCACCAATCACACCTACGAGTGTTAGTGATAGATCCACGGCCGATACAAACATCAGCACAATATGTGAAAGTATCTGATAATATGTTTGCGCTTTCCTCAGCTGATAGACCACTGCGACTGAAGTCTTTGGCATGTACTGCAAAGAGTGAACCAAATAAAGCCCAATTTGCCCCTTTAGTTTTATACCTAAAATTGTAAGGAGTTCTTTGTGGATATTGTGCAACCATTGGTATGAATTCGTACACGATTAAGCGGTGATCACTACAGGATGCGTCCGGTAGAACACGCCATCCAGATATCGAGACGTCGCCGCGCGTAAGCGTCACGTCAATAGAAGACTCACCCATTGGGCTGCAAAAACTTGGTGGTGCATCAGGGGTATTGTGGATAGTAAGATTCATTTCCGCAATAAAATCTTCAACCGCACAGCGACGAGCCATTTCAGTTGCACGCAATTTGCCATACCATAAAGTAGAAGAAGCATTGACATCAGCGCCAATGATAATTTTGTGTCCTATGAGGGACCGCAAAACGAAACGTAAATGATGTAGATGAGGATCAATAGGATGTGAAAATTGAAAATAACAGCTCACTACGTAAACCCTACAGGTAGAGGATGAGAGGACGTTTCCCTTGTCGGCCTTAAGCACTAACATATCCTGGTTATCCCTAATAAAACAGAGGTATGTAATACCTTGAAATAAGTGATCGCGTTAATTCCCGTAAAAATAATAATTATTATAACTTTTGGGATGTTAGAGGATAATAATATCTGGCGATAACCGTATACAACGGCATCATCTTCCTAGCCTTTATTATTCCCAAGATTTGGGGTCGGCTACTAGTTTTTACACGGAGCGACTAGCATCGGACCTCTGCATCCCTGAGGGCGAACTGAATTCGATGATTGAACTAGTCGTCAGTATATTTGAGGGCACTGTCTTCCCAATAACGATTGCCATAGATGTTCATGACAACCGGGACCGACGGCTTAACGTGCTCTCCGAGGCACGGGCGGGAAACACCGCCAACTTCCATACTCCCGGCTGCTATTAAGAATTTCTTGTAAGAAAAGTCCAACAGCAGTCCGACCCGGGAATCGAACCCGAGACCTCTTGATCCGCAATCGCTTACACTTACCACTAGACCAACGAGGCAGTTAAACTATAATACCGGGACCGTATACAATGTAACATACTATACTTAATCTAGCTAAGGTAAGCATTTCTACGTAGTGACATAGAAAGTACTCTAACATCTGATCTTTCACTTCACAATGAAAGTTTTAGTGACCATTGTATTTATAAAAGTTCCCAAAATTAACCGTTGGACCGAGGTCTGTTTTTATCAAAGGTTCTTCTCTGTGATTTTAGTAGTGGCGCAGTGGTTTAAGCGGTCGCCTTGCCGTTTCCAACTTTACCTATTGTTATGAGTTCGATCCCCAGATGAGAAAACATTTTGTGTAATCCACACATTGCTATTCTAATTCTGCGTGTTCTTAGTGTAAGTTTCATAAATATTTGTGAAGTTCTCCGCGATACACAATATTTTTCTAGTTTGGTAGTGGTCTTTTTTAGAAAAGTTCGACCTTTTAAAATAAAGTTCTTTTTCAGAATATTTTCATTTAGTAATTAGTTTTTTCTATGACATAGGCTGCAAACGCACAGTTGAGTCATCTGATAGTAAGTGCCTACCGTCGCCCGTGATATCTCTCATTCAAGAGTCATAATAAAGTAAATTGACAGGATTACAGACACAAGCTGCATCCGGCTCAAGTGTCGCATATATTACATCACGGTACCAAGTACCATCACGGTTAAATTTTCCTTTAAAATGACGCGGGTCTCATAAGTTAATAATAAACAACTGTTGTCATCACAACAATATTTGTGTTAAACATAATAACAGTGTAAAAAATATGATGTAATCAATAAAAACTCTGCCTAACGCAATAATAATCGCCTACTGTTGAGACAAGTCGCTAAACTGATATCTTGTCACTTGAATTTTTTTAGAGAGATATTTTTATAACGCTACAGATAAATTGAAAGAGCTCATAATTTGTGTTGTCAAGGAATAGTGTAATGCACTGGGTGTACTTTTTTATGCAGTACCTTAATTTTAAAGTTGAAATTCCTGTGCATTTCTTTTTCATCAAAAGTATTCTCACATAAGACTACATCAAATTAAGGTAGAGAATTAATACTTAAAACTCTTTTTCAGATGACGAATTGGTGTTATAATCTTAGCTCGTATTTATTGCCTACTAGCTGACCCACGCAACGTCGTTTACGTTTCCTATTGCCCGTAGCGTAATAATTTTCCCCCATTTTTGTAACATTATTCATTGATGCGCCGCTCCTATTAGTCTTAGCGTGATGATATATGACCTATAGCCTTCCTCGATAAATGGGCTATCTAACACTGAAAGAATTGTTCAAATCGGACCAGCGGTTCCTGAGATTAGCGCGTTCAAACAAACAAACAAATTCTTCAGCTTTATATATTAGTATGGATTAGATGGGTAAAGTAAATAGGTAACAGTAATAATAATTAACTATCACCTCAAAGGCCGACTGCGCACTTCAGCAGACCTTAGGCGCCATGATCAGCCACACCATTGAGCGTAGAGGGCCTTCCCCTTCTGCTAGGGTAAAAGTAGCCTGATCGTTACCCTAAATATATTAGACGCTAGAAATATTAGGTGCAGCAAAATAATAAGAAATATATAAAACTATGAAAACAAATTTTTACTGCCTCGTAGGCGCAGTAGTAGCGTACGCGACTGCTGTGCGTGAGGTCTGGGGTTCAATTCCCGAGTTGGACCAATTAATGTTTGTTTAATCTGCAAATATTTGTTTCGGAGTTTGGGTGTTATCTATGTTTAATATGTATTTACAAAAAAATGTATTTCTATCAGTTATCTTATACCCACAATAAAAGCTTTGCTTAGTTTGGGACTAGATGTTCGAAAAGAAAAATTTTGATATGCACGTTTATAAGCCCATCTTTCATTGAGTTTATCTATCTTTCTATTCTGCTAAAAATATTTGTAGCACAATGACTTCACTTCAACAACTAATAATGTAAACAGCAATTTTTTGGGAGCATGTGGATGTAAAGTCACACTATTCCACACCTATTTTATTGAACATTAGAATACCTATACCTCATTATATTTACTTTGAGACTATCAAAGCAAAATTTTTACGATCCTTAGTAAACGATGTCCATGAAAAGGCTACAGGTGGGAATTCCTTCCACTTATGTATCACAATACCTATTCTCATATATGTATAAGTAAGTGTGCATTGGAACTTAGAAAGTTATCGTGTTTTGTAAGTAGGTACCTACATATACCTATAGAAATTCCATTTGCCCCGTTTGATGACGTACTTAATATTTTTTATGCAAAATAGTAGAATACCTTATTAATTTAAGAGGAAAAAGATATTTTACGAAATGTTTCGCTGTATTTCACCCCCTACCTCCCCCCCATCCCCAAAAGGCCGGCAACGCACTTGTGACGCTTCTGGTGTTGCAGGTGTCCATGGGCGGCGGTAATCGCTTACCATCAGGCGATACGTCTGCTCGTTTGCCCGCCTATTCCATAAAAAAAAGCTATCCGTTTTTAGGGGAGAGTCATGAATAAACCATTGAAAGGATCGGTAAGACCAAGGTGATAAGACCAAAGTGATATTCTGACCACCTGATTCTGCTCTAGGGACTCAACGTTTGGCAAGGCACTTGTAACTCTTGTTTTGCAGGGCTCAATGGCCCCTCAATCAGGCGACGCCTCTAGTCGTTTGACCTTCTTTCATCATCATCAACAGTATTTAATTCAGACGGCTAGACGGGTTGGTATAGGATTTATTTCAAGTTTTGCTTCTCTTTGAAAAGATGTTGTCCTACGTAGTTTGTCGCAAGGTACGACACACCCATAAAAAAACTTACGTAATGAAGCCATGTTTTGCCCTTTATTCTTCAGATATGAATCAATCTTGATATTTTCCACTCCAACAATACCCAGATAGCACCTGGTTACTAATATTGTACGTAGAAGTGTAAAAATAACACTGAAATAAATGTTTATTTAACAAAAATACTCAGAGTTGACCCCCGGATGGATGTATTCGTGCGTCAATATGATATACTTAAAAAACAAATGTCGCGTACTTATTGTTACCATCTAAATTAAACGTACCACACGCGTAGATGACGCCAAATGTTATCTACACCAGGAAATTGGTAGTTAACTGTCAGACTTATACTTTTTACACTTTTTACGCAAGAGAATAATGAAAGACGAAAACTATAACATGAACTGGTGGTCAGAGGATAGTTTTGATCATCATTTTCTTTTTATTTATTGTGTTTTGAGCACTTGATTGTTTAATAGAAAAAAGTGTTAATCCCTGCAATTTAACCATCCAATCCGACATGAGGTCATTGAGACAGTAACTGCATGACAATGATATCAATTATTATATTTGCGACGTATATTCGTTAATTGCGAACTTTGCAATGGATTTTTGTAATGAGCGAAGTAAATAGTAGGTAATACCTTCTTCTTCAATACGTTATGTTGGATCGTCATAAGATTTGCAAAACCTATTTTAGTGTAGGAATTATCATATTCGCCGTAAGAAGAGCTATTGTTTCTACATTTCTTTTAAAAAAGTGAAAAATATCTCCTAGAGTTTAAAATAGAAGATATAAGTATATAATTTATTATGTACCTACTGCGTTATTGTCTTAATTATATTGGACACAACAATAATTTGACTAAATTGGTATTTGCGTCATCAACGAGTATGAGATAAATATTATTGTGTAGTGTGCAAATGTGATTGTGCAGGCGTTCTTCTTGTATCGTTATTGCGTTGGTAGTTTTTAAATAAAAAAACATGTTTTTACAGAGCGGCAAGATGGCTAATAAACACGTCTCATCTAAAACTTGTCTGTTATGAGCTACAGAAGCGTAATTATGTAATAATATTTATAAGCTTAACAAACTCTCAGCACCTAATCGTTATTTTTTTGCTAACATGGTATAATCAATTAATCACGGTGATTTAATAATAATTATTTTTACGTGAATTAACGCGATCACTTATTTAAAGGTATTACATATCTCTGATTTGCCTGAAGTTTCGACCAGGTTGCACTGGCTGTGGTCACAGGCTGACTGTCAGCCTGTGACCACGGCCAGTGCAACCTTTTAATAAGTAAATCGCGGTAATTCCCTTAAAAATAATAATTATTATATCATGGAACACGAAAGTTTAAAAGTTAGTATCACGGTGATTCCCAGTGATTCGGTGGTGGAAGACGATCTATGAGCACCTATGCTCGAAGTGGGCGTAATCTAAATACTTAGTAAACAAACAAACATTTCGTCGATTCACCTAAAATTCACCACGTTTTAGAAGACTACATTTTCTTGTCTTGTGCCTTAGTAGATACAGCAGGCGTACAAACCCCTTGTTTTTTTTTTTTTTTTTATGTTTGGCCCGCCAAAATGACTCTACTCTGCCTGATGGAAAGCATAAGCAGAATCCAAGAGTGGTGGTCACCATACTCACTGCGAATGCAGACAATGCAGTATGGCGACCCACACTATGGCGGCCTAGTGATGCTGCTGCATCTTTTAGTCTAGTCAACAAGTATGGAACTTGTTGACTAGACTAATTGGGCCTCCGGTCTCGCACTCACCAACGAAACACGACAGCACGAACACTGTCATTTTACGTCGATTTTCTGTGCGAGGGTAGTACCGCCCCGGTCGAGCCGGCCCGTTCGTGCTGAAATCAGCGTGGCTCTACTACCTTCTAAATTCTTGCCAAAGAGGCTGAAACCTAATTAGTCTTCTTGCAGGTCAGAACCTGCGTTTGGCACTGACACTATTGATTAAATAAAGTTAAATATTATTATTCGCTTTCGATTCTTATCGATTGAATAGGTACCTCATGCTCCCTTAGAGAGGAGGACACCATCACTATTTGACACCAGAATAAACAACCCTGTCTTTATTGAAAGAATTAGGGAAGTATAATATGTTAGCCTTGGGCCTTGAATTTTATTCTGCACTGATATTTAAATCTGCACTCGAAAACATGTTCTTTATTGTGTATTTATAAACGAAAGTTTTGCAATCTTGAAAATCATTAGGTACCTATCAAAATTTAATCAAGACATTGTCGACGATTCATATAACGTAGGCATATAACATGAAAGTATGGTTCGGTGGAATACCACAAACCGTTGTAATGTAGGAACGAGCAAGAGTGAAATGTGCCGCGGTCTCGTATATTTCGGCAGAAGCGAGTTAATAAATTAACATCCACCTTGTGTAAATATATAAAGGTATACTCATGGCGTCTTGATGGGAAATTAAGATGGAATAGGTTCTTATTATATCTTGTAGGTACATATAAATCCGTAGACATCGCAAAATTACCAGGATAATCTTTTTTAACCGACTTCCAAAAGGAGGAGGTTCTCAATTTCATTTATAGACAACTTCCATACCATGAATATATTCTGTTTCGCCGGGGACTTTACAGACATTCGTGAATAGGACACCATTAACACCAAGCTGGAGAACGACGATTTGAGGTTCACATGTGGGTGTTGAACCCATACCTAACACTCAGCGCAGGAGGAAGCAATGTGAACGTCTAAACGATTAGGTACGTCACCTGTACATACAGTCAAACTCACTTTAGTTCATTTTTAAACCATTTAAGTAGATAAAGATATGCGTGTGTTCGTTAGTAGCGGCCTTAGCTATTGCGAGGCCTTGGCCGGGTAGTTCATTGCAAGGCAAGTCATTGTGAAATAATTTTATAATAAAACAAATGATTTGTTTTAATAAAAATATTTTAAACAAAAATGCAACGCAACAAATACTTCTGCTGGAAGATACTATCATAAGCTGACGACATTTGTTATCCGAAGCACTGTCAAATAACGGGCGACATAAAACACGGGAAATCCCCGAACGTAGATCGTAAATACAAACATGCAAGGGAGAGCGCGATTGGCGTGATGTGAGTTTTTATAATACGTGGCGCGTAATGTGTTAATTCAAATAAACACTTTTTTCTACTTGGTTAGTTGCGCGAGGCCTGTGCATTTAGCTTCAGGTGACTATCCTGCTCACACCCCCAGAAGCCGGGCTTTGTGATAGTTCACACTTCAATTGCTAGAATGCAGCTTATGTTAGGTATACATGCATTATGTTAGGTACCTGCAGATAGTCACGTAGGTACCTATACAAATTTATCGAAAGCAGTACTATCTATTAATTATTCTGTGTCGAAAGATAAAAAATATAAAAATGCACTAGTAAGTGTGCAGATGGCATTATCGCTATGATGCATGCGATAAATTCTAAATGTAATCATCCTCCAAGGAAATCCTTTTTTTGAGCGTAAAATAATAGGTAGGTAAGTACCTACCAGATTTTTAGTTAGGTAATTATTTTCAGTAACAATAGAACTCCTATAGAAATAAATATTAACAATATTAAATATTATTAAAACAAGACGAATCATATAGACATGCCTAAAGATATATTTCTTGAGAGAGCATGTCATTGGTTTTATGGCCAAGTGCAATTGAGGTTAAATTGTTATTGATATTATCTAATTGCAATTTGTTTTAATAAATTTCATACTTTATTTACATAATTAAATGACTTATTATCTTTCGTAAGAAAAAGGTGAAAGGTGACTTATATTTCAATTTTTACATATAGACAGTCAAAGGTCACAAGTGCAGTTTAATTTATACCCATTTGCAAGCTATTTCTATGTCATCTCTGTGACGTTCCAATGCACACACATTTCAAATCTGGTTAAATAATATGCGTGCATTGAAACATCCCGCACCCAAAGGACACAGAACTGGCGTACAAATAGAAATGTTACGGTACAACTGCACTTCTACCTATTCTACCTACATTTCTACACGTAAGTGTAGGTACTCTACCTACACTTACGTGTAGAAATAGTTAACAGGGTTATCGATGAGATCTTATATCGGAGTTCTTGCAAACCAGACTCATAACGTCGAGGGATTTTAATTCGTGCAGCGCTGTCTTTAAGACAGGAATTTCTTTCCATGCATACTGCAAGGATTCTAAGCCCAGAAGCTAAGAGGCTTAAGCCACAAGCTGACTAAGCCTTTCCCAGCACCAGCAAGCGTATCCTGCGTCTGAGCACGGCCAGATGTTTCATATGTATTTAATAGAATAGACTTAGGTAATTGTTTGTTAAAGTATCGATTTCAATTTTCAATAATAAAATAAAACAGCGTGTTTAAGAATAATATGAGTATAATTAAAATGTTGATCAACAACAATAATAATAATTGCTTAAACAATTTAATACGAAATTACTGGTGCTTAAACAATTCCTTTCCAAAACATCTCTTACAACTGTAAAAAGAAATAAATTAAACAACCTTATATTCTATAGCATTAAGTTTGAAAATAGATTTTCTGTCACAGCGTACATACGTCTTTTTACACATTCAACAGAACGTAAAGAATTCGATATTGAACCCTATTCCAGAATCATAAAGTTGAAGGTCACATTTACTACTTGTTAATTTTATTGCAGAAGATGTGTTCCTATTTCTTTACAAATAGAGTTGAAAATCGAATTAGATTTACGCGACACAAATTACATATAAATATAAAGTATATAGTATCAGTATAAAGGAATGTACCTTAATACACAATTGTGTCATTATAATTTATAAAGTATAACAATTTATTATCTATCTATATTAATACTTAATAAGCTCATCCATAACATTCAATGGATCTATTCAGTTCAAGGTCATAATTATTATATCAGGAACCAATGTTCCATTAGTCGTAATCGTGTACTTTAATGACAATAAAGTGCGAATTTGGAGATTCAATTTAGATTAACAAATGATTTTCTAACAATATTCAGCAACGTCTTAATCCTAGAAACTCAAACCGACAAAGACTAACAAAACTAGAAGAGCTGCGCAAACAGAAACATTCTTGCCTATTGTAGAGAATTTATGCCTAACTTGACACAGATTCAATCTACTGATTAATAGTAAATGCAAATTATTTAAAATATGATTATTCAATTGTAATACATTTCGGCTTTTTTTTTATATCTCCTACTTGGTACAAAATAAAAACAATTCAATAGTTTTTCATTTGAATGATTTGTCTCGGAGGCTTCTGGCTGCTTGGAAAGTATTCTGCATAAGCATTGCAACAGTCATGGGACCGACTCCACCAGGCACGGGTGTAATTGCTCCAGCAACTGAACTCACACCTAGTTTGAAGTAACAAAAAAGACCGATAAATATTATTTTAAGTACCGACAGGGTAAAGACGTCATTGCCTATCAAGAGTATCTGAATGAAACATGCATATTACTCACACTGCAAATCCCCACAAATAAATTTTAATGAAATTTGACATGGAGATGTTTTGATTCTTGGATATTAGAGCTACTTTTTTCGCGATTATAACATACTATACGACGAATCCGCGAGCAAAAGCTAGTAAAAAATAAACAAAAAAAAATGCTAACTAACTTACCGTCGTAGTCGACATCTCCAACTAGCCTAGATTTTCCATTGGCGTCTGTGACCTTCGTTATACCAACATCGATAACAGTCGCACCGGGCTTCACCATATCCGCCTTGATCAGGTTTGGTATTCCTAATAAATATTTTATTTATAATTTACATAACTATGAACAAAAATAAATGCGAAACTCATTCTTTAGTAAAATTATTATTATGTTTATAGGATTCCCTGGGATTTCCTGACCTATTTTAGAAAAAAAAACAATTTTATTAAAGACCCACCTGTAGCTGAGACAATGATGTCGGCATTTCGACAAAAGAAGGTCAATTGCTCTTTAGGAGTATAACGATGGCAAATAGTTACAGTCGCATCCATTCCTAGTCTGTTCTCGTGCCTATTATCACTATGTAACATCATGGCAATAGGCATGCCTACGTTCTTTGATCGGCCAACAACAACCGCATTACGTCCCAGAGTCTCAATATTAAACCTAAAAAAAAATTGACAATTTTAATATTCTGTTACTTTAGTCTGTGATACACTTTTAGTTATGGTTCTTGACTGTTTACTTTTTTTTAAATGTTACTTTAAAAATTATGAAATAAAACATTTTTAGAACATTATCAAATAAATTGGTAGTTTTGTTACTATTAAAATAAAAAAATGACCCTTTTTTTTAAATATCTAAGTACTGGTTAGAATTATTAAAAAAATGTTTTAGCATTAATTTAAAATAACAAATATTTATGAGAATATAAAAATAATTCAAAAACTATTCATGTACACATACACAGATGTTTGAACAACAATAATAGGTATAATAGTTTTTAAGAACTTACCTTCTCAGCATTTCAACAACAGCCAAAGCAGTTGCAGGAACAAGTGTTGACATGTCAACGCACAGCTTTCCAATATTGGTCACATGAAATCCATCTACATCTTTCTCAGGAGCAACTGCACAACAGACTTTCCTTTCAGACATGTTTTCGGGTATTGGTAATTGTACTAGAATGCCGTCCACTTCACTATCACGGTTCAACTGTTCTATTTCCGCTATCAACATCTCTTCAGAAATTGTTACGTCATGACGTATTACTTCTGCGTCAATTCCAATATTTCTAGCAGCCATGATTTTCTTGTTGACATAAGTGTGGCTTGCAGGATCATCGCCAACTAAGATGCAACGGATGCTAGGTGCCCGGTGACCTAGGCTCATCCAATTGGCAATATTTTCTTTAAGTTCCCTCTGGATTTCAGCTGCCAGAGCTTTTCCATTAAGGATTCGGGCCATAATGCTGTGAATAAAAAACTAACTTCGAGTATTCACTAAATTTTTTCTAACCTAAATTCAATCATTTCAGAAAAGGAATTTTTTTTTTCAGGGATAATATGCCCAACTTCTATTTTATACAAGGTTTTTAATCTAATGTAATGTTGCAGTGATACAATAATAAATAAATAAAAATTTCGGACATTTTAACACACACCGCCATCTAGTCCCAAGCTAAGCAGAGCTTGTGTTATGGGTACTAGACAACTGATATAAATACATATATTACTTTTTTTTTTGTAAACACTACATACATATTATACATAGAAAACACCCAAACTCCGAAACAAATATTTGCAGATCATACAAACATTTGGTCCAATCCGGGAATCGAACCCGAGACCTCATGCACAGCAGTCGCAAACGCTACCACTGCGCCACAGAGGCAGTCAAAAAAGAAATTATCCAGAGCTTATTAGGTAAAACTATTAACACTTAAGCACCAATGAACTATAAAAATACACATAGCAATATTAATTAAACTATAAAGCTCACACAAAACATTAAATGTATCATGAAAAATTATTTAAAAAGAAGTTTTTAAACGCTAGTGCTAGGTAATAGATGCCATAGTGTACATTATTTAATAAATCAAAAGCCACAACACAAATTTTTCTATTAATTTTACCTGGCCGAGCCCAAAGTATCATTATATGTGTGGCTTCTCATTGTGGATGTCAGTAGTATACTAAATGTCTTGAGACGGATGATTTGCCTCATCGCCTACTGTTGACACACATAGGTCATTAGGTCGACCAAAACCCGAGATATAATTTATGTACAATTACAGATAAGAAACTGAATCTTTTAATGTATTTGTGAGGAAGAATCTAACTGTAACTGGTTACTTTTGGTTTAAAAACTGCTACTTCTTGGGTTAAGAAGTTCAGTGTGTTGATTAATCTCTAAATAATATTAGGTGTAATTCTTAACATTGTATAAAATTAAGTTGTTCGCTGTCTGTTTGGTTAGGTCTTTAAGAAATAAGAAAATGTCTGTGTAAAGCCAGGCTGTGACCAGTTGTTTAAAGATGATATACAATATGTAAATCTCAAAAACTGCTAACTTTGAACAATGAAATAACATGGTAAGTGAATTACATAAATGTATTTTTTTTGAATAACCACTTACTAAAATTCACTGTAAAATATTTAATATATGAACTTGTCAAGCATAGTTACACACAGTATATGCATATCATGTCTACTTTACCACCGGTATCAATTTGTTGAATAAACAAAGACCAAAAGAATGGTACCAAACATCCTTCTTGACTCATGAAAATTATACAAAACTACTGTGTCTGTTGAATGAACCTTGGAATAGCATTAAGGTTCATTATTTAATAAATTCGTTTTTTATGTACTCATTTGTGAATAGAATAGCATTTTACTCACGTTCTTCCTTATATATTTATTGCACAACCTGTCTAATAATGCCCTTAATGTAGCCACGTGCACACAACGTTACTGTTACAATGAAAAAAATGCAGTCAACTAAATATAAATAACCTGCAACGCTAACTTTTATAGGTGACTATAATCATGTAATCAAACCTTTACAAGCGAAGTTTGATTGTAACTCAAGTTCATAACATAACCTAGTGTTGCAATATTTGAGATTCGTTTATAAGACTGTACTAGTTTTAAATGTGAAACTGAATACTGAAGACACTTATTTACTCAATACAAGTTAACAAATCTGTAATTACTAGGGATTTGTAATTTTCGCAATACTTTGATTAAGTACTTTATTTACAACTAGATCTAGAATTCTAGATTTCAGCATTTTCAGCAACTATCAAAACGCACGCTGTATTTGACATTGTCATTTTTTGTTTTTCTTAACCTTACGTTTAGTTAGATAATGTGTATTATTTTGTTATAAATCTTTTCTTTTTTAAATTGTGTATTGTCAATCATTACTAATAAGATTATTAGAGATTTCAAACATTTTATTCGGAGGAGGTTTTTTTAATTCACTTTATGTACTAAAAACAAAGTCTGACTGGGGCATTTGCATTATGTCTGGCCTGCTACTAGAATACGAGTTACTGAGAAATATCTTTTTGTTGCACTTTCAATAAGTAGTTTGTCGGTATCTTTCTTTATCACCAGATAGATTGGCTCGCCAAGAGGCCTGGGTGTATGTAAAGAATCTTAATTTGGATGTATTTTTATTTTTTAAAACCACCTCAGAAATTGAAAACTCCGTCATTTATAAAATATTTGGATTTTTTTTCAAATTACTTTGTAAAGGTTTACTTGCTATTCCTGTGTGAATAACATTTCTATTAAAAAAAACTTTTAACTAACGGGGAAATGTGGAAACGAAATCGGTGTTGACAGTTTTTTAAAATTTAATGCTATTTTGTAATAAGCACCTAAAATAAAAGTTTTTATGTGGAATAGATATTGACTGCACGGTTGTTCTCAGTCTGGGTGTTCTTTGCATCCGTTTCATTTAGGTATGTACCTAAAGTCCCCTGTGGCACAGGATGTAAATTTCTAATGAGAGCGTTGTCATTTGAAGAATAAAACTGCTGCAAAAATTATAATAATAAAAATTTCTTTTTTATTTTCATATTCCTAGTTACTTAGATTTGCTTTTCAAATATCAAATGTTTTAAATATCTACCTATAAAAGACATAAATAAACGATTTCAGTTAAAATTAAATGTTTGAAGATTCATTAACAAAAGGTTATCGACACGTTCCCAAATGAAACTTATAAATCATTATCTTGGAAAAAAACATCTGTATCTAAATTGTCGGCAAAAATGTTGGTACTTATTCAGAAGGTCCACACCAGCGTTGCCAGACGTCCCGATTTCGGTGGGATGTCCTGACTCCTGCTTTATGAATCAAAAATTAAGGTTATAGGCTATATGACGTGTCACGGAATCTAATGTGGCGCCCTCTAGCCGACATAAAGTACTGTATTAAAAAATAAATTTGAGATAAATATGCGGTGTTTGGTATCATTGGAAAGGGCGTTACTTGTACATTTCAAATATATATATTATATATTAATCACGGCACCAAACATTTTAATTGATTGATTTGATTTGATTTGATTTGAACAACGTGTGACCCTTAAAAGAGTGACATTTTTATTTTATTAGGCTGGCATTATTTTATACATTTAGTAGATTCCGAAACTTATTTGACTTGAATGCACTTTATGTGATTCAGATTCATGATCTTGAGTGTCATTTGACCGAGATAAACCTATAGAAAAAAATAAAATTTAAAAAAAGTAAGTTATTCTTATCCTGGCTATTTGTGTTTGATGGTTTTCACACGATCTAAATAAATGATAAACGATAAAAAGTGGTTTCTGATAAATTGTGGTTAGTTTCGGTAAAAAGTAGGTATTGTTCTCGAATGTGGTAATAGTATTGGTGTAATATACCTAGCAGGGCTCTATCTGGGGTTGCCAATTTTTATTAGAAGAAGTAGAGTAAATCTGATTTCAAAGGAGGTAAAAGATATATACGAACTTAAAAATGAGCATTATTTATTTAAAATGTTATAAAACGTGGCATTTGGTTTATTTTTTAAAATAATTGTAGGTACTACTCCAAACGTATTTTTTTATGTATGGGCCTGCCAAAATGACTACTTTGCCTGATGGAAAGCATAAGCAGAATCCAAGAGTGGTGGTCACTATACTCATTGCGAATGCAGACAATGCAACAATGCAGCATGGTGACCCACACTATGGCGGCCTAGTGATGCTTCTGCATCATAGGGCCTCCGGTCTCGCACTCACCAACGAAACCTGACAGCACGAACGCTGTCATTTTACGTAGCTCTTCTGTGCGAGGGTAGTACCGCCGCGGTCGAGCCGGGCCGTTCCTGCTGAAATCAGAGTGGCTCTACTACCTTTAATATTTATATAGATCAGGGCTCATTTTTAGGGTTCCGTGCCAAAGACAAAAGACGGAACCCTCATAGATTCGTCATGTCTGTCTGTCTGTCCGTCTGTCCGTCCGTATGTCCGTCCGTATGTCACATCCACTTTTTTACGAAACTATAAGACCTATAATATTGAAACTTGATAAGTAGATGTATTCTGTGAACCGCATTAAAATTTTCACACAAAAATAAGAAAAAAACAATAAATTTTGGGCGTCCCCATACATAGAACTGAAACTCAAAAAAAATTTTTTCATCAAACCCATGCGTGTGGGGATAGGATCTATGGATAGGTCTTCAAAAATGATATTGAGGTTTCTAATATCATTTTTTTCTAAACTGAATAGATTGCGCGAGAGACACTTCCAAAGTGGTAAAATGTGTGTTCCCCCCCCAGTAACTTCCAAAATAAGAGCTTTATAAACCTAAAAAAATATATGATGTACATTACCTAGTACCTACATATCAGTTGTCTAGTACCCATAACACAAGCTCTGCTTAGCTTGGGACTAGATGGCGTTGTGTGTTAGATGTCCGAAATATTTATTATATTATTATTTATTACCATGCAAACTTCCACCGTGTCCGACTCGCACTTGGCCGCTTTTTAATATACCTAGTATAACAAACTTTGTTTCAAAGGAGTATTTTAGCGTACTTTATTATTGTTATAGACTACAAAAAGGCTTCAGTACTGTGGACCACATACATACTCTAAGACAAATTATCGAGAAGACAGAGGAATATAATCAGCCTCTCTGTCTAGCGTATGTGGACTACGAAAAAGCCTTCGATACCATCTCTCTCTGGTCGACTGCCGATATATCGAGGTGTTGAGATGCCTCTATGAAGCTTCAACGATGACCGTCCAAGTACAAGAAAAGAGCACAAGACCAATCCAAGTGCATCGAGGAGTAAGACAGGGAGATGTTATATCTCCGAAACTGTTTACTAATGCCTTGGAAGACGTCTTCAAGACGCTCGATTGGAACGGACGGGGAATCAATATCAATGGCCGATTCCTCTCACACCTGCGGTTTGCAGACGACATAGTCATTCTGGCGGAGTCTCTGCAGGACATAGAAGAAATGCTTAACAGTCTGGACGACTCTTCTAAACGAGTGGGACTAGGGATGAACATGGAAAAGACGAAAATCATGCATAATCGGCATGTGTCCCCGAGTCCCGTGACCGTAGACGGCGTTACTATCGGGGTTGTGCAAGAATACATCTATCTTGGCCAAACTATCCAACTCGGCCGGCACAACTTCGATCGGGAGGCCGATAGAAGAATTCGTCTCGGCTTGGCGGCGTACGGGAAGCTACGTCATATCTTTGAGTCGCCGATACCGTAGTCATTGAAAACCAAGGTTTTTAACCAATGCGTCCTACCCGTGATGACATACGGAGCCGAGACGTGGACACTCACCATTGGACTGGTCCACAAATTTAAAGTGGCTCAGCGGGCGATGGAGCGTGCGATGTTGGGTGTCTCTCTGTCTGATAGAATTCGGAATGAAGCTATTTGACAGAAAACTAGAGTGACCGACATCGCACGGAGAATCAGTACGCTGAAGTGGAAATGGGCCGGTCACGTCTCTAGACGTACCGATGGTCGGTGGAGCCGAAATGTGCTTGTGTGGAGACCGCGACTAGGCAAACGTAGTGTAGGGCGCCCTGCGGCTCGGTGGACTGACGATCTATGGAAAGTGGCTGGCAGCGGATGGATGAGGACTGCCCAGGTCCGGGATGGTTGGTGCTCCTTGGGGGAGACCTACGTTCAGCAGTGGACGGCGATTGGTTGATTGATTGATTGAGATTACAAAGTACGCCTACATCATACATGATATAGAGTACGGATAATTTAACGTTAGGGCGTTGATACAGGTTGCTTATCTATGGCATTGGCAATCGCTACAAATAGTTGGAGCTCTCAAAAGTCCTACAACAGTCTAAAGAACTTCGATATCGTTAAAATTGAAGTTCAACCGCATTGTAGTATACTTAAATGTCAACCAGGAGAATAAGGCTCGGAAGATACCAACAGGAAAATTCCAGATTTTACTTTTCATTTTATGTTTGTAACATAATATCGTACGTGCACGATGATTAAGTCGTAAACAGGGGTTATGAAACACTGACGCAATTTAAATTTTAATATAGCTTGTTTACTTGGATGATATGTTGATACCATCTTATCAAAACAGCGATCAAGTAAATATGGTACCTGGTATGCTCTTTATATTTGTTAAATTTAAGCATATGCAGTTCATTGGTAGCTTGATGGCAGGCATCTGTGTTCTTTTGTCGATTGTTCAAGTTCTAACTAAAAGTTTTGAAATATTTTGCTCTAAAATGTGTCAATTGTATATCAATGTTAAACGTTTGATTGCAAATGCTTTGTTATTATTATTGGATAATTAATATTAAATGTCGTAAAATCGTGGTCAAACTCAATCAAAGTTATTTAGGTAGCAAGTAACTACGCGGAAGTGTAAGTGTCAAGTTCATGGAAATATAAAGTTATCATTAATGACTGTGCGGATGACAGTCTACAAAACCGTGAATCAAGATATATTGTAATTATTTATTGATTCAATCGGGATTTATTACCAAGACAGCCTAGTACATTATATAATTAATTTCTGACGGACACAAGCCTGCACGGTTCGTCTAGTGGTTTAAGCGGTCGCCACGCCATCCACTTTCTACTGCGCCGAGTGTTGTGAGTTCAAATCACACACAGCACAACACTTTGTGTGATCCTGAAATTGTAGTTCTGACTCTGGGTGTTCTTTGTGTCCATTTTATATATTATGTTTGTAAACTTTGTAAAGTCACCCGCGACACAGGAATAGGTAGAAGTAAGTAGGATATACCTATACCTACCTATTCAAATTAAATACACGGCGGTGATTTGAGGTTACCTTCTGAAAGGTAACCTCAATCAAATCACAGCCGTGTATTCAATTTAAAAATGTAACAAAAAAAAAAAACCTCGGTTTGTTATTTAGGATTGGTTTTAGAAAGAAATTTTTCATTTATTGAACATATTAGAACAGTTAATGAAAAGGCAAAAAAGAGTTTCTTTGCACTGACGAGGATATCAACTGCGACGTGGGGTCTGTCATTTCATACACTAAAGATCATATATGGAGCTACTTATTTAGGTTCTATTTGCTATGGTGCTCCTGTATGGGCAGATAGGGCGACTGTAGGTGCTGTCCGTCGCAAGCTGTTACAAGGCCAACGACCTGCATTGATTTTCTTGTGCAAGGCATATAGGACGGTTAGCACTGAGACTTTACCGGTGTTGGCAGGTGTTCTTCCGGTCGATCTCGAGGTGCAAAGACGTGCAGCCATGTATTATTCCACACTACAAAACATGGAATGCGATTTTTTGGGCATACGAGACCGCGGTAAAATCATATGATTGTTTCAACAGCAATCCAATGTCTATAACAACCTCTTGGATGAATGGCAGCAACGATGGAACGAATCATCTAAGGGGCGCCACCTCTACCAGTTCTTTCCATCTGTTCGCGAACGGTTGTCAAGGACATGGCTCGAGGTGGATCACTGTGTCGCTCAATTTCTTACAGGCCACGGTAACTTTAAGAGCAAACTATACTCATTTAAATTAGTCGATTCACCATTGTGTCAATGCTCAACACCTGATTCTAGCTGTGAACAGTCGGCTCATCATATCCTCTGGGAATGTAGTCTTTGGTACAATGAACGTAACATGATGCTAAATAGCTTACAAATTACGTCTGGGGTAGTATATTATGGGGATCTTGTGTCAACTGCGGTGAATTTCCGTGCGTTTAAGCGATTCTGCCATACATACTATAGAAATCAAATATAGCTCACTTAGGACCCATAATATTTTATCCGTGGTGCTTACCGGTTTGAAAAAGGCGTCTGCCTATTTTGACTTCATTTTGTCTCCCGCTTTGCTAAGGAGGGAAGTGGACTTATTATATTTCCAACTCCTCCAGTTTTCTTCTGATTAATTTCGTTGCGGGTTCCAAGACAGTTTAATTTTTCCTGGGACTTCCCCGAGTGTCATAACTCGGTGTGTTCGTGGGTCACCGCTGTTGATCCAGTTACAGTGGTGGGCGTGTGGGCGGGATTAGTCCCATATCTATACCTATTCTTAATGAGGGGTTGTCATTTAAAAAAAAAAGATTGAAATAGGAAGGTACCAGTAACTTTAGGGACCAAAGTACGAAGTAAACAGAAAATGTATAAAAATATTAACTCGTAGTGAGCAACTATTGACGTAAAAGAGACCAGGAAAATAATAAAATTAAAATTGGAAACAAATCTTGATGTGATTATCTGAATAATTTACACGCATGTTATGAGAATGATAACCAAACGGATGATAATAGGTAGAAGTATTTTGCTGATTTCTTTTATTCATGCACGTGCGTAGTAACGAATAACATAACTGTAATATGTTTTAAAAAACAACAGATGTAATAAATCAACTTCCACACAGCGTCATGTTTGTTGTTCACGTGTTACTTCCGAAAGTACTTCAGGGGTTAATCCTAGGTCCTTTGTGTTCGCAAGCGTTATTAATGATATTTTGGAGGATCTAAAAATAAGTATTTTGATAAATTATGTTTTCAGATTTTGTTTCGAGGTATTTTAATACATATTTTTGATACTTCTACACAGCAATCTTTTCTAATGAGGATTATTGACTTTTGGTTCAAAGCGAAGCTTCTGACTATGTTTATGACGCAAACAAAAGGCGTGTTTTTACTATACGATTTACGATAAGTAGATCGTGCACGCAAGTGGGGGCGTGTTACCGACGTAAACTTCCAGACATTGACATCTCTTTATCGCGAAATGATAAGCCAAATGTCAATGTCTCGAATTCTCGCCTACTTGCTTGATGTTTAATTCAATAATGTATTAGAATGACGTAATTAGGGCAAGAATTACGAATGAAGTCAGCAATAAAAACAACTTATTGCATTCGGTAGCTATGTAAAAGAATGATTGTAGATTGGCCCTATAATTTTTTCGGGTTACCATTGGGAAGCTAAGGTATATAATAATCTTGCCAGAATTAATAAAGTGCGATGCAGGTTCGTAGATTACAACGTATTTATTAAAATGTTCGACAGATAACGTATTCTCTTTTGCATACAAACATTTGGTCCGACCCGGGAATCGAACCCGATGCCTCAAGCACAGCAGTCGCATAACTACACTACTACTGCATCAGCGAGGCAGATTGTTGTATACGTATACATATTGTATTTGTTTTTATTTTATTGTATACATTTTACTAATCACGATAGATTTCCCCACACTCCGATGTGATATTCTCCGAAATGGTTCCATAACGCGAATCAGATACAAATAAATAGTAACGGTTACTCTAATTTGTGTTGTAAATGAGTTGAATGCGTTTTATTACAAACTAGCTAAGCCTCGCGGTGTTACCCGGGTTTGTTGTTGTACCGCAACCAAACATTTAAATAAATGTTATTTTGGTATATGTATCGTGTATACATACATATGCATTTAGTATAAAGCGGTTTTTTTTATATTACAAACAGACACTCCAATTTTATTTATTTGTATAGAGTACCTATAGATGTTAGCGTATTTAAACTATCAATTGAAGTATTATTTTGCAATGAATGGTTCCTATTTATTAATATTGTACCATTATCATAATCTGAATTAATACTATTTATTGTTTAGTCAGTCAAGTTATATTATTGCAACTTGTTTGAGTTTGTCGTTATTGGTACAACAGAGTCTTCATCAATGGTTTCTATTAGGTATTCGTTGGTATTAATGGTGTACAGGTATGATATAGTGTGTAAAAATGGTAAACTAATAGGTGGGAGAGCCACGCTTCGGCATGAATGGGCCGGCTCGACCGGAGTAATACCACGGCCTCACAGAAAACCGGTGTGAAATAGTGCTTGCGCTGTGTTTCACCTAGTGAGTGAGGATACCGGAGGCCCATACCCCAACCCCTCCCCCTATCTCCCCCCCCCCATCCCCCAAAGGCCGGTAACGCACTTGTGACGCCTCTGGTGTTGCGGGTGTCCATGGGCGGCGGTAATCGCTTACCATCAGGCGATACGTCTGCTCGTTTGCCGGTCTATTCCATAAAAAAAAAAAAAAAAAAAAATAATAGGTACGAGTATGTATAAAGAGTTACCTAGATCTGTACTAAGCTTAGCTCGCTCAATTATTATAATTTCCACTTACCAACCTCTACGAGTATTAAGCCATCTACTTAATAAAGTAGGTCCTCTTCATAAACAAATATTAATAAATAAATATTTTGGACATCTGACACACAACTCCATCTAGTCCCAAGCTAAGAAGAGCTTGTGTTATGGCTACTAGACAACTGATATACTTAAATACATTTATACTTTCTTTTTTGTAAATACATACATATTATATATAGAAAACACCCAAACTCCGAAACAAACATTTGCAGATCATACAAACATTTGATCCGACCCGGGAATCGAACTCTAGACCTCAAGTACAGCAGTCGCTACCACTGAGTCACCGAGGCTATTTAAGCAAAAAATAAAGCAAGTTAAATGATTAGCTAGTCTCGTTTGAAGTGTAGAATATTATTATCTATGAATATATTTTTTGTTTATCTCCATAATTTTAAAATCAGTGGACCGCAGGCGGCGGTTAAATACAGATTCAACTGTAGATAATGGTGCATTAAACTAGATACATATATTATAGTAGCTAGTAGCAGTCAACTGCAATAGGCTGATGAAGATGATGTAACGATTGAAGTATTTGTACCTTAATATAAAAAAAACTTGTAGTTTTAAGCAGTTTTTCACCTAGGTTGTAATTTGCATGAAAATCTAAAAAGTCGGATTCGTACGAAGCTTGTTTTCTTTACCAATTTCAAGTTGACGTAGGGACTACGAGTATATTATTATTAATGTTTACTGTGTGTTTTCTTGATTGTAGGTCCCTGATATATGTATATCCATTATTGCTAATGACGACGTAAATTCATAAGTAAACAAAGAGTTGTTTTAATGTGAGGGACATATGGGACCGGTTAAGTTTTCCCCAATGTTGACTTTAAGTTGCGTGCTACGATAAGCTACTTTCTATATGGAAATTTGAGAATTCCTACCGCTATACATTTTTACTGAGATGTAGAGTTTACGAAGTTAGGATAGGTAGAGTTAGGGCGTGTAGATTCGGAACCTTGGCTCTACATGAGATCTGATATCTTTTTCACAGGGTAAGCCATATGCAGTCGTCTTGGCAACATTTTACATGAAAATGTTTTTGGTGGGATTTCATTTCTTTTTGTAAGTTACTTGAGGCAGTTTTTTTTCTATTTTGGGCTGTCTTTCTTGTTCATCTTCTTTCTTCTCTCGAAAAAGTCCAAATATAAAAACTCTAGCATAAACATTTGTGAAAGTCTCATACAAACTTCCACCCCCAAATTTGGGGGTTGGGGGGCAAAAGTAATAGGTTTATGAATTTTTCTGTTGTCTGCGTGCTAAACTTAGTTTACATACCAAATTTCAGCTTTCTAGCACTTCAGGAAGTACCCTAAAAGTTTTGATGATCATCAGTGTGTCAGTGACGAAATCGGTGTTTTTAGGTACCAATAAAATCTAAAGTATCAGAGCTATGCAATTGAAACTTTGTATGAGTTCATTAGTCTATTGGTAACATCGTATCCTGAGAATTTGAACGATCTGGTATATCGGGAACCAAAGTTATGAGGGTTCAAAAAAACGACGAAACACTTCGAGAAAAGGTAGGTAGTGCCCTTGCGCTTCGCTTGGCTCGTCTTGGCGGGGGCACGACCCCCAGATAATTTACACTGGCTAGGTTAATCTTTTCGTTTTAATAATAATGAAAAAAAGTTTTTATGAAAGCAGTATTTTTCATTCTTTTTCCCTAACCCACTGCAAGCCTATTAGGGTCTTAGAGACCTACTTATACATTTAGATTTAAATTGAACAGTTTAGATTAATCAAAGAGCTCATCATCATCACCATCGATATCTCAGTCAAAAGTACTGGACACAGGCCTCACCC
Organism: Diaphora mendica; assembly: GCA_949125395.1. Taxonomy (NCBI): domain Eukaryota; kingdom Metazoa; phylum Arthropoda; class Insecta; order Lepidoptera; family Erebidae; genus Diaphora; species Diaphora mendica. The sequence goes on along the minus strand of OX421313.1, from coordinate 18,439,438 downwards.
CAGTTTCGTCACAATAACTGATGCTTTAAACATTAAAACTAAATTATAATTAGTTTTAGCTCAATTCAATTTATGCTCATATTTATAATAATACATTTTTATTATATATAAAATTGAAACAAAATTAAAATACCTAATTTTAGACAAACGAGAGACGAATCATCTGGTGGGAAGTGACCAGCACCGTTCAAAGACAACTAAAATCCAAATCACTGAGTCACAAGTATGCTGTCGCCCTTTTAATCCTTTAATCCCAGAATCTGATTAGGGGAGGTAGATTTAGGCATGGGTTACCTAGGTATACTACTCATTAGGTAAAATATATAAAAAAATTGCTCGACTGTGGTTTTCTGTGAACCCGTGGCATTATTCTAACTGATCCGTCCCAAGTACGCCGAAGTACGTAACTTTTCCACGTTTGCCATTAAAAATTCGCCAAAAAGTATGTAATAGATACAGATTTTTAGGGTTCCGTGCCAAAGGCAAAAAACGGAACCCTTATAGATTCGTCATGTCTGTCTGTCTGTCTGTCCGTTCGTATGTCACAGCCACTTTTTTCCGAAACTATTAGACCTATAATGTTGAAACTTGGTAAGTAGATGTATTCTGTGAACCGCTTTAAGATTTTTACACAAAAATAAAAAAAAACAATAAATTTTTGAGTTTCAGTTCTAAGTATGGGGATACTTAGAACTGAAACTCAAAAATTTTTTTTTCATCAAACCCATACGTGTGGGTATCTATGGATAGGTCTTCAAAAATGATATTGAGGTTTCTAAAATCATTTTTTTCTAAACTGAATAGCTTGCGCGAGAGACATTTCCAAAGTGGAAAAATGAGTGTCCCCCCCCCTTTAACTTCTAAAATAAGAGAATGATAAATCTAAAAAAAATATATGATGTACATTACCATGTAAACTTTCAACGAAAATTAGTTTGAACGAAATCAGGTAAGTAGTTTTTTTTTAATACGTCATAAATCGTAAACTGCAATTTACCTTTCATTCAATCAACACAAATATAAAAATAAAACAAAAATTATATTATGTAACTTGCTGCTGCGGAACCCTTCATGGGCGAGTCCGACTCGCATTTGGCCACTTTTTTCTCTCTAAATTATCCGTAGGTACATTATTTATTATGCCAATATTCTTTTTTTGGGTAATTCAGTCATTGGCATTTTGTGAAGGCTAAAGATATTGTCTGCAAGTAAACGGAGGCCGGAGGGTTAAAAAATCTTAGGCGTTGTTCAAAGCGTTACTACCGCCTAGAACTTTGACCCTTGAAATTTAATTACTTTTTACGAACCTGTATATTTTCGGTTACGTAACTTCATCATCCCTAAGTTTTAACAGAGTGAATGTACCGCTTCCAATGAAGAAACTTACTTTCCATAACCGCTCAACTGGCTAATATTCAATTAAAACTTTTTAATTTCTCTGACAGACAGACCTTTAGCAATATTTTCTGTTTACGCTTCAGCCTCCTGTAAATAAACATTTATTATAAAACATTGGAGTTACTTGAAAAAAAAGTTATTTGTGTTGTTGGCGACTTTTGTTTGTCAAAGTTGTTGAACTTCGAGCATTAATGCCAAACATTTTGATAAGTTGCCTTACAAATTAAAGCATTCGATTATAGATTCAATTCCTTCTCTGCAGAATAACATTTACATGCTTAATTGTATCGAATTTTAATATTAATATCTACATTTCTATATACTTTGAATAATAGACAAGACTTTTTCCTGCGTGTGTGTGAAAAGTCAATACAGTTGATTTTATAATCAGACATTTGATTTAACTTTTTTTTATGATCAAGATACCAAAATGATTCTACTCTGCCTGATGGAAAGCATGAGCAGAATCCAAAAGTGGTGATCACCATCCTCAATGTGGCGGCCTAGTGAGATGCTTTATAACGCCCCGCTTAAATGATCCGAGATCATAACAGGAGGGGAACACGTGCGGTGGTAGTCAGTTCCATGTTTTGTTTGCTCGGCACAAGAAGGAAAAACCGAAACGTTGCGTTTGAGAGCGTATGTTTACCTCTCCGAAAGGGTGACTTCGTAGGCCAGCACGTGTTGTCCTGTAGAGGAAGGGAGAAGGGGGGACCAGTTGGAAGAGCTCTTCAGAACACTTTCCATGATACAAGCTATAGAGGACTGTCATACATGCGATATCTCTTCACAGCTGCAGAGGTTCAAGGAACTCGGTGGCTTCGGGACTACCGATGATGCGGACTGCTCGCCGCTGCAACCGATCGAGAGCGTCAAACAGATACTGTGCGGCACCATCGCATAGATGAGAATAGTACTCCACGCACGAGCGAACCTGGGTCTTGTAAAGAAGACACAAAATGCTCGGACGAGAAGAACCGTCTCACCCCGTTAAGTACACTTCCGCGAGGCCGCTTTAATGACGCTCTCGGTGTATTCACGCATGTTGAGATCACGGCAGATATTCATACCCAGGATATCGAGTTTATCTTACTATACCAGTATCTCTATTTAGATAGATAGAAAACTCTTTATTTGTAAATCATAATATTACACAGTTACAAGAGTACTTAATGTTTTAATAGTATTTAATGTTTTAAGAATGAATATCATTAAGTAAATTTGTTTACTTATGTGACCCACTCCCGTTTTAAGTATGTGGCTAAGTTTCAGATCATTGAATTGCCAAATTTTCTCAGATCTACGAACAGTTGTAATAATATAATAATAATGTATTTGGAAAAACAAAAAAAATACAATAAGGGTTTATTTAAGTTATGAATCTTAAAATAAAAAAGGTTGCCATTCATTGTTGTAAGGGACTTCGCAATAATTCAAAAACCACAATTCAAACAGTATCATAAATCACGGTTATTTACAAAGTTGGCAATGTTCCATAACCAAATCTAAACATGGGCATAAAGTAAGAGGTTACACTTAACTTTGGGTAGCTCACGATAAGTGCGTAGTAATTTTGAGGCTTCTACCATGAGAGCGATCAACTAAAACAGTCAGACCCTTAAATGAAGAAATAGCGGATCATTCTTAAAAGAACATGAAAAAGGATTGTCTTTCTGTACTATTCAATTCTTCGGCTTCTTTATTATGAACCTTTGGAGTACATGTCAGGACAGATTTAAAAAAGGAATACCTACCTACCTACTGAACTATGGTATATTAATAAGACAGACTACGTAAGCGCAGTAACTGATCTGTCAATGAACACCAGTGAAATTGCAACAAACTGAACGATAATATAGATTAAAAAAAACAGACCAACAAACTTAGCAGGAAAATATAACAATAATGGACTTCTACAAAAGTCTATAAATGCTGCAAAAAATCACTGTTCTAGCGCATTTTGCAATTTCATGAGAAGATAGATAGTAAAGCCTATAATATGTTTTTCTGATTGAAAGTAACGGATATTAATGTAGCCACAGATGTCTAAAAGTATGACACGACTGATCGATTGAGTCATTACGTATTATAGACACGTTTTGTTATTTGAAGTCATCATTCTTCACGTGAAGCCTTAAAAACGTTTTTAGAATACATTCACATTAAATTCTAATGAGATCACAAAAATTAATTTATGATAGATTCGAGTTCAGATGATTCGATGATAAGTCGCAGAATAGCATCCTTGTTAGTTACCGTTTTAGCCTGAATTATGTATATTTATAACTAGCTGAATCCCGCGGTATTACCCGCGGTCATTGTCGTACCCCGACAATATTGTGAAAAATGTTATTTTGGTACGTGTACCATCCTTAAGAATCTATTAAAAAGCGGTTATTTTAATATTATAAACAGACACTCCAATTTTATTTATTTGTATATAGATCACAATGGTACTAAGTTACGTAAACTATTACCTCAAAATTCGCTAAAATCTTGTGGGACAAGGCACTATCTATATGGTGACAGTAACATTTTAGATTTAAAAAATGTTCGGTTTGTTAGTTTATCCGCACCAAAATTTTCAAGAAGGGGGAAGAATTTTTTGAGTTCGATATAACCTGAGACATGATACTTTTCCTTTTGAATTTCTACTATAGACTGCCAACGTGTTTATTTTTAGGATTTTTCAAGTCCGCAGTTTCAAGAGTTTAGTTTACTGGGGAGAGAGGAAAATCTTCATTTTTGTCTAACAATAATAAGAACTCCAGTGTTAAAAATAGTAAAAACTACTAATAAATAAAAGAAGCACAATACTGTTATTAGGGTGAAAGTCTGTTATTTTCAGTTTGTGTTCGTATGTATGTCATGTCATGTATGATCACGCTCAAATAGCTGGTACAATTTTAATAAAACTTGGTATGGAGGTAGCAGATACCCTGGATCAGGATATAGGTTTTGTTTAATATCATTGGATATAGGCTACTATTTAATCGGAACGATTTCCCGTGGAATGAATAAATTACACTCTTTAGTGTATTTTACTAAACAGCGGGTAACCTTGTGAGGTACAGGTAGTAATTTTATAAATAACTAGCTTTTGCTCGCGGCTCCACCCGCGTGTATGTCGGTTATGGTAGATAAAAGTACCTTATGTCATTTCTCAAGAATCAAAATATTTCCATGAGAAATTTCATTGAAATCGGTGCAGCGGTTTAGCCGCGAAAAAGTAACAAACCGACGGTCAAGTCACTTTCGATTTTATAATATAGTGTATGGAAGTAGGGGTGGAAAAATATCACTTTTATATTGATACGGTTTCGATGTCATTGGTTGTCAGCTATACGAAAAATATTTTGCCAATTTTAAGATTTATACGTCTGTGAAACAGTAAAGAGTGCCAACATAACTGTTGTAGAGCCAATAGTAAGTAAGAGCCCATTTCCTTTGAGAAACAATATTTTAAGTTAGGATTTATTGATGTTTCTGTATTCACAGATAGCCTGCGTATTGTGTTTTCTAAGTTATTTTACATCTTAATGTTCTAAAATAACATTATTGACTAGAAATTTGTAGTTATAGTGTAAATTTATGTTATCTCTAGTGAGTCATTTATGTGTGGGTATTATCTAAAATTGTTATGGTAAAGTCCATTCGCTTAGATATGGTCACCTTGATCGCGCCGCACGTACGGCAAGTCACCACAAAATCAGAGGGCCCGCCTGCAGCGTACACCCACAAGCAAGTATGATTTGTCAGTTTACGCCGTTGTATGAATTAATATATTCGTATTTCACAACAATAACCACAATTGCGTGCGGGTGCACTGACAGTATCTAAACGGAAGGACTATAATTATGTCCATGTGGAGTCTGATTAAGAACACGGAGTGTCATTACCCTACTCATCCTGTGTGTATCGTAAGAAGCAACTAAAGAAGTAAATTATGTAGAACAAACGCACTATAATAAGATGGGAAACTTGAAACTAATCCCATACGAATCCATCTGCCAAACGTGGTACAGTACACCAAAACCTTATTTCTGTGGGAAGCCAATGACTAGCAGTAAACCATTATAGACTATGAATTGTGTTATCGAATAATATTGATCAGTGTTTACATTAGCAACGATAACATAGGCTTATAATCACACTAATATAGATGAAAGTAAGTTTGTTTGTTAGCTTTCACGCGAAAACTACTTAACCGATCATCATGAAACTTTGTACAAATATTCTTGAGAAGTAACATAGGAAACTTTTATCATATGCGAGCGAAGCCGCCAGCGAAAGCTAGTATAAACATAAATACGTTTAGGTAGAATTAGGCCCGAAAACGCTTACATAAGTAATAATCTGTGAACTAAATTGTCGTGTTTTCCTATGTTGGTTTATGTTTACGTAATAAATAATCTTATGATTCAGTTTATAAGTAGGCACTTCAAGTTGGTTAACTATATCTTTTTTCTAGTTATTACCGATATTGACCGAAGGTGTAGTTTCGATTCCTATTCCGAATAAATTTTGCGTGAGAAGAACGATGATTTGTTCTCTTTCCAACCGTAATTAATAAGAATGTATTTAAGAATTTATGTACTATTAGTAAGTTTATTTAGAAGTTGCGCTTGTCGTAATAATGTAAGTGGGGTTAAAATTGTAGTTTGTAAAGTGTGTGTGCTTTAAAAATCAAGGAAAAAAATGAAAGGTCACATGTCATGATGGTAAGTGACTAATACCCCCCCTAGACACTCACAATTCAACAGCTACAGAGTGGGTTGCCAGTGTTACCACTTGCCGCTCTCCGAGTCGGTACCTACTAGTTTTCTGTGAGGTCAAGACGACCCATTGTGTCGACGCATGTCTGCCCCACATAAACTATAATCATTTCTATAGGTTCTATAATCCTCGTTCTTAGTATGTGATGCTAAAATGACGTAAGTTTTTAGTAACCGGCGGTCGCCCAGTGGTCATAATTTGACCATAATTATTTTTTTTGTTTTATTTAGCTTTCAGCACTCTTTCTCCATATAAACTGTAACTGTGCCTTGCCTGTGCTTTTCGTAAAAAGTGGGAGTTATTTTTTTATTTTTTGTAATAAAAGACAACTCCCGCATTAGGAATAAACATCCTGTGTCGCGGGGGACTTTACAGACATACATGAAACGGGCACAATTAACACCCAAACTCAGAACAACAATTTGTGGATCACACAAAGTGTTGTCCCGTGTAGGATTTGAACCCACAACACTTGGCGAATTGGCAAGCGGTGTGGCGACCGCTTAAACCATTAGGCCAACCGTGCAGTTTATATTGATACTGAAATAAAAACTTTTTTTATTTCACGTATCAATATAAACATATATAATTACTACACTACTATCACGCCTTGTGAGAATTAAAGTGTTACGGCCTTAGAGACTTATATCTATACTAGTTGTTGCAGCTCCGCCCGCGTGTATGTCGGTTATCGCGATAAATAGTAGCCTATGTGTTATTCTGATGTATAAGCTATATTACTGTAAAGTTCCAGCCAAATCCATTCAGTAGTTTTTGCGTGAAGAAGTAACAAACATACACACAAACTTTCGCATTTATATATTAGTGTGATGTGATGATTCAAACACAGGATAGGTCAATTAAAAATGGCGGCTGAAATGCCCCGAAGAACAAACACAAGCTTAGCACGGTAAACAAGTAAAATCGCGTGCATTTTCTTCGGGTGTAAAAAAGGGGGGGAAATGATGTACGGTTATTACTTTGTTTTATTATACGTAAAATATATTAAACTGGATAAAACTGGAACTGGGTAAAATAGGTGCGGAATTAAAAACAGAACTGCGACTATAGTGAACCGCTTGGTGAAGATACGTATTCATTTTTTGAGTAATTGTTATATGCGCACAAAAGAGTTTTAAATAATATCTATGTTTTAAGGGCAACTGAGAAGGGATGAGAAGCTAGAACTTTTAATTTTACAGTCAAAAGTATAAAGCCGCCCTTAGAGTATTCTCTACAAAATAATATTATATTTTCAGTTTGAAAATTTGAAAAATACATTCATATAGTTAGGTCTGTCATTAGAATTTGGAAAGCATTAGGTACATAAAATGATTCAATTAGTTAATAAACTACAGAATCCCATGCAGCTAATGGTCCAATATACGACTTTTTTGTATACTCTCTTTTTTATGTACTTTTCTATTTGAAATCATATTAAAAAATCAAAAATTGTTAAACAAGAACCATATTTTATTCTTTGAAACAATGCGTTGAAAAGATACTCTTTGATTTCTGCTAATATTTTAAGGGTTTAGGGTTTATACTTCACATTAAATTATTTCCATTCTTTACAAAAAATGGTTGTTGTATGTACCTATGTATTAACATGTAACTTCAACTAATGTAGTGAAAGAACGAAATATTTACCGCGTCGCTTGTACATAAATAATGAGAAAAGGAAACAGAAATACCAAACCATAACAAAGCTACATTTAGAGTGTATGTTTTCTATATTTTTAAGTGGGCACCAAAATTGCCGGTATTTCGTCGTGGGCAACACTAAGCGGTTTTTAATGTCATCCGTTCAGAGTGCAATAAACGCTGAAATATATCACCGTACGGAACTTGGTTCAGTACGGAGAAAACATGCTCGCTAAGGGGTATTTATTTACATTATAAGTGATGATATTTGTTAATCTTTGAGATTGTTCGATAGCGTTTCCAATTTTGAGTTTATAATTTCTCGCGGGAGCTTACTCCACGTTTGAAATATGTATGTCGTTGTTGACATTTTTATGTGTAATCTGAGAAAGATTTAGGTTTAAGTGGTTTGTTGAAACGCTGGTAAATGTAATCTGCTTTTTTAACCGACTTCGAAAAAGGAGGAGCTTCTCCATCATTCTCTCCAGTTCTTCACAGTACACATCTGCATTAATGCTCATGCCGTTTTGTAAAAAGCTGCGGCGTATCACACCCGCACTAGACCACAAAACAGTGACCATCACCTTTTTAGGGGTCATTTTTGGTTTAGGGCATTGCTTTGGTGCTGAACCAGGGTCTAACCAACTTGCTGAGCGCTTTCGATTGTCGAACAGAATCCATTTTTCGTCGCACGTAACAATTCGTTTCAAAATTCCTTTATTTCTTTGCCTGTTGCGACGCGTACGTTGCGCTGGCGATCGTTAAGGTTCGGGGCACCCATCTATCAAGCTTTTTTACCTTGCCAATTTGTCGCAAATGGATCAATATTGTTTTGATGCTTACATTAAAAGCTGCTGCTAGCTCAGTTGTAGATTGAGTTTCGTCAGCTTCCACAATCGCCTTAAATTCATTATTGTTAACCAAAGTCTCCGGACGACCACGACCTTCATTTTCAAGTCAAAATTTCCAGAACGGAACCGGGAAAACCAATAACGGGTTGTGCGTTCGTTTATACAGTTCTCTCCGTAAACGTTTTTGATGTTACGTGCCGTTTGTGTCGCGTTGGTGCCACGACGGAACTCATATTCCATAATTACACGAATTTTTAAAGTATCCATTATGACGACCTCGTTGGTCTAGTGGTTAGCGTAAGCGACTGCGGATCAAGAGGTCTCGGGTTCGATTCCCGGGTCGGACTGCTGTTGGGTTTTTCTTACAAGAAATTCTTAATAGCAGCCCGGAGTATGGAAGATGGCGGTGTTTCCCGCCCGTGCCTCGGAGAGCACGTTAAGCCGTCGGTCCCGGTTGTCATGAACATCTATGGCAATCGTTATTGGGAAGTCAGTGCCCTCAAATATACTGACAAATAGTTCAACCTTCGAATTCAGTTTACCCTCAGGGTTGCGGAGGTCCGATGCCAGTCGCTCCGTGTAAAAACTGATATTCAGGTAAAACCGGTTGAACTAGTAACCGACCCCAAATCTTGGGAATAATAAAGGCTAGGAAGAAGAAGATTATGACGAAAAATGTTCAAATGTAATGAAAATACAATGCTAATCAAAAAACAAAAGACTGAGTTTGAAATAGAATGTCATGGTTTTAAACCAAAATTAATTTGAATTTAGAATACAGAGCCATTACAAACTTTTTTTTATTTGAAATGACCAGTACTGAAGAAAAGCAATTTCATAGGTAAAGACCTAATATATTTGAAAGCTGGTGCTTCCCCTGTGGTCCCATTTCAATTAGGCCCAGTAAATGAAGTCGGTTTTTTTGTTAAAATTTTTATTTGTATTAGGATGTAATTTATACTCTCGATTGTCGGCTCTTGATGGAACTTGTTGCAATACATTCTAGAATTAAGTAAAATCATTTATACTTATTCCAAAATTTAAAATCAGTACAAGTGATTTTAATTCTAGAATTTACCTACATGTTATTATACTCGTATGTATAAACTGTCTGACGTTTTGTGTGCGTATTTACTTGTGTTCGTTTTTCGAATCTATTATATATAATTCTCGTGTCACTGTCTGCTCATGATGAACTTCAAAATGATATAGTTACCATCAAGCTTAGACCAACAGGAACCGAGCATGATTGAAAAGAGACGCAAACAAAGTTGCTGCGGTCAGCAGCTAGATTGCTAGCTCTTAAACTAATACATTTGTTTTCTAAGGAGAAACCCCTTTTTTCCTCCAAACTTTGGGTGTTGAAAGAAAGCGAGAACAGTTTGTATTTCTGTAGATGCAAGTGCATATGGTCGGCGGCGGCATTTCGGTGATCTGACTCGTTAACTCCATAAATTACCAAAAACATATTGAGAGTACTTTTAGAATGTCGTTTCTACAAAATGTATCGTGGAAGTGTTATTAACTACGAAAAGCAGAAATAATACATTGCGTTTACTAAGTCCCCTCTTTTATAGCGTTAGAAATTGCCTCCAACATTACTTGGCGACGCTGATAAGTACAATCCAAACAGCCGTTAATAATGCTTTGAACAATGTATAAAAACAGTATTTAGCTGAATCATTATGGGGCCTAATATCATTTAATGAAATGTTGTGAAATGAAGTGCGGAGTCTACAAAATTTAAATGTATTATTATAGAAACTAAAGAACATCAAGACGTGCGTGTTGCAATAAAATGAAAAATACGTGATTTCGTTGTACGGAAGTGATGGAAGTTAGATTTGTTTATACATACAAGAGGGGCTCACGGCTAGGTGGTAACGGAGTAGGGTTTCACATTACAAAATTAAACAGAATCAGCCAGGTTAGCCTAAAGATGAGTGACCATTCTTACCACAGTGATACCTTACCGTTCCTCAGAGAGCACGTTAAGCTGTAGTTCCTGGTTGAGTTGTGAAGGTCTGATCAGTCGCTGCACCTGAAAAAGCGATCTTCAGCGGTCATAGTAGACTGAAAGTCGATTCCAACTTGATTTGGAAAAAGGTTCAGTGGATAGAATAGATATTAAACCTCATGTTTTCTCTGCATTGCCAAATTGAATTGAATCGACTGGCAGAAAATGCCTCAGGTATTAAGTCCGCCGATGCATGTATTTGTGCATAAAGATAAATAAATAAACACGATGCGTGCAAAATATCAAACAGTTTTGTATTAATATGTAGTTTATTAGGTTAGAGAGCTCAAACTTAAGGTAAAAGGCTCCACAAGTTGAAGGTATGGAACCCTGGAAATTCCGAAACAATCCATACTAAAATTATAAATTCGAATATAACTCTGTCTGTTACGTTTTCACGAGTAAACCACTGCACTGATTTCAATGAAATTTGGCAAAGAGATACTTTGATTCTTGAGGAAGGATATATACCATTTACCTACTGCAATAACTGATATGCACGCGCACGCGGAGGAACACTTGGGCAAAATCTAGTAGTAAATAAAAATGTCTGACTGAATCAAATTTAAAATAAAAATAAGAGCAAATAAAAGAAAAACACTTTAACCAAAACAAATTTAAATAACACAGAGCTATTTAACATAAATAAACAATTCACTAATTTTAGTTCGAAGTGCAGACTTGAGTTCTTTGTAAGTTTCTTTATAAGGGTGGTTGTGCAAAGACTGGGAGTGGAGCGATTTAGCCTCACTTAATCGTGTGTATGTAAATATGAAGCTTTAGTTTCAGCGGCGGTATTTGTTGAGCAAAATATATTTTTATTCTAGGATACAAAGATTATGTTAAGGTTTAGAGGTTTTTCATAAACGTTTTTGTGTGTATAATAGTGATGTAATATGATAACTACAAATTTTAGACAACATTATGTTATCTGATTAGTCGTAATAAATGTACTATGAAGTTAAATTCACGTAACTACACTTTATATTTTAAAAAAAAAAAAAGTTTAAAATTTAAAGAGTTTTTTATCAATTTTAAGAAAATAGTAAAGACATAATCTTCTGCGTGGTCGTCAACTACCTACTTACACTTTAAGCTTAAACTTTTAAAATTATTCAAAAATAAAATTACGCGAGAGAGTAAGTGAATGAGTGATTATTACCAGAGCCCAGACTCCACTTCCCTCTAACTGAAGCGGAAGGGACTCAGAGGGCGGTACCACGCTTGTGGCTGTTGAGGTCCAGAAGGTCATGGAAATCTCCTCACACAAAAACCTAATAATTGCAAATCTATTTATTTGTCTCAAGATTTATATAGAGGATCTCGCTATTGCACGCAAGCCCAACAAAAAAAGTAGCAATACCTTTAGTAAATACTGCAGTTATTGCAATTTACGAAGTAACAGTAATAATACTAATGAAAGCTGTGGAAACCGCAGAGCAAAGTTACAAGCGCCTGTAAATATTGATACACGCTCTGTTGCTCTCAGTACGTGGTCTATGTAATTAATTTGTTCTGAGGTTTGATAAAAATGTACTGAGTTAGCCTTATGCTTTAAACTTACTTATTTACTGGGTACTCTAAATAAGTAGGTTTTAAAGATTGCCGTTATGCCAAGATCGTTAGTTTAAGACAAAGTATTAGTAACGAAGTATATCAGTATGAAAATTATGTTGTCATTTCGTCTAAACTTGCTTAAAATCCTTTTTTTGGTTACGGGGTGAAAAATTCCTTTGAATTTCCGATTCCTCGGCGACACCAAAGCTAGGAGTATGTGGAGCTTCAATTAAATCCCACTCCAAAAGCCTATCTCAGACGCATTACTCTGGAGGACACCCGGACCATATACGATTTTAAGTTCCTGCTTGCTTTATTTGATTATACAGCCTCATTGGTCTTGCGGTTGACGTATGCGACTGCCGATCAAGAGGTCTCGGGTTCGAATCCCGGTTTGGGGCAAAGTGTTATTAAGTTTTTCTGATTACAGAAATACTTAATAACAGCTCGGAGTTTTAAAGTTGGGATCTGTATCCCCGTGCCTCGGAGAAAGCTGTCGGTCCTGCGCCTTATCTCTCCCCGATCGTGTCGGTTAACCGTCCCATCGGATTATGAGAGAGAGAGGGAACAGAGAGTGCATCTCTGTTTACGCACACACTTGTACACTATAATATCTCCTACCTAGTTGGCTGGTCTCCGTTGAGACTGGCCACCGTGACTGTTATCGGCTAGGACAACATTATTTTATTATATCCTGGTTTGTCACCAGTAATATTTGAACAAAGCGTATGGTACAAATATTTTGATTTCACGAGTTGACAACCCTACCAAAGAGCATTGGCAGCTATACTTACAAGCAGAAATATAAAAGCCAGGATCAAAGGTTTGTTTCAGCAGTCGGTTCCAGTTTACAATTCATTTGATATTAACACGGGGTCAAAGATTCGTTTATATGATTCCCTTATCCCTTTTAGTGAGCAAATACGAGCACCCAAGCCATTTAAAACTCAAAGTAAGAATCAAATTAAAGGTCAACAACTCATTCAGAGGGTTTAATGAATACAAGAACAATTAAGAACGGACTCCCGATCCACTTCATAAAGGAAACTCTTTGAGAGTCAACTAATTAAAAAAAAGTTATTAAAAAGCTGAAAAAAGCGAGTTGTCGAACTCGATGAATTAATTTCGTTAAAAATTGAACTTTTTTATGTCACCAGTGTTTTGCTTGGAGATAATTTTTTCGGCGAAACTTTATAACGTAAAATTAATGTAAAAATTGTGAAGTATCTGTTCATTAAAGATTTTTATGTAACTTCGGAGAAAGCTTTTCTATTTGTTTTACTTTTTTAAAATAAGGAAGTTAACAATGTGAGTCGTATGTAAAGTACTGGTTAGAGTTAGTAAGTTAATAACTTCATACTTCTGTTATCTTAAATATACAATTCTCGTATCACAATGTTAGTTGCCATACTTCTCTGAAACGGCTGGACCGATTTTTATGAAATTTGGTGTGCATATCGGGTAGGTCTGAGAATCGACCAACATCTAGCTTTTATACCTCAATTTTTTTTAGGGCAAAACAACGTTTTCCGGATCAGCTAATTATGTTATAAATATTTAAAACTATAGCCAACCCGTACCCAGTCTCCATATCCTTTGATGAATCTACTACAGTTATTTGAGTAACTAAGCGTCAGTTGCATTTATCAAGTCCATGTATCTACAAGGATTTGTGGAAGTACTTAAACTTGTAAAAAAGATATTAATTATTTTATGGTCACTTGATGATAGGTGATAACTGCCATCTAGGGTGCAACCCAAGAGGCACGTGTTACTCCCCTGAGTAATAGTGGATGGGGGAGATTGGGGGGATGGTCTGAGTTCCGGTAACATCACTCCTTCGGTGAAAAGCAAAGAAAAAAATGCTTTTTATCGAGATCGTGGGATAAATCCGATCGTTTGTGTTAGTTTTGCCGTTTGCTTTTTTCCTTTATGGAACCTTGTTGGCACTTGCGGGAAGAAATATGAATACAAATCAAGAGCATTTTTATACTAATAAAAGGTGCAACTATTCACCCGCATGTTTGTTCGTTCGTGTGTATCTGACTTTTGTTGCGTGTTTTTTTTTATGGAATATGTGGCAAACGAGCAGACGTTTTGCTTGAGGGTAACTGCTGCCCATGGACACCCGCAACATCTGAGGCGTCCCAAGTGCGTGGCCGGCCTTTGGGGGAGGTTGGGGTGCGGGCCTCCGGTATCCTCACTCACTCGGCGAAACACTGCGCAAGCGCTGTTTCACACGCGTGTTTTTTAGTTTTTAAACTATACTTAAGTTTAATTTTCTCTATTTTGAAACATATTTTGTTCATTTCGGAAAAAATACATTAGCCTATTAAATAATACAACCCAATAAGAATAGCCTCAAACATTTCACACACGGCCATGACCTGATCCCAAACTAGGCAGAGCCTGTATTAAGATAACTATCTATTTTTAACAGACTTCAAAAAAAGGAGGAGGTTACTCAATTCGACCGTACATTTTTTTTTATATGTATTCATTTTAATTATTCTTTTTTTAATGGAAATGAGATATCCCAACGGTGGTACCATGATAAGGACACTTAGATCTGATGATGTAATTCAAGAGAAATCAAGTCGAACCTTGAAGTCGGTTTTTATTTTGTTAAAATTTTGTTACTATATGTATTTTTAAATTAAACTGCCTCATTGGTTTAGGGGATAACGTCCTCCATAACGGGTCTTACCGCCGCAATAACGGCGTGCCCAGCGCTCGATTGCCCAAGTCCTCCACGAGGACCTGGCGGAGTTGGGCTTTCTGATTATTGATTTCTCGAGTCTCAGGACTCCTACCCAACTCCTGCGCCTCCTTGCGCCACTGGTAAAGAGCCGCAAGGGCTCTCGCCTCCAGGTCCCATGGTGGAGTTCCAGCCAGGAGACTCGCCGCCTCAAAGGAGTTCGTGTGGTACCCCCTTATGATCCTGATGGCCAGCACTCGTTGTCGTTCGAGTCTGACATTGCCACCAGACGGTGGTATCCGAGGCGATTCCCGGACAGAAAAAAAAGGGATAACGTGTGCAACTACCTATCAAGAGTTCTCGGATTTAATTCCCAGAAAAAAATATTAATGAGTTTTTCTGATTATAATTTTTTTTTCAATAAAACATCTCCCGCATTAGGAATATACACCTGTGTCGCGGTAAACTTTACAAACAAGTATGAAACGGACACAAAGTACACCCAGACTCCGAACAACAGTTTGTGGATCACACAAAGTGTCTGATCACACAATTGAATCCATGACTTCAGACCAGTCAGGCTCCTCAAAAATAATATAGGTACCTATTTATAACAAGCCTATTTTCTACATCTTCGTCTATCTCTATTACCTACATTAGCTTTTATCCATACCATAATAAGCACATTAATCTTTCTTATTGTATTTCCACAGAATTTACGTGTTACACAAGAAAATAAGTTGAAATACATCTTCCTTAACAAACGCCTCACAGTAACGAGATTTTCCTCAGGCTTCATATAAACAAACCGGTAGGCAGAGTTTCTCAACATTTTTGATGATGTAATCCCTTGTTAATAATTCATTAACATCTAAATACGGGTATAATAATATGTGTGAAAGGTACAACACGTTATCATGTAAATCTGTTAATACCAAACTACCCAAAATAGTCATAGGGATATTTTTTTTTGTTAATTTTGTTCTTGATCGTGTGAGGATTTTGGAGTAGATTATTAAAATTGCAAAATAACTTGATTATACGACTTACTCAATTTTTACCGAATCTTTGTTATAACCAGCTGTTCTCCACTTATTACGCTTTTGCCTATATTTCGAACATGTAGATGTGAGTGTACGGTTTTTTAAATAAGCCTTCCAAAGTGACTCTACTCTGCCTGATGTTTAAAATCCAAAAGTGGTTGTCACCATATTCATTGCGATTGTAGACAATGTGATAAAACTAATGAAATTCTTTTTTACTACCCGCTTAAAGGACCCGGAGAGTGGGAAGAGGGGAAGAAAACGAGCGCTGGTAATGAGTTCATGGTTTTGACTGCCCCGCACAGACAGGAAGAGACAAACCGTCCAGTTCGATCAAGAGCGTATATTATGTCGACGATGACTTATCTGTAAATTCAAGTAAATTTAATTAAGTAACGCAGGACTTAATAACAAAAACCACCAATTTTAATTATGTACTACCAATTTACCGAGTTTTTTGCTTAATAATTATAGGCCACAGTTTTATTTATTATAACTCTCACTTTATTCATTAAAAAACTATTCTTTAGGAATAAATCAAAATCCAAGTTGAGAAACAGTTGAAAGGGATGAAAAATACGTAAGATGAGACAAATGTGGCGTGAAACGTATCGTACGAACGTGATTACTTGAAGATTAGCCTTCATCTAAGTAAGGTGCAACGAACCGACTAGCTATGTCACTGACATATCTTCGATAAGCCGATACTCTGATACGGAATGTTGATAGGATAACAGAAGTTTAACATATTCAGGAATGGAAACGAAATATGTGTAATCATCACACTAATATTATAAAGGCGTAAGTTTGTGAGTGTGTATGTTTGTTCCTCTTTCACGCAAAAACTACTGAACGGATTAGGATGAAACTTTACAGTAATATAGCTTATACATCAGAATAACACATATGCTACTATTTGTCGCGATAATCGACATACACGCGAGCGGAGCCGCGGGCAACGGCTAGTATGATATATAGATACGATGTGGAACCGTTGCTGTGGCGAACAATGGGGAAAGTCTATCCAGCAGTATACATATATGTTTTTCGACTGAGATAATGATGCAGACGATATTGTATACACAGTGATAATGTACGCTATTTTAAAGTTTATAGTGTTAGAAAGGATATTTTACTTGAATTATCAAATCGTGATCCACAGAGTGACTAAATCTGCAACTCAGTACGTTAAACCTGTGTTCAAAATGCTTTTTGCTCATATCATCTGCCGATTCACTAACCTTTAGCATCTCCTGATTAGTTTACTGTAAACTATCTGCCATCTGTATATTTGTGTTACCGGTGTATCTGATAGGGCGAGGTACACTACACGTCTCACTGAGCACTCCCTTTGATACAGACTGTCCTTGTGTTTTTATACGAATTTATCTTTAATCAATCAGTGTTAGGGAGACACGCTGATCCTGTGTTTGTTTGTTTTGATTTGCGTTTTATTTATTAGCCTCGTTTGCGATACCGCACATATGTGGGGATAAATGATAGCACTTTTTTTTTGTATTTACGGATACTGTTTTGTTTATGTTTTGACTGTGAATTCTATTTTTGGAACTGATAAAACTGTGTGTGAGTGAAATTTCTGGTTGACGGTTAATGGTACAGTATTTTTTTGTGCATATGTTTATTTTTTTATTACTCGTAATGAGTGAGTAGTTGGTGTTATACTCGTAATACAGTTTTTTAGAATAAATATTATTGTTTAAAATATTCTAATTATAAATTTTTTTTAAAGAGAAGTATCACTAGGCCGCCATGTTGTGGGTCACCATGCTGCATCGTTGCATTGTCTGCATTCGCAATGAGTATGGTACCACTACTTGGATTCTGCTAATATGCTTTCCATCAGACAGAGTAGTCATTTTGGCAGACCCATACATTAAAAAAATCTTAATCGAGACTATCGTAGTTGACGATGGCCTGAAACGTTATTCAATATTTCACGTCCAACATCAATATAAAGTTCATAAGCTTTATGCACAGTCAAAAATTTCTCCGGACATGTTCCAAATTTCCATTCTTTATTCCTGTCCGCGGCTTTTCTAAATGAATACTGGCTGGCCTAACGCTATTCCATAAAGCTACGTCAATACAGAATTCTATTATCCGTTGTCGAAACACAGTCGACTTTCAACGAATCAGCGCGTTCAGAAATTTTATTATAAAACTTTTTTATTTATTTCGCACCGCACGTGACTATGTTTACCAAATATACCTTTTAATCTTTTTATATTTTACTGGGTTTGTTTGCGTAATTAGTTATATTTGTCTAGTCCAATGCTGTGCAAGTTCTACCAGATGGTGCACGGCTAACGTAGTGGAAATGGTTTCATTCAGTTAAGTGCAGTATTCTTGCTATAAAGGAACGTTTAATCTCGTAGATTGTTTATGTTTTTGTATAAGCTGGTAAATGTGACAGTAATACTTGTTTTATGTTCGTTTCGTTGTAAAACTGTAGAAGAAGTAGTCTGAAAAAAAAGTTTTCAATGAAGATATTTTTTGAAATTTCTCTATTTTGACTAATCTTTTTGGCCATGAGTCCTTTGTGAAAAGTCCTTTTCATTCCTCTTCTGTCTTTCGAAATGAAATGGATAATAAAGAGTCTTACATGATCACCAAGGCCATGAATAAATTGACATGCATTAAAAATTTGACTATGTATTTCAAAGCAAAACACTTATAAGTAACGTAAGCCAACTATTATTCATGTACGAGTACTTGATACTTGAACTCACGGTCTGGGTTTCCGCAACTCGACGACTTTGATGAGCCTATTTTGGGTAGTGGATCGGCACTAGTGGTGCCAACCCAATTCCTCCAGGAAGCCTAGCATACCCGTTGTTGCGTTGCCGACGACTCCCTGAGGAGACCTCGACGATCCGAGGTGTTTTGCCCGGTATTCTGCCACCCCAGGACATGCCAAGATGACATGGGCGGCTATTTCATCTTCCTCCATGCATGCTCTGCACAGAGGGCTGTCCGATACACCTAGAGTAAAAATATGTTCATGTACGAGTATTCGACATTTTAAGGAAATTATTAAAATTTAATTCTGTAATACAATGCTACTGACAAAGGTTTTTCTGTTACCGAATAGATTGCATGTTGTCTAAGTGGCAGTACATTTTTTCTTATTGAATACGTACATATGGAGACTACCGAAAGGTTTCGTTTTGCTATGAAACAATGAATTATTGATCAACTGGTACTACTTTTATAGACACGCAAAGGTTATTCGATACCCACTTCAGGGATCATTCGTTCTAGTAATAAAGCGCCCGCCGTTTGTATTTGTCAAATAGAAGAAAAATGATATCCCTGTTATTTATACTTAAATTCGGAGTATTTGTTATAGACAACCGTTGATCGATGGTATCTCGTACATGATTATGTAGATGCTTATTTTAAAGGGTGTTTATGTGAAGCAATGGAGATCTCCAACACTTTTTTTTGCTTCTTTTCTATTCCCAGAAAAAAGAAAAATTGGCAGTCCTAAGGACTGTTGATAGAAGTGAAAACTTATAACTTCAGAATGTTATTTGTAAAATTAATGTGTGAAATTAGAAATTTCATATTTTAAAATTTAATTATCATGTCGGTGACGCGGTGATGCGAACTCATAAGATTTTCCCCAACCAAACTGTGCTCAACGCGGCTAAAGAAGTTTTCACTTCAAAAATTTATAGTAATATATAATTATGTAAATTTTTATACACTTCAAAATTCATAATGGACTTAAGATAATTGGATATAGTTTGTTTTCGGGAATTAAGACTACTTCGACGGCTTTTAAAAATATATATAGATTTCCAATGTAACGGCGGGCTTCATTTACACGTCCTGGTTGGTTTGGAATCAGAGGACCGCGTGTCAGTTATTTTCACAATCGACATCTTCACTAGTTATAACAGGCAAGTATCGGTAAAGACACACAAGCAAAAACTACATGAATAAGTAGCGTAAAACGTACTGTTACTAAAACGTTGAACAGTTTAAATATTACAACACGGCTTGTTACTATTCCCCCGACGTAACATTTTTCAAGGACCTGAACCTAAATAAAAAGAGCACCGAGCACTTTAATTCTCAAAAGGTACCATTGAAGGGTGGTACTTATTTTTATTGCCGACATTGAAATATTTTATTCTACCTGTTTGTGGTACGAACTTAATTTGAGATTTATGAGTAATTTCATTTTTGTTTGATTGGTGAAGAGGCTTGTTTCATGAATCAAATAAGAGAGAGCGATATTGTTTCGCTTAGAGCCGTTTTGTTTATGTTAGATTTATTTTTTGTTTTTGTACAGTTTTTGAAGTCTTTGGAAAATCTTTTTACTTTGCTCAATATTTCTTGGGTGTTGTTATTTTCATTGTATTATCAATCACTAATAAATATGATATTTATTTTGTCAAAAAGTTGGTATTGTTTTTAGTTAGTTATGAAAAAAGAACTGAACTATAACTGTAAATTATATGAACGACTTTCACCTAATTTTCGTATTACCGATGGACCTTTCGATTTTAAAATTTACATCTGAATTTATTTGCGGTCGTTATTATTGGGTGAATTAAAATAACCACATCCAATCCCGTATCCAATTTGTTTGATGGGTGTGGTAAGCCACATTAGCGAACGCTCAACGGCTATGGGGCAGACAAAAGATACATTTTAATGTTTCATTTTATGTATCTCTTAAGAGCTTGGAGTCATTATTCAGAAGGACATATTGGATGACTGAATGCACATAAACGACGAAACTATATCTTATAAGGTGCTATATATTGGTGTGTTTCTTAAATAATTTAACACTTTCCGGGCCAAACCGCCTTTCGACGTTATCTCGGTATATCGTGATGTGACAGTACTGCTAAGGACGGTGAACTTTATTTCATGTAATTTGGCAAACGGTCGCTAGTCGTTGCTTGCCCATAATATTTCTAGAAATAACATAATCTAATGTCACATCACGCGACTTCATGCGTTTGTAGGTTTTTTTTTTATGGAATAGCCTGGCAAACGAGCAGAAGTATCGCCTGATGGTAAGCGATTAGCGCCGCCCATGGACACGCGTAACACCAGAGGCGTCACAAGTGCGTTACCGGCCTTTGGAGGATGGGGGAGGAGATAGGGGGATGGGTTGGGGTATGGGCCTCCGGCGCAAGCACTATTTCACACCGGTTTTCTGTGAGGCCGTGGTGTCACTCCGGTCGAGCCGGCCCATTCATGCCGAAGCGTGGCTCTCCCACGGTAAAAGGCAGCAAGGTGTCACAGCAAGTCATTTTTAACCCCTGACCAAAAAAAGGGGTGTTATAAGTTTGACGTGTCTGTCTGTCTGTCTGTTTGTCTGTCTGTGGCACCGTAGCTCGCGAACGGATGAAGCGATTTCAATTTAGTTTTTTTTTTGTATGAAAGGTGAGTTACGTGCGAGTGTTCTTAGACATGTCACATGAAAATCTGCAAAAATATCATCGAGTGGGGTCTCAAATGAAAGCGCATAACGTGTTTTTTACTTTTAAAGGGAACTCAGGTTATTATGTCGGGGTTTTTACTTTAATTTTGAGAATTTATTCAACACATACATACGCAGTGCTTTTGCACCAAAACAATACATAAATGTACACCGCCGACAGGCGTAGACTAAGCCATACAAGCTCATACGCGTAAATATTTAGTGTCACGGCGTGGCGTGTGCGTCGCCGGCGTGGCGTAGTACGACTGTAGGCGGTATGATAAAATACATGGAATTTTGAAGTGTCATATCTTGATATTTGCAAAAAGTCAAGTGTCCCGGAACGTGTTAAGAGAGATGAGAAAAGTCATGCTTGGCACATATGGACCAGTTCGATCGGCGTAATACCAGGAGCTCACAGAAAGCAGGAGTTCCATTGTGATATTTCACTGTGTAAAGGAGGTAACCAAAAAACTCAATCAAGCAAAGCGTACAAAGTACTTGTGACTTTCAGTCCAAGGACAGCAGCACTTACCATCAAGTGAGACGTCAGTTCCTCTCTATATAAACAAAAAAACATCACTAAAGACGGACAGTAAGTTAGCTTTTTGTTTACCCATATTTCCGATGATTATATCTTAGCTCATAAATTTTAATGCTGCTAATTGCCGACTAAAGCTACGTCCACACTAGCGTTTGGTGGTTGTAGGCATTCAATAAACTTCACAGTTGTTATAACTATCTAAAACTAAACTTCTAGCGTTGTGTGTACATCTCATAGTGGGCGCAGATCTCTATCGCCATAGTAAAGAGGGTGCTATGTCTATAAGGCCGCGTACTCGAACTCAGCGGGAGCGGGGCGGGCGCGGGAGCGGAGCGGGCGCGGAGCGGCAGCGGCACGTTCAAATGAATGGATTTATATGGCAGTGTTTTCGAACACAGCGGAGCGGAATTACTTGCAATATTGTCAGAATAGTTGTTTTTTTTTGTTTTTAATTTAATTTTGATAGGAACGTAAATATTTAAAAAAAATCTATTTAAATTCTATGTATAATATGTATGTATTTACAAAAAAAAAGGATTTATATTAGTTATCTAGTACCCATAACACAAGCTCTGCTTAGCTCGGGACTAGATGGCGTTGTGTGTTAGATGCCCGAAAATATTTATATTTTTATTTGACGAGCGAGCGACGAGCGTGTGACGAGCGGTATACGAGCGGGCGCATTAATCTTAGACAACTATTACATAGACTTGACACGCTAACAGCGTTACCACGAGGGAGTGAGATAATTATACCATTTTCGAGTGCGTTAGAGAAAGATAGAGATAAGTATTTTTATCCTTATCGTCGTATCGCTTTTTTTGTATGTTACATAAACATACGTGCCAAACAGTGTTGAAAACGGGAACTGTATCAGGAGTGAAAATCACGTTTTTTGACGAAATTACTGCGTAAATTAAATTGTATTTAACAGTTTTTAACCCAGATACTTTACTAACTATGGTACAGTGTTGTGTTGTCAGCTGCAAAAGCCGCAGTGAACGTAAACATGAAAATATAACCGTTCACACGTAAGTATAAAAATTAGCGTTTTATAGGCATAATGTTGTTTTTAATATTAACTACGATTAATTAAATCAATTGTTGTGTGTTAATATGCAGAAAATATTTAAAATAAGTGATAAAAACTAGTTTTAAAGTGTGAAAATTTTGTGATCAACCGACCAAACTGTAACCAGATTTGTTGAACGTTTGGAACATTAATAAGGGAGAATGGGCTTTAACCTGGCAACGTTAATATTTGAAGTACTTGGTTTCTATTCCTTACGGGTGTACACATATGTCAAGTCTATATAATACTTTGTCTTAGGCACGAATGTAGCGGTGTCTAGCCCCTATGAAGTGAAACGTAAGAATGTTACGTCAAGAAAGTTGACACCCATGTGAAAAACGCCAAAATATTAATGAAATAGCAATCACCTGTGATTAATGATTTTTAATTTTGTCAATGTTGTGATTTTTGCAAGTTTATTTAATTATTAAAATTGTATGTTTTATTTATTTGTTGTTATTAAAACATTTTAATCATCTTTATAACTTGTTAATTTGTTCTCTTCATCATCATCAGCCTATCGCAGTCCACTGCTGGACATAGGCCTCTCCAATTGCACGCCACTTAGTTCGATCCTCGGCTTCCCGCATCCAGCTTCTGCCAGCCGTCCCGCGTAAATCATCACTCCACCTGGCCTGTGGACGTCCTACACTACGTTTGCCGAGACGCGGTCTCCACTCAAGAACTCGTTTACCCCAACGGTTATCGGTTCTACGGCAAATATGGCCAGCCCACTGCCACTTCAGCTTGCTAATCCTATGGGCTATGTAGATGACCCTGGTTCTTTGCCGGATCACCTCGTTTCTGATCTCTTTGTTGATGTTAATTTTTTTTTTATTGTACCCCCTGTTATTTTCTTAATGATCGAGTATAGTATCCTAATACCCCCCTAACTTGTCAATATAGAAAATGATTGTGTTTACAATTACGACTAATCAAGATTTTTTTAAGGTTATCATGCTTGGGTTGTACGATTTTAGAAAAATATATTTTATATACTAATTTATGACGCTATTACATAAGTAGATATCATGATTATATAAAATATTATCAAACATTAATCGTTTTCACAAATTATTTAAAATCACTAATCATTTTTTTGTGAAATCTGTCATCCGTATCAAGCTATATTTTACGAGGTATTTTACGAACCGCTCTAGCGCCCGCTCCTAGCCCGCTGGTTTCGAAAACGGGTTAGCGGCCGCGCCGCTCCGCTCCTCGCTGAGTTCCTGACTTTGACCTACTATGCAATTTTTAAAGTGTATATCTATATAATAACTTTAAACGAGGAATTCTTATTTATACTTATATGCATATATATAATTTAAATCTCGGAAACGGCTCCAACGATTTTCATGAAATTTAGTATGCAGGGGTTTTCGGGGGCTATAAATCAATCTAGCTAGGATTCATTAAAAAAATACTAATACAAAGCTCGGTCATCCTTTGATTGAACCAGTTTAGTTTCCTATCAACGTATAATTCAAACGAAGCATTGAGCAACGAAGTGGTTAAGTTACTCGATAACTACTACTACGATAACTCATAAAAGTTATATGAGAAGTGGAAAGGCTATTTTGTCCATTTCACTTTTGTAACACGAAATTCTTTGTTAGAATCGATATTTAACACTATACTTAAAGGATGAACTAATTATTGTTGAACTGTTGCGTGAAATGTGGTTAGAAAGCTAAAGGTGTTAATATTTTTTTTATATCTTCTGAGTTTTACTGTCTTTTTACTCGACTGCGAAAGAAGGAGGGTTATGTTTTTCAAATGTATGTACCTATGTATGTATCTCAGTATTTATGTATGTATATTTCTTTAGCACGCCCTAGAGCCTAAACGGCTTGTCGTATTTTTATGAGAGTGGTGTCAATAGATTCGTCTTAGTCGTGAGAGTGACACTGGGTACATCAAAATAAAAAAAAAAGGATTTTAGGCGCCAAAAAGTAATATTTAAAAAAAAGTGTTTTCAAAATACATCGAGTGTGGTATCAAAATAAAGACCTTTTTTTACGGTGATTACGAATATATATAAAACTTATATGTTTTTACTGTTAAATATTGACGCAGTGGGGTTTTTTTATTTTTAATAATTTGTACTTGTTTATATAAACTTCATATTCATCAGTAAAATCATATCACTTGTGTAATAATTTTTAACCTAGAAATATTAATTTATATTAGGTCTTGACCTATGAAATTGCCTTTCTTCAGTACTGGTCATTTCAAATAAAAAAAAGTTTGTAATAGCTCTGTATTCTAAATTCAAATTAATTTTGTTTTAAAACCATGACATTCTTTTTACAAACCCAGTCTTTTGTTTTATGATTAGCGTTGTCTTTTCATTACATTTGAAAATTTTTCGTCATAATGGATACTTTAAAAAATCGTGTAATTATGGAATATGAGTTCCGTCGTGGCACCAACGTGACACAAACGGCACGTAACCTCAAAAACGTTTACGGAGAGAACTATACAAACGAACGCACAACCCGTTATTGGTTTTCCCGGTTCCGTTCTGGAAATTTTGACTTGAAAAATGAAGCTCGTGGTCGTCCGGAGACTTTGGTTAACAATAATGAATTAAAGGCGATTGTGGAAGCTGACGAAACTCAATCTATAGCTGAGCTAGCAGCAGCTTTTAATGTAAGCATCAAGACAATATTGATCCATTTGCGACAAATTGGCAAGGTAAAAAAGCTTGATAGATTGGTGCCCCACGACCTTAACGATCGCCAGCGCAACGTACGCGTCGAGACCTGCCTTGCGCTGCTCAACAGGCAAAGAAATGAAGGAATTTTGAAACGAATTGTTACGTGCGACGAAAAATGGATTTTGTTCGACAATCGAAAGCGCTCAGCAAGTTGGTTAGATCCTGGTTCAGCACCAAAGCAATGCCCTAAACCAAAAATGACCCCTAAAAAGGTGATGGTCACTGATTGGTGGTTTAGTGCGGATTTACCACAGCTTTATACAAAATGGTATGAGCATTAATGCAGATGTGTACTGTGAAGAACTGGAGAGAATGATGGAGAAGCTTGCACATCTGCAACCAGCTTTGGTCAATCGGTCGTTCCCACTGCTCCTTCACGACAACGCGCGACCCCATACTGCGCAACAGACAATCTCCAAGCTGCAAGAGCTGGGGATGGAAGCTCTCCCTCATCCGCCATACTGACCAGACCTTGCACCTACCGACTATTACTTTTTCCAAAATTTAGACAACTGTTTAGTGGGTAAAACATTCAATTCCCGAGAGGCAGTACAAAATGCCTTTGAAGAGTTTGTTGCCTCCCGTCCAGCTGATTTTTACAAGAAGGGCATCAATAAACTGCCAATGCGTTGGCAAAGATGCTTCGATTGCATGGGTGATTACTTCGAATAACAGAAATAAAAAAGTTTGAAAAAATAAGTACTTTCACTTATTGCATACAAAACGGCAATTTCATAGGTAAAAACCTATTATTATATAATATGTAATATGCTATTTATGGAGAAGTACATTTTCCGCGGAAACTGCATTTGTAATACCACAGATTTACAGAAAATTTCCGCTTGAACATGTAATATCCGCATTTATCATTGATTTTATAGACACTTATTTGACACCACAGGTTTTAATTAAAAGAGTTTAGACAAAGCTAAACGATTTTGGTGCTGGACAGGACAAACTACGGCGTGAAAATATTCATGAATTGTTTAGTATTAGGTGTAATTTAATTTAAGTTCAAAAACTATAACCCGACAACGTCATAACTTTTTATTAAAATGTATATAACCTTTGTCATCTAGGCCATTATTGTGAATCCATTGACACCTCATTCATTAAAATCGATTCAGTAGTTTAAGTGCTACAGTAGAACATTTAAACGTAAATAGACTGCTAAAACTATTACCTTTCTTTTAGTATAGTCCTTAGTCGGGTAAACAAACATGAAAAAGATAGAGAAATATTTTACACGATAACAAAATTCACTTTTTTATTCTTTAAATGCTGTAAACAGATTCCTAATCAACGTAAAATGACAGCGTTTGAGCTGTCGTGTTTCGTTGGTGAGTGCGAGACTGGAGGCCCAAATAGTCTAGTCAACAAGTTCCAAACTTGTTGACTAGACTAAAAGATGCAGAAGCATCACTAGGCCGCCATGGTGTGGGTCGCCATGCTGCATTGTCTGCATTCGCAGTGAGTATGGTGACCGCCACTCTTGGATTCCGCTTATGCTTTCCATCAGGCAGAGTAGAGTCATTTTGGCGGGCCATACATAAAAAAGAAAAAAAAAACAAGAAAAAAAAATGGTACAGCACAAACACGATTAGAGTTATGAATTGCAAAATGGTTAGTTTTAGTACACACACACACATATTTCACACCAATATTTGAGATTGGTGACATAAAAGACTAAGGAAATATGTCCGAATACTGTTGTCACTGCTGATGGACTGTTATAGTTAAAAAAATACCGCCATAATAACTTCAATAGTAAACATTTATTATGCAATATTACAAGTACAAGGAACAATATAAGATAGTGACGCTGAAAAACAAAACGTTTTTAAAAACAAAATAAAATATATATTGTCGGCACTCAAATGCGCGAAGCGTTGAAGAAACAAAGCTGTTAATTAAAGAAGACACGGTTTCAATAGCTATGCAAGTTTCTTCACAGTTTTTATCACTTCAATATTGAAATTCTTCGTTCCAGTCGCTGTGATTTAATTTCCTTTCATTGTAATTTTACTTACGCCACACTAACTTTATACAATATTGGAACTGTCAGTTTAAGTATATTAAGATGCCTACAGGAAGCCTGATGCGACTACTATATCTGTGTAAGTAAAGTTTGCACAGAATAATTTAAAATTTAGAATGAAATCTTAAGTTTTTTTACATACTATTTTCAAGTGTAAATATAAATAAGTGGGTGTGTATAAGTCACACAAACACGACCACGCACGTTTTTTTGACGCTTGTATGTTATATTTAACATAATAATTACATATATTATGTAGGACATGTATAGGTTAAGGGTTAAATTTATTAAATTAAATGTATCCGAATATAGTATTATTTCCGATCCGATTTTAACTACTTTCCTGGTAGACAAAGATCCTTCATTTCAGAACATATAGAGACAATTAGAAGCAAGGCAAGTACTTTCTATCTTAGTAAGAGGTCACGATGTCATTAATTGTTCTAAAATTTCCAAGGATAAATTTATCTGCGACTATCGACTACCACGACGTCAAAACTATTTAGAGAATGCAAACCCAAAACCAACCTGAGCTTTAATTCTCATTTATTAAAACAATTTGGTTTTAAATTGGTATTCCAGATTTAGCAAACCAGAGATATTTAAGAATCCAAAGGTACCGATTTATCTGAGAGATCTGAATTCTGAATTCAATTCTTAAAGCTGTCTTAAAATGTTTTAAAATCGTATATCATAATAAGTATGCAATAGTTCCTCTTCAAACGAAGTTGACACATAATTATTTTGTTTATTAATAAAACGCTACGCAAACGCTACTAATAGGTTTAGTTTTACCTATTACTAGCTGATCCGGCAAACGTTGTTTTGCCATAAAAAATAGGCTATAAAAATAGACGTTGGTCGATTCTCAGACTTACCCGATATGCACACCAAATTTCATAAAAATCAGTCCAGCCGTTTCAGAGGAGTATGTATGTAATATATAGTAACTAAAATTGTGACACGAGATTTTTATCTATTAGATGAACCGTCACGCGGTGTTCTAAATCTTAGTTTTGTTTTTTTTTAAAGTAATAGCTACTAAAATGAATGCTTTCCACCAGGCAGAGCTTTACTCCAGCAGCAGAAAGCATAAGCAGCATCCAAGACAACTTAGTTGTCGTAGTTTTAAAAGACAACTCCTGCACTAGGAATAAATTTTGCGTCACTTTACAAACATACATGAAATTTACTGATGGAATGGCAAGACTGAACCACTACCGTGTTACCAAGAACAGCACGTTTGCATCTGTTACGTAATGTACGTAATGTAACCAGCTTTAGAGGATATCTAAGGTCCAGTTTTGTAGCCTGTAGTATTTTTTATTGGCATCTGTGGTATTATTAACCCCCTACGCAAAAGAGGGGTGTTATAAGTTTAACATCGATGTCTGTCTGTCTGTGTGTGTGTCTCTCTGTGGTATCATAGCTCTCAAACAGATGGACCAATTTCGATGCGGTTTTTTTTATTTGAAAGCCAGTTTCCTTGCGATGGTTTTTAGCTATGTTTGGTTAAAATCGGTTCAATTATATTAAGCTTTTTTGTCGTATGATTTCTGGATTAAGTGTTTGCGTAGGGGGTTTGATATTAGGCATTTTGGCGTATGATTACTAGATTAAGTGTTTGCGTAGGGGGTTTTTAAATTTTAGCTTGTTGATGAGTAAGTATGTCCAGTGAGGGATTGCCGATAAAAAATGATTTATAATTAATCTACAAGTCATTCTCTCAGGTAACGTTGTAAGGCCTTGTTAAAACGAGGTTACTATGTAAATAATTTGTAACACAATTAATTCTCATGGAGCCGCATTCATTAAAATGAATTTTGATACTGTCTGTTGAGTGTCTTATTACCAATTACTCAATTTGAACATCTTAGCATTAAATTAAAAGAAATGTGAAAGGAATTCCCTTTAACATTTCTTTTATTCTTGTTTTTGTTTTTGTTCACAACACAGTTGTGGTGTAATATTTTTGAATTATTGTGACATTACATTGACATGCAAAGGTTAAGTAGATGTTAAGATGTCCTTACAAATAAGTTAGTGAAATAGCGTAAAATTGCTTTTATGGTACATCTACTACCAGCCAATAAGATTATGATCAACAACTCGCATTACATACTCGTATATTGCTTTATTTGCTACTATGATTACTTAGTTAGTTAACTAGTTTTGGCCGTGGCTTCACCCGCGTTTATGTTGGTTATCGCAGTAAAGGAGCCTATGTCCTTTCTTAAGAATCAAACGGTCTCCATGCCAAATTTTATTAAAATTGGCACAGCGTTATAGCCAGAAAAGCTTAACAGACAGACTTGGACACATAGGGAATTTGTAATATTGATATGGATATAATATTATTTTTACCCGACTATGGCAAAGCCAAAGGAGGGTTATTTATGGTAAAGAGAACATCAACTGAGCAGTCTGCTAACATAAGATGATGCTACGGTATGCTATATAACTATCATTGTCTATAATGACTTACATCTCAAGAACAACAAGAGCTTTCCTCGATCTAGACCCTGAAGATTTGGAGGCTGAAGTGGATAGGATTGGTTCCAAATTCTAATTCG
The DNA here is from genome assembly GCA_949125395.1 of Diaphora mendica. Lineage (NCBI taxonomy): Eukaryota > Metazoa > Arthropoda > Insecta > Lepidoptera > Erebidae > Diaphora > Diaphora mendica. The sequence goes on along the minus strand of OX421313.1, from coordinate 18,409,044 downwards.
ACTGACTTGACTTTGACTTATTTGACTGTGACTGTAGCGTACGCAACTGCTGTTCATGAGGTTTCGGGTTCGAATACCGAGTCGAACCAAATGTTATAATGATCTGCAAAAAAAAATTCGGTGTTTTCTCATATATATATATAATTATATATAGTCAATCTATATTTCACAGTACAAGCTCTGCTTAGTTTGAAGCTTAATGGCGTTGTATTATTATAATCACTCACTCAATTACTCTTATGAAACACACAAAAGATTCAAAATATTACTAAATTATTAACAAGTACCGTAACAATACATCCACATAATACTAATAACATACAGATACGAAATCCCACTCGATCAAGAAAAACCTACTTTGTTTGTTTAATCGTAACTAAAACATATCTGAAATTGGAAAATATTATCCGCGTTCAGTAGGTAAAACAAACCGAGCTAGATATCAAACTGTTTTAATGAACCAATGAATGAATTCATTCATTCGATCGTGAATGTAACACTGGGCATCACGTTCACTTCATTGCTTCTATAGTATTGAATCTACCCGATTTTTTTATTAAGAAACTAGCTCTAACTTTTTGTGTGTTCAAACCATTTTTATTGAACAGATATTCATGTAAATTTTATTTAAAGAAAAATGATTTCATTGAAATATGAAGCTACAATCTCACAAATGCATTCTATTAGTAAAAGTTATTTACAGCAAGCAACTTAGGGCATTTTTTTTTTACAAATTTGAATAGGAACAAAAGAAGACTACAGTTCCGAATCAATAGATTAGTAAATTATAGAGACCAGTCGATTGCGAGTGAACAAAACTTACAAAAATAAACGAATTGAAAATAATTTTCTACTCTCAATATATGTACATTTTTGATTGAAATACAGTTAGTACTAGTTATCAAAAATAAATATTCTTGTGTATAAAGTTCATTCAATATATAACGACATAGTATTAACCCTGAATTCAGTTATTCACGTTAAGCTTCAAGAGTATTTAAAACCTTCAGAGAACGTAAAACCATTGTACGGTAAACAAAGATATTTAAAGCTCTGTTTCGAAGAATCACGGCTAAAGTTCCTCAAAAGTAATCAGCACTCTGTTACTACGAACTAACACGATACACAGTGTAATCAAGCCAGACAAAAAGGTACTCATTAAGTAAATGTTTTATGCCACGTGAACTAAATACGAACTCTTAATGTCTAAATAAGTACTTACATAGAGGATTAGTTGAAAACTTTCCACTAAGCATGCGTTTTATTATCCAAGTTCGTTTGTTTATCATGACTTTTATAACGTCTGTTCTTAAATATATTAGGCGTTGCTAAGCACCCATAATATGTCTCTAGGTTATATACTTCGTTTTTTTTTTTTTTTTTTTTATGTTTGGCCCGCCAAAATGACTCTACTCTGCCTGATGGAAAGCATAAGCAGAATCCAAGAGTGGTGGTCACCATGCTCACTGCGAATGCAGACAATGCAGCATGGCGACCCACACCATGGCGGCCTAGTGATGCTACTGCATCTTTTAGTCTAGTCAACAAGTATGGAACTTGTTGACTAGACTAATTGGGCCTCCGGTCTCGCACTCACCAACGAAACACGACAGCATGCTGTCATTTTACGTTGATTTTCTGTGCGAGGGTAGTACCGCCCCGGTCGAGCCGGCCCGTTCGTGCTGAAATCAGCGTGGCTCTACTACCTTTTCTATGACAAACATTGCATGTAAAGATAAGAAAATAAGTGATTTCATGTGCGCAAAGTTAGATAAACTAGATGGCAATGGTACATAGAAAGAAATGTTTGTAGCAGTTTGAGTTTTATTAATGAATTTTGGAATTAAGTTCCTTACGGGGCGTTGCGGAGGGGTACCCTAGCCGGCAAAAAGTGTCCGTAAAGTTAAATCTTACGTTAGTAAGATTGACTGCTTCGGTGTTGCAATGGTAGCGTATGCGAATGCTGTGTTTGAAATCTCGGGTTTGAATCCCGGGTCCGATCAAATGTTTGACTATGATCTGCAAATATTTGTTTTTTCAGAGTTTGGATGTATATGTTTGTTTTTCCAAAATAATGATAATAATTAACTTTTTATTCACCCTTTTTAATTTTATTAAAATTATTTCGTGAACGAAAAATTTACTTTTATAATAAGGAACCTATAATAACTATAAATTCTAAAAAATAAAAAAAACCCCTACATAATAACCTGAGTTCCCTTTAAAAAGTAAAAAACACGTTTTGCGCTTCATTTGAGACCCCACTCGATGATATTTTTGCAGACATTCGGTTACTCTACCCCACTTTCACCCCCATAACTTTTAAACGGCTCAACCGATTTTCATGAAACATGTCTTAGAACACTCGCACATAACTCACCTTTCATGCAAAAGAAATTAAATTGAAATCGCTTCATCCGTTCGGGAGCTACGGTGCCACAGACAGACAGACAGACACGTGAAACTTATAACACCCCTCTTATTGGTCGGGGGTTAATAAGGTTCCTATCTGGTGTCCCACGACACCTTACGTTTTTTTTAACTTATGTTACGAGTTAAATTATTTTTCTTTTTAATTATTAAGGTTATAATCACGTGATATAACTTATGCAAATTGCATTGCAGCGTTTTAATACTATTTGTCTATAAGCTAAGACTTTGACGACCGGATGATTTGATGCAATTATACCTAATTAGTTAAATACTCTATAGTAATATTGTAATCCGACAGCAACAAATAAAGCATATTATAAGATAATATTCAATATATTGTTGTAAAACAATCTTTGATAAGCAGGCTTCGTACAGCCTTCAGGATAAAACTCGAAATTCACGATAAAACCGTGTCGTGTGATGAGACGGCGTAGCAGTCGCTTCGGGCGATGACGTTGCCTCTACAATGTCCGCAAACGAAATAATTTGAGAATTTATAACATTATAATTTGCTCATTTCTAAACTTAGTTTAATTGGTAATGTAAAACAAAGGAATTGAATAGTAACGTGTCATATTTGTATCGGATTAGACAGCTATGACTTGGCACTTAGTCACATCAATATGAGTTGGCTCAACTGATTAAGAATAACATGAAACAAGAAACTAATACTAAAAACTTTTAATAAAATTGATGTAGCCAATGTTAACTACCCGGATCATTATGATGAATTTGTATTCAGGATGTATATTCTTAATGCGAGAGTTGTCTATTTGAATGACAAAAAAAAATACAAATTTAAACCTCATTCATGAAAAACATTTTAGTAGTTTAAATTCTACGGTAGAATATAATATAGTCAATTCGTTTAGATAGTGTCAGCACCCGCGCGCAATTGTGGTTATTGTTGTGAAATACGAATATATTAATTCATACAACGGTGTTACCTCACAAATCATACTTGTAATTGACCAATTAATGTGATCAATGTGTCCGTATCTAAGCGAATGGACTATACATAGACTGCAAAAAATAATACCTTTCCTTTTGGCTTCGCCGTAGTACAGTAAAAGAAGGAAAGTTAAAGTGTGTGGGTGTGTGTGGCCTCTATGATTCAGGATTGGTCTGAACTGAGTAGGTACTTCTAACTTAGTTTTTCATATAATATTATATTGAAAGTAAATTTGAGTTAAAAAACATGCAACAGCTTATTTTAAATTTGCATAACAATTCATGTTATGCAAATTTAAAATAAGCCCCCATAGCGTGGTCTTGTGATTTATTCAACTTACCTTTATGTTGTCTTTGTCTGATGTTAAAGAATTATAATAAAAGCGTTAGGATACGGTCTAGACTGAAAAATAAATAAAAGAAAATTCATAACTGTTTCTAATGTAAAATCATTAAAATGAGGTACTTCATCTAAATTTAGGATCAAATATTATGAAATTAATAACAAAATTGTCTGAACTGAATAGTTAAGTGCTCTTAGTGCTGGCTTAGTTTAAATCAAACTCATGAATTATGCAAACAATGCTGTCCATTTCATTTAACCTCTTAATAAAACAATTTTATTCATACATCATTCAGGTTTAATAAAGCGTCGAGGCATGGAACAATATCTGTTATGAGAGCAATAATTTTTTTTTAAGACTGTTACATTTTTACGACGAGGATTTGACGTGATATACCGGAGGCCCCCTTCTCCCCTTTTACCCTCGAGGGGGGGGGATATGACCACAACATGTTGCAACAAAGTCGCATATCTTGAGATGCAAGTGCCCTTGAGCTGCGGTAATCTATTAACATCAGGTCATACATAAAAAAGAAACCACAGAAGCTACTATTCCTTATGAATAGAACAAGCTAAAATTCCAAATTTAAAAAACCCCCTACTCAAGCACTTAATCGAGTCATCATACGCCAATGATTTTGCAGACACTCAGTTATTCTTCCAAACTTTCACCCCCATAACTTTTAAACGACTCAACCGATTTTCATGAAACATGTCCAAGAACACTCGCCCGTAACTCACCTTTCATACAAAAAAAAAACTAAATTGAAATCGCTTCATCCGTTCGCGAGCTACGGTGCCACAGACAGACAGACAGACAGACACGTCAAACTTATAACAGCCCTGTTTTTGCGTCGGGGGTTAAAAGTAACGGTACATGATCGAAACGTTAAATTTTTAAGCCATTATTTAAGGTTTCTATTACTGTTTTTCGTAAAAATCCATGACATGAAAAACTATTACATCTTTGTGTAGACAAAATTGTTATTGTTCTACTTGTAAAATACTTAGATTATCTAAAAGAGTTTGATTAAAGTAATGCGAAATAACTTTTCAAATGTTTTGTGGTTCTGACCAATGAACCTGCAACAAATACTATGACCTTTGGATTTTATAATCACAAAACAAGAGCAGAAGCGATCTATAAAACTTTTTAATAATAAACGTGTCACTATAGTTTTATAAGAGAAAAACCTAAGATAAAGTTTCATAAAATCGGTTCCATTTTTTAACCGACTTCCAAAAAGGAGGAGGTTCTATGTTCCACTGTATTCTTGTATTCGAAAGGGTATGCTCCCGTGGTGGTCCCATTGCCACCATATCAGGATCTGATGATGGGATCCCAGGGAAATCGAGAGCAACCCTCATTTTTTATAGGCACATACTATGTTTTTCGTATATTTTCTGAAGTAACACCGGTATTTGCGTCTGGTAGTCATCATTTTATGATGATGAGCTGATGATGTAAGGTACAACTCCTTAACGGTTAGGAGTTGGAGGATAAATCTTTAAATATCATATGTATTTATGTTACCTTTAGTCGTATTCTTTCAAATTATTTAGGTAAGCTGATGATGGAAGATGGAAGGTACTCAACGGTTAGGAGTTGGAGGATACTTCTTTCAATTTCATACGTATCTAAAGACCTTCAGTCGTATACTTTCAAGTTATTTAGGTGAGCTGATGATAGAAGGTAAAACTCTTCAACAGTTAGGGATTAGAGGATGATTTTAATATTACACGTACGTATAGACCTTAATTTGTATTCTTGATGATGAAATTTGATGAAATAGTTCAACTTACTACTTACCTACGATTGTTTGCACTAAAAACTGAAAAATAAAAACTTTTTATAAAAAAAAAACCGACTTCCAAAAACATCCAACGAAAACTCTCTGAAAAAAACACTTAAAGCGTAAAATGAACTGGTTCTTCATAAATTGCCGTCAAAAAAGTCGGTGCTAAGCCAAAAAGAATACAAACGAACAATTACAAAAGTCTAAGCGATAGTCACTTGGCACCGACTTCAAACAGATTCTAGGTACCTAGCACACATTATAATACTACTATTTTAATGGATAAAGAATTAGGTATAGGCAATTTATGAAGAACCAGTTTATTTTACGCTTTTAAGTGTTTTTTTTTCAGAGAGTTTTCGTTGGATGTTTTTTGGAAGTCGGTTTTTTTTTTATAAAAAGTTTTGAAAGCAGATCAAAATTTCTATAGTAGTAGTCTACCGTAATAATAGTATCGAGTGATTAATATGTACAGCTGTTAATATTAAAAATTGCCAACAGAAGCCTCAGAACCTTTATTATTAGCACTTTTCTCAACATTGTCTATGAAAGTCATTCTTACAAGCTTTTTATTAACTTGCTATGTATGTATGTGTAGCCTACTTATTACATACATTTTATTTACATATATTAAAACTATTTATAACATTTAATATTATTTATACACACATATTTTATATACATATCACATACATTAAACATAAACATTTATAACAAGTATATGATACTATTATTCATATCGTGCATTGGAAACGCTCCGTCGGCTCGCCACCAAAACCGGTTTCGTTGAATTCCTACAGAGACCCTGCGCTCGCGCCGCCGCCCGCGCCTGTCGATATCTGTCTATGTCACGCGAAGCTCATGTCGCTCGCGGCTCGGTCAGTTGTACGTACTACTTACGCGGACGGTTATAATATTGGAATTTGTGTTATTCTCTTGCTATCACTATCATCTTTCATACTCCTTCATTTCTATTTTCTATATACTTTGTGTCGTGTGTTGTGTGAACTATTTCTTATGTGTTGCTGTGCAAAATAAACTTAGTTTCTTGTGCTACTTGCTTGTGCTTCATTTACAATCACACTTTCACCTCACGACCCACCATAACTGGTGACCCCGAACAGAACATACAATTAGTTAAGATGAGTGACAGCAGTGATTCGTTAAAATCAGTTAATTCAAAACCGGACGCCAATATCACCACGCGACGTACTCGCAAAGTGCGCGTTTCCACTGACCGCGAGGACAATATCGTGCGAAAACAAAGAATTAAAGTGCCGTTGTTTTCACCTGAGGATCCGGAGTTGTGGTTTGCACTCCTGGAAGGTCAATTTGAGAGTCAGGGTATCACCGATGACTATATTAAATTCACAAATGTCACAAACAATTTAGATCTGCAATACGCCAAGGCAGTAAAGGACATTATCATTAGCCCGCCGTCAATGAACCGGTATGAGAAGCTGGGCTGTGAGTGGACTCGTCAATGTCTGGCTTGCCAACGTGCCAAGGTCCATCGACACACGTCTTCTCCTTTGGGCGTGTTCGATCTTCCTCGCAGTCGATTTACATTTATCCACGTTGACATAATCGGCCCCCTCCCTGTGTCACAAGGCTATCGTTATTGCTTCACAGCGGTGGATCGTTTCACTCGCTGGCCAGAAGTTATCCCGATGGTTGACATCACAGCTGAGACAGTTGGGAAGGCACTAATATCCTGGATATCCAGATTTGGATGTCCCTCGGATATTGTCACCGATCGCGGTCGACAGTTTGAATCATCACTTTTCCAATCTCTTGAAAAAATGATTGGATTCAAACATCGAAAGACAACCGCGTATCACCCAGCCTGTAACGGGCTAGTGGAACGATTCCACCGCCAATTGAAGGCAGCAATAATGTGCCATGCCGATAGCAATTGGGTTGACGCTTTACCCTTGGTAATGTTAGGCATAAGGAGCGCTTTTAAGGATGACTTAAAATCGTCACCGGCCGAATTAGTTTACGGAGAGCCGTTACGTTTACCTGGTGAATTTTTCCAGGCAACGGTTCCTGAAAATACCGATATATCGGACTTCACCACTCGCTTGTGGCATTTCGCATCGAAAATACGACCGGCACCAGCTGCACGTCACAGTAAGGACAAAATCTTTGTTCACAAAGATATGAAGACATCCAGCCACGTATTTTTAAGGACCGATGCATTACGAGCTTCTTTACAGCCACCCTACTCCGGCCCTTATAAAGTCGTTGAACCAGGTGACAAAACCTTTAAAATTCTTGTAAAAGGGAAGATTGTCACGGTATCCATAGACCGCCTCAAACCGGCCTATACATTGGTTGATCCATCTCCCGATCCTATTGCTACTACCACTCACACCTTAAAATCCGATCTTAGTTTCCTGCCAGACCCTGTGTCCTCGGCACTACCTATTCCTAATTCTCCAACTCAGGAGGATGTTAGAAGAACGCGTTCGGGCCGTAAAGTCCACTTCCCCGATTTTTATCGCCCATCGTGACGGTCTTGGGGGGGAGTGATGTAGCCTACTTATTACATACATTTTATTTACATATATTAAAACTATTTATAACATTTAATATTATTTATACACACATATTTTATATACATATCACATACATTAAACATAAACATTTATAACAAGTATATGATACTATTATTCATATCGTGCATTGGAAACGCTCCGTCGGCTCGCCACCAAAACCGGTTTCGTTGAATTCCTACAGAGACCCTGCGCTCGCGCCGCCGCCCGCGCCAGTCGATATCTGTCTATGTCACGCGAAGCTCATGTCGCTCGCGGCTCGGTCAGTTGTACGTACTACTTACGCGGACGGTTATAATATTGGAATTTGTGTTATTCTCTTGCTATCACTATCATCTTTCATACTCCTTCATTTCTATTTTCTATATACTTTGTGTCGTGTGTTGTGTGAACTATTTCTTATGTGTTGCTGTGCAAAATAAACTTAGTTTCTTGTGCTACTTGCTTGTGCTTCATTTACAATCACACTTTCACCTCACGACCCACCATATATGCTTGTATGTTTAGGTGGAATCTTGCAACTCAATTTTGAAGCACATATATTATCTTGAACCGATTGCGCTGAAATTTTGCAAGCATATGTATACAGCTTGACAATACAATATTATAATGACATGGAGCTGATATGATGCTGGAGCTGGAAGGTGGCCATAGGAACTCTGTAAATAACCGTCGCAACATCATCGAGTTTGGACTTGTTTGATTCGTCTCGAGGCATTCCAGTAAAAGCATGTCTTTCAAAAGCTTTTTAATTTAATTTATTCGATTATATTTTGTATACACAAAAAATTTATATACCTTATTACTTGCACCAAGTGGCCAGTAATTGGAACGTGGCACTGGTCACAGTTAAAGCCAGCATTAATTGCAGGAGCCAAGCCAAGATTCGGGCCGAATCACCGGCCATGCGCCCACCGTAATTAAACTATGTACTAATTACACTTTATACATATAAACTGTTTTTATTGTCCACGGTCCGGTCCCAAAACGGAATGTAAGCTACACTATTAGGATACTCTGTGCAATTATTTTGATACTTCGCTAGTTTTGTGAGTTTCAAGTTTAAGGTATATTTGGCCTGTTAGTTTAGTTATTAGCGATCTTGAATAAGCCGGAGGTAAATATTGTTTGATGAGTACTATTATTTGTTTTATGTGTGAAGGCATTTAGAAATTTATAAGTATGTATAACAATACTCTTGTTCTAAATAATCAAGGTAGTAGAGCCACGCTGATGTCAGCACGAACGGGTCGGATTGACCGGGGCGGTGCTACCCTCGCACAGAAAATCAACGTAAAATGACAGCGTTCGTGCTGTCGTGTTTCGTTGGTGAGTGCGAGACCGGCATGCTACATTGTCTGCATTCGCAGAGAGTATGGTGACCACCACTCTTGGATTCTGCTTATGTTCTCTATCAGGCAGAGTCATTTTGGCAGGGCTAAACATAAAAAAAACAGGTTCTGTGTAGTTTATAAAAAGACGACCATCTCAAAGTGACATTCAAGTTATTATTTTTTACTTTTTAACGTTATGTAACCTATATATAGTATATATATATGTATAGTGGAACTCTTCGGTCGCTGCTTATAAATCCCCTGAGATTGTATTTATTGAATTCGTTTTAGCGAGTCCAATATCACTTGTGACAATAGACTGTTGATAAAGTCAGCTTTGGATGTTTGAACTCTCTTTTACTTTCCGTTAATTCGACTTGCTATTAAAGCGAGGTGTTTACATACTACAAACGTATTTTTTTTTGTGAAATTCTACTTTTTTTTTTATATGGAGGCAAATGAGCAGACGTATCGCCTGATGGTAAGCGATTACCGCTGCCAATGGGCACCCACAACACCAGAGGCGTCATAAGTGCGTTACCGACCTTTGAAAAATGGGGAGAGGAGTGGGGGAGGGGGTTGGGGTTGGGGTATGGGCTTCCGGTATCCTCACTCACTCGGTGAAACACAGCGCAAGCGCTGTTTCACACCGGTTTTCTGTGACGTCACGTCTTCGGAAGTTTGATTGATTAATGAAATCACATTAATGAGATTAATGGATTACGGTTAGAGAAATGTTGCCGAGCTGAAGATTAAACTCAAACAAAAGGCACAAAACTCACTGGCTTTTGCCCTCTTCTTCTGCCCTCCTGCAACGGAACTTTTGCCCTCCTGTTTTATTTGCACACATAGGCACTGCACAACACTGTGGCATTTTAAAAAACAATTTTCGTTTTGTAACGTTTTTAAGAATAAATAAACCCAAAAAATGATCTAAAATACAAATCGTGTATGTATTTTGACAGGTGGTTGGACCTGACGCTATAGTGCTGCCATCTCACGTAGAACATTTCAGAAAATCCTCATTGAGATGAGCACAAATAACGACACTATAGAGACAGTAGTACTTACAGAAGAGCAATCAGAAGAGACGCAGGAAAAGTCAAACGCGGAAGAAGTTACAGAATGAAATTTTGTATTGTATTATACTAACTGGGTGTAGAGTATAAATAATAAAAGTAATGGTCTACTTATGATTAGGTACAAACAACTTAGACAAATGGTTCCAAATTTTAGGGTTTTTAGTTATCTATGCACAGGTAAGTTAAGTGTGGTTTCATCACGACTCATCACTGCGCCCCGCCACCGAACAGGTGCCCACCACTAAATACAGTGATCCATACAGATGATGCCGTTCATTATCCAGTCGATTTTTTTAGATTTTTGAAACCCACGGGATCTTCCATACCATCAACTTTTTTTGCATATTAATGCACCCGTGATGATACTTAGAAATTTAAAACCGCCGAAAGTTTGTGATGGCAATAGACTAAGTCAAGGGATTACATCGTAATATAGTAGAGGCCTCTATATTAACCGAGACTGTTGAAGGAGAAACAGTGTTTATACAACGTATCCGATTGATTCCCAATGACCTTCCTTTTGAGTTCAAGAAACTGCAATTTTCCCTGAAAATGTTTTGCCATGACCATAAATAAATCACAGGGTCAAACTATTCAATACGCGGGTGTATTACCTAAGCTGAGTTCATGTCAACTGAAGATACAACTGAGGGCTTTTGTGTTATCGATCGAGGATCGGGGTTAGTGATGTGTGAAGAAGTAGACATTTTATAGTGTAGTAGTAGATATATTTAAGGCAGGACTATTTCTTTCATGGTAAATTTTACGTGGCATAGCAATGTTAGCGCACCCAGTAGCCCAATAATACTATATATATATAAAAATATATTATTAAAGAAATATTATGAAATTCTAATTATTAATTTTTATAAACAATACCAGCGGCCCACCCGACTATGTAGAGATTTTATAATAAAGTAGCAATAAAGAAAGGTTGAAGTAGTAAGCTAGTTAAAGTATAAACAGCTTTATATAAGGAGAATTTAGTCCATGTTCATTAGTTAGAGCAAAAAAGATTCTCCACGCGAAGATGTTCGAACGCTAATTAGACAACACCACCTCATCTCAACTCGTGTTTTTCGAATATCTAGTAGGAGTATATACTTAGTCATGTACAATTATGTACTAATATGGCTCATGTTTCTCTGATATTTACGAAAGTAATATATTAGATAACTGAACATTGAAACATCTCTATTGTAATATGTTGTTTAAACTATATTCAAGTTTAGTAAATCTTATATTTTAATATCAGAGAATTATCATCTTCATATCCTTTATTATTCCCAAGATTTGGGGTCGGCTACTAGTTCAACCGGTTTTACCCGAATATTAGTTTTTTACACGGAGCGAGGACCTTCGCAACCCTAAGGGTGAACTGAATTCGAAGGTTAAACTAGTTTTCAGTATATTTGAGGGCACTGACTTCCCAATAACGATTGCCATAGATGTTCATGACAACCGGGACCGACGGCTTAACGTGCTGTCCGAGGCACGGGCGGGAAACACCGCCGTCTTCCATACTCCAGGTTGCTATTTATTATTTCTTGTAAGAAAAACCCAACAGCAGTACGACCCGGATATTGAACCCGAGACCTCTTGATTTGCAGTCGCTTACGCTAAGCACTAGACCAACGTGGCAGTTTGAAATCTTATAATGAGGTAAGATTAGCCGTTATTAAGTTTTTTAAACCAGATATATATATTACTAGTGGTTGCCCGCGGCTTCACCCGCGTGTATGTCGGTGATCGCGCCAAATAGTAGCCTATGTGTTATTCTGATGTATAAGCTATATTACTGTAAAGTTTCACCTAATCCGTTCAGTAGTTTTTGCGTGAAAGAGTAACAAACATCCATCCATCCATCCATCTATCCATCCATCCATCCATTCATACTTACAAACTTTCGCGTTTATAATATTAGTATAGATGTTAAGTAGTTTTATATGTTTCTATTATTTCATTATACATAATAGCATATAGCAGCATACGTATATAAATAGTGTATCATTAAAACCAAGGGTGAAATGCATCGGAGCATAAATTTTCTCGCCTCGTATCATAGACCAATGGAGCATGTTTATTTCTCGAATCCTATGTGTGTCACTAAAGTAATAGTAATCGCTTTGATAAGTAATCGTCGTATGCTTTGAATTTTATTTTTCTGTATTTCAAGAACAGCATTTTTTTGGGGAACAAGTTGTAACGAATGGTCTTTAATATATATGTACTTACATCTGATTACGTATGTACAAAATTGCAAGATCAGCAATTGTGCAATAACAGTGTGAGAGTGTGGAATATAACTACCTCATAGATGTTACCGACGCCCTTCTGGTCCCAAGCTAGACAGAACCTGTACCATGATAACTAGACTACTGATAAATATCGGTATCTACTAGATTTCTATAAATAAAACCACCTTTCGACGGAGAGGCTTATGTCTAGTAGCGCACTATTAAAAGCCGCTGATGATGATGATGATTTATAAATTACACCCAGATACAGAACAAATAAACTATCGAACTTATCACACAAATATTTTTTCCCGGGTTTGAATCGAATCCACGACTTCTGGTTTAGTGATCAGGGTCGCTAACCGCTAGACCAACAGATTCATCAATAAGTAATGCTATAATTTACAAAGATAATTAGAAAATAAAATCTGTTTAATACGGCAAAATAAAAAACATCATTTGTCGTAAATGTCATCAAAATTGAGTTGAATACAGGAGCAGTGGAAAGTGGCGTAACGACCGCTTAAACCACTGGGCCAACCGTGCAGTCCAATAGGTACCCAGATTTCTATATATATACAAAATATTGATTAAAAAACCTCCTTTCGATGGAGAGGCTTATGTCTAGTAGCGCACTATTAAAAGCCGTTGATGATGATTGATTAATTACACCCAGATACAGAACAAATAAATTATCGTACATACCACACATTTTTTTTCTGGGTTTGAATCGGATCTACGACTTGTCTTAGTGATCAGGGTCATTACCAGCTAGACCACCAGTTCCGCTATAATAAAGAAAGATATTACTGTAATAAAATGAAAATATTATCCGTTTAATACGGTAAATAATATAAAACATAATTTTGTCGTACATGTCATCATAATTGAGTTGAATACAGGATGTTTACAAAACGCGTATTGTTGGAAAACGTGACATGAACAGACTTTTTTAATGTGTATAAGCATAAATGTTTTATTAAAAGTAATCTGTGAAACAGGAATGTACACACCGCTATGTTTGTATATAGGACGTTTATGATACAAGTTTTTACATACATTTTTTATGTACAAAACAAGCCCTAGAATAATCTTTATATTTACATTTCTCGCAAACAGTTCCTTTTGACCCGACTATGGCTAAGCCAAAAGAAAGGGTAATAGTTTAGTTAGTATATGTATGTTTGGGGGAAGCCTATGTCCAGCAATGGACGTCTTTCAGCTGACATGATGATGATGATTATCATTCCTATATTCCGGACAACGTGTGTTCTAGATGTCATCATCAGCGTAGTAGTAGTTTTAATTGGTTCAATCCCAACATGTACAGGACAAGACATTTAGGCAGATTCAAAATAGGTGATAAATGGAAAGCATGAGCAGATTACAAAAGTGGTGATCACCATCCGCAATGCGAATAAGGACATTGCAGCATGGTGATACACACTATGGCCGCCTAGTGAGATGCTTTTTTACGCCCGGCTTAAAGGACCCGGGATCATGGTGGGAGGGAAACACGTGCGCTGGAAGTGAGTTCCAGGTTTTGACCGCTCGGCACAGAAAGGACGAACCGAAGCGATGAGTACGAGATCGTATGTCTACCACTCTGAAGCGGTAACTTCCAAGGCCGGAAGGACTTACACGTCCTGTAGAGGGAGGGGTAAGGGGGGACCAGTTGAAAGAGCTCCTTAGAACACTCTCCGTGATACAAGCGATATAGTACTGCCACAGAGGCGACATCTCTACGCAACTGCAGGGGCTCAAGGGACTCGGTGGCTTCAGGACTGTTGACAATGCGGATTGCTCGCCGCTGCAACCGGTCGAGAGCGTCAAACAGGTACTGTGCGGCACCATCGCAAAGATGAGAACAGTACTCCACGCACGAGCGAACCTGGGTCTTGTAAAGAAGACACAGATGCCCGGGCGAGAAGAACCGTCACACCTTGTTTTTTTTTTTATGTATGGCCCGCCAAAATGACTCTACTCTGCCTGATGGAAAGCATAAACAGAATCCAAGAGTGGCGGTCACCATACTCACTGCGAAAGCAGACAATGCAGTATGGCGACCCACACCATGGCGGCCTAGTGATGCTGCTGCATCTTTTAGTCTAGTCAACAAGTATGGAACTTGTTGACTAGACTATTTGGGCCTCCGGTCTCGCACTCACCAACCAAACACGGCAGCACGAACGCTGTCATTTTACGTTGATTTTCTGTGCGAGGGTAGTACCGCCCCGGTCGAGCCAGCCCATTCATGCTGAAATCACGGTTTAAAACACCCAGCGTCCGCGAGGCCGCTTTAGTGACACTTTCAACGTATTCGCGTGGGTTGAGATCTCGGCAGATATCCATGCCCAGGATATCCAGCCTACCTTGTAATGCCGTTTGAGTGTTCTGAAAAGTGGGAAGGGGAAGGAATGGAGACTTTTTGGCAGAGAACGCGCACCCCTGTGTTTTCTTGGCGTTGAACTCGACCAGAATCTCACAGCCCCATTGAGAAATGCGGTCCAGAACATGGTCGAGTTGAACGATAAGCTCCTGTCGTTAGGGAAACACGTGCGCTGGAAGTGAGTTCCAGGTTTTGACCGCTCGGCACAGAAAGGACGAACCGAAGCGATGAGTACGAGATCGTATGTCTACCACTCTGAAGCGGTAACTTCCAAGGCCGGAAGGACTTACACGTCCTGTAGAGGGAGGGGTAAGGGGGGACCAGTTGAAAGAGCTCCTTAGAACACTCTCCGTGATACAAGCGATATAGTACTGCCACAGAGGCGACATCTCTACGCAACTGCAGGGGCTCAAGGGACTCGGTGGCTTCAGGACTGTTGACAATGCGGATTGCTCGCCGCTGCAACCGGTCGAGAGCGTCAAACAGGTACTGTGCGGCACCATCGCAAAGATGAGAACAGTACTCCACGCACGAGCGAACCTGGGTCTTGTAAAGAAGACACAGATGCCCGGGCGAGAAGAACCGTCACACCTTGTTTTTTTTTTTATGTATGGCCCGCCAAAATGACTCTACTCTGCCTGATGGAAAGCATAAGCAGAATCCAAGAGTGGCGGTCACCATACTCACTGCGAAAGCAGACAATGCAGTATGGCGACCCACACCATGGCGGCCTAGTGATGCTGCTGCATCTTTTAGTCTAGTCAACAAGTATGGAACTTGTTGACTAGACTATTTGGGCCTCCGGTCTCGCACTCACCAACCAAACACGGCAGCACGAACGCTGTCATTTTACGTTGATTTTCTGTGCGAGGGTAGTACCGCCCCGGTCGAGCCAGCCCATTCATGCTGAAATCACGGTTTAAAACACCCAGCGTCCGCGAGGCCGCTTTAGTGACACTTTCAACGTATTCGCGTGGGTTGAGATCTCGGCAGATATCCATGCCCAGGATATCCAGCCTACCTTGTAATGCCGTTTGAGTGTTCTGAAAAGTGGGAAGGGGAAGGAATGGAGACTTTTTGGCAGAGAACGCGCACCCCTGTGTTTTCTTGGCGTTGAACTCGACCAGAATCTCACAGCCCCATTGAGAAATGCGGTCCAGAACATGGTCGAGTTGAACGATAAGCTCCTGTCGTTTTTCCTCGATATCTAATTGATTTTAAGCAATTGAGGTTTCTAAAGTCTTAAAAATCTCATATAATTTTAATATGTTTGTTTGTAATATATTTATTGACTACAGTATTCTCATATGAAGGTGAACAGTCTGCCTCTTTTACCATCAAAACCTTAAAGAATGGCTATAAATAAAAACGAACGCTAAATTTCATAACTTGTTGTATTACCATGCTCCAGAAATTCCGTTATTTGCGAACATAATATTTCTTGCATATTTATCACACAAGAACATGTAGTAATGCACTTGGTTCTATCTCAATATATCGGATACTACGTGCTCCTCTACAAAGAGCCGGGGGCTATGTATAAGACGCTAGCTGCTTGCGTGCGGATCTTAAACTTATCCCCGACATCTGAGCTTAGAGATCAATGAACTTTGATTTTATAGTTTTATTTTGTGGAGTAGCTTCTTCATGTTTAAGATTGAAAGTGCAAATATTGGAGCTTGAAAATCACTTTAGAGTAAATTCGCTGTGATGCGTCAGTCTGTAAATTGAATTTTGTTATTTTAAAGAATGAAGACTGAATCTTAATCTAATTAGAAATCTCCATGTTAGTTGTACCTATATTAACAATCTGTGAAATTTCTACCTTATGATGCTGTCTTTTCAAGTATATAAGAGTATATGAAGGGTTTATTGGTCGAGGGGTTAGTGACCCTGAAACTACTGACTTGGTGGTTGTCGATTGGATTAACAGCCAAGAAAAATAATTGTATTATGCTCATTTGTTTTGTACCTTAATGTGCCTATTTATCTAAAATTTGGTTATCATAGTACAGACACATCGGTACAGCTGTATATCGCCAGTTGTGACTGTCATCTCTAAACATAGCTGAGTATATCTTCACTCTTTTTAGTTCTGCTTCATTTTCTGTAATATAATACTCTTGAAAAACCCTGCTAGAGGATAATACCGCAGAAAAGTAAAGAATAAAAAAGAACGAATTTCACTTACATTTGCTTGTAACAAAGTAAGTAACTTTAGCAACTTCTTGCGGAATGCTTTTATATTTTTTTTTATTATTATTGAGTCACACTGACTTAGATGATGGTTAACAAACCTTAATTAAAGTTTTACTACCCTTAAAAAGAGAAAGGTCTAAACACTGTTAGGTGAGCGGATGGGATATGATGCAATATACTGACATCACATTTTGCGAGTATTTACCGACACTGAGTATTTGTTTAGTTACTGTTTGCTTCCAGTGAATGGAAAATATTCACGTCTGCGGTATTTCCACACTTTAAAACCTTGAAAGAAAGGTCGTAATCCTATATCAAAGGTCGAAAATCCATTTCTAACTGGAGTGATGGGTATCACTTCTCTTACGGTAAATGACGATTTTTATAATGAAAAAAAATACTCACTAACTTTATACTATAAAATTGCGTAGTATTTTTAGTGTGTAAGTAGACACAGCCTTTCAAAGGCCTTACTATCACTCCTTAATTCAGCACTGGCACTCTAAACCTGACAATGCACTTGTGATTCTTTAAAAAAAGTGTTCATTGGTGACAGTAGTCACTTAACACCAGGTGATTCATCTGCTCGTTTGATACCTTTACGATAAATAATAACTCAAGACCTACCTTTTTAACAAGTATAAGTGTAAGAATACTCGACTACCTAAAAACTTTTGATATAATTAGCCCATGTCACCTGGGCCATTATTAGAAATCTTTTAACATCTCAGTCATTAAAATCGGTTCTGTAGTTTAGACATTACTGTGCAACGTTCAAAAATATGTAGACTTAAAAAAAATACCACCTTTCATCTTAGGCTCGCCGCAGAAAAGACCGATTTTTTTTTACAGGATATAAATTTTTCATACTTAAAATGTTAAAAATAGATCCTCAAATTGTACAAAATGCTTTTGATAGTTCAGAACGTTCAAATTCAAACAAAAGAAACTCAAAGTCCACGAACTGAGGAAGAACAAACTATAACATAAATAAGCAATGACGTTTGTAGGCTTATCCTTTTTCTTTATCCATATTTAGTTACATCTTGTTTTGTCTCGTTATTTTGATACGAAATATTTTTACCCGTACGTCTTTTTGATCGTATGATTTCAAAGAGGATCCTGTTATAAAGGTCCCCATTACTGAGGGTTATTCGCCTTGTGTGTGAGCTTGCACTATCGTAGTTAGAGCTTACTAAAAAGTCTTAAAAGGTTTTACATTTCTTTTCGGACTAGTTGCATGTGTTTGGGTTAATTTGTATATATTTTTCCTTTAAAAAAAAATAGATTTGACTGTGTTTTTTTAACCGACTTCAAAGAAAGGAGGAGGTTCTCAATTCGACTGTTTTTTTTTTTTTTTTTATGTTTGTTACCTCATAACTTTCGACTGGGTGAACCGATTTTGATTATTCTTTTTTTATTTGTAAGCTGGTGCTTCCCATGTGGTCCCATTTCAATTTGGTCCAGTTCTGACATGTCATCCATGAGAAAATCATATAAGTTTTCAATTTGCATTAAGAATGTGCGCGAAAAATTAGCGAATAACTCAATATTCCCGTATGGTCCCATTTAAATTTGGTCCAGATTGAAGTCGGTTTTTGTTTGTTAAAATTTGTGATTATTTACGGAATAGGTTGCAAACTAGCAGACGTATCGCCTGATGGTAAGCGATTACCGCCGCCCATGGACATCCGTAACACCAGAGGCGTCACAAGTGCGTTGCCGGGTATGGGCCTCCGGTATCCTCACTCACTCGGTAAAACACAGCGCAAGCGCTGTTTCACACCGGTTTTCTGTGCGGCCGTGGTATCACTCCGGTCGTATTTCACACCGGTTTTCTGTGAGACCGTGGTATCACACCGGTCGAGCCAGCCCGTGCATGCAGAAGCGTGGCTCTCCCACGGTTCTTTCCTTCTACCTGTCTTAACTTGCAGAAGACCATATCTAGGGGAAGTCAACTACCATCAGTTTATCCATCTACTTGTATGCCTCCTAAATCATAACATTATCATTAGACGCCTTAAAGGAAACCACACTTACATTTCTCATCCTGAAACATCTATCACATATTAATTACACTCAAACTTACCGAACTTCTCAGAAAGAACCTCAACACTTTCAGAGCATCTTACAACTTTTCCATAAACTTAGAAATCTTTTCCACACTCTTTACGAGACCAACTTTGGTTTACATCTTCGTACCTGAGCTAGGAAGTTTTCTAACATTAATTGCTATATTATCACGTGGGTCCTAGCCTGAAGTGAACCTAGTAAAAGCCTTCCCGTGTATCAAAAGTTGCCTTGTCGTTGAAACTCGTCGCCAGGTAAAACTTATTCCAGAAACTCTTATGAGTAAGTACTT
The DNA here is from genome assembly GCA_949125395.1 of Diaphora mendica. Classification (NCBI taxonomy): domain Eukaryota; kingdom Metazoa; phylum Arthropoda; class Insecta; order Lepidoptera; family Erebidae; genus Diaphora; species Diaphora mendica. Next base: position 18,389,360 of record OX421313.1, on the reverse strand, counting down.
GGAATTTAAAAGCGATTGTTTTAATGGATTTTTGAGATGTGGAACGTTTTTAATATCTTCTATTCTCTCGTTTTTGGATTGTATAGGTTAGTTTGCTGGCATGTTGTGCATATTGAAGCGATAACTCCCATTGTTATTTTATATCACTTTACGATTTTAAAAAACTTAGTTCAGTTCTAAATCTTTAAAAGCTCTTTACAGACCAGTAAAAAATAAGTATTTTAGAAATGGGATCAAGAGCGAGACGATTCCGGGCGTAGTGGGCCGCAACGTAGTTTTGGGCAGAATGATGGGAGATCGTTTGACGAGGGGATCTGTGTGTTAACGGGTTAAGGCGCTTTTGATTGGATGTCGTGGTGGTTTTGAGTGTGGAAATATCATATACTCTTGGCTTTTGCATCAAAATGATAGCGTCCCCTGGAGCTGGAAATTGAAAGGGATTTTTTACCCCGTCACCGAAAGAATGTCCTGTATGTAATTTCAGTAACAATTATTTAACAATAATAGTAAAAAAAGTCCTTAATACAAGTACTGCTTATTTTTTAGTTCTGCTAACTTAGACAAGATAGCGTGTGATCACACTACGTTAATAAAAAATATTTCGGATATCTACTACTACATCACACATCAGATATTTATTTATTTTACTTGTAAAGAATAAAATATACGTAGGTAGGAACAAAAAATGTGTACCTGTTCCGAAATGGCATTTTAATGTATAACATTTTTCCAAGTAATTTACAGGGAAACTCTATCGAATAACGATATCAACGACTCACATAATAAGGAAGAGCTTGCAAAATATGCACGTGGTGCCCACCCAGTGGCGGTTGAACGAAATATGCGAACATAATATTACGGTTCATTACTCTTTTCACAGCCAGCTATTAAAGTAACCAAATTCAAATATAAAAACCTACTTTAAATTTCGAATTTTGTGAATCGTAACTGAAGCATTCGGAATTGTTGAGTTAATATTATCTGTGGTATAATGAAACAAAATAATCTATTCCTTGATCGATCATCCCTAACGTCTGCTTTGTCTCTGGCACCTAGCCGCTCTCTCTGTAATGTCGATAGTGTGTTTTCTATACTATTAAAATACATATTAATCAAAATACTCCAGTGTTTATTTAAACAATCATACCCATTTTACTACATGGTAGCAGACCGTCGTTATCATTACACGTGTATTTGTGGTATGATTGGTTGGTGGAGGAAAGTAGAAGAAATAATTTCAAAATGGAGAAAGGCGCATCGTCATGTCTTGGCGTGGGACAAGGAATAAGACTTAGAGGTAATGAAAATTGGTCACTTTGGAAATTTCAAACCACTATATTAATAAGAGCAAAAGGCTCTTTTGAACTGCTTAGTCGAACCCCCAAAGATGACGAGAGAAACCTAGATGTCAAAAATCAAATGTTGCTGACAAACCGCATGGAGGAAAATGTACTGTCTAACTTAACTATGTGTGAGACTAGCTACGATATATGGACTAAATTATTGTTTTTATATGAGCAAGAATCAAATGTCAATAAGCACATCCTTAATCAGCAGTTTTACAACCTAGTTTTTGAAAATAGTGTAGGTGATTTGCTGGCAAAAGTTGAGAATTTACGCTCCAAACTAGCTGCACAGGGTGAGAAGTTATCAGATGGTATGGTAGTAACTAAGATACTTATGACGTTGCCGGAAAGTTACAAACATTTCATTTCTGCATGGGAATCTGTTTCAATTGACAAACAAACTTTGAATGAGTTATCTGGTAGACTATTGATAGAAGAAACTAGAATTCAACATCAAGATACTGCATCGTCTCAGGCTTTGACAGTTAAAACAAGCTATAATAATAAAAACTGTTTCTTATGTAATAAACCAGGCCACATTGCTAAATTTTGTACCAAAAGGAAAGAGGTTGTCTGTCACTACTGCAAGAAGAAGGGACACAAGATGGAAAATTGCTTTCACAGACTACTAAAGGCAAATAAGAACGTGCCAGATAAGTGGGATAGCACATTAGTATCAACAACTATAGATAAAGCTATGATTGTATCGTCTACTTCTAACTGGATACTGGACAGCGGTGCGAGTGAACATATGTGTTACCAAGAAGAACTATTCGATAATATGAGTGGAGGTGTGCAGCGCAAGGTGAGGATCGGAGATGGAACTATTCTAGATGTCGGTGGTATAGGTTGTGTAGTGCTACAAGCGTGGAACGGAAAGGACTGGGTTAGAACAACTTTAAAAAATGTATTGTATGTGCCTAAACTAAAGGTTAATTTGTTTTCAGTTAGTAGCTGTCTGGAAAAAGGATATCTAATGAAATCTAACAAAGATTCACACTTAATATATGATTCTAATAATAATTATATCAGAGCTATTGCTAAAAAGGATGGTAAGCTTTATTCAATGATGTTTAAAAACTATTCAACTTCTAAAAATTTACATTCTGCTAATATTGTTGACTTGTATGATTGGCATCAAAGATTTGCACATCAGAATTTTCCTCACTGTAAAGATATTTTAGTTTCAAATAATATTAAGTTTTCAACCAACAAAACCTTTTGTGAAAATTGCTTATTAGGTAAACAGCATCGAATATCATACAAATCTAGTGACTCTCGAGCTCCAACGGCTGGTGAATTAATTCATGGAGATCTCTGTGGTCCTATGGAGGTGCCCTCTATGGGTGGTTCACGTTATTTTCTCTTGCTGACAGATGATTTTTCAGGTTATAAATTTGTTTATTTTTTGCGTAACAAAAGTGAAGTGATTAAATATCTTGAGAATTTTATTGTTTTAGTACAGAATCAAACAGATAATAAAATAAAAGTAATAAGAACAGATAATGGGTTAGAATTTGTTAATAAAGATGTTAATAATTTATTGATCAAGTATGGCATTCATCATCAAAAGTCGGTAAGTTACACACCTCAACAAAATGGACGAGCTGAAAGGGCCAACAGGACAGTGATGGAAGCAGCAAGAACACTCATAGCTAGCATGTCTAAACAGTTCTGGGCTGAGGCAGTGAACTACACTGTTTACACACTGAATCGGACAGGTTCAAGTTCAGTTAGCAAGAAAACACCATATGAACTTTGGACAGGTAAAACTTTTAATATTAATTTCCTTCAAACCTTTGGTGATAAAGTTTCAGTACATATTCCTAAAGAAAAGCGGACAAAGCTTGATGTTAAAAGTAGGTTTGGCATATTTGTAGGTTATGATGATGATAGAAAAGGCTATAGGGTTTGCTTTATGAATAAAAAAGTAGAAACTGTGCGTGATATTGTTTTTATACCTAAGTTTTGTATAATGCAAGAGCATGTAAGTGGTGATAAGAGGAATAAATATACTTTTCAGTTGGATAAGGATTGTGAGAGTGAATGTGATGATGAAGTTGTCAAATTGGACAGTTCTAGTGATTTAATATCAGAAGGAAGTTCTGAGAGTATACCTGTATGTGACAGGGAGGGTCAGTTGGATGAAGAGAGCAAAGATGTGATAAATACTGGGAAAATGTGTCCAGATATGAGATATAAGTTAGAAAATAAAAATACAGGTACAAGTGAAGTAAGTCCTGGTAGAGAAGATAGTGAAAGACATGTGTTGAGAGATAGGTCTAAGATAAAAGTCCCTCAGCGATACTATGATGAAGTTGATTTTGCATACATGAGTGAGTATGGAGAACCTCAATCCTATCAAGAGGCTATGATCTCTCCTGAATCAAAGCTGTGGACTGAAGCGGTGAATAAAGAAATAATGGCCTTGGAAGAAAACAATACATGGAAAGTTGTAAAATGTTATGAAGGTAAAGTAATAGATACTAAGTGGGTTTTTAAAAAGAAATTAAACAGTGAAGGAAAGACCCAACTTTACAAAGCACGTTTAGTGGCGAGAGGCTTTCAACAAGAAGGAGTTTGTTACAAGGAAGTCTATGCACCAGTCACCAGTTTAACCATGGTAAGATGTCTTATTTCTATTGCGGTACACTTTAGTTGGAAACTGTATCAAGCTGATATTTGTAGCGCTTTCTTACATTCTAAAGTAGATGAGAACATTTACATATACTTGCCTGAAGGTCATAGTCAGCAAGGGAAGATAGGTAAACTCGAGAAAGCTATTTATGGGTTAAAGAAGGCCCCAAAATATTGGTATAATACTTTTAATGATTTTATGTTACAAAAAGGTTTTGAAAGATTAAAAACTGACATGTGTTTTTATAGCAGAGTAACAAAAGAAAATGATAAGAAGATATATGTTTTGTTATATGTCGATGATATTTTGATTACAGGTTCAAATGAAGTTTTAATTTCAAGTTTAAAGAAAGATTTATGTTCACATTTTAAGACAAAAGATTTAGGTTTAGCATCCTATTACTTAGGACTGAAAATAGATCAAAGAAATGGTTGTATTACTATTGATCAAACAGCTTATTTGAAACAGGTTTTAAAGAAATTTAATATGTTAGATTGTAAAAGTGTAAGCACCCCTTTAGATGTAAATTTTGATGCTAAAATGTTAATTAAAGAAAAGTCAGATAACAGTGAAATAGAAAATAGATGTAGACAGGCTATTGGTAGTATTATGTATGCTATGCTTGGTTCAAGACCGGATTTGTGTGCTGTAATGAATATTTTAAGCAGATTTCAAAGTTGTGCTAGCGAGCAGTTGTGGAAATATCTTAAACATGTTATGAGATATATTAAAGGTACATTGAATTTAAAATTAAAATTTGTCATGTCTAATTCAGATGTTTTTCAAGTTTATGTAGATTCTGATTGGGCTGGAGATACTGTGAGTAGAAAATCTACTTCCGGCTATATTATTAAGTTGTTCAATAATTCTGTATTGTGGTGTACTAAAAAGCAAAATTGTGTTGCATTGTCTTCGATGGAGGCAGAGTATATAGCTTTGAGTCAGTGTATTTCAGAGGTTTATTGGTTAAAAAATGCCATTTCTGAGATGAAAATAGTAAATGACATTGTTATTATTGTTTTTGAAGATAATCAGTCAGCTATTTATGGTGCTAATAGTAATGAACAGCCTAAACGTTTGAGACATATTGACATAAGGCACCATTTCATACAAGAGCAAGTTTCTAAAGGTTTTGTAACTATTAATTATATTTGTAGTGAGAAGCAATTAGCTGATATTTTCACCAAACCTCTATGTAAGGTAAAATTTGAAAAGTTAAGAAAGGATATTTGTTTAGAACTAGATTAAATAAGAAACTACTTTGATTTAATTCTTGTTGTGTATGGCCAGTAAGGCTTAAGATGCAAATTATTATTTTTTTGTTAGCATTATATTTAAGGGATAGCGAGCTCTTCTGTATAAGGTAGATAGTTACTTAAGTTTAAAGTGTTTTATTTAAGGGGGAGCTATGTGTCAAGCTATAAGTAAACAAGATGTGTATGTAGACTAACTTTAAGTTAGGTTGTTTGTTAATTTGTTTCATTAAGGGGGAGTGTTGAGTTAATATTATCTGTGGTATAATGAAACAAAATAATCTATTCCTTGATCGATCATCCCTAACGTCTGCTTTGTCTCTGGCACCTAGCCGCTCTCTCTGTAATGTCGATAGTGTGTTTTCTATACTATTAAAATACATATTAATCAAAATACTCCAGTGTTTATTTAAACAATCATACCCATTTTACTACAGGAATTTAAAATTCGATTCGCATATCCTTTTTGAAGTTTGAAATTTAAAATGCGGTATTCATTTCCGGATAATTGTGTGTTTCGTCTGTAACACGTTTATAACCTCATATTTTCAGAAGAGGTTTGTTGTTGTTTCAAAAACATATTTAAAATTTCGGATAGTAAGTACCTACATTCTTTTTTTTTTTAATATTCAAATAGTACGAAAACTTTATTGACTTTAGGAAAAGAAATGATTATATGCAAAATATGTTTTATTCCTTTACTATTACTTAAGTTTTCAATAAAACTATAAGAAATGATAATATCAATAAGTAGAAGAGGTGATATATGTTCAATGTTAATTATTTTGTATTTCTAATTCCGTATAAAAAGTGTACTGTGAAATAATCGTCTATAAATCAAAGGATTTCATGAAATATGCTAAAAGTATTAATTACGAGCTTAAAATAATTTAATTTGAATCACAGTTCTTTTATTTTTTTTAGTTCTTACATTATTAACTTCCGAAATACGAATAAAATTAAATATCTTAGGTACTCAGTAGATTTTGAGAACATTGAAGACTTGCTAAACTTTTTGAAGTAATAGAGAAACGTTTTCATTAATATTTACTGATTTACTAGTGTGTTTACTATTTCTGTGAGTATTGGTACATATCAGTTTCACTACAGATAATATTATTGGCCCATAATACTAGCTTTAAATAATTATTACTGGCAAGAAAACCAACACCTTACAAAAAATATAGAATTCCAACAATGAAGTAACAATGTTTAAAAACCCATTCTTTAAAAAACTATAGACCACATAGATACTGAGTTTCTTTAAAAGTGTTCGAAGTTCAAAACAAACTTGTCGAGTAATAGTTTCAATTAATCCAGTAGGATTAGAATTTCAGGCGAGGCATTACATGCAGGCCAGGTTAATCACGCACAGAAAATCAACGTAAAATGACAGCGTTCGTGCTGTCGTGTTTCGTTGGTGAGTGCGAGACCGGGGGCCCAATTAGTCTAGTCAACAAGTTTCATACTTGTTGACTGGACTAAAAGATGCAGTAGCATCACTAGGCCGCCATAGTGTGGGTTGCCATACTGCACTGTCTGCATTCGCAATGAGTATGGTGACCACCACTCTTGGATTCTGCTTATGTTTTCCATCAGGCAGAGCAGAGTCACTTTGGCGGGCCAAACATAAAAAAAAAAAAAAAAAAAAAAATGTCATTTTGTGCTTGTGTGAGCTTATCCACTATTGAGTCAATTAGGCAATTAATGTATTGTGGTTGGGATAACCTTAGAAATGAAATTTTAGATCCAATCAGATGGGATTAGATTTTCACTCTATATGTAAGTTAGTTTTATATAATTGCACAGCTTTATGTAGATCTTTTAACACATTTTTTAGTTTTTTAGCCCTTATTATTAAGAACTTAAATTGCTATGACATGCAAACATAAAGTTGTACGCAAATAAAAAAAGTGTTAGCGTTTAGTTATCTAGTATTTCAAGTATGAAGTATCAGATTTATTTAGAAGCAAAGACCAGGTTTCATTCTAGTATAAAGATATAGATATAATTATAGTCCACCTCCCGCGATCTTGACTACCTCACTGGACTACCTTTGAGGCTACAATATTGGTTGTAGAAGCTTGAGGACGGCTAATGGCCAGCAGTGAACTATTCTCTAACTCGGAATATTTTCGTATGAAAACATAATTTGTTAAACGAGAATGACTCAATGAATTTCCTGCTCGATGTGCAAGCACTCCTTAGATATGTTTAAATACATAAAAGATTTCTAAAAAATATTTTTAGATTAAAAAACACTTGGTTTATTTTTATTAAATGTAGATACGGAATTCAAGAATAATCATAAAACAACTTTTCTTTGAGCATCAATTCAGCATCTTTGATTTTTTGAAATGGTGAATGGCGAAATAACAGAATCTCATTCCAACAGAGCAGATTCATCAATCAATTTGTTGAAATCCATCTCAGCAATCACATCGTTCGTATTGTGGAATGTCTGAATTAAGCGAGCTGCACACAACCGGAAACTTCGTACTGATTCGAAATCCGATTTCCAGAAGGTTGCACTATGGATTTATTATACGAGTCTACCACACACATCCGTTCAGAATCCAGTTGCTTAGGATAAATATACACCAATAATTTCGATTTCCTTGTCTATTATTCTCAGATCTTGTTTTTTCCCTCTATGAACTTGGCGAATAAACATTTCTTAGATTAACTGGCTGACTCGTTTGGATCTCTACAAGGAATAAATTGCCATCGCTTTTGTAACATTTTTAATGAATCTCAGCTGTTATTGGTCGTAGTATGATGTCATATAGGCTTTTTAAGTAGACCCTTATATTTTTTGCAATTCAAATCGGTAGTTTCTGAGATTAGCGCGTCCAAACAAATCATAATATTAGTATAGATAAAACTCTTCAGATCATAATATTAGTATAGATAATATGACTTATGAATTTTTCACTCTATATCTTCATTCCCCAAAGAGCTGTGTGATCCATGTTCATGTACGGAAATTTGATGCCACTGGAGTCGGAATAATTTTGAAATGTTTTCCTAGTGAAGGCTCCAATTTGTAGTAAAATATTTCAGTAAAATTGAAGGGAATTGAATGATAAGCACCGTTATTCATATTAAATAAAATCTTTCAAAAAATTTAGAAACATTTCATAGGCGTAGCTACAATTCTTACGAGTCTTTGTTATGAAGATTACATTTCATAGTGGCTATATCGTCATAATGTAGGTAGCTCTAGTGGTGGGTGACCCTGACGGCTATAACGGAGGTCAGGGTTAGATTCCAGTTCAGAAGAAATATTTATGATTAGCTCGATCAGTTTTTTTTATTATTTTGGTGTGATTTTTCTTTCATTTGTATGTTACTATTAAGCGTGTTTATAAGTACCGGTTACTATATTACATGCTCTAGTTACCATACCACGCCTAGTTTGGGACGAGACATCCAACGAGCAGACGTATCGCCTGATGGTAAGCGATTACCGCCGCCAATGGACACCCGCAACACCAGAGGCGTTACAATTGCGTTGCTTTGGCTACAATAGCCTTTGGGGGTTGGGGAGGGGGACGGGGTGTGGTTGGGTTATTGGGGAGGGGGGGGGGGGTGGATTGGTGTATGGAGCGGGGGATGGGTGCAGGGGTTGGGGTATAAATGCACGGTATAAATCTATGAGGTTTTTATCATTTCAGATGTATTGAATTATTTATCATCATCAGTCTATCGCAGTCCACTGCTGGACATAGGCCTCTCCAATTGCAATTGTTTATCTTACAAACACTACTACACTACTGTGGAAGTGGAGTCTCACAGGCTACTCGATGTTTTCGTTTTCTTAATTTCACCTAGTTCCCCTCACTCCCCGAGATTGAGCGGTTCAGTAGCTTTTGCTTTAGTTGTAAAACTACCAACGAGGGAGTAGGTTGCGTCTTCCGATGAATATCACGTAAGTAATGACCACCAAAACTAATGACCGGAGCCTGTTAAGCTACACTTCAATTATTTTATTCTCTGTTACATACATATTATTCTCTCTAATTGTTTATCACATTTAACGTATTTCACTGAGCTAAAGTTCTTAGCTTCCAAGATTTTCAAGTATCTTTATGTGACGGGTCTCATAGAATTAACTGAAAAAATCTGCCGGGGTTTTTTTTTTTTTTATGGAATGGGCCGGCAAACGAGCAGACGCATCGCCTGATGGTAAGCGATTACCGCCGCCCATGGACACCCGCAACACTGAGGCGTCACAAGTGCGTTACCGGCCTTTGGGGGATGGGGGGGGGGGGAGATAGGGGCAGGGGGGTTGGGCCTCCGGTATCCTCACTCACTCGGTGAAACACAGCGCAAGCACTATTTCACACCGGTTTTCTGTGAGGCCGTGGTATCACTCCGGTCGAGCCGGCCCATTCATGCCGAAGCGTGGCTCTCCCACGATTATTGCTCTTCGGTTTGAGGTTGTTTTAATTCCACATAAATAAGCACTTGACCTTTGCTCAAAATTTTTAATTTCCCGGTACTTCTCTTTCAATTATTTTTTAATAAAAACCTTATTCGCAATTTACCAGCCGTTTTCAAGTGCTGGTCTTACTAAGGAATGGCTTTAGAATTTCGTTTCTATAGATTCACTTAGTTGTTTTTATTTATTTTATCTCGTTATCTATTTGCTTTGCTTTAGATATAATAATAATTAAGAAAACATTAATTAAACCAGTATATAATCAGTAGAACTGTAGTAGTTGTAGTAACGTGGTCCTCACCATATGGTTTTTGTTTCATGCCCGATATAACCATAGTCACCTCATTTAAGATAAGGTATTTCTATGTATGTATGTATATATTTATATATATTTAAGTATATGTATGTACTTATGGATAAGGTATATGTATCTGTTTTAATGTGTGATAAGTTTGTATATGAGTATTTAAAATATTTCAAATGTAACTTCAGTCAATTCCTATTTTCTACGTATCACCCAAAGGTTGACTGGTAGAGAATGCCTTAGGCATTAAGTCCGCCTATGCACCTAAAGTGCATGATATATAATAAATAAATAACTATCTTGCCGAGACCAGGTATCCGTGCTTTAAAACCGCTCATAATAATAACTATGCTTAGTTTAAGCCTAATTATGTTGGTGCTAATTATGTTGTTGACATCACTACTTTTGATTAAATGTTTTTAAAAAAAATTCTATTCTGTTGCCAAGTCGTCTATGTAAATAAAGAGTTCATTATCACAGCATGTAATTGACATAACTAAAAGCCATAAGTTTACCAGGTAACACCGATATGATAATAATTATATAAATGCAGGCTAATATTTTTATCTGCTAGCATATTTTTCGAACTATCAGTAGCGTCTGGGACAGTAATTAAGTATTTAATAGGACATTAAACAATATTTTATCATTCAGAATAGTTTTCATAAATAATAACAAATAAAACTACGTGAAAAGTTTTTATATACAACTGCGAATGCAATTCTCTAAGAACGTCTAAAAATATATCTTGAAATACGTGACGCTTATCTTTACCCGTATCCTAATTAATTAAATCAGCGCAGTAAGAGTGATTCTAGTCCGGTATTATGGCTAATTCGCATAATTTCCCGCCGTCTAATCAACCAAGTGGTCGGAACTGGTGTGTTTATTAACTACCATCTTGATTATGGATCTGTTTGCTGGGATTGCACAGACCAACGGTTAAATTTATCATTTGGTTTAATGTTGTAAACAATTTCAGCACTTTGTTGACGCGTATTTGGGTTCTGTACTATTGATAAAAACCCCTTAATCTTTTGTTATCTCTCTTTGTCAGTCGGTGGACAAACGTCCACCAGACTAAATCTGACTACCAAACGCACACCGTGATGTCTCGAGTGCAATTAGCCAGGGAATTAGGTCTAACCACCAGGGAATCCTGGACCTCGGACCAACTACAATCATATCTTCTATAACAATGAAAAAAATGTTATGACAAAGAAGGAAAAGTTACATGCTAAGTTAACTATATTTGTTGAAGAGAGAGCTGATTTCAGCACGCGTTGGTGAGTGCAGACCAGAGGCCCAATGATGCAGAAACATCACTAGGCCGCCATGGTGTGGGTCGCCATGCTGCACTGTCTATATTCGCAATGAGTATGGTGGTCACCACTTTTGGATTCTGCTTATTCTTTCCATCAGGCAGAGTAGAGTCATTTTGGCGGGCCAAACATAAAATAAAATCCTGCACTCCATCGACGTATACTGAAAGACATGGTTACGGATACGTTTTCATTCGTGTGTATTGCAGAGGTGCTCCACTTGTATTTAAAAAAATGCCCGAATAAAAAAATAGGATGCATTTATTTTCTCTATACATTAGTATTAAAGTAGAATAACTTATGTAGTATAAGTAACTGTGGATAAACCCATATTAAAACGTACGCTTGTTCAAATAATTTACAAAAATAATCCCCCTGATACGCATCCAATTTCATATAGGGATCTTATTAATTTTAAATGAATAATCTTTTGAAAAACAGTGTTGCCATAAAATGGAAAAAAAAAATAGTACGGAACCATCTTGAACCAAAAACCTCGTGCTATCACTTTCGATTTTCATGTAAATTTTATTAGACTTGTGGTTTAGTAGGTAAATTAGATTGGGAAGGGTATAGTAACATTTGGTATATATTGTACACTGACTTGATTAGAATTGGCCAATATTGTTTAAAAGGGTTTACCTTTTTCTCAAAGCAATATTAGAAACGGTTCAAACGAACGTAATGAATTTAACTAGAACGAACATTTATTATATGAATACATGAGGTAAAAACTACGTACCCCTTTTCACGAAAATTAAAATGGAAGAATGCAGAAAGCTAAAAATACAAAAAAAAAAGAATTATAGTCCAATTTTCACCACTGGGTGACCACTAGTAGCTTATTGTATGGTTCAGCTTATGTAAAAAATATACTTACTGTTTTTTATGTTCAAGCTACCAAAATGACTTTGCTCTGCCCCACGGAAAGCTTTTTTCTTCTTTGTTTAGTGGCCTTAGTGGCCTTTCAGGTCTCCGGACAAACAGATAGGATAAGTGACATCACTTTAAGATATGGTAAGATATGGGATATTAGCCCAGTAGTCTCTTAGTATTTTTTTTCCCAAAGAGCGTTGGCGTCAGGAAGCCGACTTAGTCATGAAAGAAACTAACAAAATTTCTTTATCAACTGCACTATCTGGAAGATGACGATAATAACGATGCTAAATTTTTACTCAGAGTTTTTAGAAAATTCTTAAAAATAATAGAGAAAGAACTGAAAAGTATAATAATAAATAAATAATAAATATTTCGGACATCTAACACACAACGCCATCTAGTCTCAAACTAAGCGGAGCTTGTATTATGGGTACTAGACAACTGATATAGATACATATATACTTTTTTTTGTAAATACATACATATTATACATAGAAAACACCCAAACTCCGAAACAAATATATGTAGATCATACAAACATTTGGTCCGACCCGGGAATCGAACCCGAGACCTCATGATCAGCAGTCGCACACGTCAACCGCGAGACCAACGAGGCAGTAGAAAATAATATAAGTCGAATTCTTGTAATTTATTTTGATTCAATGAAAACTAAATTACGTACCTTCTTTAAATGAAGAGGCCTGTGTCTAGCAGTGAACTGTTGGAGGCTGTAGATGATGGTGATAAAAACTAAATTATTACATGAATTAATAAAGTAGCTGCTCATTTCTCGTTTATTTTTAATCTATACTAATAATAAAGAGGTAAAGTTTCTAACTTTAGTTTGTATGGTTGTGGGGGATAATCTTCGGGAATACTGATCCAGTCCTGAAAATATTTTACAATGATTTAACAAAAAATTCAGTTAAAATAATAGTATTTGTAAATTAAGTCGAAGAAAGTGCGGTTAACGCCCAACAAAGTGGGCACGGGTCGGCTAGTATCTGATAAAACTATAGATTCTAAACCTGAAATAGCAGTATTTGACGTCATGCATGTCATTTAAACTAAAAGAAAACTATAAAATCTAATTCAAAGCTTGAATAAAAAAAATATTATTAAGTACATAAAAGCTATTGTTGCTGGTGTAGTCAATACCATCAAGTCATAACAAGAGCATTTAAACGAACTCTTTGTTCTTGAGTGACTGACCATAGCATGATAGACAATTCATAACGGAATTTGGAATCTAAAGCGAAGACCTTTTTCATTAACTGTCTGGTTGTTCTTGTTGTTCATACTTTGTTTGGTATGTCTGGATTATTTAGAAATTCCATGAACTAGCTACACATAGAACTATTTATTTGGTAAGAGCCCTTAAATCAAATGTTTTGTATTTAGACTTATAACTTGCCTTTTAATTTAATGTTTGCTCGTTTGGTCTAGCGGTTTAACGGTCACCACGCCGTTTCCTACTCCGCCAAGTGTCGTGGGTTCAAATCCCACGTAGGACAACACTTTGTGTGATCCACAAATTGTTGTTCTGAGTCTGGGTGTTCTTTGTGTCCGTTTCATGTATGTTTGCAAAGTCCCCCGCGACACAGGATTTATTCCTAGCGCGGGAGTTATCTTTAAAAAAAAAAATGTTAAGGAACGTAACGAACTCCCTCTCGTAAAATATATACCCAATGCCCTGTTATGCCTCTGGTAACTCCATTTACTCAGTGAAAAATAACAAAATAGTGATTAAAATAAGTTTTTTCGCGAGGTCATGTCATCATTGTCACGCTTACGAATAATCATTTAACAAATGTAGTAATGAAATCGACATTTGATCTTTAATAAGGACGTACATGCATTTATGAATTGATTGATTCCCGCATTTCTCTTCACGTTCTGTCTGTGTCATGAATGCAGAGCCGATTAGAAGAGTACAGAGAACAGTTACTTGATTCAAATTTTATTCATAAAAAATCTCGTCTACTATAGTACTCGTCTACTTAAGCTTCTGAGAGCTGTCATGATAAACGAATAAAGTACGTTTATCAGTACAACATGACATGATTTATGGCAGAATACTTTTATAAGAACGATGTCTACTCAACAGAGTGTAACATATAATGTACAATAATTGTATGACGTATGTACGAGTAATAGATCATCTCTTGGCGGATTCCTCAAGTAATGCCTGAATTGAATTTAGATTTCTCCTTTCTAAATAAATTGTATTGTATCGATATTTTTTCTGTAGGACATATGATTAGAATAAATTATGAAATGAAAAGAATATGTAAAGAATACTAAAACCCTGGCTGTATTTAAATAATGTTTTACAGAACTTTTCCAGAAAATCAACTGTCTCTAAAACGAGTAACAAATAGGTACAGGTACATTTTAATACAGGGAATACACATTTTTTTCTATAATACTAATTTCACCCACGGCTCCGCTCGCATATATGTCGGTTATCACGGTGAAAAGTAACCTACGTCCTTTCAATCTCCATCCATCAAATCAAAGTATCTCCAAGATAAATTTTATTTAAATCAGTTTAGCAGTTTAGCCACGAAAGATTTACTTTCGAATTTATAATCTGTATAATCATCGTGAATGTAATCATCGTTACTTAATCGAATCACAAAACTACTTAAATAGTAGTATTATAATGTGTGCTAGGTACCTAGAATCTGTTTGAAGTCGGTGCCAAGTGACTATCGCTTAGACTTTTGTAATTGTGTGTTTGTATTCTTTTTGGCTGAATAATAATTTGAAAGAATACGACTAAAGGTAACATATGTACATATAATATTTAAAGATTTATCCTCCAACTCCTAACCGTTAAGGAGTTGTACCTTACATCATCAGCTCATCATCATAAAATGATGACTACCACAAGCAAATACAGGTGTAACTTCAGAAAATATACGAAAAACATAGTATGTGCCTATAAAAAATGAGGGTTTCCCTCAATTTCCCTGGGATCCCATCATCAGATCCTGATATGCTGGCAATGGGACCACCTTGGAAGCACACCCTTTCGAATACAATAAAAAATTTCAAAATCGGTCTACAACTGACGGAGTAATCGGTGAACATACATAAAAAAAAAAAAAAAAAAACATACAGTGGAACATAGAACCTCCTCCTTTTTGGAAGTCGGTTGATAACCCTCCTTTCGCAGTCGGGTAATAAAAACCGGAAATATTTTGTTCATACTTCAGTACTTTCATCTTTACATAAAACATTATTTTTTACTCTGCCTCTTAATATTTATACACCACACAAACGACCATTTGCGATAAGGCTACAAAAATCTTAAGGCAGCGTTCCAGAATGTTTATTTACTAAAATTAAGTAGGACCTAAGTAACCAACAAAAACTGGTTAAATCCGCTCCTAACCAAACAGTGCCGGAATGGAGAAAATGGCCGTTTGCGGAATTATAAAGGGAGAGTACACCGCTCAGAATCAAATAAACGCCGAAAGATAACTAATAAATGCGGCTTTCATAACAGTTGGGGACTTTTCTTTGTAGTGTACCGAAAAATGAGAGTATTTTACCTGCTTTTTGCAAAAGGCTTTTTGTAGAACAATATGCGGATATGTAGATTTTTAGATTGCATTTTGTGACTTAAAATGCAATTTTATATCTATGTTATTTTCATAGTCCAGCGTAAAGCGAGTTCGCAAAGAAATTTTCAACAGTATTTAGTACACACATGTATTTTTATGATCATGTAGTTTTCAACAACTGGGCCAATAGACAAACCTGAAATTTCTAAGTATTCTCCCATAGTATCATTAGTATGCTTACCGTACTATGTACCAATAAGACATAAAATATGTGTTGTTTTGTTTCGGAAGTCTAAGAGATACAAAAATAATGATACAATTTATACATACTATTTCGTGTCTATATATTTTTTTATGTTACAAATTCTGTTTACCTTGGCCTCACGTAACATATGGGCTGTATATCTTGTCACACACATTTAAGAGTCGTCGGGGAGTAACTGGTTAGAGTTGCACGTTGCCAGTTGGCCATCAAACTGTCACTATACTTGTAAAGGATTTAACTTTTATGTACAGTGTATAGTAGTACAGAGGGCTCACTTTTATTTATTTTTTTGTAAAAAGTGAGACTACCATGTTATTCAGCACCTAGTACCATCACCATCTCACTCGAAAGAGGTCCACTGCTGGGCATATTCGTAAGTCCATCACAACAACCCTGTATTGACAACATCTAACGGCTTTCCACAATCTTCACCAGCTTGTTGTACCACCATGTGACCCACATACGCTTCGTCTTCCGATCATTCAGAAATAATTTCCAGCATACGTTTGTAACTCATTCAATGTAATTTTGAGTGAAGCTAATCCTGCAATATATTATGTTTTTCAATAGTTTGTAATAAATACACAAAGTTTTAAAGTAAAGATTCTTGTATTTAAACAACGGACGAAACGTGAAACTAGTTATTATAAGATTTGTTTGTTTAAATATATGAAATACTTTTATACACTTATATTGGACTACATTTTGCTACCACTCTGCTCGGATGTATGTCAGTTGTAGCGTTAAATAGTAGCATATGTGTTATTAATATGTATAAGCTATTTTAATGTACATTTTTATCTAAGCGTGGTCTATAGAGTTGAATTGAATTACAACACCATAATAACAAATAAATCAAATCCCTTCAGAAATGCATTTAAATGACTTCTAATAAAATATTTTTATTCAAATTCTTTTTAATTTTTTTATGTGTGGCCTGCCCAAATGACTCGACTCTGCCTGATGGAAAGCATAAGCAGAATCTAAGAGTGGTGTTCACCATAGTGCGAATGCAGACAGTGCAATAATGCAGCATGGTGACCCACACTATGGTGGCCTAGTGATGCTTCTCCATCATTGGGCTATCATTGGGTTTATACTTACTTATGTTAAGATTCAAAGTTTTGAAAACCCCATCTACAGATGCTTCATTTATTTGTTCAGTACTATTGCAAAACAATTACTAAACGAGGATCAAGCTGCATTAACAGCATTTGTGCTGTCGTGTTTTGTTGGTGAGTGCGAGACCGGAGGCCCAATTATGTAAAAGCATCTCAATAGGCCGACATAGAGTGGGTCACCATGCTGCATTGTTATATAGTATAGTGACCACTACTCTTGGATTCTGCTCATATTTTCCATCTGGCAGAGTAGAGAGTTAGCAGACTCATATATAAAAAGAACTAAAAATTGTAACTAATTTGGCGACGGCGGACGATTCAAGCTATGGCGACTTCCACATACAGTGCATACA
Source organism: Diaphora mendica (assembly GCA_949125395.1). Lineage (NCBI taxonomy): Eukaryota > Metazoa > Arthropoda > Insecta > Lepidoptera > Erebidae > Diaphora > Diaphora mendica. The sequence goes on along the minus strand of OX421313.1, from coordinate 18,371,863 downwards.
TAGCAACATAATACAGCGCCATCTACCGCAGATATACTGAACTATGGAGTAATGTACACGAAGAAACTACCAATTCTGCATCGCGCAACAGATGTTCTCGCGCCGATTAGCATATATACAACATCCTAACGTCAACCGTTGGGCAGTTGGCCCGACAGTCATGATCACCTCGCCTGGTCCTCCCTTTGTGTTGGAGGGACAAGACACTCGTTCCTCTACAAAGCTTTAATTTAAACTTGGTATTTTGAATAGAATATTTTAAGTTAAGTCACTTTGGCCTGGTATTATTTATATCTATTTAATTTCATCACATATAACGTACAGATGCTTATAATAAAGTGATCAATAGATATAACATACCTGAGAATTGCTGGACGTTTGAATCAGGCAGTACTGACTGCGGTCACATGTTGACTGCCTCAATAGTGCACACACATGAATGGGTATTATATGCCTTTGAATTTCACACTAACGTGCAATACAAAGACATGTAATGCGTATTAATCGCGTTAAATCCCTAACAAGCTCTTAGTAGATTAAATTATAACACTAGCGAAATATATAGTTGACAGACTTATAACAAATGTTATATTTACCTATGATTAGCCACTCACAAAAAATTGGGACATCAGCTGTCTTTGTTGATCTTTCCTCGTAAAAAGGGGTAATTATTTAGAAATTCAAGAACTTAAAACAGACACAGTGATTAATTTACGCCTATTTTAAATGCATAGTTTCCAATATTTCACTCCAAATGACACTTAGTCAAAAGAGGTCGATCTAATATGTGATTAACCCTTCAGTTGTCGCATGGGTCGCGGCGATTTCGCTTGAATAGTGGAGGATTAACCCGGGATAAAAGCTCGGGCTGTTATTGAACTGCGACTCTATAGAGAACGACCATGACTTTATTTTTTAATAATTTCAAAAGGCATTTAAAAGCCAACTTCTTCAGTTTTCTTCCGATTAATTTCGTTGCGGTTTCCAGGACAGTTTATTTTTCCTGGGACTTCCCGAGTACATAACTCGGTGTGTTCATGGGTCACAGAGTGCTATTGATACTGATGTATAGAAGTTACAGTAGTGGGCGTATAGGCAGGATTAGTCCCATTCGAAAAAAAAGCATTTAAAATAGTATAATTACGTTAAAAAACTTTAATTATTATTCCATTACTGGTAAAAAAAACGCTGTTAAAACTCCTCTTGGAATGCCAAATGTGGAATTAAGTACAAGAGAACTATGCACAAAGTTTCGTTTGACGCTGCACCTCAGACAACGCAATGTCAGTGTTGTCTCCGGCAATTAGTGTAAACACAGTCGACCTACAACCGTGAGGGCCCTTCACTTTAAGCCTTTCTCTGAAGGCACGTTCACTCTACCTTCTTATAGCGGATCTACTAACAGAGTTTAGACTACAATGACTTGACCACAATTTATCCATTTTACATTCGATAATGTAGGAACTCTATGAATCCTGTGGTAAATGTTTTCAATACATATTTTGGAAGCTGTAATCATAAAACGGTAAGGGTAAAAAAATATTAAAATACTTGTCGCCCAGGATTTTCTGACATTAAAATTGAAGAAATTAATTTTTATTGTATGTATAAAACTGAGTGCAATTAAATCTACGAAAGGGTTTTAACCGGTTTGACATTTTTTTAAATTTTTACATAATTATGTAAAAATTAAAAAAAATGTCAAAAAAAATAAGATGTATGTAAGTATTTTAAGACAGTAAGTTAGTACTTAATAATTTTTAACTCTTTCTAGACTTACGCGGCTTTTAAACATAGTCTTTGTTGTGTAGTGGGACTTATTCACAATAAAATTATTTGAAAGTTTACGATATCCAGCTCGAAACATCGGGTTATAGCAGGTATAATCTTTTTGTATATTTATTTATTATATTAATGTTAGGTAATCAATTCTTTTATTCTTGCTTCATGCTAGAAAGGGAATCCCATTTTCCTTTCTGGCGAAAAATTTCTAGTCTAAATCTTACTTCACGATGTTTTTAGGGTTCCGTGCCAAGCAAAAAACGGAACCCTTATAGATTCGTCATGTCTGTCTGTCTGTCTGTCCGTCTGTCTGTCCGTCCGTATGTCACAGCCACTTTATTCCGAAACTATAAAACCTTTAATGTTGAAACTTGGTAGGTAGATGTATTCTGTGAACCGCATTAAGATTTTCACACAAAAATAGAAAAAAAACCAATTAATTTTGGGGTCCCCATACTTAGAACTGAAACTCAAAAAATTTTTTTTCATCCAACCCACAAGTGTAAGTTTAGATAGGTCTTCGAAAATGATATTGAGGTTTCTAACATTATTTTTTTCTAAACTGAATATTTTGAATAAGCGATAAAATGTGTCCCCCCCCCAAAGAAAATTGGTTCGAACGAAATCTAGTAAGTAGTTTTTTTTTAATACGTATGATAATAATCGTGAACTGCAATTTACCTTTCATTCAATCAACACAAATGTAAAAATATAAAATAAAAATTTTATTTTGTTATTTGCTGCTGCGGAACCCTTCATGGGCGAGTCCGACTCGCACTTGGCCGCTTTTTAAACTTCACAAGGCACACACTGTGACTTCACATAACTACTATTATTTTCTACATTAAGATAATAAAATAACTATTATCGACTCAAATGTAAGATAAAGTTATAAAGCAGAAAGTAAGTAAAAGTTATAAAGTCATAAATTGTCTCATAGCCAGTTGAATAACTTTTCTACTAATGTAACAAAGTTGAATTTAAACGGAATAGAATTCTTAGAACTATTTGATTTTTAACCCCCGACCAAAAAGAGGGGTGTTACAAGTTTCACGTGTCTGTCTGTCTGTGGCACCGTAGCTCCCGAACGGAACGAATATTTTTTGTATAAAAGGTGAGTTACGTGCGAGTGTTCTTAGACATGTTTCATGAAAAGCGGTTGAGCCGTTTAAAAGTTATGGGGGTGAAAGTGGGGAAGAGTAACCAAATACACACATCAAAAGTGTCTAGGGATCAACATATGTGTCTAGGGATCAACATATATTTTTGCAATAACTTTTCTCCTGATTGATATTAATTAAAATTTTCTTTAAGGATTCATCAAATAAAGTGTTTTCGTTTGTCACAGTAACGATAAACCAAGTCACCTTTGCATTAATAAAGAAATTTGCCATTTTCCTAATAAAAGGATTTTTGACATTTGAACCACTAACATTAAAGTTCGAAAAAAAGACTGAAATAACAGTTTTCTTTAAAATTTTATTAGGTAACTTAAACAATTAATAATCCGTGTTTCTACCGCGAACACTAACACAAGAACATCGGTTTGGCATACTCAAAATGAGTTCATCCAAATCACGCTGTGGAATGGCCGCCCATGCTCGTTGCAACAACAAAAAAAGGTCTTCTTGCGACTGGATACCCTCCATATTCGGCAGAGCTCTTCTCTGTAGCATATCCCATGCATGCTCAATCGGGTTCAAGTCTGGCGACTGAGCAAGCCAGGGCCAAAGCCACATCTCAATCTCAAGAAATCCGCATAAAAATGCTTGATCCCTAGACACTTTTGATGTGTGTATATCTCCAAAAATGTCATCGAGTGGGGTCTCAAATGAAAGCGCATCACGTGTTTTTTACTTTTTAAAGGCAACTCAGGATATTATATCGGGGTTTTTTTTAATTTTAAGAATTTATAGTTTCATGTAGTTGTACAAACATATAATAGGTATTTACCTATGAAATTGCCGTTTTGTATGCAATAAGTGAAAGTACACACATCAAAAGTGTCTAGAGATCAACATATATTTTTGCAATAACTTTTCTCCTGATTGATATTAATTAAAATTTTCTTTAAGGATTCATCAAATAAAGTGTTTTCGTTTGTCACAGTAACGATAAACCAAGTCACCTTTGCATTAATAAAGAAATTTGCCATTTTCCTAATAAAGGGATTTTTGACATTTGAACCACTAACATTAAAGTTCGAAAAAAAGACTGAAATAACAGTTTTCTTTAAAATTTTATTAGGTAACTTAAACAATTAATAATCCGTGTTTCTACCGCAAACACTAACAACACAAGAACATCGGTTTGGCATACTCAAAATGAGTTCATCCAAACACGCTGTGGAATGGCCGCCCATGTTCGTTGCAACAACAAAAAAAGGTCTTCTTGCGACTGGATACCCTCCATATTCGGCAGAGCTCTTCTCTGTAGCATATCCCATGCATGCTCAATCGGGTTCAAGTCTGGCGACTGAGCTGGCCAGGGCCAAAGCCACATCTCAATCTCAAGAAATCCGCATAAAAATGCTTGATCCCTAGACACTTTTGATGTGTGTACTTATTTTTTCAAACTTTTTTATTTCTGTTATTCGAAGTAATCACCCATGCAATCGACGCATCTTTGCCAGGAGACTGTCTGAACTGACAACATCATTTGGCATAGTTCGCAACAGACAGTCTCCAAGCTGCAAGAGCTGGAGTTGGAAGCTCTCCCTCATCCGCCATACTCACCAGACCTTGCACCTACCGACTATTATAAATAAAACAGCCTTTTTATTTCTTGCATTACATACAGTTTTATCTTATTTCTAATCATTTAACCTAATAATTATTTTTTCCTATTCTAAATACTGTACTATGATATATGTATGTAAAAAATATTTAAAATTTATAAAAGGTATTAATAAAAAGATACAGATAATATTTAAAGAAATCTAGTTACAGTTTTCTTTTTATTTACAATTATGTACCATGTATCTAACTAGATCTCTGTCCTGCAAGAACCCCTGGTTGGGTAAAGGCCTGCTCCAAAGAAACCCATTCTTCCCTGTCTTGTGCTATCTGGGTCCAGTTTGGACCGGCGATTTTTACTATGTCGTCTTCCCATCGAGACAACGGTCTTCCTCTGCTTCTTTTTCCTTGTGGTCCTCTCCAAATTGTTACTTTTTGAGTCCACCTCTGATCTGTAAGCCTCGCGATGTGTCCCGCCCATTTCCAATTTTTTTTTAATGCATATTCTAAGGCATTAGTGGCTTTTGTTATGGTTCTTATTCTTGTGTGTCGTATCCTGTCTTGTTTCTTTATCCTGAGCATGCTGCGCTCCATTCCTCGTTGACAGGTGGTAATCTTATGCTTGGCTTTGGCCGTAAATTTCCAAGTCTGGCATCCATAAGTCAAACACGGTAAGAGGCTGGAGTTCATGATTTTTGTCTTCAAACTTACAGGCATGTCGCTCTTAAAAATTTCTTTTAAACCCCAGTACTTATTCCATGTTTGTTGTACTCTTCTTTCAACTTCTTTGTCGTTGTTTCTTTATCAAAACTGATTGTTTTACCCAAATTTATATACTTATCTGTATATTCCAGTAGCTTTCCATTAATTTTTATTGGCACTTTATAGCTATTTGTCATGGTCATAGTCTTGTTGTGATTGATTTCTAGTCCTACATTTACGCTAGCTGCTTGTAAGGATTCCATCATGAACTGCAGCTGTGAGCCCGACTCAGATAGAATCACTATGTCGTCTGCAAATCTTAAGTGAGTCAAGAAGGTTCCTTGTATACATAGTCCTTTTTTGCTCCAATCTAGATTTTTAATAATGACTTCAAGTATGGCTATAAATATTTTGGGAGACAATGGGTCACCTTGCCTCACGCCTCTCATTATGGGGAAGCTTGGACCCAGTGTTTCCAACTTTATACTAGCCATGCTGTTGTTATATATACTTTTGATGGTATCTATATACACCGCGTTGACTCCTTGCTCTTTCAAACTTTCCCATTTCGTCGATTGCATGGGTGATTACTTCGAATAACAGAAATAAAAAAGTTTGAAAAAATAAGTACTTTCACTTATTGCATCCAAAACGGCAATTTCATAGGTAAAGACCTATTATTAGCATATCCTAGCTACCTAATGTTTTTATTAAACTCGAACTGGCAAATTTATGTGTATTTTTAACCGACTTCAAAAAAAGGAGGAGGTTTCTCAATTCGACCGTATATATATATATATATATATTTATGTGTGTTCGGGGATAACTTCGTCGTTTCTGAACCGATTTTGATGATTCTTTTTTTAATGGAAAGTAGATGTCCCGACGGTGGTACCATGATAAGGAAACTAGGATCTGATGATGGCATCCCAGAGAAATCGAGGGTAACCCTCATTTTTTTCAGCACGTACTATGTTTTTCGTATATTTTCTGAAGCTACGCCGGTATTTGCGTCTGGTAGTCATCATTTAATGATGATGAGCTGATGATGAAAGGTAAAACTCCTTAAGCCTAGCTAGCTATCCTAATCCTAGCTATCCGGCAGCGGCGAGTGCGGTACCTCCTATTACATTATGGCTTGGCGCCGACTTCAAACAGATTTTAGGTACCTAGCATACACACTAATACTACTATTTAATTGAATAAAGAATTAGGTATAGACAAGAATTGGCACATAGCAATTTATGAAGAGCCAGTTTATTTTACGCTTTTTAGTGTTTTTTGGCAGGGAGTTTTCGTTGGATGGTTTTTTGGAAGTCGGTTTTTTTTAAAATTATCATGATTATTTACATATTTAAACATTCACTTAAGTCACGATCCTTACATGTAAAATTTTGCTCATGTGTATGTACCTGCACCGGAAGACTTTATTCAAAATATTCAAATCGGAATCAAAAATCTCATAAAGCCAAATCTCCACAGAACAAAAGTTGTCAACTTTTGTGTTTTCAACACGTTTTGGTGATAAAAGTTTCTGTAAAGCCAAGTCTCCACTGAGCAAAAGTTGGCAACTTTTTTGTTGTCAACCTTTTTTGTGTTGTCCAATTTCGGTGGAGACGCGCCTTTATAGTAGATCGAAACCTTTCTAAGAAAAGTCATATGTTTAGCATTGACTGTTAAAGGCTGTTGATATGATTTTAATATGATGTGATATAAAACGTCAACGCTTTAAAATGAATCTGATATATTAAATACTTAAGCTTAGATCTTACGACTTGAGACACTTTTAATATGCGGAAAACCCCGCTATATTCCGTACTGTGACCTCTGTCTCAGTAGTCGTCAGTAAACGTAAGAGAACTTCTACAGCACGCTTGTTGGTCTATAAATATGTCAGTCAAGATAACGTGCATTTCAATTTTTGAATCATCTTAAAACTGAGTTTTAAGTTACGATTTCGACAGTTCGGATTGGTAAAGGTTTGTTATAATTTTTTTTTTGTTTACAGATTTAGAGGGGTACATGTTTTAGCGAACATAAATATGATCTTATTCAGTTTCATTTTAAGTTTCTAAAACAAAAAATGTATAGGGGAATAGGTACGATTTAATTATACAGATGATAGTCATGCTGGTAATATTTGTAAAAAAACTTCCTTATTATTCCTTGCCTTTATCTATTTTCAGCTGCACATTAGCTCAGAAAATGGAGGTAGTTTAACGTTTAAAATAATTTTAGAATCTATTTAATGATAAACATTTAAAAAATAAACTATCCTTTCTTTTTTAACAAAGGAGATGGTCTTAATAGAGTTTTAAATTCTACAAAAAGATGAGAAAGATATTATCCGAGCAGCGGCAGCCACAAAAGGAGAAAGAAAATTATGAAATACAGGCTTAAGAGGACTTGTCAGGTGACAGCCACAAGCCTTGAATCCTTGTACTGTTTTATAATGAAAGGTGGACTGGTATTGTGCGATAAACGGGTGTGTACCTTCAATAAAAAATATATTTTAACATTATAGTAGACAAGTAAAATTTTAACAAAAACAAAAACCGACTTCAAGGTTCGATTCGATTTCAGTTGGATGCCATCATCAGATCTTAGTGTCCTTATTATGGTACCACCGTTGGGATATCTCCTTTCCATTAAAAGAAGAATCACAAAATCGGTTCATAACCGACGAAGCTATCCGCGAACACACATAAAAAAAGCAAATACAAGGTCGAATTGAGAACCTCCTCCTTTTTTTAAGTCGGTTAAAAATACTTGAGAACTATTAGAAATCAATAGCCACCGCACCGATTTCAATTAAATTTGGCAATAAACTTTGATTCCTGAGATTGGTTACTTTTACCACGATAAACAACATATACGCAGGTGGAGCCGTGTGCAAATGTATAATGATCATGATGGATATATTTACCATTTAACAAACCCTTTATAATACTAAACAAATATTATTACAGTGAGTATTAGCCCAATATTATATGAATAAGCGCTGGCAATTTTCCAAAATCGGATTCCACTTAAAATAATAGTTTTATGAGAGTATTTGTTTTGCTTTACAGAACATTATCGTAGAAAGCATAATATTAATAACCTATTCATATTCGTTTTTGAAGCGTTGATAAATATTAATAGGTTTAGTAATTGCACGTGCATTCAGAAAACAGTACGCGTACTGGAAATACTGCACATTGAAGTAAAATACACCGATAACATTTCTATGCTTTTCATTTGTCAATGTGGTGGCTCAGTGGTAGCGTATGCAACTGCTTCTCTATGTATAATATGTATGTATTTAAAAAAAGGTATACATGTATTTGTATCAGCTGTTTAATATCCATAGTACAAGCTCTGCTTAGTTTGGGACTAGATGGCGTTGTGTGTTAGATGTCTAAAATGTTATAATATTTATTTAAATACCAGTTCACTTGTAGGTTTATTTCATGGTAGCATTGTATTCACTACTTGTGCGTAATACAACTTAAATATTAAAACTTAGTTTACATGTTGTATGTATTTGTGAAACACATTGTCAGTCTCACTATATTTATGCATCATATGTTCTGCATCATTGGGTCTCTGCACGTTGTTATTAAATCATTTTAATACTATTACAAGATAAATAATCAGTATTAATTTTCAATTTTCAAAATGTAACTAAATATACAAACCGAAAAACTCTTAAAAGATAACTTATGTTTTGTCAAAAAACAAATACCAAAAAACCTTCATAAAAAAACTGTACTAATTTAAAATTCATTTCGTTAACTAGTCCCGCTACTTTTTCGTATACATCAGATTCTCTAAGGTATCGGACTGTATCGAGTAACTGTTTACTTGCAAATTGCTAGTAAAACAAGATAAGCCCTGACGCTAATTATCCTGATAATACACTAGAACTTTAAAAAACTCTTGTGCATACTTTGTGCATATAATAAACACGATGTAAATGGCTCTCAATATGGGTATATTCAATAGCTGCCTGGAATTTCATAAGTAGAAACAGGTAGACGGAAAAATATCTATTTTATTAGATACTATTCACATTGCTATACCACATTCACTCGAATGTGGTATAAACAAATGGTTATAGAGATGATATTACTTACAAACAACATAAATTATATATTTTTATAGAACTATACACAATACATTATATAATACTATCTAAGGAAAAATCCACACATGGAATAGTCCTATTTACAGGTTTATTTGAGAGTTTCACGCCTCCTAATTCATTAGTTCAACACATACAATTAAAGCCTTATCTATCATTCATTTAAAAGTAATTACGTCGGCTAAGCTTGCTCGATATACATTCGTAAATACACGCTATTGTTCCACTATACAAACACTATCGCACTCCTGTTTGGTTAGGCGACGACCAACATTTGTAGTATTCTTCATACACCACAAAGAAGCAGGTGTGTATGGGCCTTGAACAAATACTTTAACAAAACCGACCCACAAAGGGAACGATAGAAACGTTGTACATGTTTTGATAGCAAATAAAAGCGTTTATGACCACCCTAATAAGGGTATGTACTCACTAAGCTGCAATTGTATGCTTAATTCTATTTTAGTACCACAAAAGTCATCTATATATTAATAGGTGTAGCAAAAACTTTGTACCCCTTTTTACGAAAATTATGACAACAGAAGAGCATGAAATTTGCTATAGTTAAAGTTTATATGAACAAGCACCAAAAGCTAAAAATATCTAATCTATACTTATTATATAATCTATACTTATTATATAAAGCTGAAGAGTTTGTTTGTTTGAACGTGCTAATCTCAGGAACCACTAGTCCGATTTGTAAAATTATTTCAGTGTTGGATAGTACATTTATCGGGGAAGGCTATAGGCTATATATCATCACGCTACGACCAATAGGAGCGTAGCACCAATGAAAAATGTTTCAAAAACGGGGGAAAATTATCACGCTCCGGGCCATAGGAGACGCAAACGAGGTTGCGTGGTTGCGTGGGACAGCTAGTAATTAAATAAATGAGTTATGGTCGACCACTGGGCGACAACTAGTACATATAAATTATGCAATAGATTAAAACTGTTTAGTAATCTTTAACAAGTGAATAACTCAGGTGATTCCTTGTTTTGTTTTCCTTGTTTTTTGATTAGATAAACAGCAAAGATAACTAAATTCCGAGAGATTGTGTTAGCCTCCGGCCAAGGAAGTATGCGAAGTAAAGCCACCCACCAAATCATCATTGCTAGTTAGCAATTTCGTTAAAATAATAAAAATTGCTGTTACATTGATGATAACACAGTCAAAAGTAATAAATAGTAAATTTTATAAGTAATTTAAATGTAATTTGCTATAAGAGTGATAATTGATTTAAATGTAACTAGTTTAATATAAAATTGTGTTGATTAAGTTAATCTACTCAAAATGAAATTGCACGTCCTCGTTGTTTTTCTTTCGTGTTGAACACTGCTTGACTTGAGTCCTGGTTTCACAGCTGACGTTGTCGTTCGGGGCCTAGTCTTAGGCTGAAATTTATAAAGCGTGCTTAGGCTTTGCTTAGACATACCTCACGAGTTAAGTGTGCATTGAAATTTATAGTCATTATGCTTAGCTCAAGCTGAGCAAATGCTTAGCATAGTCTAAGTCACCGAAATCCTTGACTTAGCGAATACTTACGCGCTCGTAAAGATGGTTAGATTGAGCAGGTAAAAAAACCGTAATCTAGTTTGAAAACTTTATAACAGAAGTCCGCAAGGGCATGCCAGGGACAAAGTAAAAAGTTCTTTCTAGAAATTGATAATTATTAATTATATGTAATTGAAATCGAGACAATCTAAATAATTGTTGACAATTTTTTTTTATGGAATAGGTGGGCATACGAGCAGACCTATCGCCTGATGGTTAGCGATTACCGCCGCCCATGGACACCTGCAACACCAGAGGCGTCACAAGTGCGTTGCCGACCTTTAGGGTGGGAGGGGAGGGGGTTGGGGGATGGGCCTCCGGTATCCCCACTCACTCGGTAAAACACAGCGCAAGCACTATTTCACGCCGGTTTTCTGTGAGGCCGTGGGATACCACGGCCTTACAGAAAACCGGCGTGAAATGGGAAAAATGGGCCGGCTCGACTGGAGTGATAACTCCAGTCGAGCCGGCCCATTCATGCCGAAGCGTTGCCCTCCCACGGTGACAAGTCAAAGATACATTCTATTTTACTTGTACATGTGTTATTTTGGCCCTTTTCACTTAAAATCAATAAAAAATAACGGTTTAAATTGATTGATATACAATTATACGATAAAGATTATAAGATTACTAATATTTAAGTTTAATACAGCTATTTTAAAAATAATATGTGTTTGAAATACCTATATAATTTAAATAAATATGCTATGCAAATTGAAACGTTAAACATTTTTTCCTGAGCTCTTGCTTAGCATACACTCAGTAAATACTTAGCCCAAAGGACTATAAATTCGAACGCTAAGATTACACTGAGCAGGAACTTAAGTAAGTATAGCGTAAGCAAAGTCTGAGCAAAGTCTAAGCACGCTTTATAAATTTCAGCCTTAGTCCCGCGCTCCGCCACCGATAGATAGGGCCGCTGATAGGGCTGCAGCTCGATTTTTTTTTATGTATGGGTCTGCCAAAATGATCTACTCTGTCTGATGGAAAGCTTAAGCAGAATCCAAGAGTGTTGGTCCTCTTAGATCTGCATAGTAGGGTTAACCTTACTTTGATATATATTTTTTTTACAAACAGAGCAGCGACTGGTTCATCTACAAAAATGCTGACAAACATTGAAGTGGGTTTCAACCCTAACTTTTGTTTCATACCTTATTTACTTAGGTTCTTTTACTGTATTTTATTAGGAAAATAAGTAATCAGTTAAGCTGCTTACGTTTATTAAGTTATATTCAGAACTAGAATAAGTTTTAATACTGGAATTTTGAAATTGGCTTAGATCGTATTAACAGACCGATACAACCTTGAAACTTCAAATAACTCATATCAAAGAAAGATTATGTAAAGTAAATTCTGTCATTCTGCTACGCTTGAACATAATGTTCTCCTAGCCGATAACGGCCACGGCAGCCAGTTTCAACGGAGACCAGGCAACTACGCAGGAGATTTTATAGTGGACAAATGTGCGCGCAAACACGGGTGCACTCTCTGCTCCCTCTCTCTCAGAATCCGATGGGACGGTTAACCGACACGACCGGGGACAGATAAGGCGCAGGACGAAAGCTTTACGTGCTCTCAGGTACTGGGGTTCAGACCCCAACTTCCAAACTCCGAGCTGTTATTAAGTATTTCTATAATCAGAAAAACTCGATAACACTTTTTGGTCGGACTCGTCTCTTTTTGAGAGTCGCATACGTCAACCACAAGACCAACGAGGTAGTTTAAATGGCTAAGCCGCTACACAAATTTTAATTAAATTTAGCATGGAGATATAGGACATAGGCTACTCTTTACAGAGATAACCGACATGACGCGAGCAGTGCTAGTTTCATAATAAAACGTACGTTTAACGAAACGTAACAACGTAAAACTTACATAAATTATGATTTCGTCAATAATTTAAGTAAATGATTTTTATTATGTCAATTTATATAGACCCAAGTTCTCGATCATGCTCAGTGCGAGATGTTTTCGTGAGAGATTAGGAATCTATATGTAAGAAACTGTCAATTAATGAAATTTTTATTGCGAACCAAGTGGCGTACAATTGAAGAGGCCTATGTCTAGCCAGTGGACTGCGATAGACTGATGATGATATTATAAAGAATAGTAATTTGATTTGCAAAATTTCGAAACTATAATATTTTGTAGTTGACGTCATACTGAAGAATATGCTTTGTTACGTCATACTGAAGAATATGCTTTGTACAACGTACCTACCTACTAGACTGGCGATATTCTCATAATTGTTCTCCTCTGTTCTGTTTCTTCAAGGGTATTTGGTATATACACATGCTTTTACTAGAATAGTTTAAACAAAATCTCTGCAAATTCAAAGTCACGGAAATGCGGAGAGCAAATATTCCTTTTCTGCACTTTCAACATAATGCAGGTTATTAACAAGGCTGAATCTTATTAAGGATTCCGACATTCTTAAGATTCAAAGCAAGTTGACTTTTCAGTATTCGAAATACGTACATATAGTATAGAATAATCCAATACTATTTCCTTTAAATATTTACATATATATACTGCGTAATTTCCTTGGTATGTAGGTCTTCGTTCTCGGGGATGTCCTTGTTTGCAAATGCTTGACAGCCTTCAGTTTTTTGTTTATGTCAAAGTAAGAATTTAAATGTTGTAAACATACACATGATCGGTATGTTGCTTTTCTTATTTGAGCTAAACTATTTAAACTCTAACTTCTCATTTCTAAAATACTTTCGAAATAAGAGAAGCAATACATTTAGAACATCAAGTCTTAACCATTATTTACAAGTCAACCTATCACATCTTAATACACTTACTAAGTATCAAAACAATTACACTACACGTATAATTTATTTATTTAAAAATTCTACCACTCACTTATAAGTATATCTTGAACGATGCTAAAATGCACAACTCCCACCTGGCAGCGTCATTCACATAATTCCCAGAGTTCTTAACATGCGAAGCTTAAAATGCAATCGTAAAGTGACTCGCACGAAACCACTCCAGGTTTAAGGGGTCATGGCATAGTCGGGAAATAAAAAGTGAGGGTAAAATTATAACTAGGACGGCTTTTTGCTTAAGTGGAACGAGACTTTGTATTATGTTCAGATGCAAAGAATAATTCTAAATAGCCAAAGAGGACAATGCTTTTGCACAACTATAATTTATTATCTTGAATATATGCTTTTCGGTTTGCCAAAACGGGTCAATGCGTTCAAAATTTGTATGATTTGAATTTTCTCTCTGTGGTTTTTCTCAATGATGATTTATTTGAGTTTGTTGGTTATGAAGTCACTGGATTAAAATATGAACTCGAGGCACGAATGCACTGGTATCCCCGGTGGCATTTCAATACAAAACTTTTGAGAGTGAGTGAGATTTTTTGTGCAATGCAGTATAAAATAGTATGTTAAGTAGGTGATTTGTTATCGTGGGAGAGCCACGCTTCGGCATGAATGGGCCGGCTCGACCGGAGTAATACTACGGCCTCACAGAAAACCGGTGTGAAACAGCGCTTACGCTGTATTTCACCCTGTAAGTAAGGATACCGGAGGCCCATACCTCATCTCCCCCCCCCCTCCCCACCCCCCAAAGGCCGGCAACGCACTCGTGACGTCTCTGGTGTTGCTGGTGTCCATGGGCGGCGGTAATCGCTTACGATACGTCTGCGATATGTCTGCTCATTTGCCCCATTTGCATTTGAATTATATTCTAACTAAGACTACACAATGCTACTTAACACTTTATGTTAGAGAGGAACCAGGTTAAACTTTTTTATTAACTTGCAATGTATGTATGTATGCTTGTATTTTTTTTTTTTTTTTTTTTTTTTTAATGTTTGGCCCGCCAAAATGACTCTACTCTGCCTGATGGAAAGCATAAGCAGAATCCAAGAGTGGTGGTCACCATACTCACTGCGAATGCAGACAATGCAGTATGGCGACCCACACTATGGCGGCCTAGTGATGCTGCTGCATCTTTTAGTCTAGTCAACAAGTATGGAACTTGTTGACTAGACTAATTGGGCCTCCGGTCTCGCACTCACCAACGAAACACGACAGCACGAACACTGTCATTTTACGTTGATTTTCTGTGCGAGGGTAGTACCGCCCCGGTCGAGCCGGCCCGTTCGTGCTGAAATCAGCGTGGCTCTACTACCTTCGAATAGTAAAAACCCTTGTATGTTCGGGTGGAATCTTGTAACTCAATGTTGAAGCAGATATCTTCAACCGATTTTGCTGAAATATTGCAAGCATATGTATACAGCGTGACAATACAATATTATAATGAAATGGAACTGATCTGATGCTGGAGCTGGAAGGTGGCCATAGGAACTCTGTAAAGAAACGTCGCAACATCATCGAGTTTGGACTCGTTTGATTCGTCTCGCGGCATTCCAGTAGAAGCTTGTTTTTAAAAAGCTTTTTTTTATTATTTATCTTATATATAAAATTCTCGTGTCACAATGTTAGTTACCATACTCCTCTGAAACGGCTGGACCGATTTTATGAAATTTGGTGTGCATATCGGGTAGGTCTGAGAATCGACCAACATCAATTTTTTAAGCCCCATTTTTTTAATGGTAATATAACGTTTGCCAGATCAGCTAGTATATATATAAAAATGTAGCCTAGACGTTCATTTTAACCTACATAAGATAGATAAAATTGCCTCGGTGGCACAAGTGGTAGCGTTAGCGACTGCTGTGCTTGAGGTCTCGGGTTCGATTCCCGGGTCGAACCAAATATTTGTATGATCTGCAAATGTTTGTTTCGGAGTTCAGTGTTTAGATGACCGAAAATATTTATTTATTTATTTAAAATTTCAGTACCTATATTGAAGACGCCTTTAACAGTAAACGATGCGTGATGCAAAGTCCAGAAAACATCCTAACAAACCTACAAACTGTACGAATAGCCCAAATAAATGTAATCGTGTGGTCTGCACAATAATCATTTGAATACGAATGTACTGATTTTGTAGGGAAAAACGTTTACACTGTCGACCAAGTTGTGTAAGCCAAGCTGTAACATTTGAATATCTATATTGACATTTCTTTTTTTGTTGTTACAGTATTTTGGGTTTATGTCTATTTTGTACGTGGTTCGTAAATAATTTTCAGAATTATGGTATTACGTAATGATATTTATTAAAGAGAAACTCAAGTATATTTAATGTCGTCCGACTGGTTTTGGATAGGTTGTGGGCCCTCTTTTTAAGAAGTGGCACGTCTATCCGCATAGACGTCAGAAGACAGTAGCATTCCTCTTATTCAAATTAAATATAAACATACCATACTAATAATAATTTATCTGATTTATACATCGTGTTTTCTTAAAAAAAAATAGAAGTGAAAACTTAACAAGTATGAATTAACAGACCACTATTTGAAAGTGAAAATTTATAATTCGTTTTATTATATAACGACATGATAAGACAGAACACCTTTTTTTACTCCTATTACCTTTTTCATTACCATTGTCTTACAAAAAAATTGTATGTCACATATTGCACTGACCCCAAAATTAAATTGACGAAAGCAAGATGATGAAAACAACCATAAATTATTTATCTGTCAGTAAAGTGCATGCAGAATTTAGATATTTATTTATTAACTAGACATGGGTAAAATGGAAATCAAAAACTAATTGAACATAACAAATAATAATCAGTGTATCTGGCCTACAGTGTACCTACGGTTAAGTACCTCTCAATATTGGTAGTATCGCCTTTTCAAGGTTTCCTATAATAATTACGGACTTTTATGGCTATACATTCTAGAATCAAACTCACTTGTACTTATTCCACTATTTAATTTATTTTTACACCTGACCGGTTTCGCCTTATGGCATTCTCAAAGGTTATGGTTAACCTTTTATCTCAAAGGTTATGGTTTTATGGCTATCTCACCTATTTCTTCAGTTCACGTTCACTTTTTTGTTTGTTTACAAATGGCAATGACTTACGATAAGATCGTAATATAATTTTATTATTTTACTTAACTCCAATGTGTCCGTTATTAAGTTTATCGCTGAAAGCCTACTGTTGTTTGAGTGGTGTAATTCAGTTGATTTTCTATTCGCTTTTTATAGGTTCAAGAAGCTTTTAATAAGGCAAATATTGTTAAACGAATATCGATTCTCTTTAAAATATAAGCCTAAAAATAGGTGAAGTAACTTAACGGGATACAATAAAATCCCAAAAATGTTGCTTTCGTGATTTAGGATCAGTACTTACTACTACATTTTTTGATATTTCTACTGACAGATATTTCAGGACTTATATGGTGTAAAAGATTATTGCTTTCAACATGAGGATGTAAAAATATGAATTTTTGAAATATATTGTTAGAAAAAATAGGTTATATAAGAAGGTAATAGTACTAAGGTAATAGGTAAAAGTACTAAAAAGAGATATTGCTTAAACACTTAGATTGAAAAGTGTAAAGCCGGGTCTCCACCGAACAAAAGTTGTCAATTTTTGTTGTCAACACAACACAACAAGTCAACACTAGAAGGTAGTAGAGCCACGCTGATTTCAGCACGAACGGGCCGGCTCGACCGGGGCGGTACTACCCTCGCACAGAAAATCAACGTAAAATGACAGCGTTCGTGCTGTCGTGTTTCGTTGGTGAGTGCGAGATCGGAGGCAGGATTAGTCTAGTCAACAAGTTCCATACTTGTTGACTAGACTTAAAGATGCAGCAGCATCACTAGGCCGCCATAGTGTGGGTCGCCATACTGCATTGTCTGCATTCGCAGTGAGTATGGTATGGCAGAATCCAAGCAGAATCCAAGAGTGGTGCTATTGGATTCTGCTTGGATTCTGCTTATGCTTTCCATCAGGCAAAGTAGAGTCATTTTGGCGAGCCAAACATGAAAAAAAAATACAGAAACTTTTGTCACCAACACGTGTTGACAAAACAAAAATTGACAACTTTTGTTCGGTGGAGACCCGGCTTTACACTTTTCAATCTAAGTGTTTAAGCAATATCTCTTTTTAGTACCATTACCTTCTTATATAACCTATTTTTTCTAACAATATATTTAAAAAATTCATATTTTTGAAATATATTGTCAACAAATGTTTCCGTTTTTGGCGGTAAACGTCAAAAGAATACGCTTGTTGCAAACATTTACTGGCTCTATGGTGACGCTTAGTTCGAATGTTTTTCAAATTGTTGGTGTAGACACAATGGAAACAAAAGATGGCGATTTTTTTCAGTGTTGCAAACAGTTGGAAACACTAAATTGCCAACAATTTTGGTGGAGACGCGCCTTAAGACAGTGTACTAAGTAGCCCCTAAACCAGAGAGATAAATAATCCATGCCAGAATCATAACTATTTACTTATATATTTGGAAATTTGAAACTCAGTCAAAAATCATTAGTAGCTTGAAATTATTTAAATACAGAACACACTTTTTTTTTTCAACTCCTAAAGTAGACAACTCTAGCACTATCTTTTTTCTATTCTTATGAAATGTATGTATATATTTGTATAGACTATATAGAACAGGGCAATAGCAGGGTCAGACAGAGCAGTTTATGTTAATAATATTCAGTAGCAGCATATCTATGTTAAGCTAACGAACATTAAACGTACATATATATATCATTATGTAGAGTGCTCCTGCGATGGACATGACTGTTAATTAAGTACTATTGAAAGCCTTCACCATCAACTATCGATATATCGGATTGGTATATATCATTTGCTATGAATTAAAATATGTGATTTTAATTAAAAACGTTATTAATATTTTAGGGTTTTACAAATAAATATTTTTATGTGTTAATTTTCGTTGGTAATAAGTGTCGCTATGTTAATAACTTTTGATATTTTAAATATGAAATGTCTTCTAAAGTTAATTCGGGACAAAAAAAATTGTAGACGACTTCTACAGCCATGGCAGCTATGAAAACACCTAGCCAAAAATGTCGAAGAATTCAATAATTATATTATTATCAACTGTTTTAAATAGTCCACTGCTGGGCATAATCCTATCCTTCAAAACGTGATCTATAGGAGGTTATAAAAAGTAGGTTAAAAAGTATGTACTTAAGGCATTTTTGATATAAAACTACCTGAAACCGTCCTTTGTTTCAAGATCACCGACAACAAGCAACAAGCATGTGGTTAGCGCGCAAACGGATTATACTAAAAAGGGACGATCTCAGGAAGGTCACAGGTATCCTGACAGGGCATTGACCCCTAAACAAGCACCTATTCACTATAGGCGCAACAGTCAGCATTCTGTGCAGGGGATGCATGGAGGCAGAAGAAACGCCGCAGCACGTTCTCACAGAATGTAGAAGTTTGGCAGATCAACGGGCGAACATCCTCCAATCAACATCATTCCCGGAAGCATGTAGTGACCTGAAAAGGCTGCTGAGCTTCTGGGATGATCTAGGATGGTTGGAGTAGGAAGATGACAAACTCACGTACAACGGCCCAATCAAGAGGCTAAGAGCGGAAATGGCCCGGTCAAACAAAACAAGTTGAGCGCCTTGATAATTCAAGCGTTTTCCATTAACTCCTTTTACGTCTACCTTCTTGTGCTACATCGGTATAAAATTTGTAATGAAAATTAAAATGTTGACGATCGAAATAACTCCAATTTATTGAAATTTTCAAAATGTAATATAGTTAAATATATTCGGACATCTGAGACATAACGCAATCTAGTTTCAAACTAAGCCGAGCTCGTACTATGAAAGCTAGATGGACTGATAGGATACTTATATCTCTTCATTGTAAATACACACATATTATAGATAGAAAACACCTAAGCTAAAAACAAATATTTGTAAATCATAAAATTGGTCTGACCCGGGCATTGAACCCGAGACCGAGAGCACAGCAGCCGCGTACGCTATCATTGGCCAGAACGAGGCAGTAATTATTTAAATTTGGTTGTAAATTAGTTAAGTCTATACCAAGCAAAGAACTTCAAAAGTTTAAACACAATGTCAGTGTTAAAATTAAGAAATATTTTATAAAAGCCAGATAAATCTACATGTATCCAGTTAATGAACTGAAGTATTATGATTTAGAAAGTCTTTATATCTATATATATAAAAATGAATCGCCGAAATGTATGTACGCGCATAACTTTCGATCGGATGCACCAAATTAAATACTTCATTTTTTATGTGTTCGTTATTGTTAGGACAAGGTTTATGTTCAAGAAAAATTAAAAGATAACGGTAAAAGTCATTTTTTTTTGTCCGCGACGGGAAGCTGGGACAGATAAGTAAACATCTATAGATAACTAACTTCGCCGGGTCAGCTAGTTAGATATAAATCATATTTCAATCTTAATTTAACGAATCGTGTTCAAAATTCTATCTGCAAAATTCAAACAGACCTGTGCTATTGATGAATGAAAATGTTTGTTTAGAACTGTGCTTATCACGACGTGTAAATTCATTTATTTTCATGTCATTTCAACTTTTTGGGCAGTGTTCAAAATGTAACTTATTTCAGGATTAATTTTAGTGTATTTTTGTGCGTCGCGTATTCATATTTCAAAAAGAATGCTTTGTTAACTTGAAAGCATTATTGTTGCTATCTAAAATCGTTCATTGTTACTTCGTTGGACTATAACCAACTAGAAACTATCAAAAGAATAATGTAAAACTCGTTTTCTTTACAAACCGATACGATTTTCCTCAAGGCCGATACATAAATCTTTTTCAACCTGCCAGGATCTCAGATATAGAAGGAGCTTGATTCTTAATACATTTCACCGTAGTTCGACCTACATTATACAGGTACTAAAGTTCTGCCTTGAGTCGTTTACACGGCGTTATATGTACCTAATTCATTATTAAGTACTCACTACTCAGTTTTCAAACTCATGCTTCAAATGCTTTTTTTTGGACACCCGCAACACCGGAGGCGTCACAAGTGCGTTGCCGGCTTTTGGAGGATGGGGGTAGGGGTTGGGGTATGAGCCTTCGGTATCCTCATTCACTCATTGAAACACATCGCAAGCGCCGTTTCACACCAGTTTTCTGTGAGGTCGTGGTATCACTCCAATCGAGCCGGTCTATGGTGGTATGCATACCGAAGCGTGGCTCTCCCACGGTAAAATGTACTTTAGTGGAATAAATAAAATAAATAAATAATAATAAATATTTTCGGACATCTAACACACAACGCCATCTAGTCCCAAACTAGGCAGAGCTTGATTATGGGTGCTAGACAACTGATTTAAATACATTTATACTTTGTTTTTGTAAATACATACATATTATACATAGAAAACAATAAAACTCCGAAACAAATATTTGCAGATCATACAAACATTTGGTCCGACCCGGGAATCGAACCCGAGCAGCAGCAGTAGCAAGCAGTCGCGTACGCTACCACTGTACACCAACGACGCAGCCGATAAAATAACGAGTCAGTTTGTTGCAGTTACTTCTAAGAACAATAATGAGCTTTTTGTTTTAGCAGTTGGTGTCCCTGCTTGCTGTACCAGTTCTTATGAAAATATAATATTATTGTGTAATGAGGATGAGGAATTGTTTTGCATCGTGATAATAATAACATTCTCACTCATCTCACACACGGTCGTCTGATCCCAATCTAGGCCATGTCTGTATTATGGTAACTAGTCTGCTGATAAACATACTTATGATGTAATCCTGAGAGCAGCCAACTATTCAGGAGATACAATAGTGCACAAGTGTGTGTGTAAATACAGATGCACTCTCTATTCCCTCACCCTCGGCCTGTCCATATATCTATCTAGGTATGTAAATAAAAATGAATCGCCTAAAAGTATATACGCGCATAACTTTCGACGGACTGCACTTCATTGGATAATTCTTATTTTATGTGTTCGTTATTGTTAGGAGATGGTTTGTATAAAAAAGGATTTAGATTTTTTTTTGTTCGCGACTGTACTCTACCTGTGGGAAGCCGAGGTGAACATAATTACTAAAACAAGTTGTTTAGAAATGTAGAAAATATTTACAAAATAAAATGTGGCGGTACGAAGTTCGCCGGGTTCTTTTTATGGAATAGGCTGGCAAACGAGCAGACTTATCGCCTGATGGTAAGCGATTACCGCCGCCCATTGACACCTGCAACACCAGAAGCGTCACAAGGGTCAGCTATTTTGTGTTTGTGTTTAAGAATATTCTGATTATCGTAGTAAAGGGTCTGTCTGAATTGAAATTAAGTGGCATGTGTAAGGTAAAATTTTCACTTTTATAAGTACTCAAAGTTTAAAATGTAATTCAGTACTACAAATTATTTGACTAAAATACTAGCACAATCTTTACTAATAATTTGAGTGTTCTGACGAGCTTTTCCAACTGGTCCTACATTCTCCCTTCCTCTACACGACATCACGTACTGGCCTTAGAAGTCACCGTTTTAGAGTAGCCGACATACGCTCTCGAACTAAACGATTTGGCTCTTCCTTTCTGTGCCGATCAGATAAAACCTGGTACTCACTACCAGCGCACATGTTTTCCTGCCAATATGATCCCAGGTCCTTTAAGCGGGGCATGAAAAGGCATCTCACAATGCTGCCATAGTGTGGATCAACATGCTGCATTGCCCATATTTGCAATGAGGATGGTGAACACCACTCTTGGATTCTGCTCATGATTTCCATCTGGCAGAGTAGTCATTTTGCCAGCTCTTAAATATAAATAAAGAACTCAAGTAATCCTACGTAGCCGCTATCAAGTAAGTGTGGACATATGATGTGAATATTTGTTTTAGTTTGTGAGTATATAAATAAATAAATAAATAAATATTTCGGACATCTAACACACAACGCCATCTAGTCCCAAGCTAAGCAGAGCTTGTGTTATGGGTACTAGACAACTGATACAAATACATTTATACTTTTTTTTTTGTAAATACATACATATCATACATAGAAAACACCCAAACTCCGAAACAAATATTTGTAGATCATACAAACATTTGATCCGACCCGGGAATCGAACCCGAGACCTCATGATCACCAGTCGCACACGCCAACCGCGAGACCAACGAGGCAGTCAATAAAATAAATAAATAAAAATAATAAATATAATCGTTTACATATTCTGTATGGGATATTATTAAAATTCTGTCATAAAAGTGGGGTGAAACCGGCCCAACTAGGTTAAATGCCGCATAAAATTTTAACCTGCATCGATACCATTTCGCGTTTTAAATGCTTGCTGTTTGTGTTCGATAACTGTTTTAAAATCCTTTTTTTTTTAGTTGAGTTAAGTTAAGCTGAACTAGACGCAATATGCGTAACCCAAGCGCTGAAACTAGCATTTGTGGTGATAAAAAAAAAGTTATTTAAGTGCGAAGTACATTAGTACGCCTCGGAGAGCACGTTAAGCCGTCAGTCCCGGTTGTCATGAACATCTATGGCAATCGTTATTTGAAAGTCAGTACCCTCAAATATACTGATAACTAGTTCAATCTTCGAATTCAGCTCACCCTCAGGGTTGCGGAGGTCTGATGTCAGTCGTTCTGATAAAAAACTGATATTCAGCTAAAGCCGGTTGAACTAGTAGTACGAGTAGTTGACCCCAAGTACTCTTGGGAATAATTAATTAAGGCTAGAAGATGAAAAAGTGCGAAGTACATAAATTAGACTCCCAGAAAATAGAACAAGAATCTTTGACGATTACCTTTCCAATATGTCGGGTCCCCTTACCAATTTCATTGTTTCGTTGGTGAGTGCGAGACCGGAGGCCCAATGATGCCGAAGCATCACTAGGCCGCTATAGTGTGGGTAATCATGCTGCATTGTTGCATTGTCTGCATTCGCAATGAGTATGGTGACCACCACTTTTGGATTCTGCTTATGCTTTCCATCAGGCAGAGTAGAGTCACTTTGGCGGGCCCATACATAAAAAAAGAAAGGTTCAGATGGACGCAATGTATAATATTACAAAGGGTCCTGGCTAATTACCTCTTAAGGCCGCCTGTTTGACCAAATTTGAGAATGTGTTCTGAAATGTATTCAGACCAGACAAGAAACTTGGAAAAAAGCTTGGAGACTGTCCCGAGCGGCAGTACAAAAAGCCTTTGAAGAGTTTGTTGCCTCCCGTCCAGCTATTTTTACAAGAAGGGCATCAATAAACTGCCAATGCGTTGGCAAAGATGCGTCGATTGCATGGGTGATTACTTCGAATAACAGAAATAAAAAAGTTTGAAAAAATAAATATTTTCACTTATTGCATACAAAATGGCAATTTCATAGATAAAGACTTATTATAAAACAATTTGCAAGGCTAAAAATGGGCTCCTAAATACTGGTGCTCTTTTTAGAGGTCAGAGGCACCCCCATCTTGTGATTAGATCGAACACCACCATGATAATTCAAATGATCTTAATAATTACTGTTTATAAAACGTTTTCCTTTTTTTGATTTTTCAAATTTAAAAAAATATTACAAATTACATTCCTTTACAAATTAACTTTGGAGGTATTGAAATGCAAACGAATTTAATTCCAAATGACTGAGACCTTATCGTCCATAAGAGCGATTTTCAGATGGCTTATCGTTCGCAATATGTTTTTCGTGAACTAGTATAAAATTATACGCTGCAGTCGAATCGTATCCCTGTCATTGGAGAATCTATAGTATTACGTTTTTATTTGTAAAAATAAACAAGTTTCGTGTATCGAATAAATGAAGTTTAAAGGTTAAACGAAAATGTTAGTATTTACTATTTTTGTTGCCATTTTAGAGATAACAGACAATAGGCTCAATTGGAAAATAGATGTTGTTATCCAATAACCAAATATTTGTTCTATGTACAAATAAAGTTACATATCAAAATAGTACAGTTTTGATATTCTCTTAGGCTTTGCCTTTCACTTTATTGACAAATTACAAAGGAATTAAATTAGGTCGGCATTTATTACATTACGATTTCACTCTGTTTAGATAATTAAGGTTTGAGTCTCACGAATAGGATGATTTGCTCAATTAGTAATCAAGTATAAAGATTTGCAGCGAAAAATTTACATGATCCTGAAAAATTATTCATGTAAATCGAAAATCCTCTTTCAAATCAGAAAACACATTTAATATGATAAAAAATTACAAGAAACAATAAGTTAAAGATTAATTCTTTTGGACTAAATGCTGACTAATTAGACCGAGATCTGAGAAAGTTTATAAAAGCTAGTCATATTCATTAATGAAACATTCATTAGGCTATACTGATGCCTAAGTTTTAGGTAATCTAGACTAGTTTCAGTTCCCGTCCTTTATTAACGAGTGAATAAAAGTAACACATGCGATAGGTCCGTACTGGGCATATCGGATTAGAACCCTCTCATGCTGTTAGTAGCCAATAGAACAATCTATTAACAGAGCTTATAGCTCTAAGTGATGAGGACGAGATTGACTTGTATATGTCTGCATTTATCAAATGTCTGTTAATTTACTATCGGAACATGTATACTTAGTTTATCATTAACAGCTTTTACTAGTTCACTTTTGAACAATGGCGTCTCCTTAGACTCAGGCGTCCGTCAGCCAGCGTGTTAAAGTATTTTTTGCATACCATACCAGGCTGGTCAGACGGTTTGTTTTCTCATTGCAGTGCTGTTGTCCTGCCTAGTACGCGCCCTTAGCTCTTACGACAACAACAGGATTAATAGTATTAGTGACACTCTGTATTTTTAATCCGCTACTGGATCCTTAGTTATAATTCTCTGTATTTCTAAACAAGCTGACAGTCCACTTCTACAAATCTTACATCATGGTGTTGTGGGCTAGGCGGTATTCATGAGGTACAGGTAGCCCCAGTTTTTAAAGTTAAGTAGTTTTCGTCCTGGCTCTGTTCCAGCACGGTAATAACCACATTACAAATAAGTGTCTCTCCGTAGATCGCGTCTCGTACGTTGTAATTCTACGGAATTCGGTTTTGGCAAGGAAAATGAATAATGTGAGACGATGTATGTTGCTAATGCTAAGAGCATTTTATGCGCGTGAGTTATTTCTGCGTAGATTATAGTTAATGGATTTCCATGAGGGTATGTGTTCGTTTAAATGGATTATTCTCCAAATGCATTATGTTTGCAGAATGTAATGTGCCGAGTTGTATATTATCCAGACGTATTTTGTAAAGAATATTAGGTGAAAAGTGCACTTACTTTAAATAAGAATTGATAACAATCGAGAAAAGACCTATTTCTTAGCGTTCCATGGATTCACCGTGCGGGTGCCGGGTCCATCGCGTGATAGATGGGGGGCAACACATGCGACTTCGACAGTGCCTGGGAATTGCGACCCAGGTTAGCACTCCTTACGACGCGTCAACGCTCACCTCCACTGTCCGCCGTGTTACCCCCTCTACCTAACCATATTTGAAGTGAGCCTAGCAATGCCGCTTTGGATATTCGTTCAAGAAAAGAGCTTACTGAAGCTCTTGGCAATCCAAGGTCTTTAAGCAGGTTATAGAGGGATTTAGCTGGTATACCCCTCGCACCCACTTCCACGGCATACAGCGCAACGACATAACCATTTTTAGTTATTTCGTTGGTTAAGTCAAAGTACTTGTTTCTTTTTAAAGCGTGGTCTTTAGGGATGTTCGTTTCCCACGGCACCGTGAGTTCTACTAGTACTACACACTTAATTGACATTGCATAAAGAAATATGTCCGGTCTGGACGCCGAGGCACAGATATCCTCCGGTATTCTGTAGTGATTTTCATACGTGTCCACTAATAATGTCCAGTCACTGGCGGTATTTATAATTGAGTACGGCTTTTGTGTGAGTGAAATCTTTTTTGTTGAGCCTTCCTTTACAAACGCGATGTTAGTTTTTATGTTTGTTGTTGTTCCTTTTTTCGCTCTCCCCAGTGATAAACTTATAGCTTCGCGTATGATGAGTAATACCCTATCATGGCGACGTGAATAATGACCCCGGTCTAATAGCGCCTTACAACCTGTCAGTAAGTGCCTGGCTGTACCTATTGCCGCATTGCACATCGTACAAGCCTTTTCTGTAGCTTTTCCCCACCTTACTAGGTTGCTTTGATCGAGGAGGGTAAATTGAAAGGCGTTGAGGCGTTTTAACAGGGCGGGTGACCAATCATATAAAAGTGTGCGCCATTTCAAAGCTGGTGGGATACAAAATTCTCCTAGAGTTAACCATTCATTCTGCATTTCTAGGTTCATTGCGTGCACCTTGTAGGTCTCGTTTTCATCTTGTTGTATGAAAGATTTTGTTATCTCTTTGTCGGTCTGTCTTCTAGTATTTCCCAATCCAACTCTACTGGACTGCGTACCCACCATGAATTTTTTGTGGAATTGGAGCCGTGACTCTAGCTCTGATGAATTTTTGTCTTTTGGAAGGGATCTAACGATTTCGTCTTGGGATTTTGACAAGACATGCAAAGACATTTTGACTACTGAAATTATGAATATGTAAAGTATAATATGTTTTTACCGGTGTCTGTTTACAGTCAACTAAACATCTGACATACTTATCATCTTCATCATACAATGCCATTTAATTTCAAACTAAGCAGAGTTTGTACTATGATAGATAGATCAAGTTAAAGTCATCCGAACTATCTAAGTATATAGTCGAGGACTTTTAACTGTTACATTATGATATTTCTTAGTTGCTATATAAGTAGAATAACATTCCCTTGTCAGATTATTGAGTAAAGTCAATACTTATAGGTTACATTTACGGAGGTTTAGATGATGGGTATCGTATGAATAACCCTTTGTCATTACTAATGTGTCACTCATATTGTGTGTACCTATGTAGGGTTGCAATCTAGGGCGCCAGTATTTTAGACGCATTAGTGTTGAATGAACACGTAACATATAATCACATTCAGTAGTTTATTACTTTTCAAGTTAAATACTTAACCACTTACAGTTAAATACTTAATTATGCTACAACTGTGTGAGTTCATAGGAAACGCGCCGGCTTTTTATGCGACTGCCATGGAAGGGTTGAATGTTTTTCTAGTTTTAATAAGACTTGTAATATTATTCATAAATAATTTCATTTATATAAAGTTTTTAAATCATAACAGAGTTAATAACAGACGTTCGTGTTGCTATACAAAACAGAACAACGAAATCAAACTTAATAGTAACAATGAACGCTTGTTTACTTTTTTACTGCCAATGTTTATGTGAAGAGAAAACAAGTATGAGGTTAACCTCGCCTTTGTATATAATTTAACATGCTAATATTTATGTTAAAAAGAGCAATATAAATAAATAAATATTTTCGGACATCTAAAGCCGGCGACTGACATGAGCATTTGGCCGTAACGTAACATTCAAGGCGAGCGTTTTACGTTACGGCATTATCTGACTGACCTGTACCCTTGCTCGGTTGCTCGTGGCGAGCACTATGATCGACTGCGCTCTGCCTTTAAGTGTGCGAATGAGATTTCATTAGTAATCAAAATTTCAATCAAATCAAAAAGAAACTTTATTGGATTTCAAACTTGTACAAAAACAGAAATATAATGGGTGGTTCATCGTTAATCGCAACATTGAAGAAACAAATATTTACTGGACAATACAAAAACTTTGTGCTCATATCTCCAACCGATTTTGTACGACTCATGTAGGGGAGAGGGGTCCCATAAAATATTCATTTCTTTATATTTTTCAATAAACACCAGAGTTTTCTCCTGGTTCCATTCCATCTTCAACGCTCGTCAATGTCACCTCGAAACTGTGATACCCGATTGACACATGCGCTTGTGATAACGCTCGGGGTTGTACTGACCTAAAATTAAGGCGTAACGTAACACAGAAAGGGATTTGCGAAAATACTGACAACCGAGTAGAGCACGCGGCGCTCGCAGCGAGCGGATCGGCTCGCTGTACTGACCTGTAACATTTCGTCGTAATGAAACGTTACGTCACGACGAAATGTTACAGGTCATTCGCCACCTGAACCACAACCCAATCTAGTCTCAAACTAAGCAGAGCTTGTAATATGGGTACTAGACAACTGATATTGATACATATATACTTTTTTTTTTATAAATACATACATAGAAAACACCCAAACTCCGAAACAAATATTCGCAGATCAAAATAATATGACATAAAACAAAAAAGTCACTTCAGCACCTCCTAAAGGTACTCTGGAGACTACTGATCGTAAAAGAAACTTTATCCACTCTCTCTTGAAAGTCGGACATATTCCCTGGCCAGACAGCTCCGAGTCTCAGATAACCTCTATGGAAGCATTTCCATAAGTAATTTTATTAGTTAAATAACTTTTTAATTAGGAATTTATTTAGATACCTATGGTTTTTATATTATTGAGACTACATGAATCCAGTTCTAAAATAGAAATCAGACTTTTTTTTTTTAACTTCTGCAGTAGGAAGGAACTATCTAGCGGAAGAACTTGAATATCACACAAAAAGTTGTCCGTGTGGGGATCGAATCCACACTCAACAATGCAAGAGGAAAGAGTTGAGTTTACCGCTTAAACCATTACGCCATTCAAATATCTATCTACAAAATGTATTTGAATTATTTAATACTTACACACACACACAAAACACATACAATGTTTTTATTACTGTTTTACACAAGTTTGTTTGTTTGTGTGCTCACGTTTAGATTCACTTTTAAAGAAAATCAATTGTTGTTTTGAAACAAAAAACGACATTCGGAATGTTCTAAATTTTTTATTATTTTTGAATAGTTGCAAGCGAGCAGACGTATCGCCTGATGGTAAACGATTACCGCCGCCCATGGACACCCGCAACACCAGAGGCGTTACAAGTGCGTTGCCGGCCTTTTAAGAAAGAGTACGCTCCGTGTTCTAAATTTATATATCGAATATATAATAGTCGATTTTAAATTCGATTCTTAAGTACAAAATGACTCGTCGACTAGTGTTCAACACACAGCAGGCTTCGTGTTAAAAAACACATAAGTATGAAGTTATAATGACGGCAGTACAGTTAAATTGTTAACCATTTGACCTATATTTCTGTCGCGAGCGGTGCTGAGACTTACAGTTTATGGTTAGGGCATGAGTGTTACGTTTCACGATAGGTATATAATTATGGATAAGTTTAATTGTAAAACAGAGTCGGCTTAGAAACATATTTATGTATGTTTCTATTTTAGGTAAAGAATAGATTGCATTTGTAGTACAAAAAAGAAAGTACTGGTCTAAACGTTGATCACGGGATGCACCAGATTTCAAATAAAAAAGAATCATTAAAATCGGTTCACCCAGTCGAAAATTTTGAGGTATCAAATATAAAAAAAACAGTCGAATGAGAACCTCGTCCTTTTTCTAAGTCGGTTAAAAAAGAATTTCAGACATTTTAGGAATTTCTTCCATTTTAGATTTTCTTCTGATATACGAGCAAACAAGCAGAGTGATGAGTCACCTTCCAATAGCCTTTACTGCTTTTGAGATCAGTTTTAATAGATGTCTACTAAGTTGTAAGAGTATACCACTGGTATTAGCTGTATAAAACCTAGTATCCGTATGGAACATAGCTTTAAAAGAAAAGAAAAAACACTTTAACAAGCTAAAATTCAAAATTTTAAAAACCCCCTACTCAAGCACTTAATCGAGTAATTATACGCCAATGATATTTTTGCAGACATTCAGTTATTCTTCCCCACTTTCACCCCTATAACTTTTAAACGACTCAACCGATTTTCATGAAACATATCTAAGAACACTCGCACGTAACTCACCTTTCATAGAAAAAAAACTAAGTTGAAATCGCTTCATACGTTCGCGAGCTACGGTGCCACAGACAAACAGACCGACAAACAGACAGACATACAGACACGTCAAACTTATAACTTCCCTCTGTTTGCGTCGGGGGTTAGAAAGAGGTGCTATGTGCAACATTAGTTTTTCTAAACTTCTAAAAATGTTATATCTGCATTCGTATCTTTGAAAGTTCGGCACTATTTATTTCAATTGCATACAAAACTAGCGACTGGAATTTGAGAAATTATACGAAGCTTGATCAATTTCAACTTTGACCCAGTTACGATAGTTTCTTTAGAAGTTTTTTTTGTATATGCGAATTTGTACTGTACTAAGTTTTATAAGATTTAGTACTTCTATTTAACGTAATATATTTTTTTCTATATACAAAACTTCAGAATCTACGTAGTTATATGGTTTATTTGTAATTATTGAGCGAATATACAACAATAAAAATGATAATTTATTCAGACCACTTTGTGTCCATTTTGTAAGATACAGTAAAGCTTATTATATTGTTAATAAAAGTCATCACAATAAGATAAAATCAAATAATATAAATAATAATAAAACATTTAAATAATTTCAATATTAAAATCAAATAATAAAAATTATAATAAGAAAAGAATAACAATTAAATATACAATTACATTTAAATATTAACTTTTATTTATTATTAACAATTAAATATTAAAACAGACTGATAAATTAATAAAGTATTGTCATCTATGTATAATATGTATGTATTTACAAAAAAAAGTATAAATGTATTTGTATCAATTGTCTAGTACCCATAACACAAGCTCTGCTTAGCTTGGGACTAGATGGCGTTGTGTGTTAGATGTCCGAAATATTTATTTATTATTTATTAATTATAAACCAAATCAGTACAGTACATTTGTAAACAGCCGAAAACATCTAGGCAGCTTAATTATTCGTCTAGTTTAATTATTGTATTACACTATTTCGTTCATACTGCACATCCTTCTACACTTGGAAATCAATTGGAAAATATATCGGGAATAGTAATTAGTAGTTACAATCAAAATAAAATAAGTTAAATAAGTAACCTTCCTCCTTTTTGAAAGTCCGATTAAAATAAGTATAGCCCTTATTTCTAAAGAAAAAGGTTATGTCTGAGATATCTGGATTCTTACTCTATACAGCAGATACAAAAATTATTATATCAAAAAATAAATTAAAGTTTCTAAGTGCAAAACGAAACTACTTTCAGATTTTTTTCCTTATGAATTTTCTTATGAATTCTCGCTACATTTCGTAATTTAAAATCAGTGGGAAATTTTCTAATGACTTTTATTAGCCAGTGAAATTTTAGAATTTTAAAAATATCGATATATTTTACAATAGACTATTTGCCTGAATTTTTACTTCTAATTGTCTTATATCTCAAAAGCTTTATATTTTTAAAGCTGCAAGAGACTAGAAACATAAGTATTAAATATCAACTGCAAATTTCTCATAAACGTATTAAGGTAGTCATATATTTTTGAACACTTTTTTTTTAGAAATGTATGGATAGTAGATAACTACAAAAAAAAAATCTCTCACATTTTCAGTTTCTTTAGTCGTAGGATTTTCATTAGGCAACATTTTTCGTTAAAATTTGTCAAAGATTGACAACCCTGAAATGGTAAACCAGGTGGCTAAATATAAGTTCAAAGTATTTATTAGTTTCCCACAAGCATTTGAATTTCGAAGTTCTAAACCTAAATTCAAGTGAATTACTTCCAAACCGAGGTACCACCAAACAAGGTGTTCGCTCTCCATCTTTGGAGTCGCATATTTGTTTGGCATTTAAGTATTAATTTTTTTTTATAATGGATCGAATTCATGATTCAAGGTCTGTAAAATGACATTATAATATTATAATGTCATTTTACAGACCTTGAGAACCAAGTATCTACATATGTAGATAGTTGGTTCAATCTCTGAAATGGGTTTTTGAAAACTTTTGAAATTTTTACATAGTAAGCATGTGTTTTTTTTTAGTTTTCTTTCTGATTAATGTTTTCCTGTACATATTTTATACAACATAACCTAAATAATATTGATTTTTTAGACTGTCAAGACTTAATTTGACAGCACGGATAGCGTATTGGTTTCAGCAGTCGCCACGCGGTTTCCTACTGCACTGAGTGTTGTGGGTTCAAATCGCACATGGGACAACATTTTTTCTGATCCTTTTTGGATCAGAAAAAAATGTTGTTCTGAGTCTAGGTTCTACCGTAGGAGAGCCAAGCTTCGGCATGAATGGGCCGGCTCGGCCGGAGTGATACCACGGTCTCACAGAAAACCGGTGTGAAATAGCGCTTGCGCTGTATTTCACCGAGTGAGTGAGGATATCGGAGACCCATACCCAACCCCTCACACATCCCCCGTAACGGATACGTCTGCTCGTTTGCCACCCATTCCATAAAAAAATGTATTATTTGTGTCCGCTTCTTGTACGAGTATGTTTTTTAAATCCACGCAATACAGGATTGATTATAAATTCAAGAGTTAAAAAGTTATTTTTCCAGTACTTGTCTGCCTACGTATTTTATATATCTTCAATGTGATCGTTAATTAAATTGACTTTCAGTGTTGCTTTCGTACATTTTTAGTCTTATAAATTGTATATAGAAAAAAGTTAATCCGATCAAGTTCGCCAGACTTCCAACACCGTGGCTTCTTTCATCAGCATTATCACGTTTCTCATTACTTTGTACAGAAATAGGTGAGGTAAGAAATCTGCTGTATTAGACTTTTCGATGGTTTACAGAGTACTTTACAAAACAAAATTACGTGTTACTCGTTACAGGGAGCTATTACTATTTGTTAGAATACAATAATAATTGTATTGTAAGATTTTAAATAAGTATGGGTGTTTAAAATATTCTCATTAGTTTACATTTTAAATGCTCATTTGTCGCTATCTTATGTGAGGATGTGTTACTAACGTGGTAGAAACGGTTCACAATACCAATGCCGCGTTCGAAGAGGAGACTACTAATGAAAACCGTACGTTTTTTGTTTAAACGGTTTCATGATGAAAACTTCAACTTGCCGAACGAAATACATGGAAGACCGCCCACACAGGTGAATAACGCTGAATTGAAAGATATGGTGGAAGCAGATCTGAGTCAAACTAGCCAGGAATTAGCGGCAAGGTTTTACGTTACCTTACCAATAATATTGAATTATTTGCATCAAATCAATCATATAAAAAATATTAAAAATAGGTGCTTCATGATTTGACTGATCTGCAGAAAGAAACTTGAACGTTTGTTTAAGGTTGCATTGCCTTGTTGAATCGGATCAGAAATGAAGAAATATTGGGTTCAATTGTGACATTTGACAAAAAGTCCACAGTAAAAGTATAAAAGTAGTAAGTAGACAGAAAACCGGTGTGAAACAGAGCTTGCGCTGTGTTTCACCGAGTAAGTGAGGATACCGGAGGCCCATACCTCAATCGCTTTCCCTCATCTCCCTGCCCATCCCACAAAGGCCGCCAACGCACTTGTGACGCCTTTAATGTTGCGGGTGTCCATGGGCAGCGGTAATCGCTTACCATCAGGCGATACGTCTGCTCGTTTGCCCCCTATTCCACAAAGAAGAAAAAAAGGTGAATTCTTAACGATAACCGAAAGCGAAAAATGTAATGTCTGACAACAGGTCAAACACCGCAACAGTGCCCTGAAGCAAAGCTTACCAATAAAAAGTCAAAGGTAATTGTTTGGTAGTCTATTCATTAGTAGTAGAGCCACGCTGATTTCAGCACGAACGGGCCGGCTCGACCGGGGCGGTACTACCCTCGCACAGAAAATCAACGTAAAATGACAGCGTTCGTGCTGTCGTGTTTCGTTGGTGAGTGCGAGACCGGAGGCCCAATTAGTCTAGTCAACAAGTTCCATACTTGTTGACTAGCCTAAAAGATGCAGCAGCATCACTAGGCCGCCATAGTGTGGGTCGCCATACTGCATTGTCTGCATTCGCAATGAGTATGGTGACCACCACTCTTGGATTCTGCTTATGTTTTCCATCAGGCAGAGTAGAGTCATTTTGGCGAGCCAAACATAAAAAAAAAAAAAAAAAAAAAATGTTATTAACTAAAGCTCTCTCAGGTCTGGTCAAAAATTAACAGCAGATGTTTACTGTGTCGAACTTTGATCAATGATAGCGAAACTAGCAGTGAAACAGTCCCGACTCGTGATTCGTTCTTCACCATTATTGCTCCATGATAACGCAATACCTCACACTGCACAAGAAACCGTTGTAACTCTACAGGAGCTGCAGTTGGACACTATACGTCATCTTACGTACTAACCAGACCTTGCTTTAACGGACTACCATTTTTTTCGTAATTTAAACAACTTTCTTCATGGTGAAACATTTTCATCCCAAGAGGCTGTGCTTGCAGTGCAAATGCTTTCACACAATTTATCAAATTTTGATCCCCAGCCTGCTTTCTCAAATGTATAAATGAACTTCCGATTAGATGGCAACAATGTATAGATAGTGAGGGTAAATATTTTAATTAAATAAATACACATACATGTTACATACATACATGTTAGATTTTAGAAAAAAACGAGTTTTTATTTTTTAGTACAAATCGGCAATTGCTTAATACTAGGGGCTTTGTATTGCTGACGCTTTTATTTCTATCGATTGTAATAAAAAATAAACAATTTGGTCCGAGAGCTGGTACCATTTTTTGAGTAGGTATTTGAGGCAAGCTGAAAACTTGTCACAAACCTCTCCTATTTACCCCAACACGGAACTGCAGACCTGTCTGGTGAGTAGCGGGGCTAAATCAACCCCCCGCCCCTCTGGCGAGGTCACGTGACTTACAATAGCCATGGTATAACGATATACTTCGCCAGTTATAGCCCTCTGAGAAACAGTGCTCACGTGGGAGACACAAGCCTACGTCATCATACTATCGCTGGTTGTCAAAAATTTGCACCGCTACTCACCAGCCAGGTCTGCAGTTTCGTATTGGGGTATATTAGGAGAGGTGTGTGACAAGTTTTTAGCTTGCCTCAAATACCTACCCAAAAAATGGTACCAGTTCTCCTACTAATTATTTTATCAAACATAATTTAAATTGAAGGTCCGATAAATTGTTTTGAACAATATCACTCGTCAATAAAGTTTTTTTTTTTATCATGAGGAAGACATAGCTTACTTTATCTTATTCTCACAACCAATTAAGGCAATTCTCAGGAATATTTTATTTCGAGTAAATTTATTAAGATAATGGTACCCTATTTGCGTATGACGAACTGTGTACGAACGAACGAACTCATAAGTATTCGTGGCAGTGTCATATTTCGTCACAACTGACCTGATTCCACCATAGTATTTCTGTAATGTGTTAGCCTGCTAAAATGACTCTACTTTGCCTGACGGAGAGCATAAGTGGAACCCAAGAGTGGTGACTACCATTCTCATTATGAATGCAGACAATGTAGCACGGTGACGCACACTATGGCGGCCTATGCTTTTTCATGCCCCGCTTAAAGGACCCAAGATCGTAGTAGGAGGGAAATACGCTGGTCGTGTATTCCAGGTTTTAAATTGATAGGCACAATAAAGAAGAGCCAACTCGTTTAGTTCGAGAGCGTATGTGTACTAATCGAAAACAGTTACTTCCAAGGTCAGCACGTATTACTGCATAGAGTGTCAGGCTGACTGAAAGTCGATGTCAAGTAATTTCTTCCTTACTTTTTGCCGAGTGTGTAACGTTACCAAACGGGACTCAAAAGTGTGGCAGCACGGTAATAATTCTTGAGTCAGAGATGGCTCTTGAGTCAGACATGAGTCTTGAGTCAGACATGAGTCTTGAATCAGATGTGGTTCTAATCATAGAAGACAAAAAAGCAGATGGGGTCATCTGGTAAGTGACTACTGCTTTCCATTGATACCTGCAACTCAAGGACTACAAGTAATTATGTTGTCACAGTTTGAGGCCCGTCCCCCGGCATAACGGGGAGGGGAGTGCTTGGGCTTCTGTAACCTTACTGAATCGGTGAAAGGCGAGGACAAAATTGCTGGGAAATCTATTTTTGTCAAACCTTGCCCTTGAAAGACTTGACTAGAGTGGTTATCACTCCAGTCAAATCTGACCCATGCGTAACGAAGTATACCAAATATACTTTATTCATTAATTTATATTACTTTAGTTCCAACGCTTCTAACAATTACAATAATTAAAGACACACATATGTATAAAAACTAAAAAATAATGAAACTAAAATATTTAAACAAAAAATAAACGACTAGAACTCGCTCTTGTAATCTACTTTCTTAAAATTCCAACAACACATACATACACAAACACCACGCTGCATTCCTTTACACGCACATACATATATGTAGCAAAATGCATCAAATCTTACCACAAAACTTAACCAGTGCAAATTGTTAAAACATAATACAACTACTGCATACAATGTAGGAGTTTGGTAAACGAATTTCGTACGTAAACCGCTTAGGTTAAAGCTCATTTTTATCTTTGTTCTAGAACAAAGATAAAAATGAGCTAAAATCTGAAATGTGTTGGCTTCCACGTGCCAGATTTTCCAAAGAATTTGATACGAAATAGTTTAGTAATACACCTCAACAATACCAGAGAAAATTGAGAAACTGACTGATTGAAAATGGTTTCAGTATTTAGTTTAGCTTTAAAGTTCGCTTTATCCTTACTCACGCTATGCAGTAATTACGTCAAAGATTAATTCAGATTGAAGCCCGAAAAGAAAAAAAAATCTTTCAAATACAAGTTGATCGAACTCAATAATTTTGATTGTATAGCTATCTTACGTTTGCCTCGAAGGTTTTAAAAATGGCTCTTGAAGTGAACTCTCTATAATAATAATAATATTTATTTAGATAATTAAGCAATAAAAGAAGATTTGCATAATCTTCTTTCATTCTTATTGTGAATGAACGAATGAAAAAAGGGAGTCGAAAAACAATAAGTACGTATTTATGTATATTTAGAGATCATTTCAAGCTTTCAACCAAATACATATTTCCTCATAACATATTAATCTGCTGCCGACTTCAAAATGTATTGTCGCTACAAAACCCGCTCGAAATGTCCAATCTTGGGAAACTAGCGGGTCAGTGCACATTGTTGTTTCCTATTTAATTTCATCCCAAGAGCGGGCAGTGCGACCACACCTAATTAATTTACGTACGAATCACGGTAAAACACTCAACTGATGAGATTCTACAGAATAGGGCTGTCCCTTTCAAACCCTGGAGTAGTTTCAAGGATATTGGTATAAGGGCTTTGCTCTGGATACTCTACATAAATGGTCTAGTATGGATATATGTAAAGTTCAAAGCATTTCAAATAATTAGAGGGGACTTGTGCTAACCTAATTATTATCCCTTCTTTTAAAAAGCAGGCCAAACTCACCTAAAAAATGTTAAACAATATTTCTTGACACAGGTAGACTACAAGCACATCCTGGAATAGATTGTAATGTACAAATGTATATGTAATAGTGTAATAAATAACAATAGTATGTTGAGTGAGCGAACCCCTCTCGCATAAAAACCTACACGGTTTAAGCGAGTGGTTGTGATCTGTATAAAATATGTGTACTGTAATGCTTTGTCCATAGTAATAAAAAAAAATGTTTAGAACGTTTGGAATTTTCAACGATAACTTATTCGAGTTGTATGAAACCATTTGTTATGACCCGCTCGATCTATTCCCGATCTATTAGACGAATTCCATTCCAAAGGTAAAAAACGGAACCCTTACAGATTCGTCATGTCTGTCTGTCCGTCTGTCTGTCTGTCTGTCCGTCTGTCTGTCTGTCTGTCCGTCCGTATGTCACAGCCACTTTTTTCCGAAACTATAAGAACTATAATGTTGAAACTTGTCAAGTAGATGTATTCTGTGAACCGCATTATGATTTTCATACAAAAATAGAAAAAAAATGTGTGGGGTATCTATGGATAGGTCGTCAAAAATGATATAGAGGTTTCTAATATAATTTTATTCTAAACTGAATAGTTTGCGCGAGAGAAACTTCCAAAGTGGTAAAATGTTCCCTGTAACTTCTAAAATAAGAGAATGATAAAAAAAAATGTGATGTACATTATCATGCAAACTTCCACCGAAAATTGGTTTGAACGAAATCTAGTAAGTAGTTTTTTTTATTACGTCATTAATCGTAAATTATAAATAAAAATTATATAAGGTTACTTGCTGCTGCGGAACCCTTCATGGGCGAGTCCGACTCGCACTTGGCCGCTTTTTTAATTGACTATTCCTTTCAGCGTATTCCCAACTTTTCATCTAATTTCTTTCACGTTGTTGACACGGTTAACGGTAAAAGTCGTATGTGGGCGTCTCATATGTTTCATTGTTACTCTCCAAATCATTATTTTATTGAACTGTTTTGTAATATTTATTGCTCTACTGCTTATTTTCAAAGAAAAATAATTATAGCTCCGTTTAAGTATGTCAAAAGGTTATAAAATAGTGGTATTAAATAATAACTAATTGAATAACTTTTCTCTGTAAAACGTTTTTTTAGAAAAGAAAAAAATTGTTTTCTTTGATACAATAATTTAAAGAAAACTAAGAATTAATGTATAAGCTAATAAGCTCTTTCTACAGACAAAGAACTACCACCATTTGTTTTTACCAGGTATAATAACTAACTATACTTAATCGTTAATTATTTTTCTCCATTAACGTTTCTTAGTTATTTAAATTATTATGACCTTTACTTGACACGAAATACTAATTACACTAAAGTGATAGAGGTTACCTTGAGTGAAGTACATGAAACTAAGTTGCTTTTGCTGAGTACTAACAACTTAGTAAGCCTACTTACTAATAGTTTCTTACAAATGAAAATTAATTGCTAAATAGAAAGTAAGATTAGTTTCGTTAGTGCATATTTAAATGATAACATGTTGTCATTTTGATGTGACAACATTATTTAGAAGAACATTAGAACTGGTCTCGGACGAATTATATTTTTTTTTTTAAAAGGACTTCAAAAACTGGACCAAATTGAAATGGGACCACATGAAAAGCATCAGCTGTAAAATAAGAAAAGAATCATCAAAATCGGTTTAACCAGTCGAAAGTTTTGAGGTAACAAACATGAAAAAATAAACAGTCGAATTGAGAACCTCCTCCTTTTTTGAAGTGACTTAAAATACTTTATATTACAGTCTAAAATAATTATATTTGATACGTAAATATTTACTGCATTATCGACAGTATACAAAAGGAACCTAAGTAACCTATTTTTAAATTAAATTAAAACACTAGGAAAAAATAATTAACATATTAACATACAAGTCTTTCAATATCCTCCACATCGTTGTCTACTGTTAGCGTTCCCAAAAGACTGG
Organism: Diaphora mendica; assembly: GCA_949125395.1. Classification (NCBI taxonomy): domain Eukaryota; kingdom Metazoa; phylum Arthropoda; class Insecta; order Lepidoptera; family Erebidae; genus Diaphora; species Diaphora mendica. The sequence continues at coordinate 18,331,847 of OX421313.1, read as the reverse complement.
CAGCATTATCACGTTAAATGGTAATGCTAATTCTCAGTACGAGAAAAAGGCTGGCTTTCTGGTTACGAGAAGCGTCGATCAGTTGCTTAGCTAGTTGTGTAACAAGTCAATTTGATAAGTCAGTGCATTAAAAATATTAAATCTCCAAAACACAGTTAAATCCATACAAAACCGTAACAATGAATCTTCACATAATTTGTTTCCAAGTCATGTATTTTGCCCTGAATGTACGTGTCTAAGCAAACTCGTATTAAAAATTCAGCAATATTTTGTTAAAGACGGAGAAACCCTTTTTTTCTTAACATTTATCCCCAAGACGTTAAGACTGACCCACAAACCAAGTTGTAACTTAACTATGAGGTTATAACTTATGTAGGGTGAGTGAGCGGTAGGGTATTGTTTAGCCATTTGGGTGGGCCCAACTTGAAAGCTTTAAGCGTATTGTCTTGGTAAAGACTTTTTCTTCGCGATTTTTACTGTGTCGTAAATGTCATACTAATATAGTAGGACATTGTTATTAAGATCTAGTCTACTGACTAATGAGTAATTTTACTTTGACGTTAATTAATAAAACAAAACTATAATAAGAATGTGTCCATTGACACTTTTCTTATTGTCTCTAATTAATTGAGTACACCATGTTCTTTTAATATACTGCACTTAATGGTAGTACTTAGTACAAATAAATTAGACAGTGCGAAGCGACAGCTCACTTCACACTGTCACTTAACTAACTCAAAGGTTTTTATCCTTTTAAGTCTCCTTGTAACGTCCGTGTTGTCAAGAAGCAGGATAGCCTCAACGTTTACGTGATGATGAAGTCGGCGTTCATGAGCTTCGGCGTACTTCGATATAATGTGTTTTTTGAGTTTTTATAGTTGCGAGAAAAGTATACTTAATGGCATATTTCTAAGAGAAGGGACTTAACATTTAATGATATCGTTTTGAATAAGCAGCGACTGAAACCTTTCTATGTAAAGTAGTGCTCAGTTCTTCAGACACGTAGACACTATTCGGTAAAAGTTGGTTCACTAGAGTTACAGCTATTCTGGAAATACAAAGAGATGTAACTACTATGGCAATTTACTATCTTTTTTATCATAGAGAGTGTTCTGACGACCTTTTTCAACTGATACCACCTTCTTCCTTCCTCTACACGACAACACTTGCTGGCCTTGGAAGTCACTGTTTCTGAGTGGTAGACGCTCTCAAACTAAACGGCTTAGCTCTTCCTTCCTGTGCTGAGCAGTCAAAACCTGGGTCTCAGTACATTGGTTTTCCACTAGACTGCCCATATTATGGGTCACCACACTGGATGGTCTGGATTCATAATGAATATGGTAACCCCACCACTCTTTGATTCTATTCAATTGGCAAACTGGAGTCACTTTGACAGCTATATTTTCTTCTTTTTCTTACGTATTAATATTTACATCACTTATAAACCGGCTGCAACAATCTAGACATCAAGTAAAAACGTTTTCGATTACTCTTGTAGCTTACACTGTTCACGGTCTACGTCCCAGCAGACAGGCTTGTGAGTCTACCAACTGCACAGCGGTTAATTAAATTCTATCCACTGCCCGCGCTGTATAAAACCATGCCGAATACACAGCCTTAATAATATTAACGTATTTCGTAATAACTTGTTTCTCTCGACTCCATTTTATTCAGCTTCTCCTTGGGAACATTTAAAAGAAAATTGCTGCATCATTTCTTTTAGTTTCTGTATTTCATTTTAAGTTTTAATTAGTATTAGTAAACTTTAACTGCCGCTGTGTAATAAAAGTAACTTAGAAAGCATAGTAAGGCTTTACGTGTGTTTACGCATCCTGAATCACGTACTTGTGTTTTGTTCCATTTTTGGATAACTATCTAGTGATATGACGAGAAAGCTATTAAAATGTAGTCAACATACCACATTCGGTTTTCGGAATCGGTTAGGTTCTCATTTTTTTTATTCATAGTTCTTCTTTTTCTTCTTCAAGTGCCTCTTCAATCTCGAAGGTTGGCCGTCAGCTATTCATAGTTCTACCTAGGGCAATATAAAATGAAGATTTCAAATGAGACAAAATGACTTGGTGATTGACCGCGAGTGTCCAGTCGTTAAAAAAGAAGAATGTTTTGAAAAAAACTTCCCATTCCAATTTTGCAGTTTTTGGAAGTATCCGTAGTAATCAAACTCATTGAAACTAGTATACTGCCTAAAGTATTATTTCAATGCTTTATTATTAAAAGAAAACGTTTAACTGTCCCGTGTCTAGAGGTGATAATACCGAAAATATGCAATACAGCTATGATAAATGCAACTTTATTTGTGAGGGTAATGCAATAGGAAAACTGATAACCTTAGTTCCGAGAATGCTAATTTTCTAACTGCAGTATTGACCTGAATATTTCTACAAGCATTCAACTCCTTCAGTATTACTATTATTCTACTTTACAATGCAGTTAGAAATGCAAATTGTTAACCGACTTCCTTTTGTTAGTAATCTCGATGTAAAATTCTGGTACTGTTATTAAAAACATAATTTATTTCTTGCTGTAAATAATGATGAAATAATAATAATAAAAAGTAAGCAGAGCTTGTGTTATGGATACTAGACAACTGATATTAATACATATATATATATACTTTTTTCTTTGTAAATACATACATACTATACATAAAAAACACCCAAACTCCGAAACAAATATCAGCAGATCATACAGACATTTGGTCCGACCCGAGACCTCGAGCACAGCAGTCGCGTACGCTACTACTGCGCCAACGAGGCAGTCTTGAAAATAATTATATAGCGTTTTATCCTAAACTAAGATCGATCTTTAGCTAAAACAAACAGTACACGTAAATCAAAACATTTTAAAATATCAATATCAAAACCGAATACATTAATTATTCGATTCATGAAATCCAGTAATTGAAGCGCGCTCGCTGTCATGTCAAAACCTTTACAATTCAAAACCAACGGCACGTACCATTGATATGTCTATCTCTAATAAAAGCAAACTTTAATTGAATCCAGCTCGGCATGTCGGAAATCAAATCAACATGTGTATGTACTGAAAACCTGTAAAAGCATATATGTATTCATAACCGCTATGTAGTAGCGATATCGTTACTACTCTAACTATAGTTTGTCCGATCTAAGAAGGTGATTTTGACAGGTGAAACTGACATTCCGTAACGACAGAATGCAACCATGTACTAATCGAAATCACTATAAAACTATTCTAATTTAAGTAAAAAAAATATATAAATGTAATAATTTATACTACTGAGTTGAATGACTGTAATGGGGCATATTTCAGTTTAAATTTCTACAAATAATATTAAATAATCGCGTGATTCTTCATTTCTGCAAGTTGCCCTGAAACAGCTACATCTGTGGTTTTTAATTTTTTAATTTTAGTAATGTGACATTTTAATCGTGTCGGAGGTAATTAATGATTATTCGTTTTATTGTACAAATCGAATATTATGTAGGGACTTACTAACTAGAAGTAATTTTCGATATAAGTCATATCTGTTATATTTTACTATAATTTTATGTTTTGTTATAGATGTGTATGTACTGATTTTTTTTTATTTGTGTGAATTTCATATTTGTGAGGTTGAGATAAAGACAACAGATTAATGAGTTTTAAAAAGAAATGTAACCTACCTAAGGTTACACACAAGTAATAAGGTTGTAATTTGTAAACCTGAAGTCCAATTACAGCTGAACACAACATTTACTGGTTGATTAGCTTCGTTGAGAAACAGCATTAGATGATAACAAGTAGTAACAAAAACAAAAAATAACAATAATAAATTCTAGCTCAATTCTTATTATAACAACAAGCTCTGATTATATAGATGTATTCCCGATGTCTAGATTAACGGTAAGAAAATTGCCTTCATTTGTGTTATTGAACATCTAATGTTTTTAATCAATACGGCTGATGATAGATTTAAACACAAATTTAATTTCATTGTACATACTAGGAGATGAACATAATTAGATAAATTCATTGTAGTTTTTTCTCTTGATAATTTTCTCTGACGGTTTTAGATTTGCTCAAAGTTCGTAGAAATTATAAACTATTAGAATATATAAAAAGTATAGAAGTATTTTGAATTGAACCCATAATTTGTTGAAGTTTGCTTCTGAAATTAAAGATTTTATTTTAAATTTGCTCAAAGTTATGACAAAGTTACTTTTACAATAAGAAACGAATTAAAATTTATATTTTTATTTCTATTCTTTTTATTAAATCCGTCAAAATAATATGAAAACATGGTATACAAATAGAAAAACAAAACAAATAAACTTTAAAACAAATAAATTTCATATAAATTAATTCAGTAACATACAAATTATCTTTAAGGAATATTTATTCAACTTGCCATATCAACAACAATCAACTTACCTAAAATACCTATGTATATTTTCACCATAATTAGCATTGGTTATTCGCTGACTGCTACGTTCTAATTTGTTGTCTTAGGCATCGCAATAATATTTGTTTGTGCATGAAATGTATCTAATTTTAAAAATTATCTGTAACAAGAGCAGATTTACAAAATAGAGTATTTCTTTTAAAATGTAATAGTTTCATAAATATTGAACCTTAAAAATTATAATTTTCAACAATAATTTAATGGTTAAGGGCTCTGAAGTGCAATATTTGGTTGATGGATCTTAGTATAAGCCCTACATACAACGTAATGACGCCATTCCACTCGTAACACAAGTATTAGCTAGTGGAAATTATTTGTAAGCATACTAAAATAGTATATTTGTATTTATAATAATAATAATCGTTATTGTCATAAAATTTAAAATACAATTATTTGAAGTCCCTGTCTCCCGTGCTAGGTATTACACCTGTATTACAGGAGCCAGTGCCCTCTCCTGCTATATTGAACCATTACATTTTTATGCAACAAAGTTACATGTTCATTGCTTAAAATTATATTTAAAACTTACTTCTAATTATGATAAATTGAGTACAACATTAAATTTTTGTTGTTGATTGTTGGATTTATATCAGTTGTCTAGTACCCATAACACAAGCTCTGCTTAGCTTGGGACTGGATGGCGTTGTGTGTAAGATGTTCGAAATATTTATTATTATTATTATATAATACTAACAGTGAACTATTAGTAAACCCTCTCCTGAGAGGAGAACCGAGCCCAGCAGTTGGACGTTATGGGTTGTTGATGATGATACTAATAGTGCATATTTCTTTAAACATATAATCAATACCAATGCATGAGCTACAGCAATACAAAGGGACGTTTTTATTCGTTCATTCACTTTTGCCTTCATAATTGTTATTCTACTGGCAAAAAATCAATCACAAATTTTCGTAGTAATTGCTGTAACCGAACGTCATGGTATCATTAGACTAATATTCAATCTACATTGCACACTAGGTTCAAAATTACTGAATGTTCCACGACTGTTTTCATTGTTTCAAATTACGATTTGATGTTAACATCAGATCATTTGTCATTAGTATGATTGCAATTATCGTTCAATTGACTAATTCCTGTTCGGTATGTCATGCATCTAATTAAAAGATTTCTAAATAGACCCATCTTTATATGAATTCATTTTGTGATGAATTTTGTATTAGTATATTAACTAGTATACCACAAAGCATCTACCACAAGAAATTCCAATTCGGCTGGACTCTTTGGCGCTGCGTAGAGATGTGCTTTCACTGTGCATCTTCTACCGCATTTACTATGGGGAGTGCTCCGAGGCATTGTTCGGACTGATCCCTGCCGCCTCTTGCCGCATCGTCCTACGCGACAGAACTTTCATCCCCATCATCTAGATGGTTGGTAGTCCACAACTGTGCGCTTCTCAAGAAACTTTCTGTCTCGCACGACAAAACTGTGGAACGAACTGTCGCGTGCGGTATTCTCGTACCAATACGACCTTCAAACCTTCAAGAAAATGCGTACATGGGCGGCGGTAATCGCTTACCATCAGGTGATACGTCCGCTCGTTTGCCCGTATTCAATGGTGGTGATGGTGACCGGTGCTCGTATACCGTCTGTATGGACAAGCCGACTCAAAACTATGACCCTTTCTTCAAAAGGTCAACCCAGACTGAGACTGCCCTCACATAACTTCTATTAAATCAACGTTCATGGACTCCAAAAAAATGATATCTCTCTGGTTTGTGTCAGCAGTTCTTCCCAGAGTGAGCCTTAGGAAATGGCGGTGCCTTCTAGCTGTTACCTGTGACCCCCTTTACTAATAAAAAGTAGTGTATGCCTCACCATGATCACTCAACACTTTTAACTACCTTTCTGATTTCTAAGTGATTTAGTAGGTGCAAGCCACTGATATATATTTCGTCAGTGATGCAAGCTTACCAGCTCCTTAGCCACGTTTACATTTTATAATCGTTATTAGAAAACTAAGAAATGTAACGGAATGAAGCCATCTCAATGCTAAGTCACGTGGTCAAAACAAATTATTAGCTAATAATACAAGAGAATACGTTAGCTATTGTAAAAAGTTATAATTGACGCGAAACACTCGGATCTTGGTTTAGGAAGCAGTATATATATATTCCACTTCTTTTTTTACTACAAAACTTCTCAAAATGTTTTGAGCAAAGTATAAAATCGACCAAATGTTTAGATACTTAATAAAACTACTTTCTCATATACACACATCAAAAGTGTCTAGGGATCAACATATGTGTCTAGGGATCAACATATATTTTTGCAATAACTTTTCTCCTGATTGATATTAATTAAAATTTTCTTTAAGGATTCATCAAATAAAGTGTTTTCGTTTGTCACAGTAACGATAAACCAAGTCACCTTTGCATTAATAAAGAAATTTGCCATTTTCCTAATAAAAGGATTTTTGACATTTGAACCACTAACATTAAAGTTTGAAAAAAAGACTGAAATAACAGTTTACTTTAAAATTTTATTAGGTAACTTAAACAATTAATAATCCGTGTTTCTATCGCGAACACTAACACAAGAACATCGGTTTGGCATACTCAAAATGAGTTCATCCAAATCACGCTGTGGAATGGCCGCCCATGTTCGTTGCAACAACAAAAAAAGGTCTTCTTGCGACTGGATACCCTCCATATTCGGCAGAGCTCTTCTCTGTAGCATATCCCATGCATGCTCAATCGGGTTTAAGTCTGGCGACTGAGCAGGCCAGGGCCAAAGCCACATCTCAATCTCAAGAAATCCGCATAAAAATGCTTGATCCCTAGACACTTTTGATGTGTGTATTTATTTATTCACCCAACAGGGTCGATGACTTGCAAAGTAACAAAAAGTAAGAAGTCACATAACAGATAACTTTCAACAGTCCCACTTGTAATTTTATTAAGCGTTGTGATACTTTTATTGCCCTTTTATTTTCGAGACAAACTTCTTATGGCCTTGATAAGGTGTTTTTAAAAGTAGCAAATAGTAGAATGTTTGAAAAGTTGTAAGGAAAAGTGGGATTAAAGAATTACTTTTTGAATGGGTCTCATAAAAGTGTACATTTTTGAACTTGTTGTGTGTTTTTATGTTATCATTTTGTTGCGATACTAATACACATGAAACTCTAGTCGTCAATATAATTGGTCACAGTTGATACTTATCCATCCTTTGTTATGATATTGGTAAGACCTCCTGTATAATCTAGTAATCCTAGATTCAAATATTTAGTAATGAAGAAACTTGAAACCTCTGTTTTCTTTATGAAAGAAAGTAAGCGAAATGACGGTCTAACTGATAGAAAGTTACTACGATTCTACATGAACGCCTGCAACTCAACAGTTTCAAGCAGAATACCTGTGTTTAAGATAGAAGTACGTTCTTTCTTTGAAGGTCGTATCGGTCCATAAATACCATAGGCGTCAATATTTCACATATATTTGTTTTTTGAAAAGCAGACATTGAAGTGTTCATTATTCACGTGATGGGAGAAAACGTACATGTTATCTACGTGTAATTTAATAAGGCATTATGTAAGTATCAAAAGTATACTCGCTTTAATATTCTGTGAAAGTTATCTATACTTATAATAAAAATGGAACAGGTCCAATTCTGTGCATTAAATATATTTTGAAAAATTTTTTTGGAGGGCTCTCTATAATCGATACTGAAGCCAAAACTGTATTTTTTTTCATTTTTGTCTGTCTGTCTGTCTGTATCTTGGCCGCGCATCACGCCGAAACTACTGAATGGATTAAAATGAAACTTGGCATGATTTGAGTTTATACTACGAGGTAGGACTTAAGATACTTTTTATCCCCAAATTCAGCACGGTTTCCTGGAGAGAGGGGATGAAAGTCAAAATATGTACTTAGTTGTAATTCAATAACACATAGTCTGATTTTATTCATTTTTTTTGCTAGAAAGAAAAATAAATAAAAGATAACGAGAAAAGTTTTTTTTTTTGTCCGCGACTGTACACTGCCTGTGAGAAGCTGAGACAGATATGTAAATACGGCAGTACGAAGTTCGCCGGGTCAGCTAGTAACAAATATACCTTCAAACACGTTACATTAATAAAAAATACATCTAAAAATATTTTTCGCATACCTTGAAAGTTTATGCACAGTTAAAATAAAAAACCCATTCACGTATGAACCGCAAAAAGGGAGATTTACTTTGTGGGGTGCAGAATAAACTAAACCTTTGAGCACCTGTTGATTTCACGTTTTACTTTTCAAATATCGCCTAAGTCTGATTTGAGTAGGCGTCTTTTAGGTACAATTTTAAATGAACACGAAATAAATTAGACCTTAGGCATTTACATAACAGCTTATTTATTCGAACATTTGCAGGCATAGAATAATACAAATAAAAGTATAAAAACATAATTAAACAAATATGGATGACTAAATATTTAAAATTGGTTTTTTAGGTTTTATTTTTTATTAAAACAGGTCCCATGCCACGGGTTAAGGGGCGCGTCCCTAGAAACGCGCGAAAAGGCACTTGCAGTTTTGCAAAACACAAACAACTCAATTCATATTTGACACTAAAAAAAATATCTCAGTAGTTTAATAAATCAGTCTACCAATCTACCGAGTGACATTTATGAAATAATTCTTTATTTTTGTGAAAAAAAGCTTTAACAAAGATCAAAATCATCGAAATCGACCTTTTTAATTAGCACACTCTGCCCTATTTCGTGCTCTATTTTAAATGTTTTTTTTTGTTATTTCGCGAGAAAAAACTATGGAGAAAAGATTTACCGGTTTAGTTTTTTATTAATTCTCACCAAAAAGCCATAATCTAAGGCTAAACATCATTCATTTTTAGCGACAAAAGTTCCATACATTTTAGTATGTAGATATCGTCTCCCGTAAATTGCAATAAATAAGTTTTATCGCGCTCAAAAAATTCAGTGCCCGCCGAATATTCAAGGTGACACCACGTCCGTTTGTAGTTCGCACTGAGCTCCATAATACGTAAATGACAAGTTTTAGGGTGGGTTGCCAGTGAGTGTCGAATTGTAATTGTTAATTTGTATTCTTGAATTTAATTTAATTTTTTTAAAGAATAATTTCAAAGAAAAATATTAGTAGTTTTTATTAACACAGAACTTATTTTTATGTTTTTTTTAACTTGCTATGTATGTATATATCTAACTATATTTGTTAAGACGGAATCTTGCAACTCAATTTTGCAGATATCTTCAACCGATTGTGTTGAATTTTTGTAGGCGTATGTATATAGCGTGACAATGCTTTAATATGATGACATGGAGCTGATCTGATGTTGAAGCTGGAAGGTGGTCATAGGAACTTTGTAACGACGGAACCTATCGAGTTCGGAGTCGTTTGATTTGTCTTGACGAGTACTTTGAATGCACTTTGACAGACCGAGACACTTTGAGAAATTGTTTTTAAAAAAGTAAAAAAAAATTTTTTTTAATGATTTCTGTTAGAATTGAATAACTACTACTGAAATAATGAAAGACCTTAAAATTACAGTTTTAATTTTGACTGCATGGTTGGTCTAGTGGTTTAAGCGGTTGCCTCGCCGCTTCCTACTGTATCAGGTGTTGTGGGTTCAAATCCCACATGGGACAACACTGTGTGATCCACGAATTGTTGTTCTGAGTCTGGGTGTCCATTGTGTCCGTTTCATGTATGTTTGTAAAGTCCCCCGCGACACAGGATTTATTGGATATATACGGAAGTTGTCTTTTTTGAAAAAAAAACTAGCTGAGCCCCACGGTCTTACCCGCGATACTACACCAACCGCGGTTACTCCTTATATCATCAGCTACCTATCAGTAAAAATCCCGTCAAAATCGCTCCAGCCGTTCCAGAGATTAGCCGGCACAAACAAACAGACAGACAGACAAAAATTGTAAAAAAGGGTCCCATCTACACTTTACGTCATTTCCATTATTATTCATCCCTTAAGTTCGAATTTAATCAATTGGTGAATTGTAAAATAATAGATGCCCTATCCCTTATATTATCTGATATCTGTAATCTGTAAAATCTGTAAAAAAAAAGTACGTAAGTAAGATTTATGTAGTAAAATTTAGTCAATATGAGCAACAAAAGCGTTCAAAATTTTTAATTTTAAGAAACATTATGTTCCATTAATATAACATATATCATACAAATTTTATTTCATAACATAGCATTAAAATCCGTTGATTACTGTAAAAGATCTAAGCTGACAGATAGCGCGAGCGACTTAATTTTATACTGTGTAAAAATATATTATTTGTCCATGAAATGAATTAAAAATGAATAGGTACACTTGAACCCCATTCTCGGCCGTTGACGAGTTACTTATAGTCCGCGGGCTTTCCGATATGACAAAGATACATTGCGTGCTTTGTAGGACATTTTAAACATTCTTCAAAGGCGAACAGTTAATGAATATGTAACTAGAAGAAAAAACCGAAAGTAAATTTATTAGTTGCCAGAGTTAGTATGCAACAGTGGCCGATGCGTTTGTGTGCATGTAAAATATGAATGTGGGTGTTCAATCACAAATTCCCACGCTCAAGGACTACAGTCTTAAGCCTAAATCAAAGAGATAGGTACGTAAAGTTTAAAAAAATGCCGAAGAATTTTGAGGCATTTTTTTTTTATTTATTTCTTTTTTATCTTTATTCAAAATCAATAAAACTTAGGATTTGTTGCTGTTTTCAAACCACTCTGCATCATCATGTATATTAACTGACTTATAGTAGTAAGTTAAGCTGTACTATCAACTTGTAGTCATTTGGTTCTAGGATCGACATTAAAGGAAACTTTTAAAGTCGTTATAGATGTTTATTGGTAATACGTGACTTTCTTTGTCCTAGTTTGAACTATAATGTACTTGTGGTACATTTTATGTTGAGACCTTACACTGTTGAATGAAACTGCTTTAGTTTGACAGAAATATTAAAGAATTAACTAAAAATCTTTGTTATGATTTTACTCTCAAATTTTAAAAAGCAGAATCATTTTTTCTTCAAGGGTAGGAGAGCCAAGCTGATTTCAGGAGGAACGGGCTGGCTCGACCGGGTAGGTACCATTGTCTTACAGAAAACCAACCTAAAATGACAACATTTGTGCTGTCGTGTTTCGTTGGTGAGTGGCGAGACCAGAGGCTAGATGATGCAGAATCATTTCAATGAACTGGCATAGTGTGGGTCACCATATTGCATTGTTGCATTGTCTGCATTCGCAGTGAGTATGGTGACCACTACTCTTAGGTTCTGCTCATGCTTTCCATCAGACAGAGTAAATTCAGTTTGGCAGGCTCATATATAAAAAAAAAACATTACAGAATTTCACATGTGATAAAAGAATTCTAACCATGACGTGCTCTTAGATTCTTAATCAGACTTGGTCTGCCGGTGGTCCGACACAGTTTCTATTAACCACACTCCTAAACACTTATTGAAAAAACTAAGACCAAGGCCTTCCCGACTCCTTGACGTTTCTCTCTAGAGTATGAAGCTTTTCGGAGGCTAGATTATAACGTTCCCGAGTCCATTGCGAGAAACTCACATGTACTTGATAGAGGAAATATAACAAAATTATTGTTTTTAGACATTAACACACATACACATAGTTTTACTCACATAGAGAAATAAAATGTATATAATTAGTCTTAAGAATTCCTTTATTCAATTAATCGCATTGCAGTCGTTTGATTTTGAAATTAATATAAAAGCAAACACGAGTTTTATCGTCTATATATGTTTTAAAGCGCTTTAAAGCCTTTTCACAATTCCGTCAATCGCTTACAGCGGATTGAAATAAGCATGTAATGGAATGCCCTGACGTATTCGCATCAACGTCATCAATCAATGTCCTCTATTAATTACTTATCTAATGTGAGATGCGATAGCTTTTGTTTGTTGTGTTTGTATGAGTGTTTTGTTTGTTCGACTTTAGTAGTATCGATGAAATAACGGCTTCTATTGTGATATGCTTTTACAATCATTCTTATTTGTCAAATAAATAGTGAGTTGTTATCTGAACGTATGGTTTGTGTATCATCTTCACCAATCTGGACATAGGCCTCTCCCAAAGTACAGCTCAGAGCCTGATTTGCTGCTTTTTGCATCTAGTCGCCGCCGACCTTCTTACGTAAGTAGTCCCGAATCCCGCCATGCCATCTGGCCAGAGGGCGTCCCACATGGTCTAAGATCCGTCCCTACATCGACCTTCACCGAGCTGATAATAGAATAAAACTGAGTCTAAAATAAATTTAGTATATTAGAAAACATATATAAAATGTTGGGTTGACTAAAAAAATCCTGGACAGAATATTTTTATTTAAAAATAAAAATTTTAATTAAAAATTATGTATATTTTATAATGAAACTATTAAATGTTAATAATTAAATATTAAACAATATAACACAAAGTAAATAAACCAATAAATAAATATCTATTAATACATATAAATACAAAATAAATACATGTATATATATATTGATTTATTAGTTGTTTAATTGATATATACATATATATTTTTATTTATTTGTTTGTTTAATTTATGTTATATTGTTTAATAATTTATTATTAATATTTATTATTTTTATTATAAACAATTTTTTTTTACCAGATATTATTCTGTCCCGGTTTTTTTAGACAACCCATTTTTAATATATTTTCTAATATACGAAATGTATTATAAAATAACTTTTATTCTTTTTCAGCTCGGTGAAGGTCGATCTAGGGCCGGTTCTTCTACTAACACTACGTTTGCCAAGACGCGGTCTTCACTCCAGAACACGCTTACTATATAAGTTATTATATACTTTACACTAAGTACCCTTTTTATTTTATTATACCATATTTACGGACTAAACACATTATATTATAAAACAAGTCCTCCACCGCGTCTGTCTGTCTGTCTGTTCGCCATAAACTCAAAAGCTACTGCACGGATTTTTATGCCATTTCTACCAATAGATATAGTGATTCTTGAGCAAAGTTTTCGTCTTGTTATTAATTTGTTAAATTTTTGAGTATATTGGCTAAAATATAATGATTATTGTTGAAGATGTCGAAAAAAGTTAAACCGCAAATCTTCTCAGAGTAACAATGGTTAAGTTATATTTTCCGGAACAAACCCGTGCTAAACCGGGGCGGATTGATAGATAAAGATATTTACAACATTTACATAGGACAACATTTTTAAAGGCGTAAAAAACAGAATTTTAACAAAAAACTCAAAAACATATACACTTACAAGATCAAAGATAATGCAAATATTACATAATTAAAAACAAAATATTACTGCCTTCTAGTAATAAATAAAAAGATGAACATCTGAAAATGTACCTACCAACTACATTATTGAACTCAAATTAGATACAACAACAATTTAAACACCTTTTAAAACAGGGAACTAAAGGAACATAATCAAAATGTATAATACACAAAGTTGATTGTACAAATTATTAAAGACACTCATAATATGATTATATTAAACTGTGTCTGTCTTTTCACCGTAACTTTGTAACGTTGTAGATCAGATGCATGACTACGCAATAGAACCAGAATATGTATATTGAATTATCCAATTCTAAATTTAAATAATAACGTTTTTCATATGTCCGTTGAAACTATTATTGGATAAAAGAATGACTGGCCATAGAGATATTGCACAAATCTCGAACTGTCTACTCTTCACTTGAATTGGGGTTCCAATTTTACTTGACATATTATTCAAATTTCAAATCCTTGCTAGGATTTCATTGAATGAAATAAAAGAATTCTTTCAGACCAGCATTTTTAAATCATTTACGAGGCGTCAACCAGAATCCATTCTATCCATATCAATAATTATAAGTTCGAAGATAGGTAACTATGTCTATCTATCTGTCTGTTACGCTTTCGTGGGAAAACTACAGAATCGATTTCAATAAAATTTGACATGGAGATACTTTGATTCTTGAGGAAGGATTTAAGTTATTATTTAAGTTATATAAAAATAATGCCAAATTAAATAGGAAAAAATTACTACAACTAGGTATACGAGTAAACAATAAAGTAAAAATTGTTATATGTAAAGAACAATAGATTGAAATACCTTAAAAGGCCAAGGTACTTATCATTGTCTAGTCATTTATAATGTAAATAAGACATCTGTTGAATAATATTTCACGTTTTACTTATGACTTCATATATTTTTTATTAAATATTTCATTGAATAATTACGTAAATTTTTATTACTGAAAAAAAATCAACAACCGAAACCAGTTGATTTCACTGTATACAAAACTAACTAAAAACTTTTATATCAAAACTAAAAACAGTCCAATAGATACACAACAATACTCGAAATGGCTATGTTCAATTAGTAGAAAACAGTGAGTATTTGACAAAACTAAAACGAAATCTAGTTACTATTTTCGAAGTAAAACCTCAAACATCGAATTCCGAACAGGGATAATATTTGACATGTAGAATAATTCTCTGAACGCAATGTTTACTATAAAAATACTACATTTATAAGCAATTTGATTGTTATTTATACAATCAGTACAAATGTATAGGTATATCCTATAAAAGGAATTATAAAAAGTACATTTTGCTAAGTAACAATTTATTCGTACTAACTTAATATAAAGGCCGACACACACGTTCAAGTATACGTGCGCTAGTCCAGACTGTTTTGTCCATCTGTCTCTGTCACGCACGTCGTGCGTGTGTGCGTGCGTGCGAGACAGGCTAGCGCAAGTATACTAGAACGTGTGTGTCGGCCTTAAGAGCTTAGATGAAACAAATTGAGAGTATATCAAAAGAAAAGGTTGGTGAAAGCGAACCTGCTAAACAGGACAAGGTAGGAAAGTTGTTTATACGAATAAACTATTTACTTCATCATCATCAACAACCCATAACGTCCCACTGCTGGGCTTGGGTCTCCGTCCCACTGCTGGGCTCGGGTCTCCTCTCCGGCGAGGGTTAAGGCCATACGCCCCCACGCTGGCCAAGTGCGGGTTGGGTGACTGGCAAGACAACGTTGTGGCTCCATAATCTTGCCGTTGGATGTTTTTAAGCCGCCCAAAGGCCTCCAACTAAGCTACACACTTGTTATCCTACCATTACAGCGGGGACCGACTGCTTAACGTGACCTCCGAATTACGGAGACGCTCATGGTATCATGCCACCAGCCGTTACCCATCCAGGTACTGACCGCGCAACTGTGCTATGAGTGCCTATCGCGGCGCGTTTTAGGTAACTGTAGCTAAGCGAATGGACTACCAAGCACTCTGAAAGAAATACACAAGCCTATACACACATACATAATTTAATTTTATATATTTCTAAGAGTTAGAACTGTGCTATATATAGCACACAGCCATCTTATTCAGACTTGTTTACGACCTGTGGGGTTTCACATAACTTTAAATATTTAGCGACGTCCAAAGAATGAAAGAAATCAGTAAATCTAATTCACAAAGGAATGGATACACTGACCTTTTGTGCTTAGACTCACATTGGGACGCTTCGCCATTATGTTTCTAATTTATCACGCAATATTTTATATACATTTAATAACAACACGAAGGTTTGGCAAGTACACAACAGTTGCATTTCACAAACCACGCATCTAACATTAAACATTATATAAATTATGTCTGAATTGCTATTCACAATTTTTTTAACGAAAATGTTTTTGTACAAAATAATATAATAATATTAAGACATAAATAATAAGCTAATCTCGATTAAAAGCACAACCAAGGGCCTAAGTTTAAATTCAATAAAGTTTTCAATAAACTGCTGACAGATATAGAAGACAAAGACAGTAAATTAAAACAGAAATTTTATTACGAAAATGTTACTGTTCTGTGATAATAAGTCTTGAAGGGTAAATTTGATTAAGATTTATATAATATACTATCTATTTACTAAGCAATTGATTGATAACTCATAAATTTATTAAGAAATCAACTAAAAGTTCAATTTTTTAAGTCTGTGTCTTTTGAATAAATAACTGTCTTTGACTGAGGTTTCTGCTGTCGTAGCCGACAGGATTCATAATTGTTACCTTGCCCGTTTGTTGAAAGCTTTATATAAATTAATAATTAAATTGAAATATATTAAATACTAGCTGACTTACGCAACCTCGTTTGCGTCCAAACTACCATCCCCCGTTTTAACCCCAAAAGGGGGTTGATTTCTAAAGATACATTATTAGTACACCTCTACATCATCTATAGAGCATACATTTTAAATTTCAAGTCTCTTACTTCAAAAACATAGGACTTTCATACAAACTTCCAACCAACGTTTTACCCCCTTAGGGGTGGAGTTTCGTAAAATCCGTTCTTAGCGGATGTCTACGCCCTATAAGGAACCTATCTGCTAAATTTCAAGTTTGTAGGTGTTATAGTTTCTGAGATTTCGTGATTAATAAGTGAGTGGTATTTCGCTTTTATATATAGAGATTTCAATTTTATTATTTATGCTTATATAATAACAGATGCAATAAACAAGAAAAACAATAAAGAAATTCGAATTTGAATAAGCTTTGGCCTGCGACGCCACACTCGTGGAAGTCGGATCTTGCGGCAAACAGTAGCCTATGTTTTTGAATGATTTCCATGGTATCTACATGACAAATACCATTGAAATCGATTCAACAGTTTAAAGTGTAACAGACAGACAGACGACAAAGTTCCTTTGATTACTATGGTACTATTGCCTAGTATGGATAGTAGTGATGCAAATTAAAACTGTCAAAATTTTTGAACACAAAGTTTGATAATAATACTGCATTAATCATTACAATACGGCATTACTACACATTGTTTTTTTTTTTTAAGACAACTCCCGCACTAGGTGAAATAGTGAATTAAGACACTAAGTGACATTTATGAACGTTAAATTGAAGCTACAGTTAAAAATCATAGATCGACACAAACAGACGCCACAGCATGTCATGGATTGAGAAGGTATGTTAGTGAAAACACCAAAATCTACTGCCTGCTTGTGTCGAACTATTACTTCCAGTTTCCAAAATGCGTAGAGCCTTATGAGAAGAATACTGGCAAAGAAACTCATGGTCACAAACAATAGTTCTTCTATGAAAAGCTGTTGCCTGTATATAATTAAATAGCATGTATTAAATTCTATTAGTTGTTAAGTTAATGGAAAAACTAAACTAAAACTAAAAGATAGGTAGTAAAAGGTACTATTAGTTTATCAAGTCTCATCATTATCAGAACCCCATTTAATACACTACATTTATGTGTTCATACCTAACACAAGCATTTAGATTAATTGGACATATTAAGCTAGCTAATAATACTAGCTACTTAGTGACCCACATACATACACAGAGTCACGCCAGTTTCCCAAAGGGATAGGCAAACGTATTCGTGAGTTGTTATCATAATCTTCTTAAACATAAAAATCAATTGCTGTTAGTTTGTCTTGCTAAAACTCGAGAACGGCGGGCCTGATTTGACTGATTTTTGAAATGTTTGTCGTAGTCCATGGAAGGTTTAAACGTTGAAAAATTAAATATAACTTGAAAATCCAAATGTCAAGTGTACGAAGTAACTAGTTTTATACGAGTATAAAACATATCAGTAATACATAACAATTCATACTCGAAAGCAATTTTCAAATCAAGTTAATCTTTATTTTGTATGTCTGTTACCTTTTCACGTTAAAAGTCTGAATGATTTTGCATCGACATATGCTTCTATTTACCGCGAAAACCGACATTCACGCGAGTAGAGCCGTGATTAAAAGCTAGTTAACCATTTAATACTATGAAAAGTAAATGACATGAAGAACTACAAATATTATCCTTCGGATACCATGAACATTTGGTAGTTATGTCGAACTCGAACAGACTAAAAACCGCACGCCGTCTTGGATACCAATAGTTGGGAAACCAAGTGTACTTTTGAAAGAAATTCTCTGGTACACTAACCTAACCGCTATGGTCTATCCTGGTCCTTTGTCTGCAGACTCTAATAAGACTGCTCATTGTAGTGTTTCTTAAGATGTTTCTAAATTGTTCAATACTTTTTTTATGTGCCATAAAAAATCTATCTAAGTATCAGGAGAAATAATAAACATCAAGAAGTAAATCTATGGGGAGTAATAGAATTTCATATCATCCGATATTGTGGGCTAAAAGCCTTTACTTGTTCGGCTATTGATTGGTTGGCGGACATCGTCGTTGCACTTCCACGCGACGTGTGCTTTGACACGACTGGCTATTTAACACAATTTGCCAATATTATTGGATAAAACCTTTGATTTAAAGCCAAATATTGACAACTTGAAAGTTTTCCACTATATTTAGAAGAAAATAGTATCTATATGAAAAGAAGATTTTATTTCAAATTAAAGAAAAATATTTTAGGACAAATATCCCTGAAACCCTCCAGTGGAAAGGTGCCCATTATTCTTGCAGCATTGCCGCGTTGAATGGCAATGGCCAACCTTTACACCAGGATCGAGCCGTAACTGGAGTTACTCTTAAGTTTCGTATCTATGTAGTATCTATATTAATAAAAATTGTTAATAACAGCCCAGAGTACGGAACTTTGGCGGTCTCGGTTGTCACGAAAATCTAAGTCAAACGTTATTGGGAAGTCAGTGGCCTCAAATAAATAAAGTAAAATAAAAAAATATACTGGCAACTAGTTCAACCAGTATCTTAATCAGTTGTCCAGTCCATCCTCGAATTTAGTTAGCCCTCGGTTTTCGGAGGTACGCTATGTGGACAAACGAATATAGAGCTAACCCCAAATAATCCTGGGAATAATAAAAGCTAGGATGATGCTGTTGTTGGTTTGTACACGCTTCAAAAACTTACCACCAGTTTATAAGTTTTACACTGATTGAACTCAAATTTTGAAACGATATACAAACTGCTTCAAATATTGTTTTTATCTTTTTTTCACGTCAGTTTTGTCCCTGATTTCTCAGTGCAGCCTCCAAGACCACGTGAAGTAAAGTATTGCAGGATACAGACAGTTTTATTATTGTAAAATATTGCGAGTGAGGAATAAAAAAATGTGATGTCTTAAACGTCATTTAGAGTTTCTTTTTTTTTCGTTAAATAATAGAAAATGGTTGTAAGATCAGGTATTAGGCTTAGGTTGTACTGAAAATAAATGTAAATTAAAAAGCAATGCGTCACATAGACCAGGTTAGAACAGTTTGCATTAATATTATAAGATTGAAACGTCTTACTTTTAAACTAGAAATAATCATGAATAATCTTAAAGTGTTCAGTGAACCAGAGTTCAGAATCGAAATAAACAAAAGAGCAACAAGCTCAACTAAAGCACCTGACAAACAAATATTAATATCACTCCTTCTGGAACTTTCTCCAGCATCTGTCGCCTCGGGATGGTTTCATGCATAATGCAAACGACTGATTGAGGCACATAGGGCCCAAGAGTTCTTTGCGACAACATTCATCCTGTATTTGCTTTGCCACATCTTGACGTATTTTCTTTACAGTACATCGTGTTACGTTTTTCAATAGTCGTATTGTTTTAAAGCAGAATAACTTATTCTTTAAAAGCGGTGCTTGTTTTTGTAAGAACAAACAAAACGTCACTGGACTGAAGGCCGGTGGCTTTCCGCTTGACAGCCTTATAACAATGGAAAATGTAACAGAAATCTCTTTGTTTATCAAAAGGAGTGAAAACTATTTATTACTGAACTGCTCGATGATAGATTTATTCCTTGTTTAGGCTACAGGTTTTAGTTTTAACGGACCTATTCAAAACACGCTGCTAAATAAATGGCCCATGTACCATAGAAGGAATGGTTTATTACTGATTAAGGTAAATTGTCTTGTGTAGGCCATAGCTTTAACACACAGTTACAACATTACAGGTACTACTCGTATACATGTTCAAACTAACTAATTTTGATTAATATACATATCTTACTGCTATTATAAGCTCTAGCATGCCAGTCAGGGCATACTGCCTTCCTCAATATTTAGGATACAGGTTCATTTTTGTAGTTTCAATCTGTATTGTACAGCCTAAAATGTTTTATTGTTAAATAGTGTTGTAAATAATAGGAACTCTGCAACAATTCATTATTAATTACAATATAAAGACTTCTACTCCTAATCAGAAGAATGACTAATAGTGACTACACAGCTTTTTGTGAGCACCTTCGGGTTGTCCGCGTTGAGGAGTCAACAAAGCGAATAGATGGCCCGCAAACGGAAATCTCACAGAGCAAGAACTAAGACAAACGGTAAGAAAACAAATCAAGGGACGGTTCACAAGCGATAGGAGCTTAGAGTTTGTATGCTATACCCGTTGTAAGAAATGAAACACCTGACATCATAATTATGTACTTCGCAACAAGATTTTAATGGTCAAGATAATTATAATATGACTTCATACGTGTGAGAATACATGGAATAACCTGTATTACTTAAAAAGTTATGAATTAAATTACATTAAATAAGTAGGGGCTTAACACACTTTTCCGTGATATTTCTTCTTTTAAATATTGCTGAACGTAATATCCATTTTTTTCAGCCCTGGTGAGTCTATGATTGCAAATCCTATAACTTAGTAATTACACTACATTCTCCGATTTAATTTTAATCCATACTCAATACTTACTTCCCAACATTATAAATTCAAAAGTAACTTTATCTATCTGTTACACTTCCACGGCTTAACCGCTGCACAGATTTCAATGAAATTGGGCTACTCTGTACACGCGGGCGGAGTCGCAGATAAAAGCTAGTTGTAAAATAAATTACCTACTTCTTGCAATTTTGCCATCCATACTAAATTCTGCAAACCCCAAGTATCAAGTTTTACTGTTGTATTAGGTGCTTAGTTATAATTTTAGTGTTCACTTAAAATATTTATTTCTTTGTGACATGCTAAGCGGTTTCAAAACTACAGCAAAAGCTTTTTAATAGAAGACTGCACTCGGCATCGTAACAAACGGTATCCAATTAAACAAAATATTTCTTTAGTTCCTCCTACTTCGCTAAAAGGTCTGATAAACTACAGGAAGGCTTTTCAACTCGAGTTTACTTTCCCCAACGTAACAAACGATATCCAATTAAACAAAAATCTCCACTGCACTCCGTTCCAATGAACACGCAACGTGAATACTAAATCGGACAATATCTCATTTTGTTGTTACAAATCGAGGGATAAATCATAGGATAAGGCAAAACTGAAACCAACTGAACGTGACTAATTCAGTGACATGGAAAAGCTTTCACTAAACAACTACTAGATGTGCATAAGTGTATCGGATATATTTTACGATGCCTCTCCTGGGGAGCTTTGTGTGATTACATATCAAACTGCTTTGTAGAATAACACGGGATTTTCGTTCAAATATAAAACGACAGTAAAGCAATATTTTGGAACTAAATACCTTAACCGAATTTTTTTAGTGTCATTACCTAGTCTAGCGATTGAGATTCAAGCGATCAATGATAGTGACTTAATTGTTGATTGTTACTGCCTTTTTTTAATCAAATTAAAATTTCAGGTTTATAATCTCAATAAAAAACTTGCGGTGTAAACTAAGTCAGGTACATTTGGCGCCCTTTTATTTTATTTTATCCGGGGAGCTTACAGCTAAATTACACAATATACATATAATATTACTTCTCTATATGCCAGTTAAAACCTTCCGCATGCAGAAAGAAGACAGTGCTGTAAAATATAACAGAATGTAAATTACTAGAACCATAGTTCTGGTTCATGAGACATAAAAAAATTGATATTGTTTTTGCTATTGTAGAATAAATCAATGCGTTCCAAACAGTTTAGCTCATTAAACAACCTGGAAACTTTTAGATGACAATAAAAATTAAATGTAATAGAAAAGGTAGGGTAGTGTTTTTACTTAATATTAGCAGAATATGGGGATTTAAGATTAGCAAAACTGACTAAACGATGTATAAGTAAGATTTTATAAAATGAAATATAAATCATGATTTAGGGTGAAACCAAACGAGCGTAATTTTGTGAGTCGTGAGTCGCGTATTATTGGTCACTCATTGTACGTTCAACTGAATTTCGGTTGAGTTGCCAGACGAACTTAATTTATTTATTCAGTATTGAGGGTTTTTTTTTTATGTTATCCCTTGGGATAACGCTGCTTTCCTCCGTCCATAGTAACGACAGGACCTTTTTTACTAGTTATAAGTTTTGCCATTCATTAATGTGTCTCGCACCAAGTGCCTCCCATCCGTCTCTTGACTTTAATTAATTTTTTACTGTTTTCTATTTCATTTTCTTTTATTTTTAATATACAAAATTTTACAGCATAGCATTATTTCCAAAAAAATTCTAAGTTCTCTTTTCTTTGGTCGTTTATGGTATTAATATCCATTTAATATATTTAAACAATTGTTCTAAATACAATCAAAGTAATTTTCAATGAATAATCTAAGTTTCAATGCAAAATTTATTTCAAGTTATTTAATGATCGTGTAAATTTTTAATTAATTATCGAGGTATTATCTATTAATTATACTATTTATGTATATTGTTTTATATTAGGTTATTTTCTATTTGATGCTATTAATGCTTAGTTTTCTTTTTAGTTGTACTTTTTCTTTGTTTAAATTTGTTATATTACTTCTAGTTATGTTCTCCAGGTGTATTTCATTAGTGGTTTTCCCATCTGTGAGGCCACGTCATTTGTAACTTGTTTTGTGTAATTTGTATTGTGTTCTTGTCCAGTGTTTTTGTGAGTGTTTTTGTGTGATTTTGTGATTTCTTGTTTTAATCTATGTGTTCGTGATTTAAATGTCTAAAGTGATGTTCATGTCTGTATATGTTTTTCATTTTAAGCATTAATTCCACCTTTGTTATCAACAATCTATTTATATGCTTAAATATAAACAATTATTATAAGCCCGGTCGTGAACTATTTGTTATGCTGTTTATTTTAGTTGTGTGTGCGTGTTCAGTGTTTGTGTGCATGTTATGATGTCTATATATTCACAATATACTTTCAATATCTGTGTGTGTTTGTGTGTGTGTGTTTGTGTGTGTGTGTTTCTGTGTCGTGTGTGTATGAGTGAGTGTGTCACGAGTATGCCGTGGTTAACCTCGCCAGATAGTCCCACTTTTGGCGGACTGGGCACTCAGCGCTAAAGGCGTTGTGCCCCGTGTTGCTCAGCTTCTCCCCCTGGCAGTTGTAGCAGTTTGGTTCCGCACCACAGGCAGCGTCTGGGCATTCGGCCCTTAGGTGGGGCCCGCCACAATGGCTGCAGTTAGGTTTAGTTGTGGTGCAGAACCTCTTGCTGTGCCCGTATCCCAGACACAGGGAGCACTGCACTAGAGGGGATTGGTCTGCAACCTTGATCGGTTGCAGATCGACATGCAGCCTTCCTCTGTCTAGGGCACGGGACCAAACCGCCGGGGAGACCCTGAGCACCACGTGGCACGTGTGGGGATTTTTGGCTCTCCTCCTGTACTGAACTATTAGCCTGTCCTGGTCCGGTGTCAGGTCCCGGAATATCTCTCGGTTCCTGCACCTCAAGGCCCTCACTAGGTCCTCGTCCGTTTGGGTCTTTTGGATACCGTATAGTACCAGGAGGGGATCCTTATTTTTTACTTCCTCCACTACCAGATCTTTGCCTTTCTCTGTCAATCTTTTTAGGGCTTTTTTTCTATCCTCTTCTGTTTTGTACCCTATTATCACTTTCCTGTCCTTAGCTTTTCTTATCTTTTCTACCTTGATCCAGCCCTCATCCTCGCTTGCAGCCTTTCTCAATCTCTCCATTACCTGCTCCCGTATTGAGGGTTGGTATGGGCTGTTTGTGTCGTCGAGCACGATGGATCCATTAAAAATATTGTGTATTTACAAAGCATATTCCGAAGTTGAGGCCAGAAAGAGAAGCTGGGTAAACCCACTCAATAATCAGAGGCTGATATGTGGACAGTTCCATACTTTATTTTACTTCCCTCACCACGATCGAAATTCGGTCGAGTTTACGTGCATTGAGTCGGCAGACAACTCATTTTGCGTCGTCGTGTGGCACCAACTGCATTTTTGTATTAAACAGAATGCAGCAAAATTTATGCTACCGAAATTCTGCGACTCACGACTCACAAAATTACGCTCGTTTGGTTTTAGCCTTAAATTTAAACTAAGAATAACTCGTAGTATGAGTTTACAATTTAAAATAATACATTTACTTTCTCCACTTAATATCAACGTAACCCGCATTTTTTGACATTGAGGTCGAACGCAAAACCACAGTGCCATGTAGGACGTAGGTACATGATTTTTAAATAATCGTGTTTTATGTATAGGTATATCCGCAATGTGGTTTTACATTTATTTATATATCAACCAAAGGACTTTGATGTGGGGATGTAAAATATGATTTCGTGTTCATTTTACGAGCGCACACCTGACCTACGTGAATATTTTGAGTGCGTCAAACGAAGTACAATAATACTTGCCAGTTTATATCGTGTACTGGCGTTGTATTTTTATGATATATGTGACAAATGAGCAGATGGGATACCTCATAGTAAGTCACTACTATCGCCCATGGACATCTGCAAACTCATTTATACCTTTTTTTTACGCCGATAATGTTTTTCACACCATACCCTATGTGGGGAGACAAAGGGCGTGTGTGGGACTCCCGGAGAACCGGTCTACCCACAAAACCCCGCGGCGGCCTACTTCGGCAGTCTGGAGGACATCGGTGCCTACTAATTTTATAAAGAGGCAAAGTTTGTGAGGATATAAGACGATTTTGAAAACTCTTTTACCAGTAAAACCTTGTGAGTGTCATAGGCTTTATATTAAACTGAAAAATAATTACCGCGATATCCGACAGACACGCGGGTGGAGTGGCGGGCAAATATAAGCGTGAAGTTGAGTTGTGCTGAGTTATATTTATAACGATTTTACTCACAAGTCAGTCGTAGCAAAGTGTTTTTAACCGACTTCCAAAAGGAGGAGGTTCTCAATTTCATCGGTATTTTTTTTAATTTTTTTTTTTGTTTTTTTTTATGTATGTACATTGATTACTCCGTCAATTGTGGACCGATTTCGAAAATTATTTTTGTATTCGAAAGGGTATGCTCCCCATGTGGTCCCATGGCCACCATATCAGGATCTGATGATGGGATCCCAAGGAAATTGAAGGAAACCCTCAAATTTACGTGAGCGCCTGCAATAAAGTTAAGGCGTCTGCATGCTTTCATATTCTGTAAACATCATGTCTGAAATATTTATTTATTATTCTATACAGTATGTTGTATGTTACCTTTAGTCGTATTCTTTCAAGTTATTTAGGTGAAATGATGATGAGAGACTTGAGAAAGACTAAAAAGCGAAAAATAAAAAAAACTTCGTTTAAAAAAACCGACTTCAAAAACTGAAAAGTACAAAATAACTTAATTTGTATGTGCTACCTATTCATAGGTTTGAAGTCGGTGCCGAGCCAAAATGTAGTAGTAGGACTCGCCGCGCGTGACCTTGAGCGGGATAGCTGCTCTTCGCGTAGGACAAAACAACCGAAGCGTCGGTGACGTCGTTGACGTTCGTCTCGAAATATAGCGAGTGTGGTACCTACTATTACATTCGGCTTGGCGCCGAATTCAAACCTATGAATAGGTAGCACATACAAATTAAGTTATTTTTTACTTTTCAGTTTTTGAAGTCGGTTTTTTTAAACGAAGTTTTTTTTTTATTAACACTGCTTATCTATATGGTTATATTTTACCCTGGCCAAAAGAATTCATATGTTCTAAAGCATGTGCCTTAAATGTATTGAAAAATATAATAATAAATGAATTGCAATTCGTAAATTTCATAAATCACAGTCGAGGGGTGTAATTAATTATACAAATCTAGAATAGTTAGTGATTTGGATTATTAATGCAAATTAATAGCAACTCACGCTACTCACCAATAAGCTTTAACACGAACAAAAAACGAAGTACTTATAACGTTGTGCATGAGGGACCAACTCAAGACTTTCTTTTATTAAATCACTAAGCTTATATTGAAACATAAAAACAGGTACAAAGAACAATTTTTCTCATAACTACATACTCTCAATGTCATTGCTTATTATTTATGTATTTAACTATGTCTTATTTGTAGTTCTAATATTCTTTCTAATATTCTGAATAATAATCTTTCTTTTACTGTATATTAGTACATACAGATGCTATCATAGTATTTTTATCATGATTTGTAATATATTAAACATCTGTGCTCCCTCATACATTACCCTTTTTTCTCATACTCGATACACGTTTGAATCAACTGTACTGCATTTGTCTCTAAAATTGTGTGTAGTAGCTTTTGGTAACTGCAAAATTTAAGTTTTTTTTGTTGTACAGTAAGTAGGTCTTTTCGCTACAAAAATATTTAAAAGATTAAGATATTTTCCTTTTCCCGACGTTTCGAACGGGTTACATCGCTGGTCGTCACAGGTAAACTAATGTGAGATTAGCTACTACTTTGTGATGCGCGAGGTGTCACTACCTATGTACATTTGGTCGCGTTGATTGTTTGTACTGACGGTTCTTCTTACAGCGTCTGCACGCTTTGTTTCCCGGTGTACAAGAAAACCTCGCCATAGTATAAAATCAATTGTGTATTTTTATTTCTTAAATTTATATCCAAGTGGCTTATTTGAAGGTATGTTAAATTAAATAAGCTTTAATACATTAAATTTTATAAAGTTTAAATGGTGATACTGAGCTAATATTTTATAATTTTATTTTTAGCCTTTGAAATAAATTAAAATATGTTAACGCAGCTGATCCCTTATTTTAATTAAATACTCATTTGAAGTTCATTAGATTTGTCTCAAAGGCAATTTCAAAGTCACAGGCCCAACAACTAAAATAGATGGCTGCTTGAATTGAAAACCGTAAAGCAATATCAATAGTTTGTAAAACAGAAACGGTTTTATTCATGCATGTATTTTGTGGAAACGTAATTAGTTTCAGACCAAAAGGGGTAATTTTTGTGGTATACGGGCCAAAAGAATGACTACAGAAACTCCTGGACACCTGGAATGTAACTTAAGTGTGTGTGAGTGTGTCTGTGTGTGTGTGAACCAACGTGTACTCGGTTAAGAGTAAGGTAACACAGGTCTTTATAGGACCAACATAATTCACATATCAACTTAGTCTTAAAACAAACACCTTAATATTCAGATTAGGCTAAATTTATTTGATAAATGACAGAACATAACCAAATATGTTTATTTTAATTATAAATACAATAAATATTTAAGTAGGTACTTTATGAATACGAATTTTCATATATTTTAATCGTGAAACTTTAATAGCAAATATTATGAATGTAAATTGTAGACACCAATGGAATATTTGATTTTCATTATCCTGTATTGGCATCTCATTTAAAAAAAAACAATAAATAATTTTAAATAGAAATTATTTGGCAATTCAATTTTTAACACTTTTATGTCTTCATGATCTTTTAATATCAGATAGGTTAAAGTATATACCGGACATCAGTAGTTTATGTAACCGTTTTCATATATTTTTAACTATTTACCACAATTAATTAATTTTTTTCACATTACGTGAGATTAACATTAAGTATTCCACATAATATATTAAGTTCATATTATGTGAAATACTTAATGTTAATCTTCTTGCTCAATATTTAAAAATACTTTGTACTTTATTTTTTTTCTTCACTTATTAATATATAAATTCTGGTTATATAGAATCATGCATTTTCATCAACTTCGTAAGTCGCCAACCCTCAGGCCGCGGTCTCGAAGTCAACGGCAGGGAGCGGTAGCCGCGGAACGTGCGGCACGGCACGGCAATGTAGGCTCCCGCGTCGATGCCTTCGAAGTCAGTTCCTTTTAAAGCTTTGGTCTCCTGATCGTTACGCATAACGCTGCGGTATGCGGCTCAAACGCAGATCACGATGTTTACCGTGTCTGCGGAGAAGTGGTCTGTTGCTTTGCCGCAGCTACCATAGTAGACGTGTCAACAATAGTCAACATGATTTCCTTTTTAAATTGCTGCTATACTTGAGGAACAGGGACAAGGTACATGCTTCTGAAGCTACAAAAAAGCAGAAAAATAAGGCAAGAAATGTTTCTTGCCTTAAAAACATGTGTTTTTACAATGGAGGAGTGAAGGTTGTTACAAATCTAATTTAAAAAAAAAACTTATTATTTAAAAAGTTTTTTGACGTGACAAAGTCTAATAAATTGATGAACGCCGGCTGCACGCACGAAAAAGGATGACTCATGGTCCCGTTGCACTCATTGTCTTGTAAAACTCTTTTTGCCGTTGTCCCGTTACTTTGTTAATTTCATCAATGTTTTGTTATGACGTTGTCACGTTAAATTATCGTCCGTAAATCGACTTTACAGACAACCAATTTTTTTGTAGAAAATAAATAATAAAAAATAATAATTGTGGACTAATTCTATTGTACTTTCTTTCTTTTAACACAATAATCCCCACAGAATCCTCAGGCAATGTTCAACTCCTTTGTCCATTTAAAAAAAAAACTAGAATAGGTATGTCAATATTCAAAAGGACTTTAATTTTTGAAGTACTAAAATACTGTTACAACCAATTAACCTTTTGGTCCCTAGATAATACTTTTAATAAATTCATACAGCACAGTGGGCACTAATAGGCAACGCGTGACTGGATAACATGACCACAACAAATGCAGCAAAAATAAAGTTTCATTTTATTTACAGAAAAAACAATTTAACGAAACATATTTTCATATCAGCAACATGGCATGCGATTTGAATGATATACGTGTATGCGGTTCCAGCTTAAATTATGCATAAAGCAACCCATGTGCACTTGATATTAAAAGTATGAGTGTCCCAAAGAATCAGGAGAAGAGGAGGTCACTCAGTCGGTGAAAAGCAACGGGGGAATGTATTCGGTCGAGCTGGCCCAAATATATCAAATCATGGTTCTCCCACGGAGACACTTGAACTAAATCAGGGCAAGATACAGTAATTTAAAAGATTTTAATGTCAATCACTACTTGAAAAACTATTGATAGAAAAATATAAATTTAAGCCTGGCCAAATTTTTGCAGATTGAAGATTTGGGATACATACATTTTCTATTCAGAATATACATATTTATGAATTTACTAGCAGACCCGGGACAGTTTTAAAGTGGTTCCCATAATGCACAAAATTTCTGAGGCTAGGCTACGCTGGTATGGTCACGTCATGAGAAGACCAGATGATCACTTGATTAAATAGGGCCTTTCCATCGAGACACAAAAGAGGGGAAGAGAAAGGCCTCAAACGACCTGGATGACGAATGTTCAAAAGGACATAAAAGTATTGAGACTCCACGAACTAGACATTCGAGATAGAGGTAAATGGCGTCGCATGATTGGGAAAGCTGACCCCGCGTAACGGGATAAGGCGAGGCAGAAGAAGATAAGCAGACCCACGCAACCCCGTTTGCGCCTCCTATTGCCTGAAGCGTGATCATTTTCCCCCGTTTTTGAAACATTCTTCATTGATGCTCCGGTCCTATTGGTCTTAGCGTGATGATATATAGCCTTCCTCGATAAATGTACTATCCAACACTGAAATATATTTTTTTAATCGGACCAGCGATTCCTGAGATTAGCGCGTTCAAACAAACAAACTCTTAAGCTTTATAATATTAATTAATATATACTAGCTGTCGCCCGCGGTCCCGCCCTCGTGAATGTCGGTTATCGCTGCAAATAGTAGCCTATGTATTATTCTGATGTATAAGCTATATTACTGTAAAGTTTCATCCAAATCCGTTCAGTAGTTTTTGCGTGAAAGAGTAACAAACATCCATCCATCCATACTTATAAACTTTCACGTTTTTAATATTAGTAGGATAGTATAAATTCCCTACAGTTTCGTTTTATAATGATTCACTGGGAAGAGAATTAACAAAAACTTCGTTTAAAAAAAACCGACTTCAAAAACTAAAAAATATAAAATAACTTAATTCGTATGTGCTACCTATTCATAGGTTTGAAATCGGTGCCAAGCTAAATGTGATAGTAGGTACCACACTCGCTATATTTCGAGACGAACGTTAACAACGTCACCGACGTTTCGGTTGTTTTGTTCTACGCGAAGAGCATCTATCCCGCTTAAGGTCACACGCGGCGAGCGCGGTACCTAAGTTATTTTATACTTTTTAGTTTTTGAAGTCGGTTTTTTATACGAAGTTTTTTTCATTTTTAGCTTTTTAGTCTTTCTCAAGTCTCTCATCATCATTTCACCTAAATAACTTGAAAGAATACGACTTAAGTTAAATTACATACACATGACATTTAAAGATGTATCTTCCAACTCCTAACCGTTAAGGAGTTTTATCTTCCATCATCAGGTCATCATCATGAACTGATGAATACCAAATGTAAATACTGTAATAGCTTTAGAAAATATATGAAAAACATAGTACGTGCCTAACACATTTCAGGGTTTCCTTCGATTTCTTTGGGATCCCATCATCAGATCCTGATATGGTGGCAATGGGACCACATGGGGAGCATACCCTTTTGAATACAAAAAGAATTTTCAATATCGGTTGACAATTGACGGAGTAATCAGTGTACATACATTTTAAAAAAACCGATGAAATTGAGAACCTCCTCCTTTTGCAAGTCGGTTAAAAACTAAGTAGGAAACTTTTGGTGGAAAACTTAACAAATATTTTACTACTAGATTTTAAATATTGTTACAAGACCTAAAAGAGTTGCAAAATTTTGATTTATATTTGATTTTAAGATGGATTGTTATTTTTAATGAGTTTTATTTCGTCACTGTGTTTTTTTTACACTTGTAAAGCAATAGGTGTAATACTAGAAATATAAGTGAGCTCCTCTCGCATTAGATCAACCTGTAATGATAGTGAAGATGATGTTATACATAAATAAATAAATACCAATTCGATTCAACTCTGAGATATCGGGTTTTTTTATGTTTAATATTCAGTTTTTCATCATCTTCATTATTTCAGAATTAAGTTTGGTTTCTAAAAGAAAATATTTATCTGCCCACATAATAGTAAACTAAAATATAAGTACTTACAGTCAAAGAATTCTTCTACTGGATTCAATAGTTTCTAAGTTGGAACAAAGGGACAAACAAAC
The DNA here is from genome assembly GCA_949125395.1 of Diaphora mendica. Classification (NCBI taxonomy): domain Eukaryota; kingdom Metazoa; phylum Arthropoda; class Insecta; order Lepidoptera; family Erebidae; genus Diaphora; species Diaphora mendica. The sequence continues at coordinate 18,300,247 of OX421313.1, read as the reverse complement.
TTTCTCTCTGCGGAGAACTCAACTGCAAAAGTAAGAAGACAAACTTAAGGTGCACGAAGTGGACGTCAGGTGGAGTTATAAATAGTGCCAGCTTTGATAAATGAAAGAATTGATATCTAGATAAAGACAAGATATAACAGGATCAAAACTCTTTCTTACAAAAAGTTATGAATGTTATGATCAAATGTATGATAAGGTGTTCAGTTAATATCCATAGTACTTAGTTTCGAAGTTGTTTCAAACTGAATGAAATATGAAACATACTGTGTTTATAAAATGCCTGCTTGGTTACTAATAATTAAGGCTTCTAGTTTCATCTACAATGAAGTTTTAAGGGATCGAAAGGGCCTGAACTGCTACGAGAAAAGGATGTTACGGCCGTGCCGCATTTTTGCTCGACTTGGCGGAAGCACTGCCGTGCCCCCAGATTTTGATTTAAAATTCTTTCTGAAGGTGTCAGTTCTAAATTTAAGACAGCAATATAGATTATGGTAGTTTTTACCTGGCTGTTCCAAAAAGGGACTACCAAAATAAATTTTCGTGTACTGTTGAATATCAGATTTTACTATAAAAACAAAAAAGCGGCCAAGTGCGAGTCGGACTCGCCCATGAAGGGTTCCGCAGCGGCAAGTAACATAATATAATTTTTATTTTATATTTTTAAATTTGTGTTGATTAAATGAAAGGTAAATTGCAGTTCACGATTTATGACGTATTAAAAAAAAACTGCTTTACTAGATTTCGTTCAAACCAATTTTCGTTGGAAGTATGCATGGTAATGTACGTCATATATTTTTTTTAGATTTATCATTCTCTTATTTTAGAAGTTAGAGGGGGGGGACACACATTTTACCACTTTGGAAGTGTCTCTCGCTCAAAATATTCAGTTTAGAAAAAAAAATGTTGGAAACTTCAATATCATTTTTGAAGACCTATCTGTAGATAAATATCTATATATAATCTATTTCCCACACGTATGGGTTGGATGAAAAAAAATTTTTTGAGTTTCAGTTCTAAGTATTTACCCCCAAAATTAATTGTTTTTTTTTCTATTTTTGTGTAAAAATCTTAATGCGGTTCACAGAATACATCTACCTACCAAGTTTCAACATTAAAGGTCTTATAGTTTCGTAATAAAGTGGCTGTGACGTATGGACGTACAGACAGACAGACAGACATGACGAATCTATAAGGGTTCCGTTTTTTGCTTGGCACGGAACCCTAAAAACCTTTACTGTCTGATTAAAAAAAGTCTCTAAGAATAATTTAGAACTTTGTAGCACTCGATGGGCCTGATTACAAAACGTAAATTATAAAACTCTGAATGAAAAATCGTACACTACTAAACAAAAATAAGTAATAAGAGAGATTTATAAAACTTTTACTCTTAGATGATGACTTTTTTTCTACGATATATTTGTTTCTTATAAAATATTATATTCTGTTAATTTCAATAATTTAAACATTCTGTATTAAAGATCTATCTATAAATATGGTTAAGTGGATGATCTGAATACCTATCCTTTAAATGTTGATGACAATGATGACGCGATGGTTACAGGAGAAGAAAATAGCTAGTTCTAAGACGGCTTTCAAACTACAAATATGAGCATCCCTTGTTGTATGTCATTGCATGATAATCTGTATAGAAAATGCTAGAAGGGTCGTTTCTTGAATTAATTAGTTCGTACAAAAATACATTTCCATATCAACTTCTCGAGTTATCTTCACAATTCCCAATACATTCCCAATTGTATGTAAAAACAATAATCCTTTTTAAAATGCTTTTATTTATATATCGAATTACATAATATATGCATAGTAAATAATTTATTTCTCATTTTGAACTTTTCTAGTTAGTGGCAATAGCCTCGTAGCTTGTTGTTATATGAATGTGATTAAAGATATTTGGTAATAGATATCCCACCAAAAACATTTTCATGTAAAATGATGCCAAGACGACTGCATATGGCTTAACCTAAGAAAAAGATATCAGATCTCATGTAGAGCCAAGGTTATGAATCTACACGCCCTTACTCTACCAGCCCTAACTTCACAAACTCTACATCTCAGTAAAAATGTATGGCTTCGCCGTTTCGCTACCATACCTTCACGAAGGAGAAACGAACGCCTTTTGTGTTTGCAAATATCTAGTTTCTGAAGTAATGTGTTATACGAATATTTAGTTTATGAAGTAACGAAACTGCCAAGCCATACATTTTTACTGAGATGTAGAGTTTATGAAGTTAGGGATTGTTAGAGTTAGGGCGTGTAGATTCGGAACCTTGGCTCTACATGAGATCTGATATCTTTTTCACAGGCCATATGCAGTCGTCTTGGCAACATTTTACATGAAAATGTTTTGGTGGGATTTTATTTCTTCTTGTAAGTTGCTTAAGGCAGTTTTTTTTTCTTTTTTTGGGCTGTATTTCTTGTACATCTTCTTTCTTCTTTCGAAAAAGTTCGTGTAACAAAAATAAAGCCTCTAGCATAAACATTTGTGAAAGTCTCATACAAACTTCCACCCCCAAATTTAGGGGTTGGGGGGCAAAAGTAATAGGTTTAGAATTTTTTTTGTTGTTTGTATACTAAACTTAGTTTACATACCAAATTTCAGCTTTCTAGCACTTCAGGACCCTTACAGTTTTGATGATCATCAGTGTGTCAGTGACGAAATCGGTGTTTTTTAGGTATCAATAAAATCTAAAGTATTAGAGCTATGCAATTGAAATTTTGTATGTTTAATTAGTCTATTGGTGACATCATATCCTGAGAATTTGAACGATCTGGTGTATCGGTAACCAAAGTTATGAGGGTTCAAAAAACGACGAAACACTTCGAGAAAAGGTAGGTAGTGCCCTTGCGCTTCGCTTGCCTCGTATTGGCGGGGGCACAACAGTACCCCCAGATTGGTGTACGCAACGATAAATAAAATAAATATTTTCGGACATAATTATAACACCCAACGCCATCCATCCACCCATCCATTCATCCATCCATCCAACGATCTATTTAAACAGACGTAAATGCATATATATTTATGTGTGTTTGACCTCTTTGCAATATTACCATCTAAATTGTCGCTGCTTCATCGATAATTTAAATAATAATACTCCATGGCGTCGATAATGACGGTTATTCTCGAAAGCAATTCCGTGAACAATTTACAAGTGGTGGCGGTCGGCTCATTGATAATTCCTATTTCATCAATCACTTGGCTATCGATCCAGTTGCTTGGTTCAAACAATGTGGTACCTTCGGAGCCATTCTTTATATTCGTTCAATAGTTTATGGTGGTACTGGGCTACTGGTTTTGAACGACTTGATTGAAATATGATGGTATTCTTCGATGATTCTTTTTTGTTATGCATTTGTCCGTGAATTTACAGGCACTTTTTTCGCAAAAAATACAAATCTTGTTATACGCGATAAAACATAAGTTCTAGAATCAAATCCCTAAGTTTTTTACACTCATGCTGTTTTTAAATCATAATAAATAAAAACAAAACACATTTTATTCTTGTGGAATAACTCGTTCACTATAAACAAATACTTTCTTATTCAAGATAACTCATGAAATACAGTAATTTAATACCGCCTTTTGCTAATAACCAATAAGTTGACGTGTTTCAATGTCAACTATAAATAATAAATATTTTCGGACATTTTAACACACAACGCCATCTAGTCCCAAGCTAAGCAGAGCTTGTGTTATGGGTACTAGACAACTGATACAAATACATATATACTTTTTTTTTTTGTAAATACATACATATTATAGATAGAAAACACCCAAACTCCGAAACAAATATTTGTAGATCATACAAACATTTGGTCCGACCCAGGAATCGAACCCGAGACCTCATGATCAGCAGTCGTACACGCCAACCGCGAGACCAACGAGGCAGTCTAGAACTATGCAATGTTACTAAGAATAGAATAGAAGGATAACAATGCTTAAAAGAAACAAACTTCGAAAAGAGTTTCAACATATTAATAAAGATTAAATATTACCAAAATTATAGTTTTTTTTTAAATTTATTTCGTTAATTTCTTAGTATCTTTATTTATTTTTTAAGAGACAACTTCCGCACTGGGAATAAATCCTGTATCGCAGGGGACTTTACAAACATACATGAAATTGATACAAAGAACACCCAGACTTAGAACAACAATTTGTGGATCACACAAAGTGTTGTCCCATGTAGGATTTGAACCCACAACACTTGGTGAAGTAGGAAGTGGCGGCGTGGCGACCGCCTTAACCACTAGGCCATACGTGCAGTTAAATATCTATCCCTACTTCTATCAACTCCCTAAAATTTTCCTACAATAATAAGGGCTGGTGGCGTTTTTTTTTCTACCATTCCCTAGATCACGCGACATCTCTTTACCTACTCCTTCAAAATATCAATTTTACTACTAAATTGTTAAATTGAGTTTTAACTTTAGCGGTACGTGATACATTTCCGCAATACGTGTCACGGTAATTCCCGTTTTAATAAATAAACAATAATGCAACTTCTTCTCTAAAAACACTGTCAGTCATATGGATATTCAAAATATGTTACCGCAAGTAAAATTGTCCCCAAAGTAGGTACAAAATGTAGGGATCAAAGTTACATCACATGGAAAGCGGGCACTTTGCGTGGATCAATAGAAGTGACTTACACGTCGGAGTTTATCGACAATTGCTAGGAACACCAATTTGTAAGCCGCAACTAATAGCTGTGTTATTTTTATATATTGTACTGTTTCTTATTTAAATAAATAAATAAAAAATTGAGGCATTTTTTTTTATGTACGGGCCTGCCAAAATGATTCAACTCTGCCTGATGGAAAGCATAAGCAGAATCCAAGAGTGGTGGTCACCATACTCATTGCGAATGCAGGCAATGCAGCATGGTGTCCCACACCATGGTGGCTCAGTAATGCCTCTGCATCATTGGGCGTCCGGTCTAGCGCTCGCCAACGAAACACGGCAGCACGGACGCTGTCGTTTCACGTTGATCATCTGTGCGAAGGTAGTAACGCCCCGGGCGAGCCGGCTCTTTCGTGCTGAAATCAGCGTGGCTCTACACCTTCAAAAACGATCATATATATATATTACTACCAGAAAAAAAAATCATTGAAATCGATGCAGTCGTTCAGCCCTGAAAATTAAACAGACAGACTATGAAATATTTTTTCCAAAATTATTGCTATAAGTGGTGTATAAAAGTTGGTACTAATTCTTGGGTAAATTAATAATTAAACTTCAACATTTTTTCTGCTAGCCTAGAGTCGGTGCCCAACATAATCGGTAAAAGTAAAAGCTGCCCGACTTCGCTGGCTTGACTACATTGAAAGAATGGATGTGGATCAAGCCATCAAAATACCTTGGACAGCCCATCTAGCGGCGGCCGGTGGGACAACCCAGATACCGCTGAAAAGATGAGGTTGCCAGAGATATGGAAGAGATGAAATTGTCCGATTGATCTGAGCTGGCACAGAATAGGAACGAATGGCGCATTCTACTGTCGGAGGCCAAGACACACTTTGGGTCGCTGAGCCAGCGAAGTAAGTATTTTTTCCTCCATGCCTTTTTTCATATTAGGTTAAGATTGGCTTTAAGCCTTTTACAACTATCTACTGCTACTACTGCAAAATATCCATAACTCAAGTATTCGGCGAAATCGAAATTCTGTAGAAAGACTGTTCTTAGACTTTGCAGTGTTCCAAGTACCCAAATGATGAACGATATTTGTGTGGAAACCAAGATTGATAGCTTAACACACTCTCCAAGGCACAGAGAGGTTTCAATATGCTAAGAATGGTCAGCCATCAAAGAGTGACCTGGCCGGGGCCTGAACCCGTGAATATTTCCGGCCTTTTCTGGCACTTTCGAAACGTTATATTACTGATTCTAGTTGCGCGGTTCCATAATGTCAGTAAGTACTATTTATCTCAGAAATGTCTCTATACATTTAAATTAGCTTTAATAATTATTTAATATTTGTCAGTGATGTATTACGACGACACGATATTTTTATTATTATAAAAAAATTGTTCGCCAGCTATGGCAAAACATGTTTTTAAGTACTGAACTATATTTTATGCTATTACATCTTGTTAACACCATGTTTTATGCAAATAAACTTATCTTATCTTAAAAAAAAAGTAATACGTAGTTTCAGGCTTTGTAGTTCAATAATATTTAGTTTTTGTAACGTGTCTATACTTATATAGGTATATAATAAATAACTATATAAAGCTGAATTATTATATTAGATAGTTCAATTTAGTTATTTTACTTCGTGTCTATTTTTTTCAAAAATTTTATATCTTAAAAAGTCTTTGTTTGTTACTTGGTACTTTTTGTTTCATATTTTTTCTGAATTTAAATTTTAAACAACAGTTAGCGATATAAACAATGTTTTTATTTTAAAATTTAATTTAAAATTATTTGAATTTAGAAAGAGTATTAAACAATTAAAACAGTTCCATTTTTAAATAAAAATACTTTAGTATTGTAACTTACTAAACATATTATGTCATGTCCGAGTAGGTAGTATAACAAAAATTAATACGCTCCACTTCTCTACAGATGCTTACTTGGTACTTAAATTTTGTATGCAATTTCAGTGTGCCACATGTGTGCCAGTGATGTTACAAATAAACTACTACGACTTGTTCTTCGCATAATGTTTGAGGTTTACTAGATTTTATATTATTCCTCAAATTATATTCAAAATTTACCAACTCATTTAGCGGTTTTTGTTTTTCTACAAAATTTTTATGTATTATTTTATTATATACTATTATATAGTAGAGAATTAGACTAAAAATGTATTTGTCTGTATTCGCAATGAGTATGGTGATCACTACTCTTAGAATCTGGTCATGTTTTCCATCATCCAGAGTAGAGTCACTTTGGTAGGCTCATATAATAAAAGAAATAGCCCTGTCCTTTATCATCTACATCAAGATTCACAAATTTAAACATTAATGAGGTACTACTATACTCTTTGCGCTGTAGCATGGTATGTGGTGGTTTAATTTAATTTATTTTAATTTACTACAGTTTGTGGTTTTATTTAATTTACTATAGTTATGAATGATGTAATAATTATTGCGAATGTGGTACAGCTGAAATACTAAGTTATAATTAGTAAATCGCGGCAACATTCAAGAGTGAAACGAAATGTTACTGAACCATGCCACGCACCATGCTACAGCGCAAAGAGTATATTATGTAAAAAATATAGTGGTGAAGTTATATCTCATGCATGTTTTCATGAATAAACACATGAATATATAGGTATATCTCAAAGCACAACAATCTAGGAACTTCCACACAGAGTAAGGCATCCTGTCGGATCGTGTCGGGGCATTAAATTACACCTCGTTCGAGTTTACTTAAACAACAGCAAGATTGAAGGAGAATAGAGAGGAGAAATATGATTATGTTGGTGTTATAGTGATTTATAAAAAGAAACATTAAGGGCCAGTTTCAACAGTTTCACTAGTCAGATAGTTATAATATGCCATATAACATTATTTGACAGATAAAGGTTGCTGATATATTTACGGGTATCAGATATATAGTTGTCTCCATCTGTGACTTGTAAAACAGAAGTCTTTAGTATCTGGCAAATAAGTAGTAATTCGGCAGATAAGTTCTAAATAGTTCATCAGGAACTTAGGCCTTAAAACTCTATTATTCTAAGCCAATAAGTAATCGCAAAATAAAAAGTACACTTAATTTCAAACGTCCTCATTTTTATTCCAAATTTAAAAGTTCCATTCCAAAAGCTTTGTTTACATTGGGTCAAGCCCACGAGTCGATCTATCAAAGCAGTAGGTGTACGGAATACCGGAGGCTGTCATTAATAACCGCGCCAAGTAATGGAGTAGAAAGTTTCTACGCACGTTTTTCATTAAATTCTCAGTGGGGTGAAGCGAATTTATAAAATCAATGGGGCCAAGCAATAGAAATTAAGCCGTGAAATATGGACTCAATAGCAGATTTGTTGATTGCAGACCTTTTTGCAAGAGAAACGATTCGGAGAATGAATATAAGCTCAATTTAATACCTTTTTATATTTACAGTGAGTTTTATTGTGTCTCTAAAGAATCTGTCGTCTTCTACGACTATTATAAAATTTGTGAAGATAAGTAAAATATTGTTTTAAAAACACCGAAGAAAATTTTATGAAAGTTAACATCAAGAATAATACCTACATGGAATCAGATTAAACCATTTACATCACAAAATATTAAATTTACACAAAGAAATATAATTGAGTATTTTTCTTCTTATTCCAGTGGTATTTTACCTCTGCTAACTGCTTTTCTAGAAATATCTTCTTTCCTTTAGTTCAAAAATATTTTCTGTTCTTTTCCTAACATTTTAATCCGTTCTTGTTTAATCTCCAGTCTCCATCTATCCACGCCGTATCACTTCCGAAAGCCTTCGGGGCAAAACAATGCTTCATTATATATTCCACTCCAGCACTAGACCTAATTAGCTGACGTCATCGATATCTTGAACTGAAATGCAGTTAAGAGAGGACTCTGCAACTCAGATTTATGCCAGTATCGGATGACTTTTAAAGATGGGTTGTTCTTGAAAGGTACTTATGTTATTCAGGAATTATCTAGGTAACAAGCATTAAATGAATAAAGAATTAGGTATAGGCAATTTATGAAGAACCAGTTTATTTTACGCTTTTAAGTGTTTTTTTGGCAGAGAGTTTTCGTTGGATGTTTTTTTTTTTAATACACTCTTGTTGGTTATTTGGGGAGGTGGAAGGGGGATAATTTGGGTCATACGTATGTTTCTGCAATATTTCTAGAATACTTATTAAAACATATTACACATCGCTGCCTATTTAAACCAAACTAAACTATTGTTGCAAGTTCTACAAGTATAACACGAATTAATACAAATATAGTAAATACGTAGTCTCTTGTCAGTCAAATAGACTTCTGTCACCCCCACAAACATCACCCATGTGGTTTTGTAGTGCGCCTTACTATAATAATCTTGAACGTTGTGCGTAGCTCAGAGTCGTCGTAGCTAAGCATCTCTGTGAAGCTACGGTTTCTACGAGAATTTGTAGCATGTAGAGTTCAAACACATTACCCGCGTGTAATGACAAACCATTTGCTCATATCATAGAATATCTAGTGTTCATAATCTCTTCCTAATGTGTAGTTAGGCTGAAACGTCAACTAACGGAAGGGATAATAGGCAATTCGTAGTTGGCTCTTTGTAGTGAAGGCAGTTCTAACATGTCGAGGCTGTTGTGGTAGTAAGTACCATATTCATAAATTGACATAAAGGACTTCTTACATGTTTCTCGGAAGATGTTGACTTATTTAGTTTTAAAGTACATAATATTTTGGCACGAAGTTCCTTCAGAAAAAAAAGATGATTTGAGTATTTTAAAGGATTATAGTACTAGCTTTTGCCCGCGGCTCTATACGTGTGTATGTTGGTTTTAACGTAGTAGATTTTGTCTTTCACTAAGAATCACATTATCTCCATGTCGAATTTCAATGAAATCTGTGCAGCTGTTCAGATAGACACACAGACTGAATTATGTTCGGATTAAATAAATTTCACCATATTTTGGCTCTATTGAAAATATTGGAAAGATTGCAAATTTCACAATTAATTTAATTCCTATTAATATGTAGTAATAATAGAAAATGAAATGCAAGTAGCAAAAAATGTACCTACATTATGAAGAGAAAAGGGATTCAATTTGCTTTATTACTAAACGTATCTTGGAAAAACATATACTGATTGTTCTTAAGAAAAATTATGTATTGCTTTATAAAATCCACACGACGGTGTTGTACAACCGTGTTGAGTGATATTAAATTATTAATGACAATTTTTTATTTTTTTCGTATCTACCTTGCAAATGGCCTTTTTCAACCGACTGAATGAATTAATTTCGTTCAGAATCCTTTATTGAGCTCTGTATGATCAGATGATGTTACAATCCTATTTATTCGTCAATCAGATGCTAGTTCGAGATACTCTTTTTTATGTATGGGCCTGCTAAAGGGAATTCTACTCTGCCTGATTGAAAGCATAAGCAGTATCCAAGAGTGGTGGTCATCATACTCGTTGCGAATGCCGACAATGCAACGATATGGTTAGTGACCCACACCGGCCTAGTGATGCTTCTACATCATTGGGCCTCCGGTCTGGCACTCACCAACGAAACATGACAGCACGAATGCTGTCATTTAAAGTTGATCAGATAAATAAATAAATAATAAATAAATAAATATTTCGGACATCTAACACACAACGCCATCTAGTCCCAAGCTAAGCAGAGCTTGTGTTATGGGTACTAGACAACTGATACAAATACATATATACTTTTTTTTTTTGTAAATACATACATATTATACATAGAAAACACCCAAACTCCGAAACAAATATTTGTAGATCATACAAACATTTGGTCCGACCCGGGAATCGAACCCGAGACCTCATGATCAGCAGTCGCACACGTCAACCGCGAGACCAACGAGGCGGTCAGATTGTATTCTTAGTCTGAGAAAATTTGAAAGAAGAATCCCAGACTTAATTTAAACTTAACTTTATTTTTCTTTTGGCCCCGCATACCTAATAACGAATATTATAATACGAAATGTTGGCATGACATTGACATTATCACATTCCTTTGCAATAAAATGGGGTAATGTGTGAAATGATGATAATCACATGATTATTCATGTGAGTAAGTCAACTAAAATCACTAGATCTTGATATATTTAGAGGTTTTAATTAAGAAAATAAAAAATAATAATAATTACTCGATATACCAAATATCGCTTCTCCATATAAACTTATCACAAAATTCTATGTCCCAACCAACGAAGATCACTTAGCATTATACCAACAAGCGAAAAACATTTGGAGAATTCTCTCAGATATATCCGGTCATACCTTTAGACATTTAAGTATTATGAACTGCACGGTTGGCCTAGTGGTTTAGGCGGTCGCCATGCCGCTTGCCAATTCGCCAAGTGTTGTGGGTTCAAATCCTACACGGGACAACACTTTGTGTGATTCACAAATTGTTGTTCTGAGTTTGGGTGTTAATTGTGTCCGTTTCATGTATGTCTGTAAAGTCCCCCGCGACACAGGATGTTTATTCCTAATGCGGGAGTTGTCTTTTTAAGAATAAAAAAAAAAGAAAAAGAAAGTATTAGCTTGACATTTTCGTTCTTTTCATTATATTTTTTAAACTCTCTGTTTTACGAGTATTTAAAACCCATCGAAAACCCGAAAAAGATTCTGAGTTCGTTTTGTCCATACTTATATAATAATTTCGATAAAACTCTGTCAGTCTGTCTTTCAGCTTTCACAGCTAAAGCGATGCTCCCATTTTAATGAAATTTGGTATTGAGATACTTTGATTCTCGAGAATAGATATAGGCTACTTTTTATCGTGATAACCGACATGTATAAAAGCTAGTTAGAAATAAAAAATAACAACAATAAATGTTTATCTCAGAAATTGAACTTTTTTTGGAATAGACGGGAAAACAAGCAGACGTATCGCCTGATGGTAAGCGATTAACGCCGCCCATGGACAGCTGCAGCACCAGAGGCGTCACAAGTGCGTTGCCGGCCTTTGGGATGGAAGGGATTCGACGTCAAACAACTTGAGTCAAAGAAATAATCAAACTGAAAATCTTTCTTTTAAATAATAGATTATGTCAACAACTTATTTAATATAAATTGTTAGCCTCTTAAAAATCAAAGCATTTTTCGCTTTGTGTCATCTATCATAAAAATTATACCAAAATGTTCGCAGTGGAGGAGGTTCTGACAAATGAATTATCAATAGTTTTATTTTCAAGCTCTTATTGTTTTTGTTTGGAGGAGTGCCAAATGGGCTCACAATTTCTTTGAGAATTGATGTCTTAAGGCTGAGCAAAAACTTTAGTGAATAATGTTGACGGTGTTACTATCGAGTGTTACACTAAGATTTAGTAGATTATGCTTGTCATTTCATAGTCTTTTAAGGTTTTTCTTTATACACAACTAGAGTTGTACTTCCTGGTAGGCTAATAATTTGCCATGTTTTTGTATGTGTAGTAGTGCCTATTCTATGCATATATCTGAGCTTTTTCAAACGGGTATTCCTTTTTTCCCACTCCCGTATAAGATATAAATCCTGTATTGCGGGGGACCTTACAAACATAAATGAAATGAACATAAAAAAAACATCATATCAATACATAATAAAGTATTCCTTGAAAATTTTTACTATCAACTTATAATGTTACACAATTAAGTAAAACATAAAATAATCGTCGAGACGAATCAAACGAGTCTAAACTCGATGGTGTTGCGACGTTTCTTTACAGAGTTCCTATAGCCACTCTCCAGCTCTAGCATAGCTGGAGAGTGGCTAGCATAAGATCAGCTCCATGTCATTATAATGTTGTATTGTCACGCTGTTTACATCCACCACCATCAACAATCCATAATGTCGCCACTGCTGGGATCGGGTCTCCTCTTAAGAGAGGGTTAAGGATATAATTATGTCCCCACGCTGGCCGTGCGCATTGGAGATTGGCAAGACAGCGTTGTGGCTACGTAATCTTGCCGTTGAATGTTTTCAAACCGCTCAAAGCCTCACACTAAGCTTCACGACTGTTATCCTATGATATCAACCGGGACCAACCGTTTAACGTACCTCCGAATCACGGAGACGCTCATGATATCGTGCCACCAGCAGTCACCCATCCAGGTACTGACCGCGCCATCTTACCTCGGTGCTTACCCTCGGTGATTGTTTCTCATTACAAAGTGCAACTGGGCTGTGAACACCTCTTACACCCCAGCCACTTGTTGCGAATTCTGCAACGTTGAATAACCCATAAACCGGCCAGATGTCGGGGCAGTTTGGATACGAAGACAGGTATTTCATCTTTCAACAAATGGTCGAAACTTGATAGGATTTTCTAACCGTCAGGAATTTGAACTATTAGTTTAATATAAATATTTAAATTGACTTTTCTTAAAGGACATATTTTCTTAAGAATAAATGGTGTGGGCAGTAAAGTACTGGCTTGAACTGATCTAATAAAGACTAGTTTGTAATTGAATATGATTGACTTTAAAAATATTATGTTAAATTAAAAAAACGTATTGTACGTCGTTTCGAAGTCCAATTATGGTTGTATGTTAATTTTTTCATTTACAGTTATTATATTACATTACGACCTATAAATTTATTTTGTTTTAAATTTCGCATGTTTGTCTAACGTCTGTATGTGGGATTTACGGTATGATGCCCTCCCAAGTTACGGTTGCACCCAACTGTAGGACATTTATGGGCTATATTACCTGATTAATTAAGTCTTAAATAACGTGCAATAACTTACGCACTAAGCAATATAAATCTGATGATAAATTTGTTTTAGTTTTATAGAGTCTATTTTATAATTAAGATTTATTCTTTCTAACATAAATCTATAACTTTGTGCAGTTTGGAGTGATCGAGTAGTAAAACAATGATGATTTTAATAATCGATGAATGTATATTTTCTTGTGAAATAAGTCTTAGGTAAATCAAAGTCTTATAGCAAGTGATCGCTGCGAATATTGTATACTCGTAATTATACACGGACTTCCCCTGAATATTAATGTGATATTTATATATTCCTTTGTAATACCTACTGATATCCCAACTGGTGCGATTTAAGCCTTGCCAGTACTGAAAAAATGCATAGAAATAATTAATGAAGTATATAATATCGTAGTTGGTAGCTATTATTGTGAGCCTAATACAATTTCCCGCTTCGTCGGCGTCCAGTCCCTCGGTCTCAGGACAATTAGTACGGCTGACATTATTTTTGTGTCACCCCAATTGTACCTTTTGCTTGTCTATCTTTGTGTAACGAACGCTGAAATTCACGGTAACCCCCCGGGCATCAACTGATGTAAACATCTAGGAATCTTGTCTAATATTCTTTTATTTTTACTTCGTTATTTTTCGCTAGAAAAATGGTTGTGGTATTCTTTAGTTTTTGTTAGCAGAATTACTTGATATACAATTTATTTTTCCTTTGTACAAAAACTACTAGAGAAAACAATTATAACGAAAATTAAAGAATTTCAACGTAACTCAACTTTATCCATCAAATTAAATTATCGTTTTCATTCTGCAAAATGCCATGTACAATTATAAAAAAAAAAAAACGACTTCCAAAAAACATCCAACGAAAACTCTCTGCCAAAAAAACACTTAAAAGCGTAAAATAAACTGGTTCTTCATAAATTGCCTATACCTAATTCTTTATTCATTTAAATAGTAGTATTATAATGTGTGCTAGGTACCTAAAATCTGTTTGAAGTCGGTGCCAAGTGACTATCGCTTAGACTTTTGTAATTGTTCGTTTGTATGTTTGTATTCTTTTTGGCTTAGCACCGACTTCAAACAGATTTTAGGTACCTAGCACACATTATAATACTACTATTTAAATGAATAAAGAATTAGGTTGTAACCCCTGAACTTGTCAGGTGGAAACTCACCGGCTTCGACTCAGGGTAGAAGATGATACCTCAGGGCGCCGTAAGAATTTAGATAAAATTTTATGGTGAGGGTGCGGAGGGTCCAAGGAAGACTTCAAAAAGACAACTTACAATTTAAATAAACTTTTATTCCAATTCCTGCTATCTTTACATATGAATTTAAAGTAATTTAATTAATTTAATATATGGACAAAAAAACTTAAGAGGTAGTCTTAAAAATAAAAATAAAATTATACAGTCTTTTCTTTCACTCTTTAAGCCTGTAGACTGGTCTGCACCGGATAGCCACCCTCTGGTCACCTCTCTGACTCACAGTAGTCAGCCGTAGACTCTCTCCAGCTCAAGGTAGCTTACAGAGACGTCCACCAGTGATCCAACTTGTGGGTGCTAGGTAAAAAAAGTAATAATTAATTTCCATATATATAATATGAACTTCCCTCAAGGTAGGGCAGATAGGTCTTGAGGAGTGAGCCGTGAGCTGCCAATCGTCAACCGTACTCAGCACAAATCTTGAACCACAAGACAGGCAAGATGTAGGATTCTTTCTGCGGTAATCTAACGACCCTATAAACAAAATTAAATAGCCTGAGAACATATTCTACATACAATAAGATAATAAGGAAAAACCTTTTTGAGGTTAACTTACCACAGACAGTGGGACTTGAACACTCACAAACACTACCAACAAGAATATTAATGTACACTGTAAGCAAAGCTTCCTCAGAGTTAACGAGAGAAGGTTTTAAGAAATAAAAAGAAATATGCCACGCAGCCTGCTATATAGACATTTGATCGAACAATCTAGATGATTCCCCTACTACATTTCGGGATGTGAGAACAGGACGTACAACTTCCATACTCCTTGCTTATTTGAGATCAAATTTAAGAAGTAATGAGAATCGTATGATACACATATGATAATGTCTCATTATTTCTAAGCGTCATAATGTCAACTACATATCCTTCATAAAATACGCCCCCTAGTGCCACCTAGGTGTACCAACAGCCCGATACTTCGATCGTGCACATCATTCAATTGTAGTTCTAACTACAATGAACGAGAGGGCGCTGAAACAAAATTTGTTAAACATTGAATACTAAAAAAAACGATGTTACACCACCCCCTCCCCACAGTGTTCCCTGAGTAGAGGACGAAGGGAATAACCAAAACAGCAACACACTAAGAAAAAGCTGTGATGCCCTTAAATGTTAGGACACACAGAGTTTATAAGAAGAAAATTGAAACTAAAATATAGGTAGTATAAGAAAGAAAAACTTAACTCCTAATGAAACTACTCTAATGACATCACACCCTATTTCAAGGAAACATGCACACATATATGAGCACCCGAGTATAAGGTGTGTGTCGAAGAGGAACCGCTCGACACAAAGGTTATAACTTCACGTAAGAACGAATGACTTAAAGATAGAACCAATACATTGAGGAGAAAGAACAGAAGGTGGTTCCTCCTCACTATGTTTCAAAATATCTTTAATATGGTAGACTCCCAGATTCTTACCATCCAAATCTGACAATTCATAGATCAAAGGCGAACGTTTCGCGGTCACTATGCATTTCAGAAATTTAGGGGCCAACTTGGATGTGAAGTTCTTATCTTTGTTGGATAGATAGTGCGTTCTCTTATAGACAAACTGTCCTACTTTTAACTCCACGTGTCTTTTTCGGAGATTGTAGTACTTCTCGTTACGCCGGTGGGCAACATCTAAGTGTTTGCTCACCTGGTCGTATATACGATGAAGTTCCTTCAACCTTTCTCCGAAGGACACAGGGTTGTCAATAGTGACCGAGTTAGGATGGGCAGAGATATCTTCCTGTCTATAAAGAACTCCATCCCCTATGAACTCCCTGCCGTGAACAAGAAAATAAGGACTGAAACGAGTGGCCTCGCTTACCGCCGTGTTTAAGGCACACTGTAGTTCCACGAGGTTCTCGTCCCATTTCTTGTGATGTGACTTCACGTAACAGGAAATTCCCTGAACAACGTTGCGAATAGCACGCTCTGCCTGGTTGGTCTGAGCGTGATATCTGGGATTATAATAAATGTTTGGCACATTGTATGTAACTAATAAGTCTTTAAAAGGTTTGCTAATGAACTGAGGGCCATTATCCATATAAATGGTTTTACAAACACCATGTACCAAGAAAACATTCTTCTCAATGAATCTCGCAACAGCAACGCCTGTAGCTATCCTTATAGGATACAACATGACATATTTACTGAAATAGTCCGAGACCACTATTAAGTGAACGTTTCCCTTGCTGGAAGTAGGGAATGGACCCAACAGGTCACAAGAGATGGCTTCAAAAGGTTTAGACACACGTTTTGGATTACCCATTAGGCCAGGACGGGCTGTGTTTACAGGTTTATACTGCTTACAAGTTTCACACTTGCCCACATACTCCTTAACGCTATTATACATTTTAGGCCAGTAATAGTTTAGGGCCAGGCGTTTGTGGGTTTTCCAAACACCTCCATGGGCACTCAAAACGTGGTCATGGTACTTGGTGAGCAGGGATAGCCTGTCCTCCAGAGGCACCACAAGCTTCCAACTAAAATCAGAAGTTAAAGAGTATTTATTTTTAGATAACCTGTATAAGGAGTCATTACGAATATCAAAGTTAGGAAATTTTCGAGGATTCTTCTTCACACTATTAAGGGTGTGGAGATACCACGAATCATTGGTGGTGCTGGTGCCTATCGCATCAATCCGTATTCGCGACAGAGCATCGGGCACAACATGATCTTTACCCTTTCTATGCTCTATGTCGAAGTCGAACTGACTCAATCTCATGCTCCAGCGCGCTAGGCGACCAGTAGGATTCTTCAGTTTGTGGAACCACAGAAGCGAGGCGTGGTCTGTAACCACGGTGCACTTCTGGCCCTCTACGTATTGTCTGAACTGTTCTAATGCAAAGATCACCGCAAGTAGTTCACGTTCAGTGGTACTGTAGTTGACCTCGCATTTGTTAAGAGAACGACTGCAATACGCGACAGGGTGCTCCACTCCCTCGTGTGTCTGCGTGAGGACTGCAGCCACAGAGAAGGATGATGCATCACTGAGAATCCTAAAGGGTAATGAATAGTCAGGCATTTTCAAAATAGGTGCGGTGACCAAAGCGGCCTTCAAAAGGTTGAAAGACTCTTCAGCTTCACACGACCACTCAAAGGAAACATTTTTAGAAGTTAGCTTACACAAGGGTTTACTAATTTTAGAAAAATTGTTGACAAAACGACGATACCAACCGGCCATGCCCAGGAATCTCTTCACCTCCTTAGCATTGGAAGGTGTCGGATAATTGAGAATAACCTCAACCTTACCCGGGTCGGTCCGTAAGCCATGTTTGTCAACATAGTACCCGAGGTACTTCAGCTCACTACGACAGAAGTGTGACTTCTCCATGTTAATCGTGAGGCCCGCATCCTTAAGGCGCTGATGGACTCTATGTAAGAGATCCACATGCTCCTCAAAGCTGCTAGACACTGCGATGATGTCGTCTTGGAAAGCGAACACTTTATTGTCGAATTCTGGACCAAATAAGCGGTCCATTAAGCGTTGCATCGAAGCAGAGGCTCCGATGAGACCGAAGCACATCACGTTGAACTGAAATAGACCCCTCCTAGGGACAGTAAAAGCAGTTTTCTCAGCGGATTGCGGCGAGTCAAAAGGTATCTGCCAGTAGGCAGCACTTAAATCGATAGAAGTTAGGTATTTAGCATTATTCAGATGGTCTAAGATTTGATTTATGTATGGTAATGGATACGCATCGCTCTTGGATACAGAATTAAGCTTTCGAGAATCAAGACACAATCGTAAGTCACCATTCGCTTTCTCCACCATCACCACTGACGAGTTCCACGCAGACTGAGATGGGTTCACTACTCCCATCTCTAACATCCGGTCCAGTTCCTCTTCCAAGGCTTTTTGTTTGAGGGGAGAGAGCGGATAATAACGTTGCTTGATTGGTTTGCTGTTACCTGTATCTATGACATGGTGCACAAGAGAGGTACGGCCTAAGCCTACCCTGTCGGTGTTGATCGTATCGAACTTTTTAATAATGCTATTAATAATCCGCTTCTGATCAACGGTTAAATTGTCGTAATCCTCTAGGCCATGGTTGAGAGCCAATGACTCCACAGGATTACAATCATCAAAGTGGGAGAGATTGATATTTTGAGAGATCAATCTGTTCCCTAATTGAAACTGTTGCCAGAAGTCCACACCGAATATCATGGCAGTAGTGATTTCTGGGACAACATAAAACTTAATAACTCTGACAACAGAGTTATATACTATAGGAAGAAAAATACAGCCTAAACAATGCAGATATGATCCGTCTGCTGTTGTTAGACTAAAGTTAGGGCTTATTCTTTCCAGATCAAACCCTAATTCAAGAAAAACGCGGTGTGCACCCTTACCTAACACAGAGCAGGCTGCACGCGAATCAAGTAAGCCCAAAACATTTAAGTTCAGGATCCTTACTACTACTACTAAATACGGTCTAATATCGTTATCCCGTTTATTATTATTAAACAGGACCTTATCAGAGCAATTCTCAGACAGAGAAGAACGCTCGTTGTCACATGGAAAGCTCTTAACAAGGCCCCGACCTACCCGTGTTTTTGGCTTGACATTGCACTGGGAACACTCCGGTGCTCGGACACCTTTTTGTCCACACCGGAAACACACCACCTCTCTTGACTGTGGACAGCCGTAAGTAGTGTGGCTGCCCTCACCACATCGGAAGCACTTGTCATCGCTCGAGGTGGACGGACGGGACACACCAGATATCTGTTGAGAAGTTTTATGTGGTGGTTTATTTTTAACTTGGTGTAAATCCGCAGTTAGAATAAGCTTTTCCAATGACGGTTCATGAAATGCCTCAGCTCTAGCACGAGCAAGCTCTAGGCGCCTTCCTAAACGCCTCAGATCTAAAATAGACTTTACGTCATGAAGGGCCAATTCCTTCATGTAATCAGGTCTGATGTTGTGCATCAGAATGTCCATTTGTTCTTCACTAGGCATCTTGTACGAGAGTCTAGAGAACATGGCCTGCATTGTAGAAATGAAATTACCCAATGTTTCAGATCGGGCCTGTGTACGCTGTTTGATTTCATTGCGGAGGCGGTAATCATAGTCAGGAAGATCGAAGTTCTCTCTCAGCTCCTCCAACATGACCTCATAAGAGGTGAAATCCTCCTTGTTGGTGCGAAACCAAGACAAGGCAGGACCTTCCAACAGGTCAGAGAAAGCTGTGAGGATTTTCTCCTTGGTGACTTCCCGAGCACACCTAAGCTCCTCAAGTCTTTCGATGAAGACACGTACGCAAGAAGTGCCATCAAATTTTAAGTTAAATGAATTTAAATTAACAGGCTTATCCCTCCATACTACAGTTGGAAGTGAGTCAGAAGTGGCAGCGTTAGGTCGCGTCGAACGGTCCCCCCTTGACACAGGTGAGGTGTAATTTATCTGGTCAGTATGTGTAGGAAGCATCTCCCTCTCCGATCCATCAGAGTCAGAGTCGGTAGTAGCCTCTGACACAGACAACATTTTAACTAACCGGGCACGGATACCCACTAGTTCTGGACAGTCAAAACCACACCTTGCTAACCTAGCGAGAAGATAATTAGCCCTCAAGGAAACTCTTAGGCGGCTAGTCTTATTAGAAACGAAATCACCTGAAGAAAGGACTCCTTCCAGTTCCAGGACCTTCGGCTCGCAGAAAGACAGCTCAGAAGCAGCAGAAGCAGCAGAAGCAGGGACGAAAGTGCTGGCTTTAATGCTGCCACGCCGGATAAGCCGCAACGCAGTGCGCAGCTCACTCCTCAAACTGACCACCGTGTCATCGGGATTCGCTGAAACACCTATGGCAGACAACTCGTTAATAAGTTCATCCTTCTTTAGATAATTAATACATTTAATCAGCTGGGCCATGATGTTAAAATTCAAAAATAAATTTGTTGACAATTAAAAAAATTTATATATAAAGCACTAAGTTCTTCTTAGTGAGAAAGTAAAAGATTCAGTCCTACAAAACGATTAGGCTGAATGTTATAAAAATAATGTGTTACTTTCTTAACACAATGTTTTAAAATTCAAAATTAAAATTAATGACAAGTTAACAAAGTTAAAACAAAGCACTAAGTTCTTCTTAGTGAAAAAATTAAAAGATTCAGTCTTACAGTAAGATCTAGCTGAATTGTATAAAAATAATGTGTTATTATATTAACACAATAACAAAAAATTATTCTCAAATGTTACCTTTAATTTCAAGTTTACAATTATTCTAAGCAGTTTTTCCTAATTTGTGGGGTAACAAAAGAAAACTTTTTTTTTTCTTTTAATCCCCTTTCAAACTCTAAGTTAATTATAAATTTACTTCTAATACATTAATTATGTTTGCTTCATGTTTCCACAACTATAAAGTAGTTGCTAACAATCCACATTCAATGAACAAAAAATTCAAGTTTTCTTTACTATAGATAAAAGTATACCCTACTTTTATTTATGCAAAGTGTCCTAGATTGAAATTTAAATTACACTATTAAATACACAATTTAAATACACTAAAAGGTTAAATTATTATGTTAAAATTACAAACAAGTTAAAGGGAAGCACAATATCCCTTTAATTATATTATGCAAACCCACTTATAGAAATAAAATAAAGTTAATCTCACATTTATTTACTTAAGTTGTAAGTAGGTAGGAATATAAAAAGTAAAAATAAAGTTATTCAAGGAAAACCTGAACAAAATACAAGTTATATGTATGTGCTGATCCCTTAGGGAACACACACATGAACTGTGAAACAACAGGAAAAGAAAAAAAGAAAAAAATGTTCTTGCCAAAATAAATTCAAAAAGACTTACCAAAATTTGTGCAGTTAAAATTTTGATTTAATTTTGAATTTTGTTCAATGCTTTTCCAACACCGCAGAGATGGTATTTATGTGCTGAAAAATGCAATGAAATAATTATTACATGTGAACTGCACTTCACAAAACCAATTAACGTCCTGGGTAGTCTCGGACGGATAGTAAGCGTCTCATCCAAAGTCCTCCCGGGAACTACACTCAGCACACCCTCAAGGTTCGAAAAGTTAGCCCCACGTTGGGCGCCAATTTGTAACCCCTGAACTTGTCAGGTGGAAACTCACCGGCTTCGACTCAGGGTAGAAGATGATACCTCAGGGCGCCGTAAGAATTTAGATAAAATTTTATGGTGAGGGTGCGGAGGGTCCAAGGAAGACTTCAAAAAGACAACTTACAATTTAAATAAACTTTTATTCCAATTCCTGCTATCTTTACATATGAATTTAAAGTAATTTAATTAATTTAATATATGGACAAAAAAACTTAAGAGGTAGTCTTAAAAATAAAAATAAAATTATACAGTCTTTTCTTTCACTCTTTAAGCCTGTAGACTGGTCTGCACCGGATAGCCACCCTCTGGTCACCTCTCTGACTCACAGTAGTCAGCCGTAGACTCTCTCCAGCTCAAGGTAGCTTACAGAGACGTCCACCAGTGATCCAACTTGTGGGTGCTAGGTAAAAAAAGTAATAATTAATTTCCATATATATAATATGAACTTCCCTCAAGGTAGGGCAGATAGGTCTTGAGGAGTGAGCCGTGAGCTGCCAATCGTCAACCGTACTCAGCACAAATCTTGAACCACAAGACAGGCAAGATGTAGGATTCTTTCTGCGGTAATCTAACGACCCTATAAACAAAATTAAATAGCCTGAGAACATATTCTACATACAATAAGATAATAAGGAAAAACCTTTTTGAGGTTAACTTACCACAGACAGTGGGACTTGAACACTCACAAACACTACCAACAAGAATATTAATGTACACTGTAAGCAAAGCTTCCTCAGAGTTAACGAGAGAAGGTTTTAAGAAATAAAAAGAAATATGCCACGCAGCCTGCTATATAGACATTTGATCGAACAATCTAGATGATTCCCCTACTACATTTCGGGATGTGAGAACAGGACGTACAACTTCCATACTCCTTGCTTATTTGAGATCAAATTTAAGAAGTAATGAGAATCGTATGATACACATATGATAATGTCTCATTATTTCTAAGCGTCATAATGTCAACTACATATCCTTCATAAAATACGCCCCCTAGTGCCACCTAGGTGTACCAACAGCCCGATACTTCGATCGTGCACATCATTCAATTGTAGTTCTAACTACAATGAACGAGAGGGCGCTGAAACAAAATTTGTTAAACATTGAATACTAAAAAAAACGATGTTACAAGGTATAGGCAATTTATGAAGAACCAGTTTATTTTACGCTTTTAAGTGTTTTCTTGGCAGAGAGTTTTCGTTGGATGTTTTTTGGAAGTCGGTTTTTTTTTTTTATAAAAAGTTTTTATTTTTCAGTTTTTAGTGCAAACAATCGTAGGTAAGTAGTAAGTTGAACTATTTCATCAAATTTTATCATCAAGAATACAAATGAAGGTCTAAACGTACGTGTAATATTGAAATCATCCTCTAATTCCTAACTGTTGAAGAGTTTAACCTTCTATCATCAGTTCACCTAAATAACTTGAAAGTATACGACTGAAGGTCTTTAGATACGTATGAAATTGAAAGAATTATCCTCCAACTCCTAACCGTTGAGGAGTTGTACCTTCCACCTTCCATCATCAGCTTACCTAAATAATTTGAAAGAATGCGACTAAAGGTAACATATGTACATCTGATATTTAAAGATTTATCCTCCAACTCCTAACCGTTAAGGAGTTGTACCTTACATCATCAGCTCATCATCATAAAATGATGACTACCAGACGCAAATACGGGTGTAACTTCAGAAAATATACGAAAAACATAGTATGTGCCTATAAAAAATGAGAGTTTCCCTCGATTTCCCTGGGATCCCATCATCAGATCCTGATATGCTGGCAATGGGACCACCTCGGAAGCATACCCTTTCGAATACAAAAAAATTCAAATGAACATTTTCAATTTCCAACAATTTCCACAACTGACGGAGTAATCGGGTAACATACATAAAAAATCCTTTTTGGAAGTCGGTTAAAAAGATTTGCTACCTTTAAAATATTGAAATAATAACTTAAAATAATAACTTTTTTAATTAGTCAAAGGAAGCGCGGATTTAATCTAATAAAACTACAGTTAGATTAAGCTCATTAGTTCAAACAAATTGAGTTTCATTATATTTTTAATGAATAAGTTATCCAACTCAAATTTTAAAATTGTTTTGTAGAGTCTGTGCTCATTTACAAATATTAAACTTTGCCAAAGCACCATGGGTAAACAATTTTCTGGTGAAACTATCCTAAATCAAGTTACTTTAAATACAGATTGAATTTTAGGGTTCCGTGCCCAAAGGGTAAAACGGGACCTTATTACTAATACTTCGTTGTCCGTCTGTCTGTCTGTATGTCCATCTGTCACCAGGCTGTATCTTATGAACCGTGACAGTTATACAGCTGAAATTTATATAACAAAAAACACTTAAAACAGAATAAATAAACATAAATAAATATCATTTAAGGGGGCTCCCATACAACAAACGTGCTTTTTTTTCGTTTTTGTTTGATATTGATAACGGTACGGAACCCTTCGTGCGCGAGTCCGACTCACACTTGGCCGGTTTTTTGTTTAAATCACATAGTTATTTTTGATTTTATGTATGTACATATTTAGATGTCCTATGTTAATGAAATCATTATTTTTAGCAACGCACTTTTATTGTCATAAACTACACTGTCAACTAAATAACCGATCAACGTCCAAGAGATTTTAAACCTATGAAGTCACAATATAAGTTAATTTTTGTATGACCCTATCCACACTTTCAGGAGTAACAAGTTCTCATTTGGTCTTTTATTTTTATTTATTTACTTTTTTTCAGAATATCATTATAGTTTATGTACATACATAATTAAATAACAGTTTTTTTTTTTGAGAATAATTAAATATGTTTGCTTATTTTGGTATAATAAATACGACTGGTTGATGTGGCAACAACATAAATAATAATAATTTGTATTTCGAGCTTGTATTATGGGTACTAGACAACTGATATAAATACATATAATTATACTTTTTTGTTTTAAATATATACATATTACACATAGAAAACACCTAAACTCTGAAACAAATATTTGCAGATCATAAAAACATTTAGTACGACCCGGGAATCGAACCCGAGACCTCAAGCACAGCCGTCACATACGCCACCACTGCGCCACTGAGGCAGTCAACATTTATAATTATCCTGCCTATGTTGAAAGGGTTTTCTTCAGATACCTATCTATAGCAACTGTATATAATTTTAAATGGTAAAGTAGTCCATCCCAGGGGCTAGGCCCACCCTTAATTACTTATTTGACCCGGGGACGGTGGCTTAGAGACGACATGACAAATCTCCTTTCAATTATCTTCTTAATGAATGGTCCTGCTTGTATGTTGAAATTGGATTTCATTGTAATTGTGATTGATGTGAGTGATAGTGTATTGTTATTATTGAATAAGATTGGGCAAGGCTTTGTGTGTGAGGTCGTTGGGTGATGATAGATATGTGTAATTATTCCTATTGAGTTTGGAGGCAAATATTGCCATCTATAGAAATAAATAAAATAAAAGTGTCTGTTTTTAATTTAAAATTTAAAGCTTTCCACTAAATGCATCTAAAGTATATACGGTACTTAACTTTTAATTATTTTACTTTCTGTCTGTACGTCTGTCTGTTTGTTCCGGCTACGCTCTGTAATAGCTGGACCGATTTTGACGGGACTTTCACTCTCAGATGATATAAGGAGTAACTTAGGCTACTTTTCTTTAGACTAGCTTTGCCCTACTGCATTACCCGCGGCTGTTGTGTTAAATGTATTACAACAACAGCAAGTAACAACGCGGAGCTCAGCTAAAACAAATAAATAATAAAACAAAGCATAAAACGAGTGTATTGGTTAGTGATCTCAACTGTAGTGTCATAGGTCGTTGGTTCTATACTTTTCAATGTTGGTTTTAGATTCTTAAAATCTGCATTTTGTTTGTTGCTTAATTACTTTTATTTGTTTCATTTTATTGAGCAAATGGGCCTGATTCAATTGGAGTGAAGACTGAAGTCAGAAGATTTAAGTTAACCGATCCTTTCGTTGCCTTTCACGAAGTGCTTGAGAACACCGGAGAATCCCCAATTTCTTGGGTTAAAAAAAATAACGCACTTGGAGCTCTCGAGTTGCAAGGGTTTTTTATAGGATAGGGGGCAAACGAGCAGACGTATCACCTGATGTTAAACGATTACCGCCGTACATAGACACCCAAAACACCAGAGGCGGCACAAGTGCGTTGCCGGCTTTTTAAGGAGTGCGCTCTTTTCTTGAAGGTTTGAAGGTCGTATTGGTCCGGGAATACTGGGTCCATGGGCGATGGTAGTCGCTTACCATCAGATCATCCATTTACTTGTTTGACTATAAATAAATACTTGTACGTTTAGCTACCTCAAGTTCATACAGCCTGAATTATACTTACGTTTTGTACGCAAGACTAAATTACTATTGAATTTTTCAGTAGTTCAAATAGCAATATATTCGAAAGCCCTATTTTATTATTAACAACGATTGATTGAAGAGCTAACAATCCAATGGTAAACAGGTTACTTGATTACTCGGTTACTTTTAAGGTTTGCACTGACTGTATTGGTTCAATTTGTAAATGTAAAAATATTGCTGTTTTTATAAATTTACAGGTAATATATCTCAGTCCATTTTTATAAACGCTATACGAGAATTATTTTTTCTTACTAGCATTTATTATTTCCAAGATTAATTGGGTTCGGCTACTAGTTCAACTGGTTTTACCTGAATATCAGTTTCTCCACGGAGCGACTGGTATCTGACCACCGCAACCATGGGGGTGAACTGAATTCGAAGGTTGAACTAGTTGTCAGTATATTTTAGGGCACTGACTTCCCAATAACGATTGTCATAGGTGTTCATGACAACCGAGACCTCTCCGAAGCACGGGCTGGAAACACCGCAATTTTCCTTACTTGCTTACTTGCTGCTATTACGAATTTCTTGTAAGAAAAACCCAATAGCAGTACAACCTGGGAATCGAACCCAAGACCTCTTGATTTGTATTTACTTACGCTAACCGAGGCACTACAGTACTATATGAGAGTTATAAAGTAGATATGATAATCGTAAGCGGTTGGGACAATATATACATACTGTTTACTAAGTTTATATGGTTTTAAATTATTTTCATAATATGGTTGATCGTGAAATTATTATTATTATTTTTTTACGTAATAGGCGGGCAAACGAGCATACGTATCGCCTGATGGTAAGCGATTACCGCCGCCCATGGACACCTGCAACACCAGAGGCGTCACAAGTGCGTTGCCGGCCTTTGGGGGATGGGGAGGAGGATGAAGGCGGGGGATGGGGGAGATTGGGGAAGGGGTTGGGGTATGGGCCTCCGGTATCCTCACTCACTCGGTGAAACACAGCGCAAGCACTATTTTACACCGGTTTTCTGTGGGGACGTGGTATCACTCCGGTCGAGCCGGCCCATTCATGCCGAAGCGTGGCTCTCCGTGGCAATTATTATTTGAAACAGTAATCTTATACATATATTACATTAATAAACCCGTTGCTTTGGTATCACCATTATTATGATACATTTGACATCGTGTATGGAACGTCTAATGCTGTGTGTCGATTGTTGGTCCCTCAATGACTGTCAGGAAAACCGACCGAAAACAAATCGTTTACGAGGTCACTTGTGCTTTCTGTTCCGTAGAGTCATATCTAGAACATTTGCGCTTCATTGGCCATTTTAGACATAAATAATAAACTGACTTTAAAATATAAATGAATGTATTTGATATTGTTGTAAACGTAAACTCAGACGAGAGTTATGTTATCAAGATTTTTTTTTTCAAATAAAGAAATATTCTGCGAATGGCAATGTGAATTACTTTAATGATACATGTTAGTGCGTAAACACCTTTACAAACTATCTCCGAAGTAATTAGTGCAGGCATAAAAAGGTTCCCCAAAAGCAATTTTCTTGTGAAAGACAGATTAAGCATGGAATTATTTATTTACTAGTCTGGTCTGGCTTAAAGCACTTAGTAGGACCAATTTGTAAAGTAGGTGTGTTTTTGTTACATTTTCTTGCAATCTTCAAGCTGAGTTATATAATATTATGTTCATGATGGCTAATGACAAATTTTGCGTTCTTTTTTATGTATGGGCTTGCTAAAGTGACTCTACTCTGCCTGATGGAAATCATAAGCAGAATCCAAGAGTGATGGTCACCATACTTATTGTGAATGCAGACAATGCAGCAATGTCGCATGGTGGCCTAGTGATGCTTCTGCATCATTGGGCCTCCGGTCTCGCACTCACCTACGAAACAAGACAGCACGCATTCTGTCATTTTACGTTGATCTTCCGTGCGAGGTTAGTACCGCCCCGGTCGAGCCTGCTCAAATCAGCGTGGCTCTACTACCTACTAACTTCTACCAAAAACTGTAACAAAAGTCACCAATTCACCGTTTTTTTTGCAACTCGAAAGCAATGTATCCTAAGTAATTGTGCACTCGTTCCGTTGTCAGATCACTGTAGTACAACAAACCGAACAAAAACGAAATGAATTGTTGTTGAAGCGAGTAGAACAAACGGTGGCCGGCCCGGGATGAATGTCTGCCGCCTCTGAAGTCTAGACGCCTCTTTGTTACTTTGTTTCTATCTAATTCAACTTTTTATAACATCCAAAGTACTTTGACTGAAATTACTCTTTATAAATTGTTATGAAACTATTTAAACATGGATGGGACTTAAACATGGATATTAATTTCCTTTCTAATGTGTAGGTAATATGTTTTTTTAAATTAATTAATATAATTGAAAACAATAGAAATTTTGGAAAGAAACCCAGTGCTGCTTGCCAATCAAATTGATGACAGGCCGTGTTATAAATAATTGCATACCTACTATGATTGAGAATTATCTTTTATCATACTAACTTTTAAACTTTCGCGTTCCATGATAATTATAATATTTATTTTACGGGAATTAACGCGATCACTTATTTCAAGGTATTACATACCTCTGATTGGCCTGACGTTTTGACCAGGTTTTTTCTGGTCACAGGCTGACCACGAGAGTCAGCCTCTCAGACTCTCTCTCACTCTCATGAATCAGAGGTATGTAATACCTTAAATAAATGTTCGCGTTAATTCCCGTAAAATAATTATTATATCTTATATCATGTTTGACTTATATATTGTGATACTTATTTTTCTCTTTTCAGTTCATTACTTTTAAGCACTGGGGCCCTATCTGGTATTTTTATTTCTTGAAGTGGGTTTAAATAAGTTTGGAAATAAATTTAAAACAAATCTTTTATGCATATACATTTCTTTCTGCCATAACCAGCCTGTTAGTCTAGTGGAAAGTGACACTAACTGCTGAACAGAGGTCATGGTACGATAGTCCTGCCAGGGAAAATGATAGCGTGATGAGCACACGCATTTTTTTTTGGCTGGGTGTAATTTATCTATGGTATGTTTTGTATTTAGAAATACACACATCAAAAGTGTCTAGGGATCAACATATGTGTCTAGGGATCAACATATATTTTTGCAATAACTTTTCTCCTGATTGATATTAATTAAAATTTTCTTTAAGGATTCATCAAATAAAGTGTTTTCGTTTGTCACAGTAACGATAAACCAAGTCACCTTTGCATTAATAAAGAAATTTGCCATTTTCCTAATAAAGGGATTTTTGACATTTGAACCACTAACATTAAAGTTCGAAAAAAAGACTGAAATAACAGTTTTCTTTAAAATTTTATTAGGTAACTTAAACAGTTAATAATCCGTGTTTCTACCGCGAACACTAACAATACAAGAATCGGTTTGGCATACTCAAAATGAGTTCATCCAAATCACGCTGTGGAATGGCCGCCCATGTTCGTTGCAACAACAAAAAAAGGTCTTCTTGCGACTGGATACCCTCCATATTCGGCAGAGCTCTTCTCTGTAGCATATCCCATGCATGCTCAATCGGGTTCAAGTCTGGCGACTGAGCAGGCCAGGGCCAAAGCCACATCTCAATCTCAAGAAATCCGCATAAAAATGCTTGATCCCTAGACACTTTTGATGTGTGTATATACGTTTGTCAGTAGTATGTTTATAAGCAGTCAGGCACAGGCCGTGAGATGTGAGATTGTTTTAAAAACTTGTTTATTTAGCATTAGAATATCATTCGATATAAATAATTTTAATAGTAAAATTTGAATTGTTAAGAACCTGCAAAAAAAAGTATGCAATAGTCTCGATGAATATGAGGAAAGATAGTCAGCTTCGATGCTTTTAGAATCTGAATCATATTTCCTTAAACAAAGGTAGTAGAGCCACGCTGATTTCAGCACGAACGGGCCGGCTCGACCGGGGCGGTACTACCCTCGCACAGAAAATCAACGTAAAATGACAGCGTTCGTGTTGTCGTGTTTCGTTGGACCGGAGGCCCAAATAGTCTGGTCAACAAGTTCCATACTAGACTAGACATACTAGACTAAAAGATGCAGAAGCATCGCTAGGCCGCCATGGTGTGGGTCGCCATGCTGCATTGTCTGCATCCGCAATGTGTATGGTGACCACCACACTAGGATTCTGCTTATGCTTTCCATCAGGCAGAGTAGAGTCATTTTGGAGGGCCAAACATTAAAAAAAACTATTTATGAAAGGGATACATGGATATTGCGACAACTTGAGCTTATACCGACATTGAATGCTTCCTGGAATCTGCTAAGATGAACCTCCAGATTGTCTTAAATAATATTTTTGAGTTTAGAAAATAGTCATAAATATAATGTTGTCTGTCTGAAAAAAGTCTAAATTTCAAATAAGTCTTTTGATATTTTTGACCCCGCGGCTTAATCTTTACTTTTGTTTCCCAAATTGCTCTACACGTACCGATTACCATTCAAATAACCCAAAAGAGACATTAATACCACGAACAAACGACTTTTTTTTTAAGAAAGCAATGTTATGTAACACATTTTGTTGATAAATTATGTCGCGGGTACACCCACTTCATTCAATTTCCCAAATAAATAGCTTGTGCCAGTGGCATCGGGGGAATTATTTATTTACCTACCTCTTTTTTGGCTTTTGCTCAATATTACGCTCTCAACACCTCAATTTATTCATGAGTTCACATATTTTTAAGAAATGCCATTACGCACTTCGGTAGACGTTGGCGGACTATATCATAAAGTTTTGTGTGGCGTAATCATTCGAAGGAAGTAAAATAATTTTGCGTAGCGAAAGGTAATAAATTAAGATACATATTTAGCGATCACAGTGGAAATATAGTATTGTATTGATACTCCATTTAGGCGAATAGCTACAACGAGGGAATGAAAAGGGGAGCTGTATTGATTTAAACTACCAGCATTATTGATACTCTCGATTATCGGTAATAAGTATTTAATTAAATAGTGGTACAAAAGTAATAATAAACTGCCATGGTATGTTTTAAGATATTTTTTCGCCATGACTTAGGTAGTAAGTTAGTTTTAGTAAGTAAGTTTCTGATATTGTTTTACACTTGAGTCGTTATCGCGGATGAAATTAATTATACGAATATCATTACAATTGACAACTTTCTACTATTGAAACTCGTTTTTATTGGTCTTATTGATAATTTTTCATAAATTATTAAACAATTTATTCTTATATTCACTATTTTTCTAACACAAAATATAAATGACAAATTATTCGTCCTTTTCTCTTATTATAAGACTCATTATAACTGACATCTAAGAAAAATCTAAATTGACATTTGATATTTAATTTTGCCTTTAATGGACTGAATAGAAAACAAAAATAAATTCTTTCACAAATATATACTTGAAAATTATTTAGAATACGGATAAAATCTATAACACAATTTAGTAGAAATCTAAAGATTTGATATTGAAATGTTTCTTACATTGACTAGAAGTAATTATGTAAATACCAGACTGTCTTTACTGAGTGAACTAATTAATTCAGATATTTTAAGTACTCTATTAATCTTAACAAACTACTGAATCTTATAAACAATGTTTTACAAATCAATTAGGTATTGCTTTATGGAGCGGAACAAGAATTGCTGCTAAATGACTGTTCCATAGATTGATTGCGCTATCTGACTATATTGATCACCTATGACATATGGTGAGACAGTAATATAGCTCTATCCACCACTACAGCTACAAATAAAGGGTGATTTTTAGCAGTATAATATTATATAAGGAGTTATAGATATATGAGTAGATGTTAATTTGTGTTAGCTAATATTGAACTCCTGCCGTAATGAGAATTATTATCGCGTTTGTTAATTAAGAAAGACATCGTCTATTATGCTGATCTAACTTTTAGAATGTTGACTCAAATTCATTGACTTTTAATTGATAGTAGTATTTTATTTGAAACCCATGTTCAAATAGTTTCATTTATTTTATTTCAATGTTCGTGGGCATACCGTCAATCAAATTTTTAAAGTCCTGATTAAAATTAATACTCATTGGTAGTACGTAAATCTATGACAATAATTATAAAAGCTGAAGAGCTTGTATGGTTGAATGCGTTAATCTCAGGAAGTAGTGGACGATTTGAAAAATTATTCCAGTGTTAGATAGCCTATTTATCAAGGAATGCTATCTTGTCATTCTATGATCAAAAGGAGCTAAGTGTCTATAAAAGTTTTTCGAAAACGGGGGAAAAACTTCCTTTTGAGAGCTTCCATTGCGTGCGCTAAACTAAAAAACGTTAGGTATAGCTCACTATAACCTTTTTTTATGGTAAATAAATTGGTTCACGCTGTTATAACATTGATGTTCTCCTACGCAGGAGATACTATAGTGCACAAGTGTGTGCTCAAACACCGGTGCACTCTCTGTTCCGTCACTCTCATAATCCGATTAACCGACACGATCGAGGAGAGATCAGGCGCAGGACCAACAGCTTTACGTGTTCTCCGAGGTACGGGGGTTCAGACACCAACTTCCAAACTCCGAACTGTTATTAAGTATTTCTTACAACATTACGCTACAAGCAATAGGAGACGTAGACGAGGGTGGGTCAGCTAGCTTACATACATAATATCATATATATATATACTGATAACTAGTTCAATATATTATTAAGTTATTATTGAACAAAACAGAAAGTTAAAAATCCTAATGAAGTATCAACCCAGCTGTAGCTTACAAAACAAAAACACCCAATAACTAATAAGCCTTTGCTGTTTTTTTAAATATTATTAGATTGAAATAAAATAATTTGTATTTTACAATGAAAGTTTCAGTTATCTTAAAAATAACTTAGTTGTACACAACGATAGTATCTAATAACTTAAATGCGATTTTGAACTTTAACAGTTTTGAACAAGTTTTTTTTTTGTGTTCTCATTCAATAACGTGTTGCTATTTACCTGAGCATGTAGGGCTGGTAATTGTTGTAAATATTAATTAAATAAATTGGTTATAAGGACTCCATTGGGATGTGTATGCTATCACTTACTGTAATAACGTGTTGAAGCAAAAGTCATACTTCATTAGATTTTATTCCGTGTTTGTTATTTTACTAAAACAAATCTTGTATAAAAGACAGATTTGAAATTTTTCGTAATGATTTTAGTTATTTTCTGAATTATAAATAAAATAGTAATAATTTTAAGTATCTTATCTTATGCTTTATTTATCTACTTTAAACAAAGTGATTCAACAAACATGCAAAAAAAGGAAAAAAAAAACCTGCCTACGGAAAAACTTTATGTAAAATTGTTAAAGCGTATGTCATCCGCGCTATTATTATGAATCTATTGACAACTCATTCATCAAAATCATTTCATTAGTTTGCAGGTAGTAGGTTTCGGCGCATACAAACATTTCTACATAGATTGCCAAATTTATTATCGTTCCAATGTCTTCGCCGTAGTCATGTAAAAATTGGCAATAAAGACAAACTGTTAATACGATTTTAACTCTCCAGTGTAAAATAAGCCTTATTAAATGCCAACTTTATCACAAGATTATAAAACACAAGTTCAAAATTATAGTGTTTTCACTAAAAACCAAATGTACTTGCTTTTATTCTTTTCGCAAGCGGCTAATTGCCCATTTGCGGGCATTCGGGCGTGCTTCGCGAAAAACAGAGAAAGTCAGTCGCCATTTTAATTCAATTCTTTCGAACAAAGCTGCTGTTGCATTTTCCGTTGTTCTCTCTACATTTTGTTGTCGAAAAGTGCAAACGTCTATGAAACAAAAATGGTACAAAAATATCTTAATTTCCAATCCCTTTAGAGCGTCAGATGGCTCGAAGATAACTCAGAACGAGGTTAAAAAGAAACATTGGGTTAAATTAAACCCTTTCAACACGAACCTTGTTTGTACTATAACAGGGTTGCATTATAAAGATTAAGTACACGGTAAATGCAAAGAGGTAAATATAAACGTTTAAAGTTTGTTTAAGTACTTTTTGCAGCTAAGAAAGCTGAGATACCCTCAAGTCGTTCGGTGTTTACTAACATAATGAATAAAGTGAATTCTGGCCTAAGTGGGTTTTAAAGAGTATGAGTGAGTTGCCAGAATATTGAGTGGTACTAACAGAAACAGAAGTCGTTGGCGCAGTGGAAGCGTATGCGACTGCTGTGCTTGAGGTCTCGGGTTCGATTCCCGGGTCGGACCAAATGTTTGTATGATCTGCAAATGTTTGTTTCGGAGTTTGGGTGTTTTCAATGTATAATATGTAAGTATTTACAAAAAAAGCATGTCTGTATTTATATCAGTTGCCTAGTAGGTACTCATAATACAAGCTCTAATTAGCTTGGAACTCGATGGTGTTGTGAGTTAGGTCCAAAAAAATTTTTACAATGTATAACAAATTTTATTTCTTTAATATAGTTTGATATTTGTCGTTAAAACTTCCAAAAGTTAAAGATTGTCACATTCTTACACCTTACTATGGTTCATTCCATAACCGTGTTGCGTTCTGATACGGTGAGGAATTATCAAGTAGCTTTGTAATCCAAGGGACAATGATGTAACAATCTTAATTCGAGATTAATAAATAAATTAATGTGAAAATTTAAATTATATTTTGATAAACATAATGAAGTAGGAAATTTTGTTTTCACTACTTAACAATGTAACCTTCATTATTTGTCTAAACTTGGTAACTGTCAAACGCCCTCCAAAACTTGTCAAGATTCTTTACCCAACTTTGTCGGAAAGCAATCTGGTCGGCAACTGTCGTTAGAATTCAACCCGAGTCCAATACTATTCCGTTATTAATTAAAGATGGTGGAAAGTTCGTAGATTCCTCACACAATTCGGCCCACCCTGGTTTGTGCTTGCCCGGAATGTAATTGGAATTGTTCCGGTCCGTAGGTCAGAATGTGGCCAATTTAAGATTGGGATAAGGACAACGTCGGCGTTGGCCAGTTCAACTGTTCAAGTAACTTGGAACATGTTTGCAAGTTTAAAAATTAATTTGTGTTAGATTCTGTTTTGTTTTGACAGGGGAAGTCTGGTTCTGAGTGCTCACGCGAAATTCAAATTATCAAAATTTCACACATTTTTAAAAACTCTTCAAGTACATTTTTGTAATTATTTTAAAGCATATGTATAGGTAGATATTTTAATATTTAATGTTTTGAAAACGATAAGATATTATGCGAACACCATTTTCATCATTTTCTTAGCCGTTATTGTTCCCAAGGTTCGGTTAATGTTAACCGGTTTAGGTAAACATCAGTTTACCTACGGAACGACTGGCATCGGAGTCAGTTTGCCCTCCGGTACCCTGAGGGCAAACTGACTTCAAAGGTTAATAATTTGAAGTTTAAAGGGTAACAGACTGGCTCGACCAGGGCTGTACTATCCTCGAACGACAGCTTTAGTGCTGTCGTGTTTCGTAGGTGAGTAAGAGACCGGAGGCCTGATGATGCAGAAGCATCACTGGGTCGCCATAGTGTGTGTCACCATGCTGCATTGTTGCATTGTTTGCATTTGCAATGAGTATGGTGATCACCACTCTTGGATTCTGCTTACGCTTTCCACCAGGCAGAGTATATATATACTTAAAAAAAAAAAACTATCTGTCGGTATCTTTAGTACTGTACAAAATTATATAAAAAAGTTTAAAGAATAAACGTATCTGTTAATATTATTCTAAAGTTATGTGTAAATCTGTGCTTGAGGTCTCGGGTTCGATTCCCGGGTCAGACCAAATGTGTGTATGATCTGCAAATGTTTGTTTCGGAGTTTGGGTGCTTTCTATGTGTAGTATGTATATATTTACAAGAAAAAATGGTATTACTATTGTTATTTTTTTTTATTAATGATGAATTATTTTATGATAAGTGTATAATGGCGTTGAAAGTCAATTGATCATTGAATTAGGAATAGACATTGTAAACAATTACTATTATTGAAACTATGCACAGCAAGTCAAATAGCGATCCTATGTATGATTATTTTCTTATTGTAATTTAAATTTTGGGAATAAATGGCTTTATTATTATATTATTATTATGTGTAAATCGTTAAGATTTGTTACTTTCAGACATCTAGGATTCGATTCCCGGGCGAGCCAAAGAGTGTTATTGAGTTTTTCTAATTATAGTTTTTTTAAATCACAGCCCGGAGTTTGGATATTGCCCTTAACACCCGTGCCTCTGAGAGCACGTACAACCTTCTTACCTGCGGCTTGTCTCTCCCCGGGCGCGTCAGATAGCGAGTGAGTGAGCGAGTGAGGGAACATAGATTGAACCTGTGCAGATGCACACACTTATGCAATGTAATGTCTCCTGCATAGTTGACTGATGTCCGTTGAAATTAGCCGGCGTGGCTGAAAACAGCCAGGAGTACATCATCAAAGGGTTTAAATATTCTTCAGGACATTGTTACTAGATTCAGATACGATTCAGGTAACAAAATGCTGGTATTTTTCTACAAGACCTACATTTTGACTATTAAGTTACTCTAGTTAGCTGTAAGCTCTGAAAAAGTTTTCGTACTAAAACACTGGCCGGTTGTTACAAAGTTGTTTAACAACTATTTTAAAGAAAATACAATAGATGTTCGTATTTTTCACTTCAACATGTTTTCCGCTCAAAATTACTTTGAGAATTCACTTTGGATTCCACAACTTTTATCGTCAAAAGAAACATTGTTTGTTTCCATATATTTTTATGTAGGTTTTTTAACCCCCGACCAAAAAGAGGGGTGTTATAAGTTTCACGTGTCTGTCTGTCTGTCTGTCTGTGGCACCGTAGCTCCCGAACGGATGAAGCGATTTCAATTTAGTTTTTTTTGTATGAAAGATGAGTTACGTGCGAGTGTTCTTAGACGTTTTCCATGAAAATCGGTTGAGCCGTTTAAAAGTTATGGGGGTGAAAGTGGGGAAGAGTTACCGATTGTCTGCAAAAATATCATCGAGTGGGGTCTCAAATGAAAGCGTAAAACGTATTTTTTACTTTTTAAAGGAAACTCAGGTTATTATGTCGGCTTTTTTTTTTAATTTTGAGAATTTATACAATTATTGAGAGTGCGTTTTGCTGTGGAAATATTTTTAACTTAGTGCTCTTAGTAGCAAAATTAAAGGAAACACTTAATTAGCTTATAAAGCGCTATGAGTTTTGTAAAAAGGTAATTAGTTATTTTTTCTAAAGACTCTTTATGTTGCACAGCTCATGTGACATACTTAAAGGGATAGGATAATACTTCAAAAAAAGATTCCATAGAGCATGTCAGCATTGACGTACTAAGTCGATGTATCAATTTCTTATTAATATGTAAAACTCTTCAATAAACACAATCAGTTAATATTCAGCAGCTTAATATATATTTTTAGAGAAAAAAAATACAAAGAAAAAAGTGTGTTACAGCTCCGACATAGGACTGGAATTTACCTCACAAGTGCTTTTGTACGTTAACACATAAGTGCTTTGATTTTCACGGCACTTACTTCATTTTGGTCGCAAGAAAACTATCTCTAATAATAAGCGTTCTAGCGCTGTTTTTTTAAATAGTTTGTTAGACGCCATATAATGACATAGCGCTGTAGCGTAACACCTCACTTTTAACGCTTGACTTTACTCTTCATAAAATTAAAATTACCAATAAACATGCATCTGAAACGTTCCTTTCCAATTTTATAAATTTATCTTGACGGTAAATGTTAAGAGATAATTCCATTATCTTTAGAATGCTCTAAAGCATCACTGTTACGCATCACATGAGAATACGGGGAAAACACTGAGTGACATAGAGGTAAATGAACTTAGCATTACACTAATAGGATCAGCAACTCTATCGGAAAGGCACTCCCAGAAAAATGTCATTAAGGTTTTAAATGATTACGTTCTTTAAAAACGAATGCTATTGTTTTATATTAAATGTAAATACCATTGTTTGAAATGAAATGTATACTAAAATCCTGGACATTAAATAGTATGTAGATAGTGTTTGGTATTACTTTGAAATAGCTGTCAGAAGGTTAAAAACTATATACGACGAGCTGATCCGGCAAAAGCTGTTTGGCCATAAAAAAGCGGCCAAGTGCGAGTCGGACTCGCCCATGAAGGGTTCCGCGGCAGCAAGTAACATAATATAATTTTTATTTTATTTTGATATTTGTGTTGATTGAATGAAAGGTAAATTGCAGTTTACGATTTATGACGTATTAAAAAAAAAAACTACTTACTAGATTTCGTTCAAACCAATTTTCGTTGGAAGTTTACATGGTAATGTACATCATATATTTTTTTTAGATTTATCATTCTCTTATTTTAGAAGTTAAAGGGGGGGGGGGGGACACTCATTTTACCACTTTGGAAGTGTCTCTCGCGCAACCTATTCAGTTTAGAAAAAAATGAAATTAGAAACCTCAATATCATTTTCGAAGACCTATCCATAGATACCCCGCACGTATTGGTTTGATGAAAAAAATTTTTTTGAGTTTCAGTTCTTAGTATGGGGAGCCCCAAAATTTATTGTTTTTTTTATATTTTTGTGTAAAAATCTTAAAGCGGTTCACAGAATACATCTACTTACCAAGTTTCAACATTATAGGTCTAATAGTTTCGGAAAAAAGTGGCTGTGACATACGGACGGACAGACAGACAGACAGACATGACGAATCTATAAGGGTTCCGTTTTTTGCCTTTGGCACGGAACCCTAAAAATAGGGTATAAAAAATAGATGTTGGTCGATTCTCAGACCTACCCGATATGCACACCAAATTTCATAAAAGTCGGTCCAGCCGTTTCAGAGGAGTATGGTAACTAACATTGTGACACGAGAATTTTATATATAAGAATAATTTTTTGTTCGAAAGTTAGTTTTTTGAGTTTATAGCATTATAACGTCGTGTAAACATTGGAAAATAAAAAAGATTTTCAAACATCATTCAAATAAAGAATGACTTAATTTACCAAAACTTCAATTTAATATTATGTCTACTCAGTCGTACACCTTATGGATGTAATTTCAATTAGACCGCGAGCAATAATCTGATCCACTAAATGTTAACCGCTCGTTAAGCTGAAGTATGACTGATATCAATCGACAGAAGTCAAAACTGATACCGATATAGCAAACCCATGCGGAGAATGCCTAATCTTTAATCACCACTGACAAAATCACAGAAAAGGAATCCAATATTCAGCCACATTGATCACCATCCATAACTTTTTATTAATACCAGGTAATGTTATCAAAGACATGAAACATCGCTTTCAACGTACATCGGAAACATTCTACATCACATTTACTATATCTTCATAGCATTGGAATGTGACGGATATCAATAAAGATATGAGAAGGGTCGGGCCCCAGACCACTTATGTTACTCAATTGTTATTGGCGCAAAAATTGCTATTCAAAAGAATATCGAGTTGTCTGTTTTTTTCTGTAAGGTTAAAATTTACATACAGCGTACCGGTAAGGTAAGTACCACAGTATTAACAGTAACAGAGGATCAAGGCGTTAATTTTATTCTTTTTATTTTCATAAGTAATGACCAATTTATATATTCCTTATCCCATTCCCACTCTTTTCCTTGCATCAATTGACCTTCTTGTTACTCCACCTAGAACATTCCCAGGGTGACCGACTATTTTAACGTATCGGCTGCTCTTGTTGATAATGTCTTCTCGGTATCTAAATTTCTGTAATTAATATCTTCTAAGTAGTTTTTATTTAAAAAACTTATATCTTCGTTTGAAAATATAATATAACTGAAAAAGATTTTATCAAAAGATACGTGTATATTTGTAAGTATTATTATCAATTATAGCTATTTGAATAAAACTTTATATTTATTATGAATTTTCGCAATGTGATATATGTGTGATATATACGTACCTATATAAATGGTGAGATAATGAAACGAGTCTTTACGTTCGATACTAGTTTATTACTGAGACATACAATATACATAGGTAGTTAACACAAATGATCGGCAGCCGGCGCGCAACGCGCGGTGCTCGACTCGCGCTGTATATATACATACCCACATGTATGTAATAAATATACATCAGTTATGTTCTTCTGTTTTCCTCTCCCATTCGCTTATTTGACTGCTTAATATTTTTCAAGTAATTTGCGCTTTAACGCAGTCGTTCTTTGTATTGTCCACTAACCTTGTACCTTGGTTGATACTTCCATACATAATATTCACTTTTTACTATATTGTTAATAACTCTCTGCACATGTCCTACTACTATTGTCCTTCAACAACTTTATCAACTGATTTCTTGCAATTTCAAACCAAAGTCCATAAATAGCAAGTTCAATTAAACTTTACTACAAATAAAAAAAAATAACAATGAAAAAGTACATACAATTGTTGAGAATGTGTCTGTCATCCTGTTTGTGATTTTATTAGCCTAGATACTTATTTACAATCTATCGAACTTTTAAATAAACTATTTGGTCGGTTCTTATTACTTACTGATTTATACGATATGTCAGAATTTGACCTTCTGTTTAAATTTCAACTATGGTAGATTACATAGGTAAGTTTTTATACTGTTATTGGGTCAATTTAAGTTCTTATTACAAAGGCTTTGGGGTGATATAGCCGTATCAATTTGTTTAAGTGGTTTGATAATCTTAGGGCGATGAAAAAAATGGTCCCTAAGGCAATTTTACGGTGTATTCTCAAGGAACAGAAAAAAAAAAATTTAAAAGAAAATAATGCAATGTATGTTAGTACTAGTAAAATAACGTCACAGCATTGTGATAAATGATTTAAAGCGGTTTTGACATTTTATCTATTACATGGTGTGGTTTGATCTATCGAACTTTTCCACTGATATTGTTGGTAATTGATTTAGTACTTGGAGATTAAACTAAATGTAATAAATTTATGGAGAGAGCATGAATCGTGTTTGACGAATGGTTGGTGAGTTTGTTTTTAACAATGATAAAAGAACAATTTGTTAAAAATACTATAATTTCAAACACATTTTATGAACAGGCTAATAAAATCTTCATTTTTATATGCTATCTTGTACGAAATATATTTTGATGCGTGTGATTTTTTGGGGGCATAAAAATTTCAATTGGAATATCGATAAGAAAAGCCTTACAATCAAAAGTTTTCTTTACTAAGACGACAAAAGATCTTGCAATACAATGAATTAATAATAACAATTTAGTTACCAATGTTGTACTGCTTGTGACCAGTTTTACAGGCTCCCAATCATAGGAGAGTGACACTCTTTGCTAAGTCTGAAAAAAAACATACTTACTACATTTTAAAGTTCATCTATAACTTTCATACTAATACGTATAATAATATCTCCTTACTGGTGACTCAAGTCCATCTTAAGACAACACAAGAAGCGATTTTTTTCTAGCGGATGCTATCACCATTATCCATGCAGTATTTTGTACGCAAAAATGTTTTTACGCATCTGTACATTTATTCAAATAATAGCCAATAGCACCTTGATTCTTCTACAACCTTGTAACGAAACTTTTTTGCATCCATCACTTGATTAGTCCAAGACTTTGAGCGGTAAACCACAGACAGCAGCGCCATTACTGCAACATGTATTAATATAGCTGAATTATTCTTGGTATTGCTCACAAACGTGACAAGTATACCAATAGTTTAAGAGATCGCTAAAGTGTTTTGCGTTTGAATGCTGCAATAGAATTTAAATGTACGGTTTATAGTTCTGAGCGTTGCTGCAGCTCTTACGAGGTCTTAGATCTGGTTCTGGAGCCTGGCTGTGCTTCTTTATACATTCTTTTTAAAACAGTAAAATACTTTAATCTGGATAAAAGGCCAGAATATAGGACCGTGACTTATTTTTAGTCAAAAAATAACTCCCGCCCTAAGCATAAATCCTAGGTCACGTGGGGTTTTTGAAACATTCGTGAAACGGGCACAAAGAACACAACAACTTGTAAATCAACTTTTGAAACAATAAAGTTTATTAATATTATAATCACAGAAACATTGATATACAAACACACAAATAATTTATCGGAGAAGCGGCGAGATACCAGTTTTAACGACAATGCCATCCATTGAGTCAAAATTTCCTGGTAATAGCGAGTTTGTCATAGTCATAGGTATATAACCCTAATTTATTCGAATCCGTAATAAACAATTTACCTGTCCCGACATTAACCTTCCATATTACCAACTTCCTGCTTTCATATTGAACTCCTAAGTTGCCCACACCATTCATGATGCGCCCGCTAGACAACCACTATTTCACACTTCGGATTAAAGTTTTAATCGGTAAAATGTGAAAAACTTGACAGTATAATTATAAAAGCCTACGTTGGATCCGAAACGAGTCAAGTATCAGTAAAATCATTTATTCCAAACAATATATAAATATCACTCAATAGTATTTTGATATAGTAGCGAACAGTATTATTATTTCATTTAATATCTGCTGGGTGACATCGGATTGTGTTTTTAAAGACCATTTGAAACAAAACTTACCTAGAAAATTATTCTTAATATCAGGACGTAGATAACTATTACTTGTTATTAAGAAGTATACAATTTGACTTTGAAAAATAATATGTTACATTTTTGTAAAACACGAAATTAAATAAAACGTTTGAAATTCGTTTCACAATATGGAAACTTAGTGAATGACTGTAGAGAACAAAACAATTGACATAAAAAAAAGCAATCAACGTGATCACTCCACTGCAGTCAATTGTTTGCATGAGCCCGATTTTTTGGAATATACGTTTCCTCTTCAATATTTTTTACCTGCAGTGTTGCGTGCCTGACAATCAAAAGCTGTTCTTTTTTATCTTTTGTTGGTTGCGGTAGTTAATAATGTAATTATATTTATTTACTCAGATTGTTAAGTAATTTGAAATACACACAGGTTCCAAACTTCAGCAGTTTCGAAATATTGGTTTGTGTCTACATGTATGCCTACTATTTTTTAATAAAAAGGCTACTAGGATATTGATATATCCTAATATTTTTTAAGAAATCATTATGTTGCCAACTAAAATTATTTTAGTCAGTTATTAGTTTAAGTAATTTTTTAACAGTAAGCTTTGAAAAGTTTCATAAATCTTTAAAAGTAGTCAAAAGCTTACAAAATTACATAAAGTATCTGTTCGCGCGCTTAGCGCACACATATAAACATGCGCGCGAGTGACGCGCGGGCAACCACGGGGCCTGCGGTGCTGCGCGGCGGACGGGGAAGACATGCGCGGGGCATCGACCCGCGGCAGCGAGAGACGGCTTGGCGTGCTTACCTACATAGCGCGCATACATAGTTTCACATCACAATAATTGTATATTATATACAATAAATCGTTAATACAAGTATATTACAGTCCATTAATTTATACTCCTTCCACACCACCAGTGGTTAAAAGGAATCACACAAACAAATGGTCCTTCAGCCTCAAGAAAGAAGAACCTCGACAGGGTAACAGAGTGAGTTCGTTCCAATTTCCTTTCTTTCCGTGTTCTATGCATCCTATTGCCCGGGCTTGCCTTTATTTGAATTAGTGCATTTGCTATTCCATTAGTGAGCGCCGGCGTTGTGCATATCGTAACCAAGGTCATAGGCCGACCTTGCAGTGTCACTGAACTCGCACAGGTGTTTACCGTTACCGTTCGAACAATTCTTTCAATTTAGCTTTGTCGCTCATATTATAAAGCTTTATTTACAATATTTATTCTTGCGCCGTTATACATTAACCATAATTTGCATAATTATATCACTTTTCTATTAAATAAGAAAGCTTTCGCTCACTTTAGTATATACATACCTACCTACTTTAATAAAATATATAAAAGCTAAGCAATATATCATTATATTCTTTTCTTTTTCTTTATAAATTCATCACCATTAAAGCCATGGAACGCTTAATTAAAAAAAGAAGCTC
Source organism: Diaphora mendica (assembly GCA_949125395.1). NCBI lineage: Eukaryota > Metazoa > Arthropoda > Insecta > Lepidoptera > Erebidae > Diaphora > Diaphora mendica. Next base: position 18,256,211 of record OX421313.1, on the reverse strand, counting down.
AACAAAAGCTAAGCTTACTAATTTTTCAAATTATTTGGAAATTCTTCAAAGCTGTACTAGCCTATCCGAGTTACAAGCTACTGAACTTCAAGGTCGTTTTGCCAAATTTGAATGCTTATACGAACAATTCGACGAATTGCAGACCGAGATTGAGCTGTTATCGGAAGATGCTGACGAGGCTTTCGCCGCTCGCTCGACATTCGAAGAACAATACCACCGACTCCTTGCTGTGGCTCGGTGCTTGCTCAGGCGCCATGAACAAAAGCGCTTAGAGAGCGGTGACTTCGCGACGGGCTCCGAGGACTCAGCAGCTCCATGTAAGAGTAACTTTGTTCGCTTGCCAAAAATTGATCTGCCTGTTTTTCATGGCGGCTATGAGTGCTGGGTAGAATTTCATGATAGTTTTATCTCCTTGATTCACAGTAATAATACTATCGATAACATTAACAAATTTCATTATTTAAGAGCGTGTCTTAAAGGAAGGGCATTAGAAGTTATCAAAAATATGGACTTCAAATCAGATAATTATCCCATAGCATGGGACTTGCTTTGTGAGCGTTACAATAACAGTAGACTGCTTATTAATAATCACGTTCAAGCCTTATTCAATGTTGAGCCTATTCCGAAGGAGTCGCATACTTCATTGCGTCACCTCATCGACGTTATCAACAAAAACATTAGGGCACTTAAGGCTCTCAATGAACCGACTGATCATTGGGACATTCTCATTATATATATGATGTCTAATAAACTAGATATTGCTACAGGTAGAAAATGGGAGGAATTTCGTAACACATTGACAAAATCGCCTACATTATCGCAATTTTGTTCATTTTTAGGCGAAAAAGCAGACTTATTAGAAACCTTAAAAAATAATATAAATAAAAAATCAATAAAAACTAGTAACAACTATAATAATTTTCATCTACAAAATAAACAATCACAAAATTATAAATCTAAAAACTTCTTAGTAACGTCAGAAAATAATAAAATGTTAAAATGTCCATAATGTACAAAAAAACATTATTTATTTAACTGTGATTCATTTAAAAACTTATCAGTTGATCTATGAATAAAAAAAGCTAAGGATTTAAATGTTTGCACAAACTGTTTACGTTCGGGTCACTATGAAAAGAAGTGCAGGCTGTCTAATTGCAAATATTGTGCTAGTAGGCATAATACACTTTTGCACACTGACAAACCTGACCAACATTTTTCGGATCCAATGCCCAAACGCGCTGAGAACGGATATTGGTCTTATGAACAAGAGATTGCGGTTTCAAATCTTAGGGTACACAACCCACTTCAATTCAAACGTCACAGAAGCTTTTAGTGTAATTGAAAGGATTAACAGGAGTAGAGGAACATTATACTCAAGTTATGTTCCTTCTGTTGACTTGTTGAAGACTTAGCTTTGATATACCGCATGTATGGTATGGATGTGTAAAAAGCTAAAATAACAACCAATCAAGGGCTTTCGAGTCCAGGATTTCGACATAATATTTTTCACTAAAGTAAAAATTTAAAAGAAGCTGGTGAGAGATGTCATAAGAAGGTTATTTTGGTGTTTATTTTTTAATATTTACGGATATCTTACACACAACGCCATCCAGTCCCGAGCACAGCAGAGCTTGTATTATGGGTACTAGACAACTGATATGAATACATATATATTTGTTTTGTAAATACATACAAATTAAACATAGAGAATACTCAAACTCAGAAACAAATATTTGCAGATCATACAAACATTTAGTCTGGCCCGGGTATCGAACCCGAGACCTCAAGCACAGCGGTCGGTTACGCCCTAGTGAACCCGAGGTAGTGATTATTTAACACAATTATAATAGTTGTTTTAATATCTACTTGTTAAGTGTGAAAGAGTACAGGAGCCCTTTACTGCCGACTGGAACAATTTTCTTCTGATCACATCATTCAGACTGATCTAATGTGATCGACGAACATGTAATATCCCCGATAAGAAAATCAACAAAAACCTGGAAAAACAAAACGAAAGGATTACACTTTCAGTACCATTTCTACTTTCGCATGCAATGATGTAAATATCAAGAAACATTTTCGGCGTCGTATAACACTTCCAAACTACTTTTTCTAATATTCTTGTTATAAAAAATATTTCACAAACTAATATGAAAGTACCCACTTATATTACAAGTTTACCGATTTGCCCTATATTTTATGGCCAAATAAAAGTTACTTAGGGTGTTAAAATAAAACAATATCCCTTAAGTGTTCCTATCTTTGCCTTTAATACTCCAAGTTTGTTTCCGGAGAGGCCGAGTATACCCGGTCTATTTGCAAAGCCCTCAAAACTTCTGTTTGGGGCCATGAAACAAATAACTTTCCAACTTGCTCGGGTTAGCAGCTGCATTTTTATACATTTTAAATAGACTTTAGAGTCAATAAGAAAACAATTTGGTGAATTGCATCTTTAGAAGAAACGAGGTCAATGACCTAACGATGTTTACTATTGAATGAAGATGAAATGCTGTGAAACTGTCAAAGGTAAAAAGAATGCTAAGGTAATGCAGTAGTACTACGAGTAGTAGTCAGTAAAGTTTATGAGTACTCAACACAAAAGCCAAATGCAGTTACTGATATAGAATCAATATAATATATCTTTCCACGAAAATCCTACCTATCGGAACTTACGGCAATATTGAAACCGAATTACTAACTCGATTGGCATACTAAATCAATAACAGTTTCTTTTATAATAAATGAAATATAATACATCCAATTATCTAAAAGAATATCTAAATTTAAACAAAAAATAAACAAATTGAAACTTTTTTATTTATATTTTCTGGTATATCACAGGAATAATAGCGAATTCTTTGTTATATACAAGTTAACCATTATTGCCCAATATAACTAGTAATGCATATATTATGTGAGTCCTGATTGTAGTATCTATTTCAACAACTAAATAATTTGAAATGCACCTTTAATATTATAATCTATTTGACATACTTAAAGAAAACGTACAGAGGAAACGATAAAGATCAAACCCTCAGTGTACTCGAGGTAGCAAATGTGCTGAATGAATTTTAAACGTGAACGTTGTACCGCACTAGACAATTGAAAGTTTGCATTATGCATGAAACCCACTGTACCAAGGGAACGATCGAACCGCACCGACTAAATATTGGTGGCCTTAAGACTGCAACTTTATAAAATTGTTAGTTCACGTTCACTAGATGGTTTAATCTCACCTGACGTCGTGAAATTTTCTGCTCTAGTCTATTTTATTCTAGTCTTATGCAATCTTCTTAAACATTTGATTTTTAAGACTTTCTGTAGCTTCTTTTTGTGAATTTTAGGAGAACTTTGTGTAACCTGTCTTGCTACATTGTATTTGTCCATCCAAAGGTTGCCTGTAAGAAATGGCTTTTTAGAGATAAGGCCGCCATGTATACATAGTTGTTAAATAGATATACTCCTTAATGTAAACTGTATATTAATACAGTTACCATTAAGCAGTATATCAATTTAGTCATGCAATTTTGCATTTCCATTTTGCATCGCTGGGACAAGTGTGAAGAGTTCAAGGAGCCTATGCAAAACAAAACCTTGTATCGATTTTAGTTCGAAACCTTCAGACCACCCACGTAGATCGTTTATTGTGGCTAACTTATGTATGTGAAAACTTATGTCTGACTTATTATTCTGTTACAACTAGGATCTTTAAAACCAGGTGTAGATGATAACATTTTAGGAAACCGTGTCTTTTAAGTTAATAATTGAAAATGTTAAGATTTTCTTCAAAGTTTTTGGTATTTCTTACCTAATGTTTTTTACATTCCACCTTTGGAATCTCGCCAAAAACTGTTGTAATATGCTTTTCTTTTACGTCTTTGCCTAGACTAGGATAAGTTTTCACATGTATATCTTACGTTTTTGAATCAATGTTGAATAAAATTCCGATTTCACACTAAGGCTAGATATATTTAAGGAATAAAATAGAAGAAAACAGTTGAAATTTTTATTTCAAATATTACGGAAATAATAAAATAAATTTCATGTAGTAATATTGAAAAACCACATCATGTGAAGTAGAAAGAAAATTCGTCAAATTTAAAAGTTTTTGAGGATGGGTCTTTATTACTCTACCATCAAATGTCTGAACGGATCTTGATGAAATTTTGTTAAAAGATAAATTATAATCTGAACTTTTTAACATCAAAATTTAGTGTTCCCGCTGTTCCACCTATAACAAAACCTAAATACGTCCGTCACTGAGGTTTTATACAAAAATTTAATGTTAAATGAAAGCATTTAATACTATCTCGCAGTTGTTCACAAACTAAATTGTAAACATGCTAAAATTCAAAATTTAAAAAACCCTCTACTCAAGCACTCACTTTCACCCCCATAACTTTTAAACGACTCAACCGATTTTCATGAAACATATCTAAGAACACTCGCACGTAACTCACCTTTCATACAAAAAAACTAAATTGAAATCGCTTTATCCGTTTACAAGCTACGGTGCTACAGACAGATAGACAGACAGACACGTCAAACTTATAACACCCCTCTTTTTCCGTCGGAGGTTAAAAAGGAACAAAAATGAAGAAAACATACTAATAAAAGTTTTGGCTGTATTTTCCAGAAAGATTGTTTAGCTCGTATAATATTTTGGCAGGTCCACAGAAGGCGATCTCAAAAACCATACAAAACACTTGTGAAACAACACTTTAGCTAACTCAATCTAACTTTAAAATAGTTTCGTTGACGACTGTACAAAACTAGATAAAAGCAAGCGAAGATGGTATAATATTAATATCGATATACTTTTACTTCAATAGGCTCTGTGAGAACCAACTTTCTCCATTAGAGCCTTGAATTTGGTGCTAAAATTGTAAGAGATTTTTACGCTACTAAAAATTTACTCGCTTATTTAAGAATCGGTAATTATTTAAAAAGGGATATTTGATTTAAAAACGATATACTGTAGTTTTTAACCGACTTCCAAAAGAAGGAGGTTCTCAATTTCATCGGTATTTTTTTTTGTTTTTTTTTTTACATTAATTATCGTCTATTTTAATTACTTTTCAAATATGATATGGTTACTCAGTATTCAAAGAATTTCAGTTCTAAACGGCATGAGTATTTATTTAAATTCTGGATTGGGTTGAATTGTGTGCTAAGTATTTACTGTGATGATAGAAGATACTAATACTTGGTAAAATGAAATGAATACATAATTCATTTCATTTTCAATATAAGATTATTTCATTAATATAATAAAACGATTTTTTTCTCTTCACAAAAAAAAATGGTTTTCACAAAGGTTTTTCCAGTAAATTTAATCTCAACAACGCGCCGTGGTAGGTGGTAGGTGGTATCACAGGCACCACCGTGCCTGTGATAGGTATAAGATACCTGTGTAACAGGTCACCAGGTCCCCACACCGCTTAGTTCAAAGTTAACATAGTAGTATTAGACAGCGCTCGATCATGTACAGGCTAGAGAAAGAGAAACATTATAATCAAAATCAAAGTAAAAATTAAATCATAATCAAAAACAAACTTAAAATCAAAATTAAAATAAAAAATCAAAATAAAATTAAAATCAAATAAAAATCTAAGTCAAAATCAAAATTAAAATCCAAATTAAAAACAAAATGAAAAACAAAATCAAAATTAGCATTAAAATCAAAGTAAAAAATCAAAAGAGTCTGAAAGGACAGCACACAGCTCTTTCTTGGTCCTAAATATCTCTGTTTTTACTTCTTCTAAGTTAGCCAGCAGTTAACATCTAGACCTAACTTGAAAATATTCTAGTTTGTTATTTCTAAGATTATTTGGGGACGGCTACTAGTTCAACCGGATTTACCTGAATATCAGCTTTTCCAAGGAGCGACTGGCATTGGACCTCCACAAGTCCACAACCCTGAAAGCGAATTGAATCTGTACCACTATGTTGCACTAGTTATCGATATATTTGAGGGCACTGACTTCCTAATCACGATTGCCATAGATGTTCATAATAATCGGGACCGACGGCTTAACGTATTCTCCGAGGCATGGGTTTAGAATATTAAATTTGTAAATGCAAACATCTATTATTCATCCGTGTCTTTCATTATAAAAGAAAATAATACAATATATTAAGACTAACTTGGTTATTTTGTGAGATTCGTGTATGGGGCAAGTAAGAAACTGTTTTCATATGCAATATAGATGTTATGTTTATTTATTAAATATGAGATTTTCTTCGAAATTTGATAATAAAGTTTAATTTTCTTACTAACCTTTGACGTCATTTGCTTCTATCGATTAGGATTTGTATTGAGAAAAATAAGTGAGAAAGTGATCTCGTAGTCATCGTATTCTTTCATTTTACTATGCATACACATTCCGTTTACGAAGTAAAATCAGATTTGAAGAACAAGTCCTTTTAATTTAGCTGACGAATCGATTAAATAATAAATCAGATTATACACATATTCAGTTTTATAAAGGCAAAGTATTGATTGTATTTATAATACATATTTATAGTAAGAGAGCTACTGAACCCTTCGAGTAACGGTGTGTCTGTAACTATTTTCTCATTTTTTTACACTTTCAAAAACATATTAGTTGATGATGTGCAGGGCTGATGCCTGCCAGGCGATGATTATCGTACATAGCATGCTATGACTCATCACTACAAGAATTTCTAGCCTTACAGACACACCGTTACTTGGAGGATTCAGTAGCTCTTGGTCCAGTATATTATATATTTAAACTAGCGATACGCCCCGCCTTCGCACGGGTGGATTTCAGATGCACCCACCGACGACACGATTCGTGCATTTTAAATCTGTAATATCTTCGAATATATTCATTTCAATCACTTCGTAAATAAGCCATTATTTCTCGTAAAAAGAAAGGAATAAAAAACGGTTGTTGTGGGTTATCCCTAAGAGATAGACATATACCGTCGCGGACTTTTTTGTAGACCTTTTTTAAGCTGTACAATACTGTAGTACATTATTTTGATCTATCTCGTAGGGTACAGCCAGCGTTTGCAAAGTAAGCGTAAAAGAATGGGTTTATTTACGACATCACATTAGAAACCTCTAAAATTATCAATGTTTCTTTACTATATTATGCATGTATAATACATATAAACCTTCCTCTTGAATCACTATATCTACTAAAGAACACCGCATCAAAATCCGTTGTATAGATTTACAGATTTAAGCATACATAGGGACATAGGGATATAGGGACAGAGAAAGCGACTTTGCTTTATACTATGTAGTGATGATGATATACGAACAAGTGCACTGTGCTTTTTTAAATACGCTGTTTCTTGTGCTTTATACCAGTTCACCTTTGGGACGCGTACGGAGTCATACTAAGGCTACATGTCACCAGTCTAATGGAAAACATCACGAACCCTGACATTAGGAGGCCCTGAAGACCCAAAAGTCTTATAATAATCACAAATTATATAATGTGATAAAACAAAGTTGGCAAGCGAGATTGGAACATTCTGGTTCTAGAAATGCACGAGAAAAGGAGTACGTGTAAGATTTCGAAAAAAAAATTACAACTGGATAGTATTGTCCAGAAAGTTCATTCGTTCAATCTACAGCCTTAACTAAAAGTAATAAAGAGATGACAAGAAATTTTTTAAAAGGACTACGTAAATACCTTTGATAGAATTTACAAAAGTATTAACCAGCGCAAAGGATAACAAATGTAACTCGGGTAAGTACTACGAATCAATTGACACCTAATTTATTAAGACCGGACGCCCAATGATGCAGAAGCATCACTAGGCCGCCATGGTGTGGGTTACCATGCTGCATTGTTTCATTGTCTGTATTCACAGTGAGTCAGCATATCAGGTAGAGTAGAGTCATTTTAGCAGAGCCATACATAAAATAAAACAAAAACATCGGTTTAGTAATTTATACTCTCGATTGTCGGCACTTGATGGAACTTGTTGTAATACATTCTAGAATTAAAATCACTTGTACGTATTCCACTATTTTGTTTTTTGTTTACACCTGACCGGTTTCACCATCACCTTGTCATCATCAGAGTAACCTTTAATGATATCATAAGGCTAAACCGGTCAGGTGTAAACAAAATAAAATAGTGTAATAAGTATCGCTGTATCGCTTTAGTAATTTAGGTACTACGATAGAACAATGACTGCCAAAACTATTCCCCTTCCTTTTGGCTCAGTCATTGTTGCGTAAAAGTAGTTACTACGCAGATAAGTTAATTATTTAGATTAGGCACAGAAAGAAATGACGTATTAGTGTTAGTGGATGTTATCACAAAGAGCAGCTTTTATTAATACCAATATCATAAACTTATAGCTGTTTATTTTAGAAACGTTAAGAAGTTATAAGTATATTTATGTGTATTTTAAACTAGTTCATAAAGAAACCAGTGAGAAAAATATTTGTAGATCTCTATTTCTGGCTTAAAGTCAGTAAAAAGAGAACACCTACTCAATTCTGTTGAAAACTACCCACATTCAGCTTTAATATATGTATATAGATTGTACATAACTCTGAAATTGAATTGGCAAACGTCTACATATATTCTTCATATAGTTTTTTTTTCTTTTTTTATGAAATAAGAGGGCAAACGAGCAGACGTATCGCCTGATGGTAAGCGATTACCGCCGCCCATGGACACCTGCAACACCAGAAGCATCACAAGCGCGTTGCCGGCCTTTTGCGGATGGGGGGGAGGTAGGGGAGGGGTTGGGGTATGGGCCTCCGGTATCCTCACTCACTCGGTGAAATACAGCGCAAGCACTATTTCACACCGGTTTTCTGTGAGGCCGTGGTATCACTCCGGTCGAGCCATTCATGCCGAAGCGATTTTTAGAAAACAAGAATTTCGTCGTGTTTAGCAAGAATCCGATGAATAAAAACGTGTACAAGCAGTCTCAGAATGTGTGAGCATGCTTTTAGTGTATTGGTATTCACGCTCACGCCTCAAGACCGTGCGAAGAGGTACTTAGGAACCATTCTACACACTAGTTGGTTCCATACCGTTATTATATAATATTTTTAAAACAACATGGCTACACATACGTAGCCCGAGATACTGAATTTTACAACTATTTTCTGTGGAATCTACGGTTCAAAATACCGATACGATAAAATGTTATGGTTTGTGTGATTGAAAAATGTATGTGTGATGAAAGGAACACTTCAGTTTTGAGAGCTATGTATCCTGACTGAAGTAATAATCGACAATAGAAATAAAATAATAATGTACTTTAGACGCATGCCATACAATGCATAGTTGGGTTGACAGTATTTCCATAACATTGGATAAGCCACGCGTATTCTGAATTCAAATGAGTTGGCTGTGTAAACTGTGGGAAAATATCGATACTAAAAAAAACAAGATAATTTTTTTTTGGCACTGGTATCAAATATATCGTCGCATCTATCTCTCGCTTGCACTTCAAGCCTTAAATGGAATGCCACCGAGCGAGGTAACGCCATGAGTCATGTTTTTTCGTATGTGTAGCCAGCTCCATCGAAATATAAGACGTTGTCACGTCGAAAAACCGACTTCAAGAACAACCAAATTGAAATGAGTCCACTCGGGAAGCACCAGCTTTCAAATAAAAAAAGAGTCATTGAAATCTGTTGGCGTGATATTGAGTTATTCTTCAATTCATCGCGCACAAACTTAATGCAATTGAAGACTTATATGGTTTTCTCATGGATGACATGTCAGAATAGGACCAAATTGAAAATAATTCAAATAAAAAAGAATCATCAAAATCGGTTTACCCAGTCATAAGTTATGAGGTAACAAACATAAAAAAACAGACGAATTGAGAACCTCCTCCTTTTTTGAAGTCACAAATAGAAGGTTCTGCAGGAAATTGCTAAAATTTCAAGACCTCTGTTTTTGAAGTGAAAACTTCTTTTGGCGCACCGCACACACATTTTTTCGTCGGACGTAAGTTAGGCTGATCCGTCACGCTCTGAGGTGAAAGGCTCGATCGGGTGAACTCGGGACCGCCGAGTGTACCAGAGCGAGAAAGATACGCCAGCTCGCCAGCCAGTCAGCTGCTTTTCGCTGTTGTGTCGTATGTTTAGTATATTCAATGAATACGTAATAATTGTCATTATTAATTTAATAGTTACTATCGGTACGTAGTAAGATTGCGATTGCCAATGAAGTTTTCACTTTTACCGTGCGGTCTTAAGCACACACTCAATTTTTTTTTATTTTCAGGAGCCTGGATAGCGCAGGATGCGGGAAGCCCAAAACCGATCAGAGTGGAGTGCAATAGAAGAGCCCTATATAAAGCAGTGGAGTGCAATAGGCTAATGATGGTGATCCTAAGTCATTTATCAAACAAAACCTAATCGATATGCGTTATATATAACGGTCTTAGGGCTCCCACACATAACTGCGAATTCGCAACGCATCGCAAATAGCTGCGAGCTCGCACGAACGCACTGCAAGAACTTCATGCCGCATCGCATCGCAGTTGTGTGGAAGCCCTTACAGAAATTAAAAAAAAACATATTTGCAACGAATCACCATCCATAACATATTTGTATTAATAATATGAGTTGGCGATTTCAGTTATTCCATTAAATGATAAACACATGTAACAAACGATCAATTAATAGTTAGTAAAATTTTCAGTTCGATTTTGTATGATATGATATAATTGCAATCCAATGTTTACACTGAAGTAATTAAAATCTGAATATGAACTTTATTATTTCTTGAGTTACCAAATCTATATATAACATGAATCTCTACTTTCCTTGGTCATAACATCGTGAACTGCTGGGTCAATCTCAATCATTCTTACATCATTAGATAGTCCCTTTATCGCGAATGGACATTTTTAGGGTTCCGTGCCAAAGGCAAAACACGGAACCCTTATAGATTCGTAATGTCTGTCTGTCCGTCCGTCTGTCTGTCTGTCCGTACGTATGTCACAGCCACTTTATTTCCAAACTATAAGAGCTATACTGTTGAAACTTGGTAAGTAGATGTATTCTGTGAACCGCATTAAGATTTTCACACAAAAATAAAAAAAAACAATAAATTTTGGGGGTCCCCATACTTAGAACTGAAACTCAAAAAAAAATTTTCATCAAACCTATACGTGTGGGGTATTTATAGATAGGTCTTCAAAAATGATATTGAGGTTTCTCATATCATTTTTTTCTAAACTGAATAGTTTGCGCGAGAGACACTTCCAAAGTGGTAAAATGTGCCCCCCCCCCCCCTGTAACTTCTAAAATAAGACAATGATAAAACTAAAAAAAATATATGATGTACATTACCATACAAACTTCCACCGAAAATTGATTTGAACGAGATTTAGTAAGTAGTTTTTTTTAATAGGTGATAAATGATAAACTGCAAAAAAATACACTATTAATAAAGCATCGATCAAAGTTACAACGAACTACAAGAACGTTTATATTATGTTACTTGCTGCTTTGGAACCCTTCATGGGCGAGTCCGACTCGCACTTGGCCGCTTTTTAACATTACAATAGGATCCAAGCATCAATATAAATAGATGGAGACGATCTTGCAAGGGTCTGCTAGTTAGTTATGATGTTCTCTTAGCCGATTACGATAATGGCGGCTAGTCTAAACGGAGACCAGCCAACTACGCAGAAGATATTATAGTGCACAAGGATGTGCGCAAACACAGGTGCACTCTCTGTTCCCTCGCTCTCATAATCCGATGGGACAGTTAACCGACACGATCGGGGAGAGATCAGGAGCAGGTGCTCTCCGAGGCACAGGGGTTCAGACCCCAACTTCCAAACTCCGAGCAGTTATTAAGTATTTCTATAATCAGAAAAACTCAATAGCACTTTTGGCAAACCGAGAGCTCTTGATCGGCAGTCGTATACGTCAACCGATAGACCAACGAGGTAGTTATAAATAGTAATTGAATGTATTGGGTCCTGTGTCTTCATACCTAAGGAGCCCCAAGGAGCTGTACAAAACTGTAGAGTCCATACTCTTGTGGAATGGTTCGTTTTTCTTATCTCCCTTATTTTTTTCTAATTTGCCGTTCTTTTCACATTTGTATTTTAGGCAACATAATTGCATTTAAATTAAGAATTAATAAACGCAATTTAAACATAACCATCGAGAGTAACTGGCACACGTTATTATTCTGTGTGTGTTCTACGTAACACAAAACCAGCAACCGGAGAGTATAAAAGAAGTGAAAATGCCGCATCTCAAGTGCTACAATGTTAACCAATTTGCTTAATCCTAAGTCTCGTTAAGTGGCGGGTAGTCGACAAATTGTTCCACAAGCTGACATCAGTCAAGTCATATCTGGGTTTAGGATAATGAGAATATTCCAGAATGGTCTCGTTTTTTGCTGTTATACCAGCGACGCTCTCTCGACGTAATTGGTATGTATTTTTTATTCGACTATCTATGTACAAAATCTACAAGCGATATTTTAAAAATGAATTGTTTCGTTTTTTGATATAAAATATGAGAACTCTTTTAGCGTTTCTAGCAGGGTAAAACTATAGTAAGTAAAAAATAGTCAATTTCTTGATATTATAGAAGTAACTACATTTCTGAAAGATTTTCAAACAAGATTATCACTAATTATTTTTAATATACACGGCATTTAGGAAATCTCTGTATATACCTCATTGAGACTGTCTTAGACCAGCAGCACTATTTGGGAAATATATTTGTTTCAAAACATAATTAAAATTACCTGCTTTTTTATTTAGTAATAATAATTAAAATTGAAAACTTGAGACACATACTCAGCCTTCTATTTAAGGCAATAAATTTCATTGGTTGATTTAAATAACTATTCCGAACCATTGAAGTGTAATTTCCAATGAATGATTTAAATTACTGGCTACATTAAAATGATCATTACGTTATAATTTTAATAAAACAGTCGAATCACGCTCCGTATCGTAGATTATTATTCTCACGTAGATATAACATAAATAAGTATTGAATGGATCCCATGGTGTCGGGAGGGGTATGGGGCGGTGACCTGTCGTTATACCCACTTTTATGATAATGATAATTTACGATGTAATTATTTTTTGATACTGTCATTGAGTTGCTTCCGTAGCTTTTAGGCTTTTACGGTATTTGTGTAAAAACAATTTATTTATTATTCTTTTAACGTGTAGCAATAAACATTTTGTTTCTTAGTCCAAAGAGAAGAGAAGTTACATAGGATGCCCTCAACCCAACAGTTTTCGTCAAACTTGCCCGTAAGCGAATCAATTAATTTCTATTACGCTTTCAAACTCTGTGGTATTAAAAATATTTACTTTAGATACAACCCAATAGAAATTCTTCTAGTATCTTATTTAGCAATAGTGGATGTCCGCGGCTCTGCCCGCGTTTATGTCGGTTATCGCGGCAAATAGTAGTCTATGTGCTGTGTTATTCTGATGTATAAGCTATATTACTGTAAATTTTCATCCAAACCCGTACAGTAGTTTTTGCGTGAAAGACTGCATCCATCCATCCATCCATCCATTCATCCGTCCATCCATCCATACTTACAAACTTATATAGATACATTGAAAGAAACGTTATTTTATGAGACAGTCGCATACTGGTGGTTACTTTTATTTACCCAAATTTCATGTAGAATCGCTTATACTTTTTGATAAAGATTTTTAATATGCATCAGACTCAAATCTATCATACCGAGACGTGGACATCGGAGGTATGGATTTCTACAATTATAATGTTGCGTAAACAATTATCATCATTTGACAAAGACCTAAAGAAAAGTACAGAAGTAATGGGCATGCTCTATGTACTGAGTTTGCAATAGTCGTTGGAAAAATTATGAAATCCAGCAAAAATTACGAAGCGATAATATAGAATTCCCTGAGTAAGGTAAATAACATGCTAAGAGATTTTTTCATTCCGTCATCCTTTACAATTTCTTCAACCGGACAAAAATAAATTGTTTTGCTAAAAGAGGACATCTTTTCAGCTATAAACTAAAGAATACTGATTAAAAATGTTAAAAATCGTGCCAATAAACGTATCAAGAACATATAGAATGCACAAAATTTAAAAATTGTTTATGAAATTTGCGTCTCCAAATTTCCATCTTAAAATATTTAATCTTGGACAGTCCCACACGAAGTATGTTTCAATTTAACAAACTTTTAGTCGCTGACGTGATGCCGGCTCATACTATATGGCATTTAATAAAGTAAAACGATGTACTGCTTCAATAAAGAATCCAATTAGCTTCGTGCGTAGTGGACACCGGTGACCAACCTTGCATAAAGTAATATCTTTGATGGCATAGTTCTCCGTTTTTTACGGAATCCAATTTTCAATGCCCGTGGGACAATGGTTTATGAACATAGAATCATAATTGAAATCGCGCATCAGATGTTATCTATATATTAATACGTGAAGCAAAAAGATTATACCCCTTTTTACCCAACTACGGCAAAGCCAAAGGAGGGTTATGATTTTGACAGGCTATGTATGTATGTATGTATGTTCATTTGTTCCCTCATAGCTCCTCAACTACTTATTAGAACTGGACAAATGAGGTATCATTAGAAGCGTCTTGATTGTCTGCTGGTTATAGGCTATATGATATATAGGCTGAATCTAATGTGGCGCCCTCTAGCCGACATAAAGTTATGAATAAAAAAAAAAATTTGAGATAAATATGCCGTGTTTGGTATCATTGGAAAGGGCGTTACTTGTACATTTCAAATATATATATATATATATATTATATTAATCATATGCCATTGCACCAAAACATTTTAAATAAAAAAAAACTAAAAACTAAAACCCAACTACGACAAAAAACGACACTGAAAAAGTATGAAACAAGTTTCAAAAGCCGTAGTCATACGTTACATAGAAACGCACCATAACACTTTAACAACGTGTGACTACGGCTTTTGAAACTTGTTTCATACTTTTCAGCGTTGTTTTTTGTCGTAGTTGGGTTTTAGTTTTTTTACGAAAATGAGCATGAAATTTGGCACATTTGAAGTTTATCTGAAGTAGGAGTGCCGAAAGCTTAAGAAAAAATTCGATCACTGGGCGACCATAGTAATATTTATTATTACCATATCCTCTGATTTCCTCGGCGAAGGTTGCGATCACAGTAAAACGTATAAATACGCTATCTGTTAGCAAGCATATGTTATGTAATACGTTAAGAATATATTATATTGTAAGATTGGGAAACTAATCAGAAGTAAAATTTTTGAAACTCAATGACTTAGTGAGTTGCTAAACTTTTTATTTTAAAAACTGATTTCAAAATAAAGACTTTTGAATGTTTTTTCGATCGTTGTTTTTACAGCAATACTTAGATCTGTGATTTTATAACTTTTTTTAAGAATGAACTCGATTAAACTGAATTCAAGCAACACTCTATTTTAAAATAGTCTAATGTAAAAGTCATAAACAAATCCCACGGGATGTTATGTTAGCATTGAATGAAGATTTATTGACTCCAGTAAGTCACTTGGCCTTGTTGGCGGTAAGAAGTTATCGATGTCTATAAAGATGTCAGTAATGTGATTTGTGTGTGGCCAGTCCTATCTTATCTGACTGGACAGAGTTAGTTACCAGCAGAAATGTTCCATACTAGTCCATAGATACCTCCATGCTAATATTATAAATTCGAAAATAGCTCTGTCTAGCGTTAAAAATCGACAGACAGGCAGAATTACTTTCGAATTTATATTATTACTATGGATGAACTAAAAATTGATAAGACAATCAGCTGTTCTTTTTGTCATATTAATCAAAATTACTCTTATTTTACAGTACCTAATATTTCAGCGTGATATCATCATTAAGAATTTTGACAAGGATCTAAATCTTCCGCTTAAAGATTTATAGGCAAACTGATAAATGACAGGCAACATTAGCGATTACGTCATATTATGTGCTCGAAGGCTTCAGTATTGAAGATTTTGTGTCAACATAGTCTCTCCAATTTTACTCTGCAATTTCTTTTCGCCCTAATATTAATGTAATGTTTGTTAGTAGTAAAATTAGTAATGTGTGGATATTGTTCAGTAGGAGAGGCCTATGTCCAGCAGTGGACTCTTAAAGCTGTTAATGATGATGATATTGATCAATAGATAGGTTATCTTTGTATAAGGTCTGCTAAGTACGAAATTGGACATCTGTATTTTTAATGGGATAGGGGGCAAATGAGCAGACGGATCATCGATCGATTGTATGTTAGTTGTCTCTAGATAATTTTTGCTTTGCTAGCTTTCACTATAAGTCAGGGGTGGCCAACTTGATAAGACCTAAGATCTACTTTTTACTGATGAAACCTTGTGCGATCGACCAATGACATTTCTTGAAATTTCACACGAAACAACATACTTCATAGTACAATCGATACAATTTGAATGTACGGATTGCGATAGTGTTTTAAACGGTCGCCTAGTCTAGTCAACAAATTCAAAAACGTGTTGAATATAATTATAGCTCTTAAAAATATGTGCGATAGATCATTCGGTTCGAAATAATGTCTAGAAAAATGATTTTTAAGGGTTTATTATGAGTATATTATGTGCTAATGCACATAAAAAATTGCGATTTTTATTAACAAAATAAGAAAAAAAAACAAGGTATTTAGTTTTTCGTTAATAACTTCTAAAGTAGTAATATTTAAGGAATTTTGAAAGAAGATCCTGAAAGAGGAGGAAATTTCCAATAAAAAGTCCTAACTCCCGAAACTCTCTCTCTCTCTCTCTCTCTTTTTTTCTCTTTTTTTTTAACGCTGAAAATAGTACTCCGCGATGTCGTTACGGCATAGGCGCGTCGCCTGGAAAGCCGGTATATCACCTTAAATAATTATTTTATAGTATTAAATAACTATTTAAAAATTTGAATAAGAACCTCGGTGAAAAAAAAAAAAATATGTCGATTTTTCAAAAAGTTACACCATTGTTAATTAACATTTTTTTTCCAATCTCTGTTTTTATAAATTACGGCATAAAAGTTTAAATAATTGGTCTATAAATTTTCCGCTTCGTGGAGCTCTTCTTGAGGACGTGTTTCCCTAGGTGTGGTATGATCTTCTGCAAGAAACTAAGTCCACCTAATTGGACTACGTTCTCTTAATCTTTTGCCGTCAAGTTTCCCGGTGACCATGAGTTGCTCGAGGTTGTTCCCTTCTTTCCTGGCGATGTGACCGAAGATACCAAAAAAATTTTCACAGGCATATAGAAGAGAGTTGTTAATATTTAGTTCGTGCAAAATAGACAAATTTATGCCCAAGACCGTCCATTGGATCTGAAGCAGTCGCCTCCAGCAATACATCTCAAAAGCATCGATTCGATCGCGGTCAGTTTTCCTTAACGTCCATGTCACAGCCCCGTAGCTGAATATGGAGAATACCAAGGTCTTTAACAGTTTAATTTTGGTTTCACGGAAGATGTTACGATCTCTCCATATTCCTTGTAGTTGGTCCATCGCACTTTTGGCCATCCTTATGCTTCTTCTGACTTCCTTTTCGCACGAACGATTGTTGCTTTTATTAGCCCACCAGAAAGATGAAGTCTTCAACATTTTCGAGTTTGAGAGCACACGTGAATTCCGGTTTATTGCCACGATCAACCACCATGAGTTTAGTCTTGCTGTGGTTGATTTTGAGACCCATTTCTAGGCTAATTCACTCAATTCTGTCCAGGATAACGATGATTTCAGTTAGCTGCTGGCCAGAAGGGTGATATCAACCGCGTATCGTAGATTGGAGATCATGGTGCCCCCTATAGTTACTTCACCTACATCCAGTCCTCACATTCCCGCCTAATGATATGCTATCCATACACGTTAAATAAAATAGGCGAGAGTATGCAGCCCTGCCTGATACCCTTTTCAAAGTTACAGGGTTCCGATGCTGTCTTGTCAATTTTCACGATTCCTTGCTCGTTTTATATGCAGAGTACTCAATAAGTGCCACCAACTGCACTTGCACGGGCACTCCTATCTCTTTCAACACTTTCCGAACCGACTGCAAAGGTCGGACCAGATAGCGCAGTCAATGGCTTTGCTGTAGTCGATGAACCACAATATGAGAGTAGTATTGAACTCGTATGATTTCTCAAATAGCTGGCGGATGTTGAGAATTTTTTCAAGTGTTTCTTTGCCTTTGACGAAACTGGCTTGCTCCTGTGGTATTTGCCAGTCCAAAAAACTTCGGACTCTGTTGTCAATTATATGTAACAATAGTTTGCTAGCATGGGAAATTAGAGCCAGAGTTCTATAATTGTCACATTTATAAACGGCTAAGGTACTGATAAATTCCACCAACTTCTTAATCTTTTTGAAATCACTAAAGCGAATTTCGAAGTCTGATATCATAGCCTCAATTTCTGCTAGTGCCTGTTGTCAACTGATGAGTGATGAATTGACACACGCCCCGCCGTAATTGTCATCACGTTCCAAACATAAAAGGAACTGAGTCGCGAAGAGAAGACAAATAACGTGACGGAATGACACAAGATGATGCCCGCAGCAATTTTATTGGTGACTAGCTGACCCGGCGAACTTCGTACCGCCATATTTACATATCTGTCTCAGCTTCCCACAGACAATGTACAGTCGCGGACAAAATAAAGATTATTCCCGTTATCTTTTATTTTTTTCTTTCTAGCAAAAAAAGAATGAATGAAATCGGACTATGTGTTATTGAATTACAACTAAGTACATATTTTGACTTTCATCCCCTCTCTCCAGGAAACCGTGCTGAATTTCAGGATAAAAAGTATCCTATGTCCTACCTCGTAGTATGAACTCAAATCATGCCAAGTTTCATTTGAATCCATTCAGTGGTTTCTGCGTGACGCGCGGCCAAGATACAGACAGACAAATGGCTTCAGTATCGATTATTTCCACAGCTCAAGATTTGGCGGATATAGACAAAGTAATAGATGATACGTCCATTGCTGCTATTCTATTGGGAGGTCTAACGTCGAGATATGACCCATTGATTATGTCTCTCGAAAATAGTAATGTTAACGTTACCACCGAACTAGTAAAGTCCAAATTACTGAACGAAATGTCCCAGGAAAGCTCGATAAAACTGCTATGAAGTCAAAGGTTGATGCCACTTCTGTTGAGTCAAAGTTTTTCAAAATATCTTTAATGTACAGAATTGGACCTGTTACATTTTCATTATAAGTATATAGATTGCGTTGTGCAGTCTGTTCTGGACCAAAACAACAAAATTTTTATTGAAATTACCTACGAACTTAATTTTTTTCCATTTAATCCAAATTCAATTTATGTAGGTACCTATTTTTTTGCCTCGCCGCGATCGACTGGACTAATAGCCGCGATTGGCCACCCCTGCTATAAGTTATACTGAAAATAATGATATATCTATGTATGTGTGTTTATTTAATTTAATGGAATAGCAAATTTTGAAAATTTTAACATACAGTTATAAAATTTAATACATCCGCAATATATTATTTTTATTATTTTTCTAGCACAGAGAATCAGCATTGCCATTCAACGTGGTAATGCTGCCAGTCTTTTGGGAACGCTACCTGTAGGCGAAGATGTGGAGTTTTTTGACGCTTGTATGTAAATATTGTTATTTTTTTTTATAAATTATGGTTATGTACATAGGTTTCTATATTATGTAATAAATGTATTATACATCCGTTGTTTAGA
The DNA here is from genome assembly GCA_949125395.1 of Diaphora mendica. Classification (NCBI taxonomy): domain Eukaryota; kingdom Metazoa; phylum Arthropoda; class Insecta; order Lepidoptera; family Erebidae; genus Diaphora; species Diaphora mendica. Next base: position 18,236,521 of record OX421313.1, on the reverse strand, counting down.
TTAAAACGTTAAATGTTAACAAACAAATTCATTAACATACAAAACAAGACATGATTAAAGGTTGTCATCAAAGGTATTAAGGATATTCATTCCTAATGATAAACGAGATTAAAATTTGGGTATAAATAATTGTTATGCAGATATTACAGAATTAATTACGTTATTTAACCATAAGCAATCTTCGACTTTGAAATTACATTCTCAAATTTAAAAATAACACAAAACCACTGCTTCAAGTAAATAACATTTTTTTTTTTTTTTTTTTTATGTTTGGCCCGCCAAAATGACTCTACTCTGCCTGATGGAAAGCATAAGCAGAATCCACGAGTGGTGGCCACCATACTCATTGCGAATGCAACAATGCAGCATGGTGACCCACACTATGGCGGCCTAGTGATGCTTGTGCATCTTTTAGTCTAGTCAACAAGTATGGAACTTGTTGACTAGACTAATTGGGCCTCCGGTCTCGCACTCACCAACGAAACACGACAGCACGAATGCTGTCATTTTACGTTGATTTTCTGTGCGATTTACGAATAAAACCTTTAAAATAAGTAAACAGATCATCAAAATATTATTATTAAAAAATAATTCTAAAAGTATACCCTCTTTACCGCTGGTCCAGATTTTTTTCTTGGAAGCAACTGCTTTTTAATAAATGTATATTGAAATTAATATTTTCGTAGTTTTAATGAGTAAGATGAGTAGGTCACATCATTAAGCGCAGTCGTTAAAATTTAGATTTTTCTTTAAGTTACTCGTAACTTAAAAGAAAATATTAAAATGTATTTTCTTTAAATAAGGTAGTACTTTATTAAAATATAAAAAAGCGGTCAGTAACGATTTGTTAGCAGAAGCTACGTAACATTACGCTTACATTAATTTGAATCCTTAAACTAGATATATTGGTAGTGAAAGGTGGGGAAATGAATAATAATAATAATAAACGCTTTATTGTACACCAGATTAATTACAAAGGTAACATAAAACTAACAGTTACAATTAGTGGCCTTATCGCCTAAAGGCAATCTCTTACAGGCTACCATGGAATGGAAAGAAAGACATAGATTCTAGAGAACGTACCTACGTACAGATGAAAAGATCAGGGTACTACCCGTAACTCGAACTGGCGGATGTAGTATATTTTTATTCTAAGTAAAACCTCATGCACGATAATCTACTATATTTTGTCTGTGAGTAAACACATTACTACATCGTAAAAACAAACATTACATTTTTGTTTGCCAATATATTGCAAAGAAAGTACACACGCGTTCTTCATTCTCTAGATTAAACATGTCGTTTGAATATTGAAAACAAATATTTACTGTAATACTTTTTTAGGCCGCTCTTGTACGAATATATTTACGGGAGGGAGCAAAGCGAAGTGTCGATTAAGGCCATACATGTACTGTGAGTTGGTGGCATTTACTACATTATACTATTTCCATTTCTTTATTTTCTCGATGACAGTTCTAATTTGATAGTTGTAGTGTTGTGACCAAATAAGTAATGATATCGATTGCATATATTTATTATGTTTTGAACAAAGACAAATCCAACAAAAACATTCAAATATATTTTTGCAAGCTGGGAACACTCAATGACCCACCACCATTTTGTGTTTGTTTTAATCTGTCACTCGCAACAAGACGGTCGTGCTTTAAAGTCACTACATTTCTGTTCGCTGAGTTTTTTCACATTATCCATACATACGTTACGTTTGTATTTTGTGTTCCTCCGTGTTGATTGCTGCCCAGCTGTCAAATGTCAAAATGCCTAAAGGATCTGTTCTGAAAAGGCAGGCGAGAGAACTGGTGATCAAGGTTCGTAATTACTTTGAGGCAAAGTATCAAAATGGTGGCTCGCTATTACCACTGTCGCAAGTGCGAGAGCGTGTTTAGGCCGCATTAGGAATTAGTGGACCTACAATTTAAAAAATTACTACCGGTATACGGCACACAGGAAAATAAGCTTCGTACGCCGAAGAAAAAACGCCAACCACGTCGTGTGACATCGGTTGACAACTTCGACGCTGTCGCTATTCGCCGTCACATATATGCCTATTACCTGCGCAAAGAAATTCCAACACTTAAAAAACTTGTTGTTTCTTTACGTGAATGTGGTTTGTTCCATTACCAAAAATCGTCGTTTAGCTTGGTTTTGAAAGAAATTGGATTTTCTTATAAAAAATCGAACAAACGTAAAATATTGATGGAGCGTCACGACACCGTGGGAGAGCCACGCTTCGGCATGAATGGGCCGGCTCGACCGGTGTGAAATAGTGCTTGCGCTATGTTTCACCGAGTGAGTGAGGATACCGAAGGCCCATACCCCAACCTCTCCCCCTATCTCCCCCCCCCATCCCCCAAAGGCCGGTAACGCACTTGTGACGCCTCTGGTGTTGCGGGTGTCCATGGGCGGCGGTAATCGCTTACCATCAGGCGATACGTCTGCTCGTTTGCCGGCCTATTCCATAAAAAAAAAAAAAAACATTGCTATGGCTCAACTCAAAAAAAAGATATCAGATTGGTCAAATGTTATTTTCACTGACGAGACTTGGTTAAATGCAAACCACACAGTATCTAAGAACTGGACTGACGACACCGCCGCTTCCACTAGTTCAGTGCCAATGGGAAAAGGTGAACACCTAATGAAATGAACGCAGAGATTTAGGAAGGATGGTTTAAAGAAATGATGCAATCTAAGAAATGGTGCAATCTCTGGAAGAATCGTCGATACTTATTATGGGCAATGTTACATAACACTCCAGACAAATTGATAAAATGCCGACGCAGGCCAATAAAAAACAAGAGATATTTGACTGGCTCTAACGTCATGGCGAAAATGTGGATAGTACTTTGTTAAAAGTACAATTGGTGAATATTTTAAAATCGGAAAAAAACCTCCCTAATAGATATATTACCGAGTAGTAGACATTGGGTTCTTCGACTTCCGCCGTATCATTGCCAGTAAAATGCTATAGAACTAATATGGGCACAAATCAAAGGACACGCCGCTCTAAACAATACCCATCCCTCTTTTACGGCAAACAAGATGTTAGATTTATTAAAAAATGCATGTGCAGAAGTAAAACATTATAGTGTCGGATTGGGAAATTCATGTGGCATTCGATAATATAGAAGTACAGGAACTTATAATATATGTTAGGGAGAGGTCATCGAGTGACAGTGACGATTTATCAGATTTTGATTAAAATAAATAAAGAATCATCATAATATAATTACATTTTGTAATGATATGTAATATTGTTAATAAATTTGTACAAAATTATCCGGCAATAGTTTAGTTTCTTACACTTTGTAAAAAAATATCGGGTCCGTTATCGTATTACGTTTATCGAAAGCTCCATCCCTATGAGTTTCCATCCATCTGCTATGACCTTGTACGTGCGTAAGCGTCATATTTTTATTAAATAATGTATACATAATGTAAAAAAGACGCTCGTTCAAGTTTCAACAAAGAGCTGTCATCGAGAAAATAAAGAAATGGAAATAGTATAGTTACTATTAAACGTGCACGGTTTTATATGCACTTATGATTTACTTATATATATATATTACCAGCTGTTGGCCGCGGTTCCACCCGCGTGTATGTCGGCTATCGCGGCAAATAGCAGCCTATTTGTTATTCTGATGTATAAGCTATATTATTGTAAAGTTTCATCCAAATCCGTCCAGTAGTTTTTGGGAGAAGAAGTAACAAACATATACACTCACAAACTTTCCCCTTTATATATTAGTGTAATGTGATATATATATATATATATATATATAGTATACTATATACTAGTAATATATATATATATTAATAGCTGATCCGGAAAACGTTGTCTTGCCCTAAAAAAAATTGAGGTATAAAAAATAGACGTTGGTCGATTCTCAGACCTACCCGATATGCACACCAAATTTCATAAAAATCGATCCAGTGGTTTCAGAGGAGTATGGTAACTAAAATTGTGACACGAGAATTTTATATAAAAGATATAGTATTATTATTTTAATTGAAATGATGGAGTAGAGTGTAAGAGTCAGTCACTATCGAGCGTAGCTAAGTGGTTTTGTTATGATTTTAGTTTGTTGTTGATTGAATGTGGTTGATTTAGAAAGAACTACGCGAAGTTTCCATTATTTTCGGATCATATAATATACATACAGCAAATACAGCGTTTTTACGCTTTAAATATTAAAACCCTGTCTGAAGAGTTGCCTTGTTAGATTACTCCACTAAGTCGTGATCGGCAATTTCAGATTTCTCTTGGATTTTCCTGAATTTTTAACTGAACATAATTTTGTACATTTATTTAAGTTCATCGTTTTTTTCTATGCATCCATCCTATGAATTTGATGAAAGTCAAAATATAATACGGGATAAAGAGCCAAGCCACCGTGGGAGAGCCACGATTCGGTATAAACGGGCCGGCTCGACCGGAGTGATACCACGGTCTCACAGAAAACCGGTGTGAAATAGCTTTAGCCCTGTGTTTCACCGAGTGAGTGAGGATACCGAAGGGCCCATACCCAAATCCAACCTCCACACATCCCTTTCCCCATCCCCAAAGGTATGCAACGCACTTATGACGCCTCTGGTGTTGCGGGAGTCCATGGGCGGCGGTAATCGTTTACCATTAGGCGATACGTCTGCTCGTTTTTCCCCTATAACATATATAAAATAAAATAAAAACTTAACAAAATTAAATCCGTATTAAAATTTAATAGCAGTTAATATTTCAAAAATTAAGTTGTGTTACTAATTTTAAATCTGTTTATATTATGTTCTTTCTAAATAATATATATATTTCGCGTTTGATGACCAAATGTTTATTTAAAGTTTGTAAGTATGGATGGATGGATGTTTGTTACTCTTTCACGCAAAAACTACTGAACGGATTTGGATGAAACTCTACAGTAATATAGCTTATACATCAGCATAACACATAGGCTACTATTTGCAGCGATAACCGACATACACGCGGGCGGAGCCGCGGGCAATAACTAGTATAACATATACAATACATACCTGTGATTGATTAAGTAATCCACTGATGGACGTATTGACGAAATTGAATAACGGATTTGAAATACTTTTCATTACTTTGTTCAGGTGGACAATAGATTGAACGTGTAACTAAGAGCCATCAATCTCTTGACAGTTGCCACAATTATATTGAAAGTAGCTCAGGTGCTGCAATCTTATTACAAAATCTCATTGTTCAGAAATTCCAAGAATATTTGTTTCAAACGAGGCCATATAATATTAGCAACCATTATCTTTTTTAATTTCAATTAGGATTAATATCACACTAATATGGTGAAAAATAATAAATAAGAAAAAAGAAAAATAAGGTAAAAGTTTGTGAGTGTGTATGTTTGTTTTTTCTTCATGCGCAAACGACTGGACCAAATTTTGATAAAATTTCGTATGCAGGCAGCTGACACCCTGGATTAACACATAGGTTAATTTATATAACACATAGGCTACTATTTGCCGTGAAAACCGATAAACACGCGGGCAGGGCCGCGGGTAACAGCTAGTATATAGTAATTTGACTGCCTTGGTGACGCAGTGGTGACGTATGAGACTGCTGTCCATCAGGTCTCGGGTTCAATTCCCGGGTCAGACCAAATGTTTGTATGATTTACAAATGTTTTTCTTGGATTTTGTTTGTTTTCTATGTATAACATACAATGTGTAATATTAATTTAAGCAAAAAAATATTTATGTAAGTTGTTTAAAACAAGCTCTGCTTAGTTTGAGACTAGATGGCGTTGTGTGAAAAATACTTCAGATCATAGATCTAGATTTAAATAACTATAAATCCTCAAAATTAAAAAAAAAACTCCGACATAATAACCTGAGTTACCTTTAAAAAGTAAAAAACACGTTATGCGCTTTCATTTGAGGCCCCACTCGATGATATTTTTGCAGACATTCAGTTATTCTTCCCCACTTTCACCCCCATAACTTTTAAACGACTCAACCGATTTTCATGAAACATGTCTAAAAACACTCGCACGTAACTCACCTTTCACACAAAAAAAACTAAATTGAAATCAATTCATCCGTTCGCGAGCTACGGTGCCACAGACAGACAGACAGACAAACAGACAGACAGACACGTGAAACTTATAACATCCCTCTTTTTGCGTCGGGGGTTAAAAAGACGTGTGGCACTCGGGGACTGCGCGGTAAAGCAATGGCATAGCATTTTTTATCAACTTATGCAATTATATTTATTTATTTATTTTTTATTTATACAGTATGTATAATATTGTGATTGAAAAATACTAAACTATTAAATTAGTACCAACTTCATGCGTGACAGAGACAGATTTCGGAGCAGCTCGTCTAGACACAAGATTTTTCAATATTCCTAGTGCTGGAGTTGCCTTTTCAAAATAGAAAATAAAAAGTTTTGTTTTGTAATATTCAGTTTTTTTCTGTCCCCGCGAGTAAAAGTTGGGTAAAAATACCGTCGCTCAATAAAAACCGTGGTGCGAGTGATGTTCGTGTATTGCATGTTATGAGTCAAACACGACATGCTAATAACCGGTTTTTGTGGAAGCATTACAGCTGAAGTAATTTTAATAGGTTTTTTTTACGGTTTTACTGATGAATATTGATGCGTTTTCAGTGTGACTGTAAATTGAATTTTAAAATTTCAAGAATTTTTGTTTTGATGGATATAGTAAAAGTTAAAAAAAATAGATAATTTACATTACCAATTTTATTCATTGAATTTATTTTAATGTCTCACGATTCTCTTTGAAATATAGATGTAATTCTGAGGTGCTGTTCATTATTTTGGAATAAAATATTAGACTTTCTTAACTATGATCGAAGAAAAACATAAGATTGACAGCAGACGTCCTTGGAAGTCACCGCTTTAGAGTGGTAGACATACGCTCTCGAACTAAACTTTTCGGTTCTTCCTTCCTGTACCCAGTGGTCAAAACCTGCAACTTACTAACAACGCACGTGTTTCCCTCCCACTATGATCCCGGGTCCTTTAAGCGGGGCGTCAAAAAGCATCCGATTGGGACTCGATAGTGTGGACTCGATACTGCTTTGTCCACGTTCGCCGTTCGTAATCATGGTGACCACCACTCTTAGATTATTTTCCCATGCTTTTCATCAGGCACATTAAAGTTACTTTCGCAGCTAATACTTAAAAACAAAGATATACTGATAGATTAATCGTTCAGCGAACATAAAAACATGGAACACAATACCCATCTGATTTCATGAGAATGTGGAAAGTACTCAAGCTATCTACATTAAGGTATTTACTTAATAAAAATATTGAGAAACTTTAAAAAATGTTGTTTAAAAAAATGACACACAAAAGTCGTTCACATACAAACAATAATATGATGATGATTTTCTCCTAGCTGATTTGGTCTTCCACGGACAGTCTCAACGGAGATCAGCCAACTACGTAGGAGATATTATATTGCACTTGTGTGTGCGCAAACACAGGTTGTAACACCTTTTTTTTTAAACAGCAAAGGATAATAACAGGGATTTTGAAAATAGCGCCCTCTGTTAAACTGGTTGTGCATTAATGGTATAGATTACGCTCAACCAGTATATTGATTTGATTGTGTGTTCGCTGATTGTGCGAGAGAGGGCGTAATTTTGTGAGTTGGATTAGATTATTGTAAATTATGATTAAAATGCTTTGATTTGATTTGATGATTTGTGAACGTGTGTGACAGCGTCAGAAAATCTGTCATGATGAGGTGATAGTGGGGAGTTTCTAGAACAATCCGGGAGACTGTGTATTTAAGCGGATGTTTTTGGTTTTGAGGTCCTTTTCTGCTGGGAACTCGACAAGTTTGTTGTGACTGTTTGTAATTAATTTGATAATCATGTAATATTGCAAAAGCCCATTTGGTAAGTTGAGAAAATTTATTAGAGACTTTTATTTTCATGTCCTTTCTTTTGTTTAAAACATGCTTAGAGGGTCCATTTGTTCATAGGGCTCTTAGGTACGGGTGAGGAGATCACCTCTAAGTTACGGGTGAAGGTGATCACCTCCAGGATTTGGGTGAAAGATGTCACCTTTGAGATGCCACACAGCGGTTTGGTTCGTGTGTGTGGCGAAGGAATAATGATGTTCATGTCCTGCAAGGCGTGGCTCCCCGTACAAGGGAGCCTATGATGTGGTCTGCTGGTATGCGGAGGATGGCCTGACCGTACACCAAGCCAACTTCAGAGGTTATGAAATCTTTTTTAATTAAGCTTAACCTTGTTGTAAATTTATACATAATAGTGTACTTACCCACTACTTATTTTTAAGATTTTATTTATAAGATGTATGTGAGTTATATTGAGAAATATAAACTGTGTTTGAGTTGAATGTTGTTTCTCTGAAGTGATCCATAAGGAACCACCCACACACACATTTATCTATTTGATTTTATTCTTTTTGTAGTTATTCTCTTTTATTGGAAATTAAGTAATTATTATGTTATAAAGGCGCCCTGGGAAATCATGTTCTGTCTGCTGACTGGGTCGGTCAGAGAGTGGCACCCCCCTGTTCAGGTCTAGGGGACTGCAAGGTTCGAATCCTCCTTCTTGTTAGGTCAAGGGTTGCGACTTGCGAACCGCCTGACAGGCCTTTGGTGTTACAAGGTGCACTCTCTGTTCCCTCACTCTCATAATCTGATGGGACAGTTATAAGGCACGACTAGGGAGTGATCAGGCGTAGGACCGGCGGCTTTACGTGCTCAAGCTAATATAATACAGGTGAAGATAATGAAATCGTTTTTAAAAAAAATCTGTTACCAGTTTAAACAAGCTAGAGAATTAAGTTAATTTTGATTTGTTGATCAAACATAGATTTCATCATCATATCAGCCGTGAGAAGTTCACTGCTGAACGTAGACCTTGATTTCCATAGGAAGGTAGGCCTCCCGCAAGGTGGACGGACGACCTGGTTAAGATCGTAGGGACTCGTTGGATGCAGGCCGCTACCGAACGGTCGAAATGAAAATCAACATAGATTTAATGAATTTCAACTCAAAATAAATAAGACCATAAAGAAAAATGATCATTTTTTTTCCATAAGTTCTTTAACGATAGTTAGTAAATCATCTAAGTGTCTTACATTCAAAATACAAATTTCCCCAATTGGATTAAAAGTGATTCCAAACTTACCACTAAGTCCGCGAAAAGGACTTAATGTAGAAAGTCTACTTGGCTAATGCGATTAAAGCATTACTTTTAGTGTTTAATAATTTACAACCGTGAAACACCTTATAAGTGGTTGTGGCGGGTTTATCTACTCAAGTAATGTATTTAACATTAACTTTGAGTTACTTTCTATGAATAAAAATAACAGTTTTATTTTTAAACATATTTTATTTTTACCAGGCAAATTGTGTCATGTTTATCATTAGAGATTTAAATACACGGTCTCAAACAACTCCATTTACATCAAAAATGTCTGTCATATTTGTTATTAGATTTGATAGGAAAAAAAAATTGTGACCTTCTAATCTATTCTAATATCATAAATTCAAAAGTAACCCAGTCTGTCTGTCCGTTACCTTTTCACGGCTAAAAAACTGCACCGATTTCAATGAAATTTGTAATGGAGGTACTTCGAATCTAGAGAAAGGAAATATATATGCTTTTCTTTACCGTGATAACCGACAAACACGAGGTCGAAGCCACGGGCATAAGCTAGTACAGATTAAATCAAACCAGTCTATCAATATTACTTTTTAGTAATATTTGTATTATATATAAATAATTTCGTTCTAAATGTTTACGGTTATTTTGTTTGACTGCCTCGGTGGCACAGTAGTAGCGTGTGCCACTGCTGTTCTTGAGGTCACGAGTTCGATTCCCGGGTTGGATCAATTGTTTGTATGTCTACAAATATTTGTTTCGGAGTTTGGATGTTTTCTATGTATATATTTACAAAAAAGGATATATGTATTTATATCAGTTGTCTAGTACCTATAATACAAGCTCTGCTTAACTTGCGCCTAGATGGCGTTGTGTGTTAGATGTCCTACATATTTATATTTCACGTCATATCAGAGCCTTTTAGAAATCTGTCAAAAAGTTTGCGCGTTAATGTTAGACACTTCACCGTCTAAAACGAGGCTGCTCGTAACGAAGGCTAACAAGTAAAGTAAATTATTAAAAGGCCCGCGTACACTTTTAAATTTACAAGCTACAAAAACACTATCAACATGCCAGTGCCAAAAATCTCACCCAAAAGTATGCTAAGGGACTTTTAGGATTTTTTTTCTCGCGAAAAATATCTACAGCATTTCTAGTTTCGAAGCGGGTTCCGTGAAGCGTATTAGTGATTTATGTTAGCATTTTACAAGGATCGTTACGGCTAATAAATCTTTGTTAACTTGTTGCGGTGGTGCAGAATTAGGCTTCCTTATGAACGCATGTTACACGTAATTTTTTCGCACCACTCTTTTATTTATATGGCAGCACAGATTTAGGGATGTGTAATCATCTTCATCAGTGTATGGGTTTAAACGGAGGTCGTAAAGATTAACGTGAGCTTTGGCTGCCACAAAAGCGTGATGTGGGTTTTATATCCAGAAAAAAATACGTTAAACAACTCGTAGTCTTAACGTTCATAAAAAGGCTACCTTAATAAAATTATTTAAAAGAAAATAAACCCGACTGCGTCAATATCTGCTATCTATATTAAACTCAGGTTTTCTTTTTGTTTTTTTTTTTAATTTTGATGTACCCAGTGTCACTCTCGCGACTAAGACGAATCTATTGATACCACTCACATAAAAATACGACAAGCCGTTTAGGCTGTAGGGCGTACCAAAGAAATATACATACATACTTGCATACGTACATACTTACATACATACATACTTACTTACATACACTCTAAAAACATAACCCTTCTTCTTTCGTAGTCGTGTAAAAAGGAAGTCATTTTAGAAAATATGTAATGTATATATTCAGTATTTCATTATAAACATACAAAATATTATTTTTTTTTAGATTTTCAAAATCCACACTAATATTATAAATTCGAAAGTAACTCTGTCTGTCTGTCCCTTTTGCTTTCTCGACTAAACCACTGAACTGATTTGGATAAATTACAGTATAGGGATAGATTGAACCCTGGAAAAAGACAAAGACATACATGCGGGTGGAGCCGCTAAAACTAGTTATTTTTTTAAAGTAAATTTATCAACCGACTTCAAAAAAGGAGGAGGTTCTCAATTCGAATGTTTTTTTTTATATTTGTTACCTCATAACTTTGGACTGGGTGAACCGATTTTGATGATTATTTTTTTATTTGAAAGCTGGTGCTTCCCGAATGGTCCCATTTAAATTTGGTCTAGTTCTGACATGTCATCCATGAGAAAACCATGTAAGTCAATTTGTCAATTTTTTTTTGTCAATTTCAAATTGCATTATGTATGTACGCGACAAATTAACGAATAAGTCAATATTCCCGTATGGTCCCATTTAAATTTGGTCCAGATTGAAGACCGTTTTTTTTTTTGTTAAAATTTGTGATTATTATTTATCCGATTTCTATAACACATAGTTGAATGTTTAGTCGCCGTCTATACCGATATTAAGGGTGCGGAGCTCTACGTGCAAATTGTTCCACAATGTTCATCAGAGCCTAATTCATCCGGGGCATGTCTGCATTTATTACGAAATGGCCGAAGTTTCTCAAAAGTTTCGTATAATAATTCGTATATAAAAATGTCATCTAGTTATTTAACTACTACACATGTTATACACTAGCTTATTTTAATAAATTTACTGTCTAAAATCAAATAATCAATTATATTATTTATCAGCCAATAAAAATATTATGTCATTAATTATTTCAAGGTTTTAAATTATTGAAGCCAAAACAAAAAAATGCATGGTGGTCTTGTATAATATACACTTTAATGATTACAGTAAATAATTTTCGTAGATAAAACTAAATGTACCAGTGATAAAATGAAGCTTCACCATTTCACCAAAATAAAGGACTTTTCTAGCCCATCACCCCATTCGACCCGTCCTTAAAACTAACAATATAAACACGGTTAAAACATTCGTAACTTTGTCTTAAAAAGTGCGAGACAATTTTGTAAGCATCACTGCTGTAGAACACTCAGATACAACAAAGAACAACAAAACTCAACATTATTACATTCATTGGCACATTAGAACGGAACGACGAGTACAACTTCTGCCGCACTACCCTAAACACAACACCCCATAACAAGCCCCACACAAAAGGAACCAAATTACACTTGTATCGTACAAATAAGTAGATCGTAAAAAAACTTTCGACCTTAAACATGTAATTATATGTCAATGTTGAAGCTTGTTCATCACGATAGTTTGAGAAACTCTGTACGAACGCCCTTTATGGCGTGTATCATAGGAGCAATGTTATTTTGTTATTTGATAGGGGCGAATAAATCAAAATTGCTTTCTGGATGAAGATTATAGTTTTGCGTGGATCGGTATACTTTGGACTGAAGGTCAAGGTCAATGCCAAACACTTTGGAAAAGGTATGTCAAACTTATGTGTTTAAAGTAGCTTTTGCTTACTACGTCAATTGGCTTAAATCCTTTTTATTCCATTTTCGGATTTTTCCAAATTAAAATATGTAAAATTCGATATTATCACAAGAAAAATCTTCTTTTGATATATTTCCTTTTCTATATCTTTGTACATGTATAATTTCGTGACGATTGTTGAAGCACTTGATAAGAAACTCTGGAGACCATTGGTATCATCACTTAGGTCCAGCCGATTCATATGCCAAAGTATTATGACTCCACCATTTCATCAATTTTTTTCATTTTATCATCATCATCTTCCTAGTCTTTACTATCCCCAAAATTTTGGGGTCGGCTACTAGTTCAACCGGTTTTACCTAAATATCAGTTTTTACACGGAGCGACTGGCATTGGACCTCCGCAACCCTGAGGGTGAACTGAATTCGAAAGTTGAACGAACTAGTTGTCAGTATATTTAAGGGCACTGATTTCCCAATAACGATTGCCATAGATGTTCATGACAACCGGGACCGACGGCTTAACGTGCTCTCCGAGGCATGGGCAGGAAACACCGCTTTCATACTCCGGGCTGCTATTAAGAATTTCTTGAAAGAAAAAACCCAACAGCATTCCGACAGCTTACGCTAACCACTAGACCAACGAGGCAGTTGGTCATCATCATCATCAAATTTCATTTAATCAAAAACATCAAGTTATATCTACATATATCATGTAGATAACTTACACTTTATAAATACGGTAACCAGGTCATAAAATTACACAAGCCAAACTTTTAAGGTTTCGATGAAATAGTTCCGCAAAGTTTCTCGGCACGTTGTTTAATAATGTCGAGAATGTTAAACGTTATATTGAAAACATTCTTTCCTTCGAAGTGGCGATGAACATTTTCATATTAAATGTTTTCCCCAGTATACAAAATTCATAATTCAGTTTTAACACACCAAAGAAATTAAGACGATCTATTTTTTATTGAGTAAACTGAGTTATAAATAATACAAATAAATAAATGATTTTTTTTTTATTTCATACTGAGGCAGACGAATTATAATTCGTCTGCCTCGGTGGCGAAGTGGTAGCATATGCGACTGCTGAGGTTGAGGTGTCAGGTTCGATTCCCGAGTCGGACCAAATTTTTGTATGATCTGCAAATGTAGATACGGGTATTTATATCAGTTGTTTAGTTCCCATAGTACAAGCTCTGCTTAGTTTGAGACTAGATGACGTTGTGTGTCCAGATGTCTAAAATAAATATGAATAAGGAACTGCAAATGCTTTTACTAGAGTTTAGTAATTTATTTTAATACTTGCCAGCATCTAGGGAATGAACTAATAACAATAATATTCACATGCTTTGTGCATTCATATTTTATGCGACGGTATTGGTTATATCCAATATGTTCACTGTGTAAACATTGTACGTGTCTGTATTAACTTTAAAACAACATTTGTACACATGTATAAATAGAAAACGTGCCTTTATTGATTGCTCGTGAGATAAGAACATGGCGGTGTTTCCCACCCGTGCCTTGGAGAGCACGTTAAGCCATTGGTCACAGTTATCATGAACATCTATAGCAATCGTTATTGGGAAGTCAGTGCCCTCAAATTTACTGAAAACAAGTTCAATCTTCGATTTCAGTTCACTCTCAGGGTAGCGCAGGTCCAATACCAGTCGCTCAGTGGAAAAACTGATATTCAGATAAAACCGGTTGAACTAATAGCCGACCCCAAATAATCTTGGGAATAATCAAGGCTAGGAAGATGATGATTTCAATTTATTTGAATACAAAACAAGTTATACGCTGAAGTGATATTTAAAACTTAACTCAAGTTGTAGCAAGAAAAACGAACAAGCTAATAAACTATCTAAACTTAGCTCTTAGTTGAGAAGCCACTTTGAAGTTATTATATTGTTATTAAATTGGTCTTAATTTAGATAAGATAGCATTTCTGCAGCTACTTTATCCCTAAGATTTTTGAATTTATCAATATTTTTTTATATTTTTAGTGATTTCATTAAATTTCTATGGATATCCAATATATAATAGCTAAATAAGAATAACAAAAAAATATAGTGGAATCTGTCATAGTGGAAAACTAACTGACTAATTTATCTAATATTTGGCAGTATATAATGTCAAATTAACTTTTTTCTTTATGTAAGCAACAAGAAAAAGTTTGAAAAACTATATTCCGACTACATAAGAACTTTTTATAAAATTAAATAGCTTATATCACACGGGGCATTATAACAAATCTATTGACATGTCATTCATTAAAATTTATTAGGATTTTAGAAGCCACAGTGGAACATACAAAACTACCAAAAACATTTCGCCGTAGTCGGGTAAAAAAGGTAACTTACAAATAAAACAATCCATTTACATTCGCGTGTTTTGATTGAAAAAGTTGAAGCCTGTCAGAATTTTAAACAAATTCTAGATACTACCCATTGCAAATCACACATATCACTGGTAATTTGGAGGACCTTTACAAGATGTCAAAATGAAAAATAAAACAATATATTGCCGGCACATAATATGGGACACGTAAGTGTTTTTGTCCCGCCAGTTAATTTCCCAAGAGCAGTCAATTCTGCTCAATCATCAATCTACGTCACTCGTGACGAACGAAAATCTTATACGTAGGTAATATAAATATAAGTAAATAATACTTTGTTTACTTTCATAACCTGCTGCAAGCGTTTTTAGACTTTTGGGACTTTTACTCATACACATAGTTTCTGTTGTACAAAGGGAATCATTTGCGGTAAAATTATTTAAAAGGTTACGATATCGTCTATTTCCAGACGTTTCTATAAGTTGTTGAGATAAATACAAGTCTTGTGAAGGTTAGTACTTACTTAAACCAAGCCATTACATTTCTTTTTCTTTTTTTGTAAAGACAACGACGCATTACAGACGTTCATGAAACATTAGTATAAACCTCTGATAGAGATATGATTTCTTGCACTCTTTAACCGGCGGCAACGCGGCTGGCACAAAGCCCGCATCTGGCGGGGATTTCTAAGGGGAGTCCTCCCCGCTAGACACTGATGCAGTTTTTCGATTTTTTCTCGATATTTATAGGAACACCTAAATATTTGTTTCTTTCATCAACAGCCTTTAACAGTTTACTGCTGGACATAGGCATCTTATTAGAAAAGCAGTTTTGGCATATCACAGTACTGGTTGGTTTAGGATTTATTTCAAGTTTTCTTTTCCTTTGCAATATTCGTAGTTGCTCCCTTAATCGCCTCTTACGGCACCCATTGAACGAATAGAGGAGGTAAAACTCCGTATTGCTAATTCATCACCACACGTTTTTCTACATCAATTGTTTTAATTTTTTCCCAAGCGGAACAATTCGTCCAAAGCATTGCGAAACCAAAACAAAATAATTATCAGGATCGTAGTGCTATTTTCTTGTGGGCTGGGTATCAAAACTATTTGAAACTACATAAATTGCCGGAGGAATATTTTATATTCGACTAATAATTTCTCAGTAATAATATTATCATAAAATGAATTTGTTAATGAAGCAGTGAATTGAAACATGGTAGGTACATGAACTAATATCAAACGAGGAGTACAGACTCATAATTAGGAATCTCTAAGTCTAAGGCTTGTAATTTGCCTATTATATATACATATATCTAAGAATTTTGTTCACAAAGAAACAAAATTCTTAGATATCAGGCTGATGATGATATCTAAGAATTTTGTTCTAAGAAGTAGTATACTGTTTTCAGATCAGAAATTAGATAGCTTTCTCTGGCAACTTCAGTAATGTGAATTTAAATTCCGTTAATCAATGTGTATCCATACAGGAATTATAATGTTTTTGAAATAAATCTCGACCGTGGGAGAGCAACGCTTCGGCATGAATGGGTCGGCTTGACCGGAGTGATACCACGGCCTCACAGAAAACCGGTGTGAAATAGTGCTTGCGCTGTGTTTCACTGATTGAGTGAGGATACCGGAGGCCCATACCCCAACCCCACCCTCTATCTCCCCCCTCCATTCCCCAATTAGTAGTAGATGCCTTATATCTATTTTAGTACACCGAATAAGTACAGTCCACGTTTATTACAAAACTTTAAGTATAGTTTGGGCAATTCCTAAAACTAACTCATGAAGTTGACACGCGATGAATATTATGTTTATGCTGTTTTGTTTCCGAATTTTCATTATTGTTGTTACTCGCATTTGTGACAAGACCGCTGTTCTAACGATACTGTAATGCAGTGTTGTACTTCTTTCTTTGTCACACCTTTTTATGCTCAGCTTTAGTTTTCTGCTTGCCAAGCTTAATATTGCTTTAGATACCAAACTTTGTAACTTTCAGTTTACAGACTATTAAGAACGCGCCCGTAGCAAAATCAATTCACCCTCCATATTTATATTCCAGACTAATGCTAATATACTCGTATGCAAACTTTTATTGGTTGTTAAGTTAAATTGCCTTACTGTCCATAAGAATATTTTAGAGAGATGAATTGACTATAAATTTGTTACAAATATAGTTAATTTATTTATATGACCTGAACATTTTGCTCTACAGTAAATTACTTGATACTCTACACATCACACATAAAATAAAATACAGTTTATGTACATTAATTTAATCACTGACTACCGATAAATTCCTTTTAAACTCCTGTGTTATCGTTTTGATCTGTTTTATATCTTTAAATGACAGCATAAACCACAAATTCCATTATTAAATTTGATCTTTTCAAGGAAAAGACCTCTTCCATATCTCAAAACCAGAAAAATATTAAGAATTCTATTTGAAAAAGGAACATTCAAGAACAAATATTGCAAAGCGGCTGTTTCTTTAATTTTCGACAAATTGTTTAGAAATTAGTAATTCCTCGAGTCAAAGTTGTTCTTGAGGGCAGACAAATTAAATCAATGTTTTAATTTGACGACTTCAACGGGCCAATTTGAATAATTCGATTACTCCGTTCTTTCACTCATAACTGAATTAAAGCGATGAGATTTATTAAAAAAATCAAATATTCATCATTTTGAAGTTGAAGAGACTTGGAATTCCAATTTATTAGACGTCTTTAGTGTACACTCTTTAATAAAAAGTAAATAAAAGTACGTTTCTTTGTTTAGAATTTCAATGTGCAAGAAATGTTTCATTTCGAGTTTCTGTAAATATTATTTATTGGAAGTTTCTTTTAACAGTATGATTTTATTTAAGCTAGCTTATACCTACGGCTCCACTGGTACGTAATGAAATTGTTGGGTTTTATCGATTTAAACATGTAAATATATTTTAACATTTATACGTATATATTGATGCTAACTAATATGAGAGTGGATAATGTTCAAATAAAAGAAAGACAATCTTCTTTTATTTAAATAATGACATGTCAAGTTCTAGAAGAGATCGAAAGAAAAAAAGGTCATTCTTGTATTATTTGATGTCGTTATTGAAACAACAATGTAAACTTTTTTTAAACGTTTTACTTGATATATGTAGCTTTTACAATATTAATAAAATAGTGGAATAAGTACAAGTGATTTTAATTCAAAAATGTACAATATTAATAGTTTTACTTCCTCGTGCTAGCTGTGTTACCCAAAACGCCATGACAGTTTTCCGACGAAAACCTCCCACGCTCTTCCTGTCACTTGACCACAGATAATCTTATCAATTCTACTACAATCCTCAAGAAAAAAACCAGAATTAGATAAGATGATAATTGTGAGTAATATTAATTTGATTAAAAATCAATGAAAACTATCAATTAACTAGTTAATACCACATCATTCATGATGTGGTCTCAAATCACAGTATGAACGGTCTCCCTTTACTCAATTTAAGCTTTGCGGTATTCCTTAGGAAGATTTTAAGTAATTCTAAGTTGAAGAGGTAGGCATCGCAATCTCTATCTATTTTCGTTTGTCGAACCTTCCTCAAAAACTTTATAAGAATTGGCAAACTTGAAACAAACTTCATATCAACTCATCTGGCCAGCGTAGTATAGTAGGTGGTCTACTATAAAACGCAAACCTCTTCTTCGAAAGGCCCTCCCTTTCAAAGCCTGCAAACCTCCTTTCGAAGGTAGGTTTTACCTCCTATCTATCTAGAGAGGCCTTTGACAAACTGTAGACTGATAAAGGCTGTCTAAGTGATGATGTGAACGTCCTTTTGACATTTAGGTTTATGTCAGATGGGCAGCTAGGCATAAAAGAAAGAAACCAAAATCTTTGCTGGATCGTATTTTGTTTTTTCGGAAGACGGTCCCCATTTCATCTCATCCAATTTCATCACGACGAAGACTTAAAGACTTGAAGACTTATGATATGAAGACTATGAACACTTGACATTGGCAGAAATAGCTGATTTGAGAGATCCGGCTGGTTGCCATTTCATCAAAATCATTATGTGTGTCATGTGTAGTCATGTGTCATCATGTGCAGTAATGGCACGTAGGATTGGAATAAGGACCAAAAAAAAAGATTATTTTAATAAGGAAATTTATCTCAGCTCCAACGGTCCGCCTCGAACGGGGCAGTACTACCCTTTCACAGAAGACCAACGTAAAATGACAGCATTTGTGCTGTCGTTTTTCGTTGGTGAGTGCGAGACCGGAGGCCAATGATGCAGAATCATCTCAATAGGCCGCCATAGTGTGGGTCACCATGCTGCATTGTTGCATTTTCCGCATCTCTCTCAATCTTAAATCTCATAGCAACTGATGCTTGATAGTTTTAGAGCAAATTGATTCACCATAACGTACTACACAATCTACATCAATGGCATACAAATGTTATTTAGAAGACTTTAATAATGAAAACTTTCTACTGTTTACAATTTAAAGATGGTATAATTTTGACAAAAATGTCATAGGTGTATTTTATATATAAGCATATACATAGAACCTGCAATTATAATACTATATAATATAATAATAAATATAATTAGAACGAATATAGTTGACACTAACGCACCCATTACAGTTTAGGGAATGTATAATTGAATACGTACTGTTTGAAATCTGTTGCCGATTCGCAAAACAGGCGCGACAAATATTTCTGTGACACCGCTATCAATCACGGGAAATGACATGACAGTTTCATTTCTCAGCTTTGAAAACACGAAAAACTGTTTAAATGCGGGCACATTTTAAAAGGCCTGGACGTCAAAGTGGGAGCAGATAAGCGTCGACTGCGCAATCTATCTTCCTCTGAGAGACGTGTGTGATACGGGCACCCGCATGATATAATCGAAAATCGTTTACCGCGATCCATCTACATATTCCTTCTGACGGGACTGAAATTGGCTTCGAGCTTTGTTAAAGTTTCATCAAGCATGATCTAATATACGCATCTTCTTCAAATTGCAAAGCAGTTTTTACAGCTAAAGTACATATTTATTTACGTATCAGAAAGCTATGACAACTCAGTGGAACCTCCTTTTGAAATAACATGTCATCCTGGTACGTAGTAAATGTTCAATTAAAAATTTTTTAGAAAATAATTTTATTGTAAGTATTTTCATTGGTTTTTTAATCCTTAATATTTTAATTTAATTTATTGTCACAAGTAAATTCAATAAATATTTAATTTTTTTGCCTGAAATTCAGATATTCTCTCTGGACTGGAGTTTTGTTTAAGGTGTTTAGTGCTGTATGTAGCTTTATTTTAGTTCTCAACAATTCTGACCGGGCCAACATTTAGGGAGCATGCATAAAAATATTAGCTCTTCTACTGTTTATTGAGTAGGCCTTGTAACAGTGTAATTTCTATTGTCAATAGAATTAGAACTAATAATAATCATAAAAATTCTCTGCTCCCTATTCTAATACCCAACCTCGAAGATGAAGTTAACATCGAACAGCAAAAACAAGGAGTCAAGAACAGCACTCCTGGATTTAAGGATATTATAAACCAAGGTCTTGTATTTAAGACTTTGATTGAGTGGTTAACTCTTGTGATTTTCCACAAGAGAAGTCGTAACAGAATAAACTAGTAAGACCGTCTTTGTCATTAGTTACGCTCATCATCATCGTTAATTTGATTGATTTTGGGTATATAGTATCGTTTTTTTTTTCATATGAGTAGACAAAATACAATACTTCGTAAAAAGACTATAAAACCTGATTAAAAAGATGTCGGTTCTGCTATCATATGGAAGCTAAACCTAGAAGCGAAGGAGATCTCCCTTAGGAGGCTATTTCAGAATCACGTAGTGTATTTTCTTAACAATTTATGAGCCGCAAACCTTAATGTATAAATAAGTTAAGGTTACGTAACGTAACCTTAACTTTTTATTCGTTTAAATATTTATAAGTTATTCTTCTTATCTATAAAATCAATGATTCAAACTAATTAAAAATTACTATAATAGTAGGAATAATACTCTAATTTAATCTGCAAACTATGACGTCATCTATCGTAACAATTTCTACATTATACGCCAACAAATTTCCAGAATTACACAGGCTATCCATGAACGTATTAATCTTACTCCGAGAACTTGCAAAGTCTGTCCCCAGCTTCGGAACATCAGAAATATAATTTAGTTTTCCATTTAAGTTGGAAATAGGACGGTTTACATACAAATTCTCCTTCTAAACTTGTCATGAGAACTGGAACTTGGCGGGGCTATATTTCCGTTATATTCCACTTAGGAGACCTGCACCTTCATTTGTTTCAGAGTAAATATCTACGTCCCGAATGACAACACAAAAACATTTTGGTTCGCGACAGAGCATATTCAGAGGCCCAAATACACGCGTTTACGACGCCTTTGCGGGCGAACGACATCAAAAACCGCTTAGCGAGTCCCCGACTACCACCTCGGGTTGGTGAGTGTATACTTTATGTTGACCGAAGTTGTAAAATGTTGGTGTTTCCCCATAGGGTAGTATTCCTAGTTTCATGTAGTGGTGAAGTTTTTGTGTGCCAAGGAAATGTTGTACAATTAAGTATGTAAGTACAATTTGACGACGAAAACGTGCCTTGTGAGAACCCAACTTTATTACTGGACTGTTGTTAATGTTGGTGTTATAAACACAAGTAATGTCTGCTTTCATAAGGTTTTAGTGACGATATTACAAGTTCAAGTAAAATTTTCTGTTAGATTCCAACATACGCAGACACATTCTTTGTTTTATTTACGAACATATTTTAGATAATACTGAATTTTATTTGAATATTTCTTCTGCAAATAACGTGACTCCACTATCTACTAACATTGGACCACTCGTGATGATTTATTAGATTAATTTTAAAAAACATCGTATTTTATTATTATTATTTTACAAATTGATGCGTCTGATAGTTAATTAACTATATATCATTAGACTCAGTGATATGTAGACTTAAAATTTATCATAATGTCACTTCACTTCCACTTCAGCAAATTTTTATCTTTGGACGTTAATTGTGGCAACACTAGTAATGTCAGACGATATAGATGCTTCAAGATAAAATTAGTAACACTGTTTTGTAAAACTCTTTTTTAGGGTTCCGTACGTAAAGGGTAAAACGGGACCCTATTACTAAGACTTAGCTGTCCGTCTGTCACACGGCTGTATCTCATGAACCGTGATAGTTAAGACAGTTGAAATTTTCAGAGTATTGTGACAAATTTACAGATGTGTTTCTGTTACTCCTATAGCAACAAATACTAAAAAAAACAGAATAAAATAAATATTACCATACAACAATCGTGATTTTTCTGCTCGTCTTTGCTAGATACTGATAAAGGCAGCAGAGAGACGCTTGAAATGTATAGATGGGATCCCTTCCTGTGCGAGTCCGACTCGCACTTGGACGATTTTTTATGTAAATTAAAGTCATATTAAGAAACTGAAGCTTTTAAATGTATTTACCAACAATATGATTTATAATGAATTAATATAAAATAATAATAAAAAATATTAAAAAACTATAAAACCTTCATAATTTTTTGCTTTATTATTGTATTAATTTATGTTAAACAAAAGAATATAATATTATTTAAATTTGTACTCTGATAAAATATTTAATCAAGATACAAGTACTTGAGGTATGACTTGAAATAAGATAATACCGAAGTTCTAGTACTCCAGTCAATATGGCGGCGAGAGTAACGGAAGCCCTCCGGCTACTTCTCTAACGGTAAGTTCTATTATATCATTTGTAGATATTGAGAACAATATGATTACCTACTATCTTAATTTACCTAATTCTCTCTCTATTACAAATTCGAATTTGACTATCACCAACGTTGAGGCTTTGTAATTGCGAAGCGTTTTATATGTGTCCATGTTTATTATTGAGTGCATTCAAACAGCAAATTACAAGTGGGCCGGGTGTGAAGAGAACGACCCCTTGATTGGCATTGCGATGGACTTCACGCTCCGTTTGTCCCGGAAATCTGATCAATCCAATGTTAATTTCCTAGGAAATGTTTGTGCTACCCCCCACACCCCAAATAATGTAGTTACCGTTTCGTTTTATTCACTCGTCGTAGTTAACGAAGGTTTTAATACCCATATGAATGGATTGGATTCATTTCTATATACATTGTTGATAAAACGTTGAAAAAAATCTGAATATACAAACGTAATTTACTTTTGGCTGATAATAATAGGAACTTGATGTGAAACTTTTTTTTTTTTTTTTTTTTTTTTTTTATGTTTGGCCCGCTAAAATGACTCTACTCTGCCTGATGGAAAGCATAAGCAGAATCCAAGAGTATTGGTCACCATACTCACTGCGAATGCAGACAATGCAGTATGGCGACCCACACCATGGCGGCCTAGTGATGCTGCTGCATCTTTTAGTCTAGTCAACAAGTATGGAACTTGTTGACTAGACTATTTGGGCCTCCGGTCTCGCACTCACCAACGAAACACGACAGCACGAACGTGGTCATTTTACGTTGATTTTCTGTGCGAGGGTAGTACCGCCCCGGTCGAGCCGGCCCATGCGTGCTGAAATCAGCGTGGCTCTACTACCTACAAAATTTATGTCAAATAACTATTATTTTTCTTAATATTTACTAGGAATACAATACATTGGTCGACGATAATACCGATACCGACTATTTTCGTCCGTGTAGAGATATGAATGGCTCACTTCCACGTTTTTTTTGTTCCATGTTCCATTCCATGAATGTTTAGTGGTGGTAAAAAGACCTAAGCTATATTGAAGTATGCACAACAAACGCTCATTTACTACCAAATTATTAGTAATTGCCTCGTGTTGACGCAAAATTCAAGTTTAACAATTAAAATCTAGGGTTTGTAGCTACTTTGCATTGAAAGGCAAATTCATTTTTCGTTGCTGATCAAATATAATTTGTTGAACTTTATCCCTGGCTTAATTAATTAACGTTAAGGTTTATAACCAAGAGTGAGTTATGAGTTTTCCTTCTCACTTACTATTCATTGGAGGATCAAGAGATTTCTGCGAAGTAGCTTCTAATTTAATTTCTTATTTGTAATGTTAACATCTCATAAAATAAAACCTAAAAGTTATATTCAGAAAAGTAGAAAATCCGAATAGCCTAAGAAATCTATCTATCTATATTAGAAAAAAGGAATTCCTAAAAGCTCTTACCTATAAATAAAACCAAAATTAAATCTATTTTCCCAATGACTTTTCTTTAACAGTGATTTTAATACCGTTCGCAAAATCAACCTTTGAAAGTAAATATTAGGGGATTTAAAGAAATCTTAGTGTACTTTAAATTTATTAAAAAAATCAGTAATAGTGAAAACTTGTTGTACACATAAAAAATCTTGGAAATAATTGTAGAAAGATCATAGTACAATAATTATTTTATTTTCAAAACTTCCGTCACAATATAGAAAACTTTACTAAAAAGCACTATTAGCCCATGTTCAGATGACGAGCGCTTAACGCGCGTTTTGCTAACGCGCGTTTACAACTACGTGTAATTTATTCTAGGAGTACACATGCTAACGCGCGTTTTTACATGGAGTTGTTAATGCGCGTTAGCAAAACGCGCGTTGAGCGTTCGTCATCTGAACATGGCCTAACTATAAGTTTATTTCGTCTTCGACGTGGGTTGGAAAAACTCGGTTAAATGAGGGAGAGAGAATCGTCCATCTGTGTTTATCGATTTGTTTTTTGACCAGTTGATTTCCACACCTTCTATCCCAGATGTCAAAAACATTTCACGCTCTACATCAAATGAATTATTGACATTCGAAAATCCATCTTAATATTCCTGCTTCAGAGGATTTTACGGGCAAAAAAACTTGCACATTCTTAAGTTTTCGATCCTTAAAACCTTATTGCCATTAAGTACACCTAATACGACTAAGAAATGTTTTGAAACCTAGATCACATGTTCTATTTTATAGTCAGATATCTGATATAATGGATATACTATGTAAGACATCTGAAGAACTATACAAACATATGACAGAAGTACACTGACACACTGGGTGGTACAATATTAAAAGCTTTTGCTTATTTGGTCAAATTACGACTGAAAAAATTCGAAAAAATGTTAGTAGAGTTAAGATTTTGGAATGACGTTGTAAGTTCTATGCGTTTACTTTCATAATAATAACAGCTTTATTGTACACCAGAATAATTACAAAGGCAACTTAAAGGTAGGAGGTACAAGTGTGGGCAATCTCTTACAGGCAACCATGGGATGATAAGATATTGTATTTTAATTCTGAATTACCTATATAATATAAAATGATAATGATATGATATGATAGGTATGACTCTCTTTACAGCTGACTGACTTTTATAACTCGCTTCTTCACGATCCGTTGTTTTGTTTCTTTAGTTTGCTTTCAACCCGTGGTTTGAACTTGTGATATTTGGTGCAAATATTTTAAAAGAAATTCCATACAGTTGAGTGAGATGAGTGACTAATAAAAACATATTAAAGTTAAATATATAATTTAGTACTTTTTCTTTTTTATGGATACCAAATGTTCAGGCTTTGAGCCTGATATGAATACAAACGCAACTTTTAATGAATGTATAAAATAGGTATCATTTGTCGTGCAGGCGCTTCATTATTTTTTCCTGCAATGACCTACATCAAATAGAAATGTCACTCGCCTACCAGCTATTGTACAGAAAGCATCACTATTAAAATAAAAATTAATTGTAACATTTCTAACGCTTTTATTTGGCACCATTATATCCTCTAAAGATATAACATGGTGGCCCAAGAGGGGAACTAAGAAACTCGCGAAATTAAGAAGAAATTAAGAATAAATTACGAAAAAATCTCCTACTGAACTGCACGGCGGTTATTTCTTCGTGTATCTGGAAACGGAGCCTTGCAGGGGAGACCCAAGGGAAGGATACCAGAACTACTGCACAGAAGATACACTACCTAGAAGGCTGTCGTCTGGTCACCAGGACAATTCGAGGTCAACGTGTCATCTTAGAGATAAGTGTCCATCCTTTGCTCATATCCTTCCTAATATTAAAAATATTCATTTAACTGTTGAGAATACTAATCTGCTTGTGCAATTTTAAGCGATTCATTGCATATTATTGGCAAAATTCTATGGAAAGTTGTAATTGTTTTTTATTTAATTACCCTCACTAAAAATTAATAAATTAAAAAAGTCGAATAAAAGGAATTATTACTGCAATACATTAATGATTAATATCAAAAGAAGTCCTAATCATTAGGTTAGAACCAATTATATTCGTACTTTTAGCACTAGGCTGGGTCAATAAAATTTACATTTGTGTTTCCCGTTTACCGCCTTATTAGGCATTTTCTAGTAATTCTATGCAAACACTTAGCGTAGATTGCCGACTATTCCAGGTGGAAATCCCGTTGCTCCGACGACGTAAAGCGCCAAGCTCGGTCTAACAGCTGCTTTCCTGACTGCCCGGCTGGCGCTCCTGATCGGGCGCTCCCCGGTTCTATATCAGCAGGTGACACCGAAACGAGGAACGTGAGCCCATACTTACATACATACTTTATTGATAGTCGTAATTACTTTCACAATGCCTGACACTAAAGCTTACAAGGAATTAATCACGAAAAGAACATCGGCCAAAGGGCAAATTACTAAATTTAAAAATTATTTAAGTAGTATTTCTATGGAAGGCGATTTAAATGATATTCAATTAACAGAACTAACTTTAAAGCTTACTAAGTTTGAGGCGTTGTCGGGTAGGGTCGATGACTTGCAGAATGAAATAGAGGTTTTAAATCCTGATAATATTAAGGCGGAAATTGATGAACGAGAAAATATTGAGAGGGACATAATTATTAATATAGCCACAGCTAAGAATTTAATAGAAAGGTTTTCCCGTAAGCATGATTGCGAACAAAGACGCACCTCTATTCACAACACTTCATGTTGTACGGAAGATCATCACAATGTTGGGTTAAAGCTCCCTCAAATTCAAATCGCAAGGTTTAACGGCGAATATTTCCGTTGGCTTGAGTTTAAGGATACATTTGAGAGCCTGATTCATAATAACAGTCGTATACCAGATATTAACAAATTTTTTTATTTAAATTCATATTTGCAAGGCGACGCGGCCAGAGTTATTTCTAATTTGGAGGTATCCGCAAAAAATTACGTAGAAGCTTGGAAGTTGCTTTGTAACCGTTATGATAATAGTGATATACTAATCAACCATCATATTAATGATTTATTAAATATAAGGCAGCTTCCACGTGAATCCGAGCGGTCGTTAAGGTATTTAGTTGACCATGTTTCAAAAAATCTTCGTGCGTTGTCCAGCTTAGGACAGCCAACAGATAATTGGGACGTCTTAATTATATTTATGTTATCAGCTAAATTGGATAGTCAAACCTTGTTGAAATGGGAGGAGCATCGCAATAGAAACGTAAGCGGGAGACCAACCTTAGAACAATTCTTTAAATTTTTGACAGACCGCGCTAACGTGCTCGAGTCTGCAAGTCGTAATAATATTTCTAGTAGTGTCATGGCTTCTAAAACGCCCCCTACTCCTCAGAGTTCTAGCCCAAGAAACACTAAATTAAATTATAATTTTAATAATCAAAAAAGGAGTCAGAATAATGAGGTAAAATCTTTTGCAACTAATAATAATAGTAAGAGTGTGACCCCAAGGGGGTATTCTTGCATTATCTGCGACGATCGTCATAGAATTTATGACTGCCCTATATTTAAGTCCAAGGGTATTGATGACAGAATGACAGACGTCGTAAAGTACAAACTATGTATAAATTGCTTAAGGCAAGGTCACTTGGTTACTGACTGTCGGTTTAGGTCATGCCAGGTGAATAAATGTAATGAAAGGCATAATAGCTTGTTACACCGGCCATCAGCATTTGCTAGTCAAACTGCTACAGTGGACGAGTTAGGTGAGACAGTGGCAAGCTATTGTGATAAAAATTCAAGTCAAGTTATATTGTCGACCGCCATGGTTGAGGTCTCAAATCCATTGAACCAGCAAAAGGTCAAGGTTCGAGCACTACTAGACTGTGGCAGTCAATCAACTTTTATAACCGAATCCCTAAAGATAAGGTTATCATTAAGGTCTCATCCTACTGACACTCTAAAGGTCATTGGCATAGGCAACACACAAACTAATACTGTTAGTGAAATATGTAACATTAAGTTACAGTCGATTAATAGTAACTTTAATTTAAATTGTTCATGTTTAGTATTAAAAGAACTTACAGGTCGAATACCAAAAATGCACATCGACATCGGCTCACTTAAGTTGCCTGAAAACATGGCAGATCCCAAGTTTTATCAGCCAGCGGATATAGATATATTGATAGGGGCTGACCTATTTTGGGATATATTGGGTAATCAGCAGATTTGTTTAGGGTCAAATAATCCTAAACTAAGAAGCTCCCAATTAGGTTGGATAATATCCGGTCCAATTCAATCAGTACAGCACAAAAACTTACACTGTAATCATAGTATAATTACAAAAAATATTAACAAGGATAACAAGATTGATAAAATGTTAACCAAGTTCTGGGACTTAGAAGAAGTTCCTAGTAGGAGAATTTTAAGTGAAAATGAAAATGAATGTGAAAAACATTTTATCACCCACACTACAAGAAACAAGTCAGGCAGGTTTTGTGTTAAATTACCACTTAAGGATACGCCTGATTGTTTGGGTGATACTTACAAACTAGCAAAAAAACGATTTCTTAGTATAGAAAGTAGATTTAAAAGAAATAATATATTAAAACTCGAATATAGTAATTTTATAAAGGAATATGCAGAATTAGGGCATCTGTCACTGTTAGATGTAGGTTCTAATGATATTTCAGTCCCTAACTACTACCTGTGTCATCATGCAGTGGTGAGACAGGATAGTGAATCAACGAAGCTGCGCGTAGTCTTCGATGGGTCTGCTCCTTCCACCTCCGGTTGTTCGCTGAATGACCTATTGATGGTGGGTCCGAATATGCAGGATACTCTTTTTTCTATCTTAATACGCTCTAGACAATACAAATATTTACTTACCGGAGACATAGAGAAGATGTATCGGCAGGTACTGGTCCACGAAGATGATAGAAATCTGCAGCTTATCCTGTGGAGGGAGGAGGCGACTAAACCTATTAAAACGTTAATGCTGAATACTGTGACTTACGGCACAGCCAGCGCTAGTTACCTATGTACGCGATGTCTATGGCAGCTAGGACAAGAACATCCAGATGAGCTCATCAAAAACATTATCCAGAAGGACTTTTACGCTGATGACTTAATTACGGGATCAAATGATAGGTCACAATTAAGTTATATACAGAAGGCTGTATCCGAAGCGTTAAATGCAGGGTGTTTTAATTTACGAAAATACAAAACTAATCATCCTTCTATTTTTGAAAATGTTGCTTTAAATGAAAATGACAAACTAGTTTTTAGTGAGTCATCAAGTACATTAGGAATGGGATGGACCCCTTCTAGTGATACTTTACATTTTCCCATAAAAGGATTTTTATATAATGTCAAACAAAAAATAACAAAGCGATTTATTATGTCGAATGCTTTTAAAATATTTGACCCCTTAGGTATATTATCTCCAATAGTAGTTAAGGCAAAAATAATTCTACAAAAAATTTGGAAGCAAAGGCTGGACTGGGATGAGCCAGTCCCTCACGAGATCCAGAATGACTGGGATAGATTCTCTGAAAATACAGATTTTTTAACTAATCTACAAGTTCCACGGTTAGTTTTAGGAGAAGCGCCGAAGCTTATCGAGTTACACTCCTTCAGCGACGCTTCAAGTCACGCATATGGTGCTTGTATTTACATGCGAACTATTGACTGTAATGATGACGTCACAGTCAGATTGTTGTGTGCGAAGTCTAAAGTAGCACCAATAAAACCTACTACGATACCGCGTCTAGAACTGTGCGCTTCCTTACTCGCTGCTAAACTTACAAAATCTGTATTAGACTCATTACGGTATACGCCAGACAATATAGTGCATTGGTGCGATTCTACAATCGTATTAAGTTGGATTCGCGGCGATGTCCATAAGTTAAAGATTTTTGTGGCCAATCGCATTACTGAAATAAAGGAATGAACGTCTACATCAGCGTGGCGATATGTGCCAACTGATTGTAACCCCGCTGATTTAATATCAAGGGGAGTAGATGCGAAACACTTGGTATCAATGACCTTGTGGTGGGCCGGGCCCAACTTTTTATTAAAAGGTGAATCTGAATGGCCTAAACTACCAAATGTTAAGTGCAATGAAGTTCTACCAGAGGTGAAAGCGTGTTCGGTAGTAATTAGTCAACCTGTTATTGATTTAGACAAGTATTCATCTTTAACTAAGTTACAAAGGTCATTTGCTTACGTTCATAGATTTATATACAATCTTAAAAATAAACATAATAAACGTACAGGTACATTGTCAGTTAATGAACTGCGTGAGTCATTTTACTCGCTATGCGTTATCGCTCAAGGTCAATCGTTCCCTATAGAATATGATCTTTTGGTGAAAGGTAAATGTTTGAATAACAAAAGTAAATTATTGTCTCTATCACCGTTCCTAGATAACTATAAATTAATTCGTGTGGGTGGGCGTATTGACGCTTCATCACAGTCGTTTGAGAAGAAACATCCCATTTTATTACACTCTTCACATAGTTTGACAAAATTATATTTTAAAAGGGTACACATTAACACAATGCATTCTGGACCTCAAATGTTATTGGCTTCTGTTAGAGAGGAAATCTGGCCAATAAATGGTAGGATACTTGCGAGACGCACAGTAAATAATTGTGTAAAATGCAGACGCATACAAGGTGTGACATTACAGCCAAAAATGGGTAATTTACCGTCCCAGCGCGTAACTGCTGACTACCCCTTTCTGTCAGTTGGTTTGGACTTTGCTGGACCATTTTATATTGTCAATCGCTTAGGTCGTGGTGGTCGTGTGATCAAGTGTTACTTATGCCTTTTTGTTTGTCTTCGCTATAAGTGTATACATCTGGAAGCTGTCGGAGACTTAACTAAGGAAGCGTTTCTAATGACGCTTAAGTGCTTCATAGCTCGGCGAGGCAAGCCAATGGAAATATTTAGCGACAACGGTACTAATTTCGTAGCCGCGGCGAAGGAAATTGGGTTATTTATAAAAAATAATATCGAGCCCCTATCTGATTTTGCAAGTCAGCAATCAATAGCATTCAATTTCATTCCAGCTTACACTCCTCATTTCGGTGGCATATGGGAAGCTGGTGTTAAATCGGCAAAGCACTTGCTAAGACGTGTAATAGGCGAAAGCCACTTAACCTTTGAAGAAATTTCAACTTTGTTTGCACAAGTGGAGGCTATTCTCAATAGTCGCCCCTTGTCCCCCCTTTCATCCAGTCCTAATGACCTCCTTTCCCTTTCACCAGGACATTTCATCATCGGGAGACCGTTGACAGCTCTACCGACACCAAACCTGGGAGACATCAAGGAGAGTCAGCTTCGTCGCTATGAAAGACTTGAAAAACTGAGGCAACATTTTTGGAAAAGGTGGCAGAAAGAATATTTGTCCGAATTGCAACAGAGAACTAAATGGCGGGCAAACACAACGAATCTGAATGTTGGCGACTTGGTTCTATTAGCCGATGATACTGCGCCCCCTCTTGCTTGGAAGCTAGGACGTGTCGAGCGCCTCATACCTGGACCTGATGGGATTTCGAGACTGGCAGACATTCACACGAACAAAGGCTGCTTGCGACGCTCGTTAGTGCGACTTTGCAAACTCCCTACCGCGGAGGACCTTAAGGCTTGAAAGTTACTCTTTCAACGGCGGGGAATATGTTCAGGCTTTGAGCCTGATATGAATACAAACGCAACTTTTAATGAATGTATAAAATAGGTATCATTTGTCGTGCAGGCGCTTCATTATTTTTTCCTGCAATGACCTACATCAAATAGAAATGTCACTCGCCTACCAGCTATTGTACAGAAAGCATCACTATTAAAATAAAAATTAATTGTAACATTTCTAACGCTTTTATTTGGCACCATTATATCCTCTAAAGATATAACACCAAATACGAAAGGATATCTAATTGTATTAGGAACGGAAAAAATATTTTACTGTCTGACACGCTTATTCCGTAATCTTGTGCCCTATACAATTTTTACGAACCAAGACCCGTCGTAAAGTCGACAGCCAGTCGCAATGCGCGTCGACTCAGACGTGATATGTCACATTCATGGTGTCTGATGGATTTATGTCGGTCAATGGCTGCGCTGATGTCTTTGTTACGGCCGCATTTTGAGTTACAGGCACTGATACTACCCACGATGTTTCTTATTTTAGTTTTATTCTTGTTTTGGGAATATTATAGGTAATTTGTTTATAGGGGTTCTTATATTTGTTACGGCCCGATCGGTGACGGGTTAAAAATACCCCTATGTCAATACCCCTTATTCATCCTATCGATATCGTAAGATCTGACTCTGATCTGCAATGAGAAGGAAATCTTTATACAAACCCTGTATTGACCTGTCTGGAAAGTGTGTAATAGTAGCTCAAAGCCTACTTTCAAAAGAGAGGCCTATGTCCAGTAGTGTTACGGATTTTTTTTTATGGAATAGGGGCAAATGAACAGACGTAACCGCTCATGGACACCCGCAACACCAGAGGCGTCACAAGTGCGTTGCCGGCCTTTGGGGGAGGGGGATGGGGAAGGAGTTGGAGTATGGGCCTCCGGTATCCTCACTCAATCGGTGAACCCAGCGCAAGCGCTGTTTCACACCGATTTTCTGTGAGGCTGTGGTATCACTCCGGTCGAGTCGGCCTATTCATACCGAAGCTTGGTTCTCCCACGGACTATATTGTTGATGATGATGATAGTTGTTATTTGAAATGTATAATAATTAAGTATTTGGTAATAGCGGTTCTCCATATTTAGTTAAATTTAAATCGAAAACGACTTACTTTTTAGATTTACTTTCTTAATAATTACTTGAGAATTACTTAAGAATACCGACTTGAGAATCTCTTGATATTTAAAACCGTTTTACACGGAAGTTAGAGTTTATCTTTTCTTTAATAAATATTTCATAAAGCTCATCGTTTTATTCGATACCTTTTTTAAAATGCTTACCAAAGTTAAAGATTGTATTATTTATTTGTTTCTTTAAACTCTATAATCTCAGGAAATGTAAGAGATAAAACGTAATGCTACATCTATATATATAAAAGCGAAATACCACTCACTTATTAATCACGAAATCTTAGAAACTATGACACCTACAAAATTGAAATTTGGCAGCTATGTTCCTTATAGGGTGTAGACATCCGCTAAGAAAGGATTTTACGAAACTCCAACCCTAAGGGGTTAAAACGGGGGATGGTAGTTTGTACGAAAGTCCAATGTTATTGAAGTAAAAGTAATTATGGCAGATTTTAAATGGTATTGAAGTTCACAAAAAAAAACCAAATAACTAACTCCACGCGTACGAAGTCGCGAGCGGCCGCTAGTTTCTTATATATATACTTCAGTATAATAACTGTACAATGTTTCTAAATACATATTAATTATTCACAACTAAGTATATTGTATCTCAAGTAATGAAACAAATGTACATTCATAGATTGGCCTGTAGTATAAAGTGAAATTCTATTGATATTCAATTCACAGAACTTTGTGCCAACTGTGAGAAGTACACGCAGAACAAACACACCAAAAGTTGGCTCAAGACCTTGTCAAACCCTGACTTAGAGGAGGTTTGGTATTCATATCAACCGCTATCTGAGAAGATTACATAGCCCGTAAGGGTAATTTTGTATTAGTTAGTTTTAAACAAACAGTCCTTTGTTAAGATGTTAGTTTAAGTGGAAGAGTCAAGCAATGGAAGCAATGAGTATTTAACGACTTTTACTATAATTTTGGTGGTCGGTATAACCTGGTCAATACTTTAGACGATTTATAGCTATGTACTTAAAATCTATATCAAGCGCATGATGCGCGTTGATTATTAAACATTTTAAATTATTATTTTTTCAACTTATTTAAGACTCGTTGTTGCCCGCGGTTCCACCCGCGTGTATAACGGTTATCGCGGCAAATAGTAGCCTATGTGTTATTCTGATGTATAAGCTATATTACTGTAAAGTTTCATCCAAATCCGTTAAGTAGTTTTTGCGTGAAAGAGTAACAAACATCCATCCATACTTACAAACTTTCGCGTTTATAATATTAGTAGGATAGGATTTGTAGTTGATTATCAGATCTACAACGATATGAAACTCGATTCAGATACCGAACTTATGAGCAACGTATAAACTCTGCAGTAATGTGAATTTTTGAGAGGGATATTACAAATAATTTCGACAAATGCATAATTAATAATAATGGTGGTATATGGCACATCCATACAATATTTTCTATGGCTTTGTCAAGTCCTTTCAAAGTATACAATCTTATTGGATCAGGCCTCAGCTAATGTTTGCACAGTCCACGCGAAACTGCTGAGATTCAATTTTATGTTCTATTGTCTCCAGTTGACCCATCTGATTTGATCCGTAAAACCCTACATCATCGTTTTTTTAGATATATATATATTAAAATCATTGTTTACGAAGAATAACGGTAAGTTATTTTTTTTAGTACTTGAAGCATATAGTACTCAAACGCTCTATACTGCCATTAGCATGTGATGACGAAGATCCTCAGTTCGTTCCCCGATACACCTGTAGATATCTTTATATGTATACTGATTTTTCATTAGACTTTGCTCACATGTATGTTGGTCATCGCGGTATAAAGTAGTCCATGATATTCGCTAATAAATCTAGAGGTTTTTAGAAATTCCTTCACCCAGACTGTCAATATTTCTAAAACACGTACTAAAATTATGTACAGCGGTTTAGTTAGGTAGGCCACTCAAGAGCTTTTTATCCACTAACATGATGAAACTTTCTAATTCTAACTCAAATTACATAGGTGTAATACATTCATTTCTATACTTACTTGAGTTAAAATTAACTTCAAAGATTTGTTTACACAGTTGATTATTTGGTTTGAAGTCAATCTGATGATAACACAAAGAGCCTTAGTAACTAAATATTACAAAGTTACCTTAATAACTAAAAATAGTTTAAATTACAGTTGTCACAGATCTATAATGCACGTTTACTGCTAACATAGTTTGTGTTGGAGAAAACACGACTAACAAGAGACCTGACAGTGTCGTCTCCGACGTGACGAGACATAGAACGAGAAATTTATACATTTACGAAGGACAGTATAACTTATTCATATTGTCGTATGTTTCAAAGAGCATTGATATGCTTATTCAAATAAATATAGTAAGGGATGAGTTATGAGCGAAAGTTTTTTTGCCGCCATTATGTGGTGTTCACAGAGTCGCCGCGTTTAGTGTTATGTTAATTGCGAATATGAATTCTATTTACTAAGCAATACTATTTGAAATTTTTATGAATAGGCACGCGAGTACTCTGTTTTAAAGTGCGGATGTCAAGAAATTGAACGCATTTTGCTATTATGACTTGGTCTCTGGACAGGTACAAGCAGTTGCTATTTTTTTAGAGTAATATGATTGACGGGTGATGGTTGCATTACTTGCATTGGATAAAGAGAGTCTTAGGTTAGCCGGGTTCATGCTTTTAAGGGTGACGGAAGAATACAATGAAGATTCTCCCTTTTGTAATCATAAACAAATAACTAAACACCAGTGTATATAGAATAAATCGCCCGATTTGAATTTGTTAAAAGGGTTTTATATCATAAAAACAAACATATGTGTCTACTATTTGCGGGACTTATAATTTTATGACAAGGAGTTTAGAGATTTTTTATGAATGTTTTCATACAAAAACGATTATTTTAGAGGATAAAAGAGGAGGAAAATGCCTCTCAAATAAAGGTGTAAATTTTCATATACAAGTGATGTTTCTCTAAAATCTATTTTCGTTTTTTTTATTTACTGATCTTGAGACGGTATTTTACAAAGCAATACTATAATTTGGTCCGTTTGTATGTCATGTTGATAATCAATGTAAATTATACCCCTTTAAAAAGTAATAAACTATTCTTACAGAAACGCTAAGAAGAAGACAGATGTCCTGCAAAGTTACGCCAGAAATCACGAGCAGTTTGTGAATAGTTTTCTCAAACGATTGTTCACTTCTCTTCAAAAGGAGATCAAATATTCTATGGCAAAACTTTGCTCTTAACGAAGATACTTAAACTGCATTCCTCTCTTGCCCACTTTCCAACCTTGTCACGTCACTATAGATTGACTTTTACACAACTCCTCACCTTTTGTAGATGGCACCCTCCTAACGACCTGAGGAGGTACCCCGACCCTCTTTCACAAACTTAAGCGTTGCTATATCCTGAAGCATCTCAATAGTTGCTTGTTTGTTATCTGTACAGGGGTACAGGTGCGTATAGCTATCGAATTTAGTTGTAGACGATATTCGTTCATGCGTATTCGAAATGAACTTTACGAACAAGCGTGTGAGTGTACTAACACTTTTCAATCCATGGATCACAGAAAAACAAGGTGATATATCACTTTTTGTAGTTTATTGATGGTTAAAAGTGACTGATATTTCCGTAGGCGATAAAGGAAACTGGTTTGATTTGGTATATTAAGGTACACCATATTATAAAAGATATTTTAGATATTCTTGTATGTAGATTTTTTTGTAAGTTTAACTTCTATTTAGACGTATAAATTTGGGTTGAGGAACTTTCTACAGTTCTGGTTAACATATTACTTAGTTTTACCACAATCATCACCTTTCAACCAATATAAGTTGTAGCCATGCATCATAACGCTTACACGTGCTTTAAAGGTTTATTCTCTTTAGCGTTTTACGCTTCTTACTTCGAAAACCTCAAAAGACGAGTACTTTCTGTAATGTACTGTATTTGTAAATTCAAGTGAGTTTTCAAACTACTCTAAAACGCTCGACGAGTCAACATCCTGAGGATGCCCCGTGGAGGGGCGAAACACGTGTCGAGTATAGGTTTGGTTGCATGGCATGCTAATTATTTCTCACTTGTTTTGTATGTGTGCATATGCATGATACCTTTATGTGCATGTGAGTATGCATGACGGTGGGATTTGTGCCCTGCTTTCAGACCTGGATATTTGTCTCGCGGAATTAAAGCTAAATATATTTCATAGCATTTAATGTCATGGATTACCGCAAAGTAACGCCTGATTCCATAACTTACAATATTAATCTCAAGTGTACCCTATACTCCTCCTATCCCCTCAAAAATTGTCTTGTTGGTGATAACAAGTGATCCTGCGACCAAAAAGGTGGCTTGGAACCACGTTTGCCCAGCCTGCTGCCACGAAGAACTTTCCTGCCTCTTTAAACATCCAAGTAAGTCACCTTCACGATCAGATTCTCGTACAATGAGAAAGACCTGTGTCTAGAAGAGTAAGGTGGATAATATAATATATGGTAGGCATATAGACAGCGCGGTTGCATAACCATTACGTACGTAGTTTAGTATTCGCATATACAAATAACGCGAATGATAATCAAAACAACCCAACAGAGTATCGCAAACTACTCAGTTTACTGAACTATATGAACTCAATTACCGATGTCCAACGGTCTGTATCATTTAGCCACCCGGCTATAATGATCACGGGTGTATCTATGGCAACACATTTGTGGAATTTCTTCATATAAGGTACGTGATTATTATTAGTGGCTAGTTGTTTTTAAATAAATTTGAGCTGCCTTACTGAAAAATCTAATACATCGTAGCTGTATTTATTTTTATCTGTATATATCAAAAGATAAAGTTGGTTTTTGTATACTTCAAAAATTACAAACTTCTGCACCGATTGGTAGGGTATAGCTAATATTTAATAAAGAAATGGATGTATACAGTAGGTGTTTGAATTCTTGATAGACTGATACACAATAAATTTCGGGCCGTACAAATGATTTTACATCAAGAACTGAGGCTGCCATGAGAACATCAACATAAGTAACGCGACTTCGTATTTCAGTTCAATGTTTAAAGTTATATTATTTGTTTTTGATTGCTTAGCTGAATTTCGTATTTGTCATTTCAAAACTGTCATTTCTTTGACATTGTCCGACTATTTCAGAAAACAATAAAATTAAACTGTTTCTAATTAATGTAGTAGAGCCACGCTGATTTCAGCACGAATGGGCCGGCTCGACCGGGGCGGTACTACCCTCACACAGAAAATCAACGTAAAATGACCATGTTCGTGCTGTCGTGTTTCGTTGGTGAGTGCGAGACCGGAGGCCCAATTGTCTAGTCAACAAGTTCCATACTTGTTGACTAGACTAAAAGATGCAGCAGCATCACTAGGCCGCCATGGTGTGGGTCGCCATACTGCATTGTCTTCATTCGCGCAGTGAGTATGGCGACCAATACTCTTGGATTTTGCTTATGCTTTCCATCAGGCAGAGTAGAGTCATTTTGGCGGGCCACACATAAAAAAAAATGTCACTGTTAAAGTCGTCTCATCAGAACTAGTAGCTACTAAACATTAAAATTTAAAAAAAGGTCAAAAATCGGAGCATTATCTTTCCTACCTACAACCTATAAACATTAACCCAATAACGGTATCCGTTAAAGCAAAACGTACCGTCCTAAATTAAAACCATTCATTTTAATCTTCAAACTTAGATTAGGCAAGGATTAATAGTAATCTTGATTCGGTGATAAATTCAAATTAATCTACCATAATTTGTTTTTCATCTCGTGTACAAGCTATAGACAATATATCATTACTGATTCTACTGGTCCGTAGTGTTTTTAATTAATGGACTCTTGACGTTCGGAATTAATAAATATGGCAGCTGCAATGCATCAAATTCGTTGATGCTTTTAATCTTGTACTGGAACATTTTAATAAAGTATGAAAAAGTGGTTGAATTTTATTTGTAAATGTAGAAAAACATGAATACTTAAATGGAAATGTGTCAAGAAAATAGAATGCATGGATAATAATAATAATAATAATTTCTTTATTTCTCTTCTCACAATTATTAATACATGCAATATGATTTATTTTTTTACAATAAGTCACAACACGACAACAATACAGCAATTGTGAGAGGACTGGTGTCTGAATTAGACGTAAGTCTGTAGCTCAGATCACCAGGCGCTCACCCCGCTGACACATAGCTTGCTGTTTATAAAGTTTTACAGTATAGTACATTTGGTAAGACACAGAAATGCGGCCAAAATAAAGTAAAAGAAGAAAAAACTAAAAGCAAACAATAAAACCAAAAACGAAATAAAGAAAACAACATACCGGACACCTCAAAGTGTGTTTTTCACTAATGTATGTTTGTGTATATATGCGTGTGTGTATGTGTGTGAGTGTGTGTGTGTAATTTAGTTACATTAGTAAATTTGTTTATTCTGAAATTCTCATATACCTTGTTTCATAAATCAAATAAACATCCTCGTGCTCGACATTATTAGTTATGTAGTAAATTTTCTGTAGTGCGATAATCTAAGATTTTTAACCATTCAACAATAATCGGTTGGCATGTAGACGTGGTATGGGCATATGTTGAGAGAATGCGATTTACTTTATTATACAGAGAGGCACCTAGATAGTAGAAGTAGTTCTGTGAAAAGCTAGTATTTGATTTGCTTATGTTGCAGACCCTGTCTTTCCTACGCCTTTGGGATATAAGTGCTGGATCAAAACCTATTATTGAGTGTTGCCTTATCACTGTATGCAACACAAAGATAGTTTTGTTTAATGGATATTAAATATCTGTATGTTTTTCTATGGAAGTAAATTCATAGGATATAAACTAATTCTTCTTGTATCATCAACAGACTTTTTTATATTTAGCTTCCAAAATGACTCTACTCTGCCTGATGGAAAGTATGAGTAGAATTCAAGAGCAGTGGTCATCATCTTCAATGCAAACGTGGACATTGCAGTATGGTGACCTACACCATAGCGGTCAGACTTTAGTAACTATTTTGTTTTCCTTCTATGGTTAAAGGTAATAATGACGTATACGAAACTTTAGATCAATAACAGATATTTCTTATTTCCGTGGAAGACTATCAGCTAATGACAACGCTCCTTCCCATTATGGCGTAGTTGGTCGTAGACGCCACCGTCTACGACCAACTACAAAATACAATAGCTTGTTCTAAGTAACTTCATTGGTTTCGTAGCCACGTCACAAAGATCAAGCTATATTTTAAGGACTAACGCCGCAATTAGTAATGCGTAAAATCATTTTGAGTAGAGGTGATACCAGTTGCGAGTGATATTTATGACAGTTAGTACCTTCCATTATCCTTCCATTCTTATCATTTTCTTTCTACCGGTAATTTTTTTTTTTCGTTTTTGTCGTCATCATAACTGACGTCACATTTTTTTAGCTATATACTAACTAACATAGAAACCTAACAAGTAGACAATTACTGCCGATATCTTGTACAGTAAATAAGGATAACAAGACACAAGTGGTCCAATTTAAAAGTTTTAACAATGCCTTTTATACTTTGGAGTTAGTCAATACTGTTACGACGTAACATATAGGTACTTACACAGCTTCAACAAAGAATTCAATGGTAGTAATAATAATACAAGTATATCAGAGACCCTTTCACATATTCTCGACAAAAGTGGAAACTTTGAAGTTTTGATTCTAATACTAATATCGTAACAAGGTAGTAGATTTGTATGGTTTCTTTCCTGTATTGTTTAAATAATTTAGATAGTACTATTAAGACTGCAATCAAATAAAGGTAGATAGTAGATATTAAGATTTGTGGATATATGAGAGGAGATTCCATTTTAATGCTTTTATACTTAGCTTTTATATTATTTATTTCAGAGACAACTCCCGAAGTACTTATAGTGGTAGCTCAGTGACGTGATGATTCATTTTCATTATATTTTTTAAGGTTTCTGGGCTACTTCTCCATATAAACTTTAACTGTGCAAAATTTCGTACTCTACTATTCGCACGATTTCGAAAAAAGGGTACAATGTTTTTGCTTCACGTATCTTATATATAAAAATCAATTGCTGTTCGTTTGTCTCACTAAAACTCGAGAGAGGCTGGGCCGATTTAGCTGATTTTGGTTTTGAAATATTTGTCGTAGTCCAGGGAAGGTTTGAACGGTATAAAATTAAAAATAACTTTAAAATCCAAATGTCACGTATAAAAAGTAGCGGGCACAGCTAGTAAATATATAAAGATAAGTGTATAATATCCTTTTCAAGAATGTACTATTTGTTTTCGAGCTTTTTTCATAGTCATAAAATCATTTCTGTTTCACCCTTTAGAAATGGTTTAAATTTATTCAGTAGAACTATTTTTACACTGATTTTAGCAGTGTGTGTCGCACCGAAGTCCCTTATCTATGACCTGTGCATGAAACCTCAACTTATCACCTGGGATTACGGTATCCCTCGTACCTAACCTAATTCTATCTATAAACGTTCTCGATACCGGAGGTTAATCGTTTTAGATCTTTGCCATTTAGTCGTTAGACCCCAGAGCTTACTCAATACTCATTGGAGAAATTATAATACCATTGTGTTGTTTAGTTATTACTTCATGACCCGGTGAACTTTGAATCGACTGAATTTTTCTAAAGTAATATTATTAAAAGGTAAAGTTTGGGAGGTTGTAGGTGGTAATCCTTGGATCTATTTATCTGATTTAATATTTTTTATTATGGAAATGTTACATTACTTTTCAGTGACATAGGTTATTATATTAACCCGAAAAATGGTTATCGCGATTTTCAACATGCACGCGGGCAGAGTATTTCTTTATCATAGTGATAATGTTCTGTAATTACTTAAACTTGACACGAGATAATTTGAATATTTTTCTTTATTTGAAAAACAAAGGATCTTTTAAAATATGTCTTTTTGCAAATGTTACTTACTTTGGCGTGCATGGGCCGGCTCGTCCGGAGTGACACCACGGCCTGACAGAAAACCGGGTCTACGCTGTGTTTCACTGAGTGAGTTAGGATACCGGAGGGCCATAACCCAATACCTCCCCCATCCTTCTCCACATCCCCCAAAGGCCGGCAACGAACTTGTGACGCCTCTGGTGTTGCGGGTGTCCATGAGCAGCGATAATCGCTTACCATCAGGCAATGCGTCTGCTCGTTTGCACCCTATTCCATAAAAAAAAATGTTTGCTTTGTAGTACCTCTACATAATGCTAGTGCTATAATGTAGTTGGCCCTGCTATACCGAAAATTTACCATAATGATTTCGGTTGGCCACTTTAAATAGCTGATGTTTAATCTGAGCTGTGTTGTGAATAAATTGCTCTCAAATATATTTTCATTAGTCTATAAAAACATTCGACATTGTTATTAACGAGATATTCCAAATACAACAAAAGCTTTATTGAACTCTATATAGTATAATATAGTCACGTATATTTTTATAGTGTTACGTATTCCACAGAAAAATACAGTAAAACGTCAAAGCATTATTATGCAAACGTATGTAAAACAAACTCTCACGGAACATCAAAACGGTGCTAAAATATCATCAATATAGTGTACAGAAAAGAATTTAAATCATTTCAAAAAATGTGTTATTGCGATAGGACAATTTATACAAATATAAAAAAGAATCGGAAACAAATAAGGTTGATTACTCTGACAGAAATAATAATAAAAATGTACACCCACTATTAAGGTTAAAATTATTTGCCCGAACATCTAACTACTAACAACTAACTACTAAACTGAAGGATCCAGTTTTGTCTCTTCTACTTCAAATCTGACTTAAAATTTGGACGGTCATTTTAAATAAGAAAATTCTTAACTTGTAGAATAAATTTTCTGCACATTTAAGAAGCTCTTCATAGCAGTTTTCCCACAAAATAAATTAAAAAATAAGTCTCTCGGCCATTTGCCTATAAGACAAATTGCTCTAGACTATAGCACGACTGACAATCTGGAGCAAAACGCGGACATTTCAGATCATTAATCATTTATCCTAGCTCTTCAGACATTTGAAGAGTCTGTGCAAACTTGTTTTATATTTTCCTGTAGTAAACTATAAATCATCGACATTGTGGGCCGCAATATTGTCAAAGATAGTAGACTTAATTTTTCATTCCAAATGCTTTTAGAAATTGATACTTAAGAAATAAGAAAAGACGATTAATCTCTTGTTGATTTTAAATAAATTGTAAGCTTTTGTTTTATGAGCTTTTACTGTAATATAAATCAAAGTGCCCTTTCGAGTGTACAACGATAAGAATTATAGCTCTATCGTTAATTGCACCATTCGAAGTACTATCGCAGAGGTCAAAATGACATTGAAATGTTATTGGCATTTTTTTAATAAATAACTTATACGCACACTTAACTTTGCTTATCAGAATTGCTAAACAAAAGTTTTAAGTATCTACATTTTTTAAAACATAGTTGAGGTTTCTTCAGATAATTGAGGCAAACATGCCACTTTAGGAATCAAACCTTAGAATTATTAAGAGTGTATTTAAATAAGAAGGAAATGTCTTCTTTCTACCTTTTATTATTTAAGAACTGATTATTTACTGATTTATTTAATAAGGAAATATTATGAATAAAAAAGAGATATTGGTTATACAAATAAGTCGTTGTAAGGTTGATCAGTGTAGTATGCTTGCAAGTGAAACTGGCCGGTGCCGGGAAGTCCGTGTTCTAGACAGGTTTTTAACCGAAAAAATAAAAAAAAAAGAAACTTAACAAAGAGAAACAAATAGTAAATTTTATACTTTTCTTTACTTTAATCTTTTGAAAACGTACTATAAATAATGACTCATTATTATCATTATTATTATTGCTCAAAAATGTATCAGGCTTTGAAAGAAAAATTATTTGGTAGGATTCCTATCGTCATATCATCTTTTCACGAATAAGAAAAGTCATAAGAAATATATTACTTTAAATGATTTTATAAGATACAATATAAATAAGAACCAAGATAAAGTAGAGGAAGATAATGGGAAAATTTAATCCTTAATCCGAGACAATTACAAGAGATTACGACATGTCAGCTGAGTGATGAAAGAAACAAATTAGACTTTCTTTTTGACTGTTATATCGTCCAATTTTTCTTTGTTTCTATGTACAGAATATTTTTTACACTTATTTGATACTGTTATCGCGTCTGATAAGTCATCTTGTGCGGACTTCAAAAACTAAAAAAAAACACCATCAAATTAAGCTCAAATTTGGACATGATATAAAAATGTGAAAAATGTTGTTTTGATTTTTTGCCAAAGTTTTTTTTTGTCATTTCCTATCTCTATTATCACAAAATAGTAGAAATAGGAAAGTGGTAGAATACAAGGATACAGAGAGTTAATAAATTAAATAGTGTAGAAACAAATTAAAGATTAGAAGTTCATTATTAAATATATATACCGTGGGAGAGCCACGCTTCGGCAT
The DNA here is from genome assembly GCA_949125395.1 of Diaphora mendica. NCBI lineage: Eukaryota > Metazoa > Arthropoda > Insecta > Lepidoptera > Erebidae > Diaphora > Diaphora mendica. The sequence continues at coordinate 18,192,085 of OX421313.1, read as the reverse complement.
GAATGGGCCGGCTCGACCGGAGTGATACCACGGCCTCACAGAAAACCGGTGTGAAATAGTACTTGCGCTGTGTTTCACCGAGTAAGTGAGGATACCGGAGGCCCATACCCCTCCCCCTATCTCCCCCCCAATCCCCCAAAGGCCGGTAACGCACTTGTGACGCCTCAGTGTTGCGGGTGTCCATGGGCGGCGGTAATCGCTTACCATCAGGCGATACGTCTGCTCGTTTGCCGGCCTATTCCATAAAAAAAAAAAAAAAATTATTGTTGACTCAATTTCAGCTCTTTATGATTAAACGTTGCATAGTTCAGTTGGTGATGTACAGAAACACATTAGTCACACTAATATATAAGGGCGAAAGTTTGTGAGTCTATATGTTTGTAACTTCTTCACGCAAAAACTACTGAACGGATTTAAATGAAACTTTACAGTAATATACCTTACACATTAGAATAACACATAAGCTACTATTTGCCGCGATAACCGACATACACACGGGCGGAGCCGCGGGCAACAGCTAGTAACAGATAAATGTAGGCGGTACAGGCATAAATGAATATTTATTTAGTGCTTAGCTATAATTTGAATTAAATTTGTGGTTGTTTTATCAAGCCAGCATATTTTCTCTTGATAGTACTATCTATACAAACTGTACTAAAATCCGCATCAATTTAAATTAAAGTAGGTATTTTAAGTATCAAAATATAAGTGCCTATAGTATGTAAGAAAATGACGCTACGCTATTAATCATCCAAGTACAAATTCTAAATATTAGAATAAATGTATCTTTGTATTTGTTCCTGTGGCAGGGTAAACCTTTTGTGTCCATTTACAAAAGTTCATCCATCCAACTCAAATTAAAGGGTCGACTTTCATTATATTCATCTTGCAAGTTTCCTAACTTTCTGTGGCTGAGAGAGATGGATATACTCACCTTTTGTAACGAGGGTTCCGTAATAAATCTGTGCTTCTCTAATAACTCATTCTGATAGGAACTTGAGATTTCAATCGAAAGAAATCACAATGAAAAACTAATATCGACATTAAACATCTTTTCAATTGCGGTAAAACAATTTACAAGTCATTACATACAATATAATTGTTTAGATTTTTAGAAGTCTGTTATTTCAATAATTTACGACTGCAACATAATCATATATATAAAATTCTTGTGTCACAATGTTAGTTACCATACTCCTCTGAAACGGCTGGACCGATTTTATGAAATTCGGTGTGCATATCGGGTAGGACTGAGAATCGACCAACGTCTATTTTTTATAACAATTTTTTTATGGCAAAACAACGTTTGCGGGGTCAGCTAGTATAATATATATTAGTCTAAATTCAAAGTTTCTACTTTTTCTAACCTCATTTTAATATATTTTCTGCTACATAAAGTTTAACACATACGTACAAGTAGAAATTTGTAGAAACAAAATATCGTATAGAAATGAACTAAAAAGAAATTATACATCTGATGCGTTGCAAAAGTAAATAAAACGCCCTGTATATATACATTCAACAAAAACCTTTATAATTATATCATGTAACAATTTTTAGACAAGCTATAAAGAATTGTTCATCATTGTAGTCAAGTTACGTTGAATACGAGGATTATCCTTTGTATACTATCATAATGTTTATGATCTCCCTATAAAATTAGGACTACATGAGTCCTTTAGTATATATATATATATATATATATTTCATCACCATCATCAGCCTATCGATGTATATTTACTTAGGTAAAAATAAATGAAAATGCTCCATATTTTATAGAATTATAAGCTTTCAGCATATTTCTCTGGACGTTCAAACGAGCTTAAGTGAGAAATATTTGTAAAATGCACTACATCAAGAAATCAACACTGGGAGGTGTCCCAGTTAGCCTATGAACACACTAGAAACTTTAAGCAACATGCATAGAATACTTTAATTAAGTCTCGCTCAGACTCAAACATTTTAATTATTAATTATATATACTAATATAATATATACTAATAAATTATAAACGCGAAAGTTTGTAAGTATGGATGGATGGATGGATGGATGTTTGTTACTCTTTGACGCAAAATCTACGGGACGAATTTGGATGAAAATCCACAATAATATAGCTTACTAGCGACCCGCCCCGGCTTTGCACGGGTGGATTTCAGATGCCCCCGCCGACGACACGATTCGTGCATTTTAAATCTGTAATATCTTTGAATATATTCATTTAAATTAGATACTGTTAAGGGCAATTTTGATCTTTATTATGTGCACAATGTATTTAATTTACTTAATTGTATAAGGATTCATTTTGTATTGCTTAAAATCGCTTCGTAAATAAGCCATTATTTCTCGTAAAAAGAAAGGAATAAAAAATGGTTGTTGTGGGTTATCCCTAAGAGAGACATATACCGTCGCGGACTTTTTTGTAGTACTTCTTAAGGTGTACAATACTGTTGTACATTATTTTGATCTATCTCGTAGGGTGCAACCAGCGTTTGCAATGTAAGCGCAAAAAATGTGTTTATTTGCTACATCACATTAGAAACCTTGAAATTAACAGTGTTTCCATACTATATTATGCATTTATTATACATAAAAACCTTCCTCTTGAATCACTCTATCTATTAAAGAAAAAATCCGCATCAAAATCCGTTGTGTGGTTTTAAAGATTTAAGCACACAAAGGGATATAGGGACAGAAAAAGCGACTTTGTTTTATACTATGTAGTGATGATACATCAGAATAACACATATGCTACTCTTTGCCGCCATAACCGACATACACGCGGGCGGAGCCGCGGGCAACAACTAGTACTGAATAAAGGGCCTCATAGCCCAGTTGCACTCGATAATTAGAAACAATCGCCGAGGGTAAGCAACGATGGCGCGGTTAGTACCTGGATGGGTAACCGCCAGTGGTATGATATCATGAGCATCTCCGTGATTCGGAGGTCACGTTAAGCAGTCGGTCCCGGTTGTTATCATATTATAACAGTCGTGAAGCTTAGTTGGAGGCCTTTGGGCGTCTTAAAAACATCCAACGAAAAGATAACGTAGCCACTACGTTGTCTTGCCAGTCCCCAACCCGCACTTGGCCAGCGTGGGGACGTATGGCTTTGACCCTCTCCTGAGAGGAGACTCGTGCCCAGCAGTGGGACGTTATGGGTTGTTGATGATGAATTGAATAAAAGCCGAAAGTTTAAAAGAATCGTTCAGAGAAGAACAAAATTAATACAAGGATGACACGTCGTAACAATAATTTCGTCCTTAGTAACGAAAATATAGGCCACTTATTCAAATGAAATTGTTTTATTATCTTTTCACAAGGATTTGACCACATACGGGCGGTACCCAAAACGAAGAAGATTTCTTTACAAACTTGTTATAACATGGAATCCAATAAAACACTAGAGGAAATTCGATGTTTTCGAGTAAAACTAGCTATTTACTGTACACAATTCAACTCCACCAATAGTTGGTTGGCCCGATAGATATGTGAAACAGAAAACTTGAATAACTGGAATAAAACCAATAAAAGTTTCCATGTTTGGCTTTGAACCGCTGTCGACATGTTCGTGGCTAACTTTTTGTTTTCATTTTTAGGTTTTATTTCTAACACAATGGGACTTTCATGACGGGTACGTCTTTGAAAACTGTTTTGCAATTGGCTGTCTAAACTTTTTCTGTTTTAATCGGTTTCAAGGTAGAAGTTGCAAAAATGTATTAATAGCCGTCAGAGCTTTCATTGCGCGGTGCAGGTTTAGCAGTTAAATTTGGATGATTATTTAAACAACTTATGTTATATTACACTGTGGGAGAGCCACGCTTCGGCATGAATGGGCTGGCTCGACCGAATTGATACCACGGCCTCACAGAAAATCGCTGTGTTTCACCAAATGAGTGAGGATACCGGAGGCCCATTTTTTTTTTTTTAACGTGTGGAAATCCCCTCGGACCGTCACCCCACCGGGGCTTGCAGCGGGGCGGTGTGTCGGACTCGAACCGATTAAAACCACACGGTGTGCCACTCTGCGCCTGTGAAGGGAGGAATCCGGGAACTGCAGTTATTAACACGTCCGGACCCCTCCCAGCGCTTGCCCGCACAGAAGCGGGCACCGTCAGCTGTTAAAATCTCAATTTAGGCGACGTACGGCACACGCGTAACGTCGCCTCCTCGCGGGAGGCCACTAGAGCGGATGGAAGGGAAAGCCCGTCCCGACCATCCGCGGCCACACTCAGGGCGGCATGAGGCGCTGATAGGCGCGCCTCCACCGCCCGGTTCGCCGGCGGCGGATTGGGTCCGAGTGGATATCATCCTCCCGGGCCTTCTCCGCCACCTCCTTCTGCGAGATTACGTCTTCGCAGAAGGTTGCGACCGCGGTAAAACTGCTGTCGCTACCAGCCATGGAGCGTATGACGGCCGGTAGCGAGAGATCTCCTCCGATGACTGCAGTGAGGGCCCGGCGCTGCGACGCCCAAGCGGGGCAAACCGCCAGCGTATGCTGGGCCGAGTCCTCACTGCAGTCGCAGTGGTGGCAGGCGGGACTCAATTCGGGACTAGTAGGTAGTAGAGCCACGCTGATTTCAGCACGAACGGGCCGGCTCGACCGGGGCGGTACTACCCTCGCACAGAAAATCAACGTAAAATGACAGCGTGCTGTCGTGTTTCGTTGGTGAGTGCGAGACCGGAGGCCCAATTAGTCTAGTCAACAAGTTTGGAACTTGTTGACTAGACTAATTAAAAAGGTAAAAGACTAAAAGATGCAGCAGCATCACTAGGCCGCCATGGTGTGGGTCACCATGCTGCATTGTCTGCATTCGCAGTGAGCATGGTGACCACCACTCTTGGATTCTGCTTATGCTTTCCATCAGGCAGAGTAGAGTCATTTTGGCGGGCCAAACATAAAAAAAAAAAAAAAAAAAGAAAAACCCTCCTAGCGACCGAGTGCAGGTACTTCCCGAAGCAACCATGCCCGGAAAGGACCTGCGTCAGTCGGAAGGAAAGGGTCCCGTGCTGCCGCCCTGCCCACTCGAGGATGACCGGCTGGAGAGCCTCCACGGCGGGAGAATACCGGAGGCCCATACCCTAACCTCTCCCCCCTCCCTATCCCGCTCCCCATCCCCCAAAGGCCGGCAACGCACTTCTGACGCCTCTGGTGTTGCGGGTGTCCATGAGCGGCGTTACTCGCTTACCATCAGGTGTTACGTCTGCTCGTTAGCCTACGTCAATTTTTTTTCTTTTGTATACTTAACTGTAATAAGGTCATCATCATCTGTGACTTCCTTACTAAGAAGAGGCGTATGTCTAGCATTGGAGTAAATATTTTTTAAATGCTTTTATCGTGTATTTAACCATAGCAGTAGTGTTAAGTATAGATACTTGACGCATCAGCGCCAAGCCCTATAAGGGGTGGAAGTGGTCGGCGTAGCCGAAATCGGTCGGATTGCATCAGATACTTGACGAGTGCTCACGTTACTCATTGGACACATTTACATAATTATACTCTCAGTTTAATAAGTAGAACACCGGTAATTAATCCATTAAATTCTAAAGCATCCGAATTCTAAAAGCTTTCTTTAAGCTGCTTTCAGCTGAATCCTTCCTTAAAATTGTGAAAAGACTCTGAAAGGGCATTAGTTTTAAACGAAGTACTTTAAGCTCATAATTGATACGTTCTTGCTAACGCCGCATTGATCCCGTGTCGCTAATCCCGGTACAAAATGCCTTTTGCCCCGATCACTGGTGGATTGAGATGAATTAATTATGCATTCTAAATGGATTTTGATCTGAATATTTAACATCTGTTTGTAACCTTTACAAAAAATTACATTTACACACATTTTCTAAAATTGTTTTATTTTACGGAATTTGGGTTGTATTGTTTTTAGAAAAACGTGGGTCAATAGATGAAAATTTAACTAGGTATGGATTTGGTTCGACAACTAAATACATGCGGCAAATATTTGTTTTAGACTTTGGATGTTTCCTATGTATAATATGTTGGTATTTACAAAAAAAAGTGTAAAGGTATTGATATCAGTTTCTAGTATCCATAGTACAAGTTCTACTTAGTTTAGGACTAGATGGCGTTGTGTATCAAATTTTTGTAACATTTTTATAATGTTTAAAACTAAATGATAATTATAACAATATGGAGAGCATTGAATTATAACTGAATATGATACAATATATGTTTTTCAATTCTATATAAATTTAAATAATTTTTAAATTAACAAATAACTATAAGTTATTATCATTTGACAGCATTAGGTTCATTATTTCAATAGATTAAGTTCGTCTTTCTTACTTTGAACGAACTTTTGTTCATCCATTTATCCTTTATGTACATTTTTAGGTGTAAACTTTTCAAAAATATGCTTCTTTAGTGTGGTTCAAGATCTGTTTTAATGAATTAGTCAGAGCAAGTAATTTTATATGTTTATCTAAGAAACATAACATAATGTCATACCTAGTTTCCAGAGAGACATTTGTTCTCCACTTACTACGGTCCTGACACACCTTTTTCTTGGTCCACATTCTTCAATCGTTGTTTGCATGCTTGTCAGTTCCTTGAGCTTTTCACATAGCCCTACTTCAGAATAACCTAGTATAATGTTATATTGTTTTAAACTTTTATGGTCAGTAACATTAATATGCAACAGCGCCGATATTTCGGCGCTGTTGCGTGCACCATGATCACGGAGGAACATATCGGATACTCACAAACAAAAAGGTACATGGTAGCAATCCCGTAGATTTCTATTTTAATAGTATAATGTTATTTCACAAAAGTAACAAATTATTTACTGTAAAATTATTAGCCTAGACAGATATTGGCAGCGAAAGACAGTCTATTAATTAAATTCGCCTTTCCTCTGTAATTAATAAAGGCCCATTTGAGTACGGTTTCTACGAACCTGTCGGTTGGGAGTGCTGTTCATCGAATGCCTCTAATGTTGAATATAAGGAAATTTAACGGAATATAATATTAAGATTATGGTATAATAATATATTATGTGAAATCTCTATTATGGATGAAGTTTATTTGATGGATTTTTTTACTTATAGATAACTATCTACAGATATATGTAATAAATATATGTAATACGTGTAGAATATGAAATAATATCTATAATTATAAAAGAAAGTCGTGTTTAGTTATACAATTTATAACTAAAGCACGCCTGAACAGATTTGGCTGAAAATTGGTGGGGAGGTAGTTTAGAACCAGGAGACGGACATAGGATTTTTTTTTCTCTTTATTTATTTTTAAGGGACTTTTACTCTATTAGGGTATGTCAGTCCCATAAGGCCTTAGCTTAAACAAGTATCAATTTAAATATTATATTATTATGCTAGACTGTACAATTTAATAGTTTTTTTTGATGTCGGTATAGCCGTATAGGTATAGATACTTTTTACAGTTTTTTTTTACATTGTCCCGTAGCGTTAACCGCGGTTGTTGTTGTGGTAACACCGCGGGGCTCAGCTAGTAATATTATAAAGCTGAAGAGTTTGTTTGTTTGAACGCGCTAATCTCAGGAACCGCTGGTCCGATTTGGAAAATTATTTCAGTGTTGGATAGTACATTTATCGAGAAAGGCTATAGGCTATACATCATCACGCTAAAACCAATAGGAGCGGAGCACCAATAAATAATGTTACAAAAACGGGGGATAATTTTACGCTACGGGCAATAGGAGACGTAAACGACGTTGCGTGGGTCAGCTAGTCATAAAATAAAGTTAACAAATTGTATTTCTGCAAAACAGAAACATTAAATTACTGTTAAATAACGAAATTAAGAATCAAAGTATCTCCATGTCAAATTTCATTAAAATAGATGCAGCAGTTTAGTAATAAAAACGTAACAGACACATACAAACGGACAGAGTTACTTTCGAACGAATTAACTTTCTTTCCGAGTTATTGGCAATAGCACATCACAAATAGCTGGGTTCAATTTCCAGATTAGCTAAGTTGTTAATGGTTTTTTCTCATTGAAATTCTTAGCAACAGCTCGAAGTCTGGTTACGGGCTGTATACCTACTCGGCAATAAGCTCACTGGCTATTATGTGAGACTAAAAATAATCTTGAAGACATGAAATGTGTAATGCTACAAAAGAAAAACATAAAGCAGTCATGAGGACTTCCGACAGGAGTGAAATCTTAAAATTAAGTTTTATATAAACAGTTGTTATTGTTGGACATTCAAATTAATTATTTGATCTTTAATTAAAATTTGTCAACCAGTGTTATGTGTGGTAGTTGGTTTATGTACTTGTGTTAGCGCTTTTGTACCGCTTATATATTTTACTATTTCCATATTAAATTCCATTGACGGTCAAATTTACTGAATGAAATTCAGCCCAGTGAGCTTTGTAGAATACAATTAGACCTAATGTTAACCTCTTAAAACGACTCGCCATGTTCGCTCTAAGGCTGCAACAGACACTATGCTAAATGTAGTGCTGAGTTATTAATGGAAATCAGGCTTGCTAACCTGTATTATTAGTATTTTTGACTTTTTGATTCTTCATTACTACGTAATTTAATGTTTCTGTTTTGCAGAAATACAAAGTGTTAACTTTATTTTTGGACTAGGTGACCCACGCAACGCCGTTTACGTCTCCTATTGCCCGTAGCGTGATGATTTTCCCCCGTTTTTGAAACATTTTTCATTGGTGCTCTGCTCCTATTGTTCGTAGCGTGATGATAAATAGCCTAGAGCCTTCCTCGATAAACTTACTATCCAACACTGAAATAATTTTTCAAATCGGACTAATGGTTCTTGAGATTAGCGCGTTCAAACAAACGAACTCTTCAGCTTTATATATTGGTATACATGTTATCTTGTGTACTATTCTCTGACTATCTATCTTCCTGCTTTAAAATGTTATTATGCTGTGCTTGTGCTTATATATTTCCTTTACTGCATCTTCTAATATTTACTTGTGACTGTTAGGCAAAGATACAGAATAACCGTGAATTGAACTTTTTATTTTACCTATTACACGCAAGTCAAGTGGTTACTACCCCAGTACCACAACTCTACTTTGCGAATGCAGTAAGCGTTAACCGTTAACACGTCACATGACCATGTCGATGACAACTTAACTAAATTTACTTCATATCTAAACCTGCCTACAGGAGTTTTTACTTTTCAACCGACTTCAAAAAGGAGGAGGTTCTCCATTCGACTTTTTTTTTATGTTTGTTACCTCATAACTTTGGACTGGGTGAACCGATTTTGACGATTCTTTTTTTATGGGCTTATCTGGGCTTCTTATCTGGGCTGGCCCAGATTGAAGTCGGTTTTTTTTTGTTAAAACTTGTAATTATTTTACTGTTGATATGCCACGATAATGACCAATGCTAGCATATTATTCGACTGTAAATCGGAACTTAATCGCGATAATATCTACAAGGTACAATACCTTTTTTGGCTACCCGCCGTTTCGAACGAATTGCACCGATCGTGGTCACGGGTAGACTGGTGAGAGCTCAGCGACGCTTCCATGAAGTGCGAGTTTCACTAACTACCCGCACTTGGTCTTCCCATCATCTTCAACAGAGAACCCATCTTCTCTGTTGATGGTGGGTACCGTTTGTCAACATCTTGGAATCCTGTCATCAGCAAATGCAATCGTCGGCGAATACATGTTGCTCGACAAGACTCAACGAACGTCGTTAGTGTGGTATGTCGAAGTACCGACAGTGCGAAAGGTAATCAAAAGACCAAGTGCGGTAGTTGGTGAAACTAGGCCGCCATGGTGTGGGTCGCCATACTGCATTGTCTGCATTCGCAGTGAGTATGGTGACCACCACTCTTGGATTCTGCTTATGCTTTCCATCAGGCAGAGTAGAGTCATTATAGCGGGCCATACATAAAAAAAAAAAAAAAAAAAAAAGGCACTTCACGGAGGCGTCACTAAGCTCTCACCAGTCTACCCGTGACCACGATCGGTGCAATTCGATCAAAACGTCGGGTAACCAAAAAAGGTATTGTACCTTGTAGATATTATCGCGATTTAGTCCCGATTTTTATATGTATATGTATAGTTGCGAAAGTTTAATAACTATAAATTCTCAAAATTTAAAAAACCCCCGACATAATAACCTGAGTTCCCTTTAAAAAGTAAAAAACACGTTATGCGCTTTCATTTGAGACCCTACTCGATGGTATTTTTGCAGACTTTCGGTTACTCTTCCCCACTTTCACTCCCATAACTTTTAAACGGCTCAACCGATGTTCATGAAACATGTCTAAGAACACTTGCACGTAACTCACCTTTCATACAAAAAAAAACTAAATTGAAATCACTTGATCCGTTCGGGAGCTACGGTGCCACAGACAGACAGACAGACACGTGAAACTTATAACACCCCTCTTTTTGGTCGGGGGTTAAAAACAATTAATGCTAGCATAATTAATCCTTATAGATTAATACCAGCTTATGAAACAGAAGTGTTGGCTTTGTTATTTAATTACGTTATGATTAACACTATATAGTTCCTTGTTAGCCATAATCTATAGAGTCCTATTAAATATTGACGCAAACAGCTCACATCACATAGCAACCGTCCAATAAACCTATTATCCCCAGTAAAAAATGGATCAATATGTTAATTCCGTTAAAATTGAAGCATAAAATCGTGATTCAAAAAAGTGATGGGGATTCCGTTACCTAAATTAATTTTACACTTTATATTTCGTGCGAGCCGATTTGCGATTAAAATTTTGGAAAAATAAATTTTATACGTTTAACCTACTTCGGAAAGGGATGTTTTTTCGGTCAACTGGCTTACACGTTTTACATTTTTCCACAACGTCCTAGTAATTTTTTAATTAAATAAAAAATGTAAAATAAGTGTCTACATATACGGTACTGTTTTGAAGTCAATTTATATTCCGCACTTTTGTCAGAGTGTGGAAACGTTTAATGTAAAATAACCTAAGCCCATATTTTCATCTAAGCTTAGTTTGAGAACACATCTGTGATTGAGAATCAAGAATTCAACAATCGCTATCATACTACAATCTATCTATGAAAAGTATTCTACTTAACAATTAAAAAAAAAACCTGCGAAAAGATAAAATGAAAAGCTTTAGCTTAGTACAGCACACCAGGCATACATTTGTACTCGATAATTGTACCGCCACATTTGAAACGCGACACATTATTGTATGCGCTACAAATGTATTGTAAATGCGCACATCGGCAGCACAGTTGTAGCGTGGCACCGCTTTGAGAATGTCGACATCATCGTCTGATGACGAAGATTTCTTGATGTGGCGATTAATGAGAAAAAAAAGACGTTATTGGGTTCATCTGTTTAATCAAATGTTAGTACTTACTCTTTTCATAGAATTTTACGCCAATCTTAGTCCAAATAATTTCTGTAATCCGTCTGTTACTATAATCATTGAGCGTGTGATTGTATAATACAGGGTTCTTTTCAACCTCTGCAATAAACTCAACGTAAAATTCAATGTTGTCTTTCATTTTTGCAAACCAACGCGACACAAAAAACGAACGTGTTCGATCTTGAATTCGTGTAGCGCGGACAACGTCTCGCTACAAAGTGCGCCCGCCACAAATGTTTCCTCGGTGTGCGTGCTCACGTACAAATGTATGGGGCCGTTAAATGTGTCGCGTTTCAAATGTGGCGCTACAATTATCGAGTTACAAATGTATGCCTGGTGTGCGGCCTCGTTAAGTAGATCTACATCGAAGGTAAAACTAAAGCAAACTATTACTTCTTGTGCTATGAATGGAGGCCAACTCATTAGGCTTCACAACATCTTACTGCAACCTGAACTCTGAAGATACTTATGACCACAGAATTATACTCTGCATTTACGTTAAGTATTTCAAAGTAATCTAATCTTGTCGTAGTATAAGTTGTCATTTCCATATTAAATTCCATTGACGGTCAAATTTGCTGAATGTAATTCACGTTATAATCAACCCAGTAAGCTTTGTAGAATACAATTAAACCTAATGTTAACCTCTTAAAACGACTCACCATGTTCGCTCTAAGGCTGCAACAGACACTATGCTAAATGGAGTGCTGAGTTACTAATGGAAATCAGGCTTGTATTTTTGACTTTATAATTCTTCATTACTCTTTATATGTACTCACAAAGCTTTTATCACATCACCTCAACAGGCTAAAGTAACTCATAATTAAACCAAATTCAGAAATCCAAAAATATGTTCTTTGCCCATAAAATGTAATCACTGAAATAATGTCTCCGGTAATGTTATTTGCCCTGCTCAGTTCAAATTATTATCAAAATGTTAAGCCTAAAAATACTCGTTGAACTATAAAAGGGGAAGGTATTATTCCACTTAAATGGCCAATTTGCCGCTATTTGACAGATATAATTGGCGAGTGGTGGCATGGAATAGCTCTTTTTGCGCAATACTCTGTAATTTAGAAGAGCAAATTGCAAATGCGCCCATGAGATTATGAATTTTGGCACGAATGTCGTGATTCAGTGTCGTGATTTATGACTGCCTCTGTGGCGCAGTGGGAGCGTATGCGACTGCTGTACTTGAGGTCTCGAGTTCGATTCCCGGGTCGGACCAAATGTTTGTATGATCTGCAAATATTTGTTTCGGAGTTTGGGTGTTTTCTATGTATAATAATGTATGTATTTATATCAGTTGTCTAGTACCCATAACACAAGCTCTGCTTACCTTGGGACTAGATGGCGTTGTGTGTTAAAATGTCCGAAATATTTATTATTTAGTTATTCCTTTAACGATTTTTGATGAAGAAAAACTGTCCAGTCCTAATATAAGTAGTTAAACGATTGTACGCTTTAAACATAAAAAGGTCTATACAAGTTAAGATTCACTGTACACCAATATGTGTACTAACCAAATTTTTCCTTTAAATATGAGTTAATCGATAGTGTTTATAGCAAGATCAGAAGTTTAAATATCGTGACTAATAATCAAAATTATTTTTACTGGAAGGAATTTACTGAATAAAAATCGAAAAAAAAAACAAATAAGTTAGTATAATTCTCTTCTGCAACTGATTCTCCCGTGATTCTTTCATACCGTATGATTCGTCTAAAATAAAATTATTCAGCACCAACTGCATTAGTCTCTCGAAGTTAAATTTCTTTTGAATATTGATGTAATCCTCAATGAGCCGGAAATCGAGAAATTTTCTTTAATAAGTTTTTGTTTCATCAACTAAAAAACCCTCTGTAATAGACCTTTTTTATTTCTAAACGTAACAAAAATAAAAGTAATTGAAACAACTACTATGTTCTTTCTGTGTTAGAGCCTTTCAAGCATGAAATTATGAAATTTGTAAGTCGTTCATTCGGCAATGTGATCAAAGAGCTGTCTATATTTTATATCAGAATATCTGTGAACTAGAAATAAAATGATTCTACAAAAAAGAATAAAAGACAGTTTATATCATTTCTCTGAATATATACTTATATTGGCTTATAACTCAATTGGCAGACCATATCGCGCGATACGTTCGCGCGATAAGCATTTCACAAGTTTTAGTATTCTTAAAAATAAAATGTCCTTAGAGAATTGAATTAAAAATGATATAATATATAGTATAAATTTAGAAAAAGATTATCAATGATGATGTAGATGCAAAAACGGACAGTGTTATAAGTTTAAGGTTTGTATCACGTCATTCTGTGGTTTCACAGCTCTTAAGTAATTTTTATTTCATAAAGAATACTAGCCCTGTAGTAACAGTAACTTTTTATTTTTGAGACTGTATACTACCCTAATCACACTATCCTATTATAAATGTGAATGTAAGTTTGTTTGTTACGCTTTCATAGGAAAACTACTTAACTGATAATCATGAAACTTTGTACACATATTCTTGAAGGTATTAGAAGTAACATAGGATACTTTTTATTAAATGCGAGCGAAGCCGCGGGCGAAAGCTAGTTTAATATAATGTCCGATATTCTAGGCAGCTTATTTTGATTTGAAGTTTAAATAATTTATATTTTTGACTTACATGTCGTATATATCATGTGTGTCTGGTCAGCGTGGTATAATAGCATAAAACCTCCTTGCTAAGGACAGGCCTATGTGCAGCAGTGGACAGTTAAAGTCTGTTGATGATATGATGCGTGGTGTGATGCTAGTGATTATGTTATTTACTATGAGGATTCAGACCTAACATATACAGTTAAAAATTCTGCCTTTGATATAAAATGAGTAATGAAAATGTAAATTGAGCTATTTCCACTCTTTTTGACTTATATTTCATTGAAGTAAGAGTTGTCTATATTTGGAGTAGGTTGTAACTACGAATCTCCCAGAGGATAGAGTGCAAATATATGAAACGGTCAACTGTCCTAATTACTTCAGAGCGGTGAACTGGATTTAGTACAGTCTTAACTATATTGAGTTCTGACAACAGACAGAAGTAAAAGATCTAAAATTTAAAAATGTGTCACTGGTATTATAAAGGTGGGTGTACTTAAAAATCTTTAACCTAGGCATATTTTACCCGACTGTGAAAGGAGGGTTATGTTTTAAGTGTGTATATATGTATGTATGTATATTTCTTTGGCACGTCCTAGAGCCTAAACGGCTTGTTGTATTTTTATGTGAGTGGTATCAATAGATTCGTATTAGTCGTGAGAGTGACACTGGGTTTATCAAAATTAAAAAAAAAGATTTTTGGCGCTAAAGAGTAAGTATAATAAAAAAAAATGTTTTCAAAATACATCGAGTGTGGTATCAAAATAAATAATTTTTTTACGGTGATTACGAAAATATATAAAACTTATATGTTTTTATCGTTAAATATTGACGCAGTCGGGTTTTTTATTTTTAATAATTTGTACTTGATTCCAATTTGTTTACTCGTTTAGTTTTAATTTGTTTAGGACTTCAAAAGTCTCCAACCTATTTTTAACCGACTTCAAAAAAAGGAGGAGGTTCTCAATTTGACTGTTTTTTTTATGTTTGTTACCTCATAACTTTCGACTGCGTGAATCGATTTTGATGATTCTTTTTTTATTTGAAAGCTGGTGCAGTTCCAGTTAATTTGGTCCAGTTCTGACATGTCATCCATGAGAAAACCATATAAGTCTTCAATTTGAATTAAGTATGTGCGCGACATATTAACGAATAACTCAATATTCTCGTATGGGCCCATTTCAATTTGGTCGTTCTTGAAGTCGGTTGTTTTTTTGTTAAAATTTTGTATTATTGTCTTCGAGGTTCCATAAATTATGTTATAATTCTACAATGTCTTGGACATACGACTATACTATAACGCTTTAAATAGTTGAATAATTTATCCTGTCCTGAATATTATAATAAGTAATAACAATTATGGGTTGTCTTTAAACTGAATAATTCAGATCTGAGATCTTAATACACTTTGAAGTTTAACTCATCACAAATGAAATGAAATGAAAATATCATTTCATTTCTCATTTGAGTAGTTAAATTAAGTCTTAATACACATACATTTTTCGAAAACTTCACCGCAAAATGAGACTAAGTCTTATTTCAAAAAACCTCCTCACTAAATCACTCACTACGTATATATATATATATGAGTATATATACTATCCGTATATTGAAGTTCGTGAGATTAAACCGACGTTATTAAACCTTACCAGCGAACACGGCTCGCTCTGACACATTTTATTTACGTACATAAGTATATTTGGAAATTTCCTTACAAAGAATACAGGACCATAAAACGAGAAGACAGAGTTCAATTTTGGTTGCTAGGTTATATTATTCAGTACCGATACTCGCGTGTGTACTATCCTATCCATTTTTATTCAACTCTTTGCTTAGATGTCTTCTTTATTGATGTTAATGTTATAAGGGAACAGCATTATTTAGCAACAATGGGAATAATTTTTCGTAAACAGTAATACGATTCGACCCCGAGCCGTAATTTGTTTTTTGTTTGAATATACCTAAGCGATTGTCATACATACAATTTTTATTTAGTTATGTGTTCTCAATTCGACTTTCAAATAAGATAGGACGAATAATCTATAACTCTCATGTCACGTTGTTGCTTAAAATGAACTCCGAAACTATCTAACCGCATTTCACGTTTTTATTAATGTGTGTGCAACACTTATACGGCCAGCATGATTGCAAATAAGCACGGACATGCGTGAGTCTACTAGTATCTCTCGAAAAAGTATTTTTATTTATATTGTCATTTGAAGATATAAGGTCTAAATTACATTTTGAAATTCTAAATCATACCTATATAATATATAAAAGTTACGCAGGGCTTCGTTACGGAGTTGCTGAGCACCCATAGCGCTGCCATCGTTTCATTTTACGTAGGCATTAATTAATTTGCTAATTGGTATGTATTTATTATATTATTATACACTACCTTGCATGGCAAAATCAAATGCTATCGAGATATTCACGTTACTAGGGGAAAGTTCAATTAGTTTTATAAGTTTACGAATCATGAGCTGTTATATTAAGAAATCTTTCGTTTGTGTTGTCATCCGTGTGAACCGTGCTTCCTCTGGTTCTGGACGAACATCTGATTGAAATATCATGGATATCGTAATACTCTAAACCGTAATATAACCATTATAAATTATTTAAGTACATGGTTTAAATTACATTTCTGGAACACTAACTAGTTTAATGTAGCTGGCCCCAAAGTCTTTTCACTCCGTATGTAACTTATACTCTCGTTTGTCGGTACTTGATGGAACTAAAGCTTTTCACTCCGTTGAGAACCTCCAAAATACACAGTGCGTGGCCTAAATCCTAAATTCTAAAATAACTAATAAACTACTACCAATACTACGTTATGATATAAAGCTCCCACACATAACTGCGATGTGATGCGGTGTTGCACGATGTGAATCAGATTGGAAGTTCTTGCGGTGCATTCGTGCGAGCTCGTAGATATTTGCGATGCGTTGCGAATTCGCAGTTATGTGTGGGAGCACATAAACGTAGTACCCATATACATATGCAGATACTCGTGTGGTAACAGGTTTAAAATATGGTGTGTCACAATTCCTAATCATTCTGTGGGTATCGTAAGAGGCGACTAAGGGAGAAACTACGCAGGAAAGAAACCCTGTACCAAACCGTCAGGCCAGCTTGGTACAGTAAACCAAAACATCTTTTCTCCCTCTTCTCACTTCTCAGAGCACTCAACTGCCACTTACGAGATAAGCTCAGTGTCCTTGGTATGGATATTTGCCGGATCCTCAACCCGCGGGACTACATCGAGAGCATCACTAAGGCGGTCTCGCGGAAACTTGGCTTACTGAACAGGGTGAGGCGGTTCATCGCGCCCGAGCATCTGTGTCTTCTCTATAAGACCCAGGTTCACTCGTGCGTGGAGTACTGTTCTCATCTTTGTGATGGATCCGCGTTGATGATAAATTTGTTTGATGCTCTCGATCGGTTGCAGCGGTGAGCAGTCCGCATTATCAACAGTCTCGATGCCACCGACTCCCTTGAGCCTCTGCAGTTGCGGAGACATATCGCCTCTTTGGCAGCTCTCTACCGCCTATACCATGGAGAGTGTTATGAAGATCTCTTCCAACTGATCCCACCTACTTCCTTCCTCTACGTGCTGTTCTTGGAAGTCACCGCCTCAGAGTCGTATAAATACGCTCTCGAACTAAACGGTTTGGTTCTTCCTTCCTGTGCTGAGCAGTTAAAAACTGGAACTCATTACCAGCGCACCTTCACCTCCCACTATGATCCCGGGACCTTTAAGCGGGGCGTGAAAAAACATCTCACTAAGCCGCCATAGTGTGGGATGCCATACTGCGTTGTCTGAGTTCACAGTGAGTATGGTGGCCCTCTCTATTGGATTCTACTCAAACTTTCCATCAGACTGAGCAAAGTCATTTTGGTAGGTTTACAAATAAAAAAAAAATCTAAGGAGAGGTCTATGTCCAGCAGTGGGCTACTAAAAGCAATGGTTGATGATGATATATTAATGTAATTCTAAGCCTTTTAAAGGTTGCTCACGGTTTTTTTTTTACTATTTGATGTTACTAAAAAAAGGAAGAACAAATAAGTTTATTAGTAATACAGAACCAAAATAAAACAAGACAATATAGGTTCAACATACAGGCAAAAGAGAATAACAGACATTCAGATTAAACTATAAAACAAACGTTGAACAAAACATACAATATTGCAAAACAGCCAAAAAAATAAGTATAAAAGTAATTTTATTACTAACATATTTGACCTAGTGGTTTAAATGGTCGCCACGCCGCTTTCTACTGCGCCAAGTGTTGTGGGTTCAAATCCCACATGGGACAACACTTTGTGTGATTCACAAATTGTTGTTCTGAGTCTGGGTGTTCTTTGTGTCATGTGTCATTGTTTCATGCATGTTTGTAAAGTCCGCCAAGACAGGAGAGAGACAGAGACCACATTCCTAAGGTGGGAATTCTTTTTTACCCGCCTACGGCAAAGCCAAAGGAGGGTTATGATTTTGACAGGCTATGTACGTATGTTCATTTGTTCCCTTATAGCTCCTTAACTACTTAATAGAACTGGACAAATGAGGTATTGTTAGAAGCGTTATGATCGTCCGCTGGTTATAGGCTATATGACGTGTCACTGAATCTAATGTGGCGCCCTCTAGCCGACATAAAGTACAGTATTAAAAAATAAATTTGAGATAAATATGCCGTGTTTGGTATCATTGTAAAAGGCGTTACTTGTACATTTCAAATATAATATATATATATACTAGCTGACTCAAGCAACCTCGTTTGCGTCCAAACTACCATCTCCCGTTTTAACCCCAAAAGGGGGTCGATTTCCAAAGGTACATTATTAGTACACCTCCACACGGTCTATAGAGCATACATTTTAAATATCAAGTCTCTTACTTCAAAAACATAGGACTTTCATACAAACGGCCAACCCCCGTTTTACCCCCTTAGGGGTGGAGTTTCATAAAATCCGTTCTTAGCGGATGTCTACACGCAATAAGGAACCTACCTGCTAAATTTCAAGTTTGTAGGTGTTATAGTTTCTGAGATTTCGTGATTAATAAGTTAGTGGTATTTCGCTTTTATTTAAATAGATTATATATTAATAACGGCACCAAAACATTTTAAATAAAAAAAAAGTAAAAACTAAAACCCAACTACGACAAAAACGACGCTGAAAAGTATGAAACACTACTTTTTCATACTTTTTAACCGACTTCCAAAAAGGAGGTGGTTCTATGTTCCACTGTATGTATTTTTTTTTTTATTTTTTTTTTATGTATGTTACCTGATTACTCCGTCAGTTGTGGACCGATTTTGAAATTTTTTTTTGTATTCGACAGGGTATGCTTCCGTGGTGGTCCCATTGCCAGCATATCAGGATCTGATGATGGGATCCCAGAGAAATCGAGGGAAACCCTCATTTTTTATAGGCACATACTATGTTTTTCGTATATTTTCTGAAGTTACACCGGTATTTGCGTCTGGTAGTCATCATTTTATGATGATGAGCTGATGATGTAAGGTACCACTCCTTAACGGTTAGGAGTTGGAGGATAAATTTTTAAATATCATATGTATATAAGTTACCTTTAGCCGTATTCTTACAAATTATTTAGGTAAGCTGATGATGGAAGGTGGAAGGTACAACTCCTCAACGGTTAGGAGTTGGAGAATAATTCTTTCAATTTCATACGTATCTAAAGACCTTCAGTCGTATACTTTCAAGCTATTTAGGTGAGCTGATGATAGAAGATGAAACTCTTCAACAGTTAGGGATTAGAGGATGATTTTAATATTACACGTACCTTAATTTGTATTCTTGATGATGAAATTTGATGAAATAATTCAACTTACTACTTACCTACGATTGTTTGCACTAAAAACTGTAAAATAAAAACTTTTTATAAAAAAAAAAAAAACCGACTTCCAAAAACATCCAACGAAAACTCTCTGTCAAAAAACACTTAAAAGCGTAAAATAAACTGGTTCTTCATAAATTGCCTATACCTAATTCTTTATTCATTTAAATAGTAGTATTATAATGGGTGCTAGGTACCTAAAATCTGTTTGAAGTCGGTGCTAAGCCAAAAAGAATACAAACGAACAATTACAAAAGTCTAAGCGATAGTCACTTGGCACCGACTTCAAACAGATTTTAGGTACCTAGCACCCATTATAATACTACTATTTAAATGAATAAAGAATTAGGTATAGGCAATTTATGAAGAACCAGTTTATTTTACGCTTTTAAGTGTTTTTTGACAGAGAGTTTTCGTTGGATGTTTTTGGAAGTCGGTTTTTTTTTTTTATAAAAAGTTTTCAGCGTCGTTTTTGTATTAGTATTTTTTTTTATTTAAAAAAAAAGTCTGTTGCTAAACTTAGAAAAATGCCTATTTAATGTGCTATATGAACGATATACTTTAAATAATATGGCACCGCTATTCATAATTTTTTAAATTTCCAGGGCACAAATTAAAATTATTTCATTTCTTTGCAAGAGGCTGGCGCTTCAGATACTTAACAAATTACCTCTAGAAAGCTAAGTTATTTCCCTTGGCTTAAACGTGATATAATACATACTAAGTTGAAGCTTCAGAGTATAATTTAAGTCTGTTCATCACGAAAAGTTCTAAACCATAATAACTGAGATAAAAAATATGAGTTTGCTCCTTATATTTTTAGTTAATATTTGCTATAAGCAAGGTAGCAATATTTCACTTGAATCTTGGAGAATTGTTGGTAAAACATTTTAAGTGTATAAAACTTTCAACTTTGTTTTTAGAAGTTAAGAATACCCTGTTGTTATTCAAAGATCTTGAGAGCTTTTAAATCTGAATACCTAGTACAGAATCTACATTTTTGCCAGTATTTTATGGCATTAAATTGCTAATTTATACCTAGGTATATTTTTTGTATTTAAAAAGCTATTTGACTGCATAATTTTATTTTGTTTAAACGCAGAATTTTTGATAAAATGTTCAACATCTTATTATTATAATATACGTAACCTATGATGCCACTGGCCAGGGCCCTTTCCTAGCGGGGTAGCAACATGGGTTACATGTTTATTTTAGGTGGCATTATGGTTTACGTGACTATACCAATTCAGGCATTCCATTTGTACGTTTTTATGGGTCTAATTTTAACAAAAGGAAGTACAAAGCATTTTTGTTATGTACTATGATCTAATATAGATAATTATCATGTCAGATTGTAGCTCGCGATGAACTCCGAAACTATTTGAACGATTTTCACATCTTTTAAATGTGTGTTTTTCTGGCGTACCTAAAATAAGATAGTTAACATCACGGTTAAACCAATAGGAGCTGAGCATGACAGAAAAGAGTCACAGAAGAAGTTGAATGGGTGAAATAGTAATATTATAAATTCAAATTAGCACATATAAATATTGATTTATTTTAATGATAGGATTTTAAATAATGATAGCTCAAGCAAGAAGATGTACCTATCAACATAACACACTCTTAAAGAACATATTGAAAAGGTATGAAAATATATTATACCTGCACGAATTCAAACCTACTTTTGGTACCATATTTTTGTGGCTAGTCTATTCCAGTCAAAGTAAAAATGTTTCTAGATTGAATTTTGATACTGAGAATTTTCGTTACATATAAATATGCTTCAGTAGCAGCCGAAGGTTAAAAACTTTCAATGTGATGATAACAAATTCCCTGAATTCTATTGAAAGTTTAAATCTGAAACAGTGAATAGAATTTTTTATGGATAATGTTTGAATAACCTAACAGTTTTTAATAAAATTTTCATTAAGAAGAATTCTAATATAATACAAAGGATTTTTTATTGAAAAGAAGTATTCAAAACATAGAAATAATTTATTATAAAATAATGAAAGGATCTCAAAAGTAATAGAAATTCGAGTAATTTGAAAGTATGGATTTTCCATGTGTTAATGGACACAGGTATGACATATATAACTTTCAATTTTTATTTTATTTTAGTAGTTAGTAGATTATTTATTTAATTTAAGGAATTCTAAGCTTCGTATCACATTAAAAATTAAATACATTTCCAACCCTTATGAAATACATACAAAATAAGAGTTCAGACAATGAGGAGTAATAAAAATGCTTGTTGTCGCTTACGATAATGCTTTAAAAATATATGTGTTCACGATAATTTTAGCACTTGCTATAAGTTTGTAATGGTTCTTTTTTATAGAAAATCTCCAAAGGGAGGGGGGGTCCGTTACGGCTTGTGGCGCTTACGATAATGTGGCGGTAAGGGCTCGATACATTTATTCTATACTATTATATAACTATAAATTCAAAATTTAAAAAAAACCCCTACTTAAGCACTTAATGGAGTAATCATATGCCAATGATATTTTTGCAGACATTCGGTTATTCTTCCCCACTTTCACCCCCATAACTTTTAAACGACTTAACCGATTTTCATGAAACATGTATAAAAACTCTCACACGTAACTCACCTTTCATACAAAAGAAATTAAATTGAAATCGCTTTATCCGTTCGCGAGCTACGGTGCCACAGAGAGACAGACAGAGACGTCAAACTTATAACACCCCTCTTTTTGCATCGGGGGTAAAAAATAAAGACAAAGAACACTTGCGCTTACAGCGAGCTCTCTACTTAGGTATGGATTATAATAGTACAAGAGCCGGTGAAGATTGACTTACACCCACCTGATAACCAGATCAAACTTTTTTTTTGAAATTACCTTAATTAATGCTGCTTAATTAAAAGCTGGTGCTTCCCGTGTGGTCCCATTTCAATTTGGTCCAGATTGAAGTCGGTTTTTTTGCTAATGACCAATCAAAATTAGGAGCAAAATAAAGGTTAGATTAATAAGTAATCTAATGGTACCTATAGGCTTGCCTGAGAAAAAAAAAGATCAATTAAATTATAAAAAAAAATGTTATGATAGTTTGCGATAGGCAAGCCATCATAGATGTGTTCATTAATTATTAAAATTTCAAAAAGTAATAATCACAATTTTTAACAAAAAAAAAACAACTTCAATCCGAACCAATTGAAATGGGACCACACGCAAAGCACCAGCTTTCAAATTAAAAAAGAATCATCAAAATTGGTTCACCCAGTCGAAAGTTATGAGGTAACAAACATAAAAAAAAACAGTCGAATTGACAACCACCTCCTTTTTTAAAGTCATTTAAAAATAGTTTGATCTGGTTATCAGATGGGTGTAAATCGGTCGTCACCGGTTCTTAGACTAGAAGTTGTTGATATTATTTTTGAAAAGTCTTGACAAACATGTTATACACAATAGCTAAAATTTCTCAAGACGTCTTTTGATTGTTGTACAATCTTCTATTTGATGTTTCTGAAGTTAGCAAACGAACACACGCAAATACTAAGTTTTATCACGTGAACATTTGCGCCACTATAGCTCGACCTTGCTTAAACTAATTGAGAAATTCTTATTGTTAAATTCATCGCTTAGAAAATAAACGTACCTAAAAGCATGAATATTGCGAATGTAAGTATTTAAGTACACACACGCGCTTGGTCGGTTTAGGGTATGTGTCTCATTGTCACAAGGGACATAGTAATTTAGTTTAGTTCGCTAGAGTAATACCGTTTGATTAAAATTAATTAAGGTGGGTTGGAAGAATGTGATATATTCTAACAGATTAAATTATCACCCATATTGTATATTAAAAGGCTCAATGTTAAAGGAATTATTGTAGAGTAGTATTTAAGAGTTTTGATAGATTTTATAAATCTAATAAATGTAATGCAATGAGCTGTTTCGCCCCTTCAGAAACTAGATATTTGCAAACACAAAAGGCGTTTGTTTCCCCTTCATGACGGTATGGTTGCGAAACGGCGAAGCCATACATTTTTATTGAGATGTAGAGTTTATGAAATTAGGGTTGGTACAGTTAGGGCGTGTAGATTCAGAACCTTGGCTCTACATAAGATCTGATATCTTTTTCACAGGGTAAGCCATATGCAGTCGTCTTGGCAACATTTTACATGAAAATGTTTTTGGTGGGATAAATGTATTCTAATTAATTGTTTAATTGATTCTAATAATAGTTTTTCAATTTTGACGACTTTGATACACACACATAGGGACCACCATAGGAACGAAACAAAGTGTACATTATGTTATAAGTGTGTTGTGTAAGAGTAACGAAGCAGTACAACCCGTTTGCAAAGTGGGGAAACAGAAGGTATTGCAATATTTTCTATAATTTTATTACAAAAATTCTTTTGTATAACAAAATAGGAAATTATTATATTTTATTTGACTTGACCCCAAAAAGTACTTAACTTTTTTTATCTGGTTCCCTCTTTCTTTTTTGTTAAGCATCAACCTTAACTTAATAATGTTGTGTGAGTTAAACTGTTTTTTTTTAAAGTTACTATTTATTCGTACAGTACTGTTCAAATAACATTTTAATTTTACTAATCACAATGCACTCAACTCATGCACACATATTAAATAAATACTGTTAAAATGTAGAAATACAGGAAAAAATATGTACTATATAGACAATTTCATTGATTTTTAATCACATTTTTCGTCATTAATCATCTCTTCTTAATCCCCGTCTTTCAAGAATAATACAAGCTTTTACAAATACCTGAACATTTAAAATTTAGGTAGATAGGATTATTAAAAAAAGTTGATCGGCTTTACTTTTTTTTATACGTTGATGTAGTATTATTTCTTTTATTATTTGCTCCAACAGTCCTAGCTCTAGGAATTTTAAAGTAAAACTACTGATTTTAGCATGAACAGACCGACTCGACTGGGATGGTACTACCCGCTTACAGATAACCATCCTTAAATAACAGCATTTGTACTGTCGTTTTTTGTTGTTGAGTGTCAGACTGGAGGCGCAATGATGTTGAAGCATCTCAATAGGCCATGGTGTGGGTCACCATGCTGCATTATTGCATTGCATGCATTCGCAATGAGTATGGTGATCCCTACTCTTGGATTCTGCTCATGCTTTCCATCACGCAGAGTAGAGCCACTTTTGCAGGCTCATATATAGAAAAAACCGAATTTAGACCCAATCAGGTTGTTTAATAGTATAGGGCACAAACGAGCAGACGTATCACCAGATGGTAAGCTTTTACCGTCGCCCATAGACACCCGCAACACCAGAGGCGTCATAAGTGCGTTGCCGGGCTTTGGGGGATGGGGGAGGGGTTGAGGTATGGGCCTCCAGTATGCTCACTCACTCGTTTTTTCCGAGCGGTTTTTTGTGAGGCCGTGGTATCACTCCGAAGTGTGGCTCACCTACGGTATAAAGTATTTTTGTATCGTATCTTTAAAATAATCGTATTTTATAACATATTTGCTCGTAAAGGGTCTCAATTCAATATCGTAATGTATCTCATTACGTACTTGTGCGTTATTGTAATGTAAAACGAACGTTTTTTTTTAATAAAGTAAAACTCACGGTTTATCGAGATGCTCGAACAATACTCTTTTAAATATTAGCAAAGAATTTTTATGTCAGAAAAGTGGTCAACATTTTATGAGTGAAAGTAGGAGAAACGAGACCACAGAGTTCTGCTGAACTCTGTGGTCTCGTTTCTCCTACTTTCACTCAAGAGAGTGGGAATGAGACTGGTGAAATTTTAATTAATAATAATAACTTGACAAGCTTAAAAATGCCAACTGGCAACGTAATAATCAATTTTACACATTATTCAAATTTTTATAACTGCTTTAACAAGTAATTAAAGATTTATTTGATCAAGAAAGTCCGAGTTTTATTTATTTCCTCGCAAGTATGTTATAAAACGTCGTATGACATACGTGCGCTTTGATAATTAGAGCCTCAGCTTTCTTGTCTTCAACTTACCGCACTTATGTCATAATGTACTAGTATCTGTTTTTTTTAAGTAGGTAGATTTTTAATATACTTAAAAAAGCAGTTCATTTCTTTTACGTTTATTTACTTTCAACTCAGTCATTAAATGCCCCTATTTGTAAATTATTTTTTTAAGGAGATATTATAAAGAATTATAATTATTAGATACTCTCGTCAGGTTTTCATATTTAATGATAAAAGCGCCTGGAGGTCTATGAAGCTTTTTTGAGTAAATATTAACATAGTATATAATGGAGTTGTTTAGATCTTTCAAACTACTCAAATAATCTTAATGTGGTTTTCACCAATAGAGAGAATTATTCAATTGGAAAGTATATAAGATGTGTATAATCAATTGAGTCGCTTTGGTTCGTTAGTCGTTAGTTATTTATATAACAATGAATCATTAAAGTAAAGTTAATCATCATAACTTTGCAAAAGATGGTCAATGGTTTTAGGATAAATTAAGAAGAAATATTTTTTTGACTTTATTTTTTATGTTATTTGTAAAGTAGATTATATATTAAATACATAGTATAGTTATATTAATAATTTAGCCTGTTGAAGTATGTGTTCAAAATATATAAAAAAATCTATTGAATCAACAGAAGCAGATTTCCCCGGAGTGCCGCGAGTGACCGCCGGTTTACGGAGTGGAATTGGAAAAAATGGCTACAGTAATTTTATTTTTGTTTTTTATTTCATTCGTATATAAATGTGTAGTGGGGTGGACCTCATTTTGTTAATCATAAGAGAGAGTAGTAAACCATAGTTGGATTTCTGTTCAAATCAGATCGGGTCTCCAGGGAATATGGCTACGTAAACCTTAAAGAAAACTGTGATAAGGGTCTTTGGAGCAAGTCAGAGTTAAAATCACGTATCATCTGTCCGTTTGATGTTACTGCATGAGAATTTTATACAATCAGCGAAGATCTATGCTTCGGTGCTATAGGTCGGAGAGATACCACAGGGAACCGGGCCAATCTTTGTAATATTGAAAATGCGTTGTTAGGATGTACGGATGTTTGTTAATCTGCACAGAAAATCAACGTAAAATGACAACGATCGTGCTTTCGTGTTTCGTTGGTGAGTGCGAGACCGGAGGCCCAATGATGCCCATGCTGCACTGTTGCATTGTCTACATTCGCAGTATGTTGACCACCACTCTTGGATTCTGCTTATGCTTTCCATCAGGCAGAGTCGAGTCATTGTGGCAGGGCCAAACATTTAAAAAGAACACAAAAACCGGTTTTAGATGAAAATTTATAGTTATGTAGGTTAGATTTCGGACCTTATATATAAGAATAAAACATTAAGTGGAGACGAGGACAAAAGTTAGAATTAACGTATTACCTAAAACTTATCGTCTCTTGATAACTTTCTCTTCAATTTATTGTCATTTAAAAACAATGATGTGCCAAAACTATTAAATGATAAGCAAATCACGACCATTGCAAGAATTTCAAATTAAACCATTTACCAGTTGCCGTCGAGTTGCTAACTTATTTAATCTAACTTTTGACAATTTTCACAATTTTTTCGTAGCCGCACCTCTGTTGGGAAACATAGCAAATGTCGCTTACCCTCTTCTAGTTTAAGTTCCTTAGTGCTTTGGGATGGAATCACTTTATCCACATTTACATCGTTGGCTTAGTGCCAGAATACCGCTGCTGTTTTCGTTCTACTGCCAACCGTATTCCGAATATTCTAGCGACTTTATTGTAATAACAAGGAAAAATTGAAAATGAAGTGGTTTCTGAATATATTGTCTATATTTAGGTAATGTTGGAAACCGATGTAACTATTATATAGATATTTTATCTATTTGAAAACCACACACATAGTACATGTTTAGGAGATATCTTATTTTCAAAATCCGATATTTTCGGTATCGTAGGCCGATTTATGATGTCTATAAGTTATTTAGTGACGGTTACTTAAATAGAAGTATCATGAATGGGTGGAGAAAATCTGAATGTAATGTAACAATTAAGGTCAATGGGTATAGTTCATATCTAAGGTGTTACATGATACAAAGATCAATCTGCATCCTGTCTGCTTGAAAATCAGAGTGCTTATTACGCTTGAAATGAAATTTTACATAAAAATGAAAATGCCTTGCAAAAGAGAAATCTATTTATAGGCTGTTGATAATGATGTAAAAATTACGAATGATGCAAGTATGGTTATGAATGATGTTTCATTTTTACGACATATGTTTATGGTTATGTATCCCTTTATTTTGTGCGAAAATCTCCTGGAATAGCACCAATTGGTGGCAATGTCGGACTCGAACCGACTAAATCCGCACAACGGGGAACTAGCTAAACCCTCAAAAGGAAATCCCTGATCCTGGTTATGATACCCATATAACATAATAAGGCTGTGCTTATAAATGGTAAACTTTTATTCTTCTAATTTTTTATAACACTGGTGTGTACTAATCCTGTGGCACTGAAGATATTTTCGTCAGGCTGATTGTCATTTTACTATATCCTTATTCAATATACATAAGTGCTCACACAGATTAACATAAATAAGAAACACCGATCCAGTTCAGGTAAAGATCAGAGTCTCAATACGGTGTAAGTAAAATTGTAAAAAGATTAATAGTACTTGTTTTGTCTGCAGCTCCGCCTGCGTATGTTTTGGTCATACCGGTAGAGATAAGCCTATATCAATTCTTAAAAGTCAAAGTATCTCTTTGCCAAATTTTGTTCAAATCAGTGCAGCGGATATGACGTTAACGCGTAACCGACAGATAAAGTTAATTTCAAATTATAATATTAGTTTGGATTAGAGACGTATTCAAAATATGAAAATTTATCTCGAGTATAAAAAGACTTATAGGTACTTTCATATAGTGTGGCCACTATCTATTTTGTCTTGTATTTTTAACTTTTTTTTAGTTCTTTTTAAATATATTATCTTAAAATTAAATTAAAATACAAGGAAATAATAATAAAAATAATAATTTTGTCTTGTTAATTATCACGTTTAAATTGTTTTATAATTGTACCCAAAATACAATCCAGTACTCCATACTGTACGGGATATTGAAAACCTTTACAATCATATTGTATTTTATCCCAGTTTATTAACAATTGACAGCAATTAACTCTCGAACATTTTGTTCAACGCAACAACTAAATAAAGTCGCTGAGCACTCATTTAAAAAAATCAACGAATCAACATTGATTCATTTAATTTGAATTCGTTTCATTAATCTACTTGCAATATTTTGTCAGTTTTAATTAATAGCATTAAATGAGGTAACATTACCAATGACAACCGACCGTTTATTTGTACTGAATGAAATGTTCGCTGATGAAATTTAATGTTACAATTATGTATTATAATAATATTGTTTG
This sequence comes from Diaphora mendica, assembly GCA_949125395.1. Lineage (NCBI taxonomy): Eukaryota > Metazoa > Arthropoda > Insecta > Lepidoptera > Erebidae > Diaphora > Diaphora mendica. The sequence goes on along the minus strand of OX421313.1, from coordinate 18,162,865 downwards.
TTTATATGTTGACTTACTTCTACATTTTTAATATTGAGTGCTTTAATGTATCATTTAATCGTTTGGTATGTAGGTTATTATGAAAATGCAGCACTTGTCTGGAATATCTTATCCAAACCAAGACCTATGAGTGAAATTCAAATGTAATATTATTTATGCATAGGTACTTTTATGTGCGCCTGCTAAAGTTACTCTAATCTGTCTGATAGAAAGTGTAAGCAGAATCCAAGAGTAGTGACCACCATACTCATTACGAATGCTTGATACGATACGATGACAATGCAATAATGCAGCATGGTGACTCACACTATATATTCGAATATTTTATTAATAATAAAATTAGTGTGGCATTATATAGATATGATAGATACCTATACACCTATATAGTTTCTCACAAACAGCCCCTTACGTATTCGTCCGATTTCGGAGCAGCTCGTCTCGATCCGTGCGAGCTTTGGGTGTTAGGTTTTATTTTCGTTACGAATTTCTTGATTCGATCGCCGCGCTCACAACCCGCGATAAAAATTGGCAGACTGCCGATAGAAGTGAAAACTTATAATTTAGAATGTTATTTGTACAATTAATGTGTAAATTTAGAAATTTCATGTTTAAATCAAACAGTAGCATGTCTGTGACGCAAACTCATAAGGTTTTTCCCTTAAGAAGTTTTCACTTCAAAAACAGGTAACACGTTACTATTTATAAATGTAAAATTTGTCGTTGTAAATGCATAACATATTAAACGCTGCTATATTCATTCTTTTAGACACTGATAAGTTCACTACATCCATACAAATTCAAAAATTACACACAAGTAGATTAATTACCCAAAAACTTTCCAAACAAATACACAAAATACTTAGTATCAAATGAAGTGATCACAAAAGAAATTATTAGATTCGATTGCATCATTTAAAATAAAGCGTCAAAACTCCGTTTACGCTTGGACCGAAAGCAACCGTTGCATATTGTTACAAGTTTTATTCTCTTTGAGTAAGTTTCGATTGTACACTGCAATGCGCTGGCACTGCCTTAAAAGTATTAAGAGCAATCACAATAAAGCACAAGGCTTAACTTTGGCAAAACTTTCGTTTGTGTAACCGATACTTTTAAAAAGTTTAACATTGGGAACAAAATAGCAACTTTTTTCATAATACATGTGAAGCATTTAATAACCGTGAAAGTTTTTTAATTAGATTTAGCAGCTCACGCTTCACATGAATTTGTTTTACTGAGAGTCTGGTTTTTGTGTCTAAAATTGAGACTTTGACAGTAAAGTTTGCGTATACTTATTTTATACATTAAAATTTGGGGAATGGAATACGAATTATATGACCCTCTAAAATTAAATTTAGCTGACTATTTAATAACATACCGCGGGTTTATTTATATTTGGATTAAGTTTGAGAAGGTTGTATATCATTGGATCACATTTAATTTGATTTTAGACATGTTACTCGAAACACCGTCAGTATAAGGGTTCCATTCATTGATTTACCACTAGTTCCATTTCTAGAACGAAGTAATTAAATAAGTTTGTTTTAAGTGAATTAACGTGCGATCACATTCAAAGTTTACTTAGAGTAAAAGACCGGAAAACCTTTTTTTTTTAACAAACAAATACTATATAATATACTAATAATATATATCCCAAGTACACAACATTAACAAACATTTAAAAACTATCTGAAGGCACATCCTGATTACACTCAATGAACCATGCTGTTGTAAAGTCAACAGCACAAAGAACAGTTTTGTAAGTTACTGAAGATCCTTGTATCACAAGATGTCGGTAGTACAATGAAGTGGCTGTTGTGCCATTGTCGGACGCCACCATTGTTCTAAACTAAAGTCAAAAGGGTTTTGTCTTTTATACGAACCGCTGAGGGCTCTCCAGGCTTCTGATAAATTCACTTGTCCGTTGCAAGCGTAATGAGTGGCAAAAAAGATTTAAGCGGTTGCTTTTAATTTTTTTAATGAAGATTCTTGTGCGACGTAAATAAAATAATTGTCTTTAAAGCCGGCTTCATAAGTAATAGGGTGTGATAAAATGTAATTGGGTTTTGTGCATGAATTTTAAAACTGTAAAATGTTTTATTAAAATTTCATGAAAAGATATGTATGCATCTTATATTAAATAAAGTTATGGATCGTATTTCTTCAATATGGTAAGCTTAGTGAGTTTTAATACTTAAATGTTTACATTGAAGATTTTGCGAAGCTATTCTAATCTAATCCTAGAAAAAATGTGATGTAGAAATTTGCTGTAACCAAATGTCCGTCAATAATCATCTGACAAGGCCTTTTAAGAACCTTTTCACAGGAATACGTAAAGTGTATGAATCTAAACTAAATATCTAGAATATAATATATATTAAAAACTAAATCCATAAATAAGAGACCTAACATTAAAGGAACAAAGCTATTTCTAGATCAAATAAAATTATTATTTTTCATCATCACAATTGTATCGTTTTCGTGCCTTCCAATACCATGGAAGCAAATCACGAAAATTTCCACTCGAGAGATCCCGTTACCGTCCGTCGAACCTTTATTTTTCAATCGCAAAGGTAACAGCAATTTTCAATCAATATGCCGCACATTTCCCGTATAACACGTTAAAATCCCTCGAGGCCTCAGAGCCGGTTCTAAAAACATAAAAAAATATGTTTGAGGTTGTCATATACATTGCGTTTTTAAATACGCTGTTAGAAGGCTCGTAGTATGTGTTACAAGCAGTGAATTGTGTCGGAGTGTTAGGTTTTTTTTTGGTTTTTAATAGTAGAGAGTTTGAAGTCTAGCGTTCCATTAATCTGCGTCAAAAGTTAGAGGGCTGACCTCAAAAATGAATGTCCTTGCATTGTCCGCATCTTGCTCCCTTACGTCGAGTCATGGCGAATCTATGGGGTAAAGATCTGATTGATATGTTTTGGTAAGTTTGTAATAAATATGTAGTGTTCAGTATATTTCAATTATATTCACACAAGCGGTGTCATGCATAATGTATTGTTAGATACCGATACAATGTATGTTAATCTGGTCTCCGTATCTAAGCTAGATTAGTTTGCATAAAATAGAACCTGTTTTCACTATTTAGACGTGGTTGATTAGCGTGATCGTGATCTTATTATATACTACCTGACCCGGCGAACTTCGTACCGCCATATTTACATTTGTCCGCGACTGTACACTACCTGTGGAAACACAGGTAGTGTACAGTCGCGGACAAAAAAAAACACTTTTCCCATAATCTTTTTTTTTTCTTTCTAGCAAAAAAAGAATGAATGAAATCGGATTATGTGTTATTGAATTACAACTAAGTACATATTTTGACTTTCATCCCCTCTCTCCAGGAAACCGTGCTGAATTTCGGGATAAAAAGTATCCTATGTCCTACCTCGTAGTATGAACTCTAATCATGCCAAGTTTCATTTGAATCCGTTCAGTAGTTTCGGCGTGATGCGCGGCCAAGATACAGACAGACAGACAAAAATGAAAAAAAATACAGTTTTGGCTTCAGTATCGATTATAGAGAGCCCTCCAAAAAGTTTTCAAAATATATTTAATGTACAGAATTGGACCTGTTACAATTTTATTATAAGTATAAGTATAGATACGCCAGCAAAACATTTGAAAAAAAAATAACACGAAAATCGGTAAGATTGTTTCGCTGTGAACAACAAGACACGACAACAACGTGACTCAAGAATATATATATATTATTTACAACATACAACAAGCATATAATGAAAAATTTTATACAAGTCAAAGATAATTTTTATTAAACTTTCAAGCTAACGAGAAAGTTATTGATTCGGCTGAATTTTCGTTCATTTGTATATAGCCCTTTATATACAAATGAACATTATAAACATTTATCCAATGTTTTGGTACTCAAGGTTTTCCTCTTTAAAAAATATTCTTCGCGAAGGCTGTACAATAAAAGGCTGATTAACAGCTTATTAAAATTTATTTTAAATAAGGAAGTCGGTGTTCCTTTTTAACCCCTGATGCATAAAGAGGGGTGTTATAAGTTTGACGTGTCTGTCTGTGGCACCGTAGCTCGCGAACGGATGAAGCGATTTCATTTTGTTTTTTTTGTATGAAAGGTGAGTTACGTGCGAGTGTTCTTAGACATGTTTCATGAAAATCGGTTGAGTCCTTTAAAATTTATGGGGGTGAAAGTCAGGAAGAATAACAGAATGTCTGCAAAAATATCATTGGCGTATGATTACTCGATTAAGTGCTTGAGTAGGGGTTTTTCACATTTTGAATTTTAGCTGGTTTAAGATAACTGTAAATTTAGTTCTTACTTTTAAATACTACCATGACTAAAATATGCTTACATTTTTTTCTGCATAATATATAATTATTAACCAGTCCACTTCTGGACAAAAACCTTTTCAATTGCACACAACTTGGTTCGATCCTTAACTGTGTATAGGTATATGTTTTTATTAAAGTGTAATACTTTAGTGTAAAAATATTCATTGTAACGAACAAAACCACAAGGCGAAGAATGGAAAGCGATTTCACTAACCCATCAATAACCCATTGGTGTTGATCAAGTCAGAGCCTTTAAGACCGGGACTTTTACTGTTTGTCAAAAACAATTATTTGCATTGCCTCTTCCAGTTTAGAGAAAACGAGGTAAATATGAGAAAAATATTAAAATTTTCCTCTTCTCACGTATAAGCTTCGTAGGTGCTGAAAAATAAAACCATCATAGTATAAAGTGAATATTTTGATGCGGTTTTTATCAATACTCTCCCTCTTTTGTTTATTAACTCAAGAGAAAAGTTTGTATATTATATTACACGAATATTAAATAGAGAAAAATTTAGATTCCCGAAAATGTTCCTGCATAAATGTATAAATAAATTATTATTTACTAGTGATTGCCCGCGGCTCCGCCCGCGTAATTGTCGGTTATCGCGGCAAATAGTAGCCTATGTGTTATTCTGATATTACTGTAAAGTTTCTCCCAAACCGTTCAGTAGTTTTTGCGTGAAAGAGTAACAAACATCCATCCATCCAGTCATCCATCCAGCCATCCATCCATACTTACAAACTTTAGCGTTTATAATGTAAGTATAGATTTATCCAAACCTTCCACCAGGTCGTCTTTAACCACATCTTTAACTCACATAATTAGTATATCAAATCGATTACACCTTCATGTTTAAAACTAGCTTTTGCTCGTGGCTCCGCCCGCATATTATGTCGGACATCGCAGCAATAATGTTTCGTTTTAATATATCACCTTTATATTATATGGGTTTCTATTTCTTGTAAAGAATTTTCAAAATAAATGCAGTAGATCCAGAGATTACTTCTACAAACTTACAAAATTTACCTATTTATAATATTATTATACATTAATATCTAACCAGTTTTTTTTTCGGTGGTGTCTATTAATGTTATAAGTTTATTCCATACGATTCGATTTTTTTTTTTATGAATAGCAGTCACAATTGCACTCATTTTAAGTTTAGCCGATTTAATTATTAAATATTACTGCGTTTAATTGACAAAAACTGTTAAATACAATGACTGTCGTATATCGTTTTCAATAAGAAATACAATCTCAAAATGATGTAAATGAAAATCAGGGTAAGAAGAAATTTATGAATATTATAATTTCTGTCAGAAGTAATTTGGAACAAAGTCCTTAATTACAGTGTTACACACAGTTCATAACCGAACGATGAACAATAGTATCTGCCGTAAATGATTATTACAAGTCGATTTTAAAGTTATTAATTCGACACGAAGCGTAAGATAAATCAAGATACAATTACGTCAGAGCAGACGAATACTTACTGAGAAATGGCTTGGTTTGTTTAAGACCATCATTATACTTGATGGGGTCTATTGTTTTGTGAAAGTGCGGGTTGGAGTAGAAAGGCGTATTCATTTAGTTCTGTGAAAAGGCAGCTTTTAAAGAAGTGAAACTTGCAATCTGGTGATTGTTAATAAATGAATCATCATTTTTATTTTTTTCGATACTTCTGAAAATATAAAATGGATATGACTTTTAAGTTTTGAACTTTCATGTTTCATAATCTATAAAGATAAATAAAATTGATTTGTCTGTTCATCATCATCATCAGAGCCAAAAGTTTTCCACTGCTGGACATTATAGGCATCACCCAATGCTCTCCATACCAACCTGTCCTTTGCTACCCGTATCCTCATGTCTGACAAACAGACATGAGGATACGGATGCTCAAATAAAAGCTTTTTATTACAAGCATGTGACTTGTGCAATAATTATAACAAACATACATTTTCTTATCTATCTGTTCCATTCGTTCTAACTAATCTCCAGAAAGCCTAAATCGACTTAGGCTGTTTTCATTTTCGAATAATAATGAAGCAAAAAAAATTGTTTGTCTATAAAGTCGGTTTACGGACGATAGTTTAACGTGAAACGTAACGGGACAATGAACATAATGAGCGTAACTGGACAAAGGCATGCCCGAGAAAGGATGACCTTTCTCGGGCATGCAGTCGGTGTTCATTAATTTATTAGACCTTGTCACGTCAAAAACCCTGAAATTATTTACTTTAGTTAAATTAGACGCGTAAGTAGTTGCGAGTAGAGTACACGAGCATTTTATCGTGGGAGATCGGGAAAAACGGGCCGTTTCTGCCGGGGCTATGTTATGATCTCACAGAAAAACTATTTTGGGCAATTATTTTGTTGATTTTCAGCGTGATGTTACCTGAAATCTAAAACTCTCTCTATCCCTAACTATCGTGGCTATGAACTTGCGATCAAGTGATTGCTGACTTAAATCCTACACAGTGCTTGTGTAGATCCTACGAAATTAAATTACTTTGAGAGTTAACAAGCATATTTTTCAGTACGGTCACCCATTTACGGCCACTCCTATAAACCCTCAATTAGATGTAGTATTTTTGGCTAACAAATTGTTGATCGATATATTTATAATCTTTCCACATACACCATCTTATCTCGTTCACGCTACATATAAAATGAGTTAGATACAAAACCTACTTCTCTTAAAAGCAGAAGCATATAACCTTTGGCCCATTTCATAATTTATTTCCCGTGATAAAAATGGAGCAAGCATAATTTCGAACGTAATTTTTGTATTTAAAGGTTTTCCATTGCGCACCTTCCCGGCAATTTTATTTGAATAAAAATGTTTCTTTCATTACGTATATAAAAAAATGTTTGATTACACATGCCTGTTTGCGCTGGCCGAAGTGCCGCCACTAATATCTTTATAGCGTCTATACCAAATGTTTACGAGCCATGCCCACGCTTATTGTAGCTCAGCACGACACAACAAGCGGTTCTTTGGTAATATACTGTCGATTTAGTTTGCCGCTCTCTTTTTTATCTTAGATACATTATTTATTGTTATTGCTTCCACAAGCTATTTGATGTAAGTTTCAGAGATCATGTGTCGTCAACTAACATCAAATAATTTACCTTTTTCATATTCGTTTTTTAAAACAATTCTAATTACATAATATAGAAACCTATGTACATAACCATAATTTATAAAAAAATAACAATATTTACATACAAGCGTCACAAAACTCCACATCTTCGCCTACTGGTAGCGTTCCCAAAAGACTGGCAGCATTACCACGTTGAATGGCAATGCTGATTCTCTGTGCTAGAAAAAGGCCGGCCTTCTGGTCGCGAGAAGCGTCAATCAGTTGCTTGGCTAGTTGTTTAAACATAGCGCGAGCACTCGGACCCCATGAACCTAGCGTCTCTACCCCAAACGGTTCAAAAATGTAATTACCTATTAAATTTTGGTACTTACGCCGTTTGAGGGTTTCCGCAGAAGCAGCAGCAGCGCCGGCATAAACAGCTGTACTTGGATGATGAGATGGCGCGAGGGTGTCAACGCAAGTTGCGTCCCACACCAAAGGCTTACCCATCTTCCATGGCAGTAACGACATACCATCTGGTCTCTTGCCATCGTCCCGCACCAGACCATTTGGTTCGCGTACAGCTGGAACGCCGGCGGTAACAAGAGCACGACGGATAATTTCGTTAATATTGGCATGTCGAGATATTCGGCCAGCGCTTCTGCTACAAGAAAGGCCATGATGTCCTAAACTGTCAACAGCTTCTCCACAGTGACAAAAATGCGGAGAAACACAAGGCGCTCCTAAACGAAGGCAAGTGGCAAAGCGATTTTTAAAACTCAGAATTTATTATCTAGTGTCAATGATCGGAATCATGCAAAAGCATTTTTATTGTGCGATGCAATATTACTAGTAACGATTTAGTACGACTTGTTTTCGCTGCATAGCGTTGAAGAATTTTCATCTGCTTAAAGATCAACGACTTCTTTCCCTATACCGCAATGTAAAGAAATCCGAACGATTAATCGTCTTATAAAATTGTTGATATAAAAAAATCAAAATTAAAGATATTAGAACCACGCTGATTTCAGCACGAACCGCTCGACCGGGACGGTAGTAGTACCGTCCCGGTCAAGCGGTCTTCTGTGCGAGGGTAACAGAAGATCAACCTAAAATGACAGCATTCGTGCTTCCGCGTTCCGTTGGTGAGTGCGAGACCGGAAGCCAAATGATGCAGAAGCATCATTTGGCTTCCGGTCGCCATGGTGTGGGTCACCATGCTGCATTGTTGCATTGTCTGCATTCGCAATGAGTATTTTAACCACCACTTTTGGATTCTGCTTATGCTTTTAATCAGTCCCAAAAAAAGTTTAACAATAGTATTCATTAATATATTACTGACATTTCATAAACGTTTGGTACGAAAGGTTTCGGAGTATATTGCTGTACGTAGGATAAGAATCTAGCGTTGTCCCTAGAAACTAATGACTAACAGCAAATCGTATGACTTTTGAATTTTTTTACACAACCTGTGCGATTAATTGTACTTTTCCATGTAATGAGGCATAAAATAAACAGACTATTCATCTGATGATGTAAGTATCACTACATATAGATCCTACTGAAAGCCGGTAGAACTCGGTCGATAAGTAAATAAAAAACAGTGATCAATAAACATCCTAACTTATTTAAGTAAGTCATTAAATCAGACAAAAACAATAAGGGAATGATGATGATTTAAATAAATAATATATTATTATGGTAAAAAAAATCATAGAGTTCACACGCGCCCTCTAGTGTCTGCCTAGCAACTATAAAACGTAAGAGTACTTTTTACGGTAAATGCTATCGATCTGTAGTTCTCGCGACGATGATATGGATGTCATTAACCCACTTAGAGGGGCAACGTCAAACAATAAGCGTGTATTCCCTACTTGGTATGCCGCTACGTACAACCCCTCAGCGTATGTAGAAGGTATACGCTAATACTGCTAAATGCCTCTACTCATATCAATGTTCAGAAAAAAAAAAACTATTCCTCTACAAACTTGACATTTTGATAACTGATGTTTGGTTTGGCTCTTGATTGGGTTATTGTACGTGGGTTTTGTCATCTTCTTACTCCAACCATCCTAGATCATCCCAGAAGCTTAGCAGTCTTTTCAGGTAGCTACATGTTTCCAAGAGTGATGTTGATTGGAGGATTTCTACCCGTAGATCTGCCACACTTCTACATTCTGTTTGAACGTGCTGCAGCGTTTCTTCTGCCTCCATGCATCTCCTACACAGAGGGCTGTATGTTGGACCTTTAGTGGGCTTGTTTTGGGGACGATGTCCTGATATCGTGTGTGTGTGTGTCTCACATCTCTGGCTGCAACTGGACTCTGGATTTTCAGAAATTTCAACCCTTAGGAGATGAAATGAGAGTTAAACATTTGTATAGAAGTTCATCATTTTTAAAGTGAGATATACAAATATGAAGTGATAATGCAAACGAAATAGCGCACAGTATTATTATAGCATTTAATAAAAAATGAGGATGTATGTTCTTCATATAATTTCTTAATGAATCTTATTCTATTTTAAGAGAAGTTATGAAAAGCTTTCTTTCAAGCTTTGGAAATAAATAATATTAAAAAACAGTTTGAAAAACTTTACGAAATTTTATGTTGTTGAGAACATCAAGTAATGTAGTATGTAAAACACAATTTAATCTCGAAAAATCAGGGATTTCCAACTATTTGGTCGTTTTTAAAATATAATTAAAATCCATTTGTGTATACGTTCAACTCAGTTACCGTCTAGTACACAAAAGGCATCTCATACTCCTTAAAACTGAGAACGTTAATGTAAATTTGCTCACTTTATCTTATGAGTTGCCATAACCAGCAGGAGTGCGTAGCCGCTGTAGCATAAATATATTTAGCTTACAACATCCCAACAAATATATTAAACTTTCAGTACTTTCATTTTCTAAATGGTAGACATAGTTTATGCATCGCAGTTCATATTGTATAAGTTCAGGTTAGCTTTTTAAAAGTCAAGCCGGTGCCTTTGAGAAATTTACTTTTTACATTTGTTTTTTTTTCGGTAGATACTACTAGAGGTAGTAAAGCCACGCTGATTTCAGCATGAATGGGCCGGCTCGACCGGGGCGGTACTACACTCGAACAGAAAATCATCGTAAAATGACAGCGTTCGTGTTGTCGAGTTTCGTTGGTGAGTGCGAGACCGGAGGCCCAAATAGTCTAGTCAACAAGTTCCATACTTGTTGACTAGACTAAAAGATGCAGCAGCATCACTAGGCTGCCATGGTGTGGGTCGCCATACTGCATTGTCTGCATTCGCAGTGAGTATGGTGACCGCCACTCTTGGATTTTGCTTATGCTTTCCATCAGGCAGAGTAGAGTCATTTTGGCGGGCCATACATAAAAAAAAACTTTGTTAGAAATAGTATACTTTAAATAGGGCGGATTTTTACGCTACTTTGTCTGGCCATAAACTATAACATAATTAAAAAAATAACCTGCAATTTTGATTCAACAAAATAAAATGTACTGCTGCCATTCATATCATAAACTGACTGTTTCAGTCACAGATTGGTGTCTGAACAAAGTGACATTTGCTAGAATAGTACCAAGTTAATTTCCAATTTTGCAAAGTAAATTTCATTGTTCACTATACTTTAATTTAATTATATTGACAACACAGCATTACGGTGTCGAACAAGTGATTGATTTCATAATAAATGTTCGCTGATTGTTGCGAAGCGCCCTTAAAAATGTGTTTCGTGTTCAAATCACGTGGTATTGGCGCACAGGGACTAAACGCGCTCCAAATACTGAGAAAAGTAAAGTAATTGAAAAAAAAAACCTTAACACTCATGTTTTTATTTAACGTGATTCTCAGTAGCTGATAAATAATAGAGCTAATAGGCAATAATAAATCTTAGTTAATGAAAATATTTTCGGAAATTTAACAAAAAATGCCGCTACGTCCCAAACCAATCAAACTTGTACTATGAATTCTAGACAACTGATAATTATATTTATACTTTTTTGTAAAAACGTTCATAGTTCCAGTATTAGAGTGATTAGTGACACATTTACTTAATCATTATTTTCTGTTGATTTTAACTTTCCCATCTTTTCATCTTTTCTCTTCTTTATATGAGTAAAAATCTAGATAGGCCTAATTTGTTTGCTCGTAGTATTAAAAAATCTTTACTCAGTATGATTTACGTAGAGCATTTTTGGAGGACTTAACCTATTCATACAAAAATTAGATTGAAAGAATTATTCATATGTAAAGAAATAATATGAACATTTCGCATTCTCAATAGCCATTAAACGTAAATCCACCCACATCCTTAGTACATCGTCTATATTATAATAAATCATCCCTTGCCAATTTAGGTGGTTCATTACAAAACGATATGTGTTCGTAATATATGGAGGTCAGCGTCGTCCGCGGCTGACAGAAAAAAAGTGCGGAAATATGGGACATTCGTATGAAACATGGACCCTTGTCAAATAGCTATACTCCGTCGATGTTATTCGAAAATAAATAGGAACCCACCTAATTTGCATGGGATCTCCGTGTGTTCTGTCAGATATCATATACACATATATGTCGGGACAACTTTGTGTCTACATTGTATATGACACTTTTAGTTTTGCGACGGTTTTTTGCCGGGAGCCTATCGGTTACTTTTTGTCCCCCCGAGGGTTGAAGTTTTAACATGATGTCATAATATGTCTTGCAATGTGAAAAGGTGCGAAAAAGGCCGTAGTTGATGAAACTTTTGATGATAAATCAAATGTGATAAATGTATTCTAACTTTTGATATTTGTTTATAGGATTGGAATAGTTTATACTATAAAGCATTTTGGAAGAGGTGTAATACTCCATTTCATCTTTAAAAAAATATTTAAAAGAATATTTCATCTTAAAATTATACCTACCAATATTTTCCAAGTTATGAGGCAACACTAACGAAATTAGTCTAAAGACACTCACACAAACAAATGCAGTCTCACATTTCAAAAACATCAAACTTCTAACTAACCCATTTCAGTTAAATCAGTTAGTTGATTAAATTATCCACGACAACGAAACGAATGTAGGACAATAATATTTGTATTTAGCGTTTTCATTAAAACATCTGACAGTCCACAAATAAATTAATTAATTTAGTCCCACTCAAAATCTTTTTGATATTCATCAAACAGTGTTAGGGAAGTCCTAAAGTAAAATTTAATTAACATGATTTAACGGTGATGAAATCATACTTGTAAAGTTATTACACACCGATGCCAATATTTCACGTCAAACAAACACGTCAAAATGTCACCGATTTTAAGAACAAAGGAAAAAAATGTTACAGAGTATGAAATAATAAAATGTTACAGAAAATACAAAGAGTGCAAGGTTTTATTCAATAAATATATGAATATTTTCTTTCTTGTTTACTTAATATACTAGTAGGTTTTGAAGTACTAATAGTAGTAGTAGTGTACTAGGCTTGACTGCACGTTTGACCTAGTGGTTTAAAGGTCACCACGCCGTTTCCTACTTCCCCAAGTGTCTTTGGTTTAAATCCCACGTAGGACAACACTTTGTGTGATCCACAAATTGTTGTTCTGAGTCTGGGTGTTCTTTGTGTCCGTTTCATGTATGTTTGTAAAGTCCCCCGCGACACAGGATTTATTCCTAGTGCGAGAGTTGTCTTTAGTGCTGAGACAAGGCAGTTCTAAAGGATCTCGCACCTATCAAAGTACATTAAACTAGTTAATGTATTTGTGGATTATGTACAGCAAGGACAAAGAGGATAAGCCAAATGATAGTAATTAAATATATTAGTTTACCTATACTAGGATGAAAGTGGCCTTAAAACTTACAAATGTCTCACTTATAAGTAACTATCATACTGACATGCGTGAAAAAAAGGTTAATGAGTAGACATATGCTTGGGTGAAGTTTTTCGAAATACTGATCTTGAAGGAAAGAAAAGTAGAGATATGGCTTTTAGGATTTAACCAGTAGTTTTATACTACATAAGTCAGGCAGAGTATTTAGGCAATAACTATAAATTCTCAAAATTAAAAAAAAAACCGATATAATAGCCTGAGTTCTCTTTAAAAAGTGAAAAACACGTTATGTGCTTTCATTTGAGACCCCACTCGATGATATTTTTGCAGACATTCGGTTATTCTTCCCTAATTTCACCCCCATAACTTTTAAATGACTCAACCGATTTTCATGAAACATGTCTAAGAACACTCGCACGTAACTCACCTTTCATACAAAAAAAACTAAATTGAAATCGCTTCTTCCGTTCGCGAGCTACGGTGCCACAGACAGACAGACAGACAAACAGACAGACAGACACGTCAAACTTATAACACCCCTCTTTTTGCATCGGCGGTTAAAAATACATGTTTTTCAAAATGTACGTCTATGGTAGTGAAAAACAAACTGTCTAATATTATACGACCTTCTTACTTTATGAGTACACAAACACTAATATTATTCCTGAATTAAAATATATACTGGTGTTTACTTTCATTACTTGAGTTTATTGCTTGTAATATACTATTTATTTTAAGTCGTAACCACATATAATGTAAAAAGATTGTTTGAGTTTAAAATCTCTTTAATCTTTTTAATGACAACATAAAAAAAAAAAAAAAAAGTTTATTATTTCTCATACATTGTCATACACTAAATAAATTGAGACAAACCCCAGTAAGTTATTGGATATACTTGTATCGGGGTTGTGATACATTAGATGTAATTTCATGTGTAATTACAATGTGATACATTAGATGATTTCTTCCACTTCAACCACGGTGAATCACAGTGAAACGGAGATTAGAAGTGTAAACAAACCCATTTTTTGGTCATGTTTTGAAGTGGCTATTGATGTTTGATTGTTTTGTGTGATAAAATTGTGTGAATAAGTGTATTTCTTGCTGTTTTTATTGGTGAGTATTGTATATAGTTTTAAATAACATACATATTAGTTGTAGTAAAGGTTTTATTTAGAAATTATTCCACTTTTAAGTACAGTACATCGAGGAAAAAATCACTTTTCTTACTTTTAGCTTTGATTTACTAATTTAAAGCTATTTTAAATCATAATCAATTATACATCATCGGATAGCTTATTTAATGGACATTCCAATGGTACATAAATCATTTATAGCCTCAACACATTTTTTTTTGGAAAACATCATTTTAATGAGAGTCGGAAAGTTGCCGGGAGTACTTCCAAAAAGTTGATCGCACATGCGCCACAGTTGACAACAGGGCTCGTCGCTGACGAGCGGTTAGATGTAAAGATAGATTTAAAAGGGTTTCATCTTTTTAAAGTGTTTTTTTTTTCATTTTACTGTACGGCGCGTGTTGAAAGCTTTGTCGTGTTATTTTTAGAACGTTATTTTAAAATACGTTTATATTGATAAAAAAGGTTAGACTCATAAAATAAGGATATAACATTTTTACTAGCTTAAAAGGCTAAAGACACTGAGAGTTGAGACAGCGTCAATTCACGCGGGACGCTGGGCTTAGATAAGTTCCACAGTTATGAATTCAAAGATAGTGTTGAAATAACATAAACAGTTTACAAAATCCTTTGCACTCTATATGATATCTATACTAATATCATAAAGCTGAAGAGTTTGTTCGTTTGTTTGTTTGAACGCGCTAATGTCAGGAACTGCTGGTCTGATCTAAAAAATTATTTCAGTGTTGGATAGTACATTTATCTAGGAAGCACCAATGAAAAGTGTTTCAAAAACGGGGGAAAATTATCACGCTACGGGCAATAGGAGACGCAATCGAGGTTGCGTGGGTCAGCTAGTATTTTATAATTCAAAAACTGTTTAAACAATTTGTTTACGGTGAAACCAAAACACACAATTTAAAGCCATGCTGTTTTTTTGTGACATGGGGCAAAAACATCGCTATTTGACATCTGCACAACAAGATATATAAGTACTTAGTCAGTGATAATCTAAAAATAATTATTTAAAAATAGTTTTTATGAAACGTTGGTCCTGTAAATCCATACTAGGTAATACTATAAATTTGAAAGTAAATATGTCCGTCACGTTCTCTGATTTACATGAATTTCGGTATACAGATCAAATGGACCTTGGAGAAAGTCATAGGCTACTTTTCATCGCTATAACCGACATCCACGGAGTCGCAAACAAAAGCTAGTACTCAAAGGTATTTTTTAAATAAAGTTGCAATCCTAGCCGGATCTTTCTATGGATGGTTCCGTTCTAACATATTAAGACTTCTCTAGTTCGGAGAGCATGAGAAACACTTAATCCTTCGGTTCTATATGCTGTATGAACATATTTGGCAATCGTTACGGCTAGTTGAAGCAAGTCAAGCAGCAGCCGTCTTACTGCAGAACTTCGATATCGCCTAGAATTTGGGTTGTCGAGGTCTGTTATTACCTATAGTCGCTCCACCTAAGAATAATTGAAAATTTTCCGGATCCTAGTAGACTTATACCCAGCCGCAACCTTTACTCTTTGCGCTGTAGCATGGTGCGGCATTTATTTGTAGACTAGAACTTTCTGGTTGGTTTAATTTAATACATTTATTAATGATTTAATATATTTCGAATGTGGTACAACTGAAATACCAAGTCATAATTTAAAAATCGCGGCAACTTTCAAGAGTGAAACGAAATGTTACTGAAATTGTCACGCACCATACTACAGCGCAAAGAGTATAGTTTGGTAAATAATGGTACGAAAGTGTGTTGTTGGCTTGAGTTAGGGTAATGACCTAGAGAGGCTTCCAGACGATAATAAAATATTCATAACAAAAGTATCTTAATAAAACTGACACTATTTTAAGACACTTCTATAGCTCATAGTTATCACTTCTTGGCTTCTTATTGTAAATAGAATGAAAGTAGACTTTGTTCCTGGTTTTAGTAGGTCCTCTTTTGAATATGGACGGACTGTAATGGGGATTCAAATTAATTATCAATACTAATATTATAAATTCGAAAGTAGCTCTGTTTGTCTGTCTGTTACGCTTTTGTGGCTTGGCAATTTTGGCTAAAAATTTGGCATGGAAAATTTCGATTCTAGAGAAAGGACTTATGCTTCTTTGTACCGCAATGCCGGATATACAAGCGGGCTGAGCCACAGGCAATAGCTGGTAAATAATAAATCGTAACTTAGTTTTGTTTTTTTTTTATGTTTGACCTTGGCAAAATGACTCTAACTCTGCCTGATGGAAAACAACATAAGCAGAATCCAAGAGTGGTAGTCACCATACTGCGAATGCACACAATGCAACAATACAGAATGGTGACTCACACAATGGCGGTCTAATGATGCTCTTGCATCATTGGGCCTTCGGTCTCGCACTCATCAATGAAACACGACAGCACGATCGCTGTCATTTTACGTTAATTTTCTGTGCGAGGGTAGTACCACCCCGGTCGAGCCGGCCTGTTCGTGCTGAAATCAGCGTGGCTCTACTACCTTGTAGTATTTAGAGATTACTTCCATAATAAAGTATACCAAACTGCGTAGAGACAAACAAACAAGGTATTTATTGACTCACCACTCTCGTCCTCTCATAGCCCAGTTGAACTCGGTGATATGAAACAATTATCGAGGGTAAGTAACGACGGCGCGGTCAGTACCTGGATGGATGATACCATGAGCGTCTCCGTGATTTGGAGGTCAGGTTAAGCAGTCGGTCCCGGTTGTTATCATAGGATAACAGTCGTGAAGCTTAGTTGGAGGCCTTTGAGCGGCTTAAAAAGATCCAACGGCAGGAATACGTAGCCACAACGTTGTCTTGCCCGTCCCGACCCGCACTCGGCCAGCGCGGGGATATATGGCCTTAACCGTCTCCTTAGAGGAGATCAAAGCCCAGTAGTGGGACGTAGGTTGTTGATGATTTATTGACACTGACATTCTTACAATTTTCAGAACTTGTATACAATGTACTAGAGTTACCTGACTGCTGAGATATACACTCAAATGTACTTTAATGCATTCAATTTGAATTAAAATACCATCCAAACAAATAACAAAAGATGATGTTCATTACATAATTGTTTGTCCTGGTTGGGTATCGAACGTCTGACGTCAGTCAGGATTACTAACCACTAGGCCGATAGGCAAATTAACAGTGTTATAAAAAAAATCTTCAAATATGTAAAAGTTATTAGATAAATGATCGTTAAATTAAATTCATAAAAATATGTCAGTCCTAAGTCATTTGTAGCCGCTATTTACTTAATTTTTAATTAATTACGTCTTAAGTTTCAATATCTACTTTAAAACTAAATTAAATACTAGGCAAATAAAAAACAACAATGAAAATATTTAATTGGTAGCGGTCCTAAAAGACTATCATTTTTTAATAACAAATCTCAATATTATTTAAAAAGGAGCGCATCTTTATTTCAGTGTGTGTTCACCTTTAGTTGTATATGTCAAACAGAGAATTGAATTCTGAGTCCGGTCCTAAAAGACTATCATTTTTTAATAACAAATCTCAATATTATTTAAAAAGGAGCGCATCTTTATTTCAGTGTGTGTTCACCTTTAGTTGTATATGTCAAACAGAGAATTGAATTCTGAGAAAATCTTGAATAACTGAAAACCAGCCAATTTGTGATATGAAATATTGAAATATAAATTTGTGGGATTTGTGACGAATAAACTCTTTATTGGCTCATAATTTAGCACAGCCACTCGATTGCGATGAAATTCATTTTCACTTAACATTGGGTGACGTACCACTGTGAGCGGCAAGCGTGGAATAGAATGCAATGATTTATATTTGCGAATACGTTATTAAGTTAATTCGCAATGTTGACTACTAATGGAAAGAAGCCGAAGATCGAACCATGTTGCATGCAATTGGAGAGGCCTATGTCCAGCAGTGTACTGCGATAGGCTGATGATGAAGAGTTCATGCGGATGTCATCATAGAGATAACCTAAAACATTAAAAAAAAAATTTGCTTGCTGCTTGCACTAGGTCCAGCAAGCAAATATTTTTTTATATTAATTTTTTTATATTCATTTTTTTTATATTCATTTTTATATATATTAAGTCACCCATATACCTTCAAATATAAGCGTATTGTACATCGATCAGTAGGCGAATGAGAGCTCATGATAATGTTACAAGGGTTTTTATATTTTATTCTGATCAAATTAAAAAAATAGATAACGCACGGCCTTGTTCTTGTTGAAGCAAAGAAAGTAACGTAGTACCAAGTAAACACACGCGTTAACGCACACACATGCTAAGAAACTACGCTACTGTTCGTCAGTATCGTACAGGTTGTCGATACTTGTACGATACTGACGAAAAGTAGCGTAGTTTATAGCATAGTTAGTGCGTTATCGCGTGTGTTTACTTTACTATTCAAATGGCACAATAGCATTGGAATGCGTTATTTTAATCATGTAATTAATTTTAATATTAATAAATATTATTATTTATCTTTGTACATACAACCAAAATTTATGTAATAATTGATCAAGTACGGCAAAGTCATAATTTTTTAAATTTTATATTTCGGCTTATAATAATATTTATAAAATACACACATCAAAAGTGTCTAGGGATCAAGCATTTTTATGCGGATTTCTTGAGATTGAGATGTGGCTTTGGCCCTGGCCTGCTCAGTCGCCAGACTTGAACCCGATTGAGCATGCATGGGATATGCTACAGAGAAGAGCTCTGCCGAATATGGAGGGTATCCAGTCGCAAGAAGACCTTTTTTTGTTGTTGCAACGAACATGGGCGGCCATTCCACAGCGTGATTTGGATGAACTCATTTTGAGTATGCCAAACCGATTCTTGTGTTGTTAGTGTTCGCGGTAGAAACACGGATTATTAATTGTTTAAGTTACCTAATAAAATTTTAAAGAAAACTGTTATTTCAGTCTTTTTTTTCGAACTTTAATGTTAGTGGTTCAAATGTCAAAAATCCCTTTATTAGGAAAATGGCAAATTTCTTTATTAATGCAAAGGTGACTTGGTTTATCGTTACTGTGACCAACGAAAACACTTTATTTGATGAATCCTTAAAGAAAATTTTAATTAATGTCAATCAGGAGAAAAGTTATTGCAAAAATATATGTTGATCCCTAGACACATATGTTGATCCCTAGACACTTTTGATGTGTGTAGTTCCTAAATTCGTTATACATTCAAAATTGCAAAATCATAATTATTTTTCCTTTATATTAACTTTGCTATTTCGGCATTAAAATCAAATCTCTAGAGAACTTTTAAAGTCAAAAGTTATTAAATTGAGTAAAAGGTAATTATTTTTAAGGTTAAAAAACTTTTGAAGTAATGAAATCTAACTTAAGCGAAGCACTGAATGAACAGTTAAAGTTTTTACTTGAAAAATTATCAATTTCTTACTTCAAAAGTTAAAATGCGCTTTTAACTTTTTTTGCTTTTGCTTGTTTTGAAAAGAACTTTGTAATGGATATACCAATGCTATGAAGATACTCCTAGCCAATTTCAGCCACGGTGACTAACTACACAGGAGATATTATAGTGTACAATTGTATGCAGACACAGACAGACACAGGAGCACTCTCTGTTTCCTCCAATCCAAAGGGGCGGCTATCCGACAAGACCGTGGTAGAGAGATCAGGCATGTGCTAAATACTATAAGCGATCTTGAAATAGCTTTGGTCCATAAATGTCATGTTTTGATATCGTACTAACGTTTATTCACCTACCTTACATAGCGGTTTGTATTTAAATCATTATTTTAATGCAATATCCATTAATATTAATATTTTACATGCGTTGTTTAAAAACACGGTACTACAGATATACCAAGACGTACTTTTAAAAGCGGTTATTGATCTGTCATTATTTCATTTTCAATGTACTTTATTATTTATTTAAGTATTTTAAACGCTTTGATAATATCAATTTAAATTCATTTTTAACCGGAATCTAATTCCATTCCATTTTTCTTTTTCTAGAATCCAGTTCGTCCAAATTAACAAAAATGAATGCGTTTCCCTAAAACAGTGGGTTTCCTTAAAAATTAGAATATTAATTATCCAAATTTAATGTTTCGCTCCCCGTTAGCAGTGGAGCGGTATCAGCAGACGTCGTGCTCAGAGATAATAAAATTTAAAAGGGCAAACTTCGTCGGGCATAGGACGGAATGAAAAGTGATTTGCCTAATCCACTTCTCAATTTTCCAACCCACTGGTCTTCAGGAATTACAGTCACTATCGACCTCAATGTTTCTTGTATGCGGTTCTGCTATTAAGATTAAAAAGTTGAGGCTAACGAGGAAAGGATTTTGGAGTTTTGTTTCTTTACATTTTTTTTCTAGAGTCTTTTACACGATAATAATATCGTCATTAACAACAATGATTTTTTAGATAATTAATTTAGAGTTGTACATTTATAACAGTAAAAAATTATAGTTTTTGTATTGTTTTTCTTTATACATAATCTTTTTTCTAACAGTAATAAAATAATAATAATAATAAATATTTCAAACATCTAACACACAACGCCATCTAGTCCCAAGCTAAGCAGAGCTTGTGTTATGGGTACTAGACAACTGATACAAATAAATATATACTTTTTTTTTTGTATGAATGTAGTTTTGTGTCAATAAATAAATAAATAAAAATAAAAAAAATAGAAAACACCCAAACTCCGAAACAAATATTTGTAGATCATACAAACATTTGGTCCGACCCGGGAATCGAACCCAAGACCTCATGATCAGCAGTCGCATACGCCAACCGCGAGACCAACGAGGCAGTCTTAGTACGTAGTTTGTCTATAAATGAGCTGTTGTTTATACTGTAACCTATTCTTCTATAAAATGCTATTCTAAGTAAAATAACACAATATACATACTCGTAATAGCAAATAGACCTGTATAACACCAGCACTGATCGAAATAGAGATTAATCCCGCTAATCTGAACAGTATTACAATATTTAAGTAGTTCAGTAGGAAACTTAAAACAAATCATAAGGTACCATTTCAACATTACTCCAAATAAAATCTCTGTTAAACATAAGCGTATCCTACGATGTTACCATATCGGTTTTTAAA
Source organism: Diaphora mendica (assembly GCA_949125395.1). Lineage (NCBI taxonomy): Eukaryota > Metazoa > Arthropoda > Insecta > Lepidoptera > Erebidae > Diaphora > Diaphora mendica. Next base: position 18,141,392 of record OX421313.1, on the reverse strand, counting down.
TGCATAACTAAAAACTTACCTCACTACGCTTTATAACCGTACTTCATGGCCCTATCAACAGGTAAAATAATATTTGCAAAACAAAAAACTTGGACACGTTCAAGGACTGATATTTTATTATCAAGTCCGAAATAAGCCTTTAAACGTTAAACTTTTTTTCGGTAGTCAACGTAAAACATGTGGCCGACAAAAGTACAAATAGTACAAATAGTAGTACAAAAAGTACTGTTGATTAAACTTCAAGTAATATAACTATAAATTCTCAAAAAAAAAAAACTGATATAATAACCAGAGTTCCCTTTGAAAAGTAAAAAACACATTATGCGCTTTCATTTGAGCCCCACTTGATTATATTTTTGCAGACAATCGGTTATTCTTCTCCACTTTCACCCCCATAACTTTTAAACGACTCAACCGATTTTCATGAAACATATCTAAGAACACTCGCATGTAAAACTCACCTTTCATAAAAAAAACTAAATTGAAATAGCTTCATCCGTTCGCGAGCTACGGTGCCACAGACAGACAGCCAAACAGACAGACAGACACGTCAAACTTATAACACCCTTCTTTTTGCGTCGGGGGTTAATGAAATGAAATGAATGACTGCTACACTTGACGAGGTGAAACAAACAAATTATGACGTTATATTTCTTATAAGTAAAACCAAATGTACAACATTTCTAGGTTTTAAAACATGTATAATTTTTGCATGCATCTAGATTACAGATTGAATTAGATATGGTAAGAGTGAAGATTTAAAGGGTCTTGGAATGTTTCTATTATAAAGTAGCATATTTACATGAAATGAAAAAGACTGTCATCTTTAAAGAGTACATCATTTTCTCATAAATTCTAACTAATACAAATATAATAGAAGAGTGTCTCGAAGGAATAGCTGACCTGATTAAAAATCAATTCGTTGTTGGCATTTTATGGTTTGAATTTAAACAAAAAGTTTTATCAAATCATTATGCCTCAACCTTTTAGCTAATGTTGGAAAATATTTAAGTAATTTATTAAGATAAAATGTTTTTGAGGCTTTTAAGATAGGCGCCCGTAGATCGCGACAACTCTTAACATTATTAACAGAATGTGAAGTTCTGTTAGTTTTCTAAATTTGTTTTAGTAACTAAGTCTAGTTGCCAAATTAAAAATAAAGAACAAAGTGAAGTGGAACAAATGAATTTAATTTTCCATTAAGTATTCGATTCAATTCTTTTTTAAATATTTGTTATCTTTCTAATTATTTTTATAAAACCAAGGGTTGTGAAATAAGAAGCTTATTTTTCTTTTTGTTTCTAGTTTCATCAGAATGAAGAATACTTTTTTTTAACTTAATTATATTTTAAATATCATAATCAGCCTTTCTCCATCCACTGCTGAACGAAAGCCTCCTACAAGGGACGCCAAGTATCCCATCTGCGTCGTAGAACCTGTTGTTATGAGTTGTTAATAATAATCTGAAACATTATTGTATGCACGAAATAAAAATAACGTGATTCACGTTCATGGATAGCATTTTGCTACCGGTTTCGTGGTATCTCAATTTTATTTCAATTCACATATAATTTAATATGTATTATGTTGATATTTTAATGGAATAAAAACGGTCTATGTTCTGAGAATAAGCTAGTTAGATGTATAAATTAGCCAAAATGGCAATTATTCTAATATAAATATACTAATTGGGTTTCAGATACATCTAAACGTATCAAGATGAGATAAACATATTATTACGTATTTGCTTGAAATACTAATTGAAATTAGTGCTTTCATCAACATCATCTAATCTTACAAAGACATTAGGTTAAGCTTAATGACTGGGTACAGACACAAGGTTATGAGGTAAATTAAACGGCGATAATTGTCATGTAAAATAAGACATAATAATATGTAAATTTTGTTTTACCATTAACAACTTAAACTTTCTATAACACTAAACGTATCTGTCAAAATCAAATTATGTGTCAACGTCAACATCCATAATTATGTCAATTGTAAAACACTAATCATAAACCACCTCTCCATTCCCTGCCTCCTTGCAGAGCGGACATTGCAATGTGAGAAGTTTTTTTTATATTTGGCCCTGCCGAAATGACTCTACTCTGCCTGACGGAAAGCATAAGCAGAATCTAAGAGTGGTGGTCACCATACTCACTGCGACAATGCAATCATGCAGCATGGTGACCCACACCATGGCGGCTTCTGATCTTCAGATGATCAGATGCTTCTGCATCGTTGGGCCTCCGGTCTCGCACTCACCAACGAAACACGACAGCACGAACGCTGTAATTTTACGTTGATTTTGTTGCGAGGGTAGTACCGCCCCGGTCGAGTCAGCCCATTCGTGCTGAAATCAGCGTGGCTCTACTACCTTTGTATTTATAAAAGAGTTGTGGATTTCATTACATCCAATAAATACGAAGAAGTTTTCAATTAATAAAACCTCAAGATACATTACAATCTCAAATCATATTATTCCATAAATTATTATCATCATAAGCTTTAAATTTATATAAACTTAAACCAAAAAAAAAGATGTATCATACGCATATGGCATATTTAATTATTGTTAGTTCTGTAGTGAATGTTTTAGTTTGGCTAAAATTATCTTTGACGGAACCACTGTCGGACTCGAACCGACTAAAAACCGCATACCGTTTTGGGTACCTACTAGATGCTGGGGAACCAGGTGCACCCTGGAAATCCCTAGAAGGGTTCTATTCCACCTAGGATACTTTTTGTGTGATGAACACAATCATTAGTTGTCTGTCTGGGTGTCATCATCATCAACAACCCATAATGTCCCACTGCTGGGCTTGGGTCTCCTCTCAGCAGAGGGCCATACGTCCCCACGCTGGCTGAGTGCTAGTTTTGGTTGGTCTGGGTGTAATTGATCTATAACTAGCTGACCCGGTGAACTTCGTACCGCCATATTTACATATCTGTCTCAGCTTCCCACAGGCAGTGTACAGTCGCAAACAAAAAAAGACCTTTCCCGTTATCTTTTAATTGTTCTTGTACACAACCTTGTTCTAACAATAACTTACAAAAAAAGAATTATTTAATTTGATGCAGCCGATTGAAAGTTATGCACATACATACATTTTGGTGATTCATTTAATAATATAAATATTTTCGGACATCTAACACACGAAGCCATCTAGTCCCAAGCTAAGCAGAGCTTGTGTTATGGGTACTTGACAACTTATATAAATACATATAAACTTCTTTTTGGAAATACATACATATTATACATAGAAAACACCTAAACTCCGAAACAAATATTTGCAGATCATACAAACATTTGATCCGACCCGGGAATCCAACCCGAGACCTCAAGCACAGTAGTCGCATACGCTATCACTGCGTCACCGAGGCAGTCAGTTTATTTATATTTATATATATAGATATATGTATTTATTTAGAAATACATAAGTATGCTATCAGCAATCTAGTTTCAGGCTTTGGCCTAGTTTGGGTTCAGACAGCCGCGTTAGAGATGTGTGAGGATCAAGCAATACTTATAAACTTGACGAATAATTACGAATGTGAATTAAATATACTAAAGATAGGCGAATAGAAAAAAATATATTAAAAATCGTGAAAACAAACATCGGCAATAATTTGTCTTAGTGACAAATACCGGGCGAGAGCGTCCAATAAATACGGGTTCCTAAGCATTGTTTCCAGATTTCTCTCATTAATCATTTTTATGTCTGTAATTAATATAAAGATTCTGCCGACAATAGCTCTGGAGTTATTATCTTTTTGAGATAAACTTTTCAACGGATAATACCAACTTTCCGGTATGAGAATTCCATTCATTTCTTTATGTCGCAAATTAAAAGTCAATATTTTTTTCCTATTTTAATTTGTTTGAAATATTATAAAGATCTCAATAACATTTAAGAGTAATGGACTTCAAGTGACTTCAAAAAAACTTTAAAGATTTTATAACATCAATTTCTTTTAGGGTGTTTGATAAGAGAGATTTATGTACTACTAGCTGTTGCCCGCGACCCCGCGGCGTATATGTCTGTTATCGCTACAAATAGTAGCCTATGTGTTATTCTGATGTATAAGCTATATTCCTGTAAAGTTTCATCCAAGTCCGTTCAATAGTTTTTGCGTGAAAGAGTAACAAACATCCATCCATCCATACTTACAAACTTTCGCGTTTATAATATTAGTAGGATATTTATTTGTAAATAATGAATGAAATTTCAAAACTATTTCTTAAATACGCATTCCTCTTCTGACATTAGTGTTAGGACTGCTGGGAGTGTGACATTCTTTCTTTTACGTCCAGTATGAACCTCAGTTTCTGTATTTGCAAGTTATATTCCCAATGCTAAGAACCTTGTAAACCGGATGTAATAGGTTTGTTACGTCCGGTAAAAGCTTTTAAACATGAAAAATTCAAAAACTTATTTTGATAATAAATTAAATCATATTGTATACTAAAAATGACTTGATAAATCTTATTGCCTATGCCTAAGAAAAAAAAAAGTTCCTGAAAAAGACAACGGCTAAACGTCGTGAAAGTTCTAGTTAATTTCTTGAGTCATAGAACAATTAACCGTACTACAATAAACATAAGATCGATAAGGATTAAATGTCGTGCGTTTGGTTTGTTTACATTCGACGAAGTGGCCTCGGAATTGGACATTTTGTGAGGCCGTTGCACTTTCCGGAATGATCTAGTAATATCGACATCCAATATAAAAAGTCGTCTGGACCGCAGCTCAGTTTGAGCTACAGTGCGACAAATATCTTAGTGATTAACCCAGCTACCTCGGTGACAATTAAGGATTATTATTCTGAGTAATATTGTGATTTTAAGAGTGTTTTTAATAAAGTCTCTTTTATTCGTCAGAAGACTCATTTCTCAAATTCGTCAAACCCTAACATGTAACAATAATATCAACATCCTACACAGAGTCTGCTCGTAGGCTGAGTCTATATTATGATAACCTTTTAATTAGTAAACATATATATTTATATTACTTATAGGTAGGTACGTTATTATAAATAAGTCTAGACTGTCTAGAGAGTACAATTATAGCAATAAATGTCATGAATTTAGCAGAATAATGACTCATTCTTAGATCTTGAACCATATAGGTATGGTTTAATTAGATATATTGTACACGAAGAAAACTGGTCTGAAAGCACCACTATATAATGAATCTGTCCACCTTTAAACCAGTTCGATATTCCATTTTCTGGTAATCCAAAAGAAACTCAGCAAAACACAATAGTCCTTAATTTAAAACAAATAAACACATTGATTAACAATAATATTTTCCAAGAATTTGACATAAATAGATTTAATAACCAAAGTCAAATATAATGCAAAGACGTTAAATCTGTAAGCCCAAATATCGCATTCAAATACATACTATGGGCAGTATGTATGTGTATCATAATTACACTATGTACAATTTACATTTTAAACACACAGAACGCAATGTTGTTTTTTATACACACATTTAGATTACTTAGATGACTAAGCAGGGTTTTAGCGTCATATGAAGATATTATTTCTAAGAAAATTTATATATTTGTCTTGAAACACAAACTTGTGTAGATAAAATATTGATATAATCTTTATTAAAACTACATTAAATATTGTGTACTTTAAGTAAATAAATTAAGTTCTGAAAATTCAAGAGTAGACAAACATCTTTTTATTTCAGCTTGTTTAGAGAAAGTATAATTCCAAGAAATAATTCCACTGTGCAATATTTCAAAGTAAACCTCTAGAATCGTTTGTGATCAACTGGTCAGCATTTGAACAAGCCCTTACTCAATTGATGATTGCTTTGAAACAGCAAACTTGACCTACCACTGCTCTCAGAATGTCCCATAATGTCATCAAAAAAAGGCACTTTAATACAGTTGAAAGGGTCAGTTCAAACTGGACTTAACGCTTTACTCAAACAAAGCAAATCAATAATTCAGGAATCGGAAAGCCGACGGTCGGTCAGAAATATTTCCTTTCATTTTTCTCTCCTGTAAGATACTTTTACATTTTTATAGATAAACTCGAGATTTTAGAGGTAAAGACGCTAAGTAAAGGCTTTCTTTGTTGATTTATTTTTATCGAAACGAGCATTGTTTTCAAAGAGAGTTTAATCGACTTTAACCCTTACTGAAAACAATGCAAATGGTAGTTTAAATATAGACAGACATTTATAGCACGACTATGTAACTAGGTGTTTTATGATGTAAAATGTTCACATTTTACATCAGTCATTTAAATTCTACAATTAATTTTATTTCTACATATTACAAAATTTAAATCTATACTAAAATTATAAAGCTGAAGAGTTTGAGTTTGAGTTTGAACGCGCTAATCTCAGCAATCGCTGGTCTGATTTGAAAAATTCTTTCAGTGTTGGATAGTACATTTATCGAGAAAGGCTATAGGCTATATATCAACGCGCTTAGACCAATAGGAGCGGAGCACCAATGAAGAATGTTTCAAAATGGGGGAAAATTGTTACGCTACAGGCAATAGGAGACACAAACGAGGTTGCGTGGGTCAGCTAGTTCTACATAATATGCATGTAATTTTACGATTTGAATAGTAACTTTTCATTTACATTACGAAATAATTTTAATGATATTTGGAATTTCAATTAAATAATTTTTCTATGATTTGGACATAAATTATACACTAGCTAGCGAACATATTATTATACACTAGCTGACCCACGCAACCTCGTTTGCGTCTCCTATTGCCCGTAGCGTGATAATTTTCTCCCGTTTTTAAAACATTCTCCATTGGTACCCGCTCCTATTGGTCTTAGCGTGATGATATATAGCCTATAGCCTTCCTCGATAAATTTACTATCCAACACTAAAATAATTTTTCAATTCGGACTAGCGGTTCCTGAGGTTAGCGCGTTCAAAGAAACAAATAAATTCTTCCCCTTTATATATTAGTATAGATAATTACTTTCAAAACTAGGAAATACCTCTACGACGGTAACGAAACCACTGACCAACATACTTACATATTTCCAAATACATAAATCGTCATCAACAACCCATAATGTTCCACTGCTGGGCTCGGGTCTCCTCTCAAGGGAGGGTTAAGGTCACACGTCCTCAAGCTAGCTGCGTGCGGGTTGGTGTTGGGCAAGACAACGTTGTGGCTACGTAATCTTGCCGTTGGATGTTTTTAAGCCATCCAAAGGCCTCCTAACTAAGCTTCACGACTGTTATCCTATGATAACAACCGGGACCGACTGCTTAACGCGACCTCCGAATCACAAAGACGCTCATGGTATCATGCCACCAGCGGTCAGCCATCCAGGTACTGACCGCGCCATCGTTGCTTACCCGCAACTGGGCTATGAGCGCCTCTAATATATATATTACATACATATTGTAGATAAATTACACTCACCACTCAGGGTCACTAACCACGAGGAAAACTTTTGCGGGCCACACATAAAAAAAAACATATTTTATTTATGTGCTTCTTCGTTTCGATATGAAATCTTTTGGTTTTTATTTCCGTAATGAAAACGTGCCCCCCTTTGCCTGGCTTTGATACAAATGGACCGCCCTTCAGATTCTTGTTTTTATGTTGACAGGTTTAAATATACCAGTAGTAACTCAGCATGTTCCTTAGTTGCCTATCATCATCACCTGCAGCTTCTAACAGTCCAGTGCTTGACGTAAGCTTCTCCTTAGAACATATGTTTTAGTCAACTATATAACGCTGGCCAGACGACACGGTAAGACACTCAGGTGGTGACATTCTGTATTATAAATCTATCACGACAGTGAATTTCTTATACCATAACAAAAAAAGCACGTTTTCCTTAAAAAAACTATTGTAGTTGATCGGATATTTAGCTCAAATCGTATAATATTTTGTTTAAGAAAAATGTACAGAAGATCTTCGTACACATTAAAAAAAGGCTCGTAAACTAGCATTACGTGCTATGTTCTCGAATAATTATTAATGCTGACAGGTATACTGTTAATTAAAGACCTATATCGTGAACGTAATAACAGTGTTCATATATGTCTAATATGTCTGCACATGTTATATGTTAATTAATTTTTAATAGACCCATCAAAACAAAGAAGAATTATAATGTACAATATATCTATATGTATAAACAAACGACATTTTCGAAACGTTACATTAATGACTGTAGTTGCTGGATTCCAAAATGTCATTCCTATGGAGAAGAACCGGCAAGAAACTCCATAACTCTTTAAGAGCTGATTTACAATTTTCGTGTACATATGCAACAACAACATAGAATAGCAAAATTAGTACATGATTTTCAAAAATAATCACCATCCTAGAATCGAATGAGAAAAGGGAATAAATAAAAGAAATCTGTACATTTACTAAGATTAACGTTGTTGATACATGTACAATTGTACAATATAAATGTTAAATACTAAGAAATTTCCTCGACGAATAATATTCATGTAAAGCAATATTTTGCAAAAAATCATGATCAGTTTGCTTTAGGCTTATACACAAAAATTAAACTTCAAAGGGCGAAAAGGCGAAAGGCACCTTTGAAGACTTTAAAGAGATAATAACAAGAGTAATAGTTACAAATCCTATACAATATCGTCTACAAATGATTGTACTGTCTTTATAAAACTATAACATTATTCGAATTGTTATTTTCTTGATAGAAAGTAATAAAGCTATCTCAAACTTTCACAAACAAGATATAAAGCAATATCTATTGAGATTTTTTTGCAAGGATGAATCTTTCCAGTTTTAGTAGTAATCTGCTATGAAAAACGTAGAACAATATTTTATTTAAACAAATAATTCCCTTGAAACCCAACTTTTATATGTTTAATGTACATTTTAGAGGATAGGCAAATGTTTTCTAAATCCATTCTATGTTTTCCTAATGAAATTTTTTGTTTAAATTCTTCGCTTAAAGTGGGGATTGAACCCAAGATGCCAAGTGGAAAGCTAAAATACCACTGTGCAATAATATTATCATTTTCTTAGTTAAATGTAATTTGTCAAAACATTTTTTTCTTTGAAATGATGTTGACCTCGTTATGACAACGAGAAATCTTAAATCTATTTTCGTTAAAAAATTTTTCTCTGTCTTTGTCAATATTGCATCAGTCCAGTTGAACTGAATTCAAACAAATCTTCCCTTCAAACAAACTTACTCAAGAGAAAATATTTTATATTTTACTTCCAATTTCTTACGGATATAATATTGGCTATACTCCGTTACTTAAAGTTCTTCACAAAAGGATAGGGATGCGCATATCTAATTCTAGATTTCCTTAGCTCATTCAGTTGAAGCACTCGTTTAACACATTGTGCTCCGGCTATGGAAATAAAGGCTTATTTTCTCAAGGCATTTGTTCCCTTCCAGAAGATGTATTTCGGATGCGAAACAGTTTATCTCTGGAGTTAGTAACGTTTGTGATATACGGTGGTAAAGAATGAGGGACTTAGTTTGAGTGTTTTTATTTTATTAGTATCATTGAGGTGATTTGGTTTAGGTAGAATATAAAAAGGTGTTGAAGAATTCTTTTTCTTTGGAATCAGTAGTTGAGAAGCTGAATTTTAGATCGGCCAATATGTGTTTATCAGTCATTTGATTTTCATCCCCCCATCTCCGAAAAAGTATTTTTGCCCTTCAATATCTGGGTGCAAAAGCCGTTTTTATCCGCTAGCTAGAGAATAAAGTAAATTGAATTTAGAACATCGTGTGCACTAAGTTTGTAAATTCAAAACATCATTAAACTTATTTACTCCTACCTCCATGGTGCTGAATTTATCATACAACCTATTTAAAATTGTTAAAACCTCAGACTCGGAACCTTCTTGGTGTACTTATTTTTTATTTGCTTTGCCCGCGCCATTCTTTAGTAATTGTAGCAATGTTACTATCATTTTTTCTTAATAATACCTTAGTATTATTTGAAATAATTTAAAGATTATTCTGTAATACTTACCTATCATGATATAATACCTAATAAATATTAATACCTAAACTGAAATAAAAGTATCTCGTGATTGTAAATGATTTTTTTTGCTTTTAGTCATTTCCTCGCTGAGTGGGATGGAAAGTAACGTGTTGCACTCGAGTGCAAATATTTTTCATCTCGTGCTCTTTTGAATCCCTCGCTAACGCTCAAGATTCTAATTTTTGAATCATCCTTCGCTTGCTCGGTAATCTAAATTGAGCACGCGGTTAACAAAACATCTTTGTACTTTTGTATAACAAATAACTATTAAATAGTTTTGATGAATTGTATATGTAAATAATTCGTTCTAGATTTTAGCTCTGTTTCTATTTTCACAAAATGGACAATGGTACAAAAACACTACTGACATCTATTGAAGCCTCAGCCCCGTTTTAGTAAGTTTTCTGAGTTTTTTTTTATCCTCCGTAATACAGTTAAGTACGCCATCGATTCCATACAATTTCAATACCTATTCTAATACATTATTCTGCAACGCCGTACTAAAATCAAGGGACAAGGGAGAAAAATCGAGGGATGCTTTCCCTTCACCAGTACTCAGTTGGACAGCTTAGAAGAGACGGCACAATGCTGAATGTTATTGTTGTAGGTCCCTGTATCTTTCTAAAAAGGTCTCCTGGTGGTTCACATGACACGGGCCCATAGCCTACATTTATCTTACTCCGTGTTGCTATTAAGACTTTCTTGTAAGAGCAACCCAATAGTAGTCCGATCCGGGAATCGAACTCGAGACCTATTGATCTACAGTTGCTTATGATAATCGGTAGACCAATGAGTTATGACTAAATAATGTAATACAAAAAAAGTTGAAATTTAATAGAAACTAGAAAATAAGCTAAGAAAATTTAGTGTAAAGTTGGATATACCACAAATACAGATAATTAAATAGTTACTTACTTGGATAGTCTTATTTTGTGTAATTCATTAATTATGAGTAAACCCTAGTTCAAGATACACTGTACTCATTACTCAAAAACATATTTTTTATAAGTATAAAGTAGAAACCCACTTTAAATAAGGGTTATTTAGTTATCTTGTCTTTTAAGAGATGTTAGACTGCCTCGTTGATATAGCGGTTAGCGTAAACAACTGCCAATAAAGAGATCTCGGGTTCTATTCCTGGGTTGGACTGCTGTTGTATTTTCTTTTCCCCCAATTAATCTTGACAATAATAATAGCTAAGAAGACGATGTATTTTAAGAATTTCTATTGATCGTAAAAAAACCATGAAATGTTATAAGTATTTAACATAAAACTAGGTTCTCTAGCTTGACATCTTACCCGTCTGTGTGTATCAAAGTTACGTATTGTCGTTAGAAGTGGAGGTAATTCGTTTTTATTGTCGCACCACTAATGGTCTCATTTTTAAAACACACAAAGGCTATGATTGCTAAATAAATATTAATTTTGGATGAGATTTATTCTTTTTGGAGTTAATAGAGTTAATATATAACTCTTACCCATATAATATAATATGTTCCATACTAACATTATTAATTTGAAAGTAATTTTGTCTATCTGTCTGTTACGTTTTCACGGCTAAACCGCTGAACCAATTTATATGAAATTTAGCATGGAGATACTTTGATTGTTGAAGAAGAATATAGGTTACAATTTATTGATCAATTGATCAATTGACTGCCTCTGTGGTGCAGTGGGAGCGTATGCGACTGCTGTGCTTGAGGTCTCGGTTTCGATTCAAATATTTGCAGATCATACAAACACTTGGTTCGAAACAAGTGTTTGTATGATCTGCAAATATTTGTTTCGGAGCTTGGGTGTTTTCTATGTATAATGTGTATATATTTACAAAAAAAAAGTATATATGTACATATTTATATCAGTTGTCTCGTACCCATAACATAAGCTCTGCTTAGCTTGGGACTAGATGGCGTTGTGTGTTAAAATGTCCGAAATATTTATTTATCCGAAATGTCCGAAAAATATTAATTAATCGCGATAACCAATATACACGTGGGTGGAGCCGCAGGCAATAGCTAATTATTTTATAAATTGCTAATTATTTGTTTGAGAAACCTGTCATAATTGTATCTTATTTCTCTCAAGCGAATGATGTATACTGATGGATTTACGCTTCCTCTAAGTTTTGCCACAACAACCATTCCTGCGATTCCCCCATCTTCCGTTTTAAGGGAACTTTATCAGGTCGTCAGACTACCTTCCAACTACGCTCTGTCTTCTGGTATACTTACGTAACTTAGTTAATAAAAAAAAACTTCGTTTAAAAAAACAGACTTCAAAAACTAAAAAGTATCAAATAACTTAATTTGTATGTTCTACCTATTCATAGGTTTGAAGTCAGTGCCAAGCCAAATGTAATAGTAGGTACCACACTCGCTATATTTCGAGACGCAGCTACTTCACGACAACGCGAGACCCCATACTACGCAACAGACAGTCTCCAAGCTGCAAGAGCTGGGGTTGGAAGCTCTCCCTCATCCGTCATACTCACCAGACCTTGCACCTACCGACTATTACTTTTCCAAAATTTAGACAACTTTTTAGTGGGTAAAAAATTCAATTCCCGAGAGGCAGTACAAAATGCCTTTGAAGAGTTTGTTGCCTCCCGTCCAGCTGATTTTTACAAGAAGGGCATCAATAAACTGCCAATGCGTTGGCAAAGATGCGTCGATTGCATGGGTAATTACTTCGAATAACAGAAATAAAAAAGTTTGAAAAAATAAGTACTTTCACTTATTGCATACAAAACGGCAATTTCATAGGTAAAGACCTAATATTATGCAATTAAATGATCTCTACAGAATATGAAGGCATGCAGACAATTGCTTTAACTTCATTGCAGGCGCTTACGTAAATTTGAGGGTTTCCTTCGATTTCCTTAGGACCCCATCATCAGATCTTGATATGGTGCCCATGGGACCACATACCCTTTCGAATACAAAAATAAGTTTCAAAATCGGTCCACAAATTGACGGAGTAATCCGTGTACATACATAAAAAAAAACAAAAAAAAAACGATGATGTTAAGAATCTCCACCTTTTGGAAGTCGGTTAAAAAATATATCTATACTTATAATAAAAATGTAACAGTCCAATTCTGTACATTAAAGATATTTTGTTTTTTTTTACGAAGGGCTCTCTATAATCGATACTGAAGCCAAAACTGTATTTTTTTTTTCATTTTTATCTGTCTGTCCGTCTGTGTCTTGGCCGCGCATCATGCCGAAACTACTGAACGAATTCAAATAAAACTTGGCATGATTAGAGTTCATACTACGAGGTAGGACATGGGATACTTTTTATCCCGAAATTCATCACGGTTTTTGGAGAGAGGGGATAAAAGTCAAAATATGTACTTAGTTGTAATTCAATAACACATAGTCTGATTTCATTATTTCTTTTTTTGCTAGAAAAAAATAAAAAAAAATAACGGGAAAAGTGGTTTTTTTTGTCCGCAATCGTACACTGCCTGTGGGAAGCTGAGACAGATATGTAAATATGGCGGTACGAAGTTTGCCGGGTCAGCTAGTTAGCAAATATATTCCTGGTTAATAATAGAAACAAAAACCTACACCACAGACACGGGTACTCATAATTATATAATAAATATTTTCCAACTCGTATTTTGGTTCGACCTTCACCAGCCTACTTTTACTTTAGTACTTACTTTTACTGTTGATATATCATATTTCCTATATTTTGTATAGATCCTATTTAAAATGAGAAAAAAGGTGCGCCTCTTACACCTAACACCATCATAAAGGTGTGCACAGATCGGTAGGAGACTCCGATAATACGCCGATAGATGGCTGCATGCTTGAATATAATTTTTAGTAACATTATTATTATACAATTTAGTTATTGTTATATAACTTTTATACCGTGGTAAGTAAGTAAGCTCGCTCGTCTTGTCTATATCCTAAATACTACCCAAAAGAATTATTTTGTTTCAATATATTACAATTTTTTCAATTTCAATATATATATTTAGTTCTCACAGTCTCTGCATCTTAGAACTTAGACCATGTAATTGTATATCATCCAGTAGGTAATAAGTGAATTTGTACAATCGAACATAGAAACTTAGTCAGTTCTATAATTTAATTTAAGATATTATCGCTACAATATTTGAGAGACAGACTACACTCATGACCTCGCTAATAGTTTAACCCCAAATAATTAGAGTTAACTGACGTCATAACAGTCAGTCAATCAAAACTCACGGGTTAATTACACCCTAAATGCCTAAAATAGGCGTATTTTATACGTGGGTTGAAAATTATTCGCACGCAATATGCTAACTACAATGTAATCAAATAATCACAAGTCATTGGTGGTTCATGAGATTTCACCAATTCCCATAATTATAATAGATAGACTTATGTAAATATATTATGTTCTCATTTGTATGCTGGATACATAGTTTTTAGTAAAGCAGGAAATATATTTAAAAAGTGAAAATACTATTTATCTTTTTTTTATCTATTTGAATAAGTTTTAATTTTTAGTTATGAAAATAGAATAAAAATGATTAAATCATGGATAATTATTGAGCTTGTCAAAGTTAACCATTATATAAAGAAATACAGAAATATATTTCGTTCGAGTCTTATTTAAGCCTACAGCTGAGGTTCATATTGAAATATCTTCTCGTATTAATAAGCTCGTATTGGTACACGAAAATGTAAATATAACAACATAACGGAATTCAACATTACAATTTCTCAGTTATACATATAACCCCAGTCTGGTATCTGCCATAAGACCGTCTTTATCATTTGCATCCTTTTATGGTTATCATACCTCACTAGAATACTGTAGGTTTTACTTTCATACTGTAACAGTTTAATCCACAATTTCACGATCAAATGAATGGTGGTTCTAAATCGTTATTAAAATAACTTCAATATTGGTTTATTCAGGAAAACTTTATTTTTGAACATGAAGCATGTATGCATGTATGTTTTTTTTATGACAGAGTGACCTAAAGAATCTGTCTGGTGACCTGATGAAAAGTGATTGCCGCTGCCAATGAATGCCTGGAACTCAGGAGTCAATCGCGTTATCGGCCTTTGAAGGAGTACGCTCTTTTCTTGAATTTGAGTCTGGGTGTTATTTGTGCCCGTTACATGTACCTATGTTTGTAAAGTCCCCGCGACACAGGATTAACTTCTAATGAGGGCGTTGTCTTTTTTAATAATGATATAAAAACTTATCAATGATCGTTTTGTGGCTGAAAACCACTAATACAATGAACAAAGGTTCAATCTCTAAATATCAAAGCCAATTATAATATACCGATATTTTTAGAATTGTGTTGACGGTTAAAGAAGCCTTAGAATCTGAGTTTCTGAAAAAAAAGCATCAATCTTAGACGAAATCAAATTAAACTTTAAGATATTCCGGGGACGTAGAAACCGCGCTACAGCCAATTTTATCGAAGCCAACCAATATTATTAACTACCATGAAGTTGTACCGGCCACAATATTGCTACAAGACTTCGGCCGATGCAACTAGTTGCCCATTATTAGTGAATTCTCTTTATGTATACTCTAACTAACCTCAATTGAATTAACCTCATACTAAGTTCTAGTTGAATTACTACTATATTCTGGTCAGCGTTCAATGTTTCTTTTTGTTTAAAAGGTCAATCCATCTATAACCTGATTAATTCAAGTTGCTTATCTTTAAGCAGTGTGTTTGTGCTATTTTTATTTTTAAAGCTATAAGTTTCAAATTGAAAATCACACTTATGTTAAATAACATTTCTAAACAAGGCTGTTAATTTATTGCGGTTCACTGTCAAAGGTAGGCTTTCTCTAATGTGCTTAAAATGTTTGATTCTTTGCCAAGCTAGGACATCACAACAAGGTAGTAGAGCCACGCTGATTTCAGCACGAACGGGCCGGCTCGACCGGGGCGGTACTACCCTCGCACAGAAAATCAACATAAAATGACAGCCATCGTGCTGTCGTATTTCGTTGGTGAGTGCGAGACCGGAGGCCCAATGGTGCAGAAGCATCACTAGCTCACCATGGTGTGGGTCATCATGCTGCATTGTTGTATTGTCTGCATTCGCAGTATGGTGACCGCCACTCTTGGATTCTGCTTATGCTTTCCATCAGGCAGAGTAGAGTCATTTTGGCAGGTCCAAACATTAAAAAAAAAAAATTATGGTGCACATGAATTCCAAAAATACATCTAGGACGATTTTATTCACCCGTATAGATTGAAAGATTAAAATTTGAATAAACTTTCGAAGACTAATAGCTAACTAGCAATGTTAAATTATTTATGCAGCTGCTCTGTAAGTGAACACGTGTAAGCGTTCTTGTCTTAACTTAAACAATACTTGTACTTAACTTGTGTTATCAACTGCTACCGTGAGGATTGTGGGTTCAGTGCAAACTTGGTACTATTACGTGTATGATTTAAATACGATTGGTTCAAATTTTAATTAACAGAAATGTTAAATATCGTTAATTATTTCTGTAGACTAATTTATGGGTTGTTGTTGTAACTAATTAGGAGTACCTCTTTTTAAATTAAATTGCCATCTATACAAATAGTAGAAATAAAGAAACATTTGTAACATTAACATATCCGCTTTCTACTATGTGCTTATGTGTGTATACACGGTACATAAAACAAAATAACATTTTTAAATTTTTTTGTCTGTCTGTCAGTCTGTCTAACTTCGCCTCCGGTGTTACCCGCGGTTGTAAACCCTATAAGGGTACCGTTTTTGTCCTTTTAAGGAACGGAAGCCTAAAAACAAGGATTAATCCTACTTATTTACTTCGGGCTATATTTCTTTGTTCTTTAGAATGCTCTGTTCTTTGGTTGCCGACTGTCTTTTCTAAATTAAAGGTGACTTCTCGCCTCAGCTTTAATTAGTAGGCAAGTGAACATTACTATATTTCACATTGTTGTTTTCTTTCCTTTGAATACAGGTCTAATTGAACAGGACTGCTGATTTAGTATGTTGGTTTATATTATTGCGAAGGGTCATTAGTGTTTATAGAAAGAATACTGAAATTGTACATATACTTGAACACTATAAACCCATAGGTCACTATCACACAAGTACTGTACATATTTTTATTGATAATGTAGCAGTTTTCAGTGATTAATAAATAACAGTTTTATTATCACACAGTAGAGTAAACTTTTGCTTCTATTTTTTAAATAAACTACATCGATTGTAAATGTATTGAAATATCAGTTGAATTGATTTGAAGACCATAAAGTACATACTGTAAATTTGATGAGGGTTTGTGGGTTATTGAAATGACATGAATTAGTGAGTTTAACATTTACCTATCATAGCCAATTGTTGTAACTCTGAAAGGTGTTTGATCTGTAAGAAGTATTTTATGTTATTATTTAATTATCACAATTCAACCGGTCATACACCCATACGTGTTGCATATCAAGGATAGAAAGCGAGTTATATCGCAGATGTAGTTTGTACGTTTTTAGTTGACTCGATTTTGAGTTAACTTGTATACTATATTCATTGCATTGCTATGTCAGGCATATTTGAAGGTAAAACAGAAACTATACCAGAACTTTATAGTTTCGATTTTGCCCTTAAACATGATTAACCAATGATGCAGAAGCATCTCAAAAAACTGCCATAGTGTAGGTCACCATGCTACATTATTACATTGTCTATGTATTGTCTATGTGTTCGTAATCAATATGGTGACCACTACTCTTGATTCTGCTCATGCTTTCCATCAAGCAGACTCAAGTCACTCTGGCAGGTACTTACATAAAAAAAAACTATGTATACAAAAATTTTGCTGGAATAGTTTTAATCAGCACTTTAGGATTCGTGTAGTATAATTGCAGGATCAATTTGAAACGTAAAAATAAAACAACAGTAATAAATAATCTGTCATAAAAACCATCGATATATTTACACTTGTCAATTCATTATTTACACACATATGTACACCATTCAACTTCTATTACAGTAATAATTGAATCGTATTTACACAGTACAGACTCGTAAACGATAACGTTCAATAAATAAATATTAGATATGTAACTTTAGTAAGAAAATAAAAAGGGCGTCACATGAATCGATGTATTGAGTCCCGTGAAATGTAATGGTCCAATCATAGATCGACATTACATTGTATTATTTATGGACTAATTAGTTAAATATTTTGAGAAAATAATAAGTTTCTTTTTATCATTTACATTTCTATGAGCAGTTTACATATTTCATTTTGCAAATCTAAAATATATTGCTGCAAAAACGGAAAAAATCCTTATTAAATATCAAGTCTACAATATCGAAACAGAAATTTCGATAGTAGGAAATAATCTGCTACGACGTAGCTTTATAAATTTAAGCTACGAGAAACGTAGCACTTGAGCGATCTTTTATTCGTAGCCTTGTTAGATTTTTACTTTTGTTGTTTCACAGACGCAGTGGGATGAAACGATTTACCGTTAAGGGCCATAAAATAAATCCATTCAAGATATGTGTTCTGTAGTCGCCCTGTAAATATTTTCAATACAATGTAATATCGCTCGTATGGTTTTTGTTTACACAAAAGCAAAGTTATTTGTTACACCAAGTTTTTAACTTCAGTATTATCAGGGATGACTAGAGTGGACATATTCAAAGAAGTAACTATCGTTTCCAAAAAACACAAACTCAAGCAGAGCTATTTAGTTAATTCCAGTCAGTTGTGTTTTAAAATAGCTTGCATACTTTTGGTTAGTGATTTTTGTATACGGTTAAAGAAACTATTATCAGCTTTAATATATATATTTATACTAGCGTAGAAACTTATTCATATAGTTACAGTATATCAGTATATTCCTGTAGTTATGTGCAGAAGCATAAAAAATATACGATACAAAGTTAGGATTACGGTTCAAATTACAAATCCTAAAACACTGTTAGTTGAAGATAACACACAGTTTGAACATACAGGGTATCAACATTAAGGGGATATATAAACATTCTTAAAATGCCTTTAGACACCTTAAAATCTCTTTTAAAGATACTGTCGTAAAGGGCTCACTGTACGAATAGTGTAATGATTTAAGTGGTCACCATGCAACTTTCTACTGCGCTGACAGTTGTCTGTTCGAACTCCACAAGGAACAACACTTTGTGTCATCTACAAATTGTTTCTTTGCGTCTGATTGTTCTTTGTGTTCGTTTTAAGTATATGTGTCTTAAAAAAATAACACCCTTGTCCTAATTAACTTGATAAAATGATAAATATATGACTTCTGAAACAGTTTAAAAATAATTTTCCATCAATGAGAACAGTATTTAATAAATTTATATAATAACCAATAAAAATTTTACAAAATAAAAAATCGACTTCAAGAACGACCAAATCGATCGATTTATCTTGGATGCCATCATCAGATCTTAGTGTCCTCATCATGGTACCACCGTTGAGATATCTACTTTCCATTAAAAGAAGAATCATCAAAATCGGTTCATAAACGACGAAATTATCCGCGAACACACATAAAAATATATATTTAAGGTCGAATTGAGAACCTCCTCCTTTTTTGAAGTCGGTTAAAAACAGTGCTAAAAACTTGCTTCCCTGTAGTTAATTAAAATGCAAACATTCACAGCTACATGAACTAATTAAGTGAACTCACAAGCTAAATGAATTGCATATAATTTGCATACTAATAAGAGAAACCCACCTGTTTTTCTAACACAAACAATAACTTTTATTTTACAAAAGTTAATTTTCAATTTATATCAAATAGAAAATTTGTAAACACTATATGTATTTGTAAATAATTATATCTGGGCTCCAAATGTATTTATGAATTAAACTAAAAATAGATATTAAAGTTATAAAAAATCAAAATGCAAAAATATCCATTTTCAAATGTCTATAAATTAAAAATTAAATATATTTTATAGAAATAGATTGAATCTAGACGTATTTTCAAGAAATAAAGTTTACTTTTGAAAAAATCTATCTATTTACGGTTAACACGTTAAATTGTATATTAAATAGCTGTTATTTCAACTATTTACACGAATTTTACATATATTGAAACCTCTATATATCAGTCTGCAGTGTAAATTTACTATAATTACATTGACGTTAAGGTTCATATTGCTATGTTGGTTCTTCGAGTTCACTTTTAGTTGGTATTTGTTCAGTGTTGGCCTTCAATGTAGTTGACGGTGTTAGTGCGATCAAATCTTCGTCGATCGTAGTCAACTGGGAGTACGCAGCCCGAGGGTACACCGTTCGATATTTGTATTTTCTTGATTTGAACTGTGAAATAATTTAGTTATTAAGTTGCTTTTCTTAATAGATTTTTTTATGTAAACGGCAAACTAGCAGACGTATCGCCTGAAGGTAAGCGATTACCGCCGCCCATGGACACGCGCAACACCAGAGGTATCAAGTGCGTTGTCGGCCTTTGGGGTATGGGGAGAGGGACGGTGGGAGGGTTTGGGATATGGGCCTCTGGTATCCTCACTCACTCGGTGAAACACAGCGCAAGCGTTGTTTCACACCAGTTTTCTGTGATATTAAAATAAAATATTCAATTTAAGAATTTTCAAAATCAACATGCATTTTTTTACTTCTCAGGTTCTGTAGTCCTATGCAGGAACCTTTACAGTTTATTTACAGGTTAGTTACAACTAAAACTTACATCAAACTAGATTATTTGCTTCCTGATCCTAGATTTATCGTTTGACTGGGGGTTCTTTTTTTATTATCTTTTTTTATTTTTTATGGAATAGGGGGCAAACGAGCAGACGCATCGCCTCTTGGTAAAGGATTACCGCCGCCCATGGACACCTGCAACACTAGAGGCGTTACTAGAGGCGTCACAAGTGCGTTGCTGGCCTTTGGGAGATTGGGAGGGGGATGGGGAGGAGGATGGGGGAAGGGGTTAGGGTATTGGCCTCCGGTATCCTAACTCACTCGGTGAAACATAGCGCAAGCGCTGTTTCACACCGGTCTTCTGTGAGGCCGTGGTATAACTGCGGTATAACTCCGGTCGAGCTGGTCCATTCATGCCGAAGCTTGGCTCTCCCACGGGTAATTCTTTACAATAATCTCTGTACAACAGTCTTATAAACTATTATAACTAAAAACTAACAAAATTTTCATCGTATCCTCCTGTCTATTCGTCCGCCCGTCACTCTTAGTACTAGAAAATTTCATGTATCCACTTCTATATCTATTATACCGGTAAAGTGGTAAACATCTACTGAACAAATTAACTTTAATAAGTTGAGCTTCATTTAAAAATAAAATTATTGTCAATTTCTCCCTAGGATTATAAAAAGGAAGGCAATTAGTTGCCCACATAATAACTCCAGAAAATTTTTCGTCCACTCCTATTTCATGATAATAATATATTATTAGGTACCAACGCATAATTAGTACAGTTTGTCGCTTAACTGAACGTACAACTAATTATAAGTTGTTTTTCTACTTCAAACGGCGATAATAATAACCTTCTCCAAATCTTTTTCAATTACTAACGAAATCGTGTTATAATTTCTGACTTTATTAAATAAATTATTATTTGGATTTAATTGTAAGGACTTTCAAGAGGATTTTGATTAAGTAGATTAAATAAATTTAGCCTCGCTTTTCATAATGACGTAATACTCTTTATACACATTTGAGAAATTAAATATAAACTAAATAAAAATATCGATAAAACAGTTTTAGCAATCAGATTTTTATAAATATTTACTTATTGTACCTAAAACAAATAAGAAAGTATCTTATTAACCGTGGGAGAGCCACGCTTCGGCATGAATGGGCCGGCTCGACCGGAGTGATACCACGGTCTCACAGAAAAGCGGTGTGAAATAGTGCTTGCGCTGTGTTTCACCGAGTGAGTGAGGATACCGGAGGCTCATACCCCAATTCCCTACCAATACGTCCCCATCCCCAAAAGGCCGACAACGCACTTGTGACGCTTTTGGTGTTGCAGGTGTCCATGGACGGCGGTAATCGCTTACCATCAGGCGATACGTCTGCTCGTTTGCCCGCCTATTCCATAAAAAAAAAACCTAAAATTTCCCAAACATAGGGAATAGTGATATAGGGAATAGGGAACATAGGGATCAATTCATTTAACAGAAATAGACGTCTATCGTGCATAGATTGCAGAACGGCATAGAAATAATAAGAGAATTTACCAATTGATAACACACTTTGCATGACTATAAACGCTATTTTATTTGTTCTGTAGACATTAAGACACCTATAGATAGATAATTGATAATAATAATATAGACCTTTATTTGTGGTGACAGTGATTACGCAACTGTGAACTGTTCAAGCTATTGTTAACACTACGCAATCTATATACGTAAGTAGTGTACATTTGCTATGCTTTCTTATCTTCCTTTCCATTTCAATATATTTTTAACCCCCGACGCAAAAAGATGGGTGTTATAATAAGTTTGACGTGTCTGTCTGTCTGTGACACCGTAGCTCGCGAACGGATGAAGAGATTTCAATTTAGTTTTTTTTGTATGAAAGGTGAGTTACGTGCGAGTGTTCTTAGACGTGTTTCATGAAAATCGGTTGAGTGGTTTAAAAGTTATGGGGGTAAAATTGGGGAAGAATAACAGAATGTCTGCAAAAAAATCATTGGCGTATGATTACTCGATTAAGTGCTTGTGTAGGGGGTTTTTTAAATTTTTAATTTAATATTATCAATATCATATTTTCAAGTCTCACAGATTGGAAGAAAATACAGTAAGCAAAATTTAATACTTCGTCAATATTTTTGCATACATGTATTTATACCTCACCTTCAACACAATAATCATGGCAGCTATTAGCAGTAGGACACCGCCTATACTAATTACTGCCAGCCAATTACGATCGAGCATATTTGCTGTGTCCTTGGCTTCGTCGATGAAGAACGACGCTGTTACGTGTGTTCGAATGTTCTCAGCAATGCGCCTCTTTCCTGCTGACGAACCATTTTGACATCCACCTAAAATAAACAATCCTTTTTAATCTTTCCTCTAAAAATATTTTGTTTGAAGTGTCCAAGTCAGTTTAAAGAACTAAAACTAATCTATACTAATATTATAAAGCTGAAGAGTTTGTTTGTTTGAACGCGCTAATCTCAGGAATTGAAAATTTCTTTCAGTGTTAGATAGCCCATTTATCGAGGAAGGCTATAGGCTATCTATCATGACGCTAAGACTAAAAGGAGCGGAGCACCAATGAAGAGTGTTTCAAAAACAGGTGAAAATTATCACGCTACGGGTAATAGCAGACGCAAACGAGGTTGCGTGGGTCAGCTAGTTTATTATAAGTACTGTTAAGGAGTAGATCTGCTTTCATTAATCAATACAGCTTTCTGAAGACCTAGTCCAATCTACACATTACTGCAGAAATTCACCACTAATAATTATGTTTAAGGTAAATTATAATAACTCATATTATTATCATAAGAGGCGACTAAGGCAGAAAACCAGGACAACATCACTGAACTGAAAAGAGGAAGAAAACTTAAGACAAACCCTATAATAACCCGTCTGGCCAGCGTGATATACTAGTCCAAAACCTTTTTTCAAAAGAGACGCCGATGTCCAGCAGTGAACTGTTAAAGGCTGTTGATATGATGATGATGTAATAATAAGCAGGAATGCTACTAAGCAATTAAAACGAGTCCAAGGAAGTTGAACTAGAGCATGGAAGTAGCCTAAAAACGATAATAATAAACCTATATTTGTCTCCGTAAACGAGATACGAATATTCAATAAGTTAGAATAGGAAAGAAAATAGTTTCGTTTTCGTACTAAGAGCTGCTGTACACATTACCGCTGTCACTTGGTCACCTTTGGTCATCTTTACCCAACCAAATTAAAATGCGTTCAAGAAAGTAATCTATAGTATAGAACGAACGTTGTTTTTTTATTAGTCGAGTGTATTGTCTTGAAGTAGCCAAGTGGTAGTCTCGAGTTCGTACTGTGTTTTCTTACATTGAACAGCATATTTCAAGGCTTAACGGTATCTAAATGATATTTCCGACATCTTAAAATATGGCGTGTGTAGTGTGGGAATGCAGATCGCATTCGTCACGCAAGGAAAATGAAACGGAGTTAATAAGCTTCCACAAGTAAGAAGACATTTCGATTTTTTCCCAACTGTTGTCTTAAAATTACATTATAAAAGTATCGAAAATGTAGAATATCATAATGTGAAGTGAATTTGTGTTTAAATATCTTCGTAGCAAAGTATTCCATAAATATTCATAGTTTTCTACACACAACATCTCTAAATGCATAACAAAGTATATATATGCAACAGTGTACAATCTATTATTTTAGTGCATATTGAGTGGATATAACTATCTCTTTTTCGGGCGTTGAAATCGTAATAAGTTGATGGAGTACCGCCATTTGATTATGTCTTTTTATTTTATCGCTACTTCCATGCTTTAGTTCAACTTCCTTGGACGAGTCTATCACTCTTTATTTATTCATCTTTATTTTTTAAAAAGACAACTCCCGCACTAGGAATAAATCCATAAATCCTGTGTCACGGGGACCTTACAAACATACATGAAACGGACACAAAGAACACCAAGACTCAGAACAACAATTTGTGGATCACACAAAGTGTTGTCCGACGTGGGATTTGAACCCACGACACTTGGCGAAGTAGGAAATGATTTGTGTGTGATTTAGTGGTTTAACGATCACCACGACCGTTAAACCACTAGGCCAAACGTGCAGTCATTACTCTGTTTTACTTGTACTGCTTTATGCATCAAGACTCGAACATAAACCGCACTAGGATTCCTTTAATGCCTCCTCAATAATTAAATTTTAAAATTACTATCAAAACAGTACGAATAAATATATTTTTATTGAGTGTGTACTGCATCTTTATAGTGTTTTAAATTCCATTAAATTAGGTGAAACAAAATAGAAAACCTGTCCGTCATTTCCTTGCAAGTTCTAGAGTTTCTTAACAAGTTATGTTACGCTATAAAGTGCAATACAAAAGCGTCACAAAAACACGTGGTTGATTTTATTACATTTCACAAAGTTATATAAGGCTCTCGGGAGTTGAATAGTGTTAGTTGTGTAAATTGGCGTTTTTTAACATCGGTTACAGAACCGGTAACAGAAAAGAAAATAGTTTAGGAGTTGGAAAAAATCCCAAAATGACCCGAAGTATATTATACTTCGTGTCATTGATGTGGTGAACTGATGTGGTGAATTCAAATGTGTTTATTTTTAATCTACACTCCCATACTAATATTATAAATTCGAAACTTTGTCTGTCTGTTAAGCATTTACGGTTAAGACGCTCTACCGATTTCAATAGGAAATAGGCTACTATTTACCGCGGTAACTGAGATACACGCGGGCGTTCAATTCATGCATCGACTTAATTTTTTGGTTTAAATTTTCTAATTCTCATACACGAATACATAGTGAATTATAAAATATTGTCAGATCAGATGAAATATTAATTAAATAAAACTGTTAAAAAACAAATATCGTAACATGAAAATAGATTAATCATATTGGATTTATTTTGAAAGCCTCACCATCGAAGTCAGGTTGTATAATATGAATTAATGATACCATAACCAATTGTTACCTTAATTCCAATTAATTTGAGTAGTTATTTACTTCGACGTGGTAAACCAAGTATCTGTTATTACGCTCCTCCTATAATATTTCATTACTTTAAATGTCGTACCGTCAATAAATGTCTCCTCGTATACATACGTAACAGTCACCTGACAATGACTTGACAGAAGCATTGATTGAAAGGTCAAGCTCAAATTGCTTCCATTGTATTCGAAGCCATCACAGGCAGGTTTTTATTTATTAATATAATATTGTGACTTATTTTTCTATTCACATAAATCCCTTATTTGTTAGAAAATCATTTATCTATTTCAGTTTCTTAATCAAAAAGACGGAACGCCTAATATAGTTCTTAAATATAGATTGATCTCTGTGACAGATGGTCAACCTGACGAAGTAACTTAGAACTGGCGTCATGTTTACTAATCCTTACTAATATTATAAATGCAAAAGTCTGTCTGTCTGTCGCACTTTCAAGCCAAAACTACTGAACTGATTTAAATGAAGTTTGGTACACAGATAGTCTAGAACCTGAGAAAGGACATAGGCTAATATACCTCGCGATAACCGACATACACTTGGGCGGAGCCACGGGCAAAAGCTAGTCACCTATATTTTTATTATTTACGTGTCAATTTAATCATAAAGTAAATGCCATACATAATAAATGATAAAAATTTATACCTAAAATTTATCTAGTATTTAAATGACACAAGTGACAACTCTTACAGATATCAAACTATATTTCTCAAATTTAAGAAATGCACCTTCGTACACCTTCTAGGTTGAGTTAACGTATCTCATTTCATTTTGTTTTGTTTATTTGTTTCATCTCATTTTGTCTTTAAACTTGATTCTTTTAATCCACCTGATTGTTAATTCGATTGATTGTTAATTTAATATGTTTTTGAATGATTGTATTCGATTACTTTGATTGGTTTGATTTATTTGATTTTAAGCTATTGCATAGCTTTAATCGCGGACTTTGAGCTTGGCGACCGAATCAAGAAATTCCGTAACAAAAATAAAACCTAATACCCCCCACTCCGCCTACGAAGCTCGCACGGATCAAGACGAGCTGCTCCGAAATCGGACGAATACGTAAGCAGCTGTTTGTGATAAAGTATATAGGTGTATAGGCATCTATCATATCTTTATAATGCCACACTCACCGCACGTGCGCCCCGTAAGTATACATTACATACAAAGAAAAAAAAACTGCATAAATAAAAAATACATAAATAATTATAATTTCTTATGTTGATAAAAAATGCTATGCAATAGCTTTGCCGCGGCAGTCCCCCAGTGCCACACGTTTTCTTGATTTTAATTAAATTTGACACTGAGATACTTTGAATCTTGAGGAAGAATATAGGCTACTATTTACCCCGATAGCCAACATACACGCGGGAGTAGCCGCGGGCAAAAGCTACTGTATATATACTCGTAAATATATTTTAAAAATAAACACAATCAATTTTCACAACATCCTCGAACGTCAGTGCCATGAAACTAAAATTTAACTGGTTAAAAAATAGAACATCGTTAGCGATGTACCAGGAACGACAGTGCAAGAGTTCTGCCCCAGTTCTCTATTCCCCAAGAAACCTTACTTAAAACGACATACAGTATTTCCTCGTAAACAAATTTCATGAAATTGAAAATATTGCATGAAAATAAACTTTTATGGAAATGCCATATTATTAAGATTTTTATGTATATTTAGCAAACCATCTTAAATTGGTGTATGTAAATATGGCAATATGGCACAATAAATTAGTGTATGGATAAAATAACATCAGTTTGTTCTGAATGCAACTTTTATGCTACGTTATAATAAAAAACGTCACGGGACGCCTGGCAGATGTAAAACATCGAAATTGTTTTATATAAAAAAGACTGTTTGTTACATTAATATTCATTTTTATTAAATACAAAATTCAAATACAAATAAAAATACAATAACCAAAACAAATACAAATTAAAATTTGAAATCGCGGCGATGCGTCGGTCTCGTCGCGTCAAAAATCAGGTTTACCCCTCGCCTATATAGATGTTTCACATCAAAAATAGAATCATTGTAAAAAGGTGATAATATTTAAATTCAGTTGAGCTGCAATACTGCAAGGTATGTCATTTTTATTTAGCAACTGCATACACAGCGTAACATGAACCTTATATTATAGACTCTCGCTTTATATGCATTGGCATAGATCAATAAATCTCAAGAGCTTGTGCGTCAGTCAGTTATCTTCTTATAGTACACGAGCGTGCGGTGGGATCTAATGAAACAGCCTTCACTTGGCAGCCGTTCGGAGTAGGTTTAATTTTATTGACCTGGTTACCTCAACTCTATTACTACTTTCATTCTAAAACTTACCTATGTCTTTATCACAATGACAGCAATCCGTAGTTTGGTTGCTGTCTAAATAAATAGTTACCGTACTCTCTGTGCAGCATGGTAAACACTTATGGTTTATCCTGCGAACAAATGCGTTAATTAATTTTCATCTGTGTCATAAAAACAGTAAATAACTATAACTTAAAGGTTATTAATGTTTATTAATATAATAAGACGTAGACATTAAGATCTTTAACTATATTTGTACCACACTAAATATAATATCACATGTGTTAACTTATGCCAAGGTGACATGAAGGATGACATCTTTAAGAGCTTGTCAGTCGAGCTTTTATTAGAGCAGTTCTTATTACAATGACATCATACTAAGATTGAGGTTGTTTTCCTTTTATAGCTTTATCTTTGCTTGAAAGGAATTTCAATATCAGTTTATGTGTAAAAAGAATAATCTTTTAAATAAGTTTACTTACCACACAAAAATATTTTAATGGTAAATATGCTGTTTATGTAACCTGCTTTTAATTTATTAAAATTCTTTTTACTCATATAACCACTTAATAGTTCAAGGTCACTTAATATAAAGGTTTTGAGAAAAGTTTTAAAAATCAATAATATAATTACCTATCTAATCGTAAGGGGTGAGCACACGTCACACAACTAGTAGGTCCAGGTCCCGAACAAGACCTACACGAATCATGACACGGACGACAGGTCCTTGTCCGTAGCTCATAGTACTGGGAACTAAGGCACTCCACGCATAAACCATTTTCTAAAGAAAAGTGCGGGGGACAAGATGTACATCGCTGTGGTCCTGCTCCATGGCAGTCTTGACAATAATGGTGACAACGACGACAACTTTCTTGCCACGGAAAGAAATTTTGAGGGCATTCAGGTCGGCACTCGCCAGCAGCCAGTCGCCAATCAGGTGGACACGATGCACATTGATCTCTTCTAGGTCCAGTGCATGTCTCACAGGATAAGTAGCACTTCGAACACGTTCCTTCATCAGGGTAGTAACCAGGAGCACATGTCGCTCGACATGTCCCAGACTGCAATCGTAAGGCACCCGCGCAAGCAGTACAGTTCAATCTCGACACACAACTCGTACATGTATGAGGACATGGTGAACAACGTCCCGCCGTCTGATAATAGCCTTGTCCGCATTCCGCTACACATCTAAAATATTTTTTTTATGTTAAATATTCACTTAAACTGTAGATATTTTGTTTAGATAGGAAATTGTATAACCTTGATCCTTGTAGCAACAAAGGACTAGAACAAGACAAACAGTCCCATTCATTTGATCCACTACACTTTTCACAAGTTGAATGACAGTTTTTACACCTCCCACTTTCAAAATATTCATCTGAAGAAGAAAAATTACGGTTACTCTACGAAAACAAGTTAACACTTAATTGTTCACTTGTGATACTCACTGCTATCACATTTGGCATTGCCGTCAGGGAGACAAGTTCCGCTATTAGTGAGAATCCATTTCTCTTGGCAAACAGAACAAATTGCACACGTGCAAATTGAACAGCCGATGGGACACCTAAAATAACAACGAATTTTGTTCTTTAAATGAGATTAAACGTAAAGGTGACAATTAAACGCGCCAACAATGTACAGTTCAACGCAAATGTTTGAGATTCCAAGCGCTTGCAAGATTGACGAGCTCTGTTCTATCACGAAATGGAATGCAAAGATAAATTATCATAACGATAATACTTACAGCAAACATTCTCTTCTTTGAGAGTCGGCATAATATCTTGGGGGACATTTTGGAACACAATGATTCTTGAATGCGTAATCTCCGATTCGACATGAAACGCACTCATTTGGACTGGGGCCGTGACAAGATTCACACGTTTCATGACAATGCATGCATCCAAAATCGTCCATTTGATGTGTTCCGGGCGGACAAGCGACTAAACAAGATCCATTATACATTACATAGTTGTGAGCACAAGATGAGCACATGTCGGCCTTTTCAGAACATGTTTCACAATGCTCAGCGCATGGAAAGCAAGCATATGCATCGGCATCCTCATAGTAACCATCCGGACACTGTTGCAAGCATACAGCTAGGTCATCAACTAATAAATGAGCTGGAGCACAAGTAAGGCAGGAGTCTTGTCCCGCCCCTGCACATGTTTCACATGATTCATGGCATGGCCAACAAACTCCACCCTGGTTAACAAAACTTCTTGGAGGACATCTTGAAACACATGAGTTATCTAAACGATAATGTTTACAAGCAACACACTGTGTTGGCCCCTTTCCATAACAACCTTGCGAATCACATTCCGGATCACACAGTCTTTGCACTTGTTTATCATTGGCATCTGCTAAAACATTTTTGCGTTGAGCGGAAGGAATGTTTTTGGGATAATTACGTCTATCAGAAATTCCAAGTTCAATTTCATTGAGAAATTGAGAATATTCAGAGGCGTCGTAAACATCATTAATATGGTAAGTTTTTTCCTGTTGATAAACATTGTTTGTATTAAAATAGCCCTTATTTTTCAATCGGATAGGATCCGTTGCCGTACCATAGAATATTAATTGCCATTTTTTCAATATACCAGGCTGTGTGACGTGAATATTGCCAGCATTTATTATC
The DNA here is from genome assembly GCA_949125395.1 of Diaphora mendica. Lineage (NCBI taxonomy): Eukaryota > Metazoa > Arthropoda > Insecta > Lepidoptera > Erebidae > Diaphora > Diaphora mendica. Next base: position 18,110,797 of record OX421313.1, on the reverse strand, counting down.
TGAAGCGTCCATCGTCCTTCAGCACTTTCTCCCCAGAAATGAACACTTAAAAACGGCCAATCATCGAAATTGGAACTAGTAGAATCATGTGTTCGTTCAAATAAAAGAGTAGAAGTTGTTCCCATTGGCGACGTAAGCAATATGCGTAAATTTCCTCGGGGGAAAAAGCTCAGTGAAATTTTACATTGAACGTGTTCCAAAAATCTGACCTCGTTCATCGTTCCGCTGCACCCATTCACATCCATGTGCACTGATATCGTATAACCAAAGGATGTTTCAATAGACTTGTCCTCATTTATTTCTTGTGACTTACAAATGTGCTGTGGTGGTACGTTTGTCCATTGTTCCGCTAATGTTACCATCTGAGCGGCGTCCATTAGTCCATAGCCAAACTTATGACTCACTTTTCTTTTTACTCCATTTACGATCCAACCATCTTCTTTGTCGAGTGGTTGTGACCGCGATGTCATTACGATAAGGTGTTGCATATCTCTCCACGTTAATAATGGATTTGCTTCTAACGCTAATGCACATATCCCTGCAGCTAATGGTGCAGACGCTGAAGTACCTGTGTGGTCAACCGTACAGATATGATCAGGCCTTAATTGAACATCCATATCCACCGTAGCTACGCTTTTGTCTCTGCCCGGCGTCCCTGAACTAAATGTCGAAGCTATAGTAGACGAGCATTCTTCTAAATACCAAGGCTTAAAACCTGCCTGTGTGGCACTAGAAATAGAAATAGTAAATATACTATTTGCATAGCCATCGCAATTACATGAATCTGTATGTCTCCCTCCATTTCCCGATGCCCATATAAAAATAGAACCTTTACCCCCTCTTCCGTTCGTCACACCATTTATGAAGGCCCTGAAAATAAAACAAACTTTAATAATCTGGTATATAATAGTATTCATTTGCGTAATTAGTATATAATTATAAAATACCTTCTTGCTAAAGGACCGGGGCCGTCAACTGTTTTTCCATCATCCTCGGGCCCCCATGAAGCACTATAGATATCTATGTGATGTGTATTAAACCCAAGAGCCTGAGCTTCCACTGCGTCATTAACAAGACCGTCGAGCATTCGAACTCCTCCAATACTCGCATTGTAAGCTATGCCCACGCCGCAGAACTTATTGTAGGCAACCGCAGCCACCTCGCCCGCACACCGGGTGCCATGTTTATTGTCGCCATTGTCCTGCGGTGTCGGGTCCGTGTCGTTCCCGTTTATATCAGTCGATGCTGCAGGATCCTACAATATTGGTTTTCTGATCAATACATTTCACTTACGTAACACACTGTCTCTAAGGAGAAATTATTCCAAATTGAACTTTCATTTGACAGTTAACCATTTAATAGTATGGATAAAATGAAAAATATTTACATAATTTTGTATTAAATCAGGATGATTTGGTTGGATTCCATCATCTAAGATAGTGACGACTACTCCTTTTCCTGTATATCCTTTTCTCCACGCATAACCAACATTCATGTCTAGACCATCTGCAGCGCCTCCGTTCTGAAAGAATACTACACTTATAATCTAAAAATAGTAAGTAAGAAATAAAGTAGAGTGGACTGGCACCAGGCTCCGCGTGTTGAATACGTAATGCAAGCTTTAGTCGCGTGCGTGTAATAGATACTTGAACGCTACGAAGGCGCTTTCTACCTTAAAAATGTAATGTAATATTGGATTATAATTTACTAAGTATTGGAAACACAAAACTGTGTAGCGGAGTAAAACACAATTTATGTATTGCTAAGATCGTAAAAACTTAAATTAACTCAATCTAGGGCAATGGTATAACAACAATCTAATGCTGTACTATTAGGTCTTTACCTATGAAATTGCCGTTTTGTATGCAATAAGTGAAAGTACTTATTTTTCAAACTTTTTTATTTCTGTTATTCGAAGTAATCACCCATGCAATCGACGCATCTTTGCCAACGCATTGGCAGTTTATTGATGCCTTTCTTGTAAAAATCAGCTGGACGGGAGGCAACAAACTCTTCAATATCATTTTGTACTGCCTCTCGGGAATTGAATTTTTTACTCACTAAAAAGTTGTCTAAATTTTGGAAAAAGTAATAGTCGGTAGGTGCAAGGTCTGGTGAGTATGGCGGATGAGGGAGAGCTTCCAACCTCAGCTCTTGTAGCTTGGAGACTGTCTGTTGCGCAGTTTGGGGTCGCGCGTTGTCGTGAAGCAGCTGCAAGAGCTGGGGTTGGAAGCTCTCCCTCATCCGCCATACTCAGCAGACCTTGCACCTACCGACTATTACTTTTTCCAAAAATTAGACAACTTTTTAGTGGGTAAAAAATTCAATTTCCGGGAGGCAGTACAAAATGCCTTTGAAGAGTTTGTTGCCTCCCATCCAGCTGATTTTTACAAGAAGGGCATCAATAAACTGCCAATGCGTTGGCAAAGATGCGTCGATTGCATGGGTGATAACTTCGAATAACAGAAATAAAAAAGTTTGAAAAAATAAGTACTTTCACTTATTGCATACAAAACGGCAATTTCATAGGTAAAGACCTATTATATAAGCTGTCTACTGTTATAAAATTAACTTTGAATTTTATGTTTAGTGATCTAGAATATTGTATTCGCAGGTTTGAAAAGGAAATAATATTACCGCATTATTATTTTAGAATCCTCGTTGGTCTCGCGGTTGGCGTGTGCGACTGCTGATTTGAGGTCTCGGATTCGAATCCCGGGTCGGACCAAATGTTTATATGATGTACAAATATTTGTTTCGAACTTTGGGTGTTTTCTATGTATAATATATGTATGTTTTTACAAATATATATATATGTATTTGTAACAACGCGTATTGATTTTGCGTATGTAATATGTACGTATACATGTATATATATGTGTATATCACAAGCTCTACTTAGCTTGGGACTAGATGGCGTTGTGTGTTAGATGTCCAAAATATATATATATAGGAACATTAGAGGCATATAAACTACGTATATTTGTCATTTAAAGTCGTCGTAGTAATGGTAATTAGTGTGCAAATCTACTATAAGTTAAGTTTGACTAACTTTTGGAGAATTTCACCACTAGATGAAAACAAATACCTTAATGGCTTTTATAAGTACCAATTATGTTTAATAAAATACCTTTCATATAAATATAATACAGAATACACTAGTGTTTCACGAAGAAAGCCACTTAAATATATTTTATCTGTCCCAATTCATTCTCACCTTTGTTTTATATAAGAGCAAACACTTTAGACATATTATAATGGCTGAATTTGTAATACAATACACATGAAGGCTACGAGTTATACACACGTTATATATTTTATATTCTTGGAACAGAAAACTACTGAATTAGTAATTCACCTACTATTCTTCGCGTGGGATAAATTTTAGTACAAATGAGACCGGCTGCCTTTGTTCAGTGAAAGTTCGCCGAAAACATTCGTTGTTTTAAATTATTTCACATTTACATCTGCTAGTGAAATGTTCTGAATATTTTGATACTCATTCTGAATTTAAAGCGCTTAATTTTTGTTCGTTATATTATTAACACAATTCTCATAAAATAATATTGAAATTATTTTGAGTCTTATTAAAATTCAAAGAGGGTGTTTCCTTTTTTAATATGTATTAAAAACGTGTTGGCTTAAAATGAAAGTAGAGTATTTTTCCATTACAGTTTTTATACAATGCGATATTTTGGTTTTTAACGTACCTTTAAATTGTTATGAGGCAGTGACCGTCATAAAAAGGCAATGGCGCGTACTTTATTAGGAACAACGTCACGTAAAATCTTTGTTTTTTTTTTATTGAGCGTGTTCATGTTTATTTTCGTAACAGTATTTAGAGAAAATGATAAACATATATCTATTTGAATTTGTCTGTTATTATGGGTTTTTGTATATCAATGGTTATTATATTCTGATTTGGGGCTCGTGGCTAAGTGGTAACCGAGTAGGTTAGCGTATTGCAAAGTTAAACAATCAAGATAAACAAAAACAGATGGATGAATATTATTAACACATTGAGACTCTTTCGTACCTTGGAGAGCACGTTGAGCCGTTGGTCCCGTTTGCCATACAATTCCGATAACAGTCGGTATCTTTAGAACTTTTTAATCGCCTTGTACTTGGATTGTGAAGGTCTGATGGTAGTCACTCCACGTAACAAATTGAACTTCAAGCGTGTCGTAGTTCACTGACAGATAATCCCAACCTAGTTTGGGAAAAATAATGTGGACGTGGTATGTGAACAAAAAAAGAACCGACTTCAAGGACTAGACCAAATTGTAACGTGACCCGGAAAGCGCCAGCTTTCAAATAAAAAAAAATCATCAAAATCGGTTCGCGCAGACGAAAGTTTTGAGGCAACTGTGGCAACTTCCACATACAGCGCAACAGAAATATACTACAGCGCCATCTACCGAAGTTACACTGAACTAGGGAGTAACGAAGGAAACTAAGAAACTACCAATCCTGAATCGCGCAGTGAAAAGTTCTCGCGCCGATTATCATATATACAACATCCCAACATATACCGTTGGCCAGTTGGCCCGCCAGGCATGATCACGATCATAATTTAGTTGATTTTGGTTTTAAAATGTATGTCGTAATTCAGGGAAGGTTTAGACGGTGAAAAATTAAAAATAACTTGAAAATCCAAATGTCACGTGTACAAAGTAGCGGGCACAGCTAGATATATTATAAAGTAATATCTATTATCACACCAACAAAGTCCTTGAGAAGTTCTAGAAAGTGGTCTATACTTTAAATATCCATCCATCTATTTTAATACTTATATATAATTTATACATCTAGCTATACTTACTTTATTTACACTTCAACATTAACTAATTTCTCAAAATTTCTCATTGGATTATCACTTTTGTTAAATAGCTCACTGCTATATAAAACTTTTTTGAAACATAGCGAATGATTTCGATTTAGCAAACTTTTTCTTTTGAACATTGTGACGGGCTTACCAGAACTTGTTAAAGGAAAAAGTTCAGCAAGTAACAAAAGAAAAATGTGTAATATCTTCTGCTTTGAAGAATATGTACTTATCACATATTTTTACACTGGTTTTATCCTAATTTAGTTAGTCCTTAGATTAGTTATATGTCTTAGTGGATGATCAAATATGTGAAACCAGAGCAAAAGTGTCACACACATAACGTCATTATACTCGTACAATGACGTGATGTGAGTGTTAGGCAAAGCTTTTTGTTCTTTTGCTGCGCGATGCTCTATCCCAACATAAGTATAAATAATCTAAGTATTAATCACAAATATAAAAATTGTGTCTAGTTTGATGGGATATTGTTACTTAAAATACAATTTATATTTTTCTTACCAGATACCACTGTTCTTTGAACAGTGGGTCGGGGAAGGCGGGTGTGTTGGACTGTCGCATCACATGACGCGGCTTCCATTGATGGTCCCTTTTCGTACGACGCAGCTCTCGTTGCTGCATCACCCATCTCACCTGTCCAATTTATGTCTCTTTTAGATAGATGAAAGGAATGACTAGTAATGAAATCATTCATAGAATCTAAATGTAATATCTGACTTATTACATTCTCAACGATATGTTTGCTAATATAAATGTTTGGTGAAATGAAGTTTTTGTTTGTGTTGTATTTTTTTATATAATTGAAGTATGAGTATCAAGGCTGACTCATGTATCATATAAAACGATCTTATTACCTACTGAGTAACTTGGAAACAAGTGTATTAATGATTGGTTAATTTTTTTTCCTCTTTTTTTGCCCCGCTACACGGAAGCCACTGCACTGAAAACTCAATTCATAACAAAGAATCTTCACTGCCATTCAATATGGACCATCACTATACAAATGGACCTAACATAATATGAATGAATATTACACAGCTTAATAAATTGACCTTTAACATTTTAGGTGATTTTATATCTCTATCAAAACGAGGCAATTCTCAAAACGCAGTCCATTCATATTCCAAAGATTAACTAACTGGCCAATCCTTTGAGACAGAACCCAGCATCAACATACTACTGAATTAATTATATTGAGCAAACCACGAAGTCACGATATCCAATCCGATAAGTTTTAGAATTAACCTGATGAATAATTTTATGGAAGACCGTTGTCAATCAAACATCGATGTAGGTTATTTTGGTGAACAAGTTACAACTTGTAATTGTAAAGGAAGATATTATCATTAACGTATCTGTAAGTGAAAATGTAAAAATGCATTCTAATAAGCTCTCTGTTTTAATCGTGTTTGAACTTCTTCTTTGAGTGTTCTTGTAATTGCTTTTTGATATTATATAATATGTAAAAATCTGAACTTAGTCATAATCATAAATAACACGGTACAAAATCTTCTTTGTTATCTGAGTTATACATCAATATCTTAAAGTATCCTAAATGTGAACGTCCCTATATCTTGAACCTTTCCTAAATTATTTGTTGAAAAATTATTTAAACTATAACGTACCGTAAGTTAAATATTTATGCTAAAGTATCAAATTTCCTCAATAAATATAACGATTGAAAATCATATTTTCATCACAAATCATACGTAATTCTGGGCAGTAAATTGGCGTTATTAATTTGACTAGCTTATGAGTTGATTCGTTTTAGTAATACATATTTCAATTATAATCTCATACAATCGTGAACAATAATACTCGTAATGATAACACTCACATATATATTAATTGATGTGTATTTTGATTGGCTTTTAAATTAATTTACTACGAATGAAAATTATCTAGTTTAATGTACAATTGTAAACCTTAATATGTAGATGGAGAATAGAATATATTTTTTCTAATGTATTCTAGGTTTGTAATGTCCGAAGGATTATGATATGACAACATAGTATTGTAGACCGTTTAGTCGAAATCCTTCATGTTCCGACCAATGCAAGTATTATCAGGCAACGTAATTGGGTAGTTGACAGTATAGTAAATAAATACCGATGTATTAAATTTTAAATTAAAACGAATATTACAAAACAACTTGGAAAATATAATCATTACAGGTTTTCATTTCTATTACAAATTTTAATCTAATAAACATTGAAATATATTGCTCAATTGAGTAGTCTAAAACAGTGACGTCACAATGTGGTTTTTAGTATGATAGATGATAAAAAGTAACTGATTATATTAAGGTGTCAACTACCCAATTTTCAGGTATTCCCATCAATAAAATCTTTTAGACTGTCTACTTCTAAAAAGTACTGTATCTCAGAGTATTGCCACTAAATATTTTAAATATTTCCGCAGGTTTAAACGTGCAAGAAACAATTTGGTTAGGACAACTTTTTTTAATAACTTACCAGTAATGAATTATAGCCCTGGATTTTACTTTTATAAGAAGCTCCATTGTTAATTAACTTTTTAATTAAATGTTAGGTCTACGATAAAGTATATTTGCCCTACATAATTCGTGTAAATATAATAAAACTTTATTCGATTTTAATCTCGTTTTATCTCCATCATTTTTAATTAAAGACTATATATTGGTGATCTTTATTAAATGGTAGCTATGGCAACACTTAATGTGCCTACATTTGTTTTTAGTTTAATTATTAACACCTTTTTTTTTTCTATTTTATAATAAGATTTGGTTCAACAATTTTAATACTACAAAGTTGAAATTTTATAGTCGAGGAATATTTTACATAGAAACAAGAAAAGTGACTACTACTACAATCGTAGTTACTATATTTCTTAGTATTTTATACTTCTTACTTATACGGTAAACCACTAAGCATATGAATCCATCAAGACTGAAATATAAGACGAACTCCGTCTGGTGACCGCAAAAAGTAGCATGAAACCAAGAAAAGGAGGTTTTTAGTCACATGTTTTATTACAAGCTTTTTATTAACTTGCAATGTAGTTATGCTTGTATGTTCGGGTGGAATCTTGCAACTTAATTTTATAGCTGATATCTTCATCCGATTTTATTGAAATTTTGCAAGCATAATGTAAACAGCGTGACAATGCAATATTATGATGACATGGAGCTGATCTGATGCTGGAGCTGAAAGGCCCATCTTCCAGCTCCAGCATCAGATTAGCTACATAGGAACTCTGTAAAGAAACGTATTTTTAATTTAATTTATTTTTAGACTTTCAATTATATTAAATGCTATGAAATATATTTAGCTTTAATTCCGCGAGACATTTTTTTTTTTTTTTTTTATTTCAGGCGTTACTTTGCGGAAATCCATGACATTAAATGCTATGAAATATATTTAGCTTTAATTCCGCGAGACAAATATCCAGGTCTGAAAGCAGGGCACAAATCCCACCGTCATGCATACTCACATGTTTTTTTTTTTTTTTTTTTTAATTTCAGGCGTTACTTTGCGGAAATCCATGACATTAAATGCTAGGAAATATATACAGGTCTGAAAGCAGGGCACAAATCCCACCGTCATGCATACTCACATATGTATTTCATAGCATTTAATGTCATGGATTTCCTCAAAGTAACGCCTGATTCCATAACTTACTTTCAATTATATTTGCAACTTGCTTTAGTTTCCTCTAGAAACAACCATGTCGGGGTTGTCACCATCGGGGGTTCAACGATAAGTATAATTTCAATCTCTTAAATAAATTATTACCTGTTTATGTTTTGATCGGTTCATAGTTTTATACCCCAAATTTATATCTCTTTTACCATATCTTTATAGAGTCTACAGTTAACTAACTACTATCCATATCAATATTATTAATTTAAAATTAACTCTGTCTGCCTCTCGGTCTGTTTGTCTGTCTGTTATGCTTTTACGGCTAAACCGCTGAATCGATTTGAATGAATTTCGGTTTGGAGATAGATTGTACCTTGGAGAAGGACAGGACATTTTTGGCACGATAATAACTGACATAAACTGAGCAATCGCATCACACTAATATATTAAGGCGAAAGTTGGTGAATGTGTATGTTTGTTACTTCTTCACGCAGAAACTACTGGACGGATTTGGATGAAAGTTCACAGTAATATACCTTATACACCAGAATAACACATAGGCTACTATTTGCCGCAATAACCGACATACACGCGGGCGGAGCCGCGGGCAACAGCTAATTATTAATAAATTAAGTCAGGATGGTGTTCCATAAGTATAATATTATTATGTATCATGATTCACATATTTTTGTGGCACGTGAGTTATTAGCGCGAGGAGCACAGAAGTAAAGTAACCGAAAATTAAATAAAAATAACACAATCACAATCAAATTTTAACAAAAAAAATCCGACTTCAATCTGGACCAAATTGAAATGGGACCACACGGAAAGCACCAGTTTTCAAATAAAAAAACGAATCATCAAATCTTTCAAATAAAAAAAGAATCGGTTCACCCAGTCGAAAGTTATGAGGTACATAAAAAAAACAGTCGAATTAATAACCACCTCCTTTTTTGAAGTCGGTTAACAAAATCAATCAAAATTTAAGCTCAATGGGTTCAGAGCTTTTGCATTTTTAAAGCATGCACAAATCAACTTACTTACTTTCGAATTTTTTATATTAATAAGAATAATACTAATATAAAAAAAATCGAAAGTAGCTCTGTATGTTCGTCTGTATGTTACATTTTCACGACTAGACCACGTCTTTCATTTCAATGAAATTTGCCATGAAGATGCTTTGATTCCTGAGGAAGGACGTATGCTACGACTTAAAGCGATAGCCAATACGCGGGCGGAGCCACGGGCAATAGCTAATTTCTTAATAAAATCTACTGTTTAAAAATTAGGTCTCCTACTCTTCTATAAACAATGTATTATAAAGTTTAAGTATTCTAAATCTGTCATGTTTCCATGCGTCGTAGGTAAAAAAGAAGGTACAAAGAATTTTCACGTCTTCACTTTACGTATTCAGATTAGTAAGTAGGCACGTTCAAAAAAGGTTTTTATTCAAGTGGTTTCGTAAAAAAATTGACACTGGCCACTCAGGATTGACCGCAGGCAGGACTGGCGTGGGAGTAGCTTTTTAAAAGCATTCTCTGTAAAATGAATACCTCGACATATTTTTCATTTTAATAATTTAAAAGTTTGGCAGTAAGATGATTTTCTTTCAGCCTTTTTGACGTCGGCTTACCATTAGCTGTAAACATCGCGAGAAACAATTTACTTGAAAGTTTGATAAAATATTTTAATGTATTCTGACGTCTTTTTCTTTAGATAGCTATTTGTTTTGTGTAATTGCTTGGCAAATAGATTAGCAAATCAAAATTAAGTAATAGTTTTAGACTTGAATATTACGGTATTACAAGGTATTACAAGGTATTACTATGTATACTAGTGATATATAGGTCGAAATTCGACTATAATTCTTTTAATTTTTTAGGCACAACTTTTTAGGGTTTCTTTTGTCTAAGGCTATAACACCTCTTTGATTAAAAATTTCATCATGGCGCCTTTTGACGTTCAGTATGACAGTATAGACAAAAATAATCGTCTTTTTACCCGACTGCGAAAGAAGGAGGGTTATGTTTTTCGAGTGTATGTATCTGTGTATGTATATTTCTTTGGCACGCCCTAGAGCCTAAACGGCTTGTCGTATTTTGATGTGAGTGGTGTCAATAGAATCGTCTTGGTCGCGAGAGTGACACTGAGTACATCAAAATTAAAAAAAAACAAAATTAAGGATTTCTGGTGCCAAAACTATTCCCAAAAAAGAATTGTTTTCAAAATACTTCAATTTAATTCAATCTACATTTATTGTGGATCATAGGGACGTACATAATATAGATATTTCGTATGTATACATTGCGATCAGCCATGTCCCGCCCAATGGGCATATAATAATTTCATTTATATTATATTACTAGTTATATTCCAATTAGATTAGTATCGAATGTCATCATTTTATCAAATCTTTACACAAGACACCAGCAAATTATAATAAGTCAATGGATGAGTGCATGCACAACCAACTCAAACTTGAAAACATAAAAAAAATGAATATATTTTATATTAGTACTGAACACATTATGATTTATGTATATTATATTGTGGCAGTGACTTGTCTGTTAAGTAGTTCATTATGGAATACGAGTACTAGCACTTGTTTACTAATAGTTCATGGAGTGTCCTTTGAAACACATCAAGTGTGGTATCAAAATAAAGATTTTTTAACGGTGATTATGAATATTTATATAACTTATGTTTTATTTCAAAAAACTGAATTTAATAAAAATGGCAGATATTGACGCAGTCGGTTTTTTTTATAATTTTACTTGTTAGTTTGACTTTGACATACATAAATTTATGTATATGCATATTTGTGTATGTATGTCATACGCATGGTAGTGTGTGGAATGTTATTTTTATTAATGTGATGTATTATAAGCATCGAAATATAATTCATGTAAAATGTTGCCAAGGCTTACTCTGTGAAAAAGATATCAGATCTCATGTAGAGCCAAGCTTCTGAATCAACACGCCCTAACTCTATCAACCCTAATTTTAAAAACTCTACATCTCACAAATTTGCACAAAGTTATAAAAATATAGTGATTTTCATTTTTTTGAAATTATAAAAATGAAGATCTAGTGACTTTTATAACCTTAGGTTAGTCTGTATATTTTTTGTGTGCATTTTTACGTAGTCGATTTTAATATAGCAAACACTTACCTGTGGGTCATTTTTCAGTCTATTGAAATGGTCGATACTGGCATTAGGTGATCTCTTACTGATGTGTGGATGTGATAATAGAAAGTAATTCTTCAGGTTCCCAATCTGCAAAGAAACAAAAAATACTACTTATAATTTTACACCTATACTTATAATAAAAATGTAACAGGTCCAATACTGTACATAAAAGATATTTTGAAATTTTTGTTTGGAGGGATCTCTATAATCAATACTGTAGCAAAAACTGTATTTTTTTCATTTTTGTCTGTCTTTATGTCTGTCTGTATCTTGGCCGCGCATCAAACTGAAAGTACTGAATGAATTCAAATAAAACTTAGCTTGATTAGAGTTCATACTACGAGGCAGGACATGGGATACTTTTTATCCCGAAATTCAGCACGGTTTCTTGGAGAGAGGGGATGAAAGTCAAAATATGTACTTAGTTGTAATTCAATAACACATAGTCCGATTACTTTCATTCTTTTTTTGTTAGAAAGAAAAAAATAAAAGAAAACAGGAAAAGTGTTTTTTTGTCCGCGACTGTACACTGTCTGTGGGAAGCTGAGACAGATTTGTAAATATGGCGGTACGAAGTTCACCGGGTCAGCTAGTAATAAAATATGAGAGAAAGGAAATCATCAGTTCTAAATTTTGTGCAAAAATCATAATACTTACTCATATTAAAATAAAAGTTTTTTTTTTTTTTTTCGGACATATATCTAACATACAACGCCATCTAGTCCTAAGCTAAGCAGAGCTTGTGTTATGGGTACTAGACAACTGATACAAATACATATATACTTTTTTTTTGTAAATACATACATATTATACATAGAAAACACCCAAACTCTGAAACAAATATTTGTAGATCATACAAACATTTGGTCCGACCCGGGAATCGAACCCGAGACCTCATGATCAGCAGTCGCACACGCCAACCGCGAGACCAACGAGGCAGTTAAAGATTTTATGAGATCACGAGTATAAACTCGTGATCTCAATCATGATAGAGCAATCTCATCATGAAGTCAATCGAAACGTTAAGGTCTCTGATTAAACCTTTAAAATAGTATTCAAGCGTGGGTAACGAATTTACCACCTTTGAATTTCAGTCAGGGACAGACCTGAGTGTGGTCAAGCCAATTATAAACGAACATAGTACCCAAAACTGTTACTAAAAGCTCTATCCTAGCAACGAAATATTCGAACCTTAGTGAGGTATCAAAATCTGCGAGTCGAATTAAAATAGGTATATACTTTCTGTGCGTTTCCTACACAGCTCAGCGTTTTAATCTGAAGGTTGAAGCGACCACGCCTCGGTTCAAAGCAGCGCTGACACAGCCTCCGTTGAATAAAACAGCAATTCACTGAACCAATCGTTGTAGTTTAATATCTGAATTACATATAATACTGATTACATGAGTTCTGAAAATTATACCTCGGCGTGGTGAAAATATGCGACCGTTCGCTCTGACAAAAAGTTATTGATGCGCCATATTGCCATAGATAATCTAGAAACAATATCCTCTTTACACTATGACAATAGATTTGGTAAAAAATAGTACTGAGAACTACCAATAGATGGCGTCAGTTGTCACAAATGAGGCCAATAGCTGCTATTGACTGAATATAAAATAAACAGAAATTTAAAAACATGTTACTTGTACTTTAACAGTTTCAGGCCTATGTTTGAAACATATGCTTTGATAAAAATATGATAAAAATAAAAGGCTTAATCTTAATATATATAAATCTCGTGTCACAATGTTTGTTCTCAATGGGGAGTCCATTAACCGATTATAATAAAATTTGCACACCATGTGCAGTTCGATCCAAATTGAGAGATAGGATAGTTTAAATCTCAAATTATAGTCGCAATTTTAATTTATTGCTAATTATTGTATATAAATATGGCGGTACGAAGTTCGCCGGGTCAGCTAGTTTACTATATAATTGTTACCAAAAGATGGCTTGAAACAAAAAGCCTATAGTATTAAGTCCACCATACGTCGTGCACTTACATGAAATGAAATGATGAAATGAAATGATATTTGATGTAATGAAATGATATTTATTTGTAAGTAAATCTTTTCAGATATTTTTACACGTCGGACTTTACGGCTAGAAGAGACCGGCATTTTATACGACTCACTCTGGGAAGAAATTCCGAAACAACCCACAGAGATGTCCTTTTTTTAGTCCGAGAACATTGATTACAAACCAAAAAAAAATATTTGTGCGAGTACAGTATAGGATCTGGGTTGGCCTTTTGAAGAAAGGACCATAGTTTTGAGTCGGCCTGTCCATATTGACGGCATACGAGCCCAAGCCATCGTGTTACGACCCCAAGCGCGACACTACCGTTAGCAGGATATTTGGGTAGGCCGGGGAAACACCAGAGACATACTAAATATGAACTTATATTACAAGCCTAGACTATACTTACATTTACATACACAAAAGGAATTCACTTGGTATAAAAACAACATACAATAATAAATATATATATATACAGGAAATATTAAAATAAAATAAAACATAATGAACAACGTAATGGCACTATACGCCGAAACTATACGGCTACACGCAAAGTTTTGTAATATTCTTACTTAAAATAAGCGTACACACACAATTGAGGCTATAAAGCGGATTTAATGGCACACGCAGCCGATAGATTCGAGTGTTGTAAACGGTCATTGTACTGCCGTCTAGGCACCAGTAATGTATGCTAAAATACTTATAAATATTCCTTAATAATGCTTCTTTGTATAATCTAGTTGAACGTTTGATTTCTTATTATTTTGTTAATAGCGTTTCGAGATGAGATTCGTGATTAATTTGACGCAGAGATAAAAGTAGATTAAAAACGAAATTTATTGAAATTAGTCACTTAAAATACAATAAATAAATAAATAAATATTTCGGACATCTAACACACAACGCCATCTAGTCCCAAGCTAAGCGGAGCTTGTGTTATGGGTACTAGACAACTGATACAAATACATATTTACTTTTTTTTTGTAAATACATACATATCATACATTGAAACATTTGCACATCATAAAAACATTTGGTCCCACCCGGGAATCGAACCCGAGACCTCAAGCACAGCAGTCGCATACGCTACCACTGCGCTACCGAGGCAGTTTAGTTCTTAATTAACATTAATTTTCATGGATACTAAGTTTACAGGATTTATATTTTTTTCACATCATCATCACATCAACAGCCTTTAGCAGCCCACTTCTGGACATAGACCTCTCCTTAGAAAGGTGGTATTGGCCTACTATACTAGGCTAGACAGACTAGGGTTGGTACAGGGTTTGTTTCAAGTCGGCCTGCCGATTCGGTCGCGGCCTATAGGCCCATCGTGTTGCTGGACGAGGCGGGTAAACTTTTTGAGAGGATACTCTCTGCCCGCATCGTCCGGCACCTCAGCGAGGTGGGGCCCGACCTATCGGACGCCCAATTCGGGTTCCGAGGGGGGCGTTCGACGGTCGATGCCGTGATGCGCTTTAGGGTCGTGACCGAAGAGGCGGTAAGCTGTGGCGGCGTGGTGTTGGCGGTGTCCTTGGACATCGCCAACGCCTTCAATAGTCTGCCATTTAGCTGCATCAGGGAAGCACTCCACTACCACGGGGTGCCAGAGTACCTGAGGCGGCTAGTGGTAGACTATTTAGAGGAGCGTACCGTCGCGTACGAGGACCGAGAGGGCGTCTTGAGACGGCGACCCATGTCGTGCGGCGTTCCGCAGGGGTCTGTCCTTGGACCACTCCTGTGGAACGTGGGGTACGACTGGGTCCTGCGAGGTCGTCTCCCCCCCGGGCTGGGCGTAATTTGTTACGCCGATGACACGTTGGTCACAGCCCGGGGGGCGAACTTCCAAGAGGCGGCGTGCCTGGCCACCAGGGGAGTTTCTCTAGTGGTCGGGCGCATCGAGGCGCTGGGCTTACGGGTGGCCCTGGACAAGACGGAGGCCATATTGTTCCATGGGCCCCGTCGTGGTCCACCCGCCGGCGCCTCCATAGAGGTCAACTCGGTCCTCGTACCGGTTCGGGCCCAGATGAGGTATCTGGGCCTGATACTCGACGGTAGGTGGCTCTTCGACGAGCACTTCCGACAGCTTGGTCCGAAGCTGGTCGGCGCTGCCTCCGCCCTTGGGCGACTTTTGCCCAACTTGGGTGGAGCCAGCGTCGCAACGCGACTCCTGTACACGGGGGTTGTCCGGTCGATGGCGCTGTATGGTGCACCGGTGTGGGTGGCGGCTCTGACTGCCCTAAATAAGGCCCGCCTCTGGCGGCCTCAGAGGGTATTGGCAGTCAGAGCCATACGCGGATACCGCACGGTGTCGACCGAGGCGGCATGCGCCCTGGCCGGAACACCCCCGTGGGATTTGGAGGCGGAAGTGCTCGCCGAAGTTTATCGACGCGTGGCTGAATATCGGGCGGAGTATGGCTACCGCCCTCCGCCCGAAGAGGTACGCGAGTGGCGTGAAGCCGCCCGTCGAGCCACTATGGCTAGATGGTCGTTCCGGCTGGAGACTCCACGCGCTGGCTTTGCCGCCGTGGAGGCCCTCCAGCCGGTCATCCTCGAGTGGGCAGGGCGGCAGCACGGGACCCTTTCCTTCCGACTCCGACATCCGCATCGACACCGTTCGAGTCCGACACACCGCCCCGCCGCAAGCCCCGGTGGGGTGACGGTCCGAGAGGATTTCCACACGTAAAAAAAAAAAAAGGGTTTGTTTCAAGTCCGGATGTGTTATTAAAAGCAGCTCCCGGATCCCTCCCTTCTCAGGCGCAGAATGGCACACCGTGTCGGTCCGATTCCGATACATCACCCCGCCGCAAACCCCGATGGGTTGACGGCCCGTGGGGGTTTGCACACGTTAAAAAAAAGGGTTTTTTTCAAGTTTTCCTTCTCTTTGCAGTGATGTTGTCCTGAGTTTGCTCCTTTAATCGCCTCTTACGACACCCATGGGATGAATAGGTATGGTGACACTCCGAATTGTTAATCCTCAACTCCATCCTCAAGCACTTAATCGAGTAATCATACGCCAATGATATTTTTGCAGACATTCGGTTATTCTTCCCCACTTTCACTCCCATAACTTTTAAACGACTCAACCGATTTTCATGAAACATGTCTAAGAACACTTGCACGTAACTCACCTTTCATACAAAAAAAAAACTAAATTGAAATGGCTTCATCCGTTCGCGAGCTACGGTGCCACAGACAGACAGACAGACAGACAGACAAACAGACAGACAGACACGTCAAACTTATAACACCCCTCTTTTTCCGTTGGGGGTTAAAAATATAAATGTCTCATGGTTCAGTAGGTATTTGATTACCTAGGTAATAATGAATAACAAAGGATGGTGAAAGAACAAAAACAATCTAATATTTTAGATTTTATGCAGTCGAATGAAAACAAATAATATTGTGAGCGATAAGACCGCCAATTGTTACATACATCTTTGTTCATCATCTTTTGTTATGTTTTTTTTTTCATTTTATGTACACAATAAAGAAAACAAAAAAAAAACATTTTTGTGTGGCCTTATGTCAATATTTAGAAATATAGTATAAAGTATAAAGTCAGACTCAACTGAAATCGAATACACCGAAGACTATATTTATTTTGGACACTAACTATCCTTCAAGTCATGCAATGATAAAGAGGTGGAGCGAAGAATCAAAATAACCTGGAACAAGTATTGGGCAATGAAGCAGGTATTCAAGAGTAATCTACCATTTACATTGAAATCTAAAGCTATGCAGACATGTTTAGTATCCTGTCTCACTTGCGCCTCCCAAACATGGCCTTTGTCAACAAAACAGACTCATAAGGTCAAAGTGTGCCAAAATAGCATGGAAAGAAGTCTCCTGGGCCTTAAGCTAAGCGATAAAGTAAGAAATGAAGACATCAGGAAAATTAAAAAAAGGAAAAAAACGGTCCAGAATTATCACTAATTGGTACCCTTTTCACAAAAAAAGACGGAAAGGAAGACCATTCAAAAGATGGAGTGATGACATAATTGACAAGGTGGGAAATACCTGGAGCAGACTGGCAAGAGACAGAGCGAAATGGAAGGAATTAGAGGAGGTTTTTGCCGCCAGAGCGGTCCTTACAACAAAACGCGTTAACGCAGTTAATGACATATACTAACAAACTAGAATAAGTATAATACTAACGCTACAAATAATGTTTAGAATTAATGTAAACTGTGTGTAAGGAATAAATAAAGCTTTATTATTATTATGTCAATATTTGAAGATTAGATGGTATTAGGACAAATAAAGCTTAAGTGGAAAAGAGAAAGCAAGTGTTAAGTGTTATCGTTATTATCATGGCTTTCACACAAATGACATCGTACAAGAAAAGCTTTCCTTTCTGCCGTCATGACAACTCAGTGAACGTTGGTAATAATTTAAACGTATTATTCTGATTGCAATTTCGAGAGAACCAGTTACTTAGTATGTTCGAAACCTCTCGGGAGTTTGTACATTAAGCAACCATCTCTGTATAATTCACTAGGGATATGAAAATTTTATGAAAGATTTTTAAATTTCAAGCATTGAACTAATTTTGAATTCTGTGCCTACTCGTATTAGAGAAAGGGATATATTTTATTCCATGAATGTGATTATCACGAACACACAACGAAGATTATAAAAATGAACTATAAGTTGCTATCGTACTAATTAAATAATTCAAAGTTATGTAGAGAAAAAAAGTTCATAAAGCGACCTCTGTCTTCTTGAGTGATATTTGCAGTATTTATCATTGTCAGTATATAAGTCGTTAGAGCTAAAATATCCTCCGAATACTCAAATATTAAAAAAGAAGTTAAATCAAAGTAGTCTTCTATTTACCTTTCCTCTTTGTCTCACAGATGACCAGTTATAAAAATACCACACAAAATTTTATTCAATGTTATGAAGACCCGAATTAGGCTAAAAAGATCAGGAAAGCTATGCTTACGAAAATTATATTGATCATGATAAACAGTAGGAAATACAAATAGATATTTATTTAAAAACTACCCGTCTATAGACTTGCCTATGGAAAAAACTCTCACTGTTGCTTTTGCATGGTCTTATAATTTAGTCGTACCTATGTTAATAAAAAAATACAAAAGTAGAATAAAGAACTTTCTGCAGATGAAAATATCAGTCTAAATATCTACCGTATAATACTTTCTACCACTAATGAAAGCAAAAAATACAAAGCTCATTATCGTTAACAAAAAAGTAACAGTCACGTCTCCCATTGGAATTTCAGAGTGGTACTTTATGCTAAACAGTCTAGATTCAATCTAACTAATGACTCCTAATTGCTAGTAATCTAAACGACTTCATCATGAATTCTGGGGACAAAGAAGTACAGTCATTGAAACGTGGAAAGCTTATAGCTAACGTCATAACCTCAGTTAGCGATAGCAACTTTTTCGAGATACTGTGACCAAAACAGCCTCATTTTTATATCTTGTTCTATTAGTTTGAAGTCTGAAGAATACCTGGCCTAGTGTTTCTATAGATCCATCTACTTCATCATCGCGTCATCTCTTCTCGTCTAATCTGAAAGCTAATGTTGCCACCCTACTAGATATATAAATGGTAGCAACACAGCATTAAAAATCTATACAAGTAAATAAAATTGAAGTGTCTGTTTGTAACATTAAAATAACCGTACATATACCAAAATAACATCTTTTAAAATTTTTGTCTGTCTGTTTGTTCCGACTAATCTCTGGAACGGCTGGACCGATTTAGACACTGATAGGTAGCTGATGATATATGGAGGAACTAAAGCTACTTTTTTTCAACTAGCTTCGCCCCGCGGAGGTACCCGCGGTATGACAATAACCGCACGGTATGACAACGCAGGTAACACCGCGGGGTTCAGCTAGTAAAAAATATGAAAGACCAAATCTTCGCATATTATTCAGGTAACATTGTCTTTAAACCTTAATAGATTAAAATTCGGTCACGAAATTCTAATAGGCTTGAAAGTAAAAGCATTCTAGTAGCACCTATGAGACTTCTTTAACATACATGTTGGGTACTTACATAAATTTTATTGTTAGACTACTAATATAGAATAAAATAAAATAAATAAATAAATATTTCGGACTTCTAACACACAACGCCATCTAGTCCCAAGCTAAGCAGAGCTTGTGTTATGGGTACTAGACAACTGATACAAATACATATATACTTTTTTTTTGTAAATACATACATATTATACATAGAAAACAGAATAACTTGTAAAGACAATGTTACCTGAATAAAATGCGAAGATTTGGTCTTTCATATTTTTTACTAGCTGAACCCCGCGGTGTTACCTGCGTTGTCATACCGTGCGGTTATTGTCATACCGCGGGTACCTCCGCGGGGCGAAGCTAACACCTAACCTAACAATGAACTTTAAATTTAACATAGCAAACATGTATGTTAAAGAAGTCTCATAGGTCCTACTAGAATGCTTTTACCTTCAAGCCTATTAGAATTTCATGACTACATTTTAATCTATTATGGTTTCAAGATCATGTTTTCACGTAATTTGATTAAACCCTAGAGGATATGGGATAAAGGCTGTCGGTATTGTATCGTGTTACACAGATAATATTACCAACAGGCTTTATTTATTACGACGTAATAAAACATTGAATTTCTGTGACATTATATCGTATTTCATTCACTGTGTAAATTTTTTATAAATTGTTTTGAAATATGTATTTCATAATTCATTAAAATTTGTACACTTTATTATAAAAAGCAGTTTTTAAAAAGCTGGAAATTACATCTTGAATACTTTGGCTATTTAAAACATACTCCACAAAACCCTTTGAGTTTTTATTTTAATGGAAAATATAGATGAAAAGGGTTTTATATACGTCAGATTTTTTCAAAGTACGTCGGTACTTGCGTTGACTGTTATGACTCATATTAAAAGTAATGAATGAAAAAAGAGCATAAGATATTTTTGTTTTTTGATGAACAAGTCTTTTATGATTACCTTATTCTAAAAGAGGAAACCTTGAAACAAACTATATACCAACCCGTCTGACCACTGTAGTATAGTAAACCAAAACCACCTTACTAAGGAGAGACCTATGTCCACAAGTATGTCCAAAAAAATAGATACTACGTTTTTCTATTGCATAGCTTTTATCGCGGGCTTTGAGCGCAGCGACCGAATCAAGAAATTCCGTAACGAAAATAAAACCTAACACCCGAAGCTCGCACGGATCGAGACGAGCTGCTCCGAAATCGGACGAATACGTAAGCAGCTGTTTGTGAGAAAGTGTATAGGTGTATAGGTATCTATCATATCTTTATAATGCCACACTCACCGCATGTGTAATACATGTTCAAAGAAAAAAATTGCATAAATAAAAAATAAATATAAAATTATAATTGCATTAGTTTGCATTAGTATAGTTGCATTAATTGCGTAGTCCACGAGTGCCACACGTCTTTTTATTGTTTTTTTTTTGGGTTTGTTGTGTGGACTTCAAAAGTCAGGTTATTGGAAAAATGCGGTTTATTGAAAATGGTACAATATTATATTAGTTAAGAGCTTTGTATGAAACAAAGACGAGGCCTATGTCCAGCAGTGGACTGCGATAGACTGATAATGAAGAAATATCTCTTAATAAAGAGCTTAACTATTAAAACACGTAGAACATACATTATGTTTACATACCAACAAAGTCATGAAAACTTACAAATTTGAAAAAGAAAATAGAAACGCAAAATTTTACAAAATGGTTTAAGTTCGGTAATGAGAAGTTTAGATTGCAGACTGTAAATTAAGCTGGAGAATTTATGCTTCAACACGATAAACTCAAAATCTGGTAATCAGACTTTAAAAACAGTAAAGTGGTTTTAAATAATCTAATAAATCCACTTAGAAAGAATACTTAAGAGTGAAACTGTTTGGTGAATAATTAGTAGTGGTTAGTGAAAGTCAAATCGATCTGTATGTTTTTATTTGTTACGTGAATTAGTAAAGCAACAGGTTTAGGAAAGATAAAGCACTAGCCAGCTCATTTTATCTTAATAGTTGTTTAATAGACTAATAAATGAAGCTTACACGTATGCACC
Organism: Diaphora mendica; assembly: GCA_949125395.1. NCBI lineage: Eukaryota > Metazoa > Arthropoda > Insecta > Lepidoptera > Erebidae > Diaphora > Diaphora mendica. The sequence continues at coordinate 18,089,046 of OX421313.1, read as the reverse complement.
GCAATAAAACAGACGCAATGGGGTGTAGGAAGATTACTTTTTCAAGTTTTTAGTTGAAATGTTTTACTTGGTTTATTTGGAAAAGCTGTTGTTGAAGATCTTTTTAAAATTGACTTCACAAGTGGTGAGGAGCTTACTTAATTTAGTTTTACTTTTAAGAGATATAATTTTCGTTTATTTTGTAACCGATGTTATTAAATTCAGTCTTAAGAAAGTCAAACTCATATGACAAAAATCTAGTATTTTTAGGCACAGTAATCTATACAGACAACACGGATTTCTCTGTATCCTCATATAATTTCCCCCTAAATTGGACAGAATTACATTAAAAAAAATCTTAAATTATTGAATATGTAACAAGCTATGATCATATTTGATATTTCAAGGTGTGTTTATCCCTACAAAGGAATCAAGATGGTTGTGATATCCTATAAAAGTAACCTCACTTGTAATTAATGTTCTTAATTGCTATTCAAAATCAGTTCGTCCATCTTACCCGTTGATTATTCAGTTTCAAGAAACCCCAGTTTTAAAACGACCTACGATTAAAGTAAAGGTTGGAATAAGTCCCTGAAGAGCATGCATCGAAATAATGAAAGCGTCAAGATTCCAATTATCCAACGCTTTTGTTCATACCCACTTCCCAGCGCTATTGTCATCACGTTCTCGCATTCAATGAATATTTTTCATTCATTTGTGCCTTTAATTAATATCTATTTTAGAAGTTTTCAATAGAAACTGTACCCTTCCGTACCCTAGCTGTTCTCTTTTGTTGTTTAATTGATTTTAGGGTAAGAGTAAAATTATAAAGGGAATAGTATGAAGAAGGGATTCTATATAAATCAGGCGTTTACCAAAATGATCACACATTAATGTGATCTCTTTGTGTTTGTTTAGCGTGTCGTTAATTAAAAGACTAATGACATTCGAAAATCATTTAGTGATTTAAGGGCTTCAAATATTTTTTTATTTTTCTTTTTTTCTTTAAAAAGACAACTCCCGCACTAGGAATAAATCCTGTGTCGCGGGGGACTTTACAAACATACATGAAACGGACACAAAGAACACCCAGACTCAGAACAACAATTTTTGGATCACACAAAGTGTTGTCCTACGTGGGATTTGAACCCACGACACTGCGAAATAGGAAACGGCGTGGTGACCGTTAAATCACTAGGCCAAACGTGCAGTCAATTAAATTGAAATTAAATTCTTGATGAGAGAGTTTGGGTTAAATGCTACCCCATAGTTTTTTTTTATGGACTAGAGGGCAAACGAGCAGACGTAACACCTTATGGTAAGTGATAACCGCCGCCCATCGACATCCGGAACACCAGAGGCGTCACAAGTGCGTTGGGGGCCTTTGGGGGATGGGGAGGGGGATATGGAGAGGGGTTGGGGGTATGGGCCTCCGGTATCCTCATTCAGTGAGTGACACATAACGCAAGCGCTATTTTACACCGGTTTTCTGTGAGGCCGTGGCATCACTCCGGTAGAACCGGCCCATATATACCGAAGCTTGGCTTTCCCACAGTTATTACATAGTGTAAATTATATAGTGTAAAACTATACCTGCTATCTGATATCAGATCTATTGTGGACAAAAGTCGTGTATGTTAATATAAAGATTAGGACTTATTTACCCAAATAGTTCTGTTATCACTCATACTTTTCTCCACTTGAAGAACTTCTGCTCCTGTATCTAGAAAAGGCATGGATTTACCAATGCTTTTCAGATAATCAGTTACAAAAAATAGAGAGTACTCCAACCTTCACATTTCTGTTGTTATTAAAAAAAATATCTTTGAAATAAAGTTCTTAGTGAGATTTTGATTAGGTGGGACTCATTAAACTCATCTATCAGGAATAACCTAGTTGAACAAAGAATGATTTTATACCTTGTCTAGTGCGAAAATAGTTCAGAAATAAAAGTAGCCCTAAAAGTAAGTTAGTATTTAAAAGATATTGATTCTGTTCAGTGGTTCATACGATGAAGTGAAAGTAAATTGAAAAAAAGAAATTTACAGCGCTAAAGGAAATCAAAATGTCAGGAAGGACACTTAAGAAGGACATATACGGACCTTATCGGTGATGGCCTCTAAAAAGGTCGGGCGTGTATAATTTGTGAGTGGCGAATATGCTTCACTGCGGCAGAATCAAAAAGAGTGGGTATATTTTTATACAATAAAGGAGGCGAATTTTGACTTTTATTTTGCGTATATTTAAGGAATGTAATTTTGAAAGTAAAGTTGGTTTATAAAAATAATTTCTGTCTTAAACTTACATATTATAAGTATAGATACCAGTTTTACTCTGCTACATTTAGCTGTGGAACATAGTGGTTGCAGTCACGACAAATGAAGAAGAAATCAAATTCAAAATGATTTATTCAATTTAGACACTGAGTGACATTTATGAACGCTACTGTTAAAAATAAATAAAACATTCTTTACAGCGCGTTGTATAATGTCGTCTCAAAACATCAACTCAATCAGTACAAATCTGTTTAAATTTGAAGCGTACACAAGCTAATGTAACATTTTTAAAATAATTTATTTTTATTTAAAAACTTTATGCAAATTTGTACATTGGCGGACCTAATGCCCAAGGCATTCTCTTCTAGTCAACCTTAGGGTGGTGTAGAAATCTAGTAATGCAAGTGATGGTAAATAATCAATAAAAACAAGTTTTACACACAAAAGAACAAAAACATACATATATTATAAAGAATATACACGCAAAAAACCTATATATTTACATATAAATTTACATACACAAATGCACTACGTTCCTACACTATGACAACCCGAATAAGGTGAAGCAACAATCGATTAGTAATTTCTGCTGTTTCACTGAGAAGGAGATCATGTAACTTCTTTTTAATCATAAAACGGTTTGTGAACATCCTGATTTAGAGTGGGAGAAAATTTCAGATTAGTATCGCTTGGACAAAGAATGAAGAGTTCATGAAATCTGAATTGTGGGAAGGACATAAGAGGAGCAGATTATTTTCTGAACGAAGATTTCTGTCATAATTAGAGGACAGATAACGAATATATGGAGCAAGGTATGTAGGAGAAAATGGTGAGTTAAGAAATGAAAATAGGGAGGTAAGTGCTCGCTGATTGCGGTGCAGGCGAATAGGCAACCATTTTAATTGGGCACGTAAGGCTGACAGGTGGTCGTACTTTCCGTAAAAATGAATCGAATGCAGTTCTTAAGAAGGCGGTCTAGTTTATTGAGATCTGCATTCAGGTCGAAATAACATACATCGCCATAGTCAATTATTGCTGAGAGTTGTGTTGGTGTTAGGTGGTAGGAAGTTTTTGAGACGATATAACGTTCGCATGTTCCCTCTGGCTGACGTAAATAACTTGAGCAATTTCATTATTTTATTTTATTATGAATACTTTAGTTTGGCATATTTGATGTGACTCTCAAGAGTTTTGTACATGTTTGTGAACATTTTAATAAAATTTTACGACTACATAATATTTTGTATACACACAAAGCTAAGTAAAATGATACTAGCCTATCAAACGAGTTACTCAATTATAACTGTCTGTAGCTCAATAAACACACGATATTAATCAATCAACAAAATAAATTAAAACGACATTACCTTCACCTACAGGCGCTGGTTGCTACTTAGAGGCAGCCATTTTCTTTTAAAATTGATTAGCGTTAAGACAGCTATTTGAAGCTCCCCCGGGGATGGCGAAAATAAAAATGATTTTTGATACACGACTTAATCTCGCATTAAATTCTTCATTTTTACTAAGACCTTCCATTTACGCACCCAAGTAGCTTAATATCGAGAATTTACGTTTTATAAAAATTGAATTGTTAAAAAGAGTAGGGTTTATTTGAAAAGGACGAATGAGTTGATAATTAGTTTTTAACCCCCGACGCAAAAAGAGGGGTGTTATAAGTTTGACGTGTATATCTGTCTGTTTGTCCGTCTGTCTGTGGCATCGTAGCTCGCGAACGGATAAAGCGATTTCAATTTTGTTTTTTTTTGGATGAAAGGTGAGTTACGTGCGAGTGCTCTTAAATCTTTCATGAAAATCGGTTGAGTCGTTTAAAAGTTATGGGGGTGAAAGTGGGGAAGAATAACAGAATGTCTGCAAAAATATAATTGGCGTATGATTACTCGATTAAGTGCTTGAGTAGGGGGTTTTTTAAATATTTGAATTTAATATTATCATGAATGAAATATGATGTCTAAATTATTGGGCTTTAAAAGGTTTAATCAATGCCATTAGGGGGTTTTAAACATTATTTTTAAAACAAAACTGATTAAAAATAAACAAGTGTGCTGGCATACTACAAGTCACTACATGCAAAGAGATCATCGAACTCTCATGTAAGAGAACTTAAATCTTTACATTAACTTCAAAATTATTGTATCGAAATTGAGTTTCTAAATGCAAATTACAGTCGCCTAAACTGTACTTTGGACTGTCTTTTTGTACTGTGGATTAGTCAGCAAGTTCAAATGTGAGAAAAAACTTTCAAAGACATAAGCTTACTTCAAGTCATGTTACAAATTCATAATCGTATAATTACAACACGTATTTATTACATTCTTATGACCGTTGCTTCGAAGTAGAATATTTTGAAAACGCAAAATAGTAAATACTTATCAAACTTACAACTTTGTGCGCCATCTGCTACAAGCGAACAATAACTTAAGTTCAAAATTTTAGCTGGAAACGTTTCGAGGCCACCCATTTTTCCTCTAATGATTTACATTATTTCCACATTTGGAGCAAATAAGCCTATTATATAACGAATTTTTGAAATAATTAAAGTGTTTTCAAATTTAGAACTAAAAAATAGTATTTTTTTTCTGTTCTATACGCACGAAGACAGAGAGAGAGAAAGAATAACTGTATCTCTTTCTCTACCTTTTCAAACTGTTTACTTAATTATTTTACATATTCCTTTGACGTTCAATGGGTAACTGAACAGGAGGATGGAAAATCTTAGGTATATTTTCAAGCACGTTCCATGTCATTTCCCTAGTGCTATCTTTATTCGAAAATGCGATCACGCGTGAAATTGTTTGCAGTATTTGTAATACACAGTTTCTTCTAAATCTGAATGCTCTTCATGTTTTTAGATACATACCACACATGAATCGTGTAATAGGTTTATAATATACTTGCTTTTGTTCGCGGTTTCACCTATGTAGTGTTTTAATGCATAAGCTATATTACTGTCAAGTTTCATGTAAACCCGTTCAGGAGTTTTTGTATGAAAGAGTAATAAACATGAATACATTCTCTCAAACTTTTGCATTTAAAAAAAATAGTAAAATAATACAAAAATTTAACAAAAAAAACCGACTTCAAGAACTGGACCAAATTGAAATGAGTCCACACGGACCGCACCAGCTTTCAAATAAAAAAGAATCATCGAAAACTTTTTCCTGTTGTTTTTATACATGATATTCGTGTAAATTTTTGCAATTAACTGACTTATACTTTTATTCCACTATTTAATTAAACTAAACCTAACCGTCAAGGCGAGGGCGAAACCGGTCAAGTTTAAGTTAATTAAATTGTGAAATATAAGTTACCTTTAAGTGCCTTTAATTTAAAAAATTTACACGAATATCATGTATTACAACAGGAAAAAGCTTATAACTATAACCCGACTTCGTAAGCGCTTTTAATAAAATGTATAAAGCGTATATCAACCGTGGCGTTATTAGGAATTTATTGACACCTAAGTCATCAGAACCTGTTCAATAGTTTGGACACTAAAGCGGAACATACATAATTAGCCCTTGTTTTTAGCTTCACCGTAGTTGGGTAAAAATGTAAGCTCAATTTTCCAACATAAACTTTTACAATTTTCACATGCCTACAATAGGTAAACAACTATAGTATATATAGACGTCAGTCCTCCACATTTGATAGGAAACTAATTGATTGATTGTTATACAACATAATCCATGAAAGTCTCACGATAATTTATTTTCCCTTTGTTTGTCGGGCCTTTAGTGTGTGATGAACTCCTTTTTCTTTTGTTCTCTAAGTTTTGATGGTAATAGATGATATTGGTTGGTAATTAATAAATCGCACTTACACGGTGATATTTTCGTACATTATTGTTTTGTTCTGATGAAATATTGTGAAACAACATTTTTATTACCGCGTATAAAACATCTTTTAGGGTAAAAACATTGCTTTTTGACAAAAGTAACTATAGCCGCTTATGGACACAGTTACAACTGCGTATTATCTCTTTAAGTATTATCTTATTATGCTTATGTTATCTATCTATCTATACTTATAATAAAAATGTAACAGGTCCAATTCTGTACATTAAAGATATTTTGAAAAAAAAATTTGGAGGGCTCTCTATAATCGATACTGAAGCCAAAACTGTATTATTTTTTATCATTTTTGTCTGTCTGTCTGTCTGTATCTTGGCCGTGCATCACGCCGAAACTACTGAATGTATTCAAATGAAACTTGGCATGATTTGGGTTCATACTACGAGGTAAGACATGGGATACTTTTTATTCCGAAATTCAGCACGGTTTCTTGGAGAGGGGATGAAAGTCAAAATATGTACTTAGTTGTAATTCAATAACACATAGTCTGATTTATTTTATTCTTTTTTTGCTAGAAAGAAAAAAAATAAAAGATAATGAAAGTTTTTTTTTTGTCCGCGACTGTACACTGCCTGTGGGAAGCTGAGACAGATATGTAAATATGGCGCGGCAGTACGAAGTTCGCCGGATCAGCTAGTTAAGAAATATAGCGTTAAATAATTTAGAAAGCAGCTATAGTCAGTTTGGACGTACAAATTCTAGATAAGTTCTAATAATAATGCATTTTGGCACAGAAGTTCAATCGAACTTTACTATAATAAACCATTTTTTTAAATTTCGAATATAGTTTGATTGTCGCGTGTTTGGCTGGTTTACGTTCGTATGCGTTTTCTCGGTCATATTTGGTTTAAACGGTTATATTCGAATGTTCTAGTTCTTAAATTTTAAAAATAATAAATTCTTTTTTTAATTCGGTTACTTCAAAAAAAGGAGGAGGTTTTTTATGTGTGTTCGCGGATAACTTCGTCGTTTATAAACCGATTTTGATGATTCTTCTTTTGTTGGAAAGGAGATGTTCCGACGGTTGTACCATGATAAGGAAACTAGGATCTGAAGATGGTATCCCAGAGAAATCGAGGGGAACCCTCATTTTTTTTTTTTTTTTTTTTTTTTTTTTATGTTTGGCCCGCCAAAATGACTCTACTCTGCCTGATGGAAAGCATAAGCAGAATCCAAGAGTGGTGGTCACCATACTCATTGCGAATGCAGACAATGCAGTATGGAGACCCACACTATGGCGGCCTAGTGATGCTGCTGCATCTTTTAGTCTAGTCAACAAGTATGGTACTTGTTGACTAGACTAATTGGGCCTCCGGTCTCGCACTCACCAACGAAACACGACAGCACGAACGCTGTCATTTTACGTTGATTTTCTGTGCGAGGGTAGTACCGCCCCGGTTGAGCCGGCCCATTCGTGCTGAAATCAGCGTGGCTCTACTACCTTCTACTTACCCTTTTTTTCGGGCACGTACTATGTTTTTCGTATATTTTCTGAAGCTACTCCGGTATTTGCGTCTGGTAGTCATCATTTAATGATGATGAGCTGATGATGAAAGGTACAACTCCTTAACGGTTAGGAGTTGGAGGATAAATCTTTAAATGTCATATGTATGTATGTTACCTTTAGTCGTATTCTTTCAAGTTATTTAGGTAAGCTAATGATGGAAGGTACAACTCCTCAACGGTTAGGAGTTGGAGGATAATTCTTTCAATTTCATACGTATCTATAGACCTTTAGTTGTATACTTTTAAGTTATTTAGGTGAGCTGATGACACAGGCGCTATGATGACTAACCCCTTAATGTATTTTGCTTTAAGTAACTCGCCTGCTTCTATTTTATCACGACATTTAAGCTTTGACACGATTCCTATTGCCCCGTAGACCACGTTCTCGGTAACAGAAATCTTGCATCTAACCTTAATTTTGGAAACTGAGCATACTCAGTTTTAATAAGTGTTCAAACCACTAAAATTATTCACATTAGCAGAATTTATATGAAATAGTTCAACTTACTGATAACCTACGATTGTTTGCACTAAAAATGGAAAAATACCTCGGTACCTCCTATTACATTTTGGCTTGGCGCCGACTTCAAACAAATTTTAGGTACCTAGCACACATAATAATACGACTATTTAAATGAATAAAGAATTCGGTATAGACAAGAATTGGCACATAGCAATTTATGAAGAGCCAGTTTATTTTACGCTTTTTAGTGTTTTTTGGCAGATAGTTTTCGTTAGATGGGTTTCGGAAGTCGGTTTTTTTTTATAAAAAGTTTTTATTGTTAATCTTTTCATGGTATAAATAGAATATTATATTGAGTATAATCCATAATAATATTATAAATTCGAAAGTAACTCTGTCTTTCTGTTTGTTTGTCTGTCGCGATAACTGACATATACCCAATGATGCATCTCACTACGCCGCCATTGTGTGGGTCGCCATACTACATTGTTGCATTGTCTGAATACGCAATGAGTATGGCGATCACCACTTTTGGATTCTGCTTATGCTTTCCATCAGGAAGAGTAGAGTCACTTTGGTAGGTATACATAAAAAAATACCCAGTCGAAGCCGGGGACAAAAGCTAGTATAGTATATATTACGGCTCTGTGATTTGTCCACACTTAATCGACTTATGAACGATTTCTAAAAACGTTTTTCAGTCGAAGTATTATCAATTCATGTTCAGAATTATTTATTTTCAAAGTCAATCGTATTTTGACAAGTATTACAGACCCAAGTCGTATTCTATTATAGGTGACTGTTCGTACAGTCGGAAGGTCAAGGCCGTAAAATGTCAATTTTTATTTAGTACAGTAGTTGGTAAACTTTTACAACAGTTTATATAAGAAGATTTATTACAGTAAGTTGACAGCTTTCTATTTGAAAATAGTATTAAAATGTTCTCTATGCATGTAAAAAGCTATTTTCTTTGAAATATTGTCAGTAAGCTGAGCTTTTAATGCCATCTAGCGAATGTATGAAAAGGTACACAGATAGGTTATACAAAAATGCTTTTTGTTTTCTTATGTCTTCGATCACCTTCTACATGTTCTCCAACCATTCCTCGAATTCGTTCCTCGCTTGGAATTCTTCACACATATTTTCTTCTATAACTTAATTTTATGTATAAAATTGTTATCCCTAAATGCTAGTCAGAGCGATTAAGAGACGGCTTTATACATTTGGAATTGTGTTCCGTAATATCCTTCCCTACTGTGGCATAACAATCTGTCTTAAAAAGAGTTAATGATGTTGATGAAATTATTTTTAGCAAAAACACTATTTTTATAACAATATTTCGGACATCTGAAACATAACGCCATCCGTCGAATCGAACCCGAGACCTCAAGCACAACAGTCGTGAACGCTACTCCTGAGCCACCGAGGAAGTCACATTATGTCTCAAAATAATAAAAATAAAGGTTGTTATTATTTCTCATACATTGTCATACACTACATAAATTCAGGCAAACCCCAGTAACTTAATGGAGATACTTGAGTCGGGATTGTCTCAAAAACTACTTAATATAATAAAAACAAAGCAAACAATTTTATTCTTACCTAGAATAAAATAGCCACTATTCTACGAAAAGACAATAATATATTCTCAAACATATCAACAGCGCAGTAGACTATACAGAGAATTTTATTACTAACTTATTTCGAAGCAATATAGGGAATGGCAGAAATGCTATTTCTACCACGTTTGATATCTGAATGGGTCATTGCATCATAGTTATTGCCACTTAGGGACATGCTTGTGCACTATCAAATTTAGAAAAATATATCTTGTATTGAATTGTTGTATTGAACATATTTGTTTCATGTCATCAATTTTTATTTATCACTATGAACCCCGCGGTGTTACTCGCGGTTATTGTCGTACCGCGGTTATAGTCGTACCGCGGGTAACGCCGCGGAGCGAAGCTATTCTTAAAAAAGTAGCCTAAGTTGCTCCTTATATCATCAGCTACCTATCAGTGAAGATCCCGTCAAACAGACAGACAGACGGACAGACAAAAAGTTAAAAAAATGTTATTTTGGTATATTATGTACCGTGTATACATACATATTATGCATTTATTATTAAAAAACCGACTTCAAAAACTAAAAAGTATAAAGCGAGTGGGTACCTATTATTACATTTTGACTTGGCACCGACTTCAAACCTATGAATAGGTAGCACATACAAATAGTAGTGTTTCATCAATATTAAAGGTTTGCTTAGAAGGTGTATTTAATTAAATCTTTATTAAGTTCTTTTATACTTTTTAGTTTTTGAAGGCGGTTTTTTTAAACCAAGTATTTTTTAGGGTTCCGTGCCAAAGGCAAAAAACAGAACCCTTATAGATTCGTCATGTCTGTCTGTCTGTCTGTCTGTCCGTCTGCCTGTCCGTCCGTATGTCACGGCCACTTTTTTCCGAAACTATAAGACTTATAATGTTAAAACTTGATAAGTAGATGTATTCTGTGAATCGCATTAAGATTTTCACACGAAAATAAAAAATAAACAATAAAAATGGGGGTCCCCATACTTAGAACTGAAACTCAAAAATTTTTTTTCATCAAACCCATACGTGTGGATAGGTCTTCGAAAATGATATTGAGGTTTTTAATATCATTTTTTTCCAAACTGAACAGATTGCGCGAGAGACACTTCCAAAGTGGTAAAATGTGTGCCCCCCCCCCCCCCCTGTAACTTCTAAAATAAGAGAATGATAAATTTAAAAAAAAATATGATGTACATTACCATGTAAACTTCCAACGCAAATTGGTTTGAACGAAATCTAGTAAGTGTTTTTTTTTTAATACATCATAAATCGTAAACTGCAATTTACCTTTCATTCAATCAACACAAATATAAAAATAAAATAAAAACTATATTATGTTACTTGCTGGTGCGGAACCCTTCATGGGCGAGTCCGACTCGCACTTGGCGGCTTTTTTTTCTAGGCAGGGAGTTTTCTTTTGATGTTTTTTAAAGTCTGTTTAATAGCTTTGCATGACTACTAGTTATTAGATAGGTATCTTAAAGTTTCATCTATCTTCTAACCTTACCTGTCAGATCACCTAAACAACTTGAAAGAATACAACTAAGGCTCTATTCGTGTTTTTTGGTACAACTATAGATGATACGTATGAAATTGAAAGAATTATCCTCCAACTCCTAACTGTTGAGGAGTTGTACCTTCCATCATCAGTTCACCTAAATAACTTGAAAGAATACGAGTAACGGTAACATTCATACACATGACATTTAAAGATTTATCATCCAACTCCTAACCGTTAAGGAGTTGTATCTTCCATCATCAGCTCATTACCATAAAATTATGACTACTAGGTGTAAATACTGCAATAACTTTAGAAAATATATGAAAAACATAGTACGTGCCTAACAAATTTGAGGGTTTCCTTCGATTTCCTTGGGATCCCATCACCAGATCCTGATAAAGTGGCAAAGGGACCACATGGTCCACATACCCTTTCGAATACTTTTTAAAATCGGTCCACAATTGACGGAGTTATTAGTGTACATACATAAAAAAAGTACCAATCAAATTGAGAACCTCCTCCTTTTGGAAGTCGGTTAAAAAAGCGGTCATTTTAATATTACAAACAGACATTCCAATTTTATTTATTTGTATGTATTTAAAAACATAACAACACAGAACAAGCATATGGTTTAATCTATTAGCAGTCATCGGTAGTTATAGACCACCTCAACCGAAGTAGTTAGTTTTAACCAATTTCAATAGGCCATGTTGCATTGTCTGTATTCGCCATAAGTATGGTGACGACCACTCTTGAATTCTGCTCATGCTTCCATCAGGCAGAGTGGAACCACTTTGGTAGGTTCATATAAATATAGTAAAATCTATTAGGTAGTAGAGCCACGCTGATTTCAGAGCGAACGGGCCGGCTTGACCGGGGCGGTACTACCGACCCTCTCACAGAAGATTAACGTAAAATTACAGCGTTCGTGCTGTCGTGTTTCGTTGGTAATCGAGACCGGAGGCCCAATGATGCAGAAACATCTCTAGGTTGCCATTGTGTGGGGCACCATGCTGCATTGTCTGCATTCGCAATGAGTATGGTGACCACCACTCTTGGATTCTGCTTATGCTTTCCATCAGGCGGAGTAGGGTCATTTTGGCAGGCCATAGATAAAAAAAACCTCTTTGAGAAACTCCTGCTACATATTGTCAGTAATGTTAGCCACAGTACCAATGTGACAAAAAAAGAAAGAATTGAATTCGACTGCATAAAGAACGTTTTCTTTCATCTTTTTTTTTCGCATTAGTGTTGTATTTACGGTTGAAATTAATTGTCAGTTAATTTCAATCTGAAAATATTTTGCTAGATATAAATCTAGTTGTTAAAGTTTCAATGTCATATGTGTACCCAATTAGGTCAAAATTTTTGTACGGATTTAGGTGAGGTTTGACGCACTGAAAGTTTTATTTTGTAACCTCCATGCTTAAGGAACTGTAATCAATTACGCTAAAATTTAAATTAAGGTTATCAGTATATATAGAAAAAGACCAGTCCAGTTTTGCTGAAAACTTAAAATTACATGTTTTGGAAATGCTGAATAAATTACAAAAACAATTATTCCAAAAAACAAATTAGGGAACTCAAAATTTCTCCTCGACTTACGCAAGAATCAAGACAAAAAGACTTTATTTTACCGAACCTTATCAGTATCGATACCCTTTTAAGTGTGTACATTAATAAAAAAGATCACACTCATAAAAAGATCACTTCTACACAGATACACAAAACTTCTCAAGAAGTGGTAACATTTCTAAGTGTATCCAATAATAATTCTCGTTATCGTTAACTATATTTTAGCAGTTGTCATAATAAAGTAGCATACCCTCTTACCAAAAGCGTTCCAACTTGCAAAGTTAGTGGCGGTAAAACTTTTTCCTCCGAGATTGTGTACGATTTTCTGGATGGAGTTATTTGTGATATAAAGGTTTAGGTGGATGTTTTTATAGCTCATATTATATTATAGCAGTGGTTATTTTTAAACGTCCTATGTGGGATAAACAGATTGAGATTTTGAAACTGTGATGTTAACATAAACTTTATACATTTCACACACAGCGGCCATTTTATAACGATAGGGTAGTTGACACCTTAGTCAAATTAGTTACTTTTAATCTTCTGTCAAAACGATAACTTTGTGTGAAAAATGTACTAAATACAAACTTGTGACGTCACTGTTTTAGACTACTCAATTGAGCAATATATTTCAATGTTTATTTAATTAAATTTTGTGGTAAAAATAAAAACTGAAATAATTATTTTTGCTCAGATGTTTTGTAATATTCGTTTTATGAAGAAGAAATTGATATTTATTTACGAAACAGTCAACCCTATTTCGGTAGAAGTTATTCTATAGTCACCATACTGCTGATAAGCATAGTAATATATTTCCAAAACATAAATGGTATAGATATATTACACCCAGATTTAGAAAAAAATATCTTCCTCATCGAACATTGGTCCTGACTGGGAATCTAACCCTGGCTTAACAGTCTGCATCACTATACCTGCCAGTCAAACTGCTTTTATAACATATTATGTTCGTCTGAGAACCGTTATCATCATCACCTCACTTCTTATAGTGAAGTAATATGTTGGCTTCGAACTGACTAAAATCGGACAATATTGCATAACATCTGTGTCTATTGACATAACTTGGGTAAACCCTAGGAAGAAAATTCAAGGGAACATGCCTTTACCTCAAAAAGTGTAGTTTAGCAATTCGGCGTGAATGGGCCGGCTCGACCGGAGTGATACGACGGCCTTACAGAATACCGGTGTGAAATAGTGCTTGCGCTGTGTTTCACCGAGTGAGTGAGGATACTGAAGGCCCACAACCCAACCCCTCCCCTCATCCCTCTCCCCATCCCCCAAAGGTCGGCAACGCAGTTGTGACGCTTCTGGTGTTGCGGTGTCCATGGGCGGCGGTAATCGCTTACCATCAGGCGATACGTTTGCTCGTTTGCCCACCTATTCAATAAAAAAAATAAAAAAAACATTTATTAGTCTTTCTGCTTTAAAATTGAGCAACATTTAATATTAAAATCAATGCTAAAACAGTTCTAACTTTCTGCCTCCTTTGGCTTTTTAATTTAAGAAGAAGCCTAAAATTTGTTTATTAAGGAGAAAATACAAAATTTATGTGACATTTTCAAACCACCTTCTCAAAGTTAATATACCTTCAGCTTTTACTTAAGCTTTTACTTACTTCGATATTAAATTTAGGGTACCATAATCCTAGCAAGGAACCCTTTTAGATACGCCACGTCCGTTTGTCAGTGCGTGCGCTAATTTTTCTTATTATTTTTAAATTTGGTGTAATAATGATAATTCATTTAAAATAAAGATTCTGTATGCAAAAATTGAAGCGTGAAGTAGCAATAATAATTTATACCGTGGGAGAGCCACGCTTCGGCATGAATGGGCCGGCTCGACCGGAGTGATACCACAACCTCACAGAAAACCGGTGTGAAATAGTGTTTCACCGGTTGAGTGAGGATAACGGAGGCCCATACACCAACCCCCCTCCCCCTACCCCTTTTGATAGCTGTAGTCAGTGTGCCGTAGTAGATAAAAGCGAAGGGTAAAAGAGCATGCCTTCTGGGCTTAAACATTTACTTCGATCTTTGCCGAGAAATTCTAGTGTAAAGCTTTAAGCGCAATGAAGTGAATTCTAGTGGAAGGAGCTTTATTTATTGAATTAGGTTTCAATATTATGAAATATGTATAATATCGATACGAGCGTTGAATTATCGATATTACTTCAACGAAAATGTTGAAAAACATAAAATGCAAAAACATGTTAAGTACACTCATTTGCAAAAAAAAACGGGCGGTTTCGATTTTCTTCCTGGCTGAAAAAAATAAAATACCAAAAAGGTTTAATCATTTGAACATGTTACTGGCCAGTTATAAAAGTGCCATAATGTTTATAAGAGTACATTCCAAATTAAAATTTTTGACTAAGCCTGGTTTTCAAAGAATACTACTTTTTACTCAATTTGTGGCGCGAATTCCCTATAGTTAATATCGACTCTAATTAACTTTTTGTAAATTTTTATTAAATTATCTGATGTCCTTGACATTTAAAAGTATTGTTATTGCTGTTTAGCAATCTCGAAAATGGTAGATAAAGTGATAAAAGCGAGCAAAATTATTGCGCTGCTTGAAGAAGGTTGCAGCCAATGCTTCGTGGCTCAGAGGCTAAATGTGAGACAGTCGACAATTCAAAGGACCTGGCAGCGCTATTAAGAGACCGGTTCCGTCAAGAAAAGGCCTGGTTCTGGCAGCGAGACATGTACCGAACCACGGGATGATCGTTTTCTAGTTAGTCAAGCGTTGAGAAATCACAAATCTTCTTATGTGGACCTCAAGAACAGCCTCGAAGAAGTAAGAAATGTGCAAATTAGTCTATGGACGGTCAGAAAGAGGCGTCTCACTGCTAATATACACAGTCATCGCCCGGCACGCGGCCCTAAATTACTCCGTGGACATCGAGTTGCCAGGCTCAGCTCCGCTCGAAATTGTGTGTCATGGACTCATGAAGACTGGGATAGGGTATTGTTCTCCGATGAAGCCAGGATATCTCTGCATGGTGAAGACCGACGTCGGCGAGTGCTACGTAGACGAGGAGAACGCTTTGCAGAGGTATGTTTTGAAGAAATTACACCTTATGGATGGGGGCTCTGTTATGTTTTAGGCAGGAATAAATTCTATGGATCGTACGGAGTTAGTCTTCATCGAAAACGGTACACTGACTGGACACCGATACATAACGGAAGTTCTTATTCCTTATGCACAACCCTCTTTAACCGCTCTTGGCGAAAACTCAATTTTTATGGACGACAACGCTCGCGCCCACCGGTCTGGCGATGTGGAAGCGTATATGCTAGAAGTCGTAATTCGTCGTAGCCAGCTAGAAGTCCGGACCTCAATCCCAAAGAGCATATCTGGGACGTTCTGAAGCGACGAGTGAGATCAGTGCAGCCGGCTCCGCAGACCATCAGAGAGCTAAAGAATTTGATTACCGCGGAGTGGGAACGTTTTCCCCAAGAAACCATAAAAGATATACTCGCTAGCATGCCCAGACGAATGCAAGCCGCGATTTCAGCAAGAGGGGGTCACACTCAATACTAAACTTTTATCTGCTTTTAATGTATTCAAGAAAAACAAAGAAATTAACGCGTTTCATTTTTATTTAGCGAGCAGGTAGGTACAATAATAGTGTTTTGAGCTTAAACATTATTTCTCAATAATTTAATCAAAATGTTATGATAAAAATGATAAAAACTATTTCTTCCTAATTAAGTTATAAAATTCTGAGGATAACAATACCTAAAATTGTCAAACAAACTAATAGTAACCATAAATAGTTCTTTGCTTAAGTGCCCGTTTTTTTGCAAAAGAGTTTATAAGTGGTTTTTTTTAAGAGAAAACTTCTTTAGTCGCGTTGAGGACATTTTGGGTGTACTAAAATCTTGGACCTTGCGTCATCGTTACTGAACGCTTTCCATGAGCTATATGTATACCTACTGAGTATACAGGGTGAATTTTTGAGACGGGACAGTAAGGGCAGGTAGCTTAACCTTTATAGTTACAGGAATACGCTTTTAGGAGACTATCCATATATTTTTAAGATATTCTGAACTGCATTTACAGATTTTGTAATAAAATTACAGTCAGCAAGAAAATGGTCATTTCAAACAAAAACTTTTTTTGATGTCCATCGATCTTGTTTCGTATAAGGATCGAAAGTCTCTACTGAACCGATTGAGGTTTGAGTACTACAAATGTCAGAAATCGCAAGAGATCGAGATATTTTTTTTCCTGTTACATTTTTATTATAAGTATAGATAACGCACGGAGATATATATCTTAATACTGAAGCAAAAACTGTTTTTTTTTGCATTTTTGTCTGTCTGTCTGTAACTTGGCCGCGCATCACGCTGAGACTACTGAATGGATTCAAATGAAACTTGGCACATAGTCCAATTTCATTTATTCTTTTTTTGCGAGAAAGAAAAAAAAATTATGACAACGGGAAAAGTCAATATTTTTTGTCCGTGACTGTACACTGCTGAGACAGGTATGTAATGTACGAAGTTCGCCGGGTCAGCTAGTTAGTATATATTTTAGTATTCATTCCTATCGACACTCCCCAAAGACTGGCCTACATTTTTTTATATAACAGCTACTCTGAAAGACTACTCTGCCTGATGGAAAGCATTGGTTTCATTTATAGATAAAATGTACTATTTTAATTTGTTTTCTCTGAAAATTATATTATGTAGTTTCTCGTAAATAGTTTGCGTACAACTCGGTATAACTTAGATTTTATTTATAGTGAACTGCCACACACTTTTTAAATGTTGAAAAGTTATGATGATAGCCCCACAATGCGTATTACATTTTAAATGCAATAGGTTTGTATATATTTATAACTATATACTGTTTTATTCAACAACCAGTACAAATCTAAACTCTGCACAACAGCAGATTACATCGCTGCTAATTACCGACATTAGTACTCAAAACCAAAGAGAAGATAATATAATCAACTATCCTTCATAAGCCTACAAAACTTTTTTCAGCCTTTTTTCCCAAGAGCTTTGTAATAAATTTTACCTAATTTAATCAAACAATTTTATTCAACTACCTCCTGATTCAATTTCAATTTAAAAGTTAAACATAACTTGGAAAAAATTCATTACTTTTCGGGCACAAAGTATTTAGTATTCTTTGTTCGTTTCACAGGCATAAAACAGTGTTGCGTATCTTATAAATATGTACCAAATTTGTGGTTTTATTTACCGTGTGAGACTTACCTCGCCTTACCTACATAATTAAATTCTTTGTGGGCTTCAAGATAGCGTTAACTCTCTAGAGATGGGACGAGTAAACTTGAGAGATTCTGTAGACATTAAGATTAAGTGCTTTTATTTAATAACTATTTTGCACTTTGGATGTTTTACCTCCACTTTTATATATTCCTACCTTAAATAAGCTCCCTTAATACCTTTAACCTTTAATTGTTAGATTTAAAATGCATAAATTGACGGTCATCTCATTGTATAGAAGAAATATTAAATAAAAGCATCCTTGAACACACGATAGTAGTTGTGTGGTAGTTGAAAGTGATTTTTAAAGGAATACTTTTAAAAATCACTTTCAACTACCACATCCTACATTACTGTAGAGTTTTCCATAAATACTTATATAATACGAAATGTTTCATAAATAATAACAATTCATTACAAATAAATAACAGGCGAAATAATCATTCTATATTAATGTTTAGTACAATATTTTGTATCTACAGAAGAAAACTTTAGCTTATCTCTTCTTAGCTACAATCGCCCGTCTCACACCACTAAAAGAGTTACCTACATTGTCTCAGTTACAAAGCTTTCGCAAACTTCAACAATACTCTGGAGAACAAGAAGATAAGAATATACTTTCCTCACTTAGAAGTAGTAAAAATATAATTGTCTTATTTAGTTGGTATCCATCCAACTCTGTTTTATTGTAACAAAGTTTAAATTTGTAAACTTATCAGTGCGGACGGAGAGGATTAGTATGGTGAGCTAGTTTGTAACTAGAGTTTACAGGGGTATTATTAATGTTGTTTGTGTAATATTAAAGTGTATTTAGTTCTTGTGATCTCATGGCTTTTGGAGTAATTTGATACATACGTTCACGTCTTTATCTTTGAAGGCATAAACAGACGTATAAAAAAGTATTAAAATTTTCAATTATTATTTAAAATTCACCTTAGTGTTTGTTTATTACCGGCTTATTGTAAGATTTTTTTAACTGTATTCATTTGATATTTCTTTGTAGAATTCATAATGTGCATTATTTTACAGACCTCTGCCTCGCATAACAAAACTATGGAATGAACTGTCGCCTGCGGTGTTCCCAGACCAATACGACCATCAAATTTTAAAGAATAAGCGTACTCCTTTTTAGAAGGCCGGCAAAGCACTTGAAACGACTCTGATGTTCCGGGTGTCCATGGGCGGCGATCCTTCTGCTGCCCATCCTATAGAAAAAACTTAAAGATGCTATGGTTGGATAGTTGGCCGTACTAAAATCCTTAGGAATTTAATCCTCTTTCAATAGGATAAAAGAAGAATAAACAAAAGTACGACGAGAGAGTTAAGGTAAGACAGGATAACAAGTTTTGTATAAAGAAAAGAGATTCGCGTACCCTTATATTGATCTTAGACAAATTCTTTGGAGAGGCCAGTAGAGCAGGAACATAAAATACCCTTTTTGGTATGTATCATTAGATATCCATGGTCAATTTATGTGACTTTGCTTTGAACTGTACAGTCCTGCGAAAAGAATAATCTTGGGATAATTGTGATTTCTAAACGATTCTACACTGCTTGGAAT
The DNA here is from genome assembly GCA_949125395.1 of Diaphora mendica. Classification (NCBI taxonomy): domain Eukaryota; kingdom Metazoa; phylum Arthropoda; class Insecta; order Lepidoptera; family Erebidae; genus Diaphora; species Diaphora mendica. The sequence goes on along the minus strand of OX421313.1, from coordinate 18,069,460 downwards.
TTAAATCTTAGTACTAAAACTGAGTAGTTGTTACTCAGTTTGTGCATATATACTATGTATACATTGTACTATGTATATATTGTAATTAGGAAGCCAATTAAGGAATATTTACCTCAATAAATTGAACCTCAAAAATCTTAATCGAAATTATGATAAGATTAAAATGGTACTTATATACACACATCAAAAGTGTCTAGGGATCAAGCATTTTTATGCGGATTTCTTGAGATTGAGATGTGGCTTTGGCCCTGGCCTGCTCAGTCGCCAGACTTGAACCCGATTGAGCATGCATGGGATATGCTACAGAGAAGAGCTCTGCCGAATATGGAGGGTATCCAGTCGCAAGAAGACCTTTTTTTGTTGTTGCAACGAACCTGGGCGGCCATTCCACGGCGTGATTTGGATGAACTCATTTTGAGTATGCCAAACCGATTCTTGTGTTGTTAGTGTTCGCGGTAGAAACACGGATTATTAATTGTTTAAGTTACCTACTAAAATTTTTAAGAAAACTGTTATTTCAGTCTTTTTTTCGAACTTTAATGTTAGTGGTTCAAATGTCAAAAATCCCTTTATTAGGAAAATGGCACATTTCTTTATTAATGCAAAGGTGACTTGGTTTATCGTTACTGTGACAAACGAAAACACTTTATTTAATGAATCCTTAAAGAAAATTTTAATTAATATCAATCAGGAGAAAAGTTATTGCAAAAATATATGTTGATCCCTAGACACATATGTTGATCCCTAGACACTTTTGATGTGTGTATATATGGATAGGTACATCTCATTCAAAATCGAACAGGTTTATAGATGGTTATTGATTGAATGGTATTGATATAAGTCATTTTTTACTTTGCAAGTTCCGAAACAAAAGTAATACACAATAGTAATCAAAATACTTGTGTTATGAATCATTTTCGTCCGTTGATGTTTATTTAATATACAGGTTAGAACAGCCCATTTATCTTACTTGTAATATAAATGTACAAAGTTCGTAACTTGGAACAATGAGACAGCATATAATATACCTACGCAGCTACCCTAGAAGAGAGATACGAAATTGGAATATTACAAGCTTTTTTTTAACTTGCGATGTATGTACGTATGCTTGTATGTTCGGCTGGAATCTTGCAACTCAATTTTGAAGTAGATATCTTCAACCGATTTTGCTGAAATTTTGCAAGCATATGTTCACAGCGTGACAATACAATGTTATAATGACATGAACTGATGCTGGAGCTGAAGGGGGCGATAGGAACTCTGTAAAAAAACGTCGCAACATCATCGAGTTTGGACTCGTTTGGTTCGCCTCGAGGCATTCTAGTAAAAACTTGTTTTTAAAAAGCTTTTTAATTAAATTTATTTTTCTCAACAAAACAATAAATGGTGTCAGTTTACCACTGATTGGGTGGAACGTGAAACTCATATTACTCGATTATGAAATCGATACCTTCGTTTACAGATTTACAGAGGTAATAAAAACAAAAATTTAATGCAGACAAATTGTTATCAGTCTATAAATTAGTGGTGATTATTAGGTTAAAAATCAAAATAATTGCATATAATAAGTAAATTATTTTTAAACCTAAGAAAACACTTGTAAAAGTATAGTGTTTTTTGGTTATGAGTACAGAATTTTGTAATCTAACATTTTAACAAAAAAAAAGACTTCTAGAAGAGAGACCTCGCGGGAAGCACCAGCTTGCAATTTAAAAAAAGTCATTAAAATTAGTTCACCCAGTTGAAAGTTCTGAGGCAACAAACATAAAAAAAAACAGTTGAATAGAGAACCTCCTCCTTTTTTCAAGTCGGTTAAAAATGTAGAATACTTTGAGAATCTATAAATATAATAATAATAAATAAATATATATTTTGGACATTTTAACACACAACGCCATCTAGTCCCAAGCTAAGCAGAGCTTGTGCTATGACAACTGATATAAATACATATATTACTTTTTTTTTGTAAATATATACTCGTACATATTATACATAGAAAACACCCAAACTCAGAAACAAACATCTGGTCCGACCCAGGAATCGAATCCGAGACCTCATGCACAGCAGTCGCATACGCTACCACTGCGCCACAGAGGCAGTCAGTCATCTATGAAATATTTATGGTTTATTTGGGAGTCAGGGTTTGATTTGGCGTCTAGTCTCAAGGCTAAGGCTCTATGTTTGTCTCAAGGCCAAAGCATGTTTATGACTAGTCCTAGAAAACGATGGCACTCTCTAGATTTAAAGAATATATCGATGTGTTAAAAGTGTAAGGAAAATACATTTACCAAGTTGTTGTCATGAAAAATGCTGTTTTCTTTCAGATAAAATTTCTAAATTAAGATTTATCATGACATTTTGTATGTAAATTGAATATAGATTGAAAATTCAGTATAGATTACATATTTTTATTATTCACTACCTATTCAAGATTTGTTTTAAAAACCAATATATAGGGTTTATTGTACTTAAGAGCATAATATTCGTTATATATTATGCTATATTGTTTATATGATATTTTGCTACTGCCTCGTAGGTCCCAGCGGTCAGCATATGCAATTGCCGATCAAGAGGTCTCAAGTTCTATTCCCAGGTTTGATCAAACTGTTGTTGTGTTTTCGTACAAGAAATTCTTAAGAATTATCAAAATTTGGCGGTGTTTCACACCCGTGAGTTGAAGAGCAAGTTAAGCCGTCGGTCCCAGTTGTCATAACCGTCTATGGGCAATCGTTATTGGTAAATGAGTGCTCTTAAATATACTGACAATTCAGTTCATCCGCAGAGCTGCGGAGGATTAATGCCAGTCGCTACGTAGAAAAACGTATATTCAGGTAAAACCAGTTGAACTAATAGCCAACCCCTAATAATCTTGGGTACAAAAAGATAAGCAAGATGTATTATCATAATAATTATTTTTGAAAACCGATTCTCAGTAATGGTCAATGATGAAAGTTTTTTATTTTATCTTACCACGTTTCGAGCAGTAGAGAATGTATTTACAATAAAAAAAATTCGAAGACAATTTGCCTGGGCTTACAAATAATTCGCTTCAAATCCCGACAGCATACTATACATAATATTTCATGGAGATTACAAAAAATGTTACGAGGACATTATTTTTTACAACGAATAATAATGTGCCCGGTAAAATTGTTATTGCCGAAACTGTTACTGAGAAATTAAATCAAAGATTTGAGGAGTGTTTAGGGACAAGTTTCGTTAAGAATTGTTATTAGGTTACAGTAGTTGTAGTATACGAATCGTATTTATGCTTAGGCATCTAATTACTTACGAAACATGTAGAAAATAAGATTAGCACCAATTAACTTTCTAAAACAACATGGTAAAATCTTTATAGAATTAAATGTTATGTAACCATACTGATATATTACTAGAGTCTGCTATCCATAATAAGTTTATTATTTATTATGTTATAAGTTATTTCTGAACACTTATATCTAAAGAACTATAACTTTATCAATACATTTTACTTTTAATTATGAAAATATAGTTAAATTAATACTTATATTTGTTACAGGATACAGTATTATAAAATACACAGTTTTCTACCTTACTTACAATTTAGGTCAAAACGGCTCTTAGTCAATATATATAAAAATCAATGCCACTTTTCGCTGTAATTTTATAAGTCAATAACGGGCTTACCTATCCAAACCAAATATTTAGGCTTTGTTCGGACTATTTAGTAGATGGTTTATGTGAAGTTTTCACAAAATCGGTCAAGCGGTTCTTCATTTATCACATTTCCAACGAAGTGGGCACGGGTCAGCTAGTATACTATAAACTGAAATTCAGTATTCACATACACATGATTCTTGGTATAAAACCTCCACAAAATGTGCTAAAAAAATTCTTTCAAAAAATATTATAATATAAAGCCGAGTCTCGGAAATATTAATTTCCGGTGACTTAAAAATACCGCCGCGAACCATTTCCTGCAACGAAAAGTATTGTGACCTCAAAAAACAAATTGTTAGATTAATCCCCTTATTAATCCTCACTTTTTTATCTACGCAAGCAACAATTGATTACGCCGAAAGAAAAGATCATCATTCTTTATCCTCTTTCGCATTCGATTCGTAATTTTCTTGTCTCTTTTACTAACTTCCTCTTTCTAGATTTCGGTAAAATGTTGTTTTTTACTGTATTTCAAATATAAATATTTTCAAAACATACGTGCGTGATAAATTCACTTTAATAATTTTTTACAGCTTCATCACCTAATGTGTATGCGTGTGTGTGCCGACGTAGAATTTTGATTCGCCCAATGAAGAAGGTCCCCATTGTATCCTAAACTAACCGTACAATCATTATCAACCGTTATCGAAGTGTGACGACTTTATAACTTAAATATGGAAAATGATGATGTCATGATGTTCTACTACCCGATTACGGCCACGGCGCCCAGTCTCAACGGAGACCAGCCTACTACGTAGGAGATATTATAGTACACAAGTATGTGCACAAACACAGGTGGACTCTTTGTTCCCTCTCTTTACGGACGGTTACCCGACACGATCGGGGAGAGATCAACCGCAGGACCGACAGCTTTACGTGCTCTCCGAGGCACGGGGGTTCAGACCCCAACTTCCAAACTCCGAGCTGTTATTAAGTATTTCTATAATCAAAAAAACCTCCAAAAACACTTTTGATACTACCCAGTATTCGAACCCGAGACCTCTTGATCGGCTGTCGCATACGTCAACCTCTAGACCAACCAGGCTGCCAAAAATATGGATAATAATAAACTAGGAAAAGCCTGTACTATGATAACCAGAGTGCTGACAAACATACAAATAAAATATTTCTAAATACATACTCCAGACACAAAAAAAATGATCGTGTTCAGTACACAAAGATTTGTCCTGTATGGAAATCGACCTTTGACTTAGGAGTTAGGCTCACTATCTAGTAGAGCAACAGGCCCTTCTAGATATTCTATTAGCTGACCCACGCAACGTCATTTGCTTCTCCTATTTCCCGTAGCGTGATAATTTTCCCCGGTTTTTGAAACATTCTTCATTGGTGCTCCGCTCCTATTGGTCTTTACGTGATGATATATTATAGCCTATAGCCTTCCTCGATAAATGGGCTATCTAACACTGAAAGAATTTTTCAAAATGGACCAGTAGTACCTGAGATTAGCGCGTTCAAACTAACAAACTCTTCGGCTTTATATATTATAATAGATGTATTTATTCTAATCTTCTAAGAACTAATACTTATAATCAACAACACATTTATTTGGATAAAGATTAATATTAGGTATTATGTTGATAAAACCTCTTTGGCAAATAACTCTTTATTAGGTACCAACTCCTAGCGTCTTATACTCGTGATAACTTCTGAACGAAATGTTTGATTGGGATGAAACAAAAAGTATTTTACTTCTACATAAATACCCTTGATAACATAATGCTTAATTTGGATAAAGGTTAATATTACGATACACATTTAACATTGTTTCTTTCTTCAGACGATCTTATATTTTTTTAACACAAAATCGGTTATTGTGACTAAACCATGTTAGTTAGATATATGCTCTTGCGGATATATGCTTTTTTGTAGATCTTAATGAGATCTACAAACTCGTAATACATTATTTTGTTCTATTGTCAATAGCTTTTACAGCGCACGCAAAAATAGGTTTTCGATTTCACACCTTGGGTTACGAAATAGCAATTTTCTTACGGATCCCTAATTTTGTTGAAAATAAAATATAGCCTTCCTCGATAAATGGACTATCCAACACTGAAAGAATTTTTCAAATCGGACCAGTAGTTCCTGAGATTAGCGCGTTCAAATAAACAAACAAACTCTGCAGCTTTATAATAGTAGTATAGATTATACTAGCTGACCCGTGCCCACTTCGTTGGGCGGTAAACATTTTTTTCTCAGACTTACTTTGCAAATCCGGCTACCACGAAAAAGTCATTTTTCGGGTTATTATATATCCTATGTCACTCACAAATAACATAGCCTTCTATTGGTAAAAGAATTTTCAAAATCGGTTCAGTAAATCCAGAGATTACCCCCTACAACGTCACAACCGCACAAACTTTATCTCTTAATATAATATAAAAGTAAGATAGATATATAAAATAGCGTTTGCCCGCGGCTTAGCCCGCGTATATGCAGGTTATCGTGATAAAAATAAGCCTATGGACTTCCTCAAGAATCAAAGTATCTCCATGTCAAATTTAATTGAAATCGGTGCAGCGGTTTATTCGTGAAAGCGTGACGGACAAATAGACAGACAGTTATTTTCGAATTTATAATCTTAGAATGCATAAATCGAGTATTTAAAGTATGTGATCGAACATTTAAAATATACATCGTATTTAAACACTTTTTTTTTTAAAAGACAACTCCCGCATTAGGAATAAACATTCTGTATCGCGGGTGACTTTACAGACATACATGAAACGGACACAATTAACACCCAAACTCAGAACAACAATTTGTGGATCACACAAAGTGTTTTCCCGTGTAGGATTTGAACCCACAACACTTGGCGAATTGGCTAGCGACGTGGCGACCGCCTAAACCACCTTCCACCAAATTTACCTTCCAAAAGACACGCACGTAAAGTTTGTCTTATGTATTGAACAAGAAAATTAACGACAACAAACGAAAAGTCTAAAGATTTAGATCGTAAAAGTTTTGAAGTCTGTCTGTTTGTTTTCTTAGAAGTATATACTTAAAACAGTCTTGTAAACAACAGGTGTATACTTAAAGAACAATTACGTGTATACCTGAGAAAGTAACAGAAAATGTGACCATACTTGAACTTAATACTTTTAGTCACCCAGTGATCTAAATTCGAGCATAATTCATTTATTTTTTATTTTACTTTTTGTATTTCTGTAATCATCTTCCACTTAAACTTTAACTGTTTCAAATTCCATGCTCCTCCGTTCGCATAATTTTCGTAAAAAGTGGTGCAAAGTTTTTGCTTCACGTATTAATAATAATATACCAGTACGATAATACAAAGCAGATTTATAAACTGCTAGTTGTTGCCCGCGGCTCCGCCCGCGTATATGTCAGTTATCGCGGCAAATAGTAGCCTATGTGTTATTCTGATGTATAAGCTATATTACTGTGAAGTTTCATCATTTGGAAAAAACCGTTCACTAATTTTTCCGTGAAAGAGTTACAAACATCCATCCATCCATACTTACAAACTTTCGCGTTTATAATTATTAGTATAGATACGTGAGTAGAAATTGAATTCAATAACACCAACATACAAATGGTTTCAGTAACACCAATTTCACATGATTAGGGCGAGCCTATCTTTATTGAAAGTATGGATACTCAATAAAGACTATTTTATTTTTAATCCTGAATAATCAGAAAATATAATAAACACTTAAAAACAAAATTGAACATCGAATTTGAGATCAAAACGCATAACAATATATAAAAATGTGCACATAAGCTAATATATTTTTTAAATAAGCTTAATCAACTATTTCTCCTCTATATACCTATTACGCTATTAAATATTGACTACGTATGTCATTATTATCTCCATTCTGAGAACAAAAGTCTGGAATATCTTGAAACCTCAATTGCTAGAAATTAGATGTAGTATTTTGCATTAACTTTAAACATTTTTAGCATCAAAGGGTCCAATTAAAACAAAAACAAGGCTTTTTTGGTCTTTTTACTGATGCCTAAAAACCTATGCAATTTTAATGCTGTATTTGTTTGCGTTGTGGTGCTATGATGTTGGGCATCTCTGATTTGCATAGCAAAGACTGGTTTACTAAAGGCTTGTTTACTTATCCAAGTATATAAAAATACAATTTAGTTTAAAAAATTGTAAACATTTTTACGAAAATTATGCTAACGGTGGTGTGAAATTTGGAATTTTCGACTGCCTCATTGTCGACTGCTGTGCATGAGGTCTCGGGTTTGATTCCTAGGTCGTACCAAATTTTTGTATGATCTGCAAATATTTGTTTCGGAGGTTGAGTGTTTTTTATGTATTTATAAAAAAGGTATCTTGTATATAAATCAGTTGTCCAGTATCCATAAAACAAGCTCTGCTTATTTTGGAACTATATTGCGTTGTGTGTTAAATATTTATTACTAGCTTTTACACGCGGCTTCGCTTACGCAGACTTTCATCCCCTGATTTACCCCCTTAGAGGTGGAATTTCAAAAATTCCTTTCTTAGTGCTCACTTACGTTATATAAAGAACCTACATGCAAAATTTCAGGATTCTAGCTTCAGCGATTTGGGCTGTGCGTTGATCTCTGGGTATGTCAGTCAGTCAGTCTGTCAGTCAGTCGCCTTACTCTTTTATATATATAGACTAGCTTTTACACGCGGCTTCGCTCACGCAGACTTTCACCCCCTGATTTACCCCCTTAGGGGTGGAATTTTAGAAATTCCTTTCTTAGTGCTCACTTACGTTATATAAGGAACCTACATGCAAAATTTCAGGATTCTAGCTTCAGCGGTTTGGGCTGTGCGTTGATCTCTGGGTATGTCAGTCAGTCAGTCAGTCAGTCACCTTCCTCTTTTAAGAAGTGCAAAAATCTAAAAATAAACAATAAATGAATAATAATTATGGGTGACCACTAGTATAGACTAAGTAGAGATGGAATCTAACAATATCTTGAGATATTAAGTAATTAAACAATGTAGTGTTTATATGTATTATATGTATATACACATAGTGTTCCATGCATATCATCATAACATACATAAGGCTCTCATTATCAACATCATCTTCCTACCTTTTATTATTCCCAAGTCTATTTGGGGTCAGCTACTAGTTCAATCGGTTTTACCTGAATATCAGTTTTTACACAGAGCGACTAGGATCTGACCTCCGCAACCCTGAGGGTGACCGGCTTCCTAATAACGATTGCCATAGATGTTGATGACAACCGGGACTGACGGCTTAACGTGCTCCCCGAGGCACGGGAGGGAAACAGCGCCATCTTCCATACTCCGGGCTGCTATTAAGAATTTCTTATAAGAAAAACCCAGCAGTCAGCAGCACACAGCAGTCCGACCTGGGAGTCGAACCTGAGACCTCTTGATCTGCAGTCGCTTAGGCCAACTCTAGACAATAATATTTGTTTCAAGTGTTATTTCCCTTTGCAGTTATGTTGTTCTGCATCGTTTGCTCCCTTAGGGCTCCTACACATAACGTTCTGCAAATTCGCAACACATCGCAGATATCTGTTAACTCGCACGAATGCACCGTAAGAACTTCACGCCGCATCGCATTCCAGTTATGAGTGGGAGCCTTTAATCGCCTTTTGCGACACCCACAGACTCAATAGAAGTGGTGACATCCCGTATTCTTAATCTGTCACACACAGAATACAGGTAATAAAGAAAAAAATAATGATTTAAATCAGATACAGATTTAATGACATCGGAAACAGGAAAATCCTTTTTTCGGAACTAAATTATTTTTTCCTCTTCTCTTTATACACCACAAAATAAAAGTATCAAATAAAATGCGTATGGTAAACATCACTCTTGGATTTTGCTCATGTTTCCCATTAGGTAGAGTATAGTCGCTTTGGCAGTCTCATTCATAAAAAATAATACTGCGACCTGGATGCCTATGGAATGGAAATATTCACGAGATCTAAATCTTTTTTTAAAAGTACTAAAATTTCTTAAATATTTAATGAAATTCCGAGCTCACTCACCACATAGTTGGGTAATCCCAATGGGAGTCAGTCTTCTGCCAAACCTGCCAGTACCCCTTCCGTAATTCAAACGTGACTCAGTTATTTGTGGGGTAACCTGTTGGATAGGTCTCGGCGTGCATAATAAATTAAGTACAAGACGGTTATCACGACTAAGACACGTTCACCACGATGAAGAATCCAAAATTTTGTGACGATTGATGTTCGTTACTCTTTCACGCAATAGCTACTGAAAGTATTTTAATGAAACTTTTCAGTAATATAGCTTACTAGTTATTATCGCGGCAAATAGTACCCTATGTGTTATTCTGATTTATAAGCTATATTACTATAAAGTTTCATCCATTATATTATATTATTATATTTTTACCACGGTAATTGACATACACGCGGTTGGAGCTGAAACCAAAGCAAAATTTTCGACGAGCCAGTAGGTCTAGTGGTTAGACCCTGGTTAATAAGTCAGAGGTCGTAGGTTTCCCATGACAAATATTATTGTGTGCTAAGCATTATCATTTATTCTGTGTCTGGGAGTAAACTTCTATTATATGTAACTAGCTAAATCCCGCGGTGTTACCCGCGGCACAACAAATACCGGGCGCAATGCTGTCAAGCCAAACTAGTCTAAAAAAATAGCCTTACTTGGGCTTGGTTGATTAAACGGTTGATTTTGTCGGTTCTTTCACTGGTAGATAGCTGATAATTTAATGTGTAACTTAGGCTCTTTTATTAGACAGGCAGGGTGTTTCAGGGGCGATAAATCGATTTAACTAATATTGATTTTTAGAAAATTTATAAAAAAATAATACTGAGCAAAGCTCGGTTATACAGGTACTGTATTTTATACAATAAATATTACAATTTAATATTTGCAAATACCTATCTGGAAGCAGGCTTTTATAATAACAACACAGTTGTTACCACTGATGCTGTCCTAAAGTAATTTAAACACAGTAATGATATTCAGAACGGCAACGCTAGCCACGTGCAACGTCATCGTACTAGCTAATTGTTCATAACAAAAAGCGCAATTTCCCGGCTTTTTCTTCCACACTTCTATATCTTTTAATAAATACACTGTTGTAGAGGGCACGAAAGTAAGTGAAAAGATGAAATAAAACAATTATAATGAATTATTATTGTCTATGTATTTACAGTTACGATTTTTACTCTTTTGTTCTAGTCGCCCCTTTATAACACAGAAGTAAGTTCTGTTTTCTTATTAGTACTCTATACGATAAGTTCTGCAAATATATTGCTGTTGTGGGCAACGGGTTACATAAATACACTTTATTGACCGACGTTTCTGTTGAATGGCGCCGGTTGTGGTCTCAGTTAGAACGTAAATAGTCTAAGATATTCAACCTATGTGTTTACTTAATAAATATTTTATTATTGTGCATTTCGATGTCGAACACGATTTATATCTTCTATCATTACACTTACATGCGGATAAAGAGGTATGTCCAAAGCAAGAAATTAATGGCCTTTTTATTATGATCAATTTTCATTTGTAACATATGATAATAACTTAATACATCTCAAACACTGACTTATGGGTGAATTTAGCTATATTTAGTATTTTTTAAAATATATCCATTTAAATTAATGTTATAAATTCGAAAACAACTTTATCTGTCTGTTACGATTTCTCTGTTTCAATGAAATTTGGCATGGAGATACTTTGATTCATGAGGAAGGTCATAGGCTACTTTTTACCGCGAAAACCGACATACACGCGGGCGGAGCTGCGGGCAAAAGGTAATCATAAATAAATTACACACAGGTACAACCAACTATCTTGTTCATTACACAATTTTTACGAAGTGAGAATTTAACTTAGAACCTATTTGGCTTAACAGCGTGGTTCTCTAACCACTAGATAAATAAATCTGTCAAACGTTTAGAAATTAATTCACTTAACATAAATCCCAGATTCTTTGAACTTTACATTTCAGTTCAGTAAATGATAGGAAAGTTTGCTTTTGACACTCAATATATAAAATTATATTGAATTAAAACATTCAAAAGGTTTTAAAATGAAATGTCACTGCCACAGAATACAAATTTTTGCTTCATTTTAATTTTAAAACTTGAATGTTACATAAAATGATTACTTAATCATATTGCATTGCTTTTAAACCTTTAAACTTTTTTGCATTTTATTAAATAATTTATTTCTCAAGATATTCATAACTTAATCTATCTATGTCTATCTAATTAAATATTAGTTCAAAATTATATTACGATAGAATAACATATCGATGTATAAAAAAATAATAACATAAATAGTCCACTTTTTAATTTTTTTACATTAAAACGCAAAATTTATAATATATTATAGAATTGGGATTTACTACAGCAAATATAACAACCTCTAACTTTTGAAATAAAAATATAAGAAAACTTTTTTATATTAAAGTCAGCGAATGTCTTTTAAAAAGTGACTGTAGAGGTACTTAAAAAAAATTAAAACAGTAAAATAATATTTACATTCTTTTTTTATCTGATAAGAACTTTAAACAAAGATAAAAACATGTCAAGCAAAACCACGAAAAAAGTAATGTAAAAGATGTCATTAAGCTAGAAATAATTAATTCTTATTTATTTACTGTAAGTAATTTGCCGTTCAACCATTGCATCGTTTAGCTTGCTTAAGGAAGTTTTGGGGAATCGAGGCATATTTATTCTGCTTATCTAACGATGAGTCAGGATATTCCTGTGATATCATTATTTCTGTTCAATGACATGTTTATTTTACCTAATAACTTGCGAAGTAGGCAATCGTTCTGACGTAAATATATGTGGAGATATTATATTAAAGTTGTAGCTTTAATATGGAGATAAAAATACATTTATTTAAGTGAATGACTTTTCTTTTTTTATATTTATAAAGACTTTTCCCATTAAGAATATACATCCTGTATCGCGGAGGACTTTACAAACATGTATGAAACAGACATAAAGTTCACCTAGACTCAGAACAACAATTTGTGGACTAAACTCACTTTAATATTTTTACAGAATTTTTGAGGAACAAAATTATCTCTATTATCTAATAAACAAGAATTTAATTAAACCCTCATTGATATAGTGAATTAGTAGTGTACCTACTGCAACGGACTAATAATAACAGTATTTAAAATAAATTACTTGAACTTTTTTTTTCTTAAAAAGACAACCCGCATTAGGAATAAACATCCTGTGTCGCGGGGGACTTTACAAACATACAAGAAACGGACACAAAGAACACCCAGACTCGGGACAACAACCTGTGGATAACACAAAGTTTTTGTACCGCGTGGGATTTGAACCGACACTTGGCGCAGTAGCAAGAGGCGTGGCGACCGCTGAAACCACTAGGACAACCGTGCAGTCACTTCAATTGACAACTTGACAATAGAAACTTGCATCTATAAGCGAGTTGGGGTAATTTAAATATAGTCTTAGTTTTAAAATGGACTTTCCAAACTATTTATAATAAAGAATCAACTTGTTTTATTTAAATTTATTTACAAACTTCAAAACTGGTATAACTAAAGGTAAGGTAAATAGTGTACAATTTTTTACAGTTTCCAATATACATAAATTTACTGACACAATGCTGAAGAACTGAACCTAGAACACCTCTCAGCGTTTATCTAGGTAACAGTGAGTAGCTAGGTAACTAGCATATTACATAAATTTACATTTACATAGACGTGATCGCTCCGTTAGAATGAAAATGACTTATTTAAAAATGTATCTAACCTGATTTAAAAATCCAAAAGGCCTTGTACTTCCCTGTACTACTTGGTCCCTTCGTTTAATATGTATATCTAAGCATTCTTATTTTTAGCAACATAAATTGTTTACACTGATTGAATTGCAAGTCATTTTTATGATAGATACAGGGCAAATAAGTATCACCTGATAATTAGTCAAGTATGTTGACGGTATTCATTTGTTATAGGGTAAATGCATAGTCTGATTAATTTACTTCTTTATTCTTACTTTTTGGGAAGTATTCCCACTAAGACAACGTAGTAAGTCTAACTATTACATAATATAGAAACCTATATACATAACAATAATTAAAAGAAACCATAGCAATATTTACACACTAGCGTCAAAAAACTCCTCCACGTCTTCGCCTACTGGTAGCGTTTCCAAAAGACTGGCAGTATTGCCACATTGAACGGCAATGCTGATTCTCTGTGCTAGAAAAAGGCTGGCCTTCTGGTCGCGAGAAGCGTCAATCAATTTCTTAAATAGTTGCTTCAGAGAATCAGCATTGCCGTGCAACGTGGCAATGCTGCCAGTCTTTTGGGAACGCTACGTAGTAAGTTAGGTAAGTAAGTTTTAGCATAAGTTAGTTGAATGACAATATACTTATTTACGTTAATCTAAAATTTTAAGAAAAAAAAACCGACTTCAATCTAGACCAAATTGAAATGGCACCACACCGGAAGCACTAGCTTTCAAATAAGACAAAGGATTATCAAAATCGGTTCACCCAGTCGAAAGTTGTGAGGTAACAAACAAAAAAAAAACAGTCGAATTGAGAACCTCCTCCTTTTTTTTAAAGTCGTTTAAAAAAAGGTTATAGCTTGAGTAACAAATGCGAACTTTTCACCATTTTCGAGATTCAGATTATATTTATAAATATATTTTAAAGTATTAGATAAGAATAATTGGTAACAAGTTACAAGTTAATAACAAGTTAACAACACCCCTTAAAGAAATGTCATCAGACAGATTCAAAATATTGAGATCTTCAATATCAGATTTAACTGTTATTTTCTAGGTAAAAGGTGTTACTTATTATCTATGTCTGATACTTGTGAGCCAAAACTGTATTAGTTTATTATATACCAAATTCTACCGTTTTGCCCTACATAATTCTTTGGATAAATTTATGGGATGTACGTGTATGATTAATACGAACATAAAAGCAATTCTCTGGGCTTTCAAGGCCTCTGTTTAAATATCTAATCTTTTAACATGGAGAAGTTTCCGTTCCGAATAACCAAATGGTTTGAAGTTACTATGTAGTTACTGGTTAACTGTTTAGATTAATGCGTACGACTAATTGAATAAAAAATTCTATATAAACAATAATGTTTACGGCCAGTACTCATTTGTAATTAAAATGAGCCAAATCCAACCAGCTATTTGTAGAGATGATATTCAGAAGTTCATTGTTTCGGTATATAACTAATACGGTTTTCTATTAGACAATCCTAATGGCAAATACTTATAAAAAAAAGATCAGGTCATAATAGTACCAAGACTTTACATTTTTGCAAACTAATTGCAAAAAAACAAATTCGTGTGAAGCACTGTGAATTTTCTAAAATGAGTTAAAGAAATTCTGAACTAGAACACAAGAGCTTTGAAACCCTATTCCTAAAACAAATCTTCAACCTTATATACCAAACTCAAACCGTAATCTAATCTTAATCCAACAAGAACAATAAGGCCCTGAAAACGACACCACTTCAATCAGTCCATTAATAACCGCCATTTACCAACTTTTTCTATCTACTATTCCGAGGACGCCTCGCACAAAAGAAAAAAAAATAAAGAAAGACAGATCACGTTCCTCGCCGTCTCGTCCACACTTACCTCTCCGTGATTAATGAACCCATGTCTATGCGCCAGTTCGTGGGCTTCCTGCGGCCCACCGGGAACATACACAGCAAATTGATGGTGGTACAACGGTACACAGAAGTCCAGCACTGTCAGTAGCACGACTACGTACGCTAACATCGCGCAAGCCGCGCATCGCACGCTACTACCTAACTAACACGCGAACCATGAACCCGATCATTGTAAGTATTACACTCGCGAGATATAATTTTCCAGGATTCGAATGACGTCTGTTCTCTATGACGCCACCGCGAACACTGAATCCGCGTGACTAAAGGTCTTTCGGAGTATTTTTGTTAGGCGCATGCGCGAAACTTGGCGCCCTTTCTTAGTCCACTGGCCGCCCAAACGTATTGTATATAACGTCAATTGTCTTGAATAACTAATTGGGTAGTATCGATGTACTTTTTAAGTCATTTTCAATTATTTATTATTATTTATTTGCTTAACATTGGTCTTATTAACCCCCGACGCAAAAAGAGGGGTGTTATAAGTTTGACATGTCTGTCTGTCTGTGGCACCGTACCTCGCAAATGGATGAAGCGATTTCAATTTAGTTTCGACCGTGTGCGAGTGTTCTTAGACATGTTTCATGAAAATCGGTTGAGTCGTTTAAATGTTATGGGGGTGAAAGTGGGGAAGAATAACCGAATGTCTGCAAAAATATCATTGGCGTATGATTACTCGATTAAGTGCTTGAGTAGGGGGTTTTTTTAATTTTGAATTTAATATTATTGATCATTTATAGAGTAATCACGGTTTGATACAGCCATACATAAATAACAAATTGTTTTTGAAATTTCATGGTTGAATAGAGCGTTCAGGTTGTGTGTATGAAATATAGAGTTCCTAGACTCAGAATAGTCTTAGTTATTTATTTATTTTATGTGCTTCTAATGATTTAAGTTATAGTTCACTTAATACAGTGTTATTATAGCTTAATAAAACTAAATAAACTAAACACAGTACAGGTAATATAAGTGAAAAGGTAAGAAGTTCGGTTACCTTAAGTTTTTTGCATTGAATTATAATAATTTTTATATTTCTTAGAAACTTAATACTATTTTCTCGAATACTGATTGATAGATATATAGATAGGTACTCTTTATTGCACACCATAATACGAAACATACAATGCAAAATACAAACAAATAAAAACAGTGGTACCATGGGCGACCTTATCACCGTCTGCGATCTCTCTCAGGACACTTTTTAACCCCTGACGAAAAAAGAGGAGTGTTATAAGTTTGATGTCGATGTTTTTCTCCCTGTCTGTGTGTGTGTGTGTGTGTCTGTCTGTATGATATTACTTTTACAGTTGTTTACTTTCTCACTGTTTTGAAATGTTGACAGTTGCTATGTTATAGTCTTTATTCTTTCGATCGGAGCCGAAGGGACATCAATTTTATAGTTAAAATGTTCGTTAAGCATTGCGATTAAAGCTAAATCCGAAGGAAGCACTTTAGACCTTTTTTTTTCGCTTTTTTTATGTCAACTCATCGCCTAACACATTTTACTGCCAATTTTTTTAAACTTATTAGTCTTGTAGTACATATAAGAATGAGAATAATTTAGTTATTTAAAATCTATGTTCCAACATTGTGAAAGTGTGTACAGTGATTCTAGTCTACTAAAGCTTACATTTTGATTTGTCACTTAAAAATAAAGCAACTGTAATGACAATGGTTATTGATGAGGACTTCCAGCAGCTTGACACTTCGATGCTAAACTAGCTAACTATTAACATCAGCCATCTCCTCCTGATAGAAATATGGCGAAAGAACATTACACAGTGTGTTTACATAAATATTTATAACTTAAGCCTAAATACATTCATCTATCTAGTAACAATTGGCAAGTTAGCTGATAGAAATAGAACACATCTATGATTGATACAATAAGCCTAAATATTATGGGTGCTGCCGATCAGAGGTCTCGGACTCGAATCCCGGGTCAGGCCGGGTGTTATTGAGTTTTTCTGATTATAGAAATACTTAATAACAGCTCGGAGTAAGGAAGTTGGGGTCTGAACCCCAGTGCCTCGGAGAGCACCTGCTCCTGATCTCTCCCCGGTCGTGTTGGTTAATCGTCCCATCGGAATATGAGAGAGTGGGAACAGAGAGTTCACCTATGTTTGCGCACACACTTGTTCATCATAATATCTCCCGCGTAGTTGGCTCGTCTACGTTGAGACTGGCCGCCACAACCGTAATTGGCTAGGAGAACATCATCGGTACTAAGCAAAAGTACAGTAACTAACTTGCACGAGAAGCAACGTATTATAATGGCAAGCCGTAGAGTTCGTAACTTTCCCCCACTGCGGTCCCGTGAAACCATTGAAATGCTTTAATTGCATATTACGGGATGCAGTGCTGATATTGGAACTTTCCTGCAGTACATACAGGAACAAAAGAGCCTTTGAAATGCAGTACTGCAAGTTTAGTTGGATGTTGTTTAGTTAGACTATATATATAAATTTTATTATTTTAGTATTTATAAGTACTTCATTTTCAAGGATATAACAATGTTTTTTTATGGTTTGAAATTTCATAGGCTAACATTTATACACACCACTAGCTTTACATTCGGTGTATTTTTTTCTATTTTCCTATGTAAAGACAAAGTTTACGCATAAATAAAAACAACGAGTTTTTTTTATGATAACCCAGTTTATATTAATTCGAGGCAAGGGGGCAATGGGCAAATGAGTTAGGTACCTAATGGTAACCACAACCCATGGACGAATGCAAATTAAAAGTGAGAAGAGACGAGATGATTTATGTAATAAGACAAAGGTTTTGCCTCATTCAAAATTAGATGGTCGCGAAGAAAAAGTATTATTATTTCATGAAATGTGTGCATAAAATCAAAATGCGATATGCTTTACCTGAAATTAATAAGTATTTAATTTTGATATAATTTCTTAAAGTTTAAAAAAAAACAATCAAATTGAGATCCTCCTCCTTTTGGAAGTTGGTTAAAAATAGGACATCATTACCCGACTGCGAAAGGAGGGTTATGTTTTTCGAGTGTGTGTATGTATGTATATTTCTTTGGCACGTCCTAGAGCCTAAACGGCTTGTCGTATTTTAATGTGAGTGGTGGCATTAGATTCGCCTTAGTCGTGAGAGTGACACTGGGTACATCAAAAAAATAAAATAAAATAAAAAGATTTTCGCGCCAAAAAGTAATATAAAAAAAATGTTTTTAAAATCCATCAAGTGTGGTATCAAAATAAAGATTTTTTTACGGTGATTACGAATATATATAAAACTTATATGTTTTTATTGTTAAATATTGACGCAGTCAGGTTTTTTATTTTTAATAATTTGTACTTGTTTTATTCATTTAAAATTCATTTAAGAACTAAAAATTGGTGAAATCCTCTAGGTACAGTGACCTGTATAACTTTAATAAAATTGTATCGATTGAATGGCGTAAGTTCACAAATTTCATTACATTAACTTTTCAAACGCCCCGCTTTCCTTTTGTTCCCGAAAAATTTTCACAGTGAATAGTGTGGGAGAAACGGGTGATTGTGTTCAACTGCTCGTGTCGTGATACCTGATCTCCTTTATGGCAATAACAAGACCTTATGAGCCTTACAAACGCGTTCACAATCTATGAGCATGTGAGTTATTATGGTATTTGTAAGGTGAACTGTGTGAAAACAATTTTTTTGCAGCCATTTTGAATTTTAGATGCTTCAATGTCATCCGTAGAATATGTACTTAAATTTCTAAGAATTTTTCTCAAATAATTATTAACTACTGTATCGATTATCGGGGTAATGAGTTGCATATGTCCTTTCTCAAAAATCAAAGTACATCCATGCAAAACTTCATTGAAATCGGTGCAGTCAGACAGTCACTTTCCATACGACGATGCGCTTAGGATATTGATAGGGCTGAAACGATTCCTTCGTTAATCAAGTATGTTCATGAGTGCAAAAGCAGCTTATTTCTACTCAGTAGAGTAGAAATAAGCTGCTTTTGCACTTGCTTAGTAAGCTTATGCTTAGTAAAGCATAATAAGTGTAGATGTATAACAATTCGTATGGTGTATGTTGTTGTACCAAGATGTATACTAGAGCGCATGATGTGATCTAACTCCAATACCATTACACCTGTACTTTTTGTATTACAGAATAGTTACTTACACATATATTATTACCATCTATATATCTATATCTATAAAAATATACCTCTATATAGTAAAAAGTTAAAATTTACGTAGCTGTTTCTTAGTTTTTAATTTTATTCTTTAACACTAATAACTACTTAGTTAATATCGTACTACAACGTTTCATCATCAAAGATATCCACTGCTGGTCATAGGCCTCCTCTAAGGCTCTCAACAACAACCAATCCTGTGCTACCATGAGGGGCAGCACAGGATTGGTTTTTGTCCAACGGCTGATCAAAATCTTCACCAAATCATCGGACTACCTTGTAAAGATAAACGGCTTATCATCATCTTAACGATCTTCCCGGTTACTTCCAGAGCTTACACAGTAATTGCTTTTAAACTTACGCGACTATACATATTATTCGACTGTAAATCGGGACGTAATCGCGATAATATCTACGGGTGTTAAT
This sequence comes from Diaphora mendica, assembly GCA_949125395.1. Lineage (NCBI taxonomy): Eukaryota > Metazoa > Arthropoda > Insecta > Lepidoptera > Erebidae > Diaphora > Diaphora mendica. The sequence goes on along the minus strand of OX421313.1, from coordinate 18,049,523 downwards.
TGTGTCCGTTTCATGTATGTCTGTAAAGTCCCCCGCGTCACAGGATGTTTATACCTAATGCGGGAGTTGTCTTTTTAAAATTTTAACAAAATAAAAACCGACTTCAAGATTCGACTCGATTTCTCTTGGATGCCATCATCAGATCTTAGTGTCCTTATCATGGTACCACCGTTGGGATATCTCCTTTCCTTAAAACAAGAATCATGAAAATCGGTTCATAAACGACGAAGTTATCCCCGAACACACATAAAAAAAAAAAACGGTTGAATTGAGAAACCTCCTCCTTTTTTTGAAGTCGGTTAAAAAATAAGAATATCTACAAGATACAATACCTTTTTTGGTAGCCCTACGTTTCGATCCAATTGCACGGATCATGGCCACGGGTAGACACAGAGCTTACACAGTAGGCCGCTTTCCTGCACTTTCTTCTCCACTTTGCCCGCTCTTCGGCACCCCAAATATTGAGATCATCAGCATGTCACCTTTTACGATGTCAAGCTAGCTCTTGGGTATACCCCTTGTAGCAGGGCCAGCCGGGGCAGGTGTTAATGGTAAATTACTTAAATTTTTCTTTAAAATATAAAAGGTGAGTAAAAGTCTAATATCCAGTCTGCTACATTTTACCTAAGTAACAATGAACTTATACCAAATGTGCTCAGAGTACAACAATATTAGGTAATACTTACCTTTTATTGGCTGCGGTGTTGATTGACGGCAGTTTCGACAATCTGCACAAACTTCTTATGAGAATAGGTACTTTTCGCTGGAATCCGCTGTGAGTACTTACAATATAACGTCAGTATATTATTGAAAATAATATATATATATTTGTTGTCATAGAGCTTTGTTGTATTTTATTTGTCAGGCTTAATTACAGAAGATTGCTGAATGGGTAAAACTCTTTGTCAGTAATCAACGTATCTATATATATGTACGCGTCTATAACCTCCTTTGCTATTGTTATCATTAGCAAAGGAGGTTATAGCAAAGCATATTCTGTCTTTTTTGCATATTTGTAACTGGTATCGTAAACTTACGTGACGTTTATTAGCAGTTAAAACAAGGTTATTAATAACAGATATTGATTTAACAACTCTTTGATAGTTACTATCAGTTAACTAATAACTAGTAAACCTTTTTAACCTAGAGATGAAAATGAAATCATATTTTTAACGGGTTTGAACCACAATGGCATCTATGCTAATACTAATTTTAACAATAGGAAAAAAGGGAACAGCATATAGCTGCCTTTTAGTTCCCAAATAATTCTAACATCGTTAGCTGATCTTACATTGCATGTCTTATCGAAGTAATATTTTAGCACAAAAGGACTATACAGTCATTTCTCAATCAAAATTTATTTTTCATGTCTTTCGACAAAACTAATTTTTATAAAAATATACATTTACCTGACTACCATACTACATACAACCTGCGAAATAATATTTTACAAACAAAAAAGGAGCAATTAAAAACAATGATTTAAAACATTTTCACAACCATATAACCTGACATAAAACAAACACAATAATGAATCATATTTATTCTACTAATACATTCAAGCGGTGTTCCTGTATAAACCATTATTAAGTCATCAGTCCTGTAACAGATGGCGCTACTAGAGGGTCGCTTAATAACTGTGCAAAATATTAAATTACACTCGCAATTAAGGGCTTCGCGATTTGTGAGAAACGCTTTTTGAATATCAAACTCTTTGATGGTATCTTCATGTAATTACTGAAGTGCAGAATGTGTAAATAAATATAATAGGTAAATTATTTTCATTTGAGTTGCACCTACATACTATAGTGAAGTCTATACAAATATATAGAATTTAAGTGTCTATTTGTAATTTCAAATAACAGCTTTTCGCTAAATGGATATGAATATATATACGGTACAGACATCAAATAATCATTTTTTTAAAGTTTTGTCTGTCTGTTGGTTACGGCTAATCTTTGGGACGGCTGGACTGATTTTGACGGGAGTTTCACTGGCAGATAGCTGATGATATAAGGAGTAACTAATTTTAATTCGACAAGCTTCTTCTTATTTTTTAGAGACAGTAAAACTACGTCATCTATGTAAATGTAACTGTCTGGCTATCACGGTTAATAAGATACAGCCTGGTGACAGATAGACAGAAAGTCAGGGGAGACTTAATGATAGGGTCTTATTTTTACCCTTTGGGTACGGAAACTCAAAAACGTTATCTTTTTAATTTTGGTATAACTTTTTTGATATAAAAAAAAAACAAATAAGTGAAAGGACACTTAATCCTCAAGCATTTCAAATAACCTGCCTTTTACATTTTTCAAGTGCATATTCCTCTTGTACAAAATGCTTAAGTTTTCTCAGCATTAATTTTCTACATCTCCGGTTCTAATTGCAAAACACGGTTCATTTTAGTCTAAGAACCCTCACTGTCTGGCAAAAACTTTCAATTGAAATTTTTCCAGTTAAATTGGTTGAGTTGGAGGGATGCTGGAGTGGCTTCAATTGAACTGAATAAGTGTTCTTTCGTTTAGTCAGTATATGACACTACTCTGTAGACTCCTACTAATTCTTAGCACAGAACATTCGTTTGTCCTACAAATTTTGTTTTATGTAGCTATTGTGTAAAAAAAAAGTACTAAATACTTACATTCAAAACTTATTTTAATGTTTCAACAAGAATGCCTATCGAGTGTGCTATCCCCTATCATTGCTACTAATTTAACGTAAATTAAATGGTTGCAATTCAAATGGCTTTAGTAAGGAAACTACTTAAGCAAATTTGAATTCAAAATCTTTGGATTTAACGCTTATGACCATGATGATACTGTTGGTTTAGAGTTTTAGGATTCATTTTAACTTTCCAATCTGGTTCATAATAGGAATCTGGAGCTACCTGCTCTTAAATTGGACCTTATGGCATAACTCAAAAAACGTGTGGTGACTTTTACTTACATACTACATACATACATAAAGTCATGCCTGTTTCCTCAAAGGGATAGGCAGATGAACTTTAAACGCCCACTTTTCGTCATTCTTTTGTTCCCATGATGGTGAGGCTATTGCCGTTAATCGGGATGTTTTGTATGCCAGATCCTCGTCAGTCGATCAGCAGGTGCACCACTTGAGGCGCTCATAGCCCAGTTGGGTATGTAACCTCCTCGGTAAACCTCGGTATCTAGAAACAATCACCGAGGGTAAGCAACGACGGCGTGGTCAGTACCTAGTTGGGTGACTACTGGTGGCATGATACCATGAGCGTCTCCGTGATTCGGAGCTCACGTTAAGCAGTTGGTCCTGGTTGTTATCATAGGATAGCAGTCGTGAAGCTTAGTTGGAGACCATAAGACGGCTTGAAAACTTCCAACGGTAAGATTACGTAGCCACAACGTTGTATTGCCAGTCCCCAACCTGCACTCGGCCAGCATGGGGACCTATGACCTCCACCCTCGTCTGAGAGGAGACCCGAGCTCAGCAGTGGGACATTTTGTTGAACACTTTTTCTTTGAGTTTTTATATGAGTATTTAAAAATAAATAAATCATTATATCAATCATTTTATTACAATAGTAACAATAAGTTTCAACATGTACATTCCGTATTGAAACAAACACTCTTCTCACAAACACGTCACTATAGAACCAAAAGTCAATTGATGTTAACCAATTAAATCGTTCAAACTTTATCCGTCCATATTTTAGGCTAATCCCCATCTGAATCATAGTTATCAAATGGAGATTTATTGTTTATTAAACTTTGGCAAACTATGAAATCCTGTTTCCAAACAAAATCGTTAATAATTTAAAAACTTTGGACCTCCATCAAATCCTAATATAACTAAAATATATTTACTCAAAATTGACTGCCTCGTTGGTCTCGCGGTTGGTGTGTGCGACTGCTGATCACGAGGTCTCGGGTTCGATTCCCGGGTCGGACCAAATGTTTGTATGATTTACAAATATTTGTTTCGGAGTTTGGGTGTTTTCTATGTATAATAATTATATATACATTTACAAAAAAAAGTATATATGTATTTGTATCAGTTGTCTAGTATCCATAACACAAGCTCTGCTTAGCTTGAGACTAGATGGCGTTGTGTGTTAGATGTCTGAATTATTTATTATTATAACTACTTTTCAGGGATACAGTAGTGAAAGACTGTGTGACCTTATATTGTATAGGATGCTATGAGGGATGATAACGTGGTCATTAACTTTTGATTTTCAATATATTGACTTTGTGTGATGAAAACTACATCTATACTAATATTATTAAGAGGTAAAGTTTGTGACTTTGTGAAATTTAAGGGGTAATCTCTGGATATACTGAACCGATTTTGAAAGTATCATAGACTATATCTATTTACCCGAAAAACTATGGGAATTCTTCATTTTTAATGTTAGCAATATGAAGAAAAGATCACGATAGTGAATTTTTATAAATAATTTCTAATTTATTACCAGAACACCAAATGAAAACTACAAAATATGTAATATTTTATTTTATGTGTATATATAGATATATCATTTAGGTTTTAACTAGATCTAAAGTTACTAAGCCCCAAAGTTGATCTAGCCAAATTAATTGAAAAGCAATACAGCGTGAAACCGAGACCTGCCAACTGGTAACAAGTGAGCATGTTTATTCATTCTCGGCTGCAGAATCTAACGCGCCGTAGTTCGCTGTGCCATAACTTCACCGCGCACTTAAAGTTAGCAAGTTGGTAAAACAAATAAGGCATTTGAATTTCCCAGTCCACTTTCAATTGACTACCCGACTTGCAGCTTGGAACTCTCCGGTGTGTTTTGAAAGTCATGTTTTAAAAAGGTTAGCAAGCTACTGAAACTTTGTTATAGTTGAGATAACAGAAGATTGGGTTGGATTGTGGTTTCGAGTTCTAGTTCCTGAATCAGCATTTTATAAAATCTACAAAGGCTTTAACTACAAAATTTAAATGTAAAACTACCATTGTGGTTGAATTTTAACGTTCAAAGTTAATGCTACAGATGCAATTTGGACTATAGGTGAGATTTTTGTTTTTTTTTGTATATTTAGCTCGCCAAAATGACTCTACTCTGCCTGATGGAAAGCATAAGCAGAATCCAAGAGTGGTGGACACCATACTCATTGCGAATGCAGACAATGCAGCATGGCGGCCTAGTGATGCTACTGCATCTTTTAGTCTAGTCAACAAGTATGGAACTTGTTGACTAGACTATTTGGGCCTCCGGTCTCGCACTCACCAACGAAACACGACAGCATGAACGCTTTCATTTTACCTTGATTTTCTGTGCGAGGGTAGTACCGCCCGGGTCAAGCCGGCCCCTTCGTGCTGAAATCTCGCTCGTGGCTCTACTACCTTGTTATCATCGAAACATTTATAATATACGATAATTAAAATTAATCTACTTAATTATCATTATTTTACAAAATGGTTTAAATAATATTAAAATCAGTTGTAATTGAAATAAAAAGAATTTTATTTCTTACTAGCTGTGCCCACTAGTTCATACACGTGACATTTGGATTTTCAAGTTATATTGAATTTTTTCATCGTTTAAACCTTCCCTGGACTACAACAAACATTTCAACACCAACATCAACTTAATCGGCCCCACCGTTCTCGAATTTTAGCGAGGCAAACAAACAGCAATTGATTTTTATATATAAGAAGATGTACGACCACACTGTCACTGTGGACACTACCAGGATATGGAAAATCTTAAGTAATTAAAACAGGCAAAATATTGATGACAAAGAAAAACTCAAATAGAACAAATTATACTATACTATACTTATATGAAACCAAACAGCTCACATTGCAAGGCCACAAAATGATAAATATTAAATATCATCGAACTCAAATATTTTTCAACAGCATCTTAAACACGAATATTAGATCAAGAAGTTCAAACAAGATCACTTGAACACAGAATCATCATTAATTGAAATGCGTCTAAGTGGTATTGTTAACCCTTAAATACATTATGCTAAATGAGACTATAATGGGATAAGTTAACAATAGAAATATCTCAATAGAATTATAATGAATGGTTATAGAGAGAGCTACGTCCGTAAGAAATCCTCTTGAATAAGGCACCTACATCTTGAATGGAAAGATTTCATAGATCCGGTCGGCTTGTATTGTTAGTCTGAATAGAAGTCATTATCGAAAGATATCCACTTCTGGGGTTTTGTTTGAATACAATTTCGTGCTCATCTGCGGGTTATTGTGCAGTTTAATTATGCGATTGCTTTTTTTTTAATGTTTGAAGTAAAGATCGGTAAATATTAGAGGATTAATATGTATTAATCCTCTAATATTTACCAATCGAACGACCAAATAAAATAAAAATAAATTTTAATACAAACATTTGTATTAAAACTTCTTTTCATTTTATTTGTTTTTTAATCCAAGGAGATTAATAATGATATGTTTTGGGTGTGTATAAATAAACGTATGTTTTGAATGTATGACTTGGCGTAGATGATTCGATTGCTACGCCTACATGGGTTATATGCTCGTAGTCAATCATTGCAAATATTTATTTACATGATTAATTATGTATATTTGAATTTGTTTGAGTTTTTGTACCTATGATATTGATAAAAAAATTATGAATAAAATGTGAAAATATTTCCAAATTGTTATCGTAAACTTCACAATTAAATTTGAAATATAGTGCTGAGGTGGTTTCTAAAATATTTGTTGTTATTTATTTATACATTATTTCCTTCTAAACATGAATAAACTATTACTTATACAGTAAGTTTTCTAAAACATTAAAACGTTAAAAGTTTTATAAAATAATTTGTTCTCATGTAAGTGATTATGTCTTTTTGAGAAATAAAGATCTTTAAACCGAAACATGTCGACTGTAATTAGGAAAGTGTCGACAGGGACTAAACTTTTTTTAGAAATAAAGAAAATTCAAATGATCAATATATTAAACTAACGACTTTGGGTTTACTTCCGCTTATAATTACTCGTACAAATAGTAAATAATATAAGCATAGGTAGTAATAAATGTAATGGCATCTTTTGAAGCAATTTAATGTTATGGATTCTACCTCGAAATCCCGTATGATCTTTATTGTTTACGAAACATGAGCGTGCTACGAATTGTCTACGCGGTTCTACGACACTCCTACGAAATGGTTATTAGTATAATACTGTTCGTATTCTGAATCTGAATAGGGCTATTGTGGTCCTTTTATATTTTGTGTTATTGTCATATTCTTAAGGACGGTTGTGACCTTAAGTAAACCGTTTTAGTAGCGTGTAAGAATTGATTGAAATTACAAGACCCGGTTTTCATGAATGGTGCCATTCTTAAATTGAACTATGTACCTCCACGTTACATATTAGTTATCAAAGATAGTGTTTTAGTAACCAAATACGTTTTGTATTTTTACTGAGGTTACTACTAGGAAAATCTGAACAGTACCAGTGCACACTTAGCAGTCGGCGGCGCTACATTACACCATATGTTATGTCTTACTATGACATCTCTAAGTCTCATAATTAAAGTATGTTGATATTAGTAATAGTATTATATATACTATAACTGGCTTTTGTCCGCAGCATGTGTACATCGGTAATCGTAATGAATAGCAGCCTATGTGTTACTCTCATGATGTATGTAGTTTCGTATTAATCTCTAAAATATTATTTGCGTGTAAGAGTAACAGACATAGTATTAATTATATAATATTATTATTATATTCTTACATTGTATTAGTATTAGTTCAATTGTACATACCTATTATACACTGAGGGTAATAAACACACTTTTTTTATAAAGACAACTCCCGCATTAGGAATATACATCCTGTGTCGCGGGGGACTTTTACAAACATACATGAAACGGACACAAGGAACACCCAGACTCAGAAAAACAATTTGTGGATCACACAAAGTGCTGTCCCATGTAGGATTTGAACTCACAACACTTGGCGCAGTAGGAAGCGGCGTGGCGACCGCTTAAACCACTAGGCAAATCGTGCAGTCATGTTTCCATATGTACCATAAATGGATTTCATCTTCAATTTACCTTAAATCGATTATTAACCCATTATAGTTTTTTATGGTGATAGTAATAAATATGAATAATCAAATATTATGGATACTTGTCAAAATAAATTATATTATCAGAAGTAACAACAAAGTAAGTCTTTACACAGTGGATGTAAGAATTCCGACCTTGTCTTGATGATAATATTTTTTCAGGTTTGATACCTTGCATTTGCCTTATAGGCCAGTTATTCCGGAGATTATGCAGAATAAACACACTATTAATCCAAAAATATAATATTTTTTGATAAAATAAAATATAGCGAGTGTCTAATAATTATTTTGATACTATATTGCAGTAAATAAAAAAAACTTCTTTTTCATTTTGACTTCGATAAAAGTGACTTAGTGAAGAAAGCACCTTCACATTTATGTTTAGACCTAACCAAGCGTATCGAATGTCGATACGCCGTGTAATGACGAAGCGAAAACGACCGACAGCTATAAACGTCACCAAATAACCCTCGAAACATTGCGAAAGTATTTCCAAGTCCTATCTACATTCCATTTCACACTTAACCCTTAAACGCGACCATTAAACTAGATCGTGTATGTACGTTAACCTAACATTCAGCATGTCCTATTGCGTCATTGAGATGTGATAAAATTCTTAGTAATAAACAATACGATTTCTTTCGTGATTTAATTTGGATTTTATTATACTAATATGAAGTCCAAAAAGTATTGAGGACAGTGGGAGACCGTCTCCCACCGCAGGAACAGCTGTTGAGCATTTCCTAAATAAAAAAATAAAAAACTGTCTGTCTTTTAAAAACACTTTATTTAAAAATAAAATATTTACTGAGCTATAGCTATAACTATAAGTTCTCAAAATTAAAAAAAAACCCGACATAATAACCTGAGTTCCCTTTAGAAAGTAAAAAACACGTTATGCGCTTTCATTTGAGACCCCACTCGATGATATTTTTGCAGACATTCGGTTACTCTTTCTCACTTTCACCCCCATAACTTTTAAACGGCTCAACCGATTTTCATGAAACATATTTAAGTACACTTGCACGTAACTCACCTTTCATACAAAAAAAACTAAATTGAAATCGCTTCATCCGTTCGCGAGCTACGGTGCCACAGACAGACAGACACGTCAAACTTATAACACCCCTCTTTTTGCATCGGAGGTTAAAAAATACTCTTAATTAACATGCCAAACCTTTCAAATAACAGTAAACACATTCGGTCATACATACCACCAAATCAGTAGTTTATACGCCACATACATTGATAATATGATTCCTTTACTAATGATACTAAAGCTCCTATAAATACGACTTCGAGAACGAAAACATAGTAAGCCTTATCTATGTCAGATAATAATGATAAGGAAATTCTTGTTTGTTTTCAATATTTTTTTTCAGTAAATAGGTATTTTAAATGAAAAAATTGTTTCTTATACTTTTATCAATATTCTATCAATACGAACATATTTTTTTTTTCAATTTTAAATATAACAGTGTCTTTATAATCAATTATTTACCACCATAATAAAATAATAACAAATTCCTAAAGTTGAAACATCAGAATTTATTTCATCCCAACTGAAACGCGACCACAAGTTAACATTACAAAAAATATCAGCTTTTTCCACCATTTTTTATTCCCCAAAGCACATATATTACTTTTTAAGCAGAACAACTGGCTCCCTGTACAGAAATATTCGTCACAGATTTGTATATACCGCGAGTTATATCACCCCTGGGATATATTCAATTAGTAGACGAATTGCAAGGGACTTTATTACTGTTTGTTCACTCCAATCGGTATGAGTGCCTGTTGAAGAGGAATGCAGTTTAGCTTTCGAGCATCCGAGTTGATTAGAAAAATGTGAAATTGTGTGATGTGGAAATCTGATATAAATGTTATTTTTACGGCGTCGTGTGATTTATTAGATTTAGAAACAGAGTTATTTTTGTTACATAATTGAAAAATATTTTTGTAAAATTAAGGATTGCTTTAAAGAGATTATTAATTGTCTCTTTTCCAACGGTTTTTTAGGCTGCAGATTTGGTGATAGTGTACGTCTCAATATTCTTGAAGGCATTTTCAAACATTTGAAAGACTTTTTATCATTAAATCATCAATATATATAAAAATCAATGACACTTTTCGTTTAACTTTTATAACTCAAGAACGGGCTCACCTATCCAAATCAAATTTGTTCGGACTATTTAGTAGATGGTTTATGTGAAGTTTGTACAAAACCGGTCAAGTGGTTCTTCATTTATCGACATACACGCGGGCGGAGCCGCGGGCAACAGTCATATATAAAAATTAGAGCGACAATTGGTTAGTATTATGTAGTGAATAGTATGTAGTATTTTAATTGGTGCAAAAAAAAATGACGGAGACAATTACGAGTAATAAAACTTATTATCCAAATTAATCCAGCTCTTTTTACTATTTCTTTATTAACCAACTCACAAATTGCATAGTTGTTTTCATGGACCACGTATACCACTTACCGTAGAGTTTGGAAAACTACAATGTTGCATATCGCTCTAACAGATGGCGTTGTTTACTCCAAAGAAACTATGGTCTGAATTTTATTCAGGAAATAAGATTCCCGCTCTACAGAACAAATTGATTATCATAAGCAGTCGGCACTTAAACTTGAATTCAACTCAAAAATCTACATTTTTATAGTGCACGAATTACTCATAATTTCGGCATTTGTATATTTAATTAAACACCTACACATAAAAAATGTTCAATCGCAAACTTTTATACTATTACTAGCTTTTAATTAACTTGCAATGTATGTATGCTTGTATGTTCGGGTGGAATCTTGCAACTCAATTTTGAAGCAGATATCTTTAATCGCTTGCTGAAATTTTGCATGCATATGTATTCAGCGTGACAATACAACATTATAATGTCATGGAGATGATGTGATGCTGGTGCTGGAAGGTGGCTACTCTGTAAAGAAACGTCGCAACATCATCGAGTTTGGACTCGTTTGATTCGTCTCGAAGAATTCCAGTAAAAGCTGTTTTTTTTAAGCTTTTTAATTTAATTTATTTGACGTAACTTTGAAACCCTAGATATAATTTACTTCTACATGCTTAATTTTTACTTCAATCCTAAAATAAGTAGGTTTATCTAGCCAAAACGCACAATTTTCATCATTTGACAAAATAGTAAGTGTTTTTTGGCAATAAACAAAGTCTTAAACCTATAATAAAACCTAAATAGAACGACTCATAAAGAAGTAACGAACAGTTACATAAAACTGTCAATTTAAGAAGGTCACCGTTTACATTAGCACTTCATTAACTCGAACTTACCTTTATTTGTGTGACTATCTCCTAGAGTGGCAATAAAACTGACAATAAATAATGTATAACTACGTTTGTACAATATTGAGCTCGATAACATGTTTGATAACTTTTTTTATCAGGAGCTCATGAAACGTAAGCCCCTATGGCTTTCGATGCTTTTGCTGTATAATACAACAACAACCGCGAGTGATGCTGCGGGGCGAAGCTAGTCTAAAAAAGTAGACTAATTTACTCCTTACATCAGCTAGTCGTTCCAGAGATCAGTCGAAACAGACAGACAGTAAAAAAAAATCTATTTTCTTGTCAGTACCGTATTTACTTTCATACGCACTTAGTGAGAAGCTGTTTATTTTAAATTACAAACAGACAATTTAATTTTATTTATTTGTATAGAGATACCTTGATTATCTAGGAAGGACATAGGCTACTCTTTGCTGCGATAACCGACGAACACGCGGGCGGAGCCGCGCGCTAAAGCTTGTAAAAATATGAATTTATTTTTTGTTAAAAATAAGAAAAGAAGAATATAAAAATCAATCAAATTAAATAAATGCAAAGCAAAAAAATAATACCGAAGAACAAAGGGCTCCCACACATAACTACGAATTCGCATCGCATCGCAAATATCTGCGAGCTCGCACGAATGTACCGCAAAGAACTTCACGGCGCATCGTATCGCATCGCAGTTATGTGTGGGAGCCCTAAAATTTGTAAACTCTTACGGGCTATTAAAGAGCAAAACTCTATATCATCGTCAACAGCTGGTAGCAAATCACTACTGGACATAGGCCTCAAGGAAGTTTAAACTTTAAATCACTCCACAGTTTTCATAATATTTATAGATGATGAGACTTGCATAAACGTGATATTCTCTTCCAAAAACTCGGTTACAGAATAGCCACGTCAGTTACTTTTCTGGTTAATTTAAAGTGAGTCCCGGTTTAATGGCGGAATTTATGTAGCGGTTTTTATGTCTCAATAAAGTTTCTTTAACAGGTAGTAGAGCCACGCTGACTTCAGCACAACTGGGCCGGCTCGACCGGGGCGGTACTACCCTCGCACAGAAGACCAACCTAAAATGACAGTTTTGATGCTGTCGTATTTCGTTGGTGAGTGCGAGACCGGAGGCCCAATGATGCAGGGGTGACAGTTATCGTGGTAAGTGTGTGAGCAGTGGAATGCTCGTAGAGTCATGTTGAGGATGACGTGGATCGAACCGTCGGCCAGGGAGACCTGTAGAAACGGTGGTGCCGCTGGCCGCCCGCGGCATAGAGAGGGGCCCAACCGCGGCTAACCACCCTGGGAGGCTGCCCCGTCAGGTCGCGCATAATCCACGGAGTGGCTCGTCGTGCCGGTTGGTGACCGGACGGTGGGACCAGGCGACCACTTCCGGGAGGGTATGGGAGCCCTTCCGTCCGACGGTTCGGTCACCGTCATGCCTCACTATTGTATGGCGACACAGCATTCTGAGCCTCAGTATTACACTGCCACGATGACTGTCACGCCTTTTACGCCCCCACTTCCCTCCCTCACTTTTAAATCATGGCAGTAAGAAAAAGGAATAAGCGTTCAACAGCGGCACGCCATCCTCCCACCAACCCGCTTTTTGAGGTGGAGTTCACTAACATCCGTGGACTCCATGCAAACCTCAACGCCGTCCACCAGCATCTTGAGACGGCTCGGCCGGCCATGCTTTTCCTAACGGAGACACAAATACGCCGCCCTGCCGACACGACATATCTTCACTACCCCGGCTACGTGCTTGAGGAGTGCTTCCTCGCGAAGGCTGGGGTATGTCTTTTCGTTAGGGCGGATGTTTGTTGTCACCGATTACGCTGCCTTGAGGACCCATCCTTCTCCACTATTTGGCTACACGTGGATATTGGCTCTATGAGCCGAATCTACGTATGCCTATACCGATCCCATTCTGGAGACTCCGAGACAACTCGACTTTTTGATCATCTCAGTCAGGCAGCGGACAAAGCGCAGGAACAGTTTCCGACCGCCGAACTGGTGTTTCTGGGAGACTTTAATGCCCACCATGAGTCCTGGTTGGGATCTTCCAGAACAGACCACGCGGGTCGGACTGTCCACGCATTCGCTCTCACGCATGACCTCACCCAGTTGGTACTCCAGCCCACCAGGATACCAGATATAGTGAGTCAAGCGCCTTCCTTGCTGGACCTTCTGCTGACGAGTCACCCAGTGCAGTACAGTGTATCGGTGCTCGCCCCTCTGGGATCCTCCGATCACTGCCTGGTATCCACCACGGTGCCTCTAGTTGCCCCCCCACGACCAGTGGCAGCTAAGAGACGGTTATGGCACTACTCGTCAGCAGACTGGGATGGAATGCGGGACTATTTCGCATCCATCCCGTGGGCACAACGCTGCTTTAAATATGGAGATCTGACGCAAAGTGCGGCCGCCGTGGCTGGCGAAATCACTCTAGGAATGGAATACTATATTCCCTACAGTGAGGTCGCCAGCGCAACTACCCGGCCCTGGTTCAATCGCGAATGCGCTCAAGCTGTTGCCCAAAAGCAATCGGCGTACCGCGCATGGACCAGGGCCCGCGCTCACGGCCACCCCGACGTGGATCGACTAAAAGCAGCGTTTAACAAAGCCACCAGGGAATGCAAGAAGGCTTACCTAACAGCGGATGCCCAGCGCATTGCACGACTTGGCCAAGAACTCGTCGCATACCCTACGGGTAGCCGAAAGTTCTGGCGATTGGCTAAAGCCGTGCAGTCCAACTTCTGCCAGGCCTCGCTACCACCGCTGAAATATCCTGACGGATCACTTGCCCACCAGCCGCAGGAGAAAGCGAAACTGCTTGTAGATCTCTTTGCGGCTAACTCCCGAATCGATGACCGTGGCATGCACCCGCCTAGCATTCCGGCCTGCGACGCTACAATGCGGGATATTCGCATCCGGCTGAGTGATGTCCGAGCGGAGCTTCGGTCACTCGACGTCCGGAAAGCTAGTGGACCCGACGGTATCCCAGCGGTGGTTCTTAAGAACTGCGCACCAGAGTTGTCTCCGGTATTGACGCGCCTGTATCGCCTGTCATATTCCTCGGGAACTGTTCCGGATGCCTGGAGAGAGGCGAATGTTCAACCCATCCCCAAAAAGGGCGACCGCTCCAACCCAGCCAACTACCGCCCGATAACTGTCACCCCCATTATCTGCAAAGTGTTCGAGCGGATCATCAATAAACAATTGATCCACTACCTGGAGGATCACTCCCTACTTAATGATCGGCAATATGGTTTTAGACCGAAACGATCCACGGGTGATCTTCTAGCGTACGTCACACACCTTTGGAGTGAGGCTATTGACAGGCACGGAGAATCTTTGGCCATCAGCCTCGACATGGCCAAGGCCTTTGATAGGGTTTGGCACCGTTCGCTTCTCTCCAAACTGCCGGCCTTCGGCTTGTCCCCCAAACTTTGCAACTGGGTTGCCGCATTCCTGCACCAGCGCCGCATCAGAGTCCTTTGCGACGGTGTGGCCTCCGACTTTCAGTCGATTAACGCCGGAGTGCCACAGGGTTCCGTCCTGTCCCCCACGCTGTTTCTTCTGCATATCAATGACATGTTAGCCCTTGGCAACATTCATTGCTATGCAGACGACAGCACAGTTCATGGGAGATACTTCGGACGTCCTGCAGCAAAGTCAGCAGATATTGAGGAAAAACGACAGGAGCTTGTCGCTGAACTCGACCATATTCTGTGCCGCATTTCTCAATGGGGCTCTGAGAACCTGGTCGAGTTCAACGCTAAGAAAACACAGGTGTGCGCGTTTTCTGCCAAAAAATCTCCATTCCTTCCCCTTCCGACTTTTCAGAACACTCAACTGCCACTACAAGGCAGACTCGATATCCTGGGCATGGGCATCTGCCGCGACCTAAACCCGCGCGAGTACGTTGAGGGCGTCACTAAGGCGGCCTCGCGGAAGTTAGGTGTTCTAAACAAGGTGAGACGGTTCTTCTCGCCGGAGCACCTGTGTCTTCTTTATAAGACCCAGGTTCGCTCGTGCGTGGAATACTGTTCTCACCTTTGCGATGGTGCCGCGCAGTATCTGTTCGACGCTCTCGACCGGTTGCAGCGGCGAGCAATCCGAATTGTCGGCAGTCCTGAAGCCACCGAGTCCCTTGAGCCTCTGCAGATGCGTAGAGATATCGCCTCCATGGCAGTCCTCTATCGTCTTTATCATGGGGAGTGTTCTGAAGAGCTCTTCCAACTAGTCCCGCCTTCTCCCTTCCTCTACAGGACAACACGTGCCAGCCTCAGAAGTCACCGCCTCAGAGTGGAAGACATACGCTCTCGCACTCATCGATTCGGTTCTTCTTTCCTGTGCCGATCGGTTAAAACCTGGAACTCACTACCAGCGCACGTGTTTCCGTCCAACTATGATCCCGGGTCCTTTAAGCGGGGCGTGAAAAAGCATCTCACTAGGCCGCCATAGTGCTGGTCGCCATGCTGCACTGTCCTTGTTCACATTGAGGATGGTGACCACCACTCTTGGATTCTGCTTGTGCTTTCCATCAGGCAGGGCAGAGTCATTTTGGCAGCTAAAATATAAAAAAAAAAAAAAAAAAAAAAAAAAAAAAGCAACATCGTTAATCTGGAGATGCAATAAAATGAAAAAATAACTAACTGTACTGTGTAACTGATGATAGTGGTTAGCTGATGTGTCATCTTAATACTTCGAATCGCTTATCATTGTAGAAATGCAAGCGAGGGATCCTGTAACTTTGAATAAGAGTTACAGTAAAAAATTGTCTCAGCAAACTATTACTTGAAATAAATATGTGTGCATAATATCTATGAATTTCGAATTTCGCTTATTATATTAATCTTATACTAGTGGTTACCCGCGGCTCCACCCGCGTATATGTCGGTTATCGCGGTAAATAGTAGCTTATGTGTTATTCTGATGTATAAGCTATATTACTGTAAAGTTTCATCCAAATCCGTTCAGTAGTTTTTGCGTCAAAGAGTAACAAACATGAATCCATACTTACAAACTTTCGCGTTTATAATATTAGTTTAGAAGTATAGATGTATTTGTATCATCACCCACACTATGGGTAACTGGTACTCCTTATAATATTGGTTATTTATGTACATTTACGCTGCTTTATTTTCACTTCCCCAACTACTCTCGATTACACCAGACACTTTACAACCTATATTTATTTCCATCCCATAGTTGCCTGGAAGAGATTGCATGTGAGCGATAAGACCGCCAATTGTACTGACCTAGCTTTATTACGTCATTTATTTAGTTTTTTTTTTATGGAATAGGCGGGCAAACGAGCAGATGTTTTATCGTATGTATATATATGTATGTATATAGCGATTTGTATCGCCAGATGGTAAGCAATTACCGCCGCCCATGGACACTTGCAACACCAGAGGCGTCACAAGTGCGTTGCCAGCCTTTAGGGGATGGGGGGATAGGGAGAGGGGCGGAGGGGTTGGGGAATGGGTCTCCGGTATCCTCACTCACTCGGTGAAACACAGCGCAAGCACTATTTCACACCGGTTTTCTGTGAGGCCGTGGTATCACTCCGGTCGAGCCGGCCCATTCATGCCGAAGCGTGGCTCTCCCACGTTATCTGGTTATCTGGTGTACAATAAAGAGTTTTTATTATTAGCTAAAATGCAGTCGCTACCGCGACTTTCTGTATTTATTAGATGACTAGCCTTTGCCTAGGGCTCGGTCCACGCGAACGTTGTTTATTGCGGTATATAACACCTAATGGCCTTCCTCAAGAACCAGAGTATTGCCATTTCAAATTGCATTGAAATCGGTGAAGCATTTTTGCAGTGAAAACGTAAGAGATAGTCGGCATTACTTTCGAATTTAAAGTTTGATTATGAATAAGAAATAACAGTAGAGTCTATAGTTTGTAAGTAACAATGATATTTAGAATTGAGATATTAGTATATCACCAATCAGTAAAGTTAAAATATAATGTTTTTAACAGTGTATACAGCTAAAAAATTATAATAATAACATGTTCCGCCATACATTAAATGCCTCTGTGGCGTAGTGGTAACGTATGCGACTACTGTGCTTGAGATCTCGGGTTCAATTCCCGGGTCGGACCAAATGTTTGTAGGATCTACAAATATTTGTTTCGGAGTTTGAGTTTTTTCTATGTATAATAATATATGTTTTTATTTACAAAAAAAGTATATATGTATTTATAGCAGTTGTCTATACACAAGCTCTGCTTAGCTTGGAACTAGATGGCGTTGTGTGTAAGATGTCCAAAATACACACATCAAAAGTGTCTAGGGATCAACATATGTGTCTAGGGATCAACATATATTTTTGCAATAACTTTTCTCCTGATTGATATTAATTAAAATTTTCTTTAAGGATTCATCAAATAAAGTGTTTTCGTTTGTCACAGTAACGATAAACCAAGTCACCTTTGCATTAATAAAGAAATTTGCCATTTTCCTAATAAAGGGATTTTTGACATTTGAACCACTAACATTAAAGTTCGAAAAAAAGACTGAAATAACAGTTTTCTTTAAAATTTTATTAGGTAACTTAAACAATTAATAATCCGTGTTTCTACCGCGAACACTAACAACACAAGAAAATCGGTTTGGCATACTCAAAATGAGTTCATCCAAACACGCTGTGGAATGGCCGCCCATGTTCGTTGCAACAACAAAAAAAGGTCTTCTTGCGACTGGATACCCTCCATATTCGGCAGAGCTCTTCTCTGTAGCATATCCCATGCATGCTCAATCGGGTTCAAGTCTGGCGACTGAGCAGGCCAGGGCCAAAGCCACATATCAATCTCAAGAAATCCGCATAAAAATGCTTGATCCCTAGACACTTTTGATGTGTGTATATATTTGTTTTTGACTAAAACAATACGCTACAATAGATCCGATAATACTAAAATAAAAGTAATACACATATGAATATCAGGAGAAATATAAAATATATGTACGCAATATCCACTAATTTATTAAACGTCACTCATAAACTTTGCCACCATAAACAAATAGTGGATGAGCCTATATACGCTATGAAGACACAATTTTATTACATATTAAACGCGTATATTCTCAAGTGCATTTATTGTATATACAATTTACATAATAACATTACCCTCACCCATAGATCCCATAATATTACAATAATAATAAAACTACAATATATAGCAATGATAATCCGCTCGTAACACGAACAAACATACGCCATGTTTTCATAGGACCTCATCTTGTGGGTAACATCGTATTTTATGAGGCTATCAAATCCATAGGTTTTATACCTATATAAAATGTGTTGAAAGTTTTTTTTACGATACTGTAATATTTAGACTTGATTGTTGACGTTTAACTTGGAGGTAACTTGCTACGTAAAGGAAGTTTAAAACAAGTTGAATGTATAATGATTTATTCACTACCTACCAACTTCCATGCCCCGGCCTTGTTCACTTTATAAATTTTGTGTTGAATATGTTACAAAATGAACCTGAGTTTTATACTTACTTATTTAGAAACTTTTTTGAAAAATTATTGCCTAAAAACGAGTATTTGCATTTGGTGGATAATTGAGTATTGTGGAAAACAATCAGTCACGAACAGACAGTAAGCTTATTCATTACTTATGTTAAATTGAAAGTTTCTAAATGTTATACTTATCTGTTTCAAATACTAAAATCATAATAACGTAATTAACGTTACGCATAAAACCATTTAATATATTTCTCCATATCCATGTAGCAATATGAAATGAAAATAAATAAAAAATGAATTCATAAAGGCTGTACCAACCAAAATGTCGTAGAATTTTTAGTCACTCCCTCGATTCCTCGGTCCATTACCTCTAACACAGGCCCTTGGGCTACACGAAATATATTAGCCGCACCGTGAAACGTCATCAGCGCATACGCCGTACGATATCTCGTTAGATCCCAATTTGAATATCGGCCAATCAACGGGCGACGGGGTTGCGGGAGCGACCCCTTCCCGATACAATTATTTTATTTTTTTTGCTCTCGTAACAATCTCTGTAAACATGTTTCCTTATTCAAGTTTTCATCCGGTTTCTTGTCTGCATTTTTAACTTTACTATGTATTTACTCTATATGAAGCTGAAAAATTTAATACCTATACTAGTTGTTTGGTAAATGTAAAAACAACATGATCGTAGAGTCGACGATGTAAAAAAAGTCAACATCGATCTATATAAGTACATATTGAGTACAGAAAAAAATAATTTATAGAAAGTTACCGTGGGAGAGCCACGCTTCGGTATGCATGGGCCGGCTCGTCCGGAGTGATACCACGGCTTCACAGAAAACCGGTGTAAAACAGCGCCTGCGCTGTGTTTCACCGAGTGAGTGAGGATACCGGAGGCCCATACCCCAACCCCTTCACCCCTTCCCCAAATGGTTGCCGCGCACTTGTGACGCCTCTGGTGTAGCGGGTGTCCATGGGCCGCAGTAAATATTACATTTAAAAAGTATTTCTTTCTCTTGATTATTTCCTATATTTCCATAGATTAAGGTATGTAGCTTTTTGCAGTCTGAGAACACTTCTTGGAACGATTTATTGCATTCGAACTTTTGTCACCTTAAATTTGTTGAATAAAATAGAGAGTAGTTATGGTCAGTAAATTATATGCTATATATCACTTCGATTCGATACAATCGAAAAAATACACGTTTCGGTGCTGTTATACTTTTTAATGAACTAAATCTACAAAAATATATGGAAATGACGTTTTATAGGTATTCTTACAGATATAAACATAGCAATTCGTAACTAAAAAAAAATTTTCAATATTTACCATCAAGAGTTTCCTTCGATTTCCTTATATTATGCTCTCATTGGTTATTTTTTACAACCAGAAATATCTATCTCTTCTCTCATCAAGAAAATAAAAAACCATGTCGTCACAATGTATTTATGAGTAACAAAATATGATTATTAACAATAGGATTGTAAAAGAATAACCACAAATTTGGTTGGGTTTCGTTTATCAATGAACATAGAATTAGTAATGTGGGTTCAAATATTTATAATTCAGAAATTAGCTTTATTAAAAAAAATGTTAAACGTTTCAGCAACAGCAGCTCTTTACCTTGAAAACCACTTACGTGTACACGATAGTTTCATTACTTATTAACCCAAACGATTAAATGTTACAAAATTAGAATTTTGACAGCTCATTATTTTTTTTACTTGTAAGGCCAACGGTTTGAGGTAAACATCAATACAGCCTAACGTGAGATATGGATCGCGAAAGGAAATGTATTTTTTATTAGCGTGCCGCGACAAAAGGTGACAAACAGAGTAAGGTATGGTCTCAGTGTTAGAAAAAAAATTTCAGCCCCACTTAGGTTGAAAAACAATTTAAGCATAAAAATAAAAAAAATATTAGAGTGCAAAAAGTAAAAGGTTACCCTTTTCAACGTATTTGAAAATAAAATTCAACATGTGTTCTTGGAAGCCAAAGTTCGTGATATTTTTTCCCAAAATTCATTTTTGTAAAAATAGAATCGCTATAAAAACTGTTATAGTGTACAATACTTTAGTTTATCGTTCTCAATATAATAGAAGATGAAATATTATAGAACTTTATGACCTGTCCATGCTGACCTGATGAGCTGAATTTGGTGACATATGAAAGTCCATGCCAAAAACGAGGGACACCACTTCTTTATTTATCTTCGAATCACTTCATTCGATCTTGGCTTAATACAAAGCAAAATGAGTTGTCCAAGTTCAGAAGCAGCTAAAAAATTATGTCACCTGATTACAATAGTTCGGCAAGGATACAATTTACTTACCTCTTATAACTTTGATTATTTGTATTTACTACGTATCAAAGTATGATGGGGTTAGCATATCCTTACTGAAGCAAAACCCACAATTAAATTAAGATTAAAAAAAAACTTCGAATCACTTTGAAAAAATTGTCCTGTCTCAAAATATTTGATTTATATTTCTTTAGTATTATACTACTATAGATTAAAAATCTATTGAAAGCTGAAATTATTATAATCGCCTTAATAGTCCACTACTGAACATAGGACTCTCCCTAATAAGTTTGGGCCCACTGTAGCATGGTGGCCAGACGGATTGGTATACCGTTCGTTTCAAACTTTATGTCTCTTTGTAGTGCTATTATTTTGCATAGCTTGCTTCTTTAGTCACTTTGTACAACACTGAAATCGTCACCATATGGAATGATATCCTCTACCAGTATTTTAATTTAATAAAACAAGATCACATAATATATGTACATACAAAGTTCATTCTTCTTACAGTGAGGACACACCTTAAAAACGTTTCGCTTCATTGTTGTTGCTGATTATGGCTGATGTGACGCGCGCAAGTGCTTTCGGAAGGAAGTGGAATGTTTGTTACATAATGATAACGTTCGTCAACTTTACGAAACGTAACGTCTGATTCTTACTCGAAATAAAATTTGTTTTCTAGTCAAAATTTAGCCACAGATATTTAATTTATAAATCTATCTATATATATAAAAGCGAAATACCACTCAATAATTAATCACGAAATCTCAGAAACTATAACACCTACAAACTTGTAATTTGGCAGGTAGGTTCCTTATAGGGTGTAGACATCCGCTAAGAACGGATTTTACTAAACTCCACCCCTTAGGAGGTAAATCAGGGGATGAAAGTCTGCGTGAGCGAAGCTGCGTACAAAAGCTAGTAATAAATAAATATTTGAATCATTTTGTCTCACTACCCTGTTAATGAATCAGTCAAAAGCAGTTCAAGTGTCTGTTTTTCTAATATAATACAGCTATTAAGCTGTATTATATTAGAAAAACGATAGTCTGTATTAACAGACTATCATTTTTAAAATGCAGGGGTATATGATCTGAATCGATAAACTCTCAAATAGTATTTTTTAACCAAAATATAACCGTGCATTTAAAATAAATAGATCTGTGATACCTACTCATACTATTAATTTGGAAATTTCATTTATTGTGCTGTTTACGTTAGACGTATACTAAGATACGTAAAGTAGACTGTTGTCTTGTGATTAAATTCTTAATATATAAATCTACTAGTAGCTTCACTAGATGAGTACCTACATATTATCAAAAGTGTTTTATGATTCTTTTTTTCAGAACGGCCCCGAATTGTGCAATCTATAAATCCACCTAGTGAGCGTGAATGTATTACGCCTAGGCGCAACTTAGGGTTGACTCAAAATTGATCTTATAAAAGATCTGGTAAGACATGTTTTTGTTTCTACTCTGAAGACCTAAATAATGAATGAATGAAATTTTTATCGCATATATCCTTGTAAGATATGCCTGGTCTTATTTTGAGCAGTATTTACGTCTTTTCATAGTGTTTAGAATTACTCGTATTTCTCTTATTAAACTTATAACTTAGCAATATTCTAACACAAAAAGCAAAATCAAAAGTTTAATCGTGAATTTAGACAAAAAATAGCCGACATTATTTGGAAAATCCAACGTTTAACCCAAAAGCCTCAACGGCACATCAATTCTCGTTTTAAATTTAAATGGACTGTGTTTTACAATTCAAATAACAGAAACTTGCACAGCGTCGAAAAGGTGAAAACCTTTATAAATGTGCGGAACTTGCTTTAAGTTGAATTTAATATCTTGAATACTGCAGTCTATGTCCATTTTATAATCCCTGTAATACCATTTAAATTTCATAATTTATTGTAAGTGTACAAACAATGTACTGTAATGTATCTGAAAATGTCGTAAAATATTATAGATATAAATATTTAGTTACTTTGTATAAGCTTAAAAAACTCGAAAAATTTCTCACAATTTGAGTTCAATTTTTGTCAAGATATACAACCCGCTACATAGGTATTTTCAGGTTTATATTAACAATAACCTGAGACATCTCAGACGCGGCAAATACAAATACATAGTTTGTATTTGCTCAGTGCGACTGACGAGGTACAGCCTAGTATATGCTCTGCCCAGTTTTAGCCATCAATCGCAATTGAATCCACAATTAGGCAAAGCACTGAAGATCTTCAACTTTTATTACATTTTTGGCTTTTAAGCTAAATGTTTCGGGATAGGGTTTTCTATTTTAGTTCTCCTCTATCGTATGCCAATCTATTTCTACCATTGTTACTTCCTGACCTTCAATACTCATATCACCAATCTATGTAAAAAAAGTTTTAAATCCTTAGGTTTCGTGATGAGGATGTCTTCACCTTTTCGATGCAGGAACACTATCATCGTGTTATACTTCTCTTTTGTTCGAAGTACTTTGGAGTATAACTCCATAATCTGGGACCCGCACGAGGCGAGGTACAATACGATGCTAGAACGCGTCCAACGGAAATTCGCGCGATTTTTATACCAAAAGCTATATGGGTTCTACCCATATTTATACCCATCGCTCTTCGTTCTCGGCATGGTAGGTCTGGATACACTTACAATGCGTCGTAAGTGTGCTCTAATGGTACACTATTATTTGTTACTAAACAATAAAATAGAAAATCCAAATACGCTGTCTCGTTGCATGTTCTGGGTACCAAACCAGTATACACGGCTACGATCTTGCCGTCTCTTAACTGCGCCGCAGGTACGAACGTGTACGGCACAATACGCTCCCACGAGCCAGGCAGTTAGTCTGCTCAACGCTCTAATTGCTCAATACCCGGATATCGACTTATTCCATACCAAATTAAGTACATTTTTTAAATTCTGTGTACTTTTCCTTAGGAGTAGGCTTTAATATTAGTATTGATAAGCATCAATTATGCTATTGTTAACATTATTAAATAAAAATTATTGTACTGGCTCACTGTACGTGTTGGGCAAACTGTAAGTGCAGTGAGCAACTGATTGTATAAATAAAAAAAATAAATAAATAAATAAATAAAACCACATTTATTTGGATCCATTGAAATACTATTTTTGTTATAGTGTGTTTCTGAATATAAATAATATGTGGTGTTGGTCTTCAAATGAAAAATCTAAAATAACTTAAACTGGCTGAGTCTAAACAATCCAATAAATAATTAATCGTGTGTGAGAATTTTACCGGGTGATAGCCATGGTTTAGTACTAACGGACCGGCTTGCTCGAAGTGATTACACGACCTCACAGAAAATAGGTGTACAGAAATTATTTTCTATTTAAATGAGGCTACCTAGCCTAGCCCTCCCCCCTTCGCCTGATTTTAGAGGAAAGATTGAAAGGGCGGCGACACACTTGTAAATCTTGCAAATGTCCGGCAACAGTTACTTAAGAATCAGATGAGAAATCAATGGGCCCTCATCTTTTCATTTATCATTTTATGCTTAAAAACGTATGTTAACGAACGTGTAAACGAACCTTTTAATTTTTACAGTTATATTACCCACATATAATTTAATTTATGCAAAAGAAAGAAACTATTTTAATAGTTGCTTCTTAAATTCTATAAAAGCAGACTACAACCTGTCTTCTACACAGTGATATATTTTCTCTAAAGCATCCAGATGGAACGAGATTAAGTTCCCTCACTGAATTCTTTACGCTCTCTGCTAGTTCGTTATGCCATTTAATTCCTCGTTCTCAGGGCATTATGCAATAAGTTAGAATTTTAGCATACGATGTTCAGTAAATTACAAATATCTGTATTTGTCGTTTTCGAAAACACAATAATCAAGATTTAAGAGCCGATTACACTTGTAAAAAACTGCACTATCGTAGCTTCATAATAAACAAAATAGCCGACTGCTACTTTTCCGCCATTTTAATAATATTTTCTTTAAAAAATATTCACTAACTCAAACATATACAGCTCTGTCTACGAGTACATCCAAATTAAACAAGCTCCATACTAGGTTGCAGAACATGGATACCTTTGTCGAATTACAAACATGACATAATATGTATGTTACACGAAAACCTAGATTATGTATATGTTAACGAAAATGTATGTAATCCGTCATTGTATACAATTCCTAGGAAATGTATGTAATTCCTAAAATCGCACGGAAATGTGTGAAATAAATTATATTATACTTACACATTACACATTTCCTAGGAAATCTATACATTTCCTAAATAGCAATCGGAAATGTAAAACATTTAAGATATTGGTGGGTAATTATTTTTAGGTTAGGTTAGGTTAGACCATATGAACATATTATTATTATTTTACGGTATTAAGATAATATGAACATATTATTATTATTTTACGGTATGACTGTTACCTGATTGTCTCAATAAGTGCTAATAAAAAAATATTATTAACAACGTGTTTTATTACAGAAAGCATTTACTTTATACATTTCCTAATACGATATTGGAATTATATACAATTCCGAGGAAATTTATACATTTCCTAGGATATCTATGTATTAAATAGTTTTTCAAACAATATTTTATACATTTCGTAAATAGTATCGGAATTGTACACATTTCTTAGGATTTGTATACAATGCCTTGATTTCATACATTTCCGGTAACATAAATATTCAATTCAGACGTATAAATTTTACACTGAACTCAAATGCGGGATATGTGAAATGGCAGTCGAATTACTGGTAACATACTTAATCGTGTAAATTCCTATGTTTAACTGGTTTGCCTGGAAATTAGTGGCAAAAAGATCGACTGAGGCATGCCCACAACAACTCTGTCTAGATTACAGCACGGTTAAGAAAAATGTGTAACGTCACATCTTAGTTTTTCATGACAAAAATTCCCACCGTTTTGACTTTTCATCAACAGTCTTTAATAGTCCACCGCTGGACGTGAACCTCTCCTTTGAAAAGAAGTTTTCGCCTAATAGATTGGCGTATACTGTACGCACCCAGACAGGTTGGTCTTGCATCAAGTTTTCACTGTGTAGTTTAGGCGGCTCTTATGACACCCTCGTAATGGATAGGGATACGTGACACTTTGTATTCTGAATCTATCACCACATGGACGAACAGGTTTATTTTTCAATAAAAGTATATTGTGCCCGGCGCACCTTAAGTATCAAAATCTATCCGATTTTAACAAGTACCTACGTAGTATACCTAAGTATTTATTATGCAAAAGTATAGAGGAGTGTATTCATTTAACTAGTCATCGATATGATCAAGCTGAGGTCATCCATGCCTACCTATAGAAGTTTTCACCTCAATAAGTATTTCTTTGATTAGACATATACATTATCTAAGAAGTATTTCTTACATCTGTCAAAATGCGCTACATAGTTTAAATTACCGGAGTTTGTACTATGAAAGCTAGAGGGATATATGACTTTCATACTTTCTTCTAAAATAGGTACATACATATAGTGAAAATAAAATAACAATATAATTAGTAAGACAAAGATATGTTCGTGCAATCATGCTTTCTGTTTTTACATAACTGAATAGCTCCTCATATTTTAAGAAATCATACGTAGCAATAATAAAGGTCTATAGGGCATCGCGTGTGTGCAGGCAATTATAATATCAGCTAATGTCCAACTTTTTACACTAGCAGGAAAATTGTAGATACCGCATACCACACGTTTTATCGAAGCCGCGCAATTTCTTCACAAAACGTTTAAATATATAACGTTGCTAAGCGTGCATTTTTACTATGGAAACAAAAGATCCAGATAAATATTATTTAAGTTGTAACTTATCTCCGTACTGCAAAAGTTGGTAAAACTGAGATGAGTATCCATTGTGAAAGAATTTGAACTTGAGAGGTTTACTTCTTCTTCTACACTTCTTGTTCTTCTTCTTCTAGAAGTACTACTGTTAAAAAGAACGAAATAAAAGGCATTTCAGAATTGCTTTGAAAAGACACACTTGAAAACTGTCTTCTTTTTTTATGTGTTATCCGCCAAAATGGCTCTGTTCTGCCTGATGGAAAGCATAAGCAGAATCCAAATGAATTGAAAAACCAAATATAAATCAGATATATTTTTTTTTCAATAATCAAAATCATTTAATAAGTTGTTGCATAAAATCCTCACCATGGAAAAAACACGAACAATTATCTTAATGACTCTACTTATGGTAATTTGATACTTTTGTTTACAAAAAGCCATTCATTATTTCTAGGTCTTTCTCTAAAAGCGCATTAATCATACTTTTGTTTTGGTAATTCGATATCTTAGTTTTAGTAATATGATACAAAAACACATTAATTATTTCCAGGCATTTCTTCAGAGTACATTATTTACAGACATAAATCAGCACATTTTAATGGCTTTATCTAGAACTCTCTTCGTGTTTACTACATGATATAAAAAGGGAGGCTGCGCTTCTCTCAATGTAATTCTATTGCAAGAACTTGTAAGGTGAAGTACCTTCTAAACCAATAAAGTGGCAAAACAACAAGTTTGTGCTTTTATTTGGAAGAAGACTCACTCTCTCCGACCACTTTCAGCCCTACGTGCAGGGTGGCATTTCGCCGGTGAAGAGAGCAAGATTCTACATAGAAGACCCTATTCGGGAACCTTCAGCCTTACGTGCAAGGTGGCCTCGGTTCCAGCGGGCGTTCTGGTCGCTCTACATGTAGAGCAGCCGCAGGCCGATTTCCCGGATAGATTTGAAGAATAAAGAGTTACGGAGCTTCTCTTCAAAAGCTGCCCTGGTGACAGCAACCCATTGCCCTACGTCGGAGACTCTTCAGCCTTACGTGCAAGGTGGTCTCAGTCCCAGCGTGTGTTCTGGTCGCTCTACATGTAGAGTGGCTGTAGACCGGGGATCCGACAATGTACAAAAAATAAACAAACATAAAGTAAAAACCTTTTTTTGTTTGTGTTATCTACGTTGTTACTTAGAATTTTCTTATATTAGGATAGGATATTAATAATGTGAATGAAAAATCATAAAATATAATATCATTCGAAGTTCTTGGAATTATTATTACTACCCGTCGCAAGACTATAAATAGCGTGGTTGGTTTAATGTCTGGGGATTCGATTTCAAACGGTGAGGTGGTTGAAATGATGATCGGTAAGATGTGCATTATTAAGTTATTCTTGTTTTGAAATAAATCTCACTTATGAAGCTAATAATAAAATTAATTTCATGAGTATAATTCAGTATGTGAAAAAAAATTGTAGTAATATTAAACTACATTAGTTTATCTTAAATTAACACAATCTAGAGAGGTATACTCTTGCTAAACCATTTGTTACTACTAGATCTCAGGTACGTAATTTGTGGGCAATAAAAACAAACATAGTATGAGGGTTGATAGCACTACAGTCATGGAACTAAAGTTTAAATTGTAAACTTGCGTTAACTTAATACCAAAGTTTATGTAATTGAAACGTAATTTTTTCTGTGTAATAACGAATTCAGAATACAGTCTTATCCCGTTCTATTCCCTATCTATTCATCCCATGGGTTTCGTGAGAGGCGAAACAAGCAACGTCCATATTGATTCTTGGTGTTTTAATGTTATTTATATATTTTTAATTGCTGTCTGTCATGTTTATTTAGATACAGATCTAAATAAACATTGCGTAATGTGATGCTATAAAAACATATAATTGATGGATACACTCACATACAGACAGAGAGGTTCACTTCACACTTTTCATTTTGGTCTTCTTATTTTAGATTTATTAAACTTTCTTTTATAATAAATACTAGTTAAGTTGAAATTCCTGTGGGAAATGGCGCCGTTACCTGAAATACTGGTTTCTACCTAGTTTGGCAATTGCCTATCTTTTGTTCGATTTATAACTAAAACTAGTTTTAAGTTAAACAGATTGTATTTTCTTTTCGTGCAATAAATATTATTATCATTATTACATCACGATTTTATTATGTAGTATGTTTGTAAAGTCACCTGCGACACAGGATCTATCCCTAGTCAGGGGAGGGAGTTGTCTTTTTAAAAAGAGCAAAATCCACGAAATGTATTTAACTTCCATGCAGTACACTTTATTCTACTGAAATACTTAAAATGATAAGCATGCATTAAGAGACACTGATAAATTAAAACTTGCAACGTACATATTTTGGATAAGGTTTTCAATTGGATGTTCTTTGTGTCCGTTTCATGTATGTTTGTAAAGTCCCTTGCGACACAGGATTTATTTCTAGTGCGGGAGTTCTCTTCTTAAAAAAATAATAATTGATTATTCAAGCTTTAAGGACAAGGTGCTTTGTAATTTTTTGTAAGTTGGTTAATTAGTGATCGTTGAACATAAAATTTTCTATAACTACTTATTGTCTTTAAATTTGGTGAAGGCATAACTAGTTATTTTATTTATAAACAGTTTATAAAGTAGCCATTGTAGTTAATTACACACACACACCTTCTTCATTAAAATAAAGAATATTGTTATTGTTAAAAAACATCACACAGAAACACTTTTGTTCAAGTCGAGAATGTTCCTTGATTTTCAACTTTGTAATTTGGAAAATATTAGTGATATAATACAGGTTGGAACTTCTCCGAGTCTGAGTTAATGTTGTAATGTGCAGCTACTGATTGCAGTTAAACTAAGATGCAACATCTCCCCAAGAGTACGAAATACAATGTATAACAGACACCTTTCGCCATAAACAAGAGTTACTAGCTAGCAATCGTAACTAATTGTGCTTGTTTAATTAGCTTTTATAATTATTATTCACCCAACCCGTTATTTTTCTAAATTTCCATGTGGTGGCAGATTAAAATTACGGAGTGTTACTGCCCTGAATTTATCACGGCGGTGTCAGACGAGCCGGCGAAGACAGCAATTCACGCAGGACTACAGAATTGTAAAAACAAGAAAAATTGAAGCAAACCTGATACTTACCCGTCTAGCCAGGGTGGTAGACTAGATTTTTAAGCTATTGCATAGCTTTCATCGCGGGCTTTGAGCGCGGCGACAGAATCAACAAATTCCGTAACGAAAATAAAACCTAACACGGCTCGCACGGATCGAGACGAGCTGCTCCGAAATCGAACTAATACGTAAGAAGCTGTTTGTGAGAAAGTATAAAGAGTATATAGGTGTATAGGTATCTTTATAATGCCACACTCACCGCATGTGCACCCCGTAAGTATACATGTTCAAAGAAAAAAAATACTGCATAAATAACTTTTAAATTACAATTACTTTTAAGTTTTTTGAATTACTTCTTTTAACGAACTACTAGTAACATTAAGTGGAAAAAAAGATTTGTTACAGACATATCAATATACGTTCATTAAAATACATTTTAATGAACTAC
Organism: Diaphora mendica; assembly: GCA_949125395.1. NCBI lineage: Eukaryota > Metazoa > Arthropoda > Insecta > Lepidoptera > Erebidae > Diaphora > Diaphora mendica. The sequence continues at coordinate 18,018,973 of OX421313.1, read as the reverse complement.
TAGTAACAGAGTTATATGGAATCAAAAAACCATTTGTTTTTAAATAAATATAATATACATAATATATATCGTGGTTCCTATACAGGAGTAGTTGTTGTATAGATGTGATGTAGTATTTACTAATTCATACATATTTTTTTTGTATGTGTGTTTGACACTTAAATCCTCCTAAACGGCTGGACCGATTAGAATAAAAATTATCCGTATGTTTTAAAGGGTTCCTGATGGTTTAAAATAACAATTGGTCGCGGTAGATGGCCCTGCTATCGGTACGACACCATCGTAATAACTAAACATAACGTATATTAATTTGGTACGAAGTTCACCGGGTCAGCTAGTATAACGGTAATAATTTATATCTATTTAACGTTTACTTTGCATACATTTTTTTTCTCAAGTTTGTCAGCTATAAATAAACGAAGAAGATTACAAAAATTCACAACAATAAATTTAGAAATAAAGCGAGTTATCACCACAATAAAATCGGACAAAACAAAAAGTAAGTGCGCCAACAGAACGCGTTGTAAAGTAACAATGAAAAATGGCGGTTACCGAAGTTGCGACGAATTTTACCCACCTCGGTAACAAAGTTAGGTAAAAGTGGCCAGATTTATCGATGGGGATCTTTACCGGCAAAACGTTTTGGTAATGGAGCACATTGAGTAAAAAGCTTGTGGTGCAAATTGAAATGAGTTTATTGTCTACTGTTCACGGTTAACTGTAACAAGTTTAACCGTCGGATGCAATAATGAATTTTATTCTAAGAAAATAAGATAATGTTGGAGTTTTGAAGAATAGGATTAGTTTTTTGAGCAAATAGAATTTAACCTCATTAGAACTTAAAGTTCATTTCAAGCGGACATAGAAAAGAACGATCTCACACCTGAGGATGCCGAAGATCGGGCAAAGTGGAGAAGATTAAGTAGGAGAGCGGTCCCCAGCACTAAGCAGGGAAATCGCTAGACCGAAGAAGAAGAACTTAAAGTTCATTTCAAGCGAACATGGAAGAGAACGATCTCACACCTGAGAATGCCGAAGATCGGGCAAAGTGGAGAAGATTAAGTAGGAGAGCGGACCCCAGCACTAAGCAGGGAAATCGCTAGGCCGAAGAAGAAGGACTTAAAGTTCGTTTACACTAAGATAGGTCCAAATAAGTTAACTGACAACTAGCTCCACATTCTAGAATTAAACTCTCTTGTACTTATTCCACTATCTTAATAAACTTTAATCTTGCCTCGTCTCTAAAGGTACTGGTTCTATGAAAAATATTTACGTATATCTAAAACCTAACAACTGTGGGTACATGAAAATAACAGCATGTCAGTGCAAGGAATTTAGGTTTTAAATATAAATATTTTTCATAAAACCTTTGATAATGCCATTGAGAGCGAATCGATCAGAATTGAAGTTAATTAAAATAGTAGAATAAGAACAAGCGAGTTTAATTTTAAAGCGTATTTCAACAAGTTCCATCAAGGGCCGACAATCGATAGTATAAATCGGTAACAGCTAACAAGTTTCAACTATCGACGGATTAAACATTACTGTTATATGGTATAGTTCAGTTTATATACATTGAAATGTAAATAAAAATATATCCACTTCTGCAGAATTGAACTTTCATTTCTCTCCGCCTTTCATCTTTATATCATAAATTTTGATAATATCTCTGCTACAGCTCAATTTTAATATAGGTGTTAACTTAGAAATGCTTTAAAATCAACTTATTTATTAAAGTATAAATAACATGCCTCTTCACTCGTCATCGTCAAGATAAAGTCACGTAACCAAGGGGAAACCACCAACACGAGGAAATCGTTGCCTACTGACTGATTGGCCATTATGCAAATCTCATACTAACAACATCTCCTCACGCCCCTTGCATATATTACCGGATAATACTGGATAAAGTCAATATGTGAGGGTAACCGAGCCGTTAAATGTTTGCATTATTATGACATGTATGACTGAAGAGTAACGACTGTTGGGATGTTATTTTTTAACACGATGTTGATAAAAAAACGATATATATCTAGAATCAAACGTAAGTACTTGTACTTATTCCACTATTTTTTTTTTTAATTAAAATCTGACACGTTTCGCCTTATAGCATTATCAAAGGTTAATGGTGGAATAAGTAAGTTTGATTCTAGAATGTATTGCTACAAGTTCCATCAAGTACCTACAATCGACAGTATAAATGACATGATATATATCTATTTTTTATTTATTTTTAAAAGACGACGTCCGTATTAGGGACCTCACTTCAGACGTGGGTGATTTTACAAATATACAAGAAACGGACACAATGCACAATTAGACTAAAAACAATAATTTGTGGATCAGACAAAGTGTTGACCCATGTGGGGTTTGAACCCACAACACTCAGCGCTGTAGAGAGCGACGTGGCGATCCCTTAAACCACTACGCCGTATGTGCAGTACTTTAAGTTATATTTATGACATATAAGACATGAGCACATTAATGCTTTCTGCTTTTTTTAAAAATATGTGATTTAAGTATCTTAAAAGATTCTTTAAAACTAGAGAATGTCTTAAATCTTAAGTTCGTCGGTCAATACACTATGATACTTTAAGTCCATCGTTATTTCTTGTGATTAAATATGCAAAATCAATGTTTATAGTCACTGATTACCGTTTGTTATTATTTCTTACTTTTCCAAAACTACACACGATATGTCACACGGTTTGTGGCACGGCTCAAGGCAACTTGCATGGCCTGGCATCACAGACGGGTGACCAAACTAAAAAGCTTACCTTAACTATACTGTGTGCCTACAAAGTGCACCACAATAAATAATAATATTTAAAAAAAATACGAAATAGCAAGTCCATGATTATGTTGAACCGACTGAAAAGAGAGACATTTTTATTACCAAAAAAGAAGGATTTTATTAATCAAAGAAAACAACATTTACATGGGTATGTGTGCAATAGATCCTAGTTATATTAACGAAAGATATCACCAACATGATTATTTCCGATGTTCGTAGACATTATTTCCTAAATAAAAAATATTATGGCCTCCCAAATACATTGTAGGAGAAACTAAAAGAGAAGTAATACTACCTCATGGCTTAAGGTCGGGATGTTAAATAAAATACAGCTGATCCCTTACTTTCGAATCAGCCAGCAAAAAATCGATTTCACATATCCTCACTGTGGGGCCCTTAAGAGCGCGGAAAAATAATTCCACAAACCTTTGCAAGAAAGTATTACAAATATCTTATTGTATTTTATATCTTATTAAGAAGACGGATTAGGAATACGAAGTTTCACCACTACTATTGATCACATACGGACCAAAATCTCATTTTTAAGGAGAGGCCTATGTAGAGCGATGTACCAAAGCCAAATATTTAAGCTATTTTTTTAATTTATCAAAAAGTTCTTTACCAATTAAGCTCAAACGTTGTCAAAAATTGTTTTTTTACTTTCGTTCTCATTTCTCATGGATCTATCAAATAAAATGAGCCATAGCTGCAAGATGTAAAACCTGCTTTCTGAAGAAAGGTCAGCAGTGGACAATCAAAAGCTGTTAATGATGATATTACGAGGAATTTACACTCCAGTTGCAAAGGCGTTATTTATTCTGGACCGATGCTTAATGCGAAACTTTTAAATTATACTGACTTAAATTATCCGCTTACAAATTATTTTCGCTTATTTAGTAGCCGCAAGACAAAGATTACATGAAACTTGATTTATCTAAAGCTACTATCGTTGGAACCATTTACAAAATCCGTTTTGGATCACCGTGATTATCTATCAACATTCCCATGTTTACATTCCACATTGACTTATATAAAATATAAGTCATATATATGTCTGACAAGTGACGTAATGTCGCAAGTAAACTATGATGTAAGCAAAAATAAAGTAATCATGTATGTATGCCATTTCAGCAGCACCTGCCGCGACTACTTAATTTTATTTTTGAGCCAGGTTGGTGTGGTGGAAATAAAACCACACGGAATACTGCTCTACACCTTAAGTATGAGGAATCCAAGACTCAACCCCACAACTTTCAGCCGCATCACCTAGATATTTATTACTTGGTCATGTAACTTCTTAAAATAGTCCTTGACTCGCATTTTTTTTTTGAATTTGTGAATAACATTTACGATTAATTTGTATTTAAAAAAATCAGTATTAAGAGTTAGAACTCGCCAAATAAAAATTTGAGTAATATGAAACCTTTCCAAAAATTCATTTTCAATACTCTAACTCAAAACTAAAATTTAAAACTGCACTTTGAGACGTATACTGAGACGTAGATATATATATTTAGAAGAAACACATAAAACTATTTCCGAGTTTATGGCCAAAATTTTACGATAGAAAAGAATAACGTAGATAACATAGGTATGTAATGTACCTTATTCTCTAATATTGATTGATTAGATTTAATATTTGTTTATTACATAGGTATGTAAGTGGTAAAAAAAAAAACTTTTAGATGACCTATACTTTCAAAGTGAAGATCATTTGAGATATCATTAGATAGTTCTTACAAAAAAAGAAAATATGAATAATCATGTAATAATATTTCAGACAAGTGCCCGTAGAGCCACGCTTAGGCCTGCATGGGCCGGCTCGACCGGAGTGATACCATGGCCTAATTACATTTTAATACGAAAAATTGAACATGTATTCTTACGTTAAGTGTGGCATTATAAAGATATGATAGATACCTATACACCTATCTGGGGGCACGGTCGTGCCCCCGCCAAGACGAGCCAAGCGAAGCGCAAGGGCACTACCTACCTTTTCTCGAAGTGTTTCGTCGTTTTTTTTAACCCTCATAACTTTGGTTTCCGATATACCAGATCGTTCAAATTCTCAGAATATGATGTTACCAATAGACTAATGAAACACACAAAGTTTCAATTGCATAGCTTTGATACTTTAGATTTTATTGATACCTAAAAAACACCAATTTCGTCACTGACACACTGATGATCATCAAAACTGTTAGGGTACTTCCTGAAGTGCTAAAAAGCTGAAATTTGGTATGTAAACTAAGTTTAGTATACAAACAACAGAAAAATTCCTAAACCTATTACTTTTGCCCCCCCAACCCCCAATTTTGGGAGGTGGAAGTTTGTATGAGACTTTCACAAATGTTTAAGCTGGAGGTTTTATTTTTGGATTTTTTAAACTGTAAACTCTACATCTCAGTAAAAATTTATGGCTTGGCTGTTTCGTTACTTCAGAAACCAAATATTCGTATAACACAATATTACTTCAAAAACTAGATATTTGCAAACACAAAAGGCGTTAGTTTCCCCTTCGTGATGGTATGATAGCGAAACGGCGAAGCCATACATTTTTACTGAGATGTAGAGTTTACGAAGTTAGGGTTGGTAGAGTTAGGGCGTGTAGATTCGGGACTTTGGCTCTACATGAGATCTGATATCTTTTTCACAGGGTAAGCCATATGCAGTCGCCTTGGCAACATTTTACATGAAAATGTTTTTGGTGGGATTTACCACCTCACAAACAGCTGCTTACGTATTCATCCGATTTCGGAGCAGCTCGTCTCGATCCGTGCGAGCTTCGGGTGTTAGGTTTTATTTTCGTTACGGAATTTCTTGATTAAGTCACCACGCTCAAAGCTCGCGATAAAAGCTATGCAATTACTTAAAATTATAATTGCATAAGTTGATAAAAATGCTATGCAATAGCTTTACCGCGGCAGTCCCCGAGTTCCACACGTTTTTTTTTTAAATAATGTACTTTTGATATTTTATTTTTTATATGAACAAGAGTTGCATTATGGCTTTGAGTCAAGCAATTAATGTCAAGCAAACTTAATTAATGACGTGCAAAATCATTTTTACATACAAAAAAACACTAGAAAACACTCTGAAATAATTAAAATCACTACTAATATCTATTTTAACACTTTTTTTCATTCTCCATGAATATTACTGCCACAATACTTCATAACAATGGACTTTTCAGCTATAGTAAACTAGTTGTTGCCTGCGGCTTCTCCTATCTAATAATTTCATTTCATTTCTCGGTATTTACTGGCCTGAGAAATTCTCCAACGAATACCTCATGGAGCGCTGCCGTGAAACGCCAATCGACCAACAGCTCAAGCGTCGCAAGTGGAACTGGATTGGTCATACACTGCGAAGAGATTTCAATCATATCGCCAAACAGGCGCTCGATTGGAATCCGCAAGGAAAATGGGAACGTGGCTGTCCCAAACAGACTTGGTGACACACAGTTGCAGACGAGGTGAAGAAAGTCGGAAAGACGTGGACCGAGATGAAATGCAAAGCTCATGACCGTACGCGATGGCGGATTGCTGTGGACGCCTTCTGCCCCATCTAGGGGACATGGGACCTTAAGTCAAATAAGTCAGCCTTGGCGGCTTAGACTCTATGTGGATAAATCAGTCAGCCAGGGAAATCAAATTCAAAATGATGTGCATTTGAAAAAAAATATTACTCATAGAGTATGAGTAATATTTTAGTAGAGTAGTCAACAAAATCGGGAAAATCTGAATTTCTTTTGACTTGTGGCTTGGTTTCTTCTGCCTCGAAGAATTCATTTTTACCATGGACCGGACTTTTGAATTCATAACTATTTGTATTCTCTCCATCACATACTCCGAATTGCGTACTTTCAAGTGTTACATTATGGCATTTCATGCACATTAGATTTCTGTAGGTAAGACCGTCTGACCCACATACTGGATCAAATATTTCTGGACATGTACATTTAGATAGCAATATTTTAATTGACGTTGTGAATATCGTTATTTTAAAAAGTATAACTAAGGACGCTGTCATTCTATACATCTTCTCTTGTGTTCGTTAAAAATCTTGGTTTAGAAGTTGGCTTTATTTTTCAATACCTTTTTTTAGTTTCTTTTAATTGTCAAATTAAAATTTTTTTATCTTATCCTTTTTTTATTTAACGTTACGGACGTTCTTTGCCGGCTAGGGTACCCCTCTGCAACAACCCATAAGGAACTTCGTTCCAAAAAAACAGTATTAGCAGAAGATAAAGTTACTCGATGGTGATAAAAGAAACTTAAAAATAACAATCTCTTTGATTCAGCTTAGACTTTTGATAGTTGTTACAACTTTTATCTTGTTAAGCTAACTGGAGGAAAAACTTTTGTGACAACTTATACGTCTGCAATACTCGGTTTTGATACTCTTTGAAGGCTCTAACTACTAAGTTTTCAAAGTTTAAGTTACCCGGTATTCTATTTCATTTATTTTTCTTTAAATATTGGTGCCAATTAAATATTACTACTAGATTTCTAAGTAGTTTTCACAATAGGAGAGATTTCATCAAAACCACACGTCATGTGAATATCGAGGGAAAATACTACGAAAATAAAACACTGATATTAAATAAGTATAAAAAGATTGAAGCGGTGACGTCAACATACGGCAACAAAAAAAAATAGCGAAGACGTGTCGAACTATGGAGTAATCCTGTATCACGATATAGAAATTCTCGCACCTAGCCTGCTCGGAGAGTCCTCCCTTTGTGTTATGAAAGCCGTTCTCCCACAGAGGTGACCCGGATGTGATTGAAAGCAGTCTTCAAAGGAACAGATCGGCAGTGCCAGCGTTAGTACCGCTTATCATGAAATTTTGCATGTGGTGTATAAAAATTTCGAAGGACAAACTAAACATTTTTACGCGAGTCGGAGATGCGGGTGATAATTTAAAATTGTGAAAAATTTAAATCCTTAATTAACACGAATAATTATAATAGTTAAGTACGGAACCCTAGTGCGAATGACCAGCTACACATTTGATATTTTTTACCATTAAATGTATTTTAACCGACTTCAAAAAAGGAGGAGGTTTTCAATTCGACTATTTTTTTTTATGTTTGTTACCTAATAACTTTCGACTGGGTGAACCAATTTTGATGATAATTTTTTTATTTGAGAGCTGGCGCTTCCCGTGTGGTCTCATTTCAATTTGGTCCAGATTGAAGGTGGTTTTTTTTTTGTTAAAATTTGTAATTATATCTTATAACTAGCTGTCCCACGCAACCCCGTTTGCGTCTCCTATTGCCCGTAGCGTGATAATTTTCCCCCGTTTTTTAAACATTTTTCATTGGTGCTCCGCTCCTATTGTTCGTAGCATGATGATATATATATATAGCCTATAGCCTTCCTCGATAAATGTACTATTCAACACTGAAAGAATTTTTCAAATCGGACCAGTGGTTCCTGAGATTAGCGCGTTCAAACAAACAAACAAACTCTTCAGCTTTATATATTAGTATAGATATGGTTCCAATAACTATGGTATGCATACTCGTAATTCGTCGTCGTAATGCGTCACTTCATAATTATGACCAAATCTAATGTGTACTTGATCAGCTATAGGGAACGTGCACAACGAAGGTGCTGCCAACTGGTGTCGAGAATCCGAATCTTGTATTGTATTAATAACTTGACATAGACATAAAGAAGTAAACAGAATAAATGTTATTAGTGAAAATTATATGTTGCATTTTTGGATGTACCAATACATCTAGAAAAACTAAAAATAAATCAAATAGCGTCAAATTTTATTACTTTCCAAAGAATAGTACCTAAATACTCTCATGCCATGGTTATGTGAAAAACACAAAAAATGGATAACCGTCGTAAAGAAGTATATGTAAGCATGAGTTTTAAGCATTTAGAAATACATAAATCAATAATATTTGTAGTGAAAATGACTAAGTTTTGTTATTAATACAGTCAATCTTTTAATCTGTTTTCAGCAACACATGATTCACACATCAACGAATGATTGGCTTCCATCTAGAAATAAAACAATATAAAATTAATAATAAAAACTTTATTGACAGTTTACATATTATGTATTGCAGTAGTACATGGGTATAATAGTTGCTACATTATAAAATAACTAACATGTTAATATAATTATGGCGGCAGTTCTGATCTAACTAAGTGAAAGGATAATAATATAATTTGCACTTGCTCACTTCATTGGCAACAAAAAAATCAGAAAATCCTTTACATCCGTTTCTACAATTTTCACTGGTAAAGAAAAATCATAACAATTGGTTAAAAAATTACAAAGATTTGTAAGACACCAACGTTGAATTGAATAAAAACGAGCTAATTCTCTAGAAATAAATACTCATAAGAATTGACATATTTTGTCCACGCTGACCATAATTATTGATAGAACGGAACCCATGCTATAACTTTTATCGTATAAAAAATATTAAAATTTAAGCGAATATGTTATTTACTTGTTTGAAAGCACGATGGCAGTACTGATAAGTTTATTTTACTGTCCGCATAGTGTCGCTTTCGTCAATTTAGTTCCTGCACGTTCCCTATAGGAAATTGTGCACAGTAACCGAACACCTAATAGTCGTCGATAACATAATTAAGCGTTAAAAATCAATGTAAAGTAACACGATACGTATTTACTTCAGATTGTAAGAAAATTTAACTTTAATTAACAAATACTATTTTTCAAGAACCGTACAAACAAAGAGTTTTCAATCTATGTATCTGTTACCGGAAATGTATGAAATCAAGGAATTGTATACAAATCGTAGGAAATGTGTACAATTCCGATACTATTTAGGAAATGTATAAAATATTGTTTGAAAAACTATTTAATACATAGATATCCTATGAAATGTATAAATTTCCTCGGAATTGTTTATAATTCCAAAATCGTATTAGGAAATGTATAAAGTAAATGATTTCTGTAATAAAACACGTTGTTAATAATATTTTTTTATTATAGCACTCATATTATATTAATACCGTAAAATAATAATATGTTCATATGTTCTAACCTAACCTAAAAATAATTACCCACCAATATCTTAAATGTTTTACATTTCCGATTGCTATTTAGGAAATGTATAGATTTCCTAGGAAATGTGTAATGTGTAAGTATAATATAATTTATTTCACACATTTCCGTGCGATTTTAGGAATTACATACATTTCCTAGGAATTGTATACAATGACGGATTACATACATTTCCGTTAACATATTTATTTTAAAAAAAAAAACATCGAAATGTTTGTACGCGCATAATTTCCGAACGTATGCACCAAATTGGATGATTCTTTTTTTATGTGTTTGTTACTGTCAGCACAAGGTTTGTATATATTTTTTTTTATTGAAAACCGGAAGTCTTATATTTTCTCAGTCCGCGACTGTACACTATCCGTTGAAACCTGAAGCGTACATAAATACTAAAATATTTTTTTCGGATACTTAGATATGGCGGTACAAAGTTCGCCGGATCAGCTAGTATATCATAATTATGTGTTTTTTCATTGTTGTGAATATTTCATTTAATAAAATTACAATGTAGAATTTATATTTCTATTTTAACTTCTCTGTTCCGCTATTTGTGTACGTGTCTGTGATTCTGGATCATTTATCTTTCTTGTTACATGTTAAATACACATAATGAAAACTTTTAACACTTCAGCTTTGTAACATATTACTCAGAGATTTATTACAGAACGCGTATAGAATACTCAAGTGAGGGGAATTACTAACATAATTGTGAAGTATTTCTGATTGTTAACTGTGAATCTACATACGTTGAAACGTTCACAGCAATCACGGGTGGCGTAACTGTCATGTCAAACTTTGCGTTCAGCTCGGGGGCGAAACACGTACGTACCAAAGTGACTGTTTGCTAAGTTTGAACGGAATGTGTCTAGGTAATTATCTTAACTGTCTGTCTTATGTCACCTGATAGATAAGATAATCATTATAATAACACTTTTAATTGAAACTTGACTGTGTAGTTTGAATCTGTATGTCACATGTTTCTGAACAGTTTGTGAGTATATTAAGATGGGTAGATCAATTAAATTGACGCCTAGATCTGCATGTGGAATGCTTTGCATCGTTTTAGGCTTTGAAGTTTCAGGTTCAGGACAATAAACAAAAGAATTTAAAGTTATTTTTTAATAATTTAATGTGTGAGTTTGTCGCGACTGATCTATCTCCGAATTAAAATTTGTATAGTTGTATACCAGTCGTCTAGTAGAAGCTTTTCTCATCTTAAGGCTGGACGGCGTTGTGTGAATTTTGTAAGAATAATATTATTATTTGTAATTGTATATAATATGACTGAACAATTATATATGAATACAAAACTGGGACGATTATAGCCAAACTGTGTAACATACACGATGCGTTAGCTAACGCCGCCTAGCGTTTAAGATAAAACTTTAAGAAAGCGGTATGATAATAAATCGTCAAGTTTCTCCTCCCGTTGGCAAGTCTCGGAACATGGATGTATAATGTCTAGATGGTGGTTTATCATTTATATTTATTTTGTCTTATTGGTACTGTTACGACAATAGTTTACTTGTACTGGTATAAAGATACTAGCCTTTGCTCGCGGCTCCGTCCGCGTATATGTCGGTTATCGCGACTATATTAAAATTCAGCCAAATCGTTTCAACTGTTAGCTGTGAAGGCGTAACAGACATACAGAACTTTTGAATTTATAATATTAGTATGGACAAAAGTTTACTGAGTAAAATAATACTAAGTATCTCCAGTACTCAGTAAGTCACAGGTTCATAAATACCAACTTTTATGAGTTACTGGAATTCAGAAAGTCATATTCTAAGGGATTAATAATGATAATGACATAATTTGTCAACCCTCACTCGGCCAGTGTGGGGACGTTTGGCCTTAACCCTCTCCTGAGAGGAGACCCGAGCCCAGCAGTGGGACTTGATATGGGCTGTTGATGACATACATATTTTTTTATTTTTTTTATGGAATAGACCGGCAAACGAGCCGACGTATCGCCTGATGGTAAGCGATTACCGCCGCCCATGGACACCCGCAACACCAGAGGCGTCACAAGTGCGTTACCGGCCTTTGGGGGATGGGGGGGGGGCAGATAGGTGGAGGGGTTGGGGTATGGGCCTCCGGTATCCTCACTCACTCGGTGAAACACAGCGCAAGCGCTATTTCACACCGGTTTTCTGTGAGGCCGTGGTATCACTCCGGTCGAGCCGGCCCATTCATGCCGAAGCGTGGCTCTCCCACATATGCGAAAGCCTGCAAAAAAATCGATCAAATCTTGTCTATTATATTTATCTCATTAATTATATAAAATGAAAATATTAATTTGAATTATAAATTATAGAGCTATCAAATAATAATTATATTATTAATGTAATTATTGGCTCTTAGTGATTATATGTATATATTGTTATTAGTAGTACTCCTATTTGGTTCTTTTATTTAAGTCTCACTCCTAGTTTATAACAATATATATATTTTAAGGTTCTTAGATAGAGATGTTCTTTTAATGAGTAGTGTTACTGAATTTTAGCGATAAACCATTTAGAATTTATATCCCCAATCTTCTAAGAAGCCACTTTCAGCTCATCTGAATCAATTCTACTACCATGTACTACCTTATGACTTCGCAACGGCATAAATTAAGCTGGCGAATGTAATGGGGCAATATTAGAGACAAGCTTGTTTTATTACCATACTTTGAGTGTAAGTTTTATACGTGTCCTCGATATTACACTACAGTTTTAAACGAATATGTATTGGTTTTTTAATTTATGGTGTATCGTGGTGGTATGTGAACTGGTAGTAGTATGTTGAGATTATCTTGCTAATCGGCATTATGTTACTGAAATCAGGGATACTGAACATCGTATGTACGTAAATAACACCAATAATCACCACCATTATCTACCTACTGTTCTTCGGAGGCCAGGGCATGTAACACTGCAAAGACTGCCTCGTTGGCGCAGTGACAGTGTACGCGGCTGCTGTACATGAGGTGTCGGGTACGATTCCCGGGTTGGACCAAATGTTTGTCTGGTTTGCAAATATTTGTTTCAGAGTTTGGGTGTTTTCTATGTATTTACAAAGAACAGTATATATATCTACATCGCTTGTCTGGTACCCATTATAGAAATTCTGCTTAGTTTGGGACTAGATGGCGTTGTGTTAGATGTCCGAAAATATTTAAAAAATAAATAAAAAGGAGTCGCGCGGTCTTCCAGGTTATTAATGTAGTGATCTTATAAATATATATGTATGTACCGACTAACAAAAGCAATCATTCATTTTCATCCTTTCTCGAGCGAAAATCAAATCGAAAAATTAAATCTAAGTCTAAATATACCTATAAATAGTTTGTGCAAACGGTAAAGTGTGAGTATTTTTGTAGATACCGAACATTTTGGTTCAACCTACAATAACACGATTGTATTATCAGGATTGTCTTACAAAGCAACTTATTTCTCATAGCTTATTTTCTGTGATGGCGTGTTTACATGTAGCTTGGCTTAAGTGTTAATTATAGCGGGCCCAGGTGGTATACACCGCCAACGTTTCAATTAAGTGAAATACAATAACAATACGCCCAATTTATTTGATGGCAGTCCATTTATACTTGATGATCGTGGTTATTTTATGTATGCGGGGTACTTAATAATGGGAAATACAAAATGTTATGGCATATGTGGAGGCATTTATTATCATGTAATGTTGGGTCGGACAATTGATGTCTAGGATATAAATTTCGTTTTAATACTATTAAAAGTTATATTTATGTACGTTTAAATATAGTTTATACACGTGGGAAACGAACATCCCTATAGACCACGCTTTAAAAAGAAACAAGTACTTTGACTTAACCAACGAAATAACTAAAAATGGTTATGTCGTTGCGCTGTATGCCGTGGAAGTGGGTGCGAGGGGTATACCAGCTAAATCCCTCTATAACCTGCTTAAAGACCTAGGATTGCCTAGAGCTTCAGTAAGCTCTTTTCTTGAACGAATATCCAAATGCTAGGTTCACTTCAAATATGGTTAGGTAGAGGGGGTAACACGGCGGACAGTGGAGGTGAGCGTTGACGCGTCGTAAGGAGTGCTCCTTAAACCTAAACCTGGGTCGCAATTCCCAGGCACTGTCGAAGTCGCATGTGTTGCCCCCATCTATCACGCGATGGACCCGGCACCCGCACGGTGAATCCATGGAACGCTAAGAAATAGGTCTATTGTAGGATATATGATTACTATGGTTTTCAATTAGTTCTGTGATAATAGGCTGTTGTACGTTTCTACATAAATGAAAAATTGCTTTGAGTGTCATTAGTTTTTTTTTATATTTCAAAAAAACATCTGCCGCATTAGGAATACTCATGGGAGACTTTAGTCATTTATGCAACGGACACAAAGAAGAGCTAAACTCAGAATAGCAATTTGTACATCACAAAAAGTGTTGTCCCATGTGGGGAATGAACCCACACCAATTACTTTAGTAAGAAGCAGTGAGATGACGGTTTAACCCACTACATTATCAGTGCAGTCATGTTATCTCGAGTTATCGTTCTCATTTAGTTCACATTTGTAGTAAAGTATTAAAAGAAAATCAATTACCATCATGTATTTTAATAAATTATTTTGTAAGTCATGAACATTAATGTGTCAAGCTGTTACACTTCAACAGTTGACTAGAACTCACTGGTAATTGAATTGAAACACAACTTGAATTACAGCTTAGGGTCCCTTTTCTAGCATTCTTTTACCCTCTGGTATATCTTTGTGCAAGTAATAGTAACAGACTTCCCATCCCTGATCTCATCTTTCGTCAAAACACGTCACTCTAATAGTCTACTTTAGTATTTTATTTACCAATAATTAATATGAGAAAATAGATTATAAAAGCCTCACGAAATAAATTCATAAAGACAATGTGTGTAGAATTGTTGGAAGAGGTCAGCCACGGCGAATATTTGATGACCAAATTGACGATGTTCTGAAGAAGGGTCGTGTGAAAAACATCCATAGTAAGTGGAGACCTATGGTCTCTGCCAACCCCTCTGGGAAATAGACATGATTTTGTCATATCATTTTCAGCCTATTGCAGTTTACTGCTGCACATAATTCTCTCCAATTACACACCTCTATTAACGATTTTCGGCTTCTCGAATCCAGCTCTTGCCAGCCATCTTGCGTAGATCATCAAATCGCTTGGCCTCTAGGCGTCTTACAGTATGTGTACAGAGACGTGGGCTCCCCTCTAGAACTCTTTTACCCCAATGGTTGTCAATTCTGCAGTCATCATAGCCCACAGCCAGTTCAACGTGCTAATCCGGTGGACTGTGTCGTGTATTTACGTATGTATGTAATTAATATGAGCTAAAATAAAAGTCCTTAGTAGATTTTATGGTTTAGAGTGCAAAAAGGCAGACCGTTCTATGATGGCGAGTGACTAAGGCCACTAATAGACCTATACAGCTTAAGAGACGAAACTCAATTGAAGTCCGTTGTGGGGCCCGTTTCCCTGGTAATTAAGTCTCCGATAACGTTCCTCAGTGAAACACGTAATACCAGTCTCCTGTAAGGCCCTGAGGTCACTTCGTTCAATGTCGGAGTGCCACGAAGATCCACACTGCGCTCATAAGTGCCGTAGAGTGACTCTCCCATAGTGTAATTTTAAAATATAGTAAACTACAGTAGATTAAACAATAAAAATATTATCAACTGACAAAAATCAGCCAGAGTCAACCAGACCTCAAATAATTTATAACTTTAATAATTATCTACGCAATAAGAACTCTAAATTGAGTTATCATATTTATAGAACTGTCACAGGTTTACCTCACTACTACTTAATTTGTCAAACTGAATTACTTCCAAACTGATTCCCAAGGCACACTCGATTTGACAGGCCAAAAGTTAGAAGACCAAGTGAGTTAGACGTTATTTTAGTACGTGACAGCTATTTCTAATAGAATACGTTTCTATAGGATAAGTATCTGAACTTATTCCCTGGATAGAAATAATTTGAACCTCTATCATGAAAGTTTAATTTCCTGCGACTGTTGGTCTACCAACAACTAAAGCGACTGAAACTAGTATCATCATTTTTACTATAAGACGTTTCATTTAGATATAAGATTTTCATAAGGACGCAAAAAGTGGAGAGGCTATCTTTGTCCTAGAATTTTTTACTTGCTTTGACTTGCTTTTTTACACTTGAAAAACATGGCTAGAATGAATCGGATATTCTGGATTGTGCTGTTAATATTTTTTCTAAAATATCTTGTTTTTGTTTAATTATTTGCATACTCTTGTTAATACTAGTACTGTATTTTATATTTTTGGTGTACTATGAACTAAAATAAGTTCATATATTTCACATGTTTTATAACAAGTAGAAATCAAAGTTGAAGAGAAACAGAGTTGATAAAGCTAGCATGTACAAAATGGTACATTAAAAACACAAATTCTAAATATTTTTTTGTGTAAAATATATCCAAAATTTAAATAATTCCCTAAAGCCACTTACACATTATTCTGTAAAACAATCACAATGCTAAAACGTTTGCATTACTTATGAGAGACCTTTACAAACTTTATTCTCGGTCCTTCATCAAAACTCGGCTAAAAACCTCTTCACTCTGTATTATCAGCCACACGTAACAATAGGCACACTTTCAAATTTAATTAAAAGCAATCTTCAGGGATCCTCAGTTTATAAACACCTGGAAATAAATATACCCCACTGCCAACAATTCTTCTTTAATAGGCTAGAGCGCCGACAACGTTATCGCGAAAATTTAATAACAGTGAAACAAGTACTATTTAGTACACACAGGCGTAAAGAAATTCGGCTTCAGCTGAGTTGGTATACAATTGAATAGATACATTACTACAGGCTACAGAAATCAATGTCGGAGTAGTCATCTAGGTACACAATTTTTGGCAGTTGTTACATAAAAAATGCTACTAATATATATATTTATAGTTATATACGTGAAGCAAAAATTTTGTACCCATTTTACAAAAGTTATGCGAACGGAGGAGTTTGAAACTAGGCACAGTTTGTATGGAGGCAGAGTGCAGAAAGCTAATTCTACTACTACTGATACAAGTACAGGTAATTATAAATAAGTTTTTTTATGGAATAGGAGCCAAAGGAGCAGACGTTTCACCTGATGGTAAGCGATTACTGCCGCCCATGGACACCCGCAACACCAGAGGCGTCACAAGTGCGTTGCCGACCTTTGGGAAATAGGGAGGGGGTATGGGCCTCCGATATCCTCACTCACTCGGTGAAACACAGCGCAAGCACTGTTTCACACCGGTTTTCTGTATGGCCATGGTATCACTCCGGTCGAGCCGGCCCATTCATGACGAAGCGTGGCTCTCCCACGGTAGAACGTTTAGTAGTAGTAGCTTGTTAATTAGAATGTAAGTCAAGACGGTGGTAATTTTATGTTTGAAAAAAAAAGTTTGGTCCATAAACTATGTGGCAACACTCATTTAAACATACTCACAAGTTTCTATCACAAAACAAATATAAAGAATGCACCTAAAAAAAGGTTTGATGATATTTTTGTATTAAACATAATGATAAAAATTTATAATCTTTTGATCAAGACATGGATTATATCCGTCAACATATTGGCTCTAAACTATTTTCGAAACAAAGGCTGGCTTATTTGGCTATATACATGATATAAGAATGCTATATAGTCCCATTGGACATCAGTTTCCAAATAATAGCTAACTCACGTGCACGTCAACACAGTGTGCGTTCATTGGATAAATCTGATAGCACATGCTTCCCTACTTCCTATAACTTACCTACTTTTGTCCCTTTCCACAAACTCTCTCTCACAAAGTTTGTAGGAAAGCAAGAGTAAAGCTTTATAGATTAAAAAAAAAGAAATTCTGTTTATTGTGTTTTGGAAAAAAACTACTAACTAAACGTCAACATAAAATATTTTGTAACAATAATCATCATAAAATATAAATTATGGGATGGCGCGGGGTGCGGGGAGCAGTACTCGCCGGCGCGCGCGCCACCGTCCTCCAGCCACTGGGCCCTCGGACGCTCGCTACGCTGCGAGCACTTCTTTCTATATAACGTATCGACAAATATATATATTTAAATACAGTCCACTCTCTTATTTATGTACCGTATAGGCCTAATCAACACATATCTCACCGTGTCACCTTATTTCAAACTAGACAAAGTCTTTAATATAGTTACCAGACTGCTTATAAACATATTTATGTCGCAGTAATAAACATATTACATGTTCTAGGCGGGAATCAAACCCACGTCTTCCTACTTAGCAGTTGGATAACAACCGCTAGACAAACGGCACTAGCAACTGATTTATCTATTTATTGCCGACTTGTTATTTGGTTAATAAATTTAGCAGCTTCAACTAAATCACTCGCACATATTACAGGAAAAGGCAAAAATATATAAAGTATCTGGAAGAAAATTAGAATGCAATTTAATTATGAAGCACTTCGCCACCCTCTGTCAGTATTCGACATATAACTTTGCATAATATTTTACCCCTCATGCAAATATGTCAAGGGACCTTGTATATAATAAAAATCAATTAGGTTATGGAATTTTGTTACGTGTTGGTTTCGCCGATTATTATATTTCCGAACACCCCTAAGTGCAAAAAGTGCCATATTTGCATAATAAAGGGAAATCCTGAATTCTTTTTGCTTTTGGTAATAAATTGTATACGTATGAGATGCTAATGTACAGAGAATACTATTTTTATGTTTTTTAAGAATACTGAAAGTTATCAACTATTTAATATGAAAATCTACCATTTAAAATAAGGCCAATTAATCAAAATTAAGTTTCTGAGGTCATCAATAGCTTTCAGAAAAAAAGGTTTGGGCCTACTTTACCAGACCAACCAGACGAATTGGTATAAGAATTGTTTTAAGTAGTCCTTCTACTTAAAGTAATCTTGTCTCACATAGTTTCCTTCCTTAGGGCTCCCACACATAACTGTGAATTCGCAACGCATCGCAAATATCTGTGAGCTCGCACGAATGCACCGCAAGAACTTTACGCCGCTTCGCATCGCAGTTATGTAAATATCTTAAAAATATTCAGCATTTTTTCATCCTTTACAAAATATTCTTTAATAAGTTCGCTAGTTTACGCAACTCTATGTATCACATAAGTAGTATACACATATACTATGTTGTATAGTTATTCGAGGACGCGATGGGAGCCACAACAATGAGCCGTTAGGGTGAAGGCTTACGTAATTAACCTTAGAGTACACGCGGCCGAACGGTCATTAACGTCAGTTAAAACTGAATATTTGATGGACTACAGATGGTTATTATGCATGAGCCTTTTAATTTTAAGCCTCGTTCGTAACTACCTTGTAATTACATTAAACTATTAGGAAAATATAAACCATTTAGTACCTACTTGGCTTAGAAAACTAATATACTTTGTATGGTTATTAGGCTCATAAGATCATGTGTTAGTTTTAGAAACACTATAGTTAAATATTTTATAATATACATAATAATATTGTTTATGTTTTTGTATTTATTGAGACGTAAATATACGTACTAATGTAAAGGTTAGCTTTAGGCTTATTGAGCGCTACCGTCACCAGAACTTTAGCTGGAACGGTACTTATACCCGAGCTTAAAAACATGCCATCGATCTTATAATCAAAATGTGGTGATTTTCTGACGAAGGGAGTACACTGATATGTTAGATACATTAAATGTATCTATGTAACTACTTTGATATTATCGTCTTTCGATAATGATCTCGATGCCGATGGCGGTGAACAAGTACTCTTTTTTATTTTACCTAACGATATAAAACAAGCTTTTCTAACAGCACGAGAAAAATATTCTCTCTACTGTGTCAAGTGTTATAGGTTCAAATCCTACATAGGACCACACTTTGAGTGATTCACATATTGTTGTTTTGAGTCTGGATATTCTTTGTGTACGTTTCATGTATGTTTGTAAAGTCCCCCACGACACAGGGTGTATATTCTTAATGCAGGAGGTGTCTTTTCTAAAATAAAAAAAGATTAATAAACAGGAAAATCACATAAATTTGCCACTATTAAGTCAATTAACATATAACACAGAGTAATTCGATAAAGCATCAGGTGCATTGCATCGAAATCAATTTATGTTATTGCCAATGCTCAACAGTAGGTAATTTGCGTTGTTTGCGAGCTTATTAAGTCGGATTACTGAAAACAGATGGACTGCTAATTATGTTCAACCTGTTTCATATACTGAAGTATATATGAATATAATACAGATTTTACTTAACTGAATGACTATGTGAGTCATTCAGGTACTCATACCTACAGAATTTCACCTTTATGGCAGTTCTCTATCACCTTTATCATAGATAATGTACTTCTAACTGATCCCACATTCTCTCTTTCTCTATACGGCAATACAGGCTGGCACTGGTAGGCACCGCTTTAGAGTGGTAAACGTATGCTCTTAAATTAAATCTGCAACTCACTACCAGTGCACGTATTTCCCTCCCACTATAATGCCGGGCCCTTTAAGCGGACGTGAAAATACATCTCACTAGACCATTACAGTGTGAATTACCATGCTGCATTGTCTACATTCGCTAGGAAGATGATCTCCACCACTCTTGGATTCTACTCAGGCTTTTCATCAGGCAGAATATAATTAATAATAATAATAATAAAAAATAAAAAAATAAAATGTATAAAAAATACATTAACAAATATAAAATGCCATATAGCCATGCTTTACATAATATGAGCCGGCTTGATCTGATTCCATGGATTCACAGAAAACCGGTGTAATGGCAATATCTAATAAAACATTTTATGGGATAGTGGGCAAACGAGCAGACGTAGCCCCTGATGGTAAGCGATTACCGTCGCCCATGGACATCCGCAACACCAGAGGCGTCACGAGTGCGTTGCCGACCTTTGGGGGATGGGGTGGGGGAGATGGGGAAAGGGCCTCCGGAATCCTCACTCACTCGGTGAAACACAGCGCAAGCGTTGTATCACACTGGTTTTCTGTGAGGCCGTGGTATCACTCCAGTCGAGCCGGCCCATTCATGCCGAAGCGTGGCTCTCCTACGAGTACATATTGTTCTGTGAAAGAACTCCCAAAAATTTGTTATATGAACCACCTTTTCATTGTACATCCACAAAAGCTTAAGTTTCTCCTAAGAAGTATAGGACTGCAGCAGTCAGGATAACAACATCGGACCTATTAAAGTATATGAACCTCTATGTTTAGCTATGTCAGTATGTGTGTACTGCGTACGGGAACTTGGAAATAATTTACCTTTATTCGAAG
The DNA here is from genome assembly GCA_949125395.1 of Diaphora mendica. Taxonomy (NCBI): domain Eukaryota; kingdom Metazoa; phylum Arthropoda; class Insecta; order Lepidoptera; family Erebidae; genus Diaphora; species Diaphora mendica. The sequence continues at coordinate 17,997,801 of OX421313.1, read as the reverse complement.
AATTGTTATAATGTCTGGAGTGATTTATACGTGAAAATGTTACAAACACATAAACAAACTCACAGTATTGTACTCAACAGTACCAAAATATATGATCAAAGAAACTGTTATACCTGTTTCGAAAAAGCTTTTCTAAACAATATCCAATTACAGTCACACAAATTGCGAACACAGTATGCATACTTCAAAAAGGCTTTAATATCCATTCTCCTTGAATGTAAAGAGAATGAAAGAAACATTTTACAACCAAAGCCCAATATGAGCCAATATTGTAAGGTCCCATTCCGACTTGAGGTAGAAGTCTTATAAAACTCAATTTAGTTAAAATCGGATCTCAGCTTTCCCCTGCCTCGTAGGATCTCCTTGGATCCGACGAATGATTTTCAATTCTAGATAAGGTGATTTGACTTGGATATATATTTTTTTATTATTAATACGTGTTTTTGCCGCGATCGTGAGGGTGGCGTGCTCTGTTTGTGTCATAAGGGATGATAGGGTGAACGATACGTGCATACATAAGTGTGTGGTTTAATAAAATGCTGGGAGATCATAAGACAAAAAGACAGTGATCCGGGTCAGAAATAGCTCTTTTTGTTCAAGCATTTTAATGAAAATATTAAACATTATAAGGTTTTATTAACGAATTTTGTTAGTATTCTGAATGATAATCACCAATATACAGACCGTTCACCATAAGATGTCCCCTGCCTTCGGGATTGGTAGCATTGCCAACGGTGTTGCCAACAATATATGTACCTTTTACCCCCCCATTATCTTGTATGTAATTTAAAATTATTGTTTTGGCTTATGTTGCTCTAATAAAGTTATACTATATTTAGTTATACTATATAACTATTTTAGTTTTTTAACCGAGTTCAAAAAAGGAGGAAGTTCTCAATATGACTGTTTTTTTATGTTTGTTATCTCATAACTTTTGACTGGGTGCACCGATTTTGACGATTCTTTTTTTAATTGAAAGCTGGTGCTTTCCGTGTGGTCCCATTTCAATTTGGTCCAGATTAAAGTGGTTTTTTTTGTTAAAATTTGTGATTATCTTCAATATCTTCAAAGTACAGATATCGACCTGGTATATTTTTATTATATGACTAACTAATATACAGCTAGCTAAAAGTCTATTAAGGTTGTAAATGATGACACAATTTAAATTTTATATTATTTAATGATTTCATTTTTCCTGACAGTAAGTATGGTCGAAAGGAACGATTCCAGACATATCACTGTCACTTGCATATACGTCGTCATCTGACGTATCCGAATCTGTGCTGCTGTCATCTCCTAATTCAATTATGAGTTTATCCGTAATATTATCCATGCAGCCATCACGTTCATAAAATTTGTCTTCTAAATGTTTTACGTGTTCACACTATTTTTGCCAATCCTGAGGAGTTATCGATGAAAAAGCTTCTTCAGTTAACTTCACGATATTACCAGTTTCTTGGCCGACATTATTGCTAGCTACTCGTCTCTTTAACAGACTCCACATAAACTCAATTGCATTTAAGTCACAGTGATAGGGGGGCAACCTAACCGCTTTATGGCCATGGCTTATCAATAATTGGTCAGCCTCATAAATCGGCGCTTCTTTGTGTTCTTTTATAATTTGATAAAGCTCTGCTTTCAACATTGTTGGTAAATAAGACAATCCCTTATTTGTAATCCATTCTTGCATTTGGAGTTTTGAGGAACTCATAGTAGGTGCTTTATTCACTTGTACTGTATGATAGGGAGCGTTATCCATGACGACTAATGAGTTCGGAAGCAAATTGGGTATAAGTTTCTCTGAAAGCCATTTCATAAAATTTGTTCTATTCATATCGTCATGGTAGTCCCCTGATTTACTCTGTGATTTAAAAATCAATTGAGCATTAGAAATGAACCCCATTTCTCCACCTGCATTAACAATAATCCATCGCGTTCCAGCAGAATCACTTGTTAGTACTCCGTCCTCGTCACCTTTTTGCCAACATTTTTTCACTGCATATGATGCGTGAATGTATGTTTCATCTAAGAAAACTATTGGCCGACCTTCTACACGATTTTGTCTCATAGTATTGATATACTTGCGTCTCCATGCAACTATGTCGTGTCTTTCCATTAAAATTTTCCGCTTCGAACCACACTTTTTGTACTGAAATCCGATTCCTTTTAAAATTTTCCACAAAGTCGTTCGACCTCCACCAAAGTTTATATCATTCTTTAATTCTATAAGTAATTTATTCAAGGTAGGAACAACTTTTCTGACAGTATACATTTCATGGATTTTATTTCTTATTGCGCATAAATCGAAATCATCAAGATCCACTGTTTTACGTTTTTGACGATGTTTTCCAGGAGACTTGAGTTTTTGAGACGTAGAGGCAGCAACTTCACCTTCTTTAGATATTCTACTCACGGTTTTCTCCGACATGCCTGAAATAGACACATAAAATTTGTATCCTTTCATAAAATTAAATATTTTTATAAACACAAGTAATGACAATATTATCGAAATAAATTAAATTCACTGAGATATGTACTTTTTTATTTTAATCCTTTGTGCCACTTAATTTTTATTACCCATACTAAAGACATTGTGTCTGAAGCTGGTATCCCTATTTTACTAACCTGTCATGGCGGCGACTCGTGCTCGCACTTGATTGAGTCGAATTAATGGGGCTTGGTTTGCCTTTTCTCTCTCACAAAAGGCACGCACCTTCAACACAATCTCTCTTGCACTGCTTTTAAATGGCTTTGGCATGATATATTTCAAGGATATAAATATTAGCACAAAAACAGACAACAACAACAACATCTGACAACAACTGATTGACAAGAATGACAAGTAACAGTGCCAACATCACGGCAGGGGACACCTTACGGTGAACGGTCTGTACATCTAATTGAACATCTAAAGGTACTGTATAGAACACTTAGACTTTAAGTCTTGTATTTTACTGACACTTAAACTGATGAAAGGTAACAACAACGTTTTAACACACATTAAATTAGTCAATAGTATGAATTGGTAATTAGCATTGCATAGAAATATTTATTTTTATTTCAGTGAATGAGTAACTGTTCTGTAATGTATACTCTCGATTGTCAGCACTTGATGGAACTTGTTGAAATTCATTCTAGAACTAAATTCACTTGTACTTATTCCATTATTTTTATTAAGTTTATTCCTGACCGGTTTCGCCTTATGGCATTATCAAAGATACTGGTACCTGTAATCTTTAATAATGCAAGTGAATCAGAATAAGTACAAGTGAATTTAATTTCAGAATGTATTCTAGAATGTAGAGTAACTTTCTCCCACAACTTTTCTTATATAAAATCCTGACATGAGTTGTCTTTAAAAAAAAAAAAATATGTTTTTTTATTTAGCCAAGGCCATATAAAATTTCTTACCGGTCAGTTATAGTTACGAGTAAGACATAAATAATACTAAACACATTAACACGCACACGTAAAGTACTTTTTTTCAACAGAATATGTATGACTTATCTATATATATAAAAGCGAAATACCACTCACTTATTAATCACGAAATCTCAGAAACTATAATACCTACAGACTTTAAATTTGGCAGGTAGGTTCCTTATAGGGTGTAGACATCCGCTACGAACGGATTTTATGAAACTCCAACTCTAAGGGGGCAAAACGGGGGTTGAAAGTTTGTAGGAAAGTCCTATGTTTTCGAAGTAAGAGAATTGAAATTTAAAATGTATGCTCTATAGATGGTGTGGAGGTGTACTAATAATGTATCTAGCTTTTCCGAATATAATTAAAAATTATTTGCAAATAACTAGCTCCACGCGTACGAAGTCGCAGGTGGCCGCTAGTTTTATATATTACTAAACTAAGTTTTGACCTCGTTATCGCGGTAAAGTCTATATCCTTCCTCAAGAATAAAATTTCTAAATGTCAAATTTCATTGAAATCGATATAACGAGCTGACGACAGTCGGAGTTACTTTTGAATTTATAATATTGGTATAGATAATATCTTATAAATATATTCCTGTTTTAAATTTACACAGCAAAGAGAGTTAGCATGATGAATACTTTAAGACCTATTTCTTAGCGTTCAATGGATTCACCGTGCGGGTGCCGGGTCCATCGCGTGATAGATGGGGGCAACACATGCGACTTCGACAGTGCCTGGGAATTGCGACCCAGGTTTAGGTTTAAGGAGCACTCCTTACGACGCGTCAACGCTCACCTCCACTGTCCGCCGTGTTGCCCCCTCTACCTAACCATATTTGAAGTGAGCCTAGCAATGCCGCTTTGGATATTCGTTCAAGAAAAGAGCTTACTGAAGCTCTTGGCAATCCAAGGTCTTTAAGCAGATTATAGAGGGATTTAGCTGGTATACCCCTCGCACCCACTTCCACGGCATACAGCGCAACGACATAACCATTTTTTGTTATTTCGTTGGTTAAGTCAAAGTACTTATTTCTTTTTAAAGCGTGGTCTTTAGGGATGTTCGTTTCCCACGGCACCGTGAGTTCTACTAGTACTACACGCTTAATTGACATTGCATAAAGAAATATGTCCGGTCTGGACGCCGAGGCACAGATATCCTCCGGTATTCTGTAGTGATTTTCATACGTGTCCACTAATAATGTCCAGTAACTATGAAAGAATGTTCGAATTTCCATTCAATCTAAATTTACACAGCTTGCCTATGACCCAGGTCAGTGACAGACTATTCCAAGATGCACATATAAATAGTACACTAAACACATATTCATCACTCATTATTTTATTATATTGTGTTTCTTGAAATAACGAGTCTTAAAGACAAATTAATCCACATATTTGTTGAAGCTAAATACTACGGTCTGAAGCAGACTGGCCTAAATGAAAAGGTCCATCAACACAAACTACGCCATCAATCTCTCTACTCCTATCTCGAGGCCGGACTAAAAAGGTTAATGATTGAGGCACAGGGTTACAAAGTGACGTAATTTCTGAACGAATTAAAACGCATCAGTCAAGCATCTTGAAGACTTGTTTCTGAACGGAAAGATGTTGAAACAATAAAATAATTGATCTGACCTATTATTTTATTGTTTTTAATAACTATAGATAAAAATAACAAAATATTTTTATTTGTATCTTATAAACAAATAAACGAGCTATTTGTTTGAATATGTTTTTGTTCTATATGTTATAATTATGATATTAATAAATTAATTTATCAAACCTTGTTATTCTCTAATAATTACTTTGTTTTCATTGCGTTTTACTTACGATGAGAACGTGTTTAAATATGATTTTGCATTTTCAAGTGACTTACTTCTACTTCTGAATTTAAAACGTTTCAAATATAAATTAATTAATCAATAATTTGATTCAACCGTTACGCCTGATAGCTCCCACACAAAAACTTTGATCAAAAACAATGAAATAAATATGCACAAAGTAAATCAAGCAGAAACGTAAGTTTTCCTATTTCAAGTACAATATTACAGTTTACAATTAGTTGCATACTATAAACTTTGAGAGTTCATGCAACATGTGCAAAATTGATACCTCCTGCTGGATATCTACGTCACAGAAGGAATGTTCCGACATAATTTGAATATGAATGCTGCTTAATTCAACAGACTGATATTAAATTTGCGTAAGACGTTACTTGCTGAAGTCAGGTTCCAAGGCGCTTCGTAATAGAATTGCAACTGTTAGACAAACTATTTATACTTAGGTATCATTACGTAAAATAGTATTAGGAGTGAGCTATTTATACAGGTCAATTGTATGTACTGTTCACTTTAATTATAAGTGTTTAAAATCACTTTTGATTATAGAAATGCTATTAACAGCTCGGGAGTTAAGAAGTTTTAGACTTAGCCCCCTAGCCTAAGAGAGCAGTTAAAGCCATCGGTTCTACGCCTAATCTCTCCCCAGTCATGTCGGATAGCCGTTCCATTGGATTATGAGAGTGAAGCAACAGATAGTGCACCAATGTTTGCGCACACATTTGTACACTATAATATTTCCTGCGTGGTTGGCTGGTCTCCGTCGAGACTGGCCGCCATGGTCAAAATTGGCTAGGTTAACATAATAATCATCATTGGGGTAAGCTAGCAGACAAGTTACCTCATGATGAGTCACATCTAGAACTCAAGAGTTACAATTGCGTCACCACCTTATCAATTCTTCCTTCAAGAATCAGTAAACACAGGTGGATTTAGACTCTGGTTGGGTTCGGTTTTCAATACCTACAAGGGAAAAAACATATGTAGTAAATAATCCACATCGCATATTCTCTACTTCGCAATAAGACTAAATCGCATAATGAGCTAGTAGCAAAATGCCTACTTTTTGAAAATAGATACAGTCAATACGAAAATAAACTCTCACTCAATCGGTGTAAAGCAATGAAAGAATTAATGAATGCCGGTTTTCTATGAGGACGTTGTTTCCACAGAATAGTTAAACCATTCTGTGGTGATTTCACACTGTTCGAGCTAGGCTCTCATCATCATCATCCACATTCTTTTACAGTTCACTGCTGGATATAGGCATCTCCTTATAAAAAAGTGTATAGTAGACACTATACCTCAATGGCGAAACGAGTTGGTACAGGATTTGCATCTAGTTTACCTTCTCTTTGCAGCTCTTAACAGCGTTAACTATACTGCGTAGGTTGCTCCCTTTACGATACCCACGAGATGAATAGAGGTGGTGCCACATCGTATTTTTAATCTGTCACCACATGTCAATTTAATGCCAAGCTAAGGCTCTCGCACTATAAATTCAATTCGAAGAAAACGTTAGAAACATAAAACGAGTCTTACTTCAATGTTACATTTTTAAAACGAGAAACTTTTAGTTCTTACAATAAGGATACAACGAATAGATAGAAGATATTTTCGCCTTGTCCATGGAATTTATATAAGAGTAGCTGCTGATACACGGTCGAACGCACATAAGACTTACATCAACGTACTAAGTACTGAAAGTCCCGAGGCGCCTTCACCATTTCCAACAAGTTTGACATTCTTTTAGACGTAAATACACGTCTACAACTTTTCTTTTTCTCGCTTACTTGGAAAGCTTTAAATGTACGTATGTCAACTACGATGTTGATATTTCTATTTCGATTCACTTGTTTTTAATTTTATTGGGATGGATACACATTCAGGCATAAAATTCGATCATGTAGATAAATGATCAACAGTCTCTTCTTGTTCACCTAAATTATTAATCATCATTATCATCAACATTATCATCAACAACCTTTTATAGACCACTGCTAATTCAATACGATCGATCACAAAAAAAACGAATCGACTTAAATAGTTAGCTTAATTTCAAATAATAGTGATCGATTAAGACTTTGAACAATGAAGTGTGTGATGACAAATATCTTTGCCTAACGTTGTGTTGTGTGTGTATATTACCAATAAAACTATTGCAATAGACATTTTGGAGAACATATTTAATTAGATTTAAACAGATTGTATTAGAGTTAATTTCCACCAAAAAAAAAGATGAACTTTAATTATCTTCTAAATATTCATTCAAGAATAAATTACATTTATGCCATCCATGCGCTGTTAGTCAACAGCTACTGCGCATTCCCTTCAGTCAAATCATGTTATACATTAGGGTCAAATCTACATTATGTTTAATATAATTTTCAGAATCCTATATTCGTCACACCCCTCAGAGTGAGCGATTGGTAGGTACTACATCGACGCAAGCATCATGCGCACGTCAAATTGACGACGACGCCTAACAGATGGTACGCTAAATTGAATTTGTCGTGAAAATATTTACTTACGCCATCATTACGGAGATAAACACTAATACTTTGAGTGTCACGTGTTATTTTTTTGCTGAAAAGAGAATATTAAATTAATTTGGAATTGAACCTTTGACTTGAAAAGACGTTAAAGATCGCATTTATATCAATTGAATTTGACATCGGTGATGAAATTAGGAAGAGATGTAACGTCGAAATGAATATACAAGTTTGAGAGTTTGTTGGTAAATATGGCACTTGTATTACAGAAATCATCAAAGTGAAAATATCCTGTTGTTAGAAAATAAGTGATGAATTTAAAATTTAAAATAAATTTAAGAGCATTATTAAAACAGCGTGTAAAAATAATTTTATTAATATGAAGTATTTTGGTGTCACTGCCTATTTTTTTTTTAGGTTTCCGCAGTTCACGTCTCGGAATCCTTATAATTGCGTCATATACGTCCGTCCATCCGTTAAAATTTATGTGCATATTATGTGTATTGACCATGTCAACAACGTGCAAAAAAAAATTTAAAAAAAATCCTAAACGGCTGGCTCGTAAAATCTAAAAAAAAACACGATTGTAGTCCATGTAATGAACTTTGAAGGAAAACTATAAGGGCTTAGATAACTTTGTAAGTTCAGGAGTTATAGATGCCTACCTTGTTAAATGCGCTTGCCCGTTAAACGTTACAGACAATAAAGGTTAAACCGGTTTCTTAAATTATTATTTTTTAAGTTATAAATACCAACCCCGCCTTTTAAATCCACGTGCCATTATGGGTGACTACGGAACCCTATTCTATGCATGGCCTGACACACTATTCATCTGTTTTTTTTGTAGTTTATTTTTTTTTAGTAGCCTTATTAAATGTACTATCTGATAGAAAAGTTTAAAATACTCTTGATTCAGTTAAGTTCAGTGTTTGATCTGAGGAAAACTACTGTTACAATGTATTAGAAAATATGCTGCTACGTCCCTAAACAATCCAAAAAATACAAGTATACTGTAAATATACTGAGATGGATTAAAATTTTGAATTTTACAATAAACTTATCTATGTGACGATCAATTGCAAAAGTAATAAACAATATTACGGTAGGCTTAAAACATATTTCCTAACATTTTTTTTTCAAAAGCGTAGGTTTAAATTCAATCGTAACACATTAAAGCACTAAAAACAACCTATAAACTTAAATCTTTACTAAGATCCATCAATCGTTCGAAAGTTCACTTTACAATATGGAAATAAGGAAAGTAGTTGAATTTACGTTTTAGACTTGCCCGGAATAGAAATTACGAGAACAGTTAAAGGGAGATTTACGGAACAATGATTACATTTAAAATGTATTTTACAATGCACCCCGTATGCCGTATGCTAAAGCCATTTCAATAGCACACTTATCCCTGCCTCGGGGAAATCTATTTCACCTGCACCTAATAATAATATGACAGGAAGGGGATTTCCCGTCTTACTTACATATTGCTTTTCTTTTGAAAGCTGCATTAGCATGAAGTATATGCTTAGTGCGATCCAAAAACTTACAACATGTGTGTATCAGTACCTTAGAGTATTAGCTATCGTGTACAAATATTGTCATTATGCTTTCTTATTTAAATTTTCGTTTATTGTTATTAATCAAATAATCAAGGTAGGAGAGCCACGCTGATTTGAGCACGAACGGGAAGGCTCGACCGGGGCGGTACTACCCTCGCACAGAAAATCAACGTAAAAGGACAGTGTTTGTGCTGTCGTGTTTTGTTGGTGAGTGCGAGACCGGGTGTGAAATAGTGTGAGCCACCATGCTGTATTGTTGTATTGTCTGCATTCGCCATGGTATGGTGACCACCACTCTTGGATTCTGCTTATGCTTTCCATCAGACTGAGTAGTCATTTTGGCAGAGCCGTACATAAAAAAAATGTTTCTGTTTAATAGCAGATATCTGCTTGTAACTAAATTCATTATATTCCTAGTCTTTATTAATCCTAAGATTGTTTGAGGTCGACTATCGATTCAACTGGTTACGACTGGTATAGGATGGATTGTCTGAATTGACTGATGACTGGATTGCGAAACCCTGACGGCAAACTGAAATCGAAGGTAAACTAGTTGTTAGTATATTTGAGGGCACTGACTTCCCGATGACGATTGCCGTAGATATTTAGGACAACTGGAATCGACGGCTTAACGTGCTCTCCAAAGTATGAACGTAAAACACCGATTACTTCCATACTCTGGGCGGTTATTAAGAATTTCTAATAAGAAAAAAGCAACGACAGTTTTTTACCTGACGAGTAAATCTAACCTCTTGATCGGAAGCAGCATACGTGAACCACTAGACAAATGAGGCTGCTCGTAATACAATTATTAAAGAACTATTTTCCTCTGACATTTTGGTCAATCAATTTATTTTGCTAATATAGAGGAGTTAAAGGAGCTCAAAGTTGTAGATCAGAAGACAAAATGTTTTAGTCAATTCGATTCCAAAATAACCAGTTCCCGAGCTCTATGACTCACGATAAAATTTTATGTGTTAGAAAAAAAATTGGAACAGATTTTATTAGTAATTTTCTCCAAAGTTTAAATAAATCTACAACTAATCTATACTAATATTATAAAGCTGCAGAGTTTGTTTGTTTGTTTGTTTGAACACGCTAATCTCAGGAACTACGAATCCGATTTGAAAAATTCTTACAGTGTTGGATAGTTCATTTATCGAGGAAGGCTATATTTTATTTTCAAAAAAATTAGGGATCCGTAAGAAAATGAAGGTGTGAAATCGAAAACCTATTTTTGCGTGCGCTGCAAAAGCTATTGACAATATAACAAAATAATGTATTACGGGTTTGTAGGTCCTATTAAGATCTACAAAAAAGTCCGCGAGAGCATATATCTAACTATCATGGTTTAGTCACAATAACCGCTTTTGTGTTCAAAAAAATTATTAAATCGTCTGAAGAAAGAAACTACGTTAAATGTGTATTGTAATATTAATCCTTATCCAAATAAAGCATCATGTTATCAAGGGTATTTATGTAGAAGTAAAATACTTTTTGTTTCATCCCTTTCGGACATTTCGTTTAGAAGTTATCACGAGTATAAGACGTTAAGATTTGATACCTAATAACGAGTTATTTGCCAAAGAGTTTTTATCAACATAATACCTAATATTAATATTTATCCAAATAAGTGTGTTGTTGATTATGAGTATTAGATCATAAAAGAGTATAATAAATACGTCTATACTAATACATAAAGCTGAAGAGTTTGTTTGTTTGTTTGAACGCGCTAATCTCAGGAACTACTGGTCCAATTTGAAAAATTATTTCAGTGTTAGATAGCTCATTTATCGAGGAAGGCTATGGGCTATATATCATCACGCTAAGACGAATAGGAGCAGAGCACCAATGAAAATGTTTCAAAAACGGGGGAAAATTATCACGCTACGGGCAATAGGAGACGCAAACGACGTTGCGTGGGTCAGCTAGTTACTTATAAACAAAGCTAGACAGTTACCTAAATTTTTATATCAACAACACACAGAGTAGTCGAACGCCTAGCACATAATAATAAGAATGATAAATTCTTACGATTTATGTTTTTCACGTTTTTCTCAGGCGTGCAATTTTTTTATTTGTTTATGTCCCACAAGGATGTCGTGACGGCATTTCTCCTTTGTGTTTCGTATAATAAAATCTCGTGTGACGCACCATCCAACGTTGTCCCTTAGGCCCTTTAGGGCTGTAACTTTCTTCCCAGTCACCAGTATTTTATTCGATAATAATTCACCGGACCGAAGGAAATCCTTTGTTTCATTAAATTTGAGAAAGATCGCAATAGTGTTGTGCCTGTGTGTGTGTGTGTGTAGAAGCGGTATTAGTTATTTTAAGCTTAAAACTTTCTTTTTAACTACAATTTCTTCAAATTTAAATAAATTCACTACAATGCAAATCCGTTAAGAAAATAAAAATTGTTCTTTTACTTTTTTATTGTGACCATCTGGTTGATCATAGCCTGTTTCCATATAGAAGCTATTAAAAGACGTTGCGAACCTCGGTCGTCGACATAGACGCATCAAAGTCCGTGCCGTGCAATTCAAAAATGTACCTTTTGTATGCACTTCTGCAGTTCATTTAGAGTAGTTTCTACCTACCAAAAAAATTGCTATTAGAAACTCAACATTTTGATGTCAACACAACACTTTTTTTTAGGTTAAAGTGACACCACAATGTAGGCACTTGATAGTCACAGCAGCTGTCGGATTAAAAGTAAAATTTACTGTTTTATACTCGCGAATGGCTCTGGATGGTTCGAGAAAGTTCGTTTGCAACTGTGATAGAGTCACGTAAAGGACACCCGACTTTTATTATATCCATCATGTTACGGGTTAGTGCATTAAGCCGTATTTTTCACGGGCCATTGTCTAACTTAATACCAACAAAAACGGGTCTATTTCCCGTTCATGTTTTTTTCCGTTATGGATAAAGTATTTAATGTTTGTTTCGAGTTTTTTAGTCCTTGACTCGTATTTCGGAATACGAATATAAATGTTTTGGAAACATTTTTTTGGTTTATTTTAGTTGGGTTTATACTTAAATTATGAATGCTTTATTATTATTTAGATTGCCTCGTTTATGTCATGTTACAAAATATCAAATTTTGTACATCCTACTAATATTATAAACGCGAAAGTTTGTAAGTATGGATGGATGGCTGGATGGATGTTTGTTACTCTTTCACGCAAAAACTACTGAATGGACTTGAATGAAACTTTACAGTAATATAGCTTATACGTCAGAATAACACATAGGCTACTATTTGCCGTGATAACCGACATTCACGCGGGCGGAGCCGCGGGCAACAGCTAGTAACATAATATAAACGAGTTTAGGGTAATCACAAAAACAAATAATTTTGAATATAACATAAATTTTGTTTATTGTCTTTATGTTTTAAAATATGAAGGATATGATGAATCATATGTTATTAACCAATTTTTTTTTCACAACGCCATCTTAACTCGGCAGATCTTGTAGTATAGGTACTAGGCAACTGATATAAATACAAATATACTTTTTTTGTAAACACTTACATATTATACATAAAAAACCGTTTAAAAACACCCAAACTCCGAAACAAATAATTGCAGATCATACAATCATTTGGTCCAACCCGGGAATCGAACCCGAGATATTAAGCACAGCAGTTGCATATGCCACCACTACGTCACCTAGGCAGTCATTGATCTTTTTGGAGATAAAGTATGTATGTATATTTTAATATTCCATTATCTGGTTCTATTTTAAATTACGGTCATTAATTAAAATATATTTCACCATAGCGGCAATAATCCAACCATTTGTGGAAAACATAACTTTTTGGCAACGGTAATCGGATCATAGCACGCAGTAAAAGAAACTTCCAGTAAAATTAAACATTAAATTAACGGAAAAGTTAATAATAGCGTTAATTAAAGTAGACAATGGACGAATAAAAAATATTAATGACCGCTCAAAATTTACTTTACGACCTCATAAAGAATCTAGGATGAGACATTATGAGTGTTATGTTATGTGTTTTTATGATTCTGTGAATAAGGGCATATTTAAGTTGAAAAAATACAAAATCATTACTCAGATAGTCTCATTATCAGTGGTAGCGTATATGTGTATTGTGTTGAGGTCTCGGGTTGGACCAAATGTTTGTATGATCTGCTAATATTTGTGGTTTGGTGGAATTTAGGTGATTTGTTTTGTTACAAGCTTTTATTTAGTTTCACCTGTCCCGATAGACATAGGGACAGACAAACGTCTGTAATCAAATCTTGCAAGTTAAATTTGATTCACTACCCGATTTCCGATTGAGCTGAAATTTGAAATATACCTTTACTTTTTTTTTATGTATGGCCCGCCAAAATGGCTTTACTCTGCCTGATGGAAAGCATAAGCAGAATCCAAGGGTGACGGTCACCTTACTCACTGCGAATGCAGACAATGCAGTATAGCGACCCACACCATGGCGGCCCAGTGATGCTGCTGCATCTTTTTACCCGACTACGGCAAAGCCTCCTTTACATACATATGTATGTAAGTATGTATGTATGATTGTTCATCTGTTTCCTCATAGCTCCTTAACTACTTATTAAAATTGGACAAATGAGGTATCGTTAGAAGCGTCTTGATCGTCCGCTGGTTATAGACTATATGACGTGTCACTGAATTTTATGTGGCGCCCTCTAACCTCCATTAGGTACTGTATTAAAAAATTAATTTGAGATAAATATACCGTGTTTGGTATCATTGGAAAGGGCGTTACTTTTACATTTCAAAAATATATATTATTAGTATTTTCTCGTGACTTAATCCGTATTTATTCGATAATTGTGATATTTCTGTGGTACCTATTTAAAATATACTTTGCAAAGAAATGAATATTATAGAGGCACCAAAACATTTTAAATAAAAAAAAAGTAAAAACTAAAACAAAACTACGACAAAAAACGACGCTGAAAAAGTATGAAACAAGTTTCAAAAGCCGTAGTCACGCGTTGTTAAAGTGTTATGGTCTACGGTACGTTACTAAGTTACAAAAGCCAAAGTCCATGTAGTTTAATGTACCATAGTCCATAACACTTTAACAACGCGTGACTACGGCTTTTGAAACTTGTTTCATACTTTTTCAGCGTCGTTTTTTGTCATAGTTGGGTTTTAGTTTTTACTTTTTTTTTATAGTCTAGTCAACAAGTATGGAACTTTTGACTAGACTATTTGGGCCTCCGGTCTCGCACTCACCAGCGAAACACGACAGCACGAACGCTGTCATTTTACGTTGATTTTCTGTGCGAGGGTAGTACCGCCCCGGTCGAGCCGGCCCATTCATGCTGAAATCAGCGTGGCTCTACTACCTACCAAGTTCTAATGACTATGCAAATATATATAATCGGTATTCCAAAATGGCCGCCATAACAAAATGGCAGCGTACATATTTCTGAACAACCCACCCAATATGAAATTTTCATTTCAAAATGAAAGGGCTTAAAATTAGTTTTATTATTAACTAGTAACAAACTCTTGTTTTAAAAAAAACGTTATAAATAAATCACTTGTTTTTAAAAAAAAGTATATAAGTATTGTATCAGTTAATCTAGTTTTCATATAACCAACTCTACTTAGTTTAGGGCTTGAAGCGTTGTGTGTCAGGAGAATTGAGGTGCGTTGAGGTCAGAGCCCCCCCTGCTCAGTTTATTGCTCAACTACTTTTTAGCCAGCCAAGCTTACATAATGCTATTTTTATTTGTTTTTTATTTAGAACTTGTAGCTTCTCTGAGATTATATAGAGAAGAACACGTGTATATCGACTTTCTAGATATAGCTGTTGTTGGACTAAAATTAAATGGGAATTTTTGATTTTTTTTGTCTACTCTGTATAAAAATTCGGTGTAAGACTATGTTTACTGTTACTGACATTTGTAGACAGTTGTCTCTTTATTTTAATGTAGATACAGTTCTCTATTCTACACTAACGAAATGGATATGAAATACAATTAATTCTTCTTCTTTTTTTGTATTGATATTGGTTTAATACCAATAGGGAACGTGCACAACGAAGGTGCTGCCAACTGGTGTCGCGCATCCGAATCTTGTACTCTATTTATACTTGACATAGACATTTATGAGAAGTAAACAGAATTAATTCTATTAGTGAAAATTATTATTCTAGCTAATCATAATGCATTGTTGCATTTTTGGATGTACCAATACATCCAGAAAAACTAAAAATAAATCAAATAGCGTAAAATTTTAATCCTTTCCAAAGAATAGTAAATACTCTCATGCCATGGTTATGTGAAAAACACAAAAAATGGATAAACGCCGTAAAGAAGTATACGTATAATAATGAGTTTAAAGAATTTAGAAATAAATTATCAATAATATTTGTAGTGAAAATTACTAAGTTTTGTTATTGATACAGTCAATCTTTCAATCTGTTTTCAGCAAACATCCGAATGATTGGCTTCCATCTAGAAATACAACAATATGATATCACTTAATAATAAAAGCTTTATTGACAGTTTACAAATATGTATTGCAGTACAGGGGTATAGTAGTTGCTTCATTGTAAAATAACTAAAATGTTACAATAATAGTGGGTGCAATTCTGATCTCCCAACTATACTCTGTCCATTTCTTTATTTTCTTTTTGACAGTTCAAGAAATTTTGAAATTAGTGACGCCCTCACCCATTACTGATTCGATTTGAAACGAATAGCGATTTTATTTATGAAGAACTTTCAATTGATTTAATTAAATACTTTTTGTTGAAATATCAATTATTCCTTTATTAGTTTTTTATATTATGTAAGAAATAAACAAAAATATAAATAATAAATCAGTAAATTAGATGAATGAACAGAGTTATTGTTCTTTACTCTTGGTTTGATTCCTTATTTCCTTGCAAAAATTCAATCTTGGAGTCATAGATACTATTTTATTTCCTTTTTTTATTAAATTTACAGAAAAAATACTTACATGAAGTCAAATTATTTTTATCATATGATCGATTTATCGTATTTCAAGTACTGTTTTATAGTCTGTGGTTGTTTATTATGCACAGACCACTTCACTAAAGTACCGTCACCGTCAATAAAGTACGACATTACTGTAGTACATAATTCCGAAAAAAATATGGTAATTTATAGGCGTGAGCTGTCAAAAAGAAAATAAACGAATGGACAAAGTATAAGTTACGTTATAAACTGCGTGAAAGATAATAATAATAATGTATTACGCAGTGCTCACTTCATTGGCAACAAAAAAATCAGAAAATTCTTTACATCCGTTATACGTTCCTACAATTTTCAGTGGTAAAGAAGAATCCATAAAAATTGGTTAAAAATTACAAAGATTTAAAAGACACCAACTTTGAATACAATGAGCTAATTAAGTCTGTAGAAATAAATATTAATAAGAGTTGACACATTTAGGCTACGCTGACGATCATTTTTAATAGACGGGAATCCATTCTATAACTTTTATCGTATTTAAAATATTAAAATTTAAGAGAAAATTTTGTTTATTTATTTGAAAGCACGATGGCAGGCTTGATAAGTTCCTTTATTGTCCTCATAGGGGCGCTTTTGTCAATTTAGTTCTGCCTTCTATAGTTCCTGCACGTTCCCTATAGTTAGTAACTTTAAATCGAACCACTGCCCCGAGACCTCAGGTATACCCTGGGAAAAAAACTTTTAAAACCAATCAAATACTGTCATATGCTTTATACGATGAGCTTTAACTAACATTTGTTTACCATTACAAGAGAAGCCACAGTTTGACACAGCAAAGTTTAAGGCATAACTAAGTAATAAGAGACGGTGCGCTAGTTAAGACATAATAAAGTTTTACCAGAGTACAGCGCGGTACACAACTAGTTGAAACTGAGTTTAACATATTAAGTGTGAGTTAGTTAAAAGCAGACTAAGAGTCAGTTTCATCAGTTCCTGTTAAAGTTTCAGATAGTTATCTGACATATAACATTATGTGAAGAAAAAAACCTGTAGTTATCTGGTAAATACGTTTAAATTATTATAACAGGGAAAAGGGACTTTATCAGCAAGTGGTAAATCCGACTTTAGAGCTTTTTAGCGAGTGTTGTGCATCTATCTCTCGGTGTGTTAAAAAAATTGAATAGAAAATACGAGCTTGTAGGAAACTCTCGAATGAACAAAGCAATGTTTAAGTTTTTAGATTCAGTAACTTTGACGAGTATGACCACGTGTCTGATTTATGTTCTCAAATAAAAGGGTTACTTATACGCCAGCGGCGCTGTTAGCAAGCGCTGATCTCTCTTTTCGTTCCTCAACTCCCCATTTTCACCCACTTACCTTGAATCCTACCTCCGTTTCTTGTCCTCGAATCACGATAGAAATTTTCGCTCATCAAACAATTTGCTTCTCATGTATCCCTCCCACAATTCCGACTTCGTGAACTCTTCATTCTTTGTGCAAGAGGTGCAATATGGAATACGAAATATACCTCTTGACGAGATGGTAGGAAAGCCACAATTTAAAACAAAAACAATCTATTACTCACGGTGTACGAATGTAAAGTTTATGTATTAGTGTGTATGTGTATATATAATTTATATATATAACCTGAACCTGTTGTTACCATTGATTCCATTCGCTTCTAGATTCCCATTGTATGTAAATATTGTTATTATTGTTTTTTTTTAAATTATGTTATTGTTTGTATATGTATTTATTGTTGGCGCCTAAATATCCCAATAAACAAAATAAGAAAAAACGATTGCTGTGCGGTTGGCACTAGACACCTCTAAAAATGTAAAATGTCACTTCTTCTCTTGGCCTTTGCTTCCGTCCGACTCTGCACCTTGAAATGTTATCTTACAAAAATATACAGTTTTATATACCGAATCAGAGTTTCACTAAAGAAATTACATATCTTGAGCGTTAGCAGTTATGTACATAGGTTTCTATATTATGTAAAAAATATATTTATTGATTCCAATTAAAAGATTTTTAGAAATTTTTCTTGTAATTCCAATAGTTCTTAGCATATTTCTTCTTAATTTTTTAATTCTGATATTGTCTATTGAAAATGTAAACCTAAAATCTTTATACCTTAATCTTTCTTTAACATAAAAATCTTTAAAGGTACCTTAAATATTTATACTTACTAAAGATTATTATGTACTAAAAAGAATGATGAGAGATGAGTCACACAATTTTTGTACCCGGTTGCAATAGTGGGTGACGTCAGACGGTGCAAGTCGTAGCAACTTCCTGACTTCGCTGACGTCGACTCTCATAAGCCTGGACAACGACCAACTAACTAACTTACACCGTATATCATTCAGATATAAAAGAAGCTTCCTTTAATTTGCAGCGCCTGTTTTGCTTTATAAAATTATAATACTTTTATCCGACTACGACGAAGGCGTAATAGTTTTAGCCGTTTATGTATGTATGTTCACCATAGCCTCTAAACTACTAAACCGATTTTAATGAATGAGGTGTCAATAGGTTGTAATATTATCTCAGGTGACATACACTGTATGAACTTTATCAAAAGTTTTCAAGTAGTCGGGTTATTAGTTTTTAAACTTTTTCCTATTACTAAAACTATTAAATAAATTATGCGCTTATCTGATTGTTATGTGGTTCTCTAATGGCATTTTTAATAAGTTATATTATTGTTTTAGTTTATTAAATATTACTTTTTTAAAATCGATAAATAGTTAAATACAGGTGGGGATAACCCCAGACATGTTTTTTTTATAGAATCTGGGGCAAACGAGCAGACGTATCGCCTGATTGTAAGCGATTACCGCCGCCCATGGACACCACCACACTAGAGGCCTCACAATTGCGTTGCCAGCCTTTGGGGGATGAGGAGAGGGATGGGGGTGGGGGTGGGGGGAGGAGTTGGGGATTTGGGCCTCCGGTGTCCTCACTCACTCGGTGATACACAGCGCAATTCTATTTGACACCGGTTTTCTGTGAGGCCGTGGTACCACTCCGGCCGAGACGGCTCATTAATGCCAAAGCGTGGCTCTCCCACGGAATCTGTCAGAACTGTATTCTTAGATTAGATGGACTCTATGTAACTTGAAGTACTCCTCCAATTTAAATAAAGAAGCTTCACTTAGTAACTTCGCTATGATACAATTAACATAATTCGTTCTTTCTTAAAGTATTGTTCAGTTTTTAATTCCATTAGTAATGAATTAAAGAAGTTTGTGATGCTTCGTAGACAGTACTTCCTCAAAGTTTTATTTAATTATAATACGCATACGAAGTTATTTAGAAGAGTTTTTTTTTTTTTTTTTTTATGTTTGGCCCGCCAAAATGACTCTACTCTGCCTGATGGAAAACATAAGCAGAATCCAAGAGTGGTGGTCACCATACTCATTGCGAATGCAGACAATGCAGTATGGCGACCCACACTATGGTGGCCTAGTGATGCTGCTGCATCTTTTAGTCCAGTCAACAAGTATGGAACTTGTTGACTAGACTAATTGGGCCTCCGGTCTCGCACTCACCAACGAAACACGACAGCACTGCTGCTGTCATTTTACGTTGATTTTCTGTGCGAGGGTAGTACCGCCCCGGTCGAGCCGGCCCGTTCGTGCTGAAATCAGCGTGGCTCTACTACCTTTTAGAGTCTAATTATGATGGTAAATAACGTAAATTTTAAAGTTAATTTATTTTTTCTTGAGATGGGAATGAAAGTAGATATATTACCATACTAGCTGATTCGGCGAACTTCGTACCGCCATATTTACATATCTGTCTCAGCTTCCCACAGGCAGTGTACAGTCGCCGACAAAACAAAATACTTTTCCCGATATCTTTTATTTATTTCCTTTCTAGCAAAAAAAGAAAGAATGAAATCGGACTGTGTGTTATTGAATTACAACTAAGTACATATTTTGACTTTCATCCCCTCTCTCCAAGAAACCGTGCTGAATTTCGGGATAAAAAGTATCCCATGTCCTACCTCGTAGTATGAACTCAAATCATGCCAAGTTTCATTTGAATCCATTCAGTAGTTTCGGCGTCATGTGCGGCCAAGATACAGACAGACGGACAGACAGACAGACAGACAAAAATGAAAAAAAAAGTTTTGGCTTCAGTATCGATTATAGACAGTCCTCCAATAAAAAAATTCAAAACATCTTTGATGTACAGAATTGGACCTGTTACATTTTTATTAAAGGTATAGATTGGTTGTTATTATATATAGGGGGATTATTAGGAATCTGGCAACCTGGCTCGCTATGAACTGCTGGATATCAGTCTGAAGCAAGACTCACCCGTAGTTTGCTGTTTTTTTTTAAATATTACGGACATTTTACACACAACGCCATCTAGTCCCCAGATAAGCAGAGCTTGTGTTATGGGTATTAGATAGCTGATATAAATACCTATATACCGTTTTTTTGTAAATACATACATAATTATTATACATAGAACACACCCAAACTCCGAAACAAATATTTGCAGATCATACAAAACAGAGCCAGTCATATTAACAACTAGCTTTTATCTGCAGCTCCACCTGAAGCTCATTTCGGTATGTCGGTTATCGCGGCAATCATTTTTCGGGTTAATATATAGCCTAACAAATAATTTGGCTTTCTATTGATGTAAGATTTTTTCTTAAATCGGTTCAGTAGATTCAGAGATTACCCGCCATTACCTCACAGCGTTATAAATTATTAGTATAGAATGTATACTTTAATAAATGAAAGGTAATAATATTCATCATCGTATCGTATCAGTTCGAATCATGTTATTGTTCTTTTCGATGGTAAAATATCATAGATAAATAATCTTTTCGATTGATTGTTGCTTTTCACCGAGTGACTGAGATAGCCGAGCTCCTCTCCCTCTAATCTGAGGACGAGTGTAGACTCTTTTTTTTTTAAAGGGACGAATCCCGCCCACACGCCCACCACTGTAACTCCTGTACACCAGGATCAACAGCAGTAACCCCCGAACACACTGAGACACTGGGAAAGTCCCAGGAAAATTTAAACTGTCTTGAAACTCGCAACGAAATTAATCCGAAGAAAACTGGAGGAGTTAGAAACGACTCATAGACTCAAAGGGCTTTGTAACTTTTAAGTTATAAGCGAGCGTGGGTGAGGGTAGCCACTTAACATCATGTAATTCATCTGCTCGCTTATCCCCCAATACCGTAACAAAACATTCGCTACAGTTCCTCTTCACATTCCTAATAAAATCCTGCAAAATAAATTTTAGTGATCTGTTACTCAAATAGAAATTTACCAATGAAATAACCTATACCAAAAATTACACAATCGCAAAAAAATCACAACAATGAAATCAGAACTGTTTTTATATTTGTATATAGAAGGCCAGCTTTATAAACCACTTCATCCCATTTCAATTTTATCTCAAGCCGCATTACACTTATTGCCCTATAAGTTATGATAGCCAAATCGGCCTAAACAATATGGTAGGCAATTTATTACAATCACAAAAAAATATTCAACATCAAACTACAATTTTGAGGCGTAATGATCTGTGTAATAATGTACGGTGAAGGCGTAAACCTAAAGCGTTGTTTGCTCGGGTGCGTGACAGTCTATATATTAGACAATTTGTTATTTTCTTGCCCAATTTTCTTCCAAGGACACGTTCCTATCCAGCCTTTACTGCAAAAGCAAAAGGCTAATATGTACATAGCAACAAGAACAGTACGTAAGTAGTAGAAAAAATAGTATGGTTTTATGATACAGATGCCAACATCACTTATTGTAGTATTTTGTTAAATATAATAATAATTACTATTTATTATTGTGTCTGTGTCACTGGAATTTCTAAAGTGACAACTTACTGATTAAATATGTTAATAGTTTTGAATTGCAAATAATATTTTGTGTTTTTAGGGTTCTTAGGGTGTTAGGGGTTATAGATTCGTGATGTCTGTCTGTCTGTCTGTCCGTCTGTCCGTCCGTATGTCACAGCCACTTTTTTCCGAAACTAAAAGACCTATAATGTTGAAACTTGGTAAGTAGATGTATTCTGTGAACCGCATTAAGATTTTCACACAAAAATAAGAAAAAAACAATAAATTTTGGGGGTCCCCATACTTAGAACTGAAACTAAAAAAAATTTTTTCATCAAACCCATGCGTGTGGGGTATCTATGAATAGGTCTTCAAAAGTGATATTGAGGTTTCTAATATCATTTTTTTCTAAACTGAATAGATTGCGCGAGAGACACTTCCAAAGTGGTAAAATGTGTCCCCCCCCCCTGTAACTTCTAAAATAAGAGCATGATAAATCTAAAAAAAATATATGATGTACATTACCATGCAAACTTCCACTTAAATTGGTTTGAACGAAATCTAGTAAGTCGTTTTTTTTTATTACATCATAAATCGTAAACTGCAATTTCCCTTTGATTCAATCAAAACAAATATAAAAAAAATGTTACTTGCTGCTGCGGAACCCTTCATGGGCGAGTCCGACTCGCACTTGGCCGCTTTTTTTTACGTTTTATTTATTTATGCTATTTTTTTTAAAAAGACAACTCACGCTATAGGATCACACAAAGTGTTATTAATAAAGTGACGCAGTAGAAAACGGCGTAGCGACCAATTTAACCACTAGGCCAAACGTGGAGTCAGTCAGTTTATTTCTTTATCGCTAAATGTTATTTCTTTTAAGCTTATTTTTATATAATTCAACAATTCAACATAGCACACGATAGACCCCGGTTGTCATATAAACATCAGACCTCCGTCTGATAACAGTCGCTTATCGTAAAAAAACGAAGTTCAGCCATAACTTAGTAGATTTGAAACCGACCCGGCGAATAAGGCTCGGAGGAAGTCCTCGGAAGCATAAGTCTCTTGTAACTGTTACTTCCTAATTTCGTTCACTATTTAATAACATAAAATAAGAAGAATATGATATCAAACAAGAGTATTATACAAAAACAACAATATTATCTCAATACAATTAACTTACTCATACTTCTTTTCATTATTAAAAATAACTTCGTTGAAATAAATAAAAGAACTACAGATTGTTACTCTAAGCATATCCTAAAGTTTAGTAAAGTCCGCTGACTAATAAATAAGCGTGAATATTATCCACGGTGCGTTTAATATTAGATTCAACAAATTTTAGTTGAGGATTGTTTGTGTATACTTCAACTACTATAAAAAATACAGGTATAGATGCAAACATAAGCTGAAGCGATCGTTATAAAATTATACAGTACAGTATAGTTTTATATTAAGTTAACCTTTTAAGAAAAAAATACATATTTTTTATGTCTAGAAAAAAAAGTGCAAAGAATATCAAGGTCAGATTTTTTTTGTTATTTTTTTTTTCTTTTTATTTATAAAAACTAAAACACCACACTATTCGTAACTTTCTTTATTTTTTAAAAATATATAGTTATACCAGCATATCGGCAAAAATATGCCGATATATTTTTATATAATATATATAAAAATATATCGGAAATCTTTAAAATGTTTGAATTCCCTCTGAGATAATACGCATGTATTAGACGTATATAATACAATATCCTACCTCTTAAATCACTCAATCTACTGCTAAGACCTGCATAGCCGGGTTGATTGAGATTATTTCAAAAATGTAAGTAAACAATCAACGGGACCACCTTCATTTTAAACTATGTAGAGACGACTTTTGGATAATTGATTGCATGAATTAGATTTCAAAAGTCACCTTTTGACAATTTTAGTATTAAAATAGTTAATCAAGGACTTGATTCATTGATATGATATGACGTTTATATCATCGCCGAGATTTTGATATGTTTAATACAATCTTGTACTTACACTGTAATGGAATCCATGATATAATAATACTTTATCTTATAATATAAAATAAATTTCATAAAAACGTAAGCATTAATATTCATAAATCACTTTTAAGTTAAACTTGTTTGCAGTCTAAGCTATATTTTATTAGTGTTGAAATATAAATTTGAAAACTTATTACTTGAACTTATTACTGTTTTGCTATTCTCATTGTTATAAATAAATATTTATAACAAATTCTAACTTTGAAGAATAATTTCAAATAGAGTAATCGCTATGTATAAAAATAAATAAAGGGATTGTTTGTTATTTTATTTTAATAGAATTTTACTAAATGCATTTAAAAGTATATACGAAACTAAAATCTAAAAAAAAAAAACTTTTTTTGTTTGTCTCAGGAACGGCTAGACTGATTTTGATGGAACTTCACTGGATAATAGCTGATGAAATAAACAGTAACTTAGGCTACTTTTTTTGGCATCACCGCGGGGCTTAGCTAGTCCATAATAAAATAAAAGAATACGAGTATTGAATAGGATATGCTTTCGGTTACACCTTGTCTTTACACAACTAGTCTATTTTGAAGTACATCTATGCTGCGCCTCGGTGTATTAGTTTTTATTTCATTTCATACTTTGTTCTATGGGGGATGTTATTCCAAATTTTAACGTCGTGATAACTTTGAAACAATACATATATTAAGTCAATACTAATTATTTTACCTTTTGAGAGTATGTACCTGGATGAACGGATGCTTGGTTTTTTTTTTTGGTAAATTTTGTAAAACTAAATCATAGCTTGATCGATTTATCGTCTCCACTCCCCGGCATACAAAATTTCATGAAAATCACTTTAGAGATTACGTAAGTCATCCTATGAAATTATATGACTATGAAATTATGCAGTAACAATGCGTTGTGGGTGCGTGAAACAGAAAAATTCAAAACAAACAGGTTACATTAAATTTTACTGCAACAGTGATAGTGGTATTGTATTTGCCTATATACGTCACTGTGCCATTTAAAGCGATTGATCCAAATTTTTACCATTTTTCTTTTGATTATATTTTATAGGAATTATTGCAATATCGAAACAAAAAAGACAGCTTCATAAATAAAACAAAATTACCAATATTCAAAGAAACATTTATGGTCTTTTATTCCGAAGACTTTTAATTTAAAGTACCAGAACTTGAAATTTAAACAGGCCAACCCGACTCTTTTCCCTCTGTGTCTATAAGAACTCAGATTAAACCTTACAAACAAACCAATTAAAACCAAAAACCTTGACACCAAAGGGTCTTCATTTATCTTGCTAGCAGTACCTTAAATGTCACCTACAGAGAAGGAAATAAAAAGCTCCGTTCCGTTTCATGTAACAATTAGAAGCGGAGAGTAAAAAAGGCCAAGGCTTAGGGACCCCCGCAATAAATTATTAAAGAGACAAAGTTGTGTCTGTACGTTTTTATATCTAGGAACAAACTTGGATAGCCATTAATCCTGTGGTAGACGTATTAAACGGGATAAAACAATTTTTATTACGCCAACTTTCCTTAGCGTCGATTTAAAATAATCTTTGGTTACATTCGGATTACTTGTAACCATCCCACAATCATTTGTTTCTTTCTTAGAGACTTTTTTCGGTGTTTTCGGAGGATGTTTGAATTTTAAAGGGTCTAATCGTTCATTTGATTTGAGCTTTTACTCTTTCTTTTATCGACTTCTTCCTTCATTTGTAGATGTTATTTAAACTTAGGGAAAATTTATGTCGTTTATAGAATTCAATTTATTTTAGGTAATTTACCTTTAAGAAAGGAATTGAAAGAATTTGAGTATTTATCTTTGTAGCTCTTAGAGAAACTACCGCCAGTGCGTAATGAATTGCCAACTTTTATTACAAATTTTAATTATTGTTTCTTCTTGAATTGTAGCTTTTAAGAAATGGTAGTTTTTTTTAATAGAATGTATATTTCCAGACCTTATGAGACTTATATTTTACTGTTTATCAAATGGAAGAAAACTAGAGTTTCTATATTAGATTGACTTTAATATTTAATAACGGTTCTCGACTTTGTGGTCTTATCAGTACCTATTCATACATAATATGTAAAGGTGTATAGGTTAATTAGCTTAGACAATAATATTTCTAAATCTGTTAATTTTGATACAATGTTTATCTAGTTATTTAGTTTGTCTTCATTTATAAAAGTAATACGTTCATAAAAAGGGCTAACCTGGCAGACTGACAAAAGTGAGAGTTACCGATTGAGTTCTGAATAGATCCAGGAGGTGATTACATGTTTAACTAGCTCTTGATTTTGAAGGGATTGATATATTAATAAATGTCATAATTATAACTTGGCAGAGATGGTAACTGATAGATAAAGACGTCTGCTTCTGTGTCGTTAGATATTTTTCTAATCAAACACATAAGATATTCCCCTTGTGTTGTTATCCTTCATTTTGAGAGTCATGACCCCTTTTTGTAATCATTCTACAAGTGATAGTTCGCCACCTGTTCCTGTCTTGAGCAGTGTGTAAAGCAGCATGGATAGTAGAGCAAACTTGGTCTGCCCAGCGCAGCAGTTTCTTCCCCTCGATCTTACCTGTTATTATCAGTCTTTTGAGGTTATAGCCTTCTCTCCTCTCAATGTGGTTGAAGTATTCAAAGATTTTGCTTAGGCAATAGGGTCGATGAGTCTTCACGAATATTAAGTTCCTTTAGGGTGGAAACGTTGGTGTGGTTTACTATATGTACTATATACAGCACATAACACATTTTTTTCCAAAAGGTATTTTAACTCTATTGATATAATTCTTCCTCTGTAGCTCTAATGTAATATTTTTAGACTCTCTTAGGAAAACATACCCTTAGAAAGGACACGTGTAAATAGAGCTTTCGCGTGTTTATCCATTAAGCCTCGACACAAACATAACTACTCCGCTTAGGAAACATTTTAGTTACAATAACTTCCTAAGGTTATGTTTTTAAAGGATGCTCTAAAATGGAGTTCGTCGTCGATCACCTATGGCTCTACATACTCGTTCTTTCATTTTAGTATCTGACGTAGCCGTTAGTCAGTGTAACTTTGAGTCACTGTAGTGCCCAAACCTATCTGGGTTTGGGAAGCTTCGTTGGGAAGCGATCCATCTGGATTCTCCTGTTCACCTCGTCCTCAAAGTTGTTTCTACCTAACTGCAAAGTCTGCCCGAGGTACACATATTTTTGAACAACTTCGAGAACGGCACCGTGATCGCAACCGGTTCCGGTAGTACATGTTCATTGAACATGACCTTGGTCTTGTTCATCCGTAGGCTGATGCGTACAGAAGAGTAAACCTGGTCGTTCAGCATCTGGTGCAGGTCCTGCAGCGTCTCTGCCATGATGACGATGTCGTCTGCAAATCACAAGTGAAAGATGTATTGAGAGATGTATAGATTCTCATTACATGAATATAATTCAATTCAAAATTGTATATTTATAGATAATATATCAGCAGTTTGCTTTCTATAGCAAAAGCTCTGTGTACAGGTTCTCCTCAGAGGACAGTGAGTGATATAATTATTGTATAAACATAAAAGTCATAACTTTTCTATAACTTCTTTGGAACAAATATGTGTCGTATCAAATTCTGTTTGAATCTGAAGTTTTAACAAGACAAGTTCAAACACACAATTAGTTTAAAAGTCGAAGACGTGCTTTTACGTTAAGAGATAAAATAACAAGTGCCATCAACAAATTAAAAAGAAAATAAGAACTCATGCAATAAACATAAATTTTATTATCTTTTAATAATTATATTAAAATGTTTCTATGACTTTTTAAACTGTTCAATGTCAAGGGCATCAGGGTTTTTTCACCTGAATATCATAACTGTTTCTAGTAATATTATTTAATTTAAATAATCTTAATACTATACAGTTTGGCATACAGACATATTATAGACACACGACTTTTTGCAGTTAGTATCAGCAACCACTAGATAAACAATCATCAGTTATTGCAGTCCAACTTCGGACACAAGCCTTTTCAATTGCACGCCACTTGGTTTGATCCTTGGCTTATAGCCATTCAAAAACATTTAAAGATACATTTTACAGAACCAAACATCAATAGCCCAAGTCTTACTATACAACTTAACTCAAACTGCAAACCCTAACCTCCTCAACCCAATAAACGGAGATCCTTATCAAGTCACCTTTAAAGCAATAGACCGAGTTGATTGTCAATACATGTGATATATATCGTCAAGACCCCATTCCAATGTTATGTCTTCCTGGTAGTGTAATGGTACCCACCGTTTACACAGCTAACGCATTAGCACCGCAAATTTGTTGCGACAGCGCAAAGATAACACGTGCGGAATGTTTGCAGACTAAGCCAATAACATTTGATAAATGTTTGAGCCTTTTAGATGATGTATTTTGAGAAAATAGTGCTGGTGTCCACAACGGAAAGGTGAATTGGGTCACAAATTTATAGTGGTATATTTAAGGGTTTAGTTAGATCTTTGAACTTTTTATTCAATTTACTTTCATAATTATACTCTTGGCTATATTCATGTAGGAGTAGGAGGAGACTTAATATAATAACTAAATATATATTATGCCGATTACAATATTAGTCTCTCTTTAGTAGGGAACCTGCCTACAAATTGGTTCCGTGCCAAAGGCAAAAAACGGAACCCTTATAGATTCGTCATGTCTGTCTGTCTGTCTGTCTGTCCGTCTGTCTGTCCGTCCGTATGTCACAGCCACTTTTTTCCGAAACTATTAGACCTATAATGTTGAAACTTGGTAAGTAGATGTATTCTGTGAACCGCTTTAAGATTTTTACACAAAAATAAAAAAAAACAATAAATTTTGGGGGTCCCCATACTTAGAACTGAAACTAAAAAAAATTTTTTTCATCCAACCAATACGTATCTATGGATAGGTCTTCGAAAATGTTATTGAGGTTTCTAATATCATTTTTTTCTAAACTGAATAGGTTGCGCGAGAGACAACTTCTAAAATAAGAGAATGATAAATCTAAAAAAAATATATGATGTACATTACCATGCAAACTTCCAACGAAAATTGGTTTGAACGAAATCTAGTAAGTAGCTTTTTTTTTAATACGTCATAAATCGTAAACTGCAATTTACCTTTCATTCAAATCAAATCAAATCAAATCAAAATCATTTATTCATCTAAGACACCAAGTGACACTTATGAACGTCAAATTGAAGCTATAGTTAAAAATCATAGATCGACACAAACAGAGGCCACAGCATGTGCTGTATTGTCGAGGTAAGTTAAGCGAAAACACCAAAATCTACTGCCTGCCTGTGTCGATCCATAACTTCCAGTTTCCAAAATGCGTAGAGCTCATGAGAAGAATACTGGCAAAGAAACTCATGGCTACTCTTTTTCAAAATCTGATTTTCAGGTACGGTAAGGTAAACAGTATGCAAGCTGTTGCCACCTGAAATTCCTTTTATTAAAAAGCTCCAAAATCTAACGCGCAAACAAATATAAAAATATATAAAATTCAATCAACACAAATATAAAAATAAAATAAAAATTATATTATGTTACTTGCTGCCGCGGAACCCTTCATGGGCGAGCCCGACTCGCACTTGGCCGCTTTTTTTTTGGAACTGCGCCTAATTAGCATATTTAATTCTTCAGTATAAAAGTTTCAAAATCGTTAAATTACCTTTTGATATCTTTTTGAATTCTTAATATAACTAGCATCCAGAGCAAATACATACATACAATACACAAAATCATTTTTCGCAGTACCAGACATATTTCCATTATCATTGACGAGTGTTCTGGGCCTAATACAATAAAACAATATTCATAACAAATACCTAAACGTGATTGAAGGATTCACACTTATCGTTACTACAAATAAAACCTAGAAAAATGTGTTTATCTTGTTTGTATAAAAGACTAACAACTTCTACAAGTTTTATATTTTATCATAAAAGAAAACACGAAATACTTTTATATTGATGTTATTTTTTTTTCTTATTCCATTTTAGATAGGATTTGGATTACAAAATATTACAATCTTTGTGTAAATCATTAGAACGTTTCAATTTTAGGAAAATAAATACTTATCTGTCGAGTTCTGGTTACTGGAAACTGGTTAGTTTGCCTTATATTTTGTAATACTTACCTATTTCTAGTCGTTTACGATAGTTCTCGTTTCATGAAAATCGACAGATAAGTATTTGTTTTCCTGACAGACGCCATTTACAGAAATTAAAATAATATTTATATCTACAAAATAATTCATACCTTTATAACAAAAGATTTAAAGTAAGCTTAGGTGAAACGTAGTAAATAAATGGACAGTAAAAATACATTACAGAAAATTCCGATACGACTACGGCACGAAGAGAAAATTTTACATGCACAACAAAAATAAACAACTTTTCGTGGATCCGCTACATACTTGAAACAACAACGAGATAAATTAGAATATAATTGTGTTCCGCTTCAACATTGTTGCCATCTAAAACATCTACACTAAAAGTCTAGCAAACTGAACAAAGAATAACCATCCAACCCACTACTGTTAGAAACTTCTTCGAAGCTAATGTTAAAAAGAACAAAACAAAAGAACAAAATTATACAGTATGTTCAATGAACAAGAGTTCCGTTTAGAATCATAAGGCAACATCTTTTATACAAACTTTACTAAGAATATACAAGGAATATCAACAGTACTCCTAGCTTCAAACTGTAAAGTAAATACAATGTTATGTTAAAACATACAATTTTATGCATTTAGCGTTTGGCATACGATAATAACTGGTTTCATGAGTTATTTGAATTAAACATTGCTTGGAATCTAAGTTCAGATCTATTTAAAGAGAGGTAAATAAATAAAAACTTTCGCCTGACAGCCCTCGTGTTGCTTTCATTGCTCGTGTAGGCATGAAGCACTCGAAATATTTATCAAGAATAGATCATTTTAGTTTATTACATTTAGTCCGGGATTCCCGGAACCAATTTTAGAAGTTATTACTATCAAGCTATTTTTTTGTGAGTGGCTTCATATTGATGAGACGCCCAACTTTCCTCTTACAAAAATTTTTGATTGTGGTAGCTAACAGGAGTATCAGGGACAAAAAACGTTTGATCATAGGACCGGGATAACTCGCCACGCAATTTTTAGGACAATGTCGTTGTTAAATTATATAAATAATCACTAAGCAACAATTAAAAATCAGCTAGTTACATGTTATAGATACATGGAAGGATCAAACCATACATTTTGTAGGACAAATATTTCCATCCTCTGAGTACAGCCTTATTAGGAATTATTTAACACACCTATCGAGCCGACTCACAAATGTCGAAGCATGACTCTTTCATGACACTCCGTAAGAATTTCCTTCTTTCAGCCTCTATTATTCTCAAAAATATTTGGGATCGGCTACTAGTCCAAGTAGTTTTATTTGAATATCAGGGTTTCCACGAAGCTACTGGCATCTGACTTCGGCAACCCTTAAAGTGGACTGAATTCTCCGTACAAGCACTTCATAAGAATCTGTTATTAAAATTTTTAATATAGTCCCACTCTTTTTTTCTTTTTGATCATCATAAGTCATGTCTATTCATTGTTGATATGCTTGTCTATATAAAATTCCAGACCATTCAAAAGCTGTACCTATTCATTAAATTTTGAAATTGATATTTCATTTAATAATTTCACTATTATTCTGTACGCAATAATTTTTCAAACTACCGCAATTCATAGCCTACACCCTCCTTGACGTCACAGAAAACAAGTGAAGTAAGATAAGGACTGCAAATGACAGCTGTCTCTTGCCGTTCCCGAGATACGAAACAAAGATTGACAGCAACAGACTCCGCAATATAAATTAAGTTGTAATTTTTTGACTCCCGTCAGATAACAAGAAAGAATGATATCAGTTCGGACTGTCAGTCAAAAGATATCTTTGACTTTGTAGATATACCCATAAGAATTATAAATTGCTTTCGAGATCATAAGATTAGTTATAAAACCTCCAATGTGTCTTTATAAAATATATAGCATAAACATTCAAATTCAAAATTAGTTTTACTAATGCAATAGGCGTGATGATAATCATAAAAATAAAAGATTTCTACTTCACTCACGACATTTTTTCATTTTTGTGCCAACTTTGTAATAGTTCTCTTCTCTCTGTAAAACGTATTCGTACTTTGACAATTAGCTTCATTCGCTCGGTGATAAGCAATGAAACAATCGCTTAGTACCGATTTTCTGTGAATCTGTAATATCACTTCAGTCGAGCTGCTCCATTTATACCAAAGCACGGCTTTCGCACATATATATTTTTAAGATGTTTCAAACATCTGATACACAACATCATTTAGTTTCAACAGCACTTCTACTATGACAGCTAGATCGATTGATAGAATATCTAGGTTAGTACTTTGTTTTTTTTTTTTTAAGAGATACATATTATGCAAACTCCAAACCAAATACGAGTATATGTAGAGAATACATACATTTGATAGTTCCGGAATCACCACTGCGGCAGTCAAGTCAATGTACACACCAGGTTTTATATATGTGTATCTCAAATAACCAAAATATCAACAAAGTAAGTTCTAGGAATAAAATGGAAATATTCAGGAAATTTTTAACGCCACTTGAGAAGGCTACTGATCGGATAACGGATAGGATAATACAATTTAGTAAGGGTCTACGTTCTGAACCTTTGAATATATGGATATCGATTGCTACAGATTCAAAAAAGTGGATAGTTTATTGAATCCAAAAACCGTTACCAAATGGCATATTTCTGTCATATACTTTATTAAAGGAATTGTAAATATCAAGAAATAAAATGACTTCTTAGATGTGAAATAATTAAAGTAAAGAAAAAGATGTTAGTATTTTAGGGATTTCTAACTTCTTAGAGATAGTGAAGATGTAGTAAAACTATTACTAAAATACTAATAGTAAAATCAAAGATAAATCAATAAGGTTTTCTGTAATTGAATTTAGTTTATCAATTTCTTGTAGCTGTATTTTGGAATTTGTTCTTCTGAACTATGTTTCGACTATATGATTCTAAACAAGAGCCGTGAAAGCAATATTAGTAGGTAAGTATGCATGATGTAAACATATATTTTTATTGTTGTATTAAAATCCTATTAATATTATAAACCCGAAAGTTTGTATGTATGGAGTCTGGATGGATGGATAGATGGATGGATGGATGTTTGTTATTCTTTCACACAAAAACTACTGAACGGATTTGGATGAAACTTTACAGTAATCAGTAATATAGCTTATACATCAGAATAACACTAAGTTACTATTTGCCGCGATAACCGACATACACGCCGGCGGAGCCGCGAGCAAGAACTAGTGTAGAATATTGCCATACTTCATAAAATACTAAATACCTTTAAACGGCCAATTCTTGTGTACATACAAAAATAATCCGAATCTCGGAAATGGTTTCAACGATTTTCATTAAGTTTAGTTTGGGGTTTCGGGAGCGATAAATCGATCTAGTTAGCATTAATTTTTTGGAAAATTTATCTAAAAACAAAAATACCGATAAAATTTCGGTCATACAGGTACCTACTATTGTTTAACAATGTCCGAGGCAAAGTTAAACAGCATCAAGGTACGGAATATTACCTGCATTGAGGGTTAGTCATTTGAGGCAATTTGTTTGGTCGAAGCATTCACCGGCGACGTAAAACGAACCAACAAGTGTAAGCAGGGGCTGAAATGTAAGAGATAGCGGGTTGCTTCGAATTTAAATAATTAATAATTTACTTACGTTCTCTCTTATCGGTAACGAAATAATTAAGAGAGAATGAAGACAAAATTGGAAATGAAATGATTCATTAATGTAAGTGGTTTTGGTAATGGTTCTTATGAGCCGTTCGAATATTTTTTGTTCTTTGAGAAAATACTTTGTGAAATATTAATCCCACCAAAAACATTCTGTAAAAAACTAGCCAAGTCTCGATGGAGCTGCTTGTTTATCTCTAAAAAGTAATGAAATCTAGACAAAGCCGTGCTAAGTCTAAGGTTCCTTACCGCGATTTCCAACAAGTCAAGTTTGTTACAGGCTCGCCTACACATAAGCATTATCGAAATACGCAGCTTTATCAGGCCTACGATTGACTGATTATTGAATCAATGTTTTCCAAGTGGCAATATTCCATCGTCAATGGGTAGCGGTTCTGGCGACAGATTTGTGCAATGGTGTCATGGAGAACCTGGTTTTGTACCCTTCAACGGCTTATTGGTACGGCCTCCATTTTTTTTATTCTACGTGTGATTTTATAGCTTACTGGATGATGAAAATTTCTGCGTTCTGGTCTTATCCAGAGGATCTCAAATAGAGGCCTGAAAATGCGGCGAAATGGTTCCAGTTAAGGATGGTACGGCAATGTTTGCTTCGCGCTCGGCTTGGCGGGGGCACGGCCGTGCCCCCCGATAAAGATACTCATTCACTTAAGTAGTTTAAAATAGAATCTATAAATATAAAAACTAGTTTTTGCTCGCGGCTCCGCCCGCGTGTATGTCGGTTATCGCGGCAAATAGTAGCCTTTGCGTTATTTTGATGTATAAGCTATATTACTGAAAAGTTTCATCCAAATCCGTTCAGTAGTTTTTGCGTGAAAGAGTAACAGCCATCCATCCATTCATCCATCCATCCATACTTACAAACTTTCGCGTTTATAATATTAGTAGGATGAATCTCTGAAATGTATGTAAGCGCATAACTTTCGATCAACTGCACTAAATTGGATAATTATTTTTTCTTTATGTTCTTTATTGTTAGCACAAGGTTTGTATGGAAGAAAATCGAAAGATAACGTTTTTTTTTTTTACGACTGCATCGTGGGAAGTTGTGGTGGTCATAACTTCTTAAAACAACTTTTTCATAAATTTAGAAAAAAATTACAAAAGAAAAATATGGTGGTACAAAGTTCATCGGGTCAGCTACTAATTTAATAAATGCTAGCTGACCCTGGGGCGGACGCGGGCTAATCGACAGGCAAAATCTATATACATATATAAATGAATGCCCGAAATGTATGTACGCGCATAACTTCCGATCACCTGCACCAAATTGGATAATTATTTTTTCTTTATGATCGTTATTATTAGGACAAGGTTTGTATGTAACACCTAGACCTATCACAAGTTGTTACCCTAGACCGTAAGAGGCGGGTCCAAACCTTGCATCCCCTAGACCTGATCAGGCGGCATCACTCACCAGCAAACCCAGTGGTAGTTTTGCATGAGCCCAGAGCGCCTTATAAAGATATTAATTTAAAGAGATTTTAAAAGAGATAAAAAATAATAAAATCAAAGAGAGAGAAAGTAAGAGATATGTGTGTGGGTGCCCAAAGGATCACTTCAGAGAAACAACATAGACTCAGTACATATTAATATATAATATTTCAGTATAAAACAGCAAGAGATATACAGTTTTACCTTAAAACTAACACATAAAAATTAAAGGTAGGTAGGTATATATAGTATCGGTAGCAGGTTTAATTGATACACGCAATGACACAATATACTAAATAGACCGACCCTCCCCTGGCCCAAACTGTACACCGCAAAAAGCTAGAAAAATTCAACTAAATCTAGATGGCGCCCAAAAATAAGGTACTAGAAATAGTTTAACAAACTCTATCACTATTTTGTTGATATGCTTCAATTATAGTAATTATTTTATTATTTTTCGAATATAAAACTTACTTTCTAATGCTTGTTTTAAAATAATTATTATTAATTGCGTAACTATAAGTTATCACCTATTTTTAGGAGATGTCGTTGCAATCGATTTAAATAAACTTGAAAATAATGACCCATTTACCACGCTAGATGTCACATTTATAAGTTATTGATATGACATATAGAATATTATATATGCTGGATGCGCGATGATAGCGCCACCTAGCGGCTACAATTACGTCGGTCTTTGAAATGTCAAATGCTTGGTTGTCTTATGAAGAGTAAGTAAGCAAACAAATAATTTCAACGAAACATCGTAAAGGGGCGTCCATTAATTACGTGAGGCATTTTTGAGAATTTTTCTCTCCCCTCCCGCCTTGGTGAGATATCGTAAGATTTTCCTCAACTCCCTTCCCCGTCTCCAAATCTCACGCGAGATTCTTCAAATTTATGTTTTGGCGGTAAACGTGTCGGATTATTGAACTTGTTCTATTACTTCTATTGAAGACTAGCAAAGCAAAATCGAGTGCTACTTCGGTGCTCTGCGGAGTTCGGACGAACTCAACAAACACTATTGTGCCATATTTTATTCAGAAATAATTTTTCACGCAATTTTACACAATAATTATGTGATATTTTCCGCCAAGACCCCCCTCCCCCCTAAGTGAGATTTGAAAAGATTTAGCTCGATCCCCTCCCCCCTTGAACACCTTACGTAATTAATAGAAACCCCCTAATTGAAATATATTCTATTCGATCACGTAAATATGGTGTAGATAATAATGTTGAGCGATTTTATTTTCTATCTGATATGGCATAATCAATAAATTTTAGGTCATTATTATGTCATTTTAATATAAAATAAATGATTAAACTGCAAAGTATAATCTTTATTTCTTATACATATTTTAATTTGTACAACAGGTAATATTAAAATCATATTAAATCAGTCAGGAGATTAACAAGTAAATATTATTTCATATACACTTTAAACAGTTTTCTGACAATTTTTTTATTCTATTACTTAAATTACGACAAAAACCAAAATCTGATGACAGCATTTTAAAACCTAAAGAGTTCAGAAGAGGTTTCTAGAGCATTGGCATTGATGCAGCTACGAAAATAAAGATTAAGAATTGGACAGAAGACGAAAATAAATTCAGCTTGTCATTATTTTATAAATCTAAAGCTTATTTTTTCCTAAGACGGCCAGGTGTAGTACTTGCCGCTCCAACCACAATCCGAAACTCCGAAAGTGGCTAGCAAAATCCGATTGATCCCGATCTATTTAAAAAAAGAATAACAGAAATTCGAAATGCATTAATTAAAGATAAAGCGATTTGCGATTTTATCAAAAGTGATCACACAATCACTTTTGATAAAATCGCAATAATGTGTAAATTCAAAAAACAAATTAAAATTGCAATATTCCGTAAAAGCAGAAATGTTATAACTCTTCTAAAAGCTACTATAAATAAACTATTTTATAATAAATGGGCTTCTGCTAAAAGCTGTGTTTTGCGGTCGGGGTACGACAAACCAAAATACATGCAAGAAATCAGAGTTATCTAGTAACTTTCCTTTTTTCTTTTGTAACGTTTTGTAAAATTAGTTGCGTTTTTTGATGTTCCACATTTAATTAAAAGTATTGAAAATCATTTTTTAAACAATAACTTTAATAACGGCAATGAGCAAATGTCGTTTCAAGATGTTACCAAACCACACGAAATAGACAAAACTAAAAACTTGAGTCGATCACTTACAAAATTGACAGATCGGGACATTGAACAGTAATAAAAAAAATGATGGGATGCCATAGAAACACGCATTGTTTAAAAAAGTAACACATGCATTAAATGCGATAAAGAAGGGCAAAAATTGTTTGAAAAATTACACAAAAATTGGATCAGGTTGTAATAGAAAATTTGTTTGCGCAATTTCGGCAAAAGGGTGGCTGAAACAAAAATCCAACAGCAAAGTTGCTAAGGACCATATTTAGGAGTAATTTAGTTAATTCCTTAAAGAGTCCCCATAAACAAAAACTGTGGGGATGAAAATGGTGATTTTATCCAGTTAGCCATTGGAGAAAGCAAATAATTTTCTCCAAAACCATCAATATCACCAAAACACGCAGTAAACAATGAGAAACAATGCACTCATGAATGGTTACGTTGCTTGAGCCGCGTACTCAAATCAAAAATAATAATATATTTATTTTTGAGTAAGTAATTAAACGATACAATCGTTTCTTATCATTTGTCTGATTGTATATATTTTTCATATAATAGTGGACAAACGAGCAGACATATCGCCTGGTGGTAAGTGACTACCGCCGCCCATGGACACCCGCAACACCAGAGGTGTCACAAGGCTTTTAAGAAGGAGTATGCTCTTGTCTTGAAGATTGATTGAAGGTCGTATTGGTCCGGGAATACCGCAGTCGACAGTTCATTCCACAGTTTTGTTGTGCAGGGCAGAAATTTTCTCGAAAAGCGCACAGTTGACATCTAAATGATAAGGATTAAACTGCAGTCGCGTAGGATGATGGCGGAAAAAGGAGGCAGGGATCAATTCAATCAATTGCTCGGAGCACTCCCCATTGTAAATACGATAGCAGATGCGTAACGACGCCACGTCTCTATGCTACGTGTAAACTTTTCAACACGTACCCACGAAAAAAAGAATTAACTTAATAAAGATTAAGTTTTACTAAA
The DNA here is from genome assembly GCA_949125395.1 of Diaphora mendica. Classification (NCBI taxonomy): domain Eukaryota; kingdom Metazoa; phylum Arthropoda; class Insecta; order Lepidoptera; family Erebidae; genus Diaphora; species Diaphora mendica. Next base: position 17,959,247 of record OX421313.1, on the reverse strand, counting down.
ATATTTATAAAATGAAGATTATGAGCGTTTACATTATTTTTCTTTCAGTAATCGACGTCATTATTGTGACATAATAAAATATATGTGTCATTCCAAGATGAATATCTGAGGCCACTTTAAGGCGCCTCAATCGTGTTCAATTCAGTTCTCGTACTGTATTAATCCCAAATAATGTATCTAGGCCTGTTCCTTAACAGTATGTTGACGACCACTTTCGATAGTTTGCTCGAAAGCTTTTGCCGAATTCAGGTAAACTGAGCGTTGCGACAAGATGGAACGCAGAATTCTCCGGTTAATAACACTTTACGGTACCCGGTGTAGACGGTAGCACTGACCACCTAGAGTAGGGTGCGCCACAGGCACCCTTGTTGGTTGGAGCCATACGCGTTTATCACATCATGTCTACGGAGGCAGAATGCGCAATTGGCAGGAATATCCATGTGAGATTCGTTCCGCGTAACGCAGGTTCTTTTCGGGCACAGTTGCTTTGGAAATACCTGCACGCGGTTACTAGAAGTGAGTTGAATCCTGCCTGTCCAGTGTATTGAGCCGATTCCCTGTGCCATTACTTGAGCATCAGCGTTGGATATAGAATGCAGTTATGGGAGAATATCTCTCGCTGCCAACCATGTTATGCTCCATAGTAGATAGCAACAGAGTTTTATCTTCTGCAAAGATGACATTGCACAGAAAGAGGTGGCGGAAAGGACCAAGGATGAAAATTTCTACTTGAACCTAATTTGCCGCCACCCGCTGAAACGGACGCTTTCTTCCTGTTAAACTGCCAAGACTTATTTTCTCCATTTTCTATTACAGTAATGTAGTTTTTTTAAATCGTTTAATTTGCCGCCCCCTAAAATAAGCCACCCTAGGCTTAAGCCTACTGAGCTTTCATCACTGAATAATATGGATTTTTTTCAACAAATTTTGATTATTTTAACACAATTAAGTAGCTATTGTGACATATCTATTTAAAAGTTAGACATAATTATGGTATCGCGGACTTTTTTGTGTACATTATTGTCCTCTATAAAATTGAAGTACCTACATTATTTTGCTCTATTGTCAATAGTTACAACAGAATATATGGATCTCCAACTTGTTTTTTTTTTTTTTTTTTTAAATTAAATCGTAGCAAACAAACAATAATTCAAATCTTTATGTACTCTTTATAATATTAGTTAAGATATCTCGAGATTTGATCCTATAGAGAAACCTAACAGATAGGTCATTGTGATGTGTGTTCATCGTGGTTCACCCAGTAGCTACCCCAGTGTAAAAACGAGGAACACCCTATTCCTGTTGGTTACCTCCCTCCCCGTACATATAACGTCAGTTATCGATATTATTAAAGAAAACATTCCTCAAGATTGTTTTATTAATATTTATTTATATGACACAAGAGAAAACAAAAGAAAATCGTATAAAAACAAATGCACATCACCTACTTAGTTGGGGTTAACACATACAAATAAAAAAACACAATTGCAAGTAATACTCGACCTTAATGAAATTTACAAACTGAAATATACAAGAAAAATATTATTAGGTATGCAAATTTCTATGGTCAAAAGTTACAAGACTTACAACTTTTTTATTATTTCATAGATTTTTATTTCTTTTTAAATCCATTGAAGAAATAAAAAGTTGCATACGAGCTACATACCCCTATTTTGTCCCCTTAATAGAAATTCTAAATTTATTTTCTCAGTCCTTACTTAAGTCAATTGAAAAACCTACATACAGAGGTTTATGTGAAAATTTAAAAAGTTTCATACAAAAATAAATTTAAAAAACATATTCATGTACCGTATTTACTGAGAAGCATTTATTAAGAAGCTGTTTATTTGAAATTATAAACAGACATTACAATTTTATTTATTTTTGTATACTCGTAGATGGCTCTTGGACGATTTAATAAAATATCACCTAAATTACTAATGTTATTATTTGGAAAATGACATCTAGTGGGACATTTTGCACTAATACAAAAACAAATAAACTTGACAGTTTACTCTCGGATTCGTATCGGAGTAGAAGCTCAGAAAATATCTTTGAAATTTACGATTTGATACACTTAGTGACATCTAGTGAACATTAAGCTTATTATATATCCGCGTACAACTCTAAGTTCATGCGGTGTAAGTCTAAGTATATATTTCGTCAGTGATACACGTAAGTACGAAGGCACAGTTTATTCCGGAATGAGGGGGGGTGTCTGTACATGGTTATAATATATAAACTTATTTCTATGTACCTACAATTATACTATTAAATACACTACATCTCTCCACACTTAAATTACACTTACAACAATTATACAGTAACAATGTATTAACAATATCTTCAACATACATAAAAACTTATGGTAACCTATAATTAATGTTTTTATTGAGCCTACACTTGCGTATAGGGCGCGACTGGGGCGGCACAGGCGCGGAGGGCGGTGTCGCGAATTCATCACTCTGACTCGCGGTAGGTTCATCTCCAGGTGTTGGAGGATCTCTATTAAACTGCTGTTCCTCTGGCGTCTGTGAACCCGTTACGTTAACCTGACTAGTCCCTTCTCCCCTAGAACTCTTGTCCGGGCTCTCGGGGCTCGCCGCACCCGATAGTGATTGCCGTACATTTGTAGGGACTACAAGCGACCCCCTCGACTTACGTTTAAGTTGATCGATATGTCGATGTACCTCGTTACCACTTCTATCTAGTATTTGGAAATCCCTAGATCCTGTAGCGCTCACCACGGTACCCGGAGCCCACTTTTCAGCTTTTAAATGTTGACGATACCAAACCTCCTCCCCGATACCGATTTGCCTCTCACTTTCCCCAGCGTTATCTACCTGCCGTTGCTGCACTTGACAAATTCTACGTTCCCTATCTGGTTTTAAAATGTCTAGTCGAGTCCGAAGTCGTCTGTTCATAAGCAACATCGAAGGACTTTCCCCCGTTGACGTATGTTCGGTGTTGCGATAGTAAAGTAAGAACCGATTTAAAACAAATCCTATGTCCTCCTGCTCCATTAAAGCTTTTTTTATGACCTTCTTTACGCTCCTAACCGCATTTTCCGCGGCTCCGTTTGAGGCAGGATGATATGGAGCAGTAAAAATGTGTTCGATTCCATCCCCTTTTACGAATTGTGCAAATTCTCTACTGGTGAACGGTGGGCCATTATCGGACACTATCTGCCTAGGAATACCGAACCGGCCCCACAGTTCACTTAACCTAGCTATCGTGCTACTTGCGGCAGTACTCTGCACCGGAAATACTTCCAACCACTTGGACATAGCGTCTACGACTATCAAAAACAGTTTCCCCGCTATTGGCCCCATAAAATCTATGTGCAAGCGTGACCATGGCCGGCTAGGCCAGGGCCACACGCGCGGCGAAGCACGCGGTGGCGCGTCAGCATCTGCCGCGCACACGGTGCAAGCGCGACACTGTCTCTCAACCGCTTCGTCGATGCCGGGCCACCACACATAGCTACGAGCTATGGCTTTTGATTTTACAATGCCCATATGAGGCTCGTGTATTATTTTAAGAACCTTTTCGCGACATGCTTCCGGTATTACTACTCTATGACCCCACATTAGGCACCCTAGTTCCTCATAAAGCTCTAACTTCCTATTATAGAAGGGTTTCAATCCTTCAAGGTCACAAACTTCTGGCCAACCGTCCCGTACAAAACTTAACACTCTAACTAAATTAGGATCCCTAACCGTTTGCTTTTTAATTTCATTATAATTTAATAACAGAGCATCCTGCGCAAAATGTAAAAATGTCTGCTCTGGGATTGGCTCTACCTCTCCTGAAACGCTCTCTGTTTTTGCTGGTAGCCTAGACAGCCCATCCGCCTGATTCTCCGAGGTCTTAATGTACTCTATGCCATAATCGTAAGCAGAAAGTATGACCGCCCAACGTTGCATCCTACTAGCGGTCATCGTGGGTATGCCTGTATTAGGTCCCAAGATAGAAACTAAAGGCTTATGATCCGTACGCAGTATGAATTTACGGCCATATAAATACTGGTGGAACTTCCTAACTGCGAATATTATAGCTAATGCTTCGCGATGTATCTGCGAATAGTTTTTCTCCGCGGTAGTGAGTGTGCGCGACGCATACGCGACCGGGCGCTCGCCGCCGGCACCCGGCTGCGCCAGCACCGCGCCCACTCCCCACGGGCTCGCGTCACACGTCACGATCACTGTCTTTTTCGGATCGTAATGCGCTAAGACCTCCGCCCCTGTTAACTTTTTCTTTACTCCGATGAAAGTCCGCTCGCACTGTATGTCCCAAACCCAATCTACCCCCTTACGCAACAATTTAAGTAATGGGTTTAACAAGGCACTAAAATTTTTAATGAACTTAGCATAAAACGTCACCATCCCCAAAAATGACCTTAATTCTGAGACATTCTGAGGCGGAGGTAATTCTAAAATCGGCCGAATTTTACTCTTATCCGCCCTAATCCCTTCTTTAGATACCACATAACCTAAATACGTAACCTCATCCACTAGGAAGACACATTTATTTCGTTTTAGTTTCAACCCGTTGTCCGACAGCCGTTGAAATACCGCCGTGAGCGCTCTCAAATGCTCCGCCCTCGTGGACCCCCCAATAATGACGTCATCCAAGAATACCTGTATATTTGGTATACCTTGCAACATTTGGGTCATTATGCGTTGGAAAATGCCGACACTCGATGCTAATCCGTATACTAGCCTGTTGTAACGAAATAAGCCTTTATGTGTATTAATCACTGTATATTTACGAGACTCGTCTAATTCGACCTGATTGTAAGCTTGTGATAAATCAATTTTACTGTAAAACGTAGCCCCATTTAACCCCACTAGTACATCCTCAATCTTAGGAAGTGGGTAACGATCAACCAACAAAACCGGATTAAGAGTCGCCTTATAGTCCGCACAAATACGTAACGTACCATCCGCCTTCATAACCGGCACGAGCGGCGAGGCCCAGTCCGAGCAGTCAACAGGCTCGATGACTCCGTCGCGCAGCATACGGTCCAGCTCCGCGTCGACGCGTTCGCGCAGCGCGTACGGCAGAGGGCGCGCGCGGTGGAACACCGGCGCCGCGTCCGCGCGCACGCGCAACATCGCCCTGCCGCCCGTGTACCGACCCAGTCCGCCACTAAATATCTCCTTATGTCTGTTGAGTAAATTACATATTTCTTTATCCGAATGTAAGTTTAATTCCTCTTCTTGAATCGAATGACAATTAAATTTAGGCATTACAATCTGCAACTCAGCTAGCCACTGTCTACCTAGTAACGAAGTCGTACCCCTATCGATTACAAATAACTCTAATTGTTTTGTTATCTTTCCATAACGTACGGTAGGTCTAATTATGCCTAACGGTTTTATTTTTGAACCGTTATAAAATTTAAGTACAGTGTTATCTTTCTCTATACATAGATTTGAAAAGTGATTATTATAGGTACTTTTACTGATACAAGATATTGCGGTACTGGTATCTATTTCCATATTCACCAAACAATTTTCAATAATAATGGGCAAACTCACGGCTTTGTAATTGTTTAGCGATAACAAGTTCAAATCCTCCTCGAAGTCTTGTTCGCAATCCACGACGGGTGCCCCGCCGTCTGTGTTTAACTCCGCTCCGCAGTAATATGCCCCACTGGCCCGTGACCTCTGATCATACCTCACAGGGCACATACGCCGCAAATGTCCGGGCTGCTGGCATCGGCTACACACGTACCGTTTAAATCTACACTCCACGTAGGTGTGGTTGGTAGCCCCACACGCCTTACAATAGCACCTCTGTGCTCCTTCAGTTTTCGCCCCCGAAGTCGCTGAGCCCGCTCCGCTCGCGCCGCGCTGCGCACCATCGTAGCTGTGTGCCGCCGCCGCCGCCGGTCTCGCTCCTCCGCGCGCTTGCCCGCGCGCCCTTCCTCCGCGCTCCGCGGATCTTTTTATAATATGTACTGTGCTGCTTGATCCTTCCACAACCGCAGCATCTCGCTCCGCTGCCTCCAACGAGTGTGCTAACTTCACTGCTTCCGTAAATGTTATTGCGTCATCCTCTGCAAATAAACGTTGCCTAATGACGTCACTCTTGAGGCCGCATATAAATTGATCCCGTAAATTCTCGTTTAACGTGTTTCCGTTCTTGCAATCACGCGACAACCTTTTTAACTCTGCGACGAATGCTGATATATCTTCCCCGCTATCCTGCCTCTTCTGACGAAATCGATATCTTTCTGCAAGGGAAGATGGCGTCGGTTGCAAATGTTGATGCAATAATTCGCATACATCGTTGTAGGTTAACTCCGACGGCTTCCTCGGGCTAGTTAAATTAACCAGCAGTTCGTACGCTTCGTCACCCATTGAAGCGATTAGTGTTGGCAGTTTTAAGTCGTCCGTTATCTTGTTGACCTTGAAATACATGTCGAGTCTGTCTTTGTACGAGCTCCACACACCCGACCGCATATTAAACTCCACAACTTTACCGATTGACATTTTAACCACTAAACACAATAACACGCGTAATTAGTATAGAATACGTGATTGACCTCGTCGCCAATATAGTATCGGTAGCAGGTTTAATTGATACACGTAAGTACGAAGGCACAGTTTATTCCGGAATGAGGGGGGGTGTCTGTACATGGTTATAATATATAAACTTATTTCTATGTACCTACAATTATACTATTAAATACACTACAGTATACATTCACCAGTTATAAAAATTTAAGTTAAGTATATAATTTATAAGTCTTCCTCCTTATCTCCCCACAAGCTCAAGGTAGCTTGGGTTTGATCGTCTCCCCACAAACTCAAGGTAGTTTGGGTTCGACCTGGTTCATCACTGTCTCCCCACCAGCCCAAGGTAGCTGGGGCTCGTGCACACCTCTATCTCCCACATAAATAAAAAATAAGACTAGAATAGTAATAAGATAGAATAAGACATTAATAATTACATGACCTTTTTCTAAGGCATGTCAGTGCAGAACAGGTAAACCATGTGCCCCCGTGACGCACCCTCGAGCGGCACACCCGGATGGCACACTTGATGACTCATCCATGAACAGGATACTTGGACCCTTACACTTGGAGCGGGAACCTTGAGTGGTACCCGTGAACGGTACCCTTGAAGCGGGACCCTTGAGTGGTACCCGTGAACGGTAACCTAACAAAAACACACAGACCATCTAAGCATGTTTTCAAAAGAATTAAAGACATGAAAAGCCTAATAAAAAATCACATCAACTTACCACTATAAGCGGGTACAGGTTACACGGAATTTAAAGTCTACATGATGACAGACAGTCACTATGAACACTTCTTCAAGACAGGAACGGAAAAGGACCTCGAGATTCAAAATCCCCTATTATATACCATTTATCATCGAAGCTTCCTGAAATAACCCCACCTCAATTTTGACACGAGAGACAGATTAACATTGACAACTAAGTTCAACCAATCGTATTTCACTTCACAGTAAAACCTCAAGAATGCCATCTGCAGCCTTAAAATCATACTAGACGGTATATCAACTTGACATTCAATAATACTCCATCTCTCGCACCATCGGCGAACGAGCAATCGAATCAATATACTGGATCACTCCTGTCTACAGTATTAACTCAAACCAATACAAAAAGATGGCGTGATTATTGATTCCCTATTAAACAGCTTCTATCTTCAAAAAAAAGTGTTACATGTATTATAATAGTTGTAATGAAAATTTTTTGAAAGAAAATATGACGGTACAAAGTTCGTCGGGTCAACCTAGTTAGTGTATAATTTTGCCTGTCGATTAGCCCACGAATATTTCTGTTAATGCGGTAGTAGCCTATATCCTTTCTCTACATTACAAATTTCATCCAAATCGGTTCAGAAGCTTACAGACAGAACAGACAGAACAGAGTTACTATCGAGGTTATAGTATTCAGTATGTATTAAATGTTATATAAAATGTGTCTTATATCGGTATAAATAACTTGTCCATTTTTACCCGACTACGGCAAAGCCAGAGGAGGATTATGATTTTGACAGGCTATGTATGTATGTTCATTTGACCCCTCATAGTTCCTCAACTACTTATTAGATTTGGACAAATAAGGTATAGTTAGAAGCGTCTTGATCGTCCGCCGGTTATAGGCTATATGACATGGCACTGAATCTATTGTGGCGCTCTCTAGCGGTCATAAAGTACTGTGTTAAAATAATAATTTGAGATAAATATGCTGTGTAAAAAAAAGTATAAACTAAAATTCAACTACGACGTAAAATGACGCTGGAAAAGTATGAAACAAGTTTGAAAAGCCGTAGTCACGCGTTCTTAAAGTGTTATGGTGTGTGACTTTTTTATTATAATGTTCATTATAACTTATTTTACCCACTGGGATTAATTGATGCAACTTCGCGTTAAATGAAAAACAATTATCTACTTTACGTGGCAAAGTTAAGTAATCCTAGCCAGGTTATTCTACGGATGGATGACCATTCCAAACACAATGAGGTCCCTTGCCATACAAACATCTTTCGCCGTCATTACCAGTTGTGTGAGCCCTAAAAAGTCCAACAAAAGTCTCCGAGAACTCTGATGTCAGCTAGTACTTAAATTGTTGAGGTCTGATGATAATCCCTTAACGTGAAAATCGTTCAGCCGCATCGTATTACACTTAAAAGCCAATTCCAATCTGGTTTCAGAAAAGTTTAAGAAACTATTGATAACTTTTGATTCGTGCTATCGTGTTTCGTTGGTGCATCACTAGGCCGCCATAGTGTGGGTCACCATGCTTCTGAAAAATTGTATACATTCCACGTGTCCATATTCTAAGGTAGTAGAGCCACGCTGATTTCAGCACGAACGGACCGGCTCGACCGGGGCGGTACTACCCTCGCACAGAAGATTAATGTAAAATGACAGCGTTCATGCTGTCGTGTTTCGTTGGTGAGTACGAGACCGGAAGTCCAATGTCAAATTCATTAAAATCGGTTAGGTAGTTTGGGCATCACCGTGAAACATACAAACAAAACCATTAGCTTTTCTTTTGAAAAAAAAAGAAAAGGCTTTGAGGCCTTGCTGAATAATCAACTAAATGTGATACCAGTTAAGGTACCTTCATCACAAAACAGTCGCCGCTCTCACCTTAAAACATCCTATTAAGCTTCTTCAACCCTGAAATTAAATCGGCCGTGTGATTTACATTTTAATATGGCAAGAGACTCACCTGTACTAAAACAGGATTTATGTTATTGACATAACGACATTAGCTGCCCATCCGATCGTAAATCCTGAATCCCTCAAAGTTTATAGCCATGGAATTGGGTTGATGAAGTCATAAGGTGTTAAGTGCTAGAGGTTCAAAGATACATTCTATAGGTCCTTAACCATATTTGTACTACGCTTACCTTATACTATATACGCTTACAATAGGGAAAATTCTTAAGCCAAGTTAAGTATTTTTGGTGTAAAAAAGGCACGTCACTTGATTCTAAGTTAGGATTCTGGTAACCCACATTACTAGGTAAAAACAAATTAAGAATTGCTTAACACTGATTAAAGGAGAAAAATTATGTTATGTCATGGCATCACTCATTAAAATAGCCGTTTTACAACTCATCGTTGAAAGGACAAGAGAAAGATGTGACTGTGTGCTACATGTTATTTTAATTATTAGAGATCACGGTTAGAAGAATACTTTTGTCATCTCTAAATTTTCCCCTCCTAAAAATGTTACCTTGAAATTAAAATACAACTAATCGATGGTAGTAGGTAGTAATACTTTTTTGATCGTATAAAACCACCTACTGAATGTTTCTATTTTGCCCTGTGTTTCTGATTGAAACTAGGTTATATATACAGTGTAAGAGGTGCTATTTTTTCTAGATCAGTCCTTTAGGTAGTGACCCAATTTTACTTCTATAAGAAATTTAAACTTCAATTACACAATACAGTATTAGTAGCCATAATACATCTACGTCAATTTATTTTTGATTATTTTCCTTAGGCCTGGAAAACGTCATAATGTCACCGCATTTTTTTTTAATCTAAAAAGAATAAAGGAAGCGTAATTGAACACGTATCAATTTTACTTAGTACGAGGAAAAGCTTGCTTTAAATGCTTCACCGAAAACAAAATTAAAAAAAGAGATTTATTTAAGTCGAGATAACATGCCATTTATTTTCTCTGTTGTTTTTAATTTTCCGATATCTCTGCGAAATTTAATTTACAAGGATATATTTATTTAACCTTACTGCTTACAAGGAAATTTGTTTACATTCTCAACCGTTCAACCGTTCGAAAATTTTCTCACGTGGTCAAAACAAAATATCTATACAATCACACTTCATTTCACACTATTACACTTAATCCTTCCTACTATTTCCTATTCTTACTTCCTATCCTACTTCCTACTATATTATAAAGGCGAAAGTTTGTGAGTGTGTATGTTTGTAACTTCTTTACGCAAAAACTACTTAATGGATTTGGATGTAACTTTACAGTAATATAGCTTATACATCAGAATAACACATAGGCTACTATTTGCCGCGATAACTGACATACACGCGGGCGGAGCCGCGGGCAACAGGCAGGCAGAGTAAAAATAAGTTTGTTTGTTACGCTTTCACGGGAAAACTACTTAACCGATCATCATGAAAGTTTGTACACATATTCTTGGAGGTATTAGAAGTAACATAGGATACTTTTTATTAAATGCAAGCGAAGTTGTGGATGAAAGCTAGTACATTTATAATAAAAACTTTTTATAAAAAAAAAAACCGACTTCCAAAAACCATCCAACGAAAAGTTCCTGCCAAAAAACACTCAAAAGCGTAAAATAAACTGGTTCTTCATAAATTGCTATGTGCCAATTCTTGTCTATACCTAATTCTTTATTCATTTAAATAGTAGTATTATTATGTGTGCTAGGTACCTAAAATCTGTTTGAAGTCGGCGCCAAGCCAAATGTAATAGTAGTTACCACACTCGCTATATTTCGAGACGACCATCAACGACGTCGCGTCAGCCCGCGCGTGTCTGCCCGCTTGGGTTGTTTTGTGCTACACGAGGCATCAGCTATCCGGCAGCGGCGAGTGGCGTACCTCCTATTACAATTTGGCTTGGCGCCGACTTCAAACAGATTTTAGGTACCTAGCACACATAATAATACTACTATTTAAATGAATAAAAAATTAGGTATAGACAAGAATTGGCACATAGCAATTTATGAAGAACCAGTTTATTTTACGCTTTTGAGTGTTTTTTGGCAGGAACTTTTCGTTGATAGTTTTTGGAAGTCGGTATTTTTTTTTATAAAAAGTTTTTATTTTTCCATTTTTAGTGCAAACAATCATAGGTTATCAGTAAGTTGAACTATTTCATATAATTTCTGCTAATGCGAATAACTTTAGTGGTTTGAACGCGTATTAAAACTGAGTATGCTCAGTTTCCAAAATTATGTTGAGATGCAAGATTTCTGTTACCGAGAACGTGGTCTACGGGGCAATAGGAATCGTGTCCAAGCTTAAATGTCGTGATGAAATAGAAGCAGGCGAGTTACTTAAAGCAAAATACATTAAGGGGTTAGTCAACATAGCGCATGTGACATCAGCTCACCTAAATAACTTAAAAGTAAACAACTAAAGGTCTATAGATACGTATGAAATTGAAAGAATTATCCTCCAACTCCTAACCGTTGAGGAGTTGTACCTTCCATCAGCAGCTTACTTAAATAAATTGAAAGAATACGGCTAAAGGTAACATACATACATATGACATTTAAAGATTTATCCTCCAACTCCTGACCGTTAAGGAGTTGTACCTTTCATCATCAGCTCATCATCATTAAATGATGACTACCAGACGCAAATACCGGAGTAGCTTCAGAAAATATACGAAAAACATAGTACGTGCCTGAAAAAAATGAGGGTTCCCCTCGATTTCTCTGGGATTCCATCATCAGATCCTAGTTTCCTTGTCATGGTACCACCGTCGGAACATCTCCTTTCCAACAAAAGAAGAATCATCAAAATCGGTTTATAAACGACAAAGTTATCCCCGAACACACATAAAAAAAAAATATACGGTCGAATTGAGAAACTTTTTTTTGAAGTCGGTTAAAAACTAATCCCCAAATATCCAGTGGTCACGGCATCACCCATGATCGGCTATATTAATAGCTATTATAGCTGTATGTAGCTCATTTAACGAAGAAGATTACAATACTATACGACCATTGGGAGCAGAGTATCAATGAAAAATGTTGCAAAAATCGGGACGCAGCTGCCCATAATAGAGGTCGACTTATCCGATTTTGAGATATAAACAAGAATGTTCTGGAGATAACCGACAGATAAGGATCTAAATGGGTACAACAATTTAACATACTCACCAGTATTTAATATTATCTAAATTGAATTGCATATCTGGCTTTATTTGCAAAATCATTAAAACAGTTCTGATAAAATTAATTCAATCTAAAAAGCTTTAACATGTACGGATCTCGATTGATAAATTTTATCTATCGATAAATTTCTAATACTTTTAATGGTACAAATAAATACCAGCCAATTAACACAAACATTTAAAAACAATCAATCATAATCAAATAATTTATGTCAAAATAATCCACCCTAGATCGTTCCCGGCGCAAAAGTGTCCATGATACTCGCAGCGTGGCCTCGCTGAATAGCAACAAACATTATCTGCACCAGGAACGAGTCGGAGTGGGAGTCACGACATTTGTAATTCGGCGACCGATTTCCGCATTATAGTTTATAATTAATACATGAAGAAAACCTTTCTTTGTTCGCATTTGTACTGAAATTTCACGAACAGAATTTCATATGAAGCAGAATGTGAAATGTGGAATACACAAAGTTTTATATGACGAATGAAGGCCTAGTGGTTTCTGTAAGAGACTGCTATGCCAAAGATCGTGGATTCAATTTCCGCCCAAGTCAATGTGTGTATGAATATTTAATGTTTGATTTTGTCTGGGTGGTTCTATGATATATAATATGTTTAGATTTACAAGATAAAGTATTATATGTATTAAAAATATTGTAAACTCTGCTTAATTTGGGACTAGATGGCGTTGTGTGAACCTGATAGAATATTACTATACTATTTTATATACGGAAACCTCTCTACCAATGGTGGCTAAGATTTTTTCCAGGATTCTCAATGACTTCCTTCCAAAAGTGTTTCCAATTCGCTCACAATAGAGGAACATGTGATGAAACACCATATGGGTTGAGTTGATTCAGATATATCAATTCACCGTAAACCCGGTAAGGTGATGACAAATGGTGTTTCCATGAAAAAAAAATCTCAGGAATGAGAAAGGGTAAGATGATGGAAGATCACTCGCACAGAAGATCAACGTAAAATGACAGCGTTCATGCTGTCGTGTTTAATTGGTGAGTGGAAGACCGGAGGCCCAATGATGCAGAAGCATCACAAGGACGCCATGGTGTGGGTCACCATGCTGCATTATTGCATTGTTTGCACGAGCAATGAGTATGGTGACCACTACTCTTAAATTCTGCTTATGCTTTCAATCAGGCAGAGTAGTCATTTTGGCAGGGCCATACATAAAAAAAAGTTGAGCATTTTTTTTTATGTTATAGGGGGCAAACGAGCAGACGTGTCGCCTGATGGTATGCGATTACCGCCGCCCATGGACACCCGCAACACCAGAGGCGTCACAAGTGCATTGCCGGCCTTTGGCGGATGGGGAAAGGGATGTGGGGAGGGGTTGAGGTATGGGCCTCCGGTATCCTCACTCACTCGATGAAACACAGCGCAAGCGCTATTTCACACCCGTTTTCTGTGAGGCCGTGGTATCACTCCGGTTGAGCCGGCCCATTCATACCGAAGCGTGGCTCTCCCACGGTCAAACTGTCAAACAAACAAAATATCTGATAATTTTCATGTTATGTGCGCAACTTCTGCTGACAAAACATCTTACCTTTACAATGGTAGCTAAATTGCCGATGAACATATATAAATAAATACATACACACTATGGCATTTTTCTATGGCTGGACTATGATGTCTGACTGTGATCGAACTCAAAACATGTTGTTTTTTACATATTAATTTGCAGTAAAATCCTGGAGTGCGATCACCATCCTCACTGTTAATACGGACAATTCAGCATGGTGACCCACACTAGGGCGGCCTACTGAGATACTTTTTACGCCACGCTTAAAGGAACCAGGATCATAAAATTAGGGTTAACATGTATGTCGGGTATCGCTGTAAAAAGTAGCCTACGGACTCCTCAAGAATTTAAGCATCTCCATGTCAAATTTCGAGTTCAGCGGTTTGGCCGTGAAAATGTAACAGACAGACAAAGTAACTTTTGGAATCATAATATTACTAGCATGGAAGTATGGATAATACTCAAGGATAATGCAGCTAAATTACTGTGAAAGAATTTCCTGAATCGATACAACAGTTTCAAAGATTACCCATTACATGCAATAAAATTTTTGTTCTTTTTAATATTAGTAAAGATTTTTTTACGAGTGACTAACATTAAAAATAGTTTGATTATAAAGATAATTACCGCATCTAGATTTCGAAATGGATTTGACGTCATAACCTGTTTCCTAAGCTCTAAGAAACTTTTCCATCAAGCACGAGAATTCGCAAAGCAAAACAGCTTCAAATATTGTTGGTCTTCAAATGGCAACATTTTCCTGCGTAAGACGGATGGAGAGAAGCAATACTTGGTTTCCTCCGAAAAGTATCTATTGGATCTGGGTAAGAATATCTGACAATCGCTGCCGGCAACTGTAACACCTTCCATAGAACCTCCTATAAAATGTAACGAGATATCTCTACAACATGACAATGTATGTGTATGTTTCTCCTCTCATCTGCATGAAACGGAAATTTATTTTTATTTTATAAGCACAATATTATTATATAAAACAAATTCACACACACCCAACAACAAAATTGTACACTCACACAATACTCATTCTATACTACTATTACGTATAAAATTAAACACACAATCCCTCATAGTACTATTTCTACTCTCGATAATTGTAAACGTTAATGTTTTAATGAATCTGCTCTCAAAAAAATATCGACTTTGATACTCTCTTGCCCCTATCAGAGCTTTTATTTAGATCTCACTTTTTCAAATGGCTACCATAAACGATATTAATGTAGAATTAGATTCTACACGGACTTCAAGATCATGCATCTGCCAGCCAGAGGACTGCTCGAGCCATCTCAGTGACTTCAAACAAGCCCTTAAAATTATTCACATTAATATATGTAGTGTTAACAAAAATTTTGACCAATTTCGAATAATGCTATTGGTAACCGGCGTTATTTTCGACGTTATTGTGTTGACCGAGTGTTGGCTCAGTAAATGCGACAGGCTCCCTACTTTAGATGGTTATTTAACACATTCTTCAAAATCTTTAATGAATCAAAACGATGGTATTATAATTTTTACCAATAAAAATCTTACATGTAATGTAGACGAACCTTATTTTAGGGGCGCTAGCTGCTTAGTTTGTCAAATCAACAAAAAAATCAGTATAGTGGCAGTTTATCGCTCACCATCTCTAAGAACCTCTGACGATCATTATAATTTCATAGATAGTTTGAATAGAGTCTATAATACTTTGACAACCCAACATTCAATACTAGTGGGTGATACGAATATTAACATAGGTCCTAATAGTGTAGATCCCTTTGGTGAGGAGTACTTGACACTTAATGCAAGTTATGGGTTCTTTCCTACTCACACTTACCCAACAAGAACCAGTCAAAAATGTATAGACCACTTTTTCGTAAAAACTACCCTTCCTTCTACAACTCTAATATTAGAATCATATATAACTGACCACACACCCATCGTTTTATTCTTGACTCATGCAAAATCTACCCGTAATGAACCGTGTACAAAATCTTGCGTCGATTATGTAAGAGTGAAAACAGAAATTGAAAATACTGATTTTTCTAACATTCTGGATATGACTGATGCAAACTTGGCGGCAAACAACCTTATTGAGACGGTGTCATTAATATTAACAGCAAACACAAAAATAACTAAAATTTCCAAAAGAAATAGAATCCTTAAACCATGGATGACACCAGGATTAGTGCGATGTATTAGAAACCGCGACAGATTACACATTAGGGCCAGAAAATCTCCTGAAAATATGACCTTCAAAATAACCTATACCCGATATAGAAACTTCTGCAACCGTCTTCTCCGTGATCTTAAACTGGCTTACAACAAAAACCTTATAGCTCAAGCAGGCTCCAATCCTAAAGCTCTCTGGAAAGCTATAAAAACCGTTGCCAACACCCAAAAATCAAAAGATAGTCCTACAGAACTCTTGTCGCACATGAACCCTCAACAGTCTATTAACAGCGTTTGTAACTTCTTTTCCTCTATCGGAAAAAACTTGGCCGCAAAAATAACTTCCTCTGATGATAACTTGAGGGCTTCCGCGTCAACATCAACTCCTGCCTCATTTAATACCGCTAAGTCAATGGTTCTACTAGAAGTTACCGAAACGGAAATAGGAACTATTATAACACAGCTTAAAATAGACTGCGCTGTGGGATGGGATGGTATATCCTCCAAAGTTTTGAAAAACTCCCGAAAAACTCTAATCCCCCCTATAACTCACATCTGTAATCTAGCTATAAACAGTGGGGTCTTCCCCGATGCGTTCAAAAGGGCAATCATTCACCCGATTTACAAGACTGGAAACAGATCCTGTGTAAATAATTATCGCCCCATTTCGGTACTTACTGCGTTATCAAAAATTCTGGAAAAGGTCCTAAACAATGCGCTCAAAAATTATATTGGCAAAAGTAACACATTAGCGAAAAACCAATATGGTTTTCGAGCGGATTTTTCCACCGAAGACGCTGTACTTGACCTAGTTAACGCGGTAGTCAAGAACTTAGATGACAGAAAAAGATGTTTATGCATATTTTTAGACATTTCCAAGGCATTCGACACAGTCTCTGTCCCAATCTTACTGAGCAAAATGGAAAAATTTGGAATAAGAGGCACTACATACAATCTTTTCAAAGATTACTTAACAAATAGAAGACAAAGGGTAAAAATCGCAGACCATTTGAGTGATGAGTTTTCAGTTTCCTACGGCGTACCTCAGGGGAGCATCCTAGGCCCTACACTCTTTCAACTGTACATTAATGATCTCTGTACTATGTCAATTCCACATACTGACATTTTTACCTATGCTGATGACACTGCGATTATTGTGGAGGGGCCAAACTGGCCGCTGGTGGGGGAGCGAGCAGAATCCACTCTCAAACAAATAATGAGCTGGCTATCTGGCAATCTACTAACGATAAACATAGATAAAACACTTTATGTCCCTTTCTCAATTTCAAATATCAATTCTCCGCCCAATGATTTCGTTATAAAAGCTCACACTTGCTTACCAGGTAATGACTGTACGTGTAAGGAATTAACTCAAGCTGAAAATAGCAAATACCTTGGCGTTCATATAGATTGTAGACTTAGGTGGGATGTTCAGGTTAACGTCTTAAAAACCAGAATCAGAAAGTTAATCCACCTCTTCAAAACTCTTCGTGATGCAACCACCCCAGAAAAACTGAGAATGATCTTTCTTGCCCTATGTCAGTCCATCATTCAGTACTGCATTCCCGTTTGGGGAGGGACTGCTAAAAACCACTTACTTGGATTGGAGAGAGCACAGAGAGCCGTTCTTAAGGTCATGAACAAAAAACCTATTAGATACCCAACTACACAACTTTACGCAGACAATAAAGTTCTGACGGTGAGGCAGCTGTTTGTCCTCAGAGCAATATTGAAGACTCACCAAACTATACCTAACAAAGATAAGAAAAAACGTAGTGGCAAATCGATTTGTCTTAGTTTTCGTTGCAGAACCACTTTTGCCAAACGGCAGTTTAAGAGTCTGGGTCTCAAGCTTTATAATGCTCTAAACAAAAGAGAGGATATTGTTGGACTCAATAGCTATGAGGTCAAAAATATAGCAAATAGTTGGCTTCTCCAACTAGATTATGAAAATACCGAAACATTACTCAAATTTCTAGAATAATCATCCGCGTTTATCACACCCACGCACACACACACACACACACACGCACACACACACACACACACACACACGCACCCACACACGCACACACATGTTTTTCTTTTGATTTCATTTCATTCATTCTTTTCAAATACTGTTTATCTTTAATAAATTAATATTATAAGCTGCACCACTGTATTTATCAAAACGCATTCGCAGTACTGACTGCGGTAGACTATAGGTCCCAACTTGTGAACTGACTCCCAAAATACAGGCTCAAAGCCTAGTTTGGGAACCAGTGCTAGTACCCTTATGTAAGCTCAGTGCATATTTTTAGCTTAAGAACACATTTGTAAATTCTCTTCTAAGACAAATAAACGTTATTATTATTATTATTATTATCCTTTTTAGTGACGAGGATGCAAGTTACGAACGTGAAATCAGGTAGGTTATCAAAGTTTGTTAAATATAAAACTTCACGGATAGTATAATCACCTAATCGGACCTCTTTCTATAATAAATAGAAAATATAAATAAATCCATACTATACGTGTAGTGGTTGTCATTCCAACATTGGGTTTTACTTTTGTTCGTCTTACACGATGTAAACCTAGTATACAATTTTATAAAATAATATTAAAGAATTTAATACTAATAATAAAATAAGACATACCGATTCAAAACCTGTAAATCGTTGGCAAAAATGTGCGCAAGCCGAAGGCAATTCATATGAATTATTATCAGACATTACGAGGTCCGGACTGAGGCACTATATAAAGTATGTGCCATTACCTCAATGAGAGTTTAAGTCTGCACAGAGTGCGTTGAAATAGAACGACTGTCGTCAGCAAAGCAAACACCTATTCACCTTACAGACCGCATTATTCATGAACCTATTTATTTGTATTGCTTACTTATGTTGTTTTCGTCTCGGGCTTTTGCCTCTGTTTGCTGCCGAATATATTTTTGCATAATTATGTTGTTTTGGGTCTGATTTGAATAAAAAACCGACTTTTTATGATTGAACCTGTAACGTCTATTGGTATGTCTTGGTTACCTACCTTTTTCGATGTGGTCATCAATATATGTAAACTTTGATCATTCGACGTGGTCTTACTGCATATGTATTGTTAAAGATCAAAAATGAAATTGAATATTTAAAGTGTTTCACAATAAAAGTATAAAAACCACAGTTTGTGTTTACAAACGAATTTTAAACCTGTTTTTATTAAACGTTTGAAAAAAGGCTAACAAAACACATTGAAGGCTTTGGCACGCCAGCGGAAGTGCTAGTGACGTCACACCCGCTGGCACCACCTACTACCGGCCGCTTGACACGCTCGGAATTCATCGGATTACCGCTTAAACAAACCCATTGTATATTAACGGTTTTTAATCCATACAACATAAAGTTATGGTTTCTGTTAGAAATTTAACGTCATTGTAATGGCAACATTTTTGATTGTTATTTTTCTTGTTTGACGTTTGAGGTTAAAAGAGTACATTGAGACGCTTGGATCGGTCGAGCTGAAGCTTCGTAATTGACTGCCGGTTTTAAGTTAATTGAATTGTATTTTAGCTAATTTTCCAACGACTCGGTGTTTCGTCGGTGACCGCTATGATTGGTCGGGGTTGGACTCGCGAGTGTTAGTAGTCACGTTCAAAGGGACGCGATCCGCGATAGCTAGTAAGAGTGTATTGTAATTCGAATTCCTTGAAGATTGTACAGCATTCTGGAGCATGTATGTGTGAACGTACCAGGACAGACCAGGCGGTGGGGGACCCCATCAAAGGCGCCGAGAACAAGGAAGCCACACAACTCCAGTAAGTGCTTGATGATTTTAGTTTAGATTAAGAACACGGTGAAACGCCGTCGTTCATAGCTCTTGCCACTGAACTAGTTTTAGCGATTGTATGCTTATAACATGGGCCTATAGGTATTTCAAACGTCACAAGGTGATCGCTGCATTGGCGAGAGGAATGAACAGTTTCTATAAGCGTTCTCTAGATTCTGTGCTTAGTCTAATCCTACCAACGCGAAGCTGAAGTTAGCGTTGTAAACTTCTACTCAACGTGACATCCTTCTAGCACACGAGAGCTACTAATTAGCGCTTTGGTACAGAATCCACCCTTTTTTTGCGGAAATCCCCCCGAATACCACCGACTGGTGGCTATGACGAACTCTAACCGACTAAGAACCGCACGCCGTCTCAGGTACTAGAAGCCAGGAACCAGGAACCTCGAAAGGAAATCCCTGGTTAATAATAACCAAAAAGTTGTATATAAATATGAATTAGATTTACTTAATAAATTGACTGATTCTGTGCTTAGTCTAATACTACCTACGTTAAGCCGAAGTTAGCGTTGTAAACTTCTACTCAACATGTCATCCTTTTAGCACACAAGAACTACTAGTAGCTCTTTGGTGCAGTATCCACCTACAAAATTTAATGGGCTGTCATTATAATTATGTAATAAGTGTAATAACTACCTGCACCCCGCGGTGTTAGCTGTGATTATTCTTTTACCTTTACATCATAGACCTCGAGAAAACCCGCGGCCCGCAGCTTGTCTAAAAGAAGGTATCATAAGTTACTCCTTATATCATCAACCATCTATCAATAAAAGTCTTGTCAAAATTAATCCAGTAGTTCAAAAGATTACCAAACAGACAGACAGACAAAAATTTGAAAAATTGCATTTTGATGTAAATTCCGTATATTCTTTCACATGCGTTTAGTGAAAAACTGTGTATTTGAAATTACAAATATATACTTCGATTTTATTTATTTGTATAAGTAATAATTCAAGTAATAATAAACTATATCGCTAACATGTAATGATGTGATTAAAAATGTTTATTAATGTTGTGTTTTGCGTCAAGTAAGTGTAAAGTTGTACAATCCCACTTATTAACTTTCAGATAAATTCTTCATTATTATGGCTTTACGGTAAAATCATTTTGACATACCAATGCGGGGAACTTTTTAAGTTATTTTGATTGAGGTATTTATACCATATTTACTGCCTTTACAAATCAAACAACAATCAACAATCCTTACCAATAACATCATCTACATAGATGTAGCGGATTATGTACCAATCATGTACATCATATACATACATACAGACATGCAACGCATGACATTACTAATGATAGTACCAGCATTAGTGATGTCATCCGTGGTACCGTCAGTAGCATCCTCGGTGACAGCAAAGGTAGTGCCTTCGGTATAATTATTTCCATCACCAGTAGTAGTTGCATAGCTGGAAACATCAGTAATATTGTGAGTGGTTTTTTCTGTCATGTCATCAATGTTATCATCGGTGATATCATAGATATTATCGTCAGCGGTATCGTAATCCACGTCATCCACTTCATACAGTAAGCAATCGCTTTTGGATTCTCCGGGTGGTAAATAACGAAGAGAATCTATTAAGACAATAGAAGTAGCCGATATTGAGCTTATAATTGAAATCTAAAACAAAAAAGCAGTACCAAAGTTATTTATATATGTCGGAGACACAAGAATAAACGAGAACATGAATGACAGATACAGCCAATCTGGACCAAAGCCAAACACTAATCACTACTAAACGGATACGAATAAACCTAACACCATCAGCAACCCCCACGAGGGGGTTGGGGCAACGCTCACTCCACCGCGGTGCCCTGTGGAATTCGCCACCTAGGCTAGTAATTCCCCCACTGGTAAATATAGCCTCGTACACACGATATACAACACAGAGATACCGACTAATGGAACCGTTCGATAGTGGCAAATGTTTGTAACACTTTTATTATTCGGATACCCTCATTCCGACATATATATATTAATTAAAACTATATATTTATTTATAAGCCAACAGGCATTCTCTCCCAGTCGACAAGTAATATAGAAATATGATTATAGTATTCTGTTTGAATCCAGGTCATTTTTATTTTAGGTAGTAATTATGTCAATAGGATGAAATAACCTCATTAATAAACTCCTAACAAAAGTTTGCCTCGGCTATGGGCAAAAAGTGCACTAGTGCTGTCAGCGAACCGATCCAAATCAGTTGGGACAAGATTCAGGCAGCTATTCTTGGTTCAGCGAGAGCGGTGCTTGGCGTGTCTAAAGGTGGACGCAAGTGCGACAGGGCAACTTGATGGTGGAACGACACAATCCAGATTGATATTAAGGTGAAGAAAGCCCTCTTTAAAAAGTGGCAAGCGTCCAGATCTCCTGAAAACCATATGCAAACCGATGCATATAGAGCTGTAAAGCGCGCCACGAAGAGAGCTGTAGCCAGAGCCAGACGTGACCACTTACAACCGTTGTATAATAAGTTGGAATCGTCTGAGGGGCAAAAGCTCATCTATGAGTTGGCGCGTTCTAGGATCAAAGTGGCACAGGATATTTCCAAGTGCCTCTGTGTTAAAGATCCTGGGGGTAGACTATTTTACGAAGAGCTTGCAGTGAAGAAGAGATGGCGCTCTTACTTCTACTAGCTGCTTGCCATGCAACACAGAGTGGTGCAGCCACCGGATCTCCCTCCAAATCAAGGACTGGTGCCCCCGATAACGCCTGCCGAAGTCCAAGCTGCTCTTTGCTGCATGAAGAATCGGAAAACTGTCGGAGCCGACGGAGTCCCCATCGAGGACTGGAACGCTATGGGTCCCCGTGGTGTGAGCATCCTAACTAACATCTTCAACCGCGCACTCCTTACCGGCAAGATCCCAAGGCAATGGTGACTGAGTATTATTACACCAGTCTTCAAAGGCAAGGGATCGGTGCAGGAGTGTGGCAACTACCGCGGTATAAAAGTGATGTCTCACACCATGATTTTCCTTGAGAGGATAATTGACTCCCGGATCTTGTAGGAGTGTGCCCTCTCGGAGTGTTAATATGGGATTCGCCCAGGTCACGGGGCCATGGATCCTGTTTTTGTCCTAAAAATTGTTGCGGAGAAATACAAGACGAAGAATACACCTCTGCATTGCCTTTTACTGGATATGCAAAAGGCCTTCGACTGTGTTCCTCGTGCGGTGATCTGGTCGTCACTGCGATCCAAAGAGGTTGCAGAGACCTATATTGATATTATTCGAAATATGTACCACGAATCTGATTCCATGGTTCGGACCGCTGTTGGCGACACGAAACCCTTTCCTATCACTGTCGGGGTACACCAAGGATCCGTCCTTAGTCCGTTCCTGTTTAACGTGATATTAGACGTTTCGTCAGACAGCATCCGAGACACACATGAGCAGCCCCCATGGTTGCTCATGTATGCTGACGACGTCGCGCTGGCAGATGCGGACAGGGGTAGATTGGTGCGACGTGGGAAGGCATGAAAAGAGGCGCTTGAGAACGGCGGTCTGAAGCTTAATGTGGCGAAGACCGAGTACTTAGTGTTTAACTGTGCAGATCCCTCACCTATCCGTCGGCATAGGTGATGACTTGGTCGAGCGCACTGATCAGGTCAAATACCTGGGATCTGTTTTTCGCGCGTCCGGTGACATTGATTCCGACGTCAAGGCACGCATTGCTGCCGGGGGGCCCAAGTGGCGTGGGCTGACAGATGTCTTTTGTGACCCAAAATGCCCGTTATGTTAAAGGGACAGGTCTATAAAAATAATTAGGCCTGTCCTTTTACATATGTGTGAAGCGTGGCCAATGCTGGAACGAAACAGACAAAACGGACCCCGGGCTCGAAAGTGTTAGCTTTGGAAGCAACCAGGAGCAACGCTACGATGATGACAAACCTCGTTAATAAACTAATACAAGTAATCAATTTTCAGTGCTTTTATTCTAATGACCAGAAAAAGTCATATATAGTAACACAAATATTAATAGTTTTATACCACAAAATATTAAAGTATTGTTTAAAACATAATACTTACAACACCCCTGAACGATGAGTTTTTGACTATAGTAATTTGAATAGTGCCCCAACCTCCAGCAAAGTCATGTCCCCATTGCGTAGCGGTGCCAACTTCTCCATATCCTTCCAATACCATAACCTGTATTAGATCGTTAGCCACGTGGTTATCCATAAATATGTTCACTTCAATAATACCTCCAGGATCCATAACAAAAACTGGTGATGAGATGCAGCTAGTTTGCTCATTCGGATAAATGTACTGTGTACTACGTTCGTGGAAACCTTCCATGTTCAGGCTTTCAAAAGTCCCAATTACCCATGTCCCATCAATAAATGAACAAAACCCCAAATCTGCTGTAAATAGCTCGTCGAAGCCTTCTTCAAATGTAAATCTTTCACAAGAGAACGCATATGTCACTATTATTAAAACAACCAAAACTATGTGCATCATTGTGATTCCTAACCACTATTCGTATATCTAGTAGACACGAAATATTTATAAATAATTTAGTAAATTGCATTCGTTGTTAATTATTCGACGATAAGATATCCTTCTAAGTATTTTTAAATACAACCAATATTATTGACATTTATGTTAAGATATTTTTTGTGTAGATTTTGATTGATTAGAATTTTGATTCTTGATTTTACACAATTTTTAATTGTTTTATCGAAAGTCTTAATACATAGCACAGATAACATTCCATAGGCTACTATAGGATCCCCCACAAAAAGAACCAGAAGTGCCCAAGTCGGTTCTTAGCAGACGGCTATTAACTTGACGAGTTTGTTGACTTAGTGTTCAATAACCATACCTGCTAAGTCATCGGTTCGATTCCTACCCGAAACAAATATATATTATGTATGCTAAACATGACTCAACTCTTCTTTGTCTAGATAAAATGTATCCATAACTAAACTTTGAATCACCTACATTTAATTCTGTATCAAGGAAACCGTCCTCAGATTTTGAGTAGGTATATATATAGAGGACTAGTTGTTGCCCGCGGCTCCACCCGCGTAAATGTCAGTTATCGCGGCAAAAAGTAGCATATGTGTTATTCTGATGTATCTGGAGGACAATGACAGACAATGCAGTATGGCGACCCACACCATGGCGGCCTAGTGATGCTGCTGCATCTTTTAGTCTAGTCAACAAGTGTGGAACTTGTTGACTAGACTATTTGGGCCTCCGGTCTCGCACTCACCAACGAAACACGACAGCACGATCGCTGTCATTTTACGTTGATTTTCTGTGCGAGGTTAGTACCGCCCCGGTCGAGCCGGCCCATTCGTGCTGAAATCAGCGTGGCTCTACTACCTCAGATTGATTGTTCAAATTGTTCAAATTCTCAGGATATGATGTTACTAATAGACTAATAAAACATACAAAGTTTCAATTGCATAACTCTAATACTTTAGATTTTATTAATACCTAAAAAACACCGATTTCGTCACTGACACTGATGATCATCAAAACTGTTAGGGTACTTCGTGAAGTGCTAGAAAGCTGAAATTTGGTATGTAAACTAAGTTTAGTATACAAACAACAAAAAAAATCATTAACCTATTACTTTAACGTACCTACCTTTACGTAGCCTTCTATTGGTAAAAGAATTTTCAAAATCGGTTCAGTAGATCCAGAGATTACTCCCCACAACGTCACAAACTCACAAACTCACAACATCACAAACTCACAAACTTTACCTCTTTATATAATAGTGTAGATTACTTCAGAAACTAGATATTAGCAAATACAAAAGGCGTTCGTTTCCCCTCCGTGACAGTATGGTAGCGAAACGGCGAAGCCATACATTTTTATTGAGATGTGGAGTTTGTGAAGTTAGGGTTCGTAGAGTTAAGGCGTGTAGATTCAGAACCTTGGCTCTACATGATCTGCTATCTTTTTCACAGGGTAAGCCATATGCAGTCGTCTTGGCAACATTTTACATGAAAATGTTTTTGGTGGAATAAGCTATATTACTGTAAACTTTTATCCAAATCCGTTCAGTTGTTTTTGCGTGAAAGAGTAACAAACATCCATCCAACTTTCGCGTTTATAATATAAATATAGATATAGCTAAAAAGGAGGAAGTTGTTGAATGATGGAAGATAGTATAGAATGTAATAAACTTTGTCTATTTTTGCCCATTAACTTTTTCTTTCCTGGGTTTTGAAATTATCAACACTGCGGTGGTTTTAGGCGTTTTCATTCTTTGGCGAGCATGAGCGGACGAAGCCCGTGGAGCTAATGAAAATCTGCGTACTTGAAGCAATCCGAATAAGCAACCATTTTCCTAAGACCAGTTTTCTCTTAGACTGTTTTCCAACTGAACAGTTCATTTTTCCCTGTCCCCAGAAGGTGTTTAACCTATGGATATTTCCACAGCAGAAATTTTCATCTACGTTAATTTCAACGACAAGGTTTCACTAATACGGTGACAAATCTATAACTCTTCTAACTACAGACCTTTCCATCGATTGAAAACTTGTAGTCATTCTTAAGATAAGCTGTATTACAGCGACACATATCACTTTAAATGATTAATTACTAGGTTTTTTCCTGTTGCTCTGCCCGCGTAACGGTTAATTAACGCGGTGATGTAACTTTTTTTATGACCTGATTGATGTTAAACTAACATTAAATGTTAAGTGGAGCAAACCGCAACGCATTACTGAAAACCACATTCAAATCTGTTAAGCTGTTGCTGAGATTAGCGTGCACAAACGTACAGACAAACGGGCAAAAATTTTAACAATCGTTTTCTTTGGTTCTATTGCATTCATAAAGCCTATGATAGTTTTTCTTATAAATCTCCCATGTACAGACTGAGTATTGATTATTATTCGACCAACCCTCAAATTTGGTTTTTATTTTTTCAGCAGTGAACTGCGATGATGATTTATTACATATTTTTTACTAAAACTATTCAAATATTTGCGTCTGGTAGTCTTCATCTCATGATGACGATACAACTAGATAGTAGATACAACTTAACGGTTAGGAGTTGGAGGACAATACTATTGTATTCTATGCTTAGTTTTCATAAGTGATTTAAAGTAAACTAATTTATTCGCATCAGCAGGAGTAACATTGGAAGGTGATTATTTCTTTAGGTTACTTCTCGCGACTTATTTGAAATCCAAATCGCCGCCTCCACTCTAACACTTGTCAGCTCCAGCCACCATCAGTCCGCCCATATCGGTAACTCCAGCTCTCTGTCGATTTTTCTCGTTACGAATTCTATCGACTAGAGAAACATCCAGCATCACACGCTCCATCGCTCGCTTCATAACGCTACCTTACTTAAATCTATATATATATATATATAAAAGTGAAATACCACTCACTTATTAATCACGAAATCTCAGTGTAGTATATCCATATACTATATTGTCGGCTCCAAGGTACATGTGCACACTCACCTGCGCCGCTCACAGTCGACTGAACTGTGTGCGACCGCACATGCCTAGAGATGACCTAATGCTTTTCCTTATCATTCATTCAATGAATGAATGCGTTACTAGTGAAGTGACTGACCATAGACACATACACTACATCCCTTCCTTATTTTTTTTTTCAATGCTTTGTGGCGACTTCCACATACAACGCAACAAAGAAATCACACTACAGCGCCATCCATCGGATGTGCACTGAACCACAGAATAACGCACCACTCGAAGAAGCCACCAATCCTGAACCGCGACACGGAATCCTCTCTTTACGTTGGAGGGACATGGCACCCATGAACAGTAAATTAACAAAATGTAAACTCAGGTGACCGAAATGAATATTTTTTACATCAATCAACAAAACAGAAATCAATTATAGAAAACATTGACACTTAAATCCTCTATTTGTGCATCCCATCATTTACAGCCTTCCACACTCGTCTTCTTTTTTTTCTTTTTTTCTTTTGGAATTGCATCTCTGACATAATGTGTGTCTTATTTCGTCACTTTCTCGGTTCAGTCCCCGAAACACGCTCTGCTCCGTTTTCTAGTCTAGTTTTTATTTTTTTTTATTTTTTTTTCGTCCCAGCATGAAACCTTTGGTCAATAGTGTAACCGAATCATTCAACAAGACTGATCGGAATATAATACATGTTGACCAGTTAATTCAAACACCAAATGTTGAAATGATGCGCTTCTTCTTTAAGTACCAACTCCACCACGGAGGTCGGCGACCATATGTTTGTACGTCTCCCTGTCTTCAGTCATGCGAATTAGTGCATCTGTGCTTTCCACGTCCAACCAGTCTTATATTTTTCGTCCACCATGTTCGCCTTCTACCTCTACTGCGCTTACCTTCAATTTTTCCCTTCAATTATCAGTCTCATGAAGTCATACTTTTTACTTCTATATATATGCCCAAAATACGCTGCTTTTCTTTTCTTAATTGTTTCTAATCTAATTGTTCTTAATTGTGCAGCAAAGTGCAGCATCCCCCATTTTTCCAATTTAATGACAAACACCTTCCAGTTGTGGAAGCAACCTTCCAGTCTAGTGGAAGCACTACGACGAGAAACCAGGGACCTCCATCAACTGCACATCAAGTAGCAAAGGAGTTCCGATGTTCAACCGCTTATCCCAAAGAGGACAACATGCATTCCTGAATGTTTTCATTTCAGAATGCAGGTGCAAAGCCCTCTTGTTATGACACTCTACTAGAGTATATGCATAGCTCCATCAGAGAACGGCAGAGACTATGAATAGAGATCTGGGATACATCCCGAACTTACAAATGGCTGAAACGCGGTGCAACGGCCAGAAAGTGCATTTAATCAAAACTAAGAACATAGAGCTATTTCCTCAAAATCAGTCATCTATCCAAGGACCAACCCATAATACCCATTGCCTTCGTGTAGATAAATAACGTAACAATCGAGGAAACTGAAAGTGTTACATTCTTAGGTATTACGTTAGATAGATTCTGTAGCTGGAAGCAGCATATAACTAGTGTCTGCAGTAGGTTTAGCAGATTTGCATATGCTTTAAGGAAGCTGCGGATTGTGACAGATGAAAAAACAGCAATTATGGCTTACAGAGGCTACGTTGAATCAGTGCTTAGGTATGGATTAATAATGGGGTAATTCTACGGACGTAAATGGTGCATTCATTGTTCAGAAGAGGTGCATTTGAGTTGTGTGTGGCGTCGGCCCTCTTGACTCATGTAGGCCTTTATTTTAAAGATTAAATTTGTTGACCTTTACCTGCATATATGTTTCTGAAATTTCAATGTTTGTAAAAAAATATAATGATTTCTTTAGATTTCAGGTCGATGGTTATACGAAATACACACCCAGAGATCCTGCAAAAATAGTGGTCCACATTATATAAAAAATGTATTTCAAATGTGTATTTTAATTTATAATAAATTACCAAAAAATATACGAGAATTACCATTCAAATATTTTAGAACTAAGCTACACAAATGGTCGATAGAAAAGTGTTTTTATACAATAACAGAATTTATGCAATGTAATGTAGTATAATACTTCATAAAATATAATGAGTATGTAATCAATAAATAAGCTAAGAAATACAATACCAATTTTTACAATATTATATGATGCTGAACAATGTAATAGATTATATTTTTAGTTTTATTTAATATAATTATTTTTTAGGTTAGGGCCTAAAAAAGTGACATTAGGATGTCACTTTATAAATATTTGCATGCCAAAACAAGGCAGAATATGGTATGATCAAAAACCACCAATGTTACACCTGGTACTAACCTATGTTCTATGCAAATAAAAATTTCATTTCACATTTAATTTCAAACAATTGTGTTGACATCATAGAGCGACACGGTACGGAGTACTCATACGCAGGCGTTCCCCTCTGTCAAAGTAGAAGCCTAAGGCCCCAAGTACACGGCGTATTTTAAACGCGCATATACGCACTTCAAATGAGATTTGAATGCTACTTTGTATACTAAGCACACGGGGCGGTCGTGAAACGCGCGTCTACTGCGCGTATACGAGCAGGTACAGCAATACACGAGACGCGCTGTAGTCGCTCGTAGACAATCCTCGTCAGTTGTACAATGTCGTCGGTTGAGACAGAACTGCTTATGCTGGTTTTAGTACTGCTTTTAAAAAGAAAAAACATAAAGATAAGCGAATCTATTGGTCAGATCCATTTACGAGTGTAAGAAGATTGTGTGGTCATTATCATAGAACGTTTACAAAATTGGTATCCCTCGCCTACCCCTCCTCCAACCCTTTCTACGCGCTTCAAATGCGTTTCGAACGCGCTTTACACGCGCGTTTGTATCGAGTTTTATGCGCGTTTAAATATATAAAAACGCAAAAATCGACAACTACGGCGCAGAAAACGCACGTTCCTGAAACGCGCGTTATCTGCGGGTTTAAAATACGCCGTGTGCTAGGGGCCTATATGGGCCTACCAGTTGCACTGATGAAATAGAAAATGTTTATGTGTGCGTGATATTTCGAATGTTTTGTTTTATTTGTTATGTGTAAGTTTGTAGCGATAGGCGATTGTTTTTGTATGTGAGTCTAAAATGTGTAGGTATGTGTGAACAATTCCCTCGCAAAAAAAAAACAGACTGTTTTGAATTTGAAAGAAATACTACTGCTATTCCCCAAGTGTTGCTCAGTTTAAAAATGTATGTATATTGTCTAATTAATAATTCGCGCTAGAGGTGCTACTACTTCGGCGGAGACATTAACAGCGACTGATATCGCTATCTTAAGTCGGACAATTAAATTATCTTTACGGTCCTCACAAGTGGGCCTTGGGCTTGTTGAAATGTCTTCTCCGCTCTTGTCTTCTATTGTAGTTTCAGTGGGGATAACATCTGTACTATCGGTGGTACCATCAGTGACAGCCAAAGTAGGTCCACCAGAGGTAGCATCGTATCTGGTATCATCCGTAGTGTATAGTGTTGTATAATCGATGATGTGGTCGAAAGTATCATCAGTAGTATGATCGATAATATCATTGGTAGTATGATTAATAGTATTATCAGTCGCATCATTGATAGTGGTACTGTCGTTAGTAATGTTTACTGTGGTAGCATCGGTGACATCTTCAGTGGCAACAAAGGTTGTACCATCGATATTTTTATTTACATCATCGGTGGAAGTATCGTAGTTTGTTACATCCGTAGTTTCGTGAGTATTATAATCTGTTAATTCAATGGTTGTAGGATTGGTGGTGTAATCGACAGTACCATCGGTGGTGTGATAGATAGTATCAATGGTGGTAATGTTAGTTGTGATATTGTCGCTATCATCATCGTCTGTTTTATATAGAAAGCAATCTATTTCGGATATACCGGGTGGTAAGTATCGAAAAGAATCTACTAAGACAATGGATTGTTCTGATGCTACGCCAATAATAGAAATCTGAAACAAAATATGGTAAAAATAAAAAGCAAAATAATTGAAAACGAAAACTATACTTAGTAATCAGCGTTCTAGCGTTTGATAATGTGTTATATGACACGTAGAACGATCTCCGTCCTCCATAAGCGCAAGCCTGGTGACAGTTGAGACCAGGTGACAGCGTGAGAGCCGCGGTGAGTGAGGATAGGCCCATAGGCCTCCGGTACGCCCTAAACCCTCCCCCTCCCCCTTCTCATCCCCCCAAAGGCTGGCAACGCACTTATGACGCCACTGGTATTGCGGGTGTCTATGGACAGCGATATTCGCTTACCATCAGGAGATACGTCTGCTCGTTTGCCCCCTATTCCATAAAAAAAATGATTGTCTGATAGAACATTTAAAAATCTAGAGTTCATGAAATAAATTTTCCTTTTGGTGATTAATAGCTCGTCTGAATTACTTTTATTTACATAACCTAACATCTGACTGTATTTTGTAATTATTTTGTAGTATTCGTCATTTAAAAAAAAAATTGGTTTAAAAACTGGAGTTTATATATACACTATTTTGACATATTTTTATTTCTTACTAGTGGTTGCCCGCGGCTCCACCCGCGTATATGTCGGTTATCGCGGCAAATAGTAACCTATGTGTTATTCTGATGTATAAGCTATATTACTGTAAAGTTTCATCCAAATCCGTTCAGTAGTTTTTGCGTAAAAGAGTAACAAACATCCATCCATCCATACTTACAAACTTTCGCGTTTATAATATTAGTATAGATATAGATTTTAAGTACAAACGATATATCATTTTGTTATATGCATTTCAATTAATTCAAAGCATGTATTCTGCCCAGCCCTGATGAGTAATCGTTTCATAACAAAAGTATTTACAAAGAATATAAAAAAAAAAAAAAAAACTTACACGGCCCCTGAACGGTGAGTTGCCAATTATGGTGATTCGAATAGTGCTCCAAGCTCCAGGAAAACTAGAACCAACTTCGGTACCCGCACCTGCATCTGCATTGAATTCATCCAATACCATAACTTGAATTATATTGCCAGGCCCAGAATTGGCCATAAATATGTTCACTTCAATAATACCACCAGGAACCATATCAAAGTCTGGCGATGAGACACAGCTAATTAGCTGGTCCGGGTATATAAACTGTGTACTACGCTCGTGGAAAGCTTCCATATTTAAACTTTCGAAAGTCCCAATTGCCCATGATGTTCCAAGCATTATTGGACAGAGTCCCAATTCTGCTGAAAATAGCTCATCGAAGCCTTCTTCAAATGTAAATCTTTCACAAGAGAATGCACATGACACTATTATTAACAAAACTAAAAGTTTGCACGCCATCGTGGTTCGTAGCTGTTGTAAGTAATGCTAATAGACCCGAATCTCTATAAATATTGCTTGAAATGCAATATAATCATTTAGTCCTCAGATAAGATATCTAAGTAATTTATTTATTGTAGCCGGCAATTTTTACATTTATTTTTCGATATTTTTTTTCTGCAATCGTGATGTTTTTGACGTGACAACGTCTTATAAATTGATGGAGCCGGCTGCACACACGAAAAAACATGACTCATACGGCGTTACCTCGCCATGCCTCGTTACCTCGCTATGCGGCGTTACCTCGCTCTTAGGCGTTCGCAAGCAAGCAAGCGCTGCATCTATCTCTCGCTTGCACTTCAAGCTTTAAATGGAAGCGAGAGATAGATGCGGCGCATTTCATCAATGTTTCGTTATGACGTTGTC
Organism: Diaphora mendica; assembly: GCA_949125395.1. Lineage (NCBI taxonomy): Eukaryota > Metazoa > Arthropoda > Insecta > Lepidoptera > Erebidae > Diaphora > Diaphora mendica. The sequence goes on along the minus strand of OX421313.1, from coordinate 17,926,176 downwards.
ACGTTAAACTATCGTCCGTAAACAGACTTTACAGACAAACATTTTTTGTTTCTGTTTTAACATTTTAATAGCTTATACAAACATTCAGGACAAACAAACCTATTTATTAATATTTATTTAAAATTTATTACTCACCTAATTAAACCTTATTCTTAAACATAGGCCCACAAATCTGTTTTAACCACTTTGTCTGTGGACTCAGATGAGCCTTTGTATGCAATATGCTTACTGTACACAACACTGCACACCTCACACCCATGCATTAGATACATGTATATGACTATATGTACACTATGACTTATTATTAAGACGCACATTAAAACAACATTATTTTTTTCTGATTTACTTGATACTTGTGGCATTTAAAATACTAGTAGGAAGTAGAATATGATTGCCATTGGTCAAGAGTTTTACTAACATTATAAAATATGAATTTGATTTCCCCTTCACTAACTGTAAAATTTGAATTCCTTAAAATACTAAAAAAAAAAATTGTGCTTATAGGCACAATTTTTTTTATTTCACATCAAAAAATTATGCCTGGCAGATGTGAAACATCGAAATTGTTTTGTATAAGTTAGGTATATAATAACATTTTTTTTTAAATGTGCCGTTCTTTTCACTTTTTTACCATAAAATAAAATAACTGTTTATTACATTAATATTCATTATTATTAAATACAAAAATTCAAAATTTTTAAATTTAGTTTAAATCAAGAAAACTCAATTATTTTCATCAGTGACTTCGGTAAGGCGAAGCGGCGAGCGTCGCCACGGTAATACTCGCCACGCCAAAAATCAGGTTTACCCGTGCCTATAGATGTTTTACATCAAAATTGACTCTACTCGAGCGTGTTGAATAACACCTTTTTTTTGTTGACGAGGTGGAATATCGCTTCGGATCTCCGGCTCCTCGGGGACTGAGAAGCAAGGTTTATGGTGATTCCACTAAAAAACACCCCTACGGCCAGTCTCAGGCCTGCTCTGAGGAGGACCCGGAGTGTTGAAATCACCTAGCGGAACTCGTACGCTGAAACTATTAATATTACGAAAAAATTGAAAGAACATACATCGTTTACAATAGTCATGGATACTAGTCATAGCCAAAGATTTTTGTTGTCTTAAAAAATTAAATTATCACATTTTTTCCTAAAAAAAGAAAATATACAATAACTGAAAATAAAAAACTATTATTAACACCAAATTATTCATTATAATTAACCCCCGATGCAAAAAGAGGGGTGTTATAAATTTGACGTGTTTGTCTGTCTGTCTGTGGCACCGTAGCTCGCGAATGGATGAAGCGATTTCAATTTAGTTTTATTTGTATGAAAGGTGAGTTACGTGCGAGTCTTCTTAGACATATTTCATGAAAATCGGTTGAGTCGTTTAAAAGTTATGGGGGTGAAAGTGGGGAAGAGTAACCGAATGTCTCCAAAAAAAATCATCGAGTGGGGTCTCAAATGAAAGCGCATAACGTGTTTTTTCCTTTTTTAAGGAAACTCAGGTTGTTATGTCGGGGTTTTTATTAAATTTTGAGAATTTATAGTTATTTACATAAATAATGAAATTTCTAATTGATTCGCACTAGAGGTGCTGCTAATTCGGTCGATAAATTAACACCAACTTATACTGCTATTTTAAGTCGGGCAAGTAAACCATCTTTACGGTCGTCACAAATGGGGTTTGGGCTTGTAGAAATATCTTCTTCGGCCTTGACTTCTACTGTAGCTTCAGTGGGGATAACATTTGTACCATCAGTGACAGTAAATGTGGTGCCATCACTATTTGCATCATTGCGCGGTGATAGTATCGTGAGCGTTATTATCTGTCATTTTTATCGTATGATCGATAATATCAATGGTGGTACCGGCAGTAGTAACATTGTTGTTATTATCATCGTCTATTTGATAGAGTAAGCAATCACTTTTAGATATTCCAGGCGGTACATACCGAACAGAATGTATTAAGACAGTGGGTTTTGCTGAATCCATGCCAAGAATATAAATCAAGCCCAAAAAAAAATATTTGAATTGAAATAGACACCAGGTTATTTAATTATATTATTACCATTCGCAGTAGTATTTTAAAATATCAGGAGTAGGATGATAATCAGAATAAGTGGGCTGTGAGGCTATTTACTCATTCCATTATCGTAACCTGCGTGGAAGGAACTACTAAATAATATATTTAAATGTTCGAACTATAAGCACACTGTTGGTACATTTAAATAATATATTACACTGGTTTATAAATCTATTCTAAAGTTTAGGAGAGTGATTTATGTATTTTAAAAACTCATGAGCATTAATTAGTTTAAATTGGAATCATAAAATGAAAACATCAAAGTGTCCAGTATCCAATTACTAAATGTCAAGAATGTACATTTATGAAAAGACATAATCAATTTAAATCTCTTTATAATATTAAATGTATTTTAAATTATGTAAGTAAATGCGTAAAATATTGCCATGATAGATCAATCATCGCATACGCATGAAAATATTGAATTAGAAAATTCCATTATAATATAAAGATCAATATAAGTATTATTTAGAGAGAAAATCGCAATACCATTTAATTATGTACAATACTATTGTTATCATGTCACTGTAACTACCCTTTTACATTACTAAGGTAATAATATAAAGCGCAACCAAAATTAGACCATTTTGTCCACATAATATTTATCTAAGTAAATGATTTTGCATTCAAGAGTATTTTATTAGCTGTCGATTATATTAAAATATTGAAATTGCATAATGCATGCATGCTGTTAATCTTTTATTATAAAAATAATTATTTTTACGGGAATTAACGCGATCACTTATTAAAAGGTATTACATACCCCTGATTTGCCTGACGTTTCAACCAGGTTGCACCGGCCGTGGTAACAGGCTGATTGGCTCAGCGGCGCACGCCCTCCGTCGTCGAATCCGTGAAGTAAAAGGTTTTTCGTCCACCCGCACATTTTCGACATTATTGATAAATTTGTTTCGCCATGTACCGTCACATACCACACTAACAGTGTCCCTATTCTGTAAGCAAACCGATGTGTTCCTATTCTGGTGTTTATCCGACTGCGCAGAAAAGCGAGGTGGTATGTTTTTTAACACTGGATTCCACGTTGTAGATAATTTAAAACCTTCTTCCCGATTGAAAGTTTTGTGCTTTTTAATCTCAATCGCTTCACGTACTACTCTTGAGTAAAAGTGACGTTCGGTGGAGAGGACTTGCGTGCGGTGAAATTCAATCCAGTGGTTGATGCCTGCATCGAGTGCATGTTCTGCAATCGCCGATTTGCTCGTCTGTCGGTTCTTCACAGCAGCGATATGTTCTTTGACCCTTTCAGCAATAGTCCGCTTCGTTTGGCCTAGGTAGGAACTTCCGCAGCTGCAGTCTATTTTATACACACCCGGAGTTTGTAGTGGCAATATATCCTTCGGTGTGCCGACGATGTTGGGAACCTTTATGCCTGGTGTGTATACTGTCGGAATGGAGTATTTCTTTAACACGGACCCGATCTTATCCGTAACTCCCTTGACATAAGGCATATAGGCTGGTTGCCTGTTCACTTCTGGATACTTGCGTCTTATTTTCGGTTGCTTCCGTCCTCCATTCACTTAATATCCGTTACCTATGAGTACCTCCTGAACATGTTCTAGCTCCCGTTCTAAATGTTCAGGATCACAGAGATCGTAAGCTCTGTTCTTGAGTGAAGTCATAACAGATTGCAAGTGCCGGGGGTGATGATGAGACGTGACGTGTAGGTATCTATCCGTATGAGTAGGCTTACGGTACACGCAGAGTGACAAGAACCCATCTGATCTCACGGTTACTTTAACATCTAAGAAGGACAACGACCTATCCGTCTTCATTTCATATGTAAACCTTATTTTCGGGTGAATAGAGTTGAGATGTTGTACGTATTGATCTACTTCTTGTTTATTTCCTTTAATGATACTGAAGATGTCATCTACGAATCGCTTCCACAGCCTAACGGTTTTCAGACCGAGACTTAGAGCCTTCTCTTCAACTCCTGGTGTGTATAAAATAGACTGCAGCTACGGAAGTTCCTACATAGGCCAAACGAAGCGGACTATTGCTGAAAGGGTCAAAGAACATATCGCTGCTGTGAAGAACCGACAGACGAGCAAATCGGCGATTGCAGAACATACACTCCATGCAGGCACCAACCACTGGATTGAATTTCACCGCACGCAAGTCCTCTCCACCGAACGTCACTTTTACTCAAGAGTAGTACGTGAAGCGATTGAGATTAAAAAGCACAAAACTTTCAATCGGGAAGATGGTCTTAAATTATCTACAGCGTGGAATCCAGTGTTGAAAAACATACCACCTCGCTTTTCTGCGCAGTCGGATAAACACCAGAATAGGAACACATCGATTTGCTTACAGAATAGGGACACTGTTAGTGTGGTATGTGACGGTACATGGCGAAACAAATTTATCAATAATGTCGAAAATGTGCGGGTGGACGAAGAACCTTCTACTTCACGGATTCGACGACGGAGGGCGTGCGCCGCTGAGCCAGTCAGCCTGTGACCACGGCCGGTGCAACCAGGTCGAAACGTCAGGCAAATCAGAGGTATGTAATACCTTTTAATAAGTGATCGCGTTAATTCCCGTAAAAATAATTATTGTTATATCATGGAACGCGAAAGTTTAAAAGTTAATCTTTTATTAATTATTAACATCGATTTAAAAAGATACAATACGATTGCAGCATCAGTCATCACCTGCGGATACCGACGATAATTTTGCTATATCATTTGAGCGTTAAGGTTTCTTGTAAAATTTTGTCTTATAAAAAGATACTTTAGGCATAAAATATAACAACAAGAAGAAAAAGTTTAAAAAACTATGACCCAACTTCGTGAAAACTTTTAACAAAATTTATATATCCTATGTCACCCTGCGCATTTTATAAATCTATTAATACATCTCGTACATTAAAATCGGTTCATTACTTTAGATGGAACATACAGACAAACATTGATTGCCAAAATATTACACTTCCTTTTGCCTTTATCGCAGTCGTAAATCATAATATATAAATGCGAAAGTTTGTGTATACGTTTGTTACTTCTTCACGCAAAAACTACTGAACGGATTTGGATGAAATTTTACAGTAATATAGCTTATACATGAGAATAACACAGCGGAGCCGCGGGCAACAGCTAGTGTAAAATAAAAGTCTAAGTAAAAAAAACACTATTGTCTACGGTAGGTCTAGTAGGGTCCTATTACTTAGGTAAATGTAAATAAAATAGAGTGAACTGTGTAAATAAGACTTGTATTATGGATAACCAAATACATATGTAAGGCAAGCGTCGCTGTCCAGTGTGTTGCGCGGAGTGACGTCGCACCGTAGAATTGCCTCCTCGCGCCGCTGTCCTCCTATCCCCCGCTGCTGCTCGGTGCTCGTGCGCCGACATACTGCCCGGGTTGAAGTATGAGGTCATAATTCAATTAATAGGTAAGGGGCAGATGGAGTTGAACCCTCGTGTGATGCTGCCCGTCTTCGTTCGGAGCTCGTCACATGCAAAAATGCATAAATACGACTTAATCAGTCTACACCCTCATCCCTTTCGATCAGCGATCAAAATTGGCAATGTATAGACCACACTACAATTAAGAAAAGGATATTGAAGTTCAGTGCGAGACGGAGGTAATTGACCCATAATAGGTTGTACATTTTGTGCCCTATATCTAAAACATTTTATGCAATTTCTAACAATAGCTTTAGATAATTTCTACCTCCTAGAGGCCAATATAGCTGACATCTTTGTCAATAAAAGTTGTGGTACAGCATGAAAAAGCTTTAAGTGTTCGTATTGGAATATTTACTTTGTTATAGGATGCTTACAACAAATTAAAATTGGATGCTTTACATTAAATTCGTAGGGAGAATTGTCAAGCCTACTGCCAACATGTAGAATGCTATTAGAGTCTATAAAAGGAGATAAAGAAATGAGATGATTGTTACGCGGTAGGGACTTCCCTGAGTGCAAAATAGTATACTCTTCGGGAAACATTTGAAGTTGAGCATTGTATATAACACAATTTAATGATATTATATAATATAAAACGAGCACCGAGCTGCGGCGGGGGATAGGAGGACATTTTTTTTTTTTTTTTTTTTTTTTTTTTTTATGTTTGGCCCGCCAAAATGACTCTATTCTGCCTGATGGAAAGCATAAGCAGAATCCACGAGTGGTGGCCACCATACTCATTGCGAATGCAACAATGCAGCATGGTGACCCACACTATGGCGGCCTAGTGATGCTTGTGCATCTTTTAGTCTAGTCAACAAGTATGGAACTTGTTGACTAGACTAATTGAGCGCTAACTAATTAAGACTAATTGACATCGGCGCGAGGAGGCAATCCTTCGGTGCGACGTCACTATTGTGTGTTGTAGAAATGGTAGAATAAATCTAGTATTCATTGCATTGATTATGAGAATTATCAGTTGTATAACAAAACAAAAGCTTTAAGATACAAAGTGATTCTTGAAACACTTAGAAATTCCTTTAAACGGTGAGTTGACAAGTATCTTAAACTAGCTGACTCGGCGAACTTTGTACCGCCATATTTTTGTTGTTTTAGTAATTATGCCCGCCTCAGATTCCCACAGGTAGTATACAGTCATGGACAAAACAATCTTTTTCGGTTAGCTTTTAATTTTCTCTATACAAACCTTGTCCTTGCAATAACGAACACATGAAAAAAGAATTATCCAATTTGGAGCAGTCGATCAGAAGCTACGCGTGTACATACATTTCGGCGATTCATTTTTATTTATTTAGATTAACTAAGCGTCAATTATATCGTTATCCCCATGATTAGCCATAAAAACTTCAATAATACCACAGGAATCATATCAAAAGCTGACGATGAGATACAGCTAGATAGCTGTTCAGATATATAAACTGTTACTACGTTCATGGAAACTTTCCATGTTTAAACTCACATAATTTTCAATGAATTAAACATAATATTTCACACATTTCACACACAACCCCATCTATCTTCAAAATAAGCAAAGCTTGTATTATGACAGCTAGATGGACTGAGAGAATACTTTTTTTTTTTCGTAAATTCATACATTGCCGAAAACACCGTTTTTGACTTTATTGATGAACAAACCCCTGAGTCTGCTTAAATTTTTTCGTCAACGTTCATGATACCTCTGTAAACAAAATGAATTGTTTGCTCCTGATTGTGATTCATAATAGTTCAATGCGTAAATTGTTTTAATCGAAGATAAGTTTTATCCTCCAACTCCTAACCGTTAAGGAGTTGTACCTTACATCATCAGCTCATCATCATAAAATGATGACTACCAGACGCAATAACCGGTGTGACTTCAAAAAATATACGAAAAACATAGTATGTGCCTATAAAAATTGAGGGTTTCTCTCGATTTCCCTAGGATCCCATCATCAGATCCTGATATGATGGCAATGGGACCACCTCGAGCATACCCTTTCGAATACCAAAAAAAAATTCAAGATCGGTCCACAATTGACGGAGTAATCGGTGAACATACATAAAAAAAAAAGAAACATACAGTGGAACATAGAACCTCCTCCTTTTTGGAAGTCGGTTAAAAAAGATCGTTGCTTTCACCATGGACATGCACCATTAACAAACTAGTCACATCATTATCATGCAATAGGATAAATCTAATAACCTGTTAAGTCATGTCGATGTCGTCCCACATATATATAAGAGGAAGATATGAATAGATAACTATAATATATAAGGTTTGACAATTTCATTTTAGATTTTTCACAAGATATTATTTTGTCGCTTTTTTAAAAGTACCTAGTGGAACCAGATTTTACCTGATTTCAGCATGAACGGGCCTACTCGACCGGGGCGTAACTATTCTTGCATAGACGGTCAACCTAAAACTCGTGCTGTCATGTTTTGTGGGTAAGTGTCGCCTGGAGGTCCAATGCTGCAGAAGTATCACTAGGCTGGCATGGTGTGGGTCACCACGCTGCGTTGTTGCATTGCCTGCATTCGCAATGCGTATGATGACCACCAGTCATGGATTCTGCTTATGCTTTCCATCAAGCAGAGTAGTCATTTTGATATACATTAGGTTCATGAATTGACAGACGGACGAATAATACGAAATTTTTACTTTAGGGATTTGCTTTACATTACATAAGGTAATCCGGAAATAAAATATGAAGACATGTAAGCAAATCTTAGTTCATTTATTTGATGGTAAGTAAACAATGGTTTTGACATCTTAGAGCGGACACGGTTACGGCATTTTACCATTTTACGGCCCGGTTACATTGTAATGAAAACAAAAATAGTATTTATTTTATGTGTGCGTGATATTTTGAATGTTTTGTTTTGATTGTTATGTATGAGTTCGTAGTGATAGGCGATTGTTATTTTATGTGAGTCCAAAATGTATATGTGTGAAGATTCCCCCGCAAAAATGACAGACTGTTTTGTATTGGAAAAAAATACTACGGCTACTCCACTCCGTTCAGTAGTCCGTGTTGCTAGTATGTTTTGACATTAAGTATTCAGTTTAAAAATGATTGTTTATTGTCTAATTCTTAATTCGCGCTAGAGGTGCTACTACTTCGGCGGAGACATTAACAGCAACTGATACCGCTATCTTAAGTCGGTCAATTAAACCATCTTTACGGTCGTCACAAATGGGCTTTGGGCTTGTTGAAATGTCTTCTTCGCTCTTGTCTTCTATTGTAGTTTCAGTGGGGATAACATCGGTACTACCGGTTGTAGGATTGGTGGTGTAATCAACATTACCATCGGTGGTACCGATAGTTGTGATATCGTCTGTTTCATATAGCAAGCAATCTTTTTCGGATATACCGGGTGGTAAGTACCGAAAAGAATCAATTAAGACAGTGGATCGTTCAGTAACTTCCCCGAAAATATGAATCTGAAACAAAGAAGTGATAAAAAATCAAGATCTCAAAAATTTATTCAATTTATAGCATTGACATTATTTTATAAATTTTCAGGAACAGAAAGCTAATTAGAATAATTTTGCTGCGAGGCAAGTTGTCTGTTCCAAGATATACTCAAAACTGTGAAGAGCTGCTTAGAACTATTAGAAAATTTACCTAATTACATACTCATCACTCATGAATATTTAATTTTCCTACAAAAGCCGCCAAGTGCGAGTGGATTAGCAGGTAATGCAGTAATGGGACAAGCTATCTGCCAAGCATATATATGGCAATGGCCTTGCATGATACTTCAGAATCAACCAGTGTGTTTGTAAGAATCCTGGTTAACTCTTCTGTGCCATGAACCGAAGACAGAAATGCTGGAAGGCTGACATCTACAATTTAGCGTACTCCAAAACCATCCAAACGAACTGGTAAGTTAGGCTCAATCGTTTAAAGCCACATTCAAAACTTTTTTAAGCGTGTTCTGTATAATTTTATCAACTTTTTCCAAAAGTGATGAATATTTCCACAGGGTAATGACCGAAGCGCATGTGTAAAATTAGGTACAAAAAGACAATAACGAATAATAGTAAAAGACGAATGAATATTAATTTTAAGAAAACGATATTTTTAATTTTGTCTTCTATGAATGTCTGAAAACCATCTTCCAAGACCGGAGAACCAAGAAGAGACATTTTCTCTAAAACTTTAATGTTAGGTGCCAAATAATTAAACTTTTGAATAGCCTGTAATTTATACTCTCGGTTGTCGGCACTTGATGGAACTTATTATAATGCATTCTAGAATTAAAATCACTTGTACTTATTCCACTATTAGAAGAACGCTTCACCGCAAAGCGGCGGAGCGCCGCTATTTCGAATTTTAATTTATTTTTATTTGTTTTGTTAATTGTATTTTTATTTGTATTTTTTATTTAATAACAATAAATATTAATGTAATAAACGTCCTTTTATTTCATACAAAACAATTTCGATGTTTCTAATCTGCCAGGCGTCCCGTGACGGCTCACGTTTTTTTAAAAAAAACATAAATCTTCTAAAACTGTATCTACTTCCCCTCCTAAAGTTCCGTCGTCAAGGTACCAAATATTAAATTTAGATTTTATCTGCTCTATAATGGGATATATTTCTAAACTGAAGGTAACTGGTCCCAGTAGATCACCCTATTGATATCCAACGTCAGAGTCTAAAAGATGGTCCTTGTACATTAACTTTGTTGGATTTCTATAACATTGCCAATTATAAATTTTAGGAGTTTCGATTTTGGCTTGTGTCAACAAACCTATTTACAGACCTTCAAGATTCAACAAACCCCCCCTTTCCCGCCAACAAGATACGTGGACAAAGCGTGTATTGTAGCCTCACAACCACCTTTCGAGCCAAAACCAAGTTGCACTGGTTGAAATTTTGATGCATGTTCGGTACTGTGATATTTGCAGCAAGTTTTGGCAAATATGCGTCTTATAGTACATCCCACGGCAATGGGACTAATGTCGACATCATTTGTACACAGAGCACATAAGTTGGCGCCATATAAAATGTCGATGATGCCTTTGTCCATATTGCCGGAGAGCATGAGGTTCACCAAAGCCATCAACTCCTTTTAGAGAGCATCGCAAGCCCCCCAGCGCTTGAACAAACTAGATCTTTTAGTTGTTGTGTTGTCAATCCGTCGAGACCGCCAGCAGATCCACTCCCAAAGGAGCAAATGACTGAAAAAACATCCTTAGCAGTAACATTAAGGTGTTCATTGTCACTAGTAGGTGGGTCAGGAAAAAAGAAATGCTATAAGGGAAGGTAAGTAACTGTTCCTAGGCCGATATTACAACAAGACCTACAAACTTGGTTAAATTATTATCAGCAAGAGTAGGCCTTGCACCTCGAGGGATTCTATTAAAAAGTAGAATAGAATTTTTTAAGCTACTTAACTTTTGCCAAAAAGGAATTTGTGTGCTATTGGTAGAAATCGGACTAGTAGGTGTAGGATCAGAGGGACATGAAACTACATTTTGAGACTTATGCAATTAACCAAAATATACCTTCAAGCCTCGCTCACCTTTATAAAATGATCCCGGGCATGGGGATGGGATGATGGGATAGGGCAGCAAATAATATGTATGTTTATACAAAAAAAAGTATAAATGTATTTATTTATTTTGTCTGTACTCATAATACAAGCCCTTTAGAAGGTCTCAAGACCGTTTGGATTTCGTTGTTAGTGTTAAATTTTTTGGATTTTTCTGCACCCCGAGAGGTATCCAAATATGTTTAAAAGACATTTTATAAAACACTGTGTTTGAAACCTTACTAGAATAAAGAGCAGATCTGTAACTACAAAAATTAAAGAGAACAATGTTATTTCTCTTTCAAAAGCTAACACAAAGTGTATAACAATGGAGATGAAACTTCGAGTTTGTAGATGAGTGGTGTAATGTACCCGATATTTAAGTCATCTACCAAATCATTTTAATGTTAATGTAATGTCAAATGCTAAATGTGTGTGTAATCGAGACATAATTATTTACATGATTATGTTAAAATTATGTAAGTAATTTTGTCTCCTTTGCATTTAGTGGATTACCTTTGTGATAGCGCTATTATATTAGTAATCATTTTATAACAAACATGTTAACATAGAACATAAATATTAAACAAAAAAACTTACTTGGCCCTTGAACGGTGAGTTGCCAGTTATATTAAGTCGAATAGTGCTCCAAGCTCCAGGGAATTCATATCCTAAGTGATCAACAAAACCTTTATTTGTATTGAATTCATCAGATACAAGCACTTCACATAGCATAGCACACACATAAATGTGTTCATTTCAATAATACCACCAGGAATCATATCAAAAGCAGGCAAAGAGGCACAACTAAATCGGTGAGTCGTATGTATAAACTGTGTACTGCGTTCGTGGAAACCTTCCATGTTTAAACTTTTAAAAGTCCCAATCGTCCATGTCCCAGGAAAATATTGACAACGTGTTTGATTTGCTGAAAAATGCTCGTCGAAACCTTTTTCAAATGTAAATCTTTCACAAGAGAATGCATGTGACACTATTGTTAACAAAACTAAAAGTTTGCACGTCATCGTGGTTCGTAGCTGTTTGTCGTAATACTAATAGACCCGAATCTCTATAAATATTGCTTTAAATGCGGTACGATCACTTAGTCCTCAGATAAGATATCAAAGTTATTGATTAATTGTGTTCGGTATTTTTTACATTTATTTGTAGATAACTTTTTTCTGCAATCTTTATATTTATCTTTTTAGGGCTCCGTATCCAAAGGGTAAAACGGGACCCTAAAAAGAAAAAAAATGGCTTTTTACCTACAGTTTGCATATGGCCCCCTCCCTTGTGAAAACCCCGCTGTTTCTATTGGTGTCCCCAAAATGTGGGGCGCGAGGGCTGAGGAGCGCGCGCACTCCCCACTGGAGCCTGCTTCTGGTAAGGTGACAGATGGCCTCATCTACCACCCTCAGGCTAGCGCTTATGGAGGACGGAGATTATTTTATGATCTCCAGCGCCTGAGGCGTCTGCGATACCTGGCCCGTTCTAGGGCCTGGCGGACCGGGGGAGTTCTAAACCTCTTCCGGTTCCACTCCGCTGTCTCCTTGGTAAGCATAACTTGCTCGCAGAAAGAGACGGTGGAGTTCCACGCGCTCTCGCTCCACAACATGGCCGCAATCACGTTACCAAGCGAGAGAACCCCCACCTCCATAGCCACCACGAGATCACGCCTCGGCTCCCCCCAGGCCGGACATTCTACCAGCATGTGGAGCAGTCTTCGGCCTGGCCATCGCAATTGTGCCAAGGCATATCGGTGCACGTTTCTCTGCATTTCGAGCTCGTTCTGGTCTTCCTCGCTCTTACAGTCTTACCCCGGCGAGACTAGTCATAGACCTTTGCACGGTAGCGGTAGGAGGCTGATAGGCGCTTGACCTATATTGATGATCCATGGGCCATGGATCGTATCACCGCACCGCCTGAGTCACTTCTATAAGTTGTTTTCCAGGGTTTTCACAAATAGGCCGACGTGAAGGCTGTACGACTTCCAACCAAAGGAGCAGGCTGGGTTCCGCGGAGGATTTGGTACCATAGACCACACCTCGATGGAATATTGTATGATCTTCCTCACACTGTGTAAGTGTGAGGCAGATCATACAATATTCCATCGAGGATCAGTGTCGAAAACATAAGCCCTTCGGACTTACAACGAGCAGTTCGCCGACTCAAAGCGTCTGCCGCATATGGCTCAAAAACTTCAAAATGATTGCAATAATATAGATCTTGATTGTATATATAAAAAGAATATATATATAAATACATGCATGTCATCTCTTATAGAAAATCTACAAAAAAGTATAACAACTAATACAAAAACCATTAAAATTTCAAGAAATAAAACCACTTTGAAGCCGTGGATTACTGCTGGCCTTTTAAAGTGTATAAGAACAAGAGACAAAATGCATTATAAACTAAAACGGAGTCCTAACAACCTCATCTTGGAAATAACATATAAAAGATATAGAAATTTTTGCAATAATATACTAAAGAAATGTAAAAGACAATACGAAAGCAATTTACTTTAGGAAGCTGGAAATGATAACAAAAAGATTTGGACTGCTATAAAATCAATTAATAATTTAAATAAACCAAACGACCCATCTACAGAACTATTAACTCTTAAAACTAATCCACAGGATTCAGTAAACGCAGTCAACACATATTTGGCGAGTATTGGTTTGGAACTTGCTGATAAAATTCCAACAGACCTCCCACCTCTTTCAAGGGAGGTCATAAAGGTTTCATCAAATTGTAGCTCTTTCTTTCTTTCGGAAACGACTGAACAGGAAGTTGAGTTGCTGATCACAAACCATCGATCTGATTGTGGGGCTGGGTGGGAAAACATTACTCCGAAGGTTCTTAAAAGTGTGAAAAACTTTCTTGTCCCTCCACTTACTCACATCTTTAACAGATGCTTAATGGAAGGCACTTTTCCGGAGCCGCTTAAAAAATCCATTGTCATCCCTATTTTTAAAAATGGTAGCAAAAATAATCTAGCAAACTACCGACCGATTTCACTGCTTCCCGCAATCTCTAAAGTGCTAGAGAGGATGATAAATAACAGACTTACTAAGTTTCTGGAGGATAAAAAGATTCTATCAGATAACCAATATGGTTTTAGGAGGGGAAGATCAACAACAGATTGCTTACATAGCTTCACTGAACTTCTTGTAGGCAAGATGGACAGTGGAAAAAAATGTCTGACGATCTTTATAGACCTTCGGAAGGCTTTCGACACTGTCTGTCCAAAGCGACTAATATTGAAGTTGGAGAGCATGGGCGTGAGAAACACACAGCTTAAATTATTTAAAAATTATTTGCAAAATCGATTTCAGTTGGTTCGAATCGGCAACATACAGAGTGATGAAAGCTATATAAATATTGGGGTCCCACAGGGTAGCATTTTAGGTCCTACATTATTTCTTTGTTATATTAACGACCTCTGCCAGCTAAATTGAAAAAACTGTAATATTATTTCTTATGCAGATGATACTACCTTAACTTTTTATGGTGATACGTGGGAAGAAACTTTTTATGCTGCCCAGGAGGGATTTAATACGGTAAACCATTGGCTTGCCTTAAATAAACTGACACTAAATGCTTCTAAAACTAAATATATAACGTTCTCAATATACAATAGAAAAACTGACAATCCAAACTTAAACATCTACGCTCACATTTGTAACCAAGCTCTCACCAAAGACTGTACTACTTATCCAATCATTCAAAAAACTGACTCAATCAAATATTTAGGCATAGAAATCGACAAAAATTTATCATTTAATACACATCTCTTAAACTTAATTTAAAAAGTTCGCAAACTAGTGCCCGTGTTTATAAAACTCAGACACGTTACAGATTGGAAATTGGTAAAAACTGTTTATGAGTCACTATGTCAATCAGTATTATCCTACGGTATCTCCACCTGGGGAGGCGCAGATAAAACAAAAATTATAAACGTTGAAAGAGTGCAACGACTAATCTTAAAAGTAGCTCTTTTTAAGCCACGCCTTTATCGCACTAACAGTCTATACAAAGAAGCAAACGTTTAACTATTAGAAATCTTTACATTTTAGCAATTATTCTTAAAAAACATGTCTCCATTAAGTATTCGGTAATAAATAAAAAGACTAACAACTCCCGAAGACGCTTTGCAGTCTGCGAAGCTGTTCCAGTGAAAACTTCATTCGCACAAAAGTTTTTCAGTTTTAGGGCCAGCCGATTATATAATAAAGCGAATCAACTACTCTCAGTTGTTGATGTAACAAGGAAGAAAGTTAAAAAGAAAGTTACAGAATGGCTTCTCACGCTTGACTATGATGAGACAGAAGCCCTCCTTAAAATTGTTTCTTAAACTTTCCGTGTCCTTTGCTGACGATCAAAACACACACATAAACACACGCACAAACACACACACACTGCACAAACCCACACACACACACACACACACACACACACACACACACACACACACACACACACACGCACGCACACACACACACACACAGGTAAAATTATATTAGTCCGTGAGGGGGAGCCAGGAATCCATAGCACAGGATTTATCCTAGTTTGGCTTCCTGACTGCCACAAAAATGTACATCAGTTTTAAGAATTTTATTGTAACATATATATTTTGTGGGAGAAAAATAAACATTATTATTATTATTATTCTCTTTATGAAACTTATTATATAACATATTATTTACATTTTTAAATATACATATAAAAACAAATACATTTAGAAATATAAAAAATAGTAGACCACCGACTTCGGGTACAGGGACCAAGAAACCGGTGGTTAGGGCTCCAGAGACAGGAACCTCCTCACAATTCGAGCCGTGCCAAGGAGGACTGCCTTCTGCATCAGACCCTTGATCCAGCTCCCTAACGTGAGCCTCCTAAGATGTTGGTCGAGGCTCTTGGCTATCAATCCGTGAGCAGATACGACTATCGGAACAATGATCACCGAATCCACATTCCACATATCGACAATCTCGTGAGATAAATCCAAATATTTTATTTGTTTTTCTTTTTCGACTTTCACGAGATTCTCGTTATGAGGAACGGCAATATCGACAATCATTGCGCGGCGCTCTAATCGATCTATCACCACAATATCAGGCTTATTGGCAACAATAGTCCTGTCTGTGATAACAGATCGATCCCAATATAATGTAGCACGACCATTCTCGAGAACTGGGTCGGGCACATACCTGTAATATGGCACCTCTGAACTCACAAGTTTGTATTTCAGGGCAAGTTGCTGATGTACGATCCTGGCTACTTGGTTGTGCCTGTGTAAATATTCGCCGTTAGCAAGCCGAGAACAACCAGAAATAATATGCCTAATAGATTCTCCAGGACGGTGACATGCCCGACAGATGTCGACCGTACCATCCTTCAGGATATACTTCCGATAGTTATTCGTCATGATAACTATTATTATTCTCTTTATTAAACTTATTATATAACATATTATTTACATTTTTAAATATACATATAAAAACAAATACATTTAAAAATATAAAAAATAGTAGACCACCGACTTCGGGTACAGGGACCAAGAAACCGGTGGTTAGGGCTCCAGAGACAGGAACCTCCTCACAATTCAAGCCGTGTCAAGGAGGACTGCCTTCTGCATCAGACCCTTGATCCAGCTCCCTAACGTGAGCCTCCTAAGATGTTGGTCGAGGCTCTTGGCTATCAATCCGTGAGCAGATACGACTATCGGAACAATGATCACCGAATCCACATTCCACATATCGACAATCTCGTGAGATAAATCCAAATATTTTATTTGTTTTTCTTTTTCGACTTTCACGAGATTCTCGTCATGAGGAACGGCAATATCGACAATCATTGCGCGGCGCTCTAATCGATCTATCACCACAATATCAGGCTTATTGGCAACAATAGTCCTGTCTGTGATAACAGATCGATCCCAATATAATGTAGCACGACCATTCTCGAGAACTGGGTCGGGCACATACCTGTAATATGGCACCTCTGAACTCACAAGTTTGTATTTCAGGGCAAGTTGCTGATGTACGATCCTGGCTACTTGGTTGTGCCTGTGTAAATATTCGCCGTTAGCAAGCCGAGAACAACCAGAAATAATATGCCTAATAGATTCTCCAGGACGGTGACATGCCCGACAGATGTCGACCGTACCATCCTTCAGGATATACTTCCGATAGTTATTCGTCATGATAACTTCATCCATAATCGCACAGATAAAACCTTCGGTTTCTCCGAAGAGATCACCATACCGTAGCCAGGACGTAGATGCTTTAAAATCTATATTAGGCCCATTTAGGGCCCGATAAAATCGACCATGAAGTTCTTTGCCCTTCCATACCTCCTTGCGATCATCAGTACCAAGTACTACAGGTTTGCGCCAATTCTCTTTAGCCAAAGCGAGCGGAGTCAGTCCGGTATCCATTTCAACTACATTGCGATGCACGCCCACATCAGTATGGAGAAAATATTCTCTAAGATTGTATATCTCGCGATTGTGTAGGGTCTTGATATTTAATAGACCACGACCCCCAAACTTTCGCGGGATATACAACCTCATAACCGATGAACGTGGGTGATGCATTCGGAATGCAGTCAGCAATGTACGGACTCTCCTGTCAAGGGCATCTAATTCAGTCTGAGTCCATCTAAGTATACCAAAGGAATACATCAGAACCGGCATGACCCAACTATTGTAGGCCCGCACTTTGTTACCGCCTGATAAAAGACTTTTAATTACTTTTTTCAGGCGGCCAAAGAAACGTTCCCGCAACGTTTGTTTCACGTCAGATTCTGGTATTTCCAAGGCCTGCGAAAAACCTAGATACTTGTGGCAGAAAAAGATCGAAGTTTTGTGGAATCTGAAAGCTCTACTCCTTCAGATTCCACAATCACTCCCTTCTTTACATACATGACTGCACACTTGTCTACACCAAATTCCATCTTCATAGAATTACTAAAGTTTTCAGTGACCTTTAGTAACGCTGTCAATTGTAATTTAGTGGGGGCAAGCAGTTTCAAATCATCCATATAAAGAAGGTGAGATATAACTTGATCATCTTTCTGCAACCTATAGCCTAACCCTGAACCCTCTAATAGAGTGCTGAGAGGGTTCAAAGCTAGACAAAACCACAAGGGACTCAGACTGTCACCTTGAAAGATGCCCCGCTCGATCTTTATAAGTACGTCGTTCATCGTAGACTGCCGACATCCTGGATAGCGAAGTACTGTTCTCCATTGCCCCATATACGACTTCAAGAAAGTGCACAGAGTTGTATCAATTTTATACAACTCCAGCACCCTTAAAAGCCATGTATGAGGAACGGAGTCATAAGCCTTCTTGTAATCTATCCAGCATGTCGCCAGGCTCTTACGATTACGACGTACCTGCTGGCTAATGGTCATGTCTATTATAAGGAGCTCTTTAGTGCCACGGGTCCCACTTCTACATCCATTCTGAGAAACGGAAATTATCGAATTTTTATTAATATGAGAAGTAATTTTGAGTCTCAGAATGGATGTTAGAAGTTTATATAAAGTTGGTAAACAAGTAATGGGCCTAAAGTTTTTGGGATCCATGGCACTACCAGATTTATAGAGTAAGTGGGTTATGCCAGTGGTTAAAAATTGTGGTAATGAACCCGAATCCAATGCTGTTTGGAATTGAGATGCCAAACACGCATGTGAGCTACGGAACCATTTAAGCCAAAAGTTGTGCAGTCCGTCTGGACCAGGTGCTTTCCAATTCGGTAATGAACGGACCGCACAACTTACATCCTCCTTATCGATGCTAACTGGTTCCATAGATATTATTGACTCACATGAGCGCTCGACATCCCGACACCAATCACCTTCTGTATGAGCGACAGGCATTGACCAGATGTTACGCCAAAATGAATTTGTGGCATTTTTATCTGGCAATTGCCCATCAGTCACACACGGTTTCGGTTTCTCCCACTTCCTGTACACCCACTTCTCATCTCTTTGGAACGTGCGATTCTGACTATACCGATCTATTCGTTTTCTATAGCGCCTTATTCTATTTGCCCATGCATAAACTTTTTGCTTTAGAAAGTCTATGCGCTCTGTGACACATGACATGTACTGTTGAGAACTAACAGTAGTCCCCAAGACTGCCTGTTTCACAAAGCGCATCTCTTTTGGTCGCGTATTACCAATGAGTGTCCTGGTCTCAGCAATACGACGTTCAATTCTACACTGCCAAGCTGGCACAGAATGTTTTGTTCGAGTAGTGGTTTCATACTCTACAAATTTAACACCAGCTACTCGGCAAACTGCAATAGCCGCACAGTATAGAATAGAATGTGTATCACTGAGATCTTCGCTATTACTGAAATAATCCAGTAATAACGAATCCAAGGCACTCATCAGCGCTAAATTTCGTTTATGTATGGGCAAACGAGGCAACCGGAGTCTGTTATTAGAATCTACATATCGGTATTCCCGAATCGCATCCTCCAAAGCGCTCCTTATCGTATCATTACATTGGGTACTTACGGAGATAATTTCACTGTCCACTAGTTCGTCAATGTGTTCACTTCGTGGTAACTGTGGTGTGGTATTTGTAACCGTATCCACAACATGTGATGAAGAAGGGACAGCCAAACTATTCCGTATGTCAGAGCGTATCCTCTCAAGTACGGCATCATCCAGCAGGTGACAACGCTGTATAGCTCACACTTGATCCGACAGTCGCTGTGCCGAAACGTTGACAGCTGGCTCAAGCTCCTGAAACATAGAGACTAGTCGAACACGGTACGCAGTAAGGTTTGTTCCCAACTCTGTAGCCCGAAAATATGCCCGCATGACATTCTCATTAATCGAATGTGTCCACTTCATGCGGCGCACATTACCACCGGCAGCGGGGGCCCTATTCGAGGTCAGTGGTCCTCGGGGTCCTAAGCTATCTGGTGGCCGGCATCTCTCCTGCCGACGTACAGGTGTTGGCGACGTCGGCGGAGAGAAAAACTCGTCACTTGATGAAGAGCTCGACGCCTCTGCTATAGTTGGAACTTCTGTTCTTACATCCGAAGACGGCAAGGCGGAGCATAGTGACGAGTCCGAAGATGGTAAACGTGCTCTGGATCTAGCTCTTGTTAGCATTTATTAGGAATTTGTTCATTAAAATCATTGTTGTGACATGACGTTCAAAACGTCATGTCTTACTCTAACAGATGTTTTCTCGTACAACGCCTTTTTATTCAATTTAATTCTGCTTTGATGATAATAATGCATTTTGCATATATACAGAAACTATTTTTGGTTGAATTTGTTACTCCAGAATGGTTTAATACGAGAAAATAAATTTTTGAAAATATGTTTGAAAAATTCCGTATCTGCTTTAAGTGTTGCTAGTTTATTATTATTATTAATAAAATTATTATTGTTTATTATTATTATTATTAATAGTTACCACGTACGAGCTCGAGCGAGTCAACAATATACGCGACTTGGGGTTAACTGTGGATAGCACACTAAATTTTCGTGATCATGTTAAACAAGTGTGTAAAGACGCAAATCGATCTCTAGGCTTCATTATTCGAACAGCATATAATTTTAGTAATGTCCTGACCATAAAGCTGCTTTACAACGCCTATGTGCGAAGTAAGTTGGAATACAACGCAATTGTATGGCATCCTAAGGAGTAACGCTCATGATCGAAAAAGTCCAGCGTAAATTCTCCCGATTCATTTATAAACGTGCCTTTGGATACTACCCATTTCTGTATCCTTCGTTGTTTGTATCTCGGATGGTTGGTCTTGATACGTTACAATCTAGGAGAGAGTTTATGCACATATTACATTATTACTTGTTGCTGAACAATAGGGTAGACAATCCGTCGGTACTTGGGTGCATCCACCTTTATGTACCTAATAAGTATCTAAGTGGCACAGGACGAAGACAGCATCAATTGTTCACCTGCCCAGCAACCTGGCACACTCCTCAAGCACGTAATTGCCCTACGGCTAGAGGAATCAAATATCTAAAAATTTCCTGCAAAGTAGTCCAGATACAGACATATTTTTTGACAAACCAAGCTATTTTCACATATTATTTGCAACTAAATATAAAATTTTAATTATTGACATAAATGTTGACTTATATAATCAATCACCATATTTTTATGTTTTTATTTTCTTTGTTTTGTAATAATTTTCTATTTTTCTTTCAAATTTTATTTTTTGTAGTATAATCTATATATATAAACGAGTAAGGTGACTGACTGACTGACTGACTGACATACCCAGAGATCAACGCACAGCCCAAACCGCCGAAGCTACAATCCTGAAATTTTGCACGTAGGTTCTTTATATGACGTAAGTGAGCACTAAGAAAGGATTTTTTGAAATTCCACCCCTAAGGGGGTTAAATAGGGGTTGAAAGTTTGTATGGAAGTTTGTCATTTTTTAAGTAAGAAACATGAAACTTTACTTTTGGGCTAATGATTAAAAAAGAATAAATACGTATTTAAGCGTTTCTGGATATTCTACCCCTAAGGGGTTAAATAGGGGTTGTTATTTCGTATATAGGTCAGTCTGGAAGTAATAATAATAATAATAATAACAACACCGATACCAATAGTAGTAATAGTATGGATAATAATAGGATAGAAGTAGAATTTAATAATGCTCTTACACGATTCAGTACAATCGACCCAGAAGAAAGACCATACATCCCGAAACAAAAGACATCACGAAAATTTGCTGAAATAACTCAACATTTAAATCACAATACTCTACCGAAACACTTAAACCTAGATTTAGATTTTAATTCACTACACACTTTAATTTATTCAGCAGCCTATACAGCAGCTTTCTGCAATGGCACTAGATTCAACACTGAAGATAATACAACTACTAATAAACGACATAGGAAACCTGCGTGGCAAAGAAGAATCGAAAGTAGAATAAAACAATATCGATTAGAAATAGGAAGATTAACACAATACATGTTCGGAAATAGAAGTCAGAAAATATTAAAGACTGTAGAGGAAATAAAGAATAAATATAAAACTCATTCACAACACGAAGAACCTAACACTGACCCACAACATTTTCTTGACACACTGAAGCAGAAACTAAGCGCGATCTCAAATAGACTTAAAAGATACTTAAATTGTACTAAACGCAAACAACAAAATACAAACTTCATTAGTAACGAAAAACAATTTTATAGAACCCTAGGACACAATAATCAAATAACACCACAATCCACAGAATTACCCTCAGCTCAAGACCTTCACCAATTTTGGGCAGGCATTTGGGAAAACCCTGTGCAACATAACACACATGCAGACTGGTTACAAAAAATAGCAGACACATCAAATATTAACGCAATGGAGTTTGAAAATATCCCAGTTGATACATTCACACAGGTTATCAATCGCACACATAACTGGAAGGCACCTGGCACCGATCATATACACAATTACTGGTATAAAAAATTTAGCTGCACACATCCATTCATCCATAATCATATTTGCAAATTCATACAATCACCACACTCTATGCCAACATTCATAACACAAGGAATCACATACATGCTACCAAAAGGTTCAGACCCCAAAAATCCTGCAAATTACAGACCTATCACATGCTTGCAAACTATATATAAAATCATTACAGGGTGCATCAGTGAAATTATTTACAGCCACCTTAATCAACATAACATCCTAGCAGAACAACAAAAAGGTTGTAAAAAGAATAGTCAGGGTTGTAAAGAACAATTAACCATAGACTCAATAGTAATGAGGCAAGCGCAAACTAGAAATAGGAATATTCAGATGATGTACATTGATTACAAAAAGGCTTTTGATTCTGTCCCCCATAGTTGGTTAATATATATATTAGAACACTACAAAATTCACCCCAGTCTGATATCATTTCTAGGAGCAACCATGGCTCATTGGAAAACAAAATTAAAACTATTGAACAACACTTCATCAACTACTCAGCTGATCAAAATAGAAAGAGGCATATTTCAAGGAGACGCACTTAGCCCGCTCTGGTTTTGTATGGCACTCAACCCCTTATCTAAGCTACTAGATGATACAAATATAGGTTTTAGATTAAGATCCAATAACTCATTCCACATACTCTCACACCTACTTTACATGGACGATATTAAAATTTATGCAACTAATTACACCAAACTTAGTAAACTAGCTGACATTATACAGTCATTCTCAACAGACATCCAAATGCAGTTCGGGGTAGACAAGTGTAAAATTCACTCGATCAACCATGGCAAGACAGAATACAACTATTATACACTTAGTACAGGTGAACAAATAGAACCGTTTGACGAACATACAACATATAAATATTTAGGATTCCATCAGTCCAGACAGATTCAACAAAAACACACAAAATTAGAGTTAACAAAGAAATTCAAAGCCAGACTAAATCAGATTCTGGAAACCCAATTAAATTCACGCAATAGTATCAAAGCCATCAACACATATGCAATCCCGGTCCTTATTTATTCTTTTGGGATTATAAACTGGTCTCAAAGCGATCTTATTAAATTACAACGCACAATCAACACACACATGACAACCAATAGGAAACATCACCCCAGATCGTGCACACAACGCCTTACATTACCCCGCCACGATGGAGGTAGAGGTCTCATCGACATACAGAATTTACACAATACACTCATAGATAAGCTACGCAATTATTTTTATGCCAAAGCCGAACAATCCCAACTTCATAAATTCTTAACCGATATAGACAAAAAATTAACCTCGCTCAACTTATATGACAGAAACATTCACCCAAAATTAGCAAGTAAGCAACAGAAAATAGACTTATGGGCACAAAAGTCTCTACATGGCAGACACCTCGCTGATCTCAGCCAAACACATGTCGACAGAAAAGCGTCGAACGAATGGCTGCTGCGCGGAGAACTCTTCCCAGAAACCGAGGCTTTTGTGATCGCTATTCAGGATCAGGTTATAGATACTCTTAACTATCAAAAACACATAATCCGTCTCCCTAATCTTCCAACCGACTTATGTAGACGATGCCATAGCAGTTCTGAAACCATCCAACACATCACAGGCGCTTGTAAATCTATTGTACAAACTGATTACAAACACAGACATGATCAAGTTGCTGCAATTATCCACCAAAATCTGGCTCATAAATATTTATTCATTCCCAATAAAACTGCTTATTATAAATATAAACCCAGTACAGTTCTTGAAAATAATGCATTTAAAATATATTGGGATAGGACAATAATTACCGACAAAACCATACATTACAATAGACCTGACATAACAATCCTAGATAAAGTTAACAGGACAGTTTTTATTGTAGACATAGCAGTATGTAACACACACAATCTTCTTACGACGCACACAGAAAAAGTTTCAAAATATATAGACTTAGGTACTGAAATCAAAAGACAATGGCAGGTAGATAGAGTTAAAATTGTACCCATTATCATATCCACAACTGGTGTGGTTCCTAAGACTCTGCAAAATAGCCTCAACACACTGCAAATGCCGAAATCCACTCTAATGCTGATTCAAAAAGCAGTTCTTTTAAATACATGCCGTCTCACACAAAAATTTCTCGCATCATCGTCATCCTAATCTCACACCATTTCCCCCCTGGCACACTTGGCTAAGGCCCGTGTGTTAGATTTAGCATCCCCTTTAAAATAAAAGGGAGACCAGAAAAGGTATAAAAACATAATAATAATAATAATAAACTTTATTTGATACACACAGCATACAAACAAAAAAAAAACTTATTCAAAATTTTCAATACATAAAATAAAAACGAACATTAATTAAAGAGGCTCGCAACAAAAAAGCGAGAACCCAGAGCCGCAAAAGAAATAAAAAAAAAAAAATATATCAACGTCAAAGTTAAATGACGTGGCATTGATGACGTGAACATGACATGTGTGCACACGTTTTAATTGACGTTTGTGGCTAATAAATTCTCAAACAACAAACATTATATTAAGCCACATATTCGTGAGTAAATATACAACATCATAATAAGCCTCTAAGACAGAATACTAATTAATGGACTATGTTAATGAGGGCTGTACACCGTGTCTAGCAAAATGGTGGACTCTCAGCATTCACTGCGATGGGTGTAAGTAACCCACCCCAGTACTGATTTTCAGTGCCCACCGTAACACTCGATTTGACGCCGATAGCCGCAGCTACCATCTATCGTTATATCTGTCTCCTCTTACTTAAAGAATAATAATAATAATTGGTAAGTATCTGATATCTTTCAATTTCATGAATTTCATCTCTTTAAACAAAAAAACACATATTATATCAGGACATGCATCAATTACCACTAACGCCATATGCAATTCCTTTCAGGGTGAATCAATTAGTGATTTGAAAAGAGAATAAAGAAAATAAAACTAAAACTTAGAACAAAATTAAAATTATCAAGTGCCATCACACCAGGACATTCCAGGCTGTGAAGACAGTGCCGCACGTGAATACAAAGACAATGCTACCCTACCTGTGATAGCAATGTATTGTCCGTGGATCATAAATATAAGGTTATGTACCAACGGTCATACCTTTTTGCTTTTGTTGTTCAAGTAGGTATTTTTTAAATTTTAATTTAAAAGAATATAATGTTTGTAGATCTCTAATTGGTGGTGGTGTACAGTTCCAGCATCGTGTTGCCGCATATTTAAAACTACCACGGAATGCAGCAGTTCTATGTCCCGGTATGCTGAGTGCTCTAGCTGACGGTCTGATGGAATAAGAGAAGTGGTTATACCTCCAGTCTATCCTCTCACGCAAATAGGTAGGATTACCTTTTTTAACTACCCCAAAGAGTAAGCTGGCTAAATGCAGTTTCCTTCTGGCTTCCATCTTTATCATATCATTGTCATTTATAAATGGTGTTACATGATGACGTCTGGGAATATTAAAACAGTAACGTGCGGAAGCATTTTGTACCCTTTGTATTAGGTTTTTTGTTCTGGCTAGCAAGCAGGGACCATACACCACATCGCAGTGATTAAACTTGGATAGTACTAGACTGTCTACTAATTGTTTCCTTAAAGGTATACTGAGGTAGTTACGGATGTTATATAAAATTTTAAGTCTATAAAAACAATTTTTAACAATGTTATTTATATATGCTTCAAATCTCAGCTCAGGATCCATTTGCAGTCCCAGATTATTGGCCTCATTTACCCTTGCAATTGTTTGTCCATTTATCATGATTTTGGGGTCATTCTGTAGCACAGACTGGATTTGTCCCTTACTACCCAATATCATAAATTTAGACTTAATTGGATTCAGAACTAATGAGTGTTCAGCAGACCATTTAACTACCCTTTCCAAGTCCTCGTTTATCCTGTCCACTGCAGACCTGGTTTCAACTGGCTTAAAAGACAGAAACAGTTGGGTATCATCTGCATACATGTGGTGCCCACAATTTGAGAAGTAATCTGTTATGTCTGCTGTGTATAATATGAATAAAAGAGGCCCCAATATGGAGCCTTGTGGAACTCCCCTGGTCACGGCCAGGGGAGGGGAAGACATAACCGATCCATCCTCCTTGTGTATTTCTACCTGTTGTGATCTGTTTGAGAGGTAGCTGTGAAACCACTGTATAGAACCAGGGGAAAATCCATAATACGCCAACTTGGACACGAGTAGAGACGTATCTATAGCATCAAATGCACGGGAGTAGTCCAGCAGTGCAAGTATTGTTGCCTCTCCACGATCTCTAGCTTCCAGTATGGCACCTACCACATCACACAAGGCTGTCGCTGTACCACGTCCCTTTCTAAAACCAGACTGTTTCTCTGGAAGGATGCCATTGTCCTCAAGATATTTCATGACCTGTATATGTACCACTCTTTCCAACACCTTTGACAAACAGGGTAGTATGCTGATAGGTCGCAGATCCTTCGTAGTGCCTGGAACACTTGTTTTGGGTATAGGGCGGACAACAGAGCTTTTCCACATGCTGGGGAATGTATGAGTGACAATGGAAGTGTTAACAATATCTGTGATAGTGTCTAATGAGTTTGGTAGTGTGAGTGTAATCATGTCTATGTTTAGTTTGTCTATGCCTATTGCGCTTGTCTTAATATTGTTCAGAATTTTAAGTACAGTACTATGGTCTACTGGTTCCAGTTTGAAATTTAAGTTGGGGTTGTGTCTGTGAAACTCATAATATGTTAGCCTGGATATTGTCACCCTACACTCACCCGGCACATTTAGGAAATCCCTGTTAATACTATCCGGATCATTAAAGTGATCTGGCAAGAATCTCGGTTTATGTGATGGAAACACTTTGTTTTTTAAATTCTTCCACATAGATCTTGGATTATTAATATTATTATTAATGTACATTGAAAAGTATACAGATTTCTCATTATATAATGCTATTTTAGCTTGATGTTTAAGATCTAGGTAATATTTCTTTTTTGATGGTATTTTTGTTTGTTGATATGCAGTCCTAGCCCTGTCCCTCAAGTCAAAGATTAATTTAATATTATCCGTGATCCATGGGGTGCACTCGCCTTTAAATAATGTGTGTTTTTCAGGAGCATGCTGATCGAACAGTTGCACTATATGTTTTGACAAACCTTCCACCATGCCGTCCACCCCATCCTCCATGGTCAGAGCCTGCCAAGGAATATGCTCCAGATCTGTATTAAAAGGGACTTGCAGGATGTTCTTATATGGTCTGTATGTAACCCACCTTGGTTTGACTTTCTCCTTCTTAAACACTGACTCACATGTTACTATGGAGTGTTGACCCAACTCGGGAACATGACTCACCACAACGTTTCTTACACTAGCATCTGTGCATATGACATCTATTAATGTGCTACTATATCCTGTGAAATGTGTTGGAGTGGTAACTATTTGATGCATGTTAGTGTAGTTCAAGAAGTGCTGCAGTTTCCTAGTGTTTGTGCCACACCCGTCCAGCATATTAACATTAAAATCCCCCAAAAGAATAATGTAATCATAAGGAGCCAGTGCACTAATGCTATCAGTCAGGCCATCCAAGAACCTGTCAATGAATAACCAGGGGGGTCTATAGGCTGTACCTACCAAAAGCTTTTTTCCAGCTATGGTTAATGAAAGCCAATATTGTTCTACCTCTCTATGTGTGGAGTGGCTTCTAGTTTGCACTTTGATTCCATTCTTTATATAGTAGCCCACACCACCACCGCGACCATCCCTTACAGAATTAGGTCTTGGAATGTGCCTCAGCCTATAGCCTGGGACCATCGGTGCCCTCCCCTCCTCGCCTGGCCTCAACCAAGTCTCATTAATAGCCATGATGTCAACCGAGTGCAGGCTCATTGCGACCAAAAACTCGTCATGCTTACTACCCAGAGAACCTGCATTAAAAAGACCAAACTTTAGAAACTTGCTACGGGTCATTACAACTTAACAATGTTATATTTGCAATAGAATTCATTTAACAAAATCAGTGACTGTTTGTTACAATATCCCCTTGTTTGCAACAGGCAGGCAGTCATCACATAAACCATCATGGCCCTAGAACTAATACAAAAACTGGTATCTAGTATAACCAAAACCAAGCTAAAGTTTTTGCTGGTGATTACTATTAAAGGTATAACCTTCATGAAAAACTTATAACCATAATTTATGAAGCTAAATAGTATTGTAACCCTTGTATTAAGTGTTTGTTTTTCGAGGTGTACTATGGCAAAGCATTTTCCGTCATTCACACTGCTATATTTATAATTTCTTCTGTCCATAAATACATAAATCTGTAAATAGTATCTGTAAATAATTACATCTAAATAAGGCCTATCAGAAATTTCAGTTAAATAAGGTTTGTTAAGAGTTGTATATAATGTCCGGTTAATAATTGTATGTAAATATATGTTCATTTTTGGAATAGTCCCAGATAAAGTATAGACAAATATCAACAACACCAATATGAAGGTAGCCCCATTTAGGAGACAATCACAACATCTGAAGTGTATACACAGAGTACTTTCAGCTTCACAAAATAGTGGAAATAACTTATTACAGACATACACTATCAAGCACGTATACACAGAGACTGTCAAACACAACTGTGCTAATTTACATTGGTCGTGACTGTTTCTTTGCCAAAAATCTGTTCGAAATCAGTCTCTGAGCCAATTATGTACGTGCGTTTACCTTCAGCTTCCCTAGTCAGTATTCTACCGCGATTGGTCCATGTGAACTTCCATCCCAGCTCAACAGCCGCCCGTCGGGCGCGGTAGAAGAGATGTTTATTTGTTCTAGTCAGTCTTTCGTTGACGTAGAAGCGACGCGCCGGCGCATCGATGCCGAGGTCGGCTGAAGTGGCCCCGCGCCTCACGCGCGCGCTCCTCAGCAGCTCGTCCCGCAGCCCGCGCCGCGCCAGCCGCACCACGATGTGGCGGCACCGCGCCGAGCCTGCCGACGCGCCCGACTCACGCGAGCGCTCCACACGGGGGCCCACGCGCTCCGCAAACACTATGTCCCGCACCTCCAAGGTGACCCCTAACTTTCTTGCCACTAGTTCTACAGAGTGAACCACGTTCTCGCCAGAACTCTCTGGGAGGTTAGATATCTCAATGTCAGAGAGCAGCAGCTCCTGCTCTCGTTCGCCGAGCTCCGTTTGAAGCTGCTTCACCGTGTGCTCCAACTGGTCCACTGCATCTCCGGATTAAGCAGCTTGCTTCCTCTCCAGGTCTTCCAAACGACTCTCCAGGAGGTCAACCTTTTTTTTGGATGTAGCTATAGCCTGACGCAGGTCACTCATTTCGAGACGAATTTCCCGTAGCTCTGTTCGCACATCCTCCCTCATCTCCCTCACCTCCGCTCTCATTAGCTTTAGCTCGCGGACAATGTCAACAGTTAGCTGCTGGTCTTTATCCGCGGAGCCAGTGGCAGACTGGGATGAGTCGTATGAGCTATTGGGAGAACTCTTAGTCTCGTCTTCGCAAGTACGCTGTTCGCGGTCCTTCTCAAGTTTTCCCCTGCAGTCCTGGCATTGCCATTCCCTATTCGCCCTTGTAATATTAACACACGATAAGTGATGTTTTTTTGTACACTTACAGCATACAGCGACACCCCTGGAAGAGACGATTTTACCACAGGCCGCACAGTTTGCCATTGTATGAGTCTGCCTGTCGATGGCTCTGTATTTTACACGGGATCGACGAAATGGTCGATCTGTATCGAGGTATTTTTAGATTTGTTTTATTTGACAACAGATGGCGTTGCTGTCAATATATACTTAATGCTCCTTTTCAGGCTTACTACACAGGTTTTCACCTGGCATTCAAGCAGCACCGACACCTCACAACTAGGCACACAAGATCAAAGGTTCATACAATGATGAACTTTATGTTTAAATTGTTTTCACTTTTTATTTTATATTATGGGGTAGATTCTTTTCACTTATCCGATATGCATTTCTATCATTAAGTCTGTTTAAGCTTATAGAATATTCTGAGTCTTGAAAACACTGTATAATCGTTTATAGAACACACTAGTCTTTTTAATAAAATAAATTAGATGAACAAACAGAGTATTTTATTTTTTTAAAGAAATATAAACAGAACTAGCAACCGCTTCTACCGACGTCAAACGTTGAAGTCCGTCATTTTTGAAGTTAGAAACATGAAACTTTATTTTTAGGCTGCTGATTAAAAATGAATTGATACGTGTTTCAGCGTTTCTGAACATTCTACCCTTAAGGGGGTGAAATAGGGGTTGAAAGTTTGTATGGAAGTTCGTCATTTTTTAAGTAAAAAACATGAAACTTTATTTTTGGGGTACTGATTTAAAATGAATAAATACGTATTTAAACGTTTCTTAATATTCTACCCCTAAGGGGGTGAAATAGGGGTTGAAAGTTTGTAAGGAAGTCCGTCATTTTCTAAGTGAGAAACATGAAAATTGATGTTTTGGCTAATTAAAAATGAGTAGATACATATTTATGCGTTTCTGCATATTCCACCCCTGAGGGGGTGAAATAGGGGTTGAAATTTCGTATATAGGTTATTCTGGAAGTCCTTCATTCTTGAAGTTAGAAACATGCAACTTAATTTATGGCTACTGAATAAAAATGAGTAGATACGTATTGAAGCGTTTCTGGATATTCTACCCCTAAGGGGTGAAATAGGGGTTGTTATTTCGTATATAGGTCAGTCTGGAAGTCCGTCATTTTTGAAGTTAGAAACATGAAACTTTATTTTTTGGCTGCTGATTAAAAATGAATTGAAACGTGTTTCAGCGTTTCTGAATATTCTACCCCTAAGGGGGTCAAATAGGGGTTGAAAGTTTGTATGGAAGTTCGTCATTTTTGAAGTTAGACACAGAAACTTTATTTTTTGGCTGTTGATTAAAAATGAATTGATACGTGTTTCAACGTTTCTGAATATTCTACCCCTAAGGGGGTGAAATAGGGGTTGAAAGTTTGTAAGGAAGTCCGTCATTTTCTAAGTGAGAAACATGAAAATTGATGTTTAGGCAAATTAAAAATGAGTAGATACATATTTATGCGTTTGTGCATATTCCACCCCTGAGGGGGTGAAATAGGGGTTGAAATTTCGTATATAGGTTATTCTGGAAGTCCTTCATTCTTGAAGTTAGAAACATGCAACTTTATTTATGGCTACTGATTAAAAAAAAGTAGATACGTGTTTAAGCCTTTCTGGATAATCTACCCCTAAGAGGTTAAATAGGGATTGTTATTTCGTATATAGGTCAGTCTGGAAGTCCGTCATTTTTGAAGTTGGAAACATGAAATTTTATTTTTGGGGTACTGATTTAAAATGAATAGATACGTATTTAAACTTTTTTTTAATATTCTACCCCTAAGGGGGTGACATAGAGATTTAATTTTTTTATGTAAGTTCTTCATTTTTTAAGTTAGAATGATGAAACTTTTAGGCTACTGATGAAAAAAGAGTAGATACCTATTTAAGCGTTTCTGGTTATTCTACCCTTAAGGGGGTGAAATAGGGGTTGAAAGTTTGTATGAAAGTCCGTAATTTTTTAAATAAGAAATAAGAAACTTTATTTTTGGGCTACTATATAAAAATGATTAGATGCGTGTTTAGGAGTTTTTGGATATTATGCCCCTAAAGGTGTGAAATAGGGGTTGAAAGTTTGTAAGGAAGTCCGTCATTTTTTTAGTGAGAAACATGAAAATTTAGTTTTGGGCTACTGATTAAAAAAGAGTAGATACGTGTTTAAGCGTTTCTGGATATTCTACCCCTAAGAGGTTAAATAGGGGTTGTTAATTCGTATATAGGTCAGTCTGGAAGTCCGTCATTTTTGAAGTTGGAAACATGAAACTTTATTTTCTGTCTGCTGATTAAAAATGAATTGTTACGTGTTTAAGAAACATGAAAATTGATGTTTTGGCTGATTAAAAATGAGTAGATACATATTTATGCGTTTCTGCATATTCCACCCCTGAGGGGGTGAAATAGGGGTTGAAATTTCGTATATAGATTATTCTGGAAGTCCTTCATTCTTGAAGTTAGAAACATGCAACTTTATTTATGGCTACTGATTAAAAATGAGTAGATACGTATTTACGAACATGTTCTACCGGAACCGGTTGTGGTTCACGTTGCCGTTCTCGAAGTTATTCAAAAATATGTGTGGTACCTCGGGCAGACTTTGCAGTTAAGTAGAAACAACTTCGAGGACGAGGTGAACAGGAGAATTCAACCGGGTTGGGCTGCGTTTGGGCAACTTTGTCGGATCTTTTCATCGTCAATCCCACAGTGCCTAAATACGAAAGTCTTCAATCAATACGTTCTACCTGTCATGACATACTGTGCCGAAACGTGGACACTTACGACACGGCTGGTCCACAAGTTCAAAGTCATCAGCGTGCTATGGAGAGGGCTATAATAATAATAATGTTTTATTTTTCTCATCACAAAATCTCAACGTTTCTCTAAGGGATCGCATCAAGAATTAGGTGATCCGGTAGAGAACCAAGGTCATTGACATAGCCCACAGGATAAGCAAACTGAAGTGACAGTGGGCTGGCCATATTAGCCGTAGAACTGATAACTGTTGGGGTAAACGGGTTCGTGAGTGGTGACCGCGTCTCTGCAAACATAGCGTAGAACGTCCACAGGCCAGGTGGAATAATGATCGGACGGCTGGCAAAAGCTGGATGAGAGAAGCTGAGGATCGAACCAAGTGGCGTGCAATTGGAGATGCCTATGTCCAGCTGTGCACTGCGTTGTTGATAATGAGATACGTATTTAAGCGTTTCTGGATATTCTATCCCTAGGCTAGACTGGAATTCCGTCATTTTTTCTGTAGCGTGAAGATATATAATTATATTTGCAATAATATTATATTGTCTATTATGAGATATGTATTTAAATAAAGTTCACTCCACAACTACACGAAATAAAATATTGTTTATTTGGTTTAAGCACTGTACAGATTTTACTCGGTATACAATAGTTATGAATAACTTATTTTCAGTAAATACTAGTAACTATTTAGGATATAATTTCAGAAATTTATATGCATTAGCCGTGAGTTTTAACAACACAATAACGTAGCACTCGCTTCTATGTTCTGTCGCGGCGACCGGTCGGCCGGCCGCTGTATTCGTTCGCTACGTCACGAATCCCGATCCATATTGTAAACAACGCTCTCAACCAGGGTTTGCTTGTTTGTTAATTTAATTTATAATTTTAATATTTAATATGGTTGCTACATTACTCCCCGGCTGAGACCGTTGCTTGCTACGGTCGATAGTGATCTGGAAACCGTACAACGCGACCACTTCTGGTCTTCTTGATGTCTCCTGTAGTTTGTTGGTTCGGCAGCGTGTTACCAATCTTGGTTTCTTCTGATGCAAGGTAGGCAGGTTTTAGTCTGTCTATGGACACTGTAGACTCTCGTCCTTTGAGGTTTATTGTGAAGGTCTTCTCACCTCTAGAGATAACCTTGTAGGGTCCGGAATATGGTGGCTCTAAGGACTTCTTTGCTGGGCCGACGCGGAGAAAAACATGATCAGCTGTCATCAGGTCTCGAGGTATGTAGAAGGTTTTTGACTTTGAGCAATGCCACTTAGCTGGAACTGGAGCGAGCTTGGAGATGTGGTTGCGCAGTCTACTAGTGAAGTCTGTAATATCCGTGGTGTGGTCTTTTGATGGTGCAAAAAACTCACCAGGAAGGCGAAGAGGTTCACCATAGACGAGCTCGGCTGCAGATGACTTGATGTCCTCCTTCCATGAGCTGCGGATTCCAAGCAGTACGAAAGGAAGAACTTCTGACCAGCGTACGTCTGCGTGGCACATGATGGCGGATTTCAGCTGCCGATGTAGTCGCTCAATCATCCCATTGCAGGCGGGGTGATAAGCTACTGTAGGTCGATGCTTGGAGCCAAGTAAGGTGGAGATGGAGTGGAACATAGCACACTCAAACTGTCTCCCCCTGTCAGTTGTGATGGTTTCGGGACAGCCAAAACGGGCCACCCAACCAGCTATAAAGGCCCGCGAACATGTTTCAGCGGTGATGTCCGCGAGAGGATACGCTTCAGGCCATCGTGTGAATCGGTCGATGACTGTGAGGCAGTATCTGTAACCAAGCGATAATGGTAAAGGCCCTACGATGTCCATATGGACATGGGAAAAACGACTTGAAGGGCTGGAAAAAGGATGGGTGGGAGAGTATGTATGGCGATGGATTTTGGTTCGTTGGCAATCAGTGCATTCATTCGACCACTGTCGACAGTCCTTCTTGATTCCCGGCCATACAAATCTTTGAGTCAGTAGTTTAACTGTGGCCCTGGCTCCGGGATGGCTCAAGTTGTGTAGATGGTGGAAGGCTGGTCTTCGAAAGCTTCTGGTGAGTAGAGGTCTAGGAGATGATGTGGACATATCGCAGTAGATCTCATAATCGTCAGTCTTTACTTTCTTTATTTTTAGAGAACTATCAGAGTTTATGAGCTTCTGTAGTTCTGAATCCTCTTCTTGTGATTTAGCGAGTGCTCTGTAATCCAGAGGTTCTGTTACAGCTTCCACGCGTGACATAGCATCAGCAACGACGTTTTCCGGGCCAGATACGTATCTTATGTCTGAAGTAAATTGGGAGATATAGTCTAGGTACCTAAATTGGCGAGGAGAACAGTCATCTCGACGCGAAGAGAAGGCGAACGTGAGTGGCTTATGGTCAGTGTATATGACGAAGTTTCTGGCTTCTACCATATGACGGAAATGGCGAATAGCTGCGTAGATTGCCAGTAGCTCACGGTCGTAGGGACTGTACTTCTTTTGCGAAGGTTTCAACCGACGAGAGAAGAAGGCCAGTGGTTGCCAATTGCCATTGATGTTTTGTTGTAAGACGGCACCTATTGCGCTGTCTGATGCATCTGTATGAATAGCTAGTTCTGCTTGATGATCTGGATGTGCCAGTAGAGTAGCTTTTGTGAGAGCAGACTTACTCTGGTTAAATGCAGCACTCATTTCAGGTGTCATAGTGATTGGCTCAGAACCTTTCTTCTTAGATCCAGATAGTGCTACCTGAAGAGGTTTTTGAAAAGCAGATGCACCCGGAATAAATCGTCTGTAGAAGTTAAACATGCCGAGGAAGCGACGTAGTTCTTTCACGTTTGTAGGCTCCGGGTAATCAAGCAACGCCTGGATTTTGTCGTGAAGAGGTGATATACCTTTAGCAGATACTTCATGGCCTAGGAATGTAATTTTAGACTTAGCAAACTCACATTTAGCGGTGTTAATAAGTATACCATATTCTGACAGGCGCTGAAACAAATTTTTCAGGTGCTGAAAGTGCAATTCTTCAGTGGGTGAGTATATTAAAATGTCATCAACATATCCATAGGCAAAAGGCATACCATTCAAGACTTCATCGATAAAGCGTTGAAACGTTTGAGCTGCATTTCGTAATCCAAATGTCATAAATGGAAACTCAAAGAGCCCAAACGGTGTAGTAATTGCAGTTTTTGGAATATCAGGTGGAAAAACTGGAATTTGAGAAAATGCCTTGACTAAATCTACCTTCGAAAACACCGTGCTTCCTGCTAACTGGTGGGTGAAGTCCTGAATATGCCTGATCGGGTACCTGTCAGGTAAAGTACGTGCGTTCAGGGCTCTGTAATCACCGCACGGTCTCCAACCATTGTCCTTCTTCGCAGCTAGGTGTAGAGCAGATGACCAGGGACTTTCTGATCTGCGAGCTGTGCCATTTTGAATCATCTCCTCAAATTCCTTTTGGGCAATCTTAAAGCGGTCAGGAGGAAGACGGCGAGGGCGCGCTGTTACAGGTGGGCCAGGCGAGGTCCGTATGTAGTGCATAGTATTATGCTTAGGCTCAATTGGTGTTCCAGCTGGGCGAGTTATGGTAGGGTACTCACGTAAGAGCTGGAGGAATCTGGAGCCTTCTGGGACTGCTTTCACGGATACTACTGCAGCAGTAGGAGAACAGCTTCTCATCATCGTGGAAAGAGAGGTAAGTTCATCGATGAGACGTTTCTGTCGACAATCAACCAAAAGATTATAATATGAAAGGAAATCCACACCGATAATAGGCTTAGATACATCAGCAACGACGAATCTCCAGGAGAAGTTTCTACGAAGGCCCAGGTTCAGTTGTAGGTGAACAGAGCCGTATGTGTCAATAATAGTATTGTTGGCTGCAAAAAGTTGGTATGTGGATTTCTGGCGCCGTTCGTTCAATGCTGAACGTGGGTAGACACACAAATCTGAGCCTGTGTCTATCAGGAAACTTATTTTTGTAGTCTGGTCCACAATAAATAAGCGGCCTATTGCTGCACGGCTGTCGCTTGCCGCTACTTGCGACTGCCGTGGTCGTTTTCCGAATCATAACTGCACGGCTTTTTACATTTTCTAGCTCGAGGTCCGAAGTTGAAGTGGAAAAAACAGAATGGATGGTTTTGTGGCGGTTGAGGCAATCGGTTTCGGCTAGTTGAGCGAGAACGCTGTCTACCTATCGATGGTGAGCGGTGACGATGTTTCCGATGAAGCTGCGCTGTAAGCGATGCAACCTGCTTAGTTAAATCAGCTACTTGCCTAGATAAATCACTGATATCTGACTTACTAGTACTCGCAACCTGGTGTAGGCTCGTTGGGGCTATTTCAATCACCTTATCAGCAAGTTCTGCTAACTTTTCCAGCGTCAGGTCAAACTGTGAAGCTATTATTGTTTGGATGTTGTGGGGTAGGCGGCTAGACCAAATAGTCCTAAGAAAATCCTTGGGTACGTTCGGTCCTGCAAGGTCTTGAAGGTGGCGTAGGAACTGTGATGGCTTGCGATCACCCAGCTCTTCATGAGTAAGCAGCTGTTTCACCTTCTTTTCCTGTGATGCAGAAAGTCTTTTAATTAATTATGTTTTCAATTTATTATATTTATCTGTGTCAGGTGGATTTATAATTATGTCCTTCACCTCAGTTGCGTATTGGGGATCTAATTGAGCCACAACATAAAAAAACTTTGTTTCGTCTGTTGTAATTCTTGAAAGCAAAAATTGACCCTCTATTTGTGCAAACCATACTGCTGGTTCTTCTGGCCAAAAAGGTGGTATTCGGACACCAACCCGTAATACTTCTCCACTATCAGTCATCTTAAAATAAATCCGCTCACCTTTTTATTTCTTCAAAGATTTCAACAAACCTTTCCTTTAAAAATTCTTCCAGATTTTTAAATGAGGGTATATTTTTTTTCCAACCGCTGGGCGTTATCCACCGTTGTTTTCAACCAACGGTACGTCGGGGTCACCAATTTGTAGCGTGAAGATATATAATTATATTTGCAATAATATTATATTGTCTATTATGAGATATGTATTTAAATAAAGTTCACTCCACAACTACACGAAATAAAATATTGTTTATTTGGTTTAAGCACTGTACAGATTTTACTCGGTATACAATAGTTATGAATAACTTATTTTCAGTAAATACTAGTAACTATTTAGGATATAATTTCAGAAATTTATATGCATTAGCCGTGAGTTTTAACAACACAATAACGTAGCACTCGCTTCTATGTTCTGTCGCGGCGACCGGTCGGCCGGCCGCTGCATTCGTTCGCTACGTCACGAATCCCGATCCATATTGTAAACAACGCTCTCAACCAGGGTTTGCTTGTTTGTTAATTTAATTTATAATTTTAATATTTAATGTGGTTGCTACATTTCATTTAGTAGCCTGAAACTTTGTCTTCAGGCTTTTGATTACAAATAAATGAATACTTATATCAGCATTTATGGGAATTCAATTCCTAAAGGGGTTAAAATAAGGGTCGAAAATGTGTATGTAAGTCAATTTTAATGGACTATTGATTATAAATAAAAAAGTTTAAAAACATGAACACAGTATTCATAGATACTTACACAGTTTTAATAAATACATATAATCAACTTCCACGCGAGCAAAGCCGCGGGCAACAGCTAGTATATATATATATAATATATAACATTCTCGTGTCACAATGTTAGTAACCATACTCCTCTGAAACGGCTGGACCGATTTTTATTGAATTTAGTGTGCATATCGGGTAGGTCTGAGAATCGACCAACATCTATTTTTTATACCCTAATTCTTTTTATGGCAAAAGTCGGATCACCTAGTACTAATAATACTATAAAACAATATATTTTCTGTAAATAAATGCAAAAAGCCAACATCACGTGGTATGCCCAGGCTGTCACCAATCCAAATACTAACCACGCCCGATGTTGCTTAACTTCGGTGATTGGACGAGAACCGGTGTATTCAACATGGTATGGACGTTGGCAATCAGTTTGTTATATTTGACGTTCAGTATCCAGCAATGACTCAACTCAATGTTAAAAAGTGTCGTTACAAGTTTTGGCGCGAAAAGTGTCGTTATATTTTTTTTCCGTCTAGCCCCCTTTCGCAACGCGCAATAAGGAATTTCGTTCCAAAAAAATACCTTGAGTAAAAGTTTCGTCTTATTCGTCCGTCTGTTTGTCAATTTATGAAGCTGATTCAAACTTGTAATTTTCATGAATGTTCATATTATTCGCGGCAAAACATTGTTTTTGTAATGTATAAGCCTATCAAATTGACTTTACTCTGCCTGATGGAAAGCATAAATAGAATCAATGAGTGGTGGTCTTCATACGCATTGCGAATGCAGATAATGCAACAACGCAGCGTGGTAAACCACACCATGCCAGCCTAGTGATACTTCTGCAGCATTGGACCTCCGGGCGACACTCACAAACAAAACATGACAGCACCAGTTTTAAATTGATCTTCTATGCAAGGATAGTTAGTTAACTGCCTCGTTGGTCTCGCGGTTGGCGTGTGCGAATGCTGATCATGAGGTCTCGGGTTCGATTCCCGGGTCGGACCAAATGTTTGTATGATCTACAAATATTTGTTTCGGAGTTTGGGTGTTTTCTATGTATAATATGTATGTATTTACAAAAAAAAAAGTATATATGTATTTGTATCAGTTGTCTAGTACCCATAACACAAGCTCTACTTAGCTGGGGACTAGATGGCGTTGTGTGTTAGATGTCCGAAATATTCATTTATTATTTATTTATTTATAGTACCGCCCCGAGCGAGGGTGCTCGTTCATGCTGAAATCAGCGTGGCTCTACTATACTCTCTGCGCTGTAGCATGGTGCGTGACAGTTACAGTAACATTTCGTTTCACTCTTGAAAGTTGCCGCGATTTACAAATATGACTTAGTATTTCAGCTGTACCACATTCGCAATATATGAAATCATTAATAACTGTAGTATATTAAATTAAACCAACCAGAATGTTCTAGTCTACAAATAAATGCCGCACCATGCTACAGCGCAAAGAGTATAGGTACTTTTAAAAAAGCGACAAAATAACATCTTGTGAAAAAAAACTAAAATAAAATTGTCAAACCTTTATGTAGTTATTTAATTTATCCTATTGCATGACAATAATGTGACTAGTTTGTACATAGTTGACGTATAGATAAATAAATATAATCGATAGTTAGGCTTATTTGTGATTTCGAGAATCAAAATTGAGATGAGAATCATTTTACTCACAAGCCCCATGTCGAATGCTCGCAGTGTTGTTATAAACTGTAATACAAAAAGTGAATTAATCATTGCTTTTTTTTTTTGATTCGTCGAAGTGGGTATAAAAAGAGAACAGCACTTCTTTATATGTATGAGCATGCCAACGTGACTTTACTATCTCTGATGGAAGCCATGAGCAGAATCTCACAGTGGTTGCCACCATAGTCATTGCAAACTCAGACAATGAAACAATGCAGGTTGAATAATGAAACATAGATTAGTTATAGGTCTTATGATTATATCAGAGGTGTACTATGTCCTACCACATAATGGGGTGTACAAATGTCCATATAGAAATGTCATTGATTAATTAAATTGATATAATAATAGACGCTTATCTTTTGATGCTTATCTTCTAAACTTATCTTCGATTTAAACGATTAATGCATTGAAAGCAATATTTACAGAGGTTTCCGGCTGACTAGCTGTTATGAATCACTACGCCTATCTTTTGATGCTTATCTTATGAACTTATCTTCGATTAAAATGATTAACGCATTGAAAGCAATATTTACAGAGGTTTTGGGCTTACGAGCTGTTATGAATCACAATCAGAAGCAAACATTTTATTTTGTTAACAGAGGTATCATGTGCATTATCTTGTAAAAGATTTACATTTGAAGAAGGCGTTGACGAAAAAATATTAGCAGACTCGGGTGTTTGTTCATCAATAAAGTCAAAAACATGGGCTATTCGACTGCCGCGGTGGCGCAGTGATAACGTATGCGGCTGCAATGCTTGAGGTCTCGGGTTCGATTCCCAGGTCTGATCAAATGTTTGTAAGATCAAATATCGGAATTCAGGTGTTTTCGGCAATGTATGAATTTACGAAAAAGAAATTTAAGTATTATCTCAGTCCATCTAGCTGTTATAATACAAGCTTTGCTTAATTTGAAGATAGATGGGGATGTGTGTGAAATGTGCGAATATTTATTTATTTATTAAACTTCATTGCACACCACTACAGTATAAATTTGTACAGAGATACATATATGGACATCAACATTAGGTATTACAATAGGCGATCTTATCGCTCACGGCGATCTCTTCCAGACAACCTTTGTGCGGATATTATGCATTTAAATGTTGTTTTGGGTAGTCGGCGGTGTACTTCAATATATCTAGGTTCTGTATACTACCATGATATTCCATTCATTAACAAGAATATATTTTAAATGTTCAGGTAATAGTTAGTGACATTTTTCTTGAAGGTTTGCAGAGATTTCGCCTTTCTTATTGTCTCAGGTAGGCTATTCCACAATCTAACGGCTTGCACTGAGAACGACTTGTCAGTAAATTTAGTGGCGTGAAGGAGCATTTTCAATTTGAGATTTTCCGACGATCTCAGGAGCCTGCAATGTGAATGGTCAAGAAATTTGAAACGTTGTTTAAGATAGGAAGGCGAATGCGGGAGGAACAGAGTACTGTATAAAGTAGAGGGAATTATGAACATTCCGGCGAAGGCGTATAGGTAACCATTTGAGCTTGACAAGAAACTCAGAGATGTGGTCATATTTACGTAAACCAAATATGAACCTTATGCATTGTCACGTAGCGGCTTTAGGAGCCTAGAAGGTTGTGGTGAAGCCACGAGGTTCTGATGATGATGAAATTAGACGCTTCACAACAACAATTTAAAGAATTTATTTACTGAAGTATAACACAAACAGATAGATGTACAGTCAGGGTGTGGGTTTGAGAGATTCGACCAGTCAGTGCCTCCAGACAAGAAGCACTTAACTGTAGGTTCGCAGCGATGAGAAAAGGAAGAGGTGTAGTCCTGGGTCGGCTTTAGAGGCCGATCCCCGTAGAGGCGTCGCAGGCGACTGGCGTGGTAGACGCCGGCCGAAAGAGGTGCAGTGCTGGGGCTCCGGCGTAGGCCGGGCGGCCCAGCCACCAGGCGTGGTAGACGCCGGGCGAAAGAGTGCAGTGCTGGGGTCGGCTTTAGAGGCCGACCCCCCGTAGAGGGCAGCGCAGCCGTCCGGCGTGGTAGACGCCGGGCGAAAGAGTGCAGTGCTGGGGTCGGCTTTAGAGGCCGACCCCCCGTAGAGGGCAGCGCAGCCGTCCGGCGTGGTAGACGCCGGGCGAAAGAGGTCGAGCTGTAGTGCGCTCGTCCTTTTATATGTCCCTGCGGTGGTAGGGACAGCGGCTCAGCGGTGGGAGGCGAGCGCCGATGACGCGTGACACCCCCCTCATTAGGCGAGAATTTTTCCTAGGGGAAATTCGCTGACCTCGGGGTCGCCACTGTCGGCAGCTCCTCGCTGGTACCCTGGGAACAAGAATAAAGCAGGATCAGAATTTTTTTTTAGAGACAAAAAAAAGTTTAAAGAGATAAGAGGGAAAAGACAAACTAACAGGCTAAGGTCATATCAGCTTAGTTCAATAGCAAAAATATAGTGAAGTTAAAAGTTTATAGGTTTGAAATAAAATTTCAAATAAAAAGTTCAATTGAGAACATAAACAAAAACAAAAACAAACATCTGCAAAAAATGTTAGTTATGGAATGAGTAAACAAAATCACTGTTTATTAATTGTTTTAACTAACTTTGGCTAATTCGCCAACCAAACGAGATCTTTTAGAAACGACATTAGATTTGACTTGTTTAGGGGCCAATTTTTATAAAATATTTGTGTTCGTCACTGAGAAAATAAAATTATCGAGCTGCCAGTACCTTCTCAAAGATAGAAGGTTGATAGTCTAAAGTCTTGGTGTATACATACATCTCGTGGTTCATCAACTATATTGGGATCAAAATCCGTAGCAATATAGATGCGACCACAGTGACGACTTAAATTTCAATATACATTGTAGTATTAGATTTAGTAGTTTAGAGAAATGAATGATTTTAGTATTTAAATTGATGATAGATTCTCTGGTCGCAAATTATCAAGTAGAAAAAGTTGTTTAGTAGTTTTTGGTAGTTTTTAGTAGCTTTTAGTAGCTTTTAGTAGTTTTTAGTAGATATAAGTAGGTAATTGTAGTTTAGATGTATCGTTTCACCGAGTATAGTTTAGGGTGTATACAGCGGTGTGTCGATTAGAGTATTTAGACAAGTTTATGTGGTCATTTTCAATTAAATTGAAACGACTGTTTAGGAGAACAAGGGAACAAAATAATTGTTTGTAGTTAGTTAATTATATATATATATATGGCTTTAAGGCTTGTTTAGAGAGTTACCGACCGCTCTGTTATAAATAAATAAATCCCTCATCAATGATAAGTTTTAGTACTAAGGCTTAAGTTTTAGGAGTCACTAACCGCTCCAAAGAGTATTAAAAGTACCAAGAATCATTAGTAGAAACTGGTATTTCCAAGTTAAGAGTATAAAGATTTCAAGGGTTAGAACCTTGAAGGTCTTTTAGAAGACATGATGACGCAACATCATAAGAGTTACAAGTAGTAATCTATCAAGGGGTAGGGCCTTGAGTCTTTCAGAAGACATGATGTCACAACATCATAAAGGTTACAAGTAGTAACTATCAAGGGTTAGGGCCTTGAGTGTCTTTCAGAAGACATGATGTCACAACATCATAAAGGTTACAAGTAGTAACTATCAAGGGGTTGGAGACGCTCAAGTTTGTTTATTTGTTCTTGGGTAAGATCTAGATAGCTAACATCACCATGGTCAAGGATAGGAAAGAGAAGGGATTGTTCTAGGGCAATTTTTGTCTTGGTGGGAAGAAAATTACGAAGTCTTCGCAGCGATCCCGCTGCAGCAAATAATTTTCGACTAACTTCACCAATCTGGGGAGCCCAAGACATGTACTTGTCCATATAGATGCCAAGGTTTTTAACTTTGTCACTATACGGAATATTGATCCCATCGCAAGAAATAGCAGGCATTTGTTGCCAATTTATTGTGGAGTTCATCCTTGG
Source organism: Diaphora mendica (assembly GCA_949125395.1). Taxonomy (NCBI): domain Eukaryota; kingdom Metazoa; phylum Arthropoda; class Insecta; order Lepidoptera; family Erebidae; genus Diaphora; species Diaphora mendica. Next base: position 17,882,119 of record OX421313.1, on the reverse strand, counting down.
ACTACCTATTATAATAACTTGCGTCTTTGTTGGATTTACCTTCAAGCCATACTCTCTACCCCAAGCACATATTTGCATCAAATCTTTATTGATATTGGCAATAGCATCACTTAGTTTAGCCGGAGTAGCTTTGGTGTAAATTTGGAGATCGTCTGCATAAAGGTGGTAGGAAGACAATATATTTATTCATATAATATTTCTATATATATATTTATTTCATTGAAACTTCTGTAAAATTAAACATGAAAAGTTTCCATGAACGTAGTACACAGTTTATATATCCGAACAGCCATCTAGCTGTATCTCATCGTCAGCTTTTGATACGATTCCTGTGGTATTATTGAAGTTAACACTTTTATGATTAATCATGGGGATACGATAAAATTGACGTACTCTTGAATCTATATAAATAAAAATGAATCACCGAAATGTATGTACGCGCATAACTTCTGATCGACTGCTCTAAATTGGATAATTCTTTTTTATGTGTTCGTTATTGTAAGGGCAAGGTTTGTATAGAGAAAATTAAAAGATAACCGAAAAGGTTTTTTTGTCCATGGCTGTACACTATCTGTGGGAAGCTGAGGCAGGCATAATTACTAAAACAAGTTTTTCATAAATGTAGAAAATATTTATGAAATAAAAATATGGCTGTACAAAGTTCGCCGGGTCAGCTAGTTTAAGATACTTTTCAACTCACCGTTTAAAGACATTTTCTAAGTGTTTCAAGAATCACTTTGCATCTAAAATTTTTGTTTTGTTATAAAACTAATAATTCTCATAATCAATGCAATGAATACTAGATTTATTCTACCGTTACTGCAACACTCAATAGTGTTTTTTTACTTAGACTTTTATTTTACACTAGCTGACCCGGCGAACTTCGTACCGCCATATTTACATATCTTCAGCTTCCCACAGGCAGTGTACAGTCGTGGACAAAAAAATACTTTTCCCGTTATCTTTTATTTTTTTCTTTCTAGTAAAAAAAGAATGAATGAAATCGGACTATGTGTTATTGAATTACAACTAAGTACATATTTTGACTTTCATCCTCTCTCTCCAGGAGACCGTGCTGAATTTCGGGATAAAAAGTATCCCATGTCCTACCTCATAGTATGAACTCAAATCATGCCAAGTTTCATTTGAATCCATTCAGTAGTTTCGGTGTGATGCGCGGCCAAGATACAGACAGACAGACAGACGGACAGACAGACAGACAGACAAAAATGAAAAAAATACAGTTTTGGCTTCAGTATCGATTATAGAGAGCCCTCCAAAAAAAATATTTTCAAAATATCTTTAATGTACAGAATTTGACCCGTTACATTTTTATTATAAGTACTAGCTGTTGCCCGCGGCTCCGCCCGCGTATATGTCGGTTATCGCGGCAAACAGTAACCTATGTGTTAATCTGATGTATCTTCTATACTTATAAAATAACATGTCCTGACTGACTAACTGACTGATTCATCATCGCCGAGCGGAAACTATTAAACTTGGGAATACAAAATTTGGTGAGTATGATCGTTTCATTAAGTAGATACCCATTAAGGAAGGAATTTTGGAATTTCTACCCCCAAGGGGGTGAAATAGGGGTTGAAAGTTCGTATGGAAGTCCGTCATTTTTTAAGTTAGAAACATGAAACTTTATTTTTGGGCTACTGATTAAAAATGAGTAAACACGTATTCAAGCGTTTCTGATAGATAGAGCGGATATTCTACTCCTTAAGGGTGAAATAGGGGTTGACGTTTTGTATGTAGGTTAGTCTGGAAGTCCGTCATTTTTGAAGTTAAAAACATGAAAGTTTATTTTAGGTCTATTTAAGAAATATGAAACTTTATTTTTGGATTACTTATAAAAATTAGTAGATATGTATTTCAACGTTTCCTAATATTCTACCCCTAAGGGGGTGAAATAGGGGTTGAACTTTGTTTGGCATATTTAAATTAGAAACATGAAACTTTTCTTTTGGTTTGGGCTACTGATTAAAAATGAATAGATACGTATTTAGGCCTTTCTCGATATTCTACGCTGAAGGGATGAAATAGGCGTTGACATTTCGTAAGCGGGTTAGTCTAGAAGTCCGTCAGTTTTGAAGTTAGAAACATGAAAATTTATTTTAGGGCTATTGATAAAAAAATAAGAGATACGTATTTAAGCGTTTCCCAATATTCTACCCGTAAGAGGGTAAAATAGGGGTTGAAAGTTTGTATGGAAGTCCGTCTTTTTTAAGTTAGAAACATGAAAAATTATCTTTGGGCTAATAGTTAAAAACGCGTAGATACTAAGTGTCTCTGGATATTATATCTACCTCTTTTTTTGTGCGGAAATTCCCTCGGATATCACCAACTGGTGGTTATGTCGGACTCGAACCGACTAAAAACCGCACACCGTCTCGGGTTCTAGAAACCAGGGAACCAGAGCGCCCTCAAAAGGAAATCCCATAAATGATATTTCTACCCCTAAGGGGTGAATTAGGTGTTGAAATGTCGTAAGTAGATTAGTTTGGAAGTCAGTCATTTTTAATTTAGTAGCCTGAAACTTTGTCCTTAGGCTTTTAAGTACAAATAAATTAATACCTATATCATCATTTATGGGAATTCTATTTCTAAAGGGCTAAAAATAAGGGTCGAACGTTAGTATGAAATCCTTTTTAATGGGCTATTGATTAAAAATAAATAAATAGGTACGTTTAAAAACATGAATAAATTATTCATACATACTTACACAGTTTTAATTAAATATATTGTAATAATCAACTTCCACGCGAGCAAAGCTGCGGGCAACAGCTAGTAAGCTATATTACTGTAAAGTTTCATCCAATTCCGTCCAGTGCTTTTTGCGTGATGAAGTAACAAACATACACCCTCACAAACATTAGCTTTTATAAATTAGTGTGATGTGATAAAATCGAATACGAAAAACAATGTTAAATTTATCACTACAGTTAAATGAAAAATTAGACATAACGAATGAAGCTTATTTTCAAAGCGTAAATAAAACTAAATTAATTAAGTATCTACAACTAATTCAACGAAAAAAATTGAAGGTATCTACAACTTAATAAAAGAAATTAAAACACCAACAAATAAGGCTAAGTAATTAAATATTTGCAACTAAAAACATCTGCTTACCTATGACTATACCAATAACCTAACAAAATCCTATAAAAAAGTAAATTATAGGTGCCTAGGTACCTATGCTATAACCTTACAAAATTCTAAAAATACCGAGAAAACCAATTAGTAACTACAAAATACTATTTGCTAATTATTTAGGTACAACAAAAATCGCCTGCTTATACCTATGCTATAACCTGACAAAATCCTAAAAAAAAACTTCGTTTAAAAAAACTACCATAACCTATCATACCTATACCTATATACCTATCATAAAGATGTTTTGTATCATTTTCTGGTAAATTATGATGAACTATTATGTTATATGTTTACTCCTCTTTCAAGTATTTTAAACTTAAAATAAATATCATAATTATAAATGACCATTTAACGTTTATGGCATTCTAGTTTATGGTTCAGTATCAATAAGAGCATCCTCCCAAAAAATCTAAATTTCTTTAATGTACAGAATTGATCTTATACACTTTTCTTATGCGTTTAAAAGTAATCATATTACGTACCTATTGTAAAGTTAGTTACTTGATTCCAAAAGATGTCGCTGTTTTAAGCAAAGAAATTTTTCAAGAAAATTTAAAACAACCCTTTCTATGGAAAGAGAGAACATAAAACAAATACCTACCTATCAAATACTAACTATATACCACATTAATCACAATGCTTGTGCATAAAACGTTCCCACGATTATTTTGAATATTTAAGTCATGCGGGCACAACCAAACACACAGATTCGACGTCTACAGAGAGATATAGATATTATTTTCCCTATGGATAGAGAGGTTGCGATAAATCAAATACTTAATGCTACACCGAATTATACGTAATACGTTCTACGATTATTCCACGATATATTAATCAAAGTGTTATTAATTACGCATGGCTGGCAATAGGTGTCGCTACATGTTGTTTTACGTAATGATAAATTCTTTATAATTTTTTTTCCAATAGATAGAGAGATTGTGATAAATTAAATACTTTATGCTACAATCTTCAGAGTATCTCCTTTCTAACAAAAAAAGAATTATTGCAATCGGACTACTCGTTAATGAATTACAATTAATTACACATTTTGACTTTCATCTCCCCTCCCAAGGAAACCGTCCGGAATTTCGGAATAAAAAGTATCCTATGTCCTACCTCGGAGTATGAACTCAAATCATGCCAAGTTTCATTTGAAACCATTCAGTAGTTTCGGCGTGATGCGCGGCCAAGATACAGACAGACAGACAGACAGACAGACAGACAGACAAAAATGAAAAAAAAAATAGTTTTCGTTTCAGTATCGATAACAGAGTGCCCTCCAAAAAAATTTTCAAAATATCTTCAATGTACAGAATTTGACCTGTTACATTTTTATTATAAGTATAGATATTTAAGTCATGCGGGCACAACCAAACACACAGATTCGACGTCTACAGAGAGATATAGATATTATTTTTCCTATGGATAGAGAGGTTGCGATAAATCAAATACTTAATGCTACACCGAATTATACGTAATACGTTCTACGATTATTCCACGATATATTAATCAAAGTGTTATTAATTACGCATGGCTGGCAATAGGTGTCGCTACATGTTGTTTTACGTAATGATAAATTCTTTATAATTTTTTTTCCAATAGATAGAGAGATTGTGATAAATTAAATACTTTATGCTACAATCTTCAGAGTATCTCCTTTCTAACAAAAAAAGAATTATTGCAATCGGACTACTCGTTAATGAATTACAATTAATTACACATTTTGACTTTCATCTCCCCTCCCAAGGAAACCGTCCGGAATTTCGGAATAAAAAGTATCCTATGTCCTACCTCGGAGTATGAACTCAAATCATGCCAAGTTTCATTTGAATCCATTCAGTAGTTTCGGCGTGATGCGCGGCCAAAATACAGACAGACAGACAGACAAAAATGAAAAAAAAAATAGTTTTCGTTTCAGTATCGATAACAGAGTGCCCTCCAAAAAAATTTTCAAAATATCTTCAATGTACAGAATTTGACCTGTTACATTTTTATTATAAGTATAGATAGATATAGCTGACCCGGCGAACTTCGTACCGCCATATTTACATATCTGTCCCAGCTTCCCACAGGCAGTGTACAGTCGCGGACAAAAAGAAACACTATGCCCGTTATCGTTTATTTTTTTCTTTCTAGCAAAAAAAGAATGAATGAAATCGGACTATGTGTTATTGAATTACAACTAAGTACAAATTTTGACTTTCATCCCCTCTCTCCAGGAAACCGTGCTGAAATTCGGGATAAAAAGTATCCTATGTATGAACCTACCTCGTAGTATGAACTCAAATCATGCCAAGTTTCATTTGAATCCGTTCAGTAGTTTCGGCGTGATGCGCGGCCAAGATACAGACAGACAGACAGACAGACAGACGGACAGACAGACAGACAGACAGACAAAAATGAAAAAAACACAGTTAAACACAGAGCCCTCCAAAAAAAATTTTCAAAATATCTTAAATGTACAGAATTTGACCTGTTACATTTTTATTATAAGTATAGATTTACGACTGCGGTAAAGGCAAAAGGAAGTGTAATATATTTGGCAGTCAATGTATATCTGTATGTTCCAACGTAACATCTAAAGTAATGAACCGATTTTAATGAATGAGGTATATTAATAGATTCATAAAATGCCCAGGGTGACATAGGATATATAAATTTTGTTAAAAGTTTTCACGAACTTGGGTCATAGTTTTTTAAACTTTTTCTTCTTTTTGTTATGTTTAATGCCTAAAGTATATTTTTATAACACAAATTTTTACAAGAAACCATGTTTCAAATGATATAGCAAAGTCATCGTCGGGATCCGCAGGTGATGACTTATGCTGCAATCATATTGTATCTCTTTAAATTGATAAAATTAATAAAAGATTCATAACATGCATGCATTGTGCAATTTCAATAACGTTTTTTACGCCTTGACTTTAACTACTTGTATTTAACATGATAAAGATACTTAAATTGATTTTGTCTCTTTATAAATGTACATTGTACATTCTTGACATTTAGTACTGTACATTTAGTATTGTACACTTTGATGTTTTCATTTTGTGATTCCAATTTAAACTAATTAATGTTCATGAGTTTTTTAAATACATATCTCACTCTCATAAACTTTGTAAAATATTTATAAACCAATGTAATAATATTATTTAAATGTACCTACAGTGTGTCTATAGCTCAAACATTTAAATAATACTAGCGGACCTGACAGACGTTGTCCTGTCTACACGTCTTTAATTTTAAAAATTTCAAAAATTAATTAAAAAAACATTGTCCAGCGGACAAAATTGTGAATCTAAACCATTCCCAGATCCCCTTGAACACACACAAAAAATTTCATCAAAATCGGTCCTGTCGTTTGAGAGAAGTTCAGTGACATACACACTCACAGAAGAATTATATATATAAACTAGCTGATCCGGCGAACTTCGTACCGCCATATTTATGACCCACGTAACATCGTTTACGTTTTTGTGAATCTAAACCATTCCCAGATCCCCTTGAACACACACAAAAAATTTCATCAAAATCGGTCCAGTCTTTTTTGTGAATCTAAACCATTCCCAGATCCCCTTGAACACACACAAAAAATTTCATCAAAATTGGTCCAGTCGTTTAGGAGGAGTTCAGTCACATACACACGCACACAAGATGATCCGGCGAACTTCGTACCGCCATATTTATGACCCACGTAACATCGTTTACGTTTTTGTGAATCTAAACCATTCCCAGATCCCCTTGAACACACACAAAAAATTTCATCAAAATCGGTCCAGTCGTTTTTGTGAATCTAAACCATTCCCAGATCCCCTTGAACACACACAAAAAATTTCATCAAAATTGGTCCAGTCGTTTAGGAGGAGTTCAGTCACATACACACGCACACAAGAAATATATATATTAAGATAATATTATTTAAATGTACCTACAGTGTGTCTATAGTTCAAACATTTAAATAATACTAGCGGACCTGACAGACGTTGTCCTGTCTACACGTCTTTAATTTTAAAAATTTCAAAAATTAATTAAAAAAACATTGTCCAGCGGACAAAATTGTGAATCTAAACCATTCCCAGATCCCCTTGAACACACACAAAAAATTTCATCAAAATCGGTCCTGTCGTTTGAGAGAAGTTCAGTGACATACACACTCACAGAAGAATTATATATATAAATATATTATTTACTTAGAAAATTTTGAATTGCACCGTATAGTCCTAGTAGTAGTAAAATATTGTGAATGGCATTAATATAATTAAATAATCTGGTTTCTATTTCAATTTAATTCTTTTTTGTCCTACATTTATATTCTTGGAATGGCTTCAGCAAAATTCACCGTCTTAATACATTCTTTTCGGTATTTACCACCTGGAATATCTAAAAGTGATTGCTTACTCTATGACAATGATAATAACAACAATGTTACTACTGCCGGTACTACCATTGATATCATCGATCAAATGATAAAAATGATGGATACTAACGCTTACGATACTATCACCGCGATGACGCAACTAGAGATGGACTGGAGATGGTTACTATCACTGATGGTGCCACTGATAGTACGAATGTTATCCCCACTGAAACTACAGTAAAAGACGAGACCGAAGAAGATATTTCTACAAGCCTAAACCCCATTTGTAACGACTGTAAAGATGGTTCAATTGTCCGACTTAAAATAGCGGTATAAGTTAGTGTTAATGTATCGACCGAATTTAACTAATAGATAGAGTGGTTCTTGAGGAAAATTTTCGTATATAATTTGTTTTATTGATGAGTATATTGGCTAAAATATAACGATATTTGTTGAATACGTCGGAAAAAATTAAGCCGCACATCTTCTAAGGGTACCATATTTTCCGTAAAGTGCCCGAAGCCGGGGTGGGTTGCTAGTTACATAATATAAGTAAATTAAAATAAATCATTTGGTCTTAACAATAGTTTTTTATTTTGAGTTATTGTTATATTTTCTTTTTTTAGGAAGAATGTGATAATTTAATTTTTAAGACAACATAAATCTTTGGCTATGACTAGTACACATGACTATTGTAAACGATATAGGTTCTTTTTTTTTTGTAATATTAATAGTTTCAGCGTAGGAGCTCCGCTAGGTGATATTCAACACTCCGGGTCCTCCTCAGAGCAGGGCGCCTGAGACCAGCCGCGGGGTATATTTTAGTGGAATCATCACATACCTGGCTCTTCAGTCCACGAGGAACCGGAGATTCGAAACGATTTTCCATCAACCAAAAAAATGTGTTATTCATGACGTACGATGTACGCCCGAGTAGAGACAATTTTTAACTGACTTCCAAAAAACAGGTGGTTCTAAATTCGACCATTTATATATTTTTTTATGTGTGTTCGCGAATAACTTCGTCGTTTATGAACCGATTTTGATGATTCTTTTTTTAATGGTAAAGAAATATCCCAACGGTGGTACCATGAAAAAGACACTAAGGTCTGATGATGGCATCCAAGAGAAATCGGTCGATTTGATTGTTCTTGAAGTCGGTTTTATATTTTGTTAAAATTTTACTTGTTATTATTTTAAGGAATTCAAACTTTTACAGTAAGCCGGGTCTCCTGCGACACTGTTTTATGTTTTTAAACACCAAACATCACATATTTATCAAAATATGGGCGTGGCCTAACTGTTTTGTTATTTTCAACTGGCAAACGCGTTATCCGAAGCGGACGTAAAACATCCCCGTGTTCGCCTGCAAGGGGGGGGAGGGCGATTTCATTTGCTAACATAGGGTTGTGAATTTACACCATAACATTCTTAATTTTAGTCGTTGTGGAGGTAAAGATTAATCGTCTTGATTTACATATCGGATATTATCGATTTGCTAACCAGTGATCAATTTCGTTATAATTAAGTAGCTGATAGTTATTCATACATTTTTTATTTTTTATTTTATGCGTCTCGTATCATGAAACTGAACTGAACTTATATTAATACTAATATTATTATTATTTATACTAAATTAAATTTAAATAATATTAAAAGGTTACCTAACATCAGCACTATGAGCCATTAAATTATTTCCAAAATTAAATAACTATTTTGTTAGTCATTTCGGATCTGTCGACATTTGTTTTTTATGTCATGTTCTATTATTATTATAGTTGTCTATGGACTCTATCTTTATGGAATGATTTTCCAATCCGTCAATCAAAAATAAAAAGCGGCCAAGTGCAAGTCGAACTCGCCTATGAAGGGTTCCGTAGCAGCAAGTAACATAATATATTTTATTTTTTTATTTTTATAAATGAGTTGATTGAATGAAAGACAAATTGCGGTTTACGATGTATGACGTATTAAAAAAACTACTTACTAGATCTCGTTCAAACCAATTTTCGGTGGAAGTTTGCATGGCAATTTACATCATGTTTTTTTTTAGTTTTATCATTATCTTATTTTAGAAGTTTTACATTTACAAGGACACATTTTACCACTTTGGAAGTGTCTGTCGCGCAAACTATTCAGTTTAGAAAAAAATGATATTAGAAACCTCAATATCATTTTTAAAGACCTATCCACAGATACCCCACATCCCACACCCCAGTCGCATGGGTTTGATGAAAAAAAAATTTTGAATTTCAGTTCTAAGTATGGGGAACCCCCAAAAATGTATTGTTTTTTTTTCAATTATTGTGTGAAAATTTTAATGCGGTTCACAGAATACATCTACTTACCAAGTTTCAAGTTTATAGTTCTTATAATTTCGAAAAAGTATGGCTGTGCCATACGGACAGACAGACAGACATGACGAATCCATAAGGGTTCCGTTTTTTGCCATTTGGCTACAGAACTCTAAAAAGGTCGCCATTAGGCCTCGGTAAGAACAGTACTCAATACTTTGAAGTATCCATACTTCCGTTTCGATACTTTTATGAGTACGATACTTTTTAATCGATGCTACTCATGAGTACAGTATCTGGGGGCACGGTCGTGCCCCCGCCAAGACGAGCCAAACGTAGCGCAAGGGCACTACCTACCTTTTCTCGAAGTGTTTCGTCGTTTTTTTTGAACCCCCATAACTTTGGTTCCCGATATACCAGACCTTCAAATTTTCAGGATATGATGTTACCAATAGACTAATGAAACGCATAAAGTTTCAATTGCATAGCTCTGATAGTTTAGATTTTATTGATACCTAAAAAACACCGATTTCGTCACTGACACACTGATGATCATCAAAACTGTTAGGGTACTTCCTGAAGTGCTAGAAAGCTGAAATTTGGTATGTAAACTAAGTTTAGTATACAAACAACAAAAAAAAAGGAAACTTACAAAAAGAAATGAAATCCCACCAAAAACATTTTCATGTTAAATGTTGCCAAGACGACTGCATATGGCTACCCTGTGAAAAAGATATCAGATCTCATGTAGAGCCAAGGTTCTGTATCTACACGCCCTAACTCTACCAACCCTAACTTCATAAACTCTACATCTCAGTAACAATGTATGGCTTGGCTGTTTCGTTACTTCAGGAACTAAATATTCGTATAACACATTACTTCAGAAACTAGATATTTGCAAACACAAAAGGCGTTCGTTTTCCGTTCGTTGCGGTATGGTAGCGAAACGGCGAAGCCATACATTTAGTGAAGGGGAAATCAAATACATATTTAATGATGTTAGTAAAACTCTTGACCAATGGCAATCCTATTCTACTTCCTACTAGTATTTTAAATGCAACAAGTATCAAGTAAACCAAAAAAAGTCGTTTTAATGTGCGTCTTAATAATAAGTACATACGCATGTAGCTAATGCATGGATGTGAGACAAAGACTATATAAATTCTCTATGGTGTGAGGTGTGCAGTGTTGTGTACAGAAAGTATATTGCATATAGAGGCTCAACCGAGTCCTATGTTTTAGAATAAGGTTTAATTATTGTGAGTAATAATTTAAAATAATTAATAATAAATAGGTTTGTTTGTCCTGAATATTTCTAAATAAAGTCCACGATAATATATATGTCTATATTTTATTTGAAACCCATTAACACAATTGAATCGGATACTTTTTTTCCATAGTGGGATTTATTATTTTAGGGTATAGTGGCGGTCTATACAATGCCGCAATATTTGGATGATTTAAATTAAATAAAATGTATGTTTTCTATTTCTAATATTATACTAACCATGTCATTCTATTCTAATTAAAAATCAGAATATGAGTTTATTGTAATTTCATGCCTGTGCTACAAATTGAAATTATTATTTTTATATACAACATATACGCGGGCTACAAAAGGTAGTCAAACATAACTCTATACCTATGGTCTTCTGTTGTTTTATTTAGGACTAGTTGTTGCCCGCGTGTATGTCGGTTATCACGGAAAATAGTAGCCCATGTGTAATTCTGATGTATAAGCTCTAATACTGTAAAGTTTCATCCAAATACGTTCAGTAGGTAGTTTTTGCGTAAAAGAATAACAAACATCCATCCATACTTACAAACTTTCGCGTGCAATGATCACCGTGTAGTCAATTAATGTCACATTAACAGCTTTAAACTGTATGAATATGTCTTGAATGTCTGTCTGTTTGTTTATACCGGCTAATCTCTGGAACGGCTAGACCTATTATTACGGGATTTTTGATTGATTCAATACTTTCTACTGACAATTAGTTCAACCTTCGAATTCAGTTTACCCTCAGGGCTGCGGAGGTCCAATGCTAATCGCTTCGTGGAAATACTGATATTCAGGTAAAACCGATTGAACTAGTAGCCGACCCCATATAATCTTGGGAATAATAAAGGCTAGGAAGAAGAAGATTATGATGCTGACCAAGGCAGTAAAAAATATACACCCTCGATTTTCTGCGCAGTCGGATAAACACCAGAATAGGAACACAGCGGTTTGCTTAGAAAACAGGGCCACTGTTAGTGTGTGACGGTACATGGCGAAATAAATTTATCAATGATATCAAAAATGTGCGGGTGGATGAAGATCCTTCTACTTCACGGATTCGACGATGGAGGGCTTGCGCCGCTGAGCCAGTCAGCCTGTGCCCACGGCCAGTGCTTCCTGGTCGAAACGTCAGGCAAATCAGTAAAATAATTATTAAGGCAGTACAAGTAATGAAAATAAACGTTCAATTCTTGAAGAACAATGGTTGAAGATAAATAAAAGGTGTTAGACGATAAGTAAGTTCCAACATAGGCACCTTGTTGGACGATACTACTTTTCGCTTTGCCACTTGCCTCCGTTTAGAAGCACCTCGTTTTCTCCGCATTATGGTCACTGTGGAGAAGCTGTTGACAGTCTCGGATATATTCTCGCCTTTCTTGTAGTAGAAGCACTGGCCGAATATCTCGACATGCCAATATTAACGACATTATCCATCGTGCTCTTGTTACTGCCGGCGTTCCAACTGTACAAAAACCAAATGGTCTGGTACGAGACGATGGCAAGAGACCAGATGGTATGTCGTTACTGCCATGTAAGATGGGTAAGCCTTTAGTGTGGGACGCAACTTGCGTCGACAACCTCGCGCCCTCTCATCTTTCCAGTACAGCTGGTTACGCCGGCGCTGCTGCTGCCTCTGCTCAAAGCTTCAAACGGCGTAAGTACCAAAATATAATAAGTAATTACATTTTTGAACCGTTTGGGGTCGAGACGCTAGGTTCATGGGGTCCCGAGTGCCCGCACTGTGTTTAAACAGGTAGCTGATCGACGCTTCTCGCGACCAGAAGTCCATCCTTTTTCTAGCACAGAGAAAGAGCATTGCCATTCCACGTGGCAATGCAGCCAGTCTTGTCTTTAGGGAACGCTACCAGTAGGCGATGATGTGGAGGAGTTTTATGACGCTTGTATGTAAATATTATATATGTTTTTTTTTAATCATTGTTATGTTATAGGTGTTCTATATTATAAGAACATAATTGTAAAAATGCTATTAATATTAATTAAATAAAACTAGATTAGCTATTTTAGTAGTTTTCCAGCATCGCAACAATTACTTGCGATTTATCTCACTTTGTTGAAATTTTGAGTTCCTGTTAGGATAAAATTTTGACACTTTTTTTCACTAAATACTTTGATTAATAAATAAAATCCAATAAATAATCTTTTATTTCATTTACTTTTACAACCTATTTCTTAAATAGTAGTAGTGGTAGTATGAGATTATTTTGTTCCTCTATCTTCTCTTCCTCTATCTTAGATCTATCTATCTATTATTTTGTTCCTTTTACCACCTTAGTCTCTTATTTAATCGATTGTATATATGTACTACCCATTGATGATCAATAATAGTCCTTTACGACACATCTGACTTTATCATAACCAATTTTTCGTGGCTGAAAAGAACTTCAGCGAATTTTTTGTGGGCTGTAAAGGACACTCATTTTCGTTATTAATTAAGTTTGATTTATTTAGTTAAATTATAAGGATAAACTACGAAGGTTAAGTCAAAAGTTTTAATTATTGACATAAATGTTGACTTAGATAATCAATCACCATATTTTTATGTTTTTATTTTCTTTGTTTTGTAATAATTTAATTTTCTGTTTTTCTTTCAAATTTTATTTTTTTATTTTATGTAGTAATCAAGTATATCCTGATATGAAATTGACAATTATTTATGTATGAATTTTTACATTATGAGAATTAATTACATATTAAATTTTGAATTGCCATTGTTGACTACTGCAATATATAACTCCAAAGCATACAAACGTTTTGGTTGACACTGTAAGTTTGTACTGCTATTTTGTAACCCCTGAACTTGTCAGGTAGATTACTCACCGATTACGACTCGCGGTAGATATTATAAGACCTCAGGGCGCCGTTAGAATTTTTAAGAAATTCTAAGTGAGGGTGCCTGTACTAGGGCTCCACGGGAGGCTTCAGTGAAACAACTTGAGACACATACAACTTTTATTTACGTCAAACAAATTACATTTAAAAGTTACTTATTGTAAGTAAATTATTTATAAATATATACAAGGTGGGTAAGAAAAATAAATTATAAAGTTTCTTAGAGATTATCAGGCCTGTTGCTTGGACAGCATTAGGTAGCAACCCTCAGGATCACCTTGCTGACTCGAGGTAGTCAGCCGAAGTCTCTCACCAGCTCAAGGTAGCTTGTTGACCTATTATAGTAGAATATTTTTTTTAGTAAAATAGGAATGCCACCTGTCGCTGACAATTATATACCTGGACCTGACAAATTTTTTTGAGTGATAGGTGTTTATTAAGAATTGTAAGGAAAATGGTTTTATGAAACGCCACAAAAAAGTGACTATTACCACTGTATTCAAGTCTACAATTACTTATTTGTCAGGTTTTATGAATCGGAAATTACCGTGACAATCCGACAAATTACGTCATTTTTGACAAATTGTCAGGTTTTACGAAATAGGGCCCAGTTTTTTTTAAATGACCTTTATAATGCTAAATTATTCTTTATTGTCATATTTAATATTTATAACTAGAAAAAATGGAATCCAAAACAAGGTAATATTAAATACCAAAATAAGTGTTATCTAGAGAAAAAATCGTAATACCATTTAATTTTTGTACAATAATTATGTCACTGTTAGGTACTACTTTTTTACATTTAAAAGCTAATATAAATCGCAACCAAAATCAGCTTATGTTATCCAAATGATCGTTGGCTAAGTAATTTATTTTGTATTTGACAGTATTTTATTATCTGTCGATTTTATTACATTATTTAAATCGCACAATCCACTCAAAAGATTAATTGTTATCAATTTAAAAAGAGACGATACGTTTGCAACATCAATCACTTGCGGATCCCGACGATGATTTTCCTATATAATTTGAAAGTTACAGTTTTTTGTAAAAATTTGTGTTATAAAAAGATACTGTAGGAATAAAATATGACAACACCAAGAACATGGTTAAAAATTATAACCCAACTTCGTGAAAACTTTTAACAAAATTTAAATATCCTATGTTACCCTGGTTATTATTTTGAATCTATTGACATCTTATTCATTCAAATCGGTTCATTAGTGGTGGAACATACAGACATACACTGACTGCCAAATAATAGGTCTTTACCTATGAAATTGCCGTTTTGTATGCAATAAGTGAAAGTACTTATTTTTTTTAACTTTTTTATTTCTGTTATTCGAAGTAATCACCCATGCAATTGACGCACCTTTGCCAACGCATTGGCAGTTTATTGATGCCCTTCTTGTAAAAATCAGCTGGACGATAGGCAACAAACTCTTCAAAGGCATTTAGTACTGCCTCTCGGGAATTGAAATTTTTACCCACTAAAAATTTTGTGTGCTATCCACAGTTATCCCCAAGTCGCGTATATTGTTGACTCGCTCGAGCTCGTACGTGGTAACTATTGGCGAACGAGAACGCGTGAAGGTAATAGTTTTACATTTGGAGGTGTTGAGGGACAGTTTATTTTGCACACTCCAAGATACAACTGCATCAATATCTTTTTGTAGCACCTTACAATCTCCAGTGTTAGTAATAGGAAGGAACAACTTGAGATCGTCAGCAAACATAAGACACTCAGCCCCTGAAAGTACACTGGGCAGGTCATCGATCATAATCAGAAACAGTGTGGGACCGAGGGTACTGCCTTGATTTATTCCTGATCTAGTATAATATTCTTGAGATCGATGATTTCCCAACTTAACATACTGTTTGCGGTCCCTAAGGTAATCTGCCATGAAACTTAAGTACCAAAGCCCACAGATGAAAGCTTCCTTAAAAGCACATCATTGTCCACAAGATCGAATGCCTTTTTGTAATCAAAGTATGCTGCGTCCACTTGACAGCCCGCAGTTACCCTTGTGTTCAAGTAGTCCACAAATTTAACGTGATTGGTTAGTGTAGAGCGCGCAGGCCGGAATCCATGTTGACAATCACTTAAGTACATACTAATTTGATTAAATATGTAGCCATTGATAATAGATTCAAAGACCTTTCCGAGGACTGATAATACTGCAATAGGCCTGTGATTACTTATATCCGTTGAAGAACCACCCTTGGGTACTGGCGTTACTCGCGAAGTCTTCCATTTTCTGGGATAAAGGCCCTGCTGTAGTGAAAGGTTATATATGAATAAGAGAGGGTTTTCTAGCACGGGTAAACAGTCCTTAACTAAATACGCCGGTATGTTATCAGAGCCATATGCGGCAGACGCTTTGAGTCGGCGAACTGCTCGCTGTAAGTCCGAAGGGCTTATGTTTTGAACACTGATCCTCGATGGAATATTGTATGATCTGCCTCACACTTACAGTGTGAGGTAGATCATACAATATTCCATCGAGGTGTGGTCTATGGTACCAAATCCTCCGCGGAACCCAGCCTGCTCCTTTGGTTGGAAGTCGTGCAGCCTTCACGTCGGCCTATTTTTGATAACCCTGGAAAACAACTTATAGAAGTGACTCAGGCGGTGCGGTGATACGATCCATCGCCCATGGATCCTCAATATAGGCCAAGCGCCTATCAGCCTCCTACCGCTACCGCGCAAAGGTCTATGACTAGTCTCGCCGGGGTAAGACTGTAAGAGCGAGGAAGACTAGAACGAGCTCAAAATGCAGAGAAACGCGCACCGACATGCCTTGGCACAATTGCGATGGCCAGGCCGAAGACTGCTCCACATGCTGGTAGAATGTCCGGCCTGGGGGGAGCCGAGGCGTGATCTCGTGGTGGCTCTCGAGGTGGGGGTTCTCTCGCTTGGTAACGTGATTGCGGCCATGTTGCGGAGCGAGAGCGCGTGGAACTCCACCGTCTCTTTCTGCGAGCAAGTTATGCTTACCAAGGAGACAGCGGAGTGGAACAGGGAGAGGTTTAGAACCCCCGGTCCACCAGGCCCTGGAACGGGCAGTAGTTAGTTAGTTCAACCTTCGAATTCAGTTTACCCTCAGGGTTGCGGAGGTCCAATGCTAATCGCTTCGTGGAAATACTGATATTCAGGTAAAACCGATTGAACTAGTAGCCGACCCCATATAATCTTGGGAATAATAAAGGCTAGGAAGAAGAAGATTATGATGCTGACCAAGGCAGTAAAAAATATACACCCTCGATTTTCTGCGCAGTCGGATAAACACCAGAATAGGAACACAGCGGTTTGCTTAGAAAACAGGGCCACTGTTAGTGTGTGACGGTACATGGCGAAATAAATTTATCAATGATATCAAAAATGTGCGGGTGGATGAAGATCCTTCTACTTCACGGATTCGACGATGGAGGGCTTGCGCCGCTGAGCCAGTCAGCCTGTGCCCACGGCCAGTGCTTCCTGGTCGAAACGTCAGGCAAATCAGTAAAATAATTATTAAGGCAGTACAAGTAATGAAAATAAACGTTCAATTCTTGAAGAACAATGGTTGAAGATAAATAAAAGGTGTTAGACGATAAGTAAGTTCCAACATAGGCACCTTGTTGGACGATACTACTTTTCGCTTTGCCACTTGCCTCCGTTTAGAAGCACCTCGTTTTCTCCGCATTATGGTCACTGTGGAGAAGCTGTTGACAGTCTCGGATATATTCTCGCCTTTCTTGTAGTAGAAGCACTGGCCGAATATCTCGAGCTGCCAATATTAACGACATTATCCATCGTGCTCTTGTTACTGCCGGCGTTCCAACTGTACAAAAACCAAATGGTCTGGTACGAGACGATGGCAAGAGACCAGATGGTATGTCGTTACTGCCATGTAAGATGGGTAAGCCTTTAGTGTGGGACGCAACTTGCGTCGACAACCTCGCGCCCTCTCATCTTTCCAGTACAGCTGGTTACGCCGGCGCTGCTGCTGCCTCTGCTCAAAGCTTCAAACGGCGTAAGTACCAAAATATAATAAGTAATTACATTTTTGAACCGTTTGGGGTCGAGACGCTAGGTTCATGGGGTCCCGAGTGCCCGCACTGTGTTTAAACAGGTAGCTGATCGACGCTTCTCGCGACCAGAAGTCCATCCTTTTTCTAGCACAGAGAAAGAGCATTGCCATTCCACGTGGCAATGCAGCCAGTCTTGTCTTTAGGGAACGCTACCAGTAGGCGATGATGTGGAGGAGTTTTATGACGCTTGTATGTAAATATTATATATGTTTTTTTTTAATCATTGTTATGTTATAGGTGTTCTATATTATAAGAACATAATTGTAAAAATGCTATTAATATTAATTAAATAAAACTAGATTAGCTATTTTAGTAGTTTTCCAGCATCGCAACAATTACTTGCGATTTATCTCACTTTGTTGAAATTTTGAGTTCCTGTTAGGATAAAATTTTGACACTTTTTTTCACTAAATACTTTGATTAATAAATAAAATCCAATAAATAATCTTTTATTTCATTTACTTTTACAACCTATTTCTTAAATAGTAGTAGTGGTAGTATGAGATTATTTTGTTCCTCTATCTTCTCTTCCTCTATCTTAGATCTATCTATCTATTATTTTGTTCCTTTTACCACCTTAGTCTCTTATTTAATCGATTGTATATATGTACTACCCATTGATGATCAATAATAGTCCTTTACGACACATCTGACTTTATCATAACCAATTTTTCGTGGCTGAAAAGAACTTCAGCGAATTTTTTGTGGGCTGTAAAGGACACTCATTTTCGTTATTAATTAAGTTTGATTTATTTAGTTAAATTATAAGGATAAACTACGAAGGTTAAGTCAAAAGTTTTAATTATTGACATAAATGTTGACTTAGATAATCAATCACCATATTTTTATGTTTTTATTTTCTTTGTTTTGTAATAATTTAATTTTCTGTTTTTCTTTCAAATTTTATTTTTTTATTTTATGTAGTAATCAAGTATATCCTGATATGAAATTGACAATTATTTATGTATGAATTTTTACATTATGAGAATTAATTACATATTAAATTTTGAATTGCCATTGTTGACTACTGCAATATATAACTCCAAAGCATACAAACGTTTTGGTTGACACTGTAAGTTTGTACTGCTATTTTGTAACCCCTGAACTTGTCAGGTAGATTACTCACCGATTACGACTCGCGGTAGATATTATAAGACCTCAGGGCGCCGTTAGAATTTTTAAGAAATTCTAAGTGAGGGTGCCTGTACTAGGGCTCCACGGGAGGCTTCAGTGAAACAACTTGAGACACATACAACTTTTATTTACGTCAAACAAATTACATTTAAAAGTTACTTATTGTAAGTAAATTATTTATAAATATATACAAGGTAGGTAAGAAAAATAAATTATAAAGTTTCTTAGAGATTATCAGGCCTGTTGCTTGGACAGCATTAGGTAGCAACCCTCAGGATCACCTTGCTGACTCGAGGTAGTCAGCCGAAGTCTCTCACCAGCTCAAGGTAGCTTGTTGACCTATTATAGTAGAATATTTTTTTTAGTAAAATAGGAATGCCACCTGTCGCTGACAATTATATACCTGGACCTGACAAATTTTTTTGAGTGATAGGTGTTTATTAAGAATTGTAAGGAAAATGGTTTTATGAAACGCCACAAAAAAGTGACTATTACCACTGTATTCAAGTCTACAATTACTTATTTGTCAGGTTTTATGAATCGGAAATTACCGTGACAATCCGACAAATTACGTCATTTTTGACAAATTGTCAGGTTTTACGAAATAGGGCCCAGTTTTTTTTAAATGACCTTTATAATGCTAAATTATTCTTTATTGTCATATTTAATATTTATAACTAGAAAAAATGGAATCCAAAACAAGGTAATATTAAATACCAAAATAAGTGTTATCTAGAGAAAAAATCGTAATACCATTTAATTTTTGTACAATAATTATGTCACTGTTAGGTACTACTTTTTTACATTTAAAAGCTAATATAAATCGCAACCAAAATCAGCTTATGTTATCCAAATGATCGTTGTCTAAGTAATTTATTTTGTATTTGACAGTATTTTATTATCTGTCGATTTTATTACATTATTTAAATCGCACAATCCACTCAAAAGATTAATTGTTATCAATTTAAAAAGAGACGATACGTTTGCAACATCAATCACTTGCGGATCCCGACGATGATTTTCCTATATAATTTGAAAGTTACAGTTTCTTGTAAAAATTTGTGTTATAAAAAGATACTGTAGGAATAAAATATGACAACACCAAGAACATGGTTAAAAATTATAACCCAACTTCGTGAAAACTTTTAACAAAATTTAAATATCCTATGTTACCCTGGTTATTATTTTGAATCTATTGACATCTTATTCATTCAAATCGGTTCATTAGTGGTGGAACATACAGACATAGTCAGTCAACAATATATTGTTGACTCGCTCGAGCTCGTACGTGGTAACTATTGGCGAACGAGAACGCGTGAAGGTAATAGTTTTACATTTGGAGGTGTTGAGGGACAGTTTATTTTGCACACTCCAAGATACAACTGCATCAATATCTTTTTGTAGCACCTTACAATCTCCAGTGTTAGCAATAGGAAGGAACAACTTGAGATCGTCAGCAAACATAAGACACTCAGCCCCTGAAAGTACACTGGGCAGGTCATCGATCATAATCAGAAACAGTGTACAGGGACCGAGGGTACTGCCTTGATTTATTCCTGATCTAGTATAATATTCTTGAGATCGATGATTTCCCAACTTAACATACTGTTTGCGGTCCCTAAGGTAATCTGCCATGAAACTTAAGTACCAAAGCCCACAGATGAAAGCTTCCTTAAAAGCACATCATTGTCCACAAGATCGAATGCCTTTTTGTAATCAAAGTATGCTGCGTCCACTTGACAGCCCGCAGTTACCCTTGTGTTCAAGTAGTCCACAAATTTAACGTGATTGGTTAGTGTAGAGCGCGCAGGCCGGAATCCATGTTGACAATCACTTAAGTACATACTAATTTGATTAAATATGTAGCCATTGATAATATATTCAAAGACCTTTCCGAGGACTGATAATACTGCAATAGGCCTGTGATTACTTATATCCGTTGAAGAACCACCCTTGGGTACTGGCGTTACTCGCGAAGTCTTCCATTTTCTGGGATAAAGGCCCTGCTGTAGTGAAAGGTTATATATGAATAAGAGAGGGTTTTCTAGCACGGGTAAACAGTCCTTAACTAAATACGCCGGTATGTTATCAGAGCCATATGCGGCAGACGCTTTGAGTCGGCGAACTGCTCGCTGTAAGTCCGAAGGGCTTATGTTTTGAACACTGATCCTCGATGGAATATTGTATGATCTGCCTCACACTTACAGTGTGAGGTAGATCATACAATATTCCATCGAGGTGTGGTCTATGGTACCAAATCCTCCGCGGAACCCAGCCTGCTCCTTTGGTTGGAAGTCGTGCAGCCTTCACGTCGGCCTATTTTTGAAAACCCTGGAAAACAACTTATAGAAGTGACTCAGGCGGTGCGGTGATACGATCCATCGCCCATGGATCCTCAATATAGGCCAAGCGCCTATCAGCCTCCTACCGCTACCGCGCAAAGGTCTATGACTAGTCTCGCCGGGGTAAGACTGTAAGAGCGAGGAAGACTAGAACGAGCTCAAAATGCAGAGAAACGCGCACCGACATGCCTTGGCACAATTGCGATGGCCAGGCCGAAGACTGCTCCACATGCTGGTAGAATGTCCGGCCTGGGGGGAGCCGAGGCGTGATCTCGTGGTGGCTATCGAGGTGGGGGTTCTCTCGCTTGGTAACGTGATTGCGGCCATGTTGCGGAGCGAGAGCGCGTGGAACTCCACCGTCTCTTTCTGCGAGCAAGTTATGCTTACCAAGGAGACAGCGGAGTGGAACAGGGAGAGGTTTAGAACCCCCGGTCCACCAGGCCCTGGAACGGGCCAGGTATCGCAGACGCCTCAGGCACTGGAGATCATAAAATAATCTCCGTCCTCCATAAGCGCTAGCCTGAGGGTGGTAGATGAGGCCATCTGTCACCTTAGCAGAAGCAGGCTCGAGTGGGGAGTGGGCGCGCTCCTCAGCCGTCGCGCCCCACATTTTGGGGACACCAACAGAAACAGCGGGGTTTTCACAAGGGAGGGGGCCATCTGCAAACTGTAGGTAAAAAAAGTCATTTTTTTTCTTTTTAGGGTCCCGTTTTACCCTTGGATACGGAGCCCTAAAAAAAACAAAAAAAGATAAATATGAAGATTGCAGAAAAAAGTTATCTACAAATAAATGTAAAAAATACCGAATACAATTAATCAATATCTTTGATATCTTATCTAAGGACTAAGTGATCGAACTACATTTAAAGCAATATTTATAGAGATTCGGGTCTATTAGTATTACGAAAAACAGCTACGAACCACGATGACGTGCAAACTTTTAGTTTTGTTAACAATAGTGTCACATGCATTCTCTTGTGAAAGATTTACTTTTGAAAAAGGTTTCGACGAGCATTTTTCAGCAAATCAAACACGTTGTCAATATTTTCCTGGGACATGGACGATTGGAACTTTTAAAAGTTTAAACATGGAAGGTTTCCACGAACGCAGTACACAGTTTATACATACGACTCACCGATTAAGTTGTGCCTCTTTGCCGGCTTTTGATATGATTCCTGGTGGTATTATTGAAATGAACACATTTATGGCACATATTGCATAAGTCTCAAAATGTAGTTTCATGTCCCTCTGATCCTACACCTACTAGTCCGATTTCTGGTAGGTAGGTAGCACACAAATTCCTTTTTGGCAAAAGTTAAGTAGCTTAAAAAAATCTATTCTACTTTTTAATAGAATCCCTCGAGGTGCAAGGCCTACTCTTGCTGATAATAATTTAACCAAGTTTGTAGGTCTTGTTGTAATATCGGCCTAGGAACAGTTACTTACCTTCCCTTATAGCATTTCTTTTTTCCTGACCCACCTACTAGTGACAATGAACACCTTAATGTTACTGCTAAGGATGTTTTTTCAGTCATTTGCTCCTTTGGGAGTGGATCTGCTGGCGGTCTCGACGGCTTGACAACACAACAACTAAAATATCTAGTTTGTTCAAGCGCTGGGGGGCTTGCGATGCTCTCTTAAAGGAGTTGATGGCTTTGGTGAACCTCATGCTCTCCGGCAATATGGACAAAGGCATCATCGACATTTTATATGGCGCCAACTTATGTGCTCTGTATACAAATGATGTCGACATTAGTCCCATTGCCGTGGGATGTACTATAAGACGCATATTTGCCAAAACTTGCTGCAAATATCACAGTACCGAACATGCATCAAGTTTCAACCAGTGCAACTTGGTTTTGGCTCGAAAGGTGGTTGTGAGGCTACAATACACGCTTTGTCCACGTATCTTGTTGGCGGGAAAGGGGGGGTTTGTTGAATCTTGAAGGTCTGTAAATAGGCATGTTGACAAGCCAAAATCGAAACTCCTAAAATTTATAATTGGCAATGTTATAGAAATCCAACAAAGTTAATGTACAAGGACCATCTTTTAGACTCTGACGTTGGATATCAATAGGGTGATCTACTGGCACCAGTTACCTTCAGTTTAGCAATATATCCCATTATAGAGCAGATAAAATCTAAATTTAATGTTTGGTACCTTGACGACGGAACTTTAGGAGGGGAAGTAGATACAGTTTTAGAAGATTTATCTTTTTTTAAAAAAAACGTGAGCCGTCACGGGACGCCTGGCAGATTAGAAACATCGAAATTGTTTTGTATGAAATAAAAGGACGTTTATTACATTAATATTGATTGTTATTAAATAAAAAATACAAATAAAAATACAATTAACAAAACAAATAAAAATAAATTAAAATTTGAAATAGCGGCGCTCCGCCGCTTCGCGGTGAAGCGTGCTTCGAATAGTGGAATAAGTACAAGTGATTTTAATTCTAGAATGCATTATAATAAGTTCCATCAAGTGCCGACAACCGAGAGTATAAATTACAGGCTATTCAAAAGTTTAATTATTTGGCACCTAACATTAAAGTTTTAGAGAAAATGTCTCTTCTTGGTTCTCCGGTCTTGGAAGAGGGTTTTCAGACATTCATAGAAGACAAAATTAAAAATATCGTTTTCTTAAAATTAATATTCATTCGTCTTTTACTATTATTCGTTATTGTCTTTTTGTACCTAATTTTACACATGCGCTTCGGTCATTACCCTGTGGAAATATTCATCACTTTTGTAAAAAGTTGATAAAATTATACAGAACACGCTTAAAAAAGTTTTGAATGTGGCTTTAAACGATTGAGTTCGTTTGGATGGTTTTGGAGTACGCTAAATTGTAGATGTCAGCCTTCCAGCATTTCTGTCTTCGGTTCATGGCACAGAAGAGTTAACCAGGATTCTTACAAACACACTGGTTGATTCTGAAGTATCATGCAAGGCCATAGCCATATATATGCTTGGCAGATAGCTTGTCCCATTACTGCATTACCTGCTAATCCACTCGCACTTGGCGGCTTTTGTAGGAAAATGAAATATTCATGAGTGATGAGTATGTAATTAGGTAAATTTTCTAATAGTTCTAAGCAGCTCTTCACAGTTTTGAGTATATCTTGGAACAGACAACTTGCCTCGCAGCAAAATTATTCTAATTAGCTTTCTGTTCCTGAAAATTTATAAAATAATGTCAATGCTATAAATTGAATAAATTTTTGAGATCTTGATTTTTTATCACTTCTTTGTTTCAGATTCATATTTTCGCGGAAGTTACTGAACGATCCACTGTCTTAATTGATTCTTTTCGGTACTTACCACCCGGTATATCCGAAAAAGATTGCTTGCTATATGAAACAGACGATATCACAACTATCGGTACCACCGATGGTAATGTTGATTACACCACCAATCCTACAACCGGTAGTACCGATGTTATCCCCACTGAAACTACAATAGAAGACAAGAGCGAAGAAGACATTTCAATAAGCCCAAAGCCCATTTGTGACGACCGTAAAGATGGTTTAATTGACCGACTTAAGATAGCGGTATCAGTTGCTGTTAATGTCTCCGCCGAAGTAGTAGCACCTCTAGCGCGAATTAAGAATTAGACAATAAACAATCATTTTTAAACTGAATACTTAATGTCAAAACATACTAGCAACACGGACTACTGAACGGAGTGGAGTAGCCGTAGTATTTTTTTCCAATACAAAACAGTCTGTCATTTTTGCGGGGGAATCTTCACACATATACATTTTGGACTCGCATAAAATAACAATCGCCTATCACTACGAACTCATACATAACAATCAAAACAAAACATTCAAAATATCACGCACACATAAAATAAATACTATTTTTGTTTTCATTACAATGTAACCGGGCCGTAAAATGGTAAAATGCCGTAACCGTGTCCGCTCTAAGATGTCAAAACCATTGTTTACTTACCATCAAATAAATGAACTAAGATTTGCTTACATGTCTTCATATTTAATTCCGGATTACCTTATGTAATGTAAAACAAATCCCTAAAGTAAAAATTTCGTATTATTCGTCCGTCTGTCAATTCATGAACCTAATGTATATCAAAATGACTACTCTGCTTGATGGAAAGCATAAGCAGAATCCATGACTGGTGGTCATCATACGCATTGCGAATGCAGGCAATGCAACAACGCAGCGTGGTGACCCACACCATGCCAGCCTAGTGATACTTCTGCAGCATTGGACCTCCAGGCGACACTTACGCACAAAACATGACAGCACGAGTTTTAGGTTGACCGTCTATGCAAGAATAGTTACGCCCCGGTCGAGTAGGCCCGTTCATGCTGAAATCAGGTAAAATCTGGTTCCACTAGGTACTTTTAAAAAAGCGACAAAATAATATCTTGTGAAAAATCTAAAATGAAATTGTCAAACCTTATATATTATAGTTATCTATTCATATCTTCCTCTTATATATATATGGGACGACATCGACATGACTTAACAGGTTATTAGATTTATCCTATTGAATGATAATGATGTGACTAGTTTGTTAATGGTGCATGTCCATGGTGAAAGCAACGATCTTTTTTAACCGACTTCCAAAAAGGAGGAGGTTCTATGTTCCACTGTATGTTTCTTTTTTTTTTACGTATGTTCACCGATTACTCCGTCAATTGTGGACCGATCTTGAATTTTTTTTGGTATTCGAAAGGGTATGCTCGAGGTGGTCCCATTGCCATCATATCAGGATCTGATGATAGGATCCTAGGGAAATCGAGAGAAACCCTCAATTTTTATAGGCACATACTATGTTTTTCGTATATTTTTTGAAGTCACACCGGTTATTGCGTCTGGTAGTCATCATTTTATGATGATGAGCTGATGATGTAAGGTACAACTCCTTAACGGTTAGGAGTTGGAGGATAAAACTTATCTTCGATTAAAACAATTTACGCATTGAACTATTATGAATCACAATCAGGAGCAAACAATTCATTTTGTTTACAGAGGTATCATGAACGTTGACGAAAAAATTTAAGCAGACTCAGGGGTTTGTTCATCAATAAAGTCAAAAACGGTGTTTTCGGCAATGTATGAATTTACGAAAAAAAAAAAGTATTCTCTCAGTCCATCTAGCTGTCATAATACAGGCTTTGCTTATTTTGAAGATAGATGGGGTTGTGTGTGAAATGTGTGAAATATTATGTTTGATTCATTGAAAATTCTGTGAGTTTAAACATGGAAAGTTTCCATGAACGTAGTAAGAGTTTATATATCTGAACAGCTATCTAGCTGTATCTCATCGTCAGCTTTTGATATGATTCCTGTGGTATTATTGAAGTTTTTATGGCTAATCATGGGGATAACGATATAATTGACGCACTCTTTAATCTAAATAAATAAAAATGAATCGCCGAAATGTATGTACACGCGTAGCTTCTGATCGACTGCTCCAAATTGGATAATTCTTTTTTCATGTGTTCATTATTGCAAGGACAAGGTTTGTATAGAGAAAATTAAAAGCTAACCGAAAAAGATTGTTTTGTCCATGACTGTATACTACCTGTGGGAATCTGAGGCGGGCATAATTACTAAAACAACAAATTTATATAATTTATCTATGTATTTTTAAAGGTTAATTGTTACCATATATTTATTATTCATAACTTCCCTTCATAAGACAAGTGCACCTGCCACGTCCTTTACTAAACCATCCAAAGGTTGACTGGTAGAAAATGCCATCTGGCATTAAGTCCGCCTCATGCAAATGTAATGCAGGAAGTATTAATGAATAAATAAAATAAAATAAAAATATGGCGGTACAAAGTTCGCCGAGTCAGCTAGTTTAAGATACTTGTCAACTCACCGTTTAAAGGAATTTCTAAGTGTTTCAAGAATCACTTTGTATCTTAAAGCTTTTGTTTTGTTATACAACTGATAATTCTCATAATCAATGCAATGAATACTAGATTTATTCTACCATTTCTACAACACACAATAGTGACGTCGCACCGAAGGATTGCCTCCTCGCGCCGATGTCCTCCTATCCCCCGCCGCAGCTCGGTGCTCGTTTTATATTATACTAGCTGTTGCCCGCGGCTTTGCTCGCGTGGAAGTTGATTATATGTGTTTATTAAAACTGTGTAAGTATCTATGAATACTGTGTTCATGTTTTTAAACTTTTTTATTTATAATCAATAGTCCATTAAAATTGACTTTCATACACATTTTCGACCCTTATTTTAACCCCTTTAGGAATTGAATTCCCATAAATGCTGATATAAGTATTCATTTATTTGTAATCAAAAGCCTGAAGACAAAGTTTCAGGCTACTAAATGAAAAAATGACGGAATTCCAGTCTAGCCTAGGGATAGAATATCCAGAAACGCTTAAATACGTATCTCATTATCATCAACGCAGTGCACAGCTGGACATAGGCATCTCCAATTGCACGCCACTTGGTTCGATCCTCAGCTTCTCTCATCCAGCTTCTGCCAGCCGTCCGATCATTATTCCACCTGGCCTGTGGACGTTCTACGCTACGTTTGCAGAGACGCGGTCACCACTCACGAACCCGTTTACCCCAACAGTTATCAGTTCTACGGCTAATATGGCCAGCCCACTGACACTTCAGTTTGCTTATCCTGTGGGCTATGTCAATGACCTTGGTTCTCTACCGGATCACCTCATTCTTGATGCGATCCCTTAGAGAAACGTTGAGATTTTGTGATGAGAAAAAAAAACATTATTATTATTATAGCCCTCTCCATAGCACGCTGAGTGACTTTGAACTTGTGGACCAGCCGTGTCGTAAGTGTCCACGTTTCGGCACAGTATGTCATGACAGGTAGGACGTATTGATTGAAGACTTTCGTATTTAGGCACTGTGGGATTGACGATGAAAAGATCCGACAAAGTTATCCAAACGCTGCCCAACCCGGTTGAATTCTCCTGTTCACCTCGTCCTCGAAGTTGTTTCTACCTAACTGCAAAGTCTGCCCGAGGTACCACACATATTTTTGAAAAACTTCGAGAACGGCAACGTGAACCACAACCGGTTCCGGTAGAACATGTTCATAAATACGTATCTACTCATTTTTAATCAGTAGCCATAAATAAAGTTTCATGTTTCTAACTACAAGAATGAAGGACTTCCAGAATAATCTATATACGAAATTTCAACCCCTATTTCACCCCCTCAGGGGTGGAATATGCAGAAACGCATAAATATGTATCTACTCATTTTTAATCAGCCAAAACATCAATTTTCATGTTTCTTAAACACGTAACAATTCATTTTTAATCAGCAGCCAGAAAATAAAGTTTCATGTTTCCAACTTCAAAAATGACGGACTTCCAGACTGACCTATATACGAATTAACAACCCCTATTTAACCTCTTAGGGGTAGAATATCCAGAAACACTTAAACATGTATCTACTCTTTTTTAATCAGTAGCCCAAAGCTAAATTTTCATGTTTCTCACCAAAAAAATGACGGACTTCCTTACAAACTTTCAACCCCTATTTCACACCTTTAGTGGCATAATATCCAAAAAGTCCTAAACACGCATCTAATCATTTTTATTTAGTAGCCCAAAAATAAAGTTTCTTATTTCTTATTTAAAAAATTACGGACTTTCATACAAACTTTCAACCCCTATTTCACCCCCTTAAGGGTAGAATAACCAGAAACGCTTAAATAGGTATCTACTCTTTTTTCATCAGTAGCCTAAAAATAAAGTTTCATCATTCTAACTTAAAAAATGAAGAACTTACATAAAAAAATTAAATCTCTATGTCACCCCCTTAGGGGTAGAATATTAAAAAACGTTTAAATACGTATCTATTCATTTTAAATCAGTACCCCAAAAATAAAATTTCATGTTTCCAACTTCAAAAATGACGGACTTCCAGACTGACCTATATACGAAATAACAACCCCTATTTAACCTCTTAGGGGTAGATTATCCAGAAAGGCTTAAACACGTATCTACTCTTTTTTAATCAGTAGCCATAAATAAAGTTGCATGTTTCTAACTTCAAGAATGAAGGACTTCCAGAATAACCTATATACGAAATTTCAACTCCTATTTCACCCCCTCAGGGTTGGAATAGTCAGAAACGCATAAATATGTATCTACTCATTTTTAATTAGCCAAAACATCAATTTTCATGTTTCTCACTTAGAAAATGACGGACTTCCTTACAAACTTTCAACACCTATTTCACCCCCTTAGGGGTAGAATATTAAGAAACGATTAAATACGTATCTATTCATTTTAAATCAGTACCCCAAAAATAAAGTTTCATGTTTATTACTTAAAAAATGACGAACTTCCATACAAACTTTCAACCCCTATTTCACCCCCTTAGGGGTAGAATATTCAGAAACGCTGAAACATGTATCAATTCATTTTTAATCAGCAGCCTAAAAATAAAGTTGCATGTTTCTAACTTCAAGAATGAAGGACTTCCAGAATAACCTATATACGAAATTTCAACCCCTATTTCACCCCCTCAGGGGTGAAATATGCAGAAACGCTTAAATATGTATCTACTCATTTTTAATTAGCCAAAACATCAATTTTCATGTTTCTCACTTAGAAAATGACGGACTTCCTTACACACTTTCAACCCCTATTTCACCCCCTTAGGGGTAGAATATTAAGAAACGTTTAAATACGTATTTATTCATTTTAAATCAGTACCCCAAAAATAAAGTTTCATGTTTTTTACTTAAAAAATGACGAACTTCCATACAAACTTTCAACCCCTATTTCACCCCCTTAGGGGTAGAATATTCAGAAACGCCGAAACACGTATCAATTCATTTTTAATCAGCAGCCTAAAAATAAAGTTTCATGTTCTTTTCGTATCAAATTGAATTGGCTTCCTATTCGTCAGCGTCGTCACCTCCGCACCCTGACCACTCTCTACACTATTCTCAACTCTCCTAACTCACCTACTTACCTGACTTCTTCCTTCCAGCTTCTGTGTTCCAATCACAATAGAAACCTTCGTTCTAAATATAATCTCTTACTGTCATGCCCCTCCCACACTTCTGCGTGTGTTCATTCTTCCTTCCTCATCCAATCTGTCCTTCTCTGGAATGCTCTTCCTCAGGAAGTCAGAATGGCACCCAGTCGTAACTCGTTCAAGGTCAAGGTACGAGCTCTCCTTACCCAAAATGCAGCAGATTCCTCACAAATTTGATACTGTATTTATTGTAGTATATGTATATGTGTATGTATATCGAATAGTATAGTTATGTGTTTATGTGTATGTATGTATTCTTGTAGTATTGTGTAGATTTATTATAATATCCGATTCTCTTCTGTTTATTGTCAGTTTATTGTGGATTAATCTATCTAACTGTTATAACAAAAGTGTAGTGCACCTTCTCACTCATTTCCGCACCACCCAACGGTAGACTGGTAGAGAATGCCTTAGGCATTAAGTCCGCCATTGTACATTTTGTGCATAAAGTTAATAAATAAATAAAATAAATAAATGTTTCTAACTTCAAAAATGACGGACTTCCAGACTGACCTATATACGAAATAACAACCCCTATTTAACCCCTTAGGGGTAGAATATCCAGAAACGCTTAAATACGTATCTACTCTTTTTTAATCAGTAGCCCAAAAGTAAAGTTTCATGTTTCTTACTTAAAAAATGACAAACTTCCATACAAACTTTCAACCCCTATTTAACCCCCTTAGGGGTGGAATTTCAAAAAATCCTTTCTTAGTGCTCACTTACGTCATATAAAGAACCTACTTGCAAAATTTCAGGATTGTAGCTTCAGCGGTTTGGGCTGTGCGTTGATCTCTGGGTATGTCAGTCAGTCAGTCAGTCACCTTACTCTTTTATATATATCGATTTTATATAACTGACTGCACGGTTGGCCTAGTGGTTTAGGCGGTCGCCACGCCGCTTGCCGATTCACCAAGTGTTGTGGGTTCAAATCCTACACGGGACAACACTTTGTGTGATCCACAAATTGTTATTCTGAGTTTGGGTGTTAATTGTGTCCGTTTCATGTATGTCTGTAAAGTCCCCCGCGACACAGGATGCTTATTCCTAATGCGGGAGTTGTCTTTTTTAAAAATAAATACAAAAAAAAATGTACAATCTGATTATTTCTAAAATAATTTGAGTATTTTATGCGTATTTTTATTAGTAGTAGCATATTTGATCTGCAAATATTTGTTTTTTGGGAGTTTGCATGTTTTCTATGTATAATATGTATGTATTTACAAAAAAAAATGTCCTTATTTATTTCGTGAACGAAAAATTATATAATCTGTCAGTTGCATGTAACAAGTACGGAGTAACTCTAGACAGGAATTGAAAAAAGCGCGGGAAACTTCAAGCGTACCGGTGCATTTTTTCTGGATAAAATTTTTTAATTTTAATTTTTCTATAATAACGGATCAGTTTTGTATTATATTGTAAATAATATTCATATTTAGTGTATATATATAAGTTTTAGTGTATAGTTTGCCAGATTCGGTAAGTTTTTTAATATTATTTTATGAACGAGCCGCCTGACTTGGCAGACCCGGGGGTCTTTGTACCCCCGGCTGCTAATTTTGTAACAGTTGTATCTAATGAATCTGGGATGGAAACGGATGGTCCCAGTACACAACGTGGTCACAAAAGAACCAGACTACACAAATTATGCAAAGTATGCAATAAAAAGAAAAGGAAGCACAGTCAGGCTGTTGATGGAAGCAAGGGTTGCTGTTGTGCTAGTGCAGATAATAAGTGAAAATAGTGATTCTACTCCTACTGTTAGCCCGGTTGTACATATTAATGATAAAGTCACACCGAGTAGTGGTTCGGCCCCCCAAAGTTCAGTATCTGGAGTTGCTAGAACCAAGTATGAGGACAATGACATAGGCCCGTTTGTTATACACGTCCAAAAAGAAGTTAAGTCGCCCAATGATAATATCACGTTACACCCGGTCACATTTGGCAGGTATCTCAAGACCAATGCCATTCACAACATTGTGGAAGGCTCCGTTAAGAAAATTGGCAGAAATAGAATTGCTTTAGTGTTCTCAAATTTTCGTGATGCGAATTCATTTATTTTAAATAGTGAGTTATCAAAAAATAATTTAAAAGCATTTATACCAACATTTCAATTAACACGAATGGGACTTGTTCGTGGTGTTCCATCGGAATGGTCACCCGAAGAAATCATCGAAAATGCTTCAGTACCCGATAACTGTGGCAAAATTATTAAAGTTAGGAGAATAAACTATAAGACTATCGTAGAAGGGTCTCCTGTTTGGAAACCAACGCAGAGTATAGTGATTACGCTGGATGGTCAAGTTCTTCCTCCACGTATATTCATGTGCTACAACTCATTACCTGTAGAGCTGTATGTGTACCCCACTATCCAATGTTATAATTGTTGTCGCTTTGGACATACAAAAATTCAGTGTCGATCCAAACCTAAATGTTACAAGTGTGGTCAGAAACATACTGGTGATACTTGTGATGTTGAGGAGGACAATATATCTTGCTGCTACTGCTCTGCTAAACACTTTGCGACCTCTAAATTGTGTCCTGAATTTTTGCGCCAAAAATAAATTAAGAGTGTTATGGCAGAAAAATATATTTCATATGGCGAAGTTTCTAAAATGATTGCACCTATTTATAATTCTTATGCCAATGTAGCTAGTACTCCGGTTACTACTTACGCTTACCGAAATTCGCAGTCTTCTTATACACAAAATTCTCCTTCACACACTTCACATAAAAAAACAGTGTATATCAATCGTCGCCCTCCCTCCAAATTAGGTAAAGGCTACGACCGAGAACAACATCAACAATTAGTTAACGAATACAGGTTACCAACGTCACAAAATGGCTGTGCCTTTAACACCAATTCCGCAAATCCTACATTGATGTCAACATCAGATATAATCCAAATTCTCATCCAAACACTAACTCAATCTAATATAAAAATACCGACCAACGTTGCCCTTATAGTCGATATGTATAAAAACCCTCAACCTGTTAATAATGCTACTACAAACTCAGAACATAATACAATGGAACTGTAGAAGTGCAGTTTCTAAAAAAAACGAAATTATTTACTTGATAAATAAATATAAAGCTTCTTTGTTTGCAATCTCAGAAACCTGGTTAAAACCAGGTTCCATCTTCAAAATCAGTGGTTTTTCTTGTCTAAGAGATGACAGGTCTGATGGGTATGGTGGGACTGCTCTACTCATTAGAAACACTGTCTCTTACTGTCCCCTATCTCTTCCAACATTTAATAATTTTTCCGTAGTAGCTGCACAAATAAATAATGCTTGTATTGTTTCAATATACATTTCTTCCCCCTCTTCTTCAACTCTTCAACAGTTCAACAATCTCGTTTCTCTACTTCCTCGTCCTTTCATAATTTTAGGTGATTTCAACTCTCACCATATTTCTTGGGGTTGTACTCTTTCATCATATAGTGGTGACATATTATTAGATATATTTGACCAACATAACCTTTGTGTGTTAAACTCCGGGTCCCCAACGCGTCGTACAGGGCCAAATGAAAATGTTAGTGCAATAGACCTTTCCATTTGTACCCCTAATTTCGCTTCATCTCTTGCGTGGTGCACTTTACCATCTTCTTATGGAAGTGACCACTTCCCAATTTTTATAACGCCCACTCATTCTAGCAGTTCTCCTAATCCTTCAAGGCAACCTCGTATGAAGTACAAACTTAATAAAGATGGGTTATGGGATAAGTTTAAAACTCTTGTAGAGTTTAAACTTTCTAATTTACAAAATAATTTATCACACGAACTTATCGATTGTAATAATATTTTCACAAACGTACTTATACAAGCTGCAGATGAAACCTTCCCTGTAAAAACTTCAACCAATGGTAGAGTTCCTTCCCCTCCATGGTGGGACAGTGAATGCTCGCGAATGGTAAAAGCTAGAAAGGAAGCTGAAAAAAAATATAAAAATAATATGTCCGTATATAATTTTGAAATTGTAACTGATGCTATAGCGAAAGCTCGTAAATTATTCAAAGAAAAGAAATTTGAAGGATGGAAAAAATTTTGCCTTTCCATTACCCCCAATGTAAATCCTTCTATTGTCTGGCAAAACATAAGAAGGTTTAGAAATGGTGTTACTAATTCTAATATTTCTGGCATTCCCCCTATTCTGAAGAACTCTTTTCTTAATCGTTTAGCTCCACCATTTGTTCCAGAACATGACCTTATTTATAACAACATTCCTTCTTCTATCTCTCAGAACCAAAGTCTACTAAATTCTCCCTTTACAATGCAAGAATTACAGGGCGTATTATCATCGGTTAAAGACTCTGCTCCAGGTGATGACGGCATTCCGTATTCATTCCTGGCTAATTTAAATCAAACCTCACTTGAATATTATTTGAACTTAATTAACAAGATTATGATGTCGGGTAATATTCCTCCAACATGCAAGTCCCAAACTGTTATTCCCATTCTGAAACCGGGGAAAACACCATCAGAACCTTCATCTTATCGACCAATACTTTGAACGTCGCTTTGTCACCCGTAATTGCAAAAGTAGCTGAAAACCTAGTTAAAAATCGCCTTGAATGGATAGCTGAACACCGTGGAATTTTACCAGAATCTCAGTTTGGATTTAGGAAAGGCAGGAGTACGTTGGATAGTGTGGCTACCTTGGTAACAGATATTAGAGTTGCATTTTCACAAAACGAATCTGTAATTGCAGTTTTTTTAGATATAGAATCAGCACATGATAATGTTCTTCTAAATGTCCTTAAACAAAAACTAGATATACTTCGCATCCCTCAAATTTTGGTTTGCTTTACAATTAACCTCCTTTCAGGTAGAACAATAAAATTAGATCAAACACAGGATGAAAGTAGACTAGTATGGAAAGGTCTCCCGCAGGGTTCAGTTCTAAGCCCTATATTATTTAATTTGTATACGTCTGATTTAGATTCTTCACTTCAAAATACATCAAATATCCTACAATATGCAGATGACTTAGTTTTATACGCTATTGGAAATTCAGCAAGTTCTCTGTGTTCTCAGCTATCTAACTCTCTTGATTATTTCAAAATCTGGATGGACAAAAATGGCCTGAGTGTATCTGCGAGTAAGAGTTCATTACTCTTATTAACTCGACAACGTATTCCCATCCCAATAGCTATAGATTTCGATCATAACGAAATACCAGTTAAAAAACAGGTCAAGTTTTTGGGTATTATTTTGGACTCTAAACTTACAGGTGTTCCGCACTGTGATTATGTGGTAAATAAATGTCAAAAACTTCTCAATTTGATGAGATGCCTATCAGGTGTTTGGTGGGGTGCGCATCCGTTTTCCTTAAAACTTCTTTACAATGCTCTAGTTCGAAGTGTTCTTGACTATGGAATCTTCTTATTGGAGCCTTGTAACGTGAGTGCCCTTAGGAGATTGGATTCCATCCAATCAAAGTCCTTGAGAATAATCACAGGTGCTATGAAATCTAGTCCTATTAATGCATTACAAACCGAATGCAGTGAACCTCCTCTTAGACTGAGACGTCAATTTTTAGCTGATCGATTGTTTTTCCGTGTTTTACAGTTTTCTAATAGCCATTTAATTCAAAAACTTCAGATACTTGCTGATCTCATTGAGTCATCAAATTACTGGAATCACAAATCTCTTCCTTGTTTAGTTAAAAGTTATATTCGATTTAAATCATTTAATGCCCCGACACATCGATCTTCAAAACTTGATTTGTTTAATAATAAATTCGAATCCTTAATCCATGAGCCATCTATTAAATACATTTTAGATATTGATAAAAATAATGCTAACCCCCATTTTAATTTCATTGTTGAACGAAATTGGCCTGAGTGGCACCGTATTTTCACTGATGCATCCAAGCATGAATCTGATAATTTTGTGGGCGTAGGAATATATCATGCTCAGTATAATATCGTTCAGAAAGTAAAGTGTCCACCTGAAGCAACAGTTTTCACTGGGGAATGTCTTGGCATCCTGAAGGCTCTGGAATATGTCTTACTTTTAAAACTTAAAAATAGTTTAATTTTAACCGACTCCATGAGTGCCCTTCAGGCGCTCTTGAGATATCCTTTTAAGTCTAAACCACCATTCTCTCTTATAGCGCATATTAGGAGTAAACTTTTTGACTGTGTTGTGAAGGGCTTTTCTGTACTTTTTATCTGGATTCCGAGCCATTGTGGAATAAATGGTAATGAAAGAGCTGACAGACTTGCCAATGAGGCTGTGGTGTGTGGTGATACTGTTCCGTTTAAAAATTATACTCAGGACTTGGCTACTCTCTCTAGACTTTATCTTGGGGATTCCTGGGATAGAGTTTGGGAAGAAAGTGTCCGTTCAAAAGGGAAATACTACTTTAGTATACAACCGAAAATTCCTCGTAAACCTTGGTTCTCTGTCCTCAAACTTGGCAAGATTGCGACAACCATTCTAATAAGAATGAGGTTAGGTCACACCACGTGTCCAGCACATCTGGCACGATTTCATATTATAGATAGTCCTCAATGTGAATGTGGATATGACTTTGGGGATCTGAACCACATATTCCTTTCCTGCCCGATTCATGACCGTACTTCCTTTTATAATGACTTGATATCACTCCGTGTTTCTTTCCCCACTTCCATAAAGTCTCTTCTTTTTTCTTCTAACCCCTCCATATATAGTGTTCTTTCGAATTTTATTCATAATAATAACATTCGCCTTTAAATTGTATAAATATTTATATAAATATTAATATTTACGTGCCTGCTATTTAATCAAAATATTTAATGTTATGTATGTAAGTATTATAATATATACACATTCCTGATCCTGTTAACTTTGTTCCAAATTCCGTGAAATTGCCTTTTCGCGATAAATTGTTTCCCTAACTTTACTTTGTGTCATTCAAAGTTCAAATGCCAAAAATAAAACTTGACGCTGGCAAATGCACAGAAGTGCGAGCCAAGTTCCCTGCCAAATGGGAGGAAAAAAAAAAAAAAAAAACTCTAGACAGAACTTGTTTCTGTTGTCTTGTTTCAGTAAAGATTACTAGGTGGCAGCACAGGTTTAGTTATATTTACATTACATGAGGGAATTCGGAAATAAAATGTGAAGATATGGAAGCAAATTTTAGTAAATTTATTTGATGGTAAATAAACAATTGTTGACATCGTAGCGACACTGTAGGGATACGCAGACGACAACGCGCGACCCCATACTGCGCAACAGATAGTCTTCAAGCTGCAAGAGCTAGGGTTGGAAGCTCTCCCTCATCCGCCATACTCACCAGACCTTGCACCCACTGACTATTACTTTTCCAAAATTTAGACAACTTTTTAGTGGGTAAAAAATTCTATTCCCGAGAGGCAGTACAAAATGCCTTTGAAGAGTTTGTTGCCTCCCGTCCAGCTGATTTTTACAAGAAGGGCATCAATAAACTGTCAATGCGTTGGCAAAGATGCGTCGATTGCCTGGGTGATTACTTCGAATAACAGAAATAATGAGGTTTGAAAAAATAAGTACTTTCACTTATTGCATACAAAACGGCAATTTCATAGGTAAAGACCTATTATTATACTGGTTTATAAATACCTGTCACTACCTTTTTACATTACTAAGGTAATATTATAAAGCGCAACCAAAATTAGACCATGTTATCCACATGCTCGTTATCTAAGTAAATTTTTTTGCATTCAAGAGTATTTTATTAGCTGTCGATTACATTAAATTACTAGCTTTGCACCGCGGCGTTGCCCCCGGTTGTTGTACCTTAGGTAACACCACAGAGCTGGGCTAGTATATATACCTATATGATAACTTTACTACTTAAATACAATTTGAAATCGTTCTGCCATAATTATTTTAGCTTCAATAACATTGGACTTTCATACAAACTACCATCCCCCGTTTTAACCCCAGAATGGGGTGGATTTCTAAAGATACATTATTAGTACACCTCCACACCATCTATAGAGCATACATTTAAAATTTCAAGTCTCTTACTTCAAAAACATAGGACTTTCATACAAACTTCCAACCCCCGTTTTACCCCCTTAGGGGTGGAGTTTCGTAAAATCCGTTCTTAGCGGATGTCTAATAATAGGGTATCTGGCAATTTTCAAGTTTGCAGGTGTTATAGTTTCTGAGATTTCGTGATTAATAAGTGAGTGGTATTTCGCTTTTATATACAAGGTGGATATGACAATACGATATTAAATGTAACCGTAGGCTATTTAAATGTGTTGGTTTACTTTGTTGTTTAATTTATCCGAAAACGGATACAAAAAAAAAAAAATTCAAACAAACTAAATATTTTAAAAATACAAACCAATAAGGACACCATTTGTAATTTAAGGTTACTAACCTGATTGGTCACGGTACCGGCTGGCGGCTGTAAAATATGTAGTTACCTAAACGACGCGCGATTTATTTTATTTATTTATTTATATCAACTGCTCGCTACACTTACAGTTATCCAATACGTGTAGCGAGCCATTACAACATTGTTTTACAAATATGATAATTAATGATAAGATTTCATTAGCAATTCACACTCGCAGTCGTCCGATTCCAAGCCAGGCAAAGCCCGCACTAAGGGAATCAGACAACCGACAAACACATTTCAAACATATACATATTATAGGTAAATTACACCCAGACGCAGAACTAACGATCGTGTTCGTCACACGAAAGCTTGTCACGGGTAGGAATCGAACCCACGACTTGCGGCGCTCAGCAGTCATGATCACCAACCACTAGAGCAACAGGCCCGTCATTATCAAAACTTATTATCTTAAAAAAGCATACAAAATGTGACAAATATGTAGGACAGCGATGTAGGTTTACAAAGTAGATACCAACTTTATCGCCGTAAGCTAAATAGCACTAGTAATATTTATTATGTATTTACGTAAATTTAATCATCTCGTGTCGAGTTTACAACCGGAAGAGCATTATCTCTATTAGGAATAAAAGATTGATTTTTCTCGTATGTCCTGGATAGTATGTACAATAATCCGACTATATTAATATTGTGGCGACTTCCACATACAGCGCAACAGAAATATACTACAGCGCCATCTACCGAAGTTACACTGAACTACGGAGCAACGTACAATATGAGAATATAAGATACAATATAAGAAACTACCAATCCTGAATCACGCAGTGAAAGTTCTCGCGCCAGTTAACATGTATACAACATCCCAACATCAACCGTTGGGCAGTTGGCCCGCCAGGCATGATCACCTCGCCTGGTCGGAGGATCCTCCCTTTGTGTTGGTGGGACATGACACACCTGTCCCCCACAAATATCTTATCCGTAGTTAAATATTTACTAGCCGTATAAGTGTAACCGAGTCTAGGCATTGTCTAAACTCACACAAAATAACACAACACTCCGTAATAACTAACAAATTTAACTAATGAGTCATGACACTGTAAAATCACTACAAATAAATACCTATTAAAAATCAATAGGTACAACAACGCGACACAGGGCACCCGCGCCGATGTCGGCGGCTACTTCAAAGGTTCAAAGGTAGCGCAGCGCGTGCGACGACGCGACGCCCTCGGTCATTAACCCAACAACATCGTGTAGTAAATTTCAAAAACGAAAAATAGTGTCCTATGGCTAAACTACGGAACCAATTTTATTGCAATTTTGTTGGTAGAATTGTATCATGTGTAGGTGGGTCTAGTTCAAATGAATATCGTATTGTCATATCCACCCTGTATATAGATTGAAATTGCACAATGCATGCATGCTGTTAATCTTTTATTAATTATTAATATCAATTTAAAGAGATTACGATTGCAGCATCGATCATCACCTGCGGATCCCAACGATGATTTTGCTATATCATTTTAAAGTTAAAGTTTCTTGTAAAAATTTGTCAGATAAAAATATACTTTAGGCATAAAATACAACAACAACAAAAAACTTTAACCCCACTTGGTGAAAACTTTAACAAAATTTTGATATCCTATGTCACCTTGGTCATTATTATGAATCTATTGATACACCTCTTTCATTAAAATCGGATCATTACTATAGATGCTACAGTGGCACATACAGACATACATTGACTGTGAAATATTTTACCTTTCCTTGTGCCTTTTTTTTATGGAATAGCTGGCAAACGAGCAGACGTATCGCCTGATGGTAAGTGATTACCGCCACCCATAGACACCCGCAACACCAGAGGCGTCACAAGTGAGTTGCCGGCCGGGGGATGGGCAGGGGGATGGGGAAGGGTTTGGGGTATGGGCCTCTGGTATCCTCACTCATTCGGTGAAACACAGTGCGGGCGCTATTTCACACCGGTTTTCTGTGAGGCCGGTCTAGCCGGTCCATGCATGCCGAAGCGTGGCTCTCCTACGGTGCCTTTACCGCAGACAGGTATAAATGTAAAATAAATATGAGTCTAAGTAAAAAAAATCACTATTGAGTGTTGTAGAAATGAAATTTGTAGAATAAATTGATTATGAGGCAAGCGTACCCACCGTAAACAATTCTTGGTTTAGTAAGAGTAATTCTTGAAATAGTTTGAAATTCCTTTAAACGATGACTTGCCAATTTGTTAGACTTGCCAATTTGTTGCCAACTTGTTAAATTTCTGAAAAACTTGTTTTAGTAATTCCTCAGCTTCCCACAGGTAGTGTACAGTCATGTACAAAAAAAAACCTTTTCCGTTTAACTTTTAATTTTCTTCTATACAAACCTTGTCCTTACAATAACGAACACATAAAAAAAGAATTATCCAATTTGGTGCAGTCGATCAGAAGTTATGCGCGTACATAGATTTCGGTGATTCATTTTTTCATTTATAATATAGATTCAAAAGTACTTCAATTATACCACTATCCCCATGATTAGTTATAAAAGTGTTAACTTCAATAATACCACAGGAATCATAGCAAAAGCTGACGATGAAATACAGCTAGATGGCTGTTCGGATATATAAACTGTGTACTACGTTCATGAAAACCTTCCATGTTTAAACTTACAGAAGTTCCAATTAAATATACATATATTTGAGACATTTCACATGCAACCCCATCGAGCTTTAAACTACGCAGAGCTTGTATTATGGCAGAGAGAATACTATTATTGTTATTTTTGTTGTGTAGACACATTGCCGAAAACACCCAAATTCTGACAGAAATATTTGCAGATCATACAAATATTTGATCAGGCACCGGAATCGAACCCTAGACCTCAAGCATAGCAGTCGCATACGTTACCACTTGTTATTTTTATTTATTTATTTAACGTATGGAAATCCCCTCGGACCGTCACCCCACCGGGGCTTGCGGCTGGGCGGTGTGTCGGACTCGAACCGACTAAAACCATACGGTGTGCCACTCTGCGCCTGTGAAGGGAGGAATCCGGGAACCGCAGTTATTAACACATCCGGACCCCTCCCAGCGCTTTCCCGCACAAAAGTAGGCACATACGTTACCACTTTTTTTTTTTTTTACGTGTGGAAATCCCCTCGGACCGTCACCCCACCGGGGCTTGCGGCGGGGCGGTGTGTCGGACTCGAACCGACTAAAACCATACGGTGTGCCACTCTGCGCCTGTGAAGGGAGGAATCCGGGAACTGCAGTTATTAACACGTCCGGACCCCTCCCAGCGCTTTCCCGCACAAAAGTAGGCACATACGTTACCACTTTTTTTTTTTTTTACGTGTGGAAATCCCCTCGGACCGTCACCCCACCGGGGCTTGCGGCGGGGCGGTGTGTCGGACTCGAACCGACTAAAACCACACGGTGTGCCACTCTGCGCCTATGAAGGGAGGAGTCCGGGAACTGCAGTTATTAACACGTCCGGACCCCTCCCAGCGCTTGCCCGCACTGAAGCGGGCACCGTCTGCTGTTAAAAACTCTCAATTTAGGTGACGTACGGCACACGCGTACGTCACCCCCTCGCGGGTGGCCACTAGAGCGGATGGAGGGGAAAGCCCGTCCCCACCATCCGCGACCACACTCAGGGCGGCATGAGGCGCTGCTAGGCGCGCATCCGCCGCCCGGTTCGCCGGCGGCGGATTGGGTCCGAGTGGACATCGTCCTCCCGGGCCTTCTCCGCCACCTCCTTCTGCGAGATTACATCTTCGCAGAAGGTTGCGACCGCGGTAAAACTGCTATCGCTACCGGCCATGGAGCGTATGACGGCCGGTAGCGAGAGATCTCCTCCGATGACTGCAGTGAGGGCCCGGCGCTGCGACGCCCATGCGGGGCAGATCGCCAGCGTATGTTGGGCCGAGTCCTCACTGCAGTGGCAGTGGTGGCAGGCGGGACTCAATTCCCTCCTGGCGACCGAGTGCAGGTACTTCCCGAAGCAACCGTGCCCGGAAAGGACCTGCGTCAGTCGGAAGGGAAGGGTCCCGTGCTGCCGCCCTGCCCACTCGAGGATGACCGGCTGGAGAGCCTCCACGGCGGCAAAGCCAGCGCGTGGAGTCTCCAGCCGGAACGACCAGCGAGCCATCGTGGCTCGAGGGGCGGCTTCACGCCACTCGCGTACCTCTTCGGGCAGAGGGCGATAGCCATACTCCGCCCGATATTCAGCCACCCGTCGATACACTTCGGCGAGCACTTCCGCCTCCAAATCCCACGGGGGTGTACCGGCCAAGGCGCACGCCGCCTCGGTCGACACCGTGCGGTATCCGCGTATGGCTCTGACTGCCAATACCCTCTGAGGGCGCCAGAGGCGCGCCTTATTAAGGGCAGTCAGAGCCGCCACCCACACCGGTGCACCATACAGCGCCATCGACCGGACCACCCCCGTGTAGAGGAGTCGCGTTGCGACGCTGGCTCCACCCAAATTGGGCAAGAGTCGCCCAAGGGCAGAGGCAGCGCC
This sequence comes from Diaphora mendica, assembly GCA_949125395.1. Classification (NCBI taxonomy): domain Eukaryota; kingdom Metazoa; phylum Arthropoda; class Insecta; order Lepidoptera; family Erebidae; genus Diaphora; species Diaphora mendica. The sequence goes on along the minus strand of OX421313.1, from coordinate 17,838,734 downwards.
GACCAGCTTTGGACCAAGCTGTCGGAAGTGCTTGAAGAGTTCGAAAGATTCAAAAGTACTTCAATTATACCACTATCCCCATGATTAGTTCTAAAAGTGTTAACTTCAATAATCCTCCGCGGGTCTGTACGGTTCACGTGTGACGTCGCGTTTTAATAATTTAAATATTGTTTTTGTGTATCCTTGCGACTGTTACCCGGTTTGTGGGCGGTATAAGGTTGTATATAGTGTTTTTGACAAATAATCTGTAAGTTTTACGCCTTATAAATACAAATATTGTGTTAGTTTCTTTTACTACGGCTATCGGTAAGTCAATTTATTTTATTCATAAAGGTAGGTAGGAGTAATATTTTGTTTGTATTAATTTTCTTTTCGTGTTTTTTGATTTTGAAGTTGTTTTTATTGATATTTCTTTTGTCTGGTGTGTCTTTGTTTGGCCATGTCGGTTGTTGGCGAGTTGCCGGATCCCGGTGGTACAAATGAATTTCGAACACCAACCGGAAATAAATTGTTTGGTAGAATGTCGCCATCAAATTTATCGTCAAATGAAAGTAGAACTGAACGAATTAGGGCTTCGGACTTGGGCGAGAGTGTTTCGTCTCTTAGTGGTCGTGATAACTGTGGGGAGTATGATTATTTTGTGTTGGTGTCTCAGGCAACCGAATATTTGGCAAAAATTAACGAATTGGTAAACGATCAGGGGTCGCGAATGAATGTGGGGAATAGGACCGCCATTATGGACGTAACCCAGCGGATTACCGGTATCGTCTCATTGTTGGCAATTAAATCTGCTAGCAATGAAACGAAATTAGCGAATCTCGAGCGCCGGGTGGGGGGTGTCGCCGTTCAACAGCCGGGCTTGACGTACGCGGACAAGCTTAGGCTTCGCTTACCACCTGGATCAGCCCCGTGTCCGGTGTCCGCTGAGGCGCGCGTATCTAGGCCGTGTGTTATTGCGTATCCTACTACGGAACGTTCAGCGGACTATGCAACTTCGTCAGCTACAAAAGAAGCTCTCATGAAGGCTATTAAACCTAGCGACGAAGGTTTTCAAATTGTAGGCGTCAAAAAAACCGCAAAGGCAGGCGTCGTGTTGCGGGTCGCAAATGAACGGCAGCTTAAAAAACTAGAAGCAGTAAACGCCATTAAATCTGTAGGCTTACGCTTAGAAAAGCCGAAAGGCCGAAGGCCCCGTATAATTGTAAAAGACGTGCCCGGTTCTATGGAGGATCGTACCTTCCTAACAGCTTTATATCGTCAGAATATCAAGGACGAATTAAAATTAAGCGAAAGCGATTTTTTAAAAACGACCAAAATTGTCAGGCATCGTAAACTGGAAAACGGACGTCAATGGATATGCTTAGAATTAGAGACAGAGGTTAGGAAACACTTGGCTAGCACAAAAGATAAATTATATATAGACTGGGCCACATGTAGGTTTATAGACGACTTAGAAGTAGTTCGTTGCTTAAACTGTCAACAATTCGGTCATGTTCAAAAATTTTGCACTATTAAAACTCCTACGTGTGCTAATTGCGCGGCCAGCCACGATACAAGGGCTTGCCCGGATAAGGACACACCAGATTTTAAACCGAAATGCGCACAATGCAGCCGGTACAAAAAACCATGTGACCATCGATGTGGATCACAAGACTGCTCCACATATAAACTTAAATTAGAGCAGCTAATCCTAAATACTAATTACTGAATAGCTTATACAGTAGTAGCTGTAGTACCTTTTTAATAAAATGGATAATATCTCAATAGGCCAGTTAAATCTTCATAATGATAAAATAGCCACGTCAGAATTAGATCGCTTAGTTTTGGAACAAAAGTTAGACATTGTCCTTATACAAGAGCAATATCAAAGCGCTCAATTGCGGAATTATGTAGTACAACTAGATGGCCGGTCGCGGGCTGGGATATATGTTGCAAGTTCTAATTTTACGGTAACATCTTTGCGTAACCTTATGACGTCACACTGCGCCGTTGCTGAGATCTCATCCTCTACCTGTAGGGTTTACATAGTGAGCTGTTATTTTCAATTTTCACATCCTATTGATCCTCATCTACATCATTTACGTTTCGTTTTGCGGTCCCTCATAGGACACAAAATTATCATTGGCGCTGATGTCAATGCTTCTTCTACTTTATGGTATGGCAAATTGCGTGCAGCTGACATGGCTCGTCTCTGTGCGGTTGAAGATTTTATTGCGGAAATGAATCTTACTATCCACAATACCCCTGATGCACCACCAACTTTTTGCAGCCCAATGGGTGAGTCTTCTATTGACGTGACGCTTACGCGCGGCGACGTCTCGATATCTGGATGGCGTGTCCTACCGGACGCATCCTGTAGTGATCACCGCTTAATCGTGTACGAATTCATACCAATGGTTGCACAATATCCACAAAGAACTCCTTACAATTTTAGGTATAAAACTAAAGGGGCAAATTGGGCTTTATTTGGTTCACTCTTTGCAGTACATGCCAAAGACTTCAGTCGCAGTGGTCTATCAGCTGAGGAAAGCGCAAACATATTATCAGATACTTTCACATATTGTGCTGATGTTTGTATCGGCCGTGGATCTATCACTAACACTCGTAGATGTGATTGGTGGAATTATAAATTAGTCGAATTACGTAGAATCTATCGAAAAGCTCGTAAAAAACTAAATGACATTAAAAAGCGTAACGTAACAGGAGATATTTACAATAATGCTCTTATTGCTCTTAGAGTTGCCAGGTCTCATTATAGAGCTGCTGTGGAGAAATCAAAGGGAAATTTAATACGTAAACTTGTTGATAAACTCGATAGAGAGGGTCCCTGGTCACCTTTGTATCATGAATTTAAAGCAAATAGATCAATCGACCTTGCATACGTACAGAACATCAAAATTAATAATAGTTATACTACAGGAGTAGAACAAACCACAGAATATCTTTTAGAATCACTTGTGCCTGACGATCGGCCGGAGGATGACACGGATTATCACCGACAAATTAGGCAGTGGGCTATTGAACCACCATTGTCTCCAATGTCTGACTTACCATCTTCAGACGAATTCCTCAGTATTGTTAGGTCATTGCCACTAAATAAGGCGTCGGGCGACGATAAAATATCAAACAAAATGATAAAAGAAGCTTGTAAACTTTCGGGTGATACGGTTTTAACAGTTTTTAGACGTTGCATTGCGGAAGGAGTATTTCCTAGTGTTTGGCGGTGCGGTAATATTCGAATAATACCAAAAAGCGGCGATAAGCCGCCGGACGATCCTAAATCCTATCGACCCATAACACTGTTACCATCGCTGGGAAAGCTTTTAGAGCGTCTTGGAGTACCACGACTTCTACCGGGTGGAGTTAAATTTCATGATAGACAATTCGGCTTTACGTTGGGAAAATCGACAACTGATGCGGTTATATCTGTAAGGAAAACTGTCACCGAGTCAAGTTTTCAATACGTTTTAGGCATCTTCTTAGATATATATACGAATGGGCCGGCTCGACCGGGGCGGTACTACCCTCGCACAGAAAATCAACGTAAAATGACAGCGTTCGTGCTGTCGTGTTTCGTTGGTGAGTGCGAGACCGGAGGCCCAATTAGTCTAGTCAACAAGTACCATACTTGTTGACTAGACTAAAAGATGCAGCAGCATCACTAGGCCGCCATAGTGTGGGTCTCCATACTGCATTGTCTGCATTTGCAATGAGTATGGTGACCACCACTCTTGGATTCTGCTTATGCTTTCCATCAGGCAGAGTAGAGTCATTTTGGCGGGCCAATCATAAAAAAAAAAAAAAAAAAAAAAAAAAATATCTGGCGCCTTTGACAATGCGTGGTGGCCCATGCTATTGCTAAAATTAAAATTAAGAGGTTGCTTTAAAAATATTTATTCCCTTATCTCCTCGTACTTCTTACAAGGTACTACTAAATTGAGACTTGGGCATCATTCTGTGTCGAAGGCGCTTACGATGGGGTGTCCTCAAGGGTCAGTGCTAGGACCATACTTGTGGAACATAGGCTTCGACGATTTTCTGGCAATGCCTGTGCCGTCCGGATGTACCCTGAATGCGTACGCGGACGACGGTTCGTTATTGATAGAGTCGGATACTAGAACGGGGCTTGAGAGGCTGGCCAGTGAATGTTTGGACTTAATATCTCGGTGGGGTGGGCGTAATCGGTTGACGTTTGCACCAAACAAAACCTTCCAGCTACTTCTGAAAGGTAACCTCAAATCACCGCCTTGTATTAAATTTGAAAATATTACTATTAAAAATAAAACCTCGGTTTGTTATTTAGGATTGGTTTTAGAAAGAAATTTTTCATTTATTGAACATATTAGAACAGTTAATGAAAAGTCTAAAAAGAGTTTCTTTGCACTGACGAGGATATCAACTGCGACATGGGGTCTGTCATATAATACACTAAAGATCATATATGGAGCTACTTATTTGGGTTCTATTTGCTATGGTGCTCCTGTATGGGCAGATAGGGCGACTGTAGGTGCTGTCCGTCGCAAACTGTTACAAGGCCAACGACCTGCATTGATTTTCTTGTGCAAGGCATATAGGACGGTTAGCACTGAGGCTTTACCGGTGTTGGCAGGTGTTCTTCCGGTCGATCTCGAGGTGCAAAGACGTGCAGCCATGTACTATTCCACACTACAAAACATGGAATGCGATTTTTTGGGCATACGAGACCGCGGTAAAATCATAAGATTGTTTCAACAAAAAGCCAATGTCTATAACGACCTCTTGGATGAATGGCAGAAACGATGGGACGAATCATCTAAGGGGCGCCACCTTTACCAGTTCTTTCCATCTGTTCGCGAAAGGTTGTCAAGGACATGGCTCGAGGTAGATCACTGTGTCGCTCAATTTCTTACAGGCCACGGTAACTTTAAGAGCAAACTATACTCATTTAAATTAGTCGATTCACCATTGTGTCAATGCTCAACACCTGATTCTAGCTGTGAACAGTCGGCTCATCATATCCTCTGGGAATGTAGTCTTTGGTACAATGAACGTAACATGATGCTAAATAGCTTACAAATGACGTCTGGGGTAGTATATTATGGGGATCTTGTGTCAACTGCGGTGAATTTCCGTGCGTTTAAGCGATTCTGCCATACATACTATAGAAATCAAATATAGCTCACTTAGGACCCATAATATTTTTATCCGTGGTGCTTCCCGGTTTGAAAAAGGCGTCTGCCTATTTTGACTCCATTTTGTCTCCCGCTTTGCTAAGGAGGGAAGTGGACTTATTATATTTCCAACTCCTCCAGATTTCTTCTGATTAATTTCGTTGCGGGTTCCAAGACAGTTAAATTTTTCCTGGGACTTCCCGAGTGTCATAACTCGGTGTTTTCGTGGGTCACCGCTGTTGATCCTGGTGTACAGGAGTTACAGTGGTGGGCGTGTGGGCGGGATTAGTCCCATAAAAAAAAATACCACAGGAATCATAGCAAAAGCTGACGATGAAATACAGCTAGATGGCTGTTTGGATATATGAACTGTGTACTGCGTTCGTGGAAACCTTCCATATTAATACTTTCAAAAGTCCCAATTGCCCATGTCATTTCTATCCATGAACATGGACTAATATCACTTGAAAGCAACTCGTTGAAGCCTTCTTCAAATGTAAATCTTTTACAAGAGAATGCACATGACACTACTGCTAACAAAACTAAAAGTTTGCACGTCATCGTTGTTCTTAGCTGTTGCTCGTAATGCTAATAGAATCGAATCTCTTTAAATATTGCTTTTAAATGCAATATAATCACTTACTCCTCAGATAAGATATCATAGTATTTATTAATTGTCGTCGGTATATTTTACATTTATTTGTAGCTAACTTCTTTCTGAAATATTTATGTTTTACTTTTTTCCTTCTTTTTTTATACAATGTATAGCCCTGCCAAAATGACTCAACTCTGATGGAAAGCATAAGAATCCAAGAGTGGTGGTCGCCATACTCATTGTGAATACAAATAATGTAGACCCACACCATGTCAGCCTAGTGATTTTCTGCATCATTGGGCCGCCGGTCTCGCACTCGCCAACGAAATACGACAGCACGAACTCTGTCATTTTACGTTCATTTACTGTGCGAGGGTAGGGCTCCGGTCAAGCCGGCACGTTCGTGCTGAAATCAGCTTAGCTCTACTACCTACCTTTTGTTTCTATTTTAACATTTTAATGGCTTATACCACTAAGCTGTGTGTTATCAATTGTTTAATTTTCTTACCAGGCTTCGCTCCTTGAAGTAAGGAATCTTCACCAGCCTTTGCTGGCCCATCAGACAAAGCCAGATCAGTCAAAAATCTGTCCCTCTGATAAGGAAATCAACTCTGGGCGATACACCCGTTAAATCCTATTAATATTATAAACGCGAAAGTTTGTAAGTATGGATGTGAAGATGGATGGATGTTTGTTACTCTTTCACGCAAAAACTACTGAACGGATTTGGATGAAACTTTACAATAATATAGCCTATACATCAGAATAACACATAGGCTACTTTTTAATGCGAAAAAGCATTGTAAGGGGTTTTATTTATTTATTTATTTTATTTATTTTACAACTTTATGCACAAAATGTACAATGGCGGACTTAATACCATAGGCATTCTCTAACAGTCTACCTTCAGGTGGTGCGGAAATGAATGTAAGGGTGCACTATACTTTGATAACTTAATTTGAAATAGACAAAAAATAACTAAAAATAAGTAATACGATATATCTAAGCATACATACAAAAATACTTACATACACATACATACATACATATATACTTACACACATAAAACATATATATACATGCATACTAAAATAGTATCAAATTTGTGACAATTCTGCTAAGTTTTGGATGAGGAGAGCTCGTACTTTGGCCTTGAACGAATCCCGAGTGGGTGGTATTCTGATTTCCTTGGGAAGAGCATTCCAGAGAAGAACAGATTGAATTAGGAAGGAAGAATGAACGCATGCAGAAGTGTGGGAGGGGCATGATAGAAGGAGGTTATTTGTGGAGCGGAGGGTTCGGTCATGATTAGAACCCAGTAACTGGAAGGAGGAAGTCAGGTAGGTAGGCGAGTTAGGAGAGTTGATAATAGAGTAGAGAGTCGTTAAAGCGCGCAGATGGCGACGCTGACGAATGGGGAGCCAATTTAATTTGAGACGAAACGAGGAAATATGATCATATTTACGAAGATTAAAAACGAATCGAATGCAGTTGTTCAGAAGTCGGTCGTATTTGTTGAGGAGATCTGCATTCAGGTCGTAGTAGCACACATCACCATAATCAAAGATGGGTAGAATTAGGGTTTGCACCAACATCGTTTTAGTCTCAGGAGGTAGAAAGTTTTTGAGCCGGTATAACGCCCTAAGGGTTCCTGTAACTTTCTGACTCACACTAGTGACCTGGGTTTGCCAACTAAGGTTATTATCGATAAACAAGCCCAAATCCTTCACCGAAGAGCTTAGAGGAATGATTAATCCATTAAATAATATAGATGGCAGTGTAGCTGGATCTAGCCTTCTGGTCATACGTTGACTGCCCAAGATGATAGCCTGGCACTTTGTAGGGTTCACTATCAAACCGAACCTATCAGACCAACCACTGATAGTATCTAAGTCGTGGTTTATCATAGCAATAGCCTCCGTTATATTCTCTACAGCAGCATGATAATATAGTTGTAAGTCATCGGCATAAAGATGGTACGCACACTGAAGATTTTGAGTGATAAGATTAATAAAAATAGAAAATAACAGAGGAGAGAGAATACCGCCTTGGGGGACACCAGAGTTAAGGTCACACCATAAGGAGGTGGATTCATCGACACGGACGGACTGCTGGCGCCCCCGAAGATATGAAGAGAACCATTCCAGTTCATCAGGTGATATCATATAATACGAGAGGATAGACAGGAGGACATCGTGACTGACGGTGTTAAAAGCATTTGAGAAATCAATCAAAGCCAATACGGTAACTTTGGAGTTCTCAATTGCCGTCCGAACGTCACCGGTCACCTTCAGGAGGGCGGAAGTTGTGCTGTGACCAGGTCTGAAGCCTGATTGAAAAGGGCTTAGTAAGTTATTGCGATACATGAATCGTGATAACTGTTGGTGGACACACGTCTCAAGGACTTTGGATAAGAAGGGAAGTATGGAGATTGGGCGGAAGTGATTTATAAGGGTAGGATTAGAAACTTTGGGGATGGGTATAACAAAAGCATTACGCCACAGTGATGGGAAAGTATATGAATCCAGTGAAAAATTCACTATATGCGTAATGGCGGGAAGAAGATGATCAAGGATAGGGGTGATCATGCGACGGTTAATGTTATCACTACCCATTGCGTTGGACTTAAGGGATAGGATTATCTTTTTGATATCATCTGGAGAAACTGGAGAAAATTGAAAGAAATCAATATTGGGGCGAGGTAAGTCATCCAGGTACCCAAGAGTACGACACTTTGTTTGGTGATCAAATTGGGGAAGAGAGGTGAAATGTCGATTAATATCATCCAAGTCAAAGGTCGTTGGGGAGTTAGATTTCCCAGATTTACCAATACCCAGAGTGCCAAGAAACTTCCAGATATGGGAAGCAGAGACACAATTAAGACCATTGATAATGTGGCAGCGTTTAGCATCACGCACCACCCGATTACACCGATTCCTTTCAACCCTGTAAAGAGACCAGTTGGTATCGTTCCTGTTTTTTCGAAATTTTCGAAACGCTTTGTCTCTGCGTCGCATTGCCTCGCGAACATTCACTGACATCCAGGGGGCTGGGGAGCGTTTAATTCTTACTTTTTTGATTGGAGCATTTTGATCGTAGAGGTCAATCGCTAAAGAATTAAAAATTTGTACCTTATCATCTACTGTATGCGCCTCGAGCAGAGGCTTCCAATTTAACGTTGAGGCTTCACTGCGTAGTTTATCTTCATTGGTCTCGACTGCCTCGTTGGTCTAGTGGTTGGCGTGTGCGACTGCTGATCATGAGGTCTCGGGTTCGATTCCCGGGTCGGACCAAATGTTTGTATGATGTACAAATATTTGTTTCGGAGTTTGGGTGTTTTCTATGTATAATATGTATGTATTTACAAAAAAAAAAAGTATATAATATGTATTTATATCAGTTGTCTAGTACCCATAACACAAGCTCTGCTTAGCTTGGGACTAGATGGCGTTGTGTGTTAGATGTCTGAAATATTTATTATTCATCCGTCCAAAACAACGAATATGGCGAAACTGAGGATGGGGCTTAGGAGGTTTCAAGGCATAGGATAGATAGATAAGGTCATGTTGTGAAAAACCAGGGGCCTGGTGCTGGCCATAACTGCGGACAAAGGAAGGAGATGAGGTGAGGATGAGGTCTAGCCAGGTGTCGGGTCCAGTAATATTGTGATGTGTGGCGGACAGTGGTAGCACCTGCAAACTAGATGATTCAACGACCTGGAGGAGTTTACGGGAACGAAGGGAACAGGAAGCGAGGAGATCGGTATTGAAATCGCCCATGATGATATGGTGTGTATACTCGGACCCTAAAGATTCCAGAATCGGTTCGAGACTGGAGAAGTAGTCGATTTGAGGGGGACAATAGACAACGCCCAGAACAGTTTTGGCTCCATTTGTTCTAACCTCGAGAAAAAGGTATTCAGCTGATGCAAGACAGGAGGAAGGAGAAGATGTTAAAATTTTGTATGAAATTGAGCAGCGAAGATAAATAGCAACACCACCTCCCCTCCTATCGATTCTATCGTTGCGTATGAGAACGAAACCAGGGAGAGAATAAGACGCAGACGGCAAATGAGGTTTGAACCAGGACTCGGAAATCAGAACAGCATGAACCTCAGAGTCAGTAAAAGCTTCAAGTAAGTCGTTGTAGTGACTGGGGATACTTTGAGCGTTGATATGGCAAACGTTTAAACGACATTTGACAGGGTGACCAAACGTATGACGCACAAAGTCGCCCAGTGTGTTAGATAATGATATAAAACTTTCATCACTTGAAATACTAACAGAATCGTTCGCTGAATGAAACGATTCATTATCAGACAGCATTAAAAGAATATTATAAGCTAATACAAATAATAAATAACAACAAATACGAAAACAAACTTAAAATGAAGAAATAATATTCAATACGTATAAGAAATAAATAAAATTATTATAATTATATACGAAAATATATATGTTAGTGCGTACTATAGTAATTAATCATGTCGACACCACCCACCAGCTCCGACCCACACATGAAAAAAAATATATATACAGACAGATAATGTAAATAAAATGTATAGTGAGACAAGACAACGGACGATAAAGTAAAGCGAGACAAATGAAAAAATGTCATCGATCCGAATTGTATCCGAACGTAGCTAGCCGGCCGTGTGTAAAAGTGAAATGATATGTACTTTGAGAAACGTCATTTTGACATTGTTAAAATTGGGTTATTATTTGTTACTGTTGTTGATAATAAAAGTTTGAATTAATTTGAATTAATTTAATTAAATTTGCATTAATTTCATCACGACGAAGACTTAAAGACTTGAAGACTTATAATTTGAAGACTAAACACTTGACATTGGCAGAAATAGCTGATCCGAGAGATCCGGCTGGTTGCCATTTCATCAAAAGAAGAAGAAGAAGAAGAAAAGTTTGAATTGTGCAGCAAATCACAATTAATTAAAGTAATGTTCATAAATAGTACGGCCGACTCAAGAAAATATAACTAAACAATACAAATAGCTACGCTTAAATAAATAGAACAATACGGACAATCAATGATTTACGAGGTTATATAAAACATTACTTAGTTACGTGAGGATGTGTTACCACTGTGCTTGCCAGCAGAGGAGGTGTTACCAACCGCTTTGGGATGCCTCTCCAGCAGCGGAAGGAGCTGCTCCATGTATAGTACTTTGTGGCGATGACCGTCCGACGTTTTGATAACAATGGTACCGCTCTGCGTCCAAACTGCTTTCATACCAAAATGCTGTCGTGCTTTGCCGAAGATATCTTGTCGAGTCTTCGTAAGGAACTCCCGTACCGAGATGGTTGTGCCCTTCAGGGCTGACTTCGCTCTCCAGATGGAAGACCTTGTTGTCACATCAGCGAAACGGACCAAAATGGGCCGGGGATGATCTTTACTCAAGACGCCGATCCTATGGCTGACCTTAATGTCCTGGAGGGAGATGTTTTCCATGCTCATCTTATTATGGACCAAATCGAGAATCGATTTGGCACAGTTTTCACTCTCAATCTCCGTAATGCCTAAGAAGAGAAGATCCTTGCGTCGTTGCTTTGCATCCAAGTCATCAACCAGCCTGTGACAGTCGGAGATTTGCTTGCGAAGGAGTCCAAGCATTTCAAACATGAGTTCGCGAAATGTGCGGAACTCCTCCGCTACTTTGGCCACAGTATCTTTCGCTGGCACTCCACTGTGTAGCTGGGCCTCAAGTTCTGTCATCCTTCGATTGAAGCTCTCTTCCAGGCTTCTCTGTGCAGATTCTATCTGTATTAAGTGAGACATTGTTGATAGCTAAGTGAATGTGGGTGTGAACTGGTAGGTGGTATTGCGATATATTATTATATTACATTAAATGTAATGACCATGTAATAAGTAACTAATTACACTATTTAGCACTTGTATTAATCAAAACAAATTGTAAAAATTAACTAAATAAATTAATTTATAGTTTATGAAGAGCAGAGTTTGTCTTTACTTTTTTAGCACCTACCCACATTTTTTCATAATGGGGGATAGGTTTTAAAGGGGGGATGAACGGTTTTATAGAAGTCTGGCGGTTCACTCGACATACGCATGCGCGTTAAATACGCCGGGCGTCTTGGCAACGAATAAACAAAGCTGTCACACTCATTAAAAAGATTTCACTTTGTCATTGAAGACTTAAATATCCTACTAATATTATAAACGCGAAAGTTTGTAAGTATGGAGGGATGGATGGATGTTTGATACTCTTTCACGTAAAAACTCATACAAGCCACACAAGCCAAAAAAAAATAATTTTGAATTTTATGTCTGTCTGTCTATTGTCCGGCTTTCACGCAAAAACTACTGAACCAATAATTCATTGTACTGAACGGATTGTAATGAAACTTTTTTTATTATATAGCTATCAATCCTCGGCAACATATAGACTATAATTTATTTTGAAGATCGGAATATCAGATATAAATTTTTGTCTGTCTGTCTGTTGTTCGGCTTTCACGCAAATACTACTGGACAGGCGCATGCGTTGTGTTTATCAACGTCTCCTTGCCATAGAATAACTTAAATATCGGGTCTAGAGTTTAAAACCAGCGCCATCTATTGACTACCTGTCAAAGTGTAATAAAACATATCTATAGAAGTAAATAGTTCATGGCCCATGCTGTGATTAAATACCAACTCTCCGTGCATGCAGAACAGTCAGTGTATGAAACGGTACCCAAAAGCCATGATTCAACAAACTATAACAGGCGAGAATATGTACCCCAAGTACCGCCGACGTTCTCAGCAACAAGGAGTATTTGCTGCAGAAATTAGATTACGTGGCCAAACCGACGATGATTGATAATAATAGATGGGTATTACCATACTCTCCTGTTTTATCCAAACCATTTAACGCCCACATACATAAATGTCGAAATGTGCATCAGTGTGGAGTCTATCAAATATATTTGTAAGTACGTAAATAAAGGAAGCGATCAAACCACTGTTCACTATCGCTTTACGAAATGAATGTGACTAAGTAACAAGATTTCAGTCTCGCCGCTACATAAGTTCATCCAAAGCTGTGTGGCTTATACTTAGTTGCCCTATCAACGAAAGACATCCACCTGTGACGCATTTCGCTGTAACCTGGAAGGAGGCCAGCGAATATACATATTTGAATATGCGATTGAGCGATTAGGAAAGCCTCGACAGATCACTTTATTGGCATTCTATGTCTTCTGTGCTATGTTAGACTGATGATTTTACCAACACTTTGCTCTGTGATGAAGCGCCAGCGTACTTTGCATACAACAAGGAAGGTTTAACCGTAGAAAAAGAGGCACTCCAGTAGAGGGTGTTCCTGAAGTTTTTAAAAAAACACGCCATCGGAAGAGTACAACAGTGCACCCAAGCAATGCCGAGTGTTATCGGTATCCAATGGCCTACTTTATTCGAAACTTTGAAGAAGTCGATGACCCACAACACCCATCGTTTCAAGCTGCTTGCCGAGCACGACATCTGCTCGATGACAACCAACATTGGGATGACGCTCTCAATGAGGCATACGTCAGTGACTTTCAGATGCTGTCCAATTGTGACAAAAATACCAAAACAACTTAACCGAAGATCACATTCGCGATATGCATCGAAATATTTCTATGAGCTGATTGAACCATCAACAACGGGAAATTATTTCTAATCGCTGTTTAAATGAAATCCAAGACATGATTTTGCCTATTGGTGGAAATTCTTAATCTTATTAAGGTTTACCCAAAGCCATTTCTAACGAAGAGTGTAGTAATCGGGAGTAGTCAGCTGAAAGTAATTACGATTCTAAGAAGCTTTTACATACTCTTCGCGATGGTATTCCGACTCTAAAGGACAAACAAGGAGTATTTTCCATCGTGTTTGTAACAGTGCCAATAATTCTTTGGGTGAAATGCTTTTTCTAGAGGCACTGGGAAAAAAAATCTCACAAAAGTTATTCTCGCACAATTACGACCAGATGGTAAAATAGCACTTGCTGTTGCATCCTCTGACGCTGTTGCCTGGTGATAAACTACACACACGATATTTTAAAATTGCCTTACAATAAGAATTAACAGAACAACATGTTTGTGATACTGACAAAGCGAGAGTTCTACGTGACTGTCATTTAATTGCATGGGATGAGTGTATAATGCCACATCGCAAGGCAGTTGAGGATGAAGACAGGATGTTGAGGGACATTCGCCAAAGTGATCAGGCCATCGGTGGAATTACAGTTTTGTTTGGTGGTGATTTTAGGCTGACACCACCCGTAATACCACGGGGGACCCGAACTGACAAAATAAATACGTGTCTCAAGAGTTCAACCCTTTGGCCTCATATTACAAAACTAAAACTTACTGTTAATATGAGAGTGCGCAGAGGAGGAAACCAAAACACCAAATAATTTTCCGATTTGCTTTTCAAATAGGTGACGGTAGATATTAAAAAGAAGAAAGGCTGATCTCACTGCGAGACGATTTATGCGAGGTTGTAACTTCAATTGAATGACTCATATTATCAGTTTATGGAAATCTTACTAATATCACAACTCAGGAAGATTCTTGGTTTTCTGAGCGAGCAATTTTATCACCTGGAAACCAAGAAGTGATAGAAATAAATAATATTAATTTGGAGCAAGTTGAAGGGTCACGAGTTGAGTACACTGATATTAACAGTGTTGTCGACCAAGATGAAGCTATGACGTATCCAGTTGAGTTTTTTAAATTCTTTGTCCCGCAACTGGTCTTCCCTCACATAATATTATCAAATTAAAAGTTGGAGTGTCTATAATTTTAATGAAAAAATTGAGTCCACCAAAATTGTGTAACAGCACACAATACATTTAAAAGTTATATCACTCCAACGGAACGTGATAGGGGCACAAATGTTGACTGGATGTGATGAGGATGTTTGCATTCCACGAATACCGCTCATCCCAAAAAACTATTCGTATAGATTTGAACGTGTTCAGTTCCCATTAAGTGTGAGTTTAGCCCCGCGACAGACTATGAGTCGTGTTGGTGTAGATCCACGAAAGTCCTATTTCTCTCATGGTCAGCTTTATGTAGCTTTGTCACGTGTAAGCAGTGCGCAAAGCCGGTCTATACTCACTGACACAAATTAAAAAACAAGTAATATCATTTATGAAGAAATTCTGTAATTAATTTTCTTATATTACAAACTCACACGTTCACACAGATTTTCTTAAAATAACTTTGTTTTGTTTCTCTACAAAATTCAGAAAAATGATTGGAAGATGAGATTGAGAAAAAAGATTTGAATTTGCTGCACGCGCGAACGAAGTCGCGGGTACAGCTAGTATCATATAAGAGAAACTACTTACTGATAGTGTATGTGTCTTTCTTTCTTCTGTCTTCGCAGTGAAGAAGAAGTGAACCTCCTTTGATGTCTGAGTAATACACACCCATACACACACTACACAACCGTTTAATCACTTCGACGATCGCGAAGATTCCCAATCCTAACCTCTTACATTAAGTTTATACAATCAAACAGTGGCCGACTATTTGCTCAACTTCGATCCTATGAGGTCACTCTGACCGATTATCACACGCTTCCGAAGCGGATGATTTATCACAAGGCTTATCACAATTTGCTATAATAAAACGGCCGGCAGCCAATCCACTTCCCTGAACCGAGTTTATACAATTGCCGTTCCAACGGCTTTTAACAGTTTATTTAGGCTGTCAAACTATGATGGTCATTAAAATCCTCATCGAGAGCTAAATACCATGAATTTCCATTATTAAAACACGATACTAATCGTAATTTTTCTCCAAAACTAGTTCCAAACTATTCCAGCACATTCTATATTTATAATAATGATATGACATTTTAACTTTGACATAACCAAAAAATTACTTCTATCACTTGACATCGCAACGGACAATCTTGACAATCGCAAAATACGTTTAATTTCGAACAGTCACCTGCGCGAACAGGTCCGTATCTGTTCCCTAATCTAACAGGCAAACGACATAACGTTACGAGTTCCTAAGTGTCAGCGCGGTCTGACCTATACGCCCTAATGCGTCTTCACTGACTTATTACTACGGTTTCAAAAAATCCCGCCCCAGTGGGGGCAACCTGTAGGACTGAAGGTTCATTGTATACCCCGACGGGAGAGGGCCGTTCCAATATCCACAGAAACCCAAATAAATCTCACAATTACCGTTCTGCACCTATGAAGTATCGGAATAAATCTGCTGGCAGTCTTCTTCGGGAAACCAATCTGCCAAGCACGCCCCCGAAAGGTCAGCAACGAGCCCGAGATGTAACGCCTTAGTAAATAGACAGCCAAGCCGAATACCGTACCCAAAATCGCGTGGTCAAATCTTGTCTCTACAACCATGAGTCGGTCATGCTGCAAGACCCACCGATACGACAATAAAATTTACCCAAGACGTCTACTCCTAGTAGCCCGTCAACCGAACTTGGGGTGTCGTCCCATCAAAATCAGTCATCACCAGTACCAACACTCTCAGAGGGGTGATCTCACTATGATCATCGAACAGCTCTGGGAGGACCTTTTAACAATTTAATAGGCTGGCCCGCGCCAACACACGTCCCTACGTGATAACCTATTTTCGAACTCGTCTCCCCTGAGATCTGTGATCCAGTCACATCACCAACTCGTTCGAACCAATACAGCCCTGGGCACCGGAAGCGAACAGGGTGCGAACGTGTGTTGCTTTGCCATTCAGATCCCAAACACATGATCCTGCATAACATATTAATGAAAGTATTGAATCAATCATATGCATGAAAGTTAATAGGAATGTTAAGAATATACTGGAATATGACGTGAAAAAATACAACTACAAAAAAAATGACGAAAAAGAAAAATCAAAACTTGCGTCTGAATTTTATAAATAAACCACAAAAGTCAATAAATAATAATTATTTGTATATCAATACAACATAGTAAAATATGTGTTTTGGTTTGAATTTAAAATTATGTTTATAATATCTAATCTATACTAATTTTATAAATGCAAAGGTGTGTATGTCTGTATGTTAGTGTCTCTCGTTTAAACACAGATCTAATTTAGATGAAATTGGTCTGGAGATAGTTCCAGTCCCACGAAAAGACGTAAAACAGATTTTATCAAACACGTAACAACCTTTAAGGTGGTGAATAGAAGGACAAAGTTTGAATGGAGAATAAATTGCCGTCAAACCGTGCCGTTAGATGGAAGTTGGTATGGAAATTGTTTAATTTACAGCAAAGAGCATAGAATCATTTTCATCCCCGAAATCATATCGAAAGTAGCTCTGTTTTCACGGCTAAACTGCTAAAATGATTTTAATAAAATCTTAGATGGAAATGCGCGATAAAACTTTTAAAAAAACAATTTCTATTTATTTATTTAGATAAAATTTTACGTCTTTAGTGTTCGTAAATGTCACTGATGTTGTGTCATATTTCTGTCACGATGGTACTCATTTTCCAGGATGACGAAAACATCATTACACAAAATATAGCATCATCAATATAAAATTAAATCCATTAATAATATAATACAATTTATTAAGTAGCTAATTGATAGGAAAAGTACCTATTGCATGGCGCAAGCTCCTGGCGCCACTTTATCATATTTATTATGTTACTTTTGTTTAAATGGATAAGACGGTTAAATCCTTAGATTATTAATTAGTCTAGATAGAGCATCGCGGTACAAAAGAACAAAAACAACACAACTTTTCGATATTTGTGTGCGTGACAGCTACGTCTTACACTCGTCTCATGTCATTTCGATTTTTTAGTGTGAGTGCATAAATGATGCCAGTTGTTGATTTTTTTTGTGAAAATGGGTAAAAATTATTACTAAAATATATTTTCTATCTAGATAAATATGCTAGGAAAACAAAATGAAAACCGGAACTAGGAAAACCTAATAATATGCCTGTTTCGTGTTTTTTTATTATTTATTGTCATTAGCAGTACACTGTTAAAGGCTGTTTGGTGATGATTAAAAATACGTCGTACTAGAAACTAATTTTGGTCTGGTATTGTGAAAACTACTTAAGGATTTTAAACCTGTTAAATTAGTAAGATCTAGACACGCGGTAGCGTTTCAAGCCAAGTCCAAGTTAATAGAACTGACGAGCAGCACCGTGTATTACACGAACCATTTAGAGCCACTGACGGATGACATGTCGGATTTATCTTATACTAGCTGAACCCCGCGGTGTTACCCGCGGTCATTGTCGTACCGCGGGTAACGCCGCAGGGCGTAGCCAGTCTAAAAAAAGTAGCCTAAGTTACTCCTTGTATCATTAGTTATCTATCAGTGAAAGTCCCGTCAAAATCGGCCCAGTCGTTCCAGAGATTAGCCGGAACAAACAGACAGACAGACAAAAATTGTAAAAATTGTATTTTGATATATGTACTGTTCAATCCCCTCCCCAGTGGAGCGATCACCTTATGAAATTTGAGATGTCTTACGGCCCATCAATAAGGCATTCAATCGCTAACTATGTCACTGGAAAGAGCAATGAACGACGGCGTTTCACCGTGTTCTTAATCTAAACTAAAATCATCAAGCACTTACTGGAGTTGTGTGACTTCCTTGTCCTCGGCGCCGTTGATGGGGTACCCCACCGCCTGGTCTGTCTTGGTACGTTCACACATACATGCTCCAAAATGATGTACAATCTTCCAAGGTATTCGAATTACAATACACTCGTATTAGCTATCGCGGAACGCGCCTTTTTTGACGTGATTACTAAAACTCGCGAGTCCAAACCAGACCAATCATAACGGTGACCGACGAAACACCGAGTCGTTGGAAAATTAGCGAATTATCAATTCAATTAACTTAAACCGGCAGTCAATTGCGAAAACCGTTTTCGGCCGATCCAAGCGTATCAATAGTACTATCTTAACCTCAAACGTCAAACAAAAAAAATGACAATCAAAAATGTTGCCATTACAATGACGTTAAATTTCTAACATGTACCGTGTATACATACATATGCATTTGGTAAAAAGCGGTTATTTTAATATTACAAACAGACACTCCAATCTTATTTATTTGTATAGATATTTAGACTTGCGAGATACAATGCGACTCAAATAAGAATAAGTTAGACTTTGCGCCATGTTGTAAACGTCATAGCTGTCAATTCGAATCAATGGATAGGTTCTGCTACAAGATATTTTAAAATTAATTTATTGACGAATCATGGACGAATACATTTAAATCAGAATTGAACTCTTCAATTTTGTTCAACTCTGCATCACTGACTGAGTGGTCACTGTCGTCGTCATTACCATCATCATCACTGTTTTATTCCCCTATAAAATAAAACATGGATTAATGTGGGTTTTTAAATAGGTATTGTTATCTGTATTTATGACAAAATTATACATAATCTAACCGCTCAATTCCACTCATCTCGGCATCACTCTCTGTGTAGACTTCGTCGTCGTCATCATCATCATCATCATCGTCATCACTACTACTTTCCGCTATGAATTAAAACATGGATTAATGTGGGTATTTAATTTTTCAATTCAGCATTGCTACTTAAAATAGAAATAGCATTTTCTTACCTGCATTTATATTAAAACTAAAGTTATCATCGTCTTCAAATATTTCTCTTTTCCAGTAGTTAATTTAAGAATTTTTTCGGTAAAACAAAAAAAACAATATTGATACGCAAATAAATTTTCGTTGCAGACCGTACTTTCAAGGGATATTTGACAGTTAGAGGTCATTGACGTTCCTATTCTTATTTGAGTTGCATAGTACCTATATATGTCATCTAAATTACATAAACACACCTCAAAGTTACTTAGACTGTAAAAGACTAGACCGCATCATTAATCCGGAGTGATACCACGGTCTCACAGAAAACCGGTGTGAAACTGCGCCTGCGCTGTGTGTCACCGAGTGAGTGAGGATACCGGAGGCCTATGGGCCTCCGATATCCTCACTATAGGGTAGGGGTTGGGTATGCCCCAACCCCTCCCCTCTTCCCTCTCCCCATCTGCCAAAGGCCAGCAACGCACTTTTGATGCCTCTCGTGTTGCGGGTGTCCATGGACGGCGGTAATCGCTTACCATCAGGTGATACGTCTGCTCGTTTGCCCAATTTTATTAAATAAAAAAAAACATCACCTGCAGATCCCAACGATGATTTTGCTATTCGAAAGTTAAAGATACATTTTCCTATAAAAATATGCTTTAGCTTTTAAACATAACAACAACAAGAAAAGTTTAAAAAATATAACCCAACTACGTGAAAACTTTCAAATATATTAAATATCCTATATCACCCTGATCATTATTCAAAATCTGTTCATTAGTTTAGATGCTATGGTGGAACATACAGACATACACTGACTGCCAAATATATTATCCTTCCTTTTGACTCCACCACAGTCGGGTATAATGCAAAATCTAATTAAAAAATTTAAAACCCTTAAAAAAAAAAATCTCTACATGTTGAAAGTTGTATAAATAAAATTTGTAGAATAAATCTAGTATTCATTGCACTGATTAGCAAGCGTACCCACCGTAAACAATGAAAAATGTCAATTTAGTTGCATAACAAAATATGCAAAAGTTTTGTGGTACAAAGTGATCCTTGAAACACTTTGAAATTCCTTTAAAAGGTGAGTTACCAAGTATCTTAAATTAAAGAGTACGTTAATTATATACTTATCCCCATGATGAGCCATAAAGGTGTTCACTTCAATAATACCACCAGAAATCATATCAAAAGCTGACGATGAGATACAGCTAGATGGCTTTTCAGATATTTAAACTGTATACTACGTTCGTGGAAACCATCCATGTTTAAACTTACAGAGGTTCCAATAAAATCTATATATATATCAAACAGGAATGTGACTGACCTACTGACATGCCCAGAGATCAACGCACAGCCCAAACCGCTGAAGCTAGAATCCTAAAATTTTGCATGTAGGTTCTTTATATAACGTATGTGAGCACTAACAAAGAAATTTTGGAAATTCCACCCCAAAGGGGGTAAATCAGGGGATGGAAGTCTGCGTGAGAGAAACTGCGTGTAAAAGCTAGCATACATATATTTTGTACATTTTCCACACAATTCCATCTAGCTTCAAACTAAGCAGAGCTTGTATTATGACAGCTAGAGTGACTGAGAGACTACAATTTTTTTTGTAAATACATACATACATTGCTGAAAACACCCAAATTCCAACAACAATATTTGCAGATCATACAAACATTTGATCAGACCCGGGAATCGACCTCAAGCATAGCATTTGCTATCGCTACCATTGCGCCAACGAGGCAGTTAAATTGCCCATTGACTTGATTTCAATGATGAACAAAACCTGAGTTTGCAAAAAATTGTTCGGCAAGGTCTTCTATAAATGTAAATCTTTTACAAGATAATGCACATGATACCATTGTTAACAAAACTAAAAGTTTGCACCTCATTGTGATTCATGACTGCTAGTAAGCCCGAAACCTCTATAAATATTGACTTTAATGCGTTAATCGTTATATTCGAAGATAAGTTTAAAAGGTAAGCTTAATGAATCAATGGCATTTCTGTATGAACATGTGTACACCACATTATGGACACCGCAGGACATAATGCACCACTTATATAATCATGAGACTTGCAACTAACCTATGTTTCATCACCACATCATCATCACTACATACTCGTAGTATAAAACAAAGTCGCTTCCGCTGTCTGTCTGTCTTAAATGCTTAGATCATTAAAACTACGCAACGGATTTTGATGCGGTTTTCTTTAATAGATAGATTCATTCAAGAGAAAGGTTTATATGTATAACACTTACATAATATAGTAGAGAAACATTGATAATTTTAGAGGTTTCTAATGTGATGTCGTAAATAAACGCATTTTTTACGCTTATATTGCAAACGCTGGCTGTACCCTACGAGATAGATCAAATAATGTACTACAGTATTGTCACAGAATAATTAATAGTACTGTCGTACAGAAGAATCACTCTCGAACAAAAGTCATGTTTAGGCATAAAAAGTTTTCAACTTTGTCACCCTGCAAGCGAATTTGAATCTTGTCGTGTGACTCGAGCGTTCATATTCCGTTAGACACCGCTCGATTTACTATAAGAGCACGGGGCTGCCGCTTGCTGTAGGTACATTTAGGTAAATATTAAAATTAATTATAAAAATATAACAACTTTAGTAATGAAGCAGGAAAATTTTAACAAACATAATAATCATGTCTACGTAACGTACTACTCGTTCTGGGTACCTTCGCCTTCGTGATAAGTTACAGATTTTTGTATTGACAAAACATGTCTATCATAACATAGTTTCCAAACAAGTAATTAAATAATTTTATTGCTAACTACAAACATACGCACGCCTAATACCTAATCTTAATACATATATATAAATCTCGTGTCACAATGTTTGTCCTCAATGGACTCCTAAACCACTTAACCGATTATCTATATGCTATCGATCATACTACCGGTGATATTATCGATCATATTACTGATGATACTTTCGACCACATCATCGATTATACAACACAATACTCTACGGATGAGACCAGCTACGATACTACCCTTGCTGTCATTGATGGTGCCACTGCAACTATAAGAGAAGACAAGGGCGGAGAAGATGTTTCAACAAGCCCAAAGCCCATTTGTGACGACCATAAAGATGGTTTAATTGCCCGACTTAAGATGGCGATATCAGTTGCTGTTAATGTCTCCGTCGAAGTAGTAGCACCTCTAGCGCGAATCAATTAGACACCATGATTTTTATTAAACATGACACCATGATTTTTATTAAAAACTACTGTCCCGTTTTTAAAAATTCTTTCACCATTCGAAAGCTACATTATCAACGAGTAACATAGGTTAAATTTAATTTTGGAAAAAAATAGGGTTCCGTAAGATATTTGGGTTATTCGGACACAAGGTGTAAAAAATCAACCAGAAAAGCAGAAAAGTTAATTATTTTGCGTACGCTGCCTAAACTATAAAAGATAGAACCATAAAATGTTCCAATTAATTGTAGATCTTATAAATATCTACATAAAAATCCGCAAAACACTATACCTATCTATGTCAAGTGAGGCACAACAACCATTTTTTTATCTAAAAATTTTGAATTTTTTTTTGGACTACACTACAAAATAAATTATTTCATCACTAAGTACAGTTTATGTAGATAATATTTGGTCTTTGAATGATTAAAATTGGACGTTTGGTTTTGAAGTTATAGAGAAATTAAAATATACGATTTGGGAGTTTAGATCTATGAGTAAGGTACCCGCGCGGCTCAGACGCGAGGTCGGGTCCCTACGCAGCGGTCGTGCGCGAAGTCTAATAATTTTCGTGCGATTTTTTTTAGATTTCGTTCTTAAAAATACACCTACGCAAAAGTTCTTCTCAGAGCTAAACAACAGTTCTTCTCAGAGCTAAACAACAGTTCTTTTCAGGGCTAAACAACAGTTCTTTTCAGGGCTAAACAACAGTTCTTTTCAGAGCTAGAATATTACACGCTATTAACATTTCCTTAAAAATTTGAAAATGCCTAAGAGAGCCAGGTCTAAATTTTTTTAATAATAGTTATCAAGCACAGGCAGCAAGAATACGTCGTATGGGAGAATCTTCACCTGAACGTTCACAACGCCTTGCTGAATAAAATCACAGAAACTCTCAGGTACGCGCACGAGAGTCGAGTGTCGAACGTTCGCAACGCCTTGCATAACAAAATCTGAGAACTTCTGACTTACGCGAACGAGAGTCAAGTGTTGAGCGTTCGCAGCGACTTAGACCTCAGGCAGAGAGACAGCAGTAGTCTACAAATGGAGTTCGCAATCGAATTTCAGCTAACAGCAACAAACCGGCTTTCAGATATGATCCGCAGGTTGATTATGCACAACACATTTTTTGTTCTGTGATGCACAACAAGCGTCCGTCCAAATCGGAGTCATGAATAAGATCTGCTCTAATTGCTCTGCCAAGAAATGGGCGGACGAACCTAATGGTATGTGCTGTGCTTCAGGTAAAGTTTGTCTTCCTAACCTTCAGGAGCCGCCACGACCAATAAAAATTCTTTTAACTAATAACCATCCATTATCTGGTCAATTTTTAACAAATATACGTAAATACAATAGTCTTTTTCAAATGACTTCTTTTGGCGCAAAAGAAATCAGGGAGGGTAATTTTATGCCCACTTTTAAAATTGATGGAAAGGTGTGTATCATCTCATTGGTAGCCTTTTACCAGCATCAGGCGAAAACCCACAGTTCTTGCAAATATATTTTATTTCGGATGCCAGTTATCGTTGCGATCAAGCATCGCACCAACCTTAAAAATGGATTTAATTCGCGAATTATAGACCGCTCTAAATAATCATAACGTGTATATACGAAGTTTTAAGCAAAACTTAGAACTCAACTCCTCAGATAATTTAAAGTTAATTATTCATTCAGATCGCACTCCACAGCCATGACAAAGAGGAAGATATAATGCTCCTACTGTAAACGAGGTAGCCGTTCTCTTGGTAGATGAAGACAAATTTCCCAGGGATATGGTCTTACACGATAGAGACGCACAGCTCAAAAGAGTTTCTGAGCTACATCGCCATCGGTCGTATGATCCACTAAAGTATACTATAATGTTTGTGACAGGAGAAGACGGTTATTATTTGACTATCCCTAAGCAGGGTTCTGCGCCGTTCTGGGTTCTGACAGATGGCCGACATACACGCGGGCGGAGCCGCGGGCAACAGCTAGTTAATGATAGTTCCATAGTTCCAGTCCCACGAGAAGACGTTGAACATATTTATCAAATAAATTACAACTTTAATGGGGGTGAAGTTTTTATGGGGAACAAATGGCTGTCAAACTAGTTTAGATGGAAGTTGGTATGAACATTGTTTCAGTAGAACTTAGAAAAAATTTCAATTTCTATTTATTTCTTTAGATTAAATGTTACATCTTTAGAGTTCGTAAATGTTACTGATGTTTTGTCATATTGTCACGATGGTACTCATTTTCCAGGATGACGAAAACAACATTACACAAAATATAACATCATCAATATAAAATTAAATCCATTAATAATATTATACAATTTATTAAGTAATAAATTGATAAGAAAAGTACCTATTGCATTGCGCAAGCTTGGCGCCACTTTATCATTTAAATTATGTTACTTTTGGTTATATGAATAAGAAGGATAATTCCTTAGATTATTAACATGTCTAGATAGAGTATGAAAACTGGCCAAGTCAGACTTTAGGTTTCAATTTATAATCCTTAGTTTAAAAAAAAATTAAGTTGTTATAAAATATTTTATATTGTTTCAAATAAATTTCAGGACTGACCATTGACCCACGGCACCCATTTAGATCTCATTTCTTTTGTCGTTGAAGCGAAGGCATATTATATAAGGTTCGATATTAAAATAACAAAAAAACAATACATTCGCAATTATCTTTTACAAAAATAAATGAAGTAAGTAACCGGAGCAGTCGTAGAAAAGACCACATTTTAGTACCTCATGTACGTACTTCTCTAGGCCAAAAAACATTGTTATACGAGGGAGTGCAACTCTTTAATAAATTACCCAAAGATGTTTGGAATGCGAACTCGTTAAATATTTTTAAAAGTAAACTAAAAAAACATGTCCTCGAAAATATCTCACTCACACAAATATAATATAATATTAACTGATACGATTTTGCGAAATAAAGTAGTACTACTGTTTTCTTAACTATACTGTGACCATGAGCCCACATTTTTAGCAACTATGCGAGGGTATATTCGTATTTTAGTCTTCGCTTGATTCGGATAAGTTGAGTACCCACATAAATTGATAAAATGATTTTATTTTACTAGTATCAAAATATTGATCTAAATGAGACAGTTAACATTGTAAGTTTTTTAGCCTGTTAAATTGTTTGTTATTGAGTGCTGTTGTGTAAAATATGTATAATGTATGAAGAACCAAAACATATTCTCATGTAAGTGAAATGTAAATTTCTTTTTGAGAAAATAAAATTATTTACCCCCATATTATGATATATACCAAAGCATATATCATAATATAGAACTTTGGTCTCATTTCACATTTATGTTTTTGATATGATATGAGATATATTTAACCTAATTGTCTTTTCGACCGACATTAAAAAAGGAGGAAGGTACGAAAAATAAGTTTACATTAACTAATGGACCGATTTAATTATTTTTGGTGCTAGATTTAGTAGGTACTTCAAGGTAGCTCTATATTCATATTATAGAGATTACCCTTAGGTTTTAATAATTTTTATTAGATTTACTATTATTTTTATATTATAATTAGTGATTTTAAATTTTTACCGACTTCTGAAAAGGAGAAGGTTCTTCTTACTGGGTGTACCGATTTTGATGATTCTTGGTTTGACTGCCACGTTGGCCTCGCGGTTAGCGTGAGCGACTGCTGATCATGAGGTCTCGGGTTCGATTCCCGCGTCGGACCAAAATGTTTGTATGATCTGCAAATATTTGTTTCGGAGTTTGGGTATTTTCTATGTATAATATGTATTTATTTACAAAAAAAATATGTATTTATGTAACCGTAACACAAGCTCTGCTTAGCTTAAAGTGTTCATGTAACCTAATTGCAGAATAAATGATTTCATTTCATTTTATTTCGATTTCATTTCATTGAGACTATATGGCGTTGTGTGTAAGATGTCCGAAATATTTAATTAGTTATTTATTTGGTTACGCCAAGTACGTTCCTTAGCACAAAACCTACATATGTACACACGCCCCGCGCCTGTGATTGCAGCGCCGCTAGTTGCATAGGGAAGAGAAAGAAGAAGATTTTACAACCAACCACCGCGCGAGTTTCTAACTCCGTGTTTTAACTTAAAATATTATAATTCGCTAGTATCGCTATCTATACGGCATTGTGTCTATGTAATGAGCAAGTGAGTCGCGCCGCTCCGCGAATACTTCAAACAGAGCAGGCGTTACGATTCCGCCTGGATATAAATCGAACCCGATACCTCAAGCATAGCAATTGCATAAGTTACCATTGCGCCACTGAGGCAGTCGAATGGCCCATGTTCTGGACTATAATGATGAACAAACCCCTGAGTTTGCAAAAATTTTTTTGCCAAGGCCTTCTTTAAATGTAAATCTTTTACAAGAAAATGCACATGATACCATTGTTAACAAAACTAATAGTTTGCAACTCATTGTGATTCATAACAGCTAGTAAGCCGTTTAATCGAAGAAAAGTTTATAAGATGAGCATCAAAAGATAAGCGTATAATATTATATCAATTTAATTAATCAATGACATTTCTGTATCTGGGGGCACAGCCGTGTCCCCGCCAAGACGAGCCAAGCGAAGCGTAAGGCAACCTACCTTTTCTCGAATTTATTCGTCGTTTTTTGAACCCTCATAACTTTGGTTTCCAATATACCAGATAGTTCAAATTCTCAGGATATATCCTTTGTATGTTTAATTAAACTATTATTGACATTATATTGTCAATAATAGTTTAATTATACATACAAAATTTCAATTGCACAGCTCCGATAGTTTAGATTTCATTGATATCTAAAATACACCAATTTCGTCACTGATACACTGATGATCATCAAAACTGTAAGAGTACTTCCTGAAAGACTAGAAAGAGCACTTCCTGAAATTTGGTATGTAAACTAAGTTTAATATACAAACAACAAAAACATTCATAAACCTATTACTTTTGCCCCCCAACCCTCAAATTTAGGGGATGAAAGTTTGTATGAGACATTCACTCATTTTAATGCTAGAGGTTTTATTTTATAAAAAAGAAAAAAATAAACAATAAAAAATACTGACATAAGCAATTTACAAAAAGAAATGAAATCCCACCAAAATCATTTTCATGTAAAATGTTGCTAAGAGGACTGCATATGGCTTTTCCAGTGAAAAAAAAATCAGATCTCATGTAGAGCCCAGCTTCTCAGCTCCCTAACTCTACCAACCCTAACTTTACAAACTCTACATCTCATTAAAAATGTATGTCTTTGCTGTTTCGTTACTTCAGAAACTAAATATTCACATAACGCATTACTTCAGAAACTAGACATTTGCAAACCCAAAAGGCGTTCGTTTCACCTTCGTGACGGTAGCGAAACGGCGAAGCAATCCATTTTTACTGAGATGTGGAGTTTGTGAAGTTAGAGTTGGTAGAGATGGGCTTGTAGATTAATAAGCTGGGATCTACATGAGATCTGATATCTTTTTCACTGGAAAAGCCATATGCAGTCGTCTTGGCAACATTTCACATGAAAATGTTTTTGGTGGGATAAACATATTTTGTACACCCCATTATGTGCTAGGACATAGTGCACCCCTCACATAATCATAAAACCTGTAACAAACCTATGTTCCATTACCAACCTGCATTGTTCTATTGTCTGCGTTCGCAATTACTATATTGACAACCACTGTGAGATTCTGCTCATGGTTTCTATCGGATAGAGTAAAGTCACGTTGGCATGCTCATACATTTAAAAAGGTGCTATTCTCTTTTCATAACCACTTTGACGAATTAAAAAAAAGAAGTAATGATTAATTCACTTTTTATGCATCAGTTATATTAAAATTAAAACTATAACCTGTTAAGTCATGTCGATGTTGTCCCATATATGCATATAGGTGCAAAATATGAAGTGATAATTATATAAAAGATTAACAGTTTCATTTTGGATTTTTTTGCAAGTTTTTTTATTTTGTCGCTTTTTTAAAGGTACCTAGTAGAACTACGCTGATTTGAGCATGAACGGGCGTACTCAACCGGGGCTGTACTATCCTTGCAAAGAAGGTCAACCTAAAACTCGCGCTGTCATGTTTTGTGGATGAGTGTGAGTCCGGAGGCCCAATGCTGCAGAAGCATCACTAGGCTGGCATGGTGTGGGTCACCATGCTGCATTGTTGCATTGCCTGCATTCGCAATGCCTATGATAACCACCAACCACCACTCATGGATTCTGCTTATGTCTTCCATCAAGCAGAGTAAAGTAATTTTGGCAGGGTCATATTTAAAAAAATCTACGTTTTGCCGCGAATAATATTAACATTCATGTAAATTACAAGTTAGATTCAGGTTCATGAATTGACGCACAGACGGATTGATAAGACAAAACTTTAACATTAGGAATTTAGAAATAAAATGTGAAGATGCAAGCAAATCTTGGTTCATTTATTTGATGGTAAATAAACAATTGTTTTGACATCATAGGGTGACACGGTGTGGAGTAACTACATGCAGGCGTTCCCCTCTGTAGAAGTTTAAGTTTAAATGGGCCTACACGTTGCATTGTTATGAAACAGAAAGTTTTTATGTGTGCGTGATATTATAATGCTTTGTTTTAATTGTTATGTGTGAGTTTGTAGTGATAGGCGATTGTTTTTGTATGCAATCTAAAATGTGTATGTGTGAACATTTCCCCCGCTAAAAAAGACAGACTGTTTTGTATTTGAAAGAAATACTACGTCTACTCCCTAAGTGTTGCTCAGTTTAAAAATGTTTGTATAATTCGCGCTAGAGGTGCTACTACTTCGGCGGAGACATTAACAGCAACTGATATCGCCATCTTAAGTCGGACAATTAAACTATCTTTACGGTCCTCACAAGTGGGCCTTGGGCTTGTTGAAGTATCTTCTCCACTCTTGTCTTCTATTGTAGTTTTAGTGGGGATAACATCTGTACTATCGGTGACACCATCAGTGACAGCATAGGTAGTACCACCAGAGATAGTATCGTAGCTGGTATCATCCGTAGTGTATAGTGTACTATAATCGATGGTGTGGTCGAAAGTATCATCAGTGGTATGATCGATAATATCATCGGTAGTATGATCGATAGTATAATCGATTGCACCATTGAGAGTGGTACCGTCTTTGGTACTGTATGTATCATCAGTGACATCTTCAGTGGCAGCAAAGGTTGTACCATCGGTATTTTTATTTACAGCATCGGTAGTAGTACTGTAGCTGGTAGCATCCGTAGGTTCTTGAGTATTTTTATCTGATATTTCATCGGTTGTAGGATTGGTGGTGTGATCAACAGTAGCATCGTTGGTGTGATCGATAGCATCATCAGTCGCATCATTGATAGTGATACCGTCGTTAATAGTGTTTTCCGTGGTAATATCGGTGACATCTTCAGTGACAGCAAAGGTTGTACTATCGGTATTTTTATTTATATCATCGGTGGAAGTATCGTAGTTTGTTACATCCGTAGTTTCGTGAGTATTATAGTCTGTTGTTTGAGTGGTTGTAGGATTGGTGGTGTAATCGACAGTGACATCGGTGGTGTGATCGGCAGTATCAATGGTGGTACCGTTAGTTGTGATATAGTCGCTGTCATCATCGTCTGTTTCATATAGCAAGCAATCTATTTCGGATATAACGGGTGGTAAGTACCGAAAAGAATCTACTAAGACAATGGATTCTTCTGAAGCTATGCCTAAAATAGTAATCTGAAACAAAAAATGGTAAAAGATAAAGAGCAAAATAATTGAAAACGAAAACTATACTTAGTAATCAGCGTTCTGGCGTGTGATATTTTTTAGATGACATAACGAATGACAAATAACTGCAGCGTAACGTCTAGTCGTTGTACCTATGAACATACGTCTCGACCCATATTGGCCACTCTACCACCAATTATTTGACGTGACAACGTCCAATAAATTGATGAACGCCGGCTGCATGCACGAAAAAGGATGACTCTTTGTCCCATTACGCTCATTGTACGTCGTTGTATGAGAGATATCTCTCATCGTTTCATCAATATTTTGTTATGACGTTGTCATGTTAAACTATCGTCCGTAAACCGACTTTACAGACAACCAATTCTTTTTTGTGCAGAAATCCCCTCGGATACCAATACCTTCAAGAAAAGAGCGTACTCCTTCTTAAAATACCGGCAACGTACTTTTCACCCTTCTGGTGTAGCGGGCGGCGGTAATCGCTTACCATCAGGCAATACGTCTGCTCGTTTGCCCCCTATTCTATAAAAAAACACCGACTGGTCGTACTGACTTAAAATCACACACTGCCTCGCTTCTAGTAGGCGAGACGGTGTGCGATTTGAGCCGGATAACCAGGTGAGTCCAGGTGCACCCTCGAAAAGAAATCCCTGATACCTTGACGTACCTCGGGCTACCTACGGTTGTGATGGCCCCCTCCTGTGTAGGAACCCCGATGTTCCTGTTCTATTAAGAAAAGGGCCTGTTCTATTAAGAAAATGGCCTGTTCTATAAACAAAATTTTCTTAATATCATTCCGGACTGCGTCTGCTAGGGCGACAGACTGTCACCGTCAGGCTTGCGCTTATGGAGAACGGAGATCGTTTTGCGATCTATAAGAGTTCTAAGCCACTCTCGGTCCCGCCCCGCCATCTCCTTAGCAAGAATAAATAGCTTGGAGAAAGAGACGGCGGAGTTCCACGCGCTCTCGCACCGCAACATGGTCGCAATCTTGTTACCGAGCGAGAGAACCCCCACTCCGATGGCCGCCACGAGATCTAACTCGACTCCCCTCACGCCGGACATTTAGCTAGCGTGCTACCACCCTAATTATAAAACGCGTTGGTTACCAGAAATAAACACAACAAACGAGAGGCAAAAAATACAAAATCTTGGAATCCATGTCTTCGAGGCAAGTTACAAAAAACATGCGTTAACACCTGGGAGTAGCATTACTAGTAAAGTTCATGATGATTTTATTGTTTTTGTGAACAGGGATAGTGATGTTAGTGTGGTTATTGCAGAAGATTTTTAGAATATCGCTTTACATCCAACGTCAAAGTGCTAGAGCTAGCCAAGTGCAACAGGGAACTGATGTCTAATATAGTGAAGAGGAAAGTGGCTTTCTTTGGACACATACAAAGAGGCCCATCATTTGGTTATATGCATTTTAATTAATAAAAAGGGTGTGTTCTGTCCACCCCTGACAAGTAATCGTTTCATATCAAAAGTATTTACATAGAACATAAATATTTAAAAAAAAACTTACACGGCCCCTGAACGGTGAGTTGCCAATTATGGTGATTCGAATACTACCCCAAGCTCCAGGGAAATCAGAACCAAGTTGGACACCCGAACCTGCATCAGCATTGAATTCATCCAATACCATAACTTGAATTATATTGCGAAGCCCAGAATTAGCCATAAATGTGTTCACCTCAATAATGCCACCAGGAACCATATCAAAGGTTGGCGATGAGACACAGCTAATAAGATGATCCGGATATATAAACTGAGTACTATGCTCATGGAAACCTTTCATATTTAAACTTTCAAAAGTCCCAATTGCCCATGTCCCAGGCACTGATGGACAGAGTCCAAAATCTGTTGAAAATAGCTCATCAAAGCCTTCTTCAAATGTAAATCTTTCACAAGAGAATACACATGACACTATTGTTAACAAAACTAAAAGTTTGCACGTCATTGTGGTTCGTAGCTGTTGTTCGTAGTAGTAATAGACCCGAATCCCTATAAATATTGCTTGAAATGCAATACAATAATTTGGTCCTCAGATAAGTTATCAAAGTAATTTATTTATTGTAGCCGGTATTTACTACATTTCTTTGTAGATATCTTTTTTCTGCAATCTTTATGTGTTTGGTTTCTGTTTTAACATTTTAATGGCTTAATGGCTACCTTTAAGCTGCTCCAACGCTCATAATTAGATCCTGCATTATATATGAATGAAAGTATTATATTAAATCAATCATATTCAAGAAAGTATAAAGTAATTTTGAGAATAAAGAAGTGTGATGTGATTTGAAAAAAAAAACTACAAAAAAGGAAAATCCAAACCTCGATTTTTATGAAATTTTGTGTTCATATCGGGTAGGTCTGAGAATCAGCAAACATCTATTTTTCATACCCCTAAATTTTTATGGCAAAACAACGTTTGCCGGGTCAGCTAGTAATTTTATAAAAAATAAGCCCAAAATTTGAATAGTTATTAATTGAGTCCATATATTTTAACTTTTGTCTCATGTTGTTGCAAATAGTAATGAGAAACCTACTAGATAGGTCATTTATTATACGTGTTATGCTATCCACCAGCACTTAAACTAAGTTTTGCATATAAAAGGAAATAGCAATATATTCAAATAAATCGAACGTTTTCAGAGTGAAATGGCGAATACGACACTCTGGGGACGCATAACAACTTTTAAATAAATATTGCAAATAAATAATACTAGCGTAGCTTTGGGAGTTGAGAAGAAAATATGTAATAGTTTGTTTAAAAAAATATTAAGCTTAACACCAAAGAGTATATAAATCACTACGTTCTTAACACTGCAGAGCCATCAATGGTCATAGTGTTAAATCATATTGTACAATATATTATTTTGTTTGACGTAGTACTCATAGTCAAGACTAGTCACACGCCTAGGTTTCGCATGGTTAAGATTGGTATTTTGACGTGTATAAAATTATACGCACGAATATTTTGTTTTTTATATAGTCAGCGTCAGCGACAACGCTAAATTTTTACCGGCTAGTTATTCTTATTTTGAATTATCTACGGTTAAAGAATCTTTATTTCTCAAAAGAATTTACAAAATTCACTTACTGAGAAAACATACTAAAATGATAACAAATAAATTAAAGGAGCGTTTTATATAAAATAAAAGTGGGTAGTAAAATATATTTTGCACAAAACTATGAACTTAATACACTCGAACACAGCAAACACGATCAACCGGAGCAGCCGAACCAAAGATGTACGATATTTTTTTAAACTAGATGGGACATTCGTATAGTAAGTACAATCTCCCACTTTTATTAGTATGTTAGCTAAGTATTATTTTATTTGTTGATTCTGAGACTTTCTGTTCTTACATATTCAGATATACAGATGTACATTATTTATATACCTGTTTAAATGTGTCAAGAAAGATTGTAATCTATTAATTATTAAGTAGGCGATTGTTAAAAATATTTAAAAAGTAGCATTTTTTTTTTGTATTTATTATTAGTACATTGTATATCTGGACTACTTTTTTTAATAGCTCCTCTCGCATACCTAAATAAGATCTCATACTAACATGATATAGATTATACTATGAATGTTTTGAAAATCATGAAAAAGGAATTAATTAATACATAGCTACTATGTGATTTTTTAATGATTTTTTAAATCTAGTCAGTGTTGTAGCAGTTTTTATATTTAATGGTAATTTATTGTAAATTTTGACTCCCTCAAATTCAATATTCTTTTTACCATAGTTCGTTCTAGGTGGACGAGTCACAATATGACTTGCGTTTCTTAGTTTCATTTTTTGACGAATATAGTTCGTTGTAAAAGATAAACTTGTATGTATATTCCTTTTTAGTATTTTATGTATCAAAATACACGTGTAGTACATGTAAGTCTGCTTTATGGTCATTATTTTGGTTTCCTCATATATTTTTTTTGGTAGAAGTACGAAAATTGTAGTTAAAAAGTACCTTTACTAATTTATTTTGTGCGCGTTGCAAGTCATCTAGAATAGTTTTGCTTGCGGTTCCCGTTATTTCAACTAAATAGTCAATGTGCGGTTTGACTAGTGAATTATATATAAGGTATTTAACTTTGTGTCGCAAACATTTAGTTATAGTGAATAAGCAACCTGTTAGTGAAATTAGTTTATTTTATATTTTATCTATTTGAGGTTTCCAACTCAGAAGAGTGTCTAGAGTGAGGCCAAGATATCTTTCATTTGTCTTTCTCTGGATTGTTTCATTATTTATAACCAGTGGTATAACATTAATATTACTTTTATTTTTGGCTGCAAAAATGACATAGTTTGTTTTTTTAGTATTTATTGTGAGTAAATTATATTGGAACCAATCATTTAATATATTTAAGTCGTTCTGAATTTAGGGCATTATAGCGTTGACAGTACAACCATAATAAAAAAGGCTGGTATCGTCTGCGTAGAGTGAAATTTCGCCTTTTAGACCAATCTGGAATATGTCATTGATATAAATTAAGAATAAAAGTGGTCCCAAAATTGAACCTTGAGGAACTCCATAGGTAACACACTTTGAAGAGCTGTGATGTGGGCCGATTTTCACCATTTGCTCACGGTCATTTAGATAAGATGTTAACATTTCTAGAGCTTTGTCTTTAATGCCTATATTGAACAATTTCTGCAACAATATATTGTGGCTTATTGTATCGAATGCCTTCTTAAGATCAATGAAAGCACCTAGCACTATTTGTTTTTTATCAATTTGATTCTTAATTTTAGTAGTCAGGTCAATTGTGGCCGAAAGAGTATTTGAAAGTGGTCGGAAACCGTATTGTCTGCGATAGAAAAAGTCTTTTGATTTTAAGAAGGTTTCCAGGCGCGTGTAGATAACTTTTTCAAAGATTTTAGAGATAACAGGAAGCACCGAAATTGGGCGATAATTACAAGGGTCGAATCTATTACCAGATTTATATACGGGAGTAACATTGGCTATCTTTAAGCTTCTAGGGAAAATTCCAGTCTCTAAACACTCATTGATGCACATAGTTAATTCCTCTATTATTAAGTATTTGACACATTTAATCGCTTTAGTACTTACACCATCGATAACAGAGCTGGTGTTGGGGTCTAATTTGTCTATTATTTTATTTATTTCATTCACAGTTACCGGTTTAAATTGGTTTAGTTCAGTTGCATTGCTTGTGACAACAGGGGGTCCTGTATTATATTTATTAAATTTGTATTTATTCGGAATTTGGTTTGCTAAAGCTGAGCCGATCGTTGAAAAGTAAGAATTAAGTTGTTCGCATATTTCAAGTACATCTGTGATAGTGTTAGTATCAATGACGAGTTTGTCCGGGCCAATATTGTCTTTAATTATCTCTTCAATATCTTCAACCACTAACTCCACCAATTAACATACAGTAAATAGTATCTCCATGAAATTTCTGGATATAGCTGTTTGTTTTTATAAGAATTAAAATATTCTATTAGACTGCCTAGGTGGCGCAGTGGTAGCGTATGCGACTGCTGTGCCAGAGGTCTCGGGTTGATTCCCGGGTCGGACCAAATGTTTGTATGATCTGCAAATATTTGTTTTGGAGTTTGAGTGTTTTCTATGTAGGTATAATATGAATGTATTTACAAAAAAGAAATTATATATGTATTAATATCAGTTGTCTAGTACCTACCCATAATACAAGCCCTGCTTAGTTGGGGACAAGATGGCGTTGTGTGTGATGCCCGAAATATTTATTTATTATTTATTTTAATTACTTTTTACGTAAAAACAACTTCTTGGTTGATATATTACACATAGATTGGATTGCATAGAAATGAAAATTTTTACCATATATTTTCTTTCTTTTCTTCAAAACTTTCAGGTAATCTTTCATGTTATAAAATTTCTGAGGTTTTCAATTACATTTATTGAGATTAATTATTACAAATACTTATTTACTGAAATAAAAATTGGAATTTATGGATAACATATATTTCTAACAGTAAAAACATATTCAAAATCGAATCAGTAATACCACAGACAAATCAACATGGAGTCCAAGTCGCGCACAATGGCAGGTTTCTATTGAACTTTTGTACCGCCTGGCATATATCATGGTGGGGATTGATCTAGTATTAATTATTTATCTAGTATTTATTTAGCTGCTAATTTCACCGAAAATAAGATTTTGAAAATGACGATTTTTACAATATTGCATTAAAAAGTTAACTTAGTTTTTAGATTACAATGAAATACATAAATCACAAATGAGTTGTCATTGTTGTTAACAAAATGGCGTAATATAGTATTTTTCAATCAAAATCATTCTTCTACGATTTTCTTAATCAGTCACTAAAACGTTGCTCTTTAACCGACTTCCAAAAGGAGGAGGTTCTCAATTTCATCGGTATTTTTTTTACTTATTAGTTAGCTCATTTATAAATATAGCTTCAAATATTTTCTAGATTTTGTAGGTCATACATATTTTAAAATGATGTAAAAGATTTTCGACAATCTGACACACAACCTCATCTAGTTTTCAGACTTAGTAGACTTTAAGCTTGGTCAGCGTGGAGACGTATGGCCTTAATCCTCTCCTGAGAGGAGCCCGAGCCCAGCAGTGAGATATAATGGGTTGTTGATGATGAGACTTTAAGCAAAGCGTGTTTAGAACAACTTTGTGAATTTCTGTTAGCACAGTTCTATAAATATGAAAAAACACGAATTTTTATGCAAGATTTACTTAATAAAAGGTATAAATCTCATATCCATTCGTTACATATTATAAGTGGTACAGCATCTGCCATTGTTCTTTAAAGATGTCTCCTTACACGATGCTTCTAGGATAGACTAGACAAAGTCCAAGGGTCATTATTTTACTTAAGACGTTAAAGATATAATTTTTTTTAGAGTTTTCTGAAACTGTATTTCATCATAAGGTTCTTACAAACCTAAAAAATGACAGTCATTCCACGAAGGGCTACACTTTGATCTTTTACATAATATACATTACTTAAATGTACACCAAAGTTTTTACAGAGTTATTTTAAACTTAATACTGTGCATCAAAAATTATGTACAAACCCATGGCTAGTAATGTTAGTAATGATTGTCTTCAATCGTAATTTTAAATAACCGTAATTTTAATGATAGAAATCGTATGGTGTTCACGAACCGAAGTTATCTATATATATATAAAAGCGAAATACCACTCACTTATTAATCACGAAATCTCAGAAACTATCACACTCACAAATTTGAAATTTGGCAGGTAGGTTCCTTATAGGGTGTAGACATCCGCTAAGAACGGATTTTACTAAACTCCACTAAATGAAAGTTTGCGTGAGCGAAGATGCGTGCAAAAGCTAGTTCATAATATAGCTAAAATCAATAGTATTTAAAATACCCGTAAATCCAATCACATCACATCACACTTCACACTAATCACACTATATTATAAAGGTGAAAGTTTGTGTATGTTTGTTAGTCTTTCACGCAAAAACTACTGAACGGATTTGGATTAAAATTAACAGTAATATAGCATAATACAGGGTTACAAGAAAAATCGTACTAGATCCATTAAGGGCGTGGAGTATCCATCATTTCTGACTTATTTCACTATGAAACACCCTACCCTAAACTTAACCCTTTTCGAGATATTCGACTTTTAATTTTTTTATTGAAAATTGCCGATTTTTAAGCTACTACATTTATTTTTGTTTATTTTGTGTATCTTATTCAGATCAGATATATCAGAATAACACATAGGCTACTATTTGCAGCGATAACCGACATACGGGCAACAGCTAGTACTTATATATGTCTTTTACAGCAAAAAAAAAATGGTTAAAAATAAATAAAGAATTTAATTTGCACACCCACCGTAGCTGTGAAAAATATTTGTTTCTTCATAAAACATTACTTATTACTTTTCTATCTTAACAAGTTCAACCTAATGATGAACTTTCAGAAAAGACAACAATATCTTAAAAAATACATTAAAATTAAATGATAAAATTAATAAAAACCAATTATTTTTTTTTTAGATTCTGTAATAAGACAAGTAAACAAAGTATGAACATATGCAAAGAAATTATAATTCATTTATTTTAAGCTAAGTAAATCATTGTTTTGGCATTGTGGAGTTTATGAATATTTATACTTCTAGTCTCTAATTAATTCGCGCTTGAGGTGCAACTATTTCGGCGGAGATATTAACAGCAACTAATACTGCTATTTTAAGTCGAGCA
Source organism: Diaphora mendica (assembly GCA_949125395.1). Classification (NCBI taxonomy): domain Eukaryota; kingdom Metazoa; phylum Arthropoda; class Insecta; order Lepidoptera; family Erebidae; genus Diaphora; species Diaphora mendica. The sequence continues at coordinate 17,800,216 of OX421313.1, read as the reverse complement.
ATTAAATCATATTTTGGTCGGTCATCACAAATGGGAGCTGGGCTTGTCAAAATTTGTTCCCCCTTGTCATCTTCTACTATAGAATCAGTGGGGATAATATCCGTAGTATCATTAGTGATGTTGTCCGTACCACCATCAGTAACAGTAAAGGTAGTGCCGTTAAAATTACTATTTGGATCACCAGTGGTAGTATCATAACTGGTGAAATCCGTAGTGTCATGAGTGCTATTAGCCGTCATTTCATCGGTTGTATAATCGATGGTGTAATCGACAGTATAATCAGTGGTATGATCGATAATATCATTGGTGATATGATCGACAGTATCATCAGTAGTATAACTGATGGTGGTACCGTCAGAAGTAATGTTTTCATCGGTGACAGCAATGGTAGTACCATCCGTACCACTATTTTCATCACCGGTGGTAGTGTCGTCGTTGGTTACATCCGTACTGTCATGAGTATTAGCATCCGTCATTGCCGCAGTTGTAAAATCCGTAGTAGGATCGACAGTATATTCATGAGTATGATCGATATTATCATCGGTGGTATCATTGTTGGTTGTACCGTCATTAGTAACGTTTTCCGAGGATTCATCAGCTATAGCAAAGGTAGTGCCATCGGTACCTCTATTTGCATCACCAGTGGGAGTGTAGTAATTGGTAATATCCGTACTGTCGGATTTATTATCATCCGTTATTTCCGCTGTTGTATAATCGGTAGTGGAATCAATAGTATATTCATGGGTATGTTCGTTAGTATCATCGATGGTATCATTGATGGTTATACCGTCGTTTGTGACATTTTCTAATGTGTCGTCAGTTACAGCAAAAGTAGTACCATCATTACAACTATTTGCATCACCGGTGGGAGTATAGTAGTTGGTAGCATCCGTACTGTCGTGAGTATTACCATCCGTCATTTCCGTAGATGTATAATAAGTAGTGGGATCGGCAGTATATTCATGGGTATTATCGATAGTATCATCGGTGATATCATTGATGGTTGTACCATCATTTGTGATGTTTTCAGAGGTATCATCAGTTACAGCAAAGGTAGTATCCTCGGTACCACCATTTGCATCAGCGGTGGTAGTATCATGAATGTTATTATCTGGCGTATAATCGGTGTACCGATCGATAGTATCAATGGTAGTCCCTTCAGTTGTAACATTGTTGCTGTCATCGTCTATTTCATATAGCAAGCAATCGCTTTTGGATATTGCGGGCGGTAAATACCGAATAGAATCTATTAAGACAGTTGATTTTGCTGAAGCTACGCCTAGAATAGAAATCTGAAACAAAAAAGAGTTTAAACTAGATATCAAAACTTAAATTTGAAACATTATTATTATTGAATCAATTAGGGCTAGGAAGTTAATCAGAATAGTTGGGCTGGTTGCTTGTTTCAAGATCTAATCAGGGCGGCAAGGTAACTTAGAAAGTTTACTTAATAACGCGGGGCTCATACATGTGTATGAGAAAAATAAATATAAAATATATATAAACATTTTACAAGAAAATGTTTTTGGTGTTATTTCATTTCTTTTTGTAAATTGCTTAAGGCAATATTTTTATTGTTTTTTTTTTTGTTTTTTTCGGGTGTTTTTCTTGTACATCTTCTTTATGCTTTCGAAAAAGTCAGTATACCAAAAATAAAACATCAAGTCTCATACGAACTTCCACCCACCAATTTTGAGGGTTGAGGGGCAAAAGTAATAGGTTTATGAATAGGTTTTTTTGTTGTTTGTATACTAAACTTAGTTTACACACCAAATTTTAGCTTTCTAGCACTTCAGGAAGTACCCTAACAGTTTTGATGATCATCAGTGTGTCAGTGACGAAATCGATGTTTTTTAGGTATCAATAAAATCTACAGTATCAGAGCTATGCAATTGAAACTTCGTATGTTTCATTAATCTATTACTGACATCATATCCTGAGAATTTAAACGGTCTGGTATATCGGAAACCAAAGTTATGAGGATTCAAAAAAACGACAAAACACTTCGAGAAAAGTTAGGTAGTGCCCTTGCGCGTCGCTTAGCTCGTCTTGGCCTCAGATTCAGAACTTTCTTATGAGAAAAATTTTAATGCTTTGAGTATCGTTAAAATTGGATGCAATTTTAGAATGTTTCGACTATTATACACATTTCGATAACATTAATTTTATCTAGATAAATCTCAATACATAAATAAAAGATAGATTAGTTTTATAAAATTATTGTGATACAAAGTTAAATTCAATTATTTTTAAATACTTACTAATCCTTCAAATGATGAGAGCCCAAGTATCTTAATTTGAATAGTACTCCAACCTCCAACAAAATCATGTCCCCATTGGGTAACCGAACCTGCATCTGCATTGTTTTTATCCGAGACTGTAACGTGTATAAAATCGGTATGCACATTATTTGTCATAAACATGTTCACCTCAATAATACCACCAGGATCCATAACAAAAGGTGGGGATGAGACGCAGCTAAATTGTTCATTCGGAGAAATAAACTGTTTACTACGCTTGTGAAAACCTTCCATTTTTATGCTTTCATACGTCCCGATTAGCCATGTGCTATCAGGAACTGCACAGATCCCCGATTCCGTTGAAAATATCTCGTCGATACCTTCTTCAAATATGAATATTTTACAAGAGAATGCACATGACACTGTTGTTAACAGAACAAAAACTTTGTACATCTTTATGGTTTGTAACTGATGTTCGTAATGCCAGTAGACCCAAATCTCCATAAATATTATTATAAAATGTATTAATCCATTTCATTTTCAGATAAGATATTCTTCTAAGTAATTTGTTTGTTATAGTCTATAGAATTTACACCTATGTGTAGATAACTATTTCTATTATCTTTATTCATTTATGTATTAAAGTGAGGAAAACCGACAGCTACAAAAAGACGATGGGCAGTTTAACATATTATATCAAGCCAATTTCAGGGTTTTACAACCTGATGCCGAAAATGAGTACTCTAGAGCCACATTAACACACCACTACACCAATGATCTATCAGAAGTCCGCATTGACGAAATCGAGATGGGTCTTGGACAGCTAAAAAATGGAAAAGCCCCTGGAGAGGATGGCATTACAACAGAACTGTTAAAGGCTGGAGGTAAGCCCGTACTGAGGGAGCTCCAAAAGCTTTTTAACACTGTCCTGTTCGAAGGGAGAACTCCAGAGGCGTAGAGTAGAAGTCTGGTCATCCCGTTCAACAAGAAGGGTGACAAATCCAGGTTGAAGAACTATCGACACATTTCGCTTCTAAGCCACGTCTACAAGCTGTTCTCAAGAGTCATCACGAACCGTCTTGCGCGAAGACTCGACGAATTCCAACCACCGGAGCAAGCTGGATTTCGGAGTGGATATGGCATCATAGACCACATCCACACAGTGACGCAGATTATACAGAAGACAGAAGAGTATAATCAGCCCCTGTGTCTAGCATTCGTGGTCTATGAGAAGGCCTTTGACTCGACCGAGATCTGGTCTATTCTGGAGTCTCTGCAGCGTTTCCAAGTGGATTGGCGATACATCCAAGTGCTGAGATGTCTCTACGAAGCCACCACCATGGCCGTCCAAGTACAGAATCAGCAAACAAGGCCCATACCATTGCATCAAGGAGTGAGACAAGGGGATGTTATTTTCCCGAAATTTTTCACAAAATGCAAATGGAGGATTTATTCAAGACGCTACACTGGAAAAGACGTGGCTTAAATATCAATGGCGAATAAATCTCTCACTTGCGATTTGCGGACGACATCGTCATTATGGCAAAGACGCTGCAGGACCTACAACGGATGCTGAGCGACTTGGCTGACTCTTCTGTGCGCATCGGCCTACGGATGAACTTGGACAAAACCAAGGCCATGTCTAATGAACATGTACTACCGGAACCGGTCGCAGTACACGGTGCCGTTCTCGAAGTTATTTAAAAATATGTGTACCTAGGGCAGACTTTGCAGTTTGGTAGAAACAACTTCGAGGATGAGGTGAACAGGAGAATTTAGCTGGGTTGGGCAGCATTTGTGAAACTTCGTCGGGTCTTTTCATCGTCGATCCCACAGTGCCTTAAGACGAAAGTCTTCAGTCAGTGCAACCTACCCATCATGTCATACGGAGCCGAAACGTGGACACTTACGGCACGGCTGGTCCACAAGTTTAAAGTCGCTCAGCGTGCTGTGGAGAGGGCTATGCTCGGCGTTTCTCTGAGGGATCGCATCAGGAAGTGGGTGATCCGGCAGAGAACCAAGGTCATCGACATAGCCCAAAGGATTAGGAATCTGAAGTGGACTGCGATAAGCTGATGATGACGAAAATTTTTATTACAACCTAATAGAAACACTAACTAACACGAAACTACACACAAACAAATGTGACAGACGGTGAAGAAAAGTAGATAGAGTACGACACAAAAGAAAAACAAATAATTAGGAACCATATCCATTTATCCATTCCATTTAGATTTTTTATGGAAAGGGGGCAAACGAACAGACGTATCGCCTGATGGTAAGCGATTACCGCCGCCCATGGACACCCGCAATACCAGAGGCGTCACAAGTGCGTTGCCGGCCTTTTAAGAAGGAGTACGTTCTTTTCTTGAAGGTTTGAAGATCGTATTGGTCCGGGAATACCGCTAGCGACAGTTCTTTCCACAGTTTTGTTGTGCAATACAGAAAGTTCCTAGAAAATCGCACAGTTGTGGACTGCCAACCATCTAAATGATGAGGATGAAACCACTGTCACGTAGGACGATGGCGGAAAGAGGTATGGTAAAAGAGTCGCTCTCTGTTGAATGCGGAGATTTATTTTATTTTCTTTCTCTTCTTCTCTGATTTTTTTTGATTTTGTAAGGTGGGATACAGTACCTGCAATTATAATAAATCAAGATAAGAACATTCTTGCTGGTCGTACTGTTCACTTCTGTAAACCTCGCTATTGCACAGGCAACATTCCTAGCTATTTTTAAGAAATACATTACAATTCATATACCTATATAAAACAGTGACAAAAACTCAGAAGTAACAATGTACCAATATCTATTCTTCTCACTATATCAAAAAATTTACAGCTGACAAGCAGTTAATTAAATACCTTGAAGAAAACAACTTCATTTCTGCCAATCAGTATAGTTTCAGAAAAGCGAAGTCTACTGCTAATGCTGCATTCTGTGTTACTGATACGTACACACTGGAAAATTTGATAAAGTCAGAGGTGCAAGCAACATTCTAGAACGTCGTAAAAGCTTGTGATACGAAATGAATTTCAATATTAATAAAAAGCTTCAGCGGTTGGGAATACGATGTAATTGAAAATAGGTATATGGGGACTAGGAGGATTTCATTTGACTAGTAGAACTCAAAGGTTTAGTAACGGTGTTAGTGTCTACTATTCTATCTCTAAACATCAATTATGGCATTTCGCAAGGGATTATTGTTGACTCAACTCTTTTCCTAATTTATATAAACCAGCTATGTGAGATATCTATTGAGAACACTCAGATCTTAACGTTTGGAAATGTTGCCAAGTTGGGAAAGTGTTTCCAATCGCGCATAAAAAGAAGTTATTAAAATTACTAAATCGCTTTACAACAACTGACTCTAAAAGCGAATATACTGAGTCTAAATGCCTATAAAACACACCACATAAAGTTTTTAATATTAAATCATACATAACCGTCAAAGGATCATTTTAAAATTAAATCTCACGCAAATGAATCCCTATTGCTACATATTAACGCCATAATGCAGAGCCAAAACTTCTTAAAAATTATATATCAGACCTTCAACATATATATGTTGAAGGGCTGATATATAATTTGTATTTGTAAAACATATGTTTTAACCTACAGCATGGACTCTAGGGAAGGGGCGTCAAAGACAAACATGCTGATTGTAGCAAGAGCTTACCCATATCCTACTAACATATTGCATTAAGAATGTAACGGATCAAAGGCAAACATTTATTTGTTCCCAGACTTGTCGTGAGGTAGTTTCAATATGAACACGGTTGAGATAAATTTAAGGTAAGAGAGCCACGCTGATTTCAACACTAACGGGCCTGCTCAACCAGGGCGGTACTACCCACGCTCAGTAGATCAACGTAAAATGACCGCGTTCGTTCTGTCGTGTTTTGTTGGTGAGTGCGAGACCGGAGGCCCAACGATGCAGAAACCGCCATGGTGTAGGTCACCATGCTGCATTGTCTGCATTCGCAATGAGTATGGTGACCACCACTCTTGGATCCTGCTTTTGCTTTCCATCAGGCCTTTGCCTGACTGACTGAAAATGCCTCTACTCTTAGAGTCATTTTGGCAAACCCATACATAAAAAAAAATGGTAGGGATGCTCACACTAAATTACCATGGTCTTATAAAGTCACTCTGTAAGTAGCTCCACTACCAGGATTTCAATACAACAGAAAATTTACTTGTAATAGTGAGTTAATATGCCTTACACAACACACACACGCACATACACAAAAACATACGCACGCACACACGTAGGTACACACTAAACATAAAGTCACAACATATACTACACAGACACGACACTACACGAAGCTGCATGCTATTGGTGTATTATAATCAATCAGTTATTATCTATCAGTTAACTTATTCATTGTTGCTGGTCAGATGAATTCAATTAGGCTTAAGTTACAAATGCGTAAGCAATCACACTGTGTAATGTTATGTTGCCATATTTCTATTTGGAGGATATTGCTGATACTAATAATACCGGCCGAGCGTAGTTCTGGCATCGAAGCGTCCACTGGTAGAAGATCTCATCAATGCCCTTTGTAATGCTGCTACTTTATTTTTTAAGTGGTAAATCAAAACGTGAGGTTAAGTAGATTAGAAAAATTGTACCTACCTTCAATATGTTTTAACACAGGTTTCAAATATTTTAAGCTATTGCATAGTTTTATCGCGGGCTTTGAGGCCTTTGAGCGCGGCGACCGAATGAAGGAATTCCGTAACATAACGAAAATAAAACCTGACACCCGAAGCTCGCACGGATCGAGACGAGCTGCTCGGAACGACGAATCAACGAATCTGTCTGTCTCTGAGTCAGACAGACAAAACAGTCTGGGTTTGCGCAAGTATACTTGAACGTGTATGTCCGGCTTACGGCTTAAGCAGCTGTTTGTGAGAAAGTATATAGGTGTATAGGTATCTATCATATCTTTGTAATGCTAAACTCACCGCACGTGCGCCCCGTAAGTATATATATTATGTTCAAAGAAAAAAAAACTGTGGATAAAACAACCCGTTCAATGACGAAGACATTTATTATGAATAGTTTAAACCTTTTATAGTATGCTGTATAACGAAACCATATCACTACTTAAGAAAGTGATCAACGCCATCTAGTAACGATGTTGGTACTAATTTAATAGTTTAGTATTTTTCATTCACAATATTATATATATATATATATAATTATAATTGCTAAGTGGATAAAAAAATGCTATGCAATAGCTTTACCACGCAGTGCCACACATCTTTTTTTTTATTAAATAATGAAAGCTGTGTTTATGTATGTACATATAAAATAAAGACTTAGATCTGAATAAGAAACTGTAGAGAGACTATTATTCGTAATTCAAGAAGTATAAAAAAAAAACCGTTTTTGAAACTTTTTCATGAATGCATAGCTTCTATTGGTCATAGCGTGATGTAATATAGCCTTTCTTAATAAGTGGGGTATCCAACGCTTATCTATTTTTTTAATTTGAACTAGTATGTCTAAAATTTGCGCGTTCAGCCAAACAAACAGACTCTACAGATTTATAACATTAGTAAAGATATAGTTCAATCTATTTAAACTAAACAATAGTGTATTGTCTTATCTATTACTTTTTTATCTATATTTTATTACTTTTACAATGACTATCACAAAAAAATTCACCGAATTACAACATTATTAGAAAAACTGTCATCATATATTTCATACAGGATAATAAAAAAACAGGGGGAATAAAAAGTACTAAGCAGCTAATGATAAGATATTGTTTTAAATAATTTCAGTGGCATGAATTTCATTTTTCATTTTAGAACTAATTAAACTAACTATTATCATTGAGAAAGATTAAAAATGAACTTCTAAAAGCCCGTTGCATATTATCCATTTTTAATGTTACATTTTATTTGTAGATCACTAAAATGCGGAATTTCACATCTCTATGGAAACAAATGCGAGTACAAAGCAATAAAAACACATCATGTTTGAAGCACGTTTAATGTCCGTCTGTGTGGAAGCTCCACACAGACGGACATTAAATCATGCATGAATCAATTTAAATGCGCGCGAGCTTCGCATTGCATTTTTAGGGTCAATGGTAGGGTTACGGCTCTCTCCTCTGACAAAAGCGCAAAGTTCATGTATTACAATAATTACACACTTGCGACTGCGCATTTGTATCACCATATCAGTGCGTTTATTTCGATACAAATGCGCGTTTACGGCGTCATTAATGTTTTCTTCCACATAGTTACTTCCTTCAAGTTTTGCCGCAACAACCGGACCTGTGATGCCCCGATCCAAGTCATCGGACCACCTTGTGCGGAGTCTTCCTACGCGGACACTTTTTTCATCTTTGATGTAAATTTAAGGCTTTCTCAATGTATGATACATATAGCCGCATAAATATGTTCAAAGATTTAAATTCATATTCTACAGCAATTGTAGTTCAAGAGAACATTCAAAACACAAAAGCGCTGTCTCAAGTCAATAGAAAGACCAAAAACCACTGTCTTTATTACAGTAGAAATGGCCATTTTTGTGAAGGCATTAAATTTACTTTTTGTCGGAAACTAGAAAAACAACTGTTTGAATCCAATATGAGCTAAATAAGCCCTGTATGCGTAAAATTATGAAATAGTATGACTCATGCGGCGTTACCTCGCTCTGAGGCGTTACATTTAAGGCTTGAAGTGCAAGCGAAGCTCGCTTGCTTTTGACGTTGTCATGTTAAACTATCGTCCGTAAACAGACTTTACAGACAACCATTTTTTTATCAAAGTTACTTCTAAATTTTGCAAGCATAGTTTAATTTAAGGCAAAACATACATGGCTCATTTAGAACCACTCCACTTGTAATTTTAAGTACTCACCTCGTTCTAGTCACACCAGATATTCGTTTTAATATTCGTCTTTCAGCCACAATATATAAACACCTATTTGTTTTGTCTTTATTTACATCTATTTGTTTACATATTCGACAAAATGAAATCATTCTCATCAGCTTCTTTTTAAGAAAATACGTATTGTAAGAAACTAGGCATTTATTTTTTTATAGTTTGGGCTCTTCACTCACCTTTGTTGTACATTGCTTTACGACATTTTAAGCCATCCATCCATTAATTATTTAATGCATCATGAAAGACATAATTATTATTTACCAACTCGTGATCGAAAACACCGCAGCCAAGAAACTACGCTACAGGTCTTAATTTTAGGAGTCCACTCTTTCGGAATAGCACCTTTTACTGGAGCGATTTGAACCAAAGCTTTGTGAACTTTGATCGATCTTGTCCAGGGCCCCAGGTAATGAATCAAACAAATTGATTCATTCGAAACCCGATCTGATTGCGCTACGGTCTGTGTCAGACTCTTTAGTGTAAGCGCTCCAGACGGACTTATTTCTTGAAAGAAATAAAGCATTCTATGGAATTGGATTGAATCCACCACTCCTGGATTCAACTTATGCTCTCCGTAAGGCAGAGTAGAGTCATTTTGACAACTATTACATAACTGCACGATTGGCCTGGTGATTTCATTAAGCGGTAGCCACGCCGTTTTTTACTGAGTCTTGTGATGTTCAAATCCGACATGGGACAACACTTTGTGTGATCTGCAATTTGTTGTGCAGAGCCTAGGTGTTCTTTGTGTTCATTTAAAGTATGTTTGTGAAGTCCCCGCGACATAAGATATATATTCCTAATGCGATACTAAAAAAAACAATCTCAAATTAAACTTCATATCCTGTATCACATAAATTTATTTAGAAAATATTGTGATTAAATTCAGTTTCGATAATCACTGAAAATTAATCCTTAGGTATTTGAAATGCTGTTTTTCAAGGTACAATTCGCACCACATTATCAGTGCCAGATATACAAAGCCACTTTAAACATACCTAATGCCAACAACTATCATTTCGCTACAAGTCTTTGTACAGTACAATTTTAAAGCAATCCAATAGCCATCCTTAAAGAATGATACTGTCTTTATCTCTTTCACTTCTTTAAATTATTTTCAAAATTAAAGTCTAATGATTAGAACTAATACTACTCAATTACTTAATAGCATTGGTCATCATCTTTCTTTCCTTTATCATTCCCAATATTATATGAAATCGGCTACCAGTTCAACCGGTTTTATCTGGATATCAGTTTTTTCACGGAGCGACTGGCATCAGACCTCCACAACCCCGAAGGCTATTAGAATTCGAAGATTGAGCTACTTGTCAGTATATTTGAGGGCACTCACTTCCCAACATCAGGGTTCCCACATAGGAGGGGGCCATCTATAAACCATAGGTGGCCCGGGGTACGTAGGGGTTCCAGGGTTTTCCTTTCTAGGATGTACCTGGTTCCCATATAGTACCCAAGACGGCGTGCGGTTTTAGTCGGTTCGAGTCCGACATTGCCACCAGTCGGTGGTATCCGAGGGGATTTCCACACAGACAAAAAAGGGTACTGACTTCCCAATAACGATTGCTATACTTGTTCATGACAACCGGGACCGACGGTTTGGTCTTAGAGACACGGGCGTTAAACATCACCCAACTCCTATACTCAGGGCTGATAATTTCTTGCATGATAACTTAACAACACTTTGAACCCAACCCAAGAATCAAACCGAACGAGATGAGAACGAGACTCTTGATCGCCTGTCGCAAACATTAACCGCTTAATCAGCGAGACATTCAACGGCAAATAATAAAATATTAGTGTTGAAATACCTATCTAGCTCAAGCGGGAAATATTTTTGGAGAGACAGATACTTTTTATTCTTCTTTTTGTGTCACTGCGGTGATGCTGTTCTATTTTCAAAAAAACTTTTAAACAAAAAATTCGGTTCATTCTCAGACAATCCATTGGCTAGAACTATGATGGATCTAATGAGAATATTTTTGTCATTTTCTCCGGGCGGGAGTGACACCACGGCCTCACAGAAAATCGGTGTGAAATAGCGCTTGCGCTGTGTTTCACCGAGTGAGTGGGACCGGAGGCCCATACCCCAAACCCCTCCACATCCCCCAAAGGCCGTCAACGCACTTGTGACGTCTCTGGTGTTACGGATGTCCATGGGCGGCGGTAATCGCTTACCATCAGGTGAAAATTCTACTCGTTTGCCCCCTATTTCCCTGCTCTGTTTCGATACTTTGGAATCCTCCAAAACATTTGTAGTTCAGTTTTATGGCTAATAATAATTAATATGATTATATCACTTTTAAACTGATATTTAGGTAAAACCGGTTGAACTAGTAGCCAACCCCAAATAATCTTGGGAATAGTAAAGGAAGGAAGATGATAATGATATCCTTTTCAAATTAATTTTCCAAAAAATAGTAATGACTACCTAATCACTTCGTTCGGGCGTCCCGATACGCACACGTTTTTAAAACTAAGACTTATGTAGGGAAAATGAAATGAAAAATGAAAATGTTTTTTTTTTGGCAACAACGAACAAAAAATAATGAAATACACGAGCAAAATACTATTAACCGGCACCAAAAATGGACCCAAATCAGCATTGTGTTAGACTACACTGTAATGATTGTTTTATCCATATTTTGTGTTGCTTTGTTCCTCATTTCTCATCAATGCAGCCACAATATCCCACAGCGAAGTATAACAAGGCAGGCTGAAAAAATAAAATTAAAAAAAAAAATATCAGAACATAAACAATAATTTCCACATAGTTTGTGCGTGTATCTTAACATAGTCAAAGTAAACAGTAGCAGTAGTATGAAAACTAGCGTATGCCACCTGGCAAGAACTTTACCCCTGCTGTTAAACCCGCCCACCCTTCAAATTAGAATTAGAATAGAGCTAGATTGGCGGTGCTGAGTTCCAAGCGAAACTTCGTCCGGTTGCAAAGTTCATGGATTGATTACATAATAGTGGAGATATGCTTAGACTACACTGTCAAGATTATTAATAAGTAAGTGTTGTGTATAGTTTAAGAAATTTATTGTAATAGCAATTAAATGTCAACTGTTATTTTCCTAAAAGGTAATAGACAGCCTTAACCAAATGGAGTGAAGAACAGTTGCGCGTCCCAGCTTGGGCTAGATTTGACGCGGAAGGCGGAACACCGAAGGTTTTGGGATACGTTGAAAAAAAGAATGACTCAACGTAGTAGAAATACGCTGATTTCAGCACCAACGGGCCTGCTCGCCCGTGGCGGTTCTATCCTCGCACAGAAGATCAACGTAAAATGAATGCGTTCGTACTGGCATGTTTCATTGGTTAGTGCAAGTCCCGAGACCCAATGATGCAGAAGCATCACTAAGCCGCCATGGTGTGGGTCACCATGCTACATTGTTGCATTGTCTGCATTCGCAATGAGTATGGTGACCAACACTCTTGGATTCCAAATGGAGTGAAGAACAGTTGCGCGTCCCAGCTTGGGCTAGATTTGACGCGGAAGGCGAAACACCGAAGGTTTTGGGATACGTTGAAAAAAAGAATGACTCAACGTAGTTGAAATACGCTGATTTCAGCACCAACGGGCCTGCTCGCCCGGGGCGGTTCTATCCTCGCACAGAAGATCAACGTAAAATGAATGCGTTCGTGCTGGCATGTTTCATTGGTTAGTGCAAGTCCCGAGACCCAATGATGCAGAAGCATCACTAAGCCGCCATGGTGTGGGTCACTATGCTACATTGTTGCATTGTCTGCATTCGCAATGAGTATGGTGACCAACACTCTTGGATTCTGCTTATGCTTTCCATCAGGCAGAGTAGAGTCATTTTGTCAGGACTATATATAAAAAAACCCTATATTAAGCAATTGGCTGTTTCGTTACTTCAGAAACTAAATATTCGTATAACACATTACTTCAGAAACTAGATATTTGCACACACAAAAGGCCTTCGTTTCCCCATCGTGATGGTATGGTAGCGAAACGGCGAAACCATACATTTTTACTGAGATGTAGAGTTTGTGAAGTTAGGGTTGGTAGAGTTAGTGCGTGTAGATTCAGAACCTTGGCTCTACATGGGATCTGATATCTTTTTCACAGGTTAAGCCATATGCAGTCGTCTTGGCAACATTTTACATGAAATGTTTTTGGTGGGATGTTAATTATTCTTAGGCACGTCATGACACACATTTGAAATAATTAAGTAATAATAGTTTAGATAGTTTCAGGTTATATCGTGCCACGAGAATTACAATCAATAAATTAATTTTACTAAAGTTGTAAATATGTTAAATAAGAACTTAGTACACAGCAATTCTTTTATAAAATTTTTAGAATTTTTTTTATAATAATATAATATAATAAAATTTATTTGACAAAAAACATATTTTAACTTACATATCACCAAGGTTTTAACAAAAACATTAGCATTTTTTTTGTTTGAATAGATATGGTATACGTTGTCAGCCGTACTAGTATAGACTGTGTGACGGCTTTCAGCGCCTTCCTTACATTTTAAGTAATTAAGATTGTACTATGTTTTAACAGAAACGCCTAGCACATGTTATAACAATTATAAATATAGCAATTATAATTGTGACTGTAAGATTTATTACAAGGAAACAACTAGAAATTTAAAATTAAAATGAAAATTTACAAATTAAATCATGTGTGTGGTGTGTGTGTGTGTATGTGTGTTTGTGTGTGTGTGGAAGAGTTTGTGTGTGTGTATATATAAGTACGTATGTGTGTGAATATATATTTGTATGCGAGTGAGCATAATACCTTTGTCCAAATGTTTCATGCCTTAATTAAGTTTTCAGTTGACAAGTATGATTGATCTCGAAGCCACTGCTTCAATTTATTTTTTGTTTGTTCATAGTTTAAATTATAAATGTTTAAGTTATCGTTGACTCTATTATAAATACGTGTGCTGATAATGAAATATTGGCGTACTGCTAGTGCTGTTCTATAACGTTCAGTGAAGCATATGCGTGCATTTCTACGAAGGGTAGAAGGTGGGTTGCGTGACAAAGATATGTGTCTTCGAAGTACCACTCTCAAAATAAACAATTTCCTCACTGTCAGCACTGAGCATTCTTTGTACAGGTCAACAGTGCTATACCTACGTGGTTTGTTAAACATGACCTTTAGAATTGCTCTCTTTAAAGATTTCGCAAATTTAAAAAGTTGTAGTTTATTTCCGCATTGCAGTCGAACATGTCGTCTAAAAGGAGCACAAAGCCTGTCAAACTACGTTCTTAGCGTCTTTGTGTCTAAACGAAGGAATTGGACACTTCAGTTGAAAGCTATCCAATACTAAGTGTCACGGATTTATTAGCTAATGTGCTGTAAGTACTACTAGAAATGTAAAATTAAGATTATGTAAGTAATAAAGGGATACTGATAAATTTATATAAAAGCATTGTTTTTCAATTGATAAGCTTACCCTCTTATAGCAAGTAACTACCTACGAGAACAGCCTTTAGATGACACAGTGTTTATTAATTAAGTAGTATTTAATTAATTAAACTGTATAGATAGCATAGTGGTTAAAGCAGTGGTCACGTCATTTTCTACTGCACTGAGTTTAGGTGGTTCAAACCCCACATGGGACAACTTTGTGTGATTCACCAATTGTTGTTCTGAGTCTGGGTGCTTTTTGCACCCAGGACTTTTGCGCAAGCGCCGCATCTAACTCTTGCTTCCATTTAAGGCTTGAATTGCAAGCGAGAGATAGATTGCTTGCGCTTGCACTTCAAGCCTTAAATGGAACACCTCAGAGCGATGTAACGCCACATAAATGAGGATAATATCTCTCGCTTCCATTAAAGGCTTGAAGTGCAAGCGAGAGATAGATGCGGAGCAAGCGATCAGTACTTCCGAAGATTACCCCCTACAACCATACATACAAACAAATTAGAAACTCTACCTCTTTATAATATTAGTATAGATAAAAATATGACCACGCTCAAGGATCAGGCTAAAAGCACAGATACATACTAGCTAGTTAAATTACTCATTAGAATCTACGTATTTAAAGTACGATTTTATTTGCAAAGTTTATTTAATCACAGCAATGTCTCGCTTCAAGTAAAGTATTTCCTATAGCTAAATCGTAAATAAAATAAGTGACAACATAAGTATCATATCTAAACCGAAATACTCTTATATAGCCAGTGAATAATCATAGGCTGGACGAAGGCCTCCACCAAGGTTCGTCACAACAACCAGTCCTTTACTGTCCGCATCCAACGGCTTCCCGCGACCCTTACCAGGGCGTCGGACCACCTTGTGAATTAAAACCCGAAACGATTGCTTAACAAACATTCTTAACTTTATTACCGCAGAGGTTAAACTTCATAAGTAAGTAA
This sequence comes from Diaphora mendica, assembly GCA_949125395.1. NCBI lineage: Eukaryota > Metazoa > Arthropoda > Insecta > Lepidoptera > Erebidae > Diaphora > Diaphora mendica. Next base: position 17,784,678 of record OX421313.1, on the reverse strand, counting down.
ATAAACAGGAATAAATAAATTCCAGAAGACTGGCAGATTAAAATTATTATTAAAAAAAAACAATTTGTTTTTTTCACATTATTGTATTGTCATCGGCCCTTGACCCCTGTGCAAATTTTCAAGTTAATCAGACTCCTAGAAGTAGATGAAAATTAAGTTAAAAGAATTTGTTACATACATACATATAAATATACATACAGGTCGAGCTAATAAAAGCGTGTTAATAAAAAATGTATGAATAAGTATCAGCTTCTTAATTATAACGAAAATGATCACTGGCTAGCAAGTCGATAACATCCGATGTTATGTGTTAAATACACCATATGTTAGCAAATGAAATGCTTCCCCCGACAGGCGAATGTTTTCCGTCCGCTTTGGATAACGTGTTTGCTTGTTAGCACTATCAAAACAGTTAGGCCACGCCCATATTTTGATAGATTTTTGATGTTTGGTGTTTGAAAACATAAAAATGTGTCACAGGAGACCCGGCTTTAGTATTTTTCAATATTGTCAGTTTTATATCTATGTTTGTTAATATTGTTAATCATTACAGCTTACTGACTTAAAAAAATCCCCGAAAGGGATTATCAATTTATTACTAATATGTTATAAAATGGCATTTATAGATAACTGCATAACACAATGCATTATAATGTAATTTACCTTTTATCTATACAAGCGATATACTTCCTTTGTTTGTGTTATATGGTATGCTTGCCAAAGCAACAAACGACGGTGAATGACATCAAGCGGTACCCGTCCTCTGGGCTGGGCCTCCAATGCTTACTTAACAGAGTGTCACTGCCCCTTTTCATCCCATGGATGCCGTAAGAGGCGACCAAGTGAGGAAACTACGCATCAACATACGTAACAAGCCTGCTAGCCAGCGTGGTTAAGTAGGCCGAAACTTCTTTTTTAAGAAGAGACCAATGTCCAGCACATATCTATGAAGAACTGTTCATGATGATGAAAAGCAACGAAAGTATAGCGTAACACCGATGTTATGTGAGGTATTTGTATCAGACAGAATCAGATCCAGAAAATGTTGTTCTGAGTCTGAGTGTTCTTTGTGTCCGTTTCATGTATGTTTGTAAAGTCCCCCGCGACACAGGACGTATATTCCTAATTCAAAGTCGTCTTTTTTTAACGATGGAGAGAGAATTATATAAATATACTAAACAAACACATATTCTATACCGATTAATCCTTCAAGATCCGTTTTACTGTCAGATTGTATCACAACATCCCGACACGGTCAGAGTGCATTCAGACGGTCATGATTTACAGTACGATAAGCATAAATCATCGAATCTAAAGTTCCATAAAGACAAAGCTATCATGGAGTTCAATGACATATTGCAAATATATACGACGTAGAATTTTTGTCGATATTTCCTTACGAGTTATTTGCAAACCTTATCGGTCTCTTTCCCTTGACAGTTCACGATACTACGTAAATAAAGTTTTTCTAACAATATCTAATACCTTTAAAAGATTCAATTCTTTTATATATGTATATTTCATCTGAATCTAGGCAACGGCTTTAATGATTTTCATGAAATTTAGTAAGGGTTTTCGGGGGCAAAACATCGATCTAACTAGGATTCATTTTTAGAAAATTTACCAAAAAGAAATACCGAGCTAAGCTCGGTCATCCAGTCTGAATGACTTTAAAATTACACCTGAAAAAAAAAAAGATTTTTATATATGTATTTTTTTTACCTTGTTTTAAAGAGTTACTTTTAAATTTGGTTAAAAAGAACTGTACATCTTGTGATAATAAAATTTGTAATAAAACTTTATAATTCCATGGTGTTACGGAATACGCCAATACAAAGTTGTTTCGTATTCAATAGTATACCTGCTAACTGTAAAACGGGCCCGCTTTGAGCTTATCGAGTATCCATTCCTTTCTCAGTTTATGTTAGACTGCCGATCCTAAAAATGTCATCTTTCCTAAAATGACGTCTGGGATGACTGGGATCTAAGTCTATAATAACTTCGCACCCTATGTCACTTTCAAGTCCGGATTAAACAGGTACCTACACGTTATACAGTTAATGGTAATAACTTAACTGTACAGTAAAACCACAGTTGTGCGTATTCCCCGATCGAAAAAATTTTCAAGGTAAATTAAATCTTTTATGAAAAAGGGATATTTTGACTTTGAATGTTAGCACGTACTGTGCGTTCCAAAACCATTCATCAGATTACGATGACATTTTGGTAGTGTATTTTTTTTTGCTATTTCATTATAGTTAACGTGGCACTACAACGCGTAACTGGTACAGCTAGATGTCGAAATCAAATTTGAGTCGTGTATAATATGTACTTTTACTTGAAAGAAATTCTTCTCTTACAAAATATTCTTACAATCATATATATTATATTATATATCTCTTACAATTGACTGCCTCGGTGGCGTAGTGTAGCGTTTGCGACTGCTGTGTTTGAGGTCTTGGGTTCGAATTCCGGGTCGGGCCAAATGTTTATATGATCTACAAGTATTTGTTTCGGAGTTTGGGTGTTTTCTATGTACAATATGTATGTATTTACAAAAAAATATATATGTATTTTTATCAGTTGTCTAATATCCATAACACAAGCTCTGCTTAGCTTGACTAGATGGCGTTGTGTGTTAGATTTCCGAAAATATTTATTTATTTAAATACTTTATTCAATTCAATTTAGACAATATCGATCAAAGTTAACAAAATTTTGGCTTAAATCGCTTCAATAAAAGGTGCTATTTCGAAACAGTAGACTCTATGAACTTTAGCTTAGTTTCTAAGGTGCGGTGTATTTTTATATGTATGGCCCTGCCAAAATGACTCTACTCTGCTTAATGAAAAGCACAAGTAGAATCATAAAGCAGATCATCATCATCATCAGCCTATTGCAGTCCACTGCTGGACATAGGCCTCTCCAATTGCACGCCACTTAGTTCGATCCTCGGCTTCTCGCATCCAGCTCTTGCCAGCCGTCTTGCGCAAATCATCACTCCACCTGGCGTGTGGACGTCCTATACTACGTTTGCCGAGACGCGGTCTCCACTCAAGAACCCGTTTACCCCAACGGTTATCGCTTCTACGGCAAATATGGCCAGCCCACTGCCACTTCAGCTTGCTAATCCTGTGGGCTATGTCGATGACTCTGGTTCTCTGCCGGATCACCTCGTTTCTGATACGGTCCCTTAGAGAAACACCGAGCATAGCCCTCTCCACAGCACGCTGAGCGACTTTGAACTTGTGGACCAGCCGTACCGTAAGTGTCCACGTTTCGGCTCCGTATGTCATTACGGGTAGGACGCACTCATTGAAGACTTTCGTCTTTAGGCATTGTGGGATCGACGATGAGAAGACCCGACGAAGCTTCCCAAACGCTGCCCAACCCAGCTGGATTCTCCTGTTCACCTCGTCCTCAAAGTTGTTTCTCCCTAACTGCAAAGTCTGCCCGAGGTACACGTATTTTTGAACAACTTCGAGAACGGCACCGTGCACCGCAACCGGTTCCGGTAGTACGTGTTCATTGAACATGACCTTGGTCTTGTCCAAGTTCATCCGTAGGCCGATGCGCACAGAAGAGTCAGCCAGGTCGTTCAGCATCTGTTGTAGGTCCTGCAGCGTCTCTGCCATGATGACGATGTCGTCTGCAAATCGCAAGTGAGAGATGTATTCACCATTGATGTTGATGCCACGTCCTTTCCAGTGCAGCGTCTTGAAGAAGTCCTCCATTGCATTAGTGAACAATTTCGGGGATATAACGTCACCTTGTCTCACTCCTCGATGCAATGGTATAGGTCTTGTATGCTGATTCTGTACTTGGACGGACATAGTGGCGGCTTCGTAGAGACATCTCAACACTTGGATGTATCGCCAATCCACTTGGCAACGCTGCAGAGACTCCAGAACAGTCCAGATCTCGATCGAGTCAAAGGCCTTCTCATAGTCCACGAATGCTAGACACAGGGGCTGATTATACTCTTCGGTCTTCTGTATAATCTGCCGCACTGTGTGGATGTGGTCTATGGTGCCATATCCGCTCCGAAACCCAGCTTGCTCTGGTGGTTGGAATTCGTCGAGTCTTCGCGCAAGACGGTTCGTGATGACTCTTGAAAACAGCTTGTAGACGTGGCTTAGAAGAGAAATGGGCCGATAGTTCTTCAACATGGTCTTGTTACCCTTTTTGAAGAACAGGACGACCACACTCCTGCTCCACGCCTCTGGAGTTCTCCCTTCGAACAGGACAGCGTTATAAAGCTTTTGGAGCTCCCTCAGTACGGGCATACCCCCAGCTTTCAACAGCTCTGTTGTAACGCCGTCCTCTCCAGGGGCTTTTCCATTTTTCAGCTGTTTAAGAGCCATCACGATTTCATCAGTGCTGACTTCTGGCAGATCTTCGGTGTAGTGGCGTGTTAATGTGGCTCTAGGGTCCTCATTTTTGGGATCAGGTCGAGATGCATGCGAAGCGTATAAACTGCCGTAGAAGCCTTCGACTTCCGAAAGGACGGCCGGTTTGGAAGCAACGACTTCTCCACTTGATGTGGTCAACTTCGTCAAGTGGCTTCTTCCAAGAGATTGTACGAACACTTTTGACCCCCGATTTCGCTCGATCGCTCTTTCGATCGAAAGAGTATTGGAGCATCTGAGGTCGTGTCGTACAAGCCTGCTAATCTCTCGGTTTAGAGTCCGCTTTGCCGACGAAGTGACAGGGGGGTTCTCACGTCGTTCCCTCATTAACCCTAGTGTCCTCTCTGAAAGCTTCGACTTCCTGCTTTTACGCCGTATTTCACAAAATCTCGTACCTTCGTCCCTGAGAATCCGAACCACATTTTCAAGGTTCTGGTTTACGTCTGTTGTGGTTTCCATGGCAGCAAATCGGCTTTCCAGATTTGACTGGAATTTTTCAGATCCCATCGCGACTTGGAGCAGAGTTGGTCGGAGCCTGGATTTCATCAAACGGACACGTTCAGCTTTAAAGTCGATATTCAGAGAGCCTCGGACAAGTCGGTGATCACTACCGGTATTGAACCTATTGATCACTGAGACATCTCTGAATATATGCTTTCTGTCCGCCAAGATGAAATCAATCTCATTTTTTGTCATAGCGTCGGGGCTTTGCCACGTCCACTTCCTTTGGGGCCGCTCGAGAAAGTTGACGAGCATTTGCCCCCTATGATTCCTGCTTCCAAATCCATGGGATCCTATGACCGATTCGCTGCAAGTTTGTACTCCCACTTTGGCGTTGAAGTCACCCATTACAACGTTGTAGTGGGTTTTAGTAGTGAAGTGGAGGGCCCTCGATATGTCATCGAACATATCCTCCACTTCATCGTCCGAGTGGGCCGAGGTCGGTGCGTACACTTGTACTACCTTGAGGCTATACCTCTTGGTCAATTTAATAATGAGGTACGCTACCCTGTTCGACACACTGGAGATTTCCACCACGTTGTCAGAAAGGGACTTGTTTACCAGAAACCCCACGCCACCTTGGGATTGTTGGTCTCCCTCGCGGAAGTACATCAGGTGGCCTGAGTCGAGGGTTATGGTATCCTCCCCCTCTCTTCGGACTTCACATAACCCTAGGATATGCCACCTAATCTTCCCAAGTTCCACCTCAAGTTGTGCCAGATGCGAGTCTAGCCGTAACGTGCGGCCGTTAAAAGTTGCCAAAGTCAGTTGCTTATGGTGGCCTTCCGTAACCCGGTGATTCTTAGCACCCCCTGTCCCGCCGTTACCGTGGTCGCCACCATGACCAGGAATAGCGAGACTGCCGGGAACTGGGGGCCGTGGCCTTTGTTGCATATTCATGGAGGATTTGAGGCCATAATCACCACGCTGGGCAGGCGGGTTGGTGATCGCAGGGCGTAGCTTGTTGCACCGGTGACGCTGCTGCCCGTCACCGGCCTATTTTATTTAGATACGCCTCTCCGGATGGATATACCGCCATCGGTCGGTCGCCAGAGCCTCGTTTGTCGTTCAGCAGGGTGCACCGCGTGCAGGTGAGGTTGGCTGGGAGCAATAGATTGTGGTTCGCCCCCTTACACCCCATAAAGCAGATGAAAAGCATAAAGAGAAAAAATGATGGTCACCATACTGCGAATGCAGACAATGCAACAAAGCAGCATGGTGACCCACACCATGGTGGGCTATTGATGCTTCTGCATCATTGGGCCTCCGGTCTCGCACTCATCAACGAAACACGACAGCACGAACGGTAGTTTTGAGCGAGGGTAGTACCGTTACCTGAAATCCGCGTGGCTCTATAACCTTAATCTTAAGATCAAGGTTGTAGAGCCACGCTGATTTCAGGAAAAATAATCTTACGATTAGTTTTTAGATTATTTTTTAACATCTTTTTTTTTCATATAATAACAAATACTTTCGAACATCTAGCACACAACGTTTTCTAGTCCCAAACTGAGCAGAGCTTGTATTACGGTCAATAAATAACTGATATAAATACATATATACTTTTCTTTTGTAAATACATACATATTATATAACCCCAAACTCTGAAACAAATTATTTGCAGATCATACAAACATTTAGTCCGACTCGGGAATCGAACGCGAGACCTCATGCACAGCAGTCGCGTAGGCTGCGACAGCGCCAAGAAAAAAAAAAAAAAAAAAAAGACTTCTGCCCGACAGTTGCTCGCCACTTGTACCTCTCCTTGGCCGAATAAAGAGCAACGTGTAGATTGGCGTCCAAGGCTGTTCGTATCTGGTCAGTCCACCTAATTGGACTACGTCCTCTCGATCTTTTTCCGTTAACTTTCTCGATGACCATGAGTTGCTCGAGGTTGTTCCCCTCTTTCCTGGCAATGTGACCGAAGAAGTCTAGAACTCGGTTCTAGGAGAGTAGGGTCCTAATGTTCAGTTCGTGTAAAATAGACACATTTGTGTGGAAGGCCGGCCATGGGATCCGAAGCATTCGCCTCCAGCACCACATTTCAAAAGCATCGATGCGGTCGCGGTCAGTTTTCCTCAACGTCCATGTCTCAGCCCTACCAGTTTAATTTTGATTTCACGGGAGATGTTGCAATCTCTCCATATTCCTTGTAGCTGGGTCAATGCAGTAACAACGCACATATATTTAAAATACTGGAATAAGTTAATATTACTAAAAAGCATACCTCATCGAAGACTGACGATAATTTTTAAGTTTTTAGTTGTTTATCACTATTTATATGGAATTTGTAACAAAATCACTAGGATCTGATGATATTTAAACTTGTGACAGTTTAATATGATGAGCTTGTCATCTGACTAACGAACGTGAGAAAGCTGTGTGAGCGTGAGTGGCAGTCTATAATAATAGTAAAAATGTAAATAATATGTGATAATGTTTTTAATAAAAAGAACAATAATTTAAAAAATATTGTTTCTCTCACATAGTCCAACATTACATTAGGCATTATAAAAACAAACAGGCATTAGACATATTGCTATGTTACTATGTGAGAGACTGGCATTTATGTTAGGACTCAGGCAAGTCCTGTCCAATTACAGACAAATGAAATATAAAAATAATGAATATGAGAAAGTCTGTAGTTATGTATTGCCTATTTTCTAAATTCATAGTCATTTATAACTATCTATTCCAAATCCCATAATTCCTTGCCTAAATTAATATTTACCACTACACACACTAAAATAAAAAACGTCAAAAAAAGCCAGGCGTCTTAGTAAACATAATTTATTCACCTAGCATCGTTTCACCAACGTATACAGCGAAAGAATGGTAAAATAAACAGCAGTTAGAGGTGATAACAACTTCAAAAGGCAATAAATCAAATATATTTAATTATAATACACACATCCCACCTGCATATTTTCACTTTTCTTGGTTGCTGGTGAGAGATTATTTTTAGTAACGCCTGCATATATTATTTTAGCAATTCATTACCTATACACAATATACAAATATGTACGTGTTTATAAAGAAAAATAACTATTCTACTAGAGTTTTTTTCGGCATGTGAACGTATCACACTGAGGACTTTATTTTTTGAGAAACAAGACGCAGAAGTTATTTGTACAATTTGCGAGACAGAACCATACGACTCTAGCACGACTTTCGGTTTAAAGTTGTAAAGTGCTAATAGGTTTAGCTATCTATCTATCCATTCGGTCAGAATTTTAAGAATAAAGCTTTTGGGGCGGAGACTTTACAAATCTTCATAAAACGTATACAGAGAAGACAGAAAAAGAAAAATTGACTAAAACCTTGTTCCTTAGAAGAGGCTTATGTCTAGCTGTAGCCTATTAAAGGCTAATGTTGTTTCCTTTTTTTTTATGAATAGCCTACCAAAGTGAATCTGCTCTGCCTCTTGGAAAGCTCAAGCAGAGTCCAACAGTACCACCACCATACTCACTGTGAAAACAGACAATGCAGTATGGCGTCCCACACTAAGGCGGATTAGTGAGATGCTTTTTCACACCCCGCCTAAAGGACTCGGGATTATAGTGGGATCATATCTACGTTATTACATGTATCTTAATTTAACAGAACAATGGCACAGCAAATATCTGAACTTATAGTAAAATCACTACTATCATTATAAATCAGTATCTGGATAATCGAGTTTTGATAGATTTTCTTTTTTGTAAATTTTCTTGAAATGAATCCTAGTTAGATCGATTTATCGCTCCCCGAAACGCCCTGCGTAATAAATTTCATGAAAATCGTTGGAGCCGTTTCCGAGATTTAGATTATATCTATATAAATAAAAATGAATGTTGCTAAGCGCATAATATAACTCAAGTGTGGCTTTACCAATTCTTCTAATTCATTTTTTTCTATGATTTTTTAAGTTCACGGGACGTTTTAATAATAAAAAAAAGTAAAAACTAAAACCCAACTACGACAAAAAACGACGCTGAAAAAGTACAAAACAAGTTTCAAAAGCCGTAGCCATACGTTACGTAGAAATGTACCATAACACATTAACAACGCGTGACTACGGCATTCGTAGTTGGGTTTTAGTTTTTAGTTTTATTTTATTTAAAATGTTTTGGTGCCTCTATGATATTAATTTCTCTGCAAACTATATTTCATATAGGTACCATGTAAATATCACAATTATCGAATAAATACGTACAAAGTCACAAGAAAATGCTAATAATATATATATATGTATTTAAAATGTACAAGTAACGCTCGTTTGAATGATACCAAACACGGCATATTTATCTCAAATGTATTTTTTAATACAGTATTTTATGTCGGCTAGAGGGGGCCACATTAGATTCAGTGCCACGTCATATAGCCTATAACCAGCGGACCATCAAGACGCTTCGAACGATACCTCATTTGTCCAGTTCTAATAAGTAGTTAAGGAGCTATGAGGGAACAAATGAACATGCATACATACATAGCCTGTCAAAATCATAACCCTCCTTTGGCTTTGCCGTAGTCGGGTAAAAAAAAAACAAAAAAGCGGGTCCACGGGAGGTTCACAGAACGAAGTCTTTCCGGGCAGCTAGTTAGGTATAAACAAGAATCGCTCGTTTGAAAGTATTACAGGTAACACCTATTGTTAACGCTTGCCCGCGACTCCGACCACGTATACAAGTGTGCGGGTTATCACGGTAAAAATTACATTTGTCATTTGCTGATAAGGTAACTTTCCGTTGATGAATGAATTCTGAAAACCGGTTTAGTGATTTAGGCGTGAAAGCATAGCAAACATACAAACTCCCGTTCGCCTAATAATAGAAGGATTACACTGTTTTTATTATTCTTGGTAGATTTGTGTTTACAAAACATATCGTTTATTGTAATAATAGGTCTTTACCTATGAAATTGCCGTTTTGTATGCAATAAGTGAAAGTACTTATTTTTTCAAACTTTTTTATTTCTGTTATTCGAAGTAATCACCCATGCCATCGACGCATCTTTGTCAACGCATTGGCAGTTTATTGATGCCCTTCTTGTAAAAATCAGCTGGACTCGAGGCAACAAACTCTTCAAAGGCATTTTGCACTCCCTTTCGGGAATCGAATTTTTTACCGAATAAAAAGTTGTCTAAATTTTGGAAAAGTAATAGTCGGTAGGTGCAAGGTCTGGTGAGTATGGCGGATGAGGGAGAGCTTCCAACCCCAGCTCTTGCAGCTTGGAGACTGTCTGTTGCGCAGTATGGGGTCGCGCGTTGTCGTGAAGCAGCTGCAAGAGCTGGGGTTGGAAGCTCTCCCTCATCCGCCATACTCACCAGACTTGCACCTACCGACTATTACTTTTTCCAAAATTTAGACGAATTTTTAGTGGGTGAAAAATTCAATTCCCGAGAGGCAGTACAAAATGCCTTTGAAGAGTTTGTTGCCTCCCGTCCAGCTGATTTTTACAAGAAGGGCATCAATAAACTGCCAATCCGTTGGCAAAGATGCGTCGATTGCATGGGTGATTACTTCGAATAACAGAAATAAAAAAGTTTAAAAAAATAAGCACTCTCACTTATTGCATACAAAACGGCAATTTCATAGGTAAAGACCTATTATTAAAGTAAAATGTATAGGAGAATCGAATATTTGTAAATTTTGTTATTGATTTTATGACACAAAAGCACTGATATTACGTCAAGAAATCAATAACAATCTTACGTTCCACATATTTGTAGAACTGATAAGTGAAAACTTTGAAATGAGTCATGGAAATTAACATTCACATTATGTACTGTTATCCCATGATAAGAACTGAGACAGACTGCTTACCGTGACCTCCGAATCAGGGAGACGCTCATGGTATCATGCCACCAGCGGTCACCCATCCAGGTACTAACCGCATCGTCGTTGCTTACCCTCGGTGATTGTTTCTAATCACCGAGTGCAACTGGGCTATGAGCGCCTTGAGGCCTCTATAGAAAGGAGGTGTTGGTTTACTATACCACATTGATCAGAATAAAAGTGCATTTACAACTAAATTATGCTTATTTTTATTTATTTATTTACAACTTCATGAATTTATACATCGTACATCGAACTAAATGCCTTAGACATTTTCTACCAGCCAACCTTTGGGATGTATGGGTGTAGATATCTAGTTAGTTAGGTGCATCTAGGTTATAGTTGTCCACAACAACATACAATTAATATAAGCTAAGAATTACCACATGTAGATAGTAGACTATGACATTTTATTAATAGACTTTCCTGTTCTTACCTATATATAAACAAATATCCATTTACAAGAAATCAGACTACTAAGTTATGTGCAACACGTATCAATATATCACTTTTGTTGATAATTATGTTATATAATTCTGATAATTGCAATGATATCATTACTGGTGGATTATAAACTGGTAATGTATGCATTCCTTTCTTAAAGGTTTGTTTCGGTCGTAATACACCGCAAGAGGGAATTAGTTCTTTGACTTGCTTGTGTGTAGTCGAGTACCATTGATGATGATGATAATTATGTAATCCGACCGATTTCGGCCATGGCGACCACTTCGACCGACCATTCAAGTACCATTATCTCTGTATTAGGGATAGATGTTTTGCCTCAATCAGTGCTGGCGCAAAGCTTCGGCTAGTATAAGTTCCTCGTAGTACTTTTCATAAAACTAGGAATATAGAATGTAGAGTAAAGCATCTCTACACAACGTTGTGAATTCCAGTCAAATTGAGATATTCTTGTCATTGACGAATTTAAAATATTTACATTTTCCACGAGCATAAGAAAAAAATATAATTGGATAAATTTATCGAAGGATGATCATCTGTTGTATTAATTAATTAATTAATTTTACATTCCTTTAATCTAATCATACATATAATATCTTTGTAAATTTTATCTAAATGATACATTACAGATCCATCTACATGTTTATACATTCATAAATCTATGAATCCTTGTGCCTAGAAGGTAGGTAATATCGTATTACCATAGTATATACCATAGAGCATTGAGAGGTCAATGCTCCAGCATTTATGGGTCGACTCGATCGAATTGACATGACATCATATCATCAACAGCCTTTAACAGTCCACTACTGGACATAGGCCTCTCCTTGGAAAGGAGGTTTGTGCCACAGCTGGCCAAAAGGCTTGGTATAGGGTTTGTTTCAAATTTTCCTTCTCTTTCCACATCGAGGAACGGGTGTCATGTCACTCCAACACAAGTGGAGAATCCTCCAACTAGGTGATCATACCTGGCGGGCTGCGGCCCTTATCATATATGATATGTATGTATGATCAGGTGGTATCATGTGATCAGGTATAATGACCTCATATATCGAAGTTAAATGATTCCATCGTTTTATTTCACTGAGTGTAGTTACCGAAGGACCAATCCCTCCTCCCTTATCCTCGAGATACTCAAAAGCCAGTTATGCACTTGCGCCTGTTGAGTTGATTGTTTGTGCCCTGTAACATAAAATTACAATAATTACTGCAATCAAATAGTACGGAGAAAATTTTAAAAAATATATATTTTAATATTCAGTTTTAAAGGCGTTTGCAGTTTCAGTCATTCAGATAATTATTATCGCTCTGATACAGATGCCAAGAAAAAACGCTTACAAAATGACGATAATATGACAACGTAAATCGATGACTAATTGGATAATGACTATATTGACACGGATTTATGTACTTAAACGTCAATTCTTAATGTGTTTATTGATTAGCATGATTGGTACATATTTTAAAGATGACTGCACACTTCTAGATGTTATTCTATTGATAGAGATTTCAGGAATATAGATTAGATTACAAAAATCTCCCATAGGTCGAGATAATTAGGTACTATTAAAATCAATGAATTCGTATCAGATTACGGGTGTTTACTTTAGGAGGTTAGGTACCTACTCCTCCTATGAATTACGAGCAGTAGGCTTGATGATGCTTCAAGAGTTTAGAATAGCTCTCATCGAGGAATGGGAGAATGTTGCCCAATACTGTATTGAAGATATAATGGCACGCATAATTTAAACCAGTACGAAAAAATTCAGTAATAAAAACATTTTATTACCTTTATTAAATTGATCAGAGTTCCTGAAGGTGATTATTTGACGTTATGCACACACTATATAATGATAATACAAATGAATTTAATAATCGGTAAATAAAACTTAATATTACTCTTTGACTATTTCACAATTTCATAACTAACTTCGAAAAAGTATCAATCACTTCAAGACGCCTAAATCATGTAATAAGATGTGTTTTTCAACTTTTGATTTGCCACCGTTACAGATATGTTTTTTTTTTAAATACAATGAAACAAACCTTAACTGAAACTAATTCATGAAAAAAATTAAATTGGTTCACAAATTTCAAAAGAATCGCTTAACATACACACAAAAAGAAAGTTGACTAAAACTCATAGTAAATCGAATATAACAAATCAATATTGGACCAAGAAAATATTTTATTACAGTAACAATGTACTGTTCCTGGAGTTATTTAAAAGAATGCCTACTATCAGTTCCCACGAATTAAATGCGATAAATGTGTAATCAATAACCATATCTCTTATATAAACATAAATAATTAATATAGCCACAGATATGTGCTTTAGTATGTTTGTTACAACATCATATTTAATTAGGTTATCTTTATATATATTTTAATGGAGCATACGTTTTCGCAATACTAATTCATAAAAATTACTACGTTTTTATAAAAACGCACGCACAATACACACATTCTCTCTCTCTCAAACATACACACGCGCGCGCATACACGCACACACACACACACTCGTACATACACGCTCATTTATAAACGCACAGAAGGTATACATTTCAGACATTTCACTCAGAAATATTATGTTGTTAATGTTGATAATGCTAGATTTAATATACGAATTTACTGCGTAAAATGGACCACTTTGTAACAAACATAATGATGTAAGTGTAACTGTGTAATTTATACTTGGAAAGATACTGGTTCCCAACATAAAGCTCACGCTAGTTTGGGAATCAGGGCAGTATTTCTCTGCAATAAAGATTTTTTTTTTTTTTTTTTTAATAATTTACTGAATAAATATTTATTATTCAGCTTAATGTTAGTGTAGCATTCATACATTGACTGCATCAATGGCGTAGTGGTAACGTATGCGTCTGTTGTGCTTGAGGTCTCGCTTTCGATTCCCGAGTCGGACCAAATGTTTGTATGATTTGCAAATATTTGTTTCGGAGTTTTGGTGTTTTCTATGTATCATATGTATGTATTAGTTAAAAAAAAACCTGCTTAGTTTGAAGTTAAATGACGTTGTGTGTAAAATGTCCGAAGTATTCATAAATTATTTGGTTAATTAAGCTAGAAAAATAAACGTAGTATTTTATGAATATCTCGAGAACCCCGAACTGCTCTTAATTAGCTAGTGAAATATAAGATTTACCAACTATGTAATAAAAATGCTATCATGTCTAATTTTCAATATTTAAAGTTTCTGTACTGGAACCGTATATTTATCGTTTGAATGATACTATCGACATCTAATCATTACATCTCAGATCATAGTGAACGATAATTTCGAAATACTTCTGACATTATATCTATAAGAATTCGTAAATATTAGCTTTTTATAAATATTCTTAAGGTTAATGGTTCATAGTTTTGAAATAACATATATTCTAGAATCAAACTCACTTGTACTTGTTCCAATATTTTTATTTTATAAATAAAAATAGCGGAACAAGTACAAGTGAGTTTGATTCTAGAATGTATTGCAACAAGTTCCATCAAGTGCCGACAATCGAGAGTATAAATTATAAAATAACATATATATTTACATATAAATATTTCTTAACTTTTACTTTTTTAAACTATATTATGGTTACTTCTTTATCTTTGTCAGTAGTTTTTTTATTCAAAAAGCTTACCTTTAAAAATATAATTATTACGAGAAGCTCTTTAATATGCATAGCAACTACTAACCTATATAGATTCCGAAAATATTCATAAATAAATGTGAATTTAAAAAGGAATTGAATTATTAATACATAATTTTATCAAACACTTTCTAAATGTCTGGTTGAATGTAGCATAAGAACCTTCCTGCGATTAATGCTGTACTTCTCAAAGTGTTTTTTTTTGGAACGATGAAGAAGTAACACGCTCCCAATTATGCTATAAGTGACAGATGATAAAGAAGCGTGTGGCACGTTTCGTCCTCCTGAGTCCAGCTCAGCGTTCAAACTCCAATCTTCTTGAGATTATTTTTTTATCTGAAGAATAAAAGCACGAAATTTAGATAGGGAAAATTTAGGTACCTAATATTTTTAAACACGCGGCCATATTGGATTTCAACCTTGTTATGTAATGATACATTGTAAGAAGAAATTTCTTGAAGCTATCTTTAGTTTCTCAAAAAATAATCAAATGGCAGAAATATTCACTGAATCTTTGAATATTTATTTGAAGTAAAAATAGTGAAAAATAAAATCAGTTACAATGTAATAATTACAATTGCTTTGTTTTCAATATTACAAAAGTTTTAGCTTACACACAAAAAATCTTCTTAAAATAAACATCTTTTTTGCGAAAGTAACACAACTTTCTCAACACATCGTATACTTACTTTAAGCACTAAATTTTAAAAGCTTATTTTATTATTTTGTTACATAATTTTAAACTAAAAACATATTAAGTATCCTTTGCATGTCTTTATCAGTTACACGTAACGAGTATTGAAGTCAATACCTTTTTAGAGCCTGTAAAGTGTTAGACTAATGGATATTGTATTCCATTGTCAGTAAGATAATATCATTGAGAGATATCGAGTACGTTCAACACAAATACTATTGAACCACAATTTCTGGAAATAGGCTGATTAGATAGGCAAAGTAGATCCTAGCACTGATGTCCCTGTGGCTACTTAATAATGGAAATTATTATTATTTATGTTTGTTACATTACTATTCATATATTCATACATGTATATTCAATAACCTTTATCTAAAACTCCAATTAACAAACATACATTAAACGGATACGAAGAACACCCGGACTCAGAACATCAATTTGTGAAACAAGCAAAAGTTTAAAAAGCTAAAACCTGACTACATCTTTTCATAAAATTTATATAGCCTAAGTCACCCTTGTTACGATGGAACATACAAATATACAAACACAAACCGTTAAAACTTTTGCCCTTCCTTTTGGCTTCGGCGCAATTGTTCGAAAATGCAGCTGCTATATTTTTATATATTCTTAATATATAATATATATAAGCTTCTATTGCATTTTATGATAGAAGAAATTTAAAGTTATTCCTGTTCTTTTAAGATTAAGGTACGATGGAGTTGACACATCTGTACTGGACAAAAAGTCAAAGTAAAGGAAAAATTTCTTTTACCTATCAATATTTAAATAAGCTTCACACCGCAATATCAATTGATGTTTTTACTGCACTTTCTTTTTCAGAATAGTTTACTTATTAGATTCTGTAGCATCTACACTAATAGTGATATTGGCTCCAAAAAATATTCTAAATGTACATACAATAAATTGGGTGTATTTTGATCAGCTAATAGACTGCCTCGTTGATCTAACGGTCTAGAGATCTGTTGGTTTTATTGGACTAATCCCGCCTACACGCCCACCACTGTAACTCCTGTACACCAGGATCAACAGCAGTGACCCACGAACACACCGAGTTATGACACTCGAGAAGTCCCAGGACAAATTAAACAGAAGAAAGATCCGAAGATCGCTCCGTGGAAAAACTGATATTGTACCTGACTTTTATTGAACATAACTGAGATTTAACCGGTGGAACTAGTAGCCGATTTCAAAATAAAAATAATAAAGGCATGCTAGATGATGAATTTTATCATCTAATTTATCATATATTTCTTTAATTATTCAAAATTTTGTATAACCTCACGAGGCAAAGGGACGATTTAGATTTAGCTTTATTAGTTATGATACGACTAATGCGTTATACGTTTTGCTTTCTCCATTAATAGAACCAAAAAATCAATAAATCTCAATATTCGGCAGAAGCGGCCGTTTGGGGTGACGAGCAGAGCAAGGAGGAATAAAATCCCCTCCCCCTGAATCCAGGTTAGGAGAGAAGCCAAAAGTACTTAGTAGCAGACCGTGTCCATGGGCTGAGGTGGTCATTTACCATTAGGTGATCTGTTTCCTCGTTTGTTCCCTTCAGCACTAAAATATATTTGTACGTCATGAAATATAGGTACCATAGATATAATACAAACAATTGATTTGAAAATCTTAAAATTTTATTTAAACACTTCAGCATTACAATTCAATTATAAAACGTAAAATGAAGGGTGCACTCGAAGCTCTGTTATTAAAACCCCGTGACGGTAAATGTAGTAAACTACTTATAAATAGGCAATAATAAAATAAATCCTTTTCCCAAAAATCTAATCTCAAATTTTATTTGGCAAAACATATTTGTCAATATTTGTGTACGTGTTAACTTGTCGCAAATTTCCAGTTGGCGAAACTTATTTTTTGCAATTTATTGTTTAATGATTATTTGGATAAATGTACTACTGGTAATGAATTTTAATATGAGCTAAAAATCACAGCATTAAAAAACCGGAAAGAAAATTGGAAATTGATTTCTTCTGAGCTGGTTTCTGGCGCTGTTGAAGTCTCAGTTTTAACCAGAAGAAGAAGGTTTTTGGCAAATAAAACGTTTACTTAATAAACATTTAACTTGCTTAAACTTGAAAAAGTTAGACAATGGTAAATTATATTTTTAAAAAGTAAATAAAATGCCAAATACAAAAATTAGCCAAAGATTTATTTGAAATGAAACCAGGTGATATTTTTTTGGAAAGTTAGAAAGAAGTTAGAAATATCACATTTATTAAATACAATTTTTTTTTTTTTAATTTATTAGAAATCGCGACAACTCAGTTATTTTCATCGGTGACTTTGGTAAGGCGAAGCAGGAGTGGCAATTCTCGCCACGCCAAAAATCAGGTTAACCCTCGCCTATAGATGTTTGACATCAAAAAAACCTTCAACAACATAAAAATATAAATAAAATAGTCAATTGCATTGTCACTTTCACAACACATGGGTTTTAATGACTAGATATTAAAATATACTTTGATTACGACATCGCCAGCTAATATATTGATACGAGTCTGCTTCGCTAGGCTTAACGCGCAACTGATATTAAAAAAACTGGACAACACAGAGTTAAGCCACATTGAGGTGATTATTCTTTGTGTAAAAATCGTATCAATTTATTTAATGTTCTTATTTCTTTTAGTAAAAATAATTATTGAAACATATCCACAAAACATAGTTATAGCTACTCTCTAGAGATAAATGTATATAGTATCGGTTATATTATCTTAGTTACAGCGAATGATATCTTATCCTCGACGAAATTATGAATAATTGCGATTGAGGTATTTGATGCTTAATTTATACAGATTTCGGGTCTACTAGCATACACACATGCTTCAAACTGTTTTTCGTATTAAGTTATAATGATGCGCGAAGTTTTTGTTCTGTTAACAATGGTGTCATATGCATTTCCTTGTGCAAGATTTACATTTGAAGAAGGTTTTGATGAGGAATTTTCAGCAGATTTGGGACTCTGTCCATCAATGCCTGGGACATGGGCAATTGGGACTTTCGAAAGCTTAAACATGGAAGCTTTCCATGAGCGTAGTACACAGTTTATATACCCGGATCAGCTAATTAGCTGTGTCTCATCGCCAGACTTTGATATGGTCCCTGGTGGTATTATTGAAGTGAACACATTTATGGCTAATTCTGGGCCTGGTAATATAATTCAAGTTATGGTATTGGATGAATTCAATGCAGATGCAGGTGCGGGTACCGAAGTTGGTACTGGTTTCCCTGGAGTTTGGAGGCCTATTCGAATCACCATAATTGGCAACTCACCGTTCAGGGGCCGTGTAAGTATTGTTTTATTTTTACTTCCTATGAAAACAATATTTTATTTTTTCTTAAAACTAGCAACAGTAACGTAGTAGCATGGGTATCCATTAAATGTAAATTTATCAATGTTTACGGTAGACATGCTTGCGTGATAAGTAGTTATGATAAGAGTGATTAGAGAGAGGGTAGATTTATCTTATGAACTGTAGGTATAACTCAACTATTGTGTTTAACAATAACACTATTAACAAATTAATAAAAATAAAAATTAAGATTAAACTAACCTAAAAATATTTGTATTTATAAAAGACTAAAAGAATTTGCCTCACAATCAGAAACAAAGTCAGATAAAAGTAAATTTATCATCATTCATAACATCAAATATATCATCAAATATATTAATCATCATCATCATCAGCCTATCGCAGTCCACTGCTGGACATAGACCTCTCCAATTGCACGCCACTTGGTTCGATATATTATTACATATATTATTCTATAATAATATATTATCCTATAAATTATCAAGATGGCAAAATATTATAAATATCATTTATCTAGTTTTTCTGTGTGTGTTTTCCTAGATAGACATAATTACTTATTGTAAGTATTTTTTTTAAATAATTTCGTAAAAAAAAAGAGAACTATTAGTATTCAATAAAAATATGTATCATAATTATTACTGTCTGTATAAATATAATGCTATGTGATTTTTGTACGTTTCAAACACTCAACAACTACTGCACCGATAGACTTCAAATTTTGGCGCGAAATATAACAATCTAGTTTTCGTGTCTCTTTTGTTTCACATCAATGCAACTTCAATCAACCACAGTAACAGAGTACAAGCAGATAACTAGCTGTATTCGTATGTGCATAAAATTGAAAATATCAAACTTCTAATTCCGAAATTGTCAATATTTTCAACACATATATAAAGAAAATCTTAACTTTCAAAAGGTGATATTCAAAAATTTTAATGGTAGCGTTGCCGTTGGTCTCTGAAATCTATGAAACCACACCTTAATTGATTTCTGACAGCAGTATGTTTATACCCATAACTGTCATGAGATTATTTAGATCGTCTTCTAATAATTTGTTCATAGTCTAGTCGTACTTTTCATTTTCATTAGTACTATCTTCTCCTGTTTGCAAGTCCTGAAATATCTTGTATGTCTGTAAAGTCCCCCGCGACACAGGATGTTTAGGTATTCCTAATGCGGGAGTTGACTCCCGCATTAGGAATACCAAAAAAAAAAAAAATTGTCATAACATACATCCTTGACTTTAACCTGTAATCAGCGTTATAATCTTTACATCACTTTGGAAGATCTTTTTTTTTTGTTTTTTATATTGCTACTAAAAATATGTCCTTTGTCACAGGGGACTATATAAACATTTGCGTAACAAACACAAAGAATACTCGGACCCAGAACAACAGCGTGGTGACCGCTTTAACCACTACGCCATCCGTGTAGTTAAGTGTCGTTAAGTGTCTTTGCCAGGCCAGTCTATGGATGGGTGACAATTTAAACACATTGAGAGCACTCCGTGCCTTGGAGAGCTCTTTAAGTCGACGTACCCGGCTGCATTCGATTCTCATAGTTGATGACCTAAAACTTCCAACAACATTCTATCTAGCTTCACTTTTGTATAGATTTAGATTGTGGATGTCTGGTGATAGTGGCTTCATGTAAACACTCCTAGTTTAGCCTAGTTGTAGTAGACTCAAAGTCGACCTCAATGTAATTTCGGAGCAAGGCTAGAAGAATTAGTATGAGTAGATCAGACTTGCATACTTGACTGATTGATGTCTGAGGTCTGTCTAACTTTAAACAATCAATCTAATGTGTTTTTCATTAATAAATTTAGTACGTGTTCCGATAACTATTGCTATAAACATCTATTAAACCAGCTGACGACCTATCTTAAATTTGATATGATTAGAGGCCATTTATTTAACAATACAAAAGTAGACGTCACGCCTTAGGCATTCTATGCTAATCCACTACTAACATTATCAACTAATACTTTAATATAATAGGTAAATGTATAAAAATACACAAGTTACAAACTGATTGGCACGTACACTTGATATATAAATGTGTGTATATATCAGAGATGGGCCGAAGTTTTCGTTTCACATTCAGTTCAAGCGACTTTCGGTGAATTGAGCCGAAATTCCGAACATTCGGTAAAAGAAAATAGTGATGAATCTCAATTATTTCGGATCAAATAATGAAACAATCACTTCACAATCATTATTTATTGCCTGCAATTTCTACGTCTTAGTACTAAAATAAAATTTAAATAAATGCATTTGCTATTCCGAATACTATATTCAATCAATCATAAGTTTAGAATAGTCTTTAATCAATCAACTTTAATCACAATAGGAAATATAATTTCCCGATTCTGATAAAAGTCGCTCAAAATATACTGATTTTCCAGGAGACGATAAAAATATTCGTGCTAAAACTCATAAGGGGTAACTTGTTTGGTGGGCTAAGGAAAAGTTTTAAAAATTTGCTATCCAAAAGACTAATCTAATGTCCTTACATTAGTCTTTGGATAGCAAATTTTGGTTTAGATATCTTTCTAGTTCTGATGCAATCGGACTTCTGTCTGGATAATTCTCGTGTGTCATTGGCTAATACTTTGTCTAAAATTATTTTGTCTAAGATTAGCCAATGACACACGAGAATTTTGGCGTTAACAATTAAAGAAAGAAAAACGCTTGCAATTTGGAAAGGGGGGCTGATTAGATACTTCCAAAATGCCCCAAATATAACTTACATTCAGAATATTTAGCACATACCAAGATGTTATTTGGTTCATAAACGTAGAAATAATCACTCACCGACAAGCGACACTGTGCTAGTAGTCGTGTTGAAGGCGTTCTTTCACAGACCAACAAGCTAAAACCTGGAATGCAATCAATTTAAATCTAGCTCTACACACAGCTATAACCTTTTTAAAATTTGAGAGCAGAAGCAACGCCTTACTTCTGAAAGCTCTAGTGTTAGTTTAAACAGACAGTGTCTGTTCACCATTAATAGAAAAACTCACTCAATAACATTTTTAAACAAATTTTATAAATTTTATTTGTGAGTAAATACTTCCTTCAAATTATAAAAAGATACTGTAAAGGGCCATTTTGATCTATATTAAATACACAATGTATTTAATTTACTTAATTGTATAAGGATTCATGTTGTATTGCTTAAAATCACTTCGTAAATAAGCCATTATTTCTCGTAAAAAGAAAGGAATAAAAATGGTTGTTGTGGGTTATCCCTAAGAGATAGACATATGGACTTTTTTGTAGTACTTTTTAAGGTGTACAATACTGTAGTACATTATTTTGATCTATCTCGTAGGGTGCAACCAGCGTTTGCAATGTAAGCGCAAAAAAATGTGTTTAATTGCTACATCACATTAGAAACCTTGAAAATTAACAGTGTTTCCATACTATATTATGCATTTATTATACATAAAAACCTTCCTTTAATAGATAGACTGATTCATCACTCTATCTATTAAAGAAACCCGCATCAAAATCCGTTGTGTGGTTTTAAAGATTTAAGCACACAAAGGGATATAGGGACAGAAAAAGCGACTTTGTTTTATACTATGTAGTGATAAGCAAGGCTTTTAAAAATTGTAGTAAATTTAACTCTTAAAAATTACATGAAAACAAAATATTACCATTGTCATACATCAGTTCGGTCTATCTCATGTCAAGTCATCTCATCCCATTATATCTCATCATATCAGTCGTAAGAAGTCCACTGCTGAACGTAGGCCTCCCCCATTGATTCCACTTTGACCGGTCGGTACCAGCCTGCATCCAACGAGTCCTCGCGATCTTAACTAGGTCGTCCGTCCACCTTGCGGGAGGTCTTCCTACGCTGCGTTTGCCGTCACGTGGTCTCCACTCAAGAACCTTTCTGCCCCATCGGCCATCGGTTCTCCGAGCTATGTGCCCTGCCCACTGCCACTTCAGCTTGCTGACTCGCTCTGCTATGTCGGTAACTTTAGTTCGTCTACGGATCTCCTCATTTCTGATTCGATCTTGTAAAAAGACCCCAAGCATAGCCCGTTCCATAGCTCGCTGTGTGACCCCGAGCTTCCTTATGAGGCCCATAGTAAGAGACCACGTCTCGGCACCGTAGGTCATCACTGGTAACAACCCATTATATCTGTCTGTCTGTATTTTAGTATAGAACACTGATTAGATAGGTTAGATTTATCATTATTTGCTGTATAACTAGTTTAACTTTATTTCCTAAATCCTTGCTTAAGGTTCACAGTTGGCGTACAAGGTTTTTCAAAAACGGTATGATCTATGTATTGTTTTTGTCATTGAACACGGAAATGATTGATTGACAATAAATTAATGAGGCCAAAGATTACATCTTAACGACTTGATATATTTCACGTGATATAGTAAAGATATGTGACAAAGTAATGTTTCTGACCAAAGAGGTGACTCATTCGAGTAATATTTGGATATTCGTGGAATAGATATATATGTAAGTTGGCCCTTATCGAAATTTCATAAATCCACAAAGTGTACAAATATTTTTATGTTATTTATTTATTCTTCCTGCATTACAATTGCGCGAGGCGGACTTAATGCCACATGGCATTACCTACCAGTCAACCTTGAGTTGGTTCAGTAAGGGACAAGCCAGGTGCATAATTATGTTTGATTTGAAAAAGAGAGAGAAGGTAAAAAAAAACTTATTGTATCGGTTTATATAATAATAATATTAATGCTGTATAAAGTACATATATGAACACACATATTAATATTTAAATATGATAATATATAAATAATGATTAAATTAAAATTGATAAAAATACAAAAAAATCTGAAGTAACGAGGTCATAACGATATTCCTGTTAGCCGTTTCTTGAGAAGTTCTCGGACTTGGGCTTTAAACTTGTCACGATTTGTTGACATCCTGATCTCGGTTGGTTTTTGTATGGTCTAAGACAGGGATGGCGAACCAATGGCACGCGTGCCAGTAGTGGCACGCGACACAATATTTTAGGCACGTCAGTAATATCGTTCACAAACTTGATTATGACGAGCGACCACGAGTGAACCCTACGTCCGGGACTGATCAGGCGCGGTACGCAGGCTAAATTAGAAGTATTTTCCAAATTTAAAAATTAAACCACAATTTAGAAATACATGAGAAACCAGACGAAGACCAAGTTACTGAAGAATTTGCTTCTGTATTGGATACAGAAACAAATTCTTCTTCTTCTTTATCAAGGAATTTTCAGCGAGATTTTCTCAGTTCAGAGAATTATTGGAAATGCTCAAGTTTATTATGTACCCTGATGTGATGTCATTTGATAAATTAAATTTGTCCCAATTCGATTGGTTGGAAATAGAAGAATTTGAAATGCAGTTGAATGATTTCCAATCTAGTTCAATATGGAGTCAATAAATTGTAGAAACAGGAAAGAGCTAGAAATAATTGAAACAGAAAGATTGACAGGTAATACAATTGAAAATGCTAATAACAAAACTTTGGAAACATGGAATGCGTTACCAGACACATTTAATTGTTTGAAGAAGCTGATTTATGCTATTTTAGCAATGTTTTCATCTACCTATGCCTGAGAGTCATTATTTTCAGAGATAAATAATATTAAAACTCGGTTAGAACCCGTTTGATTCCAGTTCAGCATGCATTCTCAAAGTAACATATTACAACCCTAACATAAGTTACTTGTCATCTAATCTGCAACACAGAAGTTGTACTAATTTTACTTTAATTTAAATTACACGTATATTCTGAACTTTGCAAAATGTTTCTATTGTTTGTAGTAAGTAAATAATTTTCAGTTGAGATTATTTGTTATTATATCAACTGGGACTATTGGGAAAACAATTTCTCAATAATCTGAGAGGCAAAATTATTTGATGGCATGTCTATGACCTGATTAAACTTTTCTTTATATAAATGGCACGTCGATACGTAAAGGTTCGCCAATTCTGGTCTAAGATATTCTGTCCCGGATTTTTTTAGACACAATTTTTAATATATTTTCTAATACACGAAATTTATTATAAAATAAGCTTTATTCTATTTTCAGCTCGGTGAAGGTCGATCTAGGGCCGGATCTTCTACTAGTAGGAAATGTTAATTTTCTTCGTGCTAATGTATTTCCACTCTTATTTTATTGTTTTTAATACTGTTTTTTTTTTCTTTTTTAAATTCTTGTTTAGTTTAGTTGTTCTTGTTTAGGTTCTTTTGTAATATTTATTTTTAAATATTGTAGCTATAAGCTACATGTTAGTACCCAATATTTTAGTAAATGCTGTGGCCTTCTATGGAGTGCACTAAAAAAACATTTGTTCTAACTCTAAAAAAGTGATTTTATTGAGTACATGTTTTGTTGGAGTCAATAATAAATAAATATTCTTACGTCAGAATTATGTCTGACAACTTAGATGCTGAAAACGATTCGTGGAAACATATGATGAGAGCTCTCATTGTAGGAGAACAATGCTTAGTAATAATGGGGCTGATTCGAGTAGAATGATATCACTCACAGAAAACTTGTGTCAAGTCGTTATTTTATTAACCGACTTCAAAAAAAGAGGCGGTTCTCAATTCGACCGTATATATGTTTTTTTTTAATGTGTGTTCGCGGATAACTTCGTCGTTTATGAACCGACTTTAATGATTCTTTTTTTATTGGAAAGGAGATATCCCAACGGTGGTATCATCATAAGGACACTAAGATCTGATGATGGCGTACAAGAGAAATCGAGTTGACCCTTAAAGTCACTTTTTATTTTGTTATAATTCTTTGCTTTTCACTTTAATACTATAGTGGTAGATATTAATGGCAGGCGTGAACACTTGACATATAGTAACTCGCCTTCTAGTTTTTTCTCTAACTAATGAATCTTATTTTCCAAATATCCCGACTTCTTTCATTCGTTCATTTTCACTAAGTTTGATATTTAATCCCACTAAATCAAAATGGCAATCAAGTGACGCTAACATCAGGCTCGATGATGACTTTTGATGCAGTGAATAATGCTGATGCTGTAACCTCGACATTACAACATATATCATTAAATTATCATCCCGATCAATTCAACATCTCAGCTGAAAGTTGTCCACTGATGGACATAGGCCTTCCCGAAGGCTCCACACAACAATCTAAGAATTATACTAATAATATACCTACACTTAATAGTTTACTAACGAAAGTTAAATTTTTAAACATAATATAATCAAAACGAACAAAGAAATATAAGCGCCCTCAAATATACTGACAAATAATTCAACCTTCGAATTCAGTCAAACGGAGATCCAATCGCTCAGTAAAAGTAACTGATATTCAGGTAAAATCGGTTAAACTAGTATCCGACCCTAACTAATCTTGGAAATAATTAAGTCTAGAAAGGTGAAGATGATTTAAATGAGTTTTTTTGAGTTTATTTCTCGGAACATGATAAAGGTTTCATCATTATCGACAGACTTAAGTAGTCCACTGCTGGACATATACTTCACTTTAGAGAGGAGGTTTTCGCCTACTATATTACGCTGACCAGACGGGTTTGTATAGGGTTTGTTTCAATTGTTCCTTCTCTTTGTAGTTCTTTGTCCTACGTGATTTGTTCCCTTGTCGATTCTTGCTACACTCACGGGATAAATAAGTATGGTGACACTTCGTAAAAAAATTTACTCACCTGAATTCGATTTCTATGTTAATCAGAAATTTGACTGTCCATTTCTATTTTCCTGTTTGGTTTTAGACAAGGATGAATCTAAAATATCTTCCTAAACATTCTTCATTAAATTATACTGTCTTTTTAACGTTATTTATAGTATCCTTATCATTCTGAGATATTAGACGATAGGTTTTCTATTTCGTATTTCACTGTATTTAATCTACAAGCCCGCCTACTTAAAATGTCTATCAAAACACTTCCATTTCGAATTACATGTTGTCTTAAGATCCTTCCTTGTAGTTAGTACTGTCGGTAAGTACACTCGTTTTCTCGAAACCACCATGTTATATACGAAGATAAGAGATCATTGATATACATCTTTGCTACTAAATACGACAATTGTAGATTAAAATTGAATTGATGAGGTCTACGATTAAATCTTAACGACTTAATGAATTGCACCTACTGTAATTAAGATGTTTAACAAAGATTGAGTACATCTTCATGGTATTTATTTAACTGACAGTAGGCGCCACACGATATTTCATCATCATCATCATATCCTTATCAGCCTATAGCATTCCACTGCTTGATATAGGTCTCTTCTTAGGAAGGACGTTGTGACCTACTTTACCACGTTGGTCAGATGGGTTTGTATAGGGTTTGTTTCAATGTTTTTCTTCTCTTTTCAGTGCTGGTATCTAGCAGAGTTATCTCCTTCATCATCGTCATATCCTTATCAGCCTATAGCATTCCACTGCTTGATATAGGTCTCTTCTTAGGAAGGACGTTGTGACCTACTTTACCACGTTGGTCAGATGGGTTTGTATAGGGTTTGTTTCAATGTTTTTCTTCTCTGTTCAGTGCTGGTATCTAGCAGAGTTATCTCCTTCATCATCGTCATATCCTTATTAGCCTATAGCATTCCACTGCTTGATATAGGTCTCTTCTTATGAAGGACGTTGTGACCTACTTTACCACGTTGGTCAGATGGGTTTGTATAGGGTTTGTTTCAATGTTTTTCTTCTCTTTTCAGTGCTGGTATCTAGCAGAGTTATCTCCTTCATCATCGTCATATCCTTATCAGCCTATAGCATTCCACTGCTTGATATAGGTCTCTTCTTAGGAAGGACGTTGTGACCTACTTTACCACGTTGGTCAGATGGGTTTGTATAGGGTTTGTTTCAATGTTTTTCTTCTCTTTTCAGTGCTGGTATCTAGCAGAGTTATCTCCTTCATCATCGTCATATCCTTATCAGCCTATAGCATTCCACTGCTTGATATAGGTCTCTTCTTAGGAAGGACGTTGTGACCTACTTTACCACGTTGGTCAGATGGGTTTGTATAGGGTTTGTTTCAATGTTTTTCTTCTCTTTTCAGTGCTGGTATCTAGCAGAGTTATCTCCTTTATCATCGTCATATCCTTATCAGCCTATAGCATTCCACTGCTTGATATAGGTCTCTTCTTAGGAAGGACGTTGTGACCTACTTTACCACGTTGGTCAGATGGATTTGTATAGGGTTTGTTTCAATGTTTTTCTTCTCTTTTCAGTGCTGGTATCTAGCAGAGTTATCCCCTCACTCTAACTCTCTCTTACGATACACGCTGTATGAATAGCTTAGTGACACTCCGTAGTCTCAATCTCACCACACGGACATTTTTATGTAAATTGAAATAAAATATGTTGAATATAACAAAATTTATATCTAAAAAGAAATATTTGTAATCGCAAAACTGAATGGAAAGTTAAAATAGCTCTGCTTTAGGTGGGCCCCAGTTGTGTTTTTCATGCTATACTTAATATTATAGTACGTGAATTAGCATTACCTTATAAGTGTACCGCGTCTGCGCTACACGTTTATTAGAAATATTAAGGCGCGATTTCAAACAAGAACCTTTTTACTTTGGGTCTGAACCAAGTCTTACTTTAATGAACTTACGTATATGTTTATATGTGAGAAATTAGTATGGAATGCCAAAACCTTTTGAAGTGAAACTTCTAATGCGACTTCTAACAAGGTTGCGTTAAACGTCTAACGCTACCATGGAGGAGGTAAGAAAACACTGTTGCACATTACGAATTTTTAAACGTTTAACGCTACCATGGAGGGGGTATGAAAGCACTGTTGTATATTACGAAGTTTCACTTCTTCCGCGCGGAGGGACTCCACGCATTTTTTTTTTTTTGAGTCTTTACCAAGTCTTATTTTAAAGAACTTGCATACATAATACATATTTATAATGTGAGAAATTAGTAGGGCAGGCCAAAACCTTTTTTTAAGGAGAGTACTATGTCTACCACTGCTACACATGCTGTTGATGATGACAATCATGACATAAAAACATGCAATCTGATCACGGCGAAACCATTTAATTTTGTTGGTTATACCTTCATAATGACACACTATATGCACACAACACCTATCCTCACACCCACCTCAGATACACACACCTCACATCACAGAACTACTAGAAAAGCCTTTGACGTAATTTCGTAAGTAATCTTTTGTCGCCGGGACGCACACATAAACGATTAATAATATTATACACACATAACTAAGTCTATTATAATTCGTCCAAGGGATTTAATGAATATAATATTAAACTACAACCTTATGCTCTTGGCATTAAGTAAAGTTTTACGTGCAATTTTGTGTTTAGAGGTGGATCTTCGTCTTTATGACCCACCCACCGTAGAGATGTGGTCCTGTCGATTATAATAATTAAATTTGCTTAATTTCTATAAGAAATAGTTCTTACTTTTAAATATCGCTATACTATTTTTTTATATGAAATTCACTGTCTTAGAAATGGATTGAGTGAATTTGTACTAGTTTCTTGTGTTAATATAAAAATAAGACATTTGTTTTGTCAAAACATAAGTACATATTGTACATCTAATTTTGGAGTTTGACTTTTCATACTTATCAACACGACACAACTTTCTATAGACGTAACACACATAATCTTAATAATTTTTCTGTAGAACCCTGTAATCAACAGTAATTATGAGGTTATTTTTATATCCTCACAAGATGTACATTTTTTATATCTAAATTTAAATGCAAAAAACAATGTATAGACGTCGGACGGCCCGAAAATGTTAATCTTCAAAATATGTTTTAAGTTTTAAAAGAAATATTTATATTATTCCTATTCCATTTCACTAAAACCTTTCCAAAAAAAAAATCATATTAAAAATTATTTTGCAGTCGGTTAAAAATCATAATATAAAACAAATCAACTCTTTCTACTTAAGAAAAACACAAACCAATATCATCGACATCCACAATTTTGTGGTATCGATTGCATTATAAATATTTGGGCACACCCCTATGCCTTACACTAAATCTGTTCGGGTGAAATAAATCGAAATATTCACGCAGGAAATGCAGTTCATTGCGTACTCTTGTGGAAACAATGTAGTTAGTAATCGAATTTAATACGCAATGTATGATTGTTTTATTGTTTTTTCCCGTTGAAAGTAAAATTCGTTCAGTTAATGCCAGCAGACAAAATAGAGGTATTTGGACTTATCTCGCGGCGCGCCTGCCCCGCCTACATAACATTTCTACCTATATTTTTTGTTCTGTGCCTCACATACACACACCTCACATACACACACCTCACATACACGCACCTCACATACACAGACACAAACATTTTCTGACACACATACGTAGCTCACGCACTCCACAATCACACAGCCACTCTATTCAGACACATATACAAACATGCATAGTATACTCCTTTCTTTTACTAGCTTTATTTACTGCTTTACGTAAAATTCAACATGTTTGGGATGGGGCCTGGAGGTCTGTAACACAGGGGTGACCCTAGT
This sequence comes from Diaphora mendica, assembly GCA_949125395.1. NCBI lineage: Eukaryota > Metazoa > Arthropoda > Insecta > Lepidoptera > Erebidae > Diaphora > Diaphora mendica. Next base: position 17,754,275 of record OX421313.1, on the reverse strand, counting down.
ATAGACTCCAGTCTCTCACAAAAGGACGCTTTTTGTAATGTACTGTATTTATTGTATGTAACTTCTTTTGTGTTGAGAGAAATAAATAAAGCATTATTATAATTATTATTTAAGAATAACTATAAATTCTCAAAATTAAAAAAAAAACCCCGACATAATAACCTGAGTTCCCTTTAAAAAGTAAAAAACACGTTATGCGCTTTCATTTGAGACCCCACTCGATGATATTTTTGCAGACATTCGGTTACTCTTCCCCACTTTCACCCCCATAACTTTTAAATGGCTCAACCGATTTTCATGAAACATGTCTAAGAACACTCGCATGTAACTCACCTTTCATACAAAAAAAAAACTAAATTGAAATCGCTTCATCCGTTCGGGAGCTACGGTGCCACAGACAGACAGACAGACAGACTGACAGACAGACAAGTGAAAATTATTATAACACCCCTCTTTTTGGTCGGGGGATAATAAAAATTAGAGAGACAGTTTCATCTTTTGGTTGACTTATTTTGGTTTTAAAAACCATTACATATATTGTCGTACCTACTTGTTAGAAGTTTTTACTACAATACTAATTTATAGTTTTTTGTAGTAAACATATCGGAATTTGCACAAGATTGCAAAACTACGTACCTACTTTATGACCGACTATCTGTTGTCAATCCCGTTAAGATTACTAACATCCGGATTTTTTACATAGGTTTAAGCACATTTTTGTATTTTTTTTTTTACCTTATTAAGCACATTCAGTTGTAAAGATTTTTATTTATTTCTGAGCAGAAACGAAAATACTAAATAACAACAATAAATTAAATTAACTATGAACCCCAAAAGGGTAGAATTAAAAATATTTACCAAATTAATAGTTGTTATTACACAACATTAACCTAAAAAATCGCTCAACACAACTTAGTAAGCAGAGTAACAGTCAAAAAAGTAATATAAAGATTTTATGGCCCAGCATTTAACCAGCATGGTGTTATCTATACCTGAATCGTGTTGTAGACAAAGTGATTAATTCGTCATTATACGTAAAGTCATGCTTCTATTAGTCAGTCTTACAAACACACATACAAAAAGAAGGAAAACTTAAAAACTCTTGCAAGGAGAAGAAAGAGTTGAAACAAATCCGTCCGCCCAACGTGAAATGCTAGGCCAAAACCTCTAGTCCAAGAACAGAAGTGGACTACTGAAGGCTATTAAAATAATATTCTTTATTTAATCAATCTACATGACTCATGATCTGATGTTATATAATGCGACAGATGTCGGCCATGACGACCACTTAGACCCCTTATAGGGCTTGTCGCTGATGCACCCGGAGATGGCTTATATAGCCGATTTTCGCAGCAAACTGCCTCCCACAAAGTGGGCAAGTGAGCTTACCGCTCTCATAATTATAGTGAATTGTGACGAGTGGACATGACTTATAGTGTTAGTAACAATTATTTTTAGGTACAAACCTTTAGGTATATTATATGATGTAACTAAAACTTTATGCTTTTCGCAATTTTTTCGTTATCTATGCTATAAGACGTTGCTTCGTACCAAATTTCAAGATTTTGAGTTCATGAGAAGTACTCTGTAGGTTTTGATTCCCTTGCGAGTGTCGAAAATTTGCAGCATAAACATCTTTTAATTGCGTTGGCTTAGAAGTCTGATTTTTTCGCAGCTCCAAGGGACAGTAGACCATTTGTTCCTTTTGAGGTACGGAACTCTAATAACACTATTTTAGTCCTGGGTGCGAATACAACCAATGACCCCTGGTTTAAGAGTCCAAGTCATTTACCACTAGACCAACAGAATAGTTTTAAAAGAGATATCAATTATATTCACAATTAACAAAAACTGGCGTGATCATACAGCAATATAAATGATGATTCTTGGAAAGTATTCAAACGAAGGCGTGACACAGTCAGAAATGACAGATTACGTGTGCATATGCACGTCCCTCACGCAGCTAGAACTTCCCAAACAAACTCGTAAAACAAACAACATTTCGATACTATATACCAGTTTTACAAAATTCACACGTTGACCGAAAAAGACAAGCGATTAAAAAGTGTCCACCGTTACTGACTGTCCAATGATGCAGAAGCATCTCAATATGCCACCATAGTATGGGTCGCCATGCTTCATTGTTGCATTATGTATGGTGACCACCACTTCTGGCATCTGCTCATGCTTTCCATCAGACAGAGTAGAGTCACTTTGGCAAGTCCATTCATAAAAACCAAAATTAAGACAGATTTATCTGATTTCCTTTAAATTCTAGGAGTTTTCATGGTTTAAGCAACCGATCGGTGGGTCAGCTCATAACAAGTAAACATTACCCTCCCGCAGAAAAAACTGTTAACAAAAGTACAGGAATAAATAAAACTACAGTTAATAGTTCGACTTAGTCGTATCAGTTACATTATCAAAGAAATTTTAAGGTATGACAACACACCCAGATACTTAACCAAATCTTTGATATTTTTAGAACATATTTATCTTTTACGCGAAAGTAAACGATTACTTTATTACGAGTATTTAGCGATATTTATGAACGATATATTTATAACTTCATGTCACAATTTTGCGTAATCTCAATGAATAATTAATTGTTATATTACTGCATTTAAACTTCAAATGTTACACAATTATCCTTATTACTCACTTGATCTATAACATGTGTAATCAAGATCACGATCGACGATTCATATGATTGTAATCAGTCTGTAAATGATCGAACATTTGTTTGTTCGTTTGTTACGATTAAAATGCTGAGCATGCTTGAGACCAGATCTTACTTAAAGCAGGAGTATGAAGGACTTTATAACTTGTTATCATAAACTGGAGAAGGATATAAAGTCATATAATATGTTTTAAATAATATTGAAGTTTGTATCTGAACAAACGAGTGTATAATTTAAATTTAGAAAGAATCGGTAGATGTGTCATACATGAAGTTAAATTGTACTCTTATCAATGACGTCTGAAAGCAAAGCCACGGGAAAGAGTTATATTCGATTATTTGAATACATTTGAATAATTTAGAACAAAAAGTTATTCCAATTGTGACTTTTGTGGTGATGACAATTTAATAATTTTGTTGACGAAAATGATTCGAGAGTTTATTCTATTTTTGATCTTAGTGTCTTGTGTATATGGTGAAGATTGTGTAAGATATACATTCGAGGAAGGATTTTACGAATTATTTCACACTAATTCGGCATTATGTGACAATAAAGTGCCTTGGCTACTAGAACGTTACAAAAATACGCAGCTCAAAAGCCCGCATGTGCTGAGTACTAAATACATAAACCCTCAAGAAGTAACAAGTTGTGTGTCGTCTTTTATATTTCCCATGAGATTTGGGGGTATCATCGAAGTGAATGTTTTTATTCAAATGACAAATGCTCTTGATGCAGTCACTGTAACGGCTAGTAAAATAATAAATGATAGTGAGCAAACTGCGGGTACCATCACGATAACACCAAAACAGCCTGACCTCAAACCAGGATGGCATGCCTTGAGGTTCACACTGATGGGAACGGATGACGAAGTGTTTAATGGCCATGTAAGTGATAAAATTATAAAATCAAAGTCACCTGATTAACTCGACAATTTTAAAGCGAAATAGGTGTTGTAAACGTCTATAGGTTAAGATATTGGTTGAAAATCTTTGTGCTGGTATGCCATCTTATTTGTTATAATAATAAAATTATGAAGTTCGATAATGTTACTACATATTTTTTAATGATAAGTAACGTAGTCCTTATTAAATTATACCAGTGATGAGATTTACCTTTAATGTAAGAACATTTTTTATGAAAACGGTCGAATAGGAAGTACGTTTTATTTTAATGATTTCTTAACAATATTGTAATGTAATAATATTAACACAAGATAAACTAATTATAATATATTGCTAAAAAGCTCTATAAATATACAATTTCTAATTACCGATGTGCTCGAGCTATTGTACTTACTTATTCATTGATATAGCTAACACCCTTTTGCAACCCTTCACTTGTCATTTTATCTGTATTTCTTAACAATATACTCACATTTTTTCATTTAATTCTTAAAGAACTTCATTAATGACAGTATTATTGATCTTCATTATGTAAGTGGGAAGAAGAATTTGGTGGAATAATTGTGAACTTTGGCGACCCCTCTGCGAAGTTCGGTGTAGACGATTTGTGTGAATATTATAAGTGTGTGTATGAGTGGAAGAAAGAAAGACAGTCGAAGAAAGAAGAACAACTAAATTGCTTGATCCTCATGAGCGAGTTGCAACATATCAATTTAAATTAGAAATTACAGTTTTTACTTTTGCTATTTAAAATCATGAAAACAATTTCAAAGGTATTCTGTAATAACCAAGTAAATATTTTAAGTTATTTAGTGTTTTACATACTAAAATGAAAAAAACAGAATCTCGAAAACTACAGAAATTTACTTTTTCATCAAATTGTTTCACGGTAGTACGTTTCAAAATAATCAAGATCGATAAAATGTCAAGGGGCACTTCCAGTACTAGAAGTTAAATTACTTCAATTAATAAATAGTAAACACTTCTAATTTAAGTACTGTAAACAAATGAAAAACTAAAAATTTGAGTTGAAGACAGATAGAAATAGTGTACACGAATAAATCTACAAAACACTATTAGTGATACAAAAACTGGTTTAAATTTAATTGAGACCTTTTTGAGTGGTTATTATACTTTGAATACTTATGCAATTTGTTCTTAACATTATCTGTCCAGTATTTTCAAAGCTGAGCGTAAACAAACATTAACAAGAAGAAGTTAAAAAAACTATGACTTAACTACGTAAACACTTTTGATAATATTTATATAGCCCAGGCCATTATTACGAATCTATTGACACCTTATTCATCTAAATTAGTTCAAATACTATATAGTAATAAATAAAATATAGTATAGTCATACTTGATCTTGAATGCATTATTTTATTTTCATTTAATTATATTGATGTGAATTTCCTTATACAACCATATAATGTTAATCTTTCTGCAATTTTTCTACTTATAAACATTAAGTAGTTTTCCTATATTCTTGAGCAATATTTGCAACAACACGGTTTGCCTAGGGGTTAAAGCGCCACGCTGCTTTCTACTACGTTGCATGATGTAAGTTCAAACCCCACATGGGGCAATACTTTGTATTATCCACAAATTGTTGTTCTGAGTCTGGGTGTTCTTTGTTTCCGTTTTTTTTTTTTTTAAAGCTCCTCACGACATAGTATATATTCCCGGTAAGTGTATTTCTAAACAAAAAATAAAATCAAAAATGTGGATGATTGACAGGAATATGACAAATATGATTAAATAGTAATATCTTCAATATTACTAATAATCTAATTACAAGAATTAATAATATCATCAAACCTGACTCAATCACTCAAAAATCATAATCCTCTATGTACTTAAAACATTTACTTGCTTTTTATTGCCTCGTATACTAATAAAAAATTTCAAGTATTTGATATCGTATAGTCATGTCAACGCAATGTTTACAATGAATACTTAATTGATATTATATAAAAAAGTACATTGGAGATTGTTAAGAAATTGCAAGTGATATACCAACATAAACTCATGCATGTAATAATTCAAGCTTCCTCTACTTTTGTCAAACTTTCCTTACAAGGCCCTCAGTTTTGGGTATCAAATTTTTTACCCTTTCAAAACATAAACGAGATGTATCTCCAACAAAGGCAATTAGCGAAACCTTGGCTTTAGACTATCGTTCTGGACTATTTTACCAGGGTTTGTATGTAAACTTGGATTTTCAAGTTCATTAGTTTCTTTGAGAAAGTTATTCAGATTGATGAGCTGAAGTCATTGTGGTCTCGGTGCCTCGGTGACGTAGTGGTAGCGTATGCGACTGCTGTGCTTGTAGTCTCGGGTTAGATTCCCGGGTCAGACCTACTGTTTGTAGCATCTGCAAATATTTGTTTCGGAGTTTGGGTGTTTTCTATGTATAATATGTATGTATTATACAAAAAAAGTATTCATGTATTTATATCATTTGTCTGGTACCCATAACACAAACTCAAGCTTGGGACTAGACGGCGTTGTGTGTTAGATGTCCGAAATATTTATTATTATTATTTATATGGTTTTGCTAATTGTCTTTTCTGGATATATACCTTGTATAATTCTCTCAGCCAAAAGACGCCCACTTTTCACATAGATCTGCTTCAAGGATCCCCCAAATTACGCACAGTTAACCCTTACCAATGATTGTAGTAACGTTCGCCTTTTATGCCATTGAGGGAAAATAAATGACAAAAAATTTTTTTTTTTTAATATTTTAGATAACATTTATACCAAAGAGGGAACAGGTAGAGACAAGTTTTCATAACGCACATTACACACAGAATCATTGAGTTGCACTAATATATTCATTGATCATAGAAGGTGCAAAATACACTGAAATTAATTGAAGTTTACCAAGTTAGTGATGAGCGGGTAAAGACATGAATTGTGTGCAAACCGTTCATGTGCATTCATGGTTATAATTTGCAAAGGCGTTCAACAGGATACATGTTCGTAGGATTGGCTTTTAATTCACACCTACGATATATTATTGACAAGTTTCAAATTCAAAGCTTGTTCCGCGATAGTTGAAAAGTCTTGTTTATTTATTAAGAAATACACATATTCTACCTATTAATGGATGTACGAACTGTACCAGTACTAATGCAATTGTGAATTGATAATCAATAAACCAATCAATGAACTACGGTAATCCGATTGCCTCTTGGTATAGACCTTCTCTAACATCTTTCACAGCTTCATATCCATAGCAATTTATCAAATCTTAGTCTTAACTTACAAATCTTAGTAATACCTTGAAATAAGTGATCGCGTTAATTCCCGTAAAAATAATTATTATTAAATCTTAGTCTTATCAAATATATATCTAATAATACTAAATGAAAATATTACTTAAACAAAATAGTATACAATTTGGCAATTCAAATTAATCAAATTTATAAAATTCTCGTGTCGTGGTGTTTGTTACCAAACTCTTACGAAACAACTGGACCGATTTTTATGAAATTTTGTGGACATATCGGGTTGGTCTGAGAATCGGCCAACATCTATTTTTCATACCCCTAAATGATACCCACCCCTAAATATTATTTTTTTATGGCAAAAACGTTTGCCGGGTCAACTAGTACTCGCAATAGGTCTAAAATTTCATCAATCTTTCCTTAGGCCTAAAATCTCTATCGCTATATTTTTAGATGATAAATACGTGATCTTGAACAAACCATAACCGTCCACTAGGCCTTTCTTTAGAAAGAAAGCTTTGGACCAGTATACCACGTTGTCTAGAAGGGTTGGAACAGACAATCGGCTACTTAAACAAACTCCTATTTATTGGTTTCTGTTTTTTTTTAAACATAGAATAGAGTTTAATTTATCATCATCGTTAATTAGTCCTATAATTTGTAACAATGCCTTTCTGAAGGAAATTAACGGTCGTTTATAAACAAATACAAATCGACTAACTAAAGATCTAACCTGTTTTCAAAGAATAATTTTATTATAATGTAAATAAACTTTATCTTTACGTTAGTCTACAAGATTATAAAATAAAACCCTGAAACTTAACAAAAGAACAGATCCAAAGGTGGCAGTTTTGACACAAAAAATTCAGTTAAAAAGTTATTGAATAAAACGCAGGAGGCAAATAAGCGTACGGCTGACTTGCATATTTCAAGTCCCATGGACACATGGGACTTGAAGTATACAAGTCAGGTGTCTTATAAAATTCATATTACTTATTCTTATCTGATTAAATACTGTAATAGTTTCATGTGGTGACGGGAATTCGCGTGGTGGTGAAATACGAAGTGTTGCCACCCCTATTCAGAAGCATTGGTAACCTAAAATTCTCAAGATACACAAATACGCACACTCGCTGCATTTGGAACGCGCTTCCTCTCGAAATCAGAATGGCAAAAACACGGCAAACTTTCAAATATATGTTGCGGAAACATTTTTTAAACACACTATCAGATCCACCTTAATTTTATACTCTCCCCTTCTAAATTTTATATTATGTATATTTATGTATATATAATTGTAAAGTTATGTATTTAAACACTTATTTATTATATATTATTATCACTATTACTTATTGTATATGTATGTATATTTTCTTTTTTCTTAATTAAAGTTATTTCTGTGCATCTACCATGGCTAGCTCTGCATCGCCCTAAGGTCGACTGGCAGAAAATGCCTACGGCATTAAGTCCGCCCTTGCCACTTTTGTGCATAAAGATTTAAATAAAATAAAATATGCATACTCATACACGCGCATGCACACACACACAAACACATACATATACATACACACAGGCACGCAAACACACACACACTTTATTTAGTTATAGTTTGCTTCTTTTGTTTGTTTTATTTAGACTTTTTCTTTTTTATCTTTTTTGAATTACTATCACTACTGTTGTAAATTACTACACTTGGAAGGCGCTTATAGCTGTCATACAGTTAATACTGGTACAGCTGTCAACGTTCCACATATCAAAACTATTGTTTTTACCAATAAGTCAAATTGTAAATAGTATAAGTGATATGTAAACTGTACCATTATCTTGGAATTAATAAATATTATTATTACTATTATTTTTAAAAAAGACAACTCCCGCACTAGGAATAAATCCAGTGTCGCGGGGGACTTTACAAACATACATGAAACGGACACAAAGAACACCCAGACTCAGAACAACAATTTGTGGATCACACAAAGTGTTGTCCTACGTGGGATTTGAACCCACGACACTTGGCGAAGTAGGAAACGGCGTGGTGACCGTTAAACCACTAGGCCAAACGTGCAGTCAGATATTATATATTATTCATGTCGTGGGTGTCGCAAAAGCTGACTAAGGGAGCAAACTACTTAGGACAGCAGCGCTGCAAAGAGAAGTAAAACTTGATACAAACCGTGTACCAACCCGTCTAGCCAGCGTGGTATAAGTACGTTAAAACCTTCTTTCTGAGCAAAAGGCCTATGTCACGCAGTGGATTATTAAAGGCTGTTGATATGATGATGTGAATTGTTCCCCACAATAATGAGAGTTTTAACAGCGATGAATTATGCATGCATCTCTTGGTAAAATTTAGAAAATATATGAGCAACTTTTCTTTGTTTCAGATTTCTATTTTAGGAGTGGCCTCAGAAGACTCTATTGTCTTAGTGGATTCCTTTCGGTATATACCGCCAAACACTGACGAAAGCGACTGTGTGTTATATGAAATAGAAGATGATCCTGATCCTACCCCTGAGCCTACTACTGAATCCACCACGGAGTCCACCACTGAGTCTACCACTGAGTCTACCACTGAGTCTACCACTGAGTCTACCACTGAGTCTACCACTGAGTCTACCACTGAGTCTACCACTGAGTCTACCACTGAGTCTACCACTGAGTCTACCACTGAGTCTACCACTGAGTCTACCACTGAGTCTACCACTGAGTCTACCACTGAGTCTACCACTGAGTCTACCACTGAGTCAACCACTGAGTCAATCACTGAGTCTACCACAGAGTCTACGACTGAGTCCACAACCGAATCCACCACTGAGTCAACCACTGAGTCAACCACTGAGTCTACCACAGAGTCTACGACTGACTCTACCACTGAGTCTACCACTGAGTCTACCACTGAGTCTACCACTGAGTCTACCACTGAGTCTACCACTGAGTCTACCACTGAGTCTACCACTGAGTCTACCACTGAGTCTACCACTGAGTCTACCACTGAGTCTACCACTGAGTCTACCACTGAGTCTACCACTGTGTCTACCACTGAGTCTACCACTGAGTCTACCACTGAGTCTACCACTGAGTCTACCACTGAGTCTACCACTGAGTCTATCACTGAGTCTACCACTGAGTCTACCACTGAGTCAACCACTGAGTCTACGAGTGAGTCCACAACTGAGTCCACGACTGAATCTACCACTGAACCTACCACTGAATCCACCACGGAGTCCACCACTGAATCCACCACTGAGTCCACCACTGAGTCCACCACTGAGTCCACCACTGAGTCCACCACTGAATCTACCACTGAGTCTACCACTGAGTCTACCACTGAGTCGTCCACTGAGTCTACCACTGAGTCTACCACTGAGTCTACCACTGAATCTACCACTGAACCTACTAGTGAATCTACTACTGAATCCACTATTGAGTCGACGACTGAACCAACTACTGAATCCACTACGGAGTCGATCACTGAACCTACTACTGAATCCACCACAGACCTTACCTCAGACCCTACCACTGCTTATACCACCTACCAAATTACGGATGAAATCAGTACTATATCTACAATAGATGGGACAACAGATGATGTACCCACAACCATAACACCAATAGTTGAAGAATGTGCAGGGGGTTTAATGACCCCTCTTGCCATAACTCTATTAGTTTTGGCATGTTTATTAATTATAATTTTGGTGGCCATATTCTGTTACTGGCTCGGACGAAGAAGAGGCAGAGCAGAAGCAGACGCCCTTCTGAAGATAGACGAACTTTCTAGCACTTTCAAAATGCCTAGAGTTAGAAGAGTTTTTCCTAACATTAAACGAAATCCTTATGCCAAAACAATGGATTATTTACCCTAAAATTTGTATAGCTTTTAAATTCACTGTATTTATTGAGTTGTAAATATAATAATCATTCTTATTTATGCTCATTTCATCATCATCATAATCTTAGCTTTATGTAAAGTATATAGTAAGCATTTATTTTTAAGACTACTTATAAGTTGACATTATTTATTAAAAAGTAGTATTATTTGATGACATAAAGTGATAATAATTATAAATTAAAAAAAGATAGAACTGAAATTTTTAACTCGGTCCAAATTCGAGTTTAAGTTACTACCTCATCTCTTAAAATTAATTTTCACGCTGTGTGTATATAGATAGATAGATGTTAGATCACGGCGTATTGTAATAAATAGAGTATTTAAAATCAGTATTGTTGTATTGTAACCCTAGACATACATGAAATGTTTGTAGGAAATTACTGAAGCTGTAAAATACTTTTAAAAATAAGTTAAAAGAAAAATGTATTTTGTAAAAACATATCCATGCATAGCTCGTTCGATCACATTGTACAAATATCATTTTAATTTAGTATATTAAAAAGATTCTCGAATATATTTATGTAAAATGTGTCAATAAACGTTACTTATACTTTTGTTTACGATATTTATTTTAATCTGAAATGCCTAATATGAGGATTTAAATCACGTCCCAATATCTCAAACCAAAAAATGCATATAGATAACGACAAGTTGCCAGGCTTAAAACCACGTTGTTCAAAACAAATAAGTATTGAAATTATCAGTTGTAAAATAAATTTAACAAGACGACATCTAGCGACAACATAGGAAACTTTGACAAATAGTGTTCTACTCAACGAAGGAAAAAGGAAATAACACAGAATTTAGATGATAATAATAGTGTCGTTTGAACATTGATTTCTTTTTTACTACATTAAAAATGTTATTATTTGGCTTAAAAATTATCCTGGAATTTTAATTTCAATATATTTTTTTAAGTCAAAGTACAAACTGATAGAGCTGTATCATTGACGTTGCCTTATCAATTATTGTGGTGTAACCCAACGAAGGCGAATTTGATAATACCATATTATTTCCTTCTTCGAATAGATAAGTAAAACATTTAAATTACTGGGATTATTTAAAGATTAGGTTATTAATATAAAAATACGAGTTGGTATGTCAAAACGTTTGTAATTCGAAATATTGGCTATTATTTTCACTGTTTTAAGGAAATTTCCCAATAATTTAAAATATAGAGATACTGTCATCTCTGACATATTTATCATTATATCTCAAAAGATGAAAATACCTCAGAGATGCACTGGTCAGGCTACTATTGAGATGACCGCTCAGAACAAATATTTATATCATAAATATAGTATTTGCATTTGTTCTAATAGTTTCCAAGCATATTTTTTAAGAATGTAAGAAGATAATTAAGTTAGGGATCGAAATTACTTTAGGGTAGGTATGTCAGAGTGTACCCTAGGAGAACAGGAAAGGTGATCTGTTTTCCGAAATTGTTGTTACTAGGTAAGCACTATTACGTAAACGAATTATGTGTGTAACTAAAGTATGGATTCATAAATCTTATAATTAAAAAAGTATAAGGGCAAATAACTATATTTATGACAGAAAAAAAATACCCAAAATCTAAACATCAATATAACGGAATAGAGAAGTTTTTTCTGTGGTATAGGGGTGAACGAGTAGATAGATAAGTATCCATTTGCAACTGTAGTCATCCATCTATCCATACTATCATGGCGTGAATGAATGAATGACTACCGCTGAAATGAATAACTGAAATTCAAGTGATACAGGTACGTCATCCATTGAATGACAAAGGAAAAAGGAATATCATGGGCCTTTCTCCATGATACTGGTTGGTACTTCAATACTCTCACTCATTTGATGAAATCATTATCGTCTCAGCCAAAAGACCGGCCCTGAGATACCCACATCCAACTGTTTCTCACGACCTTCACCAGAAATCAAATATGACTTGATTCAGAATTAATTATAATAATCACCAAATGATATTCATATGCAATTCCCTTATCGGTGACTGTCTTTAATAAGATTAAGGGAACCAATACAGTCATTTTCGAAAGTTATCGTTATCAGTGTATACATTATTTCTATAATATCACTTCATAATAACAGTTTCATTTGCTTCTGGTATTAAACGTAATGAAATGTTACTCTTAGTGCTTCTGTTACTTTCAGTGCCTGTGTTCTCACAAGATGAACTATTCAATACGTTAAAAGAAGATGAATCTGTAAGTACCAATCCTTAATTAGCTCTAGCCATGTCAGAGCTTTCTATAAATAGTCTGCTCAGCTGCTTCTCACCGAGTGATTAAAATTTCACATCCCGAAATTCTCCTGAATTTGAAGCAGTCGATTCAAAGGACGGCAAAGTGCTTATGACTCTTGGTGTCCTTGGGCAGTGATATTCCCTTACCACTATGTAAACCGTCTGCTCATATAGTGCATAACATACCTAACATACTCCCCTGTAGACACACTGCCTATAAAACGACCTATTGCAATGTCTGTAACAGAGACATGGAGAACAAATATTTATTAGACAATGAAAACCATCATTTTATACAAAGAATTATTATCAGTAACTATTTATCATAATTGAATTGTGATAGCGAATTGCTTTTAGCCTTAGTACTTTTTGTGGCATAAGTGGACAATTGAGTAAATGAATCACCTGATGGAAACTGACAATCGAAGAAACGCAAGTGCGTTGTAACTCCTTTGAGCTTTCCACCACCTACAGTTCTGGTAGAGGAACATTGGTCTCCAGTAACTGCTTAGACCCGGCTTTTTGTGAGGCTATTAGAACAATATAATCAAGTGAGCCCATATAGACATGCTGCTCCCACAATAAAATCTGTAAAGATGTGTGAAGTTGTTATCGTGGCTCTCCACAATAACAGATATAACATAATTTAACTCAATTTCGAACTATTGAGGCATTAAGTCTACTCAAAAGACTTTCAGTGTGGTATTTGTAATAGATGTATTAGTATTCTTCAAACAATTAACTTCAATCACTTAATAAAGGATTTATAAATATCTCTATCAGTCAACCTATCGGCATCCATTGCTGAACGAAAGCCTCCTCCAAAAAGCGCCGGCTAATGAGTATTGGGTAGGTCGCATCCAGTCATTATGTATCTATATCGATGGTTTTATATATTCATGAGTAGTAGCAGCAGAGATTAAACATACAGCAGCAAATTAATAATAATATTTTATACCTTCAGATAAAAATATCAGGGAGCAGTGCAGAGAAAACTATTGTAGCTAACTTAAAACCAATCGTGCCCACAAATGTAGAAAACATTGCCGCAAAAGAAAACTCTTCAAACTTGATTGTGAACAAAAGAGTATTACAACCGGATGGCAATGTTATTCCAGATGATGATGATCCTCCAGATGAAGATGATCTTCCAGATGAAGATGATCTTCCAGATGAAGATAATACTCCAGATGAAGATGACACTCCAGATGTAGATGATACGCCAGATGTAGATGATCCTCCAAATGAAGATGATAGTCCAGATGAAGATGATACTACAGATGATGGTAGTGGAGATAATGAAGATCCTGTCGAAGACTCTAGCAGTAACGAACAAACGGAGTGTATAAGACCGCATACCATTGCTCTACGACCAGGAATAATAGCGTTAATAGTTCTTGCTTTTCTATTCATATTAATCCTAGTAGGTATAGGTGCCTATCAACTTGGTAAATACAGGGGCTTCAACGGTGCCAATGATAAGATTATCATGAATGAAACTCCATCACCAGAATATGTAATACCTCGCATTAAATCAGTGAGCAATTTTAACAATAGAGTGCTTGTGGACCCATAGATATAAGATATCGTCCAGAGGTGGAAAGTTAAGCGTAATTGAAAATGTTGATTATAGTAAAGTTTTTTTAAATTGATTTTTATTTTATATTACTTATCACTTGTCACCATATCTATCGCTCATATTATTCTGTACTACCCTAAAGTAGACTTGAAAAAAATGCTTCTGGCCATAAATCCGCCATAATGCAATTTGATTTGCCATAAGACAAGCTAATAAATTACTCAGAGTCGACTTAATCGATTAGGATTTGATTTAAATACTTTCTAGTCGATCTCATTCTAATTTTCACAGATGATAATCATTATTAATCTTTGATAAAGTCTCCCCCACTCCTCCCCCCAGGCCTGAAGCTATTACTTACAAAAAGTCCGCGAAAAAAAAAAGATGACGAGAGAGAATACCCTCGTTTCTTCGACATCTTAACACGTAGGTAATCGTAATACGTTCGTAAAAAATCGTAGCAATCATTTTTTTTACCATAACTGACATAAAAAACAAAAGTATCCAAAAAAATCAAAATTGGAACTGAACTTTGATTATGAAAATCGATGATCTCAACTCTGTAGATAAAATTAGGTGACGTAATGCTATGTAGTTTTAGACAGTTCGACAACTACATACCGCCTCCCTTAGTGAAGTTATCTAAGGATGAACTACACTACAAAATTAATATGTATTTAAAAAAAGTATCTATACTTATAATAAAAATGTAACGGGTCAAATTCTGTACATTGAAGATATTTTGAAAATTTTTTTGGAGGGCACTCTGTTATCGATACTGAAACGAAAACTATTTTTTTTTTCATTTTTGTCTGTCTGTCTGTCTGTATCTTGGCCGCGCATCACGCCGAAACTACTGAATGGATTCAAATGAAACTTGGCATGATTTGAGTTCATACTCCGAGGTAGGACATAGGATACTTTTTATTCCGAAATTCCAGACGGTTTCCTTGGGAGGGGAGATGAAAGTCAAAATGTGTAATTAATTGTAATTCATTAACGAGTAGTCCGATTGCAATAATTCTTTTTTTGTTAGAAAGGAGATACTCTGAAGATTGTAGCATAAAGTATTTAATTTATCACAATCTGTCAATCTATTGGAAAAAAAAATTATAAAGAATTTATCATTACGAAAAACAACATGTAGTGACATCTATTGCCAGCCATGCGTAATTAATAACACTTTGATTAATATATCGTGGAATAATCGTACAACGTATTACGTATAATTCGGTGTAGCATTAAGTATTTGATTTATCGCAACCTCTCTATCCATAAATTCAGCACGGTTTCCTGGAGAGAGGGGATGAAAGTCAAAATATGTACTTGGTTGTAATTCAATAACACTTGATTTCATTCATTATTTTTTTGCTAGACAGCAAGTACTTTAAATATTGTTCCGTGATCTATTTATAAATATATCACGTATAATAAATCTGTAGACGTTGAGTTTGTCAGTTTCTTTGCTTAAAACAGCGACATCTCTTGGAATCAAGTAACTAACTTACAATAGGTACGTAATATGATTTTCTTTTGAACGTATAATAAAAATGTGATGTAATAGATCAATTCTGTACATTAAAGAAATTTAGATGTTTTATCGGGAGGGCTCTCTAATCGTTACTGAAGCAATGAAATTTTCTTGAAAATTGTTTCTGAACTTAACAGCGACATCTATTGGAATTAAGTAACACTAACTTCACAGTAGGATATACCTATCCTATATACGAGTAATCTATATATGATTAATTTTTAAAGTAGGTATAATAAAAAAAAACAGATTAATATAATTATATTATAATTATAATTATAATAATTCTGTACATTAGAGAAATTTTTTGGGAGGACGCTCTAATCGATTCTGAACCAAAAACTAAAATACCATAATAACGTTAAATGGTCATTGTAAAGGAGCAAGGTCCAAATGTATGAAGGAAGACGTCTTTTCAGTAGACTGTATTTAATTTGCTGGTTTTACAGTAATAGATTACTAGAAAAAACTTGCAAAGTTGACAAAACAATTTGTATATCTTCTTCTTCTTTTTTAACCTATAAAAAGCGGCCAAGTGCGAGTCGGACTCGCCCATGAAGGGTTCCGCAGCAGCAAGTGGCATAATACAATTTTTATTTTATTTTTATATTTGTGTTGATTGAATAAAAGGTAAATTGCAGTTTACGATTTATGACGTATTAAAAAAAAAACTACTTACTAGATTTCGTTCAAACCAATTTTCGTTGGAAGTTTGCATGATAATGTACATCATATATTTTTTTTAGATTTATCATTCTCTTATTTTAGAAATTACAGGCCGGCTCCCCCCCCCTGTCACTTCACACATTTTACCACTTTGGAAGTGTCTCTCGCGCAAACTAATCAGTTTAGAAAAGTATGATATTAGAAACCTCAATATCATTTTCGAAGAACTATCCATAGATACCCCACACGTATGGGTTTATTGAAAAAAATTTTTTTGAGTTTCAGTTCTAAGTATGGGACCCCCATAATTTATTGTTTTTTTTTCTATTTTTGTGTGAAAATCTTAATGCGGTTCACAGAATACATCTACTTACCAAGTTTCAACATTATAGGTTTTAGAGTTTCGGAAAAAAGTGGCTGTGACATACGGACGGACAGACAGACGGACAGACAGACGGACAGACAGACGGACAGACAGACGGACAGACAGACAGACAGACAGACATGACGAATCTATAAGGGTTCCGTTTTTTGCCTTTCGCACGGAACCCTAAAAATGAATTGCTGTTCGTTTGTTTCGCTAAAACTCGAGAACCGCCGAGCCGATTTAGCTGATTTAGGTTTTGAAATGTTTGCCGTGGTTCAGGGAATGTTTAAACGGTGAGAAAATATGGAAAAATTACGGGGAAGATAATAAAAACAACAATTTCCTTTTGCCCATATAAACTGTTCTACCAACTTTCCTGTCAAACTTTTGACTGTCAAATTGAAGCACTTATTAAATTAAGGGTTTTAAATAGGCATCATATATTATTACACGAATGAAATTAAGGGTTGTGTATAAGAAAAATTAAAAGATAGCGGGCAAAGTCTTTTTTTTTGTCCGCGACGTCTGTCTGTATCTTGGCCGCGCATCACGCTGAAACTACTGAATGGATTCAAATGAAACTTGGCACGATTTGAGTTCATACTACGAGGTAGGACATAGATTTTTTTTTTTTTTTAATTTTTTTTTTTTAATAACGGGAAAAGTATTTTTTTTGTCCGCGACTGTACACTGCCTGTAGGAAGCTAAGACAGATATGTAAATATGGCGGTACGAAGTTTATTTTTATTCTACCCTTCCTGAATATTTTCGCTCGATTTCTATTCTTCTCTTCCTGAACATTTTCACCGTATTCCTATTCTTCCCTTCCTGAACATTTTCGCCCTAATTCTATTCTACCCTTTCCTGAATATTTTCGCTTTATTTCTATTCTTTCCTTCCTGAACATTTTCGCCCTATTCTTATTCTTCCTTTCCTGAAAATTTTCGCCCTATTTCTATTCTTCCCTTCCTATTCAAAGTGCTGCAGCTTTCAGAATTTACTTACAGACAAGTCTGTTCTGATTTCTGAGGACTTTTTATTTTTTATTCTGTAATTTCTGAGATCTTTTTATTTTGTCTAAATCTGCCTAACCATAAAACTAGATAAGAAAAATTTAAAGTTATGTGGATTAGGATTTTTAACTCTTACCACAGTAAAAAACAAAAAAGGGAACGCCTCAAGACGATCGACGAGAGATGAGACCGCCTATGCTCAATTAAAGTGTAAAATAAAAATATAGTTTTGTGACTAATAAGAAACATTGTTTTTTATTACTTAAAAATATTTTTAAATTATGGTGTACCTCCAAAATTTTTAATCTTCCTAGATGTACCTTGAACCCAAAAAGTTTGCGGAACACTGAATGTACTATGGTGATGTGTGTTACTTCGACCTGAATGCAGACCTCCTTAACAAGCTTGACCGTCTTCTTAATAACTGCATTCGATTTATTTTCAATATTCGAAAGAATGACCATGTGTCTGCTTTGCGTTCCCAGTTAAAATGCAATCCTATTCGCCTACAGTGCAATCAGCGAGCTCTTACCTTCCTATTTTCATTTCTCAACTCGCCATCCTTACCTACCTACCTTGCTCCGTATTTCCGATACCTGTGCTCTAATCACGATAGAAATCTTCCTTTGGCCTTTGGGGGATGGGGGGGGGGGAGATAGGGGTTGGGTTGGGGTATGGGCCTCCGGTATCCTCACTCACTAGGTGAAACACAGCGCAAGCACTATTTCACACCGGTTTTCTGTGAGGCCGTGGTATCACTCCGGTCGAGCCGGCCCATTCATGCCGAAGCGTGGCTCTCCCACGGTCTCTGCTTCTCTCATGTCCATCTCATTACTCCGACTTCGTGAACTGTTCCTTCTTTGTTCAAGCAGTACTACTCTGGAATGCGCTCCCGCTCGAAATCAGGATGTCCACTAACCGATATACATTCAAAAATAAAGTACATGAGCTCTTTCTCAATGAACTGGCAGAATTATCTAATCTATAGCTTACCGTCCTTTTTAAACGACTTCCAAAAGGAGGAGGTTCTCAATTTCATCGTTCATCGTCACAATGTATGTACGTACACGGATTACTCCTCCGTCAATTTGTGGACCGATTTTGAAAATTATTTTTGTATTCGAAAGGGTATGCTCCTCATGTGGTCCCATGGCCACCATATCTCCTGATATGGCGTGACCTTGAGCGGGATAGCTGCTCTTCGCGTAGAACAAAACAACCGAAGCGTCGGTGACGTCGTTGACGTTCGTCTCGAAATATAGCGAGTGTGGTACCTACTATTACATTTGGCTTGGCACCGACTTCAAACCTATGAATAGGTAGCATATACAAGTTATTTGATACTTTTTAGTTTTTAAGTCGGTTTTTTAAACGAGGTTTTTTTTCCATTATTTAGTGTATAAATGTTGTATTTATGTATACGTAATCTGTATATGTATATCTACTTATATATGTATGTTTGTATGTATAACGTTGAATATGATGTGATTATTGTAAATTTTAACGGACTTCTTATGTATATGAGATTTCACACACCTGCCTTATAAGATTTCTCCACCACCCGAAGGTCGACTGGAAGAGAATGCTCTGGGCATTAAGTCCGCCGATGTACATTCTTAGTGCATAAAGTTAATAAATAATATATAAATAATCTACATTGTATTTATATTTCCAAAAAAGTGTGTGTGACCAGTTCCTAAAATTATCATCTCAATGTAACTAACACAACATCCACATCTGGTAGTTCTTAAACAGTTTCTAAAAGATACTTTACAATAGGTACGTTATATGATTACTTTTTTATCGTATAATAAAAATGTAAAAGATCAATTTTAAGTTTAAAATATTTGAATTAGGAGTTATAATTTTTATTATAAACAAACATGTAACATAATAGTTATGATAATTTACCAGAAACAAAACACAAAATGTGTGTGAGTGTTTGTGTTTGTTACTCTTTCACGCAAGAACTACTGAACGGATTTGGATGAAACTTTACAGTAATATAGCTTATACAGGTTACTATTTGCCGCGATAATCGACATTCACGCGGGCGGAGCCGCGGGCAACAGCTAGTTATTATATATGGGGCAATCGAGCAGGCGTATCGCCTGATGTATAGGCGATTACCGCCGCCCATGGACACCCGCAACACAAGAGGCGGCACAAGTGCGTTGCCGGCCTTTGGGGGATGGGGAGGGGTATGGACCTCCGGTATCGTCACTCACTGGGTAAAACACAGCGCAAGCGCTGTTTCACACTGGTTTTCTGTGAGGCCGTGGTATCACTCCTGTTGAGCCGGCCCATTCATGCGGAAGCGAGGCTCTCCCAAGCAATATAAATAATTTATAAATATGGTTGTCTCTTTTATAATTATATGTAGATTAGCTTTATATTAAAACTGAACTCTCACAGGTGTAATTTAGAAGAATGCCTAATCAGCCATTTAAAGTATATCTTCACCTTTTAGAGAATATTGACTTTATTGAAAAATATTATCGCTAGTCATAGAATAACTTCATTTGCTTATAATTTATAGAAAACTTCCTGTTAAAAATTGTGCCACTTACGGTGAAAATCACATCTAAATCCTCTGCCAGGTTTAGATGAACATGGAACAGTTTTTGGAACATACACAGACTCGAAAAACGACTCTGTTTTATACTACGTAAAGAATACAATTATTATTGCAATATGTATAATCTTTACACAGAATAAAATGAAGTCGCTTCCGCTGTCTGTTCACTTAGATCTTTTAAGCTAAATATAATGCAATTTTCAGCAATAGATAAAGTGACTCAAGAAGAAGGTATATATTATTATGTGTAAATACATGCATATTATAGTAGAGGGACTCCAACAATTTTAAAGACTTCCATGCGAAGCCGGGCCGGTATTATAAGTTACTGGCTTTTACACGCGGCTTCGCTCACGCAGACTTTCATCCCCTGATTTACCCCCTTAGGGGTATAATTTCAAAAGTTCCTTTCTTAGTGCTCACTAACGTTATATAAAGAACCTACATGCAAAAATTCAGGGTTCTAGGTTCAGCGGTTTGGACTGTGCGTTGATCTCTGGGTATGTCAGTCAGTCAGTCACATTACTCTTTTATACATATAGAAGATAGATAACTATATACATTTTATATCATTACGTGTCATTTAATTTTCAAAAGTATAATCTGCAGCAAAAAAGTTGGCCCAAGCACATAAATTTTAATTACAGGTATAACTGAAACATTTCTTATTATACCTTTCGGACATAAGAAAGACAATTATGTTCATATTCTTTGGAATAATGCAATTTATTATATATTCTGTAAAAGATTTACTTTCAACGTAATAATTTTCATTCCTCTTAATAACAAAGTTTAAAATTACGTGTATATGACGACACCGACGTATGGCTTCATTAAACATTTCTTTACAAAACTAAAACATTGGTACTTATAGGTTTGCCACCTCTGCCTTTTTTGTTTTTTTTTTATGTATGGGCCTGCTAAAATGACTCTACTCTGCCTGATGAAAAGCAAAAGCAGAATCCAAGAGTGGTGGTCACACTCATTGCGAATGCAGACAATGCAACAATTCATCATGGTGACCCATACCATGGCGACTTTGTGATGCTTTTGCATCGTTGGGCCTTACGTAGTGTGAGCTTTCAATGCTTACAATAGTGACGTGATACATGCAAATGTCAATACGAAAGTGACTGTTCTAGGTTTAGTATTGGTAAACAACTTAGGTACCTGTTAGAGACTGTAAAATAATAAACTTTTTTAATCCCGTCATTAATCGATTTAACTTTGATTACTTTAAGGTTTATAATGTTTTGTTGAAGCGGCTTTCTGCGAAATGAGTAAAATAAAATAGGTACTCTTTAATGCTCCCGCCATCACAAATAAATAATGCATTGTAAACGTTATTATTAATAATTTGCATTTTATTGTTAGATGACTATCAATTTGTTTTATATCTCTAGTTATATCAAGATATAATATTAGTAATAGCTTTGAAATATTATCAACTGATCAAACGCACACCTAATCACTATGTTTATCATGTACCTAACCTTGTAAAAATAGAAACTACAGTAAAAAGAATGTCTATGAAGACATTGGATCGGAAACAATGAATGAAATATTATGTTGGGGACATGTAATACGTTACCATGCTGCTAGCGACATCTTGCGGGTAATAGGTAAACTATCATTAATAAAAGTAAAATGTTATTGAAACTTAGAATACTAAAAATATTATGAATAATTCTAACCTAGCGAACAATCTTGTAATTTTAGAAGTTATCGCTTTCAAACAAACAAAAATCTCGTCAGTGATCAACATAACATTAGGATAGATTTTGGGCAAATAATAAAAACAATTAGCTGACCCGGCGAACTTCGTTTTGACATATCTGTCTCAGCTTTCCGTTGACTTTGTGCCCCCGCGCATTAGGCGGCCAGGTCGCGCGATTAAACCGCATGACCTGGCCGCCGTAGCTACGATTCATCTGCGACCACGTAGCGACCACATTTTGTCAGTTGAGTTCACATCGTGCTCAGAAATGGACGTCGAAGAAGAAATTATTGTTGCACTGATTTTATTATTACAAAAGCGAAAGAAAAAAAGAACAAAAAACAAATTTTGGATTCACCCATTGTTACGGAATAGGCTTACAAAAGGAATATATCATACATACTTTCCAGACGTATTGCAATATGAAGATAATTTTTTTAACTATATGAGAATGTCTAAAAAAACTTTTTACGAGATCTTGAATGTTCTAAAACCACATATTACTGGATTCAGCCCATTTCGGGAGTGCATCTCTGCTGAAGAAAAATTGGTTATAACTTTGAGGTAAGATGTTACTGTTTAATTTTTTTTTTTTTATATTATTTTTTTATATTTTTAAAAAATCGAACCCGCAATCCTTGGTATTCCAACGTGCGATTTTTGTACAGTATAGTATCATCATATTGTATAACTATTGTATTTAATGAAATGATAAACAATTAAAAAGGTTTAGATATTATTTATTATTGCTTAATAAAAAGATACAAATAAAACAATCCAAAACATTTAATCATTCGGAAACAGTTCAATGAAACCCGAAGCTTCAGATTCATTTGAGTGAGGGAAAGTAAGGTCGCTAGAAGCTGTGGAGTAGGAAGAAGATGGACGAGGTTGACTTTCTTGACGTTGATATATACTTTGGGAATATTCCAATGTAGATGGATTTGGTTGAGAGTAATTTTCCGTTCTTGGCCGGGTGTAATAGCCTATATGACCTTGACTATGTTCAAAAGAAGTATTTGGAAATCCATAGCCAGTAAATTGAGGATTGCATTTATATTTATCTATTACCTGAATCAATTCAATTTGTGCTTTTGGTTTTAATAGTTCTGGTATTTGTTTATATCCACTTAATAAAGATAACATAAACATTTTATCATAATCTTCAATACTATCTCCTTGTCGAGCTTTAATGCTCTGCTCTAACACTGCTGTAAGCTTATCCACTTGTCGTAAAGTGCAGTCTTCGCTGTCAGTATTTTTCTTTGTTTTTTTTGCGAGTATTTTCAGGAGTATCAGTCAACTCATTTGTTTGATTATCGTTTCCTTCCGGCGTCGTTTCTGATAAACTTGCACTGGTCTCATTAATTTCTAAGGTTGGCATTAAAAATTGTAATTGATCAAAGTAAATATAAGCTGATTTACGCTTAGCAGCTGAACCGCTTTTGGCGCCCTTGCGTCTTCTTAACTCTCTCGTAAAGGTGTCTCTTATATTTTTCCATTTCTTTTGAAGACTTAATCCTGCAACAATTTTTTTTGTTTCAGATATTTAGCAAGTGGGTGTTCATTTGCAGAAATAAGTCATAGCTTTCGAATAGGTCACACCACAGCGCGGGAAATTGTGTATGATGTTTGTATTAAAATATGGCAGCTTATGAAACACATTGCGTTTCCTGAACCACATGAGTCATAATGGTTAGAAGTGGCAGAAGGATTTAAACAAAATGCACAATTTCCTAACTGCATTGGAGCCATTGACGGAAAACATATTGAATTAATAAAACCTGCGCATTCCGGTTCACTATATTTTAATTACAAAAACTATTTCTCACTTGTATTGCTTGCGATATGTGATGCAGATTATAAATTCATTTATATACATGTAGGAGCCTATGGCAAATGCAGTGATTCAAACATTTTTAAAGAGTCAATATTCTACAGAAAACTTATGGATGGTCATCTGAATGTACCGCGTGAGACACCTATAGAAGAAAATAGTCCATCCATGCCATTTGTTCTTGTTGGCGATGAAGCATTCCCGCTAACAGAAAACATAATGAGACCATATCCTGGGAGAAATTTAGACAACAAAAAGAAATTTTTTAACTACAGGCTATCTCGTGCACGTCGTTATATAGAGTGTACTTTTGGGATATTGTCGCACAAATGGAGGATTTTTCATCGTCCCATCAATGTAGGAACAAACTTTGCAATTATTATAGTCCAAGCATGTTGCGTTCGCCATAATATCGTGCGATCAAACAATGGATAGAGATTTGAAGATACGTTGCATATACAAAGTACCATTAATGATATACCCTCTGCACAAAATGTAAGAGCTAATAGAACATCAGTTCAATACAGGAATCAATTCGCATATTACTTTATTAATGCGGGAAAGCTTCCATGGCAAGACAGACTGGCTTTCACATCATAAATAAATAGTATTAGGCATTTTCATATAATAATAATAAAAACATAATTGAAAATATTTACCAAGTTCTCCTTTTTCTTCCAAATTTTCCCCACCAAATATATCAGTCAGCTCCAACCATAATTGCCTTTTTAAATTTTTATTCGAATAATCATCCGACGACTGATTCAATAGAGCTTCTCTGTTTTGAATTTCGATAATGAATCGCTCCGTATCGAACATCCTGTATTCACAAAACACGTGTGGCCGCTGCGACCAGTGCGCGCACACTGATCTCAAATGGTGAAAAATTGTGAATCTCGTTGGTCGCGGCGGCTAACTGGCCGCGTGTTGAGTCGCGATGTTTCTGCTGGCCGCGCGGCCAGTACGTGGTCGCTGGCCGCTGGTCGCCTAGTGCGCGCACTTGCATTTGTCACCGAAGAAATAGTTGGCCGCAGCGACCTGGCCGCCTAATGCGCGGGGGCACTTAAATTGACTTTTCCCGTTATTTTTTAATTTTTCTTGTACACAAAACTTGTCCTAACAATAACGAACACATAAAAAAAATTCGTAGAGTCCCTCCGCGCGGAAGAAATAAAACTTCGTAATGTGCAACAGTGCTTTCATACCTCCTCCATGGTAGCGTTAAACGTTTAACGCTACCTTGTTGGAAGTCGCATAAGAATTTTCACTTCAAAAAGAATTCTTTAATTTGGTGCAGTCGATTGGAAGTTATGCGCGTACATACATTTCGGCGATTCATTTTATGTACATATAGATAATCGAGTGATGTCACTTGAATAAAAAAGGCACAAACCAAAATAGGTACAACCTTTAGATTTTTTACATCCATCAGAAATCCTTATCATTATACGAAATCAAATTTGTTACGTGACTCGAAGATATTCGTTACTTAATATAATATTTTTTTAACAAATACGGACAAATAAAAAATATGAAGCACGTATATTTTAAACAAGGTTATTTAATAACAGGTATGAGTTGTCGTTTTCTACATCTAAATACAGAAACGTTACATTTAGATAATTCCGTTGTATTTGGTGAATAGCTCTACCACCAAATACAACGGAATTGTCTAAATGCAACGTTTATATTATTTTATTAACTTTGGCCTTAAAATTTTCTTTAGGTGGTCGACGTCAGACATCGTAGAAGAGTATATTACTGTTTAAAAATAAAAAAATTAACGAAGTTTCATATAAATTCAACTCCTGTTTAGCACCCTAATTAGCGATGACATTTATAAATATCCTCTCTTAGTGCACGCCTACGACTCGCAGTATTTTATGTTTCTAGAGCCGTCAGTTTCAGATGCGCGTTGATCGGGCAATCAACTGATTGCCAACGATAACGATAAACTTATCAATCTGTTAGTTTCTTCTTTTATCTATCGAATACCATTAAGAGCTTACGCAGACTACAAACTTTTCAATCGGTCGATAGTTTGATTGGTTTCTTAAGACTGTAGTCCTTGAGCGTGGGAATTTGTGATTGAACACCCACATTCATATTTTACATGCACACAAACGCATCGGGCACTGTTGCATACTAACTCTGGCAACTAATAAATTTACTTTCGGTTTTTTCTTCTAGTTACATATTCATTAACTGTTCGCCTTTGAAGAATGTTTCGAATGTCCTACAAAGCACGCAATGTATCTTAGTCATATCGGAAAGCCCGCGGGCTATAAGTAACTCGTCCACGGCCGAGAATGGGGTTCAAGTGTACCTATTCATTTTTAATTCATTTCATGGACAAATAATATATTTTTACACAGTATAAAATTAAGTCGCTCGCGCTATCTGTCAGCTTAGATATTTTATAGTAATCAACGGATTTTAATGCTATGTTATGAAATAAAATTTGTATGATATATGTTATATTAATGGAACATAATGTTTCTTAAAAATATAATTTTTGATCGCTTTTATTGCTCATATTGACTAAATTTTACTACATAGATCTTACTTACTTACGTACTTTTTTCACTTTTTGACAAAAAAACGACGCTGAAAAAATATGAAACAAGTTTTGAAAAGCCGTAGTCACGTGTTTTTAAGAGTTATGGTACGTTTCTATTTTAATTTAAGTTTTTACTTTATTTTATTTAAAATGTTTTGGTGTAGTGATAATAATAATTTATATGCAAAGTATATTTTAAATACCTAACATAGAAATATAAAAAAAATTGAATAAATACGGGCAAAGTCACCAGCAAATGCTAATAATAGCTATATATATATTTGAAATGTACAAGTAACACCCTTTCCGATGATACCAAACACGGCATATTTATGTCAAATTCATTTTTTAATACAGTACTTTATGTCGGCTAGAGGGCGCCACATTAAATTGAGTGACGCGTCATATAGCCTATAAGCAGCGGACCGCGGACGATCAAGACACTTCTAACGATACCTCATTTATCCAGTTCTAATAAGTAGTTAAGGAGCTATGAGGGAACAGATGAACATACATACATAGCCTGTCAAAATCATAACCCTCCTTTGGCTTTGCCGTGGTCGGGTAAAAAAATTAAAAAATACAGTTAATTTATAAACTCCTTCTTTTTTTAAGACGGTTAAAAAACAAACTATTTGTCTTAAAATTAATATTAAGAGTGTAAAACTTTGAAATGGAAACTTCCTTAAATATATAATACTAGCTTTTACACGGGGCTTCGCCCACACAGATTTTCATCCCCTGATTTACCCCCTTAGGGGTGGAATTTTAAATTTTCCTTTCTTAGTGCTCACTTACGTTATATAAAGAACCTACATGCAAAATTTCAGGATTCTAACTTCAGCGGTTTGGGCTGTGCGTTGATCTCTGGTAAAATAAAGATTTAAAAAAAAAAAAAAAATCTCTGGGTATGTCAGTCAGTCAGTCCGTCACCTTCCTCTTTTATTTATATAGATTACAGATATCAGATAATGTAAGGGATAGGGCATCTATTGTTTTACAATTCACCAATTGATTAAATTCGAACTTAAGGGATGAATAATAATGGAAATGACGTAAAGTGTAGATGGAACCCTTTTTTACAATTTTTGTCTGTCTGTCTGTTTGTTTGTGCCGGCTAATCTCTGGAACCGCTGGAGCGATTTTGACGGGATTTTCACTGATAGGTAGCTGATGATATAAGGAGTAACCGTGGTTTGTGTAGTATCGCGGGTAAGACCGTGGGGCTCAGCTAGTTTTTTTTTTCAAAAAAGACAACTTCCGTATATATCCAATAAATCCTGTGTCGCGGGGGACTTTACAAACATACATGAAACGGACACAATGGACACCCAGACTCAGAACAACAATTCGCAGTTGCGCGCGAGCAGTTTATTGTACTACCTACATTAAAATAATGTTAATTAATTATTTTATGTTATTCATAAATGGATGACATACATCATAGTGTGGACCTCGATGACTCAAGTGGCAGCGACATGGAGCAGGAACCAGTATTTGAGAGTGAGCAACAACCTAATTTGATTTTAAATGAAAGGATGAGAAATAAAGAGAGTGAGCAACGATTTGTGGAGAAGAGGGGACGGCAAGATGATGAGGAAATTGTAGAAGAAGATGGATTGGTCAGAGTTGTTAGAAAACACAAGCGAACTAATAGAAAAGATTTCATAAGTGGCAATTTAGTTAAAGTTCGGGAGGAAAGTGAAATATGTATATGTGTGACAGGAAAAGATATTTTACCGAAACAGTTTGGGATGGCAAAACTATTAAGAACATATAATATTAAAGACATAGTGAAAATGATATATAAAAGTGGTTTTAGGGTCCTTATCTATTTCGATAAAAAAGAAAGTGCTTTGGAGTTATTGAATTGCGAACAGTTTATTAACTTAGGATACAGATTACAGAGAACGGATGAGGTGAACTTGTGTTATGGAATACTTAGACAAATAGACCTGGAAGCTGAAGAGAAAGAAATTATTGAAAACATTACATGTGAGTTTGAAGTAATATCAGCACGAAGGCTTAAAAGATTGACTGATAATGGCGAATGGGTAAGTTCAGAGACAATCAGAATTTGCTTTAAGGGTTCCACTTTGCCACCGTATGTGTATGGATACGGGTGCAGGTTTAAGGTGGAGCCTTACACCTTTCCAGTTTCCCAGTGTTCTGGTTGCTGGAGATTTGGGCATTTATCCAGATCATGTCCCATCAAAAAGATTATATGTCCTAAATGCAGTAATTATCATGCAAATTGTGACACAAATAAATACGTATGTGTCAACTGTAAAGGGCCACATATGGCAATGTATAAGAAGTGCCCAGTATTTTTAAAAGAAAAAGAAATTAGAAATATAATGACCAGACAGAATTGCACTTATCGAAAAGCACTGGAGTTTTATATAAAAGATAGAAGCAGACGTGAGAATAATAGCAACACTCAAGATGTATTAGAGTCACAACAGTCTATCACACATACTTCACCGACCACAGAGAAAACCTACAGAGATGTGCTTGTAACCGAAGCAATTATTCACAACAGTAGCAGTGGTGACACTACTTTGTTAAAGGATACGCGTTTAGAGGAAAACACAAGTCAGAATATGAAGCAGAAGGAACATCCCTTAGAAATAAGAAAAATGCCAAACAGAAAGTCTAATAGTCAGAATCGAGAAAGATATTGTTCCGAATCAGAGAAGAACTCGAATGATAATCAAGGTGCTAACGTTGATGTGGATATTACCAGAATTATACTAAAAATCAAAGATATAATTACTGGTAATACAAATTGGCATACTAAACTACAACTATTAGGTAACCTTGTTAAGGAAATTTGTACACAGTTATTCATTACATTTTTGAGAGGAGATGACATATGTACTACTTTTATATCTATGTTTAAAAATGGCTAGTGGTGTTACAAGATTATTTGAGTTACGTATTTTACAGTGGAATGCACGAAGCTTACGACCTAAACGTGTAGAGTTTGAATTGCTCATGGCACAAGAAAAAATACATATTGCTTTAATATCCGAAACCTGGTTAGAACCTGAATCTCATTTTAACGTAAGTGGTTATAATATTTTTAGAAAGGATAGGTTAGATGGTTATGGAGGTGTCGCTGTTATTATTTGTAAATCCATTAAAGTACAACAATGTATCTTTTCTATACAAAATTCTGGCATAGAAATTATTGCAATTAAGCTGTTGAACTGCAATGAAATTAGGAATATACTGTTGTTATATTGCCCTTCGTCTGTACGTACAAGCCTTACTGATTGGGAACAAATATTTTCACTATTTTCAAGTAAATGTATAATCGCAGGTGATTTTAATGGCCATCATACACTTTGGTCATCTAAAACCGATGTAAGAGGAATACAAATTTACGACGCGTCTTTGGATGCTGGATTTGTGCCTCTTAATGACGGAAGTACTACAAGGTTAAGTTTAGTAGATAATGTAGTCCAGAAGACTTCACCTGATGTGACCTTTGTTTCAATAGACTTGTCTATTTTGATAAAATGGGAAGTTATGAATGAAAATCTGGGCAGTGACCATCTGTTTATTAGGATGTCCTATGAATTAGACGATCAATTCAACTCCTTTGCTATTAATAAAAAGCGAAATTATAAATTAGCAAAATGGTCAGAGTATAGTAAGTCGTTGGAGGGGCACTTGTTCCGATCTTTAGATTGTATCAGTGTACAGTCTTTGTATGATAATTTTATTACCCAGGTGAATAAAGCGGCTGATGATCACATACCGTTTGTTAGAAGTTGTGATAATCCAAAAAAGGGGTTTCGCCCCAAACCCTATTGGAATCCAAATCTCTCAGGTTTAGTGGCACAGCGCAGGTTGGCCTTGAGAAATTTTAGACGAAATCCCATACCAAGTAATTTAATAATACTAGAGCAAAAGACAAAAGCTGCCAAGAATGCTATTTATCAGGCAAGATCTAAAGATTGGCAAAATTACTGTAGCAGCATCGATTCAAGAACGACAAACTCTGAAATGTGGAAGCGTATGAGTTGGGTTAAGGGAGTTAGTTCTGCTAGGCAGCAAGTTTCAAATGATCAAAGGACACATCTGCTTTCCAATTTAGCTCCAGATTATGTGTGCGCAAAGCCAGTTGATTTTAAATCTAAAAACAGTTTACTCGAGGCTGACTTTACCTTGCAAGAAATGTGTCATTGTTTTAAACGAAAAGATACGGCCCCCGGTAATGACGGTATAACATACTCACTTATATATCATTTATCCCCCTCAAGCAGACTGTATTTATTAAATCTATACAATTACATATTTAATACCGGCGTTGTCCCCACACAATGGCGTGACATATTAGTGGTACCAATTCCTAAAAATTCAACCTTTAATAATATTCAATTGCGACCTATTTCATTAATTTCGTGTGTTTGCAAAATTTTTCATTCTATGATAACAAAAAGGCTTGAATGGTATATCGAGAAAAACAAGTTGTTGTATCCTTTTACTTCTGGGTTTAGAAGGGGTCAGTCGTGTCAGGACTGCTTAGTCAAATTGGTTAGTCAGATTCATTTAGGATTTTCGAGTAAAATACCGACTGTTGCTTGCTTTTTGGACATCACTAATGCTTATAATAATGTAGTGATAGATATTTTGATGTATACTTTGGATGATATAGGAGTTGGAAAGAAATTATGTCTGTACTTATACAACTTTTTAAGTGAACGACATCTTATAATGAAAGATGAAATAGATCAAGCTAAATATTTTGTAAGATACACAAACCGTGGTTTAGCACAAGGTGATCCAGTTTCTCCTATTCTTTTCAATATAGTCACTATCAAATGTTGCCGTGAAATTAAAAATGTAACCATGAGCCAATATGCAGATGATTTCGTTTTATACTCTCCGTCGAGGAACTTAAGAGAAAGCCAAAATGAATTTCAAGCGGCTTTAAATACATTCTCTTCCACTTTAGGTGAATTAGGACTAGAATTATCGGGTACTAAATCTAAAGTATGTATTTTTAGTAGAGGTTATAAAAAACTCCAATTAGATCTAAAATTAGGTAACAATAACTTAGAAGTAGTAGATAATTACAAATATTTAGGAGTTTGGTTGGATAGATCTCTGAGATGGAGTAAGCACATCACCGTAACGGTAGAAAAAGTGCAAAGGAATCTTAATTTACTTAGGGTATTGGCTGGTCCCTCCTGGGGTTTGCATCCTAAACATCTGAGACATATATACATTTCATTAATCAGAAGTCGAATAGATTACAGCTGCTATCTGTATGATACTAGTGCAAAGTGCCATTTGGATAAATTGAATAAAATCCAAAATCAGGCTCTAAGAATTGTAGGTGGATTTATTAAAACATCTCCTATTCACGTTATGGAAAGTGAGCTTAGTGTAGTTCCACTGGACTTACGAAGAAAATATTTAGCTTATAAATTCTGTTTAAAATCAAAATCAATAGAAAATAATATTGTCATACAAATGTTACAAGATCTTTACACTCTTCGACAAAATAGTTTTTGGAGGAATAAAAAAATTCCTTTGTTAGTATCGGTGTTTAATGAAATTAGAGAGTTGCAAATATCTTCATCTTATCCCTTATTAATGTACACACTGCAAACGTGGGTAACTAATATAAATCTAGAGGAGATAATAGTAGTAGATTTAGAATCAGTTAAGCAATGTAAAAGGTTATATGAGACTAATTCTCTAAAGTATGAAGTTATTAATGAGTTATGTGCGAGGTATAGTGATTGGAACTTTATATATACAGATGGATCGAAGAGTGTAGAAGGGCTCGGGGCAGCATACTATGTAGCTAATATGAATATGAATAATAACGATAATTGTTTTAAAATATGCCTACCTACCTCCATTATGACGTTGGAACTCATTGCAATCTCAGAAGCGTTAACTTATGTGATTACTAAAAGTAGTGTAGAACGTGTTGTAGTTTGTACAGACAGCAAGAGCTCTTTACAGCATATAGCTCGATGCGCCTCTGGTTTCAGAGGTGCATCGATAGCTTATTCGATCCTGTCTAAAATTATTGATTTAAACTTAAAAGGGGTTGAACTGCGATTGCAATGGATTCCATCACATATTGGATTGCAGGGCAATGAAAAGGCTGATACATTAGCAAAATATGCAGCTGAAAACGGAAAAGATTATAATATAACACTAGACTATTGTGAATATTTACCAGAGTTTAAAAAGAAATGTTATAGTGACTGGCAGGAGCACTTTGATAAGCGGTCATTAGAAAAAGGGATATGGTATAAAACCATACAGTGTCAGCCTCTTCATGTGCCCTGGTGCATGAACAGTAAGTTAAATAGACAATTAATTGTCGTTGCCCATAGACTCAGATCTGGACACATTCCATGCAATAAATTTGGGTATATGATGAAGAAAACCGCTTCGCCTGATTGTGAGGAATGTGGAGTTGTGGAAGACTTACACCATTTATTGATGGAGTGTGTCAGATATGAGTCTTATAGAAATAGTTTAGTGTCCGGCTTGAATTTGAATGGAGCCGACGTAGGCATGTTTCACAAACTTTTGTCAGAACCAAACAGCGATGATGCGAAGGCTCTGTTCAAATTCATGTCGACCGTATTAAAACAATAAGCTGTAGTGACATGTATAGATCAGGTTACGATGGAACTGACATACGCTGTGCGTAAAAGTTCCAAAAAATGAATAGAATAAAAAAAAAAAAAAAAAAAAAAAAAACAATTCGTGGATCACACAGTGTTATCCCATGTGGGATTTGAACCCACAACACCTGATACAGTAGGAAGCGGCGAGGCAACAGCTTAAACCACTAGACCAACCATGCAGTCAAAAATAAAACTGTAATTTTAAGGTCTTTCATTATTTCAGTAGTAGTTATTCAATTCTAACAGAAATCATAAAAAAAAATGTTTTTACTTTTTTAAAAACAATTTCTCAAAGTGTCTCGGTCTGTCAAAGTGTATTCAAAGTACTCGTCAAGACAAATCAAACGACTCCAAACTCGATAGGTTCCGTCGTTACAAAGTTCCTATGACCACCTTCCAGCTTCAACATCAGATCAGCTCCATGTCATCATAATATAGCATTGTCACGCTATATACATATGCCTACAAAAATTCAACACAATCGGTTGAAGATATCTGCAAAATTGAGTTGCAAGATTCCGTCTTAACAAATATAGTTAGATATATACATACATAGCAAGTTAAAAAAAACATAAAAATAAGTTCTGTGTTAATAAAAAATACTAATATTTTTCTTTGAAATTATTCTTTAAAAAAAATTAAATTAAATTCAAGAATACAAATTAACAGTTACAATTCGACACTCACTGGCAACCCACCCTAAATATGTCATTTACGTATTATGGAGCTCAGTGCGAACTACAAACGGACGTGGTGTCACCTTGAATATTCGGCGGGCACTGAATTTTTTGAGCGCGATAAAACTTATTTATTGCAATTTACGGGAGACGATATCTACGTACTAAAATGTATGGAACTTTTGTCGCTAAAAATGAATGATGTTTAGCCTTAGATTATGGCTTTTTGGTGAGAATTAATAAAAAACTAAAACGGTAAATCTTTTCTCCATACTTTTTTCTCGCGAAATAAGAAAAAAACATTTAAAATAGAGCACGAAATAGGACAAAGTGTGCTAATTAAAAAGGTCGATTTCGATGATTTTGATCTTTGTTAAGGCTTTTTTTCACAAAAATAAAGAATTATTTTATAAATGTCACTCGGTAGAGTGGTAGACTGATTTATTAAACTACTGAGATTTTTTTTTTAGTGTCAAATATGAATTGAGTTGTTTGTGTTTTGCAAAACTGCAAGTGCCTTTTCGCGCGTTTTTAGGGACGCGCCCCTTAATCAGTATGAAGATGTGATGGGAGTGCGCACATTATAACTATTTGGTATAAGAATATACGACAAATAAGACAAAAGCCAACCCGATCAAACTATCGGCTGATTATGATTATGATTTGAAAGTTTGTAGTCTGCGGGGCGGGTATGAATGTCAGAATTTTTTTGAAATTTAGTTTGTTTTGGGGATGTTAAATTTTTCATTTTAAAAAAAATACCAAAAAAAAAACCGAGCAAAGCTTGGTCCAGGTCCAGGTACTAGATATAAAATTGTCAAATCCTCTTAGTTCCGTTTTTAGTTGTATTAGGGTCAATTTATAACCTTCCTACGAGTTTAGGCAAGACTTTTTGGGAAAATACACAATCGTTTTGAAACGGAACACTGGCAAAAGATAAAGGATTATGGAGCGAGGGAGTCAGAAGTAGTAGTAGTTCTGGGATTGGGACATTACTAGAAATATAAACAGGTATCCTATACTATTCTACGAATATTATAAATACTGTGATAGTACCCCTCCCTAGATTCACGTAATTAAGGTTTGATAATATTCTCTGCTTTGTTAAAATCTTAATAATAATGTAAAACACCAAGCGAATGCCAAAAACGTTTCCTACTTATAAAAAAAAGGGTCAACGATAAATAAAGAGATTGATTGCTTTGAGCAGCAAGATACGAACATGACACTATTGAACACTTATTGTAATTTTAACATTATTAGCTGGGAATGTTTCACATCTGGGTGCAATACACTCAAAGTTTTAAAGTGTTACGTTGGAGAGATGTAAAAAAGGGACTCTACCTGCTTCCTTGAGGGGTTTGATGGAGACAGACAGGGCTTAGGAAGACACTTGATCTTGAGTGGCGGAAGTGAACGGTGCTTAAAAGTAGGTGCCTTTGGGGTGATTAGAGAGTAAGTTGTAAGGTGATATAACATGGAAGTAAGCCGGGTGAGTTGCTGTTTTCTATAATTACTTGTAGGATAATGAGCTTATTACTTTAATATGCAATTGTTTCTCAGTCTGAGTAAAGTAGTAACTGTGCGGTTATTTGATATAATCTTACATTTATTTAAACGTTAAACAGTACAATTGATTCTATTTTGGTACCATGTGTGAGGATGGATAAGTAGGCCCCAAGATGAAGTCCACGGCGAGCGTGATTCGAGTATGAATCGAGTGTAACGTTTAGCTCTGCTACACGATCGTACTTCGGAGATCCCTCAACGTGGTTTCTTCATACTGAGGTTGGCAGGTTGTGGCTTATGGAAGTGTAATTAAGTGTTGGGAGATTTAATGGCCGGCTACACGGAGTCTCTACAGAGAAGATTGAGCACTATTTGCCGTTGCGCCAGTCGGAGATGTGGATTCCAGTTCCAAACTAGGTATAGGGCATTTTTAAATGCCACCTGGATATTCTCTAATATCAGGGCCTAGGTAGCATAATTTAATGTACCTTCTGCCAGTGGTGGTAGTGTTTGGTTTTGCAGTACAGATTTCCTATGATAAATGAGCATTAAACCACCATAATCTTGATTGCACACTGAGAGATTATGAGAGTGTTCAGCACGAATCAATTGTAATGTGTTTATTCGTTCATAATCTTCCCCTTTGATCCGCGTGAGGCCTTTAAAGCCGGTGGAAGAATTGCGGTCAGGAGACGAATTCTACAGAGCAGTACGGCTGGAGGGGTGCTGTTCCTTCCCTCTAAATGAGGGTTGCCGGTTGCGTAATTAAAGAAAAAACCTTGTTCGATAGACAATTACATACTTTACTCAGGCTAGGATGGGCTAGGCTCGAAGAGGCACCATCACAATACGAAAATTTGTGAAGGTGGATGTTTGTAAGACATTCGCGCAAAAACAGCGGAACGGATCTGGATGAAATTTAGCTGAAATATAGTTTATCGTCTGGACTAGTACGTAGACTACTTTTATCCTGAAAAATTTAGTGTTTTAGTAAGGTACAGCAACAACTATGAGGCGCAGCTAGTCTTTTATAAGTATATATATTTTTGAAATGAATTTATCATATACATTTATAGTACTACTTATGGTATTTTTTTATGTTTTAGATGGATTGAGCCTGCCAATAAGTCTTGAGGCTAAGGGCTCAAGCTTTTGAATAACACTAAACATAACTCTACCACTTTACGTAAATAATAGTTTTTAAAATGTGGAAGTTCAATATGCTTCTGCTTACCCCTGAAGGAACAAGTGAGTTTACTTACTCAAATAAAGTATTCAATAGTATTCCTCCTTAAACCACATCGAAGTTAGTATATTAAAAAAACAGCCAAATAAGGTGCCACATACAAAACTACAAATAAATCTAAACGGTAGGTATATTTTACAATATATTCAATTATCGCCTTCATATCTTTGATCTTAATTAATTCAATTTTAGTTCCGTGGGAAATAAAAAATTGAGCGACAAGTCGATTTGGCAAAAAAACTCATTGAGGTTATTGACATAGACCTTGAGGTGCACAACTAATTTTGTGGGTTTCGTGGCACACAGTCATTTGGGTACTATATAAGACAGTTATCATCATCACTACATAGTATAAAACAAAGTCGCTTTCTCTGTCCCTGTGTCCCTATATCCTTATTTCCCTTTGTTTGCTTAAATCTTTAAAACTACGCAACGGATTTTGATGCGGGTTTCTTTAATAGATAGAGTGATTCAAGAGGAAGGTTTTTATGTATAATAAATGCATAATATAGTATGGGAACACTGTTAATTTTCGAGGTTTCTAATGTGATATAGCAAATAAACACATTTTTTGCGCTTACATTGCAAACGCTGGTTGCACCCTACGAGATAGATCAAAATAATGTACTACAGTATTGTACACCTTAAAAAGTACTACAAAAAAGTCCGTGACGCTACATGTCTATCTCTTAGGGATAACCCACAACGACCATTTTTTTTACCTTTCTTTTTACGAGAAATAATGGCTTATTTACGAAGTGATTTTAAGCAATACAGAATGAATCCTTATTTATATTTATTTTCCATTTAATATAGATCTAAATGGCCCTTTACAGTATCTAATTTAAATTAATATATTCGAAGATATTACAGATTTAAAATGCACGAATCGTGGTGTCGGCGGGGGCATCTGAAATCCACCTGTGCGAAGCCGGGGCGGGTCGCTAGTTTATTTATATTTATTTGATACTAGCTTTCACCCACGGCTTCGCTCGCATTTAATAAAAAATAACTTATGTTACTTCTAATACCTACCTCCAAGAATATGACGTGTACAAAGTTTCACGACGATCCGTTAAGTAGTTTAGTGTGAAAGCGTAACAAAAAAACTTATAGTCACATTTATAATATAGGATAATTGATATATACTCGTATTAGATTTCAACCGTAAATGGATCAAAGTATCAACCAAAGATAGGGTCACACAGAAAACTGTTTTTGCGAAATCTTTCGTTGTTTTTCAATGAGTGAGTGAGATAACGAAAAGTCTTACCTCTACACCCCCTACCGTTTTTCTCTGAGGGTTCCTCAAAGGGCTGCAATTGTCTCTAATTGCCTTGTAGGTGTCCAGGTAGTCAATTACCATTAAGTGACCCTACTGTTCGTTTATTTTTTCGTACCATAATGTGGTGACTTCCACATACAGCGGCAACAAAAACATATGACAGGGCCATCTACCGAAGATACGTCGAACTAAGCAGTAACAAAGGAAACGAAGAAACTACCAATCCTGAATCGCGCAATAGAAGTTCTCGCGCCGATTATCATTTATACACCATCCCAACATCAACCATTGAGGATCCTCCAACCAGGCGTGGTGATCATGCCGTGGCCCGCCAGGCATGATCACCTCGCCTGGTTGGAGGATCCTCCCTTTGTGTTGGAGGGACATAACAACTCGCTCCTCCACACTTAACTTCCCAAAAAAATGCAGAATGTTTTAAAAGTACTGCATAAAATTTCAACGGAAGCCTATTGTACTTACGTATTTTTAACATTGAATTTGTAAGACAAAACACATGTGTATTGCCTTACAAATTTAATATTAAAGATATATCATTCATTTATTTTATTTATCATTTTCATTACTAAGTAATAAAAATATTAAACAAAAGAAAGGGCCTTGTTTTGCGCTGACAGGATATACAACACAGATGTATAACATAAATATATGTGTTACATTTAATTTTCTCTAAAAAATGTATAAAAGATATGGGTGTTGCAGATTACTCTATTTCTAGTTTGTCTTTTAATAAAAATGCTCGCAAACATTTGATTTTATCTATACTTATAATAAAAATGTAACAGGTCAAATTCTGTACATTGAAGATATTTTGAAAATTTTTTTTGGAGGGCACTCTGTTATCGATACTGAAACGAAAACTATTTTTTTTTTTCATTTTTGTCTGTCTGTCTGTCTGTCTGTATCTTGGCCGCGCATCACGCCGAAACTACTGAATGGATTCAAATGAAACTTGGCATGATTTGAGTTCATACTCCGAGGTAGGACATAGGATACTTTTTATTCCGAAATTCCGGACGGTTTCCTTGGGAGGAGAGATGAAAGTCAAAATGTGTAATTAATTGTAATTCATTAACGAGTAGTCCGATTGCAATAATTCTTTTTTTGTTAGAAAGGAGATACTCTGAAGATTGTAGCATAAAGTATTTAATTTATCACAATCTCTCTATCTATTGGAAAAAAAATATATAAAGAATTTATCATTACGTAAAACAACATGTAGCGACACCTATTGCCAGCCATGCGTAATTAATAACACTTTGATTAATATATCGTGGAATAATCGTAGAACGTATTACGTATAATTCGGTGTAGCATTAAGTATTTGATTTATCGCAACCTCTCTATCCATAGGAAAAATAATATCTATATCTCTCTGTAGACGTCGAATCTGTGTGTTTGGTTGTGCCCGCATGACTTAAATATTCAAAATAATCGTGGGAACGTTTTATGCACAAGCATTGTGATTAATGTGGTATATAGTTAGTATTTGATAGGTAGGTATTTGTTTTATGTTCTCTCTTTCCATAGAAAGGGTTGTTTTAAATTTTCTTGAAAAATATCTTTGCTTAAAACAGCGACATCTTTTGGAATCAAGTAACTAACTTTACAATAGGTACGTAATATGATTACTCTTTTTAACGTATAATAAAAATGTAACAGTTCAGTTCTGTACATTAAAGAAATTTAGATGATTTTTTGGGAGGGCTCTCTAATCGATACTGAAGCAATTACATTTTCTTGAAAATTGTTTCTGTGCTTAAAACAGCGACATCTTTTGGAATCAAGTAACTAACTTTACAATAGGTACGTAATATGATTACTTTTAAACGCATAAGAAAAGTGTATAAGATCAATTCTGTACATTAAAGAAATTTAGATTTTTTGGGAGGATGCTCTTATTGATACTGAACCAAAAACTAGAATGCCATAAACGTTAAATGGTCATTTATAATTATGATATTTATTTTAAGTTTAAAATACTTGAAAGAGGAGTAAACATATAACATAATAGTTCATCATAATTTACCAGAAAATGATACAAAACATCTTTATGATAGGTATATAGGTATAGGTATGATAGGTTATGGTAGTTTTTTTAAACGAAGTTTTTTTAGGATTTTGTCAGGTTATAGCATAGGTATAAGCAGGCGATTTTTGTTGTACCTAAATAATTAGCAAATAGTCTTTTGTAGTTACTAATTGGTTTTCTCGGTATTTTTAGAATTTTGTAAGGTTATAGCATAGGTACCTAGGTACCTATAAGTTACTTTTTTATAGGATTTTGTTAGGTTATTGGTATAGGCATAGGTAAGCAGATGTTTTTCGTTGCATATATTTAATTACTTAGCCTTATTTGTTGGTGTTTTAATTTCTTTTAGTAAGTTTTAGATACCTTCCATTTTTTTCGTTGAATTAGTTGTAGATACTTGATTAATTTAGTTTTATTTACGCTTTGAAAATAAGCTTCATTCGTTATGTCTATTTTTTCATTTAACTGTAGTGATAAATTTAACATTGTTTTTCGTATTCGATTTTATCACATCACACTAATTTATAAAAGCTAATGTTTGTGAGGGTGTATGTTTGTTACTTCATCACGCAAAAAGCACTGGACGGAATTGGATGAAACTTTACAGTAATATAGCTTACTAGCTGTTGCCCGCAGCTTTGCTCGCGTGGAAGTTGATTATTTACAATATATTTAATGTGGGTCAGACAGGCCGTAGTTTCGAAATTAGGTACAGGGAACATGTTGCCGCTCACAGGAATGGCCATCCAGATAAATCACATTTCGCAAAACATTTAATCGACACCGGCCACTCCTTGAGCGGCAACAATACCTATAACATTCTGCATGTTTGCGATAAGGGTTTCCGGATGAGTGTGTTCGAACAGTTAGAAATATCAAAATATAACAATAATAATGCATATACACTGTTGAATGACCAAACAAACTTAATTCCATCACCACTTCTAAGTATGATTGCGGGTAGTTCGGCACAGATGTCGTTGTGACATTGTATCGATCGTGATTATAGCGTCATCGAAACGGTATATAAAGGGCCGACAGCGGTGCGCTAGCGCGCATTCGAGCTTAAACGCTCGACGAGTCAACATCTCCTGAGGATGCCCCGTGGAGGGGTGAAACACGTGTCGAGTATAGGTTTGGTTGCATGGCATGCTATGCTATTTCTCACTTGTTTTGTATGTGTACATATGCATGATACCCGTATGTGCATGTGAGTAGACGGTGGGATTTGTGCCCTGCTTTCAGACCTGGATATTTGTCTCGCGGAATTAAAGCTAAATATATTTCATAGCATTTAATGTCATGGATTTCCGCAAAGTAACGCCTGATTCCATAACTTATCTTAAGTCAGCAAGTATAGCTGAACAGGCAAAACTATACATCAAGTTGACAAAACTGCATCGCTTAGCAGCCCAAAACGTTTGGTTCAATCAGCAGTGTAAACACTTAAAAGTATTTCCCCATTATATTAATATACATACTAACACACACAGCCGGTCAAGTGGTTTAGCTTTGGTGAAGGCAAAACAAGTGTGGTTGAATGAGGAATGCAGGCATTGGTTTTCAGTTAGGGACAATATCAAGCTCCACCTCAAAGTTCTGTACTCAGAGTTAAGTTACAAACTGCATAGTGTGGAGTTTGATATTTTAGATAACAAAGCCCGGGACTTCGCCTCCCAAGTAGCGCATGAAAAATATTTAACACAGCGTAGGAAGTTGGAGCGATTAACTCGGGATAGCCAAAATAATAATAATAATAATATCACCAACTTAGAAAATAATCATTCAGATGCGGTTCATTCTTTCTACCCACGCGTTAAAAATTATACAAATACCCAATTTTCCAATTCAGAGATTTCTTTACTAGAGAAAGGCCTCAAATATAACACCAGGCCACGGTTATCCCAGAAATCGCTCGAAACTTTAATGGTAGATTCAGAAATGGCTTGTGTTAGAAGTAAAATGGATAGCGCCGTTAAACATCAGGTGGCATTTCAGATAAAGACAGCGTCCGCAACCACCATTACCCAAAATTATTCTGAAATACAAGTACATAGGTCATTACAAAACACAATTACTCAAAATGATTTAATAATTACTAAAGCCGACAAAGGCAATACAGTAGTCATTTTGGATTAAACTGCATACCACCAGAGGGTTAACGACGTTATCCAGGGGGAAGATTTTGAACGTCTTACTACCGACCCTACCAAAAAATTCACTCTAGAAATAAAGAATGCAATTAATAACACGTCGTACATTTCTCCAGGCCAGTTAAAATATAAAATTCCAATGAACCCACGATCTCCTTTTTTGTATGGTTTACCAAAAACTCATAAAGACAACATCCCAATTCGCCCCGTTGTCTCTTACATTGGTGCCCCGACATACGATTTAGCCAAATATCTAAACAATTTACTAAAGGCAAAGGCATCTTTTAAACCACAGTACAGTTTAAAAAAAAGTTTAGATTTAACTAAAAAAATACAAAATATTAACACCCCCCACAATTCGAAATTATTATCACTAGATGTAGATAGTTTATTTACAAATATTCCATTTGAAGAGTGCCTACATATTTTGATGTACCTTTTGGAGAGGCAACGTTTACATCCAGGAGAAATAAATGACCTACTTAACCTCACACGTATTTGCATGGAACAAAATTACTTTCGATTCAATAACGAATACTACCGCCAAAAAGAGGGTCTAGCAATGGGATCACCTTTAAGTCCATTAATGGCGGAAATATTTATGGACTACTTCGAATGTAAATATGTGGTGGGCGAGCCCAACATTCTTTTTATTATAGATATGTGGATGACGTAATTATCTGTTGGACAGGTACTAATCGTCAATTGGATATTTTCGTGGATAGGCTTAACACTCACCACCCCAAAATTAAATTCAAATTAGAATTAGAATCAAATCAGTCCCTTAATTTTTTGGATCTAACAATCACAAGAGTCAATAACAAACTCGATTTCCAAATTTATCGAAAGCCCACACACACTGACACAACGATTCCCGCTTCATCCTGTCACCCACTACAGCATAAACTAGCAGCCTTCCGCAGCTATGTCCACCGTTTAATGTCACTCCCACTGTCCACGGATAATTACGCAAAAGAACTCAAAATATTGTATCAAATCGCGACTTCAAACGGTTACACCAAACAAATTATTGATAATATAATTAAGAAAAAGCAGAATGACCGGGCTCGCTCAGCACTTTATGCATGTACCCCCGAAAGAATTAACAAGAATGTCGGGAGTCTCACTTACATAGGCCCAATTTCAGATAGAATCGCGAATATTCTAAGAAAACACAATGTTTACGTAGCTTTTCGATCGGATCATAACTTGCGTAAACTATGTAACGGTAAAGATAAATAAGAGAATTCAAAAAAATCCGGAGTTTACAAATTAGTATGCAATGATTGCACCGGGGTCTATGTGGGTCAGACAGGCCGTAGTTTCGAAATTAGGTACAGGGAACATGTTGCCGCTCACAGGAATGGCCATCCAGATAAATCACATTTCGCAAAACATTTAATCGACACCGGCCACTCCTTGAGCGGCAACAATACCTATAACATTCTGCATGTTTGCGATAAGGGTTTCCGGATGAGTGTGTTGGAACAGTTAGAAATATCAAAATATAACAATAATAATGCATATACACTGTTGAATGACCAAACAAACTTAATTCCATCACCACTTCTAAGTATGATTGCGGGTAGTTCGGCACAGATGTCGTTGTGACATTGTATCGATCGTGATTATAGCGTCATCGAAACGGTATATAAAGGGCCGACAGCGGTGCGCTAGCGCGCATTCGAGCTTAAACGCTCGACGAGTCAACATCTCCTGAGGATGCCCCGTGGAGGGGCGAAACACGTGTCGAGTATAGGTTTGGTTGCATGGCATGCTAATTATTTCTCACTTGTTTTGTATGTGTACATATGCATGATACCCATATGTGCATGTGAGTAGACGGTGGGATTTGTGCCCTGCTTTCAGACCTGGATATTTGTCTCGCGGAATTAAAGCTAAATATATTTCATAGCATTTAATGTCATGGATTTCCGCAAAGTAACGCCTGATTCCATAACTTATATTTAATTAAAACTGTGTAAGTATGTATGAATAATTTATTCATGTTTTTAAACGTACCTATTTATTTATTTTTAATCAATAGCCCATTAAAAAGGATTTCATACTAACGTTCGACCCTTATTTTTAGCCCTTTAGAAATAGAATTCCCATAAATGA
The DNA here is from genome assembly GCA_949125395.1 of Diaphora mendica. NCBI lineage: Eukaryota > Metazoa > Arthropoda > Insecta > Lepidoptera > Erebidae > Diaphora > Diaphora mendica. The sequence continues at coordinate 17,709,769 of OX421313.1, read as the reverse complement.
TGATATAGGTATTAATTTATTTGTACTTAAAAGCCTAAGGACAAAGTTTCAGGCTACTAAATTAAAAATGACTGACTTCCAAACTAATCTACTTACGACATTTCAACACCTAATTCACCCCTTAGGGGTAGAAATATCATTTATGGGATTTCCTTTTGAGGGCGCTCTGGTTCCCTGGTTTTTAGAACCCGAGACGGTGTGCGGTTTTTAGTCGGTTCGAGTCCGACATAACCGCCAGTTGGTGATATCCGAGGGAATTTCCGCACAAAAAAAGAGGTAGATACAATATCCAGAGACACTTAGTATCTACGCGTTTTTAACTATTAGCCCAAAGATAATTTTTCATGTTTCTAACTTAAAAAAGACGGACTTCCATACAAACTTTCAACCCCTATTTTACCCTCTTACGGGTAGAATATTGGGAAACGCTTAAATACGTATCTCCTATTTTTTTATCAATAGCCCTAAAATAAATTTTCATGTTTCTAACTTCAAAACTGACGGACTTCTAGACTAACCCGCTTACGAAATGTCAACGCCTATTTCATCCCTTCAGCGTAGAATATCGAGAAAGGCCTAAATACGTATCTATTCATTTTTAATCAGTAGCCCAAACCAAAAGAAAAGTTTCATGTTTCTAATTTAAAAATGCCAAACAAAGTTCAACCCCTATTTCACCCCCTTAGGGGTACAATATTAGGAAACGTTGAAATACATATCTACTATTTTTTATAAGTAATCCAAAAATAAAGTTTCATATTTCTTAAATAGCCCTAAAATAAACTTTCATGTTTTTAACTTCAAAGATGACGGACTTCCAGACTAACCTACATACAAAACGTCAACCCCTATTTCACCCTTAAGGAGTAGAATATCCGCTCTATCTATCAGAAACGCTTGAATACGTGTTTACTCATTTTTAATCAGTAGCCCAAAAATAAAGTTTCATGTTTCTAACTTAAAAATGACGGACTTCCATACAAACTTTCAACCCCTATTTCACCCCCTTCGGGGTAGAAATTCCAAAATTCCTTCCATAATGGGTATCTACTTAATGAAACGATCATACTCACCAAATTTTGTATTCCCAAGTTTAATAGTTTCCGCTCGGCGATGATGAATCAGTCAGTTAGTCAGTCAGGACATGTTATTTTATAAGTATAGAAGATACATCAGATTAACACATAGGTTACTGTTTGCCGCGATAACTGACATACACGCGGGCGGAGCCGCGGGCAACAGCTAGTGTGTAAATAACGCTGTTGGTTATAAGTAAATTTAATATAACATTATACATGTCTTTATGGAGATGTGTTTTCAATTGTTTATCCTTAAATATATTTAAATATAAATAAAATAAATCTTTAAATACACGTGAAGTAATAACTTTGTAAACCTTTCTAAGAAAATTATGTGACTAGTTAAAGTTTATACACAGGAAGAGTGCAAAACAATAAAAAAAAACTAATTGGCCATTTGGCAACCACTAGTATAAATAAATTATCAATGATTATTATAGTAGGTAGGAAAAAGCACTGATAAAGGTCACTAGATTAAAGCGTAGTGTTATATCCATATGTTAACCAATACTAGTAGTACTAATACCAGTTGAAGATAAAAATTAAAATCAAAATATTCTAAATATATTATAACCAATTTATACTCCAACTAGCTTTTGCCCGCGGCTCCGCCCGCGCGTATGTCGATAATCGCGGCAAATAGTAGCCTATGTGTTATTCTGATGTATAAGCTATATTACTGTAAAGTTTCATCCAAATCCGTTCAGTAGTTTTCGCGTGAAGAAGTAACAAACATACACACTTACAAACTTTCGCCTTTATATATTAGTGTTTTGTGATGTGATGATGGTTGCTCAGCGTAGTTTGATTAGCAATTGTCCTTGTAACAACCTTGCTCTTACTCACAGTACATAACAGTTGCCCGATATTCTGATAAATACCCATACAAAGCAAGGTAAAAAATACATAAAGATTTGATAAAATAGATATCTACAATTCAGCTTTATTCAAAGAAACTCTACCAGGCTTTTAATATGTCAAACCTCAAATTCCTGCAGAATACTGTGGTAGATAATTGTTTTAATAAATAAATGTTAAACCATAACATAATAAGCAAACAAGTCACATTTTGGCACATTTATTAGGAACAGTTATTACTCAATTATACAGTCAAGTTGCGTAAAACAAGGCAGGCTATATAAGAGATAGGGCCATGAACCAAATGGCTCATAATACAATTCCTAATTTGATATTGAAATAATTAAAATGACAAGTAGATGGTCACGTAATATACCTAAAATATTATACCAAGGTATTTTTATGACATTTTTTTTAATTTTAGTAGTTAATTTTTAACTAATGATTTGAGTTTGTTTGTTTCGAATCCTACATAAAATTAATCGTGTGTACAAATTTACAACGTAATGAAGTGAGAATAACTGCTCTAACATTCAGTTTCATTATTTAATGAAAAAAAATATTCATACACTATTTTCAAGTTTAATAAGAGCTTCTCTAAAGAAAGTCCGACTGTAATTATTGCATGTGCAGAAACGGAAAACAGAATGAGAATACTTCTGACAATCTTTTTCTCACACTACCTAAGTCACGCACGAACTACACACATCAAAAGTGTCTAGGGATCAACATATGTGTCTAGGGATCAACATATATTTTGCAATAACTTTTCTCCTGATTGATATTAATTAAAATTTTCTTTAAGGATTCATCAAATAAAGTGTTTTCGTTTGTCACAGTAACGATAAACCAAGTCACCTTTGCATTAATAAAGAAATTTGCCATTTTCCTAATAAAAGGATTTTTGACATTTGAACCACTAACATTAAAGTTCGAAAAAAGACTGAAATAACAGTTTTCTTTAAAATTTTATTAGGTAACTTAAACAATTAATAATCCGTGTTTCTACCGCGAACACTAACAACACAAGAATCGGTTTGGCATACTCAAAATGAGTTCATCCAAATCACGCTGTGGAATGGCCGCCCATGATCGTTGCAACAACAAAAAAAGGTCTTCTTGCGACTGGATACCTCCATATTCGGCAGAGCTCTTCTCTGTAGCATATCCCATGCATGCTCAATCGGGTTCAAGTCTGGCGACTGAGCAGGCCAGGGCCAAAGCCACATCTCAATCTCAAGAAATCCGCATAAAAATGCTTGATCCCTAGACACTTTTGATGTGTGTATATTTTAGGTGTTTATTGTAGTACTAGCTGACCCGGCGAACTTCGTACCGCCATATTTACATATCTGTCTCGGCTTCCCACAGGCAGTGTACAGTCGCGGACAAAAAAAAACACTTTTCCCGTTATCATTTATTTTTTATTTCTAGCAAAAAAAGAAAGAATGAAATCGGACTATGTGTTATTGAATAACAACTAAGTACATATTTCGACTTTCATCCCCTCTCTCCAAGAAACCGTGCTGTATTTCGGGATAAAAAGTATCCTATGTCCTTCCTCGTAGTATGAACTCAAATCATGCCAAGTTTCATTTGAATCCGTTCAGTAGTTTCGGCGTGATGCGCCAAGATACAGAAGGACAGACAGACGGCCAGACAGACAGACAAAATTGCAAAAAATTACAGTTTTGGCTTCAGTATCGATTATAGAGACCCCTCCAAAAAAAAAATTTCATAATATCTTTAACGTACAGAATTGGACCTGTTACATTTTTATAATAGGTAAAGATTCCTTTTCATCTGTCATAGACCTCAATTCCAAGATAACTAAAGGCGAAAAGCAGTCCACTGTGGCATATCTACATCAGCAATTACTAAAATAGTATAAAGGGCCTTTAAAAGAGCTGTTTGGCGCTCTTTATGATGTTAAAGCCTTAAAACATATAAAGGAAAACTCAATATCTCGTGTTCTTGACACAAATATTCGTAAGGCATAATAGGACGTAATAACTGACAGTACAATGCTTGTGTATGAGTTTACAATAGCTCGTGACGTCATTGCAAGTGACAGATGAAAAGAATTGCGAGGGGTGTCTTTGTAATTGGTGTAGGTATGCAAGGCAATTATTTTTAACAAATAAACCTTTGTCATTGGTTTGTAGTTGAGGGACTTTTTTGATTTTAAATTGGTAAAGGAAATCCGAGGTTCGTTTTACAAATTACGTAATTGGGTTGTTTAGGTGATCAAATTGCGTTATTTATTTTTTTTGCTTTAATAGATGCTTGAAAGCTTGAAGCGTTAAAAAGACGTATTAATTATTTATTTATTTAAACTTAATGCACATCTTGTGCATAAGCGGACTTAATGCTATGTGGCATTCTCTGCCAGTCGACCTTTGAGTGATGTAAAAATATGAGGTGGTAGGTGCAAAATAGGGTATAAGTAGAATTTAACTCAATACATAAAAAATATAGGTGTGATGCAAACATAAAGGTATGACTTATATAAATAATATTTCTTCCAAGTACAGCTTTTTATGCCGGCGCTGCTGCTGCTTCTGCGGAAAGCCTCAAACGGCGTAAGTACCAAAATTTAAGAGATAATTAAATTTTTGAACCGTTTGGGGTAGAGACGCTAGGTTCATGGGGTCCGAGTGCTCGCGCTATGTTTAAACTGTTTAAACAACTAGCCAAGCAACTGATTGACGCTTCTCGCGACCAGAAGGCCGGCCTTTTTCTAGCACAGAGAATCAGCATTGCCATTCAACGTGGTAATGCTGCCAGTCTTTTGGGAACGCTACCAGTAGGCGAAGATGTGGAGTTTTTTGACGCTTGTATGTAAATATTATTATTTTTTTATAAATTATGGTTATGTACATAGGTTTTATGTATTATGATTTCTAATTCCAAGGCAAGATACTATACCTATGGCGTTCAAGGTTCAAGGAAACTTCAAAGGCATCAGGAGTTCCTAGAGTACACCCAAGTTCCTTACAATAGACATACATGTACTCAGTGAGAATCGAACTCATGACCTATGGTGCAACAGTGATGATCCACCCACATATTATGACTTTAAAAACGCTCTGAACGTCAAGTACTTAAAATAATCTTCAGCTAACATTTTTTTAATGTAACTTATACAAAAGGAAATTAGAAGAATTGGGGAGCGGCCGAAGTTCCCGGCCACAAAATAGACGTTGGTGTTTTACTATAGAGACAGTACAGTGTGAGATTTAATCGAGAAAATTTTAATTACACTTATACAGTATGGAAAAGTTTTGGTTATCTATGCTTAGCTTGTTCTTTAAATATATTGTTCTTGTGACACTATATAACAGTTGATAGACATATCGATAGAATAACAATAACCCTAACTAACTAACCCTAACTTCGAGGTAGTAGAGCCACGAAGATGCAGATGATCAGCACGAAGGAGCCGGCTCCTCCTGGACGGTACTACCCTCGCACAAAAGATCAACCTAAAATGACAGCGTTCGTGCTGTCGTGTTTCATTGGTGAATGCGAGACCAGAGGCCCAATGATGCAGAAGCATCACTAGGCCGCCATGATATGGGTCATCATGCTGCATTGTTGCATTGTCTGCTATTGCAATGAGTATGGTGACCAGCACTCTTGGATTCTGCTTAATTATGCTTTTCATCAGGCAATGTAGTCATTTTGTTGTTATTTCGGCAAGTTGAGAATAGTCTAGAATAGAATATTGAAAGATTCACATGCATCAATCTATCTGAGGGTTTTGTGGTAATAGTACACATGCCGACGTATTCCTAAACGATTTCGAGTCTGGCCAACTACACATGAAATATTACAGTACATAAATGTATACGCTAACACAGGTGCACTCTCTGTTCCCTCACTCTCACAATCGGATGGCCTGTATATTCGACACGCCCGGTAAAAAGATCAGGCACAGGACTGACTCCTTACTACACGGGCGTGAAATAGTAAAGAATACGGCATATTATATCTAGAACGAAAAACGCAACTAATACTACAGTGACTCTCGCGGAAAGGCCTAACTCGAGTACTTATCAAGGACATAAATACTGTATTATCAGTCATAATACCAAAAAATATGACTAACATTCAAGAACGGAAGTCACCTTCCAAAAAGAAATAAAAACCATTTTGGTAACAAGGAGGCCAGTTTTTTGCACGAGGTCATTGCCAACAACCGGACTAGATCAATGACTCACACTCGTTGGATACAAAAACTCACAGGTTTTATACACCAGGAACATTTATAGTGATAAAAAGGTTTATTACTGTAGCCAATGTAGGCAAATGAAAAAATGTTACGTGTTAGATTGTTTAAAAAATACACACATCAAAAGTGTCTAGGGATCAAGCATTTTTATGCGGATTTCTTGAGATTGAGATGTGGCTTTGGCCCTGGCCTGCTCAGTCGCCAGACTTGAACCCGATTGAGCATGCATGGGATATGCTACAGAGAAGAGCTCTGCCGAATATGGAGGGTATCCAGTCGCAAGAAGACCTTTTTTTGTTGTTGCAACGAACATGGGCGGCCATTCCACAGCGTGATTTGGATGAACTCATTTTGAGTATGCCAAACCGATGTTCTTGTGTTGTTAGTGTTCGCGGTAGAAACACGGATTATTAATTGTTTAAGTTACCTAATAAAATTTTAAAGAAAACTGTTATTTCAGTCTTTTTTTCGAACTTTAATGTTAGTGGTTCAAATGTCAAAAATCCTTTTATTAGGAAAATGGCAAATTTCTTTATTAATGCAAAGGTGACTTGGTTTATCGTTACTGTGACAAACGAAAACACTTTATTTGATGAATCCTTAAAGAAAATTTTAATTAATATCAATCAGGAGAAAAGTTATTGCAAAAATATATGTTGATCCCTAGACACATATGTTGATCCCTAGACACTTTTGATGTGTGTATATACGATTAAGTATACATAAAACCTTATTTATAAGGACAGGCCCCTGTCCAGCAGAGGACTATTAAAGATTAGCTGTTGCCCGCGGCTCCGCCCGGGTGTATATCGGTTATCGCGGCAAATAGTAGCCTATGTGTTATTCTGATGTATAAGCTACGAGTATATTACTGTAAAGTTTCATCCAAATCCGTTCAGTAGTTTTTGCGTGAAAGAGTTACAAACATCCATCCATACTTACAAACTTTCGCGTTTATAATATTAGTTGGAGGTGGAGTGTGTGAAGTTAAAAAATTTATTTTAATTAAACACTTTTGCAAGAGAGTATTCTCATTTTATAAACAGATTTTGATATTTTAATATATTTTAGTATAATGATTGTTTTAAAAAAAACAAACTAGTTAAGTAGTATTGTTTGTCAGTCAACTCTAGCACATCACACACAGCCTAGGGAATCTAGCTTTTCTGATTCATACTTTCGTCCTTTTCCAATTAATTACACCGATATACTGCAGGCAAGCGAGAAGAATGGTTTCTAACATTAAAAATTACAATCGACTGCAATGCGCTTTATATTTTGCTACATAAAATTGCACTTCTGTCCCAGATTCATGTCATAAACATAAAAAATGGCTCACCTTGAACTCAAATTACCATAAAAACATCAGTGATTCATATGTAACTGGAAACTTGGAAGTTCAAATCAGACGTAAACAGAATTACGTAATTCCGTAATTACCGTGGGAGAGCCACGCTTCGGCATGATACGGCCTCGAAGAAAACCGTTGTGAAATAGCGCTTTCCCTGTGTTTCACCGAGTGAGTGAGAATACCGGAGGCCTATACCACAACCCCTCCTCGCATCCCCCAAAGGCCGGCAACGCACTTGTGACGCCTCTGGTGTTGCAAGTGTTCGTGGGCGGCGGTAATTGGTTACCATCAGGCGATACGTCTGCTCGTTTGCCCCCTAGTGCATAAAAAAAATCAAAAAAATCTATTATCTTGAGAAATTCCAGACTCTGAATCGAGTTCTTCAACAAATGGTAGTTGTGAACGTTCATCGCTGAGCGAAATATAATTAGAGGAAAAGAATAAAATTAAAGCTCCAAAGGAGACTCCCCGCGAACTTGCGAAGATAATTGGTCGCGAAAGCAGAAAAACAAGATAAAATTAATGTGCCACCATCAAAACACTTCAGCATTTCTTAATTAAGCACCCACTTAAGGCGCTTTGTTCGTATACCCAAGCGGGGGATGCGTTTCGTTTTAATATATTTAGATGGGGACAAAGGTTTTGCGACAACAATAGATTCTATGCGGTCTATTTCTTGAAGAACAGAATACAAAAGTGACAACCGTAATGTCTCTTGCAAATAACACAAATATAACTGGGAAGTACTTTTTCATGAATTTTGTCATACAACTTATTGACGTTTTTAGACTTCGCTTGGTAGCTGACCGTAACAGTAGTTATTTAAAGTTGCAACTACAGATGTGTTCTTGAACGTAGCTACGGTGGAGCGTTCCAGGATGAAGCATTTGTCCCAATTGTAATCTTTAATCAAACATGCAGTGTATATAAATACGTTTGGACAACGATGACTGAGACTTGAGGAAAATAGCTTGCATCGGGTGGATGTGGACTGCCTACGATCGATATGGTTGACATTATTTGGAAGAGGCTGATGCACAAATTAGAATAATATTTTTCAATTTTACCACCACACCTAATAATTGAAAAGTGCCTAGTACAGAAAGTTTAAAAAAAAAAAAACAATACACCCTGTTTCTAGAGGTACGGACAGATCGCAAACCATTTGTGACTTTTGAGTTGCTGGTGTCTATGAGCAGCAATAGTCATTTACCAGAAACGTAACGTCTGCTCCTTTGTAGCATACTATGTTTGCTCACCTCGAAGTTTTTTTTTTATTATTTCTAGCAAGTACAGGTGCACTTGTGATTGGGTGACCTTGACCTGACCTGAGACATTGGGCCTGTCAAATTTACTCTACTCTGCCTAATAGAAAGCATGAGCAGAACTTAAGACTGTACGTGTTGGGCAAACTGTAAGTGCAGTGAGCAGCTGATTGTATAAATAAATAAATAAATATTCATTGCAAATGCAGAATGCAAGATTGCAGCATGGTGACTGTGAGTCGCCATGCTGCAATGCACTATGGTGGTCTATTGAGATGCACTCAAATTAAAATGCTTCTGCATTATTAAGCCTCCGGTCTCAAAGTTTAAAAACACGCCTTATTAGGCGTGTTGTGTTAGGAAGACGCAATGAAATTTTGTTAAGTATTCTTAACACCATTCCATTGCGTCTTCAGTTACCACTAAACATAGTTAGCAAAAGTTTCGTAGACGATGTTGTCTTGATTATTTGCTGTGTAGGACTGTCTGGTAATAAGTGATACCACTGGTACAGCGAGCGTGAATGGGTATCAGCAAGAATTTACTAAGCGTATAAGTCAAACGAAAAAGTTTATTATAGGTATTTTCCTACAGTGAGTCGTCTGCTCGAAAGTAAAATAAACACTTTCGTGTCCCTAACTAAAAGTCAAATAAATTAAAACTTTTTCGACAAAAAAGAGGCCTATATTGTATTTTAGTAATATCTCTCTTTGTAATATTTAATTAGGTAAAACATTAATCTAACGTCTCAAAAGAATTAACAGTACTTAAAAGTTTTTGACAGTCCTACCCATTAAACTCGGATACTTATTAAACAGGCTCCATAGGCTTAGGACTTAGAACTTCCTCTCCAGAATACATAAATATGTTACGAACATAAATCCATTTGTATCAGTTATGAATTTGTAACTTAATTATTTACTTAAAAACATTATAATCGGTATCAAGTAGTTAAATTGTGTTACTTGAATCTATTGTCACTCAGAAAGAATATTCTAGTACAATACTTGAGGCCGGATATCAGAAAGTTCTCGTTGATTTCTTGAGGCACAGAGTGATGAACCTTACATCAGTATGCATAAAATCGAATATGGATTGACGTTTGACGTGAGTCTGTCTTGTTTATGTTTCGCGGAAATGTCATGTTTAAGATGTTCCTTCCGGTGTTACGTCGTCTCAGAATCGAGTAGAAGTTTCTAGTTGCTATGGCGTGAATATAATTTAAAAAAAGTAAAAACTAGAACCCAACTACGACAAAAAACGACCCTGAAAAAGTATGAAACAAGTTTCCATTTTTTCAATTTAGTCCATAACACTTTAACAACGCGTGACTACGGATTTTGAAACTTGTTTCAGGGTCGTTTCTTGTCGTAGTTGGGTTTTAGTTTTTACTTTTTTTGATTTAAAATGTTTTGTAGCCTCTATAATATTAATTTCTTTGCAAACTTTATTTTAATTTAAAAAAAAGTAAAAACTAAAACCCAACTACGACAAAAAACGACGCTGAAAAAGTATGAAACAAGTTTGAAATGTGTGACTACGGCTTTCCAAACTTGTTTCATACTTTTCAGCGTCGTTTTTTGTCGTAGTTGGGTTTTAGTTTTTACTTTTTTTTATTTAAAATGTTTTGGTGCCTTTATTAATATATAATATATATATATTTGATATGTACAAGTAACGCCCTTTCCAATGATACCAAATACGGCATATTTATCTCAAAATTATTTTTTAATCCATTACTTTATGTCGGCTAGAGGGCGCCACATTATAGGTATATTAGGCCATATTAGGTCATATAGCCTATAACCAGCAGACGATCAAGACGCTCCTAACGATACCTCATTTGTCCAGTTCTAATAAGTAGTTAAGGAGCTATGAGGGAACAAATGAACATACATACATACATGGCCTGTCAAAATCATAACCCTCCTTTGGTTTTGCCGTAGTCGGGTAAAAAGGTACCATAGAAATATCACAATTATCGAATAAATACGGAAAAAGTCAAAAGCAAATACTAATAATATAAGTATTTGTGAAATTTACAAGTAACGCCTTTTCCAATGATACCACACACGGCATATTCATCTCAATTTGTCAAAATCATAACCCTCCATTGGCTTTGCCGTAGTCGGGTAAAAAGGCGTTTCGTCGACGGCAGGGCATTTAAGTTTGAGATACAGTACGAGAAATATTGAAGTGATATCAGTGATTAACTTAGTGACGTCGGCGACAATTAAGGACTGTTATTCGGAGTGATATTGTGATTTTAAGAGTGTCATAAACAAAGTCTCTTTTACACGTCAAAAGGTTTATTTCTCAAATCAATCGAACCTTAACAGTTTTTGACAGTCCTACCCATTAAACTCGGATACTTACTATATCCTAATGGGTAACAAGTAGTTAAATTGTGTTACTTGAATCTATTTAGTTATTTAGCCATTTATTCTTTATTTTAAATAGCTTTTAATTGTTAAAATTAATGCTAACGTTATTGAAATAACCTGCTTAGTGTGAGATGGACTAGAGCACCGAAACACTCCAAAGAAATATTTCCCCCCCGATTTTGCAACATTTTTTATTGATACCCCCTACCTTTTAGTGATAGCATGATAACATATATATATATTTATATAGCCTTGGTCTTCCTTGATAACTGGGCTGTCTAACACTATTTTTTTAAATCGCACCAGTAGTTCCTGAGATTAATCCTACTAACATAATAAACGCGAAAGTTTGTAAGTATGGATGGATGTTTGTTACTCTTTCACGCAAAAACTAATGAACGGATTTGGATGAAACTTTACAGTAATATAGCTTATATATCAGAATAACACACATATGCTACTATTTGCAGCGATAACCGACATACACGCGGGCAACAGTTAGTGTTAGTATATATTCACAATATGCATAATATTTTTATGCTGTAGTGGACAAAAGAGCAGGTAGATCACTTGATGGTAAGTGGAAACCCCGCCGTTGACGCCTGCCCTTCGAAATCAGATGAGCTTTGCCAGCCTTTAAGTTCCCAACCGAACTCAGGGGAAGACGCGTTTATCTGCTGTAACTTTACTCACTCGATTATGAGCTACAAAAAATACAATTGAATTTAGAACCTCATCCTTCTTTGAAGTCAGGTTAAGAAAAAAATTAACATCAGTTTTCTGTAATGCCGTGATCACACCGTTAATATTATTTTGAAATCATCACTGAAAAGTGGTGATCGAAAATAGCGACTCTTTTAAACCCTTCCACTGAATGGAATACTTTAAGTTTATTAGTCACTACTTTTAAGTTAGTTCTACACTTAGCTCCATATGTAATTATTATATTAAGGAGTAATTTGTCGTTTACTTTAATTGATTTGAGTAAAGAATGACATTGACTTTTTCAATTATTCCAATGAGTCAATTTAAAAATGCAACAAGAATTGTTTACTTGAAAACAAAAACTTTTTCTGTCACCTCCAACTTTTGTTCAGTGTCTTTAACAATTACCAATGGTTACCTTGTTGTTAATACTATTTTCCTAATAACTTCGAGAACTCTTGTCAAGAAAGCTTTCAAATCTTATTGGTTCACTAACTAAACTAAAGTTCTTTTGTTTAAAATGTTCGATTGAACCCCTAGCGCCAACAACATAAAAAAATACAAGAAAAAATTTAAAAAACTATAACAAGACTACGTAAAAACTTTTGATAAAGTTATGTACACTTCATTCATTAGAATTGGTTTAGTAGTTTAGGCGTTATGATGGAACATATAAACATACAATGTACTGCCAAAACTATTACCCTTCCAACTTCACCGTAGTCGAATAAAAATTGAAGAACACTGAAGGACACTGAAGAACTATTCAAGATTAAAGGAACTCAGCTGCAAGGGAAGTTCTATCTTAATTATAAGTTTCTGTGTTTTCTTAATTATAAGTGTATGCCTTTAACAGAATAGCAGTTGATTTATACATAATTATAATGTATAAGTTGGTATTTATAATAGTCATATAATACAATTTACATAAAAATGCGATATCTTTTAGTAATTCGCTCCCAGACAGCAGAACCACCCACTTAAATCTTTAGACTTGTGTTCATCTAAAGGTTGTCTGGAAGACATTACTTTTTGGTTAAACCGCCTGTCATACTGCTTCTTCCTCTTCTTCTAAGCCTTTATTATTCCCAAGATTTGGGGTCGGCTACTAGTTCAACCGGTTTTACCTACATATCAGTTTTTACACGGTGAACTGAATTCGAAGGTTGAACTATTTCTCAGTATATTTGAGGGCACTTATTTCCCAATAACAATTGCCATAGGTGTTCATGACAACCGGGACCGACGGCTTAACGTACTCTCCGAGGCACGAGTGGGAAACACCGTCATCTTCTATACTCTAAGTATATATAAACTCTTTTGCAAAAAAAAACGGGCACTTAAGCAAAGAACTATTTTATAGTTCCAATAGTTTGTTTGACAATTTTAGGTATTGTTATCCTCAGAATTTTATAAATTAACTAGCTGATCCGGCAAACGTTGTTTTGTCATAAAAAATAAAAATAAAATTGGGGTATCAAAATAGATGATGGTCGATTCTAAGACCTACCCGATATGCACACCAAATTTCATAAAAATCGGTCCAGCCATGTCACAGGAGTATGGTAACTAACATTGTGACACGAGAATTTTATATATAAGATTAGGAAGGAATAGTTTTCATCAGTTTTATCATAACATTTTGATTAAATTATTGAGAAATATGGAGCAAGCATAAGCAGAATCCCATAGCGGTGGTCACCATACTCATTTTCCAATGCTGACAATGCAACAATGCAGCATGGTGACTGGCCTAGTAATGCTTCTACATCATTCATACTGTCATGGCATGGCATGGCATGGCATGACATGGGTCAGCTAGTATATCTAATACCTTTTAACGAGCAATTCTTGTATGCATAATATATTATCTGAATCTCGGAAACGGCATCAACGATATTCATGAAATTCAGTATGCAAGGGGTTTCGAGGGCGATAAATCGATCTAGCAGATCATTTTTAGAAAATTTTCAAAAAAAAATACAGAGCAAAGCTCAGTCATCCAGGTACTTTAAAGATAGTATGAAAAAAAAAGTGTGCAGTAAAGAGTATCTATCTAACGTATGACTGACTAACCATAAACTCTTTATTTTTAACCTCAGGAAATAGAAGTTGGTTCTCATTTTGTTGTTTTTTTACTTTAGTACTAAAATTTCGGAAATCGGTTGGGGTGATATTGAGTTATTCGTCAATTTTTCGCGGACATACTTAATGCAATTGAAGACTTACATGGTTTTCTCATGGATGACATTTCAGAACAGGTCCAAGTTGAAATGGGACTACATGGAAAGCACCAGCTATCAAATAAAAATAAGAATATCATATCAATAAGAATCATCAAATTTGGTTCACCTAGTCGAAAGTTATGAAGTAACAAACATAAAAAAATACAGTCGAATTGAGAACCTCCTCCTTGAAGTCGGTTAAAAATTCGAATTTCACCCGTATTGTAGTAGACTTAAGTCGACCACGACCTAGTTTGGCAAAGACTCACAGAAAGAGAAGAAAAGAATATTATACCAAAGTGGTAATAAAAAGGCAACAACATTTCGTTGCATTTATTGTTATGCGACACAAGTCACGAATGAAGCTGAGTAGTAAATAATATATATACGGCTCACCATTTATTGTTGTACTAAGCAATGCAAGAACTATAATTTTACAATACAGGATCAATGGTAATTACGTAATTTATTATCTTTTTTTGATAATTATTTTCTTGCATTCCGATGTTTCTATACCCAGTTGATATTTTTAGCATTTTAATCTAAAAATATCAAAAAGATATAGAGATATGTTCTTTGTATAAGATCGCGATATAGGTGTTATAATTATTACAAATTTCGCGTTTTCAGTGTAAGCTCCAGCGTCTTAATAAGTAAGTTTTGCTGCTAGCAATACAATTTTAATGAAAAAATATAATTCAAAAAACTCGCTTAGAAAGTCAGTTTTAGGCAAATAAACAAAAAATCATATAGGTAAAGGTAATAAAAGCGTATTAAAAATGGAAGTTAAACAAAGTATAAAGTAAACGATGTTTAGACGAATATTCGTAGGTAAAAAAAAGTACATTTATTTAACAAAAATGTTGGCAAAAACAACCTTTAAACAACATAAGGTTTTTTTTTTATATTTTTTAAGTGTGAGATGTGCATCCAGTAGTTAGTGACTGTTTACGCAACTAAGTTAAAAAGCCTTAAACGGCAAATATCAAAAATTAGTTCGGAATTATATTTTTGACGCTAGGTTCATGGGGACCGAGTGCCCGTGCTATGTTTACACAACTAGCGAACCAACTGATCGACGCTTCTCGAGTCCAGAAGGCCGGCTTTTTGCTCGCACAGAGAATTAATATTGGCATGCAACGTGGAAGTGCTGCCAGTCCTTTGGGAAAGTTTTTAATCCAAATCTCTAAAATATCACGTAACATACACAAACATTTGGGTACCTCCTAAAAAATCAATTGGTTTATGAAACAGTGCATATACCTACGTATATCCAAAACTTTAGAAAATAACAGATAGGTACGCTATGCAATACATACATTCAAAAGCTTCAAAAATGTTGGCAAAAACAACTTTTCTGAAGAGAGTCCTACTTCTAGCTGTGGACTACTAAACGCTGCTGGTGATGACGATAATAACGATGATAAGATTCACTCAGATTCTAATTCTTTATCTTTACAGATATTACGAATCCTTAGTTTCTGCTGCACGTGTGACCAAACTATATTTAGTATTATCAATAATCCTCAAATATACAGCTCGAACTGTCTTCATATTAGGTTATAAACTAAAACAATACGTCATAACGTCTAGATTTACTGGGTTTTTTTTTGCTTTAGTTATACAGAGCGCACGGATGAACCTAAATGTGTCTTTTGTCTACCCCTACCTGGCGCGAGTAGAGGGGCCATGATATACCTGTAACATGGACAAGTTCACTTTACATACATTAATAAGTACCAGATTCATCCGAGGCCATTAAAATATCACTGAAACGCAGTCGTTCTTATTTCTCAGTTTTCTCCTGTATACCTCTTAGGATCTATATTCCAAACATATAGCTAAAATGTAGTTTTCCATCTCCGTGAGAAGACAGAGGCAGCAAATGACGCGGAACAACAGCGCTGCAAAGAGAAGGAACACTTGAAACAAATCCCGTAGCAATCTGTCTGGCCAGAACAGGTCAAAACCTTCTTGCTAAGAAGAGGCCTATGTGCGGCGGTGAACTTGACCAGAGTTTCCAACTTTTAGAGCTAATAGTTTCGTTACATGGTCTTCAAAAATATCGATGACAGCTAAGCAGCCAATCTATAATTGCCGTTACCAAAAGGTGGTCTTTACCTGGTTCAAAATATTAGTATTGTAAATATTATTTAAAAAAAGTATTTAGTTTTTGACGATTGATCAATATTTCAAACCTTATTTATTCTAATTTTTAACTTATATACATATTTTTTTTGAATTTGTTATAGACACTATATTCCCCTCAATACAATCAATGTCAAAATATTTGTGTATATATTTTGACTTTAATTGTATTAATTTAATTATCAATTATATCCTAAAATTACCATCAGAATGTATGTGAACCCTATCGTGAAATGCTCCGGGCAAAAATCACGGGAGCAAACGAACAATGGGCTCGTAGATGGCGCATTTCCTCCACGGGAACTAATTAAGTGGATTCTATTCAGATAATACCTAGTTTAGTATCTAGATTTACCAGATTCTGTTCACTGGATTTGAACCTCGGTTGCTATGTATAAGTGTTGTTACTAACTGCACTTGCGGACCTTACGGTTGCATTTCATATTTTGTGATGATTCGTGATTTTAGATGATGTGACGTCTTATTGCTGACGTCCACACTGGAACAAAGAAATAGGGCAACTATCCCAGTCTTGACAGTCAGCATCTATCCGCTGCCAGCTACGTTTCTCAAAGTACAGTCGGTCTACCATACCGTAGAGTGCCTTACACTACGTTCTTGTAATCACACTTACCACTATTAGATACGAAAATTATAATTATCTGAATACATTTGTAGGATAGGCGGCTTGTAAGAATAATGAATAGTGGCTGAGAAATATGATTTTTAAATATAGGGAATATTTAAAGAAAACAACAATGTTGTGACTTATTGGTTTTAGATAGATAACTAGGTAGATAACAGGGTTTTTACAGATATTAATATGAAACTTAAAATGTACAACTAAAATAAATATACAAAGCGTGATCTTATCACTTAGAGCAATACCTTCTAAGCAACTTTAGAATATACTGCAATAATTTTGAATTGGTTGTAATCATAGGTGTAGAATGAAAAGTGAAGGGTGATAATTAATATTGGAAATATTAATGTAGTTAAATTTTATGTTTGCTGTGTTGCGTTTTTTCTTATTTCTGTAACTGTTGGCGCAAATGTCAGGGGCCAGCTGAAAATCAGTGTTGTGCTTCAGTACAGCGTGAACTGAGCTGGTAGCCTTTGCTGCATAATACAATAATTGTTACGTAATCACATAAAATAATACAACATACAATCTAGAACAATCGTTCTAGTTTGTATGTTGTATTATTTGTAGCAAAACCATTTAGGTTAAAAAAATGTGTCAAGAAGAGTGGAGATAAGAGGAAAGAGAGAGGAAGAAAGGAAACGTCAGGCAAAACAGAGGTATGTAATACCTTGAAATAAGTGATCGCGTTAATTCCCGTAATAATAATTATTATTATAAGAGGAAAGGATGACTTCTTGTTAGATACAGACAGATAGTAGTTACCTCAGATAGAGAAAAACATACTACAGATTTTAGATTGTAGAGGCCTATGTCCAGAAGTGGACTGCGATAAGCTGTGCGATCTACTGATAAGTAAAGCTTCATTCACAGTGTTCATTAATTACGGAGTTGTTTTTTCCAGTTTTATCTTCAGCACACATCAGCATAAGCATTTTCAGGAAAACCCAGCAGTATCGGGGATTTTCCTACTCATAAGTTAACAACGCGATATAGACTTTACTATTGTTAGATATAACACGCGGGAATAGATGATGTTTTAAATTATTTTATTATTCGTATGATATACAGGACATTTTTATGTATGGGCCTGCCAAAATGACTCCTGCCTGATGGAAAGCATAATCAGAATCCAAGAGTGGTAGTCACCATACTCATTGCGAATACAGACAATGCAGCATGGTGACCCACACCATGGCGGGCTAGTGATGCTTCTGCATCGTTGGGCCTCCGGTTTCGCACTCACCAATGAAACACGACAGCACGAGCGCTGTAATTTTACGTTGATCTTCTGTGCGAGGGTAGTACCGCCCCGGTCGAGCCAGCCCGTTCGTGCTGATCAGCGTGGCTCTACTACATTATATATTCAATGTATATTCAAACAAAAGAAACATATTCTATCTAATATGTAACTTAACGCGAAAGAATTTTTTTGTTACTCATTTAAGCCATTACAACTCAATCAACTAAACACTGACGTATTATTAAGTAGCGAGACGTATTTAATGACTAATATATACATTAAAGAGTACCCATTTTTATTTTACTCACTTCTCAGAAGCGGTTACAGCAAATAACAAAATATTATAAACCTTAAAGTAATCAAAGTTAAATCGATTCATGACGGGATTAAAAAAGTTTATTACTTTACAGTCCTATATACCTAAGGTTGTTTACCAATACTGAACCTAGAACATTCACTTTCATATTGATATTTTCAGGTGTCACGTCACTATTGCGAGCATTAAAACCCCACATAAATAAGGCAGAGGTAGCCAACCTTTATGTACCAATGTTTAATTTTTGTAAACAAATGTTTTAAGACGCCATACGCGTGTCGTCATACAATTTTAAACTTTGTTATTATGTGAAATGAAAATATTTATTTTGTAAGTAAATCTCTTACAGAAATTTTTACACGTCGGGAAAATAATAATTCCAAAGAATATGAAACTTAAGGGTTTTTTGTACAAAAGGTATAATAACAGTTTCAGTTATACGTGTAATTAAAATTGCCATTGCTAGACATAACTTATTTCTGCAGATGACTTGAAAATTAGATGACACGTAATGATATAAAAATGTATATTTATAATACTATCGACCCAGCCCGGTTTCGGACGGAAGTCCTTAAAATTTTCGGAATTTCTCCCCTATAATATGCATATATTTTACATATAAACCATCGTTTTGAAGCATTCTATCTTTGTCTATCTAGTTTGAAAGATTTAAGCGAACAGACAGAGGAAGCGACTTCATTTTATACATACTTTGTTAGAATTATAATTTATTCTCTATATAGTGTAAAACAGAGCTGTTTTTAGAGTATGTCTGTGAATACACATTTATTTAAACCAGGCAATGAATTTAGATGTGATTTTCACCGTTAGTGATACAATTTTTCCGGAGCCAGATACAAATTCGGTCAATTATTTCCTCTCGAGCGAAACTTTATAAAATGCAAAAATGGAGTTGGTCATGAAAATCTGTCGCCGGCTCCCGGTTCGCAACTTTTCGGAGGAAACTTTATATTTATTAAATGCGAATTATTCTGCAATGAAGTCTACATTTGCTGAAAGCTGAAGAGATACTTAAAATGGCTGAGTAAGCAATTGATATTCTTCTAAATTATACCAGTATCAATATAAAGCACAACCATTTTTTTTCAAATACTTTAATTTTGTCTTGCAGTTAATCCTTACACAACTTCACTAGGGGAGGCAGTATGCTGTTGTCAAACTGTCTAAAACTACATGGCATAACGTCACGTAATTTTACGTGGGTCGAGATCCTCGATTTTCGTAACCTAAATTCAGTTCTGATTTGCGTGCATTCTCACAAATGTCATAAAAGGTAATTGGCGTGGTTGATCTGCTTATCTACTGGAGTTAGCTCTAGCAATTATATTATCATTCTTTAAAAGCTATATCTATTTTCTACAGCTTTTCTTTCGAGCGTATAGTAATCTAAGTATCGTAGTCGACGAGAAACACTTCCATCTTGACTTGGGGGATGGGTTAAAAGTGGCCTTCCCATTTTGATACCAGCCCCCTTAACCAATATGTGCAAACACGTGTGCTGGAAATTTACTGCCCTTAGATAATTCATTTACAATATTATGTTTCGTGAGTCATACAATGGTATTATTTCATCATAAAGTGAAATAATACCTAAATTTTTTTGGTGTAAGCACACTATATTATTGTTTAGAATTTATTTCGGTCTAACATTTCTTAGCTAGGAAGGAAGAGACATGTTTTGATATACAATGACTGACTTAACTTGAGTTTTACCATGGCTTCACAAGAAACCGATGTTAGACAATTATTTTGTTGCTTTCCTCGTCCCTTTTGCCCCTTTCGCCTATCTATCTCTTGAGTTCATCTCACATCACATCTAAGGCGGTAGTAGTAACTCCCTTTCAGGTGAATTGTTTATTCAATAACTACATACGATTAAATTTGTATAGCCTATGTCACTTGGGACATTATTACAAATCTATTGACACCTCATTCATGAAAATCTGTTCTGTAGTTTATAAAAACATACGTGGACTGTCAAAACTATTACCGTTTTCGCTTCACCGTAGTCGAGTAAAAACGTTGATTATAAGATAAAGCACATAAATATATCTGCATTCCTAAAAATAGCAGACAGATAAAGATCATTTGATTAGTTTGACGTCACGATGTTCTATTTTAAAGCCTATTTTACGTAACTTCCATATCTAATCAATTAAGAAGGAAATGAGTAAAATTTACGAATGGTAAATCCTATTATAACTTTGACTTTGATTTTACAGATTTATGTACATAGGAAACACTAGTCCTGAAAGATATTCCATGTAAAAGAACAGTTGCACTAAAATGTGTAAAAAAAAATCAAATAGGTTTCATGCTCTATCATTGGAGTGTTTGAACACTCAAAACAGCAACTCAACTCTTTTAAGTCTGAACCTAGATATCGACCTTTAAAGTGTGATCTTGAATATCGACGTAAACTAAAAAAGATCATGTCTAAAAAACTATTGATACAACTTTTACAACAATGAAATAAATCTGTGTGCGAGACTTGAGCTTATTATTTAGTATTCCATGGTAAAACCTTAAATGGTGTAAACTGTATACAAGTACATATTTTAAATTGTCTCTCTTCTGAACAACTGAAATTCAAAGAAGCATATAAAAGACCAAGGTTCATTAACTGTTAAAAGGTAGTTTTATCACCAAAAGAAAAAAGAAAACCGACTTCAATCTGGACCAAATTTAAATGGGAGCCAAAAAAGAGAACCAGCTTTCAAATAAAAAAAGAATTATCAAAATCGGTTTACCCAGTCAAGAGTTAGGAGGTAAAAAACATCGAATCGACTGCACATTTGGCCTAGTGGTTTAACGGTCACCACGCCGTTTCCTACTTCGCCAAGTGTCGTGGGTTCAAATCCCACGTAGAACAACACTTTGTGTGATCCACAAATTGTTGTTCTGAGTCTGGGTGTTCTTTGTGTCCGTTACATGTATGTTTGTAAAGTCCCCCGCGACACAGGATTTATTCCTAGTGCGTGCGTTGTCTTTTTAAAAATGAAATGAAATGAAAATGAATTGAGAACCTCCTCCTTTTTTTGAAGTCGGTTAAAAACAAAACAATATTTAACATACAGCATATTTAGAAAATAATTGTAACCTAATTATAATGAAATAGTTATTGAAAAGTACCTACTACATGTATAAACTGTATATAGCACCATTTCAATACGCTTACGTCAATAAGTTGTTATATTATGCCTTTTGCACTGTCTTATCAAAAAATTATTTCCCATATCAATTCGTAAATGACACAACTCACATAAGTAAGCCTAATTTAAATTCGCCTCATATATGTAAAATCAGTTAAAATTTATTATCTTTTTATACTAAACTAGCTGACCCGTACCCACTTCGTTGGGCGGTAAACATTTTTTTCTCCGACTTACTTTACAAATTCAGCTACCACGAAAAAGTCTTTCCACTTTTCGGGTTATTTTATAGCCTATGTCACTTCCAAATAACGTAGCCTTCTATTGGTAAAATAATTTTCAAAATCGGTTCAGTAGATCCCGAGATTACCCCTTACAATTTAACAAATATACAAACACACAAACTTTACTTTTTTATAATATTAGTATAGATAAGTTTCGTTCAAAAACCAGAAAACACATATTAAATACATTTACGCTGATCGCGCATTATAATATGTAGAATGTTGAATCGTCAGAAGTAAAACTTTGGCATTACAAAGCGCAAAACAAAGCTGACTAATTTACAAAACACCTTGGATAATCGCATTAAAAAATTCCTAAACCATTTCATTTTCGTGCGCAATTATTATACTGATACATAAGACCTATTTCTTAGCGTTCCATGGATTCACCGTGCGGGTGCCGGGTCCATCGCGTGATAGATGGGGGCAACACATGCGACTTCGACAGTGCCTGGGAATTGCGACCCAGGTTTAGGTTTAAGGAGCACTCCTTACGACGCGTCAACGCTCACCTCCACGGTGTTCCTCCGCCGTGTTGCCCCCTCTACCTAACCATATTTGTAATGAGCCTAGCAATGCCGCTTTGGATATTCGTTCAAGAAAAGAGCTTACTGAAGCTCTTGGCAATCCAAGGTCTTTAAGCAGGTTGTAGAGGGATTTGGCTGGTATACCCCTCGCACCCACTTCCACGGCATACAGCGCAACGACATAACCATTTTTAGTTATTTCGTTGGTTAAGTCAAAGTACTTAACTTAATTTGTATTCTTGATGATGAAATTTGATGAAATAGTTCAACTTACTACTTACCATACGATTGTTTGCACTAAACAGAGAGTTTTCGTTGAATGTTTTTTGGAAGTCGGTTTTTTATTTTTTATTTCAGTGTTAGGTAGCTCATTTATCGAGGAAGGCTAAGGGTTATATATCATCAGGCTAAGACCAATAGGAGCGGAGCACCAATGAAGAATGTTACAAAAACGGAGTAATAACTTCACGCTACCGACAATAGGAGACGTAAACGAGTTTGCGAGGATCAGCTAGGTATTTGTATAAAGAGAGAATAAACAATAGTATTACATAATGTTATACTATCCAGTTTCAGTATTTAGAAGGTCACGTTTCGTCCCTGTTGTGAGACAATGTTTCGGCTGCATTAAAACACATACGTGATAATAACCGCGTAGGTATCTCCTCACCCGTGCGTCCTTCAAACTAAGATAACTATTCACTGAAAGATTTTATTTAACGACAACGTTCGTACGTTCGTTCAGACAGCTAAAAACCAAAAATATTCTTAAAAGAATTTATTGATTGACATAAATCTCCTCTAAAATTTAATCGAAAATACCAGAATCTAGTTATAATTTGTGTTTAAACATGTAAAAGATATAAAAGGTATGTAAATACATTCCAGTGTAAGCAAATAGATATAGTCCTTTAGATGTTATCGATATTTAATAGTCATAATCGCGATATCCATAACAGCTTATTAACAATTCTTAGAAATGGAGAGGTAATCGAATAATCCAACTTAACATTATAAATATTTGTTATTGTGTTATGCCGTAGAACTAGAGTTCCGTCTTGAAGAAGAACCTTTGCAAGTGTTCATACTTATATACATATGATTCATTAACAAAAAGCCTGCAACATATGAGATAAATACTGGTTTCATAATTTTCTAAGGACTTTTACATTTAATAAATGTTTTATATAAAAATCAAATCGATGACCCATCGTTCCAATCGAATCGGTTGATTTTGGATATACATAGATGCCTCCGTAAAAAAAAAAAAAAAAAAAAATATTTTAAAGGTGGCCATACACGTTAGGGAATACCTGACAGATTTGCGTTTACAGTGGAACTTTACAGGTAAACCGGAGCGTGTATGTTGTACAACTGTGCAGGTATGTCCTCAACTCAGATCAAGCTTACCTGCGGGGTATACCCGTGCAGATAAACCTGTCAGGCTTATGCTACCGTGTATGGCTAGCTTACATTTAGGACGTCACCGCGTCAGCGTGAGTTGAGTACTGTGAAGAGTATATTCGCTGATGATAAATCAACTCTAAGATGAAGGTAAGTGATACCGATATCTCAATAGATACTTTAAATATTTTTATTTAGAATACTTCGTGTACTGTTCTAGAATAATAATCATGATCATGGAAGAGGACTTTTTAAGTTAAGACAAGCGACCGATGCTTTAAAGGTTTTAAAGCGCTTTGATCTATACTAATATTATAAACAGGTAAAGTTTCTAACTTTGTTTGTATGGTTGTAGGGGTTAATCTTCGCTGGTACTGTTCCGATCCTGAAAATTCTTTCACTAACAGAAAGCGACACTATTCAGGCGTGACAAAAGCCATATTTAATTATAATTGAACAAAAAATTCAGTTAAAAATAATAGTATTTTGTAAATCAACTCGAAGAAAAGCGGGCGGATAACGCCCAACGAAGTGGGCATGGCTCGGCTAGTATTAGAAATACACACATCAAAAGTGTCTAGGGATCAAGCATTTTTATGCGGATTTCTTGAGATTGAGATGTGGCTTTGGCCCTGGCCTGCTCAGTCGCCAGACTTGAACCCGATTGAGCATGCATGGGATATGCTACAGAGAAGAGCTCTACCGAATATGGAGGGTATCCAGTCGCAAGAAGACCTTTTTTTGTTGTTGCAACGAACATGGGCGGCCATTCCACAGCGTGATTTGGATGAACTCATTTTGAGTATGCCAAACCGATTCTTGTGTTGTTAGTGTTCGCGGTAGAAACACGGATTATTAATTGTTTAAGTTACCTAATAAAATTTTAAAGAAAACTGTTATTTCAGTCTTTTTTTCGAACTTTAATGTTAGTGGTTCAAATGTCAAAAATCCCTTTATTAGGAAAATGGCAAATTTCTTTATTAATGCAAAGGTGACTTGGTTTATCGTTACTGTGACAAACGAAAACACTTTATTTGATGAATCCTTAAAGAAAATTTTAATTAATATCAATCAGGAGAAAAGTTATTGCAAAAATATATGTTGATCCCTAGACACATATGTTGATCCCTAGACACTTTTGATGTGTGTACATATATCCTTTGACGTGGTCTACGATTTTCCGTTTGATCTATTTTATGTTTTTGCTTATTTTTTTATTCTAGTAAATAATGTCTAAAAAACAAAACATCAAATCAGCCTTACATTCATCACTTTCTGAAATGAATGCTTAATTATGGGCAGTGTCTTACCAAACTTTTTCTAACGTCCGGTACCAAAAGTTTACCATCACTTTTCGTATTCGTCTCTCGTAAAATTTATTACATAATGATAAACAATAAGTCCCTATTTAGCAAAAGCAAAACAAAACGAAAAACTGTATGTTACTTCACAAAACTATAAAAGATAAAAATACAAAAAGGTTATGATTTTAGAGCTCCACATTGCTTACATAAAATTACATAATCAATAAAGAGTACCTGCGACTAAAGCATCAGTATTCTATCGTAGGCACATAATAATAAATATGAATGAAAAATTTAAAGAGCATACCTACACCGTTTTTACGGACGAAGCCTGAATAACTTCGATAGTGACTGAAAAAAGCGGCCAGCGCCAGTGTTTGCTTATTTGCTTATCTTTTGCGTGGAAAACATACGGGCATTTGCTTGCTCACAGCTTTAACAGTTGACTTCAAGCATTGAGCTTTAATGGTAAACTAATAGTAATATTAATTTTATTCTATTACTCCTCAAATTTATAGAAAAATATGATAATATTGGTAGAATATTCTCTGTTATAAATATACATATATTTGGAAAAGATCTTACGTTACATATTAAAGTGCAGAACAAGAATAATTGATATACTCTATCATCATTTTTTTATGAAATTTGGGGCAAACGAGCAGACGTATCGCCTCATGGTAAGCGATACCTAGGCCAAGGGCTGGCAACGCCCTTGTCCGAAAGGGTAACTATTGCCAACCTGATACTGTAACAGATTGTTTTCGCTATGTCCGAGCTTTCTTATATTAATTTCAATATCACAACAAAATCGATGTCAAAACTGAAAAAAGGCCAGAAAGAATGACGAAAGAGAAAATCTAGTACCTAGTAGATAACTTTTATGTTATTTTTATTGAAGTCTATCTTAGTAATCAAAGAAATGAAAAAATATTCAAAGTAAAATATATAACTTTGACCTAGCTCTACTCGGCTTGAATAATCTAATTCAGTAGCAATTTGACTCTATGTAAAAGCACATTCATTTAGGTTATGACCTCTATGACTCTCACGTCTTCTCTAAAAAAAGAAGGAAATTAAATATCTATAATCAAACGCTTCTCACACAGATCAATTTACCAATAACGGAACCAGGCTCTCTTGATACCGAGAAAAAGCGTAGTAAACAGATCAATAAGAAGCTACAATTAAAAAATAAAATTCTAAAAATAATTTAACCAACTACATACTGAGTAGTTCATTAGTGACGGTATTGGAAGAACTAGTGATCGCCAGTGGTCAAAATTCGACCACAACCAATTTAATTTTACATTTTTTTGTTTTCGGCGCCTCTCCATCATACAAACTTTAACCGTGCCAAATTTCATACTTCTCCGTTCGCATAATTTTCTTAAAAATCGTTACAACGTTTTGGTTTTACATATTAATATATAGATCCCACCAGTATGGCTTCACCGTTTCGCTACCATACCATCACGAAGGGTAAACGAACGCCTTTTGTGTATTCAAATACATATTTAGTTTATGAAGTAATGTGATAAACGAATATTTAGTGTCTGAAGTAACGAAACAGCCAAGCCATCCATTTTTACTAAGATGTAGAGTTTGTGAAGTTAGGGTTGGTAGAGTTAGGGCGTGTAGATTCAGAACCTTGGCTCTACATGAGATCTGATATCTTTTTCACAGGTTAAGCCATATGCACTCGTCTTGGCAACATTTTACATGAAAATGTTTTTGGTGGGATTTCGTTTCTTTTTGTAAGTTGCATAAGGCAGTTTTTTTTTCTTTTTTGGGCAGTATTTCTTGTACATCTTCTTTCTTCTTTCGAAAAAGTCCGTGTACCAAAAATAAAACCTCTAGCATAAACATTTGCGAAAGTCTCATACAAATTTCCACCCCCCAAATTTGGGGGTTGGGGGCAAAAGTAAGAGGATTTATTTCGTTGTTTGTACACTAAACTTAGTTTACATACCAAATTTCAGTTTTATAGCACTTCAGGAAGTACCCTAACAGTTTTGATGATCTTCGGTGTGTCAGCGACGAAATCGGTGTTTTTTAGGTATTAATAAAATCTAAAGTATTAAAGCTATGCAATTGAAACTTTGTATGTTTGATTAGTCTATTGGTAACATCATATCATCATATCCTGAGAATTTGAACGATCTGGTATATCGGGAACCAAAGTTATGAGGGTTCAAAAAAACGACGAAACACTTCGAGAAAAGGTAGGTAGTGCCCTTGCGCTTCGCTTGGCTCGTCTTGGCGGGGGTCTTATAAAATTCTCGTGTCACAATCACAATGTTAGTTACCATACTCCTCTGAACGGGCTGGACCGATGTTTATGAAATTTAGTATGAATATCGGGTAGGTCTGTGAATCCACCAACATCTTTTTTTTGTTTTTTTAATATGGCACAACAACGTTTGCCGGATCAGCTAGCAAATTATAAAGCACAGTTTAAAATAATGTTTCAGTACCTGGATGACCGGGCCCGAAACCCCGTTGTCATTGTAACAAGAAGCCTATGTTATTGCTTAAAAATCAAATTATCTCCAATTTGCACAAATTTAATTGAATTCGGTGCAGCGGTTTAACCGTGTAAGCGTAACAGACACACAGATAGACAGACAATCGAACACACTTACACACTTTTGAATTTATAAAATTTGTATGGATTATTTTTTTCTTATTAAAACTTTAGAATTCACAGTACGTCTAGACACATATTTACTCACTACCCTAACTACCCTTATATAGATGAGTCATGAACTCCGCCATTGTATGTACAATTTTCATTTGTTCATAAGGATTAAAGCAAAATGCAGATTCTTTGCGATTCAATGTTAAATCTATATATGTAAAAATGAATTGCCGAAATGTATGTACGCGCATAACTTCCGATTGGCTGCATTAAATTAAACAATTCATTTTTTATGTGTTCGTTATTATTAGGACTAGGTTTGCGTACAATAAAAATTAAAAGGTAGCGGGAAAAGTCTTTTTTTTATCCGCGACTGTACACTGCAAGTGGAAAGTTGAGACAGATATGTAAATATGGCGGTAAGAAGTTCGCCGGGTCAGCTAGTTTATTACATACTATGAATAATTCTGCTTAAGCTAAGACAAAGTTACAAACAAGAAAATAAACAAAATTTATGAGATACAGTCACTCTATTTAGGTACATCTCTCAATTAATTTTAAAAAAAACCCAGACCTTAAAACCATGACACGACATTCGAAACACTCACTTTTCATTTCAAGTTAATATGAAAATAAATAAATTCAGTAAAAAAACACAAAATTATATAAACACATAACTTATAATTAAAAGCAAACACTATAAGCTAAGCCAAAAAAACGTAAAAAAAAAAAAAAGCTTAAAAGCTACAGAAAAAAGTTCAAATAAAAAGAAGCATCGGAAGACACTACCGTTCCTGAATTGAAATAGTTAAATAACTAAAATATATATACGAAACAAGTAACCTTTAGATCCCAATAAGAAATACACAAACTGATTGAACGAATGATACGTGTTATCATATTTCTAAGAAAACATATTTTCAAATGAGGTCGTACGTAATAAAGAGATTATCAATTGGCGTATTATAAATACAAATTCTATCCGATTATGACAACCAGTATCTATTTTTATAAAAAATATAAATTATTTTAAAAAATTAGGTAATATTAGATCGACATTGCTGATGTTAAGTGAAGTAGCGTTTGAAAATTTTAGTCCGAGATCCCCAGAACAAATTTTACAAGTTATTACTATCAAGCGAATTTTTCGTGAATGGCTTCATTTTGATGAGGGCCCATCTTTCACGTTTAAAAAAAATCGATTGTGGGAACTAACAGGGCTAGCAGAGAGAAAAAAACTATTGCGTGTAGGACCGGGATAACGTACCACACAATGGTTTTTAACCTACGATAAACATGACTTTAGAATGAGAACAGTAAGAAAGAGAATTAGAACCAAAACCATTATAACAACGATCAAATCTCGAAGCCAACAATCTGTGCAGGCAAAAGTGATAAACTCAATAACCGGATGAACATGCAGCAACAAACAGCATTTTACGAGTTTATGAATTGTGTCTATGCATCATAATATTTTCTTTCCAATTTTTTTTTTAATGCGTGCAGTCAAAGCACAGGCAGTAGTCTCTACTGCTGCCTGTGCCTTGGTTGGCCAAGTGGTTTAAGCACTTTGAAGTATCTGACTGCACGTATGCAGTGGGTAGTGGTTAAAGCGGTCATCAATCCCTGGGACTACACTTTGTGTGATCTGGGTGTTCTTTGTGTCCGTTTCATGTATGTTTGTTAAGTCCCCGCGACACAGGATGTATATTCCTAATGCAGGAGTTGTCTAAAAAAATAAAAAAGCTTGTATCACACTAGATTTTCAAATTGAATTTCTTCTAACACTTTTAGGATTTATCGATCTTTTAATCATTTACCGATCAATACGATTGCTGTGACATATAGCCATTTTTTAAATTTTCACAAGATTTCTATCGATTCACAATGTTTATTTGAAGACCTTTTGTACCATATTCATACAAATAAATGTATTGTATTGATTCCCTTTTGATTGCATATTGATTGCAATAGTTTTCGAACGTGACAAATGAGAAAAGGCAAATCGTGATAAGGTAAACTGACAGGATAAGGGAGCAAAGACAAAGGTTAGCGCAAGTTGCGGATGTGTGGGTAGCGGCTCTGACCCCCCCTAAATAAGGCGCGCCTCAGGCGGCCTCAGAGGGTATTAGCGGTCAGAGCCATACGCGGATACCACGGTGTCGACCGAGGCGGCGTGCGCCCTGGCCGGAACACCCCCGTGGGATTTGGAGGCGGAAGTGCTCGCCGAAGTTTATCGACGGGTGGCTGAATATCGCGCTATCGCCCTCCGCCCGAAGAGGTACGCGAGTGGCGTGAAGCCGCCCGTCGAGCCACTATGGCTAGATGGTCATTCCGGCTGGAGACTCCACGTGCTGGCTTTGCCACCGTGGAGGCTCTCCAGCCGGTCATCCTCGAGTGGGCAGGGCGGCAGCACGGGACCCTTTCCTTCCGACTGACGCAGGTCCTTTCCGGGTACCGTTGCTTCGGGAAGTACCTGCACTCGGTCGCTAGGATGGAATTGACTCTCGCCTGCCACCACTGCGACTGCAGTGAGGACTCAGCCCAGCACACCCTGGCGGTTTGCCCCGCTTGGGCGCCGCAGCGTCGGGCCCTCACTGCAGTCATCGGAGGAGATCTCTCGCTACCGGCCGTCATACGCTCCATGGCCGGTAGCGAACCGGGCGGCGGAGGCGCGCCTATCAGCGCCTCATGCCGCCCTGAGTGTGGCCGCGGATGGTCGGGACGGGTTTTCCCCTCCATCCCCTCTAGTGGCCACCCGCGAGGGGGCGACGTACGCGTGTGCCGTACGTCGCCTAATTTGAGAGTCTTACCAGCAGATGGTGTCCGCTTCAGTGCGGGCAAGCGCTGGGAGGGATCCGGATGTGTTAATAGCTGCATTTCCAGGATTCCTACCTTCACAGGCGCAGAGTGGCACACCGTGTGGTTTTAGTCGATTCGAGTCCGACACACCGCCCCGCCGCCCCGCCGTGGGGTGACGGTCCGATGGGATTTCCACAAGTAAAAAAAAAAAAAGTTGCGGATGAGAAAATGTGACTGATGCGGCAGTTTCTTGTTCACATATTATTGAAGTCTTGCCCGTTGGCGGGACGACTTACGTAAGAGGGCTGGCAGCGACAGGATGCAGAAAGCAACAGCCCGGGCTCTGTGGTGTTCATTGGGAGGGGCCTATGTCCAACAGTGGACTGCAACCGGCTGATAATGATATTATTGACGTCACCAAAACAGATAGATCAACACATCTAACTACAATAGGTGATATTCTGCAATGATTCCATAATTTAGATACTACTTTTATCAGACAATGAGATTCTGTCCAAATGTTTATATAAAACTTTTACCATCGTGTGACTCAACTACTATAGGTTACTGATAAGTTTTATTAATCACAAAAAATTACAAAAAAATGCTAGATCATCACAACACATTAATTTTGAAACTAAGATTATGTATTTTAATCTTTTAAGTGCTTTAAGTTATTTTATATCTAACCTATGGTAAGTGTACTTGCATGTTAAAATTTATCAATAAATTAAATATTTAAAACTTTTTTTCCTCAAAGGAGCTCATGGCTCACGCGTCTGTTAAAGTTAAACAATCCTAGTCATATTAGTCCGTTATGAGGGACGGGTATTGTGTATGGATTCTAAACATATTGAGACCCCTCCGTACCTCAGAGAGCACGTAAAGTTGTAGCCCCCGGTTGCCGTATGAACATCTTTAGCGTTACAGGCGGTTGAAGTACCCTCCGAATTTGATATCGTCTAGAACTTGAGTAGAATAGTAGTTCAGCCGTATAGTAAACTTAAAGCCGACCCCAGACATAATGTAAAATAGAAA
Organism: Diaphora mendica; assembly: GCA_949125395.1. NCBI lineage: Eukaryota > Metazoa > Arthropoda > Insecta > Lepidoptera > Erebidae > Diaphora > Diaphora mendica. The sequence continues at coordinate 17,678,145 of OX421313.1, read as the reverse complement.
TCAATGCGTATGGCATTCTTTACCAGTCAACATCAGCGTTATTCATTACAAAAAGAAAGGCAACAAGAAGGATTTGAAAAATAACGAATTTAAAGCTTAGTAACATATTTTTTGATGATAAATACACACTTTTGTAAAGTGTTCTATATTCGACCATGGTTTTTTTTTTTTAGCTTTCTGCACTCCTCCTCCAAATAAACTTTAACTGTGCCAAATTTCATACACACAGTCAACCGTTCGCATAATTTTTGTAAAACGGTAGTACACATTTTAAGAAAAGTTTTTGATCGATATAATAGGTCTTTACCTATGAAATTGCCGTTTTGTATGCAATAAGTGAAAGTACTTATTTTTTCAAACTTTTTTATTTCTGTTATTCGAAGTAATCACCCATGCAATCGACGCATCTTTGCCAACGCATTGGCAGTTTATTGATGCCCTTCTTGTAAAAATCAGCTGGACTGGAGGCAACAAACTCTTCAAAGGCATTTTGTACTGCCTCTCGGGAATTGAATTTTTTACCCACTAAACAGTTGTCTAAATTTTGGAAAAAGTAATAGTCGGTAGGTGCAAGGTCTGGTGAGTATCGCGGATGAGGGAGAGCTTCCAACCCCAGCTCTTGCAACTGCTTCACGACAACGCGCGACCCCATACTGCGCAACAGACAGTCTCCAAGCTGCAAGAGCTAGGGTTGGAAGCTCTCCCTCATCCGCCATACTCACCAGACCTTGCACCTACCGACTATTACTTTTTCCAAAATTTAGACAACTTTTTAGTGGGTAAAAAATTCAATTCCCGAGAGGCAGTACAAAATGCCTTTGAAGTGTTTGTTGCCTCCCGTCCAGCTGATTTTTACAAGAAGGGCATCAATAAACTGCCAATGCGTTGGCAAAGATGCGTCGATTGCATGGGTGATTACTTCTAATAACAGAAATAAAAAAGTTTGAAAAAATAAGTACTTTCACTTATTGCATACAAAACGGCAATTTCATAGGTAAAGACCTATTATTAATTTAAAGATTATATAGATTATAAAGGCACTCATAGCCCAGTTGCACTCGGTGATTAGAAAGAATCACCAAGGGTAAGCAACGACTGCGCGGCAAGTAAATGGATGGGTGACCGCTGGTGGCATGATAAAATGAGAATCTCCGTGATTCGGAGGTCACGTTAAGCAGTCGGTTCCAGTTCTTATCATAGGGTCGTGAAGATTGGTTGGAAGCCTTTGGGCGGCATAAAAAAATCAAACGGCAAGATTACGTAGCCACAACGTTGTCTTGCCAGTCCTCAACCCGTCCCGCACTCGGCCAGGGTGGGGACGTATGGCCTTAACCCCCTCCTGAGAAGAGACCCGAGCCCAGCAGTGGGACATTATGGGTTGTTGATGATGATGATATAGATATATATAATCGCTTCTCGGCCTTTTGGCTAAGATCAAAGTGTAGTATCTGTTCTTTTCAGCTTAATATCTGAAAGTTCCCTGACAGAGGAACCAGTATAATACACATACTCACACACCAACCAATACATACCACACACATAAATAGCACGTTTCTATACCAACACATACACCAACCCAACTATATATTAATTGTAGATTTCATAAATGTTGAATATTTTAGAGTACCAAAGCTATATGTAATACATGGGGAGTTGGCGCTGATAGTCGAAATACAGGCTCCGCCTAGTTCGACTACAGCAGCTAATTCATTTAAATTTAAGAAATAATGATAAAGCTATTAAAATTTGTAACCTGTAAGTAGTTTTGAAATAAATAAAGAAAAAAAACACCGTGTATCAAAAACACAGTGTTTTGCAAACAAAAAAAAAAGAGTTATTTATCTATTCAACCCTGTAAGATACTCTATCTATCATCGACTCAGCGCGTGCGCTTTACGTTATGTCATTTGCCATCATTTTATTGTCGACTTAACTGGTTCCTAAATGTAAACTTTTTATAACAGAGTATAAAGATTAAGAAGTTAATACCAGTTCGATATACTTTATTTTTATACATCATTTGGGTGTGATCGACAAGGATTCGTTACACTTCCTCTTACGCGACAAACATAGGTAAGAAAAAGAAATTCTTCAACGGCAATGGCTAATGCTGTTAATATTAACAAAACATTATAAATATAACGTATCATCTACAGATAGTTATAACCTATAAAAGGCTTCAAACTCTTGGGAGGAAAATATGAACACATAGTTTTTGTTGTACACTTGTACAGCCTACCTTCCAAGATACCTTCTATTTCCCGGATACGGGGATCAAGAGCAGTATAACCCGTTCGAAATGTAACCTTTTCAAATAATTTCATTACAAATAAGTCCCTATGCACAGTAAAAATAACGTGTATAATATATGTAAAAGTCTAAAATGAGTAAAAAAGGAACCACAGAAAAGTGTATTCATGTTATAAATGCATTATACATGTCATGTATTAAGTGGGAGTAAAGATACTTGAGTGTAAAAGATTTTTAATACAGTTGCTCAAAAAGTGGCGTATTGCAGGGACGTATAGCGTTCGGGATGTGGGCTATTACATACTCGAGCTTTTTCTTTACCTTTTCCGAACTCGTGCGTTCTCTTTCCCAACTGTCAAAATAATGTCTATTAAAAAGAAACAACCAACCACGAAGTTTTTAATAAAAAAATTCATAGAAGTTTTTATGATTCATGCAAATATTTCTAAAAAGAAGCTACTAATTTGTTTTAATATCAGATTTAATGATTTGATTCAATAAGTTAGGTTAGGTTTCATTTCATTTCATCTCATTAAATTTCATTTTCATTTCACATCAATACAAAAATTCTACTGAAGGTTTGGCTATACGGGCATAGTTTCCTTTGCCTACCCAGAATGGGTAAAGAAAACAAAAAAAAATCTCTGCTTATATTCTTTTACGGTTGGCGCCATTTTCCAAAATGATTAGTTAGTTGAGTTTATTGTGTTTTTATTATCATATTAAATTGCTTCATTTTTTCGCAACTGTATTAAAAATAGTTGTTCAGTATACGTGCGGAACCGTCATCGCAACTTGTTCCGACTGTCAACCCTCACCTTCGGCTGCGCCTCGGCTCGGGTAGACATTTGTCGGAACTCTTTGCAATGACAGGCTTTCCGCACTCGTAATGAAATATACTATTTTATATGACTACATTTTTAGTGCCACTTATTTACAGCCCATTAGGAATTAGATGAAAAAGAAGGAGCACAGTTATTATATACGAAATGGATATTGGTAAACGGATGAATGGAAGAGTTAAGTTAGTCAGTGTAAGCTACAGTAGATCAAGATTTTCGATTTCAATCCTATAACTTCAACTGGCACTTGCTTGAAATTTTAAGCTAAAAGGCTTAAAATTTCCAGCAAGTGCCAGTTCAAGTAACCAAATAATTTTAGATATATTTAACACACTCCAAGCTTCTAAAACTAGATAGGAGTAACATATTATGTCCATAGGTTTTGAAATATATTGTTATGCTAAAGGTTCAAGGTATTTTGTGTACTTTACTTAATTTTTTTATCAGAATTAACTATTTATCATGATTGATGTCTGTCAGATGTGACGGGGATTTTCCACGATTAGCAAGTTTATTGCCTACTTGCAGGATATTCTATCGTATTTTTTTCATAACTAACCGTCTTCTATAAATTACTACAGTTAACATAGTAATTTAGTCAAGTATTTATTGCAGAAATTTTGGCGGTGTTACACGGCCGTGTCTCGAAGAGTACGTTAAGCAGTCGGTCCCGGCTGTTACGAAAATCTATAGCAATCGTGATTGGGAAGACAGTAATTTTTCGATTAAGATTTAAATAAGTTATAACTAAAGCAAAATAGGGAATATATGTACTCTGTATAAAGAGAGACAGAGGCGACAAAATGTATAGTCTCACTTCAAAAGAGGCAGAAGAATTGCTATCGACTGGGCAAGTTATGAATTAGACAGGATGGAAAAAATGGAAGAATACTGAAATAAATTGCAAATAAGAATAGGTACAAATATTATAAGCAAGGAAACAATATATTCCTCACAAGGATGGATTGATGAATGTCAGGTTCAAACATGTATACCTGGGACTAGTGATTGGCAATTGACAGAAACTAACAGAAATTAGAAGTAGTATTGCAGATATATGTTGTTATAATCATTATTTCTCTGATAAAATCTGCAAAACTTTATGCTGAATTTTGTGACATTAAGAATACTTACAAAAAAACCCGCATTTATAATACTATTATTAAAGAAGTAAGGATAAGCAGTGTTATTGCTCACGACAATATCTATCAGATAATTTTAAACGATAAATAATCCAAAATTCCAAATGGTTTTGGATTGGACTTTACACGTTATTTATGTTTGTAACGCAACTTGTTCCTGTCCTTCTGTGTATTTGACATAATATAGGTTTGAATTTTGCCACCTAAAGTACAAATTCTCAAAGCACATGCACAGCACTAACAGATAAGCACAAATCTCCCATTGGATTCCTCCTACAAATCTTATTTCCCATTACTGAATTATTTTATTTGTAGTATTTTACGGTCTTCATTTAATTTTCTGAAAACTCTCAGTTTAATACTTTCGCAGTTGTGTAAAGTTCGTAATTACCTCAGGGTTTCACAATTAATTTACACAAGTATTTTATATACCTGATAGGTACCTGATAAAAAGGATGAACAACCTTGATAAATTACTCCTCTGATCTTAACTTCAATACTGTAGAACATTCTCCACGAATGTTTTACTACATTACAGTAGTGATTTGGTGAAAGAGAGAAATAATTTATTAAAGGAATTTTAGAGAAAACTGGACGAAAGCTTTGATATTCATAATTCAATCATTAAAATCAGATATTTAGGAATATTAGACAAAAAAGTAAGCTAATGAACTTCTTTTCTTATTATTCATTCCCTTCACTAAAAGCAGTATTACTATTGATCGTTACGTTAAAAAACTAATCAGTAAATCGGTCGTTTTATGCTAAATAAAAAAACTACGTGAGTCTCCTTTCTAACAACGCAAAGCTATTTTCCGAATCAAAACAAGTCTGACTATTGCGATATAAATGATTGATCATTACATTGACCTTGCGTCTTATCAACAAAACTGGTCTTTGTCATTTCAATCATTGTCGTACTAAGTACAATATCTTTGAACAAAGCTTCAATTTCAGCATGAACTTTTCCTACAAACAATTGTCGTCAATACTAATTCAAATTTTCCTGTTCCTTGATATCTATAATCATAATTATATGAGTCAACAAAGAATATTTCTAGTACTTCATATTAATAAAAAACTCAATATTATTATAGAAATGTTTAATAACAGGCCGGAGTTTGAAAGTTGTTGTCTTAATTGACTCCTGTGTCTCGAAGAGCACGTAAAGCCTTCAGTCCTGCGCCTGATCTATTCCCGATCTTGTCGGACAGCTGTCCCATCGGATTATGAGAGTGAGGGAACAGAGAGTGCACCTGTGTTGGCGCACTCAATCGTGCACTATAATATCTCCTACGTTGTTGGTTGGTCTCCGTTGTCGAAATCGGCTTAGCGTACATCATGAACATTTAATAGTGGAAGAAGTGCAGAAAGAAGATAATTAGAGAAAGCTGTAGGAGTTTAATACATATATGTATTTACCCCCTTTCTTGGGGTAAATTGTAAATAATGACAGTTACAATTATACTAGCCTATGAAATAAAACAACGCATTCTAATTGGTCAAGATTCTACGATATATACAAATATGTTAACACGTGCATTAATACACGAAAGATAGCAGTGAGTGAGTGCAGAACAGTGCAACTTACTCATAACGTCAACGTCAGGCAGTGCAAAGTTATAAAATACTAGCCTTTGCTCATGGCTCTGCCCGTGTGTATTTTGAATATCGCCGTAAAATGTCTTCTATGTATTATTCTGTTGTATGGACTACGTTATTGTAAAGTTTCATACAAATCCGTTTAGTAGTTTTTGCTTGTAAGAGTAACAAACATCCAAATATCCTCACAAACTTTCGCATTTATAACATTAGAAGGAGGTAACCGCGTTAATTTCCGTGTTTGAATAAAAATGTTTTAAATATTTAAAACAGATGTGTATGTTTGTAACATACACGACAGTTGTAAAACGACTGTTAGAACCAGGGCTTCTTTCGATTTGATTTCCTTATGAACAGTTATCGTATACACATTGTGATACATACTTATCAAACATGTAAATAGTAATACAACAAAGGCATACAAGAACGATAGCCGCGTCTTAATCACAGGGGATTTAAAAATCTCTTTATCCTTATAAAAAGATATTATACATAATTAACTTTTAAAAAGAATAACGGACTTTAATGCGCTTATGGCATTATGAATTATTAACCTCAGTTCTGTTTTCCATAATTATCCTTCATTGGAGGTGCTATTTTTCTTCAAATTTGAATAGGGTCAAGCGTGAAGTGGGCGCTCAGAAATTAATTAAACATAAATACTACCGAATATTTCATTCATTTATATGTTTGTATTAAACTACATATAACTGAAATTCTTTTTTTTTGAACTGGGTTAAACAGCAAACATCACCTTCAAGCTTTTAATAGTCCCCTGCTAGATATAGGTATCTTCTTAGCTGTTGTCCACCAGCAGTTGCTCCTTTAATCGGCTCTACAGCATAAACAGGAGTATTGACATTCCATATAGATACTCAATCGTCCACCACACACGTCACGAAATCATTAAATCTCGATCATAAGCAGTAAAGGATTTTTCTCATTCTATACTTTTTTTAAAAAGCCTGTCCTGCACTATATCCTGTGCCACCGATGACTTTACAAATATACATGAAACGGGCACAAAGAACACCCAGATTCAGAACAACAATTCGTGGATCACACAAAATGTTGTCCCATGTGAGGTTTAAATCAACAGACTGCACGGTTGACTTATGGTTTAAGCGGTCGCCACGCCGTTTTCTACTGCGCTGAGTGTTGTGGTTTCAAACCCCTCATGGGACAACACTTTGTGTCATTTACAAATTGTTAATCTAAGACTGGGTGTTCTTGTGTTCGTTTCATGTATGTTGGTTAACACCACGATACAGAATGTTTATTCCTAATGCGGGAATTGCCTTTAAAAAAACAATACTCATCACCGTTTGTAACCACTACGCTATCCGTGGAGTCCACATTGTTGAGTTGAGCCGAACTGGATGAAGCCTACTGGAAGCATTACTCCATTACTGTGGCTCTCTAATATATAAACTTGTAAAATGTAAAACGTCAACTGATGTCTAGGTAGTAGTCTAGGCATATTATGATGTTTGTCAACTAAATTACAGCATAGCATATCCGCAGTGTTGAGTCATGGACGCATATAGAGCAAAATCACTCACATCACTTTCAACAAGTTGTTCGTCAGGCTTGATCGACTCTTAACTAAATCAATTTTTATTACAAAAGAGGTAAATTGAAAACGAAGTAAGTACAGGAGTACATTCGTTTAATACAAATCTCGTGAATAAATTCCGTGGGGCCGGGCCAGCCGACGAACACTCCACAAGTAGTTTAACTCGTAATAGTGATTCGTACATACAAATATACAAATCAATTATCCGGAAGCGTCGTTTAGATGATAAACGTGTATTTATAGCCTAAAGTACATAACGTTTAAGGTACACCGATACAGTGTATTGTTGCCTTTACAGTCAAGGATAATGGCCGGTGCAAGGATACGATTACATATTCATATTGTATTGGATCATTGTCTGTTGATAGCAGACACATTATCATAATGCGATTTGTAATAAATTTTTCTATTGTTTATACTTGACTGTGTTGATAAAAATAATCCGCATTCTTGTAGTAGGATCGCTACTGTCACTATTTTAATTTTGTTTTTCAATTTTCTAAAGCAAATAATATACTTCCAGCAGTATACACTTAATATCCACTCTCTACGCAGATTATTAGACCGATAATCATAAAAATGTTAAAAGAAATTCAATTGTGAAATAATCTTAGATATAAAATTCTCGTGTCACGATGTTAGTTACCTACCATACTCCTCTAAAACGGCTGGACCGATTTTAATGAAATATGGTGTGAATATCGGGTAGGTCTGAGAATCGACCAACATCTATTTTTATACCCCAATTATTATTATTTTATGGCAAAACAACGTTTGCCAGATCAGCTAGTAATAAATAAACAAAAAGTTTCTTCCATATCACTGATCTCAGAGACTCAGAATTACAATATTAATAATAAATATTTCGGACATCTAACACACTACGTCATCTATTCCCAAGCTAAGCAGAGCTTGGGTTATGAGTACTAGACAAGTGATATAAATATACATAATATATTATACAATGGTCAAAAAACTTTTTTTTGTGCCAGTTTCTAATAAAGAGTAAAAATTCAAGGAGTAAAACTCAGATTCTGTTTTTTATATGCTAAGCAACGGTAACATAATAATCTATCTATTAAACGGAGCCTAAAATACACAAGTTCTAACTCAAACTCAACTTATATTGGTTACTAATTCCGTATATAAGGTCCATTAAACTTGATCGTTGCAAATTTAATCACCATCCTTTGCTAAATAACAGAACTGCTTAAGTTTTTATACTTTAATATGCCAACTCATTGATCCATAACATTTAATTTTAAAAAAACTTTATGTACGGATGCTGTATGAAGATGTAATCTTAGCATAAGCCGATATGTAATTAATTGAATGGTCAAAAGAACAAAATGAAAAACCGGTCAGAAAACATAACTACATCCGATACTTAGGTGTTGATAGAGTTGGTGTTAAGTTAGCAATACAGATGGAGGACGGGGTCTTTGCTTTATTTATTTCTGACTAGCTGAACGGGTTTAGAGAAGCAGACAGACAAAAATTGATAAAAAATATTTTTTGTATATATACCGTGTATATGCATTTAGTAAAAAGCGGTTATTTTAATATTACAAACAGACACTCCAATTTTATTTATTTGTATAGATGAGTTGAGGAATGGGAAGTTGAATATTAATTAAGGCTTTAATATTTAGTCGTTTACATTTCGTAAATTACTTGTAAAATTCTATAAATGCTAACTTAATTCTTCTAAACTCTGCTGAACTCTATTTTATTGTTGTTGATCCTTTAAATGTTGTTAATACTGAATTGCTCTTCAAATTATTTGTTATTGTAGTTCTAATTTCTCTATGATAAATAAACAATAAAACATAGCAGATAGTATTAAATTCTTACTTAAGCTTAGGGGACTTAGATCATTTTTTTCTACTGACGCGCGTGCGAAAGGGAACATGTATTTCTAAGCTTTTGCAACGTTTTATTATGTACTAGGATCATACGAGTGTTCTGATTTTTGTGTTGATAAACAAAGCACGAATCTCCCTTCGAAGAAAAGGCTTATGTCCAACTATTAAAAGCTGTTAGTGAAAAAAAGTATACATAACACTACGCGTTGTTTAATAACACACCATGCAGCGATGCAAAATAATAAAAAATTGGTTAGAGTTTAAACGCAGACGAATTATAAAGGCAAATAAATTCGAAACGGTAAAACTTTATCAAAACTTCATTAAAACAAACTTCATTAGTCGTAAATAAGCTTTATCAAAAAGCTATAGCTTTTTGAGCTGCTTAAAACCCCGGTTTTAAGTAAAAGCAATGAAAGACGTGTTTAACACCTGTTTCCCGTGAGCCCGTGCCATCACTCCGGTCAAACTAGTCCACAGGTGTAGAAACATGATGCTTCCACTGTACGAAATACACGTAATATCAAAAGTAATCAGCAAGCTTAGCAAACTTGGTCTCAAATCTATACAAATAAAAAAAAACTGTTTGTAATTTTAAATTAACAGCTTTTCATTAAATGCACATGAAAGTAGGTATTTACGGTACTTCTATCAAGACATTTTTTTTTGTCTGTTTGTCTCTCTTTTTGTTTCGGCTAATCTCTGCATCGATTTTGACTAGTTTGACACTGGCAGATAGCTAATGTTATTAAAAGTAACTGAGGTTATTAATATTTTAGAAGAAATTGGTTATAAAATAAATCAATACCAATGAAATAGTGAAGAAAATGAAATGCAAAAGCAACAAACCCGGCCTGTACGAGTAATACCACGAGGGCGCACTAAACTTATTAACGAAGTTGATAATAAGTTTACAGAACGCAAAAATACGATTTTCTAAATTTTACTCAGCTTGCGTATTTGTGCATGCTAATCTCCGAAGTGGCTTATCCGATTTGGATCCGGTTTTTCTTATGTGTTTCCGATAACCTACATATACGCGGACCAAGCCGCAGGCAACAGCTAGTCTTAAATCAATTGTTTCTTCTAACTTGATAACCTTTTACACCATGTAGGCCTTTTTAACAGTCGGAAAAACCTTAAGGTCAAAACGGCTTCCTTTTCGAGTCATTCGAAATGACCTAAACAAAGATGTCTCATTGCCATCGCCCCCAACACGTCCACATAATATAATTATATGAATATTTACATAAATGGAATAGTATACTTTTTGCGCTATAGCATAGTGCGTTGTGATTTAATTTACTTTAATTTACTACAGTTATTAATGATTTAATGTATTGCGAATAACCGCTCAAGTATTAAAAAACCAAAAAAAATACAAAATGACTCTACTCTGCCTGATGGAAAACATAAGCAGAATCCAAGAGTGGTGGTCACCATACTCATTGCGAATGCAAAAATGCAGCATGGTGACCTACACATTGGGCCTCCGGTCTCACACTCATCAACGAAACACGACAACACGAATGCTGTCATTTTACGTTGATTTTCTGTGCGTGTCATAACTTAATTAAATTAAATAAACTCAGATAATCAAAATATGACTCAACAAATCAACATATTTACATGAAAATTTTTATTTAGGATGTCGGTCTTGTATATTGGTGTTTGAAAATAGATTGAGTATATACATTTAGGTATTTCTAACACGTCTTTAGTCGCGTAATATGAAACAAAGTTTTGATAGTAGAAAGGCTAACCCAGCGAACTTCGTACTGCCATATTTTTTTTGTCAATATTTTCTAAATTTTCCAAAAACTGGTTTTAATATTTATACCATCCTAGATTCAAACGGGTAGTGTGTTGTGTAAAAGCTGTAACACAGCTACTCAGACAACTCTTAAAAAAGCCGAAAACACAACTAGTGCCGTTTTTACAACCTTGTTAATTCTAACAAAAAAAACAGTGTTATGGAATTTTCAACCCCTTTCGCAATAAAGAGGGTTATGTTTTTAGATTAAATATATTTTATGTTAGCATGATCTGTTGTCTAAACGGTTTAATGGATTTAGGCTTGAGAGGTATAGTATTATTAGATTCATCTTAATTGTGAAAGTATGTGTGGTTGGAAAATTAATTTTGTAAGTAGGTACGTACCTTTACATTTTCACTTAATTGGGTTTTTAGTTCTATTTTAACACACTTTTATTTGCTTCACTTGTACAGTCGTTTGTATGTATGTGACCGACTTTTGTTACCGTGTATTTTTAGTTTTAATAAACTATATATTTTTATTTCAACACTTCACTTGTTAAAATTGTAAAGATTACACATAACTGGCACAAATCAACAATCTGTAAATATTGTATAATTATTATCTCTTTCTGAGAAATTTTCAAGTGTAGGTCAAGGAGTTCAGTTTCGTGAGAATTGAGATATTTTTCTTATCAATGCGATTAACTGATTAAACTCCCGTAGTTAACTCTATTTACTGACGATTAGATAAATGCAATTGTATGGGATTTATATAGGACTACAGCTTTATTTATAACTAGATTTCGCCCGCCGCTTTGTTCACATTTAATATAAAGTATCCTTCTAATACCTCCAAGAATATGTGTACAAAGTTTCATAATGATCGGTTAAGTAGTTTTCGCGTGAAATCGTAACAAACAAACTTACTAATAATGGATTTATGTATTATGTACTGATAGCATGCAATTAGAAAATGCAGTAAATTGAAAAGTCGTGTAAACTCAAATGGACAAAATCTGATCCAATTTGATTAATCTGCCCAAAATCGATGATCGGCGTGCAATAGAAGAGGCCTATGTCCAGCAATGGGCTGCGATAGGCTGATGATGATGATTAATCTGTTGGTCTACTGGTCAATGATCCTATCTGTTATGCCATATCAGATGCTATATCAGAGTGTAATTTATATATAGCACATTTACTAATTCATTTAAATCGGTTTCAAAAAACAGCATCTACAAAAAAATAAAATGGTTAGTTTTGTTATGCAACATCAAGCCAATCACAAATTTTCACGAATTACAACATAATGAATTAACAAAAGTTTTGGAACACCAACCAACCAACGACACTTTTTTTATGGAATAGGCGACAAATGAGCAGACGTATCGCCTGATGGTAAGCGATTACCGCCGCCCATGGACACCCGCTATAGCAGAGGCGTCACAAGTGCGTTGTCGGCCTTTATGGGATAGGGACTTCAATGTAATATACTAGTATTATATATAAATAATAATCTATACTAATACATAAAGCTGAAGAGTTTGTTTGTTTGCTTGTGGGAATGGAAGCGGAGCACCAATGAAGAATTTTTCAAAAACGGGAGAAAATTATCACGCTACGGGTAATAGGAGACGAAAACGAGGTTCCGTGGATTAGCTAGTGTATTATACCAGTATTCTATACTATGCTAGCTGACCCGGCGAACTTCGTACCGGCGGAATATTTTACATATCTGTCTTAGCTTCCCACAGGCAGTGTATAGTCGCGGACAAAAAAATGTTTTTTCCCGTTATCTTTAAATTTTTCTTCTACACAAACCTTGTCCTAACAATAAGGAACACATAAAATAAAGAATTATTTAATTTAGTGCAGCCGATCGGAAGTTATGCGCGTACATACATTTCGGCGATTCATCCTGCTATATTATAAACGCGAAAGATTGCAAGTATGGATGGATGGATGGATAGATGGATGGATGTTTGTTACTCTTTCACGCAAAAACTACTAAACGGATTTAGGTGAAACTTTACAGTAATATAGCTTATACATCAGAATAACACATAGCCTACTATTTGCCGCGATAACCGATATACACGTGGGCGGAGCCGCGGGCAACAACTAGTTTTTATATATATAGAAGAAGAAGATTAGTAATAATGTATTTAACTATATTACTAATATTGTATTATTCTGTATGAGTATTAGACTTATTAGTAGTCTGTACTATAGTAACCAGGCAACTGATAAGCATATCAGCTGCCTGGTTACCATAGTACAAGATTTGGCCTAGTTTGGAATCAGACAGCGCGGCGGTATGTGCGTTGAGTCATACTATTACTACCTAACTTAATTTGAAACTTAAATATTCGAATTTTAACACATTTTAGAAGAAAATGAAGTCTTACTTTGGAACTAGTTTTATATGAATAGATGGTATGTATATTACATAGTATTTTTTTTACTGAAATGAAATGAAATCATTTATTCTGCAATTAGGTTACATGAACACTTTTGCAAGTTCTTTTTTTTTTGAGCAGATGAGTTCGGCCTTTCCTAACTGGACTAGCCCTGAGAAGAAAGGACGAAACAAACTCAGGGAACATCGTCTCTTTTAAAGTCCAGACAATATTCTCAAATACAAAAGACATTATTTCAATAAAAAAGCGATAATTACAATTTGAGTCACAATTAAAATAATCAATAAAGATAATAATTTCTAAGTATAGTCCATTCACTTAGATACGGTCACCTTGATCGCCCCGCCGTCGCACGTGCGTCAAGCCGCCACAAAATCAAGGGGCCCGCCTGCGGCGTACAACCAAAAGCAAGTATGATTTGTCAGTTAACGCCGTTGTATGAATTAATATATTCGTAATTTACAACAATAACCACAATTGCGTGCGGGTGCATCGACAATCTCTAAACGAATGGACTATAAATGCAAGAAAAGTGAGCAATCTATACTAATATTATAAACGCGAAAGTTTGTAAGTATGGATGGATGGATGTTTGTTACTCTTTCACGCAAAAACTACTGAACGGATTTGGATGAAACTTTACAGTAATACAGCTTATACATCAGATTAACACCTAGGCTACTATTAGCCGCGATGACCGACGTATACGCAAGCGGAGCCGCGGGCAACAACTAGTTTTGAATAATTTTTAAACCACATGCACTAATTATTAAAAAAATACAAATTTTCCTCCAGTTGAAATCCAATATAAATAGGCAAAACAGTTCAATACCTATTTTGAACGAATGATCATCATCATTATCACCTCAGCTAAAAGACGTCCAATACTCCCGTCTCCCAAAGCTTTCTTTAACAACTGGTTTAATTAGAACGGATGTATTGAACGAAATTATAATTATAAAACTATGTTCTTATCCTCCCTAAACGATAGTTACAAGATAAGCAAACTCAAATGAAAATTATGTATCTCTCTAACTAATTAAGATAAATAAAAAAATGAAAATCTAAAATAATTAAAAGTCAAAATTAAAAACTAAAAATTTCTCATTCATTAAATCTTCATTACTAAAAAGTTTATGTTTCAAAGTTAATTTTTTTTAAGATGTAATATCCATAACAACATAACGAAACAATATGCCTCCTATTCCAAACATATATTTTTATAATTGAAATAATTAACGTGTGTCGACGACAATAACCTTAGAACGAACTGCGAATATAAAAGGTGAGATGAACGTTATAATGATCATTGTGAATCAGATCATAGTGTAGTGCGGATCAGTTTAGTGCACAGTGATCATGAATTACTTGGTGAGGAAATATTTTATTACTCTAGTGCTGTGCTCCGTATTATCTTAGTGTGTGTACTGACAAAAATACAAAGAATAACACTGGTAACTTATATTCTCGATTTTAGGCACTTGATGGAACTTGTTGAAATACATTCTAGAATTAAACTCACTTGTACTTATTCCACCATTTTGATTAACTTTTATCCTGACCGGTTTCGCCTTATGGTATTATCAAAGGTTTTTTTATTGTAGTTTGAGTAATATTTGATAATTTCATAGCCATAGGACGAAACCGAACAGGATTAAAGTTAATTACACTGGAATAGATAAAATAATATCGTCGGATTCAAATTAGTTTATTTATCTATTGCCGGTTACATTTTATTTTATTGTTTAGTTATATATTCATTTTTTAAAGTATTATCCCTACAACTTCTATTTACAAATTATTAAACGGAATAAAAACTATGGTTGTGATGAAAAATATGTTAGCCACGAAAAGTAGATTATGAAGTATGAAAAGACGTAATTTCAACAAAAGAAATACAATGACAATTTTACTAACAAGCCTATGAACAGAGTCAGCGCAATCTAAAAATCTGTATACTGTTACATTTTATCTAACTGTAGATGCTAATCTTCTTTACATGGTATAAATAAAATGAAGTCGCTTCCGTTGTATGTT
Organism: Diaphora mendica; assembly: GCA_949125395.1. Classification (NCBI taxonomy): domain Eukaryota; kingdom Metazoa; phylum Arthropoda; class Insecta; order Lepidoptera; family Erebidae; genus Diaphora; species Diaphora mendica. Next base: position 17,662,653 of record OX421313.1, on the reverse strand, counting down.
CGCTTAGATCTTTTAAACTGCTCAACGTATCAATCTTAATCTCAATCGGATCTTAATACGGTATTCAGCAATAGATAGAGTGATTTGAAACGAAGGTTTGTGTATAATACATGCTTATAGTAGAAGAAATATGAGAATTTTAAAGACTTACATGCGAAGCCGGCCGGGTCGCTAGTAGCTATAATATAAAATACAAAGCTGAATAACTTTAAAGTAAGTTAAACATAATTTCCATTAAGTAAATTAATTAGTATTCGAAAGATCTGGCTATCTAACGTAGCTTACTTAGCATTTCACGCTTTCACGCAAGTCTTGTGATGTTCCTTATTAGGATAGAAAGTATCCGTTATCTTTGCCCTAATTTTTTTTTTCTTTGGCCTAGTATTTTAGTATCAAACAAACGGGCCGCTCAAAACCCAGCCATAAAAGAAAACCCTATTTCATTGGTTGTAAATTACTACGTCTGCTCGTTTACCCGCCTATTACATAAAAAAAAACATCATCAGCTTTAATAGTCCACTGCTGGACATAGGCCTCTTCTTAGAAAGGGCTGGTCAGGCGTGTTGATCGCCACCCACGGCCTGAATACATCCGTCACCACAAGGACATATCATATCATCGTGATAGGATATAAATAAATATCTGCATTCTATTTCGTAATTTGCATACAACATCATTCGACGTCTAATCAGTCATCTATGATGAATATCACTATTTTGTTTTTGCTCTTGTATCAGTAACTATTATAGCCCTAAGGCTGATAAGATTATTATCTGTTATCCACTACCGAATTTAGCATTTATCTGTCTCTTGATCTAGATTTGAGAATCCTATAAGTATTTTTAATCTACCGACAAAGTTCGCTACGTGATTAAATGTGCTTTACGGCAGTGGTTCCATGTTTCATGTAAATGTTGATTCCTTGTACTGTTTAATGTAGTTATCAATGGCGCTTAGACAGTTTCAGAGTTATTTTTAGTTTTACATAATCATATCACACATGCGTAGTTGAAAAAATTATAATAAAAAAATTATGATAATGTTTTGAATTTTTCTTTTCGCAACTGTTTTTCTAAATGTATTTAGATAGTCATATTTATATTAAGCATACAATGTATTTTTAGTTTAGTTAATCATAGGAGAGCCTTCCGTGGAACGATAAAACGAACGAAAGAAATTACCGCGGCTTGTCAGAAAATCGGTTTTAAACAATATTTTCTTGGCTTTTCACCGAATGATTGAAGCTACTGAGAGCCCCACTCAACTCCTTCTCCTCCTAAACCTGTTGAGGAGGGCGCATTCAAAGGGCGGCAACATACTTGCTATCAGGTGAACCATCTGCTCAGTTACCCTCTATTCCATAAAAAAATGCTTATTTTTTATTATATAATACATAGCTCTTTACTATTTTGATAATTTATTTAAATGAATACGATATTTTCTTTAAAATTGGATTGCTATTGTTATCACGCAGTTAGCAACTCTTGCAAAGCTTGCAAGCGTTTTACTTATAAGGATACAATCAAATGAAATGCCTGAAAATATTCTAGATCTATATGCCCAGAACTATACATTGTTTCTTTATTATTGACAAAAACCTTTTTTGAAGACTTTCATAAATAATGAAATTAGTTCGATATTTTCATACCTACCAAGTCCTATTTCACATACATATAATTTCCAAAACAGTATGAAATAAATATCGCAGCTTCAAATATATTCCCATCCCATCCCCAATTCAAGGTAGTAGAGCCCCGCTGATTTCAACACGACCAGGCCGGCTCGACCGGGACGGGCAAACGGGGTTGCGTGGGTCTGCTAGTTATGACAATATAAAGACAGTACTAACCATTGTGTGTTGAGCACAATAATTTCTTCTGTGTAGTGGTGTTATCTATACATTATTTAGAAATATACATGAGCCTTGTATGAGATGTGTGATATTTAGTTAGTTAGTTAGTATAGTTTAGTTATTATTGATATCCTTCCTTAAACGTTGTATAATATTTCAAAGCGCAGGAACTAAACGACGTACTGCCACAATAAACATGCAAAGCAAAATGCAAACATTTCCCGTTGAACGTTGTTTTATCCTATTAAACAAGAATCACGTACTGTCACTGTATACGTAGTTAGACAAACAAAAGTTTATGAACATTTCGTGTTAAACTATAGCGAGGTAGCTATGGATTCAATATTTATCTATTATTGTTCTTTGGTGAGCAAACAGCTGGTGACTGTGTAGTCAAGATAATGTGAAGATATTCGTAGTTATAAACACAAATGAGCTACAACAGTTTCCATATTAAGTTTGTCAATTAAAGTAACAGGAAAACGTTTAAAAAACTATTACCTGACTACGTAAAATCTTTTGATAAAATTTACATAACTTATCTACTGGGGGTAGGTATTAGACCTACCCCCGGTCACCCGGGTCGTTATTACGAATCTAATGACACCTCATTCATTCAAATCGGTTTGGTAGTTTAAAGGTTTACAATTCCTTTTCGCAAAGCAAACACATTTGACCTCGAGTCAGACTATGGAATATATTATAATTATTGAAATTGGGTACCTGATATGGTATTAGTTAAACCTATTATTTAAAGAATTTAGGAAATGTTTTTCATATTTCATTGCAGAAGGGGTAAAGATATCCGTTCTCTTAATATAGGTATTCTTGTAATCTACAAGCTATCGTTCTAGTTTTATCTTTGCTTCATTTCAAAGATATAATAAATAAATCTACATATTAAAGTTCAAGAGCTATTAAAATAACAAGTATCTTCAATTAATTTTGAATTTCAATAGTAAATTAAAAGAAAAAACGTTTGTAAGATATCGAAAGCTTCTCTAAAATAGTAATTTTCTATTGTTTATGGAACGTTTTCATTACATTCATATCAATCTAATGAGTGTTTAATCAATTGACGGTTTGATTAAATATTTTAATTGATTGATGGTCAGCTGTGCTGATTGGTGTTGAAGTACAATACAGGAGCTAAAACACCAATCAGCGACCGATACTATCGATCGACTTCGATTGGTTGGTGTGATAAAATTGATCCGTTATATCGTGTTACACCAGTGATCGCCATAGTAAGAATTGTAAAAATGTCAATAAGGATCAGTTATTTTACAATCAAGTGAGATATATTAACGATTGATAAGACAATGAAATCATATACGGATCAATGAAATATGGCTACGAACTCTTTTATGGGAGTATTTAAAATACTTTGAAGAATCTAAATATTTACTGTATTGGATTGGAAATGCTATTTTTATCCAACAAACGAATTTTGACTCATCTAGTAGGATTAGGCAATTATCTAAAGCTCATTTTTTCAACAGAACAAACTGTTTAGTTAGACGTTTCTTTACAAATGACTTCCTATATATTCCTCACTTTAACCACAAATTAGGATTTTTAGCGCCTGCCTGACATTAGCATCCTTTGGTCATGCGCAATCTTTTTCTGAGAAAGAAGGTTGATTTTAGTAAGAAGGCAAAGAAAGAAGCAACAGGTAGTAGAGCCACGCTGATTTCAGCACGAAAGGGCCGGCTCTACCGGGACGGTACTACCCTCGCACAGAAGATCAACGTAAAATGACAGCGTTAGTGCTGTCGTGTTTCGTTGGTGAGTTCGAGACCGGAGGCCCAATGAAGCAGAAGCATCACTACGCCGCCATAGTGTTGGTCACCATGCTGCATTGTTGCATTGTCTGTATTTGCATTCGTTAAAGATGATATTATTGCCTTTAAGTTAACTGTCTTATCTATATCAACATTTTAAACGTAACAGTAAAAGGAAAATCCGCCTAACAACACGAGTATTTAAACTTATCGATTTACATTCAAAGCGAATCCTAAACGTTACTATATTTCTCGCATCCTGCCAAGCACCATTTGTATGCACACGAAATAAAAGATTCCCTTTTTTTAAACACCTGATTCGAATAATAAGCAGTTCCCACAATAAAAACGAAATGTATTGTATCAATTATAAAGTTGATACATTTAACCAATGTCAAATTAAAAATCGGTCATCGTCCCTTTGTTCTTTGTTATCGAGTTCTTGTGACTGCCTTGTGTAAATGTATTTCAAACGAAACTGTTCGTTTCGCATTCGGTAATGAACTACATTTTTGAGATAGTAAAAGAAACACATCTTTATGTGAGCGTAACACATATGGTCAAATCTAAGTGCACAATTTATGTTTTAATCAACGATTGACGAGCTCTATGGCGGGGTGGGCCATGTGTTAACGAATTTAGTCAAGTCAGACACCACCCGTATTCATCCCATAGGTATGACACCAAGAGGTGACTTAGAAACAAAATACACAGGATAACATCACTGCAAAGAGAAGGAAAACTTGAAAGAAACCCTATACCAACCCATCTAACTTGGCCCATCAACAGTCTTTAACAGTCCACTGCTGGACATAAGCCTCTCCTTAGAAAGGGTTTGGCCTAATATACCACGCTGACCAGACGGATTGGTATAAGGTCATATAATGTCATAATAATAATAACACACAGAACACAATTAACACACGACAGTCTGATCTCAAACAAGGCTGCTATGATAACAGACACAGAACAAATAAACAACGAATTGACTGCACGTATGGCCTAGAGGTTTAGGCGGTCGCCACGCCGCTTCTTACTTCGCCAAGTGTTGTGGGTTCAAATCCTACATGGGACGACACTTTGTGTGATCCACAAATTGTTATTCTGAGTCTGGTTGTTCTTTAGGATAATTTGTTTTGTACCTGGGTGACTTTTTTCCTTATTACTCGCTCATTAAACAATTATTTACCCTGGGTAATAATTAAACTCATGACCTCTATAAGAGCAGCAGGCTAATCATATGTAGTGGTGAGGATATGATCGGAAAACACAAATGAAATCTTTAGTAACTATTAATTGTACATACCAGGTCGCCCATGGGTCGAATTTCGATCTTTTTTTTTTTCAATATATTTGGCTTTCTGCACTCCTCCTCCATACAAACTTGAACTGTGCCAAATTTCATACCCTTCCGATCGCATAATTCTCGTAAAAGGGGGTACAAAGATTTCGCTTCACGTATTAATATTTAGATATCTACTAAAACAATCCAGACTTTTATTTCCTTTATCTCATTAACATAGCTCAAAAAAATTACAATATGTAGCCTTATTTGATAGGCGCCATAAGGAAAAACATGATAAGTATAATTTACCTGTTTGAGATTAGGTGCTCTCTGCTTCTTTAAATATGAAAATTAAGAATCTGGTAATTTATTCTAGCTCTCTGTCAGAAAATCTCCTTCGATACATGGAAAATATTTCACGTAACCAACTCAAAAAGTTTAGTATTTTAACCTTAGCGTGTGATATTGAGAAGTTGATTAACCTTAAGTTCCAAAAATCTTTGTTCATTAGTTCCTGTTTATTAACTTAAGCAACGACTTCCAACTTCAAGAACCAGTGAACTGTGCCAGCTTTATTTTGTAAATGTTTATAGTTTACAGAGGTGTCTTTACGTATAGTGCAGGGTGTGCGGTGCACAAGAGCGCAGCAGTAGAATCTGAGCCCTGGCCTTGCTGAAGGGAGCTACACTTATTTAAAAAGCGCTAAAGTAATAATTGCACACGGGCGCTTTACGGGCTAGAGACGCCTTCAGTTTCCACAATAGTAGCTTCTCCGTACGTTTTAATAGTGCAAAGTCGAGCTTTGCTTGATCAACGCTTTATTTGTGACTCACAACTCTTATTATAAGATCAGGCGTATTTTAAGCGAATACTGAGAGAGCACTGCAATGGACTCGAATATTCTATTTTATCGTTTCCTTGGCACAAGTTAATTTACATAATTAATCATGAATCTAAACATGAAATGTCCATTTCAATGATTTCATTGATAAAATTACACAATATTTACATTTATCTTTTATGCAAATAATATTTTTATCTTATAAAATGTACATAAGCAAGTTCATCAATCATTATACATCGATAAATTTGTTTTCAATTTGATAGATTGTTTTAGCAGAAATTTGAAAAACAAAGTGGTATGATGACGAATGAACTACATTCGAGTTTTATATGCTTTGTTCCAATTTGTTAAAATTTAAATCTTAAATTATCTGGATGTAAGCTTGCTTTTAGGTGAATATTTTGCAGTGTTTACAGACCATTACCTATAAGTATAATGTTAGTTAATTAACAGACTAACAGACTTTGAAGCAATGAAATCCTAAAAATGAAGAAGTTAAGAACTTAGGTTAAGAGCTATTGTAACAAGTAAAATAATGTTTTTTTTTCTTTTTTTTCAGACTATTTTATTGCTGGCATATTGTTTGGCAGTAGCTGTCGGCCAGAAGGTTACAGGAGAGACAAACGGTGACCTTCTTGATGGTCAAAGGCTTAATACAGGAGGTTATCGGTTATTAAAACCCGGATACGGATCCGCCGGTTACAATGGGTACGGTGGTTCCAATAGTGGACTTGGGGGTGGATATGGCAGTGGATACGGCGGTGGATATGGGAGTGGATACGGCGGCGGCTACGGCGGTGGATACGGAAATAATTATGGCAGCGGATTAGGCGGTGGTTACGGTAACCCTGGTTACGGCAATCCTAGTTATGGTGGATATCCAAGTCAAGGAGGATACAATAGTGGATTCGGTTAGTTGAAATTATTTTTCAGAAAAAATTCGTAGGTTTCTACAAAGACGTCCTTAAGATATGGTTTATATTTTATCAGAATTGTTTGTTCTGATTCATGGATTGGCAGAACATTGTAGTAGTGTTTGACAAATAGAATCAAAACGATTTTTAACTTGAGTGAATATAAACAAATTAAACTAATCTTGAAAAAACTAAAAAGTAAGCACGTAGTTATCTATCGTTTATTGGGTTATCTTTGGGCGGTTTCTTTTCGAAACCTGACAATAATTTTACTTTAAAAATAAATTACTCTAAAAATTTATACAGTGAATGCATCTAGATTAATTATACTAATTTATAGTCTAAATTCGACCACCTAGCGGTGTTAACTACAAAATAAGACTAAAGAAAAAATATTACAGTTTTCTAGATTCCCACTAAATAAAAATCTAATGCTCGTATAGTGGCCATATTGGTTATGTACACTAATATTTAGTAGTTACATTAAAAGCAATAATTCTTTACCCCAACGCTATTGTCACAGAGGAAGGATAATCTTATACGGTGCTATGGTATATGCACTATTAAATTGTACGTCATATGGAACGTCAACAAACAATAACATTAGTTATTAGAACAATGTGTAAAATACAGTAACTAATACTATAAATCTCTGTATGGTCAGGTGGATACGGTCAGAGCGGTGGCTACCCGGGCGGCTATGGAGCGGGATATCCGGGCTACGGAGGTGAGCAAATCCACTGACATCCTTTTTACAGTAATGATTTATATTAAAAGGAATACCGGTTATCTAAACTCTCCCAGTAGTTTTGTAAAAGGCTTTGAAGTAATAATTGTTGCTGTATCACGAACGATACGAACCAACTCTAAGTTTGTCTAAACTTTGAATTGTTTTCAAATTAAATGCTATGAAATATATTTAGCTTTTATTCCGCGAGACATGTCATGGATTTCCGCAAAGTAACGCCTGATTCCATAACTTATTGTTTTCAAAGTTTAGACAAATTACACAATAAGAAACACCGTGGGAGAGCCACGCTTCGGCATAAATGGGCCGTCTCGACCGGAGTGATACCACGGCCTCACAGAAAACCGGTGTGAAACAGTGCTTGCGCTGTGTTTCACCGAGTGAGTGAGGATACCGGAGGCCCATAAACCAATCCCCTACCCCTACCTCCCCCTCCCATTCCCAAAATGTCGGCAACGCACTTGTGACGCTTCTGGTATTGCAGGTGTCCATGGGCGGCGGCAATCGCTTACCATCAGGCGATACGTCTGCTCGTTTGCACACCTATTACGTAAAAAAAAAAAGCGGCCAAGTGCGAGTCGGACTCGCCCATGAAGGGTTCCGCGGCAGCAAGTAACATAATATAATTTTTATTTTATTTTTATATTTGTGTTGATTGAATGAAAGGTAAATTGCAGTTTGCGATTTATGACGTATTAAAAAAAATTACTTACTAGATTTCGTTCAAACCAATTTTCGTTGGAAGTTTGCATGGTAATGTACATCATATATTTTTTTTAGATTTATCATTCTCTTATTTTAGAAGTTAAAGGGACTTTGGAAGTGTCTCTCGCGCAACCTATTCAGTTTAGAAAAAAATGATATTAGAAACCTCAATATCATTTTCGAAGACCTATCCATAGATACCCCACACGTATTGGTTTGATGAAAAAAATTTTTTTGAGTTTCAGTTCTAAGTATGGGGACCCCCAAAATTTATTGTTTTTTTTTTATTTTTGTGTAAAAATCTTAAAGCGGTTCACAGAATACATCTACTTACCAAGTTTCAACATTATAGGTCTAATAGTTTCGGAAAAAAGTGGCTGTGACATACGGACGGACAGACAGACGGACAGAAAGACAGACATGACGAATCTATAAGGGTTCCGTTTTTTGCCTTTGGCACGGAACCCTAAAAAACAAGTCTTGATGATAACTTTCGTCGAAGTTAGCGGAATCATTAACAGGTTTTAATAGTCCACTGCTGGATATAAGCATCTTCTTCGAAAGGAGGTTTTGGCCCACTATACCACGCTGGCCAGACGGGCTGGACATTTGTTTCAAGTTTTCGTTTTTTTCTGCCGTGATTTTGTCCTGCGAAATTTGTTCCTTTAGTCTCCTCTTACGACACCCATGGGATGAATACGGGTAGGGACACTCTGTATTCTTAATCTGTCAATCAATAAGGACGAAAACGAGAACTGAAAGATACTGACGGAACAGACCCCGGTGGCCCGGTGTACCTCTATTTCGCGAGAAATGCAGGTTTTGATTAGCAGATTCTTTTCGAATTTTAATCAATGACGCAAAGCACTATTTAATCAACACACATGCTAAAATCGAGATAAGGACACAGACAAGAAACATTGAATATAATAAATGTAGGTATATTATTATTTTAGTAATAGGTATATTATGTTTCTTTTTTTATTCTTAAATGCTTCTTGTTTATGTCTGTGTCCTTTTCTAGATTTTGGCATGTTTGTGGTTTGGTTCCTTGTAGCATATGTAGCAGTAGGTCTAAATTTAAATGCACAACGTAACCCCCGTAAAGGTTTAGTAACACGAGCGACACAAAGACAAATCAAACATAAGTATATAACAAATCGTTTTATGAATCACTCAAAGTCGCCAAAAGGCATTGACATTAAGTCTAATAAGTAATTCTTAGAACATAATCATGTATCGCGGGGTTAGTGGTCTTGGACGATATAATCTAACAGTAAGTACAGAATTATTTTTATCATTTTCGTGGCTCTGACGTAAATGAAATACCTATCTACTTCTTTCTAACTGACCTAATTAGGTCTATCTACCTAATTGCTACCTATCTAATTAGATAGGTAGCATGTTTTAGATTCATTCATTTTGAGTTTGGAAATAATTTTATTGTAAGCCATATCGCTATAATATTAAAAAAAAAATGATCGGCATTCTATAGAATAGAACGTTGAACTTTGATATGCAGAATTTATTTGTCAAATGTTTTACTGAGCTTCGAACTACAAATCGAAACTTTACACCAGTGCGTTACAACACTTGTCTTACAACACATACCTAGTACTGCTTGAACATAAAAGCATTAACCAACGACAGTTGACACTGAAAGCTATCAAAATGAAACATGGGAAATACCCGTGTTTCATTGTTATTTGTAAACACAACGATAACTATGTATCACACAAGAAAGTTACTTTACTATATAGTAATTTTATTGTGGTCTTGATTGTATCTAGATACAACGTAAAATAAGAAAATATTATGCACACTTGCAACACCAACGTATCACATATGACGGAAGGGGTATTCCCCTTATAAGTCTAATTCGCAGATTAAGATAGCGCAACACTAGTGTTCTCTGTTGACGGATTAGGATAAGGGTTAATGTATTATGATTTAAAAACAGAATAGATTAAACTTTATATAGTTGGTTTGATGAGTTAAAATTAATAAACATGTACAAATGGCGACCTAATCGCTAAAAAGCAATCTATACAAGTGAACTTGCCAGTCAGGATAGAAACATCAACTGTAAATACGAATTCACGGGTAGCTTTAATCCTTATTTAATTAATCTTGAGAATTAATTAGGTATATTACTTCCAGAGATTAAAGGCCATTTTTAATTTTTGTATAGCAATATTTATTTAAGATGAAATTGTTGTAATACCTTTATCATGATCGTGTCCCAGTTAACGAACTACGTATATTCAGTGGCGGATTTATATATTTGCCGCCAGTAGGCTATTAAATTTTTGCCGCCCCTTTTAACAAACCAACCATTTCAAGCCGTCATTCCACAGGGGTTTACGTGTAGTGTGTCGAAATCGAACCGAGTAAAGCTAGACGGTGTTGGGGGATAGGGGGGTGTTTTTCTGTTTCAATTGTGGCTCAGTCACTATTATCGCCCTAATTGCATGAATTTACAATTATCGTCATCGGCGCCATCAGGCCCTTATTTTGAAGTAAGGAAGCTGGCCTCAAGAGTTTCTGCAGGTGCAGATAGTAGTTGAAGACGTTTCCGTATAACACCGGTGGAACATACGTCCCGTTTATCTAGCCTACTCAACCTAGTAGTAAATCCACCACTGCCTACATTGCAAAAAACAAATGGGAAAATTTCAGCAAATGTTTCGTTATTTACAATGTAATCCTTTGACGTTGTGCGCTTGTAACATTCTGAACTTTTAACATTATACATTTGTCATTTTACTCATTTGACCTGATCTTCATAACTATTTTGATGTTACGTCTTTGCGTCTACCCACATTCAAAGAGAAAAGAATATAACTTGTGATAAAACTTCAATGACATGTCTAATTGGCTGCACGTTTGACCTAGTGGTATAAGTGGCCGCCACGCACCGCTTCCTACTGCGCCAAGTGTTGTGGGTTCAAATCCTACATGGGACAACACTTTGTGTGATACACAAATTGGTGTTTTGAGTCTGGATGTTATTTGTGTCCGTTTCATGTATGTTTGTAAAGTCTCCCGTGACACAGGATGTATATTCCTGGTGCGGGAGTTGTCTTTTAAAATCAAAAAAAAACAAAAGAAAATTAAGAATAATTTACCTCACATTTATCAAAAACAAGGTCATCTGAACCCAAACTAGACCGAGCCTATGCTATGATAAATCGGACTGCTGATAAATAGATATTTTAAATACTTTAATCACCTATTTTTGTTTCGCAGGCAACCGCCCTAACAGACCCGGCTTTGACTACAACCGTCCAGGCTACTCAGGCAGCAATTTTGGATTCCCAGGAAGTCAATACAGGCCAGGATATAACCAGTACAGGCCTGGTTTTGACCGTCCGTATTCTGGCAACCCCGCTGGCAACTACTACAGCGGCTTTGGCGATGGTTATGACAACGTCAGACTCCTTGGTAGAAAAGTGGCAGACAGTATAAAGGAAAATGATGAGAAGGCGTAATTTTAAGCTGTTATTTATTAGCTTATAATTAGTTTATAGTATTTAAGATCTGAATTTGTTTCAGTAATATTTAATTAAATAATTTACAGTTTCTAATTGTTTTTTTCCCATTCTGAGTCCACACACCACACACAGACGAGAAACGAAATGTCCGCGGTGAGTTGTTTTTAGTACTCTCATTAGGTTTAGTATGTCTGCCTATGCCGCCAGGCGACAAGTATTGTGAGGAAAAAGTGCAACTTTATTGCTGTGCTTATAATAGCGAGCCACGGGCATTTTATTCGCCATTATCTCTCGTTTTTTTCTTTCTTTTTCTTTTTTAAAAAGTCAACTCCCGCACTAGAAATAAATCCTGTGTCGCGGGGGACTTTACAAACAGACACAAAGAACACCCAGACTCAAAACAACAATTTGTGGATCACACAAAGTCTTGTTCCATGTAGAATTTGAAACCACAACACTTGGCGAAGTAGGAAACGGCGTAGTGACCGCCAAACCACTAGGCCAAACGGGCAGTCTGCGTAGGAACTTAGATCCTACACTAGCTTGCGGTATACCCGTTGCTACTCAACATTTCATCTACTTTTTTTTGGAATACGGGGCAAACGAGACGTGTCGCCTGATGGTAAGCGATTACCGCTGCCCTTGGACACTGCGGGTGTCCATGGGCAGCGGTAATCGCTTACCAGAGGCGTCACAAGTGCGTTGCCAGCCTTTGGTTGATGGGGAGGAGGATGGGGGAAGGGGTTGGGGTATAGGCTTCCGGTATCCTCACGCACTCGGTGAAACACAGCGCAGGTGCTGTTTCACACCGGTTTTCTGTGAGGCTGTGGTACCACTCCGGAAGAGCCGGCCCATTCATGCCGAAGCGTGGCTCTACCACGGGTACTACTTATGCTACAATCAGGCTCTCTCTAATATAGTCTTTGACTATTCTAATCACACCACACATTTTTTTATACATGAGAACCTGCGAAAGTGACTCTACTCTGCCTGATAGAAAGCATAAGCAGAATCCAAGAGCAGTAGTCATCATACTCATTGCGAATGCAGACAATGTAGCATAGTTACCCATACTATGGCGGCCAATTGACATTCTACATCACTAGGCCATCATCAGTCTTAATAAATCCTATTCCAACTACATACAGGCTGAATTTCAGGTTTTTGAAAAAGAAAACGCTAAGTATAGGTATATTTGTATTGCATTAAATATTAATAATAATAAATACATTATTTATTTTAATAACAATCATAAAATCAAAACAATTTAAACTTAACTAGAGCCACTAAACCAATCTGAGGTCATCGAGTTGAAGAATGACGCTGCTCCCGACCTTGCGTTGGCAAAATTAATTGGCAAAGAATTCGACATGAGGTCCGAAATGTCTGATCTCGACTTGTTAGGACTTTGCGAAATTGGCTTCTTTTTAACCTGAGAAAAAAAAAGATTATATAAATGAAATAAACATATTTTCTTTCTTTCTTTCTTTCCTTCTTTCTTTCTTTCCTGTCATTCTTTCCTTCTTTCTTTCTTTCTTTATTTATTTCTATATTCAATCAACTGTAATAAGTCATCAATAGTTTTATGACGTAAGTTAAATATTGTAAGTCATATCACAACACAAAACGTGAGTATTCAGCCAAGCCAAGAACACTTCAAAATAAATATTGTCATGCAGGTGGGTTTTGAGTTCAAATGAAGTGAATATTTAAGTAAACTAAAATCAAATTAATCTTGACATCATATTTTCCTGACTTATTATACATAATTATACTAATATTACGTAATTGCCATGACTGTTTTGTCATTTACCAATATTATGTACTTTTCTTTTTTTAACTAAAATAATTAATGAAAAATCGATTTTAAATTTTAACGCATTCCAATAAAACGATTTTAGATTATTAATTAATTATTCAACAGTATTCGATTTTAGGGTTTTAGACTTGAGTTCATCAAAAGATTTTAGTTCAAGTCGATTATTAGTTTTAGAAATTAGTAAAATTGTTACTCACGTCAAAGAAAGTTAAGACAAAGAAAAGTAAAAGTATTAATCATACCAGTTCAGACTATGTAGAGACGTTTATTCTGAACAAATAAATAATAATTGTTGTTTTTATAATATGTACCGTACACAGAAATGGAACACAAAGTCAAAATAGAAATGAAATAAAAAACGGAACAGAAGTGAAACAGAAATGGAATAGAAATTGAACAGAAACTAAATGGAATAGCTAAAACAACATTGAATAAAAATGGATTAGGACTAAAACACATGTTTTATTTTTTTTATTTTTTTTATGGAATAGGAGGGCAAACGAGCAGACGTATCGCCTGACGGTAAGCGATTACCGCCGCCCATGGACACCTGCAACACCAGAAGCATCACAAGTGCGTTGCCGGCCTTTTGGGGATGGGGGGAGGTAGGGGTAGGGGATTGGGGTATGGGCCTCCGGTATCCTCACTCACTCGGTGAAACACAGCGCAAGCACTATTTCACACCGGTTTTCTGTGACGCCGTGGTATCACTCCGGTCGAGCCGGCTCATTCATGCCGAGGCGTGGCTCTCCCACGGTTTATTTTAATAGGACTAATCACGAAACCTCCATACAAACCACTGTAACTCCTGTACATCAGGATCAACAGCAGTGACCCACGAACGCACCGAATTACGTCACTCGAGAACTCTCAGGAAATTAATCAGAAGAAATCTTAAAGAAATTGAAATATAATAAGTTGACTTCCTTAGCAAAGTGGGAGACAGAATGAAGTCAACATAGGCCTACTTTTCAAAACAGGGTAGCACCACGGACATGAAATAAACTGTTTTTTTGTTGGGACTATTTAATTTTAATGCATTCAAATGAAGGGAGCTTTGCTAAGGAGGGAAGTGGACTTATTATATTTCCAACTCCTCCAGTTTTTCTTCTGATTAATTCCGTTGCGGGTTCCAAAACAGTTTAATTTTCTCCTGGGACTTCCCGAGTGTCATAACACGTTGTGATCGTTGGTCACCGCTGTTGATCCTGGTGTACAGGAGTTACAGTGGTCGTTGTGATCGTTGGTCACCGCTGTTGATCCTGGTGTACAGGAGTTACAGTGGTAGGTGTGTGGGCGTGATTAGTCCCAACAAAAAAAAACGGTTATTATAAATACTTACTGGTTTATCTTGCTTCTTCAAAAGACTAGGAGGTGCAGCAACAGGCAGTAGTGAGAACCAGTGAGAGTCACCCGAAGCCAGTATTGCGGCTGCCTTGTCACCGCTACCACCAGATAATACAGGTTTTGTACCGATAATACCAGTTAGCTGGCCATGGTGCTGAATTAAGCTGCCTAGAAGAGTCTGAAATATAAGAAATGACCCTTACTTAAAAAGTTAAGTTTTTAACCGACTTCAAAAAAGGAGGATGTTTTCAATTCGACTGTTTTTTTTTATGTTTGTTGTCTCAGAACTTTCGACTGGGTGAACCGATTTTGATGATTCGTTTTTTGCTTTCCGTGTGGTCATTTCAATTCGGCCCAGTTCTTGAAGTTGGTTTTTTTTTAAAGTTTTGTTTATGTTATTATTATATATTATGTTATTTTCGATATTGAATGATTTTATAAAAGAATCTTTACTCTAGAACGTCAACAACTCTACTTATTTTTATCTGATATGTTTACAAAGCTGATAAACACTATACTTACTTGAACTCTCTGTACAGACCTCTTGAGATTAGTCTGTATGTACGGATAGAAGACATCATAATCAAAAGGATCTATTTTCTGTCGCAAGAACTCACAAATATCACTAGACTGCTCCATCGCTTTCTTGTTCTCTCTAGGCACTAACAACAACGTCAAATGTCTGACATCCATCAGTAATTGAAGCGCACATCTCTGATTTATATCTGTCTCGTTCTCTCGTATGACTTTGTTGTAATGTGATAAGGTGATAGCAATAACTTTTTCAATGAAGAGCGTGTGTGTTTCGGTTGGAAGTGTGTGCGGGGCTACTTCATCGAGTATTCTGCTTGTAGAATATAGGTATTCTTGTAGTGTTAAAGACGGTCCTGCCGGTACTTTAATTGTGGATTCTATAGGGTTGCCTTCTTCATCTTTTTCGGTTATTTTTATCTCGTCCCATTGCTAAAAAAATATATTATATTGCGATTGGAAAGAAAGAAAGAAAATCATTTATTCTAACAAACACATAATAACATTTAGTTTTACATAGAATAAAAGGTTCGGAACACAAGCAAATTATATGCAATTATGCCTGTGCAATGCCACAAAAGGAATTCTAGATATGTTTGTAATTGAAAAATGGACATGCATTTGAGTAGTATCGTAAATTATTTATGTAAAAAAGTTTTTACACGTATACTAACATTCCAACTTCATCCTATAAGCCTTAATCATACATTTATACTAATGTATCCCTATTTAAAACAATAAATAAAAAGGAAAAAATCTCACCATCATCAAATAGTCGACGTTGGCTTCCAACGTGAATGTTTGTGGCAAACTTTTGGTCAAATCTTCTACTTTAGCCATTACTATATCCACCCATTTGCTCCAACAAAATCGACAATGTTCTTTTAACACCGCGCAAATAGCATTCCACCTCGTCAAGGCATTATCGTCTATATTGACTACACCTAAACTGTCGCGTTCCTCAGGAATGTAGCACTTGCGTAAATTTATCATAAGGCTGGTAATCGCTTGAGTGAAACGGGCGGTGTATATAGCGGTGGTCTTCTTTTGTAGTTCGGTGGATTGGAGAGTTGGTTCTTCGAAGCAAGCTTTTATATACTGCAACATACTGTAAAGTAAAAATATTAGGCATTAGACAAAAAAAATAACTTTATCATATTTAGAGAACTATAAATTAAATGTGCAAATGAAAATATAATAGAAATAGACCCGAGAATGTCCACTTTTCAAGAAGTCAAGTGTCTTGCTGAGGCGGTGATACCATCGTCAATCAACTTTTTTACTTTTAAAAACGTGTAGTTTTTAAAGACTTTATTTTTAACCGTATATATATATATATGTTTTATGTGTGTTCGCGGATAACTTCGTCGTTTATGAACCGATTTTGATGATTCTTTTTTTAATGGAAAGGAGATATCCCAACGGTAGTACCATGATAAGGACACTAAGATCTGATAATGGCATCCAAGAAAAATTGAGTCGAACCTTAAAGTCGGTTTTTGTTTTTGTTAAAATTTTCATAGTCAGGCTTCCAGAGATTTCCTTTGGGTGCACGTGCACCTTGCTCCCCGGTTACTAGTTTCCGAAACGGCGAGCGGTTTTCGTTCGGTTCCAGTCGGACATAACCACCAGCCAGTGGCATCCTAGGGGATTACGGCACAGAAAAAAAGCATACATCAAAACAGAGAAAAATACAAAGAACTAACTTTTGTATATTGTCATCACAGACATCTCGCAAATAAATTTCAATAAGGCTCTTATCACTGTATATTTGATCAACGTCTTCATCGTCCTCATACGCAAACAAGATTTTATCTTTTCCGCTTGGAATTTTCTTGTCTTTGTACAAGTATACCCGCAAGTCTTCTAGAAGCTTCTGCAACTCATCGTCCAAACTCTGACAGAGTTTTTCTAACGTTGGACTGTAGCCGCGATCTTGACGCGCCATACCTAAAACACGTATACGGTACTATAACTCTTGAAACTAACACCTTTCTGGATCATTTCTAGATGTGTGGGAGAAGTTTTCATTTAAAAAGTGGATTACTGAGTATAGTAATAGAAAAATATTTTATGCAAAGAATATAAATGCAGATAGATATAATACTTTGATAGTTTAGAGACAATACTTAAATTTTGGCTCGTTTATAAATTAAATCATTTCTGCACAGCCCTGATAATTTGATTTCTCTCTTTTCACAGCCCCTTATTTATGTTGAGAAAGTTACAGCCCTGCTACATGTGTTAATATGAAATAAGGACCAATTTTTTATTATTTTTTTACGTGTGGAAATCCCCTCGGACCGTCACCCCACCGGGGTTTGCGGCGGGGCGGTGTGTCGGACTCGAACCTACTAAAACCAAACGGTGTGCCACTCTGCGCCTGAGACGGGAGGGATCCGGGAACAGCTGTTATTAACACGTCCGGAACATGAAATAAGGACCAAGACTAACGCAAAATATAAATAAAAACGTTACATGAATCGGTTTGTTTATACTTTTACAGCGTCAATTTTTGAGCTTAATCGGTGAAGTTTTTGAAAGGTACACAAACCTACTTAATATTTTATAGAAACAGATTTCCGTTACTTTATACAACTCGTCAGTTGTTTAAATTGTGAGCAGAAGTTGATTTACTATATTTAAAGTAGTGGCGCTCGATCTTTGACTAGGATAAAACAGTTTTTCATGAGCAAACACTTTTTTGCTCTGAGCAAAGAGTTTGAATAAGAGATTCAAAAATACCAGTTACATACAATTGAAGCTTGAAGTTATTTGTGAAATTTATTTTAAACTTTTGCCTTAAGGTTTTATCGCCTCGAATTCCTCCCTTATCACAAGATACAACGAAAATATTACTGATGAATTGTACAACACAGTACAATTATTTACGTAGTTACACGTAGTTAATATTATTCATATTTTTGGTATATAGATAATGTATTATAGATATGATTGTGTGTTAGATATACATATTAGATATTGGATAGACAAGTGTTAACATGGAATGCGCTAGGGGCTTTTAACCGTTATCATACATCGTCATAACTAAAAATTTTAAATGAAACAAACAAGTTAATCAATATTTTTACATTTCATTATGTTCATCATGAACTGGTGGAACATGGTGATACTTTAAGCGGTAAATTCGCCGCTTCGTATTGCGTTCGAAACCTACATGGGACTTGTGCGATTCACATATATTATTATTGTTCTGAATATGGATGTTATTTAAGCCCGGTACATGAATATCTACAAAGTCTCCTGCGACATAGAATAATATGTATTTCTAGTGATCAGCTGTCTTATTAAAAATCAAAGGAACAAGTAACTAACAGCCAAGCACTAAACACTTTAGGATAGGTATGCGAGATTACAGGCGCTCATAGCCCAGTTGCACTCGGTGATTAGAAACAATCACCGAGGATAAGCAACGACGGCGCAGTCAGTACCTGGTGACCGCTAGTGGCATGTTACCATGAGCGTCTCCGTGATTCGGAGGTCAATTTAAGCAGTCGGTCCCGGTTGTTATCATATGATAATAGTCGTGAAGCTTAGTTGGAGGTCTTTGGGCAGCTTAAAAACATCCAACGGCAAGATAGAATAGCCACAACGTTGTCTTGCCAGTCCCCAACCCGCACTCGGCCAGCGTGGGGACGTATGGCCTTAACCCTCTCCTGAGAGGAGACCCGAGCCCAGCAGTGGGACATTATGGGTTGTTTATGAATGTGAAACAGAAAAGGGGTAGAACATAAACACACTCGGTATTTCTAATAGATATTAAAGAATCAAAGTTCTTAAATAAATTCTTTGTAAATCAATATAGCGAAAGGAGAAAGGTAGTAGAGCCACGCTGATTTCAGCACGAACGGGCCGGCTCGACCGGGGTGGTACTACCCTCGCATGGAAGATCTACGTAAAATGACAGCGTTCGTGCTGTCGTGTTTTGTTGGTGAGTGCAAGACCAAAGACCTAATGATGCAGAAGCATCACTAGGCCCTCATAGTGTGGGTCACCATGCTGCATTGTTGCATTGCCTGCATTCCCAATGAGGATGGCTACCAGTATTTTTGGATTCTGCTTATGCTTTCCACAGGCAGATTAGAGTAACTTTGGCAGGCACATACATAAAAAAAGAAATATAAAATGACATTTTGATTACCTTAAATTAATTCATAATGGATGCGTATAAAACTTTTTATAAAAAAAAAAACCGACTTCCAAAAACATCCACCGAAAACTCTCTGTCAAAAAACACTTAAAAGCGTAAAATAAACTGGTTCTTCATAAATTGCCTATACCTAATTCTTTATTCATTTAAATAGTAGTATTATAATGGGTGCTAGGTACCTAAAATCTGTTTGAAGTCGGTGCTGAAGTATAATGGGTGCTGAAGAAAATTTCAAAATCGGTCCACAACTGACGGAGTAATCAGGTAACATACATAAAAAAAAAAATAAAAAAAATACATACAGTGGAACATAGAACCTCCTCCTTTTTGGAAGTCGGTTAAAAATGAACTGCAGAGTACGAAAAATATTAATAAAATGACAGTGCAAATATTACTGAAAATTAATAGTTTGAGTAACGTTATAGTAATCGTATGCTTTAACGATAAATTTAAGTAATGATTCTCTCACTTCGACCACCAAATTGTTTCGATCGATCGGCGATTGATCTCCTATCTCCCATCCCATCTCGTTATGACTTAATTAATTTAAGAATAATTTTTAAAATGTGATCTTATTCATTATAGTGCTATCATCAAACTTTATTTTAAACAAGATAATGTATATTTTAACATCAATAAATCAATGTCATACACGGCTACCGTTCTACGAACTTATCAATACTGAGAATTTGTCGTGATGTCACCACTACTGTATTGTAGTTGTTTACTGTATATAGTAGAAGGTTAAAGACACGATTACATAAGCTTATAATAATAAATATATATATATATTATATACCTATAGTTAAATAACGGTAACAAAAGTTACGAATTAAAAACAAAAAAAATGCGTGGAGTCCCTCCGCGCGGAAGAAGTGAAACTTCGTAACGTGCAACAGTGCTTTCATACCCCCTCTATGGTAGCGTTAAACATTTAACGCAACCGCTAAACGTTTAACGCAACTTTGTTGGAAGTCGCATAAGAAGTTTCACTTCAAAAAAAACAACTTGAATTTGAAGTTTTACTTTTATGCAATACGGAATTAAGATTCGGGAGTTAAAGTTTTTAGTTAGCTATAAAAAATAACGATAAAAAAGACCCATCAAAAAAACTGTGCTCCCTGTACCCTACTACTATGCTGTTTCATCGTGGAATTAATATTTTGTTTTGGGATTATAAACTGTCTTTCACTAATAATTATTTAACGACCCACTCATTGCGGCCAAAAACTTCTAAGATACAGTTCTTGCCCTCCTAGCGAGTAGATATAACCAGTTTATATAATATACAGAAATAACTTAGAAGATGACAATTTGGCGGCACTCACCTTTCATAAGCGAATTCATCATTTTGATCACATCAGCTCTAGATTCTATTACAGTTTCTCCTATAAGGTCCTTCCAGACATACCAATTGATGTCAGCCTCCTTCTCCATCTCGCTGTCTGACGATACTTTAGTCAAGTCTATAAGTAGTTGGGTCTTAAAGACATCGTAGACTTTGATCCATCGACTATCTATGATGGCTTTGACCCGAGCGGTGAGCAGAGGCTGGAAATAGTGGCACCAAACATGGACTTCAGGGATGTCGAGAGATGAACATATTGTTGACCAGTTAGACGGGGTTTCTGGAAGAAATAATTCAATTTTAAAACGTTTCTTAATTTTTACCCTTGGCAAATGTTTTTTTTTTATGTGGAACTAGACTTGAAGCATATTTTTTTTTTTTTTTTTTTTATGTTTGGCCCGCCAAAATGACTGCTCTGCCTGATGGAAAACATAAGCAGAATCCAAGAGTGGTGGTCACCATACTCATTGCGAATGCAGACAGTACAGTATGGCGACCCACACTATGGCGGCCTAGTGATGCTACTGCATCTTTTAGTCTAGTCAACAAGTATGGAACTTGTTGACTAGACTAATTGGGCCTCCGGTCTCGCACTCACCAACGAAACACGACAGCACTGCTGCTGTCATTTTACGTTGATTTTCTGTGCGAGGGTAGTACCGCCCCGGTCGAGCCGGCCCGTTCGTGCTGAAATCAGCGTGGCTCTACTACCTCTATCGGTCTCTCTCGGACTATTAAGATACTTCTTTGTCCTAATTTTATTAATCCAATTTACCTTTCTTTGTGCCCGACTGGATATGATTACATTTTTAAAAATGATTGGCTAAAGGTAAGCCGGCCAGTTCAAAAGAAACCAGCTAATATCGTACAGATATCGTACTGAAGATCTTCTTAACTTCGTTCGTAATTTTGCCGTGTTATACATACCTATTTTGAACGCTACATCTCTAATCTCGTGAAGCACTTTTATTCTAGTGATATTGTTCAACAATGTGTTTACTTTGCTGTCAATAAAGGACTTCACCCATGTGTTCCACTTATGAACGCACTCTGTCACTTCATTCTTAGCTAGAGGTTGGAGTTCCTTGGTCGTTGATAGCCTGGAAGTAATTAAGTATATGATTCTGGGTAGACAATGCTGGAATATATAGTGGGAAGCAAAGCGACGACCCTGGTATAGTAAAAAAATCATCTAGAATTATTGCTCATAGCATGATGTTATAACAGCGTGAACAAGTACATTTACCATAAAAAAGGTGAGCCAACCTTAAAAGTTAGACATATGCTGTCGAGGACATTTTTAGAACTTTTAAAGGGGAACAATTCTTCCATACATTGTTTTGGTGAAACTTTAACCGTTTACACAGCACACACAAAAGGAATAATTCGCATTTTCACATTATTTATTGACACTTCGCTCCTCTTGATTGTAGCGTGATGATATATAGCTTATAGCCCTCCTCAATACTGGGGCTATCTAACACTGAAAGATTTTTTTAGTATCGCTGTAAAACGAAAAGAGTAAATCTATACTAATATTATAAAGCTGCAGAGTTTGTTTGTTTGTTTGTTTGTTTGTTTGAACGCGCTAATCTCAGGAACTACTGGTCCGATTTGAAAAATTCTTTCAGTGTCGGATAGTCCATTTATCGAGGAAGGCTATAGGCTATATTTTATTTTCAAAAAAATTAGGGATCCGTAAGAAAATTGCTATTTTCTAACCCAAGGTGTGAAATCGAAAACCTATTTTTGCGTGCGCTGCAAAGACTATTGACAATAGAACAAAATAATGTATTACGGGTTTGTAGGGCCTATTAAGATCTACATAAAAGTCCGCGAGAGCATATATCTAACTATCATGGTTTAGTCACAATAGCCGCTTTTGTGTTCGAAAAAATTATTAAATCGTCTGAAGAAAGAAACTACGTTAAATGTGTATCGTAATATTAATCCTTATCCAAATTAAGCTTTATGTTATCAAGGGTATTTATGTAGAAGTAAAATACTTTTTGTTTCATCCCAATCCGACATTTCATTTAGAAGTTATCACGAGTATAAGACGCTAAGAGTTGGTACCTAATAATGAGTTATTTGCCAAAGAGTTTTTATCAACATAATGCGTAATATTAATCTTTATCTAAATAATTGTGTTGTTAATTATGAGTATTAGATCTTAGAAGAGTATAATAAATACATCTATACTAATATATAAAGCTGAAGAGTTTGTTTATTTGTTTGAACGCGCTAATCTCAGGAACTACTGGTCCAATTTGAAAACTTATTTCAGTGTTAGATAGCCCATTTATCGAGGAAGGCTATCCATAAAGGCTTCCATAAAATAATAAGATAATAATTAAATTTATAATAAAATAAATAAAATTTTAAGTGCAAGGTAAAATAGCAATAGGGGATGAAAGTTTGTATGGAAATATGCAAGGTTTGTGAAGGAAAGGCAAGGCAAGGCCTATGTCCAGCAGTGGACTGTGATAGGCTGATGATGATGATGCAAGGTTAGCGAAAATGCTTCATGAGTTTGGGACAGGAGACAAAATATTAGAGCTATTCAGATGTAACATTTACTGAGTTATCACAATATGCTTAAGTGTGCTTACCCGAACGGGCAGACATGTGAGGGCAGACGACTGTGCCGCATGCGGATGTTGAATTTTGCTACTACAAATTCGTTATTTTCACTAGGATTCGATTTGTTTACATGATTTTTTGTTTATTCAAATAATTTTCTTCGTAAAAAAATCCGAAGGAAAAGTATCCGGCGGGACTTAAACACAAAAAAAGCAAAAGGGGTACGCCGCAAGATGAAATAAATGCCTGTATGAAACATATGTATTATGGGTACATGTTAAAAAGTTTTGTCTTACTACAATTATGCGAGTACAACTTCACAATGATTTATGAGCAGTGTCAATATGCAAATGCTCTTCTAAAAATAGGAGATGATTGTATGCCAAATGACAGTAACGACATGATTACACTGAGACGTGAGTTCTGGTATATGATAGCACACATGATCTAAAAATAATATCTATTCTGATCCGCCGACTAATGAGACAGTTATCAAATAAACGAACGGATCATGTCAGACGTGGAGGAAGATGTTAACGAATACCTCTCAGGAAACAATACAAGGGAAACTGAACCAGTCATATCATAGCTTATGCATAAAGTTTTTTAAATCTTTAGAATCATCAGGAGCGCATTCCCATAAGTTAAGACTGAAAGTTAATGTTCCAGTCCCATTAATAAGAAATCTTGAGCGACAAAGATATGTAATGGTACACGGCTACAAAATACACATCTGGGGTACAACATTGTATAAGAAAATGTTTCAATTCCCCGTATTCCAATAATTCAAACTTATTTGCAATTTCAATTTAAAAGAATGCAGTTTCCGCTGAAAACAACATTTGCACTACCAATTGTCAAAACCCAAAGACAGACGGCTAAAGTTGCAGTTCATTTTAAAAAAACATGTTTTTCCAATGGGCAGCACAATCGCGTGTATTAAATCAGCTAAATCACTATATTTTGACAAAGGATGGAAAATCAAAAACGTAGTATTTTAAAATTGGAAAAATTGAGAATTTGCTCAAACTGAGGAAAAACTCAAGCAGAATCCAACAGTGGAGGCAACCATACTCGCTGTGAAAGCAGACAATGCAGAACCAAACCGTTTGGTTCGAGAGCGTATTTCTAAGACTGAGGCGGTGACTTCCAAGACCAGCACGTGTTGTTCTGTAGAGGAAGGGAGAAGGTGGGATCAGTTGGAAGAACGCTTCAGAACACTCTCTATGGTAAAGCGGTAGAGGACTGCCATAGAGGCGATATCTCTCCGCAACTGCAGAGGCTCAAAGGAATCGGTAGTATTGGGACTGCTGATAATGCGGACTGATTGCCGCTGCAAAAGATCGAGAAAATCAATGCCTAGATCCATCACAAAGATGAGAACAGTACGGACGAGCGTACCTGGGTCTTATAAAGGAGTCACAAATGCTCGGGCGCGAAAAACCGTCTTACCCTGTTCAGGCTGCCTTAGTGGTGCCCTCGATGTACTCCCGTGGGTTGAGGTCTCGGCAAATATCCATGCCCAGGACACCGAGCTTATCCCGTAGTGGCAGTTGAGTGCTCTGAAAAGTGGGGAGGGGAAGAAACGGAGACTTTTTGGTAGAGAACGGGCACACCTGTGTTTTCTTAACGTTCAACTGGACCAGATTCTCATCACCCCATTGTTAAATGCGGTTCAAAACCCGGTCAAGCTCAGCGACAAGCTCCTATCCATTTTCCTCAACGTCTACTATCTTGGCTGCAGGGTATCCATAATATCGCCCATGCACTGTGCTATCGTCTGCATAGCAATGTATATTGCCAAGGGCTAATATGTCATTGACATGCAGAAGAAACATCTTGGGCGACAGGACCGAATTCTGAGGTACGCTAGCGTTTACCTCCAGAAAAACAGAGGCCGCGCCGTCCGTCGCAAAGAACCCGAATGCATAGGCGCTGATGAAGAAAAGAGTCAATCTAAAGACGACTCTAGGAGGCAGACCGAATGCTTAGAGGTCGGAGAGAAGCGAATGGTGCAAGAACAGGTTGAAAGCCTTGGCCATGTCGAATGTCGAAATAAGCTCATACAAAATACTTTATATTTTATGTACTTATATAAATAGTTAAATATGTTTTTAACAGTGAAAAGCGTGTCTTATTTTTAAAATAATATTAGCCTTAATAATTAAAACTGCTACCCAAAGTCACTGTTCCACGCGGACGAAGTCGCGGGCGCAGCTAGTATATTATATAATCCATTCCCTTAGATACGGTCACATTGATTGCGCCGCCGTCACACGTGCGGCAAGCCGCCACAAAGTCAAAGCACCCGCCTGCGGCGTACACCCACAAGCAAGTATTATTTGTCAGTTTACGCCGTTGTTGTATGAATGAATATATTCGTATTTCACAACAATAACCACAATTGCGTGAAGGTGCAGCGTCACTATCTAAACGAATGGACTATACATATTTCTTTCCAGTTCTGCTTTCTAGTATTATATTATGATATTGCACCGTCCCTGTAATCCTATGCCGATAAAAATTTGGCAATAAGTGATAACATACCTATAGTTGGTAATGGCTGAAGGCAAAAGTTTCAAAGCTGACGGGTCACTGAACTTAACTAGCTCAATCAAAGGTTGGGAATCCTTCCTAAACAAATCTTGTAGTTTTGCTAGAATAGCACCACCATCATCATCTGAAACAATACAAGAATTTAATATTAAGCCTTAGAGGCAAAGATATTTCATTTTGTTTTTCCAGACAATTATATCCTGGAATTTTTAAGAGTAGAGTGAACAGATTTATGTTGGTTAGATATGTCCCATATTCGTATTTGTCATCTCTTTTGCTAGAAGGTTCCTGAGGACCAGAAATCTTATTAGAGTAGGAAGACAAAGTTAAACATGATGCTCCAATGACTTTAAGGACCAGCCAACAAATTGATACTATCAGTCTCGGATGCTGAAGGGGAACTGAAATTGTAGTAGTTCAACGAGACAGGGTCGTATACGCATATGTAGATACTGTATTGTTTACTAAACCTTTTTAGTAAAGTATTGTAGAACATTACAAGTAGTGACCGACCGATTCGGTTTCGGTTTCGGCCAGTTTCGGCAGGTCGGTTTGGAGGTGCTCCAAGTACCAATAACACATAACACCCACCACATTGACATCAATATGCACTTATCAATATTCCAATATTTAACCATTATTTATGAATAACGAGTAAGCCAAGAAGTTCGCTGACCGAAAAATCGGTTTCGGCACGGCCGAAAGTTAGGCAGTTTTTTGGCCGAAACTGAAACCGAATCTTCGCACATATTGATGTCAATGTGGCGGGTGTACTTTACAAGTGACTTAATATGAGTAGCAATTTCCACCAAGTGCCATTAATCAACAGCATAAATGGCCGTTTCTGTGATCACTATTCACCTCAAGGCTAAGGACAATAATAGGCCATAATATTACAAACCAATACTCACCAACAAAACAAGAATACACCAGCACAACAGTCTTCAATACAATCTTGACTCCGCTCACAATTTTGTCTTTTATTTGTGCTTTGACATCTCCTTCTAAGATCTGTGCCAGATCAAACTGAAGTGTAGACTTAAGACTGCTGTTGCTATGGAGACCTATTAGCGTATTCAGAAGCTCCACCATGGTTTGGGAGTCCAGTAGATATAGACTTATGAGACAGGAGGATGCTACCTAAAACATTATTAAAACATACCAATCAAATTGAGAACCTCCTCCTTTTGGAAGTCGGTTAACTAGTTTATTTTATGGAATAGGCGGGCAAACGAGCAGACGTATCGCCTGATGGTAAGCGCCACCCATGGACACCTGCAACATCAGAAGCGTCACAAGTGCGTTACCGGCCTTTTGGGGATGGATCGGTGAAACACAGCGCAAGCACTATTTCACAACGGTTTTCTGTGAGGCCGTGGTATCACTCCGGTCGAGTCCTCCGTAGCTCTCCCACGTTGTAGTTAAAAAGTTAAGAATACAGTGTCACCTTTGTGTTTCATCCTATGGGTACCGTAACAGACGACTTACGGAGCAAATAATGCATGACAACATCACTGCAATCGAACGGAAAATATGAAACAAACCCCATACCAACCCATCTGGACAGCGCCAGTGCTCTCATAGTTGGCCAAAACCTCGTTTCTGAGAGGCCCGAATCCATCAATGGACTGTTAACGCGCGTCTCCACCAAAATTGTTGGCAATTTCAGTGTTTCCAACTGTTTGCAACACTTCAAAAAATCGCAAACTTTTGTTTCCTTTGAAAACATTCCAACTAAGCGTCTCCACAGAGCCAATCAAGCGTATTATTTTGATGTTTACCGCCAAAAACAGAAACACGGTTGCCAACATTTGTTGACAAATTTTTGTTGCCAACACAAGGAAATTATAGAAACTTTTGTCACCAACACGTGTTGGCAGCACAAAAATTTAAACTTTTGTTCAGTGGAGACCCAGCTTTAAAGGTTAGTTCCATCTCTTTGCAGTAATGTTGTCGGCTCTTATGGCACCCATGAGATGAATAGAACCTCTTGACACTATATTCATAATCCATCACCACACAGAGTATATATAGTCACTCAAGTTATTTTTGTTGGTTAGTATTTTAGTGGTTGGTGGTATGTTTGTTGTTTATTGATTGTCCGTAAGTGATTAGTATTAATTCAATAGTAGATGTATACAATTAGATAGTGTAGTTAAATAGTAAAATTTGTATGTTTCTATACTATCATATTGGGCTGGGAGCCTGTGAGGATAGCGCATGTATGGAAAGAAATAAATAATTGTATGTATATCTTACTGTAAAAATGCTTGTTTTATTACTATTTAATTTTTATGTGAAGTAGAAACCAATAAACATATTTGAAGTGCATTTTATACCTCAACACTTATTTCAACATCCTGTAGCTTCTGCCGGCACACATTTATTATAGTCTGGTTGAAGTTAGAGATCGAGTGCCACTGCTGCTGCACCAATCTCTGCAATGACTGCATGCCAGGCTTGATGGCTTTACCTCCGATTTGTAATTGTAATCCTGAAAAGATATTATGTGGTTTAATAAATGTTCCATAGAAATTTAAATCTCTTTTAAACTATGTCGGTTATTTTATGTTATTTTGATCTATAAAGCAAAATTTTAAAAAGTTGGTTAATGGTTAAATAGCTGAGCCGCGGGGCAAAGCTAGTCTAAAAGAATTACCCTAAGTTACTCCTTATATCATCAGCTATCTGACAGTGAAAGTCCCGTCAAAGTCGGTCCAGCCGTTCCAGAGATTAGACGGAACAGACAGACAGACAGCCAAAAATTGAAAATTTTTGGTGTATGTACCGTGTATGACATGCATATACATTTAGTAAAAAGCGGTTATTTAAGTATTACAAACAGACACTCCAATTTTATTTATTTGTATAGATTATTAGAAACAATTACCAGTATTAATATGTCTGGCCATGATGAACAGTTGTGTAGCTTTAACATAGTCCTCATCTTCAATACTTGCCCATATTTTCTCTGGTATTTCCATTAGAAGCTTTACTTGCACTGATATACTGTGAACTGAGTTGTTATACTGAAAGCTGTAAATCAAATATGCATTAACACAAAATACTGTTTGGAATATTCATCAACAACCCTTAATGTCCCACTCGGCTTGGGTCTCCTCACAGAAGAGGGTTAAGACCATACGTCCCCACGCTGGCCGAGTGCAGGTTGGTTGGAATATTACTTGCTTTTAATTCAAAAGAACCAAGAAGTAAACGTCCAAGATCAGGATGGTTAGCTCAGGGAGGTCATTGTTTGAGTGGGCAGGGCGGCAGCACGGGACCCTTTCCTTCCGACTGACGCAGGTCCTTTCCGGGCACGGTTGCTTCGGGAAGTACCTGCACTCGGTCGCTAGGAGGGAATTGAGTCCCGCCTGCCACCAATGCGACTGCAGTGAGGACTCGGCCCAGCATACGCTGGCGATCTGCCCCGCATGGGCGTCGCAACGTCGGGCCCTCACTGCAGTCATCGGAGGAGATCTCTCGCTACCGGCCGTCATACGCTCCATGGCCGGTAGCGACAGCAGTTTTACCGCGGTCGCAACCTTCTGCGAAGATACAATCTCGCAGAAGGAGGTGGCGGAGAAGGCCCGGGAGGATGATATCCACTCGGACCCAATCCGCCGCCGGCGAACCGGGCGCCGGAGGTGCGCCTATTAGCGCCTCATGCCGCCCTGAGTGTGGCCGCGGATGGTCGGGACGGGGTTTCCCTTCCATCCGCTCCAGTGGCCGCCCGCGAGGAGACGACGTTACGCGTGTGCCGTACGTCGCCTAAATTGAGAGTCTTCAGGTGACGGTGCCCGCTTCTGTGCGCTGGGAGGGATCTGGATATGTTAATAACAGCAGTTCCCGGGTCCCTCCCGTCTCAGGCGCAGAGAGGTACACCGTGTGGTTTTAGTCGGTCCGACACACCGCCCCGCCGCAAGCCCCGGTGGGGTGACGGTCCGAGGGGATTTCCAAACGTAAAAAAAAATAAAGGGAGGTCATTTTTAAGCAGTGAACAGTAGTAAATATAAGATGCGCAGAACCATCAAGCAAATGAAACCTATAAAATGTGTGTAATATAATAAAATTCCCTTAAATTTCACATGCATTTTGAGCCAGAATTCTGGTCATCATCTGTGTTAGGTTTCATTCTCAATTTAGGAGAAAAGGAAGTTTCAGTAAAATCTTTTCTTTTATTGTGTTTTTTTTAAATACATATTTTAATAGTAAGTAATAGAATAAAAATCATAAAAAAAAAATTCATTCAATCTTAATTTTATACTTAAACCTAACAAAATTCATTTTTAATAAGAATCAAACCAATAAAGAAATTACCTCTGAGCTTTTGAATTTTTCCCATCAATCTTAAACCCCACTAAGTGTGTATTGTGCAAGCTTTTACAGGCCACCATCATCTCACTGATGTGATTTAAAGTACTGCCCGTTGTGTCCTTCATCTCCTCAATTGTATCAGCGGCATGTATTAGATCTCTGTATGTTTCCCTTGAATTGAAAAGAAAAAAAGTTAAAGCCAGTTCAACATTGATAAAATAATTTAGATACATACTAGCTGATCCGGTGAACTTAGCCATATTTACATATCTGTCTCAGCTTCCCACAGGCAATGTACAGTAGCAAACTAAAAAAATTTACTACCCGTTATCTTTTAATTTTTCTGGTACACAAACCTTGTGCTAACAATAATAACCACTTAAAAAATATATTAATTTGCTGCAGCCGATCAGAACTTATGCACTTACATACATTTCGGCGATTCATTTTTATATATATGTATAGATCAAACTATAAACTATATGATAATAGCAATGTGACTTTTCAGATTAGACAGACTAAAAGCTAAGCTCTCTTATGTAAGGATTCTGCCTACTATCAATAACAAACTATGCAGCACAACATCACCTACATACAAAAGGAAGGAAAACTTAAAACAAACCATGTATTCATTTGGCTGGTCAGCATGGTATAGTAACCCAGAACCAAGTAGTGAACTGTTAAAGACTAGGTGATGATGAAATAATCTCCAATAATTTAATAATAGCCACATCTATAATACTTCTGTTGGGATAAAACAAATTTTAACAAAAAAATAATGACTTCAATCTGGACCAAATTTAAATCACACAGGAAGCACTAGTTTATGAATAAAAAAAGAATCATCAAAATTGGTTCACCCAGTCAAAAGCTATGAGGTAGCAAACATAAAAAAAAATACGTGTGGCACTCGGGGACTGCCGCGGTAAAGCTATTGCATAGCATTTTTTATAAACTTATGCAATTATATATATTTTTTAAGCAGTATGTTCATGCGTGACAGTGACACAGATTCGTTGATTCGTCGTTCGGACACAGATTCGTTTCTGTCTCTGACACGCACGAAGATTCGTTGATTCTTCATTCGGAGAAGCTCGTGTCGATCCGTGCGAGCTTCGGGTGTCAGGTTTTTTTGTTACGTTACGGAATTTCTGCACAAAGGCCCCAACGCCCGCGATAAAAGCTATGCAATAGCTTAAAATACAGTCGAATTGAGAACCTCCTCCATTTTTTGAAGTCGGTTAAAAATATACTATCTAATAACTATCCTCTTGGAATAGCAAAATGTAATAAGTCAAAATAACAATTCAACTGTGGGTCAAAACAAGAAATACAGTAATCTAACAGGTTTTTGTTTTAACTGCTACATCATGGTATCAATAATAGTCTTCAACTGCAGACTGCTGAACTCAGGCCACTCCTAGAAAGGAGAATTTGGTCTACTGTACCATGTACCAGACAAGTTGGTATAGTTTGTTTCAAGAGTTCCTTTCTTTTTATATTTTGTGTAATATTATATTGCACAGGTTCTATAATTTCCTGTATTCCTTGGGAACACACTTCATTTTAAGATGAAAAGTAGCTACGTCCTCTGTATCCCTGGTAACATAAACAATACTTTCTTTCTGATTATCAGATGAACAGAACGGCAGCACAAATAATATTTATTTGTTACATTACAGTGTGTAAGGCATAGACCTTGGTAATTAAAAAAAAACCGAATAGGTAGACAACTGCAGTATTATAATACTCGTTGTATCCTATAGTTGATTAGTTTTAATTTTGGTGTACATAAACTTACCCCACCATAGCCCGTAACTCTTCCTTTTTTCTTTCAATTTCATATTGCAACTTCTTCTGAATCTGGTCTATATCACTGATAGAATAAGTTTGAAATAACTCTTCAGGTACTATGTCCAGTAATCGAGTCGACATTTTCTTTTATTAATCTGTTATTTAGAATACTCTTTAGATCATTGCACACCGAATTAGCAAACCCTACAACAATTAGTTTCATTCAAAATAAATGTAAACAATTGTAAACAACAAATGTAAATGCTTTTCGGCAAAAGGGACTCAAATGCCAAATGCCAACACATCGTCTGTCAATGTCATTTGTCTTA
The DNA here is from genome assembly GCA_949125395.1 of Diaphora mendica. Taxonomy (NCBI): domain Eukaryota; kingdom Metazoa; phylum Arthropoda; class Insecta; order Lepidoptera; family Erebidae; genus Diaphora; species Diaphora mendica. The sequence continues at coordinate 17,630,232 of OX421313.1, read as the reverse complement.
TTGACCGCACAAAAAGTGACTGATAACTGTCAAAATTTGGGTTGTGCCAACATCGGGTTGTGCATTTACCATCGGATGTTTTCGACTTGCTAACCAGTGATCACTTTCGATATAATTAAGTAGCTGGTACTTATTCTGCGGAGCATCTATCTCTCGCTTGCACTTCAAGCCTTAAATGGAACGCCTAAGAGCGAGGTGACGCCGCATGAGTCACGTTTTTTCGTGCGTGCAGCCGGCTCCATCGAAATATAAGACGTTGTCACGTCAACAAATAGTTCTTTTTCTAAAAAAGAAATAGTTTTGAAAAAAACTAAACAAACACGCTTTTGTAAATATGCCAAACTAAAATGTAGAAAATAAATTATAGTTTAAAAACTAAAAAACACGCTATACATCGAACTAAAAAGTAGAAAACAATTTTAATGTAAAAAGCATGGGGCGACATTATTGAAATATTTTCAGAAAGCACCCCACGCTTTTTACATTAAAATAATTTTATACTTTTTAGTTCGATTGTCAACTGTTCGTTGACCCCCATTCTGTGGCTGCTCCAGCCACGCGCGCCATTGTGCCAAGGCCTATCGGTGAGCGTTTCATCGCATTTCGAGCTCGTCCTGGTCTTCCCTGCTCTTACCCCGGCGGGTAGCACGAACCTCCACCCAGATATCCACCAGGATATCAAAAGGCCGGAAACGAGCCAGGACTATCGCCGCCTCCAACGAGATGGTGCGGTATCCTCGTGCAATCCAAATGGCCGCTACCCGCTTCTCTTGATTGAGCTTGGCTCGGCAGCAGGAGGAGGCCGATATACGCTTAGCCCATATTGGCACTCCGTAGAGGGCCGTAGATAGGAACACCGCACTAAACAACGGGCCTAGATACATTCTTTGGGATTAGACCGGTACGAGGACCGAATTGAACACGATTGAGGCGAGAATTTTTGTCACGATAGCAGAAGCAAGCCAAGGTTTGATCTTTAGAACCAGGAAGGAGAGATTGTGGTCACCATATGCGAGGGGACCATCTGTAAACCGTAGATGGCTCGAGATCTATCAGGGTACCAGAAGTTTCCTTTCTAAGTTACATCTAGTTCCTCGGCTACTAGTACCCGAGGCAGAGTAAATCGCTGCATCCGTGACGGGTGGAACATCATCCACGTTCTTCCCATCGTGGAGGCCGTAGACGGGGACGTGAGTTTCACCTGTATTGTAGGGTAACTTTTCTGCTCCTGCAGAAATTTATTGAATGCGAACTCTGAAGAGTCTCCAAAATAAGGGCCCAATGGAGTGGATGACGATAGTTGTAAATCCGTGCAATTAGGGCGATAACGGTGACTGAGACACAATTGAGACTTATTCCCCCTCCCCCTAAACACCATATAGCATTACTCGGTTCGATTGCGACACTCTACCTATGAAAACCCCTGTAGAATGATGGCTTGCAATGGTTACCACATGTAAAAAAGGTTATTGAATTATTTGAATTGCAGAAGTAAGAAGGGGCGGCAAAATTTAATAGCCTACTGGCGGCAAATATGTAAATCCGCCACTGGTTCCAGGTTTTAACCGATCGGCACAGGAAAGAAGAACCGAATCGATGAGTGCGAGAGCGTATGTCTTCCACTCTGAGGCGGTGACTTCTGAGCCTGGCGTGCCAGTCTCAGAAGTCACCGCCTCAGACAACACGTGTGTTGTCCTGTAGAGGAAGGGAGAAGGCGGGACTAGTTGGAAGAGCTCTTCAGAACACTCCCCATGATAAAGACGATAGAGGACTGCCATAGAGGCGATATCTCTACGCATCTGCAGAGGCTCAAGGGACTCGGTTGCTTCAGGACTGCCGACAATTCAGATTGCTCGCCGCTGCAACCGGTCGAGAACGTCGAACAGATACTGCGCGGCGCCATCGCAGAGGTGAGAACAGTACTCCACGCACGAGCGAACCTGCGTCTTATAAAGAAGTCACAGGTGCTCCGGCGAGAAGAACCGTCTCACCTTGTTTAGAACACCTAACTTCCGCGAGGCCGCCTTAGTGACGCTCTCAACGTACTCGCGCAGGTTGAGGTCGCGGCAGATGCCCATGCCCAGGATATCGAGTCTGCCTTGTTGTGGCAGTTGAGTGTTCTGAAAAGTCGGAAGGGGAAGGAATGGAGATTTTTTGGCAGAAAACGCGCACACCTGTTTTCTTGGCGTTGAACTCGACCAGGTTCTCAGAACCCCATTGAGAAATGCGGCTTCTGAGAACCTGGATATGGTCCCCAGAATATGGTCGAGTTGAGCGACAAGCTCCTGTCGTTTTTCCTCAATATCTGCTGACTTTGCTGCAGGAAGTATCTCCCATGAACTGTGCTGTCGTCTACATAGCAATAAATGTTGCCAAGGGCTAACATGTCATTGATATGCAGAAGAAACACGTGGGTGACAGGACGGAACCCTGTGGCACTCCGGCGTTAATCGACTGAAAGTCGGAGGCCGCACCGTCGCAAAGGACTCTGATGCGGCGCTGGTGCAGGAATGCGGCAACCCATTTGCAAAGTTTGGGGGGCAAGCCGAAGGCCGGTAGTTTGGAGAGAAGCGAACGGTGCCAAACCCTACCAAAGGCCTTGGTCATGTCGAGACTGATGGCCAAAGATTCCCCGTGCCTGTCAATAGCCTCACTCCTAAGGTGTGTGTGACGTACGCTAGAAGATCACCCGTGGATCGTTTTGGTCTAAAACCATATTGACGATCATTAGGTAGGGAGTGATCCTCCAGGTAGTGGACCAATTGTTTGTTAATGATCCGCTCGAACACTTTGCAGATAATTGGGGTGACAGTTATCGGGCGGTAGTTGGCTGGGTTGGAGCGGTCGCCTTTTTTGGGGATGGGTGGAACATTCGCCTCTCTCCAGGCCTCCGGAACAGTTCCCGAGGAATATGACAGGCGATACAGGCGCGTCAATACCGGAGACAACTCTGGTGCACTGTTCTTAAGAACCACCGCTGGGATACCGTCGGGTCCACTAGCTTTCCGGACGTCGAGTGACCGAAGCTCCGCTCGGACATCACTCAGCCGGATGCGAATATCCCGCATTGTAGCGTCGCAGGCCAGAATGGTAGGCGGTTGCATGCCGCGGTCATCGATTCGGGAGTTAGCCGCAAAGAGATCAACAAGCAGTTTCGCTTTCTCCTGCGGCTGATGGGCAAGTGATCCGTCAGGATATTTCAGCGGTGGTAGCGAGGCCTGGCAGAAGTTGGACTGCACGGCTTTAGCCAATACGCATTTATCTTGCGGTGCGAAGATAGTTTGAAGGGCGATAAGTAGCATTCCCCGCATTGGAATTCCGTACGACATAACACTAAAAACAGTTAAAAAAAGTAATCGTGCCATTTCAATATCCGATAACTGACAAATTTTCCTGGCTGTTGATATTTTTTTTACAATGTCTTCTGTTTGATTAATCTATGACGCATGCCAGGCGCCCGTTATTTGTCCTGGTCGCACTACAGTTATAATTATATCCTCTATCCTTTTTTTACCGTGTCTTTAATAGTACAGGATTTCATTTAATAATTTCTATAAATGGGAAACAAAACCATGACACGCGAAAGTTTGTAAGTATGGATGGATGTTTGTTACTCTTTCCCGCAAAAACTACTGAACGGATTTGGATGAAACTTTACAGTAATATAGCTTTATACATCAGAATATAGGCTATAATTTGCAGCGATAACCGACATACACGGGCGGAGCCGCGGACAACAGCTAGTATACAATATTAATTTTGTAGGTTGTAAAACCTAGAAAATTAATATTGATCAATTTTGATATGGAGGTAGCTGCCACCCTGCATGAAAACAAGGCTACTTTTATAACAAAAAAATAGTAGTCATCCTCTAGATGGTTTAAGTTTAATGTCAGCAAGCATTTAATTTTTTTAATTTAATAGATAGAGTGACTCAAGAGGAAGGTTTTTATGTTTAATAAATGCTTAATATAGTATGGAAACACTGTTAATTTTCGAGGTTTCTAATGTGATGTAGCAAATAAACACATTTTTTGCGCTTACATTGCAAACGCTGGTTGCACCCTACGAGATAGATCAAAATAATGTACATGTAAATAATGTGTGTATTGTACACCTTAAAAAGTACTACAAAAAAGTCCGCGACGGTATATGCCTATCTTTTAGGGATAACCCACAACAACCATTTTTTATTTCTTTCTTTTTACGAGAAATAATGGCTTATTTACGAAGTGATTTTAAGCAATACAGAATGAATCCTAATACAATTAAGTAAATTAAATACATTGTGTATTTAATATAGATCAAAATGGCCCTTTACAGTATCTTATTTAAAAGAATATATTCGAAGATATTACAGATTTAAAATGCACGAATCGTGTCGTCGGCGGGGGCATCTGAAATCCACCCGTGCGAAGCCGGGGCGGGTCGCTAGTTGCTTACTCCTACTAGGAGAGATGTTCCTGCCTTATCAGTTCTCAATCGGGATTTGTAAAGTAATTTGGGGTATTTAAAACAACATATTTATGGAAATAATAAATATAATCAAAGTACATATTTTAATTTTTGAGTAAAATAACAATTTGTTGTTTTACAGTCATATCCTGATGATGCATACCCAGTACACTAAAATTGTATACCATTGAGGAAATAATATCACAATTTGCAGATCATTATTATAATGAAACTCATTTAAACATGATTCCATTTGTATTACTTTTAAGTACGACAAAATATACTTTGATATAAAATTTCAGTCACATTTTATACATAACAAAAAATCTTTAACATAATAGAACTTTACTGAATTTAATTTGTAGCGATCTGCGATCGAACTCTGATATACTTTAAGGCGCGTATCCACCGAAATTGTTGGCAACTCTTCCGAAAATCGCCAACTATTGCTTCCATTGTGTCTACATAGCGACTCTATGTAGACACAATGGAAGCAATAATTGGCGATTTTACAACAATTTGAAAAACATTCGAACTAAACGTCTCCACAGAGCCAATAAAAAACTGCAACAAGCATATTCTTTTAATGTTTACCGCCAAAAACAGAAACACGGTTCCCAACATTTGTTGACCATACTTGTTGCCAACACAAGGAAATTACAGAAACTTTTGTCACCAACACGTGTTGACAACACAAAAGTTGTCAACTTTTGTTCGGTGGAGACTCGGCTTTACAAAACTCCCGAATACCGCAACAATCATTCCGACCAATCTTCTGACTGTCATTAGTGTGAATGTCACTAAAATCTTTGTTTCTGATACCCATTGAAATAAAGTTTACTAAAATTATTAAGCATTACTCTTACATAATATGAAATGTTTGAACAGGCACTCAATTTTAACACGCTTTTATTAACCTGACAAAGCGACTCAACTCTGCCTGAAGGAATGAGAATCCAAGAGTAGGGGTCCGTTTAAACAGACCGGCTCGGAGAGCATCGGCCGCTTTTTTCTTTTCACACAGACCGGATCGTATACGCTTGGAATTGGACGGAGCGGAGCCGCCTACTATTTAACATAGATCGGCTGTGGAAGAGAATCGGAACCGATCGGCTGCGCGAGCGAGAAAGAGCGCGCAATCGGAGCCGGTCGGCTCCTCTTAGTATTTCACACGAAGCGCGTTCAAGCATTCTTCATGACAAAAGAAGTGCGCATGCAAAAATAAACCTTACTACAATTACTCAAACCTCTGTTTCCAATGTGATAAAAATCTGCTCTCCTCTCCAAGCCGGTCTGTGTGAAATGACCCTAATGGTCACCATACTCGTTGTGAATGCAGATAATGTAGCATGGTGATCCACACTGCGGCATCCTATTGAGATGCTTCCAAGCTTGTTAAGCGTGTTTTTTTAGTTTTTTTTAAACTACATTTATTTTTTATGCAAATATTTATAACAGTTACTCCCTTTTGAAGATAATGCCATGCCTTTTGTACGTTTTTTGTACGGACAGATGGAGCTGAAGTTATTTTTTAGCAACATATTTGGGGCCAACATTAGCACCCCATAGAGATTAAATGCAAAAGTGAAGTGTGCGTGGTTAACGCCTTCAATGCTTAGAATCGACTAAACGATAGACAATCAATTCGTACACTACACAGAATATCAGTCTGTTAGAACTTATATGAATATAATAAAAATAAATAGTTGTAACAGAAGAACTTGATACGTCAGCGAAAATTTATAGAAATGATTTTCTTATTTCATTATAAAAATATATAATAACACTAAAAATATCCATGTATAACGGTGCAACATTGATCTATTTGTTACATTAAACTTACACTTATTCAACCTGCTTTAGATGGCTGTACAAACCGTTATTAAACAAAATCTAATAATGTTTGAAAATATTAATTATTGCATCATACAATATAATACATTTGTTTTTTGAGATCGCATGGCAGTGTTAAACCATTTTGTGAACATCAAAATCAAATACTTTGTACACGCAAGGATAAGTTTTAAATAATGATCGGTGCAGCCAACTAAAGCGTCATATAAAATGGTTCTCACTTCACTGGACCACATTCCATTCCACATTATTGCCTATGAGATTGCGTTACTTCACTTCAGTATAACACTTCGTACACTGTTGCCTTCTTGTCGCCGGACCCTGTCACTATGAACTTATCGTCCGAAGATATATCACAACTGAGCACCGATGAAGACTCCTTTGACTGGAAATATCAATATTTTTATTTAATGCGAATGCATTTCAAATAAATAGTAAGTGATTAAAGAAGACGGGAATAGACAGAACAAAGATTAAATTATTTAGTTTCTTGCTTGGTGCAATGTACTATCTAAAAACTAAACTACAATTAGGGTAATTTTTATTCATTTTATCTGTTGATTACTGTTTTTATTCTAAGAATGTATGAATGTCTGTGACTTTACAAAAAATACATGATACGGATGTGTGGATTTGTGGATCTCACAGTGTTGTTCAATGGTATTGAATAGAAGTAAGTGTGTCACCTGGAATATGCTAGCGCCGTAGGGCGTCCGCCAGGCGTTGAGCAGGTTGTCCTTGCCGGTGGACACGAACCACTTGCCGCAGGCCGCGAACTTGAGCGACAGCACGCACGACTCGTGCAGCAGCAGCTGGTAGCGGTCCGGCTTGCCCGCGTGCAGCACCTCCACGTGCGAGTTCTCCATGCCCACCGCCAGCCACGACCCTGCAATACCACAATATCATTATGCCACTTTGTAGAACAAATAAAACATTCGGCACCATGGAGGTAGAAGGAAATAGGTTTAATGATGTTTTGAATTCACAAACTTAGTGCACTCGAGCGATGTTCTAAATTCAATTTATAAATACAATAGTTAACAACAAGTAGTAGATTCCATAAACTTTAAGGTATAACAGCATTCTCATTAATTTTCATCTTATAAAATGTTGTTACGAAATGCATAAAATATAATATTCGAGAAAAGTAGCATTACATTACACAGAAAAATGAACCTTATTCGAATAAACGCAAGGTCGAATATGGGTTGATTGTTGAGCATATGACATCTTGTTTAAATTTTGAGTATTGTGAGTATAGTATGGTGTTGTACCGGTGGGGCAGTATCCCAGCGAGAAGATCTGGCTGGAGAAGTCGTGCTGGTGCAGCTGGCGGCCCTCGCGCAGGTCCCAGGAGCGCACCGTGTTGTCGAGCCCGCCCGTCCACAGCCGCGTGCCGTCACCGCTGATGTCGATGCACGACGCGCCGTCTGTGTGACCTGCATCAACGTACACCTTCACTCAATGGTGCTAATTCTATTGTTTGAAAACTCACTAAACTAAAAATCAGTAAAAAAAATAACAAATTCAAGAACTAGACCAAATTGAAATGGACCCACACGGGAAGCATCAGCTTTCAAATAAAAATATTGGTGGTCTGTAAAGTCGGTTTACGGACGATAATTTAACGTGACAACGTCATAACAAAACATTGATGAAATGATGAGAGATAGATGCGACGCAATCTATCTCTCATACAACGACGTACACGTGAGCGTAACGGGACAATGAGCGTAACAGGGCAATGAGTCATTCCTTTTCCATGCATGCAGCTGGCGTTCATCAATTAATTAGACGTTGTCACGTCAAAACGAATCATCAAAATCGGTTCACACAAAGTGTTCACCCACCCGAAAGTTCTAAGTAGTTGAGTAGTTAAAAAGATCAAAGCGAAGATTTTATTACTATGTAAAGACTAGGCAGAAGTGGTGTGGTTACTAAAATCTCAAAAAATATTGTTTAAACGACAAGCACAATATTGATTTGAAGTTTTGTCTGTTTGGATTTTTTTGCCGTAAAAATACGTAAACAAAACTCCCTAGATAAACATATTGTTTACTATTACATACATAAATATTAAATTGGACAACATTATAATATACAGACACAACATACCTTGGAATTGTCTAACTAATGTTTGGTTTTGTAGATCCCATACTGCTATGTTTCCATCTGAACAGCAACTAAAGCACACCTGTAGAAAAAAATAAACATTAAAATATATTTCATTTATTGTTTCACATATAGCAATAAAAAAATAAAAAATAAAACTTTATTTGGAACTGATAACAAAATTACAAATTATAAATGTATTTGATAATGACTGTATAAGTGAAACACTGTGGCGCAGTCATTAAAGCCCTCCTTTGATATGATGCACGTTCCATTTCTTCTGTTTCTTATTAAAATTAAAAACAATAAAAACCTTAACAAACTCTAAATAAAACTAAGCTTGTGGAATATAAAGTGGAGGATTTTAAGGTTTGGATGTGTATTTCTGTGTGTGTTTCTGAAAAGTGTGTATGTGTGCGTGCGTGCTTGTCAGTGTGTGTGTGTGCGTGTGTGTGTGTGAAATGAATTCATAACTACAAAAAAAAGGTAAATATTGGTACCTTTGAGTCAGGTGAGATTGCAAGCGCGTAACAAGCGGGTGCGGACGAGGTGAGTTCGGCGCGCATGCGCGGGGTGGGCGAGGCCAGGTCCCAGATGGACAGGTTGGACGCCTCGCCACCCACTATTAACGTGCGACCGTCAGGGAGTAGCTTCACCGAACGTATGTAGTTATCGCGTTGCTGGAACATCAAATACAATTTATATTATAACTAGCTTTCGCTCGCATTTAATAAAAAGTATCCTATGTTACTTCTAATACCTCCAAGAATATGTTACAAAGTTGTATGATGATCGGTTAAGTAGTTTTCGCGTGAAAGCGTAACAAACTTACATTCACATTTATACACTAGTGGTTGCCCGCGGCTTCACCCGTGCATATGTCGGTTATCGCGGCAAATAGTAGCCTATGTGTTATTCTGATGTATAAGCTATATTACTATAAAGTTTCATCCAAATCCGTTCAGTAGTTTTTGCGTGAAAGAGTAACAAACATCCATACTTACAAACTTTCGCGTTTATAATATTAGTAAGATATATTATACCTACAAGACAACAAGTTTAGACTCGGTTTGCTAGACTCGAATTAATATTTGGAAATACCAGATTTTGTATATCATAGAACATTCCTCGAGTTGAGTCTTACAATGTGTTTATTGAGTATTTCTTACTAAACATTTTTGTCGGTACAACATGCAACATCTAGGTTGCCTACCTTTTTCTGGTGCCTATTATCTGGCAACCGCATACAAACAGGTAAGTTGATATTCATAAATGCACCATATGATAACCACTAGAAATATACATAAAAATAAAGATAAAAACAGTAGTATAAAGTTGCGTGAAAATCCGTTCACAGATAACGGTTGCCAAGATTTTAAAATTAAACAATCTGAGGATGGAACCCCTCCCCCTAAGCCCTTCCCCACCCCCCAAAAGCCGGCAATGTAATTGTGACGCCACTGGTGTTGCGGGTTTCCATGAGCGGCGCTAATCGCTTACCATCAGGCGATACGTTTCTCGTTTGCCCCCTAATCTATAACAAAAGGAGGGTTATGTAATACTCACCAAACAATCCAATTGTGATAAGGGTTCAAGCGCAGCAGGGGACCCAGGATTGGATATATCCCAGAGTTTGACGCAGCCCTTCCCGCCGGTGTAGGCGTGTCGGTTGGGGCCGGACAACGACAGCGCCACAGCGCACACCACCTCGCCGTGAGGAAGCGCCGCCACGGCCCGAGCACCCCGCGCCACGCCCGCGCCGCCCAGCGCGTCCGCCGGGAACCCCACCGGCTGCAGCGGGCCCCCGCACGAGTGGTACGAGTATGCTCTGCCCACACACAACACACATAATTGTTTTGAATCGATACGAATGCAATCGATATCAATATAATCGATATGGACACGAATACAATACATATCGATATCAATACAATCGATATGGATAAAAAATCATTCGAAATAGTTGCGAATACGATAGATGTCGGTATCGATACAATCGATATGGATACGAATACAATCGATATCAATATAATTTATATGGATGAACCTAAAATTCCTACAAATACAATTTCTATCATAATACAATTTATGATTGCGAGTTCTAAAATAGTCAAAGAAGTAAAGTAAAACTCCTCACGGTTTAGAAGGCGCGATGCCGTTGGTTCGGTGATGTGAGTCGTAGTGCAAGGGCGCGGGCGCGGACCCGGGCGCGGCTCCGCGGTAGTTGCCGTACGGGCCGAACGGGTAAGCGCCGCGAGCGCTCGTCGGGGTCGAAGCGCGACTCATCTTACTACCCGGCGTGCCGGGTTTCTCCTGTCAACGACACGGACAACTTACTAAAATAGGTACCCTATATGATTCTGACGTATGTGACAGGTATTTTGATATATGGTGTGTTTAACAATTAAATAGATATAAGATATGCAGTACATAAAATATCGATGGATATAAGACAGTAGCCGAAGTTTTTTTAAATAATAAGCGGGGAAACGGCCAGCTGATGGGAAGTGTTAATTCGCCCATTAACGCCTGTAGATCAGGAGTCACAAGCGTGTTGACGACCTCTGAGAAAGGAGTACGCTCTTTTCTTGAAGCTAGTACCTATCGGTCCGAAAAAAATATATTGGAGGATAATTTGGTCCACAGAATGGTAGTGCATATTCCACACGTGTATTGAAAAGCGGGCAGTGGTAAAGCGCCAGTTATCCAAATAAAAATTTTGCTTTGTGAAACGATGACGGAAACGTTAAATAAATTAATGTACATTGTGTGACATTTAAGATTTAGCATTAAATAATGTAATGTTTTCTCATTAACAATGAAGTGACTACTTTAAACAAAAGTATCAATGGATTGTTTAAAAATACAAAAAAAATGTTAATGACCTCTGCAAAAAAAAAAAATATTAGGCTATTAAATCAATATTTCTTCGAAACGACAATTACTAAATTACCCACAGTATTTTTATATCAACTTACATCTTTAGAACTCTTAGGTGTTGATCGACTGGATGAAGACCCTGATCTCGAAGGAGGCCTTGGCCCATTCTCTATACGTTCACCTCCATCAGTCCGTACACTAGGTGAACCTCTTTCTTCCTGAAATAAATTTATCATATTCGTAATAAGTTACAAAAAGTATGATTTTCAGACACTGAACGCGAATAGTTTTGTGTATTATATATTATTTTATATGTTTATTTGTGTATGTTTATTTATTTGTTAGTTATGCCAATTGTATCTGTTTCTAATTACAACTGTAACCTCGATGCATCTAAATTGCTAGATCTCTACACCCCCAAAGGCTGGCTGGTAGAAAATGTCCAGGTCATTAATTCGCCGATGTACTTAAGTACATGAAGTTGTACCGTTTGATATAGCCAGTGCTGCTTAACTTTATAATTCGACATAACAAAATTTAAGTCATTTTATTTAGTTTGCAACCTCTGTAACTAGTAGTGATATCAATTCATTACTGGAATGATGTTTTAACATACATTGCAGTTCCATTATAATTATCTAAATTGACATTCGATATTAAAATTGACAGATATAACGATTGAATATGACAACTTTTATCGATACGAATATTACAAAGCTAAGAATGCTTTTTTGATATACTTTTTTATTTAAATCACCTGATTTCTGGGACTAGGACTATCACTTAAATTCGTATGATAGTATTATAAGAGCATTAGTTGAAGGTTCTAGGCACAGTTTCATCACGAAAAAATCTCAACGAGACGAGCAGTAACCACAAAGACAATAAAACTGCGGAGATTTGCCAGGGTCAAGCAAAGGATTATGAATTTAGAATGTTCTTTGCCCCTCCTAAATCGGTTATAGAAAAGTAGTAAAGAAAATCTATACAAGAGAGACTTCACCATTAAACAATTTTAATATTTATGTTTTATTTATTATATTTTCATTTTTTTTATGGAATAGTGGGCAAACGAGCCGACGTATCACCTGATGGTAAGCGATCACCGCCGCCCATGGACACCCGCAACACATGAGTCGTCACAAGTGCGTTGCCGGCCTTTGGGGGATGGGGAGGGGGGGAGGGATTGGGGTATGGGCCTCCGGTATCCTCACACACTCGGTGAAACACAGCGCAAGCGCTGTTTCACACCGGTTTTCTGTGAGGCCGTGGTATCACTCCGGTCGAGCCGGCCCATTCATGCCGAATTAGAACAAAAAGCATCATACAGTTTAATTTTTCAACATATATTATCATCTGTAAAACAAATCCTATACAAGCCCATCTGGTCAGCGAAGTATTAGTGGGCCAAAACTTCCTTTCTAAGACGCGGCCTATGTCCAACAGTGGACTAATGTTAAAGGCTGTTGATGATTGATGAAATTAAACTAATACACCAGACACTACCCTATACGTCTGCTCAATCTCGTTATTTGTTTGTTTGCCTCGTTTGACTGCCTCGTTGGTCTCGCGGTTGGCGTGTGCGACTGCTGATCATGAGGTCTCGGGTTCGATTCCCGGGTCGGACCAAATGTTTGTATGATCTACAAATATTTGTTTCGGAGTTTGGGTGTTTTCTACGTATAATATGTATGTATTTACAGAAAAAAACGTATATATGTATTTGTATCAGTTGTCTAGTACCCATAACACAAGCTCTGCTTAGCTTGGGACTAGATGGCGTTGTGTGTTAGATGTCCGAAATATTTATTTATTATTATTTATTTATTTCCATCCCACGGTTGCCTGGAAGAGATTGCCTTTGAGCGCTAAGACCGCTACTTGTACTGACCTAGCAATAAGTTATGTCCTTGCTACCTGGTGCGCAATAAAGCGATTTATTATTATTACTATTTCACCATCCTCAATTAACTGTTCCCATCTTACCTCATTTGCCACATCAACTACAAGATCTTGATCACTTTTTTCAGCGTCACTGTCCTACAAAATGTATATCATTCAATTAGTTTGACATTAAACAACAATGTATATAAAACACACAGCAATCACATTAATTTTCAACTACTGTTACAGAGCTTCGATTAAAAGCAATTTTATATTACAAAGCTGAACAAACAAGCTGATTCAATGGATTGTTTTTGCTTTTAAAACCGTTTCAATTTTATAAGTATAAAAATGACAATTACTGTATCAAAATTGGTTGTAAATAGAACTTCTGATTGAGAGTAATCTGTCAATTGTGTTATGTACAAAAAAACTTATATTTTCGATGTTTATTTTCGGGAACGAGTTTCCTATATTTCAATACTCGGCCCGAAAGAACTCAGTAACCGCAACAGTTTAGAAACATCAGAAAATATAAAAAAAGTTATTTAATTATTTGTACCTTTTATCACAGTTCTTGTAATTTTGCCTCTGTGAAGGCAGAATACGGTACTAACGTCACACTATCACCAAGACCTAAATTCCGTCACTATCACTTCCGTCATGCAAACCAATTTATTGGACAGAAAACACACAACATAATATATAAATTGTGTCAAACCATCCCTCAGATAAGCTATCCGGAAGTTATCTGTGACTGGTGAAACAGCACCTAAGTGTTTGATCTCAGAATCCCTCCGCCCCAGCCAATCCGTCCCAAAACCCGTTGATTACAAAATTTAGAGAGACAGACATTACAATTAACATTGGCGTTAAACAGCAAAAACCATTCACAAATATAAAATCTATTCAAAATTCAATAACAAAAAGCAACATGAATGTAAAAGAAGCCGACACATACACTACATAGACTCACATGTCCTAGTACCTTCTCTTCCTTTCTGCGTTTGACGTCTAAAGCCTCTGGTTCAACAGGTGAACGTGGACGATACTTCTGCTCGCGTTCGTGCGGGGACACTGACCGCCTCTGTGGAAAATAAAAATAGACCTATGTTGTGTTCCTCACCGTGAGTAAAGGCGCGTCTCCACCGAAATTTGACAACACAAAAAAAGTTGACAACCAATGATATTATATAAAAAAAGGAGATATGTTATCAGCCCGAAAGTGAAGACTCGAATACCATCCAATTGACTTATCTCGCAATTACAGTACGTAATAAAATTAAAGAATATATTTGTAATGTGATAATGAAATATAGCTATCTTTTTCTCTTACGTGCTGCTTCTTATCTTTAGTACCATTCATCAGTGAAATTTGTCAATGCATGCAGTTTTACAGCACAGTTTACCAGCACGGCCGCGGCCGGCACGGCACAGATTACGGCGCAAATTATTACGTACGTAACATATCCATGGTTTTTAAATATCATTGCTGACAACACAAAAGTCGCCAACTTTTGTTCGGTGGAGACTCGGCTTAAGGTCTTAAGAGTAAGTCTTTAGAGTAAGGCTCTAGAGAACTCTCTCAAGAATAATGGAATGCGACTTCCACCGAAGGAAAACTAAGAGGACTTTAGTATCTAGCCTGGTTGAACTACGTAAATAGTTGTCATTTATCTCACAAAGATATGAATTTATTAAAGAGGTTTTGTATTTTTTTGTAAATGTTCTACAAAATTCTAAGTCTACTCTTTTAGTATGACAAAAGTATTGGTCATGCACTAAGCCTGTCTGAATATAATTTATTCCTGACAATTTTATTTGCCCAAATCTTGTCTCATTAAGATTTTTCATTCATCTATAATTATATTTATATAAAAGAGTAATGTGACTGACTGACTGCCATACCCAGAGATCAATTACACAATTACTGAAAGGTAGTAGAGCCACGCCGATTTCAGCACGAACGGGCCGGCTCGACCGGGGCGGTACTATTTTCGCACAGAAAATTAACGTAAAATGACAGCGTTCGTGCTGTCGTGTTTAGTTGGTGAGTGCGAGACCGGAGGCCCGAATAGTCTAGTCAACAAGTTCCATACTTGTTGACTAGACTAAAAGATGCAGCAGCATCACTAGGCCGCCATGGTGTGGGTCGCCATACTGCATTGTCTGCATTCGCAGTGAGTATGGTGACCACCACTCTTGGATTCTGCTTATGCTTTCCATCAGGCAGAGTAGTCATTTTGGCGGGATATACATAAAAAAAAAAAAAAAAATTAATAGTATCATAATCATCAACAGCTTTTGATAATCCAGTGCTGGACATAGGCCTCTCCTTAAAATGGAGGTTACTATGGGCTACTATGCCAAATTGGCCAGATGTTGGGTTTGTTTCAAGTTTTCCTTCCCTTTGCAGTGATGTTAGACTGCATAGCTTGCTCCCTCAGTCGGCTCTTACGACATCCATAGGATGAATATAGTAACACAGGATGATTATGGATAGCATACGTGTTGTAAACTTCTTGGTGTTCCATGTCTGTCATCCTCCCGTGAAGGTTGTCCTGACATTAACGGCGGAGCTGCCGGCCCGCCTGGCAACACTGGAGGTTTGATGTCGGCAGGTGGTGGCAATTCCACCTGTAAGAATTTTTTTTACTTGTTCACTGGAATTCCAAAGGCGATAAAGATATAGGTTGAAAGTCAAGAAGAACACAATTTTATTAGAGGTCGTTGATAAATTGCATACTTATATAAATCTAAATTAATATTAATAAATGTTATTCTGTCCGATATATAATTATTAATTCGGAAGAAAATGCAACATTCACATCTACCGTTTGTTCCATATACCCTACTAATATATCTACATTTGTAGGAATTTAATATTTGTAATCATAATTTCCCACTCGGGACAGGGGCTGATAAGACATGGCGACGATTGGGGCCACATTCTCTTCACATACTTCTGGCTTCTGTGTCCCTGCGGAGTCGGAGATCCGAAGGGATTTTCTACCCTGTCCAAAAAGGTATCGGTAGCGGTAATTGGAAAATAGTTCCAAGTATCCCTAGTAGTATGGATATATGAAACAGGCGACAACAACACACTTTAACAGTTCAATGCTCATTACATAATTATTTGTCCCGGATGGGAGTCGAACCCACGACCATTGACTTAACTCAATAAATTCGGGGAAAATCATTGACCTACAAATTTTAACAAAAAAAACAACTTCAATCTGGACCAAATTTAAATGGGACCATTCGGGAAGCACCAGCTTTTAAATAAAAAAAGAATTATCAAAATCGGTTCACCCAGTCAAAAGTTATGAGGTAAACACACATAAAAAAACAGTCGAATTGAGAACCTCCTCCTTTCGCGGATAACTTCCTTGTTTATGAACCGATTTTGAGGATTCTTCTTTTGTTGGAAAGGAGATGTTCCGACGGTGGTACCATGACAAGGAAACTAGGATCTGATGATGGCATCTCAGAGAAATCGAGGGGAACCTTCATTTTTTTAACCGACTTCAAAAAAAGGAGGAGGTTTCTCAATTCGACCGTATATATATATATTTTTTTTTTATGTTTGTTCGGGGATAACTTCGTCGTTTATGAACCGATTTTGATGATTCTTTTTTTAATGGAAAGTAGATGTCCCGACGGTGGTACCATGATAAGGAAACTAGGATCTGATGATGGCATCCCAGAGAAATCGAGGGTAACCCTCATTTTTTTCAGGCACGTACTAAGTTTTTCGTATATTTTCTGAAGCTACTCCGCTATTTGCGTGTGGTAGTCATCATTTAATGATGATGAGCTGATGATGCAAGGTACAACTCCTTAACGGTTAGGAGTTGGAGGATAAATCTTTAAATGTCATATGTTTGTATGTTACCTTTAGTTTTATGTATGGCTCGCCAAAATGACTCTACTCTGCCTGATGGAAAGCATAAGCAGAATCCAAGAGTGTCGGTCACCATACTGACTGCGAATGCAGACAATGCAGTATGGCGACCCACACCATGGCGGCCTAGTGATGCTGCTGCATCTTTTAGTCTAGTCAAAAAGTATGGAACTTGTTGACTAGACTATTTGGGCCTCCGGTCTCGCACTCACCAACGAAACACGACAGCACGATCGCTGACATTCGTCTGTCACGCTGTCACGAAGTTGTATACTTTCAAGTTATTTGGGTAAGCTGATGATGGAAGGTGCAACTCCTCAACGGTTAGGAGTTGGAGGATAATTCTTTCAATTTCATACGTATCTATAGACCTTTAGTTGTATACTTTTAAGTTATTTAGGTGAGCTGATGACACAGGCGCTATGATGACTAACCCCTCAATGTATTTTGCTTTAAGTAACTCGCCTGCTTCCATTTCATCACGACATTTAAGCTTGGACACGATTCCTATTGCCCCGTAGACCACGTTCTCGGTAACAGAAATCTTGCATCTCAACATAATTTTGGAAACTGAGCATACTCAGTTTTAATACGTGTTCAAACCACTAAACTTATTCGCATCAGCAGAAATTATATGAAATAGTTCAACTTACTGATAACCTACGATTGTTTGCACTAAAAAATGGAAAAATAAAAAAAATATATAAAAAAAAAACCGACTTCCAAAAACCATCCAACGAAAACTCCCTGCCAAAAAACACTAAAAAGCGTAAAAAGGCGCCGACTTCAAACAGATTTTATGTACCTAGCACACATAATAATACTACTATTTAAATGAATAAATAATTAGGTATAGACAAGAATTGGCACATAGCAATTTATGAAGAGCCAGTTTATTTTACGCTTTTTAGTGTTTTTTGGCAGGGAGTTTACGTTGGATGGTTTTTGGAAGTCGGTTTTTTTTTTATTCGAAGTCGGTTAAAAATTACATTAACGCGGGTGAATGATAAATCTATACTAATATTATAAAGCTGCAGAGTTTGTTTGTTTGTTTGTTTGAACGCGCTAATCTCAGGATCTACTGGTCCGATTTGAAAAATTCTTTCAGTGTTGGATAGTCCATTTATCGAGGAAGGCTATAGGCTATATTTTATTATCAAAAAAATTTGAGATCCGTAAGAAAATTGCTGTTTTGTAACCCAAGGTGTGAACTCGAAAACCTACTTTTGCGTGCGCTGCAAAAAGTATTGACAATAGAACAAAATCATGTATTACGGGTTTGTAGGTCCCATTAAGATCTACAAAAAAGTCCGCGAGAGCATATATCTAACTATCATGGTTTAGTCACAATAACCGCTTTTGTGCTCAACAAAATTATTAAATCGTCTGAAGAAAGAAACTACGTTAAATGTGTATCGTAATATTAATCCTTATCCAAATAAAGCATTATGTTATCAAGGGTATTTATGTAGAAGTAAAATACTTTTTGTTTCACCCCATTCGGACATTTCGTTTAGAAGTTATCACGAGTATAAGACGCTAAGAGTTGGTACCTATTATTGAGTTATTTGCCAAAGAGTTTTTATCAACATAATACCTAATATTAGTCTTTATCCAAATAAATGTGTTGTTGATTATGAGTATTAGATCTTAGAAGAGTATAATAAATACATCTATACTGATATATAAAGCTGAAGAGTTTTTGTTTGTTTGAACGCGCTAATCTCAGGAACTACTGGTCCAATTTGAAAAAGTTCTTTCAGTGTTAGATAGCCCGTTTATCGAGGAAGGCTATAGGCGTGATGATATATATATATATATATATTTCATCACGCTATGACCAATAGGAGCTGAGTACCAATGAAGAATGTTTCAAAAACGGGGGGAAATTATTACGCTACGGGCAATAGGAGACGCAAACGACGTTGCGTGGGTCAGCTAATCGCGCTAATCTCAGGAACTACTGGTCCAATTTGAAAAATTCTTTCAATGTTAGATAGTCCATTTATCGAGGAAGGCTATAGGTTATATATCATCACGCTAAGACCAATAGGAGCGGAGCACCAATGAAGAATGTTTAAAAAACGGGGGAGAATTATCACGCTACGAGCAATTGGAGACGCAAACGACGTTGCGTGGGTCAGCTATACTAATATATAAAGCTGAAGAGTTTGTTTGTTTGTTTGAACGCGCTAATCTCAGGAACTACTGGTCCAATTTGAAAAATTTGATTATTATAAATGCGAAAGTAACTCTGTTTGTCTGTCTGTCTTGCTTTCACGGCCAAACCGCTGCACCGATTTGAATGAAATTTGGTACACAGATAGTCTAGAGCCTGAGAAAGGACATAGGCTACTTTTTAATGCGAAAAAGGGGTTGTAAGGGGTTTAAAAGGGGGATGAAAGGTTGTTCTGGGAGTTCACTCGACACACGCCTGCGCGTTACCTACGTCGGGCGCCTTGACAACGAATAAACAAGGCTGTCAAAATAATAAAAAATATTTCACTTTTTCAATGAAGACTTACTAATGATAGCAATGATATTATATATATAAAAATTAAATATTAAGATATTAAGTATATACAATAATAATAATAATCTCACGAGATTGTCGAAATGTGGAATGTTGATTCGGTGATCATTGTTCCGATAGTCATATCTGTTCACGGATTAATTGCCAAGAGCCTCGACCAACACCTTAAGAGGCTCACGTTAGACGGCTGGATTAAGGGTCTGATGCAGAAGGCAGTCCTCCTTGACACGGCTCGTATTGTGAGGAGGTTCCTGTCTCTGGAGCCCTAACCACCGGTTTCTTGGTCCCTGTACCCGAGGTCGGTGGTCTACTATTTTTTATATTTTTAAATGTATTTGTTTTTATATTTATATTTAAAAATGTAATTAATATGTTTATGGAAATGAAATAAAGAGAATAATAATATTATATATATATTCGTCAATCTGATTTGTATGTTCATTATATTAATAGAAATAAATAAGCCAAATTAATATAATTAATTAACAGCGTTTCTTAACTTCAAAATTCTCTACAAAACTCTCTCATCCTGATCAGCTGACTAATGAGATAGTTATCAATTAAACGAACGGATCATGTC
Source organism: Diaphora mendica (assembly GCA_949125395.1). Lineage (NCBI taxonomy): Eukaryota > Metazoa > Arthropoda > Insecta > Lepidoptera > Erebidae > Diaphora > Diaphora mendica. Next base: position 17,610,030 of record OX421313.1, on the reverse strand, counting down.
AGGCGTGGAGGGAGATGTTGTCGAATACTTAGTAAGTCTTTGGAAATATCAGGAGTACCCATAAGTTGAGGCTGCAAGTTAATGTTCCAGTACTATTAAATGAGGTATCTTGAGCGCCAAAGCAATGTAATAGTACATGGCTAAATATTACACAACTGGGGTACAACATTGTAAAAGCTACAATCATGACGCATGGAATGGCAAAAGAAGATAATGTTTTAATTCCCCGTATTCCAATAATTCCAACTTATTTGACATTTTAATTTAAAAGAATGCAGTTTCCGCTGAAAACAGCATTTCCAATAACAATATTATCAAAACCCAAGGACAGATGCTTAAAGATACAGTTTTTTTTTTCTCATGAGCAGCATACTCACGTATATCAAATCCACAAAATCTCCATATTTTGGCAAAATATGGCAAAAGAAAAAACGTAGTTATTAAAATTGTACTTTTTATATTTGAAGCTGCCAAAGTGACTATGGTCAGCCTGATGGAAAACTCAAGCAGAATCCAACAGTGGGGGCAACCATACTTACTGGGAAAGCAGACAATGCAGTATTGCGTCACACACTATGACGGCTTAGTGAGATGCTTTTTCACGCCCCACTTAAAGGCCCCGGGATCATAGTAGGAGAGAAACACGTGCGCTGGTAGTGAGTTTCAGTTTTTAGCTGCTCGGCACAGGAAGGATGAACCAAACCGTTTGGTTTGAGAGTGAACATGTTATTCTGCAGAGGAAGGGAGAAGGGGGACCAGTTGGAAGAGCTCCTCAGAATACTTCCAATGATACAGATGGTAGTGGACTGCTATAGAGGCGATATCTCTACGCAGCTGCAGAGGTTCAAGGAACTCGGTGGCTTCGGGACTGTTGGTGAAGCGGACTGTTCGCCATTGCAACCGATCGAAAGCATCAAGCAAATACTGCGCGGATCCATCACAAAGATGAGAACAGTACTCGAGGTCCCGGCAAATATCCATGCCCAGGACACCGAGCTTACCCCGTAGTGGCAGTTGAGTGCTCTGAAAAGTGGAGAGGGAAAGGAATGGAGACTTTTTGGTAGAGAACGCGCACAACTGTGTTTTCGTAGCGTTGAACTCGATCAGATTCTTATCACCCCATTGTAAAATGCGGTTCAAAACCCGGTCGAGCTCAGCGACAAGCTTCTGTCGATTTTCTTCAACGACTGCCAGCTTGGCTGAACGGTGTCAAAAATATCGCCCATGAACTGTGCTATCGTCTGCATAGCAATGTATGTTGCCAAGAGCTAACATGTCATTGATATGCAGAAGAAATAGTGTGGGCGACAGGACTGAACCCTGAGGTACGCCAGCGTTTACATCCAGAACATCAGAGGCCGTGCCGTCGCAAAGGCCCATAATGCGGCGCTGATGAAGAAAAGCGTCAATCCAGTGACAGGGTCTAGGAGGCGGACCGAATGCCGAGAGCTTGGAGAGAAGCGAGCGGTGCCAGACCCGGTCGATGTCAAATGTCAAAATAAGCTCATATAAACACTTTATATTTTATGTACATATATAAATACTTAAATAAGTTTTTAATAGTAAAACGTGTGTGTATTAGTTGTAAAAAAAATCGGGTGGTGTCGTGGGACATCAGATAGCAATGAGTTCCATATCAAAAATACAGATGGCGCTATACTACATTTTTCGTTCACGAAATAAATAAATCATTACAGATGGCGCTATACTAAATTTTTAGTTTTCACAAAATTGTCTTAACCCCTTTATTTTATTTAAACTGATTTATAAAAATATATAAAAGTTCTATGCGAGGTAAAGAAAATAAAACTATTCAGGTACCAATACATTTTGTATCATGATTTTATATCGATAAAAATCCTACCTATATTAATAACGCGAAAGTTTGTTAGTATGGATGGATGGATGTTTGTTTCTTTTTCACGCAAAAACTACTGAACGGATTTGGATAAAACTTTACAGTAATATAGCTTATACATCAGAATAACACATTAGCTACTATTTGCAGCGATAACCGACATACACGCGGGCGAAGCCGCGGGCAACAGCTAGTCAGTAGATAAAGCTGAAAGCATGAGAAACAAACTAACTTTTTTTAATAATATAAGTTACGATAAGGAACTATTGTCGACTCCTTTCACTATAAAAAAATACTGAAGACTCTGCAATAACGGTAATGCTCAATACTGCCGGCAGTATTCAGCTTGGCAGTATTCTGCCGTGGTTATCGAGGGGGCAGTAAAAAGGGTCCTGAAACGAGCTGCTTCTTATCTAATTTTCATACGTGTACGTAAATTAGGAATGCATGTTCTTGTATTGTAAGATACATAATAATTAATAAAACTTGCGCGTTATTTCGTTCTCGAATGCGCCTTTCTGAATTACTGTCCTTTTGATTACCACGGCAGAATAGCCATATAATACGATTAGACTTCCAGCAATTTTTTAATACATTTCAGTTTCTTTACAAAACTCTTAAAAGACTAAACTATAGGTACAGTGCTTTTGCTAGAGTATATAGACAGCTGATAAAAATACTTATATTTATTTTAAAATATACATAGGTATATGTATATCATATTTAATTTACATGTAGACACAGAACTGCTCGTCGTAATTTATCACTTTTGACAAAAAAACTGACTTCAAGAACTGGATCAAATTGAAATGGGACCACACGGGAAGCATAAGCTTTCAAATAAAAAAAGAATCATCAAAATCAGTTCACCCAGTCGAAAGTTATAAAAAATACAGTCACAAACATAAAATAAGGTAGTAGTAGTAGGTAACAAACATACAAAAAATACAGTCGAATTGATAACCTCATCCTTTTTTTGAAGTCGGTTAATTATTGTCCTAGATGTGAATCGCACTTGTAACTTCGGGCTTACCAGTCAGTATTATCTGCTACTATCTGCTCGACCATATTTAAAATAAATTTCAAATATTGACCTTATTTAATTAAAAGCCGGAAATCCTTAGTAATATAATCTAGTCTCAACACTAACCCAGTAATTATATAACAATGTTTTATTTCTATTTTAAAAATAGCACAAGCATTTTATAGCTCAATCAAAGTGTTCTCTACCAGCATAATTATACGAGTTCTGGATCGCGTAGAATTAGGCACTGAGTTTGTGATGCTTTCAGTTTCATACAAATAGTCATGTTTGTACCAAAAAGCTGTCTGCTAACTCACGCGCATTATTTCAACCTAATTGATCTCTGGTTGAGGAAGGAGAGAAAAGAGAGCGAGTAAAACTTTAGACAGCTACTGAATTCTAGACGAGTTAAGTAACCCTGACTGCCAATCCAAAGGTCGTGAGTACAATTCTTATTCAGAACAAATATTGTGTGATGAGGACCATCATAATATATGCAGGTTCTGACTAGTTTGGTATCAGACGGCCGTGTGTTAATATTAATATTTAACACGCTTTAATGGTAAGTCAAACTAAAAATTGAAAGTAGGTCAAAATCTAGTTCGGTTACAAACAAATAAACATACCGGTGAAGCTAATAAAAGCGTGTTAAAAAAGTTACGTTCGTCCGTCTGGCAGCCTGACCGAATTTCAGTTGAACGAAAATTACGCAACTCTTAATACGCGACTTGGGTTTATCAAATATTTTAACAAAATAAACAACAGACTTCAAGGTCCGACTCGATTTCTCTTGGATGCCATCATCAGATCTTAGTGTCCTTATCATGGTACCACCGATGGGATATCTCCTTTCCATTAAAATTTTTCCAGAAATCCAGATAATTTTACCTTATGAGCAGGAGGCGGTAAGTGCGGCAGGGGTGGAGGGCCGGCTCCTGGCGCGAATAATAATCCACCAGCACCCAATAACGCCCCTGCGCCCGCCACTCCGTGTGACAGCCCCGCACTCGCATGAATTTGTTGCTAAAAGGAAAACATTCATATCGTTTGTAATTTATACTCCCGATTGTCGGCACTTGATGGAACTTGTTGCAATACATTCTAGAATTAAATTCACTTGTACCTATTACACTGTTTTTATTCAGACCTAATCTGGAGTTTAATTCTACAATGTATACATATCGTAACTGCAATAAGGATGACCAAATAATAATATTTTCACATATCTCGCACTCAGTCGTCTGATCTCAAACTAGGCAAAGCCTGTAGACTATTGATAAACATACTTATATACTTCTAAATACATACATAATATAGTAAATTACACCCAGACACAGAAAAAAATGGTTGTCTGTAAAGTCTGTTTACGGACGATAGTTTAAGGTGACAACGTCATAACGAAACATTGATGAAATGCGCCGCATCTATCTCTCGCTTCCATTTAAGGCTTGAAATGTGAAATGTGAAAAAGTGCAAGCGAGAGATAGATCTCTCGCTTGCACTTCAAGCCTTAAATGGAACGCCTCAGAGCGATATAACGCCGCACGAGTCATGTATTTTCGTGTGTGCAGCCGGCTCCATCGAATTATAAGACGTTGTCACGTCAAAAAAAGATCGTGTAATTGTTTACCCGATCTTTTTTTGACGTGACGGTGACAACAACACAAAGATTTGTTTCGGAATTTGGGTGCTTTCTATGTATGGTGTGCACATATTTACAACAAAAGTAATAAGTCATATATCAGTAAGTAATATAATAATAATATATCACTCGATCTAGGAATCTAAGTAATATATCATTCAATCTAGCTATCATAGTACAAGCTATGCTTAGTTTGAGGCTAGATGACGTTGTGTGTAAGATGTCTGAAATATTTATTGTTTATTTAAAATAAACAGTTAAATTTGTTTGTGGTTTTCTAACAATCGCAGAATTAAAATTAATCACACAATTAAAATATAACTCATGTTTTTAAGTGGGTAATATTTATACTAGTTTAAGCGTTTAATTGCAATTATGAATATTAATTAATTAAAAAAGGATGTTCGTTAGAGGTCAGCCGTAAGAAAGATTGGAATTATGCAACATTGAACAATAAATACATATTTAAATTGCAAATTGAATCAAAAAGACATATGTACAGACATTATTTAAATGATTTATCCCAAATTCCGCATTGATATGACAACAGTTCATTATCATAATAATACTTCCTTATAATAATAACCCTTAACAAATATGCAAGCTGTGACATGAAGTTGAAAAGAGACTCAACATTTAGATGCTCGTTCATTAATGATAAATTATGTCTATTACAGACTGACAAGTGGCCAACTGTTGGGCACTATTTCTAAGCGCATCACTAGTAAAGCTATCAAGCACACCAGTGCACTGAAAGCAGCCCGTTTTTTAGTTATTTTGCAGCACTACATTGACAGTTCATCTAAACATAATGACCTTCTAAGACTTTTTATTAAATTTCATGTTTTTAGTTAAACGTAGAACTATATTTTCAGAAATATAATATTAGACAATAATGAAAGCCCTTACTGCCTTAAGCCTGAACAAATTCAGCATAGATAAATTTACGGCTCTGTCCGCTTAGATTCCCTGTGGGATCCATGTGGAAATTTCGTCCAAACTGATCCCCTAGGGGATCTATTTGGATTTCAATTCCATAATGATCCCTAGGCGATTCATTTGGAACATTTTCGTCCACTAGGATTACTAGTTATTACCACTACTTAAACTGATAGGGGATTTTTTTCGATTTTTGTTCACACCACATGGCTATTTATGGCCAATATAGTATATAGGTTTAATACCATACCTATTAATACATTTCACCACCAAAGATTAGCTACACAACTTAAAACTCATTAAAAATCCTAGTATTAAATTCATTTATTTAAAAATATTTTAAATCGAAATAAAAGTATGAATATTTAGGGAACTTTTGTTAAGAAAAACTTCTAAATTAATAATCAAAATCTATAGAAAATTCTAAAAGATTCCATTGGATAAAAATCCAAATAAATCCCATATTAATTTAAGCAGGGGATCAAAATGGACGAAATTTCCACATGGATCCCACAGGGGATCCAAGTGGACGGAGCCAAATTTACTAAGTTTAAAGTTAAAGTTTTAAATAAAATGTATTTTTTTTAAATACAATAGTTCCTCATTTCAATTTGCTTATTGCACTCCTAATGTCATACACAGAGTTGTTTTAAATATTTATATATTATGTCATTTCACGGAACCAGTTCGGGTATTTGATCAAATCACTACATTTGTGTAGGGAAATGATACAATCGTGTTGTTATTTTAACATCTTCCGTGACTCGATCAAATCGCGGCTTTTATCATATCCCTGCGACATATATGTATTGTTTCAGATACGATAATCCCCGAGAAATTATAAGGAGTTATTTTATACATTCACAGTTTTTGCGTATCCCTACAGTGTTAATGTAATAATTTAATTCTAATCGTAAATATGAAATTTTTAAACACATGAAAAACTATAAATCCATATAGACCCACTATTTATAAAGCATATCCACTGATGTTGACCTTGTTATGAAATTAAATAATGCCTATGGTTTAAAGCCCCTCTAGCTTAATTCTTATAATCAACATATTGTATATGATTTATAATAACTTTTTTCTTAAAGTAAATAAATAATTTATTGTGATATGATTTCTATCAAGATAATAAATTTAAATATCTTGTAAATAATAATTCTTATGTGCAGTCAAAAAAACACTTAATTTGCGTGACACTAACCGAATTCTACTAGCTAACTTAACAAAAATCTTTCTAACTCTATGTTAGAATACAAATATAACAGTAACCAAAACATATTATAAAAATAAATGTGTTAAGACAGACAAAGCAACAGTGCGGAAGTATATGAGAAAAAACACAATTTAGCATAGATATAAAGTGTTTTTTCTAATACATAATATTACAAGCAAGTGCATACAATTTATTTAAAATCGTAATATTGAATTACAACTGTTAGTTTATAGCTGACTAGCTTTTACACGCAGCTTCGCTCACGCAGGCTTTCATCCCCTGATTTACCCCTTTAGGGGTGGAATTTCAAAAATTCCTTTCTTAGTAAATATTATATTATATTCTATTTTACGTTATATAAAGAACCTACATGCAAAATTTCAGGAATCTAGCTTCAGCGGTTTGGGCTGTGCGTTGATCTCTGGGTATGTCAGTCAATCAGTAAGTCACCTTACTCTTTTATATATATAGATAACTAGCTGATCCGGCGAACTTCGTACCGCCATATTTATGACCCACGTAACATCGTTTACGTTTTTGTGAATCTAAACCATTCCCAGATCCCCTTGAACAAAAAAAAAAATTTCATCAAAATCGGTCCAGTCGTTTTTGTGAATCTAAACCATTCCCAGATCCCCTTGAACACACACAAAAAATTTCATCAAAATTGGTACAGTAGTTTAGGAGGAGTTCAGTCACATACACACGCACACAAGAAATATATATATTAAGATATGTGCTATGGTATACTTAGGTATGTTTTCAAACTATATCATAAGTTCCTGGCCCGGCTTCGCACGGAAGTATTTAAATTTCATGGATTTCCTCTACTATAATATACATGAATTACACATATAAACCTTCCTCTTGAATCATCTATATATTGCTGAAAACTGCATTAAAATCAGTTAAGTAGTTTAAAAGATCGAAGCGAACAGGCAGTGGACTTCATTTTATAATAAGTAAAGATTTTCAATTTCTACAAGGACATAACGAGATTAAATAGAAAGCCGGTAGTTTCCATTTAATAATTAATCAATTAACTTAGTTTTTCGCTATACAAAGATACCAGGCCAAAACCTTTCTAAGCTTTTCTTTGATAAGAACCATGATTGATGATGTGACGATTTCCACATACAGCGCAACAAGAAAACATATGACAGCGCCATCTACTAAAGATACATCGAACTACGGAGTAACGAAGGAAACGAAGAAACTACCAATCCTGAATCGCGCAATAAAAGTTCTCGCGCCGATCAACATATATACAACATCCCAACATCAACCGTTGGGAAGTGGCCCGCCAGGCATGATCACCTCGTCTTGTTGGAGGATCCTCCCTTTGTGTTGGAGGGACATGACACCCGTTCTCTCCATAATAATTACATATTATGTTAATTTTAGTTCTATTTGATTTCCATCTAAACTATTTGGTTGGCCAGGGTTTTGGCCAACTATATGACCTTGGCCAGACGGGTTGGTATAGGGTTTGTGTGAAATTATCCTTCGTCGTTCTGTACAGTTAGGACGTTACTCAGCTCTTACTTCACGATCGAGATGAATAGTATTCGACGTAATCGTAAGAGTATTATTGATATTATTATACAAGGATATTCTTGATAAATTAGAAGGCAGTAAAGTACGCAAAAAGAATTACGACCAATTATGTTTTCCAATTGCTGTGACGTAAATTATGTTAAACGCTTGTAATTTATGTTTAGCTTGTGCACTCTCTTGCTTGGCATCGTTTTATTGCTATTGATCACGTTATAGTAATAGGTTTCAATAAGAATTCAAATAAATTACGTCTGAAAGTAATGATTACAAAATTAAGATGGATGAATTTTCTCGGCTTTGTATAGAGATATCGCTGAGTTTTGAGAAGTAAATATAATCATCACACTAATATATAAAGGCGAAAGTTTGTGAGTGTGTATGTTTGTTACTTCTTCACGCAAAAACTACTGAACGGATTTGGATGAAACTTTACAGTAATATAGCTTATACATCAGAATAATACTTAGATTCGATCTAACACTTATGTCGATTGGCTGATTGCAATTAGATACCTCCATGCATGTAACTGCTACATTTTATCTCGATTGACAGTTAAATCGATTGCTGAGACTAGTTAGCTTAGATAGGTCATCTAGGCTACGTGATCTCCCTGTGCTATGTTTAGCTATCTATTGTTAATCATCATCATTTCCTGGCCCCAAAGGTTCGTCACAAAAACCAGTCCTGTGCTGCCTGCTTCCAACGGCTTCCCGTGACTTTCACCAGGTCGCTAATAATAAGCTATCATAAATATGTATTTATCATAAATAGTTTGAGCAAGGGACAATCTACGTAGGACAAATCATTGCGATGGCCTACCGAGGCCTCGACTACCTCGGTGGCGCAGTGGTAGCGTATGCGACTGCTGTGCTTCAGGTATCGGGTTCGATTCCCGGGTCGGATCAAATGTTTGTATTTTTTTCGGAGTTTGGGTGTTTTATATGTATTTATTTACAAAAAAAATGTATATATGTATCAGGGTTCGAGGATATATATCAAGATATATATCCGATTTATATCTGATATATATCAAACTGGTTTCTTTGATATATATCAATGCTAGCTGAAATTAGATTGGATATCGGATCCTTCTCATGATGATAGCGGATGATATGATTCAAAATGTCGTTTATGTCCTATAATCCAGTCCAGACTCAGAATCGATAGATGACCTATCTTTATCTTCCTTGCAGTCAAACTAAGCACTACGAGTATTATGAATACTGATTTTTTTGATGATTTTATTAATTATTTGATAATATTTAACACTTTATTACGAATGACTGACGACTGATTTGGTAACTAAAAGACTTATTATATTATAAAGTCATTATTATTATTTGTAATATTTTAAAACATTAACATCATATTCGTATTTTTTTTTTATAATTTCAGTATGTTTATGTAACACATATGCAAATAGTATTCATAAATAATACAATAAAATTGATATATATCAAACTTGATATATATCGGATATATATCATAAATATCCGATATTTTGATATTTATTATAAATATCGGATATTTTCGAACCCTGATATGTATTCATATCAGTTGTCTAGTACTCTTAACACAAGCTCTGCTTAGCTTGGAACTAGATAGGGTAGTGTGTTAGATGTCCGAAATATTTATTATTATTATTTATATCAAGGAGAAAGGAAAACTTAAAACAAACCCTATACCAACCCGTCTGGCCAGCGTGGTATAATAACTATAATAGACCAAAACCTCCTTGCTAAGAAGAGGCAAGCAGTAGACTATTACAGGCTGTTGATGATGATGATGATGATGTCTTTATTAATGGATTTTTGATTGATGGATCTTTATTATTTCATTATATTTCGTAATGTTAATATTATAGTTATAGCAATTAATGAAAAGTAATGGAGGAAACTTGTTAATGACTCCGTTGATTAGAATTTGTGAACTTTTCTAGAAGTCTGCTATAATGGGCAGAACTGACTTTCTGGGTCTATCCCAGCAGTCCCATGGAAGAAGTGACACCAGTATTTCATTCCCAAAAATCCCTTTACCCTCAACATCATGGGACTAGTGGAACAGACCCGACTTTCTTACAAAAATTATCAGAAACAAGACATTCAGAGAAATTAAAAAAAAACACGGCCAGTATTTAATTATTTCCTGGCACATTAACATACATTCGCTTTTAGAGACTTCTAAATTCTTAGTAGTTATTTTTCTAGTTACAAAAGTGCTGCGATGGTACATAAGTTTACCATAATATATTAGACCATAAGGTAAGCACCTCTAACCAGAGAAATCTGGTTCTAATATTACACCTACCATTGTGTTGAACTGATCAATGCAAAACAAAAAAAGACCCATCTATTTTGGAGAAGGTTAGGAACATAATTAAACTTTTTTCTAACCCCATTATTCATAAACGTTATGTAACTTTAAGCAACAGTTATGTGTTATTTTCAACTTTAGGGCTGTAAGTTTAAGGAACAGAGAACTGTTACTTAAAGCTAAATAACTTTTACGAATCAGGGGGTTAATCATTAAAAGTATTGTTGTGTCTTAAGATTTCTACCAACTAACATTTAGAGAAATAACACAATACAAAAGTAAGTTCTATTACAACTTATAATACATGAATTAACTATCTAAATCTAAACAATGAGAACGCAAGCTAGTATGACCATATGACAAAACATGAAAATAATTTTTTAAATGGCAACACAAAGTAATGGCTAAATGTTAATCACAACATAGATCATGTACCAAGCACAGTATGTCTGGACTTACAAGCAGTTGCTGTAGACCCTGCTGTTGTTGTTGCTGCGGACAACATTAACAATATATATGCTGAACTTTGCCTTTTACTAAATGACATTTAACATTTAAACCCATAAAAGATTTACTTTTACATTGCAACTATTATTTCCACAACCTATATTACTCGTTAATAATAATTATGTTGATGCATATCACCCTTTATATACCCCAAAATCCATATCAGGATTCCTTAGAGCAAATACTGATTCTCGTTTCCTTATATTCAAGTTGAATGTAAAATAAGAGTCACTCGGTTGCTGCATCGCTGCGATTTAGTTTTTTTATGAAACAGTAGTAACTGCATATTTAGCAGAAAGCATTTATATATAAACATAAGAGATTTAGTTTGTTAGTTTAGTGCAGCATATAAACGGTTTGAGTTAAAACTTTTCACAAGGAATTCTTTAAGAAATATATTGTATGTTATAGTCTATAGGTGACTTAAAAACTAGTAAAAACTGCAGTCACCGGGGTAAAACAGAAATAAAATAAGCAAAAGAATAAATGGACTAGATTAATGAAAAATCTGTAAACACTAAAAGCTTTTTAAAATAATTTTTCTCTTCGAAAAAACTGTTAAGAGAAAATTGTGAACACAATTCACAGCACTACGGTTGTAAAATTATTGTTACTTACCCCAATAATGGAATTCAGTTCTGACATTGTTACTTGTTTAGCTCTCTCAACAGCTGATGCAACTTGCTGTTGGTGCTCTTGAGCTAAAAACGGGAGCACCTGCCCTATTATAGCACTTAATCTTTTTGCTATTTCTGTCTGTAAATAGAAAGTAAATGTTAGAGTCCATTCTTTTTAAATAAAGTAACTTTGTTTATAGATATTTACCTGTTTATGCATCTCTACATTAAGCCCATAAGACATTTCATAATACTGAAAAAAGAAAATCACCAATTATACATAAGAATAAATAAAACATAATTTAAGTGTAGTGGTGTAATTTATTTATAAAAATAGTGATTATTGAAGTATTTGCAATTTATAGAAGTAGCAATCGCAATAAAAATCGTCTATGTCCTAATTTCTGTCATAAAATTACTTTTACCAGAATACCAAAGAAGGGTACATAACCCTTTCACAAGTTAAGCATTACTTCAATTAGCAATCTAAACAATTTTCTTTTATCTGAATTAACACTTATGGTAAGTAAACAAAGCTATCAATATACACATTTCTATTGTTTGTTTTTAATGTAGTGTTTACCAAAACATCTAACCCAATAAAACATATTCTATAAGCCAAAGGTAGAAAAAAAGGTAATGGTACTTTTATTTACCATAACATAATGCCTTTGCATTTCCGTCTTCTCACTGGCCAGTTTTTCACATTCCAATTTCAAACTGTTAACAAAGTTTTAACAGGATAAGCATGTTGATAACTATGGATCAAATTGACAAATATTAGGAATGTAAATAAAGATTATTTGTATACTCACGCATGATATTGAGTTTGTAAAAAGTTGAATTCTTCTTTAATGCGCTCCAAAGTATCTGCTATAGTAAACTTTATAGGTCCTGCTGGAGGCTGAGGTCCCTACACAAAAATAACAAACAATAACAAAGTCTTAACAAAATTTACTTCATGAAAGTAACTATGACTCAAGTTCAATATTAAACTAAGAGCTTTAGTTATAATAGAAAATCAACACAAACCCTTACCGCGGCCGCTGGGTGCCGCGTACCCGTTGGATACATCTTAGTAAAATCTAATCTAAGAAATCCTTTAAACACAATCAAATATAGTTTTCTTTTGATCCGTTGGCTAACACCATCGGAATCATCTCATATAACACTGGTCACCGCTGCTATAACACACCAAACACCGAAGAGGCCGACTTACGCGCTAACGACAATGATATGCACAAACTTTGCCTGGAAACTTTTGAATTATTGGTCATTATATTGACATTAACTACTTTTAAGTACGATTGTCAATCACCATTTAAACTAGGAGACTGGCCCTAATACTAATTTTCAAGTACAATCAACAGATTTTCACAATTTTTTTAACCATAAATCCACGCCGTAATTTTTGTTCGGCTGTCATGTCATCCATCATCATTCATCACAGAATGGCATTCTCGAAACTTAAACTGTCATAGTTGAAACTTAGAGCTTAAATAACTGTAGGGGCCGCCGAACGGGCGGAAAGTGTGATCGCAGTAGAGAGAGACTGAGTTTGTGTAGTTTCTGTCTCTCTTTGGGACTCTTAGAACGGAAATGCAGTTGTAACTCTTGAGTTGCAAGTGTTCAAGGGTAGCAGTAAGTGACTTACTATCAGTGATCAGGTGACCCGCCTGCTTGTTTGCCTCCTGATATCTTAAAAAAGGGGATCCAACATTCTCGTTCATAAATACTGTTACAACTTAATCTAATCCAAATTAAAATTTACTACGTGTATATGAAGCATTACATTTTTTTTAAATATAGATTTTTTAAATTTTTATATTGTTTGATCCGAATTCAAAAACAAGTGATTTGTGATCTTTAGTTTTTTTCATCAAGAACAGCTGATGACAGTAAGCTGCTCTTCTTATTTAAAAAAAAAGGAACGGACCGGGGTGGTACTACCCTCGCACAGAAAATCAACATAAAATGACAGCCTTCACGCTGTCGTGTTTTGTTGGTGAGTGCGAGACTGGAGGCCCAATGATGCGAAAGCATCGCTAGCCCACCATGGTGTGGGTCACCTCGCTGCATTGTTGCATTGTCTGCATTGGCAGGGAGTTTGGTGACCACCACTCTTGGATTCTGCTTATGCTTTCCATCAGGCAGAATAGAGTAATTTTGTTAGGGTCAAATATAAAAAATAAATAAAAAAGAAAACGGCAAACTGCTTTTTGTCAAACCTGTCATTTTTCAAAAAAATCCGGAATGTGAATATTTTTAGTTTGACATTTCGAACCAAAAGACGCGGAGCCAGATTGTTCCTTTTTTTAAAAAAAATACTTGTAATCTTGTCTGTGGTATTTTTTTAATGGCAGAATTGGCAGATTGTCGTCGCGCTGCAGCTGTTTGCAAGCGATTGAGTTAGCAGTGTCGAAGTGTTTTGAAATAAACTGATTGGTTGCTTTGAATAAACGTGATTATGTACATTTTAAATGATTATATTCAGAAGAAAGTGCTGGTCCTGAAGTGATATTCTGTTTTTGTGAGTTTTTTCTTACGTATCAAAGAGAACCATCATGGATTTCAAAACAGTCGTTTTCAACGCTGCACGAGATGGAAATCTTACGCGGCTGAAAGTAAGTATTTAACTAGATTAAAGATTATTATTAGATTATTTTGTTTTCCGTTAATAACTCTCAAATATATATTTTGTGATCGTATTAGAATTTATGATAAACATCAAAATCTAATTAGGTTTCCTCTATCTCTAACTGTAGTTACTTAATACAGTTACTTCCACGTCTAGGTTCTTGAATGGTTGTAGCTCGATTTTGAATCAAATACTTGTTCAATTTGCTTTTTAAAAGTCATAATTTCTTGTTTAGGTAAAGGCATATGTTTTTATTTTGTACTATCGCCGTTACGCCTTTAGAAATAGTCTATCTTGCGTAGCTACGTAATAAGTTATGGTTACTGGTTACCGGGAAACCTTCAAATTGCGTCCTATTTTTAAAATTGGAATATTAATATTAATTTCGTGCGGCTGAAAGATATTGTTGTTATCTGAAAACTTTTCCTATTTATATTATCAATGTACTTAGTTATCTGAAAGTCAATATTGTACAAATAAAGTGTTGATATCATTGAAGTTATATTTGAATTATATTATTATGTGAATTTATTGCACGAATTAAAATATAAATTCAAATTACTTAAATAAAAAGTGATAAGTGGTTTCCTATTAGATTTATGAACAAAGAGCCATAGATAAAAAAGTCCTCTTAAGCTACTTTTATTAAAAAAAATGTTATTGTATTTTCATAAAAAAAATCCCTTTACCAACTCAAACATTTTGCTTCAAACTTTTTTCTACAGATTATCTGGTAAGTTTTAAGTAATAATTATAATATTACTTATTTAAAAAAATCAATAATATTTTAATAATGTAGGTAACATTCAGTATACAAAATACAAAAAAATATAAAGTTATTATAAAACACTGCAAGGAACCATTACTTACTTGATTTGTTTTATCTGAAACAGGGTCAATATAGGTAGTCTCTAACAGTCTTATAAATTTATGTGTAGTCAATAAATAAAAATAATAATTATCAACACAAATGAGTGCAATGAGGTGACTATCTATATCTTAAGTTTGTATATCCATAAGTGTCATATAATATCTTTCCCTCTATTACGTTTTTTTCTACCTTCTCTTTCTCATATTTAAATATCAAAAGGCCTGGCAATAGACAAAATTATTATAAAATATGAGTAAAACCCAATCTATATATATAAAAGAGTAATGTGACTGACTGACTGTCAGACAGACTGACTGACTGACATACCCAGAGATCAACGCACAGCCCAAACCGCTGAAGCTAGAATCTTGAAATTTTGCATGTAGGTTCTTTACATAACGTAAGTGAGCACTAAGAAAGGATTTTTTGAAATTCCACCCCTAAGGGGGTAAATCAGGGGATGAAAGTCTGCGTGAGCGAAGCCGCGTGTAAAAGCTAGTTAAACATAAGCAGAATGTTTATACGTCTTGTGGATACACCTTTAAGTTTGTCTGATAGGTATTAACTTTTGGCAGAATTCAACAATAATTTTTATTATTTCAGAACTTTCTACTAAATAGCAGAAATTTTAGAACAAAACTTAGTAATTTTCCTTAAAACCTTTCAGCAATCAAATCCAATTTTTTTAGGTTGGTATACATAACTGTATGTCAGAGTAACAGACAAGCCAACAAATAAATTAACTTTCATAATAATTCTATTATTCTTAGAAATAAAAGCCTATTGTTTACTTTACTGTTTAAAATATAAGACTTGACTAAAAAATTTATCTGTTAATACTTTGAAAAAGATTATAGCATTTGTTACAATATCAGCAAAAGTGACAATTAGAGGCCAAATCCTACTTTCTACACCTACAGGACAAAACCTGTCCCACTCGAGATATTAAAATATGATTATAAAAGCGGGCTGTCCCGCCAATATGTCATTCGGGACGTCTGGCAACGCTGGTCTACATCCACATGTCCAGCAGTGGACTCAAAAGCTGTTGATGATATAATATACACTTACTATAGTCAATACTGCCTAGTGACAAGTGTTCTGAAGGTTATTTACTGTTAATTAAATAAAAATGAAAGTAATGTAAATAAACAGGGTGGATCATTATTTATCTGTTGCATAACATAATGTCAATGTTAGTTGTAATAATTATTTTGTTCATTATCTTTACAAAAACATACTGGTTATCTTATCAAAGAAAACTTTTTGTAGACAATTTATAGATCAGACCAATATTTGAAAACACTTCAAAATCATAATGTATATTTTCTTCAGTTAAATTTTATTTTTTTCCGTATTTTGTTTGCTTAAATAATAAGAAAATGAAATTATTTATTGTCAGATGTTATTGACTATGTGTTAGGATTACAAAGAACCATTTCATACTATGTTGGAATGTAGTTTATACATTACTAGCTGACCCACGCAACGTCGTTTGCGTCTCCTATTGCCCGTAGCGTGATAATTTTCCTCCGTTTCTGAAACATTTTTCATTGGTGCTCCGCTCCTATTGGTCGTAGCGTGATGATATATAGTCTATAGCCTTCCTCGATAAATGTACTATCCAACACTGAAAGAATTTTTCAAATCGGACCAGCGGTTCCTGAGATTAGCGCGTTCAAACAAACAAACTCTTTAGCTTTATATATATACTAGCTGACCCACGCAACGTCGTTTGCGTCTCCTATTGCCCGTATCGTAATAGTTTCCTCCCGTTTTTGAAACATTCTTCATTGGTACTCCGCTCCTATTGGTCATAGCGTGATGATATAGATAAACTCGATAAACTTCCTCGATAAACAGGCTATCTAACACTGAAAGAACTTTTTCAAATTAGACCAGTAGTTCCTGAGATTAGCGCGTTCAAACAAACAAAAACTCTTCAGCTTTATATATTAGTATAGATGTATTTATTATACTCTTCTAACATCTAATACTCATAATCAAAAACACATTTATTTGAATAAAGACTAATATTAGGTATTATATTGATAAAAACTCTTTGGCAAATAACTCAATAATAGGTACCAACTCTTAGCGTCTTATACTCGTGATAACTTCTAAACGAAATGTCCGAATGGGATGAAACAAAAAGTATTTTACTTCTACATAAATACCCTTGATAACATAATGCTTTATTTAGATAAGGATTAATATTACGATACACATTTAACGTAGTTTCTTTCTTCAGACGATTTCATAATTTTTTTTGAACACAAAAGCGGTTATTGTGACCAAACCATGATAGTTAGATATATGCTCTCACGGACTTTTTTGTAGATCTTAATGAAACCTACAAACCCGTAATACATTATTTTGTTCTATTGTCAATACTTTTTGCAGCGCACGCAAAAATAGGTTTTCGATTTCACACCTTGGGTTACAAAATAGCAATTTTCTTACGGATCTCTATTTTTTATGAAAATAAAATATAGCCTATAGCCTTCCTCGATAGATGGACTATCCAACACTGAAAGAATTTTTCAAATCGGACCAGTAGATCCTGAGATTAGGGCGTTCAAACAAACAAACAAACTCTGCAGCTTTATAATATTAGTATAGATTTTGGCCAGTAATCAGATATTTAAGAGCAATAAACGGTGTATTGCTCATTAAACAAGAGGGGTGTATTAAACATCCCCTCTTGTTTGCCTGTTTTTCTTAGTTCTATATAAATGTACAGAAATTATTTATAAGATTATACATATGTGCAAGACATTCCTGAGTATATGTCTGTGTGTATGTATATGTCCTCCAGTTATTGTTTTCGACTTTTAAATGTGTGGGTGTGATGCTAAGCAATGCAAAGGATTCTTCTACTGACTTTTATAGCAAGTCAACTACCTGACCTGCCAACCTTCTTTCTTAGTCTTTTAAAATACCTGAGTATTTATACAAAAGAGATACTTGTATACTTTGAGGTATTTGTTATGTTTACAGAACATATCAATCTTAGATACAAGTATGTTGCACTGTTTTTTGTTACTCAGGTCTGTAAATATTACCTGTAAGAAAACAAAATGCTTACTAACATTGTTAAAAAGCAACCTTCTTGAAGTGAGAGACACTTCACAGTAGTGTCAAAGAAGTTAATTCATATTTCTCGCACATAATGCGAGAAATATGAATTAACTTCTTTGATGAATATTATATTACTATAGTATATTAATATAATATACTAATATTATAAACGCGAAAGTTTGTAAGTATGGATGGATGGATGTTTGTTACTCTTTCACGTAAAAACTAATGAACGGATTTGGATGAAACTTTACAGTAATATAGCTTATACATCAGAATAACACATAGGCTACTATTTGCCGCGATAACCGACATATACGCGGGCAGAGCCGCGGGCAACAACTAGTCTTATATTAAAAATCAATTGCTGTTCGTTTGTCTTGCTAAAACTCGAAAACGGCCGGGCCTATTTAGCTGATTTTGGTTTTGAAATGTTTGTCGTAGTCCAGGTAAGGTTTAAACAGTAAAAAATTATAAATAACTTTAAAATCCAAATGTAACATGTACGAAGTAGCGGGCACAGCTAATTGAAAATATAAATTAACGGATGAACCAGAAGGATGCCTTTGCCTTGCAGGCAGTCAATACAAAGTAAAACAAAATAAAATTCCATTATATTAGTCGTTTCTTATTGGTAGAAACTATAACAAAATAAATGCTTTCTTAAGTTTCAATGCTATATTTTATTGTCTGCATTCACAATAATTATTTCAGATTTAATTGATGCTTATATTACCACAGACCAACATAATATTAAAGTATTATGTAATTAATTTATTTTTATTTTTAAATTAATCTAATTTAAATGTGTACGCAGTTTAGGTGGTCTAGATGATTCCCATGCCTTGAGTATTGTGGATTATTTCTTGTAGATATTCTTGTTAATGTTTTAGAGTTAGAGTTTTGCCTTTTTTATTAGGGAATAGGAATAACATGAATAGTAATCTTTGTAAGTCCATCATTATATTAATTTTTTATTTTAAAACTGGACTGGACACCACCTGCCACCCACTTGTAACTTAAAAGCCAAAATTGGTGGGTTGGTAACCTCAGACGTACAGTGAGTGTAACGGGACAATGTGCGTAACGGGACAATGAGTCATCCTTTTTCGTGCGTGCAGCCGGCGTTCATCGATTTATTAGACGTTCTCACGTCAAAAGTAATGGCATAAATCAAAAGTCAAATCATGTACAAAAGTCCATATTAATCTATTATATTGTATGAAAAAAATTTATCGCCGAAACGTACCTATGAACGCGCATAACTTCCGATCGACTGCACCAAATTTGGATAATTATTTTTTCTGTGTGTTCGTTATTGTTAAGGTTTGCGTAGAAAAAAAAAACAACGATAACCAGAAAAGTTTTATTTTTTCCGCGACTGTACACTTCTTCTGGGAAGCTGAGGCGGACGTAATTACTGAAACAAGTTTTAAGAAATTTTGAAATTATTTACGAAAGAAAAATAGAGAGGGACGAAGTTCGCCCGATCAGCTAGTAATGCAAAGGTCCGTCTGTCTGTTAAGCTTTCACATCTAAACTGCTGAATCAATTTTAATCAAATCTGGCATGGACATACCTTGAGAAGGAATTACAGACATATTCTACTTTTTACCCTTAAACCGACATACACGTGGACGGAGCCAGACAAAAGTTAGTTATCTTAAAACTATTTATTGTTGTATAAGAATTACCTTCTTTTTCATTCATGATATTTAACTAAGCTTAGATTACAACTACATCTATACTTATAATAAAAATGTAACAGGTCCAATTCTGTACATTAAAGATTTTTTTTTTTTGGAGGTTTTTCTTTATAATCAATGCTGAAGCCAAAACTGTTTTTTTTTTTCATTTTTGTCTGTCTGTATCTTGGCCGCGCATCACGCCGAAACTACTGAATGGATTCAAATGAAACTTGGCATGATGTGAGTTCATACTACGAGGAAGGACATAGGATACTTTTGTCCCGAAATTCAGCACGGTTGCCTGGAGAGAGGGGATGAAAGTCAAAATATGTACTTAGTTGTAATTCAATAACACATAGTCCGATTTCTTTCATTCTTTTTTTGCTAGAAAGAAAAAAAATAAAAGATAACGGGAAAAGTCTTTTTTTGTCCGCGACTGTACACTGCCTGTGGGAAGCTGACTGCCGGGTCAGCTAGTATCATATAAAAGCGTTAGATTTTAATTATATTATCAGAACAATACAATTGAATAGTATGGACAGGTTTACTAGTTTACAACATACAGTTTTCAGTTTCATTGTCTCTAATGTGTCTATTGAAACTTCAACAAAATTGTATTTGCCTTTTGAACAATATTAGCATAGTTATTAGTTGATATATTGAACGAAATTATCGTTCTCAAGCATTACAAGTGCTCTCTGAATATTTGGCCAATTATATAGTTTCCTACTTCTAAGACTTCGCTAGTTTATATCGAGTTAGGAAAACTTTCCACGTCTCAGGTTGCCAGGCTATTATAACTTCAAATGAATATACATATAAATTATAAATGTAACATTAATTATTGTTTATGTAACGAATTGTATCTTAGGAAATGTACGTACCTATGGCTTTTCAATTCGTTTACATAACTTCGTCCATCGCACTTTTAGCTCAATGTTCTTCTTTTATGATATTGTTGGCAAACGAACACACCAATCACCTAATCGTAAATTACTACCATTGATTGTGCACATCTGTATCTTAAGGATCCTATAAGGAGAGTGTCGAAGATCATTTCGAATTTGGGACAATCTTTAGACAATAATTATAATAGAGCGGTTCTCCAACGAGTTTCCTCAGATTCATACTTTGAATAATCTGAATAATGGTCGGTATACACTACTAGGATTTATCGTAGCGATGTGACTGCACAGTTCGGCTGTGCAGTTATCGTACGTCCATTGTGTGTCCACACGTCAACGATATCTGCATCGATCGTCAGTTCTCTGCACAGACCATCCTCTGCAGAAGCTCAAACTATAAAGATGTCGTCCGCGATAAAAGACGATGGCGCGCTTGCGATAACATGACTAAAGGCGGAAACATATTTAATATTTACGTGTCGTGTCGTGATGCTTACTGGCCTCGGTGGCGCAGTGGTAGCGTATGTGACTGCTGTGCTTGAGGTCTCGGGTTCGATTCCCGGCTCGGACACAAGGGTTTGTAGTTTGTATGATCTGCAAATATTTGTTTCGGAGTTTGGGTGTTTTCTATGTGTACCTAATATGTATATATTTACAGAAAATAGTATACATGTATTTGTATCAGTTGTCTAGTACCCATAATACAAGCTCTGCTTAGTTTGAGACTAGATGCGTTGTGTGTTAGATGTCCGAAATGTTTATTTATTTTTACAAAAGAGAAGAAAATATCACTGTGTGTGGTGTAAGGAGTGGCTTCTTAAAAGAAAGTCATACTTCTATATACATACAAATAAATAAAATTGTAGTGACTGTTTGTAATATTAAAATAACCGCTTTTTTCTAAATGCATATTATGTATGTATATTAGTGCAAATACGACAATCAAATAAATATTGTTAATAAAATATAAATAACACACATTAACATTTTCTTCGTAAATAATAAAATATTTATTTTTTGACCCAATTTCTAACATAATATATTATCTTAAAATGAAATTAAAATACTAGGAAAATATAGGGTACATATATCATACCAAAATAACATTTACAATTTTTGTCTGTCTGTCTATCGGTTTGTCTGTTAGTTCCAGCTAATCTCTGGCACGGCTGGACCGATTTTGATGGGACTTTCGCTGATAGGTAGCTGATGTTTCGCTGTAGTAGTAGTTTCGCTGATGACGGAGTAACTTAGGCTAACTTACTTTTCTTAGACTAACTTCGCCCCGCGGCGTTACGAGCGGTACGACAATGACCGCGTGAACCACGTTGCTAGTCTCACGTAAATTTATTAAATGAGCTGACTGATGTGCGCGGCCGCGTCCGCCTACAGCAAGATTTGTGAACGAACTGAGCTATTGGACAACTTCCGTCCACACGCTACGATAACTGCACAAACGAACTGTGCAGTTAAATCGACAACGATTTATCGAATAACTTTTGCTCATGCCTCCGATCGTTTGCACCAACCAAAAAATCTGAGCCAATTTCCGTCTACACTATCGATAAAACTGCACCAACGAACTGCACAGTTAAATCGCTACGATAAATCGTTGTAGTGTGTACCGCCTTTATGCTTTCTAAGAAATACCGACAAGGAGAAGAGTATCGAAGATCATAACGAATTTGGGACAATCTTTATACAATAAAAATAGATCACAAGTTGACTATTGTTTTCGTTCTTTGCAAATCACGTGGAACTGAAGAAACTTGATTTAATTAAATAGCTTTAGCTTTAACAACCATCTATGTCTTATTCTACATCATCGTCATAATGAACAGTCTTTAATAGTCCACTTGACTTAAAAATTAAAGTCTAAACCCTTAAAGTTTTTGTATAATAGTTAGTAGAATACTTTGGATGTAATCACTATCACTACATAGTAAAAAACAAAGTCGCTTCCGCTGTCTCTCTGTCTCTATAAGTGCTTAAATCTTTAAAACCACGTAACGGATTTTGATGCGGTTTTCTTTAATACACACATCAAAAGTGTCTAGGGATCAAGCATTTTTATGCGGATTTCTTGAGATTGAGATGTGGCTTTGGCCCTGGCCTGCTCAGTCGCCAGACTTGAACCCGATTGAGCATGCATGGGATATGCTACAGAGAAGAGCTCTGCCGAATATGGAGGGTATCCAGTCGCAAGAAGACCTTTTTTTGTTGTTGCAACGAACATGGGCGGCCATTCCACAGCGTGTTTGGATGAACTCATTTTGAGTATGCCAAACCGATGTTCTTGTGTTGTTAGTGTTCGCGGTAGAAACACGGATTATTAATTGTTTAAGTTACCTAATAAAATTTTAAAGAAAACTGTTATTTCAGTCTTTTTTTCGAACTTTAATGTTAGTGGTTCCAATGTCAAAAATCCCTTTATTAGGAAAATGGCAAATTTCTTTATTAATGCAAAGGTGACTTGGTTTATCGTTACTGTGACAAACGAAAACACTTTATTTGATGAATCCTTAAAGAAAATTTTAATTAATATCAATCAGGAGAAAAGTTATTGCAAAAATATATGTTGATCCCTAGACACATATGTTGATCCCTAGACACTTTTGATGTGTGTATATAGAGTGATTCACGAGGAAGGTTTATGTATCATCTTATATATAAAATTCTCGTGTCACAATGTTAGTTACCATTCTCCTCTGAAACGGCTGGACCGATTTTAATGAAATTTGGTGTGCATATCGGGTAGGTCTGAGAATCGACCAACATCTATTTTTTATACCCCAATTTTTTGTATGGCAAAACAACGTTTGCCGGATCAGCTAGTACATGTATAATATAGTAGAGAAACCAGGGTTCGAAAATATCCGATATTTATAATAAGTATCAAAATATCGGATATTTATGATATATATCCGATATACATATATCAAGTTTGATATAATATTTGATATAAGTTTGATATAATATATCAAACTTGATATATATCAATTTTGTAAGCCATATTAACATTGTATTGTAGATATTATTTATGAATACTATTTGCATATGTGTTACATAAACATACTAAAATTATAAAAAAAAACGAATTTGATTTTAATGTTTTAAAACATTACAAATAATAATAATAACTTTATAATATAATCATAAGTCTTTTAGTTACCAAATCAGTCATCAGTCATTCGTAATAAACTGTAAATTATTATCAAATAATCAATAAAATCATCAAAAAATGCAGTATTCATAATACTCGTAGTGCTTTAGTTCGACTGCAAGAAGGAAGGTAAAGGTAGGTCATCTTTCGATTCTGAGTCTGGACTGGATTATAGGACATAAACGACATTTTGAATCATATCATCCGCTATCATCATGAGAAGGATCCGATATCCAATCTAATTTCAGCTAGCATTGATATATATCAACGAAACCAGTTTGATATATATCAGATATATATCGGATATATATCTTGATATATATCCATTGATATATATCCTCGAACCCTGAGAGAAACACTGATAATTTTAGAGGTTTATAATGTGATGTCGTAAATAAACACATTTTTGCGCTTACATTGCAAAAGCTGTCGTAAATAAACACATTTTTGCGCTTACATTGCAAAAGCTGAAACCTACGAGATAGATGAAAATAATGTACTACAGTATTGTATATCTTAAAACGGTCTACAAAAAAGTCCGGGATGGCATATGTCTATCTCTTAGGGACAACCCACAATAACCATTTTTATTCCTTTCTTTTTATGAAAAATAATGGCTTCTTTACGAAGCGATTTTAAGCAATACAGCATTCATCCTTATTCAATTAAGTACCACAAGGCGCGTCTCCACCGAAATCTGACAACAGAAAAAAAGGTTTACAACACAAAAGTTGCCAACTTTTGTTCGGTGGAGACTCCGTTTTACGGAAACTTTTATCACCAACACGTGTTGACAACACAAAAGTTGCCAACTTTTGTTAGGTGGAGGCTCGGCTTTATATGTATGTATAGATTAATATGGCTCTTTACAGTATGTAATTTAAATGCATAATAATAATATATTCCAAGATATTACAGATTTAAAATGCACGAATCGTGTCGTAGGTGGGTGCATCTGAAATCCACCTGTGCGAAGCCGGGGCGGGTCGCTAGTAACTAATAAGATTACTAAGCCTGAGTGCAATGACCTTTGACGATTACTCGGGAAGGCTTAAAGCAGCTGCTCAACACTGCCGACAGGTGTTTAAGCTTTTAAATTTAAACATGTTCATTTTAGTCCATACATTGGTGAGAGCATAATAAAAATTAGGAACGGGAATATCATTTCTCTTAAAATTCTTATAAGATGAATAAACATGAAATTTGAACATTAAATTCGTCTGTTTCAAGCATACTTTTCCTGTTTTCTACATAGAGAAGACATTTCCTATAGCTAATAAACTAATTAACAAAAATGTCTTCCAGCCATTCGATTAATTGGGTCTCTGGTCCGATGGGTATTCGAGATACCTTTCTTATTACTTTTCCATTAAGTACTATTATAAACGCTTAAGTTTATTAAGAGGAATGTATGGAAGTTTGTTACTCAATCTCTGGTGGGAGAGCCACGCTTCGGCATGGATGGGCCGGCTCGACCGGAGTGATACCACGGCCTCACAGAAAACCGGTGTGAAATAGTGCTTGCGCTGTGTTTCACCGAGTGAGTGAGGATACCGGAGGCTCATACCCCAACCCTCCTCCCCCTATCTCCCCCCATCCCCCCAAAGGTCTGCAACGCACTTGTGACGCCTCTGGTGTTGCAGGTGTCAATGGGCGGCGGTAATCGCTTACCATCAGGCGATACGTCTGCTCTCGTGTGTCCGAAGATTACATTTAAAAAAAACAGGCTAGAACGACTAACCGGAACTACCTATGCGATATGTTAAATGGGAATAGAGTCTAGATTACAATTTCGAATCGACATAACGTAAGCAAAGCCACTGTTAAAAAGTGTGACGAAAATATTTTGAAACTAAAGATTTTGTGACTAGATTTATTATATCAAGGTTACTATTTTTACCCGACTGCGAAAGAAGGAGTTATATTTTTCGAGTGTATGTGTGTATGTATGTATATTTCTTTGGCACGCCCTGGAGCCTAAACGGCTTGCCGTATTTTTATGTGAGTGGTGTCAATAGATTCGTCTTAGTCGTGAGAGTGACACTAGGTACATCAAAATTAAAGAAAAAAAAATACAAAAATCCTTTTCTTTTCAGTTCTTTCAGTTTGGGGTTTATTAAAGAATTCATTAAGTACTTGTTGTCGTCAAACATTTAGAATTTCAGCTTTTCAGACTGCCCATTTTTACATACATTTTATGGCATAAATTCTCAAAATTCAAAAAAACCCCAGATATAATAACCTGAGTTCCCTTTAAAAAGTAAAAAACACGTTATGCGCTTTGATTTGAGACCCCACTCGATGATATTTTTGCAGACATTCGGTTACTCTTCCCCACTTTCACCCCCATAACTTTTAAACGGCTTAACCGATTTTTATGAAACATGTCTAAGAACACTCGCACGTAACTCATCTTTCATACAAAAAAACTAAATTGAAATCGCTTCATCCGTTCGGGAGCTACGGTGCCACAGACAGACAGACAGACAGACACGTGAAACTTATAACACCCCTCTTTTTGAGTCGGGGGTTAAAAACAAAAGAAATTTCAGTGGAGCGAATTTCAGCGTGAAATTGCTGACACGTGTTCAGGTACGCTTGAATGCACTAATAGAGTATGGCAACTCCTTTTTACACAATTGATTTATTCTAACAATGTGACCGTTTTAATTAGCAAAATACTTTTCTATACAAATAACCCGGATATTGACTTTGCTAACGTTAACAGCATTTTATTAGATATTGCGTAGTTTTTAGACTATTCTGAATATAATGCACACAGCACACCCAGACCAACAATTTATGAATCACAAAAAGTGTTGTCCCATATGGGCATCAAACCCACAACATTTAACGCAGTACAAAGCGGCGAGGCAATCGCTTAAATCACTACGCTATGCCTGCAGTCGTTTTTCAACACAGCTCTAAGTACACATTTCATTAGCTCGGCTTTTCGACAAGCTTGCTTTTTATTAGTTATCTAGACCTAGTAAGTAATTTTTCTCTTAATGAGTAAACAATGTCCTTTCTCCTGTCTTGTCCAGGATTAGATGAGTGGGGTGGAGTATTTAATGCCGAGAGGAACTGCGGTAAGGCGTCTACAGTTGAAATTTATTGATATCTCTGTTATGTAGTACTAAGTGTTAAAACAATTTGTAAGTCGCGTAATGAACTTCCGTCGGTTTCTTACATTATCTGAACGTGGAAGTGAAACCACTTCCTTTACATAACGGCTGTAAGAGACTTTCCACTTAGTTCTGAACTGCGTGTACATTTATTTATGGATTAATATGCTTAGATACAGATCTATATACCTACAGCATAATTTGTTTAGTATTTATTATGCAAAAAATGCCTTGTTGAACCCTACGGTAGCATACATGAGTTTTACTTTTTAACCGACTTCAAAAAAGGAGGAGGTTCTTAGATATCAGATTTCGAGACATATAAGTAAATACATATTTTTTTCATCCCCCAACCTCGGAAAGAGTATTTTTGCCCTTCGATATCTGAGTGCAAAAGCCGTTGTTATCCGCTAGAGGATAAAGTAAAATTGAATTTAGAACATCTTGTGCACTAAGCTTGTGAAGTCAAAACATCATTAATCCTATTTACTTCTAGCTCCATGGTGTCGAATTTATCATACATTTTTTTTATTTGTTAAAAACTCAGATTCGGAACCTTCTTGGTGTACTTTTTTTATATTTGCTTTGCCAGCGCCATTTTCTTTTCACGTCATTTAGTAATTTCCTCGCTGAGGTGGGATGAAAAGTTACGTGTTGCACTCGAGCGCAATTGTTTTTTACCTTGTGCTCTTTCGATTCCCTCGCTAACGCTCAGGATTCTAATTTTTGAATCATTCGCTGCGCTCGTGATTCAATTTTTAGAATCCTTTGCTTGCTCGGTCATCAAAATTGAGCACGCGGTTAAAAAGCAACTTTGCACCCTTGTATAACAAATAACTATTGTTCTACTTTTGACTTACGGTCTAAGATCCGACCCTACATCGACCTTCACCGAGCTAAAAAAGTTTTATTCTATTATCAGCTCGGTGAAGGTCGATCTAGTGCCTTCTACTATTACAGAAGACTAATAAACGTATGAATTTTACATATTTAACACACTTTGATAACTAGACACTAATGATAAACATATTATACTCTAGCTGACCCGTGCCCCCTTCGTTGGGCGGTAAACATTTTTTCTCCGACTTTGCAAATCCGGCTACCACGAAAAAATCATTCCACTTTTCGGGTTATTATTATATCCTATGTCACTATCAAATAACGTAGCCTTTTATTGGTAAAATAATCTTAAAAATCAGTAGATCCGGAGATTACCCCATACAACGTCACAAACTCACAAACGCACAAACTTTACCTCTTTATATTATATAAAAAAAGTAGATTATATTTAAAGTTACTTATGTAATATACCTACCATATACAAAATATTCAATACAATTACCTATATTCCACTTAATTCAGTGTAGGTATAAAATACTTAATTTCGGAATTACAATACGTTTTTTTCTTTGTCAGTTAATCAAGAAATGTAAATATATTTTAAACTTTGTTTCTGGGTCATTCTTTTATTGTACGTTTACGAGGACCTGTTCCCAATTGCGTTCGGTGCCCTAAAAATAAAATCATACATCGTAATAAAGATAAACAGAAATCATATAAATATAAACTTTTTCTTGTTCTGTGACACATACTAGGTATGTCGTTTTATTAATAACTAGTGGTTGCCCGCGGCTCCGCCCACGTATATGTCGGTTATCGTGGCAAATAGTAGCCTATGTGTTATTCTGATGTGTAAGCTATATTACTGTAAAGTTTCATCCAAATCCGTTCAGTAGTTTTTGCGTGAAGAAGTAACAAACATACACACAAACTTTCGCCTTATACATATATACTAGCTTTTACACCCAACTTCGCTCACGCAGACTTTCATCCTCTGATTTACCCCCTTAGGGGCGGAATTTCAAAAAATCCCTTCTTAGTGCTGACTTATGTTATAAAAGAACCTACATGCAAAATTTCAGGATTCTAGCTTCAGCGGTTTGGGCTGTGCGTTGATCTCTGGGTATGTCAGTCAGTCAGTCACCTTACTCTTTTATATATATAGATTAGTGTGACTAGCTGACCCGGTGAACTTCGTACCGCCATATTTACATATCTGTCTCGGGTTCCCACAGGCAGTGTACAGTCGCGGACTTATACTTTTTACTTATACTTTATACTTTTATTATTTTTCTTTCTAGTAAAAAAATAATTAATGAAATCGGACTATGTGTTATTGAATTACAACTAAGTACATATTCTGACTTTCATCCCCTCTCTCAGACAGACATAAAAAAAAATACAGTTTTGGCTTCAGTATCGATAAAAAAGAGCCCTCCAAAAAAAATTTTCTAAATATCTTTAATGTACAGAATTGGACCTGTTACATTTTTATTCTAAGTATAGATAAGCATAGATGTCTAGGTCGACAAGAAATAATGGTTTTTTGTAACATATCATTTTATTTGCATGTAGGTATTAATTCATTTTTTAACCGACTTCCAAAAGGAGGAGGTTCTCAATTTCATCGGTATTTTTTTTTTTTATGTATGTACATCGATTACTCCGTCAATTGTGGACCGATTTTGAAAATTCTTTTTGTATTCGAAAGGGTATGCTCCCCATGTGGTCCCATGGCCACCATATCAGGATCTGATGATGGGATCCTAAGGAAGTCGAAGGAAACCCTCAAATTTACGTGAGCGCCTGCAATGAAGTTACGAGCAATTGTCTGCATGCCTTCATATTCTGTAGACATAATTAAATTGTAA
Organism: Diaphora mendica; assembly: GCA_949125395.1. Classification (NCBI taxonomy): domain Eukaryota; kingdom Metazoa; phylum Arthropoda; class Insecta; order Lepidoptera; family Erebidae; genus Diaphora; species Diaphora mendica. Next base: position 17,580,169 of record OX421313.1, on the reverse strand, counting down.
TGAAATGATGATGTGAGACTTGAGAAAGACTAAAAAGCGAAAAATAAAAAAAAACTTCGTTTAAAAAATCCGACTTCAAAAACTAAAAAGTATAAAATATCTTAATTTGTATGTGCTACCTATTCATAGGTTTGAAGTAGGTGCCAAGCCAAAATGTAATAGTAGGTACCGCACTTGCCGCGCGTGACCTTGAGCTGGATAGCTGCTCTTCGCGTTGAACAAAACAACCGAAGTGTCGTTAACGTTCGTCTCGAAATATAGCGAGTGTGGTACCTACTATTCCATTGGCTTGGCACTGACTTCAAACCTATGAATAGGTAGCATATACAAATTAAGTTATTTTATACTTTTTAGTTTTTGAAGTCGGTTTTTTTAAACGAAGTTTTTTTTTATGTTGCTCATTTTTGACTAAAGGAAAACTCTAGATTGCCAATGCAGCTGAAAGGTTGACTTATACCTTACTAGTTTTTCTAAATTTATTTCGAGTTTGTGCAATATAATTTCTTCTCCTATCTCCTTTGTCATTCATGAGTTCGTTCCTTACTCTCTTTCTAGTCATAATAGTTATTTGTTATACAAGAGTGCAAAGTTGCTTTTTAACCGCGTGCTCAATTTTGATGACCGAGCAAGCGAAGAATTATAAAATTAAATTCTAAAAATTAGAATCCTGAGCGTCAGCGAGGGAATCAAAAGAGCACGAGGTAAAAATCTTTGCACTCGAGTGCAACACGTAACTTTTCATTCCACCTCAGCGAGGAAACAACTAAATGCAAAAAAAGCATTAACAATCACAAGATACTTTTATTTAAGTTTAGGTATTAATATTTATTAGGTACTACATTATGATAGGTAAGTATTACAGATTTATTTTTAAATTATTTCAAAAATACCTACATAGGTACTCGCTCAACCCCGCGGTGTTACCCGCGAGTTACGACAAAAATCCTCCTACAAAAATACTCTTTACGAGCTGGTGGGATGAAAAATATATTTTATACTACACCTGATCGGAACAGTAGTCATTATTCCCTGAAAATTAAAAGAGAACGTTAGACTTTTCCTTGACCTGAATAAGCGGGAGGAAAAAAATGTATGAAAATCCATTTCTAACGTGTTTTAGCGGGAGAGAAAGTTGTACGAATTTTCATTTCTCATGTGTTATCTTATCTATGGCGCGCGCCTGCCCAAGGAGTTTTCATATAATTTAAATATGGAATCTCCGTGCCACTTTTTGTGGTCCTAGGCTGCGCCTTCGGGCCACAAACTGCTCCCTCGCTAGTAATCGGTCCCGTTCCTCCCTCGGTGAACAATGTACTATTTTTATGCAGTACATTCATCTTCACGTTAGTTGTTCTTTACTCTTATATTCGTCGTCTTCAGTAGTTTCTTTACCACATTTTACGTATTATGTATTAACGTAAGTATGCGATAATAAAGTATTATATAAATACTCAATTGGTAACTTTACATGACAAGAAAGTTTGTAAAAGTTCCTTCACAAATATCGCCTTTTTAAATTTGTTCTTGGTATTAATGAGACATATTATAATAATAAAAAAAGAACTGTATCTGACCGCAGCAACTGACTGTCAATGTTGTGAAATATCGTTTCCGACATTGGTAATATATTGGCCACCACGTCTATGTCAGTATAACTGCCTTGAACCGACCGCGATATGCTTATCTGCATAATTATGTGCGCTGATTATTCTGTTCTGAGATGGACAACAATAATTCTGTGTAGGGAAAGTAGGTGGCAGAGCGTTGACCCCATTCGAGGTTTGTTTACACACAGGCGCAACGGTGGGTGTATGTACTCGCACAGAATTCGTGATTGAGCTAAGAAAAATCAGTATTAGATTATTCTAAAAGTGAATGGCGTAAGAGAAATCACGGGTTTGTTTGCTCCTAAGTTTCTATTTTAGGATGATTTAGTAGTATGCTACGATGTTACTTTTTTAGCGGATTGAAACGAAGGAGCTTTATAAAAACGTGTATCTGAACTGTGCTTGGTTCGTGCTTGTTTTTATGTGCCGTGATTTATATCTTAACATTTTAAAATGCTACGTTCGCAATCTTTGTTGGAAAAAAGTTAATAGAAACTAAAATTGCTTTAAATTACATTTTTCAAGATTTTTATCCGTGTAAGTAACTGTACTGTCCTAAATACCTTTGTACTTTTTTAGCATATTCGTCATGGCAAAATATACCTACTTAACATAAAATACATGTATATTTTAAAAAAATATTCTCCATTTCCTTTCATTATACATACATACAAAATCATCAAATGACCGTATCTTCTGTCTTGCGTCTTATTTAGTTTACGAGTGCCAAGAATCAGTCATCATCATGCGGTCGGCATTAAATGCATGTGGTTTGGTCTAATAATGTATCAACATTCCCAGAAAGAGGTGTGTTGTTTATGGAATGGATACAGGGATAAATCCCTGTTCAATCCAGAATATTATTAACATGAAACAAGATGTCTACCACTCTAGAAAACGTCTTTTAATTCTCAAGAATTAAGTACATAAAAGTAAAAGTACATAAAAAAGAAAATTATACAACATTTCAATTTCATCCCCATCACTTAGATGGTTGGCAGTCCACAACTGTGCGGTTCTCTAGGAACTTTCTGCCTCGCACAACAAAACTGTGGAATGAACTGTCGCCTGCGGTATTCCCGGACCAATACGATCAAGAAAAGAGCGTACTCCTTCTTAAAAGGCCGGCAACGCACTTGTGACGCCTCTGGTGTTGCAGGTGTCCATGGGCGGCGGTAATCACTTACCATCAGGTGATACGTCTGCTCGTTTGCCCCTTATTCAATAAAAAAAAAAAAAAAACATAAATATTACTTTCTGAATTTCGCTTGCTTCGATGAAGGAATTATTTAAATATAAGTGATAATTTACGAATAATGTTTGCAAACTTAATTTCATACACAAATGTATGTGTGTCGTAGCTACGCCCTTCTTGACATCAGACTGCCCGTAATACTAGCCATTTTACTTCCATGTTTACCGGAGCAGAAACAGTTGCACAAAATTTTCGTTCCACAAATGCCACGATCGTGCTCCGGCGCTTCTGTTCGTTAGATACGAACGATATGTTATGCACCACGTGTTCTCTTTACGATATTCAAAATAAGTATGCGAACGGATTTAGAGCGCTGAGCGTCTTACTCATCCAGACTTTGCGAATGCAACTTGCAATCGTCTTGGTTTACTCACAAAACGCTGCGTTAAAATTAACCCACTGTTTACAGAGATGGTGTAAACTAAACGTTAAAGCGATTGGTGTTATAATCTACGAATAACACTTTCTGTTTTTTTTATTGTGTACTGTCTGTGGACTTAATGGTGTAGATTGTGATTAATTTCATATTAAAGTACTTCATTTTTGACCATTTGACCCTGTTAATTATCCCCAGATGTGATTATAACCTGATGGCAATGAAGTTATAATATATCCTTTCGAAGAATGTTAATGTAGATTGTGCTTCTATTTACTATCTGTATACAATCTGTTAATTAATTGAAAAGACAGTATTGAAATACAATATTAAATTAAAATATTAAAATATCGAATCCCACTCCTGTGTATATTTAATTAAATCCACAATATCTATCCGTTAATATCTATAATAATTTGACTATTATTAGACGATTAATATTTCCTTAGAGATCATTGCCTTTGGCTATAAGGGCGCTAATTGAATATTTAAATGCAGCTTATAAATTTTATGTTTATCGGGTATAGAAGGTTTATGGTAATCTGTGTGTATCTAATATTTCTTTATTATTTGTATATGAGGTTAGGGTTGGCTAGGTTATATAAATAGGTATATTTTATTGCAACATCATTTTTTTCAGTTAAATCATATTCGACCTAATTTATTTCATTACGGTCAATAGAATGTAAAAAGTTCATATTTTGAATATAAATTTATATTGACCGTTCATGACTTCACACCTTCAGGCGATTAGCTGTTCAAACAAATGTTCCAGCTCGAAGCAAATGTTTACTTAAAACACCTATTAATTATGTAAATAGGTAATTGCGCAATATTTTCTAGATTATTAGTACTCATTACCTCTTTAAAATCTTGCATAGTCTATGTAGTAATAATTTGTAGGTCACAAAACGTTCTTTAAATTTCTGTAAAACGGTTACTATGTTCCTATTACAATGGTTTTCATTCGACTTTCTTTAGACAGTGGTCTGAGGAACTGCTTCTTGCCCAACTGTCTTTGCTCATGACGCTATTATACCAAGTGAGAACATCGCCAAGCGTCTCGTTTAAATACACTGGCAGGTCAATCCAGGGGTAAGTGACGGATTAAAAGTAATTTACTGCTATGCATTCGTTCGTAAAGTCATTGGAATCGGAGGCATTCTGTGTATCTCAGTAACCATTTATACTTAGTTCTTGTGTTATAACAAAATAAATGAGCCTATTAAAGTACACTGCTGAAAACAAATTTCTCACAATGGTCACTACATACATTGTGTTCCCCACCTGCCTTCCGCGTCCAATTTACCCCAGCTACCTTTTTCAGATCATCAGTCTATCTACCAGTCTACTTTTTGTTTCCAATTTAAGACATGTTTGCATAGAGTTCATCAATAACATGGCAGATGTGAATGTGCCACCTAGCATGCATAATGCATGTTATTGAAAGTTGTACTGTTTTTTCAACAACATACGTGTGTATAAAGTTACAGAGATGTGTAATGTATGTAATTTGTGATATTAATCTAAATATATTAAATTCCTGTTGAAAATATCCCCACAGATTTGTAACACCACTGCAGTTAAAAGAATTACCAATATGATACTTTTGTAACACATTTTTTTCATGAAATTACGCTACATCAGTTTACTAATGTTTTTTGACCTTAAATTAACCCATGCATATTTACATAATTATTTGGAAGTATACAATTTCTGCATAACATATAAAAGTAATGTAAACCATATTATGCTAGTGCTGAATACATAAATATTTTTCGCGGATTTAGACTTCAGAATATTTTACTACATACTTTAAAATTTTGGCCTTTGTTATACTGTATTCATGATTCGAATGTGATATTTATTAAAATTAGACTACATGCGTGTAGCTTTTGCTCTATTTTGTGTTGTCTTCGGTCATTGCCGGTTCTTTGTCCCTTAGTGACTCAGTCGGCCATTCGCAGTCAACCTCCTCTCCACCACGGAAGATGGAACAAGGAAGGACGTTGTTTTTGTCATGTTTTCCTATCACGTCTTTTGTTAAACGTGAACATTGTATTTTTTTTCGTTTGTTTTGAATGAATGCCAAAATAATGTATTATGACGTCTAGCTCAAACATTTCCGCATTAAAGTGATTTATTTGGATAAGTAAATGCTGGTTATTTATATGGACTAGAAAAATCCTGTGTTCACAATAAATGATTAGGATTTAATTTATGTTGATTTGTATCGTTTATCACCATAACTTACACGTTACATCATACGGAACGCGTATTATATATTTCTTTTGCTCTCGTAATTCTGGCAATCTGTATACCTACAGGTGAAAACAGTTAAAAATATTCTGTATTCTCACTAATACTTTAGTCTAACAATTGTCTATCTATACCATTCTTTTTTGGCGACAGACCAGAATAGTGGCAAACGCGATTTCTAAAATAATTTCAACATCTCCATTGTGTTGATTCTTACAATTTATGTTATGCGGATCAAAACTTTACTTATTTATTTACAATGTATATATTATTGGGTTCATTAATCTTTTTATAACCTCAAAGTTGTCTGTCTCAAGCCATTGTTATAGAGCTTTATTAACAGGCGAAACATAATTTAAAAAATGTCAACGGCTTCGCAGAAGAAATGATAATTGAGAATATTTAAATTTGTAATATACCTAAGTACCTGAAATGTGTAGTTGACTTCTCTTGATACAATACAGTGTAATCAAAATTACTGTTTCGTTTGTATTTCAAAATATTTTATCATAAATATTTAGGTCATATTCTAAATCTGATTATCTATACAAATAAATAAAATTAAATGGTCTGTTTGTAATTTCAAATTAACAACTTTTCACACACCTACCTAAAATAAATTAAATTAAAAAGCTTTTTAAAAACAAGCTTTTACTGGAATGCCTAGAGATGAATCAAACGAGTTCAAACTCGGATGATGTTGCGATTTTTCTTTACAGAGTTCCTATGGCCACCTTCCAGCTCCAGCATCAGATCAGCTCCATGTCATTATAATATTGTATTGTCACACTGTATACATATGCTTGCAAAATTTCAGCAAAATCGGTTGAAGATACCTGCTTCAAAACTGAGTTGCAAGATTCCACCCGAACATACAAGCATACACACATTGCAAGTCAATAAAAAGCTTGTAAAAAATGATCACTAATCGCAACATCGTTTAGCGAATACCACCACTAAATTTCTCGTAACTAGTCATACCGTTTAAAATGCCGTTACTCACAGATAACGGTGGAAACGGTATTATTCGATAGTATAAATTAGTAATATTTGGGATAATGGTACAAAGTTGCAATTGAGCAGTGATGTATGATTACAGTGTATTTGTAGGTGTATGTATTCTCAAAGCATAATTCTGCTAAAATTATGTTAACTAGTAACAACTCTTATGTTTATTATGCTTAAATTTGGCTGGTATCGCAACTTGACGTCACTTGAATATGTAAACTAACCTATCATGTGGTTAGAAAAAATAACTAAAATTCAGAACAGAATAACATTTACATATATTATTTTGCATGAGATCTAATCTGATATCTCTTCACGTTTAGAATAACATTATCGTTTAATATTTAGAGTTGTTAATTACCCGCTACGGCAAAGCCAAAGGAGGGTTATATGATATATGTTTGTAAATTATGTCATTAAATCACTGACTGCCTCGTTGGCGCAGTGGTAGCGTAAGCGACTGCTGTGCACGAGGTCTCAGGTTCGATTCCCGGGTCGGACCAAAGGTTTGTACGATCTGCAAATATTTGTTTCGGTGTTTTCTATGTATAATATATGTATTTACAAAAAAGTATTTATTATTCTTATAATTGTCTAGTACTCATAATACAAGCTCTGCTAGATGGCGTTGTGTTATATGTCCGAAAATATTTATTTATTTATTATTTGAGACAAATCGAGACGATATTTTTTTCGTTTACAAACTTCTCATCCCTGCTCAAAACCTGTAGTGTTATCCTGATAAACATACTCGTGTTCTTAGGTATACTCCACTTCACTGTGATGTAAATAGGCCTTTAGTAATAGAGTTTTAGCTTTATAACTATCAACATCAATGGATCAACTCTATAATTGTAGTATAGTCATCCTACACATAGGTACATCTCTATTATCCGAAATCCCAAAATTAACATTCTAGAATTTTTTATTTAAATTTGGTATATTTTATACGTTAAGAGAATAAAATTATGATAGTGTACAATATTCGTCACGAGTATTTATTGACCGGTACGTAGTGGATCTACAATACCGAGTTGAAAATCTCTGAGTAAGCGTATTATGTCAAGTACGATAGTTCTGCTGAATCAAGATATTTTTCGTTTTCTGTTCTTTATTCGTGTATCACACTTATTTTACAAAATTTTATAGAATAAAATGAATACGTGATCTTAGTTCATTGGAACAATCGATAGTCCTCTCTAGTATCCTCTATAGTATAGTATCCTCTCAGATCACGTATGCTATGCCTGTTTTATTGCTGCTTAAATTTCATTTTCATCTGAATCATTTCCGTAAGTACAGTTCTTTAGTTTAACAATAAGATCTGAGTCACAAGCTGGATCTAAAACAAAAGGAGGATGGTGAATTCTGTTTTTTTGTCAAAGCCTTTGTCGTTCTAAGTCCTGCCTTATGATCCAAGCAGAGCATTGTGTATTGGTGCAATGACTTGCTTATATAAAAAAGTGTGCGACAATTTTCCGCTTCTTTTTGTGATACGGTAATACGGTATAGTGATATTGTAAGAAAACGACCTTTAGTTGTGGATCAATTAGGAGCTTACGGCTTTTCTCGACACATATTTGCGGGGGGGGGGGGGGGACCTTGATATGTCCTACTCCAGTAAGACCAGGAACTAATCTTGACTATAGACCGTCTATAATAAAAGCGCATTATAGGTTGAATTTCAGACACGATTTTTTTTTATCAAAGTGGCAATTTCCTTTACATTCCTATTTTACCACTAGCTATTTCAATGAAATTAGAATGCTTAGGTAAGATTACATGTGCGTTTACAAGTTTTAACGTTTTAAATGAAAATCTGAATCTACAGTTAATAATATTAAGATTACCTTTTAGGGATCTACGAATGATAACTTGAAATAAGGTTATTAGTAGATACAAACCGATGCAATGAGGTCTTTGTTCCATTCGACGTTTGGATCTCCGAAATAAATTTTAAAAAAAATGTGAGCTCTTTAAGTACTTTTTTGCTTTTCAGATTTTTATTATACAGTACTTAACTAAAAATTAATTTACTCAAGGCGGGATTATATCTTAACGAATAAGAGAATGAAGGTGGTTTTCATTTTAATTTTGTAAAATAAAATAGGTACTTAGGTAATAAATAAAAAATAGGTACCAAAAGAATAATAGCTTTTTACGTACGATTTTACCATTATTATGTTTAATGACAATAATTATAACGTTAAAAAAACGAGAATAATACTTGACGTTTATTAAAATTATGTTGAATAGATACTTGAATGCCTCAAGATGCCCCGAGGAGTTAAAAAGACAATTGTTCTAAACAAAAGAGCTTCTAAATTTACTTAATAGTCTGTTTAATTCTAGAAACGTTAATTTCACATAAAAGGGTCTGAGTTGTCCCTTTAGAAATTTTGAAGGCTATGAATAAATTAAAGAAGTTATTTCCTCTTCTACTTAATATCATTAGCCATGTTCCTAAAATCGTTTGAGTTTCATTAAACATCGTTATTTATTTAGAGGATTTATTTAGGACCGGTGCATTAATAATAAGTTTAGTGTCAAGGACTTACTAACATTTCAACACAGATAAAGAACTTAGAACCACTGACGAAATATATACTAGACCAACACTCTACTAGGCGAGACCCGTACGCGGATTTATAGTAAGCTTAATGTTCCCTAGATGTCACTAAGTGCATCAAATCGTGAATTACAACGATATTTTCTGACCCCGAACACCAATACGAACCCAACAGTCAACTGTCAAGTTTATTGTCATTGTATTATTGCGAAATGTACCACTAGATGTCGTTTTTTAAATAATTAATTATCTTAGTACCTACATAATTTATGTAATATTTTATCGTCAGAGAGATCTACACAAATAAATAAAATTGAAATGTCTGTTTTTAATTTTAAAATAACCGCTTTTCTCTTTACAATCTTTTTTTATTATTAATTGTTTGAAACTTTATTTATTTTCATTGGATTCACTTTAAACTTTGTATGTATGTTTCTCAATTGACATAGGTAAGGAACTAAGGACTGACATTTTATTTTTTTAATGGATTCAAAAAACAAAATAAAAATTGATGAATTAATATATTATTAAATATTATATATAATATTAATACAGTTGCATGTTGCAGTTGCAATTCCCGTCCTTAATGACACATGTCTAAAAACAGTTTTTGGCGTTTATAAATGTTGTTGATCGTGAATGTATGCAAATAAAAAACTTGATAATTATGAGTTGATAATGTCGAGAATTGCTTGCACATATTAATTAACAACTGTAGATGACAAAAAGGTGTAATTAAGGATTTTCTTTCGGTTTGTGTCTTATAAATAATCCTAATGTTAAAAATGCGAACGTAAGTTCCTTTGTTACGCTTTCCGGCGAAAACTACTTAGCTGATCAATCTGATCATCATGAAATACATATTCTTGTAGAGGTATTAGAAGTAACATAGGATACTTTTTATTAAATGCGAACGAAGTCGCGGACGAACGAAGTCGCAGGCGAAACCTAGTTATTAATAAAACAATCAGAAATGTTTTTGGAACGAAGTTCCCTAACGCGCTTTTCGCGCCAAAAGTTGTAGCGACACTTAACATTGAGTTGACGTCATAGTGCTGGATACTCAACGTTAAATATACAAACTGATTGCCAACGTCCATACCGTGTTGAATGCACCGGTTCTCGTCCGATCACCGAAGTTAAGCCACATCGGGCGTGGTTAGTAATTGGATGGGTGACCGCCTGGGAATACCACGCGTGTTTGACTTTTTGCATTTATTTACAGAAAATAATATATTGTTTTATAGTATATTTTGTAAAGTTTGATTATTTCTAAAATAATTTGACAAATGCGTTACCGGCCTTTGGGGCATAGTGGAGTGGGATGGGGGGAGAGGTTGGGGTATGAGCCTCCGGTATCCTCACTCACTCGGTGAAACACAGCGCAAGCACTTTTTCACATCGGTTTTCTGTGAGGCCGTGGTATTACCAGGGGCAGGGGTCATATTACGTCGCGTCGCGTGTAACCAAGTAAAATAATATCCAGAAACGGCTAAATACGTATCTACTCATTTTTAATCAGTAGCCCAAAGTTAAAGTTTCATGTTTCTAACTTAAAAATGACGGACTTTCGTCCACAGTTTCAACCCGTATTTCACCCCCTTAGGGGTAGAAATTCCAAAATACCTTCCTTAGTGGATGTCTACTCAATAAAACGATCCATATGAATAACTGAAAGAATACAACTTAAGGTATATACGTACGTGTAATATTAAAATCATCATCTTATCCCTAACTGTTGAAGAGTTTAACCTTCTATCATCAGCTCACCTAAATAACTTGAAAGTATACGACTAAAGGTCTATAGATACGTATGAAATTGAAAGAATTATCCTCCAACTCCTAACCGTTGAGGAGTTGTACCTTCGATCATCAGCTTACCTAAATAATTTGAAAGAATACGACTAAAGGTAACATACATACATATGATATTTAAAGATTTATCCTCCAACTCCTAACCGTTAAGGAGTTGTACCTTACACCATCAGCTCATCATCATAAAATGATGACTACCAGACGCAAATACCGGGTTAACTTCAGAAAATATACGAAAACATAATATGTGCCTAAAAAAATGAGGGTTTCCCTCGATTTCCCTGGGATCCCATCATCAGTTCCTGATATGGTGACAATGAGACCACCTCGGGAGCATACCCTTTCGAATACAAAAAGAATTTTCAAAATCGGTCCACAATTGACGCAGTAATCGGTGAACATACATAAAAAAAACACAGTGGAACATAGAACCTCCTCCTTTTTGGAAGTCGGTTAAAAATAAAAATACAGTCGAATTGATAACTACCTTCTTTTTTTGAAGTCGGTTAAAATAAACATTCATATTAATTAAATTTTTGAACTGAGTACGCGGCTCAAGCGACGTTGCCGTTCCGTATTAACTACTGGAAGATATGAACGATTTTTGCAATGTTGCCATTCATGAGTGCATTGTTTCTCTGATTCAACCAAATAACTTATAAATGTGACATCTAGCGTAATAAATAGGTCATTATTTTCAAGTTTATTTAAATCGATTGCAACGACATCTCCTAAACATAGGTGATAACTTTTAGTTATGCAATTGAAAATCATTTTTTTAAAGCAAGCAATACAAAGCAAGTTTTATATTTGAAAAATAATAATATAGTTACTAGAATTGAAGCAGATCAATAAAATACTGTTAAACTTTGTTAAACTGCTTTTTAGAGCTTATTTTGAGCGCCATCTAGATTTAGTTGAACTTTTCTAGCTTTTTACGGCGTACAGTATTGGCCAAGGGAGGGACGGTCTATAGTATATTGTGTCATTGTTAGAACGAACCTTTTAAAATTGTATTTTAAGCTCAAATACCTAAAATAAGATGTTATTCTTATTAGGTATAGTTCTTAAATACACAGATTTTTGAGTGTATTCTATTAAGGTGACTTCTTAGTCACATAATTCATTGTACTGTATACCTACTGTATATCTTATTTTGTATATAAGTATTTAGAAATTAATTCGATATACTCTTATACGGTTTTTTTAACTAAGTGCATTTGAATCTTGCATTTGGCAATCTATATCAAATCATTTTGGTTAAAGAAAGTTATTAGTTAGTTAAGAAAGGCCATTATTCCGAATCTATTGACAGGATAGTCGGCGCTCCTTGGTGGACACTTGTGTTCAACGGTGGTAGTTAATTAGTAATAACACTTAATTCATTAAATTCGGTTCTGTAGTTTAGTTCGCTACTGTGGAACATAACATACATAGACAACCACAAATGTTACCCTTCCTTTTGACATTGCCGTAGTCGGGTAAAAAGATTCGGAAGAAAAAGAACACTGAGTAAGAAAAGAAAACTGGTAAAGAAAGTATTCTAACAAAATTTTTCGCCGACTATTAAAATATCAGCCTAGCAACAACCATTCCAGCAGCTTGCACGTGTATTTTGCTACTCACCATGTTAAAATGATTCACGTGTTGCTAACGAACAGATAATATTTTGCAATAAACAATACTTTAATTAGAGAACCATAAAAATCCTTGAATAGAATATTTCACAATATTTTGTAATCAACTTTTAACTTGTAAGTTATGTTCGACACTTTCATAGGGAGTTTATATTTGATTTACATCTATACAAATAAATAAAATTGAAGTGTCTATTTCTAATTTAAAATTAACAACTTTTACTAAATACATACGGAAGTAGATACGGTATTTACATGTAAAAATCAATTTTTTTTTTATCTGTATTTATCTGTTTGTTCTACCGGAAAAACAGACAGACATATAGACAGATCTAGAACTGCTGGGCCTATTATAACGGGACTTTCACTGGCAGACAACTGATGTTATAAGAAGTTACTTATGCTACCTATTTTTATTTTAGAATAGAAAACCAATGGAAATGTAAACAATATCGGATTATAAAGCAACTAAATTCGCGGGAAATACCGCTTGGCGTAGCTAGTTAGAAAATATCAAAGATATTAGTAATAGTTAATCTGTACTTTGAAGTCTCAACATCGAGAAGCATGAAATCCGAAACAAGTTTTCGAGTTCATTTATTTTTTTGACAAACTAATCTTTAACCGGTTTTTCGATTCAACTTCTGATTCAACTCTTCACATTTCATATGATACAAGTCTTCAATTTTAGTCTTTGGAGAGCAAAAACTTTTTTGGACAAGACTTATTTAAACTATTATTGCTCTGAAATAAAATGACAACTACTTTAATCTACCAATTCAGTTTGCTCTCAGAGTTACAGAGGTCCGATGCGAATCGCTTCTTGGAAAAACTTATATTTAGGTAAAACGGATTGTAATAGTAGCTGACGCCAAATAGTCTTGGTCTAGGACAGGAAGATGAAAACTTTTTTAGATTAGTATCACAAGCATTAGTAATGAATTGCTAATGGATACATCGACTTTTAGGAAAAACGTATATACATACTATTTTTCTTTCCTGTAATTAGTGTTAAGAGTGTATAACTACACTTAAAATGCACACATTTGTGTGTGTGTACGTTTTCATATACTCGTAGATTCATTTGTTCAGTGTCTGGGTCAGTCAAAATTTATATAGAATACAAAGATATCTCCTGTAACTCAAAATCAGCAATCTGTTTACAAGAATACAAACTCTATTACCCTGTTGTTTATCCGTTTGACTTGCTCGTCCTGCAACAATTAAAATAACTAATCAGTTAGCATCACTCTTGCACACTTTACTTTACCCTTTTTATTATGCACTAGCTTTCACCCGCGGCTTTGCTCGCATTTAATAAAAAGATCCTATGTTACTTACCTAATACTTCCAAGATGTGTACAAAGTTTCATGATGATCGGTAGAGTAGTTTTCTCGTGAAAGCTTAACAAACTTACATTCACATTTATAGTAATAGAAGATAAATGAGCCTGCCAAAGTGACTCTACTCTGCCTAATTTAATTTGATTTTGACTATCATCAACAGCCTTTAACCATCCACTGTTATACGTAGGACCTTAGAGTATACATAAGCAATGCTTGCTTATGTACCTATACTCTAAGCTCAGGACTCTACTGAGAAAGGTGAATTAATTTTCATATTGTATCCATATATATATCATATTTAGAAGTTCGTTTGTCAAACCCAACCAATCCATGTTTCAGGAATGAATGAGTGTTATAACAGTTGCAGAGATTAGCGTCTTTAAACAAACAGACTAATGAAGAAAAACAACTTCTGCTTTATTATAGACTAGCTGACCTGGCGAAATTCGTACCGCCATATTTACATATCTGTCTCAGCTTCCCACAGGCAGTGTACAGTCGCGGACAAAAAAAAACACTTTTCCCGTTATCTTTTATTTTTTTCTTTCTAGCAAAAAAAGAATGAATGAAATCGGACTATGTGTTATTGAATTACAACCAATTACATATTTTGACTTTCATCCCCTCTCTCCAGGATGCCGTGCTGAATTTCGGGATAAAAAGTATCCTATGTCCTACCTCGTAGTATGAACTCAAATCATGCCAAGTTTCATTTGAATCCGTTCAGTAGTTTCGGCGTGATGCGCGGCCAAGATACAGACAGACAGACAGACGGACAGACAGACAAAAATGAAAAAAAATACAGTTTTGGCTTCTGTATCGATAATAGAGAGCCCTCCAAAAATTTTTTTCTAAATATCTTTAATGTACAGAATTAGACCTGTTACATTTTTATTATAAGTATAGATTAGTATAGACGACATTCGCCTGTCTGTAATACAGTGTATGCATTGAGACTGTTTGCCTACAGACTACAGATAAATGCCTCAAATGTCGTACAGACACTCAACATTGACTAAATTGTAAGTCAAATATAGATCTTATTACTAGCGGACATCAGAAGGTCGGCTAGGACGTGTGTGAATGATAATAACGGTGTATGACACTTATTAAAATGCTATTATTGCAAACGAGAAGGTGGGTCACCTTAAGTTAACTGACTACCAACGCATATGGACACTTGCAACTACAGAAACGTAAATGCCTATCTAGTTTTGAGACCTTCCCGCAGTTGATTGAAGGAGAGGCATGAGACATCCTGGTAATCTTATACGGCAAAAAGCTGTTTAACCCCTGTTTCCTGCAATACAGTAGTCACAATCAGGTCCAGTCGGCCCATATCTTTTTTTAACCTGTGGAAACTTTCTCGGACCGTCACCAGACCGAGATTTGCGGTTGTGTGATGTGTCGCAATCAGACTGGCTATAACCACTAGGTGTGCCACTCTCAATAGGGAATATGCATGTCTTTTTTTTTATTTCTTAATCTGATCATATAAGTCTCCATAACATAGAAAAAAATATAAATAGGTTTTAAAATAGTCAAACTAATTTTCAAAGTGAAATTTAAAACACCGACTAAATTTGAGCTATTCAAACGCCGCCTTTTTTCGCGCGCTATTGACATAACATATGACGTCATTGTGATTTCGTGTTTGTTTACTATTGAGTGTTTCAGTTATTTTATACCTATTTACAGTTTTGATTGCTATAAAAATCATGGAAGAAGTTATTTTTTCTCACAAACACTACTAACACAGTAGGAATTTCGACGCCGATAATTTCGATAATGTAACAATCGACGTCACATTTCGTTTCGACCAATAGGACGCGTTTTGCAGGCTTGAATTTCCCTCCCTTAATTTTCACTTTTTATTTAATATTTTCTGGGTTTAAATAATCACTTAATAAAAAAAATACCATTTATGTATATTGTAAAGACAATAAAGAATCTAGAAAAAAATGTTTGAGACAAATAATTTTTTTATGCATATTCCCTATTGCTGTTAATACGACTTCGAGACCCCTCTTAGCGCCTGCCTGCTAGTGCGGGCACCACTTTTGTTTAAACTTTGTCTTAGCCAAGCTCTCCCACGATCAATTATTTGCCCTGACATGGCCCTGACGTACCTTAATCATTTTGTATTGCAATGAAATGTGAAATTATAAGTGCATAGTTAATGTAATCTATCATTTTATTACGAAAGCAGCGTATGTTTACAATGCGCTGAACAAAACAAAGGCACAATACTACAGTTGACACATATACGAATGTGACACAAATTTATGTAAGTAAATCTTTGTACAATATAAATAGACAGACAATTTACATTGAATACACTGCATTTACGAGCAGTATATATATTATTAAATTAATGTATTGAAGTCATTTTGGAACCAAAACAATGTTTCTTTTGTTTGTGTAATGTTTACTCCAAAACAGTTTGACTCAGTTTGACTTGACTTTTATCTTAGTGTATCGCTGTGTTATTTGTAATAAATTATGGTTTATATCTTTCTCAATACTAATAATATTGAATGCAATGCTATACAAAAATGTCGTTGGACCTGCGTATCATCCCTTCCCGGTCGTTTCGTATAACCGTCCCATCGGATTATGAGAGTGAGGGAACAGAGAGTGCACTTTTGCCGTGGGAGAGCCACGCTTCGGCATGCATGGGCCAGCTCGACCAGAGTGATACCACGGCCTCACAGAAAACCAGTGTGGAATAGCGCTTGCGCTGTGTTTCACCGAGTGAGTGAGGATACCGTAGACCCCTTCCCCCATCCCCCAAAGGCCGGCAACGCACTTGTGACGCCTCGGTATTGCGGGGGTTAATAGGCGGCGGTAATCGCTTACCATCACGCGATAGTACACACTTGTGCACTATAATATCTCTTGAGTTGGTTAGTCTCCGTTGAGATTGGCCGCCCTGGTCGAAATTCACACACATACAAGATCTAATAGCACTAAACGGATGGATCCTGAGATTTACTTTGTTAGTACTCTATATTAGTTTTTCTTTTATACCAAGTTCAAATCGTCCTACAGCTCACACAGTACCTGTTTAAGACAATTAAAAACAGCGAAGTTTGGTTTTTCGAAAAAAAATAATGTGGTAAATTTTCACGGGATTGTAAAGTTTATAGTTATTGTAAACTGTATAACAAACTGCTTTGAGTTTGATCTTGACAGAAGACCTTAAATATGATGACATCGCTTCCTATAGTTGCGTCTTTATATCTGGTTTATATCAATGACACATGTTGGTTTTCAAGGAATAAGTAGGTATATAGCAATTTCATTGTCCCTTTATTGGGTTAGTGGCATATTGTAATGACCTATATTATTAGGTCAGTGGCATATTGAAATGGCCTATAGGTATGGTTCATATTGTCGTAAACACAGTAATATTTTTATAGACTAAGGTACGGTCCAGAAGCAAATTTTAGCATTTATGATATAAATGACAAGAATTCGGCTTTAACTCACTAGTTATTCAAAAGCAGTTTCGCTCTTTATTGTTCCATTAGTCTTTATTACTTTTTATAGTTTTTATGCAACAAGTTTCTCGGGAAAAAAGTACGTGCTTTTATTTCATATTGTTATTTTTTTTAAAAGACAACTCCCGCACTAGGAATAAATCCTGTGTCGCGGGGGACTTTACAAACATACATGAAACGGACACAAAGAACACCCAGACTCAGAACAACAATTTGTGGATCATACAAAGTGTTGTCCTACGTGGGATTTGAACCCACGACACTTGGCGAAGTAGGAAACGGCGTGGTGACCGTTAAACCACTAGGTCAAACGTGTAGTCAACTCGCTCTATATCAAACTATAGTCTCTGTATCCAATTTTTACCCGACCACGGCGAAGCCAATAATAGGAAAGGTATATTTTTGGCAGTCCATGTATGTTTATATGTTCCATCCATCGTAGGCTTAAACTACTGAACCGATTGTAATGAACGAATTGTCAATAGATTCGAAATAATGGACCCAGGTCTGGTGACATAGGCTATATCAATTTTATCACAAGCTGTTATTACGTAGTCGAGTTATAGCTTTTAACCTTTTTATTTAATATCTTTAATGTACAGACATCGACTTCGTACAATTTAATTATATGTATAGAAGATGGCTGCGGAGTTAGTTATAAATCACCGAAGCCGGAAAACGTTTGCTATCGTACTTCCTATAGGCGTGATGTTTATGAGTCTTTTGTGTTGGAGCGGTGGACGCGTTGAGAATTGCTGTAAACATGTAATAGTAGTCAAACTGCCTCGTTGGTCCAGCGGTTAGCACAAGCGACTGCTAATCAAGAGGTCCCGGGTCGGACTGCTGTTGGGTTTTTCTTACAAGAAATTCTCAACAGCAGCTCGGAGTATTGAATATCGCGGTGTTCCGTGCCTCGGAGAGCTCGTTAAGCCGTCTGTCCCGGTTGTCATGAACACCTTTGACAATCGTCATTGGAAAGTCAGTGCCCTCAAATATACTGACAACTAGTTCAAACTTCGAATTCAGTTCACCCTCAGGGTTGCGGAGGTCCGATGCCAGTTGCTTTGTGGAAAAACTGATATTCAGGTAAAACTGGTTGAACTAGTATCCGACCCCAATTAATCTTGGGAATAATAAAGGCTAGGAAGATGATGATGTAATAGTAGTCAATAAATGCTATCGATATAAAAATTAATTTACAGTAATCCATACTTCCATATCCATACCTACTATTCATACTCTTTTTAACCGACTTTCAAAAAGGAGGAGGTTCTATGTTCCACTGTATATATATATTTTTTTTTTATGTATGTTCACCGATTACTCCGTCAGTTGTGGACCGCTTTAGAAATTTTTTTTTTGTATTCGAAAGGGTATGCTTCCGAGGTGGTCCCATTGCCAGCATATCAGGATCTGATGATGGGATCCCAGGGAAATCGAGGGAAACCCTCATTTTTTATAGGCACATACTATGTTTTTCGTATATTTTCTGAAGTTACAACGGTATTTGCGTCTGGTAGTCATCATTTTATGATGATGAGCTGATGATGTAAGGTACAACTCCTTAACGGTTAGGAGTTGGAGGATAAATCTTTAAATATTAGGTCTTTACCTATGAAATTGCCGTTCTTCAGTACTGGTCATTTCAAATAAAAAAAAGTTTGTAGTGGCTCTGTATTCTAAATTCAAATTAATTTTGTTTTAAAACCATGACATTCTATTTACAAACTCAGTCTTTTGTTTTTTGATTAGCGTTGTATTTTCATTACATTTGAACATTTTTCGTCTTAATAGATACTTTAAAAATTCGTGTAATTATGGAATATGAGTTCCATCGTGGCACCAACGCGACACAAACGGCACGTAACATCAAAAACGTTTACGGAGAGAACTGTACAAACGAACGCACAACCCGTTATTGGTTACCCGGTTCCGTTCTGGAAATTTTGACTTGAAAAAAGAAGCTCGTGGTCGTCCGGAGACTTTGGTTAACAATAATGAATTAAAGGCGATTGTGGAAGCTGACGAAACTCAATCTACAGCTGAGCTAGCAGCAGCTTTTAATGTAAGCATCAAAACAATATTGATCCATTTGCGACAAATTGGCAAGGTAAAAAAGCTTGATAGATGGGTGCCCCACGACCTTAACGATCGCCAGCGCAACGTACTCGTCGAGACCTCCCTTGCGCTGCTCAACAGGCAAAGAAATGAAGGAATTTTGAAACGAATTGTTACGTGCGACGAAAAATGGATTCTGTTCGACAATCGAAAGCGCTCAGCAAGTTGGTTAGACCCTGGTTCAGCACCAAAGCAATGCGCTAAACCTAAAATGACCCCTAAAAAGGTGATGGTCACTGTTTGGTGGTCTAGTGCGGGTGTGATTCACCACAGCCTTTTACAAAACGGCATTAGCATTAATGCAGATGTGTACTGTGAAGAACTGGAGAGAATGATGGAGAAGCTTGCACATCTGCAACCAGCTTTGGTCAATCGGTCTTCCCCACTGCTCCTTCACGACAATGCGCGACCCCATACTGCACAACAGACAGTCTCCAAGCTGCAAGAGCTGGGGTTGGAAGCTCTCCCTCATCCGCCATACTCACCAGACCTTGCAGCTACCGACTATTACTTTTTCCAAAATTTAGACAACTTTTTAGTGGGTAAAAAATTCAATTCCCGAGAGGCAGTACAAAATGCCTTGCCTTGCCAAGGTAGTAGAGCTGGCTCGACCGGGGCGGTACTACCCTCGCACAGAAAATCAACGTAAAATGACAGCGTTCGTGCTGTCGTGTTTCGTTCCGATACTCCGTTCCATACTTGTTGACTAGACTAAAAGATGCAGTAGCATCACTAGGCCATGGTGTGGGTCACCATGCTGCATTGTCTGCATTCGCACTGAGCATAGTGACCACCACTCTTGGATTCTGCTTATGCTTTCCATCAGGCAGAGTAGAGTCATTTTGGCGGGCCAAACATAAAAAAAAAAAAAAAAAAAAAGTTAGGGATTAGAGGATAATTTTATATTACACGTACGTATAGACCTTAATTTGTATTCTTGATGATGAAATTTGATTAAATAGTTCAACTTACTACTTACCTACGATTGTTTGCACTAAAAGCTGGAAAATAAAAACTTTTTATAAAAAAAAACCGACTTCCAAAAAACATCCAACGAAAACTCTCTGCCAAAAAAACACTTAAAAGCGTAAAATAAACTGGTTCTTCATAAATTCCCTATACCTAATTCTTTATTCATTTAAATAATAGTATTATAATGTGTGCTAGGTACCTAAAATCTGTTTGAAGTCGGTGCTAAGCCAAAAAGAATACAAACGAACAGTTACAAAAGTCTAAGCGATAGTCACTTGGCAGTAACTTTTATTTCTTTACTCTAAAGACGATTTCCGCACTAGGAACATTCCTGTGACTTTACAAACATACATAAAACGGACACAAAGAACACCAATTTGTCTATCAAACAATGTGTTGTCCCATGTGGTGTTTGAACCCACTACACTCAGCGCTGTAGAAAACGGCGTGGCGACAGCTGAAACCACCACGCCATCCGTGCAGTCAATTTTCCTGTTTACTTCTATAATTACTAAGGTCATTGACATAATTATAGTACTGATGTTTTAAATCGAATCATAATTATAAGCCACTTCATTTAAATAAAAAAGTAAGTAAATTCAAGGTCAGCATTTTTTAACCAGTCCAGTTATAATTCTTAAAATACCTCTTTAAGTTACCCATGCAGTAAAGTAGCAATCTTTGAGTAGTTAAGCGCTTGTTGACCTACTGTTTGCGATAAAATGTTACATTACAAGCTACATACATACGAGATATAAACGTTATTTGTTAACCTACTGTTGCTAATTATGAATTATTTCCAAATATACAAATGTATTCTAACTCTAAACCAGCGCTCTGTAGGAGAATCCAAAGAAACTAGTAATAATTAACTTGAAAGAAACATCGATATTAATGCGTCTGAATCGGATATACGAATACAAAAAGAAAACTAATTAATACTGTTGTATTTGGTTGCTTGATTAAAATATATATAAGAATGAACTAAATTTATTGTATACGACAATAGCACACGATACATTTTTTACGTCACAGACGAACCAATGACAGTCACAAGACTCACAACTCACAAGTGACGTTTTCATACATACTAATTATTACACTTAGTAAATAGTGATGTGACATCCTAATAAACACAGACTATTATTTCTATGTTTCAAATTGGCCAACAATTAAGGTATTAAAAAACGAGCCGGATGATAAAGTGAAGCAGTTAACAGGCGCAGAGACGATAAATAGCAAGTTTTTTAGGTATGGCATTATAACTAGTTACAATAAAGTAGCATTAATGACAATAATATTGAAAATGTTCAGCGCTTTCAGCAAGAAATGTCCGAATACGGGACTCCTTGGGCTGATGTTATTCGCTTAAAACGGATTGCTGGATTGGTGCCATAATATGATAGCTAGAATTGGTGCAAGCCGGTCTCGGCGTGTTTATGACTGGTGATGATGGATTTATTAACACGATCCTAAAACAAATACGTACAGAACCGCTTTTATTTTTGAATTCGTTTTGATGGCGTTATTTAATAAATTTTAAATGCGTTTCAAATATTTTAAGTTTAATATGCTTTTTTTAACTCTGAGTTATCTATTTACTATCACAAAAGCTGCTTATTAACTTTTTTCACTTATTTATCTAAAAACGTTTTTAATGCAATCCACCATAGAAGGGTAAAACAATAAGATGTGAACTATAATAGCTTTGACCGAAGTTAATCGATTACGCCTAAGTTATTGCGTTACTATGTCGGAAATATAAAGCAATGTAACATTTCATAATTGGATTTAAGAATTATAAACGCCTTATAATATAATGAAGACTAGTCGTCAGGCAGCAATCTGAATGTTTTTTTTTTCGTTTTGTGTTTGGAACTCGGACGTCTTTGTGTTATTATTGTATAAGGGACCGATTTCATCGAAAGAACTCGATTATCCTTGTCATTACACAACTGGCTTAAAAGACCCTCTCCGCAGGTAGAGAGTTTTTATTACACCAATTGTACCCTAGCGTGCTCCTCTCAGACAAATCGTAATTGTGTTGATGAGAAATGAGGAAAAGAACTAACACCAAAAATAGATAGATAGAAACCGTTTTGGAACCGTGTTTTATATCATGTCAAAAAAGCTCAATCAGTACAGAACTTTTTAACCGACTTCAAAAAAAGGGGGAGGTTTCTCAATTCGACCGTATATATATATATATATATTTATGTGTGTTCGGGGATAACTTCGTCGTTTATGAACCGATATTGATGATTCTTCTTTTGTTGGTAAGAAGATGTTCCGACGGTGGTACCATGACAAGGAAACAAGGATCCCATGTGTGGTAACTACTATTACATTTGGCTTGGCGCCGACTTCAAACAGATTTTAGGTACCTAGCACACATAATAATATTACTATTTAAAAGAATAAAGAATTAGGTATAGACAAGAATTGGCACATAGCAATTTATGAAGAGCTAGTTTATTTTACGCTTTTTAGTGTTTTTTGGCAGGGAGTTTTCGTTGGATGGTTTTTGGAAGTCGGTTTTTTTTTTCTATAAAAAGTTTTTATTGTGTTTTCGAAGCGTACACGAACAAACGTAACCTTTATATACGTATATATTAAATTAATGCATATGTTGCAGCCAACTAGCCTAATGAACGGTTCAATCAACAGCTAGCCTCTTTACGGTTAGGTTAGACTTTTTTCTTTTAAAACAAAAAAAAACCTTTTCCTAGTTCCTCCACTTGTAATACGGTCGCTAGCTGAACTTTGCTGTTTAGTATAGAGCTTGGCTGTTGATTGAACGGCTAATTAAGCTAGTTGGCTGAGACATATACAAAATGAAATTACGAACTTCCCAACTACCGCGTCTCCTAGTTGGCCGTTGTCTTGGTGGAGGTTCTAGAGAAAGATCGTCATGAGCTGCAGCTTCTTGCAGTGTATTTTCTAAGTGAGTGCAAGGTCTACCAAGCAATTAATCTAATTAAAAGTACTGGCAAGTTATACCTATCTATGTCACTCATAAGTAAAAAACAGACAATTCGTGGTGACAACGTCGCCAAAATCCAGTATCTACAACAGTAGATGCATACTAATCCAAACCCGCGATGTTAATGTTTGAAAATGTATCTACTAATTTGGATTGAACAGTTTTAAAATCCCCCTATTTCAAATTATACGTTCATCATCAATAACATAAGTAATAACGTGTGGAACTTTGACATTTATAAATTCATACAACTTTCCATTTGCGTTATCGCATCACTGCCTACTTTGATAAAAAGGCAAGCTCAGATAACCCTTTGCGACTAGTGAATAACAATTTTAATACCTATACGGTTCCCTATAATATTGCAGCTAGTGATACGACAAAAACAAAGGCTTGCTCGACACTTGCGCTTAGTTATACTTATTACTAATGGATTTAACATCTAATTACTAATGCCTACTCCGAGCCACAAGGATGATGTTTGTTACATGGAAGCAATGGGATATCTGACGGAATAGACATTTATAGATGTTAATTTAAGACAGAACCACAGAACCCGTTATTTGCAAAACATTTTCGGTCGATTTTCGGTTATCTGTATAGTTGTAGGACCTAAACAAAAGTCATCATCATCAGCCTATCGCAGTCCACTGCTCACTCAAGAACCCGTTTACCCCAACGGTAATCAGTTCTGCGGCTAATATGGCCAGCCTACTGCCACTTCAGCTTACTAATCCTTTGGGCTATGTCGATGACCTTGGTTCTCTGCCGGATTACCTCATTCCTGATGCAATCCCTCAGAGAAACGCCGAGCATAGCCCTCTCCATAGCACGCTGAGCGACTTTGAACTTGTGGATCAGCCGTGCCGTAAGTGTCCACGTTTCGGCTCCGTATGTCATGACGGGTAGGACGCACTGATTGAAGACTTTCGTCTTAAGGCACTGTGGGATCGACGATGAAAAGACCCGACGAAGTTTCCCAAACGCTGCCCAACCCAGCTGAATTCTCCTGTTCACCTCGTCCTCAAAGTTGTTTCTACCTAACTGCAAAGTCTGCCCGAGGTACACATAATTTTGAACAACTTCAAGAACGGCACCGTGTACTGCGATCGGTTCCGGTAGTACATGTTCATTGAACATGACCTTGGTTTTGTCCAAGTTCATCCGTAGGCCAATGCGCACAGAAGAGTCAGCCAGGTCGTTCAGCATCTGTTGTAGGTCCTGCAGCGTCTCTGCCATAATGACGATGTCGTCCGCAAATCGCAAGTGAGAGATGTATTCGCCATTGATATTTATGCCACGTCCTTTCCAGTGTAGCGTCTTGAACAAATCCTCCATTGTATTTGTGAACAATTTCGGGGAAATAACATCCCCTTGTCTCACTCCTCGATGCAATGGTATGGGCCTTGTTGGCTGATTCTGCACTTGGATGGACATGGTGGCGGCTTCGTAGCACTTGGATGTATCGCCAATCCACTTGGCAACGCTGCAGGGACTCCAGAACAGACCAGATCTCGATCGAGTCAAAGGCCTTCTCATAGTCCCCGAATGCTAGACACAGGGGCTGATTATACTCTTCTGTCTTCTGTATAATCTGCCGCACTGTGTGGATGTGGTCTATGGTGCCATATCCGCTCCGAAATCCTCCGGTGGTTGAAATTCGTCGAGTCTTCGCGCAAGACGGTTCGTGATGACTCTTGAGAACAGCTTGTAGACGTGGCTTAAAAGTGAAATGGGTCGATAGTTCTTCAACCTGGTCTTGTCACCTTTCTTGAAGAACAAAATGACCACACTTCTGCTCCACGCCTCTGGAGTTCTCCCTTCGAACAGGACAGCGTTAAAAAGCTTTTGGTGCTCCCTCAGTACGGGCTTACCTCCAGCCTTCAACAGTTCTGTTGTAATGCCGTCCTCTCCAGGCCGTCCTTTTCCATTTTTCAGCTGTCCAAGAGCCATCTCGATTTCGTCAATGCTGACTTCTGGCAGATCTTCGGTGTAGTGGCGTGTTATTGTGGCTCTAGAGTCCTCATTTTCGGGATCAGGTCGAGATGCATGCGAAGCGTACAAACCGCCATAGAAACGTTCCACTTCCGAAAGGACGGCCGGCTTGGAAGTGACGACTTCTCCACTTGCTGTAGTCAACTTCGTCAGGTGGCTTCTTCCGAGAGATTGTACAAACACCTTTGACCCCCGATTCTGCTCGATCGCTCTTTCGATCGAAAGAGTATTGGAGCATCGGAGGTCGTGTCGTACTAGTTTGCTGATCTCTCGGTTTAGAGTCCGTTTTGCCGACGAAGTAAGAAGTGGGTTTTCACGTCGTTCCTTCATTAGCCCTAGGGTCCTTTCCGAAAGCTTCGATTTCCTGCCCTTACGCTGCATTTCACAAAATCTCGTACCTTCTTCCCTGAGGATTCGAACCACATTTTCAAGGTTCTGGTTTACGCCTGTTGTGGTTTCCATGGCAGCAAATCGGTTTTCCAGATTTGACTGGAACTTTTCAGATCCCATTGCGGCTTGGAGCAGAGTTGGTCGGAGCCTGGATTTCATCAATCGGACACGTTCAGCTTTAAAGTTGATATTCAGAGAGCCTCGGACGAGTCGGTGATCACTACCGGTGTTAAACCTATTGATCACTGAGACGTCTCTGAATATGTGCTTTCTGTCCGTCATGATGAAATCGATCTCATTTTTAGTCATAGCGTCGGGGCTTCGCCACGTCTACTTCCTTTGGGGCCGTTTCTTAAAGAACGAGTTCATCAAGAACAACCCCTCTCGTTCGAGAAAGTTGACGAGCATTTGCCCCCTATGATTTCTGCTTCCAAATCCATGGGATCCTATTACCGATTCGCTGCAATTTTGTACACCCACTTTGGCGTTGAAGTCACCCATAACAACGTTGTAGTGGGTTTTAGTAGTGAAGTGGAGGGCCCTCGATATGTCATCGAACATACCCTCCACGTCATCGTCCGAGTGGGCCGAGGTCGGTGCGTACACTTGCACTACCTTGAGGCTATACCTCTCGGTGAGCTTGACAATGAGGTACGCTACCCTGTTCGACACAATAGACATTTCCACAACGTTGCTAGACAGGGACTTGTTAACCAGAAACCCAACGCCACCTTGAGACTGTTGGTCTCCCTCACGGAAGTACATGAGATGGCCTGAGTCCAGGGTTATGGTGTCCTCCCCCTGTCTTCGGACTTCACATAACCCCAAAATATGCCATCTAATTTTCTCAAGTTCCACCTCGAGCTGTGCCAGATGCGAGTCTAGCCGTAATGTGCGGCCATTAAACGTAGCCAGGGCCAGTCGGTTGTGGTGGCCTGCCGTAACCCGGAGATTCTTAGCACCCCCCGCCTCGCCGTAACCATGGTCGCCACCATGACCAGGAATAGCGAGACAACTGGGAACTGGGGGCCGTGGCTTATTTTGCAGCTGCATGGAGTTTAATGCCCATAATCACCACGCTGGGCAGGCGGGTTGGTGATCGCAGGGCGCAGTTCCTTGCACCGGTGACGCTGCTGCCCGTCACCGGCCTATTACATTTAACTACGCCTATTAGAATGGGTATACCGCCATCGGTCGGTTGCCAGAGCCTCGTTCGTCGTTCAGCAGGATGTACCGCGTGCAGGTGAGGTTGGCTTGGGGCGAAAGATTTGGCGAAAGAAGAACGAGTGGGCAGGGCGGCAGCACGGGACCCTTTCCTTCCGACTGACGCAGGTCCTTTCCGGGCATGGTTGCTTCGGGAAGTACCTGCACTCGGTCGCTAGGAGGGAATTGAGTCCCGCTTGCCACCACTGCGACTGCAGTGAGGACTCGGCCCAGCATACGCTGGCGATTTGCCCCGCTTGGGCGTCGCAGCGCCGGGCCCTCACTGCAGTCATCGGAGGAGATCTCTCGCTACCGGCCGTCATACGCTCCATGGCCGGTAGCGACAGCAGTTTTACCGCGGTCGCAACCTTCTGCGAAGACGTAATTTCGCAGAAGGAGGTGGCGGAGAAGGCCCGGGAGGATGATATCCACTCGGACCCAATCCGCCGCCGGCGAACCGGGCGGCGGAGGCGCGCCTATCAGCGCCTCATGCCGCCCTGAGTGTAGCCGCGGATGGTCGGGACGGGCTTTCCCTTCCATCCGCTCTAGTGGCCTCCCGCGAGGAGGCGACGTTACGCGTGTGCCGTACGTCGCCTAAATTGAGATTTTAACAGCTGACGGTGCCCGCTACTGTGCGGGCAAGCGCTGGGAGGGGTCCGGACGTGTTAATAACTGCAGTTCCCGGATTCCTCCCTTCACAGGCGCAGAGTGGCACACCGTGTGGTTTTAGTCGGTTCGAGTCCGACACACCGCCCCGCCGCAAGCCCCGGTGGGGTGACGGTCCGAGGGGATTTCCACACGTAAAAAAAAAAAAAAAAAAAAAAAGGGGCGAAAGATTTGGGTTCACCCCCTTACAACCCAAACAAAAGTCACCATTTTTTAATAGCATGAAATAGATATCTTATCAGGGAATAGTCATAAATATTTGGCGTTGACTGAACTCTGGCCATCAAAAAAGAGTCTTGGTGCACAACATCGTCGAGCTCCAGTTTATAATCTGAAAAAAAAAAGCTAATAACGATGTTATTTTGCCAAAATATTTTTAAGCTCAAATATATTCTCTCTAATCTATACTTCTATATCAAATTTAATAATAATAGAATAAGAAGTTAATGACTTTTCTATTTATTCCTCTGTTCATAACCATAATTGAAAAAAAAAACAATAAAAATATTTACACACAAGCGTCAAAAAACTCCACATCTTCGCCTACGGGTAGCCTACCTTAAAGACTGGCCGCATCACCACCTTGAATGGCAATGCTGATTCTCTGTGCTAGAAAAAGGCTGGCCTTCTGATCGCGAGAAGCGTCAATCAGTTGCTTAGCTAGTTATTTAAACATACCGCGAGCACTCGGACCCCATGAACCTAGCGTCTCTACCCCAAACGGTTCAAAAATGTAATTACCTATTTTCTGGTACTTACGCCGTTTGAGGCTTTCCGCAGCAGCAGCAGCGCCGGCATAACCAGCTGTACTTGGAAGGTGAGATGGCGCAAGGGTGACAACGCAAGTTGCGTCCCTCACCAAAGGCTTACCTATCTTCCATGGCAGTAACGACATACAAAACTCCACATCTTCGCCTACTGGTAGCGTACCCAAAAGACTGGCAGCATTACCACGTTGAATATACAGGGTGGATATGACAAAACGACATTTAACGAAACCGCGGGCCATTCAAATATGTCTGTAGACTTTGAGATTGTTAAATTTATTTGAAAACTGAAATTAAAAAAATGAAACTTTCAAACAAACTAAATGCCTAAAAATATTAAAACCGATAAGAACACCATTTGCAATTTAAGTTCACTAACCTACGTGCATACGAATACAGCTGAGGGGCATGGCATGGCGGCAACGTCAAACGGCGCCCGCGCGGTTCACGGCAGAACCGCGCGGGCGCCGTTTGACGTTCGGAACTTCTTTTTTTGTTTATTCAAACTATTTTCATGAAGCTACATGCATGCCATTTCGCATTTCAGCTTGCAATGGTATTTACTAACAAAGTACAAAGCGTCATGCAGGAAGACGTCACGGCATTTTTCAGATTTTTTTTTCAATTGAGAAATTGATGTTTATTCATTTTTTTTTATAATTTTTGTATGTTGGGCTGTAGCTACATGCATGCCATTTACATTCATGACTTAAAATTATAAATTCACGAAATACAAAACGGCATGTAAAAACAAGTCACCTAAATTTGCACAGTGTTTTTTGCAACTTTTATTTTATTTATAATACGAAGGGCTTATTCAACACGCATGCCATTTGAATTAGATAATTATTTTGTTATAAAATTAATATTCATTTTTATTAGGAGTAATTTGGAATCACGGAAAATCTGTGTTCAAATATTACAGAGTTATCCGGAAATTCACCACCGTTGGTCATACGAGGGGTGCATGCCAATTTTTCCAGCAAAAACTTCCATTCTTTATATCGGCATGCAATTTCAAAACATAGAATTGCCCTTAAATTTTGTTCAGGTTTTCAGAATCCTATGATCATCTTGGGCCGCTGCGGAGTGCATGCCATCAATTATTACAGCTTTAATTTGTTTAAACTTCCGTATATTACAATGGCATGCAGTATACTATCACGGAAAAACACGAAAATCCGCTACACAAAGAAAAGCGCTTTTCCTTATGAAGAGGACGCGTGGGGGGGCTAAACCCCGACTATCATTGATATTTTAGAGTTAGTTATCAAGCCTTAAAAAGGCATGCACGACATAATCGTGGAACGTCACCTGTCACCAGCTCCCGGTCTAATAGTGTTTATTTTTAACTTTAGTATTTTCCTGTTTTTAACAAATTACTTACGGAAAAGTTGAAAAGTTTGCAGCATCCTCACAATAAGGGCGGGGCCATTTCCAGACAGTCGCAAATGTCGTACACGTTTTTTCTCAATGCCAAGGGCAAGGGCTAACCGATCGATCGCCTTTGACATTCAGAAGTAATTTTTCTCATGCTCTAGCCCGTACTATAACCACCTACACTCTACACTTGATGTTTACACAATTATGTCGATGGCCTCCTGATAAAACATGCAAGGGATTTAACCGATTCTAGTTTTTTCTTGTTTATTCTGCTCTGGTAAAAAATATTTTATTTAAAACCACGTGTTTAAGTTCGAGTAAGTTCTCGTAATCTAAGCACGCGAGCATTGTACTCAAAAGAATTTGAAGCCTTATTCCGAACTCTCTAACTCAAGATCGAATGAACATTTTATACGGTACTTAGCGGGAGACTATATAATCCAACTAGCTGACCCACGCAACGTCGTTTACGTCTATTGCCCGTAGCGTAAAAAAATTCCCCCGTTTTTGTAACATTCTTCATTGGTGCTCCGCTCCTATTGGTCTTAGAGTGATGATATATAGCCTTCCTCGATAAATATACTATCCAACACTGAAATATTTTTTCAAATCGGACCAGCGGTTCCTGAGTTTAGCGCGTTCAAACAAACAAACAAACTCTTCAGCTTTATAATATTAGTATAGACTAGCTGACCCACGCAACTTCGCTGGCGTCTCCTATTGCCCGTAGCGTGATAATTTTCCCGCGTTTTTGAAACATTTTTCATTGGTGCTCCGTTCCTATTAGTCGTAGCGTGATTTAATATAGCCTATAGCCTTCCTCGATAAATGTACTATCCAACACTGAAAGAATTTTCAAATCGGACCAGCGGTTCCTGAGATTAGCGCGTTCAAACAAACACAAACTCTTCAGCTTTATATAATAGCATAGATATAGGTTAAAATTTGCAATTCAGCTTTAAATAATTTAAAAATATAAACTTCCAATAGCCGTGAATTGGGATTAAAAACTTGAGTAGACCAGTTCAAGTCCATTTTCCTACTTACAAGCCCACGTGGCGTTCTACATGAAATGTGGTTCATGTCAAAGTTGTTCATAAAAAATATTTATCTTAAAATTCTACAAGTGTCGAGTTAATCATAATTTTATAAGCTCTCATCATATTAAAACGACAGCGGTGGACAACTAACGAGTTTTCTCGTTTTTAAAAGAGAAAAAATTTCCGCAATCAGATCAAAAACATAAATATAAATTCAAGGGCAAACTCTTTTTCGCCAAACCGAGACTTTCACTCAATAAAAAAGAAACTTGTCGTGTTTTTTGTTTAAATATCTAATTGACTATGTTTAATTTCAATAGTTTACTAAGCAAAAAGAAAATTCATATTTCAAGGTTAAATTACATTCATAAGATTTACGTTGTAATGTAGAATTTGAATTAATTTCTGGCTTGTTTGCATTTTTTAGCTAAAAATTAGTAAAAAAAAAGTTGTCCTTGCTTTCAGATTTTGATCGGATTTTATTTGCTAAAAGATATTATTTTTACTCGTAGGAAGTAGGAATATTAAAATGGATACGCAATAGAATTTTCCTCAAGAATTATTTTATTCATTGTTTTGACGGATATTGTTAATTTAATGTACCTTCTTGTAAATTGCGTTTTATATGCCGTACCTACCATAAATATTTATTAAAAACTGACTGTGCCCGCTACTTCGTATACGTGACATTTGGATTTTCAAGTTATTTTCAATTTTTCACCGTTTAAACCTACCCTGGACTACGACAAACATTTCAAAATCAAAATCAGTTAAATCCTCGACTTTAGCGAGACAAACGAACAGCAGTTGAATTTTACAAGCTTTTTATTAACTTGCAATGTATGTATGCTTGTATCTTCGGGTGGAATCTTGCAACTCAATTTCAAAGGAGATATCTTCATCTGATTTTGCTGAAATTTTATAAGCATATGTATACAGCGAGACAATACAATATTATAATGACATGGAGCTGATCTAATCCTGGAGCTGGAAGGTGGCCATAGGAACTCTGTAAAGAAACGTCGCAACATCATCGAGTTTGGACTCGTTTGATTCGTCTCGAGGAATTCCAGCAAAAGCTTTTAAATTAAATTTATTAAGTACATATAAGATAAAAGATTTTCTATATCAACATAATAATGTTTTGACCATATATTTTATTGTAAATATGTTTTAACTTAAAAGCCAAACTCAGAGCCAGTTTGCATTTTGTGTGTTATAAATAATGCATGTAAATATAAAGGTTAAATTAGGGGCAGAAAATATAATCACAAATTTTAACAAAAAAAAAAACCGACTTCAATCTGGACCAAATTTAAATGGGACCATACGGGAATATTGAGATATTCGTTAATTTGTCGCGGACATACACAATGCAAATTGAAGACTTATATGGTTTTCTCATGGATGACATGTCAGAACTGGACCAAATTTAAATGGGACCATTCGGGAAGCACCAGCTTTCAAATAGAAAAAAACATCAAAATCGGTTTTCCCCAGTCCAAAGTTATGAGGTAACAAACATAAAAAAAAATACAGTCGAATTGAGAACCTCCTCCTTTTTGAAGTCGGTTGAAAAGTAAATACTGGACCTTTATTATGTTATCAAAATACCACTTCTAAACTATTATAATGCTTTTTGCCACAAAACAGTTATACAAAACCACAGAAAACTTTTATACATACACCAATAACGTCCGAGTTTACACTTAATTATTGCCTCTAAATAGTAAAAAAGAATTCCAGGTAATTTAGCATACCTATTAAATAGTTTAATTGCCTTGAGGATTTGGCACATAATTGTATTTTACTGAAATTTACGCAAGTGCATTTTTCGTCGGAGGTTTTTTAGCGCGTCACGGATCAGGAAAACATGATATAGTGTCTGCAGTTTGTAGGTGACCTTTTAGAGATTTAGGTTTGAGATCATATGGTATTGAGGTCAACAGCAAAACTAGGAAGACGCATTTAAAAAATCAATTGCATTTGAAAATGGTGTCTGCTACATGTTGACTGCTATCGTCTATACATCTATACAAATAAATAAAGTTGGAGTGTCTGTTTGTAATATTAAAATAACCGCTTTTTACTAAATGCATTATGTATACACCAAAATATCATTAGTTACAATTTTTGTCTGTTTGTTTGTTCCGACTAATCTCTAAAATGGCTGGACCGATTTTGACGGGACTTTCGCTGGCAGATAGCTGATGTAATAAGGAGTAACTTAGGCTACTTTATTTAGACTAGCTTTGCTCCGCTGTGTTACCCGCGGTTGTAAAGATACAACAATAACTCAGATCAGTAACACCGCGGGTCTCAGCTAGTTAATTATAAACGTATATATGTATATGACCTTGGTCTGATATTGAGCGAAAGTATATAAAATTAGATTAAACAAATGAGATTACTCACGTATCGGCTAAACGTAAAATACAGTTTTGATGATACAGGTAAATAGAAATGTATATATACATATATATTTTTGTAATTAAGTTAATTGCCATGTTTACTAAACGTTTGCCAACAAACCGGATGGAAGACCTGTTTTCGCATAACATAGTTTTTTACACGTTTTAGTAGACATGGATGTCATTTAGGTTTATTGGTTTAGTAGATGTTAGTGACTTTTCTTAAATTCAAATGACACATCTATTTATAGTCAAATTCTTCTATTTCGGGGTTTTACATTTGTGTTACTTAATTTAAAAGGCTCTACATAACTGAAATAATATAAATTAAATTAAAAAGCTTTTTAAAAACAAGCTTTTACTGGAATGCCTCGAGACGAACCAAACGAGTCCAAACTCAATGATGTTGAGACACTTCTTCACAGAGTTCCTATGGCCAACTTCCAGCTCCAGCATCGGAGCAGCTCCATGTCATTATAATATTGTTTTGTCATGCTGTATACATATGCTTGCAAAGTTTCAGCAAAATCGGTTGAACATATCTGCTTCAAAATTGAGTAAAAAGATTCCACCCGAACATACAAGCATACATACATTGCAAGTTAATAAAAAGCTTGTAAAATGCATGGACTACGCGGCTGGCGTAGTGGTTTAAGGGATCGCCACACCGCTCTCTACTGCGCTGAGGATTGTGAGTTCACCCACATGGAACAACACTTTGTTTGTGATCCATAAATTTTTGTTCTAAGAGTAGCGGTCACCGTATGGTGACCGCTACTCTTAGAACAAAAATTTGCGAAAAATTGCAGATAATGCAGCATGGTGACCCACACTATGGCGGTCTATTGAGATGCTTCTGCAGCATTGGCTTTCCAGTATCGAACTCATCAACGAAACCCGAAATCACGAATGCTGACATTTTAGGTTGATCTTCTGTGAGAGGGTAGTACCGCCTTGGTCGAGTCGTGTTGAAATCAGCGCGGCTATAGTGCCTAGTTTAGTTCTAAACGTTATGTAGCGATGCTATGTCAGTTCTGCACTTCTGCTTAACGGTTTACCTTTATAAGCAATTATATTGCGTACTCCAATACAAATAATTGGTTATTGTGAACTGAATTCGATTTATTACGAAAGGAAAGGTAGTAGAGCCACGCTGATTTTCGCACGAACGGGCCATCTCGACCGGGGCGGTACTACTCTCGCACAGAAATTCAACGTAAAATGAAAGCGTTCGTGCTGTCTTGTTTCGTTGGTGAGTGCGAGACCGAAGGCCCTAATAGTCTAGTCAACAAGTTCCATACTTGTTGACTAGACTAAAAGATGCAGAAGCATCACTAGGCCGCCATGGTGTGGGTCGCCATGCTGCATTGTCTGCATTCACAATGAGTATGGTGACCACCACTCTTGGATTTTGCTTATGCTTTCCATCAGGCAGAGTAGAGTCATTTTGGCGGGCCATACATAAAAAAAGTAATTTCGTGAAGCAATGTAATTGACTGCGTGAATAGCTATTAGTCTGTAGAAATGTTGAACCTAATCTGTCATAAAGGTCACAACTATGACGTTTGCTGCATATATTTTTACTTAATTTTTAATACGAAATCATTTGACTCAAATGCATACAAAAAATGACATTTTTTATTTAAGTATTTTCTGTTTTGATTGTTTTCAGGATTTTCCTTAAAGTATTCTTTTTGGAATTTTTGTGACTCATGCTCATACGAATACAATATTAAAATATACTATTCTATTTAGATTATACGTAAGAAAAAACAATGTACGTCGTAGACAGATTTCTAGGTAAAAATATCATGTTTAAATTAAGTACTTAATACATACATATCTATAATCTGGTGAACGTCATCTTAAGGTTAAAGAGCTCGATGACGTTCCTCATGATGCTGCATTCATTTTGTTTTCCTGATTTTATGACATTGATGTTGTATATTTATTTGTTTATTTCGTTCTGTTGCAGGTAAGTTTAATCTCAAAGGTTGGGCGATGGCGGGACAGGTATTTAGAAAATATTTATTTTTCTTAATATCATAATAATATCAACATTCAGCTATTTTATATAAAGCTGTATGATATCACGTTGTGTCTGATTCTATTACATTATAATTATTTATACAGTATTGACTTGTTAATAAGAAATTATTGGGCGAAAAAATTCGCAAAGTTTGCGGACTGTTTCGAATAAACTTCATTA
Organism: Diaphora mendica; assembly: GCA_949125395.1. Classification (NCBI taxonomy): domain Eukaryota; kingdom Metazoa; phylum Arthropoda; class Insecta; order Lepidoptera; family Erebidae; genus Diaphora; species Diaphora mendica. The sequence goes on along the minus strand of OX421313.1, from coordinate 17,544,656 downwards.
CAATTTCCCTCAAATATATTAGACATAGTGGATAAAAATCCTTCCGTATAAATTCACTAATAACTTATTGAAATCGAATAAACCATTACAGTATTACGTTTTTTTTTATCGGGCTTCAATTAGTTCATCTTGTTTGATAATACCTATCTTAAGATTTTTTTGTTTAACTGCTATTTTTGTCAATAAAGCAAAGATTCCTTTTTATAGAAATCAAAACCACAAATGTCTAGATAGTATGTAGATTCAAGTATCTTTTTCTGTCATAACCATAAATTTGCGTCTAGTAATCTTTCTAGATTATTGAAAGATTTGTAATGCCGCGGCCGTTCAAAGCGATAATAGCAAACAGCTTGGAAAAACCAGCTCGTCCGAGACTTGAACATAATGAGGAAGATTTAAATTCTTAAAATATTGAGTTGTTATGTATACAACTGAACTTCTTATCTACAAAAAGGCAAAAGTCCTAAGTTCCAACCGTTTAATAAAGTAAGCACAGGCGAGCAATAAAATACTAACAATAAGCAGTGGGAAGTGGCGCCGTTCGGTCGCGGAGGTCACCGGTCACCGTACTATGTGATTCGTTTGGATCGTGAAGGCACCTGCGCTTGTGCTGTGACCAAATATGAATACTCCACATGGTAGGCATGTAAAACTTCCCTTTTGGAGAAAAAAAACCTACCGTAGTGTCTTAAGCCCCATAAAAAGTCATATATTAAAAAAGTGAGTAGATGGTTCGTGTGGATTTTCTTTAAATAATTTTTACTTAATTAAAAACCATTCCAACCAGATTACAAAACACGTTAATATCAAAGAACGCACGAATGAACTGTTGCCTCACAATAAACAACTTGACGTACAAACACGTTTCCTAGGCGAATACCTCACATTACAAACACAATAACTCACGCACATAAACGGTGGACGATGTAATTACATTTTCCTTTAAAGGTGAACCAATAATATCTAGTTTTCTAAGTTCTCACACGCTTTGTGCCTCTTTCATTTACACTTACTATAGTTTATGAGCGAGAGAGATGCAGAAGATGCATCACGGAAGAGGTTGCTTACCGATTGAGCCTTGAAAATCTTGATTAATGCTCATGTGTCCTAATAATTATTGCCTATGGACGGCTACGGATCTGGTTTCTCACCTTATTGTTCTTGAAGTTAGAGGTCTCTTTTGTTGTGTCAAGTCGCTCGTGGTCCAAGAATTACTGGTGCTTGGCTTGTTCTAATCGCATTCCTAGTGAGAATTCTTTTAAATGTAGTCATTAAATAAGTCTGCTGTCTGGGAGCGACTTATATCTAATCAATAAGAAATATGTATGCATTTTTTAACTTATGCTTTTAGGCTAAATGCATATATACCAAAGTATCTTTTTTTTTTTTCAATTTTTGCCTGTGTGTCTATCTGTTTGTTCCGGCTAATCTCTGGAACGGCTGAACCGATTTTGACAGGACTTTTACTGGTAGATAGCTGATGATATAAGGAGTTACTTAGGCTAGTTTTGCCCCGCGGTTCTTGTTGTACCTCGGGTAACACCGCGTGGCTCAGCTAGTTAAAATCTATATATATAAAAGCGAAATACCACTCGCTTATTAATCACGAAATCTCAGAAACCATAACACCTACAAACTTGAAATTTAGCAGGTAGGTTCCTTATAAGGTGTAGACATCCGCTAAGAACAGATTTTACGAAACTCCACCTCTAAGGTGGTAAAACGGGGGTTGAAAGTTTGTATGAAAGTCCTATGCTTTTGAAGTAAGAGACTTGAAATTTAAAATATATGCTCTATAGATGGTGTGGAGGTGTACTAATAATGTATTTTAAGAAATCAACCCCCATTTGGGGTTAAAACGGGGGATGGTAGTTAGAACGCAAACGAGGTTGCGTAGGTCAGCTAGTATGTATATTATGTCGAGTAGCTATTATTTTATAAAATACCAGTTTTTTTTTATCTAGCTATTTAATCTTATATGTTGTTATTTGCTCTTTGTTTTACAAAGAGTTTTCACGATAACATTTAAATACAAAGTCTAATATCTAGTCAAGCATGAAATATACTTAACTATCTGCTAGGACAAAGCATACAAGACTACTACCAGTTTTTAGGACTGAGGCATTAATATTCATTCTCATCAATAACTTTTCTTAAGAAGTTAATTAGTTCCAAGGCTTTTATAGGGTACGACACGTATGGTGAATCAGAGTTTAATATTAAAAGAAAAACTTATCGAGAAAGAAATCACGTTTCTTATCTGTACAGAACAACGTCACCTAAATACGTCAAAAAGGTGAAATACAATCGTTACTAATTCAATTACTGCACGATTAGACTGCGTTAGACGATAGGCAAATGACGTTGTCTATGTTCGTTTACACGTGCAAGTTTAATTTTGCGCAGCATATCTACACTTCTACACTATTATATAAAGAGGTAAAATTTGTGTGTTTGTATATTTGTTAAATTGTAAGGGGTAATCTCGGGATCTACTGAACCGATTTTGAAAATTCTTTTACCAGTAGAAGGCTACGTTATTTGGGAGTGACATAGGCTATATAATAACCCGAAAAGTGTAAAGACTTTTTCGTGGTAGCTGAATTTGCAAAGTAAGTCGGAGAAAAAAATGTTTACCGCCCAACGAAGTGGGCACGGGTCAGCTAGTTCTTATATAAAATCAAACATCAATACTCTTTAATGCTAGTTTAATGCTTGGCTCATCGCGTATTAATTTATATGTTTATGAGCTCGCATTTATTAAAAAGTATCCTATGTTACTTCTAGTACCTTCAAGAATATGTGTACAAAGTTTCATGATGATCGGTTATGTAGTTTTCGCGTGCAAAAGAAAAACAAACTTACATGCACATTTATAATATGTAATTAGGAATTTAGAGATACGTCAAATTATTAGTCACTTGCTATCCGAAACTTATCTATAACCGCTATTATTCTTTAGTGAACATAATCGCAATGATTAAAATTGCAAATAATAGCTTCATTGCTTGCTCTATATTGATTTGATAACTATCAATAATGAGTCATCAGTACGAAATAGACAATGTATTGAATGTAGGTGGTCCGAATAAGTATGATTATGTTTTACATGGAAAAACAGGAAGTGGAAGAGAAGTCTTTTTGTACTGACAGTATGTAATAAATCTTTTACACTTAACTAGTTAATAAGCAATTAGTGCAAGTCTAATGTTTTCTTTGTGTGTTTTGCAACCTCTTTATCTTTTATTATTAGTTATCAAATCAGTAGATAATACATTATTTGTTCCACATATGATAATAGCGATCCAACAATTCAATGATATTATACTAATAAAGTTGCAACAGTAACAAATATTTTGATGAAAACTATAACGCATATTGGTGGCAGAAACATGAAATAAGTAGATCAGAGTTTTCCTAAAGCAGGTCCTAAGCCTGTCTCTCCCCCCCCCCTCCCCTCTTCCGAAGGGATCCTTAAGGCCGACAACACACTTCTGACTCTTGAGTTGTCCATGAGGGACACTAGTCGCTTATTACCAGGTGACTCGTATCCTAACTCTGACTTAGTTCAAAGTGTGTCGCTTCTGTTCTAAATTACTAAGATTTTCCTTTTATTATTGAGTCAAAATATTATCATTTAAACCTTTACAAAAAAAAATTCTTTTCTTGTAGGAAAACGTTCAGTACCGGACCAACGGTTTTTATTAAAAGGTTTATCGGTACATTTACTTACGTTTAAATAGAATCACCGAGACGTGAAATGAAACTTGAATGAATATTGAGTGAATTGATTCGACGCGGCTTCAACGCTTCCGCAGTTTTCTATAGGTGAAAGCGGTATAGATGGATATGATTGGGTGAGATGCACCGCTTGTTTCAATAACCTAAATATCGGCACATTGAGCCTTCAAATGTCCGTGAAATTCTTAAGTTAAATTTCTGATTTACCCGGCTATTTGTGTAGATAAGATTAAAAAACGATTAATCGTTAAGTCTGTTTAACTATTAAGTGCAGTATGCTTATAACACGTAACATTTTTGCATAAGCATAGGCAATAACGAAATTTCGTGCATAAGCTGTTGTGAAATCTCTTCTGATGTCTGATGATATAGAATGAAAAGGCTTGTGAGTGGAGTAGATAGTGAATCCAATATTATTGCACATGCTTTTGTAGTAATAAATAACTCGGCACTCTTATTTAATACATTTGAAATGCACTTATGGCTAAAACATCTCTAATTTACAAGCTTTTTATTAACTTGCAATGTATGTATGCTTGTATGTTCGGGTGGAATCTTGCAACTCATCTTTAACCGATTTTGCTGAAAATTTGCAAGCATATGTTATACAGTGTGACAATACAATATTATAATTACATGGAGCTGATCTGATGCTGGAGCTGGAAGGTGGCCATAGGAACTCTGTAAAGAAACGTCGCAACATCATCGAATTTGGACTCGTTTGATTCGTCTCGAGGCATTCCAGTAAAAGCTTGTTTTTAAAAAGCTTTATAATTTAATTTATTTATTTGAGAGTCATTAGAATTCTTTCAAAACATATTGAACTGGAACTTTGAAAGAAGGTTTTTTGATTTCCTGACGGGGTATCTTGGGTCAGTTTCGCGGCCTAATACCTACTATAGACATATAGTCGCAGTCGTACAGTTCATGCTCAAAACGAGATATTTATACTCTGTCCATTACTTTATTTTCTTTTTGACAGTTCAAGAAATTTTGAAATTAGTGACGCCCTCACTCATTACCGATTCGATTTGAAACGAATAGCGATTTTATTTATGAAGAACTTTCAATCGTTTTAATTAAGTATTTTTTGTTGAAATATTAATTATGCCTTCATTAGTTTTTTATATTATGTAAGAAATAAACAAAAATATAAATAATAAATCAGTAAATTAGATGAATGAACAGAGTTATTGTTCTTTACTCTTGGTTTGATCCTAAATTCCAAGATTTCGACTTAATTCCTTGCAAAAATTCAATCTTGGAGTCATAGATACAATTTTTATTTCCTTTTTTTATTAAATTTACAGAAAAAATACTTACATGAAGTCAAATTATTTTTATCATATGATCGATTTATCGTATTTCAAGTATTGTTTTATAGTCTGTGGTTGTTTGTTATGCACAGACCACTTCACTAAAGTACCGTCACCGTCAATAAAGTACGACATTACTGTAGTACATAATTCCGAAAAAAAATATGGTAATTTATAGGCGTGAGCTGTCAAAAAGAAAATAAAGTAATGGACAGAGTATAGTGGATACTAAATGCTTTAACTTGGTTTACTTGGTTCACGGTTCAGCACTGTTTGGTTCTCGTCATTGCCTGGTGAATTGTTTCAGAATCGTGTCAGGTTCTTTAGAAACATAAATCTACTTATAGCGTTAAGCGTTAACCATAAAGCTTTTTCAAAAGGTTGTATATATAACAAAGCGTAAATATTATTATAGTTAATAACATGATGTCCATGTTTACATTATTATTCTTGAAATCGCAGGTTTTTGCAAGCAATTTTTTACACATTACGTAATGCGCCACTATAACCTTGAACTCGAAGCGGACAAATGCTAATGTAATTACGCCCACATTCTTTAAAAATAATACATGAGTAATTTATATAATAAATCCTCCTTATTTGCAGAACACGTAACATCAAGCAGTTTTAAAATAAACAAGTAAAGAACAAACATTTCCCTGAATGAAATGAAACTAAAATAAATACTCCAAGTCGAGTGTGCAATTATTTCTACTATTTAAATTAAAAATCTCAATGTTCTCGGACTACTTTTCGAATAATATAATTAGACAATCACAAAGTACAACTTTGACTCGGTTTCGGCTTAGAACAGGAACAATCTATGTATAAGTTTTAACACATTGAATCTTATGAGTCATCGTTACTTTGGCGAGAATTATTCCGGGGATCTGGTTTTTGCACTAACTTGGATGAAAAAAATAAATAAGGAACTACTAATTGCTTCATTCAGGAACACTTAATTTATTTAAGCACTGTTTTAAATGTCTATTTAATGAGAATTCGTAGCCGGTTTTTCTTATTAAAACATACTTACGGTATTCTCTTATTACACGACATAGAAAACTGAAAGTTCTGTATATTTATTACTTAGTTCTAATTCGTAAGCTAGGTAACGAATAACATTTCTACCGAGCTTCTGCACATATATTTCCTTTTGATGTCAAGTGCTATATTTCTGAAAGTTCCTCTGACCTTGGTCTACTAAACTAGGAAGTAAAAATCAATAGAGCTTCAATATTCTCGACTAGCCTTTTAAGCTAAAGTTCAATTCAGATTGACATGAAAGGAAAATGTTAGTTATTTACAGTCAGCCGTAAATATATGCTTTTCACTGATTCAATAGGTTTGTAAAATGCTATTAAACTGTCCATTCATGTTTACAGAGGTATATAAATACTTTTTTTGAAGGTCACACATACTGAAGACAATTTCTTTACTACGCCGAACAACATAAAAATTATTTATCTTGTTCAGGTTATTTTTCATGGACATACAGATCAGTTTTATAAAATGAATTATTCAGCAATATAAACGTATATATTAATCGTCTAATAAAATAGACATTTAATTATTTTTTTTCTTTCTTTAATACTTAACTATTCTCCCATAACACAGCGACATTACCTAAAAACTTCCTTTGAATGGATCAATAGGTCAAAGTTGTCGGATCGTCACACGTCTCGAAAGAGACGAAATAAAATGAGCTTGATTCGTCAAATGAATTCAGAATAAACATCCTGAAGCACAATTTCTAAAAGGAAGACAAATAAGTCAAAAACTATTTTACATGTGTTGTTATTCCCTTGATCCATTTATTTCTCGTCTTATTAACTTCTGAAATAAATTTATGGATAAGCACATTAATATTGTGATGGTTGGAAATTTACTGTGTGATCAATACTACAACAACAATATACCAAGTGCCCTTGGTTGCATATCATGTAAAAACATGGTTTTTATTTATGATACAATTAAGAACTTTTTTGTTTTGTCCCCACGTTATTGCATTTATAATTCCTTCTCGGATTAATGATTTCGTGGATTACTTAAGTTTTAGTACCGTCCACAGTCACATGGAATTTTGTTACCGATAAAAAGATTTGAATTATACCATGATCCTCATACATTTCATACTCATTATTGTTTCAAAACATGCGATATACGTTTGGATTGGAATCATCATCAGTCTATCGCAGTCCACTGCTAAACATAGGCCTCCCCCAATTGCACGCCACTTGGTTCTGGCCTCGGCCTCTCACATCCAAATCATCACGCCACCTGGCCTGTGGATATCCTACACTACGAAAGTCTACGTAGGAATAGAAATACCTTTGTTAAAATCACAAGTAACTCCTACTACTGTTGCGATGTTTCGTTTGCGGTGTAGTAGTAGTACTAGTAGTCCGTGAACTATTTTCTGTTCTATTCCTATTGCGTCTACTTTAGAATTGTTCTTATTTTAAATTATATTGTCCTATTCAACCAGCTTTAAAATAGTACAACGGTTCCGTGTTCTTAAATTAATAGATTATCAATACAATAAACTTATTCGATTAATGTACGGAATAATTAACAATGATAAAGCCAAAGGTAAAGGTCGAGCCGTTAATGATCTTCCGCGACCCGATATGGTGAAAACACGTTTTGTGAGCATATCGATGTCTGAGGTCGGTTACGCGACCGCCGACCATCAACCGAATTTATCCGGGTTTTGGTTCATTGGCAATATTATGGTCTAAATAACAAATTTTGATACTTTAAATTTCCTATTAATGGTTGAATTTATTTCTTATTGGAATGTTATTCTCTTTACATTAAGTGACCAATATAATACGTGCAAGAGTAATAAGTCGTTTAAAATTTATGTTATTTACCAGTTAAGATGCCTAGTGTCTTATTCTCCATTTCTAAGTAGTGGCAGTTGCCTTGTTTTATTATCTAAATGAGTAAAGATTGCTCTTATATCATCGAAGTACTCGTCACCGTCAGAGGGTTCTAGATTTCACATAGAGTCATGTACTAGAATGGAGATTGAAAGAAATTAGCAAAACCCTTTTAAAATGTTGCATTAAGACTCGGAGATAGTACTGTGCATTTTTACTTTTCCCCACTTTTCTGACGTCTTTTTAACAATTAAAATCTAAAAGCGACTGAACTATCATATCACATGCTAAAACGTCATTCATACCGAAGAGGTCGGTACACATTAAACAAATATCTATTTACCACTGACGTACCAGCAGTTGGTCGCGTGTTTGCTTTAATGAAAACGATATCATAGAACGAGGCATACCTACGATATTATCTAAACGAAGCGTCGTGAATTGCAATGTAGAATGCGAGAAAGCGGCTCTGTTGCTAGGACACAGTTTATGGCTTACGAGAAAGTTGAAAAACTATGTATTTACGATGTTATTTAAGCCCATATTTAATCCAAATACATATATCCAAACATTTATTAGGACACTTCTATTTCAAAACAGGTATAAGCATTACACGTCTTTCGCTGTTTCCTGTTTGAAGAAGACTTTTCAAAACACCTTCAAGATATTATTATTAAAAAAAAATATTAACGAAAAACCTGAAAAACTAGATGCCATCATGTGATGTCATCTGTCTCTTTGTTATTATTACTATTCCATAGAAAATATTTGGCGAGTACATTACGGAATATAGTATAATCACTTACTGAGCGAACTATTTTAGCGAAGCATGTTTTTTTTACTATACTAGTCTCAGCTACATTCAAACTAGGTCAGAAGGCAATATATTCCGTTCGGACAAGGAAAGCTTACTAGGGATGAAACCAGTTTACCTACAGAGGACAACATACATAAATTAGCATGCAGGTACGTGTATATTAAGTTGAGGTTTTCCTTGTGGTTTTCATTGTCGCACAATTAACTATATTCTCAGAAATTAAAAATCCCTTAATCTGGTTCTTGCCTTATTGTTACCTATAGATGACTCATATAATAAAGTTAACATTAGTTTAGGACTTTAGGCGCCAAGGTATTTATACTATTTGTAGCACTCTAATGTCATTTAAATATTTCATTTTATTGGCTACAGTCAACTTTACTCAAAACAGTTCACTTTACTTCGGATTTTACTAATGTCTTTTTGTTTTTAAGTTTTTTTTATACTTGCTGTCAAAATGTTCTTGGTATGGTGTATAAGAGTGGAATAAAAAGGACAAATACAGGGTTATTTATTCTTTAGTCCACTCTCACTTTAACTCAGCATCGCACTCTGCATTGGTACATTGGTACAGAGCTATATTTGAATTAAGTCAATACTAATTTTAGATTAACTATGTCCTTTAATAAAGTCAAAAATGATATGTTTTTACCCGACTGCGAAAGAAGGAGGGTTATGTTTTTCGAGTGTATGTATGTATATTTCTTTGGCACGCTCTGGAGCCTAAACGGCTTGTCGTATTTTATGTGAGTGGTGTCAATAGATTCGTCTTAGTCGTGAGAGTGACACTGGGTACATCAAAATAAAAAAAAAAACTAAGTTAAGGATTTTTGGCGCCAAAAAGTAATATAAAAAAACAGAATGTTTTCAAAATACATCGAATGTTATATCAAAATAAAGAATTTTTAACAGTGATTACGAATATAAATGTATATAAGTTATGTTTCATTTTAAAAAAAATATAAAAGATGGCAGATGTCAAGTCGGATTTTTCTTACTGATAAATAAATAATTTTACTTGTTAAATAATAAACATAAAACAAGTGTATTAGCTAGTATTACTTTTTTAATCGTTGTTTCTTTTTTATCATGTAATAACCCCCACTTGACATCGGCTCACCGAATCGAATCGGATGAATTAAACTGACAACGTGTTCCGTCACATGTGAATCTTTTGCAAGGTAATCCGGTATAAACTAAGAAGGAAGTCCCCGAGCTAAAAATATACAATGGCGCTGATCTGATATCTATATATGTATATTAATACGTGAAGCTAAAACTTTTTATCCCTTTTACGAAAATAACGTAGGAGTATTAAATTTGGCACTGTTAAAGTATATGGAGGAGGAGTTCAGATAGCGCAGCTAAAAAAAACGAATTGTGGTAAAAATTCGACAACTGGGCGACCAGTAGTAGTTATTAACCGACTTCAAAAAATAAGTAGGTTCTCAATTCGACCGTTTTTTTTTTATGTGTGTTCGCGGATAAGTTCGTCGTTTATGAACCGATATTGATGACTCTTTTTTAATGGAAAGGAGATATCCCAACGGTGGTACCATGAAAGGACACTAAGATCTGAGGATGGCATCCAAGAGAAATCGATCGATTTGGTCTTTCTTGAAGTCGGTTATTTATTTTGTTAAAATTTTACTTGTAAAACGTAGAAACGACAAAACTACGTTTAACCGTGGGAGAGCCACGCTTCGGCATAAATCCGGCCCATTTGACCGGAATGATACCACGGCCTCACAGAAAACCGGTGTGAAATAGTGCTTGCGCTGTGTTTCACCGAGTGAGGATACCGGAGGCCCATACCCCAACCCCCATCCCCTATCTCCTCTTTCCCATCCCCCAAAGGCCGGCAACGCACTTGTGACGCTTCTAGTGTTGCAGCTGTCCATGGGCGGCGGTAATCACTTACCATCAGGCGATACGTTGCCCGCCTATTCCATAAAAACTCTACGTAAACTACGTACACTCCAAAGTTTGAGAGACAAGAAATTAAAAAATATATTTTAATGAATGTTTTGTTAAAAACTTGACAGCCAACATTAGTGGTAATCTTAATGTTAATCGTTACAATAAATTATGGTACATGATTGTTATCAGATTTTAATTAGCAATGTTATTCATTTTGTTTTTGCACGTTTATCAAGAAACGGTGAAGTCACTTCGTAAACTACCGTACTTAATTGAACGGTCTCGTCGTTTCTTTCTTAGAGATTGATTTTATTTCGCCGTGTCATTCTGATCGTGTTCCGGTCATTGTCCTAGTATAAAAAAGTCTATTTCACGACCTACTATCAGTTTTGCCCTATACCGTAATATTCCTTTTGATGGTGCAATATGGGCATGAAAACTTTTCTTCTTCTTCCTAGTGTTTATATAATAAGAAAGGCTACCAAGATTTGGGGTCGGCTACTAGTTCAACCGGCTACCAGTTTTTACACGGACTGGACTGGCATCGGACTTCCGCAACCCTGAGGGTGAACTGAATTCGAAGGTTGAACTGGTTGTCAGTATATTTGAGGGCACTAACTGCCCAATAACGATTGTCATACATGTTCATGATAACCGGGACCGACGGCTTAACGTGCTCTCCGAGGCACGAGCGGGAAACACCGCCATCTTCCATACTCCGGGCTGCTATTAAGAATTTCTTGTAAGAAAAACCCAACAGCAGTCCAACCCGGGAATCGAACCCGCAGTAGCTTACGCTAACCACTAGACAAACAAGGCAGGCTATGTGCATGCAAACATTTTACAAAATTTATCTTGAATCTTTTCTATACTTTTTGATCTAATCTTTTTTATTAAGAACACGTTATATTTATAGCGTTAACAAGAAAAATATCTGTCATACTTACATTTGAGACACGTAGAATTTTTCATCATCATCAACAACATTTAATAGTCCACCGCTGGACTTAGACCTCTGCTTAGAAATGTATGTCGTAAGACGAGTTGTTATAGAGATTTCATTTTCTTTGTTATGCTGTGGTCCTGCGTAGTTCGTTTGTGAATAGGGGTGATGACACTGCTTATTGTTAATTCGTCACTACAAGAATAGTTATTTACTAATTAAATGCTAAACGTAGACCATCAATCAAATATATTGATACCTATATCTTGTATTTAAATCTGATAGTATAGAAGAAATAATTGGAAGCAATGAACAGTTCGAAACGACACGCGGACGACTGAAAATATTCCGAAACACGTGAGCGGTTCACGTGCACCTGCTATGTTTAACGATTGCAGAATTAAGGCGCTCCACGCGAAATAATACGAGAGGAAAACCGACATTTAACTTACCAGTGTATTTCCTGAAGAAAAAGTTATTTGAGATAATATAAAGGACAAAACGTGCGTGCTTTTCTCGTTGACATTTTTGTCGTAAAAATCAAAATTTTCTAAAAGTTGTATAGGTATTTAATAAATTTCTAGATTATTTTAGGCAGGAAGTCCATTTTTTTACCATTTTTAGGGTTCCGTGCCAAAGGCAAAAAACGGAACCCTTATAGATTCGTCATGTCTGTCTGTCCGTCCGTATGTCACAGCTACTTTTTTCCGAAACTATAAGACATATAATGTTGAAACTTGGTAAGTAGATGTATTCTGTGAACCGCATTAAGATTTTCACACTAAAATAAAAAAAAAACAATACATTTTGGGGGTCCCCATACTTAGAACTGAAACTCAAATTTTTTTTTTCATCAAACCTATACGTGTAACTACGTACGTGTACCTATACATCTAACCTGACTATGGATAGGCCTTCGAAAATGATATTGAGGTTTCTAATATAATTTTTTCTAAACTGATTAGTTTGCGGGAGAGACACTTCCAAAGTGGTAAAATGTGTCCCCCCCCCCGTAACTTCTAAAATAAGAGCATGATAAATCTAAAAATAATATATGTTGTACAATACCATGCAAACTTCCACCGAAAATTGGTTTGAACGAAATCTAGTAAGTAGTTTTTTTTTAATACGTCATAAATCGTAACCTGCAATTTACCTTTCATTCAATCAACATAAATATTTTAAAAAAATGTTACTTGCTGCTGCGGAACCCTTCATGGGCGAGTCCGACTCGCACTTAGCCGCTTTTTAAAATTAGGTTACTGGAAATAGCCTTCGAAACTTTTTTAGATTCAAACATTTACCAGCGTTATACTAATATATAAAGCAATATATCTTTTCTGTATAAGTAAGGCAATAGCATAGAAGACGAAAGTATATTATTATTGTCACTGTCAAAAAGTTTGAGAAAATGCCATGGCGTTTAAATAATAAACAGTATATTGAGGTTATACATATATCAAGCAATCGCCGTCCACTGCTGAACGAAGGGAAACCGTGAGAGAGCCACGCTTCGGCATGCATGGGCCGGCTCGACCGGAGTGATACCACGGCCTCATAGAAAACTGGTGTGAAACAGCGCTTGCGATTTGTTTCACCGAGTGAGTGAGAATACCGGAGGCCCATACCCTAACCCCTCCCCCATCCCCCAAAGGCCGGCAACGCACTTGTGACGCCTCTGGTGTTGCGGTTGTCCATGGGCGGCAGTAATCGCTTACCATCAGGTGATACGTCTGCTCGTTTGCCCCCTATACCATAAAAAAGGTCTTCCCCAAGAAGCGCCAACTATCTCGGTCTTGGGCAGTCCACATCCATCCGCTGCCAGCCACGTTCTTCAAATCGTCAGACCATCGTGCCGCAAAAATTGAGGTATTACGTCGCGAAAATGAATATCAAATTATTTCCTTAAAAAATATTTAATTGGAGGAAGTAAATGAAAATAATTGTTTTCAGTAATACTTTAGTATTAGCTTCACAGAGTTTACTGAGGAAATAGAAGCGGGATGTTTATTAATATTTTTATTAGAAAATGTACTGAAATATCAACGCCATCGGAACTTGATTATAAATAAAGGTTTTGTTAGATTTATCCTTCAAAGCCAATTTGCTATTATTTCTAGAAAAATACAACAACTGAAAAAAAATGGTTGTCTGTAAAGTCTGTTTACGGACGATAATTTAACGTGACAACGTCATAACGAAACATTGATGGAATCTATCTCTCGCTTGCGCTTCAAGCCTTAAATGGAACGCCTCAGAGCGAGGTAACGTCCATCGAATTATAAGACGTTGTCACGTCAAAAAAGTATTGTATTTATATCACTTGTCTAGTAACCATAATACAAGCTCTGCTGAGTTTAAGGTGTCACGCTGCACTCACATGACTGATGCCGCACCCTCCAAGCCTCACCCCCGCGCGCCTGCGAGGACCAGCCCACTGCCGACAACACCCCGCACCTCAATCCTCGAGGACTATAAAAGGAAGCGCGCAACCGCACACGGCACTTTTCTCATCGCAGCAGATTGAGAAGCAGCAGAAGCAGCATTTAAGGCTTGAAGGGCAAGCGAGAGATAGATGCAGCGCAAGCGCCGCCAAACTTAAATGGAACGCCTCAGAGCGCATGATTCATGTTTTTTCGTGCGCGCAGCCGGCTCCATCGAATTATAAGACGTTGTCACGTCAAAAAATGCCTAGTAGAATGATACGCAACTTTTATAATCACAAAGTTTAAACTTAGGAAGCAAAACTATAATAAAACTGAGGCGCAGAGAATACAATCCACATTTACTGCTGATGTTCCTTTGTCTGATGCTGGTCATTCTTGAAATGTAAAATAAAAATATATCTAAAAAATAAAATCTCGTGTCGTGTCGGATTTTATGAAATTTGTATTTTTTTTTTTTTTATGATATAGGGGGCCAACGAGCAGACGTATCGCCTGAGTAAGCGATTACCGCCGCCCATGGACACCCGTAACACCAGAGGCATCACAAGTGCGTTACCGGCCTTTTAAGAAGGAGTACGCTCTTTTCTTGAAGGTTTGAAGGTCGTATTAGTCCGGGAATACCGCAGGCGACAGTTCATTCCACAGTTTTGTTGTGCGAGGCAGAAAGTTCCTGGAAAAGCGCACAGTTGAGGACTGCGAACCATCTAGATGATGGGGATGAAACTTCTGTCGCGTAGGACGATGGCGGAAAGAGGCGGCAGGAATCAGTCCGAACAATTCCTCGGAGCACTCCCCATGATAAATGCGGTAGAAGATGCACAGCGAAGCTACATCTCTACGCAGCGCCAAAGAGTATAGCCGAATTGAAAGTTCTTGGCAATCGACGACTCGAGTCGCTCTCCGTTGAATGAGGTCCAAAGGGAGGGAGCTGGTATTGGGGTGCCCCCGCCCAAAGATGGGGACAGTATTCCATGTGAGGCCGAACCTGGGCCTTATAAAGTAAAAGGCGGTGGGCCGGAGTGAAATACTGTCTCGATCTGTTGAGCACATCAAGCTTTTTCGAGGCCAATTTGGCCTTACCCTCCAGGTGGCCACGAAACTGGACTTCGCTCGACATGTCGACACCAAGAATTCCAATATTGGCTGAGGCAGATAGTGGAGTGCCTTCGAAACGAGGACATACGACCCACGGAAGTTTTTTAGTGGTGAACGCGCAAATTTGTGTCTTTGTGGGGTTAAATTGGACTAAATTAAGTCTACCCCAATCTGAGACCTTCTCCAAAGAAGTCTCGACTTCAGACACAAGTTTGTTTCGACTCTCAATGACGTTTTCCCGAGAAATATTGGCGCGGCCGGTGTAAAAAGCATCGCCGGTGCTGTCATCCGCATAACAATGAATGCCGCAATTTTGCAGCATGTCGTTGATATGGAGGAGGAACAAAGTAGGCGATAGCACACAGCCTTGCGGGACACCAGCATTCACAGATATGGAATCAGAGCATTCACCGTCGACTACGACCTTAATGCTTCTATCTGCTAGAAAGCTAGTGACCCAATCGCATAATTTCTCGGGAAGCCCATAGGAAGGGAGCTTCGAAAGAAGCGCTTTGTGCCAGACCCGATCGAAGGCCTTCGCGATGTCAAAACTAACTGCCAAGGCTTCCCCCTTAGTCTCAATCGCCTGTGCCCAGCGATGTGTCAGGTATACCAGAAGATCACCAGCCGATCGACCCTTACGGAAGCCGTACTGCTGGTCGCTAAGCAGATGATGATCTTCTAGATACCGTAGGAGTTGATAATTGATGATGGACTCCATTATTTTCGAGAAGAGGGAAGTAATGGCTATCGGCCTGTAGTTGGACGGATTAGAGCGATCGCCTTTTTTTGGGATCGGGTGGACTAATGCTGCCTTCCATGTTGTCGGGACTACGCCAGAAGAGTAGGAGAGCCGAAAAAGACGCGTTAAGACCGGTGCCAACTCTGGAGCGCACATCTTCAACACTATAGGGGGAATTCCATCCGGGCCACTCGACTTATAGATATCCAGGGATAAAAGTGCTATACGCACTGAGCGTTGGTGAAACTGGATATCCAGCATACGGCTCTCGCACCGCGGTATGGTAGGCGGCTCCTGTTCCACGTCAATCAAGGTCGAGCTGGACGCAAAGTGTTTTGCCAGGAGATCGGCTTTCTCCTTTGCGTCATAGGCCAACGGATTATTTCCCAAGTGCAAAGGTGGAAGGGATGGCTTACAGAAATTCCCTTCGATAGCCTTGGCAAGAGACCAGAATGCTCGAGTCCCCGAAGGAAGACGCTCAAGCCTCTCGCCAATCCCAGCAATGTGCACCGACTTCGCCCTAGCTATGTCTCTTTTGAAGGACCTGGAGGCAAAGTTGTACTCCTTTTTAAGAGCGCTGGTGTTTTGATCCCGTACCGCCGCTGCGTCAGCCCAGGCTTGGTAAGCTTCCTGCTTCCTGCGAGAAGCTTTTTTGGAAGATGAACCAAACCAGGGCCGACACTTGCCACCAATGGGAACCACAGAGGATGGAATGAAAATCTCCATACCCTGTAGCACAACATCAGCAATAGAATCAGCAGCGGTGTTGGGATTATCCGGCGAGAAGCACAACTGTCTCCAAGGGTAGGACGCAAAGCAGGACCGCATCCCATCCCAATCTCCTGACTTGTAGTGCCACACACGGCGCCTGCGTGCAACTCGCGATCGCGGTGAGCATGTGAGTGGCACTGTACTCCGGACAAGGCAATGGTCTGAGGAGCCAAGTGGGGCGTTTACGGATACGTGGTATCCGTCCGGATGAGAAGTCAGCAGAAGGTCCATCAAAGAGGAATTCTGACCTTCCACTTCTGGGACTCGCGTGGGCGTGGTAACCAATTGTGTCAGGCCATAAGCCAGGGCGAAGTCGTGAACAGATCTCCCCGCATGATCCGTTTTACTGGAGCTAAGCCAGCCGGCGTGGTGAGCGTTAAAATCGCCAAGTACGATGATCTCTGCGGAAGGGAACTGCTGCTGCACAAGGTCTGTAGCCATCTGGATGTGCTCAATGAGTCGGTCAGTTTCGGCATCACCGCTATGGGACCTATAGAGGCACGCATAGACGCGGGGATGGTCGTCGCTGTCTACACGGAGCCATAAGATGGAGAGGTCCCCACCTTCAAGGTTGCTGAGGCGACGAGAGCTAATATCATCTCTTACGTACACGCACACTCCGGCTTTAGACATAAAGGAATGTTCTAGTCCGTACCTCGGGTAGCTGAGGTAGGATGTGTCCGCAGGAGACGATATCTGCGTCTCGGTCAAAAAGAGCAATGCTGGCTTTGCTGTCTCGAGGTGGTGATGGACAGCATCAAGATTACTATGTAATCCCCTGACGTTGCAGAAGTCCACGACCAGCGTGGTAGGGGGTGCCGTGATGTTACTGCTCTTACCCCGAGCGTGATCTAGCGCAATTTTGCCCTCCCCAGAATACGAGGGGCAGCCTCGGCATCCACGTTCAGGCGCGTTGTGTCCTGAGCGCGGACGCCCAGAGAGGGATTCTCCAACGCTAGCGCAGTTGGTACCCTCCTGGGGTATCAATCTGTCTTTCAACTGCGCCATCATGGGGAGGGGGGGGGGTTGGGCCTCCGGTAGCCTCACTCACTCGGTGAAACACAGCGCAAGCGCTGTTTCACACCGGTTTTCTGTGAGGCCGTGGTATCACTCCGGTCGAGCCGGCCCATTCATGCCGAAGCGTGGCTCTCCCACTTATATTTGGTCTGAGAATAGCTCCGAGAATAGAGGTAGCTCCGAAGTCAAAATGAAAATTTTCGGGGTGCTAGAGTCGAGATGCCACTATGATGCAGTGGCCATGCCAATCTTTGAACGATCAGAGAAAATACGCTAACAATTTTATTGGAATGAAAATACTAATTTGTCACCTTGTCAGCAATGCAAAACATACTTCTTATAAAACTAGATGGAAAATGAAGTGAGCAATTTGCCTGTATGGCTGTATGCTTTAATGGTGCTGCAATTAAAAACGGGTCGGCAAGTAATTTCCTATGCATAAAAAAGGACTTCAGTAATTAACATCTTTCTCCAAGTAAAAAATGTGTAATACGTTACTAGCTAATTTATGCTATTCGCATATCTTTGTTATAACCAAAGTACCACTGCCTTCTTCCTATTTGTTTGAACAAGGAATGTTGAAGCCAGCTGTTTTACTTTGCTACCTTGACACGAATGCATTCCATAACGTTCTTACGGTGAATAGCCCTTTAAATATACAACGATTACAAATGAGCTATCGTGCTCTAGATTGTACTGTAGGCATTAGATTCTTACTGCTTGGAATCTTCGAACTGTCTGGGAATCGTAATTAAAAATTCTGCCGGTGTCCTTTTAGCGAAGCAAAGAACTCTTAAAACATCAAGTTTCGCGGGTTACATTTAGGTGACAGCATGGGACTTAAATCCTGAAAACGTTATTGGTTTGTTTGCGTGTTCAAAGTATGTGTCCGCAAGCAGAAATGAAATACTTTTAAGTTTTTATTCCTGTAGACAGATAACCTGCACTTTTTGAACCTGCTAGCACAAAACAGAATGCCAGTAAAATCTTCTACATTTTACTGTGATGTGTATAGAATTAAATTTTCTTTCTGATCCGTTTACAATTCTCCATGTCTCGATTTCTCAATAAAAATAATTTCACTAATTGATATTTTCTAGTTCACTGCTGATGTGTTTTTATAAAGAAACTATATAAAGTTAATATATCTTAAAGATAATGTTAATTGCGTTGGAACAAGATGCTATAATGTTAATTACACGAACAATAATGCCTACAAAGTTTAAATACACGTGTCGGTTTTTTCCTCATTCTAGCTTCTGCAACGATATAAATAATGTCTTTTGTCCTCAGAGATTGAAACAAAAGCATGACTAGTCTTAATAATATTGAACTAGTAAGTGGCGCTTGCATTCCACGATAAAGTTCCTTGGACGACTTAGAGAACAGTGTTTTATAATATGCTAGACTGCCTCAGGCATTTGTCTAGTCTATCAAATTGAATTATACATTAAATGACACCGTAATATAACATAAAGACATAAATATGTATAAGCGAGTCGTGCGTAAACAAAACATTCTAGAATTGAGACTTATTAAATAAAATAAATTGAACACAATATTATGCTGGGTTATTCAGACCTTTTGTCATTAAATGCTTAATTAAATTGAGACGTTGCAAAGAAAAACTTTGTTTATTTTACAATATGCATGTGCTACTTTTTAGTTTTAGTATTTAGTTATAACGTAGCTCTGAGATAACATTTAAACAAGTAAAACTATTTACTAGTAAAAAAACCCGACTGCCTCAATATCTTTATTTTTTTTAAATAACACAACTTATATATATTCGTAATCGCCGTTAAAAATTCTTTATTTTGATACCACACTTGTATTTTTAAAACATTTTTTTAGATTACTTTTTGGTGCCTAAAATTTTTTTTTTTCTAATTTTGATGTACCCAGTGTCACTCTGACGACTAAGACCCGTCTATTGACACCACTCACATAAAAATACGACAAGCCGTTTAGGTTCTAGGGCGTGCCAAAGAAATATACATACACATACATACATACACTCGAAAAAACATTGCCCGCCTTGTTCGTAGTAAGTCGGGTAGAAAATTAACCGAATGCAACAGTTATTTTTGTAAGTTGGTTAAAAATATTGCCATACTATCTGACCCGTCGAACTTCGTACCGCCATATTTACATATCTGTCTCAGCTTTCTACAGACAGTGTACAGTCGCGGACAAAAAAAACACTTTTGCCCGTTATCTTTTCGGGATGAAAGGTATCCCATGTCCTACCTCGTAGTATGAACCCAAATCATGCCAAGTTTCATTTGAATCCATTCGGCGCGGCCAAGATACAGACAGACAGACGTACGGACAGACAGACAGACAAAAATGAAAAAAAAAGTAAAAACTAAAACCCAACTACGACAAAAAACGACGCTGAAAAAGTATGAAACAAGTTTCAAAAGCCGTAGTCACGCGTTGTTAAAGTGTCATGGACTATGGTACATTACTAAGTTTCAAAAGCCGTAGTCCATGTAGTTTAATGTACCATAGTCCATAACACTTTAACAACGCGTGACTACGGCTTTTGAAACTTGTTTTTACTTTTTTTTTATTTAAAATGTTTTGGTGCCCCTAATAGGTACCATAGAAATATCACAATTATCGAATAAATACGGACAAAGTCACGAGAAACTGCTAGTAATATATATATTTTTGAAATGTTCAAGTAACGCCCTTTCGAATGCTACCAAACACGGCATATTTATCTCAAATTTTTTTTTAATACAGTACTTTATGTCGGCTAGAGGGCGCCACGTTAGATTCAGTGACACGTCATATAGCCTATAACCAGCGGACGATCAAGACGCTTCTAACGATACCTCATTTGTCTAGTTCTAATAAGTAGTTAAGGAGCTATGAGGGAACAGATGAACATACATACATACATACATACTTAGCCTGTCAAAATTATAACCCTCCTTTGGCTTCGCCGTAGTTGGGTAAAAAAAATACAGTTTTGTCTTCAGTATCGATTATAAAGAGCCCTCCAAAAAATTTTTTCAAAATATCTTTAATGTACAGAATTAGACCTGTTACATTTTTAATATTTTTAATATCATAAATATTAAATAGGACATCAGTATTAAGATACACGATCGACTAATTCTAATATTGTTTATGGTAACTTTATGACCAAACGATTTCCAAATATCAAGTGTCACGTTTGCCTCGCCTTGTCTTACCTTTACCGATCACCAGTTGCCCAAGACAATCATAGCACAATTAACACGCTTTTGCATGCGTTTCAGTTTATGTCAAAACAATCAACTTTGACATTTTCTAAATACCTATGATAAACTCCATTGAAAATACCATAAACACACTTCAAAAATTGCTAAACAGCTTTATTATTGGTTTTATTTCTTTTATGTTTGAAATATTTAAATTTTATCTTGAATATATTTGTTTTTATATGCAAAATGTTTATAGTTATACCATGTCTATTTGTAATAATTATTATTTTTACGGGAATTAACGCGATCACTTATTTCAAGGCAAAACAGAGATATGTAATACCTTGAAATAAGTGATCGCGTTAATTCCCGTAAAAATAATTATTATTACATCATGGAACGCGATAGTTTAAAAGTTAGCATGTCTATTTGCTTACGAGACGTTCTTAGAGACCCAATTTTGTTTTTTTTTATGAATTACCTGACAAAGTAACTCTGCTCAGCCTGATGGTAAGCTCAAGCAAAATCTTACAGTGGGGGCCACCACACTCACTGCGAAAGCAGACAATGCAGTATGGCGTCCCACACTATAGCGGCTTAGTGAGATGCTTATTCACGCCCCGCTTAAAGGACCCGGGACGATTACTAGAAAACTGTATTTTTAAAATATGAACAGTACCTAGTGAATGTATGAAAAGCCTTTCCTGAGATCGACCGATAAATTGATGACAAATATCACTATCTGTAAGAGTAAACTTTGTCATTAGTTTCACTTCATAAAGAAATAAATACAAGACTAAAAAAATACTTAAAACATAACATAACAATAATATACACATTTGTGTTTTTTGTGGTGTTCTTTGTGTCCGTTTCATGTATTTTTGTAAAGTCCCCCGCGACACAGGATTTATTCCTAGTGCGGGAGTTGTCTTTTTAAATGTTTTTTTTTTTAATTTTATTAGTTTGTCAGACTACAGTCACCAGAGCCTAGCTTGTGGTAAGTGTATTAGATGTGTAGATATCTAGACATCTTGTTTTTTTTAGGTATTTATCAAAAAAAAAAACACCTTGGGTAATTAGGTAAAATACATAAAATTAGAAGATTGCGATGAATGTAAAACCTCCTCCTGTTTGTGAAGTTAAAAACAGCAATCTTAACATACATTGTATTATCACCATACATTAACTTTACATTAACTAACACTTCGATGCGGCTTGAAGTTCTTGCGGTGAATTCGTGCGAGCTCGCAGATATTAGCCATGCGTTGCGAATTCGCAGTTATGTGTGGGAGCCCTCACGATCTTCCCTATTATAATTAACTTCTTCTGTAACTCGAAGATAATAATCTTAACAACGCTGTGTGTTTTGATGTTCCATTTCAAATGTTGTGACTGATATTGTAGTTATAACATTAGAAATAAACAAGCAAACGTTATCAACCAATACTGATTCGCGGCCAATATTTTTTGTATAAAATACAGTTCGATATATTCAGCTCATATGTTCCGCGTTCATTTTTTTTGCTAACTAATCATAAGTGACTGATATTTAAAGTAGATAATATCTTTAGATCATTAAACATGTATACGAATTAAATGTAACTAGAAATGTTAATATATATTACCACCAACTTAATCGCGTCTAGTGTCATTGTTACAAATAACAATCAATCTTATAAGTCTAATAATAAAATTGACGTTATTTATTATCTAGCTTTATTCGAATACATATGTAATAATATACATATTTAAATAGATAATATGAGGCTTGTCGTGGTCACCTACTTTATAAACAAGCTCAGCAACCCAGGCAACGTAAAAGGGTCTGAAGGCCGTAACTAAAATAATATTGATATGTGACCCACGATGCTAATATCTTTTTCTTATTTACATAATTCGGCTCCCTGTATGTAAGAACCTTTTCACCCAATTTGTGTCATACATAGTGTACTAAATAATATGTCATCACACATCTCACACACAGCCGGCTGATCCAAACTAGATAATGCCTGTACTACATCTATACTTATAATAAAAATGTAACAGGTCCAATTCTGTACATTAAAGATATTTTGAATTTTTTTTTCGGAGGGCTCTCTTATAAACGATACTGAAGCCAAAACTGTATTTTTTTAATTTTTGTCTGTCTGTCTTTCTGTATCTTGGCCGCGCATCACGCCGAAACTACTGAACGGATTCTAATGAGTTCATACTACAAGGAAGGACATAGGATACTTTTGATCGCGAAATTCAGCACGGTTTCCTGGAGAGAGGGGATGAAAGTCAAAATATGTACTTAGTTGTAATTCTTTAACACATAGTCCGATTTCATTTATTCTTTTTTTGCTATAAAGGAAAAAATAAAAGATAACGGGAAAAGGGTTTTTTTTGTCCGCGACTGTACACTGCCTGTGGGAAGCTGAGACAGATATGTAAATATGGCGGTACGAAGTTCGCCGGGTCAGCTAGTTATAATACTGTACATATTATAAGTCCATAATAATTAAATTAATTTTAAGCCAAAACAGCCCATACAATTTCTTAAAGAACAAACTCGATAGCAGAGGGCAAACGAACAACAATCCCAAGCAATGAGAGTACAGTGCATTCACTCGTGTTAATTATGCCATACGCCATACGCAAATATTTTCTAAATTTCCGCATAATATTTTTTTAGTATTTAAATACGCTTCAGATTTCCACGGGTAGTGTGCAGTGGCGGACTTCGAAAACATAACACTTCCAGTTTTCTTTTAATTGCCTTCTATACTTACAACAAACCTTGGCCTGAGAATAACAAACACATAAAAGCAAGAATTATCCCATTTGGTGCAGTCGATCGGATGTTATGAAATAGAATTTTACTTGTGCTGCATATTTTGTGATAATTATCATTTATCAGAGTAATTTCAGAACCGAATATTTTAATTCGATTTTATAAAACGTCAGTCGATTAAAATATTCCGTGATGCATTGAACGAGTAGTCGATTTTTTATTGGAATAATTAAGTAAAAAAAAGGAGCTAGCAATGCTTGTTTACTATTACATCATAATAGTTTATTGACGAGAAATAGTTAGTGACCTGCTGAAGAAACAGTACTTCTAACCCTATCTATAAAAAGAACAATTAGTCGTTAGTTTGCCTTGTAAAGTGTAGGAAAACGTTTGTTTTAAACTGTAGCTGTTGAAACTGTTAATTGTTGTGCAATAAGAATCATGATATTACATATATACTGCTTACAGTAAATCCCTCGTCTTATGAACAGTGAATCCCACGTACTGGACATAGGCGTACGCCCAGATTCTTTCACATTCTTCACTAAAGTAGTGGAAAGCAAACCTATTGCGGTCAACCATACAAATATATTTCTAAAGACACATACTTTAATACGTGCATATTACTAAAAGACACGATTAAGTTACGTTTTTAAACAAAGACCGCGTCACGGCAATAGTGTCTTAGAATGATGACATACGCAAGATGGCTGGCAAGACTTGGATGCGAGAAGCCGAGGTTCGAACCATCTGGCGTGCTATTGCAATGATGCCTATCGCAGTCCACTGCTGGACATAGGAAATAGATTAAAAACATCCAGACAAAACAAATTATCGTGCGTGTAGTGCGCGGAAATTAATCCCACGAATAAGCCCATGTTCAGATGACGAGCGCTCAACGCGCGTTTACAACTACAACCCGGTCACATTATCTAGAGACCTGGCGTCGATGACGTCACGTTGCGTCGGCGCTCTGATATGGTGCGCAAAACAAGTATCCTCTAGTAGGATATTATTATAAACAAGACTTCCAACAAAACAAAGATTGTGTTACTTAATTAATTTAATGTAGGTAATATTATTATAATAATATTATCATTATCACATTAATTTTAATTTATCTATTTTACAAGCACACTGTAAATTAAATTGTACTATGAAATGCAAGAAATAAAAGGCTTTTTATTTTATTTATTAATATTATTATAATGATATGATTAAAATGATGGGAAATAAATGAAACAATCTTGGTTAAGTGGGTACAAGAAGTGTTTATTGCACAAAATTACAGACTAAAAATCTTCTTCAGAATATATGATTGGCTCGATGCCAGTCATTGTCTCATTATCGCTATCGCTGATCTCACTGTCCGAACTCTCTTCGCCTAGGGATTTCAAAATACTTTCACTGTCCCACTTCAAAGCAACGAAATAGTAACAAACATGTCCAAACTAAACCAAAATGTCTAAACTTAACAAAAATGTCCAACGTTGCAACAAAAACAATATTTTAACGTAACAGCAATAACAAAATAACAATAAAAGTCCAAACGTAACAATGAAATGTTTAAAAATATACCACGAAAACAAGTCGACGCGTATCGGCAACGAAAGTGCTAACCGTACTGACGCGCCGTGGCGAGCGCGGGGAGGTGAAAGGAGAACGGGGCGGGAGGTTCGCATTCCAGCGAGGTCTCTAGATAATGTGACCGGGTTGTACATGAAATTTGTTCTAGGAGTACACATGCTAACGCGCGTTTTTACATGGAGTTGTTAACGCTCGTTAGCAAAACGCGCGTTGAACGCTCGTCATCTGAACATGGCCTTAATCACACATCTCTTCTGGTCTCACAGCATTAGACGGGTTTTCTTTAATAACATGTGTTAATTCGTAATTTTAAACAAGTACATTGTTTATATATTTATAAATAATACATAGGTAATTCGTTTTTAATACAATTTATTTTATAAAAATTCCGAGGGTCACACTGAAGGTTTTTAAAAATGTAAGTAAAGGAGGAAGCTGTAGATATTATGTTTTTATAATTGAAGTAATATGTAATTATCATCGTTATATGTTGATTTTAATCTTATTTAAGCTCAAGCTTTCTTATAATAAGGAGAGATTTTTCTTCTAAGCTGCCGCTGAAAATTTTCGAACAGAATTTACAATCAATACCTAAACCTGTTTAAAGTATTCATATTTTATTCCAAAGCAGAAATATTGTGAAGTAATCTTTACCCTTCATCAGCCGAAGACGTCCACTGGACGTAGGCCTCCTCTAAGGCTCTCTACAAACAAGGTCCTGTGCTGCCCCCATCCAACGGCTTCCCCTTAAAGTACGTAAATTGAAAGTTGATATCAATTGATAGCCGAAGGATGACTTTCATTAATAAATTATTTTCTAGTCAGTGTGGGCTCGGGATGATTTTCGGCGCGTATCAATATAATCATTTGACATTACAGACATCCGTTCCGTATTGTTACTAACTTGAGATTAGCTATGATAATATTATTATGCAATTTTGTAGCAATTACACTTCACTAATTTGTTTCAGAGCAGGTCAAGTCTTGAGAGAATATACACAATATATAAGAAAGTCGGGTTGAATTTACTTAAAGTTAAAAACTTTTTAAATTTTGTATTGAAAATACTTTCAACGAAATGTTTTTGAAAGCTTAAAGAAAGAAAATAGCGGTGAAAAACATAATGATAACATTATTTTGCCCGCATATTTCAAAGTCAAATGTATTTATAGCTTAAAAATATTTGTTGTGTGAATATAAAATAATAACGATCAGAAGGCAGTAACACACACAGTTTAAAAATATTGGTCTTACATAAGGAAGCTTCTAGTATTAAATGACATTGCACATATGCTACAAGTTATGTATATATGTCACATGTAACAACTTCGCAAAATATTTGCACAGTCATAGTGCAGAATCACATCCAGTTATACCGTGTACCACCAGTGTTCTTACAATTAAATATCGACCTTTGGATACTGCGCCAAGTCTGGTTTTATCACTGCACTCTGATATCGATCAAATTTTATTTATAGTTGTATTGCGATGCGACTGAAGTTTTGTACTATTTCGGATTTCGTTGACTATGAATAGCGTTGCCAGATGTGCTTGGTGTGCCCTTTCATCATTATTAAGCCATGTTTATTAACCCCCGATGCAAAAAGAGGGGTGTTATAAGTTTGACGTGTCTGTCTGTCTGTGGCACCGTAGCTCGCGAACGGATGAAGCGATTTCAATTTAGTTTTTTTTGTATGAAAGGTGAGTTACGTGCGAGTGTTCTTAGACATGTTTCATGAAAATCGGTTAAGTCGTTTAAAAGTTATTTACTTTTAAAGGGAACTCAGGTTATTATGTCGGGGGGTTTTTTATCCTTAGATTATTAGAATTACTGTGAAAATGTCAGAAGTAGAAAATACTCAAAATATTGGATATACACTATACAGTATATTTATGATTCAGCGGAAATTATTTATTTAATCTGATTAATAAAATTCCTAAACTATTCTTCTAAATTAGGCATTGGTTGCGTTCGCATGATTTTTAACCGACTTCGAAAAGGAGGAGGTTCTCAATTTCATCGGTTTTTTTATTTTTTTATATATTTTTATGTATGTACATTGATTACTCCGTCAATTGTGGACCGATTTTGAAAATTATTTTTGTATTCGAAAGGGTATGCTCCCCATGTGGTCCCATGGTCACCATGTCAGGATCTGATGATGGGATCCCAAGGAAATTGAAGGAAATCCTCAAATTTACGTGAGCGCCTGCAATAAAGTTAAGGCAATTGTCTGCATGCTTTCATATTCTGTAAACATCATGTCCGAAATATTTATTGATTATTCTATACAGTATGTTGTATGTTACCTTCAGTCGTATTCTTTCAAGTTATTTAGGTGAAATGATGATGAGAGACTTGAGAAAGACTAAAAAGCGAAAAATAAAAAATAAACTTCGTTTAAAAAAACCGACTTCAAAAACTGAAAAGTATAAAATAACTTAATTTGTATGTGCTACCTATTCATAGGTTTGAAGTCGGTGCCGAGCCAAAATGTAATAGTAGGACTCGCCGCGCGTGACCTTGAGCGGGATAGCTGCTGGTGACGTCTTTGACGTTCGTCTCGAAATATAGCGAGTGTGGTACCTACTATAACATTTGGCTTGGCGCCGAATTCAAACCTATGAATAGGTAGCACATACAAATTAAGTTATTTTATACTTTTCAGTTTTTGAAGTCGGTTTTTTTAAACGAAGTTTTTTTTATAGCTATTAAAGTTTTCTATAAACGTATAGTTGACAGTAAAATAATTATCGTAATAGTTGTAGAATGCAATTTCATCTGCATTCTGAACTTTTAAGATTTAACAAGTGTTAATAAAAACATTATGCATCAAGTTTCGTCAATGACTGAGTATAGAAATATGTTGAGTGTAGTTTTTTGGTGTGAATTAATGTAAATTACGAAACCATTTAAACAAAGATACTTAATTAGTGTACACAAAAGATAATATATATAGCGGTCAATGTCGTCTCCCACGTGTTTGAACGGAAATGGCCCAATTTGTGACCACGATATGCGAATATGGCAACTATTGTGTCGTGTTGTCACTTAATCAAACAAAACGATTTCAAAAAACGTTAATATGTATGTCAGAAATGTGGCATAACAAAATGTGTTTTCTCGGGTGTCATTTGTGTGATTGGTGGAAATTACGATGTTTACGTTTTAAGGTAAGTGCGATTACTCGTGAACAAACTCATTTACGATATGCTGGACATAAGCCTTTCGTTAATAAGGAGGCTTCACTCGGTAACCTGATTTTTGACAAAGAAACCTCAAAGTTTTTTTTCTATCAATAACGATCGTGTTTCGTCGGTTATGGTGTACATATTTATACATTTGAACTAGTTGACCGATGTTAAAAAAACCAGTAGGTGACGTAGTAACTGCACATAGAAGTAAAGTTAAAAATATTAGTTACTAGCTGACCCACGCAACCTCGTTTGTGTCTCCTATTGCCCGTAGCGTGATAATTTTCCCCCGTTTTTAAACATTCTTCATTGGTCTCCGCCCCTATTGGTCTTAGCGTGATGATATATAGCCTTCCTGGATAAATGGGCTATCGAACACTGAAATAATTTTTCAAATCCTACCACTAGTTCCTGAGCTTAGCGCGTTCAACCAAACAAACAAACTCTTTAGCTTCAAAGTATAGATATATTATGTACAGCTAAGACAACGTTTGTCGATTTGATAGTACAAGTAGGTTTACAAAACCGGTACTTTGTAAACAACATAAACGTACTTTTGTAAAAGCCACACGCGTTATTGGAATTACTAACTTACAACACTTGTAGTAGGTTAATCTATAGGTAAATGTAAAATAGCCGCATAAATCGAAAAGAGAAAGAAACGAGTTTAGTTAATTCTGAGGTGGTTTCAGTGGGGCACCGTGCTAGTAGGACACTTTGACTACTGTGATGCGACCCTAGACAAAGAGTGGTTTTATCTGTTAGTCCAAGAACCCTCAAAACTTTCGCTTACAAAACACATTTTTTTTTATTATATGCATGTATTTAAAAATAAATATTGAAGTCTAAGAGCACGTTGTTTTGATATTCTTCGAGGATAAAGGTGCATCATCTGAATCGCAAATCAGTTACCTAAGGACACTGTCTGCAAAGACGTCAACATGTGTTAAATTATGTAAGCAATGCAAAAAAATTATTTCTCGAAGAATAAAACATCATGATGAATCTGGAAGTCTCTTTTAAATGCACAAGGGAATTGAACTTTTGCGAAAACAACAGGGTTTGACCTCAATGTTCTGACGAATTTCATTTAAATAAAAAACAAAAGCCGTTAAATTAATGCTGATCAGGCATTTTTATTGATGTATAACATCCCTCCTCTCGCTTTATCGTGGACTAAAAACAATACTTCTGGAATTGTTGTTATTTACCGACTTCAGAAAAGGAAGAGGAGGTTCTCAATTCGACTGTATTTTTAAACCTGGGTAAACCGATTTTTATGATTCGTGCACTTCTTGAAGTCGGTTTTTTTGCTAAATTTGTGATTATTTTCGAAAAGGAAGTTCGCGGGCATGTTTTCTAGACAAAGGTGCTCTTGCGAAAGAACATTGCCAACCAAATAAGCTTTCGCCTCATATTATTGTATTTAATCTATTGGTGTCAATACTATTGGATTAAATCTATATATATAGTTCAATTCAATTCATTTATTTGCAGAAATGTAGGTATACAAAGATCTTAATAAGGGCGCGTTCCCACTATGTCGTAACGATTAATTTATCATTGGACGACTGTCGTCTCTATAGTCTATTCAACTTCCTCTGAGACAAAAGGTAAACAAACCAGAAAAAGGTTCTTTAATATGTCAAATTTTATATGCACCTAGAATCAAAATAAAAAAAGTCACATTTTATTTCTTTTTCTTGGAAAATGGCACAAAGGAAATACGTGTTAAAAAATAAAATAATTGCAACTGTCCAAATTTTCCGAGTTCACAGTGGACTGACTAAAAAGTGACATTAAAAACACCTAAAAATGTAGCTGTTCTCAAAATTTGAACGTACTATAACACTACTAAATTGAAGAGTAATGATAAGGCAAATAATTTACTTAGAAATGTAAGATTTTGTAATTAGTTTGGTTACACCGGCCATCTTTACTCCCGATCAACTCGTTTGAGAAACATTGGTTTCTTTGTTTACCTTTTGTCTCAGAGGAAGTTGAATAGGGTATAGCTGTTCCCATTATAACGATTGTTTGTCGTCAATTTTTTTATCGTTTAGCGACTATCGTATCTAGCTGTTACCATTGGATCGCGACGACATTTTATCGTTTCACGGCAGACGCTTTGTCGTTTATACATCATTTGCAAGCTACAAATCTACAGTCGCCTCTACGTTCTCTTGGAGATCAGTAGTGCGTTTATGCTCCTGAGTTCAATGGACGAAGACGAAATTGTCTGACTAGTTCTGACACGCACAAAGCTAACCGAGTACAGGCGCGAAGAGTGCGCTGGTGCGCGGGGGAAGAGAGAACACGTGTAAACGACGAGACGATATTTTTATCGTGGCTACGATAGATTTACCGTCACGATTTAGTTGTAACGATTTTTTATCGTTTCACGACTGTCGTGCTAGCCGTTCCCACTGTCATGACAATCTGTCGTCACTGCAAAAAATGTCGTAGACGACAGTAAGTCGTGTCACTCTATAGGTGAACACCTCCATTTAAACATATAAGCCATGACACTTAAAACTACACCATTATCTGTCGTCACGACAAAGTGGGAACGCGCCCTAACGTGTTTTCATCGCTTTCAATTTAGTAATTTATCCACTTATCTTTCAAAGCAGATAATTAATTAACTAAAAACCGTTTAGACTTTCACTATGACCTACGAGTAGCTTTAAGTGAAATCGTTTAACAATAGATAAATTTCTTTGAGTGGGATGTGACAAGCTGAGATGACGTCTGAACAATGTAAGTGTAATACCAATTTGACATTTTTCTTAAGGCTATCTTCAGACATGCCAATTATGTGGACTCTTGTTATTTTTGATGTCTTCGTAAAGGTTCTCCCACAATAAATCATACCAAAAAATAAATCTGCGTGTTTATTTATATGAGCAAATAAATAAAATTTAAGAGTCTGTTTGTAATTTCCAATTAACAACAGCTTTTTACCAAATGCGAATGAAAGTAAATAGTTACAAATGGTACCTACTTTCAGCCAAAAAAACTTTTTCTGTCTGTTGGTTCCGATTAATCTCAGGAACGGCTGGACTGATTTTGACGAGACTTACTGGCAGGGTGCTGATGATATAAGTAGTAACTTAGCCTACTTTAATTTTGAACTGGCTTCATCC
Organism: Diaphora mendica; assembly: GCA_949125395.1. Classification (NCBI taxonomy): domain Eukaryota; kingdom Metazoa; phylum Arthropoda; class Insecta; order Lepidoptera; family Erebidae; genus Diaphora; species Diaphora mendica. Next base: position 17,513,061 of record OX421313.1, on the reverse strand, counting down.
TGCAGTTTTACGCGCGGTTATTGTTGTAAAGGTTCAACGACCGCGGGTAACACCGCGGGACGCAGCTAGTTAAATATACAAATTAAGTTACCTGAATGTGTAGTGTAGTTATAAAAGTGCTAAAATGTGAAAACTGTATCCCACCAAAAACATTTTCATGTAAAATGTTGCCAAGACGACTGCATTTGGCTTACCCTGTGAAAAAGATATCAGATCTCATGTAGAGCCAAGGTTCCGAATCTACACGTCCTAAATCTACAAATATGCAGTCGTCTTGGCAACATTTTACATGAAAATGTTTTTGGTGGAAAATCATTTCTTTTTGTAAGTTGCTTGAGGCAGTTTTTTTTCTTTTTTTGGGGTGTATTTCTTGTACATCTTCTTTCTTCTTTCGAAAAAGTCCATGTACCAAAAATAAAACCTCTAGCATAAACATTTGTGAAAGTCTCATACAAACTTCCAACCCCCAAATTTGGGGGTTGGGGGGTAAAAGTAATAGGTTAATTAATTTTTCTGTTGCTGGTATACTAAACTTAGTTTACATACCAAATTTCAGCTTTCTAGCACTTCAGGAAGTACCCTAACAGTTTTGATGATCATCAGTGTGTCAGTGACGAAATCGGTGTTTTTTAGGTATCAACACTGACGAAATATATACTTAGACTTACACCGCATGAACTTAGAGTTGTACGCGGATATATAATAAGCATAATGTTCACTAGATGTCACTAAGTGTATCAAATCGTAAATTTGAAAGATATTTTCTGAGCTTCTACTCCGTTATGAATCCGAGAGTAAACTGTCAAGTTTATTTGTTTTTGTATTAGTGAAAATGTCCCACTAGATGTCGTTTTCCACATAATTACATTAGTAATTTATGTGATATTTTATTAAATCGTCCAAGAGCACACAAATAAATAAAATTGAAATGTCTGTTTATAATTTCAAATAAACAGCTTCTTCATAAATGCTTCTCAGTAAATACGGTACATGAATATATATTTTTTTATTAATTTTTGTATGAAACTTTTTAAATTTTCACATAAAACTCTGTATGTAGGTCTAGCTACTTAATTGTGTTATAATAATCAAAATTTGTTGAAAAAATCCATATATTATATATGTTATATTAGGTTATATTATTCAGTGATGAAAGCTCAGTAGGCTGAAGCCTAGGGCGGCTTCGTTTAGGGGGCGGCAAATTAAATGATTAAAAAAAACTACATTTCTGTAATAGAAATGGAGAAATTAAGTCTTGGCAGTTTAACAAGAAGAAATAATGTATTAATGTTTAAGAAAAATGTTGTTTGAGAAATTCTATATGCTTGTTAAAATACATCTTTGTAAATATCTGTTTATAAGACATCTCAATAGCAGTTAAATTTTACAATTTAAATTAGTAATTTTAACTAAACATTTTCTTAATTACCACTGAAGGTGGCATGAGTTGCTAGAATGCACTGCTGCGTCCGTTTCAGCGGCTGGCGGCAAATTAGGTCCAAGTAGAAATTTTCATCCTTGGTCCTTTCCGCCACCTCTTTCTGTGCAATGTCATCTTCGCAGAAGATAAAACTCTGTTGCTATCCACTATGGAGCATAACATGGTTGGCAGCAAGAGATATTCTCCCATAACTGCATTCTATATCCAACGCTGCGATGCTCAAGTAATGGCACAGTGAATCGGCACAATACACTGGACAGGCAGGATTCAACTCACTTCTAGTAACCGCGTGCAGGTATTTCCGAAGCAACTGTGACCGGAAAGAACCTGCGTTACGCGGAACAAATCTCACATGGATATTCCTGACAACGCGCATTCTGCCTCCGTAGACATTATGTAATAAACGCGTGTGGCTCAAACCAACAACACTCTCTACTGTCTACTCTCTACTCTCCTGTGGCGCACCCTACTCTAGGCGGTCAGTGCTACCGTCTACACCGGGTACCGTAAAGTGTTATTAACCGGAGAATTCTGCGGTACATCTTGTCGCAACACTCAGTTTACCTAAATTCGGCAAAAGCTTTCGAGCAAACTATTGAAAGTGTGTGTTTTTTTTTTTTTTTTTTTTTTTCTTTTTTTTTTTTTTTTTTTTTTTTTTTTAAAAGACAACTCCCGCATTAGGAATAAACATGTGGATCACACAAAGTGTTGTCCCGTGTAGGATTTGAACCCACAACACTTGGCGAATTGGCAAGCGGCGTGGTGACCGCCTAAACCACTAGGCCAACCGTGCAGTCAAACTGTCGTCAACCTACTGTTAAGGAACAGGCCTAGATACATTATTTGGGATTAATACAGTACGAGAACTGAATTGAACACGATTGAGGCGTCTTAAAGTGGCCTCAGATATTCATCTTGGAACGACACGTATATTTTATTATGTCACAATAATGATATCTATGTCGATTACTGAAAGAAAAATAATGTAACAGCTCATAATCTTCACTTTTTAAATATTTAAGTAAAACTTAATCTTTATTAAGTTAATTTTTTTTTTCGTGGTTAGGTGTTGAAAGTTCACACGCATTTGTAAAAGCTCCTTGAATATTTTAATAATTTACTTAGTATTTGCAAGGCCTTCATTGTTTACATGTGTTCACTGAAGTTTCTAAGCCACCTGCCAGCTTTTTTTTGCACAAATATAAACATCTGCAAACCAACTCTTACAAGTTCATCAAGTTCCTCAAGTAATTTTATTGTTCTGAGTATACAAAATGTACCTATTTCTTATTTCACGCAAAATTCAATTCACTATGATTGAAATACTAATATACAATCGAATCGAATCGTCAATTGTCAAGAAGTTTCAATTCGGCTGGAATCTCTGACGCTGCACGCGCTGTGTGGAGACGTGGCTCCGTTACGCATCTGCTATCGTATTTACAATGGGGAGTACTCCGAGCAATTGATTGAATTGATCCCTGCCTCCTTTTTTTGCCATCATCCTACGCTTTCATCATCATCATCATTTAGGTGTCAACTGTGCGCTTTTCGAGAAAATTTCTGCCCTACACAACAAAACTGTGGAATGAACTGTCGACTGCGGTATTCCGGGACCAATACGACCTTTAATCAATCTTCAAGAAAAGAGCATACTTCTCCTTAAAAGCCTTGTGACACCTCTGGTGTTGCGGGTATTCATGGGCAGCGGTAAATAATAAATAAATAAGTTGCCGTTCATGAGTGCATTGTTTCTCGTTGTTTACTGCGTGTTTTGGTGATAATGATGGTTTTGGAGAAAATTATTTGCTTTCTCCAACGGCTAACTGGATAAAATCACCATCTTCATCCTCACAGTTTTTTGTTATGGGGACTCTTTAAGAAATTAACTAAATTACTCCTAAATATGGTCCTTAGCAACTTTGCTGTTGGATTTTTGTTGCTTTTGCCGAAATTGCGCAAACAAATTTTCTATTACATCCTGATTCAATTTTTAACCGACTTCAAAAAAAGGAGGAGGTTTCTCAATTCGACAGTATATATGTTTTTTTTATGTGTGTTCGCGGATAACTTCGTCGTTTATGAACCGATTTTGATGATTCTTTTTTTAATGGAAAGGATATGTCCCAACGGTGATATCATGATAAGGACCTTACGATCTGATAATGGCATCCAAGAGAAATCAAGTCGAACATTGAAGTTGGTTTTTGTTTTAGTTAATTGTGTAATTTTTCAAATAATTTTTGCCCGTCTTTATCGCATTTAATGCATGTGTTACTTTTTTTAAACAATGCGTGTTTCTATGGCATCTCATATTTTTTTATTACTGTTCAATGGGCCTATCTGTCAATTTTGTAAGTGATCGATTTAAGTTTTAAGTTTTGTCTATTTCGTATGGTTTGGTAACATCTTGAAACGAAATTTGCTCATTGCCGTTAACATAGTTATTGTTTAAAAAATGATTTTGAATACTTTTAATTAAATGTGGTACATCAAAAAACGCAAATAATTTTACAAAACGTTGCAAAAGAAAAAGGAAAAGTTACTAGATATCCCTGATTTCTTGCATGTATTTTGGTTTTTCGTAGCCCGACCGCAAAAAACAGCTTTTAGCAGAAGCCCACTTATTATCAAATAGTTTATTTATAGTAGCTTTTAAAAGAGTTGTAACAATTCTGCTTTTACTGCTGATGGAATATTATAAGTTACACATTATTGCGATTTCATGGAAAGTGATCACACAAGCTTTATCTTTAATTAATGCATTTCGAATTTCTGTTATTCTTTTTTTAAATAGATCAGGGCAAAACAATCGGATTTTGCTAGCCACTTTCGGAGTTTCGGATTGTGGTTGGAGCGGCAAGTACTACACCTTGCCGCCTTAAAAAAAAATACACTTTAGATTTGTAAAATAATGACAAGCTGAATTTATTTTCGTCTTCTGTCCAATTCATATCCTTTATTTTCGTAGCTGCATCAATGTCAATTCTCTAGAAACCTCTTCTGAACTCTTTAGATTTTAAAATGCTGTCATCAGATTTTGGATTTTGCCGTAATTTAAATAATAGGATAAAAAAATTGTTAGAAAACTGTTTAAAGTGTATGTCTATGAAATAATATTTATTTGTTAATCTCCTGACTGATTTAATGTGATTTTAATATTACTTGTTGTACAAATTAAAATATGTATAATAAAAACTTGAGAGGTGTCAAAGAACACCCGGATGGAACGAAGTTTATATATATATTATATTTGATATGCTCCTACTAATAAAAATGCGCATAAAATACTCAAATTATTTTAGTAATAATCAAGCTTTACAAAATATACTATAAAACAATATATTTTATGTAAATAAATGCAAAAACCCAACATCACGTGGTGTTCCAAGGCGGTCACCTATCCAAGTACTAACCACGCCCGATGTTGCTTAACGTCGATGATCGGACGAGAACCGGTGTATTCAACATGGTATGGACGTTGGCAATCAGTTTGTTATATTTAACGGTGAGTATCCAGCACTATGACGTCAATTCAATGTTAAAAGTGTGGTTACAATTTTTGGCACGAAAAATGTCGTTACATTTTTTTCCGTCTAGCCCCCTTTCGCAACTCGTGATAAGGAACTTCGTTCCAAAATAAAGATTATACTTTGCAGTTCAATCATTTATTTTATATTAAAATGACATATAATGACCTAAAATTTATTGATTATGCCATATCAGACAGGAAATAAAATCGCTCAACATTATTATCTACACCATAGATTTACATGATTGAATAGAATATATTTAAATTAGGGGGCTTCCATTAATTACGTAAGGTGTTTTAGGGGGGAGGGGATTGAGCTAAATCTTTTCAAATCTCACTTAGGGGGGTCTTGGCAAATATCACGTAATTATTGTGTAAAATTGCGTGAAAAATTATTTCCGAATAAAATATGGCCAAATCTGACACAATAGTGTTTGTCGTATTCGTCCGAACTCCGCAGAGCAGCGAAGTAGCATTCGATTTTGCTTTGCTAGTCTTCAATCGAAGTAATAGAACCAGTTCAATAATCGAACACGTTTACAGCCAAAACATAAATTTGAAGAATCTCGCGTGAGATTTGGGGACGCGGGAGGGAGTTGATGAAAATCTTACGATATCTCACCAAGGCGGGAGGGGAGGTCGAAAAATTCTCAAAAATGCCTCACGTAATTAATGGACGCCCCTTTACGATATATCGTTGAAATAATTTGTTTGTTTACTTACTCTTCGTAAGACAACTAACCATTTGACAAATCAAAGTCCGACGTAATTGTAGCCACTTGGTGGCGCTATCATCGCGCATCCAGCATATAATATTCTATAAGTCATATCAATAACTTATAAATGTGACATCTAGCGTAGTAAATAGGTCATTATATTCAAGTTTATTTAAATCGATTGCAACGACATCTCCTAAAAATAGGTGATAACTTATAGTTACGCAATTGAAAAACATTTTTTTTAAACAAGCATTAGAAAGTAAGATTTATATTCGAAAAATAATAAAATAATTACTATAATTGAAGCATATCAATAAAATGGTGATAGAGTTTGTTAAACTATTTCTAGTACCTTATTTTTGCGCGCCATCTAGATTTAAGTGAATTTTTCTAGCTTTTATCGGTGTACAGTTTGGGCCAGGGGAGGGTCGGTCTATTTAGTATATTGTGTCATTGGTATCAATAAAATCTAAAGTATCAGAGCCATGTAATTGAAACTTTGTATGTTTCATTAGTCTATTTGTAACATCATATCCTTAGAATTTGAACGGTCTGGTATATCGGGAACCAAAGTTATGAGGGTTCAAAAAAACGACGAAACACTTCGAGAAAAGGTAGTGAGTGCCCTTCCGCTTCGCTTGGCTCGTTTTGGCGGGGGCACGACCGTGCCCCCCGATAAGACGCACCTTAATATGTATGTCGCCCAACTGGCATTTCTTACACCTTTATTTTTGGCAGGTTCGGAGAAATAATATTTTTTGATATTTGTTGCCGCAAACAATCTTATAATTATTATTTATTCAGGTAATATTTTAATTAGAATAATTTGTAAGTCGTCTACTTCTTAGACAAGGTCAGCAGTCGACGCCTATAAGTGATGCAGGAAAAACTATGACCAGTACTTAATATTTAGTAAAGATTTAATTATTATAAATGGTTGCTAATTATATGAAGAGTAATTACCATTAATTATAATTTATATACTACATATATTTGTGTATATCTATGTAAATGTGTACCTATTATACATATTAAAGATGTCACTAAAAATAAATTTATGAGTGATATTGATTGATACTAGGTATTCAGGTATTCACAATGGAAAACGTTAACAATTTGTGTCGTCGATATAATTCATCTTTTCTCCGCGGGAGACATCGTTGTTATCACCTAATGTATTGAGGAAGGTATTAAGGTTAGCCAAAATTATGAGCTCCTCTTTTCACCGTCCATTTGATCAGCAGCTGGACTAGTGGGTACTATTTTCAGCTCCTTTATCTCATCTCTAATTCTTTTTTCTTCGTTGGTGTTGATATCATTTAATTACCGAACATACTGAATTAATTTCTCCACCCGTCAATACTTTTATTGTCATGTCTACGATACTCATAAAATCGACTAGGCTTAAAGATACATTATGGCACTTTTCCATTCGCATGTGACCGCACTGACGCCGATGATGGGCTTCACTTATTTTATTAGTTTTATGTCCTAGATGTTTTCTTCATTTAGTGGCTTATACATACATACATACTCGTATATTGCCGGACTAGTTATTCTTTTGTCATTCAGATGTCATATCGTTCTGTCTTGAAAACGATCACTGACGATATAATAATACGCCGATTCATTATTACTATTTTTTGCAACCCCTACGTCAGTTATCCGGAACAACAAATTTATATTTGGTGATTGAAAAAAAACGTAGTCGATATCGTTTGTTTTGTTTGTTATGTGTTGTAAAAAACAATCTGCGTTGTTGTCGACTTTAACTGTTGATAACTGTTAAGCTGTTTATTACGTCAAAAGTCGTTTAACTGATTACGGAGGTCACTAAGATTCTGCTTAATATAACAATTGAGTTACAATTTATTAAATAACCAACATATTAATAAATAAATAAATTTCCAACTACATTATATTAACTTCAGGAGCAATAAACAAATCTTAGGTCAAATATTATGTATTAAAATTTCATAATATGATTGTTTTGTTGGTTGTCTTGACATATAGAATCAAAACTAAGTATTCCCACCATAGGTTTACCAAAAGGACATCGTATACTGATCCTTTAAAGTTCCTAATCAAATATGTAAACTCTCTGATTCCAAAACATTGCGCGTAAACAGTTGAAACAGATACCAATAGTTCAGTCTAAACAAGGTCTGTGTCTTGTTAGGTATTCATTGGCATTACGTGATGCGACCATCTTCTATTTCACACAGGCGGAAATACATACACTTTCCTTGTATCCACTTGATTGCCCACGAACTAACGTAATGGCTTTCTAGACAGATGCGTCCGTCTATCTGACAGTTAGGTACCGACGTTATGAGTAAAGAAATATATCGTTTTTTTCAGTAAAATATACACGTCCAGATATGAGTTAGGTGGAATAAATAGATTTACAGTGAAATAAATCTACCTATTTTCCTTGTTTCCTAGAGTTAAGAGAGCTAACTACGCATTACAACAACACTGCAGAAAGCTATTTTTTTTTTTTATGTATGGTCCCCCCAAAATGACTCTACTCTGCCTGATGGAAAGCATAAGCAGAATCCAAGAGTGGTGGTCACCATACTCACTGCGAATGCAGACAATGCAGCATGGCGACCCACACCATGGCGGGCTAGTGATGCTTCTGCATCTTTTAGTCTAGTCAACGAGTATGGAACTTGTTGACTAGACTATTTGGGCCTCCGGTCTCGCACTCACCAACGAAACACGACAGCACGTTACTATATCCTATATCCAGTTGTGGACCTTATGTGACGTGATATCCTGATGTGTGTAATAATCTAGGTTAGGGTAACGTCTTGTAAAACAGCGACAAACAATAATGGAATATATCGTAATGACAGCAAAGTACAAATTAGTATTTCCCCTGTCATTACGTCACTTCGCAAATTGGATGATTGTTACAAATACTTTCTGACGGCTTTCTACTTACTTCCAGGTGAAAAATGACACAGCATAACCATTGATTTACAACACACAACACACTAGCTGAGCCCCGCGGTGTTACCCGCAGTTCATGTTATACCTTTACAACAACAACCGAGGGTAACGCCGCGGGATGAAGTTGGTCTAAATAAGAAGTAGCCTTAGTTATTCCTTATATCGTCGCCTATCTGCTAGTGAAAGTCTCGTCAAAATCGGTACAGCCATTCCAAACATTAGCCAGAACAATCAAACAGAAGATAAAAATGTAACAAAAAAAAAAATTACCTAAGCACTGTGTATACTTTTAGTACGCATTAGTGAAAAGCTGTTAATTTGAAATTACAAACAAAAACAGACACCTCAATTTTGTTTATTTGTAGTATTTACCAGGGATATTCCGGTTAGGGTTAACCTAACCGAAATAATCTGTTATTAACCCTTTTGGAAATGGGTTAACCTAACTTTAGGATTAACCTAAATATGTGTTACCGAATTATAACTGTTAACAGGAATAATCTAATACAGGATAATTACGGTTAACCTTAACCGAATTGATATAGGTTTCTGGATATTTGTAGGTCCGTGATTCATTTTTCGTTACAGTCGTCGGTGACGTTCATTATTTGCGTGGAATGGGAAAAGGGGATAACAAGTTAATTTTTTTTCACAAGAGATCAAGTAAAATTGATTAATTTTCGAATCGCGTCACGTCGTAAAATAACCGAAATCTTGGGTTAACATCTATCATTTGGGTTAACAATTTCAAAAACATAAACCCTTTAATTTGGGTTAACCCTTATTGTTTGGGTTAAAACAATAACATATATAATCTGTTAACCGAATCGATGAGTAACCCTTTGAAACGGTTACAGATTGATTCGGTAACCGTTTATAACGAATACCGTTATGCATGGGTTTTCCGATCCCTGGTATTTACAAGACTATTAATTTGCTTTACTAATCCACACCACTTAAGAGCTATTGCTGATTGTAAAAACCTGGTGTAAAATCTCAGCAGCACTTTTAGTTGATTTGTGTTTCCTTTATTAAAGCCCTAAATGTGTTCACGGGCGAATAAGTATTTTGTAGCTAAGAATACTACTGTTGCAACGATCTTTATAGGTACACTCCTCTTTGTACATATTCACATTGCAAACCAAAGTAAATAAAACTTCTTAATTTATCTATTTCTCTCTATATTCCTGTTTGCACCACTGAATCACACAAAAATGTTTCTGCTTTTACCAATTCTAAGACTTGGCTTTAAAAATATATCAAGACCAAGCCGACCGACCAAGACCTAAATTATTCGTTTCATTTTTAATGCATAATTCATACCAAATCTAAAATATTGAATCAATTAAGTATATCGCATTTAGTCGTTGCTACCCAGACTAGCTTAAATATGAATCAACTATATGTAAATTATATCAGTAAAGAATGATTAGGTCAAGAATAACTATTAATAATTTATAGGTATACAGATATTAGTAATATAAAACTCTAACAGCTAAAAAAAGGTCGGGAAATAGATGCTCGATGATTTGAGGTGAATTAGTTTTCTTTTTTTTCAATGCATTCACTAGATTGAACACATAAAAACAACGTATAATTCGTACAAATTTATTTTAATAGACAGTAACATAGAAGACATGGCCGATGGATCTGATAAGTTTTTAAAAAAGGAACGTGGCAAGCATTCATCGACAAAATAAAAATACAACCTTGTAAAGACAGATGCGTGCCGCCTAAAATTTTTCTTTGATATTAAGAAAAGGGTACATCGATATTCAGTGGATATTCTATGGACACACTGAGGATACAACTATTTACGATTCAAGTACCTAGCTTAGCAGTATGTTCTAACTACTAAGTAGTAACATACACCAATAAAATTTGGCATGGAGTTAATTGTACTCTTGAGGAAGGACAGGGACTGCCGCGATAAACGACATGCGCGGGGCGGCGCCGCGGGCAAAATAAATAAATAAATATTTCGGACATCTAACACACAACGCCATCTAGTCCCAAGCTAAGCAGAGCTTGTGTTATGGGTACTAGACAATTGATACAAATACATATATACTTTTTTTTTGTAAATACATTTATACATTTTTTTGTAAATACATACATATTATACATAGAAAACACCCAAACTCCGAAACTCCGAAACAAATATTTGTAGATCACACAAACATTTGGTCCGACTCGGGTTTCGAACCCGAGACCTCATGATCAGCAGTCGCACAACCGCGAGACCAACGAGGCAGTTTATATAGAGGCAGCTTGTAAAAGCTAATATATAACGAGTGACAATCACAATTCTAAGTCGGATTTATCTATACATCTATTATACAAATAAATAAAATTGGAGTGTCTGTTTGTAATATTAAAAAAAACCGCTTTTTGCTAAATGCATATGTATGCATACACGGTACATATACCAAAATAATTTTTTTTACCATTTTTGTCTGTCTGTCGGTCTGTCTGTTTGTTCCGGATAATCTTTGGAACGGCTGGACCGATTTTGACATGACGGGACTTTCACTGATAGGTAGCTGATTATATAAGGATTAACTTAGGCTACTTTTTTTTTGACTAGCTTCGCCCCGCGGCGTTACCCGCGGTACGACAATGACCGCGGGTAACACCGCGGGGTTCATTTAGTAACACATATAGCTTAAAGTGGTACTCCATTCATAAAAAGTTAAGTTACTTTAGTATACGGCATTTATAATTTATATATGTGTTGTAGTACCACTTTGAAATCAAGCATGGCAGACAAAATCTTATCTCACTAATCCAGTGTTTACCACTAACTGCGATTAAACACAAGGGTATTTTTTCCTTTTTCGAATTTAGAAAAAAAAAAAAAAAAGTTTTTTTAATTTAAACGGTTTTATCGAAAATAATGTACTAAAAGGTAAAAAATAAAAATAAATTGTCTGTTAAAAAATAAAATCGTTGGGCCCGTGTTTCCATCAAGTCAACTCAGTTTACGCTACGCCCAACGATTTAAAATGTAAATTAAAAAAACTTTTTTATTTATTTTTTATTTTCAAGTTTTTAGTTTTTCGTAGTATTAGTAGTATCAGTAGTTCACTATGAAAAATTAATAAAACCTACGTTATCCGCCATTTTGTAGCGGCCGCCATCTTGTATTTCAATTTTTTATAGTATATTGTATTCTGCTTGTTGAGCCCTTTTATTTGATACCCATATTGATGGGATTGATAAAACCTACGTTATCCGCCATTTTGTATCGGCCGCAATCTTGGATTTCAATTTTTTATAGTATATTGTATTCTGCTTGTTGAGCCCTTTCATTTGATACCCATATTGATGGGATTAATAAAACATAAATTATCCGCCATTTTGTAGCGGCGGCCATCTTGAATTTATAATGATAATGAATAAACATAATTGTATTGTCACCAAAATCCAAAGTGTATACAAAATTTCAGATTAATCGGTTGACAGGAAGAGGGTGAAATTAGAATTACTAAATTTGACCCAAGAATAATAAATAAATAAAACAAACGGGGTGAGCTAAATATAAAACCGTTTAAAAAACCGTTTAAAAACCGTTTAACAAGAAAACGCTTCTATGAATCACTAATCCAACGACATCATTACCACAAATCATTGCGTCACTTAAATTGCTGTATACCACAACCCTTGTCTTTGTGACAAACTGCAACAAAGTGAAATCGCGGCGAAAGCGTTTACGCAACACCACACTGTTTCTAAGCAGGAACTCTCTACCCAGATCTAAAGTCTAGCCTGGTCGACATGTTGCAGGTTTTCTAGGTTAATAATGGCGCCCTGTTAAGATAAGGCAGAGAGCCTGATGTAGAACTTCCTGATTTGATTTTGTTAGCATAATTAATCAGTTGCCTATCAAAACTTCTAGCTTTATGCTGAAACTCACTTCTTGAGATCCGCTAGACCAACGAAGCAGAAACTCACCTAATTAGACATGCTTTATTTAAATAACGTGACCATAATATATTTCTAAAATTAAATGTCAATGCATTTTTACCTACTTTCCGGATAGACTCTCTTGGTATGTTCTTTCTGCAAAGTGCTCCCGCCCTTTTCTGTATATAAATAATAATAACATACAATAATAATAACATACAACCGGCAGATGGATGTTACAGTATTGTATACATCTTTTGCATATAATTTTAAATATTTAATTATTGTATTTAACCGTATTTTATATTACACACTGATGGCGTCGTCCGTCACAAATAGAGATAGTGAGGAATATTTTTCGGCATCCAGTGACGATGATAGTTTCACCAGTGTGCCTTCTTCACTGGCAGATACAATCTCTAATAATTTATCTGATTTTCCCAGGAATTTCAATGTCGTTCATATAAATGCCCAAAGCATTCCGGTACATTTCTCTGATTTGCTGACAACCTTCGACTGTACGAATGTCCACGCCATTCTTGTATCAGAATCATGGCTCAAGCCATGCCTATCCACAGTATCGTACTCGCTACCAGGATTTCAGCTGGTAAGAAACGATCGTATTTGTGGTCGAGGCGGTGGAGTCGCCATGTATCTTCGATCTCACATTCCTTTCTTCATAGTAAATATGTCATCTTAATCCCCATGCACAAATGCTGGCGAGCATTTATTCATTTAAATTTTACTCCATAACACAAAACTACTTCTCGGTGTATTTTACAGTCCCTCTTTGCGAGTAGATTACTTTTCCTCACTTGAAGTACTGTTAGAAAATCTAATCCCTTCGTACAGTCACACTATAGTTATGGGTGACTTTAACACCTGTTTATTAAAAAACGATTCTCGTTCTGCCAACCTTCGATCAGTTATTGAGTCTTGTAATCTATCCATTCTTTCACTAAATCCTACACACAACTTGCCTAACCGTAACCCATCTCTCCTTGACCTCATCCCTGTCTCTTCTGTCGAGCACGTCACTAAACATGGCCAGTGCTCTGCAGATTATTTTTCCTACCATGATCTTCTCTATGTTTCCTATCTCATTCGTACTCCTAAACCTAAGTCTAAAATCATCTCACGTCGTAATTTTCGCAACCTGAACTTCGAAAGTCTTCGTGGTAACTCAAAATGTATTGATGACAAAATTATCATTTTCACAAATAATATAATAGGTTTATATGACAAGCATGCACCGATGCGTCAAATAAAGGTGAAACATCTTCCTGCTCCCTGGCTTACTGAAGATATAAAAGAGATACAAAACAAGAAAGCAAGGGCTCAATCAAAGTATAAACGACATTCTACAACAACCAACTGGGAAAAATTTGTACTGGTAAGAAATCACTGCAATAAGATGTGTAGGAATGCTCAGCGCCGACATATCCATAAATCTGTTGAAGATGGTGATCCTGTTAAGGTCTGGAAATTTCTTAAGTCGTTGAGGATCGGCAAGTCACGTCCTAGTTGTACTTTAAAAGATGTTAATCTCGACTCCCTGAATACATATTTTTCAGCTTTCTCAAATTACGGAGGAGCTATCAAGACTGCGACACTTAATTATCTTTCTTCTCTGTCGACTCCTAACTGTTCCTCATTCTTCTTTAGACAATTTGCTGTATGTGATGTGAGGAAGAGCATAATGTCAATAACTTCAAATGCAGTGGGAAGCGACTGCGTCAGCCGTAATATGATTCTTCCTATCCTGGATGAAATCCTACCTGTAATTTCCCATATGCTCAATTACTCAATATGTGTTAACACTTTTCCAAATGCCTGGAAAAAGGCTCAAGTCATTCCTTTGCCCAAAAAGTGTAACCCATCTTCCTTATCAGATTACCGTCCCATATCCGTCTTGCCCTTTTTTTCCAAAGTCCTCAAGCGTCTCATTCATGGCCAATTAACCTCATTTCTCTCAAAAAATTGTCTCCTTAATCCTTTCCAGTCAGGTTTCCGTCCAGGCCATAGCACTAGCACTACTCTGGTCCATGTTACGGATGATGTTAGGTCGGGCATGGATGAAGGAAAACTAACGGTTTTTGCTTTACTAGACTTTAGCAATGCCTTCAACACTGTTGATTTTGATGTCTTACTAGGCATACTGTGTTCTCTTAACATATCTCCATCCTCAATTGACTGGTTTCGTAGTTACCTGTATGGTCGCCAGCAGCGTACTTGTATTGATAATGTTTACTCCTCTTGGTGCACAACATCTGCGGGCGTACCTCAGGGCGGCGTTTTATCCCCGTTACTTTTTGCAGTTTTAATAAACTCTATCACAAATCAACTACTTTCTTCCTACCATCTTTATGCAGATGATCTTCAAATTTACTCCCAAGCTACTCCTGATAATTTAGCACAGGCAGTGAATAACATAAACATGGACTTAATGCAAATATGTAACTGGAGTAGGGAGTATGGACTTACAGTAAATCCAATCAAAACTCAAGTCATTATAGTGGGTAGTTCCAGGCTGCAGTGTAAATTAAACTTTCAGCAGATACCAGTTGTTAATTGCAATGGTTCCGTCGTACCATATAGCGATAAAGTTAAAAACTTGGGTATCTATATGGATAGCTATCTATCCTGGAGACCTCAGATTGGGGAAGTTAGTGGCAAACTATTTGCGGCAGCAGGGTCTCTGCGAAGGCTAGGGAACTTCCTTCCCATCAACACAAATTGCGCTCGCACAATCTCTTCTTCTTCCTATCCTTGACTATAGTGATGTCAGCTATCTCGATCTCACCGAAGACCAATTAAATAAACTTGAGCGACTTCAAAATCTCTGCATCAGATTCATATTTGGATTGCGCAAATATGACCATACCTCAGAATATCGTTCTAAACTCAAGTGGCTACCAATACGCTTTCGCCGGAATCTGCATATACTTTCTCTTTTATACAGTGTTCTGTTCCATCCTCTCACACCTTCTTATCTCAAAGAACGTTTTCAGTTCTTGCGAAACACACATTATAAGGACCTGAGGTCATCGGAGAATTTAAAATTAAAAATGCCACAATACTCCACTCGGTTTACCGACAAATCTTTTACTGTGCAAGACTGTGGAACAGCTTGCGGGAGACACTCCGAAAAGCTAAAACCTTGTCAGTATTTAAAAACCTGGTGAAGAATTATTATCTGTCATTATGAATGATTTTGGTTTCTTTACTTAAAATATATATTATAGTTTGTATATATATGTATGTTTATGTGTATGTATGTATATGTGTAAGTATACGTTTTCTTTTTAAAATTTATTTATTGATTGAATATTCGCGTGATGGTGTGTCGCTGGTGTATAAACTGCCTTAATATCATAAACACCCAATATCCATACTAAGGTTGTCTGGAAGAAATCGCGAAGAAATATAAATAAATAAATAAAGGAGCAAATTTTTCTGAATACAAACCGTACAAACCCCGACGTACCTCGGACCACAGTCCGAGGTACGTCGGGGTTCCAAGGGATTTCTTTCGAAAAAAAAAAAACCGCACACCGTCTCGGGTACTAAAAGCCGGGGAACCAGGCTGGTTCCCAGGCTTTTAGAGATGGTTCCCGCAACCCGATACGGTGTGCAGTTTTTTAGTCAATTCGAGTACGACATAGCCAGCAGTGGTGGTATCCGAAGCGACTTCCGAATAAAAAAAGGGTAAAATACTTACAACCATACTGACACATATGAGAGTCACAATATTTTGTTGACCGGCAACGCATTTGTGACACCTGTGGTATTGGCGATACGTCTGCTCGTTTGCCCTCTATTCCTTCCCTATTTATGTTGACAAATTACGATTTTTCCGACGTAATCAGTACTTGATAACTAACAAACTATAAACATTTTGTTGTACAAAATATATTATTGCTACATATTATACTTGTAGTCTGTAGATGACAAAATGTATACGAAACACTCAGAAACATTAGAGTTAACTTGCACAATCTTAGTTAACCGGAGGCCAAAACATACTATTTACTCGACGTTTTGGTCGGATGCTGTCGGGTTTCATGAGTGGTTGAAAGTAGCACACGAAAGTTCAAAAGCAGGCCACTGGGTAGCAATGTGCGCATTGACTAACAAAGCCATTTTTATTGAGTAAATTACTCATGCATTTATATAGGGTTCAATATTCGACCCGAGGACAATATTCGCCCTGATTAATGACATATAAATTGAAACCAGATATTCAGTGTTGGTAAACCGGATAAAAGACTTAATTATTTCAAGACTAGCTGCGCCCCACGGTGCTACCTGCGCGGTTGTTGTTGTTGTAAAAGTACAATATCAAACGCGGATAACACCTCGGGGCGCAAAAATAAAATTAGCCTAAGTTACTCCTCATAACATTAGCCATCTGCCAATGAACATTTTGTCAAAATCGGTCCAGTCGTTCTAGAACGACTGAACGAACCTCTAGAGGTTGGCCTGTTGGCTGGATCAGACATACAAAGAAATTTAAAAATTGTGTTTTTGATGTAAGTACCGTATATACATACTTTCTTATGTATTTAGTGAAAAGCTGTGAATTTGAAACTACAAAAAGACACCCCAATTTTATTTATTTGTATACATTCCATTGTTGTAGGTATATGAATTGTGTATGGAAACAATAAAATATTTCAAGAGACAATGACTCCTAGCTTATTTATATAGGACAGATAGCGGTACATTTCGACACCGTTCCGTATGTGTTTAAGGTAACTGGTGTATATACAGATTATCTTAGGAAAAGAGCTCTAGATACATTTAAAATATCAAGAAATCTTGTCCCCTTGCTTGCATTATTCATTTATTATACGTAAGTGTCTGAAATGATTTACATGTTTACTGTTTTATGTAGTGGCAACAAATTGATTATATACCTTTGACAAATGACATATAAATTATATATGAAATGTTTCATTTCATGTAATAACATACGTGACCGGTCTATGCATAAATAAATATATTAGTACCGACAGGTATAGTGACAACGGCGCTTTAGCCCATGTTCAGATGACGAGCGCTCAACGCGCGTTTTGCTAACGCGCGTTTACAACTACATGTAATTTGTTGTAGGAGTACACATGCTAACGCGCGTTTTTACATGGAGTTGTTAACGCGCGTTAGCAAAACGCGCGTTGAGCGCTCGTCATCTGGACATGGCCTTACTCTATTCTTGAATACCTAAATACATCTTAAGTTTTATCATATTTTCCTTCACAGTATCAGTTTACCGATGCTGTCAAGCTGGTCCATTATTTCTTTGTACAAGTAATAAGTACTTAGGATAATTCAAAGATTTTATTCTTAAAGAACAGGATCCGTGTCCTTTCTAACAATGGTTTTATTTCTCTACTACCTGTTGCCCGCGGCTCCGCCTGCGTGTATGTCGGTTATCGCTGCAAATAGTAGCCTAGTTATTCTGACGGTTAAGCTATATTACTGTGAAGTTTTATCCAAATCCGATCAGTAGTTTTTGCGTGAAAGAGTAACAAACATCCATCCATACTTACAAACTTTCGCGTTTATAATATTAGTAAAATTTTTACCCGACTCCGGCGAAGTCACAAGGAAGGGTTTATGTTTCTTTTATGTTCCACCGTAGCGCCTAAAATACTAAACTGGTTTTAATAAATAAAGTGTCAATAGATTTGTAGTAATAGCCCGGGTCACATAGGCCATACATTTTTTCATATTGTAAAATTTTAAATAAATGTAGGTACCTAGGTATAATATTTTTAAAGTTACTGATTTATTATTTTTCATATCTAAAGCTTTTTAAAGTTTCGTAATATCTGAAACTCATATGGAATATGTTTGTACCGTAATATTTAAAAAATGATGCATATCCTATAAAAAGTACGATTTCTGTAAAATATGTCACTTATGTATGAATGAATTCAGAGAAATTTTTGTGACGAATCTTCTACCATACTAGTTGTTGTTGACATTGCGGTTTTTACGTTAATTTTGTAAATGTAAAACCATGTTTTAGCCCCACAATAAGATTCAATCTAGTTCATCTAACATTTTCATACATTTTTTAGACATTTTAGGAAACAATGTTATTTTTGTAAAATATTCTTTCTATCTGTTGTTGACCAACTAGACTTGACTTTTATCTTCGACTTGCAAACTATTAATATCCTAAAGACGGTCACGTAATGAGTTTAATTGCATGTGTTTTGGACCGTGACAGGATTGATGTAGTACTGGTTCGGAAACACGAAAGCGATTATAACATCGCGCGATCAGTATGTTGCTGCAATTCGGCTGTTGCTTAAATGAGTTACGTTTATTTGTGTCATCCAAATAGATTCACGGCTTAAGAGATAACCTAAAGCGATTCAATATATGTATATTATTGTTTTGTACTAACAAAGTATGTCAGTTAGAAATTCCTTTTTAGTATTAAGCTACGATACGCTCTCGGAACTAAACGGTTCAGTTCTTCCTTTCTGTGCCAAGCAGTTAAAACGTTGAACTCACTACCAGCGCATGTATTTCCCAGCTACATGATCCTGTAACCGGGTCCTGTAACCTGGACGTGAAAAAGCATTTCACTAGGCCGCCATACTGTCACTCATCATTGCATTGTCCACATTCGCAATGAGGATGATGACCACCACTTTTGGATTCGGCTCATCCTTTCCATAAGGCAGAGTATAGTCATTTAGCAGCTTTTACTTTGCAAAAAGAAACATTCCTTTAATAATTTTTAATATTTATGTAAAAAAATATTAAAGTGCAATAGAAATTATTCTATAACTGAGTATAGTGTCTAAACTTAGAAATCCGTAGTTATAACAAAGAACCCTCGTGGTGAAGTTTATCATGGCCGGTCTGTCTTTTCTCCGTCCGTCCTTGGCTTAGTTTAGAGTGTTAAAACATGTAATTTGGTTTGGACTTAATATATTAAACATGCCGACAAAATATTATAATAAAAACTTGACGTGCAAAAAATATTTTAAGGTTCCTCTAGTAAATAATTGTTTTTTGGATGGCAGGGATGAATGTTTTTTCTCATCTTACCTGTTTCCCACACAGGTATTCCTATTTTTCGATAAAGTTTAAAGCAAAAATTTATGTTAGAGCCTATAGAGGGCTCAATCAATGATAAAATATTAAATGAATAATAAGAACAGTTCTCATAAACATTAAACGATATTAATCTAGAGACAATGGAACATTATATTCGATTTTTATTTTACAACTTCTGTATCAAGGAACAATGTATGAGCCACATGGACTCAACTAATAGTGAGTGACTATTGTAACAATATTGTAAATGTAAATTTGCTTGTGTAGAAAAAATCTAAATATGTATGTAAAGAGAAATTATTAAAAACGCTGTCTCTTGTGTTTTAGGCCGTCGAGTACTATCTCCGTACGCTGCAATCAAATGCCGGTATCAACTATTTTTTTTAATAAGGCGTTCTTATTGTGCCGTGTTAATCAGCTGTTACGTATTGCTTTGCGCTCCATATTTGTCTGAATACATTTTGCAAGATTTGATACGAATTTTGTAACGAAATATATGTAAGTAATTTATACATAAACAAATAGTGGTATACAACACTATTACAAAAGCTCTACAGCAGCTTCCGAGATTGCGTCCTCGACTTCCTTATTTTATTATAAGGAACTTCAACCCGTTTATGACAAACTATATAATTAACCAGCTCCGCCCTCGTGTTTATTGGTTAACGTGGTAAATAGTAGCCAATGTTCTTCCTCAAGGATCAAAGTATCTCCACGCCAAATGCCATTGTGCAGCGGTTTAGCCGGGAAAACGTAACAAACAGATAGAGTTATTTTCGAGTTTATAATATTAGTATGACTGTATGTTTTGGTTAATACACCTACTATAGTGATTTTAAGGTTTTAGACGTTCACATCTAAAACCTTAAGGGCTCCCACACATTACTGCTATGCGATGCGGCGTCGCACGATGCGAATCAGATCGGAAGTTCTTGGTGCATTAGTGCGAGCTCGCAGATATTTGCGATGCGTTGGGAGCCCTAAAATCAATGAACTTAAATTTCTTATCCGAATCCGATTCGTCCTACATTTTAAATTGAGGCTCATGTGACAGACAAGTCTTTTTTTGTAAGAAAGGTCTCGTTTCGTCATCTAACGTGTTGCTTGTTCCCCTAACATATTCTGCGTGTTAACTTTTGTGGCATGAAATTGTGATGACATAATGAATACATAATATATATTTGGTAATATTACCGGCATGCCTACACGCAATTTGCTGTCAACGTTCATATATTAAAGTCTTGTCTGTTGAGAGGTTTTGTTGTTAATATTACAACGAAATTTTGCTCTTATAACCTCTAAGGAGTATCAAAATATCCTACTGTTAATATATTGTTACATTCGTGTTAGGTAATCAATAAAAATAAATTAATAAATGTAAAGCCGAGTCTCCACCGAACAAAAGTTGGCAACTTTTGTGTTGTCAACATGTGTTTGTGAGAAAAGTTTCTGTAATTTCCTTGTGTTGGCAACAAAAATTGTCAACAAATGTTGGGAACCGTGTTTGTTTTTGCGGTAAACATCAAAAGAATAAGCTTGTTGCAGATATTTATTCACTCTGTGGAGACGCTTAGTTGGAATGTTTTTTAAATTGTTGGCGTCTAGACATAATGGAAACAAAAGTTGGCGATTTTCTGAAGAGTTGCAAAAAGTTGGAAACACTGAAATTGCCAACAATTACGATGGATACGCGCCATAAGGGAGTCTAGTAACTATAAAAGATTGTTTTAAACCAATACCACTTTTTTTGTAAATGTTTCGAGAATTCAGTACTTCAGTACTACTCACTACTACAGGTATACTTAAACCATCTGCTGAGTTTTCAAGTTAACTACTCATTTCATCATTCTTTCGAAACAGAAACAAAAGCAGCACTTAAACTTGTATGGATATCCTTTTACAGTACTCAAATGTTAATTCTTTAAAATATTCTATTCAAACTTAAATTCAATATTCAAACCGTTTCCTTCTTTCTTATATATGAATAATTCAGTATGTCGGCCTTTACGTCACGCATGTGTATCCTTCACCAGGAAGTGTCAGGAACGTTAATAAATCGTCCCAGGAGTAACTTTTCTTGTGAGTGTATATCTATATATATTTATGTCGTCTACTAACTGATATTAAAATAGTGGAACGAAAACACTTGTTGCTAATTAATAACGTATGCACCAAAATCCCGAAACACTAAAGCGCCTGTTAGTTAAACTATAGCAAAATGTAGTGCCTATCTAAAATAGTAACTTAAAACTGTAAGGCGTTTTAGTTTCTGCTCAAGTAACGCCTAGTAGTAAAGCATTAAAACTGTTTTAGATACTTTATCGACCAAGAACTTTGTTCTCAACTTTTAATAACCGTTTAATTTATCATTGTTTTAAATTATACCGTTATAATGAAAAACATACATCATTAAATAACTGAAGAATATTGTATTCAAAGCATCAAGTAACGGCTACTATTTTTGCTATTATCGCAGAATACTGATCATCTGATTCATGAGTTACTATTAAAATTACCGTACAGTTTCTGTTGCAATGATCCGCCCACGCCGCGCCGCTAGCGTGGGTTTCTTTCTGCACTAGAAAGTATAACTGCAAATTGTTCTAATGTGTTATGAAAACTGTCTAGTCGTTAAAGATGTTTATTGTCTATTTGTTTTTATTCAGCGTTTTTGCAACATAGCTTCTGCATTGCATTTATAAAAGTAGGTTCGAAACGAAGCAACTGTTTGGTATTCCACTTTAATACTATTCGGCAAAAATGAAGAGCTAGGTATTGTTACCAATAAGTACAGTTTGTTAACCGACTTCAAAAAAGGAGGAGGTTATCAATTCGACTGTATCTTTTTTTTTTATGTTTGTTACCTCATAACTTTCGACTGGGTGAACCGATTTTAATGCTTCTTTTTTGATTTGAAAGCTGGCGCTTCCATGTGGTCCTATTTCAATTTGGTCCCTTTCTTGAAGTCGGATTTTTTTTGTTAAAAATTGTGTTTATTTTTAACCGACTTCCAAAAAGGAGGAGGAGGTTCTATGTTCCACTGTATGTATTTTGTTTTTAATTTTTTTTTTATGTATGTTACCTGATTACTCCGTCAGTTGTGGACCGATTTTGAATTTTTTTTTGTATTCGACAGGGTATGCTTCCGTGGTGGTCCCATTGCCAGCATATCAGGATCTGATGATGGGATCCCAGGGAAATCGAGGGAAACCCTCATTTTTTATAGGCACATACTATGTTTTTCGTATATTTTCTGAAGTTACACCGGTATTTGCGTCTGGTAGTCATCATTTTATGATGATGAGCTGATGATGTAAGGTACCACTCCTTAACGGTTAGGAGTTGGAGGATAAATCTTTAAATATCATATGTATATAAGTTACCTTTAGTCGTATTCTTACAAATTATTTAGGTAAGCTGATGATGGAAGGTGGAAGGTACAACTCCTCAACGGTTAGGAGTTGGAGAATAATTCTTTCAATTTCATACGTATCTAAAGACCTTCAGTCGTATACTTTCAAGCTATTTAGGTGAGCTGATGATAGAAGATTAAATTCTTCAACAGTTAGGGATTAGAGGATGATTTTAATATTACACGTACCTTAATTATCTGAAAAATCTATAATATTGCGGGGAATTGTTTGCAAAAACAACGTGAATGAAATAAATTTGGAATATCTAAGGATGTTTATGTAAAGAAGTGCACACGACAACATTTTTTTTTAACTAACCACAAATGTAGTTATTACAAATGCAATAATAACGTGTGACTAAGTACATTATTTATCCGTGTAAGTATTCTCATCATTGTATCTATGTAAATTGTAAAGTATTTACAATGTTGGTTCAAATTATAGTGACATTGGGTTTATGGTATGATTTTAAAAAAAGGTTACAATAAACGACATGTTACAAGGGAAGCCATTATAACCGACTTTGTATTTTTTATTATAAAACCAAACTTCTTTGTGTACTACTTCAAATAACGCGGTTGGCAGCCGAAGTCTTAATAAATGTAAATTTCACATCGCCACCAGACAAAAAAAGACTATTAAAAAATAAACTCATTTATAAGCTCCTTCTAATGCACTTGAATACTAAACATTTTTAAATCAACTGCCAACGCATGGAGTACTCGTACATCTCTATCTTCAGTCATGGATTATTTTAGTCGGCGTTGACAGATGTATAAAGACAGCAAACGACAGAAGCGAACACTGACAATATCTTTAGTCACTCAATACGTAAACAGAAATGATACTAATATTATAAATGCGAAAGTTTGTAAGAATGGATGGATGGATGGATATCTGTTTGTTACTCTTTCACGCAAAAACTACTGAACGGAGATGGATGAAACTTTACAGTAATATAGCTTATACATCAGAATAACACATAGGCTACTATTTGCCGCGATAACCGACATACACGCGGTCGGAGCCGCGGGCAACAACTAGTGTGACATATGTTTACCCGACCACGGCGAAGCCCAAAGTTAATGGCAATAGTTTTGGCAGTCTATGTATGTTTGTATGTGCCACCGATTTTAATATATGAGGTGTCAATAGATTCTTAGTAATGTCCCGAGTGTCATAGGCTACATAATTATATCTATAGAGTTTACATAGTCGGGTTATAGTATTTCAAACTTTTTTTTATGATTTCCGTTTTGTATAGGCTAAATAAGTTCACATTATTTTTGTATTTGCGGAAGAAAATCAATGTAAAATAACAGCATTGGTGCTTTCGTGTTTCGTTGGTGAGTGCAAGACCGGAGGCCCACTGATGCAGAAGCATCACTAGGCCGCCATGGTGTGGGTCACCATGCTGCATTGTCTGCATTCGCAATGAGTATGGTGACCACCACTCTTGGATTCTGCTCATGCTTTCATAAGGCAGAGTAGATTCATTTTGGCAGGGCCACATATAATTTCTCGAATGAAGATCAAGGACCAGTAAAAACGAAACATCATACACATACACGTTTTGAATTCTTTTGGCCGGTATTAGAAATGAAAATATATAGTTTTTTTTATTCCAGCTCGATAATATTGTAACCTTCATGTCATAACACTTACACTCGTACAGTTGTCAAACAATTTATTACAGTTAATTTAAAGTTTAAATTAGCTAAAAAAATAGTTAAATGTGTTTATTATCCTTTCTTTCTCAGTCTCATGGTTGAGTGCTGCCATCTTCTTGTTCAGATAGGTAACTTCTCAGTAGAGATAATTATACAAAGCTATTTTCCACTTTCCAGCAGTTCCGCAACCGGCATCGCTTGTCTTTAACGATGATGAGGCAATCTTTGTCTGCATCATCAATTTGAGCCGCAGTAACATTTTAAAAGCAGTTGCAATATTATATAAGAAGCGACAGTGAGCTTTTCAATGCAATAAGTTTTGTTACTCGTTTCGCAAGTTCAAATTTACATAAGTCTTTTGCGAAGTATTTTATTTTACATAAGAAACTCTATTGACCGGCGTAATGTGTAATGTTGTAACGATCAGTAGGTATATTATACGATAATAAACTTATAATAGGGACCTCCAGAAGGAACTCAATTCTGTAGTTAAAAGTAATTTCAAGTTTACGAAGAGAAAAAGAAATTATATTCATTGAGTAACAAATATAGTTCGTACTGTAATTGCAAACATTTCTTTCATTTTGAATGATTGACTCTAAATATTGGCCAGTGACTAATCCCTAACTAGGACAGTTTAATTTTCTGGGATGATCTAGCTGTAAAAATACAGATATCCTGTATCGCGAGGGACCACAAACATTCATGAAACGGACCCAAAGAACACCCAGAGCCAAAACAACAATTTCTGGATAACACAAAGTGTTGAGTCGTGTGTGGGGATCGAACCCACAAAACTTAACGCATTAGGAAGTTTTAAACCACTACGCTATTCGATAATTACACGAAAGCAATTAATATGATAAAGAACAGTTTAAACAAGTTATTAAAATTTCATAAATCGAATCAAACTGGTTAACGTAAACCTTTAACGAAATAATACAATCCTGTGATTAAAAAGAGTTGGAATTACGGGGTCTCGATAATATTTATATAATACACGATGTTGTACATATATTACATAATACAATTAAAAATATAAATTTTGAAACATTATTACGTGGCGTCATAAGGATGATTTATTGGCATAAGATGACGCTAATTTTGAAATTGAATGACTGAAGAAGTTTAACAATCGAAAGTGACGTTTAAAAACCTCAAAAGTTTTTATGTTGTGAATACTGAATGCATGTTTTTCTATAATGTCACATGGCATAACAATCATGGTATGTTTGATATGATAAGGTAATTAAAAAACCAATCAATTTATTGTTCACGAAAAACCTTAGATATTATAAACCTTAGGTATTATTATTCCCTTATTATTATTCTAGGCCGCCATGGTGTGGGTCACCATGATGCACTGTTGCATTGTCTGCATTCGCAATGAGTATGGTGACCACCACTTTTGGATTCTGCTTATGCTTTCTGTCAGGCTGAGTAGGCATTTTAGCAGGACCAAACATAAAAAAAACTCGCGTCGTGTCTCGCGTGCAGTCCTTTGTTGGAAATAGGCCTCTTCTAGGAAATGAGGTTTCGACCTGCTATGCCACACTGGCTAAACGGATTGGTATAGGGCACAGGCCGCGTTGTTTGCTGCCTTAGTCGCCTCTTACAAAACCCACGGTTTGAGTAGGGGTAGGGGTGGTGACACTGTTCTTAATCCATCACTACACGAAGAAGGTTAAATTAACATCACCGGGTAATAAAATCTAAACGAGTCTTCTGCGCTTTATAGAAACATCATCCCATAATGTCCTCGCTCGGCTCGGGTCTCCTCTCAAGAGAGGGTTAAGGCCATACGTACATACGCTGGCCGAGTGCGGGTTGGGGACTGGCAAGACAACGTTGTGGTTACGTAATCTTGCCGTTGGATGTTTTTTAAGCCGCCCAAATGCCTCCAACTAAGCTTCACGACTGTTACCCTATGATAACAACCGGGACCGACTGCTTAACGTGACCTCCGAATCACGGAGACGCTCATGATATCGTGCCACTAGCGGTCACCCATCCAGTTACTGACCGTGCCGTCGTTGCTTACCCTCGGTGATTGTTTCTAATCACCGAGTGCAACTGGGCTATGAGCGCATTTAGAGAAACAACTATGTTTTTTTCCGATCTCTAACTACCTATCACCAATTTTAGGCAATGCGTATTTCCAAAGTCAATGTTTTAAATTACACCATTATGTAAATGTTAATATACCTACTAGTGTAGGTATATTAACATTTAACAAACACTCAACAATTAATCAGTAATCACACATACTCATACAAGTAGTTTTAAGACTTTTATTGTACATTATCATTGCGTTTCTGTCCTCCTGTGAAAGTGGAACATTACCATTTTAATGGCGCTCTTACTTTAGAATGTCATAACAATAAAAAAATGTTGATTAAACGAGCTATGTATTCATGTTTCGAGTTCAGACAATTATTACTTAACCTGAATTAATATAGATACATTACATTATCAACCTTTAACAGTCCACTGCTTGAAATATGCCTCCCTAGAAGTGAGATATTGGCCTACTATACTACGCGCTCCTATCCAACCACGATCAAATGTTTCTTATTATTATTATTTTTTTCAATTTTTTCTTCTCTTTGAAGTGATGGTTTTCTGCGTAGTTTTCTCCCTTAGTCCTTGTACTAGTAGATATAGAAAAAGATACATTTTTTGTTTCTATTATTTCAAACCAATTACCTAAGATCATGATTATTGGATAGTAAAGTAACTTGTAGGGCGAGTGAAGCCACGACCATTAACATATGTATATTCTGTGAAAAGCGAGCATGAACTTTCTTATCCATTTTAATGATACATCGATAGAGCACGCACAGACATTCCCTCACGCGTAACTAAAGGTTGTCTCTTGAACGTCTCAATGATAACCATGTTCATGAATAATTAATATCTCACATTTACGTGATATACATAGCATTGATGTATAGCTAGTTTATAATCAAGCGATAAGTTTCTGAAGCCGTACTCTTGCCATACGTAGTTTAGTTCTAGACTGCTCTTGTCGCAATGCCCTATGAAATCAACCGCAACAAACATAGCTACAAATAGTACTATGATAGAAATAACGAGTCTGTTTTTTTTTTTTATGTATGGCCCGCCATAATGACTCTACTCTGCCTGATGGAAAGCATAAGCAGAATCCAAGAGTGGTGGTCACCATACTCACTGCGAATGCAGACAATGCAGTATGGCGACCCACACCATGGCGGCCTAGTGATGCTTCTGCATCTTTTAGTCTAGTCAACAAGTATGGAACTTGTTGACTAGACTGACCGGTCTCGCACTCACCAACGAAACACGACAGCACGAACGCTGTCATTTTACGTTGATCTTCTGTGCGAGGGTAGTACCGCCCCGGTCGAGCCGGCCCATCCGTGCTGAAATCAGCGTGGCTCTACTACCTTTAAAATGATGCTTCATTTAAATCTGCTAGTCATGTGTTTTAACTATGGTTTTAACAGATGAATCAACCGTTTTTAGGGTTCCGTAGCCAAATGGCAAAAAACGGAACCCTTATGGATTCGTCATGTCTGTCTGTCTGTCCGTATATCACAGACACTTTTTTTCGAAACTATAAGAACTAAAATGTTGAAACTTGGTAAGTAGATGTATTCTGTGAACCGCATTAAGATTTTGACACAAAAATAGAAAAATAAACAATAAATTTTGTGGGTAAATACTTAGAACTGAAAATCATTTTTTTTATCAAACCCATACGTATGGGGTATGGATAGGTCTTCAAATATAATTTTTTTTCTAAACTGAACAGTTTGCGAGAGGAAAGGAGAACTTCCAAAGTGGTAAAATGTGTCCCTCCTGTAACTTCTAAAATAAGAGAATGATAAAACTAAAAAAAAATTATGTACATTACCATGCAAACTTCCACCGAAAATTGGTTTGAACGAGATCTATTATCTAGTTTTTTTTTAAATCATCAATATATATAAAATCAATGCCTCTTTTCGTTGTAATTTTATAACTCAAGAACGGGCTCACCTATCCAAACCAAATGTCAGGCTTTGTTCGGACTATTTAGTAGATGGTTTATGTGAAGTTTGCACAACGGAACCCTTCATCAGTCCGACTCGCACTTGGCTGTTTTTTTATCACTTAACACGACGAGTAAACAACAACAAGTTACAAAAAACTCAATCCAAATTAGTTCGTTTTAAAGATTTTTTTTAAATTTGAACGAATTGTTTTATTGCAAATATAATAGATACCTCATACCTTAGATACCTCATACAAGCCCTTACTAATTAGACAAAGCTTTTACTATAGCAAATATACGAGGACTACATGAACAAATAATACGGTTACGAGTAAGTACGAGTAAAATAATTGTGAACATAAAGCACTGTCTTGAGGTCCTGTTGTCGAAACTGGTTTTACTTACAAATGTGTTTTGAGAAGCTTGTCTAGTTTCGAGCTTGACAAAGGAGTGGTGACGCATGAGATCGTTTCATTAACTAAATAACGGCATGTCTTAAATGCTTAACGAATTTGGTGAGAGGAATTTAGACCAAGTTTTACGCAAGTCCTTTATATTAGACAATGGCAAAGCGGGGCGTGAAAAAAGCATCTCACTAAGCCGCCATAGTGAGGGACGCCATATTGCATTGTCTGCGTTCAAAGTGAGTGTGGTGGCCCTAACTGTTGGATTCTACTCAAGCTTTCTGAAGCTTGCAGGCTGAGCAAAGTCACTTTGGCAGGATTAAAAAAAAACAATGACAATTCACAATATCAATCAATATAATAATAAATAATACCAATATGATTTATGGCAATTCTCTTAACAACGTTTTATTATTTTTCATCATTCGATCAGTTGTTTTATCAGATAAAATAACCGTTGGATGAAAACAAACAAATTAAAAAAAGCGCCCATATATCTTTATTTAATGGTACAGCTTTAGATTGCTTTCTTTGAAACGATTCGCAATATAAATACTAAAAACAAACTATAATGGAATGACTGACGGGTTAATTTAAGAATTCAAATTCTTAGTCGTTTATTGTGTACAATAAAATAATTTGGGAAAGTGAGCAATATAGAACTGTTTGCTAGTTCCGAAACACCGTTTGCATTGTACAATTAAAATATACTTTGAACCCCCTAATAAGATGGATTGCTACAAGTTTAACATAATATCTATGTGATATGTCAACCTGTAGCATTATAAGTTCTAAACGAATGTAGCCATTATGATTTCAGTTTTATTGTACTTGTTCACTCCTCCCACCAATGATAGCGATCACTTTGTGATACTTGAGACGTCCCACGGCCCATAGATAGGACATTCAATCACTAACTTAATTCATTGGCGAGAAGAATGAGCTTTACGGCGATACACCGTGTTCTTAATCTAAACTAAAATCATTAAGCACTTACTGGAGTGTGTGGCTTCAATTTCTCGGCGTTCCAAGAGATATCTCTTGGGTAGATTCTTCTCTGCTCTGCGTCTTCACACAAACATAAACTCCTAAAGTGCTGTACAACTTCCAAGGTATTCGAATTACAACAACTCGCTTCAGCTAACGCGGAACGCGCCTACAAAACTCGCGAGTCCACGACCTAACACAAAACGGTTTATCACTAAATAGACCGCGGGTCGATGGACACTACAATTAGCTTACTATCAATTAATTTTAACAATAACAATAAATCGTCGGCCGGTTTCAACACGCGTCTTTCAAGTTCTTTTCTACATATAACCTCAAACGTCAAAACGTCAAACACGAACCAGAGACAATCAAAATGTTGCCAGTACAATGACGTTCGAAATCCAACAGTACTTATAAAATAAAACTGGAAAAATTCTACTGCAATTGAACATTCTGTGACTTTAATAATGTTACCATAACATAGTAACTTTTCTTAATGCTGCTTCTGGAATTACCAGTTGTTTTAGTTCATTACGTAGGCCCAATAAATAAGATATCTAATTATTTTTTTACTTCTTCCTTTTAAATTCAGTCGGTTTATGACGAGTAAAAATTTCATTTTTATTAAAGAAACTTGTGTTATATGAGTATAACACCACAAAACAAGTTTCTTTGTATTAAATTTATTTCTATTTGTAGTTAAATGAAACAGAAATAAGTACGTTGTACGCCAGGACGTAATTAATAAATAAACACTTCTTATAAGTTCAAGACTAAACATATTATACAGGAAAATGTATTCAAAGTCATACGTCAAATAGAAACTCTAGAGGTGTTTTACATTATCTTAGCTACGTATCTGTTAGCTGTGAGCACGTCATTCGTGACCTTATTATATGAGCGTATTAATATACTCTGCTAACTTTTTTCAAGCCCAGAAAGAAATTATACATAACGTGTTTCCTGATAAAAAAAAAACGGAATTGTAAAACTTAACTCACTCTTGAACTTAATGTAAATATTTCTTGTCGTAATATACACGGGGCCATCTGATAGCAACTGACAATTCGATTCAAGACATCGTGCTTAACTCAAGGACTTTCCACAAGTTCTTGAGTTGAGCACGTGGTTCTTGCATTGCCATCCTTTAACGTATAACAGCTGATCCAGGATCCCTCTTATCTCAGGCGCTGAGTGGCATAGCGCGTGGTTCTAGTTGGTCTGATTGCGACACAGACTCTGCCCCAAACCCTGGTGGTCGTACCCTGCACGGAGAGATTGCCACACTTTAAAAGAGAGACCGTTTTATCTTGAGGGTTTAGAATTCGTATCGGTACAGAAAAAACTGTAGAAGAAAATTTATTCATCAGTCTGCAAAAAAATCTTGAAAAACTTTCAGTGTTAGTTTTTCTTTCTTTGATCTTTAGTGTTCTTGTTACATCGTTAGAAACTATTAATAGAATCTTGAGGAGAAAAAAGGTGAAGAATATAAAGAGTTGTTCTCTAATTAAATACGAACATAATTACACAACAAAACCTTCATAAAATAATTACCTGCACGCGTCATAACATTCCTAAAATTTTGCACGCCCACGTCATTGAAAATTGCTGAACAAGAACTTCCCCAAAAACAGAGCAGTTCATTGTCTTTTATCATTTTCATACAGTCAAGAATTCACAACCTTGTTGATCTTACCGTGAATCTGTCTTCCTACACTAAAGACAGGAAAACTGTTTATTTGAAAAAACAAATATAATTATGTACATATCAAATGATTTCTGATAAGACAAAATTACATAAGTTAATTTAAACTTTTATTCAGGATACATAAAGCCTAATTTAATATTTGCATCTGTTTAATTTTACGTACTCAAATATATGCAAAATTTATGCACGAATTTAGAAACGAATATATCTGCACTTATTAATCGAATTTGAACAACTTTGTTTTAATATTCGATACAAAATGTTGTTACATTTTATAACCTCTGTACCATTTAAGTGTAACAATTGTTTAAATGGCTCATTAAAGCATCGATCATCCAAAGAGCAACTGCTGTACGTCGCAGCATTGGAAAGGCAAAATGACGTTACGTAACTTTTTATTGAGTAAGCGTTCGGTGAAAGAAGTTGTTGCCACTGAGCAGCTGCAGTATTGCATACGGCCTGACTGCGAGCGGTCAACTCCGCAACTCCGCGTTTGTTCACCGCGTTTTTGTGGATGTGATTGTGCAAGTTTCTGTTCAACACTTGTTGTGTTTGTGTCGATGACTTAAGTATGATACTTATCAACTGTTTTATAGAACCTTCATTGGCTGTCTTAATTTTCTATTGATAACCTCGAGTGCCTGCGTTTACTGTTATCGTTGAAATAATATTGTTGAAATTGCGATGTTGTAATTTCCTTCATCTGCTTTTTATGTTATCTTTAGCTATAATTTCATAACCAGTTAAGACTATCTTAATGGGTGTTGAGGGAAGAAATATTAACCGTAAAAATTTAAAGTTTTCTGTAGAATAATAATAATTTAAAAAATGTAAACCAATATCTGAATCTAAGCAGTAAATAATAATAAACATCGTTGATGTATATGATTCAAAACTGAAATGGTTCCTCAACATGTGTCAGATAAATAACAGATATGAAATGTCAATGTCCGCAACTCTATTTCGTTTTAGTTACTATTAAAACTAAATTTTATACGTCAAAAAGAAATTTATTTAATAAAATCTGTACGCAATTATGACGTACTTTTTATCATTTCAACTAGCTTTGTTCAAATCTTTCATATCATAACCATAACAATACCAAGTTTATCTTACCACATCTCATTGTTAACACACTGTGTGTCGATCAAGCGGTCAGATTAACCCGTCCACATGTTCATGTGTTACAAAAGGTTAAGTAACTGGTAACGGTCACTGGATTAGAAAGCATGAGGCGTTGCAGTACCTGTTTCGTACACAGTACTGAATAGCTAACGGCACGTGAACCACATAACTGCAGTATCGTCCTACTTGGGTTTGTTTTAAAAGGATGAGTCGAATCTTTGAGTAACTAACTGTATATTTCTTTTAATAAAAGGTAACTTAAAACCTTTTAGTCCGGTTTTAAGTCACGATGTAGTTGTTCGTCATATGTGTGTCTGAGTACTTCACACTTTTTAGTACATTCTTGGCGGAGTTGGCATGGTTTATCTATAATCTATAGGAACTCCTGATGAGTTTTAGAGAGAGATTTAGTACACTCGATGTTTCGTTACTTAGACAAAGAGAACTTAACAGTTTTTAGTATTTAAAGACAAATAATACTTACAAAGACAGTATTTGTTTGTTCTCAGTAATTGATGGACAACTGACAGTCTACAATTACTTTGTTGCTTTTAAAATCATTACAAATTGTCTTAGCTGTTGCAAATGACTCAGATGCTCTTAAATCATTATTAAAATCAATTAGCTACTGAGATTGATTAGATTCTTCCATGAGATCATCTTCTGCGTGTCTAAACCACTTATATTACTGTGGTTTGTGAATATGATGATAAAAACTTTGTAGTGTAGTACAAAAATGTATGTAGGTATTTAATCTGCATGCGTACTTGATGTCCAGGGCTATTTATACCCATTAAAAACGACAAATATTGACATATTATTTTGTTTACTTATAAAACAAAGCACGTGAATTTAGGCGTATCTTTTGATAGAAGGTCGTTAGCTTGTTACTTGTATGTACTTATAAACATCTTTGAGGCGTATTAAAATCAGTTTTTATATCTATTTGAGTCCAAAATCATTGACAAGCCTTTAAAGAAATACTTGAATTTAATTGTAAATAAACATTGATTGTATTGAATATAACTTTTAAACGCAGATCATCGCCACAAGGTTATTCACCGATTGAGGACCATGATTCAGAGTATTCTATTCCATCTAATTAATGTAACATTCAAAGGTTGTGACCCCTATTATGACCCCAAATGAAACAGGATATATTTATACCAAAGGAACTCGAATCTTTGAATTCGTTTAAACAGAATATTTAGATTAGTTTGGATAGTACAGATTCATATTAAGTTTTTAAACTTTGGTTCCAATAACGGACAAAATCATAATAATAATAAATTAGGTAAAAACGAGATTAATGCCGTCCTTCTAAGTGAGTACTCAATTACAAATTCATTTCAATACTTGTTTCGAAATGTATAAACAATTAACAGTTATATGTATGATAAAATTCCTGTTTTTCATGTAAGACAACTTTTAAGAACGGTTACTTCGATTGCTCGTAACACTACCAATGTCAGGATTTTTTTTTTTTTTTTTTTTATGTATGGTCCGCCATAATGACTCTACTCTGCCTGATGGAAAGCATAAGCAGAATCCAAGAGTGGTGGTCACCATACTCACTGCGAATGCAGACAATGCAGTATGGCGACCCACACCATGGCGGCCTAGTGATGCTTCTGCATCTTTTAGTCTAGTCAACAAGTATGGAACTTGTTGACTAGACTATTTGGGCCTCCGGTCTCGCACTCACCAACGAAACACGACAGCACGAACGCTGTCATTTTACGTTGATCTTCTGTGCGCGGGTAGTACCGCCCCGGTCGAGCCGGCCCATCCGTGCTGAAATCAGCGTGGCTCTACTACCTACAAAAATGAGTAGAAATTTTATTTACTTACATAAATCAGAAGGCCGAATCTCGTGAACTACCAATCAAAATCAGGTTATAAACTTTACGGCTTACAGGTACGTTAAACATAATGATTGTAATCGTCCAGTCTTTTAAAACTGACATTTCTTGAATAATTTTAATGACGATTGTGATTTTTTTGTCTCGAAATATGTTGATAGGTAAAATGAAATCCTAAAGTTTAAGAATTTCTCGTCCTTTCTCTACATGGAGTCTATGTAGAGAAAGGACGAGACATTCTTAAACTCTATGTCTTAAAGTCTATGTCATAGACCAATCAGTCGACTACTAGAGAATGTTTTAATGCAATTAGTTCCATCGCGTCGTTGCATAAATTTTGTGCATGTAGTTGTATCATCATCATCAACAAACTTTAACAGTCCACTGCAAGACTAGGCCTCTCCTTAGAAAGGTTTTGTGGTACTATAGGGTATCTCTAGGTTTGTATAGGGTTTTGTTTCTGGTTTTCCTGCTCTTTGACATATATCCGCATTATTAATAGGGGTGGTGACATTCCGTATTCTTAATACGTCACCACCATAGATGGTCCGAGAGCTGGTACTAATTTTTGGGTAGGTATTTGAGGCAAGCTGCAAACTTGTCACAGACCTCTCCTATTATACCCCAACACGGAACTGCAGACCTGGCTGGTGAGTAGCGGGGCTAATTCAAAATATTTTTTTTTTCAAAATACTAAGAGCTATGGTTACCACGCGGACAAGATAAAATAGTTTTTGTCATTTCCTTTAAATTTGACTCAAAACTTGTGTGAAACAGTAAATAACAGCTGTTTATTAAGCATTGACATTGCGGAGATTTATTTAATTCCTCACATAAGTTTCGTCTGGGCTTGATTACTTAGTAGTACACATACATATTATTATATGTTGAAAATATATTATTCAAACATCTTTTGTGGATCTTTATATTTATTTTAATTACTTCCGTATTTGGATTCAACCTTTTTTTTTTTGAAATTATTGTTGTGTATTAGTAAATATTAATTGTAATAAATAAGACTACTATATTTCCTTCCTTTATTAGTGTTTCCTAGTAAGGATAGTATAGATATAGACTAGGCAAAGTGGCAGTCATAACTACTAAAAGTTGGGCTAAATAATATAGTAACTAGCTTTAACCACGCATGTATATCGGTTATCAAAACAAGAAGTAGCCTATGTTCTTCTCAAAGGTTCAATCTATCTCTATACCAAAGTTCATTTAAATCGGTTCAATAGTTTAGCCGTGAAAGCGTAATAAACGGACAGTTTGGAATATATACTTAATATTAGCTTTTACACGCGGCTTCGCTCACGCAGACTTTCATCCCCTGATTTACCCCCTTAGGGGTGTAATTTAAAAAATCCTTTCTTACTGCTCACTTACGTTATATAAAGAACCTACATGCAAAATTTCAGGATTCTAGCTTCAGCGGTTTGGGCTGTGCGTTGATCTCTGGGTATGTCAATCAGTCAGCCAGTCAGTCACCTTACTCTTTTATATATTATATAGAAGATAATATAGATTTTAAAGCTGAAGAATTTGTTTGTTTGTTTGAATGCGCTAATCTCTAAGCTAAGCTTATTCACATTATACATATATACGTTTCTTCTTGGAATTGAAATTAATTACTTTTATTGTAATTAAAGACGAGGCGTCTATGATAATATACAATTGGCACATATTTTGCAGTATTAGATTTGTGCGCATTATTTTTATTCGCTGAGTAGAGCTGTGATGGAGTTAATACCTAGAAAAACAGTCGCGACCTCGAATAATACTAAAAAGGAAAATCTCATTCTTATAATTTTAATTAAATTAGTCCTTTTTTTATATTGTGTATGCTTTTTTATTTACAAACGTGAGCAGACTGAGAAGGTGGCATGTTTTTTTACTCTATGCTTTAGCACTATTGAATTTACGAGAAGTTTACCCAGATCTTTACTACAAGAACTTATTCCATTTCTTCTAATATTTAACTTTAATATTTTCTATTTCCTCTCTGTATTTTTTAAAATAAACTAGTCTTCAGCGTTATTAAGGGTTTTAAGCTATTGCATATGCATAGCTTTTATCGCGGGGTTTGAGGCCTTTGAGCGCGGCGACCGAATCAAAAAATTCCGTAACGTAACGAAAATAAAACCTGACACCCGAAGCTCGCATGGATCGCAGAGACAGACAGATTCGTTGACGCGCTGCTCCTAAATCTCTTTGGCTTTCCGAGATACAGTGACGAGAAGACAGAGAGATCGAGATGAAGTCATCATCACTATCGCTGGTTGTGGTTGGTCAATGATATTATATAATATCATTGTGGTTGGTTCATTTCGTGTTATGTTGCTATAAAGTGGTAACTGGATAGTGACGTCAAATCTAGATCTCGGAATGCGAGATCTTGAATATATTATGATATTAAATTTAACAAAAAGGTTTTTCGTAGCTTTCTCAGTCGAGGTGCAAATATTTTTCAGTGTCGAATTTCATTTTTTGAAAATTAAAAATAGAATATGCAAAATTGCAAAACTATGAAGAAACTCAAATAGTAGGTAGGTAGGTAAAATAAAATATTGTAGGGCACAGCCCAACTCATGAATACGTACTATAGTAGAAAATTTATTTAATTCAGGAACGGTCCCGAGTCACAATACTGTTTAGATATACTTGAATTTATTAACAAAGTCTATATCCGGGCTAGAGAAACCGTCAGTAAAAGCTTAAATAAGTAGATGAGTAGTCCAAGTTCACCGACAAACAATACATAATTACAGTTTCGACTGAATCGATGACTAACAAAAAATGAAAGTAGGTTGTGGTCTATCGACCCGGACACGTGAATCATTTGAAAGCCTTGTGGGTTATACTCGTACACATGTATATTATCTTTTGGCAAATTATATTTAAAAGACATTCGTCTTTATTTCTTTAAACTTAGAGATACTAATACAGGCACTGGATTTGCTTTTTAAGCTTACAGTCGATGTACACAATTTAATTTTGAGTGTTTGCTTCATTCTTGATGCATTAATTATGTAAGCAAATCAGTGTTTTATTCGATTCTAAAATTAGAACATTCGTCAGTAATTCCAGTATGTTCTATAATTTAAGGCTTCATTGTTTATATTTCACAATCACTTGGTATTTGCGTCATAGAAATCGGTTGTGATTAATGTCTATTAAAAAAAGATTAGACCTATCGCATTTCTGTTTTATAACAACACATTTATTTCTAACAGGTTTTGTCAGATATTTCCACACGAATATGACTTTAGAAGTGTACATAAATGATTATTATAATTCTTTCGGTGGCACGACGTGTTTTGGTAATAAATGTGAGTGTACACACGAGTGTGCGTGTTGTATTGTTATATATCTATATCACATCACGTCACATCAACAGCATTTAACTGGCCACTTCTGGACATGGGCCTTTCCTTAGAAGGGGGCTCTGGCCTACTATACCACACACTGGGCCAGAGGGGTTGGTATAGGGTTTGTCTCAAGTTTTCATTTTCTTTCCAGTGATGTTGCCCTGCATAGTTTACTCTCTTAGTCGCCTCTTACGACACTCATGGGATGACTTGGGATGGCGACGCTTCGTATTCTTAATCAATTCCATCACCACACGGGCATACATGCATTATATTCTATTTAATAGGTTTCTTACTAATTGTTAATAATTCATTCTAAGAGGTACCGATATTTTCCTGTTTTAAATCCCCTTAAAAAAGGAGGTTCTTAATTCGGTTGTACTTTTGTTTTTACAGTTTTTACTTTAGAATTACGTAGTGAACCTATTTGGAAGATTTTTTTTGGCAATGTCTACTTTCTGTTTTGTCCCATTGAAATTTATGGAAAAAATCTAGCTCTAAGGGTGAAAATTAAGAAATAAAAAAGACAGTGTAGAACATAAGAAACGGTGTATTGCAACTTATCACCATATGGCATTGAAGTCTGTGAATCTCTTTTTAAGATTTAATTATATTACTGTAAAATAGTATTCTCAACAATTATTACCTACTATACTCTGTCCATTTCTTTATTTTCTTTTTGACAGCTCATGCCTATAAATTACCATATTTTTCTTCGGAATTATGTACTACAGTAATGTCGTACTTTATTGACGGTGACGGTACTTAAGTGAAGTGGTCTGTGCATAACAAACAACCACAGAGTAAAAAACAGTACTTGAAATACGATAAATCGATCAAATGATAAAAATAATTTGACTTCATGTAAGTATTTTTTCTGTAAATTTAATAAAAAAAGGAAATAAAAATAGTATCTATGACTCCAAGATTGAATTTTTGCAAGGAATCAAGTCGAAATCTTGGAATTTAGGATCAAACCAAGAGTAAAGAACAATAACTCTGTTCATTCGTCTAATTTACAGATTTATTATTTATATTTTTGTTTATTTCTTACATAATATAAAAAACTAATAAAGGATTAATTAATATTTCAACAAAAAATATTTAATTAAATCGATTGAAAGTTCTTCATAAATAAAATCGCTATTCGTTTCAAATCGAATCGGTAATGGGTGAGGGCGTCATTTTAAAATTTCTTGAACTGTCAAAAAGAAAATAAAGAAATGGACAGAGTATAGTTTTTTTACCCGACTACGGCAAAGCCAAAGGAGGGTTATGATTTTGACAGGCTATGTATGTAATTATGTATGTATGTTCATTTGTTCCCTCATAGCTCCTTAACTACTTATTAGAACTGAACAATTGAGGTATCGTTAGAAGCGTCTTAATCATCCGCTGGTTATAGGCTATATGACGTGCCAATGAATCTAATTTGGCGCCCAACTAGCCGACATAAAGTACTGTATTATAAAATAAATTTCAGATAAATATGCCGTGTTTGGTATCATTCGAAAGGGCGTTACTTTTACATTTCAAAAATATAAATATTATTAGCATTTTCTTGTGACTTTGTCCGTATTTATTCGATAATTGTAATATTTCTATGGTACCTATTTAAAATATACTTCGCAAAAAACAAAAAAATAATATTATAGAGGCACCAAAACATTTTAAATAAAAAAAAGTAAAAACTAAAACCCAACTACGACAAAAAAGTATAAAACAAGTTTCAAAAGCCGTAGTCACGCGTTGTTAATGTTTTATGGTACATTTGTACGTAACTTGTGACTACGGCTTTTGAAACTGGTTTCATACTTTTTTGTCGTAGTTGGGTTTTAGTTTTTACTTTTTTTTTAATTGAAATGTTGCTGTAATAGTGATATTAGTACAATAAATAATGAAGATCGGATTAGCGAATCACGTGCATAATAAATATGCAGTAGCTTTTATCTCTATGTCTCAAGGTGATGAGTTGAATGTAATTTTATATTTAGAATTATAATTACTTTTTTTATCTTGATGATTTAGCTGAAGCGAGAATGTAAGGTATTGTTTCGCACAATTAAAATAAAAAAGTACAAAACAGTACGGCTCGTTGGCATGAATATTAATTAATTAATGATAATGTTATGTGAACTTCCTTGTGCTATATTCCAAAAAAAAATAACTTACCTACTTAGGAATATATTTCGAATGTCTTATATCAATTGTTTTCCTCTTAGGGAGACCTATTTCAACAGTGGTAATAAAGTTGGAAGTTAGAGTGTTGGAAGTACATTTTGGCAGTCTGACAGCAAACGAAATAAGACATTTTTCTTTAATTTTCTTAACTAAACGGAACAAAACAAGGTTTTTAAAAAGGAGGAAGTTAATTCGTATCTATACTTATTAATTTATACTTATAATAAAAATGTAACAGGTTCAATTCTGTACATTAAAGATATTATGAAAAAAAATTTTTGGAGGGCACTTAATAATCGACACTGAAGCCAAAACTGTATTTTTTTTCTTTTTTGTCTGTCTGTCGGTCTGTCTGTCTGTATCTTGGCCGCGCATCACGCCGAAACTACTGAATGGATTCAAATGAAACTTGGCATGATTTGAGTTCATACTACGAGGTAGGACATATGATACTTTTTA
This sequence comes from Diaphora mendica, assembly GCA_949125395.1. Taxonomy (NCBI): domain Eukaryota; kingdom Metazoa; phylum Arthropoda; class Insecta; order Lepidoptera; family Erebidae; genus Diaphora; species Diaphora mendica. Next base: position 17,472,227 of record OX421313.1, on the reverse strand, counting down.
TTCTGAAATCCAGCACGGTTTCCTAGAGAGAGAGGGATGAAAGTCAAAATATGTAATTAGTTGTAATTCAATAACACATAGTCCGATTTCATTCATTATTTTTTGCTAGAAAGAAAAAACATAAAAGATAACGGGAAAAGTCATTTTTTTTGATCGCGACTGTACACTGCCTGTGGGAAGCTGAGACAGATATGTAAATATGGCGGTATGAAGTTTGCCGGGTCAGCTAGTTTTTATAAATTTGTTGCCTCAAACTTCGTCATTTATGAAAAAAAAAATGTATTCTTTTTGAGAAGAAAAGAGATTAACCTTAGAGTTGAAAAGTTAAGGAATTGAGATACAGTTTACACCAATTCAGCATAACATAAGTCGGTGTAACTTTATTATAAGTCCTACTAATATTATAAACGCGAAAGTTTGTAAGTATGGATGGATGGATGTATGTATGGATGTTTGTTACTCTTTCACGCAAAAACTACTGAACGGATTTGGATGAAACTTTACAGTAATATAGCTTATACATCAGAATAACACATAGGCTACTATTTGCCGCGATAACCGACATATATACGCAGGCGGAGCCGCGGCAACAACTAGTATTTATATACATACTTTAAACTGAACAAATAAAAGCTATGCGATGCTTTTAACTGTTTTTGTCGCTTATGTAAGAAAACAAATATCACACAATTCACAAGTCCGTTCCCGCAAACATAGATACTAAGGCAACATTTTCCTCTGTATACACTAAAAATGTGTACAAGACACGTGTGAATGTTTAAAATGGGAACTTGACATTCATTGCTTTGATCCCCTTCAATTGAATCATAAATATGGTCATGTGAGGAATATTTCTTATTTTGTTTTGATTAATCAATAATGCTATTTATTGATTGGAAAAGATAACAAGGCATTCTTTTTATCTCCAGTTATGGCATTTGCATGAGTCGCTTTGTTTGATAGGTATTGTGTATACATTAGCTTAACTATATAATATATTTTTGTTTAAAATTTAGCACTTAGCCCTTCAAATTTAAAGGTCGTTGAAAAATAATTTAATAATCAATAGGAAATCGTGTTAATTTTTTTTTTGATATATAGGTACGCAGACCCAAAATGTGAATGTAAATAATATTAAATATGTGATTACGAAAGATATGGTAAAAGTTCAGGTACTTTTTATATAGAGTATATTTTTATCTGTGATCAATAAAACATACGAATCTATACACACAACTTGTATATTCTGTCCTTAGAGATAGAGACGTAAACGTCCTTAAAACTAAGTACATATTGTGTTTGCACAAGCCACGGGACAATAAGTGTAGGTATTTGTGTTAACTTTATTACTCACATTTTTATATGTCAAGTTCATTCAGCTTACTATATCCATAGCAATCTAACAGTAACGCGTAAGATAATGGAAGTCACTATATTTTATACTAGCCGACCCACGCAACCTCGTTTGCGTCTACTATTGCCCGTCCCGTAGCGTGATAATTTTTCCCCGTTTTTGAAACATTTTTCATTAGTGCTCCGCTCCTATTGGTCGTAGCTTGATGAAAATAGCCTAAAGCCTTCTTGTACTATCCATCACTGAAATAATTTTCAAATCGGACCTGCGGTTCCTGAGATTAGCGTGTTCAAACAAACAAACTCTTCAGCTTTATATAATAGTATAGATTCCTTGACTGCCTCGTTGGTCTCGCGGTTGGCGTGTGCGACTGCTGCTCATGAGGTCTCGGGTTCGATTCCCGGGTCGGACCAAATGTTTGTATGATCTACAAATATTTGTTTCGGAGTTTGGGTGTTTTCTATGTATAATATGTATGTATTTACAAAAAAAGTATATATGTATTTGTATCAGTCGTCTAGTACCCATAACACAAGCTCTGCTTAGCTTGGGACTAGATGGCGTTGTGTGTTAGATGTCCGAAATATTTATTATTATTATTTATTCAAGAAGTATAGGTATAGTAGCTGTAAATCCTCCATGCGTGCCTTACAGTAGAGTAGTCGCTTAATAACACGTGACATTTGACATATCATTGGTAAATACTCATATAGCGAGCACCTCCGATTTCTTGTCACAAAATTCAGTCACTTTTAATGAATACTCTCACAGATTATAAAAGAGCGAGAGGAAATATATTTACGAACGATCTTCAAATGTTCAAGAAAAGAGCGTACTGCTTTGCTTTTGAGTGTTGGCTAAATCGACTGTCTCTGAAAATCCCATCATAAGATTTTAGTATTATAGACATAACGAGTACGCACAAGGAGTACGTATGCTAATTTACATATCAAACCACATCAACAGCCTATCATAGTCCACTGCGGGACTATTATGGCACACTCTCCTTTGAAGGGAGGTTTAGTTAATCTTTGTTTAAACAGAATATTAACAGTCGTGTAGGAAAACCAGAGGCATTAGGTTGCATATTGTTCTAGGAAAAAGGAAAGGAAAACTTGTGGGAATGAAACACTTTTGACATTCAGCTAATTACAGTTTACATTTTTTATCTCAAAATATTTACTCTCTATAAAAGTAGTCTTAGTTTTATCTTGTTCACAGTCTCGTATTTTTACCCGGCGCGCATGAAAGTAGTGTAGTTCAGTTTGTGAAACCAATCATTTCCTCATTTCATTAAATCTTTACAAGTATTGCTTAGTATTACGTTGTGTGGTGGAGAAACCCCGCATAATCAAATTATTTACTCATAAAATTCACGCCTTCGTGCAATTTATAGAACGCTTATATTTATCTGCAGGCACCCGAGCATATCATTTATGAACAACATGTTCAGATGTAGACAGACGTATTAAAACTTGAATTCACATTAATTTTAAACGTAATAAATAGCTAAATGATTTTATTTCTTACCTTTTCTAGAATATTCTAACGAGAAAATAGTATAGAGCATATTTAATATTGACATTTCAAGTGCAGTGGACAAAAGTGTTAGTGGCGAGAAATTTTTTATTAGTGATGTTTTAAAATAAAATGTCTGTCGGTGTTTGGGATTTAATGCCGGTCAGATCCCGATGGATTGAGACGTTACGGCACTGCGGGAAATCGCTGCTGAGGAGACAGCGACGATTGCTCAGAAGACTGAAGAAGGTATGTTAACCAAGAGTTTAACTACTGATATTACTAAAAACCCGATTGCAATCTATATAAATAAAAATGAATCGCAAAGTGTGTTGCTAAGTACAAAACCCGAGAATTCGCTCCACGAATTTTTTTATTTAATATATTCATCATGAGAAAATGAAACATAAAAATTGGAAAATAGAAAATAGTAAAAACAACACTTATTTATTTTTTCTTCTTCTTTTAACTTGTTTTAACTGAACGAAGTCTGCCAGGGCAGCTAGTCTTCTTATCTACTTTTATATAAAAATCAATTGCTGTTCGTTTGTCTCGCTAAAACTCGAGAACGGCTGGGCCGATTTAGCTGATTTTGGTTTTGAAATGTTTGTCGTAGTCCAGGGAAGGTTTAAACGGTGAAATATTAAAAATAACTTGAAAATCCAAAGGTCACGTGTATGAAGTAGCGGGCGCAGCAAGTATGAGAGAAATACAACGTTAGCAATTTCGAATGTGAAATGTAAATAATAGGTCTTGCACCTATGAAATTGCCGTATTGTATGCAATAAGTGAAAGTACTTATTTTTTCAAACTTTTTTATTTCTGTTATTCGAAGTAATCACCCATGCAATCGACGCATCTTTGCCAACGCATTGGCAGTTTATTGATGCCCTTCTTGTAAAAATCAGCTGGACAGAAGGCAACAAACTCTTCAAAAGCATTTTGTACTGCCTCTCGGGAATTGAATTTTTTACCCACTAAAAAGTTGTCTAAATTTTGGAAAAAGTAATAGTCGGTAGATGCATGGTCTAGTGAGTATGGCGGATGAGGGAGAGCTTCCAACCCCAGCTCTTGCAGCTTGGAGACAGTCTGTTGCGCAGTATGGGGTCGCGCGTTGTCGTGAAGGAGCAGTGGGGACGACCGATTGACCAAAGCTGGTTGCAGATGTGCAAGCTTCTCCATCATTCTCTCCAGTTCTTCACAGTACACATCTGCATTAATGCTCATGCCGTTTTGTAAAAATCTGTGGTGAATCACACCCGCACTAGACCACCAAACAGTGACCATCACCTTTTTAGGGGTCATTTTTAGTTTAGGGCATTGCTTTGGTGCTGATCCAGGGTCTAACCAACTTGCTGAGCGCTTTCGATTGTCGAACAGAATTCATTTTTCGTCGCACGTAACAAATCGTTTCAAAATTCCTTAATTTCTTTGCCTGTTGAGCAGCGCAAGCAGGTCTCGACGCGTACGTTGCGCTGGCGATCGTTAAGGTCGTGGGGCACCCATCTATCAAGCTTTTTTACCTTGCCAATTTGTCGCAAATGGATCAATATTGTTTTGATGCTTACATTAAAAGCTGCTGCTAGCTCAGCTGTAGATTGAGTTTCGTCAGCTTCCACAATTGCCTTTAATTCATTATTGTTAACCAAAGTCTCCGGACGACCACGAGCTTCATTTTTCAAGTCAAAATTTCCAGAACGGAACCGGGAAAACCAATAACGGGTTGTGCGTTCGTTTGTACAGTAGTAAAGTCTCTCCGTAAACGTTTTTGATGTTGCGTGCCGTTTGTGTCGCGTTGGTGCCACGACGGAACTCATATTCCATAATTACACGAATTTTTTAATTATCCATTATGACGAAAAATGTTCAAATGTAATGAAAATATAACGCTAATCAAAAAACAAAAGACTGAGTTTGTAAATAGAATGTCATGGTTTTAAAACAAAATTATTTTGAATTTAGAATACAGAGCCATTACAAACTTTTTTTTATTTAAAATGACCAGTACTGAAGAAAGGCAATTTCATAGGTAAAGACCTAATATAAGATTTATACAATACTGGCTGACCCGGCGAACTTTGTAGCGCCATATTTACATACCTGTATCAGCTTCACGTTGCGGACAAAAAAAAGTCTTTTCCCTGTTATCTTTTAATTTTTCTTGTACACAAACCTTGTCCTAACAATAAGGAACACATAAAAAAAAAAAAAAAATTTGGTGTAGCCGATCGTAAGTTATGCGCGTACATACATTTCGGCGATTCATTTATGTAGATAGATAGATAGATTAGCGACCCGGGCCAGCTTCGCACGGAAGTCTGAAATTCTCGCATCTATAATATACATGTATAACACATATAAACCTTCCTCTTTAATCTCTCTATCTATTGCTGAAAACGGCATTAAAATCAGTTGTATAGTTTAAAAGATCTAAGCGGATAAACAGCTGAAGCGACTTTATTTTATGCCATGTAAAGATTTTATATTCTACCACCTTGACTCTTAAGATAGAATATTTTCTTTTTATTCTTCTTTCTTAAAAAAGACAACTCCCGCATTAGGAATAAACATCCTGTGTCGCGGGGGACTTTACAGACATACATGAAACGGACATAAATAACACCCAAACTCAGAACAACAATTTGTGGTGTACAAAGTGTTGTCCCGTGTAGGATTTGAACCCACAACACTTGGCGAATAGGCAAGCGGCGTGGCGACCGCCTAAACCACTAGGCCAACCGTGCAGTTATTCTATGACTAGGTATTCCGTTTTAGCCTTCCGAAATTTTGATCAAGTAAAAGAATGAAATGAAGAACACACATGTAGAATTACTAGAATAAGATTTGTGATGTTCTGTCATGCAAGCAATATACAATCTCTATTATAATGGACTAAATTTAACATTAAATGTGACTCAAAACTTTCTAAATCACCGTTTAAAATGCATTATAATAACAGTAAAAATATTTTCTTGTTGCATTTACACACCAAAAGCAATTAGCTTTTAGTGTGTAAATGCACAACTGCAGACCGCTATAATATAATATGATGATATCCTTTCTTATGTAAATGATGCCGGCATAAACTAGAATTAAGCTGAACGCCCTGAATCCTCGCGTTTAACAATAATTGTTACGGTGACTAGTTTTTTTAAAAGTCTCAATTCTTCTCATGCATCAAGTGATTGACGTGAAAGGTAAATTATACAAAGTAATATCTTCTGGTATAGTTGTGGTTCCGACTTCAAAAAGGAGGAGGTTCTCAATTCGACTGTATTTTTTTAACCCCCGACGCAAAAAGAGGGGTGTTATAAGTTTGACGTGTCTGTCTGTCTGTCTGTGGCACCGTAGCTTGCGAACGGATGAAGCGATTTCAATTTAGTTTTTTTTTTGTATGAAAGGTGAGTTACGTGCGTTAGTGTTTTTAGACATGTTTCATGAAAATCGGTTGAGTCGTTTAAAAGTTATAAGGGTTAAAGTGGGGAAGAATAACCGAATGTCTGCAAAACTATCATCGAGTGGGGACTCAAATGAAAGCGCTTATCTTGTTTTTTTTCTTTTTAAAGGGTACTCAGGTTATTATGTCGGGGTTTTTTTTTAATTTTGAGAATTTATAGTTATTTTATTTATGTTTGTTAGTTTGTTATCTCAACAATTTCGACTGGGTGAACCGATTTGGATGATTCTTTTTTTTATTTGAAAGTTGGTGTGTCCCATTTCAATTTGATACAGTTCTTGAAGTCGGAGTTTTTTTACAAGCTTTTTATTCACTTGCAATGTATGTATGCTTGTATGTTCGGGTGGAATCTTGTAACTCAATTTTGAAGCAGATATCTTCAACCGATTTTGCTGAAATTTTGCATTATACAATGTGACAATACAATATTATAATGACCTGAAGCTGATCTGATACTGGAGCTGGAAGGGGGCCATAGGAACTCTGTAAAGAATCGTCGCAACATCATCGAGTTTGGACTCGTTTGATTCGTCTCGAGGCATTCCAGTAAAAGCTTGTTTTTAAAAAGTTTTTTAATTTAATTTATCTTTGTTAAAATTTTTGTTTATTTAATTATGAAATTAAATGCAGTGCAAATCGTAGTACCAATAGGTGTTTCAAGGAAAGTCTGCTCCCCCTAATTTACAAAACAAATTCACAAAAATTGAAAAGATACAAAATTACTTATCTTCTATTTTTGAAGTTTTAATTAGTGTGAAAATGTGTGAATATTATGTATGAAAAAATGAGGGCAATATAAATATGCAAATATATATGTGTAATAATGTGCATCAGTCTTAACGCTTTCGTTCTGTAAGAAAGACCTAGTTACTTATTAAAATGTTTTTTTTGTTAAGGGCTTGATTGGCTTGGAAGATCCTCATGGACGTCCTTCGCCCATTGGGGAAGCGAAGGGGTTAGCCGGATTCTAACAGACTAAAAACCACCCCGGTGTTCCTCTCACAGAATGTGTGACTGATCTGTTACCCATTAAGAAAACAAAGCATTAATCAATAATGATGACCTAAATCTATATGTTTTAAACATTAAACATATAGATTTAGGTTATGGTTATTGATTAATGCTTTGTTTACAAACATACATGAAACGGACACAAAGAACACCCAGACTCAAAACAACATTTTTTGTGGATCACACAAAGTGTTGTCCTATGTACAACCATTAGGCCAACCGAGCAATAAAATTTTATAAATATGTATTTCATTACACGTAAAATTTTTAATACTTATCGTTGACTTCGTTTGTATCTGTAACCTTTGCTTCAGTAACAATAGGCTATGGGCTTTGTTCAAGCTCATTAGCCTTGCATTATACATATATATGTATAATGCAATACATATCTACTTTTTTAAATAATTAACATCAAAAAGGTATCATTGCAACATCAAAAACGATATATCCAAATAATCCTTATTATTAGTCAGTGTCGATCGTGGCACAAGTCACGGCCACGAGTACAATATGAGATTGTGAAATATGTCTGTACATACACATTGTTTTCATTTTGTCATTGTCTTTATTTTATTTAATTAACTTTGCTGTTCAGATGAGACAGTATTGTCTTCGGCTACACACACACAGTTCAGATTAACATCTACACAATTTAGTATGTAGTTTTTATTATAAACCAATATAATCTATTTGACTGCGCTTAACATACATACAGGTAAGTTTTTCTTTTTATATATTACCCAGCAGACCCGACGAACTTCGTACCGTCATATTTACATATCTGTCTCAGCTTCCCACAGGTGGTGTACAGCCGCGGACAAAAATAACGACCTTTCCCGTTATCTTTTAATTTTTCTTGTACACAAACCTTGTCCTATCAATAACAAACAAAAAATAAATAAATAATGATTTAATTTGTTGCAGCCGATCGGAAGTTATGCGCGTACAGACATTCGGCGATTCACTTAAAAATATATATATATAGATTTTCTTTGATCAAGTTATTATAATGGACTACAGTGAAAATGAATGAACTTGTGTTGATAATTATTAGCTACGATAATTAAATACATTGTTTGGCTGGTGTTTTAGAGGGAATCGTACTTAATTGTCCTTTCAAAAGTACTTAATAGATATTATGTTTGTTATGGCGATTCGCACAGTCAGAATTTATTTGCCTGCGTACTTTATAAGCCATTCTTAGATAATGTAGGTGGCAATATCCCATAAGGGTCATATTCAGCGTTGCCAGATTTATTTTTAGTCAAATCGGGATTTTAACACTTATTAGCCAAAAAAAAGCGGGATTATTTCTTCGAAAGCGGGACAAAGTTAAAAAACGTATCAACGTATCGCATCTTATCAGAAATTACGACACATGCATGATTGAGAGTGACCAAAAAAAAGGTCGTTCGCCATAATTATTTTTGTTTTTCTGCTACATACACATGCTACTTCATCCCTAATTCGTGAAAGACCTAGTGTCATTTCCTATTTGTAATGTAATGGTGGAATTTTTATTATTGCCTGCCAATTTTATTTTATACGTCTGGCAACGCTGGTCATGTAACTCCTCCAGTTTTTCTTCTGATTAATTTCGTTGCGGGTTTCAAGACAGTTTAATTTTTCCTGGGACACTGCTGTTGATCCTGGTGTACAGGAGTTACAGTGGTGGGCGTGTGGGCAGGATTAGTCCCACACAAAAATTTCAAATAAAAATACGGTCATGTACCAAATAGAACATTGTTAAATTATAACTTGAGAGTATCTAAAGAAGTATTTTATTAAGTGCCACTTAGGGAGAGCGCAAACGTAGACACTTTCGTGTCTTGTGGCGGATACAAGCCACAGATGAAAATTTTAATTTCTATAGAACCAGTATGAAATCATCCACTCGCTGCGCATACGTAAACATTTTTTATGTCTAGTTGCTTCCACTGTCGTGTTTGGTGTCGGTAACTGGAAACCTGTTGAAGACACAAGCAACATTAACAAACCTTACAACATCGTGAGACTAAACAAGCGACGAATTGTGGCCAGTAGTAGCAATCGGTGACTGTTTATGGTTGCCGCCACTTTTTTAAATTTAATGTAGTAGTTGTCATTATAATATTATTAGCTTTTAGTGTTGTTTGTTACTATCTAAATACCTTAATAAATGTCGTTATTAAATTTGTCTTTTGTTTACTAAAACTAGGTTTTACCCGCGGCTTCACCCACGTGTGTGTACCTATATGACGGTTATCGTAGTAAATAGTAGCTTTAGCAATTATTTTGATGCTAACCTATATTACTGAGAATTTTCATCTAAATCCGTTCAGTAGTTTTTGTGTGAAAGAGTTACAAAGATCCAACAACAATGTTCACAAACATGAACTTCACAATAAAACATGTTCACAAGCTTTCGCAATTAACAAAAATATTAGTAGGACAATAAAAGCACTTGAGTTCTCAAACGTATTTATTTAATCAAGGACTCCAGATTGCTCTATTATGTATATGATAATCAGGCTTCAGAATATTTGTCCTTTTTTATTTGATTTAAGAATTGGGCTTTGTATATATCTAGAAGATTGACCGTATTACTTCTCTGAATAAATATATTAATACGTGAAGCAAAGACTTTGTACCCTTTTTTTTCGAAAATTATGAGAACAGGAGTTTATATGGAAGTGGAGTTCAGAAAGCTACAAAAAAATAGATATATATATATGTTGGCCTAGTGATTTAAGCGGTCATCACATCGCTTTCTACTGCGCTAAGTGGAAAGTAAATTCCACAATGGACAAAACTTTGTCTGATCCACAAATTGTTGTTCTGAGGACCACTAGTCTGAATAAATTTGTGTAATGCATAATGAGTGCAAAAATCAGATACACAGGTCTACTTACCTACATTTTGCAAGCAGCCGATAAACATTGCGTCACAACCATTCGCATTCGGTTGCCAAACTTCGTTGTCAGTAAGCACATCCGTGGATTTCACTTTTGCGAATTATGGCCACTTGAAGAGGCTGTCAATTGAATTTTTAACCTGTCTTATGTCTTGCATTGCGAAAAATATATTGGTAATCTAGAATAAAACTCACTATTTGAGGTAAAGTGAGTTTGATTCTAGAAAATTTTTCAACAAGTTCCATCAAGTGCCGACAATCGTCGAGTATAAATTATATGTTGGTAATCAACTAAAATCTTTCTGGTGACCCTAATATAGAACCCTATGTACATAACCATAATTAAAAAAAGCGGCCAAGTGCGAGTCGGACTCGCCCATGAAGGGTTCCGCATTAATTTTTTTTTTTATATTTGTGTTGATTGAATGAAAGGTAAATTGCAGTTTACGATTTATGACGTATTAAAAAAAAACTACTTAGTAGATTTCGTTTAAACCAATTTTCGATGGAAGTTTGCATGGTAATGTACTTCATATTTTTTTTTAGATTTATCATTCTCTTATTTTAGAAGGCACAGGGGGGTGGGGGTACACACATTTTACCACTTAGGAAGTGTCTCTCGTGCAAACTATTCAGTTTAGAAAAAAATTATATTAGAAACCTCAATATCATTTTCGAAGACCTATCCATAGACTGAACACGTCCCATACGTGTTGATGAAAAAAAAAATGATTTTTTATATTTTTGTGTGAAAATCTTAATGCGGTTCACAGAATACATATACTTACCAAGTTTCAACATTATAGGTCTTATAGTTTCGGAAAAAAGTGGCTGTGACATACGTATAGACAGACAGACATGACGAATCTATAAGGGTTCCGTTTTTGCCTTTGGCACGGAACCCTGAAAACAATAACAATATTTACTTACAAGCGTCAAGAAACTCCACATCTTCGCAGACTGGTAGCGTTCCCAAAAGACTGGCAGCATTACCACGTCAATCAGTTAATTAAGTTAAGTAACCCTAATTATGTTTAACTTTAAAAATTATTTAAGCTATTCCTTTCTTTATTACATATTTATGAATTGAATTTGTAAGTGTAAACCAATGGAACTGGGTCATAACTGCCAATTTATTTAATTGATTTTCGCGTTTAAGAATAAAAACTCCTCGTTTGTTGATTGTCTATTTTAAGAATATTACTGTCGAATCGTTCAAATCGTTGAAGCCTATTCCGAGATTCAAATTATAAATAACATGAATTGCTCGTTTAAAGGTATTAGATACATTCTTATTGTGATATCGGATGTAAATATCATGTGTATTAGTTAACTCCCACACATAACTGCGTATTCGCAGAGCATCGCAAATATCTGTGAGCTCGCACTAATGCACCACAAAAACTTCACGCCGCATCGCATGGCAGTTATTTGTGGGAGCCCTAATACATTTACTTTAAACACATTCCTTAGGATCCTTTAGAAGAAGGATCCTCAAAACGGCCTAATTTCGACAACCCACGACTTGACCTTAATCTCTAAATACAAAATCTTTATATTTTTATAGATCTAGTTAGGCCTGTTTGGTTTTACTGACTGGCATAAACAAGTCGCACAATAAAATACTGGAATATATGAGAAGCAAACTTTTAACAGGAAAAATTTCTTCTTTTTAGGCTTACCTACACAGTTGGCGCTCTGCTGACGAGCTGAACATGTTGGTGGGTGCGAAGGTTGGCGGCGCGACTCCACTGGTGATCGCATGCAGAAACGGACACTACGATGTTGCCGAGTACCTCATTGAGAGGTGTAAAGCTGATATTGAACAGCCTGGTTCAGGTAATCTATACATATGAAATAAATTACTTGCCCTGCCTGACTGATTCATCCGCTGGAGCTACAAATGGAAATTTTGGTAGCTCAATCTGCATATTGCAAATACTAAGAATACATTTTTTCATCCCAAAGACGGTAAAATAAGGAATGGACGGTTCGATAAATGTTTGTTATTTTCAGAGTCAAAAACACGAAATAGTAATGCGAACGATGCCGCGGAAAATAGATTAGCTATCTCGAGTTTATATTTTCCTTCTAGACAAGAACAAAAATGCAATTAAACAAACGGTTACATTAAAAACACAAGCAAGAAGTGAAGTCATGTTAATGCATATAAATATTTGATCTGACCATGAATAGTTTTTTTTGTCAGTACCGTTTTATTTTGTCAGTACCGTTTAAATAACGTTTATTCGAAAAACTGATGAAAATATAAGGTCATTATGATACAGCATTAAAATATATATGACAAGTCATCAATGAATCACATGATGTTTACTATTTTTAACCCCCGACCAAAAAGAGGGGTGTTATAAGTTTCACGTGTCTGTCTGTCTGTGGCACCGTAGCTCCCGAACTGATAAAGCGATTTCAATTTAGTTTTTTTTTTGTATGAAAGGTGAGTTACGTGCGAGTGTTCTTAGATATGTTTCATGAAAATCGGTTGAGCCGTTTAAAAGTTATGGGGGTAAAAGTGGGGAAGAGTAACCGAATGTCTGCAAAAATATCATCCAGTGGGGTCTCAAATGAAAGCGCATAACTCATAGCTCCTTAACCACTTATTAGAACTGGACAAATGACGTATCGTTAGAAGCGTCTTGATCGTCCGCTGGTTATAGGCTATATGACGTGTCACTGAATCTAATGTGGCGCCCTCTAGCCGACATAAAGTACTGTATTAAAAAATAAATTTGAGATAAATATGCCGTGTTTGGTATCATTGGAAAGGGCGTTACTTGTACATTTCAAATATACATATATATTATATATTAATAACTACACCAAAACATTTTAAATAAAAAAAAAGTAAAAACTAAAACCCAGCGTTTTTTGTCGTAGTTGAGTTTTAGTTTTTACTTTTTTTTTCTTTTTAAAGTTATTAAAATTTTATAGTTATTAAATCTTGTCTCTTATATAGTGTCAGTGACCATAACTTGCAAATTGGCAAATGCAATTTATAGTATTCCTTTTTACAATTATAAATACTAACTCATTTATTTAACAAAATACTGCGAATGCGTAATTTTACGTATGTGTTGATTCCAAATAAGACAGGTAGATTTTTTACATCTTATGACGTCGGAACCAATTACTTAGTTATTTAGGTGTGTATGTTATGCCTTGCCTTCGCTTCCATATACATATATAGGATATATATTTTACTCTCATAAAACTTATCTAACGTTAGGTTTGAAATTGTATAGGACGATGTTACAAGTTACTTCTTTATAATATTAGTATAGATGAATTGGGCTGATTAGTTCTGATTTACTTATTTATTAAGTCATCTGCTCACTACATTGACAGTTCGCCAAACACAAGTATGTACCTAGATAAAAGCAGATAGGTACCTGGTACTGAAAGGGTTTCTGATTGATTTAATTGATTAAATCGTAGGTTCAAACGTCGAAGTTGGCAACAAGTGACCGTTGTCAACATCAAACCGTCGTTCCCCTGTTGATAATTATGTCGTCGTATCACTCTTATCGGTCTACCGTCTAACCTCGTCAATAATGCTAGTTCTTCCACTAATTGTTTACTATTAACATTTTCCAATCTGTTGTTGAATGACTGTAATAGGTTTCCATTTGCGTCAATCCATTGGCATGAAGCCATGTCCCTTTGTTAAAAGTATAGAAATGAAGTATAATATTGTTTAGTACTAATTCCCTTTATAAATAAATACAAACATTTGGGTTTAATTATTTATTTGGGTCAAAAAGACGCGAAAATACCAAATTATTCTACAATATATCTATTTTTTTCTGCACTAAGACACAGAATAACTAATAGTACACATAAGACTAAGATTGTCTTTTTTAATTTTTTTTTATATTTATATTATATAATATATATATAATTATATATATTTTATTTTTAATTGCTAAATAGCATTTATTTCTGTAATTGGTCTTCCATTCAAGTTCCTATTTCACTTAATGTGCTTCCTTCTCTACTAAATTCTTCTTTAAATTTTAATTATTGCCTACGATAAAAAGAACTTTAAACCTTATGCGCTACCGATGTCTTCAAATTTTTTGTTATTATTATAAATCTATTTAAAAAGCTAATTATAACAAATATTTTTTCCAGTGACATTTGATGGCGAGACAATAGAAGGTGCGCCACCACTATGGTGCGCCGCGGCTGCTGGTCACCTGCCTCTGGTGAAGCTGCTGGTGCGGGCCGGTGCAAATGTCAACTCTACCACGAGGACGCACAGCACGCCCTTGAGAGCCGCCTGCTTCGACGGACACCATGATATTGTTAAATTTTTAGTTGAAAATGGCGCTGGTGAGTCTGAAACATATAAAATTGGTTAAATTGAAATTACAGGCCTTTCTGTGCTGACGGATTAAGAATACAGGGTGTCACCACATTATTCATTCCATAAGAGTCGACTAAACAAGACAACGAGCAAAGAGAAGGAAAACTTATACCAGCCAGCTTGGTTTATTAAGCCAAAACCTCCTTACTAGGGAGAATCCTGTGTCCAACAGTGAACTGTAAGAGGCTTTTGATAAGGCAGGAAATTACAAGGATTATTGTAATATGTATATGAAACTTTTAATACCAAACAAAGAAAATATGCCATTAAAGACGAATCTTCAAAGAAATCAGAAATGTATCCAGCGGCATTTAAGTTTCTTTTGGCTTGTAATCTAGTACAATTATCATTAAACTATCCACATTTTCATACTAAACATCAGTTATAAAACCAAATTTCTCTCAATTTCAGACATAGAGATAGCCAACCGTCACGGACACACCTGCTTAATGATAGCTTGTTACAAAGGCCACATCAGAATCGCCAAGTACTTACTTTCATTGAACGCTGACGTTAATAGGAAGAGCGTTAAAGGCAATACAGCGCTACATGACTGTGCAGAAAGCGGTTCCCTACATATATTAAAGATGCTGTTAGGACATGGAGCTACGATGGACGTTGATTCATATGGTGAGAGTTATAACAGTAATATAGCCAGCGATTGACAGACGCACATTATCATTATCGGCATCATTATCAATATCTGCATCAGAATCATTATCGTCATCAGAACCATTACCATCATCAGAATCATTATCATCATCACAATCATTATTATCATCAGAATCATTATCGTCAGCATCAAGATTATTATCATCATCATCAACGACCAGCCCATATATTTGGATTTAGACGTTGCAAGGGGTTTTGGCTGGTCTTTATGGCCGCCACCTCGGCAGACGCAAACACTTGGGAATGGAATCATTTTAAGACGGCACAAAGGAAGCAAGTAAATGGGGTAAGGAATATGGGTATGATGAGCAAGCTGAGATGAGGTGTAACTACTGTTTATTCATATAAAAATTAGCAGACACTGTAGTCCTTAAAATACAGTTTGATACATTTAAGGTGTTAATTTTTTTATATAATATAATTTACTGAACTTCATTACAAAGATACAAAACAAAAGATACAGTATCTTTGGTCAAATCACTTGTTTAAAGTAACTTCGGCGGCTTCGTAACCATGTGTCACAGAGATCAAGCTACATTTTAAGGACTGTAGTCACTAGATGATACTGACTTCTACGCATATTTGCAAGGTAGAGACACACGCACTACATTGTAGCGCTTTCAGAAGTTGTAGTTGGTATATTATATCATATTCTCCAGAGACCTTTAGCAGTAACTAGTATTACTGCTCGCAAGCTCACATGTTCTAATGCTTTCGTGTTATATTTGATTGAAGGTATGACACCACTACTAGCAGCATCAGTGACGGGCCACACACATATAGTAGAACACCTAATCAATATAGAATACGGACTAGTGACGCGGCAACAGCGCATTGACGCGCTAGAGCTGTTAGGTGCCACGTACGTCGATAAGCGAAGGGACATGGTCGGAGCGCTCGCGTTATGGAAACGAGCCATGGACGATAGGTGAGGCGATATACACAGTACACTACACACCGTACACAAAACAAACCTATAC
This sequence comes from Diaphora mendica, assembly GCA_949125395.1. Lineage (NCBI taxonomy): Eukaryota > Metazoa > Arthropoda > Insecta > Lepidoptera > Erebidae > Diaphora > Diaphora mendica. The sequence continues at coordinate 17,455,958 of OX421313.1, read as the reverse complement.
AAAATGTAGTCATTATTTAAGATCCTTTTAGTGTTCAAATGTTTAAAAAAGGTTTTTAGAGGAAGCACACTTATAATTTTAAATCCAGAATGATTTAAATTAGTAACACACATAAAGTGACGTCTTCTGTGTACTAAACACACAACTGATTATGATAATCAGAATTGATGTGATTAATTGATTTAAGTTTTTAGTCATTCATAGTTTTTGGATTAATAACCGGATTTTCTTCAAAAAGTAGAATGGTAGATGCGAATGCGAAGATTAATTAATTTAATTTATACTTCATTCCATAACCATGTAAATAAAGTGAATATAGCTTCTGTATAAAATTAGAACTTTGAATTTAATGCTATTGTTAATGACAGATTTCCGGCGGATGGAAGCGAGCCAATCCCCAAGCCTAAAGACATACCGAGAATAGAGGCGTATGACTACGCGGTAGAACCTAGCAATGCACAATTATTAGAAGAAATACTTGCAGACCCCGATGCTATGAGAATGCAAGCCTTAGTCATTAGAGAAAGGATTCTAGGTGAGACATGATCAATCACAAACTCTAGCTTCTCTCTTAAATCCAAGATATAAAATAAAATTGTAAAAAAGCAAAAAGCCAGATACACCATGGATATAATCTGTCACTTTTGACTTAACCATTTTATACGCGTTAAGTTTTTTGTTTTTGCATAAAACATTCATGTGATCATTTAAAAACCTAAATATACTTGAAGCCTTAATGATTTTGTATCTGTAGGAGAGACTTGTTTTCAGTAATAGAATGTGAATGTAAGTAATGAATGGCTCGAAGTACCATGTTGGTCTCTTGGATGTCGAGACTAAAATGGTACTTCGAGATAGGTCATTCTTACATAGATAACTTCATTATCTTTTGTAACTTTTTATAAATATAGATTCTAGTGGTTTTCTTATTTAATAATAATTATTGATTCAGGTCCGGCGCATCCCGACACATCGTACTACGTGCGGTACCGCGGCGCGGTGTACGCGGATGCAGGTCGCTTCGTACGCTGCCGACAACTGTGGCACCACGCGCTCGGTAACTACCTCACTTCATTCTCCCGCTTTACCTCTACACTCTTAACTTACTCACTTATATGTTCTTTTGTGTGACTCTACTCTGCCTGATGGAAAGCATATGCATAAATCAAGAGTAGTTAATTATCACCATACTTATTAACAATGCAGCATGGTGACTATTTCTTTAACTTTTTGAAAGTTATTGTGTGACGAATATAACGAACTAGCTGACCCACGCAACGTCGTTTACGTCTTCTATTGCACGTAGCGTAATAATTTTCTCCCGGTTTTGTAATATTCTTCATTGATTCGCCGCTACTATTGGTCTTAGCGTGATGATATATAGCCTATATATAACCTTCCTCGATAAATGAGCTATCTAAAACTGAAAGAATTTTTCAAATCGGACCAGTACTTCCTGAGATTAGCGCGTTCAAACAAACAAACAAACAAAGAAACTCTTCAGCTTTATATATTAGTATAGATTAACAGTTACACGCTTAATTATATTATTTATTCTTTAAAGATTTATAGTGTAAAATTTACATCACATATTTACTAAATTTATATATATTGAGTATATTTTATAAGTAATTTGTTATATTATAATAAAAAAACCTTATAATTTTTAATATTCTAATTTATTTCAGAGCTTTTATTAAGTATTAATTTCTTCGCAACTCAGCAAAGAAAGCTGAACAATGTTGATGACTTTCTTATTCATGATTAATCTCTTAATTACCTCTAGAATGTGAGCATGTGTGGTAATTTCATAAACGATACTTGAAATGCTTTAAATAAATTTGTTATAATAATATATCGACAGACAAAAGTTTGGAAATGCATTGTTTTATGCTCGCTAACTGTCTAACTTATCAAGATCATCTAATTTACATTTACATGATCTAGATAAGGTAGATAGGAGTTTTAAAAACTTTATACCTAAACATTTTAATTTAATTAACATTTCGATATAATTACATGAATTATTTATGCTAGACATTTCTCCTGTGTGATTTGAGACGCGATGATTTTAATATAGGTTGTTTTTCTTTTCTAGATATGCAACGAGCTGTGCTCCCACCACTATCGCCGCTTACCCAGTCCAGTCTATACAGTTTTGCGGAATTGTTTTCATATATGTTGGCTGAGCGAGCACGTCCCCCACTTAGAGGTAATTAGTAAAAAATAAAATGTCATTTATATTTGTACAAGCTGACTAACAGGTGTATACATTTTTAATGTAGAACATTTTTCTTCTCTTTTCGACAATCTGTAGTAGGAATTTTGTTAAAAGGCACGGAAATGTGTAACAGGAAGCTTAATTTTTCAACAATCGAACGTCCATTCTAACTGTCAGATGTTACATAAGAAATGCGAGAAAAAAACTACTTTATAATTAAAAAATATAACAGTTTTCAATAAAAATTTAAGAATCCCAAACGGTAAAAAATTTGACTGCATTAATTTCAACGAAATGAACGAGAATGAATGTTCACACGAAAATCATTTAACCGTCTATTTTTAGACTTCGAAAAATAGGAAGTAAGACACCATTTTACTAAAAAAATTGTGTTACCTATTTACAGGTCGTATAGTCCCACCAGTGACATTCGAAGACATCGAACCAGTATTCAAAAAAGCATTATCCGAGATTGACAGAGGCATGGAACTCCTAGACTCCAAGCTTAGCATTGACCGGGAACAAACTTTAAGCACCCTACAAAGGGTGTTAGTCATATCATTACACCTAGCCGCTCTCATGGCCAGGCTATTAGAGGAACCGGATTGTACTGAAGAAGTTTCTAGAAAGATTCATAAGGCTGTGTACTCACTTATTAAGTTAGATATTAAGGTTAGTAATTCTTGTAAATACATTTATTTGTTTTCTATTGATTTAAAGATCAAATCCGAAGAGCAGTTAGATATAAAGTAGCAGAAGACGCTGTATTTCATATTATACATATCTTTAAAATTTATTTATTACTAGTTGTTGCCCGCGGCTCCGCCCGCGTATATGTCGGATATCGCGACAAATAGTAGCCTATGTGTTATTCTGATGTATAAGCTATATTACTGTAAAGTTTCATCTAAATCCGTTCAGTAGTTTTTGCGTGAAAGAGTAACAAACATTTATTCATCCATTCATCCATATTTACAAACTTTCACGTTTATAATATTAGTAGGATTTGATGGATGCGTCAGTATTTTTCTTATCTTATCAATTATTTATACGCGAATAAATCCAATTGCAGTGTAGTTCGCGAAACATGATCGATACATACATCACTATTTTTAACTGACTTCAAAAAAGGAGGAGGTTCTCAATTTGACCGTATATATGTTTTTTTATATGAGTGTTCGCGGATAACTTCGTTGTTTATGAATCGATTTTAATGATTATTTTTTTAATGGAAAGGAGATATCCCAACGGTGGTACCATGATAAGGACACTAAGATGTGATGATGGCATCCAAGAAAAATCGAGTCGAACCTTGAACCCGGTTTTAATTTTGTTAAAATTTTACTTGTCTTAACGCGAATGAATTGAAGGTGTAGATGTGTCAGTTGGCGTTCTTTAATACAGCACTAGCTTTTGCACGCAGCTTCGCTCACGCAGACTTTCCCCTGATTTACCCCCTTAGGGGTGGAGTTTAGTAAAATCCGTTCTTAGTGGACGTCTTCACCCTATAGGAACGTACCTGCCAAATTTCAAGTCTGTAGGTGTTATAGTTTCTGGTATTTCGTGATTAATAAGTGAGTGGTATTTCGCTTTTTACCCGACTACGGCTAAGCCAAAGGAGAGTTATGATTTGGACAGGCTATGTATGTATGTTCATTTGTTCTCTCATAGCTCCTTAACTACTTATTAGAACTAGACAAATGAGGTATCCTTAGAAGCGTCTTAATCGTCCGCTGGTTATAGGCTATATGACGTGTGACTGAATCTAATGTGGCGCCCTCTAGCCGACATAAAGTACTGTATTAAAAAATGAATTTGAGATAAATATGCCGTGTTTGGTATCATTGTAAAGGGCGTTACTTGTAGATTTCAAATATATATATATTATATATTAATAACGGCACCAAAATATTTTAAAATAAAAAAAAAGTAAAAACTAAAACCCAACTACGACAAAAAACGACGCTGAAAAAGTATAAAACAAGTTTGAAAAGCCGTAGTCACACGTAACACATTTTAACAACGTGTGACTACGGCTTTTCAAACTTGTTTACTTTTTACGTTAGTTTTTACTTTTTTCATATATATATATATAGATCGACCGATAGGTCGAGTGGAGTCTCGAGTGGTGAAGTAAGTGACGTGTGGTGTTGTGCAGGTGCGCCAGGGGCGGTCGGCGCTGCACGTGGCGTGCTCGGCGGAGGGCTGCCGGGGGCGCGGGGCGCGCGCCTGGCTGCCGCCGGCCGGGGGCGCGCAGCCCTGCGCCGCGCACCTGGTGGCGCTCATGCTGCGTCTGGGCGCGCCGCCCGACGCGCGCGACGCCGACGGGAACACGCCGCTGCACCTCGTCTGCAAGGTACGCCCACCGACAGACACACGCACTCTCTCTGCAGCAATAAGGACGGAACTGTAACGAGAAACCGGAAGAGAGAAACATTAAGCCGAGTCTCCATCGAACAAAAGTTGCCAACTTTTGTGTTGTCGACGCGTGTTGCTGACAAAAGTTTCTGTAATTTTCTTGTGTTGGCAACAAATGTTGGGAATCGTGTTTCTGTTTTTGACGGTAAACATAAAAAAAAACCGACTACTATTATAATCTATTTCTATTAATTCTAAAATTCTAAGAATTATAATCTTCCGAGTGTCATAACCCGGTGTGTTCGTGGGTCACCGCTGTTGATCCTGGTGTACAGGAGTTACAGTGATGGGCGCGTGGGCGGGATTAGTCCTATTTAAATTATAATCTATTCCGGCTGATTCAAATAAAAAAATACGCTTGTTGCTGTTTTTTATTGGCTCTGTGTAAAATGCAGACACGATGGCAAGTTGACAATTTTCTGAAGAGTTGCCAACAGTTTGAATTTGAAGCATTGAAATTGCCAACAATTTCGGTGGAGACGCGCCTTTAGAAACTGACAAGTGTGATTTTCCTGCCTGCGTTTTCTTTTTTTTTTATAATAGAATTTTGCAAAAATGTCTACTCGGAAAACATGAATAGTATCTAAGAGTGGAGACCACCATACTTAGTGAAAATACAGACAATGTAACATGACGAACCATACTATAACAGATTAGACTTATAGTAAACACATAAAAATTTTAGTCCATTACTGTTAAGTTTGCTCTTTTTTTTAGTTCTTTCTTGTTCGCTTTTTGTACCCCAATACATACCCAGTTGAGAATTTAAACCGTGAAAACTTAACACACTCATCCCCATTTATTAAATTAATAATATACAAGTTAATGATTATTAAGCTTGCCAAGGCTTAAAAAAATCATATTGTCAAAAAGTCAAAGGCTACATAAATAACTATTTTACTCACATTAAGATTCCCACAGAGATTAAATATAGACTATTGAACACCATCACTTGATCCCATTTGCATAAGTCTTTTTAAAAATTAAAGAAATGAAAAGTAAAATACATATATTAAAATAAGAATAGTAGTAAATAGTTATTTATTATACAAGAGTGCAAAGTTGTTTTTTAACCGCGTGCTCAATTTTGATGACCGAGCAAGCGAAGGATTCTAAAATGCGAATCCTGAGCGTTAGCGAGTGAATCAAAAGAGCACTAGGTAAAAAGAAATTGAACTCGAGTGCAACACGTAACTTTTCATCTCACCTCAGCGAGGAAATGACTAAATGACGTGAAAAGAAAATGGCGCTGGCAAAGCAAATAAAAAAAAAGTACACCAAGAAGGTTCCGAGTCTGAGTTTAAAAAAAAAATATTGTATGATAAATTCGACACCATGGAGGTAAAAAAAATAGGATTAATGATGTTTTTACTTCACAAGCTTAGTGCACATGATATTCTAAATTCAAATTTACTTTATCCTCTAATGAATAAAAACGGCTTTTGCACTCAGATATCGAAGGACAAAAATACTCTTTACGAGCTGGTGGGATGAAAAAAATATTTATGGTTTAAAAAAGGAAAAAATGTTCAATTTTTTTTTTGTAATATTGCAGTTAAACCCATGTCCCGCGGAAGTAGTACGTGAGCTGTTAGCGCACGGCGCTCACATCGACACGGTGAACTACGAAGGTGAGACGCCCGAGGAAATACTCAAGTCCACCCAACAGAGTCTCACGGCCATCGTCAACCCGCTCCGGTACACCACGCTCAAGTGCTTGGCCGCGCGGACCGTCAAGAACTACCGCCTGCCTTACCGACACGTGCTTCCGCACTGCCTGCACTCCACGGTCATCACGCACTGAGCGTGCCGCACTCCCACTCCTCCACTCCTGCACACTGAACCCACGTACGTGTCATATCTCTCACCATCCGTATTCGCAAACATCGCTTAAGATCTCATCGTGCATTTATACGCACACGATCAAATATACCTACTTAACTTATAAGCGAACGGTGTTTGTTAGTACGAGTGCTATCCTCTCAAACCGTAGTCCCGATAGATTTACATTTCCTACATCGAACTATTCGAGCGTAACAAAACGTTGTGATCAGGAAACTCGTATCTTAAGCAATATCGACCTTAGAAACTTAACTCGTAGACGCGTAGTCGCTTATATCGGTAGATTACCGTAGTTGAAATATACCAAACCGAATGTTGTTTCGACTTACATATAACACCAAGGTTCAAAACCGTCTGTACACCACTTAAACTAGCCCACGACTGGATTTGATGACGTTTGACACGTCACTGACTTGTGTCCGAGGTGAAAGGCACTAATAGATTTTGAGACTTAGTTTTTGTTTAAAATGTTATTTTAGCGGTTTAGATAGAAACGATCAGTGTATATTTTAGGAACATTTTGAGGCTACACTATTAAACATATAATTCGTTGTATTACCACCGGGTCTGATATCGTTGTGTCGACCGCCATACGAAATCGACAAACGATACAAGGTTGGTTCTTAAGTTTGTACCGAAATTGTATAACAATTTATCGTTACAAATTATTCCGTCACGTAATATAATATTAATCCCGCTAGCGTTAATCTTCATGTTAGTGTAAACTTTGGAGGTTAGGTTAGTGTAAACTCGTTTTCAATCTTACATCTACATGTGTCACAGTATTTAAATTGGTAGCACTAGCTCAAAGCAGAATTTATATAAATATATGTATCGGTTATTTATGAAGCTCACTTATGTAAATTTTTATTTTATAAATTATTATACTTTGTAATTGGTTCACATAGTTTATACCTATATTAAATCTATTAATGTACAATATTGTTTTATAGGTGTGTTGACCACGAACTATCTTAGATTATATAGAAGGTATTATTTTTATATGTGTCAAAAAAGGTAATTGTAACGTCCTTATTGTTTGGTAGTATATAAAGGTGTCTAGAAATTAAATTTCAGTGCTGTGCCGTACGTGATTTAAATAGATATAATTAAATACATTGGAATAAGTAAATTGATGTCTTTAATATTATTTATATATTTGTAACTGTAAATTGTCGAACTGGCGTTTGTATCTTAGTACAAGGGAGTTGATAAGTTGTTTGCTGTGGCCGCTTTATACATTGTAACATTTTGTCCTCATATATAATTAGGTTTTTAATCGATTTTGAAGCTCAAAATCGATTATTTAACTATCATGCTTCATCAGAAATCATATTCAGTACCAGGTTTAAGATGGCTGAATAATTAGATCTAGGAAGGTACAGAATACTTACATACTTATAATAAGAATTCAGAATAGATCCCGTGCTTCGCCCAGGTGAAAATCCTAGGTGAAGCACGGGTCTATCCACATATATTGTTGTTTCTTGCCATTTTGTATACTATCTGCTACTATACTATACTACCTGTTAATCAAATGGAACAAGAATGATTAAATCTGAATAGGTGAACATTGTTTCCTACAATTTTGTAGCACAAGATTGATCCGTATTATCCCTCAGCCATCTTAAGCCTTTGTTACTTTTCATTACTGGCTAACATACGAAAACTACACACTAAACCAGCTATTTACTGTTATATAGTAAATGTGTTTTGGAATATTTGATCTGTTCTTTATTAACTTTAGTATTAACAGCTACGCTAATATTTTCGCATATATATTGAAGAATTTACTTACGTTTATATTTCGGAGATAGCCAACTAGCTTTACACTGTGACATTGTCGCGGCAGGGATACTTGAAAAAGAGCACTGTTGAGTCCAAAACGCAAGTAGAACCCTTATGTCTAACTGTGACTCACAAAAGTTTGTATTCTAACAATTCATCTAAATTGTAGTAAAGAACAATTATTACCTTCAACCTTCGTAGTATCGTAATTTCACAGTGAATATCTTTTTGTATAATATATTGACGTCACATTTAATAAATAAAAAAAACGGTTTTCGTATGTTTGGCTTTAAAATAGTCATGATTATGTTTAGATAAAGCACTTCTTAATAATTGTTGACCAAATTAGTCATAAGTAAATCTATCACCTCGTTATCACCACCAAAACCATGCATCAGTGCACTATTGTATTTTAATTATCATTTATCAATACGCGGAATACATATACATTTTAATAATTGGCAATTTTTATAGTTCTATAAATCTGGCAATATGACAAACAGAAATGATTATTGATATATTGGTGTAATGAATAGAAAAGATTGAGTACGATTGTAAAGTATTCGAACATAATCAGCATGCTCAAAAGAGTATTGCGTGCCAAATATCTATTCTTAATCTATGCTCAAGAGTGAACGAAAAAGCTGCTATTTTACCAGTCCAAAAAGGCCTTTTTGACTCTGGGCGAGCCCAGCAAGCTGAATTACAAATAAAACTTTGTCTAAACATAATGTTGAGAGTTAATTTCCAAGTGATATTCGCGTTTAATAGTTGATGTGTTAATGACGTAATTGTATTCGCTAGACGCGGAGCTCGCAAACGGCTCAGCGAGGACTAGAGCTCAATATAAGTTGGTGTGGTCCATTTTCGTCCTCTAGTCCCTTATATATTAGTACTATCATCATATTCACTTATGTTCACTTAGACCTCTTATATAAATGTTATTATTGTGCTCTGTCAGTGATTGTTCGCTTAACGCGTTTATTCTGTGTATAAACAAATTAGTCTAAGTAGGCATATTAGAAATTAATGGAGATACGTATAAATTGGTAATGTTTATTAGCCGATTGGGTAACGACAAAGTAAACTATTAGTACTGAAATAAAATATATGTTGATTATGTTGTAATAACGGCATCGATCGTTTGCTATATTGTGTGTATTTCCTCATAGTATATTATAAATTTAGTAATACTGTGTGATTATATGCTAGTTATTTTTTGAAATTAATAAAATGCTTTAAAATATTGTTTGTGTTATTTAAAAAGGTACTATTTATCTTTTTAGGCTTTATTGTTCACAAAGATTATTTGGATTCGGCTACTAGTTCAACCGGTTATACCTGAATATCGGTTTTTCACAGAGCGACTGGCATTGAATCTCCGAAGTTCTGAGGGCGAACTGAATTCGAAGGTCTTTAATGTAATGGCATATTATGTTGGTTAGTCCCAACCTGTCTTTTATGACTAATGACTGTATGATACCATACTGATTGTCATAGACCGATAGCTTAATTAATTTATAACGAGACTATGTAACATTCTAATTAATTTAAGCAACAATGAAAAACAATAATACCATCCATGGTGAAATAAATAAACTTTCAACATTATAATCACTTTTATAATAAACAAAAACATTCGATAACATTTTAAATTATGGTTACCATTAGGAAGGTCGGCCACGAAAGATAACAGCTACGCAGCACGCAATGTAATACCTAGTTATACATTGCGTCGACCCAAACAAGATTAGTACTGTCGAAGTTCAAGCTCTGGGCATTTATTAGAACCCTAGTTCGGTACGCTAAATTGCATTAGGAAACGTTAAGATAACAGCTCTGTTACAAATTATATACAAAGTACCTAACTATAAACAGACTTGTGTTACGTGTTACATACGTCATACAAAGGACTATTGTTAGATCACGCACTCGTCCAATATGCCAACGCTGCAGTCTCCATGACACAAGGTGCCGACGTAGAATTACGATAACACACCACAAAGACCTGTTATGAGATCAACGGTGCCACGAAGGCGATGACAGCATTACGAACATGGACAACAAAGGCCTGTTATAAGATCAACACCGCGTCACTAGCACAAGGCGCCGACACAGCATTGTTATAGTATATATATTTAAGATTTGTCATTCTACGCACACTTACTTTTAAGCCAACATCGCGTTAGCAACTTAGACTAATTAGTTATAGTTTAAATGTCATTTTTATAATCTTTTATTAAATTAACTTCAAGTTCTATTTCGTTTCTCTAAAACTCCTTCGGCTGTGGCAAATACGTAATTGGCGCAGTCGGTAGGATACTCGCGGGTCGTTTCGCGAGCTATAAAGATCTCTAATATCGAAATCCGCGTTCGCGAGCAGCCCGAGCGGCCTTCAAGCCACTGTACGAGTATCCAGAATCTACGAGAGCTGCAGCCACTGGGAAGAGTATCCGAACATTGATACGCGGCGAAACGGAATGAAAGGGTGAGTGCACAGAATCGTTCTTGTGTTGCTATTCCTTTACCTTGAAGTTTTTATTTCCCAAAATTTTCCACCCATAGTAACTCCCGTATTAGAGAGTCTGCATCGAGCCAGATTCGTCGACGAGTATAACTAGATAGTGGTAGGAATTTGGATTTAAAAGATTATAATTATAGTTTAGAATTACTTAAATCAATATTTTTTTTATTCTTCAAAATTTTCCACCCTAGTAACTCCCGTATTAGAGAGTCTGCATCGAGCCAGACTCGTCGGCGAGTACAACTAGATAGTGGTAGGAATTTGAATTTAGAAGACTATAGTTTAGAATTAAATCAATTACCTAGAATTAAGATAATGACGGAGCGCAACCCGGACATAATTTTTAAGGCTTTACGCCCTGTACCGGAGTTCGACGGGAACCCACATATACTTACCCGATTTATTAAGTTATGTGACCAAATAGTATATACCTACCTGAGTACGGAACCCTGTGATCAGTTATCGAACCTTTGCTTGATAAATGGAATTTTAAATAAAATCACAGGCCCCGCCGCTAGTATTATAAATTCAAATGGCATATCTGATAATTGGCTAGACGTTCGGAATGCATTGATCAATAATTTTGCAGACCAAAGGGATGAAACTGCCCTTTATAATGACCTCTCTTTAGCCAACCAGGGACAAAGATCACCACAGGAATTTTATGACCACTGTCAGACACTATTTAGTACAATTATGACATATATTAGCCTTCACGAGACAATATCCACTACTATTGAAGCCAAGCGCACTTTATACAGAAAACTAACCATGCAAGCGTTTGTAAGGGGTTTACAGGAACCTCTAGGTTCACGCATTAGGTGTATGAGACCTGACACGATTGAGAAAGCTTTAGAATATGTTCAGGAGGAAATGAATATATTGTATTTGCAGCAGCGCAATGACATAGCTAGTAAATTACAGCCGACCCCTAAGGTCACCCACTCTACTCCTGTACATACCCCGAAACTTTCAAATAACTATAGCCATAGCCCAACCGCATCATATTGGCCTTCACACGTAGCAAATAGGCCGCCACCTCAGCCGATGCAACCTTTTAGGTTTGCACAAGGGTTCAGGATGAATCCTATGCAGCATCAGCCCTCACCACAGGTACGTATGCCCACACACACACAACGCATGTTTAGTGCTAGGCCTCCAAATTATAATCTTCGAAGTAATACGTTTAGGATGCCACCTAGAACTCAACCCAGTCAGCCACCTGGCCCCGGACCGATGAGTGGTATAGAACACTTTAATCCCAGGCCGATGCCACCTCCAGGAGGAATCCGCGGACATGACTGGCGTACCCAGGGCAATCCACCACCTAATAATTACTTTAAATCTCGTGAAATAAACTTTAATGAGTGTTACGATGATAGCTATTATTACGACCACAACTATAACCCTGACTATGACTACTTTTCACATACCAATGACTATACCCCCTATGATGACTATGACACGAATCAAACACAGTATCAAGGCCATGATCTTCCTTTAGAGTACTCTTATAACAATTCAAACGATAACCTTGAGAGTGCCAATTCAAATTTTCGGACGGATCAGAAATTAGAAAAGCCAGGATAGAAATAAACTTACAAACACAGAGACAGTTACCATTTATTCAGATATCAAATCCCCCTTTAAAGTTACTTATCGACACCGGTGCTAACCAATCATTCTTAAGCCCGGAAGCCGTTCAAAACTATTACCCTGATATTCCTTTAAATTACGATCCATTTGAAGTAACTAATGTACATGCTACTACGAGAAACAACTACTCTATAACACTACCGTGCTTTAACGAATTTAATGACCCGGATAATATACGTTTCTTTGTCTATAAGTTCCACGATTATTTCGATGGTCTTATAGGACTTGACTTAATGACCAAATGGGAAGCTAAAATAGACCTTAAAGACAAGACCTTGACTACACGACATACAGTAAACCCTATTAAAATATACAACTCCCACAATGTGAATTTATACGAGGATATTATCCCTGCAAAGAGTTATAAGGTAGCTACGTTACCGATAAGTGCCCCGGATGGCGATGTAATTATTCCAGAACAATTAATTTGTAACTGCACTATAGCTGAATGTGTAACTACTGTAAAAGATAACCATGCTCTTTTAGAAATTTTTAACCCTACTGATAACGATGTTGTATTTGCACTTGAATACTCAATTAAAGCAGACGCCTTATCTAGAATTGAAATTCATAACCAGGAAACCAGTTCGACCATTGCAAATCCCACCAAGAAGACTCCCACTATAGATAATTCAGCTACTAGTACAGCCCACACAAATCAGGAAAATCTAATTTTGGAAGTACCTAATAAAGACGAACCAATAACATATCTTGTACCCTACGCCATAATAGCTTACAACAGCTCTATTCATGGTTTTACAAAATGCAGACCCTATGACATATTAAAAGGCCATTTTGACCCCAGGGACCCTATTGACATTGACATAAACGAAAAATTACTCCAACAATATGTAGTGACTCATAGAGCACAGATGAAGACTGTCCATGACATAAACGAGACTTCGTTAGCCAATAGAACTGCTCTTATAGAATCCCGTAATAAGTCTAGACAACCTGAAATTGACTATAAGCCAGAACAACAAGTTTTTATTAAAAAAAAAAAGAAAAAAAAAAAATGCTTTCTGAAAGACCTGAAACGAAAACCCAAGAGTAACCAATTGTTACAGGTTACTACTACTGACCTTGATGCTGGAACCACTTCTAATACGACCTTAAGAGATAAGACTTGACAATTTAGATTTATTACCATTTAGGCTAGGATAAGCTAGAGTAACGACACATTATTATACATTTTTACAATACATCGTACGTACGTACGTAAGTACTATCTAATTCTACACTTAGATTCGAAGTACAGGACTATAAGAATAGACTCACTAACGAAACCTACTTATTTTACGAAATACATTTAGAACACCTATTAAAAAAAACCAATATCCTTAATCATCTATACACCTTAGAGCCTGGCAGGACAAAAAGAGGTCTACTTGATGGATTAGTCTATAATTAAAAGCATTACCGGCAATCTGGATTATCAGGATGCTTTTAAATACACTCAAGCTTTAGTTACCTTGAAAACAAAAAAAAATACTGTAGAGTTTAATTATCGCGCTAATTTAAACAAACTTATAGCTAGTTTAACTTATCGAAAACGAAAGTAATATTAATTATATCCTTCAGTTAATCTTAAATGAAAATGCTTACAGAGCCAATAACATTATTAATTATGGAAAATATAACTTGTTAGAATCAAAAATATTCTAGCCTTTACTAAAACCTGGACAAAATAAACTTAGATCTTAGTTAGTACTTAGGAATACTATGATATTATAAGGTCAGGATCGTATTTTGTAGTTTAACAGATAAATTATAGTTTTCAAACTCCCCGTAGTCTTTCCAAATATCTATGATTTCTGTAAACTATCCCTCGCACCACATAAATTTTACCAATTCCTTATTCCTTCTCATCCTTATATAGCAACTGATAGAAATGAATTTGTGTACATAGAGGCAGAATGCCCGAAGTATAGTAAGCACATATGTCTGTGAGAAAAACGTAGCCCAGCAGATCCGGACAGATCCTGATTGCACTCAAGTACTGCAGAACTGACCATCATTAACGACAACAACGAAATAAAAAGTCAACCTTTGAAGTAAACCTTTAAGATCTTCACAGCATCCAGAATAAAGTATCCCAGGAAACACCGATAGAAAACGACAACGTCCAGTCAACAAACCTGTACCATACGACCATTCCATTCTATATATTGGTATCAGTTACAACTGCAATTATCACCTACGCAGTAGGCCGTAACTACAAGATCTAGCACCTAAAACTAAATAGTTCAAAAGAGAACCCAACACTCCAGATACACACTATGGAAGATCCAGCCAACCCTAAACCAGAAGAATTTTCAGCAACATTTTCCATTAACATGACAAAATAGTTGCTGAACTGAGGGTGGAGGTGTTACATACGTCATACAAAGGGCTATTGTTAGATCACGCACTCGTCCAATATGCCAACGCTGCAGTCTCCATGACACAAGGTGCCGACGTAGAATTACGATAACACACCACAAAGACCTGTTATGAGATCAACGGTGCCACGAAGGCGATGACAGCATTACGAACATGGACAACAAAGGCCTGTTATAAGATCAACACCGCGTCACTAGCACAAGGCGCCGACACAGCATTGTTATAGTATATATATTTAAGATTTGTCATTCTACGCACACTTACTTTTAAGCCAACATCGCGTTAGCAACTTAGACTAATTAGTTATAGTTTAAATGTCATTTTTATAATCTTTTATTAAATTAACTTCAAGTTCTATTTCGTTTCTCTAAAACTCCTTCGGCTGTGGCAAATACGTAATTTACGCAAAGCAAAAAACAACACATTATTTGTTAGAAGTCCTTTATTATGAAATAATATAAACACAAAAATATATTACTATAACACTATCTCTACAATATTCGAGATGATTGTAATTTATATGAAATTTTCATACATGTTACTAACAATATATGTAAAAAGTGGCAGACTATTATTATACATTGAATATCTGCCCGTCAAATAGAATCCAAGAAAATGATAATCGCATTTTAATCAGACAAAGAATAGGTTTTTTAGGTGAGGAGTTGTGTTGATGACGGTTTCCATTTCCCGAAGGGAGCTACCAGGAAACATAAGCCAAATACGTTTCGCTGTCACCAAGTTTCTCTTTAACATCCGTGCCATTGTGAACCCTTCATTATTCTTAACATACCCCATACCCAGGACCAGTTCAATGGGTATTTTCTTCAGCTGAAATTTTCTTAGTCCACATATAAACGGAAAGTAAGAAAAGTGGTCGACCATGCTATCAGTTCCACTTATTGCAGACAGATATAGTTTACATTTCTCTTCATTTGTACTGTCCCACACAAGACCTAAGGCTTTGGGTTCGCTCGCCTCAAGAATAGGGAACCTATGTCGATTATCATAAGCAAAAGCTGCTACCAAACCTTGAAGGCGATTGTATGTGAATTCAAAGTCTTCAACCGTTACCCCATTACCGCCTCTTTTGATGATCAATGGAGTGCTGAAATTATATTTATAGTTAATAAACATGAAATATTTAAAAACCTTCCTGACTCAAGATTATGTTAACAAATTGATTTTCTTGAATAATAGCTGAGAAAACTATTACACCTCAATTCAAACAGAAATAAAAATACATCGAAATCGGATCATCGCTCGGTTTTTAACCGACTTCCAAAAAGGAGGAGGTTCTATGTTCCACTGTATGTATTTTGTTCACCGATTACTCCGTCAGTTGTGGACCGATTTTGAAATATTTTTTTGTATTCGAATGGGTATGCTTCCGAGGTGGTCCCATTGCCAGCATATCAGGATCTGATGATGGGATCCCAGGGAAATCGAGGGAAACCCTCATTTTTTATAGGCACATACTATGTTTTTCGTATATTTTCTGAAGTTACACCGGTATTTGCGTCTGGTAGTCATCATTTTATGATGATGAGCTGATGATGTAAAGTACAACTCCTTAACGGTTAGGAGTTGGAGGATAAATCTTTAAATATCATATGTGTATATGTTACCTTTAGTTGTATTCTTTCAAATTATTTAGGTAAGCTGATGATGGAAGGTGGAAGGTACAACTCCTCAACGGTTAGGAGTTGGAGGATAATTCTTTCAATTTCATACGTATCTAAAGACCTTCAGTCGTATACTTTCAAGTTATTTAGGTGAGCTGATGATAGAAGGTTAAACTCTTCAACAGTTAGGGATTAGAGGATGATTTTAATATTACACGTACGTATAGACCTTAATTTGTATTCTTGATGATGAAATTTGATGAAATAGTTCAACTTACTACTTACCTACGATTGATTGCACTAAAAACTGAAAAATAAAAACTTTTTATAAAAAAAAAACCGACTTCCAAAAAAACATCCAACAAAAAGACACTTAAAAGCGTAAAATAAACTGGTTCTTCATAAATTGCCTATACATAATTATTTATTCTTTTCAATAGTAGTATTATAATGTGTGCTAGGTACCTAGAATCTGTTTAAAGTCGGTGCCAAGTGACTATCGCTTAGACTTTTGTAATTGTTCGTTTGTATTCTTTTTGGCTTAGCACCGACTTCACTTTTAAGTGTCTTTTCGTTGGATGTTTTTTTGGAAGTCGGTTTTTTTTTTTTATAATTGAGTTCTCATTAACAACAGCTTTTAAGAGACCACTGCTGGATATACCTCCTTTAAAATGATTCTTTGAATCAGTCATAGGAATATAGATAGGTATTCGCGTTTCACACCTATCGTATCAAATCGCAAGGTAAGGTTCTTGTAGCTTGCGAATTATTTGTTTACGAATTAGTAGTAGAATATCCTACTAATATTATAAACGCGAAAGTTTTTAAGTATGGATGGCTGTTTGTTACTCTTTCACGAAAAACTACTGAACGGGTTTGGATAAATCTTTACAGTAATATAGCCTATACTTCAGAATAACACGTAGGCTACCTACTATTTGCAGCGATAACCGACATACACGCGGACGGAGCCGCAACAGCTAGTTATTTATAAATCTTTTCTACCTATTTCTACCCGTATGAAAGCATGTATTGCATCTTAGCTTCATACGAGTAGGTATTTAACTTGTCAATAGTCTTAATTTTAAACAATAATCAGCCGATATTGTTTGTTTGGTCCACATACCAATCTGAGTTTTTTTTTTAATTTATTTTATAAAATTTTGAGGTAACAAAACAAGAGACTAGGGACGTTACCGATATGAGACATAGAATCGACTCGAAACAAGTGCTATTTTGCTAAGGGGGGGCTGGGCCAAAAGTAACGAACTTAGAAAATACCGAGACTGAGTAAAGTGGTAAGGTAAAGACAATATTCAATATCAGTATGTAGGTATAAGTAACAGGTACTCAAGTTCCACATGAGCGAAGTGGGATATACCGATTACAGACATCTCAGCCGCAAGATGTCCACTGCTGAACACAGGTCAACAGGTCTCCCCCAAGGTTTGTCACAACAACGGACGGCTTACGCGACCTTTACTGGGTCGTCGCATGCTGCGTTTTCAGGTCTGCAGTCGCCACTCGAGAACACCCCATCGACCAACGTTTCGCCAGTGCCGCCACTACTGCCATACTGACACCGTTACTGACATAGACATTTAATTTACTTACTTCCTTTCAAGTTTCATCCCATGAATTATAAGCGATTCGCCAACAGGGACACTTTTCATTCTCTGTCTCACTTCATACCCTCGAGCCAAGAGATTTTCAACATTTGTGTCAATGCGGAGAAATTCTGCATCTTTGTATACATTATAAAAAACTGGCCCATTGAACACAGTATTACCAGCGTTCTGCTTCGGTTGCGTGAATCCAAAAGCCTCCATTTTCAACGAGAATACAAACTTAAACAAAAACAAACCAAATTAAAAAAAACAATTAGGTAACATTTCTAACTTAAATCAGATAAAAATTAAGTACCTTTTTGCTACACTATTTAAATTAAGAATTAATACTCGTAATATTATAAACGCGAAAGTTTGTAACTATGGATGGATGGATGTTTGTTACTCTTTCTCGCAAAAACTACAACGGATTTGGATGAAACTTTACAGTAATATAGCTTATACATGAGAATAACACATAGGCTGTCTGTCGGTTATCGCTGCAAATAGTAGCCCATGTGTTATTCATATTATACATAAATACTATAGGTATTTGTTTATACATTAAGGAGCCCTGTAATGTGAGGTATGCTATGGATTAGATAGTTCTGCCAGTTCATCTAAAAGAAGTTCATAAACCTACTTTCTTTTTGAACGTAAATCGGTTGGTGGACATCCTGATTTCGAGCGGGAGCGCATTCCAGAGTAGCACAGCTTGAACAATAAAGAACGAACAGTTCACGAAGTCGAAATTGTGAGAGGGACATGAGAGAAGCAGATTATTAACTTGACGAAGATTTCTGTCGTGATTAGAGCACAGGTATCGGAAATACGAAGCAAGGTAGGTAGGCAACGATGATGATTTGAGAAAAGGGGGGTAAGTGCTCGCTGATTGCGCCGTAGGCATATAGGTAACCATCTTAACTGAGAACGCATAGCGAAGGCAACGCGAAGATTAAAAATGTATCGAATGCAGTTATTGAGAAGACGGTCAAGCTTATTAAGGAGGTCTGCATTCAGGTCATAGTTTCAGGCATAGGATTCAGGCAAAATAATTAATAGTCTTATTAAAATCCCCTTCCCCAATTAAGATGACACAGTAATCGTTTTTTGTAAGATCACAAAGTTTAAGGTGCAGGTTTCTAAGCATTCCACTAATGCCACAATTTCGCAAGAGATAATGGCACAGCGAAACATCTCCAAAGGTATTTAACGCTATTGGCAAAATCTTATTTGTCTTATTGGCACTTAATAAACATATCTTTCTTTTAGTAGTCATTGACTGCTGTGTATTCGCAGTGTTTACAGTTTGCCTTAATGTTATTTTTTCTGTATGTAAAAGTAGTCCGTGATCACTTACACCGCTAACTCAGCCAACCCAGCTGCTTCTACCTCAATACTATGAACCTCAGATTTCTGTTTTTTCTGTAGCCCAGTTTGAGATTTATTTCGAGGAGTATTAGTGCTCAGAGAATCACAAGGACTATTTCCAAAACTGTCAGTTATACGACGTCTTTGGATTTGAGCCTTTTGTTTACTTAGTGATGTTAGAGGACTTCTACAAATTTGTTTTAAAATATCTATTTCCTGAGACAATTTGGTAATTTGTTGTTTTAGTCATTATTCTCCAAAATAGTATTTTCAAGTTCATTTTCTGTAATCCCTAAGCTAGATTTCAATACTTCAATTTCAACTTTTAAGCTCTCAGTAATTGAACACTGTCTATTCGTCGGTAGGTTTAGGCTCCTGTCTAGTATGTCATCAGATAAAGTAGTATCTATAGAATTATTATTTTGACACAGACTTTCAAGTAAAACTGTTCTTGAAATGCGTTGACGTCTAATTGTAACATTCGCCGAGTCATTATCCATTTTATAAGTTTGTTTATTTATGAAGCGATAGATGTCACTGAGACAGTACTACTTAGTTTTGAAAATTATAATTCTAACACAAGTAGCCGTCTCATACGAGTAATATTATTTTCGAAGAATACTCGACTCTGCAAGTACACTAAGTAAAAAAACAACAACTAGAAAAAGAAATTTTCGTTTGATCAGGGTTCGAACTCACTTCAATCGGGAACACAGGTGAGAAAAATCCAGTGTATATCCTGTTAAGCCCAACAAGTACTACTAATATGAAATAAAATTGGTGGCTGGTTGCTTCTTATCAGTCGTATGTATTTATTTAATAGATTATTTCAGTTCTGTGCCTTCGGCTTGACCTTCGGAGATAGCCTACCCCACCCATACGTACTCACATGCGTATACTTACCTTCCTTTTGTCTCTGTGTGTACCTTAAGTGCGGGATGAGGCGTGTAGAGGGGCTCCCCCCGCACGGCGAGGCGACGGCGGGCGCGCGAGCGCTCACGATCGCGCGACTTCTTCAGTACGCTTATTTCTTACCTAGTGTGCACACGTGCGTATATTTAACAGTTAAATAAAAGTTATAAGTGCGATCTCGTGTAGTGAATTAACGTTGTTGTAACGTTCTACAGTGTAGATCCAGGTAAGTTGTTATTACCAATTTCTTTTTGTCTCATGTGATTGTGTATACTTTCAAGTGCAAATCGACGATCGAATTTTGTAACTGCGAACCTTCACGCTAACATATGCTATGCTTGCCAGTACATGCATGTTTGTCGGACATACCATACATCCACAAACTTATAAGTTTTAGAATTTTTTCGTCGGACATACCATCCACGATTTAATACGCTGCTCTTGCAGTCAAACGAATCATCGGCCACTCAGCCAGGATTCTACAGGTCCTAGCTCACTCGACTAGTACCAACCGTGACCTAAGCGGTTCATTGCGGTTCAAAATTCGAGCCGCGCGGCTCAGAGTTCGAGCCGCGCGGCTCAAAGTTCGGGCCGCGCGGCTCAGAATTCGAGCCACGCGGCTCAAGATCCGAGCCGCGCGGCTCAACATTTGGGCCGCGCGGCTCACAAGTTTGGGCCGCGCGGCTCGAAATTTGAGCCGCGCGACTCAAGATTTGGGACGCCCCACTCACAAGTTTGAGCCGCACGGCTTACAATTTGAGCTGCGTAATTCAGTAATTATAATTTGAATGATCCCCTATGCTTTCATGGGCCCTGTGCTTTGCTTATTTGCATCGATACTTTTGGTGAAGGATAACGCTTTGCTTCAGATGGCTCAGCAGGGAAAGCTTGTAACTCTCGGCGAGCTACTAGACGAGCGAGCAGAAACAGAACAAGACCAAGAAATTTTGGAGCGTGTGAAGATATTGGCACAGGAGCATCTCCCGGATGGTTGGACCTCTTGGCAAGTTACGACTGCTACCAAAGAGGAGGTTTTTGGAGAAAATATTGAGGCGAACGTGCTCAATAAGCTGGTTTACGCATTACCTACTGTAGGTTTGGTTCGCGCCTTTCTACCAGAGGCGGATCATTTATCGGAGAAGGCTTATCGTGAAATAAGATATAAGCTGCTCGATTGGGCTTTTACACGAGCTCTTATTTTAGGCCCACCAGCAGTGGCAAACCGTGTCCGAGGTTCAGCAGCTCGAACTGAACTTTTTAAGGAAGCAATTGATGTATTGCGTCCGATGCTACATACCAGATCAGAAGCGGATAAGATCCTGTCTGGATGTCTAGATATAACGGAAACAACCGGCCGAAAAAGGAGAAGTACATCTTCCGTATCCTTACAAAGCATCCAGCCGTCATCGCGCAGACGGAAACTTGATTCACCTTCACCCTCCACGTCACAGGACGCGAAGATAGATGCCTTAGAGCAAAAAATGGAACAAATGTTTTCTTTACTTCTTGAAAAGATCGAACGACGGCAAGATTCGGACTCTGATAAGGAAAATGGTATTTCGGATTGTGACGAAGAGTCAACGCCGTCTGAGACACCATGGAGAGCTCCTGCTATAGAACCAGACGAGTTTCAAGAAGAGGGAAGTGAGGATGAGCTTCAATTCCTACCCGTGACGAAAGAAGCAGATCCCCTTATACCCGAACCCTTGGCCCAGATTAAAATTGAGGGCATTGAGTGCCAAAGATTAGGTACTGAAAGCTGGAGCCGTATCCGCTATAAAGAAGTAGAAAAACACTTGCGCGCTGCATCAGTTTTCAGCCCACTTAAGGTGAACACTGAGTTAGGCACTCTTTCCCCACAACCATCCTCGTGGTTAACTAAACAAGAAGGAATACTGGGCACTATAACACATGGCTTATTGCTCCAACGTAAGGCCCTAGCAGATGGTTTAAATACCATCATTAAAAAATGTCCGGGTGCCAGTTCAGAGCTTAAACTGTTGGTTGCAGAGGACTCAAAGTTCAAAACGATTTCCGACCAAATTCTTCAGTTTGTGTGCGCTCACAGATCAGAAACAATCGACCTTCGTCGTAAGGTTTTTAAAACACGGAATGAGATCCTCAATAGTGCTTTACACCATATTCCGCCGTCAGCTACTCACCTATTTGATGAACGTCAGCTGAGCTCTTTTATTAAGGATAACGGTGGAACAGCTGCCGTTTTCGTATCTCCAAAAACCCAAGGAAGACACGGTATTACCAATTCATTTCGTAAGCCAGCACTTCAAACTACCGTCAAAACCAAGGCCGGTAAGCCTAGCTTTCGCCCCAGTACAGTCCAAAACGCGTCTAAATTTCAGTCTTCCTCGCATCACTCAGCATCCTATAACACAGCTACAAAAAGAACTTCGAATGGGAATCGAAGAAAGGGGAAGGAGCTCAGCAATAAAAAGTCACGAAATCCGCGTACATACTGACAATTTTCGAGGGGGGCAGTTGCAAGAATTTCTACATCAATGGAAAAAACTTGGAGCCCCAAAATCAGTTCTAAAAATAATTACAGGATACTCGATCCCCTTTGTTTCCAAACCACTGTGCATTCCCTTGCAAGAGAATTTAGGAAGATTCGCGACCAATCCGTCAGACACAATGACCAAGGAGCTCAAAACACTTCTAGCTCAGGGCGTAGTGGAAAAGTGTTTCGCCAAAACGGGATTTCTGTCTCGAATGTTTCTCATTCCAAAATCAAACGGAAAGTTAAGGCAAATATTCGACCTGCGACGCTTGAATTATTATCTGAATCCACGAAAATTTCGCTTGATAAACCAGACTCAGGTTCCCAATTTTCTCCAGCCCGGGGACTACCTAGGAAAGTTAGACATAAGCCAGGCTTATTTTCACATCCCGATAAAAGAGAGTCACCGAAGATTTCTTGCATTCGGGTATGCCGACGAACTTTACCAAATGACATCTCTCCCGTTCGGTCTGTCCAGTGCGCCTCTAGCCTTCTCCCAGGTCAGCAAATGGCTAGCAGGTTTACTGAGGGCGAGAGGTCTACGGGTTTTAGTTTACTTGGACGATTATCTCTTTGCGCACCAAGATCCCCAGGCATTGAAAGAACAAATGAGTTATGCAATAGACATTCTAAGCAGTCTTGGTTGGTGTGTAAATCTGGAAAAGTCTGTCCTACAGGCAACAAAAAGAATAGAGTTTCTAGGGATTGTATGGGATACCGATGCCAACGAGAAACGTCTCCCAGAAGAGAAGATAATACGACTTCTTGCGGATTTAAAACAGGTGTTACAGATAGGACGGTGGTCATGGCGAACAGGAACCTCACTCATAGGCCGGTTGAGTTTCGCTGCCTTGGTGACCCCTCTGGGTCGTTTATTTACCAGAAACATACAACGCGCCGGTCGACAGCTTCCACAGCATCAGCCCAACCAATCTCTGGTCTTAAGACCCGGAGCCATCGAAGACTGTCTTTGGTGGAATCGCAATGTAAGGAATCCAGGAAAGGTATTCAGTCCGGAGCCCTCAATATTCATTACAACAGATGCGTCCAACGAAGGATGGGGTGCTCAGGTCGGCGATCAATATTTTTCAGGACAATGGACAATGGATCAAACGAAATGGCACATAAACAGAAAAGAATTGTTTGCGGTATTCATCGCATTGAAGAAATGCCACGATTCTATAGCAAACACATCAGTAATGATTCAGTCAGACAACAGAACAGTGGTTTCGTATTTGAGAAACCAGGGGGGTACAAGGTCGGTCACGTTGTTGGAAGAAACCAGGAAAATTCTTCTTGTAGCGCAGAGTTTAGGAGTGACCATCCAGGCCTTTTTTCTACCAGGCCGATACAATTCGGTAGCCGACTCTTTGTCCAGGGGAAGGACTCTTCCAGATTGGCATATCAGAAAAGAGATCACAAGCAAAATATTCATAAAGTGGGGTACTCCTCAAATAGATCTCTTCGCTACCAGTCGATCAAAGATAGTCCCAACGTATGTGTCAATAGAATCATGGGACACTCAGGCAGCATTCATCAATGCCTTCAGTCGAGCTTGGCATTACAAGCTGGCATGGGCCTTCCCTCCTCCTCCCTTGATACCCAGAGTGCTTCGCCACCTCAACCAATCTTCAGGAATATACCTTCTGATGGTTCCGCGTTGGGAGACAGTGTTCTGGAGAAGCGATTTGAAGAAGAGGGCTCTGAACCCTCCCTTTCAAATACGAAATGTCAACAGGTCCTTGATCGACCTCTCCACCAACTGCCCACTACCGAAAACAGAAGATTTCTTTTTCGAGGTTTGGAGGATACGGGCTGGAGCGAGTTGATAGCAGAGTTAAGCCCAGGTGACATTGATCTCATCCAATCAGCGTGGCGCGATTCCACTTGGCGTACGTACAAGTCGGCCTGGTTGCAGTGGGTTACGTGGTGTAGACAAAATGAGAAAACCCCCGGCAATCCACGCCCCCAGGATGTTGCTTCATATTTAGGTTTTTTGTCTCGTGTTAGGAAGCTTGCAGTATCAACAATTTTAGTCCACAAATCAGTGATATTGACTTTGGCAGATCCTACGCAAGAAAAACACTTAGCAAGTCATCCTTTAGTTTCAACAATGGTTAAAGCTATAAGCTTAAATAAGTGTGTGTCATTGTCATCTAAAAGGCAAATTTGGAACGTTCAGGATTTATTACGATGGCTGAAGTCCCATATCCCGTCTGATGATAGCTTATTCCAAGTATCTCGACATGTGGCTTTACTGCTATTGCTGGCTTCTGGACGCCGTATTCATGACTTAACTCTCTTGAGTATTGACGACCAACATTGTGAGAGATCAAACTCCTGCGTAACGTTTTGGCCTAAATTTGGTTCTAAAACAGACAATATCAAGAGTCGACAGTCAGGATGGCAATTATCTTGTTCTGGCGATCCTGATTTAAGCTTAGTAAAATGGGTAAACCTTCTCATAAATATCTCGGGCTGTAGGAGAAATGCCCGACCTAATTTGCATAATCTATTTATCACCACTCGTGGTGAAGTGAAGGCTGCCTCTAGGACAGTAATTGCAGGTTGGTTGAAAACTCCTTTCCGGGAATTAGGCATAAATTTTAGCCCAGGCTCGATAAGGTCGGCGGTGGCATCACATGACTACGAAAATAATGTCCCCTTAGATGATATTTTAAAAAACGGTAACTGGAGAGGTTCAGATAATTTTTTCAAACATTATTGTAAAATGGTAGAACCTCCTAGAACCTGTAACTCCAACATTCTTAGGAATTCATTCTCTGCACTGTTATGAATCCTTGTGTTTAGTCAATCTTCTGTGATAGCACCAGTAAGTTAATAGACTAATCTCTGAATTATTAGTTATTGCTAGAGTTTTATTGATTAAAATGTAAGAGTTGTTCTTTATAAGATTCAGTATTCTAGTACGTAAGGGTTAATATTCAAAGACTAAGTTGTATTTATATTATTAGACATAGTTCCTAAATTCTTGTCTGATATGGTCTCTCTATGTATGAGACTAGGCTCTATATTTTTGTATGCAAATAATACGAACAAATAACAAAACTGTTTTTTTCACTGAAATACTCTTGTTTATTTTCGTTGGCTGCTTTACACCCACTTCTGTCACAATACGCTTATGGGCGCCGGCAGAGGATAGACACGTCTCCGAAGGTCAAGCCGAAGGCACAGAACTGAAATAGGACCGTTTTCCACCCCGAAGGGAAGAAAACGATTATTTCAGGTCTTGCCGAGGCTTGACCGAAGCAAGTTCTTGCCGGCTCTTCGGAGTAAGGTACTGAAGAAGTCGCGCGATCGTGAGCGCTCGCGCGCCCGCCGTCGCCTCGCCGTGCGGGGGGAGCCCCTCTACACGCCTCATCCCGCACTTAAGGTACACACAGAGACAAAAGGAAGGTAAGTATACGCATGTGAGTACGTATGGGTGGGGTAGGCTATCTCCGAAGGTCAAGCCTCGGCAAGACCTGAAATAATCGTTTTCTTCCCTTCGGGGTGGAAAACGGTCCTATTCTTGTCGATACTGAGCTAGCGGTATTTATGTAGAAGTAAAATACTTTTTTCACCCCACCAGCTCGTAAAGAGTAGTTTTGCCCTTCGATATCTGAGTGCAAAAGCCGTTTTTTATCCTCTAGAGAAATAAAGTAAATTGAATTTAGAACATCGCTCGAGTGCACTAAGTTGAAATGAATTCAAAACATCATTAAACCTATTTACTTCTACCTCCATGGTGCCGAATTAATCATACAATATTTTTTAATTTGTTAAAAACTCAGACTCGGTCACCTTCTTGGTGTAGGTGTTTTTTTTAATTTGCTCTGCCCGCACCATTGTAACGTAGTGATTTAAATATACTCATTGCGCACCATTTTCTTCTTAAGTAACTATAGCAACTTAACTTTAAATTTTTCTTAATTTATCTATACATCCATACAAATAAATAAAATTGAAATGTCTGTTTGTATCATTAAAATAACCGCTTTTTACTAAATGCATATGTCATTGTATGTATACACGGTACATATACTAAAATATTTTTTTATAATTTCTGTTATATTGTCTGTCTGTCAGTCGGTCTGTCTGTCTGTTTGTTTGTTCCGGGTAATCTCTGGAACCGCTGGACTGATTTTGACATGACTTGCACTGGCAGATAGCTGATTATCTAAGGAGTAACTTAGGCTACTTTTTTAGACTAGTTTTGTGTTACTCGCGGTACGACATAAACCGCGGGTAACACCGCGGGGTTGAGCGAGTACCTAAGTATTTAACGGTCACCACGCTGTTTCCTACTTCGCCAAGTGTCGTGGGTTCAAATCCCACGTAGGACAACACTTTGTGCGATCCACAAATTGTTGTTCTGAGTCTGGGTGTTCTTTGTGTCCGTTTCATGTATGTTTGTAAAGTCCCCCGCGACACAGGATTTATTCCTAGTGCGGGAGTTGTCTCTTTTAATAAAAAAAAAAAAAATAGTACCTAATAAATATTAATATCTAAACTAAAATAAAAGTATATTGTGATTGTTAATGCGTTTTTTGCATTTAGTTGTTTCCTCGCTGAGGTGGAATGAAAAGTTATGTGTTGCACTCGAGTGCAAAGATTTTTCACCTCGTGCTCTTTTGATTCCCTCGCTGACGCTCAGGATTCTAATTTTTGAATTGAGCACGCGGTTGAAAAGCAACTTTGCACTCTTGTATAACAAATAACTATTGTTTCATCCCAATCGGATATTTCGTTTAGAAGTTATCACGAGTATAAGACGCTAAGAGTTGGTACATAATAATGAGTTATTTGCCAAAGAGTTTTTATAAACATAATACCTAATAATAGGTCTTTACCTATGAAATTGCCGTTTTGTATGCAATAAGTGAAAGTACTTATTTTTTCAAACTTTTTTATTTCTGTTATTCGAAGTAATCACCCATGCAATCGACGCATCTTTGCCAACGCATTGGCAGTTTATTGACGCCCTTCTTGTAAAAATCAGCTGGACAGGAGGCAACAAACTCTTCAAAAGCATTTTGTACTGCCTCTCGGGAATAGAATTTTTTACCCACTAAAAAGTTGTCTAAATTTTGGAAAAAGTAATAGTCAGTAGGTGCAAGGTCTGGTGAGTATGGCGGATGAGGGAGAGCTTCCAACCCCAGCTCTTGCAGCTGTCTGTTGCGCAGTATGGGGTCGCGCGTTGTCGTGAAGGAGCAGTGGGGACGACCGATTGACCAAAGCTGGTTGCAGATGTGCAAGCTTCTCCATCATTCTCTCCAGTTCTTCACAGTACACATCTGCATTAATGCTCATGCCGTTTTGTAAAAAGCTGTGGTGAATCACACCCGCACTAGACCACCAAACAGTGACCATCACCTTTTTAGGGGTCATTTTTGGTTTAGGGCATTGCTTTGGTGCTGAACCAGGGTCTAACCAACTTGCTGAGCGCTTTCGATTGTCGAACAGAATCGATTTTTCGACGCACGTAACAATTCGTTTCAAAATTCCTTCATTTCTTTGCCTGTTGAGCAGCGCAAGGCAGGTCTCGACGCGTACGTTGCGCTGGCGATCGTTAAGGTCGTGGGGCACCCATCTATCAAGCTTTTTTACCTTGCCAATTTGTCGCAAATGGATCAATATTGTTTTGATGCTTACATTAAAAGCTGCTGCTAGCTCAGCTGTAGATTGAGTTTCGTCAGCTTCCACAATCGCCTTTAATTCATTATTGTTAACCAAAGTCTCCGGACGACCACGAGCTTCATTTTTCAAGTCAAAATTTCCAGAACGGAACCGGGAAAACCAATAACGGGTTGTGCGTTCGTTTGTACAGTTCTCTCCGTAAACGTTTTTGATATTGCGTGCCGTTTGTGTCGCGTTGGTGCCACGACGGAACTCATATTCCATAACTATACGATTTTTTAAGTATCCATTATGACGAAAAATGTTCAAATGTAATGAAAATACAACGCTAATCAAAAAACAAAAGACTGAGTTTGTAAAAAGAATGTCATGGTTTTAAAACAAAATTAATTTGAATTTAGAATACAGAGCCATTACAAACTTTTTTTATTTAAAATGACCAGTACTGAAGAAAAGCAATTTGATAGGTAAAGACCTAATATTAATCTTTATCCAAATAAATGTGTTGTTGATTATGAGTATTAGATCTTAGAAGAGTATAAATAAATACATCTATACAAATATTTATAAAGCTGAAGAGTTTGTTTGTTTGTTTGAACGCACTAATCTCAGGAACTACAGGTCCAATTTGAAATTCTTTTAGTGTTAGATAGCCCGTTTATCGAGGAAGGCTATAGGCTATATATCATTACGCTTAGACCAATAGGAGCGGAGCACAATGAAGAATATTTCAAAAACGGGGGAAAATTATCACGCTACGGGCAATAGGAGACGCAAACGACGTTGCGTGGGTCAGCTAGTACCTAATATTAATCTTTATCCAAATAAATGTGTTGTTATTAATTATGAGTATAAGATCTTAGAAGAGTATAATAAATACATCTATACTACTAATATAATTATAAAGCTGAAGAGTTTGTGTGTTTGTTTGTTTGTTTGAACGCGCTAATCTCAGGAACTACTGGTCCGATTTGAAAAATTCTTACAAAAATTTTTACCCACTAAAAAGTTGTCTAAATTTTGGAAAAAGTAATAGTCGGTAGGTGCAAGGTCTGGTGAGTATGGCGGATGAGGGAGAGCTTTCAACCCCAGCTCTTGCAGCTGCTTCACGACAACGCGCGACCCCATACTGCGCAACAGACAGTCTCCAAACTGCAAGAGCTGGGGTTGGAAGCTCTCCCTCATCCGCCATACTCACCAGATCTTGCACCTACCGACTATTACTTTTTCCAAAATTTAGACAACTTTTTAGTGGGTAAAAATTTCAATTCCCGAGAGGCAGTACAAAATGCCTTTGAAGAGTTTGTTGCCTCCCGTCCAGCTGATTTTTACAAGAAGGGCGTCAATAAACTGCCAATGCGTTGGCAAAGATGCGTCGATTGCATGGGTGATTACTTCGAATAACAGAAATAAAAAAGTTTGAAAAAATAAGTACTTTCACTTATTGCATACAAAACGGCAATTTCATAGGTAAATACCTAATATTTATATATTTTATGTTTGTATTGATTGAATGAAAGGTAAATTGCAGTTTACGATTTATGACGTTTTAAAAAAAACCTACTAGATTTCGTTCAAAGCAATTTTCGGTGGAAGTTTGCATGGTAATGTTTATCATATATTTCTTTTAGATTTATCATGCTCTTATTTTAGAAGTTACAGGGGGGGGGGGAGGGGGCTGGACACATTTTAGCACTTTGGTAGCGTCTCTCGCGCAAATTATTCAGTTTAAAAAAAAATGATATTATAAACCTCAATATCATTTTCAAAGACCTATCCATAGATACCCCACACGTATGGGTATGATGAAAAAAAATTTTTTGAGTTTCAGTTCTAAGTATGGAGACCCCCAAAATTTATTGTTTTTTTTTATTCTTGCGTGAAAAACTTAATGCGGTTCACAGAATACATCTACTTACCAAGTTTCAACATTATAGGTCTTATAGTTTCGGAAAAAAGTGGCTGTGACATACGGACGGACAGACAGAACAGACAGATAGATAGACAGACAGACATGACGAATCTATAAGGGTTCCGGTTTTACCTTTGCCACGGAACCCTAAAAAAGAAAAACAAATAAATGTACTAACAACTTATAGCAAACCTACTTACTGATAATAAATGTTTAAAAACAAACAAAGGTTACTTGTCCAGCTATTACATGGATGTAAAAATATAAATAGTTTAAATTTAAATATGTGAGTGTGAAAAGAGTTCCACTTACGCCTAGGTAATTATTCAGCATAATTAAAATATAATAATATATTTAAAGCATTTATAAGTAGTAAATTTTGTTTTTGTAGGTATGCATTGTTTGAACATGTAAGACAAATGTTTTACAAAAGAATATACTTACAAGTGTTTAGTGATTGAAACAATAAAATAATCGTATTAATAGCAAACTGAGGTAAAAACATAAACACAGAAGTAATTCTGATTAAACTACAGTGACACACTTTGAACTAATTACTTACATGTAAGTAAGGAAGGTAGGAACTCATCAAACTAGTACGTACGGCGACGTATCAAATGAAATTAAATTCACATTCATAAAAACTTTAACAAGTGACGAACTGATCTGCAACTCGATAGTTGATGACTCGACTAATAAAATGAAAAAACATTTGTTTTTATCTGAAATTCAATGCACTTACCTATCATAAATATTGATATAAAATTAAAAGTTGGTGTATAATACTAAAATAAGCTCCTTTTAAATACTAATTACAGTTTTAGGCTTGGTTTATTAATAAATTTTGTAATCTTCCGTCAAAAAAATATTCCAATTTATTTTTAATAACATATTTTTCTGTGTTTACGAGATTAAATAATTGTCTTTACTCTTTTTCATTTTAAGTTATTATAACGATATTATGTTAAAAAAACATTTAGTATGATTGTCAATAATCGACTTAACAAATATCTATGGTATGGTAAGTCCCGTATCACAAAAGTGATAAATGGACTGTGTGACGTCAACTACATTTCTCGCCTCGTTAGCGCCACACCGCGATGCTAAAAAGAAACGCTAAACCTCTAATAAGCATCTGTAGTACTCCAATATGGTACCAGAGGGCGTTCATGTTTTTAATTTTGTAAGATTAAAGTGCTTGCTATATAGCTAATAAAATGCTAGATGTTGAAAGGAATTTGTTTAATATTGTCGATTTAGACAAATTATTACGACTCCTTTATCGTGCGGCTATTTATAGTATCGCAACGCGACAAAAGATGACGCTCATCTCATCTGACAGAGATCTCATAAGGCTGGCTGTAACACTGCTTGTGGTACTGTGTTAGGTACAGTATTTTTTTTTATGTTAATGCCACCATAATACAGTAGGACATTGATATTACCATATAGTCTACTTACTAATGAGTAATTTTACTTTGACCCAAATTAATAAAACAAAACTATAAGAGTTATAGTTTTGAGTATCTATATGACAACAGTTTTATTTTAAAAATAATTCTACAGAATTTCAGAGATCACCAATAATACAAAATCACATATTCTGACTCCTAGCTACATCATGAAGAATATGCGAGTACCTACATGACATAGCTACATTTTTTTTTTTTTTTTTACTAAATTTAAAGTCTTACTATCCTCATACTCATATGAGGATAGTAAGACTTTAAATTTAGTAAAAAAAAAAAAATGGAGGAATACTGTGCTCAGCACAGTATTCCTCCATTTTGTTCGATCTTGAGTTTCTCACTTCATCTTACTCCAAGTCTGGCTAATATGCTTCTCATCTGCGACAGTGCATCGCCACTTTTTTCTTGTGGGTTTGACCGCCCGTTTGTTTATCTTGTCCGATATGGTCGGGAGCCCTACGGTAAGTCTAGCCGATCCAGTTCCACTCACGGTGCTGCTGTTATCGGCTGGTCGATCGAAGATTCGTGGCAGTGATACAATAATTCTTCGTTGAATATCTTCTTAGGCTCAGATTACAA
This sequence comes from Diaphora mendica, assembly GCA_949125395.1. Taxonomy (NCBI): domain Eukaryota; kingdom Metazoa; phylum Arthropoda; class Insecta; order Lepidoptera; family Erebidae; genus Diaphora; species Diaphora mendica. The sequence continues at coordinate 17,423,497 of OX421313.1, read as the reverse complement.
AAGAATAGGCCAGTATACCCAAGGATTTGGCCGATATTTCTTTGCCCGAAACGACAAGACGGATCACTTTACAGAAATCATCATCACTGATCATCACTCAATTAATAATATACAGCTTTGCTTAGTTTAATCATCAGTGATGGTGATGATCAGACGACCGTGTGTGGAATCTATGCAGTTATTATTATTTAATTACTGTTAATGAAAATTGTTGGCAAGAAAAATCACTCTGTAAAACAGTTTTCTCTTAAAGTTGAGGCTTGGGGCTATTAATATACATATTATACCAACCCTCAGAGTGACAAAATTGACAAGTTGACAACACATTGTTCGTTACGTACATAATACATATGGGTAAAGCGCCAATCTTTACATAGTGTAAATGAAGTCGCTTCCGCTGTTTGTTCGCTTAGATATTTTAAGGTCCTCAACGGATTTTATTTTAATGCAGTTTTGAGCAATAGATAGAGTGATTCAATTATAATACATGCATATTATAGTAGAGAAAATGCGAGAATTTCAAAGACTTCCCCGTGCGGAAACGGGCCGTCTCGCTGATAATTTCTTAACCGATAATATAATAATTAATAAATAATAGGCAAGCTATTTATAATTCAACAGATGACACAAAACTTTCCCTCATACGTCGAACCTTCAAAACATGGGTGGATAAAAATAAAAGGCTCATAAAAATGTATGAGCGGCTAGATGTTCAGCTAACAAGCGCTTATAGCCATCGCTATACGCTAGTTATTCCGCGCCAACGGTAATTGTGACAAATGAATGTGTTTCGTTATACTTACAAATAGTTATGTGCTCTTTGTAGCAACCTTTTTTATATAACTTTTTGGTGTTTAAGAGATTAAATAAATACCATACACAATTCTGATATTTTATATAGATACTACCTTGGTATCTTTTTAAAAACAACTACGGGCAACACTGTGAGGCGAAGCAATTAAAAAAAGTAGCGTATGTAACTTATAATATCATCAGCTATCTGTCAGTAAAAGTCAAAATCGGTCCAGCCGTTCCAGAGATTATTCGGAACAAACAGACAGACACAGACAAAAATGTTATAAGTTGATTTTTGATGTAAGTACTGTATTTACTTTCATATGCATTTAGTTAAAACCTATTATTTTTAAATTACAAACAGACACTTCACTTTTACGTGTTTGTATGAATTGAATATGCGTTCTGTTTGGTCCGAGAAAAAGCCTAGTGCTGAATAAAAGTTCGTTCTAAATTCAGTTGTATTCTACTCCCGTTGCCAATGTCACAAATGACACAAAAGGTAGTAAAGTACTAGACGACCAGATTACTGATTGAAGTTTCGGTTAGAACACTATACGATTACGATTTTTTGGACACCTGACACACAAAGGAATCTAGCCTCAAACTAAGCAGAGCTTGTACTATGAAAGATAATATGATACCTGTTTATTAACGCTAGAGTTTAATACTTTTCTATGAAAATACATTCTATTTTTGACGCGAAAGAACTAAATTTTAAATGAACTTTTCTGGTCCTACAACGGCAGACATTAGTCACTCGCGAACGAAATCCTTAATATTATAAATGTGAATGTAAGTTTGTTTGTCACGCTTTCACGCGAAATCTACTTAACCGATCATCATTAAACTTTGTACACACATATTTTTGAAGGTATTAGAAGTAACATAGGATACTTTTTATTAAATGCGAGCGAAGCCGCGGGTAAAAGCTATTAATCTATAATTTTATTATGTTTTAATGTTACCCGCGGATTTTGTTGCTTTCAAATATTCTTCTCTATTTCATTGATTTTAATTTTGTATTCGTGTAACCTCTACTTTAAACCTATTTTATTATCTAAAATAAAAGTAGTCTTAATTACTTCTTATTACATCGGCTATCTGCCAGTGAGAGTGCCGTCAAAATCAATCCAGAGATTAGCCGAAACAAACATACAGAAGTATATACAAAAAATTAAAAAATGATATTTTCATGTAAGTACCGTAAATGTTTTCATAAGCATTAAGTGAAAAGCTGTTTATTAAAGAAAATATAAAATGCGAATTAGATCTCTCGACAAAGTGCAAAGAAAAACATTGATGCCTAGAATTTATCTAGGGAAGGTATTTTTGTATAGATACCTACGTCGTTGCATTCATTCTATTGTGATTATTATTGTGATTCGTTGTTTAGTTGCCTTAGGTTATTTTTATATTTATAAGTCAAGCAACCCAGGCTCAGTGGATGACGTAACCAGCAGCGAGTTACTGAACTCCAATCACATTTATGTGTTCTTATTTTTCTATTTTTAATTCTTTAATTGATTTATTTGCAAATTTAAATGCACTACGTTTCCGCGAAATAACACAAGCAAATGTTGAATGGTTAATCATCTTTAATAGCCCGCTACTAGAAACAACCTAAGACCTGGTATAAATTCGAAAGGAACCTTCGAAAGTTTGAGTTTGTTCATACGACAACACTGGTTGGTAATCATTTACCATCAAGTTAAAGATATATTTGTTTGTTTTGTTCCAGAATTAATAAGTAACAACAAAAAAAAAACGCAAACGTACGAAATGGAGCCCTACCGACCAGTAGGCAGGTTTACAGTACTCGCGCCTATAGACACGACACAATCCAATTATATTTATAAAATTAACTACATAAATGTTACCATCGTATAAATCTAAACACGATTGCCAACAATTATATTACAATGCGACAATTCAACCCTAAACCGAGCGAGTATAACAACATACGTAACATTCACAAACGTGGGCCGAATAGACCCATTGAAAAAACTAGGCACGCGCCCTGTTGGAATAGAAAGACGTCGTTAAACAAAGAGGCTATTGTGCCAGAAACGATCCCGGGTGGGCAGTTATTGTACAAATACGGCTGATTCGCGGAATTCAGAGGGAGACGGTTAAAATTTGCGGGAAAAAATGGCGCGCTCCGATGGAGACGAGCGATTGTAAGCGATAGGGTTGATTCTCGGCGTTTTTTGGTATTTAATAACGTGCTGTGTGACTACCTCAATAGCTTGTTAAGGGAATATAAAAAGTGAAAGTTATGTAATCGAATGGATTAAAAAACAATTCATTCATTATTTTCTTACCAAAATAAACAGATATGAATTAAATATAAGTACAGTGAAATCGTTTACTTAAAAAGTTATATTTACGAAGGGAAAAGCTAATTTCAATAGAAAACATTGTGATGTGCGGGTCTGCATTTAGTTATGAGGCACCTTATTCAGAAATTATGAATTATCCTGAAAATAACTGCACTACATAATTTACCTTGATATTCAGTGCAGTTGTAATGTAGGTAGCTAACATTAAATAAGTAATAAGTTTATAACATTATCCATTTATTCACAAAAGTTTATTAGTTTACTACATTTTGCCCAAGTCTCAGCCCGCGTGTATATCGTGTATCGCGGTAATGAGTAGCCTATGTTCTTCCCCAAGAATCAAACTTATCTCCATGCCAAATTTCATTGAAAAGAGATGCAGCGGCTTAGACAGACAGAGTCACTTTCGAATTTATAATTAGTTAATTTGTAGTGATAGTAAAATTAGTATGAATTATTAACAAAGTTTTATAGATAACTAACTGGACAGTGATTTACACTCCGTGTAATGTAATTTTTGTTTAATAAAAGTCTAAAGTTACTTTATAAATATTTTATTTGTAAAAAATTGTCGTTATTTAAACTTATATATTTTAAAGCCATCAAAATAGTCGTCCAAAAAAGCTATAATTACCTTGAAACATCGCACACAGTCGAAATTATATCTAATACCATTAAATGTACTTTAATATTATTATATACTAGTTGTTGCTCGCGGCCCCGCCGGCGTGAAAGTTGGTTATCGCGGCAAATAGTAGCCTATGTGTTATTCTGATGTATAAGCTATATTACTGTAAAGTTTCATCCAAATCCGTTCAGTAGTTTTTGCGTGAAAGAGTAAAGAACATCCATCCATCCATACTTAGAAACTTTCGCGTTTATAATATTAGTATAGATATTATAAGGTAAATCTCGGAAACGTCTCCAACGATTTTCATGTTTAGTATGCCGTTGCGTTTCGGGGGCCATAAATCGATCTAGCTAGGATTCGTTTTTAGAAAATTTATCAAAAAATTAAATAAACCGAGCAAAGCTCGGTCCCGGTACTACACAATTATATAAAAAGTCGCGTAAGTATTAATAGCACAGGATTTTGTAGGGTTGCGTTTTAGATGACTTCAACAAAAGACGAAAAAACACTTTTTTCTTTTGATTGTGACTATCTGAATAAATAAATAATAAATAAATAAATAAATATTTTGGACATCTAACACACAACGCCATCTAGTGTGTTTGAATAATGATTTCTTATTAACAATATTATTATACTTCATTACTGTAAAAATGTATATGTCTTTATTGCCTCTAATATTTGATATATCTACTTTTAGCTTTCTCAAATAATATTGAATTTACCAATAATTTATTTTAAAGTAACATCCCTGTTTGTCTCCGTTCGCTGTTATTAATAACGGTAGCATATTACAATTCAATTTGAGCGGTCCGCCGGCGCGGGTGGGGCGTAATCCTTGCGTATAATCCCACAGATAAACTGAACACAATTATAATAAAAGCAAACATGAAAATTTTGCCAAATCTGCCCAACCTATTAAGTCGTCGTTTAATAGCATTGTCAGCTGTTACACACATTGTAACAATCATGTACACAATGAATTTAAATTGTGTCCCTATCTGTGTGCACAAGATATTTTCTAGCAAAGTAAGGTAAAAAGAAATTCGCTTAAATTTTAATCGCTCAGTTTAAGAGATACTGTTTCTTTAGGCACTGATATGATCGGATAAATATCTACTTAATATTTTAAATGCGAAAGTTTGTGTGGATATTAGTAACTCTTTCACGCAAAAACCAGTGAACGAATTTAGATGAAACTTTACAGTAATATAGCTTATACATCAAAATAATGCATAGGCCACTATATTTACCACAATTACCGACATATACACGGACAGAGCCGCGGGAAAAAGATCAACTCTCATATACTTTTAAGGTCTGAAACCAAAAGAAAGATAAATTATTTTGACAGACGAAGTAACATCACAGACGGTTTTCTTCCACAAATAATAATGGATAGTTACATAACGTTTCTACCTTGTTAGAAATAACGTTACAGCCATCATATTTACAAGTGTTTCCGCGCCGCAGGGCGCGCGTATCGGCTTCTGTTCCGTTTAACTTAATCGGTTTACTATAACTAATGCTATTTGTTGGTACGGTGAGCAGAATCTCATATAGCTTCAGTATATATATCTCTGTAAGTATTGTTGCACTGATTATTTTCTATTTTTTGTTTACTATGCACGGTCAACGAACATTTTGGACCTGGTAGTATTTTAGTGTTAACACCGCATCCCCAAAGTTATATAACTTATCACGCATCCTACTAATATTATAAACGCGAAAGTTTGTAAGTATGGATGGATGGATATTTGTTACTCTTTCACGCAAAAACTACTGAACGGATTTGGATGAAACTTTACAGTAATATAGCTTATACATCAGAATAACACATAGGCTACTATTTCCCGCGATAACCGACGTATACGTGGGCGGAGCCGCGGGCAACAACTAGTTAGTTATAAATTTTGAAATGTTTTGGATGGTGTGGAATCAAAGTATAATTCATTACTCCACTTTATAGTTTTTGAAGCTTTTTGTATATACATAGGTGTACTAAACTCAAGCAATTAGCAGAATCTTCGATAATAGTAAGAAATTTTAGTTTCTTATCTACATATGTAAGTAAAGAGAAGTTTCATTATGTATTGCGTTTAGACGATTATTTTGTTTTGTTTATTCTCTTTTTTCACAGCAAGCTAACGGAAGATGGTTGGCTAAGTGTGAAAAATAAAACATATAAAATTCGTTTCTACAAGACACCGTTATTCGTAATCGATACATTATATTACTGACAAGCTGTATAATCAGTATTCCATATAATACCTAGACAATGTATACACTGCCCGGGGCGTCCAGGCAATGTACGAAATGTATTTTTTTATACTTTGGGTAGACCAGATATTCTATACAATACCAAATGTGCACCCGTTAATGTACAATCTATGGAGATTAAAGTTTAAATGATTTAACAAAAACATAGAGGATCTGGCGTTAATGGTTACTGTTCTTTCTAACCTAATTTACATGATTCTAAATAAAGTTAATTTTAAGCGAACAGAACATGGTTCATTTGCCTTTCAAATATAGAATAGATAGGTAGGAGCTTACATAAAATTGATGATCACATTTCAAAATCTATTTATTTTACACATTGCCTGTAGGAATTGTATCAATTACCTGGATAAAGTATGAAATATTATGAATGAACAATAACAGTCATAATATTTCATACATTGGACGTAGCAAGTATTGTACTTATTGCTTAAGTATTATGTAGCAAACCTGAATTATACAGATTTCAGGTAACATATACATTATTAAGAGTTTTGGTAAAAAAGTAATAGCATCAGCTGAAGAAAGCATATACGTTTCTCGTGTGTAATATGGCATTGTTCAATTTAACTAAGAAGAGATAAACAATCCCATGTATTCGCTAACGCTGTCAGACATAACTAACAGTGTGAAGGTTCTACGATCAGCCTTCCCTTAATTGAATACTATCCACTACTATTGAAACAAATCAAACGTAAAATCGAGTTTCATATTAGCCTTTTTTGGACGTTGACACCTATAACTCAAGAAATACAAGAGAGCTACTCCGTTAGCGATTTACAGTATACCTAACTCTTATGTTCTCACTCTATCAAATAGAGAATGATGATTCAAGGTTCGAATCGATTTCTCTTGGAATTTATCATCAGATCTTAGTGTCCTTATCATGGTACCACCGTTGGGATATCTCCTTTTCCATTAAACAAAGAATCATCAAAATCGGTTCATAAACGACGAAGTTATCCGCGAACACACAAAAAAAAATATACAGCCGAATTGAGAAACCACCTCCTTTTTTTTAAGTTGGTTAAAAAGGAAAAAATACATCTATCTTCTTACTTTGTTCCGTCTGAAAAGGAGGGTCTGCGTCAGTCCGGTTGGCCGGCCGGTCATAAAATCAGCCAAAACATTTTGGAATTATGTATACTTTAATGTCCCCAAAACTATTTTGCACTCTTGCCGAGAATTAATATTTATTTTTGATACGAAGCATATTAGCGTAAAAGACAGTTTGTGGTTACTAAATATTGCTAGTTTTGTAAGCTATTTGTTTTCGGTATTATTATTATTATTAGCACCTGCAGCTGAAGTAGACTTAGTGGTTCAGGTAGGTTCAGTGAAGTCAGATATTTTTTTTTGTATTGGAACTAATCCCGCCCACCACTGTAACTTCGGTACATCAAGATCAGCAGCCCCACCCACCCACAAACACACCGAGTTAAGACACCCAGGCAGTCGCGTGTGTGTGTCCGAATAGTATCACACATTTCGAGTACCAGTGGTATCGCCGAGGTAGCGGTCCGTAAAGTTAAAACGAGCCCCCGCCTCCCACACCCCTGGGCCGTACAATCCCACCTCCGCCCCGCCAGCCTCCGACGCGAAGATTTTACACAATTCAATTAAAGGCAACATTGTTATCGGTTTTAAATATGTTTGCTGAACAAAGATGGAGTTTACTGAATGTTTTGAAATTGTCATTATGTATTTAAATATGTTCAATTTTTTTATATAAATTATTACTGTAATAATTTATAGCATATTACGCATCGTATGGAATTTAAATGCCATGACCATTTAGAGGATGAGGAAATTCTGACAGGGAGTTTAAAAGGATGAAGAGATTTGTCATATAGAATAGAGGCAAACAAGCATAAGAAGCACCTGATGGTAAGTAACCACCGCGGATAAGGTATGATGACATCCACTCCGTATTTCAATCTGTCACCACACGCTATATTATAATTTAATATTGTTTATTGATATTCACGATACATCGAGTGTGACTAATAAATGTATTTCTTTCTTTATCGATAGAACATTTTTACCGTTTGTATTAATATTTCTTTACTTATATTTTTTTACGGATATGCTTAATTATACATAATTAAGCAAATACGTTAATCTAACATATATCCATAATTATACACAATAAGCATTCACATGTTAGCTTTATACAAAATAGTAATATTCTGCATTGGAGGGTTTCATCCGTAATCGCCACGCTGGGCAAGCGAGTTGGCGATCGCAGAGTGTAGCCTGTCGCACCGGTGACGCTGCTGCCTCTAACTAGTCTCTGGTATGTAACTGCACTTACATATTTGGATGGATATATCACCATCAGTCAGTCGCCAGACGTTCGTCCTCCAGTAGGATGTAACGCGTGCATGTGAGGTTGGCTTGAAGTAAAAGACGCTGGTTCACCTCGTTACACCATAAAATCGTGCAGAATGGCGTGCAATGGGAGATGCCTATGTCCAGCAGTGGACTGCAGTAGGCTGATGATATTAGCCGCTTTATATACCATACAAAACATACCGTATCTTATTACAAAATAATTTCTTGTTTTAAAGACAAGTACTAGTCATAAAATTTGATTATTTTTAGAATTAATACGCGTAGGCGCAACGCTGGAGCTAAGCAGTGACCGACACGGAAGCGAGAGTTCACTTCGACCCTTGTTTCAGGTTCCTCGTAGGATCCAAACCTAGTCAAGCATCTCTGAAATGCTAATCTTTTATGCCAGAACATTCATGGAGTTATATATGTTGTACTGAGCAGAAATCGAACTCGAAACTTTGTCGCAGTAGTCGAATGCTTCAGTATAGTCGTTTCCCATTCATTAAATTATTATAGGGGAGGTATTTCCTGTAGAAAATAAACGTGAGTGTTTGACTAGTTATTTAATATAACGAGTGAGCTTAATCACTTTGTGGTGCGTTTGCAGTAACTCGATACCGGTGGGTTGGGCCGCTTCATTAGTTAATCTGTTAGTATTGCGTAACTTTCGTTTATTTCTACGGTTTTTTGTCATATTATTCTAAGATTAATATTGTCATGAAATTATAGATAAACTGAATTTTGTTCTCTAAAAGTTTGAAGAAAAAAATTTTAATTTAATCTCAAAAACCGGTAAAGCACTTGTGATTCTTGAGTTTCAAATAAGTATGCGTAGGCAACGCCGCGATGGTAGTTACTCCCTCATAAAAACATTAAATGAACCATTTGATTAACAACGAAATTGTAATATTACGTTACTCATTTTGTAACTTTAAAATCGAATGATATAATGTCGACTCGATATCGATCGATGAATTTTTAACCGCGCCTGAGGACTTGAAGACTGAAGAGATATGTGTGGATGGACATTATTACAAACATATTATTATAAACGCAGTTACTTTTTGTGTCACGTTGTTGCTCACGACAAGCTCTTACATAGTCATATCTAATTGTGGCCAAGTTCCGTAAATAAAGATTTAAAAAAAAAAGCTCCGAAACTTTAAAACCGAAATTATGTGTTTTTAAAGTGTGTGTTTTGCTGACGTGCTCAAGATAGGATATTTAACATCTCGATTAGACCATCAGGATCAGAGCATTGTTGAAAGACACGCAGAAGTTACGTGGGTCACCTATTAAAATTATAATATTTTCTGTGGTAAAATGTATGTTCATTTAACGATTTTTTTCTGGTCAAATTGATGATACCTTTTTTTAAGTTTTTGATGAATGTGTGTGTGATGTGTTATGAAAATTTGATGATTTATTACTATTGTAGGAAGCCTAGATAATATAAATTAATAAATTAAAAATTTATTTTAAAATTCAATTACCCCTAACTAGAATAACACATTTTGTTTGTTACAAATATATTTTTTAATATTCAATCGACTACCCAATTAGACAACCAAAGCACGTGAATAAAAAATATAAATACAATCTTCAAAATCTAAATACAGGGAAAAATATCCGCAATTAATTGGCGCTTACATCACAGGCATAATGTTGGACAACCGAAGCCTCATTGTTGACGTCTAAAAAAGTATTTAAATAGCACACTTCTATAATAACCAAACATCTTATAGTCCATGAAATGTTTGCTAAATTGAAAACTTTATAGTTGGAAGCATAAGGTACAGTTTCGATTGTACGCACACGTGATTATTTAGGGTCTTACCTGTTGTAAAGGTCGCGTGCGCGTAATCCTTCATGTAAAGATTTTTTGCTTGAATAAAAACACGCTTATTTTCTGTTAAGTGATTGGTATATTTATGGCCTTATTTATTTAGGAAAAAAGAAATATTATATTTTACTACCTACTTACAGTTGGTGTTTTATGCCATTTGTCTTAGAAAGGAAAATAAACGCAAGATAAAAGTTTTACGATTGTAAATGATTACCATTTTTTAAATCTTTTTATGTAATAAACGTAGTCTAAGTTAATCCTTATAACAACAGCTTCCTATCAGTAAAAGTCCGGTCAAAATCGCTCCACCTGTTCCACAGATTATCTGGAACAAACTGGACTGTCTGTTTAGACAGAAAAGACAAAAAAGTTAAAAATTGATTTTTCGATGCTAGTACCGTATACATATGTTTTTTTTTTTCATTTATTTTTGTACAAAACAGTCAGTAACATATAATAATAAAGCCTTTTAATCGGACATAAAAGAAATGCTTCATAAACTACTGTACTAATCCATCATTACATCCTCCTAATATTATAAACGCGAAAGTTTGTAAGTATGGATGGATGGATAGATGTATGGATGGATGGATGGATAGATGTATATCCATACATCTATCCATCCATCCATCCATGGACGTTTGTTACTCTTTCACGCAAAAACTACTACGTACGGCACACGCGTACGTCGCCCCCTCGCGGGTGGCCACTATAGCGGATGGAGGGGAAAACCCGTCCCGATCATCCGCGGCCACACTCATGGTCGGGAGTTGGCAAAGGCCTCCTCCAACCTTTTCCATTTCTCGTCTCTCTCTGGCCACTCTAGTCCATGTTGTACCTGCAACCTGCCTGATATCGTAATCCCATCTTTTTTGTTGTCTACCTCTTTTTCTTATACCTTCCCTTGGATACCATTGTGTAACTATTTTGCTCCATTTGTCCTTTCCTCTGATCATGTGGCCCGACCACTTCCATTTTAGCCTTTTTATTTTTAAGGTTACATGGTGTATCTTGGTCTTTTTCCTAATGGTGATATTCCTGATTCTATCTCTACTCTTTACTCCTAGCATGCTCCTCTCCATTGCTCGCTGACAAGGGGCAATTTTTATTCGTTGGTTGGTTCGTTTTTTTGTTAAGGGCCATGTTTGGCTTCCATATGTTAAAATTGGTAAGATGCAGACATTGAATGATTTGCATTTTGTGGTTATTTGTAAGTTTTTATCTTTCATCAGTTCTGTTAGGCTCCAATACCTCTTCCAACCGTTTGCTATCCTTCTTTCAATTTCCCAGTTTGTGTTATCTCTAGGTGATATCAGCTGTCCAAGGTATATATATTCTTCAACATAACTAATTTGTGATCCGCCTACATCTATACAGCTTTTATGTCCATTCGTCATTACCTTTGTTTTTTCAGGATTTAATTTTAGTCCTGCTTTTTCACTTTCCGATGCAAGTTCGTTTAACATTCTGTTTCTCAAAAGTCCTCTGGCGTTTTTGCGAATAGCACAATGTCTTCGGCAAATCTTACGTGTGTCAGTGGGCGGCCATCAATATTTGAGCCATATTTTTGCCATGAAAAACTTTCTGAAAATCATTTCCAAAACAGCGGAAAACAGTTTTGGAGAAAGAGGATCTCCTTGTCTTACCCCTTTACGTATCATAAATATATCTCCTTTTTTAGCCAGTAACATAAAGTAATATAAAAATAAACATAGCAAAAGATAAGAATCACTATGTAATTAGAAATTACTATTGTACTGTATTAGACTTTTATTTATTTGTATAGATGACTAGCTGACCCACGCAACGTCGTTTACGTCTGCTATTGCCCGTAGCGTACCGCTCGACCGATTTTGTGCAAACTTTACATAAACCATCTACTAAATAGTCCGATTAAGTTAAGATTTTGTTTGGGATTATTTTCTGTATAATTTTCTTTAATAATTTCCCTTTTCTCTTAATTATTTTGTTCTTGTTTAAATTTTCCTTTATTTTTATCTTTTTCTTGTATAAATTCTACTTCTGAAACTGAGACTCGAAATTTTTTATTTCATCAAACACATACGTGTGGGGTATCCAAGGATAGGTCTTCAAAAATGATACCGAGGTTTCCAATATCATTTTTTTCTAAACTGAATAGTTTGCGCGAGAGACACTTCCAAAGTGGTAAAATGTGTCCCCCCCTGTAACTTCTAAAATAAGAGAATGATAAATCTAAAAAAAAAATATATCATGTACATTACTATGTAAACTTCCAACGAAAATTGGTTTGAACGAAATCTACTAAGTAGTTTTTTTTAATACGTCATAAATCGTAAACTGCAATTTACCTTTCAATCAATCAACACAAATATAAAAATAAAATAAAAAATATATTATGTTACTTGCTGCTGCGGAACCCTTCATGGGCGAGTCCGACTCCCACTTGGCTGCTTTTTTAATATTAAATATTGACTATTCATAAGTGCCTGTAAAATAAGTGCCTATATGAATAAAATCTTTTTGAGTTTGAGTTTGAACAAAGCCTAAACATTTGGTTTGGATAGGTGAGCCCGTTCTTGAGTTATAAAATTACAACGAAAAGTGGCATTGATTTTTATATATATTGATAAATATATAGGTTTCTTAAACTAATTTTTAATTTGAATTTAATTTTCAAAATCTCAATGTAGTCACATTGATAAACTTAATTCCTTCATCACTGAAAAAACTTTATAAGTAGCATACACAAACAAACATTTTAAGTAGCATTTAATTCGTTCTGCAAGTATTTGTGAACTGAACTTAAATTGTCTGATAAAAAGCGGCGTACACACCGGTGTACCTACAATAAATGAAAAATGACCACAATAGCAAACATTCGCCGAGTGCGGCGTGACGACACTTCATTATTCGCTATTGAATATTTAGTGTAGTCATGCGACATTAGTATAGTCTGGTTTTATCGATAAAAAAATTAAGATTTGTCAAAGCGAAAAAAATACAATTAAAAAAAAAGACTATTAGAGACGGTATACGAGATACTGGTTTTCTCAATTATATAAGAAAGTAAGATAAATATCAAAGGGGTTTGTTTAAATTAGATAGAATTTGGGGCACTTTTAAAACTATGCGATACGTTAGAACCCGTTTATGTAATAACTAATGTTTGTAACTGAGTCAGACGGATTTTTAGAATGCCATGGTACGTGGTACATTTGCAATCGAGGGACTGTGTTTTCAAACCTCAACAAAAATGCTAGTTAAGTTGGACTTGTTAACAAAAGCTGTGGGCACACGAAAGAATTAAATTTCGCAAATATATGAGGTACGAGGCTGCCTGGAAGAGATTGCTTTTAGCAATAAGGCCGCCTATTGTACACATCTTCTTGAAATATTAGTGATTGAAGTGTCATTGTAATTGGTGTAAAATAAAGTATATACTATTCTATGAGTAAATGAGGAGTTATTTAGATGTTACCAATGCTTGTGATATAGGAATAAAAAATAATATTAATTGCTGGCTTATCGAAATGAGATTTTTTATTCTATAACACAAGAAAATTATTTATCGACAAAATGTAAGTTTCAACAGCTACACTTCACTGAGCGCACCAATTGCCGTCACGCCAGGGGTGCGCAACCCTTCAACGCAGCTTAATTCTATAATTGAGGGTTAAATCTCTGACAGACGGGTATGCTCATTATCACACTATGTTTATATCTCGACACTTAATCGTTTTCGACTCCTGGGGGGGGCACTATCTCGATGATATTTTGGCAATTGCGTCATAAAAGTCAGTTGGGAATTATGGCAATTATGATATTGATTTGAGATTTTTAGTATCACTTTCTAGTGCTTTTTTTATGTTTTAGCTGCCAAAATGACTCTGCTCTGCCTGATGGAAAGCATGAAGAAGGAGGCCCAAAATGCAGAAGCATCACTAGGGCGCCAAAGTCTGGGTCACCATGCTCCAATGTTGCATTGTCTGCATTCACAAAGACTATGGTCACCACTCTTGGATTCTGTTTATGTTTTACATCAGGCAGAGTAGAGTCATTTCGGCAGGGCCATACATAAAAAAATGAGCAAAAACCATCCTCAATGCGAATAAGGACAATGCTGCATGGTGACCCACACTATGGCGGAATATTAGTATTCCATAGTGATTTTCTTTAAAAGTCATCGGCATGCCTTTGACTGGTCTAGTGGTTAGTGACCATGACCGCTATACCAGGGGTCGTGGGTTCGAATCCCAACCAGGACAATTGTTTGTGTGATGGCACGATTATTCGTTCTGTGTCTGGTTATAATTTTCTCTTTAGTATCTATGTATCTATACTATAATATATATCTATACTATTATATAAAGCTGAAGAGTTTTTTTGTTTGAATGCGCTAATCTCAGGAACCGCTGGTCCGATTTAAAAAATCTTTCAGTGTTTCAGCTAATTCCAATAGGAGCGGAGCACCAATGAGGAATGTTACAAAAAACGGGGGAAAATTATTACGCTACGGGCAATAGGAGACGTAAACGAGGTTGCGTTGGTCAGCTAGTGTACAAATATTTACCATAGTAACCGGTTTTTGGTTACCGTAGTACAGATTCTGTCTAGTTTGGGACTAGATAGATAGCCATGTCATTGACTGCCTCAGTGGCGCAGTGGTAGCGTATGAGACTGTTGTGCTTGAGGCCTCGGGTTCGATTCCCGGGTCGGAGTAAATGTTTGCATGATCTGCAATTTTTTTGTTTCTGGGTATAGGTGTTTTCTGTGTTTGTGTTTTTTTTTTTTTTTTTCTTTTTAAAGACAACTCCCGCATTAGGAATAAACATCCTGTGTCGCGGGGGACTTTACAGACGTACATGAAACGGACACAATTAACACCCAAACTCAGAACAACAATTTGTGGATCACACAAAGTGTTGTCCCGTGTAGGATTTGAACCCACAACACTTGGCGAATTGGCAAGCGGCGTGGCGACCGCCTAAACCACTAGGCCAACCGTGCAGGCCAGTTTAATATGTATGTATTTACAAAAAAGTATATACCTACCTAAGTATTGTATTAATCAATATAGCTATCATAGTACAAGCTCTGCTTAGTTTGAAATACATATTTATTTATTTATGTGAGAATTGTGTGTGCCGCAATTATAATATAAAATTTTTGACGTCACTACAGCATGTTTTATCCTTCCGTTCTGCTTTATCAATGTTAAATCCCTTTCTCGCCATATCCTCTTATATCTTTGATTTTCCTCTTCTCTTGAACCCTTCAACTCCCTTTCTAACACTTCCTCGTCACATTTTTTAATACATATTACACTCACTTTTCCAAAAAAGCAGTAACAGTAAATAATTGTATTTAACAATGGTAGAAAATATAAAGTTACTGGAATATATATAAAAAAACATGTCTTACTATGTAATAGGTACAATTTTTAGTGACAAATACTAGTCTATTTATTCTTTCATGTAGACTGTGAGAAAGGTGATGATGATGATTCCAGAAAATGTAAAATATCCCCACACAGTAGTTGAATGAGCGAAATCGCCTAAAAACGAACTAGCACTTTCTAAGCAATCATTGCTGCTGTGAGCCTATTTGGAGAAGATAATGGAAATGCAAGTAATGAATCCTTTTTTTCAGAATAAGAATATTTAAGTAAGGGTTTAGTTTATATCTATACTTAGCCTATTAAAATCTATTACCACTTATTTTCAGGCCAGCCTATTACCGTTAATCGAGCAAAGTAGGTCAAGGTTGCTTAGACAACTCGATCTTACTGTTGCCGGAAAGCTTAAGTCCACTCAAATTATCTCCTAACCAACACTCTTTTATATACGAATGTTCCGGAGACAGAGTCATATGCTACCATTTTGTGAAGTAGTTCTGAAA
The DNA here is from genome assembly GCA_949125395.1 of Diaphora mendica. NCBI lineage: Eukaryota > Metazoa > Arthropoda > Insecta > Lepidoptera > Erebidae > Diaphora > Diaphora mendica. The sequence goes on along the minus strand of OX421313.1, from coordinate 17,407,386 downwards.
GGTTCACAGATAAGGGCTGGTTAACATACTACTACTACTGTTTGTGTATCGAGTATGGACGGTATAGAAGGAGGTAAGTAAAAAATCTCCACGAAACCGGTAGTAAAAAGTAGCTGCCTCATACAGTCATTTTTTAAGTAACAGCTGTGTGTATTACTTTATTGAAAACTTATGTACTATACTGGTGTTGCAGGTGTCCATGGGCGGCGGTAATCGCTTACCATCAGGCGATACGTCTGCTCGTTTGCTCCCTATTCTATAAAAAATACAAATAAAAGTAAAATCCATCGTTAGTCTATACAGGAAAACTAAAAAAGCGGCCAAGTGCGAGTCGGACTCGCCCATGAAGGGTTCCGCAGCAGCAAGTAACATAATATATTTTTTTTATATATTTTTACATTTGTGTTGATTGAATGAAAGGTAAATTGCAGTTCACGATTTATGACGTATTAAAAAAAACTACTTACTAGATTTCGTTGAAACCAATTTTCGTTGGAAGTTTGCATGGTAATGTACGTCATATATTTTTTTTAGATTTATCATTCTCTTATTTTAGAAGTTAGAGGGGGGGGGGACACACATTTTACCACTTTGGAAGTGTCTCTAGCGCAAAATATTCAGTTTAGAAAAAAATTATGTTACAAACCTCAATATCATTTTTGAAGACCTATCTATAGATACCCCACACGTATGGGTTGGATGAAAAAAATTTTTTTGAGTTTCAGTTCTAAGTATGGGGACCCCCAAAATTAATTGTTTTTTTGCTATTTTTGTGTGAAAATCTTAATGCGGTTTACAGAATACATCTACCTACCAAGTTTCAACATTAAAGGTCTTATAGTTTCGGAATAAAGTGGCTGTGACATACGGACGGACAGACAGACGGACAGACAGACAGACAGACATGACGAATCTATAAGGGTTCCGTTTTTTGCTTGGCACGGAACCCTAAGAACACAAAGGTAAAATGTATTCATTCTCTAGAGTAGAAAAGAATTTGAATAGAAATTGTGATTGCGAATGTAAATACAGAACATATCATATAAACTAATATTATAAAGCTGAAGAGTTTGTTTGTTTGTTTGAACGCGCTAATCTCAGAAACCGTTGGTCCGATTTGAAAAAATCTTTCAATGTTGGATAGTACATTTATCGAGGAAGGCTATAGGTTGTATATCATCACGCTAAGACCAATACGAGCGGAGCACCAAGGAAGAATGTTACAAAAACGGGGGAATTTCTTTACGCTACGGGCAATAGGAGACGTAAACGACGCTGCGTGGGTCAGCTAGTACCTAATAAAGAGCTGTATTATTACTACAAAAATATCTATAAATTATTGTGTGTATATTCCTATAATATTTCAATAAAATCATTAAATTAATATTTAACGAATTACGTCCTCCTATCCTAAAAATAATGGACCTCGAGTTTTGGCACGTCGCCTCCTACACGGATACTATCGGTGTGTTATGTATTTTATTGCCAGAAGTGTTGATATAAATACGCTAATTGATCATAGTAAAATATATTCAACTTACCACTTAACTTTTTACCCGACTAAGGAGTACCCAAAACGAAGGGTAAATTCTGAAATTTTACACACAACGCCATCTAGTCCCAAGCTAAGCAGAGCTTGTATTATAGGTACTAAACAACTGATATAAATACATATGCATTTACTTTTGCAAATCCATACATATTATACATAGAAAACACCCAAACTTCGAAACAAATACTTGCAGTTATTACAAATATTTGGTCGATCCGGGAATCGAGCCCGAGACCTCAAGCACAGCAGTCGCATACGCTACCACTGTTTATGTTCCTACCTCTGGTTGTATGTGCCACCGTACCCCCTAAACTAATGAACCGATTTTAATGACTGAAGTGTCAATAATTCGTAGTGATGGCCCAGGTGACATAGACCATATACATTTTATCAAAAGTTTTAAACTTGTAAACAATTGTTGTGTATGTAGGTTAGAGAGCAATACACATACATAAAGGTACTAAGTACATTATGGCAATCAAATTAAAAAAGTTAATCTATCAATAAATATAAAAATCAATGCCACTTTACGTTGTAACGTTATAATTCAAGAACGGGCTCACCTATCCAAATGTTTAGGCTTTATTCGGACTATTTAGTAGATGGTTTATGTGAAGTTTGCACAAAATCGGTCGAGCGGTTCTTCATTTATCGACATACACGCGGGCGGAGCCGCGGGCAACAGCTAGTACTACTATACTAATATTATAAACGCGAAAGTTTGTAAATATGGATGTTTGTTACTCTTTAACGCAAAAACTACTGAACGGATTTGGATGAAACTTTACAGTAATATACAGTGATACATTAGAATAACATATAGGCTACTATTTGCTGCGATAATCGACATGTACGCGGGCGGAGCCGCGGGCAACAACTAGTATAAAATAAAGTATAGGTACAGAGCTTATAGCTCACACAACGGATGGCTAATGAGTCAGAAAGGTTCTGGATTGCAGAAAACAAATCTCAAGGCGCAGCGTAGGAGGACCATCAACTAGGTGAGAAAATAATTTATGGACATGGTAAGTTGATTGCACATGCAGTCTACCTTGGTCTTATTGGAATTCATCTATGCTTGATTAACTGCAATAATGATGATGATGACCGGTAAATTTAGAAGTAAATCCGTTCTTTAACTCGATAAGGTGAAAAAATAAAATGAAATAACATCACCTGTCATAAGTTGTTAAACTAACAATTACTGTTCATAATAAAATAAAACAGAACTAGATTTATAGATAGTAAAACAATATATATGTTATAGTAAATAAAAAAGATTCAAACCGAACACATCAAAAACCAACAGTTGTAATAACCATGTTTTAATGGAAGCGGCCGGGCGTGAACGAATTATACATTTTAACTCGTAATTTCAATCACAAAATTAATTCAGTCGCCCGCCTTAAATAAGTGCTGCGTCCGCCCAATCGATAAGTTGAGGGCGGGCGGGAGTTTAAGGTAAATAACGTTTTGGGCGGGGACTGATTGGTTCGCTGTTCTGGTGGGCGGGGGCGAGCTGGGGCGTGGTGGCCATTGGCTGGGGTGGCGATAGGACAGTCTTGTCGGTACCGTCGCGTCGAACGGTGTTCGGATAGCCGTGTCATGTTTTGATTTGTGTTTGTGCAGCGATTTAAGGTAAGGCATTATTTGTGTATTATTATAGAACACGTGGTAAGTATTTAATTATGAGTGTTTAAAATATTGAACTTTATTAAATAGTTTACACTTCTACAGTTTTTATTTACATCATAATTCATTTATTTAATATACATTCTAGGTGATAAAAAGAAATGAAAAACTAGCGTATAATATGAAAAACCACCTGGGTGTTTTTTTAATTCGTTAATTGATCAAAACATGAAAACTCGTAGACTTTCGTAGCGCGTAGCGCTGTGTTTACGACATTTGAACCTAGCGTAACACATGTTACATTTTGACGTCTTGACTTTTAATTAGTTTAAGTCCAAGGCAAATGATAATATTGTCTAAATCTAAGAATCTGAATATTTGTCTTCTCATTACTCTCCAATCTTTTAATTTTGCTTTGATGATGATATTATGATTAGATAATAATAAAAACTAATCACGATATTGTTTAAAGCAAGCGTCACGTACATGTCTGTAACATTAATTTGCCAATATTTTAACCGTGATAATGAGACTTTAATTTAATAAACCGCATTTTCTTACAGCTAAAGTGTTGATATTATCTTATACCTAAACAAAACAGTTGATTGATTTGATGCGGAGTAATGCTGCATATTAGTTGATTTCAAGCAAAAGAAAAAGATAGATTTACATATTTGTGAGAATTATAGTAGGTACAACAGATGTTTGTAATCGTTCTTCGTACTTTACCGTTTCTGGTGTACCAACTTGAAATCTTACAAACCAATCTTAAGTCTAGACAATATCATTTAAATTATATTTCTGTTTAATCAACCTATCACCGTCCACTACTGAACAAAGGTCTCGCTCAAAGATCGCCTACCGTTCTTGTATTAGACAGTCCGCTCAATACAATTAATGGGAGGAGATAAGAACTAATGAACCTATCAAAAAATTCTTAATCCCACCTTAAGGACCGGTAACACGCGTTTGACATCTGAGTTGAAGGTGTTCTTGGCACCGGTAGACCAGCGATAGGGAAGGAGTGATTTAGTGAAAACAGAGTCGGGAACTTTGAAGAAAATCGCTGCTTAATGCTGTCTTTTACAAGAACTGCAATGTTGCGCTCACCTACTCGCATTGTACGTGATTATTTACTAATAGGATCGGTTATTTAACTATACACGATCACATCAACGACAATTTGTGTTGTGTTCGAAAGTCATAATTATGTAATATTTTGATTATTTTATTCTGTTTAATTTGAATTGGTGTTAAGTTAAGGTAATGAAATGAAAGATACGCAAAGGTAGTTTCACTCTAGGTACAACTGTCTGTCAGGAAATCACGATTTTAAATTATGATTGCATTGCGAATCACAGAATTTAGTTATGTAATAGTAATACTTTCGTCTTCGCTACTTTTGTGTTTAACAAATCTTCTGAACAGAAGACCAAGATACTTTATTGATTAGTTTTTTTAATACATGTAATATTTTCTACGTGTTTTCATAAGATACTTTTATATTGAATGATTAAAAATATAATAAAAAAGAGTATGTAACTATGCTAATTAGACACTCTTCTGTAAGTATAAGTATCCTTCGATTCCTTCCTAAATTGAAGTGTCTGTTTCTAATTTCAAATTAACAGCTTTTTACTAAATCCATATGAAAGTCTGTTTGTTCCGGCTAATCTCTGAAAGGGTTTTACCGATTTTGAAGAGACTTTCACTAGCAGATAGCTTATGATATAAGGTAAATTAGGCAACTTTTTTTAGACTTGCTCGCCCCGCCCGGTTCTTCTCTGTTGTCTTAATATACACGTTAATAATTTTATATTTAGACAACAGTAAGTTTAAAATGTTTCAATTAGGTATTCTATTTTATATTTTGACTGGACACTGATAGTAGCTTTACGATAGGTAAACTATAGATAGGTGTGTTTATTAATTAATAAAGAGAAAAAAAAATGCGTCATCTGGTTAAAGATCGGTAGTCCATCTTCACCGGCTCTTAAACCATGACATTTACAGAAAAAATCTAAAATATGTTAACAAACCCCGTAACAAATAGAACCAAGGTATGATAATAATTACAAACAAAAAGCACAATTTACTTATTAAGTACTAAATAAATAATAACAAACAAAAAGCACAATTTACTTATTAAGTACTAAATAAATAATAACAAACAAAAACAATTAAAAGTAAAAGACAAGAAAAAACTGCGACTCGGTCCTCGAAAGTCATTGCTTCTGTAGATTACATTTTGAACAACACAGATAAGCGGAAGATTTAATTTTTGTCCCTCCTTAAATATACATGGGAGTGTTACGTTGTTTAAACAGGGGGGTTTGGGCTCTGGGGAGGACATAATTGAAAGACAAACAGGGGCGGACGATTCGCGACGAATTCATTATTTCTACATTAAGTTGATACCAGCTTGACGTCATGTAGATTATGTTTCTCCACCAAGAATTATGGTTGAAGTGGTTTTAATTTAATTTGGAATACTGCTACCTGGATTCAAGATGAATTAATGAAAAGATGTGAAACTCAACAGATTTTTAATTTAATATGGATTCATAGGGCTGTTTAGAATGTTTACTTCACTTCACTTTACCTTTTAACTAATGATCATCACTGATCAGCATCAAGGGTTTGTCTTAAGGAATTACTGTAAATTGTACTTCTTTCTGTTCTTTTTGTAAATATGAATGATTTATTAAAAATAATTAATTTACGATTTTTATATATAATTATCTGATATATAAAATTCTCGTGTCACAATGTTAGTTACCATACTCCTCTGAAACGGCTGGACCGATTTTTATGAAATTTGGTGTGCAAATCGGGTAGGTCTGAGAATCGACCAACATCTATTTTTATACCCCATTTTTTATGGCAAACCAACGTTTGCCGGATCAGCTAGTAATTTATAAGGTTTTAGTTTTAACACAGGAAAACTTCCGCACATGTATTATATCCTGTGTCTTGGGGGCTTTACAAACATAAATAATGAACACAAAGAATATCCAGACTCAGAACATTAATTTTTGTTCCATGTATGTGTCGAACCCACAACCCAGCGCTGTAGGAAACGGGGCGAAGATACCTCTTAAACAACTACGCTACGCGTGCAATCTTTAAGAATGTTAGTTTTTAGTCTATATTGCTGAGAAGTATGAACGCCTACGCTAAATAATATAGCAATTAATACACATGACGCGTATGTCTGCCGTCTATGGAGAGGCCTTCCTTCATATACACTTCAAACGAGTCTGGGAGAATTTTTGGCTTGTACGATTTGTCTGGCTCATTGTAAAATATTTTAAAATATAACACTTAATGATATACCTATACAAAATTCAGCCTTCCTAAAATGTCGTAAGTTAGCATGTTTTTTTTTCACCTTGAATACCTGGTTACTGTAAAACGGCCCGCTTTCAACTTAGCAGGTATCCATTCCTTTCTGAGTATATGTTAGACAACTGGTGTTAAATTTTTATCTTTCCTAAAATGATGTAAATCTGGGGTGACTGGGATCTTGGACTATAAGCATATAAATAATAAAAAACCAATCTATCCCAACTTCGAGTCAAACAAAATTATATATTTGTCTCTTTGACATTTAACTTTTAAAATGGCGTCGCTCCCTGTTTCTATTCGCCTGTTACGAGATTACCTCGTGGAGTTGGTAAATTGTGTTTATGAAGCTGTTTCATTGTGAGTTTATTTGTTACGCCCGTTCTCGCGAAGTGGATTATCGGTTTGTCAATTCAATAGGTTGTTGGGACACAATTGATGAGTTTGTGCAAAGCCAGCGATTGGGGGAAATTGCGGTAATAAGTACTTGAGAGTTTTTATATTATGGGGTTTTGTGGAAGTGTAAAGGATCTCGATATCTTTAAAAAAAGGATTTTATAGTTCAATAATGATTTCTTTGTGGTTTAAAACTTAAGTTGAGCAATAAACAAGGTAAATAAATAAGTAATTTATTTATGCTCGTCCATAAACCAAGACAATCTCGCTTATGAAAGTTCATTTTCAATCTATTGTTAACAATTATATTGAAAGCATCTCCCAACTAACGGTCCCGCTTCCTATTTCCATATATTTACATAGTAAAATCTTTAAAACAAAACTCAAATAATACCATAATAATAAAAGTGATATAATCATAAAAATAACAATAGAATTTGGTCCCATCTCAAGTATAATGAGCTCAATACGGGGGGAAAAGTTAATACACATCGGCCATCTTTGAAGCGGTAATTTTCATCAAATCAACTCTACAGATGTCATTTTGTTGGCGGGAGCGATTCAATTACTTAACATAAATAAATTCAGAGACAATTTGCATGTTAACGGTACATTTTACTGAAGGCATGTTTGCTTAAAGTTTCTTCATTTCGTTAATAAACTCATTTTGAGCTAAAATTACTTTGATTATGATTTTGTATTTTAAGATATATTTGATTTTATAATAAACTGTTATTGCCTGAGCTGAGCTTGAGCTTTCACTTTCATACTAGTACATACTAACATTATAAATTCGAAAGTAAATCTGTCTGTTTTCACGCCTATTCCTAATGAAAGTACTTTGATTCTTGAGGAAGGACATAGGTTACTTTTTTACGGCGATAACCGCCATACACGTAGGCGTAGCCGCGGCAAAAAAAAAACAAAGGCAAGAAAAATTCTACAACCATCACAAATAAATTTTTAAATCACTCGCTGCGCTCGTTTTTCAATTTTAGAATCCTTCGCTTGCTCGGTCATCAAAATTGAGCACGCGGTTAAAAAGCAACTTTGCACTCTTGTATAACAAATAACTATTATTATGTCACACGGTTGGGTACTAATAGCCGATTATAGAACCGGTTAGTAATTAATTCCTCTAGCAACAATTGATGTTTTTACGAAATAACTGTTCAAAACCTTAATTATAATAACTTGTGTTTGTGTGGAAAGGGGATTACCTTGGGCCGTCACCGTACTGGGTTACTAGGTCTTATAAGCCGGCTTTCATTCCATTTCATCTACGCTATAAAGAAATATTCTGTCCATCATAGTAAACTTGGCAGAATATGAAATACCTACTGATAGTGATTTTTCTACTCTAACCCTGCAGCCAGACTATGCCAATCGCGCTGCTCCTCGCGCTGCTATTCGCGCTGCCGCGAATATTGCCCTAACAGCCACACACTTCTGTATTCGTGATGTTCATCGCATTGTTCCTAATTCCAGTATTCGCCTTGCAATGGACGACAACGTTCTAGCAGCGTACGCATTATGTTTTTACAGCATAGCAAATACTTTAAATGTCTTAAACAAAACAGTTTGTTAAATAATTCGATAAATTTTAAAGTTGTTTCATTAGACCATTCATTAAAAAGTGGTGGCGGCGACATCATGTCAAAATTACTGCAACAATACGTGCAAACCACGCGAGCGCTCGACGCAAAGTGAGTGCATCGCGCGTGTGTGGCTGGTCACTCGCGCTCGTATTGCGCTCCTTTGACCCGCGCCAAAAAACCAACAAAAAATGGATCGCCGGGCATGACGAGCGGCAGGACGAGCAGCATGACGAGTAACGCAGCCACACTACCCATTTCTCTCTCTATTTTTCTCGCCACTCATCGAGTGTGTGGCCGTACTATATTGCAGAGAGGTGGTGTTTTTGCAGCCGTCACCGTGCATTACCCAAAGATATCCTTGTGTGTACTATACAGAATTACATATTTTAGAGAATTTTGTCTAGCATTGAAATAATGGTACTGAAACCATTACTTTGAAAATTTAAAATATGTATATAATTACATTAAAACGAGTTCAACGAACCCAACTAAGTAATGTAGACAGTTTTTTTTTATTAATGGGTTTAGGCGCTCCTAAACCCATTAATAAAAATAAAAAAAAACGATTGTACCGCTGTACAATCACGGAAAAAGAACCTCTCAAATCTATCCTAATCAGCTGCATTAACAAACTTAAGCAACTTATATAAAACCATAATTTATCCATTGACCACACCATGAACTTCAAATTGTTTAACTATTTAATTCTGTTTGTTTAATTTTAAACAAATTAATTTACCAAATCAACAATGGACATTGAGTTAGTTACGAATTCAATTGTGCGAAAAATCCGAGCCCATGTGTCAACAGCACCATTGTGATGGAGAACGATGGGCAAACGCGCTCGGGTTAGAGCTGTCTCTGTGTCACGAGCTTTGGAAAAAAGTATTTTTTTATAATATGTACAGAGTATAATATTAGTACTGACTGCACGGTTGGCGGTTTAGGCGGTCGCCACGCCGCTTGCCAATTCGCCAAGCGTTGTGGGTTCAAATCCTACACGGGACAACACTTTGTGTGATCCACAAATTGTTGTTCTGAGTTTGGGTGTTAATTGTGTCCGTTTCATGTATGTATGTAAAGTCCCCCGCGACACAGGATGTTTATTCCTAATGCGAGAGTTGTCTTTTAAAAAAAAAAGAAATAATTTTATGAGATTCATTGGTATATTTATCTGTGCTCATAATTCTTATAAATGTTTTAAGAGTGTTTTTTCATATACATATAGAAAAGATAAATAATATGAAGAAGATAAAAGTTTTAGCATTGACACCCTGAATATAACTAATTGATATAATTTTTTTTTTTTTGGACATCTAACACACAACGCCATCTAGTCCCAAGCTAAGCAGAGCTTGTGTTATGGGTACTAGACGACTGATACAAATACATATTATATACTTTTTTTGTAAATACATACATATTATACATAAAAAACATCCAAACTCCGAAACAAATATTTGTAGATCATACACTTCGACCTACGACCCGAGTCGGACATTTGGTCCGACTCGGGAATCGAACCCGAGACCTCATGATCAGCAGTCGCACACGCCAACCGCGAGACAAGCGAGGCAGTTTTTTTATATTTTTTTTATATTCAAGACAAAGTAGTTATTATATAATACTAATAATTTATTTCGTAAAAACATAACCTTTACATAATAGTCACAGATGTTCTAGCTAAGCTACTTACATAGCCTGTATTAAGAACAATCTGTTGCTGTGTTCCATAAAATTAAGAAAAGTCTATTAAAATTCAAATACTAGATTTCATTTATTGGTGTGTTTGTTTGTGTGCACATGTGACTGTATGTGAATGTGTTTGCGAATTGTTTATGTGTGTAAATCTATAAAATTATGTAAAAAATTATTATATCTAACTAAGTAAGTCACAATATCCACACAAAGACCTACTTAATTTACATCGCACAAAGTATAAACCTAGATATAAATCATTTAAATATAAACCTTTACCTAAACCTAACATTGACACACCAAAAGCGTTACCTTTATCCACATTAAGAGAACTCAATAGCTTTGAAAGCTCACCTCTTGCCTCCAGTTTTCTATAGAACCCCGAGGCACGGGCGTGATTAAATATGAATTGACGAATTAACTCCATGTCTTTGGGCCGAGACTCAATTAACTGAACAAAGTAACAGAGTAAATAACGAAGTGGAATCAATTTTACAGTAACGTAACAGAGTGGATGTTTAAACGGCCATTGTTCAACGTACATGGGGATTATGATTATCTTAGTGAATTTAGTTAAGGTATGTATGTATTTGTATGTACAGACGGGAGTGTTGGGTTAGTGACCCTGAGGTGGGTTTAATTCAGATCCAAGAAAAATTATTGTGTGACAGTACGATCATTTCTTCAATGTTTTTGAGTAATTTGAGAGGATCTAGAGTCCAAAACCCCACTTTCATTATCAGTCCTTATTTCTAGCGCAGCAACACACTTGTGAGTGACTTTTAAGGCGTGGGTGACCATGGACGAAGATAGGCAATTACCATGAGGTGACTTATCTTCTCGTTAGACCCTTATACCTTTACATATTAAAAAAAATTGACAGTCATTAGGACTGCCGATAGAAGTGAAAACTTTTAACTTAGAATGTTATCTGTAAAATTAATGTGTCAAATTAGAAATTTCATAATGTTTAAATTAAAATTATCAAACATTATCAACATCAAACATTAGCATGTCGGTCACGCGAACCTATAAGATCTTCCCTTACCAAAAAGTGCTCAATACGGCCAAAGAAGTTTTCACTTCGAAAATGTAATGTCAGCAGTTCGGTGACGCGAACTCATAAGATTTTCTCCTACCAAAAAGTGCTCAACGCGGCTAAAGAAGTTTTCTCTTCGAAAATACCCATATTAAATGACCATTAACCAAATCAAAATGAAGTTTCATTTATTTATTTCCAAACACTTCATATAAATTTATACTTAAAAAAAAAACAACATCAGCCAAACCGTGTCCTATTATTTTGACTTTTACAACGGGTCCGTTTCGTCACGTATCATAAAAATTGCAGAAATTCACCCCCGAACTAGGTAACAAACATTGAAGCGTAACAATGAGGCCGGGCTACCATCCAACTGCTATCTTTATAAAGATTAAATAGTATTTTGTTGTACAAAACGGGCAGATCTCAAAGGAACAACTTGTTATACGAATGTAGGATTTGGTAGGGTGACCATGTTGTTAGAAATTTTCGTTCATAGATATTTTAAATTACATGTTACAATATCATTACACATATAAAATTCATAGTACAATGGATGGAATCGAGATATTCAACACCCTATTATTGGCTTTGATAGACTGAGATAGATTGACAACCTTTTCAAAATTATTACATTCACCAATGCATCTGAAGCATACGAAACAAGTCTACTATGATCCTATTTTATCTTTAAGTCTGCACCATATGTGATTAAAGTTTAAGTAAATAAAAAAAAAAAGTTTGTTTAAGTTATTAGAGCTAGCGGAATGTGTCTGACACGTTAAAAATATTAACCGTTAAATAATGGTAATAAAATATTTTATTATTAAAATGAGATTATATTTAATGTGTTATGGTAAAACGTTGCTCATTCGAAGAATTTTTAATCAATCTAGTCCGGCGTAGTATGTTTGCATGCAGTAATATAAATATGGTAGCCTTGTGAGTAATTTATCTCCTACAATTCATTGACCTGTGAACGAAAATATGGTATTAGCCAAGAAATATTTTAATCGTCTTTCATAAATAACCATCAATTTTCAAAATGTTTTTCTGCACATTTTGGAATAGATTTTATCTAAACTTTATTAAAAACTAACATTGAAAGGAAAAACAATGGTGATTGCGTTATATGCTGCTGGCATTCAAATCTACCTTATAATATTCTTATGATCCTTAGAAATCTATCGTATATAATAAAACCATTTTTATTTCACCACAAATATTTTACGGTCACCCTACATTCCCCTACACTTGACACACACAGATTTGTAGTCCCCTTAGTTACGGATTATCCGGGAAAGTGCACAACATGTTGTCAATGCGGCGATCAGTTGCGGGTATTGTGCGATGAACGCCGATTTATTTGGACACCCGATGATAGTTTGAGTGTATTCATTGCGGTACAGTTTCGATCATACTTTTTGTATTTATTGGTGTTGGTGTGTGTTTAACTGCTATTATTTAAAAACAGTGTTTTACACAAGTTCATTTAATTTTGAGCTTGCTATTACATTAGGATGCTGTCAGATTTTTGTCTCTATTTTTTTGGGGCTAATCTCTTGCGTCAAAGGGGTGAATCACTTCTGCCTGTACCAGGTAGCTTTAAATTTTATAGGGGCACTGTCCTTCTGGATTACTTCTTTGTCTTCTATTGAGATTTTCTATAAAGCCTTGGAAGGTACAGCAGTTTTTATGGCAAATAGTTTTACAGTACATAATTTTATAATCTTCATTACTTAGGCTAACTCTATCACTTTACTTGAATTTTAATAGGAATCTTTATCGTAAAAAAAGATTCGATCCTAGAAACTAGTTTACTGAGTAAGATAGTTATACATTTAAAAAAAAGTTCTACAACCACAACTTCTGAACAAACACATAGGTAAAGTTTTTTATCGATGATCTTTTTTTTTGGCTCAATAACTTGATCTCAGAATCTGTTAATTATAACGATACCAAATTATGATTACACAGTACCCATTACTTGTACTCATCTTTCTATATATTTTATATCTATATCATTAATTGATTCAATTTTGCATACTCAACTATCGAAAAACCGTAACAGTATAATGCTGACAACCGTAGCGAAAGAACAGATTTCTTACAAAAACCGATTAGTTCCGTTACAAGTGTACACATGTGCTCTTCTCCATGATACCCCTGGGGATATTCCCCATTCATCACTGGTATCAACACCATATGGCCCCCATAAGGGATTTATAATTACAAGTGAATTTTATTAAACGCATTGTCCGCGAATCATCTCAATTGTTGTCAGTTGAACCGTAAAATGTAAAAAATGATTAATATGTTGCTATCTATCACCAGTAGGAGTGACGGTTTTTCACAAAAATATGTTCAGGTATGAAAATGATTGGCAACTTTGTCACTTTCTTGATTAACTCATTTTATGATTATGATCAACTACGAGTATGAATACTGTTAAGAAGAAAGAATATTCCAGAAAAAGACGTGAAATGTCTGGTTAGTTTCTTGAGTTTTTTCTCAACTTCGTCGAATCCTAACACGTAATAATACGTTCAAAGAAAAAACCAGATTACATGTTATACCTGTGAATTAGCTGATGTGTTGGACCAGCTTATTGGCTGTAGATAATGCGCAAAGAATACTGATACGAGACGGCTGTAAATTCGTATTTGATCATAATTCTAAATCACTTAATGTGAAAGTTTAAATGAAAACTTACTTTTATATTTTTCGATTCCCGCAGGAATGGTTACAATTAAATTTAAATGTTTGTAAGTCCCCACAGCACAGGGATCATTCCAGGTGTCGGGGTTTTCTATTAAGATATCAGAAGTATAATCAAAAACATCAAATATGTTACAAAACATATTGCAAACAGTACATCTATTTTTAAGAAATCATTTTGATTCAAGTCTTTACGAAAATAAAGGAATTCCCATAACTAAAGGCATTTCTAGTTACATATATATATAAACTAGCTGACCCGGCGAACTTCGTACCGCCATATTTACATATCTGTCGCAGCTCCCCACAGGCAGTGTACAGTCGCCGACAAAAAAAAGACTTTTCCCGTTATCTTTTATTTATTTTCTTTCTAGCAAAAAAATAATGAATGAAATCGGACTATGTGGTATTGAATGACAACTAAGTACATATTTTGACTTTCATCCCCTTTCTCCAGGAAACCGTGCTGAATTTCGGGATAAAAAGTATCCTATGTCCTACCTCGTAGTATGAACTCAAATCATGCCATGTTTCATTTGAATCCATTCAGTAGTTTCGGCGTGATGCGCGGCCAAGATACAGACAAACAGACGGACAGACAGACAAAAGTGAAAAAAATTACAGTTTTGGCTTCAGTATCGATAATAGAGACCCCTTAAAAAAAAATTCAAAATATCTTTAATGTACAGAATTGGACCTGTTACATTTTTATTATAAGTAGTATAATAAAGATAAATCGGGTGTAGGCTTTTAAGTTTGAAATGTTTTGAAAATTATATATTATGAAAAATTAGTTTCTTTTCTATGTTAGATAAATCTATTTTTTTGTCTTTACTTAAGTTTAGAATTCATTCTATGAGTATAATATAATATCCCTACTAATAGAATATGTAAAGAGGAGTTATATTTTAGTATACTAGTTGACCCGGCGATCTTCGTACCGCCATATTTACATATCTGTCTCAGCTTCCCACAGGCAGTGTACAGTCGCGGACAAAAAAAACACTTTTCCCGTTATCTTTTATTTTTTTCTTTATAGCAAAAAAAGAATGAATGAAATCGGTGTTATTGAATTACAACTAAGTACATATTTTGACTTTCATCCCCTCTCTCCAAGAAACCGTGCTGAATTTCGGTCTAAAAAGTATCCTATGTCCTACCTCGTAGTATGAACTCAGTTCAGTAGTTTCGGCGTGATGCGCGGCCAAGATACAGACAGAAAAATGAAAAACAGACAAAAATGAAAAAAAAAAACAGTTTTGGCTTCACTATCGATTATAGAGAGCCCTCCAAAAACAATTTTCAAAATATATTTAATGTACGCAATTAGACCTGTTACATTTTTATTAAAGTAGTAAACAAACCAACTTTAAATCACTTAATGAATGAAATGCTATTAAAACTGTTCAATAACTAATGCATTCATACATATCTCTGTGTGTGTGTATAGTATACAATAACTAATCTACATTCCAAAAATCACCACAATACCCATAACAAAACTAACATATGCGTACATTACATTAATGTAGCATCGCTTAAGTTAATCAATTATTTTGGCGGGCGCGACGACCCTACCAAGGACACAGGGGTGACACAAATTGACTAATCACACCCCATAATGATTCGGCCAGCCTGTCGCGATGTCAGCCCTAGTTTGATTCGTGATGTAGGGTTGCTTTCAAGTGGTGGTTTATCATTTTAAAGTGACATGTTTTGTTACAAGTTGTTAAATGGAACTGTTTAGAGTATAAATATGCAAAGTAGTGTGTTTTTAAATGGTAAATAGCTATCTTTCTAATAGAAATAGCTCTTTAAATACAAGAACTCACGAATTTGGTGATTAATAGTCGACGTACCATTGGTATTCTAGGATTTAAATTCCTAGAATACCTAGATCTATAAACCTAGTCCTAAATTTAGACTTTTGTTTGACTCAATATAAAAAGAAAATTAATAGCTTTTAATTATTTTTTTAAAGACAACACCCGCATTAAGAATAAACATCCTTTGTCGCGGAGGACTTTACAGACATACATGAAACGGACACAATTAACACCCAAACTCAGATCAACAATTTGTGGATCACACAAAGTGTTGTCCCGTGTAGGATTTGAACCCACAACACTTGGCGAATTGGCAAGCGGCGTGGCGACCGCCTAAACTACTAGGCCAACCGTGCAGTAAAATGTATATGTATTTGAATGTATTTGAGTGTAAATGTATTTGAATATTTATTGTAATATTGTACTTTAATTTTTTTAATTTAAAATTGTATCAATATCTATTTTAGAGTAGGCACCTTTATTTGGTTTAAACGCCTCACAAATAGGATTTTTTGGTTAAAATATGTATACTTTTAGTCCACGACTGTTTGAAATAAAAAACAAGTTTATGACGCGAGTTATTTTTTAGCCTCAGACATGCCTGAATTTCTTTAGGGTATCAGCACCTATTGCCTGGAACTGCCTCGTTGGTCTCGCGGTTAGCGTGTGCGACTGCTGATCATGAGGTCTCGGGTTCGATTCCTGGGTCGGACCAAATAAATAAATAATAAATATTTGTATGTACATACAAATATTAGTTTAATAAATATTTATTTATTTAATATTTTTTAGTACATATACATATTTGTTTCGGAGTTTGGGTGTTTTCTATGTATAATATGTATGTATTTACAACAAAAAAAGTATATATATATTTGTATCGGTTGTCTAGTACCCATAACACAAGCTCTGCTTAGCTTGGGACTAGTTGGCGTTGTGTGTTAGATGTCCGAAATATTTATTTATTTGTGCGTGGTTAATTTATATGTTTGTTTGCGTAATTTATTCCATACTTATTCCTATTATTATGTCATACATACTCCTCCTACAAACCATACTCTTCCTGTCAATAACTTTTGATTTTAATCACATATACATGATAATAATAATTCGGGACCAAGAAGCCGTGGCAGACCCCGATCTACATGGATGTCGACCATCAGGAAAGACCTCCGAGAAGAGAAAGTGGACGCCATGACGACCCAGAACAGATGGAGAAGAAGGATACGGAGAGCCGACTCCGATAAGAAACGGGAAAAGGCCAGACGAAGAAGATACATGTTATTAAAATTGTGTAGATGTAGGTAGCGAATACGTTAGTTTGGATAAATATGTTAAAGGAATGATAAGAGCTTTGATTATTAATATGTCGGTAAGAGCGTATAACTAAACGGAATTATGAGGTTCGTATGAGTGGGCGAGTGTTGCGGGAAAGTGCCAAAATTAAAACGCTGAGTTCAACCATGGACGATTTAATCCGTCGAGCGCGTTAAGAGAAGGTCTAAAATTTTTACTTAATGAGTTAAAAATCTATATATGAGACTAGCTGACCCAGCAAACGTTGTTTTGCCATAAAAATAAATAAAAAAATTAGGGGTGGGTCACCCTTATCATTTAGGGGTATGAAAAATAGATGTTGGCCGATTCTCAGACCTACCCGATATGCACAGAAAATTTCATAAAAATCGGTCCAGCTGTTTCGGAGGAGTTTGGCAACAAACACCGCGAATTTTATATATTAGATAACAAATGAGATTTACGGCTTAAGGTGCTCTTTGAGGCACAGAGAGGTTTCAAGATGTTACCTGTCCAAAGACTAACATGGTTGGGAATAACTAACTAGCTAGCTTTGTAACTAGTCAACCTACTCGGTAACCAATTAGCCACAAACCAAGTTTTTTTTCTATAATTTAATATTACTCACAATTATCGGCTACTACTCACGATTATCGGCACTTGGTGGAACCTATAAAGTTACATTCTAGAATTTACTTCTACATAAGAACTAAATTATTTATAAGATCACCTTTGATAATGATAATGCCACATGGTGAAACCGGTCAGGACTTAAGTTGATTAAATAGTGGAATAAGTTCAAGTAAGTTTGATTCTAAAATGTATCAAGTTTTGATTCTTAGAAATATTAAACGCAGTTAAAAAAACTTTTTTTGTGAAAAACTGTGGCACAGGCGCCCTTCAACTACCTTCAAGGGGCGGTACTCCATATATTATAGCACCCTCCGTCCCAATATACCCAATTGATATTCGATACACTGAATCGACACGCAAACTGCCTATTTGTATACAAAACGTTCACTTTTGTTACAATACGATCACTTTTGTAACAAAATGATCCATTTTGATAAATTCCTTTCACGCCGTGCGGTTTTATTGTGCGGCAAAAGTAAATGAAGTCATTTTATTGCTTATTTGTCACATTAACTGGAAAAATGGTTGATGGTAATGATTTTTCGTGTTATTTGTGTGATTTTATGTGTTTGTGTCCCCAAAAACGGAATGCGAGAATACGCTTAATTTATACTATCGGGAATAGAGATTATAAATTTACTACAGGCAGGCAGTTTCAGTTAAATCATAACTATCCAAATCATAATTGTTTATACAAATAATAGGTGGCGCGATGTACTTATACCTATATCCTCAAGTAACTATTTACTTACTTGAGTATTCAACAAGCTAACAAGTGACTATAAATTGTAAATTAATCTGCGTGGTACCATTTTAGATAAACAGTAATTTTCAACTTAGGTGCTTATTTTTAAATATTCTAGCACTAAAAACATCAGTCTACTTCTTAATTATTTTATACGAGCTGAGTCCCGCAGTGTTACCCGCGGATATTGTCATACCGCGGGTGACGCCGCGGGGCGAGGCTAGTCTAAAAAAAGTAGCCTAAGTTACTCTTTATATCATTAGATCAGTGAAAGTGCCGTCAAAATCGGTCCAGGCGTTCCAGAGATTAGCCGGAACAAACAGACAGACAGACAGACAAAAATTGTAAAAAATGTTATTTTGGTAATGTACCGTGTATATATACATATGCATTTAGTAAAAAGCAGTTATTTTAATATTACAAACAGACACTCCAACTTTATTTATTTGTATAGATGTATAGATTATATTTTCCCACGATTCAGCCCGCGTGTATTTCGATCTATGTCCTTTCTCAAGTATTAAAGTATCTCAAAGTTTATTGAAATTGATACAGATGTTTAGCCGTAAAACAGGTAAAGAGAGTTACTTTCGAATTTATAATATTAGTACACGTTTATACATTCGACGACTGCGTCGCACTTTAAAGTCATCAAGACGTAGATGTTAGGACATTAATGATGAATGTTTTGTTTCAGAATGGAGGCCACAAATTTGGCATTATCGCCAAGAGAGTCCCTCAAACCAAGAGAACACAAAACTATGCATCTGAACGGTAAACCTAATCAGGTAAGAACTAATGTAGAATACTAAGAAAAAAGAATTTTCAAAATCGGTCTTCAAATTGACGGAGTAATCCGTGTACATACATAAAAAAACAAAAAAAACGATGAAATTGAGAACCTCCTCCTTTTGGAAGTCGGTTAAAAAGGACTACACTTTATAGTAAGAGAGCTACTGAACCTTTCGACCAACGGTGTGTCTTTACAGACAATTCTTTTTCTACAAACTACTGATGAGTCATAACGAGCTAAGTACGTAACCATCGCCTGGCAGGCCTCAGCCCTGCACATCATCATCTTTCATAGTTTTGAAAGTGTAAAAAATGTGACACAAAAAAACTTGTTCCTGTAAGGCTGAAATTTTTATAGGATTTAGATCATTCATTAAAAGTTCAAAAACAAAATGACAGGCGATTCCGATGAGCACTAGTACCTGCCAGGCGAACAGAAAGACACACATTTCTTCAATTACATCATCAATGTAAATAAATTTTATTCTGTAAGTTTGTAATTCATATATATTAAATGCTATGAAATATATTTAGCTTTAATTCCGCGAGACAAATATCCAGGTCTGAAAGCAGGGCACAAATCCCACCGTCATGCATATGTACACATACAAAACAAGTGAGAAATAATTAGCATGCCATGCAACCAAACCTATACTCGACACGTGTTTCGCCCCTCCACGGGGCATCCTCAGGAGATGTTGACTCGTCGAGCGTTTGAGCTCGAATGCGCGCTAGCGCACCGCTGTCGGCCCTTTATATACCGTTTCGATGACGCTATAATCACGATCGATACAATGTCACAACGACATCTGTGCCGAACTACCCGCAATCATACTTCTATATTCTAAGAAAACACAATGTTTACGTAGCTTTTCGATCGGATCATAACTTGCGTAAACTATGTAACGGTAAAGATAAATTAGAGAATTCAAAAAAATCCGGAGTTTACAAATTAGTATGCAATGATTGCACCGGGGTCTATGTGGGTCAGACAGGCCGTAGTTTCGAAATTAGGTACAGGGAACGTGTTGCCGCTCACAGGAATGGCCATCCAGATAAATCTTTGATTATGGTGATGTGTGCTACTACGACCTGAATGCAGATCTCCTCAACAAATACGACCGACTTCTGAACAACTGCATTCGATTCGTTTTTAATCTTCGTAAATATGATCATATTTCCTCGTTTCGTCTCAAATTAAATTGGCTCCCCATTCGTCAGCGTCGCCATCTGCGCGCTTTAACGACTCTCTACTCTATTATCAACTCTCCTAACTCGCCTACCTACCTGACTTCCTCCTTCCAGTTACTGGGTTCTAATCATGACCGAACCCTCCGCTCCACAAATAACCTCCTTCTATCATGCCCCTCCCACACTTCTGCATGCGTTCATTCTTCCTTCCTAATTCAATCTGTTCTTCTCTGGAATGCTCTTCCCAAGGAAATCAGAATAGCACCCACTCGTGATTCGTTCAAGGCCAAAGTACGAGCTCTCCTCATCCAAAACTTAGCAGAATTGTCACAAATTTGATACTATTTTAGTATGTATGTATATATATGTTTTATGTGTGTAAGTATATATGTATGTGTATGTAAGTATTTTTGTATGTATGCTTAGATATATCGTATTACTTATTTTTAGTTATTTTTTGTCTATTTCAAATTAAGTTATCAAAGTATAGTGCACCCTTACATTCATTTCCGCACCACCTGAAGGTAGACTGTTAGAGAATGCCTATGGTATTAAGTCCGCCATTGTACATTTTGTGCATAAAGTTGTAAAATAAATAAAATAAATAAATAAATAAATCACATTTCGCAAAACATTTAATCGACACCGGCCACTCCTTGAGCGGCAACAATATCTATAACATTCTGCATGTTTGCGATAAGGGTTTCCGGCTGAGTGTGTTGGAATAGTTAGAAATATCAAAATATAACAATAATAATGCATATACACTGTTGAATGACCAAACAAACTTAATTCCATCACCACTTCTAAGTATGATTGCGGGTAGTTCGGCACAGATGTCGTTGTGACATTGTATCGATCGTGATTATAGCGTCATCGAAACGGTATATAAAGGGCCGACAGCGGTGCGCTAGCGCGCATTCGAGCTCAAACGCTCGACTAGTCAACATCTCCTGAGGATGCCCCGTGGAGGGGCGAAACACGTGTCGAGTATAGGTTTGGTTGCATGGCATGCTAATTATTTCTCACTTGTTTTGTATGTGTACATATGCATGACGGTGGGATTTGTGCCCTGCTTTCAGACCTGGATATTTGTCTCGCGGAATTAAAGCTAAATATATTTCATAGTATTTAATGTCATGGATTTCCGCAAAGTAACGCCTGATTCCATAACTTATTCATATATATGTTTGTCTGAGCGATTTAAAGAAAGTAGGAACAATGACCGGCGGTGCAAGCTAGCATATTTCCTAGACAGGTGAGGAGAAAGATTGAGTGCAAGTAAAAATGTGTCTGAGAACACTTGGTCGGTCCTAACTCGACAAACTTCTCATTATTAGTCATAAATAACATTAAATCGTCGGAACGTCTAAATCAATGCAATATATATTTCAACTAATCGATATATTTTATACGATTTTTTACGATTTATAGAAAATATTATTATTATTACTATTCAACTTAGGTGTTACCTACTTACTTATTCTAAAATTAAAGATATATAGCCTTTAGGCGCTATTCAGTGCGACGCGGACCGTCCGCGCGCGGATTAGGGCTTGCGTCCGTCGCCTTTAGTAGTCACCAAATCAGTTACATGTGTTAGCATATTAATTCTATAAGTTGGTACTACAGAATTCATCAGAATTATTCTTATATAATTTCAAGTAGTTGCCACACAACTCCAAGGGCAGAGCTTAAGATTGTTTATGAAAGAGGCTCACGAGCCTGTAGGACGGGCATTCGTTCATTACTTTTCAGCAGAGCACCAAGTGTAGTAGTTTAGTAAAGATTGTAAATAATGATTGTATTGTAAAGGTGTGCTAAAGTACTTATTTATTACAAGGCTGTATCTTAACAACGTTTTTCATTAAATTGTTGAATCCGGATTGAACCCAATACATGTTAGCTGCCGCTATTCAACAATATAGTTAATAAATAATATCTAAAAAATTTATTTCATATTTTATTTAGTTTCTTCTTTTTCTAATGAAATTAATTAAAAATTAAATTACCCTATGATTGATAAATATGAACGTAGTAAAAGTTTAATAAAATCCATATGTAGAATTTGTGCAGAAGAGAAAGCACTTTTTGTGGTGTTTGTTTCCTACAAATTTCAATAACTTGAGTTTATTTCAATTTTTGTATTGTACTTCTAAATTATTAATTACAATCAATATTGTACAATCTTTTTATTATTTATTCTCAGGTTGGCACAGTACTTCTCTATGGTGTGCCCATAGTGTCTCTAGTAATCGAAGGGAACGAAAGGCTCTGTCTAGCTCAAATATCGAACACACTATTGAAACAGTTCTCATACAACGAGATCCATAATCGACGGGTCGCTCTGGGCATCACTTGTGTACAATGCACTCCAGTACAGTTGGAGATATTGAGGAGAGCTGGAGCCATGCCTGTTTCGTCGAGGCGATGTGGTAAATGTAACAATATATATTTTTTTTACAATTTTATGTTGAAGTAGAAATTATGTTATTTATTTAATGATTTATGTTTCATTCAGATATAATTGGTCCATAATCTTAAATAAATAAAAAAAAATGTAAGTAAAAATACCTATTCATAATTACCATATCAGTAGCTGATTACCGTTTTCATCCATATTCTTCTATAAGTATTCCCTTTTTACGGTTCCGTGCCAAAGGCAAAAAATGTAACCCTTATAGGTTCGTCATGTCTGTATGTCCGTCTGTCTGTCTGTCTGTATGTCCGTCCGTATGTCACAGTCACTTTTCTCCGGAACTATGAGGACTATAATGTTGAAACTTGGTAAGTAGATGTATTCTGTGAACCGCATTAAGATTTTCACACAAAAATAGAAAAAAACAATAACTTTTGGGGATCCAAACCCCCAAAAAAAACCCAACTGTGTGGGGTATCTATGGATAGGTATTTAAAAATGATATTGAGGTTTCTAATATCATTTTTTTCTAAACTGAATAGTTTGCGCGAGAGACACTTCCAAAGTGGTAAAATGTGTGTCCCCCCCTGTAACTTCTAAAATAAGAGAATGATAAAACTAAAAAAAAATATATGATGTACATTACCATCCAAACTTCCACCGAAAATTGGTTTGAACGAGATCTAGTGAGTAGTTTTTTTTTAATACGTCATAACTCGTAAACCGCAAAAAAAATACACTATTATTGAAATATCGATCAAAGTTACAACTAACTACAAGAACTTTTATATTATGTTACTTGCTGCTTCGGAACCCTTCATGGGCGAGTCCGACTCGCACTTGACCGCTTTTATTTTATGTATGAGCCTGCCAAAGTGATTCTACTTTGTCTGATGCTAGTATAGCGAACTTATAGGTAAGAAGAATAACAACGACGGTGAGCAACGGTGTAAGTAGTATTTATTAGGCAGGAGCTCCGGCTCCTTAATACTCTAATGTTACGTGGTAACGTATGGCTAGTTATACCACCTTACAGCTACATTATATATACTAAAATCTATCGGTACAATGCATATAATCACGTCTTATTCTCGACGAGATAAATAATGTCTAAACACTACGTGATCGATAATAGTAATATACTCATATATGAAATATGCTGACATAGATGGTCAGGCTTAGCTATGTATAAATTCTATTAATTTAACAATATATGACGTAGGAATAGAAAGCATGAGCATAATCCAAGAGCAGTGGTCACCATATTCATTGTGAGTGCAGAGTATGCAACAATGCAGCATGGTTACCCACACTATGGCGGCCTATTGTTTATCTTCACTACATAGTATAAAAAACCGACTTCCAAAAAACATCCAACGAAAACTCTCTGTCAAAAAAACACTTAAAAGCGTAAAATAAACTGGTTCTTCATAAATTGCCTATACCTAATTCTTTATTCATTTAAATAGTAGTATTATAATGTGTGCTAGGTACCTAAAATCTGTTTGAAGTCGGTGCCAAGTGACTATTGCTTAGACTTTTGTAATTGTTCGTTTGTATTCTTTTTGGCTTAGCACCGGTTTTTTTTTATAAAAAGTTTTTATTTTTCAGTTTTTAGTGCAAACAATCGTAGGTAAGTAGTAAGTTGAACTATTTCATCAAATTTCATCATCAAGAATACAAATTAAGGTCTATACGTACGTGTAATATTAAAATCATCATCATATTGTTGAAGAGTTTAACCTTCTATCATCAGCTCACCTAAATAACTTCAAAGTATACGACTGAAGGTCTTTAGATACGTATGAAATTGAAAGAATTATCCTCCAACTCCTAACCGTTGAGGAGTTGTACCTCCATCATCAGCTTACCTAAATAATTTGAAAGAATACGACTAAAGGTAGCATATATACATATGACATTTAAAGATTTATCCTCCAACTCCTAACCGTTAAGGAGTTGTGCCTTACATCATCAGCTCATCATCATAAAATGATGACTACCAGACGCAAATACCGGTAATACCGGTGTAACTTCAGAAAATATACGAAAAAATTTTTGTTGTTTGTGTACTAAACTTAGTTTATATACCAAATTTCAGCTTTCTAGCACTTCAGGAAGTACCCTAACAGTTTTGATGATCATCAGTGTGTCAGTCACGAAATCGGTGTTTTTTTGGTATCAATAAAATCTAAACTATCAGAGCTATGCAATTGAAACTTTGTACGTTTCATTAGTCTATTGGTAACATCATATCCTGAAAATTTGAACGATCTGGTATATCGGGAACCAAAGTTATGGGGGTTCAAAAAAACGACGAAATGCTTCGAGAAAAGGTAGGTAGTGCCCTTGCGCTACGCTTGGCTCGTCTTGGCGGGGGCACGACCGTGCCCCCAGACTACAGTATTGTACACCTTAAAAAGTACTACAAAAAAGTCCGCGACGGTATATGTCTATCTCTTAGGGATAACCCACAACAACCATTTTTTATTCCTTTCTTTTTACGAGAAATAATGGCTTATTTACGAAGTGATTTTAAGCAATACAGAATGAATCCTTATACAATTAAGTAAATTAAATACATTGTGCATTTAATATAGATCAAAATGGCCCTTAACAGTATCTAATTTAAATGAATATATTCGAAGATATTACAGATTTAAAATGCACAAATCGTGTTGTCGGCGGGGGCATCTGAAATCCACCCGTGCGAAGCCGGGGCGGGTCGCTGGTTTTAAAATAATGGATGCTTAATGACCTTTCTTTTGACAGGTATGATAACTCGGCGAGAAGCGGAACGTCTATGTAAGTCATTTCTTGGTGACAATGCCCCTCCACGGCTACCTGACGACTTTGCCTTTGCTGTGCATCATGAGTGCGCCTGGGGATGTCGAGGAGCTTTTTTACCAGCCAGGTACCTTGTTCCTACTCCTTGTGGTTGGATTTATGAAGGAAAATATTGTTGGAAATGCTAGTTTATAATACATTTTTGAATTAAAATCACTTGTACTTATTCCACTATTTTATTTTTGTTTACACCTGACCGGTTTCGCCTTATGGCATCATCAAAGGTTACTGATTATACAAAATAAAATATTCACATCTAAAACCCACCAACTGGGGGTACATGTAAATATCAGTGTGTCCGTGTAAGGAATTTTCCCCGAAATCAGGGAAATTGTATTTGTCTCCACCTACGCTATTTGTTAAATTAGTAACTTACAGCTTCACAAAGTCCCAGTTATGATATGAAATACTAATTACAAATAATATATTAATTTTAATAATTAAATTATTAAAATCGACATTAATGCTGAAAAATTTTGAAATAAAATGATTATGTCATGTCCTCTTTATATTTAATGTCCAAAATTGTGTCATACTATATGTCTATTAAATTATATGTCAAAAATTCATAAAAGTCATTAAATGTGTTAACTATACCCGTCTAAATTATACAAACTCCCCTTACAAATATTGTAGATGACATTACTTGAAATATTTTAATAGTGGTGAATTGTTGATATCTAATTGTTGATTTAACACCTTGTCCCGATTCCCTAATAACAACCTATTGATTTCTAACGCCTCCAAAGCGGTTAATTTTCTGCCTTTGTCACATACATGTAGTGCTTTAAAGTCCAATTTTGGATTGAACGAATGTTTTTCTGACAGCAAATGTTCCGCAAAATTGGACTCCGTCTTTTTTTTAGCCTCCAACCCCTAGCATGTTCTGCTATTCTGGTCTGGAAAGCCCTGCCTGTTTGGCCGATGTATTTTTTGTTGCACACTGCACATGAGAGTTCGTACACCCCGCTTTTCTCTGCGATAGGAGTCTTATCTATATTGTTACCTATTATGTTTTTTAGGCTACGGGTCGTGTAAAAAGCTGGTTTTGTTATATCCAGGGATCTGGAACACCTATACGAAATTTGCCCTATGTAAGGTAAACGAGCCCACCGTTCTTTTTCTGTCACTAAAGTTGGTCTGTTAGCTTGGTATGCAACACTTAAAACAGTTTTTGATTTCTTATTTTTTACCATTGTGTCTATTAAATTGGGCGAGTAGCCATTATTATGAGCTATTGTTTGTGTCAATTTTGCGGAACATTTGCTGTCAGAAAAACATTCGTTCAATCCAAAATTGGACTTTAAAGCACTACATGTATGTGACAAAGGCAGAAAATTAACCGCTTTGGAGGCGTTAGAAATCAATAGGTTGTTATTAGGGAATCGGGACAAGGTGTTAAATCAACAATTAGATATCAACAATTCACCACTATTAAAATATTTCAAGTAATGTCATCTACAATATTTGTAAGGGGAGTTTGTATAATTTAGACGGGTATAGTTAACACATTTAATGACTTTTATGAATTTTTGACATATAATTTAATAGACATATAGTATGACACAATTTTGGACATTAAATATAAAGAGGACATGACATAATCATTTTATTTCAAAATTTTTCAGCATTAATGTCGATTTTAATAATTTAATTATTAAAATTAATATATTATTTGTAATTAGTATTTCATATCATAACTGGGACTTTGTGAAGCTGTAAGTTACTAATTTAACAAATAGCGTAGGTGGAGACAAATACAATTTCCCTGATTTCGGGGAAAATTCCTTACACGGACACACTGATATTTACATGTACCCCCAGTTGGTGGGTTTTAGATGTGAATATTTTATTTTGTATAATCAGTAACCTTTGATGATGCCATAAGGCGAAACCGGTCAGGTGTAAACAAAAATAAAATAGTGGAATAAGTACAAGTGATTTTAATTCAAAAATGTATTATAACAAGTTCCATCAAGTGCCGACAATCGAGAGTATAAATTACATAAAAAAAAAATTGCTAGTTTATAACTTAAGAGATCGATCGATCCCGGTTTGAAAAAGGTGTCTGCCTATTTTAACTTCATTTTGTCTCCAGCTTCGCTGAGGAGGGAAGTGATGATTAATTTCGTTGCGGATTCCAAGACAGTTTAATTTTTCTTTGGACTTCCCGAGTGTCATAACTCAGAGTGTTCGTGGGTAACTGCTGTTGATCCTGGTGTACAGGAGTTACAGTGGTGGGCATGTGGGCGGGATTAGTCCCAACAAAAAAAACTTAAGTGATTGATTGGCTATAGGTTTTTGACTAATACATGAATTAAATACTTCTAATAAGAAAGTCACAACCAAAAATTAGACTCAATTTAGAATGTAGGTATTCGTCTTTATTCAAAGGAATTTTATTGTTAACAAATCATTTGATTTTATTTATAATTGATATAAGAAACGTATTTAAACGTATTGATGTCGATTTTACTAATAATTATTGTTTTAATTTCACCCTAGATATAATTCATCTCGAGCCAAATGCATCAAGTGTGCATACTGTGGTTTGTTCTTCTCTCCCAACAAGTTTATATTTCACTCGCATCGGGTTGGACCTGGAGACAAATACATCCAGCCTGATGCAGCAAACTTTAATTCTTGGAGACGACACATGAAACTTAGTGGTACTCCTCCTGAAGAGGTGGTGCACGCGTGGGAAGATGTTAAGGCTATGTTCAATGGTGGAACCAGGAAGAGGATGCTGTCGGCCGCTAGGTAAGGATATATATGTATGGGTTATACTAAATTCATTTTTGTTGGTATTATCATGATTACATTTGTATTAAAAGCAAATATTAAACGTTATCTATGTAAATTAATCCACAAGAATTGTGTTGATAAAGTTCTGTTCCGTCAAAATATTCTAACCAACAATTGCGAATGGTGGCTAAACATACAACGGGTTCAACATACTCTAAAGTTGTCTGTTTATAAGTTTGTATACCTACATCTCTGTAATCCAACAGATAACTGCATGGTTTACTATAGTAGTGTATACAGTTAATGTAGAAACTGAATGTGACTATACCATCTTTATGGAAGTTTTAAGGAAGACTAATCGCTGTCTATCTTATTTGCAAGGTCTCATAAGATGACAAATTGAGCTAGTAATATGATCCATAATTCTATACTCAGTTTTAGTTTTAATACATATTAAATGAATAAATAAATTAAATAAAGGCGCAATAAACAAATAGTCATAGATGTAGGTCACAAGAGATGTAAATCAATACTTTTGCAAAATTCAGCTTTAAATTGTGCTTCAGAAGAGTACCTATTCGCAGGCCCGAGTCCGAGAGCAGTGGCGAGGCGAAAAGGCCTACGGCCAGTCCGCCTAGCGCCCACGCTCCAGTTCCGCGTCTTGCCGACTACGTATGGGGGGCGAGATTGCCATTGCCCTACGCGTTACCTTGGCTCAAACCTACTTTGTGGTCACCTGGTAAGATGTTCTTTTTAAATGACTGCACGACTGGCCTAGTGGTTTAAGCGGTCGCCACTCCGCTTTTTACTGCGCCAAGTGTCGTGGGTTCAAATCCCATGAGGGACAACACTTTGTGTGATTCGCAAATTGTTGTTCTGAGTTTGGGTGTTCTTTGTGTCCGTTTCATGTATGTTTGTAAAGTCCCCCGTGACACAGGAAATTATATTTATAAAGCAGGAGTTGTCTTTAAAAAAACGTACACACATGACTTCAAATCGATTACACTTAACTAGTGAATTCCCTTAATTTTAAAGTAGTATACGCTTTGCCAAAACATCCCTTTTTTACAAGCTTTTCATTAACTTGCAATGTATGTATGCTTGTATGTTCGGATGGAATCTTGCAACTAAATTTTGAAGCAGGATATCTTCAACCGATTTCGCTGAAAATTTCCAAGCATATATACAGCTGACAATACAATATTATAATGAAATGGAGCTGATCTGACGCTGGAGCTGGAAGGTGGCCATAGGAACTCTGTAAAGAAACGTCGCAACATCATCGAGTTAGCACTCGTTTGATTCGTCTCGAGGCATTCCAGTAAAAGCTTGTTTTTAAAAAGCATTTAAATTTAATTTATTAGTTAGTTAGTTAATATAAAGCACACTGACACACGGATGTATAACGGAAAACGGAGAATGTAGTGTAAATTAGGATTCCCCAAATCTTTGTAATATCTTCGGACGAATTCCCCAGACTCAATCTCGCTTTGGACTATTTTTGAATTGGTTTCCAATGCGATCGTTCAACAATTACAAATTCTACAATTGTACAGGTGCATTAACTGCTCTAAGTAGTGTAAACTCGATAGAAGAGCCCCGCGCTTTCCGACCCGTCAGGGGTCACCGACTGGATTCACCACAATTATCACCAGTAATGTCACCTCCAAGATCTCCAAACAGGTAAATTATTGTCTATAGGTATATGTATTTATGTATAACTTAAATAGATGTGAGTGATATAAGTGTACGTTATTAACACTTTAATTTAGTTTGTCGGTCTGTCCTTGAATATTTTTTTTTTATTATTTTGATATAATTTGACACTTCTTAGCTGACTTCTAAAAAAATTGGAATCTCAAATAATATCTTCAATTAGTATTTACATATCAATCAATTAACATTTGTCACCTTAGAATTCAGTCGTTTTTTAATTTATTTTTTTTATTTTAAAGTACCTATGACTTCTCGTGTTTTCTCATTTAAATTAAAAAAAAATCAAAATTAAAACACAATTTGTCAAGATTTAGCTGCATGGAAATTATCCATTCAGTAGTAATTTGATTAAAAATAAAAATTAACTTAAAGAACATTATTTTCCTTTCCTTTTACTTTAGTAAGATATAAGTACTTATTAATCATAGAAGGTATCATGAGTTATAACATACTTTGAATACTATTTTCATTAAATCAATTATTTCGTAGGTCTCGATCTCCCATCACACCTCCACCTCGCCGTTCTCCACACACGAGATCACCGCTTCGGTCACCGCCCCCCTCATCACCCGCTCGATCACCGAGGAGTGATAGAGATAGTGATGAGAGCGTTGATATTGAGACTACTGAAGAAGATCAGCCAAGAGATTTGGTAAGTAGTTTAACTTTTTACGATTAGAATTAGAATTTACGATTCTAAAGTGTCCAGGTATCATTCGTCGTAACAATCATTTACAAAAAGATAATGGGGTATTTTACTGTATACGAGAAGAAAATCTAAAAATATGTGTATTATTGAGATACCAGTAGAAAAAACTGTAAAAGCAGTAGAAAAATGTTAATTTTAGTTCATAAAATAATAAAATATTTTTCATAATTTATTTCAAAGTTTTCAGTATTTATTATCTGTTCTTTAACACCATGAAATAGAAGCTGCCATGTTGTTACGTCAAACCGCTGTGTAAACTAAAGTGTTAACTGTCAATTGATCAGCATATGCTTTATATTGCCAGCGCATTTGTTTTTGTTTACAAAGCGAACTGACGTCAATACCACAGAGCAATATGGCGTCCACTGCGTCCAGCGTTTTTGATAAATACGCTCGAAATTTGAAAGTGTAAAAGTTAAATGCATTTTTATGGCACATATAGATTGAAATTTTTTTTTGTATTTTTTTTCAGTGGTTTAATAGCACTATAGAATCTAATTTCGCTAAAAAAGTATGAAACAAGTTTCAAAAGCCGTAGTCACTCGTTGTTAATGTGTTATGGTACATTTCTACGCTACGTAACGTGTGACTACGGCTTTTGAAACTCGTTTCATACTTTTCGTCGTTTTTTATCGTAGTTGGGTTTTAGTTTTTACTTTTTTTTATTTAAAATGGTTTGGTGCCTCTATAATATTAATTTCTTTGCAAACTATATTTTGAAAAGGTACCATAGAAATAAAATAAATAAATAATAAATAAATATTTCGGACATCTAACACACAACGCCATCTAGTCCCAAGCTAAGCAGAGCTTGTGTTATGGGTACTAGACAGCTGATACAAATACATATATACTTTTTTTTTTTGTAAATACATACATATTATACATAGAAAACACCAAAACTCCGGAAACAAATATTTGTAGATCATACAAACATTTGGTCCGACCCGGGAATCGAACCCGAGACCTCATGATCAGCAGTCGCACACGACAACCGCGAGACCAACGAGGCAGTATCACAATTATCGAATAAATACGGACAAAGTCACTAGAAAATGCAAATAATATATATATTTTTGAAATGTACGAGTAACGCCCTTTCCAATGATAACGGCATATTTGTTTCAAATATATTTTTTGATACAGTACTTTATGTCGCCTAGAGGGCGCCACATTAGATTCAGTGACACGTCATATAGCCTATAACCAGCGGACGATCAAGACGCTTCTAACGATACCTCATTTGTCCAGTTCTAATAAGTAGTTAAGCAGCTATGAGGGAACAGATGAACATACATACTTACATACATACATAGCCTGTCAAAATCATAACCCTCCTTTGGGTTTGCCGTAGTCGGGTAAAAACCAGACTTTGTAAAAAAATTTGAGAATATTTATATAGCCTGGCCTTTATTACAAATCTGTTTACACTTCATTAATTAAAATTGAGTTAGTAGTTTAGACGCTATGGTGAAACATACAAAGAAATATGCATATACATATAGAGGTGTTAGGCAATTCTTTCTTTTCACCGAGTGAGTTAGAATACTGGCGCCCAAAACTTCATTTCCTCTGATTCAAGAGAAGGTTCGCAAAAGGCACAAAAGCACTTCTACCTCTTGATTTCTAGGAATTCCTACCTGGTGATAGTTACTTGCCATCACATGACTCCTTTGCCACTATGCCGTAAAAAGTTACTTGGTTTGTCAAATATATACTAACATAAAAGCTGTAACTCTGTCTGTCAGTTTGTCTGTTACGTTTTCACGGCTAAACCGCTGCACTGATTTCAATGATATTTGACATGGAAATTGATTCTTGAGGAAGGATATCGTCTAATCTCTACAGCGATTACCGACATATACTCGAACCTCATATAAAAACTCCGTGAGAGAGCCACGCTTCCGCATGAATGGCCCGGCTCGACCGGAGTGATACTACGGCCTCACAGAAAACCGGTGTGAAATAGTGCTTGTGCTGTGTTTCACCGAGTGAGTGAGTCAGGATAAAGGAGGCCCATACCCCAACCTCCGTCCCCCAATCTAGCCCCCCCAACCTCCCAAAGGCCGGCAACGCACTTGTGACGCCTCTGGTGTTGCAGATGTCCATGGGCGGCGGTAATCGATTACCATCAGGCGATACGTCTGCTCATTTGCCCGCCTATTCCATAAAAAAAAACAAATGCTAGTACCTCATTTAAAAAAACATTACATAACTAGTAGCAATTACGCGCTAATACACTCGTAAATCTAGATACTTTTCAGTACATTTATCATTAAAAGCAAAAGCAACAACTTAATATATTGAAAATAAGACCTTTTATAGTTTATGGAAAGGTATTTCAAAGATGCAATTTAATAGTATTGAGTGAATCGTATTATCCACTTGAGTTGGATTTTTCTGAGCTCGGACCGAACGGAGAGTTGGATCCAATTTAAAAAGTTCGAAGAGGAAAATTTTTCCAATCACTTTCTGGTAGCGCAGTAATCGGTGCTATTAGTTTGTTTTCTTACTATACGGTTTGCGCTGTAGCATGGTGCGGGTGACAGTTTCAGTAACATTTCGTTTCACTCTTGAAAGTTGCCGCGATTTACAAATTATGACTTAGTATTTCAGTTGTACCACATTCGCAATATATCATAAATCATTAATAAGTGTAGTAAATTAAATTAAACCAACCAGAATGTTCTAATGTAGTACATTATTTTGATCTATCTCGTGGGGTACAGACAGCGTTTGCAAAGTAAGCGTAAAAGAATGGGTTTATTTAGGACATCCTTTTAGAAACCTCTAAAATTATCAATGTTTCTCTACTATATTATGCATGTATTACACATATAAAACTTCCTCTTGAATCACTCTATCTATTAAAGCCTTACCGCATCAAAATCCTTTGCGTAGTTTTAAAGATTTAAGCATACATAGGGATATAGGGACAGAGAAAGCGACTTTTTTCTAACCGACTCCCAAAAAGGAGGAGGTTCTATGTTCCACTGTATGTATTATTTTTTTTATGTATGTTCACCGATTACTCCGTCAGTGGTGGACCGATTTTGAAATTTTTTTTTGTATTCGAAAGGGTATGCTTCCGAGGTGGTCCCATTGACAGCATATCAGGATCTGAGGATGGGATCCCAGGGAAATCGAGGAAAACCCTCATTTTTTATAGGCACATACTATGTTATTCGTATATTTTCTGAAGTTACACCGGTATTTGCGTCTGGTAGTCATCATTTTATGATGATCAGCTGATGATGTCAGGTACAACTCCTTAACGGTTAGAAGTTGGAGGATAAATCTTTAAATATCATATGTATATATGTTACCTTCAGTCGTATTCTTTCAAATTATTTAGGTAAGCTGATGATGGAAGGTTGAAGGTACAACTCCTCAACGGCTAGGAGTTGCAGGATAATTCTTTCAATTTCATACGTATCTAAAGACCTTCAGTCGTATACTTCGAAGTTATTTAGGTGAACTGATGATAGAAGGTTAAAACTCTTCAACAGTTAGGAATTAGAGGATGATTTTAATATTACACGTACGTATAGCCCTTAATTTGTATTCGTGATGATGAAATTTGATGAAATAGTTCAACTTACTACTTACCTACTATTGTTTGCACTAAAAACTGAAAAATAAAAACTTTTATAAAAAAAAAAACGACTTCCAAAAAACATCCAACGAAAACTCTCTGCCAAAAAAACACTTAAAAGCGTAAAATAAACTGGTTCTTCATAAATTGCCTATACCTAATTCTATATTCATTTAAATAGTAGTATTATAAGGTGTGCTAGGTACCTAAAATCTGTTTGAAGTCAGTGCTAAGCCAAAAAGAATACAAACGAACAATTAGAGTCTAAGTGATAGTCACTTGGCACCGACTTCAAACAGATTCTAGGTACCTAGCACACATTATAATACTATTATTTAAATGAATAAAGAATTAGGTATAGGCAATTTATGAAGAACCAGTTTATTTTACGCTTTTAAGTGTTTTTTTGGCAGAGAGTTTTCGTTGGATGTTTTTTGGAAGTCGTTTTTTTTTTATAAAAAGTTTTTTATACTATGTAGTGAAGTATGGATTTTAGTTTAGTAAAAATATGTAAATGCTTATTTAAAATAATTATTGGTTCAGTATAAACCGCATTAGTGCATATGATACATTTATAGGTACCAAAAGTAACTGGATTCAAAAGGTTATTTTTATGAAATCGTTAATTTGTGTATAACATATTAACGATTTCATATTCTTCACGTTTTAATCACAGATCAATTTGGAATTTTGCACACATAATATCTTGAGCATTGAAAATATATGCAATACCTTTCATCCCCAAAAAGTACTGCTACAAGGGACAGAAAAGTTAATACTCGTAATAAATTACCTAATTTTTTTTACCCGCCCTTTGTACATTATATTTATACATTCGTCATTTTCTGTACTCTATTTTAAATCTGCGTTACGGTGTACAAATAAAGAGTTTTCTATCTATCTATCTAAGTTATATTATAAAGCAAGTGCGTTACATAATTATACAGAAAACATTGTCCTCGTATGACAATTATTCAAAGAAAAAATAGCTTGTAAAACAAAGAAAACTTATGTAATTAATGCATTAATTAATTTCATTCAAAGAACCAAAGATTAGCCATTTCATTTCAAGCCGTGTCTGTGATGTTCCCTAGAGTCGGAACGGGCGGCCATTTTGAAAAATATCGGCTATTCGAGGCTTTTACACGTCGTAAACTGTGTAATTACTGCCCGGGACGAATTCAAATGAACTTCATTTCGATTTTAAATAAGAGAAAATGTTTAATTTAGTACCGATCGGCCGTGCTGGACCAATTAATTGGGGATTTTCGTTTTAGTATCCACTGAATAGCGTGTTTTCGAGGTTTTTTTTACGAATTGACCGTTGAGTAAGCTTTAGTGCTTTGGCAATTCTGTTCGTTAGGATGTAATTAGTGTTTGTTTGTATTCAATCGTACTGATATAAGAAATATATTTTATATAAATTGATATATAAAACATACTACAACAACTGATGTTTTCTATGTATAAATGTGTGTATATTTACAAATATATATATATATAATATTAATATCAGTTTTTTCAGTACCTATGACACAAGCTCTGCTTAGTCTGGGGCTAGATGGCGTTGTGTGTAAGATGTCCGAAATATTTATAGTCCCCATTAGGAATATACATCCTGGGTCGCGGGGGACTTTACAAACATATATGAAACAGACACAAAGAACACCCAGACTCAGATCAACCATTTATGGATCCACAAAGTGTTGTCCCGTGTAAGATTTTAACCCACAACACTTGACAAAGTAGAAAGCGGCGTGGCGATCGCTTAAACCACTAGGCCAACCGAGCAGTCAGTAAATCATTGATTCCTATTTTGTTTATAATGCCTGGGTGTTTGTTTTCCTAAACATGAAATACGATTAAAAGCAGAGCGTTGTTTCTGTCATAAGCTTGTCTCACTTTTACAGTTATACTAAGTCTTAACATTCGTATTTCCTTTCCATAATCAATGCTAACAATATCTTGAATAAAGCTTTCTTTAGTGATCGCAAGGATGTTATTTACTTATCGTGAAAGAGTATTACTTGTAAATAAAAGAGGCGACGGCCCTAATGATTGACGTAAACGATAGTAATTAACGCGTCTTGAAAACCCTGCCGTTAATCCCTTCAAAGGACGCGTTAGGGTTGTCAACCTGAGAAATGAGGAATTAGATAAATATTTTTACAGAAGTATAATATTTACTTGGAAAAATAAGAATGTTTTAAATATTTCTTTTGTTGGCAAAGTTTCTGAACATTATTTACTGTTTTATAAATCAATGGTGTTATTAAAATATTTCATTCGTGTAGATGAGCCAAATAATGCACATACATTCATCTTTTTTTAATATGTAACTTCAGGCAGCAGAAAAAAAAGACTTCTTTCTTTTTTTATGACTAACTGTGTCTATAGCTATAGTGGCACATATAAGTTTTCTAAATATTTTATTCACTTCTACTCACTCACTATTCCTATA
Organism: Diaphora mendica; assembly: GCA_949125395.1. NCBI lineage: Eukaryota > Metazoa > Arthropoda > Insecta > Lepidoptera > Erebidae > Diaphora > Diaphora mendica. Next base: position 17,370,430 of record OX421313.1, on the reverse strand, counting down.
CACACAAACACAATTCACAAATTGGGGTGATTAAACAGATACATAATCAAATAAATTATTTCTCAGTTGATATTAATACACTACTATAGATTTCAACTTTACTTAACGTTGTAACAATCGCATTATGGAGTTTAATTAAAGCAAATAATTTGAAGAGAATCCCTTGTCATTAAAACGGAAATCTGCGGGATTGCTACCATGTGCCTTTTTGTTAGTAGTATCCGATATTTCGGCGCTGTTGCAAGTGTCATGATACTCACTAACAAAAAGGTACATGGTAGCAATCCCGCACATTTCTATTTTAATGTTACTGACCATGAAAATCCCTCGTCAATAAGAATAACAGCTAAAAATTTAAATTTACTTATTTGATGACAATATATCATGTGATTCGTTAAAAGCCAAAACTTCAGTTACAAAATGAAGGCCGATTAGTACCTCTACCTGGCTATAGTTCAAATAAATCAATTAATATAGATTGCACGAATCAGAATCGGGATTAAGTTGTAATCGGATACAGGACGAACAGACTTACTAGACCAGATGAAAATCGGCTTATTGCTGACGCCGCGGGCTCTCCAATTATTACATCGATCCTTTGTTTTGTAAGTGCACTTTGTGAATTGAACTATACGACACTGTTTGGGGCTTAAAATTTTGAAGGTAGAACATGGGAGTATTTTTTTATTTGTGAGACTGCCAATGTGATTCTTCTTTTCCTGATAAAAACATGAAGTATGAGCAGAATCCAAGAGTAGTGATCACCATACTCATTGTGAATGCAGACAATGTCGCATGGTAGCCCGCACTATAGCAGCCTTTGGGCCTCCGTTGTCATACTCAGTAACAAAGCACGACAGCACGAACGCTGTCATTTTAGGCTGGACTTCTGTGAGAGAGTAGTACCGCCCCGGTTGAGCCAACCCGTTGGTTCTGATATCAGCATGGTTCTACTACGTTAATAAAATTCAAAAGTTAGACTCAATAAGTTTAGATGATCAATAAATGGGATTATTATATATGAATATTCTGCTAAATAAAAATTATTACATGATAAAGTTGTTGTCACCTGATAACAATGTTATTTGTGATTGACTAAATAATATTTTAACATATTGTATTTTTATCATCATTCTTAAAATTATGCCTTTGCATAATTTAAAAAATTTGAGCCCGGCGGCTACAGGGCCTTCTCTGTAGCCCGGTCAAAATAGACATTGACCCTTGCATTAATTCCCAACGACCTAAAAATTTACAGGCACGTAAGGGATACCACTCTAAAGAAATCCTGAAGTCCTTTGGGTGGCAATTATTTTATTTTATTTTTTATATGATTAAATTTTACCTAAATTAAGTTCCAATAATGTTCAGAGACAGCGTAGTCATGCATATTATGGAGAATACAGCTACAGCTAACTTTCGAATGGCTCTTTCTCAGATATGGTAAATCTTAGAGAAAAAAGTATAAGGACCTGATCTACAATTTTATCTAAGCTACTTTTACCGTAAAACTAACCGATAGGCCAAAAAAAACCATATAAGCGACCTTTGACCTTGCCCCTACCCTTGCATTACCAGGGGACCTTTTTTAGGCTAATTTGACCGGGGTACTGTACTCCGAACATTTTATATTTAATAATTTTTAATACACTTTTTTTAAGGCAACTCTCGCATTAGGAACATATCCTGTATTACAGAGAACTGTACAAACATCTAAGAAAGGAACACTAAGAACTGCAGACTCAGAATAATAATTTGCGGATCACATTAAGTACTTTCCCATGTGGGGTTTGAACCCACAACACTACGTATTTAATTCGTCAACTTATTTGGGATTGAACATTGACAAGGGAATTGAACTGAAAAAGGTTAAATCCACACAAACACAGGTAATCTAGAGATCACACTCTGTATATTTTTGAAATAATAAATAAATTGCTATTATAATGGTGGCATTACCATAATCAAGCACTGCCAACCCTTACAGTGAATTAGGGCGGGTACACAAACAACGTCTACACTGCCATAAGCTCTCAATTCAAGTGAATACTTATGTTTCGATATTGAATATAAGATTATGTTCAATTTCGAAACTTAGGGAGAAACTTAACTAAAATAAAATTTGCGTAAAGAACGTGTACTCGATGACAAGGGTTCTGTGTCACAATCATTCTGTGGAACTTACACTCTATTTTTTACCCGATTTGACGTTCTAACCTTCAAGAAAAGAGCGTACTCCTTCCTCAAAGGCCGGTAATTCGCATGTGACTCCTGAATTGGTGACAGCTGTCACTTTCCATTAAGTAGCCCGTCTGCTTGTTTGCCCAGTCTGTCATAATACGAATCTAATTATATTAAATCACTAGCTGACCCACGCAACGTCGTTTGCGTCTCCTATTGCCCGTAGCGTGATAATTTTCCCCCGTTTTTGAAACATTCTTTGGTGCTCCGCTCCTATTGGTCTTAGCGTGATGATATATAACCTATAGCCTTCCTCGATAAATGGACTATCCAACACTGAAAGAATTTTTCAAATCAGACCAGTAGTTCCTGAGATTAGCGCGTTCAAACAAACAAACAAACAAACTCTGCAGCTTTATAATATTAGTACACACATCAAAAGTGTCTAGGGATCAAGCATTTTTATGCGGATTTCTTGAGATTGAGATGTGGCTTTGGCCCTGGCCTGCTCAGTCGCCAGACTTGAACCCGATTGAGCATGCATGGGATATGCTACAGAGAAGAGCTCTGCCGAATATGGAGGGTATCCAGTCGCAAGAAGACCTTTTTTTTGTTGTTGCAACGAACATGGGCGGCCATTCCACAGCGTGATTTGGATGAACTCATTTTGAGTATGCCAAACCGATGTTCTTGTGTTGTTAGTGTTCGCGGTAGAAACACGGATTAATAATTGTTTAAGTTACCTAATAAAATTTTAAAGAAAACTGTTATTTCAGTCTTTTTTTCGAACTTTAATGTTAGTGGTTCAAATGTCAAAAATCCTTTTATTAGGAAAATGGCAAATTTCTTTATTAATGCAAAGGTGACTTGGTTTATCGTTACTGTGACAAACGAAAACACTTTATTTGATGAATCCTTAAAGAAAATTTTAATTAATATCAATCAGGAGAAAAGTTATTGCAAAAATATATGTTGATCCCTAGACACATATGTTGATCCCTAGACACTTTTGATGTGTGTATTATTATAGATACTATAAAAGTAGTGGAACATTTTATAGGTGCCAGGACTGCAACAAAACCAAAGCGATCGCGTCCTTCAAAAAGACGAATGAGCACAATCCTCTGGGCAACATTAAAGAAAAAACGAAATGCTGCCAACATAAATACATTTCCTACTAGACTTTTCTCGGTAACCGGATCACGTAGTTAATAGATACTTCAGGATTTGCGCCAAACGATTCAATTGTACACTTGATGTTCGAATAAATCACTCAGCTTGTAAGAGAACAACTTTGTTTTAGTCACGTAGTGATTATGTTCGGGTTCCGTATGGGGAAAAGGGGCTGAAAGTGGTTTTCAGTGGTTGTTTTCAGATTTTCTATTTACCTCAGCGTTATTGATGTGGAACATTGCTAGTCTGTTTGGGCGGGTCTGACTCTTAGCTAGTGTAAAATCTTTTGCATTGCATTGATACTTTTTTACTTGTGTAATATAAGATTTCGTTTTTGCCACATATTACGTAACATTATTATATTGTTATAAAAAAATTTGAAACCATAGAAGCCTGATGTGTAATTGTCGTACATAGGATGAAATACATACAAAACTACACATATACATACTTATAAAAAAAAAACATACTGTCTTCCTGATTATGATAAGATGATATAAAGTGTATTTTTAACAGATGACATTTTATACCAGAAATAACAGTATTTATAATCTTAATTTAAATTAGAAAAACAGTTCCTCATTCATTAAATCTTTATACCAAACTTGATTCCTCTTGATGAATACAGTGCAACTTCATTGTCAGTGGCGGAGCGTGTAATTACCTCGCACCTCCCAGGGGAGGGGCGGGCCCAGGGGACGAGACTATGCCGACACTGTAGTATGGCGCATCTATCAATTGTTTATACTAATTCTATTAGGGACAACACTGACTCGAGCCGAGCAAATATGTCCTTCCGTAGGGCTGTGCTGAATAAGTTATGCATTATTTATGAAACATGTATTTTATTGATGGATCTATAATCATGATAAACATACGATAAAGTTTAAAATTTAGCTATAAGGTAAGTGTTTGAATGATTGTTGAGCAAACCCAAAGAGGAAAACGACACAAAGGTAATATGGCCGCCGTGATATAGTATAAAATACGGATTGAATTAGTTTCAAACTTATCCAGGTTAAAACCTAAATTTCGTTGTAGGTATATGTGAACGTTTAAAAGCCATTTGCCATATGGTTCGAGCTAGTTTGCCTCACAATGACCTGCTTTTTCAAACGTACTTCATAAAATATGAAGTGCTATTGTTTGGTATTTTTGGGAGACCACTAGTTCATTTAATAATTCCTAGACATTACAAAGGTCTACTTTTCTGAACACTTACTTATACGCGTAATGAACGACGATAATATTCTATTATCTACAGTGTGTGTATGTGTGTATGTATATGTTTACATGTAGTAATTTTTAGATTATGATAATTGTATGTTGTTCTGGACAACTATAACCTCAATGCACCTACTTTACCCCAAAGGTTGGCTGGTAGAGAATGCCTACGGCATTAAGTCCACAATGAAGTTGTAAATAATTAAATACAATTAAGTAATACATATCTTTCAGAATTGAACGATTATTATTTTTATTAAGAAATATAATGTTTTTTTTACATATTTAGATTTGGACTTGTAGAAGTAGTTTATCCAGAACACCCTAACAAACAGACAGGCAAACAAAAATTATACAATCTCATATTTTGGTATCACCATCGTGCATTTTATACAAACATCTGTTGATTTATAACTTTCCAAAATTAAGTAAACCAAACGACAACTTTAAACAATTCATCGTGTCGTGTGCTTTATTAAACAAAAACACATTTACATCAATAATTCAAGCATACATTCAACCGAATGATTGTTACAACCAAATTATTGATAATACAATACATTAGTGACAATTGATCCTTATCTCTATAATGTTAAAGGTGTATTTGTTGTTTTGTTTTATAATATTTAATTTAAAAGACTTTGTCGCTAGTTTTGGGGCGTATGACCCTTTGCTTTCCCAGACCACAATTCGAAGGGGTCACCCTCTCAAGTTTGCGAGTACAAGGGTAAATCTAAGCCTCACCGTTACCTCCAGGCCAGTCCTAGCAGAGGACTGGGCTCGCCCGCTCTTGATTTTATTATATACATGAGCCTGTGGAAGTGACTCTACTCTGCCTGATGGAAAGCATGAGCTGCACGTTTGGCCTAGTGGTTTAACGGTCACCACGCCGTTGTCTACTTCGCCAAGTATTGTGGATTCAAATCCCACGTAGGACAACACTTTGTGTGATCCACAAATTGTTGTTCTGAGTCTGAGTGTTTTTTTGTGTCCGTTTCATGTATGTTTGTAAAGTCCCCAGGATTTATTCCTAGTGCGGGAGTTGTCTATAAAAAAAAAAAAAAGAATCCTACCTATTCATTGCGAATGCAGACAATGCAACTATGCAGCATGGTGACCTACACTATGGCGGCCTATTGAGATGTGTCTGCATCATTAGGCCTCCAGTCTGCATAGAGATAAGATAGTACTGCTGACGTAAACTGTTTTCTTGTAATTCGCATTGGTATTCCCAATTCCCAAATTTAGGTAATTAATCAAATTAGGTACTAGCCAGTACTAACATACATCGGCTTTTATGAGGCAAAATATGTCACGTTTTTTCCCTAATTACTACCTACTAACTCAAAATTAACCACATGTAACCAACAATCGAATATAGTAATAATAAAACCAAATGCCTTATCTACATTCGGCGTTCGTTATTAAAATGTCGTTGTGACATTTCGATATTTTTTTTATTTACCTCATTTGGGATTTGGCATTTTGGCCCGTGCCGTTTTTATTAGTAGCCGTGTGCGGAACATTAATTTTGTTGTTGGGCTCGAATGTATGCCCCAGTCTTTTGTCGGCGTTACGTCATTTACGAAAATGGTTTTTGTTAGATTGTTTTTTTTATGACATGAGAATAACAATGGTGACAATAGTTATATTATCAGAATTACACATTTTTTATTATTTTTTTAGTAAATTTACTTATCTAATACCTTTAAACGAGCAGATCTGGTTTATATATATCTATACAAATAAATAAAATTGGAGTGTCTGTTTGTAATATTAAAGTAACCGCTTGTTGCTATATACAAATATATGTATGTTAGACTGAGAGCCACCATTCGGCAGACTTACGGTATAGTAGCAAAGTCCATATTAATGCTAGGTATACTATTTGACCTGCTGTAGGTGAAATGGGGATTCACTATTCCCATCAAGGGTTCCTTTGGGCTTGATCAGAAGTCGAAAACCATGAAAATTATGCAAATTTACGTTATTTTAGCATGTCTGCCGTTTTGATATCTTAAAATATATGTTTTTTTTATATGTAATGATTAAATGGCAGACACCTATACCGGTTCCTACTTTAATTATAGCTTATCAAAACTGCGAAAATTTCATGAAATTTACGTTATTTTAGCAAAGCTGAAAATTATATATGTTATTCATATTATCATTAGATACACATATTTAAAAAGGCAGACACATAGGCTGGTTCCGACATCCAGGCAGACAACTTACTTTCTAAGTCGTGCTACTGAACGCGTACGATTTCGGCCCTCTCACTGGGAATTTGTGTTTCAACAAAGCTACAATTTACACATGTTATTTATATTATCATTACATATATACATATTAAAAAAACAGACAGATAGATCTGTTCTAACTTGCAGGCAGACCACGTAATACTTTCTCAGACGTGCTAATAAAGGCGTACGATTTTGACTCCGCGGTGTTACCCGCGGTACAACAGTAACCCCGGATAACGCCGCGGGGTGAAGGTAATCTAAAAATGTAGCCTAAGTTACTCTTTATGTCATCAGCTATTTACCAGTGAAAGTCCCGTCAAAATCGGTCCCGCCATTCCAGAGATTCGTCGAAACTAACAGATGTAACAAAATGGTAAAAAATGTTATTTTGGTACCTATTGTACCGTGTTTAAATACATATGTATTTTTTAGACTAGCTTCGCCCCGCGGCGTCACCCGCGGTACGACAATAACCACGGGTAACACTGCGGGACTCAGCTAGTCGTAACTAAACATACAGTAGGTGTAATTCGAGGCGTTTTTATTAACACGCGAAGTCAAAGTAATGTTAATCGGACATGTGATAATATATTATTTAACTTAATAACTGAAGTATTGTGACGAAGCCGTTACGTTCATAATTACATGGAACCGCTCGTGAATAGTTTATGTGTACCCATAGACTCAAAAATATTTAGAACAGGGCGATATTTAAATAACCTACCGAAATATATCTCTAGAATTAACGAAGAGTGAATGTATGTTAGTCGGCAAAGTGTCTGTCTATTTGTTAGCGGAAAGAGACGTTAATTGATTAATGTATGTACCACTAATACGTAGAGTTATATAATTACTTTTATATCACAGGACTCTACTAAACGCATATTAAAAAATACAATTTATGACAATATAAATAAATACTAAAACAATAACTATCTATAACATTAATTTTCAACAAAAATCTTTAAGACTGTAGTCCTTGAGCGTGGGAATTTCTGATTGAACACCCACATTCATATTTTACATGCACACAAACGCATCGGGCACTGTTGCATACTAACCCTGGCAACTAATAAATTTACTTTCGGTTTTTTCTTCTAGTTACATATTCATTAACTGTTCGCCTTTGAAGAATGTTTAGAATGTCCTACAAAGCACGCAATGTATCTTAGTCATATCGGAAAGCCCGCGGACTTTAAGTAACTCGTCAACGGCCGAGTGTAGGTTTCAAGTGTAATCATTTTTAATTCATTTCATAGACAACAAATAATATATTTTTACACAGTATAAAATTAAGTCGCTCGCGCTATCTGTCAGCTTGGATCTTTTAAAGTAATCAACGGATTTTAATGCTATGTCATGAAATAAAATTTGTATGATATGTTATATTAATGGAACAAAATGTTAATGTTTCTTAAAAATATAATTTTTGATCGCTTTTATTGCTCATATTGACTAAATTTTACTACATAGATGTACGCCCCACTTTTTTCACTTTTTGACAAAAAACGACGCTGAAAAAGTATGAAACAAGTTTTGAAAAGCCGTAGTCACGCATTTTTAAGAGTTATGGTACGTTTCTATTTTTTTTACTTTTTTTTATTTAAAATGTTCTGGTGTAGTGATAATAATAATTTATATGCAAAGTATATTTTAAATACCTAACATAGAAATAAAAAAAAAATTGAATAAATACGAACAAAGTCACCAGCAAATGCTAATAATACCTATATATATATTTGAAATGTACAAGTAACACCCTTTCCGATGATACCAAACACGGCATATTTATCTCAAATTTATTTTTTAATACAGTACTTTATGTCGGCTAGAGGGCGCCACATTAAATTGAGTGACGCGTCATATAGCCTATAAGCAGTGGACGATCAAGACGCTTCTAACGATACCTCATTTATCCAATTCTAATTAGTAATAAGGAGCTATGAGGGAACAGATGAACATACATCATCATTAAATTATAACCCTCCTTTGGCTTTGCCGTGGTCGGGTAAAAAAAATAAAAAAATACAGTTAATTTATAAACTCCTATTTTTTAAGATGGTTAAAAAACAAACTATTTGTCTTAAAATTAATATTAAGAGTGTAAAACTTTGAAATTGAATCTTCCTTAAATATATAATACTAGCTTTTACACGCGGCTTCGCCCACACACTCTTTCATCCCCTGATTTACCCTCTTAGGGGTGGAATTTCAAAAATTCCTTCCTGCTCACTTACGTTATATACAGAACCTACATGCAAAATTTCAGGATTCTAGCTTCAGCGGTTTGGGCTGTGCGTTGATCTCTGGGTATGTCAGCCTTCCAACCTTCCTCTTTTATTTATATAGATTACAGATATCAGATAATGTAAGGGATAGGGCATCTATTGTTTTACGAATCACCAATTGATTAAATTAGAACTTAAGGGATGAATAAACGTTGGGCCAAATAAACAATTATTCTATTCTATTCTAATAATAATGAAAATGACGTAAAGTGTAGATGGGACCCTTTTTTAGAATTTTTGTCTGTCTGTCTGTTTGTTTGTGCCGGCTAATCTCTGGAACGGCTGGAGCGATTTTGACGGGATTTTTACTGATAGGTAGCTGATTATATAAGGAGTAACCGCGGTTGGTGTAGTATCGCGGGTAAGACCGTGGGGCTCAGCTAGTTTTTTTTTCAAAAAAGACAACTCCCGTATATATCCAATAAATCCTGTGTCGCGGGGGACTTTACAAACATACATGAAACGGACACAATGGACACCCAGACTCAGAACAACAATTCGTGAATCACACAGTGTTGTCCCATGTGGGATTTGAACCCACAACACCTGATACAGTAGGAAGCGGCGAGGCAACCGCTCAAACCACTAGACCAACCATGCAGTCAAAAATAAAACTGTAATTTTAAGGTCTTTCATTATTTCAGCAGTAGTTATTCAATTCTAACAGAAATCATACAAAAAAAATTACTTTTTCAAAAACAATTTCTCAAAGTGTCTCAGTCTGTCAAAGTGTCTCCAAGGTACTCATCAAGACAAATCAAACGACTCCAAACTCGATAGGTTCCGTCGTTACAAAGTTCCTATGACCACCTTCCAGCTCCAACATCAGATCAGCTCCATGTCATCATAATATAGCATTGTCCACTATATACATATGCCTACAAAAATTCAACACAATCGGTTGAAGATATCTGCAAAATTGAGTGGCAAGATTCCGTCTTAACAAATATAGTTAGATATATACATACATAGCAAGTTAAAAAAAAAAACATAAAAATAAGTTCTGTGTTAGTAAAAAATACTAATATTTTTCTTTGAAATTATTCTTTAAAAAAATGAAATGTAATTCAAGAATACAAATTAACAGTTACAATTCGACACTCACTTGCAACCCACCCTAATACTTGTCATTTACGTATTATGGAGCCCAATGCGAACTACAAACGGACGTGGTGTCACCTTGAATATTCGGAGGGCACTGAATTTTTTGAGCGCGATAAAACTTATTTATTGCAATTTACGGGAGACGATATCTGCGTACTAAAATGTATGGAACTTTTGTCGCTAAAAATGAATGATGTTTAGCCTTAGATTATGGCTTTTTTGTGAGAATTAATAAAAAACTGAAACGGTAAATCTTTTCTCCATACTTTCTTCTCGCGAAATAAGAAAAAAACATTTAAAATAGAGCACGAAATAGGACAGAGTGTGCTAATTAAAAAGGTCGATTTCGATGATTTTGATCTTTGTTAAGGCTTTTTTTCACCAAAATAAAGAATTATTTTACAAATGTCACTCGGTAGATTGGTAGACTGATTTATTAAACTACTGAGATTTTTTTTTAGTGTCAAATAATGAATTGAGTTGTTTGTGTTTTGCAAAACTGCAAGTGCCTTTTCGCGCGTTTTTAGGGACGCGCCCCTTAACAGCGAGCCAAATGACAGTAAAAATCTGTCATCAGTCGATATAATATTGCTAGTTATTTATTTATTATAATTAATAACTTAGTTTTAGAATTTTCTCTTATTTCTATTTCAATATAGATTTAAAATGACTAGATAATTCGTTATAAATAGTTTAAAATGTTTAGGAACCTTCAAAATGAGGGTGGTGACCACCACTCTGGATTCTACCCATGCTTTCCATTAGGCAGAATAGTGTAATTTTGGCAGCTATTAAATAAATAATAGTATAATACATAGTATTTTTAAAGTACCTTATAGGCTATACAATTCTACGTGACCACGACCGCACTGCCAAGAGTGAAACGAGTAAGAAGATAGGCTATAACAGATAAATGTGGGAAGTTCATAAGAAGCATATTCTGTTCAATTCAATTTACACTACTACAGAGAAAATAAAATCTTTTTTCAAAGTATTAATAACAGCCAGTTCTAAAATATCTCTAGCTCTATGTGCAGTCATATTGTCGGTAATGCAGTGGCTTTTAAATCAAACGACAATAATTACTCTAAGCTTTGTTCGTAACAGCACTATCTGTCAACTCGCAAACATGGCACTGTTGCTCAACATTTACGCAGACACGTATCTCCCTATGAGTTACTAGTTTCTTTTATGTAGCCCTGTAAGCTATGTAAGCCTGTAAGCCTGCCAAAGTTACTCTACTTTGCCTGATGGAAAACATGAGCAGAATCCATCAGTAGTGGTTACCATTTTTTTTGATGTACTAGGCTGGCAAACGAGCAGACGTATTGCCTGATGGTAAGCGCACTTGAAACACGAGGGGCGTCAAAAGTTCGTTGCCGGCCTTTGTGGGATAGGGAGCGGGATGAGTAGGGGGATGAGGAGGGGTATGGGGAGTGGTTGAGGTATGGGCCTCCGGCATCCTCACTGACTCGGTGAAGCACAACGCAAGCACTATTTCACACCGGTTTTCTGTGAGGCCGTGGTATCACTCCAGCCGAGCCGGCCCATTCATGCCGAAGCGTGGCTCTCCCACGGTACTCAGTGAATGGTACACTATGGCGGCCTATTATAATGCTCCTGCATCATTGGGCCGCCGGTCTCGCACTTACCAACGGAACACGATAGCACGAATGCTATCATTTTAGGTGGGTCTTCTGTGAGAGGGTAGTACCGCCACGGTCGAGCCTATCCATTCGTGCTGAAATCAGCGGGGCTCAACTACCTAGACGTATGCCGTATAATACTAGCTAGAAGTAGTTATATTAAGTCAGTTTTCTCGGTAAATAGTAGCCTAAGTCCTTCCTCAAGAATTAAAGTACATCCATTCCAAATCTCATCAAATTGATGCAGTGATTTAACCGTGAGAGCGTACACAGACAGACAGAGTTACTTTCAAATTTTTAATATTGTAGTGTGAATTTCATTCATGTTATTCAATATAAATATCGCTTTCTAAATCTTTGTTTGTTTAAATGTTTAAAAAAATACCGTAATGTTAAGTTAACACTTTGAGTAACCGCATAAATACCTTTTAAATACATTTTTTTTCCTGTTGTAATGTCGTATAACAAATGTTCTAGTAAATTGTTTTTAGTTATTCATCATAAAGAAAAAGCGTATTGTTAGTAAATATTTTAAACCTATTTATTTACCTATTAGTGGAAATCTATTTTTACTCGAATACTAAAGGTAGGGTTATAATTTTGGCAGTTTATGTAAGTTTGTATGTTCCTAAACTTCAGAGCCGATTTTAATGAATGGTTTATTAATAGATTCGTAATAATGGCCCAGGTGACATAGGCTATATATAATATATATATATTTACGTAGTCGGGTTATAGTTTTGAAACTTCTTCTTGTTACTATTACATGCGGCACTTTTAGCAGTTTCACTCGTCCAGATATGATGCTCCTTAACGATATTAAGAAACACTATAAAACCGAAATTTAAGCCAATCCTCTTATTGTCGGCACCTATCAACGCTAAACTACTATTATTTTATCAAAAAATGTCTTACGAAATTAAAAACATTTTCATCAGATAAGCGCTTTATCGAAAGTTAAGAATTACGGAAAATTCAATTGTTTTTTTAAATAAGAAGCTGCCAAAATGACTGTCTGATGGAAAGCATGGGTAAAATATGGTTAAAAAACTTTGACAATCATTACAAAATCTGTGTGACTATTGTGGTAGTTATTAGTTAAGTGACAGTAGCGGAGTGTTCGGGTGCCGTGCTTTATCAGATAGACATCAGACCGGCTCTCGTGACGATAGTAGTAAAAGTATTATCGCAAAACCGCGTGTTGAACCCTATTATTGTCGCAACTCTATTTAATATTCCACTATCCACAGTGAGATTCGTTTGAAGATAAAAGATGTGTTTTTTTATTTTATACCTGACCGGGTTTTGTGCTTTGGTCATTTATTTGGATTAAGTATTAGTTACTAATATTAATAGTTGCGTAAGTTCGTTGACAGGGTTCACAGGGATTTATTTTTACACCTGAATCCTGACGAAAGACCTGTCCTGACACTATGTGGTTTAAGTAGGTTCAAGTCTGACATACCAACTTACCCTTTTGTCATAAAGTGTGGACCCAAGGAAGTTGTTTCATCTCGAAAAAAAGTTTGATGTTCAAGTTGCTTCAATCGTTGTTTTCCCTGCAAATAGCTTATATTCTTGTCCATGGTCTACTTATGCTCTGCATTCAAATTCATCAACATTGGATTCGCAGATTTGAGATTAAAAACTATTTTACAAGTTTGTATTTTTATCTCATGCCTTCTATTATTTAAATATTATTAATTCTAGTATATTATTATACAAATACATATAATATTCATTTTAATCTCGGAAATGGCTCAAACGAATTTCGTGAAATTTAGTATGCAGGGGTTTCGGGGACGATAAATCGATCTAGCTAGGATTAACTTTTAAAAAAAAATCCAAAAAAAAGTACAGAGCAAAGCTACTTCACGGTCACCCGGTTAAAATGCACAAGTTTAAGATTACCTTGTAATTTCGGCAGGCATGTTCGTGGCCTTGCACCGTACCGACGCCAAGATCTGAGGACACCTGCTGGAGCGGACTGGTGCCCAAGGTGGAAAGGGACGACGAGTCCAGAGTAGAGCCATGGCGACTGCCAGACCTGCGGCCTTCGCTTCATTATGTGCATGATCGTGGTAAATTTTTATGCTATTTGAACGTGAATGTTTCTTGCAACTGTAATTAAATGAAATCATTTATTCTGCAATTAGGTTATATGAATACTTTTGCATGTTAAACTTTTTTAAGCAGATAAGTTTGGCATTTCCTATTGGACTAGCCCTGAGAAGAAGACAAATTCAGGGATTATTATCTGTTCTGGGCCAGACAATCTTAATTTTCAAAGCACATTATCTCAGTAAAGAAAAAAAAACAATGATAATAACTTGAGTCACAATTATTATAATTTAGTGACAAAACTGTATTGTGAACTTTTCGAAAAATCCGTCAACTTCAAAAAAGGAGGTAGGTAGGTACTTCTCAATTCTATTCCTTTAATCCCAGAACTTCATTATTTATTGGAGAACACTAGTAGTAAAAAAATCGGTTGTCTGTAAAGTCGGTCTACTGACGATAGTTGAACGTGACAACGTCATAAGAAAATACTGGTGGAAGACGCGGAGGCCGATTGTGCCTCTTTGTCGCTCGTTCCGCGCTCTCGCTTGCACTTCAAGCCTTAAATGGAACGCCTCAGACTATAATATTATATATACATTGTACTCTGTGGCCTCAGAGCGAGGCAACGCCGCATGAGTCATGTTTATTCGTGCGTGCAGCCGGCTCCATCGAATTATAAGACGTTGTCACGTCAAAAAGACATTATTTGTGTGAGGTACATATAAAGATTCACATCATCACAACAATGGCCTCTAATAATCCACTGCTGAAAATATGTACGTACACTGGGTTGGTATAGGATATGTCTCAAAATTTCCTTCTCTTTGTTCTTATGTTGTTGTGCATAACTTGCTCCCTCAGCCGCCTCTTACGACACCCATAGGATAAATATTGGGGGTGACACTCTGTACTTTTAACCCGTCCCCGCACGGAAAGTATAAAAATTAATTAGTAGGTAAATAAAAATATCTTCTTCGAGAATTGAAAGATTCCCTTCAGTAAATAATGAAATCTACATGAAAATCAACATACGATTTAAAGGTGCACGTATGCTAGTACTGGTGTCGAATTCCTCGTTACTTACCGCAATTATATTCGGATTAGTTCGCTGCCAGGCGACGACAGGTCGATATCCTCCCTTGTATCTACAGATGCCGTAGAAGTGGGGGCTTTACACTTGTTCAATAACATCCATTCGATTTCGAAAAAATACTAATAAGGAGTAACACTATTAAGGTCTTTGAGATATTAAATTCATGTTAAACTGCAATATGCTGTATTCTTTATCGTGGAATTGGCACCGCAGGACGGGGGACAATTTTTCAAATTTACATGACGACAATCTTGATTTGGTCTTTGGGCCTTTGGGCGGCTTAAAACATCCAACGGCAAGAAAACGTAGCCACAGCGTTGTCTTGCCAGTCCCCAACCCGCACTTGGCCAGCGTGGGGACGTATGGCCTTAACCCTCTCCTGAGGGGAGACCCGAGCCTAGCAGTGGGACGTTATGGGTTGTTGATGATGATGATGATGAATCTTGGTTTGAACAACTTGAGTACTATGGCCTTACGGAAAATTAAAGCTTTCATTAGTTTTCATTGATTGCTCTGCCCTAAGTTTAGGGCTGGATGGGCATTCAAAGAGCGTAAGCTAACGTTTTGTTGCATTACAAATGCAACTGCTGAAGTTTATCGGTGGAATTAACGCTTGTTTAAATATATAATAATTTCCTTAACTTAAAAAAGGAAATAAAAATGACAGTAGTACCTACCTTAAATTACATAACATAGTTTTACCAACGATTATTGAAACAGTCATCCATAGCATGATTTACATGTAGATACTAATCAGAATAAGCCTCAGTTTACATTTTTTTCAAATTACTAATGTCACCGTTATAGTTTCTGAGCCGGGAAACATGATAACATATTGTTGGGACCAAGTAATTTTTAATTTTCCCATCATAGAGAATAGTTTTTTACTTTCAATCGGTTAAGTACCGATCGTCTCTGAGAAGCTAAGGTCACTTACCTTGGATATGTTTATTTGCAGCCTGTGCCATTTTAAATTTAGTAAATTATTGACCACTCTATGTTGTCATTATTATATTTAATATTTTCATTTCAGAAAGAGACTGTGTGGGATGTGTGGCCCCCCTCCCTTTGCTTCCACAACCCGCCCCCGCGCCGCATTAGCTACTAGAAGACAACTGAATCAACATATCAACATCTTATATTATAATAGCTTACTGTAGTTTAGTATACAACTTATGTTACGTTTCCACTTATCAGATCGTATTATTAATGAAAAAACATAAAATAACATGGCTTAAAAACTTTATCTAACTTGTAAAGCTGACCGTAGTTACCGTAATTAAGCAGTAATGAGTACATGCATTCTTATCAAAAACAAGTTGGTATTATCTGGAAAAGAATGACATCATACAAATATCCACATGTCAAAGTGAGATGCATATACTTCCGTCACACGTAACTAATCCACAAATGTAAGTAGGTATTTTCAGAGGCACAATACATGTTCTGATGATGGTAATAGGTACGAAGGTCAAATTCAAACCTAGTATGAAAGCTAGAAAACAAAACCTAGTATTGATATTAGAACTTCCGAGGGCAGATTTATGACATCTTCTTAACACTAAGTCACGTGGTCAAACAAAATAATAGCCAATAATACAAGAGAATACAGGCGTTAGCTATTGTAGAGAAAGATTTGATGCGAAAACTTGCATCTTGGACAGACTTTTAAATTGCTGCTTTTAACCTTACTCTCTTTACCTATATTAAGTATACAACTATACATAGAATACGTATATATATATATATACGTATAGAAATTCTAGTCAGTATCTAGTCTCAAAACATTGTACCTAAATCTAGTCTTGTATCGTAAGTTAGGTATAGTAATGATAATTTAGAAACATATCTTAATGAATAACAAAAGCAATTGTAATAATGAATTTAATTCATTAGGGAAAGAAATATAGTGCGGTAAGGATATTGATAAACATCGCTTTTTAACCGACTTCAAAAAAGGAGGAGGTTCTTTTTATGTTTGTTTCCTTATATATATATATAATATATTATATTATAACTTTCGACTGGGTGAACCGATTTTGATGATTATTTTTTTATTTGAAAGCTGGTGCTTTCCGTGTGGTCCCATTTCAATTTCGTCCACTTCTTGTAGTCGGTTTCTTGTTGTTAAAATTTGTGATTATCGGCTTTTTAATAAGCTCTCCGAATATTTAAAACGTTTTTTACAAAATATTCCAGGAAATAGCCTTGTATTGCTCTTGTAGATCCTTTTGGCACTAAAGTCGTACTCCAGTCATTATAACTTAGTTTTATTAAAATAAATGTGAAATACCTGTGTAGTGTGTGATGTAGGCTGAATTATTTAATGTAAATAGCTGTACTATAAGTGGCATTTAATTACACTTTAAAATCATACATTCAATATTAATAATAGATAATAATGTTTAATGAATAAAACAATATTATTTATAAGCTAAAAAATGAAAAGTAAATTTAAGCATTTCGTTCAGGAATTAATTCAATTTATTGATACCTACCTTAAAAAGTTAAGTTTTATTTTTAATCGAATTTATGAGAACTCAGAAACAGTTCAATCACTTGTTAATTCTGTGATGGATCACAATAACTAGTTTTGGTTCGAAAAACGATATTTTAAGGGGCTAATACGCTAAGAAATAATCTTGCAAAAATAAATATAGCAATGTTTAATCTAAAAACCAATTTGCTTAAACAAATAGAACCGAAACATTGTTATTTCAATTGACGTTTCTTACTTATCCATGAATGGATGAAATATATACGGTACTCATTTTTTAAACCACCATAATATGTGAAAACCAGTGAGATCTAACATTTTCGAGATGGGGCTGTAATTTATTGATGATGATGATGAATGTCGTTTATTTTCAACTAGCGACTCGACCTGGCTTCGAAAATATCTATGTATTATACTTTACATATAAACTTTTCTCATGAATCACTCTATGTATTGCTGAAAGCTTCATTAAAATTCGTTGAGTAGTTTTAAAGATCTAAACGACCAGACAGTGGAAGCGATTTTATTTTGTATTATGTGATAATTGTAACGTATTATTAGAATAGCTATTTTTATCATTACGTTGGCTTAAAAATGTATATACATGTAATAAAAATGCTACATTTTTTACATCTTCTAATAATGTTTATTCTTTAATAGTGTGAATCACAATAGTAAACACATTGTCTTCTATTTGTTGGTAGTTACTGTACTCATATATTGATGACGAAAGAGTAGGTACCCATTGTAACAATGAAGCTAGAAAGGGACGGAGCTAATAAATGTAGAATTAAATTTAACTTATTCCTCGAAGCTAGAGGTTATGTTTTGTATAATTTGTAAAAAGCCGATTTAGCAGACACTATATTATATTTAAAAATATAAGGGTCAGTTTTGATAGTTCCTGGTAAAGTTTTAGACAAGTATCAGCCATATCTATGTTATAATTAATTCTCGTGTCACGCTGTTGCTCACGTTGAACTCCGAAACTATTGAAAGATTTCTTTTTCAACCGACTTCCAAAAAGGAGGAGGTTCTATGTTCCACTGTTTGTTTTTTTTTAAGGATGTTATCATGCTATCTAGGATATGATAGTATCAGATAACATCATTCTTACACCAATAGGAGCATAGTATGATTGTAAAGAGACACAGACGAAGTTGCGCGAGACAGTTAATAACATTATTTAAAACATAAAAGTTAATATATTTATGTGTATCTGACATATATGTCTCTACATAAGACTTGTAAAACCAAAATCTGAAGTTATTTAACACATAAGTTCATAATAATCAATCAGGAAATATATCAATAAATGGTGAAACTGACCCTAAATAAAAATGACTTTCAACAATCTTTTTTTCTTACTTAAATATATGCAGATATCGGCAACTCAGTCAGTGCAGTCAGTTTCCATATTGTGACAGGACCTCATAGAACAGGGAACGTTGCTATATTGCCGATATTTCGAGAATGTAGACGCGATTAAAAGTTTTATGAAATTAAATACTGTATGGAAAATGATCAAAAAAGTTTTGAGATCTTATAGTACACCAAGTCGCAAGGTCTCCACAGAGGTTTCACGTTAACGTTTGTAAAGTCAAACCCTCAATAAATCATTTAAATATTAGAGGGATGCACTAAAATATGTTCATAAAAGTATTTTTTTTTTTAAATCGAGTATATCTAGTTCTGTCACTATGCTCGTAAATCAAAGAATCTTGTTCTGTAGTATGAATAGTCAGACTGTCAGATACGATGGTTGGCAGAAGCTGTATTCACCTATGATCCAAGTATACCCTCGCATTGTCGTAAGATAAACACCCTAAGTGACAAGATATAATTTTGTCCTATTTAATTTTAACCAAGTACTGTCGTTGCCAATGTCTGTATTCATCTTTAGCTTAACACGTCACTTTGCTCATTTTCTGGTTTTGTATTCCTACATTTAATATCTTTAAACTAATAAGTTTAAAGATGTCTTCCTGTTTTTCCAAAAGTATTTATAACCGGTATTGGGTATTGAGTTTTGACATCTGCGTCAGTACCACTCTCATTATTATTATTGGTAATCATTTGGGTTAGGTGGTTATTATAGCATGGTATTATCAAATGCACTTTTCGCTGATTTTTCCGGTTAATAATACTTTTGATCAGTTGTAAGTTGTAACTGTAACTTACATAACGAAACCATTACATTACGTCTCATTTTTGTAATCATTACCCATTGAACACACAAGTTTAAGAACAAATAATTTTATCAGATGCAGATCCAAAATATTATGCAATTTAAGTTAGACTCTAGTGGAGCAAAAAAGTAGGGGATAGATGACGTATGGGCAAAGTGATATGTTAAGCGTGTTGTAGATACATATCACTATTATCTGCTGTTACCATGTAATTATTGTATCAAAACTGTAGTAATGTATTAGCTGCACAAATTAAATGAGCAAACTACTAGTTTAGTTTTACCGTGTTTAATTACTGTTACGTTTTCAGAGACCCACACTGGTGAAATAAAGGTTCAATCCACGATCCAATCCAGATACTTAACTAAACCTTCTTAGCTTATACTTACTTAAAGTTTCTGTTCTCCTCCTTCTCCTTGTGTCGGCATTTTTGACAGTCTGGAAGGTTGAGACCATAAAGTCATTAAATTGCTTCTGTCCCGGCTGTGTGTCGAGAAGTTTGGACTATTATTTCATTTCAAAGGTAGTAGGGCCACGCTGATTTTAGCACGAACGGGCTGGCTCGACTGGGGCGGTACTACCGTCGCACAGAAGATCAACTTAGTATGATAGTATTCGTGCTGTTGTGTTTCGTTATCCCGGAGGCCCAATGATGCAGACGCATCACAAGGCCGCTATGGTGTAGGTTACCAATGCTGCATTGTTGCATTGTATGCATTCGCAATAAGTATGGTGACCACCACTCTTTGATTCTGCTTATGCTTTCCATAAGGCAGAGTGGAGTCACTTTGGATGTTATACATAAACTGTTTTGTTGATTGTTGAATTCTCTCCCATACATAATTGAATTCTATCACAGATGAATATCTACTCAGACTTTTCTATTTCATACATTTTATTAGGTTACTCTTTTTATAACTATTCAAGACTCAAAGATAAAAGTATATAATACATCTTGCTGGTCCCTTCACACTCATATAAATAAAGTATAACATTTTAAACATAACTTTAAGTTGACAATAAAAATAGTTATAGTGTCATTAAACAGAATAGCAATAATGAGCGAACAAAAGTAATGCAGTATATGGTTAAAGGACATTTATGATGAACTACCTCTAACTCTAAAATAAGATTGTGCTTTCAATATGTTTTTAGATTTTACACTAAGAGAAGGGTAAGCAAGAGTTTATTACAAGACAAAAGAAAAAGGTTGTTTGCAAAGATCGAGCAGAGTGAAAAATAGCTCAAGGTGTGGCTGAACCCGGTCCAAAAAAAATCGGTCGTAATAAAAAATGTGTAGAAACGCTTCAAGTATTTATTTATCTATTTAACTGCCATATACAGCCTTATACTAATATTTACATTTCGATTCACATAACAATATAATTAATTGACACTGAAAATAGGTTTTATGAGTAAATTAAAAAAAAATGCTAGTTAATAAAATTTATAATCTCAGTTTATCCAGGTCTATTATTTATTTTCTTTCTAAGGTGATGAAAAAGTTTACTATTTACAGGTAACTTTCAGACTTTCGACCGGAGCGTCAGAGAAGTATTCTATCAAAGCTGCAGATCGTTTCAGCTAACAAGTCCAGCTTCTTACAAAAATAGTCCTTCAGAAATTGGGAGATCGTTTCTTCAGGAGTATGTGTGTAATATGTATTCCTTCTCCTCTTCATAGTTTTACTTTGTTAAACTGTTAACCTGCTATAATGTGGTACCATCCTGTTGGTTTCCACCGTCGTGATGTTTGACTCTAGACTTTTTAATCTTGCTTTTAACCTTGGTCTTTATATACGATACATACAAGTGTAGGGTTTTACATAATATCTACTGGTACTAATCGTAACAGAAAATAACAGTGCAAACTTCAGTAAAATTCTGAAGCTGTGCAAAGACGACCCCGTACTAGTCGACGCCGGCATATTTGAACGGAATTCTATTTTCTTTTCCAGTTGTACTGAACGCGCAGTCGCATTAACCCTATACCACACCAAGAGCTCCTGCTGACTGCCTTGCCATTTATCCACGAACACTAGTACTTCTTCCGGGGAATGTCCTTTGTATGTGAGATTTTGGAAGGCAACTTGAACTGGACTTATTTCTGTGAGACTTCTTTTGAATTGCCTGATAAAAAAAAAGAAGATCATCAAAACAAACGAAAAACTACTTACAAATTCAAAAACGATTACCTTAGTGTCAATGATAAATGCTTTGATGTGATAAGATTAAAATGCTACCAACAAAGACAAAATCAATTTTCATTGAAATTTGTGCCATAACTGTTATTAAGAAAAATATTTTTGTTACGAAAGAATAGAATGTTTGAGGTTTATATGCCGATCTCAGGCGAATAATGAGAGCGGAAAGTAAAGGACAACTGCCAGAGTGTTCTGTTATTGTGTAGAAACTGAAGTTTATAAGCAGTTACGTTTTATTCATCTCAGGGCTTGATTTACAATACACTAACGGCCGTTTCCAATAACCCATCTCTAGTTTGGACTACAGGTAAGCTATTGAAAACAGTCTGAATTTATCTTAAAAAGAGTATTTGTTTTTTTTTATAGCTAATACTTGTCAAAAAAAGAAGAATAATTGATCCTGTACATCAATGAAAGTATTGAATCAATCATATTGATAAAATTGAAAAAAATATATTGAAAGTCTATATAGTTTTTTTAGTAAGACTTCAATATGTAAAGTAAAATAGCTGTTTGGAGTTTAGCATAGAGAGTCACTGATATTCTTCAAGATCTAATTTCAGATATTTTTTAACCCCTGATGCAAAAAGAGGGGTGTTATAAGTTTGACGTATCTGTCTGTCTGTTTGTCTGTCCATTTATCTGTCTGTCTGTGGCACCGTAGCTCGCGAACGGATGAAGCGATTTCAATTTATTTTTTTTGTATGAAAGCTGAGTTACGTGCGAGTGTTTTTAGACATGTTTCATGAAAATCGGTTCAGTCGTTTAAAAGTTATGGGGGTGAAAGTGACTGCTTGAGTAGGGGGGTTTTTCGAATTTTAGCTTGTTATTCGATTTTATGACAACAACTGGTCTTTATGTCACAACAAAATCTTGATCATGCTTTTAATTAATGTTTAATAATATTCATATTCAATGCTTCACACGTTAATTTTGTTTGAATGTTATGTCAATATTTTCTACTTCTAATCTTTTTCGTATTTACAAAGAATAGACTACCAAGATTTTGCATTTAGTTATGGGTCAGATACTTACTGAGTAACACGTTTACTTTGTGTGTCGTCACGTGCCTGCGGGTATTTCAACATTACGTCTTTGAACCCCATAACTACTGTCAAAACTGCATCTACGAATGCCATTGTATGCGGTGACGATTTAGTTTCCATTATTTGTTTAATATCCAACCAATTATTAAGTACAGATCCACAAATGACATTCTGAGACCACAGTGAAAATGTCACGTACGTTATATTTAATGTAATATTGGTCTGTTTCCAATCTCGTAATATCCAAGTAAATTCTTTATCTACATTCATATCTAGTTTCGCTGCTGCCGAAACGAAACCTACAGCTTTATCAAAATTCATATTCACTATGACTATACTTGTATTTGAGTTCATTAATTTTTGGAAAATATTTTTTACTATCTGTAGTGTCAAATCATTAGGCACGTAGTGACCAAGAAAACTAGAGCCGTACACTCCACTTAAAGTGTCATTAAAACATTTTGCCGTTGGTGTCATGTCAGATAATACTGTTACTTGGTTTGTATTAATGTCGCGTATAAAGTGTTGGATTGCTAAAACTATATGAATCATTCGTCCATTGGTGAGCCATACTGATTTTGTTGAATCCACATCAATGTCTATCGTATCAAATAAAAACACAGGTAAGGGAGAACTGTCAAGCTTTTTTGTTACTTCAATATCCCATACACTCTTAACACCACCTATTACAACTCCGATATCTGTAGGTGTTATATTCTTTGACATGTAATTCAATATGTCCTGCACATAATTAGGATTGGTACAATTGCTAGAATATAATAACACATGTAATTGAAAGTAATGAACTTCTATAAAATTACCTAGGGTAGTCACTAAATGATTTTCAACATCGCTCCATTTGCAAGAAAAAATCCTTAGTTGAAAATATTTTACATCGGATTTGTGAATATTTATTATATCATTTATTAATTTATGATGTGTATAAGTCCATTCGCAATTCGCTTCCTCAATACTTTGGCCACTGCTTTCTAGTTCAAGAATAGGTCTTAAAGATTGGAGAGAAGGTGAAAACTTTTTAGATATTTTGAAAATTTGAGATGCATTATCATGTTCACTAGAGTCGTTACGCATGCTTGTTTTTATAATAATATTTTTTTTTATTACTATGCATCACGTCATTATCTTCGTCCCATATATTATAATCGAGAAATAAAAATGATTGTTTTCCCTTTCTCAACATTTGGAATAAGTTCGTACGATTGACTGCTTTTAATTCGTATCCAAGTGAGAATTCCTTCAATGAGTTTTCTTTTTGGCCATTCGTGTTTAGATGATAAATATATACAGCGCCACTGAAATATACAATTATCTGTTAGTATTGCGGGTAACTCTTTTTATAACTATTCAAGACTCAAAGATAAAAGTATATAATACATCTTGCTGGTCCCTTCACACTCATATAAATAAAGTATAACATTTTAAACATAACTTTAAGTTGACAATAAAAATAGTTATAGTGTCATTAAACAGAATAGCAATAATGAGCGAACAAAAGTAATGCAGTATATGGTTAAAGGACATTTATGATGAACTACCTCTAACTCTAAAATAAGATTGTGCTTTCAATATGTTTTTAGATTTTACACTAAGAGAAGGGTAAGCAAGAGTTTATTACAAGACAAAAGGAAAAGGTTGTTTGCAAAGATCGAGCAGAGTGAAAAATAGCTCAAGGTGTGGCTGAACCCGGTCCAAAAAAAATCGGTCGTAATAAAAAATGTGTAGAAACGCTTCAAGTATTTATTTATCTATTTAACTGCCATATACAGCCTTATACTAATATTTACATTTCGATTCACATAACAATATAATTAATTGACACTGAAAATAGGTTTTATGAGTAAATTAAAAAAAAATGCTAGTTAATAAAATTTATAATCTCAGTTTATCCAGGTCTATTATTTATTTTCTTTCTAAGGTGATGAAAAAGTTTACTATTTACAGGTAACTTTCAGACTTTCGACCGGAGCGTCAGAGAAGTATTCTATCAAAGCTGCAGATCGTTTCAGCTAACAAGTCCAGCTTCTTACAAAAATAGTCCTTCAGAAATTGGGAGATCGTTTCTTCAGGAGTATGTGTGTAATATGTATCCCTTCTCCTCTTCATAGTTTTACTTTGTTAAACTGTTAACCTGCTATAATGTGGTACCATCCTGTTGGTTTCCACCGTCGTGATGTTTGACTCTAGACTTTTTAATCTTGCTTTTAACCTTGGTCTTTATATACGATACATACAAGTTTAGGGTTTTACATAATATCTACTGGTACTAATCGTAACAGAAAATAACAGTGCAAACTTCAGTAAAATTCTGAAGCTGTGCAAAGACGACCCCGTACTAGTCGACGCCGGCATATTTGAACGGAATTCTATTTTCTTTTCCAGTTGTACTGAACGCGCAGTCGCATTAACCCTATACCACACCAAGAGCTCCTGCTGACTGCCTTGCCATTTATCCACGAACACTAGTACTTCTTCCGGGGAATGTCCTTTGTATGTGAGATTTTGGAAGGCAACTTGAACTGGACTTATTTCTGTGAGACTTCTTTTGAATTGCCTGATAAAAAAAAAGAAGATCATCAAAACAAACGAAAAACTACTTACAAATTCAAAAACGATTACCTTAGTGTCAATGATAAATGCTTTGATGTGATAAGATTAAAATGCTACCAACAAAGACAAAATCAATTTTCATTGAAATTTGTGCCATAACTGTTATTAAGAAAAATATTTTTGTTACGAAAGAATAGAATGTTTGAGGTTTATATGCCGATCTCAGGCGAATAATGAGAGCGGAAAGTAAAGGACAACTGCCAGAGTGTTCTGTTATTGTGTAGAAACTGAAGTTTATAAGCAGTTACGTTTTATTCATCTCAGGGCTTGATTTACAATACACTAACGGCCGTTTCCAATAACCCATCTCTAGTTTGGACTACAGGTAAGCTATTGAAAACAGTCTGAATTTATCTTAAAAAGAGTATTTGTTTTTTTTTATAGCTAATACTTGTCAAAAAAAGAAGAATAATTGATCCTGTACATCAATGAAAGTATTGAATCAATCATATTGATAAAATTGAAAAAAATATATTGAAAGTCTATATAGTTTTTTTAGTAAGACTTCAATATGTAAAGTAAAATAGCTGTTTGGAGTTTAGCATAGAGAGTCACTGATATTCTTCAAGATCTAATTTCAGATATTTTTTAACCCCTGATGCAAAAAGAGGGGTGTTATAAGTTTGACGTATCTGTCTGTCTGTTTGTCTGTCCATTTATCTGTCTGTCTGTGGCACCGTAGCTCGCGAACGGATGAAGCGATTTCAATTTATTTTTTTTGTATGAAAGCTGAGTTACGTGCGAGTGTTTTTAGACATGTTTCATGAAAATCGGTTCAGTCGTTTAAAAGTTATGGGGGTGAAAGTGACTGCTTGAGTAGGGGGGTTTTTCGAATTTTAGCTTGTTATTCGATTTTATGACAACAACTGGTCTTTATGTCACAACAAAATCTTGATCATGCTTTTAATTAATGTTTAATAATATTCATATTCAATGCTTCACACGTTAATTTTGTTTGAATGTTATGTCAATATTTTCTACTTCTAATCTTTTTCGTATTTACAAAGAATAGACTACCAAGATTTTGCATTTAGTTATGGGTCAGATACTTACTGAGTAACACGTTTACTTTGTGTGTCGTCACGTGCCTGCGGGTATTTCAACATTACGTCTTTGAACCCCATAACTACTGTCAAAACTGCATCTACGAATGCCATTGTATGCGGTGACGATTTAGTTTCCATTATTTGTTTAATATCCAACCAATTATTAAGTACAGATCCACAAGTGACATTCTGAGACCACAGTGAAAATGTCACGTACGTTATATTTAATGTAATATTGGTCTGTTTCCAATCTCGTAATATCCAAGTAAATTCTTTATCTACATTAATATCTAGTTTCGCTGCTGCCGAAACGAAACCTACAGCTTTATCAAAATTCATATTCACTATGACTATACTTGTATTTGAGTTCATTAATTTTTGGAAAATATTTTTTACTATCTGTAGTGTCAAATCATTAGGCACGTAGTGACCAAGAAAACTAGAGCCGTACACTCCACTTAAAGTGTCATTAAAACATTTTGCCGTTGGTGTCATGTCAGATAATACTGTTACTTGGTTTGTATTAATGTCGCGTATAAAGTGTTGGATTGCTAAAACTATATGAATCATTCGTCCATTGGTGAGCCATACTGATTTTGTTGAATCCACATCAATGTCTATCGTATCAAATAAAAACACAGGTAAGGGAGAACTGTCAAGCTTTTTTGTTACTTCAATATCCCATACACTCTTAACACCACCTATTACAACTCCGATATCTGTAGGTGTTATATTCTTTGACATGTAATTCAATATGTCCTGCACATAATTAGGATTGGTACAATTGCTAGAATATAATAACACATGTAATTGAAAGTAATGAACTTCTATAAAATTACCTAGGGTAGTCACTAAATGATTTTCAACATCGCTCCATTTGCAAGAAAAAATCCTTAGTTGAAAATATTTTACATCGGATTTGTGAATATTTATTATATCATTTATTAATTTATGATGTGTATAAGTCCATTCGCAATTCGCTTCCTCAATACTTTGGCCACTGCTTTCTAGTTCAAGAATAGGTCTTAAAGATTGGAGAGAAGGTGAAAACTTTTTAGATATTTTGAAAATTTGAGATGCATAATCATGTTCACTAGAGTCGTTACGCATGCTTGTTTTTATAATAATATTTTTTTTATTACTATGCATCACGTCATTATCTTCGTCCCATATATTATAATCGAGAAATAAAAATGATTGTTTTCCCTTTCTCAACATTTGGAATAAGTTCGTACGATTGACTGCTTTTAATTCGTATCCAAGTGAGAATTCCTTCAATGAGTTTTCTTTTTGGCCATTCGTGTTTAGATGATAAATATATACAGCGCCACTGAAATATACAATTATCTGTTAGTATTGCGGGTAACATTTTGAGGTCAAAATTAACAGTACAAGGATATTCAGATTGATTTTAGATTAAAACCTTTAGATTTTATATTTACCTTGTGTTCATTTCAAAGCCACAATATGTAAGCCTATCAATATCTTTATAGAACTTTACTAAGTCGATATCTGTGTATGTGCATTTTTGCTCATCTCGAAAACTCTCCGCTACGTGCACAAATAAGGTTTCTTGCACAGTTGTTTCGTTAACAGAGTCAGGGTCGTCATCTTCAGGATCCAATGTCATCGATACCATTAATTTGATTCTATCATAAAAATTAAGAGTTTTGAAATAATAAAAAAATGACTACAATCACTACTCGTGTTATGACTAGAATTTATGTCATAAAATTTATATTACACAGATAAAACTTAAAAATAAATTGCAATCTAATTTAAACTACTGTACAATAATAAGCGTCGTATTTTTATTAATGTTATATTTTTCTAGTATTATTAAAAGTTTTAAAATAACTTTTCATTAATTTTGATATCGTATTTTGAGATGAGTGGAAAAGGCTTCCTCCAGCCTTCAACCGAGGAGGGGTCCATATCCAATAAGAAAAACTAACTCTTACTAACATTTAGATAATAAGCAAAACAGTAATAATTCAATAAATACTAACAAACACATTTGAAATGGAAATTAAGGATAAGGAAATAAGGGCTTTTTAATTTTTTATTTTATTGTATTATTTTGTTCATAGGCTCTTCGTATACCACTCTACCAATATCCCCAACCCCCGACAATTAGTAGAACACCAATTCAACCGACGGATACCAGTTTATTGCCTGACTTAGAAAAGTTAACACCGAATACAATGTCTCCTTAATTTCTTCATCATCATCAGCACAAATGCATGTAAAATCTAATTCACCAATTCGAATCACTGGAGTCACGTGACCTCGTTTAACTGAACCTAAATTGGAAAACTTGAATGCATGTCGTTGTATACAAAGAACCGTGCGATAAATTACTCTATTTAGTCTGAAAGGTCAAGAAACAAATTTGATTACGTTACTCTTGGAAAAGTTTCTTTTCGTCGCAAGATACATCGGTTGCCGTCGGGTGTTTGAGTGGAGTGTCTTGAAGATGCACGTACATATATCCAAGTGCATGACGTAGTATGACAGTCAACTGAGCGGCGGCTGCGCGTGCTATCTCACTATCCCAGTACACCGAAATATTTTTTGGCTCGCCATATTGACTTACGTACCGCTCTGTGGGAGCTGTAAGTTGCAATTTCAATATTTTGGTTACAATAATTTACATATGTCCGTGTGGTAGCTGATGAAGAATATGGAGTGACACCATACCTGAGAGCCAACTAAGGGAGCAAATTACGCATAAGCACTGTAAAGAGAAAGAAAACATAAAACAAGCTCTATTTCTACTTCTGGTCTGGTCAGCGTGGTATAGTACCTTAGCAAAAACTTCATTTCTAAGGCCTATGAGGATGTTTTTTTTTCAAATGTTGCGGCCTATTTCAAAATGAGTTGTATTAAAGATAGTTTGTTAATTTTGGGGCATTTCCCGTCAAGCGGACTACGAAAAAAAAATGAGGTCGTGAATTTTGTTTATACTCTGGTCAGTTATACTTCTAGGAGACGTGGATGTGTATACACAATATTTTTTCCGTATGATGCTTTATTCCTGAGTTATGAGTATGAGCTTTTAAAAATTTACTAAAAATGAAGTCCGTTATTTTTGGATACTTATTATTTGCATCAATTAAGTTGTGAAAAAAAATAAAAAGTATTGTTTCTTATAGTTAAATAGTTGAAATTTTGTTTTTTTTAATCGAATTCTAAATTTGTTTTTTTTTACGTGTAGTAAATCGGAAGTGAACATTTCAAATCAATTTTTGAGTAACTTCGACATTTTTTATTTTTATGATCTCCAATAGTTTAGGACTTAGAGCGGTTTTATTAATTGAGAGTGAAACAGTGTTAATTAAAATGAAGTGTTTTATTTTTTAATTTTTACAATTTTACTATTTGCACTAGTTCTAATTCTTTTTACACATACATTTTCGTCTGTTGGAAAAAAAGCATGCAGTTTTTGAGTTCCTGGGACGGTGATAGCAGAAGCAAAACTGACTCGTAGCAAAGCTCGCTGTTGTTGAACGATATTTTCGCCTTCAGAGATGTTTTACTCTGAGTTCTAAAATAAAGCACTTGTTGTTAAGCGATATAAGCTTTACAGTCAATAAAATCATCAGCAGAAAGCACTTGGGTTGCTATCGTATCGGTCTGTACCTTCACATTTTTCAAACTAAATCTTTGTCGCTTAATTTTCATCAATTGCCATTTTTAAATGATCACGTATTCCGCTAAAACCAGGACATGAAGAGCAACGCTCATTTGCTGATTTTACTGTCTTTGTAGACATTAAATGACATTCTATATACTACTGCTCAAAGGAAAGTGTTCAACAAGAACGAGCTTTTCTACGAGTCAGTTTTGCTTCTGCTATCAGCGTCCCAGAAACTCAAAAACTGCATGCTTTTCTTCTAACCAACGAAAATGTATATGTAAAAAGCATGAGCGCTAGTGCAAATGGTATAATTGTAAAAATTTGAAAACAAAACTCTCCATTTTAATTAATACTGTTTCACTCTCAATTAATAAAACCGCTCTAAGTCCTAAATTATTGGAGATCACGTTTTAATTTTTTTTGTGAAGAATTACTACATATAAAGCTTTAATTCAAGACTAAAAAATAAAATAAAAAATGTCGAAATTATTCAAAAATCGATTTGAAATGTTCACTTCCGGTTTACTATACGTAAAAAAAATCAAATTTAGAATTCGATTAAAAAACAAAATTTCAACTATTTAACTATAAGAAACAATACTTTTTAGTTTTTTTTTACAAATTAATTGATGCAAATAATAAGTATCCAAAAATAACAGACTTCATTTTAGTAAATTTTTAAAATGTCATAACTCAGGAATAAAGCATCATACGAAAAAAAAATTGTGTGTACACATCCACGTCTCCTAGAAGTATAACTGACCAGAGTATAAACAAAATTCACGACCTCGCTTTTTTTTCGTTGTCCGCTTGACGTGAAATGCCCCTTTTGCACCCTAGAGTTTTTTTTTTTTTTTTTTTTTTTTTTTTTTGTATGTTTGGCCCGCCAAAATGACTCTACTCTGCCTGATGGAAAGCATAAGCAGAATCCAAGAGTGGTGGTCACCATGCTCACTGCGAATGCAGACAATGCAGCATGGCGACCCACACCATGGCGGCCTAGTGATGCTACTGCATCTTTTAGTCTAGTCAACAAGTATGGAACTTGTTGACTAGACTAATTGGGCCTCCAAGGTTAGCTTTTATTTAACAGATTTGAATGGGCTAAGCAGAGAGACTTTAAGAAAGCCAGAGGATAAAACTGAATTATAAAGCACAAACAGGAAAAATACTTGTACCACTCCCCTTTTTTTGTAAAGATTTAAGAATTTACAAATATTGGGAGAAGGAATTTATAAACGTGGGACAGCCACGCTTCGGCATGAATGGGCCGGCTCGACCGGAGTGATACCACGGTCTTACAGAAAATAGGTGTGAAATAGTGCTTGCGCTGTGTTTCACCGAGTGAGTGAGGATACCGGAGAAACATAACCTCGTTTTTGTAACATTCTTCATTGGTGCTCCGCTCCTATTGTTATTAGTGTGATGATATATAGCCTATAGCCTTCCTCAATAAATGTACTATCCAACACTGAAATAATTATTGAAATCGGACCAGCGGTTCCTGAGATTAGCGCGTTCAAACAAACAAACTCTTCAGCTTTATTAACCGACTTCCAAAAGGCCTCTTTGGAAGTCGGTTAATAAAGCTGAAGAGTTTGTTTGCCAAAATGTAATAGTAGGTACCGCACTCGCCACGCGTGACCTTGTGCGGGATAGCTGCTTTTCGCGTAGAACAAAACAACCGAAGCGTCTGTGACGTCGTTGACGTTCGTCTCGAAATCGACTGCACGTTTGGCCTAGTGGTTTCCGCCCACGCCGTTTCCTACTTCGTTAACTGTCGTGGGTTCAAATCCCACGTAGGACAACACTTTGTGTGATGCACAAATTGTTGTTCTGAGTCTGGGTGTTCTTTGTGTCCGTTTCATGTATGTTTGTAAAGTTCCCCGTGACACAGGATTTATTAAAAAAAAAAAATAGCGAGTGTGGTACCTACTATTACATTTGGCTTGGCACCGAATTCAAACCTATGAATAGGTAGCACATACAAATTAAGTTATTTCATACTTTTTAGTTTTTGAAGTCGGTTTTTTCAAATGAAGTTTTTTTTAATTTAAAACATTGAATTCAGTGACTCGATCTATACAAATAAAGAAATTGAAGTGTCTGTTTGTAATATAAAATAAACGGGTTTTTGAGTAAATGGTACGTTACTTACATAAAAAATACAATTTTTGTCTCTGTTTGTTTATTACGGTTATTCTCTGGATAAGATAGACCGTTTTTGACTGGAGTTTCACAGGCAGATAGTTGATGATAACTTTGTTTTTAGATTAGCTTAGTATTCAAAATATTTGGGATTCTATGGCATTTTTTTTCGAACTCTGTCGAATTGTCGAAACGTCGTCATTATTTAGATAAAACAGTTGCCAATAAATTGAATCTAATGACTACTAATGTTAACTAATATCTATATAGATACCACTTCTATTGACCAAGACTTAATAAATATGAAAAAAAATATTCACCTCTATATTCTTGATAAATTTATATATATCTTGATAGTTATTATAAAATTAGTCCAAATTCTTCGTCAGGTATCAATATTGTTTACCTGATAAACTCAGAAATAACGAAATATACATATATTAATCTTAGCACTTACCATATTCCTGTGTTATGTTATCGCAGAAAGATGCGTCTACGAAGCCGACGATAGTAGCCCACAGAACCAAAATCGCAACATATTGTGCCATAATTACTAGAATTTTGACACGAAACACAAGTTAGGTCCTGAAAAATGTTATACATAATACAGGTTAAAAGGGTTGATACGCATCATCTCTTTAATCAGTGAGCCTCAAGATAAGAAATAGCCAGACTCCTCGTAACAGCGAGTCAACGAACTATAGATAATAATCTCATATAAATAGTAGTTTAAAGCAAAATCTATAAGGGAAATATCAATACACACGATCGATACTGTCGCCTTCGTACTCGCTACTAATTTTTAATCTGCTACACTCTATGCTTTGACAAGGTAAAATTTCAGTTTCGACCACACGACATAATAATATTTATATGGACGCTATAAGTGACGTATTTTACTACACCGTCAAACCACAATTGCAGTTATGTATACTAATGGGCGTCCATTGGTCGAAATTCTACCGTTATTCTATAACTAGGTATTTAGCTTTGACTGTGCCAAATTCCATACTCTTCCGTTTGTGTAATTTTCGTAAAAAGGTACAAAGTTTTAACTTCACGTTTCAATATATAAATTAGGTTTTAGGTGTTTCATGTTTATCTAATCCATTATATTTTTCTTTCAAAGTTCATTCCATGTACTACCATCATGATTTTTTTCAGATTGATCTAGCCAGCCGTTTAGCTTTTAGAGGTGGGGGGGGAGGGGCTATTGAACTATGGCTATTTGAACAAAAGTTGCGCTTTAAAGTGCTTTAAAGTAAACATCTTAGCATCCTCTTGTTATTTTTAAAAGACCTATCTAATGATATCCCACTTTATGGGGTAGACGTGAGAAAAAAAATCTCCCCCATTTTACGTGTTGAGGAGCTACCCCAAAAATAATGAGCAGTGAATTGAAGGCATCCAAAGAGCATTTACGAGACACTTGGCATACATTTCATCAGGTGTCTCCTATAGAGCTCCCTACACTGACAGAATTGAATTCCTCAAAATGAATACCCTTAATCGGCGGTGTAATAACCAGGATCTTTTATTCCTCCACAAGCTTCTCAATGGTGAAGTTGACTGCAGTCAACTGCTAATTAACATTAAGTTAACTGTCCCATACAAAATTCCGCAACACCCTATCACTAAAACCTATCACATACCGTTCTGCAGAACAAACGCTGGCAAAACTCGCCACTAGTGCGTATGTGTCTCGAATCTTCTTATATATAAAAATGAATTGCTGTTCGTTTGTCTGGCTAAAACTCGAGAACCGCCGGGCCGATTATCTTATTTAGGTTTTGAAATGTTTGTCGTAGTTCAGGGAAGGTTTAAACGGTGAGAAAATATGGAAAAATTGCGAGGAAGATAATAAAAACAACAATTTCCTTTTGCCCATATAAACTGTTCTACCAACTTTCCTGTCAAACTTTTGACTGTCAAATTGAAGCACATATTAAATTAAGGGTTTTAAATAGACACCATATATTATTACACGAATCAAATTAAGGGTTTTAAATAGACACCACATATTATTTATATATTATTATCGCGTATTTTAACATTATTATTTTGATGGTTGTTATTGTTGGTTCATTCAGAAATTTTTGTCATTGTATTGACATATTTTGATGGTTGTCTTTGTTGTTTGAAAATGCTAAGGCAAAGACGAACTGACATAGGTCGTCGAAGTCAATCAGATGTGCGACGAGCTACCTCACGTGCAATCAGCACTGATGACCAGCGAGAGACGGATAATGATAACATTCGTATTGCTATGGCAGAATTGCGTTCAACAGTGAATAATAATGACATAGACAGGTGGCTCCGTCCACTTAGATCTCCTGCTTAGATCCCCTGGGGGATCCATGTGGAAATTTCGTCCACACTGATCCCTTAGGGGATCTATTTGGATTTCGATTCCATTTTGATCCTCCAGGGATTTCATTTGGAAGATTTTCGTCCACCTCGATCCCCTGCTTAAACCGATAAGGGATTTATCTGTATTTTTTTCCACATCGATCTCCAATGGAATCTTCAGAATTTTCTATACATTTTGATTATTAATTTAGAAGTTTCTCATAATAAAAGTTCCATAAATATTCATACTTTTATACGATTTAAAATATTTTTTTAAATTAATGGATTTAATACTAGGATTTTTAATAAGTTTTAAGTTATGTAGGTAATCTTTGGTGGTGAAATGTATTAATAGGTATGGTAATAAACCTATATACTATATAGGGCATAAATAGCCATGCAACACAAAAAATCAAAAAACCCATATCGGTTTAAGTAGGGGATCGAAGTAGACGAAAAACTTCAAAATGAATCCCCTGGGGGATCAAAATAGAATCGAAATCCAAATAGATCCCCTAGGGGATCAGTGTGGACGTCATTTTTACATGGATCCCCCAGGGGATCTAAACAGCGGATAAAGTGGACGGAGCCGCTTAGAATGGAACGAGTTCGGGCACACCAAACACAACAACAGCGAGCACGACGCAATGAAATCGAGCGATACCGCAGAAACAGTGCTCCTGTGAACCTGGAACGAGTAGCATTCCACTGCAATCCGGAATTAGATTATTGTGCCTACAAATCCGTGACAATTGGAGAAACGACAATTATTTGTCAATATTGTAAAGCGTTAAAATACATTTGTATCACAAATAATAATTTAACAAGATAATTGCAGATACAAGGACAATTTATCACTTAACTGGGAGCACTGTTGCCACTGCCAGATGTGGCAACACACCATCAATTTTTACAAATTTATTTTATGGGCAATCAAGCTGCGGAAGTTGAAAGGCGTTGTGCTCATAATCCAACAGTAAAACGAACCATTGTCCAAGAACTGCAAACGTTTCTTCATCAGAACAATAATTTAGTCAAAATGTTCAAAATGGCCTTAGATCGCATGCCATCGGACAGCCATAATATTGTAATCAGAGCTGACAAAACACCTGCTGGTGAGCATGCAAGGAGGTTTAATTCACCGACAATCGGCGAAGTGGCTATTGTCATTGTTGGAGAAATTTGCAGTCTAGAGATATTATGCTATGCTATGCTAGAGATTATTATCATCGTCGGAACAATTAATTGAAACGTGTGTCTGAAACGCATAGGTCTTATGACGCGTTACAATATACATTAATCTTCTGGCAGGGAGTAGATGGATATTATTTTAATATCAAAATGGTTAATCAAGTAAATGGTAATGATATTAGATAACAATTTTAAAATTTAGTATCAACATATCTATTTATATAAAAACTAGCTGATCCGGCAAACATTATTTTGCCATAAAAAAAAAGAAAAAAAAATGGTATAAAAAATAGATGTTGGTCGATTCTCAGACCTACCCGATATGCACACCAAATTTCATAAAAACCGGTCCAGCCGTTTCAGAGGAGTATGGTAACTAACATTGTGAAACGAGAATTTTATATATAAGATGTATCGCCGAAATGTATATATGCGCATAACTTCCAATCGCCTGCACCAAATTAAATAATTCTTTTTTTATGTGTTCCTTATTGTTAGGACAAGGTTTGTGTATAAGAAAAATTAAAAGATAGCGGGAAAAGTCTTTTCTTGTCCGCGACGGGAAGCTGAGACAGATATGTAAATATGGCGGTATGAAGTTCGCCGGGTCAGCTAGTATAATATAATACTTTATGTGAACGCTCAGCTGATGTTCTTGACATTTTTCACGATTCCTTCAAAGCGTTTAAGCGAAAGATAACGCAGTACTAGATCTGATTTATTCCTTGTGAAACTTATTTTATTTTAATGTTATTTTTACTTTGGCCTTTTATTTTATTCTTAATTTTGTCAGAAATTTTGTTTTGTTAATGGCGTATAATTTATGTTGAAATTGTATTTTTTTCTTAATCTGTACAAACAATGTTGTGTACATCTATTGTAGATATACATATCAGTTTTTATTCTTAGCTCCTAATGTTAACCGATTTTGTTTCATACAAACAATAATAATATACAAACATTACGAGCTATACTATTGTTACGAATAATAATCTTCAAGCCTTATCTGCGCACACAAATACACACACACTTCTAATCGATCTCCTGAGGCAAGGAATAATGGACCTTATTTCTATATGTATAGTGTCGGATATCGATTGGTTGTTGCCTAATTATTATATATATTTTTTATGTGTGTTCGCGGATAACTTCGTCGTTTATGAACCGATTTTGATGATTCTTTTTTTAATGGAAAGGAGATATCCCAACAATGGTACCATGATAAGGACACTAAGATCTCATGATGGTATCCAAGAGAAATCGAGTCGAACCTTAAAGTCGGTTTTTGTTAAAATTTTACTAGTAGTGTGTCCTATTCTTGGTTAATCTTCCCTCGAGAGGTCGAGTGGTCCTTATTCCTTATAAGTCTGTGCATCCCTGCACATGTTCCTTACATATACATTTACAACTAAAAGTATTCACGTACCTTTGTCCTTATAGCCCACGATTGGAAATAAAAGTGATTATTTAAAAAAACTCAACAAATCGGTTAAGAATTTTATTTCAGTCTTCAATCCGGCAAATATCTGGGATCGGTAAAATATCGATGTTTTTGAGTGGACAATATTTTTATGCGATAAAAAGTGTGCTCTTTGACAGTATCGTATAAAAATATCATCATATCGATACTTTAGACTCAATACCACGTATCCATAACCTTTATGTGATTCTACTTCTGCGAGTCTTGATCTTCAATACATATATCACAGTGGGCGGTGGCCTTATTAAGAGAATATCCTTGCAGCTGCAATTATCGCTGCTTTATCTCACACTCTGTAAATATATTTTTTTATGTATGTAATGTATTGTTTGTTATTGTTAGTTATAATATATTATTTTTGTTGAAAAAGCGCTGTGTTTTTTGGGAGTGTTGCTTCATACAAAACTTTCTGTCCACAAATGAGCTTAAATCACTACATATTTTAAAAACAAAGTCCTCCACCGCGTCTGTCTGTTCGCGATAAACTCAAAAGCTACTGCACGGATTTTTGCGCAGTTTTTACAAATAGTGAGTGATTCTTGAGGAAGGTTTTCGTATATAATTTGTTAAATGTTTGAGTATATTGGCCAAAATATAACGATATTTGTTGAAGACGTCGGAAAGAATTTAACCCGCACATTTTCTCACAATATAATTATTATGTTTGCCGTAAAAAACCCCGTGCGAAGCCGGGGTGGGTTGCTAGTAATACATAGATAATTTAAATAAGAAATCTTCAAATTGAACTCTACACTAAATAAACCTGAATAAATGTTTTTTGTTTCGTTTGTTTTTACACACCAAAGTAAGTTTAAATACATATTAAATAAATATTATAATAGGTCTTTAACTGACTGAGCAGGATCTCGCTGAATTGTGGATTAATACATACATATAAAAAAAAGTAAAAACTAAAACCCAACTACGACAAAAACGACGCTGAAAAAGTATGAAACAAGTTTCAAAAGCCGTAGTCACACGTTGTGAAAGTGTTATGGTGCGTTTCTATGTAACGTGTGACTACGGCTTTTGAAACTTGTTTCATACTTTTTCAGCGTCGTTTTTTGTCGTAGTTGGGTTTTAGTTTTTACTTTTTTTTTAATTAAAATGTTTTGGTGCCATTATTAATATATAATATATATATATTTGAAATATACAAGTAACGCCCTTTCCAATGATACCAAACACGGCATATTTATTTCAAATTATTTTTTTAATTCATTACTTTATGTCGACTAGAGGGCGCCACATTAGATTAAGCGACACGTCATATAGCCTATAACCAGCAAACGATCAAGACGCTTCTAACGATACCTCATTTGTCCAGTTCTAATAAGTAGTTGAGGAGTTATGAGGGAACAAATGAACATACATACATACATAGCCTGTCAAAATCATAACCCTCCTTTGGCTTTGCCGTAGTCGGGTAAAAAACAAAATAAACTATCCATCACAATAAGCAGAGTTACTTTGCTATCTTTGCCTTTTTTTCCACAGTTAGAGTCAAGTTTTTCGTTTAATTTTAATTTACATGTACTTTAAATATTTTGCTTCCAATTTGCCTGTCTATTTCTGAACCTCCCGGCTGCCGTCAATTGATGTTTATTAGGGTTCTCCATACCCTATCACGTAAGAGGGATAAAAATTTGTAGTTGGCTTAATTCGGACGATAAACAATCTCTACCAAACTTTAGGAGATATGGGTTATGTAAAGGTTCCTATATAAATCCTAGGTAAATTCTTACATCTATCTACACAAACAACAAGAAGACTGTCATTCATTGAGATACACACATAGCATATATCAACCAATCTCCGTCCATTGCTGAACAAAGTTCTTCACCAATGAACGCCAACTATCCCGCTCTTGGGCAGTTTCATTTGGTATTAGTTAACTATAACTTAATGAGATTCTTACATTTCTTTGAGTCTCTGAATGTGTCTATGCAGCAGTTTGATTGTAAACATCGGCAACATTACGACGACCAATATACATGCCCATAAAATATACGGTACTTTGATCTGGATGGTGGTTTTATCATCATCGACTTCATCATCTTTCAGAAGCTGTCCAAAGTGTTCTATATCTCCTACGTAGTCTACGCTCACTTTGCGAGAAGTTCCATTAACTCGCATTTGCACCAGAAACCTTCGCCGGTAGCCGTGCCACTCCTCCACATATACCATAGCTTCTTCCAGCACATGTTTCTTGTATGTTAATGTCTGAGTTATGCCCTTTACCGGCATTTCTAGAAGGCTTTTCTCGAATTGTCTGAAAATAAATTTAAATAGTAAAGTATTAATTGACGGGTTTGGTGGTCTGATGATTAGTTGTACTCCTGACCAGTGGTGGAGAATTTGATTTTCATGCGGGACAAATGGTTGTGTGGTGGTACGGACATTTTTTTTGTATCCGAGTATATTTTGTCTGTAATAACATAATATATATATACGTATTCAGAAATTTATAAATAAATATCAGATTCTGATATTTACTAGGTACCTATATAAATATAATATTTTCAGAATGCGTAGTCTGTACTTATACAAGCTGCGCTACAATTGACTGCTGTGGTTTAAGCGGTCGCCTCGCCGGCCGCTTTCCATTGCCCCAAAAGTTGTGGGTGGTCATATCCCTTTGTGTGATGCACAAATTGTTGTTCAGTATACGGGCGTTCTTTGTGTCAGTTTCATGTATGTTTGTAAAGTTCCTGCGACACGGGATGTGTATTCCTATTGCGGGAGTTGTCTTTTAAGGAAAAAACCAGGATCTACCTAGTACGGAATCAGAAGACTTATTTAAAAAAAAAAACTTTCATCATAAACTTCTGTAAGAAATATTATGAGTAATACAGAACAGGGTTCTCATATTACGTCAACAGCCTGTAACAGCACTTCTGTAAATGGGCTTTAGAATTGAGGTTTAGGCCTAGTATACCACGCTTTCCAGACTGATTGGTATAGGGTTTGTTTCAACTTTTCCTTCCTCTTTCCAGTGACGTGGTCCTGCGGAGTTTGCTCCCTTAGTCGCTCCGTATCGTTAATCCGTCACAACGTGGTCACTACACGACACAGAGTTAATACAGATAATATAAAAATGTTGAAGTTTACATAAACACACATCATACTAAAACTACGACTTACTCCTTTATTAACAAAATATTTTATTCAATACTGTATTAACATCGCATGCTAAAATTCATAATAAAAGTTACTCTATTTCTTAAAATATCTAAATGTATTTTTTATATTCCTTATATAACTTTAGTTTTATTGTGACAGATAATATTTTAAAGGCATACAGCGAAAACTATTTAGCTTATCTATACAGCAACTACCGTTCCAATATTGTGAAGTAAAAGTTACAAAACATTTTCAACATAACTAAATTAAATACTACTACAGGCACTTACCTAATAACTTGTTTACTCTGTATGTCGTCTTGAGCTTGTGGATATTTAAGGATCACATCATCGAATCCTTCAACTAATGTCAAGACAGCATTTATGAATGCTGCAGTTTGCGGTGGCCATACATGACGAGGCCAAAGATTATCAACTTTCTTAAGATAATCCAGCCTCCCTGTACCAGTGCGCTGAATATCGTTACCACGCTTACACCAAAATGAAATCACAAAATGTTTTATGTTTAAAACTTTTGTACTTTTCCGCCACTCACGCAAAATCCAAGTCAGTTTCTTATCCATATTCATTTTAATTCTTACCGCTGCTTCAAGGATAGTTGCGGCGTTTTTATAATCAGTATTCACCAAAATAAAGTTTGCATCTTCAGCTTTAATGTGCTGTAAAATTTTCTCCGCTTCTATATCTGTTAAATTATGTCGTACACTATGATTTTGGATATCTAAATTATGACTTCGATTAGTTAGCTCATCGATAAAACGTTTAGCTATTATAGTTTGATCTGAAAGAACTGCGATACGATTCCAACTCATTTTATGAATAAAATATCGCAGTGCCAGAGTTAAATGTAGAGCTCGACCTGTTGAAGCCCAGATTTGTGATGAGCCTTTCTCAACCGCAGAAGAAATTTCTTTAACAGCAGAAGTATCAATAACATTAAAGTCATAAAATATGACGGGTATATTATAAACGCTTAATGTCTTAGTTATTTCGGCGATATTTGGCAAGCCTCCTACTATTATTCCAATGTAGTTTGATGTGAGATTGTGCAACATATAGTCGCTTATATCCTTTGTTATACCTTTTGGGTTAGAACAGTTGAAATCCATAGTTCTGGTGATAATAAAAAAGTTTGAATCTCTTGTTTTGTATCTGTTCATACCTAGGAAAAAGAACAATTCATCATATTCATCTATGTCCGGGTCAGTATCACAAACAAAACACATTATTACGTAATTTTTCTTTCTAGGCTTGTACTTTCTGATTAAACTATTTACTGATGTAAAGTTTCTTGTTGTAACTATTTTACAGACTGATTTTTCAATATCTTTATAACTACTTTCCATTTCAAGAAGTGGCAAGAAAAGTGTGGGTGAAGGAGTGTACTTATATGCAATTGCAAAAAGTTGTGGTGCGAACTCTTCTAGTAAACATTTGTCAGCCACAGTCGTAAGGATATCAGGATGAAGTTTCTGTATTCGTGAACCATTAGTCTGTTCCACAGCACTAACTTCTGGCGTATCCCTCCATATATCATAATCAATAAAGAAGAATGACTGCTTGCTCGTTTTTAACAAATAGAATAAATCCATGCGACTTATTTCCTTATACATGAAGGGCAATCCAGACTTATTTAGATGTTCTGTCACTCTGTCTATTGTTTGCTTGGTTTTAGAATTTTGTTGGATAAAATTTACAATATGGCGTCCGCTTAAAATAAAAAATGGGCATTAACATCAAAGGCAAGAATAAAGTATTATCAGTTTCACTTACTACCAAAACTTCATGACATATGAGTCTATAATTAATTTATGTTAGTAATGCAATATGATAACTGACAAGTTACTTGCTGACATGTCAAATGATTTTCTTTGTTAATCGCAAATTTGCATTATTTTCATGGTTTTCGACTTCTGGTCACGCCCAAAAGAACCCTTGATGGGAATAGTGAATCCCCATTTCACCTACAACAGGTCAAACAGTATACCTAGCATTAATATGGACTTTGCTACTATACCGTAAGTCTGCCGAACGGTGGCTCTTAGTATATTATTAATGCAATATGATAACTGACAAGTTACTTGCTGACATGTCAAATGATTTCTTTGTTAAACGTAGAAATGGCTCATTACGTAGAAATTTATACGAAATATTTTTTTTATAAAATTACCAAATGGAAACAAATCTAATGAAATTCACCTACTTATTCTCACTAAATGAAATATTAACCTTTAAAGATAATATTTAAGAATTCAACCGGAAAGGATTCCAATCTGGCAAAATATTGGCCTTTGTGTCCTTAGTGTATGTAGAAAACATCCATGCTTAAGTCAAGACATAGATTATGAGAAGACGGCACAAAGGATTTGTAACTAGTGGTTCTAAAGACTTGTCGATATTGCAAGAACTTTGCGGCCAATCAAAACTGCTGCAACGCAACAACTGCTGTATTTAACAGTACACCGTAAGTACACAAGTAGTTGAAGTATTTAAGGCGTTCAAAAATATATAAGTACCTTATAATTTCCTCACCGAAACCGCATTCCGCTAATGCATCATCAGTGTACGAACTCAGCTTATCGATATTAACACATACTCCTTTGTTCCGAACGTATTTTGATAACCGTAAGTGGAGCCGTTGCTGTACTGATGCAGTCGTCATAGTGATTCGCACCCTAATAAGAAAAATGTTTATCATTATACAAAGACCGACGATCTGAAGAATGTGCCTGGCAGAGGATGGATGTGGACTGCCCGAGGCCGGGGAATTGGCGTTTCTTGAGGGAAACCTTCGTTCAGCAGTGAATGGCGATAGGTTGATTTTTATACCTAATGGAATTCTGCAGCGCACATTGTCACGCTCGACTGGAGTGACACCAAGGGCTTGTATGCATTACTTTTATTACCGAGTAAGTGACGTCACCAGCTCAAAACCTCCTTCATCATCATCATCAATAGCCTTTAACAGTCCACTGCTGGACATGGGTCTCTACTAAGAAAGGAGATTTTGGCTTACTATACCACAGTGGCCAAATGGACTGGTTTAGGGTTTATTTCAAGTTTTCCTTCTCTACAGAGTATTATCATGCTTAGTTTATCCCTGAGTCGTCTTTAACGACACCCACGGCATAAATAGGGGTTGTGCCACTCCATATTCATAATCAGTCACAACATGGACATAGTAGTAATTAATTATGCCAATGTAATTGTTTGTTGTTGTGTTACAGAAAGTCGGTGTGAAACAGCGCTAGCGCTGTGTTTCACCGAGTGAGTGAGGATACCGGAGGACCATACCCCAACTCCTCCCCTCATCCCCATCCTCCACCGCAACCCCCGAAGTCCGGCAACGCACTTGTGACGCCTCTAGAGTTGCGGGTGTCCATGGGCGGCGGTAATCGCTTACCATCAGGCGATAGGTCTGCTCGTTTGCCCCCTATTCCATAAAAAAAGATAACATGACATTATCATCGGTAAAAGTCGATAGTTAACAATTGAATGCATTTACACCGACTTCAAAGCGGCTAAATTGTGATTATGAATAAGGTTCATAGATTTTCTTTGAATTATTCGATTTAAAAAGAAATAATATTTTCTTCACATTTAAACGGACCTTATGATGACGAAATTACTTACCACATAAGGTACACAAAAATGAATTTACACTAGTTTAAAATTGTGTTGAAATCAAGTTTTTTTTTTCATGTATGGGCCTGCCAAAATGACTCTACTCCGCCTGATGGAAAGCAAAAGCAGAATCCAAGAGTGGTGGTCACCATAATCATTGCGAATACAGACAATGCAGTATGGTGATTCACACCATGGTGACCTTGAGATGCTTTCGCATCGTTGGGTCTCGTCAGTAAAATGTTTTAGGAGTCTTTAACTGATCAATATAAAAATGACACCAATATGTGAAAAAATATCATGTATTAATTATAATTAATTCATGTAAGTAGGGTTTTGTTCT
Source organism: Diaphora mendica (assembly GCA_949125395.1). Lineage (NCBI taxonomy): Eukaryota > Metazoa > Arthropoda > Insecta > Lepidoptera > Erebidae > Diaphora > Diaphora mendica. Next base: position 17,325,890 of record OX421313.1, on the reverse strand, counting down.
TAATATTTGCATTTTCCGGTTACCAGTAGTTAGTTAGAGCCTGAACATAAAATGTGAGAGCAACCATATTTTAGTTACCATGTACGAAGTGCAACTGATAATTTTAAAATAATATATAACAGAGAGGAATTAACAATAAATTTATAGCGTTATATAAATAATAAGGAATATTAAATTACCAATTATATACTTATTTTCCTCCTATACGTTCTATATATACAAATGAGTTGATGATCGCAGGAAAATGTATTATTATTATACTTATATAAGTACATATTTTAACCAAGACTTTATCGCAGCTTGTACTCGAGGTTTGTTTTGAGAAGCTTGGAACCAGCAGGAATGTGACGACGGATTTTGTCACTTATTGCGGATTTTGTCCTTTTTTATGGAATAGGGGGCAAACGAGCAGACGTATCGCCTGATGGTAAGCGATTACCGTCGCCCATGGACATTCGCAACACCAGAGGCGTCACAAGTGCGTTGCCGGCCTTTGGGGGATGGGGAGGAGGTTGGGGGGAGGGGTTGAGTTGGGGGTCTCCGATATCCTCACTCACTCGGTGAAACACAGCGCAAGCGTTGTTTCACACCGGTTTTCTGTGAGGCCGTGGCATCACTCCGGTCGAGCCGGCCCATTCATGCCGAGCGTGGCTCTCCCACGGTAAATATGTGACTCTATTATAATTTGCCTGATGCAAGGCATGAGCAGAATCCAAGAGTGGTGGTCACCATACTCATTGTGAATGCAGACAATGCTATAATGCAGCATGGTGACCCACACTATAGCGGCCTATTAAGATGCTTCTGCATCGTTGGGCGATGAGTCTCACACACACCAACTGAACACGCCAGCACGAATGCCGTCATTTTAGGTTGGTCTTCTGTGTGAGGGTAGTACCGCCCTGGTTGAACCGGCCCGTTCGTGCTGAAATCAGCGTGGCTCTACTACATAGTACAAAATTAATTGTAATTTATCCATGCACACATCATCGCTAGCATTCACAGCCTATAAAAGTCTACTGCTGTTTTAGGTTGCTCCTGAAAGTTTATTATACCATGCATACTCTTAAATTAAAATAAAACATTTAAGGCCTTTACTCTTTAAGTACTCCATTTTTCCTACAAGGTCTTTCGGGAGCAGTGTCGGTAGGTATCTGCTGAAGGCGAACATGCTGATAGCCCAGAGCATAACGTAGTACTACACTGAGCTGGGCTGCAGCAGCGCGAGACAGGTCACTGTCCCAGAACAGAGTAATGTTCTTCGGCACACCATACTGATTGACGTAACGGTCTGATGGGGCTGAAAATAAATAACGAAATCAAATTGAGATTAAATAATTACTTTACGATATTGTTACTTGAGGGACTCGTGGTGAAGTGGTAACCACACTCATTGCAAAGGTTAGCAAACCTACCGAGGTCAGTGTTTGGATGAGTACAACTTTGGATGGGAGTATATTTAACACATGAAAACGTCTCCGTGCCTCGGAGAGCACGCTAAACCGTCGGTCCCGGTTGCCATATGAAAATTTGTGCCAATTATTACGGGTAGTTGGAATCCAAAAAGTCCGACAGAAGTTTTTCTTAAGAATTTTGATATCTTTCAGTACTCGGGGAGTGGAGGTCTAATGGCAGTCGATCAGCGTAAAAAATCGAAATTCAGACGTATAATACTTAAAGCTGACCCCATCCTTAGTTGTCCACCCTTACTTAAATAAAAATACGTGTGGCACTCGGGGACTGCCGCGGTAAAGCTATTGGATAGCATTTTTAATCAACTTATGCAGTTTTTTTTTAAGCAGTATGTTCGTGCGTGACAGTGACACAGATTCATTTCTGTATCTGTCACGCACGAAGATACTGCTTACAAAAAAACAGACAGACAGAAACATTCGTTGATTCGTTGTTCGGACACAGATTCGTTTCGAGACAGAAACATTAGTTGATTCGTCGTTCGGAGCAGCTCGTCTCGATCCGTGCGAGCTTCGGGTGTCAGGTTTTTTTGTTACGTTACGGAATTTCTGCACAAAGGCCCCAAAGCTTGCGATAAAAGCTATGCAATAGCTTAAAAATACGGAGAATTTACCATTACGTTACATATACAATCTAATTTAATAAAACTCATCTAAGAATATTTCAAATACTTAGAAATGATATCTTAGAACATATTCGTTGTATTACATAATTATTTATTCTATTTTAAATATAATAATGAGTTAGTTACCATGGACTTAAGTTATTTTTAAAGGCGGTGTTGTAAAAGTAGAACAACAGCTAGTCTAACTTTGAAGAAGATTAAGTTACTCCTATGCTATGCACCAGTGAAAGTAAAAACTCTGTCAAAACCAGTACAGCCGTTACAGAGTTTAGCAGGAACAAACAGACAGACAGACAAAGATTGTAAATTTGATTTTTTGATACAAGTAGGTACCTACCGAATGCCGAAAGCTTGGTATGCTTACCTAACAATGGATGGTTAAAACCTGAAGCAGAGGATATATTTAAACCAAATTAAATAGAAATAAAAAGGAAAACTTGGAAAAAACCCTATTCCGAACTACCTCGGTGGCGCAGCGGTAGCGTATGCGACTGCTGTGCTTGAGGTCTCGGATTCGATTCCTGAGTCGGACCAAATTTTTGTATGATCTGCAAATATTTGTTTCGAAGTTTGGGTATTTTCTATGTATTTACAAAAAAAAAGTATATATGTATTTATATCAGTTGTTTAGTACCCATGACACAAGCTCTGCTTAGCTCGGGACTAGAAGGTATTGTACGAAAAAAAAAAACAGTCTGGCCAGCGTGGTCTAGTCGGCCAAACCTCCTTGCTAAGGAGAGGCTTATGACCAGCAAAGAACTGTTCATGATTAAAACATGCTTCATTATTAACCGACTTCCAAAAAGGAGGAGGTTCTATGTTCCACTGTATGTATTTTTTTTTTTTTTTATGTATGTTCACCGATTACTCCGTCAGTTGTGGACCGATTTTGAAATTTTTTTTTGTGTTCGAAAGGGTATGCTTCCGAGGTGGTCCCATTGCCAGCATATCAGGATCTGATGATGGAATCCCAGGGAAATCGAGGGAAACCCTCATTTTTTATAGGCACATACTATGTTTTTCATATATTTTCTGAAGTTACACCGGTATTTGCGTATGGTAGTCATCATTTTATGATGATGAGCTGATGATGTAAGGTACCACTCCTTAACGGTTAGGAGTTAGAGGATAAATCTTTCAATATCATATGTATATATGTTACCTTTAGTCGTATTCTTTCAAATTATTTAGGTAAGCTGATGATGGAAGGTGGAAGGTACAACTCCTCAACGGTTAGGAGTTAGAGGATAATTCTTTCAATTTTATACGTATCTAAAGACCTTCAGTCGTATACTTTCAAGTTATTTAGGTGAGCTGATGATAGAAGGTTAAACTCTTCAACAGTTAGGGATTAGAGGATGATTTTAATATTACATGTACGTATAGATCTTAATTTGTATTCTTGATGATGAAGTTTGATGAAAAAGTTCAACTTACTACTTACTTACGATTGTTTGCACTAGAAACTGAAAAATAAAAACTTTTTATAAAAAAAAAACCGACTTCCAAAAAACATCCAACGAAAACTCTCTGCCAAAAAAACACTTAAAAGCGTAAAATAAACTGGTTCTTCATAAATTGCCTATACCTAATTCTTTATTAATTTAAATAGTAGTATTATAATGTGTGCTAGGTACCTGAAATCTGTTTGAAGTCGGTGCTAAGCCAAAAAGAATACAAACGAACAATTACAAAAGTCTAAGCGATAGTCACTTGGCACCGACTTCAAACAGATTCTAGGTACCTAGCACACATTATAATACTACTATTTAAATGAATAAAGAATTAGGTATAGGCAATTTATGAAGAACCAGTTTATTTTACGCTTTTAAGTTTTTTTTTTGGCAGAGAGTTTTCGTTGGATGTTTTTTGGAAGTCAGTTTTTTTTTTTATAAAAAGTTTTTTTTTGTTCAAAATTGTACCGAAATTCGTATCAAATACCATGCATTCATATATTTTACGTAGCAATCAGAGGAAAATTTTGAATTAATCCTCATTTTATTTGCAGGCCAAAACTTGTTATCAGTAAGTACCTAGAATTATTATTAATTGAAAATAATAATACGCCTTATTTATTACCTGTAATCGTTTTCACAGATGTTTTATATATCTTTGCGAACAGGCAACTTAACGTTTTAACACTCACTTGACGGGTTCGACCTAGCACGGTTACTTAAAATTCAAACTTAATCATATAGATTTTGTATATTAATATATTTTGTACTTACAGTATTTTTGTTTAATGATATCGCAAAAAGTCGCACTTGTTATATTCATAAGCAAAACAAACAGTATTGTGTACAGATATTGTCGTGACGCCGTCGGCATTGTGGAGACGTCCACTTTTAATCAAATTTTCTAAGAATTGTAACTACAACTGTGCTGAACAAGCGGACGTTATTAATACAAATACAAGACAATTACTATATTTGTTTGCTAAACATTTAATTTGTTTTTGTACTAAAATTTTCCCTACTGTTTGTTCTTCTAAAGTTTGCAATTTAAATGGTTTTTGACGGATTTAAGAAAAGAAGGAGGTTCTCAATTCGATTGTGTTTTTTTTCTTTTTTATGTTTTAACTCATAACTTGTTACTGGGTGTAACGATTTGGATGATTATTTTTATATTCGAAAGCTGGTGTTTATCTTGTGGTCCCATTTAAATTTGACTGAGATCTGAAGAGTAGTTTTAAAGTTATCCGTAATAATAAAAATGGCAGAACTATCCAATCGACAATTTTTACACTCTAATTTCAAGCTGTAATACTGTACGATTACTATCTAAATATGTGTGTACGTATATATATATATATTAGTCTATGTATGTAGTGTATCTTTCACTGATTATGTAACCCTTTGCATTTCCGAAGTGATTTCTACACCACCTTAAGGTTGACTGGAAAAGAATTTCTTGGGCATTCCGTTGATGTACAAAGTATTAAATAAATGAATAAATATGTAATTAATACAAAATATCATCAATGTACTTGAAATTGATAATGTTTTAAAAACTCAAGTATGTTAAAAAAATACTAATGCGATTCCTAAGAGAAACGTCAAGCATAGTTTCAACTTGAGTTTGTGGACCAGCATTACAGGTTTGACGATGAGAAGACTCAGACATCTAATATAAATGCATTTACGAGTATAAAACATTAAAGACATTAAATTATTAACTAAAATATGAAAACTAATTTTCCTCACAAAAAAAGCGGTAATAAATAACCCTAATAAATAGCGGATTTGGAAACGTCGACAAATACATTTTAACTTAAATATATAATTTATGAATATTATCAAACATACATGGCGTAGTTATGTTATACATTATGTAAGAGACGGAAAATAACACAATGTAAACATCTATACAACTGATAATAAATTTGTTACAAAAATAAACTGCTATTGAAATATCAACCATATTCCAGCACAATAGGTTCGATGAAGTCTTTCTTGTCTCTGCGATATTAATTTTGTATGGCTTTGCATAGCTCTCTGTACTTGAACCGGTCTTCTGGTTTCTGTGAGCTTCGTGACTCTTTCGACTCTAAGATGAGCTTCTATGTGTGATCGCGGAGACAGCAGGATTTGTAGGCGATTGTCAAGTACATTATTGTTGGTGTGAGCTTTGAAGTATTGTCACTGCGTGTTTACATCTGTATGATCGTGTGGTGAATTGTTGTAGACTGCTGTTTTGAAGGTCTCGGCTAGTAGAAATATTTAAAGACTACAAATCTATACAAATAAATAAAATTGAAGTGTCTGTTTGTATTATTAAAATGTATATGAATGATTCTTATCGGGTCTTAGCCTGAGGTAGATCAATTGGAGTCTGTATTCTGGCCACGATTCGGTGACCCGTTTGAAATCGAGGTTTCGCCTTTGCAACTACTGATGAAGTTGTTATGACGATTAATTTTATTATTGGAAGTATATATTAAAGGATGGCACTATATATACTTTTCGGGCCTGTCATTTATGAAGAACTCCTTGTACATTTAATATCTGGTTATTCTCAACTTCCCAACGGCGAGTACTGAATTATGTATATCGATATGAGCGCCGAGCAGTGATTCTTGACATTAACAAAGCTGAAAAACAAAAACAAAAGTATTTGGATTTGACCCATGATATTTTCAAGGTGTGGGATGTGGATTCACCAATTATTGTGCTAACAGTCAAATCAGCCCATAGATTAACTGCTAATAGCCTTGATCAACCATCTACAGAGGCTTGCATTCGGTAGCTGGATTAAGACCTGATTCAGAAAGTAGTACTTCTTGATACGGCACGTATTGTGAGGATGTTTTTTTCTCTGGTATCCTAACCACCAGTATCTCCATAGTCCAAAAATAGTCCCCATACCTATATCGATAGGACAATTTTTTTTTTGAACTAATTTCCTTATGGGGAGTTGCGGAGGGGTACCCTAGCCGGCAAAAAGCGCCCGTAACGTAAGATTGACTGCCTCGGTGTCACAATGGTAGCGTATGCGAATGCTGTGCTTGAGGTCTCTGGTTCGAATCCCTGGTCGGATCAAATATTTTTTATGATCTGCAAATATTAGTTTTTTTAGGAGTTTGGATGTTTTCTATGTATAATATGTATGTATTTACAAAAAAAATATGTCCTGAATATTAATTTATTTATTTCGTGAATGAAAAATTTAGTATAGCGTAGTAATCTGTAAGTTTTAGGTAACAAGTACGGAGTAACTCTAGATAGAACTTGTTTCAGTAGAGATTACTAGGTGGCAGCACAAGTGACCAGTTTAGTTTTAGTTTTTATTTCTATCGATAAAATATCATAATAAAAAAAAAAATTACTTGAATAGGTAAGTATTTTCTTTATACCTCGCATAGAACTTTTATATATTTGTATAAATCATATTCAATAAAATGAAGGTGTTAAGAAAATTTTGTGGATTTTAAAGAGCGTGAACGAAAATTTATCATTTTAATAAAAGGTTAAAAAATACTAATTATTAAAAAGAAGTTTGTATTCTTAGTATAAATGTAAGTACAATATTGATTCACAATTTCAAACAATTGGCATCCATAGAGCTGTTATAGATAGAGTGGGGCAGACATATGGCTGCTTGTAAGTTAAGCGGAAACGTTCAACGGTTGGAAAGAGAGAGAAGATCGCGGTACCCCACCTTTCTTTCTCTACTGACGCATGCGCAGTTAAGGACTAATAATGGTAATCCAATCACAAGAATTAACCGTCGAATCGTTCTACTATGCCTCTTTTCCGCGCTAACTGCGCATGCGCGAGTAGAGAGAGAAAGATAGGTACCGCGATCGTATCTCTCTTTCTAACCGAGGGACGGCTGGAGGCCTGGCTCCCCTGCTCTATGTATAATACTTCTATGTTGGCATCACTTGGTATTATTTGTATTTAATATAACTAGAGGTCGCCCAGTGGTTGAAATTCGACCATAAGTCATTTTTTATTTCTGCGCTCCTCCTCCATATAAACTTTAACATTGCCAAATTCCATATACTAGCATGGGTACAAAGTTTTTGGTTCACGTATTTATTCGAGTATGTGGATCTAGGCACGTTATAAAATTACTTCTTATGTCGAACGGACACACATACATCACTTTTTTTAAATAAAACACAAATATAATGTTGAATTAAAAAATCTATATTTTGTAGCTAATCATTAACTTAACCTACAAGTTAAGTATGAAAGCTAGTACTTATATGTCATGAGTAAAACTTGAAACGAATTATGTAAATGCCATTTTTTCCTTTTTAAGGCAGCAACTATTCGTCAAAGAGCGCCGACTGCCCGGCTTCGGCTTCTTATACGTTCGCAGGTGGGTAATCAAAACCACCTAGGTGTTAACAAAAATAAAATCAGATAAATCCCCCAGGAGATCATAGTAGACGAAGCCGAAATAAGTAACGAGAATGGACCCTTCTCCTTAAAATTCCGCTTAAAATATAATCTATAACCAAGAATAAACTTATTGTAATCCTAAATACTTATATATTAAGAAATTATAATTTTTACTCCAAATTATGCAGTTCATGCCACAAAAAACCTAGGTACACTATTAAGTGCTGAGATCTTTACAACATTTGAAACCAAATACATACTTGATTATTATTACAGTGAAACTTGATTAGGTGGGATCTGAATAAGAGACAAACCTCCATAGTTAGAAATCATGCTGGGGTCCAGATTCCCACAGAAAACCAGTGTGAAATAGAGCTTGCGCTGTGTTTCACCGCGTGAGTGAGGATACCGGAGGTCCATACCCCCCCAAAGGCCGGCAACGCACTTGTGACGCCTCTGGTGTTGCAGGTGTCCATAGGCGGCGATAATCGATTAAAATCAGGCGATACGTAAAAAAAATAATAATAATAGCTGGGAACCAACCTTACAGCGTACCGTGTTCGACTAGTCTCTCTGTTTCAGGAGCTTGAGCCAGCCGTTAACCTATCCGCACAACGATTGTCGGATCAAGTACGAGCTATACAGCGCTGTCACCTGCTGGATGATGCCGTACTTGAGAGGATACGCTCGGACGTGCGGAATACTTTGACTGTCCCTTCTTCGTCACATACTGTACATGTGGTAGCTAATTCGCAACAATTACCATACAATGAAGATGTTGATGAACAAGTGGAGAGTGAAATTATATCCGTAAGTACCCAATGTAATGATAGGATAAGGAGTGCTTTGGAGCATGCGATTCAGGAGTACCGGTATGTTAACTTTAATAACAGACCCCGGTTACCCCGTTTGCCCATACATAGACGCAATTTAGCATTGGTGGGTGCCCTGAATTCGTTATTACCAGATTATTTTGGTAATAGCGAGGATCTTAGTGATACACATTCTATTTTGTACTGTGCGGCTATGGCAGTTTGTCGAGTAGCTGGTGTTAAATTTGTTGAACAAATCACTACTCGACCCAAAAATGCTGTGCCAGCTTGGCAGTGCAGAATAGAACGTCGTATTGCTGAGACCAGGACACTCATCGGTAAATTAATTGCATTTAAATTAGGTAATACACGGCAAAGAGTCATGCGCTTTGTGAAACAGGCATTCTTGGGGACTACCATCAGTCCTCAACAGTACATGTCGAGTGTCACGGAGCGCATTGACTTCTTGAAGCAGAAAGTTTATGCATGGGCAAATAGGATAAGACGGTACAAAAAACGAGGAGACCGGTTCAATCAGAATCGTATGTTCCAAAGAAATGAGAAGTGGGTGTATCGAAAATGGGAGGCACCGAATCCATGTGAGCGTGATGGGCACTTGCCAGATGAAAATGCCACAAATACATTTTGGCGTAACATTTGGTCGGTGCCTGTCGCTCACACAGATGGTGATTGGATGCGGGATGTCAGACGCTCATGTGAGTCTATAACATCTATGGAACCAGTTGTCATTGATGAAGATGATGTAAGTTGTGCAGTCCGTTCATTGCCGAATTGGAAATCACCTGGTCCAGACGGTCTGCACAACTTTTGGCTTAAATGGTTCCGAAGCTCACATGCGTGTCTGGCATCTCAATTCCAAGCAGCATTGGATTCGGGGTCATTACCACAATTTTTAACCACTGGTATTACCCACTTACTCTATAAATCTGGTAGTGCCATGGATCCCAAAAATTTTAGACCCATAACATGTTTACCAACTATGTATAAACTTCTGACATCTATTCTGAGAGTCAAAATTTCTACACATATTAATAATAATTTGATAATTTCCGTTTCTCAGAATGGATGTAGAAGTGGATCCCGTGGCACTAAAGAGCTCCTTATTACAGACATGATCATTAGCCAACAAGTACGTCGTAATCGTAAGAGTCTGGCGACATGTTGGATAGATTACAAGAAGGCCTATGACTCGGTCCCACATACATGGCTTTTGAAGGTGCTGGAGTTGTATAAAATTGATACAACTCTGTGCACTTTCTTAAAGTCGTGTATGGGGCAATGGAGAACAGTACTTCGCTATCCTGGATGTCGGCAGACTGCGGTAAACGACGTACTTATAAATATTGAGCGAGGCATCTTTCAAGGTGACAGTCTGAGTCCCTTGTGGTTTTGTCTAGCTTTGAATCCTCTAAGTACTCTATTGGAGGGTTCAGGGTTAGGCTATAGGTTGCAGAAAGATGATCGAGTTATATCTCACCTCTTTTATATGGATGATTTGAAACTATTTGCCCCCACTAAATTACAATTGACAGCGTTACTAAGGGTTACGGAAAACTTTAGTAATTCTATCAAAATGGAGTTTGGTGTAGACAAGTGTGCAGTCATGTATGTAAAGAAAGGTGTGATTGCGGAATCTGAAGGTATAGAGCTTTCAGATTCCACAAGACTCAGATCTCTGTCTGCAACCGAAACCTACAAGTATCTAGGTTTTTCACAGTCCTTAGGAATACCAGAATCTGATATGAAACAGTCGTTGCGGGAACGCTTCTTTGGCCGCCTGAAAAAAGTACTTAAAAGTCTTTTATCAGGCGGTAACAAGGTGCGAGCCTACAATGGTTGGGTCATGCCGGTTCTGATGTATTCCTTTGGTATACTTAGATGGACTCAGACCGAATTAGATGCCCTAGACAGGAGAGTCCGTACATTGCTGACTGCATTCCGAATGCATCACCCACGTTCATCGGTTATGAGGTTGTATATCCCGCGAAAGTACGGGGGTCGTGGTCTATTAAATATCAAGACCCTACACAATCGCGAGGTATACAATCTTAGAGAATATTTTCTTCATACTGATGTGGGAATGCATCGCAGTGTAGTTGCAGTGGATACCGGACTCACTCCGCTCGCTTTGGCTAAAGAGAATTGGCGCAAACCTGTAGTACTTGGTACTGATGATCGCAGGGAGGTATGGAAGGGCAAAGAACTTCATGGTCGATTTTATCGGGCCCTAAATGGGCCTGATATAGATTTTAAAGCATCTACGTCCTGGCTACAGTATGGTGATCTGTTCGGAGAAACCGAAGGTTTTGTCTGTGCGATTATGGATGAAGTTATCATGACGAATAACTATCGGAAGTATATCCTGAAGGATGGTACGGTCGACATCTGTCGGGCATGTCACCGTCCTGGAGAATCTATCAGGCATATTATTTCTGGTTGTTCTCGTCTTGCTAACGGCGAGTATTTGCATAGGCACAACCAAGTTGCCAGGATCGTACATCAACAACTTGCCCTGAAATACAAACTTGTGAGTTCAGAGGTTCCATATTACAGGTATGTGCCCGACCCAGTTCTCGAGAATGGTCGTGCTACGTTATATTGGGATCGATCTATTATCACGGACAGGACTATTGTTGCCAATAAGCCTGATATTGTGGTGATAGATCGATTAGAGCGCCGCGCAATGATTGTCGATATCGCCGTTCCTCATGACGAGAATCTCGTGAAAGTCGAAAAAGAAAAACAAATAAAATGTTTGGATTTATCTCACGAGATTGTCGATATGTGGAATGTGGATTCGGTGATCATTGTTCCGATAGTCGTATCTGCTCACGGATTGATAGCCAAGAGCCTCGACCAACATCTTAAGAGGCTCACGTTGGAGGGCTGGATCAAGGGTCTGATGCAGAAGGCAGTCCTTCTTGACACGGCTCGTATTGTGAGGAGGTTCCTGTCTCTGGAGCCCTAACCACCGGTTTCTTGGTCTCTGTACCCGAAGTCGGTGGTCTACTATTTTTTATATTTTTAAATGTATTTGTTTTTATATGTATATTTAAAAATGTAAATAATATGTATATATAAATGTAATAAAGAGAATAATAATAATAAACATTTATTGCCTTCCAAATATATAAAAAAGAAACCTCCATGCATAACATATTTCATAAGATGGCAAAGGGTGTAGATTCAGCGGATGTTAAGAGCCTACATAGCAAAGCCATGGTGACTCCCAACGCTGGTTTACAATCCACCCCTTTATCTACACTTCATCGTCTACTTCTTCTACGTCTGCTCGTTTGCCCGCTTATTCCATAAAAAAAACTGTCTTTTTCTTCAAATTCTCTAGGCAACACCTCTGTAACTGACATAACAGTTGGTCAAAGGAGATGTCCAAAAAATATATGGGTTTATGCCCCAGACTATACGGAGATCAAATAAGTGGTATTTAATAGCTGAGATCTTCTAAAAAAAGAATTTAAAAGGTTCATGAAGCAAAGCAGATTCTGAAAAAAGTTATGAAGGTTTAAAAAAAAAATGACACTCCGACAACATCATTTTTCCCAATATATTTTAAAGTTATTTTGTCAGGTCTAATAAAAAGATTTTTTATGTGTTCTCATGTCAAAATAATATGTATATACTACTCGTTTATTCCCATGGTAAATTGTGTCATTCTCCAACAATTTTAACCGTCTTCTAAAAGGAGGAGGTTCTAAAGTTCATCGGTTTTTTTATGTATGTACACTGATTTCTCCGTCAATTGTCAACCGATTTTGAAAATTCTTTTTGTATCCGAAAGGGTATGCTCCCCATGAAGTCCCATTGCCACCATATCAGGATCTGATGATGGGATCCCACGGAAATCGAAGGAAACTCTCAAATTTGTTAGGCACGTTGATATGTATTTTATATATTGTTTTAAACTTACATGGTCATTAACATTAAAATAGAAATCTACGGGATTGCTACCATGTACCTTTTTGTTTATGAGTATCCGATATTTCGGCGCTGTTGCAAGCGCCATGATCACGGAGTAACTGTAACGGAGTTAAAAAGGTACATGGTAGCAATCCCGTAGACTTCTATTTTAATGTATTTTATATATTTTCATATATTTTTCATATATTTTCTAAAGCTATTACAGTATTTAAATTTGGTAGTCATCAGTTCATGATGATGAGGTGCTGATGGAAGATAAAACTCCTTAACGGTTAGGAGTTGTAAGATAAATCTTTAAATGTCATGTGTATGTATGTTACCTTTAGTCGTATTCTTTCAAGTTATTTAGGTGAAATGATGATGAGAGATTTGAGAAAGACTAAAAAGCGAAAAAAAAACTTCGTTATTATATACTTTTTAGTTTTTGAAGTCAGTTTTTTTAAACGAAGTTTTTTTTTATAGCTCCAAAAACAAATATGTCATCTGCCCATCGTTGGTTACAAGGTTAGTTTTATAGAATGAAATTAAAAAAAGAACATTATTTTCATGCATATTTCAATACTATTCATATTCTTTCAATACAACTGATGGAATAATACAGTTCTTGATCATTTTCATTTCAATTTACATCATGACATTCTATAATCTATATCATGTTTCTTCACGCTACTGCTCTGTGAAATATATATGAATCACAATTCAAATTTATTAAAAATATGTTATCATTGTTAAGTTCAACCTTAAAACAATCGGGACGAAAATCGGCGCGTGAGAGACGAGTTGTTGCAAATTGTTTTTTTTTTATGTGTGGTGGCGCCACCCATTAGTTTAATTATAAATCTGTTTGGTGTCTAATTCCTACTCCCGCCCTATTTACCTTATCGAGCAACCAAAGTGTTTCGCCAAAAATAATATAGATGGCGATACCAGTGCGATTAGACCCCTTACGGCCTGTCGTACCTTAACTAGTGCCTTGCTAGTAGTGTCCTACGAAGGGTCTTAGCTTTCCTTCGTCAAGGAGCTGCGCTCGCAAGCAGTGCTGAACTCTAACCGCGTCGGCTGTGCAACTGGGTACAGTCGATAGACGAGAAGCGGTCTCCACGCTCCGTCCGTTGTTAAACCGCAGGAAGTGAGACGTTCCGTGATCTAATCAGACTGACAGTGAATAGTGTCTCGTCATCATCAGCAGTGACCCTGGGAGCTCCTGGGAAGCGGCAGCAGGCTGGAGAAAACGTGAGTTGGTTGCTGTCCTTTACCCTTCCTGTCGGTCCTTTGTTTTAGCGAGACACCTTTGCAATTAATCAAATATTAAAATCATACATATTTTACCGCATACAGTCCACTTGAGTTATTGTCAAGTCTGGTGGACCAAGGGCGCCAGCATTTTAATTGGCCCTTAGAGCCGGATTTTATCTTCCCGCTTGGTACTTAGGTACCTGCCGCTTATATATAAATACCCGCATGTAGATGCACAAATTTGGCATTTCATTTGGTTGCTATAAGCTGCATTTAATCCACCTTATATTATCACCGCTAATTATTTTCCCGCTATTTAATTACCCCGCATAATTAGGTATCTGTATTTTTACCACGTCGTGTCTTTTAGCTACACGAATTTCGCATATTTTCGTATATACCCGCATATATATTTTATATCCCGCTCAGGTTATTCATAACCAAGTTACTTATCCCGCATATTTCTAATTAATTCTGCGTGTGATTAAAGAATGTGTTAGAATAAAATCGCCACTTCATTCATCCGCTATTTAATTCAACCGCTCGTGCGCGCTGTTGTTTATCACCGAAGCGAAGGTAGGTTCGTTAGGTAGGCTCGCACAAAGTTTGCGCTTAGTCAATTTTGAGTACCGCACTTATCTTATTTTTATTTTATTTTTTTTCCTTTATTCCAATATGGGAAAGGAAGAGGAAGAGAAATCCTTCGATTCTCAATTAATTCTTATTGAGGCAAGGCGAAATACGCTTTATGAATACATACAACAACTTTACGATATGGGTACGAACCTTCGTGAAAACCCGCAATTAATTCGTAAATTTATTTATGAAAGTGAAAATATTAGTTTCATTCGCGAAGAGTTCCATCAAATGCTTCAAAAGTATAATGAGCATTTGCTTACCGTCGACCCAACCGCTAATCTCATATGAGCAAATGCATAGTGCCATCTTGGGAATGCGCGCTCAATATTCACCTAAAAAAGAGGATAAGCCTGATCCTCCTACCAAGTCAAAGCCTACGTTGCCACCCATTGAATTAGTTCCATTTAAGGGTGACATTCGCTCATGGCCGTTATTTTACGCCAGTTTTAAATCTATGATACACGAAAATACATCTCTTACAGACTCTGAAAAGTACTACCTACTTGGTAAAATTTCAGACAAAGCCTCGGCCGCCATTTCGGGTATTACACCGAATTCGGAGAATTATAATCTTATATTGAAAGCATTAGTCGACAAGTATGAGGACAAACGTACCCTCGCTTCAACGCACATGAAAACCATCGTAGATTTTAAACCTTTGACTAACGCTTCCGCAAACAACTTTGATTTATTTATTGATCAATTTGTAACAGCAGTAAATGCCTTGCATAATTTAAAAATTGAGGATTTGGCTGATTTCATGGTTTTACATATCGCGCTAAAAAAGCTAGATCCCGACACTTTTAAGTTGTTCGAAATGAGTGTTGATTCAAATACTAAAATTCCCAAATTCGAAAGTCTTGTCAATTTTATTAAATCGCAAAGTAAAATATTACAACGCTCATCCGCCAATCATACACATTCCGCTAAGAAATCAGCTGATCGCCCGCACTCTTCCTCCGTTCCGCTGAACTATCAAGCTTATGTCAGTACGACTGAGCCTGGTACTTCATATAAATGTCTATGTAAAGATTTTACTCATCTACATTTATATAAATGTCCCGCTTTTAATAATATGACACCCAAAAATCGGTTTAAATCCGTAAAGGAAAATAATTCCTGTACAAATTGTTTGAGTGTCAAACATCGCGCGACGCTTTGTAATTCTAATACGAAGTGTCGAGAATGTGGCTTAAAACACCACACGTTACTTCATTTTTTCCGCGACCGGGAATCGAACCCGGGCACCTCGCACTCAGTAGCGCAACCTACTGAGTCATCGCAGCGGTCTACCCAAGAGGCGGCTGTCGCCGCAACTCACACGCCGTCCGCTCCTCCGCCAGTGTCGGGCGTCTCACGCGCATTCGACGCATTCATTCGCTCCGCGCAGTCGTAAAGAACATCGTACGGCTGCCACAACTGTTCTGCTTGCTACCGCTCAGGTAGCAACGTATGATCGACATGGAAATAAGCACCTAATTAGGGTTTTACTCGATTCCGCGTCTCAAAGCAACTTTATTACTAAAGAGTGCGGCGAGCGATTAGGATTGCTTACGCAAGACAGACAGCGTGTTACTGTGAAGGGATTCGGCGGTAGTGAGAGGGTCGTATGGGGTTCCGCTAACTTAGAATTTTCTTCTTGTTACGATACGAACATTAAATATACAGTTTCGACGTTGATTGTCGACCAAATCACAGATAACCTACCAACTGCTGTGGTAGATGTTTCATCGCTTTCGCATTTTAATAATTTGAAGTTGGCCGATAAAACGTTCGCTACTCCGAATAAAATAGATGCATTGATTGGTGCATCTCTGTTCCCGCGCTTGTTGTTGTGTCACGTAGTTGACAATGATACGAACTCGCCCTCCGCTATTGAGACGGTGCTGGGATACGTCATCATGGGGTCCGTACCTATTATACTTAATTCTCGCGCCGCTACTTCGACCCTTTGTAGCGTAATAGTCCAGGAGCCGATCGATAATTTATTAAAGAAGTTTTTTGAGCTCGAAGAGCTTCCCGCTTGTGCGCCCGCTCAGCATGTAGTTGAGGCTGAGTGTGAAGAATTTTATCGTATGACCACTCAACGGGACCCTTCTACTGGCAGGTATATAGTTGGTCTGCCGTTCTGTGAAGATAAATTTTTACTCGGTAATTCATACGAGTCTGCCCGCAAATGTTTTCTTGGTTTAGAAAAGAAGTTACAAGCCTCGCCTAAATTAAGAGCCGCGTATGACGAAGTTATACAGGATTATTTAAATAAAGGTTACCTGTCACCCGCGCCTCCTGCAGATCGTGACGAACCGTGGCAACCCACATACGTTATCCCGCACCACGGCGTCATAAGGGAGGATAAATTAACTACAAAATTACGCGTTGTATTGAATGGTAGCTTCAAAACTTCGTCGGGTCATTCGCTTAACGATTTGTTACACAGTGGTCCGAATTTACAGGGGAACTTGTTCCAAATTATTTTATTGTTTCGACTATTTGCTGTAGCAATGACCGCTGACTGTCGTCAAATGTACTTACAAATTATAATGAGACAATCTGACCGCCGCTTTCAAAGAATCTTATATAGATTCAACCCGCAAGAACCTCTTGTTCTTTATCAATTTAACCGCGTTTGTTTCGGTTTGAAGCCTAGTCCATATCACGCTTTGCGCACTGTGCAACAATTAGTTCAGGATGATGGTTCTAGGTACCCGCTGGCTAGTGAAGTTGTTTCAAGGTCACTGTATATGGATGATATCGCCTTCTCAGTACCGTCTGAGTCCGAGGCGGCTGAGACATCCGCCCAGCTCAGCAGCCTATTCAAGGGCGCCGGCTGGGACTTAGTGAAATGGAATAGCAATTCGAAAACCGCTCTCAGTGACGTTCCCGACTCACACAAACTTCCTACTGAAGTGGAGTTTGATAAGTCGATGGACAATAAAATATTAGGCCTACGTTGGTCTACGAATGCTGATTATTTTCATTTTAAAATTTCTCCGCTTGACGAGAAGTGCACCAAACGCACCATTCTGTCTACCGTCGCTCGTTTATGGGACATTATGGGGTTTGTCGCTCCTTGTATAACGTACGCCAAGCTGCTTATTAAACAGCTTTGGCAGGCAAATCTCGATTGGGATGAAATCCCTCCGCCCCACATAATTAAAATGTGGAGACAGTTTTGCACGGAGCTGCCTGTCCTAAATGACTTTAAAATTCCGCGTCATCTCGGTGCAGGACAAGACTGTGTCATCACACTCGTCGGGTTTTGTGATGCCAGTAACCTTGCTTACGGAGGTGTGATATATCTTCACGTCAGCTCGCCCACTGGGTTAACAGTTCAGTTAGCGTGTGCAAAGTCGAAAGTTGCGCCTATGAAGCCGCTTTCGATCGCTCGGCTTGAACTATGTGGTGCTGTTTTGCTCGCTAAATTATTACGAACTGTTCATGATACTTACCGCTCGCGCTTCCCGATTAGGATTTTCGCCTTTACCGATTCAATGGTCGCTTTATATTGGATCAAAAGCTCACCACACAGATGGCAAACGTTCGTCGCTAACCGCGTCGTGCAAGTCACAGAAAATGTAGCTGCAGACAACTTCCATCATGTCTCGGGAGTAGAAAACCCCGCGGACTGTCTGTCGCGTGGTCTTACGCCACGAAAAATAATTTCGCACCCCATGTGGCTACACGGCCCCGAGTGGCTCTCTTCCGATCCCTCACAATGGCCTATTAGTGACGTGGAGATTCCGACTTCGGATATTCTAGAGCAAAAGACTGTCGTACATACAGTGGTTCTGCCAGTCGACGATAGTCCTTGCCCTGTGTATGAACTGGCTCAAAACTCCTCCTCTTGGAGTAAGCTTATTCGTGTACTAGTGTACATACTTCGCATGTGCTCACGACTATCACGTTGCGACCGCACTGTTGCCGCTAGTGACTTAGATATAGCAGAAATTAAATTGCTGCACATTATCCAAAAGAAACACTTCGCTAATGAAATTTCAGATATAAGTCGCAATGAAAATTGTTCTCGTGCTTTAAATAAGTTACGTCCTTTTATACATACGGACGGACCTATCCGCGTAGGAGGCCGTCTCTCTAACTCGGACCTTAAATTTTCGCATAAGCATCCTGTTCTTTTACCGCGTGACGATCATGTGATCACTCTACTAATTGACTATTATCATAAAAATATTTACATGCTGGTCCCGAGCAATTGATGGCGCTACTCCGTCAAAAGTATTGGATTCTTTCCGCTCGCCGTGTTATACGGCAGAGAGTCCATCTATGCAACACGTGCTATAGGGCGAAGCCGCGTCCTACGTACCCGCTTATGTCAGCTCTACCTGACGTTCGAACGCGCCAAGTTATAAAGGCATTTACGAACACCGGCGTCGATTATGCCGGGCCCATCTTTTATATGCCTGTGCGACGTAGAGGCGCTAAGAGTGAGAAGGCTTACCTATGTGTCTTCACTTGTCTCACGACCCGCAGTTCGCATATTGAGATAGCCACTAGTTTGTCTACCTCTTGCTTCCTCGGAGCGCTAAAACGCTTCTTAGCCCGCCGCGGACCCGTTCAACTTATTAAGTCCGACAACGGAACTAATTTCGTTGGGGCTAGTTCCTACTTGAAAGACTTCTACAAGTTCTTAACAAAGGAATATCAACCGCGCTTCGAAGAGCATCTCGCTGAAAACCGCATTTCCTGGCAGTTTAATTGCCCAGCTGCCAGTCATTTTGGCGGCTGCTGGGAAAGCATGGTCAAAGTGATTAAGAATCATCTTTTCAAGGTGATCGGTAATCAGCTACTTACGTATGAGGAGCTGAGCACTGTACTCACTCAAATTGAGTGCTTATTAAATTCACGCCCTTTGACCGTATTAAGTTCAGATCCCTCTGAACCTACCGCGCTGACTCCTAGTCACTTCCTTCATACCGCGCCGCTCAGTTCGCTTCCGGCGGCTGCAGTAGCTTGTGAAAATTTAAATTTACTTGAAAGACATGCACTTTTAGATAAACTTGTACAGTCTTTCTGGAGGCGATGGAGGTTAGAGTATTTGCACGAGCTCCAAGTTAGAGAAAAATGGAACACTCCTTCAGTTCCCATCGCGCCTGGAACTGTCGTTGTAATTATGACTGAAAACTTACCTCCTCTCGCGTGGCCATTAGCGATTGTCGAAAAGGTTCACCCCTCCAAAGACGGCATAGTTCGTGTTGCTTCAGTAAGAACGTCTAGGGGAACTTACCTTCGCCCAGTCGTTAAGCTTTGTCCACTCCCAACTCAGTAAATACTTTCAATACTTTAATCATTCGCTACTTAGTTAAGTTTCTTGTTTATTTTATAATATAATCCGCTAGATATAGGTATAGTTAGATACATAGTTTACCCGCTCTCTTTGTAGCATTTTAATGTGCATCATTTTGTTTTCTACCGCATTATTCTTCTCTTAAAGGTACCCTTTAAGGGCGGCTGGAAATGGTGGCGCCACCCATTAGTTTAATTATAAATCTGTTTGGTGTCTAATTCCTACTCCCGCCCTATTTACCTTATCGAGCAACCAAAGTGTTTCGCCAAAAATAATATAGATGGCGATACCAGTGCGATTAGACCCCTTACGGCCTGTCGTACCTTAACTAGTGCCTTGCTAGTAGTGTCCTACGAAGGGTCTTAGCTTTCCTTCGTCAAGGAGCTGCGCTCGCAAGCAGTGCTGAACTCTAACCGCGTCGGCTGTGCAACTGGGTACAGTCGATAGACGAGAAGCGGTCTCCACGCTCCGTCCGTTGTTAAACCGCAGGAAGTGAGACGTTCCGTGATCTAATCAGACTGACAGTGAATAGTGTCTCGTCATCATCAGCAGTGACCCTGGGAGCTCCTGGGTAGCGGCAGCAGGCTGGAGAAAACGTGAGTTGGTTGCTGTCCTTTACCCTTCCTGTCGGTCCTTTGTTTTAGCGAGACACCTTTGCAATTAATCAAATATTAAAATCATACATATTTTACCGCATACAGTCCACTTGAGTTATTGTCAAGTCTGGTGGACCACGGGCGCCATCAATGTGATTGTGACAATAACTAGATTTTACGGCTCTGGGTTAGCTCTTAGTTTATGAAGACCCGTGATGAAGTCTGGACCAATAGAAAGCGACATGTTTTTTTTTACATTTTGAGGAACATTTAAAAACCAAACTTGTATAAAATAATAATTTAATTGCTATAATTTTCCCAGAAAAATAAATCGAACCGAAATGAAGAAAACCTGTTTCATGTTGCTTATTTTGGGTACTTTTCAATGAACTTGTGTGGAGCGAATGAACTGAAGTGGGAGTATATGCGACTGCTGTGCAGATTCCCGGGACGGACCAAATGGTAGTCGACGTTTAGCGCAGTTACAGTAGCACCTCTGACGATAATATATAAGCACCACCGTCAGAGGTGCTACTGTAATCAAAACAATGCCGATAATCCACAGGTAATCATTGCAGCTCGGTAAATATAAGTCTCCAGTGGGCGTCAAACAACTTGAGGTACCATCATGAGGGGGGTTTGTTTTGAAATATGGTTCATTATAGTTTTGTTTGATTTCTACTTTTTCTGACACTGCGTTCACATGCCACCGCCAAAGGCTGTTGGGTTCTCCGTTTCGCCATTCTTCTAAGTACAAAAACGTTTCCTCATTTGAGTGCTTCGGGAACACTAGACGCTGAGTAAAAGCTTTAATCGGACTCAAGCTGACGAAGCTTCGTTCAAATTGCCTGTAAAAGAGCAAAAATATGTTATAACATACCAACATTCCCGTTGTTAAATTTCGTGTTATCATATCACATATATTTTTTTAAACGACAACTCTCTCATTAGGAGTAAATCCTGTGTCAAAGAACATCCAGACTCAGAGCAACAATTTGTGGAACACACAAAGTGTTGTCCCATGTAGAATTTGAATCCACAACAGTCAGCGCAATAAAAAACGACTGAAATGTGTGGCAAGTGAACTTGAATCTTTCTTAAAATTACCACAAAGTGAAAACCTGCATACCTTATACTTTTGTAGCTGTGTGGGTCTTCTCGTGCCTGAGGATATTTCAAAACAACGTCCTCAAAACCCTTAGCCAGTATCAAGACTGCATCTATAAGTGCAACAGCTGACCGAGGCCATTGGCCACGCCAAAAAGCATTCAATACTGCTGTAAAGTCAGTCTCGTCGCTAGCGATAACTGCTTCATTTTCTTTCGGGCAGCAGAATGATATCGTGAAGTATATGATATTTAATATTTTGTCATTCCCTACCCACTCGCGTACGATCCAGACAAATTCTTTTTCGTTGTTCATATTAAATTCAGTTGCTGCTTTAAGTATAGTGACTGCATTTTGAGACTGTGTGTTAACTAAAATAATGTGAGCATTTTCATATAGTAATTGACCAAAAACTTTTTTCGCCTCTGTTGTTGTTACTTTCTCTAAGGTATGATCGCGAAATGCAATTTTATTTGCTTCTTTTAGATCTGCAGTACAGGTAAGCAAATCTACCATAAACTTTTTAGCTATATCAGTAGAATCTGATAATACAGCTATTCGAAGCCAATTGTGTTTACGAATAAAGTGTGTCATTGCTAGTGCCAATTGAACCGAGCGTCCTGAAGTGAGCCATACGGATTCCGTGGAGTCTACATCTGCGATATTCACGTCATAAAATAATACTGGAACACCGATGTTATCGAAAGCTATAGCCTCACTCGTCATTCCATTATTACCACCCACAACAGCTCCAATTAATCGTTGTCTCATTTCATGTCTCAAGTAATAGTGTAATTTACTCTTTATATAATTTTTATCAAAGTGATCTTTAGAATCATATGGCCTCAAAGTTATATTTACATTTGATCTCGTCAAGCGGTTGACTTCTGATTGTAAATACTTTAAAAGCTTTTTATAATAGAGCTTATCAGGTTTCGAAGGATTTAAGAATACAGCTATTTCGTGATTATTTTTATGTGCCTCGTAATTCACTACCCAATCGTTGTAAACGGTATCATTATTTTTATTAATCCATTCACAAGCAGCTTCCTCAATATCGTTTCCGTTTGCATTTCGTTCGATTATAAATATTAAGGATTCGTGAGAAGGGTTAAAAATATGAGCGAGTTGAAATATTTGCGACGCATATTCCCTCAATAAAAATTGGTCAGTTACACGCATGTCTATCGCAGTGTCCAATTCCGTTACACATGCGGATCCTTCATCCGCTGAACAAGGCGGTTCTTGGACTGTAATGATGTTTTCTATGTGAACCCACATGTCAAAATCAATAAATAAGAATGATTCGTTCGCAGCTCGTAGTTTTTGAAAGATACTTTTCCGATCTAGTTCTTTGTATTGAAGAAGTAGATGATGTGCACTCGATCGTGTCTCCAGTGTTTTTGCACGTTGAGTTGTTCTTTTGCTCGAGTCCTTTACGATGTACACCATCGCGTAATCGTCCCTATAGGAATAAAAGAAATGAATGGTAAGACTTAGCAAATTCTATCGACGTTAAATTATTGACCATGAATAAGTAAATCTAGTACTAGTGGATATTTAACTGTAGATGTTTAATTTACAGTAACTTATTTGAAAAGTGAATTATAATAGCGACCTTTTCATTTCATTACATATGTTTAGCAAATCTTTCTTTGCATATCTAGGAGTGTGTGAGGTTACTGGAGCTTATGTTCTATATCAGAATAGAAACGATGGTTAAGCTGATATTGAATAAGCCGGTAAACAATACACACAAAGTCAGGATCAGTTGGTCAGTACGTGTAGTATACAGTCCGTGAGTCTCTTAACGTTTGATTCCATTAGATTCCGTGTGGTGACAGATTAAGAATACGGAGTTGTAACGTTGTGGAAATATACTGGAAACTGAAACAGCAGAAATTAATAGGTTTCAAGTTAAAATTTAGAGTGACGATACCTATGAGAAAATTTTAAAACGCGTAATGTTTAGTCAAGTTGGATTTGGATAGGCGACATTTGTTCGAAGCCAGAAGATTTAGAAAGGGTATCGTTTTACGATTAATGTTGATCTCCATGCGCTCATAGATGGTGCTAGGTTATCTCGTGATATATTTTTATAATTAAAATATTGTAAAAAGGGATATATAATATTTATAAATATAATTTTAAATAAAATAAAACATAAATATTATTATAATTAAATAAGGACAACATTTGAAATTAGATAGAGATTATCTTTTGATAGACAAAGGGAGTTTTGTTTTATCTGTGGTAGGTCGTTGGCCTAAAATTATGTGGAAATGGAAGGTTGGCTTTTTTCTTTCACGATTTGGTCCTTACCGAGGGAGCCTTACCGAGGACAATTTGGATGTCTGCACCTATAAAGGGAAATGACATATGAACAAGCAGAACGTTTTTCAAAGTAAAATCTGCACAGGACATCAAAAATCCTAGCCAGCACCGCTGAGTGTGTTAACCTTCATCAAGTAAGAGTTCTCTTTACTGTTTCACGGGCAGTGGAAGCCGGTCAGGCCCACACAAAAAATGCACCAGAGCTCCGGCATGTCTTCACGCATGTGATGGTTATTTCACATGGCAAATGTGAGTTGTTGAAACTCATCCAACACCGAAAGGGACCCTTGGACACGTCTGTGGTTACACCGAGGGCTGCCAAAGGGAGAAGTCTCCTGTGCCGTCTCATGTGCCGTCTTGTGTTATATTGGACCAGAATCAGGTTGTAATAGATTATATTTTATTTCTTACAAATTGTTGCCTCATGGAAGTATTATTGGAGTTTATTTTTGAAGCTATCATTTGTTTTGATGGTTTACCCTGATAAAAAATTATATTTTATAATAAATGTGTTAATAGAAAGTATCAGTATTTGTATTACCTCCGCTCGTGGAGTTATCGGGTATTCATATCCCTAAGAATCATCCTTCTGCAGTGCGTGTAATTAGGCTTGAGCTTCGCCCTGTATGAGATACCAAATGAGCTGTGCCGGACAGGGATGGCTGTTTGGGAAAGATACCCGTGGTCTAATAAAGACCTTGTAATATTGTAAAAATGTATCTTGGATCGGGTTTGGTAGGAAATGCTCAAATTGATTTCCTTAACGCTTTGAGATTGGATGTGTAACTTTAATATATTGAAGTGATTGTGTCTTGATTAGATGTTTATGTGAAAGTGAGTAGCATCATTTATAATCTCCCCTGTACCCTCAGATCAACTTTTTGTTAACGGGTGCTCTTTATTTCGCAATGTATTATACACTACTACAAAAGCACCCTGTTACAGAATGTCACCTGTCATTTGTCTAATGAATTGTAAAATTCAAAGTGTAAATGTAAGTGTTGTGTGTGTGCCCTTACACTTTATGTTTGACAAGTTTTCCCCTCCATCCACTTAAGTGGCCAGCTGCGAGGGGGCGACGTACGCGTGTGCCGTACGTCATCTAATTAGGGAGTTTATTTGCAGACGGTGCCTATGTCAGTGCGGGCAGGCGCTGGGAGGTGTCAGGATGACGTGAAACCAGCAGCTCCCGGATCTCTCCCATCTCAGGCGCATAGTAGCACACTGTGTGGTTTTAGTCGGTCCGATTCCGACATACCACCCCGAGGCAAATACGCATAAAAAAAAGTATAGTGGGCGTAAATATCCTTTAGTAGAAGATAATTATGTCTAGCTATGGACTACTAAAGAATCATGATGACACTGAAAAAGTATATTCAAATACTTCACCAATATATACCAATAATTACAAGTAAAATTTTAACAAAAACAAAAACCGACTTCAAGGTTCGACTCGATTTCTCTTGGATGCCATCATCAGATCTTAGTTTCCCTGTCATGGTTTGTACCACCACGCACCGTTGGGATATCTCCTTTCCATTAAAAAAAGAATAATCAAAATCGGTTCATAAACGACGAAGTTATCCGCGAACACAAATTAAAATAAAATAAACTAAAATAAACGGTCGAATTGATAACCTCCTCCTTTTTTTGAAGTCGGTTAAAAATACGATTAAAAAATTATGAATGATGTTAAACTATTAATGAGTATTTACCCAGAAGAAGAATTGCTAAAACCGCAATTCTTAAGCGCATTAGCATCACTGTAGAAACTCCATTGTATGACATTTTCGCACTGGTTTAGTGATCGAAATTTAGAAGGGGAGTGTACGTAGAGCCGCAAACGTGCTGGCAACATGTTTTCAGTGATATCTTGAAGTCGAGGAGCCCCCAGCCCACTTGCAGCTCCAGGGAGGTTGGGTTCCTTGATTGGTTCAAGACTAGGCACCCAGCCCGTCGATAGTCCTATTATTGCTCTGCAAAAAAAAACAATAATGAAAAGAAAATTTCGTGTAATTGTCGTGAAAATTTTTTTTGGTGAAACCATATGTCTGACTAAAATATAAAAACTCAACAAAATGTATAATTCTTACAGTACTTTTTCAACATTAAATTGTTGAACGAATGCTTTTTTCGTCTAGAACAAATACTACTACTACTTGTGATTGTCCAAGACGTCCAAAATAGGTCCCTGGTGCACTAAGTTAAGAATGGAGAACAAGTGTATGTGAAAATTCTTCGTTTTCAATGCACCAGTATTAGTGTAAATTTTATGGTGCATCAGATCATTCAATATATTTAATACGTAATAATATTTATACTATATATTTATACACGTAATAATAATATGTAAGTAGTAGGTGCATCTACACTTAATCAGTTGTTACCAGTAGTGATCATCATCATTTCAGCCGAAAGACGTCCACTGCTCGACATAGGCCTCCCTCCAGGCTTCCCATAACAATCGGTCCTATGTACGTTTTTCAGTTCGTGGCCGCCACTCCAGAACTCTTTGACACCAACGGCCATCTTGCCTGCGAGCAATTGTGGCTGGCAATTCTACGGGCAATGTCGGTGACCTTGGTCGTCGTTCGATAAGTACTTCTTCAGGCTATTGCCGAGCACTAGTCCTCCAATGATTGTCAACTCTTATGTGACTTATGGGTGGCCGGTAGAGTTCATTAAGTCCACCATTTTAAAGTCGGTAAATATCCATCCATCCATATCAGGCTTAACATGTTCGTCTTCGAACGTAGGCCTCCTCTCCATCCCTCCACTGGCACCTGTCCTGGGCCCATTTGCATCCAATTTATACCGGCTCGTTGCCGGATGTCGTCTGTCCATCTCTTGGGCGGTCTTCCCCGTCCGCGGGTGTTAGTGCGGGGTCTCCATTCCAGAGCTCTCCTTGCCCATCTTCTGGAGTCCATTCTGGCGATGTGGCCAGCCCATCTCCATTTACGGGCTTCTATTTCTGTACCACGTCCCTGACTTGTGTCTTTTCCCTAATCCACTCGTTTCTTTTGCGGTCCGATAAGGATATTCCGAACATTGATCTCTCCATTGCTCGCTGTGCAATAAGGGGTTTCTGGACAGACTTTTCTATCAAGGTGGTCTCCATCCCGTACGACCGTACGTACCGGCAGAACACACTGGTTAAACACCTTGGTCTTGAGGTGTTGAGCGATTTTCTTAGACCGCAGGATATGGCTGTTTGCTCCAAAGTATGCCCATGCCTGTGCAATGCGTCTATCAATTTCCGCCACCTGATTCTCCAACGCAAGAGTGATTTTGTGGCCTAGATAAATGTAGTGGTCGACGAATTCTACAGGAAATCTGTGATTTTCCGCCTCTTGGATGTTTGTCATGATTTTTGTTTTTGATTTGTTGAGTTTCAATCCTATTTTATCTGATTCAGTTTCTAGTTCCTTAAACATAGCGATCATGTCTTCCACACTATCGGCAACAAGAGCAATATCGTCCAGAAATCGAAGATTGTTTATCCTTGCGCCGTCAATCAATCCCTCTGCCAGACCAATCGAGTTCCCTGAAAATATTCTCGAGGGCGGCGTTGAACAGCTTTGGCGAAATCGTATTGCCTTGGCGTACCCCTCCCTCCAGTTTAATGGTATCTGTTTGCTTATGGAGACTTATTGAAGATGTTCCATATAGTTGCGGGTGCTAAATAACTTGGATGTACCTCTCGTCTACTGTGCTGTCCAGTAAGGCCTTCTCCACCGCCCACGCTTATACTGAATTAAAGGCTTTTTCGTTGTCGACAAACGCAACTACGATCGGTTTCCGGTACTCGTGGCATTTCTCGATGATGCTCTTTAAAGTGTGCAAGTGATCACTCGTTCCGTAGCCCGAACGGAACCCTGCCTGCTCCCTTGGTTGGTACTCATCTAGTTTCCTATTTATTCTATTTAGGATGACTCTAGTGAACAATTTATATATAGTCGCTAAATATACTTAAGTAAATTATGGAATAGTTTTAATATATAAGTATTACTCTTCATATTGTCCCGCACTGTTGAAAGGTACGTTTGTAGCGAGCTCATAGAGGTCATGTGGACCTTGTTTCAGCCGGACATACTGGTAGCCAAGAGCCCTGTGAAGCACGACTTTAAAAAGGGCCGATGCAGCGTGCGCTGGGTCACTGCCCCAATACAATGAAATGTACTTCTCATTCCCAGCCTCACTAAGAAACCGCGGTGGTGGACCTGAAAACCGAAAACAAAAGAAAATAAAAAAATAACCTAGGTTGTTCTGAAAATTGATAGCCACAGAACAAATACAATCTCTTCTTTCATGAAACTTTATTGGATTGACGGCTAATTTCAACACAAACTTCCTTTGTGAAAATCACTGGCCACCTATGTGTAGTTTATTTTTATGTTTATTTTTAATGTTTAATAATTTTTTGCGCTCTTCTTTTGTTTGCAACAATGGACGTCTCGTGGGAAGCTTTTCGTGCTATGATTTTCTATGATTATAAACGAGGGTTAAACTTTAAGGAATCTCAAGAAAATTTACTAGCTGCTTTTGGGGAGTCTGTTCCTGCGGAAGCAACGATTACTTATTGGTTTTCGTGAACTTAAACGTGGTCGAGAGAACTTAAACAATGACCCCAGACCCGGCCGACCACCAACTGCAGTAACTCATGAAAACGACATCAGGGTAGAGTGGCTATTTTTTTCTTGTTAAAAAGACAACTCCCGCACTATGAATAAATCTTGTGTCGCGGGGGACTTTACCAACATACATGAAACGCACACAGAACTCCCAGACTCAGAACAATAATCTGTGAACCCACGACACTTAGCGAAGTAGGAAACGGCGTGGTGACCATTAAACCACAAGGCCAAACGTGCAGTCGAGAGAATAGACATATTATACATCGAGAGATACATGCTGAACTAAACATTGGATCACAGACAGTTTCCACCATCCTGCTAGAACACCTCAAAGTTACCTAACTTTCTTTTTTTTTTTTTTTTTTTTTTATGTATGACCTGCCAAAATGACTCTACTCTGCCTGATGGAAAGCATAAGCAGAATCCAAGAGTGGCGGTCACCATACTCACTGCGAATGCAGACAATGCAGTATGGCGACCCAGACCATGGCGGCCTAGTGATGCTGCTGCATCTTTTAGTCTAGTCAACAAGTATGGAACTTGTTGACTAGACTATTTGGGCCTCCGGTTTCGCACTCACCAACGAAACACGACAGCACGAACGCTGTCATTTTACGTTGATTTTCTGTGCGAGGGTAGTACCGCCCCCATCGTACAGGCCTGGACCCCTGCGCCGGAAGGGCCTGTCGATGTGGATGCCGAGGCAGGATGGTTCCGGGAGGCAATGACCCGCGTCTGCGATGCGGCGATGCCTAGGGTGCAGCCCGATACTGTGAGGCGCCGGGTCTACTGGTGGTCGCCGGAGATCGCTAGGCTACGACAAGCCTGCGTGACCGCGCGCCGCCGGTGGTCCCGGTTCCGCAGGAGGCGTCGCCGCCCTGCGGATGCGGTCACCCGAGAGGCGGAGCTGTTAATGGAATACAGGGGTGCCAAGAGAACCCTTCAGGCAGCCATAAAGCGGGCCAAGAGTGAGGCCCGCCGCGAGTTGCTGGAGACACTGGAGCGGGATCCATGGGGGCGCCCTTACCGCATGGTTAGAGGCAAGATGCGCCCGTGGGCCCCGCCGTTGACCCGGTGTCTTCAGCCAGATCTGCTTGAGGGGGTCGTCGGCACCCTGTTTCCATCGCGGTTGGTGGAACACACTCCGCCACAGATGGCTCCGCCTACGACGCCTGAGGCGCCTAACGTGGATGATGACGACGTGCCTGAGGTCACTTGGGCAGAACTAGCGCTGGCGGTGCAACGGCTGAAAGCTAAAAGCACCGCCCCAGGACCCGATGGCATTCCAGGCCGAGCGTGGGTCCTGGCTCTAGATGATGAGGCGCCGGCTCTCGAGCCCCGACTGAGAGGGTTATTCAGCGCATGTCTCGAGCAGGGCCAGTTTCCGAAATTGTGGAAGACGGGGAAACTGGTCCTCATCCGAAAGGAGGGGCGCCCGGTGGACTCGCCTTCCGCCTACAGGCCCATAGTTTTACTTGACGAGGTGTGCAAGCTCTTTGAAAGAGTGATTGCATGGCGCCTCGTCAAGCATCTCTACAGGGTTGGGCCGGATCTGGCGGACAACCAGTACGGTTTCCGTCAGGGGCGCTCCACCGTGGATGCGATCATGCGCGTGAAGGCCCTGGCGGAGGAAGCAGTTACCCGGGGTGAAGTAGTGTTGGCGGTGTCTTTAGACATCGCCAACGCGTTCAACACTTTGCCCTGGAGTTGCATCAGGGAGGCACTAGTGTATCACCGAGTGCCTCTCTACCTCCGCCGCATAGTCGGGGCATATCTGTCGGAGAGAGCCGTTATCTACCCAAGTAGGACCGGTCTCGGTCGACGTGAGATGTCGCGCGGTGTCCCGCAGGGGTCGGTTTTAGGGCCGCTCCTGTGGAACATTGGCTACGACTGGGTGCTTCGCGGTGCTTTCTTAGATGGTGTCGCCGTCACGTGTTATGCGGATGACACGCTTGTGACGGCGAGTGGCGGGACGCACCGTTTTTTTTTTTTTTTTTTTTACGTGTGGAAATCCCCTCGGACCGTCACCCCACCGGGGTTTACGGCGGGGCGGTGTGTCGGACTCGAACCGACTAAAACCACACGGTGTGCCACTCTGCGCCTGTGAAGGGAGGAATCCGGGAACTGCAGTTATTAACACATCCGGACTCCTCCCAGCGCTTGCCCGCACTGAAGCGGGCACCGTCTGCTGTAAAACTCTCAATTTAGGCGACGTACGGCACACGCGTACGTCGCCCCTTCGCGGGTGGCCACTAGAGCGGATGGAGGGGAAAACCCGTCCCGACCATCCGCGGCCACACTCAGGGCGGCATGAGGCGCTGATAGGCGCGCCTTCGCCGCCCGGTTCGCCGGCGGCGGATTGGGTCCGAGTGGATATCATCCTCCCGGGCCTTCTCCGCCACCTCCTTCTGCGAGATGACTTCTTCGCAGAAGGTTGCGACCGCGGTAAAACTGCTATCGCTACCGGCCATGGAGCGTATGACGGCCGGTAGCGAGAGATCTCCTCCGATGACTGCAGTGAGGGCCCGGCGCTGCGACGCCCATGCAGGGCAGATCGCCAGCGTATGCTGCGCCGAGTCCTCATTGCAGTCGCAGTGGTGGCAGGCGGGACTCAATTCCCTCCTAGCGACCGAGTGCAGGTACTTCCCGAAGCAACCATGCCCGGAAAGGACCTGCGTCAGTCGGAAGGAAAGGGTCCCGTGCTGCCGCCCTGCCCACTCGAGGATGACCGGCTGGAGAGCCTCCACGGCGGCAAAGCCAGCACGTGGAGTCTCCAGCCGGAACGACCATCTAGCCATAGTGGCTCGACGGGCGGCTTCACGCCACTCGCGTACCTCTTCGGGCGGAGGGCGATAGCCATACTCCGCCCGATATTCAGCCACCCGTCGATAAACTTCGGCGAGCACTTCCGCCTCCAAATCCCACGGGGGTGTTCCGGCCAGGGCGCACGCCGCCTCAGTCGACACCGTGCGGTATCCGCGTATGGCTCTGACTGCCAATACCCTCTGAGGCCGCCAGAGGCGGGCCTTATTTAGGGCAGTCAGAGCCCCCACCCACACCGGTGCACCATACAGCGCCATCGACCGGACCACCCCCGTGTAGAGGAGTCGCGTTGCGACGCTGGCTCCACCCAAATTGGGCAAGAGTCTCCCAAGGGCAGAGGCAGCGCCGACCAGCTTTGGACCAAGCTGTCGGAAGTGCTCGTCGAAGAGCCACCTACCGTCGAGGATCAGGCCCAGATACCTCATTTGGGCCCGAACCGGTACGAGGACCGAGTTGACCTCTATGGAGGCGCCGGGGGGCGGACCACGACGGGGCCCATGAAATAATAGGGCCTCCGTCTTGTCCAGGGCCACCCGTAAGCCCAGCGCCTCGATGCGCCCGACCACCAGAGAAACACCCCAGGTGGCCAGGCGCGCCGCCTCTTGGAAGTTCGCCCCCCGGGCTGTAACAAGAGTGTCATCGGCGTAACAAATTACGCCCAGCCCCGGGGGGAGACGACCTCGTAGGACCCAGTCGTATCCCACGTTCCACAGGAGTGGTCCAAGGACAGACCCCTGCGGAACGCCGCACGACATGGGTCGCCGTCTCAAGACGCCCTCTCGGTCCTCGTACACGACGGTACGCTCCTCTAAATAGTCTGCCACTAGCCGCCTCAGGTACTCTGGCACCCCGTGGTAGTGGAGTGCTTCCCTGATGCAGCTAAATGGCAGACTATTGAAGGCGTTGGCGATGTCCAAGGACACTGCCAACACCACGCCGCCACAGCTCACTGCCTCTTCGGTCACGGCCCTAAGGCGCATCACGGCATCGACCGTCGAACGCACCGTGAGGCAACCCTAAGGGCCACGGCCGGGGTTGCCCAAGTCGTCGAACGAATCCGGCGGCTGGGTCTCGAGGTGGCTCTGCACAAATCCGAGGCTTTGTTTTTTCACGGGCCTCGGAGCAAGCCACCTGATCGACTCAGCCTCATAGTGGGAGGCACTCGCATCGGCATCGAGCCCTCTATGAGGTATTTGGGGCTCGTACTCGACGGCCGATGGGACTTCGGACACCACTTCCGAAGTCTGGTCCCCAAGCTGGTTGGCGCAGCGCGTGCATTGGCACGGTTGCTGCCAAACATGAGGGGGCCCGATGACTCCTGCAGGAGACTCTACGCGGGGGTTGTGCGGTCCATGGCCCTTTATGGGGCCCCAGTATGGGCAGAGATCCTGAAGGCCAGCAATATCGCGCTATTGCGACGGCCGCAACGAGTGCTGGCCATCAGGATCATAAGGGGGTACCGCACAATCTCCTTTGAGGCGGCGAGTCTCCTAGCCGGAACTCCACCATGGGACCTGGAGGCGAGAGCCCTTGCGGCTCTTTACCAGTGGCGCAAGGAGGCGCGGGAGTTGGGTAGAAGTCCTGAGACTCGAGAAATCGACGATCAGAAATCCCAACTCCGCCAGGTCCTCGTGGAGGAATGGAGGGAACGACTTGGGCAACCGAGCGCTGGGCACGCCGTTATTACGGCGGTAAGACCTGTTATGGAGGATTGGCTCGAGAGGCGTCATGGGACCCTCTCATACCGGCTGACGCAGGTGATCACTGGAAAGGGATGTTTCGGAGATCACCTGTGTCTAATCCGCAAAGAGCCAACGCCTGAGTGCCACCACTGCGATGGCCAGACCGTGGACACGGCACTCCACACGCTGGCAGAATGTCCGGCGTGGAGGGAGCCGAGGCGTGATCTCGTGGCGGCCATCGGGGTGGTGGTTCTCTCGCTCGGTAACATGATTGCGGCCATGTTGCGGAGTGAGAGCGCGTGGAACTCCGCCGTCTCTTTCTGCGAGCAAGTAATGCTTGCCAAAGAGACGGCGGAGCGGGACCGGGAGAGGTTTAGAACTCTCCCGGCCCACCAGGCCCGGGAACGGGCCAGGTACCGCAGGCGACTCAGGCGCCGGAGATCAGAGAACGATCTCCGTCCTCCATAAGCGCAAGCCTGAGGGTGACAGATGAGGCCATCTGACACCCTAGCAGAAGCAGGCTCGGGTGGCGGCGCGGACGCTGCAGAGCGTGCGCGCCCTTGGGGACAGTAACGGGAACATTGGGATTCCCACACAGGAGGGGGCCATCTATAAACCATAGGTGGCCCGAGGTACGTCGGGGTTCCAGGGTTTTCCTTTCTAGGGCGCACCTGGTTCCCCGGCATCTAGTACCCGAGACGGCGTGCGGTTTTAGTCGGTTCGAGTCCGACATACCACCAGGAGGTGGTATCCGAGGGGATTTCCGCACGGAGAAAAAAAAAAAAAAAAAAAAAGGGTAGTACCGCCCCGGTCGAGCCGGCCCCATTCATGCTGAATTCAGCGTGGCTCTACTACCTACTAACTACTTAAATTAACTTTTAATATAACTTAATTTAATAATATAATAACTTAATTTAACTTAACTTCTTAAATTCTTCTTAACTTAAGCTACCTAGCTTGCTTCGCGATGGATACCTCATTTACTCACCGGTGAGCAAAAATGCCCTCGTGTTGATTGGTGCAAATTTATGTTAGAAAAGTTTGAAGGAGGAACTTCGCAAAACGTATCCTAAATTCTTACAACTGACGTATCATGGATATATATCTACGATCCTACGACACACGCTTTGCTTAAAATTATTGAAATAGAGGAGTTATATGATAATTCTAATACTGATGAGACTTTAGAGATGAGAAATAGTCCTAGTTTATTCAATAGACCAAGAATACCCGTGATAGACCAGCTTTTTTACCAAAATATAGCGATTAAGTTTTTTTTACAAGATTTAGATTCTGAAACGAAGTATTCCACATTGGTATATAAGACAGAAATTACAAAAATTGGTGAATATATCTTTCTATTAAACAAAAACATGTCCTATTTCGTTTTATATATTTTTTTATTTATGTAATAATAAATAATCTATTTAATAATTTAATATTGCAGAAAAATACAATCGACATTATATGTGCGCGCGTTTATGATTTAGGCAATCCCTACAAAATAGGAGACCCTTAATTTAAATTGGATACGATTTGTATTTAGGAGCTACCTACGTTAGGGGGTTCATAGTTAGGAGATGAAAAAATAGGAAATAAATACATAGGAAAAAAAAATACTTATGAATTTTAAATCTGTAATTTTTATACGATTGTTCATTGTGTTATTTTATTTTCGCGCCAATATATTGTACAATATTTTAAGAAATTAAAATGGGGTGGGGTGATAAATGGAACAAAATCGCTGTAATTGCATTACATAAGCAATTTTGTTGCTTGTTATTAGTCAAATGTTTGTGTACCGGGCTATTGATAGGTACAATGAAACCGCCTTTGTGACAGAATAAGATCGGGCCGTCCACGTAGTGTTTACATAAAAAAGGCGATCAAAGCAGTAAGGGAAAGAATTCGAAGAAATCCTGTCCGAAAGCAAAAGATTTTATCTCGGGAGATGAAGATTGCACCTAGAACCATGTCGAGTATTTTAAAAGATGACTTAGGACTCGCAGCTTATAAGAAACGCATTATCATTTCTTAACCGATATTTTTTAAAATAATAGGGTGGTAAAATCAAACAACATCTTTAAAACTGCTTAACCTGCAAAGAGAGGTCACAGAAAAAATTGTTTACAGATGAGTTTTTTTTACAATTCAGCAATATTTTAACAAACAAAATGACCGTATTTATGCTAAAAGCTCTAAAAAAGCTTCACAATTGGTTAACAGAGTACAACGTGGCCATTATCCGACTTCAGTGATGGTTTGGTGGGTGTTAGCTATGAAGGAGTAACTGAGCCATATTTTTATGAAAAAGGTATCAAAACACCGGCACAAGTATATCAAGATACTATTTTTAAAAAGGTAGTTAAGCCCCTTAACAGCACTATGTTCAATAACCAAGAATGGTCCTTTCAGCAAGACTCGCTGCAGGGTCATAAAGCTCGATACTCCCAATCTTGGTTAGAAGCTAACGTTCTGGACTTCATCAGAGCTGAAGACTGGCCGTCATCTAGTCCTGATCTTAATCCACTGGATTATCATTTATGGTCAGTTTTAGAGAGTAAGACTTGCTTTAAACGCCATGATAATTTGGAGTCCCTAAAACAATCCATACGATTGGCAGTGAACAATTTTCCCATAGAAAGATTGCGTGCTGCTATTGATAACTGGCCTCAACGATTAAAGGACTGTATTGCAGCCAGTGGAGACCACTTAGAATAAGCTTTATATTTTAATGGTTTTATATTAATTTATTAAACCGTCACACTGTACGTACAATAAAAAATGTTCATTTTATATATAACAATATTGATGGCAAGACTAAGTATATTATCGAAAGACTTCATCCTTAAATTTACATAATACTTACGATATCCAAGGTTCTCGCAATGTGAGGATGCATTAGAGGTGTCGGCGAGGAATATGAGGACCACAGCTGTTACAGCTTTGCATGTCCACATTGTTACATGTGAAACACAATTCAATAGGAATAGAATATATCCAGAATCAGAGTTTAATACACAAGTGGCAACAATGACTAAGTAGCCAGTACTGAATATATCCCGAAACACTTCTTCATTACTGTATCGGTTTACGCAAAATGAAATAAATTTATTTGAATTTTGTTTCCTCAAGATATCATGTAGTAATTAATTTCTAAAATAAATATATATTAAATCAAATATAAATAGTTCGCTTCATTATAATAACCGACCCTGTAACGCTCCCAGCGAAAAAGTGCCCATGAAATTCCGATTCCGCAATCAAGCTTTTGGCCTCCGAACCCCAACTGCTCAGAGTCCCCAACGCAATGGGCACAAAATAATAATGGATCATCATTGCGGCATACTTTAGCCTCTTGCTATCAGTGGCATCCTCCGCTGCCGCCGCTGGAGCGCCGACAGTGCGACTCAGATGCGAGGTCGCGACTGTGCTGACGCACGTAGCGTCCTACACCAAGCACTTGCCGTTCTTCCACGGCACCAAAGTCAAGACATCCTTTCGCTTTCCATCAGATCTGCTGAGACCCGATGGCTCCAGTATACAGGATATATTGGCTGAGATAAAAGGCCCTTCGCACAATGTCGCTGTGTTCATGATGTCATGAAAACCTATCTGTGTAGCGACGACAACTGAGTGCGTGATATGCATCGGCCTCCACCATGGTGCCGAATATGCAACGATGCAATTCATTCACCCTGCAGCCCAGAAGAAGATTCACTGCAACACGCAAAGAGTCATGGTACTCAGGTATACATGGTCACAAGGTACCCTGGTGAGGGGACGGTATTGCGTGTATCCATGCCCAACATTCTCTTCAGTAAACGTTTGGCACCAATGACACGGACACGGCTCTCCCATGTTGAGGATAGGCCATGCCGGTACCGCCTCGGACACATAGTTTATTCGCCCCGTCACCATTAGTTGAAAGGCTGAAAGTGACAAGGCTTGTGACCCCATGTGCCGACGCTAGGAAGGCAAGCCACGGTCCAACATGCGTCTGAGATACGAAATTTTTATTGAGTATACCTTTGTAGTGCACCATTGTTGTTTTTAATCATCCCTTTAGACACTCCTGTGTCCCGTTGGAGCATTAGAACCTGTTAAACAAATAAAAAAAATAGATTTTTGAACTTAGCATTTTGTAAATTTTAAATTTTGGGAATTTTCGAGGTTTTCGTCGAATTGTTCGATAACCCTTCATTCCATAGTTGATATTTTTATTTATGTAGATAGCTCTCATCAAGACCTATCTAACAACACCTCTTTTTTAATAAATCCGGCTACTAGAATTGGAAAAAAAATCACATTTAAATCGAAATTTTGGTAATTCTTAAAAAAATTGAAGGTTTTGCTTGAATAACCTTATAACTTTTCACTTGGAAACCACAAAATATAAATATAGTGATCCGGCACATAGAAGTTTAAAAAAATCATATTTAAACTTAATTTTCTAAATTTTTTGAAGGTTTTATAATAATATATATCAATCATAATATGTAAATATAATAATAACTCGCGAACCTTAATATTGGAAACTACTTATTATACATATTTAGATAGCTCTCACCAAGACCCGTCTAACGACACCTCTTTTGTTTAGATCGGGCAAGTAGAAATCCAAAAAAATCTACTTGCCCCACCCTCCCTGTTTTCACTGGCTATATAGGCTCAGCTGAGCCTATATAGCCTCAGGGATCGCCAACCGGTGGTATCGACCCAAAAAATCTTTTTTAGGGATTTTTTTTATTCTTTTTATTAACAAATTTCGTATAGTTTTAAGTTAGAGACAGAGGCATTTTACACCTCTATAAATAAATAACGGCTCATATAGAGCAGAAATTTATAAATTTTTGTAACTTCCTTTTAACGAGCAGAACTGTGTTCTACACACACGTATTTTAAAATTTTAACTACACTGACACTAACAAACCCCTCTATACAGGGTATAATACACATTTACAAAACAGACAACTTTCCCCGTTCACATACATTACACATTACATTACACTCTCACACACACATTTAAGATGTTCCAGACGCCACCCACATCTGGCGCAGCCAGGGGACAAACCGCTCCCGGCACCACCACCTCACCCTCGATAGTGCAGGACGCCGCCAAAACGTTCATTAGGAGACCAGAAACCAAAGGAAGGTCACTCGACAATATGGATCACTACAGGAGGCAGCAGAACAACTACGCTAGCCAGTCGAGTGACCTTCTACTCCAGGCGGTCATGAAGACCTTTGAAGATATTCCCGTCAAAGTCACACAATACCCTCAAATGAGGCGGGATATAAAGGTCTTCCTGGAGTCACAGTCGGATTGGTGTATCCGCGTGCTCTTTGAGTTGAGCGGGCGGATGAAGAGATTGGGGGCGGCGGCGTCTGTAGCTGCTACGGGTGTAGTAGCCGAATCCTCCGGAGGAGAGGAGGTGTTACTGGTGAGCCTGAAAGAAATGGAGTGCTCAATAACCACGAGGCTCGGAGAAATGGAGGCCAACCTGAGGAAGAACTTGGAGAGCCTTGATGCTGACAATAATGAGCGGGGCGCCGACATTATTGACCATATTTGGAACGGCTGGGGAGACAAAGCTTGAAATAGAGAAGGCGGCCGAAGGGGTCGTGGAAAGGGTCTTCGAAAAGACCGAAGAAACCCAGGTCGACATAGATAAGGCGACCGAGCTGATGATTACGCGAGCGTAGTCCCAGGTCGAGGACCTGGTCGGGACTGTCGCAAGAGACGTCGTCATTGAGACCCAGACGCACGTCAGCGCAGTCATGAAGGGGCTAACCACCGAAAGCGCCCCGGACCCAATCCTGACCTCCACGACATATGCTAGAGCCGTGGCTGCCAGACCCGGGCGCCGACCGGCGCTTCACTCGGTGGCGGTCACCTCAACGGACAGCCAGGAGACTGCCAATGAGGTACTCGCCAAGGTGAAGAAGGCGGTCGACGCCAGGGGTACTGGCCTTAAGGTGAGCAAGGCCAGGAAGGCCAAAGGCAGCACCGTCATCCTGGGATGCGACACGGAGGCTGAAATGAACAGAGTGGGAGAGCGCATAGAGGGCAGTGGAGATGGGCTGAACGTAGTGCCCATGAAAAATAAAGACCCACTCGTCGTCCTTAAAGACGTCATTACGGATGGCGATGACGACGAGATGGCTAAGGCACTTTACTCCCAGAACACCAATATTTTCATGGGCCTACAAGAAGAGGAGATAGTTTTAAAAATAAAAACAGGAAAAGGACAAGAAACCCAAAGACCTCCCACGTGGTCATCCAAGTAAAATCGAGGGTATGGCAAAGGATGACGGAGGCTGGAACCCTCTACCTGGACCTGCAAAGGGTCAGAGTGGAGGACCAGTCTCCGCTCATCCAATGCACGAAGTGCCTTGATTTCGGCCATGGCCGCAAGTTCTGCACCGAGAGTGTGGACAAGTGCAGCCACTGCGGAAGCCCGCACCTGCGCCAACTATACCGCGGGAGCCGAACCGCGGTGCTGCAACTGCTCGCAGTCTGGGCTGCGGAATACCGGCCATAATGCCTTTAGTGCCGAGTGCCCAACCCGGAAAAAATGGGACTACCTTGCGAGACAGAATACACAATACTTATGACTCACACACTCACGTACACACACTACACAGAAACACACACACAAACACACACTGATTTGGGAAATATATAATGATTATATACTAACATATCAAAACATGCACACAAACATTGGACTCGTACACTCAAACACAATATCACCATCTTGTAAACTTAAATAGTTTTTAAAATACACCTAGATAAACTATACAGTACAGAATCATAAAATCAAGCTATAAACATTGTTAAATAAAAAATAAAAAATTAAGAATTAAATAAAAGTAAAACACACACATAAACATTGAACACGTACACAAACAACCAAACAGAAAACAGCTCAAGAAACAAACCAGCAGTAAGAATTCTCAATAAGTTTATATTCTAGAGAATATACAAACTACTATTGACAAGAGACAACTGAAACAACATGAAAGTAGCAAACACACAAAGTCATAAATGTCACGATTTCGCAACGTAAAAAACAATAACAAAAGACATCTTGGAGAAATTTAAATCGGAAGAAACTATAAAAGTGAGATGAAGACACTTGAACGAAATAGAAAATAAAAATTATAAGCAACTGAGAATAACATCAATTTGGAAAAGAAATAGACATTAGAACTATACAAAAACAAAGTAAAAGAAACCATGTATAACAAGAATACGCATAACAAGAGTAGATAAGCTCTAAATAATACTCCGATAGTAATTAAGACGAATGGGAGGCACTTGGTGCAAGAGCCAAATACGAGATACGAGGATACAAATAAAAGACAGAATAATAAGGTCCTGTCGTTTCCATGGACGGGGAAAAGCAGAGGGGTCAATAGACCTCACAAAAAAAAAAACATGCGTCTGTGACGCCCATACCTTATTAGCAGAGCTGCCTTGATCCATTGACGTCCATCGAGGGAGACGTTGAGGATCGACTCAGCAGTATCTCTTAGAGCGCCATCGAATGCAGAGACAGACTCCGGAAAAAGCCAGGTTGGAATAGTACAAAGCAAATAAGTGACTTTTAGTACCACAAAACACATGCGAAGTAGCAAAATCGCAACATGGGCAGAGAGATGCGCCAAACGCTCCCGAGCAGCAAGGAGAAGATTTAGACGGGCAGCGATGGCATCGGAGCACCTAGCTAGGAATTGGGTGAAGTGCATGCTCGTTTCACTACCACAGGAGAAAAACTTGCATTTCGTCGGACTCACATCCAAACCCAGCACCTTGAGACGTGGACTCAAACGCTGATGGTCCCGGGCCACCACCTCAGGATTTCCGCCAGTGGTACTGTCATCCAGGTACCACAAATTCATTAGTTAATGTCATTAAATTCAATAGTTATTATTATTATAACATAATTATTCCGATAAGAAATAGGTGCGTGTAATGCGCAGTTCCTTTAAAAGGGTAGTATGTTTTATTAAACAAATATTAACAGATAAAATGTTTATTGTATTTGTTAAAATAATATTATGTTAGTGTCCGGACTTCATATGGAGACGAATTAAGAAAACCTACTTAACGTCATCATTTTTATTCATCAATACCGTTGATTTTTCTTTCTGGTGAAGATAATTTTTGAGATGTTCAGCTACTTTTGGCAGTGCCTTGTTCGGTGACTTTTGGCCCCATATTGTTTAATTAATTGTGGCATTGTATTGTTCAGCTTATTTCGACTTTTAAGATGACCATTTAATTCAGGCGCTAGACTTCGTAAGCGATTTATGTGCGTTAAGTTGTATATAACGCGGCTCAGGCAAATGATAAGCGCAAGCCTGTGGTTACGCAAGCAGAAGCAGGATAGAATAGATACTTAGGCAATAAGTTAACACCATGGTCACAATACCCGAAGGGGTCATCTTTAAACCGTAGATAACTCGAAATGCGTCGGGGTACTAGGAATTTCCTTTATAGATTACACCTAGTTTCCCTGCTTCTGGTACTCAAGACAGTGTACAGTTTTAATGGGTTCAAGTTCGGCATAACCGTATCACTAATCGCCTGGTGGGGAGAATCAAGGGTATTGCCACACGGAAAAAAGAGCAGCTGAAATGTGACGAGTGGAACATCATATATTTTCAGTCCAAAGTTTTCAGCTAAGGAGGTCATTCACGGGGATGTGTATTGCAGGAAAAGGCTCTTAACTATTTTCTGTGAAAATCTGAGTGAATAAGTGTACGGTTTTGTTTATAAGTGCGATTGGTGCGAGGCCGATAAGGGCCCTGAACCCACAATGAACCCCCTCATTCACCCCCCCTGAAGAACCGTATGGTCTTAGCCGTAGAGAGCTCGATGGGGTTTCCACACGTAAAAAGAGGCGTTAAATTACAGAAGAGGCACCAAAAAATTAATAGCCTACTGGCGGCAAATATGTAAATCCCCCATGGGCTTACATAGAAAGGAGGTTTAGACTACTACTACTGGCCTGACGATATATTGCTCTCATAATTGACACTTACGACACCTACTAGAGTACACTATTCGAAAGAGATAGTTTTTTTATGTTTTGTATCCCTTTTCTTTGAAAACCCATTCCGTTCATTTTTTGCATGACGTATTAACTCTAAGGACGTAACCTGTAACTGACATGTCTTTTGTTTCAAATATTTTTTGAAAAGAAACATTAGAAGGCACGAGAATAAACGAGAATATGAACAACAGATATCTGGGGGCACGGTCGTGCCCCCGCCAAGACGAGCCAAGCGTAGCGCAAGGGCACTACCTACCTTTTCTCGAAGCGTTTCGTCGTTTTTTTGAACCCCCATAACTTTGGTTTCCGATATACCAGATCGTTAACATTTTCAGGATATGATGTTACCAATAGA
Organism: Diaphora mendica; assembly: GCA_949125395.1. Classification (NCBI taxonomy): domain Eukaryota; kingdom Metazoa; phylum Arthropoda; class Insecta; order Lepidoptera; family Erebidae; genus Diaphora; species Diaphora mendica. The sequence continues at coordinate 17,283,398 of OX421313.1, read as the reverse complement.
CTAATGAAACGTACAAAGTTTCAATTACATAGCTCTGATAGTTTAGATGTTGGATTTCGAACGTCATTGTAATGGCAACATTTTTCGATTGTCATTTTTTTTCGTGTTTGACGTTTTGACGTTTGAGGTTAAAAAAAGTACAAAAAAGACGCGTGTTGTGAACGGTCGACGATTGTTGTTTGAAAACCGTAATTAATTGATATTAAGCTAATTGTATTGTCCATCGACCCGGTCCCTTTAGTGATTTACCGTTTTGCGTTAGGTCGTGGACTCGCGAGTTTTGTAGGCGCGTTCCGCGATAGCTGAAGCGAGTGAGTTGTAATTCGAATATCCGTGATAGCTGATACGAGTTTGTTGTAATTCGAATACCTTGGAAGTTATACAGCACTTTAGGAGTTTATGATTGTGTGACGACGCAGAGAAGAAACTACCCAAGAGATCTCTTGGAACGCCGAGAACAGGACGCCACACAACTCCAGTAAGTGCTTGATGAATTTAGTTTAGATTAAGAACACGGTGGATCGATCGGTGGTCCAATGGCAAGAGGAATGAGCTTTTACGGCGGTAAAAGCTCATTCCTCTTGCCATTGGACTAGTAGCGAGTTAATGCTTATACTCATGGGTCCTATAGGTATTACAGGTATCACAAAGTGATCGCTCCATTGGTGAGAGGACTGAACAGTTTGGAAGCAGAACCTCTGAGTCGGGCACTCCGTAGTGCACTCAGAAGGTGACATCTCGTTGTTAGGGAGGTAACTATACTGTTCCCCTGTCCACATATCTTTGATTCCACTGATATAGTTGTTTAAATAAGTATTTAAAACAATTTATTAGCATAATGATTAAATGTAGGTAGGTCACACATTTAATTTGGTTATAAACTTATGTACTAATTGTTTACTAATTTGAACTATATTGTATACTTGATATTGATTGTTTGGGACAGTTGGTCCAATATATTAACCCAATCACACATTTGGTTATTGGTTGAATTGTAAAACTTAATATTAAATATTAATTGTTTGGGACAATTGGTTAAATATATTAGTCTAATACAATTAGATTTTGCTAGCCCAAAGACAATATTACTGGAATAATATTGTTATATCTTTCTATTATTGTTAAAATTAAGTGTTTTGAGTTATTGGGCATTGATAAATTGAAACTTGTAGGTGAAATATATCTGAGATTAAGTGACTGCACAAGCACTTAATAGGGTTTTATATAAAGTTCCTAATAGTGTTTAAATAAATAGTTTATTACATACATAAAATATTGTAACTTGTAAGTATCGTTTTGCCGCTATGTCGTTCTCATTGTACCGGGCTAAGATTAAGGCCTCCTTTTTTTTTTTTTTTTTGACGGGGGGAAATCCTCATGGATATCCTCCGCCCTGGGGAAAGGGGCGAAGGGGTCTGTCAGACTCCTACTGACTAAAACCCCCCGGTGTTCCGTCTCACACCTACGCCGGGGATCACGGGAACATAAGAGACAACCGCGATCCCCGACTGGTGCCGGCCCGCCGCTGCGGGCCACATCTCGTCAGCGAGGGAGAGTTTCCCTCGCGACTTCAAGAGGGGCGCGCGGGAACACTAGGCGCCGCCACCTCGGGTCCAGTTGGGGGGCGACGGACATCCCCAAGTCCGCCACCCCTGGACCCAGTTAGGGGGGCCGGTGGAGGGCAGCGTAGGCCCTCCCCCGACGCCCGGTGCGCCTGCTGCGGACCGAGAGAGAGGTCAGGATCTCCCTTTCCCTTTCCGCAGCCTCCTTCTGCGAGATGACCGCTTCGCAGAAGGACACCACCGTGTCCCAGGACTCCTCGCCGTCGACCATAGAACGAACTACGGCCGGCAGCGAGAGGTCACTGCCTACTACAGAGATGAGGGCACGGCGCGGCCCCTCCCAAGCAGCACACTCTGCCAGCGTATGCCGCGCCGTGTCCTCCCGACAGTCGACGCAGTGGTGACACCGAGCGTCCGGCTCCCTACCTATGCGGCACAGGAACCTCCCGAAGCAGCCATGCCCCGAGAGGACCTGCGTCACACGGAACGAGAGGGAGCCGTGCCCTCTCCCGAGCCACAGGTCGAGCACTGGCCGGATGGCCTCGATAGTGGCGAGGCCAGCGGAAGGGCTTAAAAGCCTGTCCCGCCATTCCGCCACCAGGTCAGCCGCCCAAATCGGGGCCCCATATAGGGCCATCGATCGCACGACCCCCTCGTACAACCGCCTGCAGGCGGCGCTCGGGTCCGACACGTTGGGAAGCAACGTTGACAGCGCCCCCGCCGCGCCCATCAACTTGGGTGCTAGCCGCCGGAAGTGGGGGCCGAAATCCCACCGGCTGTCGAGCACCAGTCCCAGATATTTTAGGGTGGACTCGACAGCGATGGTAGCCCCCCCAACCACCATGTGCAATCCCGGCGGCGGCGCCCGTCGGGGGCCATGAAAAACTATGGCCTCCGACTTGTTGAGGGCCACCTCCAGGCCAAGGCGCCGTATGCGGCTCACCACCTGTGAGACCGCCGCCGTCGCTAGCAACGTTGCTTCCCTGTGTGTGCTCCCCCGGGCAGTGACCAGCGTGTCGTCGGCGTAACACGTCAGGTCCACACCCGGTTGGAGCTCGCCCCTCAGCACCCAGTCGTAACCGATGTTCCACAGCAGTGGGCCCAAGACCGAACCGTGTGGAACACCGCACGACATGAGGCGCTGGTGTCTGCCATCACGTCCCAGATAGGTGACACACCTCTCCGTCAGGTAAGCCCCAACGATACGGCGGAGGTAAGGAGGCACCCGATGGTAGCGCAGTGCCTCCCGGATGCAACTCCAGGGCAGAGTGTTGAAGGCGTTGGAGATGTCCAAGGACACCGCCAACATCACCCCGCCCCGGGACACCGCTTCCTCCGCCAGGTCTCTCACTCGCGAGATCGCCGTAATGGTGGAGCGCCCATGCCGAAACCCGAACTGGCACTCGGCCAGGTCCGGCCCCTCCTCGCACAAGTGGCGGACGAGGCGGGCTGCAACTATCCGCTCGAATAGTTTTCCCACCTCGTCCAGCAGCACTATGGGCCGGTACGCGGACGGTGAGTCCGCAGGGCGCCCCGCCTTCCTGAGCAGGACCAGACGACCAGCTTTCCACTGAGCGGGCAGCTGGCCCTGCTCCAGGCACGCTGAGTAGAGACCTATCAGTTGGGGCTCCAACTCCTTCAGAGCCAGGGCCAACACGCAGCCGTGAATGCCATCGGGCCCCGGGGCAGTGTTCTTCGCCCGGAGCCGCAACACGGCCGCCCCCAACTCTGACTGTGTCACCTCTGGGACGTTGGCGTCCTCCTCTTCAGACTCCGCAGCTGTGGGCAGAGCCATCGGCGGCGGAGTGTGCTCCGCTCGTGCCGGAAAGAGGGCTGCGACCACTTCCTCCAGCAGCTCGGGTTGGAGACTCTCCGTAATTGGAGGCGCCCATGGTCCGATTTTCCCTCGGACCGAACGATAAGGACGCCCCCACGGATCCCGGCTTAGCGTCTCCAACATCTCCTCCCTGGCTCGCGTCTTCGCCTCGCCGATGGCCAGCTGCAGAGCCTGCTTAGCCGCGCGGTACCCCTCGTACAGCGCGGCTTCTTCCTCCGCGACCCGACGACGTCTTCTTCGGTATCGGGTGTACTGGCGCCTGACACGAACGCACGAGACGCGCAACTGCGCGATCTCGGCGGACCACCAGTACACCTGGCGCCTTCCGGGTTGTGTGTGGATCCGGGGCATGGACGCGTCGCTGATTTGCGTCATCGCCCCGTGAAAACACTGCGCCTCCTCTTCGACGTCGACGGGTCCGGTCGTTGCCGACTCCCGGATCCAGGCCTGCACAATAGCGGCCTCCTCGAGTAGCTCCCTGTCGAGGCGCTTACGCGCCCAGCGTGGACCATCCGTCCTCGGGGCCGATGGCCCGCGACCGCCCGCGGTTTGGGCGGAGACGCTGAAACGGATGTAACGGTGATCCGACAACGTCTCCACCCCCACGGCGACACGCCAGTCGCGGACACGGCCCACGACAGCGGGACTTGCGAACGAGACGTCCACTATGGAACCGCCCCGCTGCCGCACGCACGTGTACACCGAGCCCCGATTCAGGACGGTCAAGCCGGTCGTGACGGCCCACTCCTCCAGTGCCTCGCCTTTGGCATCAGTGCACGGGGATCCCCACGCCGCAGACTTGGCATTGAGATCCCCGAGCAGCAGCACCGGGCGAGGGTGGTACCCGTTCACGACGGCACCCAACTCGACAAGGAAGCTCTCGAAGTCAGCGAGGCTCCTGTTGGGCGAGAAGTACGCCCCAACAGTGCCAATGCCTTCCACGAGGGCGGCCACCCAGCCGCGACCTCGGGACGGGTCGGCAAGAGTCCCGCCAATGATGGCCACCGAGCCGTCCAGGTCTCCCACCCAGTTATCCCGGGGGGGGACGTAGTACGGCTCGGCGACCACGGCCACATGAATCGACCACTCCGCCATGCTCTGGAGTAAAAGATCCTGAGCTCTGGCAGAGTGGTTGATATTGCACTGGAGGAAATGGAATTGTGCCATTAAACACAATCCATTTCCTCTACAACCTTGGGCCGGGAGTCGGCCGAAGAGCCACCAGGCTGAGGGGCAGCTCTGGTTGGCTCCCTCCTCTCATTCCCCTTTTTATTCTTCTGGGCGGGGGCGCCGCAGGCATTTCCGCCCATGCTGTGCTCCGCGGGTCTCCCTGCAGCTGTACAGAGGCTGCAGTTTGGCTTCGCGGAGCACTGGGCCGCTCTGTGGCCGGGCTTACCGCAGCGGTAACATAGGCCGCTACGGTCAGTTGTTGCGGTGCACCGCGCCCCGACGTGCCCAACGTCAAGGCATCGGTAGCACCGCATAGCCCTGGGCTGCAGCAGCCTCACCCGTGCTGCAACCCACCCCACCAGAAGCCGCCCGCTGTCAGCTACCTTTTTTGCCACCGCAGCCGGACACTTCAGCCAAATAGTGCCCAGCCCGGCAGCATTGGCGCGAATGTCGCCAGCCCGTACGTCCCCCGGCAGACATCCACCGCTTCGAGCGATGGCCGCCACGACCTCCTCCGGAGTTGTCGAGTCGTCCAGCCCATCGACACGCAATTCTGCGGTCTTGACTGGCCTGGACACTCGAACGTCCTCCTCATTGAGGACTTCCCTCAACTTGGCGGCCAGGATGTCCGCCTTCTCCTTGCCGTCCGGACCCGCCACCTTGAACAGTCACGCCCCCGTTACCGCCGACTTCATCCTGAAGCCGGTCGGTGTGCCGAGGTCGGGGAAGGCGACTTTGGCCTTCGCTTGCGTGAGGACATCCTTGTAGGTAAGGCCCCTCTCGATGGCTCCGGGCTGTAGTGTAAGTACCACAGCCGCGGAACGAGAGGCCCTATTCTTCCGGGTCCTCCGCTTCTTGGTCTTCTTGGGCGTCGTCGTAGGTGTCGGCGGCGCCACCTTCTTCTTTTGGCCGCCCCTTTTGACGACCGTCGTCCAAGCGTCTGCGGTAAGGCCGGGCGTGGTCGCCGGAGGAGCGGTCGCTGGAGGAGCGGTCGGCGAAGGAGCGGTCGCCGGTGGCGCGGTCGCTGGGGCCGCAGATGAGCTGGCAGCTGGGGCCGACACACCCTTCACGGGCTTCTTAGCCACCACGGTTGACGGCCCCGATTTTGCGGCCTCCTCCTCCTTCCTCCTTCTGTCGGCCGCTAACGGAGGCCGGAGGCTTGGGGCCGGGAGGAGCCTCGTTTCCAAGGCCTCCAGGCGGGCATTCATCATGCCCCCACACTGCTGCATGCAGATGCGGACGATTTTTTCAATCTCCGCATCCGCAGGTGCAGGGGCCGACGGCGGGGCCGCAGCAACTGCTGGGGAGGCAGCCACGGCTGGAGCCGCACATTTTTGTGCAGCAACCTCCCTTTTAAGGTCCTCCAGCTCAGCTCGGAGACGGCCGTTCTCCTCCCATAGCTTGGCCGTCTCCTCAGAGCTTGTTCTTTTAAGGAGGACCTCAGCCGCCTCCTTTATGCCCTCAGCCGCCTCCTTGAGAGCGCACGTGAACGTGCCCTTCAAGCTGCCCGATTTAGTGGCAACTTTCAGGACAACATCAACGCCGTCCAGGACCTGGCGGCTGAGTGCCACCGCGGATGCCTCCTCCCCAGAAGCCAACCGAGCAGCCCGCCGCTCTCGGGCCTGCCGGGCCATCTCGCCCACCTCGTCCGACGCAACCGCCTTCCGCTGCGCCCGCTTTGCAGCGTTTACCTCCGCTTTATTGCTGCCTAGCAATAGCGGGGACGCAGCGGAATCTGCGCTTAGGTCAGCGATCGAGGAGTCGTCGCTTTCCACCTCGGGCCGATCCAGGCGGACCAGGCGGACCGCCGGAATCGGCGTAGCAGGCCGCAAAAAACAACCCCTTTGATCGCGCTGCGGCAGACTAGCGGATGCTTCACCCACCACAGCGCGACCACCTCTCCCTACCGTCGGTATCTTGGAAGCCGGAATCTCATCTTCGCCTGAGGAGGCGTTTAAGCTCTTCCCACGCGAGCGCTTCCTCCAAAATTTAGAGGAGGCGTGCGAGCTTCCTTGGCTCTCGCTGCCGCTTCCAAGAGACAGTCTTCCCGTCTCCATCCTCGAATTTTCCCTCTCCTGTCCTGTATGTATGCCAATTGTCGTTAGAGTTAAATCGATCGTATTATTTTGTATATTTTTATTTTTACTTGCCATAACTTAGCCCACGAGTATGGGGGAAATAAAATGTCCATCCGGGCGGTGCCCCCTGCACCCGGATAAGCCTAAATACTGTGGAGGTCGGCCGGTATCCACAGGTTTTTACGACTTGGCTGTCGGGTGTTATAGACTATCCTTGTCATGGGCCGGCCAATCAAGGCAAGCCCTCCGGTCAACAGGTTCTCAGCATACCCTCCTGGAGCCACCAGTCAGGTCGCTGCTGAGCCCCTGTTGGTTACGGAATGCGACAGGGTGGCTAGCTCTGTCTCACCGACGGTGGCACGAGTGCCTGCCAGCCCCTGAGTTAACAGTGGGCTGACCCGCCCCAAGGTTCCTCTCGGAACCACTGGCACTCTAATACGCCCTCTGCTAGATCAGAGGGACGTTTAGAGTGCCCTCCGCGACAGTCTTTATCCGACAGTATCCTATTTAGTCTGGGGTCTCCTTCTGGGCCCATCCGGCATGAGTGGCTCTACCGGCATAGCCCCAGAGATCATCGACCCACGCAAGCCCCACCACGACGACAACGTAGGGATACATTGGGGGGAAGATTAAGGCCTCCTAGGCCGACCAGATAGACATGATGCACTGTTGGCTCGAGCTTCGGATGCGCCGGCCCGGCTGGAGGTGATAATGGAAACGCTTACCAAGGCCCTTGAGGAGGAGAAGGTCAGCGATCAGATAAGGTCCGCGATGGAGGCTGATGTTGACCAGTGCCTCTCAATTGTTGATGACATTCAGCAGCGCATAGCAGAAATAAAGCGCCAGCGCAGAACTGGCTGTGATGAGGAAGCTGTGGAAGGCCCACACTCTTGTGGGGTTGTATCAAAATTGCCTCAGATACAATTACCCAGCTTTGATGGAGAGCTCGGTGAGTGGGTAAGCTTCATCAATTTATTTGACAGTTTGGTCCACTTAAGGGAGGATTTAGCTTCAGTTCTGAAGGGAGAGCCTAGGGAACTGGTAGCCCATTTGACGGTGACCGAGGACAATTATGAGATTGCCCGTCAAATGTTGGTAAGGCGCTACCACAACAAGAGAAGGCTGGTTGATGCTCAGCTCAAGAGGCTGTTTAGCATCCCTTCCGTGACTCGGGTCTCTGCCATACAGGCAGAAGTGTTGAACCCGTTGTTGAGTGTCACTCGGGCATTAGAAAATTTAGGCTTGCCGGTAGAAGAGTGGTCTTACATGTTAGTATACATAGTACTGTCCCGGCTGCCAGTCGATGTGCAGACCAGGTTTGAGCAGCATCACGGTCAGGGTACAGACAACTTGCCCACCTCTTCCCAACTTATGGAGTTTTTGGAGGCAGAGTGTCGGAGGGCAGAGAACATGAGTTCGTTCTCGAAGCCCGCTGCGGAATCACAGAAGGCTACTCGGAGCCCTGTGAGGAGGGGACTTCCGCAGAGAGGGCCAAGGCAGTTGTATGGACACATGGGTGCCTCAACACCTGTACAGGATGCCTGCCTGTTTTGTAAACAGGATGGCCATAGTGTGGCCGCCTGCCTTCGATTTAGGGACCAGAGAGTCCAGGGGCGACGCCAGATCACCAAGCAACGTGGCTGGTGATTTTTGTGTCTGGGTCCCCATTTAGCAAGGGATTGCGCTCGGTCCGCAATGTGTAAGTTTTGTGGAGGCCGCCATCTTGAGTTGCTCTGCATGAATAGGCCCGGCCAACATCATGCAGATGGACAGGGCCGGACTCAGGGACAGATGGGGTCATGTACACAGGGCCGGACTTGGAACCTGGGTCCACGGGACCAGGGCCCCCATAGGGAAGATGTTGGGGCCGATGGTCAGGCCAACATCGCGGGCGGTTCCCCGACCTATTGGCAGGCCAGTGGCTCAGCTGGAGCTGGCACGGGCGGGTGTGCGGATGCACCCTCGAGTACGGAGCGGTTAGTTAGAACGCCGCCTCGGGTGTCATCGTGCTTGCCGCCGACCACCAGAACGCCGCCTCGGGTGTCATCGCGCTCGCCGCCGATGACTACATTTCGTCGATTTTCGCCGCCCATCATGGAGCGCCCTCGGTTGGAACACCGCACCCCCCCTATCCGTGGACGGCGTCAAGTAGAGCGCCGCGACTGGAGGGGCACTTACGAGGGACCATGGGATCCCTACGTCGCCACTGATATGCCCGGTTGCTCGGGTTATAATGCGTGGGGCCCCGGGGGCCCCCGCTAGGAAATCGCAGCCCAATTAAATTCTGGTCCCCCACCGGAGGCTATAGTCTTGCCCACTGCCTCCGTGCGTGTTTGGGGGTTGAATGGCAAGTCAACACACGTTCGCGCCCTGTTGGATTCCGGTGCCCAGGGCTGTATTATGTCGAACGAATTGGCGATTTGGTTGGGCTTGAAAATTACTAAGTATAATAGGACCATTCGAGGCGTGGGGAATGTCGCGGTAACGAACATCGTTGGTCAAACGACGATTACGTTCTCCTCACGTTTTGACACGCTGCGTAGGACATCCGCCCCGGTACTAGTGATGACTGATGTGATGGGACGACACCCTCAGGTGAGGTTGAATTCGGCTGTTCGACTCCTGACATCAGATCTGAAACTGGCGGATCCTGATTTCGACACCCCAGGTACGGTTGACGTGCTACTGGGAGTAGACGTTCTGGGTAAGTTTTTGCTGTCGGATCGGCGAGTCTTGCAGCATGATCGACTCATGGCTGTGGAGACTAAGCTTGGGTATGCGATAATGGGACCGGTATTACCCATGGTTAGACCTATTGAGTCGGATGGTATACTCGTAGGTTCAGCATTATCCGAGACGATGCAAAGGTTTTGGGAGGTCGAGGAGCCCCCCACAGCGCGTCGAGTAGACCCAGACGAAGAAGAGTGCGAGTTGTTTTACCAGAATAATACTGGTCGCCTTCGTTCTGGTCGGTTTGTAACTCGGCTCCCCTTCAGGGCAAATAGACCACTGTTGGGTGAATTTCGTAAGACAGCCGAGACTCGATCGTTGTCGATGGAGCGTCGTATGGCTCGGGATACTGTATTTAAGTCCAAATACGTGGACTTCATGAGGGAGTATGAATCTTTGGGACACATGTCTGTGTCGCGTGTGGATTGGAGATCCGAGGATCATTGCTTCCTTCCACATCATGCTGTCCTAAAGACCCCTACTGGAAAGATTAGAGTAGTGTTTGATGGGTCTGCTCCAACTTCGAACGGTATGTCCCTGAACCAATGTTTGTATTCGGGACCGAAGTTGAATCGGGACGTGTTGGATATCCTCACGAGCTTTCGGAAACACCAGGTGGTTTTTGTTGCTGACATAAGAATGATGTTCAGACAAACGGTGATTCCGGAAGACAGGAGGTATCAGCTGATCCCAAACACGTACGGTTTGCGTTCTAGTCCCTTCCTCGCGATTCGTACACTGCGGGAGTTAGCGGTACGGGACCGCTTAAACTACCCTAGGGCTGCTGCCATCCTGGAGCAGGATCTTTATGTAGATGATGTCTGCTCAGGGGCAGCCAGTGTCGAGAAAGCGCTTGCTCGCCGGGACGAGCTCATCCAGCTATTAAAGCGTGGAGGTTACGAATTGCGGAAATGGATGTCCAATTCTCCTGAGTTGGTGGAGGGGTTGCCGGATGAGTTCCAACAGTATCCGCACGTCTTTGAAAATCCTGACAACCCTAATATGCTGTCAGTGCTCGGCATACAATATCGGCCAGTCCAGGATGTGTTCACCTATCAAGTGGCTTTGGACATCCCGAAGACCTGGACGAAGAGAACTGTGCTATCGACGATTGCGAGAACGTCCGACCCGAACGGTTGGATCGCTCCAGTCACATTTTTGTTAAAATGTTTCATGCAGCGGTTATGGACGGCGCAGCTAGGCTGGGATACCCACCTCTCAGAGGAGTTGCTGAGGGATTGGACAAGGATATTGTCCTCGCTCACGGAGATCAATAACGTCTCACTGCCACGGAAATTGTTCCCTGCTGGTGATTTCAGGGCTACCCTTCATGGGTTTTGTGATGCCTCTGAACAGGGATACGCGGCAGCGGTTTATTTGCGAACGGTCACTTCCGCTGGGGATGTTGACGTTCGACTGGTTCTGGCTAAAAGAAAGGTGGCTCCCATACGGACAAGATTGACGATTCCGAAGTTGGAACTGCTCTTTTAACCAGACTCCTGAACCACGCGGTATCGGAGTTCCGCGGTTCAATGGAGTTGGAGCACACGGTGTATGCATGGACTGACAGTCAGATAGTGTTGTGCTGGCTGAAGGCTTCAGTTCATAATCTGGAGATTTTTGTAGCAAACCGTGTCTCCCAAATACAGGCATCAGAAGTCGCGTTGACATGGAGACATGTGCCAGGAGAATTGAACCCGTCGGATTGTGCATCCAGGGGATGCCGGGCTCCTGAGTTGGTTAACCATCAGTTATGGTGGGGCCCTCCTTGGCTGGCAAGGAAGGAATCGGATTGGCCCCTTAACAACGCGAAATTGCCTATGGACTGTGGTATAATGGCAGCCGTTTATGTGACCCAGGAGGTCCAGGACACTGACGCGAGTTTCCTGATTGAGCGGTATAGCTCTCTTGATAAATTGATCAATGTCAATTGTTGGATGAGGAGATTCGTTCGGAATTGTCGCACTCCGCGCGAACAGCGAACGCTAAGCCCAATTCTGTCACCTCGCGCGTCTCAACCCGTTTATAGATTCGGCGTCGTACCATACGGAACATCGTGTTTCGGTGCATGCCTTGTTATAGGAGCAAGGCTGCCACTGTTACGTTGTAACAAGATCCTAACAATAAAAACTAAATATATATAAACGTATAACTCTAAAAATAAACATAAAAAGTATTACGTACAAAATGACTGCGCAATTATCTAATATTAGCAAAACGGGAGCCGCGCGAATTCACTAGTATAGGTAAACTGTGGCGAAGCATTGCCATATAAGGAGAAACCGGAAGGGCACGTTAGTGGAACATTCGAGATGAGAAAGTTATCGCTATTCAACGCCGGGGGTCGCTACGGTAGGATATGCCGTACTGTTCTTGCCAATAGCAGGGTCTCAGTAAAACCAAGGGCGATACCATCTTAATAGGATAAACCGCTCATTTCATAGCTCTTTTCGTGTCATCTTGGGATTATTCTAGAAGCCGGAAACGAGTGTTCAAGATTCCATGAGTTTCCATTATTTTCGATCACCGAATGGCAGTTGAATTTTAATTGCATATAAAAGCGGGTTCCCGGACGGGAAGATCATTTTATTTTTCGTATCACTAAGAAGTTGAACAGTGTATATATTATCTACGGCGCAATATTGTGGAAGTTCTCTATAAGTCGAGATTATTCGCCGTTATAATTTTTAACAATAAAATTAATTATAATAACTTCAGTTACAATTCCCCCAGGTGAGTTTAATATAAGTTATTCCAATAGAACTGTGTTTGTGGCTGAATTCATTTCTAACTTGCTTTCGCTACTAATTAGGAATGATTTTTCGTCCCTATTAGTATTAAAGATTTCTGTAGCTGCCCATAGTCCATATAGTGATCTATCCATATAGTGATTTAACAACAATAATTCTCTCGTAAAATGTAACTAGACCGTTAGAATATTTCCATAAGTTTTAAATGATCTTTCTATAATGTCTTGGATGATGTTCGTTGTCATTCTATGGCGTGTTTTATTCCCACCGTGCAATATACAAGCGTATGTAATTATATAGGTTGGCAGTAATTTTATTTATAAGAATCAATTGTTAAAGTAATGTTTTGTCGGTTTACGTACATATTTGCAGCTAGTTATCTAGTAGTTTTAATTCTAAATTGCCACCAATATTAGTACATTTTAAATGACGCATTACATTAATTACATTAATTTTTAATTACATTACATTCGTAATGTAATTGTGAAATATTGTGTTAACACAATAACTTTGATTGAGTTCAAGGTCATACTTGATGAATTTATGTTTATATAATAACTTTAACCTTATAATGTATTATAACCACATAGCTGGTAAATTCTATAACTAAAATAACATCATAACCCTCCTTTGGCTTTGCCATGGTCGGGTAATTAACATAATATTTAAATGAAAAATAAATTTCGATATACCGACACATTTTAATAAGGAAAGTAGCTTCACTTTTTTCTTATGATGTAACTACCTGTAATTACATTTTATAATATAATTTTCTTTGTTACTATGGCGTAGTGGTTTGATGACCGTCCGGCAACTAAACTGGGTTCGAATCCGGAATACTTTTTTTTTTAATTTATTTAATTTGCTTAACTGTTATTCCGTTGGCCATCACTCCACTCCGTTATTTTATTAATTTGCGAAAGACACCGACGCCCGTACGGGGTCTTGCCTAGTGCTGGGTATTGGGTCTTTCGCGCTTCAAATGTCTTGACGGCGCGTTTCAGATAGGCCCTTGGAACTGAGATCACCCTTGGAACTGAGATCACCCTTGGAACTGAAACCAGACTTGGGCTGATACGACGACCAACCTGACCGCAGACCACAGCCGCCGTCTCAAGTAAGACCGGTGAGCGACGGATCGGAAACCAGGAGATCGACCTGCACGGCCAGTCACCGGCCAGTTACCGTCATAAGACCGCTGCGGGACTAGACCTTAGTTAAGTGGCTTAGGGTACGACCCTGTACAAATAAAGACATTCCAGTGCTTGGAACCTCACCCCAAATATTGTAATTAATTTAAAAAAAATATTTTTTATTTTTATAATAAATAGTTTAAATAGTTTAGTTTTTTTTATTGTTCCCGCCGTAAGGCGAGGGTAACACCACGATGCAGCCTCACATGGGGGATCTGCCCCCTGATCGGGTGAATGAGGCTAGGCTATGGGCGGGTGTTGGTACAGACTTTGCGGGCCCATTCTTAGTAAGAAGCTCGCGGCTGCGGAACGCGAAACAGTACAAGGCGTACCTTTGCGTGTTCGTCTGTTTATCCACAAAGGCGGTGCATCTCGAGCTCGTTGCTGACCTCACGACGGAAGCCTTTATAGCGTGCTTGGACAGATTCGTTTCCCGAAGGGGACTGCTAGCACTGATTCGTTCCGATAACGGAACCAACTTCGTAGGTGCAGAACGATACTTACGAGATATAGTTAAGTTTTTAAATGAAAACAAAGTGGATATTGGAACAGCCCTCTCCCGTCGGGGTATACAATGGACCTTCAGTCCACCAGGTTGCCCCCACTGGGGCGGGATTTTTGAAGCCGTAGTTAAGCCAGCTAAGACGCATTTAGGGCGGATTGTAGGTCAGACCGCGCTGACATTTGAGGAACTCGCGACGTTGTTTTGTAAGATCGAAGCCGTTCTCAACTCGCGACCGTTGTGTCCGCTCAGCTTGGATCCAAATGACCTGGAGGCGTTGACTCCAGGGCCATTTCTTAATTGGTCAGCCACTTAACGCGCTGCCCGAGCACCCGTACGAAGGTGTGAAATTGTTTCGGTTGTCTCGGTATCAGATGTTGCAGCAGTTTTCACAGAATTTTTGGTAACGTTGGTCTCTAGAGTATCTGCACATTCTGCAACAGCGCCTTAAGTGGACTGACAAAACTAGTCCCCCTAATGTTGGTGACCTTGTGCTGGTTAAGGATGCTAACCTACCGCCACTGCGTTGGCGCCGGGGGCGCATTGTTAACTTGTGCCATGGTAAGGATGGGACCCCCCGGTCCGCAGAGGTTCTTGTTGGGGACTCAGTTATCAAACGAGTGGTAGCAACGTTATCTCGCCTGCCTGTAGATTAGGGAACAGGTACGGACTTGTTCGGGCGGGTGACTGTTGGATTTCGAACGTCATTGTAATGGCAACATTTTTCGATTGTCATTTTTTTTCGTGTTTGACGTTTTGACGTTTGAGGTTAAAAAAGTACAAAAAAGACGCGTGTTGTGAACGGTCGACGATTGTTGTTTGAAAACCGTAATTAATTGATATTAAGCTAATTGTATTGTCCATCGACCCGGTCCCTTTAGTGATTTACCGTTTTGTGTTAGGTCGTGGACTCGCGAGTTTTGTAGGCGCGTTCCGCGATAGCTGAAGCGAGTGAGTTGTAATTCGAATATCCGTGATAGCTGATACGAGTTTGTTGTAATTCGAATACCTTGGAAGTTGTACAGCACTTTAGGAGTTTATGATTGTGTGACGACGCAGAAAAGAAACTACCCAAGAGATCTCTTGGAACGCCGAGAACAGGACGCCACACAACTCCAGTAAGTGCTTGATGAATTTAGTTTAGATTAAGAACACGGTGGATCGCCGTAAAGGCTCATTCCTCTTGCCATTGGACAAGTAGCGAGTTAATGCTTATACTCATCGGTCCTATAGGTATTACAGGTATCACAAAGTGATCGCTCCATTGGTGAGAGGACTGAACATTAGATTTTATTGATACCAAAAAAACACCGATTTCGTCACTGACACACTGATGATCATCAAAACTGTTAGGGTACTTCCTGAATGCTAGAAAGCTGAAATTTGGTATGTAAACTAAGTTTAGTACACAAACAACAAAAAAATTCATAAACCTATTACTTTTGCCCCCCAACCCCCAAATTTGGGGGGTGAAAGTTTGTATGAGACTTTCACAAATGTTTATGCTATGGGTTTTATTTTTAGTACACGGACTTTTTCGAAAGAAGAAAGAAGATGTACAAGAAATACAGCCCAAAAAATGAAAAAAAAAAGGAAACTTACAAAAAGAAATGAAATCCTACCAAAACATTTTCATGTAAAATGTTGCCAAGACGACTGCATATGGCTTACCCTGTGAAAAAGATATCAGATCTCATGTAGAGCCAAGGTTTTGTATCTACACGCCCTAACTCTACCAACCCTAACTTCATAAACTCTACATCTCAGTAAAAATGTATGGCTTGGCTGTTTCGTTACTTCAGAAACTAAATATTCGTATAACACATTACTTCAGAAACTAGATATTTGCAAACACAAAAGGCGTTCGTTTCCCTTTCGTGAAGGTATGGTAGCGAAACGGCGAAGCCATACATTTTTACTGAGATATAGAGTTTGTAAAGTTAGGGTTGGTAGAGTTAGGGCGTGTCGATGCAGAACCTTGGCTCTACATGAGATCTGATATCTTTTTCACAAGGTAAGCCATATGCAGTCGTCTTGGCAACATTTTACATGAAAATGTTTTTGTGGGTTAGTTTATTTGGATTAAAGCTAATTAATTATGAAATATAATTATTAATTAAATATAAATAAACTACTAAACTCACATGGCCCACGATATAAATATAAACACAAACACAACAAATTACAAATATAGAAAACTACTACGACTCAGGAGTGACCCATGTCACAATTAAGAGATGTGAACGTCGCGAGATCTGAAGAGAAACTGTCCCTTGTTTCCGATCGCGCCGCTTTATATACCCCAGGTTCGCCTGACTCATGGAACCGTTCGATTGTATCACATATTTGTATTATTCGGATACCCTCATTCCGACACGGCCATTCTGCATTTTGGTCGCCCTACAAAGTAATAAAAGTACAATAATGTAACAGGTCCAATTCTGTACATTAAAGATATTTTGCAATTTTTTTGGAGGGCTCTCTATTATCGATACTGAAGCCAAAAGTGTATTTTTTTTCATGTTTGTCTGTCTGTCTGTCTGTCTCTTGGCCGCGCATCACGCCAAAACTACTGAATGGATTCAAATGAAACTTGGCATGATTTGAGTTCATATTAAGAGGTAGGACATAGGATACTTTTTATCCCGAAATTCAGCACCGTTTCCTGGAGAGAGGTGATGAAATTCAAAATATGTACTTAGTTGTAACTCAATAACACATAGTCCGATTTCATTGTCCTGTCCTCAAACTTATTTCACAGTGATACTCCAGTATCATATCAATAAACATAAGTAGGCCCCCGTCATCAAACTTACTTCACACAACACGTAAGGACAAAACACAAACAAGTCATGTCACACATTTAACAAATAAGAAGGCCCTGTCCATAACTTATTATTTAAACGTGAGGAAGCACCTTCCTCTACATCCAAGAAATAAGAAAACACCAGTCCTTCACCCATTTCCCAAACATAAGGAGGCCTCCAACATCCAGTCACGTCTCACGTTTTACAAATAAGAAGGCCCCTGTCCTTAACTTATTTTTCAAACGTTTGGAGGCACCTTACCCCACATCGAAGAAACAAGAAGGCACCTGTCCTTCATTTGTTGCCCAAATGCATGGAGGCCCCCATCATCAAGTCATGTCATACATTTAACAAATAAGACGTGAGGCCCAAAAAGTTAACCATAATTCACAATTCCTTTTATTAATAATAACGGCACTGACGCCATGCCATCTTCCATTTCTTAGATATATAGATTATAGATCTTTTTTGACACTTTGACATAACCTAGTGTTGCCATTACAATCTCACAGTTAATACTAAATATACCAAATTGATGATTTGGTATCGAACACAGTCGTTCAACCGAGCATTCTAATTCGCTCGTGCGACCTCGCTAGACTAGTGTCGGAGTAATTTCATACCGACAGGAGTAATTTCGCACCGACACGAGAAAACCTTAATAGGAGGTCCTCGTCCCGTAATATTAATTTTGTAATGCTTGTTTATCAGTATTTTCCAAAATCACTTAACCATCTGGATATTTTAAGTCGAGTCTAATTATTTTGATATCTGCAATAAATTTTAAATAACAAGATTTGTTTTACCACCTGTCGTGTCTCGTTTTGCCTTGCTTCTTCATCTTCTATATATAAAAGTCCGGTTGTCTTTCAACTTACTATACCTTCGTTAACCAAGGACACTGATTCCGAAGATACTGCACACTGTCTTCCCGTGGCTCAATAGACATCATCTGTTCGACTTATCCACTGACATGGGCAAATCCTGTTATATATTAGGAGGCATAGCGGAATTTTCTAGCGTTTTTACCATCCTTAGTCCTTGGCAAATGGTACCCCTTAAGACAACTGTACTAGATATTCAATAGACGTCTTAGAAAGTGAACATGCATTTACAGTAAACTCAGTCAAGGCTGCCAAAAAATTATAGAGAGTCCTCCTCAAGGTGAACGATTTGCACTTTAAGAACAGGAACACATTGTCGACCAAGATGCGATCCAATAAAGGCCGCAGTGCTGTCGTATCGCTCGCTGATCAGTACCTGGTAAAGGAGAATGGTAGATGCCGTACCGCTAGCTAATGAATGGTCACGACATTCACACAGTCGTATTAAGTGAATCATCATAATTTATTATTATCAGGTATTTATCACATTTTGCTTGGAAGCATACTGAAATGATCTTAATTCTGCTCAAAATGTTGTAACAACCGTTCTTGTTCCTACGTTATCTTAACATGGCATGCCCAAGGTCTACGTGATCTGAAAACTAGATAGCTATGTGTCAGACTTCCGAAAACACTTTAAAATTATTTTTAAACATAAAATAAACAATAACATATTTAATCGGTATCTATGAATGAGTCCACTAATGTATTTACTGGAGGAGAAGAAGGAGGAGAGAAATAAATAGAAAAACAATCCCAACCATGAGAACACGCCAGGCGGTACAAAAGTCCGACACAAACCTGCGATTATCCTTTCCTGGGTCACGGATACGGGATCTAAGCTGACAAAAAGTATTCTGTTCTAAATACAATAGCCCATGAAAGACCACGAGAATTCTACCACCTGCAAAGCGAATTATCTTAACCACTTGTTATATTTCAAGAAATCCGACAAAACAATCGAAACTCTTCTCAAAAGTTCACCACACCACTACACACTTCTACTCCTAAATCCGCTATGCTTAAATCCACTGACGAGAACTCGACAGCAACGACAACTTGGCCGTCAACCATGTACCACACTGCAACCACAAACAAACAACTTTCCAAAGTAAAGTTATAAGCATCGAAATTGCTACCGTCAATAGATACCACCATTTTTTTTTATTTCTTTTTTTCGTGTGGAAATCTCCGGGACCGTCACCCCACCTTGTTTGCGGTGAGGTGGTGTGTCGGACTCGAACCGACTCAAACAACACGGAGTGCCACTCTGCGCCTGAGACGGCAGGGATCCGGGAACTGCAGTTATTAACACGTCCGGACCCCTCCCAGCGCTTGCCCGCACTGAAGCGGGCACTGTCTGCTGGTAAACTCTCAATTTAGGCGACGTACGGCACACGCGTACGTTGCCCCCTCGCGGGTTACATCTTCGCAGAAGGTTGCGACCACGGTAAAACTGCTGTCGCTACCGGCCATGGAGCGTATGACGGCGGGTAGCGAGAGATCTCCTCCGATGACTGCAGTGAGGGCCCGACGCTGCGGTGCCCAAGCGGGGCAAACCGTCAGCGTGTGCTGGGCCGAGTCCTCACTGCAGTCTCAGTGGTGGCAGGCGGACTCAATTCCCTCCTGGCGACCGAGTACAGGTACTGAAGCAACCGTGCCCGGAAAGGACCTGCGTCAGTCGGAAGGAAAGGATCCCGTGCTGCCGCCCTGCCCACTCGAGGATGATCGGCTGGAGAGCCTCCACGGCGGCAAAGCCAGCACGTGGAGTATCCAGCCGGAACGACCATCTAGCCATAGCGGCTCGACGGGCGGCTTCACGCCACTCGCGTACCTTTTCGGGCGGAGGGCGAATAGCCATACTCCGCCCGATATTCAGCCACCCGTCGATAAACTTCGGCGAGCACTTCCGCCTCCAAATCCCACGGGGGTGTTCCGGCCAAGGCGCACGCCGCCTCGTTCGACACCGTGCGGTATCCGTGTATGGCTCTGACCGCCAATACCCTCTGAGGCCGAAAGAGGCGCGCCTTATTCAGGGCGTTCAGAGCCGCTACCCACACCATCAATGGATACCACCAACGCAACCAAAACTTTACCTACTACACAGCATTCCTACTCGGCAAGCTATTTTTTTCTATTAGGTAAAACTTTTTTTTTCAATGAGAAATTGGTTGGTACTTTCTATGACAAACCTGTTAGCAATCAACCCTCTGATGAAGTACTTCAAATTTCTTTTTATAGCATTTTAACAATGGTCGCATTAACCAGATGTTTAGTACAAAAATTATATTTTGACTGTACTCACTGTATTTCAAAATAAATTTTAAGGATTTGCAAAAACCACAGAACAGCATAAGGGCCGGTTTTTCAATAGTCAGATAAACAGTCAAATAGCATTTATTCCTCAGTTAGCGTAAGTTTGGGTCTTTCAATAGTCAGACATCAGTTATCAGACGAATAAAGCTGTAATCTGACTGATAACTTTATCTGTGCTTTCAAACCTCAGTTAGTCTTTTATTCTGTAGAATAGTGATTTGACGTTGTGTATTTCTCTTGTACCTATTTGTGGTAAAGTTTAAGTACGTTGTCGTTATTGAATATTTGATAGATTATGGATGTTTTTGACTCGATTGACTTTTTGTTCTGAGGTAAAAAGGGTTATTAGAGAAATATAGGTTATAGATACTATAGAGAAGATGAAGAATTTTTATTTCACACACTGCTATCTAGTTCGAAACAAAACAGAGCTTGTACTATTGGTAACGAGAAGATTTCCCTAGTGGCCGTTTGACAGACACTTCTACCTAGCAGTTTAATGTACAGAGCGAGTGCATTGTTATTGTTTCATTGATAGACGTCTACGGAGAAGTAAAAAATACGTAGGTATTTTAAAAGTGGAATGTTAACGTGTATACGTATTTTTATCTGTCATACGTTAGTTCTGCGACTTGCCGCTAGGGAATCTGCTCGTCAGCATTTAAATTCTTTCTACAATGATTTCATTGATTGACGTCTACGGAGTAGTAAAAAAAATACTTTAGGACCACTTCGTGAGGGTAAACAGTATTCTAAAAGTGGAATGTTAACGTGTATACGTATTTTTATCTGTCATACGTTAGTTCTGCGACTTGCCGCTAGGGAATCTGCTCGTCACCAATAGGTACAGAGAACTGACATAAATACAAATATACTTTTTACTTTTAAACACATATTTATTAAACGTAGAAACACCCGTTTAAAAAATTACTATGCACCACCCGCAAACCCGGCATTTCATTTTTATAAATTTTGACTTTAATCATTGATGGACTCTACTACAGGAATATCATAAACGACTTTTTACTAAATTATTATTTACTACATCTATTATAGACAAATAATAATTATAATCAAATGCTTTCATTTCATTTAATTAAATATCCCAAACCGGCAATCATAAAAAAGACAAAAAGAAATAGAAAAAGAACAGTCAACTTGAATGTTGTCTAAAAGTTTCTCGTCCTTATCTAACGTGTGACTACCTGTATAGCTGCATCTCACTTGCGCATGATTACAGTGAACATAGCTGTGAAGGACCATCAAGTAACTATCTGACTGTTTACTCCCGATTGAAAAACACAAAAAGTTTATTCGCTTGTTAAAGAGCTGGATACATTTATTCCCTTGTTAGTTATTAGACCGTTTAACTGCGGATTGAAAAACCGGCCCTTAATAAACATTATTACTTTAATATATATTTTATGGTAATTTGATATCTATTTCACTTGAATATCGGTTATCCAGACTAGTAAGCTCTATAACCCTAACTTTTGGAAGGTACATGCATATGAATTTATTGTAATTTATATAACAAAGCTATTACTCTCTTCAATAATTTTTGGATGACGATGGAATATATAACTGGCACTTGGATAAAAAAGAGACCTGTAATTACTCTAATGTTTTTCTTTTTCTTTTAAAGTTACGAGTATTTTTTGCACGTTGTTTTATGACATTTTAATTATCAAATTTTCAGATATTTTATTTATAAAATTTTCTGAAATTTATTTTTTATTTAAAATATTTATGTTTCTGACTGTTTTAAATGTTAATTTTTATTATTGCTTAACTTACGTAAAAAATAATTGCACTGTTATTTATTATAATAGTAGAATGTAAATGGGTCACATATTAATATGACATTATTAAGATCTTTGTATACCTACATTTCTGCAAATAAATATACGAATTGAATTGAATTGAAAACTGCCGCTTTTGGATAGACGCATACACAGCGCGGAATGCGTTTTGGAACATACCCTCTGTGGGGTAAACGAAGAACGTGTGTGGGACTCCCGGGGAACTGGTCCAGCGGCAGCCTACCTCGACCGTCGAGAGGAACCAGGAGCTCCAGGAACTCCAGGAACGATTCGATTCAGATACTCACCGAAACAGCCATGCCCAGTATCTGAGTCAATCGGTAGGTGACACGTCGGTCTTCTATATCCAAGCTTCGAAGCTCTGCAGGACGGTACCGACTCAGCGCGTTAGCTAGCACAGCGCTGGATTCGAGCCGTGCCTGCCAATCCCACAGAGCTTGCGTTTGTGCGTTCCGCCGTAGCGTTCCGACGCTGTCTCTTCGTCATTTCGACCGACACAACGAATTTGGTCGTAGACCATCGTGACCATTTCGGCTGGATTGTCGAAGGGTGGAGATTACGCCAGAAACGTATCATTATCGGCCTAGCGCAGTCCATTTTTAAACATAGGCCTCTTGGTTCGAATATGGACTTCCCGCATATAGCTCGCTGAAAGCCGTCCAGCGCAAATCATCACTCCACCTGACCTGTGGACTATCGTACCCTAAATTTTCCGGGTTGGAGGATCCTCCCTTAGTGTTTAAGGGACATGACATCCGCCCCTCCACAATCTAATGCAATAGCAACATCCTACATAGCAACATCTAACAACATCCCTTGAATAAGAACATGTAAAGTTTGTACAATTATATTTTAATTTTAATCGAACAGTATAATTTCCTTTGTTTCCTGTTTGATCAACAGTAAATTACCTTATATATCGGTCATAATAAGGTAATTTAATTATTAAATAAATTAAAATTTAATTATTGAATTAGGTCACGTTAGTTACCGTGAATTAAGTATTACGCATCTTGTTGTTTTAACCATCTGATGACCATAATCTTTTAAATAAAATAATTGAATTTATAGCTCCATATATCCTCCTAGGATATTTGGAGGTATAAATTCATTTAATTTATTGAACAAATATTATTCCTCAATGATTGTATCATTGTTTTTTGGGATGTATTCCCGACATACAGCTCACGCTAAACAGGACTTGCACTTGATATGTATGCCCCCTTCGTTATATTAAAGAAATATTATTATTATTGTGAATAAATTCATAAATTAGGGGCGTTAAGTTATTTGTCACAATGCATGTTTTTTTTTTTTTTTTTTTATGTTTGGCTCGCCAAAATGCCTCTACTCTGCCTGATGGAAAACATATGCAGAATCCAAGAGTGGTGGTCACCATACTCATTGCGAATGCAGACAATGCAGTATGGCGACCCACACTATGGCGGCCTAGTGATGCTGCTGCATCTTTTAGTCTAGTCAACAAGTATGGAACTTGTTGACTAGACTAATTGGGCCTCCGGTCTCGCACTCACCAACGAAACACGACAGCACGAACGCTGTCATTTTACGTTGATTTTCTGTGCGAGGGTAGTACCGCCCCGGTCGAGCCGGCCCGTTCGTGCTGAAATCAGCGTGGCTCTACTACCTTCTAAAAAGAGACAAAGCATGTAAGTAATAAGTAGATATATATATATAAGCAACAATACAAACTAAAATTATAAATTCTAAACTAACTCTGTCTGTCTGTCTGTTACGCTTTCATGGCTACACCGTTACAACGATTTCAATGAAATTTGCCATGGAGATACTTTGAGATTAAAATCAAGTTCAAATAAGTCGGCTACAAATAAAAAATGTTCAAACACTCCTCGGAGATGTTTTTATATCGTGTCTAATTTTAAGGTCGGTCAGGCTTAGTCCGTGCCGAATTTTTCCGAGTTTTTGAAGCATACGCAAGCCAAGCTAATCTTTTTAAAGAATTATTAAATCCTCTTTTTTTACACTACCTACATGCTTCCAATATTATGAGGATCGGTGCAATGTGAAAAGTTTACAAATAGTTTGCCCGATTCTTTTACGGTTAACTAGCCGTAACAGTTGTGGCTGTCTTGTAGCTCTTTACCAATGGCGGAAGGAGGCGCAGGAGTCGGTTAGGAGTCCTGTGACTCGAGAAATCGAAGATTAAAAATCCCAACACCGCCAGGTCTTCGTTGAGGAATGGAAGGATCGACTTGGGCAACCGAGCACTGGATACGCCGTTATTGCGGTGGTAAGACCCGTTGTGTAGGATTGGCTCGAGAGGCATCCCGGGACCCTCTCATCCCAGCTGACACAGGTGATCACTACAAAAGGATGCTTCGGAGACCACGCAGGGAGCCAACGCCAGAGTTACACCACTGCGACCGTGATTTAGTGGCGGTCAAAGGAGTGGGAGTTCTCTCGCTCGGTAACATGATTGCGGTCATGTTGCGGTGCTAGAGCGCGTGGAACTACGCCACCTCTTTCTGTGAGTTATGCTTTAGTTAAGTTATGCATGTGTAGGAGACGGCGGAGTGGTACCGAAAAAGGGTTTAGAACTCTCCCGGTCCGCCAGGCCCGAGAACTTGCTAGATACCGCAGTGTTTGGAGGCTTCAGTAATAGACTAGACGTGCTCAGAATTGATTTGGTTTATTATTAGACTTATACAGGTAAATATCACAGACGGGTCTTAACACCGACATTGAGATACAGGAAGTGGCTTACATGACAGTTGTAGTGTCGTTCTACAACATACTAATTACGATTAGTAATGTAGGGGTGTTACATAACAACAAGGTGTTGACCTTGGTTCGTGAACAATTACTATTGTGTTGAACTTTATTAGTCAAATACGAATTTAATGTCTCTTTTATTGTTTTATTATTATATTATAACAGAAACAGAAACTAAATGCAAGTATTTTAAATTTCAAAAACGTGCACTGGGTGTTTTCATGATAACATTTTAGACCAAATACATTATGCTAATTGAATTATTTAATCTTTTAGCTGCAAACACAATTTTCATTTTTAAGTTTACTGCCTATTATATAATATATTATGTTTGTGATTATTCTTGCCAACTTTAAATTGTTTGCATTTCAAAGAATATAGTTAGTAACCTCTAAAAGTTTTTTTTTTATACCAAGTACGCTCTAGAAACGTATTGTCCTTTTGCGATGCCCCTCCATTTATACATGCTCAAAGTAAATATAATGTAGTTTGACAGCAGTAAAATGTCATGACACTTTTACAGACCGTTCACCGTAAGGTGTCCCCTGCCGTGATGTTGGCACTGTTACTTGTCATTCTTGTCAATCAGTTGTTGTCAGATGTTGTTGTTGTTGTCTGTTTTTGTGCTAATATTTATATCCTTGAAATATATCATGCCAAAGCCATTTAAAAGCAGTGCAAGAGAGATTGTGTTGAAGGTGCGTGCCTTTTGTGAGAGAGAAAAGGCAAACCAAGCCCCATTAATTCGACTCAATCAAGTGCGAGCACGAGTCGCCGCCATGACAGGTTAGTAAAATAGGGATACCAGCTTCAGACACAATGTCTTTAGTATGGGTAATAAAAATTAAGTGGCACAAAGGATTAAAATAAAAAAGTACATATCTCAGTGAATTTAATTTATTTCGTTAATATTGTCATTACTTGTGTTTATAAAAATATTTAATTTTATGAAAGGATACAAATTTTATGTGTCTATTTCAGGCATGTCGGAGAAAACCGTGGGTAGAATATCTAAAGAAGGTGAAGTTGCTGCCTCTACGTCTCAAAAACTCAAGTCTCCTGGAAAACATCGTCAAAAACGTAAAACAGTGGATCTTGATGATTTCGATTTATGCGCAATAAGAAATAAAATCCATGAAATGTATACTGTCAGAAAAGTTGTTCCTACCTTGAATAAATTACTTATAGAATTAAAGAATGATATAAACTTTGGTGGAGGTCGAACGACTTTGTGGAAAATTTTAAAAGGAATCGGATTTCAGTACAAAAAGTGTGGTTCGAAGCGGAAAATTTTAATGGAAAGACACGAAATAGTTGCATGGAGACGCAAGTATATCAATACTATGAGACAAAATCGTGTAGAAGGTCGGCCAATAGTTTTCTTAGATGAAACATACATTCACGCATCATATGCAGTGAAAAAATGTTGGCAAAAAGGTGACGAGGACGGAGTACTAACAAGTGATTCTGCTGGAACGCGATGGATTATTGTTAATGCAGGTGGAGAAATGGGGTTCATTTCTAATGCTCAATTGATTTTTAAATCACAGAGTAAATCAGGGGACTACCATGACGATATGAATAGAACAAATTTTATGAAATGGCTTTCAGAGAAACTTATACCCAATTTGCTTCCGAACTCATTAGTCGTCATGGATAACGCTCCCTATCATACAGTACAAGTGAATAAAGTACCTACTATGAGTTCCTCAAAACTCCAAATGCAAGAATGGATTACAAATAAGGGATTGTCTTATTTACCAACAATGTTGAAAGCAGAGCTTTATCAAATTATAAAAGAACACAAAGAAGCGCCGATTTATGAGGCTGACCAATTATTGATAAGCCATGGCCATAAAGCGGTTAGGTTGCCCCCCTATCACTGTGACTTAAATGCAATTGAGTTTATGTGGAGTCTGTTAAAGAGACGAGTAGCTAGCAATAATGTCGGCCAAGAAACTGGTAATATCGTGAAGTTAACTGAAGAAGCTTTTTCATCGATAACTCCTCAGGATTGGCAAAAACAGTGTGAACACGTAAAACATTTAGAAGACAAATTTTATGAACGTGATGGCTGCATGGATAATATTACGGATAAACTCATAATTGAATTAGGAGATGACAGCAGCACAGATTCGGATACGTCAGATGACGACGTATATGCAAGTGACAGTGATATGTCTGGAATCGTTCCTTTCGACCATACTTACTGTCAGGAAAAATGAAATCATTAAATAATATAAAATTTAAATTGTGTCATCATTTACAACCTTAATAGACTTTTAGCTAGCTGTATATTAGTTAGTCATATAATAAAAATATACCAGGTCGATATCTGTACTTTGAAGATATTGAAGATAATCACAAATTTTAACAAAAAAAACCACTTAATCTGGACCAAATTGAAATGGGACCACACGGAAAGCACCAGCTTTCAATTAAAAAAAGAATCGTCAAAATCGGTGCACCCAGTCAAAAGTTATGAGATAACAAACATAAAAAAACAGTCATATTGAGAACTTCCTCCTTTTTTGAACTCGGTTAAAAAACTAAAATAGATAAATAGTATAACTAAATATAGTATAACTTTATTAGAGCAACATAAGCCAAAACAATAATTTTAAATTACATACAAGATAATGGGGGGGTAAAAGGTACCTATATTGTTGGCAACACCGTTGGCAATGCTACCAATCCCGAAGGCAGGGGACATCTTATGGTGAACGGTCTGTAGATATACATCGGTCGAGAACAGCCGAAAATTTTGGGCGGACTGTAATTTGGATTGAATTAGTTTCTGTGTTTGTTATTGTCACCTATAGTTTGTCCGATCTAAGAAGGTGATTTTGACAGTTGACGTTTAGTGTTTGGGTGTCTATAAAACAAAGTGAGAATATTCAATTATGATCACAAATGAATGACGGATTATTAATATACATGAAGCATCAGTAATCGTTTCAAAATATAAATAAATCAGTATCTTTTTATTAGAATTATGTTTGTATACCACAAAACTATATTGTAGATTTAAATAAATATAACTAAATATTTGACACTATTGTGGTTATTGAATAGAATACGCAATAGAAACCAGTAATTTAATTTAATTCTACTATTGTTTGTCTTGTACTTAGAATAGAAATTATTGATAAATTTGTTTCGCCATGTACCGTCACATACCACACAAACAATGTCCCTATTCTGTAAGCAAACCGATGTGTCAGGAACACACACGAAAACATAGTACGTGCCTCTAGACCGAGAGTTTTCTCGCCTCGCCTCTAGATTTGAATGCTTTCCCCACGAGGACAGTTTTTCGACTTACTAGCTTTTAGTTGATGGGCCCTTACAGGCTGGTATAAGGATTACTTACCTACTTTGAGTAACAAAGCCCCAGGGAAAGGATTTAAACAGTGATGATGGGACAACCTTGGGAGCATACCCTTTCCAATACAAAAATAAATTTTAAAAATCGGTTGAGGAAGTTATCGGTAAATATTGAAACTACAAGTGCTCGCCACAGACTACAAATTTATTAATTACCACCCGTATAAACTTATACATAGATTGACATATGTCATAATAGATGTTGCCATAAGTACATATATTATTTTGATACATATTTAACATACTCCCATATCAAAATAATTGACACACATATATTGAAAAGGAAAAAACTAAACCTTAGTAACACAGTACAATAAACAAATTCAGATAGGAGTGACACCTAACTGTTCAACAAAATTTTTATGTTTTTGGCAACTTAAACTTTTTGTAAATATATCTGCAGGCATATGATTTGTATTTAAATACTCTAATTTAATAAAATTATTTTCAACTGCTGTTCTGACAAAATGAAATCTTACATCAATATGCTTGCTTCTTTTATGGAACACTGAATGTTTAGCTAACAATTGTGCACTCTGGTTGTCATTATATAATAATACAGGTGACTCACTTCTACATTTTAATTCTAATAACAAGTTTTTTAAGTAAATTGCTTCCTTACTTGCCTCACATATAGCCATATATTCAGCTTCTGTGCTAGACAAAGCTATTGTTAATTGCTTCTTACATTCAAATGAAATTAAACTACCAGACATTTTAAACATAAATCCTGTATAAGACTTACGGTCGACACAATCTGATGCCCAATCAGCATCTGCATAACCAATTAAGTCTAAATCATCTTTAACATATTTTAAACCAAAATGTTTTTTGACAAACGAAAAAAATGTTTTTTGACAAACGAAATCACTTTATTTGATGAATCCTTAAAGAAAATTTTAATTAATATCAATCAGGAGAAAAGTTATTGCAAAAATATATGTTGATCCCTAGACACATATGTTGATCCCTAGACACTTTTGATGTGTGTATATCAGGACGAGTCAACATTGATAAATAAAGCAAACTTCCTATTAACTGCTGGTAGGGATACTGGTTAGAACAATTTTCACCCTTTTTAAGCTTTAAATTTACTTCCATTGGTGTACTGACCGGGTTACAATCTTTCATATTAAATTTATTTAACAAATTATCCACAAATTGTTCCTGGTCTACAAAAATTACATTATTTTCTCTTCTGACTCTCATACCTAAGCACTGTCTAATATCTCCCAAGTCTTTTAACTTAAATTTAGATTTCAATTCAATTTTAAGACATTCTGTTTCTTTTTTACAATCAGAAAAAACAAAAAAATCATCTACGAACAAAGCTATATATGTTCTGGCAGTATTAGTATGTTTTATGAATAAACAAGGTTCGTATATTGACTTATTATATCCTAAGGCCTGTAAACAATCATCTACTCGTTTATACCACGCCCTAGCCGACTGCTTCAATCCGTAGATAGCACGCTTTAATTTTAATACCTTGTTTTCCCTATCATGACATTCAAAATTGTCAGGTAAGTTCATAAATACATTTTCATTTAAGTGACCATTCAAAAATGCTGTGGTAACATCAAGGTGAGTAATATCTAGGTTATATTTAACACTCAATGCAAACAATAATCGTATTGTCGAATGACGGACCACTGGTGAGAATGTTTCTGTATAATCTATTCCTGCTCTTTGAGTAAAACCCTTAGCAACTAGCCGAGCATGATATCTCACATTATTTTCACAGTCAACCTTCTTTTTAAAAACCCACTTACACTTCACCACTGTATATTGCTTTGGCCTATCCACCACGTCCCAAGCTTCATTTTCTTCAAATGATTTTAATTCCTCCTGCATAGCTTTACACCACTCCTTTGATTCTGGTCCATTTATGGCTTCTTCATATGTTATCAACTGGTCTGTACATAGATTTATGTCTGTTTCAAAACACACATTGCTGTAGCCATACCTATTAGGCTTTTTTCTGTCTCTAACAGCCTTATCTGGTTTCTCAATTTGTAAATTTTTTAACTCCCTTGCTGGTACACTGTCATAAAATTCATCTGAACTACTGTGTGGGTTTGATTCTTCTATGTAAGTACTGTCATTATTATTACACTTCACTGTGCCAATCGATATATCAGAATCCGAGCCATCAGAATATTTATGCTGATCAACACTGTCAGATGATGACTTGTTGTTTTCATTTATTACAGCTTGCATTTTTTCTAAATTATTCTGCTCTATGATGGTGACATCCCTGCTTGTTATAACTTTATTGGTTTTTGGATGACTTTGTTACCGTTCTTTATCAGCTGACTGACAGACAATAAGTTAGTGGTGAGATTGGGAATACATAACACATCTTTAACAACAACATCATATTCCTTGTTGTTCACAACAGTCGTAATCTGTGTATCTCCTGAGCACAATACTGGCATAGTTGTTTTGTTTGCAACTATGATCTCCTTTGTAGTGAGGTTATGTGACGCACTTTTCATGTTTTCTTGGCTAATCATCATATGGTTACTTGCACCGGAGTCGATGTACCATTCACTTTTTTCAAAATAGCCATTAAGAAATACTGCACTAAAAGCATTTAACTTTACTTGTTTCTCGTTCAGTTGAGGGCATTGGTTTTTATAGTGACCGGTCTGTTTACATTTATAACATTTAATCACTTTGACAGGTCGAGATGACGTTTCTACAGTTTTGCCAACTTTATTAACTTTACGACGCTGCCAACCTCTAGATGATAAAAATGCGCTATCCGATTCACTGCTGCCAACATTATCACTCATGTCCAATAGTTTCGTTTTTATGACGTCAGCGGATATAGACAACCCAGAATGCTCGATCGCCATTATCATCGGCGAAAATTTGTCGGGTAGACCTGCCAACAATAATGATCCGATCCATTCTTCATTAATATCAAAGCCTGTACCTCTTAATTTTTGCGCCGTATCTATGAGCTGCGTAACGTATGCGGTCATTGACTCACTGCTTTCAAGGCGTATAGAAATTAAATGTCGTAACAAGCTAATCCTTCGTGTGAAACCTGAGTCGTCAAATAGCGTCTTGAGTTTTTTCCAAACACCCAAAACTGTTTTTTCACTCTTTATATGCACGTATAATGATGAATCTATTGTCATCACCAATTTAGCTTTCGCCTTTTGACCGTCAATAACGCTACCTGGATTGCCGCCATCGCCGGCTTCTTGCTTGCTGATGTCGACGCCTTCCAAAATCAAAAAATTTTCTGCCGCGAATGCCCACTCGTCGTAATTTTCACGACCCCTGAGTTTAGGAACATTAATAATATAACTGCCAGCCATTTCTCACTGTTTCACTATCACTTTTTAATATAATATGCGGAACTAGGCCCATAACCTATTGAAACTACAAGTGCTCGCCACAGACTACAAATTTATTAATTACCACCCGTATAAACTTATACATAGATTGACATATGTCATAATAGATGTTGCCATAAGTACATATATTATTTTGATACATATTTAACAGTAAACATACATAAAAAAATACATACAGTGGAACATAGAACCGCCTCCTTTTTGAAATCGGTTAAAAATAAACACAAAATTTTATGTAAAATTTAAAAATCTATATTTTCTAGACAAGATCATTAATTTAAGCTACAATATAAAAGCTAGTGTATGTCATGTATGAGTTATATGTAGAGTGAATACGTTGTTTATGTCACTTAAAAATTAAATAATTAAAAATATTTAGTAGAATTTATACACTTTTACTTACTACACAATTTATTTTTAACTTATAAAATAATCACAATTAATAAATAAAATACTAAATTAACAGTTTGACGACAGTTGAAACGAAATTAGATTTTAAAATGAATTCCTAGATCACAAATAGAATCACAAAACATTGTTATTTTATTTCACAAAGTTTATGCACTGCCTTTATGATCTTCAAACAAGAATTGCAATTATGTGGAAAATGTGGAAACAAGTTAAAAATATAATGTTACAAAAAGTATAGATTTATTATCAGCAGTATAGATTTAGCTTCGTCATTAAATACTAAACTTATAAGCAAGTATAATCTATGTAGATTGTATTATTTGAGGCTATGTAGCCTCAAATAAAAAAAAAACTAATTGATTTATGAAAGAAAAGGTTCTATCTAAAATTCAACCACAACAACCGAATAAATCGTAAAACCCTTTTGAACTCCGTTGAAAATACAGTTTATAACTGAGAATAAACTTATTCTAGCCCTACATATATATACTAAAAAAAAAATACACCAAATTATGTACCACAAAAACCTAGGTAAACTATTAAGCGCTGAGATCTTTAAAAATATTGTGATTACTATTTCAGTGCAACTTGAATAAGTCCGACTGGACGGACCGGTATGAGACAAACCTCCGTAGCTGGAACTCGTACTGAGGTCCCGATTCTCTAGCACTGAATTGCCTCTGTTATTGGAACAAAGCAAACCTCTATTTTTTGGGATTTATTATATCGACTTGACCCTCCTAATTTAGTGAGTCTTAAAAAAACATTTTTCATTATTTTTTTCATGTTTAAATTTTATAGGCGTAAATCGTACATTACATCTACACAACATATTAAAATTTCGCTTCGTTTACTAATTTCTAGACTTCTCGCAATTTCTGCACTGACTAGTCAAGACACGACGACACCGGACACGACAAGACACGGATGTGCTGAAGTCTGGACCAAAAGGAAGCGCAATGATTATTTATCATTTTTTTTGACAATTTAAAACCAAGTAAATATGAAAAAAAATACTAGCTGATCCGGCAAATTAATTTTTCCATAAAAAAATTGGGGTATAAAAAATAGATGTTGGTCGATTCTCAGACCAGCCCGATATGCACACCAAATTTCATAAAAATCGGACCAGCCGTTTCAGAGGAGTATGGTAACTAAAATTGTGACACGAGAATTTTGTATATAAGATTAATTTAATAAATATACTTTTCCCAGAAAAATAAAGGGAACCGAAATGAAGAAAAGTTGTTTCTGTGGCTTATTTTGAGTACTTCTTCAATGAATTTGACTGCCTCAATGGCGCTGGCGCAGTGAGAGTAAAAGCGACTGCCTTGCTGCTGTGCTGTAGGTCTCGGGTTCGATTTCCGGGTATGTTTCGGAGTATGAGTGTTCTATGTATAAATGTAAGTGTTTACAAAAAAAAGTGTATCAGTATTCTGTTAGTCATTCTAGCTTTCATACACAATACAAGCTCTGCCTAGTTTGAGGCTACATGGCGTTGTGTGTTATATCTCAATAAAAAAGTACAGCTTCTTATTTTAGTTTTAAACTTAATAAATTGTCTATAATATTCTTCGCTATAAGTAGTAGTCGAGTAAGTATAGTTTAATATATACTTAGTTATAGTTCCACTTAATATATGTGATACTCAAAACACGAATCTCATTCTGAGTATAAGAGAACAAAATATTCATTTGATCTGTAACTTCCATGTACGGGGACAAAATGAAGTCATCCTATATCTCCGTTGTTATTGTATCCTTTCTCATTCTCTGTAAATAAAAAAAGATTTTGTGAACATCGTATTGAAACCACACTGTTAATAAACAAATTTAAATTACGCATTTTCAATTGGATTTCAAAAATTTTATCGTCATGAAAAGGATTTAGTAAATTAAAAAATATCATTACGGTAGTAATATCTCTGTTGAAGACGATTCGCCGTAACCGCTGTCAGCATCGTCATCTTCATAGTCGAGCGCAGGGTTTAAAGTATAGGGGCGCTCTGCCAAGTAAGCCACTACATCTGCCGCAGTTGGACGTTTTTCGGGCTCACGTTGCCAACACAACTGCACCAAGGCGACTCTGTAAAGTAAGTCATTAGTTTTACTATACAGGAGTTTCTGTACTTCACGAGCTCCTAATAGACCTTACGTTACTTACGTTTGTGGAGTAGCATCCCGCGGCATCGATGGTTTTCCACCTGAAGTAACGAAACGCATTACACGTAAGGGAGATATATTGCCATATGGACGAGCACCGAGAGTTACTAGCTCATAAAAGAGTACACCCAGCGAATACACATCCGACGCTGTAGAGAACACACCGTTGATCAAGCTTTCAGGCGCCATCCAGAGCACAGGAAATAAACCGCGTCGTTGACAAGCGTACTCTCCAATGCCGTCCATACTTGTAACTTTTGTTTCTCGCGCTAGGCCAAAGTCAGCCAACTTTAGGGAACGTTTCGCATCAACCAGACAGTTAGAAGCACGCAAATCTCTATGTATAACGCCTCGCAAGGCCAGATAAGCTAACGCCGATGAGGCCTCACGTGCTAAGCGGGTAAGTTCTTTGGCTGATACGTGAACAGCCTCTTCGTAGTCCTTATTAAGGTCAATAATTGAATCAGATGTTATGCCCTCTGCAAGGTAACGACGATTCTCAAGATAATGTAGCAAATCTCCGAAGAATGCTACCTCCATAAGCACGAGTGTTGGCTTGTCATCTATGCACACGCCTACCAGACGAATAATATTGTCGTGTTTAAGAGAAGCTAGAATGCACGCCTCCTGAAGAATTTCTCTTTCATTTTGATGATCACGCAATTCTTTGGCCGCAACTATCTGTGTCTTTGAGCCCGGGATGACCAATTCTGCAAGCTTTACACAACCAAAACGGCCAGCTCCAAGTTCACGTCGTGGTCTTAAGGCCTTGCGATCTACCAAATAAGTGGACAGTTTGGCGGCACGGTGATCACGCTCTGCGCGAAGATCCCTTAGAATATTCATCCTCATTTCCGTCAAACGTCGCTGTATAGCGCGATATATAAGTACCACGGACAGAGGTGCTACTGTAATTAAAATAATCCCGACAATCCATAGGAAATCATTGCAGCTCGGTGAGTATAAGTCTCCAGTGGGCGTCAAACAACTTGAGGTACCATCATGAGGGGGGTTTGTTTTGAAATATGGTTCACTATAGTTTTGTTTGATTTCTACTTTTTCTGACACTGCGTTCACATGCCACCGCCAAAGGCTGTTGGGTTCTCCGTTTCGCCATTCTTCTAAGTACAAAAACGTTTCCTCAGTTGAGTGCTTCGAGAACACTAGTTCCTGAGTAAAAGCTTTAATCGGACTTAATTCTTTTAAGCTTCGTTCAAATTGTCTGTAAAAGAGTAAAAATATGTTATAACACACCCGTTGATAGATTTAGTGTTATCTTATCATATATGTTTTTTTAAACGACAACTCTCACATAGTAAATTAATCCAGTTTTTTGGGACACTTAGAAATGGACACAAAGAACACCCAGACTCAGAACAACCATTTGTGTAACAAACAATATGTTGTCCCATTTAGAATTTGAACCCACAGCACTCAGCGCAGAATAAATTTCGCAGAAGAAAAAAATGTATTGCTATTATACCTGATTTTTTCTAAAAATTAACATAAAGTAAAAACCTGCTTACCTTATAGTTTTACCACTGTGTGGGTCTTCTCGTGCCTGGGGATATTTTAAAACAACGGCTTCAAAACCCTTAGCCAGTATCAAGACTGCATCTATAAGTGCAACAGCTGACCGAGGCCATTGGCCAGGCCAAAAAGCATTCATTACTGCTGTAAGGTACGTCTCGTCGCTAGCGATAACTACTTCATTTTCTTTCGGGCAGCAGAATGATATCGTAAAGTATATGATATTTAATATTTTGTCATACCCTACCGACTCGCGTGCGATCCAGATAAATTCTTCTTCGTTGTTCATGTTAAATTCAGTTGCTGCTTTAAGTATGGTGACTGCATCTTCAGGCTGTGTGTTAACTAAAATAATGTGGGCATTTTCATGTTGTAATTCACCTAAAACTTTTTTCACCTCTGTGGTTGTTACATTTGCTAAGGTATGGTCACGAAATGCAATTTTATTTGCTTCTTTTAGATCTGCAGTACAGGTAAGCAAATCTTCCATAAACTTTTTAGATATATCAGTAGAATCTGATAATACAGCTATTCGAATCCAATTGTGTTTACGAATAAAGTGTGTCATTGCAAGTGCTAATTGAAACGAACGGCCAGATGTAAGCCAGACGGATGCCGTGGAATCTACATCTTCGGTATTCACGTCATAAAATAAAACTGGAAGACCGATTTTATCGAAACCTATAGCCTCTCCCGTCATTCCATTATTACCGCCCACAACAGCTCCAATTAATCGTTGTCTGATGCCATGTCTCAAGTAATAGTGTAATTCATTCTTTATATAATTTTTATCAAAGTGATCTTTATTATCATATTGCCTCAAAGTTATATTTACATTTGATCCCGTCAAGCGGTTGACTTCTAGTTGTAAATATTGTAAAAGTGTTTCATAATAGTATTTATTAGATTTTGAAGGATTTAAGAATACAGCTATTTCATGATTCTTTTTATATGCCTCGTAATTCACTACCCAATCATTGTAAACGGTATCATTATTTTTGTTAATCCATTCACAAGCAGCTTCCTCAATATCTTTTCCGTTTGCATTTCGTTCGATTATAAATATTAAGGATTCGTGAGAAGGATGAAAAATATGAGCGAGTTGAAATATTTGCGACGCATATTCTCCTAATAAAAACTGGTCAGTAACACGCATATCTATCGCAGTGTCCAATTCAGTTACACATGCGGATCCTTCATCCGATAAACAAGGCGGTTCTTGAACTGTACTGATGACTGCTCTGTGAACCCACATGTCATAATCAACAAATAAGAACGATTCATTCGCAGTTCGTAATTTTTGAAAAATACTTTTCCGATCTAGTTCTTTATATTGAAGAAGTAGATGATGTGCACTCGATCGTCTTTGTAATGTTTTTGCACGTTGAATTGTTCTGTTGCTCGAGTCCTGTACGATGTACACCATCGCGTAATCGTCCCTTTAAAAATAGAAGAAATGAATGGTGAGACTTAGTAAATTGCATTGACGTTAAATTATTGATTATGAATAAGAAAAGCTACTTATAATAGGTATTTAACTGTTGGTGTTTAATTTATAAGGATTTATTAAAAAAAAAATACTTGTTTCCAGTCACTAAATAATGTTTAGTGTATTATTATAATAAGGATCTTTTCATACCATTTCTTTGCGCGTTCAGGAGTAAGTCACGTTACTGGAGCTTATGCCCTATAGCTCAATAAAACAGACTATGGCTACGTTGTTATTAAATAAGCTGAATACATACAAAGTTAGGATCAGGTAGTCTGTACGTGTAGTATACTGTCTGTGCATCTATTAATGTTTGAAGCCATTTGATTCCGATTAGTGATGGATTAGGAATACGGAATGATGCCATCTATCTAATTAATTGTAAAATGCGGCGTGTAAGTGCTCTTACACTCTATATTTGACAAGTGACAGTCTGCTGATTAAAGGAGCAAATTATGCATAAGCCACTATGTATACGTTATACTAACCCGTTTAGTCAACGTAGTATGGTCAGTGGGCGTAAATACCCTTAAGAAGAAGAGACTTGTATCTAGCTTGCGTCTAAGTCTGAACTGTTGTTAAGGGCCAGTGTAAATGAATGTAAGTATTTAATTCAATTTTAATACAAAAACCCAACAAACATTATAAAAGCGGCCAAGTGCGAGTCGGACTCGCCCATGAAGGATTGCGCAGCAGCAAGTAACACATTTTTTTTTTATTTGTTTTGATTGAATGAAAGGTAAATTGCAGTTTACGATTTATGACGTATTAAAAAAAACTACTTAATAGATTTCGTTCAAACCAATTTTCAGTGAAAGTTTGCATGGTAATGTACATCATATATTTCTTTTAGATTTATCATGCTCTTATTTTAGAAGTTACAGGGGGGGACACACATTTTACCAATTTGGAAGTGTCTCTCGCCCAATCTATTTAGTTTAGAAAAAAAAATGATATTAGAAACCTCAATATCATTTTTGAAGACCTATCTATAGATACCTAAAAAAAAACAAAACACACGCGTGTGTTTGATGAAAAAAAATTTTGAGTTTCAGTTCTATGTATGGGGACCCCCAAAATTTATTGCTTTTTTCTTATTTTTGGTTGAAAATCTTAATGCGGTTCACAGAATACATCTACTTACCAAGTTTCAACATTATAGGTCTTATAGTTTCGGAAAAAAGTGGCTGTGACATACGGACGGACAGACGGACAGACAGACAGACATGACGAATCTATAAGGGTTCCGTCTTTTGCCTTTGGCACGGAACCCTAAAAACGGTTAGGTCTCTTAATTTTAAGAAAACAGGAGACTTATGGGGGATTTCTGTTAAATTAATAATAATAATAATAAATAATAATAATAAATATTTCGGACATCTAACACACATCGCCATCTAGTCCCATGCTAAGCAGAGCTTGTGTTATGGGTACTAGACAACTGATACAAATACATATATACTTTTTTTTTTTTTTGTAAATACATACATATTATACATAGAAAACACCCAAACTCCGAAACAAATATTTGTAGATCATACAAACATTTGGTCCGACCCAGGAATCGAACCCAAGACCTCATGATCAGCAGTCGCACACGTCAACCGCTAGACCAACGAGGCAGTCTTTAATAGAAACTATTATCACCATTTTTGGCTGTATCTTTCAATCGATGTGTTTGTTTTTCGTAACCTGATGAAGTATAGCAAAGTAATACCTTTATTCAAGAAGGTTTGTACAACTGAACCAGTTCATGTCAATGGTGCGAAATTATCTGTTACTATGGGCGTTCCGCAGGGCTCTATACTAGGTCCTCTACTTTTTCTCATATATATAAGTGACTTGCCATATTATTTAAAAGATCTCTGTGATATAGTTCTATTTGTTAATGATACATCAATTACTTTTAAAGTCGATCGTAAGCAAACAGTTTTTGACGATGTGAATAGGGCACTAAATGATGTATTGAATTGGTTTACAATAGATAATCTCCTACTGAATTCAAATAAAACAAAGTATGTGAGATTTAGCGTACCACATGTAAAACAGCTAGGCACTAATCTAACTCTTAATAATGACATCATACGAATTGTAGACTCAACAGTATTCTTAGGAATCACATTAGACATTAAACTACAATGTTGAGCCCAGATAGATAGCCTTACGGGTAGACTTAGTTCGGCAGCTTATGCAGTATGGAAGGTACGTCAGCTCACTGATACGGATACATCTAGGTTAGTTTATATCAGCTACTTTCACAGCATCATGTTTTATGATAGGTATACTACTTTGTGGTAAGGTGGCTGACATTGAAACTACTTTTATTCTACAAAAACGAGCCATTCACTCAATGTACAATTTAGGTGCTAGAGTCTCTTCGAAAGTTGTTTAAAGATACAGGTATTTTAACAGAGTAACAAACACCCATCCATACTTACAAACTTTCGCGTTTATATTGACTGCCTCGTTGGTCTCGCGGTTGGCGTGTGCGACTGCTGATCATGAGGTCTTGGGTTCGATTCCCGGTTATGACCAAATGTTTGTATGATCTACAAATATTTGTTTCGGAGTTTGGATGTTTTTTAAGTATAATATGTATGTATTTACAAAAAAAAGTATATATGTACATGTATCAGTTGTCTAATACCCATAACACAAGCTCTGCTTAGCTTGGGACTAGATTGCGTTATGTGTTAGATGTCCGAAATGTTTATTTTATTATTTATTATTATTTATTAATATTATTAGCATAGATATAGATGATTACCTAGAAGCAGAATTGCTAAAACCGCAATTCTTAAGCGCATTAGCGTCACTGTAGAAACTCCATTGTATAACCTTTTTGCACTGGTTTAGTGATCGGAATTCAGAAGGTGAGTGTACGTAGAGCCGCAAACGTGCTGGCAACATGTTTGCAGTGATATCTTGAAGTCGAGGAGCCCCCAGCCCACTTGTAGCTCCAGGGAGGTTGGGTTCCCTGATTGGTTCAAGACTAGGTTCCCAGCCCGTCGACAGTCCTATTATTGCTCTGCAAAATAAAACAATAATGAAAAGATAATTTCAGTAATTAGGTGATTGTCCAAGACCTCCAATATAGGTCACTGGTGCTCCGAGAATGGAGAATAAGTGTATGTGAATATTCTTCATTCTTAATTCACCAGTGTTATTGTAAATTTTATGGTGCAACAGATAATTCTAATGATTTTAGAATATATTTTATACGTAACTAGCTGACCCGGCAAACGTTGTTTTGCAATAAAAATAAATATTTAGAGGTGCGTCACCCTTATCATTTAGGGAAGGGTATGTACAATAGATTTTGGCCGATTCTCAGATTTACCCGATATGCATAAACATTTCATAAAAATCGGTCCAGCTGTTTCGGAGGAGTTTGGTAACATACACCGCGACACGAGAAATATATATCTTATATAGAAAATTCTCGTGTCACCATGTTAGTTACCATACTCTTCTAAAACGGCTGGACCGATTTTTATGAAATTTGGTGTGCATTCAGGTAGATCTGAATTTCAACCAACATCTATTTTTATACCCCATTTCTTTCTTTTTATGGCAAAACAACGTTTGCCGTATCAGCTAGTATTAGATAATATTTATCCTATAGTGGATAAGCAGTAGGTGTATCAATGGTTACCACTAATAAATAAAACATGTTTTTTTTCTCCCGAAATAATCTACGCTTTCAGCCCATTGCCGCCCACTGCTAAAAATCGGTCCAGCTGTTTCGGAGGAGTTTGGTAACATACACCGTGACACGAGAAATATTTATATTAGATAATATTTATCCTATAGTGGATAAGTAGTAGGTGTATCTACACATAATCAATGATTGTCACTAATAAATAAAACATGTTTTTATTTCTCCCGAAAAAATCTACGTTTTCAGCCCATTGTCGCCCACTGCTAAATGAAGGCCTCCTCCAAAGAGTGTCAGAAGAGTTGTAGAGTTTATTAAGTCCGCCTTTTTAAAGTCGGTAAATGCACTTTAAGTAATTTACGGAATAGTTTAATATATTACTCTTCATAATGTCCCGCACTATTGAAGGCTACGTTTGCAGCGAGCTCATAGAGGTCATGTGGACCTTGTTTCAGCCGAACATTCTCGTAGCCGAGAGCCCTGTGAAGCACGACTTTGAAAAGGGCCGATGCAGCGTACGCTGGGTCACTGCCCCAATACAATGAAATGTTCTTCTCATTCCCAGCCTCACTAAGATACCGCTTTGGTGGATCTGAAAGCCGAAAACAAAAAAAAAAATGTTTTAATTATTGGAAATATTATTTTATCAGGTTTTTTTTTATAGTTTAGTTTTTTTTATGTAGTTGAAGTGTTCTCCCAATGTGGGAACAATATATATATATATATATATATATATATATATATATATATATATGTCGGTGACACAAGAATAAACGAGAACATGAATGACAGATACAGCCAATCTGGACCAAAGCCAAACACTAATCACTACTTAACGGATACGAATTAACTTAAACACCATCAGCAACCCCCCATGAGGGGATTGGGGCAACGCTCACCCCTCCGCGGTGCCCTGTGGAATTCGCCACCTAGGCTAGTAATTCCCCCACTGATAAATATCGCCTCATACACACAATATAAAACACAGAGATACAATAAATCGCAAATCAAATAATAGATATGGTCGTCGCGAGATCTGAAGAGAACTGTGTCCTGTTGCCGATCGCGCCGCTTTATATAGAGTGTTCCGTAGTGTTCGATAGTGACAAATGTTTGTATCACTTTTATTATTTGGATACCCTCACTCCGACACGGCCGTCCTGACGTATTACACGTCCTCGTGTGATGTTGAAGGCATCATCATCATTATCCGCAGAAAAGAAAGAGATTTTTGTGTTGTTCGGCCACTCCTGACCAAGGACATTGGGTACATTATTACATTTTATCTTCTATGGAACAACTTCATTTAGGACATTCTCATAAAATAGGCTTTTCGTTATCAAATCTGAATGCTAATAGACTTCTCGCTACATACTAAATTAATAACACCAGTAAGTAGTATCGCAACAGTCACCTCACCG
This sequence comes from Diaphora mendica, assembly GCA_949125395.1. Classification (NCBI taxonomy): domain Eukaryota; kingdom Metazoa; phylum Arthropoda; class Insecta; order Lepidoptera; family Erebidae; genus Diaphora; species Diaphora mendica. The sequence goes on along the minus strand of OX421313.1, from coordinate 17,241,563 downwards.
TTTATCGCGTTACACATTTTTGGATTATTAACAATATCTAGATGGCCTCTTATTCTACCAATTTCACTTTTCAATGGCCTCCTCGCCTTTCAGTGGCCACCTCGCCTTTTAATGGCCACCTCGCCTTTCAATGGCCACCTCGCCTTTCAATGGCCACCTCGCCTTTCAGTGGCCACCTCGCCAAAAACTTAACTTACTTACTTTTAACAAAACTTAACTAAACTTTAACAACCACCACGCTGTTAGGATATCTCATAGTCTCATTATAGAGACTACTCGCCACACAATTACAACGCAATTTCATTCCATTGCATCAGCATTAATTAACCCTTGATTATCATCATCAACATCAATAGGGACTTGATCTACGGGGATTTTCCTCACTATTATCAATGCCAGACAAATCTACCTCCTCGGGTATAACACTTAAAGGAGCATCTCGTATACGAACGCAAGCGCATTTGTAGATTCTGTTACTAGTTAAAGATTTCAAAGTATAACGATCGCCATCGAGCAACTCTACAATTTTAAACGGTCCTTTATACTTAGGTTTTAACTTTGTCTAATTTCTTTCTTAACTTTGAATCAAAACTAAGTTACTGAGATCAAACTTTACTAATTTACACTTTCCCTATCAAATGTCACATACGTGTACACACAGTATCACTCTCACTCTGCCATATCTGACCTCACTGTCTATTCTGTCTCAATAAAACAGTACACTACTGAACAGCAAAAGAAAACAGTAATATCGTTATTAAAATCAAAACAACATAAAATAAGAACTTTAGTAATTGACTACTGCTGCAAATTCTCAAAGCAATCAAAATAAATAGTATCGTAGGTCATCCCTGTGACCACCACAAGTGTAACAGTTAGTTATCCCTTGTGACTCCCACACGTGTATCTGCCAACTACATAGACATGCCAGCTACAATCACCCACTGCTGGTGAGATAGCTGACACCAAATAGAAGTCCGACCAGTTTTTTTTTATCTTTACTGAAAATATCGACATTTCATCACAAAATAAAAAAACGGTAATTATAATTCGAGTCACAACTATCTCAAATTGGTCAAAATAATAATTAAAAAAAATGTTAATAGCTACAATCAAAGATGAATCCGCCTCAAACTAAAAATCACATCACAATCATAAATTTAAAATTGAATAAATAAAAAAACCCCTTAAGCAGCATCAGGTCGAAGTTATCAATTACACAATTGTCATTTAACGATTATACTGGCACGTTTGGCAGACATTCGGTTATTCTTCCCCACTTTTACCCCCATAACTTTTTAAACGACTCAACCGATTTTCATGAAACACGTCTAAGAACACTCGCACGTAACTCACCTTTCATACAAAAAAACTAAATTGAAATCGCTTCATCCGTTCGCGAGCTACGGTGCCACAGACAGACAGACACGTCAAACTTATAACACCCCTCTTTTTGCGTCGAGGATTAAAAATAAGAAATAAATTTAAACAATAAACAAACAGCATGTGCAAAATCGGCAGCTCAATCCCAGGCAGCTCCATTTCTGACATATTTCTGCTATGGTATAATACTACACTCTAAATTTCCTAAATCGACTACCTTTGTACCGATGCCACCAATAGAAACGACCTTATTATTTTTAAGAACAAGATTCTTTTCGAAAATTGCTGCTTAAAACCCTAATGCAAGCAGATCTCTTCCATAATTATGTCGTTTGAAATACAGTAATCGTGTACTACATGAAACAATAACCGCAATGAATAAATCTGGATTAAAACTGTACATAGAATTTCGATGCTACAATAAGTGCGGGCATTACCTACCCTCAATAATGTTACTGCACAATATTGTCCATTTTTTAATTAAAATCACTTACTTATTCCACTATTTTATTTTTGTTTACACAAAAATCAACAATCAATCAAACAATCGAGAGTATAAATTACACAATATTGTCGTTTGCCTAGAAATTCATCTGACAGAACTTATCTTATTAAAGAGCACTCAGCACAAAATAAAAATAGTACGACTCACCGGATTGTTGGAGTTGTCCGTACATACCGGTTACTTCCCAGTTATCGATGCGTTACTTTTACTACCGCACGCTGCCGCTGTTGTAGGCCGCACGTCTCATAAACCCTTCGTACGCGAAAAGGCTATACCGACACTTTGACACTATGTGAGCGTTCTCGCTTACAAAAATTTAACAAATGACACCTCGTACGATTTTCGAGCGGAGGGTAGTTCGACAGCTCGCCGCGACTGACAATCCGTTACACTCTCAAACGTTGTGGGCAAATGAGATTCAGATACCACTTCTGATGTCGGAGACACAAGAATAAACGAGAACATGAATGACAGATACAGCCAATCTGGACCAAAGCCAAACACTAATCACTACTAAACGGATACGAATTAACTTAAACACCATCAGCAACCCCCCATGAGGGGATTGGGGCAACGCTCACCCCTCCGCGGTGCCCTGTGGAATTCGCCACCTAGGCTAGTAATTCCCCCACTGATAAATATCGCCTCATACACACAATATAAAACACAGAGATACAATAAATCGCAAATCAAATAATAGATATGGTCGTCGCGAGATCTGAAGAGAACTGTGTCCTGTTGCCGATCGCGCCGCTTTATATAGAGTGTTCCGTAGTGTTCGACAGTGGCAAATGTTTGTATCACTTTTATTATTTGGATACCCTCACTCCGACATATATATCATACTGTTCGCGTAGGCTTTCTGAATAAGCGATATAGTGTTCAACCAATGCTTGCTGCTTATACAACTAGGCCAAAGTACACAATTGAACTTGGTTTAAGCGGTCGCTACGCCGCTTCCTACTTCGCCAAGTATTGTGGGTTCAAATCAAAATAATCCACAAATTGTTCTAAGTATGGGAGTTATTTTAGCCCGTTACATGCATGATTGTAAAATCCCTCGTGACACAGGACTTATTCCTAGTGCGGGAATTGTCTTTATTCAAAAACCAGCCAAGTGTGAGTCGGATTCACGCACCGAGGGTTCCGTGCAAACCTGTAGGTATATTATAAGATGTAACTAAAAATTAAAGCTTTTCGCAATAATTTTTCCTTTATCTGTCCTATAAGACTTGCTTTTTACCAAATTTCAAGATTCTGAGTTCACGGGAAGTGAGGTTTTGAATACCATGCGAGATTCGAAAATTTGCAGCATAAACGGCTGTATCTTTTGATTGCATACGCTTAGAAGTTTTATTTTTTCACAGCTTCAAGGAACAGTATGAGCTGAGTCTAAGTTACTCATATAAGTTTCCGCTTGATATCTCAGCGCGATCCTGAGAAAAAGATGTTTTAAAGATAATAAATTTTTAAATTTTACGTCAATTTAAAGAAAATGATGTAAAGAAAAGACAAAATGATGGTTGCCAGCTCTCAGTCAGCCGCAACGCTAAGGTTGCCAGGTGTAAACAGATATATTATTGTTACTAATGATGTTACTAATGAAATTTTTAATACAAAATTAAAGTTTTAAATTTCCTGTTTACAGTAATCCATGGTTGCCAGTAAAAAAATGGCCGCAAGCAGAGGTTATCATGCGATTCAACGATTCTCCCTCCAGGTAAGCGTGAGCGCAAGAGAAAAGATGTAGATTGTAAGATTTACATTTAGAATAAGTATATTATATAGTACATAATTCATAGAAAAAAAAAGATTTCGGAGCAGCTCGTCTCGATTCGTGCAAGCTTCACGTGTCAGGTTTTATTTTCGTTACGGAATTTCGTGATTTGGTCGCCGCGCTCAAAGCCCGTGATAAAAGCTTGTAATAGCTTAATACATATAGGTGTAATTTGTGATGATAATTTTCCAAAAAAATTATTAAAGGTAATTGCGGCTATTTTTTTATAGGCAACCTGTAACTAATCCATTGAATAATTCCTCAACTTTCATTTAAAATTAATTCCATCAAAAAAAAGATACCTGCAGAATCGAGCAGTGGGATCTTAGGCTAATAGAATTTGGTGTATATTTTTAATTTATTTAATAATAATTATAAATTACTAGCTGACCCGACGAACTTTGTACCGCCCATATTTTTAAATTGTAAATCTTAATATATATAAATCTCGTGTCACAATGTTTGTCCTCAATGGACTCCTAAACCACTTAACCGATTATAATAAAATTTGCACACCATGTGCAGTTCGATCCAACTTGAGAGATAGGATAGTTTTTGTCCGCGACTGTACACTGCCTGTGGGAAGCTGAGACAGATATGTAAATATGGCGGTACGAAGTTCGCCGGGTCAGCTAGTATTTTCTAAATTTCTGTGCTTCCCACGGTGCAGTCGTGGACGAAAAATGTTATCCCGTTAACTTATGATTTTCTTCTAAACAAATCTTGTCCTAACAATATCGAACATATAGAAAAAAGAATTATCCAATTTGGTGCAGTCGATTGGAAGTTATGCGCGTACATACGCGGCTTGATCGGGGCGGAACTACTCTCGCACAGAAAATCTACCTAAAATCACAGTATTCGTGCTGTCGTGTTTCGTTGGTGAGTGCGACTGGCAGTCTAATGATGCAAAAGCATTACCAGGCTGCATTGTTGCATTGTCTGCAATCTCTAATTTCAAATGCAATTAGAATGGTGACCACCATTCTTGGATTCTGCTTAATTTTTCCATCAGGCAGAGTAGAGTCACTTTTTTATGGAATAGGGGGCAAACGAGCAGACGTATCGCCTGATGGTGAGCGATTACCGCCGCCAATGAACACCCGCAACACCAGAGGTGTCACAAGTGCGTTTGGGGTATGAGAAGGGGGATGGGGAGAGGGGTTGGGGTATGGGCCTCCAACCTCACTTTTGCGAAGCAGATCTAGATAGTACACAATTAATATAAGTGCATGTATACTTTTTTGTAAATACATACATTTTATACATAGAAAACACCCAAACTCCCAAACAAACATTTTTGGTCCGATCCAGGAATTTATATTTAATAGCGAAATGTGTCCGAACCAAACTTAATGGTTTAAGTGGCCGCCACGCCGCTTCCTGCTGCGCCAAGTGTTGTAGGTTCAAATCCTTCATGGGAAATACTTTGTGTTCCACAAATTGTTGTTTTGAGTCTGGATGTTCTTTGTGTCCGTTTCATGTATGTTTATAAAGTTGTCTTTTAAAAAGCTTTATGGCGTTTCTGAAAATAGTTTGTAACTACAGTTTACGTCGAAAATAATTAGATTAGTGGATTTATTTATAATAAGAACTTTATTATTACACGTACTTATTTTTTTGGCATATTTAATTTATAAAAACATAAGTAGGTTACGAAACAATTTAAAACTAATTATCAACTCGATTGTACGTAGACAAGATTATGAGAGCATGTGTAGTGTACGGACATAAGTCACAAACACAAGGAAGACGCGCTGTATTTTGACCTCCCCCCGCACCCCTGTACGTCCCGCTGATACCTAAAATTGTATGCTGCGCATCGACATGCACGATGTTCCGAGACGCCATAAAGTTTGGTTCGGACTACACTGTAGTTTTGTTTTATCATGTTTAATCCCACAATTTATGTTTTTAAAGTATATAATTACTATAGGAGAAGGGTATTAAAAATTATACAGAATTCAAATACGATTCAATAAGTTAGATATATGTACACTATTTTATAATTCTCTTGAATTGAGACCGCAAATAAAGTCATGATTTAAATATTATTTTCCTGTTAAGTATACGTAAGTAACAAGGAAGAAATATTAATTGTCATGATGACTTAGTAACTAAGTGTATAGGTATTAGTAGAGAACTAAAACTTGTGTAGCCGGATACTGGATTTCCAGCCGCCAAAATTTCTACAACTGACTGTGCCCGCTACTTCGTTCACGTGACATTTGGATTTACAAGTTATTTTAATTTAAACGTTCCCTGAATTACGACAAACATTTTAAAACCAAAATCAGATAAATCGGCCCAGCCTTTCTCGAGTTTTAGTGAGACAAATGAACAGCAATTGATTTTATATATAAGATAATATTCTGCTGTATCTCATACAAGCGACCGAGTGAGATATATTTTTTATTTTTTTTATGTTTGTTACCTCAACTTTCGACTAGGTGAACCATTTTGATGTTTTTTTTTTGTTATTTTGATGGTTGATACTCATCATGCTATTGGAGAGTGCTAGATACTCCTCAACTTAAATTTTGGAGCTAAAAAATCTTCAACCTTAAAGATGGCCTTCTCCAGAGGTAAATCAGGAGAGCTTTGTGCAGTTTCATCTTTATTTGCTTTTTTAAGAAAGTAACGTGTGGCGTTACTACTTGGCATCACTGCGGATGACAAATAATTCAGCAGCGCCTGTTAATATATAATATAAACTAAAAATAAAAAATATAATAAAAACCCTGACTGTTAAACTTTCAACAAAAAGTTGAGTGATGAGACCCACACATAGCACAAGCGGTTCTGTGTCTGTGTGTGTGATTTATAAATAATATGTTTTATATGTATCATGGAGAATAGAGGTAAGGAGTACAATCTCTGATGGGCTTTTATGGGGAAAATTCTCCGTCAAACATGACTAAATAATAGTACGAGAACCGAGCACAGAGGGGCTAGAGTGAGAATTGAGTGTGATATCGTTTTAATTATTTTTATTAATTTGTGGTTCAAACATTAAAAACTTTACGTAGTAAGTATCCGACAAACCTAATCAAATAATTAAATTGTGGTTTAAAAATTAAAAAGGTTGCGTAGTATCCTGTCCGACAAACATAATCAAATAATAGTTCGAGAACCGACCACAATAGCGCTAGGAGTGTGATATCGTTTTAAGACATTTTATTAAATTGTGGTTTAAAAATTAAAAACTTTGAGTAGTAACATCTTTATTAAGCACGCCATTGCAAAGCGGAAGCCTTTTTCTCATTTGATTATCTTTTCTAATTCTTTAAAATGTACACTCTTTGTACAGTGGCGTCACCTAATTAGTGCATTTTGGTGGATACTTTTTTAACATAGAGATTGTACTCTTTATCTCCACACTCCATAATATGTATTTATAGTTGCAATAGTGCAGGTGCTGCATAATTTGGGATTGGAGGGTCGTTTGTGAGATCTGTTATTATTGTGTCTTTAAATGATCATTTATATGGTTTATGGTAGCTCAACTGGCACTGTCTGTGCACTTTTATCAGATGCTTTTCGAAATTTTTCTAATCGGGATTATATATTTTATTTTTCAAGATTACAACTAACGTCATTTACTTTTCAACCGACTTCAAAAAGGAGGAGGTTCTCAATTCGACTGTATTTTTTTAATATTTTTTTTAATGTTTGTTACCTCATAACTTTGGACTGGGTGAACCGATTTTGATGATTCTTTTTTATTTGAAAGCTGGTGCTTCCCGAATGGTCCCATTTAAATTTGGTCCAGATTGAAGTCGGTTTTTTTTTGTTAAAACTTGTAGTTATATTCACTTACACTTACTGTGTTACAATAGACAAGATAGATATACACGATACAAAAATAATATCCTCAAATCACACGTACCTATATGTACGTCCTTGGAATAAAACATAACCCTCAATGCCAAAATGTAGGATTCATTTTCTTTTTAAAAATTACTATCATACATAATTATGTAATGTTTGTTTGTATGCACTTTTTTAAATCTTTTACTTATATATACATAAACATTATAATAAACACATAGGTACATAACAGAGTTACAGTAAAAGTACATTTGTACCTGTAATTCAGAAAAAAATAATCACAATAGATAAAAAACAACTTTAAAACGGTCAAAGCAAACGGGATTCTAGGAAAAACATGACGTTTCCGTGACATGTATTCATTGAAAGCCTTCATACTAAAACTAGGCTACGCCCGCGTGTATGTTGGTTATCGTGGTAAATAGTAGCTTATGTGTTATTCTGATGTATATGCTATAATTATTACTGTAAAGTTTCATCCAAATCCGTTAAGTAGTTTTTACGTGAAAGAGTAACAAACATCCATCCATACTTACAAACTTTCGCGTTTATAATATTAGTAGGATTTACTTATTACTTACGATATCCAAGACTCTCGCAACGTGATGATGCATTCGAGATGTTGACGAGGAATATGAGAACCACAGCTGTTACAGCTTTGCGCGTCCACATGATTACATGTTAAACACAATTCAACAGGAATATTCCAGAAAAAGAGTTCAATACACGAGTGGTAACAATGACTAAGTAGCCAATACTGAATATATCCCGAAACATACTTCTTCATTACTGTATCTGTTTACGGAAAACGAAGTAAAATTATTTCCTTTTATGATTCCCTTAGAGATATACCTAATAATTAATTCCCAAACTCTGTAAAGGTGTTCAAATATTCCGATGACTAAAATGTCGATTGCAAAATGTCGAAACCTGGACGTATAATTATACAGGAATATGCAATACATACTATTAATAGAACTTAAGGAAAATGTAATACATATATTCTGATAACAAATAGGTACAGTCAGCATCATATTGATTTGTGCTCTCAAAGTGCTCAAAATTATGTGAAACACATAAATTCAATTTAACATTAGCAGACATGGCACTCATATTGTTGTACGCATTCAAACTGATTAAAATATCTTAGCCATCACTTGATAATATTGTGTTTTATCACTAATATGATTAATTATCATTAATATGAACACTCATTCAGCATGAGTGTTCATATTAATGTTATCAAATAGGTTGTTCAATAGTATACCTAAATGCGTGCAAACTAGTCAAAATCATTTTTATAATGAAGAAAAATCAACGTTATTGCCCGTAGCTAGAGTGAACTTTGCAGTAAAATTGTCAGTCCTACTAATATTATAAACGCGAAAGTTTATAAGTATGGATGGATGGATGGATGGATGTTTGTTACTCTTTCACGCAAAAAGTACTGAACGGATTTGGATGAAACTTTACAGTAATATAGCTTATACATCAGAACAACACATAGGCTACATTTGCCGTGAAAACCGACATACACGCGGGCGCCTTGAGCCTCTGCAGTTGCGTAGAGATGTCGCCTCCTCTATCGCTTTTATCATGGAGAGTGTTCTGAAGAGCTCTTCCAACTGGTCCCTCCCTCTCCCTTCCTCTACACGTGCCGGCCTTGGAAGTCACCGCTTCAGAGTAGTAGACATACGTTTTCGTACTCATCGTTTTGGTTCTTCCTTCCTGTACCGAGCGTTCAAAACCTGGAACTCACTACTAGCATACGTGTTTCCTTCCCACTATGATCCCGGGTCCTTTAAGCGGGGCGTAAAAAAGCATCTCACCAGGCCGCCATAGTGTGGGTCACCATGCTGCATTGTCTTTATTCGCGATGAGGATGGTGACCACCACTCTTGGATTCTGCTCATGCTTTCCATCAGGCAGGGCAGAGTCATTTTGGAAGCTGAATTTAAAAAAAAAAAAAAACCCGCGCCGCCATATTTGTTTGTTAATTCATTTGTTGCTGAATGTAAGGTAATTTCTGTGATTGTAAATACCTCACAGCTTAAGAACTAGTTACATGAAATTGTTATGGTAGTAAAATGAATATCAAAGAAGTTCTAACCTTTTTTTTACGTCTGGATGCGGGCCGTCACCCCACCGGTGTATACGGAGGGGCGGTGTGTCGGAATCGAACCGACTAAAACCACACAGTGCTTGCCGCACTGAAGCGGGCACCGCCTGCTGGTAATACTCTCAATTTAGGCGACGTACGGCACACGCGTACGTCGCCTAATCGCGGCTGGCCACTAAAGCGGATGGAGGGGAAAACCCTCCCCGACCATCCGCGGCCACACTCAGGGCGGCATGAGGCACAGATAGGCGCGCCTCCGCCGCCTGGTTCGACGGCGGCAAATTGGGTCCGAGTGGATATCGTCCTCCCGGGCCTTCTCCGCCGCCTCCTTCTGCGGTCACAATGGTGGCAGGCGGGACTCAGTTCCCTCCTGGCGACCGAGTGCAGGTATTTCCCGAAGCAACCATGCCCGGAAAGGACCTATGTCAGTCGGAAGGAAAGGGTCCCGTGCTGCCGCCCTGCCCACTCAAGGATGACCGGCTGGAGAGCTTCCACGGTGGCAAAGCCGGCGCGCGGAGTCTCCAGCCGGGACGACCAGTGAGCCATCGTGGCTCAACGGACGGCTGCTCGCCACTCGCGTACCTTTTCGGGCGTAGGGCAAAAGCCATGCTCCACCCGGTATTCAGCCGCCCGCCGATAAACTTCGGCGAGCACTTCCGCCTCCAAATCTCACGGGGGTATCCCGGCCAAGGCGCACGCCGCCTTGGTGGACACAGTGCGGTAGCCACGTATGGCTCTGACCGCCAATACCCTCTGAGGCCGTCAGAGGCGCGCCTCATTCAGGGCGGTCAGAGCCGCCACTCACACCGGTGCACCATATAGCGCCATCGAGCAGACTACCTCCGTGTAGAGCTGCCTTGTTGCGGCGCTGGCTCCACCCAAATTGGGCAAAAGTCGCCCAATGGCAGAGGCAGCTGTAGCGTAAAAGAAGTTCTAATCTAACCTAACTCTATGGCCATAGAACGACCTACTGTAAGATCGACTAATCAGGGATAGTTGACAATTTGAAGCGCGACAGGTTGTGATTTAACGATTTTACGTTAGATTAGTTTTTAGTTGATTCGATTATTTGAAACGTCAAACTGTACATCGAGAAACAGGCAGTTTGGGTGGAATCTGTGGACGGTGCATGTAAATGACGGCGCACTGATTATTTGTTAACGACGTGATTATGACGTCTTAGTTAAACACAGCTTGATTTAATAATTGTGGTTTAGTTTTAGTCGATTCTGTAAGCAATATTATATGTTACTACAATAGGAGCGGGCAACACCGAATACAGTGATAAGTGTCACCACTACTAATGGCGGGCGGCCGGTAAAAAGAGAGCTACCTATTGGCTCCTAACCTAATGTTATCTTACCAATCGTATATGATTTTGTGTGAACTTATGATACAACTGAATAATGGGACGTTGGACAACGCAACGCAATGAACGCAAGTGTGCTCATATTTTGAAGTTCCTGCCGTTGCGCTGCTCACGGTGGCAAGCGATAACCAAGACCGCTATGGTCATTCTGATTTGAATTGTTGCACAGGTCGGAAATGCACCTTCCGCAGAGACCACCACGTTTCGCTGTAAACCTAATCACGTTATATCAAGTGTATCGCGTTATATTTTGTAAAAGTGATTTGTGATTCTGAATAAATCCACTGTGTTCTATCTGCCTGTGCGTATAATTTTGGAGTGTGATGATGGATTGTGATGGTGCCTCTTCGAGCCTCTTTTTAACGTGTGGAAATCCCCTCGGACCGTCACCCGCGCCGGGGCTTGCGGCGGGGCGGTGTGTCGGCCCCCCAATGTATCCCTACGTTGTCGTCGTGGTGGGGCTTGCGTGAGTCGATGATTTCTGGGGCTATGCCGGTAGAGCCACTCATGCCGGATAGGCCCAGAAGGAGACTCCAGACTAAATGGGATACCAGACGGAGTCTGGCTACAGACTGCCGCGTGGGGCACTCTAAACGTCCCTCTGCTCAAGCAGAGGGCGTATTAGAGTGCCAGTAGTTCCGAGAGGGACAGGGGGCGGATGGATCCGGTCTGGTGCAGACCCCGTCCGGCCCAGCCGTAATCCTGAACGGACAGGACCGGCGGCTCTTCGAAGTCACGAGGACGTAAACCTCTATAAAAATACCCCAAGCTCACGCTCTGACGCCTGGCAATGAGCTGAATCGCTGGAGGGAGTCCAGTGCCAAGGGCGTCCTCTGTCGGAGGACATTAAACTTCAAAAAAATTATGACATGGAACAAAATAGGCAAAAACCTACCCAGGAGGGTCCTAGACGCGACGCGTCTGGGGAATCCCTCCCGGAGCCAGTCGGCTCCGGCAGCCCCCAATCGTATTATGGGGGGGGCATTCAATGTCTTACACGCCCGTTGCCGAGCGGTAAATCCGGCAACCAAAACATCGCGAAGGACGCGGATACAAGGGAGAAGGAGAAGAAGAGGAAGGCAAGGAGGAACGCCAAGGGGCAGTTCCTAAAGGCGGACGACCAGTCGTCTACCGAGGAGGAGGCTGTTTCGGGTACGCCTGCGTCGGTGGGGCTCCCAAAAGTCGATCTGACTGCTGGGAGCCGAAGAACATCAGAACGCACGCGTTCAAGGTCCACCTTATCATCGGATGGCTCGGATAGTAACTCCAATACTGATGCATTGGAGTCTATGGACATGGAGCCATGTGAGAGCCGCAAACGGGGACTTTTCAGGGGTGGGGAGAGCGACACCTCCCAAGAGATGTTGCCTCCCTCTAAAATCCCGAGCAGCCACAGAGGGAGGTCACGTACTCCAATCTCGGCCCCGTCGGGTTCCGCCTTTTGTAAGGCGGAATCCTATAGGCGGACTCGGGCAGACGGCGAATTGCAGGCGGAAGAGGAGATCGCTGGTCTCCTGCTTACGATCGGGGAGACGGTGGAAGGGGATACCGTGCCCCAATCACCGGCCTCATTGCAGGAGAGGGCGCAGGTGGCGGTGGCCATCATCCACAAGGTGGCCACCAAGTCAGTGAACCTGAAGGGCCCTTTTGTGAGGGCCCTTAAGGACTCCTCCTCCGCCTTAGCAGGAGTTGTGGAATCCCTCGCAGGGGACGTGGCTCGCCTGACGGAGCAGGTGGCGGAGCTGAGTGCTCAGTTCTCCCAATCCCGGGCGGAGCGCCCCGGTCCGGCCCCGTCTGCGTTTCAGCCGGCCCTGTCTGAGCCGCGGCCGGCTCCGTCTACGTCCCAGCCGTCCCCATCTGCGTCCCGGCCGGCCCCGTCTGCGTCCCGGCCGGCTCCGTCTACGTCCCAGCCGGCTCCGCCTACGTCCCAGCCGGCTCCGTCTACGTCCCAGCTGGCCCCATCTGCGTCGCGGCCGGCCCCGTCTGCGTCGCGCCCGGCCCCGTCTGCGTCCCAGCCGGCCCCGTCTATGTCGTGGCCGCCCCCGTCCACGTCCCAGCCAGCTCCGTCTACGTCGCAGCTGGCCCCTACCGTCCCTGGGGTGTCCGAAGATGTCCTGCAGCAGATGCTGCAGTACATGCTGCACGCGATGGGAAACCTCGTGGATGGGCGAATTGCGGGTCTGGAGGCAAGACTACCGCCGGCCCCTATTATTCGGCCGCCGCTTGCGGCGCCAAAATCAAAGGTCGCGTCAGCACCGACCCCTCTTCCCGTGGTGGGGGGTCGCGTGACGTACGCGGCGGCGACGTCGATGCCGGGCACTGCAGCCGCGCGCAAGACGCAGCAGCGGGCGAAGGCGCCGGCCAAGACGGCTGCACCGCAGCCGAGGCCAAATATGGCAGCGACTGGAGCGGAGATTGCTCCGCTCCCCACTCCAATACCCCTGCCTGGCCCCTCCACATCTGCCCCCTCCAATGAGGGTTGGCAGGTAGTCGGGGGGTCAAAGAAGTCGAAGAAGGCCAAGAAGCGGGCCAAGAAGGCTGCCCAAAAGGCGGCCTCTGGCCCGCAGTCGTCATCGGTGGCAAGGGCCACCCCAAAGAAGCCGCGGAAGTTGCAGCCGCCTAAGACCGCGGCTGTAGTGGTCACGGTGTCACCGGAGGCGGCAAGTGGGGGACTGTCCTACGCGGCCGTTTTTAAGACGGCCCGGGACTGTCTCGCCGGCGACTTCGCGACGGCAGGGGTTCGACTGCGCCTCGCCCAAACGGGAGCTCGAATCCTCGAGTTCCCTGGGGCTGAAGGCGCCAAGACTGCGGACACGTTTGCTGAGAAGCTGCGGGGTGTATTTTCGGACACGGATGGTGTCAAGATCGCCAGGCCTACGAAATGCGCTGAGTTGCGCATCTCGGGCCTGGACGATTCGGTGACGGCCGAAGACGTTCGCGTTGCAATCCGGGCAAAGACGGGTTGCAACGCGGAGAGCGTCAGAGTTGGCGCCATTCGCCCCGGTCCGGGAGGGCTTGGCGCAGTGTGGGTGAGTTGCCCCGTGGCGTTGGCCAAAGTTTTGGGCGACGCCGGCAGGCTTCTCATCGGTTTTGTGAGTGCCAGGGTAACAGTCCTGGCGGCAAGACCGATGAGATGCTATAAATGCCTAGCATCGGGGCACACACGCGTCAAGTGCGGGAACTGCTTCGACTGCAGCGGTCTCTGTTTCCACTGCGGTCGACCGGGGGACAAGGCGGCAGAATGTTCTGCCGCCCCTCACTGCCCTATTTGTGCGGCGGACAACAAGCCCGCCAATCACCAGATGGGGCAGGGGGGCTGTAAGCCATCCCGCGCTTCTCAGCAGATATCGGGGGCTAGCCAATCGACCCAGGCTGCCTCCGATGTCGTTCGTGCGTCTTCATCGTCGCCCATGGAAGAGGTTGTAGAGACGATCCCTTAATGGATCACGTCTCCAACCTCCTTGTCCAGACGAACCTAAACCACTGTGCCGCGGCGCAGGATCTCTTATTGCAAACCATGGCGCAGTGGTCGATCGGTGTTGCCGTAGTCGCGGAGCCCTACTTCGTTCCTCCCCGTCCAAACTGGATGGGTGACTGGGACGGCTCCGTGGCAGTCGTCGGTTCCGCGGCGGCTCATTCCCCGCCCTTGTCGCTCAGAGACAAGGGCTCTGGATATGTTGCCGCCGAGTGGGGGGGGATCACCGTTTACGGTGTTTACTTCTCCCCCAACCGGAGTTTGAGTGACTTCGAGGTCTTCCTTAACAGCTTGGAGGCCTCGATGCGGCGACTAGCGTCTGGGCACGTCCTCGTGCTGGGGGACTTCAACGCAAAATCCATTGCGTGGGGGTCCCCCAGGACGGACGCCAAGGGCGAAGCCGTAGAGGAGTGGGCGGCTTCGGTGGGCCTCTGTTTGCTGAACAGAGGCTCCACCAACACGTGCGTGCGACAGCAAGGGGGGTCGATAGTGGACCTTTCGTTCGCTACCCCTGCTGTTGCCGCACGAGTAAGGAACTGGTGTGTCCTGGAAGAGGTCGAGACGCTCTCGGATCATCTCTATATCCGATTGGAGCTCTCCCGGTCCCAGGGCCCCAGTAGGGGTCACACGGCGCGGCATACATCCCGCTTTCCGCGGTGGGCTGTCGCCAAGCTCGATAGGGACCTACTAGAGGAGGCGGCCATTGTTCAATCTTGGCTGTCTCCGCAGGCCCCGACCGGGGAGGTCGGCGTGGACGTGGGGGCTGGCCGTTTTCGCGATGCGATTACGCATATTTGCGATACGGCCATGCCCCGCATCCGAGGTCGTCGGCCTCCTCGGAAGGAGGTCTACTGGTGGTCCCAGGAGTTGGCGGACCTCCGTGCGGCGTGTACTCATGCCCGGAGGTCCTACACCCGCAGCAGGCGACGTCACCGTGGAGACGGTGGCGGGGACCAGCTTCACGAGGAGTACCGCGAAGCGCGGAAAACTCTGAAGCTGGCCATTTGCCGCGCCAAAGAGGTAAAGAGAAAGGAGATGCTGGAGAGTCTCGACCGTGACCCCTGGGGTCGCCCATATCGTGCGGTGCGTCAGAAGCTCCGCACGTCGGGCCCCCCCCTTACCGAGACTCTCCAGCCCAGCTTCCTGCAGGAAGTGGTCGAGGGCCTTTTCCCTGAGCGGGCGGAGCACACACCCCCGTCGATGGCCTATGCGGTCATAGACGACGGGGGTAGAGAGGACGATGTGCCGCCCGTTAGGGAATCGGAGGTTGGGGCGGCTGTTCTTCGGATCCGTTCCAAGAACACCGCCCCCAGGCCGGACGGGGTTCCAGCCCGAGTGATGGCCCGAGCCCTCGACCATATGTCGGACCGCCTCAGGGAAGTGTTGGACGCTAGCCTGGCGTCCGGACGCTTCCCTGAGTGCTGGAAATGCGGGAAGCTGGTCCTGTTGAGGAAGCCGGGACGGCCTGCCGATTCGGTCGCGGCCTATAGGCCCATCGTGTTGCTGGACGAGGCGGGTAAACTTTTTGAGAGGATACTCTCTGCCCGCATCGTCCGGCACCTCTGCGAGGTGGGGCCCGACCTGTCGGACGCCCAATTCAGATTCCGAGAGGGGCGTTCGACGGTCGATGCCGTGATGCGCCTTAGGGCCGTGACCGAAGAGGCAGTGAGCTGTGGCGGCGTGGTGTTGGCGGTGTCCTTGGACATCGCCAACGCCTTCAATAGTCTGCCATTTAGCTGCATCAGGGAAGCACTCCACTACCACGGGGTGCCAGAGTACCTGAGGCGGCTAGTGGCAGACTATTTAGAGGAGCGTACCGTCGTGTACGAGGACCGAGAGGGCGTCTTGAGACGGCGACCCATGTCGTGCGGCGTTCCGCAGGGGTCTGTCCTTGGACCACTCCTGTGGAACGTGGGATACGACTGGGTCCTACGAGGTCGTCTCCCCCCCGGGCTGGGCGTAATTTGTTACGCCGATGACACTCTTGTCACAGCCCGGGGGGCGAACTTCCAAGAGGCGGCGCGCCTGGCCACCTGGGGTGTTTCTCTGGTGGTCGGGCGCATCGAGGCGCTGGGCTTACGGGTGGCCCTGGACAAGACGGAGGCCCTATTATTTCATGGGCCCCGTCGTGGTCCGCCCCCCGGCGCCTCCATAGAGGTCAACTCGGTCCTCGTACCGGTTCGGGCCCAAATGAGGTATCTGGGCCTGATCCTCGACGGTAGGTGGCTCTTCGACGAGCACTTCCGACAGCTTGGTCCAAAGCTGGTCGGCGCTGCCTCTGCCCTTGGGAGACTCTTGCCCAATTTGGGTGGAGCCAGCGTCGCAACGCGACTCCTCTACACGGGGGTGGTCCGGTCGATGGCGCTGTATGGTGCACCGGTGTGGGTGGGGGCTCTGACTGCCCTAAATAAGGCCCGCCTCTGGCGGCCTCAGAGGGTATTGGCAGTCAGAGCCATACGCGGATACCGCACGGTGTCGACCGAGGCGGCGTGCGCCCTGGCCGGAACACCCCCGTGGGATTTGGAGGCGGAAGTGCTCGCCGAAGTTTATCGACGGGTGGCTGAATATCGGGCGGAGTATGGCTATCGCCCTCCGCCCGAAGAGGTACGCGAGTGGCGTGAAGCCGCCCGTCGAGCCACTATGGCTAGATGGTCGTTCCGGCTGGAGACTCCACGTGCTGGCTTTGCCGCCGTGGAGGCTCTCCAGCCGGTCATCCTCGAGTGGGCAGGGCGGCAGCACGGGACCCTTTCCTTCCGACTGACGCAGGTCCTTTCCGGGCATGGTTGCTTCGGGAAGTACCTGCACTCGGTCGCTAGGAGGGAATTGAGTCCCGCCTGCCACCACTGCGACTGCAATGAGGACTCGGCGCAGCATACGCTGGCGATCTGCCCTGCATGGGCGTCGCAGCGCCGGGCCCTCACTGCAGTCATCGGAGGAGATCTCTCGCTACCGGTCGTCATACGCTCCATGGCCGGTAGCGATAGCAGTTTTACCGCGGTCGCAACCTTCTGCGAAGAAGTCATCTCGCAGAAGGAGGTGGCGGAGAAGGCCCGGGAGGATGATATCCACTCGGACCCAATCCGCCGCCGGCGAACCGGGCGGCGGAGGCGCGCCTATCAGCGCCTCATGCCGCCCTGAGTGTGGCCGCGGATGGTCGGGACGGGTCTTCCCCTCCATCCGCTCTAGTGGCCACCCGCGAAGGGGCGACGTACGCGTGTGCCGTACGTCGCCTAAATTGAGAGTTTTACAGCAGACGGTGCCCGCTTCAGTGCGGGCTAGCGCTGGGAGGAGTCCGGATGTGTTAATAACTGCAGTTCCCGGATTCCTCCCTTCACAGGCGCAGAGTGGCACACCGTGTGGTTTTAGTCGGTTCGAGTCCGACACCGCCCCGCCGTAAACCCCGGTGGGGTGACGGTCCGAGGGGATTTCCACACGTAAAAAAAAAAAAAAAAAAAAAAAAGGGGCGGTGTGTCGGACTCGAACCGACTAAAACCACACGGTGTGCCACTCTGCGCCTGAGGAGGGAGGAGTCCGGGAACTGCTGTTATTACGCCGTCCAGACCCCTCCCAGCGCTTGCCCGCACAGAAGCGGGCACCGTCTCCATAACCTCTCCTTTTAGGCGACGTACGGCACACACGTAACGTCGCCTCCTCGCGGGCGGCCACTAGAGCGGATGGAGGGGAAAGCCCGTCCCGACCATCCGCGGCCACACTCAGGGCGGCATGAGGCGCAGGTGAGCGCGCCTCCGCTGCCCGGTTCGCCGGCGGCGGATTGGGTCCGAGTGGAGGTCGTCCTCCCGGGCCTTCTCCGCCGCCTCCTTCTGCGAGATGACTTCTTCGCAGAAGGTTGCGACCGCGGTAAAACTGCTATCGCTACCGGCCATGGAGCGAATGACGGCCGGTAGCGATAGATCTCCTCCGATGACTGCAGTGAGGGCCCGGCGCTGCGACGCCCATGCGGGGCAGATCGCCAGCGTATGCTGGGCCTTGTCTTCACTGCAGTCGCAGTGGTGGCAGGCGGGACTCAGTTCCCTCCTAGCGACCGAGTGCAGGTACTTCCCGAAGCAACCGTGCCCGGAAAGTACCTGCGTCAGTCGGAAGGAAAGGGTCCCGTGCTGCCGCCCTGCCCACTCGAGGATGACCGGCTGGAGAGCCTCCACGGCGGCAAAGCCAGCGCGTGGAGTCTCCAGTCGGAAAGACCAACGAGCCATCGTGGCTCGACGGGCGGCTTCACGCCACTCGCGTACCTCTTCCGGCGGAGGGCGAATGCCACTCTCCGCACGGAATTCAGCCACCCGTCGATAAACTTCGGCGAGCACTTCCGCCTCCAAATCCCACGGGGGTGTCCCGGCCAACGCGCACGCTGCCTCGGTCGACACCGTGCGGTAACCACGTATCGCTCTGACCGCCAGTACCCTCTGAGGCCGCCAGAGGCGAGCCTTGTTCTGGGCGGTCAGAGCCGTGACCCACACCGGTGCGCCGTACAGCGCCATCGACCGGACAACCCCCGTGTACAGCTGTCTCGTTGCGACGCTGGCTCCACCCAAATTAGGCAAAAGTCGCCCAAGGGCGGAGGCAGCGTCGACCAGCTTCGGAGCAAGCTGTCGGAAGTGCTCGTCGAAGAGCCACCTACCGTCGAGGATCAGACCCAGATACTTCATCTGGGCCCGAACCGGTACGAGGACCGAGTTGACCTCTATGGAGGCGCCGGGGGGCGGACCACGACGGGGCCCATGAAATAACAGGGCCTCCGTCTTGTCCAGGGCCACCCGAAGGCCCAGCGCCTCGATGCGCCCGACCACCAGAGAAACACCCGTGGTGGCCAGGCGCGCCGCCTCGTGGAAGTTCACCCCCCGGGCTGTGACCAATGTGTCATCGGCGTAACAAATTACGCCCAGCCCGGGGGGGAGACGACCTCGTAGGACCCAGTCGTATCCCACGTTCCACAGGAGTGGTCCAAGGACAGACCCCTGCGGAACGCCGCACGACATGGGTCGCCGTCTCGGTCCTCGTACACGACGGTACGCTCCTCCAAATAGTCTGCCACTAGCCGCCTCAGTGCCTCTTCGAGCCTAGCCCATCCTAGCCTGAGTAAAGTGTGTAATTGTCTATCGAACAAGGCTTTCCTTTAATTACGCGACTGGCAACCCTCATTTAGGGGAAAGGAACAGCACCCCTCCAGCCGTACTGCTCTGTAGAATTCGACACCTGACCGCAATTCTTCCACCAGCTTTAAAGGCCTCACGCGGAGCAAAGGGTAAGATCATGGACGAATAAACACATTACAATTGATTCTTACTGAACACTCTCATAACTTATCAGTGTGCAATCAAGACGCTGGTGGTTTAATGCTCATTTATCATAGGAAATCTGTACTGCAGAATCAAACACTATAAACGCTGGCAGAAGGCGCATTCAGCCCTCATGCTCGACTGGGCCTGGTATCTATGATACCGTGGCATTTAAAAATGCCTTTAAAATACCTCAGGCTGGAACTTGAATCCAGTTTTCCTACTGGCAAAATGGTGATAATGCTCAACTTGTCTATAGAGACCCCGTGTAGCCGGCCATTAAAACTCCCAGCACTTAAGTACACTCGAGCAATTCACAACCCGCCAACCTCAGTATAAAGAAACCACGTAGATAGATCTCCAAGGTACGATTGTGTAGCAGAACCAAGCGGTGATCAGCCGCCAAGCACTCGATCATGACTCGAATCTCCCACGCCGAGGACTTCATAAGAGGGCCAACTTATACATCCTCATACATGGTACCAAAATAGAAACATTTGTACTGTTTAACATTAAAATATTTGTAAGATATCAAATAACCGCACAGTTACTACTTTACTCAGACCAGGAGACAATTGCATATTGAAGTAATAAGTTCATTGCCCTACAAGTAATTATAGAAAACAGCAACTCACCCGGCTTACTTCCATGTTATATCACTTTACAACTTACTCTCAAATAACCCCAAAGGCACCTACTTTTAAGCACCGTTCACTTCTGCCGCTCAAGATCAAGTGTCATGCCTACGCCCTGTCTGTCCCCATCAAACCCCTCAAGAAGCAGGTAGAGTCCTTTTTTACAGCTCTCCCCAAGTATCACTTTAAAATTAGAGTTTATTGCACCCAGATGAAAACGTTCCCAGTTAAAAGTACAATAAGTGTTCAGTAGTGTCATGTTCGTATTTTGTTGCGCAAAAGCCATCAATCTGTTTATTTATGGTTGACCCTTTTTTTTTGTAGGAAATGTTTTTGGCATTCGCTCGGTGTTTTTACATTATTATTTAGACTTTCACAAGGCGAATAACATTTTTAATCATATGAATACAGAGATACTATTACAGGATGGCAGTTCTGACAACCCGAATGATAAAATTATGGATCGACCACCGCTGGATACATATATTAGGTCTTTACCTATGAAATTGCCGTTCTTCAGTACTGGTCATTTCAAATAAAAAAAGTTTGTAATGGCTCTGTATTCTAAATTCAAATTAATTTTGTTTTAAAACCATGACATTCTATTTACAAACTCAGTCTTTTGTTTTCTGATTAGCGTTGTATTTTCATTACATTTGAACATTTTTCGTCATAACGGATACTTTAAAAATTCGTGTAATTATGGAATATGAGTTCCGTCGTGGCACCAACGCGACACAAACGGCACGTAACATCAAAAACGTTTACGGAGAGAACTGTACAAACGAACGCACAACCCGTTATTGGTTTTCCCGGTTCCGTTCTGGAAATTTTGACTTGAAAAATGAAGCTCGTGGTCGTCCGGAGACTTTGGTTAACAATAGTGAATTAAAGGCGATTGTGGAAGCTGACGAAACTCAATCTACAGCTGAACTAGCAGCAGCTTTTACTGTAAGCATCAAAACAATATTGATCCATTTGCGACAAATTGGCAAGGTAAAAAAGCTTGATAGATGGGTGCCCCACGACCTTAACGATCGCCAGCGCAACGTACGCGTCGAGACCTGCCTTGCGCTGCTCAACAGGCAAAGAAATGAAGGAATTTTGAAACGAATTGTTACGTGCGACGAAAAATGGATTCTGTTCGACAATGGAAAGCGCTCAGCAAGTTGGTTAGACCCTGGTTCAGCACCAAAGCAATGCCCTAAACCAAAAATGACCCCTAAAAAGGTGATGGTCACTGTTTGGTGGTCTAGTGCGGGTGTGATTCACCACAGCTTTTTACAAAACGGCATGAGCATTAATGCAGATGTGTACTGTGAAGAACTGGAGAGAATGATGGAGAAGCTTGCACATCTGCAACCAGCTTTGGTCAATCGGTCGTCCCCACTGCTCCTTCACGACAACGCACGACCCCATACTGCGCAACAGACAGTCTCCAAGCTGCAAGAGCTGGGGTTGGAAGCTCTCCCTCATCCGCCATACTCACCAGACCTTGCACCTACCGACTATTACTTTTTCCAAAATTTAGACAACTTTTTAGTGGGTAAAAAATTCAATTCCCGAGAGGCAGTACAAAATGCCTTTGAAGAGTTTGTTGCCTCCCGTCCAGCTGATTTTTACAAGAAGGGCATCAAAAAAATGCCAATGCGTTGGCAAAGATGCGTCGATTGCATGGGTGATTACTTCGAGTAACAGAAATAAAAAAGTTTGAAAAAATAAGTACTTTCACTTATTGCGTACAAAACGGCAATTTCATAGGTAAAGACCTATTATATAAGTCTCCAAAGTGTTGCAAAACTCCAGAAACTCTCTACCATTTCGGTTATTACCTTTTAAATATTTTCGTTAGAGCAGAAGGAAGGTTCTTATGTTCAAAAACGTAAAAATTGCGAGGAATCTAGTAAAAACAAGAACCGCGAAGCTAGTTCACCTTATAAGTGAGCATGTAAGTAAGAATATGAGTTTCATTTAATTTGATAAAAGTCGGACAATAAATGATAGTTTTATGAATAGTTAAAGTAATATGTCGATATGGAATGTTATCAATGACTTTTTATTTTTACACGATCTAAAAATTGTTCAATAACTTTATTTTGTATGTTTCAGTTATAGTTATTCATTGGATAATTTATTATCTAACAATTTGTGTATATAACAATTCATCATCATCAACAACCCATAATGTCCCACTGCTGGGCTCGGGCCTCTTAGGAGAGGGTTAAGGCCATAGTCTCCACGCTGGCCGAGTGCGGGTTGGGGAGTGGCAAAACAACGTTGGATATTTTTAAGTCTTCCTAAGGCCTCCAACTAAGCTTCCCGACTTTTATCCTATAATAGCAACCGGGACCGACTGCTTTACGTTACCTCCGAATCACGGACACGCTCATAGTTTCACGCCACCAGTGGTCACACATCCAGGTACTGAGCGTGCCGTCGTTGCTTACCCTCGTTGATTGTTTTTGTTAGAATGTGTTAAAATGGAACGCAACCAATTTTTAGTTCCTTTTTCTGTCACCGATGTCTCTGCTGCCCTTCCTGCTCTGGCTATGAAGTTGACCGGTCACGAAATATATATTGTGAGTAATTTTACCAAATATTTCTTTTATTGCTACATCCACGTAAAATCCTACAGTTTTTAATCACCTAGTGCAATTATGCAATGCAATATATACATATTTTTACTTTTGCTAGCCTCTTTCTGATAAAGATTACCTTATAATGTAATGTTTAATGCATTCGGAATATATCACTATAATATAGAAAATTCACAACCTACAACTAGAATTGACTGCACGTTTGGCCTAGAGGTTTAACGGTCACCACGCCGTTTCCTACTTCGCCAAGTGTCGTGGGTTCAAATCCCACGTAGGACAACACTTTGTGTGATCCACAAATTGTTGTTCTGAGTCTGGGTGTTCTTTGTGTCCGTTTCATGTATGTTTGTAAAGTCCCCCGCGACACAGGATTTATTCCTAGTGCGGGAGATGTCTTTAAAAAAAAAAAAGAATTATATGCTTGAA
The DNA here is from genome assembly GCA_949125395.1 of Diaphora mendica. Classification (NCBI taxonomy): domain Eukaryota; kingdom Metazoa; phylum Arthropoda; class Insecta; order Lepidoptera; family Erebidae; genus Diaphora; species Diaphora mendica. The sequence goes on along the minus strand of OX421313.1, from coordinate 17,218,155 downwards.
AATCGAATCAAAATAACGAATACGTTGTTTATATCGTTTAATAATAAAATAATAAAAAATATTTAATATAATTTCTACACTTTTGCTTACTACACAATTTATTTATAACTTATACAAGCTAAAATGAAAAATTTTAAAAACTCCCTACTTAATTGAGTAATCATACGCCAAAAGGCCTTGCATCATTTTGGAAAAGAGCTGATACTCTTACATTATTATTTACTTATTAACCAAACATAACTAACAACCACCGCAAGGAAACTGCCTTTCCAATGAAAAAAATCGCATCGAAATCGGTCTATCCGTTTGAGAGCTACGATGCCACAGATAGAGACAGACATCGACGTCAAACTTATAACACCCCTCGTTTTGCGTCGGGGGATAAAAATAATAACAGTTAGTTAATAAAATACTAAAATAACTTTTTGACGACAGTTAAAGTGAAAATTAGTACCTAGGTATTATAAAATAAATCCCTAGCCTAGAATCATGAAATATTTTTTATTATATTCCATAAAGTATATGCACTGACATTATGATCTTGGAACAAGTTTAAATAAAAAAGTTATGAAAAGTATAGATTTATTATCAGCAGTATAGATTTAGCGTCGACATTGAGTACTAAACTTATAAAAAAGCGGCCAAGTGCGAGTCGGACTTGCCCATGAAGGGTTCCGCAGCAGCAAGTAACATAATATAATTAAATTTTATATTTGTTTCGATTGAATGAAAGGTAAATTGCAGTTTACGATTAACACGTATTAAAAAAAACTACTTACTAGATTTCGTTCAAACCAATTTTCGGTGGAAGTTTACATGGTAATGTACATCATATATTTTTTTTAGCTTTATCATTTTCTTATTTTAGAAAATTAACGGGGGGGGGGTACACATTTTACCACTTTGGAAGTGTCTCTCGCGCAAACTATTCAGTTTAGAAAAAAATTATATTAGAAACCTCAATATCATTTTTGAAGACCTATCCATAGATACCCCTCACGTATAGGTTTGATGAAAAAAAAATTTTGAGTTTCAGTTCTAAGTATGGGGACCCCCAAATTTATTGTTCTTTTTCTATTTTTATGTGAAAATCTTAATGCGGTTTACAGAATACATCTACTTACCAAGTTTCAACATTATAGCTCTTACAGTTTCGGAAAAAAGTGGCTGTGACATACGGACGGACAGACAGACAGACATGACGAATCTATAAGGGTTCCGTTTTTTGCCTTTGGCACGGAATCCTAAAAAGTATCATCTACATCGTCTCAAATAAAAAAAAACAAATTGATTTATAAAAGAAAAGAGTTCTGTCTAAAGCCGAGTCTTCACCGAACAAAAGTTTGCAACTTTTGAGTTGACAACACGTGTGGGTGACAAAAGTTTCTGTAATTGCCTTGTGTTGGCAACAAAAATTGTCAACAAAAGTTTTGAACAGTGTGTCTGTTTTTGGCGATAAACATCAAACGAAATAAGCTTGTTGTAGATATTTATTGGCTCTGTGGAGACGCTTAGTTGGAATGTTTTTCAAATTGTTGACGAATCGGTGTAGACACAATGGAAACAAAAGTTGGCGATTTTCTGAAGAGTTGCTAACAGTTGGAAACACTGTTAGCAAAATTAACCACAACAACCGAATATCTAAACCATCCCTTTTAACTCCGTTTAAAATACAATTTATAACTGATGTTCAATTCTCTCGCCAATGCAGCGATCACCTTGTGAAATTTGCAATGTCTTAGACCCATGAGTAAGTCATTCAATCGCTAACTATGTCACTGGCAAGAGCAATGAACTGACGGCTGTTTCACCGTGTTCTTATTCTAAACGAATGCATCAAGCACTTACTGGAGTTGCGTGATGTCCTTGATCTCATCGGCCGTTGATGGGGTACCCCATTGCCGTTTGTCTTGCCGCGTTCACACATACATGCTCCAAAGTACTGTACAACCTCCAAGGCATTCGAATTACAATACACTCACATTAAGCTATCGCGGATCGCGCCTATTTGAACGTGACTACTAAAACTCGCTAGTCCAATCCAGACCACTCATAACGGTAAACCACTAAAGGAACCGAGTCGAAGACAATTAGCTAAATTACAATTAAACGGCACTTTTTTCACAAAGCCCTGCTTGACCGTTCCAAGCGTCTCAATAGTACTACTTGTCACTTCAAAACGTCAAACAAGAAAAATGACAATCAAAAATGTTGCCATTATAATGACGTTCGAAATCTAACAACTGAGAATAAACTTATTCTAGGCCTAAATATATTTAAAAAATATGATTGAAACTGCAAATTATGTAGCTTATGCCAATAAAACCTAGGTACACTATTAAGCGCTGACATCTTTACAAAATTTGAAACCAAATATATATGTAATTTATACTCTCGATTGTCGGCACTTGATGGAACTTGTTATAATACATTTTTGAATTAAAATCACTTGTACTTATTCCACTATTTTATTTCTGTTTACACCTGACCGGTTTCTCCTTATGGCATCATCAAAGGTTACTGATTATACAAAATAAAATATTCACATCTAAAACCCACCAACTGCGGGTACATGTAAATATCAGTGTGTCCGTGTAAGGAATTTTCCCCGAAATCAGGGAAATTGTATTTGTCTCCACCTACGCTATTTGTTAAATTAGTAATTTACAGCTACACAAAGTCCCAGTTATGATATGAACATACTAATTACAAATAATATATTAATTTTAATAATTAAAAATTATTAAAATCGACATTAATGATGAAAATTTTTGAAATAAAATGATTATGTCATGTCCTCTTTATATTTAATGTCCAAAATTGTGTCATACTATATGTCTATTAAATTATATGTCGAAAATTCATAAAAGTCATTAAATGTGTTAACTATAACCCGTCTAAATTATACAAACTCCCCTTACAAATATTGTAGATGATATTACTTGAAATATTTTAATAGTGGTGAATTGTTGATATCTAATTGTTGATTTAACACCTTGTCCCGATTCCCTAATAACAACCTATTGATTTCTAACGCCTCCAAAGCGGTTAATTTTCTGCCTTTGTCACATACATGTAGTGCTTTAAAGTCCAATTTAGGATCGAACGAATGTTTCTCTGACAGCAAATGTTCCGCAAAATTGGACTCCGTCTATTTTAGCCTCCAACCCCTAGCATGTTCTGCTATTCTGGTCTGGAAAGCCCTGCCTGTTTGGCCGATGTATTTTTTGTTGCACACTGCAAATGAGAGTTCGTACACCCCGCTTTTCTCTGCGATAGGAGTCTTATCTATATTATAAATTTTTGGGGTCCCCGTACATAGAACTGAACTCAAAAATTGTTTTTCATCAAACCTATACGTGTGGGGTATCTATGAATATCTTCAAAAATAATATTGAGGTTTCTAGTATCATTTTTTTCTAAACTGAATAGCTTGCGCGAGAGACACTTCCAAAGGTAAAATGTGTGTCCCTGTAACTTCTAAAATAAGAGAATGATAAAACTAAAAAAAATATATGATATACATTACCATGTAAACTTCCACCGAAAATTGGTTTGAACGAAATCTAGTAAGTAGTTTTTTTTTAATACGTCATAAATCGTAAACTGCAATTTACCTTTCATTCAATCAAGACAAATATAAAAATAAAATAAAAATTATATTATGTTACTTGCTGCTGCGGAACCCTTCATGGGCGAGTTCGACTCGCACTTGGCCGCTTTTATTTTATTTTCTTCCATAAAACCTTGTCCTAACAATAACTAATATAGATATATAAAAAAAAAGTCGTGTGGTTTCGTGGGACACCAGATAAGAACGAAGTTCCTTATCATAAAAATATTTATTTCAAGTTCTATTCAAGGTATAAAGAAAATAATTATTCGGATATATTTTTTATCATGATTTTTTATCGATAAAAATAAAAAAGGAGGAGGAAACAAGTTCTGCCTAGAGTTACTTAGTACTCGTTACCTGCAACTTACAGATTATATAAATTTTTCGTTCAATAAATATTTCGGACATTTTTTTTGTAAATACATACATATTATACATAGAAAACATCCAAACTCCCAAAAAACAAATATTTGCAGATCAAAAACAATATTTGATCCTCCACGGGATTCGAACCCGAGACCTCGCACTCATTCTCATACGCTACCATTTTGACACCGAGGCGTCAATATTACGTTGTGGACCTTTTTTCCGGCTAGGGTACGCAACGCCCCATAAGGAACTTCGTTCCAAAAAATTGGTGCAGTCCATCGAAAGTTATGGGCGTACATACATTTTTGTGATTTATTTTTATTTATATATCAATATATATCTAAGAAACTATAAGAGTAAATTGTATATCTGCATTATTTGATTAGATAAAACCTGGAATAATTCTGAAAATGTTATTCAATTATCAGGAAATCAAAGGCTTTGCCTTTCCAAAAAAATACTAAATTTCTTTAATGTACAGAATTATTCTGTTACATTTTTAATATAGGTTAAAAAAGTAATCCGTACCAATTGTAAAGTAAGTGTCGTTCCAACAGATGTCGCTGTTTGAAGGAAAGAATCAATTTTCAAGAAAATTTAAAATAACTTTTTCTATGGAAAGAGAACAAATACCTACGTATCTATCATATCTTTATAATGCCACACTCACCGCATGTGCGCCCCGTAAGTATACAATGTTCAAAGAAAAAAAAAACTGCATAAAAAAAAACCGGTCAGCGCCATCTGTTAAAGCTGTTTCGCAACTACGAGGTACACTAACGCCCTCTTTTATTTAAATACTTTTTGAACAACATTAAATGAGAAACTGGCAAAATAAAAAAATAAATAAAGCGCCATCTTTTAAAGCTATGTCGCATCTACGAGGTACACTAACGCCCTCTATTATTTCAATACTTTTTGAACAATATTAAATGACAAACTGGCAAAATAAAATAAATAAATAAATATAATTGCATAAGTTGATAAAAAATGCTATGCAATAGCTTTACGAGTGCCACACGTTTTTTTTATTATTATAAGTATAGATTACTATTACAGTGCAACTTGATCCAGTCGGATCTGAATAAGAGAGAAGAGTAAGTTCAAATATTTTGATACATACTTAGTTATAGTTCCACGTATGTCAGTTACAACCCGAATCTCAATTTTGAGTTTCGTGTTGTATCGTGAGTGAAAAGAAAGAGAGAGGAAACGAAATTTTCATTTGATCTATAACTTCCAAATACGGGGGAAAAAGTAGTCATCCCCCAACTCCATTGTTATTGTATCCTCTGTTTCATTCCCTGTAAAAAAAAATACTTCGTGAATATCGTTTTGAAACCACACTGGTAATAAACAAATTTTAATTACACATTTGTACTTAGATTTCAAAAATTAAATCTTCAGAAAAGGTAAGAGAATACTGAAAAGGATCGTTACGGTAGTAATATTTCTGTTAAAGACGACTCGCCGTAACCGCTATCGGCATCATCATCGTCATAGTCGAGCGCAGGGCTTAGAGTATAGGGTCGCTCTGCCAAATAAGCCACTACACCTGCCGCAGTCGGACGCTTTTCGGGCTCACGTTGCCAACACAACTTCGCTAAGTCAACTCTGTAAAGTATTTTATAAGGATTTTAAGTTCTACTTTATAGGAGTCTCATGCCCGTTTTCACCAACGTTCCCTAGATTTACGAGACCACTTAGAGAGACTTAGGTAATCCTTAGCGATATTTTCGTTTTCACCAACCTTTAAGGGTTACCCAAGTGCTTAGGCGATAGGAAAGCAAGATGATAGGGAAAAGGAGAGGGAGAGAAAAGGAACATCAAAAGAGAACGAGAGAATACTGAAGGAGAACGTTAAAGTTCTAGTAGAAATAAAAGAAAGGATAGAAAAACAAGATGATAGGGAAAAGGAGAGGGAGAGAAAAGTAACATCAAACGAGAATGAGAAGATACTAAAGGAGAACGTTAAAGTTCTAGGAGAAATAAAAGAAATGATTGGAAAACACGATGAGAGTGAGAGAAAGGGAACACAAGCAGCGACCTATGCGGGGATAGTGGCAGGTCGCTCTGAAACTCGGCTCCCGGAGAAGACAACCCTGCAATCGATGGTCGTCACGTCCAAAAACGAACTGGACACCGGGGAGCAGGTCATAGAGCGACTGAGGAAAGCTGCGGACGAGGACGAGGGATGGGTGAAGGCAGAGAAAATAAGAAAGGCCAAAGACAGAAAAGTGATAATTGGTTACAAAACGGAAGAATACAGAAAAAAGGCCCAAAAAAGACTAACAGAAAAAAGGAAAGACCTTGTGGTGGAAGAGATAAAGATTAGGGATCCCCTATTGGTACTGTACAGCGTCCTAAAAAATCAGACGGACGAGGACCTGGTAAAAGCTGTGAGGTGCAGAAACCAGGACATATTCCGGGACTTAACACCGGACCAGGACAGGCTGACAGTGCTCTATAGGAGGCGAGCAAAGAATCCCCACATGCGCCACGTAGTGCTCAGGGTCTCCCCGGCGGTTTGGTCTCGTGCCCTAGACATAGGGAGACTGCATATTGACCTACAACCGATTAAGGTTGCGGTCCCTTAGTGCAGTGCTCCCTGTACCTGGGATACGGACATAGCAGGAAGTTCTGTACTACAACAGAACTCAAGTGCAGCCATTGCGGAGGGCCCCACCTAAGGGCCGAATGCCCGGACGCTGCCAGTGGTGCAGAACCAAACTGTTGCAACTGCCAAGGGGAGAAGCTGGGCAGCACGGGGCACAACGCCTTCAGCGCCGAGTGCCCAATCCGCAAAAAGTGGGACTATCTGGCGAGATTAAGTACGGCATATTTGTGACACACTCGATCATACACACACGACACAGGAACATACACACACACACAGATTTTAAAAGTACACACATCAAAAGTGTCTAGGGATCAAGCATTTTTATGCGGATTTCTTGAGATTGAGATGTGGCTTTGGCCCTGGCCTGCTCAGTCGCCAGACTTGAACCCGATTGAGCATGCATGGGATATGCTACAGAGAAGAGCTCTGCCGAATATGGAGGGTATCCAGTCAAGAAGACCTTTTTTTGTTGTTGTAACGAACATGGGCGGCCATTCCACAGCGTGATTTGGATGAACTCATTTTGAGTATGCCAAACCGATGTTCTTGTGTTAGTGTTCGCGGTAGAAACACGGATTATTAATTGTTTAAGTTACCTAATAAAATTTTAAAGAAAACTGTTATTTCAGTCTTTTTTTCGAACTTTAATGTTAGTGGTTCAAATGTCAAAAATCCTTTTATTAGGAAAATGGCAAATTTCTTTATTAATGCAAAGGTGACTTGGTTTATCGTTACTGTGACAAACGAAAACACTTTATTTGATGAATCCTTAAAGAAAATTTTAATTAATATCAATCAGGAGAAAAGTTATTGCAAAAATATATGTTGATCCCTAGACACATATGTTGATCCCTAGACACTTTTGATGTGTGTATATAGTGAATATATATGGAGATATCGTAACACGCACACCAACACCAGACACGCACACATAACTAAAAGGAACAGCATAACAAATTCACGACCAGGATTACAATAATTGCATATATTTAGGCATATATACACATTGTTGCTAACAAAGGTGCTAAAAATAAAAAACACTCAGACACAAACATCACATATAGATTATATACACACAGACTAAATAACAAATTAAAATACACCTTAGATAAAACTATACACACATAATTAAACACTGGACATGTACAAAAAACAAAATACACAAAGTCACAAAATGCCATGATCTCACAGATTAGGAGGAGACATTCAAAAAGCCATTTGCAGAATAAACAGACTAAACAATAACAACAGGTAAAACGTATTAGATAAAAGATAAAATAGTATAAATAAAAGGAAAACAAAGCATGAACAGTATAAATAGAAGACAGCTAAGATAAAACAGTATACATAGTAGTAGTAATAATAATAGTATAATAATAGAAAAATGCACTCCAAATAACAATATAGAGATATAATAAATTAATAGAATACATTGAATATAAATTAAAAATTCGTAAGACTCTCAACAAACCTAACAATAAAGCCTGCAACGTAAAAATCCTATGTTTTGTATTATAATCGTAAAATCTTAGAAATTAACATTGTATTGTATAAATTCTGTAACGTAATTAAATAATAAATAGAAAAAATCAACTAAATTCTGTATAGTAATCAGACAATAGATGGAAAATTAACAAACGCAAGGAGGCACTTGGTGCAAGGCACATCAATGAACAGCAAATATATATATGAATAGTAGCAAGGTCCTGTCGTTATCATGGACGGGGGAAGGCAGCGTTATCCCAAGGGATAACATTTAAAAAAAAAAAAAAAAACCAACCCCTAACAAGGTGATAAAGAAACTTGACGTACGTTTTGCTTAAAATTATTGAAATGGAGGAGTTACGATGATTGATTCCAATACTATGAGGTAATAAATAACACTAGTTTATTCAATACATCGAAATAGAATAGACCAGCTTTATGTACAAAATATTGCGTTATAGATTTTGAGCCAAGATTTAGGTTAACCAAAGGGTGTTATTTATTTATTAAATAAAATTGTACAAATATTGGAATATCCTGATAATAGGTAATACAAGCCCATACACTACTTATATATATACATATAGTTTGGCAGGCCCATACATAAAGAAAAATTACTAATAATATTTTCGCTTTATTGCAGAATTTTGTATTTATAATAATTTAATATATTTTACTAAGTAGTTATATGTAATCAAGTTTTACAACCACCAAATCTTTTTACTTTTACTGTGAATAAAAGTGATTACTTCTACTCGAATATTAAACAGGTAGTGGGGATATAACAGAAAATAACATGAAACATTTGAGACATATTATTTGCTATATAACCTCAACGACTCGCAGTCGATGTGACACATGGTATATATTTTTGGAAGTTGATAGTTTTGAGTTTGACATTTCAAGACATTAGATTAGAAGTCAAAAATTACAAAAATTGATGATTAAATCTTTAAATTGAACAAAAACATATTCTATTTCATATTGTATGTTTATTGCTTAAAAATAATAATTAATTAGATAACTTAATAATGAAGAAAAAGACAATTGGCATACACTTGCGCTCGTTTACGGTTTTTGAAATCCCTACAAAATAGGAGACCCTTAATTAGGTGTCACTTAGCATGGTGAAAACGAAATTAGATGAGATTTATATATAGGAGCTACCTACGTTAAGGGGTTCCTAGTTAAGACATGGTTTAAGTATAGTTGGTGAAAACGGGCATCAGTTCTTTCACGAGCTCTTACATATACCATACTTACGTTTGTGGAGTAGCATCCCGCGGCATCGATGGTTTCCCACCTGAAGTAACGTAACGCATTACACGTAGAGGAGACATATTGCCATATGGACGAGCACCGAGAGTTACAAGCTCATAAAAGAGTACACCCAACGAATACACATCCGACGCTGTAGAGAATACACCGTTTATCAAACTTTCAGGCGCCATCCAGAGCACAGGAAATAACCCGCGTCGACGACAAGCGTACTCTCCAATACCGTCCATACTTGTAACTTTTGTTTCTCGCGCTAGGCCAAAGTCGGCCAACTTTAGGGAACGTTTCGCATCAACCAGACAGTTAGAAGCACGCAAATCTCTATGTATAACGCCCCGCAAGGCCAGATAAGCTAACGCCGATGAGGCCTCACGTGCTAACCGGGTAAGTTCTTTGGCTGATACGTGAACAGCCTCTTCGTAGTCCTTATTCAGTTCAATAATCGAATCAGATGTTATGCCCTCTGCAAGGTAACGACGATTCTCAAGATAATGTAGCAAATCTCCGAAGAATGCTACCTCCATAAGCACGAGTGTTGGCTTGTCATCTATGCACACGCCTACTAGACGAATAATATTGTCGTGTTTAAGAGAAGCTAGAATGCACGCTTCCTGAAGAATTTCTTTTTCATTTTGATGATCACGCAGTTCTTTGGCCGCAACGATCTGTGTCTTCGAGCCCGGGATAACCAATTCTGCCAGCATTACACAACCAAAACGGCCAGCTCCAAGTTCACGTCGTTGTCTTAAGGCATTGCGATCTACCAAATAAGTAGACAGTTTGGCGGCACGGTGATCACGCTCTGCGCGAAGGTCCCTTAGAATATTCATCCTCATTTCCTTTAAACGTCGATGTATAGCGCGATATATAAGGACCACCGACAGAGGTGCTACTGTAATTAAAATAATCCCGACAATCCATAGGAAATCATAGCAAATCGGTAAGTATAAGTCTCCAGTGGGCGCCAAACAACTAGAGGTACCATCATGAGGGGGGTTTGTTTTGAAATATGGTTCACTATAGTTTTGTTTGATTTCTACTTTTTCTGAGTTCACATGCCACTGCAAAAGGCTGTTGGGCTCGCCGTTTCGCCATTCCTCTAAGTATAAAAACGTTTCCTCACTTGAGTGCTTTGAGAACACTATTTTCTGACTGAAGGCTTTAATCGGACTCAATTCTTTCAAACTTTGTTCAAATTGACTGTAAAAGAGAAAAAAATATGTTATAACATACCCGTTGTTAAATTTAATGTTATCATATATGTTTTTTTTGAACGAAAACTCTCGCATTAGGATTAAACCCTGTGTCATGGAGGACTTTACAAATACACATGAAATGGACACAAAGAACACCCAGACTCCGAACAACCGTTTATAGAACACACAAAGTGTTGTCCCATATAGAATTTGAATTCACAACAGTCAGCGCATTAAAAAACTACGTGGAGACCGCTTAAACCACTTCGCCATTCGTGTAGGCAAATGTGAGGCCATTGAACTTGAATCTTTCTTAAAATTAACACAAAGTAAAAACCTGCTTACTTTATACTTTTGGTGCTGTGTAGGTCTTCGCGTGCCTGGGGATATTTCAAAACAACATCTTCAAAACCCTTAGCCATTATCAACACTGCATCTATAAGTGCAACAGCTGACCGAGGCCATTTACGGCCACCCCATAAAGTATTCATTACTGTTGTAAGGTTCCTCTCATCGCTAGCGATAACTTCTTCATTTTCTTTCGGGCAGCAGAATGATATCGTAAAGTATGTGACATTTAATCTTTCGTCATACCCTTCCCATTCACGTACGATCCAGACAAATTCTTTTTCGTTGTTCATATTAAATTCAGTTGCTGCTTTAAGTATAGTGACTGCATTTTGAGACTGTGTGTTAACTAAAATAATATGAGCATTTTCATGTTGTAATTGACCAAAAACTTTTTTTACCTCTGTTGTTGTTACTTGTGCTAAGGTATGCTCACCAAATGCAATTTTATTTGCTTCTCTTAGATCTGCAGTACAGGTAAGCAAATCTTCCATAAACTTTTTAGCTATATCAGTAGAATCGGATAATACAGCTATTCGAATCCAATTGTGTTTACGAATAAAGTATGTCATTGCCAGTGCTAATTGAACCGAGCGGCCGGATGTAAGCCAGACAGATACCGTGGAATCTACATCTTCGGTATTCACGTCATAAAATAATACTGGAACACCGATTTTGTCGTAAGCTATAGCCTCTCCCGTCATTCCATTATCACCGCCCACAACAGCTCCAATTAATTGTTGTCTGATTCCATATCTCAAGTAATAGTGTAATTTTCTCTTTATATAATTGGTATCAAAGTGAGCGTGATAATATGGCCTAAAAGTTATGTTTACATTTGATCCGGTCAAGCGGTTGACTACTAGTTGTAAATTTTCTAAAAGTGTTTCATAACCGGGTTTATTAGATTTCGAAGGGTTTAAGAAGACAGCTATTTCGTATTTCTTTTTATGTGCCTCGTAATTCACTACCCAATCGTTGTAAACGGTATCATTATTTTTGTTAATCCATTCACAAGCAGCTTCCTCAATATCTTTTCCATTTGCATTTTGTTCGATTATAAATACTAAGGATTCGTGAGAAGGATGAAAAATATGAGCGAGTTGAAATATTTGCGACGCATATGTCGCTAGTAAAAAGTGGTCAGTAACACGCATGTCTATCGCAGTGTCCAATTTCGTTACACATGCGGGTCCTTCATCCTCTGAACAAGGCGGTTCTTGAACTGTACTGATGTTTTCCCACATGTCATAATCAATAAACAAGAACGATTCATTGGCAGCTCGTAATTTTTGAAAAATAATTTTCCGATCTAGTTCTTTGTATCGAAAAAGTAGATGATTATCATTCGATCGTGTTTGTAGTGTTTTTGCACGTTGAGTTGTTGTGTTGCTTGAGTCCTGTATGATGTACACCATCGCGTAATCGTCCCTTTAAAAATAAAATAAATGAATGGTAAGACTTAAGAAGAAAATTATTGACTACTAGCTGTGCCCGCTACTTCGTAAACGTGACATTTGAATTTTCAAGCTATTTTTAATTTTTCACCACTTAAACCTTCCCTTTACTACGACAAACATTTCAAAACCAAAATCATCTTAATCGACCCAGCCGCTCTCGAGTTTTAGCGAGACAAACGAACAGCAATTGATTTTTATATATATAAGACTAGCTGACCCGGCGAACTTCGTAACGCCATATTTACATATCTGTCTCAGCTTCCCACAGGCAGTGTACTGTCGCGGACAAAAAAAATCTCTTTTATTTTTTTCTATCTAGCAAAAAAAGAATGAATGAAATCGGACTTTGTGTTATTGAATTACAACCAAGTACATACTTTGACTTTCATCCCCTCTCTCCAGGAAACCGTGCTGAATATCGGGATAAAAGTATCCTATGTCCTACCTCGTAGTATGAACTCAAATCATTCCAAGTTTCATTTGAATCCATTCAGTAGTTTCGGCGTGATGCGCGGCCAAGATGATATAGATGATATATAGATGAATAAGAAAAACTACTTCTGATAGGTATTTAACTGTCGGTGTTTAATTTACAAGAATTTACTTGAAAGTTTTACTTGTTTCTTTTCAGTAAATAATATTCAGTGAATTATAATAGAGACTTTTTCATTCCATTTCTTTGGGTGTTAAGAAGTGAGTTAGGTTACTGGAGCCTATATGCTCTATACCTCAATTACCACTATGGCTACGTTTTAATTGACTAAGCTGATAAACAATACATACATAGTTAGGATCAGTCAGTCAGTTGTATACATGTAGTATACAGTCCGTGAGTCTGTGAGTGAGTTAATGTTTGATTCCATTTGATTCCGTTTAGTGACGGCTTAAGGATGCAAAATGATGTCACCTGTCTAATTCATTGTAAAACGCGGAGTGTACGTGCTCTTGACATATTTGACAGGTGACAGTCTACTGACTAAAGGAGCAAATTATGCATGCCGTGCATACCCTACTATGCATACGCTATACTAACCCGTTTAGTCAGCGTAGTATAGGTAGTGGGCGGAAATTAAATACCCTTAAAAAGGAGAGGCTTATGTCTAGCTATGGACTACCAAAGAATAATGATGACATTGATAAAGTATATTTAAATAAAAACATAGCTAAAGCCCACTCATACGACAATATACCCATAATTAAAATACTATTTAAACTTTATATATATTATGTTAAACTATGAATGAATAATTACTTAGAAGCAGAATTGCTAAAACCGCAATTCTTAAGCGCATTAGCGTCACTGTAGAAACTCCATTGTATGACATTTTCGCACTGGTTTAGAGATCGAAATTTAGGAGAGTGTACGTAGAGCTGCAAACGTGCTGGCAACATGTTTGCAGTGATATCTTGAAGTCGAGGAGCCCCCAGCCCACTTGTAGCTCCAGGGAGGAGCTTGGGTTTGCTGATTCGTTCAAAACTAGGCACCCAGCCCGTCGATAGTCCTATTATTGCTCTGCAAAAGAAAACAATAATGAAAAGATAATTTAAGATTGTCCAAGAGGTCCAAAATAGATTACTGGTACTCTAGATAAGTGTATAGTCCATTGACAAGTTACATTTGGGATTGCATTTCTCAGAGGGCGCAATTTTATTTTTTAGATAGGGAGGTGTTATAGTAGAAGACCCGGCCCTAGATCGAACTTCACCGAGCTGATAATAGAATAAAGCTTATTTTATAATACATTTCGTATATTACAAAATATATCAAAAATAGGTTGTCTAAACAAATTCGGGACAGAATAGTGAGTAAGAATATTATTCATTCTTAATTGTTACCAGCAATAAATAAAGCATGTTTTTTTTCTCTAGAATTAATCTACTTTTTCAGCCCATTGCCGCCCACTACTAAATGAAGGCCTCCTCCAAAGAGTGTCAAAAGAGTTGTAGAGTTTATTAAATCCGCCTTTTTAAAGTCGGTAAATGCACTTTCTGTAATTTACGGAATAGTTTTAATATACATTACTCTTCGTATTGTCCCGTTTTATTGAAGAGTACGCTTGCAGCGAGCGCATTGAGGTCATGTGGACCTTGTTTCAGCCGAACATGCTCGTAGCCAAGAGCCCTGTGAAGCACGACTTTGAAAAGCGCCGATGCAGCGTGCGCTGGGTCACTGCCCCAATACAATGAAATGTTCTTCTCATTCCCATCCTCACTAAGATACCGCTTTGGTGGATCTGAAAGCCGAAAACAAAAAAAAAATCGTTCCTGAGAAAAAGGGTCTTTACAGACAGACAGACGGACAACAAAATGATCCGATAAGGGTTCCATTTTTTTCCTTTTGAGGTACGGAACTGTTGGTGCATGGACGGCAATTCTAGTTTAAGAGTTCCCTGGGACTGAAGGCGCCAAGACGGCGGACACGTTTGCCGAGAGGCTGCGGGAAGTATTTTCCAATACGGATGGTGTCAAGGTCGCCAGGCCCATGAAGTGCGTGGAGCTGCGCATTTCGGGCCTGGACGACTCCGTCACTGTGTATGACGTCCGCGTTGCTATAAGAGAGAAGACGAAGTGCAACGCGGACAACATCAGGGTAGGCACCATCCACCCCGGTCCGAGAGGACTTGGCGCTGCCTGGGTCAGTTGTCCCGTGGCGTCGGCCAAAGTCTTGGACGACGCCATCAGGCTGCTCATCGGTTTAGTGAGCGCCAGGATTATAGTCCTGGCGGCGAGACCGATGAGGTGTTTCAAATGCCTGGCCGCGGGACACACCCGAGTGAAGTGTGACAGCTGCTTCGACTGCAGTGGACGTTGCTTCCGCTGCGGTTGACCGGGGCACAAGGCGGCGGAGTGCTCTGCCGCCCCCACTGACCTGTGTGTGCGCCAATCACCAGGTGGGACAGGGGGGCTGCAAGCCTTGCCACGCTTCTCGGCAGACGTCGGGGGCTAGCCTAGCGACCCAGGCTGCCTCCGACGTTGTCCGTCCGTCCACGTCAACGCCCATGGAGGAGGTTGTAGAGACGATCCATTAATAGACCACGTCTACAACCTCCTTGTCCAGACGAACCTGAACCACTGTGCACTGTGCGGCACAGGATCTCTTCCTGCAAACCACGGCGCAGTCGCTGAGCCCTACTTCGTTCCTCCCCGTCCAAACTGGATGGGTGACTGGGACGGCTCCGTGGCAGCTCATTCCCCGCCCTTGTCGCTTAGAAACAAGGGCTCTGGATATGTTGCCGCCGAGTGCGGGGGGATCACCGTTTACGGTGTGTACTTCTCCCCCAACCGGAGTCTGAGCGACTTCGAGGTCTTCCTTAAAAGCTTGGATACCTCGATGCGGCGATTAGCGTCTGGGCACGTCCTCGTGCTGGGGGACTTCAACGCAAAATCCATTGCGTGGGGGTCCCCCGGGACGGACGCCAAGGGCGAAGCCGTCGAGGAGTGGGTGGCTTCGGTGGGCTTCTGTTTGCTGAACAGAGGCTCCACCAACACGTGCGTGCGACAGCAAGGGGGGTTGATAGTGAACCTTTCGTTCGCTACCCCTGCTGCTGCCGCACGAGTAAGGAACTGGTGTGTCCTGGAAGAGGTCGAGACGCTCTCGGATCATCTACATGGGACTAATCCCGCCCACACGCCCACTACTGCAACTCCTGTACACCAGGATCAACAGCGGTGACCAACGATCACACCGACTTATGACACTCGGGAAGTCCCAGGAAAAAATTAAACTGTCTTGGAACCCGCAACGAAATTAATCAGAAGAAAAACTGGAGGAGTTGGAAATATTATAAGTCCACTTCCCTCCTTAGCAAAGCGGGAGACAAAATTAAGTCAAAATAGGCATACACTTTTTTCAAAATGGGAAGCACCACGGATAAAATAATATGGGTCCTAAGTGAGCTATATTTGATTACTATAGTATGTATGGCAGAATCGCCAAAACGCACGGAAATTCACACAGAAGTCATACCTATCAATATCTTCCGGAATTTTGAAAAATGATAATTGTTCTTCCTTTTATTGAAACACCCGTCAACAGAACAGTACCTTTTGTACGAACAATTAGTTCGTTTTGAAGTCATTTTTCGCAGTAAGTACCTACTCGTAATATTAAACTTTTTACGCGCGACGCGGCTAGCGTGCGAGCCGAGCGCAGAGTGGCAACCATTGTCAAATAGTTCTACCCGGGAGGCGCTCGGCGAAATACACCTAAACTGAGAAGTGATACCCCCCTGCTAGCACACACGATACAAAACAAAAATACAATAAATCACAAATCAAATAATAGAAGGACGACTCTGGAGTGACCCATGTCACAATCAAGAGATATGGACGTCGCAAGATCTGAAGAGAAACTGTCTGTCTTGTTTCCGATCGCACCGCTTTATATAGATTTTATCCCCACCTCGCCTGACTCATGGAACCGATCGATAGTGGCAAATGTGTGAAATACTTTTATTATTCGGATACCCTCAATCCGACAAATAGTTCAACTTACTACTTACCTACGTGACTGTTTGCACTAAAAACTGAAAAATAAAAACTTTTTATAAAAAAATAAAACCGGGTTTCAAAAAAACATCCAACGAAAACTCTCTGCCAAAAAAAACTAAAAAGTGTAAAATATACTGGCTCTTCATAAATTGCTATGTGCCAATTCTTGTCTATACCTAATTCTTTATTCATTTAAATAATAGTATTATAATGTGTGTAATGGTACCTAGAATCTGTTTAAGTCGGTGACCCACACCATGGCGGGCTAGTGATGCTTCTGCATCATCATTCATCATCATCACTTTTCCAATAAGTAATAATGCTAGTTAATATTATATAATTTAACAGCCACATTATCCTAGCCACGTCAGAATTAGACAATTTAGTTTTGGAACAAAAGTTAGACATTGTCCTTATACAAGAACAATATCAGAGCTCTCGCTTGCGGAACAATGTAGTACAACTAGATGGCCGGTCACGGGCTGGGATATATGTTGCAAGTTCTAATTTTACGGTAACATCTTTGCGTAACCTTATGACGTCACACTGCGCCGTTGCTGAGATTTCATCCTCCACCTGTAAGGTTTATGTAGTGAGCTGTTATTTTCAGTTTTCACACCCCATTGATACTCATTTACATCATTTACGTTTCGTTTTGCGGTCCCTCGTGGGACACAAAATTATCATTGGCGCTGACGTCAATGCATCTTCTACTTTATGGTATGGCAAGTTGCGTTCAACTGACATGGCCCGGCGCTGTGCGGTTGAAGATTTTATTGCGGAAATGAATCTTATTATTCATAATACCCCTGATGCACCACCAACTTTTTGCAGCCCAATGGGTGAGTCTTCTATTGACGTGACGCTTACGCACGGCGACGTCTCGATATCTGGGTGGCGTGTCCTACCGGATGCATCCTGTAGTGATCACCGCTTAATCGTGTACGAATTCATACCAATGGTTACACAATATCCGCAAAGAACTCCTTACAACCTTACCTTACACCGAACTGTGAGATATGTGGGACTCTTGATGATGTCCAACACTTGCTGACGGAGTGTGTCAAGTATCAAACACAAAGGGAGGCGTTGGTGCGTAAATACGACTTAAATGATTATGATGTTGGTATGTTTATTAACATCTTAGGAAACCCAACCTCAAATGCTGCACTTGAATTATTTGAAATATTTACGCATCAAAAGCTTTGACCTATTATAAAATAGAATATAACATAGGATAAGGTACGATGGGACTAACATATTACCATGTAATAAAAGTCTCTAAATTAATAAAGATTAAAAAAAAAAAAAAAAAAAAAACTCCTTACAATTTTAGATATAAAATTAAAGGGGCAAATTGGGCTTTATTTGGTTCACTCTTTGCAGTACATGCCAAAGACTTCATTCGCAGTAGCCTATCGGTTGAAGAAAGCGCAAACATATTATCAGATACTTTCACATACTGTGCTGATGTCTGCATCAGTAGCGGATCTATCACTAACACTCGTAGATGTGATTGGTGGAATTATAAATTAGTTGAACTACGTAGAATCTACCGGAAAGCTCGTAAAAAACTAAATGACATTAAAAAGCGTAACGGAACAGGAGATATTTATAATAATGCTCTCACTGCTCTTAGGGTTGCCAGGTCTCACTACAGAGCTGCTGTGGAGAAATCAAAGGGAAATTTATTACGTAAACTTGTTGATAAACTCGATAAAGAGGGTCCGTGGTCACCTTTGTATCATGAATTTAAGGCAAATAGATCGATCGACCTTGCATACGTACAGAGCATCAAAATTAGTAATAGTTATACTACTACAGGAGTGGAACAAACAGCAAAATATCTTTTAGAATCACTTGTGCCTGACGATCGGCCGGAGGATGACACGGATTATCACCGACAAATTAGGCAGTGGGCCATCGAACCACCATTGTCTCCTATGTCTGCCTTACTATCTTCAGACGAATTCCTCAGTATTGTAAGGTCATTACCACTAAACAAAGCTTCGGGCGACGATAAAATATCAAACAAAATGATAAAAGAAGCTTGTAAATTTTCGGGTGATACGATTTTAACAGTTTTTAACCGTTGCATTGCGGAAGGAGTATTTCCTAGTGTTTGGCGGTGCGGTAATATTCGTATAATACCAAAAAGCGGCGATAAGCCACCGTACGATCCTAAATCCTATCGACCTATAACACTGTTACCATCACTGGGAAAGCTTGTGGAACGTCTTGTAGTACCACGTCTTCTACCGGGTGGAGTTAAATTTCATGATAGACAGTTCGGGTTTACGTTGGGAAAATCGACAACTGATGCGGTCATATCTGTAAGGAAAACTGTCACCGAGTCAAGGTTTCAATACGTCTGAGGAATCTTCTTAGATATATCTGGCGCCTTCGACAACGCGTGGTGGCCCATGCTATTGCTAAAATTAAAATTAAGAGGATGCTTTAAAAATATTTATTCCCTTATTTCCTCATACTTCTCACAAGGCACAACTAAATTGAGACTTGGGCATCATTCTGTGTCGAAGGCGCTTACGATGGGGTGTCCTCAGGGGTCAGTGCTAGGTCCATACTTGTGGAACATAGGCTTCGACGATTTTCTGGCAATACCAGTACCGTCCAGATGTACCCTTAACGCGTACGCGGACGACGGTTTGTTATTGATAGAATCAGATACTAGAACGGGCCTTGAGAGGCTGGCTGGTGAGTGTTTGGGCTTAATATCTCTTTGGGGTGGGCGTAATCAGTTGACTTTTGCACCAGGCAAAACCTTCCAGCTACTTCTCAAAGGTAACCTCAAGTCACCGCCGTGTATAAAATTTGAAAATGTTACTATTAAAAATAAAACCTCGGTTTGTTATTTGGGATTAGTTTTAGAAAGAAACTTTTCATTTATCGAACATATTAAAACAGTTAATGAAAAGTCTAAAAAAAAAAAACCGACTTCCAAAAACATCCAACGAAAACTCTCTGTCAAAAAACACTTAAAAGCGTAAAATAAACTGGTTCTTCATAAATTGCCTATACCTAATTCTTTATTCATTTAAATAGTAGTATTATAATGGGTGCTAGGTACCTAAACTCTGTTTGAAGTCGGTGCTAAGCCAAAAAGAATACAAACGAACAATTACAAAAGTCTAAGCGATAGTCACTTGGCACCGACTTCAAACAGATTTTAGGTACCTAGCACCCATTATAATACTACTATTTAAATTAATAAAGAATTAGGTATAGGCAATTTATGAAGAACCAGTTTATTTTACGCTTTTAAGTGTTTTTTGACAGAGTTTTCGTTGGATGTTTTTGGAAGTCGTTTTTTTTTTTTCATAAAAAGTTTTTATTTTACAGTTTTTAGTGCAAACAATCGTAGGTAAGTAGTAAGTTGAATTATTTCATCAAATTTCATCACCAAGAATAATACAAATTAAGGTACGTGTAATATTAAAATCATCCTCTAATCCCTAACTGTTGAAGAGTTTAATCTTCTATCATCAGCTCACCTAAATAGCTTGAAAGTAAACGACTGAAGGTCTTTAGATACGTATGAAATTAAAAGAATTATTCTCCAACTCCTAACCGTTGAGGAGTTGTACCTTCCACCTTCCATCATCAGCTTACCTAAATAATTTGTAAGAATACGACTAAAGGTAACTTATATACATATGATATTTAAAGATTTATCCTCCAACTCCTAACCGTTAAGGAGTGGTACCATACATCATCAGCTCATCATCATAAAATGATGACTACCAGACGCAAATACCGGTGTAACTTCAGAAAATATACGAAAAACATAGTATGTGCCTATAAAAAATGAGGGTTTCCCTCGATTTCCCTGGGATCCCATCATCAGATCCTGATATGCTGGCAATGGGACCACCACGGAAGCATACCCTGTCGAATACAAAAAAAAAATTCAAAATCGGTCCACAACTGACGGAGTAATCAGGTAACATACATAAAAAAAAAAAAAAAAAAAAAAAAAAAAAAAAAAAAACATACAGTGGAACATAGAACCTCCTCCTTTCTAGAAGTCGGTTAAAAAGAGATTCTTTGCACTGACGAGGATATCAACTGCGACATGGGGTCTGTCATTCAATACACTAAAGGTCATGGACTGTAGGACTGTAGGTGCTGTCCGTCGCAAACTGTTAGAAGGTCAACGACTTGCATTGATTTTCTTGTGCAAGGCATATAGGACGATTAGCACTGAGGCTTTACTGGTGTTGGCGGGTGTTCCTCCGGTCGATCTTGAGGTGCAAAGCCGTGCAGCCATGTACTATTCTACACTACAAAATATGGAATGCGATTTTTTGGGCGTACGCGACCGCGATAAAATCATAAGATTGTTACAACAGCAATCCAATGTTTATAACGACCTCATGAAGGAATGGCAGCAACGATGGGACGAATCATCTAAAGGGCGCCACCTCTACCAGTTCTTTCCATCTGTTCGCGAACGGTTGTCGAAGACACGGCTCGAGGTAGATCACTTGTCTCTCAATTTCTTACAGGTGAACGAGGTTTACGTCTTGGCTGGAAAGCGCTGGGTTAAATGAAAGTCAGATTGCAACTGTCTCAATTAGTTATAATTTATCAACTACAACACTGTTTCCATCGCTCCTAAAAATGCTCCTCAATACAATATTTTTATTCTTATATAAATGTGACTTTGTAACATAGTCATAGTGCCATTTATATTTTGGTACAACGCCATCTATCGAGCGCGCTGACAACTTTCTTAACAATTGCCTTTAAAACCTAAACATACCGCTCACCAAGGACATTATGACCAAATGTCCTTAAAATAAATAAGCAATATACTACCGCCCACCATGCAACCAGTTGGCCGGTACTACTCAGAATGCGGTAACAACATTGGTGGTAGCCACAAAACAAAAAGAAACTTAATGCTAATATTACCTCTATTCTGGATACATTTATTTTTTATTTTAATTAAATATTCTTACATAAGCAAATAAATAAAATCAAAATCTGACACAAGGTTAGATACAACGTTACACATTAATACATTGATGTTCCTACTTCTAACTTAACTATTTCGAATCCTAAGAAAAACAAACAACTATGCTCAAGAAGCTACTAGAAGGATACACACTTTAGAAACAGGTCTCTTTATCAACGAAGATTTGGTACGGAGCGTTACCACGCGCGTCAAACCATCAGGACCAGGATGCTTAGCTTCGATTCGACCTAGCAACCATCGACCGGGTGGGAGATCATCTTCTTTTATTAGAGCTACGTCACCAATAACAGGTTCAGGGGTGTGTAAAACCCATTTATGACGTTGCAAAAATTGGTTCAAATAATCCTGAGACCAACGTCGCCAAAAATCTTGAGTCATTCTTTGGGTAAGCTGCCAGCGTTTAAGAATGGACACGCTGGCTGTTTCATAATTGTTGTCAGGCACTAGCACCAACGATTCTCCAACCAAAAAATGACCAGGAGTTAACACTTCCAACTCCTTTTGATCCTCCATGAACGCAAGTGGCCTCGAGTTGAGACACGCTTCTATTTGGGCTAATACTGTTGTCAGCTCTTCAAACGTTAACGTGGAATTGCGGACAACCCGTTTTAGGTGATGCTTGGCTGACTTTATACCCGACTCCCATAACCCTCCCTGATTAGGTGCATGGGGTGTTATGAAAGTCCATTGAGTGTTGTTATTAGCGAGACTTTCACCAAGTTCAGCCATGAATTTAGAGTTTTCTCTATTAAACATCTCGGTTAACTCCCGTGCGGCTCCCACGAAGTTAGTGCCATTGTCACTATAGAGTTGAGCGCAGTGACCCCGTCTGGCAACAAACCTCTTAAATGCAGCCAAGAATCCCTTGGTCGTCATGTCACTGACGGCCTCCAAATGGATGGCCCGTGTTGACATGCATATAAAAAGGGCGATGTAACCCTTGTAGGACTTGTTGCCGCGTCCCGGAGAGACCCTAATGTTGATAGGACCAGCGTAATCAACACCGCTGTTCAGGAAGACTTTATTAGGTGTCACGCGTGGAGAGGGGAGTTGACCCATCAGTTGATTTCTAGTCTTGGCAGAGTATCTTATACAAGTAACACATTTCCTATAACATGCCTTGACTAGAAGTTTAACACCCACAATCCAATATGTCGACCTTAAAAGGTGATCATGGCTTGTGGTCCCCCATGCATTGTCTTTCTATGTGCGTCTGATATTAATAACCTTGTGAGAAAGGAATCCTTGGGCAAAAAATTGGATGTTTGCGATTGAAATTTAATTCAGACATTTCTAATCGCCCGCCCACTCTTATTATTTCATCCGCATCCAAAAATAAATTCAAGGATTTGTATTTCCCCTTTGCGTTCGAATTGGGACCCAACCTTTTCAACTCGGTGATTTCCTCTTGTAAATATTCTATCTGACATCTCTTGATACAGACTTTCATCGCTGCGTCCAGTTCCGATTTTGTTAAATAACTTTCCCTAGGTTGGAGTGCATTGTTAACCGCAGGTCTCCTATAATTTAGGAATCTTCTGCAGTACGAAACTACCCGCAACAATTTCTGTAGAGATGAAAATCTGTTCCAAAAAGAGTCTTCAATAATGCCAGTATTAACCTTAACCTCCTCCAGTTGTGTACCCAAATCTTTCGGTTTCTTATAATTTATTACCGTTTCGCGCAAGAATTCAGGTCCATCGAACCAAATGGAGGTATTACAGAGTTGACTTGGAGCTATGCCTCGTGTGGCACAATCTGCGGGATTCTGCTTAGACGAGACGTGTGACCAATATTGTGTATCTAACGTATTTAAGATTTCAGACACGCGATTGGCCACAAACGTCTTCCATCGACTCGGATGGCTATTGAGCCAGGCTAAAACTACCTCCGAGTCCGTCCACGCGTGTAAATTTTCAGACTCCACCTTCAGAACCGAAGCTACTTCTCTCATGAGCTTAGCTAATAAAACTGCTCCACATAGTTCCAGTCGCGGTATTGACACCTGCTTAACAGGCGAGACCTTTGTCTTCGATGTTATCAAGACCACCTGTATATTGCCAAATTCGTCTACAACTCTCAAATATATCACGGTGGCATAAGCCAGTTTAGACGCATCAGAAAACCCGTGCAGCTGTATTTCGCGACTGTTGGAACTGGTGTGGCACCACCGAGGGATTTTAACAGCAGCCAACGAAGGTAAGTTCTCACGGTATGTAACCCATTCATTAACCAGACTGTTGGGGACTTCTTCATCCCAACCGATACCTGCTAACCAGAGCTTTTGTATTAAAACCTTTGCTGTAATTATGCTAGGTGCCAGCCAGCCTAATGGATCAAAAAGCTTGGATATGTCTGACACGATTTTTCTTTTTGTAATAGGTGCAGTCATACTAGGTAGTTCTATGGAGTACTTAAAAACATCCGCATTGGAGTCCCAGGTGAGTCCCAGGATTTTAGTTACATTATCTATTTTTAGGTTTAGTTCCTTATCCTTATTCGTAACTAACCCATTATTTATTCTTTCAACTAATTCCTTATTATTACTATTAAACTTTTGCAATTTAAATCCCCCCTTCAATAGGACTGTATATATTATTTTATAAAGCTCGTATGCCTGATCTACATTTTCAGCTCCTGACATGTAATCATCCATGTAAAAGTCAGTTAAAATGCTTTCAGATGCCTTGGGATTATTCTGACATTCGTCATAGGCTATCTGATGTAGAACACGAACTGCTAAAAAAGGTGCAGAAGCTGTACCGAATGTTACGGTAGTCAACTCGTATTCACTGATGCGATCATTTGGGTCATCCCTCCAAAGAATACGCTGAAATATCGTATCCCTTCTATCAACCAGTACCTGTCTGTACATCTTTTCGATGTCCGCAACTAGGCATATGCGATTTATTCTCCAACGCATAATTATATTACGCAGATCCATTTGAAGCGTTGGTCCAACTAACAAATGATCGTTCAATGCTAACCCATTTGATCCCTTACAGGATGCATCAAAGACGACTCGCACCTTGGTCGTCACCTTATCCTCCCTGACGACAGCATGATGAGGTAAGTAGATAGCCAAATTGTTATTTGGTTTATTCTCTATAATCTGTTCCATGTGATTTAAATTCAAATATTCATTAATTACTTTACTATACTCTTCCTTTAGTGAAATGTTTCTACTTAATTTTAACTCTAAACTTTTTAACCGTTTTTCGGCTATCGCCTTAGAATCACCAAACCGTCTCATCAAGGTTGCACCACGAAGCGGTAACCGAACCACGTAGCGACCATCTTCGTTTCGCGTGGTAGTAGTTAAAAAGAACTGCTCACATTTTAACTCATCATCTGTGAGCATTTTAGTTGTTTCAGCCGGTTCTTTTTCCAGTTCCCAAAACTTCTTTAATAGGTCATCCGTTGAAACTCGACAATGCATGACAGTGATATGTGAGTAAGTGTCAGACGTGTTAGCCACCTCAGACACCCCAGACAATATCCACCCTAGAGCGGTTTTTTGTGCTAACATGGTACCACTAAAATTTGGCCATGGCCATGGCCATGGCCTAACAAAATATCAATTTTGTTAGGCCTGTAGTACTCAGGGTCAGCCAGCTCCTCTTCCGTCAAGTCTACCCATTCTACCCTGGTTACTTGAGTAACTGGGAGAAGGGTCGTGACCGACTTCAGCACATAGGCATTAACCGTTATTTGGTGGTTAGGACTAGTTCTAGACCTCACCTTTACGGTAACTGTGTAATTAGACGTGACACTCTTGCCACCCCCTACACCCAACACAGTATTTTTTGTCGCAATCCTTTTCAGACCCAAATATTGGACCATAGCTTCCGTTATAAAGGAACCTTGCGACCCCTGGTCTAGTAATGCCCTCACCACCCTATACGTACCATCCCTTGACTCAGCTTTTACTAAAGCTGTTGTCAATAACACAGTCTTCCGACAGTTACCAGTAGAGAAATGTGAAACGACTGACTTACCAGATTCGCCACTTGATGCTGCCGATTCTCTATCATTCATCTTCATCATTCTTGATGATGAGGCATCCCCACGTGAAGTGCTAGCGTCTGTACTACTGGATCCGGTAATACTCATATCCTGGTGCAACAATGAATTATGGCGGCGCTTGCATTGTTGACACCTTATTGGACTTTTACACAACCTGGCTGAGTGATTGCTGTTGAGACAAATAAAACATAAGTTGTTTTCCTGAACAAATTGGCGACGTTTAGTTACAGGTTCATTAATAAAACTTTTACAAGCCCCGATTTTGTGACTAGCTGAACAATATACACATGATACCGTTATCAGCGCTTTATCCTTGATAGAAAGAAAGGAATTCAATTTTCTTTGAGACTTCTTGGGTTCTTCAGCCTTACTATCGCAGCCTTCAAGCCCTCGGAAGCGACCCGTGAGAAACCTTGAGAACTCCGAAAACGTAGGTAGCTCCTCATTAAGTTCATCGGAGACCTTTAGTTCCCAAGCCTTCTTCGTGTCTCTGTCCAGTCTTTCACTTATCAAGTAAATTATAATTAAGTCCCACGATGAAATATCAACTCCCAAATTTTTTATTGATTCTAAACAATCAATAGTTGTATTTAAAAGGGATTTAATTCCAGACGCCGATTCATGTAATAACGGTTTTTGGTTCATTAATTTTTTCATAATGCCCTTTGCCAAAAACTTCTTATTATTATACGTGCTATCTAATTTTGACCAAGCTGATTCATAACTGTCTCCTGTGACCCTTGTGTTGCGAAGCAAGTGCTCTGCTTCACCCGTTAAGTGACTTTTTAAATAATAAAACTTTTGAGAATTGTCCAAGTTACTATCGTTGTGTACCAACCCCAAGAACAAGTCTCTAAAGGTGTGCCATTCCGAGTAGTTACCCGAAAAAGTAGGGATTTTTATTTCCGGTAACTTAACCCTATTTTTAAAGATTTTACTCTTACCTTCAGATTCGACCTGTGAAGCAATAGAAGCAGTTCCAAGTTTTAACAATGTTTCCTTCAGTTCAGTTTTATGTTCAATATATAATTCTTCCACAACATCATACACACAATTTTTATGATAATCTGAACTATAATATTCTGCCCTTTTAACTTGTTTAACCACATTATTGTGATTATTAAAGAACATTTCCCACTGTTACTCGAAGTTCTCTAGCCGTGTTTCAACATATGAACCTGTTCGGCGATCCTTAGGGGACTTTTTAAAGTTACTGACTGCTTTAAGCATTTTTCTTTAATGTCCTCCTGCAGAACCCCGAACGCGTCCATATTTGCAAAGATATTTCTAGATTTCACAACTTAATACACTATTATCCCGATTTAAATTTATATTTATACGAGAATTCACAATGTAATTCACTATTATTGAAACACAATTTTATTTTTATAAAACACAAATAAGTGGGTAAAATGACAAAAGTAACATAGAAACTTCGAGCAATTTTAATTACAAATTTATAGCACAAGAGTGTTTTGAATACGAATATTGTTATTTACCGCTCTCAATCACTTTAATATTTTACAATTTCTAATGTTCACGTAGATACATAAAAACCTAATAGATACACTCACAAAGATAGCTTGTAAACAAAACTTTTTCAAACGAAACGAAAAACTTTCTAAGTGTTTTGGACTTAATATTTCTATGTAAAATTGGCATAGGTTCCCCGTCTCAACAGAGAATTGCCTTAAACTATTACAAGTCCAACACCCAAGTTAATTATACAAGTTTTTAAAGACTAAACGATAAGGTTGAATTTACCAGTGTTATTGCACATAAAATAGAAATATAATTAATGTCTACTATTTTCAAAGTTATCGCACTTGAATTAAAAAGGTCGAAAATGTACTCACAGTTTTTGGTCACCTTCCACCCACACAATAAACAATCACTTGCCGCAGCGCCCTCTGGTGAGCGTTATGTAAAACCTGCTTGATCGATGTCGCCCTGTGTTTGTAGTAGATTTTTTCTCAATGATTCCGTACTCCACTCAATTGTAGCTTCTTAATTCACCGCTAGATGGCACCTCCTGATTTCCAATTAATCAGGCCCTGGCACCGTCGTTTGCACCAAGCAACGTTCCTTCAGCGCCCAACGTCTTCCTGACGTCCGCGTAGGAACTTTTGCTCTAGTTAGCAATCCACTAACTAGTACCTAACAAGGTGGGTGATTCCGGTATCACCACCGAAGAAGCTACCAAAAACAGCGCTTTTTGTCAACCGGCTTCGAACGGACCATGAACGAGGTTTACGTCTTGGCTGGAAAGCGCTGGGTTAAATGAAAGTCAGATTGCAACTGTCTCAATTAGTTATAATTTATCAACTACAACACTGTTTCCATCGCTCCTAAAAATGCTCCTCAATACAATATTTTTATTCTTATATAAATGTGACTTTGTAACATAGTCATAGTGCCATTTATATTTTGGTACAACGCCATCTATCGAGCGCGCTGACAACTTTCTTAACAATTGCCTTTAAAACCTAAACACAGGCCACGGTAACTTTAAGAGCATACTTCACTCATTTAAATTAGTCGATTCACCGTTGTGGCAATGCTCAACACCTGATTATAGCTATGAACAGTCGGCTCATTATATTCTCTGGGAATGTAGTCTTTGGTGCAATGAACGTAACATGATGCTAAATAGCTTACAAATGACATCTGGGGCGGTATACTATGGGGATCTTGTGTCAACTGCGGTGAATATCCGTGCGTTTAGGCGATTCTGCCATATAAACTATAGTAATCAAATATAGCTCACTTAGGACCCATAATATTTTATCCGTGGTGCTTCCCGATTTGGAAAAGGTGTTTGCCTATTTTGACTTCATTTTGTCTCCCGCTTTGCTAAGGAGGGAAGTGGACTTATAATATTTCCAACTCCTCCAGATTTTTCTTCTGCTTAATTTCGTTGCGGGTTCCAAGACAGTTTCATTTTTTTCATGTACTTCCCGAGTGTCATAACTCGGTGTGATCGTTGGTCACCGCTGTTGATCCTGGTTTACAGGAGTTGCAGTGGTGGGCGTGTGAGCGGGATTAGTCCCAACAAAAAAAAGCCACATTATCCTACAAATTTCGTCGTGCCTTATCCCGGTCCTACGCTCAAAAGTTTTTTGTCCCTTCTGCCCCAAATTCTGTTATCTACCAAAATCGTTTTGTAATAGGAAAAGAGGGGTCTCATCAAAATGAAGCCACTCACGAAAAATTAGCTTGATCGTTATAATTTGTAGACTGCCTCGTTGGTCCAGTGGTTAGCGTAAGCGACTGCCGATCAAGAGGTCAAGGGTTCGATTCCCGGGTCGGACTGCTGTTGGGTTTTTCTTACAAGAAATTCTTAATAGCAGCCCGGAGTGTTGTAGATAGCGGTGTTTTCCGCCCGTGCTTCGGAGAGCACGTTAAGCCGTCGGTCCCGGTTGTCATGAACATCTATGGCAATCGTTACTGGGAAGTCAGTGCCCTCAAATATACTGCCAACTACTTCAACTTTCAAATTCAGTTCACCCTCAGGGTTGCGGAGGTCTGATGCCAGTCACTCCGTAGAAAAACTGATATTCAGGTAAAACCGGTTGAAATAGTAGCCGACCCCAAATAATCTTGGGAATAATGAAGGCTAGGACGATGATGATGAGTAATAATTTGTAAAATTGGTTCCGGGGATCCCGGGCTATATAGGATAAGTGTACAAAAAATTATACAGAATTCAAATACGATTCAAAACGTTAGATATATGTACAATATTTTATAATCTATATATATATAAAAAAAAAAAATAAAAAAAAAAAATACATACAGTGGAACATAGAACCTCCTCCTTTTTGGAAGTCAGTTAATAAAAGAGTAAGGTGACTGACTGACTGACATACCCAGAGATCAACGCACAGCCCAAACCGCTGAAGATAGAATCCTGAAATTTTGCATGTAGGTTCTTTATATAACGTAAGTGAGCACTAAGAAAGGATTTTTTTTAAATTCCACCCCTAAAGGGGTAAATCAGGGGATGAAAGTCTGCGTGAGCGAAGTATTTGATAATTCTGTTGAATTGAGACTGCAAATTAAAGTCATGATTTAAATCATATTTTCCTGTTAAATATGCTTAAGGGAAGAAACATTAATTGTCATGAATGACTTATAACTAAGAGTATAGGTATTATAATATACTAGCTGATCCGGCAAACGTTGTATTGCCATAAAAAAAAAATTGGGGAATAAAAATAGATTTTGGTCGATTCTCAGACCTACCCGATATGCACACCAAATTTAATAAAAATCGGTCCAGCCGTTTCAGAGGAGTATGGTAACTAACATTGTGACACGAGAATCACTACATAGTATAAAACAAAGTCGCTTTCTCTGTCCCTATGTCCCTTTGTTTGCTTAAATCTTTAAAACTACGCAACGGATTTTGATGCGGGTTTCTTTAATAGATAGAGTGATTCAACAGGAAGGTTTTTATGTATAATAAATGCATAATATAGTATGGAAACACTGTTAATTTTCGAGGTTTCTAATGTGATGTAGCAAATAAACACATTTTTTTGCGCTTACATTGCAAACGCTGGTTGCACCCTACAAGATAGATCAGAATAATGTACTACAGTATTGTACACCTTAAAAAGTACTACAAAAAAGTCCGCGACGGTATATGTCTATCTCTTAGGTATAACCCACAACAACCATTTTTTATTCCTTTCTTTTTACAAGAAATAATGGCTTATTTACGAAGTGATTTTAAGCAATACGGAATGAATCCTTATACAATTAAGTAAATTAAATACATTGTGCATTTAATATAGATCAAAATGGCCCTTTACAGTATCTAATTTAAATAAATATATTCGAAGATATTACAGATTTAAAATGCACGAATCGTGTCGTCGGCGGGGGCATCTGAAATCCACCCGTGCGAAGCCGGGGCGGGTCGCTAGTTTTATATATAATATAAGATTAGTAGAGAACCAAAAATTGTTTAGCTGGATATCCAGCTGACAAATTTATTACTATAATAAAATTCTCCTGTATCTCATACACGCGACTGTGTGAGATATATTTTAACCTCTCTGTCATCTCTAATTAACCTACTTCAAAAAAGGAGGAGTTCTCAATTCGACTTTATTTTTTTATGTTTGTTACCTCAGAACTTTCAAATGGTTGTACCATTTTGATGATTATTTTTTTATTTGAAAGTTGGTACTGCCCGTGTAGTCTCATTTCAATTTAGTCCAGTTCTTGAAATCGTTTCTTTTTTGGTTGATGGTCGATGCTCATCATGCTATTGGACAGTGCTAGATACTCCTTAACTTACATTTTCGAGTTGAAAAATCTTCAACCTTAGAGGTGGTCTTCGTCACAGGTTATCTGCTTTTCTAAGACTGCGCACTGCACATCATTATCATAATACAGCGGCGCCTGTTGATCTAGCGGATAACAACCATGACTGCTAAACTTCGAACAAATAGTTGAGTGATGAGCACCCACACATAGAACAAGCGGTTCTGTGTCTCTATATGTGTGATTTATCAATAATCTGTAATATATGTATTTACTAGCTTTTACACGCGGCTTCGCTCACGCAGACTTTCATCCCCTTTTTTTTTTTTTTTTTGTTTTTTACGTGTGGAAATCCCCTCGGACCGTCACCCGCGCCGGGGCTTGCGGCGGGGCGGTGTGTCGGACTCGAACCGACTAAAACCACACGGTGTGCCACTCTGCGCCTGAGGAGGGAGGAGTCCGGGAACTGCTGTTATTACGCCGTCCAGACCCCTCCCAGCGCTTGCCCGCACAGAAGCGGGCACCCTCTCCAACACCTCTCCTTTTAGGCGACGTACGGCACACACGTAACGTCGCCTCCTCGCGGGCGGCCACTAGAGCGGATGGAAGGGAAAGCCCGTCCCGACCATCCGCGGCCACACTCAGGGCGGCATGAGGCGCAGGTGAGCGCGCCTCCGCTGCCCGGTTCGCCGGCGACGGATTGGGTCCGAGTGGAGGTCGTCCTCCCGGGCCTTCTCCGCCGCCTCCTTCTGCGAGATTACATCTTCGCAGAAGGTTGCGACCGCGGTAAAACTGCTGTCGCTACCGGCCATGGAGCGTATGACGGCCGGTAGCGAGAGATCTCCTCCGATGACTGCAGAGAGGGCCCGGCGCTGCGACGCCCATGCGGGGCAAATCGCCAGCGTGTGCTGGGCCGAGTCTTCACTGCAGTCGCAGTGGTGGCAGGCGGGACTCAGTTCCCTCCTAGCGACCGAGTGCAGGTACTTCCCGAAGCAACCGTGCCCGGAAAGTACCTGCGTCAGTCGGAAGGAAAGGGTCCCGTGCTGCCGCCCTGCCCACTCGAGGATGACCGGCTGGAGAGCCTCCACGGCGGCAAAGCCAGCGCGTGGAGTCTCCAGTCGGAAAGACCAACGAGCCATCGTGGCTCGACGGGCGGCTTCACGCCACTCGCGTACCTCTTCGGGCGGAGGGCGCATGCCTCTCTCCACCCGATATTCAGCCACCCGTCGATAAACTTCGGCGAGCACCTCCACCTCCAAATCCCACGGGGGTGTCCCGGCCAACGTGCACGCTGCCTCGGTCGACACCGTGCGGTAACCACGTATCGCTCTGACCGCCAGTACCCTCTGAGGCCGCCAGAGGCGTGCCTTGTTCTGGGCGGTCAGAGCCGTGACCCACACCGGTGCGCCGTACAGCGCCATCGACCGGACAACCCCCGTGTACAGCTGTCTCGTTGCGACGCTGGCTCCACCCAAATTAGGCAAAAGTCGCCCAAGGGCAGAGGCAGCGTCGACCAGCTTGGGAGCAAGCTGTCGGAAGTGCTCGTCGAAGAGCCACCTACCGTCGAGGATCAGACCCAGATATTTCATCTGGGCCCGAACCGGTACGAGGACCGAGTTGACCTCTATGGAGGCGCCGGGGGGCGGACCACGACGGGGCCCATGAAACAGCAGGGCCTCCGTCTTGTCCAGGGCCACCCGAAGGCCCAGCGCCTCGATGCGCCCGACCACCAGAGAAACACCCGTGGTGGCCAGGCGCGCCGCCTCTTGGAAGTTCGCCCCCCGGGCTGTGACCAATGTGTCATTGGCGTAACAGATTACGCCCAGCCCGGGGGGGAGACGACCTCGTAGGACCCAGTCGTATCCCACGTTCCACAGGAGTGGTCCAAGGACAGACCCCTGTGGAACGCCGCACGACATGGGTCGCCGTCTCAAGACGCCCTCTCGGTCCTCGTACACGACGGTACGCTCCTCCAAATAGTCTGCCACTAGCCGCCTCAGGTACTCTGGCACCCCGTGATACTGGAGTGCTTCCCCAATGCAGCTGAATGGCAGACTATTGAATGCGTTGGCGATGTCTAACGACACCGCCAACAGCACGCCGCCACTTCGGTCACGGCCCTAAGGCGCATCACGGCATCGACCGTCGAACGCCCCTCTCGGAATCCGAACTGGGCGTCCGACAGGTTGAGCCCCACCTCACTGAGGTGCCGGACGATGCGGGCAGAGGTTATCCTTTCGAACAACTTGCCCGCGTCGTCCAGCAACACGATGGGCCTATAGGCCGCGACCG
This sequence comes from Diaphora mendica, assembly GCA_949125395.1. Classification (NCBI taxonomy): domain Eukaryota; kingdom Metazoa; phylum Arthropoda; class Insecta; order Lepidoptera; family Erebidae; genus Diaphora; species Diaphora mendica. The sequence goes on along the minus strand of OX421313.1, from coordinate 17,184,701 downwards.
AATCGGCAGGCCGTCCCGGCTTCTTCAGCAGGACCAGCTTCCCGCATTTCCAGCACTCAGGGAAGTGTCCGGACGCTAGACTAGCTAGCAACACTTCCCTGAGGCGGTCCGACATATGGTCGAGGGCTCGGGCCATCACTCGGGGTGGTACCCCGTCCGGCCCGGGGGCGGTGTTCTTGGAACGAATCCGCAGAACAGCCGCCCCTACCTCCGATTCCCTCACGGGTGGAGCATCCTCCCCTCTACCCCCGTCGTCTCTGACCGCGTAGGCCATCGACGGGGGTGTGTGCTCTGCCCGCTGAGGGAAAAGGCCCTTGACCACCCTGCAGGAAGCTGGGCTGGAGAGTCTCGGTAAGGGGGGGGGGGCCGCCGTGCGGAGCTTTTGACGCACCGCACGATACGGGCGACCCCAGGGGTCACGATCGAGGCTCTCCAGCATCTCCTTTCTCTTCGCGTCCTTGGCGCGGCAAATGGCCAGCTTCAGAGTTTTCCGCGCTTCGCGGTACTCCTCATGACGCTGGTCATCCTCACCGTTTCCGCGGTGACGTCGCCGGCTGCGGGTGTAGGACCTCCGGGCACGGGTACAGGCCGCACCGAGGTCCGCCAGCTCCTGGGACCACCAGTAGACCTCCTTCCGTGGAGGCCGACGACTCCGGATGCGGGGCATGGCCGTATCGCAGATCTGCGTAATCGCATCGCGAAAACGGCCAGCCCCCACGTCCACGTCGACCTCTTCGGTCGAGGCCTGCGGAGACAGCCAAGAATGAATAATGGCTGCCTCCTCCAGCAGGTCCCTGTCGAGCTTGGCGACAGCCCACCGCGGAAAGCGGGATGATTGCCGCGCCGTGTGACCCCTACTGGGGCCCTGGGACCGGGAGAGCTCAAATCGGATATACAAATGATCCGAGAGCGTCTCGACCTCTTCCAGGACACACCAGTTCCTTACTCGTGCGGCAACAGCAGGGGTAGCGAACGAAAGGTCCACTATCGACCCGCCCTGCTGTCGCACGCACGTGTTGGTGGAGCCTCTGTTCAGCAAACAGAGGCCCACCGAAGCCGCCCACTCCACTACGGCTTCGCCCTTGGCGTCCGTCCCGGGGGACCCCCACGCAATGGACTTTGCGTTGAAGTCCCCCAGCACGAGGACGTGCCCAGACGCTAGTCGCCGTATCGAGGTCTCCAAGGTGTTGAGGAAGACCTCGAAGTCACTCAGACTCCGGTTGGGGGAGAAGTATACACCGTAAACGGTGATCCCCCCCCAATCGGCGGCAACATATCCAGTACCCTTGTCTCTTAGCGACAAGGGCGGGGAATGAGCCGCCGTGGAGCTGACGACTGCCACGGAGCCGTCCCGGTCACCCATCCAGTTTGGACGGGGAGGAACGTAATAGGGCTCCGCGACTACGGCAACACCTATCGACCACTGCGCCATGGCTTGCAGGAATAAATCCTGCGCCGCGGCACAGTGGTTCAGGTTCGTCTGGACCAGGAGGCTGGAGACTTGATCCATTAATGGATCGTCTCTACAGCCTCCTCCATGGGCGTCGGCGAGGACGCACTAGTTACGCCGGAGGCAGCCTGGGTCGACTGGCTTACCCCCGACGCTTGCCGAGAAGCACGAGAAGGCTTGCAGCCTCCCTGCCCCATCTGATGATTGGCGGGCTTATTAGCCGCCGCACAGACGGGGCAGTGAGGGGCGGCAGAACATTCTGCCGCCTTGTGCCCTTGTTGACCACAGCGGAAACAAAGTCCGCTGCAGTCAAAGCAGCTACTGCACTTGGTGCGTGTGTGGCCCGCCGACAGGCATTTAAAACACCTCATCGGCCTCGCCGCCAGGACTGTTATCCTGGCGCTAACAAAGCCGACGAGGAGCCTGCCAGCATCGCCCAGCACTTTGGCTGCCACTACTGGGCAGCTGAGCCACACCGCACCAAGGCCTCCTGGTCCAGGACGGATGGTGCCGACCCTGATGTGTTCCGCGCTGCAGTTCGTCCTCTCCTGAACTGCAACGCGGACATCCTCAGCCGTCACGGAATCGTCCAGGCCCGAAATGCGCAATTCCGCGCACTTTGTAGGCCTGGCGATCCTTACACCATCCGTTTCCGCGAACATGTCCCTCAACTTCTCGGCAAATGCGTCTGCCGACTTTGCGCCTTCAGCCCCGGGGAACTCGAGAACTCGAGCTCCCGTGTGGGCGAGGCGCAATCTTACACCCGTCGTCCCGAAAGAGGCGAGACTAGCCCGGGCCCTTTTGAAAAGGGCCGCGTAGGAAAGTCCGCCTTCAGCCGCATCCGACGACACGGTCACCACTACCGCCGCGGTTTTCGGCGGCTGCCGCCGTAGGAGCCGGGGCCGACGTCGCCGCGGCGTAGGTCACGCGACCCCCCACCATGGGAAGCGGGGTCGGCGGCGACGCGACCGTTTTTCGCTGGGCCCCAAGCGGCGGCCGAACGACAGGGGCCGGAGGCAGCCTCGCCTCCAGACCCGCAATACGCCCGTCCACCAGGTTTCCCATGGCAACGAGCATGTACTGCAGCACTTGCTGCAGTACGTTGTCAGGAACCCCGGGGACGGTAGGGGCCGGCTGCGACGTAGGCGGGGCCGTCTGTGACGTCGACGGGGCCGGCCGTGACGCAGGCGGAGCCGGCCGCGCCGCTGACGGGGCCGGCCGCGACGCTGACGGGGCCGGCCGCGACGCTGACGGGGCCGGCCGTGACGCTGACGGGGCCGTCCGCGACGCAGACGGGGCCGGGGCCGAGGCCTCGCGCTCAGGACGCTCCGCCCGAAATTGGGCAAACTGAGCGCTCAGCTCAGCCAACTGCCTCGTCAAGCGGTCGTTGGCCGCCTGGAGCCGAGCCACGTCCCCTATCAGGGACTGGACGACTCCCCCTAGTGTGGAGGAAGAGTCCTTAAAGGCCCTTACAAAGGAGCCCTTAAGGTTTACCGACTTGGTGGCCACCTTGTTAATGATGGCCACCGCCGCCTGTGCCCTCTCCTGCAGAGAGGCTGGTGTTTGGGGCACTGAGTCCCCATCCACCGGTTCCCCAATCTGCAGCAGGAGACCGGAGATCTCCTCCTCCGCCTGAGTCTCGCCGTCCGCCCTGACTCGCCTATACGATTCCGCCTTAGAAAAGGCGGAACCGGACGCGCTCGAGACTGGGGTTCTCGACCTCCCTCTATGACTGCTCGCCATTTTTGGCGGCAGCATTTCCTGGGTGTCGCTCCCCCCATCGTTGGAACGCACGCGTTTGCGGCTATTGCTCGCGTCCAAGTCCATGGACTCCAATGCTTCAGCATTGGAGCTACCACCCGCGCCATCCGACGAGTGGCTGGACCTGGAACGCGTACGTTCCGATGTTCTTCGGCTCCTAGCAGTCGGATTGACTACTAGGAGCCCCGCCGATATAGGCGCCCCGGACGCAGGCTCCTCCTCCGTAGAGGAGTCGTCTGCCCTCCGGAACTGCCCCTTGGCGTTCCTCCTTCCCTTCACTTTCTTCGGTTTGGGCTGTGTGTTGATCTCTGGGTATGTCCGTCAGTCAGTCAGTCACCTTCCTCTTTTATATATATAGAAGATAGTTCGCATAAGTAGTAAGCCGTCTAGTTAACATAGTACAGGTACTGCCTAATTTGGAATTGGAGGGACGTCTGTGGACGAAATGTTATTTTGGTCTCTTTAAATGATCATCTATATGGTTTATGGTAGCTCAGCTGGCACTGTATGGTGTTTGCGTAGCAGCGGTATAGTTGCTGTGCGTTGGCGTTTACGCGAATTGTAGGCTTAGTCATTTAAATTATGGCCATTTGGCCATTTGGCCATCCCCCCAATGTATCCCTACGTTGTCGTCGTGGTGGGGCTTGCGTGGGTCGATGATTTCTGGGGCTATGCCGGTAGAGCCACTCATGCCGGATAGGTCCAGAAGGAGACCCCAGACTAAATGGGATACCCGACACAGTATACCGAGTAGACCCGATAGTCTGATTGCAGACTGCCGCGGAGGGCACTCCAAGCGTCCCTCTGATCTAGCAGAGGGCGTATTGGAGTGCGAGTAGAGGGCGAGCTCGGTGAGCACTAACCCTGCCTCCGAGCGGGCAACTTAAGAGGTACTCTTATGTTGCCCTCGCCGCAGCATCGTAACCCCAGTACTGGGACCGAGGGTCTTGGCTTAACCGCCCGGACCGCGAGGAAGAAAACCTCTATAAAAAATTACCCCGAATCCCGTGTTCTGGTGTGTGACCAGGGGATGCATGGCTGATGGGTAGTTCAGTCGCAAGCACACCCCCAGCCAGGGACCTGCGGACCCCTCGGTTGGGCACAAATTTACGCTTGCCCGGGTATTGGGGATCTCTGCCCGGGTGGACCTTTAGTTCTCCCCTACTCGTGGGTCTCTCATGGATACTGAAATAAATTTATACCTTAAAACACACAAATCGGATCGGACAAAAAATACAACGACTACTGGCATGGACAATGGACTGGAAAAGCAAGCGGAAAAAAAGAAAGTGGCGAGGAATGCCAAGGGGCAGTTCCAAAAGGCGGACGTTCAATCGTCCATCGAGGAACTTGCTGCGGCGTCCGGAACGCCTAGTTCAGTGGGGCTCCCAGAGGTCGATCTGACTGCTGGGAGCCGAAACAGATCGGATCGTCTGCGTTCGAAGTCCGTGATTCCGACCACTTCCAGCGGCTCCGGTGCGACGACTGTCGCAATGGACGTCGTGGAGGTGGGTATCGGCGATAGCCGGAAGCGCGGACTCACGGGCGCGGACGTGGAAGCGGCGCAGGAGTGCCTGCCTCCCAAAGTGCCTACTAGCCACAGAGGGAGGTCACGCTCTCCAATTTCGGCTCCGCCAGGTTCTGCCTTTTCTAGGGCGGAAATGTACAGGCGGGCCAGGGCGGAGGGTGAAAACGTAGTGGAGGAGGAGATTGCTGATCTCCTGCAGAGAATCCGGGAGCCGGCAGTGGAGGATCCGGTACCGGTGTCTCTGCAGGAGAGAGCGAACGTGGCCGTGGCCATTATCAACAAAGTGGCCACAAAATCCACGAACCTTAAGGGTTCCTTCGTCAAGGCCCTTAAGGACTCCTCCTCCGCAGTGGCGGGGGTCGTGGGGACCCTAATTGGAGATGTGGCTCGCCTCCAGGCGGCCAATGACAGATTGACGGGGCAGGTGGCCGAGCTTGGCGCTCAGTTCGCCCAATTCCGGTCGGAGCGTTCTGGGCGTGAGGCCGCGGCCCCGGCCCCGTCTGCGTCGCGGCCGGCACCGTCTGCGTCGCGGCCGGCACCGTCTGCGTCGCGGACGGCCCCGTCTGCGTCGCGGCCGGCACCGTCTGCGTCGCGGCCGGCACCGTCTGCGTCGCGGACGGCCCCGTCTGCGTCGCGGCCGGCTCCGTCTGCGTCACGGCCGGCTCCGTCCCAGTTGGCGTCTGCCAACTCCGAGATCCCTGACGAAACCCTACGTCGGTTCCTCGACGCGGCGTGGCAGATGTTTGACGGACGTCTGGCCGGTCTGGAGGCGAGGCTGCCACCAGCCCCTATCATTCGGCCGCCGCTCGCAGGCCCGAAGCCGAAGGACCCCTCAGCGCCGACACCGCTCCCCGTGGTGGGAGGTCGCGTCACCTACGCAGCAGCGACGTCGGCGTCGGCTCCTGCGGCGGCCCAGAAGCCACGAAAGGGAGCCAAGGCAAAGGCGGCTGCCCCGAAGCCGGGGCCTGAGACGACGGCAAAGGCTGGAGCGCAGTACCCTCCGCTCTCCACTCCAACGACTGCCCCTGGCCCCTCTACTTCTGCCCCCTCCAATGAGGGCTGGCAGGTAGTCGGGGGGTCAAAGAAGTCCCGAAGGCGGGCCAAAAAGGCTGCCCAAAAGGCGGCCTCTACCCCGCAGGCGCTGCCGGTGACAGAGGTCACCAAGAAGACGAAGCCGCGGAAACTGCAGCCGCCGAAAACCGCGGCGGTAGTAGTGACCGGCTGAAGGCGGGCTGTCCTACGCGGCCCTCTTCAAGAGGGCCCGGGCTAGTCTCGCCACCTTCGGGACAACAGGGGTTAGATTGCGCCTCGCCCAGACGGGAGCTCGAGTACTCGAGTTCCCCGGGGCTGAAGGCGCAAAGTCGGCAGACGCTTTTGCCGAGAAGCTGCGAGAAGTGTTCGCGGAAACGGACGGTGTAAGAGTCGCCAGGCCTGTAAAGTGCGCGGAGTTGCGCATTTCGGGCCTGGACGATTCTGTCACGGCCGAGGATGTCCGCGTTGCAGTCCAGGAGAAGACTGGCTGCAGCGCTGATAACATTAAGGTCGAAACGGTCCGTACCGGTCCGGGAGGGCTTGGTGCGGTGTGGCTCAGCTGCCCAGTGGCGGCAGCCAAAGTCCTGAGTGATGCTGGCAGGCTGCTCATCGGCTTCGTGAGTGCCGGGATAACAGTCCTGGCGGCGAGGCCGATGAGGTGTTATAAATGCCTGTCGGCGGGACACACGCGCACCAAGTGCAGTAGTTGCTTCGACTGCAGCGGACTATGCTTCCGTTGTGGTCAACAGGGGCACAAGGCGGCAGAATGTTCTGCCGCCCCTCACTGCCCCATCTGTGCGGCGGCTAATAAGCCCGCCAATCATCAGATGGGGCAGGGAGGCTGCAGGCCTTCTCGTGCTTCTCGGCAAGCATCGGGGGTAAACCAGTCGACCCAGGCTGCCTCCGGCGTAACTAGTGCATCTACGCCGACGCCCATGGAGGAGGCTGTAGAGACGATCCACTAATGGATCAAGTCTCCAGCCTCCTGGTCCAGACGAACCTGAACCACTGTGCCGCGGCGCAGGATTTATTCCTGCAAGCCATGGCGCAGTGGTCGATAGGTGTTGCCGTAGTCGCGGAGCCTTATTATGTTCCTCCCCGTCCAAACTGGATCCGTGGCAGTCGTCGGCTCCACGGCGGCTCATTCCCCACCCTTGTCGCTAAGAGACAAGGGTACTGGATATGTTGCCGCCGATTGGGGGGTGGTGGTCACCGTTTACGGTGTATACTTCTCCCCCAACCGGAGTCTGAGTGACTTCGAGGTCTTCCTCAATACCTTGGAGACCTCGATACGGCGACTAGCGTCTGGGCACGTCCTTGTGCTGGGGGACCAACGCAAAGTCCATTGCGTGGGGGTCCCCCGGGACGGACGCCAAGGGCGAAGCCGTAGTGGAGTGGGCGGCTTCGGTGGGCCTCTGTTTGCTGAACAGAGGTTCCACCAACACGTAAAAAGAAAGGAGATGCTGGAGAGTCTCGATCGTGACCCCTGGGGTCGCCCATACCGTGCGGTGCGTCAGAAGCTCCGCACGTCGGGCCCCCCCCTTACCGAGACTCTCCAGCCCAGCTTCCTGCAGGAAGTGGTAGAGGGCCTTTTCCCTGAGTGGGCGGAGCACACACCCCCGTCGATGGCCTATGCGGTCATAGGCGACGGGGTAGAGAGGACGATGTGCCGCCCGTTAGGGAATCGGAGGTTGGGGCGGCTGTTCTTCGGATCCGTTCCAAGAACACCGCCCCCGGGCCGGACGGGGTTCCAGCCCGAGTGATGGCCCGAGCCCTCGACCATATGTCGGACCGCCTCAGGGAAGTGTTGGACGCTAGCCTGGCGTCAGGACGCTTCCCTGAGTGCTGGAAATGCGGGAAGCTGGTCCTGTTGAGGAAGCCGGGACGGCCTGCCGATTCGGTCGCGGCCTATAGGCCCATCGTGTTGCTGGACGAGGCGGGTAAACTTTTTGAGAGGATACTCTCTGCCCGCATCGTCCAGCACCTTTGTGAGGTGGGGCCCGACCTGTCGGACGCCCAATTCGGATTCCGAGAGGGGCGTTCGACGGTCGATGCCGTGATGCGCCTCAGGGCCGTGACCGAAGAGGCAGTGAGTTGTGGCGGCGTGGTGTTGGCGGTGTCGTTGGACATCGCCAACGCCTTCAATAGTCTGCCATTTAGCTGCATCAGGGAAGCACTCCACTACCACGGGGTGCCAGAGTACCTGAGGCGGCTAGTGGCAGACTATTTAGAGGAGCGTACCGTCGTGTACGAGGACCGAGAGGGCGTCTTGAGACGGCGACCCATGTCGTGCGGCGTTCCGCAGGGGTCTGTCCTTGGACCACTCCTGTGGAACGTGGGGTACGACTGGGTCCTGCGAGGTCGTCTTCCCCCCGGCTGGGCGTAATTTGTTACGCCGATGACACGTTGGTCACGGCCCGGGGGGCGAACTACCAAGAGGCGGCGTGCCTGGCCACCAGGGGTGTTTCTCTGGTGGTCACGTTCTCGTGCTGGGGGACTTCAACGCAAAATCCATTGCGTGGGGGTCCCCCGGGACGGACGCCAAGGGCGAGGCCGTCGAGGAGTGGGCGGCTACCTTTTTTTTTTTTTTTTTTTTTACGTGTGGAAATCCCCTCGGACCGTCACCCGCGCCGGGGCTTGCGGCGGGGCGGTGTGTCGGACTCGAACCGACTAAAACCACACGGTGTGCCACTCTGCGCCTGAGGAGGGAGGAGTCCGGGAACTGCTGTTATTACGCCATCCAGACCCCTCCCAGCGCTTGCCCGCACAGAAGCGGGCACCCTCTGATGTTATCCTCTCCTTTTAGGCAACGTACGGCACACACGTAACGTCGCCTCCTCGCGGGCGGCCACTAGAGCGGATGGAAGGGAAAGCCCGTCCCGACCATCCGCGGGCCGGAGGCCCAGCCCCGGCCCCCCGGCCGCCCAGCCCGGGGGGGAGACGGCCTCGTAGGACCCAGTCGTATCCCACGTTCCACAGGAGTGGTCCAAGGACAGACCCCTGCGGAACGCCGCACGACATGGGTCGCCGTCTCAAGACGCCCTCTCGGTCCTCGTACACGACGGTACGCTCCTCCAAATAGTCTGCCACTAGCCGCCTCAGGTACTCTGGCACCCCGTGGAACTGGAGTGCTTCCCCGATGCAGCTGAATGGCAGACTATTGAATGCGTTGGCGATGTCTAAAGACACCGCCAACAGCACGCCGCCACAGCACACTGCCTCTTCGGTCACGGCCCTAAGGCGCATCACGGCATCGACCGTCGAACGCCCCTCTCGGAATCCGAACTGGGCGTCCGACAGGTCGGGCCCCACCTCACTGAGGTGCCGGACGATGCGGGCAGAGATTATCCTCTCGAACAACTTGCCCGCCTCGTCCAGCAACACGATGGGCCTATAGGCCGCGACCGAATCGGCAGGCCGTCCCGGCTTCTTCAGCAGGACCAGCTTCCCGCTTTTCCAGCACTCAGGGAAGTGTCCGGACGCCAGGCTAGCGTCCAACACTCCCCTGAGGCGGTCCGACATGTGGTCGAGGGCTCGGGCCATCACTCGGGCTGGTACCCCGTCCGGCCCGGGGGCGGTGTTCTTTGAACGAATTCGCAGAACAGCCGCCCCTACCTCCGATTCCCTCACGGGTGGAGCATCCTCCTCTCTACCCCCGTCGTCTCTGACCGAGTAGGCCATCGACGGGGGTGTGTGCTCTGCCCGCTGAGGGAAAAGGCCCTCGACCACTTCCTGCAGGAAGCTGGGCTGGAGAGTCTCGGTAAGGGGGGGACCCGCCGTGCGGAGCTTTTGACGCACCGCACGATACGGGCGACCCCAGGGGTCACGATCGAGACTCTCCAGCATCTCCTTTCTCTTTGCGTCCTTGGCGCGGCAAATGGCCAGCTTCAGAGTTTTCCACGCTTCGTGGTACTCCTCATGAAGCTGGTCATCCTCACCGTGACGTCGCCGGCTACGGGTGTAGGACCTCCGGGCACGGGTACAGGCCGCACGGAGGTCCGCCAGCTCCTGGGACCACCAGTAGACCTCTTTCCGTGGAGGCCGACGACTCCGGATGCGGGGCATGGCCGTATCGCAAATCTGCGTAATCGCATCGCGAAAACGGCCAGCCCCCACGTCCACGTCGACCTCCTCGGTCGAGGCCTGCGGAGACAGCCAAGAATGAATAATGGCTGCCTCCTCCAGCAGGTCCCTGTCGAGCTTGGCGACAGCCCACCGCGGAAAGCGGGATGATTGCCGCGCCGTGTGACCCCTACTGGGGCCCTGGGACCGGGAGAGCTCAAATCGGATATACAAATGATCCGAGAGCGTCTCGACCTCTTCCAGGACACACCAGTTCCTTACTCGTGCGGCAACAACAGGGGTAGCGAACGAAAGGTCCACTATCGACCCGCCCTGCTGTCGCACGCACGTGTTGGTGGAGCCTCTGTTCAGCAAACAGAGGCCCACCGAAGCCGCCCACTCCACTACGGCTTCGCCCTTGGCGTCCGTCCCGGGGGACCCCCACGCAATGGACTTTGCGTTGAAGTCCCCCAGCACGAGGACGTGCCCAGACGCTAGTCGCCGTATCGAGGTCTCCAAGGTGTTGAGGAAGACCTCGAAGTCACTCAGGCTCCGGTTGGGGGAGAAGTATACACCGTAAACGGTGACACCCCCCCAATCGGCGGCAACATATCCAGTACCCTTGTCTCTTAGCGACAAGGGCGGGGAATGAGCCGCCGTGGAGCTGACGACTGCCACGGAGCCGTCCCGGTCACCCATCCAGTTTGGACGGGGAGGAACGTAGTAGGGCTCCGCGACTACGGCAACACCTATTGACCACTGCGCCATGGTTTGCAGGAATAAATCCTGCGCCGCGGCACAGTGGTTCAGGTTCGTCTGGACCAGGAGGCTGGAGGCTTGATCCATTAGTGGATCGTCTCTACAGCCTCCTCCATGGGCGTCGGCATAGACGCACTAGTTACGCCGGAGGCAGCCTGGGTCGACTGGCTTACCCCCGACGCTTCCCGAGAAGCACGAGAAGGCCTGCAGCCTCCCTGCCCCATCTGATGATTGGCGGGCTTATTAGCCGCCGCACAGATGGGGCAGTGAGGGGCGGCAGAACACTCTGCCGCCTTGTGCCCCTGTTGACCACAGCGGAAGCAAAGTCCGCTGCAGTCGAAGCAACTACTGCACTTGGTGCGTGTGTGTCCCGCCGACAGGCATTTAAAACACCTCATCGGCCTTGCCGCCAGGACTGTTATCCTGGCGCTCACAAAGCCGACGAGGAGCCTGCCAGCATCGCCCAGCACTTTGGCTGCCGCTACTGGGCAGCTGAGCCACACCGCACCAAGCCCTCCCGGACCGGTACGAACGGTGCCGACCTTGATGTTATCAGCGCTGCAGCCAGTCTTCTCCTGGACTGAAACGCGGACATCCTCGGCCGTGACAGAATCGTCCAGGCCCGAAATGCGCAATTCCGCGCACTTTAAAGGCCTGGCGATTCTTACACCGTCCGTTTCCGCGAACACTTCTCGCAACTTCTCGGCAAATGCGTCTGCTGACTTTGCACCCTCAGCCCCGGGGAACTCGAGGACTCGAGCTCCCGTCTGGGCGAGGCGCAATCTCACCCCTGTTGTCCCGAAGGTGGCGAGACTAGCCCGAGCCCTCTTGAAGAGGGCCGCGTAGGACAGCCCGCCTTCAGCCGCCTCCGGCGACACGGTCACTACTACCGCCGCGGTCTTCGGCGGCTGCAGTTTCCGCGGCTTCGTCTTCTTGGTGACCTCTGTCACCGGTGGCGCCTGCGGGGTAGAGGCCGCCTTTTGGGCAGCCTTTTTGGCCCTCCTTCGGGACTTCTTAGACCCTCATTGGAGGGGGCAGAAGTAGAGGGGCCAGGGGCAGTCGTTGGAGTGGAGAGCGGAGCCTGCGCTCCAGCCTTTGCCGTCGTCTCAGGCACCGGCTTCGGGGCAGCCGCCTTTGCCTTGGCTCCCTTTCGTGGCTTCTGGGCCGCCGCAGGAGCTGACGCCGATGTCGCTGCCGCGTAGGTGACGCGACCTCCCACCACGGGCAGTTCGGTCGGCGCCGAGGTGCCCTTCGACTTCGGGCTCGCGAGCGGCGGCCTAATGACAGGGGCCGGCGGCAGCCTCGCCTCCAGACCAGCCAGACGTCCGTCCACCAAATTCCCCACCGCCATGAGGATCTGCTGCACTAAGGCGTCAGATACCCCAGGGACAGTGAGGACCGGCTGCGACGCAGACGGGGCCGGCCGCGACGCAGACGGGGCCGGACGCGACGCAGACGGGGCCGGCTGCGACGCAGACGGGGCCGGGGCCGCGGCCTCACGCCCAGAACGCTCCGACCGGAATTGGGCGAACTGAGCGCTAAGCTCGGCCACCTGCCCCGTCAATCTGTCATTGGCCGCCTGGAGGCGAGCTACATCTCCAATTAGGGTCCCTACGACCCCCGCCACTGCGGAGGAGGAGTCCTTAAGGGCCTTGACGAAGGAACCCTTAAGGTTCGTGGATTTGGTGGCCACTTTGTTGATTATGGCCACAGCCACGTTCGCTCTCTCCTGCAGAGACACCGGTGCAGGATCCTCCACTGCCGGCTCCCGGATCCTCTGCAGGAGATCAGCGATCTCCTCCTCCACTACGGTTTCTCCCTCCGCCCTGGCTCGCCTGTACATTTCCGCCCTAGAAAAGGCGGAGCCTGACGTAGCCGAGATTGGAGAGCGTGACCTCCCTCTGTGGCTAGTAGGCACTTTGGGAGGCAGGCACTCCTGGGCCGCTTCCACGTCCGCGCCCGTAAGTCCGCGCTTCCGGCTATCACCGATACCCACCTCCACGACATCCATTGCGACAGTCGTCGCACCGGAGCCGCTGGAGGTGGTCGGAATAACGGACTTCGAGCGCAGTCGATCCGATCTTTTTTGGCTCCCAGCAGTCAGATCGACCTCTGGGAGCCCCACCGAACTAGGCGTTCCGGACGCCGCAGCAAGTTCCTCGGTGGACGAGTGAACGTCCGCCTTTTGGAACTGCCCCTTGGCATTCCTCGCTACTTTCTTTTTCTCCGCTTGCTTTTCAATTTGTCCATTAGGGTTGCCAGTAGTTGTTGTATTGTTTCCGTCCGATTTGTTAGTTTTAAGGTTTATATATTTATCAGAATCCATGTGAGACCCACGAGTAGGGGAGAACTAAAGGTCCACCCGGGCAGAGATCCCCAATACCCGGGCAAGCGTAAATTTGTGCCCAACCGAGGGGTCCGCTGGTCCCTGGCTGGGGGTGTGCTTGCGACTGAACTACCCATCAGCCATGCATCCCCTGGTCACACACCAGAACACGGGATTCGGGGTAATTTTTTATAGAGGTTTTCTTCCTCGCGGTCCGGGCGGTTAAGCCAAGACCCTCGGTCCCAGTACTGGGATTACGATGCTACGGCGAGGGCAAAATAAGAGTACCTCTTAAGTTGCCCGCTCGGAGGCAGGGTTAGTGCTCACCGAGCTCGCCCTCTACTCGCACTCCAATACGCCCTCTGCTAGATCAGAGGGACGCTTGGAGTGCCCTCCACGGCAGTCTGCAATCAGACTCCGTCTGGTATCCCATTTAGTCTGGGGTCTCCTTCTGGGCCTATCCGGCATGAGTGGCTCTACCGGCATAGACCCAGAAATCATCGACCCACGCAAGCCCCACCACGACGACAACGTAGGGATACATTGGGGGGGAGTGGGCGGCTACCTACCGCAACCTTCTGCGAAGAAGTCATCTCGCAGAAGGAGGTGGCGGAGAAGGCCCGGGAGGATGATATCCACTCGGACCCAATCCGCCGCCGGCGAACCGGGCGGCGGAGGCGCGCCTATCAGCGCCTCATGCCGCCCTGAGTGTGGCCGCGGATGGTCGGGACGGGCTTTCCCCTCCATCCGCTCTAGTGGCCACCCGCGAGGGGCCGACGTACGCGTGTGCCGTACGTCGCCTAAATAGAGTTTTAACAGCAGACGGTGCCCGCTTCAGTGCGGGCAAGCGCTGGGAGGGTCCGGACGTGTTAATAACTGCAGTTCCCGGATTCCTCCCTTCACAGGCGCAGAGTGGCACACCGTGTGGTTTTAGTCGGTTCGAGTCCGACACACCGCCCCGCCGCAAGCCCCGGTGGGGTGACGGTCCGAGGGGATTTCCACACGTTAAAAAAAAAAAAAAAAAAAAAGGGAGAACTAGCGACCCGCCCCGGCTTCGCACGGGTGGATTTCAGATGCCCCCGCCGACGACACGATTCGTGCATTTTAAATCTGTAATATCTTCGAATATATTCATTTAAATTAGATACTGTTTTAGCCATTTTGATCTATATTAAATGCACAATGTATTTAATTTACTTAATTGTATAAGGATTCATTCCGTATTGCTTAAAATCACTTCGTAAATAAGCCATTATTTCTCGTAAAAAGAAAGGAATAAAAAATGATTGTTGTGGGTTATCCCTAAGAGATAGACATATACTGTCGCGGACTTTTTTGTAGTACTTTTTAAGGTGTACAATACTGTAGTACATTATTTTGATCTATCTCGTAGGGTACAACCAGCGTTTGCAATGTAAGCGCAAAAAAATGAGTTTATTTGCTACAGCACATTAGAAACCTCGAAAATTAACAGTGTTTCCATGCTATATTATGCATTTATTATACATAAAAACCTTCCTCTTGAATCACTCTATCTATTAAAGAAATCCGCATCAAAATCCGTTGCGTAGTTTTAAAGATTTAAGCACACAAAGGGACATAGGGACAGAGAAAGCGACTTTGTTTTATACTATGTAGTGATGATGATGATAATGGCGTTTCTATAACATATAGGTATTCATCGAAAGACTTCAAACTAAAATGTAAAAATTCTTACGATATCCAAGGCTCTCGCAATGTGATGATGCGTTCGAGGTGTTGACGAGGAAAATGAGAACCACCGCTGTTACAGCTTTGCGCGTCAACATGGTTACATGTTACATACAATTCAACAGGAATATTCCAGAAACAGAGTTTAACACACGAGTGGCAACAATGACTAAGTAGCCAGTACTGAATATATCCCGAAACATACCTCTGCATTACTGTATCGGTTTAAGGAAAACGAAATAAAATTATTTCCATTTTGTTTCCCTTAGAGATATACCTAATAATTAAGGTCTCCTACTCTGTTCAGGTATTCACATATTCTAATGACTAAAACTTTTCCAAAAGTTCGTGGTCGAATCCTGGACGTATAGTTATACAGGAATATACAATACATATTATTAATAGAACTAAAGGAAAATGTATTACTTACATATATTCTGATAACAAATGGGTAGGTACATGTAATGAGCAGTTCGTTTTAAAATACAATTTGTTTTATTAAATAAATATTAAACGATAATATGTTTATTGTATTCCTGAAAATAATAGGTTAGTAGCCGGACTTCAATGTGGAGACGAATTAAGAATACTTAATTAGCGTCAAATTCCCTATTCATCACGTAGGTGTCGTAAGAGCCAACTTAGGGAGGAAATTACCGTCAGGCCAATGCCAAGGCCAAAACCTCCTTTCTTTGCACGTCTTTGTGCTGGCTGTGGACTACTAAAAGCCATTGTTGATGATGATGAATTGGATGAAACAATAGGTGCAAATAAGTGAAAGGTTCAACCCTCCGCGGGTCCCGCGCGGTTCAAGTTTTGTTTTGGGGATAACTGGCAGGACGTCCAAAGTGAAGTTAGTTAGTAAGCCGTAGTGCTTTATCTATACAAATAAATAAAATTGCCAAACGAGGTTGCGTGGGTCAGCTAGTCTTAAATATTTATTTACCTGGCTTTAGAAACCCGTTCTCGGTCTACTCCAAATATATGCCCCAACAGACCAAGCAACAGAAAAAAGGATATATTTTATAATAGTTTCACCCAGACAATGCAGAAACTAAATAGGAACATAATATTAATGGTCTAACTTTAATGGTCAAATAGGTGCTTAATCAGGTAAAGGAGAGTTCATCATAGACAAATATGGCCAGGGAAAGAGAACCGACAATGGGCAACGTTTGATAAATTTTCGTTTCTAGTAGAACTTGAGAGTAAAGAACATCTTTTTTCTCAAAATACAAAACAGGAAATGGACGTGGATGTCTCCAAATGGTAAAGATAGATTTTATAATAATTGTTTTTAAACTTTCGCGACTATACATATTATTCGACTGTAAATCGGATCTTAATCGCGGTAATATCTATGAGGTACAAACCTTTTTATTATTACCAATATGCCCAAGATTTTTAACAACGTCAGCGTAGTCTCAAATCATAATTTCAATTCAGATCATAGAATGGTAAAAGGAACAATAGCGTGCAAAGAATTAAAAATAAAAAGAAGAAAACTTCATTGAATAAATTGCCGGCCCATAACACATATATCAGAGCAAAATCTTAATGAACTAAGAATATCAATAAACTTAATTAAGAAACAAAATAATGTACAACAAAAATACAACATCTTAGAAGAAACCTCATTAAAAATAAATAAATTTCAAACAAGAAATAATAGTTACAAGCTTGGTGACGAAGCCAGATTAAAAATAAACCAATGAAAATAAATGATAGTAAACAGAAAAGAAAATCGTACACAAACAGCAAAGATTAGTAAAGACATTTCAAAAGCCATTAGAAACCATAGAAAAACCAATCGACTTAATATCATTAGAGAACAAATAAACTAAACCCAAGGAATTAAAAGAGCTTTAAAACAACTTAAAGAATATTCAACATGGATTCCAAAGATGTATTGTCTTTGGAATCCATGTTGAATGTTCTTGTAAAAAAGAAAATACAACAAAATAAAAACTACAACCAAGCGACGACATATTTTACAAACGGTAACAGATTTTTACAAAGATTTGGATACGGATCATATGACCATATGATCATATGAACTCAATAAACCTCTCATGCAAAACAACATTAGAAGAAGACCAAAACCCAGAACCAATCCCATTCATCATTAAATGCAAAGTGAAGTAAGAAGAGCTATCCAAACACAGAAATCTGGTAAATCATCTGGGGATGATATAATAAGTAACGAATTACTAAAAGTTGTAAGAGATAATACAATATTTTACACATATTTATATATGCAATGAAATTTTGAAAACTGAACAAATTCCTTCCTAATGGACATCGTCGACAATAATTACATATTTTAGACAAAAAGCGGCCAAGTGCGAGTCGGACTCGCGCATGAAGGGTTCCGTAGCAGCAAGTAACGTAATATAAAAGTTCTTGTAATTCGTTGTAACTTTGATCGATAAATTGCGGTTTATGGTTTATGAAGCATTAAAAAAAACTACTTACTAGATCTCGTTCAAACCAATTTTAGTTTTATCATTCTCTTATTTTAGAAGTTATAGGTCGTGGGGGGGGGGAGGTGAGACACACATTTTACCACTTTGGAAGTATCTCTCGCGCAAACTATTAAGTTTAGGAAAAAATGATATTAGAAACTTCATTCTCACTTTGGAAGACCTATCCATATGGGTATGGGTTTGGGAAAAAAAAAATTTTTGGGTTTCAGTTCTAAATTTATGGACCCCCAAAATTTATCGTATTTTTTTATTTTTGTGTGAAAATCGTAATGCGGTTCACAGAATACATCTACTTACAAATTTTCAACAGTATAGTTCTTATAGTTCCGGAAAAAGTGGCTGTGACATACGGACGGACAAACATACGGACATACAGACATGACGAATCTATAAGGGTTCCGTTTTTTGCCTTTGGCACGGAACCCTAAAAAGGGAGATAAATGTCAAATTAACAATTATAGACCATCAGCTTGATGCCGATCTTGTATAAAGTGGTCAGCAAAATTTTATTACACCGCTTGACAAAAAAACAAGACAGTAATCAACCCAAAGAACAAGCGGGCTTCCGCTCAGATTTTTCAACAATCCATACCTACACGCGTTGAGTTCGGTATACACTCGATACACATCAGCGTCAGCCTATCGCAGTCCACTACTGGACATAGGCCTCTCTAATTGCACGCCACTTGGTTCGACCGTTGGCTTCTCACATCCAGCTCCTGCCAGCCGTCTTGCGCAAATCATCACTCCACCTTTCCTGTGGACTGTCCTACGCAAAAATTTCCGACCATTTATGGGCAGCCCACTGTCACTTCAGCTTGCTAATCCTGTGTGCTTCTTCAAGTCGACGACCTTGGTTCCCTGCAGGATCACCGTTTCTGATACGATCCCTCAGAGAAACACAGAGAGTAGCCACCTCTCTCGGTAGATAGGTACATAATTCAAGAATAGGCTCGAGTCAAAATATTGTTTAGAAAATATTAACGTGATATTATTACCCTACCAATTTTCTATTCCAATTAAACAGGAATTCATGTTCATTATCACCGTCATCTTTAACTCTACTTTCACATGTCGATCTTTATCTATTTATACTCAGAAAGTCAGAGATTATTAAAGTTACAAGTTCAAAACTAATTTCAACTAGCTGACCCAGCGAACTTGGTATCGCCTTATTTATTTTTGTGAATATTTTCGATACTATCG
The DNA here is from genome assembly GCA_949125395.1 of Diaphora mendica. Classification (NCBI taxonomy): domain Eukaryota; kingdom Metazoa; phylum Arthropoda; class Insecta; order Lepidoptera; family Erebidae; genus Diaphora; species Diaphora mendica. Next base: position 17,166,381 of record OX421313.1, on the reverse strand, counting down.
AAAAAAAAAACTTTTAGTAAGCCCGTGTCAACTTCCCGAAGCGCTGCAGTGTATAGAGACTAAGAGAATATAACACCTCCTTTTTTTTCAATACAAACTTTGTTCTAACAATAACAAATTCATAAAAAAATAATTGATAGATAGAAATATCAACTACTATTGCATTTGGCTTGGCACCGAATTCAAACCTATCAATAAGTATGTTAGAACTTTCTAGGCAGGGAGTTTTCCTTTGATGTTTTTTTTAAAAGTCGGTTATATAGCTTTGCATACCGTTTGCTTCCTACAGACTACTAGTTACTAGATCGATATCTTAAATGTTCATCTATCTCCTAACCTTACCTGTCAGATCACTTGAAAGAATACAACGAAGGCCCTATTTGTGTATTTGGTATTTAAAGAATCATTCTCTCACCCCTAATAATTTTACATTCTATCATCAGCTCATGTGAATTACTGAATGTTAAATAAATTAATGTCGATGCGTACGTATGATATTGAAATCATCTTCTAATCCCTAACTGTTGAAGAGTTTTACCTTCTATCATCAGCTCACCTGAATAACTTGAAAGTATACAACTAAAGGTCTATAGATACGTATGAAATTGAAAGAATTATCCTCTAACTCTTAACCGTTAAGGAGTTGTATCTTCCATCATCATTTTACCTAAATTAGTTGAAAGCATACGAATAAAGGTAATATGCATACACATGACATTTAAAGATTTATCCTCCAACTCGTAACCGTTAAGGAGTTGTACCTTACATCATCAGTTTACCTAAATAACTTGAAAGAAAACGACTAAAGGTCACATACATATGACATTTAAAGATTTATCCTCCAACTCCTAACCGTTAAGGGCCGGCTCGGCCGGAGTGATACCACGGCCTCACAGAAAACCGGTGTGAAACAGCGCACGCGCGGTGTTTCACCGAGTGAGTGAGGAAATCGGAGGCCCATCACTCCCCCCTCCCCCATGATAGCGCATTTGAAAGACAGATTGTTACCCCAGGTACCAACTGCGCTAGCGTTGGAGAATTCCTCTCTGGGCATCCGCGCTCAGTACACAACGCGTCTGAACGTGAATGCCCAGGCTACTCGTCGTATTCTGAGTAGGGCAAAATTGCGCTCAATCACGCTAGAGGTAAGAGCAGTAAAATCACGGCACCCCCTACCACGCTGGTCCTGGACTTGTGCAACGTCAGGAGATTACATAGCAATCTTGAAGCTGTCCATCACCACCTCGAGACAGCAAAGCCAGCATTGCTCTTTTTGACCGAGACGCAGATATCGTCTCCATCCTACCTGAACTACCCTAGGTACGGACTGGAACATTCCTTTAAGTCTAAAGCCGGAGTGTGCGTGTACGTCAGAGACGATATCAGCTCTCGTTGCCTCAGCAACCTTGAAGGTAGGGACCGCTCCATCTTATGGCTCCGTGTATGTAGCGACGACCATCCCCGCGTCTATGCGTGCCTCTATATGTCCCATAGCGGTGATTCCGAAACTGACCGACTCATTGAGCACATCCAAATGGCTACAGACCTCGTGCAGCAGCAGGTCCCCTCCGCAGAAATCATCGTACTTGGTGATTTTAAGGCTCACCACGCCAGCTGGCTCAGCAGCTAAAACGGATCATGCGGGGAGATCTGTTCAAGTCTTCGCCCTGGCATATGGCCTGACTCAACTGGTTACCACGCCCACGCGAGTCACAGATGTGAAAGGCCAGAATCCCTCGTTGTTGGACCTTCTGCTGACTTCTCATCCAGACGGAAACCGCGTATCCGTAAACGCCCCACTTGGCTCCTCAAACCATTGCCTTGTCCGGAGTACATGCCTCTCACATGTTCGCCGCCATTGCGAGTTGCACGCAGCCGTCGTGTGTGGCACTACAAGTCAGCAGATTGGGATGGGATGCGGTCCTTCTTTGCGTCCGTGCCCTTGGAGACAGTTGTGCTTCTCGCCGGATAATCCCAACACCGCTGCTGATTCTGTTGCTGATGTTGTTCTACAGGGTATGGAGCTTTTCATTCCATCCTCTGTGGTCCTCATTGGTGGCAAGTGTCGGCCCTGGTTTGGTCTATCTTCCAAAAATGCTTCTCGCAGGAAGCAGGAAGCTTACCAAGCCTGGGCTGACGCAGAGGCGGTACGGGATCAAAATACCAGCGTTCTAAAAAAGGAGTACAATTTTGCCTCCAGGTCCTTCAAAAGAGACATTGTAAGGGTGAAGTTTGAGCACATTGCTAGGATAGGCGAGAGGCTTGAGCGTCTTCCTTCGGGTACCCGAGCATTCTGGTCTCTTGCCAGGGCTATCGAAGGGAATTTCTGTAAGCCATCCCTTCCACCCTTGCCCTTAGGAAACAATCCATTGGCCTACGACGCAAAGGAGAAAGCCGATCTTCTGGCGAAACACTTTGCGTCCAACTCGACCTTAGATGACGGGGAACAGGAGCCGCTTACCATACCGCGGTGCGAGAGCCGTATGCTGGATATCCAGTTTCACTAACGCTCAGTGCGTTTAGCACTTTTATCCTTTGATATCCATAGGTCGAGTGACCCTGATGGAATCCCCCCTATAGTGTTGAAGATGTGCGCTCCAGAGTTGGCACCGGTCTTAACGCGTGTTTTCGGCTCTCTTACTCTTCTGGTGTAGTCCCGACATCATGGAAGGCAGCATTGGTCCACCCGATCCCAAAAAGGCGATCGCTCTAATCCGTCCAGCTACAGGCCGATAGCCATAACTTCCCTCTTTTCGAAAATAATGGAGTCCATTGTCAACTATCAACTCCTACGGTATCTAGAAGATCATCATCTGCTCCGTGACCAGCAGTACGGTTGTGATCTTCTGGTATACCTGACACATCGCTGGGCACAGGCGAATGAGACTAAGGACGCCTTGGCAGTTAGTTCGGACATTGCGAAGGCCTTCGATCGGGTCTGGCATAAAGCGCTAATTTCGAAACTCCTTTTCTATGGGCTTCCCACGAAATTATGCGATTGGGTCACTAGCTTTCTAGCAGATAGAAGCATAAAGGTCGTAGTCGACGGTGAATGCTCAGACCTTGCGGGACACTAGCGTTCACAGATATGGATATCTGTGAACGCTAGTGTCCCGCAAGGCTATTTGCGAGGCACCAGGTATACCTCATATGACCCCGGGATTACTATTGGTGGGGAAAGTGTTTCAATAATATCAGAAACCGTGCCCTTTAAATTCCTTGGAAGAAAGATAGACTACAAAGGTCGTACTCCATCTATAAACGTTGTTGGATTTCGAACGTCATTGTAATGGCAACATTTTTCGATTGTCATTTTTTTTCGTGTTTGACGTTTTGACGTTTGAGGTTAAGAGAGTACGAGAAAGACGCGTGTTGTGAACGGTCGACGATTATTGTTTTGAGAACCGTAATTAATTGATATTAAGCTAATTGTACATCGACCCGGTCCCTTTAGTGATTTACCATTTTTGTTAGGTCTGGTTGGACTCGCGAGTTTTGTAGGCGCGTTCCGCGATAGCTGAAGCGAGTGAGTTGTAATTCGAATATCCGCGATAGCTGATACGAGTTTATTGTAATTCGAATACCTTGAAAGATATACAGCACTTTGGAGCATGTTTGTGTGAACGTACCAAGACAAAGCAGAGAGGAACTACCCAAGAGATCTCTTGGAACGCCGAGAAGAAGGAAGCCACACACTCCAGTAAGTGCTTGATGAATTTAGTTTAGATTAAGAACACGGTGAATCGCCGTGGTTCATTCTTCTTGCCAATGGACTAGTAGCGAGTTAATGCTTATACTCATGGGTCCTATAGGTATTACAAGTATCACAAAGTGATCGCTCCATTGGTGAGAGGACTGAACAAACGTAATAGTCGATGACTTCATAAAAGACATTGACAAGGTAGACCAACAGCCAATTAGTAACGTAAAAAAAGCTTGGATTTACGACAACTACTTAACATCACGTCTCAACTGGCCGTTTCTAGTATATGATATAAACCAGAACCACATAAGAACACTGGACGCGAAAGTCACTAAGACATTGAAGTCGTGGCTCGGGCTAGCACCATCTGCAGACCCTTCAACGTTGTACAGGGGCTCGAATAATTTAGGAATGAAAAAAAAAACCCTTCGGAACTCTACAAATACCTAAGAGTTACCAAAATGCATGTCTTGTCAAAATCCCAAGACGAAATCGTAAGATCCCTTCCAAAAGACAAAAATTCGTCAGAGCTAGAGTCACGGCTCCAATTCCACAAAAAATCATGGTGGGTTCGCATTCCAGTAGAGTTGGATTGGGAAATGCTAGAAGACAGACCGACAAAGAGATAACAAAATCTTTCATACAACAAGATGAAAACGAGACCTACAAGGTGCACGCAATGAACCTAGAAATGCAGAATGAATGGTTAACTCTAGGAGAATTTTGTATCCCACCAGCTTTGAAATGGCGCACACTTTTATATGATTGTACACCCGCCCTGTTAAAATTCTACCTTAACGCCTTTCAATTAACTCTCCCCGATCAAAGCAACCTAGTAAGGTGGGGAAAAGCTACAGAAAAGGCTTGTACGATGTGCAATGCGGCAATAGGTACAGCCAGGCACTTACTGACAGGGTCCGAGGTCATTATTCACGTCGCCATGATAGGGTATTACACATCATACGCGAAGCTATGAGCTTATCACTGGCGAGAGCGAAAAAAGTAATAACAACAAACATAAAAACTAACATCGCGTTTGTAAAGGAAGGCTCAACAAAAAGACTACACTCACACAAAAGCCGTACTCAATTATAAATACCGCCAGTGACTGGACATTATTAGTGGACACGTATGAAAATCACTACAGAATACCGGAGGATATCTGTGCCTCGGCGTCCAGACCAGACATATTTCTTTATGCAATGTCAATTGAGCGTGTAGTACTAGTAGAACTCACGGTGCCATGGGAAACGAACATCCCTAAAGACCACGCTTTAAAAAGAAACGAGTACTTTGACTTAACCAACGAAATAACTAAAAATGGTTATGTTGTTGCGCTGTATGCCGTAGAAGTGGGTGCGAGGGTATACCAGCTAAATCCCTCTATAACCTGCTTAAAGACCTTGGATTGCCAAGAGCTTCAGTAAGCTCTTTTCTTGAACGAATATCCAAAGCGGCATTGCTAGGCTCATTTCAAATATGGTTAGGTAGAGGGGGTAACACGGCGGACAGTGGAGCAGTGAGCGTTGACGCGTCGTAAGGAGTGCTCCTTAAACCTAAACCTGGGTCGCAATTCCCAGGCACTGTCGAATTGCATTTGTTGCCCCCATGTATCACGCGATGGACCCAGCACCCTCACGCTGAATCCATGGAACGCTAAGAAACAGGTCTTATAAGGCGCAAGTTCGGCCTCACATGGAATACTGTCCCCATCTTTAGCCGGGGGTTCGGCTAGACTCTTTGGCCATAAAGCTGGCCAAGAGAGAAACAGGACTGCCTCGGTGGTGTAGTGGTAGCGTATGCTACTGCTGTGCTTGAGGTCTCGGGTTCGATTCCCGGGTCGGACCAAATGTTTGTATGATCTGCAAATATTTGTTTCGGAGTTTGGGTGTTTTCTATGTGTAATATGTATGTGTTTACAAAAAAAAAGTATATAAGTATTTATATCAGTAGTCTAGTAACCCATAACACAAGCTTTGCTTAGCTTGGGACTAGATGGCGTTGTGTGTTAGATGTCCGAAATATTTATTTACTTTAGCAGATCTACACCAACACGACTCATAGTCTTTCCCTGGGCTAAACTCACTTAATGGGATCTGCACACGTTTAAATCTTTACGGTTAGTTATTTGGGATGAGCAGTATTCGAGGAATGCAAACACGCTATCATGCAACACATCTAGTCAACATTTGTGCCTCCATCACGTTCCGTTAGAGAGATATAACTTTTAAATGTTTGCACTCCAAGTTTTCAATTTATCCAAGTGTTCAACCTCGCATAAATCGTCTCGTAGTGATATCAGCCCTTCTTCTTTCTGATATCTACCTTCACCTATTTGAAAAGCAAATCGGAAAATTACTTAGCGTTTGGGTTTCCTCCTCTGCGCACTCTCATATTAACAGGTAGTTGTAGTTTTGAAATATGAGGTCAAAGGGTTGAACTCTTGAGACACACTTTTATCTAGAAAGTTCGGTGGTACTACAGGTGGAATCTGCCTAAAATCACCACAAAACAAAACTGTAATTCCACCCATGGCCCGATCACTTCGGCGAATGTCCCTCAACATCCTGTCTACATCCTCAACTTTGTGATGTGCCATTATACATTCCTCCCATGCAATTAAATGACAGTCACGCAGAACTCTCGCTTTGTCACTATTTTGAGAAACATCACAAACAGATTGTTCTGTTAATTCCAATTGTAAGGGAATTTTAAAACATTGTGTGTGTAGTATTATCACCAAGCAAGTGCTATTTTACCATCTGGCCGTAATTGTGCGAGAATAACTTTTCTAAATTTTTTTTTCTTTTTTCCCAGTGCCTCTAGAAAAAGCATTTCACCCAAAGAATTATTGGCACTGTTGCAAACACGATGGAAAATACTCTTTTGTTCGTCCGTTAGAGTCGGAATACCATCGCGAAGAGTATGTTAAAGCTTCGTAGAATCGTAATTACTTTCAGCTAAGTACTCCCGATTACTACACTAGTACTTAGAAATGGCTTCGGGTATCCCTTAATAAAATAAAGGATTTCCACCATAGGTAAAACCATGACTTGGATTTCATTTAAACAGCGATTATAAATAATATCCCGTTGCTGGTGGTTCAATTCGCTGATAGAAATATTTCGATGCATATCGCGAATGTGATCTTCGGCTAAGTTGTTTTGGTATTTTTGCCACAATTGGACAGCATCTGAAAGTCACTGGTGCAAGCCTCATTGTGAGCGTCATCCTTATGTTGGTCGTCATCGAGCAGATGTCGTGCTGGGCAAGCTGCTTGAAACGATGGGCGTTGCGTGTCATCGACTTTTTCAAAGCTTCGAATGAAGTAGGCCAACGTTCAGTCTGCAACAACAAACGCAGATAATAATATCGGCATTGCTTGGGTGCACTGTATATACTCTTCCGAGGACGTGTTCTGGAGTTCAGCGACACTTACTGCGGTGTAACGATTACTATGATAATTTTCAAACCACTTCACTAAAGGTCCTCGTATACCATTTTGCTTTAATTTAGTAAATAAGGTTTTATAATCTAATAAATCAAATGCCTTACTAAAGTCAATAAAGACAACAAGTACATGTTCACGGTTGTCCAGATACCCGTTGATCTCACTGCTAAACTTGGATAGTAATTCAGACGTGCTTTTATTTTTTTGAAAACCAAATTGCTTTACATTAATTATACTATTTTCTTTTAAAAACCTAACTATCTCCTGGCCTAAATATCTCTCAATTATTTTATCTATACATGACAATATTGTAATTGGCCTGTAGTTGTTTGTATTTGAGTATGAACCGTTTTTGTAAATAGGTCTTATTATTCCGATTTTTAATTGATCAGGGTATACGGATGTGTCAATGCATGTGTTTATTAAGTACGTAATGACCGGGGTAATATCATTGATAATATGTTGTAAATCTTGCACTCTTACACCATCGAAACCTGGGCATTTTTCGGCATTTAAATGTTTTATGATAGAAAAGATTACATCATTTGTAGCTTTATATAGCCTTATTGATACACTAGCTTTTGCACGCAGCTTCGCTCACGCAGACTTTCATCCCCTGATTTACCCCCTTAGGGGTGGAATTTAGTAAAATCCGTTCTTAGCGGATGTCTACGCCCTATTAGGAACCTACCTGCCAAATTTCAAATTTGTAGGTGTTATAGTTTCTGAGATTTTGTGATTAATAAGTGAGTGGTATTTCGCTTTTATAAATATAGATTGCACTCCTTGCTGCAAGTGACAGGATTGAGAATCGGCGTGTTACACTGCATGCACAATCCATTCACGTTCCTTTTAATTTCATAAGCAAATTTGTTTGTAATCAGATCGGGCGATGCTTTAAAATATTTTATAATTATGTTATCAATCGAGTTATTTATTTTACCGCACAACCCGTTTATGATTTGCCAAACTTTGCGAAAATTATGAAAATTACTCTGTATCTCTGTCAAGAAATAGTTATTTTTTACATTGTTTATATGTTTATTCGTTAAATTTCTATACCTATTATACAATAATCTATTTTGCAAATTACTTTTATCTTTAAGCCAGATATTCAATAATTCATCTCGTTTTTTACACATCTTCACTATTGTATCACTAATTCACATACAACTTTGCCTTCTACCTTCTTTAATTTTTTCTTTATACGTACACTTTTTATAAACATATGAATTTTTTTCCAGTATGTAGGTACCGCTATATTTACATATCAACTTCCCGTCACGGAAAAAATAAATCCCGCCATCTTTTAATTTTTCTTATACACAAACCTTGTCGAAAACGAACACATACAAAAAAGAATTATTTGGTACAGCCGATCGGAAGTTATGCGCGTACGCATGCATGCAGTTAAGCACATACATATCAGCTATTCATTTTTATATAAATAGATACACTGATACTGAATTTTAAAAATATTATCTAATATCATTACCATTTACTTGATTAACCATTTTGATATTAAAATGATATCCATCTTCTCCCTGCCAGAAGATTAATGTATATTGTAACGCGTCATAAGACCTATATGTCCTAAATTTCAAACACACGTTTCAATTCATTGTTCCGACGATGAAGCACGATATCTCTAGACTGCAAATTTTCTTCAACAACGACAATAGCCACTTCGTCGATTGTCGGTGAATTAAACCTCCTTGCATGATCACTAGCAGGTGTTTTGTCAGCTCTGATTACAATTATGGCTGTCCGATGGCATACGATCTAATGCCTTTTTGAACATTTTGACTAAATTATTGTTCTGATGAAGAAACGTTTGCAGTTCTTGGACAATGGTTCGTTTTACGGTTCGGTTGGATGATGAGCACGCCTTTCAACTTCCGCATCTTGATTGCCCAAAAAAAATAATTTGCAAAAATTGATGGTCCACATCTGGCAGTGGCGGCAGTGCTACCAGTCGGTGATAAATTTGTCCTTGTATTTGCAATTATCTTGTTATTTGTGATACAAATACAAATTTTAATTTTATCAAAAAGAATTAGATAATTCTTTTTGATAAAATAGGGGATAGATATCCCCCCAAAAACATTTCACGTAAAATGTTGACAAGACGACTGCATTTAGCTTAACCTGTGAAAAAGATCTTATCCGTGGGAGAGCCACGCTTCAGCATGAATGGGCCGGCTCGACCGGAGTGATACCACGGCCTTACAGAAAACCGGTGTGAAATAGTGCTTGCGCTGTTTTACACCGAGTGAGTGAGGATACCGGAGGCCCATACCCCTCCCCACACCCCTTTTCCCATCCCCCAAAGGTCGGGAACGCACTTGTGACGCCTCTGGTGTTGCGGGTGTCTATGGACGGCGGTATCGCTTACCATCAGGTGATACGTCTGCTCGTTTGCCCACTATACCATAAAAAAATATATCAGATCTCATGTAGAGCCAAGCTTCTGAATCTACACGTCCTAACTCTACCAACCCTAACTTCACAAACTCTACATCTCCGTAAAAAGTATGGCTTTGTCGTTTCGCTACTGTCACAAAGGCGAAGAGAACGCTTATTATGTTCGCAAATATCTAGTTTCTGAAGTCATGTGTTATGCAAATATTTAGTTTCTGAAGTAACGAAACAGCCAAGCCATACACTTTTACTGAGATGTAGAGTTTGTGAAGTTAGGGTTGGTAGAGCTAGGGCTTGTAGATTCAGAAGCTTATCTCTACATGAGATCTGATATCTTTTTCACAGGGTAAGCCATATACAGTCGTCTTAGCAACATTTTACGTGAAAATGTTGTTGATAGGATTTCATTTCTTTTTGTAAGTAGCTTATGGCAGTATTTTTAATTGCTTATTTTTTATCTTATTTTGGAATATATTTCTTGTAAGTACATCTTCTTTCTTCTTTCGAAATCTAAATTGTAACATCTAGCTTTAAAATTACTGAAAGTCACATACAAAATAATACCCCCCAATTTTGGGGGTTGGGGAGCAAAAGTAATAGGTTTATGAATTTTTTTATTGCTTGTATACTAAACTTAGTTTACACACCAAATTTCAGTTCTCTAGCACTTCAAGAAGTACCCTAACAGTTTTGATGATCATCAATGTATCAGTGACGAAATTGGTGTATTTTAGTTATCAATAAAATCAAAAGTTTCGTAGCTATGCAATTGAAACTTTGTATGTTTAATTAGTCTATTAAATAATTGTCATTTCCCCAATTGTCACAGATTTGTCAGCACAATAATCTACTTGCGGATTCTACAATCCGCGATTTCCACTACTGGAATGCTACTCGTTCCAGATTCACAGGAGCACTGTTTCTGCGGTACCGCTCGATTTCATTGCGTCGTGCTCGCTGTTGTTGTGTTTGCTGTGCCCGAACGCAATTCTGCCATAGCAATACTAATGTTATCATCATCCGTCTCTCACTGGTCATTAGTGCGGATTGCACGTGAGATAGCTCGTCGCACATTTGATTGACTTCGACGACCTATGTCAGTTCGTCTTTGCCTTGGCATTTTCAAACAATAATAGTAAATAAAATTATCACACACAGACAAACTAATTGATAGAAGATTTTAATAACGGTAATAGAATGACAGATACTTTATATGCCGTAGTGCAAAAAATAGCCTGTGTTTATAACCTTTCGTCTAACGTTCGACAGATGATTGACATCAATATTTTTTTTCGCATTCCAACAAAACAGCGTTTTGATTTTATTTACAGTGTTATCTTATTTTATTTGTGATATGACCTCTATGGATATAACACAATAAAGACTTTTTTATTTGCATTCTAAACAGTGACAACCATCAAAATATGTCAATACAATGACAAAAATTTCATTTCTGAATGAACCAACAATAACAACCATCAAAATAATAATATTAAATTACGCGATAATAATATATAAATAATATGTGGTGTCTATTTAAAACCCTTAATTTGATTCGTGTAATTATATATGGTGTCTATTTAAAACCCTTAATTATAATGAGTGCTTCAATTTGACAGTCAAAAGTTTGACAGGAAAGTTGGTAGAACAGTTTATACGGGCAAAAGGACATTGTTGTTTTTATTATCTTCCTCGCAATTTTTCCACATTTTCTGACCGTTTAAAACTTCCCTTAACTACGACAAACATTTCAAAACCTAAATCAGCTAAATCGGCCTGGCGGTTCTCCAGTTTTAGCCAGACAAACGAACAGCAATTCATTTTTATATAAAAGAGAGAAGATAACTCACTACAGCTCACTACGTACCTTGTCATTATCTAACTTCGTAACAATTTTATATTGATTATTTTTGTTGACAAGCGTATTCTCGACTAGCGCGCAACCGGTTATGAAGTGGTCGGCGAGTGCGTTGTTTACAACAGCTGTGTGCACCGCTTGCTGGCCGATACTACGTACATTATGATCTATGCATGTTTTTGTGATACACTCATTCTTTTTATCTATCCGAGTATACTGGCTGATTCAGGCCTAGCTCTCCGAGTGAATTTGGAAGTGAATTTGTCGGAAACCACGTAATCAAATTTTTGCAGCAAATCCTCCTTGTTGCTGCGAACGTCGGCGGTACTTGGGGTAGACATTCTCGCCTGTTATAGTTTGTTGAATTATGGCTTTTGGGTACCGTTTCATACACTGACCGTTCTGAATGCACGGTGAGTTGGTATTTAATGTACAGCATGGGCCATGAGCCATGTGCTTTTATAGATACGTTATATTGCACTTTGACAGGTAGTCAATAGATGGCGCTGGCTTTAAACTCTATACCAGAAATTTAAGTTATTCTATGGCAAGGAGACGTTGATAAACACAATGCAGGCGCCTGTCCAGTAGTATTTGCGTGAAAGCCGAACAACAGACAGACAGACAAAAAATTATATCTGATATTCCGATCTTCAAAATAAAGTATAGCCTATATGTGTTGCCGAGGATTAATAGCTATATAACAAAATAGTTTCATCACAATCCGTCCAGTACTTTTTGCGTGAAAGCCGGTCAACAGACAGACAGACAAAAGTTTCAAAATATATTTTTTAGGCTTTTTTGTGTGGCTTGTATGAAGACCCCTAGTTGTATTTTATTTTAGTTTTTATTCAATGTACAGAATTGAACTCTTCTACAGTATTATTATATGTATAGGGAACGTGCACAACGAAGGTGCTGCCAACTGGTATCGCGAATCCGAATCTTGTACTCTATTAATACATGACATAGACATTTATAAGAAGTAAACAGAATTAATTTGATGAGTAAAAATTATTTTTCTAGTTAATCATAATGCATTGTTGCATTTTTTGATGTACTAATATATCTAGAAAAACTAAAAATAAATCAAATAGCGTCAAAAATAGTACTTATATAATATACTCTCGTGCCATGGTTATATGAAAAACATAAATAATGGACAAATGCCGTAAAAAAAGTATACGTAAGCATGAGTTTTGAGTATTTAGAAATAATCAATAATATTTGTAGTAAAAATTACTAAGTTTTGTTATTAATACAATCAATCTTTCAATCTGTATTCACCAAACATCCGAATGATTGACTTCCATATAGAAATACAACAATATAATATTAATAATAAAAACTTTATTGACAGTTTACAAATATGTATTGCAGTACATGGGTATTATAGTTACTGTTCACTCCTCTCACCAATGGGGCGATCACTTTGTGATACTTTTAATACCTATAGGACCCATGCATATAAGCATTCAATCGCTACTAGTCCATTGGCAAGAAGAATGAGCTTTACGGCGATTCACCGTGATCTTAATCTAAACTAAATTCATCAAGCACTTACTGGAGTGTGTGGCTTGAGTGTTCTCGGCGTTCCAAGAGATCTCTTGGGTAGCTGCTTCTCTGCGTCGTCACACAAACATAAACTCCTAAAGTGCTATACAACTTCCAAGGTATTCGAATTACAACAAACTCGTATCAGCTATCACGGATATTCGAATTACAACTCACTCGCTTCAGCTATCGCGGAACGCGCCTACAAAACTTGCGAGTCCACGACCTAACACACAACGGTTTATCACTAAAGACCGGGTCGATGGACAATACAATTAGCTTAATATCAATTAATTTTCGGTTCTCAAAACAATCGCCAACCGTTTTCAACACGCGCGTCTTTCAAGTCCTTTTTATTAACCTCAAACGTCAAAACGTCAAACAAGAAAAAGTGACAATCAAAATGATGCCACGTTCGAAATCCAACAGTCACCCGCTCGAACAGGTCCGTACCTGTTCCCTAATCTACAGGCAGGCGAGATAACGTTGCTAACGCTCGTTTGATAACTGAGTCCCCAACAAGAACCTCTGCGGACCGGGGGGTCCCATCCTTACCATGGAACAAGTTAACAATGCGCCCCCGGCGCCAACGCAGTGGCGGTAGGTTAGCATCCTTAACCAGCACGAGGTCACCAACATTAGGGGGACTAGTTTTGTCAGTTCACTTAAGGCGCTGTTGCAGAATGTGCATACACACACATCAAAAGTGTCTAGGGATCAAGCATTTTTATGCGGATTTCTTGAGATTGAGATGTGGCTTTGGCCCTGGCCTGCTCAGTCGCCAGACTTGAACCCGATTGAGCATGCATGGGATATGCTACAGAGAAGAGCTCTGCCGAATATGGAGGGTATCCAGTCGCAAGAAGACCTTTTTTTGTTGTTGCAACGAACATGGGCGGCCATTCCACAGCGTGATTTGGATGAACTCATTTTGAGTATGCCAAACCGATTCTTGTGTTGTTAGTGTTTGCGGTAGAAACACGGATTATTAATTGTTTAAGTTCCCTAATAAAATTTTAAAGAAAACTGTTATTTCAGTCTTTTTTTCGAACTTTAATGTTAGTGGTTCAAATGTCAAAAATCCCTTTATTAGGAAAATGGCAAATTTCTTTATTAATGCAAAGGTGACTTGGTTTATCGTTACTGTGACAAACGAAAACACTTTATTTGATGAATCCTAAAGAAAATTTGAATTAATATCAATCAGGAGAAAAGTTATTGCAAAAATATATGTTGATCCCTAGACACATATGTTGATCCCTAGATACATTTGATGTGTGTATTCTAGAGACCAACGTTTCCAAAAATTCTGGGAAAACTGCTGCAACATCTGATACCGAGACAACCGAAACAATTTCACATCTTCGAACGGGTGTTCGGGCAGCGCGTTAAGTGGCTGACCAATTAAGAAATGGCTTGGAGTCAACGCCTCCAGGTCATTTGGATCCGAGCTGAGCGGACACAACGGTCGCGAGTTGAGAACGGCTTCTATCTTACAAAACAACGTCGCGAGTTCCTCAAATGTCAGCGCGGTCTGACCTACAATACGCCCTAAATGCGTCTTAGCTGACTTAACTACGGCTTCAAAAATCCCGCCCCAGTGGGGGCAACCTGGTGGACTGAAAGTCCATTGTATACCCCGACGGGAGAGGGCTGTTCCAATATCCACTTTGTTTTCATTTAAAAACTTAACTACATCTCGTAAGTATCGTTCTGCACCTACGAAGTTGGTTCCGTTATCGGAACAAATCAGTGCTGGAAGTCCCCTTCGGGAAACGAATCTGTCCAAGCACGCAATAAAAGCTTCCGTCGTGAGATCAGCAACGAGCTCGAGATGCACCGCCTTTGTGGATAAACAGACGAACACGCAAAGGTACGCCTTGTACTGTTTCGCGTTCCGCAGTCGCGAGCCTTTTACTAAGAATGGGCCCGCAAAGTCTGTACCAACACCCGCCCATGGCCTAGCCTCATTCACCCGATCAGGGGGCAGATCCCCCATGTGAGGCTGCATCTTGGCAGCCTTGCTCCTATAACAAGGCATGCACCGAAACACGATGCTCCGTATGGTACGACGCCCAGACAAAATCCAAAACTCCCTCTGGAGTGTAGCTAACAAGGCGTTACAACCTGCATGAGCGTTTTTAACATGCCGGTCAGTCACCAACAACTCAACCAACTGCCCTCCCTTGGGGAGCAGTAGGGAGTGACGAGCCGAATACGGCAGATTCGCATTGCGCAATCTTACTCCTACACGAAGCAACCCGGCCGAATCTATAAACGGGTTGAGACGCACGACAGCACCCTTCAATTTCGAACGCCCAGTTCGTAGACTCGCCAATTCTGCTCCAAAGTTCGAAGACTGTACCAACCGGATCAAATTCAGAAGCGACTCATTTCGCTCTTCCGGTGACATAGTTGGGCTTAGCGTTCGCTGTTCGCGCGGAGTGCGACAATTCCGAACGAATCTTCTGATCCAACAATTGACATTGATCAATTTATCAAGAGAGCTATACCGCTCAATCAGGAAACTCACGTCAGTCTCCTGGACCTCCTGGGTCACATACACGGCTGCTATGAGACCACAGTCTATAGACAACTTCGAGTTGTTAAGGGGCCAATTCGATTCCTTCCTTGCAAGCCAAGGAGGGCCCCACCATAACTGATGGTTAACTAACTCAGGGGCCCGGCATCCCTTGGATGCACAATCCGACGGGCTCAATTCTCCTGATACATGTCTCCACAGCCATGAGTCGATCATGCTGCAAGACTCGCCGATCCGACAACAAAACTTACCCAGAACGTCTACTCCCAGTAGCACGTCAACCGTACCTGGGGTGTCCAGTTCAAACCCCAAACACACACGGAGGCAGTGGGCAATACTATAGCCTCCGGTTTGGGACCAAATTTTCATTGGGCTGCAATTTCCTAGCGTGGGCCCCCGGGGCCCCACGCATTATAACCCGAGCAACCGGGCATATCAGTGTGGTAGGGATCCCATGGTCCCTCGTAAGTGCCCCTCCAGTCGCAGCGCTCTACTTGGTGCCGTCCACGGATAGGGGGGATGCGGTCATCCAACCGAGGGCGTTCCATGATGGGCGGCGAAAATCGACGAAATGTCGTCATCTTCGGCGAGCACGATGACACCCGAGGCGGCGTTCTAGTGGTCGGCGGCGAGCGCGATGACAACCGAGGCGGCGTTCTAACGAACCGCTCCATACTCGAGGGTGCATCCGCACACCCGCCCGTGCCAGCTCCAGCTGACCCACTGGCCTGCCAATAGGTCGGGGAACCGCGCGCGATGTTGGCCTTAACATCGCCCCCAACATCTTCCCTATGAGGGCCCTGGTCCCGTGGACCCAGGTTCCAAGTCCGGCCCTGTGTACTTGACCCCATCCGTCCCTGAGTCCGGCCCTGTCCATCTGCATGATGTTGGCCGGGCCTATTCAGGCAGAGCAACTCATTATGGCGGCCTCCACAAATTTTACACATTGCGGACCGAGCGCAATCCCTTGCTAAATGGGGACCCAGACACAAAAAACACCAGCCACGTTGCTTGGTGATCTGGCGTCGCCCTTGGACTCTCTGGTCCCTAAATCTAAGGCAGGCGGCCACACTATGGCCATCCTGTTTACAATATGGGCAGGCATCCCGTTCAGGTATTGAGGCACCCACGTGCCCATACAACTGCCTTGGTCCTCTCTGCGGTAGTCCCCTCCTCACGGGGCTCCGAGCAGCCTTCTGTGGCTCCTCAGCGGGCTTCACGAACAAACCCATGTTCTCTGCCCTCCGACACTCTTCCTCCAAAAACTCCATGAGTTGAGAAGAGGTGGGCAAGTTGTCTGCACCCTGACCGTGATGCTGCTCAAATCTGGTCTGCACATCAACTGGAAGCAGGGACAGTACTATATATACTAACATGTAAGACCATTGTTCAACCGGCAAGCCCAAATTTTCTAATGCCCTAGTGACACTCAACAACGGGTTCAACACTTTTGCCTGTATGGCAGAGACCCGAGTCACCGAAGGGATGCTAAACAGCCTCTTGAGCTGAGCATCAACCAGCCTTCTTTTGTTCTGGTAGCGCCTTACCAACATTTGACGGGCAATCTCATAATTGCCCTCGGTCACCGTCAAATGGGCTACCAGTTCCCTAGGCTCTCCCTTCAGAGCTGACATCAGTTGTGCCATCTTATAGGCCTTAGGTAAATCTTCCCTTAAGTGGACCAAACTATCAAATAAATTGATGAAGCTGACCCACTCACCGAGCTCTCCATCAAAGCTGGATAGTTGTATTTGTATTTATTCTTTATTGTAAACATAGAACATAAAAATATATAGAAGAAATACAAGGAAGTGTCATGTACAAAGGCGTGCTTAACCCAAAATTGAGTTTTCTTCCAGCAAACCCTGAGTGAATAGAGGATAGTAGAAAAATGTAAGGGCATAGTCATGCGTACTTAAGAATCAAAAGAGTAACGAATATAATAACAATGAAAAAGGTAATAATAGTAATTATGAAGCTGATTTATACCTACAGTTGAATATATTAAACATATTAATACACACATACGATGTTTATGCTTACATATATACATTCATATATACATATGATACAATAAGGGTCTGGTTATTGTAGAGACAGATAATAATCCCTGGTTCTACTCTTGAACATAGTTAGAGAAGGACTAGCGCGTATCGCACGCGGTAAGGCATTCCATAGCCGAACAGCTGCAACACTAAAAGAGTTATTGTAGCAGCTCGAAGTATGAGAAGGAGTTCGAAGAAGGAGAGAAGAAGAAGATCGACAGGGTTGGCTTCTGGGAATAAAGTGCTCGAAGCGGTCACGAAGATATGAAGGAGAGTTGGGGTTGTGGATAGTGGAATATAGTAAGGAAAGTATATGTAGATCTCGACGCTGCCGAATAGGTAACCACTTCAGTTGTTTCCGGAATTCTGAAACATGGTCGAACTTTTTCAGACCAAAAATGAAGCGGATACAGAGATTTTGTAACCGTTCTAGCTTATTCCAGAGTTTTTCTGTAGCGTCGAGAAAAGAAACATCGGCATAATCAAGAAGTGGAAGGAGAAGGGACTGAGAAAGTAGGACTTTAGTCGAAAAGGGGAGAAAATTTTGAAGACGTTTGAGAGAATGATATGTTCCAAAAACTTTTCTGCTCACCTCTGTAATATGTGTGGTCCATGACATGTAGCAGTTCATAAAATCCCAAGATTTTTAATTTGTGTCAAATATGGTATGATCGCATTGTTATAGGACACTGGAGGTAGTGAAGTCAGATCGAGGCTATTATACATGTACCTGCCACCAATAATGATGGCTTGAGACTTGGTGGGATTGACAAGCAGCCCAAACGATTTTGCCCATGTATAGATATTTTGGAGATCATTATTGATGGCAGTTACAGCTTCTGTGACCTCGTTAACCTTAAAATGTCGGTAAAGCTGCAAGTCGTCCGCATAAAGATGATAACGAGAAGAAATTACTTTAGTGATAGCATTTATGAAAATGGAGAAGAGTAGAGGAGATAGTACGCCACCCTGGGGTACACCCGCAGTAAGATTACACCAGTTAGAGGATGACTCTTCCGAGCGAACCAGTTGCGAGCGACCCCGAAGGTAAGAACTGAACCAAGCAATTATAGATCTAGAAACATTCAGAGACGATAGAGTGCCTAAGAGGATGTCAAAATCAACAGAATTAAAAGCGCTGCTGAAGTCCAGTAGAACCAATACTGTCAGCTGTTTATTTTCCATAGCCAGTCTAATATCGTCTGTTATTTTAATTAATGCGGTCACAGTGCTATGATTAGTACGAAAGCCAGATTGGTATGGACTCAACAGGCCATTAGAGGAGAGAAAATTGTTCAGTTGATGTCGGACTATCCTCTCAAGCACTTTGGAAAGGATCGGGAGAAATATATTGGACGAAACTGGGATACTGATGATTAGTTAACTGTTTTAGGGAGAGGGATAATATGAGCTTTTTTCCAGTTTGATGGAAACACGTTCTCTTTCAGAGAAAAATTTATTATATGCGTGAAAGTTGGCAGGAGGTCACTTACAATTGGCCGTAACATTTGTTGTTGAATTCCATCGTCACCTATTGCTTTTGTGGATATAGATAGGATATGTCTCTCAACATCACAATCTGCAACCGGGTTAAAAGAAAATGAGGTACATTGAGGCAAAGGAAGACTAGATAGATAACTGAGAGTGGATGCTTTATCTGAGACATCGATACAAACCGGTGGAGTGGAAAAATGACTATTCAGCACATTAAGATCAATACTAATTGAAGTGTGATCAATCGCTTTACCAATACCAAGAGATTTAAGAAATCGCCATACCTGTGGTGTGTTGAAATTTTTTATTGAATCGTGAATGTGGCGTCTTTTAGCATCCCGACACAGACGACTGCAGCGATTCCGGAGAACCTTATAGACCGACCAATTCTCATCTGTTGAGTGTTTTTTGTATCTTCTCATGGCTCTATCCCGCTTTGACATTAATTGTTTAATGCTTTCGGAGAGCCAAGGTGCAGGAAGATTTCGAACTCGTACTTTTTTCAAAGGCGCATGTTTATCATAAAGATCTAAGATAATTTTATTAAATTTTTCAATTTTAGTGTCAATGTCACCACAATCATATACAGAAGACCAATCTAAATTTTTGACATAGTTGTATCTGAGGCAGTTTTGATACAACCCCGCGAGAGTGTGGGCCTTCCACAGCTCCTTCATCACAGCCAGTTCTGCGCTGTCGCTTTATTTCTGCTATGCGCTGCTGAATGTCATCAACAATTGAGAGGCACTGGTCAACATCAGCCTCCATCGCGGACCTTATCTGATCGCTGACCTTCTCCTCCTCAAGGGCCTTGGTAAGCGCTTCCATTATCACCTCCAGCCGGGCCGGCGCATCCGAAGCTCGAGCCAACAGTGCATCATGTCTATCTGGTCGGCCTAGGAGACCTTGAACCGATGTAAACCATCTCAATTCTGTGCTAATCTTAGCCCGGTACAATGAGAACGACATAGCGGCAAAACGACACTTACAAGTTACAATATTTTATGTATGTAACAAAACTATTTATTTAAACACTATTAGGAACTTTATATAAAACCCTATTAAGTGCTTGTGCAGTCACTTAATCTCAGATATATATCTACCTACAAGTTTCACTATATCAATGCCCACTAACAATAAGTTAATTTTATTAAAAATAATTGAATTTAAGCTTCACTAAACAGTATTAGAATGATATAACAATATTATTCTAGTAATATTGTCTTTGGGCTAGCAAAATCTAATTGTATTACACCAATATCTTTGACCAATTGTCCCAAACAATTAATATTTAATATTAAGTTTCACAATTCAACCAATAATCAAATGTGTGATTGGGTTAATATATTGGACCAACTGTCCCAACAATCAATATCAAGTATACAATATAGTTCAAACCAGTAAACAATTAGTAAAATAAGTTTTACATTAATCCAATAATTAAATGTTTGACCTACCCACTTCAATCATTATGCTAATAAATTGTTTCAAATACTATTCTAAATAGCTATATCAGTGGAATCAAAGATATGTGGACAGTGGAACAGTACAGTTACCTCCCTAACAACGAGATATTACCTTCTGAGTGCACTACGGAGTGCCCAGAGGTTAACCACGCTTTCTGCTACTAAAATGTGTTCACTCCTCTCACCAATGGGGCGATCACTTAGTGATACTTGTAATACCTATGGGACCCATGAATATAAGCATTAAATCGCTACTAGTCCATTGGCAAGAAGAATGAGCTTTACGGCGATTCACCGTGTTCTTAATCTAAACTAAATTCATCAAGCACTTACTGGAGTGTGTGGCTGGAGTGTTCTCGGCGTTCCAAGAGATCTCTTGGGTAGCTGCTTCTCTGCGTCGTCACACAAACATAAACTCCTAAAGTGCTGTACAACTTCCAAACTCTACAAGCTCTACAACTTTGTATTCGAATTACAACAAACTCGTATCAGCTATCACGGATATTCGAATTACAACTCACTCGCTTCAGCTATCGCACAACGCGCCTACAAAACTCGCGAGTCCGCGACCTAACACACAACGGTTTATCACTATAGATCGGGTCGATGGACAATACAATTAGCTGAATATCAATAAATTTTCGGTTCTCAAAACAATCGCCAACCGTTTTCAACACGCGCGTCTTTCAAGTCCTTTTTATTAACCTCAAACGTCAAAACGTCAAACAAGAAAAAGTGACAATCAAATTGTTGCCATTATAATTGTTGGATTTCGAACGTCATTACAATGGCAACATTTTGATTGTCACTTGTTCGTGTTGACGTTTTGACGTTTGAGGTTAATGTAAAAAAAGGACTTGAAAGACGCGCGTTGTGAAAGGTAGACGATTTGTTGTTTGAGAACGTAATTAATTGATATTAAGCTAATTGTATTGTCCATCGACCCGGTCTCTGTAGTGATTTACCGTTTGTGTGAGGTCTGTTGGACTCGCGAGTATTGTAGGCGCGTTCCGTGATAGCTGATACGAGTTTGTTGTAATTCGAATACCTTGGAAGTTGTACAGCACTTTAGGAGTTTATGTTTGTGTTACGACGCAGAGAAGCAGCTACCCAAGAGATCTCTTGGAACGCCGAGAACACTCAAGCCACACACTCCAGTAAGTGCTTGATGAATTTAGTTTAGATTAAGAACACGGTGAATCGCCGTAGCTCATACTTCTTGCCAATGGACCAGTAGCGATTTAATGCTTATACTCATGGGTCCTATAGGTATTACAAGTATCACAAAGTGGTCGCCCCATTGGTGAGAAGAGTGAACATTTTTGGTAGCAAAAGCGTGGTTAACCTCTGTGGCACTCCGTAGTGTACTCAGAAGGTGACATCTCGTTGTTAGGCAGGTAATTATACTGTTCCACTGTCCACATATCTTTGATTCCACTGATATAGCTATTTAGAATAGTATTTAAAACAATTTATTAGCATAATGATTGAAGTGGGTAGGTCAAACATTTAATTATTGGATTAATGTAAATCTCATTTTACTAATTGTTTGCTGGTTTGAACTGTGTTGTATACTTGATATTGATTGTACATTTGGTCCAATATATTAACCCAATCACACATTTAATTAGTGGTCGAATTGTAAAACTTAATATTAAATATTAATTGTGTGGGACAATTTGTCAAAGATATTGGTGTAATACAATTAGATTTTGCTAGCCCAAAGACAATATTACTAGAATAATATTGTTATATCATTCTAATATTGTTTAGTGAAGCTTAAATTCAATTATTTTTAATAAAATTAACTTATTGTTAGTGGGCATTGATAAAGTGAAACTTGTAGGTATATATATATCTGAGATTAAGTGACTGCACAAGCACTTAATAGGGTTTTATATAAAGTTCCTAATAGTGTTTAAATAAATAGTTTTGTTACATACATAAAATATTGTAACTTGTAAGTATCGTTTTGCCGCTATGTCGTTCTCATTGTACCGGGCTAAGATTAGCACAGAATTGAGATGGTTTACATCGGTTCAAGGTCTCCTAGGCCGACCAGATAGACAAGATGCACTGTTGGCTCGAGCTTTGGATGCGCCGGCGCGGCTGGAGGTTATGATGGAAGCGCTTACCAAGGCCCTTGAGGAGGAGAAGGTCAGCGATCAGATAAGGTCCGCGATGGAGGCTGATGTTGACCAGTGCCTCTCAATTGTTGATGACATTCAGCAGCGCATAGCAGAAATAAAGCGCCAGCGCAGAACCGGCTGTGATGAAGAAGCTGTGGAAGGCCCACACTCTCGCGGGGTTGTATCAAAATTGCCTCAGATACAATTACCCAGCTTTGATGGAAAGCTCGGTGAGTGGGTCAGCTTCATCAATTTATTTGATAGTTTGGTCCACTTAAGGGAAGATTTACCTAAGACCTATAAGATGGCACAACTGATGTCAGCTCTGAAGGGAGAGCCTAGGGAACTGGTAGCCCATTTGACGGTGACAGAGGACAATTATGAGATTGCCCGTCAAATGTTGGTAAGGCGCTACCACAACAAAAGAAGGCTGGTTGATGCGCAGCTCAAGAGGCTGTTTAGCATCCCTTCAGTGACTCGGGTCTCTGCCATACAGGCAGAAGTGTTGAACCCGTTGTTGAGTGTCACTAGGGCATTAGACAATTTGGGCTTGCCGGTTGAACAATGGTCTTACATGTTAGTATATATAGTACTGTCCCGGCTTCCAGTTGATGTGCAGACCAGATTTGAGCAGCATCACGGTCAGGGTGCAGACAATTTGCCCACCTCTTCTCAACTCATGGAGTTTTTGGAGGAAGAGTGTCGGAGGGCAGAGAACATGGGTATGTTCGTGATGCCCGCTGCGGAGCCACAGAAGACTACTCGGAGCCCTGTGAGGAGGGGACTTCCGCAGAGAGGGCCAAGGAAGTTGTATGGACACATGGGTGCTTCAACACCTGTACAGGATGCCTGCACATATTGTAAACAGGATGGCCATGGTGTGGCCGCCTGCCCAAGATTTAGGGACCAGAGAGTCCAAGGGAGACGCCAGATCACCAAGCAACGTGGCTGGTGTTTTTTGTGTCTGGGTCCCCATTTAGCAAGGGATTGCGCTCGGTCCGCAATGTGTAAGTTTTGTGGAGGCCGCCATCATGAGTTGCTCTGCATGAATAGGCCCGGCCAACATCATGCAGATGGACAGGGCCGGACTAAGGGACAGATGGGGTCACGTACACAGGGCTGGACTTGGAACCTGGGTCCACGGGACCAGGGCCCTCATAGGGAAGATGTTGGGGGCGATGTTCAGGCCAACATCGCGCGCGGTTCCCCGACCTATTGGCAGGCCAGTGGCTCAGCTGGAGCTGGCACGGGCGGGTGTGCGGATGCACCCTCGAGTACGGAGCGGTTAGTTAGAACGCCGCCTCGGGTGTCATCGCGCTCGCCGCCGACCACTAGAACGCCGCCTCGGGTGTCATCGCGCTTGCCGCCGACGACTACATTTCGTCGATTTTCGCCGCCCATCATGGAACGCCCTCGGTTGGATAACCGCACCCCCCCTATCCGTGGACGGCACCAAGTAGAGCGCCGCGACTGGAGGGGCACTTACGAGGGACCATGGGATCCCTACGTCGCCACTGATATGCCCGGTTGCTCGGACTATAATGCGTGGAGCCCCGGGCGCTAGGAAATCGCAGCCCAATCAAATTCTGGTCCCCACCGGAGGCTATAGTCTTGCCCACTGCCTCCGTGTATGTTTGGGGGTTGAATGGCAAGTCAACACACGTTCGCGCCCTGTTGGATTCCGGTGCCCAGGGCTGTATTATGTCGAACGAATTGGCGATTTGGTTGGACTTGAAAATTACTAAGTATAATAGGACCATTCGAGGCGTGGGGAATGTCGCGGTAACGAACATCGTTGGTCAAACGACGATTACGTTCTCCTCACGTTTTGACACGCTGCGTAGGACATCCGCCCCGGTTCTAGTAATGTCTGATGTGATGGGACGACACCCTCAGATGAGGTTGAATTCGGCTGTTCGACTCCTGACATCAGATCTGAAACTGGCGGATCCCGATTTCGACACCCCAGGTACGGTTGACGTGCTACTGGGAGTAGACGTTCTGGGTAAGTTTTTGCTGTCGGATCGGCGAGTCTGGCAGCATGATCGACTCATGGCTGTGGAGACTAAGCTTGGGTATGCGATAATGGGACCGGTATTACCCATGGTTAGACCTATTGAGTCGGATGGTATACTCGTAGGTTCAGCATTATCCGAGACAATGCAAAGGTTTTGGGAAGTCGAGGAGCCCCCCACCGCGCGTCGAGTAGACCCAGACGAAGAAGAGTGCGAGTTGTTTTACCAGAATAATACTGGTCGCCTTCGTTCTGGTCGGTTTGTAACTCGGCTCCCCTTCAGGGCAAATAGGCCACTGTTGGGTGAATGTCGGAAGATAGCCGAGACCCGATTGCTGTCGATGGAGCGTCGTATGGCTCGGAATGCTGTATTTAAGACCAAATACGTGGACTTCATGAGGGAGTATGAATCTTTGGGACACATGTCTGTGGCGCGTGTGGATTGGAGATCCGAGGATCATTGTTTCCTTCCACATCATGCTGTCCTAAAGACCCCTACTGGAAAAATTAGAGTAGTGTTTGATGGGTCTGCTCCAACTTCGAACGGTATGTCCCTGAACCAATGTTTGTATTCGGGACCGAAGTTGAATCGGGACGTGTCGGATATCCTCACGAGCTTTCGGAAACACCAGGTGGTTTTTGTTGCTGACATAAGGATGATGTTCAGACAAACGGTGATTCATACGGAAGACAGGAGGTATCAGCTGATACTATAGCGTGAGTCGCCCCACGAACCAATAAAGGTTTTCGAGTTGAACACAAACACATACGGTTTGCGTTCTAGTTCCTTTCTCGCGATTCGTACACTGCGGGAGTTAGCGGTACGAGATCGCTTAAACTACCCTAGAGCTGCTGCTATCCTGGAGCAGGATCTTTATGTAGATGATGTCTGCTCAGGGGCAGCCAGTGTCGAGGAAGCGCTTGCTTGCCGGGACGAGCTCATCCAGCTCTTAAAGCGTGGAGGATATGAGTTGCGGAAATGGATGTCCAATTCTGCTGAATTGGTGGAGGGGTTGCCGGATGAGTTCCAGCAGGATCCGCACGTCTTTGAAAATCATGACAACCCTAATATTCTGTCAGTGCTCGGCATACAATATCGGCCAGTCCAGGATGTGTTCACCATCAAGTGGCTTTGGACATCCCAAAGACCTGGACGAAGAGAACTGTGCTATCGACGATTGCGAGAACGTTCAACCCGAACGGTTGGATCGCTCCAGTCACATTTTTGTTAAAATGTTTCATGCAGCGGTTATGGACGGCGCACCTAGGCTGGGATACCCACCTCTCAGAGGAGTTGCTGAGGGATTGGACAAGGATATTCTCCTCGCTCACGGAGATTAATAACGTCTCACTGCCACGAAAATTGTTTCTGGTTGGTTCGACTGGTTCTGGCTAAAAGTAAGGTGGCTCCCATACGGACAAGGTTGACGATTCCGAAGCTGGAACTGTCCGGGGCAGCTCTTTTAACCAGACTCCTGAACCACGCGGTATCGGAGATCCGCGGTTCATTGGAGTTGGAGAACACGGTGTATGCATGGACTGACAGTCAGACAGTGTTGTGCTGGCTGAAGGCTTCAGCTCATAATCTGGAGATTTTTGTAGCAAACCGTGTCTTCCAAATACAGGCATCAGAAGTCTCGTTGACTTGGAGACATGTGCCAGGAGAGTTGAACCCGTCGGATTGTGCATCCAGGGGATGCCGGGCTCATGAGTTGGTTAACCATCAGTTATGGTGGGGCCCTCCTTGGCTGGCAAGGAAGGAATCGAATTGGCCCCTTAACAACGCGAAATTGCCTATGGACTGTGGTACAATGGCAGCCGTGTATGTGACCCAGGAGGTCCAGGAGACTGACGCGAGTTTCCTGATTGAGCGGTATAGCTCCCTTGATAAATTGATCAATGTAAATTGTTGGATCAGAAGATTCGTTCGGAATAGTCGCAGTCCCCGCGAACAGCGACAGCTAAGCCCAATTCTGTCACCGGCAGAGCGAAATGAGTCGCTTCTGAATTTGATCCGGTTGGTACAGTCTTCGAACTTTGGAGCAGAATTGGCGAACTTTAGTCTACGAACTGGGCATTCCAAATTGAAGGGTGCTGTCGCGCGTCTCAACCCGTTTATAGATACGGTCGGGTTGCTTCGGGTAGGAGGAAGATTGCGCAATGCGAATCTGCCGTATTCGGCTCGTCACCCCCTACTGCTCCCCAAGGGAGGGCAGTTGGTTGAGTTGTTGGTGACTGATCGGCATGTTAAAAACGCTCATGCAGGTTGTAACGCCTTGTTAGCTACACTCCAGAGGGAGTTTTGGATTTTGTCTGGGCGTGATACCATACGGAACAACGTGTTTCGGTGCATGCCTTGTTATCGAAGCAAGGCTGCCACGATGCAGCCTCACATGGGGGATCTACCCCCTGATCGGGTAAATGAGGCTAGGCCTTGGGCGGGTGTTGGTACAGACTTTGCGGGCCCATTCTTAGTGAAAAGCTCGCGGCTGCGGAACGCTAAACAGTACAAGGCGTACCTTTGTGTGTTCGTCTGTTTATCCACCAAGGCGGTGCATCTCGAGCTCGTTGCTGATCTCACGACGGAAGCTTTTTATATAGAAGATAGTTAGGTTTTTAAAAGAAAATAGTATAATTAATGTTAAGCAATTTGGTTTTCAAAAAAATAAAAGCACGTCTGAATTACTATCCAAGTTTAGCAATGAGATCAACGGGTATCTGGACAACCGTCAACATGTACTTGTTGTTTTTGTTGACTTTAGTAAGGCATTTGATTTATTAGATTATAAAACCTTATTTACTAAATTAAAGCAAAATGGTATACGGGGACCTTTAGTAAAGTGGTTTGAAAATTATCATAGTAATCGTTGCACCGCAGTAAGTGTCGCTGGTTCTCTAAGTAACATGATTCTAACCGACAAAGGCACGGCACAAGGTTCGATTCTCGGGCCGACCGAATACTTGTTATATGTGAACGACATGTGTAATATATTCACTGAGGGATCGGTTTATCAGTTTGCTGATGACACATGTTTGATATCTGCTCATAAAGACCTACGTGAGGCGCAGAGGATTATGCAGCGCAACTTTGACCTATTGTGTGGCTGGGCCCACGATGTGGGTCTAGTGATTAATGCAACTAAAACGAAAATGATGCATATACATTCACCTTACTTGACATCGCTCTGTGAGCCAGTCATTGTTGCTCATGAACACTCGTGCTTACACCTGACGGGGACACTATGCAATTGCCAACCACTAGAGTTAGTGTCTCAGCATACGTATCTGGGCCTTACTATACATAGTAAATTCCACTGGGGACCTCATATTAATAGCGTATGTAGTAGACTGAGATCCGTTCTATCCAAATTATATGTGCTAAAGTATAAATTACCGTATAAAACACTTAGAATCATGTACCTCGCACTTGCCGACTCCGTGATTAGCTACGGACTAGGTAGTTACGGGCGCACATACAAGACCTACCTCGAAAACATTTATAACATACAATTAAGAATCTTAAAGACAATAGTACCTAGAAAAACTAAAGTAAAATTTAAAGAAGACGAATGTGGCCTATTTAAGCACTGTCAAATATTAAATGTTTTCGATAAAGTGAGTGTGTGTGTTCTGGGTGAGGAATACCACAACCTTGCTAAATTAAAGAAAAATATAAGATTGGAGTCATTACGTCAATTGTCAAACTTACCTACTTATAGAATACCTAAGCGTACTAATGTACACACATCAAAAGTGTCTAGGGATCAAGCATTTTTATGCGGATTTCTTGAGATTAAGATGTGGCTTTGGCCCTGGCCTGCTCAGTCGCCAGACTTGAACCCGATTGAGCATGCATGGGATATGCTACAGAGAAGAGCTCTGCCGAATATGGAGGGTATCCAGTCGCAAGAAGACCTTTTTTTGTTGTTGCAACGAACATGGGCGGCCATTCCACAGCGTGATTTGGATGAACTCAATTTGAGTATGCCAAACCGATTATTGTGTTGTTAGTGTTCGCGGTAGAAACACGGATTATTAATTGTTTAAGTTACCTAATAAAATTTTAAAGAAAACTGTTATTTAAGTTTTTTTTTGAACTTTAATGTTAGTGGTTCAAATGTCAAAAATCCCTTTATTAGGAAAATGGCAAATTTCTTTATTAATGCAAAGGTGACTTGGTTTATCGTTACTGTGACAAACGAAAACACTTTATTTGATGAATCCTTAAAGAAAATTTTAATTAATATCAATCAGGAGAAAAGTTATTGCAAAAATATATGTTGATCCCTAGACACATATGTTGATCCCTAGACACTTTTGATGTGTGTATATTGGACGCGGACGTGGGAACACATGCTGCCCCGTATATTGAACAACATACCTATCGAAACCTGTAGCAAGATGAATAAAAAAAAATGTAAAACTGTTTTGGTAAACTATTTACTGTCTAGCTGATACTCAACTATATATATAATAATAATATATAATAATATTTATTGTGTTTATAGATATGTAATTTATTTGTAACCGAGATGTGTCTGGTATACCACGGATAAACTCTCGAGGGTTTGTGTGGTATATAATGGATAACTGTATGCATGTATGAACTTTGTATTAGACAATAAATAAAAAAATAATAAAAAAAAAAAACTCAGGAGCCCGGCATCCCCTGGATGCACAATCCGACGGGTTCAATTCTCCTGGCACATGTCTCCACAGCCATGAGTCGATCATGCTGCAAGACTCGCCGATCCGACAGCAAAACTTACCCAGAACGTCTACTCCCAGTAGCACGTCAACCGTACCTGGGGTGTCGAAATCAAACCCCAAACACACATGGAGGCAGTCGGCAAGACTATAGCCTCCGGTTGGGGACCAAATTTGATTGGGCTGCAATTTCCTAGCGGGGGCCCCCGGTGCCCCACGCATCATAGTCCATGCTACCAGACATATCAGTGTAGTAGGGATCCCATGGTCCCTCGTAAGTGCCCCTCCAGTCGCGGCGCTCTACTTGACGCCGTCCACGGATAGGGGGGGTGCGGTGATCCAACCGAGGGCGTTCCATGATGGGCGGCGAAAATCGACGAAATGTGGTCGTCGGCGGCGAGCGCGATGATACCCAAGGCGGCGTTCTAGTGGTCGGCGGCGAGCGCGATGGCACCCGAGGCGGCGTTCTAACTAGCCGCTCCATACTCGAGGGTGCATACGCACACCCGCCCATGCCAGCTCCTGCTGAGCCACTGGCCTGCCAATAGGTCGGGTAACCGCGCGCGATGTTGGCCTGAACATCGCCCCCAACATCTTCCCTATGAGGGCCCTGGTCCCGTGGACCCAGGTTCCAAGTCCGGCCCTGTGTACTTGACCCCATCCGTCCCTGAGTCCGACCCTGTCCATCAGGTATTTGAATTACAATAAACTCGTATCAGCTATCACGGATATTGGAATTACAACTCACTCGCTTCAGCTATCGCGGAACGCGCCTACAAAACTCGCGAGTCCAACCAGACCTAACAAAACGGTAAATGCCTTATCTATGGGCCGTAAGACATCTCAAGTATCACAAAGTGATCGCTGCATTGGCGAGAGGACTGATCATTTTTGGTAGCAGAGCATGGTTAACTAACTCAGGACCTGGATGCACAATCCGACGGGTTCAACTCTCCTGTCACATGTCTCCACAGCCATGAGTCGATCGTGCTGCAAGACTCTCCGATCCGATAGCAAAAACTTACCCAGTACGTCTACTCCCAGTAGCACGTCAACCGTACCTGGGGTGTCGAAATCGGGATCCGCCAGTTTCAAATCTGATGTCAGGAGTCGAACAGCCGAATTCAACCTCACCTGAGGGTGTCGTCCTATCACATCAGTCATCACTAGTACTGGGGCGGATGTCCTACGCATCGTGTCAAAACGTGAGGAGAACGTAATCGTCGTTTGCCCGACGATGTTCGTTACCACGACATTCCCCACGCCTCGAATGTTCCTATTATAATGACGTTCAAAATCTAACAGTCACCCGCCCGAACAGGTCCGTACCTGTTCCCTAATCTACAGGCAGGCGAGATAACGTTGCTACTGCTCGTTTGATAACTGAGTCCCCAACTAGAACCTCTGCGGACCAGGGGGTCCCATCCTTACCAGGGAACAAGTTAACAATGCGCCCCCGGCGCCAACGCAGTGGCGGTAGGTTAGCATCCTTAACCAGCACGAGGTCACCAACATTAGGGGGACTAGTTTTGTCAGTCCACTTAAGGCGCATTTGCAGAATGTGCAGATATTCTAGAGACCAACGTTTCCAAAAATTCTGGGAAAACTGCTGCAACATCTGATACCGAGACAACCGAAACAATTTCACATCTTCGAACGGGTGTTCGGGCAGCGCGTTAAGTGGCTGACCAATTAAGAAATGGCCTGGAGTCAACGCCTCCAGGTCATTTGGATCCGAGCTGAGCGGACACAACGGTCGCGAGTTGAGAACGAGATATATATATTTTCAATTCAAACATAATTCCGTTAATTATTTTAAAACTTTTACATAAATTTAATTTTTTGCTCTTGAGACATCTCTGTGAGACTATTAAGTTATCAAGCCAGTAATAAATAAATAGTAAAAATGACTTCAGGTGACGATACAAAGAGCTTAGCGGAATTGATTGTTAGACGTAGCTCTGTCAAAGGCCAAGTAACGAAGTTTAGAAATTATTTAGAAAATTTATCGCAGCTCGACTGCTTTACTGCCACACATCGGGCAGAACTTAAACTCAAATTAATTAAGTTTGAAACCTTGTCGTCAAGGTTTGACGACTTACAAGGTCAAATAGAAATTTTTAATTCTAGTTTATTAGACAACGAGCTTGAGGAACGAGAAAACATAGAAAGAGATTTCATTAGTAATATTGTGACAGCACAAAATTTATTACAAATACATAGCAAGGATGAGAGCGTCCACAACTCAAGTAGCCCTCATAATACATCTCATTTCGTTGAAAATAGTGAAATGGGTTTCAGGCTACCTTTGATACAAATAGCCAAATTTGATGGATCATACTTCCGTTGGATGGAATTTCGTGACACCTTCCGATCTTTGGTTCATGGGAATAGTAGAATTAGTTCAGTCAATAAATTTCACTATTTAATTTCATATCTAGAAGGTGAGGCAGCACGAACCATCTCAAACCTAGAAGTGTCTTCTGATAATTATCAGGCAGCTTGGAACCTAATTCTCGAACGTTACGATAATAAGCGCCTATTAATAAGTTATCACCTCAATGCATTATTTAATATAAATTCAATCAATAAAGATTCCGAGAAATCGCTGCGCTTCTTAATTGATCACGTGAGTAAAAATCTGCGTGCTCTTTCTAACTTAGGACAGGCCACTGAGCATTGGGACGTCATAATAATCCACGTAGTTACTTCTAAACTGGACAATCAAACCTTAACAAAATGGGAGGAACACCGTAACGCGTTGTCAACTGATACACCTACGCTTAAAGATTTTCTTAAATTTCTAAACGATCGTGCAGCCGTACTCGAGTCCCTGCACCGTGGTAAATCAGATAACGCACCAAAACCAACTCACAATAAACATTATTATACACACCCTAAGTCACATACATACACTAGCGGTAGTAACCAGATACAACAATCATCATCAT
The DNA here is from genome assembly GCA_949125395.1 of Diaphora mendica. Taxonomy (NCBI): domain Eukaryota; kingdom Metazoa; phylum Arthropoda; class Insecta; order Lepidoptera; family Erebidae; genus Diaphora; species Diaphora mendica. The sequence goes on along the minus strand of OX421313.1, from coordinate 17,134,046 downwards.
TACTATACCCCTGTCCCTGTGGCAATGCTAATCATAGAATATACGATTGCCCATCATTCAAGGCCAAGAGCACACAAGAACGTATAGCAGAGGTAAACAAATTACGATTGTGTCTTAATTGTCTAAGATCTGGTCATCCTACCTTTAAATGTCGCTTAGGCCGTTGCCGCGAATGTAACAAGAGACATAACAGCATGTTGCATCTTCCTACTAGTACAGCTGAAAATACAAGCAATGTCAACAGTTTAGCTAAGACGTCGACCAACTGTAACAACCAAGGTACCAATCAAGCTCTTCTTTCTACTGCTTTAATTGAGGTAGTCAATCCCAAGACTAAGAAATCTGAAACAGTACGCGCTCTGCTCGACTGTGGCAGTCAGTCCTCTTTCATAAGTCAAAGGCTGAAACAAAGTTTATCATTAGAGGATTATCCTATAGATGCTACTAAGATCATCGGTTTTGGCAACAATGATTCAGGCACAATAACTGAATATTGCATAGCTCAATTAAAATCGAAAAATTCGTCATTTAGTATTTTTTCTAACTTTTATGCAATGGAACAACTAACAGGTTCCATACCCAGTATATTTATCGACATCAGATCATTTAATATTCCTATTAATATAGTCTTGGCAGATCCCAATTTCTATCAACCTGCTTATGCTCATAGGCTCAGACTTATTTTGGGATATTATAGGTTGTGAGCAGCGGTCACTAGGCCCAAATTGTCCTAAACTACACAGCTCAAAACTGGGCTGGCTGATTGGAGGCCCCTCGCAACATAATCAACCCAAAATGAATATTAAATGCAATCACTCACTAGCTAACATTAATCATAATGAAAATATTGAACAAATTATAAATAAATTCTGGGAGTTAGAAGAAATGCCAACAAAATCATACCTAAGCGAAGGCGAGCAGGCATGTGAAACTCATTTTTTACAACACACCTCTCGCTTAGAAAATGGAAGGTTTTCCGTTAAGCTGCCTCTTATAAATCCCCCTGACTGTCTCGGTGACTCCTTCAGTATGGCTAAGAAAAGGTTTTATAATTTAGAAAAACGCTTTAAGAGACAACCCGAAGTTAAGGCGCAGTACATTCAATTCATAAGAGAGTATGCACAATTGGGTCATCTCTCTGAAATTTCATTAACTGACTTACAGTCTAATACTTGCTATTTCTTACCTCATCATCCTGTGTTTGAGCAAAACAGTGAGTCTACAAAAGTAAGAGTGGTGTTCGATGCATCAGCACGCACATCCTCCGGCCTATCTGTTAACGATATCCAAATGATAGGGCCTCAAATTCAAGACTCCCTGTTTTCTATATTAATTAGGGCTCGCTTCTACAAGTATATATTAATGGGTGATGTAGAAAAAATCTTCAACTTGTTATATGGAGAGAAGACGAGCATAAGCCCCTCAAACTATTACGTTTAAATACTGTGACTTACGGTTTTTCCAGCGCAAGCTATTTGAGCACAAGGTGCCTTTGGCAGTTGGGCGAGGAGTGCGACGATCCACGCATTAAAACTATAATACAGCATGACATGTACGTTGATGACGTCATCACTGGTTGTAATAGTCAAACAGACTTACAACGTATAAGGCACTCACTGTCGGACGCCTTAAGGAAGGGCTGTTTTAACTTAAGGAAGTTTAAATCCAATTCGCCGAACGTTCTCGAGGCTTGCTCGGAAAACTCTAACGACACTCTAATCATCAGTGAATCATCAAATACTCTTGGCTTAGGGTGGAATTCCAAAACAGACCATTTACATTACTCTTTTGAAATGCCACCTGTCAAGGAAAATGTTACTAAGCGCTATATATTATCCACCTCATTTAAAATCTTTGATCCCCTTGGTTTTGTTAGCCCCTGTATCATTATACCAAAATTAATTATGCAGCAGCTTCATCCCAACCTACCCTGTTAAGACAAACAGGGTAGGTTGGGATGAAACAGTTTCAAAGGATGTCGAAAGGGCTTGGCAGAAGTTTTCTAAAAGTCTTTCTCACCTAACCCTCATCACAATACCGAGGCAGGTTCTATGTGACTCATCTGTGGTAACTGAGTTGCATACGTTTAGCGATGCTTCCCAAAGAGCCTATGGCGTTTGCATCTACACAAGGTCCATAGATAACACTGGCACCGTACATGTTAAACTTTTATGCTCGAAGTCAAAGGCCCCAATAAAGGTATGCACGATACCGCGTTTGGAGCTGTCCGCGGCATTACTAGCCGCGCAACTCTGCACTGCTGTGGTTGATTCTCTGAGGTTTCCAATAGCACGTAAAGTGTGTTGGTGTGACTCTAGTGTTGTCCTTACATGGCTGCATACTAGCTCCAGAAAATTAAAAACTTTCGTGGCGAACAGGGTAGCAGAAATACTTGAATTGACAGATATCGCTTGTTGGCGTTATGTACCTACCCTGGACAATCCCGCTGATCTCATCTCACGTGGCGTTTATCCAGAAGAGCTTAAAAACTGTGACTTATGGTGGTCAGGACCCAGATTTCTGGTCCAAGACGAATCTTCATGGCCTTCATTATCTAATGAGTCCCAACAGGAGTTCGAAATTCCTGAAATAAAATCTAACATTGCTGCTAAATTCGATAATCCTTCAATAATTCCATACGAAAATTATAGTAAACTGCATAGAATTAAAAGGGTTTATGCATATGTTTTAAGATTTTTATACAATTTGCGTAAACCTAAAACCCTTAGACGTTTTGGCACGCCAAGTTTAGAAGAATTAAAGGATTCATTTCAGCTCTTATGTCGCATCGCGCAACAGGAATCTTTTCCTGTTGAATACGGTTTGTTATCCAAAGGCAAACCTCTTAGTTCAAGGTCTGACATTTTGTCGTTAATGCCTTTCATAAACACAGATAGATTAATTCGAGTAGGAGGTCGTTTGGATGCTTCAGCTCTTGCGTTTGATACCAAACACCCCATCTTACTACATTCATCCCATCATCTCACCAAACTTATCTTTGAAAGGGAACACTTACATAAGTTACATGCTGGCCCGCAGCTCCTACTGGCTAGCGTCAGGCAATACATATGGCCTATCAATGGTCGACACCTAGCTAGGAGGACCGTACACAATTGCGTCAAATGCAGAAGGGTACAAGGCAAATCGTTATCACCCATTATGGGGAACTTGCCCTCTCAGCGCGTTACGGTGGATTTCCCCTTTAGAAGTGTCGGCATAGATTTTGCTGGTCCATTTTTTATTTTGAACAAAAGGGGTCGTGGATCTAGGATTATAAAATGTTATTTATGCATTTTTGTTTGAATGAGATATAAATGCGTACATCTGGAGGCAGTAGGTGATCTCTCGAAGGATGCTTTCATCCTTACTTTACGCAGATTCATTTCCCGTCGTGGTAAACCAGCCGAGGTTTTTTGCGATAACGGTCGTAACTTTGTGGCTGCCGCTAAAGAAATTGGTGATTTCATAAAATGTAATCACAAGGCCATAACAGAGTTCTCAAACGAGGAACAAATTAAATTTTCATTTTCTCCTGCTTACGCTCCAAATTTTGGTGGGATCTGGGAGGCCGGTGTAAAATCTGCTAAGTTTCACATTAGACGCGTAATGGGTAACACGCATTTAACGCTAGAGGAAATATCCACACTGTTTGCACATGTAGAAGCCTTGTTAAATAGCCGTCCACTTTACCCTATGTCCTCGTCTCCCTTTTCCTCACTCCGGGACACTTCCTGATCGGGCGGCCACTAACTGCGTTGCCTTCGGCAAGCCTAGAAGACTGCGAGTTCACTCAGCTGAAGCGTTATGAACGGCTGGAGCAAATCTGACAGCATTTCTGGCGAAGATGGCAGAAGGAATACTTAGCTGAACTCCAACAAAGAACGAAATGGCGCACTAACGACACTGCATTGAAGGTTGGTGACCTGGTGCTGCTGCAGGAACAGAACCTACCACCATTATGCTGGTGCACGGGTCGAATCACGAAACTCTTTCCTGGTCCTGATGGAGTGTGCCGCGTTGCAGACGTCCAAACCACCCATGGAACCTATCGAAGGTCGTTCACACGGCTCTGCCCTCTACCAGTGACGGAGCATCTCCAAGAAAGTTAAAGGTCGGAGACCTTTAACGGGGGGGGGGGGGGGTGATGTTAACGCCTGACATTCATCATAACCTTTTATTGTGTAAAGTTAAGTAGGCGCTTCAAAGTAGACGGTACTTAGAAATAAATTATTATTTATCTAAAGTAAAAATTACTACCTACTATTTAAGATTTGTACTTGTCATTCTAAGATTTGATACGAACACACACGAATTGTGAACACCATTGTAATAAGACGAATTTATACATTAAATTAAATTAATTGGATATTAATGATCGTTTTATTGAGCGTCAAAGCTCCAGTGTCTCGAGAATAGACAGATACTGATAAGTATAGTTAGCAATTTTTTTTTATATTATGCAAAGGTCAGAATAAATAAAGGCAATTTTTTTTTTCTTTTTTATTTCATTACAATAATTTTTAGAAAAGTAAATCAAACCGAAAAGAAGAAAAGTTATTTTAAAGTGGCTTATTTTGGGTACTTCTTCAATGAACTTGACTGCCTCGATGGCTCAGAGGAAATATGTGCGACAGTTGTGCTTGAGGTATCGGGTTCGATTTCCGGGGCGAACCAAATGTTTGTTTGATCTGCAAATATTTGAATCGGAGTTTGGGTGTTTCTATGTATTTACAAAAATGATGTATCTATTATATCAATCGTTCTAGCTGTCATAGTACAAGCTTTGCTTAGTTTAAGGCTAGAAGGCATTGTGTGTCAAATAACAAAAAAAACTAAAAACTTCTTATTTTAGTTTTAAACTTAACATAAACTGATTTCTGAAATGCTTAGTTATAGTTCCACGTATGTCATAGTTACAACACGAATCTCATTCTGAGTTTCGTGTTGAATCGTGACTGTTAGAAATTGAACGTCATTATAATGGCAACATTTTTGATTGTCATTTTTCTTGTTTGACGTTTTGAAGTGACAAGATAGTACTTACGAGAAGCTTGGTAATGACGGTCAGCCAGGGTGGTTGAAAAGTGCCGTTTAATGAAAATTTAGCTGTTTGTCCATCCAATTCGGTGTTTCGTTGGTTACCGTTATGATTGGTCTGGTTTGGACTCGCGAGTTTTAGTAGTCCCGTCAAATAGGCGCGATCCGCGACAGTTAAAACAGGTGTGTTATAAGAATAATACTAGGGAACCTGTACCACAGCAACTGAGGAGTTTATGAATGTGTGAACGCGGAGAAAATACCAGCAGAGGGGCGCCCCTATCAAGCCCGCCGATATCAAGGATTTCACGCATCTCCAGTAAGTGCTTGATATTACATTAGTTTAGAATAAGAACACGGTGAAACGCCGTGAAGGTTTAATGCTCTCTCCAGTGAACTAGCTTAGCGATTGAATGCCTTACTCATGGGCCCTAAGACGTTGCAAATTTCCCAAGGTGAGCGAGAGGATTGAACAGTGACTAACAGAGATAAACGAAATATTCATTTGATCTATTTCTCCCATATACGGGGGCAAAACAAGATACTAGTATCCCCCAACTCCATTGTTATCGTATCCTCTGTTTTATTCTCTGTAAAAAAAAAAAAAGATTTCGTGAATATCGTTTTAAAACCACGCTGGTAATAAATAAATTTAAATTACTCATTTGCAATAAGATTTCAAAAATGAAATCTTCAGAAAACGGTAATTAGAATACTGAAAAGGATTGTTACGGTAGTAATATTTCTTTTGAAGGCGACTCGCCGTAACCGCTATCGGCATCATCATCTTCATAGTCGAGCGCAGGGCTTAGAGTATACGGTCGCTCTGCCAAATATGCCACTATATCTGCCGCAGTCGGACGCTTTTCGGGCTCACGTTGCCAACACAACTGTGCTAAGGCGACTCTGTAAAGTAATTTATAAGAATAATAAGTTTTACTTTATAGGAGTCTCTCTACTTTTACGAGTTCTTACATATACCATACTCACGTTTGTGGAGTAGCATCTCTCGGCATCGATGGTTTCCCACCTGAAGTAACGTAACGCATTACACGTAGGGGAGATACATTGCCATATGGACGAGCACCGAGAGTTACAAGCTCATAAAAGAGTACACCCAATGAATACACATCCGACGCTGTAGAGAATACACCGTTCATCAAGCCTTCAGGCGCCATCCAGAGCACAGGTAATAAACCGTGTCGTCGACAAGCGTACTCTCCAATACCGTCCATACTTGTAACTTTTGTTTCTCGCGCTAGACCAAAGTCAGCCAACTTTAGGGAACGTTTCGCATCAACCAGACAGTTAGAAGCACGCAAATCTCTATGTATAACGCCCCGCAAGGCCAGATAAGCTAACGCCGATGAGGCCTCGCGTGCTAACCGGGTAAGTTCTTTGGCTGATACGTGAACAGCCTCTTCGTAGTCCTCATTCAGTTCAATAATCGAATCAGATGTTATGCCCTCTGCAAGGTAACGACGATTCTCAAGATAATGTAGCAAATCTCCGAAGAATGCTACCTCCATAAGCACGAGTGTTGGCTTGTCATCTATGCACACGCCTACTAGACGAATAATATTGTCGTGTTTAAGAGAAGCTAGAATGCACGCCTCCTGAAGAATTTCTTTTTCATTTTGATGATCATGCAGTTCTTTGGCCGCAACTATCTGTGTCTTCGAGCCCGGGACGACCAATTCTGCAAGCTTTACACAACCAAAACGGCCAGCTCCAAGTTCACGTCGTGGTCTTAGGGCCTTGCGATCTACCAAATAAGTAAACAATTTGACGGCACGGTGATCACGCTCTGCACGAAGGTCCCTTAGAATATTCATCCTCATTTCCTTCAAACGTCTATGTATAGCGCGATATATAATGACCACAGAAAGAGGTGCTACTGTAATTATAATAATCCCGACAATCCATAGGAAATCATTGCAACTCGGTAAGTATAAGTCTCCAGTGGGCGTCAAACAGCTAGAGGTACCATCATGAGGGGGCTTTGTTTTGAAATATGGTTCACTATAGTTTTGTTTGATTTCTACATTTTCTGACACTGCGTTTACATGCCATTGCACAAGGCAGTTGGGCTCACCGTTTCGCCATTCCTCTAAGTATAAAAACGTTTCCTCAGTTGAGTGCTTTGAGAACACTAGTTTCTGAGTAAAAGCTTTAATCGGACTCAATGCTTTCAAGCTTTGTTCAAATTGACTGTAAAAGAGAAAAAATATGTTGTAACATACCCGTTGTTAAATTTAGTGTTATCAGATATGTTTTTTTTTAAACGACAACTCTCGCATTAGGAGTAAATCCTGTGTCATGAAGGACTTTACAAATATACATGAAATGGACGCAGAAAAACAGTTTGTAGAACACACAAAGTGTTTTCCCATGTAGAATTTGAACTCCTGACAATCAGCGCAGTAAAAAACGACGTAAAAACCGCTTAAAAAAACTACACCATCCGTGTAGTCAAATGTGTGGCCATTGAATTTGAATTTTTCTTAAAATTAACACAAAGTAAAAACCTGCTTACCTTATACTTTTCTTGCTGTGTGGGTCTTCGCGTGCCTGGGGATAATTCAAAACAACGTGTTCAAAACCCTTAGCCATTATCAACACTGCTTCTATAAGTGCAACAGCTGACCGAGGCCATTTACGGCCACCCCAAAAAGTATTCATAACTGTTTTAAGGTTCGTCTCGTCGCTAGCGATAACATCTTCATTTTCTTTCGGGCAGCAGAATGATATCGTAAAGTATGTGATATTTAATCTTTCGTCATACCCTTCCCATTCACGTACGATCCAGACAAATTCTTTTTCGTTGTTCATATTAAATTCAGTTGCTGCTTTAAGTATAGTGACTGCATCTTGAGACTGTGTGTTAACTAAAATAATGTGAGCATTTTCATGTTGTAATTCACCTAAAACTTTTTTCACCTCCGTTGTTGTTACTTGTGCTAAGATATGGTCACGAAATGCAATTTTATTTGCTTCTCTTAGATCTGCAGTACAGGTAAGCAAATCTTCCATAAACTTTTTAGCTATATCAGTAGAATCTGATAATACAGCTATTCGAATCCAATTGTGATTATGAATAAAGTATGTCATTGCCAGTGCTAATTGAACCGAGCGGCCAGATGTAAGCCAGACAGATACCGTGGAATCTACATCTTCGGTATTCACGTCATAAAATAATACTGGAATACCGATTTTATCGAAACCTATAGCCTCTCCCGTCATTCCATTATTACCGCCCACAACAGCTCCAATTAATTGTTGTCTGATTTCATGTTCCAAGTAATAGTATAATTCACTCTTTATATAATTTTTATCAAACTGATCTTTATCATCATATCGCCTCATAGTTATATTTACTTTTGATCCGGTCAAGCGGTTGACTTCTAGTTTTAAATATTTTAAAAGTGTTTCATAATCGAGTTTATTAGATTTCGAAGGGTTTAAGAAGACAGCTATAACGTGTTTCTTTTTATGAGCCTCGTAATTCACTATCCAATCGTTGTAAACGGTATCATTAGTTTTTTTAATCCATTCACAAGCAGCTTCCTCAATATCTTTTCCGTTTGCATTTTGTTCGATTATAAATACTAAGGATTCGTGAGAAGGCTCGAAAATATGAGCGAGTTGAAATATTTGCGACGCATATTCCCCTAGTAAAAATTGGTCAGTAACACGCATGTCTATCGCAGTGTCCAATTCAGTTACACATGCGGATCCTTCATCCGCTGAACAAGGCGGTTCTTGGACTGTACTGATGTTTTTTCTTTTTACCCACATGTCATAATCAATAAACAAGAACGATTCATTGGCAGCTCGTAAATTTTGAAAAAGTCCTTTCCGATCTAGTTCTCTGTATTGAAGAAGTAGATGATTATAACTCGATCGTGTTTGTAGTGTTTTTGCATATTGAGTTGCTCTGTTGCTCGAGTCCTGTACGATGTACACCATCGCGTAATCGTCCCTTTAAAAATAAAAGAAATGAATGGTAAGACTTAAGAAGAAAATTATTGACTATTAATAAGAAAAACTACTTCTGATAGGTATCTAACTGTGGGTGTTTAATTTACAAGAATTTACTTGAAAGTTTTACTTGTTTCTTTTCACTAAATAATATTCAGTGAATTTTAATAGGGACTTTTTCATTCCATTTCTTTGGGTGTTAAGAAGTGAGTGAGGTTACTGGAGCCTATGCTCTATACTATAGAGCATAGGCTCCAGTAACCTCACTCACTTCTTAGTCTATAGCTTAATATTAAAGATCATCTGTAAATTACGTAAAGAAGGTTATCGTGTGACAACCATCTTAATTATTATGATGATCATGCGAAGATTGTGCAGCTTCTGAAGAATTGAAAAATTGAAAGTAATATTTATACTAGTCCATATTATCAATAAAAACTATACAAATAAATAAAATTGGAGTTTCTGTGTGTAATATTGAAATAATTGCTTTTCTCTAATGGCATATGTAGGTATGTATTACCAAAATAACATATACCTTAATATTTTTTTTGCAATTTTTGTCTGTCTGTCTGTTTGATCCGGCTAATCTCTGGAACGGCTGGACAAATTTTAATGGGACTTTCATTGTCAGATAGCTGATGTAATAAGGAGTAACTTAGGATACTTTGTTTTAGACTGCACGGTTGACCTAGTGGTTTGAGCGGTCGCCACGCCGCGCCGCTTTCCACTACGCCAAGTGTTGTGGGTTCAAATCCCGTATGGGACAAAACTTTGTGTGATCACAAATTGTTGTTCTGAGTCTGGGTGTTCTTTGTGTCCGTTTCATGTATGTTTGTAAAGTTCCCCGCGACACGGGATGGTATATTCCTAATGCGGGAGTAATCTTTTAAAAAAAAAGACTAGCTTTGCCCAGAGTGTTACCCGCAGTTGTAAAGGTAGGTACAACGGTTCATGAATAAAATTAAAAAACTTCTGTCAAAACATCATAATCATAATATCCATCTAGCCGTTCATCCATACTAATATTATAATTTCGAAATTCTGTCTACCGGTAACCGAAATAGACGCTAGTTAAAGCTAGTTACAATTAAAATCTGTATCCAGGTGGCTGTAAAAATGCTGCTGCCCTATTGATATAGACGTGATTTTTTTCTTAATATTAGTGGCATTTTGAAAGGATGTTGTATAGTCCACATTTATAGTAGCTTATAGATAGCAAAAATATTACGAGATTCCTAACTTTAAGCAACTACGAAAGCCAGCACAAACAGTCGACGAACAAACACGGCCAGTGAGATACACGGATGACGTCATTGAAATTGTGCGCCGTTCGCGCCCGAAGGTTAAACTGTCAGTTTAAAACTGCAATTTTTGGCAATAAATTGAAGTATTTTAATTTTTTATTAAACTCGTGGTCTATTCTACATGAAATTCATTCCAAAGAATGCAAAAATAAAAATATTTCATCTTCCCTATTATAACTATGGCTAGGTACGTTTTAATTGACTAAGCTGATAAACAATACATACAAAGTTAGGATCAGTTAGTCAGTTGTATACATGTAGTATACAGTCCGTGAGTCCATTAATGTTTGATTCCGTTTAGTGGCGGATCTGTCTAATTAATTGTAAAATGCGGAGTGTAAGTTCTCTTGACATATTTGACAGGTGTCAGACTGCTGACTAAAGGAGCAAATTATGCTTACCGTGCATACGCTATTATGTATACGCTATACTAACCCGTTTAGTCAGCGTAATATAGGTAGTGGGCGTAAATTAAATCCCTTAAGAAGGAGAGGCTTTTATGTCTAGCAATGGACTACCAAAGAGTAATGATGGCATTGATAAAGTATATTCAAATAGAAGTAGCCAAATCCCACTCATACGACCGTATACCCATAATCAAAAAACTATTTAAAAATTATGAATATTATGTTAAAGTACCTAGAAGCAGAATTGCTAAAACCGCAATTCTTAAGCGCATTAGGTTCACTGTAGAAACTCCATTGTATGACCTTTTTGCACTGTTTTAGTGATCGGAATTCAGAAGGGGAGTGTACGTAGAGCCGCAAACGTGCTGGCAACATGTTTGCAGTGATATCTTGAAGTCGAGGAGCCCCCAGCCCACTTGTAGCTCCAGGGAGGTTGGGTTCCCTGATTGGTTTACGACTAGGCACCCAGCCTGTCGATAGTCCTATTATTGCTCTGCAAAAGAAAACAATAGTGAAAAGATAATTTAGACAATTAGGTAAATGTCCAAGATGTCCAAAATAGGTCACCGGTGCACTAAGTTTATAGTCCATTGACAAGTTACAGTTGGGGTTGCATTTCTCAGAGGATGCAATTTTATTTTTTAGATATGAAGTAGGTGTTAGTAAAAAGTTAAAATCAAGTTTGTGGGTTTGCAAACCTTGCCCCCGGCCGCCATCTTGGAAAAAGGGGTGCCTTTTATATCAGCGTATAAATGTATTCATAAAATAATGTTTAAAATATGTACCTAAATAAATATCATGTAATGTAAGTCTATGACCTGGCACTTAGACCAGCGTAATATGTTCTCACCTATATATGGAGGCTTGTTGTTAGCAACTTGTTCACATATTTGTATTAGCCATAATTGTGTTTATTAGTCTGTAAGGTCAAAAATAATATAAAAAAATAAAACAAATGGGACTAAAAAAAATGTCAGACCCATGATTTGGCAGATAAACAATAAAAACCATTTGCACCCAACATTTCAATGGACTAGTTTGTGAATTTCTTCATTCTTAATGTAGGTACCAGTGTTATTGTATTTTTAGGATGCAACAGATAATTCTAACGATTTAATAATAATATATATTTTAAACATAATAATATTTATCCTATAGTGGATAATGGATAAGTAGTAGGTTTATCTACACATAATCAATTGTTACTAGATAAAACATGTTTTTTTTTTCTCTAGAAGTAATCTACTTTTTACTACTACTACTTTTACACTGCTAAATGAAGGCCTCCTCCAAAAAGTGTCAAAAGAGTTGTAGAGTTTATTAAGTCCGCCTTTTTAAAGTCGGTAAATGCACTTTCAGTAATTTACGGAATAGTTTTAATATGTTACTCTTCATAGTGTCCCGAGCTATTGAAGGATACGTTTGCAGCGAGCGCATAGAGGTCATGTGGACCTTGTTTCAGCCGAACATGCTCGTAGCCAAGAGCCCTGTGAAGCACGACTTCGAAAAGGGCCGATGCAGCGTGCGCTGGGTCACTGCCCCAATACAATGAAATGTTCTTCTCAATCCCAGCCTCACTAAGATACCGCTTTGGTGGATCTGAAAGCCAAAAACAAAAAACATTTTTTTAATAATACAATTAATTTTTTCATCAGGTATCGATACAGTTGGAATGTTCTTCCATTGTACGAACAAATAAATACCGTTCGTATAGGCTATCTGAATAAGGCCAAACTGCACGTTTGAACTAGTGGTTTAAGCGGTGGTCACGCCGCTTCCTACTTCGCCAAGTGTTGTGGGTTCAAATCCTACATGGGACAACATTTTGTGTCATCCACAAATTGTTGTTCTAAGTCTGGGAGTTCTTTTAGACTGCTACATGTATGTTTGTAAAGTCCCTCGCGACACAGGACTTAATCATAGTGCGGGAATTGTCTTTTTAAAAAACCGGCCAAGTGCGAGTCGGACTCGCGCGCACCGTGGGATCCGTACAAACCTGTAGGTATATTATATGATGTAACTAAAAATTTTAGCTTATCGCATTTTTTCCTTTATCTGTGCTATAAGACGTTGTCTGGGTGTTCTTCTAGTCTGTTACATGTATGTTTGTAAAGTCCCTCGCGACACAGGACTTATTCATAGTGAGGGAATTGTCTTTTTAAAAAATCGGCCAAGTGCGACGAACTCGCGCACCGTGGGTCCGTATAAACCTGTAGGTAGATCTACACCAACACGACTTATAGTCTTTCTCTGGGCTAAACTCACTTAATGGGAACTGCACACGTTTAAATCTATTCGGTTAGTTATTTGGGATGAGCGGTATTCGAGGAATGCAAACACGCTGTACTGTAACACATCCAGTCCACATTTGTGCCTCCATCACGTTCCGTTGAAGAGATATAACTTTTAAATGTTTGCACTCCAAGTTTTCAATTTCAAAATTTAAAAAAAAATGGGTACTCCAGGGTGAGGGAAGACCAGACCTCGTAGCTTCATCTTGGTCGACAATACTGTTAATGGCAGTGTAGTCAACTTGTGACCCTTCAAATTGCTCCATAATAATGCTATTAATTTCTATCACTTCTTGGTTTCGAGGTGATAAAATTGCTCGCTCACAAAGCCAAGAATCTTCCTGAGTTGTGATATAAGGAAGATTTCCATAAACTGATAATATGAAATATGATCATTCAAGTGAAGTTACAACCTCGCATAAATCGTCTCGTAGTGAGATCAGACCTTCTTCTTTCTGATATCTACCGTCACCTATTTGAAAAGCAAATCGGTAAATTACTAAGCGTTTGGGTTTTCTCCTCTGCGCACTCTCATATTAACAGGTAGTTATAGTTTTGAAATATGAGGTCAAAGGGTTGAACTCTTGAAACACGCATTTATTTTGTCAGTTGAGTTTGCCTAAAATCACTACAAAACAAATCTGTAATTCCACCCATGGCCCGATCACTTTGGTGAATGTCCCTCAACATCCTTCTACATCCTCAACTGCTTTGCGATGTGCCATTATACACTCCTCCCATGCAATTATATGACAATCACGTAGAACTCTCGCTTTGTCGCTATTTTGAGAAACATCACAAACAGGTTGTTCTGTTGATTCCAATTGTAAGGGAATTTTAAAACATCATGTGTGTAGTATTATCACAAGGCAAGTGCTATTTTACCATCTGGTCGTAACGTAATTGTGCGAGAATAACGTTTTTAAGAAAAAAAATCCCAGTGCCTCTAGAAAAAGCATTTCACCCAAAGAATTATTGGCACTGTTGCAAACACGATGGAAAATACTCTTTTGTTCGTCCGTTAGAGTCGGAATACCATCGCAAAAAATATGTAAAAGCTTCGTAGAATCGTAATTACTTTCAGCTGAGTACTCCCGATTACTACACTCTTCGTTAGAAATGGCTTCGGATAACCCTTAATAAGATAAAGAATTTCCACCAATAGGTAAAACCATGACTTGTATTTCATTTAAACAGCGATTATAAATAATTTCCCGTTGCTGGTGGTTCAAGTCGCTGATATAAATATTTCGATGCATATCGCGATTATCGCGAATCTGTTTTTTTTTTCGTATTTTTGTCATAATTGGACAGCATCTGAAAGTCACTGATGCATGCCTCATTGAGAGTGTCATCCCAATGTTGGTCGTCATCGAGCAGAAGTCGTGCTCGGCAAGCTGCTTGAAACGACGAGTGTTGCGTGTCATCGACTTTTTCAAAGCTTGGAATGAAGTAGGCCCACGGACAGTCTGCAACAACAAACGAAGGTAATAATATCGTCATTGCTTGGGTGCACTGTATATACTCTTCCGAAGACGTGATCTGGAGTGCCTCTTTTTCTACGGTTAAACCTTCCTTGTTGCATGTAAAGTACGCTGGCGCTTCACCGTAGAGCAAAGTTTTGGTAAAATCATCAGTCTGACATAGCTGAAAGAATGCCAAATAAGTGATTTGTCGAGGATTTTCTAATCGCTCCGTAACATTTTCAGGGCCAAATATATTCGCTGGCCTTCTTCCAGGTTTCAGCAATATGCGTCACAGGTAGGTGTATTTCGTTGATAGGGAAACTGAGTATACGCCACACAGCTTCGGATGAACTTATGTGGCGGTCAGACTGAAATCTTGTTACTTAATCACATTCATTTCGTAAATCAATAGTGGCTTGATCGCTTCCTTTTTACGTACTTACAAATATATTTGATAGACTCCACACTCGTGCACATTCGAAAATTATGTGGGCTTTAAATGTTTTGGATAAAACAGGAGAGTATGCTACCAATCTATTGGAACGAAGTTCCTCATTATTATCAACCATCTTCGGAAACCACGTAATCGAATTTCTGCAGCAAATCCTCCTTGTTGCTGCGAACGTCTGCGGTACTTGGGGTAGACATTCTCGCCTGTTATAGTTTGTTGAATTATGACTTTTGGTTACCGGTTCATACACTGACCGTTCTGCATGCACGGAGAGTTGGTATTTAATGTACAGTATGGGCCATGAACCATGTGCTCTTATAGATACGTTATACTGCTCTTTGACAGGTAGTCAATAGATGGCGCTGGCTTTAAACTCTATACCAGATATTTATTTTATTATATTTCTATGGCAAGGAGACGTTGATAAACACAACGCATGTGCCTGTCTAGTAGTATTTGCGTGAAAGCCGAACAACAGACAGACAGACAAAAATTTATATCTGATATTCCGATTTTTAAAATAAATTATAGCATAATATGTTGCCGAGGATTAATAGCTATATAACAAAAAAGTTTCATCACAATCCGTTCAGTACTTTTTGCGTGAAAGCCGGACAACAGACAGACAGACAAAAATTTCAAAATTTTATTTTTTTTGGCTTGTGTGGCTTGTATGAAGACCCCTACTTGTATTTTATTTTAGTTTTTATTCAATGTACAGAATTGAACTCTTCTACAGTTTTATTACAATATGTACGAATGTATAGAATATATATGTATAGATATAGATGTAACAAAAAAATTAGCTTGTCGCAATTTATCCTTCATCTGTGCTATAAAGGCGCGTCTCCACTGAAATTTGACAACACAAAAAAAGATTGACTGTATCTTTTAATTGCCTAGGCTTAGAAGTTTAATTTTTCACAACTCCAAGGGACAGTAGACCTGTGTATTTTTTGATATGAGTTTTAGCTTGATACCTCCACGCGTTACTGAGAAAACGGGTCTTGACAGACAGACGGACAACAAAGTGATCCTATAAGGGTTCCGTTTTTTCCTTTTGACGTACGAAACCCTAAAAAGAAAATGTCATAGTCTTCGTTCGATTCTCATACAGTGCAAATATTTTTACTTGTTGGACTGCCTCGTTGGTCTCGCGGTTGGCGTGTGCGACTGCTGAACATGAGGTCTCGGGAATCGCCCGGGTCGGACTAAATGTTTGTATGATCTACAAATATTTGTTTCGGAGTTTGTGTGTTCTCTATGTATAATATGTATGTATTTACAAAAAAAAGTATATATATGTATTTGAATCAGCTGTCTAGTGCCCATAACACAAGCTCTGCTTAGCTTGGGACTAGATGGCGTTGTGTGTTAGATGTCCGAAATATTTAATTTATAATTATAGATAATTATCATATAAGCATGGGTCGAATGGTAGCCGAGGACCGAACCAAATTGGAGAGTTTTATGTCCACCACCGGACTGCGATATGATGATGGATCTGATCCTGTGCATAGTAATTACATACACATAGATAGTATTTGGTGTTTATTTTTAATTTATTTAATAATAATTGGAACGAAGTTCCTTATGGGGCGTTGCGGAGGGGTACCCTAGCCGGCAAAAAACGTCCGGACCGTAAGAATGACGCCTCGGTGTCAAAATGGTAGCGTATGCGAATGCTGTGCTTGAGGTCTCGGGTTCGAATCCCGGGTCGGATCAAATATTTTTTATGATCTGCAAATATTTGTTTTTTCGGTGTTTGAATGTTTTCTAAGTATAATAAGTACGTATGTATTTACAAAAAATGATGTCCGAAATATTTATTTATGTATTTCGTGAACGAAAAATTTTGTAGGTATACTGCAGTAATCTATGTAGCAAAGTCCATATTAATGCTAGGTATATTATTTGACCTGCTGTAGGTGAAATGGGCATTCAATATTCCCATCAAGGGTTCCTTTGGGCGTGAACAGAAGTCGAAATCCATGAAAATTATGCAAATGTATTATCTATCCATTTATACAGGGTTACTGGTAACATGTAGTAATCCCTTTAAGGGGTGATAGTAGAGATCATTAGCTATCAAATCGTCCTCGGGTAAATGTGTCAAAAATGTACCGTTTTGGAAATAAAATAAAAAAACTAATTTTTCAACTTTTCAACTTCACGCTACTTCAAAGTGCTCTTAAAACAAACACTTGCGTATTTAATGGTTGTTGTTGGTGTTTTTAGTTTGCTAATACCCTAATACGAAATAATAACCCAAAAAAGAACAGAAATGTAGTACCGTTAGTGAAAAATGATTCAGGGAATCTAAAAATTTTCATACATTTTACTGTTTCTTATGACTAAATGCAATTTCATTAAAAAAATTATCGGCGTAATAGCTTAAAAACAAGTATGTTTTATTAGCTATCAAACAAGGTAAAAAAACATTAAATACGTTGACAAATGGCTGAGTAAATTAACTTAATCGGGAGTAAGTGGAAAATCGTATCTTTAAAAATGTAGTTATTTTGCGGTCTAAACTTAAATTTACGATCCATTTTCAAAGTGTGAGCCCCTATTTCTAATGCAAGCACGCATTCTTGTCCTCAATTGAGTTTTTACAACACCACTAGACAAAGAGTTTTTGATTTCACTTGCGGCATTAACTATGCGGATCCTTAAACCTACAATATTTGGTACAGGCGAGACATCATAGGCCAGGCTCACACACACGTAATAATCCATCAGGGTAAGAACGGGACAACTTGCTTGTCCTGGGGTAGATCCTCCCCTACTAATCCAACTATCAGAAAAAAAATGATTTAATCACCTAACCTGATTTATCTCTGATATAACCTAACTCTGTTGCCCACCGGGGTTTGCGGCAGGGTGATGCGACAGAGAAATTGAAACGTGGACAACAGAGTTAGGTTATGCCAGAGTTAAGTTAGGTCAGAGTTAAGTTAGGTCAGAGTTCAGTTCCCCCCAATGTATCCCTACGTTGTCGTCGTGGTGGGGCTTGCGTGGGTCGATAATCTCTGGGGCTACGCCGGTAGAGCCGCTCATGCCGGATGGGCCCAGAAGGAGACTCCAGACTAAATAGGATACCAGGCGGAGTCTGATTGCAGACTGCCGCGGAGGGCACTCTGAACGTCCCTCTGATCTAGCAGAGGGCGTATTAGAGTACCAGTGGTTCCGAAAGGAACCTTGGGGCGGGTCAGCCCACTGTTAACTCAGGGGCTGGCAGGCACTAGTGCCACCGTCGGTGAGACAGGGCTAGCCACCCTGTCGCATTCCGTAACCAACAGGGGCTCAGCAGCGACCTGACTGGTGGCTCCAGGAGGGTATGCTGAGAACCTGTTGGCCGGAGGGCTTGCCTTAATTGGCCGGCCCATGACAGGGATAATCTATAAAACCCGACAGCCAAGTCGTAAAAACCTGTGGATACCGGCCGACCTCCACAGTATTTAGGCTTATCCGGGTGCAGGGGGCACCGCCCGGATGGACCTATTTTTCCCCCATACTCGTGGGTTAAGTTATGGCAAATAAATCTGCCCCCCAATGTATCCCTACGTTGTCGTCGTGGTGGGGCTTGTGTGAGTCGATGATTTCTGGGGCTATGCCGGTAGAGCCACTCATGCCGGATAGGCCCAGAAGGAGACTCCAGACTAAATGGGATACTAGACGGAGTCTTTACAGCCTGCCGTGTGGGGCACTCTAAACGTCCCTCTGCTCTAGCAGAGGGCATATTAGAGGGCCAGTAGTTCCGAGAGGGACAGGGGGCGGACGGATCCGGTCTGGTGCAGACCCCGTCCGGCCCAGCCGTAATCCTGAACGGACAGGACCGGTGGCTCTTCGAAGCCACGAGGACGTAAACCTCTATAAAAATACCCCAAGCTCACGCTCTGACGCCTGGCAATGAGCTGAATCGCTGGAGGGAGTCCAGTGCCAAGGGCGTCCTCTGTCGGAGGACATTAAACTTCAAAAAATCATGACAATGGACGAAAATAGGAATATACCTACCCAGGAGGGTCCTAGAC
Source organism: Diaphora mendica (assembly GCA_949125395.1). Taxonomy (NCBI): domain Eukaryota; kingdom Metazoa; phylum Arthropoda; class Insecta; order Lepidoptera; family Erebidae; genus Diaphora; species Diaphora mendica. The sequence continues at coordinate 17,115,072 of OX421313.1, read as the reverse complement.
GCGATGCGTCTGGGGAATCCCTCCCGGAGCCAGTCGGCTCCGGCAGCCCCCAATCGTATTATGGGGGGGGCACCCTTTGTCTCACACGCCCGTCGCCGAGCGTCAAATCCGGCACCCAAGTAAACGCGAAGGACGCGGAAAAAAGGAGTGGGGCAGTGTCGCGCCCGTCGAGGAACAGCCGAGGGCAGTTCTGGAAGGCGGACGCCCACTCCTCCAATGAGGAGATTGCTGCAGCAGGAACGCCTGCAGCGGTGGGGCTCCCAGAAGTCGACCTGTAGCTGGGAACCGAAGAACATCGGATCGTCTGCGATCGAGGTCAGCTGTCCCGACCGGCTCCAGTGGCTCCGGTGCGACAACTGTCGCAATGGATGTCGTGGAGGTGGAGATCGGCGATAGCCAGGACAGACGGGGAACTCCAGGCGGAAGAGGAGATCGCTGGTCTCCTGCTTACAATCGGGACGCCGGTGGAAGGGGATTCAGTGCCCCAATCACCGGCCTCTTTGCAGGAGAGGGCGCATGCGGCGGTGGCCATCATCCACAAGGTGGCCACCAAGTCGGTGAACCTAAAGGGTCCTTTTGTGAGGGCCCTCAAGGACTCCTCCTCTGCCGTTGCTGAGGTCGTGGAGACCCTAGCCGGGGACGTGGCTCGCCTCCAGGCGGCCAACGACTGATTGACGGAGCAGGTGGCCGGGCTGAGCGATCAATTTGCCGTATTTCGGGCGGAGCGCTCTGAGCGTGGGGTCCCTGTCCCGTCTGCGTCCCGGCCGGCCCCAGCCCCGGCTCCGTCTACATCGCGGCCAACCCCATCTACGTCGCGGCCGGCCCCGTCTGCGTCCCAGCCAGCCCCGTCTGCTTCCCAGCCAGCCTCGTCTGCGTCTTCGCCGCAGCTGGCTCCTGCTGGCACCGGGATTACCGACGCCCAGCTTGGAGCTATCCTGGACGCATGCTGGCGTATGGTGGAGGGACGTACGGCCGGCCTGGAGGCCAGGCTGCCTCCGGCCCCAATTGTTCGGCCGCCGCTTGCGACAACGAAACCGGTCGCGTCGGCACCGACCCCTCTTCCCGTTGTGGGGGGTCGTATGTCCTACGTGGCAGCAACGTCGGCTCCGGCTCCTGTGGCTCCTCAAAGGCGCCGTCAGGTGGCCAAGGCTCCAGCCAAAACTACTGCGCCGAAGCCGGGGCCCACTCCAACACCTCTGCCTGGCCCCTCCACGTCTGCCCCCTCCAATGAGGGTTGGCAGGTAGTTGGGGGGCCAAGCAGTCGAAGAAGGCCAAGAAGCACGGCCAAGAAGGCTGCCCAAAAGGCGGCCTCTGGCCCGCAGTCGCAATCGGTGGCAAGGGCCACCCCGAAGAAGCCGCGGAAACTGCAGCCGCCGAAGACCGCGGCTGTGGTGGTCACGGTGTCACCGGAAGCGGCTAACGGCGGGCTGTCCTGCGCGGCCGTCTTTAAGACGGCCCGGGACTGCCTCGCCCCAGATTTTGAAACGTCAGGGGTCCGCTTGCGCCTCGCCCAGACGGGAGCTCGGGTACTCGAGTTCCCTGGGCCCGATGGCGCAAAGACGGCGGACTCCTTCGCCGAGAAGCTGAGAAAAGTCTTCGCAGCCGCGGAGGGTGTCAAGATCGCCAGGCCTACAAAATGCGCGGAGCTGCGCATTTCGGACCTGGACGATTCAGTGACGGCTGATGACGTCCGTGTTGCGATCCAGGCAAAGACTGGAAGCAATGCGGACGGTATCAGAATTGGCACCATCCGCCCCGGTCCAGGAGGGCTTGGCGCTGTGTGGGTGAGCTGTCCCGTGGCGTCGGCCAAAGTTCTGGGCGACGCCGGCAGGCTACTCATCGGTTTTGTGAGCGCCAGGATAACAGTCCTGGCGGCAAGATCGATGAGATGCTACAAATGCCTAGCATCGGGGCACACACGCGTCAAGTGTGACAGCTGCTTCGACTGCAGCGGACTCTGTTTCCGCTGCGGTCGACCGGGGCACAAGGCTGCGGAATGCTCTGCGGCCCCTCACTGCCCTGTGTGTGCGGCGGGCAATAAGCCTGCCAATCACCAGATGGGGCAGGGGGGCTGCAAGCCTTCCCGCGCTTCTCGGCAGACGTCGGGGGCTAGCCTGGCGACCCAGGCTGCCTCCGACGTTGTCCGTCCGTCTCAAACGACGCCTATGGAGGGGGTTGTAGAAACGATCCAGTAATGGATCAAATCTGCAACCTCCTTGTCCAGACGAACCTGAACCACTGTGCCGCGGCGCAGGATCTCTTCCTGCAAACCATGGCGCAGTGGTCGATTGGTGTTGCCGTAGTCGCGGAGCCCTACTTCGTTCCTCCCCGTCCAAACTGGATGGGTGACTGGGACGGCTCCGTGGCAGTCGTCGGTTCCGCGGCGGCTCATTCCCCGCCCTTGTCGTTAAAAGACAAGGACTCTGGATATGTTGCCGCCGAGTGGGGGGGGATCACCGTTTACGGTGTTTACTTCTCCCCCAACCGGAGTTTGAGCGACTTCGAGGTCTTCCTCAACAGCTTGGAGACCTCGATGCGGCGATTAGCGTCTGGGCACGTCCTCGTGCTGGGGGACTTCAACGCAAAATCCATTGCGTGGGGGTCCCCCAGGACGGACGCCAAGGGCGAGGCCGTCGAGGAGTATGCGGCTTCGGTGGGCCTCTGTTTATTAAACAGAGGCTCCACCAACACGTGCGTGCGACAGCAAGGGGGGTCGATAGTGGACCTTTCGTTTGCTACCCCTGCTGTTGCCGCACGAGTAAGGAACTGGTGTGTCCTGGAAGAGGTCGAGACGCTCTCGGATCATTTGTACATCCGATTCGAGCTCTCCCGGTCCCAGGGCCCCAGTAGGGGTCACATGGCGCGGCATCCTTCCCGCTTTCCGCGGTGGGCTGTTGCCAAGCTGGATAGGGACCTACTAGAGGAGGCGGCCATTATTCAATCTTGGCTGTCTCCGCAGGCCCCGACCGAGGAGGTCGGCGTGGACGTGGGGGCTGGCCGTTTTCGCGATGCGATTTCGCAAATTTGCGATACGGCCATGCCCCGCATCCAAGGTCGTCGGCCTCCTCGGAAGGAGGTCTACTGCTTGTCCCAGGAGTTGGCGGACCTCCGTGCGGCCTGTACTCGTGCCCGGAGGTCCTACACCCGTAGCAGGCGACGCCACCGTGGAGACGGTGGCGGGGACCAGCTTCATGAGGAGTACCGCGAAGCGCGGAAAACTCTGAAGCTGGCCATTTGCCGCGCCAAAGAGGTAAAAAGAAAGGAGATGCTGGAGAGTCTTGACCGTGACCCCTGGGGTCGCCCATACGCACGGCGGCCCCCCCCCCCTTACCGAGACTCTCCAGCCCAGCTTCCTGCAGGAAGTGGTCGAGGGCCTTTTCCCTGAGCGGGCGGAGCACCTACCCCCGTCGATGGCCTATGCGGTCATAGACGACGGGGGTAGAGAGGACGATGTGCCGCCCGTTAGGGAATCGGAGGTTGGGGCGGCTGTTCTTCGGATCCGTTCAAAGAACACCGCCCCCGGGCCGGACGGGGTTCCAGCCCGAGTGATGGCCCGAGCCCTCGACCATATGTCGGACCGCCTCAGGGAAGTGTTGGACGCTAGCCTGACGTCCGGACACTTCCCTGAGTGCTGGAAATGCGGGAAGCTGGTTCTGTTGAGGAAGCCGGGACGGCCTGCCGATTCGGTTGCAGCCTATAGGCCCATCGTGTTGCTGGACGAGGCGGGTAAATGTTGGCAGGTGTTATTCCGGTCGATCTCGAGGTGCAAAGACGTGCAGCCATGTACTATTCCACACTACAAAACATGGAATGCGATTTTTTGGGCATACGAGACCGCGGTAAAATCATAAGATTGTTTCAACAGCAATCCAATGTCTATAACGACCTCTTGGATGAATGGCAGCAACGATGGGACGAATCATCTAAGGGGCGCAACCTCTACCAGTTCTTTCCATCTGTTCGCGAACGGTTGTCAAGGACATGGCTCGAGGTGGATCACTGTGTCGCTCAATTTCTTATAGGCCACGGTAACTTTAAGAGCAAACTATACTCATTTAAATTAGTCGATTCACCATTGTGCCAATGCTCAACACCTGATTCTAGCTGTGAACAGTCGGCTCATCATATCCTCTGGGAATGTAGTCTTTGGTACAATGAACATAACATGATGCTAAATAGCTTACAAATTACTTCTGGGGTAGTATATTATGGATATCTTGTGTCAACTGCGGTGAATTTCCGTGCGTTTAAGCGATTCTGCCATACATACTATAGAAATCAAATATAGCTCACTTAGGACCCATAATATTTTATCCGTAGTGCTTCCCGGTTTGAAAAAGGCGTCTGCCTATTTTGACTTCATTTTGTCTCCCGCTTTGCTAAGGAGGGAAGTGGACTTATTATATTTCCAACTCCTCCAGTTTCCTTCTGATTAATTTCGTTGCGGGTTCCAAGACAGTTTAATTTTTCCTGGGACTTCCCGAGTGTCATAACTCGGTGTGTTCGTGGGTCACCGCTGTTGATCCTGGTGTACAGGAGTTACAGTGGTGGGCGTGTGGGCGGGATTAGTCCCATTTAAAACTCGCGTCAGTCTCCTGGACCTCCTGGGTCACATACACGGCTGCTATTATACCACAGTCTATAGACAACTTCGCGTTGTTAAGGGGCCAATCCGATTCCTTCCTTGCCAGCCAAGGAGGGCCCCACCATAACTGATGGTTAACTAACTCAGAAGCCCGGCATCCCCTGGATTCACAATCCGACGGGTTCAATTCTCCTGGCACATGTCTCCAAGTCAACGAGACTTCTGATGCTTGTATTTGGGAGACACGGTTTGCTACAAAAATCTCCAGATTATGAATTCGACAGACAGTTCCAGCTTCGGAATCGTCAATCTTGTCCGTATGGGAGCCACCTTACTTTTAGCCAGAACCAGTCGAACGTCAACATCCCCAGCGGAAGTGACCGTTCGCAAATAAACCGCTGCCGCGTATCCCTGTTCAGAGGCATCACAAAACCCATGAAGGGTAGCCCTGAAATCACCAGCAGGGAACAATTTCCGTGGCAGTAAGACGTTATTAATCTCCTTGAGCGAGGAGAATATCCTGGTCCAATCCCTCAACAGCTCCTCTGATACCCACCTCGGGTATCCCAGCCTAGCTGCGCCGTCCTTAACCGCTGCATGAAACATTTTAACAAAAAGGTGACTGGAGCGATCCAACCGTTCGGGTCGAACGTTCTCGCAATCGTCGATAGCACAGTTCTCTTCGTCCAGGTCTTCGGGATGTCCAAAACCACTCGATAGGTGAACACATCCCGGACTGGCCGATATTGTATGCCGAGCACTGACAGCATATTAGGGTTGTCAGGATTTTCAAAGACGTGCGGATCCTGTTGGAACTCATCCGGCAACCCCTCCACCAACTCAGGAGAATTGGACATCCATTTCCGCAACTCGTAACCTCAACGCTTTAAAGGCTGGATGAGCTCGTCCCGGCGAGCAAGCGCTTCCTCGACACTGGCTGTCCCTGAGCAGACATCATCTACATAAAGATCCTGCTCCAGGATAGCAGCAGCCCTAGGGTAGTTTAAGCGGTCCCGTACCGCTAACTCCCGCAGTGTACGAATCGCGAGGAAGGGACTAGAACGCAAACCGTACGTGTTTGTGTTCAACTCGTAAACCTTTATAGGTTCGTGGGGCGACTCACGCCATAGTATCAGCTGATACCTCCTGTCTTCCGGATGGATCACCGTTTGTCTAAACATCATCCTTATGTCAGCAACAAAAACCACCTGGTGTTTCCGAAAGCTCGTGAGGATATCCGACACATCCCGACTCAACTTCGGTCCCGAATACAAACATTGGTTCAGGGACATACCGTTCGAAGTTGGAGCAGACCCATCAAACACTACTCTAATTTTTCCAGTAGGGGTCTTTAGGACAGCATGATGTGGAAGGAAGCAATGATCCTCGGATCTCCAATCCACACGCGACACAGACATGTGTCCCAAAGAATCATACTCCCTCATGAAGTCCACCTATTTGGTCTTGAATACAGCATCCCGAGCCATACGACGCTCCATCGACAACAATCGAGTCTCGGCTGTCTTCCGAGATTCACCCAACAGTGGCCTTTTTGCCCTGAAGGGAAGCCGAGTTACAAACCGACCAGAACGAAGGCAACCAGTATTATTCTGGTAAAACAACTCGCACTCTTCTTCGTCTGGGTCTACTCGACGCGCGGTGGGTCGACCTCGACCTCCCAAAACCTTTGCATCGTCTCGGATAATGCTGAATATACGAGTATACCATCCGACTCGATAGGCCTAACCATGGGTAATACCGGTCCCATTATCGCATAGCCAAACTTAGTCTCCACAGCCATGAGTCGATCATGCTGCAAGACTCGCCGATCCGACAGCAAAAACTTACCCAGAACGTCTAGTCCCAGTAGCACGTCAACCGTACCTGGGGTGTCGAAATCGGGATCCGCCAGTTTCAGATCTGATGTCAGGAGTCGAACAGCCGAATTCAACCTCACCTGAGGGTGTCGTCCCATCACATCAGTCATCACAAGTACCGGGGCGGATGTCCTACGCATCGTGTCAAAACGTGAGGAGAACGTAATCGTCGTTTGCCCAACGATGTTCGTTACCGCGACATTCCCCACGCCTCGAATGTTCCTATTATACTTAGTAATTGTCAAGCCCAACCAAATCGCCAATTCGTTCGACATAATACAGCCCTGGGCACCTGAATCCAACAGGGCGCGAACGTGTGTTGACTTGCCATTCAACCCCCAAACACACACGGAGGCAGTGGGCAAGACTATAGCCTCCGGTTGAGGACCAGAATTTGATTGGGCTGAATTTCCTAGCGGGGGCCCCCGGGGCCCCACGCATTATAGCCCGAGCAACCGGGCATATCAGTGCGGTAGGGATACCATGGTCCCTCGTAAGTGCCCCTCCAGTCACGGCGCTCTACTTGGTGCCGTCCACGGATAGGAGGGGTGCGGTGATCCAACCGAGGGCGTTCCATGATGGGCGGCGATAATCGACGAAATGTACTTGTCGGCGGCGAGCGCGATGACACCCGAGGCGGCGTTCTAGTGGTCGGCGGCGAGCGCGATGACACCCGAGTCAGCGTTCTAACTAACCGCTCCGTACTCGAGGGTGCATCCGCACACCCGCCCGTGCCAGCTCCAGCTGAGCCACTGGCCTGCCAATAGGTCGGGGAACCGCCCGCGATGTTGGCCTGAACATCGGCCCCAACATCTTCCCTATGGGGGCCCTGGTCCCGTGGACCCAGGTTCCAAGTCCGGCCCTGTGTACATGACCCCATCTGTCCCTGAGTCCTGCCCTGTCCATCTACATGATGTTGGCTGGGCCTATTCAGGCAGAGCAACTGATGATGGCGGCCTCCACAAAACTTACACATTGCGGACCGTGCGCAATCCCTTGCAAAATGGGGACCCAGACACAAAAAACACCAGCCACGCTGCTTGGTGATCTGGCGTCGCCCTTGGACTCTCTGGTCCCTAAATCTAAGGCAGGCGGCCACACTATGGCCATCCTGTTTACAATACAGGCAGGCATCCCGTTCAGGTGTTGAGGCACCCATGTGTCCAAACAACTTCCTTGGCGGAAGTCCCCTCCTCACAGGGCTCCGAGTAGCCTTCTGTGGCTCCGCAGCGGGCTTCACGAACGAAACCATGTTCTCTGCCCTCCGACACTCTTCCTCTACCCACCTCTACCCACACTAGAGGAGGCGGCCATTGTTCAATCTTGGCTGTCTCCACAGGCCCCGACCGAGGAGGTCGGCGTGGACGTGGGGGCTGGCCGTTTTCGCGATGTCATTACGCAAATTTGCGATACGGCCATCCCCCGCATCCAAGGTCGTCGGCCTCCCAGGAAGGAGGTCTACTGGTGGTCCCAGGAGTTGGCAGACCTCCGTGCGGCCTGTACTCGTAACCGGAGGTCCTACACCCGTAGCAGGCGACGCCACCGTGGAGACGGTGGCGGGGACCAGCTTCATGAGGAGTACCGCGAGGCGCGGAGGACTCTGAAGCTGGCCATTTGCCGCGCCAAGGAGGAGAAGAGAAAGGAGATGCTGGAGGGTCTCGACCGTGACCCCTGGGGTCGCCCATACCGTGCGGTGCGACAGAAGCTCCGCACGTCGGGCCCCCCCCCTTACTGAGACTCTCCAGCCCAGCTTCCTGCAGGAAGTGGTCGAGGGCCTTTTCCCGCAGCAAGCGGAGCACACACCCCCGTCGATGGCCTACGCGGTCGGAGACGACGGGGGTAGAGAGGACGATGTGCCGCCCGTTAGGGAATCGGAGGTTGGGGCGGCTGTTCTTCGGATCCGTTCCAAGAACACCGCCCCCGGGCCGGACGGGATACCGCTGATAGGCGCGCCTCCGCCGCCCGGTTCGCCGGCGGCGGATCTGGTCCGAGTGGACATCGTCCTTCCAGGCCTTCTCCGCCCCTCCTTCTGCGAGATGACATCTTCGCAGAAGGTTGCGACCGCGGTAAAACTGCTATCGCTACCGGCCATGGAGCGTATGACGGCCGGTAGCGAGAGATCTCCTCCGATGACTGCAGTGAGGGCCCGGCGCTGCGACGCCCATGCGGGGCAGATCGCCAGCGTATGCTGGGCCGAGTCCTCACTGCAGTCGCAGTGGTGGCAGGCGGGACTCAGTTCCCTCCTGGCGACCGAGTGCAGGTACTTCCCGAAGCAACCGTGCCCGGAAAGGACCTGCGATACCTCATCTGGGCCCGAACCGGTACGAGGACCGAGTTGACCTCTATGGAGGCGCCGGGGGGCGGACCACGACGGGGCCCATGAAATAACAGGGCCTCCGTCTTCTCCAGGGCCACCCGCAAGCCCAGCGCCTCGATGCGCCCGACCACCAGAGAAACACCCCTGGTGGCCAGGCACGCCGCCTCTTGGAAGTTCGCCCCCCGAGCTGTGACCAACGTGTCATCGGCGTAACAAATTACGCCCAGCCCGGGGGGGAGACGACTCCGAAGGACCCAGTCGTACCCCACGTTCCACAGGAGTGGTCCAAGGACAGACCCCTGCGGAACGACGCACGACATTGGGTCGCCGTCTCAAGACGCCCTCTCGGTCCTCGTACACGACGGTACGCTCCTCTAGATAGTCTGCTACTAGCCGCCTCAGGTACTTTGGCACCCCGTGGTAATGGAGTGCTTCCCTGATGCAGCTAAATGGCAGACTATTGAAGGCGTCCGACAGGTCGGGCCCCACCTCGCAGAGGTGCCGGACGATGCGGGCAGAGAGTATCCTCTCAAAAAGTTTACCCGCCTCGTCCAGCAACACGATGGGCCTATAGGCCGCGACCGAATCGGCAGGCCGTCCCGGCTTCCTCAACAGGACCAGCTTCCCGCATTTCCAGCACTCAGGAAAGCGTCCGGACGCCAGGCTAGCGTCCAACACCTCCCTGAGGCGGTCTGACATATGGTCGAGGGCTCGGGCCATCACTCGGGCTGGTATCCCGTCCGGCCCGGGGGCGGTGTTCTTGGAACGGATCCGAAGAACAGCCGCCCCAACCTCCGATTCCCTAACGGGCGGCACATCGTCCTCTCTACCCCCGTCGTCTCAGACCGCGTAGGCCATCGACGGGGGTGTGTGCTCCGCCCGCTGCGGGAAAAGGCCCTCGACCACTTGTCCAAACCAGACCAATCATAACGGTAACCAACGAAACACCGAATTGTATGGACAATTCGCTAAATTTCAATTAAATTAACTTAAACCCGTGTTCGACCGGTCAAAGAGTCCATAAGTACTCCTGTCACTTCAAAACGTCAAACAAAAAAAATGACAATCAAAAATGTTTAACGTAGTTTCTTTCTTCAGACGACTTAATTTTTTTTTTGAACACAAAAGCGGTTATTGTTACTAAACCATGATATAATCTATACTAATATTATAAAGCTGCAGACTTTGTTTGTTTGTTTGTTTGAACGCGCTAATCTCAGGAACTACTGGTCCGATTTGAAAAATTCTTTCAGTGTTGGATAGTCCATTTATCGAGAAAGGCTATAGGCTATATTTTATTTTCAAAAAAATTAGGGATCCGTAAGAAAATTGCTATTTCGTAACCCAAGGTGTGAAATCGAAAACCTATTTTTGCGTGCGCTGCAAAATCTATTGACAATAGAACAAAATAATGTATTACGGGTTTGTAGGTCTCATTAAGATCTACAAAAAAGTCCGCGAGAGCATATATCTAACTATCATGGTTTAGTTAAAATAACCGCTTTTGTGTTCAAAAAAATTATTAAATCGTCTGAAGAAAGATACTACGTTAAATGTGTATCGTAATATAATGCTTAATTTGGATAAGGATTACCTTATCCAAATTAAGCATTATGTTATCAAGGGTATTTATGTAGAAGTAAAATACTTTTTGTTTCATCCCAATCGTTCATTTCGTTTAGAAGTTATCACGAGTATAAGACGCTAAGAGTTGGTATCTAATAATGAGTTATTTGCCAAAGAGTTTTTATCAACATAATACCTAATATTAATCTTTATCCAAATAAATGTGTTGTTGATTATGAGTATTAGATCTTAGAAGAGCATAATAAATACATCTATACTAACATATAAAGCTGAAGAGTTTGTTTGTTTGAACGCGCTAATCTCAGGAACTACTGGTCCAATTTGAAAAATTATTCAATTAAACGAACGGATCATGTCAGGCGTGGAGGGAGATGTTGTCGAATACTTAAAGTCTTTAGAAATATCAGGAGTGCCTTCCCATAAGTTGAGGCTGCAAGTTAATGTTCCAGTACTATTAAATGAGGTATCTTGAGCGCCAAAGCAATGTAGTACAGTACATGGCTAAATATTACACAACTGGGGTACAACATTGTAAAAGCTACAATCATGACGCATGGAATGGCCAAAGAAGATAATGTTTTAATTCCCCGTAATCCAATAATTCCAACTTATCTGACATTTTAATTTAAAAGAATGCAGTTTCCGCTGAAAACAGCATTTCCAATAACAATATTATCAAAACCCAAGGACAGATGCTTAAAGATAGTTTTTTTTTTCTAATGGCTTTCTCTTCTCATACTCACGTATATCAAATCCGCAAAATCTCCATATGTTGGCAAAATATGGCAAAAGAAAAAACGTAGTTATTAAAATTGTACTTTTTTTTATTTGAAGCTGCCAAAGTGACTATGCTCAGCCTGATGGAAAACTCAAGCAGAATCCAACAGTGGGGGCAACCATACTCACTGGGAAAGCAGACAATGCAGTATTGCGTCCCACACTATGACGGCTTAGTGAGATGCTTTTTCACGCCCCACTTAAAGGCCCCGGGATCATAGTGGGAGAGAAACACGTGCGCTGGTAGTGAGTTCCAGTTTTTAGCTGCTCGGCACAGGAAGGATGAACCTAACCGTTTGGTTCGAGAGTGAACATGTTATTCTCCAGAGGAAGGGAGAAGGGGGACCAGTTGGAAGAGCTCCTCAGAATACTCCCAATGATACAGATGGTAGTGGACTGCTATATAGGCGATATCTCTACGCAGTTGCAGAGGTTCAAGGATCTCGGTGGCTTCGGGACTGTTGGTAAAGCGGACTGCTCGCCACTGCAACCGATCGAAAGCATCAAGCAAATACTGCGCGGATCCATCACAAAGATGAGAACAGTACTCGAGGTCCCGGAAAATATCCATGCCCAGGACACCGAGCTTACCCCGTAGTGGCAGTTGAGTGCTCTGAAAAGTGGGGAGGGAAAGAAATGGAGACTTTTTGGTAGAGAACGCGCAGAACTGTGTTTTCGTAGCGTTGAACTCGACCAGATTCTTATCACCCCATTGTAAAATGCGGTTCAAAAGCCGGTCGAGTTCAGCGACAAGCTTCTGTCGATTTTCCTCAACGTCTGCCAGCTTGGCTGAACGGTGTCAAAAATATCGCCCATGAACTGTGCTATCGTCTACATAGCAATGTATGTTGCCAAGAGCTAACATGTCATATACCAATGACATGTTAGCTCTTGAAGAAAGAGAGCGAGAGAGAGAAAGCAGAAGAAATAGTGTGGGCGACAGGACTGAACCCTGAGATACGCCAGCGTTTACATCCAGAACATCAGGTGCCGTGCCGTCGCAAAGGCCCATAATGCGGCGCTGATGAAGAAAAGCGTCAATCCAGTGACAGAGTCTAGGAGGCAGACTGAATGCCGAGAGCTTGGAAAGAAACGAGCGGTGCCAGACCCGGTCGAAGGCCTTGGCCATGTCAAATGTCGAAATAAGCTCATATAAACACTTTATATTTTATGTACATATATAAATACTTAAATAAGTTTTTAATAGTAAAACGTGTGTGTCTTATTTGTAAAGAAATCGGGTGGTGTCGTGGGACATCAGATAGGAATGAGTTCCATATCAAAAATACAGATAGCGCTATACTAAATTTTTCATTCACGAAATAAATAAATCATTACAGATGGCGCTGTACTAAATTTTTAGTTTTCACAAAATTGTCTTAACCCCTTTATTTTATTTAAACTGATTTATAAAAATACTAGCTGACGCCGCAAACGTTGTTTTGCCAAAAAAAAATTGTTATAAAAAATAGATGTTGGTCGATTCTCAGACCTACCCGATATGCACACCAAATTTCATAAAAATCGGTCCAGCCGTTTTAGAGGAGTATGGTAACTAACATTGTGACACGAGAATTTTATATATAAGATATAGAAGTTCTATGCGAGGTAAAGAAAATAAAACTATTCAGGTACCGATACATTTTGTATTATGATTTTATATCGATAAAAATCTTACCTATATTAATAACGCGAAACTTTGTTAGTATGGATGGATGGATGTTTGTTACTTTTTCACGCAAAAACTACTGAACGGATTTGGATAAAAGTTTACCGTAATATAGCTTATACATCAGAATAACACATAAGCTACTATTTGCAGCGATAACCGACATACACGCGGGCGGAGCCGCGGGCAACAGCTAGTAGTTAGATAAATGCTCTCGTGGACTTTTTTGTAGATCTTTATGGCACTTACAAACCCGTAATACATTATTTTGTTCTATTGTCAATACTTTTTGCAGCGCACGCAAAATTAGGTTTTCGATTTCACACCTTGGGTTACGAAATAGGAATTTTCTTACAAATCCCTAATTTTTTTGAAAATAAAATATAGCCTTCCTCGATAAATGGACTATCCAACACTGAAAGAATTTTTCAAATCGGACCAGCAGTTCCGAAGATTAGCGCTTTCAAACAAACAAACTCTGCAGCTTTATAATATTACTAGCTGACCCACGCAACGTCGTTTGCGTCTCCTATTGCCCGTAGCGTGATAATTTTCACCCGTTTTTGAAACTTTCTTCATTGGTGCTCCGCTCCTATTGGTCTTAGCGTGATGATATATAGCCTATAGCCTTCCTCGATAAACGGGCTATCTAACACTGAAAGCATTTTTCAAATTGGACCTGTAGTTTCTGAGATTAGCGCGTTCAAATAAACAAACAAACTCCTCAGCTTTATATATTAGTATAGATGAATTTATTATACTCTTCTAAGATCTAATACACATAATCAACAACACATTTATTTGGATAAAGATTAATATTAGGTATTATGTTGATAAAAACTCTTTAGCAAATAACTCATTACCAACTCTTAGCGTCTTATACTCATGATAACTTCTAAACGAAATGTCCGATTGGGATGAAACAAAATGTATTTTACTTCTTTATAAATACCCTTGATAACATAATACTTAATTTGGATAAGGATTAATATTACGATACACATTTAACGAAGTTTCTTTCTTCAGACGATTTAATAAAAAAATTTAACACAAAAGTGGTTATTGTGACTAAACCATGATAGTTAGATATATGCTCTTGCTATGCTCTGGGACCTACAAACCCGTAATACATTTTTTTGTTCTATTGTCAATAGTTACTGCAGCGCACGCAAAAATAGGTTTTCGATTTCACACCGTGGGTTACGAAATAGCAATTTTCTTACGGATCCCTAATTTTTTTTTAAATAAAATATAGCCTATAGCCTTTCTCGATAAATGGACTATCCAACACTGAAAGAATTTTTCAAATCGGACCAGTAGTTCCTGTGATTAGCGCGTTAAAACAAACAAACAAACTCTGCAGCTTTACAATATTAGTATAGATTAATCTTTATCCAAATAAATGTGTTGTTGATTATGAGTATTAGATCTTAGAAGAGTATATCTATCTATACTAATATACACACATCAAAAGTGTCTAGGGATCAACATATGTGTCTAGGGATCAACATATATTTTCGCAATAACTTTTCTCCTGATTGATATTAATTAAAATTTTCTTTAAGGATTCATCAAATAAAGTGTTTTCGTTTGTCACAGTAACGATAAACCAAGTCACCTTTGCATTAATAAAGAAATTTGCCATTTTCCTAATAAAGGGATTTTTCACATTTGAACCACTAACATTAAAGTTGGAAAAAAAGACTGAAAGAACAGTTTTCTTTAAATTTTTATTAGGTAACTTAAACAATTAATAATCCGTGTTTCTACCGCGAACACTAACAACACAAGAATCGGTTTGGCATACTCAAAATGAGTTCATCCAAATCACGCTGTGGAATGGCCGCCCATGTTCGTTGCAACAACAAAAAAAGGTCTTCTTGCGACTGGATACCCTCCATATTCGACAGAGCTCTTCTCTGTAGCATATCCCATGCATGCTCAATCGGCTTCAAGTCTGGCGACTGAGCAGGCCAGGGCCAAAGCCACATCTCAATCTCAAGAAATCCGCATAAAAATGCTTGATCCCTAGACACTTTTGATGTGTGTATAAAGCTGAAGAGTTTGTTTGTTTGTTTGAACGCGCTAATCCCAGGAACCGCTGGTCCTATTTGAAAAATTCTTTCAGTGTTGGATAGTACATTTATCAAGGAAGGCCATATATCATCACGCTAAGACCAATAGGAGCGAAGCACCAATGAAGAATGTTACAAAAACGGGGGTAAATTTTTACGCCAAGGGCAATAAGAGACGCAAACGACATTGCGTGGGTCAGCTAGTCTGTAATACACACATCAAAAGTGTCTAGGGATCAACATATGTGTCTAGGGATCAACATATATTTTTGCAATAACTTTTCTCCTGATTGATATTAATTAAAATTTTCTTTAAGGATTCATCAAATAAAGTGTTTTCGTTTGTCACAGTAACGATAAACCAAGTCACCTTTGCATTATTAAAGAAATTTGCCATTTTCCTAATAAAGAGATTTTTGACATTTGAACCACTAACATTAAAGTTCGAAAAAAAGACTGAAATAACAGTTTTCTTTAAAATTTTATTAGGTAACTTAAACAATTAATAATCCGTGTTTCTACCGCGAACACTAACAACACAAGAATCGGTTTGGCATACTCAAAATGAGTTCATCCAAATCACGCTGTGGAATGGCCGCCCATGTTCGTTGCAACAACAAAAAAAGGTCTCCTTGCGACTGGATACCCTCCATATTCGGCAGAGCTCTTCTCTGTAGCATATCCCATGCATGCTCAATCGGGTTCAAGTCTGGCGACTGAGCAGGCCAGGGCCAAAGCCACATCTCAATCTCAAGAAATCCGCATAAAAATGCTTGATCCCTAGACACTTTTGATGTGTGTAGATAGAAGAAATAAAAGCAATGCTTATAAAAATTCAAGCTGATATAAATAAAACAAAAAACAGTATTAAAACGAGTGAAATAAACATTACTAAGAGGATAGACCAGAGATGTCCAAAAAATGTATGGGCACAGAATAATTAATAGTACCTACTGTCGTACAGAAGTGTCATTGTCGAACAAAAGTCAAGTTTAGGCATAAAAAGTTTTCAACTTTGTCACCTTGCACGCGAATTTGAATCTTGTCGTGTGACTCGAGCGTTCATATTCCGTTAGACACCGCTCGATTTACTACAAGAGCACGGGGCTGCCGCTTGCCGTACATTTAGGAAAATATTAAAATTAATTATTAAGATATAACAACTTTAGTACATAATGAAGAAGGAAAATTTTAACAAACATAATAATCTTGTCTACGTAACGTACTACTCGTTCTGGGTACCTTCGTGATAAGTTACGAAATCGAGTTATCCGAAACTGTTCAGAGCGTGTCTGTCTAGCACTCTTCTTAGAAACTCTCCGGTCCAGACTAGTACCTAGTGTCATTTGAGTCTTTATGGCAGAGCAGGTCTGAATCACGACAGCCCTAGAGGGCAAAGTTTTGCTATCCAGATTATATTACAGTTTTAATTTTTAGGTGTTAAACAATAACTATCCTTTGATTTCTTATCTCGATTGAACAATAACGGAAACAGGAGAGAAAAAAATCAGGTTCTAGTAGCAGTTGGAAAAAATTACATGTGTGTGTGTTTGGGGGGTTATGCCTCCCCCCTCCCCCCTAGACCCGCGCCTGCTACCGGCCATGGAGCGAATGACAGCCGGTAGCGAGAGATCTCCTCCGATGACTGCAGTGAGAGCCCGACAACTTGCCAGCGCCTCATGCCACGACGGGGCGGGTTTCCCCCAACATCCGCCGCACGTCACCTAATTAGAGAGTCCATAAGCAGACGATGCCCGCTTCGGTGCAGGCGCTGGGAGCGGTCCGGATGTATTAATAAAAGCAGTTCCAGGATCCGTGTGGTTTTCGTCGGTCCGACTCCGACACACTACACCGCCGCAAACCCCGTTGGGCCCGTGGGGTTTCCACACGTAAAAAAGGTACCTTACAGGTCAGAGCCGGTAGGGCAGGGTGGGGCACTTGCCCCACCCTGCCCCACCGTGGCTACGCCCATGTCTTTGGGTCTGACACCCAAGATACCCCTGCTAGACACCTCATAATGTTTAGACCTTTAATAGAGTTTTGAGAGATGTATTTAATGTGCTTCTCAAAAGATAAGTTATTTTCAATAACTATGCCTAGAAATTTATGATGGCTCACTTGAGGAATAACTTCATTATCAAATATAATTTGATTATTTGGGGAGTCCTTACTAAAAATCATAGCACTACTTTTAGATAGATTAATTTGTAGAGATAATTTGCCATTATAATATGAATGTAATTCCTCAAGTGCATAGTTTAGTCTATTAATAGCAATATCTACATTATTATTTACAGAATATAATACAAGGTCATCAGCAAACTGTAAAATATTTACAAAATCAGTATTTACATATATACAGATCTCACTGGTATATAAATTGTATAGCAGCGGGGATAAAATTGCCCCTTGCATCGTGCCCTTGGAGGCAATTCTTGGGCCATGTAATATGTTGTTATGTCTTACATATAGTGTGCGGTTAATTAAAAATTCATGCACCCTTTTGCAAATAAACCAGGTATACCTAGATCAGTTAACACCTTAACTAATATTCCAGGATAAACATTATCAAATGCTCCTTTTACATCCAAAAAGACACATACAGCATTTGCTTTACTATTTTTTGCATATTTCAGATCAGATAAAAGGGATAAGAAACTGTCTGCACAGCTCCTGCCCCGTCTGAAACCGTATTGAACATGTGGAATGATGCCTTCAGATTCAACAAACCAATCAAGTCTGCTTTTAACAATATTTTCAAATAATTTACCTATACATGAAGATAGAGAAATGGGGCGATATGAATCAGCGCTATCTGACGGTTTATCCGGTTTAAGGACTGGTACAACACACTGAGTCTTCCAAGAGTGAGGAATTATTTGTTTTGACCATAAAGCATTGAATATTTCTTATAAATAAAAAATATATATTTAAATATCTATTTCCAATAAAAGATTATTCTATTCTATTCTATTCTAATAAAATATCTAATACAGTTGAATCTAACTTTTTTATTAGAATATATGCAAAATCGTCTAAACCTGGACTAGTATTTTTACGAGACTGAAGAGATAACAGAAATTCGATTCTTGAAAAAGGTTCTAACAAAAATTTTGATTTCTCATTATTATTATTAAGATTATAGTACATATCTAGATTGTCTACAGTAACTGAGGTATCTGCCGACAATTTATCCATAAAAGAAGCTATAAATTCGTCACTGTATGATCTATTTTTGTTTTTATTTATACCTTTAAATATTTTAATGTAGTTCCAGATTAAACTAATAGGAGTAGTTCTATTAAAGCTTTCCGAAAGCTTTCGCCAACCACTATTTTTCTCCTCTGCAATAGTTCTTTTTTTTAAAGCATCTTTCTTTTTATATTCAATGTAGTTCTCAATAGTCGGATTTGCTCGATAGTATTTTAAGGCCTCATAAGAGTTGATGACACTCTTCTCACATTTATCATTCCACCAGGGAGCTGGGGGTTTACTCAGAAAAGTTGTATTTCTAGTAAATCTAGGAATACACTCTTGCTTGAGCGTGTTTAAATACTGACAAAAACGTTCATAAGAAACCATAGGATTCTCTTTATCCACAGTAAAATCTTTAAATAAAGTTAGTGACATTTGATTGTATTTTTCCCAATCTGCTTTACTTTATAAAAAATTATCGATAGGTGAGTTTACTTGATATCTGTCAACTGAAAGACTAATATTGGTTATAGTTGGAAAATGATAACTGCCCATATTATTATTATGTACTGACCACTCACAAAGAGGAGTAATACAAGGACTGGTTAAAGTTACATCTATAGCAGAAGGGCTACGATTAGGATAATTAATCGTTGTAAATGAGCCATCATTTAATATACATAAATCACACTCTTCTATAACATCGAACAATTGTAGGCCTCGTGCCTTAGTGGAAACGCAGCCAAAAGCTATGAGATGAACATTAAAATCTCCTGCTACAAATATTGGTTTAGGTAGACCATTTATTATTTTCTTTAATTTAATCATTGGCTGACTACCAGTAGGAGGACAATAAACACACAGAATAGACATGGTACCAGTATCGATGGAAAGCGATAAGGCAATTGTTTGAACATCTTCATAAAAATCAGTTTGTATTAAAGTATATTTAAAAATAGGTTTCATCAGAATAGCTACACCGCCATGTTCATTCTTTGCATTTTTGTAAAATATATTATAACCAGGGATATTAAAGTGTTGATTGTTTTTAAGCCAAGTTTCATTTAATAAACAAATATCAATATTATTTTCTGTCAAGAATTTAATAAGTAAAGGTTTTTTGTTTTTAACACTTTGAATGTTGTGAAGAGCGATTCTTAACTGTGAAATACGAGAAGATCTGGGATCCATTTATGATAAATTTTTTAAAAGCATATCTTTGATTGTTGTTGTAGAAATGGGAGAGTCATCAACCTTATTAGCCAATTCAACTAATGTACAAACAATTGCACAGGTTAAGTCATTATTTACAAGTAACTTTATTTTTTTATTTCTCTCACAGGAAGGTACAAATTGGTTACAAGATATCTTGGTACAAACTAAAGTTTCCAAAAATTTCCCTAGTGAGAGCTGGAGTCCATACTAGGCTCGAAGCCTGTATTACACATCTCCAGGCCCACCCTACGGCCGAAGGCGAAGCAGCTTTCGCTGGGGTGTGAGACTTATTTAAATTTAAAGATTTATTCTAGAGAGTTTTCTTCTAGATTTATTTCTTCTAGAGTTTCCTTTTTGTACATCTGGTTGGGGAGATTTTAGTTCAGGAAAATCTGATACATTTTGAGTATTTACAACAGAGGAGTAAGTGATTTTGCTTTTCTTCTCTATAATTTTTTTAATTTTAATGGGACAGGCCCTTGAGATGGCCATATGAGGCCCACTGCAGTTAACACAGCAGAGCTCATTTGGCTTCTCACACTCTTTATAATGATGATCACCAGCACAACAGCTGCAGCGCTGTTTGCCACTGCAGATCTTGGCTGAGTGATTGAATTTAAAACATCTATAACACTGCTGCAGAGGAGGAATATAATCAAAAACTCTGTATGAGAACAGGTCATATTGAACATTATCAGGTAGTGTATTTGATAGAAATGTAATGCTTACAGTTTGTAAAGGTACACATTCCTGTCCTACTTTTTTTTAAAACCGTCTGATTGAAATTATTTCGTAGATCGACGATAGTTTTGAGTACAAGTCCTTGTTTGAAATATTCGTTAGAACAAATCGTATGATACCGGTTTTTTCAATATGAGCAGCTGGAATGAATGCTCGCATGGAATTTTTCTCCAAGAATGTCTTATTAATAAAGTTATTGGCCGTATTGAATTGTTTAAATATCACCACAATCTTATTCGCATTTATTTGCCGAATTGCCACTACACCTTTGATTCCACTTGAAAATATATGGTTCAGATATATCGGACTTTTGTTGCCCAGTCTCTCGTTTGAAGTTGATTCAACGAACACTTTAAACTCAGTTGAATTCGAATTTTCTGGATATAACCGTTTATAGTCTGGTTTATATTACGGTAAGAATATATTGTCCTCATCGCCGCCGTTTTTTTCACCGTCTTTCTTGGTGGCCCTTTTCCTAGGCCTTTTATTACTCTGGGCCGGGGGAATTTCACCCCCGCCCCCGTCGATATCCATTTTAAACTCTCTATACTAAATTTTAATTATATACACTCAACTATATACACTAAATTACAATGGAAAAAAAGTTTTGCAAATTTGTTTAAAATTTTCCGCCCTTTCAGTTCAAATTCCCGCCAAAGCTTGACTGACAAGTGTATTAAGTGTTGCCATTGACGAAATCAAATTGTGCCTATCTCTAATTGTTCCATAATATTTTTAACTAATAAATTATTATACCTACTGATTTCCTTGACGAATTTTAAGTTAGACTTTATGTAATAAATTTAAAGTTAGTGTATTATGGAATGCACTTTTGATTGAATATTTTAACTTATTTTGCATCATAGTTGCGTCATAAGGCAATTGAAATGTTTCAATATCATGCTCTAAGTTCAATATCAACGACTGGCTTAAAAGGGCTAGAACCCAGAGCCGTATAATCTAGTTTTATAAAAGTAAACTCAAGTCGCAGTGCATCGCAGCCTAACGTAAGTTCTATACAAAACTAAAAATGTATGAAACGAGTGCTAAATTTTTTGGCGAACCACAGATAATATATACTATACCAGGCCGAATATATCTTGCTCGCTCTAATATTATCTACTTCTCTGTCGCTCTAACGTGACGCCATCTTGTCTATGATAGCTCTATGTCATTCGCTAATTCCCCGCGAAAGTTGATTTTCTGCACGAATTCGTACAGGTTAATTTTCGAATAAGTTATTAAGAATATTATTATTTTATTATTTTTATGTGTTTAGTATGTTTTGTGTTTATTCGTAGTTTTTTGTGTAAATATTTAAATATGCATTACAAAATGTGCCAAATATGCGGTATAAGAGCTGGTCGTATAATGGATCAAAAACGTCCATATATGGCAAAATTTCCCTTGGATGAAGTAAGGTAAATTTAAATACTCTTTTATTGTTACATAATATGTTCCAGTTGCCTAACATTAGCCGGTAATTACATGAAATTGTTTATTTTTTCATTACGTGTTAAAAATAGTGTTGTACCGCTGCTATCGATATTGTTAAACACATTTAACACAATATTTGTAATCATCTTTGTTGAGATGTCAGATAATATTATTATATCATTTTTAAACAATAATAAATTTGAAAAGGAACAAATTTCTTATAAGAAATTTGATATCATTTGTTGTAATTAATATGACTAATCTTACATTATTTTCGTTACAGAAAGGCCACATTGTCTGCTCCTTTGAAATGAATAATTTGCAAGCTGATAAATACTGTGAAGCCTTAGTAAATTGCACTTTTATTGCCTACGTATCAATCGTAACATAATAATTGTGACCAAAATGAACCACATGATTTTTTATTTTTTTTTATTTTCAGAACCTAAATTACTCATGTATGTAAAATACTTGTTTAAAAATTATGAAAATATAATTAATAATATTTGTTCATGTTTCATTTAAACCCGTGATTTCAACAAACACAAAATAAATAAATAATCGGGTGGCGTAATTAGTGCATTAGTAATCGATATCGACAATATTCGGTATTATTCACGTCCCTATTGAGTTGCTCATGTTGGTAGTTATGCGTTTGTCAAACGTCAAGCAATGTTTTTGCAATGTTGGCAGCTATTAATAGCATTTATTTGAATTTGACATTTCATTCATACCTATGGAAGTTCGGACTCTTGTAACGTAGTGATTTATATACTCTTTGGTGCATCGTTTAAAATCGCTTTCGGTGATTTTATATCCTAATCTGCTACAGACTGCATGAAGTTACTCAAAATTTATAACTTATTTTATTTAATCAAAAACACAAACATGATCTCTGTATGTTCTGGGGTAAAAATTGGACATCTCCTTTAAGGTATTTAACTCTGCAACTCTTTAAACTCTGCAACTCTTTAAACAAGGTCAGGCTACACTAATGGGGTGTATTTATTATATAAAACTAGCGACCCGCCCCGGCTTCGCCCGGGTGGTTTTCAGATGCCTCCGCCGACGACACGATTCGTGCATTTTAAATCTGTAATATCTTCGAATACATTCATTTAAATTAGATACTCTAAAGGGCCATTTTGATCTATATTAAATGCACAATGTATTTAATTTACTTAATTGTATAAGGATTTATTATGTATTGCTTAAAATCACTTTGTAAATAAGCCATTATTTCTCGTAAAAAGAAAGGAATAAAAAATGTTAGTTGTGGGTTATCCCTAAGAGATAGACATATACCGTCGCGGACTTTTTTGTAGTACTTTTTAAGGTGTACAATACTGTAGTACATTATTTTGATCTACCTCGTAGGGTGCAACCAGCGTTTGCAATGTAAGCGCAAAAAAATGTGTTTATTTGCTACATCACATTAGAAACCTCGAAAATTAACAGTGTTTCCATATTATATTATGCATTTATTATACATAAAAACCTTCCTCTTGAATCACTCTATCTATTAAAGAAACCCGTATCAAAATCCGTTGCGTAGTTTTAAAGATTTAAGCAAACATAGGGACAGAAAAAGCGAATTTGTTTTATACTATGTAGTGATAGTGATAGTGATGATGATGATGATGTAGTGAAGAGTGGAGAAGTAATAGTCGGAACATAATATTTTATTACTTTTGGTTTATAAACAGGCAGATAACGGGGATTTCTGAACGATTTCACTGTTTTCAGGTGCTTTTTGAAATTGTTCTGATCAGAATTACTGTATTTTCATTTCTAGTTTACAGTTAACGTCATTTGTTAAATAATAACCAATATACTCTAACTGTTTTACAGTAGACGATATACCTAGATATACAAGATACGAAAAAAATACCCCCAAATCAAACATTGAACTCGTAAAAGTCGTAAACCTCCCTCTAGGGTGAAATGTATCGTTTCCTTTTTAAATATTAACTATTATATTATATAATGTTTGTATGTGTGTACTTTCTTCAAGCTTTAACTTATACACAATGTATACCTACACATAGGTATTAATAACAGGGTAACAGTAAAAGACATTTTGTTCCGGTGATACAGAAAAAAAAATGTTCACAAGAGACAAAAAGCAACTAATACCATCCAAGCGAACGGGATTCTTGGAAAATAATGACGTTTCTATAACATATACGTATTCATCGAAAGACTTCAAACTAAAATATACATAATACTTACGATATCCAAGGCTCTCGCAATGTGATGATGCGTTCGAGGTGTCGACGAGGAATATGAGAACCACCGCTATTACAGCTTTGCGCGTCCACATGGTAAGGTACATATTGTTAAATTCAATTCAACAGGAATATTCCAGAAAAAGAGTTTAACTCACGAGTGGCAACAATGACTAAGTAGCCAGTACTGAATATATACCGAAACATACCTCTGCATTACTGTATCGGTTTAAGGAAAACGAAATAAAATTATTTCCAGTTTTGTTTCCCTTAGAGATATACCTAATAATTAATGTCTCAACTTTATAGGGGTATTCAAATATTGCAATAACTAAAACTTTGCAAAAGTTAGTGGTCGAATCCTGGAAGTGTAGTTAGTCATACAGGAATATACATATAATACATATTATTAATGGAACTAAAGGAAAATTCATTACATAATATATTCTGATAACAAATAGGTACGTGTAATGTGCATTGCCCTATAGAACAGTTTGTTTTATTAAATAAATATTAAACGATAATAATATGTTTATTTTATTCCTCAAAATAATAGGTTAGTGTCCAGATTTCAATGTGGAGACGATATAAGAATACTTAATTAGCGTCATATTCTCTGTTCATCACGTAGGTGACGTAAGAACCAACTACAGGGAGCAATTCGCACTAGACTGCCATTTGGCCTAGTGGTTTAACGGTCACCACGCCGTTTCCTACTTCGCCAAGTGTCGTGGGTTCAAATCCCACGTAGGACAACACTTTGTGTAATCCACAAACTGTTGTTCTGACTCTGGGTGTTCTTTGTGTCTGTTTCATGTATGTTTGTAAAGTCCCCCGCGACACTGGATTTATTTCTAGTGCGGGAGATGTGTTTAAAAAATAAATAAAAAACTCCCTGCCAAAAAACAATAAAAAGCGTAAAATAAACCGGCTCTTCATAAATTGCTTTAAGTGTCAATTCTTGTCTATACCTAATTCTTTATTCATTTAAATAGTAGTATTGTAATGTGTGCTAGGTACCTAGAATCTGTTTGAAGTCGGTGCCAAGCGACTATCGCTTAAATTTTTATGATTAGACGCTACTATTTAAATGAATAAAGAATTAGGTATAGACAAGAATTGGCACATAATAGCAATTTGTGAAGAGCCAGTTTATTTTACGCTTTTTAGTGTTTTTTGGCAGTGAGTTTTCGTTGGGTATTTTTTGGAAGTCGGTTTTTTTTTATAAAACGTTTTTATTTTTCAGTTTTTAGTGCAAACAATCGTAGGTAAGTAGTAAGATGAACTATTTCATAAAATTTCTGCTGATGCAAATAACTTAGTGGTTTAAAAAGACATATTAAATGTCAACCCCTTAGGGATAGAATATCCAGAAACGCTACGTAATTCGTTAATACTAATTTTTATCAGTAGACCAAAAATAAAGTTTCACGTTTCTAACTTAAAAAAATACGAACTTATATACAATCTTTCAACCCCTATTTCACCCTCTTAGGGTTAGAATATCCAGAAACGCTTAAATACATTTCTACTCATTTTTAATCAGTAACCCAAAGATAAAGTTTCGTGTTTCTAGCTTAAAAAATGACGGACTTTTGTACAAACTTTCAACCACTATTTCACACCCTTAGAAATTCCAAAATTCCTTACTTAGTGGGTGTATAGGAACTCAATAAAACGATCCATATGAATAACTGAAAGAATATAAATTAAGGTCTATACGTACATTTAATATTAACATCATCCTCTAATCCATAACTCTTGAAGAGTTTAACCTTCTATCATCAGTTCACCTAAATAACTTGAAAGTATACGACTGAAGGTCTTTAGATACGTATGAAATTGAAAGAATTATCCTCCAACTCCTAACCGTTAAGAAATTGTACCTTCCACCTTCCATCATCAGCTTACCTAAATAATTTGAAAGAATATGACTAAAGGTAACATACATACATATGATATTTAAAGATTTATCCTCCAACTCCTAACTGTTAAGGAGTTGTACCTTACATCATCAGCTCATCATCATAAAATGATGACTACCAGACGCAAATACCGGTGCACCTTCAGAAAATATACGAAAAACATAGTATGTGCCTATAAAAAATGAGGGTTTCCCTGGGATTCCATCATCAGATCCTGATATGCTGGCAATGGGACCACCTCGGGAGCATACCCTTTCGAATACAAAAAAAAATCAAAATCGGTCCACAATTGACGGAGTAATCGGTGAACATACATTAAAAATAAAAAAATACATACAGTGGAACAAAGAACCTCCTCCTTTTTGTAAGTCGGTTAAAAATCATCCTCTAATCCCTAACTGTTGAAGAGTTTAACCTTCTATCACCAGCTCACCTAAATAACTTGAAAGTATACGACTATACGAAGAAGTATACGTCTTTAGATACGTATGAAATTGAAAGAATTATCCTCCAACTCCTAACCGTTAAGGAGTTATACCTTCCACCTTCCATCATCAGCTTACCTAAATAATTTGAAAGAATACGACTAAAGGTAACATATAAAACAGATGATGCGGGGAGATCTGTTCATGACTTCGCCCTGGCTTATGGCCTGACACAATTGGTTACCACGCCCACGCGAGTCCCAGATGTGGAAGGTCAGAATTCCTCTTTGTTGGACCTTCTGCTGACTTCTCATCCGGACGGATACCACGTATCCGTAAACGCCCCACTTGGCTCCTCAGCCCATTGCCTTGTCCGGAGTACAGTGCCACTCACATGCTCACCGCGATCGCGAGTTGCACGCAGTCGCCGTGTGTGGCACTACAAGTCAGCAGATTGGTATGGGATACGGTCCTTCTTTGCGTCCTACCCTTGGAGACAGTTGTGCTTCTTGCTGGATAATCCCAACACCGCTGCTGATTCTATTGCTGATGTTGTGCTACAGGGTATGGAGATTTTCATTCCATCCTCTGTGGTTCCCATTGGTGGCAAGTGTCGGCCCTGGTTTGGTTCATCTTCCAAAAAAGCTTCTCGCAGGAAGCAGGAAGCTTACCAAGCCTGGGCTGACGCAGCGACGGTACGGGATCAAAACACCAGCGCTCTAAAAAAGGAGTACAACTTTGGTTCCAGGTCCTTCAAAAGAGACATAGCTAGGGCGAAGTCGGTGCACATTGCTGGGATTGGCGAGAGGCTTGAGCGTCTTCCTTCGGGGACTCGAGCATTCTGGTCTCTTGCCAAGGCTATCGAAGGGAATATCTGTAAGCCATCCCTTCCACCTTTGCACTTGGGAAATAATCCGTTGGCCTATGACGCAAAGGAGAAAGCCGATCTCCTGGCAAAACACTTTGCGTCCAGCTCGACCTTGGATGACGGGGAACAGGAGCCGCCTACCATACCGCGGTGCGAGAACCGTATGCTGGATATCCAGTTTCACCAACGCTCAGTGCGTATAGCACTTTTATCCCTGGATATCCATAAGTCGAGTGGCCCGGATGGAATCCCCCCTATAGTGTTGAAGATGTGCGCTCCAGAGTTGGCACCGGTCTTAACGCGTCTTTTTCGGGTCTTCTACTCTTCTGGCGTAGTCCCGACAACATGGAAGGCAGCATTAGTCCACCCGATCCCAAAAAAAGGCGATCGCTCTAATCCGTCCAACTACAGGCCGATAGCCATTTTCTTCCCTCTTCTCCAAAATAATGGAGTCCATCATCAACTATCAACTCCTACGGTATCTAGAAGATCATCATTTGCTTAGCGACCAGCAGTACGGCTTCCGTAAGGGTCGATCAGCTGGTGATCTTCTGGTATACCTGACATATGGCTGGGTACAGGCGATTGAGACTAAGGGGGAAGCCTTGGCAGTTAGTTTGGACATCGCGAAGGCCTTCGATCGGGTCTGGCAGAAAGCGCTTCTTTCGAAGCTCCCTTCCTATGGGCTTCCCGAGAAATTATGCGATTGGGTCACTAGCTTTCTAGCAGATAGAAGCATTAAGGTCGTAGTCGACGGTGAATGCTCTGATTCCATATCTGTGAATGCTGGAGTCCCGCAAGGCTGTGTGCTATCGCCTACTTTGTTCCTCCTCCATATCAATGACATGCTGCAAAATTGCGGCATTCATTGTTATGCGGATGACAGCACCGGCGATGCTTTTTACACCGGCCGCGCCAATATTTCTCGGGAAAACGTCATTGACAGTCGAAACAAACTTGTGTCTGAAGTCGAGACTTCTTTGGAGAAGGTCTCAGATTGGGGTAGACTTAATTTAGTCCAATTTAACCCCACAAAGACACAAATTTGCGCGTTCACCACTAAAAAACTTCCGTGGGTCGTATGTCCTCGTTTCGAAGGCACTCCACTATCTGCCTCAGCCAATATTGGAATTCTTGGTGTTGACATGTCGAGCGAAGTCCAGTTTCGTGGCCAACTGGAGGGTAAGGCCAAATTGGCCTCGAAAAAGCTTGGTGTGCTCAACAGATCGAGACAGTATTTCACTCCAGCCCACCGCATTTTATTTTATAAGGCCCAGGTTCGGCCTCACATGGAATACTGTCCCCATCTTTGGGCGGGGGCACCCCAATACCAGCTCCTCCCTTTGGACCGCATTCAACGGAGAGCGACTCGAGTCGTCGATTGCGAAGAACTTTCAATTTGGCTAGACTCTTTGGCGCTGCGTAGAGATGTAGCTTCGCTGTGCATCTTCTACCGCATTTATCATGGGGAGTGCTCCGAGGAATTGTTCGGACTGATTCCTGCCGCCTCTTTCCGCCATCGTCCTACGCGACAGAAGTTTCATCCCCATCATCTAGCTGGTTGGCAGTCCTCAACTGTGCGCTTTTCCAGGAACTTTCTGCCTCGCACAACAAAACTGTGGAATGAACTGTCGCCTGCGGTATTCCCGGACCGGCATAAAAGGCCGGCAACGCACTTGTGATGCCTCTGGTGTTGCGGGTGTCCATGGGCGGCGGTAATCGCTTACCATCAGGCGATACGTCTGCTCGTTTGCCCCCTATATCATAAAAAAAAAACATACATATCATCTCATCAAACATACAGCTCATCATCATAAAATGATGACTACTAGACGCAAATACCGGTGTAACTTCAGAAAATATACGAAAAACATAGTATGTGCCTATAAAAAATGAGGGTTTCCCGCGATTTCCCTGGGATCCCATCATCAGATCCTGATATGGTGGCAATGGGACTACCTCGAGAGCATACCCTATCAATTACAAAAAAAAAACAAAATCAGTCCACAATTGACGGAGTAGTCGGTGAGCACGCATAAAAAAAAAATACATACAGTGGAACATAGACCCTGACTTAAAGGTCTTAGTTACCAGGTCATTAAATCCCAAAAAAAAAAAAAAAGAACATAGAACCTCCTCCTTTTTTGGAGGCCGGTTAAAAAATACCGTCAGGCCAATGCTGTAGGCCAAAACCTCCGTTCTATGTACAGCCGCGCAGAGAATAAAAGCCATTGTTGATGATGATGAATTTAAAAAAAATACAATTTAAATTAATAGTATAATGTCTTTCATGTTAAAACAATATACTTCGGCAGGTATGGCATTCCGAGACACAGTGACGAGACAGAGAAACCGACATGACGTCATCATCGCTATCGCTGGTTCTGGTTGGTTCATTTCGTGTTATCTATACTATACTAATATTGTAAAGCTGAAGAGTTTGTATGTTTTGTTTCAACGCGCTAATCAAAGGAACCGCTGATCCGATTTGAAAAATTTCAGTGTTGGATAGTACACTTATCGAGGAAGGCTATAGGCTATAATATATCATCACGGTAAGACCAATAAGAGCGGAGCACCAATGAAGAATGTTTCAAAAACAGGGGAAAATTGTTACGCTACGGGCATACTACGGAGATGCAAACGAGGTTTTTTTTTTTTTTTTTTTATGGAATAGGCGGGCAAACGAGCAGACGTATCGCCTGATGGTAAGCGATTACCGCCGCCCATAGACACCTGCAACACCAGAAGCGTCACAAGTGCGTTGCCGACCTTTTGAGGATGGAAGGGGGGGGGGGTTAGGGGTAGGGAAGGGGAGAGATAGGGGGAGAGGTGGGGTATGGGCCTCCGGTTCCCTCACTCACTCGGTGAAACACAGCGCAAGCACTATTTCACACCGGTTTTCTGTGAGGCCGTGGTATCACTCCGGTCGAACCGGCCCACTCATGCCGAAGCGTGGCTCTCCCACGGTGAGGTTGCGTGGGTCAGCTAGTGTTGCTATAAAGTGGTAACTGGATAGTGACGAAACACCGTGCCGCTCTCGGAATGCGCGACCTTGTTTTCTTAGACCATGAACAAAAATATCACTTAGAACCCCAAGCTTTATTCACTTCATTTTAATTTACTACTAAAAAAATTTGTTCTATATATTGGGGCTTACCTGAAGTGTTTTTAAAGTTTTTAAATTTCATATATAACTAGCTGACCCACGCAACGTCGTTTGCGTCTCCTATTGCCCGTAGCGTGATAATTTTCCCCCGTTTTTGAAACATTCTTCATTGGTGCTCCGCTCATAATGGTCTTAGCGTGATGATATATAGACTTCCTCGATAAACGGGCTATCTAACACTGAAATATTTTTTTAAATTGGACCAGTAGTTCTTGAGATTAGCGCGTTCAAACAAACAAACAAACTCTTCAGCTTTATATATATATATGTATATGTAAAGCCAGATAGACCGTAAAGAACACGACAATGAATCTACAAAGTAAATATGAATTAGAAAGCGAATACATTCTCGCGGCAGTGTTTGACAAACCGCCATATTGTGTACACGACACGAGTGATTTTTAATTTTACTTTCAAAATGCTGTCTTGCATCATTAAACACTGTAAGAGTAGTTCCCAAAAACAAAAAAAAGATGAAGTAATATCTTTTCACAGGTAAATACAGATTATTTAGTTGCTATAATTTTTTATTTACCCGATAATTATATTGTTGTGTCGGAACACAAAACCTCAACCGTAGCTCGACTGTGATACCAGTTTTTGTCTATTTTTTTTCCCTTCAATTAGGGAGATTACTTATTAGTCCAGAAATTAGTGAACCTCATTTCTATATTTAGGGACTTGGTTCCTAACCTCATCTGAAAGTATTCTTTGGTGATACATACAATTATTTCTAATAATTATTAAATTAATGTGGGAGGTCCAGAATAAATAAATAAATTAATCATATATTACAAGTATTTTTGGTAAAGTAATTTATTTTAGCTTTTTATAATTTTTACAGAAAATTTACACGCATAACAACAATATTATAAAAAGTTAGTGCAGAATAAAGGTTGCTGAGAGTTTGCATAGTATGTAACAGTAACTAAAATAAAAACCACAATATTTAAAGTTCTTTAATATTAAAATACCCTTTTTTAAATCTTAATATTTATCATACCGCGGTGCGAGAGCCGTATGCTGGATATCCAGTTTCACCAACGCTCAGTGCGTATAGCACTTTTATCCCTGGATATCCATAAGTCGAGTGGCCCGGATGGAATCCCCCCTATAGTGTTGAAGATGTGCGCTCCAGAGTTGGCACCGGTCTTAACGCGTCTTTTTCGGCTCTTCTACTCTTCTGGCGTAGTCCCGACAACACGGAAGGCAGCATTAGTCCACCCGATCCCAAAAAAAGGCGATCGCTCTAATCCGTCCAACTACAGGCCGATAGCCATTACTTCCCTCTTCTCCAAAATAATGGAGTCCATCATCAACTATCAACTCCTACGGTATCTAGAAGATCATCATTTGCTTAGCGACCAGCAGTACGGCTTCCGTAAGGGTCGATCGGCTGGTGATCTTCTGATATACCTGACACATCGCTGGGTACAGGCGATTGAGACTAAGGGGGAAGCTTTGGCAGTTAGTTTGGACATCGCGTAGGCCTTCGATCGGGTCTGGCAGAAAGCGCTTCTTTCGAAGCTCCCTTCCTATGGGCTTCCCGAGAAATTATGCGATTGGGTCACTAGCTTTCTAGCAGATAGAAGCATTAAGGTCGTAATCGACGGTGAATGCTCTGATTCCATATCTGTGAATGCTGGTGTCCCGCAAGGCTGTGTGCTATCGCCTACTTTGTTCCTCCTCCATATCAATGACATGCTGCAAAATTGCGGCATTCATTGTTATGCGGATGACAGCACCGGCGATGCTTTTTACACCGGCCGCGCCAATATTTCTCGGGAAAACGTCATTGAAAGTCGAAACAAACTTGTGTCTGAAGTCGAGACTTCTTTGGAGAAAGGTAAATACAGATTATTTAGTTGCTATAATTATTTATTTACCCGATAATTATATTGTTGTGTCGGAACACAAAACCTCAACCGTAGCTCGACTGTGATACCAGTTTGTGTCTATTTTTTTTCCCTTCAATTAGGGAGATTACTTATTAGTCCAGAAATTAGTGAACCTCATTTCTATATTTAGGGACTTGGTTCCTAACCTCATCTGAAAGGATTCTTTGGTGATACATACAATTGTTTCTAATAATTATTAAATTAATGTCGGAGGTCCAGAATAAATAAATAAATTAATCATACATTACAAGTACTTTTGGTAAAGTAATTTATTTTAGCTTTTTATAATTTTTACAGAAAATTTACCATAACAACAATATTATAAAAAGTTAGTGCAGAATAAAGGTTGTTGATAGTTTGCATAGTATGTAACAGTAACTAAAATAAAAACCACAATATTTAAAGTTCTTTAATATTAAAATACCCTTTTTTAAATCTTAATATTTATCAAAAAAATTGGGATTTTTTACTGCGTATGGTATCATTACACACACAAAGATTTACGTGTTCCTACAGTGTCGCACCGACTGTTACGCACACTAAAATAAATCAATCGGCGTCATGTTATTTGACAAGAACGTTCCATCTGGCTTTCTTTTGTAATCTGAGATTTTACTCTTCTAATGCTACGTTTACATGCGTGCGAGGACTTGGCAGTCGCTCACAAACTACAATCCTTCACAAACACTCGTGTTACGTTTACACGCGTGCGAGGACTTGGCAGTCGCTCACAAACTACAAGCGCTCGCATGCACTCACACGTTGGCAGTGCTGCCAACTTATTGAATTTTCCACTAAAACTGGTGGTTTGAATCCTTCATTTAGTGCCGAAATATTGATTTTTGTTGCTCGTGGATTTTTCTAGCGGTTTTTAAAAATATTATTTTAATTACTATAACTGCGATCACTCAGCCACTAAGTATCTTACATTCAATTTAATTGAATATATCTTTGTTGTGGATCATAGGTAGGCACACACAAGTTACGATGTTTCATGTTTCGTATACATTTTACATTTTATCAAATCTTTACACATGCTACCAGTTAAAACAATAAGTTATTTTTTATAAATATCTAGTTATATTTATTTACTTCCTTTAATATGCAGCTTTTTTAAATAATTCAGGTAACTTCTGACAAGACCCGGCAACACTGCACTGAGCGGCACCAACCTCGTGCCAACGTGTAAACGCGTCGCAACCGGCGAGCGCACGCTTACTTTGATCTGTGCTCAAAAACCGACACCGACTCGGGTCGGCAACAAGTTATCACAACCTCACGCAAGCCAAGACAAACACCCCGTTTACACGCTTGTGTATGTGGAGGGTTGTCGAGGCGTGCCACGCGTGTAAACGCGGTATAAGATCTAATACTCATAATTAACAACACATTTATTTGGATAAAGATTAATATTAGGTACTAGCTGACCCACGCAACGTCGTTTGCGTCTCCTATTGCCAGTAGCGTGATAATTTTCCCCCGTTTTTGAAACATTCTTCATTGGTGCTCCGCTCCTATTGGTCTTAGCGTGATGACATATAACCTATAGCCTTCCTCGATAAATGGGCTATCTAACACTGAAAGAATTTTTCAAATTGGACCAGTAGTTCCTGAGGTTAGCGCGTTCAAACAAACAAACAACTCTTCAGCTTTATATATTAGTATAAATGTATTTACTATACTCTTCTAAGATCTAATACTCATAATCAACAACACATTTATTTGGATATAGATTAATATTAGGTATTATGTTGATAAAAACTCTTTGGCAAATAACTCATTATTACGTAGCAACTCTTAGCGTCTTATACTCGTGATAACTTCTAAACGAAATGTCCGATTGAGATGAAACAAAAAGTTTTTTACTTCTACATAAATACCCTTGATAACATAATGCTTTATTTGGATAAGGATTAATATTACGATACACATTAAACGTAGTTTCTTTCTTCAGACGATTTAATAATTTTTTTGAACACAAAAGCGGCTATTGTGACTAAACCATGATAGTGAGATATATGCTCTCGCGGACTTTTTTGTAGATCTAAATGGGACCTACAAACTCGTAATACATTATTTTGTTCTATTGTCAATAGTATTTGCAGCGCACGCAAAAATAGATTTTCAATTTCACACCTTGGGTAACGAAATAGCAAATTTCTTACGGATTCCTAACTTTTTTGAAAATAAAATATAGCCTATAGCCTTACTCGATAAATGGGCTATCCAACACTGAAATAATTTTCGAGAATTCGTAGTTCCTGAGATTCAAACAAACAAACAATCAAACTCTGCAGCTTTATAATATTAGTATAGATTATGTTGATAAAAACTCTTTAGCAAATAACTCATTACCAACTCTTAGCGTCTTATACTAATGATAACTTCTAAACGAAATGTCCGATTGGGATGAAACAAAAGTATTTTACTTCTATATAAATACCCTTGATAACATAATACTTAATTTGGATAAGGATTAATATTACGATACACATTTAACGTAGTTTCTTTATTCAGACGATTTAATAAGTTTTTTGAACACAAAAGTGTTTTTTGTGACTAAACCATGATAGTTAGATATATGCTCTTGCGGATTTTTTTGTAGATCTTAATAGGACCTACAAACCCGTAATACATTATTTTGTTCTATTGTCAATAGTTACTGCAGCGCACGCAAAAATTGGTTTTCGATTTCACACCTTGTGTTACGAAATAGCAATTTTCTTACGGATCCCTAATTTTTTTGAATATAAAATATAGCCTATAGCCTTCCTAGCCTGAACTAGTCGCCGACCCCAAATCTTGGGAATAATAAAGGCTAGGAAGATGAGTAGAAATACGTGAACGAATATTTCAATTTCCAAATATTTACATTCAGCACTAGGTGTTTTTAATTATAACATTTATTTAGCAATTATAACTTAAATTATGTACATTGGGCACATTGAATTATTTGACATTCAAGAAACACAATTTTCATTTTTTAAGTTTTTTTTTTTTTGTATGGCTATGCACGGTTTGTGCTTAAGCCAATGACAAGTAAAGCTTAGGAAATCATTTAGTAACATTTAAAGTGGAATTTAGGAAAACGGAATTTAGATAGGATAGGTATCAGATAGGTTTTAAAAATGATGTATGATGTAATGAAAGATGAAATGTGTAAAAAAAATTAATGATGTTATGTCTCATTTGTCATGACTGTCATGTGTCATGATTGCTCACGTTTTCATCACAGAGTACAATGTATGTATATTTATGTTTTCATGAACAATAGCACTATTATAAAGTAATGTTTATGTAGGAAAGGAAAAGGGACACGAAGGGAAACAAGGGATATAATTGCTACTGGCTGTTGATACTACGGCAATTCCACTGTATTACTGATGGGATTTGATCCATTATCGGTATTATTTGGGATAAATCTGTCTGATAGAGAAACAGCAGCGTTGGACGGTAAAGGAGTACTGGATTGCGATAATTTATTAATTAGATGTATGATTAATTCTCTTACAGACATGTCTGAAAGAGGAGCATTACCATACCCACATCCATCGGATGGAGATGGAGTATTATAATCTTTGATTAATATTTCATGAGCTGTACGATCATAACCTGTGTTATTAATTTGAGGAGGGTTTTTTTTTATTGAAACTGTTTTCTTGTATGAGGTTTTTTGGAATTTATTATTAGAAGGAGAATTCAGAGTGTGAGAGAGAGTAGCGTTATAAGTCTGAGGTGCTATAGATGTAAGTACATCTGCGTACGATTTGGTTATTGGCTTGTGGAATTTCACCGCTTCAGAATATGAAATGCAATTTTTTGCCATTGTTTCTTTTATGGATTTTTGACGTAAACGTTCTGCTTGTGGCAAAGTGTTGCCCAGAGCAGAGACAGCAAGTAACAAAATCGTCATTTATAGAACAATTCTCTCCTAAGTGGTCTTGACCACATTTATAACACTTGGGTATTGACCTGCATTGATTTTGTATATGTCCATATCTGCAACACTTATAGCACTGAATAGTAGGGTATATGTAAAGGTCAACAGGAAGAGCGTTGTAACATAGAAAAACTCTTTTCGGCAACACTTGGCCATCAAAAGTTAAAACCACAGTTTCTATAGGAACAAATTCACCACTGGTATTGACATTACTTTTTCTCTTCAAACGTCTGACTTTTAAGATATTACCAGCCCCTATAGGCACAGTAATATTTTCTTTTAATTCTTCTTCAGACCAATTTATTGGTACACCCCTAATAACTCCCATGCGTGTAGTGTTAAATGAGGGAATAAAAGCTTTGTAATTGTTTTTTTTCAATGCAGAATTCGTAATAAATGCATTAGCAGTCTCAAAATTACTAAAGGCAAGAGTGGCTCTATTTCGACCAATACGTTTAACACTTCCATTTACGATGTTGCTAATATTGTTTTTCTTTAAAAAATACCCAAATGATATGGGATGAATGGAAGTATTGTCATTAGGTGACACTTGCTCTCTCTGCACATGGACTACAAATGGTGAGGCATCTGAAGCCCTATAATAAACTCGTCCCACTGGGTTACGATGACTGTTTTCTGGTACATTGTCAGTATTCATATTAATTGATTTTTTAAAAGGTTTGTATTATTACTCTGAGAGGGAGGCACAGGCATTAGAGTTGGAGGGCAATCCGTAACATTAGCCTTAACTTTTAAAAAATCTGAATCAGAAGTTTCACACTGACAGTCTATTATGTTTAGTGGAGCTGTCGTAGAAGATTTATGATGTCGACGCTTTTTATTACAATGTTTACAGACTTTTCTGGAAAGAGACCTTTTTCTTTTAGAAATGGTTCGCGAAGACTCCGATCCATCTGTTTCTATTACAGAACCCTCCGTATCCATTCCCGAACCAGCATATGTTATTGTTACAGTATTGTACACCTGGGGGACAGTAGTCCCGCCAGGATCGTCTGGCCCATTCATGAAAACTAAAAATATGTATGTAAAACTTACCAAATGATGATGAAGACTATACTAGAACGTTTTACATATATAAATAAACAATAATATGTATATTTAAGAACTTATCTTATACTTTAAACAAACTAATTATTAAAAAATTTATAACAGCCAAAAAAAAATACACCTGCTCAAAAAGATCATTTTTTAAGTTTATTCATGATACCGATAATACAATTACTGCCAATTTTAAATTGTTCAAAGAGTATATAAATCACTACGTTACAAGAGTCCGAAGGTATGAATGAAATGTCAAATTCAAGTAAATGCTATTAATAGCTGCCAACATTGCAAAAACATTGCTTGACGTTTGACAAACGCATAACTACCAACATGAGCAACTCAATAGGGACGTGAATAATACCGAATATTGTCGATATCGATTACTAATGCACTAATTACGCCACCCGATTATTTATTTATTTTGTGTTTGTTGAAATCACGGGTTTAAATGAAACATGAACAAATATTATTAATTATATTTTCATAATTTTTAAACAAGTATTTTACATACATGAGTAATTTAGGTTCTGAAAATAAAAAAAAAATAAAAAATCATGTGGTTCATTTTGGTCACAATTATTATGTTACGATTGATACGTAGGCAATAAAAGTGCAATTTACTAAGGCTTCACAGTATACTATCAGCTTGCAAATTATTCATTTCAAAGGAGCAGACAATGTGGCCTTTCTGTAACGAAAATAATGTAAGATTAGTCATATTAATTATAACAAATGATATCAAATTTCTTATCAGAAATTTGTTCCTTTTCAAATTTATTATTGTTTAAAAATGATATAATAATATTATCTGACATCTCAACAAAGATGATTACAAATATTGTGTTAAATGTGTTTAACAATATCGATAGCAGCGGTACAACACTATTTTTAACACGTAATGAAAAAATAAACAATTTCATGTAATTACCGGCTAATGTTAGGCAACTGGAACATATTATGTAACAATAAAAGAGTATTTAAATTTACCTTACTTCGTCCAAGGGAAATTTTGCCATATATGGACGTTTTTGATCCATTATACGACCAGCTCTTATACCGCATATTTGGCACATTTTGTAATGCATATTTAAATATTTACACAAAAAACTACGAATAAACACAAAACATACTAAACACATAAAAATAATAAAATAATAATATTCTTAATAACTTATTCGAAAATTAACCTGTACGAATTCGTGCAGAAAATCAACTTTCGCGGGGAATTAGCGAATGACATAGAGCTATCATAGACAAGATGGCGTCACGTTAGAGCGACAGAGAAGTAGATAATATTAGAGCGAGCAAGATATATTCGGCCTGGTATAGTATATATTATCTGTGGTTCGCCATAAAATTTAGCACTCGTTTCATACATTTTTAGTTTTGTATAGAACTTACGTTAGGCTGAAATTGTTTACATTTCAAAGTATGCAGTTGGCAACCTCAAAGACTTTTCTTCTTTTGATGCAATGGCAACCAGCTAATCAGCTATTTCTGCCAATGTCAAGTATTTATAGTCTTTAAAATTTAAGTCTTCGAGTCTTCAAGTCTTCGTCGTGATGAAATTAATGATAAAAAATATAAAAAATGTGGATGACATGAAATGAAGACAGTCTTTCGAAAAAACAAAAACAATCTCCCTCAAAGTTTCCCTACTTTTAGTATACGACTTTAAATCAGGTAGGTATTTGGTTAATACTCAGATTACAAATGAAAGCCAGATTAGACCTGGGGCTGGTGACAGGTGACGTTCCACGATTTTGTTGTGCATGCCTTTTTAAGGCTTGATAACTAACCCTAAAATATCAATGATAGTCGGGGTTTTAGCCCCCCCACGCGTCCTCTTCTTATGGAAAAGCGCTTTTCTTTGTGTAGCGGATTTTCGTGTTTTTCCGTGATAGTATACCGCATGCCATTGTAATATACGGAAGTTTAAACAAATTAAAGCTGTAATAATTGATGGCATGCACTCCGCAGCGGCCCAAGATGATCATAGGATTCTGAAAACCTGAACAAAATTAAAGGGCAATTCCGTGTTTTGAAATTGCATGCCGATATAAAGAATGGAAGTTTTTGTTATAAACACACTCTGGAAAAATTGGCGTCGCTGTCTTTTGGGGCTATGAAAATGACAGATAAACATGTTTCATAAAAAAAATTAAAAGAAAATCTAATTATCAAATCGGACCTTCTTTTTTTATTTATTTAAACAATTTTCATGAAGCTACATGCATGCCATTTCGCATTTCAGCTTACAATAGTATCTACTAACAAAATACAAAGCGGCATGCAGGAAGAAGTCATGGCATTTCAGTTTTTTTTTTCAATTGAGTTTTTTTTAATTTTTATTATTTATTTATTTCTCCTTACAAAACACAACATGGTACAAAATCCAATTCAATAAACACTGATGGAAAATATAATTCAACTGAAGTGTCTGCAAGGAGCTGGTGTCTATCATAGGTATTACCTGTATTACAGATCACCAGGTCCTCACCCCACGGCAGCAGTCACTAATAATATCCAATAATTTAAGGCAAACAAAATAAAAAAAGTTAAAATTTAATTGAATTGACTGGAAATATGTTGTCTTCTTTTGTGTGTGTGTGTAAACTCTCAGCGAAGTAAACTTTCCGTAGCTCTGTAATCAAGTTTTTGTAACCAATCCCTGACAACCCTTTTACATTTGGTCTTTAGCAGATGATATATTGCTAAGATTCTATTTAATTTATTATATAGATTTCGACTCTGGTAATAAAAGAAACGGTGAGCAAAGCTAGTTCGATATAATTTGACTGAGCACACTATGTCTTTTCTGCGCCGATTGTTAATAATTTTAGGGTCGTAACTCAGCATAGAGTGCTGCCCTAGTACAGCGCGCAGAATATAAAGCTGCCGTAACGTGAGCACATTACTCTGCTTGTAGACATCAACGGTGGGGTGGAAAAACGGCAGAAAAAAGCTAACTTTCAGAACAGCTCTCTGTGCTCTTTCGAGTTTGATCAAGGAACTTTCCACCGCTCCACCCCAGACTGAAACACAGTAGCCAAGATGAGACTGCCCCAATGCAAGATATACCGCTCTCATGAGGCTCTTATCAGCGACATGTCGTAGGTTTTTAAACATATAAATAAGTTTACGTGTTCTTGCCGTTAACAAGGCAATATGTTCCTCGAAGTTTAATCTATGGTCAATAACAACACCCAAGTATTTAATTGAGTTAGTTTTAGTAAGTTTGGAACATAAACAGTCAGTACCCTCTTCAAGACATTGAGATTCTATATCATATCCATCAATCTCAGGGCCAGGGTTCCTTAACGAGAATGTCATATATCTTGTCTTCGCCATATTCAGAGTTAATACACTGTCTGTCAGCCATCTTGATACGTCATTAAAACCAATCTGCGCTCCTGAAAAGACTTCCTTCCATGTTTCCACTAAAAAGCAATACCGTGTCATCGGCAAATGTCACTATTTTGGCCATTGGAAGTTCCATTTGACACAGATCATTGATATACACAAGAAACAAGGTCGGGCCCAAAATACTATCCTGAGGAACCCCATAAACAACCCGAACCTCGTCACTTATCAGTTCCCCAATTTTAACGCACTGTGTTCTTTTTGTTAGATAACTTTCGAATAATTTTAATTGTCCATCCCTAACTCCGAGGCACTCAAGCTTCTCCAATAGGATTGGTATAGAGACTGTGTCGAATGCCCTGGCAAGATCCAAAAATATTCCAATAACCTTTCTCTTACTATCAAGATTATCAACAACGAACTCCGTCAACTCATGAACAGCGTCCGAGGTTGATTTCCCGGCCCGAAATCCGAATTGTGCAGGCGAAAGTAGTTTGTTCAACTCAAGATATCCTACCAATCTCTTATTTATGATACGCTCTAGAATTTTTGACATGGTTGAAAGAACTGAAACAGGTCTATAGTTTTCGACACAGACCCCATCTCCATTCTTATGAATTGGACTAATTCTAGATTTTTTAAAAGCGCTAGGGAATACTCCAGACGACAAGGATAGATTACAAATATACGTAAGGGGTTTAATTAGTATTTTTTTTGTTTGCTTTTAACATGTCCGCGGAGATCATGTCTAGTCCCACAGCACAATCACTTTTAAGATCCGCCAACAATTCTGAAATCTCATTTTCATCCGTAGGCAATAGTACAAAAGAATTTATGCATGTTCTGTTAGCATTTATTTGCGCACCATTATTTGTACTAGTAATTTTTTCGGCCAAGGATCTTCCAACACCCATAAAGTAGTCATTGATCAAATTGATTGATTCCCGTGGGTTACTAGTATTTATCAAATTGTGAGACTCAACCCTTTGTTTCTCGGTATGTGTAATATCTTTTATAGCTTTCCATAATTTGTTACTGTTATTATTAGCATTTTTTAATTGTAGGCTTTGATATTCGCGTTTCAATTTTTTCACAAGTGAACAGCAGAAATTTCGATATCTCCTGTAAGTTATCAAAAGACAAATATTGTTTGGATCCTCCTTAGTTTTTTTGTAGAGGTTGTCTCTATTTTTCAAACATCTTAACATGCCTGGTGTTATCCAAGGCTTCAACAACCTTCTTCGTTTTGAAATTTTGGTTTCCTTGGTATTAGCGATGATTAGTTTTTCGAGTGTTTTCAAAACATAATTTGTAGCAGCGTCTACATCCTTCACATCGTATAAATCTCCGAAATCCACAGTTGCCAGATCATTAGAGAAATCTACTGGGTTTAAACGTTTATTAGTTTTCGGTGGTTTTTGTCTTATTTTGTTTGAGATACATAAAGCAACACTATGGTGATCAGTAACTGTGGTCCGTAGTACCAATGCACG
This sequence comes from Diaphora mendica, assembly GCA_949125395.1. NCBI lineage: Eukaryota > Metazoa > Arthropoda > Insecta > Lepidoptera > Erebidae > Diaphora > Diaphora mendica. Next base: position 17,073,223 of record OX421313.1, on the reverse strand, counting down.
GGCTAGGGACTTAGTTTTTAATAAAACATGATCCAAACATGCTTTGCCACCCGTTGGCAACGTATGAGCCGGTAATATCCCGTGGTAGGCCAGCATGTTCAGGTATAAAGACGCATCTGGACCAGTACTGTCTCCACTGACGTCGATATTAATATCACCCACGATTATAATATTCTTTTTGCAAGAATATTTCATGAGCACATTATTCAAGGACCGTACAAAGTTACCCACATTCTTGTAGCCCGGCGGACGATATATTGCCAACGCTACTGTATTGTCATTTGGTTTAATTGCCAAACAATTTGCTTCTGTTATTTCCGGTTCCTCAATAGAGACAATAGTATCACATCGGAAGTACACAACAACGCCTTCATTTTGTGTATTATTATTAGAGGTAGTAAAACTATTGTAGCCACACAAACTCGGTATACCCGGCCCAGATTGCAACCAACACTCGGTCAAAACAATACAGTCCCAATTCACGCCACTTCTAGCGATTAGCGGATTTAGACCACTCATATTACATTTAATACTTCTTATATTCTGCTGTAGTAATTTAAAACTCTCATCTGAATTCGGTATCATTATCCCACATTCTTCCAAATCACAACAAATGGATTCAGCTATATTAAAAGAGTCAATTTCGGTTTGTATCTGTTCTACGTTATCGAATTTTTATCAAATGATTGCCAGTAGGGCCACTTAATTGCGAGAGTCTGAGTGTGAATTTTATAGAAGTTATTTATGTCATTGGGTTGAATGGTGTGAAATTTAAACTGTGCATTGAATGTGTTTAGTGTGTGATGTTTGAGTGTAATAGGCTTAAGAATAGGTATTTTTAAGAGTTCTGAATAATTGTATATTTTATAATAATTATTAAATTGATAGAATGAACAATAATAATTACATGCATTAAATGTGTAAAACAATAACAACCTAATTTGAACCTGAACTAGTCATTTTTTGTTTTTTTTAAGACTTTCTAGAGTATCTTCGCTGTCCACACATATACGAGTATCGGTTTTGGATCGTCTGAGATAAACTTTTCCATAAGAGGTCCAACAGCCATCATAGTGGTAGGTTTTTGCGAAAACTCTAGTTAAGTAATAAAGTCTCTTAGCTTTATTTGTCAGGTATTCAGCAACATAAATTGGTTTTGCTGGCCCTCCCATGTTAACTTGACCTGTGTTCAGTCGGTGTTTTGCGTGTTTTCCCTTATTATATAAAAGAGTTGATCTTATTACACTTTCTTTTGTGGATGTTGAGCCAAAGTCCACTATAATATGGCCATTTGGTTTATCTTTCATCTTCAAACGATATATATCACGAATGTCAACATCCGCTATAGGGGTATTAATAACCGTGCCAATGCTTTTAACTATTTCTACTAAACTTTGTTTGTTCTCCGTTTCACTTACGGGTACGTTGCGCAGTTCAATAGATGCAATGCGCGATTTTTTCTCGAGGTGTTCTAATTGCGTTTCTAGTGATTTAATAATTTTTTTGTTACACTTATTTTCTTGTTGCAGTTTACTCACGCTGATCAGGACATCATCATATTTAGCTGATAAAACCTCCATACAAGTTTTTAGCTCTGTATTTTGCTTAATTATAGCGTCCATACTAGATTTTAGGGAATTAAATGTTGCATCCTGTTTGCCCTGCAGATCATCGAACATATTTTTAGTTGCGATAAAGTGATATTATTGCAGTCGGATAGGTCATTATCTGGCCTCCTTTTCATCCTTCTGGTTCTGTTAGTTTCGGTTGTGTCCTGGTTACTCAGTGTATGAAGGTCATCGGAACCATGGTCACTACTTTTAGGAGGCGTTCTTTAGGAGGTAGTCCCTATATTTACTACTATTATTCAATTTCTTCACAATTTTTGTATGTTGGGCTGTAGCTACATGCATGCCATTTACATTCATGACTTAAAATAATGTAAATTCACGAAATACAAAACGGCATGCAAAAACAAGTCACCTAAATTTGCACAGTGTTTTTTGCAACTTTCATCATGCATGCCTCTATTTTGCAACATCCTGGTGTGCATGCCAATTTTCCTACTATTAATTAATGATACAAATTAAGTATCCTTTCAATGGCACGCACTTTGAAATCACGGAAAATCTTTGTTCAAATATTACAGAGTTATCCGGAAATTTACCACCGTTGGTCTTACGAGGGGTGCATGCCAATTTTTCCAGAGTGTGTTTATCACAAAAACTTCCATTCTTTATATCGGCATGCAATTTCAAAACACGGAATTGCCCTTTAATTTGGTTCAGGTTTTCAGAATCCTATGATCATCTTGGGCCGCTGCGGAGTGCATGCCATCAATTATTACAGCATTGATTTGTTTAAACTTCCATATATTACAATGGCATGCAGTATACTATACGGAAAAACACGAAAATCCGCTACACAAAGAAAAGCGCTTTTACTTATGAAGAGGACGGGGTGGCTAAAAACCGACTATCATAGATATTTTAGGGTTAGTTATCAAGCCTTAAAAAGGTATTGTAACGGTGGATTAGCACCAAGTAGAACGTTCGGGATATGAATGCGTGAAATTACTCGAACGAAGGTATTTTTATAGTATTTGACAGGCTTGACCCAATTCAATACTAAATTTACATATTTAGTAGATAATATCAAATATTGTTTACCATAAATATTCTAATGATTATTAGCATACAATTATTATTTGATAATACAGGATTGTGTAACATTTAAGATTTGATATGAAATAAAAGTCGCGCCGGAAGCTGACAAGCGGAAGGCGCCAAGATATTAATATGAATCAACTATTTACTTGTTTATAAAATCACCAATTGAATTATAAGTTGATAATATATTTTATTGTATGCCTAGTAATTATTAAGATTTAAACAAATGAGGCATTTATACGAGGTTGGAATCGTTACTTATAACAGTATGCACGACGAAATCGTGGAACGTCACCTGTCACCAGCTCCCGGTCTAGATGGAACGTTCTTGTCAAAAAACATGACGCCGATTGATTTATATGTAGTGTAATCGTACCATTAAATACTTTTCAATCAATAACTTTATCAGGTTTACTTTGTGATCAATCCCTTGATTTAGATGATCATCCTCTAATTTCATGAAAATCGTTTGGTTGCCAATAAAACTTTATAAAAGGAGATGTCCAAAAAATGTATGGGGCTTGTGCCCCAGACTATACGAAGATCAAATAAGTGGTATTTGATAGCTGAGATCTTCTAAAAAAGAATTTAAAAGGTTCATGAAGCAAAGCAGATTCTGAAAAAAGTTATGAAGGTTTAAAAAAAAAACACTCCGACAACATCATTTTTTCCCAACATATTTTAAAGTTATACTGTCAGGTCTACTATTATGATTTTTTATGTGTGCTCATGTCAAAATATATTCTACTGGCTGATTCCCATGGCTCCAATCGTGTGGAAAGTCCATGAAAAGGTAATTGTGTCATTCTCCAACGTTTTAGATCTCCAAAAACAAATATGTCATCTGTCCATTGTTGGTTACAAGATTATTTTAATAGAATGAAAATAAAAGAAAGAACATTATTTTTATGCATATAACTGCATGTTATTAGAATATTCTTCCAATACCACAGATGGAATAATATAGTTCTTGATCATTTTCATTTCAATTTACATCATGACATCCTATAATTTAGGTAATACCATGTTTCTTTATGTTACTGCTCTGTAAAAATATATGAATCATCATATTTCACAATTATTAAAATTATGTTATCATTGTTAACTTCAACCTTAAAACAAACGGAACGAAAATCGGCGCGTGAGACGAGTTGTAGCAAATTATTTTTTATTTTAAGTGATTGACAAGTTTATTGAATGCTGACTATGTTCAAATCATAGTTCGACCTTTTATAAATGCTCTTTCTTTATTTTTGAATAATCAATTATTAGTTAGTGATTTCGAATGACGAATATTTTAAAAATAATTATTATGTGAATTCAGTAATAATACAATAACCTTGGATTTTAATAAGAAGCGCACATGAATAAAAAATTATTCAATATTTTACCCCACTTTGCGTCATGTTTTTATCATAGGGCAAGTAAAATTCTTTCAAAGTAAATTCAAGATGCATGCATCGCTTAAAATCTTTTTGATTTTTTTCCGAGTTTGTTTCGGGCTTTATAAAGTTACCCAAAAATCAAATACATCATTTATTTTATTTATTCCAAAAACTAAAAAATGATCTCGGATTATTCTACCTATAATACCTATAATATTCTGTATAATTAATTTTCCTAATTGAAGGGGAAAAAATAGATAAAACTGGTATCACAGTCGAACTACGGTTGAGGTTTTGTGTTCCGACACAACAATAATTATCGGGTAAATAAATAGTTATATCAACTAAATAATCTGTATTTACCTGTGAAAAGATATTCCATCTTCTTTTTTTTTTGTTTTTGGGAACTACTCTTAGAGTGTTTAATGATGCAAAACGGCATTTTGAAAATTAAATCAAAAATCACTCGTGACGTGAACACAATATATTAAGGCGGTTCGTGGGATTTTCCGCTAAGTATGTCGAGTTGAGTGTATTTTCTTCTCCGGCTTCGCGACGCAATGTTCACGAAATACTGCCTGACTGTGATAAAAGTGTTGAGATAGGACTCCCTGTGATCTAGTTTTAGTGGATTTATAATAATATCTATGAGAAAATAGACTCTTTATCATGCCTCAAAGAATCTGTTGTGTTGTGCAACGTTAATTTTGTTGTGTGGCAAAAGTAGTTATTATTTGTTCCGTTTTCGATATCCGGAATCCATTTTGAGTTTAGTCTTCCGTTTTTCTTGTGTTTCCGGTCAAGCGAGTCCCTCTCTCTAACGCTATTGGTGCTCCCCTCCACGATTCGTGCGTGACAACTTCCGGTTTGTCACCTCGTGGATCGCGCCATTTTGCTTATCATTATAGCATCGTTTTTCGTAGTGTTCGGGTCAAAAAGCGTTTACGTATTCCAAATTTAAATAAGAGTTTTAATAATTTATACACTTCGTTGTAAGTTATAATTAAAAATAGTCCCTCTCTTCTGCGATGAAAAATAACAGCGACGAAGGATTAAACGTCACCAGGAAGAGGCGAAGCAGCTAATGTCGGAGACTTCTTCTTAGAGTTCAAGAAACGAACACGACAAGTAAGTGATTTGAAGTATGAATTTTTGTCACAACAAGGGCCTTCTTAACGAGTTTACTTACGCAAAATCAAGTAAATAATATACATTGCTCTAAAATTTTACAACCACCCCCGGATAGCGGTTCGGAAAATTCCGAACTTAATATTTCGGATTATACTACGGTGGTTAGGATCTTTTGTATCCTTAATCAAATCCAGAATTAATGAGCAAGTAAGAAATATTATAATATTTTAAAGCAGAATATTAGCAATTCATTGGTACTTCTGAGACTTAAAAGAATTATTTGTCTACCCCCGGATGTATACTAAACTAAAACCAAATGTCCTCATATGGTTTTAGTTACTACACATTCACACGATATGACGTTTTTTACCAACACCGTTCATACTTATTAGAGCCTTCGTTTGCTGCTAGTACACATGCAATGCTTATTCAAAGAGAATTGCGAAATACCTTACAAAACAATGCTGTAACTTCCTTTTGAAAAAAGTTGAGAAAATATTTGGCAGGAATTCTGAATTTAGGAAAGTTAGTGATAATTATGTTGAAAGTAACTTTTGTTGGATGGGCGGACTTTATATGTTTGCACAGAGAATTAGTACTTGAACAAATACCTGATTAAATTAATAAATATTTATTAATATAATTTAAAGCGGGTTTGAATAAAGTACCTACCACCTAGCTCGGTATATTTGTTTGATTCGGAACTGTTAGCCATTTACTTATTAATAGCTCCCGTTACAAAGAGAACAATACCAGTGCATTCGAACGCTGGGACAAATGTTACATGCCATAGCAATGATTATAGTCACAAGGGCAGTCTAACCAGGCTAAGGGCAACAAAGGCACAGCTTTTAACGCTGTACAACAAAAGAAAAGTAGACTGCCTCGATCTCGCTCTCCAATTAAAAACCCTAATCGTCGGGCATGATCGATACACTTTCTCGGCGACTGTCTGACACACTTTCGCGGCGGCTGTCTGACACAATATCGGTGTATAAGGCGCAGTCTTGCAGCTCCCAAAGAAATAGCAAGCTACTAGAGGGTATTCGCATCCCTTTTATATTGAAGCCGCCACTCATATACCCGAGCGTCCAAGCCCTATCCAGTTTCGCCACGAAGAAGCAGAAATATCCTCAAGTTCCTAAGATTCTTCCTAACACCCAAACAAGATGGAACCTTTCGTCCAATCTTCAGCCTGAAACGAATAAACAACTTCGTGAACGTCAGCCATTTTCACGTACCGTCCTTTCTGCAGAGCATGGAATGAAAAAAAAATAATAATAATAATTACTACTACTATTACTAAATTATTTTAACCTACGTATGTATGGCCTTAACCTTCTGGGCAGAGACCCGAGCCCAGCAGTGGGACGTTATGGGTTGTTGATGTTACATCCACCAGCACAGCAGGTTCCTGAGGGCAAGCTTCAATGGCACTCTCTGCCAAATGACCTGCCTCCCATTTGGTCTATCGTCAGCCCCGGGTATTTTCGCGGCAGTTACAAAATGGATCGCGGAATATCTGAGAAAACAGTATTCGCTGCGTGGTATATCTCGAAGATTTTTTACTGGCCAACTAATCTTACGAAATGAATGTTATGAACAAGTGACGTTTACAATAACACTGATGTAACACCTGGGATGGACAATCATCTTCAGCAAATCTGTTCTGGTTCCGACACAATGCCTAGAATTTCTGGGTGTTACCTGGGACACTCAAACCAATACAAAGTCCTTGTCGGAACCAAAATGCCTAACGCTACGCAGGGCTTTACTAAAACAGATTTTGCTAGGCAACTGGTCCCTCAGACAGGCCCAGTCCCTAATGGGGAGACTGAGTTTTGCCTCGTTCGTCGTCCGCAGAGGGAGGCTTCATTGTCGAACACTGCAATCCTACAGTCGACGTCTGCCAAGATCCCTGCCTCACCAACGATTCGTGATTCCGGAGCTAGTTCTTGCCGAGATGAGTTGGTGAGTGAAAGCGGCACCCGGCTCTTCACCACTACATCTGGAGCCACTTTCGCTTCTACTTACGACAGATGCATCCGATGTAGGATGGGGAGCACAACTGGGACAGTTAATATTGTCAGGTCAGTGGTTTGAATATTTGTTTAGAGGGTTCACCTGGGATGGACAATCATCTTCAGCAAATCTGTTCTGGTTCCGACACAATGCCTAGAATTTCTGGGAGTGGTCTGAAGACCTCTGGTATGCACAAGTGACGTTTACAATAACACTGATGTAACACCTGGGATGGACAATCATCTTCAGCAAATCTGTTCTGGTTCCGACACAATGCCTAGAATTTCTGGGTGTTACCTGGGACACACAAACCAATACGAAGTCCCTGTCGGAACCAAAATGCCTAACGCTACGCAGGGCTTTACTAAAACAGATTTCGCTAGGCATAACTGTTAGGTCTGGACCTAACAGTCATGGTACATCAATTGCAAGGAATTGTACCTACACTGTTTATGCAGCTGTAAAAACGTGATGTTAAGTATGTCCTTGTAGCACCCTTCGTGCAAGGTGTATAAATTAAAGATGTCAAGTCCGTTCACTCTGATTTATTAACACACGGTAACAATTACATAATAGTTACTATTACACGACAATGTACTGGGAACGACTATCAACTACAGTTTACATGGAGCAACTAACTCCTGAGACTGTCGTTCTGCTCACATAAAATCGCTTACGACTACAATGTGTATGTACCTACACAGCCATCAAGCACGAACATCGTCTGTTAAAAAATTCACGTATTATCCCATTACAGACTGATAATCGTACAGTTGTGGCCTACATAAACAAAGAAGGGGGCACGAAGTCGAAGAAGCTCTTAAATTTAACGCGACAGCTTTTAGCTCTGCTGGATTACCTGAACGTGAACTTAACGACGAAATTCCTCTGTAGATCCACAAGACCGGAGAGCTCTATTACACGACGCATTTCTCCAATGCTTGAAATAGTTTGATATTCAAGCATTGGAGAAATGCGTTGATAATAGCAAATAGATGGCCGTTTCCACCACCCAATCTAGTACCGCAAGTGCTCACCCATCTCAACACGACCCAAGGCACTGTTATGGGAAAAAGCTTTCTGGAGAGCCGATTTACAACAGAGATATCATCTAACATTTTAGTAATACAAATTTGAGCTATATTTGTTTAGAGGGTTCAAAAAACCATCCTAAAAACCACCTATATGGGACCCTAGAATTGTTTTGAATCGCCTTATTGCTATTAGATGAGAAAAGTTTTTATGAAGTCTCTAGATGCAGGCAATCGATCCTTTAAAAAAAATGAGGTCGTTCTCATTCTTTTAAGGATCGACTCCGAGCACTTAAATGGCAATAGATATTCTCTGCTTATGTGGCCAGTCATTGGTTCTAAAATAGACTCGGCCGAATATCAGCAATCTGGATGGAAGATCAGATCACATCCAGAAAGAAATTTTAATATAGTGTACTGGGTCCGAGGTATCACAAAGTCGTCGTAATGAAGGAAACTGGTCTGCACTATTTATTACTACAAAGAGGTCCGAGGTTACCTGCTACTAGAACTAATATCGGAGGGGTGGTGAAGGCTGTACTACGAGAAGCAGGGATTGAAGCATCTCCTGGATCAGTACTCTCAGCAGTGTCTTCATTAAACTGGCTGGAGAACTATACAATGGATGAAATTATATCTACTGGAAATAGGAAACAATAACATGCTTTCAGGACTTATTATCATAAACAAAATAAAGAGGTAAATAGACCTGTTTCCCAGATTAATGTCTCTTTATCACAATGTTTTGAAGCAGTGTGATTGTTTATTGTTAATGTTGTGAATGAATATAGATTCCTATATCCATGTTAATCTTAATCTTTTTGTATGTATGTACCTACCTGCCGTGTAGTACCTACCTTTCAGTCATTAATACACATTATAGCATCAACTACCTACAGTACCAGGAGAAATCAAACACATCACTCAAAATGGATTCCGGATATCGAAAACGGAACAAATAATAGAGAGTTTTGACAAACAATAAAACTTACCTATTATTTTTCCTGAGATATCCGGAATCCAGATAATTCCTACCTGGTACTCACGTTGTATAATGATAAGCAAAATGGCGCGATCCACGAGGTGACAAACCGGAAGTTGTCACGCACGAATCGTGGAGGGGAGCACCAATAGCGTTAGAGAGAGGGACTCGCTTGACCGGAAACACAAGAAAAACGGAAGACTAAACTCAAAATGGATTCCGGATATCTCAGGAAAAATAATAGGTAAGTTTTATTGTTTGTCAAAACTCTCTATTATCGACAACAGTGATTGTTTATAGAAATTAGCCAGTGAATATAATTTCAAAAATAAAAAGAATAAGTAAATTTATTTGTTTAATTTTTCTTCTCACATAGCGATTATTGGCATGTTTTTTTTTTGTTTTTGATAATAAAAACAAAAATGCCAAGTAAAGTTAATACAATAAATCCGTTGAGTTGCAGTAACTTATTTTAAAGTAATTAAGTCAATGTTTTTTATGGTTTCACTATTTTTATCAATAGTAAAAACATTAGACATCTTTAAAATGCGTTTCTGCACCTTAGCGGGTTTTGAAAGTATTTAGGGCGTATATATATATATATATATGTGTGTACCTAGGTATACGCATACATATGTATATGTACCTAGGTATAGATATGTATATGTACCTAGGTATACATATATATATGTACCTTGGTATACGTATATATACCAGTGACACTACGTTTTAGTTCAGGGACTGGTAACTAGATGGCGTAATGATACAAAACGAAGAGTTGGCTATCTATACGTAAGTACATATTCTTATCTATGATTGCTGCGAGAATGTATTCGTTTTCACATTCGTATTTATATGGAGTGTAGAGATAAGGAGTACAATCTAGAAGTTAAAAAAGTGTCCGCCAAAATGCACTAATTACGTAACGCCACTGTGCAAAGTGTGTAAATTTTAAAGAATTAGAAAATATAATCAAATGATCTATTATTTGTTTATGTTTGTCGAACAGGATACCACGCAAAGTTTTTAATTTTTAAACCACAATTTAATTATTTGATTATGTTTGTCAGACACTTATTACGCAAAGTTTTTAATTTTTAAACCACAATTGAATAAAAAGAATTAAATCGATATCAAACACTCTTCTCACTTTAGCGCCTATGTGGTCGGTTCTCGAACTATTATTCAGTCATGTTTGATGGACAATTTTCCCCTTCTGATGAGCCCATAAAAAATTGTACTCCTTACCACTATACTCCATGCATATTTAGTTTGTAGATTCATTGTCGTGTTCTTTACGGTCCATCTGGCTTTCTTTTGTAATCTGAGCTAGTAGGTATGTACCGTAGCTGCCAAATATTTCATTACAATTTTTGCACCAATTCAGGGTAAAATGTGTGGATTAGTAGTTGTAAACCGGGGCAGTCAGGTTCCTTAAAGAAAGGTTGCAAACAATTTAATAAAAAGCTCACAGAATAAAATAAAACACTACAGGTATAGTGCGAACCAAACTTTATGGCGTTTCTGAAGTTAGCTGCGCAAGCAGGTGGGCAGTTAAGTGGAAAATAATTAAATGACTGGATATAATTATAATATGAAATTGTATTAGGTGAGCCATTAGTGATCTAGGTGGTGGTGGCCCATTCCAAGCCTGTAAATTTTATATTATGTTTTTTTTTTCATTTGAAATGGTCTATATTTTTAGGGTTCCGTGCCAAAGGCAAAAATCGGAACCCTTATAGATTCGTCATGTCTGTCTGTCTGTCCGTCCGTATGTATGTATTCTGTGAAACGCATTAAGATTTTTACACAAAAATAAAAAAAAACAATAAATTTTGGGGGTCCACATACTTAGAACTGAAACTCAAAAAAAAATATTTCATCAAACCCATACGTGTGGAGTAGGTCTTCAAAAATGATATCGAGGTTTCTAATATCATTTTTTTCTAAACTGAATAGTTTGCGCGAGAGACACTTCCAAAGTGGTAAAATGTGTCCCCCCCCCCCCTGTAACGATTAAAATAAGAGAATGATACAACTAAAAAAAATATATGATGTACATTACCATGGAAACTTCCACCTAAAATTGGTTTGAACGAGATCTAATAAGTAGTTTTTTTATAATACGTCATAAATCGTGAACCGCAATTTATCGATCAAAGTTACAACGAACTACAAGAACTTTTATATTATGTTTCTTGCTGTTTCGGAACCCTTCATGGACGAGTCCGACTCGCACTTGGCCGCTTTTTTTATATTATGTGCAAAGAAAATATAAGGAAGAGTTAATGGAATATAATAAGTCAATTTAAAAGGAGAAATATAGACAAAGGTGTTTTAATGAAGATCCTCATAGTACCTAAATATTCAACAAGTTTCAAGCCCATTGGGTACCTACCTACTTTTAACGTGAAAGAAAAAAAAAACAACATCCCAAACCAACATCCACACTTCACAAACTATAATTTTTTTAAAGTAGGAGAAACTTAGGTCGACAAAAAGTAAAATAATTTATTCACCTTAAAAATAATTTTCTTCATGTCTTAAAGTATCTTTTTGAGCTCTGACTTTTTTAGGAAAAGAGTTACATTACAGACCTCACAAGAATGTACAATAGTTTTATAATTTTTAAAATTACTTTCATAGACATTTTTTGGCATTTAAATATTTTTTTTGAAAACTGTTTCGTTCTGGCAACACTATGCAATGTTGTCAATGTCAAAAGTCTTAGTGTCAAATATTGTTGTCTATTCCTTTTCCTGTAAAATTGTCTCCTGAGAGGTTGGTTTCGCGTTTATGAAAATCTATTTTAATCTCGTAAACTATGAACTTTTATCTTAAATCCATACATAGTGTATATTTCAACAGTGTTTTCTTGTTGTTCATGTGTTTATTTCATCAAATAAAAATGCCGGGATGTAACAATATGATAACCTATGTTGCCAAGCAATTTAGACGAAGTCGCTCTGTGTTTCAGAAACAAAAATGGGTCGTTACTCTCGGGAACCTGATAATCCAGCGAAGTCATGTAAAGCGCGTGGCTCAAATCTTCGTGTTCATTTCAAGGTAATTGACCTGACTGACCAATATTTGTATACAGTAACCTCCACATGGGCCGAGGCAGTTCTCATGTATTCAATGAATATGGTTGTTCAAAGTATAATTTAAGGGATGGTTAACATGTACTTTTGTGAGTTATCACACCATCCACTCCTTGCCTTTGTTAATCAAACTTTTACATTCCTGTTATATTTTTCTGACATGGGTAGTTTGTTACCTACAGAGAGCATGTCTAAAATGTTTACGTTTAAGTAATTCTATTCTAGATTCCATAGCCAACAACAAATGTATTATCTTAAATAATTAACTAAGCACCCATTTAGGGTAATTTTTTTTACTTAAAAATGTGATTCCAAATTTTATTTACTCCACGCTTGCAACCGACCAACCTGTCTGGTTAGAATAGTACAAGCTAAAATCTTTCTAAGGGGAGGCTCATGTCCAGCGATGCACTATTAGTGGTTTTAAATGATGATGCAGACATTTGTTATGTTTACATAGTTGTCTTCCTCTTATACACACAATCTAATTGAGAGTATGTAGTTTCTTTTGTTAGAAAACTTCTGGAGTAGGGTTATGTTGGGGGATAATGTATAAGTTAGGTAAAGGTTTTTTATTAAAACTTGAACTTAAAATTGGGACATTCTTATTAAATTACTTAATTTCAAATTTGCTTGTAATTCCAGAACACCTATGAGACAGCAATGGCTATTAGGAAACTACCCCTGCGCCGTGCTGTCCGTTACCTAAAAAATGTGACTGAACAGAAGGAATGCATTCCCTTCCGCCGCTTCAACGGTGGTGTTGGTCGTTGCGCACAAGCCAAACAGTTTGGCACAACACAGGGACGTTGGCCCAAGAAATCTGCAGAATTCCTGCTGCAGTTGCTCAGGAATGCTGAATCTAATGCTGACTACAAAGGCTTGGATGTTGACAGGCTTGTCATTGATCATATTCAGGTGAGACATTTATTCTTTTCATTAATTCATCTTAATTTTACTTTTCATAGTACAAGTTCTGTTTAGTTTGGAACTGGATGCTGTTGTGTTAGATGTCTGATATATTTATGTTTATAAACTTACAGCTATTTTCAATAGCCAGTTGAGTAATAACCTATGTAACCTAACTAGAGATAGTTTTTGAACTTGGTTTGAATTTAACTTGACAATAGTATAGAGTTTATTACTGACTTTCAAATCAGTTGCCAGCACATCACTGATGTGACAGAGGGATGTCATCTGACCATGGTGCCATATCAATTTTCATTTCTTTTATTGCTAAGGTTGTTACCCTTTAGATGTCAAATTTAATTTCCTCAATGGAATTTAATCCATAATAGGTGGCTGATTTTGTGATTTTATTTGAAAGACTACAAAATTATTGCAATTTGTTCTTCCTGTGCCGAGTGGTTAAATCCTGGAACGATTTTGTGATTTTATTTGAAAGACTACAAAATTATTGCAATTTGTTCTTCCTGTGCCGAGTGGTTAAATCCTGGAACTCACTACCAGCGCACATGTTTCTGTCCCACGATCATCCCGGGTGCTTTAAGCGGGGTGTGAAAAAGCATGTCACTAGGTCGCCATAGTGCTGGTCACCATGCTGCACTGTCCTTGTTTGCATTGAGGATGGTGACCACCAGTATTGGATTCTGCTTGTGCTTTCCATCAGGTGGTGGTCAGAGTCATTTTGGCAGCTGAAATATATATATAAAAAAAAATAGAATAGAATTTTCTCATTATATTCTCCATCTATGTTGAGGATGATAGTTGGAAGTAGTTGGAACGCAATTTGGATATTGATTCAATATCCAAAGTGCGTTCCAACTTATTCAAATATTATTGATGTGATGTAGGAATAAAATTATTGAGTCTACTGCTAAGCATGTTTGTTTTGAAAATAGTGCAAGCTGATCTGTTTTGACTTATTTTCTTGTTGTTTAGTTTTCTGCACATATTTTTTCCATAGCATCAATTTACCAGTTGTAGTGTTTTTTGTTTCATTTGATATCCATGGTTTATTTGTGGTGGTTTATAGAGCTTCTTTGAGAGTGTAATGAAATATCTCATATTGTACCATTACACAAGTTATATTTTTTATATTTCTATGAAATATGTTGTGAACACTTGTATTAATTGTGTCACGGTTAGCTTTATTATAATTTGTTCTATATTTTAAATTTAATCCAGCAATTGTAGTGTCATGTAAGCATATAATATGGTCATTTACTGCTTGGTGCTCTACATTTGATACAGCGCTGTTTGTCATTGTTTAAGACCCAGGGGGCCCTGCCACATAGATACAAGTGTTCCAATCTATTTCTACAATCAATAACATCTCTTATCTTATATATATAAAAATCAATTGCTGTTCGTTTGTCTCGCTAATACTCGAGAACCGCAGGCTGATTTAGCTGATTTTTGGTTTTGAAATGTTTGTCGTAGTCCAGGGAAGGTTTAAACGGCGAAAAAAAAAATGACAATCCAAATGTCCCGTGTACGAAGTAGCAGACACAGCTAGTTACTAATATTTAACTTTGACCTTTGCTTTGACTTAACGTAGAGAGAGATGAATATCTTTTACGTATCTCCCATAACTTTTACGAATTGTACAATGTCAATTTGGCTAGGGGTGTAGATCTAAAAACGATGGTCGATTTCCTTGGCGAAATCTAATCTGCTTGTGTATTAGTTGTTATGAATTGTTGCTGTTTTTGTACAATTGTATGAAGGTACTCTCTTTAGGCGTGACATATCCACTGTCTTCCAAGGACTACTTTACTCCACCATAGTTAAAATCTTCCATTACGGCCACGGTTAATTGACTTCTGATGATTGACCATTGTATTAAAAAAATTGTCAATCACAAAATTTTTTGGTTAAAATTTTAATTATAATGTTTATGTGGATGATAAAAGTACACAAAATTAGAAGAAAAAAAAACCATCTTTTTTCACCTGGGTGAACCAACAAAGGTGTCCTTTTATGTTGAATTGTTTCACCGGCATAGTGTGAAATTCTTCAAAGGTGAAACGAGGACAGCAAAAAGTCTATTTTATTCACCTTAATGATATCACCCAGGTGAACATAGTGGAATATACCAAATAAGGAGTGTAGTAAAAAGTATAAATGATTATTCTGTGAAGATTATGATATTTTGTGTTCATTGCCTTTTTGCTTGTCAGTGTAATTGCAAAACCTTTTGCGCTGTTTTCTAAAGGCATAAAATAAAAGTGGACTTGTTATGGATTATTTTTTTAATAAGAATAATTTTCACACTAGCTACTGACATTAAAATAATTGAGTGTGCGTGTGAACTCAGGGACCATAGTGATATTTTTGTTTGAAATTTTTATATGATTTAGTAGTAGGCTCAAAACAATTGTAGAACAAATATGAGAATTTGTAAAAAGACATGTTAAAAAACTTTGTAAAAAAAAAAAAACGACTTCCAAAAAAACATCCAACGAAAACTCTCTGCCAAAAAAAACACTTAAAAGCGTAAAATAAACTGGTTCTTCATAAATTGCGTATACCTTATTCTTTATTCATTTAAATAGTAGTATTATAATGTGTGCTAGGTACCTAGAATCTGTTTGAAGTCGGTGCCAAGTGACTATCGCCTAGACTTTTGTATTTGTTCGTGTGTGCGTGTGAACTGAGGGACCATAGTGATATTTTTGTTTGAAATTTTTATAAGATTTAGTAGTAGGTTGTTGTAGAACAAATATGAGAATTAGTAAAAAGATATGTTAAAAACTACAGCCCTTTAAGTGTGGTCCCTCAATCCTCACATACCATCAGCCGGATCTCGGCAAGTAAGTAAAAAAATAAGGTATTGTGACTGTAGACATTTAGTAGAGAATTTGTAAAGATATATACTAAATAACTGAGCACAAATCATCAACGATTAAAAAAATACAACGACTATACTGTGGTCCCTCAGTCTACACACGAAAGATTTTGTTATACTGAATATTACCACATCAACGGAATAAAATCTTTATTTTCTTACATAATGTTTTAGAAAAAGTCCTATAGCAATTAGTAAAAAATAAATTAAAAGAAAATATCGACGCACTTTGAAGATATTTATAATTAAAGCTGGTCCCTCAATCCTCACGTCCTCAAACATACTTGCATGTCTAGCTGCTAGACGACTAAAGTATTACAAAGTGTAGTGTATTAAACTTTTTGTAAAAAGTTTCTACAAAATAATAGGTATCTAAAATTGTGTGTATCATATATCATACCTCTAAAATGAGATTATAGCATTTCAGTGATCTTATGAACAGATATACGAGTAGACACACAATGAAACGAAATGTAGACTACCAATATAATTTTTATTGTAATAATTTTTATTGTCTACATTTTGTTTTTTTTTTAATGGCCCTGAAAAAATGATTCTGTCCAATGTGCCTGTTACCAGAACAATAAAAAACAAAACCTCTAAAATCATAGGTGCATCTGAATCTTATATCTGAATATGTTCTATCTTTGATTCCTGGCGGTCTTGGTCATTACCGATGTCACTATTTTATGAATAAATAAATAAATAATCGAACATCTAACACACCACGCCATCTAGTCCCAAGCTAAGCAGAGCTTGTTTAATAATAGATAAACAATGATTTATTAAAAGTTTTAATATACAAAACACTGACTTTCAATTAAGTTATGAAAAGTTCTATCTAGCTTTTTTTTTCACAAAATAGAGTCATTCGTTTTTTTGCCAGGGCGTTACAGTACGGACCAACAAATCTTCTTACATTCATTAAGTTATAACCAAATTTCACGTACTTAAACAAAAGTATTACAATAAGTTATATGCCTTACCAAGTGCAGGCACTGTTATTGGTTTAGCCGTGAAAGCGTAATAGAGAAACAGACTAAGCCACTTTCAAATTTATAATATTAATATAGGTAGATCGCGATAGGTATTATCGCGGACTTTTTGTAAATATTTTACAAAATCCTGTGTTTTTAAATGTTTAATTTTATGTGTTGATAGAACGTATAAAACAGCTGTATAAATAATACCACTATGTTACCATAATGGTTTGTAAAATACTGGGGTATTATAAGTACATAAAGCTTCCTTAAAACATAGCCTAAATGGTGATAAGCGTCTAAAAGCTACTTTATTTCATGCTTTGTAAAGATACGTAATGTAACATAACACTAAATCAACCGTACAACCTTGGGTTTCGACTATTACAAAAAAAAATATATTAGTAGTCTACATTTTGTTTCATTGTGTGCTCACACTACTTGTATATCTGTTCATAAGATCACTGAAATGCTATAATCTCATTTTAGGGGTAAGATACACACAATTTTAGATACCTATTATTTTGTAGAAACTTTTTACAAAAAGTTTAATACACTACACTTTGTGATACTTTAGTCGTCTAGGACCGTCGGACCAGCTTTAATTATAAATATCTTCAAAGTGCGTCGATATTTTTTTTTAATTTATTTTTTACAAATTGCTATAAGACTTTTTCTAAAACATTATGTAAGAAAATAAAGATGTTATTCCGTTGATGTGGTAAAATTCAGTATAATGAAATCTTTCGTGTGTGGACTGAGGGACCACAGTATAGTCGTTGTATTTTTTTAATCGTTGATGATTTGTGCTCAGTTATTTTAGTATATATCTTTACAAATTCTCTACTAAATGTCTGCAGTCACAATACCTTATTTTTTACACACTTGCCGAGATCCGGTTGATGGTATGTGAGGATTGAGGGACCACACTTAAAGGGCTGTAGTTTTTAACATGTCTTTTTACAAATTCTCATATTTGTTCTACAATTGTTTTGAGCCTACTACTAAATCATATAAAAATAAAAATTTCAAACAAAAATATCACTATGGTCCCTCAGTTCACACGCACACAATAATTGATAGTAAAAGTTATGTGCTACAAGTTATGACAATATTTTGATGTGTTTATTGATTCTTTGTTATTAATCTTAATATATATAAATCTCGTGTCACAATGTTTGTCCTCAATGGACTCCTAAACCGTCAATTCTCTACTAAATGTCTGCAGTCACAATACCTTATTTTTTACACACTTGCCGAGATCCGGTTGATGGTATGTGAGGATTGAGGGACCACACTTAAAGGGCTGTAGTTTTTAACATGTCTTTTTACAAATTCTCATATTTGTTCTACAATTGTTTTGAGCCTACTACTAAATCATATAAAAATAAAAATTTCAAACAAAAATATCACTATGGTCCCTCAGTTCACACGCACACAATAATTGATAGTAAAAGTTATGTGCTACAAGTTATGACAATATTTTGATGTGTTTATTGATTCTTTGTTATTAATCTTAATATATATAAATCTCGTGTCACAATGTTTGTCCTCAATGGACTCCTAAACCACTTAACCGATTATAATAAAATTTGCACACCATGTGCAGTTCGATCCAAATTGAGAGATAGGATAGTTTAAATCTCAAATTATAGTCGCAATTTTAATTTATTGCTAATTATTGTATATAAATATGGCGGTACGAAGTTCGCCGGGTCAGCTAGTTAATCTATAATTATTATTCACCACATCTGCATTATAATACGAATAAAAATTAGTGTTGCCCAAATGCAAGAACAAGACCAGTTTATTCTTGCCTATTGCTATTTATTAAACCTTTGAACAATTTAACAGCACTATTAAGACGTGTCTTAAAAGTGTTGTTAACAGAACGTTTAATAAATAGCAATAGGCTAATAGGTAATTGCGAGACTTGCGAGACTCTTGCGCAAGACCAAGACTGGTCTTGTTTTGCGTTTGGGCAACACTAATAAAAACTCATAAGAGGCCACTGCAAAGTGAAGGAAAACCAGCAAAAAACCTTATATCATCAACCTGTCTGACCAGCGTGGTATAGTGGCCCAAAACCTTATTTCCATAGAGATGCCTTGGTCTGGTAGTGGATTATCAAATTCTGTTGCTATGAAATGATAAAGGTGACACATAAAATTTATTCAAAATATTTGTTTTCCAGGTAAACCGCGCCCCCTGTCTACGAAGACGTACATACCGTGCTCACGGTCGTATTAACCCTTACATGTCATCGCCCTGCCACATCGAGGTGTGTCTGAGTGAGCGTGAGGATGCCGTAGCACGTGCCGCTCCCGCTGACGACGCTCCAGCTAAGAAGAAGTTGTCCAAAAAGAAGCTTGCGCGCCAGAAGGAAAAGATGATGAGGGAATAGACGTTTAAGGGTTAATAAATGACTTACAAATACTAGTTTTGTTTTACTTAAGTTTACAACTATTATTGACTTTCATTCCAGGCACTGAAGAGCTTTGGAACGTCTGTGACATGTCCACATGTGGGTGATAATAGCTAAACCAAATAATAACGTATGTTTACATAGGTTTCTGCCCTTGATTGACTGCATGGTTGGCCTAGTTGTTTAAGCGGTCGCCACGCTGGTTTCTCTAAGCCAAGTGTTATGGGTTCAAATCCCACATGAGACAACACGTGTGATCCACAAATTGTTCTGAGTCTGGGTGTTCTTTGTGTCCGTTTCATGTATGTCTGTAAGTCCCCGTGACACCGGGTGTATGTTCCTAATCAGGTTTTTTTTTAAACGATAGTAATGCTAATAAACTACCAATCTTCAGCTAGTTACTTTAGATTTGTATAGGTTGGTTCTCCGAATTCCATCGGAAAGAAAGCTTTTCACTCACTCACTGATTGCTTTTCTGCATACACAATATTTCGTTTATTCATTTTTGCTGTTTTTATTTCCACCTCGCCTATGACGAGGTCATCATCGTTCCTCTAGTTTCCCTACAGTCTGGGAGTGATTCCGTAAAAAGAGACGTCCATCCTTATCATACATACATAAACTGGCTATTTGATTTGAGCAATGATACCAAGGTTGTTGTCAGAGATAGTAATTCAGCGATTATTATAGGTTATTTTTTCCAGTCTACCTAGATTTTAAGTGAAATAGTAATAAATATGTATTAAATAACGGTCCGATTTATAATTAAATGAAAAATTATGTTAATTTAAACATATTAAATAACAAACAAGAAATTGAAAGTAGATATCAAACGAACTGAGTCATATATTTTTTGAGGTGCCACCAAAACTTTATTCTTCTTCTTAGCCTTTTATTCCTAAGATCGGCTACTAGTTCAACCGGTTTTACCTGAATCAGTTTTCATTACATCAGATCTCCGCAACTCTGAGGATTAACTGAATTCTTAGGTTTAACTTGTCAGTATATGTGAGGGTAACTTCTCAATAAAGATTGCCCTAGATGTTAATGACAACCGGGACCGAACAGCTTAACGTGCTTTACGAGGCACGGGCGTGGAACACCAAACTTCGGGATGTTATTAAAATTCCTTGTGAGAAAAACCCAACAACACTTTAGGCTGGATCCGGGAATTGAGCCTCGAGACCATTTGATCGGCAGTCGCATACGCTGATCGCTAGACCAATGATGCAAAAGAAGAATGGCAGATCCTGTACCGCTAGCAATGTTATGAAACATGAATGGTAATGAGATTTATACCGTTTATTAAGTGATTCATCCTTATTATTTTCATGTACCTATTTATTATATTTTTAGGACTGCTAAAATAATTTTAATTTAGCTCAAACTTGTTATAACTGCATTATCAAAACGCATTCCTACGAATTATTTAATACGCCATGCTCAAAATCTAGTTAGTCTGAAAACTAGATGGTGTTGTATGTCAGATATCCAAAACTATCCAAATTATATCTATATATAAATATACAATATTATAAAGCTGCAGAGTTTGTTTGTTTGTTTGAACGCGCTAATCTCAGGAACTACTGTACTAACTTTTAAACTTTCGCGTTCCATGATATAATAATAATTATTTTTACGGGAATTAACGCGATCACTATTTCAAGGTCACAGGCTGACTCCTGCCTGCAGGCAGTCAGCCTGTGACCACGGCCAGTGCAACCGGGTCGAAACGTCAGGCAAAACAGAGGTATGTAGTACCTTGAAATAGTGATCTCGTTAATTCCCGTAAAAATAATTATTATTATATCAGGAACTACTGGTCCGATTCGAAAAATTCTTTTAGTGTTGGATAGTCCATTTATCGAGGAAGGCTATAGGCTATATTTAATTTTTTTTTAAAATAGGGATCCGTAAGAAAATTGCTATTTCGTAACCCAAGGTGTGAAATCGAAAACCTATTTTTGCGTATTTATGTAGAAGTAAAATACTTTTTGTTTCATCCCAATCGTTCATTTCGTTTAGAGGTTATCACGAGTATAAGACGCTAAGAGTTGGTACCTATTATTGAGTTATTTGCCAAAGAGTTTTTATCAACATAATACCTAATATTAATCTTTATCCAAATAAATGTGTTGTTGATTATGAGTATTAGATCTTAGAAGAGCATATTAAATACATCTATACTAATATATAAAGCTGAAGAGTTTGTTTGTTTGTTTGAACGCGCTAATCTCAGGAACTACTGGTCCAATTTGAAAAATTATTTCAGTGTTAGATAGCCCATTTATCGAGGAAGGCTATAGGTTATATATCATCACGCTAAGACCAATAGGAGCGGAGCACCAATGAAGAATGTTTCAAAAACGGGGGAAAATTATCACGCTACGGGCAATAGGAGACGCAAACGACGTTTCGTGGGTCAGCTATACTAATATATAAAGCTGAAGAGTTTGTTTGTTTGTTTGAACGCGCTAATCTCAGGAACTACTGGTCTAATTTGAAAAATTCTTCCAGTCTTAAATAGCCCATTTATCGAGGAAGGCTATAGGTTAAATATCATCACGCTTAGACCAATAGGAGCGGAGCACCAATGAAGAATGAGGGAAAATTATTACGCTACGGGCAATAGAAGACGCAAACGACATTGCGTGGGTCAGCTATCCATACATATATTATAATTGCGAAAGTAACTCTGTCTGTCTGTCTGTCTTGCTTTCACGGTCAAACCGCTGCACCGATTTGAATGAAATTAATTTATTTACACAGATAGTCTAGAGCCTGAGAAAGGACATAGGCTACTTTTTAATGCGAAAAAGGGGTTGTAAGGGGGATGAAAGGTTGTTCTGGGAGTTCACTCGCCACACGCCTGCGCGTTACCTACGTCGGGCGTCTTGAGAACGAATAAACAAGGCTGTCACAATCATAAAAAATATTTCACTTTTTCAATGAAGACTTAAATATTAAGATATTAAGTATATATTCGTCAATCTGATTTGTATGTTCATTATATTAATAGAAATAAATAAGCCAAATTAATATAATTAATTAACAGCGTTTCTTAACTTCAAAATTCTCTACAGAAGCATCGTCATTATAAGCTAGCTGTTGGTTAGATATGAATAAAAATTTCATTTAAAGTTTGTAAAAATATTACCCTCAAGGGGGTAAAATGGCAACAGGGGATGGCAGTTTGTATAGAAATATGTAAGGTTTGTGAGTTAGTTTGCGACAAGAGACAAAATACGTATTAGAGCTATTCTGATATGACATTTACGGAGTTATCACGGAGAAGATAGTATGCCAACTGACAGTAACGACATGAATACACTGAGACGTGGGTTCTGGCTTAAGATAGCACAGATGATTTAAAAATAATATCGATCCTGATCTGCTGACTAATGAGATAGTTATCAATTAAACGAACGGATCATGCCAGGCGTGGAGGGACATGTTGTCGAATACTTAAAGTCTTTAGAGACATCAGGAGTGCCTTCCCATAAGTTGAGGCTGCAAGTGAATGTTCCAGTACTATTAAATGAGGTATCTTGAGCGCCAGAGCAATGTAATAGTACATGGCTAAATATAACACAACTGGGGTAGGTACAACATTGTAAAAGCTACAATCATGACGCATGGGAGAGCCACGCTTCGGCATGAATGGGCCGGCTCGACCGGAGTGATACCACGGCCCCACAGAAAACCGGTGTGAAATAGTGCTTGCGCTGTGTTTCACCGAGTGAGTGAGGATACCGGAGGTCCAAACCTCAACCAATCCCCCTATCTCCCCCCCCCCATCCCCCAAAGGCCGGTAACGCACTTGTGACGCCTCTGGTGTTGCGGGTGTCCATGGGTGACGATAATCGCTTACCATCAGGCGATACGTCTGCTCGTTTGCCGGTCTATTACATAAAAAAAAAAAAAAAAGAATGGCAAAAGAAGATAATTTTTTAATTCCCCGTATTCCAATAACTCCAACTTATTTGACATTTTAATTTAAAAGAATGCAGTTTCCGCTGAAAACAGCAATTCCAATAACAATATTATCAAAAACCAAGGACAGATGCTTAAAGATACAGTAAGTTTTTTTTTCTCATGGGATGCTGCCCACTCAGGTAGGTATATCAAATCCGCAAAATCTCCATATTTTGGCAAAATATGGCAAAAGAAAAAACGTAGTTATTAAAATTGTACTTACTTTTTTTTATTTGAAGCTGCCAAAGTGACTATGGTCAGCCTGATGGAAAACTCAAGCAGAATCCAACAGTGGGGGCAACCATACTCACTGAGAAAGCAGACAATGCAGTATTGCGTCCCACACTATGACGGCTTAGTGAGATGCTTTTTCACGCCCACTTAAAGGCCCCGGGATCATAGTTCGTAGTAGGGACGTGCGCGGGTAGTGAGTTCCAGTTTTTAGCTGCTCGGCACAGGAAGGATGAACCAAACCGTTTGGTTCGAGAGTGAACATGTTATTCTGCAGAGGAAGGGAGAAGGGGGACCAGTTGGAAGAGCTCCTCAGAATACTTCCAATGATACAGATGGTAGTGGACTGCTATAGAGGCGATATCTCTACGCAGCTGCAGAGGTTCAAGGAACTCGGTGGCTTCGGGACTGTTGGTAAAGCGGACTGCTCGCCACTGCAACCGATCGAAAGCATCAAGCAAATTCTGCGCGGAACCATCACAAAGATGAGAACAGTACTCGAGGTCCCGGCAAATATACATGAACAGGACACCGAGCTTACCCCGTAGTGGCAGTTGAGTGCACTGAAAATTGGGGAGGGAAAGAAATGGAGACTTTTTGGTAGAGAACGCGCACAACTGTGTTTTCGTAGCGTTGAACTCGACCAGATTCTTATCACCCCATTGTAAAATGCGGTTCAAAACCCGGTGGAGCTCACCGACAAGCTTCTGTCGATTTTCCTCAACGTCTGCCAGCTTGGCTGAACGGTGTCAAAAATATCGCCCATGAACTGTGCTATCGTCTGCATAGCAATGTATGTTGCCAAGAGCTAATATGCAGAAAAAATAGTGTGGGCGACAGGACTGAACCCTGAGGTACGTCAGCGTTTACATCCAGAACATCAGAGGCCGTGCCGTCGCAAAGGCCCATAATGCGGCGCTGATGAAGAAAAGCGTCAATCCAGTGACAGAGTCTAGGAGGCAGACCGAATGCCGAGAGCATGGAGAGAAGCGAGCGGTGCCAGACCCGGTCGAAGGCCTTGGCCATGTCAAATGTCGAAATAAGCTCATATAAACACTTTATATTTTATGTACATATATAAATACTTAAATAAGTTTTTAATAGTAAAACGTGTGTATTATTTGTAAAAAAAATCGGGTGGTGTCTTGGGATATCAAATTGGAATGAGTTCCATATCAAAAATACAGATGGCGTTATACTAAATTTTTCGTTCACGAAATAAATAAATCATTACAGATATCGCTATACAAAATTTTTAGTTTTCACAAAATTGTCTGAAACCCTTTATTTTATTTAAACTGATTTATAAAAATATAAAAAAGTTCTATGCGAGGTAAAGAAAATAAAACTATTCAGGTACCGATACATTTTGTATTATGATTTTATATCGATAAAAATCCTACCTATATTAATAACGCGAAAGTTTGTTAGGATGAATGGATGTTCGTTACTTTTTCACGCAAAAACTACTGAACGTATTTGGATAAAACTTTACAGTAATATAGCTTATACATCAGAATAACACATAAGCTACTATTTGCAGCGATAACCGACATACACGCGGGCGGAGCCGCGGGCAACAGCTAGTATATTTTAAAATTATAATGTTATTACATTACATATTTTAAAATATATGTAAAAAAGATTCAATATTTATGAATGAGCTTACTGAATGAATTTAGTAAAACAGCAACATTTTATTGACGGTCAATTTCAAACATTTTTGGCAACTCATTTGTGATTCATGTATTTCATTTTAATCTAAAAACTAAATTAACTTTTTAACGCAATGTTGTAAAAATCTAGAAATTTAAAATGTAATTGTCGGTGATATTAGCAGCTTAATAAACAAAAAACAATCCCTACCATGAGACACGCCAAGCGGTTGAAAATTCCCATACAAACCTGCCATTGTCCTTTTATTTTAAATAAAATGATGTGCACCACAATTTTTTTTTGGTCTCTTTCAATGTTATATAAAAATAATCTAGGTACATGTAAACCAAAAACATTAAACAATGTTGTAACCAGGTTCATGAGAAAAAAGTACACACAAACTTTCTATTTTGCAATATTATTTACGTTATTAATGACCCTTTTGTAATACATGTCAAAATTGTTTACAAAATCGACTATAAAAAAGTACTCACTGAAATTCTGGGTACGTCCCTTATATACTCAGCTAATAATAATAAATAAATATTTCGGACATCTTACACACAACGCCATCTAGTCCCAAGCTAAGCAGAGTTTGTGTTATGGGTACTAGACAACTGATATAATAAATACATACCTATATCCTTTTTTTGTAAATACATGCATATTATATACATAGAAAACACCCAAACTCCGAAACAAATATTTGCAGATCATACAAAGATTTGGTCCGACCCGGGAATCGAACCCGAGACCGCAAGCACAACAGTCGCATACGCTATCACTGCGCTACAGAGGCAGTCAACATAGCGCGCTACATAGCAACATCAATATATAACGATGCAAGTAGTTTTGCTATTGTCTGGTAGATGGAAAGAGTAAAGCAACACCCCCTTACCCCCGGAAAATTGTCACGCATTGCTTCATACAAAAATCTCATTAGGGCATATCTCTTTGTATTTGCTCCGTGAATTAAAGAACTTTAAAAAATAACAACACACAACACATACAAAAGTAGAGTGCATAACCGTACAAAGTTTATTTTCAATGAATAGCTTTTTGAAGACTAGCGAGGATTACTCAGTAATATATTTTTAGTGCCTATGAACTCATAATTGACTGCACGGTAACACTAACATGTATTTAACAGGACTACAGTAAATCATCACAATCACAATTGAAATTAAATCGATCGATAGACTGCCTCTGCAAAATGAGAGACAAGAAGACAACTGTTATATAAATACTTTTTTTTGTAAATACCTACCTACATATTATACATCGAAAACACCCAAACTCCGAAACAAATATTTGCAGATTATACAAACAGCGATCGCATACGCTACTACTACGTCACCGAGGCAGTTTATTGGCTATGACGCTGCTTTGGACAATATCCAAACTGAATTCGATTTGTTCATCACCCAATCGACTGGTGTACAGCGATCGGTCTATCGACCAGCGTAAATAAAATACAAGAATCATTAGTTTCTCACAGTACCTAGTTATGATGCAATATGTGGGTAGCTATGTGATAAATTCGATGTCCAGGGTTCGCTCACCTCCACAGAATACATTGTTATATACTGAAACTCACCTCTGAGCATTGGCGTTGCTTTTCACGTATTAACTGTTCATTTTCCATTTTTATATTAGTTATATTATGGTATACATCCCACAAGCAATTTTGTAAGTAGTAGTTTGATTCTGCCAACCTTTCCGCGTTCTCGGTTGCTTCCTTTCTTTTAATTTTGGCTTGAAGTATCTGTTTTTTAAGCAACTTATTTTCTGTTTCAAGCGCATAGATCTTTTTGTGTTCCGGTAAAGGATTCATTATGTCTCGATGTTTTTCAATTTGATGTTCAGTTCTTTTAATTTAAAGGCTTCTAATTTGGCCTGGTGTAGTCTAGCCTGAAGGGTGTCGTTTTTCTCTTTAAGGTCTATAGCTCTTGACATTTCCTGATGCTGTTTATCGGTAGCGACTCGTAAGCGCTCACGAAGTATATTATTCTCTACACTGCTTTTGTTTAAATTGTTATGAGAAGACTTCTTGTTATTCACGCTGAGCCAACTCTGCTGTTTCATATTCTCTTCATTTAGAAAATGATTTTGGTTGATGCCTCACAACTATTACTTCAATTTAAGTGTTTTGCCTAAATATTTGTATTGAATGTACTTGACATCGGACCGAAAATGACAACAACTAATGATTATGAATCCGTCCTATCCATGTTCTAACAAAGAGGTTCTCGATTCATCGAGATCTATAATTTTTGGGTGGCTTTAATCTTATAAAATAGGTTTTTACCTATGAAATTGCCGTTTTGTATGCAATAAGTGAAAATACTTATTTTTTCAAACTTTTTTATTTCTGTTATTCGAAGTAATCACCCATGCAATCGACGCATCTTTGCCAACGCATTGGCAGTTTATTGATGCCCTTCTTGTAAAAATCTGCTGGACGGGAGGCAACAAACTCTTCAAAGGCATTTTGTACTGCCTCTCGGGAATTGAATTATTTACCCACTAAAAAGTTGTCTAAATTTTGGAAAAAGTAATAGTCGGTAGGTGCAAGGTCTGGTGAGTATGGCGGATGAGGGAGAGCTTCCAACCCCAGCTCTTGCAGCTTGGAGACTGTCTGTTGCGCAGTATGGGGTCGCGCGTTGTCGTGAAGCAGCTGCAAGAGCTGGGGTTGGAAGCTCTCCCTCATCCGCCATACTCACCAGACCTTGCACCTACCGACTATTACTTTTTAGTAGGTACAGGCCCTACCTAGTAGCCTAAATGTCCTACGTTATTATTATATAAAATACACTAGCTGACCCGGCGAAGTTCATACCGCCATATTTACATATGTGTCAGCTTCCCACAGTCCGCGACTGTAGAAGTCGCGGAGAAAAAAAAAGACTTTTCCCGTTATCTTTAGTGTATTTTCTTTCTAGCAAAAAAGAATGAAAGAAATCGGCCTATGTGTTATTGAATTACAACTAAGTACCTACATATTTTGACTTTCATCCCCTCTCTCCAAGAAACCGTGCCGAATTTCGGGATAAAAAGTATTCCATGTCCTACCTCGAAGTATGAACTCAAATCATGCCAAGTTTCATTGGAATCCATTCAGTAGTTTCAGCGTGATGCGCTGCCAAGGTACAGACAGACAGACAGACGGACAGACAGACAGACAAAAATGAAAAAAAAAATAGTTTTCGTTTCAGTATCGATAACAGAGTGCCCTCCAAAAAAATTTTCAAAATATCTTCAATGTACAGAATTTGACCTGTTACATTTTTATTATAAGTATAGATAGATATATATAGATAAGTTTATTTATTTTATTTATTATAAACGCGAAAGTTTGTAAGTATGGATGGATGGATAGATGGATGTTTATTATTCTTTCACGCAAAAACTGCTGAACGGGTTTGGATGAAACTTTACAATAATATAGCTTATACATCAGAATAACACATAGACTACTATTTGTCGCGATAACGGAAATATACGCGGGCGGAGCCGCGGGCAACCACTAGTTATATAATAATGTGATGTACATACTATTCGATTTAAGACGCTTTGAAGTCGTTTACACTTTTAAAAGATCATCATCTGCCGAGCATGTTCCAGAACTGGACTGGGGTCAGCTTTTTCGGAAAGTCGATTACATTTCGATACGATTTATATAGTAAGTCCTCTAATGAGCTGGTGCTAGTGTATGAGGACATTTATAGCAACAAGATAGTACATACCTGATTGTTTCGCAGAATCAGTACTTACCGTCTGAACAGGACACACCTAATAAATGTTAATAAAACAGGCCTAAGTAGGAACATGCATAAAGTGTTTCAATTCTTGTACTCCTGATGTCGTGTTCTTTTTAAAAAAGATAAAAAGTTTTATAAATTACAAGTAATGAATTATTTAAAAAAAACCCGACTGCGTATATTTTATTTTTGTTTTTTTATTTGACGTTATGAGTGTCACTCTCACGACTAAGACTAAACTATTGACACCACTCACATAAAAATACGACAAGCCGTTTAGGCTCTAGGGCGTGCCAAAGAAATAGACATACACTCGAAAAACCCTCCTTCTTTCGCAGTCGGAAAAAGACCTAAACATTTCCATGATCTTTTCTTTTTAAGCTATTGCATAGCTTTTATCGCGGGCTTTGGGGCCTTTGTGCAGAAATTCCGTAACGTAACAAAAAACCTGACACCCGAAGCTCGAAGACACAGATTCGTTGATTCGTCGTTCGGAAGAGCTGACACAGATTCGTTTCAGAGCTCGAGCACAGAGCTGCTCCGAACGACGAATCAACGAATATTTCTGTCTCTGTCACGCACGAAGTGCGACGAAAAAACAGAAACATTCGTTGATTCGTCGTTCGGAGCAGCTCTGTGCTCGAGCTCTGAAACGAATCTGTGTCACTCGTCGCACTTCGTGCGTGACAGAGACAGAAACGAATCTGTGTCAGCTCTTCCGAACGACGAATCAACGAATCTGTGTCACTGTCACGCACGAACATACTGCTTAAAAAAATAATAATTGCATCAGTTGATAAAAAATGCTATGCAATAGCTTTACCGTGGCAGTCCCCGAGTGCCACGTCTTTTTTTTTTATAGTAGTCTTTGTCCGCAATTTTTTTAATGAAATAGCGGGCAAACGAGCAGATGTATCGCCTGATGGTAAGCGATTACCGCCGCCCATGGACACGCGCAACACCAGAGGCTCCACAAGTGCGTTGCCGGCCTTTGGGGGATGGGGGAGGGTTTCACTCGTTGAAAAACAGCACATGCGCTGTTTCACACCGGTTTTCTGTGAGGCCGTGGTATCACTCCGGTCGAGCCGGCCCATGCATGCCGAAGCGTGGCTCTCCCACTTAAAGATTTGTCTATTACGCAAACTTAGTGTAGGGCACTCTGTAGCGTCGACGGGTGGCTGAATATCGGGCGGAGAGTGGCATTCGCCCTCCGCCCGAAGAGGTACGCGAGTGGCGTGAAGCCGCCCGTCGAGCCACGATGGCTAGATGGTCGTTCCGGCTGGAGACACCACGCGCTGGCTTTGCCACCGTGGAAGCTCTCCAGCCGGTCATCCTCGAGTGGGCAGGGCGACAGCACGGGACCCTTTCCTTCCGACTGACGCAGGTCCTTTCCGGGCACGGTTGCTTCGGGAAGTACCTGCACTCAGTCGCTAGGAGGGAATTGAGTCCCGCCAGCCACCACTGCGACTGCAGTGAGGACTCGGCCCAGCATACGCTGGCGATCTGCCCCGCATGGGCGTCGCAGCGTCGGGCCCTGACTGCAGTCATCGGAGGAGATCTCTCGCTACCGGCCGTCATACGCTCCATGGCCGGTAGCGACAGCAGTGTTACCGCGGTCGCAACCTTCTGCGAAGATGTAATCTCGCAGAAGGACTCCTTCTGCGAGATTACCTTCGCCGCCTCCTTCTGAAGGAGGTGGCGGAGAAGGCCCGGGAGGATGATATCCACTCGGACCCAATTCGCGACCGGCGGAGGCGCGCCTATCGGCGCCTCATGCCGCCCTGAGTGTGGCCGCGGATGGTCGGGACGGGCTTTCCCTTCCATCGCTCTAGTGGCCGAGGAGGCGACGTTACGCGTGTGCCGTACGTCGCCTAAATTGAGAGTTTACCAGCAGACGGTGCCCGCTTCAGTGCGGGCAAGCGCTGGGAGGGGTCCGGATGTGTTAATAACTGCAGTTCCCGGATTCCTCCCTTCACAGGCGCAAAGTGGCACACCGTGTGGTTTTAGTCGGTTCGAGTCCGACACACCGCCCCGCCGCAAGCCCCGGTGGGGTGACGGTCCGAGGGGATTTCCAAACGTATAAAAAAAGGGCACTCTGTAGCGCGATAGACCGATAACCTAAGGAATATGGCTGGCAGCGGATCGATGTGGACTGCCCAAGACCTGGTGGTTGGTGTTCTTTGGACAGCAATAGGCGGAAGTAAGGAAGGTATCGTCTTCTTACTCAATCCTAACTTATTATTGAAAGTTACGGACAGAATCAAACGCTAACTTCTGTTGCTTGTTTTACGTCCTCTTGTAGTGAGTGATCTTGCCTTCTAACCCAAAGGGTGGGTTAGATTCTCACACAGTATAAACATCATATGGAGTAGGTATGTGTGTGAATCAGGATCATATGTGTTCTCTGTGTGGGTGTAATTTGTCTATATCTATAATATGTAATATTTAGAAATAAATATGCCCATTTCACTACAACAAACTTGCCACTTACATTAGTGGAAATGTTGTAAGCTTTTCTTGGATAAAGGCGTAAGTATAAGCACTTATATTATCACTTTATAGAAAAGATGTATAATATATGTATATTGTATGGCGTTATTAGGACTCACTGCTTAATTTTATGATTTTCGAGTCGTTCTTAACCTACCTTTGTGAAATATATAATGAAAATGGACAGACTTACAGTATCACTATATATACGGTTCCTGTGTTGCCTGTTCCTGCGTAACCAGGTGTACTAGCGACCTAATTCATGCAAGTAGTAAGGATTGTTATGTTATTTATTTGGTCCTGACTGCAGTCGTTATCGACGGTCCACGCATGTCGCACGCGCGCACTACCGCTCTGTTATACGTGTGGGCGCTCGTTGCGAACGCTGCTGCTCACGCTGCGCCTGCACTGGCAGCACCGATCCGGTCCGACCAGAGAGGTATATTACATATTGATTTTTATTTTAAGGAGTACCTAGGTAGGTATTTAACTAATTTATATTTTGGTGTTAGATTTTTTTAGTCTGTACAAATGAAACTTGTTTGTTTTTATTTAATTAAGGAACGCGTAACACATTGTTTATTTAAAACTTTTGTAGATTAAAAAAAAGGAGTTGATATTTGTTTATTAATGAGGATCTCCAACGGCAAAATACAAATATCGACTAATATTTACTACAGATTAAAATTAACCTTAGCATTTGAAATTAAAATTTATTTTCTTCGATTACATCGCTTGTGATAGAACAAATTACTAGTGGGATTATCTACCAGCTAACCCAAGTGGAATCAGTGACGGATATACCACCAGCTGCTTAGGAATATCATAGGTAATATTAAGCTGGTTACACACTGATACAAATTGTATAGACAATTTTAAAATAAATAGGCGATTACAAAAATCTGATTACATACATAAATTAAAGTATAACGTAGTATATATATAACGCAATAACATAAAATAAATAAAGTAAATATTAATAGGGTAAACCGAGGTATAACTGGCCACTGTCATTAACTGGCCACTACTTGCTTTAGTTGTTCGAAATAAGAAAAATAAAGCAAGCACACCATCTGTTTCCTTTTGAAATGATTACTTAGTAATTAGTTAATTAGCTTGCATACTAGTACTATGGTTTACCGCTAAAGACAGTAGCTTCAAAATTGGCGGTTACTTTTTGGCAATTGGCGCGCCAATCTCTACATCTAAGGTTGTTCCTTAAGTAAATGTTAAGCGAAACTATTTGGTAGGATTAGAATTTTGTGTCAATACAAACTGTTTCTGTGAACTGATTGTGTTTTTGGAGTTGTTTGTTGTACATTTGCTTTATTCAGTAAATAGCCAAATGTGACAGTTACTACTAAAAAAGATATGCAGTCAATCCCTCGTTAAAATCAGTATCTGGCTCAGGGGGCCAGTTGTGTGGTCAGTTATTAATTATTACTAGCTAACCTCGTCTGCGCCTCCTATTGCCCGTAACGTGATGTGCCACAGCGTGAACAAACTTGTTCACCATAAAAATGATTATAGCAAGTTTCCCAAAATATACCTAAGAAAACTATGAACAAAATAAGTAAAACAGTTCAGTACAACAGGATCAAACAAACAAGTAGTTTATTATGAGTGCAGTCAATGTAAAAAGCTATTTAATTTTAATTGAGTAGGTACAATCAAGTCATCAATTGCATATTCCTGAGGATGAGGACAGTGATTAATTGTTTTGTCACATTTGCTACCAAGAGAGTAACACTGACTCCTCTGATTCGGAAACTGAATTTACATTTGTATATCTTCAAGAAAAAAATAAATACCGATGAAATTGAGAACCTCCTCCTTTTGGAAGTCGGTTAAAAATGACCAAAAAAGGACTTTAAATAAAAAATGCTAACAGTATAGGTCTCATTAAATTTACACTTTAAACATATATACCATATTAATATTCTTTAATATAGATTAAGGCAATAAATATTCCTACTACCACTTAGTTTAATGGTTTGTCAAGCACTATTCAGTAGAGTTTATTTCATGTTGCCAGTTACTAAAAAGATGTATGCCAGTTACTGAATTTTTGTGGCCAATTACTGCTAAAAAATGTCATTTTTGTTTAGATTAAAATAAATATGTTAAAAGTTGATTTACTTTATTAGACGCCAATGAATACCTATATTTAAGATATCCTTTACACGAATCTATCATAACAAACTTGAATATTTGAATGTAAAATTAGAAGCCCATGTTTAAATTGGCCAAAAACGTAAAGTGGCCACTTACTGGTAAGTTTACCCTACATTGAAGAAATATAACCAATTATTAAGTTGACATTTAAATAAATAAAATAAACTCATTTCCTAATTTTATTGGGGGACAGGCATAAAGATTCTGACTGGTTCTTAAACAACTGGCCGCACATACTTCAAAGTATTTTTTTAATATATGAGCCTGCCAAAGTCACTCTATGCCTGATGAAAAACATGAGCAGAATTCAAGAGTGGCGGTCACCATACTCACTGTGAATGCAAACACTGCAACTATGCAGCATGACTTATCACCCTATTGAGATGCTTCTCGGCTCACATATTCATCACCATCGCAGCCTCTAGTTTGTCCGACTTCGGATGTAGGCCTCCTCGCCCAATTTCCATTTCTCCCGATCTCGTGCCATCGCCATCCAGTTCACTACCGCTCGTCCCCATATGTCATCAACCCATCTCTTTGGTGGTCTTCCTCTACCTCGAGTGTTTGCTCGGGGTCTCCACTCAAGCACTCTTCGAGCCCACCGGCTGTAGTCCAGTCTAGCAACGTGTCCTGCCCATCTCTTCATTTCCGGCGTTCTATTTCTTGAACAACATCTACGACTTTAGTCTTTTCTCTGATCCACTCGTTTCTCTTTCTGTGCATCAGAGTTATAATCGATCGATCTCTCCATTGCCCTCTGTGCTAATCTTAGTTTCTCAGCAGACTTTTCAGTCAAAGTCGTAGTTTCCTAACATATTAAATCAAATTAATTAAACAATTACAATAGGACAATATAGTAGAAATTTGTTATAATATGTTGTAAGTATGTGTATTTGGATAAAGAGCTAACATAAGTATTCAATAAGAAAAAAACTTCTCCGTGGCAATACCAAAGTTAAACGTTGGTGTAGGTTATGGTCGCTTATTATCTTCAATGAAACAATTTCTCTTGTCCCGTAAATCAAAACAATGGGGGCAGGGAATGAGGTCATTCGAAAGTGGTGCAATTTTCTCTTGATTTGCACATTTGTCTCAATAAGTAAAGTAAGTGGTTAAAATGATGAATTTGAAAACAGATATTTGAGAGTCTGACTCTAGCAGCAAGGGGGACCCTTGTGTGTACCAATCTGGTTGACTTATATACCTCAGGAATTCATTTTAGAAGCTATTAGCTCTTTCCTAGTAAAAAAAAATAATGCTGAAATTCTAAAATTACTCATTATCCAATTATACCGATCTGCATACAAATAATTTAATTTTCTTAACGCCAAATGTTATTACAACAATTCCTGTGTATTGTATAATATTAGTAAAAATTAATGACTTACGGATTTTTATATTACCTACTTCTGTTGTGAGATGTTGCATAAAATGTTAAAAGTTGCGTCGGAGTGCCATGCTTCGGCATGAATGGGTCGGCTCGACCGGAGTGATACTACGGCCTCACAGAAAACCGGTGTGAAACAGCGCTCGCGCGCGGTGTCCCGGTGCGCGGGCTCCCCATCCCCCAAAGGCCGGAAACGCACTTGTGACGCCGCTGGTGTTGCGGGTGTCCATGGGCGGCGGTAATCGCTTACCATCAGGCGATACGTCAGCTCGTATGCCCCATATTCCATTATTAAAAAGTTCTTTGAGTAAACAAAACTTGTAAACTTGACGAACAAGTCAAGACACTTAACTCAATGGTAGAATTTGTTAAGGGTGTTTTTCATTTGTGAAATGAAGCAATAACCATGGAAATATTCTTATCTTATGTTAACCATAGAATCGTCCGAATTCAGAATATTTAATGTCAAACAGTGTTGACGCACGAACTCACGCGCATGTCAATGATCTTAGCGGCATCTTTGATCGCGCGAGTGTCTGACCTATATTAGTACTGCACTTAACTGCTACCGGACGTAGGCAAATGATTCAATGAACTGAGCGTGATGTGATTTTGACCTATTTCCCACTGTTTCCAGGCTGGAAATCTCATAGGATCAGCGGTTTTGTATCTGTGAAGTGAAAATTTATGAAGTTTGATTCTGCACTTGCTTGGGTTCAGTAGGTACTTATGTGAAAATAGTCACATTATACTCGTATAAACAACTATTAATATAGTATCTACATTTTAGGAGGATGTTTTACGAGGATGTTGGTTATTAGAATAGTAGACGTGGGAGTTTTTTGGAGATCTTACTTACAAGATTTATTATTGTATTTTTGTTTTGTAATTTATATAACTTAGATGGGCCTTTTTTTGTTGACGAGGTGGAAAATCCTTTCGGATCTCCGACTCCTCATTACTTATCTGGAGCTTAACAGAAAGAGACCACTGCGCCCCAGCCCTCCTCGCCCGCCAGCATGGCAGTAAAGATTGCTGGCGGGGACAGGTCTCGTCCGATATGGCCGACCAAGATTTCGCATTCAGACGCCCACGTGGGGCAGTCCTCCAGGGTATGCTCCAGGGTGGAGTCCAAGTCGGCTGCGCAGTAGTGGCATTGTGCCGTCTCCTCCAGTTCGATCTTGTTCAGATACTCACCGAACTTCACCGAAGCAACCATGCCCGGTGAGTATTTGCGTCAGTCGGTAGGTGACGCGACCTCCCTACCTACCAGGTTATAGTCCAGTCTAATCTAAATAAGATGTTAAAAGTCAAGTCAAATTATCGCATATCGCTGGTGCATCTTTAGTGTTATGGAAGGCGTAGTATTCTTATATCACTATAAAAAGTATTATGTATCTCTCCAAATACAATATCTGTGCATGTGGATACACATAGTGGGTAACTAGTACGAAACTACTATTTATGCGGGTCATTGTCACGACATGCTCTGCGAATTTCGTTCAAGAGGCCTGGATGCTCCAGTTCCTTAAATTGAGCGTAGGTTACAAACTGTTAGTGATCCGAATTCGCAAACTATTCAGCCTGGAGGTGTGATTACTGATTTTGTAGTAAAATGCGCTGAGATGTAACAACTTAAATAATCATTGCCTAATGCTAATTATAATTAACTTATATAATTAAAGAATTTAAAGGTAAGGTTACCTTTGATCAAGGTTTAGTGTGGCCATATGCTACCTTTCAGCAAATATAAATTGATTTTCATTGTTACTGAGTTATGAAATGAAGCAGTCAGGGTTACAGAAAACTTTTGAACGGACAAATTTTACCATCATTTTCAGTAAGATTTTAAATACCGCAAGAAAACAAAAAAATATAATTTAATTAACAAAGAATAACAATTAAATGGTATGCACCCAACTGGCATTCAATATAGCGAAATAGTCAATTGACAATTTGTGAATCTATTTCATATTATTATATGGACCTCAATATAACTGTAACACGAGCGATATTCTATGAATTTTGATGACCGTTTTGCTATGAAGAAGACCCACCGGATTTCATTGTTTTTGTTGCAGAATCAATTTTTTTGCTAATATATTCTCATTTCGCTATATCATTTTGTTATATTTCTTTGTCGTACACTCTGGATGCTTTCAAACAATAAAAGATAGGAGGAGCTACGTACAAAATATCAATAAACAATTCTTTTAACATGTGGCGACTTCCACATACAGCGCAACACCTGTCCCCCACAAACATTTGACTCACAAACATTGTAACATGTGATTCTTTAAGCCTATATTGTTCTATGACCCGCAGATACACCGTTGTTGAACTTCATTCAATTTATTTGTACGTTTATATATAGAATGAAGGACCCTCTTTCTTTATGGTTATAGTTGTTACTGAGAGCAATCATCGTCATTACAGTCGCAATAGTTCTTAGGCTAACTTTAGTCCTGATTTAGTGTATTAAGAATCGTCGTAGAAATAACAATATAAATTCTCTTTAAATTAGTCCATTGAAAAGTTACATTTTGGGTTGCATTTCTCAGAGGACGCAATCTGGGGGCACGGTCGTGCCCCTGCCAAGCCGAGCCAAGCGAAGCGGAAGGGCTCTACCTACCTTTTCTCGAAGTGTTTCGTCGTTTTTTTGAACCCTCATAACTTTGGTTCCCGATATACCAGATCGTTCAAATTCTCAGGATATGATGTTACCAATAGACTAATGAAACATACAAAGTTTCAATTACATAGCTCTGATACTTTAGATTTTATTGATACCTAAAAAACACCGATTTCGTCACTGACGCACTGATGATCATCAAAACTGTTAGGGTACTTCCTGAAGTGCTAGAAAGCTGAAATTTGGTATGTAAACTAAGTTTAGTATACAAACAACAGAAAATATCATAAACCTATTACTTTTGCCCCCCAACCCCCAAATTTGGGGGGTGGAAGTTTGTATGAGACTTTCACAAATGTTTATGCTAGAGGTGTTATTTTTGGTACATGGACTTTTTCGAAAAAAGAAGGAAGATGTACAAGAAATACAGCCCAAAAAAAAAGAAAAAAACTGCCGCAAGCAATTTACAAAAAGAACGAAACAGCCAAGCCATACATTTTTACTGAGATATAGAGTTAGTGAAGTTAGGGTTGGTAGAGTTAGAGCGTGTAGATTCGGAACCTTGGCTCTACATGAGATCTGATATCTTTTTCACAGGGTACGCCATATGCAGTCGTCTTGGCAACATTTTACATGAAAATGTTTTTGGTGGGATTTCATTTCTTTTTGTAAGTTGCTTGCGGTAGTTTTTTTTCTTTTTTTGGGCTGTATTTCTTGTACATCTTCCTTCTTTTTTCGAAAAAGTCCATACGACTGCATATGGCGTACCCATATGCAGTCGTCTTGGCAACATTTTACATGAAAATGTTTTTGGTGGGATGTGATTTTTTAGATATGAGGGAGGTGTTAGTGTAAAGTTAAATTCAAGTTTGTGGGGTTGCAATGAGTGCAAGTGACAAGAGATAATAATATACATATGCCACGGATGTTCTTCTGATATTTGCCATGTTTTCTTAACTCTGAAAATAGTTTGATAATAGGGTAGATGGCACCTTAGTCAAATTAGTTACTTTTTATCATCCGTCAAAACGTTAACTATGTTTGAAAAATTTACTAAATACAAAGTGACGTCACTGTTTTCGACTACTCAATTAAGCAATATATATCAATGTTTATTTGATTAAAATTTGTAATAGAAATGAAAAGCTGTAATAATTATATTTGCCGAGATGTTTTGTAATATTCGTATAAATGAAGCAGCCGATGTCTGCTTCATTTATTTACGATACAGTTATCTACCCTATTATATACACGAATCCATCTTTTATAATGGGCTACAAAAGATGAATCCGCGAATCATATAGTTCAATTATATAGTGGAAATTATCTCCACAATATAGCCATAAATCTGTTGCGTATTCATGTCCATTTTTATGCATATTGTCTTAAGTGAAAAATCGTAGTTTGCTACCGTCAACCGGGAAGTAGCTGGTAGAGCAATTGTCAACATTATTTTGATTGTACTGTGAACGGTATTTATTAGCTCGGCGACTGTACGACGAGACCCTTAGGGCTTGAGTGGAAAATTTGTCATGATTTTTACTGATGAGATTTAATTATATTTTCACTATTTACTTATTTTCTATATCTATACATCTATTCAAATAAAAAAAATTAGAGTGTCTGTTTGTAATATTAAAATAATCGCTTTTTACTAAATACATATGTATGTATGTGAAACGACGCATGGCCATAACCAAAGCTGCAATGGAGAAATTAAGAAGAATTTGGGGAAATCAGAACCTTACCAAAACCACCAAGATCAGGCTTGTAAAATCACTTATATTTCCTATTTTCCTATACGCTGCGGAGACGTGGACAGTACGCGAGTTGGAAAAAAGGAAAATAGATGCTCTGGAAATGTGGTGCTGGAGAAAAATGCTCGGTATATCATGGCCGGAGTTCCGCACCAACGTGTCTGTGCTAGACAACTCTACGTGACCACGACCGCTCTGCCAAGAGAGAAACGAGTGAGAAGAAGAATGTATGTATACACGGTACATTTAACAAAATTTCATTTTTTCAATTTTTGTCTGTCTGTTTATTCCGGCTAATCGTTGGGAACGC
The DNA here is from genome assembly GCA_949125395.1 of Diaphora mendica. Lineage (NCBI taxonomy): Eukaryota > Metazoa > Arthropoda > Insecta > Lepidoptera > Erebidae > Diaphora > Diaphora mendica. The sequence goes on along the minus strand of OX421313.1, from coordinate 17,033,312 downwards.
TGGACCGATTTTAACAGAAATTTCACTGGCAGATAACTGATGGTATAAATAGTAACTTAGACTACTTTTTTTACTAGCTTTACCCAGCTCAGCTAGTAGATTATAATAGGTCTTTACCTATGAAATTGCCGTTTTGTATGCATTAAGTGAAGAACTTATTTTTTCAAACTTTTTTATTTCTGTTATTCGAAGTAATCACCCATGCAATCGACGCATCTTTGCCAACGCATTGGCAATTTATTGATGCCCTTCTTGTAAAAATCAGCTGGACGGGAGGCAACAAACTCGTCAAAGGCATTTTGTACTGCCTCTCGGGAATTGAAATTTTTACCCACTAAAAAGTTGTCTAAACTTTGGAAAAAGTAATAGTCGGTAGGTGCAAGGTTGGAGAGCTTCCAACCCCAGCTCTTGCAGCTTGGAGACTGACTGTTGCGCAGTATGGGGTCGCACGTTGTCGTGAAGCAGCTGCAAGAGCTGGGGTTGGAAGCTCTCCCTCATCCGCCATACTCACCAGATCTTGCACCTACCGACTACTACTTTTTCCAAAATTTAGACAACTTTTTAGTGGGTAAAAAATTCAATTCCCGAGAGGCAGTACAAAATGCCTTTAAGGAGTTTGTTGCCTCCCATCCAGCTGATTTTTACAAGAAGGGCATCAATAAACTGCCAATGCGTTGGCAAAGATGCGTCGATTGCATGGGTGATTACTTCGAATAACAGAAATAAAAAAGTTTGAAAAAATAAGTACTTTCACTTATTGCATACAAAACGGCAATTTCATAGGTAAAGACCTATTATTAGCTATATTTTATTATAAGAGTCCTATTATGTGTGTTTACATTTTTGCAAAGTTACGTCAGATGGTTAATTTTGTAATGTGTTGATTTTCCATATGGCAACACTAATCGTTTGTTGAAAAAGGTAATCTCTCGAAATGGTGAAGTTCTGAAACATCAACAGATAAGAAGTACCCGAAAGTCGAAGATTATATAAAAATTGTCATGATAGTGTAGGAAAATCAGGAAATGAAAGCACGTGGAGAGGCCTATGTCCAGCAGTGGACTGTTAAATGCTGTTGATAATGATGATGAGAAGCAAGTGGTGAGCTGTTGACTGCTGATAAATAGTGTGAGTTCTTTTATGTAGGATCTAATAATAAAAGTATGTTGAAAGTTAAACAAACAAAATAACTAAGCAGGGCTAAGAGGCCTTACTTGCTGCGTAAAGTGACTGCGAGCATATGTCAAGTGACATTTATGCAGTATACTCATAGATGAAATAAATTAGTAAAGTCCACGAAACATTTTTTTTTTCTAATCTTGTATACTCGAGGACAACCAGAAGGCCTTTAAAACACTCAAAACTGCCAAACAGAAATCACTATGAATTACCTCGGTGGCGCAGTGGTAGCGTATATGCGAGGTATCGGGTTCGATTCTCGGGTCGGCCCAGATGTTTGTATGATCTGCAAATATTTGTTTCGGAGTTTGAGTGTTTTCTACGTATAATATGTATGTATTTAAAAAAGTACATTAGTATTAATCTAGTTATCATAACACAATGTCTGCTTAGTTTGAAGCTAGCTGGCATTGTGTAGTAATAATATGTCGTGTAATAAAATGTCCAAAAAATATTTGCTTTACTATAATAACCTTAATTTTATACAAAAACAAAGTTTCACAGAAGGGTTCTTTAAAGTAGAAGTAGTACCTCCTCACTTGCGAAGGTTCCGCATTCACACGGGAAAGCTACCATAGTCTATTACATTATAATATAAATAAGCAACATCGATTTTTTTATAATACCATAATATCTTTGACATTGAGTGTACACCATTCTTCCTGGTTACTTATTAGGATGATGTGTACCATGATTGTGCCCTTCCCCGTTCCGGGTTCTATCAGTAATAGATGCGTGTTGTAGTTCGGTTCCGGGTCAGGTATTTTTCCTACCTATAGGTACATTGGTTTATTTATTAAGGGACATGCGGTGTTCTTATATAAAGGTACCTTTCAAACATTAAATATCTATAAGTTTATAGGTTCCTATATAATCTGGCCATTTCCAGTTTTATTTAACATCATTCAACCGCAGTCCACTGTCGGACATAGGACTCTTTACTTGTAAGCCACTTGGTTTGATCCTCGGCTTCTGGCATTCACTGGTCATAATACCCCTTAACTTTAGGATTTTCTTGAAATTTTCTTCTCTCTGCAATGCTGTTGTCCTGGTACGCTCACTTAGTTGGCTCTGTAAGACTTATACTTACGGGATGAATAGATGACATTCTGTATTGGCCCCTCAGTACACGGGATTATTTTAGTAAATAATAGTACATTGTTCACCGAGGCAGGAAAGGGACCGATTACTAGCGAGGGAGCAGTTTGCGGCCCGAAGGCGCAGCCTAGGTAATGGTAATGTAAGACACAATTTAGCTTAGAATTTGACCGATATTTGGCGCTTCTTTTGTTTTTTTTTATTCTTTACAAAAGGATGTCAGTGGCACGGAGATTCCATATTTAAATTATATGAAAACTCCTTGGGCAGGCGCGCGCCATAGATAAGATAACACATGAGAAATGAAAATTCATACAACTTTCTCTCTCGCTAAAACACGTTAGAAATGGATTTTCATACATTTTTTCCTCCCGCTTATTCAGGTCAAGGAAAAGACTAACGTTCTCTTTTAATTTTCCGGGAATAATGACTACTGTTCCGATCAGGTGTAGTATAAAATAAATTTGTTTCAGGATCGAAAATGGTGCAAGAGGACACCATAGTAGTGAGGAGGCTGCCGAACGCGTACTTTTACCCATTTAGTTTATGGCCATTACCGAAGTTTCCAGTAAGAGGTAAGCTTTATAAACTTTGTGTTAAAAATAAATATATTAAATTCAGTAAAACAAAGTCCTCAACCGCGCCTGTCTGTCTGTTCGCGATAAACTCAAAAGCTACTGCACGGATTTTTATGCGGTTTTTACCAATAGTTAGAGTGATTCTTGAAGAAGGTTTTCGTATATAATTTGTTAAATTTTTGAGTATATTGGTTAAAATATAACGATATTTGTAGAAGGCGACGAAAAAAAATTAAGCTGCACATCTCAGAGTAACAAAGGCTGTATTATATTTTCCGTAAAGAATCCGTGTATTTTCATCTCTAGTTCATTTTAATATTTTGCGCATCTTATCATCGTCATCTCGCGTGTCTCATGTTATTTAGTAGTTAGTAGAAGTAGGTATAAGTATGTCCTTAAGTATTTTCAACTTCCTTTCCTCCCATTGATTTTCTTCTTCTTTTGATGAGATCGCAACCAGCCGGACCAGAGCTTGATCAGCTATTTCTGCCAATGTCAAGTATTTAAAGTCTTTTCATTTTAAGTTTTCGAGTCTTCAAGTCTTCATCGTGATGATATTAATGATAAAAAATGTGGATGACATTGATTTTCTTGATAATGTATAAAAGGCAACACGATGTTTGCTCTATCAGATATTCATAGATAAAACTACTTAAGAAAGGAGTAAGGCAACTTAGAATTTTCACATTTAACAACGGATTAAGAACGTTAGAATCTCCTTTCTAAAAAGTAGTTGGTAACAGAAGCTTAGGATAATATTACTCGTATATCAACCTATATAGTCTATAATATCCATGTCATCTACGAATGCACTCAATAACATCGCGCGCTTCAAGCAACGTGACAGTAATTTTTCATAATCAAAGTTGCAGTGAACGGTAAATGCGATTTATCACTACATAGTATAAAAAAAAAAACCGACTTCCAAAAACATCCAACGAAAACTCTCTGTCAAAAAACACTTAAAAGCGTAAAATAAACTGGTTCTTCATAAATTGCCTATACCTACCTATAATCAGCTTACCTAAATAATTTGTAAGAATACGACTAAAGGTAACTTATATACATATGATATTTAAAGATTTATCCTCCAATTCCTAACCGTTAAGGAGTGGTACCTTACATCATCAGCTTATCATCATAAAATGATGACTACCAGACGCAAATACCGGTGTAACTTCAGAAAATATACGAAAAACATAGTATATGCCTATAAAAAATGAGGGTTTCCCTCGATTTCCCTGGGATCCCATCATCAGATCCTGATATGCTGGCAATGAGACCACCACGGAAGCATACCCTGTCGAATACAAAAAAAAATTCAAAATCGGTCCACAACTGACGGAGTAATCAGGTAACATACATAAAAAAAAAAAAAAAAAAAAAAAAAAATACATACAGTGGAACATAGAACCTCCTCCTTTTTGGAAGTCGGTTAAAAACAAAGTCGCTTTCTCTGTCCCTATATCCCTTTGTTTGCTTAAATCTTTAAAACTACGCAACGGATTTTGATGCGGGTTTCTTTAATAGATAGAGTGATTCAAGAGGGAGGTTTTTGTGTATAATAAAAGCCTAATATAGTATGGTAACACTGTTAATTTTTGAGGTTTCTAATGTGATGTAGCAAATAAACACATTTTTTTGCGCTTACATTGCAAACGCTGGTTGCACCCTACGAGATAGATCAAAATAATGTACTACAGTATTGTACACCTTAAAAGGTACAACAAAAAAGTCCGCGACCGTATATGTCTATCTCTTAGGGATAACCCACAACAACCATTTTTTATTCCTTTCTTTTTACGAGAAATAATGGCTTATTTACGAAGTGATTTTAAACAATAAAGAATGAATCGTTATACAATTAAGTAAATTAAATACATTGTGCATTTAATATAGATTAAAATGGCCCTTTACAGTATCTAATTTAAATGAATATATTCGAAGATATCGTGTCGTCGGCGGGGGCATCTGAAATCCACTCGTGCGTAGCCGGGGCGGGTCGCTAGTGATGTATAAAGTAATTGTTTGTTGTTCTGTTCCTGTAAGTGTATATTAAAATAGATGTTGTAATCAGGAACTTAAGTGCAATACATTACTTTAAAACAGTATTTTTGTAAATGAATTCAAAATAGAAAGAATTTCCATTTTTTTATTCTTGTTACCTGTCTCGGTAGCACAGTGGTATCGTATGCGACTTCTGTGCTTGCGGTCCTGGGTTCGATTCCCGTATATAATTCTATCAGTCAATCTAGCTGTCCTAATTCAAGCTCTACTTAGTTTGAATCTAGATGGCGTTGTGTGTGAATTGTCCGAAATATTTGATTTATTTATACTGTTCTTAACACTTTCTGTTTTCTCTTTGTACAGAACACGAAACATCACACGACACCAGAAATTACCGGAGAAGTTATAACATTCAGAGGCAAAATGAAAGATAAAGGAAAATACTTCTAAAGATAGTGATTAATCTAATTTAAACTGTACGAATTCGTATTTGAATAATTGTTTGGTTATGTAAACTGATAACATTATCGTAATTTGTAACTATTTTAAAGGAATAAATAGTTCATGTTAACTTATTATTTTATTTAAAGCCCTAGTGAATGAAATAAATAAACAAAATAGTTAATCGTCGTTGTTTTGGGGATATTATTGTGATTGTTTTTTTTTTCATAAAGAACCTTGTAATGATTCCAAAACAAAAAAGGATAAGAGCATTATTGTTAGTTTTTAAGATTATTTTAAAGCTTTAAATAGTGATTCACTATTTAGAAAATACATTTTAACATATAAAAAGCACCAACAAAGTAGATCGCAATGTAAAACGACGAAGAAATTTTTCTTCAGGCTTGAGCACACTTAGAATTTGTTATAGGATAGAGCACAACCGAAAATAACATTTTACATAATAGGTGTACGTCTTGACTATTTACAATATTTTCTGAAATAAACAAGAGCCGAAACTATTTAAAACAATCAGTCGTTATTTTTGAAAATGTAGATATGAAAACTTATTATTACATCACAGTATCCAGGGCGACGAGTTCCCCATCCTGCTCCGCAGTTTTTCTCAAGCATTTTTTTACGTATTAGCACAGAATAACTAATAGTTGGTATTAGCCGCCAAAAGGACTCTAACAGCCTGGCCACGGGACATTCGCCGATGCGAAAATTCGCGCGGTGCGAACGGCGAAGCGTCTAGCGACTGAAATAAACGCATAGCAATGTACTTATCAAGCCACGCGCAACGGCGACCGGCGAAGCGACCGGCGAAATGTACAGAGCGAACCGCGCGGGCGACTTGCGGCGTGGTGGGCGAATAAAACAAAGGCATGAATCTGTACGGCGCTAGCCACGGAGTCGAGCGGTAGTCGCGGCGAATATTGTAGTGATTAAATGAGTTTAGTTGTTTTCGCCGCGAAAAATGAACACCGAGACTTTTCTTGCTGAAATACTAGCTAGACCAGCTATTTGGAAGTCTAGCCACCTACAGCATACATTTATGAAGTGAAGAGATTGTGGGAACAAATAAAAATAAAAGAAACAACATAATTATTTAAAAGTATTTTTATTTCATGAATTATTAATGAAAATTGCCAGAAAGCTGAAAAATTGTCTTTGACATTAAGATATGTACTGACCTATACATATCTATATTATTCTACATTTATCTGTCTATATAAGTATATACTTATGTATATGTATAAAGGTGACATTTAATTAGCTGCTCATATTTTGAGTAAAAATAGTTCCAAATTAATTTAGTTATAAAAAAATCCGTTTGCGACCAAAAGTTTTTTGAGAAAAGTTGTTCATATTCATGAATACTATACTCGTAGGTAATTCTTCAAATTATGATCAGCTAATTAAATGTCACCTTTATACATATACATAAGTATATACTTATATAGACAGATAAATGTAGAATAATATAGATATGTATAGGTCAGTACATATCTTAATGTCAAAGACGATTTTTCAGCGGCACTTAAAATTCTATTTGCATTGACTTTTTTTTTCCAATTCTGGTTGGTTTCAATACTCATTCTGGTATACTCGAAAAAAAAATCTGGATACATTCTGTATTTCTCATACTTCTTGAGGAATTCTCCATCTTTACCCCGATTCCTATTCAAATCATGTACTTGAACCTTGGTCTTGAACCAAAAAACTATTACTTTCTAAGCAATATCGAGATAATTTCGATATAGACATTTCGCTGTCGGACTTCCTTACTAGTCGCGGCGGCGAAACGCGACTACCCGTGGCCTGCAAACGGTGCTGCGCGAATGGTCGCCTCATCTCCCGCTTCGTCGTTCGCACCGCCGATCCCCGTGGCCAGGCCGTAAGTACTCTGCCCGATGGAAAGCATGAGTCCAAGAGTGGTGGTCACTATCCTCAATGCGAACGTGGACAATGTAGCATAGTGTCCCACACTATGGAGGCCTAGTGCCGCCCCGCTTAAAGGACACGGGATCATAGTGAGAGAGAAACACGTGCGCTGGTAGTGAAATGAGGTGTCCATGGTAAAAGTCAATGTGTTGACGACTCAACTGAATAGATGGTGTTGTGGTTTCAGTAGTTACCTCGCCGCCTTTTACTACGTTGAGTATAGTGAGTTCGATCCCCACATGGGACAACACTTTGTGTGATCCTCAAAGTATTCTTCTGAGTCTGGGTATCCTTTGTATCAGTTTCATGTATGTTTGTAAAGTGCTATTTGCGACAAAAGGAAAACAAATTAAATTATAAAACTTTTTAATATACAAGTTTTTACTGGAATGCCTCGAGACGCATCAAACGAGTCCAAACTCGATGGTGTTGCGACGTTTCTTTACAGAGTTCCTATGGCCACCTTCCAGCTTCAGCATCAGATCAGCTCCATGTCATTATAATATTGTATTGTCACGCTGTATACATATGCTTGCAAAATTTCAGCAAAATCGGTTGAAGATATCTGCTTCAAAATTGAGTTGCAAGATTCCATCCTAACATACATGCATACATACATTGCAAGTTAATAAATTTAATTAAAAAAAAACTTTTTAAAAACAAGCTTTTGTTGGAATGCTTTAAAAAGAATAAAATAAAGTATTCCTTGAAAACTTTTCTATCAACTTATAATGTCATTACACAATTTATTTAATACAAAAACTTGTCGCGAGATTAGCCTGTGTAGATAAGAAAGTCAACTAAAGAACTTGATTTGACATATATCAATGTTTAAAATTCTCAAACTAAGTAAATACTGGTAACGAAATCTTGCTGGACAGGTTTTTCAGTCTATTCATCTCATTCAAACGCATCAATATTGCAAGACATCGACGACCGAAGTACCTACTTATCAAGACAAATCCTATGAACACCTATCAACTTCATCGTCAAACCCTGGTTACCATTTAAAACTAAATACTTGATTAAACTAATTTGAATATTCTAATCTCGATGGTGTTGCGTCGTTTCATTACAGAGTTCCTATGGCCACCTTGCGGCTCCATCATCAGACCTTGGATACTATCAAAACATAAAGTACTCGTCAAAACGAATCAAACGATTCCAATCTCGATGGTGTTGCGTCGTTTCATTACAGAGTTCCTATGGCCACCTTCCGGCTACATCATCAGACCTTGAATACTATCAAAACATAAAGTACTCGTCAAGACGAATCAAACGATTCCAAGCTCGATGATGTTGCGTCGTTCCATTACAGAGTTTCCATGGCCACCTTCCGGCTCCATCATCAGACTCTGGATTCTATCAAAACATGAAATACTCGTCGTCAAAACGAATCAAACGATTCCACACTCAATGGATTTCGTCGTTACATTACAGAGTTCCAATGACCACTTTCCGGCTCCATCATCAGACTCTGGATTCTATCAAAACATAAAATACTACTCAAGACGTCAAAACGAATCAAATGATTCCACACTCAATGGATTTCGTCGTTTTATTACAGAGTTCCTATGACCATCTTCCGGCTCCATCATCAGACTATGAATACTATCAAAACATAAAGTACTCGTAAAAACGAATCAAACGAGTACAAACTCGATGGGTTACGTCGTTTCATTACAGAGTTTCCATGACCACCTTCCGGCTCCATCATCAGACCTCGGGTAGTATCATAACATAAAGTACTCGCCAAGACGCATCAAACGATTCCAATCTCGATGGTGTTGCGTCGTTTCATTACAGAGTTTCCATGACCACCTTCCGGCTCCATCATCAGACCCCGGGTAGTATCAAAACATAAAGTACTTGCCAAGACGCATCAAACGATTCCAATCTCGATGGTGTTGCGTCGTTTCATTACAGAGTTTCCATGGCCACCTTCCGGCTCCATCATCAGACTCTGGATTCTATCAAAACATGAAATACTCGTCGTCAAAACGAATCAAACGATTCCACACTCAATGGATTTCGTCGTTTCATTACAGAGTTCCAATGACCACTTTCCAGCTCCATCATCAGACTCTGGATTCTATCAAAACATAAAATACTCGTCAGGACGTCAAAACGAATCAAATGATTCCACACTCAATGGATTTCGTTGTTTTATTACAGAGTTCCTATGACCATCTTCCGGCTCCATCATCAGACTCTGAATACTATCAAAACATAAAGTACTCGTAAAAACGAATCAAACGATTCCAATCTCGATGGTGTTGCGTCGTTTCATTACAGAGTTTCCATGACCACCTTCAGGCTCCATCATCAGACCCCGGGTAGTATCAAAACATAAAGTACTCGCCAAGACGCATCAAACGATTCCAATCTCGATGGTGTTGCGTCGTTTCATTACAGAGTTTCCATGACCACCTTCCGGCTCCATCATCAGACCCCGGGTAGTATCAAAACATAAAGTACTCGCCAAGACGCATCAAACGATTCCAATCTCGATGGTGTTGCGTCGTTTCATTACAGAGTTTCCATGACCACCTTCCGGCTCCATCATCAGACCCCGGGTAGTATCAAAACATAAAGTACTCGCCAAGACGCATCAAACGATTCCAATATCGATGGTGTTGCGTCGTTTCATTACAGAGTTCCTATGGCCACCTTCCGGCTCCATCATCAGACCCTGGATACTTTCACAATATAAAAGACTCGTCAAGACGAATCAAACAATTCCACACTCAATGGGTTTCGTAGTTTCATTACAAAGTTCCTATGGCCACCTTCAAGCTCCAGCATCAGATCAGCTCCATGTCGCCATAATATTGCATTGTCACGCTGTTTACTTAGGCCTGCAAAATTTCAGCACAATCGGTGGAAGAAATTTGAAGCAGATATGCTTCAAAATATAACTTGCAAGATTTGGGAACAGACAAACATCGGGACAGGTGAAGCTAAATAAAAGCTTGTAATAATAAAAAGCTTGTAATAAAAAGCTTGTAATAAATAAATAGACAGTGTTACCTCCCTTTTTATCGCATGGATGGCGTATAAACAGGCTAAGGGAGCAAACTATGTAGAATGGAAAACTTAAAAAGCCCATCTACCAATCAATTTAAATTTTACAATTATAAGTTAAAAACACTGTCTTTTTAACCGACTTCCAAAAGGAGGAGGTTCTCAATTTCATCGTTTTTTTTTTAATGTATGTATATCGATTACTCCGTCAATTGTGGACCGATTTTGAAAATTCTTTTATTTGTACATAATGTTAAATACAGAGAAATACTGCCATCTATTTTCGACTCTTGGAACTAACTTGTTCACATACAGTAACGATTCGAAGGAAAAGAGGCGTATGTCTAGTATTGATTACGCCTGCGCTATAAATGCTTCATCTCGCCTTTCATGCAGCATCTTGCATTTTGTAAACATACTGAAAATGTCTTTAAATAAAGTATAAAGTTGTAATACAGCAGAAGCCAAAATGAAGTGGGGAATATTGTTCGTTCTGTTGACCTATGCCAGAAATTGTATCGGTAAGTAATACTATCATTTTTTAAATGTTCACTGTTAGAGGTAGTACATTTATGGACAAAAGTGAGTAGGTAATATTTTCCTTGCTTAATGCAATGGTTACTGGAAGGTACTATGTCCAGATTCATGTATTTTAAAAAACAAATTGGAAAATTATTTGAGGTTTGTCCTTTTCAATATTTAAATGATTTTCTTATTTTTTTATGAATTATACTTATGATTAATTATACCGTTAAACGTTAGGAATTTTCTAAAGGTTCATAAATATATGAACGAATGTGTTATGAACCTTAAATTCCTAACATTTAACGTAGGTATAAAATGTGATTTTGTCATATGAAAAGATGCCTCATATTTTTAAAGTTTTCTCTTCATATCCTAATCATGATGCGTATCTTCTGGTTTATGAATGAATGGTTTTCGTTTGAGCTTTTAGTAATAATCATTGGAAATTTATGGGGCAGAAAGAGACAACAAATTAAATTTGTTTTGATGTACAAACTCAGAGTTGTTTTGAGTATATTTTTCATAAACTTTCAGGAGAATTAGCACAAAAGTTAAACGCCTTCTGTCGGAGACACTAGAAACTACGCGTTATAAATAACCCCACTAGGTGGCGATCAAATTTTGCTACTTTTAGATTTTATTAGGAAACGTAAAATATACCTAAAATACCTATATAAATACCAATATCTAAAATCTACCAAATACCTATATCTAAAATTCAAGTAATTTCAAAATTAACAGTTTCTTACTAAATGCATATAGAAATAAATATATGCATTAAAAGGTACCTACATCAACTATTTGTTTAAATGTTGTCTGTCGGTCTGTTCATGCTTATCTCTTAAACTGCTGAACCGATTTTGATGGGACTTCCACTGGCAGATAGTTGATGTTATATGGAGTAATGAGGTTACTTTTATTTTATAAAAAAATTGCTAACGCTAGCTGCGAGGCGTAGCTAGTCTTAATTATTACTGTTGCTGTAAAACAGTAAAAACATATGGTAAAGGAATTAAATCCATTAGTTTCTAATTCATTGTTAGTCATCTGACACTCTTCCTCTTCAGTCAAATTTTATTCTATATAATTTCTATTCTTTACAAAAACACTTTGATTGAACTTTATCGCAACGAAATTTAACGTTCTTTCCCACATGTGTCATTTATTCTTTATACTTTATAGGAGTAAAACTTCTAGAAGCAAATCCAGATGTGAAGAGACTGTACGATGATTTACTGAGCAACTACAACCGTCTCATAAGACCGGTGACTAATGTCAGTGACATCCTGACTGTGAGACTCGGCCTGAAGCTGTCGCAGCTCATGGAAGTAAATCTGAAGAACCAAGTCATGACTACGAACCTTTGGGTAGAACAGGTGAGGGTCCTAGTCTCCGAACAATTTAAAAACTTTCTGAACAAATAAATACAATTGTAGTGTCTGTTTGTAATATCATTAAAAGTTGTTTACGATGACTCTGCCTCTGAAACACGTTGTTTGTCTTACATTGGATTTCCCAGATAATCTCCGGCATAGATCGAGCAATTTCCTAAGGGATGTAATAAGTAGATATTTAATGACTGGTCTTTGAATAAGTTTTCATAAATTTGGTAATGCAGTTCGACTTATTCGTACAGATAAAATACTGGCTCTTTTTGCAGATGTTATAGTTACAATATCAGTGTGTCACTCCTAACACTCTTTGCAGTCTTTTACTTTCCATCCATAAGTCCTATTCTTTATTGATGTGGACGTCAATTCATGAATGAATTATTCTATTCCGGAATCGTCTGCATCAATCCCATAAATGTTTATGATCTGTAAATTGTTTCAATTTAGAGCCGACTATATCAATATTAACAAATCTTTTGGTCATTAACGAAGCTAAGAGAAATTTTTGAAACTTAAACATCTCTTCTTAATAGAAATATTTTATTGTAAAATTATATTGAATGAAATTGATCAACGGTATTAAATGTTGCAGAAATGGTATGATTACAAGCTACAATGGAATCCAGAAGACTACGGTGGAGTTGAAATGTTGTATGTGCCATCGGAACACATCTGGTTACCTGATATAGTTCTATATAACAATTGGGACGGAAACTATGAAGTAAGTATTTCTAGCTTTTGTAATCATGAGTATTAGGCAATAAATCTTTACTTATTTTGGATTCAATAGTTCCAAAAATAAGCTGCACAATCATAAAGGTGAGATAATTGCTCGATTTAATGATTGAAGCCTCTTTATCAGCAGTATTAAAAAAAACCTCATTAAATAGAGTTTTCCGAATTGCATGCCCTCAAAATCTTTTTAACGAGACAGAGGTTAATTCTTGACAAAATGAGATACATAAGCAATCCAGAGATTACTTAAATTATCTAATAATTTCAGGTGACACTGATGACCAAAGCTACATTGAAATACACTGGTGAAGTGAACTGGAAACCGCCGGCGATTTACAAGTCTTCGTGCGAGATCAACGTGGAATACTTTCCATTTGACGAGCAGACTTGCTTCATGAAATTTGGTTCTTGGACTTACAATGGCGCTCAGGTAACATGACTAAATCAAACTTCATTTGTGTTGTCATTCATTATAGTTGGAGCATGATAATATAGGGGATCCCGGGACTAAAGACTGAGATAGAAAACCGAGTATAGTTAAAACTAACATAGCAAAGGTGGTATAAGTTCTTATTTGATACCAACAATTTTTAGGTTTGGATTTGCTTCTGGAAGTTTGATAAAAATTGTTGATACCAACAAAAAATTGTTGCCGGCAACAATTTTTTGTTGGTATCAAATAAGTCAATTGAGTTGATACTTGATACCAACAATTTTTGGAGGAATAAAGTAAAACAAAAGCATTTTATAAGTCGCGTAGTATTCTATGTAGTACAAAGCATAAGCATAATGAAAAGATTCTCCTCTTAGATCCTATTGTTTTCTTTAATATTTTATCGATCGATATTTTTGTCTGTTGTATGAGGGAAAATAAATTATTATTAATGTTAATGTTGTCCTTTAGGTGGACTTAAAACACATGGACCAGTCTCCAGGCAGCAGTCTGGTACACGTTGGCATCGATTTAAGCGAATTCTATCTCTCCGTGGAATGGGATATTTTGGAAGTACCAGCGACGAGAAATGAAGAATATTACCCTTGCTGTCCTGAACCGTTTTCTGGTAAGAGGCAAGAATCTGGGTATTGATATTTACTAATCACTAAGGTTTGGTCACGGCACCTCGCGTACATATATATTGTCATAATTTTGCTAATTCCTTGCTCTAAAATGGAAAGTCCATTTATCGAGGAAGGTATAGGCTCTTAAACATCGCTTTAAGACCAAAGCACAGATTACTGAATAGTTCACAGATTACTGAATAGTTACTACGTAACAGATACTTCACTCAGTAGAAAATTTCCAATACATATTACGATAATTGCCTACTCCCTCGCGTCAACAACCACTGTGTGCTAAAATGCGCCTAAATGCTCAAGCGTACAGCAGTGATTGCTTCGCACCGCGCAATTCCACAGTAATCGCAGGGCTGCCTCTTCGATAAAATTAAATTAACATAACTTTTTATCTATGTTATTGAGAACTGTGAATATGTTCTGACTTTTATGTGGCAGTTAAAAATTTTATCATTTATAAAATATTTAACCAACTTAAAAAAAAGGAGGTGATCAGACATACAGGCCAAACTGAGATGTTTGACTTGTATGGTTTGTAGGTATGTATGTTTGTGCGCGATAATCTCGCGTTTGGCTAAACCGATATCGATGCGGTTTTCAGAAAAGGATTTGTTACATTTAGGAGAACGTTTTAAAATAAGTATAATACTTCTTAGTTTGATGATGATCTTCGGAGATGTTCACTAGAAATGAAAAAAAAAGCCTTAAAAAAGAGAACCGACTTCAAATAAAGCACTAAGCCGTAAGAAATAATTTGTTTTTTTTATGTTAGTCCTAATAGCTGGTAATTACGAATCGAAAAAGCACCGACATCAAAGAAGAAATTATTTCTTACGGTTTAGTGTTTTGAAGTCGGTTCTCTTTTTTAAAGTTTGTTTTATTATATTTGTAAGTTTGTTTTGCTTTATATATTGGTGCTGACTGTGGAAGAAACCTAAATAAAACATAATTATAGACATCAGTGTGTAGGTAAAATAAAAAAATCTTTAAAGTTACACGTGTTTTATTTTTATATAATTTTTTATAAATTTCTTACCTTTTCTAAATTCTCGATTATTAAATTTTAGTGTAGAAAAAATCCTGAATCTAATAATTTTTTTTATGAGATATTGTTTTGGAAAACAAGGGCAGGGAGAATTAAAATGTATGTCATTTAAAATTTAATAAAGAGTACTACCCGGTCTTTGTTTCATATTTTTTTCAAATTTTTTAATGAACATAGTCTCAAGTTCTTTTACATAATTATGAAAAGCATCTGTTGGCACTTTTAACTTTCCGTAATAAGACGATGTTTTGTTGAATGCTTTAAAATGGATAAACAATCTATTCATAGATTCATTTAAATCGGGAATGTTCTGTAATTCAGCAACAAAGTCAGGACAGGTATGCTTTTTGCTACAGCACAACAGCACTATTAAAATTGAACGGCGTGCGCGCGCTTCGCTTGCGAAAACCGCACTGAATTTGATCCGCCGGCGGACCGAGACCGCTCGGCTGGGCGGTAGGCACTTATAGCGCGCAAGTACATGGAGTGACGGAGGCCTGACCAAAGGGAGCCGAGCATCGAAACATGTTGCAAAAAACAGGGAAAATTTACTTTTGAGACGACCACACAAAGTTGCGTGGTTTAGCTAGTATTATTATAAAACTAGAATATATTTTTTTTAGTTAATTATTACGAGCGTCGTTTATAGCCTGTTGGTAATTATACTTATATTATAATGGCTGACGGGTCTGTATCTGGATGTAATTAATCTATAATATATATGTATTTCGAAATATACCGACTCTAGTTTAGGGTCAGATAGCCTTGTATGTGTGAGGTTATTATTATTAAATAACTATATTCACGATAATATTTTAGAAATAAACTTAGTTTAAATTAACCACTAATCCATGCAAATATTTCAGATATAACCTTCAAGCTGACGATGCGAAGAAAGACGTTGTTCTACACAGTGAACCTGATAATACCGTGCGTCGGACTTACGTTCTTGACAGTACTCGTGTTCTATCTACCCTCAGATTCTGGAGAAAAGGTAATTGTAGATATTTAATTAATAATTACTGTTATGCCTGTGTCTGTACCTAGATTTAACAATATTCTATCATGAAATGAAAAATCTGTATAAACGTTTTCCAAGCAGATTATATTAAAATGCATGAAATAAAACATTGAAACTATAGAAGTAATATAAACGTATAAGGATTATTAGATATATAACACAACGCTAAATAGAACCAGAAGAAGTACCAATTTTGACTCATATGACCATGTCTTCATGACGAAGGCAGATCAGTTATGTAACTGGTAATTATAATTGAATCACATGTCTAAATTATGGAAACGTATTAAATAAGCTTGGAGACTTACACATAAACGTAACGTTTTACCACAAAACTATGATTTCATGATAGAATGTTGTGCAGATATAGCTTTCAATGTAAATGGGATGTTTCAGGGCATGTTCATAATAGCCTTAAATCCGCAAAACCATCCTTCATAACCCTCATCCATTGGTAATGGTCTTTTTTGAATCATTAGATTTACTTGTGAGTGTGTATAGCATCATCCGAATATTGTTTGTTAGTTATTGTCTTTCCACACCCTACCAGACCTAATACTCTTATTGACCACTCTGTCAAAGGCCTTAGCCAAATCTATTTGATTTTGTTACCAATATCTTGAGTATCTTCAAGTAATATTATTAAAGGAGGTTTTGTAGTCTAACGAATATAGTCAATAGTGTATGACAATATTATTTAAATTACAGTTTATGGTATACAGATAATACTGGAGTTTTTATCATAAGAAACCTATTTCAGGGCAAATAATACAATAAATGATTCACTTCAATCTGAGTTT
Source organism: Diaphora mendica (assembly GCA_949125395.1). Lineage (NCBI taxonomy): Eukaryota > Metazoa > Arthropoda > Insecta > Lepidoptera > Erebidae > Diaphora > Diaphora mendica. The sequence goes on along the minus strand of OX421313.1, from coordinate 17,016,447 downwards.
TACCAAAAAGTAATATGCTTTAAAATATTCTAACTAATAAATTTCAACATCCTGTAGCAAATTAAGTTTATACAGGTTTTAAAGGTTACGGTACCAGTTTTTATGTTATTTCCATTTTCAGGTACCAAATCCACCTTCATTGCATGATTCCCAAGACTCGTTCATTGATTTTAATACATTTTATATTATAACTTATTTTGTATGTGAACTGTGATTCGTGTGTGTGGAAAGACAATGTGAAATATTAACTAGCTATAAATATAAATTTTTTGTGCGCTACCCAATGATATTTATGGATGATTTTGACAACCCATTTCAGAAGGAATTTCATATTATTGGAAAGTTTAGTGTTTTAATGTAGTCACGATAGAGCACATGCTTTTCCATTGATATGAATTCCTTCATAGGCTTATGTTTGACAGTGTATGTGTTTTTGTTTGGTAAACCACATTTCTATAGGTCTATGTGAATGCAGATGAAATGGAAAAATGCTTTTGCACATCAGAAATGTATCGAGAGTCCTATTGCATTCATCAAACATATATTTCTTATAACTTTGTGCAAATACATAACTTTCAATAATCTCTAAAGCATTTTCCCATATAGGTTGCACCTTTTGCACTAGCTGCCATCGTTGTTAGCCGGACTGTATTCAAAGAAACATTTAGTTTGTGTTGTTATACATGGTTATTTAAGGTTGTCAAAATGGAAAAACAAAAAATACATTGTATAGTGCACCAAAAATATAATCATCGACTGTGTTACTCAAAAGAGACTTCTCTTCCTTAGATATCGCTCTGCATCTCCATCCTGGTGTCCCTCACTGTGTTCTTCCTTGGTCTGGCTGAGATCATTCCGCCAACATCCCTGGCAATTCCCTTGCTTGGGAAATATCTACTATTCACCATGATACTCGTCTCGCTCAGCGTTTGGGTGACTGTTTGCATACTTAACGTGCATTTCAGGTAAATATTATTTTTCTCTTTTCTCGTAGATATCGTTAAGCATCTCGATATTGGTGTCGCTGACTGTGTTCTTCCTGTTGCTGGCTGAAATTATCCCGCCGACGTCGCTCGCTATTCCTTTATTAGGGAAATATTTGCTGTTCACCATGATTTTGGTGTCTTTGAGTGTTTGGATGACCGTTTGTGTGCTCAACGTGCACTTTAGGTGAGTAAAGAAAGTGTCTATAGCTTCCTTTCTCACTGTCGTTTCTTCCCAAAGTCGTGCTATCTCTTACGCTTTTAAGTAGAACTGTTGAATGAAATTCAAAATTAATGTGTCGACGTAATGAATTATATAAATTGTTCTAATGTTAAATAACATAAAGAAGTGATGAAAGTATGAAACGATAAACTGTACATTATCAAAATCGTAGCAAGCTTACTGTAGGCATTACTTACATGTTTTGTTCCGATCCTATTTCAAACAAAATTCGTTTTTAGTTACACCTTCACACCTTTTGATTCTTAACTTGTAAATTGTTAACACGTTCGTATTAACGAATAATGCCGGTCATAGGTTTATTGTATGCTTTATTCATAAAATTTATTTAAAACATTAGTAAACGCACGGAAACGTTTATTTTTTTTATATACAATTATTTTACACTTAGGACTACAAAAAATCTTATACTTATAGGCAATGCACATCAGCTCAAATAAATGCTAAAATTATTATAGATGCAAATTTATTTTTATTTTGAGTGAAACATAAATACGTTTGCAAAAATCAATATCCTACTTATTAACCGACTGCGAAAGGAGGGTTATGTTTTTCGAGTACATGTATGTATGTATATTTCTTTGGCACGCCGTAGAGCCTAAACGGCTTGTCGTATTTTTATGTGAGTGGTGTCAATAGATTCGTCTTAGTCGTGAGAGTGACACTGGGTACATTAAAATTAAAAAAGAAAAAAAAAGTGTTTTTGGCGCCAAAAAGTAACATAAAAAATTAATGTTTTCAAAATACATCGAGTGTGGTATCAAAATAAATATTTTTTTACGGTAATTACGAATATATATAAAACTTATATGTTTTTATTTTTAAATATTGACGCAGTCGGTTTTTTTATTTTTAATAATTTGTTTATTAATATTGACTATGGTTTACGCTATTTATGTGAAATGTATGTGGAAATACCTACCTACCTTTTGCCGTGTCGAGGTCAAAGAATAGGTACGAATACGCTGTACTATTATTTATTTAAAAGCTGTTGTACATGTTGTGCAAAGGTGGAATTAATGTAAGGAGGCATTCTCTATTAGTCGAATTTCAGGGGATGTATAAAATATGATGCGAGCATTTAATTTCTTAATAGTACAAAATTGTTTGTTAGTAGAACATTAACCTACATCAGAAATTACTAATATAGAAATCACCATTACCATCACCCCACTGAGTTTGCGGAATCGACTATTGCCTATTGCAGTCAACTGCTGGACACGATGTGTCACGCTGCGACTGAATTAGAAGAGATTTGGGAACAGCTGTTAAAATATCCAAATGATTTAAGGTCCAGATCAAAGTCTAAGTTCAGTTAACTACAAGGTCTGAACTTTTCTCCGGGTTATGTGTAGAACTTCTTAAATGATAAACTTAGTGACTATTGGGTTCAGTAATCGTTCTTGATATTTCACTAGAGTGTGGAGAACGGTACTTTGGTAAAAGTGAGGTGGTTCAGCTACTAGTGAACCTGTCTATAGTGGTATCTCAACCAGCTGTTGAATCCATCGCCATGTCGACTTATCAGAGTTTCTTTCTGGCTAGGTCTTTTCACTCTTGATGTCCGGTATATACGAGTAGATAGGGCAGGCGCTAGAAAGAGTATGGAGGTTTTAATAAGCTCGTAACGGATCCTTCCTATTTCTCTTGTTTGAGGCTCAAAGTGGTGGTCCGATTCCGACAAAAAGTCCGCGTGCCGTTAAAAAAAAGTGTTTTACACTTCTGTTCGTGTCTAGTTAATGCAAAAAAACTATATGAGAATTATTATAGCTAAATTTATTATTAGTTATCGCGCTAGAACGATTAAAAACTTGAATTTTTAGAAACATTTCATAATTAATATAAACATGTAAAATATTTTTTTTTGTGTTCAATAGTTAGTTGGTACCTATACAAAAAGTTATGTTCGTTTTTAGCAAATAATACCTGAATCAGAAAACTCGGCTCCTTCGTATTTTACATTGCGTAATCACTTATTCCATTACCAGTTTTTAATAGTGCACTAGTGTAAATAGATATCTCCTTCGAAAGGAGGCTTTAGCCTACAATATCAGGCTGGTCAAGCGAGTTGGTATAGGGTTAGCTTCAAGTTTTCCGTCCCTTTTAAACCGACTTCAAAAAAAGGAGGAGGTTTCTCAATTCGAACTTTTTTTTTTCTATATATGTTCGCGGATAACTTCGTTGTTTATGAACCGGTTTTGATGATTCTTTTTTAATGGAAAGGCAATATCCCAACGGTGGTACCATGATAAGGACACTAAGATCTAATGATGGCATCCAAGAAAAATCGAGTCGAACCTTGAAGTCGGTTTTATTTTGTTAAAATTTTACTTGTCAGTGTTGTCGTCTAGTTGTGTAGTTCGGTCGTCTCTGTATTCTTAATACATCACAACACGGAGATATATTATCACCTAATGTAAAATATATTATGAAATCTTAATATATATAAATCTCGTGTCACAATGTTTGTCCTCAATGGACTCCTAAACCACTTAACCGATTATAATAAAATTTGCACACCATGTGCAGTTCGATCCAAATTGAGAGATAGGATAGTTTAAATCTCAAATTATAGTCGCAATTTTAATTTATTGCTAATTATTGTATATAAATATGGCGGTACGAAGTTCGCCGGGTCAGCTAGTGATTTGAAATATTAAAGCGAATGATTTAAACTGAATAAATTTAATCTCACAATCTGAATCAATTTAGAATCACAAATTTTAACAAAAAACAAACCGATTTCAAGAACTGGACCAAACTAAAAAGGGACCACATGGGAAGCACCAGCTTTCAAATAAAAAAAATCATCAAAATCCGTTCACCCAGTCGAAAGTTATGAGGTCCTATTGATAACCTCCTCCTTTCTTTGAAGACGGTTAAAAAGTAACGCATATCTGCCAAAGTTATTAATAAACTTGTGTATCTCATGTATTTAAATTGAATTCATTTTGTCACTTGATGAAATTCATGACTAAAATTGCAATTACGACATTGCGAGCCGTAGCGATGGATTTGCTAGCTAATTTTATGAAGTCCCAATTTTAGATGGAAGCTTGGAACTCTCCCGAATATATTTTAATAGGACACTTCTCTGGGGAACATGTTCAAGCAAAGGGACGATTAATTTATTTTATTTATTACTAGCATCCCCATGGTTTTGTTAGCACGGGTTTAAAGGACTATATACGCAGAATATAAAATATGTAATTATAAAAGTAATAAATGTAATCCGTTGCCGCAAACATAATCAATATTTCTTTTCGAATTTGCGCTCAACCAAAAATATTACCTCGAACAATCGAGTATTAAACAAATTGGTTACGACACAGTGTTTTTGAACTGATACCACATAATATGCCTTCATTAAAAGAAAGTACAGGCCATACACATCTTAAAGCCCTGGCAGATTTAACCGGTAACTCGTATCTGTTGGGTTACCGATGTCTATGGACGGTAATTTTCAGTAAACATCAAGTAAGCCATAAGTTTATTTGTTACCTACACCATAACAAATATTCGTATCATAATAAATTATTATTTGTGTCCTAGAAAATTTATTGTAAAATTCAAAATGATTCCTACAAATAAACACGATTTTTTTGTTAATTATATTAAGGCAAATGCGTTAGGTTACCATTTATTTCCCACCCTGTATAGGGGGATAGATTTGTTTCTATTCTCGATTAGAGCCAGCTCATGTGTTTACTCATTAATCTTTACGTAACCGTGATGGAATGAGCTTAGTTCCTTACATTACAAAGTAGTGTAGCGTAATCTATTTGTGATGGAATTGGCTGTATCGGGTATCGAATTTGAGAGGGATATTGGCTTTTTGTATAGTGATTTAACTGTCTGATCCCAGACTAAGTAGAAGCTGCACTCTGATAACTGACTGTTGAAAACATACTTCTAAATATGTTACAATTTTATTACTTTATCCAAGTCTTCGAAGATATTATATATAATGGCTAGTTACTGTGATTAATTCTGTGTCATTTATCACTTTGACTAAATTGAGTAGTCATTATAAATAATGGCTGGATAGTATATATATAATATCCGGATTTATTACTTTGGCTTTATTACACATATATATGCATATAATCTCAATGTAGGAAACGGCTCCAATGATTTTCATAAAATTTAGTATGCAGGGGTTTCGGGGCCGATAAATCGATCTAGCTAGGATTCATTTTTAGAAAATTTACCAAATTTTAACAAAAATAAAACAATTTCAAGAACTGAACCAGTTGAAATGGGATTACCAATTAAAAAAGGATCATCAAAATCGGTTTACCCAGTCGAAAGTTATGAGGCAACAAACATTAAAAAAAACAAAATAGTCGAATTGATAACCTCCATCTTTTTTGAAGTAAGTTAAAAATACCGATCAAAGCTCGTTCACCCAGTTACTTTTCTCATAAATGAAATAATTTCCTATATATACAGTAAGTTACACTCAGACACAGAACAAGTGATCGTGTTCATCACATATAGCCCAAATAGTCTAGTCAACAAGTTCCATACTTGTTGAATAGACTAAAAGATGCAGAAGCATCACTAGGCCGTCATGGTGTGGGTCTCCATGCTGCATTGTCTGCATTCGCAATGAGTATGGTGACCACCACTCTTGGATTCTACTTATGCTTTCCATCAGGCAGAGTAGAGTCATTTTGGCGGGTCAAAAAAAAAAAAACCTGCATAGGATTTGAAACCACTACCTCCGCCTCAGTAGTCAGAATCTCTAACCACTAGGCATTCAGATCTCTTGTATTTTATAAACAGAAATGTTATAAACTGTCTTGTTATCTCGACCTCTTCATCAAATTTATTCTGCACATCATCCACATTCCCAAAGCTATTGAAAGCTTCAGAAATCTCCGAAAATCTTATAATAGAATATTTGACTCGTAAAAGCAGTTCCTTCTATAAAGGAGCGCCCATAAATCTTTCCTTCATTGTAATAATGTCAGTGCGATAACGACACAATAGTGCGTGAAATATTGCCTATACTGAGCACGTTATGAGTGCTGTTGTTGTAGAATGCAAGCGTTATAGAATGACGCTTTTGGTTTTATATAAATAAGGTGCAGAAATCGTTTTCTGGAACAAAAATAAATGAAATAGGATGTTTTTATATTGATTTTGGGAGCAATATTTACACTTTTTTTTTTAATTTTTACTCTTTGTCTCTAGATTCATGATTTTTGTATTATATGATAGCTTTACAATCAGTACAAATATTACATTTGTTGATATATTTCATTTAAATAACATTCAAACAATCGTTTGATTTAATTATAAAAAAAACCCATCCATTTTTAAATTGACTAGGTTGAATTGCGGTGATTAAATCACGCTGACTGGGTATTCGTTTAGTTTTTTGGGATACAAGTATAAATAATTTAATTATATACTTAATAGGTAGTAGAGCCACGCTGATTTCAGCATGCACGGGCTGGCTCGAACAGGGCGTGGGCGGTACTACCCTCTCGCAGAAACACAATCTAAAATGTCAACATTCGTGCTGTCGTATTTCGTTGGTGAGTGCGAGACCCGAGGCCCAATAATGCAGAATCATCTCAGTAGGTAGGTTGCCAAAGTATGGGTCACGATGCTGTATTGTTGCATTGTCTGATTTTACAATGAGTATGGTGACCAAGTATTGTTATATATTTATCAGGGCATAGGTGGGCAAATGAGTAGCAGACACTTGATGATAAGTTACTTTCACCGTTAATAGATTCCACAGTCACCCATTATGTGTAAAATAACGAAAGTCTTGTTCTATATCGGTTTTTTCGTGAGACCCTAGTGTCACTCATGTCAAGCAGCTGGGTATGTGCTCAAGAGGAGCTCATGGCTCAGTGATAATCCCGTCGGCTAACACATAACAAAGTCCTAGCCAGGTCAGTCTATGATGGGCAACCATTCTTAATATATTGCAATCCCTCCGTACATCGAAGAATACCTTAAGCATGTTACAAGATTCTTCAAGAAAAATTAAACCACAAGATCATGCAAGAAAAAGTAAATATCTCCAAGTTAAGTAATTATTATTGGCGCATCACTATGTGAAGAGTATATTTCTTGTTTACATTGTTGTTTTGTCATTACTGTTAGAGAACATTGTGTGTGTGTGTGTGTGTGATATATTGCGTATTAGATCGCGATATAATAGCTATTAGTTCTGCGAATAATACATAGTCAAAGCGATATCTTATAGGTATACTGCACTTTTTGTCTACTGTAAGTAAAATGAGAATTTCTAGGCGTGTTAGTTATAGACACGTGTAAATCATTAATATGTATATACACTTAACGTGATATCACCAAATTACCGGAGGCCCAACCCCCCTGCCCCTATCTCCCCCCCCCCATCCCCCAAAGGCCGGTAACGCACTTGTGACGCCTCAGTGTTGCGGGTGTCCATGGGCGGCGGTAATCGCTTACCACCAGGCGATACGTCTGCTCGTTTACCGGCCCATTCCATAAAAAAAAAAAAAAAAAAAAAAAAAAAAAAAAAAAAAAAAAAAAAAAAAAAAAAACAGTTGGCAGGATGAAATTATTTATGATCTTTAGCAGTGAGAGAATGATTAGGAGAAAGAATGTGTTTTCACACTTTAAAAGAGAAGGAAATAATAGAAATATCTGTAATTAGGTACGATTGAGACCGTTCTGTTCCTTCATGGGTTGTATATAACTATATTAGTGTATTGGTTTATGTATGCGGAACAGTAGGTGAAAAGCAATATTCGTATAATTTTGTATTATTAAAAAACGAATAGTGACGGGCATTACTTTTAACTACTCTTATACAACTGCAGTCAATAATTTTGTGTAATAATACCTAAATATAAAATTACTATTATGCGTACAAGTTTCTGAATTATTCACTCATGTTGTTGTTTGTTTCTTTTCTCCTATCATTAGACTGTTACCTATCTAAAACTTTATTTAAACTTTCTTGCTTTCTTGCACGGGCACCAAACAACTGAAATTTATGTATACACTTAAAACACTGATGGCAATGACCAACACAACAGGTCTTCTACCATCAATGGAACAGCTTGACGATGTCTTAATTTCAGCCAATTTCAGCTTTAATTCCTAGCTATAGTATAGCAATATAAAATTAACATAATTATAACTAATAATTCAAAAGATAAATAAAAATTTCGATTTAAATAATTAATTGTTGTAATTTAAGATTTAAAATTGATTTCTTAACGCATTTATTTCGTAACAGGTCACCATCGACTCATACAATGTCTCCTTGGATGAAGAAGCTGTTCCTACAGCTCATGCCTAAACTTCTCATGATGAGGAGGACCAAGTACTCTCTGCCGGATTATGACGACACGTTCGTGTCCAACGGATACACCAATGAGTTGGAAATGAGGTGAGATTTTTTGTAGCGGACTGTAAATAATTTTACAGTTTCAGTCATAAACTTTTATGTCTTTAAAATCTATACAAATTCTTATATAAACAAAATACAATGTAGTAAAATAAGAATGTCGTCAGCAGTCTTCGTAGTAGATTTATAGCTTTATGAATGAGCTTGCTACGCAATGCTACGAAGCTCTACAGGCAGCTACGCACTACAATAACATTCATTCTTTCTAACGTCCTTGGTTTGTGTGAAAAACAGTAATAAAAAGCAAATAAGTGTCTTAATCCGTTTTTTTATATTGATAATTATAATTTACTTAATTTACATAATATCATAATTGTTTGTTAGCTTTTGTGACTCTATTTACAGTCAAATTTCGTCACGAAAGCATTTGTAAGATGCAATACCGTTTCCAATATCTGACGTTTGGATTAATGTCGCAATATTTATGCTGTATACTAAAGCCTTCATTTAAAATTTCATTAACTCATTTATTTTTTCCAACTTTTTGTTCGATCTTCTAGTCGGGATAGCTTGACGGACGCTTTTGGTGATTCCAAAGGCGATAATGGGGATTACCGCAAGTCCCCAGGACCAGAAGATGACATGCTTTCTACTTCAGCTCATCAAAGACCTTCAGGTATAATAAATATTTTCGGACACCTAACACACAACGCCATCTAGACTCAAGCCACGCAGAGCTTGTGTTATGGGTACTACACAACTGATGTAAATACAAAAAACTTATTTTTTTAAAAATACATACATATTAAACATAGAAAACACCCAAACTCCGAAACAAATATTTGTAGATTATACAAACATTTGGTCCGACCCGGGAATTGAACCCGAGACCTGAAGCACAGCAGTCGCTTACGTTACCACTTGCGCCACTGAGTCAGTTAAGGTATAACACATCTATACTAATATTATAAACGCGAAAGTTTGTAAGTATAGATGGATGGATGGATGAAGTCCTTTGAGAACCTCCTCCTTTTTGAAGTCGGTTTAAAAGAGAAGGCAAAGATTGGGAAAGAGATATTTCTTACACCGACAACTTTAGCAGAGCATATGTTAAATTAAGCAGTCCCTAATGATGCTTAGTCACAAGCATTTAGATGATGGTCAAAACAAAATATTAGTCAATAATACAAGAAAACTGAGCCGCCAGCGATTGTAAAAAGACAATCGACGCGAAACCCTGGAATCTTGACTATGAGGTTAGAACAGGTTCTCGAATAGGTTATTGCCGGGGCTATGTCATAAGTGTTATTATTCTCAAATATATAATTCGTATGATTCATAAAGATTTTTTTAATTCTCATAGTGACAGAGTCAGAGAACATGTTGCCCCGTCACTTGTCACCCGAGGTAGCGGCTGCCTTACAAAGCGTACGTTTCATTGCCCAGCATATTAAGGACGCCGATAAAGATAATGAGGTAAGTAATTTTAGTGATGTGACTAATGAATGCAAGTGTGACTAGACTATACTTAGTATAATGAATGCAAATGTGACTAATTTAGTTACGTTTGCTGTTCATGAACACTTTTCAATTTACTTTAGTTTTTATTTTATTGTGATGTTATAAGACTACATGAGCGGAAGATGTTGCACCAAACTACAGTCAGAAGCTTGTTTTTATTTTTTTGTGGTAGTGGTTATATTAAAACAAAAGCGGTGTGTGCATGAAAGCATAATCAATCATATTTCGAATAATAGATCTTTACCTATGAAATTACCGTTTTGTATGCAATAAGTGAAAGTACTTATTTTTTCAAACTTTTTTATTTCTGTTATTCGAAGTAATCACCCATGCAATCGACGCATCTTTGCAAACGCATTGGCAGTTTATTGATGCCCTTCTTGTAAAAATCAGCTGGATGGGAGGCATCAATAAACTGCCAATGCGTTGGCAAAGATGCGTCGATTGCATGGGTGATTACTTCGAATAACAGAAATAAAAAAGTTTGAAAAAATAAGTACTTTCACTTATTGCATACAAAACGGTAATTTCATAGGTAAAGGCCTATTATTTTATTTTATATGTGTGTAGTTCCTCTAACGCTAAGCACGTGAGTATTTTGAGTTACCGTCTCCATAAGCGCAACTAGTCTGTGCCATTCGCGCTCGTTACAATAAAAAATAACTGTCTATAGAAATGTTCCCTGCTCATATTTCTTTTTACGTTTTATCTTCATTGTACACATTTTACAAATATATAAACATAACAAGTGACGATCTTGTCATTCACGGTGATTTCCTACAGACGACCTTTATAGAAATGACAACAAACAACAAATATTTAACAATTTATTATGATTAAAAGGTTTTATTTAGCTTGCCCTGGTTGTTTATTTATTTGTTTGTTTGGGTCAAATATTGTAATTGAAATTTGACCCCCTTCCTGTTGGCAGATTGATCTGGAATTTTGTACACACAATAAAATTAAATAAATTATGTTTCATTGTAAATCCAATATGGGCGATGCTACAAGATGGTGGTTTACACATTTAGTCACGACTACCACTATATGGGTATCAAATGAAAGGGTTTGACTAGCAGACCATTTTTTCACACAATTTATTAGTTTTTAATTTTTCATAGTGAACTGTTCACTAAGAAAAATTAAAAACATGAAAATAAAAAAATATGTAAAAAAGGTTTTTAATTAAACGGTTTTATCGAAAATAATGTACCTACTAAAAAGTAAAAAATAAAAAATTTGTCTGATAAAAAATAAAATTGTTGGGCCCGTGTATCCATCAAGTCAACTCAGTTTACGCTACGCCCAACGATTTTATTTTTTATCAGACAAAAAAAATATTTTGTTACCTTTTAGTACATTATTTTCGATAAAACCGTTTAAATTAAAAACCTTTTTTACATCTATTTTTTTAGGAACTCATTTCAAAAAAGTTATTTATAATAAGAAAATCGATTGCATATTCGTGATTAGAAAATTCTGGATTCAAATGGTGCTATAAAGTAAAATAAATAACTAAAACGTCTACATCAAGCTGTAGGCGTCTAGTGTAAATTAATTTTAATCTCTCTCGTACAACAGTCAATGCAATGACAGTTTAAATTAAACGGTGACTGATATTTAAAAAAATCGGTCGAGATTCGACATATTTTATATGTAAGGTTATCAATCATACAAAAATATAAACCAAAGTTTCTGTTTTCCTTACACTCTAACGTCCGTGGCAACACGCGTTGCCAAAATAAAAACCCTCTCAAACGTCCGTGGCAACACGCGTTGCCAGCGCGCGCAACGGCGCACAGTTGAATTTAAATCGTATCCTCTGAGAAACAGAGTACTGTTTGGTAGATTTTCATTGCTTCAATGTGTAGCTAATAAACTAATTCGAGTATAGAACACCAGAGGGCCGTGGATTTAATTTGATTGGACCATGAGATTTGGCCGCTTCAGTTGACCCGCGTTCCGCTTGAGTGTCGTGCGCGAGTGTTGTTGTGCGCTAAGGACCACCCGCAGTTAAGTCGTAAGTACTATAGTTTTATCGTATTTAACTTCCAAGTGTTATGCATTAAAACAAACTAGATGAATTGGGCTTCACGATGATGTTTACATATTACAGTTGTATGTAATAAATCTATATTAATTTTAGCTTTAAACTATTGATGCTTCGAACAAAATGAAGATGCTTTTCGTTTTGACCAATTTTAGTATTGTTTGCACATATTTTATACACAACTATATACAAAATATCAAATTAGATTTCGTAATAAGCAAAATAATATCGATATTTCATAAAAACATGTTAAATTCATTGAAGATTCCTCAATAATATATATGTGTTCCTCAGAATTTAGGCGTGGCCACAGTTGTTGCCACGGACGTTTGAGCAAACGGTCCAAATAAGGTTCGCTATTAACGTTAAAATTGTATTTGCAACATTTTTTGTTTTTTGTTTTATATTATTGTGTGTAGATAGGACCTTTTTACCGTTTAAAGTCATAATATATATATGTTATCGATCTTCTTTCTAAAATAATTCTGTTTAAAATACACACTGTGACTTTTTTCAACAACAGATTACGGGAGTAGGACGGCCTTAGGTGCGGCCATTTTGGTATTATTTCGCTTTAGCGAATAAGTCGAAAGCGCTAAAATTTGCACCCAAAAAATATGAATTATTATATAATATAAAAATATTATTTAAATACTTAGAAATAATTAAATATAATAATTTATATGCCATTAGAAAGGGAAATAAGTCTAGTTTGTTGTGAAATTATTTTATTGACAAAAATATAACAATCCTCCTTGTAATGTAAAAAGAAAGTTTTTTTTTTTTTTTTTGTTTTCTGAATACTACGTTTAACCCGACTTTACGCATTATATATAGAAATTTGCTATTAAACAATGTAGATAAGTTTATTCTGTATACTTTTAACTTTCTTTTCGTATCTCTTTATTTACTCTAGCTTCTACGGTTAAGTAGCCATGTAGGTTTTTATTGCGGTTCAGCTGCAGGGGTCAAAGGGGGTTAAGTGCCGCGAACGACTGGACGTTGGAGGTGTGACCTAGGCGCGCGCGGGGGACGTTGAAGTGGTTATAGGCTCATTTATATAATACTATGGTCGTTACATTCGTCGTAGTGTCTATTCATAATAAATACATGGCACAAATTATCATAGAAAGGCAATAACGGAAGAACAAAAAATATTCAGATGATATTCCCAAGATCATTTAAATGTTCATACTTTGTGGAATGGGCAAAATTATTGTGGGTAAATTTACCAGCAATTATTCTTTCCATGACACGGAGTTCCGTTATTGTAAGCTTTATAAAAATTACTATTGTACTTTTATTACTTTTAGTATACACCTATATTTTTCACAGAAGTGGTAGGCAGGCAGAGGTAATTTGGTAGCAGGTAAATTATAGGAACGTAATTTTCGCATTGCCAAGCTTATTTTGACGCTAAGAATTAATAAAAAGAAATCACTACAATTGATTTGTGTGTCGCGAGAGTTAATACTACGGCTTTGATGAGTTGAGGGGCTATCACCAGACTTTTGCCTAATTTAGGGAGGGAGGATAAATAGAGGGAGTTCGCCACCTGTTCTGTGCCATAGTAGCACGGCTGGGGGTGGGTCACAACATACTCCTGGCTCCAAAATCACCAGGAAGTGGGAGATTTGAAGGGATTTTCCACTTCGTCAACAAAAAAGAATCTTTACGATTCTTAAAGTACTGTCGCAAAGCAAAGAAGAACGTCGTTTATAAAATCTATAAAACATTATTTTAGAATTCCAAGTCGTAAAACCGAAAATAAAATGTTTGACGAGATGTTTTTCGAAAAATATATTCTACGAGGTATAACAATAAGAAATTTATTAAACATTATAATTATTTTTTCTTTCGAAACATTTATTCCACGAGGTGTAACAAGAAAATTTAAAAACATTATGATTACTATGGAATCAAAGGAATTTAGGATACGGTCTTGTCTTTTCCCCTTTTAGTACTTTTACTTAACAATGAATTGCATATTAGTATCATTTATTATGTTTTATTATTATTCGATAATTTTATCTTTAGAAATAGAATAAAACCTTGCACGAATAAAATTTATCGTGCCCAATACAAAGTTTTTCAAGAAGAATGAAACAAATATGTTTTTAACATATATGTACTTTGCAGTAAGTAAACTCAACAAACAGATAAACAACAGCTTTCAAACGTACATTTTTCAATCCTTTTATATTTATTGTAGTGTGCAGTATTTACGTTAGAGTCGGCGGCACGCGAGCCAATAATGAACCGCGTACAAACTTATGAGTACAACACAGGAACTTCATAGAAACATTCACATGAAGGAATTTACTGTAAACTTCGTGTAAAGTAATAAATATTTTCTGTTACCACTTCAAATCTATACTTTAAATAATCTATACTATTATTTTTTTTAAACTAACATAATTTAATCTAGAATAGTTACAAAAAGGAATAATGCTGCGACGAATTAACAAATAGTCATACTTGTTTGCTTAAAGGAACATATTTGACATTTAAAGAATTTCGAGACGAAAGCGTACATGTCAAATACAAATATTTCACGGAAAATATCTTTCACCACGGTGATTGGATTTTCCCGCCCAATTTATCGGTTTATTCCCTTCGCAGATCATCTCGACTTCTTTCCTTTAATAAAGCAATTGACAAATCGTCTTTGATCGTTAATTCCAATTTAAATATTCAATAGGTATTGGATGAGGTATTACAATTTCGACGTTCGTTTGCTGAACACCATTTAAATCCCCGTTAATGTAATTGTGTCTAAACGGCATTATGGCAGTATAGATTACTTTACATAATAACCATTTTAGACTTAAACACAAACACCGTTTTTGTTGTATGGTGGAAGTTATTTGCGATAAAATTATTTAAAAGGTGACAATACCTTCTGTATCCCGACGTTTCGAACGGGATATACCGCAAGTGGTCATGGTTAGACTATTGTGAGCTTATGGCTACTACACATATTGTCGCGAATAAGTCCCGCCATGCAACAAATAGTCCATTGAAATGCAACATTTTTTTGGGCTTAGTGTGCATTTCTCAAAGGAATCGAAATCGAATTATCTATAACTTTTTGAATTAACTTTTAGCCGTAAAACCAAAAATATCAAAGTTGTAAGCGAAAATCTATGAATATTCTCGGAAAAAAATCGGCAAATTATTCCTTAGAAACACTTCATAAAAGCATCTGTTATCATTTTTTGATAAAATAACCAGAAAAAAGTTATAGCGACCAATAGAAAGTTATTTCGAAAATTTTCAAAGATTTTTGCTTATAACGTTGGTATTTTTGGTTCTACGACTAACAGTTTTTTGAAAAAGTTGTAGATAATTCGATTGGCTGCGAAAACTGTTTATTTTTTTTTGTCAGACCTATACTTTGGCAGATAAACCATAAAAACCATTTGCACCCCCACAAACTTCAATTTAACACTAACACCTTCTTCATACCTAAAAAATAATATTGCGTCCTCTAAGAAATGCAACCCCCAAATGTAACTTTTTAATGGACTAAAAAACTATGTGTAAAAGTCGTGAAGGTCTAAACAGTTAAATACAAACAGTTTTATTACGACTGACTTACCATAGCCTTGTTTATGATTGTGTTTTTACAATGTATTTTTTTGACATTGGTATGGCTTGACAGTATGATACCAGGACTTATAGAAAGCTAGTGTTAAATAATTATCTCATTGAATTTCACACGAAGTGAGATAGGTTATCAGAGGCCTTACCTTCTAATTTGGAAATGTTGATATCATGCCACTCTTAATATAGGAATTACCCTAAAAAATCTATTATCATTTAAACTTTTCAGGCACTTAAAAAAATTGACCTCTGTGGTTTGTTTCGGCGTTTCTTCCAAGAGTGAGTCTTAGGAAATGTGTAAATGCCTTCTGGCTGTAACTTCCGAATTGGAAAAATGTCTGTAGACTTACAAAATACATTTTCATTTGTCAAATGGAAAGTGCCTAATTCATATAATGGGTAAAGAGCGGTTTGCGGTTAACGCCACAAGAAAACATACACAAAAAAAATATATTTTAATGATATTGAATTTATCTCATCTCGATTTTTGCCATATATGTCACATAATATCCACGAGAAGGCCATTGTGCTCTGGTCTGACGGTTAATTCTATGGATCATTATGTTACCCCACTTGGAAATTTTTAAATCCACTTAAGTACTTACAAAATTGATACCTTTTCTCGCAAGTCTCATTATCGACACTTAGAGAGTCGACGATCTATTCATTGGTCCCTGGGGGCCGATTTCTTCGATAAATTCATTCCCAATATTAGGTTTTTATACGCTTAATTCCTTAATGTGTCTTGTGTTACATGTGTATTATATCTTTCCCGTGCAGTATCTTTGGATGGTATTGCAATTTTTGGACACTTAACTACGGTTTTGCAGGTGCAGTTGTAAGTTGTACAGGTTTTTGTTTCGAAAATTCAGGTTTTGGCTTCGACTGCATGTATATTTACCGTTACTGAGGCGCCTAGGCTTTGCTTAATGAATTATATTGTGATAGATAGTCAATGATTACCTTGCGATTTAGTCATGGAATTGCATTTCAATCAAATTCAGTAAAATTTTACTGCAACTCAAATCAATTCAATGATCAAACAAAATCGGGCAGTTAAACACAGTTTCAAATAATAGCAACAGATACAAATATTGAAATTAGGGTAGAACAGTTGGATGGATTTTCTGTTCCCTCACGTTTCCTAGAAAGTCCACACTTAAGTAAATGAATAACCTGAATAAATAAATTAATCAATTCTACATGTAATTGTTTGCTTATCGTGATCTCATCTAATTTTTACACGACTACGGCAAAGTCAGGCGATGTGTCTGCTCGTTTGCCCCCTATCCTATAAAAAAGTCAAAAGAAAGAGAAAGGGTATTTAGTTTTGGAAGTCTTTGTTGTATATATTACTAGCTGACCCGTGCCCACTTCGTTGGGCGGTAAACATTTTTTTCACCGACTTACTTTGCAAATCCGGCTACCATGAATTAGGCTATCCACTTTACGGGTTATTATATATTCTATGTCACTCATAAATAACGTAGCCTTTTATTGGTAATAGAGTTTTCAAAATCGGTTCAGTAGATCCAGAGACAACGCCAAAGACAACTACAATGTCAAAAACTCACAAATTCACAAACTCACAAACTTTACCTCTTCATATAATAAAAAATAGATATAATCGTAATATAATACGTAATAGAAATCTGTAATACTTGTAGTAGCACATGTGACATAGGCTATATACATTTTATCAAAACCTTTGCCTTAGTCGAGTTATAGTTTTATGAGCTTTTTCTTACAAGTGTTTTGTTTAATACACATTATTACACCAGGCAACTCCAGTTTATTACAATAGTATACTAGACTGGAATAAGCATTATTTACTTGGTATCCGAGTAACAATTAGGGTGAAGTATATTAATAACGAATAGAATTCATTACGGACAATCTCAAACAACTATTTCTGAGAGCTAGAGTTATTGTTGCCACGTAATCACTGAGCAATATTTCAATGTATCTAATATAATTTTCCAGTGGCAAATTGTCTGCACCTACATCAAACAGAAACATCAAACAAACACAAAAAGCAATTAATATTGCTGCCACAGTAACGAACTTACGTAGCTAATAAAAGGGATCTCCATCGTGACCGAATGAATGAATACTCTCTAGGGACCGAAACGTGCTGAACGAATGAATGTTTTATTACCAGTGTTCCGCAGGTGACTAGATGTCGATGACTATATTTTAGGGTTCAATATTACGTTACATTTGTCTTGAATGTTAATGAGACTAGAATGAATTTGTTTTTCGACTGATTTTGAAAAAAAAATCTCAGTTGGTTTTACTCCTTACTTACCTTAGAATTAGTTATTTACTCTTGTGTTCCTCCCATATGGTCCTAATAAAGAATGTTCTATTTTACAAAGACTAGGAATTAAGAAATGAATATTGAAATTGATTGGTTTTAATTCTTTCTGAAGTTAGCGGATTGAAGACGGTTAAATTTGTCGAAAGGTCATTATTACAAGCGTTGCTGCAATCAGTTGTTAATGAGGGAAATCTTTTCCTATACCGTAAATTAGAATGGGTGTCAAATAGACGTGATTGTAAAGTAAGACAGTACTCGCAGCCACTCTCCATACTGCCTCATAGGACAGCTGTATTTAAAGGTAGTTTCCGCTATGCAGCTTCGAAAATTTTGAACAATTTGCCACCGCCTTTAAGATCATTAAATACAAACGGCACATTCAAGTACATCTTGCGGCAATATCTACTAGACGCACAGCGGAGACTAAAAAAGCCAAATGTTAACACGTCTCTTATATAGCGTAGACCGATACCAACATGAATCGCTTCACACTCAGTTCCGAAATGCAGGCGAGCGGTCCCCGCATTGTTAATATATGGTAAGTATAGGGCAATTTGTTAAGTATAGGGCAATACTGTGTGTATGTAAGTAATTATTGTTTTTTGTTTTTGTATAAATTATGGCACGGAGATGTAAAATATCTTTATGCACGGCGTCACCTGGGCCCAATTGAAAATCAGCGTCAGACGCCTTGTCTGACACAATGCTGAATTGGGTCCATTTTGGCTTTGCAAATTTGATGTAAATTACTTTTTTTATGTACGATTACTTTTTGTTGCCAATTTTTTTTCTTTCTTTCTTTATTTAATTGGTAACTATGTTTTAAAAAAACCTATTACTTAGTATTCAGTTGAACTGAATTTTATTTAGTTACTTTTAAGCCATATCTCTGCTGAGTGTAGATGAACATTTAGAGACCTTCCTTAAAAATTAGAGTTTCCAGAACCCTTATGAATACTTAATGTGGTTTGAAAAAAATCACTCTTCCTATGAGTATAATGTGATTATATTAAGAAAACCCACAAAACCCACGTAACATACAAAGTTTTTCTTACGTTTTTTCTTTCATTAATTTACCTCTAATGCGTACAAAAACTCAATAGCAGAGTTTCTTGTTTGCAGACTGAATGAGCAGAATAGGATACGTGCGTGGAGTACATTGTGTAAAGGTAGCCTATTGCACAAATATAAAATGAAGATTGGGTTTATTTCAAACACGTCTGATTGATGAAACGAAGATCTTTTAATATCACTTGGAAATTAGTCAATCTAATAAGGCTCATTTTTGAATCTACTGGCTGATTAAGTTGATAAATTGATATAAATATCAATTCCGTGACTCAAACACAGAAACTGTAGCACTAATTACATTTGTGTCCTTTAGGTTTAGAAAACTGAATGTTTTCGAATAACACAAACTCTAAGATGTATTCAAAAAGGTACTGGTTAAGTACAGATGTGCCATTGTAATGCAAATATTTTAAATGGAGAAAATATGCTGGAAATTAAAAATGTGTGTGTAAATTCCTAGAAACTACTCTGAGATCCTACAAGTGACGCTGAAGTCCTGTTGTTACTAGGATTGCATTGTAAATATGAAACGTTTGCACGTAACGTAAATTAAATGAATTTGATTTATCATTATGTTTTACACAATAACCCACTAAACAGATACTATAGTATCTACATCTACTAGTAGACACTAAACTATAATACCGTGTGCTCACAGTTGGATGTCTTTCACGAAAGCCTCAATGCTTTCAAATCTTCTCTCCATCGTTATAGCAAGCTTTAATTTTAATGCACATCTCAGTTTCCTATATATATATATATATTTTTTATTGGGACTTATCCCGCCCACACGCCCACCACTGTAACTCCTGTACACCAGGATCAACAGCGGTGACCCACGAACACACCGAGCTATGACACTCGGGAAGTCCCAGGAAAAATTAAACTGTCTTGCAACCCTCAACGAAATTAATCAGAAGAAAACTGGAGGAGTTGGAAATATAATAAGTCCACTTCCCTTCTTAGCAAAGCGGGAGACAAAATGAAGTCAAAATATGCAGACGCCTTTTTTCAAACCGGGAAGCACCACGGATAAAATATTATGGGTCCTAAGTGAGCTATATTTGATTTCTATAGTATGTATGGCAGAATCGCTTAAACGCACGGAAATTCACCGCAGTTGACACAAGATCCCCATAATATACTACCCCAGACGTAATTTGTAAGCTATTTAGCATCATGTTACGTTCATTGTACCAAAGACTACATTCCCAGAGGATATGATGAGCCGACTGTTCACAGCTAGAATCAGGTGTTGAGCATTGACACAATGGTGAATCGACTAATTTAAATGAGTATAGTTTGCTCTTAAAGTTACCGTGGCCTGTAAGAAATTGAGCGACACAGTGATCCACCTCGAGCCATGTCCTTGACAACCGTTCGCGAACAGATGGAAAGAACTGGTAGAGGTGGCGCCCCTTAGATGATTCGTCCCATCGTTGCTGCCATTCATCCAAGAGGTCGTTATAGACATTGGATTGCTGTTGAAACAATCTTATGATTTTACCGCGGTCTCGTATGCCCAAAAAATCGCATTCCATGTTTTGTAGTGTGGAATAATACATGGCTGCACGTCTTTGCACCTCGAGATCGACCGGAAGAACACCTGCCAACACCGGTAAAGCCTCTGTGCTAACCGTCCTATATGCTTTGCACAAGAAAATCAATGCAGGTCGTTAGCCTTGTAAAAGTTTGCGACGGAAAGCACCTACAGTCGCCCTATCTGCCCATACAGGAGCACCATAGCAAATAGAACCTAAATAAGTAGCTCCATATATGATCTTTTGTGTATGAAATGACAGACCCCACGTCGCAGTTGATATCCTCGTCAGTGCAAAGAAATTCTTTTTTGCCTATTCATTAACTCTTCTAATATGTTCAATAAATGAAAAAAATCTTTCTAAAACCAATCCTAAATAACAAACCGAGGTTTTATTTTTTATAGTAACATTTTCAAATTTAATACACGGCGGTGATTTGAGGTTACCTTTCAGAAGTAGCTGGAAGGTTTTGTTTGGTGCAAAAGTCAACCGATTACGCCCACCCCACTGAGATATTAAGTCCAAACATTCACTGGCCAGCCTCTCAAGCCCCGCTCTAGTATCCGACTCTATCAGCAACAAACCGTCGTCCGCGTACGCCTATACGTACGCCCTATATAATTATATATATTTAGTTTGTAACGATGTATCTAATTATGGTTAGTTTTTGTTTTTTTCTCATAATTTTCTTATAATATTTAACCCTATGCCAAAGCGAAGCACTGTCTACTGCCAAAGTTGTGTACATTTGTAACTGGATGGCAGGTTTACTATAATGTACTGTTAAAACTGCTTTTTGTATTTTTTCAATCTGTTATCTGTATCTGTACCTATTGAATAAAATAAAATAAAATTACATTAAAAATAGCTTTTAATTTAAACTGCATATTAACGGCCGGCAACGCACTTGTGTAGCCTCTGGTGTTGTGGGTGTCCATGGGCGGCGGTAATCGCTTACCATCAGGCGATCTGTCTGCTTGTTTGCTATCCCATAAATAATAATAATTATTTATTGAAGAAAGTAAATATGACACTGGTCCTTACCAGGACTTAAGCAACTAAAATTTAATTTTGATTAAAGTCAAACGAATGAATACTTCAATCGAAATGATGACAGGTCGAGTTAAGACGAATTTATTTTCAGCAAAATTTTGTCATTATTAACTAACCTATTGATGAACGTATTTTTATTTTTAACAATTAAAATTAAGTCAATAAATAATGACTCTTAAAATGCTAGCCTTAGTGATGATTTTTAAATATCAAGCTCTAATTTGAGCAAAAAAGCTGGTGTAGAGTCCCTGACGGCTATAGATTGGTATACAAGTTAATTCGTCGACGTCAACCTCAATACGACTTAATTAGCAATGCTTTGAGAATTCAAATGACGGTTATGTGAGACAGCATAATGAAAGGAAGAAAGTACTGCCTTAGATCTTCCTTTTTGTTTTCTATTGAGCATGAAAGGAATACATTAAATAAAGCTCTTTGATTTTTTGTCAGAAAGAACTTATCGAAATAGTACGAAATGAAAATATTTAAAATAAGTTTAGAATGTGTATCAGTGTAATTGATAGGAAATTACTCGCTTAATATACGTTGTGTATGAACACAATAAGACTTTGCAATCGATTTGATGAATTTCCAATGAATGCTAGCTCCAGTGGCTCTACACAAAAATAAGGTTATATTGTTATTTAAGACTTATGAATACGATACAAAATAATTTGGATATTGTAGAAAAAAAAATATATTAGAAAAAAATATATTAGATTTTATTTATTTATTTATTTTATTAGATTAGTAAAATATATTAGAAAAAAAAAATAGTTCCTAGGATTGACATTAAATCGATTTTATTGTAATAATTATCTCCTCAGACAAAGTTAAGCTCAATATCTATTCCGATTACAAAACAAGTAATTAATTTTTAACAAAAATTACCATTAACAGCTTAATGTTAAAAAGTAATGAGTTTTAAATTGAGAGAATTGTGAAGAGTTTTGAATAGAATGTAATGATATAGGTATGGATTTAAAATAACTGTGTTTACTGCCTTAGCTAATATGTGTAATAAATACGGTTGGTTCAAAAGCTTTGGTGACAATGGTGAAAATTTCATACTTCACTTGAGGCCGCTTGCGACTTCGTACGCGAGGAGCTAGTTATTTGCAAATAATTTTTAATTATATTCGGAAAAGTTAGACACATTATTAGTACACCTCCACACCATCTATAGAGCATACATTTTAAATTTCAAGTCCCTTACTTCAAAAACAAAGGACTTTCATACAAACTTCCAACGACCGTTTTACCCCCTTAGGGGTAAAGTTTCGTAAAATCCGTTCTTAGCGGATGTCTACACCCTATAAGGTAACCTACCTGCTAAATTTCAAGTTAGTAGGTGTAATAGTTTCTGAGATTTCGTGATTAATAAGTGAGTGGTATTTCGCTTATATATATATACAGTCTTGGCCAAAAGTATTAGGCACCCCCATAAAACATGAATAATTCAAAAAGTATTGAAAAAATGTGCATTTGTCTTTAACTATTGTCAATCTAGTGTTTTTAAACGATAATTAAAACAATAGATAGCCAATTTCTATGGCCTATAAATTATCTGGAGAAGAAAACGAAAAATACGGATAGTAAAAAAAATATCCAGACACATTGTCAGTTTTTTATTTGTTATTATATCAGCGTAAAAAAGTTACCGTGTGTAGTTTAGTGATGAAATCGACCTTCTAATTTATCTAAATGCCAAAAAATGTGAATTGTGTATTGAGAAACGAATAAAAATGCAGTTTTGCACGAACCAAGGAAGTCTAAATTAGGGATTACTAAAATCGTAAAATGTACACGGTGCGCAGTGTAATCTGCTATTAAACGGTTGGTAGAGACTGTATCACATGTAAATAAATCCAGGCTGGCAGTAAATGTGTGACTACTAAGCGCCAGGATAGAAAACTCATCTGTTAATCTCGGAAAAACCGCAAAAAAATTTTTTGGATGCTAGCTGTTGCTCTGACCGAGGAATTTGAAGAGACTGTTAGTGCTCGAACAGTAAGAAGAAGACTTGCTGAAGCAGGATCAAAAGGCTATAAAGCAAGAAAGTATCCATGGCTCTCAGAAAAAAAATAAAAAGCTCCGTTTCAAATGAACTCTACGCCACCAACATTTCACGGAGAGAGATTGGTCAAATGTTGTGTTATACGATGAATCAAACTTTAAGGATAAGCTTTTATTTCATTTTTACAAACAATAACACTAACCGTTCATATTTTATTTCACTTCCCTAAAAATAATGAGCACACATTTAACCTTTTTTCTTTGTTTTCACAAGAATTCCGCACAGCAGCTGTAACATTTATGAGGCGGCGCATCAGCGACGAGTATCGTATAGATTGTGTGGTGTCTACTGCTAAACACGACGGAGGTAGCAATATTATCTGAGGCTGCATGGCAATCAAGTTGTGCCGGCAAAATGTTCGCTTGTGAAGGTCTTATGAACAGCCCAAAGTACATAAATGTGCTGGAAACTGCGCTATCGGCTTCCCTTGCGTGCATTTTGGGTGACATGAACTTGAATGACGTTAAATTCCAACAAGACAATGCTCCTTGTCATTAATAATCAACCACAATGGGTTGATTTAGAAATAATAACATTGACTTGTTAGATTGGCCTGCGCAGTCCCCAGATCTGGGGTTTAGATCCGGGGTCTGCACCCTATCGAACATTTTTTGGGTATTCTGAAGCGCAAGGCCTGTGAGCATAGTATTATATTTAAGACAGTATTAAAAAATACCTTAATTCAAGAATGGAATGCTATAACTGAAGCCGAATATATAAGGCTTCTAAGCAGCACACCCCAAAGAATCGCTGCTGTGTTCAAAGTTACGGGTGGTTCAACTAAATATTAGTTTTTTAAGTCATATGGTGTTAATATACTAATGTTGAAACCGAAACTAGTTTTATTTTTTACCTTAAGCATGTAAAAATCCATAATTTATAGGGTGCCTAATACTTTTGGCCACGCCTGTAGATTAAGTTTAATAGCTACCCACATTTGTTTAATAAAACTTTAATGTTTAGCGTTTAAAAACAAAATTCTATAGGGTCATAAAATAGTAAAAGAGCTGAGAGATCTTTTTAGAATTTATTGCAGACAATACATTCGCATGGTACATTAAATATGTTGTGTCTTCAAACGCAATTACTGAAGTCAAACACAGCGTTTACTAATGCGGGTTTATCACCAGAATGATCTAAGGAATAGGGACTAAACGTAATTGCGTTTCATTACGCGTTAGAGTAGTTAGTAGGGTAGAAGAAATCAGCACATTTAAATTGCTATTGATCGTTTTTTTCCCTGAAGAGCTGTTCTCCTGCTCGAATAGCCTTGTCTCTTTGAAATGGTACTTCGAAAAGCGAGTTGAATTTTAAACGGTTCGGAAAAATTTATTACAATGT
The DNA here is from genome assembly GCA_949125395.1 of Diaphora mendica. Lineage (NCBI taxonomy): Eukaryota > Metazoa > Arthropoda > Insecta > Lepidoptera > Erebidae > Diaphora > Diaphora mendica. Next base: position 16,991,280 of record OX421313.1, on the reverse strand, counting down.
ACCTATATAGTAGTTTAAATTCTAGACTAAATCTACACGTTTCTGTGATTGCTTTTACTTGTTTGCGTTTAGAATGATTGTCGTTAGTTTATACACGATTCAATTAATTCTATTCTATTCTATTCTATCTAAGAAAAAATACTATTTCGCCCAAATGTAAAGTTCAGCAGTCGAAACTAACAATTTAAATTATATAGTCGTATAGTTAAGAAAGTTAAACTCATTTTTTTTAAAGACAACTCCAGCATTAGGAATATACATCCTGTGTCGCGAGGGACTTTTACAAACATACAGGAAACGGACACAAAGAACACCCAGACTCAGAACAACAATTTGTGAATCACACAAAGTGCTGTCCCATGTGGGATTTGAACCCACAACACTTGGCGCAGTAGGAAGCGGTGCCGCGGCGTGGTGACCGCTAAACCACTAGGCCAACCGTGCAGTCGTGTGGGTATGGATAATAGTGGGACTTGTTCGCTGTAAAATGATTTAGAAGCTATCGTAATCTTTATAGTTATAGTTTTATTTATTTATTCATTTATTACGTATCACAACACTGACATTACGAAACTAATTAATTCAAACAATAGCCGCAATATTTTATTTTATCGGGAATAAATCCCGCTATACAACAAAAAATATTTATAAAGGTTGCGAAAGTCTAAAAAAAAAATGTAGTACATCACGAAATAGAAGAAAACTAACTTAAACCTATATTACCTTACAAGAATAAAAATGTTCGGCTCACTTCAATCATCATTTCTACGCAGTAGCTACATATGAATTCCAGTATATTTGTTTTTGTATCTTGTCGATTGTCTACTGGAGAGGAACTTTATTCGACCCAATTTAGAAGCCGGCAACTGCTTATAGGTGCGTAAGGATACGTAAATATATATTTTTGTATTGTTTCGTATTTGCGTCCGTGAATTCACATCGATTGGCAAACAATTGATATCACATAAAAAGTTAGGTTTCACATTGAACCACATCGAAGAAGTTAATGTGTCTTCGTTACCTATCGATAGTCATAAATAGTTATGAACCTCGTTTTTTGATAAGCGAACACTAAAATTTCATACCTGACACTAACAGCTACCGGCATGGCAGATCGAGTGACGCGTAACGGTAATGGACTTGTTGCGTAATCGATGCTATCGAGCAATTTTCAACTCAACGGGCTTTTGGCATCTGATGTTTGATAAAAACGCATGTCAACTAGATACTTTTACTTTACATTCAGCTATAAAACATTTATTGTTCGGTATTTTTGTTATATTTTCTTTTTAAAATATCAAATGTCACTTTCCTCATTCTATTGGCTGATTAAAGATTTTTCTCTGAACATACTGTTTTAAGTTATATTTATATTTTATTATACCTATACATCGTTTTGGATTCTGATCTCTTGTGAATAGTAAGTAGATTAAACCATAAATGAAAATAGATCAGTTAAACCACGTAGTGCATGAGTAAATGAGTGAGCTCCTCGACTATTGCCAAGGGCGTCTATCGCTAAACAGGATTGTTATTCTGAACACGTCCTTACGTCTCTCAGATAACCGCACTTCATTTTTGAAACGACGATATAAATAGCACCCGGAGGCCGAATAAATTTTAAAAAAGCATCTCCCGGATTACTCAGGCGATCCATTTTTGTTCGTGGATTAATATCACGTCTCTTTTTATTCGTGTAAATAGAAATTCTTTTTGTTATTGATATTTCTTTTCTATTTGGCTCTTGGACTCAGGGGATGGACACAATGTTATTCCAATCTGTGAGCGACCTAAATTTTTGTTTGATCTGTGCAATCCGATTTGGATGCAATATTAGAATCTAGGTTAGCTACATCAGTTACATTTTCGAAATTGAATTCGTAATCGAATTTTTAGTCAGGACTGGTTGATGTGATTTGGCCGACTTAAGAAATTGTTTTACTAACTAAACAAAATGATTGTATTTAAGCACTTTATACGGCATTGAATATAAATCATAAAAAGCGGTTACAAGTTTATGTTATCAAACTTACATTCTATATTTTTCAAAAAACTATCATATGATGCTATTAATGACTGTGGACGAAGCAAAAGGAGTGTGCTGACACACTCCTGAGACCGTAGTAAGTGAAGATGAGATGTATCTGTCTACCCCTCTGGGAAATATATGTCTTTATGTATGTATCGTACTTTTTCAAATACTAGTGGCATTTGCATATCGACTCAACAATATTAGCTTTGTTTAGTTTGGAATCAAATAACCGTGTTTAAGATGTAAAAAGTTACTATCGAAAACTATATTTTTTTTTATTTATTACCATGTACAATGAAGACTCTTACCTCTGCATTGATAGACTGGTGTTATAGCCTCACAAAAAAACAGTGTTCAGCTTTTCTTCTGTTGTTTATCACTAAGTAAGTCAGGTTACTAGAATGGCCACCCCATTTTCCCAAATCTCTAGAAGAAGATACATAATAACAATATAACAGAAACATTTTTTTATGGGACTAATCCCGCCCACACGCCCACCACTGCAACTCCTGTACACCAGGATCAACAGCGGTACCAACGATCACACCGAGTTATGACACTCGGGAAGTCCCAGAAAAAAATTAAACTGTCTTGGAACCCGCAACGAAATTAATCAGAAGAAAAACTGGAGGAGTTAGAAATAATATAAGTTCACTTCCCTCCTGAGCAAAGCGGGAGACAAAATGGAGACAAAATGAAGTCAAAATGAAGTCAAAATAGGCATACACCTTTTTCAAAAACGGGAAGCACCACGGATAAAATATTTTGGGTCCTAAGTCCTATTTGATTAATATCAGGCAGAATCGCCTAAACGCACGGAAATTCACCGCAGTTGACAAAAGATCCCCATAGTGTACCGCCCCAGATGTCATTTGTAAGCTATTTAGCATCATGTTACGTTCATTGCACCAAAGACTACATTCCCAGAGGACATGATGAGCCGATTGTTCATAGCTATAATCAGGTGTTGAGCATTGACACAACGGTGAATCGACTAATTTAAATGAGTGTAGTTTGCTCTTAAAGTTACCGTGGCCTGTAAGAAATTGAGCGACACAGTGATCTACCTCGAGCCATGTCTTCGACAACCGTTCGCGAACAGATGGAAAGAACTGGTAGAGGTGGCGCCCTTTAGATGATTCGTCCCGTCGTTGCTGCCATTCATCCATGATGTCGTTATAAACATTGGATTGCTGTTGTAACAATCTTATGATTTTATCGCGGTCGCGTACGCCCAAAAAATCGCATTCCATATTTTGTAGTGTAGATAGTAAATGGCTGCATGTCTTTGCACCTCGAGATCGACCGGAAGAACACCCGCCAACACAGGTAAAGCCTCAGTGCTAACCGTCCTCAAGAAAATCAATGCAAGTCGTTGGCCTTCTAACAGTTTGCGACGGACAGCACCTACAGTCGCCCTATCGGCCCATACAGGAGCACCATAGCAAATAGAACCTAAATAAGTAGCTCCATATATGACCTTTAGTGTATTGAATGACAGACCCCATGTCGGAGTTGATACCCTCGTCAGTGCAAAGAAACTCTTTTTAGAATTTTCATTAACTGTTTTAATATGTTCGATAAATGAAAAGTTTATTTCTAAAACTAATCCCAAATAACAAACCGAGGTTTTTAGTTTTAATAGTAACATTTTTAAATTTAATACACGGCGGTGACTTGAGGTTACCTTTGAGAAGTAGCTGGAAGGTTTTGCCTGGTGCAAAAGTCTACCGATTACGCCCACCCCAAAGAGATATTCAGCCCAAACACTCACCAGCCAGCCTCTCAGGGCTAGTATCTTCTAGTATCTGATTCTATCAATAACAAACCGTCGTCCACGTACGCGTTAAGGGTACATCCGGGCGGTACTGGTATTGCCAGAAAATCGTCGAATCCTATGTTCCACAAGTATGGACCTAGCACTGATTGACTGATGAACAGAAACATTAATCAATTTATAGGACAAAAGATGAAAACTGTAACAAACCAACTTAATATAAGAATTATTTCAAAACCATATTACTTTTAGTTAACCCTAAACCTCTTACGGAATAAAATCCGTTATAATCCCGAAGATATTCGGATTTTTGCTGAGACATCTGATATTTCATTATTGACTCTTGTCACAATCTTTTTCTATTGACCTAATAACTTGGAAAGGCGTCTGTCAAACAGGATTCGGGGCCATATTTATTCTGAAATGTTGATGAGTCAAGGAATCTTTTTACAATAGACGATACGAACCGATCTTATGATACTAATGTGTATTTGACTGCTAAGAAAGTTCTTGTACTTTATTTGCCTAAAAGAGTAATTAACATTAAATTTCAACCAATATTTTTGTAATCAGAAATGAAATACTACTGTTGTTGTATTTAGTTTATATTTTCAAGTTATTTCAAGCATATTTAAAGAAAATTAGGTATAGTAAAGTAATAATTAGTTTAAATCGTGTATTCTTCTTCTCTTGTTTGAACAAAGAATGGACATTTCAATATTGAATCGCATTGTTTTTACACAAGATTAAGTGAGTTATGCAAAGTACTTCGTGCACAGCTAAGTATTGCAGTTTACCCTATTTCTGAACTTTATTTTAAAGTAAACATGTATTTTAGAAAATATTTCCGTGATCAAACTTAGATAATAAATTAATTCCTTTTTAGAAAAGGAAATGTGATTCTTGAGTCGTGTCGGAAACGTGTCGTCTGTAAATTAGATTTCGATGAGCCCAAGGCGAAAAAATGGTCTATTCACTTTGTTTGCCATCTGGACCCTATATTAATGGTAGCCGCTCTTATCTTAACGGAACGGACAGGGCTTGAATTCGAAATAAGATGAAATATGTTACGCCGAAATGTTTATACGGTGTTTTTTCAGAATTCGTGTTGAAATGTTGAATGTTTTTGGATAGTGTTTATTATATGTTTTATGGTTTTATATTTTTTGCTGCGATTTTTATTCACAGATATACAGAGAAAGTCTTAACAAATTTGAATATCAAAACACCTAAAAAAGATATTCTCATGAGGTGGATAAGAATATTAGATCCTTATTCCGAAGGATTTATTCTTGGGCGTATTGGAGCAAAAAGTAGTAAATATGTAACTGGAGGAGTTTTTAATTTTCACTTTACAAATTTCGCTTGTAATTTGACTGCCTTGTTGGCGCATTAATAGCGTACGCGACTGCTGTGCATGAGGTCTCGGGTTCGGTTCCTGGGTCGGACCAAATGTTTGTTTGATGTGCAAACATTTGTTTTGGAGTTTGGGTGTTTTCTATGTTTTTTTTTTTTTTTTTTTATTTATTTATTCAAAATCATATACACTTTCTACATGCTCAAGTCTGCCAAACTGTAAGACAGTTTGTCGGCAGAAGTTCTCGCTTATATAAACATAATATAATATAGTGTATTGAGATACAAAATTGGTTCCATTTATATAAAATACTGTGTCAATAACATTAGTTAACCATGTTTACAAAGCCAATAACGGTCATTATAAAAAAAAGAAAATAAAAAGGGAATGCTACCCATTAGTTAGGGACATAACGAGAGGTAATATTTGTGAAGTTCATTTTTAAAGTGTTTTTTTGAATGTACTTCTTTCATTAGATCTAAAGGCAATTCATTTAACAAAAATGGTACTACATATCTTCTTGTTCGTTTACCAAAGTAGTTCGTAATTTTCGGAACGACTAGTTTCCTCTTTTTGGCTAGACGGGTTGGGTACACATGTTCTCGTTGAATTTTATGCTCTTGGTTATTAAATTGTGTAACTAAAATATTTAATTTAACTTTAAGACGGACCGGAAGTAACTGACAGATTTTAAATAATTTAACGTAATCTTTATTTAAGCCTAGTTTGTTTTTTTTATGAACAAGTAATTTAAGTAGTCTAATCTGCAAATCGTGAATTCTATTTAGATGTGTTGGAAATGTAAGTCCATATGTACCCAAACCGTACTCGATATTTGAGTCTGCCAAGGCATAATACAGGGTATACATTAATTTTCTACTTACAACGTACTGCAAATTTTTTAATTTCCCTAAGATGGAACGAAGTTTATTACAAACATTGCTTACATGTAGGTCCCATGTGAATGTATCATCCACCACCAGCCCTAGGTACTTATAAGAGGTAACTCTCTCCAAACCCAAACACTGACAGTGTTGCATACAGTTATGCATACATTCGTACGTATGGCCTTTCACAGTAATCGAAAATTCTTTTTGTTTATGATAAGGGGAGTGTATAATCATGTACTTAGTTTTATTAACATTTATTATGATACCATTGTCATGGGCCCATTGTACTAACCTATTAAAATCATTTTGCATGGTTTCTTGTATGACATTAATATTTTTATGGCTATAGACTAAGCATGTGTCATCGGCATACATAAACGCCTTACATTTTTTAAGTACATTAGACATGCTATTGACGTGTATTATGTATCCCAACGGGCCATAAACAGATCCAGTAGGAACTCCAAATTTTATGGCACCCTCTATACTCTCAGTGCCACTGACACAAACTTTGAGCGACCTGTTTTCAAGGTATTTACCAAACCATGCGTTCATTGGGCCTCTTATCCCACATTCGTACATGGCTTGCAACAAGCCACCGTGATCCAGGGTATCGAATGCCTTTTTAAAATCAATATATATATAACCATAACTATTTTCCTCTCATCTAAACTCCTATTGACTTCGTCTGTAAATTTTTCTAATGCAGTGCTAGTACTTCTATTAAATCTAAACCCGTGTTGAACATCATTTAATATATTTTTATTCTCTAGAAAGGAAGTAATCTGCTTAACTATAATCTTTTCCACTATTTTGTTAACCGTATTAAGAATTGCAATAGGTCTGTAGTTACTATAATCTTGATGAGATCCCGATTTATATATTGGTCGTACTATAGATTTTTTTAGTTCATCCGGATATTGAGAATTTTTAACACAACTATTAATAAAATAAGCTAAGACTGGACTGATTTGATCTTTAATTTGTTTTATATCCTGAATTCTGATCCCATCCGATCCCGGCGACTTGTTGCAGTCCAGTTTTTCTATAATAGATTGCACGTCTACTGGTTGTACTTTTTTAAATCTGAAACTAACATTACAATCCTGAACATAGCTTTTTCTATCTAAAAATTTTTGTTCACATTTATGTTTTATACTATCAATTTCGGATGTAAAAGTTTCACAAAATTTATTACAAACAGTTTGCAAATTTTCATTCTTTAAAATATATTTTTCTATAACCCAATCTACCCCTGTCTTAGACCTCCCAAGCCAATTATTTATATTACTCCATATCTTCCTTAGATCGCCTTTACAACTGGTAATTGTTTCACATCTACTTTTATTTTTAGCCCTATTTACAAGCCTCTGTGTCTTGTTTCTGAATCTAGTATACTGTAATCGCTTATTAATATTTTTGGGATCGTTTTTCCACTGCTTAAACAGCCTATCTTTTTCTTCTAAAAGAAGGCGCAGTTTGTTCGTAACCCACGATTGTGTTTCTCGTTTACAGTGAGTTGATTTTTTTTTAATAGAACTTTTATAAATATCGCCAAAAATTTCGCACATTTTTGTGTATAGTTGGTTAGGATCCCGTATTTGCAATAACAATGACCAATCAATATTATTTAGTTTCTCCCTAATGGCCTGGTTATCGTATCTTATTTTAAAAACACTGTTAACATTTATTTGTTTATCAATTGAAGCTGAGATACCTGTTACGTAATGATCGGCTATGCGGCTCGTGAGTGTGTACGCGCAGACATCGCGCGCCCCGCCACTTGCATTCCGCATGAAGACGTGATCGATGCATGACGCCACTCGCCGCTGTCCGACCACGGCCTCGCGAGTTATATCTTGATAGCCACACTGAAGTCCTAAGCTTGCTAAAGAATTTAAATACCTGTTTGCTGTTAGGTCCATTTCATTGTCCAATAAATCAATGTTGCAGTCGCCTACCAGTATAAAGTCAGTGTTTGTTGGTAACGCTCCAATAGTGTCTTTTAGTTCTTGTGTAAAAATACGTTTGTTTGTGCTTGGGGGTCTATATATTACCAACAAATAAGTAGAATATGTGTTTTTGTTAAGTTTCCCACATATCCGTTCAAATGTCGGGCTAATACGACATTGTACTGGGCTATATTGTAGATTATCATTTACATAAACAAGTATCCCACCACCTCGTCTTCTTTCTCGGGTTTGCGAGTACACATTAAACCCATCTATTGTGTACAAGGATACTTCATCTTCCCTAATATTAACTTCTGTGAGACAGAGTACATCTATCGCATTCATTGCGCTTTGCAACATAACTAATAATTGATTAAAATGCTTTCTAATAGAACAGATATTAATACTTATTATTTGTAACTTAGTTTCCGTTATATTTAAATATTTGTACCATTCTTTGATTTCTGTGAATTTTATGTAATCAATATCAAGTGGCTGAAATTGTTGGATGTGGTGTGCCGCCATTGGGATATAGGTACTATTATTTGGTCAGTAACGTAAGCACAACATAGACATACTTCAAGTACGTTTATATTATTCCTTGCCTATTTGTAGGTAGGTTTCGATATCACTTTCAAAGCGTATATGATGTATCTTTTCGTGATCATCTTTTTTAATTAGTATTTTTGAATTCTGTATCCATATATATTTGTAAGTACCCTTTAGTTTTGTCTTTGTAGCCCAGAATAGTTGTTTAATTTGGCGTGTAATGTGTTCGTTTATAAAGATACGTGAAGTATCATTATTTCCGTAGATCATGTCATTTGTAAGTTGGTATTTTCGGCATTTAAGCCACTCCGCTCTTGCGGCTTTTGTACGCAGCGTCACAATCACAGGCCGGACAGCTTTTTTTTCGGAACCTACCCTCCAAGCATTTTCGATCTCCGATTTGTTTACTTTCAAAACTTCGGCGCACTTTTTGACTACTTCAATTATCTTTTCACCTTCTTGCATTGTTAAATTCATTAGTTCAACATTTCCATCCAATTCCCTTTGCTCCAAGTACCCTAGTCTTTCCTCTAGTGCTTTATTGCATTTGTCTAGATTTATATTTCGCTGAATCAAATCTTTGTATCTGTTTTCCATTTTCTTATTAATTTCTATAGTTTCTTTTTTGAATACTTCCATTTCATCATACTGTGATGCAAGGTAAGTTAAAGTGTTCTCAAAATCAATGTGATTTTTTTTCAGTTCACCCACTTGTACCTTTATGTATGTATAATATGTATGTATTTACAAAAAAGTATATATGTATTTATATTTCTAGTATTCATAATACAAGCTCTGCTTGGTTTGCGACTAGACGGCGTTGTGTGTTAGACGTCCAAAATTATTTATTTTTTATTATTTAACTATGAAACGTTTGTTGAATCAACAAATGAAGATGGTACTCAACTAGTTCAGTTGGCACGCGACGGTGCACGAGAATGGGATTAGGTTTGGATGGTTTGATACTCTGCACGCTTGCTGCATAAACACTACTATCTCAGTTCATGCATTTACTGATTTTTATTCTTAGTACATAAGGTATAGTCGAAATAATAATTATTCTGTATGATTGAACGACCAAATTTGTTTTAGTTGTCCAGATTACATTTTTTTAGAATTTTTTTATTAAGTTATTTTGTTTTATGAGACGTTATACATGTTTAAGTTTGTAATAAGAACATGGAGTACTAAAGAATCATAGCAAGTTAAAAGAGTTTTTAATAAAGAACATTTTATATATGAAGGTCTGAAATGACCACTATCATTGTGATGGGACATTACCATGAATAGTAACTCTTTACCGTGATCTTCGTATGATCGAACTATATACGTATACACCGTAATTTCTCTTTGCTGAAAACCAAATCAGTAAAATGTTATTGATCTTGAATTAGCAGTATCCCGGTCCCAGTATCCAGAATAACGATTGAATATTTATATTTTATATTTCGGACATCTAACACACAACGCCGTCTAGTCCCAAGCTAAGCAGAGCTTGTGTTATGGGTACTAGACAACTGATACAAATACATATATCCTTTTTTTTTGTAAATACATACATATTATACATAGAAAACACCCAAACTCCGTAACAAATATTTGTAGATCATACAAACATTTGGTCCGACCCGGGAATCGAACCCGAGACCTCATGATCAGCAGTCGCACACGCCAACCGCGAGACCAACGAGGCTGTCGAAAAATATAATAAAATAAAATGTATCGTTTTGCATTAATCAGGGGGTTTCTATATTGATATCATTTCACACATTTATTATAGGATCAGTCCTTTAAAGTAAGTATTTAGGAATCAATATTGTAAAAACTATACTTTTTGGTTTTAGATACCAGGTATGTGTTTAAGCTATCTATTTTTGCATGACTGGTTTGCATAGTATTTTTTCATTGGACTACTAAATTTATTAGTTCAACCCAGCTAGTAATACAAACATACAGTCACGCCTGTTTCCCAGAGTGGTAGGCAGAGACAATTGATCTCCAATTACTACGGTCCTGACACACCTCATTTGCTTTATCCACATTCATTAATCGCTGCTTGACGGTTTCTGGTGCTCTTCACATTAGGTACTCTTTTTAGAACCTCACCAATTTGGTCGGTAAATGTTCGCCGTGGACGACCTCTTCCGACATTTCCACACACACAATCATTTCTTACTTCTATAGGTTCTAGACCTAAAAAAAATATAATTAAAATGCTATTGTCTAAACCTAAGATTAGTTCATAAGATTTAAAATTTGTACACCAGAAATGGTAGAATATAAGGAACGTATTATAATGTGATAACATATTTTGTACTATATTCTATCTTTGAATTGAATCTTTCTTATTTTCTTTTAGCATACAGAGAAAAATGACGTCTAATTTTTAGCTGTCATGTATATTTGTTAAAAATATATCGTTTTCGTTTGTACCGTTACAAAATTGATGGAGATAAATGGAATGAGATTTTCTCAGCGATCTTACCTCAGCTGCATTGCTGCATATTTCCTTTAAAAGCTTAGACATCCCACGAGGCCTCTATACGGATGTAAACACGGAACATATCCTGAAATCCTCCGATCCTCTTCGCGAGGATTTTCAACCGTTACGAGTGCATATACAAGGAGAGTTTATTTTAGTACGTGAGTCTCTGGCGCGAGATAAGCAAGCAAGCTATGTAATACATAGAAAAATTTTGTTCTGAATTTGAAATTTTATTATCTAGTCTAGTCATTTCTAGGTTACCACAATGTGAAAGAATTTTACATTGAGTATATTTGATTGCAATTATCTTTTAGGTAGTATTTATTTGAACTTTTTCTACCATTCTTATAGGGTCGTCAGTCATCACAATCGTGGTCATGTATCTATCGTCCTAACAGTAATATTTCTACTAAAACATATTATGTCGGCTTATTTTGCAAGTATCTCAATTGGTACTGTTACCATACATGTGACTGCTGAATTGCAATAACTTTTTCGAAGTTCAGAAGTGTTTTTGTGACGATATCTTCAAAAGTTAAGTTAGTTTTAGATAGTTTCATACAATAAAATTTAGTTTTAAACTTTCGCGTTCCATGATGTAATAATAATTATTTTTACGGGAATTAACGCGATCACTTATTTCAAGGTATTACATATCTCTGTTTTGCCTGACGTTTCGACCAGGTTGCACTGGCCGTGGTCACAGGCTGACTGGCTCAGCGGCGCACGCCCTCCGTCGTCGAATCCGTGAAGTAGAAGGTTCTTCATCCACCCGCACATTTTCGATATTGTTGATATTTTTGTTTCGCCATGTACACGTCGTCACATACCCCTAATAGGGTATCTATTCTGTAAGCAAACCGATGTGTTCCTATTCTGGTGTTTATCCGACTGCGCTGAAAAGCAAGGTGGTATGTTTTTTAACACTGGATTCCACGCTGTAGATAATTTAAAACCATCTTCCCGATTGAAAGTTTTATTTTTAAGCTTTTTAATCTCAATCGCTTCACGTACAACTCTTGAGTAAAAGTGACGTTCGGTGGAGAGGACTTGCGTGCGGTGAAATTCAATCCAGTGGTTGATGCCTGCATCGAGTGCATGTTCTGCAATCGCCGATTTGCTCGTCTGTCGGTTCTTCACAGGTATGTAATACCTTGAAATAAGTGATCACGTTAATTCCCGTAAAAATAATAACTATTACAATAAAATTTAGGTACTATATTTATTTACTTTACGATTATATGCCTTAGGAATTTTTCCAAGTCGACCTTTGGCGATGTAGAGTAATTTTTTTTGCATATGCATAAAATATAGAACATATTTCACTTGTCCAAGAAGTCCTTTCGCGATGAAACCGTAAGGGTACTCATCAGTCATCAGGTAATCATCAGTAATTAGTTTTTTCTTTTCTATAAATTGATTATTTTCTTAACCTTATTATTATTAATATTGTCTAGTTTCTGTACAAATATCGTAAAGCTCTATAATTGGCTTAGGAGTCAATATTACATGTTAATATGTCATGTTCATTAGAACAAAAACTGTTGATTTTCTTATTAATAAATAAATAAATAAGTAAAGTAATAAAATAATGTTATATATTTATTGTGTAGAATGTATGTATAAACATTTATATTAGAGAGGTATGTCTTATTGGGTTTATTGGTATTTTTTTTTTTTTTTTTTTAATTTTTAATACTAACACCTCCAACATTATCGGAGCCTATTTCTGCTTATACTTTCATACCAGATCTCGCTTTTACTACTGCTCGTACTTCCATTCCTCATACTGTATCTTTCTTTCATTCATCCTTTCACACTCTCCAGGTGGGACTCCTGGCTATTTCCTATTCTCTATGTTTTGTCTGTTTTCTTATTACAGGGGGTTTTCAATAAGGTTTTACGCTATTATTTTATTTGACAACTTGTGTCCTTATCACATAGTACATTATGTTTCTTATTTCTATTTACAAACTTAAATTAAAACTTGATTTTCCACTACAGTATTGTACAGCTTAACTGTAATCTTTCTTTACACATTCCGTGTCCTTATTGTCTATATTATATATATATTTTTTTTTTTTTTTTTTTTTTTTTTTATGTTTGGCCCGCCAAAATGACTCTACTCTGCCTGATGGAAAGCATGCTCACTGCGAATGCAGACAATGCAGCATGGCGACCCACACCATGGCGGCCTAGTGATGCTGCTGCATCTTTTAGTCTAGTCAACAAGTTTGGAACTTGTTGACTAGACTAATTGGGCCTCCGGTCTCGCACTCACCAACGAAACACGACAGCACTGCTGCTGTCATTTTACGTTGATTTTCTGTGCGAGGGTAGTACCGCCCCGGTCGAGCCGGCCCGTTCGTGCTGAAATCAGCGTGGCTCTACTACCTACTATATATGCATTCTATTTTTACAACCAAATGACACATCGTAAACTAAAACTGAATATATTACTGCACAACTTACTTTAATTACTTATATTACTGTGACTATATTATGATTTACTAAAATAAACATATTATTTTGGAATCATAGTATTTTAAATTGCCTTTTATCTTATTACCCATTTTATTTATGTTAGTACAATATTGTATGTATATACTTATATTATTATTGCTACTTTTTGTGCCTAAATTTAAGATTGCAATTCTTGTGTTTGTTTTCGTTACTAATTTAACTCTTTGTTTGTTATGTGCAGGACACTCCGCGATGAGTTGAGGTTTATTGGTATTTGGTTGGTATTGGTATTACTATGTTATACAAATATTATCCTTTGAGCTTTTGTTTCTACTAATATAGGGTAGTGGGGAATTGTGGACAATAATATTCATAGTTAACCATTGGCTGGCTAATTTGACGTTATGGTAATTGTGTACACAGAATGTTGTGTCTATGGCTAATTCAGTTGCTATGCGCATGCTACTGATGTTCACATACTTGTAATTAGAATTTGTGTTGTGGGCTATAACATGGGTATTTAACAAATGCTCATAATTAGCAATAACGGTCATAGAATTATATTTTCTTTGGGTACTAGAAATAAATCCTGTGACTTTAGAAACATACTCGAAACGTATACAAAGAGCACCCAGACTCAGAACAATAACTTATGGATCACAAAAAGTGTTTTTCCATGTGGAATTGAACCCAAATCACTTGGCGAAGTGGGAAGCGGTGTAGCGACCGCTTAAACTCCTAGGCCATACGTAAAGTCAAGAGTCAAGATTCATCTTTGGGGTACTTTATTTATTTTCCAGACCCTTTATTATGAAAAATTTATTTGCTATTGCTTGTTAGTTTGAGTCTTTTCATATACTTTGCTATTTAACATGCGATACACAGCTCATCTCTAGCGGTAAATGCTATGTTAGCACATTGTTATGTTAGCAGAAATATTAAACAGTTTTCTTAGTTTTATCACTTCACAGATTTTGTAACTAGAAGTCAGCGTGAGAATTGCCTACATATCTACATATACATATATGGTTAAGTAAACATGTAGGTAGGTTTAAAATGAGACTGAATATATACAGCCCAGGCGTATAAAGTAATTTGTCAATTTATTTCTCTGCTTGACGCAGTGGTAGCATACGCAACTGCTGTTCATGAGGTCTCGGGTTGTTGTATGTTTGTATGATCTGCAAATATTTGTTTCGGAGTTTGGGTGTTTTCTATGTATGTTTGTATGTATGTTTTTTATGTGTATATATTTACAAAAAAAGTGTAAATGTCTTTATATCAGTTATCTAGTACCCAAAATACAAGCTCTGCTTAGTTTAGGACTAGATGGTGTTGTGTGTTAGATGTCCTAAAATATTTATTTATTTAATATTCTTTAGAATAATTTGTAGCAATTTTCTTTTGCTTCTTGAATATTGAAAAAGAAAACGTTGTTTTCTTTTTAATATTCAAGTGATTATTAATATCCTACTTTATTTTAATATTTATTAATATTCTTTTAGATTTTAACTATCACTATACTGTGGGAAATAGAAACGTCCTTTCAATGGGGACTCCAAGATGCAATTCATTCGATTGATAGATTACATTAAAGAAATGTAATAAGCGGTTTTTGAAAGAGCTGAGTTATTTTCTTCAATTCTTCAATCAGGCAATTTGTGAATTGCATTGACTGTCTGTTTTTCTTACTTTTATATAATATACGTGGGTACACTTTTTCATACTATGTAGTTTAAATAAGATAACGCTCGTCTTATGTAAACTCTGCAAAATATTATATTGTGATATCCCACATTTATTTATGTGATACTATAGAGTATTTTTTAAATTATTATTTCACAATATTACACATTGAAACCATATAGAAATAAGAAAAAAAAATGAACTTTTAATTTCAACAGTCAATTCATATCACAAAAATATTAACGAAATTTTAATTGTCACGATTATGTAATCATACTGTCGTCGAATTCTTTTTCTCAGTGGTTGTAATAATAACAATAATACATAACAGAATAGTTTTTTATAAGTTAGATTTACAACGAAATATTTTTGTAACACACAGAATGGTCGAGTCAAGAAAGAACTTCCTGAAAAATATAACACAAGTTATTCCTAAAATAGAGAGTGATTTTTGAGTTTTCATTTCTACTCATAAATAGTAGTAGTAGTCATAAACTTCCCACTATTAACCTGAAATAACTGAAATATTATAAACATGTCTACAAACCTCATAGCCATACCGTATCTAGTCGCATTGCGGTTAAACATATAACGACTGTACAGAACTAGATAAAAGCTTTTACTATCACCATCAAAAACTTACAATAAACATCTATTTTGATACCAAATTCCGTATTAGAGGTCAGAGCACTTTCAAATGAACCAACAAGCGTCTACAAAATTGCTGGGAGTGCACGGTACTCTTGGGAATCGACCTTCCACATTGCGTTGCGGTATTTCAGTGTGGATATTATACAGACGAGACATAAATCATACACTCTTTTTACAAAATGAAAGGACGATAAACATAACTTCAAATATATATTTCTTTGATTAATTTTTGTTTTTTACTAGTGAGCCAATTTATCTAATGCCGCTGCGCGCGAATTAGTGATAATATCAGACCGTTTAAATCAAAACTGTAAAGGCTTTGCCGCTGTAATAAAAAGTTATCAATCATCATCATCATCACAGCTTTTAATAGCCTTCGGCTTAGAGTAGCCCCTTACGAAACCAATGTGATGAATCATAAGACAGCGCCTCTGTAGCAATTCTTGGTATGGCTGTAGAGTCCAATACGAGAGCCTCAGTTACGTCCACACGATTTACACTTTAGTAGATCCTCTTTTGTGTTCGACCAGGTGAGATCCTCTCGCTATTTTTTTTTGTCTCCTCTCACGCTTGCTGCCCAGACTCTGAAACCAGCTCCTGTCGTGTGCTCTGCAACCCTCCTCCAAAGAGTACCTCCACCAGTTGCGGTTGTTGGCTTGTTCTTCCCACTCCTTGGGGTTGATCCCGAAAGCGAGCATGTCACGCTTTGCGCAGTCCTTAAAACGCAGCACGGGCCTTCCCACCCTCCTCACAGCGAAAGCAAGGCACGTCTCGGTAGTCGAGTGGCATTCATTCGATGCACATGCCCCAGCCATCACAGTCTTCTCTATTTAAGCATTGCAGTAATGCTGGGCAGCTGTGCAATCTGCAGGACTCTTTCATTTGTGACTTTGTCACGCCAACTTATCTTCAGTATGCTTCCAAGACAGCGTATGTCGAAACTGTATAGTCTTCTTTTTTTTTCTTTTTTTTATGTTTGGCCTGCCAAAATGACTCTACTCTGCCTGATGGAAAGCATAAGCAGAATCCACGAGTGGTGGCCGCCATACTCATTGCGAATACAACAATGCAGTATGGCGACCATAACTATGGCGGCCCAGTGATGCTTGTGCATCTTTTAGTCTAGTCAACAAGTATGGAACTTGTTGACTAGACTAATTGGGCCTCCGGTCTCGCACTCACCAACGAAACACGACAGCACAAACGTTGTCATTTTACGTTGATTTTCTGTGCGAGGGTAGTACCGCCCCGGTCGAGTCGGCCCGTTCGTGCTGAAATCAGCGTGGCTCTACTACCTACTAAACTTCTTTCTTGCTTTGCATAAGCAAATATCATGTGATGAATAGAAGTGGTGAAACTCTGTATTCTTTATTCGTTACCACACGGATTATAAAAATCCTTTTCAAATAGGTTCGTGTATGATTATTGTAAATTTTTGAAAATGACCAGTGATGGTAGGAAGCAATTTTCTTACACACTGACTATTGGATCTTGTTGTAGAACATTGAAAAGTTGTCTTAGAAGCAATGGTTCTGCACGTTAAGATTTATGTTTAAAAAATATATTTAATCTTTAAATGTTAAATATTCATGCTACGTATTCTCTTCCTTTTTATAAGTTATGAGTTGACTTTAAGAATATAAATCAAAACATGACGACGGACGAAAAAATGAAATCTTAAATTCTAATTTTTTTGTTTATAGCCACCTTTGAAGTAGACTGTTGGTGACAGCCCCGTGTATCTGCACAATGTTCAAAATTGTATGCCAACAACGAGTCCTAGTCACAACGTTATCAACGCGGAATACATGAGAGTTTCCTGTGAAAAATTCTGTTGAAAATAAATAGCGTCCAGACGGGTGCTCGGGGCGCTCGTATATAACCAGTACTCATTAGCATACTACGTGTGATTTACTAGGTGCTTGAAAAGCATTTTCTGTGCGGTACAGCCATAATTTTAGACTGTGGTTACGTGTGTACCTACTGTTGTATAGAAAAGAGATGTACACATAGTTATAAAATACTGTATATTAAAAATTATGAATGTTAGTATTTTTTCGACAAAATGAATGTTTCGAGACTATATACTATGGAAGTCAAAATAAAATTTATTATGCAATAAGGTTAAAAAACACTTGCTTAATACACTTTTTTGAGCAGATGAGTTTAACCTTTTTTGTGCAGATGACGATGTAACAAACTCAGGGATCATCGTCTCTTTTAAAGTCAACTTCAATTTAGGTTTCTGTATATTACACAGTACATTTCATAAAAGTGACCTTTTACAGGAATATGATGTCTATAATATAGTGGGCAAAGACATTCGATGCTAACTGAATATTAAACTTACAAATAGCTGTAACTCAAAAGACTCAAATGCGTTATCGACCTTAAAGTCGTCCTCTATAGTGATTATTTGGGGGTTGGTGTATGTTATATTATACGAGTATATATTCGACGAAAAGCAAAGAATGACTTAACACTGACTTACTGTGATGACGAAGTATTATTCCGCTTGAGACGTAACATAATCATTATTTATGTTTTTTTTTTTTAAGAAAGACCACTATCGAATTAGGAATGTACATCCTGTGTCGCGGGAGACTTTACAAACATACACGAACCGAACACAAAGAACACCCATAGTTAGAACAACAATTTGCGGATCACTCAAAGTTTTTTCCCATGCGGGATTTGAACCCATAACACTTGGCGCAGTAAAACTCAGCGTGACGACCGGTTAAACCACTAGGCCAACCGTGCAGTCAAGTCGTGCCGTGCAGTCGTGTTTAAGCTACATAAGTTTTTTGTAATAATAATTACAAATTTTAACAAAAAAAAACCGACTTCAATCTGGACCAAATTTTAATGGGACCATTCGAGACGCACCAGCTTTCAAATAAAAAAAGAATCATCAAAATCGGTTCACCCAGTCGAAAGTTATGAGGAAAAAAAAAAACAGTCGAATTGATAACCTCCTCCTTTTTTGAAGTCGGTTAAAAATATACCTCAACCGGACCGTGTAAGATTGAGAAAGATTACCTTCATAATAAGCTTAAAGCACTTTGCAAAATGCAAAGTGCTTATCTCAAACGTGTCGTATTGTGTACATAATCGCTCTGAAGCGGTTAATCTCAAAGGGGAAATTGTCCCTTGATACGCTTCCCCTTATTCAGAACTCAAGAGGCCTGTTACGTCAGGAAATAATGAAAAAAGTACGGTAACCTTGTTTACGTGAGAAGGTACGCCTACATACAGTGCTCTAAGATTGCGGGTTACATTTTGTTAAAGACCAAGGAATACTATTACTACTAGGAATCTATATGCTTCGTGTATATTTGTAAAAATTGGTCTATATGCAGTAGTGGACTATTAAAGTTCTTGATGATACAAAAATAAGAAAATAATTAAAATCGGATGAAGGCGTGCCGTTGTCTGCTCATCTGCTGGTTAGTCAGTTATAGAAAAAAATACACATAGCATTTCTTGAAATCAGTTACAATTCTCATTCGAGATAATAATGTTTCATTCATGTTTATAATATTAAAGACAGACAAAGAACTCTTGATGAGTTCTTTGTCTGTATCTGTCTGTATTTTTAGTAAATAAAACTTCTGTGTACATCTTGTAACGAGCAAGTACGCTCGGGAGGAAATCGTTTTTAAAACGAATGTTCGTGCAGTTGAGTAACTTGTTTTTAAAACGTTGACTACACTCATTCTAGATATTTATTTCACACTACAATGTTGTAAAAGTTTATTTAACGGTTACAGCTAATTATATTCTAGCTTAAAAATGTTGTTGCCAGTCACAGGTTTTTCTATTCTATTCTTTATAATATAATATTTTCTGTATTATGAACGATTGACAATTGTTATCGATAACTTAAATGATAATTAAAGTATTTATTTTTATTTATGTTGAAGTCCTAATCTACAAATATAAAAATTTCGTGGCATGATGTATTTGCGCGATAAACTCCGAAAATACTTAACCAATTTTTATCAAATTTTGCGAGTACCTGTAATTTGGTCCAACTTGGTCGATAGGGTAGTTTTTATCTCAATTATTGATCTCGTTATTGCAAATTAAATGTTTATACTTAGTGTATAAACTAACCGAAAAAAACTAACCGATAAATACACACTAAGTTTAGTGTGTATTTATCGGTTAGTTCTATAAAATCCTAATGGACCTGTCCTGAATGAATCCTGTGCAACTTAGATGGCGGTTTGCCATCTAAGTTGCACAGATATCCGGTAGATGGCGTCGTAATTATATTTCTAGAATTTACGTAGAAATGTAGAAAATATTTACAAAAAAAATGTGGCGTTACGAAGTTCGCCGGGTCAGCTAGTGTAATATATATACCTAATAAAGATTAATTAATATAAACACCATTTACTAACTAGTTTTTACTAATAACAACAAATTACTACAAATTCAAAGCAATTTTTGTTGAAACAACCTTCACTCCACTTTTAAATAAAATTGAATAATGTTATTTTGCTATTTTTTTATCTATTAACTTTCCCTTCTTTTGTCTACAGGTCGTTGAAGACTGGAAGTTCATGTCCATGGTATTGGATCGTTTCTTTCTGTGGCTCTTCACCATCGCATGCTTTGTCGGAACATTTGGCATCATCTTCCAATCACCTTCCCTCTACGACACACGAGTACCAGTCGACCAGCAAATCTCCTCTATTCCAATGAAGAAAAACAACTTTTTCTACCCGAAAGATATTGAAACGATTGGTATTATTAGTTAAATATTTTAGGGTGTAAATGTAGTTATTGACATTCCATATTATTATAAAAGAAAATTACAGTTTTTTTGTTATATTATATATATATGTGGAAATCGAGACTAAAGGTTGCTCCACACATGTGTGTCTTTATCGGTCGATAATACCAGATACGTTATTGCGATATCAGTTTTTAGTACATTATGTATTATTATGGTTGCAAAGTTACACACTGTTGCGATAAATCGACTTATTAGAAGTGGGACGATGTATTTCTCCGTCCTGCAATAACGCATCCAATATTATCGACCGATAATAATACATATGTGTGGAAGAGACTTAATACTATAATATACTAGGTATGTCACCGAAACATTCCTACGCACGAATATCATTTATAGCCGAAAAACGTATAATCTGAAAAAAAAATCAGGGATTGATACAATTTATTACTATTGGCAAATATATATAGACAACTCAGTTCCTAATTTATTAATACAGATATTCATTTTTACTAGCAATTTATTTTAATTTATATTAACAAAAAAAATTTTTTTCCATTTCATTCGATGTGGACAAAATTTTAAATCATGTACCTATAAATATGTATGTATGTAGATATATGAGGACTTTTTCAGTAGTGAAAACTTCAGCACAAACGTCACATCTTGAATGTTAATTTCTTCTAATACTTACGTGACTTTTTTGAGTAAATTATACAGGTGTATCGATAAACTTATAAAGTAAAACGATAAAATAAAATTTATTGCAAATTGTAAAATTCGTATCGGAGACATAACAAGCAATGCTCTTTTAAATTAATTAGATTAACAATTAAGATCAGCTAAATATCAACTATTTGGACGGTTTCAACTTATCGATATTGGTATATAAATTGATAATATAATAAAAATAAAATAATAAATGTATATTTAATCAAATTAATTTAACATTAGAATAAGTGTCAAATAAATATTGAAAAAAAAAATTAAAGTAACGGCTGTGAATAAGTTTTAGATTTTATAAACTATTGAGTTTAATTATTATAATAAATAACTTGTGAGATGGAATATATTAATTATACATCGATAAATATTACTGTTAATAGAGCCTAAAGATTAATAAATAATTGCTATGAAATATGAACTGTTTTTTATTTAAATGTCGGAACGGTCAATAGTACGGGAGCTGATTTGACAGCGAGACGCAAGCTATGAAACGTCATTGCTTCGGCAGAGTCTAGATAAATGTTCGTGCGGGCCGGGCAGAGTTCACTTATCTATCGGCCACCGCGCGGACAATAAGTCTAGGAACTACCTTACAACTCGTTGTTTCCACTTTAAGTTACCTACTTGATAATGAAGATTATTTGTTTGTACCTACTTAGTTTTGCACAGTTTTTCTGCTCTTTAGGGTGTTATTCTGCGTACTTTGCTTCCTGAGTCGGCTCTTATGAAACCCACGGAATGAATACGGGTGGTGACATTCTTTATTAACCGACTTCAAAAAAAGGAGGAGGTTCTCAATTCGACTGTTTTTTATGTTTGTTACCTCATAAATTATGAGTCCTATCATAAAGAATCATAAAAATCGGTTCACTCAGTCGAAAGTTATGAGTCATAACTTTCGACTGGGTGAACCGATTTTGATGATTATTTTTTTATTTGAAAGGTGGTGCTTCCCGAATGGTCCCATTTAAATTTGGTCCAGATTGAAGTCGGTTTTTTTTTGGTTAAATTTGTAATTATTTTTCATATATTATCTTGAAATTTCCATTATTCATTCACCAATAGTTCAACAAAAATCGAGATTGATATTGTACTTATCTTGAAAGACATTGTAATTTTTTCTGAGAAAATATATTGTTTTAGCGAAGCTTCGCGGAATCTTGACATTTTATATCGTAGGTGGAAGCGATTTATAAAAATAAAGTGAATATTTTGTTTCAAAAATGATTTTAAGGTAGCTTGAAAGCGTGGTGTCTTCGTAGTTTCAGGAGTAGCTTATAAACTCACAAAGTACACTTGACTTTTATTACTGTTTACAAAATCGTAAATCGCTTAAATTATTTTTTTCAAGTTCTTAAAAATAATTTCTAATTGTTACCGGTGTTGTTAAAATATTCCTACTGTGATTTAAATGAAATAATTTATCATTTTTGCGAACCTGTTAGGTTAATTAACATAAAAATTGTAATCTTTGTCAATGTCATATGTTTTATTAATTCTATCGATTGTTGTGAAAATTTACATACATACCTTAGATGTGAAAATCATAAATGGGAAAGGAAAATAAAGTAAGCGAAATAGGAAAAGGGAAAAAATACAGTGCATAGTATGTCTGGTGAACCGAAACTTAAATTAGGAATATAAATATGCATAGAGATTGGCGCAATTAGAAAAAAACTAGTCACTACAATTAACTTTAAAAAATCACAAAATGCTATTGTGTCAAACGTTTATTACAGAGCTTATGACTTGTGTTCGAATTCAACTAGGCGCGTGATGTAGTCGAAAAGGCTGGTGGGGCATTCCTGTACGTATTTGTCACAGTCTCCCTCGTGGCCAGCAGCTTCTGCTTCGTAATATTCATCGTCCAGTCCTTCTTCACGTGATGCTGAAGGTCTGAGAGAGAAAGAAAAACATAGTGAAATAAAACTTACACTTTTTCACTACTGCTTTACAGTTGAACAGACAACGAATAAATGTTTCTTTGTGGCTGCCGTGTAATGTGTCTGTAAATGTGTATGACTCTTACTGGAACGTGGATTTAAAAAAACAGCAATTAATTAGTGTATAAATATGTCTCACAAAAATATAATGATTGATTATGAACAGTTTTTGAGTACACTATACTATTTCATGAAACACAGCGATTGCTAACAGTGAAACAGTGCATAATAATACAAATATCCGGTAGAAAGAGGAATATAACTTCTTACTGGACCCGTTCCGATGACCTTTTTAACTATATATAACAGAATTTAAATATGTACAACAAGGAACAGGATAAGAACACAATTTGGACCTTGGTAGGTATTTCAACAAACGAACCGAATGAGATAACTTCGTTAATTTTGTTATTCTTCAAAATAAAAATAACAATTTCTTATGCAATAAACTTCACATACACCACAGTACGGTAAAGTAAATGTACGAAAATAAAAATGCAATAAAATGCATGAAAGAAAGTACTTAACTGCTACATTGTACAAATAATATGAGACTAAAGCCATCCTGCCTGCCGAAATATACATAAAAAATGCAGATAGGAACTTTATGTAGATCTCAGATCATTAATATATGATTTGTTTTTTTTTTATATATGGGCCTTCCAAAAGCGACTCTGTGACGAAAACACGAGCAGAATCCAAGTAGTGGACACGATAGACAATTCAATAATGCTTAAATTGCTTAAGACACTTCTACATCATTGGGCCTACGCATCATTGATTCTCCGTTGCCATCGCGGTCAAGTGTTCTAAATAATAGAAGGATCGCTTAACACTATTGAAGGAACATCAACATTTAAACGTGGGAGAGTCACGCTTCGGCATGATGGGGCCAGCTCGACCGGAGTGATATCAATGCCTCACAGAAAACCGGTGTAAAATAGTGCTTGTACTGTGTTTCACCGAGTGAGTGAGAATACCGGAGGTCCATACACCAACCCCGCTCCCCGATCTCCCCCCCCATTCCCCAAAGGCCGGCAACGCACTTGTGACACCTCCGGTGTTGCAGGTGTCCATGGGCGGCGGTAATCGCTTACCATCAGGCAATACGTCTGCTCGTTTGACCGCCTATTCCATAAAAAAAACACCAAACTTGTTCCCTCTATTGTTAAGCTGTGTGTTTAGGTACATAAATAACAATGACATCAATAGATATCTAATATGCTCAGTATTCGAAATCTCTAGAGACGTATTACGTTTGGAAAATAAAATCTAGAATATTTCATCGCCAGCTACTATTTATTCAGGCGATATAATCCATAAGCCTCTTACTAAGCTCGCCACAACTTGTTTATCAATAAAAATATTTTGTCATATCGGTATTATACTTCAAGTAGATTTCTACGCAAATGAAGCCATCCGGCTATTTAAGACCGTTTTCAGATACCACTGATCTATTTTGACATCTGTGCATTTCCATTGCTAATGACAATGACAATGCATTTTTGACACTACTAGTCTTGCGTCTTTATTCTATGGCTGATCCTACAGATAATTCTTTAAGTAGTATTTATATTGAAAAATGAAATATAATAAAATAACACTTTTCTCAGTTTGTACGGGTACCCGTGTTGCCGAACGTTGATATTCGCTTGTATGTCACTTATATTTTTAATCATCGTCACAAATGGCGTTGGGAATGTATAATTATTTTCCATGTAAACAGTCTGCTAGAAGGCTAATTCTGTGTCAAATCTTAAATCATTAAAAAAGTTAAGTAATATGTCAGTATTTACTTCGATGCTATTCACTTATGATAAACTACACTTTTCCAGAGATTTTTAGAGCTTCTTATTAGATTTGTAATATGGTTTACCTGTAAGCAGTATAATATTGCTTACGAATACCGAAAAAATATCCTTCTGAACATTATAAATGTTTAATATCAAGTATCTATTATTACATCTGACTTTGTCGGGAAAATTCAAAGGAACATCGAATCCCCCTCGGCTCATGTATCCGTATTGGATTTTTTCCACTCACATAATTTCTAACACAGTTCGAAACACGTCATGTATGAATATCCGTGCTTTTTCATTCTTGGTTAATGCTTTATAGATTTACGTAGAGAAATGATTTAGTTTGGGGATGTCCTTTAGGAAATATTAAATGATTAAATGGAACATATTCGAAAACTACTTCAGTATTCTGTTTGATTCCTTCCTTTTTATTTAGAGTCTTTTGTTACATAATTAGGCTAAGAGATTGTTCAACCTTTTTTGTCAAGGCTAGATACCCTTTACAAAAAAGATAATATCTAAAATTGTATCATAAATTTAAACCTACCGATTATGTCGATTGTGTAACTAAAGCCTAAAGCCGAAACAATTTATTTGGGGGGGGGGGGGGGGGGTGAAAAAACGTATTTAACAATCTTAAACATCGTATACTTACGTAAATATGATATGCATTAAATGTCCAAGGATACCATTGTGATGCAGAGGAGTTTCAGCTGCTTCGCAGATATTTCGGAGCATGCAATCCCTACCATTCATACCGTATCTGTAATTTATAATTTTTAAATAAATACTAATGTAAAGACAAAAATCTAAAATGACAGCATTCGTGGTGTCGTGTTGCGTTGGTGAGTGCGAGAAATGAGTCCCAATGATGTAGAAGCATCTCAATAGGCCTCCATAGTGTGGGTCACAATGCTGCGTTATTGCATTGTCTGCATTGGCAATGGGTATGGTTATCACTACTCTTGGATTGTATTCATGCTTTCCATCAGACAGAGTTGAGTCACTTTGGTAGGCTCATATAAAATAAATTAAATTAAAAAGCTTTTTAAAAACAAGCTTTTACTGGAATGCCTCGAGACGAATCAAACGAGTCCAAATTCGATGATGTTGCGACGTTACAGAGTTCCTATGGCCACCTTCCAGTCCCAGCATCAGATCAGCTCCATGTCATTATAATATTGTATTGTCACGCTGTCAGCACAATCGGTTGAAGATATCTGCCTCAAAATTCAGTTGCAAGATTCCATCCGAACATACAAGCATACATACATTGCAAGTTAATAAAAAGCTTGTAAAACGTGTTTAATAAGGTCGAACTGGCTAATTCATATCTTTTAAAGAATTTCTCAGACTTATAGAAGTAGGTATCATGTTGTTTTTAAACTCTCATCTTTTGCCGCGTTCTATATGTTAAGTCAAACTGAAGGATAGTCTCAGTGCCTTTAAGAACATGTATTGACGAGAAGAAGAACAAGAACAGAAACTTGATTAACAACACAACGACGGACTTAATGCTGTTTAGTAGTTTAATCGAAAGTAAACTCTATTATGATACTATAAAATATACTAACAGATGTTTTTTGTACACAGTGTATGCATAGGATTAAAGCACTTACTCACTAAAGCGGTTTCCCAGCACGGTGTACGCGAGCTCTCTCGTTATATTGCGACACGTTTTTTCTACACAGTGTATGCATAGGATTAAAGCACTTACTCACTAAAGCGGTTTTCCAGCACGGTGTATGCGAGCTCTCTCGTTATACTGCGACTATGACGGGAGCTTATAACCTGGAATAAAAAAAAACTCACATTTCATTAAGGACTTAATATAGAAGTGCGATTTATGTTTGATCATTAGGCTAGTTTTTTGGCCGTCCCATTAATATTTTAATAGATTCTGCGAAAATATAAGATACTAGTTTGAAATAGTATGATCAATTTCTTCTAACAGATAACTTTGTAGGAAAACCCACCACCTCATATCTGTGAAGTCATTAAAATATACCTCTGAAACTATCTGACTTATAATTGGCAAATGATTTGAAATTTTTAGGTTCAAATATCAACAATAAATTTAGATCCCTCTTTTAAATAAAATGAAATAATGAAGTACGTAGAAAATCTAAATAGGGGCAGGAGTTTTAAAAACAAAATAAATGCATACAATATATTGATTATGAATTGATTGAATGAATGTGATTGAAAGTCAAGTATTTATAAAACATATCCACCCAACGAACTCTACTTAGTCATATAAAACTTACCGGCAGATTCGGGAATATAACTTCGTCAAGTTCCGTGATATTCCTCACCACAGCATAGTTGGACTCGAAATTGTAGGACACAAACACATTCTTGTTCGGGAGGTCTATTGGAACAGCTATTGCGACGAATGTCTGAAATTACCGAGAGCGTAAGTCATTCCTCATGCTTTTGTCTAAAATCATTCGAGGACGTTCATCCTACTGTAGATAAGTTTTTTTAGAACTAAAATATATAAATATATACAACTTTGGTTCTTACAATACAGTACCAGTTAACAGAAGAATAAAATAATTTCTTGAATATAGGTTTTAAAAACAATTACTAATTGTATCGCTCAAGATATTTAAGTACATTTACGAATTAAAAATATAGTTTTGAGACTTTGTAGTGTATCTTTCACATATTTATAAGGTATTAGTGATGTTATTCACCTAGCGCTTTTTAATATATTTTCTATAGGTTTTTTTTTATAAATGACAACTCACGCAATAGGAATATACATCCTGTGTTGCGGGAGACTTACAAACATACATGAAACGGACACAGAGAACACCCAGTCTCAGAACAACAATTTGTGGATCACATAAAGTACTGTCTCATGTGGGATTTGAACCCACAACACTTGGCGCAGTAGGAAGCGGCGTGGCGACTGCCAAAACCACTAGGCCAACCGTGCAGACCAGGTAAACGTATTTTATCGACTTCGTTTCAAAGCCCAGTTTAAGTTGTAGAAGCAAGTCATATCAGCATTTCTAAGCTCTTTTTTGGGCTGTGTTTCAGACGTACACAGACAAACTTATTTTATTTTACATGTTTTCGGTTCCTAGGATTAATGTGTTTTTGCTGAGAAGGGCTGCGACGTAGTAGTCTCTTTCTGTGAGACTGTAATGCTGCAGACAGGGCTGTTGAACGGGATCGGGAGAGGGTTAATCACGACTGTGGACGACGTCGGCAGCGACACCCGTCGTCGACAGGGCTGCAAGCTGCCAGTAAGTGGGCAACTCTGGTAGCAGATTAATTTATGCGGTCAGCGGTAGGAGGGCTGCAACATAAAATGACTAGGCCGACAGACAGGGGGAAGCCCAGGCTTCATCCAGGATAGAGTCTAGATAGACGTGGTGTCGATTCTGGAGGAAAAAAGGACTGATATGTTTTATGTATAATAGGAAAACTTACTCCATATAGACCAGCGGGTGGGAATATTAGCGCTCTTTTATGTTCCGATTTTCCCAAAGTAGTCGTTATCAGGCTACTGAAACAGCAAGGTTAGACAAGCTTTAGAAATGAACAAACAAGGAATTTAAAATAAAACAGTCACAGTTAAATAGCAGGCAGTTATCGTGAGTATAACTCAATTATGCTGAGTACTTCAGGGTTGTAGCACAGAACTTTTATAAGGTTCTCTTGTATTTACTGTTTTTCATTACACCACGATGCAGGAACGGCTGGTATAAATAATTCAGCCTATTATTTCCACACGATAATAAATATATAACATTTTTGACTATTATAATATGTACTTTATTTGGTATTCTTACTATTTTCGATAGTTGTCGACGACTGCGATACGCATTACTTGAATTCCGATTTTGATTATTTAGTTATACGATTGAATTACCAATCAATTAATGATGTAGCAATCTCAATAGTTGATCTAAAAGTTGGTCTAACAACTAAATAATAAAAACTATATTATTAACGAGAAATATAATAAAAAAATGAATCAAAATTAATCATGAAACAAAAACATACTCTCTCTTTTTTAACCGACTTCAAAAAAGGAGGAGGTTCTCAATTCGACCGTTTTTTTTTATGTGTGTTCGCGGATAGCTTTGTCGTTTATGAACCGATTTTAATGGAAAGGAGATATCCCAACCATGGTACCATGATAAGGGCACTAAGATCTGATGATGGCATCCAAGAGAAATCGAGTCGAAACTTGAAGTCGGTGTTTATTTTGTTAAAATTTTACTTTTACGTTCGTCAGTTATTTAACTGCTGAAACAGTACATCGATAATAAAATAAAATCAAAATACTTACAATGCCAGCAAAATATGAAAGCTTTTCATATTTAATATTGAAACTGATCGAAACATTGATATGTAAAATACACACTGACACGACCACGCACGTATAATTCTGTACTAGTATTTTTGAATCACCTACAGACTAACTGTGCCACTTTTTAGTGTTAGAGAATTATGGTTCATACGCTAAAAGATAGTGCGTTATACTAACATTGAATAACGTCGGCGGCGATCGTGACTCAATATTAGAATAAGTTTGATTTCATTGTCTTCTTGTATTAAAATAATATCTTTATTTTTACGATAGATCAAGTTATTTGGATATAATTTGATTGATATTATATTAAGACTAATGTGACATTAGTCTCATTCAAGCATTAATATGTGTTTACTTGCCGATGGAAGTTCCACCACTGATAGAATATTTTTTCATCACATATTTTAGTAGAAAATTTTATTAAGAAAAAACATTATATTTTTGTGTACTTTTTTTCTACTTAATACTTACAAAATTCAGTTATTACTGCATCGTTTTAGTTCCGTCAGTGGTTGAATGGATAAGAAATTCAAGAGCTTTAAATTTGTAATGAGAATACATAAAGAATAATTCAATATTCCTTTTATTTATTAATCGTTACACAATATACGATCAAGTTTTCTACGAATGTTGTCTTTAAATTGAATCCTCTAGATGTCATCACAAAGTTATTAATTTACATCTAATAAAGTAAGCTAAAGTAAGCAGATTAAAACTTAAATTGGATCAAATAAGCTGTAATACCTTAGACACAAGTAGTAGTAATATTACAAATTCGAAATTCTGTCTGTATATTTCATACTTTTTTTATTGAAATTTGCTATAGAAATACTTTGATTCTTGAAGAGCGATATAGACAATAGGCAAGCGGAGCCGTGGACAAATGCTAGTACTGAATAATTTCCATCATTCAAC
Organism: Diaphora mendica; assembly: GCA_949125395.1. NCBI lineage: Eukaryota > Metazoa > Arthropoda > Insecta > Lepidoptera > Erebidae > Diaphora > Diaphora mendica. Next base: position 16,960,975 of record OX421313.1, on the reverse strand, counting down.
CTTTTTTTTAGACCCTGCCAAAATGACTCAATACTGCAATAGTCAATAATAGTAGAATCTAAAATAGAAAGCATAAGCAGAATCCAAGAGTGGTGGTCACCATACTCACTGCCAATGCAGACAATGCAACAATGCAGCATGGTGACCCACACCATGGCAGCCTAGTGATGCTTCTGCATCATTGGGCCTCCGGTATCGCACTCACCACATTTGTTTGCTACCGTAGTGATAAAACAGAAACTAAAAGAGACACTCTAAACTGTCGATCACACTATCATTTTAGTCCCGTTATGTGACAATATATTTCTTAGAGGGTAAGTGAACTAAATTAGGCTCTAATTGTACCAGAACAGTATGAAAGTGGCTTGGAAAATTTACACAACGAAGATGTTTACTGCATGGTAACCGAGTTATCGATTTATCATACTTTTTTTGTCAAAGATATACATCACATTAGACGACTCATGATCCTCTAATTATCTTCTATCTTTTTCTTTTTTACTACTGATCTGAATATGGGGATTATACTGTCTGATATTTTATAATACCTAAGATCACAGGCGTCTCTAGCCCGTGAAGCGCCCATGTGCAATAATTACTCTAGCGCCCTTTAGTAGGCGAAGCGCCCTTCAGTATGCGCGCCCCCAAACACTGCTGCGCCCTTGTGCACCGCACACTCTGCACTATAGGTAAAGACGCCCCTGCCTAGAGTTAATCTTCTACTTCTATGTTTAATAGTCGCTTAGTTGTAGTTAGATCGGTATTATTAGCGTCACATCACATTAGCAGGCTTTGACTGTGTACTAATCGACATAGGACGTTATGGCCTGCTATACCACACTGACCAGGCGGGTTGGTAGGTTTTTTTAAGTTTTCCTTTTCTTTGCTGTGATAATGTCCTGCGTAGTTTGATAACTATGTTGTCTCTTACGACACTCATGGGATCAATAGAGACGTGACACTCTGTATTCTGAAGCCGTTACTAAACGAACAATTATAGGTGTGAATGTCTGTAAAAAATAACTGATGAGAAAAATCTTTTAACCAAATTAAAAATCATTAATAATTAGATTTTTCCTGTCAAATGAAGTTCTAAATGTCAAAGATTGATTAAAATAAGACATCTAACGGCAATAAATTAAAATAGAAATTTTAGAGAAATTTTAGTTTAGTAACGAAACAACAGAATTAGCACCAACAAGAGAGAGAGAGAGATTGCTAAACAAACCAAATAAAGATTACTTAGCTCTATGAATTCTTTCTTTTTTCTTCTTGAAATATAATTAGTTAAATAAAAAATATTTTTCAAAAACAGGCTTTCATTGGAATGCCCTTATAAAATAATCGTCGAGACGAGTCAAATGAGTCCAAACTTGATGGTGTTGCGACGTTTCTTTGCACCAGCATCAGATCAGCTACATATCATCATAATATTGCATTGTCACCCTGTACGTATGCTTGCAAATTTCAGCAAAATCAGATGAAGATATCAGCTTCAAAATTGAGTTGCAAGATTTCACCCCAATATACATACATACATTGCAAGTTAATAAAAAGCTTCTAAAAATGGTAACGACATAGGAACTGAGTCTTGCTTATTCATAAGAAACAATACGTCCAAAATCAGTATCAAAAGCCCACATTAATAAATCATAAACGGTAAGCCAACATATTACGTACTAACTGTGCTTTGATGCATTCAGTATACATACAGCTTATGAAATATGATGCTTGTTTATCACACCGCAGGAATACAAGGGACAATAACGTACTACACACATTACCTTACCAAGAGGAGTAAAATATATGTTGTCTGTGCCTCGCAAATTGGCTTTATGACGTCTTGACAGATGTAATCGTAGAATTTACGTGACAAAACCTCTTCACCAGAAATTATTGAAGTGTGTTTACACGAGTTTAGCCTTAATAGACACATCAGTCTTGTAACTTAGGTTCACAGAGCTGTGAAAGTTGAATTTCACAAGTGATGAAATAACTACATTATGTGTATGTTATCACTCACTAATATTTCAATTGAAATTTTCTTTATTTATTGAAAAAAGAGAGTAAAATGTTTGATGCATTGCTATTTTAACTAAGTAGAAAATGTGAATATAAGTTTGTTTATTGCTTAATCCGCGAAACAACATCCGCGGATAAAGCCGTGGGTCTAAGTTAGTCTAAAAATGTTTCCTACGTTACGCCTTAAATCATCAGTTGTCTGTCAGTGGAAGACCCGTCAAAATCAATCCACTCCATTCAGAGATTAGTTTTAACAAACAGACAAACTAAAATGTTCAAAAACCTTGGGAGAGCCACGCTTCGGCATGAATCGGCCAGCTCGACCGGAGTGATAGCACGGCCTCACAGAAAACCGATGTAAAACAGCGCTCGCGCTGTATTTCACCGAGTGAGTGAGGATACCGGAGTCCCATACCCCAATCCCTCCCCCATCCCCTGGGGAGAGCCCATCCGCCAAAGGCAGGCAACACACTTGTGACGCCTCTGGTGTTGCGGGTGTCCATTGACGGCAGTAATCACTTATCATCAGGTGATACGTCTGCTCGTTTGCCCCTTATTCCATAAAAAAAAAATGATTTCTTGATGTAAGTACCTTATACACTTTCATATACGTGTAGTAAATACCTGTTAATTTGATTTTCAAAAAGAATCATTTAAATTTTATTTATTTGTATTGATGAAAATGATGCATCAAAGTCAGTAACACTATTTTAACATTGTAGCAATTTATAAATATATAGGAATTCAGTGTAAGAACTAAAATATTAATAGCCACAGTGTTCATGTTCGTGTCTTCAGGGTGTAAATCATTAATCATAGAAGAGATATCATTAGCGTTGCGAATGTGTACAGGTAACATGTTGAGTAAATATTTTATTTATACAACTTAGCTCACATATAAATATATTTATGCTTTCAATAGAGTATATAAAATGTGTTTCTTTAGTAGAAGTGAACAGATTATAAATATTTTATATGATTTATATATAATCGGAGGAGGCTTTCGTTTTTTTGTTTCAGGCGTATCGCCTGATGGTAAGCGATTACCGCCGCCCATGGACACCCGCAACACCAGAGGCGTCACAAGTGCGTTGCCGACTATTGGGGTATCCTCATTTATTCGATGAAACACAGCGCAAGCGCTGTATTACACTAGTTTAAGTCAAAGCTTGATAAAAACTGATGATAAAAGTGAAGATCGTACACATTTAACTTAAAAAAAACTTCAAACTTCGTCATCGTCGTCAGCTTATTGCAGTCCAGAGTTGGACATAGGTCTTTTTAATTGCACGCCACTTGGTTCGATCCTCGACTTCTCGCATCCATGTCATGCGCAAGTCGTCACTCCACCTGTCCTGTGGAGAAAAACCAAAACCTCCTTTGTAGGTAGAGGTCTATATGAAGCGGTGGACTAGCTAGGGCTGTGTGTTAGAGTGAAAGAGGAGCCTGCCTAGCGCTGCCGTATACGTGAGAGAAAGGGAAGCCAAACAGACTGGCGCCGTAACGCGTTACGTAACGAAGCGATTTACCCTCCCATAAGAAGTTATCACTTCAAGAACTCTAGCATCGAACAACCTAAATTTAAAATTGTGACGAATGCGACATGGTTGAGGATGTCTATAATATTTTGATGGTATGTGTCAATACTAGGGCTGAGAGAGAGACTTTGGTAAGTAGGTTTAAGATAAATTTTGTAGATGTTAGCATATTCCAAAGTATGTTATCAAAGCCTCTGTCAGAAGCGGCGTTGTTAGCATATAAACTCTTTGAAGTGTAGTCTGTATCGCTGAGTTTTGCAAAAAAGTATATTTTTCCCATTTAAATATAGGTAATTTAGATTTAGCTAGGAATGTATTGTAAATTTAGGTTACGATGGGGCTGACATGGACTTATGTGTGACTAGCGACAAGCCCCTAAATTAAGAAAGATTAAAAAAAATGTTTTATTAAGAGAAAAATATCAATTTATTACAATATATAAATCTACATGATATTAAAGTAGATTTTCCTTCAAATGTCAAGAACACTCTGATGCCAATACTTGTGTAAGATTTTCCTTATTTCCGTTTCTATTTCTTTGTGGAAAATCTAGTCGTCATTCTCGAGAAATGATTGCTTGTTATTCTGACATGTGTATTTGAAGGAGCCCGTATTTAGTGCTCATCACCAAACTACAGATGTAGGCCAATTTTCAGGTATTTTATTTACAAAATTTTGATTTAAGAAGCTTTCGAAGCTTTTTACCAAAATAAATTGGGGTTACCTTCAAGTCTACTATTTGACTTAATCATTGTCACAAAAAGCACCGTTGCGAAATGGCAGTGATAAAAGCAATCAAATTTTCAAATGCTCATTATTTCAAAGAAGCAATAATTTCCATCACTAGTAGATAAGCATATTTTTCTTTTTTGCATTTCAAATATTACTTTTGTTTTAAAAACTACATTTCTTTTTTTTTACTACTTAAAATATATTTTAAAGCGACAATAATCGAGTTCTACTTTATACTTTTTTTTCTACAAAATGTATGTTACAAACAGTTTGCAATATCCAATATTATAACATTGATAATGTCTAAAGTACGATTCATTATCTTATTTCAAACCTTAATTTGATCACGAAGATGTCAATGAAACTAGATCTTACGGATCTAGTTTCATTGACATCGAATGATTTTCACTTTCAAGAAAACAACTTCACTTCCCTCCAAGCCTGGTAACTGGACTTGCACCACTTGAGTAGAAAGTGTTCACTGATAGACAATAGTCCCGTGACTCGTGATTCGTCTACTTATTTGCCCTCTAAACCATAAAAAGTCACGCCTACATAAATACAGCAAAACAAATAAAGCGACACAAATAATCAATTTATAATCTCCTAACATTCAACGGACAAATGTGTGTATTAATTAATTCTGTCAGAATAATTCCTACAATTTAAATTGGAATTTCAGTTTCAGATTTTTAAAGAGCTTTAAAAATGCAATGTTTCATCTACTTTATTGAGATAACTCAACTTGCTTACACTGTTTATGTAAACAAGTACTGCTGACGAGCGTTCCGGTAGTGTTTGCAGGTCGGAGCTGTTTACTTGGAGTTTGTTCTGCGGACTTTTATCCGCTGATCGCAAATTTTTCTGGTAAGCTTTTGTAAATATTTTAAAAGGTAACACCATGACTAAAACACTTGTGGGTTAAATTAAGTATTAATTTTGACCGATTTTATGAAATCAACTGTAATAATTTATTTTACTGCATTTAACTGCTCGTTTGGCCTAGTGGTCACCACGCCGTTTCCTACTTCGCCAAGGGTTACTAGGACAACACTTTGTGTGGTCCACAAATTGTTGTTCTGAGTCTGGGTCTTATTTGTGTCCGTTTCATGTATGTTTGTAAAGTCCCCCGCGACACAGGATTTATTCCTAGTGCGGGAGATGTCTTTTTAAAAAAAATGTATCAAAATACGTTTAAGTTAATTACTCAGGAATCGAATTTCCTATTTTTGAAGCCGGGGGAGTTTCTTTAGATTTTGATGACTGTAATTTGATCCTGCACTAAGTCAAATACCTAATGGGAATCATAAGAGAAGTTAATAAAAGGAAAGATACATTACCTATACAAATGGTTCCAGAAATGTAAGCTATAGCTCATTCAGATCAAGGTTGCATACTAGTAATTGGAACTAGCTTGAGCCAAAACTTAATTTATCTACGCAAAATAATAATTGCAAACTGCTGAAGCTAAGAAAATTTTGATACACATTTTTAAATGTGTCTTCATCTGTAAAGGAGTAAACAGAGACCTTTAACACAATTGCACATTCAAAACTACATGTATTACACGTTGTCCATTATTAATTTACGTAGGTTTCGATTTCAAACAATCTAACGTATAGTTAAAAAGTTTTCAACCACGTACCCTTCCATTTTTATGGCTGACTTGATTACTTTATTTTACATTGTCTAGTCACTCTTATTACACCAGCTGTACAGTGTGGTAACATAAAAATCGTAAATGTCTATTCAGGAGAAACTACATCATCCATAACAGGGAATTATTGAAATCGATCTAATAAAAAAGCGGCCAAGTGCGAGTCGGACTCGCCCATGAAGGGTTCCGCAGCAGCAAGTAAAATAATATAATTTTTATTTTATATTTTTACATTTGTGTTGATTGAATGACTGCTTTTTAAAGTTTATTCATTGAACGTCTATGTAAATCACAGATACTGAACTTTATAATCACACATCTTAGATTGATAAATGATCGATGTTAAATTTAATATGATTGTAGTATAATATGATTGTAGTATTGACTTCCATCTCAAATCGATCGTGTAATGTATTTCATATGTCTGTCATGAAGAAGCTTCAATCGAATATCGAATTTTAGGAATTATTTTAGAGCTTTTGCGCCGTAGGGTTGAATAATATACTGTAATGTAAAAAGAAATTAAGAGTGCTCCGACTACAGGGAATTGGAAGCCACTAGAGTGGTGACGAAATTTAGAATCGTGGTTTTATATTTATATAAATGTAGCATAAGGTACATTTTACAATATAGTATTTACGTATTTTGGTGTGGGCCGGCATGCTGTATGGTTGCATTATCTGCTTCGCAATGAGTATGATTACCACTGCCGTTGGATTCTGCTCATGCTTTCTATCACGCAGAGTAGAGTCACCTCGGAAGGCCCATGTATAAAGGAAAAATACATCAAATACTAGTCATTATTTTTATTAAAATCACAAACGCTTCCTTTTTTAATTAGGCACACATTACGTTGGAATAATTTCAGCATTCAAAGAAATATTTTCTAAAGGATTGGATGGGCATTCTTCGTTGTATTTCTCACAATTGTTCTCTAAGCCATCGTATTCTGCTTCGTAGTAGCAGTCTTCTATATCGTCTTCTGAGATCGAAGTGGAGGGCCTAGAAGACATAAGATAAAGATCTTATAAACATTTATTATTAATTATTATATTTTTTCAGCCATAGTTTAAAGTTGCGTCAGGGTCGAGATAACTCCAATTAGACCAAAAAATCAGTAGTGAAAGTATTGCTGTAAACACCATTTTTTTTTTTTCAGTAAAGGTGGTTAGATAGTTTGTGATTAGACAGTAAGGTAAGGGGTATAAATCTGTGTAAATATATTATGTAATTGAAGTTTCTGTTTGTAATTTCAAAATAACAGATTTTTAGTAAATGCACATGAAAGAAGTATACTGTAGGTACTCATAGACATTTTTTTTTAAATTTTGGTCAGTCTGTCTGTCTGTCTATTCCGGCTAATTTTTGAAATGGTTGAAGTGATTTTGACGAGACTTTTACTAGAAAATAGCTGATGAGATAAGCAATAACTAATACTTTTATTTTATTAGCTTGACTCCGCGATGTTACCGGCGGTTTTCTTGTAAAGATGCAACAACAATCGCGTAACACCGCGGGGCGCAACTAGTTGTATAATAAAATTAAGTTGCTTGACTAGGTATTACAAATCTTTAATTTGAATAAAATGTACTTACGTGAGGATAAAATATAGCAAGTCACCAACAAGTCCATTATGCAAGAAATGGGAATCGGCGTTGTCACAGATTGCTCGTAGCAAACAGGCACGGCCTGCATATCCCTGTCTATAGAAAAATACAAATAATGGTAATGGAATACCTAATTAAGATTTTTTGATATTATTTAAAAAACTATCTGCTATAATTTGCTGTGGTACGGTTGTGGTTGCATTATTGTGAAATGAGGATCAAACTGAGTCGAAAAATAAATAAAACCATCCTTGAAGTGGGTTGCACATACTGTTGAAATACAGCTGTTTTTTTTGCACACATAAACGCAACGAATTAGTTCAGAACTTTTCAATTTATGCAGCAAACACAAACAAACTCTATGTTTTTTAAATTTATAGATAACAGGGTAGATGAATTATTGCAAATTAATCTTTTACATGAAATTTGGAAGAAAAATCTCTGTTAAATCTTGTTTGGTACAATCCGTGTTAACAGTTAACCTAAATTGCAATTTTTGCATGCTATAATACTTGGACTTTCTTGGGTATGGGTATATGCTAAAGGTAGTAGAGCCACGCTGTTCGGCACGAACGGGTCGACTCCACCGGGAATGAACTGCTCTCGCATAGAAGATCGATCTATAATGACAGCGATCTATAATGACAGCATAGCTGAAGCATCACTAGGCCGCCATGGTGTGGGTCATCATGCTGCATTGTTGCATTGACTGCATTCGTAATAAGTATGGTGACCGGCACTCTTGGATTCTGCTTTTGCTTTCCATCAGGCACAGTAGAGTCACTTTGGTAGGTCCATACATAAAAAAAGGTTTGTGCATAAATCGATACTAAGGCACACATCGATTTATTGAAAAAATGTGTAATAATAATATAACTAGTAGAGCCACGCTGATTTCAGCACGAACGGGCTGTCTCAACCGGGGCGGTACTACCTTCGCACAGAAGATCACCGTAAAATTATAGCGTTCGTGCTGTCGTGTTTCGTTGGTGAGTGCGAGACTGGAGGTCCAATGATGCAGAAGCATCACCTGGCCGCCATGGTGTGCGTCACCATGCTGCATTGTCTGCATTTGCAATGAGTATGGTAACCGCCATTCTTGAATTCTGCTCTCTCTCATGATTTCCATCAGGCAGAGTAAAGTCATTTTGGCAGCGCCAAATATATATATAAAAAAAAACTAGTTGGATGCAGGTACCTTTTTAACATATTTTCAAGGAAAATATAAAAAAGCTTGCGCGTAACAATATCTCTTTTTTCTCCAATGCTTCGATGTTCTCTACTTCTTGATTGCTGGAAAAAAATAGAGCCATAAATATTTATTGAAATTTCAGATCTCTTTTCAAGACGACAGTTGAACTTAATCTCTGATTGAGATATGAGAATAATATGCGTGACAGATATCTACTATTTCATTGTTTATCATCGGTAACATAATTTGTTGCTACTCAAAAAATAAGAGAAAAATATACTAACAAAATAAATGTCTCCAAGTAGTGGCTCAAACCACGTGGCATTGGCGACTGTGTAGTAGTTTGCTTCAAAGAACCAAGCCACACTCACATATTGATATAACTCCAGTGGTATTGATACTGTCGCGTAGACCTGTTTCGTAAATAATCAATACTATTACCGAATAATTGGTAAACGACATAAAAGAAACAGAAAAATCTTAAAGATACCGGGATAGATAAACCTGAGAAGAAATTTAGAGAAACAGAAAAGAAGATAGTACATGCACTTTGAAGACACCAATCGAATTCAGAAAACCTTAAAACATTCGAATTTACATGAAACAGACCAACATAAAGTTAATATTTAAGATGTGTGTAAACAAGCTCAGCAAAACAAAAGAGTTCTATACCTAGGCCTCAACAAAATATGACACAAACGAACTTCTAAATTTATCCGTCATTATTTAAGATGGCGATTTCTACTAGTGTAGTTACTTCATTGTATAACCTTTTTCTATTGTCCAGTACAGTTCCTAGAGCTCTTTGTAGTAAATAATTGTGTTGACAATATTAGTATGAAACAGATTTTTGTAAGGTACTGTTAATTAAAATTAACATATATTCTACTTACTCCCCACTGTGTATTTGGCGTGAATAATAAATATCGTTTCTGTCGCTTTTTTGTTATTGCCTGATCAGACATTACTCGTATTACCATCACGAAGCTGAAACAAAAATATTACTCCATTATTTGCAATTTTACGCAATTGTGGGCAATCGAACCGACGGATCACGTGGTAGTCTATATCGCGGGAGGTTCCCTCCAGAATCAGAGGAAAGTACCTACTTCTCCACCAGACTCCAAATCTTTGTTTGGGCTCCAATGACGAGGAGAACAAAAGAATTACTTGGCACCAGTTTTCTGTGATAACTGGTCCGATCAATCCGGTCGATATCTAACGAAGCATAATTCTGCAGCTAATCAAACTATTGGCTAACTTATTCTCAAATAATATAAGAGAAGGTAATGAAATCTTAACCATGTTATAAAAAAGCTGGAGGATCGTTTTGGGTTACCCGATATGCTCATGTAGAATTAAGGGTAATCAAAGATGAAAATGATGATGACATAGCGCTTAACGTTACATAGATAAAAAATAAACAAAATACATAATGAAAGTAGTAGGTACACTTAAAAATTAATTGAAACGATTTACTCCTTTCAATAAACTCGTATGTCTGTGGTCAAAAAAGTACAGAACACAAGTCGGCAGAAATTTAGAAATATTTGATATCTGTCACCTGAAAACTTATGGCTTTCGCCAAGCCATGTGTAATGCCATAACGTGTATTTGTAAATGTCGCCTCTGTACCTCGGTTTCGTTTGAATTTTTGTTTCTTGTTTTCACTAGACAAAACACTCAAAAATAAAACATACATAACAACATACGTGCCCACCAACATCTTAGTTCTGACAATATTTCCTCAACGGTAAAAGCGACGGACTTGATCCGAAGAAATTAGTTCTGGACAAACACTGTCGCATGGTCGCACTTTAACAAACTGACTGGACTTATTTACTGTAGTAATTTTGAAGCTGTTTAATGTTTACATAAAATACATAACAGTACCGTAACCTGTTCTATGAAAATTGATTTTTACTTGTGAGACAATTGGTGGAGCTATGAATGGGTATTTAACTTTAGTAAATAAATCATTTTGAAATCAATTTACGTCAACTTACGCCACGATCCTGACTAAAACTACAAATGCGAATATCAGTTTGTTAATAAAGCTTTCACGCCTAAAGTTAAGCATAACTGTTCGTAAATTTTGGCAGCTCGTTATTAATCTTGGCAGAAAAATTGACGTCATACGAGTACTGTTTCGAGGGATTAGAGATTCGAAGGAACTAGACAGCCATTCATCTTCACAAATTTTGTACCCATGCGAACGAAGTCATTGGCATAAACTAGTACTATTATATTACCAACTATCACTCGAAAATACAAGTACGCGAGGTACATATGTCAACGAACTGACATATGACGCACATTATAATGCATGAATAAATTTCGACAAAAATAACCAGCGGCCTACAAAGATGATAATTATTGAAACAAGAAATGAATATTGTTCAAATCACGATATCGTGATCGGCCACACAATGTCCGTCTTACCCATTATTTTTGAAACGAATAAAATTGCTGTTAGTTTGTTAGCACAACTTGAAACTGGCTGAACCGATTTAACAAAAAAAAAACTGTCTATACAGTATCAGTAAATAGTCACAAAAAAAGGACGAGGAAGGAGTTTCTGTTAGATTTTTTAAAATATATTTTATAATGTAATAGCTAAAGCCACGCATTTGTATTATTATATTGCCCAAATAACTTAAATTAAAATAAGGATTAATATTAATGTACAACATTCGGTTCGGTAAATGGTAGATAGTAAAGCCTTTTTTAACCGACTGCAAAAAAGGGGGAGGTTCTCAATACGACTGTTTTTTTTTTTTTCATTTTTATGTTTGTTACCTCAAATCAATTTGATCGTTCTTAAAGTCGATTTTTTTTGTTAAAATTTTGTATTATGTTTTTATGGCATAGGCGGGACAAACGAGCAGAGGTATCGCCTGATGGTAAGCGATAACAGCCGCACGTGGAAACCCGCAACACCAGAGGCGTCACAAGTGCGTTGCCGGCCTTTAGGGGAGGGAGAAATAGGGGGAGGGTTGGGCCACCGGTATCCTCACTCACTCGGTGAAACACAGCGCAAGCACTATTTCACACCGGTTTTCTGTGAGGCCGTGGTATGACTCCGGTCTAGCCGGCCCATTCATGCCGAAGCGTGGCTCTCTCACGGTTTCCCACAAGCCTGTTTCAGTAACTTACGAAAAACCAGTATTTTTTGTGTATCGACTACTCAAAATTGAATCTTTCATCGGATAATGCAATCAGCGCTCTGAATAATAAGGATACAAATTGGATTTGATAGTTTCTACTTGCAAAGGACAATAGTTTAACAATATTCGGATTTCTGCATTAGCAGATTAATTAAGTGCGAAATCTTGTGATACAAGCCTCGAAAGGATCTTGTTTAATAATTCAGAGTGACATAGTTATCGTAGTAGTTGTTAGAAGTTCTTGTAAATTTGAGATCAACATTAAAAGGTTTTCGTGTAACTGCTTTGGTAATTTTCCTTGTCAATTATTACATTCACGTTTGGTTGTTTATCATTAAAGTTTAATGCTAAGTACTCACATACACTTTTACTCGATCGAGCTAACATGTCGAGTAAAAACCACGGCACGGGCTTTCGTCCAGACACTCAACATTGATCGATCGAGTGACGCATCTTTTGGCTTGCCGTTTAGCATTCACCGAACCGTTCGAGCCAAATGATGTCTGTTCAACAAAGGAGACGGTGGCTACATTTAGCAAGTCTAGCAATTCTTAATTATAAAAGAATTAAAGAAAATGAAAAGGAGAAACGTAAGAGGAGATCGAGCCATAGAGCCGGCTCGATGCCAGCCTTCGAGTTGTGAGTCTTGAATTGTGAGTACTCATTTTGGAGTAAAATTATCGAGTAATACCGTATGTGAGTACGGATCATATAGTAGTTTTAATATTGAAATCAATATTATTTATGACAATAATCAAGAAAATTTTGCCCATGGATGTGCCTGTGCATGGAACCGAATTGAGAACCTTTCTTTTATTGAACTTCATTAAAAATTAATATTTGTTATGGCTTGAATAAAAAAAATAATTTTTCACTTGTATTTAACACTATTGTAACTATCTTGAATTTCCTACAGATATATATAATTTTCAAATTACGCCCGTGCCTCGGAGAACGCGTTAAGTCATTGGTCCTAGTTGCCATGAATATTTATGGGCATTGTTATTGGGAAGTCAGAGCCCTCAAATATACTGAAAACTACTGCAACCTTTGAATTCAGTTCGCCCTCAGGGTTGTGGAGATCCGATGCCAGTCGCGCCGTGGAAAAACTGATATGCTGTTAAAAACAGTTGAACTAGTAGCTAACCCCAAATAGTTTTGAGAGTAATAAGAGCTAGGAAAATAATATATTAATTGTACGATTGTAGTAAGAATAAAAAAAAAATATTGGTCTTCAGAGAGGAGACCCGAGCCCAGCAGTGGGACTTCATGGGTTGTGTATGAGTACCTCAAAACTTCAGACGTTTATAAACTATTAAAGACGTTTAGAATTTAACCGCCGAGGCAACACGTCTGTTAGAACATACATAATCAGGTCATAAAATAACTGTTTAACAGAGTACCTATTTTCTTACTAATACGTACTCGTAATCGTCGGACAAACGAGCAGACGTATCACGGTAAGCGATTATCGCCGCCCATGGACACCTGCAACACCAGAGGCGTCACAAGTGCATTGCCGGCCTTTGGGGGGATGGGGGGGAGATAGGGGGAGGGGAATTGGGGTATGAGCCTCCGGTATCCTCACTCACACGGTGAAACACAGCGCAGGCACTATTTCATACCGGTTTTCCGTGAGGCCGTGGTATCACTCCGGTCGAGCCGCCCCCTTCGTGCCGAAGCGTGGCTCTCCCACGGTAGAGATACAGATAGATTGGGCCTCGGAGAAGAAAATAGGTTACTTTTCGTTGCGATAACTAACAAATAACCGAGCCGAGTGCAAAAACTTGTTTGTTATATCAATGTCGCCTTTCAAGATGCAACCAAGGACCAACTGCCTAGTTGGTCTCGCGGTTGGTGTGTGCGACTGCTGATCATGAGGTCTCGGGTTCGATTCCCGAGCCGGACCAAATGTTTGTATGATCTACAAATATTTGTTTCGGAGTTTGGGTGTTTTCTATCTATACTTATAATAAAAATGTAACAGGTCAAATTCTGTACATTGAAGATATTTTGAAAATTTATTTGGAGGGCACTCTGTTATCGATACTGAAACGAAAACTATTTTTTTTTTCATTTTTGTCTGTCTGTCTGTCTGTCTGTCTGTATCTTGGCCGCGCATCACGCCGAAACTACTGAATGGATTCAAATGAAACTTGGCATGATTTGAGTTCATACTCCGAGGTAGGACATAGGATACTTTTTATTCCGAAATTCCGGACGGTTTCCTTGGGAGGGGAGATGAAAGTCAAAATGTGTAATTAATTGTAATTCATTAACGAGTAGTCCGATCGCAATAATTCTTTTTTTGTTAGAAAGGAGATACTCTGAAGATTGTAGCATAAAGTATTTAATTTATCACAATCTCTCTATCTATTGGAAAAAAAAAATTATAAAGAATTTATCATTACGCAAAACAACATGTAGTGCCATCTATTGCCAGCCATGCGTAATTAATAACACTTTGATTAATATATCGTGGAATAATCGTAGAACGTATTACGTATAATTCGGTGTAGCATTAAGTATTTGATTTATCGCAACCTCTCTATCCATAGGAAAAAGAATATCTATATCTCTCTGTAGACGTCGAATCTGTGTGTTTGGTTGTGCCCGCATGATTTAAACATTCAAAATAATCGTGGGAACGTTTTATGCACAAGCATTGTGATTAATGTGGTATATAGTTAGTATTTGATAGGTAGGTATTTGTTTTATGTTCTCTCTTGCCATAGAAAGGGTTGTTTTAAATTTCCTTGAAAAATTTCTTTGCTTAAAACAGTGACATCTTTTGGAATCAAGTAACTAACTTTACAATAGGTACGTAATATGATTACTCTTTTTAACGTATAATAAAAATGTAACAGTTCAGTTCTGTACATTAAAGAAATTTAGATGATTTTTTGGGAGGGCTCTCTAATCGATACTAAAGCAATTACATTTTCTTGAAAATTGTTTCTGTGCGCACTGACGAACTGTGCTTAACACAGCGACATCTTTTGGAATCAAGTAACTAACTTTACAATAGGTACGTAATATGATTACGTTTAAACGCTTAAGAAAAGTGTATAAAATCAATTCTGTACATTAAAGAAATTTAGATTTTTTGGGAGGATGCTCTTATTGATACTGAACCAAAAACTAGAATGCCATAAACGTTAAATGGTCATTTATAATTATGATATTTATTTTAAGTTTAAAATACTTGAAAGAGGAGTAAACATATAACATAATAGTTCATCATAATTTACCAGAAAATGATACAAAACATCTTTATGATAGGTACCCGAAAGGCAGCGCGGGCGCGTGGCCTGCGCCCTGCCACAGAATAACTAATACATAGTACTGCCCTGCGTAGGTTACCAAACACGTCCAAATTGTTTAAAAAGCAGTACCCGCGCGGTCGGTCGGCTCCCTACGCGACACACGCACCCAAATCGACTTAAAAACTCAGTAGTAGTTCTTGAATGTAAATTCGGATAAAAAGTTATTTTTGGAACTATTTACTTGATTTTTGTTCTACCTACTATAAATATTACTTGGTATTATAATATTTCTTCTGTATTTTTAACCGACTTCCAAAAGGAGGAGGTTCTCAATTTCATCGGTATATTTTTTTTAACCGACTGCCAAAAGGACGAGGTTCTCAATTTCATCGGTTTATTTTTTGTTATGTATGTACACGGATTATTCCGTCAATTTGTGGACCGATTTTGGAAATTCTTTTTGTATTCGAAAGGGTATGCTCCCCATGTGGTCCCATGGCCACCATATCAGGAACTGATGATGGGATCCTAAGGAAATCGAAGGAAACCCTCAAATTTATGTAAGCGCCTGCAATGAACTTAAAGCAATTGTCTGCATCCCTTCATATTCTGTAGACATCATTTAATTTCATAATATATAAAACGGGTCTTAACGATATCAGAGTTAACCTCAGATAGTCAGTTTACCTCAAATCACTTGAATTATAGTAACCTATAGAAGATAGTCCATTTGAGATTTTATTACAAAAAAATACCTGAAGTCCTTTCGATTTTATACAGCATGTATGTTACCTTTAGTCGTATTCTTTCAAGTTATTTAGGTGAAATGATGACGAGAGACTTGAGAAAGACTAAAAAGTGAAAAATAAAAAAAACTTCGTTTAAAAAAACCGAACCAAAAAAACTAAAAAGTATCAAATAACTTAATTTGTATGTGCTACCTATTCATAGGTTTGAAGTCGGTGCCAAGCCAAAATGTAATAGTAGGTACCGCACTCGCCGCGCGTGACCTTGAGCGGGATAGCTGCTCTTCGCGTAGAACAAAACAACTGAAGCGTCGGTGACGTCGTTGACGTTCGTCTCGAAATGTAGCGAGTGTGATACCTACTATTACATTTGGCTTGGCACTGACTTCAAACCTAGGTAGCACATGCAAATTAAGTTGACTGATACTTTTTAGTTTTTGAAGTCAGTTTTTTAAAACGAAGTTTTAAAAATTTTTGCGATTTTTGTTGTACCTAAATAATGAGCAAATAGTCTTTTGTAGATATTAATTGGTTTTCTCGGTATTTTTAGAATTTTGTAAGGTTATAGCATAGGTACCTAGGTACCTATAATTTACTTTTTTATAGGATTTTGTTAGGTTATTGGTATAGGCATAGGTAAGCAGATGTTTTTCGTTGCAAATATTTAATTACTTAGCCTTATTTGTTGGTGTTTTAATTTCTTTTAGTAAGTTGTAGATACCTTTCATTTTTTTCGTTGAATTAGTTGTAGATACTTAATTAATTTAGTTTTATTTACGCTTTGAAAATAAGCTTCATTCGTTATGTCTTATTTTTCATTTAACTGTAGTGATAAATTTAACATTGTTTTTCGTATTCGATTTTATCACATCACACTAAATAAAAGCGAATGTTTGTGAGGGTGTATGTTTGTTACTTCATCACGCAAAAAGCACTGGACGGAATTGGATGAAACTTTACAGTAATATAGCTTACTAGCTGTTGCCCGCAGCTTTGCTCGCGTGGAAGTTGATTATTTACAATATATTTAATTAAAACTGTGTAAGTATGTATGAATAATTTATTCATGTTTTTAAACGTACCTATTTATTTATTTTTAATCAATAGCCCATTAAAAAGGATTTCATACTAACGTTCGACCCTTATTTTTACCCCTTTAGAAATAGAATTCCCATAAATGATGATATAGGTATTAATTTATTTGTACTTAAAAGCCTAAGGACAAAGTTTCAGGCTACTAAATTAAAAATGACTGACTTCAACTAATCTACTTACGACATTTCAACACCTAATTCACCCCTTAGGGGTAGAAATATCATTTATGGGATTTCCTTTTGAGGGCGCTCTGGTTCCCTAGTTTCTAGAACCCGAGACGGTGTGCGGTTTTTAGTCGGTTCGAGTCCGACATAACCACCAGTTGGTGATATCCGAGGGAATTTCCGCACAAAAAAAGGGGTAGATATAATATCCAGAGACACTTAGTATCTACGCGTTTTTAACTATTAGCCCAAAGATAATTTTTCATGTTTCTAACTTAAAAAAGACGGACTTCCATACAAACTTTCAACCCCTATTTCACCCTCTTACGGGTAGAATATTGGGAAACGCTTAAATACGTATCTCCTATTTTTTTATCAATAGCCCTAAAATAAATTTTCATGTTTCTAACTTCAAAACTGACGGACTTCTAGACTAACCCGCTTACGAAATGTCAACGCCTATTTCATCTCTTCAGCGTAGAATATCGAGAAAGGCCTAAATACGTATCTATTCATTTTTAATCAGTAGCCCAAACCAAAAGAAAAGCTTCATGTTTCTAATTTAAAAATGACGAAGTTCCACACAAAGTTCAACCCCTATTTCACCCCCTTAGGGGTAGAATATTAGGAAACGTTGAAATAGATATCTACAATTTTTTATAAGTAATCAAAAATAAAGTTTCATATTTCTTAAATAGCCCTAAAATAAACTTTCATGTTTTTAACTTCAAAAATGACGGACTTCCAGACTAACCTACATACAAAACGTCAACCCCTATTTCACCCTTAAGGAGTAGAATATCCGCTTTATCTATCAGAAACGCTTAAATACGTGTTTACTCATTTTTAATCAGTAGCCCAAAATAAAGTTTCATGTTTCTAACTTAAAAAATGACGGACTTCCATACAAACTTTCAACCCCTATTTCACCCCCTTGGGGGTAGAATATTAGGAAACGTTGAAATAGATATCTACAATTTTTTATAAGTAATCAAAAATAAAGTTTCATATTTCTTAAATAGCCCTAAAATAAACTTTCATGTTTTTAACTTCAAAAATGACGGACTTCCAGACTAACCTACATACAAAACGTCAACCCCTATTTCACCCTTAAGGAGTAGAATATCCGCTTTATCTATCAGAAACGCTTAAATACGTGTTTACTCATTTTTTATCAGTAGCCCAAAAATAAAGTTTCATGTTTCTAACTTAAAAAATGACGGACTTCCATACAAACTTTCAACCCCTATTTCACCCCCTTGGGGGTAGAAATTCCAAAATTCCTTCCTTAATGGGTATCTACTTAATGAAACGATCATACTCACCAAATTTTGTATTCCCAAGTTTAATAGTTTCCGCTCGGCGATGATGAATCAGTCAGTCAGTCAGTCAGGACATGTTATTTTATAAGTATAGAAGATACATCAGATTAACACATAGGTTACTGTTTGCCGCGATAACCGACATACACGCGGGCGGAGCCGCGGGCAACAGCTATATATAATATGTATGTATTTAGAAAAAAAAAAAGTATATATGTATTTGTATCAGTTGTCCAGTACCCATAACACAAGCTCTGCTTAGCTTGGGACTAGATGGCGTTGTGTGTTAGATGTCCGAAATATTTATTATTATTATTATTTATTATTTGATCACATTCATCCGAAATGGCTCGACTGATTTAAAAAAATTCCTTTGTTGTTAATTTACATTTCATAGCTCGAAAAGTATTCCTACACTCCTATCCCATTTTTATTCGCGATTTGATTTCTTTGATAAAATTATAAGACAGATCAAAGTTTGTCGGCTCAGCGAGTATTATATTAAGAATAATAAACAGCTACATATATACTCATACTAGCCTGTATCGTATCTACGTATTTTAAAATTGTAATTATATAACTATAAATTCTCAAAATTAAAAAAAAAACCCCGACATAATAACGTGAGTTACCTTTAAAAAGTAAAAAAAACGTTGTGCGCTTTCATTTGAGACCCCACTCGATGATATTTTTGCAGACATTCGGTTACTCTTCCCCACTTTCACCCCCATAACTTTTAAACGACTAAACCGATTTTCATGAAACATGTCTAAGAACACTCGCACGTAACTCACTTTTCATACAAAGAAAACTAAATTGAAATCGCTTCATCCGTTCGCGAGCTACGGTGCCACAGACAGACAGCAGACATACAGACACGTCAAACTTAAAACACCCCTCTTTTTCCATCGGGGGTTAAAAACTAAATAGGAATACAAAAGAATATAGAAGACGAAATAACAAAATCAGATTCAAGAAATAAAGAAATGAAATCATAAAGTACTTATTCTGACGAAATTAGATTATAAAAGACGTGCTAATTAAACAGATTGTTAAACAATCTGACGCTGAATTAAAAAAAAAGAGAGAAAATCACGAATGATTTAGTTACTGTCGACATAACTCATAAAAGTCAATTTGCTTCGAGGTGTAGAATAATTTGTAATGGAAATTAGCTGCGGAAAATAAATATGTTCCAGTCTTGTCAAGATAATTGGAACAATCTTGGTATTACATGAATTAACATAGATTATTGAAAAAAAAAGATTTAAGTTGATGAATGAGGATGTCGTAAAACCATTTTTATTGTCTGCAAAGTCCTTGAGATATTCACAGTTTGATATATTTAATTAATGCATTCGAATCATTTTTCACAAGTGATGAGTAGTAGTATGTTTATAATAAACACAGGGCCGTCTGAATCTGTATTATGGTTACTAGAATGCCCATTAAAGTGCTTATATACCTATATTTCCCTATACAGAGAAAATAGGTACACGCAGACCCAGAGCATATGATCGCTCATCTTACTTTCATTTCTTCTAGGTAGCATTCAAACCTACTATAAATAAAAATATAGAGACACAATCGGTCATAGTCCACAGACATAGATAACATAAGACGTAGAAATATTAAAACACAACCTCGATTCAAGCCCCAAATATAACCACCTAGAAATCCACACATTGTCGTAAACTCCTAAGCTACGTCATGCCCTGTATATTATATCTATACAAAACACACCACTTAATTAGAAAACATGTACAATTCATAGCTATAAGCTGAATAGAAAACTTAAAAAGTGGTGTATATTCATTTTTTGTGTAATTTTTCGCGACTACGGCGCAGCCAAAAATATGAATATACAGGGCAATTATATATGCCAAAAAAACAATATTTTTGGCAGTTTATGTATGTTTGAATTATAAACGAGTGTCTATAGATTCGTAATAATGGCTAGAGTGACATAGACTATATAAGTTTATCAAAAGTTTATACATAAGTACAGGTTATAGTTTTTTATAGGTTCTCTCGTTAACTTTATATTATACTTTCAACAAACTGTTTTAATTTTTCTGCATCGAATATTCAACTTATTACAAAACATAATTAAACCATACTTAAAAAAGCTTTAAAGAATCTCTCACGCTATGAAAATCACATACAGAGCGTAATAAAATGTAAAGCCAATGTTTCAATAACAGAAACACTTTATTACAAAATATATTAAAAGTAAACATCACTTGGACGTATTGCAGAGGCAAAATATAATACAACCGCAGAATACCATTTTAACCCTTCATTTCAATGCATTGGATCGTGTAGTGTAAAGGGGCCTCAACTTTGATGCGGTAGCTTCTGTACACAGTCGGGGTAAATGTTTGTAGGAGAAATGCATCAGATACTGGAAACTTACAAAAATGAGGAAATTCTAATGCGGAAAGTTGGGATAGAAATTTTAGTTCTTGAGTTGAGGTGCCGTTTGGTTTTATTTAGAGGACTTTAAGGATTATGAGAATAGTATTAAACTATACTACTGGCACGCTATGATAGCCGGTTTGACGTTAGTCAAATCATGAAGTTTCGTATTATTAGTATAATAATTACATTTGAAGGAGTAAATTGCTGTTCTTTATTGTCAATAGTGCAGTGAGTCATAAAATTAAACCTTTTATTAAACCTTTTTAATTGACATTTCACATCACTTTTGTAATATGTCAAAACGGCCATCATAGCGTGCTCCTAGTATAAGTTTTATTTGTATTTTATGTTGTTGTTTTGTAAAATTAGTTGATAGTCTTTATATTTAGTGCAAAATATGATGGCAAACCGTTTGGTTTAAAACTGAGATTTCAAAAAGAGGACTACATAAAAGAAATGACATAAGTTAATGTTCGATATTTTTAGTATAACTAGATGACCAGGCGAATTTCGTACCACCCTATTAACTTGTCTCAGCTTCCCACAGGCAGTGTACAGTCGCGGACCATAACAATTGTCTTTTTCCATTATTTTTTTATTTTTCTTGTACACAAACGTTGTCCTAACAATAACGAACACACATAAAAAAGAATTAGTTAATTTGGTGCAGCCGATCGGATGCGCGTACATACATTTCGGCGATTCATTTTTATATAATATATATAGATTTGTCACTATACTATTTCCATTTCTTTATTTTCTCGATGACAGTTCTAATTTGATAGTTGTAGTGTTGTGACCAAATAAGTAATGATATCGATCGCATATATTTATTATGTTTTGAACAAAGACAAATACAACAAAAACATTCAAAAATATTTTTGCAAGCTGGGAATACTCAATGACCCACCACCATTTTGTGTTTGTTTTAATCTGTCACTCGCAACAAGACGGTCGTGCTTTAAAGTCACTACATTTCTTTTCGCTGAGTTTTTTCACATTATCCATACATACGTTACGTTGTGCATTTTGTGTTCCTCCGTGTTGATTGCTGCCCAGCTGTCAAATGTCAAAATGCCTAAAGGATCTGTTCTGAATATATGAAGTTTATTTTGCAAAAATAATCGTAGAATAAAAATCAAACATAATTTTCCAGTTCCATAGAACTGGAAAATTTTCAATTCGAATGCGCGCACTTACATATTTAGTAATAGCTTTTGTTCAAGGCTCACAAATATCGCGGTAAAAATTAGTCTATGTCCTTCCTCACGAATCAAAGTATCACCATTGCTAATTTTATTGAAATCGATGCAGTGGTTTACCCGTAAAAGCGTAACAGAACATACATACAGGCTTCGAATTAATAATAATCAGTAATATAGTATGGGATTACAGATTTTTTTGTTACGACTTTCTTAAAATATTTATTAAGTTTATTAACATACACGCGGTTTTGCCGCTGATTATATATTATATAGGTTAGTATAGTATTAATAATATATCTTATATACTATATAGAAAAGCTGTTATATAGGTTATTATTTATCCTATATAATAACCTGGAGGTTATTAAAAATAACTAACAAACTTTTATTTCTTTTTAGAAATAAAATTAGACGTTTATTAATCCATCTTATATAAATCATATTTTCTATAGAAATATAAATTGTATGATCCAAAAACTTTGAAAAGTAAACATTAGTAACCTTATTTCACTGACAAAATATACGAGCAGATGCTGAAACAGAATGCGATCGTAATGTGTAATGTTTTGTTAAACAAAATCATGTACATTTTACCTCTGCTCGACATATCCAAGCATCTGGGCCGTTCGGTACAGGCCAAATCACTGGGAAAACATAACGGTTCATTAGATAGACACTGCCGTAGGCTCTGTGTAAACATTCTAACATTTTATCTTATACAGTATTTACACTTCGCCGGTGCCGTGCGCTCAGAATTGACGTTAAAACGAAGTACGATGCTATTCGCTTTAATTCTGTTCAATTTGATCTCGCTGTTTGGCGTGGACGCGGGCAGGCAGAAACGGTACCTCGTGTATCCGGACGGTGGCCCGGCAAGAGCACAGGTAATATCTTTCTATCTTATTAGAACAAATCCATCCAAATTTACATAGCGTACCTGATTTAACTTAAGCAAATGATGTTTTCTTTGCACAACGGATAGGGCTTAACGAAGCAGTGTCTTTTTTGTTCGTGAATTTAAATGCAATTAAGCGTCTGTCTGCCTTTTGAAGCGTGCCATGAAAGTTTTTGTTTCAAATTTATTTTCTGTTTCGGCCGACACGTTTTGTGTCTATTCCTCTAAAGTATTTCTTATTAGTTGGATTTTTAAGTCTCACGTTCAAATTTTGCAATGAAATTTTTAATTAAGCTTCAGGTTAACATGCTCATTTTCTTTCGACAGATATGTATTTTTAGTACTTGAGCCAGGTCCATGGCTTTTGTTACTCTTGTTCTATGTGTTTATCTTCTACTTCAATTGTATAGACTGTTATTTCTTTATTTTGTACTGCATACTAAATTGAATTGAAAAGACAAAATATTGAAAAAGTACTTTATGGAATATTTTAACAGTCGCGCACTATTTTATAAATTGATTTTTTTAAGATCTTATTAGCACTGTAAGCAACAAAAAAGTTCTTTGAGAAGATAAATAGTTAAAGTAGCTTAAAGCTCTTGTAGGTAATTACAATTTACTTTTTATCACACCAATACCTTACCATAATAAGATATAGTTTTTTTTATAAAATTTAATTTCTTATTTGGTGATCTAGCATGATCGTTTTGAATTAAAACTTTCATGTCTGCATCAAACAAATCAATGTTTTCAGTTTTTATTTAATAACGGTACTTGATATGTTCCATATGAATTTTTGGTTGAGTATTTAGGTTCTAAAAGTATTCCCAAATGCATTAGAAATATGTATATGTTATTCTTGTCATTACTCAATAATACTTTTCTTATTTTCACTTTACTTTAATCATTATTACTTACTCTTTTCAGTTTATTATTGGTTTGGGTATACCAGTAGATTTAAAAGAAGCTTCTGTGACGGTAGGCACAGTAATAAAATTCCAGTATGATTTACCTACAAATAGTACCGAATATACAAGCAGAATTTATGGTTTTGCTGACACAGTGGCACGTTCTCGAGATGAGGAAACTAAAGACGGAGATAAAGATGATTCAAATAACATAGATTCAGAAATATCAAGTGAAATAGAATCAAATGATTCCAGAGACCTTGACGAATTTGAAGAAAATGAAGGTACTACTACGATATCAAATGAGTTCGAAAAAGAAAACTATACGTTGATAGACGTAACTTTTGATGATGATAGAAGAAAAAGATCTCTGGCTTATGCTGAAGGTGGTTTGATGGCAGACGTAACTACAGAAAATGAACTGTCTTTAGATGAAGCAATTAGGAGACAAGAAATCATTGATCGAAATACTATGGAAGATGAGGAACCTCAGAGAATGAATAGATGGGACTTTTATAAAGTTATTGAACGTATGGTGGAGAGGTAACTATTTTAATAATTTTGATAATAACATAAAATAATGAATAGTACTAAATTCAAAATTTTGATTATAATGTTTACTGCATAAGTTTATTGTATAAATGTCTTACAAATTTGTTATTTTAACAACGTAGATCGTTTCAGAACTAACATTCTTACACCGAAATTGAACGAAAATATAATTTATTATTATAAGTGAAGCTTTTATGAAGAGTTAACAAGAATCGCTCTGTAGGTATAATATTTTATTAAGGTTGCCCATTGAAACTTCAGGTACGGTTATTCAGGCCGGCCGTGCTTGCTCCGAACAATCTGCGAGGCTGCCGAGGTACCATTCACCCATGAAAACGGCTTGCTCGGTGAAATTGGACATATACTATTCACGTAAGTCACTAACGGTATGAAAAGATTTCGGTACCGTTTTATATATGAATGATATTCATTTGTGGGTGCCGCTGACGGGTAGATAAGGGTTAAAAATTTGCGTAAACGGTTGTGGTTTTTACGATTACTGCACAAATGAGTGGTAATCGATATGCACGTTGTTTGATTTGACCAATTAACGTGCTATATTATTATATGATATTAAAACAATTTTTATTTTACTTTGGTACCTAATTGCGTCTCAATTAGTAATAACATGCATTCAATTTAAAATAATACGTCCAATACATATTGTTTTAAAAAATAAATTAAAATCACTTTATCTCTTGACGTAAGTCATTTCAATCCTTCGTGTCGATCGCTAAATGCTTAGTGATATTTAAAACATAATTGTGATCACATTTTGACATTTATAAAAAGAAGATATTTAGTCTGGTGTGCTCACATTAAACCACTGTTACATTAATTTTTCTTAATAAAATATAGCAAAAGTACTTTTCGGTTGAAGATTTTTTTTTTATTTGCCACAGAGTATCACATTTGTCATGAAAATAATAATATTTAAAAAAAAAGAAGATATTTAGTCTGGTGTGCTCACATTAAACCACTGTTACATTAATTTTTCTTAATAAAATATAGCAAAATTACTTTTCGGTTCAAGATTTTTTTTGTTATTTTCCACAGAGTATCACATTTGTCATGAAAATAATAATATTTAAAAAAAAGAAGATATTTAGGCTGGTGTGCTCACATTAAACCACCATTACATTAACTTTTTTAAATAAAATATAACAAAAGTACTTCTCTGTTCAAGAATTTTTGTTATTTTCCAAAGAGTATTACATTCATCATGAAAATAATAAGTCTTCATTACTAAAGCTATTTCTTTTAAACAAATCTTGATAAATATTTAATTTTTCATGTAATGTTAGTATCATGTTCGTGCCTTTTTTTAACCACACGCCTCCATATGCTGAACTTTGTACAACGAGTTTTCTCCTTCCAGTCTCCTTTATCACTCGTCAGTTCACTGCTTTCTCACTTTCTCGCTATCATTTTTTACGCTGTCTATCAGTTTTTTTCTTTAGTTCTCTTTAACTCCTACATACATAAAACTATCTTTCCTACATTTCGCTCATCTCCACGCATCACATGTTCATATCAAGACAACCTGTTGCTTCTCAATTTTTCATCCACTGGTGCTATTTTTAGGCTCTTGCATAAATACCTGTAATAGCATGATTGAACTGAGGAATATAACAAGCAACTTTAGTATGTTTATCTATTATGTATAGATAATTCTCGTCTTACGCTGCTCACGACGAACTCTGAAACCATCCAACCGATTTTCAAGTTTTTTTTAAATACGTTTTCCTGACTGTACCTTATATAGGAAGGAGAGAAGGAGATAGGCTAGTTAACATCACGCTTAAACTAATAGGAGCCTACCATGAAGAGTATCTTGTTAGATATGACTCATTACTAATCTATCTGAATGTGTCTTAGCTGTTGCCTTAATGGAAGCTTTTCTAATACTATTTTGTTGTTTTAGGTCCGTACTTAAATTCGGGTATTAATCCCTGTTAATGGCACTGTAATACGCTCCACTTACTGAAATTAATTCTGCTCAATTTAAATTGGTTCTCAAGACATTATGTCTGCTTAGCTGAAAATCTTCAAGATTTACTTAATGTACTTCGTCTAGATTTAAATCCACGATCTTAAACTTACTTATCGATACAAATAAATAAAATTGGAGTGTCTGTTTGTAATGTTAAAATAACCGCTTTTTAATAAATGCATATGTATGTACACGGTACTAATAAGACTAACGTCGTAGGTAGGTAATAAGACTAACGTCTTATTACTAACCTAACGGTAATATTTAATTAACTGACTTCAAAAAAGGAGGAGGTTATCAATTCGACTGTTTTTTTTAAATGTTTGTTACCTCTTAACTTTCGACTAGGTGAACCGATTTTGATGATACTTTTTTTTATTTGAAAACTAGTGCTTCCCATGTGGTCCGATTTCAATTTGGTCCAGTTCTTGAAGTCGGTTTTTTTTCTTTTTGTTGAAATTTGTGATTATCTAAGGAAATTTTTATGTCCAGCAGTGTACTCTTAAAGCCTGGTGGTGATGATGACTTTCAACTCACTACCCTTTTTTTCTTTCTGCGGAAATCCCCCGGCATACCACCTGCTAATGGCTATGTCAGACACGAACCGACTGGAATTGCCTAACAAAATTCTTGATACAACATATTTTATTGCTAGGTTTTGTAACAATTATTGCTGCTGGTTCTGAATTTATTACTAGTATTGATTTATCACAGTAGAGACAACCAAGTGGAATATTGGTACATATCAAATTACGGGTAGGATTCGAAAGTATGTACTTCATATTTTAAATTAACGGAGTGCTTACGTACACAATTACCCAGCGTATTACAAAATATCAATTTAATTTACATTAAAAAAAATGTACCTACATATAACATAGAAATAATAATGATAATATAATTTTTTTTTGGAATAGGGGCAAATGAGCTGACGCATCGCCTGATGGTAAGCGATTACCGCCGCCCAAGGACACCCGCAACACCAGAGGCGTCACAAGTGCGTTGCCGGCCTTTGGGGGATGGGGAGGGAGATGAGGGGAGGGTTTGGGGTATGGGCCTCCGGTATCCTCACTCACTCGGTGAAACACAGCGCCAGCGCTGTTTCACACCGGTTTTCTATGAAGCGGTATCACTCCGCTCGAGCCGGCCCATTCATGCCGAAGCGTGGCTCTCCCACGGTTAATTGTACCAGATTCAGATACAGATACATATAAATTTTTTTTTTTTTTTTTTTAAAAGACAACTCCCGCATTAGGAATAAACATCCTGTGTCGCGGGGGACTTTACAGACATACATGAAACGGACACAATTAACACCCTAACTCAGAACAACAATTTGTGGATCCCACAAAGTGTTGTCCCGTGTAGGATTTGAACCCACAACACTTGGCGAATTGGCAAGCGGCGTGGCGACCGCCTAAACCACTAGGCCAACCGTGCAGTCCATAATTATCATAAATATAAATGTTTATATTTATGAGAGTTTCAGATATTCTCATGCCATTTACATTACTCGTAATCTGTTTTATTTTGAAGTCTGTAACCAAAACACGTATAAACTTTTTTTTGAAATGTATTATAGCAGTTTTGTTATATGGAGTGATTTTATGAATTTCAGGCCATCATCAACAACAGATTCTCTGTCCCATCACACCGACAATGAGTACCACGCTGCTGAGCGGCTGGGTAGAGAGACAGGCATTGACTGCGAAGAATTGTTCCCGGAGTGCGAAGGATCTATACTTAGTACCTTCACGCAGATAGGAGAACAAACATTACATTCATTTGGATTTCTGTAAAATTGATAACTTATGGTTCTTGATTTAAACTTTCAAAGATCCTTATGGTGCTCAGTAGATGGTCTATGAGTTGCCTTTAATTCATTATTAATATGGTATGTCACCGTTAATAATTATAAAAAAATAGTTTTTAAATTAATAATTAGAGGAAACTAAACGATATTGGCAACAAATGATGTACATATATTCTGTACGTATAATAATTACATTAAAAAGAGAAACAAAAAACAATACATCAATATATATAAAAATCAATGCCACTTTTCGTTGTAATTTTATAACTCAAGAACGGGCTCACCAATCCAAATCAAATGTTTAGGCTTTGTCCGGACTATTTAGTAGATGGTTTATGTGAAGTTTGCACAAAATCGGTTGAGCGGTTCTTCATTTATCACATTTTTTGTAATTTCACTTTATACATAGCGAAGCACATACCGGGCCGCTAGTTAAACATATAACAGACAACATTTCCATTGCCTCAGTGGCGCAGTGGCAGCGTATGCGAATGCACTGCTTAGTTTCGGATTAGATGGCGTTGTGTTCAAATGTCCGAAATAGTATAATTATTAATATTATTGCATAAAATCAAAGATTTAATAAATTAAGATAACATTTTGTAGAAATGTAAATGAAAATAAAATGCGAAGTCCCAGTATATCAAAAATAGTACGTAAAGTAAAATTGTTGCTTTAGTGATAGTCAATTGAAAATGTAATAGCACCATAATAGGGAACTTTAAAATTGAGCTATCGATAGTCCTATCGGATTCATGAACTTCTATAATATTGTCGATAGTATCTCTAGTATTAATAGTTATTGATACTATGATTAATGTAACGTAATAGAAATAAGTAATGTCAATGTTTATTACCTGAGTAATAAATGTTATCATCACCACCAAAGGGTTTTACTTGTCCACTGTTGGACTTAGGCTTCTCTGGTTTGGCCTACTATAGCACAAATAAATAGTATATTTTGTGGCATTCTGTCTTTAAGTTCGATTTATTACAAACTGTATTATAAACATTGTTTCCTAGGCTACATTAGTATTTTTATTCGTTTGTATAAGTTGTTTATAAATATATAAGAAATACGTATAAACTTAATGATTGTTTTATATATTATGTGAAATATATAAATTTATAGTCCATCTAATCTAAGAGGTAATGTATGACAGCTTTGACAGATTAAAGAATAGTGACGGTGTCAAATCGATTACTATATTCGATTCTCGATATAATTTCCTTATGTTTACAAGTTGATTTTAGTTTTACAGATTTATGTATAGCATGCATCTAGGACATACTAGATACTACTAGATAGACATTACATATTGTAAAAATAAACAAAATGAATCTCCACTCGATAAAAACCTTATGGTTAGTAGACGTTTAGCAAAGGAAAAAAAACGTGACCCGTCACGGGACACCTGGCAGATGTGAAACATCGAAATTGTTTTGTATAAAATAAAAACCGATTTCCAAAAAACCATCCGACGAAAACTCTCTGCCAAAAAACACTAAAAAGCGTAAAATAAACTGGCTCTTCATAAATTGCTATGTGCCAATTCTTGTCTATACCTAATTCTTTATTCATTTAAATAGTAGTATTATTGTGTATGCTAGGTACCTAAAATCTGTTTGAAGTCGGCGCCAAGCCAAATGTAATAGTAGTTACCACACTCGCTTTATTTCGAGACGACCATCAACGACGTCGCGTCAGGCCGCGCGTGTCTGCTCGCTTGGGTTGTTTTATGCTAGCTTTCCGGCAGTGGCGAGTGCGGTACCTCATATTATATTTTGGCTTGGCGCCGACTTCAAATAGATTTTAGGTACCTAGCATACACAATAATACTACTATTTAAATGAATAAAGAATTAGGTATAGACAAGAATTGCCACATAGCAATTTATGAAGAGCCAGTTTATTTTACGCTTTTTAGTGTTTTTTGGCAGAGAGTTTTTTTTTTTTATTTTTTTTTTTTATTTATTAGGACAACCAACAAGAGCATACACCTTAAGAGCTAAGAGGCACAACAACAATAAAATACAAGCATTGGCGCTGTCTTAATTATAGGTTGCCACGGAAAGCAAAATTATGTATTAACAGATAGTAACAGACAGTTGGGAGCATAAGGCATCCCTTAACTTAAAAAACTTAAAAGAATTTGAAACATAACATAACATAACAAACAACGTTTTCGTCGGATGGTTTTTTGGAAGTCGGTTTTTTTTTTATAAAAAGTTTTTATTTTTCCATTTTTAGTGCAAACAATCATAGTTTATCAGTAAGTTGAACTATTTCATATAATTTCTGCTGATGCGAATAACTTTAGTGGTTTGAACACGTAATAAAACTGAGTATGATCAGTTTCCAAAATTATGCTGAGATGCAAGATTTCTGTTACCGACAACGTGGTCTACGGGGCAATAGGAATCGTGTCCAAGCTTAAATGTCGTGATGAAATAGAAGCAGGCGAGTTACTTAAAGCAAAATACATTAAGGGGTTAGTCATCATAGCGCCTGTGACATCAGCTCACCTAAATAACTTAAAAGTATACAACTAAAGGTCTATAGATACGTATGAAATTGAAAGAATTATCCTCCAACTCCTAACCGTTGAGGAGTTGTACCTTCCATCATCAGCTTACCTAAATAACTTGAAAGAATACGACTAAAGGTAACATACATACATATGACATTTAAATATTTATCCTCCAACTCCTAACCGTTAAGGAGTTTTACCTTTCATCATCAGCTCATCATCATTAAATGATGACTACCAGACGCAAATACCGGCGTAGCTTCAGAATATATACGAAAAACACAGTACGTGCCTGAAAAAAATGAGGGTTACCCTCGATTTCTCTGGGATGCCATCATCAGATCCTAGTTTCCTTATCATGGTACCACCGTCGGGACAACTTCTTTCCATTAAAAAAAGAATCATCAAAATCGGTTCATAAACGACGAAGTTATCCCCGAACACACATAAAAAAAAAAAAAATATACGGTTGAATTGAGAAACCTCCTCCTTTTTTTGAAGTCGGTTAAAAATGACTGTTTATTACATTAATATTCATTTTTAATAAATACATAATTGATTTTTTTTAAGTAAATGTATTTAAAATCGATTTTAAATAAATTTGGGTTTTGTATAAAATAACATGACTGTTTATTACATTAATATTCATTTTATTAAATACAAAAATTAAAAAAAATTATATTCATTTTGGAATCGTCGTTTTGTTTTATTTGAGTCGCTACGGCAATTTTCGCCACGCCAAAAATCAGGTTTCCCCGCGCCTATAGATGTTTCACATCAAAAATACAATACACAATAGTATAGTCGCGAAGCGTCGCCACGGCAATTCTCGCCACGCCAAAAATCAGGTTTACCCCTCGCCTATAGATGTTTCACATCAAAAACCTATTTTTATTATGTGTTTTCAGCGACAGTTGTATATCACTTGAAACTTATGAATTACCAACTACTAAAAAAGGTTATGATTGAAAACTTCTAGTTGTTCATATGTTCGAAACAAGTGAATTTCTAGATTCGCATCACTACGGTAAAGGACCCGACTACGTACAACTATGTACTAGGAAATAACGTCTGAAAAAAAAAAGTGTATATATTTGTGTTTTACTTTGTTTTAAAGATGCCACTGTACTGCCTCATAGGTCTAGCGGTCAGCGTTGGCAATTGCCAATCATGATGTCTCGGGTTGAATTCTCGGGTCGGGCCAAAGTGTTATTGGGTTTTTTTACAAGGAATTCTTGTAAAAAACAGTAAAAAACAGTGCGGAGTATGGAAGTTTCGCGGTGTTTCACGCCCGTGCCTCAGAGAGTACGTTAAGACATCGGTCTCGATTGGCATGCACATCTATGGCAATCATCAAGATTTCATTCAATGTTTCTTCAGATGTCAAAATCGATTAAAGTAGGTAATATCTTGTTTTACAAGTATATCTTCAAGTAATTATTTAAAATGTTCATTACTCTCTATATTTTAATTTGGTAAACGGATCAGTTGCAGGAAGCACCTGAGAAAACTAAGGGCCAGTTTTATTGTCTGATGAAGTTCCAGATTGTTATCGGCCATTTAGAACTATTTAACAGATAATAGTAACTGAAATATTTGATATATATGTTATATTTGAGACTTGTGAAACCGAAATCTGTATTTATTTGACAGATAAGTTCATGATAGTCTATCAATAACTTTATCAGTAGGAGATGAAACTGGCCCTGAGTATTTTAAAAATGGAATGTATTTTACAATACGGCAACTTTTAAAGACAACATTTATGAGTTATCGTGTATTCTGGTGAAAAGGTCTATGAGAGATATTGAACACGTATTATACAGCGTGGTACAAGGTTTGTGGTTCTGTCCGTCTTTGTAGGCTTTTATATAGGAATACACCTCGTCTTTTTCCGTGATGGTGTGTGATGCATCGTTCAAAGGGCTGAAAAAATAAACATATCTTTAAAACTTTGTGAATCAGGTGGGCATCATCCGTAAACATGTATTACCAAAGTCAGGCATTAAATGCAAAACTTCATCATCATTATTATGAACAGCCTCTCATAGTCCACTACTCGATTTAGGAGGGGAGGAACTTTTTGGCAAGGAGGCTATGGCCTACAATACCACGCTGGCCAACGGGTACTAAAAATATATTTTCTTTTTAAATTTGGTTAATAAGAAAAATCATTGTTCAGTCCCCAACCCGCACTTGTCTAGCGTGGGGACGTTTAGCCTAAACCCTCTCCTAAGAGGAGACCCGAGCCCAGCAGTGGGATGTTATCAGTTGCTGAAGAAGAAAAATCATTACTACTATTTAGGTATCAGGATATGAAATCACCTTATTTTATAATTGGTTTTCAAGAAGCTACCCAAAAAAATCTAGTATTTTTTGTTTTTACCTGTGACCAGGGCCAGTGCATTTTAATTTTAAGTAGCTTTAGTATTTGTATTGTATTTAATCTATATTATACACACTCAACACATAAATATAAAAGGTACAAAGAATTGTCATGTACAAAGGCGAGCATTACCCAAAATTGAGTATGTAGTAGTACTAAATCATTTATACTATACCACTGGTACTGTTTACCACTAAAGGACCTGTTGCTCTTGTGATTAGTGATCCTAACCGCTGAGCCAGAGATTGTAGGTTTGATTCCCACCCAAGACAAATCTTTGCGTGCTGAACACGATCATTTATTCTGAGTCTGGGTGTAATTTATCTATACCTAGCTGATCCGGCAAACGTTGTTTCGCCATAAAAAAATAATTGGGGTATAAAAAATAGATGTTGGTCGATTCTCAGACATACCCGATATGCACACCAAATTTCATAAAATCGGTCCAGCCGTTTCAGAGGAGTATGGTAACTAACATTGTGACACGAGAATTTTATATATAAGAAAATATACTTGTATATCTATTTAGATATATGTATGTTAGTATTTTTATCAGCAATTTGGTCACCATAGTAGTAGTAGGATTTGCCTAGTTTGGGATCAGAAGGCCGTGTGTGAGATGTGTGTCCTTACATTACATAAATATTACTAACAAAAACTAATATCCTTCTAAGCTAATGAAAAAATATATTGAAGTTATTCAAATTTCAAAGCTGACTTTTGATATGAATGAATCAAAACATCCAAATTCTGTCTCCATCCCAATCGTAACTAATATACCTTAAAGGGTGATACTTAGCGAAGTAGCGCCTTGAGTTTGGCTAACGCCTGCAAAGGTCCGCGCAGACCAAATGTGTACCAAACTAATTTTCAAGTTCAGGCGACTAATGCCAGTTGTGCTAAGTTGTTGAGATCATGTGACGTAAAGATATATAGTATTTGTATGCCACTAAAGGGCGTTGAACTTAAGGTTTGAAGTTTATTGGTTCTAGTTAAGAAGTATAGCTTTGGGTAAGTAGATTTCAATTGCCACTTATACACTCGAAAAGTACAACTACGTCTTTAGTATAGAAGGCACATTGTGGACTGAATGTATGGAAGTTGTACCATGGAATAATGAAACGCCCGTATAAAGCAATACTTTTGTTACTAATACCACAATTCTGAAGGGAGTGGGTACTCAAAAAGCACAGCGCGCTTGAGTTTCTTATGAAATAGGACATCCACGACTGACGGTTTTCAATAACTATCAGTTGTTTAATTGCCCTCTCCACCATAAACAAATCAATTTTGTTAATTTCTTGCAAATAATATAAGTAGGATAAATAATATAAGTAGAATTAGACTACACGGTTGGCCTAGTGGTTAAAGCGGTCGCCACGCCACTTTCTACCGCGCCATGTGTTGTGGGTTCGAATCCCACATGGAACAACACTTTGTGTGGTCCACAACTTGTTGTTCTGAGTCTGGGTGTTCTTTGTGTCTGTTTTATGTATGTTTGAAAGACACAAGATGTATATTTCTAATGTGGGAGTAGTCTTATAAAAAAAAAGAATTACTCTACAAAAAAACGATTGACAACAAAGCAACTATTTAGTATAAAGAAATAAATTGGCAAATAAACAAACAGTTGTTGGATGACAAGTTGCTACTGATTGCTAACCACTTACAATTTCTGCGATATCTATGCTAGTAAGGCTATCTTTTTTATTTAAACCGAAATGACTCTATCCTGCGTGCTGAAAGCTACATACATGCTTCTACATCTTTGATGACCCTTCCTACAAGGACGATAAGGTTGGTCAGTTTGTCAGTAATGTTTTTGTGTACTTCGTGTGCCTTCGAGTTTAATTTTACCAATGCCTAATATTTATTGGGTTTATACTCACTTCAGTACAAAAGAAGCCATTTCATGTAATAGATCCTCTTTATCTTCGGTATGTAAAGGTTCGGCACCAAGCTGACAGAGAGTTTGTAGTACACATGAGTGGCCATTGTACCCAGAACTGAAATTATCAAACATTAAATGTATTAAGTAAAATATATAGGACAATTACAAAAAACTTGAGAACCAGGTAGTAAATGTCGTTTAATTAAATTTATTAAAAAAAAACTGGTTGTCTGTAAAGTCGGTTTACGGATGATAGTTTAACGTGATAACGTCATAACAAAACATTGATGTATGATACAACGGCGTACAATGAGCGTAACAGGACAATGAGTAATCCTTTTTCGTGCATGCAGCCGGCGTTTATTAATTTACTAACTGACCTGGCAAACTTCGTACCGCCATATTTACATATCTGTCTCAGCTTCCCACAGGCAGTGTACACTCGCGGACAAAAAAAAAAGACTTTTCTTGTTATCTTTTATTTAATTTGTTTTCTAGCAAAAACAGAATGAAAGAAATCGGACTGTGTTATTGAATAACAACTATTCGGCGTGATGCGCGGCCAAGATACAGACAGACAGACAAAAATGAAAAAAAATACAGTTTTGGCTTCAGTATCGATTATAGAGAGCCCTGCAGAAAAAAAAAACAAAATATCTTTAATATACAGAATTGGACCTGTTACATTTTTATTATAAGTAGTATGGTGTAGACGTTGTCACGTCAAAAATAAGGTAAAGTAGATACTGATTACAAAGACTTACAAATAGGAAACACAAACCCAAGAACGGGAATACGGGAGAACATACCTATGGAATCCGACAATCATGAATACAATGATGAAATTATTTTTGAGTTAATCTTGAAGAAAAAATATTAAAACCGATCATTATTAAATTTTATAAGTTTTTAAGAAAGCATTTGTAAACATATAATTAAGTATCAATTTACGGCAGAAAGAAAAATTAAATATACAACTTTGTTTATTAAAATGGCCATGGATCAGTAAACAGCGATAAATAACAATTCTGACATTCGCGAAGTGAGTATTGACGAAGGCAATTTCTGTGAAAATTTGTTTCGAACTGTATCAAAGTCTGGTGGAAAATAAATCACGGTTTTGACGACTTCTTAATACATACTGTCGATCAAAGACAAGTGAATAAACAAATGGACAGATATTCGTAGTCACTGACGGTAACATTTCACTCAATTATCTATTTTTCTAGAGATTTTGTAATCATTTTATGTTAATGAAAGTTTGGAGTAACATAAATACTTGGAGCCTTAGAAATACAAGTCTCTTTGAACTTTTCTGAATAAAATATGAGCAATTTCATACAATAGAGATACTGAATTTGTTTACGAGTCGACTTATGAAGGTCATTGACTTTAGATTCCAAATTCCTATGTATGCTAACATAAGTAACGTGTCAAGAGCTCAAATCCTGTCCGGTTGAAGTTACTAATTTTTTTATTATAGTTTAGGTCACGAGTTACTAGGGCTGGCCGAAATCTAGTGAATGCAAGATGATCTTTGTTTCTAAATACTGTCTCACTAATTACTAATAATAGAAGTTCTGCAAATTCAATAATCTTAGTACTAGCAGTAATACATACTACTATAAATTCGGAGGTAAGATTTTTTTTTGATCGGATTGAATTTTTGAATCGGAATTTATATTATTTTATTTTTTAAAGAAACTACAACTATTTTGTTACAATTTTACTCTGTTCTATGTAAAGTAAAGTAAAGTACTATGTTTATTTTATGGAAAAGCAGCTGTCTGTACCTATCTACACTCACTCAGTTCATTATGGCACTTGCAACATTACCAAAATATTAGAAACGAATTCCCAAAAATAAACATTATAATTATTCCGTTGGATTCCGGCTAAACTCAGAGGAGGCTAAGTAGTATACGTTTTAAACTGCGAAGAAGAATAAATATCCAATTTATCAAAACATATCAAGTTGAAAAGACCATGGTAGTTTAAATCAACTGTACCACAGTATGTAAAACAATATTTGCAGATGTTAAATTCGATAAGTTGACAACCCTAAACTTAGAAATGTTTCAACATCGTGATCTCGTGACGTCAATATATTATTAGGAATGTACGACACCACCGGAGTGCTAACTCAGCTAAGAAATAAAATTGTACCATTCTTAACTACACTGATTAGCAGAGAAAAACCGAGCTAGGGTTTACTTAAGATTAACTTTAGAGTGATTTACTTTAACTAAAAGAAAGTCTCGTCTTTTCTTTACTAAGCCAGTGCAGACTACAAGAATATCTGTACCGATCGACAAACAAAGAAGTTCTAGCAGAGAATACGGTTTCTATAAAAATAAGACTGTATTCGAACGAGTATGCAAGAACTATTTTATGTCCACTCTTTGCATTTCTACTGGTTCAATCGAAATTGCAGTAAAACACGTGGATGATCATGGTGTATTTAGATAAATGGATCATCGTGGCAGACAAGCGCCTGCAAACAAAACTCCTGAAGACCAGATACAAGAGGTTAAAAATCACACTGAAAGTTTTCCTGTAATTGATTCCCATTACTGTAGAAAAAAATCAACCAGGAAATATTTAGAATCTACCTTGTCAATATCAAAAATGTATGATTTGTATGTGCAGAAAATGAAAGAAAGCAATAAAGTACCAGTAAAATTAAACATTTATAAGAAAGTATTTGGTACAGAATACAATTTAGCGTTCTATCACCCCAAGGAGGATCAATGTAGCATGTGTAACAATTCCAAAAAAGATAAAACAAATATAAATATCCGAAATGAGTATACTCAACATATAAAGCGAAAAGAGGTATCCTATAGATCTAAAGATCTGGATAAAAAGAAGTCGGAAGAAGATGAATCATTTTTGTGTGTCACCATGGACTTGCAAAGTCTACTGCAGATTCTAACACACAGAATAGACACAAGAAAGACAGATAGTCTAATGTATTAATCTAGAAAATTAAAATTATATAATTTATGAGTTTAAACCTCCACAGAACGACGCTCACTGTATGATCTGGACGGATTTAAACGGTAAAAGAGGCACTGTTGAAATAACATGTGCTATTCATTTATGAATTAAAAATCTCCCCGAGGTTTTAACGCACGTCACCATTTATTCCGACACCTGCTCGGGACAAAACCGAAATCAGTACATAGCAGCATTTTTATTGTACTTAGTACATACGCATAAGACAATCAAAGTGTTAGAACAGAAGTATCTAGAAAGTGGTCATAGTTTCATGGAAATAGACTCAATGCATAGTGCCATAGAAAAAGAAAAAAGGTACACAGACACGTATTCTACAATAGATTGGAAGGGAATTATGCTACGGGCAAGATCAAAAAGACGAAATAAAAATGTAACTCCGTATAATGTAACTGAATTGTCATATCAAGACATGATTGATGTAAAAGCACTTGCTTCAAAAATAATTAAAAACAAAACTATAGCGGAGAATGTGGAGAAAGTGTGCTGTTGAAAATAAAATGTCTAAGATTTGAAAAGGAATTACAACAAATAAGGGTATTATTAAACACAGATACGATTACGATGGGCCATATAATTTACTTAATACTCTTTGTAAACCAGTGAGACTGACTAGGAGAACTCAAAACTCTGGAATGCCAACTATAAATACTGAAGATCTTCCCCGGGCATATAAAGAATGTCTTCCTATAACAAAACAAAAAAAGGAAGACCTTTTACAGCTCTATAAGAAAAATATGATTCCTAAAGAGCTTCACGGCTGGTACGAAAGTTTACCATGTTTAAGCGAAGACCAGGGTACACCACGCTCCACTGATTCCTCTGAAGTCGATGAGTAAGCTTATTTTGGCCCTCAGCTCTACATATTAGTGATTTTTTTGAAACTTACCGGAAATGGTGAGTAAAATGATTTTACAATAGGGTTTTTACATTGTTAAATTAACGTGATGTTGAATTTTCAAGTCATGATTATTAATAAAATTGTTATTTAATTTTAAATTATACTGACGGTGTGTTTGAATTAATGGGTTCCTATGTTTATGTCTTTTTCACAAGTTTACATTAAAGTATTGATTAGGTACAGTCATTTCAGTTGTTTTGATTTTTAAATTATGTTTTATTTTGTTAAGAAGTAAATTGATATTAGAAGTTGTTGATTGGTGAACTCAATGTACCTGATTATTATTATTTTTTGAGTTTTATTAAGTTGTGTTTTGCTTACCTAATTACAAAATATTTTTAGTTTAATTGAGTCGTTTTAAAGTTTTATAATGATTGCTGTATCTTTGTTTTGCTGTTCATTTTTTAGTTGAGTACTTACCTATGGTTTACTTGCAAACAATCTTAATTTTTTGAGTTTTAACACAGAATAGGATAATAGTAAACTGTTTTAATTACGTTTTGATTTGATACAAAATTATATTTTTTAGTTCTAGTTGATACCTATTTTAAGTTTTTCATAGTTTCCTTACTACTTAAGTTTGTCTTTTGCTATTTGTTCTCTGAGTTTAGAGCCATAATGTTATTTTTTGGGTTTAAATTATTTTCTGTTTTGATTTGAAAGAATACTTTAAGGTAATTTATTTCGACTTGTTATAATTGCTATAATTTACTTTTGTTTATTTTTTTAAGTTTGTGGTAAGATAAATAATAGGTCTGTACCTATTAATTTGCCGTTTTGTATGCAATAGGTGAAAGTACTTATTTTTTCAAACTTTTTATTTCTGTTATTCGAAGTAATCACCCATGCAATCGACGCATCTTTGCCAACGCATTGGCAGCTTATTGATGCCCTTCTTGTAAAAATCAGCTGGACGGGAGGCAACAAACTCTTCAAAGGCATTTTGTACTGCCTCTCGGGAATTGAATTTTTTACCCACTAAAAAGTTGTCTAAATTTTGGAAAAAGTAATAGTAGGTAGGTGCAAGGTCTGGTGAGTATGGCGGATGAGGGAGAGCTTCCAACCCCAGCTCTTGCAGCTGCTTCACGACAACGCGCGACCCCATACTGCGCAACAGACAGTCTCCAAGCTGCAAGAGCTGGGGTTGGAAGCTCTCCCTCATCCGCCATACTCACCAGACCTTGCACCTACCGGCTATTACTTTTTCTTGTCCAGCTGATTTTTACAAGAAGGGCATCAATAAACTGCCAATGCGTTGGCAAAGGTGCGTCGATTGCATGGGTGATTACTTCGAATAACAGAAATAAAAAAGTTTGAAAAAAAAAGTACTTTCACTTATTGCATGCAAAACGGCAATTTCATAGGTAAAGACGTATTATCTGTTTACATTACACTTTATCTAAATTTTATTGATTTTTTATATTTCGAAAATATAACTTTATTAATATATACTACAGCTTTAATTTTATACGAGACCAATAATAGTAAAAAAAATATCAGAATAATGTAACGTACAAAGCTACTAAGTTTTACATTTAAAAATATTTCGAGTTTATTAATTCAATAACTGCATTTATTTCACCAAATTTTACTCTACCAAATGGATTTAGCTTGTAGGAAAACTAAATAAATAGCCAAAATAAGTAGCTAATTGTAGTTACCTGAAAAATAATAGTTGTGGCAAAATTAAACAACTTGATTTTTTATGCTTTATTTTGTTAAAGTTAAAGATAGAGTTCAGTTTATTAAAGCATAATGTAAAAGGTAATCAGGTCCACAAAATATAAAATTACCGACACTAAAATTGTCTCACAATTTTTAACAAATTTACATAAACTGGAAAATAAACACTAAATCGCGTTTATCTCAGAACTAGAAAATCAGAGTTATTTAATTTTCCAACTACAGGGACGATATATGTTACATTTAGTCGTATTCTTTCAAATTATTTAGGTAAGCTGATGATGGAAGGTGGAAGGTACAACTCCTCAACGGTTAGGAGTTGGAGGATAATTCTTTCAATTTTATACGTATCTAAAGACCTTCAGTCGTATACTTTCAAGTTATTTAGGTGAGCTGATGATAGAAGGTTAAACGCTTCAACAGTTAGGAATTAGAGGATGATTTTAATATTACACGTACGTATAGACCTTAATTTGTATTCTTGATGATGAAATTTGATGAAATAGTTCAACGTACTACTTACCTACGATTGTTTGCACTAAAAACTGAAAAATAAAAACTTTTTATAAAAAAAAACCGACTTCCAAAAAACATCAAACGAAAACTCTCTGCCAAAAAAACACTTAAAAGCGTAAAATAAACTGGTTCTTCATAAATTGCCTATACCTAATTCTTTATTCATTTTAATAGTATTATTATAATGTGTGCTAGGTACCTAAAATCTGTTTGACGTCGGTGCTAAGCCAAAAAGAATACAAACGAACAATTACAAAAGTCTAAGCGATAGTCACTTGGCACCGACTTCAAACAGATTCTAGGTACCTAGCACACATTATAATACTACTATTGAAATGAATAAAGAATTAGGTATAGGCAATTTATGAAGAATCAGTTTATTTTACGCTTTTAAATGTTTTTTTGGCAGAGAGCTTTCGTGGGATGTTTTTTGAAAGTCGTTTTTTTTTTATAATTATATTTGTGTTGATTGAAGGAAAGGAAAATTGCAGTTTACGATTTATGACGTATGAAAAAAAAAACTACTAACTAGATTTCGTTCAAACCAATTTTCGGTGGAAGTTTGCATGGTAGTGTACATCATATATATTTTTTAGATTTATCATGCTATTATTTTAGAAGTTACAGGGTGGGGGGGACACATTTTATCACTTTGGAAGTGTCTCTCGCGCAAACTATTCAGTTTAGAAAAAAAATGTATCAGAAACCTCAATATCATTTTAGATGATCTATCCATAGATCCCACACGTATGGGTTTGATGAAAAAAATTTTTTTAGTTTCAGTTCTAAGTATGGGGACCCCATATTTTTATTTTTTTTGTGTGAAAAACTTAAAGCGGTTCACAAAATACATCTTTATAGTCCTTATAGTTTCGGAAAAAAGTGGCTGTGACATACGGACGGACAGACAGACGGACAGACAGGCAGACATGACGAATCTATAAGGGTTCCGTTTTTTGCCTTTGGCACGGAACCCTAAAAAGTTATATCACTTTAAAGAATCACCGCGATAACCGACTTTTACGCAAAGCCGTAGCTAAAGGCTAGTCTGAAATAAAAGTGGCCTAAGTTAATTCTCAGATTATCCGCTACCTGCCAATGAAACTGCTTTTAAAATAGGTCTAGCCGTTCCAGAGATTAGCTGGAACAAACAGCAAACAGGCAGACAATGAAATAAAAATTGTCTTTTTGATGTTAGTACCAATAAATACTTTCATTTGCATTTATTGAACAGCGGTTCATTTGAAATTACAAACAGACACTTCAGTTATTTTTTTTTTAATGTATGGATACATATATGATTCCAGTTAGAAAACTCGGCTATTTGGTAACGTGTTCTTCTTTATTTTAAATATCTATATATATAAAAATGATTCGCCGAAATGTATGTGCGCGCATAACTTACGATCGGCTGCACCAAATTAAAT
Source organism: Diaphora mendica (assembly GCA_949125395.1). Lineage (NCBI taxonomy): Eukaryota > Metazoa > Arthropoda > Insecta > Lepidoptera > Erebidae > Diaphora > Diaphora mendica. The sequence goes on along the minus strand of OX421313.1, from coordinate 16,918,328 downwards.
AATTCTTCTTTTTATGTGTTCGTTATTGTTAGGACAAGGTTTGTGTATAAGAAAAATTAAAAAATGACGGGAAAAGTCATTCTTTTGTCGGCAGTCACGGGAGGCTGAGACAGATATGTAAATATGGCGGTACGAAGTTCCCCAGGTCAGCTAGTTTTAAATAATATTTACATAATCAAAATTTTTACCTGTTCAGCACTCCTTCAATGACTTTATAAAAATGATAAAGCTTGGCATCATCTTGATAAGACAATTCTTCTTTGATTCCCAAATCTCTCTTCTTCTTGGCCGTTCCTACGTAACCAGAATTTGCTTCCAAAATATCAATAGGAATCTGGGTTCTATTCCATGGCAGTTGGAAATTGGCTTGAAAAGCATAGTTAACGTTGATATTTTTAGCCGTGCTGGGAAAACCGATGCCGGCGTTAAACTGGAAAATAAAGTGTCTTTTCAATGAAAGGAAAACAGTTTAACTTCGTTTCTAAAACTTCGTAACTATAATAACTGTCAATAGGGGTTTAGACTAGCTAAACCCCTATTGACAGTTATTATAGTGAAAGACAACGTTTAATTTGTCGTTTTTGCGGCAACAGGAATTTGTTGCTGAAAGGTTAGGATGTAAGGATGCTTTGCGGTGTACTAGTAATGAAAAATTATTACTTTTTAATAATCGTGGCCAGATTCTCTCGGTCAAAGTAGATAATAAAATAAAAGTAAAAATAGTTCAACATAAAACAGTATGATTAGCTTAAATAAAACCGACTTCCAAAAATAATCCAACGAAAACTCTCTGCCAAAAAATACTAAAAAGTGTAAAATAAACTGGCTCCTCATAAATTGCTATGTGCCAATTCTTGTCTATACCTAATTCTTTTAGTTAAGTTACGAGCAATTGTCTGCATGCCTTCATATTCTGTAGACATCACTAAATTTTAAATGAAATGATGATGAGAGACTTGAGAAAGATTAAAAAGTGAAGAAAAAAACAAAACTGACTTCAAAAACTAAAAAGTATAAAAAAACTTAATTTGTATGTGCTACCTATTCATAGGTTTGAAGTCGATGCCAAGCCAAAATGTAATAGTAGGTACCGCACTCGCCGCGCGTGACCTTGAGCGGGATAGCTGCTCTTCGCGTTGAACAAAACAACCGAAGCGTCGTTGACGTTGGTCTCGAAATATAGCGAGTGTGGTATCTACTATTCCATTGGCTTGGCACTGACTTCAAACCTATGAATAGGTAGCACATACTAATTAAGTTATTTTATACTTTTTAGTTTTTGAAGTCGGTTTTTTTAAACTTATATTTTTTTTCAATAGTAGTATTATAATGTGTGCTAGGTACCTAAAATCTGTTTGAAGTCGGTACCAAGCGACTATCGCTTAGATTTTTGTAATTGTTCGTTCGTATTCTTTTTGGCTTGGCACACTTTTTAGTGTTTTTTGGCAGAGAGTTTTCGTTGGATGTTTTTTGGAAGTCACTTTTTTTATTATAAAAAGTTTTTATTTTTCACTTTTTAGTGCAAATAAAATTTCTAGTGATGCAAATAACCTAAGTGGTTTAAAGACGTATTAAATGTCAACCCCTATTTCACCCTCTTAGGGGTAGAATATCCAGAAACGCTTAAATACGATTCTACTCATTTTTAATCAGTAGCCCAAAGATAAAGTTTCATGTTTCTAACTTAAAAAAATACGGACTTTCGTGCAAACTTTCAACCCCTATTTCACCCCCTTAGGGGTATAAATTCCAAAATTTCTTGCTTAGTGGGTGTTCACTCAATAAAACGATCCATATGTATAACTGAAAGAATACAAATTAAGGTCTATACGTACGTGTAATATTAAAATCATCCTCTATTCCCTAACTGTTGAAGAGTTTAACCTTCTATCATAAGCTCACCTAAATAACTTGAAAGTATACGACTAAAGGTTTTTAAATACGTATGAAATTGAAAGAATTATCCTCCAACTCCTAACCGTTGAGGAGTTGTACCTTCCATCATCAGCTTACCTAAATAATTTCAAATAATACAACTAAAGGTAACATACATACGTATGACATTTAAAGATTTATCCTCCTACTCCTAACCATCAGCATAAATTGATGACCACCAGACGCAAATACCGGTGTAACTTCAGAAAATATACGAAAAACATAGTATGTGCCTTAAAAACATGAGGGTTTCCCTCGATTTCCCTGGGATCCCATCATCAGATCCTGATATGGTGGCAATGGGACCACCTCGGGAGCATACCCTTTTGAATACAAAAATAATTTTCAAAATCGGTCAGCAATTGACGGAGTAATCGGTGAACATACATAAAAAAAAAAACAGTGGAACATAGAACCTCCTCCTTTTTGGAAGTCGGTTAAAAAGGATTTATTAACATGTTTGTTGAGACTGCAGAACGATTGAATTACTAACAATTTATAATTAAAATTAAAATGTAAGTATGTGATTATGCTGTTCGTTGTAAATAATGTAACCCCAGACATTATTAAAAACATATAGACATAAGAAAGTATATAAAAAGTTTTTATGGCAATAAATACTTAAAAATCTTTTATTTTTCAATTTTTTCTACCCTTAGTGTATGTTTTGTCTTTATACGCTGCATAGAAACTTCCTAGATGCTAGTTTATGACGCACAACGTTTTGTATCTTTAAGAAATGTAAACATCCTACTAATATTATAAACGCGAAAGTTTGTAAGTATGGATGGATGGATGTTTGTTACTCTTTCACGCAAAAACTAATGAACTGATTTGGATGAAACTTTACAGTAATATAGCTTATACATCAGAATAACATATAGGCTACCATTTGCCGCGGTAACCGACATAAACGCGGGCGGGGCCACGGGCAACAACTAGTATTTTAGAATACAGATTTTTTTGAAATCTTCATTTTCAAATTTTAATCGAGTTTCACTCAGAATATTTATTTCATCTAAAAATGAGATTTTCTTTATCTGATTATTTTTATGCGATTCATTAGATAAATGTATTTGTCTTAGTTGTCTTTGAGAACTCAGTGATTTACTTACTAAAACATATGGTTATTTAGTTATCAATAACTATAAATTCTCAAAACTTAAAAAAAAACCCCCACATAATAACCTGAGTTCCCTTTAAAAAGTAAAAAACATGTTATGCGCTTTCATTTCAGACCCCACTCGATGATATTTTTGCAGACATTCGGTTATTTTTCCCCACTTTCACCCCCATAACTTTAAAACGACTCAACCGATTTTCATGAAACATGTCAAAGAACACTCGCACGTAACTCACCTTTCATAAAAAAAAACTAAATTGAAATCGCTTCATCCGTTCGCGAGCTACGGTGCCATAGACAGACAGAAAGACACGTCAAACTTATAACACCCCTCTTTTTGCGTCGGGGATTAAAAATATATAATAATTAGGTACAAAAATAAAAGTATTTAAAATGATATAAAATACATAATTCTCATGATATGTATTATGCTTTTAGATCTTATATACAAAGAACTTATGAATTTTATTATAAGCCGTATTTACTTGAGTAATTTAACAAATGCAGTTATTTTTTATACTTTTATCAACAACAAGGATCCAGGGTGAGAAATATAATTTATAATTCCAACAGGACTATAAACAAAGGGTAAACACGTTCCTATCAAACCCAGAGCATGGTTTTGCCTTATTTATGAGTTAAAATGAAATTAATAGATATTACATTGCCGTATCCTGGTCCAAAGGGGCGTCTAACTCAATTACTCTTCTCCCGAGAGAGGAAATGGCAGTTTTCTTTCGAAAGAATTCTGGTTAAAGTATTCGAAGTAAAATCATTGTATTTATTTTAAGAACATTTATTGCCTCGTTGGTCTTGCGGTTAGCATAAGCGTTTGATGATCAAGAGGTCTCAGGTTAGATTCCTGGTCGGACCAAAAAGTGTTACTGAGTTTTTTATAAAAATCCCTAATAACAGGAATATGGGAGTTGACGGTGTTTCATGCCCATGCCTTGCAGCTCATGCCTCATGGCTCGGTTGTCATGAACATCTATGGCAATCGTTATTGGGAAGTCAATGCCCTAAAATAAACTGACAACTAGTTCAACCTTTGAATTCAGTTATCCCTAAAGATTGCGGAGGTCTGATGGCACTGATAAATGCTGCCAAAACCTTAAATAATTTTGGGAATAAAAAAGGCTAGGAAACTGATGGAAAGCACGAGAGGAATTCTTAGGAACTGTTTAAATCAGTTAAAGCCAAATAAAGGATTTTTAATCCTGGTTGTACCATTAGAAGTTGGGAATTTAAATCATCGTATAGTTTTTTTTTTTATATTCGTTCGGTTGATATATATAACAATAAAAATAGAAATGGCTAATTGTACTCCGACCAAGCCGATCCATATGAGCCTAAGTAGCAGGCCTAAAGCAGGTAAACTTAAAGCTATTAAGCTATTTATGATCCGATAACATGATCATATTCCAGTTTTATAGAGGATAGGATAAGGATTTAGAATCTTTAAGAACTTGGAATCTTTGCGTCCTGCTTACTTTATTTTCCCTCTATGAAAACGTCATTGTTTTCGGGGTGGATAAACACAGATACTATATTGGAGCGAAAACGAATGGCAGAGTGATTAAAGTTAGTGTAACTCGAAGATACAGAATTTGTTTGTCTGCATCTTTGCCACATTATTGAACACATGACAGCGTTCGTGTTGTCGTGTTTCGTTGGTGAGTGCCAGACCGGAGCTCCAATGACGCAGAAGCATCACTAGGCCGCCATAGTGTGTTACATGTTTTACCCATCTTAGGGCCGGTTTTACCACTTGCTGATAAAGTCCCTAATATACAATTTTGAACTTATTTGCCACTACAAAATTCTCTTCACAAGTCTCGGTTCGAGACAAATATGTCAGATATTTATGTAAAACAACTTTTATCTGTCAAATCCTACTAATATTATAAACGCGAAAGTTTGTAAGTATCGATGTTTGTTACTCTTTCACGCAAAAACTACTGAACGGATTTGGATGAAACTTTACAGTAATATAGCTTATACATCAGAATAACACATAGGCTATTTGCCGCGATAACCGACATACACGCGGGTGGAGCCGCGGGCAACAACTAGTAGTGTTATATGGCAAACCTGAAACTAGTGAAAATCTTTTCTTAGATCTTTAAAAAAATAGGTTAGTGTTGTCTTCCTTCTAGAACAGTCAAGGTAATCTCGTTTACTGTGTCGACATTTGGAAGTTTTCATGAAACTTTTTACAGATAACTGTTTTTTATCGCGGCTTTATTCCTATGTGTATAGTATAAAAGCAATTTTTATTCTGTTTACATTAATATCTTAACTTTATAGAATACATTATGATATAGCATTATTTTCTTTTTCTTTGAACGATGGACTAAACTTTGACGAAAGGAATGATAGAATTTCACTAGTTTGGTGTCATAGGTTAAGTTACATACAAAATATATTGTTTGATTGTCATTATAATATAAAAAGAGAAAAATAATCATTTTTTGTTTTTTAATCTTAAAAACAATGTTGTGTAGTAAGCATAACATTGATTATATAATAATTTATAGCACTAACTAACATGCTTTCCATCAAGCAGAGTAGAGTCACTTTGACTGGTTTATACATAAAACAATCACATTAGACGGCCGTGTGTAGCCTATGTTTTTTTAATATGACTGCACGGTTGGCCTAGTAGTTTAAGCGGTCGCCACGCCGCTCTCTACTGCGCCATGTGTTGTGGGTTCAAATCCCACATGGGCCAACACTTTGTGTAATCCACAACATGTTGTTCTGAGTCTGGGTGTTTTTTGCGTCGTTTCATGTATGTTTGTAAAGTCCCCCATTATACAGGATATATTTTCTCTAGGAAAAAAAACCTATGCAATGGTACCTACTTTTCTATATTTCTGAATAAATATACATTAAAGATAAGTCACAACCGACAAAGACCACTTGATTGAGCTCAACACCTAATAATCCCCTGAGTGGGAATCATATCCATCACCTCCGGTTTAGCAATCAAGAATACTGACCAGTAGAACAATGCCAGTCTATTTGCTGCCAAAAATGAAACCTACGCACAAAAAAAACTTTGATTTATGTTACATCATTATATTTCATTAAGTACATTGCTAATTTAAACAATAAAAATTTACAGTTTTACAACAAAAATGTTCATACCTGCAGAAGAGTACTGTTGGGAAATAGTAGCTGCCTTTTATTTCTGTGGAGGGCTTCACTGGATGGGTCCATCTCTTTCGCACTTATAGTGAAAAGTACACTTATTACGAAAGTGAGAATCGAAAGATTGTTTTTGGAAAACATGATGTTGTAGCGACGTGTTGATTTCGAGTGACATTTCACAGTTCTTAACGGGATATGAACCGGTGATACGGATACTCTGAGTTTGCTTTTCTTGTTAAGCCAAGATTTGTCTGTAGCTGTTCTTAAGGTCGATTTTCTTTGGCACACATTTGTATAGAGCCATGATAAGTCAATTTCGTTGAAGCAATTTGATCCTTATCCATTTTCAAATTAGTACTAATTAGTGAATTATACCTATGCATAATAAATCAACACCGGATAATTATCCCGTGTCGCCTTATCCTTCATATAAATTATGTAATAATTTGCAAAGTAAGGAGTTAACGATGTAAGAAAAACACATGTACTTACAATTTGTGTCAATGAAAATTAACCGTAATGTAGTGGATTTATAGCCCTTTAAAGCCATTAAAAAAAAACATAGTTAAATAATGTTGTACTCAACAATGAGATGAATAAATAGTCAGACTAATAAAGTTGACTACGAGTTCGTTGAAGACGTAATACAAATAGATAATCTCGTGACTGAAGTTAAGTAAACATTTGAGTGGCTACACGTAACCCTATACTTTTTTTTAATAAGGGTCAACTCACACTAAGTGCATATATACTTAATGCAAATTGTTTTAATGTAGTCGTTTTCAATTAGAAGAATCCATATAGAAAAATAAAAAAACACAAATAAAATTAATGAAGAAAATGCTACCCTTGGTTAAGTTATTAATCTTTGAGAGTGGTGTGTTTTTCTGTGTGTAGATAATACCAAGTGTAAATTATGTATGATATGTGTCTTTTTAGTAATCAGAGTGAGATGTTCTTCGCGATAACTATTACGACTACTACGGTTTGTTTTCGCTGGCAGCGGTACTACTTTCCATCAAGTGACTCATCTGTTCGTTTGCCCTTCATATTTTAGAATTTTGTACATATATGTATACGTAGGCTGTTCCAAAAATAGTTAGTGAAATCAAAAATAGTTAGAACATAAAAAGTTTATTAACAGCTTTTCAAATTATCCCCCTCCAATGCACTTATGAATTCGGGTGTCTTGAGTGGAAAGTCGAAAAATAACCGCTGAAATTCTTCCACGGCCTCTGCAGTGCAAAATTTTCGCCTACAAAGCATTTTTTTTACCGTAGGAAATAAAAAAAAATCGCATGGAGCTAAATCTGGGCTGTACGGAGGATGGAGTAACATTTGTACCCCTGAAGTTGTCAAATAGTCCATAGTTCTAGCAACTGTGTGAGCGGGCGCGTAATCTTGGTGAAAAGAATGCCACGGACGCCGCTCCTTGGGCGCTCACTATCCAACTCCCCGACAGCTTGAGGTAGACAAATGTCGCTATACCATTCACTAGTAACTGTTCTACGGTCTTCTGCAGAATTGCTACTGGTCCACTGCGTCGAAAAAAACCGCTATAATTTTTACTAACGCTCCGACAGCGAACAATTTTCCTCAGAGGCAAATCCTCCTCTTCAAATATCCATTGCTTGTATTGCTGATTCGTGAGAGGATCGTAGCTATATATCCATGACTCGTCAGTTGTAAGAATGTAGGATATGTTTTGCGAAGTTCCTCCTTCGAACTTTTCTAACATAAATTTGCACCAATCAACACGGCGGCATTTTTACTCATCGGTGAGAGAATGAGGTATCCATAGCGAAGCAAGCTTCCTGATTCTAAGGTGTTCATGCAGAATGATGGAAACTGCCTGTGATCCAATGTTTAGGTCAGCCTGTATCTCTCGATGTATTAATGTGATGTATTAATATGTATTGTCTATTCTCTCGCAATAGCCACTCTACCCTGATGACGTTTTCATGAGTTACTGCAGTTGGTGGTCGGCCGGGTCTGGGATCATCGCTTAAGTTCTCTCGAACACGTGTAAATTCACGAAACCAATAAGTAATTGTTGCTAACGCAGGAGCAGACACCCTAGAGCAGTACTCAGAATTTCTAGAGCAATATAATCGAACAGTTTTATTGATTATTACGCTGTTACGCTGATTTCAGCACGAACGGGTCGGCTCGACCAGAGTGGTACTACCATTTCATAAAAGACCAATCTAAAATATGTTATTTGCATTTGTGCTGTCGTGTTTCATTGCTGAGTGCAAGACTGGAGGCCCAATGATGCAAAAGCATCTCAATAGGCTGTCATAGTGTGGGTCACCATGCTGCATTGTTGCATTGTTTGAACTCGTAATGAGTATTAACTGCCTCGTTGGTTTATTTTATCAAAATTTACCGACACCTTTTTGTGAACTTTACAACCAGGGTGGGTTCTTTAAAACATAACTAATCATTTCTCTCGCATTTTTTTTTGCGCGGCGCTCTAAACATCAATGTAGTCATGATCTGAAACACTTGCGCTTGAAGGTTGGTTTGAATCATCTTTTGTTGAAGCCGACGGTAAATAAACTGCTTGATCAGATTTACTCGAATAACTTACAGTTGCTGTGCGGCAGGAGTTGTAAGAGTTTCAAAATTTTGAAACCAATCCTTATTTTTAATTCTTTATTTTTTTTCACTTGTAATGGCAATTTTTCGATATTTCTAAATTTCCTTTCCAAAAAAGCGCTGGTAGTGGTATGATTGATTCCGACCTATCAAGATCAGCTAGCCATTGCACGGATACGGCAATATCTTGTTAACTGTGAGTTTGTCAGAACAGGAGAAATATAGTTCGGATTGATTGATGTAGAGTGAACACAGCTTTATAATGCTATATCACGAGCGGTGCATTGACACTCACTCCAACGTTTATACGTCGGGTTGACAGACGTACTAAGAGTGATTTCCAATTACGAAGTGTTGAGCAGCTGCTGAGTGATCAATTTAGCACTATGAGGTAAGGGTGTGTTATATTGACCTTAAGTGAGATTTATCTACTGTGAGTAATAAAAAGTAATAGACATTGTGTTGGTTAAAATTCATTTTCTAAAATTTTAATTCTCTAACATTGACTTAATAGTATATATATCATTTATTTATTTTTTTCTATTGGAAAGAGGTAATAACAAAAAATTATGAATGATTTAGTATAGTTAAAGAAGGATACGTAATGCCAGTTATAAGGCACTTAATATTTCCAAAAAGAAAACTATTTTAGTACGTCCAATGCCAACCAGTGTACAGCAATGGGCTGATAATGATGACACTTTTCGAAAGTATTATATGAGATGATAACGACAATTTAGTGGCATACAGTGCTTTCAAACAGGGATTTTGATAATCGATACAAGGTTGTGTGCAGAATTTATGTAGTAGGACTACGTTGTAAACATCTGGAATACTCATAAATAATAGTTTATTTTCTATTTAACAACACTGACACACTCATTTAAATATTTCTGAGTTACGAGCTGACATCTTAGGCAAAATCTGTTTTAGGGCTCCCACACTTAACTGCGAATTCACAACGCGCATCGCAAATATCTGCGGGCTCGCCCGAACGCACCGCGACAAATTCACGCCGCACCGCATTGCATCGCAGTTATGTGTGGCAACCCTTAAAGCTACTAGTTACTATTTACACTATACTAGCGTAATCAGTTTTCAACCGTTGAATTAATCATTATTACACACATCAAAAGTGTCTAGGGATCAAGCATTTTTATGCGGATTTCTTGAGATTGAGATGTGGCTTTGGCCCTGGCCTGCTCAGTCGCCAGACTTGAACCCGATTGAGCATGCATGGGATATGCTACAGAGAAGAGCTCTGCCGAATATGGAGGGTATCCAGTCGCAAGAAGACCTTTTTTTGTTGTTGCAACGAACATGGGCGGCCATTCCACAGCGTGATTTGGATGAACTCATTTTGAGTATGCCAAACCGATGTTCTTGTGTTAGTGTTCGCGGTAGAAACACGGATTATTAATTGTTTAAGTTACCTAATAAAATTTTAAAGAAAACTGTTATTTCAGTCTTTTTTTCGAACTTTAATGTTAGTGGTTCAAATGTCAAAAATCCTTTTATTAGGAAAATGGCAAATTTCTTTATTAATGCAAAGGTGACTTGGTTTATCGTTACTGTGACAAACGAAAACACTTTATTTGATGAATCCTTAAAGAAAATTTTAATTAATATCAATCAGGAGAAAAGTTATTGCAAAAATATATGTTGATCCCTAGACACATATGTTGATCCCTAGACACTTTTGATGTGTGTATTTTAATCAAATTGTAGTATTAAATAGCCACATTTTAGATGCATTGGTAGTCTGTAATTAAATTAAATGTTGTGGTATGAACTTAAAGTCGTTTATTGCTGCCTCACTCGCAGCTAACTTCAACCCGGCCAACTGTGAAAAAGTAGTGTACCTGTTATAAATTATTTTAATACTTTCAGTTATAATTGGCAATTAATTACGCTATTATTGATGTGCACCTGGGTCATATCAGCAAGTGAGGATGAAGAGGAACACAAAAATATGGTTAAGCGTCAAGTCAACAGCTTACCTCTGGTGTATCCTTATGGTGGAACGTATAAGGTAAATGCCATATGTCATTGACAACCGTGGAAGAACCATGCTTCAGGTAACAGGGGCAAGGCTCGACTGGAGTCGTACCAGGGTCATACAGGAAATCATTATTAAGCCGTTCTTTAATAGTTTTTCACCGAATCGTTGAGGTTATCGGAGTTGATACTTGAGTCTGTTAGAAATTAGATAATTACTTGTACTTACATGTATACACATATAAAATCCGGAAGTCCAATGATGCAGAAGCATCTCAATACGCCGCCATAGTATAAGTCACCATACTGCATTGTTGTATTGTCTGCATTCGCAATGAGTATGGTGACCGTGGTGGTCACCGTCTTGGATTCTGCTCATGCTTTCTATCAGGCAGAGTAGAGTCATTTTGGCAGGTTCATTATATATATGTACGTATATGATATGATAAAAAGATAGCTGTGTGTAATATTGGATGTGTAGTAAACAACGTACAGTACGTTAACAATATCCTACTAATATTATAAACGCGAAAGTTTGTAAGTATGGATGGATGGATGTTTGTTACTCTTTCACACAAAAACTACTGAAAGGATTTGGGTGAAACTTTACAGTAATATAACTTATACATCAGAATACCACATAGGATACTAAATTATACACACAATCGACATATACGGAGGCGGAGCCGCGGGCAACAACTAGTAGCTTATACATCAGAATAACACATAGGCTTCTATTTGCAGCGATAAACGACATATACGCGGGCGGAGGCGCGGGCAACAGCTAGTTCATAATATTGTATAGTTGTGAGTCAGTCAAATACACACATCAAAAGTGTCTAGGGATCAAGCATTTTTATGCGGATTTCTTGAGATTGAGATGTGGCTTTGTAATAAATTTATGATTTTATAAATTTATATTATATACGACACTGGAGAACCCCTGGACGCCAACAGCGATTAAAATCCTGCCAGGAAGTCCATCCTTATAGTGGTGGAACCATCATGGTATGGGCGGGTATTTGGATCGGCGGAAGATCTGAGTTGATTTGGATCAGAGGCAACCTCAACGCTCAAATTTATGCTGAGACGATTGTATCAGACGTCATCGTTCCTCTACAAGTGCAAATCGGTCCCTCATTTCAGTTAATGCATGATAATGCACGACCGCACACCGCAAGAGTTGTAAGACAGACTCTCGCCGCAGCTAACATCAATGTCCTGCCCTGGCCTGCTCAGTCGCCAGACTTGAACCCGATTGAGCATGCATGGGATATGCTACAGAGAAGAGCTCTGCCGAATATGGAGGGTATCCAGTCGCAAGAAGACCTTTTTTTGTTGTTGCAACGAACATGGGCGGCCATTCCACAGCGTGATTTGGATGAACTCATTTTGAGTATGCCAAACCGATGTTCTTGTGTTGTTAGTGTTCGCGGTAGAAACACGGATTATTAATTGTTTAAGTTACCTAATAAAATTTTAAAGAAAACTGTTATTTCAGTCTTTTTTTCGAACTTTAATGTTAGTGGTTCAAATGTCAAAAATCCCTTTATTAGGAAAATGGCAAATTTCTTTATTAATGCAAAGGTGACTTGGTTTATCGTTACTGTGACAAACGAAAACACTTTATTTGATGAATCCTTAAAGAAAATTTTAATTAATATTAATCAGGAGAAAAGTTATTGCAAAAATATATGTTGATCCCTAGACACTTTTGATGTGTGTAGTTCAAATTCACGTTTTCTAGAAATTTACTCCTAAAAAACCGGGCCAATCTCCGAACACTAAAATGATCCCACTTAACTCACACATTTTGCCCATTATAGTAATTTTTATCCCACTCACATAATACGTTGTACACAGTACGCCTCTTGCTGTCAACCGTATACCTATATATCTAAGTAAACATACCTAAAAATCAAAATAAATACATACTCGTATTACACCTTGATACAGAACTAACGATCATTGATGTTCATCTTAACTGGAAATCAAACCCAGGACATCAAATTAGCAGTCAGTCAGGTAACCACTACATCAACAGAACTATAGTTTTGCTTTATTTATTGATAGTAAAAGTTTTGTATAATATTCTGTTCTGCAATGTTATTTATTAATATTATAAATTATTTAAAGTATGTTTTACTTCTCTTTCCAGTTCATTATCGGACTATCAGCACCAATAAAAGCAGAAGACTACATAAGCTTGGCCTTTGCGGCTAACTTTCAGTATCAGTATACACAATTCCAAAACATAAGTGAACTCTCGCGATATTACTTCATCAAGACAGTGTCCAGAGAACAAAGAGAGGCTGATCTAGAAGCGAGAAGAGAGGAGAGGTATACATTCTACAGATGTCGCGAACATGTTACGTTCGTAAGTATTTATTTTTTGCTTAATAACTGTGGATCGTGGGCCAGGTACTTTACGAAAAATAAAACATGATCTGAACAAGGAATTTCACGTAGATAAACTGGTGACCACGTATTTTCTAGCTTTTACGCTGTAGTAACGTGTGGTGATATATTAAGAATACAGAGAGTCACTTTCCCTATATATAGGTGTCGTAAGAGGTGACTTAGGGTCTGTTCACACAGATCGGCTCGGAGAGGAGAGTACATTTTTATTACGTTGGAAACAGAGTTTTGAGTAATTGTAGTAAGATTTATTTTTGCATGTGCACTTCTTTTGTCATTAAGAAAAAGAAGGAAAATTTTGAAATAAACCCTACTCTAATCCATCTCGCCCGCGTGGCCAAATCCTCATTAGAAGGGAGAGGCTTATGTACAGTAGTGGACTTTTAAAAGCTGTTTATGTGATGTGTCAGAATGTTGGAATAACCACTTTTTACACAATAAAAATAAAAAGTGGCCAAGTGCGAGTCGGACTCGACCATGAAGCCCCCCCCCCCTTTAACTTCTAAAATAAGAGAATGATAAATCTAAAAAAAATATATGATGTACATTACCATGTAAACTTCCAACGAAAATTGGTTTTAACGAAATCTAGTAAGTAGTTTTTTTTAATACGTCATAAATCGTAAACTGCAATTTACCTTTCATTCAATCAACACAAATATTAAAATAAAATAAAAATTATATTATGTTACTTGCTGCCGCAGAACCCTTCATGAGCGAGTCCGACTCGCACTTGGCCGCTTTTTTTAGTATATTTGAGGGCACTGACTTCCCAATAACGATTGGAATAGATGTTCATGACAACCAGGACCGACGGCTTAACGTGCTCTCCGAGGCACGGGCGGGAAACACCGCCATTTTTTTTGGGTTCTGAACAGATTAAACTTTCTTAATGTAACGTAACTATTTTGTATGGGTGTTACAGCACTATTGTGATATCAGTTTATATTATACTTCTCTATTTTCCAGGAAGAATATGGACGGTGATGAGTGTGTATTCAGAGCCATTTGTGAAGCAGCACAATACCCAGTAGAGGAAGAAGGCTTGGTGGGAGAAATACTTCATATTTTACTCACGTGTGTAACACTGTTTTGTTTTAATAGACCTACCTACAGAGGATAAGCTTATAGATCTTATACATTAAGATACATAGCTGGAAAATATTTCTTACTGCAGAAAAAGAAGCTTCTGAGAAGAAGAGAAAAAGAAGCTTACTAACTGTGGATCGCGGGCCAGGTACTTTACGAAAAATAAAACATGATCTGAACAAGGAATTTCACGTAGATAAACTGGTGACCACGTATTTTCTAGCTTTTACGCTGTAGTAACGTGTGGTGATAGATTAAGAATACAGAGAGTCACTTTCCCTATATATAGGTGTCGTAAGAGGTGACTTAGGGTCTGTTCACACAGATCGGCTCGGAGAGGAGAGTACATTTTTATTACGTTGGAAACAGAGTTTTGAGTAATTGTAGTAAGATTTATTTTTGCATGTGCACTTCTTTTGTCATTAAGAAAAAGAAGGAACATTTTGAAATAAACCCTACACTAATCCATCTCGCCCATCTAAATACTACAACCGAGATAATTATCGTCTGACCAGCCAATACGCTAATCTATCTAATCTAGTCTAATGTGTAGCACAATTTGCCAATATTGGATGATATTTGATTATGTAATGACTTTTATTGCCTTTAGCGTCTATAAACTAGGGAATCTTTGCCAATTAGTCCTGGATCGTATATTAATTTTATTTAAAAATGTCTATTCAACCATAAACCTGATTTTCAAAGAATGTATTTCAAATTTTTGTGTTCAAAATAACTTTGCTACTATATTTATTTCGTCTCCTTGCGTCTTACATAAAGTAAATCATAATTGCAGGCCAGACTATGGAAAAAGTCCCTTTGATGAAAAGGACCAAGATTTAGAAGATCTCATGTCACCGTATAATGATGCTGCAATAGCGGGTAGGCAGATGTTCAACTGTCCTTCTATATATTCACGGTGTCCAGAAGGTGAAGGTCTTATCGAAATGTTCACTGTGTTAAGAGAAGAATAAAGAAAACGACGATTAAAACAACACCTAAATTTAACTTGATTGTGAAGTACCTCATTCTGTATTCCAATAAATTAGTTCCTATTTTAATTTGTATTGACCAAAAAAATTTGGAGTTGTGACTTTGACATGTGAAATAGTGTTAAATAAAACTTTTGAGGTTAAAGAAATACTGCAGTAAGATGAAGGAATACAAAATCCTCTACAATTTAATGATATGATGATGAATATTTACATTTACTTAGTGCTGGAACAACTTTTGGATCTCGATTCTGTTTTATATATATGTATATTATGAATGTATAATAATATGTTGTTATAGCTTGTGTCTACAATTTCGCTCATCTTAGTAAACTTGTCACTCATTACGGGGTTTTAGTATGTCCTATAATATAGGTACTTCGTATTTCAATAAAAATACAAAGTAGGTACATATATTGCTTATACCTATACTGCCTTGTTGGTCTTGCGGTTGACGTATGTGATTGCAGATCAAGAGGTCTCGCGTTCGAATCCCGGTTCGGGCCAATCGGTATGAATAGAGTACGGAAAAAATTATGAGTGTCACATATCAGCGTTTTCTAAAAAAAATTTAATTCTAAAATAGCAAAATGTTAACAAATGTTTATGTATCTATTAAATATGATAGGATAAATGTACATGCGGTGCTTATCTGTTAGTGATTGTTACACTTGACTAAGATATCTTTTAAACTGTATTTTGATATATACTCAGTGTAAACAATTGTTGGTGAGCCAATAAATATTAAAAAAAAGCGGCCAAGTGCGAGTCGGACTTGCCCATGAAGAGTTCCGAAGTAGCTAGTAGCATAATATAAAAGTTCTTGTAGTTCGTTGTAATTTTGATTGATGTTTTAATAATAGTGTTATTTTTTTTGCGGTATACGATTTATGACGTATTAGAAAAAAACTACTTACTAGATCTCGTTCAAACCAATTTTCGGTGGAAGTTTGCATAGTAATGTACATCATATATATATTTAAATTTACCATTCTCTTATTTTAGAAGTTACAGGAGTGGGGGGGACACACATTTTACCACTTTGAAAGTCTCTCTCGGGCAAACTATTCAGTTTAAAAAAAAATTATATTAAAAACCTCATTTCATTTTCGAAGACCTCTCCATAGATAACCCATTCTTTGATTAAGGGTTTGATGAAAAAAAAATTTTTGAGTTTCAGTTCTAAGTATGGGGACCCCCAAAATTTATTGTTTTTTTTTTTTTTTTTGTGTGAAAATCTTAATGCGGTTCACAGAATACATCTACTTGCCAAGTTTCAACAGTAGTTTATATGCAACTTTTTACTCTTTGGAGAACTTTGCATGAAATCTTGTATGCATTTAGTACGGTAAAAAGACCAACACCAAAGAGATAGTTACAGAGAGGCAGAAAAGTCAGACGCAGAAGAAGTTTCAGAATCAAGTTTTGTTTTGTATTGTACCTACTGGGTGTAAAGAAAAGTAATATTCTACTTACAGGTTAGGAACAAACAACCTTCACAAAAGTTACAAATTTTAGGGGTTTTTAGGTATCTATGTGTCACGGGGCGCAGTGATGGGTCATGACTTATTACCTCACCCGCCACCGAACAGGTCCGCACCACAGGATACAGTAATCATTAGAGATGATGCCGTTCATTACTCCATCGAACTCTGTTTTTTTTTAACCCGCTGGGTCTTTCATACCAAAAAATCTTTTTGTGTATTAAAACACCCGTGATGATACTTAGAAATTTAAAACCGCCAAAACCTTGTAATGGAACTAGACTGCAAATCAAAGCCTTGCATCTTAATATAGTAGAGGCATCTATATCAACCAAGCCTGCTAAAGGAAAAACAGTGTTTATACTACGTATCCCATTGACTTAAATTTCCAATGATCTGCCTTTGAATTCAAGAGACTGTAACATTCCCTGAATGTGTGTTTTTCTATAACCATAAACAAATCACAGGGTCAAACCCTTAAATACGCAAGTGTATTGTGTGTTTAAGGCAGGACTGTTTTTTTTATGTATGATCCTGCCAAAATGACTCTACACTGCCTGATGGAAACCATAAGCCGAATCCAAGAATGATGATAACGATACTCATTGCCAATGCGGACAATGCAACAATGCAGCATGGTGACACATACCATGGCAGCCTAGTGATGCTTCTGCATCATTGGGCCTCCGGTCTCGTACTTACCAACGGAACACGACAGCACGAACGCTGTTATTTTACGGTGATTTTCTGTGCAAGGGTAATACCGCCCCGGTCGAGGCGGCCCGTTCATACTGAAATCACGTGGCCAAATTGGCCTCGAAGAAGCTTAGTGTGCTCAACAAATCGGGACAGTATTTCACTCCGGTCCACCGCCTTTTACTTTATAAGGCGCAGGTTCGGCCTCACATGGAATACTGTCCCCATCTTTGGGCGGCCGCACCCCAATACCAACTCCTCCCTTTGGACCGCATTCAACGGAGAGCGACTCGCATCGTCGATTACCAACAACTTTCAATTCGGCTAGATTCTTTGGCGCTGCGTAGAGATGTAGCTTCGCTGTGCATTCGAGGAATTGTTTGGACTGATTCCTGCTGCCTCTTTCCGCCATCGTCCTACGCAACAGAAGTTTCATCTCCATCATCTGGATGGTTGGCAGTCCACAACTGTGCGCTTTTCCAGGAACTTTCTGCCTCGCACAACAAAACTGTGGAATGAACTGTCGCCTGCGGTATTCCCGGACCAATGCGACCTTCAAACCTTCAAGAAAAGAGTGTACTCATTCTTAAAAGGCCGGCCACGCACTTGTGATGCCTCAGGCGTTGCGGGTGTCCATGGGCGGCGGTAATCGCTTACCATCAGGCGATACGTCTGCTCGTTTGCACCCTATATCATAAAAAAAAACAGCGTCGCTCTACTATCTCGAAAAGTGTTTCTCTCATGGTCAATTTTACGTTTCATGCTTACGTGTTAGCTCACCCAGTAGCCTGGTAATACTGGCACCTTTTGATAACATGACAAAAAATATGGTGGATAAAAAATAATGAATATTTTATTATTTTTTTGTACAATACTGGCGATCCGCGTGATTATATAGATATTTTTAATAAAGTACCAGTATAGAAAGGTTAAAGAAGTTCTAAGGTAAACGTGCGCGAGCGAAGCCGCACGTAAGAGCTTGTATATCTATAATATTAATGATCACTGCTGGCATAGGTCTCTGCCTAGAAAGGAGGTTTTCTCTGATAGTAGATCTACTGCAATACGCTACCAGACGAGTAGGTACTGGGTTTGTTTCAAGCTTTTCTTCTCTTTAGGCCGTTATTCACGTTGATTAGTGCGAGTGCAGGTGTTTAGTGCAGGTGATCAATGATTAGTAGAAAACACGTGTGGACAGCGACTGATTAGTGCGAGTGCTATGTTGGCTGCGTAGTAATCTGATTAGAAGCGTTTTCTTTTATTTTGCGAGTGGACTGCGAGCAGCCACGTCCCGCGCGTCCTTCCTTACCTCTCACTTGCAGTGTGCCTACATTTTTGTATTGCGTCGGACGCTCGTGTTGTTGTACCTACAAAAAATGGCAAAGTGGACCGAAGACATAACTTATAAATTTATGCAGGAGTATGTCAAACAACAATGTCTTAATAACTGTAAAGCCCCTAGCTACAAAATTAAGGGAGCCCGAGATGCGGCACATTTACAAATATGTGACGCTATAAACATACCGGGGTTTGGAAGTAAAGAAGTTTACACAAAAATAAGAAGCTTGAAGTCGACATATGCGCAAGAAGTTAAGACACACCCTTATGCACTTCACACCTGCACTCGCACTAATCAGAATGAGATGGACACTACTCGGACTTCGTACCTGCACTACACTCCCTCATTAACTACAAACCTGCACTCGCACTAATCAAAGTGTATACGGGCTTTTTGCTAGTGATGTTGTCCTGGATGGTTTATAATAATTATACGTTCAATCGTTCTATGTCCACTGCGTAGGGATCTCCCATTGGACATCACTCTGATCGATCTTGAGCTCCTAGCATCCATTTCTTGTCAGCCATCTTGCGCGAATCGTAATCACGTCACACTCGATTTGGCCTACAGGCTAGGTAGTGCCAAGATAATGATTATAATTTTAACGTAAATATATTTTTTGATTGATAATAATTTCAAGACTAAGCTAATAGTCTGGGATCCCCGGAACCAATTTTACAAATTATTACTATCAAGCAAAGTTTTCGTGAGTAGCTTCATTTTGATGTGGGGGTCCTACATTTCACCTTTAAAAATTTACCATTGCGGTATCTGACAAAATTTTGAAGAACTTGGCTGCTTAAAAGACAGTTAAACCGTTATTTGAAAAAAAATACACAAGAACTGTTTACGTCAGCTGCTCGACAAAACCATACCATGTTTATCACCATTTTACAAGAATATTCAGCCCCTTTGGCTATTTTTCTAATTTAATTCCAGAACGGTTCAAAGCGAGTCTACCTACTCAAAACAATTAAAAGGATGTTATAATTTCTAATGCCTGGGACAGGTAAGATTTTAGTCACTGTCAGATATTAGGTAATAACTCGAATCTAGTTTAATTTTGCAGTAGTTTTACTAGCGCACGAATTTTTACGAACTAGAAAAAGACATAATTAAGTTTTTACTGAAATTCAAAATAATTTTTTGACATCAAATAGAGTTGTACCTATTGAATAATCAGATGAGTGAATATTTAGTTCGATAAAGTTGACTCCAAAATCGTTGTAGACGTAATACAAATGTGTAAGATATTGTCTCGTGACTGAATTTAAGTAAACATTTGAGTGACTACACGTAACCATATAGCTTTTTTAATAAAGGTTAGTTCAGACTAATGAAAATATAGACATGTTTTATGGAGTCCATTAAAACATTGTTTTTTTGTGGTTACTGTCACTTGATCGTTTCTTAAATTGTTTATTGACTGATTTAGTGATCCTGAGTTCTGAGCTACAAGTCAGTGGTTCGATTCCCAACCTGAAAATGTAATTTGAAATGAGCGTAATCTCATATTTTATGTACAATTCATTTCATCATCTTCCTAGCCTTTATTATTCCCAAGATTATATGGAGTCGGCTACTAGTTCAACCGTTTTTACCTGAATATCAATTTTTCCTCGGAACGACTGGCATTGAACCTCCGCAACCCTGAGGCTGAACTGAATTCAAAGATTGAACTTGTTGTCTGTATATTTGAAGGCACTGACTTTCCAATAACGAATGCCATAGATGTTCATGACAACCGGCAGCCTGGCATTGGTTTATCAGACGGCCGGGTGTTAGATTACTTTTTTAAACTAATAAGAGTACTTGTTTTTATTTAGATACATACATCTCTACTTATAATAATTATTATAAAGCTGCAGAGTTTGTTTGTTTGTTTGAACGCGCTAATCTCAGGAACTACGAGTCCGATTTGAAAAATTCTTCAGTGTTGGATAGTCCATTTATTGAGGAAAGCTATAGGCTATATTTTATTTTTAAAAAATTAGGGATCCGTAAGAAAATTGCTATTTCGTAATCCAAGGTGTGAAATTGAAAACCTATTTTTGCGTGCGCTGCAAAAGCTATTGACAATAGAACAAAATAATGTATTACAAGTTTGTAGGTCCTATTAATATCTACAAAAATGTCTGCGGGAGTATATATCTAACTATCATGGTTTAGTCACAATAACCGCTTTTGTGTTCAAAAAAAAATTAAATCGTGTGAAGAAAGAAACTATGTTAAATGTGTATCGTAATACTGATCTTTATCCAAATTAAGCATTATGTTATCAAGGGTATTTATGTAGAAGTAAAATACTTTTCGTTTCATACCAATCGGACATTTCGTTTAGAAATTATCACGAGTATAAGACGCTAAGAGTTGGTACCTAATAATGAGTTATTTGCCAAAGAGTTTTTATCAACATAATACCTAATATTAATCTTTATCCAAATAAATGTGTTGTTGAATATGATTACTAGATCTCAGAAGAGTATAATAAATACATCTACACTAATATATAAAGCTGAAGAGTTTGTTTGTTTGTTTGAACGCGCTAATCTCAGGAACTACTGGTCCAATTTGAAAAATTCTTTGAGTGTTAGATAGCCCATTTATTGAGGAAGGCCATAGGGTATATATCATCACGCTAAGGCCAATAGGAGCGGAGCACAAATGAAGAATGTTTCAAAAACGGGGGAAAATTATCACGCTACGGGCAATAGGAGACGCAAACGACGTTGCTTGGGTCAGCTAGTATAGGTATATTACTAGTTGATGTAGATGGTATGATAGAATACGACCTGTCAGCATCGTCTAGATATTGACACGGAGGCAGCAATATCTTGTGAACTGTGAGTTTGTCAGAACAGGAGCAATACAGTTCAGATTGATTAACGTAGAGTGAATGCAGCTTTATAATTCTAAATCACTGGCGGTGCATTGACGCTCACTCCAACGTTTATAGGTCGGGTTGACAGACGTACTAAGAGTGATTTTCAATTACGAAGTGTTGAGCAGCTGTTGAGCGATCAATTTAGCACTATGAGGTAAGGGTGTGTTATATTGACCTTAGGAGAGTTTATTTTTAGTAGAAAAAAGTAATAGTCATTGTTGGTTAAATTCATTTCCTAAAGTTTTAATTCTCTAACATTAACATATAGGCTAGGAAAACTTCTCGTTTTTTTGAGGCTATCATTTTGCTACTTTTTATTAAGTATTAGTTTATTAATATTTTTTGATATGACAGGTAATAGCATAGATGTTATAAATGATACATAATACTGGAATACACAACAAAGAATACACAATGCCTATTTAATAAACACTTTTTTTAAGTTTTGTTTACCCTATATCCAGCTGTGGCCAATGGGATGATGATGACAATTAAATTGCGTATAATGCTTTCAACTTTCAAACTTTAATATTAATAGATACAACGATGTGTAATTCATTTAGTATGATTATGTTGCAAATATCATGAGTCCCATAAGAAAATTGTTTTTTTATATTACTCATTTTTAACCCCCGATGCAAAAAGAGGGGTGTTATAAGTATGTCTGTCTGTGGCACCGTAGCTCGCGAACGGATGAAGCGATTTCAATTTATTTATTTTTTGTATGAAAGGTGAATTACGTGCGGGTGTTCTTAGACATGTTTCATGAAAATCGGTTGAGTCGTTTAAAGTTATGGGG
Source organism: Diaphora mendica (assembly GCA_949125395.1). NCBI lineage: Eukaryota > Metazoa > Arthropoda > Insecta > Lepidoptera > Erebidae > Diaphora > Diaphora mendica. The sequence continues at coordinate 16,895,817 of OX421313.1, read as the reverse complement.
GTGAAAGTGGGGAAGAATAACCGAATGTCTCCAAAAATATCATCGAGTGGGGTCTCAAATGAAAGCGCATAACGTGTTTTTAAACGGTTTTATTTAGCTCACCCCGTTTGTTTTATTATTTATTATTCTTGGGTCAAATTTAGTAATTCAAATTTCACCCTCTTCCTGTCAACCGATTAATCTGAAATTTTGTATACACTTTGGATTTTGGTGACAATACAATTATGTTTATTCATTATCATTATAAATTCAAGATGGCCGCCGCTACAAAATGGCGGATAATTTATGTTTTATTAATCCTATCAATATGGGTATCAAATGAAAGGGCTCAACAAGCAGAATACAATATACTATAAAAAATTGAAATCCAAGATGGCGGCCGATACAAAATGGCGGATAACGTAGGTTTTATCAATCCCATCAATATGGGTATCAAATGAAAGGGCTCAACAAGCGGAATACAGTATACTATAAAAAATTGAAATACAAGACGGCGGCCGCTACAAAATGGCGGATAACGTAGATTTTATTAATTTTCATAGTGAACTACTGATACTACTAATACTACGAAAAATTAAAAACTAAAAACTTGAAAATAAAAAATATATAAAAAAGTTTTTTTTAATTTAAACGGTTTTATCGAAAATAATGTACTAAAAGGTAAAAAATAAAAATAAATTGTCTGATAAAAAATAAAATCGTTGGGCCCGTGTTTCCATCAAGTCAACTCAGTTTACGCTACGCCCAACGATTTAATTTTTTATCAGACAATTTATTTTTATTGACTGTCGTTGGTCTCGCGGTTGGCGTGTGCGACTGCTGATCATGAGGTCTCGGGTTCGATTCCCGGGTCGGACCAAATGTTTGTATGATCTACAAATATTTGTTTCGGAGTTTGGGTGTTTTCTATGTATAATATGTATGTATTTACAAAAAAAAAAGTATATATGTATTTGTATCAGTTGTCTAGTACCCATAACACAAGCTCTGCTTAGTTTGGGACTAGACGGCGTTGTGTGTTAGATGTCCGAAATATTTATTTATTTATTTATTTATTTATTTTTTACCTTTTAGTACATTATTTTCGATAAAACCGTTTAAATTAAAAAAACTTTTTTGTATATTTTTCTTTTACTTATTAAAGGGAACTCAGGTTATTATTTCGGAGTCTTTTTTAAATTTTAAGAATTTAAAGTTATAAATATTGCTAACGCGCAATCTGCTTCTTGAGCTTCTTGAGTTATATATACGAGTACTACCTGTTTTACAATACTAAAATAAAAATTAAAAATTGAATTGAACTCGTTAATATTAGATGCATTATGACAAAATATAAGCTAATTGTTAGTCAATAAACAAACTAAAATATTTTATTACACCACTAACTTAGTTACTTATTATGACGTCACTCGCTGCTAACTTCAATTTGGCCAAATAAAAACAATAACAAAAACATTTTAATATTTTCAGTTTTATGTGGCAATTGATTGCGCTAGCATTGATCTGCAACTTCGTAATATCAGCAAGTGAGGATGAAGAGGACCACAAAAATATGGTTAAGCGTCAAATCAACAGCTTACCCCTTGTTTATCCTTATGGTGCAACTTATAAGGTAATTGACATATATTATTGACAACCGTGGTGGTCCCCCTGATTCTGTGGAAAGGGGACTCAAAGGCGGATATTTTTGAATCTTGAGTTGCAGATACCCATGAGCGGCGATGGCCACTTATCATCGGAGGACCCGCCTGTTTTAGTGATCCTATTGTGATAGATACAAATATGACTACAAATTGTTGAATTAGATACTTGCCTCCAAGTGACCTAAAGTTTTTATCCAAGGATTTTTTCACGCCGGCCTATACTGAAGCCAAATAGCCAGAATCTGGTTTTCTTTGGAGATTACGGGGGTACACTTAAGTTACTAAATGTATACACTGAAGTCTTATTCCCCGGGGTAGAAAGAGTCATACTAAGCTTAACACATTTTGCGAACTATTAATTTAAGTATTTCTTAATAAATTGAAAGTTATCCTATTCCTGTTAACCAGGCACTTAATTATATTTTAAGATAAATTATACTCTTGACCTCTGGTTAATCTGAATTGGTTATAGTTTTGCTTATAAATGAAATCTTCGTTTAGTACTTTGTTCTGCAATGTCATTGAATATTGAAATGAATAACATTACCATTACTTAATAAAATATCCCTTTTATGTGTCATTCCAGTTGATTATCGGACTTTCGGCCCCAATAAAGGCAGAGGACTACATAAGCCTGGCCTTTGCGGCTAACTTTCAGTATCAGTATTTACATTTTCAAAACATAAGTCAACTCTCGCAATATTACTTTATCAAGACAGTTTCCAGAGAACAAAGAGAGGCTGATTTAGAAGCGAGAAGAGACGAGAGGTATACATTCTACAGATCTATCGCGGACATGCTACGTTCGTAAGTATTTATTTTAACCGACTTCAAAAAGGAGGTTCTCAATTGGCTTGCATATTTTTTTGCTTACTATTGATCGTGGCTTCTGGTACTTTTTGAAAAATAAAACATGATCTGAACAAGTAATTTCAAGTAGATATAACACCGATGAACACGCATTTTCCAGCATTTAGGCTGTAGTAACTACTAACTTTTACAAAAAGAAGTTTGAAAAACTATAACCCGACTATGTAAAAACTTTTAATAAAGTTTACATTGTCTATGCCATCGTAGTTATTATTACGAATCTATTGACACCTCATTAAATAAAATTGGTTCTGTGTTCAGACGCTACGGTGGAACGTACAAACATTCTACCGCAGCGGAGCCACGCTTCGGCATGGGTGGGCCCGCTCGACCGGAATGATACCACGGCCTCACAGAAAAGCGGTGTGAAACAGCGCTTGTGCTGTGTTTCACCGAGTGAGTGAGGATACAAGAGGCCCATACCCCAGCCCCTCCCCCATTCCTTAATTTTTCTCCTTAATCCTTGTGACGCCTCTGGTGTTTCGGGTGTCCATGGCAGCGGTAATCGCTTACCAGCAAGCGATACGTCTGCTCGTTTGCCACCTATTTCATAAAAAAAATCATGTGTGGACTGCCAAAATTATTACTATCCCTATTGGTTTCGCCGCCGTCTGATAAAAAAAAGCCCGCTTTGGGTCTTAAACCCACTTTTTTAACCGACTTCAAAAAAAGGAGGAGGTTTCTCAATTCGACCGTATATATGTTTTTTTTTTATATGTTATCGCGGATAACTTTGTCGTTTATGAACCGATTTTGATGACTCTTCTTTTTTTTGAAAGAAGATGTTCCGACGGTGGTACCAAGATAAGGAAACTAGAATCTGATGATGGCATCCTAGAGAAATCGAGGAGAACCCTATTTTTTTCAGGCACGTACTATGTTTTTCGTATATTTTCTGAAGTTATTCCGGTATTTGCGTCTGGTAGTCATCATTTAATGATGATGAGCTGATGATGAAAGGTACAACTCCTTAACGGTTAGGAGTTGGAGGATAAATCTTTAAATGTCATATGCATGTGTGTTACCTTTAGTCGTATTCTTTCAAGTTATTTAGGTAAGCTGATGATGGAAGGTACAACTCCTCAAGGATAAGGAGATGGAGGATAATTCTTTCAATTTCATACGTATCCATAGACCTTTAGTTGTATACTTTTAAGTTATTTAGGTGAGCTGATGACACAGGCGCTATGATGACTAACCCCTTAGTGTATTTTGCTTTAAGTAACTCGCCTGCTTCTATTTCATCACGACATTTAAGCTTGGACACAATTCCTATAGCCCCGTGGATCACGTTCTCGGTAACAGAAATCTTGCATCTTAACATAATTTTGGAAACTGAGCATACTCAGTTTTAATACGTGTTCACACCACTAAAGTTATTCGCATCAGCAGAAATTATATGAAATAGTTCAACTTACTGATAACCTACGATTGTTTGCACTAAAAATGGAAAAATAAAAACTTTTTATAAACAAAACCGACTTCCAAAAACCATCCAACGAAAACTCCCTGCCAAAAAACACTAAAAAGCGTAAAATAAACTTTGCGGTACCTCCTATTACATTTTGGCTTGGCGCCGACTTCAAACAGATTTTAGGTACCTAGCACACGTAATAATACTACTATTTAAATGAAGAAGAATGAATAAAGAATTAGGTATAGACAAGAATTGGCACATAGCAATTTATAAAGAGCCAGTTTATTTTACGCTTTTTAGTGTTTTTAGGGTTCCGTGCCAAAGGCAAAAAACGGAACCCTTATAGATTCGTCATGTCTGTCTGTCTGTCCGTCTGTCTGTCCGTCCGTATGTCACAGCCACTTTATTCCGAAACTATACGACCTATAACGTTGAAACTTGGTAAGTAGATGTATTCTGTGAACCGCATTAAGATTTTCACACAAAAATAGAAAAAAAAACAATGAATTTTGGGGGTCCCCGTACTTAGAACTAAAACTCAAAAATTTTTTTTTCATCAAACCCATACGTGTGGGATATCTATGAATAGGTCTTCGAAAATGATATTGAGGTTTCTAATATCATTTTTTTATAAACTGAATAGTTTGCGCGAGAGACACTTCCAAAGTGGGAAAATGTATGTCCCCCCCCCTGTAACTTCTAAAATAAGAGAATGATAAATCTAAAAAAAATATAGGATGTACATTACTATGCAAACTTCCAACGAAAATTGGCTTGAACGAAATCTAGTAAGTAGTTTTTTTTAAATACGTCATAAATCGTAAACTGCAATTTACCTTTCATTCAATCAACACAAATATAAAAATTAAATAAAAATTATATTATGTTACTTGCTGCTGCGGAACCCTTTATGAGCGAGTCCGACTCGCACTTGGCCGCTTTTTTGGCAGGGAGTTTTCGTTGGATGGTTTTTAGAAGTCGGTTTTTTTTATAAAAAGTTTTTATTATTGTATACATAATAAACATTTTATTATATGTACGTATTTAAAAAAAATATTTATTGAATAAATCGTTGTTTTCAATTTTTTTGTTGTAGGTTCTAAATTAATTTAACTTTCTTAGTATAATGGTTAATTTTCTATGGATGATACGTACTGGCGTAATACCACTTTATCGTATGTTTGTCTGTTTCTCAGAAAGAATATGGACGGTGATGAGTGTGTATTCAGAGCTATTTGTGAAGCGGCTCAATACCCAGTAGAGGAACAAGGATTGGTAGGCGAAATACTACATATTTTACTCACGTATGTTGCTCTTTATTCGATAATGAACTATTACAGGTTATAATTTACAATAGCTTGAAAATATTTCGACAATCGAGATAACTATCATCTGAATAGTCAATCCGCTACTGAATCTTGTCTAATGTGTAGTACAATTGGGTGACATTTGATTATATAATGACTTTTATAAGTTCATTTTATTGCCGTTAGCGTCTTTAAATTTGTGGCCAATTAGTCCTGGAACGTATACTAATTTTATTTAAAAAATGTTTACGTAACATTACTATTGACCACTCAGCCATAAACCTAACTTTTAAAGAATGTATTTTATTCTTCAATTATTAATTACTTGATTTTTTTGTATTCAAAATAACTTGGACATTATACATTTTTATTTCGTTCACATCAAAAATTTCAGGCCAGACTATGGAAAAAGTCCCTTTGATGAAAAGGACCAAGATTTAGAAGATCTTATGTCGCCGTATAATGATGCTGCAATAGCTGGCAGGCAGATGTTCAACTGTCCTTCCATATATCCACGGTGTCCAGAAGGTGAAGGTCTTATGGAAATGTTCAGTGTGTTAAGAGAAGAATAGAAGAATAGAAGAAAACGATGATGAAGAAAACAATTAAATTTAAGTTGACTGAAAAGTACTTTATTCTGTAATAAATTAGTTCCTATTTTCATGTTTAATTTATATTGACCTAAGGAATATATGGAGTTGTGACGAATCTATCAAAGGATAGAAAAGTAACTTCGATACAAAAAATACTGCAGTAAGATGAATGAATACAAAATCCGCTAAGATTTCATGACCGAGTAAATCGCAGCAATACTTAGCAAAAAACCTGAAGTTAATTGAAATCCAAACGCTAATGCAACTATGTTGTTGAGGAACAAGAAGGATTATAATTTCACTACAGAGATATTGTTAGCTTAACCGTTATAAGAGGCGCATTTCTTAATATTGCTTTAAATGTGAATAATATTAGTAATTAGTAATTTTTTTTTATGTATATAAATTTAAACACCCTATGAATTGTAAATATCAATTTTGTGTATTTAAACAAAAAATATGTCACCTAACAACACCTTGGTACAAAAAACTTTGCGATAGATTTCCTGCGAAGTCTCAGTTATAAAGTAAAACTTTGTTGTTTGAATCGGCACAGTCTTCTCGCGTCAAATTAAGTAAATCTCATATATGTATCCAGTCACGTGCAAGCTATCTTTCCCTAGAATATTTACATTGACTTAGTGCTGGAACGACTTTTGGTTCTTGATTCTGCTTTATATGTATCAATCTATGTATGTGGTTATTATAGCTTGTGTCTACAATTTCGCTCATCTTAGTCAGTTTGTCAGTCATTAAGGGGCTTAAGTATGTCCTATGTACTTAATATGGGTAGTATGTACTTGAATACAAGTGTTTCAAATTGTAATAAAAGAAATGAATATACCTAGTGTCTTACTTTAATCAGCAGTTCATTGTTAGCTACTCACACACTTTGTTGCATTGTGAGTTTAATCTTTCCCGTGGTGGTTATAGACTTTACTCCCTTTCTACTTATTCATTATCATACCACTCACCAGATCGTAAAACATTTCTGGTCACGAATAACAGTTCCTTCTTGGACGATATTTAAACAAATGTAAATATAGCATAAAGCTTATTTTAATATCTATGATAAATGCTATGAAATATCTTGAAATATATTTAGCTTTAATTCCGCGAGACATAATGTCTCGCGGAATTAAAGCTAAATATATTTCATAGCATTTAATGTCATGGATTTCCGCAAAGTAACGCCTGATTCCATAACTTATCTATGATAAAGATCATCAATCGTGAAAAGAAATGTTTAAATAAAGGGTTTGATTAAATCCCAAAATTTTCCATCCAAGTTCAACCGGTGCTACAAGTGTAAAGGCACTATAATTACAAAAAAAACTTCCCAAAGAAACTTACAAATTTCTGACACGAGTTCCAATTCGAGAAGAAATGATTGTGGCTTATAGGCCCCGATGGGCAATCAGTTGAATAGTAGTCGATTTAGACGTCTCGAGAATTTATTGAGTGGTCCAATGGTAACTAACTGGATTTATTTTGTGCTTACCAAGCGCTGAGCTTTCATTACCGCCCTCGGAGACAGAGATGCAGATATAATTTCCGAAAGCAAAAAGAGGACGGGGAATGGGTAGTGCGGTTTACATGTCGTAATGATTTTGTCCTGCCAATAATATACGGGTTGATGTTAATCTTGGAAAGTGGAGTCAAATGGACATGTTAGGGAGTCAATAGATTTGAATAAAATGTTTTTTGTATCAGAAAGTGCTGATTTAAGTAAACTAATAAAATTTTATTGCTTGCAGGTGACTCATCAAGTTTGTAAAGTATTTACATATAATAGGGGGGCTCTTTTATTTTCTAAAGCTTGAAAAGTTATAGTATATGTTGGTGTACAGTAGTTGTTATTAGTTTTAAGGTTTGCAACACTAATATCAAATCAATCGCTATTATTAATTTTAAACTATTTATTTCACCAGATTGTCAACAAATGGTGTCATCGTTCAGTGATTGATTTTGGCAAACCTGCTGGTCTAAGCATCGGTCTGTTAACGGTCCTAACTACTAAACCAAAGACCGTTAGTTCGATTGAAACCCAGGCATGGCATAATTGTGTGATGTGCTTGATTATTTATATTATGTATCATCATCATCAACAGTCTTTGATAGTCCCGGTCATAGGTCTTTCCATAGAAAGGTGGTTTTCTCTGATAGTAGATTTTTTCTGATACACTACGTCGATCAGACGATTTAGTATTGGGTTTGTTTCAAGTTTTCATTGCTTTGCTATGTTGTCCTGCATAGTTTGTAAATATATGTATCTATTTAGATAAGTATGATTTCCATTACAGAGTATGAGGTAATGATCACCATTATCATTAGCCTTTTGAAGTCCAGTTTTAGATGCAGGGCCCTCCCATTGGACGCCACTCTGATCGATCTTGGGCTCCTAGCATCCATTTCTTGTCAGCCATCTTGCGCGAATTGTCACTCACTCATGACGATTGATACTCCATTTGGCTATCAGGTTAAGTGGTATGAGATAATCATTGTAATGTTAACTTTAATCAATGTATTAAATGATTGATGTCAATGATTTCAAGACTAAGCTAAGCTCATTAAATAGTTACACAATTTTCATTATAACCTCCAAAGTATTTCTGGAATCATGTTCGTTATACCAACAAAACTTATGAATGATGTAATTGAAGCGAAATCCCTAGATCCCTGCAACGAATAGATTATGGACTAGAAATCCGGAGTACGATTTAATTAAAAACAGCGGTACAAGTCGGCTGGTATCCGAGGTGGGGCCGGCGGGGCTTGTTGGTGGCCTAGAACTACTATAACATTATTAGGTTCGTAGAATTTCTCATTTTATTATGGTAGTGGTTTAGTCCCCATTGGATTTTGATTGTAAATACCAATTGGCTTCCTTACCAGCTAGGTAAGGAGATGATTTGACATTTAGTCTTTCATTTGTAAGAGTCATACCATAGTGTTGTATATACGAGTACTTATGATTTAAAAGTAATAGTTTATCAATTGATAAATATAATTGTTTAAAATCATAAAAAGAAACAGTCTGAAGTTACGGTTTCAGTTTCAAATCTAATATAATTTTCATAGTTGCTTATGACACCTCGCCAATATTAAATTATTTGGATAAACTTTACTTTAGAATTTTCTACAGTGTGTCAAAAATGTTATATCTAAGAGAATATAAAGTACTTACATTTTGAATTTACAGTTATAAAATCATACACACTTTAAAGTTTTAATCACAATTTATAAAGGAAGTCGAAAATAGGACACATATATATGTATTAATAATTTGATAACACTGAGGTAATTAAAAGTAATTAAAATATTTTGAAATATAGACTTACGAGTTACAATAGACTAATGTAATTAATTGCACACCTTTTATACCATTTAAGGTATCTTTTTTTAATAAATACATGTATTTATGAAAACGTACAAAATCAATGGCGCACGGAAAAATACCACATTTGGAATACTTAATGTTTGTACAATAAAAGTGGTGCATTACATTAACTTTTTAAACAATAATAGTAAAAGCTGGAAAAGATTGTAAAAGGCTACATAGAACTAAAGAATAGTCTATGAAACGCTAGTCCAAAATAATTTAGGTAAAGTCGAAAGATACGGTAAAAATTCCACCATTTATTATTATTGTTTAACTATACTTTTAATTTATTATATTGTTTTGATCCGTAATAACCATCTACGTTAGATCTGTATAAAGCGTTACATCTAGCACAGAAAATGGACACGTTGACAGAGATTGGTCACAGTCTTCGGTGCTATTATGCCATTTATCTGTTGATGATGATTGGTGCCTGGAAATAAACATACATCTGATCATTATTCTTTAAAACACAGCGTTTTATTTTATTCATGAAAAAGCCAAATTTTGTAATATATCTAACTTAATCATATGACTGCCTCGTTGGCCCAAGTGGTAGTGTATGTAACTGCTGTGCTTGAGGTCTCGAGTTCGATTCCCGGGTCGGACCAAATATTTGTATGACCTGCAAATATTTTGTTTCAGAGTTTGGGTGTTTTCTATGTATAATATGTAAGTATTTACAAAAAAAGTATATTTGTATTTATATCAGTTGTCTAGTACCCATAACACAAGCTTTGCTTACCTTGGGACTAGATGGCGTTGTGTGTTAAATGTCCGAAACATTTATTTATTTATCATACTAATAGATTTTATTGTAGACTGCCTCGTTGGTCTAGTGGTTTGCGTAAGCGACTGCGGATCAAGAGGTCTCGGGTTCGATTTTCCGGATCGGACTGCTGCTTGGATTTTCTTACAAGAAATTCTTAATAGCAGCCCGGAGTATGGAAGATGGCGGTGTTTCCCACCCGTGCCTCGGAGAGCACGTTAAGCCGTCGGTCCCGGTTATCATGAACATCTATGGCAATGGTTACTGGGAAATCAGTGCCCTCAAATATACTGACAACTAGTTCAACCTTCGAATTCAGTTCACCCTCAGGGTTGCGGAGGTCCGATGCCAATCGCTCCGTATAAAAACTGATATTCAGGTAAAACCGGTTGAACTAGTAGCCGACCCCAAATCTTGGGAATAATAAAGGCAAGGAAGAAGAATAGATTTTATTGTACTACGGGACTTAGACGTTCGAAATATTGGGATATATGAGTTATCGTAACCATTTTAATAATGTTATCGCAAATAAGTTCTGCGATAAAAAAAAAAAGGTATGTGTAAGTGTAAAAGTTGCAAAAGTCTTAAAATTACTAAGCATGTCAATACATAGTAGAATCAAACTCAATTGTACTTATTCCACTATTTTAATTTAATTTACACCTGACGGGAAACCGGTCAGGTGTAAACTTACGTGATTCTAGAATGTATTGCAACAAGTTCCATCAAGTGCCGACAATCGAGAGTATATATTACTAAGCAGTTTATAACAACGGCCTGATGTCGTACTTTTATGGTTCCAACTTACCGTAACGATTGTCAAGGATGTTCGTATGGCAACCAGATGGGCAGCTTAAAGTGCTCTGGGAGGCAAGGCTCTCAACATGTAAGGATGGACACCCATTATAGATTGGTCTACCAGGGATTGCTAAACTTTACAATGTGTAAACATCGATTACTAATTAGCTACCAGCCCCTCTGTTGTTCACTGTTCATTATTATTAACATATTTTAATAGCGGTTCCAATTCAAAATGTTCCTCCCGTTGTCTAAACCCAAGAATAAATTTAAAGCTCCTAGAACCTACCTGTCAGAAAGTAATGATGTAAAAAAACATTAAAGTTCGAACGTAATGTCCATTTTCACGTAGAAATTGCTCATAATTTAATTTCAACGTTTCACTAAACGTCAGCTATTATCGTATTTTCATTAAAAACGTGCTATATTACCTGAACACCATTTTTAAAAGTTTGTGGTATATATTTCGTGGTTCGTCGATCGTTTTCATCTCGCAAATGGCTCGACGGACGCACTGGAACCCATTCAGGCCGTTTCTGTAGTAATCAATTTATTAGGTTATGGGTTAGGTAACAGTTAATTTATTTGACTTCAAAGACGTTTTTGTAGGTGGTCGTCATGGATATCAAGTTAAAATTTATGTTGTGTTGAATTTGAGAGAGAAGACTATGCTATTTTGCTTCTTTGCTATGCTATGGGATTCTTTTCAGAAAATAAACTGTTAATGATTCTAAATGCCTCTACCAACTTCCACTTTCTAAGTATGCGACCCTGACTTGTATACGTTTTTTTTTACACTCCCATATCCATCCGAATAACCAAATTGTCATTTTCTGATTCCAAATACATATATAATAAGATGTAAGTAGTATGTAGCTATATATAACTGCTTATAAAATTCGATCTTTAACCGTTTGTGTTTTAGTTTATGGCTGCTAGTACTTATATTAAATAGTACATTATGTTTTTAAAATAGTTAATGTCTTATTATGTTTCTCTATGTAAAAATTGTTGGTCATTTGTATAAACTTTGCATAATAAAAATTAGAGATGAATATTTAGATTCCAAAACATGTATTTAACTACTAAAATGTCGTCTATCTGAGCGTTAACAGAGTTTTTTTTTACCTAATACTTTAAGGTCTTACAGAAGACAGTTTGCTACAGAACATGAAAGGAGAGATACAGTAAATATATTCTCAGATTGTACCCAATGCGCACTTGGTCCAAATAAAAGTTAAAATCAAAACAAATAAAAGATCGGTTGTCGTCTAAGAGAAATTTACGTATTGGTTTAAGCTATTTGTATTACTTAGTTCGGTCTTTTGGGTGCGGTCACGGACCAAAAGTAAATTAGTGTTTATTGACCTTCATATAATATGGTTTCGTGTCACATGCGCTGACGTTTTTAACATGTCTCACTTTTTGGGTCTTTCACTAGTTAAAAGATAAACACCACATCGGTAGAAATAAATATTCTAAGTGCCTACAATATTTGTCAGTTTAGATTTTTAGGTAAAAGTGATGGCTCCTTTACTTGACGATGGGAATCGATTAGCTTTGACAAAGCTGCTATAAACCATTTGTAGGAAAGAAAAAAAATATAATCCCGCAATAGTACTACAGATTTTACAAATTATAATTGGACAGAATGCGTAGAGAAAGTAGCGACTGCAACTATTGGAGGTACCCAAAGTAAAGCCTAACTTGCTGGAAAGGAATAACTATGCCAATTTTCAGTATATCTAATGTTCATTATAAAATGGCCATATTTAGTTATCATTTGAGTGAACTAATCAAATAAATGTATAGTGTTATTCGCATGAGGATAATTTTGTAAAATATTTTTAGTCCTAAGATTTCGTGTATACTAGTGTATTAGTATAAATAGTTCGACAATGATATATGGATAAATCATAACGACATGAAACTATACTACATACAGATACATAAACTTTACAGATACGTGGGAAGATTTGTTGTTAGAAGTGATTATATTACCTACTTTATGTACAGTATTTACTGGTAACCTTAGAGCTGGATTACTTTTAAAGTTAACAGTTGGTGAGAGCATCATCACGGGCTTGTTAACAGGTCGGTAGACTAACATGTCCTTAGGTTGTCCCTTAGTCACGCTAATAAAAGTTTCCGCGTTGAGTTTGTCATATGCATCATCAGCCTATCGCAGTCTCCTGCTGGAGATAGGCCTCTCCAATTGCAAGCATACATATATTTTATGGCTTAATGTAATTTTTTTGGTAGGTAAAACTTAACTTGTACTTGGTACTTACTTATCCAATAATGTCTCCATGTGACTATAAATAGTTCTTCTATGTATGAAATGGTTTCTGTAAGGATGGAAGGTGTCTGGTGGTTCATCCCAGTTTATACGGAATCCAAGCGCCTGAGCGAAAATCTGAGTCCACGCAAGCATGTTCGCTTTGAAGTTGAAACGAAGCTGGAAAATATCAAAGATGTGCATAAATATTTGATTAAACAGTTCATACCTTTAAAAGGAATGAAGTTATTGTTATATGTTTGACTAATTTTAATACTTTTGAATAGTCCGTGTGGATGGCGAATTAAGAACACGAAGAGTCACTGCCCCTATTCTTTTTTTTTGTCACCGCCAAAATAAATAAATAAATAAATATTTCGGACATCTAACACACAACGCTATCTAGTCCCAAGCTAAGCAGAGCTTATGTTATGGGTACTAGACAACTGAAATCAATACATATATACTTTTTTTTTGTAAATGCATACATATTTTACATAGAAAATACCCAAACTCCGAAACAAATATTTGCAGATCATACAAACATTTGGTCCGACCCGGGAATCGAACCCGAGACCTCAAGCACACCAGTCGCATACGCTACCACTGCCCCACCTAGGCAGTCGAATGTCTCTACTCTGCCTGATGGAAAGCATAAGCAGAATCCAAAAGTGGTGGTCACCATACTGCGAATGCAAAAAATGCAACAATGCAGCATGGTGACCCACACCATGGCGGGCTAGTGATGCTTCTGCATCATTGGACCTCCGGTCTCGCACTCACCAACGAAACACGACAGCACGATCGCTGTCATTTTACGTTGATCTTCTGTGCGAGGGTAGTACCGCCCCGGTCGAGCCGGCCCGTTCGTGCTGAAATCAGCGTGGCTCTACAACCTTGGGAGTGAGTCATCTCGTGGGTGACGTAGGAAGACAACAGCGGTACAAAGAGAAGGAAACTTGACACAAACCCTGTATCAACTCGTCATTGGCGCTAGTAGACCCGCTATGAAATGCAGAAACGTCCAAAATTAAGGATTATTAAAAAGTTATCGTGGGAGAGCTACGCTTCAGCATGAATGGGCCGGCTCGACCGAAATGATACCACGGCCTCACAGAAAACCGGTGTGAAATAGTGCTTGCGCTGTGTTTCACCGAGTGAGTGAGGATACCGGGGGCCCATACCACAACCCCTCCCCCTATCCCCCCACCATCCCTCAAAGGCTGGCAACGCACTTGTGATGCCTCAGGTGTTGCAGGTGTCCATGGGCGGCGGTAATCGCTTACCATCGGGCTATACGTCTGCTCGTTTGCCAGCTTATTCCATTAAAAAAATGTTTTACATCACAGCAACTTTCCTCGCAAAGTCCTAAATGTATATTTTACGCGTATACTGTACGCGTCTAATTCCTTTATTGCAATTTGTAGGTTTTACGGTAGCCTAAGATATAACGTAGCTAAGTTTGAGTGTCTTGAACTAATTATTTTTATATTATTATATAAAATTAGATCTCGTGCACCTTGGTCTCTTGTTTGCCTGATTACTAGCTACAAATGACAGTGTAGCGTGCATTCATTCAATCGATGAGCAACTACTAGCGATTCAAATTTGGATTACCTATTTGGGATTGGTACTGAACAAACTCATTGTTTAGATTCGTGAAGTAGAGTACTTGAAGCGGCAATGAATATAGTAGCAGACCTTTTATTGTTAGAGTGTTCTATTTTACGGATTGTAAAATAAAAAGGATGAAAAAGTGGTAGATTTACAAATGACTGCGAACTGCATCTGCAATGTCTCCTACATCCAGTACTGTAATAAAATAGATAACAAAAAAGATACCCTGCGCATTCGCCATTTACCTTCGGGAATTGTAAAGAGCAAGTCTTGCAAGCATTGGTAGATCGATCGCATACTGCATTGAGACATTCAGTTCTAGGTATATGTTTTATGAAGCCGCTGTGAGTCGACATAACCGAAATCGCGCGATATTGTTTACAAAGTCCTTAAGCTCACTGATGCAGATTTTACCCATTAGAGATACTTTTACTTAAAAATATATAAAAAATTAATACTTACGAAGAAATGCGACATATTCCTTATGCTGAGGTATCTTCTTTGCACGTGATGTGCTCCATTTGCGTTCCCACTGTTTACTAATATGAATATTATTAAACACACGTAGCATAAACAACAAACTTGGATGTATTTGTGCATTTTGTTACTATTACCTATTAGTAAGTTTACAATGCAATTATTTAAATTTAATTCCAATTTAAAAAGTAAAATAATCAATTATATAAAATATTGGAGAAAAGGAAAACATTTACGCAATAATAACACAACGTATTATAATTATTTTTACAATTATCATAAAATTCAAAAACATAGAGATCAAATGCTATTTTATAAATTAACTATTGTTTGTAAGTTACATTTGCCATGTAAAACTGAATAAAATTATCACGTTAAATTATTAAAAAATAATTGCTATGTTCGTATTCACAATAAGATCACGACACGTTAGACTGATAATGTGGTAACATTGAAAGGGACAATACGAATGTTTAAAGCAGTCTCCAAAAAGTGGGTTCTGTTGAACATATTGCTTATGACGAATTATTTTGTTTGGTTTGTATGAACTAGTTTAAGAAATGAGGTATCCACTTATGTTTTAGCAGTAATAAAAGTAAAGATTCGACACACTTATGTGTATGAATTTATATTACGTGTCGAACAGATTATATTAAAGATGTACCCGTATTATTATTATTTTTACTTAAAAAGACAACTCCCGCACTAGGAATAAATCCTGTGTCGCGGGGGACTTTACAAACATACATGAAATCGACACAAAGATCACCCAGACTCAGAACAACAATTTGTGGATCACACAAAGTGTTGTCCTACGTGGGATTTGAACCCACGGCACTTGGCGAAGTAGGAAACGGCGTGGTGACCATTGAACCACTAGGTCAAACGTGCAGTAAAATAATCCTATAATCGCGTTACTTTGCTTGTCTACTCAATATTTAACCTGAATATTCATCATTCATACAAAACTTCATCATATTCCTAATCATATAAATAGATAGGTACCTGTTTATATGATTTTATTTATACTGATGGAGGGGTTGTACAATTCCAATAGATACTAATATTATAAAAATGAAAGTTGCTTGCTTCTTACATTTAAAAAATTGACAACACGTTGACAAAACTACGAATAAAAAGGAGAGATAAAAATAATAATTAAGCAAGGATAGCCGTATTCAGCTCTCCTTCAGACTATTGCCGTTCACTGCTGCCTACACTGCCCTACACTGCGTTTGCCTTATCGTGGTCTCCACTGTAACACTTGTCGGCTCCAGCAATAGAAAAATTCGTCTAGGCTGGGCGGCATATGGGAAGCTTCGTCATATCTTCGAATCGTCGATCCCGCAATCACTGAAAACCAAGGTTTTAAACCAGTGCGTCCTGCCTGTGATTACATATGAAGCCGAGACATGGACACTCACCATTGGACTGGTTACTGGTTGACTGGTCCACAAGTTTAAAGTAACTCAGCGTCCAATGGAGCGTGCGATGCTGGGTGTTTCTCTTGTTGATAGAGAACTGGAGTAACCGATATCGCACGGAGGATCACCACACTAAAGTGGAAGTGGGCCGGTCATGTCTTCAGGCGGACTTATGGTCGCTGGAGCCGTATTCAGCTAGTAGGTATATTGTAAAGTAACTATGTCCTCACTCTGACTAGAGTCACGAAGCAGTCGCTGTAGCCGAACATGGCTGTAAAGCCATATGTATATATTGCAAATTATGCTCAAAGGCGACTTGGACCCATTATATAAATAAGTTTTGACTATCAAAAGTCAGAACTTTGTGGTTTTGACTGGTTCAAAGATACCGTTTAACCATTTTGTTATTATTTTTTATTATTAATTGCTTATATTGCTTGAAGTTTTCAAGGCTAAATACTTTGTGTTGTTACTTCTAACTTCACAAAACATACTGGAAGTGGTATCTGTCGTGTCTAAATTCGAGCTCATTCGATGTAGACTTTTCTAATTTGTTGGCTATTACTCCTACTATTTTAACATCACTATGTCTCGAAGCCTCTTTTTTAATAGAAAAAGTGGGTAAAATAATTAAAAAAAAAACAGTCCATTTATTATATTTAATCACTCAAACATTTTCAATATTATTTAGCTAATATAACAGAAAATATATTTTGAATATTTCGCAGAATTTTCCTCAGAATTTTGTTTTAAGGACAGAACTCAAGGAATCTCCAATAACAATTACTAAAGAACAAAATTTCAAATTTTTCAACATCAAAATATTAAAACTTTTATCATAAAAATAAAATGTAAAATAATATAAACACAGGTTGTGTACAACATTAATCTACTATCTACTTACATAATCTGTTAGCAAAAATACTACATTTTTGGTTTTGATTATGTTTAAAAAAATAATAGTAATTACAAATGTTTCGGACATCCGACCCACAACGCCATCTATCTTCAGATTAAGTAGAGTTTGTACTATAAAATCTAAATTTACTGATAGAATACTTATATACATTTTTTATTGTAAATACGTATCTATTATATATAGAAACCACCCACACTACGAAACGAATATTTGCAGATCATACAAACATTAGATTCAACCCGGGAATCGAATCCAAGACATTATGCACAGCAATTACGTACGCTATGTTTTGAATATTTATTTAACTGTAGTCATATAAGTATTTAGGATGATATATGAACCCAAATGTATAGTTGTCGGTAAGATGTCATGATATATCTGTGTAAGGTGAAATATCTAACAATGAAAAGGGACAAGATGAGACGGACTCGTCGCATTCATTTCTAGTCATATTGTGCCATCGTTCCGTACTTGGTGATTGTTTTCTGAAACAAACAAACAAAGAGAAATACAGATATTAACACTTGTCTTTAAGATTTTTGACGACGGTTAAAAATTGTAAGCCATGTTTCTTGGTATACTCTGTCCATTACTTTATTTTCTTTTTGACAGTTCAAGAAATTTTGAAATTAGTGACGCCCTCACTCATTACCGATTCGATTCGAAACGAATAGCAATTTTATTTATGAAGAACTTTCAATCGTTTTAATTAAATATTTTTTGTTGAAATATTAATTATGCCTTCATTAGTTTTTTATATTATGTAAGAAATAAACAAAAATATAAATAATAAATCAGTAAATTAGATGAATGAACAGAGTTATTGTTCTTTACTCTTGGTTTGATCCTAAATTCCAAGATTTCGACTTAATTCCTTGCAAATATTCAATCTTGGAGTCATAGATACAATTTTTATTTCCTTTTTTTATTAAATTTACTGAAAAAATACTTACATGAAGTCAAATTATTTTTATCATATGATCGATTTATCGTATTTCAAATACTGTTTTATAGTCTGTGGTTGTTTGTTATGCACAGACCACTTCACTAAAGTACCGTCACCGTCAATAAAGTACGACATTACTGTAGTACATAATTCCGAAAAAAAATATGGTAATTTATAGGCGTGAGCTGTCAAAAAGAAAATAAAGTAATGGACAGAGTATAGTTAATAATATTCTGAAAACGAAAGATAGTTTGAAGTTTGTAATTAAGGGGATTTTACTAGCCTAATTACTGATAAATAAAGTAGACATTACATATATTTTGTAATAATATTACAATAGTTTTTACCTAAAAATCATTTGCAAAATTTTGTGGTATATTCGATTGGGCTGCTCAATTTTTTGGATTTCACATATGGTGCGACGGATGCAATGGAAACCACTAAGGCCATTTCTGAAATTAATAACAAAAATGTTCATTTAACATGGATATTGTACGATTTTGATCTAAAATGGATATCAGCCGGTAATTAGACTAAATTATACAATATGTAATCGTTAAGCAGTCGGTCCCGGTTGTTATCATATGATAACAGTCGTGAAGCTTAGTTGGAGGCCTTTGGGCGGCTTAAAAACATCCAACGACAAGATAACGTAGCCACAACGTTGTCTTGCCTGTCCCCACCCCGCACTTGACCAGCGTGGGTACGTATGGCCTTAACCCTCTCCTGAGAGGAGACCCGAGCCCAGCAGTGGGACGTTATGGGTTGTTGATGATGATGACACAATATGTTTGTAATACAATAATAACTGTATGTTGATAATTATACGCTAGCTGATTTCGACCACGGTGCGATCTCTCGGGCCCGACCCGTTAATCAAACTGGATACCTCTTAATCATTAGTCGCATACGCTAACCAACGAGGCAATAACTATATGTAACTCAAAGATCGTTAGAAATGACCTGTCTGCACGATTGGAACCTGTGCCATATATTTTTATAGAAGTATGTAAGTTATTAAAGAAGTACATACTTGTTCAGTAACGTTTCAGCGTAATCATAGATATTTCTTCTGTGCAATCTATGGGGGAAAAGATGAAATGTCGTCGGTGGTACGTCCCAATTCATGCGAAACCCAAGAGCTTGAGCGAACAACTGATTCCAGGGTACCATGTTCTCTTTGAAGTTAAACTTGAGCTGAAATAATATAAATAATGTTATCTATACTATATATTAATCTATACTATTATATAAAGCTGAAGATTTTGTTTGTTTGTTTGAACGCACTAATCCCAAGAAGCGCTAGTCCGATTTGAAAAATTATTTCAGTGTTGGATAGTACATTTATCGGAGAAGGCTATATATCATCACGCTAAGACCAATAGGAGCGGAGCACTAATGAAGAATGTTACAAAAAAGGGAAAAAAAAAATTACGCTACTGACTTTTTGACTGACATACCCAGAGATCAACGCACAGCCCAAACCGCTGAAGCTAGAATCCTGAAATTTTGCATGTTGATTCTTTATATAACGTAAGGGAGCACTAAGAAAGGAATTTTCGAAATTCCACCTCTAAGGGGGTAAATCAGGGGATGAAAGTCTGCGTGAGCGAAGCCGCGTGTAAAAGCTAGTAATATATAAAGCTGAAGAGTTTGTTTGTTTGAAGGCGCTAATCTCAGGAACCGCCCGTCCGATTTGAAAAATTCTTTAAGTGTTGGATAGTACATTTATCGAGGAAGGCTATAGGCTATATATCATTACGCGAAGACCAATAGGAGTGGAGCACCAATGAAGAATGTTTCAAAAACGGGGGAAAATTGTCACGCTACGGGTAATAGGAGACGCAAACGAGGGTGCATAGTCTTTATTATAGGTGAAGAATAATTTTTGAAACATCTTTGTGATATTAACTGTAAAATAGTAAAAGTAAAGCTTGGTAATCGATAGTTGATATTAATATCAGCAGCTGATTTGACTTCTAGCGGACTTTAAAATGACTTTCTAATTTATACATGTAATACAATTGTAAGAGGTCGATATCTGTACATTCAAAGTTATGCAGAACAATCACAAATTTTAACAAAAAAAAAACAACTTCAAGAACTGGAACAAATTGAAATGGTCATCAAAATCGGGAAGCACCCGCTTTCCAAACTCGGTTTACCCAGTCGAAGTTTTGAGGTAACAAACATTAAAAAAAGAGTCGAATTGATAACCTCCTTCTGTTTTGAAGTCGGTTAAAAACTAATGAATGCGGTCTTTATGAAAGTAACAGAACTCAAAACAATAAATTTTAGAACTTTGCCTGTTAATCTGTTTGTCTGTGTGTTTGTGTATGCTAATATCAGAAATGGTTAACCAATATTTGGATGCAGTTTTCTCTCATTAATCGTGGTAAACTTAACCTAACATTTGGCGTTTGCTTTATTTACGTACGAACAGTAAGAACGGCGCATGATTGGTTAGCTCATGGCTGTGCAGCAATGACTCCAAACCTTTTATTTTGTTTTCTTTGGTCGACTTCGTTCCCATTCAAGTCTCTTAGTGAAAAAAATATTGTAAACCGTGTTATTATTTTTTAAAAGGAGCAACAATGGAGTTTCTTGCCAGATTCTTCTCCATGAAGGGTAGACTGCACTTGGAACTGGCGACTAGAATCACTCGATTTTTTAATATTAAATATTGACTATTCATAAGTGCCTGTAAAATAAGTGCCTATATGAATAAAATATTTTTGAGTTTGAGTTTGAGTTCAACCAGTCCACAAATAAAAAAGTTACACCAGTTTAAAAAGTTACCGCGATAACCAACATATACGGGGGTGAGCCACAGGTAAAAGCTAGTTTATAATATAAATTTGAAAGTGAGTATACTATTTGCTATGTTTTGAGTTTCTTCTTTTTACACTTAAGTTGTTTTTGTATTCGTAATGTATTAGCTGCCAAAATAAATAATAAATAAATAAATATTTCGGACATCTAACACACAACGCCATCTAGTCCCAAGCTAAGCAGAGCTTGTGTTATGGGTACTAGACAACTGACACAAATACATATATACTTTTTTTTTGTAATACATACATATTATACATAGAAAACACCCAAACTCCGAAACAAATATTTGTAGATCATACAAACATTTGGTCCGACCCAGGAATCGAACCCGAGACCTCGTGATCAGCAGTCGTACACGCCAACCGCGAGATCAACGAGGCAGTCGAATGATCCTAAAAAATGATCCTACTCTACCTGATGAAAAGCATCAGTAGAATCCAAGACTGGCGGTCATCGTGATATTTTGCATACCCACCCATTGTAAGAAATCTATACTAATACTAGCTGATCCGGCAAACGTTTTGCCATAAAAAAAAAGTATAAAAATAGATGTTGATCGATTCTCAGACCTACCCGATATGTACACCAAATTTCATAAAAATCGGTCCAGCCGTTTCAGAGGAGTATGGTAACTAACATTGTGAAACGAGAATTTTAAATATCTATCTATATATATAAAAGAGTAAGGTGACTGACTGACTGACTGACTGACTGACATACCCAGACATCAACGCACAGCCCAAACCGCTGAAGCTAGAATCCTGAAATTCTGCATGTAGGTTCTTTAGTGTGTGAGCACTAAGAAAGGAATTTTTGAAATTCCAGCCCTAAGGGGGTTAATCAGGGGATGAAAGTCTGCGTGAGCGAAGCCGCGTGTTAAAGCTAGGAAGATTATAAATCTAAAGAGTTTGTTTGTTTGAACGCGCAAATCTCAGGAACCGCTGGTCAGATTTGAAAAATTCTTTCAATGTTGGATAGTACATTTATCGAGGTAGGCTATAGGCATACATCATCACGCTAAGACCAATAAGAGTGGAGCACCAATGAAATATGTTTCAAAAATGGGGGAAAATTATCACGCTACGGGCAATGGGAGACGCAAACGGTGTTGCGTGGGTCTGCTAGTATCGAATAAATTTGAGATAAAATAAAATACATAAATAGCTTTCAGGCGAGTAAAACACATCTCAAAGCACTTATCTCATAAAAATTAACTTAGCTAACGAGATCAAAGATATCTATATTAGATATCTAGAAGATTTAAGGAGAAAAAATTTCCTTGAGATTGTTAGAGCCTTGTTTTCATTGCAGTAAAATTGTATTCTAGACGTCAAATATACTTACAAAAAATCTGGTTGAGTTTAAGAACAATGCTCTTCTGCTCCTATGAGGTTTCTCAACAGCCTCGCTTGAACGTGTCAGAAGGAATGCTACAAAACACATGTAGCATAACAAAATGGCCGGCGCTAATTTGTTCATATTACATAGATATTATTATCTGAAGTGTTATTGTCCGATAATATTTCTGTGAAAAATAAAACATAACTATAACTACTATATAGACATTATTCCAAAATACTGCAAATAAAATCTATTATCAACAGTATACTTTTTAAATAAAAAATAATAATATAATAAATAATTATAAATATTTTGGACATCTAACACACAACGCCATCTAGTCCCATGCTAAGCAGAGCTTGTGTTATGGGTACTAGACAACTGATACAAATACATATATACTTTTTTTTTTTTTGTAAATACGTACATATTATACATAGAAAACACCCAAACTCCGAAACAAATATTTGTAGATCATACAAACATTTGGTCCGACCCGGGAATCGAACCCGAGACCTCATGATCAGCAGTCGCACACGCCAACCGCGAGACCAACGAGGCAGTCACTGTTACATACATACACAAAATGTTACATACACTTTTGGTAAACAGCATTATATTATTTTGTATTTAAAGTGTATAAACCTTTTTAAGCTACAAAAGAACATCAACAGTGTTTAATAGTCGATTACTGGATATAGGCCTAAATGTGGCCTAATGGCCTTATATTTTATACATATAAATATATAAGTACTAGCTGCATACATGAACTTAATTAATGAATTAAGTTAACCTTTTCCCTTGATCTAAAACAGCAAAACAAATAGTCACACTATCCCATACTATCTACTGTCTGTAATCGATCATATATTTGATGTATTGTATTATATAGAATGAACTTATATACTCTATATATTTTCGTATGTTATTGTAAATAGAGAGTTATTTTTATAAGTTCATTCAAATAACATGAAAAACATATCGATGCTTTGATTAATTTACATTTTTAGCAGCGGTTAGTGGTTCAAAGCCTTTCAATTTATTTCAGTGTTTAGTGTTTCTAACCTATTGTTTTATATTACATCAGTAAATTGACCTAAAATCAGATGCTTACTACTTACACATGAACTAACACACGCACAAACGATAATCACACTATGTTCAAAAAACGAATATAGTAAATTTAGTGAACCACATTTCTAGGTACCGTCTTAAATGGAAAGTAGGCTATATTTATTTTTTCTTTGTGGATATAGAAAAGTGCATAACTGAAAAATCAAATAGATCTACATGTTGACCGATTTTTTGTTAAAGATATTATTATACAGGTTGTTACAAAACACGATCATTATAAAAACTTTTGTTAGCAGAACAAATATTGTTTATACTCTCTCTTAAAAATATACGTGGATCAAAATATATGCAAGAGTTCAAAATATTATGCTTTAAGAGTTTCAGTGGAGATATTTTGCTTATCAATAATGAATGGTATTATGTTTTAGGCTTGAAAGTTTTGTTGGAAAATTTCTGCTTTTAAATGTATTAACACTGCAAACAGTTATACAGAATGTTCTCAATTTCTCGACTTCTCGATTTAAGAAATCGAGAAAAAAAATTTAACGAGTGTAATCATAGCACTCTTCATTTGACATATGATTTCAGTGGTAATTTTACATATTATACTATCTGACCCACGCAACCTCGTTTGCTTCGCCTATTGCCCGTAGCGTGATAATTTTCCCCCGTTTTTGAAACATTTTTTATTGGTGCTCCGCTCCTATTGCTCTCAGCGTAATGATATATAGTCTCGAACCTTCCTCAATAAATGGGCTACCTAACACTGAAAGAATTTTTCAAATCGGATCAGTAGTTCTGAGATTAGCGCGTTCAAACAAACGAACAAACTCTTCAGCTTTATATATTAGTATATTTAGATAAAAAAAGTATAGATATGAATAATTATGAAAATATTCAGTAACGCTAAATACTATTATAAGCTTTACAAGTGAAAGTTGTTATTTTATGTTTTTTAGAAAATAATAGAATGGGTAGTAGCGGTCACTGTCTATCTGATAAACAGTATGCTCATTTCTCTCGTATACAACTAACAAGCAGAAGAGTTGCCTCATGACATAAACTTGCCACAACAAGATAGAAAAAAAGAACATCCTGTAATAATTGTCTTAACGGTAAATGCCTATTGGTAAGTCGTGATCGGTTGAACGGTAACTTGGGATAATCATTTCACTACAAGGCTACAGTTTAATCTTAGACAAGCATTTTCACAAAAAGAGATAAAAAAGTAAAAGAAAACAATAGAAGAAGTATAATAAAGTACAATTATTACGTTAAAAAAAATTAGAAAAATAACAAAAAAAAGTTAAAAATGATTTTATTATTAAGGTCGATATTAATATTTATAGTAGTAGGTGTTCAAGCTCAAATAGAAGTAAATAAAACTTGTGAATTAAAATCACACAAGGAAAGTGAAACTTTATCAAGAAGGAAACGTTTTCTCATATTTTCAGAAGGTAGTTCATTCCAATTGGGTAAGTTGACTTTTATACATTACTAGCTAAACGACGAACTTTGCATCGCCATATTTTTTTCGTAAATATTTTCTAAGTTTTCGAAAAACTTTTTGTAAAATGTATGAGTATCGTGCCTCGGAGAGTTAAGCAATCCTTAGTTGGGAAGTCAGTGCCCTCAAATATACTGACAACTAGTTCAATCTTTGAATTCAGTTCACCCTCAGGATTGCGGAGGCCCGATGCCAGTCGCTACGTGGAAAAACTGATATTCAGGTAAAACCAGTTGAACTAGTAGCCGACCCCAAAAAAGCGAATAAAAAGGGCTAGAAAGATGATGATGATATTAGTGTTTTACCCACCTCAACTTCCCATGGGTTGTGTGCAGTCGCAGACTTAGAAAATATAACACTTGCGATTTTCTTTGAATTGTCTTGTGTCCTGACAATAACAGGACAGGCCCAAATAGTCTAGTCAACAAGTCCCATACTTGTTGACTAGACTAAAAGATGCAGCAGCATCACTAGGCCGCCATGGTGTGGGTCGCCATACTGCATTGTCTGCATTCGCAGTGAGTATGGTGACCGCCACTCTTGGATTCTGCTTATGCTTTCCAGTACAGTCATTTTGGCAGGCCATACATAAAAAAAAAAAAAAAAAAAAACACATAAAAGAAAGAATTATCCTATTTGGTGCAGTCGATCGAAAGTGCATAACTTTTACATACATTTCGATGATTTATTTTTATTTATATAAGTATATACATATAAAGTGTATTTAGTGTGTTATGTCACCACACTTACACTTAAACAATTTAATAGTACAATTTAAAAAAACATGCAATGAAACTGAATTAAGGATTGAAAATGAAACCACCATTCACAATCCAAATACTAAGGCCAGTTTCACCAGTTCCTGATAAAATTCAAGATTACACACTATTTGACAGGTAAACATTACTGATCTATGTATCTGACATATTTATCTCTATCCGAGACTTGTGAAACTGAAAACTTTAGTTATCTGTCAGATAAGTCCAATCTTATCTATTAGGTATTTATCAGCCAGTGGTGAAACTGGTCTATCAACTCATTAGATTCATATTAACCAAATTGACTGCACGTTTGGCCTAGTGGTTTACCGGTCACCACGCCGTTTCCTACTTTGCCAAGTGTCGTGGGTTCAAATCCCACGTAGGACAACACTTTGTGTGATCCACAAATTGTTGTTCTGAGTCTGGGTATTATTTGTGTCCGTTTCATGTATATTTGTAAAGTCCCCCGCGACACAGGATTTATTCCTAGTGCGGGAGTTGTCTTATAAAGAAAAAAAAAAATTCTTCTTTACTAGTGACTGTAGGAGAGTTTTGAATTTATCTGGCTCTATCATCAAATGATCATTGTTATCCAAACTATACATTATAATATATTCATCTATTTTTATTAAATCAAATTAAGTTTATTGTTGAAATATTTGTTTTCTTTACATTTAGAGATAAAATATTAACCGTATAAGTGAAATTCAGAAGTATAAAAATTAAATAAATATAGAGGGAATAGAAATAGAGAATAAATTATGTTGAGAATTAAAATTGTTGTAATTATCTTTTTTAACCCCCGACGCAAAAAGATGGGTGTTATAAGTTTGACGTGTCTGTCTGTCTGTCTGTCTGTGGCACCGTAGCTCGCGAACGGATGAAGCGATTTCAATTTAGTTTTTTTTGTATGAAAGGTGAGTTACGTGCGAGTGTTCTTAGATATGTTTAATGAAAATCGATTGAGTCGTTTAAAAGTTATGGGGGTGAAAGTGGGGAAGAATAACCGAATCGTTAAATGACAATTATGTAATTGATAACTTCGACGTGATAGGGAGTTTTTTAAATTTTAAATTTATAGTTATTATAACCATATGTACTTAATAGGGATAAACTTAAATGTCTTGTGAATTATAACCCGTGACTCTCACTTAAGTTTGTTTGTATACTATGGTTTCTTAATGGTTCTTGCACTGTTCTTGTTAAAGTGGTCGCGTAAATTTAAAATTAAATTAATAAGTTTTCATTTTACCATGCCAACAATTTTCTAAGAATTATCATCTTCATTTCCGCTACAGGAAGCTCGT
Organism: Diaphora mendica; assembly: GCA_949125395.1. Taxonomy (NCBI): domain Eukaryota; kingdom Metazoa; phylum Arthropoda; class Insecta; order Lepidoptera; family Erebidae; genus Diaphora; species Diaphora mendica. Next base: position 16,868,552 of record OX421313.1, on the reverse strand, counting down.
AGCTATTTGCCCTTATTAAATGGTTTCTTAGCCAAAGATCAAACCAAGTGGTGTGCATTTGCCTATGTCTAGGATTAGATGATGTCGAACGGTTTCTCAACGGATGGGTTAAATTTGGCAAGCTCTTAGCTCTGGTTTGGAGGCTTTCTTAATACTTGCGTATATTGCAGCAGTAAAATCTTTCACCTACTATTAAAACGTATTTTTTTCCTTAAGTACTATCCACTGAATTTTGCCCGTGTCTCTACCACGGTAATAATTTTTAGGGTTAATGTAGAATCTAATGACAGCCACTAATAATGTGGCTACCTATTGTTAAAAAAAAAATTAGTTCAGTACATTCATAGATGACTTCCTACAACCTCACAAACTTTACTTCTATATAATTTAGTATGGAAAACAATGTCATATATTAGGCGTTTCACAAAACCGTAGCTTAAACTAAGCACCACCTAAAAGCTACTAATAGATGACTAAGTTCATTAAATTTATTTTTTGCCTTTGCAGTATTTTGCACTTCGTACCAGATGCTTGTTCCAATAGGAGATATTTTCTTATATGGTAACACTATAGCTTTGGCATGGGAGTTGCCACAAGATCCTTATTCGCCTTTTAACCATCGTGCAGATCCACTTCATCGAAGAGTCGACACAAAGGTCGTATATTACACTGATGAAGATGGTAAAATCGTCGATAAACGGCCGTATCACAGGTATAATATTCAACCGTGCTTTTTCAGGAAGCACATATTCCTTTACTAGACATAACGTTTTCGTAATTAAATCTTAAAAATTTAAATACTAGAAAAAAAAAAACTCTAAATATTTACCTATCACTTACTGGTAGCATGCTCAGAAGATAAGCTGCATTGTTACGTTCAATGGCAATGCTAATAGTAATTAAATATCAATCTCACCGAAGAGTGCTGAATAACGTCTTCTCTGTGTACAAGATTGTCAATTATTTAATCATCGAGACGGTCGTCTACACATTTATTTAGTCCTGCTATTCTGAGACTGCGGTAGTTTGCATGGTTAAAGATTATATGAATAATATAGTCAGCTAATTTCCGAGGCTGCGGAGAAACTAACTTTCCTTCTATAATAATTCTCAACGTAGAACGTTAGGTGTAAGTGGAGCAAAGTGTGGCAGAGTAGCGAGTTTATAACATTAATTCATGAATGTAGTGGAATCGAGACACTTAAATTGTTTAAAATTCTAACCAAATGCAGATAAGCAATTACATCATACGAACAACCAAAAGAAGGAAAATTTTACACATTTAAAGGTATAAATGTATAAATTAAAAAATAGATATTTTTGTATTTGTGTCGCTGAAGAAGTGGTTTGAGGTAAAACATATGAAGCCTACCTTAGTTAAAAGAAAATATTTGAAGATACATTGAAAATTATTTCCTAGGATTATAATGAATATGAACTGAAATATTAATAGTTATTTATTTATTTCGTTTTATTATAAAAAACTGTTCTTCATAAAAATTTGTAAATCAGTAAAAAAAGCAAGTAGAAAAATACATTGTCAAACAAGTTGTATTTAAAAGTAAAAATAATATATTAGGTCTTTACCTATGAAATTGCCGTTCTTCAGTACTGGTCATTTCAAATAAAAAAAAGGTTTGTAATGGCTCTGTATTCTAAATTCAAATTAATTTTGTTTTAAAACCATGACATTCTATTTACAAACTCAGTCTTTTGTTTTTTGATAAGCGTTGTATTTCCATTACATTTGAACATTTTTCGTCATAATGGATACTTTAAAAATTCGTGTAATTATGGAATATGAGTTCCGTCGTGGCACTAACGCGACACAAACTGTTTGATTTACACTCAAATTGATGTTACGTGAACATCAATAACGTTTACGGAGAGAACTGTACAAACGAACGCACAACCCGTTATTGGTTTTCCCGGTTCTGTTCTGGAAATTTTGACTTGAAAAATGAAGCTCGTGGTCGTCCTGAGACTTTGGTTAACAATAATGAATTAAAGGCGATTGTGGAAGCTGACGAAACTCAAGCTACAGCTGAGCTAGCAGCAGCTTTTAATGTAAGCATCAAAACAATATTGATCCATTTGCGACAAATTGGCAAGGTAAAAAAGCTTGATAGATGGGTGCCCCACGACCTTAACGATCGCCAGCGCAACGTACGCATCGAGATCTGCCTTGCGCTGCTCAACAGGCAAAGAAAGGAAGGAATTTTGAAACGAATTGTTACGTGCGACGAAAAATGGATTCTGTTCGACAATCGAAAGCGCTCAGCAAGTTGGTTAGACCCTGGTTCAGCACCAAAGCAATGCCCTAAACCAAAAATGATCTCTAAAAAGGTGATGGTCACTGTTTGGTGGTCTAGTGCGGGTGTGATTCACCACAGCTTTTTACAAAACGGCATGAGCATTAATGCAGATGTGTACTGTGAAGAACTGTGAAGAATGATGGAGAAGCTTGCACATCTGCAACCAGCTTCGGTCAATCGGTCGTCCCCACTGCTCCTTCACGACAACGCGCGACCCCATACTGCACAACAGACAGTCTACAAGCTACAAGAGCTGGGGTTGGAAGCTCTCCCTCATCCGCCATACTCACCAGACCTTGCACCTACCGACTATTACTTTTTCCAAAATATAGACAACTTTTGAGTGGATAAAAAATTCAATTCCCGAGAGGCAGTAAAAAATGCCTTTGAAGAGTTTGTTGCCTCCCGTCCAGCTGATTTTTACAAGAAGGGCATCAATAAACTGCCAATGCGTTGGCAAATATGCGTCGATTGCATGGGTGATTACTTCGAATAACAGAAATAAAAAAGTTTGAAAACATAAGTACTTTCACTTATTGCATACAAAACGGCAATTTCATAGGTAAAGACCTATTATATATCTAGACTAGACGTCTGGTATGGTGCACGCAATACAAGAGTGTCTGATTAATGTGATCACACAATACAAAATCATACAGGTTCAGCTTAGTTTAGTGTCCAAGATAGTGTGTGAAGTGTCTCAAGAAATTTAGACATTGACTGTACAGTCAACTTGACTTGATGACTTGACTTTGACTGCATAGTCAAAGTCAAGTCATTAAGTCAAGTTGCATGCAGATGGCGTAGTCCTTTAAGCGGTCGCTACGCCAACGGCACACCGTTTTCTACTGGGCAGAGTGTTTTGGTTTCAAACCCCACATGCGACAACACTTTTTGGATCCACAAATTGTTGTTCAAGTCAGGTGTTATTTGTGCCCGTTTTATGTATATTTGTAAGGTCCTCGCGACATATGATTTATTTCTCAAGCGGGAAGTGTTATTAAAAGTAGTTAAATCTAATTTGTATTCAGAAAGATCGGACTAATGAGTTAAGTTCAGAGCGGTAATTTAACATGCTAGAGTCAAGTTTTTGAAGTAATTATAGTTAAATTAGAAAACTACAAAAGAGCGGGAACTTGAACTGAATAACAAAAAAAACGACTTCAATCTGGACCAAATTTAAATGAGACCACACGGGAAGCACCAGCTTTCAAATAAAAAAGAATCATCAAAATCGGTGCACCCAGTCGAAAGTTATGAGGTAACAAACATAAAAAAAAATACAGTCGAATTGAGAACCTCCTCCTTTTTTTGAAGTCGGTTAAATATTGAACTACGAGTACAACTTCGATTCTTTGATAAAATAGTATCGCAGTCGAAAGTAAACTTAAACCGAACAATCTATGCCAAAATTGTAAGGAAAGCTAAAATATTTTCTTATTATTACCGTTTCGGGTTTCGGTGTCTTCAAAATGAAAAACCTTTGTCAGATTTTAGCTATTATACGAGTAGTATATAACTTTACCAATTTCCTAAAAACATGTTTTATCATTTTGGTTAAGATTATACATTTTTAGTTTTTCTTAGTTTTTCGTATTGAAGTAGATAAGTTCCTTTATAGTATGTCAATATATTTTGACTTACTATAAAAGTAGATTTATGAAAGTTTTATGAATCATGTAGTGTTAATCTGATCATTAAGATATAGAAATATCTCGATCTAAGTTCACTGATACGATTAGTGGATAATTATTTGCAACTTGCGTTATTTTTAAATACACTTCGTACATTTCAATCAGAATTTAGAATAAAAATTATTGAAATCCACTGTTACAAATTAAAACCAGATACAGTGTAATAACAAACTGTTGCGGTATTTACTGTCCGTTGAAAACTTTCAGAAAACTAATAGTGAATCCGGCGTTTGCGAAACGGAGCGTTGACGAGCTCCACAAAAAAGGAACTTTAGAGAAATTCAAAATAGACAGGCAACAGATGCATGCCTCGGAAAACAAACGGAAATATTTGAAAAACATGGAGCAACGGAACGTCGAATTTCACAGGAGCAGTCGCGCCTCGCTTTACCAGAAAATAGAGACTATGCTTCGTGGGTTGGTATTATATCCTCTACAGAGCCATTCTGTCACGCTTCAAGCCTTTATTACTTTTGTTTGATACGTTATTGATGCCGCTTCTAGCTTTGTGATAAACATCGTCAGGTACTATTTCATAACCAGTTGTAATCCTTTACCAACAAGAGTTTAAATATACTTTATATGAAAGGATTTTTTTAATTCTTGCATGAGACAACTTTGATTATATTATATTTTTTTCTGTAGTTGTCAAACGACACGTATCATGATTTAGAACGTAAATTTACATTTTAAGTATTATTGTGCTCTACTTCTGGGCTCTTCTTTTGATACAGCCAACTCTAAGGATGGTACTGAAAAAGTTTTATAACTGGAATTTCAAATAAATATATTTGTTAATAATTAATAATCATTTAAAAATAAACTTACGTATAAATAAATCCTTTGATCACAAAGGGAAGACTTGAGGCGACGAAGGACCATGTACTTTTACTTTTATTACTTTTTTTCTAACATATCATGTATATTTCACATTTACGTTTGATATGTACTTTTCATATGTAATTCATATTTTATAAAACTTATAATTTATAATATATTTTAGCCTGGGTGTAAATGGTAAAGACTGTGTAATGAAAACGTTATGCCTAATCGGCCAAGCGAAGGAGCGTCCTCAAGGGATGTTTTTCGAGGAAATTATGAAAGTGGTTTTCACGTAAGTAGCATTGTAATATCGTTTAATATCAAGCGCGTTAAATAGTGCCTTGTTCGACAAAGCAAGCAAGCAAGAAAGAACTAAACTTGTATTTAGTACATTCGTTTTTGTTTAAAATTTTACTGGTATCAACCAAACTACGGCGAAGCTTAAAGGAAGGGTAATGGTTTATGTATGTTTTATGTTCTACCGTAGCTCCTAAACTACTGAACTGAATTTTATGAATGATTTTAATGATTCGTAATAATGTTCCGATAAACATAGGCCATGTAAATTTTATCAAAAGTTTTTACTTAGTCGGGTTATAGTTTTTTTCTTGTTTAAATAAATTGTTTCGTTCCTGTGTCGGAATCAAACTGACTAAAACCACACGGAGTGTCATAATGTGCCTAAAATAGTTCTCTATTCTGACAAGAAATTATTTTTCGAAATCCATTTCTTCTTTGCTAATTTCTTCTATTTGCAACTATGACTGCCTCGTTGGTCTTGCGGTTGTCATGTGCGACTGTTGACCATGAGGTCTCGGGTTCGATTCCCGGGTCAGACCAAATGTTTGTATGACCTACAAATATTTGTTTCGGAGTTTGTAAGTTTTCTATGTATAATATATGTACGTATTTACAAAAAAAAATGTTTATGTATTTGTATCACTTGTCTAGCACCCATAACACAAGCTCTGCTTAGCTTGTGACTAGATGGCGTTGTGTGTTAAATGTCCGAAAATATTTATTTATTTACTAATTTGACACCAGAGATCGCGAGATTCATTTCTAATCAGTAGAAATATTGAAATGTGTGATATATTGCACTGATAGCGCAGTTGTTCCATTGCATTATGTAAGGCAAGACAAACAAGTAAAAGTTTAAAAAAACTATGATCTGATTACGTAAAAACTTTTGATAAAATTGATATAGTCTATGCCCGTGTCGTGTATATGTTCTGTCCAAGCAGCTCGACTGTGGAACGCCCTACCAGTCACAATTAGACGTGTACCAACAATAACTGCCTTCAAGAGACTAGTAAAATAGCATTACTTGGGAGACATCTAGGTGCCATAACCTACTTCTCTCGCTTAGTCATTAGGTCACCTTATTTCATTTAAGTATGTAAATAATATTTTGTAGACATTTCACTCACACTCTTATAAGTAGGTATTTATTTAATAATCCACATTTTGTCTAACTTTCACCTTTATATATCATACTAGCTGATCCGGCAAACGTAGTTATGCCATAAAAAAAATTGGGGTATAAAAAATAAAAGTTGGTCGATTCGCAGACCTACCCGATATGCACAAAAAAAAAATCATAAAAATCGGTCCAGCCGTTTCAGAGGAGTATGGTAACTAACATTGTGACACGAGAATTTTATGTATAAGATATACTGCTTTAATTTCCCCATCTGTTATACTCTTTAATACACCAGGCACAACCCCCTACTTTTACCTATCTTGTTGTACCTCTTGTACCTCTCTATCCTATGGTTACCTGTCGGAGATTGGCTCCGGGCGATAAGGCCGTCAATTGTACACCTACCCTTCATAATTTACCAGGTATACAATAAATACAATATTACTATTATGTCACTGGGGTCATTATTACAAATATATTGAAACCTCATTCAATATAATCACAAATTTTAACAAAAAAAAAAACGACTTCAAGAACTGGAACAAATTGAAATAGGACCACACGGGAAGCACCAGCTTTCAAATAAAAGAGAATCATCAAAATCGGTTCACCCAGTCGAAAGTTATGAGGCAACACACATAAAAAAATTAAGATCGAGTTAATAACCTCCTCTTTTTGTCGGTTAAAAATAGGTTTGAACTATACAAACTTAGATAGACTGACAAATATATTACCCTTCTTTTTTTTGCTTTGCCATAATCCAGTAAAAAAGTGATCTGCAAATAATTACCGAGAGTTAGATGAAGTCCTTAGTGTGGGTAAAGATGAAGCTCTAATAACCTAATATGTTATTTCTACTCTGACATTTATTTTTATTTAACTACGTAACTTTTTTTGCAGTTTGCCCAGAAATTCAGTTGAAGACGACCACAGCGAGTACGATGCAGCACACACAGCGAACGAGCCTTGCGAAGTTCTGTATCCAGACTGTAATGAACCTGCATTGGACCCTGAATCTACTAGCTGGAGCTACTGACTTTAAAATCATGCCGTTCCATTATCTGGGCACTACAATTTTTATTCCAAAATTGAAAATTTTGCAGCATAAATGATAGATTCTTTATTATGATTTAAATTTACTCATCATGAACTCAAATATGTACGGCGTTATTCGCGTTTGTAATTGGCATGTCCAACCTTACATTTTAGTTAAATATTATTCATTTTATCGTCTCTGCCTATCCTGGACGAGAATGTAGCATTTGTGTAATTTAAATAGGCTATACGAAATCGCAAATATATGTGTCCGTGATTTGAGTTTGGAAGTATCGGCAATGGCTTACTTTCAGTTAGACAACAGTCCTACTTACCATGTCCTTCTTGGCCAAGTTAGTATTATATAAAACAGATTTTTATGCGGGTTCATACTTAATACTATCAATTCTAGTTTTACAACAAACTAAATAGAAAAACAATTGTGTAATTATTTAAAAAGTAAACTAAAAAGCTTTGAAATGTAAAGTTTTAAATAAATAATCGACACCAATCTGGTTTCATTTATTGAACGGTACCCCATTTAATCAAAATACTGAATTTGGAATGGAACATCTCTATAATAACCACTTCTTTCTTACTTTCTTTGTGCAAACAAACTTTTAGACGTTAGCAAGTTGTCACACGAAAATAACAGTAAATCAATTTACACCGTGTTAAATTATGGTTCATTTGTAACATTTATTTATCCAATACACGAAGAACAAGACAGTGCGTTTTATGATTTACAACTGGCAACTCAGCTATTTGATTTTATATTTAGAATCAGTGTTCTATCTGTGGTCGTATTTAAACGTTACAATTTCGCGTTCTAATTTCAAATGAACATTCTACTTCATTCGTATTCTCATTTCAGTTATAATCATGAATAGTTGGTTAGTATTTTTTATAAAACTCCTAGTTATTCAGACTGTAGTTAGTAAATATGAAGAACAGCGTGGAAATAGTACTGTTAATAGATTACATGAAAAGGAAGAAGTATCAAGAACATTGTCGAGACGTAAGAGATTCGTAATATTCCCAGAAGGAAGCTCTTTACAACTTGGTACGTGAGTAATAAATGTAAAATACTTATGGCTATATTTATTCAACCTCTTTTAGTATTTTTTTTTTAAATTTGTCACAGTATGTACTTACAGCAATAGTTTTATGCACGTTTGTGATTGTGTGTTTGTCTTAATTAGTATTGGTAACTTAGTGAGGCTATGATTACATAATGTTAATGCAAATTATGGACCAGTTAATAAAAGTAGTTAGGTTATTAGAGTCCGTTAGATGCTCTGTATGATGCTATCGTAAAGCTTACGATGTACCATATATACATATTGTACATCGTAAGCTTTACGATACGGAACTGTAGTTCCAGATTCCATTCAGCAAAGAAACTGGTTTTTGCTATGGACACAGAGTTGCGTGACCAGTTTAAGATGGCCTTTTTTAGTTTGGACATTTTATATTCTTCAATTAACGCACTTGTAATGTGGTTTATATTGTCTATGGATAATTTATAGCTGTTATGCTATGGCTGTACACTGTCGTAAAGATCATCTCACTGAATGCATATAAATATGAAAAAAAACGTATTTTTTTTAATTTAAACGGTTTTATTGAAAACAATGTACTCAAAGCTAAAAAAATTAAATAAAATGGTTGGGCGTAGCGTAAACTGAGTTGACTGGAAGGAAACACGGGCACAACAATTTAATTTTGATTTTAGTTCATTATATTACATACTTTTAGTACATTATTTTCAATAAAACCGTTTAATAAAAAAAAACGTATTTTTTATTTTCAAATTTTGGACCGAAGTTACTTATTAGGGACGTTGCGGAGGGGTTCCCTAGACGGCAAAAAACGTGCGGACCGTAAGATTGACGCCTCGGTGTCATAACTATAAATTCTCAAAATTAAAAAAAACCCCCGATTTGATAACCTGAGTTCCCCTTAAAAAGTGAAAAACACGTTATGCGCTTTCATTTGAGACCCCACTTGATGATATTTTTGCAGACATTCGGTTACTCTTCCCCACTTTCACCCTCATAACTTTTAAACGGCTCAACCGATTTTCATTAAACATGTCTAAGAATACTCGCACGTAACTCACCTTTCATACAAAAAAAACTAAATTGAAATCGCTTCATCCGTTCGGGAGCTACGGTGCCACAGACAGACAGACAGACAGACACGTGAAACTTATAACACCCCTCTTTTTGGTCGGGGTTTAAAAAAAAGGAGCGTTTGCGAATGCTGTGCTTGAGGTCTCGGGTTCGAATCCCGGGTTGGATAAAATATGTTTTTATGACCTGCAAATATTTGTTTTTTCGGAGTTTGGATGTTTTCTATGTATAATATGTTTGTATTTACAAGAAAAATATGTTTTTACATATTTATTTTCTAAAACAAAAGATTTTGTATGGCGCTAGCGTAGTAATCAGTAAGTTGAATGTAACATGTACGGAGTAACTCTAGACAGATCTTGTTTCAGTAGAGATTACTAGGTGGCAGCACAAGTGACAAGTTCAGTTCTATTTTAAGTTCAGTTCTATTTTTTATTTTTATCGATAAAAAATCATAAAAAAAATGTATACCTGAATAGTTATTTTCTTTATACCTCGCATAGAACTTTTATATATTTTTATAAATCGTTTTAATTAAAATAAAGGTGTTAAGACAATTTTATGGTTTTTAAAGAGCGTGAACGAAATATGTAGTATAGTGCCATCTGTAATTATTTATTTTGTGAACGACTTTCACGAAATAAATAAATAATTACAGATTATAGAATTACAGATAGGTGTCCCATGACAGAACAAGACTTTTTTAGTTTATAATTTATTTCATTACATAGTACTTCTCATCTGTGTCGTACTAACCAAGCCCTTTCGTGTAGTACCCAAATAGTGAGAGTCCTGATAAAATGTGTAAACCATCATTTTGTAGCGGCCAGACATCTTGGATTTTAATTTTTCATAGTGAACTGTGTTTTACTAGTCAAGCCCTTTCATTTGATACCCATATTGAGGTTGTCGAGACAAAATTTGTAAACCGCCATTTTGTAGCGGCGACCATCTTGGATTGAAAATAAAACAGAATTTATATAATTGTATTGTCACCAAAACTAAAGGCGTGCACCAAATTTCAAATCAATCCGTCAACAGTAAGGGGGTTAAATTTTAATTACTAGATTTGACCCAAACAAATAAACGAACAGGGTAAGCTAAATAAAACCGTTTAAAAACACAAACACATTTCACGCTGATATGAAAAATATTATTTGACATTAGCATGTCATCATTATTAAAGGTCATAAATTCTTTGGAATAATACGTCATGTTCAAAGTATTTATGACCTCTACAGATTTTTCTTTACCTTCTCAATATTTGGTTTCATTTTCATATCGCCTCTTGGAATAACATAATGTTATAGCATAATGTCAACTACATTATTATTATTCACCTTTGTTCATTTCAGTATTCTGCACACAGTCAATGGCGTGGATACCAATCGGTGATATTTTTTTATATGGTAACACCATAGCTTTAGCGTGGACATTACCATCAGACCCCATGTATCTTAGTATGTTTAAAACTTATGAAAGAACGAACAGAAGAAATGACGTAGTGACAAAAACTCTTAATTATATTGACGAAGATGGGAGGATTATTGCTAAAGTACCATACAAACCGTAAGTACATCCTGTACTTTTTGTATCATTAATTTTGTTTAAAAATCTATTTGTTATGAGATTTAAGCCGTCGGGCGACTACACCGGGACGGTACTACCCTTGCACAGAAGATCATCTTGCACATTCGCACTGTCACGTTTTGTTAGTGAGTGCGAGACCGGAGGCCCAATGATGCAGAAGCATTACTAGGTCACCATGGTGTTGATCACCATGCTGCATTGTTGCATCGTCTGTATTCACAATGAGTATGGTGACCACCATTCTTGGATTCTGCTTATCAGAATAAAGAAATAAAGAGCTATCAACTGGTGTCATGTCCCTCCAACACAAAGGGAGGATGCTCTGACCAGTCGAAGGGATCATGCCTGACGAGCCACGGTCCAACGATTAACGTTAGGAAGTTGTATATATGCTAATCAACGTGTGAACTATCCATATCGCGATATAGGATTTGCAGTTACTCCGTATTTCGGTGTGTTTTCGTTGGATGGCGCTGTACTATGTTTCTATTGCCCTGTATGTAATAGTCTCTAGAGTGTGATACTACTGTGATGGTCTTACTTTGAATGAAATTAAAATAATATATGTATTTTATGTAACAATCACAGTGAGACTTTCTAAGCCTTATTGTATAATCTTTCACTTTCACTAAGCTGTCGAAATAACATTGCGCGGGAAATACGGATGTATCATTTATGATAACAATAAATTTACATATTAATTTACTTAATTCATTAACAATATTATATTTCATTACGTGTTCTATTCATTTCAAAGTGATAACTACAACACTTTTAGTAAAAAAACTGCTCACTCATAGTATCTTTATTTTACGTTCCAGGAAATTAATAGTAAACCCAGCTTTCGCTAAAAGAAGCATAGACCAACTCTCGTTTAAAGAGAAATTAAAAAGAAAAGTTGATAGGAAAAAGATGCATCAAAGACAAATGAACCGGGACTATTTGAAAGTAGAAAATATGGATAAGAACGCAATAGAGTTTCACAGAAGTAATAGACTGGATTTGTACCAAAAACTGGAGACACTGTTCACTGGGCAAGTATTTTTTATATTTATTATCATTTTTGACTAGGAATATATCCTTCACCGCGGCAGAGTTTACAGGCTTTATATGGAGTGGACTACATCAAGTGTTGTCATATGAGGGTTGAACTTGTAGGGGAACGGGTGTTATATCCCTCCAACACAAAGGGAGGATCCTCCGACCAGGCGAGGTGATCATGCCTGGCGGGCTACTGCTCGATGGTTGATGTTGGGATGTTGTATATATGTTAATTGGCGCGAGAACTTCCACTGCGCGATTCAAGATTGGTAGTTTCTTAGTTTCCTTCGTTACTCCGTGGTTTGACGTATCTTCGGTAGATGGCGCTGTCATATGTTTTCTTGTTGCGCTGTATGTGAAAGTCGCCATAATCCTATAACACAATACTCAAAGCAGTAGGAAGCTACGAGGTTAAAGCTTGAACCACTAGGATATCCGTGTAGTAAGTGTGTCCGTCTTTGCATACGTTCATGCATAAGTCGTAAGACTGAGAACTGACGCGGAACCCAAACTTCTGGGGTGACAAAATTGAATTTCTTGCAGACGATGCTTTTTACTTTTCTAAGAAAGGTATTTGGAAATTTCACTTATAAGGTATAGCAAAAGATACCAACGGTTGTATAGAAGTTAGTCATTTTCAGAGTTAGAACCATAAAATAATAAATAATTATGCGAAGCTAGGGCCAAACAAAGTATCTGTATCCATACAAATAAATAAAATTGGAGTGTTTGTTTGCAATATTAAAATAACCGCTTTTTACTAAATGCATATGCATGTATACACGATACATATACACCAATATTACATTTTTTACAATTTTTGTCTGTCTGTCTGTCTGTTTGTTCCGGCTAATCTCTGAAACAGCTAAACAGATTTTGACGTGACTTTCATTGATAGGTAGCTGATGATATAGGGAGTAACTTAGGCTACTTTTTTTAGACTAGCTTCGCCCTACGGCGTTACCCGAGGTACGACAATAACCGCGGGTAACACTGCGGGGTTCAGCTCGTTCTTAATAGAATGTGGAGAAGTGATAATCATAAGTTGATCATTGCATCAGATAATAAGAAATCAGTTAATTTTAATAAATACAACTTTCTATTCAAAATTTTATTTTTAAAAGAAAAGAAAATTAGTAAAATTTTAAATAGTAGTACTAACAACGCAAAATTAAATTTGCCAACTTCTTGTGACCAGCAACATACCAAGGCAATAACTTCAAATAGTCAAATTATTTGACAAAGTATATACAAAACATAGTAATAGTTAGCTAATATATTAGCTGGCTAATCTTTATCTAAAATTGAATATTTCATTTCACAATAACCCTTTCTAATTATTTTCAATGTTCAATCAACAACATTCAACTGGTTCCCTCTATTATCTCATTAACAATTTGAGACATATTCCATGCACGAAATAATATCTACTCCGTTGTTAAATTTACCATAACAACCATTATCTTGCGCTCAAACACCCGCTTTGTAATTTCACTAAGACAGTCCAGGCATTTCTAAGCAGCGTTTATAATCTGTGCAGGCTTGGTGGAGACGGGAGGCAATGCGTTCTTTACAAACTATGCGAGGCCGCGCAACGCCGGAGGGGGCAGGGGACATTCTTTGAGGAATTCCTCACTGTTGTCTTCACGTGAGTATTGATTTTCTTCACGAGTTTTGTTGCTTAGTATTTAGTATATATTAAGATTTCTAGTGCCTTAGAAGATATTAGCTTTTATGTACCTTTTTATTGAGTTTAATTGATTCTTTATATTTTTTTACAATTTCAATACAAAAACACTTTAGTATTTTATTTCTTATAGTTCAAGCAAAGGTCAAAGACGAAAGTAAATAAAAATAATTTTTAATCTTTAATAACAAACATTTTAGTTAATATAAAAATAAACTGATCAACTCAAATTAAGGTACTTATGTATATTTAAAAAAATAAACGAGCTTGAAGCGTGAAAACTTATGGAAGAAAACTGATGAATATAGCACCTATTTTTAGTACCCTATCCGTTTTAAAATTTACTTAGAACATGGTAATACATAATTTTATAGGTACTTGTATAATCAATTCTTAGACCATATATTCGCAGAAATTCATTGAAACTTACATAAACATCTAAATTTCTTCATAAAAGATTTAATTTAATGGTTAAATTGGTTTGTTACAGTCTCCCTAAAGGTAAAGAATTTGAGCTCGAAGAACATAAGGAATACGATGCGGCACATTCTGCTTCTGACGACTGTTCAACGCGGTACCCAGGCTGTATAGCAACTTAACTATACATATTAATAAAGAATTCCTATGGCCAATGTTTTTTTTTACCTCTATTCCCAAAGTATGCTGTCAATGTTACATGTAGATGCTGAATTCTGTGTTATTCTTTTATTTTTAATATTTTTTAATTTGAAACATTTGCAGTATGTATGCAATAATAAGTTCAACTCATTTAAAAACTGTATTGCACCTACGACAAAGTTAATATGTTGGAACAGGACCTTCGAAAAGATTGAAGAGTCACTGCTACTTTAACATATTTATTTTAGCATAGTTATTATACTATAGATATAGTATAATACTGATATGAGAATCTCCTTTCTTAATTTTCCAGCCATTTTAAGTTGGTCCCAACTAAATGGTAAATGAATTTAATATTTTTTGACTAGTTATATTTACGACTTTATTATAATATCAAATCTCGTCATTGAAATGAAAAAAGTTTCTAATGTTTTGAAGTGGATATCCACTGACGAACTGTTAAATATTCAGTAACGAATATTATATATTCCTAACACATTTATTTTTACTCGACTACGGCAAAGCCAAAGGAGGTTTATGATTTTGACAGGCTATGTATGTATGTATGTTCATTTGATCCCTCATAGCTCCTTATTAGAACTGGACAAATGAGGTATCGTGAGAAGCGTCTTGATCGTCTGCTGGTTATAGGCTATATGACGTGACACTGAATCTAAAGTGGCGCCCTCTAGCCGTGTTTGGAAAGAGCGTAACTTGTACATTTCAAATATATACATATATTATATATCAAATATATATAATTATACGATATATTATGACTCGTACATATATTAATAACGGCACCAAAACATTTTAAATAAAAAAAACTAAAAACTAAAACCCAACTACGACTAAAAATGACGCTGAAAATGTATAAAACAAGTTTGAAAAGCCGTAGTCACACGTTACATAGAAACGCACCATAACACTATAACAATGTGTGACTACGGCTTTTTTTTTGTTCATTTATACTTTATGCACATTAAAAGTGACACAGGTGGACTTAATGCCGTAGGCATTTTCTACCAGTGGACCTTAGAGCGATGCAGAGCTAAAACAAGTTAGATGCACAAAACTAAAGATATATGTTGAGATCTCAATAAGAAATAATTTAACCATAAGTAATAGTATATTAATACTACGTGTATTAATATATTTTTTACTTCTGATTAAGGGTAAGGCAGAGCGCGGTAGACTATTGACGTAATTAAGGGAATTATGTACAGACAGACTGTCCAACGTAAAATGTGTAGTGAAATGTTGATTCAGGGAATCGAGACTTACTGATTGTGGAAATTTCAACATAACCTTACACTTAATAATCATAAAATTCTCCGACTTAGCTAAATAAAGATGCTTGTTGTATCATGACCTGCTGGGTGTACATTTTACTTTTTTTAAATTCATTGTGATGCTAATAATTATCGAGAACTTTAGAAACATTATCGTTTTAGGTGACAAATTTATCCAATGTTCATTAAATTATTTGCTGCAAATCAAGCGACAATCAAAACACTATCATCAAATTACAAATGATATAGAAATCCACAACCGCTGTAATTATGTCAACGCTATAAATTGACAAGCGGATTAGCGATCTAAATTCGTAATTAATTCATTGTTCAAATGTTTAATGGTCTCTGTCAAATAGAGCATGATGTTATCTAGTGTGTTGGTCGTACGAGGTAAACGTAATATAACGTCAGTCGCTTATTGTAGCAAGCCTTAGATTGAATATCAATTAACAGGCTGCTATATTACCAACTAGCTGAGCCCTGCGGTGCTATCCAGTGGTTGTTGTATCTCTACAATAATGACCTGGGTAACGCCGCGGGGCTCAGTTTTTTTTTTATATTTGGCCCTGCCAAAATGACTTTACTCTGCCTGATGGAAAGCATAAGCAGAATCCAAGAGTAGTGGTCACCATACTGCGAATGCAGACAATTCAACAATGCAGCATGGTGACCCACACCTTGGCGGGCTAATGATGCTTCTGCATCATTGGGCCTCCGGTGTCGCACTCACCAACGAAACATGACAGCACGAACGCTGTCATTTTACGTTGATCTTCTTTGCGAGTGTTGTACCGCCCCGGTCGAGCTGGCCCTACCGTGCTGCAATCAGCGTAGCTCTACTACCTTGGTCTTAAAAAAAGTAGTCTTACTCCTTACATCATCAACTATCTGCCGTTGCTGAGATTGTCTTTAACGAACAGATTAAAATTGAAAAAATGATTTTCCATGTTAATACCTGTCACATGCATTGAATGAAAAGCTGTTAATTTGAAATTACAAACAGACCCTTCAATTTTATTTATTTGTATAGATATCTAAGTAACAATTTGAGATTCATTTATCGGTATTAGCAAAGGCACTTCATTATTTTATCTAACGGATGCCAAATAACTTTATTTCAGCCTGTTGAAGAGCAAATTTAATAAGTTATTATATTGTTAAATTCTAATAAAGGAGGTGAATTGAGAAATACATTTTTGATAAAGCTTTTGGATCTCTCTTCACAAAATACAGAGAAAAATTGAAAATATAATACAATATGAAAATGAATAGTTCATAGTTTTAAATTTATATTAATTGCCATCCAATATTGATATATTATAAAATTAGATTGACAAATAATATAACCTCAGATTACAAATAGTAATCTGAGATTTTAACTATAAATTCTCAAAATTAAAAATAAACCCTGACATAATAACCTGAGTTCCCTTTAAAAAGTAAAAAACACGTTATGCGCTTTCATTTGAGACCCCACTCGATGATATTTTTGCAGACATTCGGTTATTCTTCCCCACTTTCACCCCCATAACTTTTAAACGACTCAACCGATTCTCATGAAACATGTCTAAGAACACTCGCACGTAACTCACCTTTCATACAAAAAAAAACTAAATTGAAATCGCTTCATCCGTTCGCGAGCTACGGTGCCACAGATAGACTGAGAGACAGACACGTCAAACTTATAACACCCCTCTTTATGCATCGGTGGTTAAAAACAGAACAGATTGGGACCTAATTTGACAACTGCCGCGTTCGCTCTGGTTAAAAGATTAAACCCTAATGGGCCTACGCATTACACTGTTATGATACAGAATGAGTTGTGTATGAGAAACTGTGAAGTTTTTGTTTTACACCTATACAAATCAATAAAATTGGAGTGTCTGTTTGAAATATTAAAGTAACCGCTTTTTAACCGACTTCCAAAAAGGAGGAGGTTCTATGTATTTTTTTTTAATGTATTTTCACCGATTACTCCGTCAATTGTGGACCGATTTTGATTTTTTTTTTGTATTCGAAAGGGTATGCTCCCGAGGTGGTCCCATTGCCACCATATCAGGATCTGATGATTGGATCCCAGGGTAATCGTGCGAAACCCTCATTTTTTTAGGCAAATACTATGTTTTTTGTATATTTTCTGAAGTTAAACCGGTATTTGCGTCTGATAGTCATCATTTCATGATGATGAGCTGATGATGTAAGGTACATCTCCTTAACGGTTAGGATTTGGAGGATAAATCTTTAAATATCATATGTATGTATGTTACCTGTAGTCGTATTCTTTCAAATTATTTAGGTAAGCTGATGATGGAAGGTACAACTCCTCAACGGTTAGGAGTTGGAGGATAATTCTTTCAATTTCATACGTATCTAAAGACCTTCAGTCGTATACTTTCAAGTTATTTAGGTGAACTGATGATAGAAGGTTAAACTCTACAAGAGTTACGGATTTGAGGATGATTTTAATATTAAACGTACGTATACACCTTAATTTGTATTCTTAATGATGAAATTTGATGAAATAGTTGAACTTGCTACTTACCTACGATTGTTTGCACTAAAAACTGAAAAATAAAAACTTTTATAAAAAAAAACGACTTCCAAAAACATCCGACGAAAACTCTCTGCCAAAAAAACACTTAAAAGCGTAAAATAAACTGGTCCTTCATAAATTGCCTATACCTACTTCTTTATTAATTTAAATAGTAGTATTATAATGTGTGCCAGATTTTAGGTACCTAACCTAAAATCTGTTTGAAGTCTATGTGTATACACGGCACATATACCAAAATAAGTAATAATCTGTTTGTCTGTTTGTTTCGGCTAATCTCTTATTTCACTGGCAGATAGCTGATGTAATAAGGAGTGACTTAGGCTACTTCTTTTTAGCCCCGCGGTGTTACCAGTGGTTGTAAAGGTACAACAATAGCCGCGGGCAACATCGCGGGACTCAGTTAGTTAGCTATATGTGATTTCAAAGTATGAGGCGATTGTTTTTGTGTGTGTATGTGTGAAGGTATCCCCTCACAAAGAATGACATACTGTTTTGTATCCTAAAAAGACGTCATGGCTACTCGCCTCCAGTCCGCGACTCAACAGTACTGAATACAGCCAGAGGCAAAGATTCTCTGATAACATTTCCACGTGCTAAAAGATTTTATGACACAGTTAATTCTCATTCATAGTCTAGCTGCTGAGAAATATATGCTCTTGAATACGAAAACAAATACCTTTAACATCAAAAATACGGGTCTGTTATGACAGATAGCATGGTAATTGGCTCGCTTCATTCAGGTACTTCATATGACATATTGGTGGAGCTATTTGTTCGGGAATTAAAACCCCATTATTGTTAATTGCTGGTTTTAACGTACAGTTTGTCAGTTTCTGTGGTATCAACGTACACATTAACAAAGTTAACAAATGTCCTTAAATTTTAGTATGAAATGACAGAGTTAAATTTTTAAATGTAAAATTATTTCTATGTTTAGTGAATAAAATATTTCATTTTGGAGATTGTGTGTTTCCATTTCATTGAAATTTTATTTTATGTTAAGCACTAAATATACATATTCCCTATATTCAGAAATATAGCGCATATGTAATTAGCTAAATATATAGAAAAGGTAGGTACACTCATATGCTCGGACTTTGATAAATACTACCATTTAACACAGGCGCTGTTTTACATTTATGTTAAATTTTATATCAGTCATTGCTGCTAATTATTATAATATATATTTCACTGTTAATGCTGACTCAACTAGCCTACTACTGTTACTTTATAACCGACAAAAATTATTCAACAATAAGCGTGATAATCTACATAAATGTAACACGGATTGACATGGTTTGACTGCAAACAAAATTAAGTATTTAATAGATCAATTTAAAACTATCGAATACTTCTTTCATTATGTTTGGGCCTCCCAAAGTGACTCTACTCCGCATGATAGTAGTATAAGCAGAATTCAAGTTATAACAGTTACATGTAACGGTTTAAAATATATCTATATCTATATCTATACTATAATATTATAAAGCTGCAGAGTTTGTTTGTTTGTTTGTTTGTTTGAACGCGCTAATCTCAGGAACTACTGGTCCGATTTAAAAAAATCTTTCAGTGTTGGATAGTCCATTTATCGAGGAAGGCTATAGGCTATATTTTATTTTCAAAAAAATTAGGGATCCGTAAGAAAATTGCTATTTTCTAACCCAAGGTGTGAAATCGAAAACCTATTTCTGCGTGCGCTGCAAAGACTATTGACAATAGAACAAAATAATGTATTACGGGTTTGTAGGGCCCATTTAGATCTATAAAAAAGTCCGCGAGAGCATATATCTAACTATCATGGTTTAGACACAATAACCACTTTTGTGTTCGAAAAAAATATTAAATCGTCTGAAGAAAGAAACTACGTTAAATGTGTATCGTAATATTAATCCTTATCCAAATTAAGTATTATGTTATCAAGAGTATTTATGTAGAAGTAAAATACTTTTTGTTTCATCCCAATCCGACATTTCGTTTAGAAGTTATCACGAGTAAAAGACGCTAAGAGTTGGTACCTAATAATGAGTTATTTGCCAAAGAGTTTTTATCAACATAATACCTAATATTAATCTTTATCTAAATAATTGTGTTGTTTATTATGAGTATTAGATCTTAGAAGAGTATAATAAATACATCTATACTAATATATAAAGCTGAAGAGTTTGTTTATTTGTTTGGACGCGCTAATCTCAGGAACTACTGGTACAATTTGAAAACTTATTTCAGTGTTAGATAGCCCATTTATCGAGGAAGGCTATCCATACTTTATATTATAAATGCGAAAGTAACTCTGTCTGTCTATCTTGCTTTCACGGCCAAACCGCTGCACCGATTACTATGAAATTTGGTACACAGGTAGTCTAGAGCCTGAGAAAGGACATAGGCTACTTTTTATTGCGAAAAAAAGGTAATAAGGGGTTGAAAGGGGGGATGAAATATAGTATAGAAGAGTGGTGGTTTAATCGCCACACGCCTGCGCATTACCTTGGTGACACCGCCCGGTACACCGGACACTCTTGGCAACGAGGTAACAAGGATGTCAAATTCATTAAAAATATTTCTCCTTTTCAACGAAGACTTAAATTAATATGATAATAATAATATAATAAATAACATACATTCATAAATATGATTTGTATGTTCATTATATGAATAGAAATAAATAAGACAAATTACAAAACAGTGTATACAGTATCGTCATTTTAAGCTAAAATCTTAAACTTTATTTTTTAGGTTGTTGATTACATATAAATAAAAATGTCATTTAAATTTCGTAAAAATTTTAAGATCAAGGAGGTGAAATAGCAATAGGGGATGAAAGTTTGTTTGGAAATATGCAAGGTTTGTGAAGGCAAGGCAAGGCCTATGTCCAGCAGTGGATTGCGATAGGCTGATGATGATGATGCAAGGTTTGCAAAAATGTTTCATGAGTTTGGGACAGGAGACAAAATATTAGAGCTATTCAGATGTAACATTTACTGAGTTATCACAATATGCCTAAGTGTGCTTACCCGAACGGGCAGACATGTGAGGGCAGACGACTGTGCCGCATGCGGATGTTGAATTTTGCTACTACAAATTCGTTATTATTCACTAGGATTCGATTTGTTTACATGATTTTTTGTTTATTCAAATAATTTTCTTCGTGAAAAAATCCGAAGGAAAAGGATCCGGCGGGATTTAAACACAAAAAAAAGCAAAAGGGGTACGCCGCAAGATGAAATAAATGCCTGTATGAAACATATGTATTATGGGTACATGTTAAAAAGTTTTGTCTTACTACAATTATGCGAGTACAACTTCACAATGATTTATGAGCAGTGTCAATATGCAAATGCTCTTCTAAAAATAGGAGATGATTGTATGCCAAATGACAGTAACGACATGATTACACTGAGACGTGAGTTCTGGTATATCGACTGTGAACTGGCAACGGGTACTATCTCAATTTTGACAACTTTACAGGGGAGAGAAAAAACCTTTTTGCGTCGTACATACAGCATCTGGGCTAATAAAAAAAAAACGTAGTTTTTAAATATTTTTATTAGACATGTTATTAAAAACAAAATTAGCATTATATGCTTCCTTCTAATATAAAAACGAGATAGGACAATATAAATCAACACAATAACAAACATAGGATATTTTGCTTGGCACAATAAGGCCTATCTTCAAAATCAGAATAAAACAATAACGATAGGACAATATTATCTCAATATTCTTGTTATTAACTTACAATATAATTTTTAATCATTAATTATTGGCAATATAGGAACTTTATTAGGCAGGTATGTCTACAAAGCCATTATTTAGTCAATAACATTTTTTTAATCTTCTTATTCTCAATTTTAGCGGTTCTAATTTCTTAGAAAATATTAAATAACAAAAACTTCAGATGCTGTATCATTCACTGGCTCGTTTAAATTAATCGTATTGTATACATACAAATACTATTTTATATAAAACAATACAATAGTAACCAAAATTAAAAATCTCCAAAAAGAACAAAATAAGGTTTGTTTTATGCGACTTTTGCCTACAGTCCTACTTAAATAAAGAAATCAATTTATTTCGTTAAATTGAAAAAAAATTAAAGCCTTAAATAATTTAAATTATTTAAGGCCAACTAACTTGGCAGGAGGCAGAAGTGGAAGGAACTGATCATTGTTCTCTTTGGGAACAAAATTATTCTTGATATGGCAAATTATCATAAAAGTTATGACAATCTTGAGGAATAACAGCTTTCAATTCTTGAAGGTGCAACCACTTCGTTTTAGGAATACAGCACCTTGCCGTAAATAGGGGTGGGTAACAGTCCACTGGATTGAGTCTCTTTGGTCTATGAGGTAAGTCCATCAAATCTTTGGTAAAATCAAGTTTTACCCTGATTAGTCCTGAGGGATCATACATTATGACTTTGATGTCTGTGACCATTGGATCATTTTTTGTCCGACCGGGTCTAATGCTATTGTATCTCAAGGGTTTCCTGTAGTCTTTAAAAAAGTCGTAAGTCAGCTCAATAGCTTCGTACGGTGTTGGATTTTGTCGTGCTTCTCTGGTCGTAGATACATAATCACTCGGTAATTTTATTTCTTTATTTTTTAATTTTCTCTCGATACAAGCATGTACGGAATCTACCTCCATTTGCGTGTGACCGACTTCGAGGTATTTCTGATAAATGAAGACTCCATGAAGCATACTAAAATTGAGCAGTGCATTTGCCATGATATTGTTACGGTTTTGAGCTGTACATCCATCAGAAAATATTACAACTGGTTTTTTTTTCAGGAGTGACACATTTTTTTTCTAAGTAGTCAATCAAGCATGATACGAATGTTGATGCCACTAGTTGATTGTTTTGATCCTCTGAAAACCAATAGCATGTAGCGTGCCTTTTCACAACATCGTAAATTGTCGAGTTATGACAAGCTAACTTTGTTTTGTAATAAAAAGCATTAGCATGGGTAAATGGAGCTAGCTTTACAGCTTGAAAATCTACTTCTATTAAAATTATTTCTCCTTTAATAGCTCTCTTAATATCCTCGCCTTTTTCCGTTCTAGCAATCTCTTTCTTCGCTGTATGCTCCTTCCAAACTTCTTCTTGTACATTTTTGGTTTCATAACCGGCGCATAAGTTACATTTATCTTTTTTCACATTAAACAATGAAATATTTTTTTGCACCATAACTTCACTGAATTTTTTGCGGCTGAAGGCTGGTTGCATTGCCTGAGTACACGTTGACTCGTATAACTTATAAACCTCTTGTATTGTTTGAAAAACGGGTTCTAGATAGAGTTTTGTTGAATTTTGTCTGTTGTAATGGGACGGCATTTTTGGAAGATTATCGAAAAAGGTATTTAAACACTCTATTTGTGATAAAAGATTATTATTTGGTGTGCTATTTTTATCTTTTGATGTCATAGGTATTCCATGCGAGCTATCACATACCCATGCTTGAACCATTCTATACCCAATACCAATTCGCTCGTGGGAGAGCCACGCTTCGGCATGAATGGGCCGGCTCGACCGGAGTGATACCACGGCCTCACAGAAAGCCGGTGTGAAATAGTGCTTGCGCTGTGTTTCACCGAGTGAGTGAGGATACCGGAGGCCCATACCCCAACCCCTCCCCCTATCTCCCCCCCCATCCCCCAAAGGCCGGTAACGCACTTGTGACGCCTCTGGTGTTGCGGGTGTCCATGGGCGGCGGTAATAGCTTACCATCAGGCGATACGTCTGCTCGTTTGCCGGTCTATTCCATAAAAAAAAAAAAAAAAAAAAAAATCGTATTATAAACATTTCTCGACAAACCTGATAGCTCTCTTGTCCATTATTCAAACTATAAATAAGGCTAAAGTTGCGTCGAGAAACACTGTCAGTAGTATTTGCTTTCGTTGAGATTCTAGAAACTGATCCACACACAAATGCTTTGCGTTCTCCCCAAGTCAAACTCCAAAATCGGTCGTAAATGGTTTTCCTCTGTTCTTCCGTAAAAAATGAGCAATGACGTTTTTTAGACTTTAAACAAACGTTACTTGAACATGTTGGCTTCATTATTCGTTCTTCTCTTGGTGTATCTTGGACAACAGTTTTTCCAACTTTTCTAAAACCTAAGTAAGCTTTTCCTTCCATTCGCAGTTTTCTGTTGATATTTCTCTTCCACTTAGCCGGCTCAGCTATCTTTCTTCTTTTCCTTCCTTCACTCATATTATAATTATTGGGGTCATTCTCTGAGACAATTTCATGCACGTTGTCCGTTACTTGACCTGCACTATTTTCTATAGTATCATTTGTCGCTAAAATTGACGGGGACTCGGGAGATTCACATAATGGTGGTGTGTTTTGAAGTGCGTTAAGTGGCGTATTTGGAGACGAATTTAATGACATGTTTGAATGGAGGTTTCGTGACGTGCACGGTAGCGGGCTGAGTGACATGTTCTGTTTGTCTAAACAGGCTTCGTCTGTTGTGTAATGATCATCTATATTTTGTTGAAAATCGCTGAATATAGCTGACTGGTAGGGTGGCGAAGGAACGAATCGTGGAGATAAATAACCTGCAGGTAGAGAATCAAACATAGTGTCCATATCTGGGTTAAAATGCACGTCCTTAGTATAACAGCTGTCTCCCGTAAGTACTATAAAAGGGACTGTTTCTTGCTGGTTAGACACCGTGATAGGTACTATATCTCGCTGGTTAAATACGGTAACAGGTACTGTTTCTCGCTGGTTAAATACGGTAACAGATACTATTTCTTGCTGGTTAGACATGGTAAAAGGTACTGTTTTTTGCTTGCTAGACATACTCGTATCTTCAAAACCTGTGTTGATATCCTAAAATATACAAAATAAAGTTATAAGTCATGAAATAAGCCAATACCTCAGCAGATTCAGTTACGTACCTACTAACACATAATTGATTAATTTCGTCTTTTTATATTATGGTAAGTTTTAGTTATAATACAGATAAAAAAATTACAAACCTCAGCATTTTCTTTATTTTTATCGCCATTAAGTACTTCCTGTACCAACCGCTTACCACGCCTCAACTTATTATACTCCTGAAAAGAGTAGGTATAGGTAAAGCTAGTAGCTAAAAAGGTAGCAGAGCAGCGTATATCAAGACGGATAAATCTTTTGTAGTCACAAATGATTTCCATTAATATTTATGCTATAATAACCTCAACCAAGCAAGTGGCTAGTCAATCAGGAGGCGGGTAGATAGTAATAACAACGTTCTGCAATACCTAACGCGCAAACCTGTGCGACGCTGCGGTTATAGGGCAAACCGTCCATGCTGATGGTACTTAATAATACATAAATATCACAATATTTTTTTAGATCATAGGTACCTAAGTACTTGTAGCTTATAGCGACATCGTGCAACTTAAAAGCGCTTGGGCGCTTCTCCGATGAGGCCATGTTTTGACGGTGCCCAATATGGGCTCTTCACAGTCGAAGGGATATATAAAGCTGAAGAGTTTTTGTTTGTTTGAACGCGCTAATCTCAGGAACTACTGGTCCAATTTGAAAAAGTTCTGTCAGTGTTAGATAGCCCGTTTATCGAGGAAGTTTATCGAGTTTATCTATATCATCACGCTATGACCAATAGGAGCGGAGTACCAATGAAGAATGTTTCAAAAACCGGGGGGAAATTATTACGTTACGGGCAATAGGAGACGCAAACGACGTTGCGTGGGTCATCTATACTAATATATAAAGCTGAAGAGTTTTTTGTTTGATTGAACGCGCTAATCTCAGGAACTATTGGTCCAATTGGAAAAAGTTCTGTCAGTGTTAGATAGCCCGTTTATCGAGGAAGTTTATCGAGTTTATCTATATCATCACGCTATGACCAATAGGAGCGGAGTACCAATGAAGAATGTTTCAAAAACGGGGGGAAATTATTACGTTACGGGCAATAGGAGACGCAAACGACGTTGCGTGGGTCATCTATACTAATATATAAAGCTGAAGAGTTTATGTTTGTTTGAACGCGCTAATCTCAGGAACTACTGGTCAATTTGAAAAAGTTCTTTCAGTGTTAGATAGCCCGTTTATCGAGGAAGTTTATCGAGTTTATCTATATCATCACGCTATGACCAATGGGAGCGGAGTACCAATGAAGAATGTTTCAAAAACGGGGGAAACTATTACGCTACGGGCAATAGGAGACGCAAACGACGTTGCGTGGGTCAGCTAGTATATACTTATAATAAAAATGTAACAGGTCAATTTCTGTACATTGAAGATATTTTGAATTTTTTTTTGTGGGGCACTCTGTTATCGATACTGAAGCCAAAACTGTAATTTTTTTCATTTTTGTCTGTCTGTCTGTCCGTCTGTCTGTCTGTCTGTCTGTCTGTCTGTATCTTGGCCGCGCATCACGCTAAAACTACTGAACGGATTAAAATGAAACTTGGCATGATTTGAGTTCATACTACGAGGTAGGACATAGGATACTTTTTATCCCGAAATTCAGCACGGTTTCCTGGAGAGAAGGGATGAAAGTCAAAATATGTACTTAGTTGTAATTCAATAACACATAGTCCGATTTGATTCATTCTTTTTTTGCTGGATGGAAAAAAAATAAAAGATTTTTTGTCCGCGACTGTACACTGCCTGTGGGAAGCTGAGACAGATATGCAAATATTGCGGTACGAAGTTCGCCGGGTCAGCTAGTCTTTATTATAATTATACATAAAATATTTAAACGAATACTATTACAATTATTATAAACTAGTTGTTGCCCGCGGCTCCGACCGCGTGTATGTCGGTTATCGCGACAAATGGTAGCCTATGTGTTATTCTGATGTATGAGCTATATTACTGTAAAGTTTTATCCCAATCTGTTCAATAGTTATAGAAAGAGTAACAAACATCCAATCCATACTTACAAACTTTCACGTTTATAATATTGCTAGTTGTTGCCCGCGGCTCCGCCCACGTATATGTCGGTTCCTGCCGAAACATTAGAAAACCGTAACATTTGACATTGCTTCGTTAATTCCCGTGAATAATGGTGAAGATCTATATCTCTATTGGCTTCTGGAACCCAAAGTATAGGTTATGATTAGTTTACTACATGTATAGAATTTATGAAATTAAAAAAGTAATTGATGATTTTTAACGTGTTAACTCTAAAATTTTAACAAAAAAAAATTGACTTCACGAACTGTACCAAATTTAAATGAGACCACACGGGAAGCACCAGCTTTCAAGTAAAAAAAAGAATCATCAAAATCAGTTCACCCTGTCGAAAGTTGTGAGGTAACAAACATAAAAAAAAAAACAGTTGAATTGATAACCTCCTCTTTTTTTTTGAAGTCAGTTAAAAACAGTCGAATTGAGTACTTCCTCCTTTTTTAGAGTCGGCTAAAAATTCCAGCTAAACTATGGAAATTGTGTGCTTTGACTCATCTTTAAGAAAAACAAACAATTAATAACCTTCATAACTTTTAACAATGCAAAATATTAAGATGAATAGTAAATATTTGGTCATAATTTTGATAATGATTAAAACAAAATGGAAACAAAATATTTAACTAGCAAACGCTTCTTCTATTTTGACTAATTGTATGAAGATACACGCTTTGTGCTTTCATTAGCATTCGTCTCGAAACAACTTGTCATTATTTGTACTAACGTGCAAATTTTATGCAAACTCATTTACAGCCGGGACCGTTGTACAGGAATTGAAGCCAGTTGGTTCTTAGAACTTCGAAGGGTTATCGCTCTTGGAGCATTAAGTAGAAACGTAAGTACATGGGTTGTGTTGAAATAAAGGGCGTTATTGTCAATATTTTAGGCTTCTTGTGAAATTACTCGTATTTAGCACATTTTCCTTCCTTCTTTTCTGCTCACTCGTGATGAATTGATATTTTATGACCGAACAACTCTAATTCAAGTGGGTCACCCGAATATAGCTGAAAAGTCTACCAGGATAGATTGATTTCAGGGACACCTACGGTAGTATCTGTTTTCATGCTGTATGCTTTCCTATATTTTTTTGTGTACTTCATACAAGAAACCTGCATTTTTAAACCCTTTGTATACCAATTCTACTACCACTTTAGTATTTCCGTTTTATAATTCCTTACAAGAAATTTATCAATGCCCGTGCTTTTGACATCACGTTAAGCCATTGGTCCCGGTAGTCATGAATATGATCAATCGTTATTGGGAAGTCGGTGTCCTCAAATATACTTACAACAAGTTCAACCGACGAATTCAGTTCACCCTCAAGGTTGCTGATGTCCGATGCCAATCGCTCAGTGTAAAAACTGGTATTTTGGTAACTAAAAATACCGACCCCAAATAATCTTGGAAATAATAAAGACTAGGTATAAGAAGAAGTCATGTTTGAATAAACTATTTCTATTCCAGGTTTTGAAAATGAACCACATGATGCTTAAAATATTGGTATTATCAGCACTAGTGAATACAATCATAACCTATCAGTCTATCTCTAAAAGCTTATCAAGAAGGAAGAGGTTTTTATTTTTTCCTGAGGGCAGTTCCTTTCAATTGGGTAGGTAATACACTGATCGGTCATTATACGTATCTCTATGGAGTCATAGGTATGACTCCTGAAGTCCTGAAGACGTCTAAGTAGATCTCTTGCTATGATTAACTTCTTAGGATAGTAGTGCCACGCTGATTTCAGCACGAACCGGGGCAGCACTACCCTCGCACAGAAGATCAACGTAAAATGACTGCGTTCGTGCTGTCGTGTTTCGTTAATAAGTGCGAGGCCGGAGGCCCAATGATGCAGAAGCATTACTAGGCCGCCATGGTGTGAGTCACCATGCTGCATTGTTGCGTTGTCTGCATTCGCAATTAGACTGCACGTTTGGCCTAGTGGTGTAACGGTCACCACGCCGTTTCCTACTTCGCCAAGTGTCGTGGGTTCAGATCACACGTAGGACAACACTCTGTGTGATCCACAAATTGTTGTTCTGAGTCTGGTTGTTCTTTGTGTCCGTTTCGCGTATGTTTGTAAAGTCCCCCGCGACACAGGATTTATTCCCAGTGCGGGAGTTATCTTTAAAAAAAAAGATTATGGAGAAATACAATTTAGTGACTGTAATTATTAATGCTTACACAAGTTTTATAGTTATATTATTTTGTTAGTTGAATTAGGAATATAAACGAATTTTATGAGTATTTAATTATTGTAATTGATTTCACTTTTTAACCCCCGACCAAAAAGAGGGGTGTTATAAGTTTCACGTGTCTGTCTGTCTGTGGCACAGTAGCTCCCGAACGGAAGATGCGATTTCAATTTAGTTTTTTTTGTATGAAAGGTGAGTTACGTGCAAGTGTTCTTAGACATGTTTCATGAAAATCGGTTGAGCCGTTTAAAAGTTATGGGGGTGAAAGTGGGGAAGAGTAACTGAATGTCTGCAAAAATATCATCGAGTGAGGTCTCAAATGAAAGCGCATAACGTGTTTTTTACTTTTTAAAGGGAACTCAGGTTATTATGTCGGGGTTTTTTTTTAATTTGGAGAATTTATGCTATAGTTTCTACTTGTGGTTATTGAAAAAAGATATTCGTAAAAAAATCAACATTTTGTCCATAAAGTCGATTGCACATTATCTATGTGGAATAAATACGTTTATCCACATGTTTTTGTGAAATATGCTCTTTACTAACTTCATTGGCATCTTTTAGTTTTCTGTACCCAAAACCACGGCTATCTTTATATTGGTGACATTGTATGGTTCGGTACCACAGCTGCTTTAGCCTGGGAGCTGCCAACAGATCCTAAAGTTTTTGATATGTTTAGAGATAAACATAATCTTTATGAAGCGAATCGTAAGAATGGCGTTATTTACTATGTAGATGACGAAGGCAAAGTGGTTAATGTCAAAGAACACAAAAGGTAAGAAAACATTGATACAAAAATCAGTTTAAATGATTTTAATACTTTATAGTTCATAGAAAAAGAAGATTTTGACGATATTGCTGTCATTTCTTTTATTTATTTCCATCTAAGAAATATTAACAAAACATTAGCTGAAAAATTGGAGCCATATATAGGTACATCTCATGTAATTATAGAAGATGTATAATATTTGATTGCCACTGTGGCTCAGTGATAGCGTATGCTAATATTAGGTCTTTACCTATGAAATTGCCGTTCTTCAGTACTGGTCATTTCAAATATAAAAAAGTTTGTAATGGCTCTGTATTCTAAATTCAAATTAATTTTGTTTTAAAACCACGACATTCTATTTACAAACTCAGTCTTTTGTTTTTTGATTAGCGTTGTATTTTCATTACATTTGAACATTTTTCGTCAAAATGGAGACTTTAAAAATTCGTGTAATTAGTTCCGTCGTGGCACCAACGCGACACAAACGGCACGTAACATCAAAAACGTTTACGGAGAGAACTGTACAAACGAACGCATAACCCGTTATTGGTTTTCCCGTTTCCGTTCTGGAAATTTTGACTTGAAAAATGAAGCTCGTAATCGTCCGGAGACTTTGGTTAACAATAATGAATTAAAGGCGATTGTGGAAGCTAACGAAACTCAATCTACAGCTGAGCTAGCAGCAGCTTTTAATGTAAGCATCAAAACAATATTGATCCATTTGCGACAAATTGGCAAGGTAAAAAAGCTTGATAGATGGGTGCCCCACGACCTTAACGATCGCCAGCGCAACGTACCTACGCGTCGAGACCTGCCTTGCACTGCTCAACAGGCAAAGAAATGAAGTAATTTTGAAACGAATTGTTACGTGCGACGAAAAATGGATTCTGTTCGACAATCGAAAGCGGTCAGCAAGTTGGTTAGACTCTGGTTCAGCACCAAAGCAATGCCCTAAACCAAAAATGACCCCTGAAAAGGTGATGGTCACTGTTTGGTGGTCTAGTGCGGGTGTGATTCACCACAGCTTTTTACAAAACGGCATGAGCATTAATGCAGATGTGTACTGTGAAGAACTGGAGAGAATGATGGAGAATCTTGCACATCTGCAACCAGGTTTGGTCAATCGGTCGTCCCCACTGCTCCTTCACGACAACGCGCGACCCCATACTGCGCAACAGATAGTCTCCAAACTGCAGGAGCTGGAGATGGAAACTCTCCCTCATCCGCCATACTCACCAGACCACTTTTTAGTGGGTAAAAAATTCAATTCCCGAGAGGCAGTACAAAATGCCTTCGAAGAGTTTGTTGCCTCCCGTCCAGCTGATTTTTACAAGAAGGGCCAATGCGTTGGCAAAGATGCGTCGATTGCATGGGTGATTACTTCGAATAACAGAAATAAAAAAGTTTGAAAAAATAAGTACTTTCACTTATTTCATACAAAACGGCAATTTCATAGGTAAAGACCTATTATAACAAATGTTTGTACGATCTACAAATATTTGTTTCGGAGTTTGGGTGTTTTCTATGTATAATTTGTATTTATTTATAAAAAAAGGATATAAATATGTATTTATATCAGTTTTCTTGTACCCATAACACAAGTTCTGGATAGGTTGGGACTAGATTATTATTTTTTCTCGGTACTCTTACCTCATTATGTTAAATACAATATAGATAAAAATATCTTCTACGTAACACTCCTTCTCTCGCTCTCTTTAAGAGACCTTGCAACATACTAAAGCAATTGAACTATAACAATAGCATAATAAAACAATTGAAATATTACAAAGCTATACAGTTATCGATACTACAGACTAAAACCTACACTACATTTATTAGGTATCCTTTAGTCCCATTTACCTACAAAAAGTAAAGTACAAAAGGTTTTTTTAAAAGGTAAATATAAATTGAAATTAAGGTTATAAGCTAATTTTTATTTTTTTAGGAAAATTATTATCAATCCAGCTTTTGCTAAAAGAAGCACAAACACGATAACAAAAAATAACAAAATTGCTCCAAATTCTGTGAAGGTTTTGCACCTAAATGAAAAAAATCAAAACTATTGGGATGCACTTGATGCTACAGAAATAGCTTTTCACAGAAAAGGAAGGCAAGAACTTTATGTAAAACTGGAAAAGTTCTTACAAGCGTAAGTAACATTCGTAAATGAATTCAATATTTTTCTAGAGGGTACGTGAGCTGAAACTGTGTATGGAACGAATCAAGAGAATATCTCAAATATGGGAATAACTTCTCTTTTCTTTTTTAATTTTAATATGTATATATTTATGAAAGTCTTCAGATATCAGAATTCATGCTCTACCCTCAAGTTGACCTGAACTATACGATAACAGGTTTTTTTTGCATTCAAGGCTTGGATGGAACTACCGAGACTGTGTATTACAGATGCTTTGCCAAACTAGAAAGCTGCAACAAGCCCAAGGTTCATTTACGGAAGAAATATTTCGAGCTGTATTT
The DNA here is from genome assembly GCA_949125395.1 of Diaphora mendica. Classification (NCBI taxonomy): domain Eukaryota; kingdom Metazoa; phylum Arthropoda; class Insecta; order Lepidoptera; family Erebidae; genus Diaphora; species Diaphora mendica. The sequence goes on along the minus strand of OX421313.1, from coordinate 16,835,987 downwards.
ACGTAAGTTTACTAGACAATTTCAACAAAACTCTAGTACATCTTATTGCCCAAAAAAGAGTTCATCATTTACACACATTATATGAAAAGTCAAAGCGTACAGAACTTTTATCGGAAAATATTTTTACGGAAAGTTTTGTAAAACTTTACCGTTTAAAAACTTTTTTCTTATGAAAATACTTTTTAGCATTAACTAACTGATCTGTGCAACTTAGTCTGCGCGTTTGATAAGATATAAATATTATGCGATCTTGCAATATTAGTCATTGCTGCCAAAATGACTCTACTCTGTCGTATGGAAAGCATATGCAGAATCCAAAAGCGTTGGTCACCATACTCATTGCGAATGCAGACAATACACCAAGACAGCACGGTGACCCACACCATGGCAACCTAGTGATGGGGCCTCCAGTCTCGCACTCACCAACGAAACACGAAAGCTCGAATGCTGTGTTACAATTATGTGCCAGGGTAGTACCCCGAGGGCATAGTAGAGCGTGGCTCTACTACCTTGTGGTTGCAGAATATGTCATGAAGCCTACTGTCTCCCTCAATAAATTCGATTCCCAATCTTAAAATAATGTTTAAACTCGAAACAGTAATTTCTGAGATTAGCATATTTAACTAAACAAACACTTTTCTACTGTATTACTTTAGTATAGATTAAGTCATTTATGTTCGGGGTGACTTAGACTCGAAAGACTTCCTGAGATGGAGAGAGTTTTCAAGCCAGGTCAAGCCAACAGTTTAATATACCTTGATGTCTTTTGTTCTAACAATATATTTAGAGAACACCAAACCTAAACTTGCAACATAATTTCAGATTACCGAAAGTCTACGTCGAGTCCGAAGTTCATAACCAATACGACGACGCCCACGGGGCCAATGGAGACTGTGCGCACTTGTATCCGAATTGTGAACATTCTCCTATCATGTAATCAGATATATATTGTTGTGTATTGTATTAACTTTATGTCCTGCACTGTTCCAATTAAGTTTATTAGTTTTGAGGTAGCAAAAAACTTTATCCAATTAATATTTCACTGTTTTTGTTATAAATATTTCTTTGTATTAATAAAATTAAGTTATTTTTAGTAACATAGAGTGAGTTTTTTCTGAAGCTTTGGGTGTAATGTAAACAACAAGTTTTGAGATTGCTTTGCCAAAACTGATTTATAATGTCAACGATAGTCAGTCGATAGGAAATTACATAACCTTGCAACATTTATTTTTAATTACACCTTCAACATATCGCATTAATTATATAGACAATAAAAAAAAATTGCAGTCATAAGAACTGCCGATAGAAGTGAAAACTTAAATTATTAACATCAAACATTAGGATGCTGGTTACGCAAACACGCGATTTTCTCCTACCAAAAAGCGCTCAACGCGTAATTTTGACATTGCAGTCGAATTGTTGCAAAATATACTAGCTCTATTTCTAAAAGATGACTGCACGGTTGGTCTAGTGGTTTAGGCGGTCGCCACGCCGCTTTCCACTGTGCCAAGTATTGTGGGTTAAAATCCCACATGAGACAACACTTTGTGTGATCCACAAATTGTTGTTCTGAGTCTTGGTGTTCACTGTCTCCGTTTTATGTATGTTTGTAAAGTCCCCCGCGACACAGGATGTAGGTATATATTCTTTGTGCGGGCGATGTCTTTAAAAAAAAAAGAAAAGAAAAAGAATCAAAATGCATTGATAGTACTAATAGTATTTCACAACCGCGATCTATACTGTCTGTCTTTCAAAAATGCATACGACAGATGTATGTAGACGCTCTAATTACATGATCAAATACTGAACTTGAAGATATTCCGTGTGGCGTTGTGTTACTATGGAAACAGTTCTTTTTTACTGTTCCTGGATTTCACATTATAAATTAACCTTTAAATCTAAAATCATTTTTTATAAAGATTAACACATTACTTTCATGCAATTTATACACTCGATTGTCGGCCCTTGATGGAACTTGTTAAAATACATTTTAGAATTAAACTCACTTGTACTTGTTCCACTATTTCAATTAAAATGTAACCTGACTATTGGATGAGGCCCTCACAGCCCAGTTGCGCTCGGTGATTAGAAATAATTACTGAGGGTAAGCAACGACGGCGCGGTTAGTACCTGGATGGGTGACCGCTGCTGGCATGATACCATGAGCGTCTCCGTAATTCGGAGGTCACGTTAAGTAGTCGATTATCATAGCATAACAGTCGTGAAGCTTAGTGGCCTTTAGGCGGCTTAAAAACATCAAACGGCAAGATTACGTAGCCACAACGTTGCCTTGCCAGTCCCCAACCCGCACTGGGCCAGCATGGGGATGTATAGCCTTAACCCTCTCCTGACAGGAGACACGAGCCCAGCAGTGGGACAATATAGGTTGTTGATGATCTATCCTGACCGGTTTCGCAATACGGCATTATCAATATCAGTCAGATCAGCACATGATCTGTTTAGTGTGATATCAGACAATCGTGTTTTAGGTGTTCCTGTAAAAATATTTAATGTTTTTATTTCTGATTATAACCAATATTCTGCACATATGTAAGTCATAATACACGTCATGCAAACAAATAACAATGCACCTACCTAACTGGTAGACATATTTGTCAAGATAATTTGAAGGTTCTTTAATTTGCGCCTTGTTAAGCGGAAAAACTCGTAACGAATTTGGGTTCAGTTATGGATGATAATTTTAATAAAATTCCCTATTATTTTTTCAATAATAGTATTTGACTGGGTCCTCCAGATAGGCTATATAAATGTTTAGAAATGGGTTCACGTTTGCAGAGTGTGGTTCGATACTTCAACTGCTTGATCGCAAATTCAGTACTGTTCGGTACTACTAAAGGGTACTAACAACGTCTATAAAACTCTCATAAAATAAGTTTTATCTTCATAATTATTTTATAAAACAATAAAATTGTATTATTAAGGTTTTGTTATTTTTCGAGAGAATTCTAAAAATCACGTGACTTTTGAAAGTAACCATATTTACGAAATCACGTGAACGGGTAAGTTAAGTATAAATGATCTAACATAAAATCAATACAAGTGTAATAAGCAAGTTCACGGTGCCTGTATTTTTTTAAGTTTAATTAGGATTTAATACCAAAAAATATGTGCAGTAAACAGTCAGCCAAAATAACGCCCTTAGTAAATATTGTGTATAATAAAATTATTAACACAAAAAGGTTAACTGATTATATCAGAGTACTAGGAGATCAGAATAAGTAAGAAGTTTTGTCTCGTTTCGTCTTAAAAATAAAATAGCTCACTCCGTACAATATCAACGTTCTCACACCGATCAGTCACGAGAATACAAACGTCGGTTCTTACATTACTTAAACTAGTGTATTCGGTTGAAGTATTGAATAAGAAACATGAATCTGATAAATTTTCTTGTAATAACACTTGCGATGAGTGTGCTCGAGTCTGAGGCAGAGTATACTGGAGCTAACGATCATTGTGCCAATGTGAAGGCTCCTTTTGAAGGCCTCAGGAAAAAGAGGCATTTGACGTTTCCGGCTGGGTCTACCATTGTAGTAAGTGGCTATGCTTTTTTTTTAATTTTACTTAAATGTTTTGATATGAATAGATCACTGGTGTATACTATTAATACATAATGTCATAAAGTCTGAATTATAATGACAGATATGTAGGCCTGATTTATTATTGTGTGTGTGTTGATGTGTTTGTTGTGAAGTCACCAGTCTTGGCATAACTTAATCATATGAGTACATCATTGTATTTTTAAAGTTGACTAGTTATCTTACCTCTTTGCTATAAGTTAAACTTTTGGTTTGAAAAAATATCAAAGAGGAAGAAAAATATCGCGGCTAAATTAGTGAGGTTAATGTAGAAGGAAAAATCATCACACTAATTGTCCGTAAATAACTATAAGATTACGTACTTCTAAAGAGTTAATGCCTTACATACAATTGTTTAAAATGACCTTTAATGAACTAGTAGGCTAAGTAAAAACCTAAAGGTATACCGATATATGTATAATGATCCGACATACTTAGCCGGTTTCTTACGTAAGTACAGCACATTTTACTTTTCAGAAGCAGATATAACTAGTTACTGCGAGTTAGTGTACGCGGTTTTTCTTTGGTTTGGTAGTGGTCAACATAACCTCTATCTATTATTACCATCATCATGAAAACTTAAATTTGAAACATACTTCGAATGAAAAAAAAAAAGAAGTCAATTTTAATTTAATTTGATAGTATGGGTTATCATGCTGCATTGGTTGTATTGACTGCATTCGCAATAATTATTGTGACCTTTTCAATACGCGGAGTAGTATCTTTGGTAGGCTCAACACTCACGGCTCACACACACACACACACACACACACACACACACACACACACACACACGAAAACTCACACCAATAATACCATAGTATATACATTTAAATATTTTATTTCTGTAAACTAATATTCCAAAGCTAAATTGTTGCGAGGACAGGAATTCATCTTTTATTGATTCATCAACAATCCATTACGTCCCACTGTTGGGCTCAACTAAAGTTTATCTAAAATAAATTAATAAAATACTTATGATCTGATTTCCAGTTGACGTTGTCCTTGCTGAAGGCTGTCCTCGTTCACGCCCCATCTGGTTGGAATATCGCCGTAGAAATTGATGTAATATATCCCATACCGAACCCGGAGATGGTGAATGCATATTTTTGGAAAAAGATCCATCATCGACAAAAACGAGAACTTTGGGAAACTATTGAAGCTGCTCTTGGAAGGTACTTAATTTTCTAGTGTTAATAATTACAGGGGAAGTGGGGGACCTAAATCTACATGGTCCAGGTTCTATCCAGGGTGTGGCGCCTGAGACCGTCCATTGAGGTAGTTTTTTGGAGGAAAACCACATTTTTGCGTCTCCGAGGAACCGGAGATCTGAAAGAATTCTCCAACTGTCACCAAAAACAATTTTCATAATTATTGTAAAACAATTTATCAATTCAGTAGACCTAAGTCGGTTAGACAATGGCTTAATATATATTTGTTTTTAATTTCAAAAGTAAACAGTAAATAATTGTTTTATCAGAATCAGAATTCTACGCGACCACTGAATAAACATCGATATTCGTTTATCAAAAAACATCAAATTGTTTCTCGTAAATTAATTGAATGGGCTTTCTAATTTTTACTCAGTATTTTGTGATGCCTATAAATACATTTAATTAAATAACTCAAAGTCAATTCCACAACTTTTAAATAATATATATTATATTATATGTGTATAAAGTCCAATAAAAGTTAATTTCTTAGGTACAGAACATGCATCGTCTCGAAGAAACCTAAAAATCTCACGACCACAGTTTTAAACACTTCGATGCATAATAACATAGGCTATAGTAATCACATATTATCTAAAATGTAAGCTTGGTTTTCTTATTTAACTTAGTGGTACAATTTTTCAGTTATAACATGAATGGCCGGGCCTGTATTTATCGAAGCATATGTGAGGCAAAGCTGCACTTAGCTCCACCTGGGAGATCACTGGTGCATGATATATTAAGAAGTATATTCTTGTGAGTAATTTTATTTCAATTATATTTTAGTTTTAAGAGTAAATATATTTAGGAGGTGCTGGTTTCCATAGTGTAAAAAAGCTTACATTGTTTACACGAAGCCTTTTAAAGCAACTTGAATTACAAATGGCGTAACAACGGTTTTTACTATATAGTTTAATTCACCTAATTGTGTTTTTATTATAATATCAATTTATTATGCTTATCTCCAACTTTTTGAATAAAATCTTATATTTAGGCAAGATTTAAATTAAGGAACTAACAAGGGTGAACCCTTGTTAGTTCCTTAATTTAAATCTATATAGGACTGCTTAGCAAAAAAGCTTTTTTTTTTTTTTTTTTTTTTATGTTTGGACTCTACTCTGCCTGATGGAAAGCATAAGCAGAATCCAAGAGTGGTGGTCACAATGCTCACTGCGAATGCAGACAATGCAGCATGGCGACCCACACCATGGCGGCCTAGTGATGCTGCTGCATCTTTTAGTCTAGTCAACAAGTATGGAACTTGTTGACTAGACTAATTGGGCCTCCGGTCTCGCACTCACCAACGAAACACGACAGCATGCTGTCATTTTACGTTGATTTTCTGTGCGAGGGTAGTACCGTCCCGGTCGAGCCGGCCCGTTCGTGCTGAAATCAGCGTGGCTCTACTACCTTTTAAATTTCATTTATTTATTTTTACATTTCTTTCTCAAAAAAAATATCGTAGTCGCAAATAGCTGCGGCAAATAGTGAAATCATCATTATCTGCCTATTCCAGTCCACTGCTAGACATATGCCTCTCCAATTAATAGTAGGACAATAAAATTCTGTAAAATTCTTACTATTTCTTATTGCCCTGAAGGATATTAACACAATCATGATAGAATTGGTAATTCGGAAATCAAGTTCAAAGCGAAGTAAGAAAAACCAAACTTGTACTAAAATATAGAATAGAGTAAACTTCATTATACACTAGTTAATAAAGTTTACATTAAATTTGAAGCATAACAATTTAACGACCAAGTACAAACGGCGGCCTTATCGCTCAAAAGCAATTTCTTACAGGCAACCTTTGGACGGACAAATCGACTGTAGAAAGACGAATTCATGGGTAGTTTTGGTGTGAAAAATAAATAAATAAAAGAATTCATTTAATTCAGATAAATGGGAGGGTGTCTAATGATGAAACAGAAAATTTGATTTTGTTTGATTGTTATTGAACAGTTTAAATTGGTTAGGAAAAAACATTAACAAAACTGATAAAATTAAGTAGAAGAATTAGTTTCATACTATATAATAGATCTTTACCTATGAAATTGCCGTTTTGTATGCAATAAGTGAAAGTACTTATTTTTTCAAACTTTTTTATTTCTGTTATTCGAAGTAATCACCGATGTATAGCTAGCGTAATCAGCTGCTTCACGACAACGCGCGACCCCATACTGCGCAACAGACAGTCTCCAAGCTGCAAGAGCTGGGGTTGGAAGCTCTCCCTCATCCGCCATACTCACCAGACCTTGCACCTACCGAATATTACTTTTCCAAAATTTAGACAACTTTTTAGTGGGTAAAAAATTTAATTCCCGAGAGGCAGTACAAAATGCCTTTGAAGAGTTTGTTGCCTCCCGTCCAGCTGATTTTTACAAGAAGGGCATCAATAAACTGCCAATGCGTTGGCAAAGATGCGTCGATTGCATGAGTGATTACTTCGAACAACAGAAATAAAAAAGTTTGAAAAAATAAGTACTTTAACTTATTGCATACAAAACGGCAATTTCATAGGTAAAGACCTAATATATACTATTCTTAGAAACTAGAAGTGACAATTTAATAAAAGTGTCAGATTGGAGGTAGCCGAACCTCAGCTCTTATTCTCATAATTAAAACACTAAACAGTTCACAACTGTTAAGTGTTTGTTGTTTAGTTGTCATCACAACTGTTTAGTTGTCAACAAACCAAACAGAAGCCATAAGCCGGAGGCTCAGACCAAACAGAAACCATAAGCCAGAGGCTTAGGCCAAGCAGAAGTCATGAGCCAGAGGCTCAGACCAAACAGAAACCATAAGCCATAAGCTCAGGCCAAGCAGAAGTCATAAGCCAGAGGCTCAGATCAATCAGGAGCCATAACCTAGAGGCTCGGGCGGAACAGAAGGCATAAGCCAGAGGCTCAGACCAAACAGATGCCTTGAACCAGGGGTTCAGGCCAAACAGAAGCCATAAGCCAAAAGGCTCAGGCCTAACGGAAGTCATAAGCCAGAGGATCAGACAAGACAGAAGCCTTGAACCAGGGGTTCAGGCCAAACAGAAGCCTTGAACCAGGGGTTCAGGCCAAACAGAAGCCACAAGCCAAAGGCTCAGGCCTAACCGAAGTATCTTGATCGCTCACCAGCCTCGAAGAAAGCGGAGCTGGCGTCAGGTATCCGCTCGCCGCGCCAGAGCACCATGTCACTCTTATGGAAGACCTGAGGAGGTTGCCCGCCTTCGCCCACTGCAGCATCTCGCCAGGCTTGGCTCTGGGACAGCCAGTCGACTGTCCTCCGTCGGACCAGTTCCCGCCGCGCCCATCGGCCAGGCAGCGAAGACCCATCTAAGACATTTCTTACAAGGACACGGGCAGCTGGAGTGGCGCTCCCATGACCCACCAAAAGACTCAGAACAGATGTTCGGGTCGTCAGTTTGTTCTAAAAACAGTAGCCCATGGAGGACCACGAGGCTTTTACCACACGCAAAGCGAATTATCTTAACTACTTGTTATATTATAAGAACTCCAACAGAACAATTGGAACTCCTCTCAAAAGTTCGCTACACCGCTACACTTAAGATTTAAACAAACTAGGCGTTTATACAATGTTGGAAGTATTACTTGATATTTCACAACAATAGTCGCTGCATGTCTAGGCTGCTTGCTTATTGCCAAAGATTTCCACAGTCTATGCATCGATCAACCACTACACAATAAACAAACACGACGGCCACCATAGGTATCATGAGCGGATCCCTCAATGGTCAGCTCATAGTCATCGTGTATCAAGGTCAACCCAAGACCATCAGGCTTTACATGGATCTATTTCAACGATACAACAAATACAGCCAGTAATTGTTTGATATAGTCCGCAAACAAACAAAGCTAAACGGCAATAAATAAATTTAAAGTTATCAACGAGTACATTAAACAAAAGTACTGATGAAATTATACAGAGAAACAAAACAAAGTTTGCCTACCACCCAGACTGCAATAATTCACTTGAACTTGCATACAAGCACTAACTGCTTGAACTTTACATATGCTCGGTCTAACCTGACCATTACTAATCGTTCTGCCTAGGTGGAATTTTATGATGAGAAAGTTACTCTTCTTATTTTCTCCATTAGCACTAGTCAAGGTATCTAGAACAGGGGTTCCTAAACTTTAAAGACAACGGAAGCCATAAATTTTTACTGAGATGTAGAGTTTGTGAAGTTAGGGTTGGTAAAGTTAGGGCGTGTAGATTCGGAACCTTGGCTCTACATAAGATCTGATATCTTTTTCACAGGGTAAGCCATATGCAGTCGTCTTGGCAACATTTTACATGAAAATGTTTTTGGTGGTATGCTTATTTATATCTGGGGTAACATCTAATCTTGACCTGTATTTGTTTTTTTTTTATAAACGTAGGCTGAAAGGCCTGTTTCACAACGATACGTCGTGACGAATGGGTGCAATGTTAAGATAGCCTTTTTGGCTATTTCATGGTATACACTTCTGACACCAACCCAAAACTCATTCAGAGATACCTACCTATAGATTCAAATGTGTGCTTTAATGAGGATGGACTTTGAAGATATTTGATATACGAATGATTCATAATCCAGGACGCATCTCCGCTGTCCGCTCGTTGAATTTTTATAATAAATGCATTTTGTACCCATTCAATTTCAATATAATTTTTAGGAAAGTAATCGGACTAAGATTTCACCAGATTTAACAAATGTTCAGTTATTATAATTTTGATTTCATTTTTTCCAACGCGTTTTCTTGTAAAAAGTTATAGGTACACAAGCGGAAAACACTGTGAAATACAGTGTTGTTCTTTTCCACACAGGCAATCCAGAAATTTAATTTTCTTTTACAGCTGTTACTTTATCTCTGGCCATAAATATAGTTCATGATTTGCCCTGCAAAAGTGTAGTTATTTCATTGACCTTTCCAAAACTTTCGGCAAGATAAGCTAATTTTATGAGTCATTGTTCATCATGCAAAGCACTAAAAATATAAGAGGCCTCAGACTTCATTTGCCTCATTGCAAAAACCTGTAGCTCGTCACAAAGGTCATTTATCCTGGCTAGAACTTTGCCTATTGAAAGTCGGTCAGTTCGCATCCGAAAGGATGTTCACATCGTAATTTACACCTACTTTATTATACCAAAAAAAAAACTAAAGATCTTAAAACTTTGTATTATTTGTCAGAATGAATTAAATGATATTGACAATATGGTAAAAATTATAATTTTAAGAGTATAGTCCACCACTACAATAAAATTAATCAATAGGACAAATTACGATATTAGCATCGCAAATTTTGAGTCCTTCTCATCACATATTTTGCGCTATTTCAAAATAATATTTGTAACCGTGGTATTATTTAATAGCTAACGATAACTCATTTTGGCGGAACCCTGATGACAACTCTACGGAACCCCTAGGTTACGCGGAACCCAGTTTGGGAATCCCTGATCTAGAACCTTTCATAATGTCTTCTCATTTCGTAAATAACGACACACGAACAGTAAGAAACGCTCAACTTATTCTGCATAGGTGAGGTAAATAAAGGAATTATTTTTCAACAAGTCAAACAAAATATTTGCAATATCAATCTATGATAGACAGAGTTTGATTTGTCATTTAAAATTTGACCAACTACGACAGTCACTTAAAACAATTGCATAGACGCGCCAAACACTCGCGATAGTCGCGTCACATCGCTTTAAATTGCTCACATTATTCACTTTCGTACACCACACATCAAAATCATGTAAACACATTAAAACTCGATATGAAAATGTGTTTGACCTTTCCTGTGTACATTACATATTACAATTATACTCACAAACTTTTCTCTACTCACATTTATTACCGTGTCGGTACTGGTGCACTGCATTGTGCCCGTAAAAGCTGGCGTGATATTTTCTAGCTAGTGATCGTCACACGAATGCACCAAAACATACCGCGTTATTACCCGATTACGGCAAAGCCAAAGGAGGGTTATGATTTTTTTGTTTATCTAAAGTACCACACTTAAATATCTTCTAGAGCAATAAAATTGTTTACTAATTCTAATTGTTACTCGATACCAAAGATAGGCGGTATGTCACTTACTTCACGACTTTTACACATTTCAATGTTCCGATTTAAATGATTTTTATATGTTGCCGGTAGCTTTTTACTTTAGTACCGACAAACTAAATAATTATCGACTGAATTTGAATCAAGAAAACCCATGAATAAAGAGGATAGAAATCCCTTAAATCACGTCGACAACAATATCACTGCGCTTAGTGGACAAAGATGAACCAAACTAACATTAATCTAACCGCGCTGTTATGAACGCTGTTTCGCGAAACATTTACTAACATCATGATCCCCTTTTTACAGTACACAACTCAAAGTACCCTCCGATTTATTCGATTGTTCTGGCTTGAATTTCTTAACGAATTTATCGATAGGTTTCGGTTTATTAGGATAACCAGCCAGTCTGGGTCCTATTTTGCCGCACATAAAACGTTACAAAACGTAGTGTTCCGCTGCGCACGAGCATCCGTCATTAAATCCTTAGTAGGCTTCACAAAAGTAAATAGAAAACTAACAAAGTTGGCGTTAGTAGCGGATGCCTTCACATGCGGGTCTCTAGTTCCTTGAATAATAACTGCCGATATGAGCTAGTCGCTAAGGCCCCTTACAATTTGTAAACGCAGTAATGATCTACGCGCATATTCAACGTAGGTACGGAAACTGTCAGAGTCGGTAGACATAACTTCATATATAATGTTTGCTACATCAACTGTCTTAGAACATAAAGGCCTAAAGTCACTCAAAAATTAGTCCATGACCGGTCATTTGAGACCCACTCGCTAAGCCACACTTTGGCATTATTAAATCATGCCTCCACATCGCGGAGATTAGGATCAAAATTGGAGATAGCATAATTATGAGCACCGACCGACCTTAACGAATGTATGGCCTCAACAATCTGCTCCGCGACCCGACCCGTGAATTGCTCGGACGGTTCAGCCACATGTAACCGATCCGAGCTTTTATCGAACTAGCATTGCCGCGATCATTCACTATGCCTGCGCCTTGAATCTACCAATCTTCGCAACGCACGGCGTGAATTATTTCCATGAGAATTACGACTCCGTGATTGCGAACGCCTTATACACAAACCACGCCCGTATTTACCAATTCGCGATCTACCCTCTTGATCCATTATAAAAATAAAGGAGCAACACGTAATTCAAATGTCAATCGATTTGAACCAAAAATTAAATAGTGGGAGTGAGACCATCGCACTTCTGATCTTACAAACTAGAAGTGAGAATTTAATAAAAGTGTCAGATTGGAGGTAGCCCAACCTCAGCTCTTATTCTCATAATTAAAACACTAAACAGTTCACAACGATATAAAATTAAACGAAAAGATATGGGTACAGAAACACATCCTCACTGACCGCCGCGCTGGCCAACAACAAGTGTCAGAGCATAGCCAAGTACCGTCTTTTTATAGGTTGGCTCTGCATAATTTATCGGTAAAGTAGGGGTAAATCTTTTATTACTCGGATACCCTCATTTCAATAATTCGGACTCTCATTCTAAAACTATAATTTCATCTTTCTTAAAGAAAGATTTAAAAAAAGAAATATATTTAACATTAATTTAAGTACGCCAACTCGATGGCCACAGAGACAATAATTTACATCTGTCCCAATCAGTTAGCGTGAAACGATATTACCATTCTAGGAACATTGCAGATGGTAGATTTGATTAACGTAAGGAGTGAAGTATTTCCTTATTACATTAAGCCAGGGATTCTAATTGGATACCGATCAGTGCGCTAGTTGGGATTTCCTCATTTCTAGTTACTTACACCAAGACGAGCTAATACCAATTAATTAATTGGTGTGCAAGTTCAGTTAGAATTGGAATTGCAATACTAAGAAATACCTACTTAATAGCGTAACATACTTTTTTGTACTGTCTGTGAATAGGTCTTCGAGTGTTAGGTTAAATTATTTTTTTTAGTTTATTTGCCTTAGGTATTTATTGTCATTTATTGATTTGACAATATTTTGTTTCCCCTTTTTAAGAGTCGAAAGAGCATGACGTAAATTTTACTTTAAAAGTCTAGGAATGCTAAACTTTGTCAGTTTTGTGACAAATAATTAATTTAAGATGTGGTCGAGTAATAGTAAATATATTTAAAGCTAAAATAAGGAAATATATAGTGGTCGGTGTAGTAGAGACCATAGAATATTAAACTTTTCAAAGGGCACACAACGATGTCATCAGCATTGTGGTTGAATTCAATGAAGCCTTTAATCATTATCAAAACCTGCAGACAAAAAATAATAATTTGAATGAATGTTCTGAACTCCAAACGACTCAACTGAAGTTCATTGGACATCGTTTTTAAGGAAATTCGCTTATGCACATTATAACGTATACAAAGGCTACTAATAAGTATTGAAATTTGAAATTAGCTAGGGATACCTTTACTAATACATGAACGATGTTTTTAACAAGTAGTAGTGCTAAATTTAGAAATGATAAGGTATTCAGAAGCCGAGGATCGAACCAAGTGGCGTGCAATTGGAAAGGGCTATGTCCAGCAGTGGACTGCGATAAGCTGACGATGATGATGAAGGTATTAGGAAATTACTTCTGCCGTTATTTTTGTTGATATGTATACGAAAATTGCATTTGTAAGAGGAAACTGATCACTGACAGTTCAGATGAGTTTATCATAATATGATTGAGCCACATATATTTTTATTGTGAAGAATTAAAAATATATACCTATTAAGTTCTTTGAAACAAATTATTGGTCATGTAAAATGCCGTTGAAATATTTTAAATACCCTTTTGACCTTAAACTATGTGACTTACTGTATATATTAAATTTTGCTTCCACCAAGTTAAGAAACATTTTTCTTCCAATCGCAAGATCGCAATTATTTATGTTCAGTCATTTCTCAAAAAGATTTGAATCAACCAAAGAAAGAGGCAAATCTATTATATTACGCCAGTCAGAACATCTAATACCAATTCCATTTCGAGCATTTAAAGCATTTTATATTTATTTACTTCTATGACTGCGTAAGTTTAATCCATTTCTTAAATTTTAATTCAGAATATCTTAAAATTTAAAACCCTCAGTAATTTATTCAGTTAATAATCGTCCCTGGATAAAACTTATAGGTAATATTAGTCAATGCTAACTTTAATTTTAAATAATTTCATTGGCTCAATGGTATTGGACGGTAACCCACACCAACTTGATAGCAATATTTACTTATCTTACGGTCTCACGGTTGGCTTCGGATATAAAAAACAAATAAAAGTTGCGTTTGAATTACAGAGACCCCATCACACAGCACTGAACCTCATTATTAAAATTACATTTAATACCTTTCTATTATACAGCTGATGTTTTTATTTCAGTGCACCTATCCACGAGGAGGAGTTCAAGAGTGAAGTAAACGAGACTTACGAAGAACTATTAGAGCATAACATCTGTGAAAAAATACACGAATGTCCTATTTCACTAATTGAAATTATCTTAGCCTTAAATAAAAGTCGATAGAGTGCTGTTTTTTATTGAGTAACTGTCTAAAAATGATTCTTTGTATGCCATAAATTGTGAGTCTATAATTTATAGACCAAAATGTAAATTACTCCAAATAAACCTAAAGAAATAATTAGGGAAGATGTTTAGCCCTACAAGGAGCTAGGCACGTTAGGCATTTTGAAACTATCAACGTTTGAAAATCGTGACGTAAAAACGTCGTTGAAAAGACTTTCTTTTAGGCATGGCTAATGAATCTGGAATTAGACTAGGAATAATGATTATAGTACTCCGAACAGAAGTTTGCGTACCATTTTTCTTTGCAAATACTTTTTTTTTTTTTTAAAGACAACTCCCGCATTAGGAATAAATCCTGTGTCGCGGGGGACTTTACAAACATACATGAAACGGACACAAAGAACACCCAGACTCAGAACAACAATTTGTGGATCACACAAAGTGTTGTCTTACGTGGGATTTCAACCCACGACACTTGGCGAAGTAGGAACCGGCGTGGTGACCGTTAAACCACTAGGCCAAACGTGCAGTCTTTTCTTACTTACTTTCCACTTACTTTCACTTACATTCCAAAATAGTATTCTAACGAAAGTGCTCTTATTGGGTCTACGTTCAGTACAGAATTTATAAACTAGAAGCAATGCAGTGTAAATAGTCCTTTAACGCATGCTGAGGATGCTAACAAGGCCACATGAAATGTCACTGAGAAATCATTCATCAATGTCCAAAGATTATTTTAAGTGTGTATACGCAACCACAAAATTACCTTCCATTAAATAATATATCATGGTTTACCGAAGTATACAATCGTGTTCAAGTACAGTAATTTCAAATGACTTGTAAGTTTGTCATTCATCAAGAAGTAGAGAGGACTGGTTATACAAATGTCGACTCTACGCATATGTTTATTAGATTCCTTTTGTAACTGTTGTTGGACAAGATGTCTTAGAGGTGTGATTCGTGACTGAGCTAATGAGAAGAGACTGCGGAGCTCTAATTATTTGATCCAACATCCCGGGTCACTGAACACGGTAGGCACGCACAGTTAACTTGACTACGATGGTTTTGTGCTGATGTTTTACTGAGTTTGTTATCCGAATCAGGAATGAGCACTTATATTAATGTAACATAAAAATAAAAAACTTTAGTTGTTTATTTTATTAATAACTAGCTGACCCAGCGAACTTCGTACCGCCATATTTACATATCTGTCTCAGCTTCCCACAGGCAGTGTACAGTCGTGGACAAAAAAAAAGACTTTTCCCGTTATCTTTTATTCTTTTCTTTCTAGTAAAAAGAATGAATGAAATCGGACTATGTGTTATTGAATTACAACTAAGTACATATTTTGACTTTCATCCCCTCTCTCCAGGAAACCGTGCTGAATTTCGGGATAAAAAAATATCCTATGTCCTACCTCGTAATATGAACTCAATTCATGCCAAGTTTCATTTAAATCCATTCAGTAGTTTAGGCGTGATGCGCGGCCAAGATACAGACAGACAGACAAAAATGAAAAAAATAGAGTTTTGGCTTCAGTATCGATAATAATGAGCCCTCCAAATACAATAATTCAATTTTTATTATAAGTATAGATTTATTTAAGTACATAATTTAGCTGAACAAATTTGCTGTGATGATTATGAAATTCTATTCCTTACATAAAATTATATTTTTAAATAATTGTAAGAATCATTAACAGGAAGCCATTGGATGCAGGCAGCACAGCACTAGTTGTTGTGGAGAAATTTGGAGGAGGCCTATGGCTAGCTGTGGAAGTTTAGCTGAGATGATAATAATTGTAAGAATTTGTAACGAATGACAAAGCTTCTATGAAGATAGAAAATGATATGATTTTCTTTCGAATTTGTTTCGAAAATTTTATTAATGAAATAATATTATACATACAGCTAAAAACGTTCAAAGAACTAGTTCATTATAGTTTTTAACAAAAATAACCTACTTCAAGAACTGGACCAAATTGAAATAAGACTACACGGGAAGCACCAGCTTTCAAATAAAAAAATAATCATCAAAATCGCTTCATTCAGTCGAAAGTAATGAGGTAATAAAAAAACAGTCAAATTGATAACCTCCTCCTTTCTTCGAAGTCGGTTAAAAATGTGATGATAATGATAGAACAAATTCATTGAACGAATCATCATCACCAGTCTATCCTAATCCACTGCTGGACATAGGCCTCTTCAATAAGGTATACAAGAGTTAGTCTACCAATTAGTAATATTATGCTTGTATATTCAACGTACGTCTACTAGTTTTGCTTTTTATCAACTACAACACGTAGGCATTTAGTAGATTAAATTTTGATGTATTTTTTAAGTAAATTTTAAAGCCGGTGACTAAATTTTTTTTTAATATTAGTTTCTTGATTTCTTGGTTCTTGATTCCAGGTTGAGAAGGGCAATGTACTTGTTCCTCTTGAGTTATAAGTGTCCGTAGACCAGGACCAATCAGGTGACCAATTTTTTTGTTTTATGTTTATGCAAGTCAGTGTATGCTATTATTTCCCAAGAGAATTATTGGTAAGAGGCCCAAGTATGCTTCCCTGGGGTACTCCATATTTAATAGTAAATCTCTTCTGATAAAATGTTTTCCTATCTTCCTTAGTAGCACATTTTCTATGACTCTCATTTTTTTTTTAAATTAAAATTATTTAAATAATTAAAACAGAATTTATTAACTTGTTACGGTGCATTATCAATAATTGGCGCGTGATTGATATAATACTATTATTATTTTTTTGGACATCTAACACACAACGCCATCTAGTTCCAAGCTAATCAAAGCTTGTGTTATGGGTACTAGACAACTGATACAAATACATATTATACTTTTTTTTTTGTAAATACATACATATTATACATAGAAAACACCCAAACTCCGAAACAAATATTTGTAGATCATACAAACATTTGGTCCGACCCAGGAATCGAACCCGAGACCTCATGATCAGCAGTCGTACACGCTAACCGCGAGACCAACGAGGCAGTCTAATGATATAAACGAAAGCTTATGCTATGTTAAAATAAATACCATTAGTTTGTTTACATTGGTCATGACTGTACGTAAATAAATAAATAAAAATAACAAAGCCTTTTATTCCATGCATGCACAAAATACATATTTAGATGTAGATGTTATAATTATATATTTTTTACTAGCTGTTGCCCGCGGCTCCGCCCGCGTGAATGTCGATTTTCGCGGCCAATAGTATCCTGTATAAGATATATTACTGTAAAGTTTCATCCAAATCCGTTCAGTAGTTTTAGCGTGAAAGAGTAACAAACACACACACTCACACACATTTTGTGTTTTGTTTCTGGTAAATTATCATAACTATTAAGTTATATGTTTGTTTATATTAAAAATTATAACTCCTAATTCAAGTATTTCAAACTTAAAATTGATATTTTACATTTTTATTATACGATAAAAAAGTAATCATATAACGTACCTATTGTAAAGTATCTTTTAGAAACTGTTTAAGAACTACCAGATGTGGATGTTGTGTTAGTTACATTGAGATGATAATTTTAGGAACTGGTCACACACACTTTTTTGGAAATATAAATACAATGTAGATTATTTATATATTATTTATTAACTTTATGCACTAAGAATGTACATCGGCGGACTTAATGCCCAGAGCATTCTCTTCCAGTCGACCTTCGGGTGGTGGAGAAATCTTTCTTATAAGGCAGGTGTGTGAAATCTCATATACATAAGAAGTCCGTTAAAATTTACAATAATCACATCATATTCAACGTTATACATACAAACATACATATATAAGTAGATATACATATACAGATTACGTATACATAAATACAACATTTATACACTAAATAATGGAAAAAAAAACCTCGTTTAAAAAACCGACTTAAAAACTAAAAAGTATCAAATAACTTGTATATGCTACCTATTCATAGGTTTGAAGTCGGTGCCAAGCCAAATGTAATAGTAGGTACCACACTCGCTATATTTCGAGACGAACGTCAACGACGTCACCGACGCTTCGGTAGTTTTGTTCTACGCGAAGAGCAGCTATCCCGCTCAAGGTCACGCCATATCAGGAGATATGGTGGCCATGGGACCACATGAGGAGCATACCCTTTCGTATACAAAAATAATTTTCAAAATCGGTCCACAAATTGACGGAGGAGTAATCCGTGTACGTACATACATTGTGACGATGAACGATGAAATTGAGAACCTCCTCCTTTTGGAAGTCGTTTAAAAAGGACGGTAAGCTATAGATTAGATAATTCTGTCAGTTCATTGAGAAAGAGCTCATGTACTTTATTTTTGAATGTATATCGGTTAGTGGACATCCTGATTTCGAGCGGGAGCGCATTCCAGAGTAGTACTGCTTGAACAAAGAAGGAACAGTTCACGAAGTCAGAGTAATGAGACGGACATGAGAGAAGCAGAGACCGTGGGAGAGCCACGCTTCGGCATGAATGGGCCGGCTCGACCGGAGTGATACCACGGCCTCACAGAAAACCGGTGTGAAATAGTGCTTGCGCTGTGTTTCACCTAGTGAGTGAGGATACCGGAGGCCCATACCCCAACCCCTCCCCCTATCTCCCCCCCCCCATCCCCCAAAGGCCGGTAACGCACTTGTGACGCCTCTGGTGTTGCGGGTGTCCATGGGCGGCGGTAATCGCTTACCATCAGGCGATACGTCTGCTCGTTTGCCGGTCTATTCCATAAAAAAAAAAGCAGATTATAAACTGAGCGAAGATTTCTATCGTGATTAGAGCACAGGTATCGGAAATACGGAGCAAGGTAGGTAGGTAAGGATGGCGAGTTGAGAAATGAAAATAGGAAGGTAAGAGCTCTCTGATTGCACTGTAGGCGAATAGGATTGCATTTTAACTGGGAACGCAAAGCAGACACATGGTCATACTTTCGAATATTGAAAATAAATCGAATGCAGTTATTAAGAAGACGGTCAAGCTTGTTAAGGAGGTCTGCATTCAGGTCGAAGTAACACACATCACCATAGTACATTCAGTGTTCCGCAAACTTTTTGGGTTCAAGGTACATCTAGGAAGATTAAAAATTTTGGAGGTACACCATAATTTAAAAATATTTTTAAGTAATAAAAAACAATGTTTCTTATTAGTCACAAAACTATATTTTTATTTTACACTTTAATTGAGCATAGGCGGTCTCATCTCTCGTCGATCGTCTTGAGGCGTTCCCTTTTTTGTTTTTTACTGTGGTAAGAGTTAAAAATCCTAATCCACATAACTTTAAATTTTTCTTATCTAGTTTTATGGTTAGGCAGATTTAGACAAAATAAAAATATCTCAGAAATTACAGAATAAAAAATAAAAGTCCTCAGAAATCAGAACAGACTTGTCTGTAAGTAAATTCTGAAAGCTGCAGCACTTTGAATAGGAAGGGAAGAATAGAAATAGGGCGAAAATTTTCAGGAAAGGAAGAATAAGAATAGGGCGAAAATGTTCAGGAAGAGAAGAATAGAAATCGAGCGAAAATATTCAGGAAGGGTAGAATAAAAATAAACTTCGTACAGCCATATTTACATATCTGTCTCAGCTTCCTACAGGCAGTGTACAGTCGCGGACAAAGAAAAATACTTTTCCCGTTATTAAAAAAAAATTAAATTAAAAAAAATTAAAAAAAAATCTATGTCCTACCTCGTAGTATGAACTCAAATCGTGCCAAGTTTCATTTGAATCTATTCAGTAGTTTCAGCGTGATGCGCGGCCAAGATACAGACAGACGTCGCGGACAAAAAAAAAGACTTTGCCCGCTATCTTTTAATTTTTCTTATACACAACCCTTAATTTCATTCGTGTAATAATATATAATGCCTATTTAAAACCCTTAATTTAATAAGTGCTTCAATTTGACAGTCAAAAGTTTGACAGGAAAGTTGGTAGAACAGATTATATGGGCAAAAGGAAATTGTTGTTTTTATTATCTTCCCCGCAATTTTTCCATATTTTCTCACCGTTTAAACCTTCCCTGAACCACGGCAAACATTTCAAAACCTAAATCGGCTAAATCGGCCCGGCGGTTCTCGAGTTTTAGCGAAACAAACGAACAGCAATTCATTTTTAGGGTTCCGTGCGAAAGGCAAAAAACGGAACCCTTATAGATTCGTCATGTCTGTCTGTCTGTCTGTCCGTCTGTCTGACCGTCCGTATGTCACAGCCACTTTTTTCCGAAACTATAAAACCTATAATGTTGAAACTTGGTAAGTAGATGTATTCTGTGAACCGCATTAAGATTTTCACACAAAAATAGAAAAAAAAACAATAAATTATGGGGGTCCCCATACTTAGAACTGAAACTCAAAAAAATTTTTTTCAATAAACCCATACGTGTGGGGTATCTATGGATAGTTCTTCGAAAATGATATTGAGGTTTCTAATATCATACTTTTCTAAACTGATTAGTTTGCGCGAGAGACACTTCCAAAGTGGTAAAATGTGTGAAGTGACAGGGGGGGGGGGAGCCGGCCTGTAATTTCTAAAATAAGAGAATGATAAATCTAAAAAAAATATATGATGTACATTACCATGCAAACTTCCAACGAAAATTGGTTTGAACGAAATCTAGTAAGTAGTTTTTTTTTTAATACGTCATAAATCGTAAACTGCAATTTACCTTTTATTCAATCAACACAAATATAAAAATAAAATAAAAATTGTATTATGCCACTTGCTGCTGCGGAACCCTTCATGGGCGAGTCCGACTCGCACTTGGCCGCTTTTTATAGGATATAAAAGAAGAAGATATACAAATTGTTTTGTCAATTTTGCAAGTTTTTTCTAGTAATCTATTACTGTAAAACCAGCAAATTAAATACAGTCTACTGAAAAGTCGTCTTCCTTTATAGATTTGGACCTTGCTCCTTTACAATGACCATTTAACGTTATTATGGTATTTTAGTTTTTGGTTCAGAATCGATTAGAGCGTCCTCCCAAAAAAATTCTCTAAAGTACAGAATTATTATAATTATAATTATAATATAATTATATTAATCTGTTTTTTTTATTATACCTACTTTAAAAATTAATCATATATAGATTACTCGTATATAGGATAGGTATATCCTACTGTGAAGTTAGTGTTACTTAATTCCAAAAGATGTCGCTGTTAAGTTCAGAAACAATTTTCAAGCAAATTTCATTGCTTCAGTAACGATTAGAGAGCCCTCCCGATAAAACATCTAAATTTCTTTAATGTACAGAATTGATCTGTTACATCACATTTTTATTATACGTTCAAAAGAAAATCATATTACGTACCTATTGTAAAGTTAGTTACTTGATTCCAAGAGATGTCGCTGTTTTAAGCAAAGAAACTGACAAACTCAACGTCTACAGATTTATTATACGTGATATATTTATAAATAGATCACGGAACAATATTTAAAGTACTTGCTGTCTAGCAAAAAAAGAATGAATGAAATCACGTGTTATTGAATTACAACCAAGTACATATTTTGACTTTCATCCCCTGTCTCCAGGAAACCGTGCTGAATTTATGGATAGAGAGGTTGCGATAAATCAAATACTTAATGCTACACCGAATTATACGTAATACGTTGTACGATTATTCCACGATATATTAATCAAAGTGTTATTAATTACGCATGGCTGGCAATAGATGTCACTACATGTTGTTTTTCGTAATGATAAATTCTTTATAATTTTTTTTTCCAATAGATAGAGAGATTGTGATAAATTAAATACTTTATGCTACAATCTTCAGAGTATCTCCTTTCTAACAAAAAAGAATTATTGCAATCGGACTTCTCGTTAATGAATTACAATTATTTACACATTTTGACTTTCATCTCCCCTCCCAAGGAAATCGTCCGGAATTTCGGAATAAAAAGTATCCTATGTCCTACCTCGGAGTATGAACTCAAATCATGCCAAGTTTCATTTGAATCCATTCAGTAGTTTCGGCGTGATGCGCGGCCAAGATACAGACAGACAGACAGACAGACAGACAGACAGACAAAAATGAAAAAAAAAATAGTTTTCGTTTCAGTATCGATAACAGAGTGCCCTCCAAAAAAATTTTCATAATATCTTCAATGGACAGAATTTGACCTGTTACATTTTTATTATAAGTATAGATTGAATTAATTAGTTTTTTTTGTTTCTAATACTAATAAATTTAAACTTCCGAAACAATATATTCTGGGTGGCTGACACACGCTTGTGGCTACAATTTTGTAAGATAATGCTAATGTTGCCTGTTTTAAAATATACTATTTTATTCCTTTTGAATAAAATGATATTGATAACATTGTATTACGTTTGAAAATGCATGATTCCCCTTTGACAAAGGTCAATAATAACATTATTTTGGTATTCTAGATATATAAATGTATGAGTATCTATTTTATTATTTTACTTTTAGTATTCGTTATTCTTCCAGAACTTTTCCACCTGAAACTTATACAATTGCGGTCAATAGGGGAGTATTTAAAAGTCAAGTTATCAATATCTGAAACCTTTTTCGACGTTCTTATAGAAATTGTAAGTTTTTAGAAGCTGTCACAAAATGCAGTCAAAACTAGAATCCAAAACCCCGATCTCATTTGCCGTAGTCAGTAACTATCTGTAGGTACGTATATCTAGCTAGTGGAGCAGTCACCGGGTTTTAAAAAGTAGTCTTCTGTGTTATATCATTTTCGTTTCTATCAATATGTCTCACTAGTTTCAATAAGTTATTAAAGATGTTGGTACTCGGCACTTTGCATTTCAGATTTATTTATGGCTAGAAGTTAAACGAAAAGACAATGCTCGATGTAAATGTACAAATGAGCAAGTAATAAAAACTATAACTACTGTTACTCCATTTAACAATTTTGTTTTAATGAATTAAATTATTATTTCTATTTTTTTACTTGGCAATATTGGGTTTTGATTTTATTCAAAATGATTCCAATGCATTTTTTTTTGTATTACGTCTAGTAGTAGTAGTTGTTTTTCTTAGTTACTACGAAAAAATGCGAATTTTCCTTACAAACAGGTGCTTAGAACGTTACTACGTTGTAAAGAAGGCACTTTGAATAAACGAGCCATAAACAAAACAAGTAAATTACCAAGCTGTAACGTATGATAATGTCCTTTTCAGCTATTTTTCTATTAAACATTTTACAGTCTTTGTCTGTTTATAAAGGAATAATATTTAAAAGAGCTTCAAATTTTTCAAGTGCATAATTAATTTATATTGACATAGATGTAACAATATAACATTGCGTTGAAACAGTTCTTTTTTTACATATAGGACTGTCAAAGTTACCCTACTGCAATTGCAGACAATGTTTAATGCAGCATAGTGACCCACACATGGTTGGCTTTTTGCACTTATAAAAATATTTCCGCGGCAACAGTCTAGTCATTTTATTTTAAACAATTTTTAACTATAAAGTCGTCAATAGTATAGGATTATGATATCCATAGACTTTTTTGAGGTGTGTATTTTCAAATAACAACGATACAGATACACATTTCAACACCAACTTTACAGAAAACAATATTGTATGATTGATAATTATGATCTTTGATTAGTAACTTTATCTTCAGAACAGGCTTCTAGCAGCTTTGGTTTTCCAGTCATTGCACGGTTGGCCTAGTGGTTAAGGCGATCGCCACGCCACTTTTTACTGCGCCAAGTGTTGAGGGTTCAAATCCCACATGGGACAGCACTTTATGCGATCCACAAATTGTTGCTATGAGTCTGGGTGTTCTTGGTGTTCGTTACAGGTATGTTTGTAAAGTACTCCGTGACACACTATTTATTTTTAGTGCGGAAGTTGTCTATTAAAAAGAGAAGTCACGAGTCTAGATAAGTATATGAAGGGACACGTATTAGACGGTTTGATCATTTGACTGATGTAGAAAGCTGTTCAATTCTCTTTGGAGAAGTCAATCTGTCAATGTCCGGTATGCAATATTATAGAAATGATAAGGTCAACATTTTTTTATCTCTATAAGACTTAGATATTACAATTATAACTTAACAGCACTAAAGTTGTTTTTTTAAATTTAATCAAAAACATTTACAGTGTCAATCTTTAACCGAGTTACGTTATTTTTAATAATCAATAGTATATTTAACCAGTTCACTCAAAAGAATATTATTAGATTTTCTCATACACGATAACTTTTACCCAATTTACTTTTGATCACAAGCGTAGTAGCTGGGTCTGTTGTGGACTCGTCAGCACCTTTGAACAAGCTGAGCGTGATACGCGCGTGTTCCAATAGATACTAAATTGCTATTATGACGTCACAGTAAATACACACTTATGGCATTTATATACTTACTATGACGTCACAATAGCAACTGTTTTCGTACTCATTAGCGCAAATCATCGTCATATTTGCCATATCTTCGCACCTCACGGGCCTCCGTGAAGTGCGAATACAACTTCGCATGCCGTTAAGCTTTTATCAGGTTAATTTAATCAGGTCTGTGATATTGATTCGATATTTTGATTGGTATTAATGGCATTAATAATCAAAAATTATTATCCAGATTAGGGCTTATCAAATTTATCGATTTGATAATCGATATTTTTTATGATGTCGGTGTACAAAAAAAATCTTCGGAAAGTCTTACGCAACTAATAAATTCATATGATCCGTGCGCTTGTGTTGAACTAATAAATAAATATACTCAAACTAGTGATACGAAAAGTATGATAAATTAATATTTCATCTCTTTGAAAGCGTTGCAAATTCAGAACATCGAAATTAAATCAAATGTGAAATGATTTGAGCACAATTTTCTTGATAAAATCATAGCCAGAAACTCGTCAAGAGATTTTACACGGCTTGAAAGTATATAAACATAAATTAAAAATGTATTTTCATTAGACTATTCCTGTATTTTAATCTCTTAAAATAAATATTAAAATAAATTTGTTTTTTAAATGTTATTTGTATAAGATAAGGTGAAATAAATGAGAAAGAAGGGAGAATTTATTTAAAAATTTTGCATTCTTCAGACAGTGATTATTAACGGCTTTAGGCGTGACGTTATCAGCCACTACTACATAGTTTACTTCATATTCCAAGTTTCTTTAGTTTGTCAAAGACACACTCATTCATTTATGAGCTATACCAATTTAATCGTTTAAATAAATATATTGAACAGTACAACAAAAAAACTGAATGTAAGCAGACCCTGGCTTCAAATTTTTGTCACAATATTTATAACTGAAGCATAATAATAATGTCACAATAATTGTCGTTTTAGCTATTACTGCAGCCTGTATAATTAATTGAAGTATTAGAAAATTTTAAATTTTGAAACAAATTCATTTTAAATTATTGCTATTGTTGACTTTTTTTTTAAATTATTATCTTAACTGGATATTGTAATTGCGACTCAAATTGTAATTATCGTATTTCTTTTATTGAAATAATGTCTTTTGCATATTGTCTGGACTTTATAAGAGACGGTGATCCCTGAGTTTGTTTCGTCCTTTCCTCTCAGGGCTAGGCCAGTTAGGAAAGGCCGAACTCATCTGCTCAAAAAAAGTTTAACTTACAAAAGTGTTCATGTAACCTAATTGTAGAATAAATGATTTTATTTCATTTCATGTCATTCGTCTCGAGGCATTCCAGTAAAAGCTTGTTTTTAAAAAGCTTTTTAAATTAATTTAAAAGGTAGTAGAGCCACGCTGATTTCAGCACGAACGGGCCGGCTCGACCGGGGCGGTACTACCCTCGCACAGAAAATCAACGTAAAATGACAGCGTTCGTGCTGTCGCGTTTCGTTGGTGAGTGCGAGATCGGAGGCCCAATTAGTCTAGTCAACAAGTTCCATACTTGTTGACTAGAAGATGCAGCAGCATCACTAGGCCGCCATGGTGTGGGTCGCCATACTGCATTGTCTGCATTCGCAATGAGTATGGTGACCACCGCTCTTGGATTCTGCTTATGCTTTCCATCAGGCAGAGTAGAGTCATTTTGGCGAGCCATACATAAAAAAAAAAAAAAAAAATAATAATAATAATAATAATTTATTTAGATCTGATAGCCATGTAACGAGTACATCGATTACACAAAAAAAAAACAGGTCTCAAAGTTTTTACCGTGTTCTTTACTTACAGTTTCAGCTTAATTGTTACCCGACTACGGCAAAGCCAAAGTAGGGTTATGATTTTGACAGGATATGTATGTATGTATGTAAGTATGTATGTATGTATGTTCATCTGTTCCCTCATAGCTCCTTAACTACTTATTAGAACTAGACAAATGAGGTATCGTTAGAAGCGTCTTGATTGTCCGCTGGTTGTAGGCTATATCAAGTGTCACTGAATCTAATGTGGCGCCCTCTAGCCGACATAAAGTACTGTATTAAAAAAAAAATTGAGATGAATATGCCGTGTTTAGTATCATTCGATAGGGCGTTACTTGTACATTTCAAAAATATATATATTATTAGCATGTTCTAGTGACTTTGTTCGTATTTATTCGATAATTGTGATATTTCCATGGTACCTATAAGGGGCACCAAAACATTTTAAATAAAAAAAGTAATAAAAACTAAAACCCAACTACGACAAGAAATGACGCTGAAAAAGTATGAAACTAAGTTTCAAAAGCTGAAGTCCATGTAGTTTAATGTACCATAGTCCATAACACTTTAACAACGCGTGACTACGGCTTTTGAAACTTGTTTCATACTTTTTCAGCGTCGTTTTTTGTCGTAGTTGGGTTTTAGTTTTTATTTTTTTTAAATTTATACATGTAAATACAATTTTCAACTTCTAAAATTCTAGTATATAACATGAAGGACTTAAATAGCTAAATTATCTGTTAGTACAGTTAGAAGTGTACATAACCGTTGCATCTGCATGAACCACTAATGATGCAGAAGGTCCGACTTGTATGCAAAGAAAGGGTGTAGTAGCATCCGGAATTTAATAGTGATAATTCATCTGTTTAATGTTCATCTTTCTTCACGCATACTTGGTCAAGTATTGCGTGGGGACCAACTGACGATAATCTATTTAACAGATATCTAATATGTGGTTTAAAGTAAAAAGTACACATCTCATTCGAAGAAAATAATTGTAAAAATTGAGCCAAATCTCTAAAACAAAAATTTATAACGAACTTTTTTGTTATGTTTGTTGAAATGTATTCAAAATTTGTTCATGATTTCAATTAATTCCAAATTTATTTTCTATTACTTCACAGAAACATAAAAGTTAAAAAATAAATGTAGGTTAGTTTATAAATGCTGAAGCTGGAATTGGCAAATTTTTTGTTTCTTTCATTATTTCGTATTACTCAAACTATCATTTTGTAGATATTTTGTACCACAATAAACTAAAAATACCAATTAAATTGAGAACCATCTCCTTTTGGAAGTCAGTTAAAAACATATTGTTTGATGCGTAATCTTTAACATGTTTCGTCCATTATAGCTGTTCTATCATTATACTATGTATTACCTATTACTACTATACTATTTACATACACTAAAAGTTTCCTAAATATCACATTCCTGTTATTATAAATTTTAAAAATGTTTGAATAATTTTATTGTTTCAAAAATAAAAGAAGTGTCTCAAGAAATAAAATTCAATCTTAACTTAGCAGATGTAAGTGTCTAAAACTTTTTAAAACTCATTTTAATTGTTTAATTGAATGTTATGTAAAAAAACTTATTATTAAAAGCTTTATTACTCTTCGAAAAGTAATGCTCATAATATCATCGCGGCTACATCGACGTGTGGACCAAAAATTTTTACGACTTGCCGGTGCCACTCACTTATCTGTCCTTAGTTAAAGAAAAAATGTATCGTCATTTGAGCTATTTCCTGCGCTAGAAGCGTGAAAGAAAATAAAAATAAGTTATCGATATATATAGACGTACGGAAGTACTAGTCAACTGTTAGTTACTATAGAATTATAAGTTAAAATTTGATAAGTAATTTAAAATTAAAAGTATTACAAAAATAATGAATTTAAAATCTACTCTACTAATGATAGTGATAGCGATGCCAACAGTTTTGTGTAATTATAATTCTGAATTAAAAAACTACGGCAACTGTCCAAACTTGAAAACCCCATTGGGTTCTGTTAGAAAGAGGCGGCACTTGGCTTTTCCTACGGGATCTACAGTATCAGTAAGTCAAATTTATTACTTTGGGTTTATATTTACCTTGAGAAAGCTCTTTTACTACCTACTTTTAGGCTAAGGCTACCTTTTATCCTCAAACGGGTTTCTCTTTTATGTTCGGAGAGGTGTTGATTTTGATAAAGGTCAAGGTTTTGCTTTTTTTTATGTATGGGCCTGCCAAAATGACTCTACTTTGCATGATGGAAAGCATAAGCAGAATTCAACAGTGGTGGTTACCATACTCACTGCGAATGCAGACAATGCAACAATACAGCATTGTGACCCACACCATGGCGGCCTAGTGGTGCTTCTGCATCATTGAGCCTCCGGTCTCGCCAAAGAAATACGACAACATGAACGCTATCATTTTACGTTGATCTTCAGATAGTCTAGATCATTCCGAAGTATTTCATGTGTATTTTGTTCAGAATCACAGATAAGTTACAAAATGTATTAAGTATTTAATTTATTTCTTTTAATTTTAGCTTTTATTGACTTTCAATATTTCTATTTTTTACGTCCAAGCAACATTCCAGTGAGGTGGAAGATTTTGTGTTGTATATGAAAATTCCTATTTTAAGTATACCCAGATATTAAAACCTATATAACTTATTTTTGTATACACGGGTTTAGTGTTTATGGTATATTACGTGACCTTAGCTGTTGCTTAGCTGCTTGCCTTTGGAGTATACATCATAAATGCTTAATATAAAGTTTGTATGGAGCAGCAACATTGCCCTTGCAAAACAAGGATGGTATCCTGTTACTAGACGAGATTGGATGCATCTAGTGGTGGTGTATTTTTGTGTACGTTAGGCGGCAAAATAATATATATGTATATATATTTATTTATTAACTTTATGCGGACTTAATGCCCAGGGCATTAAGTTTTATTTTTATTACTACTTTATTATTGAATATGGCATTATGTAGTGCAAGTCGTCTATCCTAGATTATGTTAAATATATTTTTCGCGTGATGTGCATATTAATATGCCACCATCTTCCTGTTCCATTCCCAAATCCAAGTGATTTTTTTCTGACCAATAACTTGCCTGAATTCTACTTGTCATTTTTATCAGATGGGATAAAGAATGAAATTAAATGGAGATAAGGAAACTTAGAATAAGATCTATTGGTTTACTTTAATAAGACGTACCTGTAGATCTGCCACAGCTTGAACTAGCAGGGTCAAGTACCCATTGTTCATGCTATGATTGGAGACACCACTACTTAGTAAAAATGATTAGCAACCATTATAGTTTCCATGTATCGTCTTAACATCTGGGGTTGATATGGTAGACGCTATGTTTATTCGTATAAATCATCATTGTGATTCGATGCTTATTAAAATAAGCGAAAGACTTTTCTGTCGCTTATTTTACTATATTTATGGATACTGGAGGCCCCCCAATCCCTCCCCCATTCGCTTCCCCATCCCCCAAAGGCCGGCAACGTACTTGTGACTCCTCTGGTGTTGCGGGTGTCCATGATCAGTGGTAATCACTTACCATCAGGCTATACGTCAGCTCGTTTGCCCTCTATTCCATAAAAAAATCCGCAAACATATTACTTTGAGGTACATTATGTGCTTTTTTCGACCTAGTATTTAACAATATTTCTGACATGTATAGTTCTTTTTCGTAACTAGAATTTTGAAAAGCAAGTCATTTCATTGCTGTCGCGGGTTTTCTCTTTAGTTATAAAAGCTGTTAAAACAGATTCTCAATTTTTTTTGACTCAACTCAACAAGCTACTGCTTTCACTCCCCAATTAATCTTAACGCCTTACATTCTTTTCATTAAGTTTCCTATTTTGAATCTACAAAAGGTCCTTTTAAAAATTGCTTTGATTTATATTTTTTGTTTACTCTTAAAATAGTAATATTCTCTCAGAAAAAACATAGAACAAGATAGTAATCCAATTACTCCGAAAATAACTAATTGAACTAAAACAGTAAGACATTGAACAAATCTTGCAGCCTAACGAACCATTCCCACTTACGTACTTTATAGTTAAGTAGTTGCTTTGAGTTCATTCCGCCCCAAAACTTGCCTTTTGCACTCCTAAGTTTTAACATTGTTTTGACAACTTCAGTTGGCAGGTAAAGTTCTTCAATATCGAATATATTGATAAACCACCTTAACAATGTAGCATATACTTCACAACAATTGTATGTTAAGGGACATGAGTAGCCATCTCTTTCTATACTTATATGAAAAAGCGAAAGAGTTCGTTTTTGGTTGATCACGTTTATCTTAGGAACTACTAGGATCATCAACAACCCATAACGTCCCACTGCTGGGCTCAGGTCTCCTCTCAGGAGAGGCTTAAGGCCATAGGTTCCCACGCTGGCCAAGTGCGGGTTGGGGACTGGCAAGACAACGTTGTGGCTACGTAATCTTGCCGTTGTATGTTTTTAAGCCGCCCAAAGGCCTCCAACTAAGCTTCACGACTGTTATCCTATGATAACAACCGGGACCGACTGCTTAACGTAACCTACGAATCACGGAGACACTCATGGTATCATGCCAACAGCGGTTACCCATCCATGTACTGACCGGGCCGTCGTTGCTTACCTTGGGTGATTGTTTCTAATCACCGAGTGCAACTGGGCTATGAGTGCCTCATACTATTAGGATAGTTTTTTTTTTTTTTTTATGGACTAGGCCGGCAAACGAGCAGACGTATCGCCTGATGGTAAGCGATCACCGCCGCCCATGGACACCTGCAACTCCAGAAGCGTCACAAGTGCGTTGCCAGCCTTTTGGGAATGGCGGGGGAAGGTAGGGGGATTAGGGTATGGGCCTCTGGTATCCTCACTCACTCAGTGAAACACAGCTCAAGCACTATTTTACACCGGTTTTCTGTGAGGCCGTGGTATCACTCCGGTCGAGCCGGCCCATTCATGCCGAAGCGTGGCTCTCCCACGGTAAATGTTGTTAATATGTTTACACAGTTATGAATAATAGTAGATGAGAATAAATAAAAAACATTGCAGAACTGGGAAAAAATATATCTTTTCGAGATACTAGCATCTTAATACGCATATAATACCATTGTTTAGGTTTTTAAGTTTACGTAAGTTATTTTAGTAGTAGTAATTAAGTACAGTTTTTTTTTTTTTTTATGTTTGGCCCGCCAAAATGACTCTACTCTGCCTGATGGAAAGCATAAGCAGAATCCAATAGTGGTGGTCACCATACTCATTGCGAATGCACACAATGCAGTATGGAGACCCACACTATGGCGGCCTAGTGATGCTGCTGCATCTGTTAGTCTAGTCAACAAGTATGGTACTTGTTGACTAGACTAATTGGGCCTCCGGTCTCGCACTCACCAACGAAACACGACAGCACAAACGCTGTCATTTTACGTTGATTTTATGTGCGAGGGTAGTACCGCCCCGGTCGAGCCGGCCCATTCGTGCTGAAATCAGCGTGGCTCTACTACCTTTCGATCAATTAAATATTCAATTCGGTCAATTAAATAACGCTTATTTTAAGTCAAAACTATTTTTTTCTTGTCACAGCTGAGCTGTTGAAAGCACAGATACAGAATAGAATGGTATACAGAATATATTTTTTAGGCCCATACAGCCTGGCAAAATGACTCTACTCCGCCTGGTGGAAAGCAAAAGCAGAATCCAAGAATGGTGGTCACCATACTCATTGCGAATGCAGACAATGTAGTATGGTGACCCACACCATGGTGGCCTTGTGATGCTTTCGCATCGTTGGGCCTCCGGTCTTGCACTTACCAACGAAACACGACAGCACACACGCTGTCATTTTACGTTGACCTTCTGTGCGAGGGTAGTACCGCCGCAGTCGAGCCGGCCCGTTCGTGCTACGCAGCGTGGCTCTACTACCTCTGAAAGTATATTTTATAAAGTGTTAATGTCATTGCTCATACTTTAAAATAACACCATCAGGATGTTAGTATGATATAAAATTGTATAACTATGCTATAGTAGTAATGGCAGCTCAGTATAATATATTTTTGGCTTAATAGCTTTTTGCAAGAGTGGGAAACAGAATTCTTCAAATGGATCGTAAAGTAAAAATGGCAAGCTATTTGTTGGAAATTTTGCTCTCTCTGATATATGGACATACCGTCGTATGTATGCGTAAATATATTTTGAATTTTCTACTACTACTACTACTACATACTTCAACGGTCAGTAAGCTTTTGCATTTTAAAGTTTTATCTGTCATGTCATAAGCTTTTCTAACTCATAGGTAGGTTTTCTAGGTAATTGTTTACCTAGGTATTGCAGCATTAACAATATCATGATATCCACAGTCCATTTTATCTGCTGTTCCGATGCTACCGAGTCCCTTGAGTGGCCTCAGCAGTTGTGAAGAAGAAGTAAAAGTGGTGGTCATTGTCCACATTTGCAATGAGGATGATGACCACCACCCTTAGATTCTGATCATTCTTTCTATCAGGGAGAGTAGCAGAGGCAGAGTTGAGCTACTCGTTTTTTTTTTTCAAATTATCTTATCAATATTGTGTAATATATGACGCCTAAAAATATAGTAACGCACGCAACATTTTATTATTTCAAAAATATATAATATCCTTTTGTTATGTATGTGCTCTAAAAACCCAAAAGTCTTTGTACAAATTAATTAAGCTTCAATTTTGACTCGATATAAAGGTTGCTATTATCATGACCGTTTTGTTCTAAATGACTCGTCAATACGAGTACAACCAAAATGTACCACAGCGAAGCGTGACAGGGTACACCTAGTTATTTATACATTTTCTATCCTATAGGTAATCACATCAGTGGTAAAAACCTTCATGACACATGTACCTTCTGGCTGGTATTTTGTCATTGAAGCCGAGCTGGTGTACAAACTTCCAGATGCGGAATTTATAGCTGCCAGTAAAAGAAGAAAGCTGCATCATCGGCAGAAGAAAGAGGCGTGGGATTTATTACAAAGTGCTTTTGACAGGTATGCTTAGTGTTCAGATCATGGAACGTATTGTATATTCGTTAAATCTCTAAGCCTATAAAATGTTGAGATTGTTTGAATCAATCAAATTTACCGGTCATTGAGTTTTTTTCTCGAACTAAATGAGGATCGACTTTTAGTCCCTTACGACAGGGCTTAAGTTAAATTTTTAAATTTTTGACGTGGAACTACTGCTGTCAGGTAGTATCCTAGTACTATGTACAAAGAATATTGTTGGACTTTTTCAGGCCAGCTACCCGTACAGGTTGCCACAGATATTCATATTGATACGAATAAGTAATATTAATTGTTTTGTATATTATTATTAATAATTTCTTGCAGACTGGATCCATAAATATTGATTGTTAAAACCACAGAAATCTAAATTTAGATTTCTGTGGTCAAAACAATTTATACAAGCAATTTAAATCACAGTTCTAGCAATGTTAACGTATCCAGCATCCCAACATTGGGCAAGCCTCTACCACAGAATACATATATCTATACTGTGTTTACTAATATTATAAAGAGATAAAGTTTCTAACTTAGTTTGTATGGTTGTAGGTATCTTCGGAAATACTGATCCAATCCTGAAAATTCTTTCACTACGACACTATTCAGAAGTGATATAGGCTATATTTTATTATGATTGAACAAAAAATTCAGTTATAAATAATAGTATTTGTAAATCAAGTCGAAGGAAAGCGGGCGGTTAAGTTAACGCCCAACGAAGTGGGCACGGGTAGGCTAGTGTCACAAAAAGCTGTCGTTTTACTGTCAATTTTCTGTTTCAGTCGTAACATCAATGGACGAGTATGCGTTTTGAGGACTATTTGTGAAGCTAAAATGCATCTTGCACCGAAAGGAAAATCTCTTGTACACGATATCTTGAGATCTCTGTTTACGTGAGTATTAGAAACTTATTTTGATAAAGATTTATCCTAATATTAAACATAAAAGTAAATATGACCACTTATTCTACAGTTTCATTTAAAGCTGTCCAAAAATAGACATTTACATATAAAAGACTCAAAATAAGCAAAAGTAATTCCTGCCTAGAAGATTTATGCAATTACTTTGCTTCATTGTTATTTATTGAACCTTCAAGATATATATGTAAAAATAAAAGTCTCTTATACTGTCACGTAATGGCAATGTTATTTCTTACCACAACAAAAATTAAGTACCAGCACACATGCATTACATAATATATTGCCATTTGAGAGAATGCTTTAATTATTTATTTCGTGTCGATATATATATACGATCATACATCAAATGCAGCGTCATACCTCTCCCTGATAACATTATGTAAAATTCCTTTATATATTAAAACATTATTCAAACTCATAGATAATAATTGCTATAAGATAACCCGCGTCATTGGTGAATTTCGTATTCCTCTAATTGCCTTATAATCCACGTACGTGACATTTATACGCGACAGGATTACGTCATAATTCCCAATCGTACTACGAAAAGGTGGAATTACTTACTTAGTTTAGTCGAAAATAAAACTTGTATGGTGATCCATCGAAAGTTTTGTTCCTATTGTGTATAGTGTTTCAACTTTCAAGCCTGCGATGGATAACGTTGGACTTTTGCTCTTTGCTTCTCACGTATTAATAGTGTAAAGTTTTACGAGTGGTAGTAGAAGGACAAATTTGTGTATGACGTCATTTGTAAGTAATGACAATTTCTTTGCGCTATGCTAATGAGAACGATGTGATCTGATGGCTTCCATCATTTTAGCGTTTTTATGAAAAAAAAATACACTAAGATTTACACCAAAATATTTCATCCATAGTTAATCTTTTTGACTTTGAAAACTATTAAATTATATATTACTGTTTAATGTAGTATTCTTACTAATTCATCATCAGGAATGTTTGAGTTAAGATCGGATCCCAATTGCCCTCACTCATGAACTGG
Source organism: Diaphora mendica (assembly GCA_949125395.1). NCBI lineage: Eukaryota > Metazoa > Arthropoda > Insecta > Lepidoptera > Erebidae > Diaphora > Diaphora mendica. The sequence goes on along the minus strand of OX421313.1, from coordinate 16,800,547 downwards.
CGACTTTGCGGTATTTCTTGTGGCAATTCATAACTTGAACCTAGAAGTGAAGATAAAATGGCCACCATGACTGGTCACCATAGTAGTTTTACACACATTGAGCTGCTGGCCTTACTGATGATCCCAAAAAAACGTTCCACCTCAAAAGGAAAATCCATTCATCCAAAAGTAGCAGTTTACAGAAAACTTCCGGCACCTCAAAGGCCACATTTTCCTCCTAGACGATCAAAGAGGTTAGAGTTATATACATCTACTTCACCATATCAACAGAATATTGCCCGTTAACCAGGTCTTCCGGGGCTCGGACTTATCCTCCAGAACTATTATATGCATTTGGTTAAAAACAATGCAAAAATTGCTCAAATCGCTATGGTTAGTCCGGTCCTGCCCGTTTTCTTTATACGTATTTAGTTTTTAAATGATGAGAATAGCATAAATATCCTCAGCTAAACTTTGCCAATCGCTTTTCTTAACCTTACCATCACGTTATTTACGTTTATAATATTATGTAGTTATTCATCATTTAATAAGTTCCAATTTGCACACTCTATATGTATTCTAATTAAATCTCTTTTCATAAAATAAAACTTGCAAATATTACGATTAAACTTTCATAATATTGTTCAACGAAATTGTAACAGGTAATGCATCATAAAAACACCTATTCCCCCGAGGCACCAGGTCCCGCTACGTGGGAAATTTATTGTGCTTATCTAAGATATTAAAAATGTTACTTCTACTATTAAATATCATCGCTATTATTCTTCTATTTTGATGACATTTATTCCTAAAAGATGTGAAATAAATATGGCTATATAAGAAGTAACAGCACTTAATATGACTATTTTTCTTTTTCAAACCTAAAATTAGAAGATTTTGATTCCCAAAAAAGAATTACTATCTAGGCAATTCTTACTTCATCATCATCATCAGCCTATCGCAGTCTACTGATGGTCATAGGCCTCTCCAATTGTACGCCACTTAGTTCGATCCTCGGCTTCTCGCATCTAGCTCGTGCCAGCCGTTTTGCGCAAATCATCACTCCACCTGGCCTGTGGACGTCCTACATTATGTTTGTCGAGACGCGGTCTCCACTCAAGAACCCGTTTTACCCAATGGTTATCGGATCTACGGCAAATATGGCCAGCCCATTGCCACTTCAGCTTGCTAATTCTTACTTAAAAGGGTTTTATTCCTTACGGGATTAGCGTATGTACCTTTAATTATATAATACAATACTACTAATCCAAACTCCAAACAAAAGCAGCTTCTGCGTTTGATTTGGAGCTCTTTTTATTTATTTAAACATAATCTTTTAAAAATACAGAAGGCTATTAAAATGTGTTGTTCCCAACAACAAAATTAAATAATAAAAGGAACAGCGAAGTAAGGCGTATCACCATCTGTTCATAATACGGACCATGAATAGTTTATAGGCGATTATTCTATCGTTACTAGCTTGTTGGAAGCACAGCTGTGTACTGCACGCTGCTCGATTTATTTCCCTTTGTAGCTAGATGTTTCTTTAAACTCTAAAGTTTTGTGCACATACAAAGAACAAGCAAAATTTACGTCCTTCAGTTTTTATTCAAACGATTTATTACATTTATTTATATCTAAATTAATTTCCATGATATTATACTCTTTGCGCTGTAACATGGTGCGGGTGAAAGTTGCCTGTACGACGTTGACATCTGTTTTCTGGTTGGTTTAATTTAATTTACTACACTTATTAATGATTATTATAATAATATATTGCGAATGTGGTATACAGCTGAAATACTAAGTCATAATTTGAAAATCGTGGCAACTTTCAAGAGTGAAACGAAATGTTACTGAAACTGTCACTCGCACCATGCTACAGTGCAAAGAGTATAGTATCACACTTTTACTTTGAATCGTGAATGAGAAAGGATGAATTCTAGAAATGATTAGCAAGTCTATGAGTTGTCGGATTAAGAATAAAGTGGCACTGCTCTATCCATCTCATGGGTGTCGTAAAATCCGATAATGGAGCAAACTATGCAAAGCAATAGCTAGCCACACACGCACAGATCTGCGTCGGATCTGCCCTGCAGGCAGATCCGTGATTCCCCACACACGAGTACGGGCAACTGTCGGGCAGTAGTTCAAATCGTAACTCCAGCATATACGGTTGTCTGTAAAAATGTCTACTTTAAAGCCTAAATTACTTTGTATCTGCAGCGGGATTGATTATGTTGCATTTTTGACCAATTTTTCGTATGCATGTGCCTTTCATTCTATAATAAGGTACAATTGCTTATCTTTGACTCTTCAAAAACAAGGCAAAGACCTAAAGGCTCTATAAAACTTGTACAAAATGCTTTATTTTCGCTTAAAACCATTTATGTAATCAAACTAATTAGAGTATTAGTGCGCGACTGACGTCAAATCTGGCGGGTAGCGGGTACATCCGTCGCCACGCACATACGTACAGTTGGGAGCTCGGATCTGCCCGCCCCGTGCCCGATCCGCTCGATTTGACCACGGGCAGCGGGCAGGCACCCGGCGGGTAAATCCGTGTCCGTTCTCACCATACACGCACGGATCTGTCCGCTAGGCACGTCTGTCGGGCAGATCCGACTGGCAGATCTGTACGTGTATGGCTATCTAATAGCTCTGTAAAGTCAATGAAAATTTAAAAAAAAAACCTATAACAAAGTCCAGTGGCCAGTGTGCTATAGTAGACCAAATCATCTTTTCTAAGGCTTATGTTCAACAATGATCTATTAAAGACTATAAAAAATAAATATTTCGGACATCTAAAACCCAATGCCATCTAGTCCAAAGCTAAGCAGAGCTTGTGTTATGGATCTAGTACCCATAACACAAGCTCTGCTAAGCACAACTGATATAATTACTTTTATAGCTACTTTTTTTGTAAATACATACATAATTCTTATACATCGAAAACACCCAAACTTATAAACAAATATTTGTAGATTGTTGAATCCTCTCCCCAGTGGAGCGATCACCCTGTAAAGTTTGCAATACCTATAGGACCCATGAGTATAGGCATTCAATCGCTAACTGGTCACTGGAAAGAGCAATGAACGACGGCTTTGTCACCGTCTTCTTAATCTAAGCTAATTTAATTAAGCACATACTGAAGATGTGTAGACTCCTTGTTCTCGGCACCGTTGATGGGGTACCCCACCGCCTGGTCTGTCCTGGTACGTTCACACATACATGCACCAGAATGCTGTACAATCTTCAAGGAATTCGAATACAATACACTCTTATTAGCTATCGCGGATCGCGCCCCTTTGAATGTGACTACTAACACTCGCGAGCCCAACCCAGACCAATCATAGCGGTCACCGACGAAACACCGAGTCGTTGGAAAATTAGCTAAAATACAATTAAAACGGTTCCTTTATAACGAAGCTCCAGCTCGACCGATCCAAGCGTCTCAATAAAACTACTGTCAACGTCAAAACGTCAAACAAGAACAATGACAATCAAAAATGTTGCCATTATAATGGCGTTCGAAATCTAACATTTGGTCTAACATACAAACATTTGGTCCGACCCGGGAATTGAACCCGAGACCTCAAGCATAGTAGTCGCATACGCTGCCACTGCGCCACCGAGGCACTATGTTTATGATTGTATAGAGGTATTCCAGAAATTCAATAAAATTTAAGAACAGGAAAAAGTGTCTCAATATCATTTTTACTTTATTTCAGGGCACCTCTACATGACAAGAAATTTGTAGAAGAAATAGGAGATACTTACAATGAGTTATTAGAGTCGGACTTTTGTGAGAAACCTAACGATTGTCCATTCTCCATCATGGGTTTAATACTAAGTTTAAATAAACAGAGGGATAAGATCGTATAATTTTAAATTATAATAAAAACTTTTTATTTACATATTTCAATGGCTTTCTTCTTTCTTTTAACCATTCTGTCCCTCAAATTTGAACTATAAAAGACAAAAATACCTCGAGAACTAGACCTAGAGTCTCAGAGTTTTAGTTTTATTTTACTTTAGACTGATCTATATTATACCTTGAAATATGGATATAAATGTATTTTGTAATGAACGTGACTTGTATGATCTTTCACCAAGGTCATTAGAGTCATTTCATGTTTGTTATTCTAGTAACTTATACTCTCGATTGTCGGCACTTGATGAAACTTGTTAAAATACATTCTAGAATTAAACTCACTTGTACTTATTCCACTATTTTTATTGACTTTAATCCTGACCGGTTTCGCCCAGGTTTAGCCGGTTTCGAAACCGGTCTAGATAAAGTCAATAAAAATAGTATTATTCTATTATCTCAATAAAAAATATTTTATTTCAGAAATTTTATACATTTTGTTTGAAAACATACCTTTTTTACAAGCTTTTCATTAACTTGTAATGTATGTATGCTTGTATGTTCGGGTGGAATTTTGCAATTCAATTTTGAAGCAGATATTTTCAACCAATTTTGCTGAAATTTTGCAAGCATAATGTATACAGCATGACAATGCAATATTATAATGACATAGAGCTGATCTGATGCTGGAGCTGGAAGGTGGCCATAGGAACTCTGTAAAGAAATCATCGAGTTTGGACTCGTTTGATTCGTCTCAAGGCATTCCAGTAAAAGCTTGTTTATAAAAAGCTTTTTAATTTAATTTATTGGCTTTGCATTTTTATCTAGATACAGGCGTTAGTACTTTAAAGCGTTTATTTCATCATGCCCGTTTAATACAGAAATGTAAATTCATATTTTTAATTAAATTGTTTGACGTTCAGGCGCTATAGGCGTACATCGCAGTTCAAATCAATCATTCTATCGTAGCTCATTGCTTCAGACAGGGCCCTTCCGTCACTCAGAATCAATTGGCAAAGGGATTGATATGCATTTTCACGCATTTTTGATACCTAATATAAGAAGGTAAAGCTCATGGTTATAGCTGAGGTTCTTGGTACATCTGGGTAAGCTCTTTAAGCAAAAAAAAACATGATATAAAATGAAATGGAAAAAAGAATAATGAAAGTTTTTTTATCTAAATTAAAGTATTTACTAAAAGAAGTTATATTATACCCATTAATTACAATACTGCTAATAAAAACGTAGGTACCTATTTTTTAGTATTTGATTAAGAATTCTTCATAATGAAAAGTATTTTCGTTATACTTAAATTATTATATGTAGGGATTATGATAGGAGTTATGGGGATTTATTTATTATTTTCCATTAAGTCATGTACATCCTAAAATTAATCTCCATTTCCTGCAACCTTACATACAATAGAATAGAATAGAATAAACTTTATTGTACACCAATTGATACAGTTATATTTTAGAGCTAAACAATGTATGCCATGTACAAATGGCGGCCTTATCGCTAAAAAGCAATTTCTTACAGGCAACCTTTGGATGGACAAATCGACTGTAGAAACACAAATTCATGGGTAGTTTTGGTGTTTAAAATTAATAGAACGTTATGAAAATTATATAGTCGAATCGATTACTGGGTTCAAGTTATAAGATTACTACGGGCTAATATTAATGTATTGCTAAAATCCTTTGAGTATTTTATAAAATTATAAGTGATTTTTTATGATAAACACCATCGTCAGCGTCCCGCAATTCACTACTGGATACAGGCCTCTCCAATTGATTGCCAATGTTTTTTTAAGTCATTATTTTTATCATATTTCATTTTTTTTTACTTTTGTTTCAGTTAAGGTTTTAAATATCGAACGGTCACTGCTCAATTTTCAATTCCATTAGTGCGTTTATTTTATTGAAATTACTCCAACAAACTGTTAAGAAGTTAGAAATGAAATACGTCACAAAACAAAAAAGCATATGTCCTCATTGCTTTAGTTCTTAATCTCTTGCTTTACGCCATACGAAGGTTTTTACCCTTGGAAACGGGACATCCATTAGGATCGATCATATTTGCTACACTGACGCCTATTTGCATCAAATATCCATCATGAAACACCCTATATGTTATAATTGACTTTTTATTATTCAAGTTAAGTATTAAATTGATCGGTATTGCTTAAATTGATATACGACGCGGTATATGTTATGTAAAAATACATAGAGATACGTAAATACATAGTATCTGCGTCATAGAGTAAATATGCTAAAAATATCACTACGAATTTGCTTTTTCGTCGTTTTTAGGGTTCCGTGCCAAGCACAAAACGGAACCCTTATAGATTCGTCATGAAAAAAAACAATTAATTTTGGGGGTCCCCATAGTTAGAACTGAAACTCAAAAAATTCTTTTTCATCCAACCCATACGTGTGGGATATCTATAGATAGGTCTTCAAAAATGATATTGAGGTTTCTAACATAATTTTTTTCTAAACTGAATATTTTGCGCGAGAGACACTTCCAAAGTGGTAAAATGTGTGTCCCCCCCCTCTAACTTCTAAAATAAGAGAATGATAAATCTAAAAAAAAAAATATGACGTACATTACCATCCAAACTTCCAACGAAAATTGGTTTGAACGAAATGTAGTAAGTAGTTTTTTTTTAATACGTCATAAATCGTGAACTGCAATTTACCTTTCATTCAATCAACACAAATGTAAAAATATAAAATAAAAATTATATTATGTTACTTGCTGCTGCGGAACTCTTCATGGGCGAGTCCGACTCGCACTTGGCCGCTTTTTTTCTTTTGGTTGGCGCTTGTACGCATATGCCACGAACAGTAAGTACTTACTGTTCGTGGCATATGTTGAAATTGACAAGTTATAGGTGAACTGATGGTTTCTTTTCTTAATTAGTACTTTTTTAAATTCTATAAGTTTTTTTTTTTAGGTGTTCAACGTTTAAACTTCCTTTCTAAAGGATCTAAGATTCTTAAACAGAGATAATTGACAGAACACCGTGTACTTTTAATCGATCCCTTTCATCATTTTTAGGTGTCGTTTTACCTAGCTCTGATATGATGAAGGAGATCCCAAGTAAATATTAAGTGTATTTACCTCCTTATTCTTTAGTAGATGCTAACGATCACCAAAACCAATAAATATTACTAACACCACCTGTGTCGCTGGCACATTGCCAAGCCTAACTACTAACTATGGAGCAAAAAATTCTGCAGTTAATTCTTTAAATGTTTTTAAATAAAGATGTGAGATTTCTTTAAAGTTAAGATCTTGTGCCAAATAATCACAAATTTTAACAAAAAAACCGACTTCAATCTGGACCAAAATCGGTTCACCCAGTCGAAAGTTATGAGGTAACAAACATAAAAAAAATTAAAAAAAAACTGTCGAATTGAGAACCTCCTCCTTTTTTTGAAGTCGGTTAAAAAGGGGTCAGTACAGGTTCCTCATTGGAGACTTGCGATATTATTTATTCTACCCAGTCGTTTCTTTACTCAATTTATTTTGTTTATATCGTTTCTAAATGTTTATTCTATCCCCAAAAGTTTTTGGTTAAAACTTCTTAGCATTTAGCTATTTTCCACGGATAATCCCAACAAATGTTTTGACTTTACTGGCAAACCAAGCGCACTACATCATGCCCATTGAATCGATTTTTCCCCAAAAGTAATACAGACATGATTTGTATACAAACGGATTTAGGGTAATGGTGCTCACATATCCCCCTCGTGTGTAACGCGTCTAATGGAATGTCTGCGATCCGTCATCCTGAGTTTTTTTACGCTAACGCCAATGTGCATACTGTGTGCTCTGAACTTATTATACGAGAAGTATACTTGAATTTACATTTCAAGAGTAGTTTGTATTTTACAGTTTATTTTACAAACATTAGATACATAACTAACTTTTAAACTTTCGCGTTCCATGATATAATAATTATTATTTTTACGGGAATTAACGCAGCTCTGGTCACGGCCGGTGCAACCTGGTCGAAACGTTAGGCAAATCAGAGGTATGTAATACCTTTGAATAAGTGATCGCGTTAATTCCCGTAAAAATAATTATTATTAGATACATTTATCAGCTTCATTGTCTGGCTGGTTACCGGTTATTCACAAGCAAATTTAATCGACACTGTAAACTTTTAAATAGGAATCACCGACTTTACTGTGCCGACATAGTAATGAATTACAAGGAATTGTATTCTTAAATCAATGCTGCCAATCGTAAAGTATATCCATCTAAGTAAACAACTATATTCTAAATTGTCTTACACAATAACATTTCAAACAAATAATTTTAGCATTATCTAAGAAAACTACTACAAAACGATGCTATACTATTCTTATAATAATAATAAATCATTTTATTGTACATCAGATAACTAAGTATATAACTTAAAGCTAGGCTAGTACAAGTGGGAGTCTCATAGCTCAAAGGCAATCTATTTCAGGCAACTATTATTCATCCTCTTCTATCTACGTAGTCGAGTGAGTAGTAAACGTTTTGTAAAATCTTAAACACGGCTCATAAATCTACGATAACAATAATTTGGAGAATGTAAATAATTAAACATTACTTTAAAATGACACTGTCTGTTATTATTTATATGAGAATGCTAGTAAAATATAAATATTAGTTGCCGATTCCTTCAGCTTTAAAGAAGTTTCTGAGAAGTTTTTAAAGTACCTGCTTCCCTATGCGAGGATGTCATTATACAAGAAGAGGTGACAATGAGGATTTTGGAAGAAAGTCTAAAGATGGATGCTATTATAGGCAAAAAGTTGCTTAAAAGTACCTAACGCGGGTGGTGTTTAATATCTCTGTTATGTTGTATTTTGTTTTTCTTACAGCCGTTAACAAGGATCTATGTGAGTTTGTGCATCACCTAGGTAATAAATAGAGCTCGTTTGTCACCTCGTGGCCTGGCAGTTAGTGGGCACTTGAAGACAGATCGTCGTTATATCGAAAACTCACTAGAAACAATACTTGAGTTTTAATTATTGAACTTAAAAAAAAATCGTCTTACTTTTTAGATTCCTTAAACTTCCTAACTCCCTAAATCTCTTAATGCTGGATTAAGAGATTTAGGGAGTTAGGAAGTTTAAGGAATCTAAAAAGTAAGACGATGTTTTTATTAGAAATATGCAATAGATATGCAATAGAGTTACAGTAGGTATATGTATTCTGTTAGATGGGCTGTATGTTCGTTTCACACCTTTATAGTTTAAAAACTGGGTCAATATTGTGTGACGCTAGTGTTGCGGCTCGAAAACAAAGATTCTAATTTTATAATTGAGAGCAATTTGAACGATTTTTGTGATATGTTCTTCTCTGAAATAGTTGTTAATAGGTAACCGTTAGTAGGTTGACTTTCTCAGGTTAATGTAGATTCAATTTCTCCTTTGTCTTGCTCAGAAACTGGTTGTGAACATTGGTTTTGACGAAAAATGCATCGTCTGAATTTATTTATTGTAATATTTTTGACTTGTTTAAAATTAAGTGTTTTATTAGAAACAATTGATAATGATTTAAAATCAAGAGTTTTATCAAGAAATAAAAGATATGTCGCTTTTCCAGAAGGATCGAGTTTTTCGGTAAGTTTTTATTATTGGCATTTTTTTTGTTACAATAAACTTTAGTGATTTATGAGTATTTTACAATATGAGTGATTTCGTTTGTAGCTTATATGTAATAATTTGTATTAAAAATAAAAACCCGACTGCGTCAATATTTAATAATATAACATATAAGTTTATATATATTCGTAATCCCGTAAAAAATGATTATTTTGATATCACACTCGATGTATTTTGAAAACATTTTTTTTAGATTACTTTTTGGCGCCAAAAATCCTTATCTTTTTTAAATTTTGATGTCCCCAGTGTCACTCTCACGACTAAGACGAATCTATGGACACCACTCACATAAAAATACGACAAGCCGTTTAGGCTCTAGGGCCTACCAGGGCTCTAGGGCGTGCCAAAGAAATATACATACATACACTCGAAAAACATAACCCTCCTTTCGCAGTCGGGTAAAAATAGATCTTAACTTAGACTTTAAAATCTCTCGACTTAGATGTGTAAGTAAAATAAAATTTTCACTTTATAAAATATCACATTGATCATTCTTACACATAATGAAAATAAAAAAATATCACATGAAAAAGCTAGTATATGAAGCATAATTAGGGTCATTTACAATTACTAAAATAAATATTACAATATATTTTTTATGGAATAGAGTGTAAACGAGCAGAAATATCGCCTGACGGTAAGCGATTAGCGCCGCCCATGGACACCCTGCCGGCCTTTGAGGGATGGGGAATATTTTTATATCTCATCATTGTGAACATAGATTTTAGTATACAGATCTTTGTGTTACACCAATTAGCTGCTCAAAGATTTGATTAACTTTTAAATATAAGTCATTGTCAAGTTCAGATTCAGATAGATATTTCTTCTTCATGGGCAAAAGGTCATTTTTCAATGAAATTCATGTTTTATTTACCCGTTTCCAGGTAGCCGGTTGTATGACAGTGGGTGTAATTGGCCAGCCAGCTCCTTCTACAAGCCCTGGTACCTTCACTTTCGGACTAAACTGGGCCATAGCGTATGAGTTGCCAAATAGTACTGAGACTGCCGCATATTATCATATTTATAAAAGAAAAATATTCAGACAACAACACATGCAGCAAAGGAAATATAGACGAGATTTGTATGGAAAATTAGAAGCTATTATGGATAAGTAAGTGTTTATAATTAAGCTACTACTGTAGTAATAATCGAACTACACGGATCGCATAGGGGTTTAAGCGGGCGCCATGGCGTTTTCTACTGTGCTAAGTGTTATGGGTTGAAACCTCACATGGGACAACTTTTTACGTGATCCACAAATTATTGTTTGTAAAAAAAGTCTGTTTACTACAGGATTCTACAAACTAGGAAAAGCCTGTATTAACAGGCTTTTCCTAGTTTGGATCAGATGGCTATGAAATGTTTGAGGATGTAGATATTAATCAACGTAGCGAGCTGAACGGAATCAAGTTTTAATTTAATCTCAAGTTAGTATATTTATATATTTAGGAACCTATGTACATAACCATAATTTATAAAAATATTTACATACAAGCGTCAAAAAACTCCACATTTTCGCCTACTGGTAGCGTTCCCAAGAGACTGGCAGCATTACCACGTTAAATGGCAATGCTGATTCTCTGTGCTAGAGAAAAAAAATACCGATGAAATTGAGAACCTCCTCCTTTTGGAAGTCGGTTAAAAAAGGCCGGCCTTCTGGTCGCGAGAAGCGTCAATCAGTTGCTTGGCTAGTTGTTTAATTAATATTAACTATCAGGCTGGCCTAGTTGGAGATTAGGTTTTAATTAAAAGTATATATATTTATATATCGATTATGAAATTTTTTATGTTTCAAAATTGTTAATTTTTATAGACGTTTATGGGTATTTCTATAATTAATAATGGATGGTTATATCTTTAAACGAGCAATTTTTATATATATACTAGTTGAGCCCCGGGGTGTTACCCGCGCTGCAACAACAAAAATCGCGGGTAACGCCGCAGGACAAAGCTAGTCTTAAAAAAAGGTAGCCTATGTTACTCTCTATACCTTCAGCTATTTGCCAGTGAAAGTCCTGTCAAAATCGGTTCAGCCGTTCAGAGATTAGCCGGAACAGACAGACAGAAAAAAATGATATTTTTGTCTATGTGCTGTGTTTAGATACATATTATTAGGTATACATTTAGTAAAAAGCGGTTATTTTAATATTACAAACAGACACTCGAATTTAATTTATTTGTATGTATGTATGTGAATATCGGAAACGGCTCCAACGATTTTTATGAAATTTAGTATTCTGGGGGTTAGGGGGCGATAAATCAATAGTTGGGATTTATCTTTAGAAAATTTACTAAAAAGAAAAATACCATCATACTAATATCAAGGCACAATCTATTTAATGATGTACATTAATGATTGCTTAATAATTGTGGTCGTTAAGACTCTATCAGCGAGTAGAAAACCCAAGTAAAAACTTGTCTGGGAAGTTAACAAAGTATATAACTTTGTAAAATTTTAGCAGATACTAAAGTTGTACTCAATGAACTTTTATGACATTCTCTTATGATGAACGCTGCTGCTTTTATGTTTTAAGCACTTAAGTTATGGTTTTACGTCAGGAATAAACATTTTTTTAAATATTAAGTCACAGATTATGATTTAAGGAAGTATAAAAAAAGCGAAAAAAAAAAACTTCGATTGAAAAAACCGACTTCAAAAACTAAAAAGTATAAAATAACTTAATTTGTATGTGCTACCTATTCATAGGTTTGAATTCGGCGCCAAGCCAAATGTAATAGTAGGTACCACACTCGCTATATTTCGAGACGAACGTCAACGACGTCACCGACGCTTCGGTTATTTATTTATTTATTTATTTATACAATCAGCTGCTCACTGCACTTACAGTTTGCCCAACACGTACAGTGAGCCAGTACAATAATTTTTATATAATAATGTTAACAATAGCATAATTGATGCTTATCAATACTAATATTAAAGCCTACTCCTAAGGAAAAGTACACAGAATTTAAAAAATGTACTTAATTTGGTATGGAATAAGTCGATATCCGGGTATTGAGCAATTAGAGCGTTGAGCAGACTAACTGCCTGGCTCGTGGGAGCGTATTGTGCCGTACACGTTCGTACCTGCGGCGCAGTTAAGAGACGGCAAGATCGTAGCCGTGTATACTGGTTTGGTACCCAGAGCATGCAACGAGACAGCGTATTTGGATTTTCTATTTTATTGTTTAATAACAAATAATAGTGTACCATTAGAGCACACTTACGACGCATTGTAAGTGTATCCAGACCTACCATGCCGAGAACGAAGAGCGATGGGTATAAATATGGGTAGAACCCATATAGCTTTTGGTATAAAAATCGCGCGAATTTCGGTTGGACGCGTTCTAGCATCGTATTGTACCTCGCCTCGTGCGGGTCCCAGATTATGGAGTTATACTCCAAAGTACTTCGAACAAAAGAGAAGTACAACACGATGATAGTGTTCCTGCATCGAAAAGGCGAAGACATCCTCATCACGAAACCTAAGGATTTAAAACTTTTTTTACAAAATTGGTGATATGAGTATTGAAGGTCAGGCGCGAGTCCAGAGTCAAGCCTAAATCGCGTATTTCTGAGGCTCGATCCAGCGGGACACCCGATATTTTGTAACTGTGGGTGTACGGAGAGCGAGATCGACTAAATGTCATCGTTTAGCATTTAGATACATTAAATTCTAACCGGTTGTGAATACCCCAGGCCACAACACTATCTATGTCCCGCTGGAGCGCTTCACAGTCTTCCGGACTTCTGATTCCCAGGAACAGCTTCAGATTGTCTGCAAACATCAGGCAGTGGGCTGATCTAACTATACTGGGCAAGTCGTTGATCATTATTAGGAACTGCGTCGGTCCTAAGATGCTGCCCTGACTTACACCTGAACGAGTGTCACATGCGTTCGATTGATAATTACCCAACTGTACAAATTGCCTACGATTAGAGAAATAGCTGGCAAATAATTTTAGTAGATTTGGAGTAAATCCAAAGGCTGCAATTTTTTTAAAAGTACTGCATTATCGACACGATCGAACGCTTTTTTAAAGTCAAAGAATGCCACGTCTACTTGTCTACTATGGTCCATTTCAGTGACACAATAGTCGACAAAGTTAATAAGATTAGTTGAGGTAGATTTGCCAGTTTTAAACCCATGCTGACACTCGCTTAGCTGTTGCTTTATTTGTCTGGTGATGTGGGTGTTTAAGATGTATTCGAAGATCTTTCCAAACGCTGACAAAACGGCAATAGGTCTATAGTTCGTGATTTGAGATCTGGAGCCGTCCTTAGGAATAGGTGTAACTCGCGAGATCTTCCATACTTCGGGATAAGTGGCAGTTTTAATAGCTACGTTTAAAATGTGTAACAAAGGTTCTTGTAGTACAGTAATACAGTCCTTTATAATGTAGGCAGGTATACCATCAGGCCCAATTGATGATCGAGACTTTAAGTTTTTGACTGCCTGGAGTAGATCATATTCACTGACATAGTCAATATTGACACATGAAGAGCATAAATTATTACCAAGTTCATTTGTTGTGAAATCAGATGAAAAATTCAACGGGTCTGCCAAGAAGGTCGATTTAAAGTACGCTGCGAAAGCATTTGCGGCATCAAGCCCAGAGACACGATGACCATTGAACTCGAATTCCGAATGGGACTGACGCAAAGTACGTTCTGATTTGATAAAATTCCAAAACGTCTTAGGGTTACTCTTTATATCAGCCTCGGCGCGATCAATAAAATTAGTATATGCTACTTTTATTAATTTTATTGTATGTTGCCTATAAAAGTTAAACATTTCTCTGTTGAAATCGAGATGGGACTGTCTAAACTTCACCAAATGATAATGTTTGTATTTAATATTCTTTATAATTTCTGGAGTATACCAGGATGGATACACATACCTGGTACACTCGGTGAATTGCTTTTTAATTGGAACATTAGCGTTCAGAACAGTTGTTAATTTGGTATACAGAATATCTAAAGCGTTATCGACATTGGTTGTAGACACTACTTCAGACCAAGACAGTGATGCGAGACATGTATATAAATCATGAAAGTTAGCTTTTTTAAAGTTCCATTGAGGTGAACAGTGTTCTAATGTATGCGAGGGTAGTAGCGGCTTAGCTCGCGCCACCGCCGGAGGCCGCGGGACGCTCAGCCGAACACCGAGCGGCGGGTGATGTGCGTCCGCCGGCACTAACGGCTCCACATCGCCGATAACACACACGTGCTCTTCGCCCAAGTTGCTCATTACCAGGTCTAACATATTACCGTCAAAGTTTGCTATTGTGTTATGCTGGATCAATTTACAAAATGACAGAAGATAGGCATAGTGCAATGTTACATTTTGGGAACATGAGTTTAAATTAAAATCACCTAATATGATAACATCTAATCGTGCATGGTTTTCAATGACACCTTCTAGAAATGTAAATGTATTTAAATATTTTTCATCTTTTGAATTTGGCGGTATATACACAACACATAATAATATTTGCTTATATTTTAAAGTAACTATAGCTGCCACGACTTCAATATCACTACAATAGTCATTATGTACTATTTGCCGGACAGAGTATTGTGATCGCACCGCTAACAACACTCCCCCCCAACCAGCATCGTTAGCGCGATCCCGGCGTATTACGGTATACCCGTCGGGAAATACTTCTCCGTCGTGTATACTACTCACTAGGAATGTCTCTGTCAATGCGTATATATCAGCCGATTCAGTTAGAACGGATAACTTAAAGTCATGTAATTTGGATCGTAAGCCTCTAACGTTCTGATAAAACATATTGTAACACTTAGGCTTTGGTGGTTTGTACACTTTGCTTACGAAATCCATTCCGCCACTGTTTCACATACACATCCTCAGGCCAGTTGTCAGGAGACATGAAGCAGTCCAAATGTTTCGCTTGAACACATAATTTAAAAGATGCATAATCGCCGCGGGCTTTAAGTACCTCAGCAGTGCAATGCGCTCCAGATAGTTTTGTTCTACGCGAAGAGCAGCTATCCCGCTCAAGGTCACGCGTGGCGAGTGCGGTACCTACTATTACATTTTGGCTTGGCACCGACTTCAAACCTATGAATAGGTAGCACATACAAATTAAGTTATTTTATACTTTTCAGTTTTTGAAGTCGGTTTTTTTAAACGAAGTTTTTTTTTATTTTTCGCTTTTTAGTCTTTCTCAAGTCTCTCATCATCATTTCACCTAAATAACTTGAAAGAATACGACTAAAGGTAACATACAACATACTGTATACAATCGAAGGTATTTTTTTGTAAAAAAAACTCAAATGGAGTGTATATTATGAAATTAAAATGATGTCTACAGAATATGAAGGCATGCAGACAATTGCCTTAACTTTATTGCAGGCGCTCACGTAAATTTGAGGGTTTCCTACGATTTCCTTGGGATCCCATCATCAGATCCTGATATGGTGGCCATGGGACTACATGGGGAGCATACCCTTTCGAATACAAAAATAATTTTCAAAATCGGTCCACAATTGACGGAGTAATCAATGTACATACATAAAAAAAAAACCGATGAAATTGAGAACCTCCTCCTTTTGGAAGTCGGTTAAAAAATGACTTGACACGATGACTTGACAACCTTTACAAAAGTAACCATGCAACAGTTATTAGAAACTTATTACCTATTTGTGGCTTTAATATTAGGATGTTCATTTGGCACAAATCACTGAGTTATTTTCTTGTCAGTCATAGTGACACACATTACCATTTTTTATTCGACTTCAAAAAAGGTTGGAGGTTCTAAATTTGACTGTATTTTTTATGTTTGTTACCTCAGAATTTTCGACGGAGAAACGATTTTAAGATTCTATATCAATTTGGTCTAATTCTTGAAGTCGGTGTTTTTGTTAAAATTTTTGTTTATTATCTTCTCTATTACTAGTTCTCATACGAACGTTATCATTCGTTGTTTTCATTCAATGACCTCTAATTGAATGAAAACAATGAATGATAGCATTTGTGCGTGTCGATAAGTCGACACTGATAACGATCACTTTTAACTTCATATTTCAAGACCTCTCTCACGTGTTCTTGTTTGTGTTTTTCAGTATGGGTTATAACGGCAGAGGTTGTATTCTAAAGACGTTGTGCGAAACCAACCAGAGACTGCTGCCTCGTGGTGACAACATGATTGAACAAATGTTCCGAACTTTGTTTACGTAAGTATATCTGAATAAGGATGTTTCTTCACATCTAAGTTGACAATCAAACACAGATGTAAGCTATCACTATCAACGATTTATATTCTCCACACATAAAATGTGAAGTGTACAAGTATGCCCCTACTTATGAACACGAACACAGTACTCTAAAAGGTTTATAGCCAAAATGCGGTTAACTGTAGTGGCTATTTTGATCTCATAATAGAGACATTGTAAGTACATAATCTAAGCTACAGACTATTCAAAAACAAGAATCATAGGAATCCTCCCCTACCTAGTAGCGTTTACATTTGTTAAGTGGTTGGATCTTCCTTCCATATAGCAGAGTTAACATGAATAAAGACAAACATTACTGAGCAGCTGACCCGCACAATTTCAACTGCGTATCTCTAAAAGAATAAAATTTCTCATTTACACTCGGCTACTATTGGTCGAAGTATGATGATATATGACTTTCATTATAGAGGCTTTAAGCACTTTACCAAAAAGAAGAACAAACCCTTCAAAGGCATAATTATTTTAGTATAGATTAATACAATATCTTATCATTGTTTTTTCCAGATTACCTCCGACAAAAGTTCTAGCAACAGAACCTTTAGAGCATGCGATTTACGATGCAGCACATCGTCTTGGGCGAATCATAGATGGATGTGACCAGTTTAAATGCCCCATATCTCTCGTAGACTTGATGAAAGGATACTATAACGCTCCCTCTCCCACTGTTGACACCGGGAGAAGTCCTTGGTCTTTGTTTAGCAGTTCTTTTCAATAAATGTGTGATATTCATTAACTGCTTTTTGTTAAATACGATTTTTTTTTTAAATGTATTGCCCTGCCAAAATGACTCTACTCTGCCCGTTGGAAAGCATAAGCAGAATCCAAGAGTGGTGGTCACCATACTTCGGAGGCAGACAATACAACAACGCAGCATGGTGACCCACACCATGATGGCCGAGTGATGCTTCTACATCATTGGGCCTCCGGTCTCACACTCACCAACGAAACAGGACAGCACGAACGCTGATCTTCTGGGCGAGGGTAGTAACGCCCCGGTCGAGCCGGCCCGTTCATCATGATTTAAGTGCTATGCAGTATTTTCAGGAATAACTAAATTTGTAATTAAACTATCAAAATAGGGAACGTCCCAGGTCATCAACAACCCATAACGTCCCACTGCTGGGCTCAGGTCTCCTCTCAGGAGATGGTTAAGGCCATACGTCCCCATGCTGGCCAAGTGCGGGTTGGGGACTGGCAAGGCAACGTTGTGGCTACGTAATCTTGCCGTTGGATGTTTGTAAGCCGTCCAAAGGCCTCCAACTAAGCTTCACGATTGTTATCATATGTTATCAACCGGGACCGAATGCTTAACGTGACCTCCGAATTACGAAGACGCTCATGGTAACATGCCACTAGCGGTCACCCATCCAGGTTTGACCGCGCCGTCTTTGCTTACCCTCGGTGATTGTTTCTAATCGCTGAGTGCAATTGGGCTATGAGCGCAGGTAATCAGAGATTTTGTGACTCGCTTTATGAGCAGGTTATTTAAACAAAAGAGTTTTATGACATGTTATAACCTGTTGTACTAGCAGAAACAGTTCTAAGAATTACACGATTTTCTCTTTTCATTAGTTAATCTCTCATATAAGAGATACTTTCTGTCACGTCTACTACTACATTGATCTAAAATTCCAAATAAAAGAAACCCAGAATCAATAAAGTTCGAGTGGTGATGGATTAAAATATGCAGTGTTTGTAATGTTGTTTAATGTAACATTCGTTCTGGGGGAACACCATATTATTTCTATTTTTATTAGACAATATCCTTTTAAGGGTTCCGTGCCAAAGGCAAAAAACGGAACCCTTATAGATTCGTCATGTCTGTCTGTCTGTCCGTCTGTCTGTCTGTCTGTCTGTCCGTCCGTATGTCACAGCCACTCTTTTCCGAAACTATTAGACCTATAATGTTGAAACTTGGTAAGTATATGTATTCTGTGAACCGCTTTAAGATTTTTACACAAAAATAAAAAAAAAACAATAAATTTTGGGGGTACCCATACTTAGAACTGAAACTCAAAAAAAAATTTTTCATCAAACCCATACGTGTGGGGTATCTATGGATAGGTCTTCAAAAATGATATTGAGTTTTCTAACATCTTTTTTTTCTAAACTGAATAGCTTGCGCGAGAGACACTTCCAAAGTGGTAAAATTTTTTTTAGATTTATCATTCTCTTCTTTTAGAAGTTAAAGGGGGGGTTTAACTTCTAAAAGAAGAGAATGATAAATCTAAAAAAAATATATGATGTACATACCATGTAAACTTCCAACGAAAATTGGTTTGAACGAAATCTAGTAAGTAGTTTTTTTTAATACGTCATAAATCGTAAACTGCAATTTACCTTTCATTCAATCAACACAAATATAAAAATAAAACAAAAATTATATTATGTTACTTGCTGCTGCGGAACCCTTCATGGGCGAGTCCGACTCGCACTTGGCCACTTTTTAAACAATTCAGAATGTACGCCATCTTAATATAGATAACACAGGAGAGCCCCCTGTGGGAGTATTGCGTTTCGTTCTAATCCATACTTATATTATAAATGCGAAAGTAACTCTGTCTGTCTGTCCAGCTTTTACGGCCAAACCACTGCATCGATTTCAATTAAATTTAACATGGAGATATTTTGATTCTTGAGGAACGAAATAGGCTACTTTTTACTGCGATAACCGCCATACACGCGGGCGGAGAAAAGCGCAAAAGCTAGTACTTACTAATACAGTGGTACTACGCCTATTTAACTCGTGGATGTTGTAAGAGTCGATTAAGGGAACAAACTACGTAATTCAGCAAACAGCACTGCAAAGAGAAAGAAAACCAAAAACAAAGCCTATACCAACCCATCTCAGACAATGGGACAGAATCTCCTTTATCTCCCAAGGAGAGACCTCTGTCGAGCAGTGGAATATTATTGATCAGAATGAGAACTGAAAAATCTAGTTCAGCTAATTACTAACTTTACAAAATCAAATATTACTGAGAAAAACACGCTGTCTTAAGCCGAGTTGGCAACTTTTGTGTTGTCAACACGTGTCGGTGTCAAAAGTTTCTGTAATTTTCTTGTGTTGGCAACAAATGTTGGGAACCGTGTTTCTGTTTTTGGCGGTAAACATCAAAAGAATAAGCTTGTTGCAGATATTTATTGGCTCTGTGAAGACGTTTAGTTAGTTTTTCAAATTGTTGGTGACTCGGTGTAGACACAATGGAAATAAAAGTTGGCGATTTTCTGAAGAGTTACAAACAGTTGGAAACGCTGAAATTGCCAAGAAAGAAGAAAAACTTGAACGTGAGAAATACATTCTTTAAAATCTCAAATTAATCTCAGATTTCATTGCTTTTTTACGTTGGCTCAAAAACATTATATCAATATTACTTTCTCAGAAAAATAAATGGGATATTAATGTCGCCGAGATATTCATCGTACTTTTAAAAATACAAAGGAAGAAAGAGAGTTGTTTAATGTTTCCCGTGTTTTGCCGGACAGAGCCCGACGCTAACCGTTTGTGAAGATTTATTATTTTCAATAATGTTAGTACAAGTTAGCTGCTGAAAATACGTATTTTGATGAAGCGATCCGTTTGTTTTCAAATATTTGATTCTATTTATTAGGGATCTAAGTATATATATAGGTACATTAAGTATGTTTAGCATCTTGTTGTGTCAAGTATTTTGGACTGAATAATAATCTATCATATCGTTATGAACATAATATGGGTGCCCGATATGATTTCTTCGACCATTTTAAATAAAATAAAATAAAATGAAATCATTTTCCTATTCTGCAATAAGGTTACATAAACACTTTTGCAAGTTAAACTTTTTTTGAGCAGATGAGTTCGAGCAGGTGGAAGCTTTTTGCTACCTTGGCAGTGTCGTTCGTAGCGACAACCGCTTTAGACTTAGATATCCGCAAGAATCGCTAGGGCTGCAGCAGCATTTGGTGGACTCGACCGCCGTGTTTGGATATCGCACAATCTTCAGTTGCATACCAAGCTAGCCGTGTACTAGACTGTTATATTACCACTGCTTCTTTACGCCTCAAAACCCTAGTGCCTTTACAAAGGTGATATCAAAAGCCTTGATGCCTTCCATCTAAAATGCTTCCAAGCTATACTCCGTGTACGCTGGCAGGATTGGGTTCGCAGCATGTAGATTCCTCATCGAACAGGTTTAGTGAGCATGGAGAGCCTCCTAATAAAGGGCCAGCTGCGCAGGTGACATAAAGTGTTTTCCACTCGGAGCATAGTTCAGATAAACGTCATCCTGGAGGACATTATTTACGATACAAGGATGTACTGAAACGCAACTTAATAGCAATCGCCGTGTCTCCTAAGTTGTGGGAGGAACTAGCCGCTAACAAAACGGAATGGCAGGAGATTGTCCATCCATTGAAAATTATGAACAAAGCCGTCTTAAAAGCCTTGATGCTAAACGCCAGCTTAGAAAAACATGTCCCAAGCCCGCCTACAACACGCAGGGTGACCTTTACTGTACCTCCTGTAACCGCATATTTAAAACCAAATTTGGTTTTGCGAGCCATGTGCGGACACACAAACGCAGGAATATCTGTTGAAAATTGTCGGGGTGTCGCCGTCGACAGATACCTCTGGGCGAACATCATCATCATAAGCTGAACTATTTCAAACCACCAAACACTTCTCGGCAGGTACTTCAAGGTCGACGCTTTTAGTTTTTAGTTTTTCATACATGTACGAGTATTCGTCTTTGGATTTCAGATTTTATTTTTTTGATGTTATGAATTTCTGTTATTGATTATTGTGTTTCAGCTTACTATGACTTTATCAATCGTTGTCATTGGAACAAATTCTAAGAACGAATATAGTAAATATAATTATGTAACAATAAGAATATATAGCCTAGATATATATACCTTTGAATCACTGCACGTTTGGCCTAGTGGTTTAACGGTCACTACGCCGTTTCCTATTTCGCCAAGTGTCGTGGGTTCAAGTCCCACGTAGGACAACACTTTGTGTGATCTACAAATTGTTGTTCTGTTCTGGGTGTTCTTTGTGTCCGTTTGTGTCCGTTTCATGTATGTTTGTAAAGTCCCCCGCGACACAGGATTTATTCCTAGTGCGGGAGTTGTTTTTAAAAAAAAAAAAAAAAAATTGAATGACTATTGTAGAAGTAGAAATCTATCTTAAATGACATCAAATACGAATAGATTACTCTTAGTAATATCGAGTAAGTGGTTAAAATTATTCCAATTGCGACAAATGGGTTTAGTACGATAGTAGAGTAGCTTTGTAGAATAATCGTTTGGTAGTGGCGTCGATAATAACGCTGCTACCGCTAACAATATTCCAGCAAAAGCTTTTAACAGAGCTAAACTTTGAAGTGTAGCAGTTTATCTTTTATCAAAAGTACAGTCAGCGATAAAAAATGCAGCAGACTAGCAGACGTGTTTCGTAGTCGACGAGTAGACTTAGTGATTAGGTAAGTGCTACCATCACTCGTGAATATCTGTAAATTTTGAGATATGGAGTAAGTGAGGTTAATTCGGACTCCAGTGACCCTACTGACTAGGTGAAAGGCAATCAACACCATTTTGGCCAAGGTATGTGTTGAAGCATGGTCCTCCACAAACCTATTAAGACGTTTACAGAGCTACTGTAAACAAGTATTAAGAATACAAAGTAATCTTAACATATAGAACTCACAAAATTCACTCTACATTAGTTTTTCATTAATATTTCAAAGGCAGGTAAGTATCAATAGTTTTATTATAATTAGTTCTAAGGTTGTTAGTTAGTATTTTGTAATTGACTGTACAAATTGTTTTAGTTCGTCTAAACATGGTGCTTCATTATGTGTTCAAATGCTGTTAGTCCGAATGGAAAAACTAAACCTTACAGGATCAATCATAAATCGTCTACCTGTTTGTTTGCAACAGAGAATCATCCGTATTAATATTCTTTTCTGATTCTTATTCTCCATTCTCGATCACAGTGTGATAAACTTAGATGATGACCAAGCTACAGCGTGTAATATTTTTTACGTCATCGTGTTTATTTCGATATAAAATTAAATAGATATTTTAATTTTTGGAAGTAATTACAGCTTTTATTAATTAATAAAAGCTGTTACGTATTTAGTATTGCAAAGCCATAGAAATAATAATAAAAAGAAAAATGCACAAAATTGTCAAACCTTTGTCAATCAACCCGTCAATTTCATTCTTGTTCAACTCCCTTGACAATTGACACTTGCCTCGATTTTTATGATTTTTTCCACAAGATTGAGTTTCCGCAAAGAAAATGTAAGTTCATTGAGTCGTAGAAATGACAGGATGTATAAAAAGGGTAAAAGGTAAGAATTAAAAGGAACCTTTCTTCTCAAAGAATCTTAATTATTAAACTTGTTTCTTTGTGTTTTGTAATAAATCTTAATAAATAATTTTATTCTATAAAATTTTAGTAAATATTACGAAAATATTTTTGAATGATATTTGATCGAGATTGTTCTTAGATCTCTTTCACTTTAAGAGCCAAGTCCTTGACTTAAGCTTTAAGCGTATTTCTGGTCACATTGTCACATATTGTTCTTAGCTATGTAAGAAAATTTCAACCGCTACAGCAGATCGTGCTGTAGTAGAGGTTAGAAAAGAGTTATTGACCGTCACATATTTTCCAAATAAACGAAATTTTGAGTCGAGTGTATTTTAAATACACCATGTATGTTGTAAAACCAAAGTAAAATGATAGCATGTGTTACGTTCGTAAGTGCAAGACCGGATACCCAATGATGCAGTACTAGCATCTCAATGGGCCGCCATAGTGTGGGTCACCTTGCGTTGGTCTGCATTCACAATGAGAATGATGACCACTACTCTCGGATTATACCCATACTTTCCATCAGGTAAAGTCACTTTGACAGGCACATAAGTAAAAAAAGAAAAACGACAGAACAACCGAAATTTCAATTTGTCTTTAATCATAAAGTGAAAATTTCCAGATGTCAAGCAACAGTACCCATAATATGCTAGTAGAAGCAATCTATTTACAGTATATTATAGGCAAGTATATGACAGTAATAAGTGTGTGGTGTAATGGGTTAATAAATAACTCGAAAAACCCAATAAAGCCTTATGAAAGGCTTTCAGTGTGTTTCTGGTCACATTAATCAACTTCTGATATTCAGGCTGACGTTTGTGGAAATTAAGCGCAATATTTTCAGGGTCCAGTTTATCTGATGAAAAAACAACACCTTATCACTTTATGAATAACAAAAAAATAAAAATGAAACAAATTAGAAGACATTTACTTTATGATAAAACGAATCGTCCTGGAGAAAAATGAAAAAGAACCTATTCCAAAAACCAGTTACAATAACTGAACTTACATGTCATCTTTAACAATTAAATTTGGTGTTTCTTCGGTGCTGTTTGATGCTTGAGAGCCGTTATAGAAAATAATCAATACACAGTTACAAAGAATCTAAAAGACATTGGAGATTCATCCCTTTTCTATCATACGTAATAGAACACGCAAGTATGTAGATATCAACAGGTACGTAGGTAAGTAAAAACAAAATATATACACATAAATCACACTATATTCTTGGCTGGAGGCATTTTCGAGAGTGTTTATAATCCAAAATATCAGAATATATTGTGGATTATATTTACTCTCGAAAGTAAGCCTGCTTCTCGTGTATGCTTCTTTCAGCCATCAAGTGCTTTTTGAGCTTCTGAAACACAAAGTGATTTCTTGTATATATATGTTTATACCGAAGCAAGTTTTTTTTAAGTTTTAAGGAAAGAAAAATGTACTTGTAAATTCTTGAAGACTTGAGATGTAATATACATTTTGTTGTTTGAGACCATTTTTTAAGGTAAACGAGCAGATTAGTCACCCGACCAAAATTATCTCTAGACATCTGCAACTGAAGAGTCACAAGTGCTTTGACGCCCTTTTAGTAAAAAACCACTATTCCCTGAGGGGTTAAGTTAAGTATGATTCCGGTCAAACCTAACCCATATGTACAAAATAATGAGGTAGAAATGAAAAAAATATTCCAGGATTTAGAATAATTTTCTAAAGAATTCAGTTCACGGGGTCAAACACTTCGTGTCGTTATGATTAGTTGTAATACATGAATATAACCAATACCGTTATGTAGCCTCGCCCGGTTTAACCGTTAAGCCTTAACTCCATTCGTACACTAATCTGTGGAAGGTAACACCAGTCTCTAAAATGTATTTTGGTTCTAACACTTTATTTGCTTTTGTACTGGTGTACTTCTGTGGGGTTTTAGCTTCAAAAGATACTTCTAAACTGTTATCTAGAAGAAGGAGGTACGTCGCCTTTCCTGAAGGTTCGAGTTTTTCGGTAAGTATAGCTGTTTTTTTTAAATATATTTAAGATGAAATGATGTCTACCATAGATACTTTTATGTACCACAGATCATGGATGAGCTAAATGGCACTTGCAAAAGTGCCAAAATATCGGAAACTAATTCTCGAAAATAAATCGTTTGTAGTTCATGCTAATATTACAAATTCGATAGTAACTATGTCAGTCTGTCTGTTGCGCTTTAGAGACTAAATCACTGCACCTGATTTTAATGAAATTTGGTATGGATATATTTTGATTCTTGAGGAAGCAGAGTCTTATTTACACCGCGAATATACACTCAGTGGAGCCGCGTATAAAAGCTAATAATTTAATAGAATATAACTTTATTTTGCATTTTTAGTCTTTTTTAGCCTCCAACCCCTAGCATGTTCTGCTATTCTGGTCTGGAAAGCCCTGCCTGTTTGGCCGGTCGGGACAAGGTGTTAAATCAATAATTAGATATCAACAATTCACCACTATTAAAATATTTCAAGTAACAAGTATCTACAATATTTGTAAGGGGAGTTTGTATAATTTAGACGGGTATAGTTAACACATTTAATGACTTTTATGAATTTTTGACATATAATTTAATAGACATATAGTATGACACAATTTTGGACATTAAATATAAAGAGGACATGACATAATCATTTTATTTCAAAATTTTTCAGCATTAATGTCGATTTTAATAATTTTAATTATTAAAATTAATATATTATTTGTTATTAGTATTTCATATCATAACTGGGACTTTGTGAAGCTGTAAGTTACTAATTTAACAAATAGCGTAGGTGGAGACAAATACAATTTCCCTGATTTCGGGGAAAATTCCTTACACGGACACACTGATATTTACATGTAGTTGGTGGGTTTTAGATGTGAATATTTTATTTTGTATAATCAGTAACCTTTGATAATGCCATAAGGCGAAACCGGTCAGGTGTAAACAAAAATAAAATAGTGGAATAAGTACAAGTGATTTTAATTCAAAAATGTATTTAATTTTTAGACCTTAAAATCGAGCCGAATGCACTTTTATTTAAAATAACAAATTTTTATTTAAGCACTAGCTGACCCGGCGAACTTCGTACCGCCATATTTATATACAATAATTAGCAATAAATTAAAATTGCGACTATAATTTGAGATTTAAACTATCCTATCTCTCAATTTGGATCGAACTGCACATGGTGTGCAAATTTTATTATAATCGGTTAAGTGGTTTAGGAGTCCATTGAGGACAAACATTGTGACACGAGATTTATATATATTAAGATGTATGACTCTGATATATGGATTTTAATTCTGAACAACCATGAAACGTTATAATTCATTTATTTGGAGGAACTGATTAGTGAGCGTTAGTCAGCATAATTATGTTCAGATAACGATTTCAGTCTTTGCTGGAAGTAATTTATTTATGTACGTACATACACGATATTTATGTATGTATATTCTTTCCACATATTACCGGAATGTCTTATCAATTAACTGCTTTTTCTCTTTCTTTCTATCAAACTCAAATATTACCTATTATACTTTTGTCTGTTATCGATTATAGCGAACTTGTATATATGATTTAATGACACGGTGATGTGACTTGTAGGTAAGAGGAATAACCCGAAGGATTGTAGCGATGGTAGTATATTTATTGTCAGGAGACAAGGCTCCTGGATACTCTTGGTGTTACATGGTAACGTGTGGCTCGAGTGAGTGCCTAATATGCCCACTTACAGCTATCTTATATATCCTATACAAGGCATATCATCACGTGCAGTCCTTGACGACAATTGCGACTTAAAACAACCAAAGAATTTCTAACTATGTGACCGATAATATCTGGGGGCACGGTCGTGCCCCCGCCAAGACGAGCCAAGCGAAGCACGAGGGCACTACCTACCTTTTCTCGAAGTGTTTCGTCGTTTTTTTGAACCCTCATAACTTTGGTTCTCGATATACCAGATCGTTCAAATTCTCAGGATATGATGATAACAATAGACTAATAAAACATACAAAGTTTCAATTGCATAGCTTTGATACTTTAGATTTTATTGATACCTAAAAAACGCCGATTTCGTCACTGACACACTGATGATCATCAAAACTGTTAGGGTACTTCCTGAGGTGCTAGAAAGCTGAAATTTGATAAGTAAACTAAGTTTAGTATACAAACAACCAAAAAAATCATAAACCTATTACTTTTTCCCCCCAACCCCCAAATTTGGGCGGTGGAAGTTTGTATGAGACCTTTACTAATTTTTATGATAGAGGTTTTATTTTTGGTACACGGACTTTTTCCAAAGAAGAAAGAAGATGTACAAGAAATACACCCCTAAAAAAGAAAAAAAAACTACCTTAAGCAACTTACAAAAAGAAGTGAAATCCCACCAAAAAAATTTTCATGGAAAATGTTGCCAAGACGAAAATGTATGGCTTGGCTGTTTCGTTACTTCAGAATCCAAATATTCCTATAACATTACTTCAGAAACTAGATATTTGCAAACACAAAATGCGTTTGTTTCCCCTTCGTAACGGTATGGTAGCGAAACGGCGAAGCCATACATTTTTACTGAGATGTGGAGTTCATGAAGTTAGGGTTGGTAGAGTTAGGGCGTGTAGATTCAGAACCTTGGCTTTACATGAGATCTGCTATCTTTTTCACAGGGTAAGGCGTATGCAGTCGTCTTGGCAACATTTTACATGCAAATGTTTTTGGTGGGATCCTCATATCTGAGATATGCTGTCATCGCTTAGTTATGTATCCATTCTCTTAATTTAATTATATATGACTATATAGGAATGTACGCCTATATAGGAATATCGATCTAGCAGTTGCTTGTAAAAGACCGTTTTTATTTATAACTTCAATATAAATATTATTTAGTGTACATATCTATTTTATTATTTAATTAGTGTATTATGAAAATATATTCATAAATAAGAGTGTACAGATGGATATTAAATGACCGCATTTTGTTGCAATAACTTGTATCATATTTAGATAAAGAAAATTTTGGATCCTGTGAACTAATTTTTTATGTATTTTTCATCATCATCATCATCAGTCTACTGCAGTCCACTGCTGGACATAGGCCTCTCCCATTGAATGCTTACGAAATGGTTTATTCATTTCAATACAAGAAACATTGATCATTTTATTGCATTACCATTTAATTATTACCATATCCTCATTATTACTGAATCACACTATATTTAATTATTTTAAAAAAAAAAAAAAAAAAATCTGCTAACGGCGTGTATTAAAACAGTACCAGTAGATAAATGGAACATATTATTTCACATACACTTCATTTACTTGATGATATAACGCTTTGCGCCCTGGAGCTATAAGCATTTGCACATTTTGCATTAGATTGTTTGATTGGAACCAATAAAATATAATTGGAAATTTTATAACCTCTGAAATTTGAAACATATGTATACTTTAAGAGAAATGCTAAGATAAAGAACGTGCCTCCAACACTCATAAAACTTGGTAGATTACATGCTTTTCTCAATTTTATATTCAAAAAATGTGAAGAGCACTTTTATGTTTTACATTAGATTTATGAGTGTCGTATATGCATATCTTTTATACATGTAATTTATTTTTATGTGGTGATGTTTTTGAGGCTTCTTGCACAGATGCAATAGATGCTCAGCTCTCTAGGGGAGCAGGAGATCTATTTAAATAAAGGTTGGATCCCCCCGACAGGGAAGGTGATCATGTCTAGTGGACTCAGATCCCTTCATTCGATGTTTAACAGGTTGTGTTAGAACATTTGATAATCGATTTTAGATTAGTAGTTACTCTGTAGTTTAGTGGATTTTCAATAGTAAAGTATCATCTTCATCATCGTCAGCATATTGCAGCCTACTGATGGACTACGTAGGCCACATAGGCCTCTCACGTAACAAGGAAGAAGTAATTGCTTGACGACTTGACTGCACGTTTGGCCTAGTGGTTTAACGGTCACCACGCCGTTTCCTACTTCGTCGGGTGTCGTGGGTTCAAATCCCACGTAGGACAACACTCTTTGTGTGATCCACAAATTGTTGTTCTGATTCTGGGTGTTCTTTGTGTCCGTTTCATGTATGTTTGTAAAGTCCCCCGCGACACAGGATTTATTCCTAGTGCGGGAGTTGTTTAAAAAAAAAAAATGGTTTTCTATATTAAAAGTATTTAAGTATGATTGATATTAAAGTATATTTCTCGTAATGTGGAAGACTCTGCGGTATAAAAATTATTAATAGTACTTTTGGGTAATGTCAAAATAACCTATATGAGTAAAATGACTATAATGTGTTAGTGTGTTTTGCGAAGTCAAAGGAGGGTAATAGTTTCAACAATTTATGTATGTTTGTATATTGTCCTTATTCGCAATGAGGATGGTGACTACCACTCTTGGATTCTGCTCATGCTTACTATCAGGCAGGGCACAGTCATTTTGGCAGCAGAGTATAAAAAAAAAGAAAAAAAAACTAAACCGGTTTTAGTGAATAAGGTGTTATAAAAAAAAACAAAAGCTTTTATTTAGCCGGATTATAGTTTTTTAAGATTTTTCTTGTAGATACACACATCAAAAGTGTCTAGGGATCAACATATGTGTCTAGGGATCAACATATATTTTTGCAATAACTTTTCTCCTGAAATTTTCTTTAAGGATTCATCAAATAAAGTGTTTTCGTTTGTCACAGTAACGATAAACCAAGTCACCTTTGCATTAATAAAGAAATTTGCCATTTTCCTAATAAAAGGATTTTTGACATTTGAACCACTAACATTAAAGTTCGAAAAAAAGACTGAAATAACAGTTTTCTTTAAAATTTTATTAGGTAACTTAAACAATTAATAATCCGTGTTTCTACCGCGAACACTAACACAAGAACATCGGTTTGGCATACTCAAAATGAGTTCATCCAAATCACGCTGTGGAATGGCCGCCCATGTTCGTTGCCACAACAAAAAAAGGTCTTCTTGCGACTGGATACCCTCCATATTCGGCAGAGCTCTTCTCTGTAGCATATCCCATGCATGCTCAATCGGGTTCAAGTCTGGCGACTGAGCAGGCCAGGGCCAAAGCCACATCTCAATCTCAAGAAATCCGCATAAAAATGCTTGATCCCTAGACACTTTTGATGTGTGTATTTTGAATTGTTGAGCGTGAAGTAGTGGAAATCTCGCACTCGCACGGTGGACGCACCTAGAAGAGTTTAAAGTATATATTTTTTCTCGGTATACTATAAATATCTATTAAGCACTTGGAAAGCAGTTACCGTATAAGTCTACACTCGCCTGAATAGTCGTATTACTTCTACTTTGTCGACTTTAGTTACGATTCATTAGAAGTTACGATACATATTATAAAGAAAAACTTAGTAGCTGCTTGATAAAAAAACATCTCTCTATATATATTATAATATAGGTGTCAAAATACCTATATAAACGGACTTAATGCCACAGAAAATGCCTGTGGCATTAAGTCCGCCTTGTGCAATATGTTTGCAGGAAGTTTGAATAAATAATATTGGTTCAATAAGTAAAATATTCGCAGTAGTTTACTGAAAATTCCTTATAATTACTTACATAGATTAGCTATAGCGAATGTATGTTAAAGATTAATCGTATTTTCTCTCTCAACAAAAGCTAAGTCAATATCATTTAGGTAAAACCACAACTTACCTATATATCTATAAATTATACTGTATCTAATCGTGTACGCTTATTGGCTGTCATTCACTCTCACACAAAGAAACCACAAATGAAATTTTCAACTCTCTAACACATATTCAATAGAACTAATTGTTCTACATCTATATTAATATTCATGTATTGAATTACGCGAAAAGTGGAGAAATCAAGAGTTATAAATTACAAGTTTTTTTTGTTGTTATGGAAGTCGTACAAATATTGTTTTAACAGGCACAACGTATTTTTATTCTGCAAGCTTTCTATTAACTTAAATTATGTATACAGCGTGACAATACGATATTATAATGACATGGAGCTGATCTGATGCTGGAGCTGGAAGGTGGCCATAGACATAGCTTTGTAAAGAAACGTTGATTTATGTTGATGACTTGGTTGACACTGATAATACAATTTTGCATAAGCCGCTTTTAATAACGTATTTTGTATATGTCATACTAAACCTTCATTGTTAATAGTAAACATGTTAAACACGTGTGTA
Source organism: Diaphora mendica (assembly GCA_949125395.1). Taxonomy (NCBI): domain Eukaryota; kingdom Metazoa; phylum Arthropoda; class Insecta; order Lepidoptera; family Erebidae; genus Diaphora; species Diaphora mendica. Next base: position 16,769,211 of record OX421313.1, on the reverse strand, counting down.
AACGTCTCAGGCATTATATTCCATCAATAAGCATCTACCCATATTCAGCTAAGCTTCATATCGTGTCAGGAATTAATTTACTTTAGTAAGCACAATAGGTAGTGTTACAAACTGCTACTGCGTAATCACAAGAATGAATGTAAGATGCGCTACCTTAAGAATACAACATGTATGGGCCCTCGTCTCTTTCTTCTTTAAAAAAAATGGTCGAAATTCGACTTCAACTGATTTCATTTTGCTTTCTGCATTTCATGTAAACTTTAACTGTGATCTATTTTTAATTTTCCTTCGTTCGCATAACTATCGTAAGAACGGGGATTCACTTCACGTAATAATATAGATAACTTAAATAATTAAAATTTCAGTGTGCAGGATGCATGACTGTGGGTGTCATTGGCCAACCGTCACCAGCGTCGGCTCCAGGCACATTCACTTGGGGTTTGAACTGGGGTATTGCGTACGAGCTACCTAATGCCACAGAAACAGCCATATTCTATAGACGAAACAAGGGAAGAAGAAAACCCATGCAGCAACGAAGAAGCAGACGGGAATTGTATCAGAAGTTGGAGGTCATTATGGATAAGTGAGTGGTCTGTACATATCATCAAGTAAAAAATACTAAATGGAACTTCTTCTGATATAACTTAATACATTTTTTCGTTAATTATAACAATATAAACTCGATTCTTCTGGAAGATACTAAACATTTGTAGTTGTATTCTGAGTTTCAGAATAAAGATATGATTGTGTTAAAGGTTTTGTCATTTTTATTAGAAATTAATATAAACTACTATTGTAATAGATACTATATCCATTTAATATACTGTAACAAATTGTTAAGTTGATTTGTATACCCTACAAAAACTCAAAATTTTGACACGAAATATAACCCGCTTCAAATATTATATTTTTATCCATTCTTCGGATCTATTTTGTTCTTCATTTCTCATCGCTGCAACCCAATAGTGTTAAACGAAGTGTGTCAGGTTACAGCTAGTAAGATATATAGTAGTCTGCGATTAATAGATAATAGATTAATTACGTAAGTGCAAGAGTTAGGGAAACTAACATTTTATTAATATCATTTCAGTATGGGTTACAACGGCAGAGACTGCATTTTGAAGACCTTATGTGAGACGACTCAAAGACTCGTCCCTCATGGCGGCAACATGATTGAAGAAATGTTTAGAACTTTATTTTCGTAAGTAAATATTGTTATAACTAAGTATATACTTATTAAAAATATGCAAAGCTACACAATTTAGATGTCACATGAGAAGAAAATTCCTTCTTTTTTTTCAAAATAAAATCCAGACACTCAAATCATTGTTCAGATGAGTATATTATAGATTAAAAACAATTTTAAAATATTCTTAGACTCAGTAACATATTTATGTTATACCATACATAGTACATAGTACACACATAGTTTTTGAAAAGCAGACAACTTTACCGTGGGAGAGCCACGCTTCGGCATGAATGAGCCGGAGCAAAACCCTGGCCTCACAGAAAACCCGTATGAAACTGCGCTTGCGCTGTGTTTCACCGAGTCAGTGAGGATACCGGTGGCACATACCCCAAGCCCTTCCCCCAAAGGCCGGCAACGCTCTTGTGACGCCTCTGATGTTGTGGGCGACGCTATGGGCGGTGGTAATCGCTTACCATCAGGCGATATGTCAGCTCGTCTTTTTATTCCACAAAAAACAACACTAACAGAGAAGAATTCAAGGTATAGAAGCAATTCTGAAGTTAAAATAGCTGCCGGTAAATTCATCTAAAATTAATTAATTGATAATATATCGTAGCGCCATACTTGGCAGTACCTGATTAAAAGTTTTAACGTAATTAAGTCTAAACATATACTATGTGAAATCACAATAAAATAATTTTCTACTCCATACGGTGACGGATGAAGAATCCGGAGTATCATGACCCCTATTCATCTCAGTCTGTCGAAAGTGCCGACTAAGGGAGCGATATTAAGCAAGACAACATCACTGCATGCAGAAAGAAGGAAAACTTTAACAACTTGTTATAGTAGACCAGAACCATTTTCCTAAGGAGAGACTAATATAATATAGTTGACTTCTAAAAGCTGTTGATATTGATGTGAGTCAAAGACCTGTGACAGGATTTCAGTATTTGAAGACAGGATTTGGATTCAACTGTGTCAGTATGCCGTTAGTAACACTACTGCATACCGAAACATGGTACCTATGAGAATATGTATAAAAATATTCTCATAGGTATTTTTTTTTATGGAATAGGCGGGTAAATGAGCAGACGTATCGCCTGATGGTAAGCGATTACCGCCGCCCATGGACACCTGCAACACTAGAGGCGTCACAAGTGCGTTGCCAGCCTTTGGGGGATGGGGAGGGGAAATAGGGGGAGGGGTTGGGGTATGGGCCTCCGGTATCCTCACTCACTCGGTGAAACACAGCGCAAACATTATTTCACACCGGTTTTCTGTGAGGCCTTGGTATCACTCCGGTTGAGCCGGTCAATTCATGCCGAAGCGTGGCTCTCCCACGGTACCATGTTTCGGTTCTCTATACAGTATCTTTAGTATACTTACTTTATTTGTGAACTAAATTAAAAGTATTGATTGAATGAGCGTAGGAGAGTAATGCGTTTTTTTGGACTATCAAATATGTGGTCAATGTCATAACAAAGTATGTACACCGTCTAATTTAGACCACAAATAAAGTATGTATACTAAAGGTACGGTATACAGAAACGAAATATCTACTTAATACCTTTTTTATCTTTTCCAGAATGCCAGTAACCAAAGTCTTAGCATCAGAGCCATTAGAACATGCAATTTATGACTCGGCTTCCCGTCTTGGCCATATACTGGATAACTGCGAGCAGTTTAAGTGTCCGATATCATTAATAGACTTAATAAAGGGATACTATAATGCACCAGCTCCTACAGTGGACACTAGGTTGAATCCATGGGCTTTATTTAGTAGTAGTTATAGCTAAATTTAGGTTGGTTTTAAGAAAGATCGCTCAGTCTACGAAGTAAGACATTACGAAAATTTATATAAACGATTGCTTTAGTCTATGTATTATGTAGTTAGGCCTAAGTGTGAAATGTATTTAATAGTTCACAAAGCTTCGTCGAATGATTTATGTCTGATCTTCCTGTGACGAAGTTTGATTCTCAGAACCTTACAAAGTATAATTTTTAAAATGGTTTTTGGTTTCTGTACATGTTAAATTTTGTATTTTGAGATATAACATTAATTTTTTTTTGTTGTTGAATACCCAAAGGTATGTGAATATAGGTTACGCAGGTTCCGAATGTCTTTATGAGATATAATAAGATGATTTATTTAATATCCTTAAATGTTTTTTTTTTGCACATTAGACTTAGAAAAATAATTGTGCTGATCACAAAACTATAAGTCCTCGATGGGAATGATATTTCTAATCTTTAGCTTAGCATTTAGAATCAGTAACTACTAGAACAGCTCAGACAAATCAAAATCAACACATAACATTGTTTTTTAACCGACTTCAAAAAAAGGAGGAGGTTCTCAATTCGACTGTTTTTTTTAAATTTTTTTTTTATGTTTGTTACCTCATAACTTTCGACTGGTTTGAACCGATTTTGTTAATTCTTTTTTTATTTGAAAGCTGGCTTCCCATGTGGTCTCATTTCAATTTGGTCTAGTTCTAACATGTCGTCTATGAGAAAACCATATAAGTCTTCAATTTGCATTAAGTATGGTGCGACAAATTGACGAATAACCCAATATCTCGCCAACCAATTTCGATGATTCTTTTTTTATTTGAAAGCTGGTGCTTCCCGTGTAGGCCCATTCTAATTTGGTCGTTCTTGAAGTCGGTTTTCTTTTTGTTAAAATTTCCTATTATTATATTGAGATTTTGTTCGTCAATATGAATTAGACTTTTTTTTCTAACTGTTATCTAAATTCTTACTCGTGTAAGTAAGACCCTATTTCAGCTTGTCTTTGTGTAAGTACAGGGTGTATATGATTGGCAAAAATAAAAAAAATATCATCAATAAAACGCATGCATTTATTATTAACGCATAACATTTAATATTTATAGTTCATATTTATAATACATTTCAATGTTAGCAGTAAGAAGTCATGAGTGTATTCAGAATGGTGATGGGAGTGCTTGATTTTGATTTTTAATTAACATTACAAAATGGAACTTAAACGTTATACCTTAAGGTGTAAATTATTTATTTTTTATTATGTAAATTATTTCCTCTTACAATAACTTTGCGATCACCTAAATATTACTTTAGCTTATAATCTATTTATTACAATTTCATAGAGTTTTATAAATTATTGAGCTATTATGACTTAAATTAAGAACGAATATTATAATATTTATACATGTATGTCGTAGCATAGTGCATAAATCTTAAAAGTATTAAGTGGCAATGATTTCGTGATACACGTGATTGATCTCTTAAGGTGCAGCCACACTGACGCAAAGTTTGACACGTGGTAATTGTACAACTATAACAGAGCCGACTGTATCGTTATCTACGCTTTTGTCAAAGTCATCAATACACGTACCTTATCATTTTACTATATGCCTTAAATACCTAACGATTATTTCTCAAAAAGTGTATACAAGTCAGCTTTGGTACACATTACTCGCGGTTTGTTCCGAATATTAGCGTCAATGTGTCTGTTCTTAATGTCGACTATTTGTCTTAATCTAAAAGTGGATATTCTCGTAGAAGTCTATTATTGTATGACGTACATTATTACCTTATATCCTTAATATTAAAATAATTATTATTTAGGAATTCACTCTCATGTAACTATCTATACTTATATTTGTATTATTAGTGTGGTGTTCGTTTTGCATATGTCATTTTCACCGGCCAGATTGTGTATGTAGCAATTGTTGACTGTGGATCAACTTTATTTGTTAATAAGTACAAGAAAACACATGAATTAAATATTTCTGACATTTCGATAATAAATTCACGTAAGATTATGTATCTCTTTTTATCTATTTTGTAAAGCTGTTTGTATTTTCTTACTGATACGAAGTTTTAGATTTAATTTTCTAATTTCTTCCATTATTATTTGTTAATAAGCTGGTATGAGGTTTTTTATATAAATTTATATGCAAACCATTGATTTATAAAATATTATATAGAGTTATACTGAAGGATTAATTAAAATTCCAGGAGCAAATGTCTAGCAGAGGAATAGCTACGACTAAAAACGATAGACATTTTCCTTCTGTATTATTGAATAGAGAAGGAAAATGTCTATCGTTTTTGTATCACACAATGAAAGAAACAGTAGGAAACGTCAATACGTTTCCTGATGTTAACTGAACAATTTCAATAATTTAGTTTTTATTTTAATGTAATTGGTTTCTTTCTAAAATGAAATATTTATAATTACTTTACAAGTATGGACTTGATAAGTAATTATTGTGTAAAAAGCCATATTTTCCTATTTATTTATTATATACGGAGTCTATTATACCCAAATATTTGACTGCACCAATTTGCAACAACTGGTATGTTAAATTCGATTTAAATAACAAATTCTGGTAAATGTGGATCAACAGTATGGAATAAACATTATGATTTTAAGTTTATTTGAATATTAATTACGTGTATTCAAATATAATGATGCTTACTACTCTATTTTACTCATGCGTTTTAATGTACATCATCTTCAATTCCTACACACGCAAACACCGTTACTCGTGACTAGAAAGGTGAAAAATAATTCAATAACTAACCAAAAACTTACTATATTACTAGTAATAGAGGACTTACATTTAACAATTAATATTGAAATACGAAAAGTCCGATATACTTATTCTATGTCGTTACCACAACAAATTATTACAAATTCCTAACGTATCAGTTATCATTGCTTTTGATATCAATTAGTAATACACAGATTTCTTAAATATACTTAATTCGATAGAAAGATATAAGACGCTAAAGGAAATGAGCTGGATTTTGACAATTAATTAAATAACTAATCTACTAGAAGCATACAAGAAGGAATAATAATTCTAAGTTTGAAAAAGCATGTTACCGTGGCAAAGATCAAAATAATCTGCCTCCTCTGAACTTTACAAATATTACATTGAAGAGATTAATGAAACAAGTACTACAGATATTGGCTATTTGATTATTGACTTGTATCATGTAGGTAGAGAACACTATCATCCTTTCATAATGCCTCCTATACTGATTTGTAGAAACTATACTCCATTCACGTTATGAAAATAGTGATACATCAATCAAGCCCACCACCCTGACTAATCAGGTAGCAATAAATTATCGTTTTGTACGAAATCTTCGAACCAGCTACCTTATCCAAGATGCAAGCGTTTCGCGTCGAATCTTTTTTTACTATCGATAACGCCTGTATTCACTTGTATTATAGGCTAATATTTTATTTTGACCACGCATCTTAGTTTTGACAGACATCGTTTCTATCATTATTTATCATCGTATAATTTCAACTTGGCTGGAGGGCAGTTTCTAAGAAATTTTATTTTCGTACGGTAGCTTGAAATCTGATTTGTCTGGATTTATCGTTGAATCACGAGTTCCCAACGCGAATTGACGACAGTAATACAATAATAGTTTTTATGGACACCTAGCATACTACATTTAGTTTGACAGATAAATTCAGACGACATCATCAACATTATGAATATTAACAATAGTCAGTTCGCCAATAGTTTGAGTTATAGATATGTGACCTTGGTCTACTCAAACATCTGCTTATACCCCCAATCCGTTCGTATAAGCCATTGCTCATCCCTTTGCTGTCATTGCTTTATCATCTTACAAATTTTGATTTGAAGTCTTAATTTGGGCATCTAATTTCTGATATACCTCATTGATAGCAATAGACAAAAAGTGGGAGTTTGGAAGGAGTCCTCATCTATGTTCAATTATTTCTTTTTGGAAAATGGGAAAGGCATTAATACTTTCCTTTGAAAGGGAACATACTGTGTGACACTTAGTTCAGTTAGTATCAGAAATAGTACCATTTCTGAAATAACTACGTAATATAATCTTCGTTCCTTAGGTCCCGTAAAAAAAAAAAATGATTTTATTCTTCTGGTCTTTGCCATGGTAATAAGCATAAGAACTAATAAAATAAGGCACACCAAACTTTTTACTTAAAATAATTGCAAAGACAACAAAATCGTTTATAGCTGCTGACAATTATTTGTAAATAAAAAACCCATTGAAATCCTACAAGAAACGAGCATGCACTTTATTAATTGATATTATTTATACAATCAGTAATATAACTACAAAATGTTTTCAACACATTTCTTACAAAATGGTGGGGGGCCTCTTTGGGTCTGAGATCAATTGAGCATCTGAATTTAAATACCACTCAATTCTTTCATACCCACGTAGATGTGATCTTAATCAAATTTACGTCATGCTTTTTTTACTTGTAAGCTACATTACATTAAAAATAAAAAAATATTTCATATTTTCTATGCAAGGCTACAGTGCTACTTAAAAAAAAAGAGTGACGTAAATTAAATTAATAATAAATCTACATATACGTGAGAATGACCGAATTATTGACATTATGATTTAGTTCTTAGTTTCTGATAGATGTCACGAAGACTGTATTTCAGTTACTAACAACAAATTGACTAGACGAGCCTTTAATGTTTCAGTTATAATTATCAGCCTCTATATACGATATTGATATAATACATTCTCTTTCTTACACAAAAGTATAAAGAGTTTTACATTGAGAAAGTGGTTTATTTATTTCTGTATTTACATCTAATCGTGTTGGAAGCTCAACGCAAATTTCGTGTGGTTTCAACTACTTATTTTATACATATTTATAATTACTTCGATAAGTATATTACATATGTAAACTATGAAGACCATAACAGTACAAAGAAAATAAGAATGTAATGAATAAATAATTGTTTGCAGTGATCCGACAATGTACTGTATTTTGGAGAGTTGTTTAAGTGGTTTTGATATTTTTTTGCAATTAATAAAATTTTAATCCTCTTTGTCTTATTTGAATAATTGCTCATTTAAATTACTGTTCTCAATTGTGAACTGTACTTAGACGTGACTATTTTCATATAGTGTGGGACAAATGCTGCTATAAGGCTAACATGAATTGACATTTTCACATAAAAACTATAGGTTACGTTAACCTTACCACCATTAATATGGATTTTGAGGTTTGTTAACAATTTAAATGTGTATCACCATCAGCCTACCGCAGTCCACTACTGGACGTAAGCCTCTCAAATATGTATATAGGTTATGAATTATGAAACCATAAATACCAACACTGCATTCTAGTAAGCTTTTTCTTTTATTTAGTACTTTTGTTTTCCTAAATTACTTTACGGGAGTTGTACAAAACTCAGTGTGAATATCGGTACATGATCTTTTGCCAATCTTCTATTTCGAATTCTGTGTAGTGTATTTTATTACGTATAGTATATCTTAGAAGAATAAAGTACAATAGAAAGATGTTTTATTGAATAAAAAATTGTTTCATCTCTACTTCTGTTAAACAATGTTAGGAACATTTGTGCCTGCCAGATCGGACCACTGCGCACATTAGTAAAAATAACGATAGAGGAAAAGTTACACGAAAATGTTCAGACAAAGAAAAAAGATGTAATGAACGTAGATAATAAAATAAACAAATAAGAATAGAAATAAAAATACCTTACGTCACTTTGGAAGACGTTCGATTAACGATGCAAATACGACTAACTTATTTAGATATCAATAGGTATAGAGTACTTTATACGTAAAGATTAGATAAACGATTAAAAAGCAAACCAAATGAAATGTGCAATAAAGCATACAATATCCAAAAAGTGTCGTAGTAGAAATGACTATACGAAATTCTAGATTTCGATCAACCTAAGTATAAAGCGTTTCGGATTATTATGCTGATTTCCTTTCAAATAATATTAAACTTACATGTAAGTGAAATCAAACGCTTTATAAACTAAAGTGAATATCTTATCAATATTAAGTGACAAAGCAAAGTTCAATAACACTAGGGCATCAACTACTTCTAGCACTAAGGGTAACTGAAAGGAACGTAGAAAAATAACTTGTCAATTATAAATATTATTTAAATTTCTATGTTGATCTGCTATATTTACACGTCAACATTTCGGTTAAGTTGATTCTTAAAGTTATTGACAGCCATGTGATAGCTGACTATGAGTTCACAACTCTAGTACCCGATGTAGATAAACTTGCTGATATATACAATATTCAACTGTAACATGGCATTATCAAAATATTAATAAACATAACAATATATACTCTTAGTAATTTTGGCACACTTTAAATATACATTCACATGATCAAAAATAACACAAAACAATTGTTTATAACAAATTTATCTGACACCGTGTCGGCAAGTTGACTCATTCGTCGACTAACTCTAAAACACTGAGAAGCTAATCATTTATATAATAATATACCACTTAATACTAATATACAATACCCATTTTAATCTTACTTATTTACGAGTTTTCTAGCTTTTGAGTTTATTGTTTTATTACCTATCTAGTGTCAATTACATGACAAAATTCACTACTTCGCTTACCCGTTTATCACCCGAAACATTATAATAATTATACAAACTAACTAGTTGTCTGACACTAACGATTTTCAAAAGATAAAATATGACACAATTTAATTAAAATAAAATTAATATTAAAGGTCTTAGAGACGAAGTAACACAGTGAGATCATATCTGAGATCATTTCAACATATAACAGTCTATGGAGCTAAATGCATCAGCAAGTACCCCTTGGGAAGCGTTAGTTAACGTATAATGTTACATGTAACAGCCAAATGTAGTTTAAACAGTGAAATAATTGGTTTACCAGATTTTTTAATTAAAATAATTAAAAAAAAAGAAAGTTGAAATTAAAATAAGTTGATTTCACGCCCAAAAATGTATCTGAGATTCAGAAGACTGGCAAAAACTGATTAGAAAAGTTGAAAGCTGAAGTAATGTTTAAACAGCTAACACGTTGAATCATAAATCGTTGCGTGGATTTGGCTCATCATTTAAAAGTAATAATCTGCAATGTGGGCTGATACCCCAATGGTAACTGCGTAGGTTAACATACTGCAAATCTTGGGTAATTATAGTCAGGTCAGTTTAAAGATGGTTGACCATTCATAGTACATTGAAACCCTCCGTGCCTCGAAGAACACTTTAGGCACGTCCTGGTTACTATACAAACATCTTTAGTATTTGAAGACCTAAAAAATATAATAAAAGTCGAAGTTCGATGTCGCCTATGGAGGTGTGATGGCAGTCGCATCACGCAAAAATAAATAAATAATAAATATTTCGGACATCTAACACACAACGCCATCTAGTCCCAAGCTAACTAGAGCTTGTGTTATGGGTACTAGACAACTGATATAAATACATTTATACTTTTTTTGTAAATACATATATGTTATACATAGAAAACACCCAAACTCCGAAACAAATATTTGCAGGTCATACAAACATTTGGTTCGACCCGGGAATCGAACCCGAGACCTCAAGCACTGCAGTCGCATACGCTACCACTACGCCACCGAGGCAGTTAAAAAAAAATCGAGCTTCAGGTGTATCGAAGTAGACTTAAATCTCACCATCCTAGTTTGAGGAAAAGGTTCGGCGAAAAAAGAATCAGCTTTGTTTAGTGAATTTAGTTAACTGATCTTTCGTCTCGTTGAAAAATAGTATCTGAATACAATTTTACCTCTAACCAATCTACTAAACTCAAAAAAATTTTTTGTAATACATATATACAACGTCCTGCTTTACACACTAATATGTCGTACAATAATTCACTCATTTCTATACCATTAATCTAAGGTGTATTAGAAAATCTAACTATTATTAATTTGCAGTCATATAAAAATAACAACAGACCGTTTTGTCTAGCAATTATCTACAATGAAAGTTCGGATGATTACTGGATAGTGTGTGAAGCCTGTGGACTTAACTAATTTAATGACATATATTTGATAATACTAAATTGGTGTATTTCGGTGGTGCAATAGCACGTTCCTACTTTTTATTTGAAACCACGTGAATGTGTAAATTAGAAAAATTAATATTAACTTGTGAGGATACATTACAATTCCATGAGAGAATTCCTTCTTTAAGTATTGGAGCCAGTCCGTAAGTGATACAGCGTTTATCGTAACTTCTGCTAATATTTAACATCGTTCAACCTTTAGCGAGCTTTCCATAACGTCTTATGCGTTAGACCGTTTTTTTTCTAGTTTTATAGTAGTATATCATCTAATTCTAGACTAGCCATTTTTATGCGTTACGTTCGACACAAACAGCTATACACATTCAATAACACTTATAATTACGAAGACGAACCACACAAAACAATTTGTTTTTTTTTCTCTATTTTACATTATCCATCCCTGTTTTCCTAACTGCTCGCTGTGGATTTTTCGTCATTAATATCAATAACTTTGAGTTTATCTAAGTATTTATCTAATAAACATTATCATGAATTACTTTGACATATCAAATACGCGGCTCGAAATTTTTTTTTATTACTTTAGACTGCTACAAATATCCTACGGAATGGGCTGAAGTGAGGTGACAACACTTTACGCGTCCTTTACAAACAATATCACGTAGAAAAGAACCGTGATTCATGATCTAAAGAAATTAAAGGTAGTATCTAATATGAATCTAATCTAAATATAAATTAAATATTACTTAATTTACTTACTTAAGTCACAAACCTCAACAATGATTTATTATCTAATAGTGTTAGTGGTAAAGTGCCGATAAGTGAGTAAAGACTTAACATTCGGTGAAAATTTGTGAGAAATATAAATCAAGAGATATTCGTGTACTAAATTTACCCTGTACTCTAGGATTTATAGTGAAATTACTGTTAATATTAACATTACGAAAGAGCTGTAATGCCGCGCTCGACCGTCTACCGGGCGCGAAACTTAAGCTTTAAGTTTGAGAATTTGTCAGTCATTACAGTTTTGGGCAAGCATTCGTTTTAATATTTATAAATACATCGAAATTTATCTAAGCGAACCCGAAAAGATACATTTAACTTTAATTAAATTAGCGTGCGTAGAAAAACAACACCGTCTGTTGGCAAACTTCGGAAGTATGACGTCTTTAATACTGATGGATTTGGCACTCCATATTAAAAAATCTAATCAAACAAGTTTCGAACTACCTAAGAATATCCGATTTTTATAAAAAAATGGTTTTAATATCTTACAATTGGCAGTCAATTGTGTAATATAAATATACCTAGTAATAGTAAAGTAATACTTCACGTTCGCGATGTGACTTCAACTATTTTGGCATTATGATAGATGTGTCTTAAGACATACTGATGACTAGGCTTGTAACCTAATTGGATCTACAATCCCTTACGACATTACTACTAAAAGGGACTTATTACATTCGTCAATAATCGATATTGTCCTTATGATTTTTACGCGAGTACGCAGTTTATTAAATATTATATAATGTATATGTCATATTTTATTACACCAAAGTTAATATTATATAATCTAAATAGTCCGGCTCTCATCGAGGACGTTTGCTCGTAACTATTATTATAAGTGTTTGATGCTAATCGACTTTTGACTGAATATTACCACTTTACAATACTTAGACAATACGAATTTGAGCTCGATTTATTCGAAGTAAACCTTAATGGTAATTATGTATTATGTACGTTAATGTTCTCAATCAATATGTTCTAACGCAAGAAATAAATACAGACACCTAACATTAAACTGTACAATGTTTGTGCGCTCATATCAAATTATTACCTGGAAAAGAAACATTTCGTTAATAAATGTAAATTAATACGTTCGCTTAAAGTATAAACGTTCAATACAGCGATTCTAATATAAAAATAGTTGCGGCGGATTCGGCTTCAACACAAAACGGCCGTGCTTGAGGTCGCTGCGACTCGACGGACACTGTCTCGACATCAAGTTTATTATCTTTCTATATAAAGAGACGGCTTTGGATACGCTAACGGCGTGTACACGTCCCTCAGCGCTCCTGGCGCTAGGCACCACACTGAGCACTAACACACATAGTTCTCGCCTGATAGTTCCCAACTGGGAGCTTTACACAGATCATCCGTGCCACCACATGACAATCAGCTCCCAGAACGTCTTCGGCGGCGAGTGGCCGAAGACGTAAGACGAATTTCAGAGACCCGGGTCCCCTTCGGAACCCATCTTTAGCAGCTCCAACTTCTTCTTGGCGATCTTTGAATATAAAATGTCGATCGGCTTTGTGTTGTCGTAGAACGTAGGAGCCCTAAAGATGATTAGCGCTGTACCGAGCACACAGGCTATCGTGAACAGGAACAGGAAAATTCTATCCAATACCATTGCCACATACTTCCAGTCATCCTCCACCTAAAACCGAAACGCCTTTTTAATATTGGGTAAAATAAGGTTTTATTTGAAAGTGAGTATTTTTAAGTGAATAATAGATAAATAAAATAGTGTTTTAAACTTGCATTTTAAAATGATCTATCAAACAAAATTGATAATTTTTTTCTTGGACATCTTTAGTAATATCTAAATTTAGAATAATTTCACTATATATTTAATAAATATTTCGTTATTATTTCTTTTAAAATAAAGTTTACACCAAATCCTAAATAAACACCTAAATCTTTTTTTTGAACCATTGAAATGAAACACCAGAAGGCAGAAATAATAATCGAGTGTAAGTGTTGTGGCACCCAATGTATTTCTTTTATATTCGTTTAGAATACACAGAAATAAAAACACACAGTGTAATCTTTAACAAGGATGACTAATACATATATTGCATTCGCGACTTCTGAATCTAGGTTTTAACATTTTTTGTAACTACCACTTTTATCAATATTAACAATGTTAGGATATAGTTCATCTTGAACTTGTCACATACTTACACTTTCAAACTTATCCTTATTTTTGACGTGTTGCGCAATAAATCTAGATCCTTCTATAGTCTTTTCCATTTCTCTTACATAAGGTTTTTCTAGAGATGGACTACCGTCGTCTAGGTCTAAGCGACAAGGAGATCCAGGTGGCGGAGAAAATAGCTCATCGTCGCCCCCCGGAGGAGGCGGTGGCGAGGGAGGCATCCCTGGTAGTTCATATTCCTCACAACCCCATTCTTTAAACTTTCCGTCATCATCTGGGCCGAACACGTCAGTTAGTATCTGAAAAACAAAATCAATCAGAGAGATGTTAAGAGAATTTATGCTAATCAGAAAATCAAAGTAGAACTTGATTGTGTTTAGGTGCTATAATGGATGGTTGGATGAAATGCCAAGAGATTAAAACGTCAGTGCGCGTTTCGCGAGAGGCAGTCTATCGACGCAGCTTAAGCCAGTACACAATTAGGCCAGAGTGTAGGTTTCGGTTCGGACCGAGCCAGGAGGCATCGTATATATCGCGCGATCCGTCCGCAGCCACCAGGGGAACATAAATAACGGAGGCCGCGCGCGCTCGTTAAGCTCGCCCGGCATTGAGTAATAAAGGAAAATCGAAATGGAATGAAATTGGGCTGGAAGCGATATTTTCACGATACACACAGAGTACAATGGATTTAGAATATCGTTGAAAGGAGCGTTTTCCAGAAGAGTCCCACGGCTGAGGACAATTAAAATGGTTATTGTTGAGGGCGGCTTCAAGTCGGCTGTAATAGCGTTCTGTTTTGTTTGTATTGAATCCGTTCCGATGGAAAATGTTTTGAATGGAACAAACTCAATGAGAAAAGACCCCGTGTTGTTGTTTCACTCTGCAAGAAAATTTTCTTTGGAGGACTTAATTTAGAAGTGTTTTTACACAGATATAATCAAAACCTTATAAAACGTGAAATTGAGCGTCATATTATGTATTAATACTTATATCATAAATACGTATGATCCGATCTACAATTTTTATGTCGCTAATGATTGAAGATAAATTTCTTACCTCGGTCGGTTTATCATTATCATCATCGTCATCAGGTGGTTTTTCTGGTCTTTGGATACACAATATTTTGGGTAAAAAATCTATGAAGACTTTCCGCACCCACGGGGCCATATGGTGGGTGACTGGTGACCTAAAATTTATGTTTAGCACCACGATAGTGACAACTACTGATAAGGTAACTAGCATCATAGTGAATAACAAATATTTTCCTAACAAGGGGACTGTTAGCGATGTCGGTGGAATAATTTCTGCTAACAGTAAGAAAAACACGGTCAACGACAGAAGGATAGAAATACAGAGTGAGATTTTTTCTCCAGAGTCTGAAGGTAAATAGAACACGAGAACTGAAAGGAACGAGATTCCAACGCAAGGAATGATAAGGTTGACCGTGTAGAAAAGGGTTTTCCTCCTAAGGGTAATATTGAATATGATATCAGGATACGGTTCTTCACAGCAGGAGTAAAATTTTTCATTTCTCGTGGCGGGGACTCGCATTATATCCCATTCTACTGAGATATAGTACTCAGATAAATCTATTCCCATTCCTATGCGATCGGAGTCTGGCGTCTGTTTCAAATGGCGAAGGTCCACCTAGGAACAAAAATAAGTTAGTACATTGTTTTAAATTGCTAAATAAAAAAAAATTTTTTGATCATATTAAAATAACTTTAATGTTGCAATTAAAATATTCTATACATAAAAATATGAAACAAGTAATCGAGACAAACTGAATAAAATATAAATATGATGTCTATTCCTAGATGAATCACAGTTTCAAAGGGAGTTGTAAGGTTAACAAAATACCCTAAGTAGAGTTATTCATTATTACAAAATCAAACCATTCACGGGAATCTTTACAAATTGTTGTTGTTGCTATCTCACGTGGGTGTAAAAGAGACCGATGTTATCCGAATTCCCTCGTGAACCTTAACACAGACGGCTTAAAGTGTAGATTTAAGCTCCAACTTTATTTATAGTAAAGTCGGTAACCACAGATTTATTATGTTCCTTACTGCAGAAGATTGCGTCTATTTCAAGCCCATAGTTGCAAAGTTTTGAATACATTCACATCAATCTCTATTTTTGTCGAATAATTGAGATCATAGTAGGTGATTTCTTTTGGTACAGTTATCGTTTTTTACTGTTAATATTGCATAAGATATGTTATAACATATATTACGATTATTAGAGCTTGTTTTGGTAATATACACTATGTTAAATATTTACTGTAACTTAACTTACTTACTTACACTTACTGTGCTTTACAAAAACAAACTTTAATGCCACTTATAAGTCAAAGTGATGTCTGCTCTTAACGCACTCTGTTAAAGTGAAATAGAGCTACTTATATCATTATGTCTAAAAACTACGTTCTAAGAAAAGTCAATAATGATAGTTATTCAACAATTTAGGCGTATGAATAAGTAAACACACAGAAATTGTATTATGATATTTCAGATTTCTAAAAGAGTTTTACGTACCATATAACCATCGTAACTCCAAGACCCGAACTTCATAAAGCATGTCTGTTCATCAAACGGGAAGTATTCCACGTCGATCTCGCAGAACGACTTATAAATAGCTGGCGGTTTCCAAACCACTTTACCGTCGTGGTGAAGGATTGCTTTCGTCATGATTGTCACTTCATAGTTACCGTCAGCGCTGAAAAACAAATAGGGATCTTAAAATGTTTTAAATTTTAAACTGTTGAAATTCTAGCATTTTGAGTTCTTATCAAAAATGAAAACAAGTTTAATGTTTTATAAAGAGTTTGAATTTAGTGCAATAATAATATTAGATTCGGTGTCAATAATAATATTGTGCCCTACATATAGTTTTTAGAGTTCATTGACAATGCGTATTCTTTACTGCTAACTAGATCATCATTACTTTTACTTTTTGTACTATACGAGATGCATGGTATAACTTTTGATAATAAATTATATACATACCTATGTATATAATATATCTACGTCTATGGAACTCAACAGAGCTTTTACAACGTGTCAGAAACTTTAATTCATATCAGCGTAAACATTGAACTACACACATCAAAAGTGTCTAGGGATCAAGCATTTTTATGCGGATTTCTTGAGATTGAGATGTGGCTTTGGCCCTGGCCTGCTCAGTCGCCAGACTTGAACCCGATTGAGCAAACATGGGATATGCTACAGAGAAGAGCTCTGCCGAATATGGAGGGTATCCAGTCGCAAGAAGACCTTTTTTTGTTGTTGCAACGAACATGGGCGGCCATTCCACAGCGTGTTTGGATGAACTCATTTTGAGTATGCCAAACCGATGTTCTTGTGTTGTTAGTGTTCGCGGTAGAAACACGGATTATTAATTGTTTAAGTTACCTAATAAAATTTTAAAGAAAACTGTTATTTCAGTCTTTTTTTCGAACTTTAATGTTAGTGGTTCAAATGTCAAAATCCCTTTATTAGGAAAATGGCAAATTTCTTTATTAATGCAAAGGTGACTTGGTTTATCGTTACTGTGACAATTTGATGAATCCTTAAAGAAAATTTTAATTAATATCAATCAGGAGAAAAGTTATTGCAAAAATATATGTTGATCCCTAGACACTTTTGATGTGTGTAATTTAATGATATTAATAATTATAATATTACAAGTCCACTCGAGTTTTTTTCGAAATAAAATAATGTACAGAAAAAAACTTAACTTAAAGAGAGAAATTGTATCAGTTTCAAATATGAATTAAGTACGCCCTAAAAGGAGTACTAATAGTATTATAATTAAGGTTACGTACTGAATGGAATAGCATGGATAAAACAAACTTATTGTGTCCACCATTGCATTGTAACAATTGTTTTTCTTGCTATGGAAAGTAACTGACTCTCAACACACTGCTAACGCTATTTTGGGAGTCAGGGCTATACAGAATTTCGTAATACTTTTTTTTGTAGCAATAAAGAATTATTATTACTATAGATCCATTATAAGAGTGACCAATTCTCTTTGGTTAATTTACTACCTGAGATGGTAGGTGACAAGGTTTTGCTTCAACGCAAATAATTTTGGGAATATCTTCAGTAATAGATACAGTATTTTTCAAACCATATTGATTAAATTTCCAGTCTGATTTATTAGGCTTTAACTTCTGACTATGACTTATATGGTTATTTGAGATGAAGGATTACGTACGTTAAATTTTACTTTGTTTTTTTTCCTGTGTGTGGTCTAGGTTTTTTTTTTTCACAAAATGTGTATATACAGTGCCTATGTCGTTTTTTTATATCATTTACACTCTCAGTAGTATGAGACATTAATGTCTATCGGTTGTAGACTACATCAATAGCCTGCTGCCTAATAGATCATGACATGTCTGGTTACTTGTCAAACTTAACCGCCTGATTTATAGTTACATGGTTAATTAGCTGGTTAATTTATAATTATGGTAGTATTTCCAATAATTTAGTTAAGATCTGTTAACTGGATTTGTGTTAATATATATAATATATATAATAGTGGTGTTGTAAAAGGCCTTTATAATGCCTATCTTTTTTTTATGGAATAGGGGGCCAACGAGCTGACGTATCGCCTGATGGTAATCAATTATCGCCGCCAATGTACACCCGCAACACCAGAGGCATCACAGGTGCGTTGCCGGCCTTTGGGGGATGGGGAGGGGAATGGAGGAGGGGTTAGGGTATGGGCCTCCGGTATCCTCACGCACTCGGTGAAACACAGCGCAAGCGCTGTTTCACACCGGTTTTCTGTGAGGCCGTGGTATCACTCCGGTCGCGCCGGCCCATTCATGCTGGAACGTGGCTCTCCCACGTGGCTCTAAGACTCATTGAGATTTAATTAAGTAGTCGTTATCCAGCCGAGCTGAAGGCAGAAAGTTTTTCCATAACACAATAATTTATATATCTAATTAATATGTAAAATTCTATGAAACCCTCCATATAAATTTGTCGCCCTTTCTTTTGATCCCCATTTGTTGTCGGTACGAAATTGACGTTGAAACTCTAAAAGCTTTGTCATAACCAACTTTTGCGCATTCATGAAAATTGTGCCGTAAAATAGGTCACCTTGTCTTCCATTAAGCTAACGCTGTACCATTAAAAATAAAGTTAGCACTGAATATTCGCGGAGTGGGCTTTTAGGGGAAGTCACAGGTGCATTAAAGCGTTACCTCTATTTGGTTAAATTTAAAAATATTACAGTCACGTCACTAAGAGGTTTTAACACGTTGAATATATGAATGGAGTTTCTAAACAGAACATTATGATAGTGGTAAGGTTCATTTTCAAAATGGTGTCATAATAGGTTAAATTCTTAGCAGACAGATTTGTATGTATACGTTTCTTCCAATTACGAGTACATTTACAATGTTAAGTTAGAGTAAGAATTTTCTGGACATGATTATCAAACAAAATGAGAGATGTAAATATATATCATATTTTTTAAGCGAAAACTTCTTTAGCGGCGTTGTGCACTTTTTTGGGGTGGGTAAAAATTTTTAGACTTGCGTCAGGACACGTGACTTGATCGAATATTTGTAAGACGGAGGCGTGGCGTAGGAGAGGAAGTAATAACCCCCTATCTTTCTACGGCGCGGTGGAAATGCATGCCTGCTCCTACTGTTTCGTTTAAGCGGCGCAGGGCGCTTGCGCGAGTGTGCATGTGGTTAAGCCCGGCTTCGCTCGGGTAATACTATATGTTTATACTACATTAACCTATATTTTTATAACATCACAATAAGCATTTCTGTAGTTATCGGTTCTCAAGGAATATTAAAGGCAAAGCAAGGCACAGATTCGTATAGCATCGTTCATTGTGTTTATCAAATACGGGAAATAAAAAAATGAAATATAATAAATAAAAAAATGCACAACGCTTATATTTAAGTTTTCACTTCTGCCGGCACTCTCGGAGTGCATTTTTGTTTTTATTATTATCTTATCTTATTATATTTTTTATCATTGAATGAATTGTTGCTTTTTATCCATCTTTACGTTAATGATTTTCGAAACTCAAAACTAATTCTTATTCCACCTGTTTGTAATACATATTAGATACTTTATGTAGCGCGAATTGACACAGAACCCTGCCTATGTGTGAAGTATCATACCAGCCGTGTTCATACAATTATCGCACACAAAAGGCCAGTTTGAAAATCTTGTATGTTTGAAAAAAGTCGAATGGAGAACCTCCTCTTTATTAAATCGATTACTCTTCTAAGCTAACCAACTTAAGTTGTAAAATAATGTTAGGTAAAATTATAGATATGCATCTCTTATTCCTAACTGGAAACAGTGAATGTAATTCTAATCTCTAAATATAGTTCAAAGGTATGACCAGAAGCAACTGCAATAAACAACAAAGTTAAAATAACTTTGTACGGTAGCATAACAGATCCCGTTATCAAACTTAGATAATCCAAAATTAATCCAACTGCTAACTTCTGTCAGGCGGGAATTAAACCAGATTCACATAATTTGAATGCTTATTATAAACTTTATGAAACAAGACTCGATTTTGGAAACCTTCTTGAAAACATTATCAAAACATTTGTTGTTATTTTTCAAAGCGATGTACTAGATGTTGTAAACAATTAATTAATAAATATTAGTTAAGGTATTAAAATATGTATTGAAGTCAAAGATGCTGCAGTAGATGTACTCGTATTGGTGGTTTATGTAAATCGTAACTTGCCGCTGGCGAACGAAAGAACGTTTATTGGTTTAACTAAAACTCAGAAATGGCTGGACAGAATTGGCTTATTTAGGTCTTTAAATATTTTTAAGAGTTCACAAAAAGTTTAGAAAGTGTAAAAAATAAAAATACGTATACGAAGTAGTGGGTACAGATAGTACAAAATAATGTATCACAAAAAAGTTTCCACGCAACAGAAATAAAAAAAACAGATTCAAATTGTGTTAGAAAGTAAATAAAATGTCTTTTTTTTTAATTTTACTTGAAATGGAACTATGAAGGTCTTTGATAAAGTTTTTCTAAAACTGTCTAGAGAGTAGGTAGGTAGTTGAATAAAATATAGAAAATAAAAACTACAAGTGGATTGCAAAACTACTTACCAGACTTTTAACTTAAATAGTTAAAAAATTTAAAACATGCTTTGAATAAAAAAATACAGTGAACATCATCATCATCATGTAATAGGTCTTTACCTATGAAATTGCCGTTTTGTATGCAATAAGTGAAAGTACTTATTTTTTCAAACTTTTTTATTTCTGTTATTCGAAGTAATCACCCATGCAATCGACGCATTTTGCCAACGCATTGGCAGTTTATTGATGCCCTTCTTGTAAAAATCAGCTGGACGGGAGGCAACAAACTCTTCAAAGGCATTTTGTACTGCCTCTCGGGAATTGAATTTATTACCCACCAAAAAGTTGTCTAAATTTTGGAAAAAGTAATAGTCGGTAGGTGCAAGGTCTGGTGAGTATGGCGGATGAGGGAGAGCTTCCAACTCCAGCTCTTGCAGCTTGGAGTCTGTCTGTTGCGCAGTATGGGGTCGCGCGTTGTCGTGAAGAAGCAGTGGGGACGACCGATTGACCAAAGCTGGTTGCAGATGTGCAAGCTTCTCCATCATTCTCTCCAGTTCTTCACAGTACACATCTGCATTAATGCTCATGCCATTTTGTAAAAAGCTGTGGTGAATCACACCCGCACTAGACCACCAAACAGTGATCATCACCTTTTTAGGGGTCATTTTTGGTTTAGGTCATTGCTTTGGTGCTGAACCAGGGTCTAACCAACTTGCTGAGACCTTGCACCTACCGACTATTACTTTTTCCAAAATTTAGACAACTTTTTAGTGGGTAAAAAAATCAATTCCCGAGAGGCAGTACAAAATGCCTTTAAAAAGTTTATTGCCTCCCGTCCAGCTGATTTTTACAAGAAGGGCATGAATAAACTGCCAATGCGTTGGCAAAGATGCGTCGATTGCATGGGTGATTACTTCGAATAACAGAAATAAAAAAGTTTAAAAAAATAAGTACTTTCACTTATTGCATACAAAACGGCAATTTCATAGGTAAAGACCTAATATTTAAAAGCTAGGCTCTTGTTTATGCAGCTTTTTCCCGCTCTAACTATCAGGAGCCTCAAGGAAGCGGGCACATATACATGAACAAAATAATTCAAAGTATTACACTACATCACTACATACTATAGATTATAGAACAAAGTCCTCCACCGTGTCTGTCTGTCTGTTTGAGATAAACTCAAAAGCTACTGCATGGATTTTTATGTGGTTTTTACCAATAGATAGAGTGATTCTTGAGGAAGGTTTATGTAAATAATTTGTTATTTTTTTGAGTATATTGGCTAAAATAGAATGATATTTGATGAAGACGTTGGAAAAAATTAAGCCGCACATGTTCTCAGAGTAACATAGGCTATATTATATTTTCCGTAAAGAACCCGTGCGGATCCGGGGTGCGTTGCTAGTATTTAATAAAAACTATTTATCATCATCATCATTTTCTCAGCTAAAAGACTTTTTCGATATAGGCCTTTCCCAAGGTTCTCTACAAAAAAAAACCTATGAAAATCCCAAATATCTAGTACAGAAATTAAAAATTCTATTAAATTAAGAGGGGAAATTATTCAACCAAGTCAATTTTCAGATTAGAACGAGACCTCTAGTGCTAGAAATATTAGAAAAACAATGATACTGTCAAGGCGAACAGATTTTTCGATTAAATTTATAAACGGTAAATTGTAAATAAAATAGCTTTTATTTTAGAGATTTTTTTTAAAAAATTCTATGAATACCTAAGTGAAAAATATCGGGCTTCAATGTCAGAAATTTGAAGAATGATATTTTTTATAAAGTTAATGGAATATTGTATAGTTTTCCTTATTGTATTTTTAATACAGTTGCTTAGTTGATACATAAATGAAAAGAACTCGTATTTCATATTAGTTATAAACTAATATAAATAAATGACTATTCATGAGAGTTAAATTCTAATCAGAATTGAAAAAAGTCTTAGAAATTAGACCGTTTTTTACACTGTTAAAAAGTGAACACTACTAAATCTCTCGCTTTGCTGCTTTCACTACGTATAAAACCATTTTCCTTTTAATAAAACAAAGTTCTTCAAAAATACTTTGAATTATATATTCTGGTTAATAATAAATAATAATATAAATAATATATATTTTGGACATCTAACACACAACGCCATCTAGTCCCAAGCTAAACAGAGCTTGTGTTATGGGTACTAGAAAACTGATATAAATACTTGTATACTTTTTTTTGTCAATACATACATATTATACATAGAAAATACCCATACTCCGAAACAAATATTTGCAGATCATACAAACATTTGGTCCGACCCGGGAATCGAACCCGAGACGTCAAGCACAACAGTCGCTACGCTACCACTTCGCTACAGAGGCAGTCAAAATAATGAATGCTTACTATGGCCTGTTGGGTTAGACGCTACCTTGATGCTATTTAGATTAAAGCTCACGCTTATCGTGCCTTCCGCCTGGCCAACTTCGGGCGCATTCTCTGTTTTACCTACACACAAACTATCCATTCAAATTTCAGCTTCATTTCAAAGTTCTTAAGCGCTATTAGTCAAGTTCAGAGTGGCGTTAATGCATATAAATGCGGTGAACTGCTACTGATAATGGTTACCGTTTCTGTGTAAGGATTTTTGAAACGGTCGTCCTATATGTTTGCGGGTGTTGAAATCGATTTAGGTCTGGAGTATTTGCCAAAAGTGCGGTAATTGACTTATATGTTCAGCAATTTATTGATTTAAGTTCACAACTACTTAACAGCCTGATGGAAACCATGTGCAGAATCTAAGAGTAGTGGCCACCACACTGATTGTGATAGCAGACAATACAACAATGCAGCATGGTGACCCACACTATAGCGCCCTATTGAGATGGTTTTGCATCATCGGGCCTCCGGTCTCGCACTCTCCAACACACGATAGCTCGAATGCTGTTATTTTAGCTTGGTCGTCTGTGAGAGGGTAGTATCGATTTGATTTGAAGATCAATTTATTTAACACTTGAGCAAATAAATATTGGCTGTTTATTCATGACGATTTTGTCTAACATATTTTATACTGCATTATTTGATAAAGCCAGTTCACTCTGCATATATATATGTTACCAAATGAAGAAAAAGCCCACAATATATTCTGAGAACACAATTTAAGATTACAGACTTTCAGTTCCAACATCTGATTTTACCCCGCAGTGTCTCGTCAAGATGTCTTGATAACGTAAAGTAATGGGAATTTTGTTTGCACCACGGAAATGAGGAGATAAAGGTCTTCTAAGAAGAGTTTATAACAAGAGAAAATAAAGTTAACTTTCATTGGAAAGAATGGGGCTAGTATCAAAGTTGGAAACACAGGTTTCCTCAAAGTTTCCCAAATAGATTTTCTCTTAAATAGCTCTTGGAGTGAGATTAATGTTTATCGTGACCGTTTATAAGAACTTATTCACTTTGCAATGGCACGTTAGGAAAATATCTAATTTCACTTATTTTATGAATCTATGAACGCTGTTGAATCAAATGACATGAGAATCATGTATACATCTTAAAATACATTTCAGTGCAAAGTAATAACACATATCATTTACATTTCATATGATACATTAGAAATACATGCAGTCTTACCAAATGTGTAATAGAATATAAGTCCTAAGCCAGTTTCAGATTTTAATTTAAAGCCCTTTCAAATCATAAAATAGACATACGAGTACGCGAATGTAGTTTGCGTAATCTTAATTTTTTGTCCACTTTCCCATTTGATACTCGTGTTTTTTATTTACAAAACCTCGCCTCTACCTATCCAATTTCCTTATCTCGATAGATCTTTTTCCTTTAATCTATTTGAATAATATTGAATTTCCAAGCAATTTTTGTGTCAGGCAGGAATAAATAAATAAAAAAAAAAAAATTTCAGACTTCAGCTTGGGACTAGATGGCGTTGTGTGTTGGATACACACAACGCCATCTAGTCCCAAGCTAAGCAGAGCTTGTGTTATGGGTACTAGACAACTGATACAAATACATATATACTTTTTTTTTGTAAATACATACATATTATACATAGAGAACACCCAAACTCCGTAACAAATATTTGTAGATCATACAAACATTTGGTCCGACCCGGGAATCGAACCCGAGACCTCATGATCACCAGTCGCACACGCCAACCGCGAGACCAACGAGGCAGTCGTTGTTTTGAAAACGTCAAAATCACAATAATGACAAAATTTAAGCTGCTATAGTATAATAGTAAGACAAACGTGGTATTAATTTCTACCCGACTACGGCAAAGCCAAAGGAGGGTTATGATTTTGACAGGCTATGTATGTATGTTCATCTGTTCCCTCATAGCTCCTTAACTACTAATTAGAACTGGACAAATGAGGTATCGTTAGAAGCGTCTTGATTGTCTGCTGGTTATAGGCTATATGACGTGTCACTGAATCTGATGTGGCGCCCTCTAGCCGATATAAAGTACTGTTTAAAAAAAATAATTTTAGATAAATATGGTGTGTTTGGTATCATTGGAAAGGGCGTTACTTGTACATTTCAAAAATATATATATTATTAGCATTCGCCCGTGACTTTGTCCGTATTTATTCGATAAGTGTGATATTTCTATGGTATGCTTGTCTGTTCCCACATTCTATCTAAACTACTAGTCAGAATAAGACAAATGAGGTATCGTTAGAAGCGTTTTGATTGTCCGCTGGTTATAGGTTATATGAAGTGACACTGAATCTAATGTGGCGCCCTCTAGCCCACATAAAGTACTGTATTAAAAAAAATGAGATAAATATTCCGTGTTTGGTATCATTCGAAAGGGCGTTACTTGTACATTTCAAAAATATATATATTATTAGCATTTTCTAGTGACTTTGTCCGTATTTATTCAATAATTGTGATATTTCTATGGTACCTATTTAAAATATACTTTGCAAAGAAATTAATATTAAAGAGGCACCAAAACATTTTAAATAAAAAAAAGTAAAAACTAAAACCCAACTACGACAAAAAACGACGCTGAAAAAGTATGAAACAAGTTTCAAAAGCCATAGTCACGCGTTGTTAAAGTGTTATGGACTACGGTACATTCCTAAGTTTTAAAAGCTGTAGTCCATGTAGTTTAATGTATCATAGTCCATAACACTTTAACAACGCGTGACTACGGCTTTTGAAACTTGTTTCATACTTTTTAAGTGTCGTTTTTTGTCGTAGTTGGGTTTTAGTTTTTACTTTTTTTTTATAGCGTTTAGTTACATATGACTTAAGCTCCTTAATTACAATAGCTGAATTAAGAAGACTAATAAAGGACTACTTTGGTTTTTTATATTAATTTTACTTACTTATTATACAATACGATGTCGGGTAGCCAAATGTGTTCTGAAGGCACATGCAAAGTCTCCACACCACCGTAGTCATCGGGATTCCACTTTAGCTTGTAGTCATTCCATTCCTATAACAATCAAAAGAGATGGTTTTTAAAGATCATTCGCTAAGCTTATTATAAATTACACTTTTTCTTTACTTAAAAGACTACTTCCACAATAGAAATTAATCCTGCATGTCCGAAGACTTCCCAAACATTTGAGGAATAAATACAAAGAAAACCCATCCTTGAGAAAAGTATTTTTTCGACATTTTTTGTCCGAAATTGAATTTTCAAAACTCAGTGCATCGCAGGATAAGCATAAACAATTGCTTGCAATGATGTTAATAATATTTGTACCTGTAGTAGTTTGTAAAAAAAAATATGGAATAGGCGGGCAAACGAGCAGACGTATCGCTTAATGGTATGCGATTACCGCCGCCCATGGACACCTGCAACACCCGAGGCGTCACAAGTACGTTGGAGCATGGGCCTCCGGTATCCTCACTCACACGGTGAAACACAGCGCAAGCACCATTTCACACCGGTTTCCTGTGAGGCTGTGGTATCACTCTGGTCGAGCCGGCCCATTCATGCCGAAGCGTGGCTCTCCCCGTGCACAGTGCACTCTCCTACATGGCACAGGGCATTCTGTATCAAAGAAGTAAAGATAGCAGTTAGGGCTTTTTTTTCCTAATTCAGAGATAAGTCTAAAGACTTCGTTCAAGATGTATAAGAACAGTGTTGTTGACTAAGACCCGTTGCTAGGCGTCGGAAATTGCGGTAGCTTATTAGGTTCCGGCCGCGGGGCGGGCTATTGAATATCTGGGACTGTGGGCGAAAATTGACTTGGGCACCTCTCACTTAGTGTCCAGTCGAGTAAATACGGATTTCTATTTGAACCAGAGGCCTTACTTAAGTTTGCCTAGACTCTCTTTATAAATACATTGGCAGGCTTTTTAAGAATTGTAATATTTACTTCGATTTTGAGTTGAACTCAAAAAACCAAATTATCTACGTATACGTCATTAGATTAATCTGTAATGGTAGACGTGAGTATGTTATAAATAATGATATAAAACTCTCTTCGTATAACTCAGTTAAGCCTGAAACTCTCTCTGAAGAGAATAAGTCTGAAATAATAGATAAAATATTTTTTGTTTGGTTAATTAGGTCACAAATAATGTAAGAGAAATTCTGAATAAAATGTCCCTTGTATGACTTTCAGGGAAACTGCCATCCTATTAATAAGACAGTAGGTAGTAAAACTTGTAGAGTAACAAACCTTTATTTCTACTGTTCTTTATACGAGATAGTGATTTCATCTGTTAAACTCATATTAGCAAGTACCATAATACTTAAATTGATTTCCAAAATACGTCTTAAAGCTTGTAAATTGATCATGATATTTGCCCATAACCGTAATAAAGCTAAAATACATTTTTCTACTCGCATGGCCTTGTTACTTTTTTGAGGGAATGTTATAAAATAACTCAGTGAAGTTTGGACTGATTTCCCAAAAGGGGCTCGTTTAGCGATATGGGAGGAACTTTGAGACCTCTAAGGAGTAACTTCGTTCGCGAACCACAAGTATCCTAAATCAAAAACAACATGTTTGTTTTTATGTAACAATAATGGATAAAATCTGAAAAAGAATAAGATTTCGCAAGTTTTACAAAATATTAAGTTGGTTATTGAAATTTAATTTATACTACACCTGATCGGAATAGTAGTCATTATTCCCTGAAAATGAAAACTTTTTATAAAAAAAAACCGACTTCCAAAAAACATCCAACGAAAACTCTCTGCCAAAAAAAAACACTTAAAAGCGTAAAATAAACTGGTTCTTCATAAATTGCCCATACCTAATTCTTTATTCATTTAAGTAGTAGTATTATAATGTGTGCTAGGTACCTAGAATCTGTTTGAAGTCGGTGCCAAGTGACTACCGGTTAGACTTTTGTAATTGTTCATTTGTATTCCTTTTGGCTTAGCACCGACTTCAAACAGATTCTAGGTACCTAGCACACATTATAATACTACTAGTTAAGTGAATAAAGAATTAGGTATTAATTAATAATAAAAATTAATTGGATGTTTTTTGGAAGTCGGTTTTTTTTATAAAAAGTTTTTAATATTTAGTTTTTAGTGCAAACAATCGTAGGTAAGTAGTAAGTTGAACTATTTCATCAAATTTCATCATCAAGAATACAAATTAAGGTCTATACGTACGTGTCATATTAAAATCATCC
The DNA here is from genome assembly GCA_949125395.1 of Diaphora mendica. Classification (NCBI taxonomy): domain Eukaryota; kingdom Metazoa; phylum Arthropoda; class Insecta; order Lepidoptera; family Erebidae; genus Diaphora; species Diaphora mendica. The sequence continues at coordinate 16,740,553 of OX421313.1, read as the reverse complement.
TTTAATCCCTAACTGTTTAAAGTACTGTGTTAAAGAGTTTAACCTTCTATCGTCAGCTCACCTAAATAACTTGAAAGTATACGACTGAAGGTCTTTAGATACGTATGAAATTGAAAGAATTAACCTCCAACTCCTAACCGTTAAGGAGTTGTACCTTCCACCTTCCATCATCAGCTTACCTAAATAATTTAAAAGAATACAACTAAGGGTACCATATATACATATGATATTTAAAGATTTGTCCTCCAACTCCTAGCCGTTAAGGAGTTGTACCTTACATCTTTCAGCTCATCATCATAAAATGATGACTACCACACGCAAATACCGGTGTAACTTTAGAAAATATACGAAAAACATAGTATGTGCCTACAAAAAATGAGGGTTTCCCTCGATTTCCCTGGGATCCCATCATCAGATCCTGATATGCTGGCAATGGGACCACCTCGGAAGCATACACTTTCGAATACAAAAAAAATATCAAAATCGGTCCACAATTGACGCAGTAATCGGTGAACATACATAAAAAACAAAAAAAAATACATACAGTGGAACATAGAACCTCCTCCTTTTTGGAAGTCGGTTAAAAAGAGAACGTTAATCTTTTCCTTGACCTGAATAAGCGGGAGGAAAAAATGTATGAAAATCCATTTCTAAAGTGTTTTAGCGGGAGATAAAGTTGTATGAATTTTCATTTCTTATCTATCATATCATGTGTTATCTTATCTATGGCGCGCGCCTGCCCAAGGCGTTTTCATATAATTTAAATATGGAATCTCCGTGCCACTGACATCCTTTTGTGAAGAATAAAAAAAACAAAAGAAGCGCGAAATAGCTGTCAAATTCTAAGCTAAATTGTGTCTTACATGGTGTCTTACGTTTTGATTTATATACTTTCTACAATACAAGTCTTTAAATGTTCCTCACAGGTGTAGTATAAAGCACTGTGTAGCACTCGGGTGAAAGTCCCATTCACACCTCGGGAGTATTGTGGCCCTAGGCTGCGCCTTCGGGCCACAAACTGCTCCCTCGCTAGTAATCGGTCCCTTTCTTCCCTCGGTGAACAATGTACTATTGTTGTTCAATTTCGAATTTTTGAGTTACTCTTTGATTTGTTAGAAAACAAATAATATGAAGTGTCTTTTGTATTTTCCCATTTAGCAAATCTTTTGTATTTTGCCAATAGTTTCTTATGGCCCGGGAGCCAGGTACAAATTCGGTCAATTATTTCCTCTCGAGCCATACTTCGTAAAAGGCATTAGGAATGTATATTATGAATACTCGTGACCGTCAGCTGCGACTCCGTCGGTGGGGCTGGCAGTGGCAGCCTACCCAGCATGCAGAAAAAATATATTTTTTCAGTCATTTCTTCCTATTTCAAAATTTGTAGGAATATAGTTTACCTAATATCTTGAAGGAAAAATAAAGTCAGCTGGTCATAACATGGTGGATTATACGTCAGCTGGGCACTTGAACATGACAAAAAAAAAATTTTTTCTATGATTTCCTCTGATCTAAAAAAAATTCTGGTGATAGTTCATATGCTACTACGAATAAAAATTCATGTCAGCTTGCTCTATCCCAGTGGAAAGTTTGTCAGCTGGCACCAATAGCTGGCACCTTGAAAGTGTAACGCAGCTGCATCTATCACCCAATGAATCTTATCAGCTGACGACTTTTTCCTTGACTTGAAGCTAGCTGATTCTTTTCAGTATTTACTAGAGCATGTTAAATAAATTTTCTTACGTTATAATACACAACGTTTGCGTGAAAGAGTAACAAACATTCATCCATCCATACTTACAAACTTCACCGTTTATAATATTAGTAGGATACATATCTAAACTTATTTAAATTATCTTCGCAAAATAATTTGAACTGACCATTGTTTTTTTTTAAAGACGCAGTAAGGTATCACGTTAGGAATTTTTATTATACTAGCTGACCCAGCGAACTTCGTGTCGCCTTATTTATTTTTAACCGACTTCAAAAAAGGAGGAGTTTCTCAATTCGACCGATATATGTTTTTTTATGTGTTATATGTTCGCGGATAACTTCGTCGTTTAAGAACCGATTTTGATGATTCTTTTTTAATGGAAAGGAGATATCCGAGCTTTAGTAGCATGATAAGAACACTAAGATCTGATGATGGCATCCAAGAAAAATCGATCGATTTGGTCGCTCTTGAAATTGGTTTTATATTTTACTTGTATAGATAGATTGAATAGTTACTATCACAGAAATATATCAGGATAGAAGATGACGAACATACTTTTGCCTGTGTGTAAAATCAACAGCAAGCCACACCCCATCAAACGCACACGATTGGTCAATGCGCAAGCGCCGACTAGTAAAGTGTCACACTTTCTTGTTTATGTAATGAAGTAATTTTTTTTTCATAAATCGTTTCTTACACAAGTCTTATTTTAAATAGACAGTTTAATCTTGGGATAATGAAACGTTTTTTTAGGTAGTTTACAAAAATACTATAGTAAAGTACGCTAAGAAGAAAAGAAGATTGAACATCATTGTCCTTGAAACAGCATAATACTTATTCAATATTTGACGTTTGGAAAAAGTGAACCGAGTTCTTAAATTGTGAAATCTCACGTCTACATATATATACTTCAGTAATTTTAATCCACAATATAGCTGCAATGTAGAAAAGGCTTATGTATCTAGCTTCAATCTGTAAAAAGAGAATAACTTAAGAAACTTGATGTCCTCTCGAATGAAAATTTGTAAGAGGATTGACAACATGCTCTAGTAAATATTGAAAAAAATCAGCTAACTGTAAGTCAAGGGAAAAGTCGTCAGCTGATAGGATTCATTAGGTGATGGATGCAGCTGCGTTACACTTTTCAGGGTGCCAGCTGACAAACTTTCCACTCGGATAGAGCAAGCTGACATGAATTTTTATTCGCAGTAGCTTAAGAACTATCACTAGAAAAATTTCTAGATGAGAGGAAATCATTGAAAAAAAATATTTTTTTGTCATGTTCAGGTGCCCAGCTGACGTATAATCCACCATGTTATGATCAGCTGACTCTATTTTTCCTACAAGATATAAGGTAAACTATTTTCCTACAAATTTTGAAATGGGAGGAAATGACTGAAAAAAAAAATTTTTTTCTGCATGCTTGGCAGGGTGCCACTGCCTGCCCCACCGACGGAGTCGCAGCTGACGGTCACGAGTATTCATAATATACATTCCTAATGCCTTTTACGAAGTTTGGATTGGGAGGGACTTGGTCATCAAAATCTGTCACTGGCTCCTGGTCCATTATGGCAAGATATACCTATTTAATGCTAGATATTATTACATTACTTGTTAACTTTTCTGTATTGTTTAGTGGATTGAAATGAACACAGTACAAAAAGGAATCATACTACTATCATATATATACATAATACACACAAATCATAAGGAATGTGATTTTAATCTCAATATCTCAGACATAAATGACACACCAGCGACTATTCTAGGTATATCATGTGTACTTAGTAAATATATTTTTTTTCTCTAACTACTATTTAAGCAGTTAAAACGAACGTAAACTGAGTAAGCTGGGGTGATACTGTTAAATGAAAAGATACATTTCTTAAGCATAATCTGCCTGGTTACCAACTTATTATTTGGTTAGTTTGTAGCTAATTTAAAAAAAAGTAAAGTATCACTTTTTTTCTTTATAAAATTTGATATCATGACTTCCACTTATTAAAATGCTTTTTTATACTACATGAACCTTAAAATGAAATTTGCATTTAAGTGTAGTTTTAATGATAAATAAAATTTGGCATTTTGGAGTTCGAATGATGACACCGAAGATGAATGCTGAACTCGTTTTATTTTTAATTTAACTTGATACTAAATTTATTTTTAGTTTTATTGAACAGAATTTATAACTGGCAGAAGAGGAATTTATTACTGGCAGTGGTGGCGCCATCTATGTAATGTATTTATAATTAATTCACAAGGTGTTAAGCTGTAATCCCTATCCCTTCCCCGCCGACAATCGTGTACCGAGTAGACGACAAGTGGCGCCTATTTTGAACGTGTAAAAACTATGAACTAAAATATTTAGTGTGTGTCTTACATTCACCGCACCGCAGGAGTCTGAAGTCTTTCGGTTCGTAAAAGGCATCAGCTCTGTACTAATAGAATTGGACGATATAGCCCGTGGCTATAAGTCTTAACGCCGCGCTTGAAATGAAGTGTCGTCGATAAGGACCAGCTCAACCAAACGTGAACAGGGGCCCCTGAAGAAGATCTACCTTCATCGTCGTCCGACGGTCTACATTGAGGTAGGTGCACGATTTATCATCACCCCCCTGCCCCTGGCGAAACACCTAGCTTTGTTTGGTAAAAATATTAAAAATAAAAATTAAGAACCTCGCTTTATTGGCGACACCAGGCAGAAGAAGATTTTTGTAGGTACTAGCCGGAAACCCAAAAATTCCATAATACATGGTCATGCTTCATTGTGAAGTAACGACTCCCTCTATATAAAATAAAGATATCGTTCTATTTAGTAAATACTATAGACCTAAGAAACCACTTAAAATTAATTTACCTTCCATCGAAATTTTATTACTAAACCACTAGCGCAAGAACGAATCGCTGAGAATATAGTACTGAACTCAATTATTTTGGCGGGTACCGTAGCTTCTGTTAACCGGCCGAATTACTGTTGCAAAACTCAATTTAAATTTGTCTATGTTGCCTTAATGCGAGGGAGTCTTTGCATGTATACAGTCAACTGAGGACCACGAAAATAAAGCATGTTATACGTACATGACTGTAGCGATTTTTAAGGAACTCAGAATCAAATAATATCAGATAACTACTTCTAGGTGTGACTTTGAGGTGCTTGACTAAAAATTGTAGAGATTAAGTTTTTTTTTGGGGTGATAGGGAGGAGATAGGGGAGGGAGATTGAGTTATGGTCCTCCGGTATCCTCACTCACTCGGTGAAACACAGCGCAAGCACTATTGCACCCCGGTTTTCTGCGATATCACTCCGGTCGAGCCGGCCCATTCATGCCGAAGCGTGGCTCTCCCACTTGTGAAGTTAAAAAAGACACTTAGATAAAGTTACCGTTTGTTTGTTTATGTTAATGTTATATTGGATACATGTACTTATATTTAGTTTTTATACATTAAATACGTTCTTTCTTCTTCGTTTCTTTACACATGCTTTCTTCTTTTTTTAAAAGACAACTTCCGCACTAGGCTTATTCCTGCGTCGCAGAGGAATTCACAAACAAATAACATCGAGACTCATAAAAACATTTTGTGGATTACACAAATTGTTCTCTCATCAGATGTTTGAGTGCAGTCATTTTTAACCGACTTCAAAAAAGAAGGAGGTTCTATGAGCAACTGTATGTATTTTAATATAGTTAATCAAATCAGATCAAATCATTTAATGCTATGAAATTTATGGAATCAGGCGTTACTTTGCGGAAATCGATGACATTAAATGCTATGAAATATATTTAGCTTTAATTCCGCGAGACAAATATCCAGGTCTGAAAGCAGGACACAAATCCCACCGCCATGCATACTCACATGCACATATGGGTATCATTTCATCAAATCATTTAGTTTGCGAACATGGGTATACAAATTCAGATGTTAAATTAATTATAAATGAGCAGCCACATTCTACCAATCAATGCATCTGAATTATATACAGACATTAAGAGAGTTTGAACTATGCAATTAGAGTAACTTTCTCTGTCATAAAATGATTTCTGTTTTCCAGCAATTATTTTGTTAAACATAAATCGACACTGGACAAATCGATTAAAGCCTAGTTCGCATTATGCTAGTATTTTAGTCTAGTAGCGAGTAATTTAGTAGTTAAACGTGCCTGAACACCAAAAATTTAGTTGAGTACTTTAGTAAGGAATTTAGTCGAGTCGATCCATTTTATTCTATTTTTTCGGGCGAGTAGCACCTCCCACCACGCGCCCATGCTTACTTGTTCACCGGCTAAAACAGTCTGAACCTGTCGAATTAGTCTAGTTCATTAGTTGCCGCAAAAATGACGTTTCGCTGGAGCGATGATAAAACTTATTTTTTCTCTGAATATATTGAATAAAATTTTAAGTTCCCGTGTTATAAAACAAGCAAATAAAACAATCAATACATTTTCGTGCCCATAGCTTACATTTATTAATAACACATATTTCCTCATCCACCTCTTCTAAAATAGTCATTTCGATTAGCATTATCAGTTTATTGACTTTATTACGTTGTAGGTTATTCATCTTGCAAAACATCACTCACTTGTAAACTGTACTAAAATAAAGTTTGAACGATTTTTGGACAGAAGCGAGTATTTTAGCTACTAAATTACTCGATACTAGACTAAAATACTGGCATAATGCGAACTAGGCTTAAGACTGAATAATGTAAATAGACCTTGAATCAATGTAAACATTCATAGCTGAATATCCGGTGTTTATCACACGGACCAATTAGAGCGATGGCTAAAGTCCGATATTGCAATAACGAACAATTAGTAGCAGGTTTGCGGGTTAAGGGAAATTATCCAATAACCATTCCTTTGGTTCGTAATTACCCTACTATTGTACAAAATGGTAACTTAGGCTTTATGTATTGGATACTTGTTGAAAAATAACCTATATACGAGTAAAAATGTGATAGTTTTATATGCTTAAGTCCTTGATCGACTAATTTCAAATTGTCCATCAAATAACTACAGATTTCAGTATCACAAGTCTTGGAAAGAGACATTTGTCGGATATACTTATATTTATCAGCAGCTTTTATATGTTTAATAGTGTTGTATGGCAGATAAATATCTGAAACTTTATCAGAAACTAGTAGTACTGGTCCAGTATAATTATGTTTATATTAAAAGTGTAACTAGTATTTACTAAGCCCAGATAGAATTTAAAGAATTATCAAGTGGAGATTGTCTCTTCCTATTAGAAGAAAAAACTACTTAATAATAATCGTGAACCATATTTTATTATTACTTACTGTATTATTTACTGTAAAATTTTAATACTAGGTTTTGCCCACAACTCCGCCCGCGTATATGTCGATTGTCCCGACAAAAGGTAGTCCATGTACATCGCCAATATCCAAACTTTCTCTTTAGCGAAATTCATTCAAAATGGTTTAGTGTCTTAGCTGTAAAACCGTAACAGACAGACTTAATTAATTTCAAATTTATAATATTGGTATGCATTAGATAGACGAAGTCATATGATTCAAAATTATATTGAACTGATTTGGGCCAAATACTTTTATTTTTAAAATGTAACTGTCATAATCATTATTATCTACATTACATTATCAATAATCCAAAATATTAAATTGTATCGGCCCCTTCAATATAAAATAATGATAGTAATAAATTTGTCCAAGATAATAATTTAACCATTTAGGCTAATAGATGAAATTAACGATCCCACCAAAAACATTTTCATGTAAAATGTTGCCAAGACGATTGCGTATGGCTTACCATGTGAAAAAGATATCAGATCTCATGTAGAGCCAAGGTTCAGAATCTACACGCCCTAAATCTACCAACCCTAACTTCATAAACTCTACATCTCAGTAAAAATGTATGGCTTCGCCGTTTCGCTACCATACCGTCACGAAGGGGAAACGAACGCCTTTTGTGTTTACAAATATCTAATTTCTGAAGTAATGTGTTATATGAATACTTAGTTTCTCAAGTAACGAAACAGCCAAGCCATACATTTTTACTGAGATGTAGAGTTTATGAAGTTAGGGTTGGTAGAGTTAGAGCGTGTAGATGGTTGGTAGAGTTAGTGCGTGTAGATTCTGAACCTTGGCTCTACATGAGATCTGATATCTTTTTCACATGGTAAGCCATATGCAATCGTTTTGGCAACATTTTACATGAAAATGTTTTTGGTGGGATTTCAATTCTTTTTGTAAGTTGTTTAAGTCAGTTTTTTTTTCATTTTTTGGGATGTATTTCTTGTACATCTCCTTTCTTCTTTCGATAAAGTCCGTGTACCAAAATTAAAACCTCTAGCATAAACATTTGTGAAAGTCTCATATAAACTTCCACCCCCCAAATTTGGGGGTTGGGGGGCAAAAGTGATAGATTTATGAATTTTGTTGTTGTTTGTATACTAAACTTAGTTTACATACCAAATTCCAGCTTTGTAGCACTTCAGGCAGTACCCTAACAGTTTTGATGATCATCAGTGTATCAGTGACGAAATCGGTGTTTTTAGGTATCAATAAAATCTAAAGTATCAGAGCTATGCAATTGAAACTTTGTGTGTTTCATTAGTCTATTGGTAACATCATATCCTGAGAATTTGAACGATCTGGTATATCGGAAACCAAAGTTATGAGGGTTCAAAAAAAACGACGAAACGCTTCGAGAAAAGGAAGGTAGTGTCCTTGCGCTTCGCTTGGCTCGTCTTGGCGGGGGCACGACCGTGCCCCCAGATAACCACTTTTAAATTTGGTATGTACTTCAAATTTCAATAAGGTTAACTTAATCAATACAATTTAAAGAAAAAGCAATATTCATTCAATTAGAAAACCTTGTCGTTTATAAAATAAGTTTAAAAGTAATTAAGCATATTTTGTCCATCACTATATCGTGATAGGACTAAATTCGCTACCACAAAATTCATTGTTTGATTACGGGTCGATTTTTACTTTACGAGATTCAACCAAAATACCTTAAGTTTATGATTCATTAAAACCAAGTTAAATTTACGCAAATGGCGGCCGTGTAAGTCTTTCAATGTTATAAAGGTTGTCTTTATTTTATTATTAAAGGGTGTTCAAATTGAAATGTTTTAAACGTTACTGCAGCGATTTAATGAGTTGCTATTCATACCAAATTATTTCTTTAGAATTGTAAACGTGGGGTTTACAATTCAAACATAATTAATGATGTTTAAATGTCTATGTTTTAAACCCAGTAATACTGTCACTAATTTAAAATATCTAGGTTTAAAAAAAATACAGAGTAAATATGACGTGTAACGATTTTAGATTCCAAAAAACCTCCTTTCAAATGATGATGATTGTCACGGTGTGCTGTGTGCTTGATGACTATCTGGACTATGATGGAGTATCTGTATGAGATGTAACTAGACAACTGTACGTACATTTTGTCACATTTAACAATAAGGACAGCTTTATCTACACTATTATATAAAAAGGTAAAGTTTGTGCGTTTGTGAGCTTGTGAGTTTGTGACGTTGTAGGGGGTAAACTCTGGATCTACTGAACCGGCTACTGAAAAGGCTATGTAATAACCCGAAAAGTGTTGTGAAGTTTTTGTGGTAGCTGAATTTGCAAAGTAAGTCGGATAAAAAAATGTTTATCGCCCAACGAAGTGGGCACGGGGCAGCTAGTTTGTAATAAGATGGTTCAATACATGTTAATATAATACTTTAATTATACTCCACCATTTCTGATTGCTAAAATCTGCAAGCGTTTTTAGGAAGTATACAAAAACACTGTATAAATTTAAATTTAAGAGGTTTTTACACGCCCGCGTGGTGAGCAAAATTGTCAAGAGTTCAATTGCCTGTGCCCGCAATTTCCTCGGGGTTTGGCATATTTCATCTGATTGTTTGGGGTGGTGGCCACTTTTGTACTGGGAAACTCAGTTTATTTTTTGTCCCCTTCATATTGTTATAACGTTGCAAGTGTCCTTTTCGTAAATGTTTTGAATAAGCGGATAAAATATTTCTGGAGCTGCTCCATTATTCAAATAAACTTTTCTTTTACCAACAAATATAAAAGAGTGGATGATCTCCAAGTCTCTAAATGAATACTCTCAATTAATCTTAGGAATAAAGAGATGCACAAATATTATATTTGTCAGGTATACACACACATATATACTTTCCTATATCTGCTCTCCTTTTTCCCACGAATGTAAACAAAAATCCTACTTTATTTAAATGTTGACATATCTAAAAGTAACAATGTTCAAGGATTCAAAATATTTTATCTTTGAAACACAGCATTCAAAACAACACAAAAAATGATTGATGATGAAATTTCTCCGTAACTAAGAACAGAAACAGAATGAACCAAATAATAAAAAACTTCGATTCAAGTGTTGTTTTCTGTTTACAAAAACAATTTGAGCGATGAATAACGAAGTAATGAAATAACTTCGCATTGGCGAATAAGCCAAATATCACGGAACAAAGCGAAAAACAAACGATAGCACGAGAGATTGTTGGTTACAAAAATGTTGGAATGTTGAAAGAGGGCCTTGCCGGTAACTCGACAGGAATCCGACACAAGTATTCGTTTGGATACGGGTTTTTTTCAACGTTATTCGATATTTTTTCAACAAGACGATCCATTTATCAATATTTACTTACCGTGTAATAAATTTGTTTTAAATACACATTTTAATAATTTATTAGAATGTCAATAAAATGATCTAGTATCAATTTCTTTGCAAAAAAATACCAATCACAGATTCATCATAAAATATGTAACCTACAAACTTTAGTATTCTTGTCTAAAGCTCCAGATAAAATCGTAAGCTTGAGTAAGGAGTTGTTTCACTATTGGTAGAGTAAGTCTGTAGTTTGTTTCACACTCGCTATCCCTTGATTATAGGTCCAACGCCCATAATAATAATACTACATAACTCTATAAATCACTCATTTTTTTTTTGAAATCTAAAATTCTAAATAAAAATGTATGTATATATGTATGTATATTTGTATATACATACATATATACTGTATATTTGTGTGTATATTTTTTATGTCTGTTCTCATTTTCTCATCTTACACATTGTTTTAGTATTATTCTCACGCATCTAATAAACTGATTTAGCTCAAAGTCGACAAAGTTTTTCGTTTAAGGACACAAAAGAATAAAGATCGCTTGCACAATGAAAGAAAGACGATGAAAAAATTTGAAGAAGTTTTAATTATAGAAAATCTCTTGAAGCCAATTTCACCTTAAACTGGGCGAACTTTGACTGGTGAGCTGGATTCTATTTAAAAGTTTTGACCGACGTGAAAGCGATTCAAGAATGATTTATTACGTAGGTACAATTTACCACTAGATACTAACCTCTGGTAGGTTATAAGTTTTTAAAAGATACACAAAAATGTAATTTATCTATTCAAATGAAAATACATACAGTGGAACATAGAACCTCCTCGTGTTTTTGGAAGTCGGTTAAAAAATAGAAACAATAACAATATTTAGGTACATACAAACGTCAAAAAATTCCTCCGCATCATCGCCTACTGGTAGTGTTCCCAGAAGGCTGGCAGCATTGCCACGTTGAATGGCAATGCTAATTCTATGTGCTAGAAAACGGCCGGCCTTCTGGTCAAAAGAAATAAATAATCACAAATTTTGCCAAAAAAATCGACTTCTATTTGGACCAAACTGAAAGAGGACCAGCACCAGCTTTTAAATAAAAAAAGAATCATCAAAATCGGTTCACCCAGTCGAAAGTTATGAGGTAACAAACATAAAAAAAAAGCTGTCGAATTGATAACCTCCTCCTTTTTTGAAGGCGGTTAAAAATATAATTATATACGACATGATTGTGATATTTTTATACATTTTTATGGTTTTATTCAAGAATACAAAACACATTTGGTAAATAAATCTTTTGAAATACATTTACAAAAAATTTCAATCACAAATCAAAAATAAAATTAGAATGCTCTTTTAATTCTTGATGACTAAGACAATGTGGTGTCTTTGAATGGGTTAGATTTATGGATATCTCTGCCACGAATGACACCAAGTGACACCAACCGTGACCGACGCTGACCGACCGGATAGCTGACGGTTCAATGTTCGTGAATTGTGGTTACCTGTCTATGACTTGAATATGCTGTGTTATTGAAACGGTTTGATTAATTGGATTCGTGTTACGAGTTCTCCTTAAAGAAGGGTCGTGACAAATGGTCTGAGTTTATGAATGATATGACTGAACTCTACCATTGATTAAAAATCCAGACAAGTTATCTGGTAGAAAACATCGAATTTCAATATTGACTTCATTGAATCAAATGATTTCTAATATTTTTTTAACCGACTCCAAAGGAGGAGGTTTCTCAATTCGACCGTATATATATATATATTTTTTTTTTATGTGTGTTCGGGGATAACTTCGTCGTTTATGAACTGATTTTGATGATTCTTTTTTTAATGGAAAGGAGATATCCCAACGGTGGTACCATGATAAGGATACTAAGATCTGATAATGGCATCCAAGAGAAATCGAGTCGAACTTTGAAGTCGGTTTTTATTATGTTAAAATTTTACTTGTCTATAGCAGGTGTTAGTTAATAAAATATAAAAAATTTACAGTACCCGTAAGAATAGATGTGTTCCTGTTCGATACTTTTAGTTGTATTTGAATACTGCAAAATAAACTAAACAATACACACAACCTACCCTTACACCACACTGTTTAATATTATAAATAATTACTTACTATAAACAGCATAACATCCATAATGCTTTCTCCTTTTCACACCAACATATATCCCAACTCTCTCTCTTTCATTTGATATTTAACACTGCAACACTCACTATAATCACAATGGACCCATACATAATAAATACGAGGCTTCATAACCGACCGGTATGTATACAAATATATGGAGAAAAAGATATATCCAGGGGGTAGTTGAAAAGCGTGGTAACTAGTGTCCGAGCCAACTGAGGGTTGATTTATGATACTGTACAGGGGACGGTCGGGATAAAAACCCTTCGTCCGTCGCCGGTCTGTTTCGATACACATCTAAAACTTGTTTTTATATCTGAAAATATTATTTCGTCGAAAATATTTCTTGTTCGCTGGTCGTTACGTTGGAATATTATGGACAGAACCAACATGTAATAAAAAGTTGAGGAAATCTTGGTGATTGCTTTCGATTGACCTTTTAGCTTTGGGTATATTTAGAAACTTGGGTATAGAATTTTCAGAAAGACCGTTGATTAAAATATCTCAGGATTTGATAATATAATATACTTTTTTTGTTATTAATGTTTAAGATATACTCGGTAGATCAGAAAGATTTTTTTATAGTGTGAGAGGCAAATAAGGAGGCAGGTCATTTGGTGGTACATGACTACCACTGTCAATCACTTGCAACTCAAGAATCAGAAGTGCGTAAATGCCCTAAGATTCTTCCTACCAAAAGGAGTTCGTTTGAGTTCTGGTACTCATTCAATAAAAAGTAACAAAATAATAGCTAGTTTTCTGTGAGTATTTTTATCAGTCCAATTGAATCGGCCCATTTGTATCTAAATGCCGTATAGAATACTCAATTACTCAGTTAACTATGTCATATTAACGAGTACTATTCTCAGTTCTGCTAAAGTTTCATCGGTAGTTTCATCTCACTCAGTTGATGTACGATATAGCATTTGGCATTTCATTTTAGCTATTCAAAGTTTGTTGTTAACTATTTGAATAGTACAAAAGTTAGGATCGCAGAACTTCCATTACGATTTATTTGTAAGGTTTTGATTCAGAAAATATTACTATACAGAAAATATTAATATACTATTACTAGAAATTGGTTGTTAGGACTTAATTATAAAGAAACTGAATTGTTAATGTTCTGAAATGTAGTATCCGAATCTTACATACAGACGACACACACATACACCTACACATACGCACACAAACACACACACACACACACCCACACACACAAACACAAACACACACACATGCATACAAACACCCACGCACACTTAAACACACCCACACATGCACGTGCACACACATAACAAAGTATCATTTAAAATTGTGTTATATAGGTATTACTTGTTTTTTTGTGGTTAACCTCTGCATTTTGTTTTTTCCATAAAATACTATTTATGTAATTTAACAACGAGAGAGAATACTGATCACTGTAACACAGGTCATTGAACCTAGCTCAGAGGTCAGGGAGCTCAATTTAATTTGTAAAAAAATTGTTTTATGGGAATAATTGCTTATTATTATTATTATTATATTATTTTGAAATGGGTACAGAAGTTTGAAGTTTTTTAAATATTGCAGTCTCTGAGGAACAGTTTCGGAGTAGTTAAGTTTTAGTATTTCGGTATTTATTCAAATTTAAATGAATGTGGTGTATAAACATATTTTAATTTTAATCCTTAAAGCCACAGAAAGGTCATCGCACTTGGATCGGCAATAAGAAAGAGAATAATAAAACGCTTCCAAATAATGTTGCTAGTATTAAAATTTCAATTTAAGCTGTCCCAATTTGTGATCGTAAAAATGGGACCCCAGTATTTACCGGGGTAATAAAACTCATACATAAAACCACAACTAGTTTTACCATGAAATTATTATCTTTATACATTTTGTTTAGTTCTCATGTTTTAGCCACCTTCGTAAATATATATAATATATATACACGTACTTCAATATTATAGAAACCAGCCTCGAAGAGCACGTTAAGCCGTCGGTCCAAGTTGTCTTGAACATGGACAACTTGGACCGACGCATGTCCATGTTCAATGGTAATCATTTTTGAGAAATCAGTACCTTGTAATTTCTTCACTATCTGGTCATAAAGGTTTTGTCAAATTACTATTATTATTATTTTTTTTTTTTTTTATGTATGGCCCGCCATAATGACTCTACTCTGCCTGATGGAAAGCATAAGCAGAATCCAAGAGTGGTGGTCACCATACTCACTGCGAATGCAGACAATGCATTTGCCAAGGCAATTTTTGGCCTCTCAACGCATTACAATGACATTCTGACGATAATAGATCACAAATTAAAATTATCGCTCACCCTAAATATATTTTCGATTAATTCTAAATTAGTCCAAGATTTGTAAACAAGCTTCTTCTTCGCCCTTCTTCGTTCCATCGGCAAAGTAAATTAAAATGCCATTATAAGTCATAGAACTATGTAATCATTCACTAATAATACATTATTCAATAAGTACTTTGTAACTATGAAAGTAAAGTTTGCAGTATGAACGAAATAGCTCCCCCAAAAAGAAAGTAACTAGTAGAAAACTTTTAATATTTGCGCAACAACTTTTAATTTTTGTACAACTTATCTTTATATAGGTACTGCCTCCCCGAATTCTTCTGAAACCGTCATACTACATAAAAGTATTTATATATGGCGATAAAACAAAAGTTTTAAGTTGTGACTAATATAAATCTCGTATGTTTGTTCCTCGCCAAATGGAGTAGAAAATAATATTTACGGAAATATTTCCTTGTTGCCATAATTTGCGAATACCGAAACATACAAAGCTGAACTCGAATCTTTACGATTGAACTTTTATATTTTTATGACGTTTATGTTTTACTTATTTTTTCTTTGATTCGTTTTTGTAAAGCTACCATCATAATAGTTTTCAAGGATGCACGTCTCTGGTCAAGTATTTACTATCCGCAGAAGTGAGATGCTTCGGATTATGTAGGCTTGACCTAAGTAATATGGCACCTACTTTACACCTCAAAACGGATGCTTTTCTCAATGTTTCGGCTTTGTTTCATTAAAAACATTCTCTTTTAAACCTTAATAATAATTTTGAATTGCAAACCATGAACAGCCAAAAAACGAATCACATTTATCGCTCAACCACACACCCTAATCCTGCCATTTTCTTTAACCTCTCGAGTTTCCTCAACAATTATTCACAAGACTTTTAAAGGAAACAAATGTGGGTATTCCATTAATCACTTTCAAATTGACAGGCGGGTGTCTGTTGAAAGAATGACAATCCCTACTTGTCGACAAGTCGCTGTCCCTTCCGGGTAAACCATTTGTCAATGATCTACACTCTGTTGTGCTGAGACGGAAATGAGACTCGCCTTGTTTGTAACATTTTCAATATAGTTCTAATCTCTTGTGGTTGTCTTGTTTTAAATTCCTATATGTATTTCTTGTAAATAATAGTTATGATAGAAATTCAATAGAAAAATATTACGTTTGCAACAAAGCTTGGCTTAACTTATGGAAGAGATATACAAATATTGGTATTCGAAATCGTATTGTCACTTGTAAAGAAAAGTGGATCTTGTATGACATTCGAAAACGATAAAATCAAACCCAGTGTTGATCGATCAAACAGTGAATCAGTGATGGCAACATTTGTTACTGTTTCTTGATGTCCGTTGTAATAGGAATAACAAAAACTACATATAAAAATGAGTGTAGTCTAAATTTAAACAATACAATGTAATTTACTGACCTGTTCTACCCACACGTTCGTTGTCATGATTTGATTCTTAAGATTCTGAAAAGAAAGAAAAATTACTTTTAGTTAATTTTACAACCAAATACATATATTTCACGTTAATATATAGATGCATATAGTAATCACAGAATTTAATATAATTTTCGGTATTAAAAATTGAGGTTTTATCTAAATACTACTTCTCTTACCTAAAAACATAGTCAAGTATGATAGTGTACCTTCAAAACCGTTAAAGATTGTTTGTTGATACTAAATTTTGTAATGTTAACTGAAGTGTAAGAACCTTAAAAATATGACCCTCTTTAAAATACTCACACTTCACTTGTTAATTTTCATTGAACCATGAAACTTAAGAAACTGTACCTAAACCATACCCGAATGGATTAAAAGAACGATAATCGTTTTATGTCAGATACAGGTATCAGACTCTAAGTTTGTCTTGAGTATAAACTAATAATAATCTAGAAATGGCAAAAATAATATATAAACATCCATGTTCTATAATATCATATACGATGCAATCATAAATAAATAAATTAAACTAAAAAGCTTTTTAAAAACAAGCTTTTACTGGAATGCCTCGAGACGAATCAAACGAGTCCAAACTCGATAATGTTGCGACGTTTCCTATGGCCACCTTCCAGCTCCAGCATCAGATTAGCTCCATGTCTCCATTATAATATTGTATTGTCACGCTGTATACATATGCTTGCAAAATTTCAGCAACATCGGTTCAAGATATCTGCTTCAAAATTGAGTTTGCAAGATTCCACCCAAACATACAAGCATGCATACATACATACATTGCAAATTAATAAAAAGCTTATAAAAATAAACTCCGCTAGGCTATTATTTACAGGGAGGTTGAATTGAATGGAACAAAATCAGATAGTGCTTCCGACAGCTATAGTAATCAAATTAAAAAGGAACACAAAAGTGAAATCAAATTAAGTTTACAGTACTTCAACATCTGTAAGTTCGATCGTATGAACTCGACTAGGCATTTAACCTAGATTTTTTATCCAGTAATGGTCACAGTTTATGTTAATCACCGACACAAATCACAAAAGGTCTCTAATAATACTTTTGTGTAAGTCAATTTTAACTCACAAGTCGAGCCTACCTAGGTAGGTCGTACGATAAAACTTGAGTTAAAACCTCTCAGCGCCAGGTTTACGATCTACGGGCCATCGGCTACCACGATCATTTAGAATCACCATATATTTTAGGCGACTTGGCAGCTTGCAGGTATATGTTGAAATGGTTTTGGGATTTTGTTCTAGTTTGTCAGAAATAGTGGCAGTTGTAATAAGTAACAAGTTAATATTATCCTAAATTTTGCCTTAACCTATTTTTATAGAGAATCATCTGTACTCTGTCATGATTTTTGATAGCATTGATGAGAAATGAGGAATAAATCTGATGATAAAAATAGATAAAAGTAATCTTTGAAGTGCTTTTATGCTGTCTGAAATTTGAACTTAATTGTTGCAGAACTTATTGAATTCTTGAAGCGAACACCGGCGAACTTAGTACAGCCATATTTATTTTCTTGAATATTTTCTAAATTACTGATAAACTTCTTTTAGTATTTAAACCCACCTCAACTTCCCGCAGCCGCAGTGTGTAGGACTAAGCGGACTAAGAAAATATAACACCCCCAGTTTACTTTTGATTTTCTTCTAAACAAACCTTGCCGTGATAATAACAAACACATCTATACTAATATTATAAAGCTGCGAGTTTGTTTTTTTGTTTGTTTGAACGCGCTAATCTCAGGAACTACTGATTTAGAAAATTCTTTCAGTGTTGGATAGTCCACTTATCGAGGAAGGCTATAGGCTATATTTAATTTTCAAAAAATTAGGGATTCGTAAAAAAATTGCTATTTCGTAACCCAAGGTGTGAAATTGAAAACCTATATTTGCGTGCGCTGCAATAACTATTGACAACAGAACAAAATAATGTATTACGGGTTTGTAGGTCCCATTACGATCTATAAAAAGTCTGCGAGAGGATATATAGAACTGTCATGGTTTAGTCACAATAACCGCTTTTGTGTTCAAAAAAATTATTTAATCGTCTGAAGAAAGAAACTACGTTAAATGTGTATTGTAATATTAATCCTTATCAAAATTAAGCGTTATGTTGTCAAGGGTATTTATGTAGAAGTAAAATACTTTTTGTTTCATCCCAATCGGACATTTCGTTTAAAAGTTATCACGAGTATAAGACGCTAAGAGTTGGTACCTAATAATGAGTTTTTTGCCAAAGAGTTGTTATCAACATAATACCTAATATTAATCTTTATCCAAATAAATGTGTTGTTGATTATAAGTATTAGATCTTAGAAGAGTATAGTAAATACATCTATACTAATATATAAAGCTGAAGAGTTTGTTTGTTTGAACGCGCTAATCTCAGGAACTACAGGTCCCATTTGAAACATTTCAGTATTAGATAGCCCATTTATCGAGGAAGGTTATAGGCTATATAGAACTGTCATGAGGCATGATTGGTTAGCTCATGGCTGTGCAGCAATGACTCCAAACCTTTTATTTTGTTTTCTTTGGTCGACTTCGTTCTCATTCAAGTCTCTTAGTGAAAAAAATATTGTAAACCGTATTATTATTTTTAAAAGGAGCAACAATGGAGTTTCTTGCCAGATTCTTCTCCATGAAGGGTAGGCTGCACTTGGAACTGGCGACTAGAATCACTCGATTTTTTAATATTAAATATTGACTATTCATAAGTGCCTGTAAAATAAGTGCCTATATGAATAAAATATTTTTGAGTTTGAGTTTGAGTATATCATCACGCTAAGACCAATAGGAGCGGAGCACCAATTAAGAATGTTTCGAAAACGGGGGAAAATTATCACGCTACGGGCAATAGGAGACGCAAACGACGTTGCGTGACTCAGCTAGTAAAACTAATTATACTATTTGGTGTAGTCGATCGAAAGTTAAGCGCGTTCATACATTTTTGTGATTCATTTTTATTTATTTAAATAGAATATAGATTTTAAAATCGGGAATTGCTTTATTGTAGGTTGCTATTTGTTAATATTAACCAACCTAAAACTAGCTAACACTTAAAAAACGCATACGAAGGGTTAATGGCGGAGGTTTTTAGGATATTTCATTTAAGTAATTGAGTCTGGACTGATCTTTTTGTATGTTATGAAGTATACATGAGTAATTGCGTTTCAATACGTAATTGGGGCACAAATATTATACATGTTAGTAACAACATCGTAATTATGTTAAAGTTTCATAAATAGTTTGTAGAAAGTTTGTTAATAATATGTTATTAATATGTAAACTCTACACGGTGTTGAAACTCCATCTGACTAAGTTTGACGAACTACTTAGATGGGCTTATATACAGAACCTGTTTCGTGTATGTAAATATTGTCTTATGAGTTAGGCGGCAGGAATGTTTCAAAATACCAAGACGATAATAGGTTGTCGTAAGAGTACCGCAAGTGTCAAACAATGTGAATTACATGACTGAGTAGGGGAAAATAAACGTTTTGGTACAAAATCCTTCCAAATATGTTTAACTTTTGAATATTAAAAATAAATAATCTTTGTTGTGTTGTGTGTTTGTTGAAATGAGTTCATTGTTAAGTTTTCGGATAGGTCTATTGTTAAAAGGCGAATGGACCAGGACGATCCCGATTACTAAGTCTGAGATCGTGAGTTCCATTTCCAACTACGACCGATATTATATGATCATTTATTGTATGGTTGGGTATAATATATTATACAGTATGTATATGAAAATGGGACACAAGTATTTAACATTCATGATATTTGTATTTGGCATTCAATTTAAATTATTAAAAAAAAATCTTCACCTACCAACTGTATTTGTCACTAATTTTGACTCATTTTGGTAAAATGACATAATTTATGCAGAAGCATCTGCATAAATTATGTAATTTTACTTGCCTTCCACCTTTTATTTCTATAGTTACTAAAAGTAAAGAAATTAGTATGAAACGGTACAGTCACCCCTAAATCCGAAACTTCCTACGTTCAATATCAATATCGGATTAAAAGAAACGCTTCGAATTTGTGACTACCGGATTACTGTCAACATGGACTAATTGGTTTCCAGCGTTCTAACTTGCTGCTATTTGAAATACTCGATAAATGTTAAACTAACTTAAAAGCATTCATTTTTTAAACTTACTTAATGTTTATGATAAAGTTTTTTAGCATTGAAGAGATGAAGTACCTATGCGAATCTCCAGATTAGATATTTATGACAACAATAGATTTAAGAAGAAATATAATTTCGGAATGACAGCAATTACACATTTTTTGTAATAATAAATAATTATCTAAAATTACTATCAATCAAACAAATAACTATCTGTTATGCACTGTTAAAATTTAAGCAACATATGCTGCGGTGAATTTGTGTGTGTTATTAATATATTTTTTTTTAATTCAACCATCTTTATAAAATTTAATGAAATTGAGTTTGGATTCAAAGTTAGAATAATTGTAAAAAAATGTCATTAGTCATCATTTAACACATATTGATAACAAAAAAACATACCAATGAAATTGAGAACCTCCTCCTTTTGGAAGTCGGTTAAAAATGAATCAAGACTACATAATGTAATTATACAATATATTATCAAACCACGTCCAAATTTACTATCAGAACTTCGTACATACTGTTTTGAGAACTCTCTCACATATTATGAGATTTCGTCTAACTAGTGCAAGCAAAACTTGTATTAGTAACACCATCTACTCTACTAAGATGATATTCCAATCTGCATACTACGTTTACTGATACGACCTAGTTTCTATTCCATGTTTCCTTAATTCAACTCTAATTCTGTACAATTAAACTTGGAAACGCGACTAAATTATAACTGTAGGCATTTTAATTTCAGATCTTGAAATTCCCGTGGGAACTTGGTCTTGGTGTTTATTTGGAAATTGAAAAAGATTAGGCAAACACCAAGATTGTAAATTATACAATTATAACACTCCGACCGATTTCGGCCATGGCGATCTCTTCGACTCTTACTTAATTCTTCGCTGATGCGAGCGAAGATGGTTACACAGCCAATCTTCGCAACAAAAAATAATGACTGCGGGAGTACTGGCCTAAGCCCGATCACGTTTGGTGTCGAGATCAGCAATTATACAATAAGGTTATAACTAAATATATGTTTGATTCAAGGTAAACAATTAGCAGCAGAATGTGGACGTGATTGTAAATGTCTACGGCCTTCTATGAGCACCATCGAATCAAGAAACACAAAATTGTTGCTGACCATTGATTTATCTGCAGAATCGAAAGGAGAAGAGGTTCCAGCACCCACTTACTCGTTAAAAACCAATGAAAGATTTGCTGAATATATGTAAAGCCGTTTTATTACTCCATTAGAGCCAGTACTTATATGTTGAAGCATATTAGTTAATTAAAATTTGTTAAAATTGTTAGTCTGAATTAATGATATTTAATTTGTAAGTAAATTTTTTCAGATATTTTTACACGTCGGGCTTTACAGCTAGAAGAAGCCGACATTTCATAAGACTCACTCTGGGAAGAAATACCGAAACAAACCACAGAGGTGTCTTTTTTTAGAATGATTACATTAAAACAATAAAAATCTATGCGAGTACAGTATAGGACCTGGGTTGGCCTTTTGAAGAAAGTACCATAGTTTTGAGTCGGCCTGTCCATGCAGACGGCATACGAGCCCCAGCCTTCATGTTACCTAACCGGTATAAGTCAAGATTAACGACCCGAAGCGCGACACTACTGCCAGCAGGACATTTAGGGAGGCCGGGAAAACACTCAAAACCACCAAAAAGATACTAAATATGAACTTATAATAGGTCTTTACCTATGAAATTGCCGTTTAGTATGCAATAAGTGAAAGTACTTATTTTTTCAAACTTTTTTATTTCTGTTATTCGAAGTAATCACCCATGCAATCGACGCATCTTTGCCAACGCATTGGCAGTTTATTGATGCCCTTCTTGTAAAAATCAGCTGGACGGGAGGCACAAACTCCAAAGACAAACTCCTCAAAGGCATTTTGTACTGCCTCTCGGGAATTGAAATTTTTACCTTCTAAAAAGTTGTCTAAATTTTGGAAAAAGTAATAGTCGGTAGGTGCAAGGTCTGGTGAGTATGGCGGATGAGGGAGAGCTTCCAACCCCAGCTCTTGCAGCTTGGAGACTGTTGCGCAGTATGGGGTCGCGCGTTGTCGTGAAAGAGCAGTGGGGACGACCGATTGACCAAAGCTGGTTGCAGATGTGCAAGCTTCTCCATCATTCTCTCCAGTTCTTCACAGTACACATCTGCATTAATGCTCATGCCGTTTTATAAAAAGCTGTGGTGAATCACACCCGCACTAGACCACCAAACAGTGACCATCACCTTTTTAGGAGTCATTTTTGGTATAGGGCATTGCTTTGGTGCTGAACCAGGGTCTAACCAACTTGCTGAGCGCTTTCGATTGTCGAACAGAATCCATTTTTCGTCGCACGTAACAATTCGTTTCAAAATTCCTTCATTTCTTTGCCTGTTGAGCAGCGCAAGGCAGATCTCGACGCTTACGTTGCGCTGGCGATCGTTAAGGTCGTGGGGCACCCATCTATCAAGCTTTTTTACCTTGCCAATTTGTCGCAAATGGATCAATATTGTTTTGATGCTTACATTAAAAGCTGCTGCTATCTCAGCTGTAGATTGAGTTTCCTCAGCTTCCACAATCACCTTTAATTCATTATTGTTAACCAAAGTCTCCGGACGACCACGAGCTTCGTTTTTCAAGTCAAAAATTCCTGAACGGAACCGAGAAAACCAATAACGGGTTGTGCGTTCGTTTGTACAGTTCTCTCCGTAAACGTTTTTGATGTTACGTGCCGTTTGTGTCGCGTTGGTGCTACGACGGAACTCATATTCCATAATTACACGAATTTTTAAAGTATCCATTATGACGAAAAACGTTCAAATGTAATGAAAATACAACGCTAATCAAAAAACAAGAGACTGAGTTTGTAAATAGAATGTCATGGTTTTAAAACAAAATTAATTTGAATTTAGAATACAGCGCCATTACAAACTTTTTTTTATTTGAAATGACCAGTACTGAAGAACGGCAATTTCATAGGTAAAGATCTAATATTACAAGCCTAGACTATACTCACATTTACATACATACACATTTCAATCAATCATCAAATCAAAATCAATTCTAGTTTAAAATAAAATTGAAATATAACAAAATGGACTGTAATGGAATTAAGTTTGCCTGAAGAATTCTAACTTTGAACTAAGCACTATAGTTAGTCCTACAAAGACGGCAAAAAACCCCCGGTTCTAACTTAAACTTTCATTGTTCGGTGCACTAAGTAAAGTTTGGGATTCCTTTTAACTTTAATTACCCTTAGTTCAGACAGTATCTGATAAAATTGCATTCCTTTCAAGTCGAACGTTTCGGTTCTGGAAGTGGAATCTGAATTATGTTTGCTATTCGTTCATTCGTTTACTCTTCGTTTGCACGTGATGTAAAATGTTCTATTAGTATTTTTATTTTGATTTTCGTTGTAGGTTGACTTTAGTTTTTTTGCAATACATTTTTTTCTTTACTTTAAATTGTGGTACACTAAATGAACCATAAAACTAACTAGAAACCATTGGTTGCAATAAAATTAACAGCAAATGAAATAATTATACTTAATTCAGTAGGCGATAATGTGGAGGAGTTTTTTGACGCTTGTATGTAAATATTGTTACAGTTACGTACAGGTACGTTTATCAAAGTCAGCAAAATTGTACATATAATATGTATTATCACTTTTGAATAGCTAAGAACTTATAGAATTGATTAATACAATAGTCATGATGGCGATAGTTACTTTCATATTTTAATTACAAGAACAACCTTACCATTACTAAAATTCCCACGTGAAAATACAATAGGTAATAAAACTGGTCAATAAATGTATAAGTCTATATTTTAGTGATGTCACATATTGTAATCCTATACCCACAATCGTATAAACACGATACAAGTAAACACAAACAAATTAATATTACCATATAATTTTACTACCAATTTACCGTAATAGGCAGCCCTAAACTGCTCAGTAGGATTTGTGAGCATTACAGGGTTGCCACAAGTCGTAAAATGAACGACACATAAAATTGTTGTGACCTGTTCTGATGATGTAAAAGCTTTTATGAAGAAGATATTTTAAATGTTTAAGTGTTAAGAAATTGTCTTCTTAATAACCCTTTTGTTACTTTACTTCATTATATATTGTAATTGTTTTTATAGTAGGTTTCTAAGAAATTATTTTAGATTGTAAAGTAATACATGTGGTTGCATGACTACCTTAAAATATATATAATATGTAAAGTAAAAAGTTAAAGTTTGGGTATGTGAGTTTTTGTTTTTTTTTTCAATGTACTTAACCTCTGAATATCACTCTTTTATAAAGCAGTGGTCAAACAAGCAGACAGACCATTTGGATTTAAGAATTGCTCGAAACTTTACATTAATTTAGTATATCATACTTAGTGATTCGTTTGTGTTTGATGCTAAATGTACAAATGACACAAGGAAAAAAAGGGAATTACCAAATTTTTTACTTGCCCCTTTTTTGAAAGCGGTACGAAGAAAATTGTATTTGGCAAAATTTGTTTAATAATACACTTCTAAACACTCCTTAGTATGTCACTGCCTCGTTGGTCTAGCGGTTGATTTATGCCGACCGATCAAGAGATCTCGGGTTCGAATCCCGGGTCGGGCCAAAAAGTGTTATTGAGTTTTTCTGAATATGGAAACTTAATAACAGCTCGGAGTTTGGAACTTGGGGTCTGAACCCCCTTGCCTCAGAAAGCACGCGAAGCGGTCGGTCCTGGGTCTGATCTCTACCCGATCGTGTTGGTTAACCGACCCATCGGATTATGAGAGAGAGGGAACAGAGAGTGTACCTGTGTTTGCGCACACACTTGTCCACTATAATATCTCCAGCGGAGTTGGCTGGTGTCCGTTGAGAGTTATTGCGGTGCTGTGGCCGCAATCGGCAAGGCGAATATCATCATCACATCAGTATGTCACATTAACAGCTGTTAATGTCCCAAACATAACATGTGCATTCCCGGGCATTAACTCAAACGCTCATCGCTTTGTGAAACAAGCTCACAGCTCTTGATTAACAATATCAAGAGCCAAGGTCTGTCGCGTATCAGTCCGTTTTCATTACATAATGCAGTCACCATTAATTTCGCAACGTTAATTATTCGTACAATATAAGTAAGTGAGCAAGTGTAAAAGGGACAAGCTGACGCTTCATTAAACTTTGTAATTGGCTTCGGAGCGACGTAGAGGCGACGAACTAGAAAATACTTTACGAAAACACTGAGTTATAACAATTTTGGGTGATGGTAAATGAGGTTTTCTAATTAAAACGATGGAAAATGTTAATGGGTTTTGTGAAGTTAAAAGTTCAAACGAATCTAAGCAATCTAGATCACAGTTATCATGATGAAGGATTGTTTTCTTTAATTGAATAGTAGAACAACAATTTAAAAAGCAAATAAGATATCGATGATGTAAAATATTTCGTGTAAAGTGTAATATTTTATCATGATACAAAATTTCAAGCCAATACCATTCATTTTTTTAACGCGGGGAATGCTTATTGCACCATACCCGTCCTGGGGGTATGATGCGATATGTCGTCGTCGTCTATCTAGTAAACCACCGCGGCGGTCTACCTCGGCAGTCGGGAGGAGCTTGAGGAACTCATTAGTGGCTTCTGGAGTCTCCCCTGCCGAACCCCACTATGAGAAACATCCCGGATCGACTAGAGTCGCCCTCAAAGCAAGACGCTGTTGCGCTTCTCATCTATACTATAATATTATAAAGCTGCAGAGTTTGTTTGTTTGAACGCGCTAATCTCAGGAACTACTGGTCCGATTCGAAAAATTATTCCAGTGTTGGTTAGTCCATTTATCGAGAAAGGCTATAGGCTATATATCGCCACGCTCAGACTAATAGGAGCGGAGCACCAATGAAGAATGTTTAAAAATCGGGGGAAAATAATCACGCTTCGGGCAATAGGAGACGCAAACGTTGCGTGGGTCAGCTAGTCTGGTATATTTACAAAGTCATTAAAAAAGAAAAAGCGTTGTACTTGATGTTTCATTACATAAAATAAAAATAAAACAAATGAAAATTAAATATTACGTAAACTTATACATCATTAATCAGTCTATAGGTTAGTGTCTATGACTGTTGAGCTAGTGGTCGCGATTTCAATTCCCACTAATAATAATTGTATGATGAGTATGGTATTTTTTTTGTTTAGATGTAAATTTATCTGTATTAATATAATATCAAAAATCTTTATTTATCAGCAACCATTTTACTCCTGTGTAGATCTGGTTTATTTTTAATCTGATACCCCTGTGAAACATTTCTGCTAGTTTTCACTATTCATATTACTACAATAAGACAATTTGATAATATTATTTTCAATCATATTACGAGTGCATGTCGCTTTAAAAACACGTAAACCATGCTGCCCTACCGTCAAATACACATTGACGTTTCCCATAATCCTAACTGTCACACACCCTACTCAATTCTTGCGTCGAGATCAAGGGAGATTTAGAGCGTGGTTATATATGACCTCATAAAATCCTTCAGCATCTAACTGGATTCCAGTGAATTTTAGTTCGTTTCAGTATATCATACGCGTCCGAATAAACTCTGAAATTCTTTATGAAAATGTCGGAACTGTTTCGTATATTTTTCGATTTAAATTTAAGAACTCGGAAATAGGCACAAGACTGGTTGTTGTGGATAAACAAGACTAGTTGTTCACTGCTAGATATGGATCTAGCAGTGAACGACTTATGGCGGAGATGATAATCTTGATGACTAGTAAATTACCTAACTACCTATTATAATGACTTTGAGTGTTCTACAGACTTTACAGATATTTAGGTATCTTAAATTTTATTAAAAGTATTTCAATATTAATGGAGCTTTTATTTGAAAGAATCACAAACTTTAACAAAAAAAAAACGACTTCAATATGAACCAAATTGAAATGGGACCACACGGGAAGCACCATCTTTCAAATAAAAAAAGAATCAATTAAATCGGTTCACTCAGTCGAAAGTTATGAGGTAACAAACATAAAAAAAAGTACAATCGAATTGAGAACCTCCTCCTTTTTTGGAGTCGGTTAAAATCAGTTTGATTCCTCTTGTGACATGTCCATTGTCGGAACACTAAGCTTCTGACAACCAAATAGTTTGTTTTTGAGGATTATAATCTGTGAGTCATTATTACAGAAGAAAATCGCGAAAACACTTCTGTCTCTGCTATTAGGAATGGTATGTCCTCGCCCAGACCAATTATAAAGTTTAATTACTCATCGCTGTGCGGAGTAGTTTACTGCAAGCAAAAGATGTTGCTGCCGATGCTTATTACTCGTGCTACGTAAATTGAATGCCAATTGTAGAATTTCCAGATTAGGTTTAAGTTTCTGATTAGTGATGTATTTATAAATTAAGAATTATAAATTACTAGCTGAACCAAGCGGTGTTACCCGCGGCGGTACAACAACAACCGTGGTTAAAGCCGGGGGGCAAATTAAAAAAAAAACTATGTAAAAAGTATCCTATGTCCGTCTCGTGGTTCTACTAATTTTCAGCCAAATCGGTTCAACCATTCTTGAGTTATAAATAGTGTAACTAACACGACTTTCTTTTATATAGATAGATTAACAATTAGAAAAAAAGTACTACTTTTTGTCAGAATTTTATTAGGAGAATTTGGAAATTGTTGCTCTGATTTAACGCAAGACTCTTTAGCAATCTGGTCGACACGTCTAAAAATGTTTGTAGCTTGTACCTATTTCGGAATCCCATGACTATATTAATAATAATTTATTTATATAGAAGTGCATTTCGAGTAGTGCATATTTTTATTTTTTTAATTTCAGTACAAATAGTCATACTGACAGACTAATTATATTTATGAAGATAATATGTTGCATACCCTCATTGTTACAAGTATGCTAGTACACGTAAACTGTTTATGTATTTAAATAGGTATCCTTATGTTTATTTTTAGTTAATATAATAGTGTTGTGGTGACCTCCACATACAGTGCAACAACTCCATAACATACTACAGCGCCATCCACCGAAGATACGTCGAACTACAGAGTAACGAAGGAAACTAAGAAACTACCAATCCTGAATCGCGCAATAGAGGTTCTCGCGCCGAATAAAATATATACAACATCAAGCGTAGGACAGTTGGCCCGCCAGGCATGATCACCTCGCCTGGTCGGAGGATCCTCCCTTTGTGTTGGAGGGACATGACACCCGTTCCTCCACAGTGTCATTATCATGTCCTTGCCACATGTATTCTAATCGAATATTAGTGACGGGCTTATGGTATTTTTGTCATATTTAATAAGCCAAAGCGATGCTAACAAAGCTATAGAATTTACTTCACTAGCATATTGATCGTAATAGAGTAACTATTATTATCTGTATCAATGATTTAAAAAAAAAAAAAAAAAAAAAAAAATGATGTAGAAGCATCTCAATAGGCCATCATAGTGTGGGTCACCAAGCTGCATCGTTGCTTTGTCTGAATACGCAATAAGTTTGGTGACCATTACTCTTGGATTCTCCTCATGCTTTCCATCAAACAAAGTGGTCATTACAATATTACTGTAGTAGTTATTTAAACACCATATTCTTTTGCCAAATTCTTGTCTTCATTCCTCAAAATCTACTTTACGTGATAGTTTTGTTACGCTTTTCTTACACTTTCTTACAGTATAACTAAATATTAAACGCACATTTCTTAACTTATCGCATATCACACACAGCCGTGGAATTCGAAACCTTGCGTATTTTGTACTTTGACAACGAGACAGGTCACGAACAAATGTACTTGTAATTTTTTATCTATACTTATAATAAAATTGTAACAGGTCCAATTCTGTACATTAAAGATATTTTGAATTTTTTTATGAAGGTCTCTCTTTAATCGATACTGAAGCCAAAACTGTATTTTTTTTCATTTTTGTCTGTCTGTCTGTCCGTCTGTCTGTCTGTCTGTCTGTCTGTCTGTATCTTGGCCGCGCATCACGCCGAAACTACTGAACGGATTCAAATGAACCTTGGCATGATTTGAGTTCATACTATGAGGTAGGACATAGGATACTTTTTATCCCGAAATTCAGCACAGTTTTCTGGAGAGAGGGGATGGAAGTCAAAATATGTACTTAGTTGTAATTCAATAACACATAGTCTGATTTCATTCATTCTTTTTTTGCTAGAAAGAAAAAAAATAAAAGATAACGGGAAAAGTGTTTGTTTTTGTCCGCGACTGTACACTGCCTGTGGGAAGCTGAGACAGATATGTAAATATGGCGGTACGAAGTTCGCCGGGTCAGCTAGTACATACATATAATTAGACCTTAAAAATGAACAATTGGTCATGACTATCACAAAGTATTTATCCTAGGTTATCACTGAACCCGTAACTTAATAGTGTAAACTATTGTTTTATGACACAAAAATAATTTTTAGAAAATATATATCTTCTCCAAACAACAGCGTCAATAGGAATGTTAAAATTGACTAATATCTTGCTAATACCCATGGCTCGTCGACTGTTTATAAATCAATAAATGTTTGCACCGATAACAGCATCAATAACATGCGGAATCCTGCCACAGGTATTGCCGGCAATTGTCGCAGTCATAAATAACTAAGCCTAAAATGATTTAACGAATCATATAGTTCGATACAGCAGTGAATTCACTGGTGTTTTAAATTGCACACTTTCTGTGTTACACTGTAGCTTTATTTGTTTTGTTCCTGTTAATTGCATATTGTTCTGAATTTAGGTTGCCATTTTTAACACTTTTCCAATTGAACTGTGGTTTAGTTTGTTGTTGCATCGCAGTACTTTCACCGATACGGATTGATTGGTACATACATTGGAACAAATATTTTTTTGATTTGTTTTGTAAAATAAAGGCATTTAGTTTTAAGACAAGTTAAATTTAATTTACACTTGGGTATATTACGAAGCTTTTATGGCACTCATAACACAAGTTTAATCTTAGCTCGAGTGCCAGAGGTGCCTTATGTGTGATTTACAATACTTTTACACATGATGTGGTTGTATATTATATAGCTATAAGCAAAGATTGTAAATCTCAAATATTGTCAATGTTAATAAAAAATATTATTATTATGGGCAATGCAATTTGTTTTCTCAACTAGTGTTGGGAAAAGGAACCTATCACGGGCTTACACCAAGTGGGTTGGTTCATTGTGTAGTGTTGTAGGGGTTTGAGTTATTATTATTATTTTATATAAGAATATCTTCTTATCACTCTTAGTTACTTTTTCATATAGAGTAATTACATCGGATTGTTCATTAAAATTATTTTTAATATTTTAAATAAGAATTATATATCTTGAGAATAGTACTCGTAATACAACAAAAATACATTTTTCTTTATCAAGGAGTATGTCCTTCATAAACATTATTTTCACCATAATTATTAAATTTGTTATATAAATGGGTAATATCTTTGTAGTTAACCTGATAAAGCAACAACAGTATTAAGATAGGTACTTTAGGACGTGTTATTTAGGACAGCAAACAAATCTATGTTTACTTAAGTCACTGAGAACATACTGGAAGTCAAGTACATCCTATTTTTGATATATGATATAATATGATATGATATAAAATTCTTATCAAATAGTATGCAAATAATAAAATCTTTGAATATTCAGGCTCAAGCACTTTTACTCGTATATAACTGAATCTAATCCTATTATTATTTCTATTTCAAAGTAAATGTCACTAACACGAAACATTTTACACACATTTTGCTTAAAACTTTAACCAAGTAACTTAGGAAGGGACATAAATAAAATCGGCTCAAGAGCACTGGACGTTTTAATAAAAACGGGACCTCCATCATAGTTCCTTTGTTGCATACGTGACCGAGGGTAGTTTACAGCTGCCACATTAACAAGACCTCTAACTTCTCTTAATAGTTTCAGGACCTACATTAACGGAAGGGGTCTTTCTCTATCGGTTATAAAAAGGACCCTGACAAAAGACTCGGCCCTTTTTTAGTATTTCGGGTCTAAATGACAAAATACAATATTGAAGTATGGTTTAAACGAGATGATAGTCTTTTTGTGAATGGGATTTTAGTACTTAAAATGGGTTCAGGGACTTTTAAATAAATGGAGATAAATAGAATGATCTGAAAAAGTTATTAAATCATTTGTTATAGTTAATCCTACGTTTGTTAATGACAAAGTTGACTAAGTGAGGAAAAAGTTTGTGTTAGAATTGATTCGATGTAATGGTACATTTTAGTTGACGCAATCATTTACCTACAGAATTCTTTTTTTAAATTATTTTTTTACATATTAGCTGCCAAAATTTGGTTGGCTGACCCGCATTGTGGCGGCCTGGTGAGATGCTTTTTCACGCCCCGATTAAAGGACCCGGGATCATAGTGGGAAGGAAACATGTGCACTGGTAGTGAGTTCCAGGTTTTGACCATTGCCTTTACATTAGCAGAATGAAAGTAGTAGTATTCCACAGTGTTATCTATCTCCAGAATCTATTCTGCCAAATCCAGCAGAGAGTACCCGAAGCTATTAAAACAAGAAGCCGGTACACTCCATTTAACTAAAAAAATATCACAATTCTATATTTGTGCTTTCAAATACGCTGGCACCGATTACAGAATCAGATACAATTGATAAAATTTATACTATAATATATACTAGAACTAGTGCTGAAATTTTGCATTGTTAAATGGCCTGGCTGGTTTCCAGCTTCATTCGTCATTTCTACGACTAAGGAATTGGCAAGAAATATTGTTCACCATATACAATTCTGTAGTTATTGAGTACGTGCTAAGTACGTGAGTATATTATGTGTGAATGTTGAGTAAATGAGTGGGTTATCACTACATAGTATAAAACAAAGTCGCTTTCCCTGTCCCTATATCCCTATGTTCGCTTAAATCTTTAAAACTACGCAACGGATTTTGATGCGGGTTTCTTTAATAGATAGAGTGATTCAAGAGGAAGGTTTTTATGTAGAATAAATGCATAATATAGTATGAAAACACTGTTAATTTTCGAGGTTTCTAATGTGATGTAGCAAATAAACAATTTTTTTGCGCTTACATTGCAAACGCTGGTTGCACCCTACTAGATAGATCAAAATAATGTACTACAGTATTGTACACCTTAAAAAGTACTACAAAAAGTCCGCGACGGTACATGTCTATCTCTTAGGGATAACCCACAACAACCATTTTTTATTCCTTTCTTTTTACGAGAATTAATGGCTTATTTACGAAGTGATTTTAAGCAATACAGAATGAATCGTTATACAATTGAGTAAATTAAATACATTGTGCATTTAATATAGATCAAAATGGATATTTACAGTATCTAATTTAAATGAATATATTCGAAGATATAACAGATTTAAAATGCACGAATTGTGTCGTCGGCGGGGGCATCCGAAATCCACCCGTGCGAAGCCGGGGCTGGTCGCTAGTAAGAATATAAATAAATAATTATTAATTGTTCTAAAAAACTGAACCTTCAAAATAAAGCGTAGTGCTTTAAATACACATTTTCAAGAAAGAACTGAACTCTAATACTGAATAACGTTATATTATGAAGTTAAGTAGCTAGAAAAGTATCATAAAATATACTATTTTAGTACATATGTTTACTTTATTTTCAGTTTCAGTTTCGTCGGTCAAACTTCTTGAGAAACCAACCGCGAACATATTTGCATATTTCATTGATCAAACACGTAACATAAGCTAACATCTTCAGAACTGGCAATATCTCGAAGTGATAGTGTCTGCACAATAAATAAAAGATTTTGCGGAGATACCAGGCCAGTATAGGAAGAAGTAGGTACATCAAGGCGACAGCTTGGGCCAGCGAGACGCAGTGTCGGATCTGAATTGCACCATTGTGTAACCTCCTCGCCATTATACAGACTTGAATTGAGAAACGATTTGTTTGAAAGGAAATTTTTATTCTGCATCCTCTTTAACTATTTTTGTTCTTCAATATTGAATATGCATGCAAAATGCAGAAGGATTTTTAGAATTCCGCGTTTGGGTGAATTCGTACTATGAATGGCAAAGGAGTGTTTTCTTTGAAGTTCTTAGGATTCAATCGTGAAATAAATAGACGGAAGTAAGATTCATAGTGATTTTTTTTTTGTTTTTATTTGTTGTTATTTTTTTGTTTACACAAACCTTTTATAAATGTACTAGCTTTTACACGCGGCTTCGCACACGCAGACTATAATCCCCTTATTTACCCCCTTAGGGGTGCAATTTCAAAAATTACTTTCTTAGTGCTCACTTACGTTATTTAAAGAACCTACATGCAAAATTTCAGGATTCTAGCTTCAGCGGTTTGGGCTGTGCATTGATCTCTGGGTATGTCAGTCAATCAGTCACCTTACTCTCTTATATATATATACATTTCTTGATGTGTAACGATTTGTAAAGATTATAACAGAACAAAAACTACAAATTTAACGATGACACCACAAATTTTGTTTATATAAAAAAAAAATATAGATTCAGAAAATTGTTTTATAAATCTGACATTAAATGAATTACGAAAACCTCTCCTTGCGTTTCTTATAAGTTAGCAAAAGTATCTTAACAAAATAAGAAGTTCAAAATAAATAACATAACCAATATCGTTACCTTAATAAAATACTATAATAGGCAGAAGAACATGGCCGATTAGAGGTAATCCCCGAGACATATTTATATGATAAGGCAAGAAAATCATTATTTACAATAGAGAGATCCAATTACATCGAATGTTTTTATAAACAAGTACAAAAACCCGACAACACAAAAATAAAAAACCCGACTGCGTCAATATTTAACAAAAAAAAAACATATAAGTTTTATATATATTTGTAATCACCGTAAAAATTCTTTATTTTGATACCACACTCGATGTATTTTGATTTTTTTTTTTTTTATATTAGTTTAAGGCGCCAAAAATCCTTATATTTTTTTAATTTAATTTTGATGTACCCAGTGTCACTCTCACAACTAAGACGAATCTATTGACACCACTCACATAAAATTACGACAAGCCGTTTAGGCTGTAGGGCGTGCCAAAGAAATATAGATACATACATAAATACCACCTTTCGCAGTCGGGTAAAAAGAGAATCCCACCAAAAACATTTTCATGTAAAATGTTGCCAAGACGACTGCATATGGCTTACCCTGTGAAA
Source organism: Diaphora mendica (assembly GCA_949125395.1). Classification (NCBI taxonomy): domain Eukaryota; kingdom Metazoa; phylum Arthropoda; class Insecta; order Lepidoptera; family Erebidae; genus Diaphora; species Diaphora mendica. Next base: position 16,705,954 of record OX421313.1, on the reverse strand, counting down.
AAGATATCAGATCTCATGTAGAGCCAAGGTTCTGTATCTACTCGCCCTAACTCTACCAACCCTAACTTCACAAACTCTACATCTCAGTAAAAATGTATGGGTTCGCCGTTTCGCTACCATACCGTCACGCCTACGCTACCATACCAAAACAAACGCCTTTTGTGTTTACAAATATCTACTTTCTGAAGTAATGTGTTATACGAATATTTAGTTTCTAAAGTAACGAAACAGCCAAGTCATACATTTTACTGAGATGTAGAGTTCATGAAGTCAGGGTTGGTAGAGTTAGGGCGTGTAGATACAGAACCTTGACTCTACATGAGATCTGATATCTTTTTCACAGGGTAAGCCATATGCAGTCGTCTTGGCAACAGTTTTTGGTGGGGTTTCATTTCTTATTGTAAGTTTCCTTTTTTTTCTTTTTTTGGGCTGTATTTCTTGTACATCTTATTTCTTCTTTCGAAAAAGTCCGTGTACTAAAAATAAAAGCTCTAGCATAAACATTTGTGAAAGTCTCATACAAACTTTCACCCCCCAAATTTAGGGGTTGGGGGCAAAAGTAATAGGTTTATGATTTTTTTTGTTGTTTGTATACTAAATTTAGTTTACATACCAAATTTCAGCTTTCTAGCACTTCAGGAAGTACCCTAACAGTTTTGATGATCATCAGTGTGTCAGTGACGAAATCGGTGTTTTTTAGGTATCGATAAAATCTAAAGTATCAGAGCTATGCAATTGAAACTTTGTACGTTTCATTAGTCTATGGGTAACATCATATTCTGAAAATTTTAACAATTTGGTATATCGGGAAACAAAGTTATGGGGGTTCAAAAAAACGACGAAACGCTTCGAGAAAAGGTAGGTAGTGCCCTTGCGCTACGTTTGGCTCGTCTTGGCGGGGGCACGACCGTACCCCCAGATTATGTCTCATTTTTTGATACAAATAAATATGTCTATATTAAGTTATCTGTTTTGGCGTAAAATAATCGGAAGGTTTTTTAACTTCAAATAAGAATCATTATTGAATTGGTAGTTAAAACAATAAAATATTTTACAAAAGCTAATTAAAACCCCAAAATTTTATAAAAAAGTGCAAGTTTATTGAATTACAAATCAGTTTGACGTTTACAAAAACACTCATGCATTCATGCCTGTAGCTAAACCATTAAAAATATTCATGAGCCGATCATATCATTTATGTATGATCATAATATTTATGTATGATAGAAATATTCAAATCACAAGTGAAATTTTTCGAATGTAAATATTCTGATAAGTTTGGGATCTGAAGCAAATTATTAAACGTGGGAGGAGTGTTAAAATATTATTATTAGTACTTTGAAAACATGTCATTCTCTGTCATCTATCCATGGATGTTGTCATAAATCTTTGTCTTTTGACAATATAGATTGATGTCTGTTCGAAACCGAACGTAGAAAATGTAATTTGTACTGGCAACACTAGGTTAAGTCAAAGTGACATTTTAAGTCAGTTGTCAAAATGTCATTCGCCATGAAGATCGAATGCAGCTAGAAGGTGAATTCGGGCAATAGTGGCGGCGCGGGCCGCGGTAAATTATGGAAAATTATCTTGGCGTGGGCCAATTTATGGTTGAGTGTTGATGGTCAGGGCCTATGGGGGCGCATCAACATCCATTTTACCGAGTGTTTGTTTCTAGTTGCGTCGTAATTGTGTAAATGTACTTATCGAGTAGATTGTGTCAGAGAGTTGATGTCAACGAAAACTCAGAAAACCTTTATTTAATATTATGTTGCGACATTTTACTGTTTCTTCCAGAACCAAAGGTCTAAGTACTAATTTTATTTGAGAATCTTGTTAAAATATACGAGCGTCTAGAGACATCGATATTTTCTGCTGAGGCAGGGTAAAATATTGTAACTTACACCTATTAGCTTCATATGGTAGTTTCGGGTGTTTCCTCATGGGAGTTCAGTACAAAATTTAACTTATTACAGGTTTATTTCATAAGCTCTTGTAGGCTTTTGAGGCATATCACGTTGTTTTGTAAAAAGTTTTTGTATCAGACATTGAAGTTTGTTAGAATGTATGTATATCTAGGTAAACTGGCCAATTGGAGAGGGTTAAGACTTTAATTTTGATTTACAGGCATGAATCGGTTGAAGGAAAAGTTCAGTAAGTGTAAATGCAAAAATGTAATAGTAAGTACCGCCCTCGCCGCTGCCGGATAGCTGCTCTTCGTGTAGAACAAAACAACCCAAGCGGGCAGACACGCGCGGGCTGACGTCGTTGATGGTCGTCTCGAAATATAGCGAGTGTGGTACCTACTATTACATTTGGCTTGGCACCGACTTCAAACAGGTTTTTTGTACCAAGCACACATAATAATACTACTATTTAAATGAATAAAGAATTAGGTATAGGCAATTTATGAAGAACCAGTTTATTTTACGCTTTTTAGTGTTTTTTGGCAGGGAGTTTTTGTTGGATGGAGTTGGTTTTTTATATATATTGATATCGAGTCTCGTCTTGACTTCTCTTCTACCTTCTAGCGTTTATTGATTCAGTTATTCCATTCAATCCCCAAAATTGATCAATCCGATCTAATTCCTAAAGTTACCTAGTTGATTTAAAATAAGTTTATTTAAGCTCCCTGTTATATAATTGTGACTTTTACTACAGTTATAAGTGTACATGCATGTACTGTAATGTGATACATAAATGATATACCAGAATCTATACTATTCCTTCGTGTTATGTAGCAAGACCTATATTTAGATGTTTGTTATCCTTTCCCTTTTAGTAGCTTACATTTAATGAATAATGGTTATATTCATTAGCCAGAGAACGAAAGTCATGGTAATTAGGATTGAATAAGCCGATCTACTGCTCACAATTTTGAACTATAATGCTTTGAAAATATTTTTGAGTGTATTTATTTGGTATAAATCCAATGATTTCATTGCACCTTATGTGAAATTAGCAGAGAATGAGGCCTAATTACTACGAACGATGAATCGTTTCGAACTGTTACTGTTTAGGGAAGATTGCGCATCAGACGTTTCAACTGATACAACTAATAGTAAATCATGTAATTTTTATTAGACCGAATAATTTTGTTGAGCCAAATGAATACAATCTTGAATAAAACAATAAAATGAAAGGTCACAAAATGCCACTGGTTTTAAACATGTTGAAGAGTGTATTATATGCATAGAATTACCTACCCGACTCATTTAATTATTATGTTAATTATGGAGGTTATTGTCCGTGCCATATTTTGTCCGTGCTAGTATATCTTGCTACTTTATTGTTTCTTGTTAAGCCTCAGAGTTAAGTCAGATCCGAATTTCAGAAATAAGTTTCGTTAAAGTGGTAACAAAAATTTTCAAAGTATATCGTTTGTGTTTTAAAGGGATATCGTATTGTTGTAGTTTATCGTTTAGACTAGAGTTGATGACTATTGATTCATCCAAGAAAGGACAGGTCAATAGCACCCAAAAGGCTTGTGAGAAATATTTAGTGACAAGACAGGAAATTTGTGAGAGCTGTAAGGATAAAAGCGACTGTCGGTATAGGCTCTCAGCTTATCATTAATAAAAATTTGAAACTTCAACTTATATTAATGTATATAATATCGATTTATACGATAAAAACCAGATCAAGTAATTCTTTTCTTGCATTTTACTGAAAGAATATCTCCGTGTGGTGACTGATAATTCGGAGTTTCACCGTCCCTATTTATGACATGGGATTAAAGGGACGAACTATATAGTACAAAACCACTTTAAAAATAAGTTAAAATAAACTCTATACCAATTCGACGGATTAGCCACAACCTCCTTTCTAATTAGAAGCCCATGTCCAGCTTGTTCCCAAGTTCATCAGTGACTTCGGTAAGGCAAGGCGGCGAGCGTCGCCACGGCAATTCTCGCCACGCCAAAAATCAGGTTTACCTTCGCCTATAGATGCTTCACATCTAAAAAGTCACATCTCATGTCTCTTGATATACATATGTATATTACAAAGAGTGTTTATTAATCAGTTAAATATAATATAAACTGCGTCTACTAATGAAAACACGTGTAATATTCCTCTCATTATTGGTTCCTAAAATATATTTAACCTATATTTTCTTCTAGATACACTTGATTAAAATATCCAAAAGAGAAAATAATATTGTAAGGCCCTTGTATGCCGGAGGGTAACAAGGTAATTCGCCTCCCTTATTTTGGCTACGAATTTTCCCTTACCTAGTTTATTTATACAAAATTTTTTTTGAGTTTCATGGGCGTTTTTTATATTAACCTGGTAATGAAGGAATATTTTATATGACGGTTAAATTTTTACTCCTTATTTGCATACCTGCACCTACCTATATAGCATATTCGTAATTAATTATCGGGGTTTTAGAAATACGGGTTATTGATTTATTCTATAAAATCTGTCCGTATTGCCACTGATTAGGAATACGAAGTACGTTTTCATTTGTATTCACCTATATTCATAACGTGGGTGTCGTAAGGCTGGACGAACACCAGCGTCGACAGACATTCTCCGACGAGACAGTTTCTCGAGGCTCGACTAGGTTGCCGTAAAAAGCGTTGTGGTAGGGGTGACCGTCGCACACCAAGACCGTTTCAGACAGGATGTTTTCGACATCACAACGAAGTCAAGAGCTGACCAAGAGACTAAACTACGCAAGACAACAGCGCTCTAGAGAGAAGGAAAATTTAAAACAAATCTTGCACCAACTCATCTGGCCAGCGCGTGGTGTAGAAGGCCCATACCTCCTTTTTTTTCCTTTTATTTTTTTTTTTTTTTTTTTTTTTTTTAATGTTTAAGCTACCAAAATGACTCTACTCTGCCTGATGGAAAGCATAAGTAGAATCCAAAAGTGGTGGTCACTATCCTCAATGTGAACGTGTGGACAGAGCAGCATAGTGACCCACATTATGGCGGCCTAGTGAGATGCTTTTTCACGCCCCGCTTAAAGGACCCGGGATCATAATGGGAAGGGAACACGTGTGGTGGTAGTAAATTCCATGTTTTGATCGCTCGACACAAGAAGGAAGAGCCGAAACGTTGCGTTCGAGAGCGTATGTCTTCCACTCTAAAAGGGTGACTGCGAAGGCCAGCACGTGTTGTCCTGTAGAGGAAAGGAGAAGGGGGGACTAGTTGGAAGACCTCTTCAGAACACTCCCCATGATACAGGCGATAGAGGACTGCCATAGAGGCGATATCTCTTCGCAGCTGCAGAGGTTCTAGGGACTCGGTGGCTTCGGAACTACCGATAATGCGGACTGCTCGCCGCTGCAACCGATCGAGAGCGTCAAATAGATACTGTGCGGCACCGTCGCATAGATGAGAACAGTACTCCACGCACGAGCGAACTTGGGTCTTGTAAAGAAGACACAGATGCCCGGGCGAGAAGAACCGTCTCACCCTGTTAAGTACACCTAACTTCCGCGAGGCCGCTTTAATGACGCTCTCGATGTACTCACGCATGTTGAGATCACAGCAGATATCCATACTCAGGATATCGAGCTTATCTTGCAGGGGCAGTTGAGTGTTCCGAAAAGTTGGGAGGGGAAGGAAGGGAGACTTTTTGGTAGACAGCGCGCACACCTGTGTTTTCTTGGCGTTAAACTCGACCAGATTCTCACTGCCCCATTGAGAGATGCGGCTTAGAACCAGGTCGAGCTCAGCGACAAGATCTCGTCGCTTCTCCTCAACATCCGCAGACTTGGCTGTAGGGTGACCAAAATATCGCCCATGAACTGTACTGTCGTCTGCATAGCAATGTTTATTGCCAAGGGCCAACATGTCATTGATATGCAGAAGAAACAGCGTGGGCGACAGGACGGAGCCCTGAGGTACACCGGCGTTTACCTGTCGATAATCAGAGGCCGCGCCGTCGCAACGGACTCTAATGCGGCGCTGGTGCAGGAATGCGGCGACCCACGTGCAGAGTTTAGGGGGCAGGCCGAATGCGGGAAGTTTGGAGAGAAGCGAGCGATGCCAAACCCTATCGAAAGCTTTGGCCATGTCAAGGCTGATGGCCAAGGACTCCCATGTCTGTCAATAGCCTCACCCCAAAGGTGAGTGACTTACGCTAGAAGATCACCGGTTCGGCCTAAAGCCATATTGCCGATCAGTTAGCAAGGAGTGATCTTCCAGGTAGAGGACCAATTGCTTGTTGATGATCCGTTCGAGCACTCTGCAGAGAATGGATGTTACGGCTATAGGTCGGTAATTAGCCGGGTCTGAACGGTCACCTTTTTTGGGGATAGGTTGCACGTTCGCCTCCCTCCAAGCCTCCGGAACAATTCCTGAGGAATAAGACAGGCGGTACAAGCGCGTCAGTACGGGAGACAACTCTGGTGCGCAGTTCTTAAGAACCACCGCTGGGACACCGTCGGGTCCACTGGCTTTCCCGACGTCAAGTGACCTGAGTTCAGCAAGGACATCACTCTGACGGATACGGATATCCCTCATCGTGGAGTCACTGGTCTGGATGGCGGGCGGGTGCACGCCACGGTCGTCCATTCGAGAGTTAGCCGCAAAGAGGTCCACAAGCAGTTTCGATTTCTCCTACGGCTGATGGGCAAGTGATCCGTCGGGATATTTCAGCGGTGGTAGTGAGGGCCGGCAATGGTTGAACTGCACAGCTTTAGCCAAACGCCAGAACTTTCGGCTACCCGTAGGGTGTGAGACGAGTTCATGGCCAAGCCGCGCGATGCGCTGGGCATCCGCTCTAATGTAAGCCCTCTTGCATTCCCTAGTGGCTTTGTTAAAAGCTGCTTTTAGGTGATCTACAGCAGGGTCGTCACAGGTGCGTGCCCCGGTCCATGCTCGGTAGGCCGCTTGTTTTTGAGCGACGGCATGGGTGCACTCACAATTGTACCAGGGACGGGTCTTAGAGCCGACGATCTCACTGTAAGGAACATAATATTCCATGCCGACAGTGATCTCGTCAGCCACGGCGGACGCACTCTGCGACAGATCCCTGTTCCCAAAACAGCGCTGAGCCCACGGAATGGATGCAAAGTAATCCCGCATTCCATCCCAATCTGCTGACGAGTAGTGCCATAAACGCCTTTTTGTTGCGATGGATCTTGGCAGGGCAACAAGAGGCACCGTGGTGGATACCAGGCAGTGGTCGGAGGATCCCAGAGGGGCGTGGACCGACACATTATACTGCGCTGGGTGACTCGTCAGCAGTAGGTCTAGCAATGAGGGCGCTTGACTTGTTATGTCTGGTATCCTGGTGGGCTGGAGTACCAGCTGGGTGAGGTCGTGCGTGAGAGCGAATGCGTGGGCAGTTCGACCCGCGTGGTCAGTTTTGGAAGATCCCAACCAGGATTCGTGGTGGGCGTTAAAATCTCCCAAAAACACCAGTTTGGCGGTTGGGAACTGTTCCTGCGCTTTGTCCACTGCCTGACTTAGATGGTCGAAGAGCTGAGTTGTCTCCGAGTCTCCAGAATGGGACCGATAGAGGCACACGTAGATTCGGCTCGTAGAGCCAAGATCCACGTGAAGCCAAAGGATGGAGAAGGAGGGGTCCTAAAAAGAGCAAGATTTAGCTGTGGATTATCAAAGGCTGCCATGGTGTGGGTCACCGTGCTGCATTGTCTGCATTCGTAATAAGTATGGTAACCACCACTCTTGGATTCTGCTTATGTTTTCCGTCATTTTGGCAGGGCCAAACATAGAAAAAAAATTGATGATATAATTTCTTGCGCTTTATTTTTTAGATGAAACACTAAATCCCAGTGCCAACGCCTGACATTAGATGTATCTTTATTGTTATTTGGTATACGAAAATGTAATAATTAGGTAATAGGTAAAAAAAAAAATCAAACAGACAAGTCTACGGGTAAAGCTTCATTTGCTTATTTGCCTGAATTTATCGTAAATACCCTGTATTTTTAACCCATTTTGAATAACAGTACCTACCCCAATTTACAAATTTCGAATTGTTAAGACTTCATAAACAAACATAATTAAGATATTATGTCGGCTTTTGATAAGAACATTTTAAATAGAATTTGAACATCCGTCATTCTGAAAAGTCTGTTTCAATTTTCAGCTTCATATTCCTTCAAACACAATTTACTCGAAACGAGAGAGCTACATTAAGACGAAATACAACAAAATACAACACAGTAAACCAATTACAAACGTTATACAGTAGACACCATTGGATTTAATTAGGGTACGTATGAGGATCGACGTCAACGAGCCGAGGCTATCATACCATTGATTTCCGCCCCATTGTGGAGAAGGTGCGTTTACAAGTACCGCCAATTTATTGAACACGTTTAACTTCTGTACATTGGATTTAAAAACTGTTTTTTGAATGAGACTTCACTTTTTACAAGCCTTTTATTGACTTGTAATGTATGTATGTATGCTTGTATGTTCGGGTGGAATATTGAAACTCAATTTTAAAGCAGATATCTTCAACCGATTTTGCTGAAATTTAGCAAGCATATGCATAAAGCGTGACAATACAATATTATATTGACATAGAGCTGATCTGATGCTGGAGCTGGAAGGTGGCCATAGGAACTCTATAAAGAAACGTCGCAACATCATCGACTTTGGACTCGTTTGATTCGTCTCGGGGCATTCCAGTAAAACATGTTTTTGAAAAACTTTTTAATTTAATTTAATAACTGTATTCTCTTAGCTAGATTAATTATTGAGAGTCTGAATGGTATGGAATGTAAATTTTATCTCGTTACCTAAATTAACTACATTAGGCAACGACGCTAATTAGTAACCCAAAGGGGTAACAGTGAATTCTTTTTTTTATCCTTAAGTATAGGGTCTGGATCTAGCCAAGCACCCTCTTAATACTTCTCTTATCCTATAATATAATACTCCTACTTAATGTGAGCATATCCTTTAAAAAGTCATTTTGACTTTTAAATCAAAAATCCTAAAATCATTGACAAACATGAAAATTAGCTTAAGATAATGAAATAATTTATTTGGCCTGTTAGTCAATATTTACTATGAGTTTCCAAGATGTACTACTTTGCTGTCAGATAAAACACGTGTCTATCACCTTATACAAAACATGATGTGGTGAAATGGTAAATATCAAATTTTAAAATCTAAATCTACATTCTCCCTCACTAGAATGTTGGAAAAGATATCGAAGCTTAAAATTGGACATTACAAAGCACATTTAAATAAGTAAGAACTCGACTAAATTAAGAATATCAATCCTCTGACCTATTTACATATCTAATGAGACCTTCAAAATAATATTTATCGAGTCAAACAAGTGTATTTCTACATTACTCGGATAACAGAAAACGAAAGGGTGAGAGATCTACATAAAATGGATAATCTAATATATGGCACCAGCAAGCCGACTTACGCTGGTCTTAACAGAAATTTATGTGTTAGAATTAATACAATTTAACATTGAGCCCTTTTATAAAAGACAACAATAAAGTAGAGTGAAGAAAAAATCTGTCCGAGATAAGCAGCTTGCATTTGAATTGATTATACGAAAAGTAATGTACTGTGAAGATATTTTTTCGTTTGGTCTTACCTTTTATGAAATACTGACTCATACTAATGATAGCAAACAGAGTGTTATGAACGAGCAAGTAGCATGTTTCATGGAGTAATTTTGCTCATGTAGCATATTAAATGCTATCCTAATATTTTAATTCTTCTGATTTAGAAACAAAAGAAGATATGAATTTCTGTTCTAATTAATTATAAATGGTTCTTTTTTACTGTTGTTTGTCAGAAGATATAATATTTTTTAACTTAGTACATTATGCTGTAGTTTCCCTAAAGGGACTGGAACTATTAGAGAGGCACTGATACGAGACTTTATTGCGACATTCCTAAATGAAATTGGAAAATAAGAATAAAAAGATGATGACGACATACCATTGGTTCTTCGGTCAGTTCAAAGACGTTTTGAGCCCACTATAAGTCCGCTGATTATTTCAACAAGTCTCATATTTCACAGGGTTTAATTACAGAAACATAAATATGGAATCAAAAAGTAATAAAGAAATATTATTCTCAGAAAGTTAATGACCATCTCCAAAACAATGCTCAACTGTTTCTTAATTAAATTCTCTATTAACTTATTCTGACCAGATTTCCAATAAAAGGACAGTTATTTCAGCAGACAAAGACCTTATTTCAGCGATGCAAATGACCTCGTAATAAACACTTGCATAATGCGGTACCATCTTCATTAAAACTAGAAATTCTGATTTGAATAGTATCAATTTAGCGAGATGAGGAATGCATCTCAAATTTGCTAGTGTAGAGAGCCTTAGGGCTCAAATGTGGCACAAAGTATACAACATCAACTTGTGTACGAAAGCGTCGCTTGTGTGACAAACGCCAATTTCGGTGACAGTAAATATTGACGGCAGTGTATTAAAGCTAGGTAGGCTATAATATGAGGATTTAGGTTTGGTGATATTGGCATTGAATACATAACAAGCAAATCTAGCTTAGAACGAAATTATAATATGTATTGAATTTGAACTTAGATTATGACGACTAGTTGAACACGTATGTTTTCGTTTAACAAATATACTCTATAAATGTCGTAAACGCGTGTCTCCTGCGGCTAAAAATAACAAAACTAACTAAACATGTTAGCGAAAAGTCGCAAGAGACGGACTTTTAAACGAACATCAAACACGATTACACGAAAAGCAAAAATCTTTTATCTATTCGACAAAATGACTCATAGCACACTTACTTACTTACTTTTACAGTATAAATATGAATATTTTAAGTATTAATGTTAGTTCAGTTCAGTTTCATTATACGGTAAGTATCCGCTGAGATGTTTTCAGTCCGCTTTGGATAACATGTTTGCTTGTTAAAATTAACAAAACAGTTAAGCCACACCCATATTTTGAAAATTTGTGATGTTTTGTGTTTAAAAACATAAAACAGTGTCGCAGGAGACCTGGCTTAATATTATATTGCATCACGAACAAGATAGTTGACGTGAATTATTTTCAAGGCAACGTGATTACTCGAGACTTTGCTCAATAAGCGTAAGAGGATATCTGCAGCTTTAGACAGCTTACAACGTTTTAATTCCAAATTAATTGGTTAAAAAAAAAGAGAAGTTACTACCTACTTCTAACTCCAGCATTTTGTGGTCCACATGTTTCTTAGATTTGATGTAGTCGCGTTTTGGGGATCATTACATTAATTTTGATCCAGCAAAAAACAAAATGGTCGTAATAAATATTTAAACAGAACTATTTCTTTTTTTAAACTTTCTTCTTTTCGTCCTTCTGAGTTTATTTTTCACACTTTGAATCAAGTTTTGATTCCTCTAGTTATATAACAATTAAGAATTTACAACAGTTTAAGCATAATCTAGGATCAAAAATTCTATTTCAAAAGGGTCGCTTCAAAAATGTTTATATAAAGTTGGAAACTTAAATTCTAACACTAATGTAGATAAAGCAGCGAAGGATGCTTGTTTAGTCATAATTACGGACTCGACTAAGTCGTTTAAAACTATAAAACAGTGGAATGGTAAAGTTACCGTGGCGTACATTTTCTTATTAAGTTGAGAAACTAAGTGTTGCGTTGCTTTTTATCACAGAAGCAAAGTTGGTAGGACTTTAGAATACCGGCTTGATGATAATGAAACGTCTCCTGTCTCATTATATGGCTTTAATAAATAAAGATTGTGGAAAGACTTTATGGAGCTGGACAGACACAGAAATGTGCATTCTTTTGAGGTTATAATTAGTTAATTAGTGGATATTTTTCAAAATTCATAATTAGTGGATTTGCAAGCAAATGTCTGTGTTTAATACCGCTTTATTTAACTCTTTAGGTATGCTGGGTGACAGTGTGTGTACGTGTAATATTATTTAATCGCATGAAGTACTTTGAATTGTTTTTCAAAAATAATTATTTTAACTCGTGGAAATGTTATCAATGGGTTCAAAAATATTGAACTATTATTAACATACGTTCCTATGGTTGTGACCATAACACTCACCGCTAAACGAGGTTTAATTAATGCCATACATCATATAAATCTTCATATTATTATCTATAGTGAACAAGGTTTTGCCCGCGACTCCTCCCACGTGTTTGTGGTTATCGGGGTAAAGAGTAACCTATGTCCTTCCTCAACAATCAAAGTATGCTCATGCCAAATTTCATCAAAATCGGTGCAGTGATATAGACGTGAAAGCTAACAGACAGACAGAGTTATTTTCGAATTTATAATATTAGTATCGGTGCATCTACGTTACTCTTATGTCTTCACAAACGCACTGTCCAAAACATGTTTTTTATGGTTCCGTACCCAAAGGGTCAAACGGAACCCTATTACTAAGACTTCGTTGTCTATCTGTCTGTCTCTCACCAGGCTGTATCTCATGAATCGTGATACTTAGACAGTAGAAATTTTCAAAGATGACATATTTCTGTTGCTGCTACTACTATATGCCGCTCGAACATCCTCCAATCAACATCACTCCCGGAAGCATGTAGCGACCTGAAAAGGCTGCTGAGCTTCGGGATGATCTAGGGTGGTTGGAGTAGAAAGATGACAAACTCACGTACAACGGCCCAATCAAGAGGCTAAGTGCGGAAATGGCTCGATAAAACAAACAAACAAATACTATATGCCGCTAAACTAAAAACAGAATAAAATAAGTATTTAAGGGGGCTCCCATACAACAAACGTGATTGTTTTGCTCATTTTTGCTCGACGTTGATAACGGCAACAGATAGACGCTTGAAATTTATAAATAAAGGCACGGAACCCTACCTGCGCGATTCCAACGCGCACTTGGCCGATTTTTATATTTAAAATATCATATTTGAAGACAGTTATATTTAGTGGACAATGAAATAAAATCTCACATTGTATGGTGTCTCTTTACAGACATGTTCAAAACATTTAATTGAAAGAGAGCAAGACACAAAATAGTTTTCTCTCTCTCTCTGCGAGTTTGCACAGTACTCATGCTTGTTACTTTTATTTCTTAATTATGTTGGCATTAGGTGAGAAAAGTTCTACTGTAAAGCGTTGCCACTAACAAGTGGTCACAATAAAACGAATAACAGAACTGTGAACAAAGAAAATATTGCTAGTTTATAAAACTTGGTATTCATATTATAATTATGTTACTTTGAAAATCGTTCATTCATAAGTTTATTGTATTTCATCAACTTGCTTTTTTCTCACGTTACAATTATTTTATACACCTCAGAGTCAGTTGTTTTTTTAAATAAAATGCGCTTTTCTTTTCTGTGTCTCTTATCAACGTGCATTTTATCGAACGCATTTAAGGATTTTTATGTAAATTAGATCAAGTTATATAGTATAGTCTCTTCTTCTACATAGAGAAAATATTACTTCTATGGAGACAAGATGAAGTATGTAGTAGTAATATTTTAAATTCCCGCATTAGGAATATACATCCTGTGTCGCGGGGGACTTTACAAACATACATGAAACGGACATAAAGAACACCCAGACTCAGAACAACAATTTGTGGATCACACAAAGTGCTGTCCCATGTGGGATTTGAACCCACAACACTTAGCGCAGTAGGAAGCGGCGTAGAGACCGCTTAAGCCACTAGGCCAACCGTGCAGTGGCCAAAGACAATGAAATCTATATCTATACATAAAATAAAAATGTAACAGGTCCAATTCTGTACATTCAAGATATTTTGAATTTTTTTTTGGAGGGCTTTTGTGCAATCATTGGACATATTTAAGAATGAAAATTCGTTACTATAAAGTGATTTATAGTTATAATTATTATTATAGACTTTTTTATTATCATTAGAATCTAAAATAGTTTCTTTTAAAATTTATTTATGTGTTTAAAATCATTGTTGGTATGTACTTGTTATAAAACTTCTAAAGTTTAATTAAACCCTTATCGATAACTGTTTAATTAAACTTTAGAAGTTTTAATTGTTAGTGCTGGTTTGACTTTAAAAATAGGACAATCAGATAGATCTCTTTGATGAACTACAGAATATTTTAGATACACGGTTATAAACTGTTTGTAGTATATGTAGCACATTACAAATACGGGTAACAAAAGTTACAGACATTGTGCAAACAGTACAGTTTAATAATAGAGAATGTTTGTTTTGACTAGTACCTATGAGAAACTTCAAGAGCACACGTAAGTTCTTCCCTAAGTTAGCAAACGTGATTTATATTGTTAGAACAAAGATTCGCGTACGTGTGAGATATTCTCACTATAGGATTATTACTAGATATTTCTCTGATACTATTGTTGAAGGTCGTCGATCTTTAATGCAACGAAAATATTCTACAAATACACTCACAACATGAGAGATACGCATAATAATTTGGAATTATTTCTAGTTCAGATAAATGTAATTAAATTTTAATGAAATAACTATTTGAAGACTTTACCTATAAACTTTTAACAGTTGTGTGAATGTTGTGCGTTGTGTTGTGTGTATGAATTATCTTTTTAGAAATTCTTAAAACTTTTAAAATCCTCACTCCATACTAACACAAGTAAAATTGTTTATTGGTAAAAAAAAACCCGACTGCGTCAATATCTGCCATCTTTATTATATATTTTTTTTTAATTATACTTTTGAATTATATATGTATTCGTAATCACCGTTAAAATTCTTATTTTGATACCACACTCGATGTATTTTCAAAGCTTTGTTTTTTCAGATTACTTTTTGGCGCCAAAAATCCTTAATTTTGTTTAAATTTTACATACTCACATAAAAATACGACAAGCCGTTTAGGCTCTAGGGCGTACAAAAGAAATATACAAACATACATACATAGTGATAAATAAAAGGTAATAAAAATCCTATCTGAGGTAGCTCGAAGAGGACTTTAAGAGATTTCACTTTAAAGTGAGTGTACACATTTGAAGTGGGTCTCGTCTCATACATAGTAAATTGCGCTGCCGTCTCGATATTGGAGTCAAGTAAACCTTTCTGTGACAGTATCTGAACACGCCTTGCTTTTGATGTTTAGGTGGAGATTTTTCAATACATATGATCCGTATTTTCAGAGAAAGTAACTTAAACACAGCTTAATAATTAAAGTACATTATTATAAGTTACTTCACAAGACAAACAAACATACAATCACGTCTATCTGAAGAAATGGATAGTGCATTTTGACAACTGTAATAATTATGACCCCATTTACGTAGGTAAGGGTAAGCATGTTGTTGCCAACCGAACATTTTAGACATTACAAAGGTATAATTGGTAAAAAAGAAATTAAAAAAGAAAAATATAGACGCATGAAGAGATTTTAAAAGATTTTTTTTTTTTTTTTTTTATGTTTGGCCCGCCAAAATGACTCTACTCTGCCTGATGGAAAGCTTAAGCAGAATCCAAGAGTGGTGGTCACCATGCTCACTGCGAATGCAGACAATGCAGCATGGCGACCCACACCATGGCGGCCTAGTGATGCTACTGCATCTTTTAGTCTAGTCAACAAGTATGGAACTTGTTGACTAGACTAATTGGGCCTCCGGTCTCGCACTCACCAACGAAACACGACAGCATGCTGTCATTTTACGTTGATTTTCTGTGCGAGGGTAGTACCACCCCGGTCGAGCCGGCCCGTTCGTGCTGAAATCAGCGTGGCTCTACTACCTCCAATTTTGGAGTGTTTTTTTATATATAAAATAATGTTTTTTTATGAAATAGAGGGCAAACGAGCAGACGTATCGCCTGATGGTAAGCGATTACCACCACCCATGGACACCCGCAATACCAGAGGCGTCACAAGTGCGCTGCCGGCCTTTGGGGAATGGGGGGATGGGGGGAGGGGTTGGTGTATGGGCCTCATGTATCCTCACTCTCTCGGTGAGACACAGCGCGAGCGCTGTTTCACACCGGTTTTCTCTGAGGCCGTGTTATCACTCCGGTCGAGCCGGCCCATCGGTTCTCCCACGGTAGGTAAAGTAGTTTTGAGCTATAGTAGTTTTTAAACCTGTTCGACAGTATTTTAAACTTGCACACAGTTGGTATAATATAGATGGTCCTATAAATTTGGCTATCAATGGAAAACCATTGATAGTTGTGCCCACCCATTTATTAAACCTGAAAAACAATTGAAATTAAAAGTATAATTTTCTTCTTACTAATTTGTCTAAGTGTTTTGCTGTCTGTCTTACTTCTAATTTTAAATTCACTCAGTACCACAGTACACACTGAACTAAACACAATGACAGCTGAGATGTGAGATATTGCAAAATGGACTGTAAGAAGATGAGATTAAATTATTTAATTCAACAACAACATTTTGTGAATTTTAGTTTAGTGATGACAACAACAGAATCACCAACAATATCAAAGCTATGCTGGTATTATTGTATTTATGATTGAAGTACATATATAAGCAATTAATTTACTGAAGAAACGGGTATCTGTTACGCAAAGTAATTCCTGAAATAAATTCCTATTCGAAACTTTATGTGGTACAGAAACAAAGTACATTTAAAACTTTAATATCAGAATAAGGTCCACTAGCCCTTGCTGCATAAATATTGAATTAAAGCTATGATTGGCACATGTCAAACATGTACCAGGCAAACATGTCTGCTCAGAGATTGCAGACATTGTTAACGAAAACAACATGTCTTGTTTGGAATTTGCTTCTAAATTGACTAGATTCTAGTACTTTACGATGATTTTATAGCTAAACTATTTATGAAGTTTACAGTTTTATTACTTTAATATATCTTGACGACGAAACTTGATTTGAGCCGTTTTTGAGGACTGAATGTAAAGATTTTACGAACTCTACGATTATCTTTTAGCTTATTAGATGTTAACCTGTTTCTCTGTGGGTTCTTTATAGGCATATATCGAAGGTTTAGATTCTTGTGCTAATAAATAGTCTTACGAGATATCTTTCGATTAATCTACAGTAACAACGAGTGGTGGAAACCTAAAGGGTAGGAGTTTTTTACCCTTTAGGTTAAACCTAAGGTGGAAACCTAAAGGACAGATTTTGTTCCATTTTGCGTGAACAAAATACATGTATTTTTCAAACTTTCAAGCATTAATATACGAAACTACCAACAGGCATTTCATTATGTCTTACATTTTAACTCATATTCACACAATGTTGTTCAAAGTTAAAGATTTAACAGGTAAATAACCTTAAATAACATTGATAACACACAAAGTAAATGTTACAAATAAGTTGGTATATCTACGAAGTAATAATTGGATTTGTTGACCCAGTTTACCGCCTCGTTATGAAAGTTAATAAAACACCCAGCTAAGAACAACAAGTAACATTAAAGACTTTAGGATCAATACATAAAGTTGAGTTTTGGTTACAGGGTTTGAACTTTCCAGCAATAGTTAGTTTGAGCTACAGGTATTCGACCTTGATCTGCACGAACTATTACTTACATTACCCAATGCATCTGTATAAATAAAGCTTCTTCTTTTTTTACTGACGTTCCATTAAGATCCTTAAAAAATCCATGTAGTGCTTAAAGCTATTGACGACATAATAATATCCTCTCACACATTCTACACTCAGCCATTTGATCCCAAACTAAACATAGCTTGTATAGTCTATTCGTTTAGATAGTGTCACTTTGATCGTGCCGCCGCCGCCACCCGCTATTATTTATTAACCCCCGACGCAAAAAGAGGGGTGTTATAAGTATGTCTGTCTGTTTGTCTGTCTGTCTGTGGCACCGTAGCTCGCGAACGGATGAAGCGATTTCAATTTAGTTTTTTTTTTGTATGAAAGGTGAGCTACGTGCGAGTGTTCTTAGACATGTTTCATGAAAATCGGTTGAGTCATTTAAAAGTTATGGGGTGAAAGTGTGGAAGAATAACAGAATGTCTGCAAAAATATCATTGGCGTATGATTACTCGATTAAGTGTTTGAGTAGGGGGTTTCTTAAATTTTGAATTTAATATTATTTAAAGTGTGTTTTGGTGGCGTGCCCAACATAGGATAGTTAACACCACGTTTGGACCAATAGGAACCGAGTATCATTGAAAAGAGATGCAGAAGTTGCGTAAGTCAGCAAGTAAATTATAAGTTACTCAAGTTACATAATAAAGTTAGCTTTTAATTTATTTATAAATTACAACTAAAATTATTCCAAATGAAAAAAAGCTTTCAATATCATAAACATAATTATTTTATTCGTTAAGAACTATTTAGTTGATATATATATTAAAATATTGAATTGGAATGTATGCGGTGTCTCTGTATCTCGAATATGTCACCGTTAGCATTTTAATCAAATCTGAAAGCTTCACGACAAATATTCCTTAATTATGCCCCTAATATCCAGATTTAATATATCACTTATTCAGTCTTCATACATGTCAAGCTGACTTTTCAATTAATTCCAACCTATGTGTATGGAGATTCTAGTTTTATATCTTGGATTATGATTTATGTAACGTTTCTTAAAATGCAACAACACTTAACATCAGAATGGGAAGAAAAAAGTATGACAAGAAAAAAATTATATTGAAAATAGAGTTTTGCGAATGCTAAGAAAGAATCTATTTCAGCATTGAAAAAATAATAATTTATGAATTCATATAATGGACTTTCTTTCAGTTTTTAGGGTTCCGTGCCAAAGGCAAAAAACGGAAGCCTTATAGATTCGTCATGTCTGTCTGTCCGTCTGTCTATCTGTCCGTCCGTATGTCACAGCCATTTTTTTCTGTAACTATAAGAACTGTACTGTTAAAACTTGGTAAGTAAATGTATTCTGTGAACCGCATTAAGATTTTCACACAAAAATAAAAAAAAACAATAAATTTTGGGGGTCCTCATACTTAGAACTGAAACTCAAAATAATTTTTTTCATCAAACCCATACGTGTGATGATAGGCCTTAAAAAATGATATTGAGGTTTCTAATATTTTTTTTTTCTAAACCGAATAGTTTGCGCGAGAGACACTTCCAAAGTGGTAAAATGTGTGTGTCCCCCCCCTCTAACTTCTAAAATAAGAGAATGTTAATAAAAAAAAAATATGATGTACATTACCATGCAAACTTCCACCGAAAATTGGTTTGATGGAGATCTAGTAAGTAGTTTTTTTTAATACGTCATAAATCGTAAACCGCAATTTATCGATCAAAGTTACAACGAACTATAAGAACTTTTAAATTATGTTACTTGCTGCTACGGAACTCTTCATGCGCGAGTCCGACTCGCACTTGGCCGCTTTTTTAAATGAGTGTTATAGTTATTACCGTTCCTTGGGTATTCACTGATGTTGATTTTGGTGTAGTTCGCTACTATCCCATTGATGGCAGATGTATTTTTGTTTCCTTGTTTTCTCCTAGAATTGTATTGTTGACTTCTATTTAATGTTTTTTCAAACCGAGTCAGAATAATTGGTAATAATGTAACACAAAATTATTTTTGTCATAAATGCAGATATCCCTTTATTGAGAGACTTGTAATTAGCATTAATTTTTAACCCCCGATGCAAAAAGAGGGGTGTTATAGTAGTCCGTAGCTCGCGAACGGATGAAGCGATTTCAATTTAGTTTTTTTTGTATGAAAGGTGAGTTACGTGCGAGTGTTCTTAGACATGCTTCATGAAAATCGGTTGAGTCGTTTAAAAGTTATGGGGGTGAAAGTGGGGAAGAGTAACCGAATGTCTGCAAAAATATCATCGAGTGGGGTCTCAAATGAAAGCGCATAACGTGTTTTTTACTTTTTAAAGGGAACTCGGGTTATTATGACGGGGTTTTTTTTAATTTTGAGAATTTATAGTTATGGTAATATGAACTTGTTATAGATGTGTATAAGTTTGTCTAGTAATTATTTGACTGTAAAGCAGCAGTGCAGCAATCACACAATTCCTTCATAATAAAAACTAACAGTAGACAGTAAATGGCAAACTACACGCAGCCCATAACAACGTTACTGTACAAAGTAGAAATACAACAGCAATTGTTTGTTTGCTCCGAACAATTGCTGTTGGTGTGGTAAAGATACGATAGCGGTGCTAACACGCAACGAACACAACCTGGTTTTGCCACTACTTTCTAGTACCGATAACTATTTGACATCGATCTGACCGAGAATTCCAAAAGCATTTATGAATGGAAAAGATTTAGTTACATAATGCATAGTTATTTCTTCTTCGACTTCTTATTTAATGTTTAATTCTGAACATTGCTAACATTGGTTTCTCCCTAGCTTCGTTTATTCCCGGACGGGCAACAGAAACCATTTGAATATTATATTACAGTCAGTTTTTATGATGTGATGGTAAATCAGCTTTCATTTTACTACATTTTCTTATATCAGTCGAAGTCTTATCTTTGAGAGTATTAAATTCTTATTTTCTTTTATTACAACCTCGACATAGAATTTGCCCTCCCAAAATTGTGTAATATAAAGAAGTGCAAAACAAACCAGTAAGTAACAACATTTTGTATAAATTAAAACTTCTTACAACAAACACTGGAACAGTTAACCCAATGGGAGTGCAAACCACTAATAAATTCCAACTAGACAATTCCCAAGACCGCTAACCGCAAGATCGATGTGTCTGTTAACATATTTGCAACTTGTAACACGTAGCGGCAAAGTTTAGTGCCTACCTGCAGATATTACGCACGTTCTCTCGGTAGCAGCTGTATTGTACTAAGTAAGGTCCAAAATGTAAGTGGTATGTCGTATAACATATACGTATGTAGGTATAATGCAAAAGACGTTCCAATTTTTTAGTTTAAATAAATTAAATTAAAAAGCTTTTTAAAACAAGCTTTTACTGGAATGCCTCGAGACGAATCAAACGAGACCAAACTCGATGATGTTTCTTTACAGAGTTCCTATGGCCAACTTCCAGCTCCAGCATCAGATCAGCTCCATGTCATTATAATATTGTATTGTCACGCTGTATACATATGCTTGCAAAATTTCAGCAAAATCGGTTGAAGATATCTACTTCAAAATTGATTTGCAAGATTCCACTCGAACATACAAGCATATATACATTGCAAGTTAATATAAAGCTTGTAAAATAGACCTTTTTAGTTTTTTTGTAGTTTATAACTTTAGGACTAACAAAAATTAAATTTTATCCGATTTGGGTTCTTTTTTTTATGAGTTAGGGGGCAAACGGGCAGACGGGCACCCATGGACACCCGCAACACCAGAGGCGTCACAAGTGCGTTGCCGGCCTTTTAAGAAGGAGTACGTTTTTTTCTTGAAGGTTTTATTTTATTGTAGGTTCTGTTTTGGATATGTGGATTTGATGACGACATTCCATTGTCATCCGTAGTTACCAGACTTTAGAGCTTTTTTTTTTGTAAATCAAGAATTTAAATATGCCAAAAAAGACAGATGTATTATTCCACGTTGGTGTATGGGTTTTTTTTTTTTGTAAGACAACTCCCGCATTAGGAATAAACATCCTGTGTCGCGGGGGACTTTACAGACATACATGAAACGTACACAATTAACACCCAAACTCAGAATAACAATTGAACCCACAACACATGGCGAATAGGCAAGCAGCGTGGCGACCGCCTAAACCACTAGGCCAACCGTGCAGTTAAAGTTTAAACCAAAATATGTCACCTTTTAGCATTATTGTTGATTATTTATTCAGACTCACTGGTACTGGTGATCATATAATCAAGAAAAAAATATTTTTCACCCCACCAGCTCGTAAAGAGTATTTTTGCCCTTCGATATCTGAGTGTAAAAGCCGTTTTTATCCTCTAGAGAACAAAGTAAATTGAATTTAGAACATCGCTCGGGTGCACTAAGTTTGTGAATTCAAAACATCATTAAACCTATTTACTTCTACCTCCATGGTGCCGAATCAATCATACAATATTTTTTAATTTGTTAAAAACTCAGACACGGAACCTTCTTGGTGTAGTTTTTTTTTATTTGCTCTGGCCGCACCATTTTCAACCGACTTCAAAAAGGAGGAGTTTGTTACCTCATAACTTTGGACTGGGTGAACCGATTTTGATGATTCTTTTTTTATTTGAAAGCTGGTGCTTCCCGAATGGTCCTATTTAAATTTGGTCCAGATTGAAATCGGTTTTTTTTTGTTAAAACTTATAATTATCTTCTTAAGTAACTATAGCAACGTAACTTTCAATTTTTCATAATTTATATATACAACCATACAAATAAATAAAATTGAAATGTCTGTTTGTAAGATTAAAATAATAGCTTTTCACTAAATGCATATGTATGTATACACGGTACATATACTAAAATGTATTTTTTTACAATTTCTTTTATATTGTTTGTCTGTTTGTGCCGGGTAATCTCTGGAAAGGCTGGACTGATTTTGACGTGACTTTCACTGGCAGATAGCTGATAATCTAAGGAGTAATTTGGCTACCTTTTTAGACTAGCTTTGTCCCGCGGCATAACTCGCGGTATGACAAAAATCGCGGGTAACACCGCGGGTTCAGCGAGTAACTAAGTATTTTTGAAATCATTTAAAAATATATCTGTAATACTTACCTATCATAATGTAGTACCTAATAAATATTAATACCTAAACTTAAATAAAAGTATCTTGTGATTGTTAATGCTTCTTTTGCATTTAGTTGTTTCCTCGCTGAGGTGGAATGAAAAGTTACGTGTTGCACTCGAGTGCAAAGATTTTTCACCTCGTGCTCTTTTGATTCCCTCGCTGACGCTCAGGATTCAAATTTTAGAATCCTTCGCTTGCTGGGTCATCAAAATAGAGCACGCGGTTAAAAAGCAACTTTGCACTCTTGTATAACAAATAACTATTATCATTACATCTGCATACAAGGTTAGAAAAAAGTTTGAGGATGAAATTGGTTGGGTTAGGAATAAACTAGAACTTTAGAAATTGCCAAATGCAGAGGTTTTGACCAGGTCCTCGGTGTTTAATAAAAACCATGTAGATTATATTGTTACTTTTTCGAGTAACATTAAAATAGGTGACTAGATACATTATATTTGCAATTTCAAAACATTAAAGATTTTTTTGTTATTTTTATAACTCCCTTGATGTATGTTTCAGTGCACATTTACCCGGTGCTCTTTCGCAAAATTGTGTCATGTCATATTCACAACTTCCTCTCACTTCTGTTGGTGCCATGAAACACTAAAACGTCTCAAGCCTCGTTTCAAGTTCGTAAGTGTCCCTCGACGGAGCACGATTCCCGTAAGTGCCTTGTATTCTTTTAATGTTTTAGTTAAACGAAATAGACTTCATGATAGCATGTCATCATAGTCGCTACATAAAACAAAGTCGCTTTCTCTGTCCCTACGTCCCTTTGTTTGCTTAAATCTTTAAAACTAGGCAACGGATTTTGATGCGGGTTTCTTTAATAGATGGAGTGATTCAAGAGGAAGGTTTCTATGTATAATAAATGCATAATATAGTATGGGAACACTGTTAATTTTCGAGATTTCTAATGTGATGTAGCAAATAAACACATTTTTTTGCGCTTACATTGCAAACGCTGGTTGCACCCTACGAGATAGATCAAAATAATGTACTACAGTATTGTACACCTTAAAAAGTACTACAAAAAAGTCCGCGACGGTATATGTCTATCTCTTAGGCATAACCCACAACAACCATTTTTTATTCCTTTCTTTTTACGAGAAATAATGGCTTATTTACGAAGTGATTTTAAGCAATACAGTGTGAATTATACAATAAATTACTTATACAATTAAGTAAATTAAATACCTTGTGCATTTAATATAGACCAAAATGGTCCTTTTCAGTATCTAATTTAAATGAACATATTTGAAGATATTACAGATTTAAAATGCACGAATCGTGTCGTCGGCGTGGGCATCTGAAATCCACCCGTGCGAAGCCGGGGCGGGTCGCTAGTTTTTTTATAAAAAAATAAGTTAAAATTAAAACATGAAAGATGTTTGACACAATATTCAGTGTGGTCCATCTAAAGATTGCTCGTAAGATATCGAAGACTGCAATGCATGTATTTTCAAGTTTGACGAGTCAAACAAACTATCGCACGTATTTAAATTCTCAATATCTAGACCTACGGTTTTACGGTACGGAATTACGGTACGGTAGACGGTTGTCTACTTGTTGACTAGAATAATGGTGGACAAGTATTTACCTGCACTTTTGAGGCACACCACTGGAGTAAGGTTTTTATCCCTGTTTTAATAAAATTAGCGTAAATTTTAGTCATATTTTAAAAGTTCTCGCATGTTTTATAGCAAGACTTAAATTGAGGTAGGTGAACTATATGCTTCATTTCAAACTTACGGCATATATTTTAAAAGTGAACTGTCACGAAAATATTTCTCGGGGTATTAAACTACAATGGAACATGAGAGTGAAGATCCTGCCACCAAATGTTCAAAGCTAACGTTATGTAAAATGCACGAACTTGACACCTATTTTGGTAGCAAAGTGAATAGCTATTGAATTTTCTATTGAAAGCACTTAAGAAACTACTTCTATTGAAATTTCATAGCGAACGTATGGCTGTAATCATTTCTAAGATACTTTTAATATTAAATATTGCTGTCGGACTTCATAAAACTAACTCTCCAATCTAAAGAGGAGGTGAAGACAGTTCAACTCCTACCTATATAACTAAGAAATATAATAGTTCTTAGAACAATGATTATGTTCAGTATCTGGGGGCACGGTCGTGCCCCCGCTAAGACGAGCCAAGCGAAGCGCAAGGGCCCTACCTACCTTTTCTCGAAGCGTTTCGTCGTTTTTTTGAACCCTCATAACTTTGGTTCCCGATATACCAGATCGTTCAAATTCTCAGGATATGATGTTGCCAATAGATTAATAAAACATACAAAGTTTCAATTGCATAACTCTGATACTTTAGATTTTATTGATACCTAAAAAACACCGATTTCGTCACTGACACACTGATGATCATCAAAAGTGTTAGGGTACTTCCTGAAGTGCTAGAAAGCTGAAATTTGGTATGTAAACTTAGTTTAGTATACAAACAACAAAAAAAAATCATAAATCTATTACTTTTGCCCCCCAACCCCCAAATTTGGGGAGTGGAAGTTTGTATGAGACTTTCACAAATGTTTATGCTAGAGATTTTAGTTTTGGTACACGGACTTTATCGAAAGAAGATGTACAAGAAATACATCAAAACAAAAAAAAACTGACTTAAGTAACTTACAAAAAGAAATGAAATCCCACCAAAAACATTTTCATGTAAAATGTTGCCAAGACTACTGCATACCAGTATGGCTTACCCTGTGAAAAAGAAATCAGATCTCATGTAGAGCCAAGGTTCTGAATCTACACGCCCTAACTCTACCAACCCTAACTTCATAAACTCTACATCTCAGTAAAAATGTATGGATTGGCTGTTTCGTTACTTCAGAAACTAAGTATTCGTATAACACATTACTTCAGAAATTATATATTTGTAAACACAAAAGGCGTTCGTTTTCCCTTCGTGACGGTATGGTAGCGAAACGGCGAAACCATACATTTTTACTGAGATGTAGAGTTTATGAAGTTAGGGTTGGTAGAGTTAGGGCTTGTAGATTCTGAACCTTGGCTCTACATGAGATCTGATATCTTTTTCACAGGGTAAGCCATACTGGTATGCAGTCGTCTTGGCAACATTTTCATGAAAATGTTTTTGGTGGGATTTATTATAAAGCACTAGCTGTGTCCTGACTCGCTTCGTTGTTTCACATTGTGATTGCTCTGATCAAAGACACAGAATAATTAATAGTACTATTGTATAGAAGTTTCACTCTCAAACAAAAGTCAAGTTTAGGCATAAAAGTTTTTTACTTGGTCACCTTGCACGCGAATTTGAATCTTGTCGTGTGACTCGAGCGTTCATATTCCGTTAGACACCGCTTGATTTACTACAAGCGCACGGGGCTGCCGCTTGCTGTACATTTAGGTAAATATTAAAATTAATTATAAAAATATAACAACTTCAGTAATGAAGAAGAAACATTTTAACAAACAATAATCATGCTTGGTTCTAAAGCATCGAGGTTGCTTTAAAAATATTTATTCCCTTATCTCCTCGTACTTCTTACAAGGTACTACTAAATTGAGACTTGGGCATCATTCTGTGTCGAAGGCGCTTACGATGGGGTGTCCTCAAGGGTCAGTGCTAGGACCATACTTGTGGAACATAGGCTTCGACGATTTTCTGGCAATGCCTGTGCCGTCCGGATGTACCCTGAATGCGTACGCGGACGACGGTTTGTTATTGATAGAGTCGGATACTAGAACGGGGCTTGAGAGGCTGGCCAGTGAATGTTTGGACTTAATATCTAGGTGGGGTGGGCGTAATCGGTTGACGTTTGCACCAAACAAAACCTTCCAGCTACTTCTGAAAGGTAACCTCAAATCACCGCCGTGTATTAAATTTGACAATGTTACTATTAAAAAAATAAAACCTCGGTTTGTTATTTAGGATTGGTTTTAGAAAGAAATTTTTCATTTATTGAACATATTAGAACAGTTAATGAAAAGTCTAAAAAGAGTTTCTTTGCACTGACGAGGATATCAACTGCGACATGGGGTCTGTCATATAATACACTAAAGATCATATATGGAGCTACTTATTTGGGTTCTATTTGCTATGGTGCTCCTGTATGGGCAGATAGGGCGACTGTAGGTGCTGTCCGTCGCAAACTGTTACAAGGCCAACGACCTGCATTGATTTTCTTGTGCAAGGCATATAGGACGGTTAGCACTGAGGCTTTACCGGTGTTGGCAGGTGTTCTTCCGGTCGATCTCGAGGTGCAAAGACGTGCAGCCATGTACTATTCCACACTACAAAACATGGAATGCGATTTTTTGGGCATACGAGACCGCGGTAAAATCATAAGATTGTTTCAACAAAAATCCAATGTCTATAACGACCTCTTGGATGAATGGCAGAAACGATGGGACGAATCATCTAAGGGGCGCCACCTCTACCAGTTCTTTCCATCTGTTCGCGAAAGGTTGTCAAGGACATGGCTCGAGGTAGATCACTGTGTCGCTCAATTTCTTACAGGCCACGGTAACTTTAAGAGCAAACTATACTCATTTAAATTAGTCGATTCACCATTTTGTCAATGCTCAACACCTGATTCTAGCTGTGAACAGTCGGCTCATCATATCCTCTGGGAATGTAGTCTTTGGTACAATGAACGTAACATGATGCTAAATAGCTTACAAATGACGTCTGGGGTAGTATATTATGGGGATCTTGTGTCAACTGCGGTGAATTTCCGTGCGTTTAAGCGATTCTGCCATACATACTATAGAAATCAAATATAGCTCACTTAGGACCCATAATATTTTTATCCGTGGTGCTTCCCGGTTTGAAAAAGGCGTCTGCCTATTTTGACTCCATTTTGTCTCCCGCTTTGCTAAGGAGGGAAGTGGACTTATTATATTTCCAACTCCTCCAGTTTTCTTCTGATTAATTTCGTTGCGGGTTCCAAGACAGTTAATTTTTTCCTGGGACTTCCCGAGTGTCATAACTCGGTGTTTTCGTGGGTCACCGCTGTTGATCCTGGTGTACAGGAGTTACAGTGGTGGGCGTGTGGGCGGGATTAGTCCAAAAAAAAAAAAACAATAATCATGTCTACGTAACGTACTACTCGTTCTGGGTACCTTCGTGATTAGTTACAGATTTTTGTATTGACAAAACATGTCTATCATAACATAGTTTCCAAACAACTAAATAAGTAATTTTATTGCTAACTACAATTTTGTACGAACAATTAGTTCATTTTGAAGTCATTTTTCGCAGTAAGTACCTACACGTAATATTCAACTTGTTTACGCGCGACGCGGCTAGCGTGCGAGCCGAGCGCAGAGTGGCAACCATTGCCACATAGTTCTTCCCGGGAAGCGCTCGCCGAAATACACCTAAACTGAGAAGTGAAACCTGAATGTCAAAGATCAGAAAGATCTTTTTTTTTATAATCAGTTTATTTAACTGCCTCGTTAGTCTCGCGTCTGCGTCTGCGACTGCTGATCATGAGGTCTCGGGTTCGATTCCCGGGTCGGACCAAATGTTTGTATGATCTAAAAATATTTGTTTCGGAGTTCGGGTGTTTTCTATTTACAAAAAAAGTATATATGTATTAGTATCAGTTGTCTAGTACCCATAAGGCCATGTTCAGATGACGAGCGCTCAACGCGCGTTTTGCTAACGCGCGTTAACTACTCCATGTAAAAACGCGCGTTAGCATGTGTACGCCTAGAACAAATTACATGTAGTTGTAAACGCGTGTTAGCAAAACGCGCGTTGAACGCTCGTCATCTGAACATGGGCTAACACAAGCTCTGCTTAGCTTGGGACTAGATGGCGTTGTGTGTTAGATGTCCGTAATATTTGTTTGTTATTATTAATTTCAAGAAAATTATGTACAAATTTTAACATTTACTGTGATAGCCACACCTAGCAGCCTAGGCAGACCCTGTCCCGTGGCTGTCAAACAGTACAATTGTCTTACGCCTAGGACTAATATCTTAACAACTAATATATTTCAAAGCTATCTTTAAAGCGAATTTCATATTATGTCAAAACTTAGCGGAATCAAAACCACGTCACATATTCCTGTCTACCTCCCTCTAATTCACAAATCTAATTTTAAATTCAAAAGCATTTTCGCTTAAAATATCAATAATGCTCCATGTTTAAATGTAGAGCGTCACATGTCGCCTTACAGACTTACATGTATAACACACATACAAAGCATATTTTAGTACAGTCTTCCCTATTTCGACACGAGAAGCGTATAATCTGTATTTGTGAGAACTGGCACCATATGGTGTCCAACACTGCCACGTATGAAATTCTAAATATTAATGTTCCCTGTCGTAGCACGACCAGAAGAGATTTTCATAATTTAAATATGGTTTTGGGTAGACGTTTTATTTTATTTTTAATAACGGAGGACGATGATAATTTCATTTAAACGACTGGAAATTTTATATTGTTTTGTTTTTTAACCAAAAAGTTATTTTACGCAATAGGTTAAGTTCTTCTAAATAAGATGAAAATGTCGTTACGAATACGTTAAAACGATATATTATTTTGTTTACATATCAAATCATCAGAAACACATACAAGTTGTTTACATTTTAAATTTACACAATATTCTGATTTTGTGAAAATACTAAGCCTGGCGGCACTACAACGACCGCGGGTGACGCTGCGAGGTACAGCTAGTCTAAAAAAGTTACTCCTTACTCCTACTCCTAAGTTACTCCGTATATCATCAGCTATCTGCTAGTAAAAGTACTGTCAAAATCGGTCCAGCCGTTCCAGAGATTAGCCGGAACCAACAGACAGACGGACGGACAGACAGACAGACAAAAATTCTAAAAAATGCTATTTTGGTATATTGTACCAAATACACATACATATGCATTTAGTAAAAAGCAGTTGTTTTAATATTACAAACAGACACTCCAATTTTATTTGTTTGTGTAGATTAATAGATAGATTATGTTATTTTTCACTTAGCAAACTTAATTAAACACAATGGTTAAGAAAAAAAAACATGCGTTGTCAATACTGTAGCAATACCACTTCATCTTCAACTAACCTCTCCAAAGACCAGTTCATATGTTACCTAGACTATGTATTACATGCCACATTATATATATTATATACAGAGTCATTTCTCAGTTAACTGAAGATAGTTTTTCACAGACCACTTTTGCGAAGTCCGATAAGGAAATGCATGTGAATTTGTTTGGCTACCAGATAGGCGTTTCCTTGGATTCCGGCAGTCTATTGTTTTTTATCGAACTTTAGTATGACTCTATTTTCTACACAGATTTCAGAGTACTTTCGCTGGAACTACCAGTACGTTTATTTGCTAAGCTATATTTTGGACTAGGTTTGCACCGCGACGTTGCCCCCGGTTGTTGTACCTTGAGTAACACCACGGGGCTCAGCTAGTATACATACCTATATGATAATTCTAATACTTAAATACCATTTGAAATCCTTCTGCCATAATTATTTTAACTTCAATAACATTGGACTTTCATACAAACTTCCAACCTCTGTTTTACCCCCTTAGGGGGGGACTTTCGTACAATCCGTTCTTAGCGGATGACTACACGCTATAAGGTACCTATCTGCCAAATATCAAGTTTGTAGGTGTTATAGTTTCTGAGATTTCGTGATTAATAAGTGAGTGGTATTTCGCTTTTATATATATATAGAAGAAGAAGATTAGTCATTAAACGCACTGACAGTGTGTACTGTACTCATAGTATGTACTGTCACAATGAATATGAATTCTTATGAATGATCTCTCAATGATTTTACTCATAAAATGATTAATATTCGAAACCATTTAAGCAAAGAACATCACTTAATTATACAAAATTCTAACCGTTCATTCTAGAAGAAAAGCTAGTAAACTCGCTAAACTATTTATACTAAAAGCTAGAGTTGAACAAATTAGTGGTTTTCCTAGCCCCAGACCAATGAATACATTGCTATTCGAAGTCACGCGCGTACCCAAAGAAAGCTTTCCGTTAGCAGTAGAAATGTGGGTAGAATAGAATTGGGTTGTTACATATTTTAGCTTCGAATTGTGGCTTCGGATAATAAAGAGGTTTACAATACTATTGTAACCATGTAACGAAAGCTAGAATTTAATATTTTCCATTCTTTTGTAGCATAAATGTTAAATTGTGCGAAGAATTTTAAGAATGAAAACGAAATTGGTGAAGATAAAGTTATTCGTACATTTTTGTTACGTAATTCGTATTGTATCCTTATGTTATAGTAGCTTTTGCCAGCGGCTCTGCCCGCGTGTATGTCGATTGTCGCAGCAAAGAGTAGCATATGTCCCTCTTCAAGAATCAAAGTATGTCCATGTTAATGGCAGTCAGACATAGCTACTTTCGAATATAAATAGTAAATATTTAATTATTATTATTTTTATGTAAAAGGCGGGTAAACGAGAAGACGCATCGCCTAATAGTAAGCGATTACCGCCGCCCATGGACACTTGCAACACCAGAGGCGTCACAAGTGCGTGCCGGCCTTTGGGGGGATGGGGGGAGGAAATAGGGGGGCCTCCAGTATCCTCACTCACACGGTGAAACACAGCGCAAGCACTATTTCACACCGGTTTTCTGTGAGGCCGTGGTATCACTTCGGTCGAGCCGGCCCATTCATGCCGAAGCGTGGCTCTCCCACGGTATACACACAGTATAAGCTTACTTTTTTGTACGTCAATCTCAGTGGAAACATTAATTCTAAGTTGTTAATATCTCACTTCATGGTATTACGATGGGTATGATTTAATCAGAATGTCTCATAAAAACCTTTTTATGAGGCGTTTTAAGTATGATATCCTCCGTATCCTTGCTTTATACCATAACAAAAACCTTTTTAGTGAAATTCCTATTTCTTCTTTGTTTTTTTTTTAAGAGAGCTTTAGAAATATTATCATGTTGGGGTCTTTACAAACATACACAAAACGGACCCATGTGAGTCTGGGTGTTCTTTCACAACAATGTGTAAATCATAGAAAGTGTTGTTCCATGTCTTTTTTATGGAATAGGCGGCAAACGAGCAAACGTTGATACGTCTGCTCGTTTGCCGCGTATATGGTATTACCGCCGGCCATATATATCCGCAACATCAGAGGCGTCACAAATGAGTTGTGGGCGTTTGGGGGATAGGAGGGGGACTCCAGTATCCTCACTCACTCGGTGAAACACAGCGCAAGCACTATTTCACACCAGTTTTCTGTGAGGCCATGGTATCACACCGGTCGAGCTGGCCCATTCATGCCGAAGCGTGGCTCTTCCACGGTAAGGACTACAAACCCACAGCACTCAGCGCAGTAGAGAGCGGTGACCTCTTAAACCACTTCGCCGTCCGTGCATTAGTATTATTATTATTTTAATTTATAGTAACTATATTAACTATATATTATTTGTTCAGTTATTTAACTGACTAAAAATTTTCTTTAAATTAATTATGCTTCTGTTAAAAGTAAAAGAATACAAAGAGAATATATAGTATTCTTTTATCATTAATATCTCTCTTTTGACTTCTAAGTAAAGTGTAATAGAAGAAATTACTGAGAAAAAAATTTATTTTAGCTACCGCCTTATTGAATTATCCATTCTATGTGAAGGAAAAGTGGCTGAGAGCTACGTAATGGGTTCCAAGTCTTGTAGCAGACGACGATTTACTCGTATGATGACATAATAATATTTTACCTTTTATTTATAAGCCAATATCACTTATATATCTTGTTTTCTTATTATATCTTCAGTAGAACTAGGATCAACGTGTTAATTAAGATGTAAGGTTGAATTTAAAATGAAATTAGAGTAATAAATAATTATAATATTAAATATTTCGGATATTTAACACACAGCGCCATCTAGTCCCAAACTAAGCAAAGCTTGTATTATGGGTACTTGACCACTGATATAAATACTCATATAGTTTTTTGTAGATAAATACATATTATACACTAGCTGACCCACGCAACGTCGTTTGCGTCTCCTATTGCCCGTAGCGTGATAATTTTCCCCCGTTTTTGAAACATTCTTCATCGGTGCTCCGCTCCTATTGGTCTTAGCTTGATGATATATAGCCTATAGCCTTCCTCGATAAATGGGCTACCTAACACTGAGATATTATTTTCAAATTGAACCAGTAGTTCCTGAGATTAGCGCGTTCAAACAAACAAACAAACTCTTTAGCATTATATATTAGTATAGCTGTATTTATTATACTCTTCTAAGATCTAATACTCATAATCAACAACACATTTATTTGGAAAAAGATTAATATTAGGTATTATGTTGATAAAAACTCTTTGGCAAATAACTCATTATTGGGTACCAACTCTTAGCGTCTTACACTCGTGATAACTTCTAAACGAAATGTCCGATTGGGATGAAACAAAAATATAACATAATGCTTAATTTGGACAAGGATAGAAGAATATTACGCAATACACATTTAACGTAGTTTCTTTCTTCAGACGATTTAATATTTTTTTTGAACACAAACGCGGTTATTGTGACTAAACCATGATAGTTAGATATATGCTCTCGCGGACTTTTTTGTATATCTTAATGAGACCTACAAACCCGTAATACATTATTTTGTTCTATTGTCAATAGTTTTTGCAGCGCACTCAAAAATAGGTTTTCGATTTCACACATTGGGTTACGAAATAGCAATTTTCTTACGGATCCCTAATTTTTTTGAAAATAAAATATAACCTATAGTCTTCCTCGATAAATGGACTATCCAACAGTGTAAGAATTTCAAATCCGATCAGTAGTTCCTGAGATTAGCGCGTTCAAACAAACAAACAAACAAACTTTGCAGCTTTATAATATTAGTACATATAACAAACACCCGAACTCCGTAACAAATATTTGCAGATAATACAAAAATACAAACATTTGGTCCGACCCGAGAATCGAACATGAGACCTCAAGCACAGAAGTCGCATACGCTACCACAGCGCCACCGAGGCAGTTTTAATGTTTTGATTTATTGAGTTATTACACAAATAATGTAAAAAAATCAATCATAAAATGTAAATAGGTGGCAAGGTGAAAGGCCATTTATATAACACCTACTAGTTTGTAACTGAATTCGACCATTTAATTCACAGTTTCTCAAAGCTTGCAGTCCATATATTTTATACCGTGACCACTTCTTTGAGCGTTAACCGCCCCGCTTTTCTTCAACTTGATTTACAAATACTATCACTCTAAACTGAATGTTTTGTTCAATAATAATAAAAATAGCATAAGTAATTCCTGCATAGTGTCGCTTTCTGTTAAGGCCCGTATTTCGATTTCGCTGTCCATACGTATTTTCTACCAATCATTGATCACCTGCACTTCACACATGCACTCGCTCTAATCAAAGTGAATACGCGCCTTTAGTGAAAGAATTTTCAGAATCGGATCAGTACTTCCGAAGATTACCCCCCTACCTTACTTTACCTCTTTATTATATTAGTATAGATAACAATTCTCGTGTCACGTTGTTGTTCACGATAGACTAAAAATATCGAACCTTATTTTCATCAACAACCCATAACATCCCACTGCTGGGCTCGGGTCTCCTCTCAGGAGAGGGTTAAGGCCATACGTCCCCACGCTGGCCGAGTGCGGGTTGGGGACTGGCAAGACAACGTTGTGGCTACGTAATCTTGCCGTTGGATGTTTTTAAGCCGCCCAAAGGCCTCCAACTAAGCTTCACGACTGTTATCCTACGATAACAACCAGGACCGACTGCTTAACGTGACCTCCGAATCACGGAGACGCTCATGGTATCATGCCACCAGCGGTTACCCATCCAGGTATTGACCACGCCGTTGTTGCTTACCCTCGGTGATAGTTTCTAGTCACCGAGTGCAACTGGGCTATGAGCGCCTTATTTTATGTTTCTTTTAATGTGTGTTTTGCTGGCATGCCTAAGATACGACATTTTATATCACGCTTAGACCAATAGGAGCCAAGCATGATTGAAAAGAGACGAAAACAAAGTTGAATGGGTCAGCTAATATAAGTATAGACAATAATATACGTTTAATATTTAATATTTAAATGATCATGCTGATTTCAGCACGAACGGGCCGCGAACAGAAAATCAACATAAAATGGCAGCGTTCGTGCCGTCTTCTTTCGTTGGTGATAGCGAGACTGGAGGCACAATGATGCAGAAGCATCATGCTGCATTGTTGCATTGGCTGCAAGTGCATTCACAATGCCACTCTTGGATTCTGCTTATGCTTTCCATCGGGCAGAGTAGTCATTTTGGCAGAGCCATATATAAAAAAAAGAGAATTAGGTATGTCGTTTGGTCTGAGTTGGTTGATCTAATTTTGTAAGAAAGCTCTACTTTACTATTTAAGAGCCACAGTTTGAAGGCCGGCGCATTTTATTCCTGTCTTTCATTATTGAACTGCAGAGTAGCTTTCCTGAATATCAAAGCGTGCACTTTCGTAAGAGATACCACTTCAGAGCGATTGCCTCAAGGCACTTCATAGTTCGTTTCTCCTATTGATAATTTTTACATCACCAAAACATGTTTGGATATTTTAGGGTAATAGGATGAAAAATATATGGATGTTGAAGAAATGATACATACTTCTCAAAATAAAACTAGCTAACTTTAAAATCTATAACAATTATTGGTACTAAGGAACTAATACAAATGAATCGAGCGAGCTCTAAAGTAGTAATATACCTAGTACATATTACTTGTACTAGTACCATTTGACGTCGCACTCAGGTTCTTTTACCAGGCACATGGTAGAGTCTTCGGCTTTTTGTAGTAGGTACTCTTACTTCTTTATATGTATTTATTGTAGGAAAGAATGAATAAAGATGTTTAAAGGTGTTAATAGAAACAGTTGCCGCTAATGTTTTTTTTTTATGGAATAGGCGGGAAAACGAGCAGACGTATCGCCTGATGGTAAGCGATTACCGCCGCCCATGGACACCTACCACACCAGAAGCGTCACAAGTGCGTTGCAGGCCTTTGGGGATGTGGGGAGGGTATGGGCCTCCGGTATCCTCACTCACTCGGTGAAACACAGCGCAAGCACTATTTCACACTGGTTTTCTGTGAGGCCGTGGTAACACTCCGGTCGAGCTGGCCCATTTATGCCGAAGCGTGGCTCTCCCACGGCTAATGTGTCAGATAATACAACAGGAATATTATTTTGAGAAAAGAAAATTAAACTAAAATTTTCTTTATATTATCATGCGGCAGTATTATATTACACAAATAGTTCACCATTTTTACCACATTACTATAACGAAAAGACGTCTTTTTATCCACTGAATGTAATTTTAAACCGAGTGTGAATTTTGCTCGTTCAGCAGTAATGGCACAAGCGGTGACCTCCCTCGCCATCATCGCTAAAATGTAAGGTTACGTCCGATGTGGGGCCGCAAAATTAGAGATAAATTAATCCTTCTAGGGGCGGTGAACGAGTTGTGTGTGAAATAGGATCTATAATATCGAAATTCGTAATCGTTTCGTCTATCTCTTAGTTATTTTATCAGATACTGACAATTGGTAGATGAGTTAACATTATATTACAACAGCTATGCTATATGTACCGTCCAGGGCAAAAATAATAAATGGCTTACATAGTCTTAAGTCTGGTGACAAATTTTGCCTGTACAACAAACATTACGTCAATTCCCGGATGTTTTTATGAGGAACATATCTTTTGTACAATCCGTCGAAGTGATTTTGTGAAAAGGGACGGAATTGTGTTACAAGAAGATGCTGACATTGTTTAGTCTTAAGTATTGTACACCATAATACATCAGTGTTAGGCTCGCTGTGTATTTTGTAAGTCATTTCTGTGCCAGTAATTGAGTTTTCTCTCTTTCCACGATCACATCTACGATCACAATTCAATTTAACTACTACGTATCGATAAGTTCTTTTTTACTATTTATACGAAGCTGTGTCTAACACTACACTTAAACTATTTTATATACTTTCTTAAAATTAAACGGTTTTATTTAGTTTGCCCTGTTTCTTTGGGTCAAATCTAGTAATTGAAATTTTAAAATCTAGACCTTATTATTCCATACAGTCTAACAAAAAAGTAGGTAGTTAGTATTATTAACTTAAATTGTTTGTGCATTATGCGTGTTTCATGGCTCCACAGCTGCGAGGATATATAATCGGTGCTGTGCTTTAACTAAATTCTACCCTCTATTGATAAGGTTTTGTAACATTGTAAATGTTTGTTTCGTTGTCTACGACTTCTAATGAGGGTTGTTCATTCGCGATTTTGTACATTCATTGCACGTAAATATTGTTTTAAAAACTATGCTAGTTAAAATAATATATCCAGCAAATATCTTTTGGATTTTGAACTCTGACGCAAATGGAAAAGGTAAGTATTTGACTGTTAGGTCATAGCTGTTGTCTGTTTAAAAGATGACTAAAATAAGAATGTTCGTATTTGTAATTAAAGTGCCATTGATTTTTTATGACAATTTCAAGGCTATAATATTGATTACTAAATTAAAAACGGTGAAAATTGATTTTTATATACTGTAAGGATGCTTTTGAATTTTTTTAAATTTCATTTTATGCAAAGATTTCTTTAGTGTTGCCATTTGTTGTCTTTAAGACTAACGTCAAAAAGAGATTCTATTGATAAAGGGCTAGTTAAAACGAATTAAAACTACAGTCCATCGAACTATGGAGTTTCTTAAATTCCATTATCATGGAGTTTAGGTAAAATATATGTCTTCAGAGAACTTTTCAAATAACGCCACCTTAGCAATATGTATCTATATTAAGATTCTAACAGAAGGTATCAATTTTTTTTTAATTATTCACGGCTGTAAAACAATAACCGTCAGTTTGCGGGAAAAAAAGACAAAGACGTGGCCCCAAGGGAGACAAGGAAGGAGGGGCACGTAATGAATTTTGAAATTTGAATATCGCGGCTTTAGTAAAAAATCGATATTCAAATTGGCGAATCAGATGTGATCAATTCATGACGAGCAAAAAGACGTTATATATTATATTTAGAACGTTATTTTTTAAACGGCTTTTTATGGTGAGTATTTTAAACTTTCTAGAGTGTGATTGGTCAAACTGCAGAAACTAAATTATGAAGAGCCTATTGGTCTAGTGGTTAGTGACTTGTAAGCTAGAAGTTGGGGGTGCAATTCCCACCCAGAACAATGGGTTGCGTGATGAGAATAATCATTTGTTCTGCTCATTAGCTTTTGTCCGTGGCTTTGCATGTACTTCGGTTAGAGTAGCCGATGTCCTTCCTTAAGAATCAAAATATCTGCCTGCAAAATTGCATTGAAATCAGCACAGTGGTTTAGCCGTAAAAGCATAACAGAAGACAGAGTTACTTTCGAATTTCTAATATTGGTTCGGAAGTATGGATGCATGAACTTAGAAATGAATAACTATGTCTATCAGCTCTTTGGTTACCATAGTACAGGCTATACCTAGTTTAAGATGCACCTACCTCATGTTTTCTCTGCATTGCCCAATCGGCCGACTGGCAGAAATTCCTTTAGACATTAAGTGCACTGATCCATTATATTCATAAATATATAAATAAAATAATAAGATCAGACGACCCTATGTGACACATATATGTGAGGTTATTATTATTTAGTCATATTAAAAATACCATTGCTTTTTACACAGGCTGTTATTGAGGAAAAAATGAAAATTAGCATTTGAACACCAAAGTTCTCGAAAACAGCTTGAAGCTATTTTAATAATAAAAACAATTTCTTTGAGGAAAAGTAAGAGAAAAACAATTTTGTTTACGAAAGGACTTGTAACAGTATCTATTTCATCGTCAAAAGTAACGTTATACGAATAAACGTTTAACCTAATTCTAAAGCGTAGGTAGAAAAAATAAGTAACCCATCAGGGTGTTCCTTCGCAATGAGCGCCAATGAACGTAAAATCTAATTTGACAAGCGTCACCTGAATGGCCAGAATGAAAAAAAAAATCTTTGAAGCTAAGTTCATAGTCTCAAAATTTAATGGCCAGATCGAAAAAAATATTTTTGAAGCTAAGTTCATAGTCTAGCTAATTTAAAGAAAAAAATCTTTAACTCATATGGGTTTGGCCATGAAAAAACTAACTAATTAGAATATAGGAATTTCATGTTAGTTCATGAGTAAGATAAATTTCCCTCTACCCTCTACAGTATACAGAGAATAATAATGTGTGTGTAAGCTCCGACGCACGACTGGAATGGCCCGCTATTTGGCGTGTTTTTTTACGTTGCACATTTATACCACGTTATACGAAACAAGAAATGAAATAAAATTTTCGGCGTTTACGTCATTTTGGTTTCTCGAGACCAAAATGACGTTAAAGCGCTAGAACGTTTATAATTTTAAGCGTTCTAGCGCTGTTTGTTTTAACGTAACCCCTCATTTTTAGTTAACGCTCGATTTTACTCTTCATAAAATTTTCATACTACGGGCTGAATATAAAAATCGTTTCTTATGGAGTAAACTTTATTAAACTCTGAGAAAGTATGTGTGTGAGGCGTGTAAACATAACAAAAGAGATCTGTCAGATTGATTAATTGTCATTGTCGAAATAATACTAGTACTCGTAAATAAATGCAAAGCTCCGTTTATTCAGACCAAGGACGAATGCTTGAGTTTTTACTCAGAGACCTTTGTAATCGACCAAGGAAACAATATGGCCAGATACCTACAGGCGACACTTATTACTCTGGAAAGTACTTTTTACTTAACAAAATTTACAATAATGTTACTGAGTTCGTTTGTGCAAACACATTTAAAAAAAACCTCTATAAGTACCAAAAACTCATTAGAAAATAGCAAATGCATCCGAGCAAGTATTTTAAGTCAGCTTGTTTTGTAAACTTAGCGATTTTATTATGCATTAAAAATATTTATTATAAACTTTGAATACATGTTAGTTAAAAATCTATACTAATATTATAAAACTGAAGATAAACTCTTTGTCTGTTTGAACGAACGCGCTGATATAAGGAAATAGTGGACCAATTAAAAAAAAAAAACAGTGTTGGATAGCCCAATTATCAAGCAAGATTATAGGCTGTATGTAGCAATTAAAAATGTTGCAAAAACGGGGCAAGATTATTTAATAGCTTCCTTTGCGTGAACGGATAAAGGTTCTCAAAAACAATGTATCAAGGTTTGTATTTTACACTGTTATGTGTATATTATGTCATATCATCACGCTTTCGGTAATAGGAGACATAGACAAAGTTGCGTGGGTCAGTTAGTAATTTTATATTTACAAAGAAGGAACAAAATTGAGTGCAATACTTCGGAAACATTGTGTGAAAAACAAGCACACATTTATCATACAATGGTTTAATCATATTTACTCTGAAAACTTCTAAACTTTCTATTTATTTATGAATAGAGCAATGTCTGCGAGCATTCAATTTAAACTGCCGCGGTTTAGTTGAATTAGTTGAGGTCTGACACACGACCAAAGTTAAATCGATTTTCAAATAACTAAATTGAATGCCGCTTTCGGTAAATATATTGAGGATATGGATTTTGTTTCTAGTATTTGGTGACCAGTTCATGTTTTTGCTAGTAGACTATGCAATCATACAATAGAGTTATGAGAACGCAACCCTAGATTTTTTAAACTCCTATATTCAGTTCCACTATCCATATCCACCCAAGATCTGCGATATCTCTTACCCGTTATCAGCGATATCTTCTAATCCCAATTTCCCTTAATATATTGGTCTACCTGAAAACGATTACATGCCAAAGGAGAGATAGCGTCAGAGAGGTAAAAATGAAACCAGGTAAACAAAATATTAGTAATGACTTTGGGAATAGTGTTTCAAATTTATTTTATGTACTAGTTGTTGCCCGCGGCTCCGCCCGCGCGTATTTCAGTTATCGCTGCAGATAGTAAGCCTATGTGTTATTCTGATGAATAAGCTATATTACTGTAAAGTTTCATCCGAATCCGTTCAGTAGGTTTTGCGTGAAAGAGTAACAAACATCCATCCATACTTACAAACTTTCGCGTTTATAATATTAGTAGGATTGTATGTATTGCTATTGCTTAAATAGAAAGGAGAAAGTAACTACACACATCAAAAGTGTCTAGGGATCAAGCATTTTTATGCGGATTTCTTGAGATTGAGATGTGGCTTTGGCCCTGGCCTGCTCAGTCGCCAGACTTGAACCCGATTGAGCATGCATGGGATATGCTACAGAGAAGAGCTCTGCCGAATATGGAGGGTATCCAGTCGCAAGAAGACCTTTTTTTGTTGTTGCAACGAACATGGGCGGCCATTCCACAGCGTGTTTGGATGAACTCATTTTGAGTATGCCAAACCGATGTTCTTGTGTTGTTAGTG
The DNA here is from genome assembly GCA_949125395.1 of Diaphora mendica. Classification (NCBI taxonomy): domain Eukaryota; kingdom Metazoa; phylum Arthropoda; class Insecta; order Lepidoptera; family Erebidae; genus Diaphora; species Diaphora mendica. Next base: position 16,665,071 of record OX421313.1, on the reverse strand, counting down.
TTCGCGGTAGAAACACGGATTATTAATTGTTTAAGTTACCTAATAAAATTTTAAAGAAAACTGTTATTTCAGTCTTTTTTTCGAACTTTAATATTAGTGGTTCAAATGTCAAAAATCCCTTTATTAGGAAAATGGCAAATTTCTTTATTAATGCAAAGGTGACTTGGTTTATCGTTACTGTGACAAACAAAAACACTTTATTTGATGAATCCTTAAAGAAAATTTTAATTAATATCAATCAGTAGAAAAGTTATTGCAAAAATATATGTTGATCCCTAGACACATATGTTGATCCCTAGACACTTTTGATGTGTGTATTTAGCAGTTCGTAACCACAAAAAGTTAATGTCTATTTTTTGAATTCAAAGAGTGGCACTGAACACAATACGTGCCACAAACTAGTTCTGTTTAAGCTTTATAACATTTCATCGACAAAAGTTGCCGAACTAAATGAAAATCTGTCCCCTTCCTACTTTTGTCTATGCGATGAAATGTATGCAAGAATTAAGAAATTCAAACCAATTTTTTTTTTTAAAACGTATATAAAAATGACGATTAAAGTTTTTGCTGTCAAGTATTTTTTTATTATTTTTTTGAGCAAATGTTAATCTAAATATTTATATACCCATTTTTTTTGTAATGACGAAAAACTAAATGTAGGTACACTTTTCATCCTTGTGGATACATTATTACACAGTAAATATTATTGTTTTTATATACTAGTGGTTAACTGCGGCTCCGCCCGCGTATATGTTGGTTACCGCGGCAAATAGTAGCTTATGTGTTATTCTGATGTATAAACTATATTACTGTAAACTTTCATCGAAATCCGTTCAGTAGTTTTTGCGTGAAAGAGTAACAAACATCCATCCATCTATACAAACTTACAAACTTTCGCGTTTATAATATGTATTAGTAAGATTTTTTTAAATGTTTGTGCCCTGTATATTTTAAATAGTACAGAAGGTTACACAAGGTTACACCTTCTATACTATTTATAGAATCGCTATTGAGTTTGAATTTACACTTATTTGTTTACCGTCTATTTAAGTATATTTTTAACAAAATGGATTATCACTAATTTACATGTTCATCAGTGGACGGCATGACTTGATTCCACACATCACTTATTACGAGTATTATCGTATGATATTTTACTCCTAATTTTAATTCTTCAATGAGTACCTGCAATTCGTTTAAAGGATTTCACTTTATTCGTTTAGAACTTCACTTGCTCAATTTAAACAAGATGGCAAAGTAAAGCCTACTTTAAATGGAAGGATTTCATGAACATGTTTGCTTGAGCTCTCTATTTCATTACAGAAACTGTTTACTTTGGAAAACGTATGGAAATTTTTCAATTTAAAATGGATTTCGTATTAAATTGGTCTGAATAATGGTGCATCGAGCAAATTGTGCTACAGATAAAACCTCATTTGAAATGAAATGAAATGTAGAAGATATAATTTTATTTATAATATATACCTATTATGTTGTAGCTGCCAAATGACTCTGTTCTGCCTGATGGAAAACATGAGCAGAATTCAGGAATGGTGGTCACCATCCTCAATGCAAATAGGGGCAATGCAGCATGGTGACCCACACTATGGCGGCCTAGTGAGATGCTTTTTCACGCTTACACGTACGCTGGAAGAATCATAGTGATGCTCGTTACAAGCACCACTATGATTCTTACAATGCTTATTACAAATGAATCATTAGATTAACTTCAGCATCATCATCAACATCATCTTCCTAGCCTTTATTATTTCCAAGATTTAGGGTCGGCTACTAGTTCAACTGGTTTTACCTGAATGTCAGTTTTTTATACGAAGCGACTGGCATCGGAACCCTGAGGGTGAACTGAATTCTAAGGTTGAACTAGCTGTCAGTTATAGGGAAGTCACAGACCTCAAATACGGAACTGACTTCCCAATAACTTTAGCATCATCATCATCTCAGCATAAAGACGTCCACTACTGGACATGGGCCTCACACAAGGCTTTAAATAGTTTGATCTCAATCGATGACTGCACGTTTGGCCTAGTGGTTTAACGGTCACCACGCCGTTTCCTACTTCGCCAAGTGTCGTGGGTTCAAATCCCACGTAGAACAACACTTTGTGTGATCCACAAATTGTTGTTCTGAGTCTGGGTGTTCTTTGTGTCCGTTACATGTATGTTTGTAAAGTCCCCCGCGACACAGGATTTATTCCTAGTGCGGGCGTTGTCTTTTTTCTAAAGAAAGAAAGAAAGATTTAAATATAAAAATAATTATGCTGTTTTCTTTTTTTTATTTTGTTTTATTGAGCCTATCTGCAATGAGTGCTATGATTAAAAAAAGACAATAGAGCTTTATTAAAACATCTACAAAACTTGGATAAGCATAATGATTTTTATATTTAAATCGATTGAGATCAAACTATGTATTTTAAGCCTTGTATTTCTTTAGAGCGCGTAAGTTTATTCGGACTTCAGAAGAACTCTTAAGTCCTTTAATGTTTAAGTGTTTCAAGATTTTGGACGCTTTTATGATAGAAAAGTAAAATACCTTATAGTCAACTTTTTTTTTCTTTCTATGAAGGACAAGAACTAAACAATATATTGACTATTTTTACGGGTAATTCGTTAAGTTTTAAACTAATGTCGATAGGTTTCTCTTAGACGGAAGTGTACAATCTTCATCTTTAAAAAAGTTACGAAACAAATAATGGCAACCAACAAAAATACTAAATTTTCAATTTTCTACACAAACAACATAATAATTAAAAAAAGAGAAGTATTAAACTAAAACTATTAGGAGACTAAAAAACATCACAATAACCACTTTCAGGTTCACAAATATTTGCACAATTTAAACAAAACTAAAGTCTTGGTATCGTTGACGTCGTCCGCCATTTAAAGTAGAGTAAAGTAAAACTTAAAGAAAATTTAAACTCGTAAAAAGTTATTGTAAACTATTATTACCACTTCTTGGAAGTCTATGTTACTTTGAAAGACTGCAATCCTGCAGAACTTCTCAAGTAAATACTAAAGAAGTTTATTTAGTAGATAAACATCTTCAGGTTGATAGATCGCAGTCGGTAGCTTCTGGGATTTGATAAATCAAGATTATTGTTAAAGTTGCACCACGAAAGTAGATGTTTTTCTTTAAATCATACACTTCTTTTTTTTAAATTTGTGTAAGGTTTTTCATACTGTTATCTAAGTTATGGAATCAGGCGTTACTTTGCGGAAATCCATGACATTATATGCTATGAAATATATTTAGCTTTAATTCCGCGAGACAAATATCCAGGTCTGCTAAGCTAAATATATTTCATAGCATTTAATACTGTTATCTGTTTACAATAAAATATTATAATCGAATTGAAAATACTTTGCTCGCGTTCTTAGTGCGAGCGCGAGCCCATAGCCGGTTGTCAGTTACATATTATAATTTATAACACAAATTTAGTCTAGAACCAGAACATAACATAAGAAATTAAATAATCAAAGCAACCTTTGAGGTCAGGAACAGATTTTTTTGGTAACACATCATGCTAGGAGAAAAAAACATGATTGTAAAAAGACTAGGAATCTATACTTATAATAAAAATGTAACAGGTCCAATTCTGTACATTAAAGATATTTTGAAAATTTTTTTTGGAGGGCTCTCTATAATCGATACTGAAGCCAAAACTGTATTTTTTTTCATTAACTACTGAACGGATTCCAATAAAACTTGGCATGATTTGAGTTCATACTACGGGGTAGGACATAGGATACTTTTTATCCCGAAATTCAGCACGGTTTCCTGGAGAGAGGGGATGAAAATCAAAATATGTACTTAGTTGTAATTCAATAACACATAATCCGATTTCATATTTAAAAATAAAAGATAACGCCAAAAGTGTTTTTTTTTTGTCCGCGACTATACACTGCCTGTGGGAAGCTGAGACAGATATGTAAATATGGCGGAACGAAGTTCGCCGGGTCAGCTAGTAATAATATGAAAAAAAAAAAAAACTCTTTTTAGTCCTTAAGAATTTTCTCATCTTTGTTTTCGATTTATAAGTTCTTTAACTAATACTAATTGTATTAAATACAAACCACCATAATAGGATATGCTTGGCTCTTGATTAAGTAAAATTTCGAGTAAATACAAACATATTGTAAACTTAGAAAACACTAAAAATTATGTTCTAAATACGAGTAGTAAAATCCATTTAAAAGTAGCCTGAAAGAAATTACAGATAAGGCTACCCATTGTATCACTGTTTCTTGTTCGTATACTAAATTGTATGTTTTTTAATCAAAATTTGCAATAAATAGTACCCAATTATCTAAATACGAAGTTTAATAGATACTCACAACGTCGATGAGCTGACTCAGCCTAAGTCCCATCTTAACCGTGAGCCGATCAGAGTTGTTCCCCACAGGGCGGATCAGGCGATTGTAGTTGGACAGCAAGTCGTCATATAGCCGCTTCGCTTCAGGGTTTGCGACGCTCAGGCGGCCCCACACGCACAGGACTCCGACCACCAGCGCCAACACCATCTTAGGCTAACACCACCCCTGGAACAAACACATAATATTTTAATTTCTTTTTTCTAAAAAAAATATTGAATTAGGCTATTTTAACGATACCAGTAGGCAATGACGTAGGGAAAGTTTTTGACGCTTGTATATAAATACTAGTTTTTGCTCGCGGCTTCGCCCGCGTGTCTGTCGGTTATCGCGGCAAATAGTAGCCTATGTGTTATTCTGATCTATAAGCTTATATTACTGTAAAGTTTCGTCCAAATCCGTTCAGTAGTTTTTGCGTGAAAGAGTAACAAACATCCATTCATCCATAAATATATAATTTTAATTACTATAAAAATTTAAATTACTATAAATCTGAATGTAAGTTTGTTTGTTACGCTTTCATGCGAAAACTACTTAACTGATCATCATGAAACTTTGTACACATATTCTTGGAGGTATTAGAAGTAACATAGGATACTTTTTATTAAATGCGAGCGAAGCCGCGGGTAAAAGCTAGTTTATAATAATTATGATATTAATATATTGAATTATTATGATGAGGGCACGAAATAAATATATTGGCTAGTGTTTAGTTTATCAAGCCTCGGTTATCTTGGCTTACAAATTTTACCGATCTTCTTATCACATCAACAGTCATTAACAGTGTAACAGGAGGTTCTCAATTCGACCGTATAAATGTTTTTTTTTTAAACTCTGTGCTAAAAGGGCCTCTGTGCAACTTTTTGGAAGTACTCCCGTCAAAATTTCCGACTATCATTAAAATGACGTTTTCAAAAAAAAAATGTTCGCTCGACCGATTTTGTGCAAACTTCACATAAACCATCTACTAAATAGTCCGAACAAAGCCTAAACATTTGGTTTGGTTAGGTGAGCCCGTTCTTCAGTTACAAAATTACAACGAAAAGTGGCATTGATTTCACACATCGAAAGTGTCTAGGGATCAACATATATTTTTGCAATAACTTTTCTCCTGATTGATATTAATTAAAATTTTCTTTAAGGATTCATCAAATAAAGTGTTTTCGTTTGTCACAGTAACTTTAAACCAAGTCACCTTTGCATTAATAAAGAAATTTGCGATTTTCCTAATAAAGGGATGTTTGACATTTGAACCACTAACATTAAAGTTCGAAAAAAATACTGAAATAACAGTTTTCTTTAAAATTTTATTAGGTAACTTAAACAATTAATAATCCGTGTTTCTACCGCGAACACTAACAACACAAGAACATCGGTTTGGCATACTCAAAATGAGTTCATCCAAATCACGCTGTGGAATGGCCGCCCATGTTCGTTGCAACAACAAAAAAAGGTCTTCTTGCGACTGGATACCCTCCATATTCGGCAGAGCTCTTCTCTGTAGCATTTTCCATGCATGCTCAATCGGGTTCAAGTCTGGCGACTGAGCAGGCCAGGGCAGGACATTGATGTTAGCTGCGGCGAGAGTCTGTCTTACAACTCTTGCGGTGTGCGGTCGTGCATTATCATGCATTAACTGAAATAAGGGACCGATTTGCACTTGTAGAGGAACGATGACGTCTGATACAATCGTCTCAGCATAAATTTGAGCGTTGAGGTTGCCTCTGATCCAAATCAACTCAGTTCTTCCGCCGATCCAAATACCCGCCCATACCATGATGGTTCCACCACTATAAGGATGGACTTCCTGGCAGGATTTTAATCGCTGTTGGCGTCCAGGGGTTCTCCAGTGTCGTATACGTCTTGTATCCGGTCTCATACCAAAACGAGACTCATCAGAAAAGCACACGAAACGCCATTGTTCTTCTGCCCAATTTCTGTGTTCAAGAGCCCATTGATATCGAATCCTACGATTGTGCATTGCTATAGGTGGTACCCGTAGCGGTCTTCGGGAATGAAGGTTCACTTCATGCAAGCGGTTTCTGACTTTTTGGTCGCTAATTAAGTTCCCTGAAGAGTGATGAAGCCTCACGGCTAACATCATGGCGGTTATTGTTGGAGCTCTTCGAGTTAAGATTTGAATGTATCGGTCTTGTCTCCGTGTGGTGCAGCGATACCGTCCTCCATGGCGCTCAGCCACGGTACCAGTGCTTCGGTAACGCGTCCAAAGTCGACTGATAACACTCTGACTTGTATTCAGAGCTAAAGCCACAGTACGTTGCTGGGAACCAGCTTCTATCATTCCCGCGGCTCTGAGCATTTCTTCCCTGCTTAAATGACGTCGCCGCTCTAACCGCCGCTAATAACGTTGGTTTTAATCAGTAGTAGGGAAACAGTAGCACTAATAATGTCTTCAATGCGTTGTATGTTTTTATAGGGAAAATATTGACAGCTGATTTTCATCTTTTACTCGAATTTGATTGACAGTTCCTGATTCAAATTATGAAATGCACCAAAAAGAATCCATATAAATTTATAAAATCATAAATTTATTACAAAGCCACATCTCAATCTCAAGAAATCCGCATAAAAATGCTTGATCCCTAGACACTTTTGATGTGTGTATATTGATTAGTATATTAGTATAGATAGATTATACGCAATTACCGTGATATCACATTGATCGGTTTGGGCCAAATTTCAATATACCGCGTTGTTACCAAATCTTGTATTGATGTTGTTTAAAAGCAATTTTCATTAATCCCTAATTGGCATAGTTAATCATTATACGACAAATTACAACGAAGATCCAATGTCAAAGTTATTAACGTTCATAAATTTTTTAATGGTGGCACAACAACGCAAGAATTAAGTATGAAACTTTTTCAATTAATTTTAATATCGTTTGCGTCCTCTGCTAAAGAAAATAATTTCAATTATTTTTCCTTATGTAACTTTAAATATATTTTTCTTCGTTTAGATTGTGTACTTAGGTTTGGATTAGTTTGCTAATTGCTGATAATTTTTTATCTTTATTATTGTTCTCTGACGGTATTTTATTTAAAAAAACAGCTTGCTAGATTAATCAAGGATGAGATCTGTTGATTCAAAAACCTCTGGTTTTAAAACAATTAAAATTTGTATAGTGTCTTCATCAACTACCAATGACGTCCTACTGCTGGTCTCCCCTCAGAAGAGGGTTAAGGCCATACGTCCCCACGCTGACCAAGTGCGGAACTGGCAAGACAACGTTGTGGCTACATAATCTTGCCGTTGGATGTTTTCAAGCCGTCCAAAGGCCTCCAACTAAGCTTCACGACTGTTATCCTACTATAACAGCCAGGACCGACTGCTTAACTTGATCTCCGAATCATGGAGACGCTGATGGTATTATGCCACCAGCGGGCACCCATCCAGGTACTGACCGCGCCGCTGTTGCTTACCTTCGGTGATTTTTTCTAATCCCCGAGTGCAACTGGGCTATAAGCGTCTCCGCCGTATAGTGTCTAAATAGAGAGAATTACATGGGGACCACCTTAACCGTAACCCCGATCGACGATCTCACCGCGCACCCCTCTACTTCCAGGGAAATAATATTCACAAGCTTATATATAAAAAAAACCCCTACGCAAACACTTAATCTAGAAATCATACGCCAAAAATGCCTTACATCATTTTGGAAAAGAGCTGATACTCTTACACTGCTGGACCGATTTTAACCAAACATAGCTATGAACCACCGCAAGGAAACTGGCTTTCAAATGAAAAAAATCGCATCGAAATCTGTCCATTCGTTTGAGAGCTACGATGCCACAGACAGACACACACATACACACACAGAGGCAGACAGACAGACAGATATTGACGTCAAACTTATTAAAATTAAAAGGCGAATAAGCGGTCTTGTTATTAAACTGTGTACAATATAAGACTACTAGATTTCAATTGAGATGTTATTAATGTATTACCAGTATTATTAGAAAACGAGCAATTGTTTTGAGATCTTCATTTATTTCAAACTAGCCAAGCCACGCGATGTTACCCGCGGTACAACAACAACCGTTGTTAACGCCACGGGAAAAATCTATACCTATACAGCTATACCGACATCAAAAAAGCTATTAAATTGTACAGTCTAGCATATAATATTTAAATTGATACTTGTTTCAGCTAAGGCCTTATGGGACTGGCATACCCTAATAGGGTAAAAGTCCCTTAAAAATAAATAAAGAGAAAAAAAGTATCCTATGTCCGTCTCCTGATTCTAAGCTCCCCACCAATTTTCAGCCAAATCGGTTCAGCCGTTCTTGAGTTATAAATAGTGTAACTAACACGACTTTCTTTTATAAATATAGATAAACTCATTTATTAAACAGCTTTTGTGTTCGTACCGAAGTTATGATGTAATTGTAAATACTCAGGCCCTCACAAAGAGTTTAGTATCATTAATTAACAGGTATTTCCGATTTGGGAGCCATTACACAACTTTAATTTGAGATTATAATCAAAGTAATATTCAAGGCGTAGGTACTTTTAAGGGCTTAATTTTAAACTTTGTAATTATAACGGAGAGCAGTAAAAAGTTGGTTGTTTATGTTTCACTGCGATAATCCGTAGTTAAGTGTCTTAATACTTGTTTAAGAGTGTAAAGCCATTGACTTGATGTTCACAATCTTGATACTTGAATACCAGTTTTTTTTTATGTTTTTGGGATTAATTGAATCATAAAATGACTAACACAACACAAACTAATATTTTTTATTTAAGTATCATCATCAGTATTCATGCATCACTCTACTTGTACACATGCAATCAAAGAAGCATTAGAAGAGCTAGATCACGAATGCACCAACATCTGGAATATTAAACAGTATAAAACTAAAACTCCACTACCGATGTTTATAGTGGAACTAAAACAAAAGGACAACAATAAGTCTATTTACGACATAAAATATCTCCTTCATTGTAAAATTTTGTTCGAACCCCCGAGACCTAAACGGGAAATTCCGCAATGTGGAAAATGTCTTCAATATGGTCATACGAAAACCTATTGTAGGAGAAGCCCAAAATGCATAAAATGTGCAGGTAATCATCTATCAGCTGATTGTACACGAAAAACCAGATCCGATAGCGTTAAGTGTATACTATGTGAAGGTAATCACCCGGCTAATTATAAAGGATGCAAAGTTTACAGGGAATTACAAAAAAATAAATTTCCATCGGTACCTAAAAAAGAAAGAAGACACACACGATTTTTCGAGAACATAAAACAAGTATACAGTAACACACCGACAACAGGTCCAACATATGCTGAAAAAGTGGCAAACAGAGCTCAATCGCAAAATGACGAATTAAACAAAATAAACAATAATGATTATAATACTGACATAAAAGAATTAATGACAACAATGAAACAAATGATGCAACAATTGACAACAATGACAAATCTAATTCTAAATCTCACGTCCAAATTGACACAAAACTGGATGCCATAAAAATGGCACTCTGGAATGCGAATGGACTGACAAAACACACCCTAGAGGTTAAAAAATATATGCAAATAAATAACATTGATGTAATGCTGATCTCAGAGACGCACTTCACTGAGAAGAATTATTTTAGTATATCGGGATATAAATTTTACCACACTATGCATCCTAACGGTAAAGCGCATGGAGGAAGTGCTATACTGATCAAGAATAACATTCGACATCACTTGACCAGTAAGTACGATAACGAAAAACTACAAGCTACAAATGTAGTAATAGAAGATTGGTCTGGCCCTATCAAAATATCAGCTGTATACAGCCCACCTAAACATACCATAAAGGAAGATGACTATAAGGATTTCTTTAAAACCTTAGGACCAAGGTTCTTAGTTGGTGGTGATTTTAATGCCAAGCACACATTTTGGGGTTCTCGGATAATCTCCCCAAAAGGTCGACAATTATTGACCACTATAAATAAACTGCGACTTGGGGTTGCTTCGACAGGTGAGCCGACATATTGGCCTACAGACACAAGAAAGAAACCAGACCTGATCGACTTCTACATCACCAAAGGTATTGACAGCAGCCACATAACCTGCAAATCTAGTGCCGATTTATCTTCTGATCACTCCCCTGTTGAATTAACACTGAGTCGAAGGATTTTACAAAATGAAAAACCATGCAGGCTACATACTCGTAGAACGGACTGGGAATACTTTCGGGAATTGATAGCGAAATCGATAGATGTAAAAGTATCCCTACAAACAGATGAAGATATTACAAATGCAGTAGAACATTTTAATTTTATTATTCAGCAGGCAGCATGGATAACCACGCCTCTTCCCCCATCCCTCAATTCTGATAGATCTTACTGTCCACTATCAATTAGAGAACCACTATCAAAAAAGCGTAAAGCTAGAAAGCGATGGCAAATAACAAGACATCCGGACGATAAAGCAATCTATAATAAACTAACAGCCCAACTCAAGCAATTATTAAGTGACGACCGAAACCAAACCACTACAGAGTATTTACAACAGTTGGATGCTAAACCTTCGACAGACTACTCGCTATGGAAAGCGACAAGAAGTCTTAAACGACCGATTAATCACAAACCACCTCTCCTTAAGGCAGATAACTCTTGGGCTACCAGTGACGCGGAAAAAGCTGAAGTGTTTATGGAACACTTACAAAAAGTTTTCAAACCAAATCCGGACACTGGCTCAACGAAAATTGAAATGGTCTCAACATTCTTGGATCAGACACACCAGCTAGAGTTACCAATTGATAAATTCAGCAAAACTGAAGTTAAAATCATAATTCAAAACCTAGACGTTGATAAAGCACCTGGTTATGACCTAATTACATCATCCATTCTTAAAGAACTACCAGATGAGGGCGTAAAGTATCTAACCCAGTTATATAATGCTATTTTGCGAAGAGCTTTCATACCACCACAGTGGAAAGTGGCAAAAATAATCATGATCCCTAAGCCAGGTAAAAACCTAGATGATGCTAAGTCTTATCGCCCAATCAGTCTACTACCAATCCCCTCCAAAGTAATGGAGAAACTGTTTCTAAGAAGACTAAATCCTATTATTAATGAATACAAGTTAATACCTGATTATCAATTCGGTTTCAGGGAACGACATAGTACAATCGAACAAATACATCGACTTGTTGAAGGTATAGTCAGAACATTCGAACAGAAGGCATATTGTACGGCCTCCTTCCTTGACATATCACAGGCATTTGATAAGGTCTGGCAAGACGGACTTTTATATAAAATAAAAAAGACACTGCCTATCAATTACTACAACCTAATAAGATCTTACCTGACAGGTAGACATTTCTTTGTTAGTCAAGGAGAAACGACAACTCAGCTCAAAAACATTGAAGCTGGAGTCCCACAAGGCAGCGTAATGGGACCTACATTGTATCTTCTTTATACCGCAGACTTGCCGAAGTGCAACGATGTGATCATGGGAACATTTGCTGACGATACAGCTATTATGGCCTCAGCTGATACGCCAAACCAAGCTTCTCTAAAACTACAGAGCAGCTTGGACAAAATATCTGCCTGGCTGATAGACTGGCGCATTAAGGCAAATGAATCAAAGTCGGTACAGGTTACATTTACGACTAGGCGGCAGACTTGTCCACCAGTAACACTAAATGGTGTCCAGATACCTCAGTCTGATGAAGCGAAATATCTTGGGATGTACTTAGACCGACGTTTAACATGGAGGAAACACATTTTTACCAAACGATTGGCGATGGGGCAACAAATTCGCAGGATGTATTGGTTAATTAACAGAAACAGTCAACTCTCAACAGACAATAAGATTCTTTTGTATAAATGTATTATAAAACCAATATGGTCATATGGTATACAACTGTGGGGTTCAGCCGCCAACTCGAATCTGGAAATTTTACAAAGATTTCAGTCAAAAGTATTGAGAATGATAGTGGATGCACCATGGTATATCACCAATGAGAGACTCCACCGTGAACTTGGTATCGGAACCGTGAGAGAGGAGATAAAAGACAAAGTTAAAACCTACAAAGACAGATTGCAACAACATCCAAATGCACTCGCGCAAAACCTAATGGACGACATATTCCCTGGAGCACGCAGACTAAAGAAAAGAGTACCACAGGATCTACTCTGATTTTTAAATTACGAGAATATGCCACTGGGCATATATCTCGCACGCTACAACATCTCCACCAACAAAAATATTGCTGAATGTTTTTAGGACAGATTGCAGTAAATAATTAAAAAAAAAAAAAAAAAAAAAAAAAAAAAAAAAAAAAAAAAATTTAAGTATAGTCCTTTAAACAGCCTTAAGACTCAATTGGTTTATTTATCGTCATCATCTCCCTAACCTTTATTATTTCCAATATTATTTGGGGTCGGCTACTAGTTCAACCGGTTTTACCTGAATATCAGTTTTCCAATGCGCAACTTCAAAAGTTGAACTAGTTGTCAGTATATTTGAAGGCACTGACTACACAATGACGATTGGGATAGATGTTCATGACAACTGGGACAGACAGCTTAACGTGCTTTCCGAGGCGCAGGCAGGTAACACCGTCATTTATTATTTTTATACTTACATTTATATAACAATAATTATAATATTTCGGCACATATTCATAAACACTACAGAAAATAAATCGTAACAATATTTGAAATTTAACTTCTGGAACTCACATAATCGACTGCACGTTTGGCCTGGTGGTTTAACGGTCACCACGCCGTTTCCTACTTCGCCAAGTGTCGTGGGTTCAAATCTCATGTAGGACAACACTTTGTGTCCACAAATTGTTGTTCTGTCTGGGTGTTCTTTGTGTCCATTTTATGTATGTTTGTGAAGTCCCCCGCGACACAGGATTTATTCCTAGTGCGGGAGGTGTCTTTAAAAAAAAAAATCGAGGTAGTAGAGCCACGTTAATTTCAGCAACGGCAACGGGCCGGCTCAACAGGGCGGTACTACCCTCGCACCCAAGATCACCGTAAAATTACAGCATTAGTGCTGTCGTGTTTCGTTAGTGAGTGCAAGACCGGAGGCCCAATGATGCAGAAGCATCACTAGGCCGCCATGGTGTGGATCACCATGCTGCATTGTTGCATTGTCTGCATTCGCAATAAGTATGGTGACCACCACATTTAGATTCTGCTTATGCTTTCCATCAGGCAGGGTACATAAAAAATTGTAAGTATTTTTTAAATGTAACAGTTCATAATATGTATTACATATTTTTGAATTTCCTATAGCTAAAGGACATTTTCAATGCGTTTGGTAAGAGCAAGTTGACCGAGTCGGACCCGGATTACGGTCAAAGTCGGACTTAATTACTGGATAAAGGAGGATAAGCCACAATAAAACGTACCTCTATAAATCAATCTGCCGTAAGTTAGATAAAACTAAAGAGCTCGGAAACTGAATCCCTAGAGGAAAGGAATGTGCGTTTTATGTACTGTTGGTTCATAAAAAAGATGGACTATGTTTTTACTGTTAATGTTTTGTTTATTCTAAATCAGTTGTTTTTTAAAAAGTGAGTGAGGTTGCTGAATACCAAGCCACTTTTCCTTCTTCGTCTAAGAAGGAGGGCTAATGGAGGAATGCGTGTCATGTTCCTCTAACATATAGGAGGATCCTACGACCAGGCGAGGTGATCATGCCTGTCAGACTACGGCTCAACGGTTTATGTTGCGCTGTTATATATATAATAATAATATTAACTATTTCGGACATCATTTTTTTATAGTTTTTTATGTTTGGCCCTGCTAAAATTATCTACTCTGCCTGATAAGCAGAATCCAAGAGTGGTGGTCACCATACTCACTGCGAACGCAGATAATGCAACAATGCAGCATGGTGACCCACACCCTGGCGGGCTAGCGATGCTTCTGCATCATTGGGCCTCCGGTCTCGCACTCACCAACGAAAAACGACAGCACGCTGTCATTTTAGGTTGATTTTCTGTGCGAGGGTAGTACTGCCCCGGTCGAGCCGGCCTGTTCGTGCTGAAAATAGCGTGGGTCTACTACCTTCAAAACACACAACGCCATCTAGTCCCAAGCTAAGCAGAGCTTGTGTAAATTAAGACTGTGTTATACTCACTACCCCCTGAAAGAAAATAAATAAAGTACAAAGTATCAGAGTAGAGTATCAGGTATCCCACTTGAAAAGTATGCAAGATGTCCTATATGCAAGAAAAAATAGTATGAAGCATGAAAGTACGAGCAGTAGCAAAAGCGAGAACTGGTATAAATGGAAACAGATAGAAATAGGCTCCAACGAATATTGGAGGTGCTTGTGTTATGGGCACTAGACAACTGATACAAATACATTTTTTTTTGTTGTAATTACGTATATGCTAATATCAATTAATATATATACAATCGGCGCGAATATATATAGAAACTTTTATATCGCGATACAGGATTAGCAGTTAATTCGTAGTATGTAATTCGGTGTGTTTTTAACCGACTTCCAAAAAGTAGGAGGCTCTATGTTCCACTGTATGTATTTTTTTTTTTATGTATGTTCACCGATTACTCCGTCAGTTGTGGACCGATTTCGATTTTTTTTTTGTATTCGAAAGGGTATGCTTCCGAGGTGGTCCCATTGCCAGCATATCAGGATCTGATGATGAGGGGAAATCGAGGGAATCCCTCATTTTTATAGGCACATACTATGTTTTTCGTATATTTTCTGAAGGTACACCGGTATTTGCGTCTGGTAGTCATCATTTTATGATGATGAGCTGATGAAGTAAGGTACAACTCCTTAACGGTTAGGAGTCGGAGGATAAATCTTTAAATATCATATGTATATATGTTACCTTTAGTCGTATTCTTTCAGATTATTTAGGTAAGCTGATGATGGAAGGTGGAAGGTACAACTCCTCAACGGTTAGGAGTTGGAGGACAATTCTTTAAATTTCATACGTATCTAAAGACCTCAGTCGTATACTTTCAAGTTATTTAGGTGAGCTGATGATAGAAGGTTAAACTCTTCAACAGTTAGGGATTACAGGATGATTTTAATATTACACGTACGTGTATTTTTTTTTTTTTTTTTAGACAAATGTCAGCTGACACTATTTTAGTTTTATAACTTGTAACCAAATCAGCACCCGCAAAATTTGTTCAACCAGTTCGTAAAACATGTAAATACAATGAACCTCTGCCTTCATAAATTTAACAATTCCGACGGGAGATGGATAAACAGAACTAGATTTATAATTAACTTAACAGGACTGTTGAAATGGTCAACGTTATATTGATAACAGAAATAGATGGCTCAACCTCTAAAATATTTCGTAGACATAACTAATGTTTTATCGATATCGACAGACTGATTTGAAAATATAGTTATCTTAAAGTTTGTTACTTATTGTTTTTTTTGCTAAATGAATCTAATAAGGATTACATGGGGTTAGAATAGCTAAACGTTCCAAAATTACTAGTATAAGTAAGGGAAAAACGGAACTATGAAGAATATAAATCTGTGTCAATGATCGGGCGCTTGCGAACAGTATGTGTTTTTGACATTGTGAGCTTTTGACTATACAAAATACTTTATTGCTTCATTAGTTTACATTAGGTTTTTTAGTATTTGGAGCTTCCCTTTAAGCAAGTAATGCCTGTGTTAGGAAGCTCCGCTCTTCCATAGCAAAGCAATACAAATCTATCATATTACAAGAAGAAATAAAATAAAAACAAAACAAGATGTAAGTACTGGTGTATGATAATAACATATGAGGTTGGTACAAATGTAAAAAATAGTTTGCAAGTGTGTATTCAGTGTTAGGTAGAATGTTGTGTGTGATGGATAGAATTATATTTCATGCGTTTGAGTGTGAAGATGCTGTAGTAGTGATAGTGTGTACGCTTAGTGTGTTATTGTTTAGTATTATTATACTCACCTATAAGCGTGTGATTTGCAATATGTGTGTGCTGTGTGTTTAGTGTTTATAACTGTGGATGTGGTGTTGTGTACAATTATTACTACTTATTCAGTCACTCATACAATGTTCTCCAAGAGTGCCTCCGTGTCTTCATAAGTCAGTGATTTTATCCAATCTATTAAAGTTTTTTTACAGTCGTAGTGTTTTTTGGAGTATACGTATACCTTATTGTTAATTTTATTATAAAGCATAGCAGATCGCTTATTGTATTGTCTCCCGGCAAATACTGTTTTTGTTCGTGGGATTTGTGCAATTAGGTCTTTCCTTCTTTGAGATGTTTTGGTCAAGTCATATTTCAGAAATTTATGCATTTTTAAAACAGTTTGGATTACGTACAGTTTTCTTACAGAAAGCAAATCACTTATCAGAAAAAGGTTTTCAGTAGGGTATCTTAAGTTCTTAAAATACATAATCTTAATTAAGGCCCGTTGGGAGCGTTCAACGTTAATAAAATTAGTTCTTGCAGCTCCACCCCAAACGGGGATGCAATATATTAGGACAGACTGAACCAGAGCAACGTAGATCTCGTTTAAAATATTTCTAGTTAGGTTGCCAGTACCGGTTGTATTCATTTTCTTTGGTGCAATATGTCTGAGAGTCTTGAATATCCAGCTTAATCTCCTTAATCTATTCGTTACTTGATCAAGGTGAGGATACCAAGATAAGCGTTGATCAATTGTCACTCCTAGGTATCTTGTTTGCACTACTCGTTTAATGAGCGAACAATTACAATGTTCATTATTGGTGTTACCGCATACATGAACTCTTAAGTCAAAGTCTTCACTGGGTTGTGTACGTTTGCTGATACTAAAACATATATGTAGATCGTTTTAGTTGTATTAAGAGTTAGTAAGTTATTGTTTAGCCAGCTAGCCACTTGGGCCATTCCCAATTCAGCTCTTAACTTTACATCAAGCCAAGAATTCCCTGAGAAAACTATCGCAGTGTCATCAGCATAGCAGAAGACCTTAGCATTCTCAATGCTTATGTTACAGAGGTCATTGACGTATATCAGAAAGAGTGTTGGGCCTAACACACTTCCCTGCGGAACGCCGAACGATACCTCCTCCTGATCACTGACAAATTCTCCAACCCTAACCCTCTGTATTCTCTGCGAGAGATAATTTGTTAGTAAGCTGAGTGCAGTTTCCCGTATTCCAACTTTTTCAAGTTTTCTTACTAGAACTGGGATAGAGACGGTGTCAAAAGCCTTCTTGAGGTCTAGGAATACAGTTAAACATTTATTTCCAGAGTCAAGTTGCTCAGTTACTAAAGTACTCAAGGCAATAACTGCGTCCTCAGTAGATAATTTTTGCCTAAAACCGAATTGCGAATTAGAAAATATATTGAATTTATTTAAATACTGTATTATTCTATGATTAATTAATTTTTCGATAATTTTTGATATGCATGGTAAAACAGATATAGGTCTATAATTGTCGGCATTGTCTCTATCCCCTCCCTTGTGCACTGGGGTGATAATGGATCTTTTTAAAAGATCCATTATCACCCCAGTGCCTGATAAGCACGTGTAGACCTTAATTTGTATTCTTGATGATGAAATTTGATGAAATAGTTCAAGTTACTACTGACCTATGATTGATTGCACTAAAAAGTGAAAAATAAAAACTTTTTATAAAAAAAAAACCGACTTCCAAAAAACACTTAAAAGCGTAAAATAAACTGGTTCTTCATAAATTGCGTATACCTCATTCTTTATTCATTTAAATATTAGTATTATAATGTGTGCTAGGTACCTAGAATCTGTTTGAAGTCGGTGCTAAGCCAAAAAGAATACAAACGAACAATTACAAAAGTCTAAGCGATAGTCACTTGGCACCGACTTCAAACAGATTCTAGGTACCTAGCACACATTATAATACTAATATTTAAATGAATAAAGAATGAGGTATACGCAATTTATGAAGAACTAGTTTATTTTACGCTTTTAAGTGTTTTTTTGGAAGTCGGTTTTTTTTTATAATCGATAGATGTGGATCGCTGTATGTGGAAGTCGCCACACCATCCTAAGTGTTACATACGTGGCAGTATAAATCAATGGGAAATACCAGCGATTATTTGTGTTTTGAAAACTCTATGAGGGCGTTTAGGCAAGGTCTTATATAAATAAGATTTTTGACTACAGTACCTAATCACGAGTAGATCAAGAATAATCCGCTATGAGTATATTAACGTGTGATTCATCTACTAAAATATAATATATAGCATTTTTTTAGTATACGTGTGAATACAAGCATGTGTGGGGGGACGAGTGTGTCATTATCTCTCCAACACAAAGGGAGGATCCTCCGACCAGGCGAGGTGATCATGCTTGGCGGGTCACGGCCCAACGGTTGATGTTGGGAAGTTGTATGTATGCTAATCGGCACGAGAATTCCTATTGCGCGATGCAGGATTGCCAGTTTCTTCGTATTGTACGTTACTCCGTCGTTCGGTGTATATACGTTAGATGACGCTGTAGTGAGTTTTCTTGTTGCACTATATGTGGAAGTCGCCACACCTCAAAAACCATGTACCACGTTTGGATTGAAAAGAATTATAATCAACTCTATATCATCTTATATATAAAATTCTCGTGTCACAATGTTAGTTACCATATTCCTCTGAAACGGCTGGACTGATTTTTATGAAATTTGGTGTGCATATCGGGTAGGTCTGAAAATCGACCAACATCTATTTTTCATAACAATTTTTTTATGACAAAACAACGTTTGCCGGATCAGCTAGTATACATATAAAAGTAGGTTACTCAACTTCAAAAGGGGAAACAAAGTATTCGAAGTTTTTCTAAAAAATAAACCTCTCCTTTTATGTACTGAACACACTGTTAAACACAACATGCCATGTTTAAGTAATTTTATTTACGTTATACATATCGTGCGGTGGGATCTTGCTAACGACCGCTCCAAACCGTTATAACACTCTAACACCGGGTATCTTACACAAATAAACAGTTTCGGTAACGTTTTTTTTTTGTTACCAAGAACCATTATCTGGTACACTGTCAACTGAAGGATTTTGTGTAGTTATTGTATAGATACTCTGGTGTTATATGATGCGAGTAGAGAATTCGTATGTGAAATGTAGTATTTGGATATTTTATGTTGTGTACCTCTAAAAGTTTTTCATCATTTCACTAACGTTTTTTTTTGTGAGAACGAAGTAAAATGTAAGACTAGGTAAGACTTTAGATACTATAAGAAGTGATCTTATTTCTTTAATCATCACAGTACATTACACTGCTGGAAATAGGTCTCTCTATAAAAACTAGTTATTTCTCCTTAGAAAAGAGGTTTTGGCATACTATATCACGCTGGCTAGATGGGTTGGGTGTTTGTTTCAAGTTTTTCCTTGCCATGAAGTATTCCTGCGTAGTTTGCTCCCTTAGTTGCCTCTTGCGACACCCACTGCGTTCTTAATCCGTCACCGCATGGATAATCTCTTCTCTTTCTGTCTTTTTCTCCTCTATCTCTTCTTATTTACTAAGGGTCAAAGGTGTCAATCAAAACATTATAAGTTTTATTTGGACTTTAAATAAATAAATAATAAATAATAAATATTTCGGACATCTAATACACAATGCAATCTAGTCCCAACCTAGCAGAGCTTGTGTTATGGGTACTAGACAACTGATAGAAATACATATATACTTTTTTTTTTTTTGTAAATACATACATATTATACATAGAAAACACCCAAACTCCAAAACAAATATTTGTAGATCATACAAGCATTTGGTAAATACTTTTTATTTTCTTTAACACCTCTTCTATACCTCTATATATATATATCTCTATACCTCCTATACCTCCTCCTTAGTAGAAACGTACTAGGAGTGGGTTACTGTTAAGTATTCTTAAAAAATCAATGGGCCAATAAATTTAGTTATTTACTATATTTAGTACATTTTAAAACATTCAATTTGGTTTTATATACTCCTACTGAGAGTTTAAAATTATACGTTATAATATTTTTGGCATTAAAACCAAGTTTAACATAGTATTATTAAACCATATCTTTGAACTATATTTAATTTTAGTATTAGTTAATCCAATGAACTTGTATACTTGCTATATTGAGTTACAAAAACTAGTTATTTTCATTACTCTGGTTAGTTATATATCAAGAGCGCATTTCCATTGATCCGAAATAAAATTTAACTTAAAAAATGCATGTTTAACTGAAATGACTAGAATCAATAACGACATGTTCACCAGTAAAATAAAATTATTTCTAACCTAATTACTCGAAGTTCAACTCTACAAATAGCTAAATAAAGACCTGTTTGGGTTTAAGCGTTTTCCCTGATGTGTAATTGATTTGATCTCATGATAGGCAATTTTCATTCTAAGTGCAATTAAATTAAGGTTTACTTTGGAATACGCCTGAATCTCTTCGGGGTAATAGATAGAGAGATTACGTAGAATCCTGATTTTAAAGTCGTTTGATTTATTTTTACGAGACGAACTAAATCCAAATTCTATTTGGATCGTGGTTGGCGTTGTCTTTCCTCTTGGTTTAAGTCCGGGGAAAATATTTCTATTTAATCAAGAATGGAGCAGATTCCATTAAGATTTCCTAGTTCCATGTTGGCCCGTTTTCAATATATAGTCTTGGTAGTTTGAGGATAAAGTTAAATAAATAAGGATAACGGGCACATTAGGGTGGATCGCAGTGATAGTAACGGTTTTTTCACTCGGTTCCCAAAAACGAATATCCAAGAAAACTTTTATCGAAATGCCTGAATCGGTTACCTTTAAAATAATAAAGGCTAACAGTAAATTATTATGAAATGAAATGAAATCATTTATTCTGCAATTAGGTTACATGAACACTTTTGCAAGTTAAACTTTTTTTGAGCTGGACTAGCCCTGAGAAGAAAGGACAAACTCAGGGATCACCGTTTCTTTTAAAGTCCAGACAATATGCAAAAGACATTATTTCAATAAAAGAAAATTACAATTTGAGTCACAATTACAATAATCAGTAAAGATAATAATTTTAAAAAAATGTCAACAATAGCAATAATTTAAAATGAATTTGTTTAAAACTATAAATTATCGTCACATCAAAATAAATTTAAACATTCAAAATAAACAGCATGTGCAGAATGGGCAGCTCAATCCCAGGCGGTTTTATCATCAAGATATTCTGCTATGGAATAATACCCCTTTGCGGATAACTTAGATTTTATGGTATTCTTAAATTTATTTAATGGCAAATTCCTAATATCAATAGGGAGTTTATTGTAAAAGCGTAAACATTGTCCCATGAACGAGTTGCCTAATCTGTGGAGACGAGTGACGTGAACACTAAGATTATGTTTGTTTCTGGTATTTACAGAATGAACATCACTGATTTTAGGAAACTTCGATATATTTTTTTGAACATAAACTAAATTTTCGTATATATATTGTGAAGATACAGTCAGAATATTTATCTCTTTAAATTTGGAACGGAGAGAAACTCGAGGGCCTAATTTATAAATGGCTCGTACGGCGCGTTTTTGTAAAACAAATATGGCATTAATATCTGCACAGTTAGCCCAGAGTAGGATACCGTAACTCATTATGCTATGAAAGTAACTGAAGTAAACTATTCTAGCAGTATCAACATCAGTTAAATGTCGAATCTTTTTAACAGCAAAAGCCGCTGAGCTTAGCCTACCGGATAGTTTTTCATTTGGGACCCCATTGTAACTTAGCGTCAACAGTAATACCTAAAAATACAGTAGATTCCACAGGATCCAACTCTAGTCCCTTCAATCGAACATTGGTTGTAACATGCCTAACGTTTGGTGTAGAGAATTTAATGAATTTAGTTTTCTTCTCATTAAGGAGGAGGTTATTTGTATTAAACCAATGTACCATTTTCAAGAGTGCACTGTTGACTTCAGTAAAACTTTCAAGTTGGCGCCTAACTTTAAAAATTAAGGATGTGTCATCCGCGAACAATACAATCTCATGATTGTCACTTACATTATAAGCTAGATCATTTATATATATGAGAAACAGAAATGGCCCTAGAATGGAACCCTGTGGGACGCTCATTGTTTCCGGGGATCCCGAATATGTTTTACCATTAATATCAACTTTTTGAACTCTTTTATTCAAATACGACGTTACGATATTTACAGCATTATTCATTATTCCGTAGTGCCGTAGCTTCCTGATGAGTGTAGGATGATGAACACAATCGAAAGCCTTAGACAAGTCACAAAAAATACCAAACGCATCCTGTGAATCCTCCCAGGCGCCATATATGTGTTTAAGCAATTCCACGCCCGCGTCCGTAGTTGAACGACCTTTAGTAAAACCTAATTGCTTTTGATGAAGCAAGTTGTTCTTAATAAAATGTTGTAACATTTGGTTTAAAAGCAATTTTTCAAAAATTTTACTCAATATTGGAAGTATTGAGATAGGTCGAAAGTTAGATGAATCTGAACTACTACCAGATTTGAACAATGGAATCACTTTACTTTGTTTCATCAGATCAGGAAACACACCAGATGCGATACAAGAATTGAAAACAGTTGCTAAATGTGGAGATATCATATCAATAATTGCAGATATAGTATGTACTGAATGTCCCAATAAATCAGTTTATTATGATCAGATAAAAATGGAAGAAGTCTATTTAACCGAGAAACATGGTAACTTTGATTAGACAAAATACGTTTTTATAAGTGAACCAGAACTTATCAAGATAAGCTTTATACTATTGTATATTGGTTTAAGCGAGAGATTCTGTTTTTTGTATGTCTGTAGATATGTTTTGATCAATAAATAATAATAATAATGACAATAACATATCTATTTGCATGTCTATATATCTATCTACATGGTTCCAGCGGTCGCCACGCCGCTTGCTACTGCGCTAAGTGTCGTGTGTTCAACGCGGTTACGCGGTACAACACTTTGTGTGATTCACAAATTGTTGTCCCGAGTCTGGGTGTGCTTTGTGTCCGTTTCGTTTATGTTTGTAAAGTCCCCAGCGACAGAGGCTGTTTTTCCATTTTTTTTTATATATGGACCTGCCGAAATGACTCTACTCTGCCTGATGGAAAGCATGCAGGATAAAAACATAATGCGGGAGTTGTCTTTAAAAAAAAATTACACTTCATTTTACCCAACATTTTGATCAAAATTTACTACCATCTACTGTGAAATATAACTAAACTTATAATAATTGCTTAAGCGCTGCTCTTTCGAAACATTTATAATTGAAGAAGTCACCACGTTTAATGAAATTTTAAAAGTTATACGCAACTCAATTCAAACCGTAGCAAAAGTGAATTTCTGACTTTACTAACGCAATAGTACTTTTTTCTGATTTTAATATAAAATGCTGTTAGAACTGAGAGCTTCTTTTTCCTTACATATAAAGTACTTCTAGTATATAAGTGCTTCCTCTTATAAGTGAGGAACATAACTTGTTATTCTGTTCATTATTTTAGTATTGTTTTTGTGTATTCCTAAGTATTGTGTGAGATCCTTTAATAAATAATAAAGATTTAATAACATTAACCGTCTTAGTATCGTAATACGCGTTCTGTCTGGTTTTTAACCCCCGACCAAAAAGAGGGGTGTTATAAGTTTCACGTGTCTGTCTGTCTGTGGCACCGTAGCTCCCGAACGGATAAAGTGATTTCAATTTAGTTTTTTTTTTGTATGAAAGGTGAGTTACGTGCAAGTGTTCTTAGACATGTTTCATGAAAATCGGTTGAGCCGTTTAGAAGTTATGGGGGTGAAAGTGGGGAAGAGTAACCGAATGTCTGCAAAAATATCATCGAGTGGGGTCTCAAATAATAGCGCATAACGTGTTTTTTACTTTTTAACGGACACTCAGGTTATTATATCGGGTTTTTTTTTTTTTTGAGAATTTATAGTTATGTAATCAGGTGATCGTGTGTAAGGAAAAATATTTTGAATAAAGTTTAAAGTTTAATTTTTCCATGTATTTGTAGGCTAATTATTATAGATATAGTAACATATATAGGATTAAAACAATCTGTTCTAGTAGGTCTGTTATGTAAGAGGTTGCTTCCAAAAACCAAGTAACTGATTTCATTAAAACTACACACGATTAATCAGTGCCGAATAATTTACTACGCCGGTGTTCATTTCCAAGGGTTTTGCGTGCGAGCGCCTAAGTTCAAAGATCAGACCTCAAAATAAGTCCAGCAACCCTTATAAATTATTGTTGATTACTCCCCTTGTTAGGTTAGTAAGTACAATCGTTGGAATTTGGAGGATTACTTTAATGAAAATCGGCTTGGTAAAGATTAAATATGACTATTCATATTCCACGAGATTTGAAGGATGCCCTGGTTCATGAGACACAGCGATAGGATTAGAGTGGTTAAATAAATGAGCGTACTCCCTTTTTAAAGTCCGGCAACGCACTTGTAATGCCTCTGGTATTGCGGGTGTCCATGGGCGGCGGTAATCGCTTACCATCAGGCGATACGTCTGCTCGTTTGCCTCCTATTCCATAAAAAATAAACTGTTAGGTGGTTTCGTAGCTGCATATTTATGTACCGTTAGTGTTGTTATGACGACAACTTATCAATGACTTGAGTTTGAATACTGTACTTAGGCACTATCATTATTTTGTAGTCTGTGTTCTAATCTATATATATAAAAAAGTAAGGTGACTGACTGACAGACTGACTGACTGACTGACTGACTGACTGACTGACTGACTGACATACCCAGAGATCAAATCACAGCCCAAACCACTGAAGCTAGAATCTTGAAATTTTGCATGTAGGTTCTTTACATAGCGTGAGTGAGCACAAAGAAAGGATTTTTTGAAATTCCACTCCTAAGGGGGTAAATCAGGGGATGAAGGTCTGCGTGAGCGAAGCCACGTGTAAAAGCTAGTATGTTATAATTTGATGTCACCCCTACTATCGCATACTCAACTCTATTACTACGCGTGACAGTGCTAAATCAAATTACTTGCACTTTCCGGTTTTTGTTACACATACCTATCCCTTTTTAGGAAATCACTGTCACAGGCTTTAGAAAAACTTTTTATAAAAAAAAACCGACTTCCAAAAACCAATCAACTAAAACTCCCTGCCAAAAACACTGAAAAGCGTAAAATAAACTAGCTCTTCATAAATTGCTATGTGCCAATTCTTGTCTATACCTAATTCTTTATTCATTTATATAGTAGTATTATTATGTGTGCTAGGTACCTTGGTACGCTCATAAACGATGAAGTTATCCCCGAACACACATTAAAAAAAATATATATATACGGTCGAATTGAGAAACTTCCTCCTTTTTTTTAAGTCGGTTAAAAATGGAGAACAATAACAAAACAAATTTTTTCACTAAATCACGTCGGAAAATAGTTATATAGAAGGTATCGAAATATGTTTTTACTAGCTGACCCGGCGAACTTCGTACCGCCATATTTACATATCTGTCTCAGTTTCCCACAGGCAGTGTACAGTCGCGGACAAAAAAAAATACTTTTCCCGTTATTTTTTTTTTGTCTACCAAAAAAATAATGAAAGTAATCGGACTGTGTGTTATTGAATTACAACTAAGTACATACATATTTTGACTTTCATCCCCTCTCTCCAAGAAACCGTGCTGAATCTTGGGATAAAAAGTATCCCATGTCCTACCTCGTAGTATGAAGTCAAATCAAGCCAAGTTTCATTTAAATTCATTCAGTAGTTTTTTGTGTGTTTTGGCTTCAATATCGATTATAGAGCCCTCCAAAAAAAAATTTTTTTTTTTTATATACAGAATTGGTTACATTTTTATTATAAGTATAATAGATTACGAATAAGTACCGAAAATCTAAAAACAATTAAAGATAATTTCATCTTGAACCATTTCGTGTAAATTAGGTGCAGCACTCATATCTTAAGCCGTGGTAAAGTACAGTCAGTAATTGGAGCCAAAAGCGCCTTGAGACCTTATAATCTCTCGTTTAGAATTAAAATATCCGATAAGACGACCGGCTTTTTGTACCAAAACACGTGATTATTATTTATCAAGATAATTTAGCTCCTTTTTTCCGCATTTCTTAGATCTTCTGAAATCAGTTCATTGGAAAATTCAACACCATTAAAGATAATTTCATCTTGAACCATTTCTGTAAATTATGTGGCCAATAAATATTAACAAAAAGCCTATAAAATACATTAATTCGCGAGCACTCATATCTTAAGTCGTGGTAAAGTACAGCCAGTAATTGGAGCCAAAAGCGCCTTGAGACCTTATAATCTCTCGTTTAGAATTAAAATATCCGATAGGACGACCGTCCTTTTCTACCAAAACACGTGATTGTTATTTATGGTGGATAATATTGTTACTTTTTTCCGTATTTTTTAGATCTCCATTGGAACATTTTCGATCTAAAATAGGCAGATACTCAATGTTTAATGAGGAAAATAAAAATATATTTGCTGTACAATATATCTTCTTTTTCTGCTGTGCCGTTTCCCTTTTCATTTCGGGGTCGGCCCTTCTCGTTACAAGGCGCCATGACAGTCGGTCCTGGGCTGCTGTCCCTCCACCTGAGCCCATTCATGTCCCTGGTAACGGTTGTCCACCACGTGGCCTGTGGTCGTCCTTTGCCTTTCTTTTTCTCTAGGATGGCTAGGGCTTTTCTTACAACGTGCTCCTCATCACGTCTCATCACATGCCCATACCAACGCATACGGCTTTCGGCCATCTTTTCCACAATGGAAGTGACCTTAAATGAGCCACAGATACTCATTGCGCACCCTATTGAGTCTTGTTACCCCAGCAGCCCATCGCAGCATTTTTAAATTCGTTGGTGTGCATCTTCTGTTCATGTACTGATGTACAATATATTCAGTTGCCGGGTTGGGTATAACAACCCCTTACGACTAAACATTATCAGGGATAAACTAAATAACTGGCTCATAACGAAATTCTTTTAATAAATTATAAATAGGAACATATTTATGTATAGAAAACCAAATTAAAATATTAATTGTAATTGTATATGAGTCTAATGAGAAAGTAAGTCATGGACACATCACACGTGAGACGCAAGTTACCGCTGTTTATGTGCTTCCTCTTCCTCTAATATCCCCTAATAAAAAGGGAATGGAGAGTAGGTTTGGCCTTGCTGTTTCCTTGCTCTTTGATAATAATGTTATTTGTTAATTAGATGGCAGTGACGCACAATGTCTAACTGTATGGGTGGCCGAGTAATTTAAGCGGTCGCGACGCCGGTTTCTACTGCGCCAAGTGTTGTGGACAACACTTTGTGTGATTCACAAATTGTTGTTCTGAATCTGGGTGTTCTTTGTGTCCGTTTTATGTAGGTATTTCCCCCGCAACACAGGATGTATATTCCTTATGCGGGAGTTTTCTTTAAAAAAAAAAAATTTATTATACTCTTTGCCCTGTAGCATGGTGCGTTGTGGTTTAATTTAATTTACTTTAATTTACTACAGTTATTAATGACTTAATGTATTGCGAATGTGGTATAGCTGAAATACTAAGTCATAATTTGTAAATCGCGGCAACTTTCAAGAGTTAAGTTATATAGACAAATAATTAAGTTAAGATTTTGTTTGGGACTATTTTCTGTATAATTTTCTTTAATAATTTCCCTTTTCTCTTAATTAGTTCGTTCTTGTTTAAATTTTCCTTTATTTTTATCTTTTTCTTGTATAAATTCTACTTCATTTTCATCTTTCTTTTTTTCTTAAATACAAATTGTTGATTTTCTTTGGCTTTGACATTTTGTTTTTTGTTGTTTTAGTTGCAACTTATAAATGAAAACATACACACATACTTGTATAATGTAAATGAATACATGATGGTACTTTGGTACTTATCTAACAATATGTTTTCCCATTTATTAAATACGCACTTGTTATTGTATGAGCACCTTGTCGACTATGATTATTATTAATTTCTTTGATATTGACCTGATGATTTGCTGTGCGGCCTGAGTACGCAGCTCAACTATGGTTGAATAGGTCGATGGCTGATGCATGCGTCTTACTTTATTTTACATTTGTGACATTTTATTGTTTTATATTTGGACATATTACATTTTTTCAAATTTGACTGTGAGTGAAAGTGCTATTTGGATTTTATTTTTCATAAGTGGACCTCACAATATAACAATACAATGTCACAATATAGCAATGTAAAAATCTTGCAGCCATCAGTAAGAACGGCGCATGATTGGTTAGCTCATGGCTGTGCAGCAATTACTCCAAACCTTTTGTTTTGTTTTCTTTGGTCGACTTCGTTCTCATTCAAGTCACTTAGTAAAAAAAAAAATTGTAAACCGTATTATTATTTTTTAAAAGGAGCAACAATGGAGTTTCTTGCCAGATTCTTCTCCATGAAGGGTAGGCTGCACTTGGAACTGGTGACTACAATCACTCGATTTTTTAATATTAAATATTGACTATTCATAAGTGCCTGTAAAATAAGTGCCTATATGAATAAAATCTTTTTGAGTTTGAGTGAAACGAAATGTTTCTGAAACTGTCACCATGCTACAGCGCAAAGAGTATAGAAACATTTAACTTAGGTCTAATATTAGTAATATAATTTAAATATTGGTGAAAATAACTATCATTCTTTTAAGCAACGGAAGAATTTGTTTAACACCATAATCGTGTTTTAGTACGATCTTAAAGCATGGTGTAAATACCGATATCGAAACATGGTTCTGTATTCAAACAATTGATGAATTTAAAGCAATACTAAATCACTATCTTCTATTTCATGAAGTATTTGAATTAATGTTATAAACATTATCTATCTCATCCGTATATCGTCCCGTCATTGTCGCAATCTTCTCTGTTTTGGAGCACTACCATATTTCATTCAAATAGCTTTCCAAGAAGCATGACAGTAATTTATAGCATTTAAATCGAATTTCTATCGTGAAACGGTGGGTGTAATTTTGTTTCGACGTTGCAAAGAGCAATTTGTTTGTTTGCATAATAAAGTTAATCAATTGCGAATGGAATGTTGATATTTAAAATTTTGCTGCCGTATTTAGGTATGTTCAATGAAAGTATGGCACTAAGAGAAATTATCTATACTTAAATTATATCTACTATATATACTAATAATAAAGTTGAAGAGTTTGTTTGTTTGAACGCGCTAATCTCAGGAACTACTGGTCCGATTTGAAAATTTCTTTCAGTGTTAGATAGCCAATTTATCGAGGAAGGCCATGTTCAACCACAAGAGAACATTTGGTGAACCTCAAAAACTCGAGATAAGTACTGCATTATGAAATATAAACTGTATCGTGGGGGATCCCTCCGATGACTGCAGTGAGGGCCCGACGCTGCGGCGCCCAAGCGGGGCAAACCACCAGCGTGTGCTGCGCCGAGTCCTCACTGCAGGCAGTCGCAGTGGTGGCAGGCGGGACTCAATTCCCTCCTGGCGACCGAGTGCAGATACTTTCCGAAGCAACCGTGCCTGGAAAGGACCTGCATCAGTTGGAAGGAAAGGGTCCCGTGCTGCCGCCCCGCCCACTCGAGGATAACCGGCTGGAGAGTCTCTACGGCGGCAAATCCAGCGCGTGGAGTCTCCAGCGGGACGACCAGCGGCAATACCGCCTGAGGCCACCAGACGCGCCTTATTCTGGGCGTTCAGAGCCGCTACCCACACCGGTGCACCTTACAGCGTCATCGAAACCGCTTACACTTTTTTTTTTTTTTTTTAACCTGTGGAAATTCCCTCGGACCGTCACCCCACCGGGGCTTGCGGCGGGGCGGTGTGTCGGACTCGAACCGACTAAAACCACACGGTGTGCCACTCTGCGCCTGTGAAGGGAGGAATCCGGGAACTGCAGTTATTAACACGTCCGGACCCCTTTCGGCGCTTGCCCGCACAAAAGCGGGCACCGTCAGCTGTTAACATCTCAATTTAGGCGACGTACGGCACACGCGTAACGTCGCCTTCTCGCGGGCGGCCACTAGAGCGGATGGAAGGGAAAGCCCGTCCCGACCATCCCGGCCACACTCAGGCGCGCCTCCGCCGCCCGGTTTGCCGGCGGCGTATTGGGTCCGAGTGGATATCATCCTCCCGGGCCTTCTCCGCCACCTCCTTCTGCGAGATTACGTCTTCGCAGAAGGTTGCGACCGCGGTAAAACTGCTGTCGCTACCGGCCATGGAGCGTATGACGGCCGGTAGCGAGAGATCTCCTCCGATGACTGCAGTGAGGGCCCGGCGCTGCGACGCCCAAGCGGGGCAAATCGCCAGCGTATGCTGGGCCGAGTCCTCACTGCAGTCGCAGTGGTGGCAGGCGGGACTCAATTCCCTCCTAGCGACCGAGTGCAGGAACTTCCCGAAGCAACCATGCCCGGAAAGGACCTGCGTCAGTCGGAAGGAAAGGGTCCCGTGCTGCCGCCCTGCCCACTCGAAAAACCGCTTACACTAGTTCACCCATGCAGGCATAATGAAAATCCATTCAATTTCTCTGCAACAAGAGCTTCTTTTTCAAAATATGAACATGCTTTTCGGTGCTCCTTTATGAATTTTTCTCCGCGTACCTACTGTTTAAGATAGGTCATTTTAAAGTGTATTGGTCGTACGCCGACAAACACAAAATATTACGCATATTTTAGCATAGCTGATTAACTATTATTACTGATCCACACTTTAATATTGAAAGCAAGCCGGGCTTATATACAAAATAATTTATTTAAAACAACATTTGAATTTCTACCCTCTTTGTTTAATTAAGGCCGCCTGTTTTGACGCACATTTCCAAGTAAACCAACAAATTTGAATAGGTCTTTTATTTAATTAGTTTGCATAAACAACGGGACATCTTTGAAATTGGCACCGTTGAACTCTGGATATTTATTTTTGCTTCATGAGTTAGATTAACCGTGCATATTTTAAATGTATTAATTATACTAAATATCTAATCTTCGTTATATGTACTTAATTATACTAGCGATGTGTAAAAAAAACTTCGTTTAAAAAAACCGACTTCAAAAACTAAAAAGAAGATTTAATTAAATAATCCTTATATGCAAACCTTTAATATTGATGAAACACGTTATTTGCACGTGTTATCTATTCATAGGTTTGAAGTTGGTGCCAAGCCAAATATAATAGTAATGAAATAATACCAATGAAATTAAGTACCTCCTTCTTTTGGAAGTAGGTTAAAAAAGACAGCATTCGTGCTGTCGAGTTTCGTTGGTGAGTGCGAGACCAGAGTCTCAATGATGTAGAAGCATTTCAATAGGTATAGTACGGGTCACCATGGTACTGCATTTACAATTGGTATGGTGACCACTACTCTTGAATTCTACTCATGATGTCAGGCATCAGTAGAGTTACTTTGGAAGGTTACTTTACACCGTGGGAGAGCCACGCTTCGGCATGAATCGGCCGGCTCGACCGGAGTGATACCATGGCCTCACAAAAAACCGGTGTGAAATAGTGCTTGTGTTTCACCGAGTGAGAGAGGATACCGAAGACCCATACCCCCCCTAACCCTATCTCCTTCCCACCCCTAACCCTATCTCCCCCTTACCCTATCTATCCACCCCAACCCTATTAACTATCTCCCCCTATCCCCCAAAGGCCGGCAACGCACTTGTGACGCTTCTGGTGTTGTAGGTGTCCATGGGCGGCTGTAATCGCTTACCCTCAGGTGAAACGTCTGCTGGTTTG
Organism: Diaphora mendica; assembly: GCA_949125395.1. Classification (NCBI taxonomy): domain Eukaryota; kingdom Metazoa; phylum Arthropoda; class Insecta; order Lepidoptera; family Erebidae; genus Diaphora; species Diaphora mendica. The sequence goes on along the minus strand of OX421313.1, from coordinate 16,633,019 downwards.
CCCGCCTATACCATAAAAAAAATATTTTTTCAGGCTCATAAATAAAAAAAATGGTTATTGATGACGCCAATGGTCTGGTGGTCAAATATAAAAAGAGGCAAACCCAGTTGCCAGAACCGATAACCCAAGACAGAATGGACTTGGTGCAGACAAGTGAGGAGACCGGACCGCAAATTACAGGACCAGCAAAGATGAAGACGAAGCAGAAGACGTATATGGTTAGAAGACAACGCACTTGATTTTCTTGAGGTACAAATTTCATGGGCAGCGATATGCACTTAACATTATACCTAATGTCATATACATATCCGCCGCCATACCTCCTGTTCTACTCTTCCTGCATAGAAAAGAGTTTAAATACTTTCTCATGTAAAATACGGTGTGATCGGAGTAAACGAGATTTGTTTATTTTTCACATGCATCTGTATATTGGCTATGTTCAGATGACCGCGCGGTTGAAGTGTTCACATGACAGAATATGTACGCGCGGCAGTCTGGTATCAACATTGATTAAGAATGGACGTGGAGGAGGCCATTTACTTATGGATTTAGTACCGAAAACTGAGATGTCGGAGAAAAAGATTTTCTGTTTTCTTCAGTATCCTTAATAATGCAAAAAATTCAAACTAATTCTTCCCAACACATTATTTTTATTATTTTATTTGAATATCCTTAGAGTCAAGATTCCAAATGGCATTTCTTTTTTCGATTTCGTCTATAAACAAATCGAAAGACACAATACTTTAAAAAAAAATGAATTAGAGATTAATTTAGTCATAAGATACTGTATGTTTTCCAAATAAAATAAAATAAAAATACCGTCTTCGCTACTCAATTTTCTTTGATCTATGTGTCAGTCCGCCTCAAACTGCGCGGATCAACTGAACAGGTCGATACAGGTTTGTAGAACTTGTACCGCGCGCTAGCGCGCGGCTGACGCGCGGTACAAGATTGGGCCATGTTCAGATGACGAGCGCTCAACGCGCATTTTGCTAACGCGCGTTAGCAACTCCATGTAAAAACGTGCGTTAGCATGTGTACACCTAGAACAAATTGCATGTAGTTGTCAACGCGCGTTAACAAAACGCGCGTTGAGCGTTGAGCTCGTCATCTGAACATTGGCAGGCGCGCGGATCGCAGCGCGCCGCGTGGTACCGCGCGGTGGCGCGCGTTCATGTAAACAGTTACCACTGTTTGGATTGATCTTGTACCGCGCGGTACCGCGCGTTCATGTGAACATGGCCTAATAGTGCGTCCATAAGCCGTATGCTAATATAACTTTTGGCCGCCACATGTTTGTGACTACAAATTACTTTATTGGTTTGTAGCAGGAATTGATATTTTTCAAACACTAGCTTTCATGTGATCACAAAGAAAAATAATACTACTATACTCTTTCCATATAGTACCAATATATGCTATAATCCGAAATATATCTGTCTGTCTTTAATAATATATGTATATTTTTGTCTTTTATGTATAGTAAGTAATACATATTGCTATTATATTTTATACTAGCTGAGTCCCGCGGTGATACCCCCGGTTATTATCGTACCGCGGGTGACGCCGCAGGGCGAAGGCCTAAGTTAGTCCTTTTATCTTATCCTCTTATCTTTACCTACCAGTGAAAGTCCCATCAAAATCGGTCCAGCCTTTTCAGAGATTAGCTTAAATAAATAGACAGACAGACAGTTCGACAGACAGACAAAAATTGTAAAAAAAAATATTTTGGTATATGTACCGTGTATACATACATATATGCATTTAGTAAAAAGCGGTTATTTTAATATTACGAACAGACACTTCAATTTTATTTTATTCCAAAAAGACTGAATGGATGGCATAAAAAAATACTAAAACCTGTAATCAAATAAAATCTTATTTGTCCTACATTTAGACAAGCAATATTAATTTCCTTCCTTATTTCAACAACTAAATATACAGTTAATAATAGTAGGGTTTCATACAAAAGTACTCACCAATTTTATTTGATATCCCAATAGTTTTTTATATGGAATTGTGTTACTGATATGTATGTACGGCGACAGAGGCCTGCCGATATATATTGGATTCTTTCGCCTCAAAAACTCCACAAAGGAATCGCGAATTTGGTACATATTCTATGAAACCCTTTATACCACAGTAAAAGCTATTTATGTTATATGTTAAATATTAAAATTTGATACATCTACTACTGGAAGCAATACACATACTTCCTCTTTCGACAAATATAATAATAATAACATTTCTGACATCAAACAATCAACGAAGCCATGTAGTCCCAACAAAACTGAGTTTGTAATAATGCTACCAGACAAGTGATTTAACATATAAATATTTTTTTTGTAGATACACTCATATTATACAAAAAAAAACACCCAAATTTCGAAATGAATATACCTAAATATGGTACCTATATACATTTGTTGAATGACCTTCAGTGAAATTAATAATATAAAACAATTATTACATTTATTCAGATTCGTAGAAATATAACAGGAATTAGTATTTGTTTTAAAAACAATTTTTTTTTAGGTTAATTGTGTTAAAATTGTGTTAAAAAAAGCGGCCAAGTGCGAGTCGGACTCGCCCATGAAGGGTTCCGCAGCAGCAAGTAACATAATATATTTTTTAATTTTTACATTTGTGTTGATTGAATGAAAGGTAAATTGCAGTTCACGATTTATGACGTATTAAAAAAAAACTACTTACCAGATTTCATTCAAACCAATTTTCGTTGGAAGTTTGCATGGTAATGTACGTCATATATTTTTTTTAGATTTATCATTCTCTTATTTTAGAAGTTAGAGGGGGGGGACACACATTTTACCACTTTGGAAGTGTCTCTCGCGCAAAATATTCAGTTTAGAAAAAAATAATGTTAGAAACTTCAATATCATTCTTGAAGACCTATCTATAGATAGGTATGGGTATGGTACGTATGGGTTGGATGAAAAAAATTTTTTTGAGTTTCAGCTAAGTATGGGGAGGGAACCCCAAAATTAATTGTTTTTTTTTTCTATTTTTGTGTGAAAATCTTAATGCGGTTCACAGAATACATCTACCTACCAAGTTTCAACATTAAAGGTCTTATAGTTTCGGAATAAAGTGGCTGTGACATACGGACGGACAGACAGACGAGAAGACAGACAGACAGACAGACATGACGAATCTATAAGGGTTCCGTTTTTTGCTTGGCACGGAACCCTAAAAAAGGTTTAATTGTGACTCCGCTTTTATTCGTCCCGATTGCAGCATTAATAGATGGAATCAAAAAAACACTAGGTATTTATTAAGTTTAATAGTTCTCCTCATAAGGGTCGTTCACACAGACCGGCTCGTATACGCTTGGAATTGGCCGAAGCGGAGCCGCAAACTATTTCACATAGACCGGCTGAGGAAGAGAATCAGAGCCGATCGTCTGCGCGAGCGAGAAAGAGCACGCAATCGGAGCCTATCGGCTCCTCTTATTATTTCACACTAAGTGCGTTCAAGCATTCTTGATGTCAAAAGAAGTGCACATGCAAAAATAAACCTTAGTACAATTACTCAAACCTCAGTTTCCAATGTGATAAAAATCTGCTCTCCTCTCCGAGCCGGTCTGTGTGAACGGACCCTTATAGCGTATCTGTGTGACCGAGCTTTGCTCGTTTTTTTTTTGTTCTTGGTAGATTTTCTAAAAGTAAGTTCTAGACAGATCGATTTATCGCCCCCGAAGCCCCCTGCATACAAAATATCATTAAAATAGTTGGAGCCGTTTCTAAGATTCAGACTACATAATTATACAAAAATTGCTCGTTTTAAGGTATAGATTGAGATGACTAAAATAGCCAAAAGATTGTAGCACTACCACTTTTAATGTGAATAAATAAAGCGCATTTTTCAATCTCAACGGTCAGGAGAAAAAGAACCTCTGTCTCATTTAAATGTGTACATTTACGAGAAGAACAAAATAGTATCTTTATATCCGTATTCAAGACGTCGTAGTTGCCAGGAAGTCTGGCAATGACATCGTCTGTGAGGATCCGCTTTGAAGCAGATCCGTGGATCGGTTCATTTGATTTCCGACATCGGTCCTTCGACTTGTGTACGGGCATATAATGTCGCTTCTGTTACATCCTATGCCAATGCTCTACTTATATTGTTATGTTGTTATTTACGTAGTCACAGTAATAATACTACTATTATCATGACATGTACTGATAAAAGCTGTAAAATAGATTTGTTTTTAAAATGAATAAAATATAAATGCCCAATTCAAAATCTTTACTGTGTTACGCTAAATAATTGTTTGGTGATTTTTAATTTATCGATGATAATAGGAGTATTATGATCTAGCAAAATATTTGTCGCTTCGGTAAAGTAAATCGAATCTAAAAAAATACTGAATTTTGATGTTTTCTTCTATTTTTTTCTTGTAGTAAATATGGACAACAACTATCAAATATATATTTTTAGACGTTCTTGTAAGTTTTAAGTTATGTCACCAAGTTATTTCGTGATTATTTCTTTAATAGTCAAGTCTGATATCACCATATAAATTACAAAACATAACATCGGCACATACTATGATGATATATCTCTGGCGTACTCAATAAATATCTTATCATAAAATATTTTAAGTACAACATCAAATAAAATCAAATAAAATCACGATTGATACGTCGATATTAAATTTTACCTATATTAATATTTGATATATTACATACAAAATTCTTTCACAAGACACAGAATACGCAATATGAAAACATATCAAAGATGAAACCAAAGACGCTCATTTCGAAATTCTTTGACAAAAAAAATATTAATAATTTCAATATTTCTTTTTGATACCATTGCTTCGTAAAAAGCAAGACTTTATTGGAAGGGCGAATAAGAAAAAATGTAAATATTTATCCAATAGCAACCTATTTGACAAGGAAAGGTTGGACGTCAGGTCGGGTACCGTTTAACCCCGTCGGAACTCACGCTACCTTTCTGTTATAGGATACAGCCTTTATGAACCATTTTGTGCAATGAAGCTTTGTTAATAAAATTGTTTGATACGAATTGATGAAGAATACTCTAGATTCATTCAAGCGGTTCCAGTCATACAGTTAGTTAAGGCATTCGAATTGTATTTACTATACGAATGCGTACTTTTAAAGGCAGATGACACTTTTTGATTATTATTGTTTAAGGCAAAATATAATGATTATATTTTAGCAAAACTTTTTAAAAACATTGCTAATGAACAAGATTCTTAAGAAACAATTTGCTTCATAATCTAACGCATTTTGCGAGTTTTGTGATCTATAGTTATATGTTGTAGTTAATTGTTTATCTGGATTGGACTAAGAGAAGGACATAGGCTAGTTTTTTTCCGAATTTTATTTATTCATATTGGTTCAGTAGTTTAGCCGTGAAAGCATAACAAAGGGACAGACAGAGTTACTTTCGATTTTATTATATTAGTATGGATGTAGCTCATTGACGACTTGTTATTAGATCTCGTTACCTATTAAACGCAAATACCGTCTTTTTAGTTATATGTGTCTTTCTTTACATAAATCAAAATTTCTAAGTAACGTTATCAGTCCAATATTTTTATTCAGGTAAAGAACTTTATGAATTTAACGAATTCACCGTTTAAACACCTTATTCATACGTATCATAATGTTATTTTGCTATAAAATAACATTTTGTTTACAATTGTTTGAAATAGCTACTTTAAGCAATTTAAAGTCACAATTCTATAAAGATTAGATGTCGTGATAATAGTTTTACAAAAATTAAATAATCTTAATTTAACAAACGTCGGAAAACAACTTCTCTCTCCTATATCTAGGCATTTAAAAGAATTTCTCCCAAATGGAATCATGCCAAGTATGATAACAAAGATATATGGCTGGTCTGATGACATAGATGTAAGTTGTTTCATTTTTATAAATACATTTTTTTATCTGACATTTTATTACGATGAATGAATTAAATAAGAACATCAAACTAATTTAGGATCTTATAATAAGTTACAATGGTTAAGAGTTTATAAATTTTTTGCTGCAAAACTTTGAGCGAAGAAAATTACTAGGATGCTAAGAGTAAAAATAGTATTACTTACTGTTTTTTTAGTAAAGTCAATGGATGTAGTGATATTATCAAAAACTTTTAATTTCACTGATAAATCCTTACAATTGTAACTAACCATCCGCAACGCTAGATTACAAAATATGCAGAATTGATCAAATTCCATTTCAGTGAGAAACCAGTGTCCTATTTCTCGTCTTTTTAGGATTAGGATATAAAACTAAATGTTAAATCACAGAGCATATCATTACTAACATAAATTAACAAAGCATTACAATACTACACTAAATAAATTAAGCACGCTATAAACACTACAACAACCTCCTCTAGCGCAAAACATGTCTAACTTTCAAATATACACACACAGAAACGTGTCCGACGACAAGGGTTGTATAAATCTTTGTTAAAACAGAGCAATATGGTAGAAGTTTATGCAGTTGGCAGTTATCTTACAGACACGGTGCTGCCAACCGTATGGAATCATATTGTATGAACCAATCAAGAGAACATGGGATTTAGGATTGTACCGCTGAATGTTTGCAGGAGCGAAATCTAAGGAAAGAGTTATTGTGCGCTCCCTGTTTTATTTGTAGTAGAATTTGTTGTAAATGTTCACTACTATTTAGTTTTGCACTTGTCTGAAGGATTTAGACACTCTCATACGAAATTTCTCTGGTATTGGTTTTATATAAACTGATATTATTATGGAATCATAAGATTGTTTAACTCAACGGTTTTCTTATTGTTATATTTTTTTTACACTATATAAATACAGTCCAATTCCTTTTTTAAATTGTCTGATTAACCTCAAAGCATGTTGGAAGATAGTAAATATTTGTATTTAAAATCAGCCTTCTCTGAGCAAGTTCTTTTTATTTTACTCCAAATCATCATCTTCATGTCAAATGAAAGACGTCCACTGCTAGACATAGGTCTACTTCAGAGACTCCATAACAACCGGTCCCGTGCTGTTCAAATCATTTTGATTGGGATTAACATACAATAATCAATTTTATTTCAAGCAATTAGAGTTTAAATAATAATAATTTTAGTCCTGATATGCGATGCGACCTTTAGTCTATATACATACATCAAATAAAGATCGAAGAAGTTGCTTTAATTAAATTTCTAAAGTCAGAAATGTGATCAACTTTCTGAGTAGAAGGCAATCATAAATTCTGTAAAGCTCTCTTAACATTTACAAGCCAACCGTCGCTGTAGGAGCGATACCTTTCTGAATATTTAATGCAGTTGACGTTTCGCTTTCCACAGACCTTACTATTGTTTGGTTCGTTTCATTCTTCAACTGTAAGTTAATGTTGATGTTGCTGTGTAGTTTTGAACCTAGCTGTTGTTCGGGATTTTGTCTGATTGCAATATCTATGGTATTAATAAAGTATCTATACACATCATCCAGCAATATACCAGCTAATTCTACCTGTTTGTGTTTTCACTTCTTCAACATAATGAAACGTGATTTCATTCTGTACATTTTCAAATACTTGAAAGCCTTCTTAGTCTTGAGATTTTAATTTTGATCTAAGGACACTTGATAGACCAAAGTCTTTTAAAGGACCTCATTTGCCAATCTAAGTAGGTTGAGTTTTAGGCGAAATAAGAGTTAACATCTAATTTGGACCTAATATTTCAAGGCAACATGAATATATTTTAGTTATATTGATATACTTGTATATAGCTCTCTATATATTTATACATGGTAGTCTATTATATTAGTCTGTACATATTTTTCATTCATAACATAAATCGTGTAGGATATAAAACAGAGAGGTATGAACACATTGTTAGATATTAATTCATACGTACTCGCAAATTCATATCGAAGATAATGTAATTTTAATTAAATTAAAACATTAGTATGGAAGAAATACTCGTATATCTTAGTGGAAAGTAATGACTGTGCCACAAAATCATGTGTTGTCAAAGAACTGTCGTAAAGATGGCTGGCGTAATTAAAATTTCACTCTAAATAGAATTTCTCGCGTATTTACAGACGTAAGGCAACGAATTACGGTGAGGTGAGGCGTCGGAGGGGTGATATAGGCTGGGATGAGAAGATTTCTTAATACAATATGTGATGCTAAAGACGAATTCCAGAGAGTGACTTCATTATCTGAAGCTGGAGAAATTCTAAATGTCTTATTGTGGAAATAATATGTATTAAGAGTATTGCCGTACAAGCTGTAACTCATGTTCGTGAAGTATTTTGATAAATTATTTCAATAATTTCCCAAACTGGCTTAGTATTATAATTTTTCATTTTAAGAATTCGATAAAGATCTTCAAAGCAGAAAAAAAAACAAGGAATTGCCTTTATCTTCCGCATACCTAGCTGAAAATGAAATACAAATCCAGATTATTCTAAATTCAAATAATTACTAGTTAATCTTAACTCTTAAACGGGTCTTGTTTAAACTCAGCTGCTGCCGACGTGGAGAGTAATTTGTCAAGCTCTTGGACTACTTGTGATTTTAATTAAATGTCATTTTTATCCACGTAGCACGAATTAACCCGAGCCTATGTTATCTATATCCAACGATTTAGAAGGATTCTGTTGTGGAAATAAATTATTTAAAGACATTTTTTATTAACACAGACTTAGATTTGGAAATCGTTTCACATGAAGATGTTTTTGAAAATATATGTCAGGCAACAATGTGTTATAACTGTCTTAGTTATATATTACAGTTATATAATATATAAAAGCAGGGGTCTGTTAAAGTAATTGATGACGATATGTAAAGTAGGTAGATTTTACTTATAAGTACAAATATTTTTCAAAATCAAATCTTGTTGAAAAACAGGTACCTATATAGACTAATAAACGTTTATTTTATTTAAATTTAATTTTTCATAGTTAGTATATTCAAAATGACAATCATTTCTGAGTGCATAACATTCTAATGACAGTAAATTTAAGCTAAAAGAATTGAGTTAAATTTCCTTATAATCTATTTATTTAATATATAAAGCTGAAGAGTTTGTTTATTTGTTTGCTTGAACGCGCTAATCTCAGGAACTACTGGTCCGTGTTAGATAGCTCTTTTATCGAGGAAGGCTGTAGGCTATATATTTTTACGCTAAAACCAATAGAAGCGTAGCACCAATGAAGAATGTTACAAAAAACGGTGGAAAATTATTACGCTACGGCAATAGGAGACGTAAATGAGATTGTGTGGGTCAGCTAGTCTATCCGATGATAGACTAGAACATCAGACAAGACCACGCGACGCGACGGTCAGATGGAGAACGGTAAACAAACATTTTGTAGTGATTTTTTTTTAAGTGCGAGCACATTTTGGTTGACCAAAAATCATGGAACTCGCGTCATCATCACCGAACGCTTTCCATGAGGCATTTTTTTTCTTTTAATCGCGCTATTTATTTAAAAAGCAAAGAAGTTCATTTTAGGTGAGCCTAAACAACTGTTTGTTTATAGTTTTGAGTTTTCACTTCTGTCGATAGTCCTCGTGACTGCTATGATTTTGTTTCATTCATTTTTTTTCTATTTAATCTGGATATTTTTATTTAGAAATAATCAAACGCATTAGTTATCGTGATAAAAGCTGAGTACAATCCAAATGTAACAAGACCAGGTGAAGCTCCTCGTATGGTAATTTCAGATTTATGTTCAGACGGGGTCACTAAAACGCTTAATGAAAATCAAAAGTTCACAAACCTATAGGTGTTGATCAAAAGAACCTGTGGTTGTCACGCGGCACTCACATGCACACCTCCACGCCCTCCAAGCCTCACCCCCCGCGCGCCTACGAGGACCGTCCACTGCCGAGAACACCCCGCACCTCAAGCCTCAGAGGATATTTAAGGAAGCGCGCGGCGTCACAGAGCCCTTTTCTCATCGCTGCGAACGGACAGTTAAGTGCTCCTTGTCTGGAGGCACTGACTGGTCGAATCTCTCAAACCCACACCCTGACTGTACATCTATCTGTTTGTGTTATACTTCAGTAAATAAATTCTTTAAATTGTTGTTGTGAAGCGTCTAATTTAATCATCATCAGAACCTCGTGGCTTCACCACAACCTTCTAGGCTCCTAAAGCCGCTACGTGACACATGGCGCCCAACGTGGGGCCAAAACCACGTGCGCATCACGGGTTAATTAACCGCTTTTTTTCTTTAATCGCTTTAGATACATACCGGCTACTACCACGTGCATTTTTACACGTTGCTTATTACTTTTAATATCAATTTTGTTCGCTTCCAGCTTCCATAAATAACATTTTCACATATGCGTCGCTGGCGTACGTTAGATTAGCATCGTAGTAAAACCGGTTTCACCGCAATCAACACTGCGCCACTCTCGGCGGCTCGCTTAATCTTATCTTTATAACAACCTGGATGCAATTCAATTCATTTCATTTTTCTTTGAAAATACGTCTAATAGCAATAACTAACGTATCTTCACTTCATTTCTTTTACTTTTAAAACTATTAACTTACATCGAACATTTATTCTACAAAATGGCCTACGATATTAAATTCTCGTGTTTACAAAAACCAGAATTAGAATACGAGGTCTATCTGAGGGGTGGCGTAAAGTCTAACACCGTAGAAGATTTACGCAAACAAATTTCCAAACTCGCGTCAAGTTCTCCTTCCGAGGACGTAGCGGAGTCCCATTTACCCCCCGAGGAAGATTTCAAGGCTTTAAAATTATCGCTCTTTAAAGTTGATAATAACATTAAAATGTTAAAATCTAACTTCGATAATAATCTATTTAATAGAACGGAGTCTCTTTTACATCACGTCTACCACAGATTAAATCGTGTGAGAATAGACTCACTTCCGGATATAAACCCCATTAAAACCACGTGGAACGAATTCCACACTCTTTACGCATCGCTTAAACGGTTAACTTCTCAGCCCAGCGGAAATGAATCGCGGACGGAAGACTCGATCGGGGGTGACCAGAGCTCACCTGTTAGCTCGTTAACCTATGAACGAAAACTTTTTTCGGAACTAGCTAAGTTTAAATATAACGGTAGGACGTGTGTGCGTGCCTTTATTCAAAGAATAAATGAATTCATGTCAAGTAGGGATATACCTCAGGATAGGATTCTTTCTTTCGCTTTTGAAATATTCTCAGAAGACGCTTTAACGTGGTATCGTAGCATAAAGGATAGTGTCTCATCTTGGAGTCAACTATGTAAATTACTAAAAGGAGATTTTAGCCCTCATAATTACGACTACAAATTGTTATCGGAAATAAGGCTTCGCTCGCAGGGCGAGAACGAGAACATAACATTATATGTTGCAAAAATGCAAGGATTATTTTCTCGCCTCGACGTACCTATCAGCGAACCGGATAAATTAGAAATACTTTTGAATAATATTCGGCCGTGTTACACAAATTCTTTTCTAACAGCAAATGTTGTAGACATTCCTAGTCTAATTAGTGTGTGTAAAAATTTCGAAAAATACGATAGTCGTAATAAAGATTTCCGCGAACCCCCTAGGACGTCTGCTAATACCCTAGCACCGGAATTCGCCTATAATTACCCTTCTTCTAGTAATTCTAACCCCTTTAAAGGTAATTTCTATAACAAAAACTCGTACAATAATTTTCCCAACTATAAGGGTAAACATTTTTTTAAACCTACTGGTACAACGGCACAGGTAAATGTCGTACAGGCCGCTTCTAATATTACTAGTAAATTCTGTCCTCGTTGTAGAAATACAACTCATTCACTTTTTGATTGTCGGCAGCCTAGATATTTGATTTGTTTTAAATGCGGTTTAAAGGGTTTTCGTAGTATCGATTGTCCTAATTGCAATAATAAACCAAGAACCTCGCTCTCAAAAAACTGAATAACAAGGATTGGAGAAAAACCAACCATTCAAACTTTAATGAAATGGAATGGAAAAATCGGTTTAAGTACGTTCCTAAATTTTTTAATTACTACCATTTGTCTTCAATCCGAGAATCTGATAATAAATACACTCCGAACATTTCTCTCTCGTTAAATAACAAAAACGCCATTGGTCTTCTTGACTCGGGTTCTGCCGTAACAATTCTAGGTAACAATTCTCATATATATTTTCTAAATGAAAACTATCAACTCGACACCTCCAAACAAATAAAATTAATCACCGCGAGTGGAGAACAACTACATTCGTTGGGTTCAATTACACTCCCATTTAAATTTCAAAATAAATCAATCTACCTTAACGTCCACATCATACCTAATATAAAAAATTCGTTGATTCTCGGTATGGATTTCTGGAGGGGTTTCGACTTGTTCCCTAGCCATTCAGAATCTATTTTACTTTCGAGTAAGTCTGATACACGCGTTACCACAATACAGGCGGACGACGGTGGACACTTGGTTCCGTATAGCAATCTAACAGTCGAACAGAAAAATACCGTTGACAAACTCACCGCGAATTTTTCCGATATCTCATACCAAAAGCGTGGTCTCGGTTGCACGTCCCTAATTACACACAGTATCGATACAGGCGACAGTCCACCAATCCGCCAGCGTTATTATCGTATGTCTCCCGATAAACAGCGCGTTCTAGTAACCCACTTAGACCAGATGTTAAGAGAGGACATTGTCGAGCTTTCAGAAAGCCCCTGGTCGAACCCAGTCATTCTGGTACCCAAGAAAAATGGTGAATTGCGTTTTTGTTTGGATAGTCGTAAATTAAACTCTGTAACCAAAAAGGACGCCTATAACTTGCCCTATATTTCGGAAATTCTAGATAACTTGAGAGACGCTAAATTCCTATCCAGCTTAGACTTATCTAAGTCATATTGGCAAACTTTGATTAAGGAGGAAGATCGTTGTAAAACCGCATTCTATATTCCCACGCGTGGTTCTTTTCAATTTAAGCGCATGCCTTTCGGGTTGTCCAACAGTGGGCTAACTCAACAAAGACTCGCGGATATGTTGTTCTGTGGCCCTGAGTTCGAAAATAAAGTGTTCTGTTATATAGACGACATCGTATGCGTGTCTTCTAGCTTTCAGGACCATATCACATTGTTATCACGCGTGTTAGAAAAATTAAAAACGGCTAACCTCACTATAAACCTCGAAAAATGTAATTTTTTTAAAGACCAATTAAAGTATTTGGGTTACGTCGTCAACTCTAAGGGTCTACACCCCGACCCCGAGAAGGTCGTCGCTATAAGAAATTATACTACCCCGTCCAACAGAAAAGAGGTCCGTCGTTTCTTAGGCGCGGTGTCGTGGTTTAGACGTTTTATCCCAAATTTCAGTACCCTCGCGGCCCCTTTAAATAAACTAACCTCTCAAAGCAAAAAGTCCCCTCCATTTTGTTGGTCTTCAGAGGCTAATGAAGCCTTCAACAAATTGAAAGACTGTTTAATCTCCTGTACTGTACTATCTTGCCCCGACTATTCGGAGCCTTTTGAAATTCACACCGACGCTAGCGACTACGGTATCGGTGCTGTTCTCTGTCAGGTCCTAAAGGGAGAGGAAAGAGTGATCGCTTACTATAGCAAATCACTCACTAGTCAGGAGAAAAACTATAGCGCGACCGAACGCGAAGCTTTAGCAGTTCTATCAGCTGTTGAGCACTGGCGTTGTTATGTCGAAAATGGAAAAAAAATCCTACTTTACACCGACCACGCCGCACTAAAGTGGTTCTTAAAAATAAACAACCCTACTGGTCGTTTAGCCAGATGGGGAGTCCGTCTATCGTGTTATAACTTCGAAATCAAACATCGTCGTGGTGCGGATAATGTTCTACCTGATTTTCTTTCTCGTTCTATACCGGTTTCCGTTATTATTAATGACCCTAATGTCTCATCTAATTCTAATATAAACTTACCAGTTTCTACTAACGATTCATGGTACTTAAACATTTATAACCGGTGTAAAAACTCCCCAACCTCCTCTTTAGACTATCAAATAATTAATAACAAACTATACCGTTTTAAAAAGTCATTAAATCCACTAACCAGAGATTTTCAATGGAAGGAAGTCGTTCCGTCTGAGCAGAGACCTAATATTATAGCAGAGGGCCACTCAGCGCCCACTGCCGGCCATTTCGGTATTTTTAAAACATTTAAACGATTGGCGTTAAATTACTTCTGGCCCGGAATGTACGCAGATGTAGTTAAAACCATAAACTCGTGCGACACTTGTATCGCTCATAAACACCAAAATCATTCTACCTTAGGGCATATGGGCACTCCTAAATCGTGTAGCAAACCATTTCAAATGTTGAGCATAGATTTAATTGGTCCGCTACCACCCACTAGAAATCAAAACACTTTCATTTTCGTAGTATCTTGTTGTTTTTCTAAATATTGTTTGTTGTTTCCCATTAAACGGGCCACGTCGGAGATAATATCGAAAATCCTAGAAAAAAATGTCTTCCTCGTCCACGGAGTTCCGTCCTCCGTAGTACTCGATAACGGTAAACAATTTATTAGCGAAACTTTTAAAAGCCTATTATCTAAATACAAAATTCCCAACATACACTACACACCACTATACACACCACACGTAAACACAGTAGAACGATATAACAAAACAATAATAACAGCCATTTCTACCTTTATAACCACAGACCATAGAATCTGGGATAACTTAATAACAAAAATTCAATTCGCTCTAAACTGCTCTGTAAATGAAACTACAGGATTCACCCCGAACTTTCTAGTCTACGGAAGAGAAGTCGTGACTTGTGGTTCCTTCTATATTGACGCGGGTTCCGACCCTAATATAGTTCACGAACCTCGCGACGATTATGCCGAGACATTAGGCTACTTATCTTCTGTCTTCCAGAGGGTACAGGCAGCATTAGTCGAGGCTCATCAACGAAACTGCAAATCATATAATTTTCGTCGAAAACCAGCAGAATTTAACGTTGGTGATATAGTTTGGCGTAAAACTTTCTATCTCAGTGACAAAAACAAATACTTTTGTAAAAAATTAGCCCCTAAATACGTTAAATGTAAAATCACTTCAAAAAAATCTCCCTTAGTATACAAACTAGCTGATATTATCTCAGGTAAACCGTTGGGTGAATGGCACATCAAAGACATTAAATTAATAAACTATAAACAATGATTTAGCGCGATCTAAATTGGATCTAAAGTATCTCGTTGATCGGCAAATTAGCCAAAGTTAGTTAACCAAATTAATAAACAGTAAATCTTGTTTCGCTCATTCCATAACTAACATTTTTTACAGATGTGCTTCTGTTTTATATATCTCTAAAAATTATTTCCTGCGTCGTAAATCAACATTTCTCGTTCTTACACATCTTAATTTTTTCGAAAAAAATGCTAAATCATTGAATAAACGTCGCATTACTAGTAAACATTAATAATTTACAAACTTTTCCTAACCCATGGTTCAAAAGTTAAAAACTCGAGTCAAACCTGACTCACAGGTTCGATTCCCGGCCGTTTCTTTTTCTTTCGTACGCACACGCATCCTATCCGATATATATATAAATAATGTAATTTTTTTTTTCCATCACCTTTACACGTCACGATTAAATAAAAAAAAAAAAAAATGGAAAATCTCTTAACAAATTTAAATGTAAAATCTTTTCGAACAAACATCGGAATGCGGATGACTCATCCGCAAGCCATTAACTCTTATCTTGTTTACGTTCGTATGAATGAGTCGTCGTCTGCCGGTCGAGTTTTCCATTCACAATTCTCATTCAACTATTCTTCTTGACTTATTGTTTTTGTTTACATTTCTCAACCTTTTCAAAACTCTTTCCAGTGTACCAGCGAGGGATCGCCAGCAGTAACCGAAGATCAAGGCGAATTTCACTACGCAAAATTCTGCCCTAATGGGGGGAGTGTCACGCGGCACTCACATGCACACCTCCACGCCCTCCAAGCCTCACCCCCCGCGCGCCTACGAGGACCGTCCACTGCCGAGAACACCCCGCACCTCAAGCCTCAGAGGATATTTAAGGAAGCGCGCGGCGTCACAGAGCCCTTTTCTCATCGCTGCGAACGGACAGTTAAGTGCTCCTTGTCTGGAGGCACTGACTGGTCGAATCTCTCAAACCCACACCCTGACTGTACATCTATCTGTTTGTGTTATACTTCAGTAAATAAATTCTTTAAATTGTTGTTGTGAAGCGTCTAATTTAATCATCATCAGAACCTCGTGGCTTCACCACAACCTTCTAGGCTCCTAAAGCCGCTACGTGACATGGTGAAGCATTCAAATTAAAAATTCAGCAACGGCCGCCCGACGAGATAAGTTCTGACTGTAAACTTTTCCAATTAATTCAATGTCAAAATACATCCAATCGACACGCGCCTGCTCGGATGCGTAAATTGAAATTTGGAAAATTCTGTTCACTGGAATTCAGTTATGAAATACCATAGATTTGACGACGAATCAAATTCAATGAATACTTTTTAAATTCCATTCTGTCCGATACGTTGGTCGATATCAATTTGCATAACTCTCAGTTACATCCACGTCTGTTCTGGATTTCAAATACATATTTTTGTTCATTTTATTTTTTTATACAGCCTGCTTGTACAGTCTGCCTTAAAAATTGTCTTATTGGTTGTTCATTTTTCCCGCCAGGGCAGCGATCACTTTGTGATACTTGAAATATCTTACGGCCCATAGAATAAGGTATTCAATCGCTATAACAATGTCCCCTGGAAGGAGCAATGAACCACGGCAGTGTCACCGTGTTCTTAATATATACTATACTTACCGGAGTTGTGTGTCGTCCTGTTTTCGGCGCCGTTGATGTGGTACCCCACCGCCTGGTCTGTCCTGGTACGTTTACACATACAGCTCCCAAAATGCTGTACAACTTCCTATGGCACTCGAGCCACAATACTCTCGCTTCGGCTTACGCGGAACAGCCCACAAAAACTCGCGAATCCACGACCTAACACAATACGGTTTATCACTATCAAGTGATTTTCACAATAACTAATAAAACGTCGGCGCGTTTCAACATACGCTCGATCACAAACTTATAATTCTCGCGAGTTTTATCACAATTAATTTTCACAAGCCTAGCCGATCAAACCTTTCTCAACTATTATAAATATTTTAGCCTAACAAACCCAAAGTGTCATCACTATCACGCGGAGGCTAAATAAACAACATTAACAATCAAATTCCATTACGGCATCGGCCATTTTCAACACGAGTTCCTTTACGATTCTTCAAACATTAACCTCAAACGTCAAACGTCAACACGAACCAGCGACAATCAAAATGTTGCCAGTACAATGACGTTCGAAATCCAACTTTGGTTCTAAAAATTATTCGTCACTATAAAAATAAGATGAGTTTTTTAATGATAATATTATGTTTTTGGGTATTTTTATAATAATTAAATGTAAAATTCCACTTAGGTATTGTTTTTTTAAGCTATTGCATAGCTTTTATCGCGGGATTTGAGGCCTTTGAGCGCGGCGACCGAATCAAGAAATTCCGTAACGTAACGAAAATAAAACCTGATACCCGAAGCTCGCACGGATCGAGACGAGCTGCTCCGAACGACGTATCAATGAATCTGTCTGTCTCTGTATACCGGACATACAGAGACAGACAGATTCGTTGACGAGCTACTCCAAAATCTGTCTGTCTCTGACAGACAGACAAAACAATCTGGATTTGTGCAAGTTTACTTGAACGTGTATGTCCGGCTTAAGCAGCTGTTTGTGAGAAAGTACATAGGTGTATAGGTATCTATCATATCTTTATAATGCCACACTCACCGCATGTGCGCCCCGTAAGTATACATGTTTAAAGAAAAAAAAAATACTGTGAATAAAACAACCCGTTCAATGACGAAGACATTTTATTAGGATTTTTTTAAACCTTTTAATAGTATGCTGTGTAACGAAATCATATCGCTACTTAAAAAAAGTGATCAACGCCATCTAGTGACGATGTTGGAACTAATTTAATAGTTTTGTATATTTCATTTACAATATTATACATACTGCATAAGTTGATAAAAAATGCTATGCAATAGCTTTACTGCGGCAGTCCCCGAGTGCCACATGTCTTTTTTTATGGAATAGGGGACAAACGAGCAGACGTATCGCCTGATGGTAAGCGATTACCGCCGCTCATGGACGCCCGCAAAACCAGAGGCGTCACAACTGCGTTGCCGGCCCTTGGGGGATATGGCCCTCCGGCATCCTCACTCACTCGACGAAACACAGCGCAAGCGCTGTTTCACACCGGTTTTCATTGTTTGTATAGAAAGTTCCTGACTACAAATAAAAACACAATAGAAAGCTATCTGGTATGATTTTTGGAGGTTGATAGACAATATCGTGTTTCATATCGTAAGTATGTCTTATTTAAGACTGTGTACAAAATTACTACTAATCTTGCCGTACTGTTAAATATAATAAATTGTTTTATCACTTTAATGAAAAACACAAATTGTTTTTTATAAATAAATTCAGTGAAAAAAAAATTGGTTGTCTGTAAAGACGATAGTTTAACGTGACTACGTCATAACAAAACATTGATGTAATGATGAGAGATAGATAGGCAACGTCATAACAAAACATTGATGTTATGATGAGAGATAGATAGGCAACGTCATAACAAAACATTGATGTTATGATGAGAGATAGATGCTCTTATACAACGACGTACAATGAGTGTAACGGGACAATGAACGTAACAGGATAATGAGTCATCCTTTTTCGTGCATGCAGCCGGCGTTCATCAATTTATTAGACGTTGTGACGTCAAAAAGACTGACACACACTTTAATAATATATTTTTTACTATCTTTTTTGTCCACCTTAATATCTGTTACACGTTGTGGTATTTATCGAAAACATTATTTAGGATTGCCGTGTAAATATACGACTTACGAGAACGTGAGATAGGAGCATCTTTCACGGCTCGAATGTACTAACACATGTCATATTCTAACTAAACTAATATCAACAAGTTCCTCGATTGGATTTAAGCACTGTGGTATTTGAATAAAATATACAAGCATTTTTTCTTATATTTGTATTCGAGCGATTCTATACATCCATTCAAAAATTAAAATTCGAAACTAAATCTGTCTGTCTATTACACTTTCGCTGCTAAACCGATTTAAGTGAACTTCGGTAGATTAGATAGATTGGACTTTGGAGAAAAGAATAGGATACATTTGTCGCGATAACCGACATACACTAGAGTGGAGTCGATGGCAAAAGCTAGCAAAGTATAAAACGAATGTCATTGCTGAAAAATTATAATTTTATTGATGTTAACATCACAAAAAATAACGTTTGTACATTTTTATATGGCGTTAAGGGGCAAGTGAGTACATGGTTTACATTAAGTAATGTTAAGTGACAATCTCCGCCTATGTACACTAATTATATGCCTACATTTGGGGAAACTCTACTTCTGTTAAGAACTACTTTACCATCCCTTGTTCTGTACACAAAAAGTCACTCATGTGGCCCCGCGGGGCTTTCTCCGTGTCTTTCAAGAGCAAGGTTTTTGGAGGGTTTTCAACAAACGACTATGTGTCACACTATTCTCCGCCGTTACAGTAATATATAATGACTCTTTGCCAACCCTAGTCTAGCCTAAACTTAGTTACAAATACATACTTCATGTAAAAATATACTCTTTTTTACGATACGAGTGGTTTATATCCGTCATCTTCCTAGCCTTTACTATTCCTAAGATTTGGGGTCGGCTACTAGTTCAACCGGTTTTACCTGAATATCAGTTTTTGGAGCGACTGGCATCGGACTTCCGCAACCCTGAGGGTGAACTGAATTCAAAGGTGTTTTTTTTAATGTTTTGCCCTGCCAAAATGACTATACTCTGCCTGATGGAAAGCATAAGCAGAATCCAAGAGTGGTGGTCACCATACTGCGAACGAAATAATGCAGCATGGTGACCCACACCATGGCGGCCTAGTGATGCTTCTGCATCATTGGGCCTCCGGTCTCGCACTCACTAACGAAACACGACAGCACTAATGCTGTAATTTTACGGTGATCTTGGGTGCGAGGGTAGTACCGCCCCGGTCGAGCCTGCCCGTTCGTGCCGAAATCAGCGTGGCTCTACTACCTTGGTTGAACTAGTTGTTAGTATATTTGATTAAGAATTAACTATGCAGGACATCAACACTAGAAAGAAAAGGAAAGCTTCAGGGGGCGTGGTATAGTACATTAGGCCAAAGTCTCTTTCTAATGAGAGTTCTAAGTCTCACAGTAGACTAATAAAGGTTGATGAAGATAATTGGAAAGGCTCTGAAAGATACACACTGACTAGATCAACAATGTACTGCAGAATAGATTCGTTAAAGTTACCCGACAAGCATACTATATCAAGATCGTGCGGAATATCTATGACTTTATCGCCTGTGCCTAACATAAAGAGGAATGAAGCTAGAGTGCACACAATTTTAACTCATGTTTTAGAACCTACATTGCAAGTTTTACTTAGATTGGGTCCCGACGTCTCTCTAATAGTACTAAATTACTATAATACTATTTATATAATCCCTAGTTTGAAGGCCACAAATTACACTTAATTCTTACTTTTACGTAAAATAAAGTCTGGAAATTTATGATAACAAAACAATGAAGTTACACAGTAATGGACGGACAGGAAGGATAGATAGAATAGAAAGGACATGAGAAAATTGTAAGGGTTCTTTGTGACGCCGAACTAGGCAAAGGAAACTTTACTCGGCGTTATTCGTGTGGATGGCTGAATCTAGACAACTTAATGATGATGTAGTTTTATTTCGCTTTTGTTTTTTTTTCTATTTCACTTCTTTTTTCAACTTTTACTAAGTAGTGACGCTTAAGGGTAAACAGTTTAAGCGTTGCCGAACAATATCAAGCAAGTCAAGCGCCACAACTACATAGATATTTAGGTTCGGTTACGTAATAGACCGGAAAAAGTAAGTACATGATCAACAGCGCAAACTAGTCCACTGCTAGACATAGCCATCTCCTTAGAAAGGCTTTGGGCTACTATATCACGCTGGCCAGACTGATTGTTATATTTCAAATTTTCCTTCTCTAACGACAACCGTAAGAATAACAAGGATGATGATACATTATATTCTTCATACGAAAATTTGCGTTGAAATAACATAGAAAAATCTATTTTCATTAAAAAAAGTAATGAAAATTTTCAATTTGCTCATAGATGGCATCGAAAAGCTTAAAAGATGCTCGTTCACCGCACACTTTCAATCAGTAAGGACAGCCCGCCTATTTACTGAACACTTTTTACGTCAACTTCGAAACTCGAATGCAGTTACCGCGCTTTGAGAGAGAATTTACTTTTAAAATTGGAAGTTGGATGAAATGAAATGTTGAATGCATTGGAAAATATCAATACGGCCAGTTGGCCAGTTTTGAAAGCAAACCGCTGGTTTTGTGAAAGCTTAGATAGTGTTGCAATGATAAAAATATGAATGACTCGCAACCTATATACGAATAAAGTTTCGATTTGATTCTAAATAGGGACACTTAGAATTCTAGCGTGATACTTTAGACTTCTAACTAGTTTAAATCCTTAAATCGAGTGTAACCTAGAGGCTCTCTGAATATCCATAATAAATCGAGTATGACCTCCGAGTGCCTCCAAGACTAGCCGTACAGCTAAGCAACTCGAACTTGAATGTTATATTATATTATAATATTCTTATTAGAAAGCTGTTAAATATGTATTAACTTGTAACTTATAATGACTTAAGTTCATTATTGAATTATGTCTAGAGGGCATTAAGTGCTTTGATATTAAATTCCTAAAATTGGGTTGCTATTAATACTTTATGGTTCTAATAAGATTTTTATTCAGATCTTAACATCTTATGATGTTACTATTTTTAGCAAACTAACATCAAAATAGATTCATAAATTTTTATAGCTTTCAAGGCATTTAAATAAAAACATTCCCGTAATTTTGTGTTCTTTCAAGCAGTGCCTAATATGTGTTTTACTTATTTAATCAAGTGACTGAAACAAACAAATATTGCGGTAGTTGCTTTTTCTGTCAATAAATAGATAATATATTCTCTTCTTCTTAGCCTTTATTATTCTCACAATTAATTGAGGTCGGTTACTAGTTCAACCGGTTTTACCTGAATATCAGTTTTTCCACAGACCGACTGGCATCGGACCTCCGCAACCTGAGGGTGAACTGAATTCGAAGATTGAACTAGTTGTCAGTATATTTGATGGCACTGACTTTCCAATAACGATTGTCATAGGTGTTCATGACAACCGGGACCGACGGCTTAACGTGCTCTCCGAGGCACGGGCGAGAAACACCACCATATTCTATACTCCGGGCTGCTGTTAAGAATTTCTTGTTAGAAAAACCCAATAGCAGTCCGACCCGGGAATTCAACCCGAGCCCTGTTGATCAGCAGCCGCTTACGCTGTCGCTAGCCACTAGACCAACGAGGCAGTTAGAATAAATGGGTATTTCTCAAGTAACACATTATTCAGTTGACTTCGGTGGCTGATTTTTTTTTCTAAATTTCAATATATTAGTAAGAAATTAAAAAACTATATTCTATTTGGAAAATATCTGTACTGGAGGCACTCTTATTGGATGAACGGTTACGAAGAAATTTATTTTTTTAAAATGGCGTCCACCGAAATCAACTTTATTTTCACCGAAATCAAAAATGTTATTCATGTTTTCAAATTATTTACATATTAGTTCTATATTTAAAAAAAAACCTATTTTATTATAAATTTAGGTAAGCAAAACTAATACCGTTAAGGGACTTCTGATATATATTACAATAAAACAATTATTTTATTAATTACACGTTGTTTATTACGTTACATAAACGTATTTGTAATACAAGATGTATTAATTACATAAATATTCATGCGGTATTTCAGTCAACGTATATTTAACTTTGCTATCTGGCTTTTTATTAGTCTCTAGAGCCGGTCTAGCAGTCCAATGTCTATAACGGCCTCATGGACGAAAGGCAATAGCGATGGGACCAATCATCTAAGGGGCGCTACCTTTACCAGTTCTTTCCATCTATTCGCGAACGGTTGTCGAGGGAATAGCTCGAGGGTGGATCACTGTGTCCCTCAATTTCTCACAGGCCAAGGTAACTTTAAGAGCAAACTACACTCTTTTAAATTAGTCGATTCACCTTTGTCACACATTGTGGCAACGCCAATCACCTGATTCTAGCAGTTAACAGTCAGCTCATCATGTCCTCTGGGAATGTAATTTTTGGTACAATGAACGTAACATAATGCTATTCAAGCTTACAATTAACGTCTGGGGCGGTATACTATGTCGATCTTGTGTTAACTTCGATGAATTTCTGTGCGTTTAGGCTATTCTACCATACATACTATAGTAATCGAATAAAGCTCACTTAGGACCCATAATTTTCTTATCCGTGGTATTTCCCGGTTTGAAAATGGTGTCTGCCTATTTTGACTTCATTTTGTCTACCTCTTTACTAAATAGGGAACTGGGCTTTTATTATTTCCAACTCCTCCGGTTTTCTTCTGATTAGTTTCGTTACGGGTTCCAAGACAGTTTATGTTCCTTGGGACTTGCCGAGTGTCATAACTCGGTGTGTTCGTGGGTCACTGCTGTTGATCCTGGTGTATAGGAGTTACAGTGGTGAGTGTGAGGGCGGGATTGGTCCCATTAGCCTTTAGAGTCAAAGGCAACTCCCTATCAGTCATAAGAGCTGGCAACTCCAGTCAGTGAGTTTGAGGCAAAACTGGCATCACTAGATGGACACAATGGTACTGACAATTCTCGATAAGTCTTAATACGTCGTGTTAAAGAAGATGAAATGACTGACTGACTCTATAGTAATAAATTACTGAAGGAACTTGATTGAGTGCTAAGCCGAGTCCTTACTATCGGTGGCATTAATTGGCGTTGTTATGAAAGTTTCAGTTGCGATTGTGAAGTTATCAAAGGATCATCATTTGTATCGACTACTTCTGGTATGATAATCAAATCTTCTTCAAGGCATTTCAACTCTCTGAGCCTTTTTTCCGATAATGTGTGTCCGAAGATATTCTAGTCCTCTCTCTATGTATGCGTTGTTAACGACGAATTAATTCACTAACCGGCTTTCCTTCATTCTCCCTTTCATAATAACGCTTCCTGTCTTTTTTCCTTGTGTATTGCGTAAAGTTCTGGATGACTCTTGATTCGGGCTTTCCGACGTCTATGCCAATCTTTTCTTAGCCAAGTGACCTTGCTTAGAATCTGACATAATGCCAATACTAGAACAAGATAAATATTTTAAGATTTACGGTCTTAAAAGTTAGTAGGAGGTGGATACATTTTAGTAGAAGGTGGACACATTGCCACGGAAAACACCGAATTCAATACCACTGAAATCAAAATATTAAGGTATTTTGTAAATAACTTAAAAAATAATTTAAAATGTTAATATTTACATTTTCTACTTAAATCTATTACATCTAATGTATACTATTTTTATATTTTAACTATGATAGTTTAAAGTATATATGAAAAAAAGGGTTCACCGAAATCAAATTTTTAGTATACCAAGCCAGCGAAAACAGTTACTTACCTCTATAAAAAGGTGACCATAAGACGTACAGCCATGGTTTCTTCGTTGCTGTCGTGACACGACTGATACTTCAGCTAACGCCAATAACTTTCCTCACAGACAGTTTAGTTTAAGAAATATGAGCAGATCGGTGCGCGCCACTGATATCAAATGTCTATGTCCAGCAGTCGACTTAAACGCTGTTTATGTGTGTGTGTGTGTATTTGTGTGCGTGAGTGAAAAACTAGAAATTTTAAACACTATTTCAGTATTAACTGCTTAAACTACACAGTACAATAGCAAAACGTAGGCGAAATTATATTGAAACAATATTTCATAAAGCGGCTGGCAGAGTTATAAATCAAAATAGTTTTAATATAACTAGACCATAGTTCACGAGACGACCATAAAAATTGCAATGAAATGTGCTATCAGACAGTTATATAGTTAGGTTATGTATGTAACGAATTTTATTTAGTACTAGCTGAGCCTCGTGGTGTTACCCGCTGTTGTTGTACCACAACGCCACGGGACAAAGCTAGTTTATGAAAAAGTAGTCCAAGTACTCATTATAACTTAAAGTTCCCTTAAAGTCCCGTCAGAATCGGTCTAGCCTCTAGCTGTTATAGAGATTAGACGGTACAAACAGACAGATAATCAATTTGCATAGACTACGGGTAAGGTGGATTCTAACAAACAGTTATCTTTTGATGAGTAGAAAATTAAACAAGAGAAATAAAAAAAAAACAACATACCGGATACCTCAAAGAACAAAATTTTGTTTTGTAAGAATGTGAGTGTGTTTGTGTGTGTGTGTGAGAGAGAGAGAATGTGTGGTGTTTGTGTATATGTGATTTAGTTATATTAGTTCATTTGTTTTATTTGGAATTCTAAAATTAGCTGTGTAGTAATTTTTTTGTAGTATTTGTTTTGTCTTTTATACATCCCTCGAATTTGATGAAAGCTATTAATACTGTGATTAGCATCAAAACCCCTAACAAACTATAGCGTTGTATGCAAATTAAGTCGGACTTTTACAAAACTGTTATTGTAAACAAAAATTACATTTGATTTACTGCTGTTACGTTAACTGAGTTTGTTTAACGTTTTATTTTGATGTCGTCACCATTTTTGTGTAAATTTTAACGTTAACAGTTATTCGAGTTGTTTGTTTATTGTGACTGGGGGAGCTTTTTTATTTTGTTCCCCTTTATTAGCTTCTGTATTCAAAACAGCTATGTTAGTAGCTACGTTAGTATAGTATGCTTTAAATTAATTTATATTGATGTCTGCAATTGTTCTTATACTTACAGACTGACTTAACTCTATTAATATTAATTTTTATCTCTTTTAATATTACAAGCGCAATGCTCACAGACGCGGACTTAATGCAAAATTACAATTAACACAAACTAAATTTTAGATTAAGTCCGGCTCACAATTAAGTTAAGTTTTAAATAGATGACGCTTGACTGTAATTTTTTTCGATTGGACTTTTGATTCCTTTGTAGTATAAGCAGTAACCTTCAATTATTACAACTAAATATTCAAATTATAATAAATCATCATCATCAGCCCGTTGCAGTCCACTGCTGGACATAGGCCTCTCCCAAGGAACACCACAGAGCCCGGTCTGTTGCTTTCTGCATCCAGTCGCTGCCAGCCCTCTTACGTAAGTCGTCCCGCCATCTGGCCAGAGGGCGTCCCACACTACGTTTGCCAAGACGCGGTCTCCAATCTAAAACACGCTTACTCCAGCGGTTGTCTGTCCTTCTACATATGTGACCAGCCCATTGCCACTTCATCCTACCAACTTTCAGAGCTATGTCGGTCACTTTGGTTCTCTGACGGATTACTTCATTACGAATTTTGTCCTTCAAAGAGCTCCAAGCATAGCTCTTTCCATGGCACGCTGAGCGACTTTGAGCTTCTGGATTAATCCCAGGGTCAATGTCCACGTCTCGGCACCGTACGTCATTACTGGGAGGACGCACTGGTTGAAGACTTTCGTCTTCAGGCTCTGTGGCATTTTTTTTTTTTTTTAAAGACAACTCCCGCACTAGGAATAAATCCTGTGTCGCGGGGGACTTTACAAACATACATGAAACGGACACAAAGAACACCCAGACTCAGAACAACAATTTGTGGATCACACAAAGTGTTGTCCTACGTAGGATTTGAACCCACGACACTTGGCGAAGTAGGAAACGGCGATATCCGACGAAAATATGTTGTTTAACTTCTTAAACGCTGCCCATCCCAACTGGATCCTCCTATCGGCTTCCTTCTCGAAGTTGTATCTACCCAACTGCATTAGTTGCCCGAGATAGATATATTCCTTGACAACTTCGATAGGCGTGCCATCAATGACTACTTGTCCCGGAGCGACGAGGTCATTGTACATGACCTTCGTCTTGCTCAGGTTCATTCGGAGACCAATTCGTTGGGAGGATTAATTTAGACTGTGCAGCATCTCTTGAACTTCCTGCAGCGATTCTGCCATGATAACGATATCATCGGCAAACCTTAAGTGCGATATGTATTCGCCGTTTATATTAATGCCCCGCCCGTTCCAGTTTAGAGTCTTGAAGACGTCCTCTAATGCATTTGTAAACAGTTTCGGGGATATCACATCCCCCTGTCTTACTCCTCGATGCAAAGGAATCTGTCTTGTTTGACTATTCTGTACTTGGATGGACATAGTTGCGGCAGCATACAAGCTCTTTAACACCTCGATGTATAGGATATCAACTTCGCTCCGCTGCAAGGAGTCCACAAAAACTAGACACAGAGGCTGATTGTACTCCTGAGTCTTCTGTATGATCTGCCTCACAGTGTGTATGTGGTCTATGGTGCCAAATCCTACGCGAAATCCGGCCTGCTCTGGTGGTTGGAAGTCGTCCAGCCGTCGCGTCAGCCTGTTTGCGATAACCCTGGAAAACAACTTGTAGACGTGGCTCAGGAGCGATATAGGACGGTAGTTGTTAAGAAGGGTCTTATCCCCTTTCTTGAAAAATAAGACTACCAGGCTCCTGCTCCACGCTTGTGGCGTTCTCTCTTCGTGGAGAACGGAGTTGAAAATGCGCTGCAGTTGCTTAAGGACAGGAGTTCCCCCTGCTCTTAAGAACTCAGTTGTCTTCACCTGAGGCTTTTCCATTTTTTAGTTGTTTCAGGGCTAGCTCAATTTCGTCAATGCTGACGTCGGGAAGTTCGTCGGTACAGTGTCGGACTAAAGCAGCTCGGGGGTCACAGGGGACGGGTTCTGGTAGCGGAGATTGTGAGGCATACAACCGGCCATAGAAGTCTTCTACCTCGGAAAGAATCTCCGGCTTAGAGGAGACGACTTATAATAAATATCACACTAATATTTAAAGGCGAACGTATTATTTTTGTTACGCTTTCACGCGAAAACTAGCTATTTAACCGATCACCATGATACTTTGTACACATATTCTTGGAGGTATTAGAAGTAACATAAGATACTTTGTATTAAATGGTAGGGAAGCCTCGGGCAAAAGCTAGTACTTAAATAGAATAGAATTCTCTAAAAGAACTACTTCACGAGAGAGATAACACACAGCAAATGTAAAACAAGAAATATTCGCGCCAACTTCGCACCGGCTGATTAATTAGACAAACTTTAATTAGAGCACGGCCCATAACTCATGACGTCACGTCCTGTGACGTAGGATACGGAATATTATGTTATAATATGTGGGCAGAACATTGCGGACAGTAAATAGTGCGAAAATGTTAGTTGAGTAGTTTTGTTTGGTTTAAATTTAACTAAATGTATGTATGTATGTACAAATACGTAAGATGTTTCATAAATAAACTTTTTGCAGGAGTTTGAGTGAGATTGATAATGTCAATGTCTAGAGGTGTCGCTACACTTCAGATCG
The DNA here is from genome assembly GCA_949125395.1 of Diaphora mendica. NCBI lineage: Eukaryota > Metazoa > Arthropoda > Insecta > Lepidoptera > Erebidae > Diaphora > Diaphora mendica. Next base: position 16,604,517 of record OX421313.1, on the reverse strand, counting down.
ATATATTCCTATCGTACAATGCACTAGTCCTATTATTTTCGTTACATTTAATTTTTCTCTCAGCAGTATACTTATGAATAATTGTTGTTGAAATATAGGTATTTTTAGAATATTAGAATTATAATTTTTAGAATATTATATTATTTTCAGAATATTTACTTGCACCTTTGAAACTGTCAGGATATACTAGAATTCAAAAGTCAAGGTAGTAGCGACACGCTGATTTCAGTACGAAAGGACAGGCTTGACCGGGGCGGTACTACCTTCGCACAGAAGATCAACGTAAAGTGACAGCGTTCGTGCTGTCGTGTTTCGTTGGTGAGTGCGATACCGGAGGCCAAATGATGCAGAAGCTTCTCTAGGCCGCCATGGTGTGTGTCACCATGATGCATTGTTGCATTGTCTGCATTCGCTATGAGTAAGGTGACCATCATTCTTGGATTCTGCTTATGCTTTCCATCAGCCAGAGTAGAGACATTAATACATTAAAAAAAAAAGCTTTATTTTATTAACAAAATAGTTTATATTGTAATCTATTGCTTAATAAATGACATACAACCTAATATAATAGCAATCAGGAGTTACAAGAAATATCTTGACCATTTGCATTTCTCTGCCAAAAATTTGGGCGTCAAAAGGAACGTAATTTTGTTATACAAATGAATACAATTAATCTGAAAGGTCATTTGTCAAAGGCGAGATTATTTGTAGGCTTACATTGTCGAATATCCTGGATAATTTGAATAATAAAGTATATTTGTGTTGTTTTGCTGCTGCTAAAATGTTTTCTAAGTATTTTCAGTAGTATTTTTAACCAACTGTTAACGCGCGTTTTTACATGTAGTTGTAAACGCGCGTTAGCAAAATGCGCGTTGAGCGCTCGTCATCTGAACATGGGCTAATAGTTTTGGGTAGTCTATACACGTTTGTATGTTATACCGTAGTTATTGTTTAATTACCAAGTAGTTTTACTGAACTGGTTTTAATGAATCAGATGCCAAAAGATTCGTAATTAGTAGCCCGGGCGATAAGCTGAATAAAATTTATCACCTTCGCCCCGCGTCGTTACCTGCGGGTTAAACCGCGTAATTAAATACGAGTACAACTAGGGCAGTTGGCCCGCCAGGCACGATCACCTCGCCTGGTGGGAGGATCCTCCCTTTGTGTTGGAGGGACATCACATCCGTTCCTCCACAGTTTGTATGATCTACAAATATTTGTTTCGGAGTTTGGGTGTTTTCTATGTATAATATGCATGTATTTACAAAAAAATAGTATATATGTATTTGTATCAGTTGTCTAGTACCCATAACACAAGCTCTGCTTAGCTTGGGACTAGATGGTGTTGTGTGTTAGATGTCCAAAAAAATATTTATATTTATTTATTTATAATATTTTATGCGATTGCCAACATTTATATATAAATACATAGGTATAAACGCTATGACCATTTTAAACTGTCTAAACTTCGACGAACAAAATCAGAGTAACTATAAAATCATTTCTTAATTAAATAATCATAAAGTACGAAGGCTTACTAAGAAAACTCATTAAAAACTCGCTCTCAACTCATGTTACACGTCAATTATTAAATCGGAATGTTTGACAGAGCTCTTTATTAATTCAACACATCGCCTAGCACATTCTCCCGTGGAGCAACGAAACTTTTTCAATTAAGAACCTTGGGCCGATGACATTAAAATTCTGAATTAATTTCTAAAACTTATATGATAGGCGAATCATCGATGTGAGACGGTTTGATTATAAGATGTTCCAAACTAATTATAAAATAATTATTTGTATTTTAAACTTTAATTAGACAAACATAGGGAGTATTTCAATGCGTGCGAATCCTTTGAACTACGGAATATATTGGGATTTGTTAAGATTCAGTAATTTTTGCTTAAAATGTCATTTGATAGAATTCATAAATGCTTTTTTTTTATTGTGGTAAACGTATTATTTTTATCTGCAATAAGATTTTAACTAAGAAATATATGTGAAGTATGTTATTCGTAAGTGTACTAACTAAAGTGTTAAAAATAAAACAAAATAGCGGCAGTTTGGCGCATAATTCTCTTCTCAACGTGACCAGCACTGCACAACTGGTTTATTAACTTTTAATCTATGTAAACCTAGTTAGGAATCTATGTAACCTATCAGTCCTAGCATTTTATATTTCAATGGACTATTTCATACAATAACAGGTCAGTCACCATCGGTTAACACGTTTGCTCATTCACCCGATTTACTATAAAAAAATCTAAATGTTTAAAGCTTGGCTAAATGTATGTCAAAGTAATTCAGACATATGACCCAGAACAATAGAAGCGTTATCGACTCAACAATTGTGAGTTAACCCTTTGCCCAACTTCAAGCGAGCGCTTATAATTTACACAGAGAGAGAGAAATAAACGTGAATTCGTTAGCATGACATATATCGTGGTAAACTTTCTGTCGGCATGGAATTACGTGAAATGGAATTGCACAGTACATAATCGAATTATTATTTTGTCGGAATCCATTTTGCTGTGGGGTGAGTGATTGGGCGGTTGGAAGGTGATTAAAAAAAGCATTCTGTTGCTGATGTTTGATATGTTAAAGGCAAATCTGTTTTTTTTTCATGTAAAGACGTAAAATAAGAATATCAACTATCAATATATTTGTATAAGAGCCATCTTCATACTATATAATATATTTAAATAAAAGTTGATGAAAGTCTATTTATCTTTCCTTAAAAAATATTTGACAGGTAAGTGGTATTTTTCACATTCAGTATAAGTAATTTTGCGATTATTCATTCACTGTTACCAACCAAAAAAAATATGAAAGAACACAAAATATGAGAAAAAAAATGAAGTTCAAATTTCGAAACAAATCAGATTTCAATCAGACAAATCAAATACATCAAATTGCTTTGTTTCACTTTCATTTTTCGTTAAGTACACCCAATAATAGTGAGCATTCGGTGGAACACACCAATCTATGTCTAATAATCGTCTAGTCTGTTTCTGATATGTTTGAAAGTCAACGAGGCGTGTCAAGCTTTTAGATACTGAAATCGTGTGGTAGATATCACGACGTACTAATTAGCTTTGTTAATTAACTCTGTGTGTTTGTCAGGATCTGAAATGTTAATTGTGCATTTACATTTCAGATACTTTATGCGCTCAACATTTCAGGAACTTCTTGTGACGAGTCAGGTAATTACTGTGAGTAACCAGTAGTAGTGGATTTTAGTCATCCATTTGTCGTGAAGTGAACATCTGAATACTTTAAAGAAATCGTTTTTTTTTAACTGTAGATTTTTAAATAAATATAGGAAATTTCACAATGATCTAGTATCAAAAATTTAAATTTGACTTCCTTAATACGTTTTTATGTATGGCTTCCAATTATAAAGAGCCTTTGCAAAATATTCTCAAAAATTATAAAAACTGACTTTTTCGGTTTTATTCGGATATTCTAAGCTGAGCTGAAAAAATGTAACTAAAGAAGCAATCTACGTAAGACAACAGTTCTGCAACGAGAAGAAAAAATGAACGCAAACTCTAAACCAAGTTTAGCTCCTAACACGATATAGGAGGGCAAAACTTTTTGTAAAGGAACCCTATGTCGAGCATTTAACAGAAATGTGACTATGATTCTGAAACCTACACAAGTCTTAATTACATAACAAAACAGTGTGGAGGAACGGGTGTATGACCCTCCGACACAAAGGAAGGATCCTCCGACCAGGCGAGGTGATCATGCCTGGCGAGCCACTGCGCAACGGTTGATGTTGGGATGTTGTATTTATGTTAGCCTGCGCGGGAAATTCTATTGCGCGATTCAGGATTGGTAGTTTCTTCATTTCCTTCGTTACTTCGTAGTTCGACGTATCTTCGGTAGTCGCAACAATAATATTAAAATATTTTATTATATACCTAAGTTACTTTAATTGTTTGTTTGTAAGATGAACTCAATGACTCATATACAACCATAAATAACCAATATCTTCCTGTACGACATTGTACAAATCGAAACTGGAGCTTAGTTGTGGTAACAATTACAATTTGATATCTTCAGAACCGATCTTATCTTAAATTAATTTAGTAGATAGTTGACAATGATTTACGTCTGCTTACAGGTAAGGCATTTGGGGTATCCTGTTTTACAATGAATTATTAAATACCTTTAGATTCTATCTATTGAAAGGAAATTTCACAATTGTCTTGTTGTTCATGTTAAGTGCTTTAAATTCGTGACTAACTTACTATTATTTAGTATATGCTATTTAAATGTACAAGTGAAATAATCTTGTACCTTTTTAAAAGTAAAAGTTTTGACAGTTTTATACTATGTTGTACCGTAGCGTCTAAACTACGTAACTGAATTTATTGAATGAATAGTCAATAGATACGTAATAATAGCTCAGGTCACAAAGACTATTTAAATTTTATCAAAGTTTTAACGTTGTCGGGTTACAGTTTTTTAAACTTATTTCTTATTCGAAATGGTATTTTATAGTATAGGGAGGCAAGACAAGCAGACCGTTCACTTGTAAGATTATTGTGAACACGAGCACCTGCAAGTCAAGATTCATAAGTGCAATACCGTCTTTTGAGTGTATTTCCTCCGCCTTTCCCTGGAATCAGGACAGAAGATAGTTTAGTACCGGATGTCTATGTTTTCTTATTGTAACTGTTTGTTAGATAGCTACTTTTCAGTTTCTTTATGAAATACCTACCCATAAGCAAGGCTCTGATCTATATTCATTTTTATCATCAAAATATTTTTAGTTAAAAGCTTTTAAATTTAATCTCAAGGGCATCACTTGTTTTATTTTCTAAAGTCGAGTAGCATGAGGTCTGCTATATAAAGAAATCAATGAAGGAGTATGTCATTGCTTCTTGTTACAAAATGTAAAAATACGTAGTTAAATTCAAGGATTAAAGTATTGTAAAATGATTTATCATATAGTATAAGTTTTACTCACGGGATTTGGCTTCGATCCATTCCACACAGCCTGGCATCTCGCAGCACCGTGCGAGCCAAACTTAGTCCAATGTCACCCACCACAGACCATTTATTTTGGCCGTACAAATCAGTTTTTTTTAATGTGGATTGCCACAATTAAGTAATAATTAAATAATCACACTAAAAACGTAACAGAGTATTACCAGAGAACATATTACCTATTTCAAATTCATACAATAGGTATAAATATTTTTTTTTTTCATATGTATGAAGTGAACATATTCACACACACACATATACAAAAAATTTAAGAAACACGTTCACTTTCATTTACGTGTAGGCTAGTAACAGTTTATCTTTTTAAAATATTATGTGTCCTGATGAGGGCAATAGGTCTTACCTATTTCGTAATATATCTGCCCAGCCTTTATTATTCCCAAGTTTATTTTGGATCGGCAACTAGGTCAACCGATTTCACCTGAATATCAGTTTTCTACGGAGCAACTGGCATCGGTCCTCTACAACTGTAAGGGGGAGCTGCATTCAAAGGTTGAACTATTTGTCAGTAGGTATATTTTAGGGCACAGATTTTTCAATAACGATTGCCATAGATGTTCATGACAACCGGGGTCGACTGGCCGACCGACACGGGCATGAAATACTACTAAACTTCCATGCGGGCCACACAGAACTTTTGGCCTGACCCGGGAATCGAACTGAAGACCTATTGATCGGCAGTCGCATACGCTAAGCGCTAGACAAACAAGGCAGTTTGGCTTATAATGTAAATGAGAATAAAATTATAGTCGGTAAAATATGGGTGTTAATTACGACTCTGTCTATACTCTCTTTTTTATGTTTGGCCCGCCAAAATGAATCAACTCTGCCTGATAGAAAGCATAAGCAGAATCAAAGAGTGGTGGTCACTATACTCACTGCGAATGCAGACAATGCAGCACGGCGACCCACACCATGGCGGCCTAGTGATGCTTCTGCGTTTTTTAGTCTGGAACTTGTACAAGTATGGAACTTGTTGACTAGACTATTTGGGCCTCCGGTCTCGCACTCACCAACGAAACACGACAGCACGAACGCTGTCATTTTACGTTGATTTTCTGTGCGAGGGTAGTACCGCCCCGGTCGAGCCGGCCCATTCGTGCTGAAATCAGCGTGGCTCTACTACCCTTAAACTACCTCTAAGATGAAGTCATGAGTTTCGTACATCGAATGAGAAATAAAATAAAAGTGACTTTTTCTGTACTCAGTTATTGGCTTGAAGTAAAAAGCGTCTTAAAATGTTTTCAATTTCACGTGAGTAAATTTAACATTCATTCATATGCATTAAATTATTCTAAAATCTCACTAATCCAAAGTTCGAGTCGAAATAACAACAGTTACAATAAAACCGGTGTGAGATCAGTTCGTACAGTTGTAGTCGCTTCGACGCGCTGATAAGGAAATACCGATTTTCCGCCCCAATGTCTGTTACGACTCCGAAACGGCGTTTGTATCTCCACTTAAAACCGTTATGGCATCTGTGAACGTTCCAAATATGAATCTTTGTTCTCGAATATATTCTAGTTCTAGAATGGATTAAATTCAAAATGGTTGAAAGTTTAGCCGTATGGGTTTTGTTTGGTGAATTTCGTTGTTCGAATTTATCCATTAAATTGCTACTTTAACTTAGTTTGTATTATATAAATTACGTTTGGTCGGGTACTTTGTAATGGAAACTACATTCGAAAGTGTAAGCTAAATATCAGGAATATTTAGTGTTTTAGTACGGAAAATATGAAGCATTAGACATCATGTAAAATGATTGCCAAGCGGAGCGGCGGCCATACTCCGGTGCATGTATTTTTCCACTACTCAGCAGCTTACTAATGGCTGTTGATGATTGATTGACGACTAGCCATGCAAGCTAGCCAAAATCATAAAGGGTAAATCTAATTACTTTTACTGATGATAGAACAATTACAGTACCACTTTTTCAACTACAAATCCTGTCATTATATTTATATTTAATGGTAGCCACAACTTTGTGTATTAAATTTATTGGCATAGTGATGTTTTAGGCCATGTTCAGATGACGAGAGATCAACGCGCGTTTTGCCAACGCGCGTTAACAACTCCATGTAAAAACGCGCGTTAGCATGTATACTCCTAGAACAAATTACATGTAGTTGTAAACGCGCGTTAGCAAAACGCGCGTTGAGCGCTCGTCATCTGAATATAGGCTTAGCAAAAAGGTTTATTATTGTATTTGTTTCAAGTTTTTTTTTTATGGAATAGGGGCAAACGAGTAGACGTATCACCTGGAGAGGGATGTGGGGAGGGGTTGCGGTATGAGCCTCCGGTATCCTCACTCACTCGGTGTAACACAGCGCAAGCGCTATTTCACACCGGTTTTCTGTGAGGCCGTGGTATTACCCCGGTCGAGCCGGCCCATTCATGCCGAAGCGTAGCTCTCCCACGGTATTCTTTTACTTCTCCTTGCAGTGATATTGTCTTGCGTAGTTTCTTCCTTAGTCGCCTCTTATGATACACATGGAATAAGTAGAGTGGTTTCACACTACTTTCTCCTTCACCACAGTAAATTTTTACATGACTACTCCTTAAACTATAATCTGTATAAAAGGCAACACTTTTATAATACAGTGCCAAATTTAAGATAACGAAAAAAGTAGTTTACGCGGTCTATTGTTCAACAAATTAGCTAGTCGTAAAAGTCCCCGATTAGCTGTTGTGGACTCTACCCCTTGAGTGAGACCAAAACCATTATTAGAAAATTTTGATGTTTAATAATAGGTACTCCTATAGATCTGTTCAGAAACAGAAGCATGAGAATATACTGAAAACATAAGGAGGATGATATGCAATGGGATTATTCAATCTGATCAGCTATTTCAATATTTCGCAGTGTTTCAGCGACAGAACAGCAGTATATCATGGCGTCAATGCGTAGAAAACCTATTCGGAGCTAGATTTATTCTACAGCCAGGAAGTGTGGTTTTAATATCTAGTTTACTATTCTGTTTGAGTTCCGACTGTTTTTATGGTATATTAAATTCAGATTAGACATTTTTTGTTTATTGAAGTTTTGTTTAATGATTTTAGTTTGCGATATCAATATATTATATTACTTCTTACATCGAACTTGGCTTTGAGCTAATCATTAAAACACCGCAAAAAGGTAACCAAATTCATATTTGGCGTGAATTTGAAATAGTATTTCACGCTAAACAGAAGTCTTACTCGTACAATATACATTTTTTTCGCCTAAAAATAAGTATAAAATTACTCCAGGATTTGTATGAACAATGTGTAATAATATTGATCTAACTATGTGAGTTAGATAGATTGTCGGCGGTAAGAGCTAAGCTCTCAATCCTCAGGTAATGGAGCTACTATCAGCCGACACCGGCTGTTCGATAATAGCGTTCTCGTTTACGGAATGCTGTTTATGATCACGTTAGTTCTGTCACTAGAAATTCATACATATCTTCTTGTACTAAGTGGCTTTATTATAACGATAATTATAATATTCTTTGACCTACAATTCATTTACAGTTTATGTATATTTGACACATGGGTTTAAAGCACAAGGGATTCTCTGTAAGCCAGGCTAAGACAGTAATTACTTGGATACTGCATGCCTGTATTACACTTTATTTGGGTTCTAGAATATGGATATATATTTAGACTAGCTTTTACACGCGGCTTCGCTCACGCAGACTTTCATCCCCTGATTTACCCCCTTAGGGGTGGATTTTCAAAAAATCCTTTCTTAGTGCTCACTTACGTTATATAAAGAACCTACATTCAAAATTTCAGGACTCTAGGTTCAGCGGTTTGGGCTGTGCGTTGATCTCTGGGTATGTCAGTCAGTCACCTTACTCTTTTATATATGTGGAGGAACGGTGACGCCTCCGACCAGGCGAGGTGATCATGCCTGGCGGGCCAACTGCCCCTAACGGTTGATGTTGGGAAGTTGTATATATGTTAAGTGGCGCGAGAACTTTTCACTGTGCGATTCAGGATTGGTACTGTTGTGTACTCCGTGTCGTGACGTCACACCGTAGTTCGGTGTATCTTTTGGTTGATGACGCTGTAGCATGTTGCTGTTTGCACTGTATGTGGAGGTCGCCATATATATATAGATATGTTAGTAAGCACCTAAATTATATTTCACTTTCATACATACGAACATAATAGGGATCGCGGCGTTACAAGTCTTGTGGGTAACAAAAACCATTTTGATCAATCTTATCCAGTATAATTGTTAAATCATATCACGACTCACTGGCAGGCGGTTCACATTTCGTCAAAATATCGTACATGATAACATAACTAGTCCATCAGCATTAATAACAATAACTTGGTGAGAACTCAAAGCAAGTAACATTCGTGTTATTTCAGGAGAAAATGTGTTTAAAAAGATGTGTGTCATCGCCGGATCTATCTCAAGAAAGGTATAACTTTTGAATTTAGAGTCTGAAGATACCTCTTTTTTTTTTAATGGAAAACGAATTTCATTTGCTTCAGGAAACTAAGAGTTCGCTCATAGATTTGGAAATTCTAATTTTAAATTCACCCTTAAGTCGTAACCGTACGTGGCAAAGCCGAGCAAAGACGATACATTCCGAATTGAAATTCTGCACGAACGTGCCGAATGGCAACGTGTGTTCGTATTTGAAATGTAATTCCTGTAGCGACGTATGTAACTATTTGCAAAGAAAATGTGAAAATGAGTTTCTGGTCAACGAGCGAGAATTCGTTTATAAATTTCAGGCCATCGAAAGACGCTTGAAGCTTTGGCAAAGAATATATTGAAATTCTTGTAGGTAGTCGTCTCCGATGCTTACCTGAAACAAGAGAAAAATAAAACGTTAGAAGATAGTGACAAAAACTAAGTACTTAGATTTAAAAATCTTTTAAAAGTAATCCGCAAAGAGAAAATGAAACAATACTTTAATAATGGCTTAACCTAGCCGGATTTATAAACAACAGATGAAAATTTTCAAAAAGGTTCCACTGTTTTATCTGACAGATAACTCACTCGGTACTTAATCTGGACTCTGACAGAGGTCTTAAAAATATTTTTAATGGTCGCTTAAATTTAGAAGGTTATTCGCAGGTGCGGACTCTCTGTTAACTGATTTTAGCCCTTGGAAGCCTTTAGGCTGACGTGAATTAGAATCAAGCGTTTATCTTTGTTTCATTATGATTTAAAAGGACCGCAGTAATCGTGTATGTACGGAAAATGTCGGAGAAATAGGAAGGTTTGGTGGTAAATTATCTTTAAACACTGCTTTGTGGAAACTCGACGTGTGTTTAAAATCAACGTGGTATAAAATACCCTTATCTTTTTTGAATAATGTCAACCATTTAAGATTGAGAAAGGTATCAAAATTAATTATTTTTTAACATTCAATGACATATCGTCCAAAACGTAAACGTTATCTGCGGTATGACACGGTTACCGTTGAAAATTTATGTTTGACAGGATTTGCCAGGATTCACGTCACGCATTGAGTCATATGATTGAGGCTACCCACGACTACCTTGGGAAATTTAAGTTCCTCAATGACACACATGACAAATGTCTAAGGTCATCTGAAAATTTGAGACTGGAGATGCCTCTGCATTCTACAAAATTCTATGACCAATCCTTTACGGTTGAAGCTGTACGCTTGTGGAATGCATTGCCGGTAAACATTAGAAAAGCGCCAACAGTGCATGGTTTTAAGAAAATGGTTCAGGAATTTTATACGACATAACCGAGTCAATCACGAATATGTATATTTAATGTAATATTAGTATAACTGATTAGTTAAAGTTATTGGCATGTATGTGTATGTATGTGTATATATATATGTATATGTGTGCATGTATGGAGATATACATGTGTTTCTAGTTATATTTATTAGAAAATTATAATTCTTCAAAACTACCGCACCGTCAACTACTGTCTCTCCGATGCATTTTTATCCATCCTAAGGTTGCCTGGAAGAGATTGCTCTTGGCAATAAGGCCGCCCTTTGTACATTATACTTATACATTCGTCATTTTCTGTACTCTATTTTCAATCTGTGTTACGGTGTACAAGTAAAGAGTGTTCTATCCATCTATCTATCTACCACTATACCTACTCAAGATTGTTAAATTCGACCAGTTGCTTTTGCATGGATATACTTATGAATAAAATGAAATGAAACCTTATTACAGATTCTCCTTTTGATATAGTAAATTTACACGCACCTAAATATTTTTAGTGCAAGTTTTGAAACTATTTCTTTTGTGTAAAACATGTCCTACAAAAAAGCAATATGAAAACTAAATCAATCAAATTTAATGTAAGATTAGATAGTAACTATTCTAACTATTATCTTAATGTGTGCATTGAGCTCTATAGCAATGAACACGGAGGTACAACAATGTTCTGCTAGTCTACGTTCTAGATATTATATACTGTATACATTACGGGATGAGTGTAATCAAACGGTAATAACTAATTCTAATAGAGAGTAATAGACGTCAAATACTTTAATAAGACCGATTAGTAAGATTCGTGAATGGGTGGAATTTGAATGTAGAATTCACATTTTTGAAAAAAAAAACTAGGTAAGAAAGTGTATTCTATTGCGTGAATTGTCCATTTTAAAATAAAACAGAAAGTAGATAAAGCCTAACTTAGTTACCCTTTTTCCTCGACTCAGAAGATAATTAAAAAGAAGTTAAGTCAAGGTATAGACTTATTTCGTTTTTTAATTGGTTATCCCTATATCTTTCTGTTTCTGAAGCCCTTCAAATTTAACTTTCTGCATTAAAAGTAATCGTCAATATTTCTCAAGTTGCCTCAGGAAATAAACCCAACCCTTCGTTAGAATTGTACTTTGTCTTTGGCACTTGAAATGTAGTCCATTTTGCAGCATCCATGGCTTGGTTTCCAAATAAATTCTCAACTTACATCGTTTATAACCGCTAATGTACGTCGCATCCGTACCCAAATCGTTTCAGCTATTGTGACAGTAGTTATATACTCTTGTGGGGTATTTGAGTCAGTGCTTATGTATGTTAGTGTTTTTCCCTAAGAGTTTTAGTTTGAGAAGAAAGGTAGGTATATAATAAAAGTGATTACATTATTAATAATATATAACTAGCAGCGCCCCGAGGTGTTGCCCATGGTTGTTGTTGTACCTTTATATTTACAACAAAAAAGTGGATAACACCGTGGGGCGAAGCTAGTACAACAAAGGTATTCTAAGTTGCTCCTTATAACCAATTTTATTTATTTGGTTAGATATTATGAAAACTTAATATATCGATCATGGCACTTTCAATACCATTTAATATACTTCAATTAAAAATAAAGCAGGTATTTTTCAATAAAAAATTTGCAAGTATTATCTTTGGATCAAATCTCAAAAGGTCTTGACTGTGATCAGTCAACTTGTGGATGTTTATCTACTAAACAAACTCTAGGAGTATTTACTTGAAAGTTCTACAGTATTGGAGTCTTTTAAAATAACATTTTACTACTTCGACAAAGTGCCAGTACCGGTTTGCAATATGTTTTTACAATTTCCTAACATTTTAAAGTATGTGGCTTGTTATTGAGGAACAATTTCTAAATAATATATGTTTCTAAGTCTTTTTTCAGTTGAATCAATTGAATTTAGTTATTGCATAAATAACTTACATAGCATTTTTATTTACATAGATAAAGTAAATAAAAATGAATCACCAAAATGTATGTGTTTCCGATGAACTGCACCATATTAGTTTTTTCCCATATGTTTGTTATAATCAGGACAAGATTTGTTTAGAAGAAAATAATAAGAAAATCTTAAGTGTTATACTTTCTTAGTCTCTTAGTAGAAAGCTGATTCGGGAAATAAGACTGAAACAAGTTTTTCAGAAATTTAGAAAATATTCACCAAAAATATGAAGTTCGCCGGGTCAGCTAGTTTTAAATAAAATGAGTTCTCGAATCCAAATCCTTCTCTAGCTACTACAAAATGTATTAATTTCATTTCAACTATGACTAAGCAGACATCAAAACAGGAAACATCCTTTAATAAAACACATATCTAACTAATATCGAAAGGCACAATTCTCACTATAATATTTTAGGGGAAAATACCAATACCATATATAACATCCCAACAAAAGATATTCCGTTATCACAAAACGTATTTAGAGATCCTTGGTGTATGCGGGCCACTAATATACCAAAGTCAGTGTTGCGTGAACTCCGTAGTAAATTAAACAGGAAACTATTCACTTATTTCCCGAGGGCGTCATGAGGTCGCATCGGACGATTTCAATATACAGATCATAACATTGTTCATTTCAATAGTGTACGTTCTTATGTTTCTTGTGACTTCTTATGTTATCATGATATCCTAGTACTTTTGTGTTGACTTTCATTTATTGTCATCAAAGTTGTCGTTCTTTGTTCATAAATAACGCACTTATTGGGGGGGCATATTTTACGGTTAAAAGAAATCTGTAAAAAAATAAACTTATACCATATTTTTATATCTCACCTAGACACATGTAAGCCCTACAAAGCCTCGGAAAAGTTCACCCCTAAATAATACTAAAGACGTAGAATACATCTTCACATTTAGCTTACGTGAAGGTAATAGCAGCATATAAATTATACAAAATGTGAATAAATATATCTCGAAAATTGGTGTAATGTACGGGTAATCGTAGCAAATTGTGTCATTATTAAAAAAAGACCGTAACTGCTAATAAATTGAGTTCAATTTATCATACTCCTGTGAGGGCCGGTGATGTGTGGTTTGTTCAAATTATGTGAAGAAAAAAGTGTTCAAGGAAACTATTCAGTTATTTCCCAGGAGTTCCAGGTAAGGTTCAAATGTCCAGCAATATTACTTTATCGTTCATAAGATTATTTATTTTAGTTTCGCTTTCACTTCGGTATATGTTTGGTATATGGACAAAAATGATTTTCATCTTATTACCAGTTTTACCTACTATATAAACTATACTAGGGCAAATCTCTGGATTTACTGAACCGATTTTCAAAATTCTTTTACCAATGGAAAGCCACATTATTTGTGAGTATCATAGGCTAAATATTAACCTGAATAATTAAACGGATTTTTTGCGGTAGTCTGACTTGAAAATGTTTAACGCCCAACGAAGTGGGAACATGTCAGCTAGTAGTAAATAAGGTAATATATGTATTTATTTGTTTTATTTATTTTGATAATAATAACATTTCTTTCAATGCTCTCAAAAGTTCCACTAACTTAATTCAGGTTACTAACGTCTAAACTCGGGGGATTTTCAGTGAGTTTATGTGAAGGAACTCATAGGGCGTTAACGGCAAATGACCCATCTTGTTTGCTACTTTACACATATTGAGGAGTAATGGTTATCTTTTCCCAATCCCAATCCCACCGTCATGCATCTGAGTATGCATGACGGTGGGATTTGTGCCCTGCTTTCAGACCTGGATATTTGTCTCGCGGAATTAAAGCTAAATATATTTCATAGCATTTAAGGTTATCTTTTCTTCAATATTTTTAATTATCTTGTGTGTAAGTGCACAGATCTTGTAAAATAATTCAGATTTTTCAACATTTAAGCAATGTCCTAAAAACATAGAATATTGGACCGCTGGACTTCTCCATCGAAAAGTTATATAAGGCATTAAATTTAATTTATTTTGCCTCTTGATCTTCTTTTCATTTTCTTTTCACTTAAAGTATATCTATTTAGGAAAGTAAGCACTAAATTCTGTAAAAGTGTAATCTGGGATCAAAGTAAACATTTTAGCTAGCATTAAAAACATCATGAAAAATTTACACAACATAATTTCCCGGGTGACGGTTACGCTAGAAACCGATTAAAATTAACACCGCAATGTACAATTTCCTTCAACTACCCACCCATCAACTTGTAATCGCCTTAAAGTTCCATCTCGGTATAAAAGAAGACAAAACACAAAGTAATTTACATCCCATTCCAACCTCACTATCTACTATATCTCTTGTAATCGTTCTATGTAATCCGTGGGGCAGAGCCACCGCCATTAAGGTTCGCAATATAGCAGTTTTTTTATTTCACTAAAACAATAAAGTTTTATGGATAGCTAAATGGTAGAGACTAGACTATCTCAGTTATGGGATGTGGTTCGTAAGATTTACGTCTGCTAGTGCAGCGAAAATTTGGTTTTCTTTAAAAAAAATTGTAAGCTTACATACTCTAAAATTTAAAATGAATGAAGATAGATTTTCACAATTTGTAACGTTTAAAAATGAGTTAATTGTTTATAGAAATATGTATTTGGATCTTGCAGCTTCAAAATTTAAAAAAAATGTATTTGCGATCAACCACAATATTTTATTAGAATGAAACTAAATAATAATAATATAGTGTTCTTGAGTAAGAAAAAAAATGTTGTATTGTAAAGTAGTTTTGCTTGTGTAAGACTATCGGGAACACGTTATAAAAAGTCTTGATGTACCACATGTATTGCGTCTACAGCAGATTTTTTTTTGCAACGCAGATTGATATTAGAATCTTGGTTTTTGTAAAAATATTTTATTTGCGTTTTCTTTTTTTTTTGTTAAAAAAAGGTAAATAAACCATGAAGATCTACACAAATAATCACAGAATATAATCTCATATCTGTTTGAGAAGACACTTGATCTAGATCAGTCGACAATGTTAATATTATAGCAGTATTGATAGAATTATCTCCTCCGCTGCACATACATCGCCTCATTACATCACTAACTAACGTTTGGGAATGGTAATTAGTCGTATAACTTGCTAATGTCTAAATCCTTCAGGTATTGGATCACTTATACGGGAAACCTCTTGATTGAATATTGACTAGGGTCGGTGACGCTGTGTAACTTCTGCTTGAATATAGCTATTATTTCTCTTACGAGGTGTTCTATGTTTTTTTTTATATATGGCTCTGCCAAAATGACTCTACTCTGCCTGATGGAAAGTATAAGCAGAATCCAAGAGTGGTAGTCACCATACTCATTGCGAATGCAGACAATGCAACAATGCAGCATAGTGACCCACACTATGGCAGCCTAGTCATGCTTCTGCATCATTGGGTCTCCGGTCTCGTACTCACCAACGAAACACGACAGCACGAACGCTGTCATTTTACGTTGATTTTCTGCGCGAGGGTAGTACCGCCCCGGTCGAGCCGGCCCGTTTATGCTGAATCGGCGTGGCTCTACTACCTAAATTGCTACTACATAAATGTTGATTTGGTAAACTCACCACATATAATTGTAAAGTTGACTGGTAAAATGCCTAGTTTCAAAATTAAATAATAAAAATACTTTGGACATCCAACACACAACGCCATCTAGTCCCAAACTAAGTAGAGCATAAACTGTGGGTACTAGACAAGATTTTGTAAATAAATACATATTATACGTAGAAAGCACACAAACTGGGAAACAAACTGCAAACATCTAACACACAACGCCATCTAGTCCCAAACTAAGGAGAGCTTTTATACTGTGGGTACTAGACAAGTTTTTGTAAATAAATACATATTATACGTGGAAAACACACAAACTGCGAACATCTAACACACAACGCCATCTAGTCCCAAATTAGTCTAGCAAGCAAAATACAAGCTTGTATTATGCGTACGAGACAACTGATATAAATACATAAATACTTTTTTACAAGCTTTTTATTAACTTGCAATGTATGTATACTTGTATGTTTGGGTGGAATCTTGCAACTCAATTTTAAAGCAGATATCTTGAACCGATTTTTCTGAATAATGTATACAGCTTGACAATACAAAATTATAATGATATGGAGCTGATCTGATGCTGGAGCTGAAAGGTGGCCATAGGAACTCTGTAAAGGAACGTCGCAACATCATCGAGTTAGACTCGTTTCATTTGTCTCGGGGCATTCCAATTAAAGCTTGTTTTTAAAAAGTTTTTTAATTTAATTGTTGACTTTAAAATCAAAAATTGTTTTGAGTTCAAATATTTAAATCTACATCTTAAACTGATGATGTATTTACAAAAAAATAAAATTAAAAAGTAATTTATACATTGTATAAATTACTTTTTAATTTTATCTGATTAAATTTTTATTTGATGCAAATTACCTTCTACAGTAATTTGCATCAAATAAAAATTTCACGATATATGATTAAATCAACATATTCATCATCATCATAAAATAAATATACATTAGGCATCTTCATATACACAATGATTATGTTTAAAACAATAAATTAATGTAGTGTAATTTATTGCTTGCAAATAACATAGCTCCGACTCATTGTCAGAAATATATATAGCCTGGTGAACCGAGGTGACGGTGACGGTCATTAGTTGTACGGAGACTATAATCTCTATTAGATGTCTGTTCGAAGTCCCCTGGGTTCTCCAATTTATCTAAACATACCAGAGGCATTGAAGTAATTGCAAGAATATGGGATAGGGTAGGTTAGGTCTCTGTTAATCACACTGAGACGCACTGTGAGTATATAACAAAACGTCTTTAAGAAACTAAGTATTTTCTGGCATAAAGGCAAAACGAGCCAACAGGTAATTTATTGACTGTTGGTCTAGTAGTTAATGATCCTGACTGCTGAGTCAGAGGTCGTGAATTCGATTTCCAACCAGGACAAATTTCTGTGTGATGTAGACACTATCATTTGTTTAGTGTCTGGGTGTAATTTATCTATGATAATGTAAAAGTCACCGTAAGACTGTCAAAACCATTAGATTGTAATCTATCTCGCGATATTGCAAACTATCGATAGATTGTCAACAACGATATACTGCTTACGTGCGTCAAATTGTCAACAGTCTCTCATTCAGAGTGCGGTTAGGTTAGGTTAGAACTTCTATAATTAATCACAAAATAATTTTACTGTCACAACAATTTTATATAATTCTAAAGCCGTGAGGTATTTTCAATACGAAATCAATTTAAAATCACAAAATACTTTACATTCGGCAACAAAGACGAATTAACAAAGAAATATGGCGGCGCGAGACATATGCTGTTCAGCCAATCGCGTTTGCAATATCGCGAGATAGATTACAATCTAACGGTTTTGACAATCTTACGGTAACATATACAGTATATATTTAGAAATGTTATCAGCAATTTGATTAATGTGGTACAGGTTTTTAATGGTTTCGGATCAGACGGCCATGTGTGAGTTGTGTGAGGATACTCTTATTAAAAAAAATGATAACAAAAATACCAGCAGATCATGATTTAGAAGTGCGTAACCGCCTTTAAGGCCCTTTTTTCTTAACCAAATTCAATGAGTAAGGAAATTTGGTCTACGGTAATTTTACCTTAGTGCCTTAATAACTGAGATTATATGAGGCAATAGTACTTCAGTCTGGCCGGCAAATTTGCATTTTATGGGGACAGAGCGTGGTTAGACAAGACCCACGCTCTGTCTCTACAAAGACCGGATCCTACAAGGTAGACTTAGTAAAAGTCACAGTAAACCGTTTAATGCCGAAAGCACAAAACCGGAACTTGTGGAGACCGTTGGGAGTTTGACTGCACCTTTGGTCTAGTGGTTTAAGCGGTCGCCACGCCGCTTTCTACTGCGTCAAGTGTTGTGGGTTCAAATCCCACATGGGACAACACTTTGTGTGATCCCCAAGTTGTTGTTCTATCTGGGTGTTCTTTGCGTCACACAGGATGTATATTCCTAATGCGGGAGTTGTCTTTATGTCTAACAGTGAGCGTCTTTTTAGGCTGAGAAAATGATGATGTTAATCTTATAAAATGTATAATCATTTAATTAATTTATTTGTTTTTACTCTTTACTCTTCTCGAACTACACAATTTCTTAAGCATCTGCATCTTGTTTAAAATACTTAGCGCAAGACTGATACTCTTAATATCAGTACTTGGTAACACAATATTTTAGTCTGCGAGAACAATGCCCATTTTCATAAATAATTGCAAAATAATATCGCGTTGCTCGGCGTTGAGATGTTGATCATAAATAAACAGCCTCTTAAATATGTAAGTACTAAGGGTAAATCATTGTCAAAACTCCCTGCAATACATTATAAAAAGGAAAGTGTACTTTTTGTACACTTTATTAGGACATGTTCTAGCGGTTAGTAGGTAATTTACAGAGTGGAATTCCGTAATGCCACCTGAAGAGAAAGTACTCTTAATATTGTAGATAGAAAATTTTACTCAAAGAAAACATTAACGATACAATAAAAGTACAGGGTGGAATTTTTACAGATTTTAGTCGGTTCAATCCAGTTTTCTTACTTTTCTATCTACAGTATTAAAGTACTTTCCCTTCACGTGGCATTACAAAATTCCACCCAGTATGTTCAATTTATAATTTGATACTTAATAAAAGACTAGTCAATTGGAGAGGCCTATGTCCAGCAGAGGACTGCGATAGGTTGATGATGATGATGAAAATACTAGTACCTGGATGACCGAGCCTTGGTCGGTATTTTTATTTTAGTAAATTTACTAAAAATTAATCCTAGCCATATTGATTTATCACCCCGAAACCCCCTGCATACTAAATATCATGAAAATCGTTGAAGCCGTTTCCGAGATACATTCGAGATACAAGAATTGCACGTGTAAAGGATAGATAGATATATAATATAAGCATGGCTATAATTTGATATTTAAAAAAAAAACATTATTTGATAAAATAATCTTCTAGATAATTTTTGCAGTAAATATTTTGGTGTATCAATTTATACGTCAAGCTAAAATTGTATAAAACATTATACTTTGAGCTATATAATTTATCTACATTTAGTTATTTTATAAAAAACCTTAAAAATGCCTTACATCATTTTGGAAAAGAGCTAATACTCTTACACTGCTGGACTGGTATTAACCAAATATAGCTAAGAACAACCGCGATGAAACTGGCTTTCAAATGAAAAAAACCGCATCGAAATCGGTCCATCCGATAGAGAGCTACGATGCCACAGACAGACACACACACACACACACAGACAGACATACTTCGACGTCAAACTTATAACACCCCTCTGTTTGGGGTTGAAAATATACAAGTTGGTGTTACTTTCATAGATTTTTCTCGGACAAAAACATTATTTTTTAATTAATTTATTTTCATGTTTAAATCACAATCTCTTAATGTTTTAAACAATATTTACAGTATGTTTAGAACATTTTTGTTTAAAATTATGCAAAAGAAAATAATTTAATGTTTAAGTATCATTTCCAAGCTTTCATCTTTCCACGAAAAAGGCTCGATAAAAACAGACTCGTTGCGACTTCTAGGATGCTATAACTAGGTCGTGAGTGTTTATTGAAAGACTACACTTAAGATTGTATTGTAAATCTCTATTAAAAACTGTACTAAAATTCAAACTCTATCCAATTACATTTAGACAGTAAACTCGTTTTCAAGGGGAAAAAAATGAATATCAGTTGTTGATTTCAAAATGGAGTGTTCAGCTTCATGTTTTTTTTCTTTATTCACTTTAGTATTTCGACGGGCTTAAAGTCCGTCCCGTCTTTTCCAGTCAACCTTTAGGTCATGTAGAAATCCTGTGGTATATAAATATAGGGTTTACATTATGTAATATTCAATTCTTCTTTATCAAAACCCTGAGCTGATGTACCCCACACGTAAACTAAACTACATGACGAAGGTGTATTTATCTGATGTAATCTACGTTTCACGCACAACCTTCCATAAAACCTGGCTATGTTATCTCCTAAAACAGGAACATTGTAAAGAATTGCTCAATTACCCTTAACACACCTTCGCAATGTGTGGTCGGTATGGAAATTATTTTCCCCTTGCCTTTTTTGAGTTTAAACAAGATAATTTACAGGTTCATTTAAAATTTATCGCGTTTTAGCCCCAACGGCCGTTAAAATGTTGCCAATTTATTTTAGTGGAAAATAGCCTCTTATTTATAATATGAGAAAAATGGGGGTCGTTCTTTCTTTTAGATTCAAAAGCGTATTTTAATTTTCAAGAATAATTATGGAGAAATTTAAATTGCTATTTGTTACGCTCAAGTATTTGTATTTAGCGTGTATGTATGTACATATAATTCTGATCAGTACATCAAAAAGTAAATATTTTTAACATATCAGCTGTTCATTCCTCTGAATTTTTAAAATAAATTATGCTGGGACTGTAGACTAACTAGAAAAGAGATATGAACAAACGAAACTGAACCGTAACAGAGGTACATTAAGTGTAAAATTCAAAGCGTCCTTGTTCAGCTTATAAATTACCAACAAGCAGTAACTTAACAGGATTAGTATACATAAAACTGTTGCGGGATCGCGATAAAATGAGGCTATACAATAAGCCACAAAAGAATATCACATAAAGCTCTCGCACAATAGAATTAGCTGACTTTTATAACTAGATGACGCAGTTTTGTCATAACGTTGAGCTTGTTGAGTGAAAGAAGGCACTCATGAGTGTATAAATACATTATTAATAGCTAACTATGTTAATGATTTTGCCTTGACAAAGGACAGAAGAATATGATATTCTTACGCTACATAAAAACTATTAATTGTTTGCGTCTCGCTGTTGTTTCATAGTCAATGTTTTTTAACCGTGGGAAAGCCACGCTTCAGGATGAATGGGCTGGCTCGACCGGAGTGATACCATGGCCTCACAGAAAACCGGAATGAAATAGCGCTTGAGCTGTGTTTCACCAAGTGAGTGAGGATACCGGAGACCCATACCCCAACGGCCCCCCAAAGGCCGGCAACGCACTTGAGACGCCTCTGGTGTTGCGGGAGTCTATGGGCGGCGATAATCTGCTCGGTGATATGTCTGCTCATTTGCCCCCTATTCCAAAAAAAAATGTTCTTATCAAGTTTTTTAAACGTTTTCGGTTTTCATATTATCTTAAACTCAGAAATAGTATGCCTACTACAATGAGAAATGATTATCTAGAGCACAATGGTAGTTTTAAAAGTGTATTTCAATGGTTTGAAATAAGTGGTTAGACTCGATAGTCAAGTACCGTATTTTAGTGTAGCGACGTAACGCGAAATCAATCCAATCTTTCTCAATTAGTATACTTATCTACAAATAGCATTTCACTGTAATTTACATGGACAACATAAATTATATTATCAGTAAAAAGTGCTTAAATGAAAGAGCTGAAATGAAGTGAATTTGAAACAGCTATGAACTCACGTAGGACCACAGGAATCCTTTGCTTAATTACTAAAAATCTTACAACAAATACAGTTTTTTTTTTTGCTGTATTAAGTCCTAGTCTTTAAAAGGTCAATTACTTTTGGGCACAGGAAAGTTTACTATTACACAAATTATTCAAGAGTGTAGCTACGTTTTTTACTAACTTAAATGTTTCTTTCTTATTTCTTGCCTCTCCGAAGAACTTGAAAAGAATGTATGGTTTATTTTTAAATATATAAATAGTAGTTGTTAAGTTTTAGTGTTAAGTATTCAATATCATTTGATTAATGAATCAACTGATTAATGTGTATTGAGACTGTAATAAACACAAGATAAACACACGAACATTAACAAAAACCCAGTGTGCCCCATTAGAGGCGAACCGGGTAAAAATATACAACGGATGCCATTTTTTATTCCCGCGGTTTTTTTCTATATGCTTGTTGACTAGGCTGCCAGTTAATTTGAGCTTACGTCAGCATGCTAGCCGAGGATAATGGCTGCCCCGAAAACGTTTTTTTTAATTCACGCACTAGATATTCTGTGTTTATAACAAAACAGAACAAAAACGGTGATATCTTTGTTTTTATGTACTATAATATTATGGTATGAATCGGTCCAATTTATTAATGCTTTAAATAGTAAACACATTTTTTTTCTGTTCTGTGGTAAACTTGAGAGACTTTATAAATGTTTTAGGGACGTCGTTAATATAAACAACTTTCTCAACTAGTCTCTAGTATGTAAGTTAGTATATCTAAGTATAAACATATACACACATCAAAAGTGTCTAGGGATCAACATATGTGTCTAGGGATCAACATATATTTTTGCAATAACTTTTCTCCTGATTGATATTAATTAAAATTTTCTTTAAGGATTTATCAAATAAAGTGTTTTCGTTTGTCACAGTAACGATAAACCAGGTCACCTTTGCATTAATAAAAAAAATTGCCATTTTCCTAATAAAAGGATTTTTGACATTTGAACCACTAACATTAAAGTTCGAAAAAAAGACTGAAATAACAGTTTTCTTTAAAATTTTATTAGGTAACTTAAACAATTAATAATTCGTGTTTCTACCGCGAACACTAACACAAGAACATCGGTTTGGCATACTCAAAATGAGTTCATCCAAATCACGCTGTGGAATGGCCGCCCATGTTCGTTGCAACAACAAAAAAAGGTCTTCTTGCGACTGGATACCCTCCATATTCGGCAGAGCTCTTCTCTGTAGCATATCCCATGCATGCTCAATCGGGTTCAAGTCTGGCGACTGAGCAGGCCAGGGCCAAAGCCACATCTCAATCTCAAGAAATCCGCATAAAATGCTTGATCCCTAGACACTTTTGATATGTGTATAATTTCCTTACTTTTAAATTGTTTCAAAGTATTGTGTATAAAACAAATAAATACTTCTTGGAAATAGTTTAATTCTAAAATCAATTTTAGTCTGTTTACCTCTAAGAAGGGAATTTTATTTCCTATAGTTCCGAGTCTTTATCCTGCTACAGACTTTCCTAGAGATTCACCGATCTTGGTATGTGTTGAATGTTTTTATTAAAGATAAATTTGTTGCTGCATAAAATCAATAATTAGGTTAAAAACAAATGGTTCAGTTTCAAAAAGATGTTGTCCAACATCATGGTAACCTATCACAACAATACATATCATTTGTATCCGATTCTTCATACCAAAAATCGCTTTTAATAAATAACAGTTTAAGTCCAAATTCATCATCAAGAACTCAAATTCTTCTCTTCATCTTCAACTTCTCACATTAAATTGATTATTAGTTTGAAATTAAATAACATCAAAACCATTCCCAACAAAAGTAACACTTCTAAATTATCAGCACTCGGTTCTTATGTAGGTACTCCAGAAAAATTGATTTTGCCCGAGCCCTGTGACAAAAGAGATAATACCATTGCCAAATCTTTACGGGTCACAGTAGTCTTTATCTGTATTTGTAGGATAAAATGGGATTGAGGGAGGTTAAATGATCACGTATTTGTCCACAGTTGAAAAACAAAATGAAAGGGTAGTCAATATACGTAAGTAGAAGAGTAAATATGTTTTATCTGGACGATGTAATTTTGTACTTTATGTGCGCAGGTGTTTAGAATATATGTGATTAGAATAAAAGGTGTTAAGTGAATTTATAAGATGCAACTAGAGTAACTACAGTCATTACTGTGACGTTTCGAAGGTGCCTGAAAAGGTCTATTTGAAATAAAAGCTTTTTTTAGATGTCTACTTAGATTATAATAGCCTATGTATCTGGATATAGAATTTTGTAATCATACTGTATATTCTCAAATTAACATTGTTACGTGACGGTAGGTGAAAAAATGATTTAAGTAACACATTAATTGATATTGGGACATAAATTACTGCAACGGTGTGAAACTCTTTTAAGAAGATACGTATATTATTCTCACTTTGTTTTAACATGTATTTTATAACTGTGTAAGGTATAAGTCTGATGTTTTCTTAGATTTTTCCTTTTTTTCCGAACAAGTTATTATTATTATATCTTTTGTGTATGTTTTTTTTTAATGTATGGCGCGCCAAAATGACTCTACTCTGCGTGATGGAAAGCATGAGCAGAATCCAAAAGTGGTAGTCACCATACTCACTGCGAATGCAGACAATGCAGTATGGCCCACACCATGGCGGCCTAGTGATGCTTCTGCATCTTTTAGTCTAGTCAACAAGTATGGAACTTTTTGACTAGACTATTTGGGCCGCCGGTCTCGCACTCACCAACGAAACACGACAGAACGAACGCTATCATTTTACGTTGATTTTCTGTGCGAGGGTAGTACCGCCCCGGTCGAGCCGGCCTAACAGTGCTGAAATCAGCGTGGCTCTACTACCTTTTGCAATTACACACAAACAATGTAAATGTAGTTTAGTTTAAAGGTAGTTTTAATGTAATTTTGAATAAGATATCCCACCAAAAACATTTTTATGAAGATTAAGATATCAGATCTCATATAGAGCCAAGGTTCTGTATCTACACGCCCTAACTCTACCAACCTTAACTTCACAAACTCTACATGTCAGTAAAAATGTATGGCTTCGCCGTTTCGCTACCATACCGTCACGAAGGGGAAACGAACGCCTTTCGTGTTTGCAAATATCTAGTTTCTGAAGTAATGTGTTATACGAATATTTAGCTTCTGAAGTAACGAAACAGCCAAGCCATATATTTTTACTGAGATGTAGATTTTATTAAGTTAGGGTTGGTAGAGTTAGGGCGTGTACATACAGAACCTTGGCTCTATATGAGATCTGATATCTTTTTCACAGGGTAAGCCATATGCAGTCGTCTTGGCAACATTTTACATAAAAATGTTTTTGGTGGGATTTCATTTCTTTTTGTAAGTATCCTTTTTTTTTTGGGCTGTATTTCTTGTACATCTTCTTTCTTCTTTCGAAAAAGTCCGTGTATTAAAAATAAAACCTCCAGCACAAACATTTGTGAAAGTCTCATATAAACTTTCACCCTCCAAATTTGGGGGTTGGGGGGCAAAAGTAATAGGTTTATGATTTTTTTTGTTATTTGTATACTAAACTTAGTTTACAAACCAAATTTCAGCTTTCTAGCACTTCAGGAAGTACCCTAACAGTTTTGATGATCATCAGTGTGTCAGTGACGAAACCGGTGTTTTTTTGGTATCAATAAAATCTAAACTATCAAAGATATGCAATTGAAACTTTGTACGTTTCATTAGTTTATTAGTAGCATCATATCCTGAAAATTTGAATGATCTGGTATATCGGGAACCAAAGTTATAGGGGTTCATAAAAACGACGAAACGCTTCGAGAAAAGGTAGGTAGTGCCCTTGCGCTACGCTTGGCTCGTCTTGGCGGGGGCACGACCGTGCCCCCAGATAAAAGAATAAGATGAACACTGATAAACAATTTAAAAGGTAACATAATTTGTATCTTAAAATAAGTAGCATTACATAAATGCACCATCATATATATCATTAAAATAGCGTGCAATAATTCCGATAAACATTGAAACTCTGTTAAGTAAATAACTGTACGTTACTGACAAAAGCCTTACATTCGCAAACAGTATTATAACATGAAAATGACGTTTCTGATTTAAATTAACGTTCTCATTCTGAACTTCACAAATATAGATGCAATAATGGATTTAATTAATGTCGTTCTATAATTGTTTCATTCAGAATCATTAATGACGATGCCAATAAATGCGTTTGGCGGGAATGAAAAATAAAATTGAGCAGCGATTTATTTTATTCGTGAGCAAGAGCCAATACTGAAAAGGTTTATAGCCGTATTCCAAATATGAAACTATTCATACTAATTTTATGCAATCCTTTTTGATGTGGTTTCCAATTAAAATCTCAATAAAAATAGCGTTTAATAGGTTTTTACCCTCGAATGTAACTTGGTTGAATTTTGAGAAATAAATTTAATTTAAATTCTAGTAGTCTGGCAGTGGTGCTAGTTTTACTATCCTTAATAATTATTTAATAATAAAATACGAAGAACTCAGATGACCAAATTTTCTTTACAATTAAAAGCTCTTTAAAACATTTTGTGGAGATAATTGCTATAAATACAATATAGTAAAAACCCCGGGCATAAATACCCGGCCTCAAAACAGCTCCACGGAAATTAAATGTATACATAATTATCATGACATGTATGTATAATACATATTTGGTGTTAACAACAACGTTATAAGCCTCTCCTCAAAAGGAGGTTTTTGTCTACAATACCACACTGGCCGGATGGGATGGTTTAGGTTTGGTTTCAGGTGTTCCTTCTTTTAGCAGAGACTTTGTTCTGCGTAGTTTGTTTCTTTAGTCACCTCTTACGACACCCATGTATGAATATAAGTGGTCCATAAGTGGACTTGGTTTGGTACTTATCTAACAATGTTTCCCCATTTATTAAATACGCACTTGTTATTGTATGAGCACCTTGTCGACCTGATGATTTGCTGTGCGGCCTGAGTACGCAGCTCAACTATGGTTGAATAGGTTGATGGCTGATCCATGCGTCTTACTTTATTTTACATTTGTGACATTTATTGATTATTTTATATTTGGACATGGACAATTGGACATTTTTTAAATTTGACTGTGAGTGAAAGTGCTATTTGGATTTTTTTGTGGACCTCACAATATAACAATACAATGTCACAATATAACAATGTAAAAATCTTGCAGCTATCAGTAAGAACGGATTGGTTAGCTCATGGCTGTGCAGCAATGACTCCAAACCTTTTATTTTGTTTTCTTTGGTCGACTTCGTTCTCATTCAAGTCTCTTAGTGAAAAAAAATTATTGTAAACGGTATTATTATTTTTAAAAGGAGCAACAATTTAGTTTCTTGCCAGATTCTTATCCATGAAGGGTAGGCTGCACTTGGAACTGGCGACTAGAATCACTCGATTTATTAATATTAAATATTGACTATTCATAAGTGCCTGTAAAATAAGTGCCTTTATGAATAAAATCTTTTTGAGTTTGAGTTTGACTTCACAATTCATATCACAATATAAAAATCTTGCAGTTTTGAGTAATAACCGCGCATGATTGGTTAGCTCATGGCTGTGGTGCAGCAATGACACCAAACTTTTTGTTTTGTTTTCTTTGGTCGACTTCGTTCTCATTCGAGTCTCTTAGTAAAAATTTTTTTTTTTTTTCAAAAGTAGCAACAGTGGAGTTTCTTGCCAGATTCTTCTCCACGAAGGGTAGGCTGCACTTGGAACTGGCGACTAGAATCACTCGATATTTAAATATTAAATATTGACTATTCATAAATGCCTGTAAAATAAGTGCCTATTGGATTAAAATCTTTTTTACTTTGACATAGGATAAACAGGCATGGTGACAATTTGTATATCATCCATATTGTCATGACATTTTAAAAATATAATACATATGTAAGTATATTTCTATACATCTGCTAAAATTACGTAATACAGTATACACATTTCATAAAGCAAGCACAGCCATTATAGGCTAATTTTCGCTGTGCAAATAAATTCCGACCGAAGCCAATTTAATCATCCGGATTTAAGGGCGAATCGTGATCTACATTTGGATATGCGTTCTACTTAAGAGTATGTTATACGATACGTCTCTGCCTATACCACAGCGAGGCAGCTTTCACAGAACATAACTGATACATAGAGAAAGAAAATATACAGGAGCTGTATTTTAGGAAGATCAAACGTGACTGAATGTTTTATCAGTGAGGTAAGTCAATATGTCAATCCAAAGGTTGACTGGAAGAGATAGCTTTCAGAAATAAAGCCGCCTATTGTACACGTCTTCTTGAAATATTGAAATCTAATAAGTTGTGGTGTACAATAAAATATGTAAGTTGTGCAATGTGCGGGCAAAATTAACTGCACCTCGTTTCATACCCGAAAATATAACCGAAAAGAGAAATATCTACCAGAAGCGAATACTTTTGTAACTCGTATTTTGTGAGTTCTAAATATGTGTGGAAATATATCAGAAACTTTTTTGAATCCGCCTCAGATACGTCTTTATGAATACAGAAAACTAGTGTTTTTATATGTAATCTTTTAAGAGGAACTCCTATGAATTAAATTAATATTAATATACAAATGAATATTTGAAACCTAAATACCATAGTTCGAAGATATGCAACTTAAGAAAGATTCATTTTTCACTGAGACAATCATAGTCAATAAGAAAGTTCATTATGATGGAACATTAACATATTTCCAAAATGAATATTTCATTAAAATTAGGTATAATGGGATAAGCCCTGTCTTTTATTAATGACTAGCTGTTGCACGCGGCTCCGCCCGCGTGTATGTCGGTTATTCTGATATATTACTGTAAAGTTTCATCCAAATCCGTCCAGTAGTTTTTGCGTGAAGAAGTAACAAACATACACACAAACTTTAGCCTTTATATATTAGTATGATGTGATGTGATTTAACTGACGTAATGGTCTAATACATAGTAGTATTGTATTTTGTTTTAAGTGAAGGACACATTACATCGTCTAAATCGACTAAAATAAAATCCCTTAAAGCAAGATAAAGTAAACATGCCCTTTTGAAAACCCTATTTCGCAATACAGAGATTGTATTGTTCTTAATTGAAAAACTTCCAGTCTAAAACCAAAAAGAACTTTTAAATACGAAATCGTTTTGTTTGCCTCCCTATGAAATCTTCCGTTCCTCTTAAATTTCCCATTTTAAATGGAATACAATTTGGTTAGATATTCAAATGCTATAAAATGCCGGGTTTAATTTTATAGGATAGTTTACCCAGTAGTGGTACTGTTTTCTTCTAGCCTTTATGTTCTGGAACTCATGGTTCCAGAAATGAATGACATGTGTAAAAACCTGTTAGGTAGGTTTTTACACATGTCACGCTCGAATCTAGCAATAGATAGATTCACGTAGCTGTCTGTACCTACAAAAAAAAATCTTAAGCTGTCTACGGTAGTATTTTTTTCACTAATGTTGTCAGCCTTTTGTTTTGAACTTATATACACAGAGATTTCAAAGTAGCCTGGTAGGTTCAAATCAAGGTATTTAATGATACAAATTTGAAATTGAACTCTAATAATAATGTTACAATTTCAAAACAGAACTCTATTATCAAGTGATGTTCTTTTTAGCAACCAGAAGATATGTAATACCTATTACGTAAGCATTGTAATCCACCTACATTATATATACGTAATTACGTTTTAAGATTAGAAGAGAAGTCAAGTAGATTAAATGTAAAATACCTTTACTTATACTGTAATGAATGCAGTATCAATGATATGATCTTTTGAATACTAAAGCGCTTGTAATGCTTAATAACTAGTTTTTATGGTATGAGAGAATAAACGAGGAGATAGGTCAACTGATGGTAAGTGTTTACTGTCACAACGTCTTCAATAAATGAGTCACAAAAAGTTGGCCGTCCTTTGAGTCCTTCCGTAAAATCAGGAGACTTGGAATCCAGTGATCTGGAATTCACCCAGAAATTATGAAATACAACGAAGGAAAAGCTCAACACTAATTTTCTCTGTTCAATATTAATTATATATATATATATATCAGTTTGTTTGATGTCCGATAGATGGCGCTATATCAATTTCCTGTATCGCGATATTCAGAAACTACGGACTATTGTATAAATACAAGCTAAGTCAATAAAAATTATCCTCGCTTGGACGTGTTTTTTCGAATACGGTCCTAAAGGCGGTTTTTGGAATTACGATTTACTGTGTACACTCCACTTTAGTAAGCCCTTTTGTGCCGAAGCATGGCTCTCTCATGGTAAATGACATGAAGGAATACCACCTTCTATACTGTTATTATTATTGTACCCAATTAAATGTCCAATGTTCTCCCTATGTTCATACCTGTACAAGTCGATTACGTAAAATACTGTTAAAATACAACTCCTTTGATGTTATGAAAGGATTTTATGGATGCTTAATCGTCTTTAAAAGGGTTCTCTGTATACTTGCAAAACGCCAAGGGTGTGACGTGATTTATGACTATGAATGGAATGAAAGAGTTTGTGAAGATTTTTGTGTGAAGTGTTTTGCAGTCTCAGCTTATCGATTTTAAAATAAATAAGCTATGCATGTTTTTTTAATAGTATCTAACTATTAAAAAAACATGTATAACTTATTTTTTACCTGACCGCAGCGAAGCATTAGCAAGGGTAATATTTTGGGAAAGTAATTTTATGTGTTGCACCGTCGCGCCTTAACTATTGAACCGAACTTTTAAAGAATGAGGTGTCAATAGATTTGTGATAATGGCCCGGGTGATGTAGGCTAAATGAAGTATATCGAAAGTTTTACGTAGTCAGGTTTAGTTTTTTAAACTTTTCGAGAATATTTTAAATCTGCCAAATTAAGTATTCTTATTTGAGTAGTATATTCATAATACTGAAAAATTAAAAGATTTCATAAAATCTTTTCTTCTAAATATTTTTTCTCGTAAGATTACTAAGTGACAGATACAAAATGATCAATTTTGCATAAAACTCATAAATAAACAACTTTTTTCTAAATCTAAAATATAAAAGCGAAATACCACTCACTTATTAATCACGAAATCTCAGAATATAACACCTACAAACTTAAAATTTTGCAGGTAGATTCCTTATAGGGTGT
Organism: Diaphora mendica; assembly: GCA_949125395.1. Lineage (NCBI taxonomy): Eukaryota > Metazoa > Arthropoda > Insecta > Lepidoptera > Erebidae > Diaphora > Diaphora mendica. The sequence continues at coordinate 16,573,186 of OX421313.1, read as the reverse complement.
AGACATCCGCTAAGAACGGATTTTACGAAACTCCGCCCCTAAGGGGGTAAAACGGGGGTTGGCAGTTTGTATGAAAGTCCTATGTTTTTGAAGTAAGGGACTTGAAATTTAAAATGTATGCTCTATAGATAGTGTGGAGGTGTACTAATAATGTATCTTTAGAAATCAACCCCCTTTTGGGGTTAAAACGGGGGATGGTAGTTTGGACGCAAACGAGGTTGCGTAGGTCAGCTAGTTATCAATATAAGTCATAATTTTTCCCGCAGTGCACTAAAGTGAGAATATACTTAAATAATGTTTTATAAAATTTGAATTGGAGAATGAATGAACGTGCGTCACCATCGCGCAAAATTGAATTCCCGGGACTCGCGAAGCGCCCTGATAAATATGTAAGCCCTTTACGAAGTTTCTTTAGCGCTTTCGTTCAAATTATGAATATTTTCAAATCTTGCCTTTCTTGAGTTACATTTTTTCCTCTTGAGCGTGGGATAAATTCAAACAAATCAAAATTCAAAGTTCTATTTTAAGATCAGTAAAATGCCATAGAGATTTATATTCATAAAAATGCTAGCACAGAATATAATTAACATTTTCTTTTCACAAAAGTATGTCTTATCAAAAGGCGCAAATTATTAATACCTGATGCAAAATATGTGAATATACTCAATTTTTTACCCAACAAAGAAATTGTAGTAGAGCCACGCTGATTTCAGCACGAACGGGCCGGCTCGACCGGGGCGGTACTACCCTCGCACAGAAAATCAACGTAAAATGACAGCGTTTGTGCTGTCGTGTTTCGTTGGTGAGTGCGAGACCGGAGGCCCAATTAGTCTAGTCAACAAGTTCCATACTTGTTGACTAGACTAAAAGATGCACAAGCATCACTAGGCCGCCATAGTGCGGGTCGCCATACTGCATTGTTGTATTCGCAATGGGTATGGTGGCCACCACTCGTGGATTCTGCTTATGCTTTCCATCAGGCAGAGTAGAGTCATTTTGGCAGGCCAAACATAATAAAAAAAAAAAAAAAGAAATTGTACATTGTTATATTCACATACCTATCTTCTTATTTTTTTACGTCATTTCTTTCTTTTCTTTTAAAAAGACAACTCCCGCACTAGGAATAAATCCTGTGTCGCGGGGGTCTTTACAAAAATACATGAAATGGACACAAAGAACACCCACACTCAGAACAACAATTTGTGGATCACACAAAGTGTTGTCCTATGTGGGATTTGAACCCACGACACTTGGCGAAGTAGGAAACGGCGTGGTGACCGTTAAACCACTAGGCCAAACGTGCAGTCGTTAATTATTAAATAAAACTGTGAAGACATTCTAGAAGTAGATTCACGCTGATTTCAGCATGAATGGGCGCGGCTTGACCGGGGCGGTACTACCCTCTCACAAGACCAACCTAAAATGACATTCGTGCTGTCATGTTTCTTTGGTGAGTGCGAGACCGCAGGCCAATGATACTTGATAAGTACTAATTATACAAGCTCTGTCTATTTAATATTTAGCTAGAACATGTCTTTATTCAGTTTTTCTATCTCCTGTGACGAAAACACAGTTAAGTGAAATATATTCAAGTCATGTTTTATTCAGCGCGGTGACGACAGATTTCGGGTGAAAGTTGCATTACGTTGAAAACTTGCATATTTTGCATTAAAACTTTTATTTATATGTACTTAGCTCATTACCTTTTTAGGGTTTGTTTTAACTTTATGTATATAGTAATAAGTAAGTAATAAGACAAAAGTATTAATGGACTTTATTACTAAATTATACTAAATATGAGAAACGCTGAATTGGTTTGGAAACAAGATTCCGTTTACTTGTTTTTAAAGGTAACGTTCTTGTTAGATGATTTAGATATCATTATTCAATTACAATGTGAATGACTAGATATCACTGTCGAATTACGTAAGTAAACTGCTCTAAATTTATACACAAATAATTATAATCAAACTCACATAAAAATACTAAGAATTTACAGACCTTCAATTATCTATTTTATATCTACGTATGCAAACAAAATTTGTCGGGATTACCCATGAACATGATAATTATCCTTCGTCACTGCAAAACGTAAATTAAATTTCTTAATCAAGTTCTATAGTTATTAACCAAAATACCATAACGTGTAAATAGGCATCATTTACTCAATCGATAAACTTTAAACATAACACCAGATGCCAAAATCCCAATCCTATCAAGTAAATTGACAAAACGGAACATGTACCGACCCATTATATTGAAATCTCAAAGTAATACTATCAAAGCGCAGATTACATCCAATCCCGAATCCCTTCTAATCTATTCTATAACAGGAATTGATAAACCTTAACCCTTGTTCTTAATTTAATAAACATGTGTAGTACTGAATCTGAGAAGACAAGTGACGTTAATACGTTGAGCCATTTGAAATTCTCATTTGTATTTTCCCAATATCAATTTAGAGATGTGTTGGTTGCTTGTCACGTAACCGAGTCGGTGCGTATACGCGGATACAGATATTTATAGGACAGGGATTGATGGGTGCATGGAAGATGCATGAGTGTAAAGATAAATATTGTGTTGAATGGAATTTTCTCTTTTCGCAAAGCTAAATCGATATCCAGATACGAATAGAAATGATAATATTGTTGCTGCCTCAGTGCCCGGTGGTGCAGTGGTAGCTTATGTGACTGCTGTTCTCGAAGTATCGGGTTCGATTCCCGGGTCGGACCAAATGGTTGTATGATCTACAAATATTTGTTTCAGAGTTTGGGTGTTTTATATGTATAATATGTATGTATTTACAAAAAAAAATATTAATGCATTTATATCAGTTGTCTAGTACCCATAATAAAAGCTCTACTTAGTTTGGGGCTAGATGACGACACGTTGTAAGTCAGATGTCCGAAATATTTATTTATTGTAAAACAATTTATTCAATCGGTTATCATACAAATATTGCTTGTTTTATGAAAGAGTATAATCAAATAATATTGTATTTAAAAACACACAATCAACTCATACATATTTATTCCATAAATATTTTTCATCTACGAGTACACCCTTATAACTCGCACTTCACGCATAAACAAGTATAAAGTAACGTTAAACTTGAGTACCTTTTACACACTTAATAATAAACCACAATTAAGCAGTATGCATATACAAGCTAACCACAACGATTGACGATATAAAAGTACCTATGCATATGAGAGGCGGATATTATCAGAATTAATTTTTATCTACAGATTCTACAGTCCTTCGTATCCGCGTCGAACCAGAATTTCCATTCCATGTTACTTTTACGTACGTAAACTATTGGACCATGGTATCAAAATACAGGTATCATTCCGAGATACATAGTGGACGAGATGACGTCATCATCACTATCGCTGGTTCAGTGTTACCAGTAGTGTGAAATAATGACTCCCCAACCACCATTATTCCCTTTTGTGAATTCGATAGAACAATACAGTTTTACGTAATCATATATTTAAATTCAGATATTTTGTTTGATTATGTACACAAAACAACAATTTAAATGCATTTTACATTTTTTTAAATAGAATTATGACTGAAAATGTTTCCATCATTTCATGTTATGTTGCTATAAAGTGGTAACTGGACAGTGACGTCACCCTGGGTAGCTTTCGGAATATCATACTTGTATTGTTATACTATGTATTGGACCAACCTAGAAAATTTCACAAATAAAAAGTATTTCGTTCGATTTTTGTATCGCAATGAGAACCGACATCCGATAGTAGGGGAGTCTTATAGGATTTAGAGTGATTGGATTTTAGTTACGGAAATATGCGGATCAAATCAGTGTTGGTTAAATTTGATTTACTTTCGTATGTCTACCGTAAAACAACTTGATTAAGGTATTGGTTTTTAGAGATGTTGTTAGATTGAAGGGCATTATTTTTAAGAGGGTAGATATTGAGTAAGCTATAGTAGCAAGAAATGTAAGTGAACAGTTTACAATTTAAGGAGACGAAAAACGAGATATACCAAATACTATTTTCTTTCTGTAAAAGTAATACTTTACGTTGTTTAGTATAAAAAGTCAATAAAAGCAATAAGCAAGAAGATAAATCTATATTATAAAAGCCAGATTAACAAAGCCCCAATTTTATTGTAATATCGTCTCTATGTCATTGTAAATTCACTCCCAGATGACTTTGGTGTGATATGATAAACACGTGTTAAATTTTGTTTGGTTTAGAATTACGCATTTGCATATAAATTAGCAACATGCTCTATCATTTTATCGTTCTGAGTTGGGAACCAATTTCCATTTTCGTAAATGGTAATCATATGGGTTGAAGATATTTAAAAGATAAGAAATTTTCATTGAACTTATACATATTAAACATATAGAGTTGAGAATAGAGTTATGCATGGGGAATATTTCGGATATTTTGGGATGGAATACTATTAACATTATCTTTAAATTTTGGAATTTTAACTTGTGGCGACTTCAGCGCAACAAGGAAACATATGACAGTGCCATCTACCGAAGATATACTGAACTACGGAATAACATACTACACAACCCTACTAATTCTGAATCGCGCAATAGAAGTTCTCGCGCCGATTATATATATACAACATCCCAACATCAACCGTTGGGTAGTGGCACGCCAGGCATGATAACCTCGCCTGGTCTGAGAATTCTCCCTTTGTGTTGGAGGGACATAGCACACCCGTTCCTCCTAAAAATTTTAAATACCTGAAAATGTTAACATTCTGCAGTATGTATTGTAAAGTACTATCCTATATAATTCTGCTCAAGGATGAAACTGATAAGGATTCAAATACATCTGACTTGAATCTTAAATCTAATTGTACATATCTTGAAGTTCTTTGTGTTTTTCGCTTTTCTGTCATAACTATTCAGGAAATCTTTTGTCAAACATTATAAAAAAATCGTGAAATGCTGATGATCTCACTAATACTGACATAATCGATGTTCTAAGTATTTTATTACTAGTATTTATAGCAAGAACTCATCTCGGAATTACGATCTCGGAAAACTGGCCTGGTGCTTCCAATTCTAAGTAAGAGTGGCAGATTCAACTACATGAAATGTGGATCTAACACTATCACTTCCTTTCTTGCCATGGTGATATATCGTGAAGTACAACATTAGCGCGATATTTTTTTATATTGGAAAATAAGGTACTCATTATGCTGTTTAACGTTGTTTATACAAAACTTGTATATCTGTTTTAAAAAAAATGTAAGTTATGTACGTATACGTCGTACCGTTTCTTCTCCAAAAGATTAACATTTTGGAACCGAGCAACTAAAGTTATTAATGCAACGCTATTTAATTTTGATGTGGTGCACGTCGTTTCAAATTATAAACCAATCGGCAGTGTCGGCAGTTTTGAAGCTGATCGTCAATAACTTTATAACCTATGAAAACGTTAAGCAATGTACAGACTTTATATATATATATGTCGGAGACACAAGAATAAACGAGAACATGAATCACAGATACAACCAATCTGGACTATAGCCAAACACTAATCACTACTATACGGATATGAATTAACTTAAACACCATCAGCAATCCCCCACGAGGGGATTGGGGCAACGCTCACCCCTCCGCGATGCCCTGTGGAATTCGCCACCTAGGCTAGTAATTCCCCCACTGATAAATATCGCCTCATACACACAATATAAAACACAGAGATACAATAAATCACAAATCAAATAATAGATATGGTCGTCGCGAGATCTGAAGAGAACTGTGTCCTGTTTCCGATCGCGCCGCTTTATATAGACTGTTCCGTAGTGTTCGATAGAGGCAAATGTTTGTATCACTTTTATTATTCGGATACCCTCATTCCGACATATATATATATGGTTATGGGGCAAACGAGCAAATGTATCAGCTTATGGTAAGCGATTACCGCCGCCTATGGACACCCGCAACACCAGAGGCATCACAAGTGTTGTCGGCCTTTTTAGAAGGAGTACGCTCTTCTCTTGAAGGTTCGAAGGTCGTATTGGTCCGGGATAGTCAAAACAACGTACCATTATATATTCAGGATACGTACCTTTCTCTAGAACTATCTGCTTACAAAATTCAAATAATATGTACATATAAAATAATAAATAAACCCGGTATAACTTAATATTTAAACCAAATAGTGAAAGATGTGACGGATTTAGGGTAGCACCACCTGTTGGTGTCTGTCAATAACATATGACGTGTTACCCAAGATTACAATGAAAAAAAAAATATTTTCCTCATAGATGTTTTTCTGATGAAACGAATTTATATCACAATGAGCTGTCTATTATATAAGCTCTTTATGTTTGCGGTATTGGGATTATTTACTTCTTTCATGTACAATATGGACAGAGTAAGTAAAAATATATAAAAGGTATTGATATTTTGACTTCCATTGTAATGAAAACGTTGGGAGTACACAAATGTTTTTCACGTAAACGTATATTAAGCGTTCTGATATATTTCAATATTTCTCAGACTTCAGGAATTTATTCGTATTTAACTTTGCCTACAGCACCGACATCATTTTTACTTCTGTATTCAGATCTCAATCAACATTCAAGTCAACTGCGTAAGCCTGACCTCGTAAACGGAAACACTATTACATAGTTAACGTTCATTACAAATTGTTTAGCTCAAATGCTCCTTGGGTACCAAACTCAATTAAAACTAAGAACATTTTGTAACTAGAACCAAAGTTAATAAATTTTGGTGTCAAATCTGAGTTCGATAAACCTGTAGATAATCGTTAAAGACCAGTGACGACTGTGTGTAATACTGGAACACTAAATAGAGTGAACGGATTAAGCCAATGTTCTAAGGCGAGGGTATGTATTAGACAGCTGGGTGCTGTGGACTGACCAGATTTGCGGTTGCACGATTCATTGATTCCATCTTCAGTTTGAACACAATGCGGTTTATACTGCCAGTTACATATTTCGAATTTGGCTTCAAAATTGACCAGGACTTTAAAAAGTGTATTTAAATCCTGCTTTTCTTTTTAGGGTTCCGTGCCAAAGGCAAAAAACGGAACCCTTATAGATTCGTCATGTCATGTCTGTCTGTCTGTCCGTCTGTCTGTGCGTCCGTATGACACAGCCTCTTTTTTCCGAAACTATAAGAACTATAATGTTAAAACTTGGTGAGTAGATGTATTCTGTAAACCGCTATAAGATTTTCACACAAAAATAGAAAAAAAACAATAAATTTTGGGGGTCCCCATACATAGAACTGAAACTCAAATATTTTTTTTCCATCAAACCCATACGTGTCTATGAATAGGTCTGCAAAAATGATATTGAGGTTTCTAAGATCATTTGTTTCTAAACTGAATAGTTTGCGCGAGAGACACTTCCAAAGTGGTGAAATGTGTCCCCCCCCTGTAACTTCTAAAATAGGAGAATAATAAAACTAAAAAAAATATATGATGTACATTACCATGCAAACTTCCACCGAAAATTGGTTTGAACTAAATCTAGTAAGTAGTTTTTTTTTTTAATAAATCGTGAACTGCAATTTACCTTTCATTCAATCAACACAAATATAAAAATAAAATAAAATTATATTATGTTATTTACTGCTGCGGAACCCTTCATGGGCGAGTCCGACTCGCACTTGGCCGCTTTTTTTTTGTATTTGCATCGGAGTTTGTAATAGTAGATTTTAATGCTGCACGTGAGAAAATTACATTTTATTAAAGTGATCGTTTGTTATATGCTACGTCACACTGTAACATATGAATATAATCGGTATCTTCCTACGAGTTACTCATTTTTATTCGGTATCAGCACAAAATGTTACAATTCTAAAAAGGCCACCTGCTTTACTCCATGTTTTCTTTGATATTTAATCGGATCTAGTAGGAGAAAAGACGAAAAAAAAGACAGACAGGTCAAGAGAAGTAGTGTGTATGAAATTCAAAAGAATATCTAAAGTTCATAAACGAAAAACCATTTATAGTCGTAGACCAAAATTCGACGAATTTCAACTATCAAGAACATGTATAAGTTCTTAATGTAATAAATAAAAGAACTGAACTATCATACTTCAGCTGCAGGGCCAAAAATTTTTAGCTCCGAACTAAATTCGTACAGTTCACAATACAATAAATTTACTACGAACAAAAGGCTCCGGCTTTAAATCGTTATTGCACGAACGCGTCACGATTCACGCTGTCGTTTATCAATAAATGTGGATACGGTGCAATAAATTATCAGAACTTCGCAATATGTACGTTGAATGCAAACAGCAGACGTCGAAATTACAGTGGGGAAAAATAACGACATGTAACCGTCAGACAGAGAATAATTGTCGGTCGAATGCCGACATGTAGTTAATTCCGCTTATTTGTATTTCAAACAGTGAACGGCTGGTTTTTCTGTTCGCCACCCCACTTTTCGGACATCTTTCGTCGTTCTGAAAAGTTTTACGCCGAAAGTGAAAAGATACAAAATGATTTGAAGTTGTTTATTTTTATGATGGATGTTTGTCATCGCGAATTTGATGGCTTTAATTTTTTTTCTGAGATGGATGCTATTACGACATGGGCGCTAAAAGCAGTTTGCAAAAGTGATACATTTTGTACTGCAGTTAATAGATTTCAATAAATGAGACTCAGTGGGGTTCTACAAGGATGATCAATAAATCAAGTATAGAACCTTTTAGGTTTAAGAGAGATTTTGCTTCGGAGTTGCTGGCTGCTACGATTTATATTCGCACGCATCACTATCCTATTCACTGAAATAGCGACAAACATATTCTAAACTCTTAAAAAGAGACCACAGGCTTTATTAATTTCACACGACGGTTCATTTTGTTGATACAAATTAACTAGCATTTAACGCTGTATACATATGCTTGCAACATTTTAGCAAAATCGGTTGAAGATATCTGCTTCAAAATTGAGTTGTAAGATTCCACCCGAACATACAAGCATACATACATTCAGTCATTGCAAGTTAATAAAAAGTTTGTAAAATCGCGAACGTTTTACATAAATTAAACTACAACCTGTGTACTTATTTATCAAGAGTGTGTTACATAGAAACACCATAATTTCCTATCATTTGTGAAGCGATTCTTTTTTCAAAAAAAATGGTTCAAGTTATCTTGAATAAAATAGATCCCACCAAAAACATTTTCATGTAAAATGTTGCCAAGACGACTGCATATGGCTTACCCTGTGAAAAAGATATCAGATCTCATGTAGAGCCAAGGTTCTGAATCTACACGCCCTAACTCTACCAACCCTAAATTCACAAACTCTACATCTCAGTAAAAATGTATGGCTTCGCCGTTTCGCTACCATACCATCACGAAGGGAAAACGAACGCCTTTAGTGTTTGCAAATATCTAGTTTCTGAAGTAACGAATAATATGAATATGAAGTAAGGAATGGATTTTATGCATTGGGTATTGATGCTTTTTTAAAATTTAGTTGCAGTAATATTTTTAGTTCAGTGTAAATATCATTTTAACAAAATAAAAACCGACTTCAAGGTTCGACTCGATTTCTCTTAGATGCCATCATCAGATCTTAGTGTCCTTATCATGGTACCACTGTTGGTGGATATCTCCTTTCCATTAAAAAGAGAATCATTAAAATCGGTTCATAAACGACGAAGTTATCCGCGAACACACATAAAAAAAAAGATAATATATACGATCGAATTGAGAACCTCCTCCTTTTGTGAAGTCGGTTAAAAAATATATTCACACCAAGTTATAAATGGACATTCGTCATAGATAACAGCCTACTTCAAATAACGATATTGATAAGGTTGTTTTGCTCGAGTACTCCAGCGAACTGTAAGATAATAGCAAAGGGGAAACTTTGTTGGAGATAAGTTGGCGATAATCAGGAAACTTCTCCTGTGTTTGATTGAGAGTTGCTATTTTGAATCTCCGTTAGGCGATAGAATATTCGTATTAGTAATATTATTTCTTGGTATTAGCAACCTTATATTATTATATTGAAAGAAAAAATAAGTAGTGCAGCGTTTTTTTCACTTAAACTACATTTATGGCCAAAAGATTTCTTTAAATAATTCAAGAAACCATACTTATGAATGGTAGAATATATACACATGGTGATGTATTTGAGACAAGACAATCCCTACTACGAGTTTATAAACATACATGAAACGAATTCAAATAACACCCAGACTTAGGTCAACAATTTGTGGATCATGCAAAGAGTTGTCCCATGTGCGTATCAAACTCACACACTCAACTCAGCAAGAAACGACGAGGTATTTGCCACTATCAACAATGCATTAACCATCAAAGAACCAATGCATAAAAAGCCACGGCAAACACTAGGCAAACACTAGTTCGAAATAACGATAATGTAATGAGGGACTTGATAAATATGAAGTTTTATGGCAGTATTTCATGAAACGACATCATTGCGAGTATCGAAATATTGCCTATATTATGTGTCAAGTTTTATATCATTTCACATCATGTGTGAAAAATAACAACAATTTTATGGTAATACATACCAGAAATATTATTTTTATCATTCAAAAGTAAGCAGGATTAGAAACAACACGAATGAGAAAAAAAAATCGCGACCTCCGGCTCATATTACACTGGATGTAATACAATACAAACTGAGTCTGATATAACTTGACCCACCCTTTTGCGCATCGGTCATTCCTACCATAATAACTTTGAGTGGTAAAACAAAGTATATATGTTATAAAAGTAGATAAACTAATTTATGTATGTGGGTTCTTAGACATGTCATAAATGAGTAAGAATCGAATAAAATGGGTTTATGGTCTGTAATGTTTTTTTATAGTTGCTATTTCTGTTATGTATCGGCATAATGATATTGACTGTTATGAGTCTTCGGAGAATGTATTAATTTTGTTCAGGTACTTGTAATTTATTGGCTTGGTAAGTTTTAATTGGATTCTGAAATTTGAAAGTAAATTATATTGATAAAGTTTTAGATTGCGTACCTTTACATGGTTAATCTCCTACGTTAAAGTTATATATTAATAATATATTGTGTGACATGTTTTGTTGACTTAAAATACTAGGTATAGTCCGCGGCTTCACTTTCGTAATTACTACTTATTTGATGTTTCTGACTTTGAAAATAACTGTTAATCAATTACTAGTTACTTCTAGAAGTGAAATTTTCAAAAATCTTTTTTTTATCAAAAGTCTTTGTGGGTTTTTAGGACATAAAAAGCATTCGTTGCCAAGACTGAATGCTCAGTGGTTTTTTTGTCTGCGCTGATTAGGTCAGTCAGTCAGTCTAGGCAAGTACGATGTACAAGCAGTATACAGACACAGTATATGGACGAATTAGCAGTTTATATTGTACTTTTTTTATTATATTTAATTCAATATCGAGGAATATATATGGGAATAATCTTTATCTATATAAATAAAAGAGTAATGTGACCGACTGACAAACCCAGAGATCAACGCACAGCCCAAACCGCTGAAGCTAGAATTCTGAAATTTTGCATGTAGGTTCTTTATATAACGTACGTGAGCATTAAGAAAGGAATTTTTGAAATTCCACCCCTAAATCAGGGGATGAAAGTCTGCGTGAGCGAAGCCGCGTGTAAAAGCTAGTATAGTATAAGATGTGGTCGGCTCTGCTGTCTGTTCGCTCAAATCTTTTGAACTACTCAACGGATTTTAATTAAGCTTTCAGCAATAGATAGAGTGACTCAAGAGGAAAGTCGATGTGTGTAATACACACATCAAAAGTGTCTAGGGATCAAGCATTTTTATGCGGATTTCTTGAGATTGAGATGTGGCTTTGGCCCTGGCCTGCTCAGTCGCCAGACTTGAACCCGATTGAGCATGCATGGGATATGCTACAGAGAAGAGCTCTGCCGAATATGGAGGGTATCCAGTCGCAAGAAGACCTTTTTTTGTTGTTGCAACGAACATGGGCGGCCATTCCACAGCGTGATTTGGATGAACTCATTTTGAGTATGCCAAACCGATGTTCTTGTGTTAGTGTTCGCGGTAGAAACACAAATTATTAATTGTTTAAGTTACCTAATAAAATTTTAAAGAAAACTGTTATTTCAGTCTTTTTTTCGAACTTTAATGTTAGTGGTTCAAATGTCAAAAATCCTTTTATTAGGAAAATGGCAAATTTCTTTATTAATGCAAAGGTGACTTGGTTTATCGTTACTGTGACAAACGAAAACACTTTATTTCATGAATCCTTAAAGAAAATTTTAATTAATATCAATCAGGAGAAAAGTTATTGCAAAAATATATGTTGATCCCTAGACACATATGTTGATCCCTAGACACATATGTTGATCCCTAGACACTTTTTATGTGTGTACATGCATAGCATAGTAGAGGAAATCTGAGAATTTCAAAGAATTTCGTGCGAAACCGTGCCAGGTCGCTAGTCATTTATGAAACACAATTTTTATTATAGACCATAGATGGTTGGTATGGACATGTTATGTGAAGGGAAAATGTGAGATATGGAAGTTGAATGGTACAAGAGAAGAAGAAGACCAAAGAAAAGGTGGATGGATTGTGTGAAAGAGGATGGGACTAGAAAATTAATGGTAAAATGACGAGTGATAGAGTATAATGGAAGTGTAAAACATATTGCACCGATACCAAATAAAATTGGGATAAGGGCAGGCGGATGATAACCATATGTGGTTTGTATTATAATATAGGGTGGAAATAACTAAGTGGGTCACCTGATGGAAAGGGCAAAGCGAAAGCTGATGATCATCTTATAGATTATCAACTTATAGATCCATTGTTGCCCTATAAGTCGCCACCGCCTTAGAATCAATGGATCAATGGAGGGGAGGTTTCAGTACACTCACTTGGTGAAAATCAATTCGAAAAATGCTGATCCAGTCGACCCTGCTCATTTTTCTCTTTTCAATAAAACAACTGGTTATGACGTCATCGTGTTCAATATTCGCAAAAAAATCAAGGTGAAGGTAATCGTAAATCCATTTTATTTTACCCCAGTAACTGTCTTTGATATAATTAAACTTAATTGGAGCGTACGGTCCTTACAGAGCATCGACGTTCTGTTAACTACCACACTTAACGGTCTGAGAGCTATAATTAACAGTACATTGCTTGGTGTGTTACAGGTGAATTGGTTACGGTGTCTTTAATCGCAGCGGTGTAATTATCATTATTCATTGTGTTAAGGGCTTCGAGTGAGTGTGTATATTAAGTTCTGATTATTAGGGCTAATTACTTCTAAGGATGCTGTTTTTTAGAAATTGATTTAGTATTTTGATAGATAATTTTTAATCGGTTGATAGGTTGTGGTAATTGTAATTAAAAAAGTCAGTGACATCACGTTGTAATAAATAAAAATTAACTAGTAAGAGTTGGACTCGTCTCACTTACGACACTCTGATGCCAAAATAGGCAGAACTTGTGCTATGGTAAATATATTTGTAATGGACATACTTCTAATCTGTCTGTAGGCCGATTATAATGATAATAGTAAAGAGTTGATGATAATAGCAAGATTATACCACAAAACCAAAATCAATTTCAGATCCCAACAAATTTTGAACGAACTACTCGAAAAGGTTATTCAACTTCTGAAGCACAGTACGCTACACTTGTTTAAATAGAAAACATACGAGTATTGCTTATTCACGGTATGTATTCACATCATAAGAGAATGAAATCAAAATATTGAAACAGTTAGTAATTACTGAGGGGTTCCGAAATAGGTTAACGATTACAGGTGCTGTGTATTACGTGTTTACATCGTAAACTGTTGAAATGAATAGATTCGATGCTACTTCCATTGAATTTAATCGTTATGTAATATATGTATTTTTATTATTATCATCTTCCTTAGGAGGCGCCAAAAAAAAGAGTGCTCTTTAAGGCTCCCACATATAACTGCGAATTCGCAACGCATCGCAAATATCTGCGAGCTCGCATGAATGCACCGCAAGAACTTTAAGCCGCATCGCATCGCAGTTATGTGTGGGAGTTCTTAATGACCACGACATAACACGATCCTAATACTAAGAACTCGCAGTCAGGATCAGGATCGCTTAGGGCACTCGCCTACGGCGACTTTTTGCATCGCTACTAACGCGCTGTAGTCGCGTTTGCAACGCGCTGTAGTCGCGTTTGCAACGCGCTACTAACGCGCTACAGCCTACAGCATCGCGACTAAATCAATGCAAAGCGCGAGCGTGTCGGACGACGACGGGGGAAGAATGGCGGGAGGGTGGCGTTTGCAGTGCGACTGAATCGTGGTTATGTGGGCGAGGGCACACAGCTTGCGACCGCATCGCGACTGTATTGATGCGAACGCGTGACAGCCTCGCTGCAAAAAGTCGCCATAGGCGAGCGCCCTTAATTTACAACTAGATCAACATTACTGTACCTATTATATTTTTAAAAGTCATTATTTAACAGTAAAATACCTATAATTCATAATTTAATATTCGACGAAATAAACAAAGAGAAATAGAAACATTTCACTTTAAATATTAATTTTCTTATACCTAAAGTTAATTTATACGGGGTGGCATTACGAAATTCCACCCTGCATACCACTATTTATCTCAATAAATTGCACTTTTCTAGTCTTTATAGCCCCAAGATTATTTGGGGCTGGCTATTAGTTCAACCTGTTTAACCTGAATATTAACTTTTTAAACGGGTTGACTGAAAACAGACCTCGGCAAAATTATAGGCAAACTGAATTCAATGGTTGAACTAGTTGTCAATATATTTGAGGGCACTGACTTCCCAATAATAATTGCCATGGATGTTCATGACAACCGAGACCGACTACTTAGCGTGTTCTTCGATGTAAACTTAGATACTCCGGGCTATTATTAAGAATTTATTCTAAGAAAGTCTCAGCAACTCGTCAAAATAAATTGCTAGACAGTCTACTTGAAACGGAGCAATTAAGGTATTGAGCTCTTTAAATGGATTTTTTAACTAACAAACATAGCAACACGGGCCACCGAAGGGGGAGAGTAGCCATAGCGTCTTTTTCCAATACAAAACAGTTTGTCATTTTTTCGGTGGGAAATATTCCCTTGTACACATTTTAGGGCGTTCGCCCACGTCCCACGGCGACTTTTTGCAACGATGCAAAAAGTAAGCATCGCTACTAACACGTTTTTGTCGCATTTGCAACGCGCTACAGAAGCGATGCCAACACACTACTAACGCGCTACCGCATCGCGACTATATCGATGCAAAGCGCGACCATGTCGGACGACATCGGGGGAAGAATGGAGGGAGGGTAGCGTGGTGGGTTACTGGTGGGCAGCAGAAGCGTGACAGAATCGCGACTAAATCATGGTTATGTGGGCAATGTGGCACACAGCTAGCGACCGCATCGCGACTGATCAATGCGAATGCCGACAGCCTCGCTGCTGCATCGCTGCAAAAAGTCGCCATGGGAGAGCGCCCTTAGACTTACATACAAAAACAATCACCTGTCACTATGAACATATGTCATAACAATTTAAAAAAACCTTCAGAATTTCACGCACACATTATTACATTCTGTGTCATAACAGTGTAATACGTAGGCCCATTTAGACTTATACTTTGACAGAGGGGAACGCCTTATAGAGCTATTATAGATAGAGTAGGGAAGACATACGGCTGCCTGTAAGCGGAAACGTCCGTCGGTTAAAAAGAGAGAGAAAATCGCGGTACCCCACCTGTCTTTCTCTACTGACGCATACCCAGTAAAGGACTGATGAAGGCAATCCAAGCACAACAATTAACCGTCTAATCGTTCTGCTATGCTGCTTTGCCGCGCTAACTGCGCGAGTAGAAAGAGGCAGATAGGTACCGCGATCGTCTCTCTATTTCTATTTTACCGAGGGACGGCTGGAGGCCCTGCTCTATCTATAATACCTCTATGGAATGCCTGCGTATGGCTACTACCGTTTTGCTCTATGCTAACAATAGAAATAAAGAAAAGAACCAAGCATAACTTACACGCACGTCATGACAAGTACATAATACTAAGTTACTGCTTGTCGTAGAATGTATGAGATTACTCATGACTAACATAAACATACAGTCATAAATTATGAAAAATATATGCGCATACTGGGGCTATCGGCTTAAGAGATTTACACGGAAATGTAAATATTGTTTGTTTGGTGGTTCCTTAAAAGAATATTTTTTCCAGCGCGAATATAGGCGGTAAGTAAATAAAAAGGGTGTTGTTTAAAGCCTCGATGTGCAAAAATGTGCTGATATTTTGTTTTATTATTTTCGTAGTATAAAATAAATTGCTACTAATACTCGTAGGTGTGTACGTATATGTTTGAATGTTGGCTTTAGTTATTCATTTTACATGATTACATGCTACATGCTATAAAATATTATTTTTTTTACTTTATTCCCGTTTTGATTGATTGATTTATTTATTTATAAGGTACACACTTTTAAAAATATTATACAAAAATATTATCTAGTATGAATGCCCATTATAGGTACACACAACATTCACCATATGAGATAACACCTAACAACACAGTGTTAGGAGTAAAGTAATAGTTTGATTTAAAATATGTCTACTTTTTACATGGCTCTTTGTTACGAAAACTATCTTTTTTTAATGGTATAGGGGGCAAACGAGCAGGCGTATCACCTGATGGTAAGCGATTACCGCCGCCCATGGACAACTGCAACACTAAGAGCGTCACAAGTGCGTGCCGACCTTTGGGGGATGGGGAAAGGGATGTGCGGAGGGAGTGGGGTATGGGCCTCCGGTATCCTCACTCACTCGGTGAAACACAGCGCGAACGCTATTTCACACCGATTTTCTGTGAGGCCGTGGTATCACTCCGGTCAAGACGGCCCTAGATTCACGCCGAAGCGTGGCTCTCCCACTATGAAATGAGTGAGTTCTCCCACTATGAGTTAATTAGGTGCTGGGTCAGACGACACTTAAATTAATTTCAATTACTTGTCATAGTTACAAAATAACTCATTATTATACCAAGTATAAAATTCTCAGCTGAGTACGATTCATATGTCAGGCAAAAATGTTGGTGGGTTTTTCCAAATTCTAAGTAACCCCAAAATTGTCTCATGCTATTTTAAATTATAGTGACAGGTAACTACGAAACCCTATATTGGGCGTGCCTCGATACTCACTTAGTCGTTAAATATGGATAAAAATTTAAATTAAATAAACAGTATAAAAATACTTAGAACTAAAATAAATCTTCACTCTCTTCGACACCAAAATAGAACTATAACAACACCATGAATTCTTAAGTTACAAGAAAACTACGACCATTTATGTTTTTATGACAAAAGATTTATTTCCCGTCCCCACGTTGGATAAAGTTGCTTGCCAAGAGTTATTGAGAAAGTTAAACGTCAAAAGGAAATCACATCAGGGTACATAAACTTGAACGTAAATAGCTTCCTCGGAGTGAATGCTGACTCCCGATCCATCGTCGATGTCATCACCGGTAATCTAATTGTCACTGTGCCCCGCTTTCTTTATTCCTATTTCAATAACATCTGAGCCTATCAAATCAAAGTCTCGCCTCAACATTTGATTGGTAAGAAAATCTAAACGAATTTAGATTGAATTTTCCAATTACTCGAGCCCCTTGAATCTCAACAACACTTCGGTGGAAGCAAACATCTTTCGGCAATTTCCCTTCAACAACGGTGTTTACGTCAGCAAACACATTGCTTAATACCACCAGATTTGGGTGAACTACCGCGTTTCTATCTGAACTTCGTCAACTAGAAATGAAACGGTGTAGAGCGGCAAATTTTGAAGATCAACTTTTGTCGGTCGCGCTACCGTGACTGTTTATAGCGGAATCTAAAATTCTATTATGACGATAACAGGGTTGTGACGAGTACCATAATGAAGTGTACCTTGAACTCCTTAACGACTTCTGATACGAAAATCCACTAGTGATTATTTTACTTCTAAATTACAACAAAGTAATTGTAGATGAAATAGCTCATCTAAAATATTGTATAGAATTTTTAAACAACGCGACGATTGAATAAAAGATAAGTTATTGTGAGAACTATAAAAATTCTGTTTAGGTAGTGTATCGTGTATTTCAGATCAAATATATCTACTCGTATAATTCATTCTGAGATAAGGACTTGTGCTGTTGATCAAACATTTAAAACTTTATTCTTAAAGTAATAAATACCAGATATATTGTTATATTATGAAAAAAGTCAATTTTGATACTGCAAAAGAAGCTTTTGAGAAATGCGGAGAATGACCATAAGTCAAAATTCAACGACTAGGTTATTCAAGGACTAGGAACATTCCCTGCCTTTTATTTTATTTTTTTAAATATTTATTTTATTTATTTATTGTTGTGTGTAAGATCATAATTACATGTCATATCACTTGAAAATTGGTTAGATAAATGAAACTCAACACAGTTTATATATTCAGGAAACAACGTCATAAGTGAGTTATGGGCAACAAAATTAATCAACAGTACCGCACTAAAATTCCGATGTGTAGCCATCAAAAACAAGTAAAGGCATAAAGTATAGTTTATAAGCGATGTGGTTTAGACCCACATAGTAAATTTTGAACTGACGTCTCGTCCATAAACTTTAGCCAACGTTATTCGCGTCATAAAATATTTACTTAATATGTTATTGACGTGCTACATGTTTCGAAAGCGAACATACCAGGATCCCAGAACATAGAAGGGTTTTAATACTAAAGTGACTGATAGATGATTCAAGTATTTTGACAATGTAAAATAAATATACCATACTAGCTTTTAAAAGCTAAATAAAAAGTTTTTATTGTATTGCTTTAAAAGTTTAAAAAGATTCGAATAGCAGTTGCGTAAGATTTTGGGGTATGTATGACTCTGCTGAGAGATCAAATGATCAAATCAAGATGTCTAACCATGATTCAGCAATTTATTGTAATAAATTGTTGACAAGAGATTTATGATAAGCTTTTGGTTATAATAATAATAAAGAAATAAATAAATATTTCGGACATCTATAACACAACGCCGTATAGTCCCAAGCTAAGCAGGGCTTGTGTTATGGGTACTAGACAACTGATACAAATACATATATACTTTTTTTTTTGTAAATACATACATATTATACACAGAAAACACCCAAACTCCGAAACAAATATTTGTAGATCATACAAACATTTGGTCCGACTATAGTACATTATTGTCAATAAAAAAAATTACAAGTTCTTTACTGAACAAACGAAAGCTGTTTCTAAAACCATGTTCTAAAAACTTAAGTATTATTGACATGAACCTGCGAACTTCGTACTGCCATATTTACATATCTGTATCAGCTTCTCACAGGCAGGTACAATCGTGGACAAAAAAAAACTTTTCCCGTTACCTTTTATTTTTTCTTGTATACAAACCTTCTCCTAACAATAAGGAACACATAAAAAAAAGAATTATTTAATTTGGTTTAACCGATCGGAAGTTATGCGCGTACATACGTTTCGCGATTCATTTTTGTTTATCTATATATAGATAAAAGTACATGCTGTAACCTTCATGTAAAATACTTTATACTTGCCATACTGTCATAGCCTTCAATTTTCTTCACACCTACACTTACCTGAAAGAAAGAAAAGAAACACGTAAGTAAAAAGTTTACACATTAAATTGTTTCTGAATCACAAAAACAAATATATCTAACTTCTAAGCACTATAGAAATCCAAGTGTAATGTGGACTGTTAACTAGTGGTGAGAGAATTTCAATAGGACTAATATTAGGTCTTTACCTATGAAATTGCCGTTCTTCAGTACTGGTCATTTCAAATAAGAAAAAGTTTGTAATGGCTCTGTATTCTAAATTCAAATTAATTTTGTTTTAAAACCATAACATTCTATTTACAAACTCAGTCTTTTGTTTTAGCGTAGCGATTAGCGTTGTATTTTCATTACATTTGAACATTTTTCGTCATAATTGATACTTTAAAAATTCGTGTAATTATGGAATATGAGTTCCGTCGTGGCACCAACGCGACACAAACGGCACGTAACATCAAAAACGTTTACCGAGAGAACTGTACAAACGAACGCACAACCCGTTATTGGTTTTCCCGGTTCCGTTCTGGAAATTTTGACTTGAAAAATGAAGCTCGTGGTCGTCCGGAAACTTTGGTTAACAATAATGAATTAAAGGCGATTGTGGAAGCTGACGAAACTCAATCTACAGTTGAGCTAGCAGCAGCTTTTAATGTAAGCATCAAAACGATATTGATCCATTTGCGACAAATTGGCAAGGTAAAAAAGCTTGATAGATGGGTGCCCCACGACCTTAACGATCGCCAGCGCAACGTACGCGTCGAGACCTGCCTTGCGCTGCTCAACAGGCAAAGAAATGAAGGAATTTTGAAACGAATTGTTACGTGCGACGAAAAATGGATTCTGTTCGACAATGGAAAGCGCTCAGCAAGTTGGTTAGACCCTGGTTCAGCACCAAAGCAATGCCCTAAACCAAAAATGACCCCTAAAAAGGTGATGGTCACTGTTTGGTGGTCTAGTGCGGGTGTGATTCACCACAGCTTTTTATAAAACGGCATGAGCATTAATGCAGATGTGTACTGTGAAGAACTGGAGAGAATGATGGAGAAGCTTGCACATCTGCAACCAGCTTTGGTCAATCGGTCGTCCCCACTGCTCCTTCACGACAACGCGTGACCCCATACTGCGCAACAGACAGTCTCCAAGCTGCAAGAGCTGGGGTTGGAAGCTCTCCCTCATCCGCCATACTCACCAGACCTTGCACCTACCGACTATTACTTTTTCCAAAATTTAGACAACTCTTTAGTGGGTAAAAATTTCAATGCCCGAGAGGCAGTACAAAATGCCTTTGAAGAGTTTGTTGCCTCCCGTCCAGCTGAATTTTACAAGAAGGGCATAAAAAAAAAATGCCAATGCGTTGGCAAAGATGCGTCGATTGCATGGGTGATTACTTCAAATAAAAGAAATAAAAAAGTTTTAAAAAATAAGTACTTTCACTTATTGTATACAAAATGGCAATTTCATAGGTAAAGACCTATTATATATGTGATGACCACTATCATTTGTTATTTTTGTGATTACAATTTATCTTTAGGTGCCTAATTGCGGAAGGAGCCGTCCTTCCGCGTGTATATCAGCTATTGCAGTAGTCTTTTTTTGGTTTAAATATAATCCATGACGCTGACAAATAATGTGACTTTCTATTGGTACAGTAATTTTCAAAATCGGTTCTGTGCATCTAGATATTAGTCCCTACAACCTCACTAGCTCATAAAATTTAACTCTTTATAATGTTAGTATAGATATGAATCTAATTAGTATTGTATAAATATGATTATCAGAAACCTGGTTATACATAGTACAAGCTCTGCCTTCTTTGGAATAAGGCAGCCATATATATACTTCTAATACTTATAATAAAAATGTAACAGGTCAAATTCTGTACATTGGAGATATTTTGAAATTTTTTTTGGAGGGCTGTTCTGTTATCGATACTGAAACCAAAACTATTTTTTTTTCATTTTTGTCTGTCTGTCTGTCTGTATCTTGGCCGCGCATTACGCCGAAACTACTTAATGGATTCAAATGAAACTTGGCATGATTTGAGTTTATACTCCGAGGTAGGACATAGGATACTTTTTATTCCGAAATTCCGGACGGTTTCCTTGTGAGGGGGGATGAAAGTTAAAATGTGTAATTAATTGTAATTCATTAACGAGTAGTCCGATTGCATTAATTCTTTTTTTGTTAGAAAGGAGATACTCTGAACATTGTAGCATTAAGAATTTAATTTATCACAATATCTGTATCTATTGGAAAAAAAATTATAAAGAATTTATCATTATGTAAAACAACACGTAGTGACATCTATTGACAGCCATACGTAATAACACTTTGATTAATATATCGTGGAATAATCGTGGAAACGTTTTACGCACAAGTATTACGTATAATTCGGTGTAGCATTAAGTATTTTATTTATCGCAACCTCTCTATCCATAGGAAAAAGAATATCTATATATCTATATACTTATATACTTATAATAAAAATGTAACAGGTCCAATTCTGTACATTAAAGATATTTTGAAAAAAAATTTTGGAGGGCTCTCTATAATCGATACTGAAGCCAAAACTGTAATTTTTTTCATTTTTGTCTGTCTGTCTGTAGGATACCTTTTATGCCGAAATTCAGCATGGTTTCCTGGAGAGAGGTGATGAAAGTCAAAATTTTATGTACTTAGTTGTAATTCAATAACACATAGTCCGATTTCATTCATTTTTTTTGCTAGAAAGAAAAAAATAAAGATAACGGGAAAAGTCATTTTCTTGTCCGCGACTGTAGACTGCCTGTGGGAAGCTGAGACAGATATGTAAAAATGGCGGTACGAAGTTCGCTGGGTCAGCTAGTCTACTAATAAAGTTGACTAAACCAAACGAGCTAATGATATGACTAATGAACTTTTTACTGAATAGTCAGCTGAAAGAGTTAACACCATTAAGCATTACTTTGTGAGACTGTAAAATAGACTTTTGCTGAATGACGCCGTACGTAAAATAAATTACAATGTCTAGGTCTCTTTGGGGAAATGTATTAAGTGAGAAATATAGAGAAAAAAAATGACAGAATGTAAGGCGGATACTAAGAAAACGAACTTATTTAATAAGTTTACATGGATGTCGTGTTCAAGGTTTCTTTTCAATTCGTTCAATGTCAGTAATGAACAAGGAAGATTTTGTTGTTTATTTCTCTTTAAGTTATTTTCAATTTATGTGTGTGTTTGCTACGTGATAGCTCACTTGTTAGTAAACATATCCAATATATTTTATTTGTTGACTGATTTCTTGGAAAGTTATAAAATAAATCACAGTCGTAACACTGGAAAACAGTGACATAAAATAATACTTTTGTTGAATCCTTATACAAATATGCAGGTGTACAAAGAGCTTTGTTCTACGATTTCAAACTAGAGTTTTAATAGATTTTTCTACAGTTATATAACTTATTTAGATAAACACTTTTATTTATGGAATTATAACATAGCTACCCAGTATATACTACTGAGCTTTTTTTATTCAAACAATGCAATCGCCGAAAGTAAGCAACGAGGGTGCGGTCAGTCCTTTAATGGGTAACCGCTGGTGGCATGATACCATGAGCGTCTCCGTGACTCGGAGGTCCCGGCTGTATCGTAGGATAACAGTCGTGACGCTTAGTTGGGGGCCTTTGGGCGGCAGGGGATGTTGATGATGGTGACGGAAACGTAACTTTACTAATTTTTTTTGTGACTTTCTCTGCTTGTATATCAGTTAACACGGTAAATAGTAGTCATTCTCTATCGTTCCTAATTGTATGTATTAAAGTCGCTATAGCGGTATACCTAGTCATGAAAGCGTAACAGAAATTCATAGTTACTTTCGCAGTTACAGTATAGCAGGGAAGGTTCTTCAAGCCAAAATAGAATAAAACACTTGCTTATCGTGTCTCCAAGCCGTTAAAGTAAAGTGACGGTGGGTTACTGTCGCGCTAGAAGATAAGCGCCACCGAGGAAACCTGACAATGTAGTGCAGTTTTATCATTTTGTGTCTCGCTCTCTCACATAAAATCTAAGACTTCACTGCATGTTTTATCTTATTTTAGCATTATCGTAACAGGTAACTTTGTCAAATGTTTATTCAGTGTGGATTAAACTATTTTTTTAGGGACGTTTCTTTTATTTTTATTATGTTGACAGGGGAGAAAATCTCAGGCAGGCAGGGGACTCAGGAGTCAGGAGTATGATCCCACTAAAAAAGTCTTCTGGACCATGTGATTTAAAGTCGAATAAAAATCACCCCTAATCACGCCCTATCCCGGGGACCTATTCTTAACCATAGAAATAACAATCATAATTTGACATATATGACACACGGTTCTTTGCTCTCAAACTATGGATATGCTAAATACTCTGATAACCAAGCTGATAAACGTACTAAATGACACACATGCGGACAACAACTAATTGTGTTTAATTCACAATTGAATGGTACACAACACAACACTCATTCGGTGGTAATGGGACCAAAAATCTCTGGTGCAGCATATAACAACACTAAATACTACATCAATGAGTTAGTCATCGTTAGTTAAATTTAGTGTAAGAACAATCGAATGTCGTTAAGTAATTTCAGTTACAGTATATCTATTACGACCACACAATACTTAACAACCACCAAACTAAACCCATAAAATCCATTTATCACCCATATCCAACAGTAAACTCATAACGTTACTCACTCTGAGCAGTGTTTTGCAAATCCAATCCAGCAATAGGTTGGATACCAGTGCAAAGCGATTAAACGGCTTAGTTAAGATGGAGAGAGCACAATTCATGTTATGTACGATTGCAGTTTAAAACAGTGTTTTGGTTAATGTTCATGACCTCTCTAGCTACCTCCTAACTCCGACCTCACCGACTATATTATGCTGTCTGCCTATAGCTACGGTTGTACAATTTTATATCTCAGATTTTTATCTGGAGTATATTATGTTATCAGAAAACAGGTGTCTGGGTTAAAGATTTTTCAATTTAATTTCGTTAAATAAATGAATTTAATACAAATAAACAACTAAATACTTTATTTTATAGTTCTTGTTGAATATTAGCGTAGGCTCCGATTAGTTTTAATTATCTTTCCATATTTGTAGTTTGATTATTATTACGCCCTTTCTTATTTTTACTATACTTTGGATTTCTTACCTTTCTCTTACTTAAGAAATGCTTTTTAATAATTAAATAACAGGGAATACATTTCTACTATATAATTAAAGTTCCTTTTAACTATCATCATCATCTCCCTACCCTGTTCCCAACTTTATTTGGAGTCGGTGCAATGAGTTTTCCTCATCCATTCTCCTCAGTCGTCAGTTCACTGCTTACTCCCTTCCTGGCCATATCCTCTTTTATGCAGTCCATCCATTTTTTCTTTGGTCGACCTCTACTCTTATATCCGTCGACTTCCATGTTTAACACTTTCTTTTACTACCACTACCATTGAAGTTCTTTTTAACCGCTCGTCGTTTTAAACACAATATTCTTGTTTCCTAGAGTCGTAAACTAAATCCGCGATAATTGAAAACAAACAGGAGAAAGTAATTAAAATAAGGGTTTTAAGACTTCACTACTAGTTCGTAGTAACGGAACTATTTTTGTAAGTAATTAAGAACGGCTTTGCTAAACACAAGCCATTTGCAATGTCAGTTGGTGTAATGCCTTGTTTTGGTAAGCACATGTAATAGACGTAGATGGTGGTAGTAAAACGTTAGTACGTCCAGGTGTTTGTGTAACCCCTATAACAAAACTCTAGCCAGGGGTTCGTTACGACGCCCATTGAGTATTATGGATATTATGTTAGCATCGGTAACATAGCATGCGTATTTCAGTGAAAAATGTACATAGATATATGTATATGTAATGTACTGTTAAAACTGCTTTTTGTATTTTTTCAATCTGTTATCTGTATCTGTACCTATTGAATAAAATAAAATAAAATATACTTTTACTGCACACTGAAATTTGGAAATTTATATTGAAGTAGAACAAACAACAAAATAGTGATACTATGATCTGATTTAACGCAGTTTACGATCTCTTAAAGGCACATTCTACACAGTATAGTGCAATCAAAGATTAGATCATACTATATCGTTTGTTTGTAAAACAAAAATACGACATTACTTTAAAACCAGCTAAAACCAAAATATAAGGCGAGCTTAGCAAAAAACTTGTTAACTATTAGTTTCCCTTCATTGTTCCAAAGTCTTTGTTGAAAAAGTTCTAGATAAAAAAATAGAATTGGTAGACCAAAATTGAATGAGATTCCTAGATTCCTACCAGGAAGGTAGCAGGTAAACGGGTGATTCAATTAAGTCAGTACGGACCTGCGGAGCAGACGTTCACGGGTAGCGTCATGGAGTTCAATCAAACACGGGCGTTCATTTAGGATTGTCAGAGTGTATTTGTCTTTCATACCGTTCAGTTTCGATTGCCGTGTATACACACGTATGTTTTCGATGCCAATTTTGACATCTAGTATACATTTAATCTTGTATAGATTGAATTTACGACCTAAAAATTCGCAACACAACTTTTCTGTGATGCCTTAATGCCCAGGTTGAGCCGACCTCGTTTCCTAAGTATGCAATCTCGCTTGCACAATTTTTGAGGGCTTATTAACGAGCGCTTTCAATAACCTATCTCGAGTTAAAATTAGAGAGATATTTTCATTGATATACAGAATCAATTATGTTAAGTTGTCAAAAAAAAAGAACAAATACTCGTTTTTAAGATAAATTCAGGACCTTTTTTATTAACTTATTTCTAGTAAAAGCTGGAAATAGGTTATTAAAAATTACTGTAAATTAATAATACAACCAACTTGCATACTTTGAAAAATTTGTAAACTACACACGTTTGCAATTCATACATCTATTTTGGTATTTCATTTTCCAAACTTTAGAAACTTTAGTGCATGAGCCTGGGTTGGCATTGGACGTATGGGTCGTCTGAATATTGTTTTATCCATCGTGAAAAGAAGTTTTGATCCAGGGAGCCATTGTATTCATCAATTGGATTCGAGATACTGACGAAAATTGTACATTTTTTCTATGTAAATGTAATTGACTCTGCTTATATCTTCATCTTTGAATTTGTCATTCTTGAAGTTTTCCGTTAATTAGTTGTTGACAAATTAGTTGTTTTACAATAAATACAAAGCAATATAAAATATTAATTTGAAAATCGAAAAATTAAGGTTTAGTACGTAGAAATCTACTTAACGTATTGAATTAAGTAAGCATGTTTATATTTTACATTGGTTTAGCTTCACACTACTAATGGAAATAGTACGTGCAATTCCTCATTACAGATTAACGCAAATCCTTTATCAACAGCTACCAAATTATTCGCAGCCTCTATTTCGAGTTCAATTGCGTCAAATGCCACCATATCATAGTCCAACGAGCGTTTACATGCCCGCATTCAGCGCCGTCACGTCAGCTGCGCTCTCAAATCCATTGATAAACCGAATTCGAAATCGTATTTAACTTTCATTTTGAATTTAAGCTGTGGAGAATCCCTTTGTGGTTTTTTTTTTCAATAATTTAGGAATTAAATACCTTCAAAAGTCATTTAGAAAAGGTGATTTGCGGAATTAAATTCTGATTTATTTACTTTGCATATGTAATTTGTTCAGAATTATAATAAAGTATGTAATGTAATTTTTATAAAAGTAGTTGATTGTTATAGTTTATTATTACTATTAGTACAATATCAGTGATTATATTATAGAAACGGGTCATACGATTGATGAAATATAACCGAGGCCACGGAGCTATAATTGCTTTAACTTTTAATTTGAATATAACTTTGACTGCCTCGTTGGTCTCGCGGTTGGCGTATACGACTGCTGATCATGAGGTCTCGGGTTCGATTCCCGGGTCGGACCAAATGTTTATATGATCTACAAATATTTGTTTCGGAGTTTGGGTGTTTTCTATGTATAATATGTATGTATTTATAAAAAAAAAGTATATATGTATTTGTATCCGTTGTCTAGTACCCATAACACAAGTTCTGCTTAGCTTGGGACTAGATGGCGTTGTGTGTTAGATGTCCAAAATATTTATTTATTGCCCTATAGATACTAAAGTGTCCTAAAATCAGGTAAACGGTAATTATACTTAGAATGCCACTGATCAAAACGCACTACACTTTGAGCACATTTTGCTCATGATTTCTTCACATTTAGGTAATGGGCCTCCGGTATCCTCACTCACTCGGTGAAACACAGCGCAGGCGCCGTGGTATCACTCCGTTCGAGCCGGCCCATGCATGCGTGCCTCTCCCACGGTAAAACGCAATTATATTAATGTGTATAAGGTGGTTACATCATTAGGACTACCATTTTCAATTGTGAGACTGAAAGAATAAAAATCAATTAAGGATTTTACTCACGAACTTAAGTACTTGACTTCATAAATGAATCATCCATCCGAAATTTGTCATGATACTTTGAGTCTTGAGAAAGAATATAGAGCTCCCACACATAACTGCAAATTCGCAATGCATCGCAAATACCTGCGAGCTTGCACGAATGCTGCCGCAAGAACTTCACGCCGCATCGCATCGCAGTTATGTGTGGGAGCGCATGGGCAAAAGTTCTCTATATACACGCGGATGGAGCCGTGGGCAAGCCTTTGTGCAAATAAACGTTACTTCTTTAAATAAAAGATGACTTGAAACGTTACGTTTAAGTTGATTTACCGAAAACGTTGGAAGTTAAATGAGCAACGATTGCTTGTTAATTACTTTGTATAAAACCAAATGACAGTATAATTGACAATAGAACATGAAACAGGTAATTGAATAAAAGGCTTTTCTATTTGAAATGTTCGATACAATAGACAAAGGCAAACGCTGTTTAGTGAAACAAAAGGTTTACTGATACAGTGGAGCCTTATAACAAGTGTAAATTAAAGATTTTTTTGCCTCACTCACAAAAGACAGCAAATGAATAAAACATTGTGACGGCTACTTGGATAAATTTAAATGATATAGGCCTTATGTTTTTTTGGACGAGTATGTCAATTGTGTGATTACCACTCGTATAGTCACTATAAATATGGAAAGATACCTAAGGCCTTTTTAAAATTTAAAATTCACACCATTTATTTTAAGAAATTCAAAAAAGATCGTTATTGAAATTTAAAGAAAATTTGATTTGATTAATCTGACGATTTGATTGATTGAATATGACGAAAACATATCATAAAGGAAAACAATACATTGGCTGTGTTTTTGAAATAGTTTTAATTTTCTATATGTAGACTTTATTTCAAAACAAAAGATGATCTGTTATTAAAGGCAAACAGTAAAGAAATAATAAATCAAGTAAAAAAAAGAGAACGTTTGTTTAACACAGAGATATAATTCCGTCACCCGTTAACTACAGATTTAATGAAGACGAGTGTTACAATTGCAAGGAGATCCTGCGAGTGCTGGCGATGTGATGTTACACTACAATTTTCCAAAACAGATGCAATTAATAGTACTAATGTAGTAGTAATTATGCACATAGAGAGACTTAATATCTGTTCAAAATTTCGTATTCTAATATTATATTCATTTTTCATTCAAGCCAAATTCGAAAAAAAGTTCTACATACAACCAATGAATGCAAGGTGTTGAAAATATTTATCAATATATATAAAATGAATCACAAAAATGTAATGTATGCGCATAAATTTTGATCGACCGCACCAAATTGGATAATTCTTTTTTATGTGTTGATTATTGTCAGGACAATAATAAATACATAAAAAAGAATATTAGTTGTTAAGGTTTGTATAGACAAATAAAAAAAAATCGGAGATGTTATATTTTCTTAGTCCGTTTAGTCCTATAGCTACACTTCGTCCCTGCTGGAAGTTGAAACGGACTTATAAACAAACTAGTTGTTGCCCGTGGCTCTGCCCACGTCTATGTCGGTTATCGCGGTAAATAGTAACCTATGTGTTATTCTTATGTATAAGCTATATTACTGTAAAGTTTCATCCAAATTCGTTCAGTAGTTTTTTGCGTGATAAGTAACAAACATACACACTCACAAACTTTCATAAATATGGTGATTTGAAGTTCACCGGGTAAGCTAGTTTACTATAAAAGCTATAATTAAATTCAAAAACACAAGCTGTAAACTATAAAAGTATATTAGGAAAGTATTTTATATTACACGTTTAAAATTAATTAATTTGTTACAAAGTGGAAGGCACTAGAAAAACGAAAGGTTTTATCAAAGTGGAAGGTTCTGAACACATTTAACCCTTCTACAATATTTGTTTGGAATATTACTCGTAACTGTAATTATATTAGCTTGCATTTTATTTCCAAACTTTTCTAAGGCGTGAAAATGAACATTCATTTTACAGCTCGATATATTTAAATAATCTTTATTTTGCATAAAAGTGTTTTACAAAGAACTCTTGAGATACTCGTCTTAGTTACTCAGCCATATAATAATGCTCTTACTTTAGTAATAAATGTGTACCAAGAATTACTTGTTTGAATCTTAATTTCTGCATACATATGGATATTTACTGCAACTTGAAACTACTGAAATATGAATTGTTAAGTCATTGGGAAATCAAATTGAATCCACAGTATCAGAAGGTGTCAGAAGGTCAGTATATAACACATAGTTAGGTAAGTTAGACTTATGACATAAGAATCGACTAGAGTAGAAAAATTAACTGATATACTTCTAATAGTGGTAATACTATTGTTACTTCAATAAACTAAACTTTCTTTAAAATTATTTTCCACTAGCTTATGCCCGCGGCTCCGCCCGCTTTTATGTTGGTATTGAAATTTTAAAAATCTCTATAAATTTCAACTTATTATGTTATTCCGATGTCTAAGCTATATTACTGCAAAGTCTCATGAAAATCCGTTCAGTAGTTTTTGCGTGAAAGAGCAACAAACACATATCCTTACAAACTTTCGCATTTATAATATCGATATACTAAATAGTAAAACAGTTATGTATACATACGTAATAACTGGTAAAACTCATTTATTACTTTTAAAATTTTCTGCGTGACATCAAAACAAAACACGCCTGCCACACTTGTAGCGTTCGCGCAACTGACACGATGGTGTGAGTGAGGTAGTAAATAGACCGAATAAAACAGAAGATGGTCGTATATTGCGTTTCATACTTATATTCTTAGACAAATTAAGGGATCCCATATTAGGATACTATTCCATATTTGGTGACTTTCCTCTATTAGTAGGAGTAGGATTCTCTTATTTCAATGAAACGATCTTCAAATGCTACGTTATATGTATGTATTTAGATAACATCTATTTTCTAATTTTAGTCAATCTTTGACATTTAGAACGTCGTTTGCCGTTCTAAACTCATTTTTAGTGATTTTTAGTTTTTTTTAGAGTTTTCAAACAACAGAATTATCACAATTATATAAATAAATACAAATGCAGAATAAAATCAAACGGATTATTCTGTTGACCATGCTGTACGTAAACGTTGAATACCACATTCGTTATGGACTATAATCCACATCGTGTGCAATGTTGATTTAATTTTAATGTTGAAACAATTTCGTCCACGGCATTCATTATCCATATCTGTTGTAATTGAAAATTCATCCATGTCGTATATAGCCTAGAATGGGTTCGTCTGTCAAAATTATTATTTGCTTTACTCTATGATATGAAAATTAAATTTGAATTATTGTTAGAGATGAATCGCGTTGATAAACTAAATTGATTTTATTATCGGGATGATTGAGTGAATGTTTGTTATGGTTAGAATTAAAATTGTCCTGATCATATAATAAACATAACGACGTAAATCAAACATTTAAAAAAGATAAATCAAATCACATAGAGATAACATTTAACATATTTATAATAAATAAACATAATGTAATTAACCTAACTTGCAGTCATTGATACCTATTGCATTACAGATTTTAAGAGTGTTGACATCGTAGATTATTTTGGTATTTATTGACATAGAAGTTAAAGTTGCCATTATGTATTCATTTAATTTATATTCTCACATTCTTAGTGAACCAAAGTATACAGGATAGATTATACTAATAGAAAGTAAAGTGATGAGAATTTTCTTCGAATAAAGAAAATCAGTTTTCATCTCAATTAAAGTAGCTAAAAGTTCTATGAAACACTTTAAGAATGACGTTTCAGAAACAGCTCATGCAGATATTTATGCTAAACAACCATTATCTAAACGCAAATACAAAGAAAACGAGACCCTTATTTGTCAACAGACGTTTAAGGGCTGAAACCCAAACAACCACTAAAGATAATTACTATAAAAACCAAGGAACCATTGAAAGCTCAAGACACACAAATAAATAGCAACTACCCCTCACGATTAACTTACATTCGTTTCTTTGTCTCCTCCTTTAATATCTTTAAGTGGACGTAGGCAATTTTACAAAAAGCCGAAAAAAAAGAAATCCCCGTAATTTGCGGGATCCACTCGGCTATAAATGAAATGAAAATTTTTGACGAGAAAAAGAGGACTGAATTTGCTTACTTTCGTCTTGATATTTTCTTAAGATGAGGCCTTTTGATTTACACCGCTAATTTTGATGATATAACTAGACTGTCAAAGAACGAACGTTTTAATATTTCAAAAACTAACGATCTAAGCTATAAACGGATTTCTTTGTTAGATAATTTTTGACCTGTCAACTCGGCGTAAATAAAACATTATTAAAATACATACAGACTATAATTATGTCTTTATTATTCCCAATACAATTTGGGGTCGACTATTAGTTCAACCGGTTTTACCTGAATATCAGTTTTTCCACGGAGCGACTAGCATCGGACCTTCGCAAAGGTGAGGGTGAACTGAATTCGAAGGTTGAACTAGTGGTTTACTAACAACTATTTGAGGGCAATCTTCCCAATAATGATTGCCATAGGTGTTCATGACAACCGGGACCGACAGCTTAACGTGCTCTCCGAGGCACGGGCGGGAAACAGCCATCTTCCATACTCCGGGATGCTATTAAGAATTTCTTTTAAGAAAAACCCAAGAGTAGTCCGGCCCAGAAATCGAACCCGAGACCTCTTGATCAGCAGACGCTTATGCTAACTGTTAGGCTAACGAGACAGTTTTTGACTTTTAAATACTATATGGATAATTCTATATAGTACGTATATAATAATATTCCATATAGTAAGACACTATATGAGAGTATCTGTGTACGTGAGTATAACTAACAGTTTGCTTAATACTAATAAAATGATAACCGATTACTTATAAGTTTAAAATATAAGCTTTTAGGCACTCAAACAGTAGTGTCAGTAATACTGCAAGCGAGATGATAGGAGGACTCTAATGGGAATTCATACACGCAAATCTATTCAGATATTTAAGATAAAACGCACATGAAACCTGAGCGCTTTATATTTGTTTTTTAGTAGTGAACGTCTTCAAACTGTAAACATACCTAAAATTTTGTTAACTCACAAAACATGCGGTGCATGAGACATATTCGCACTTTCCAGTTAACCCAAACAATGTCACAAGACATACAAAACAGAAGCTGTCTCTTCAATTCGTTTATTGTACCGTGAAAATTGTATTTAACAGCATAGTGTAAGTATTTACAATAAAGGAAAACATTTAAATAACTTCAAACAAACCTGAACAACTAAAGTAAAACAGAAAAGGACAAAGAATCGCAAAGGGTATCGGAGAATTTTGCAGGTAAAGCGACCCCGATTTTCTTCAATGGTATTTTTCTAAAGTCAAATACCGTAACATTATCTTTTCAACACATAAATGGTTACAGTTCCTTCTAAGAAACTAAAGTTTTTTCAAGAAACGATGAGATGAAATACAGAGGAATAAATATTGAAAGAGATAGGAGTATATTTATAAATATTTTTTTATGGAATAGGAGCAGACGTATCGCGGATGGTAAGCGATTACCGCTGCCCATGGACACCTGCAACATCAGAGGCGTCACAAGTGCGTTGTCGGCCTTTGGGGGATTGGGGGAGGGGGGAGATAGGGGAGGGGTGGGGGGAGATAGGGGAGGGGTGGGGGAGATAGGGGAGGTGTTGAAGCAACATCTGCTTAGACACGAACGATATATGCTGCTTCAATTAATAATGATGGGCAAGGTGGAGGGTAAGAGACGCGCTGGACGAAGAAAAAAATAGTGGGTACGAAATATCCGGGAGTGGACCGGTACCACCTCCGTTGAACAACTGTTTCGCCTGGCCAACGACACGGAAGAGTACAGGAAGCTGACGGCCAACCTTCGAGATTGAAGAGGCACTTGAAGAAGAAGATCTGTTTAGTTTGGGAGACAGCATCAGTACATACATTAACTTGTATCTAATTATAAGACAAAATTTAGCTGTTAATAATGATTATTATTTTTTCTTTATTACTTAAGAAAAATAGCACGTTTAGTATTTTGTTACTTTTAAAGAAGTATCCTTGATTTAGTTAAGGTCTTCATCATCTTCTCAGACAGTTTTTTTGTAATCTACTGATAGACATAGGTCTATCTTTGGAAGCAGTTGAAGTATTTTAGTTAAACACATTATTACCTGTATTCTTACGGTGCTGGTTCGGATCAATGAAAAGAGTTGCTCAAGATAAACGTAGGCGTGTTAATTTTCTTCTACACAAACATTTCTTAATATACTAAAGCTCATTTAAATATATTATATTAATTTATTAACGAATTATTATATTAACGAATATGGAATAGTTGGCACAAAAGCTGCCTATTAATATAGAAATAAATTTCTAGTTATATAAGTGACAATAGCTCACTCCGTTTGGACAAACGATCGAAGCCTAAAGTGTGACATTTTGTAGAGTGGTCAACTAGCCTTTCCGTTTATGTTAGGATACATAGTTATCTATATTTTATGTTTGGATGCATTGTGTATCTAACACTTAATAGTCCAAAACCGAATAGATATGGATACAGATTAACAAAATAATAGGCAAGCCTGATAATACTTAAAGTTAAAGACTAGACAAACCAGACCGTGCTTGCTCACTTGAAAAAACAAATGGATTTTTCAATGCCTCACTGTAGGACTAAGATTTTTGCTTGCTTAATTCTAATTTAAAAAGACCATAATTCCAGTTACGTTCGCTACGCTATTGTGTGATTTTCATTAAAATCATTCAGCAGCTCATGTTCAAGTGAAAATTAGTAGTTTAATGAATATTCAATTAGTATTGGTTTTAACGGAATATAATTTTATTGGCAAAATGAAGGTATATAAACTAAATACAGAGTGGCTATAAATATTATTATAAGGATAAATAAAAGAAAAATAAATAAAGCATTTAATTTAATGCAAAATAAAATTTGGACCTAATCTTATTTTTAAGATAAAAAATCTGAAACCACCACTTACAATTTTAAAATTACATCACGTCACGTAGAATTCACCTAAAATTTAATTTACCTACAAAACGTAACGATAATATGTTAATAACATTTAGATTATATAATTGTTTTGGTTGTCTGAAATGTCTCGCCATTCATATGACAGGCTCAAAGTTACTGTTTATTTGTTTATTCTTTAGGAAAACAATCAGGTTTACAATAGAATGTAGGTACACTGATAATTAGCAGAATAACTAATTGTATAGTCCATTCGTTTCACCTCATCGCATTCACCTTGATCGCGCCGCATATCACGTGCGGTAAGCCGCCACAAAATCTAAGGACCCGCCTGCGGCGTACACCCACAAAAAAGTATGATTTGTCAGTTTACGCCGTTGTATGAATTAATATATTCGTATTTCACAACAATAACCACAATTGTGTGCGGGTGCACCGACGCTATTTAAACGAAAAAAAAAAACCTAACCTCCAGTTTAAAATTTAAGCTAGTATACTACAAACTAAGTATCAGTTGACAATTTAGCAGTTACATAACATTTATAGATAAAATCAGTGTAACACTATTAATTACAGCTATCAGAATACAGTTTCAAAAGAGTATAATCACAAATTTTAACAAAAAGAAGAACCAACTTCAATCTGGACCAAATTTAAATGGGACCATACGGGAATATTGAGTTATTCGTTAATTTGTCGCGTACATACATAATGCAAATTGAAGACTTATATGGATTTCTCATGGATGATATGTCAGAACTGGACCAAATTTAAATGGGACCATTCGGGAAGCACCAGCTTTCGAAAAAAAAAAGAATCATCAGAATCGGTTCACCCAGTCCAAAGTTATGAGGTAACAAACATAAAAAAAAAAAATACAGTCGAATTGAGAACCTCCTCCTTTTTGAAGTCGGTTGAAAAGGGTTACTGATAATGTGTTAATTTATTTTTGTACATCATTTATGTTATCATAATTATTATTCAAAAGAGCATCCGAAGACCGTCTATCCCAAAAGGTTATGTGCCCTTAATTGTAATCAACAATAAATATTAATGTATTTACATACGCTATACGACCCATAACTTTGATTAAAGTGAAAATATGCAAATCAACAAAAACTGTCAACAAAAAGTTGGTAGCGCTAGTTCAGACCTTAGTTAAAATAAATTGCTTGTCAACACTTTTGTGATGCAAAACTGGACGATACATAAGCACCTGCTATACATAGTAACCTTTTGGGAAAGTTTTTTTCGCAATTACAATGCCCTAGAACGCAAAAGGTAGATTTGCATTTTTATTCGAAAACGGCTGAAAGGGACCGCTTGCTTTTTCCGACACTTTTTTACGACCTCGGTACAATAATAATGAAGATTCTGTTTTAATTGGAATGTGAATTACTGTCTTTGCAATTTAAATTCCACCTGTGATGTCTGTACATTCAAATGAAACAATACTTAGGTGGTATCCTTTAAGTCTATAACATTTTATAGACACTTTGAGAGACTTATAAATATTCTCAACGACATTTTTTGGGGATACGATCTGGTATTCACGTTACTACAAGTTAAACGTCTAATATTTTGTGTCACATCTCTCATATCGTAAATATAAAGTATTATGACATTATCTTTAAATGTTACGTTCTCTCAGAAGATGTATTAGGGAAATAAGACTCCTTTATGACTAGGGGAAGTTCTACAGCAATAACTCTTTTAATAATCTATCAATATCAAGTTACGACTAATATATTTATTGAGCGTTCTGAATTTATATCAATATATGAAAGCTATTTTGATAAAAGTTTATCGTATAAACGTCCATAGGTTTTTCCAATTAAATAAATAAATATTTCGGAAATCTTACACACAACGCCATCTAGCCCCAAACTAAGCAGAGCTTGTATTATGGGTACTAGACAACTGACATATATACATAAATATATTTTTGTAAATACATACATATTATACATAGAATTGTTTTTAAACTTTCGCGACTATACATATTATTCGTCTGTGAATCGGGTCTTAATCGCGATAATATCTATGAGGTACACGGGTAGACTGTCTACCCGTGACCACGATCGGTGCAATTCGATCGAAACGTCGGGCTATCAAAAAAAAGGTATTGGTCCTCATAGATATTATCGCGATTAAGACCCGATTCACAGACGAATAATTATACATAGAAGACACCCAAACTCCGAAAAAAAATTGGCAGATCATACAAAAATTTGGTCCGACCTGAGATTCGAACCCGACCCCAAGAACAGCAGTCAGACAAGTTATCACTGCGCCACCGAGGCAGTCAAAACAAAATTATATGACTCTTTTCATGACGCATGTAACAGTGTAGCAATTTAGCCCTTCGATAAAAGTTCCACATTAAATAATATATTCTGCTCAAAGCAATGACTTAGCTTCTTTTATTATTAGTAATCTCAGGATATTTTAAATAAAACTGGTGTACAAACCTATATCATTTCTAAACGTATACCTATATATATATAACAAACTGCATCTATACACAGGATAAATCAGGTTCACTAACCACTGAACATGCCAATTATTCAAAGTAATAATAATCAAGAAAATATAAACAAAAATATCTTACATGATTTTTACAACTTTCATTTAGCAAATTTTTATTCACACAACGAGGACTAGTTTTCAACCGACTTCAAAAAGGCACTTTACGACATTTAAGCACTCTTTAATTGGAACATTGGTGAAAAGCGACTCCACGTCAAAGCTCACCATGACGCAATCCGGTTCCAACGTGACATCTTTTATGATTTGTATGAAGTGCCGTGAGTCTTTCACAAAAGACGGTGTTTTGCCTACAAGTGCTAGAACATGTTCAGGAGGTACTCAAAGGTAACGGATATCAAGTGAATGGAGGACGGAAGCAACCGAAAATAAGACGCAAGTATCCAGAAGTGAACAGGCAACCAGCCTACATGCCTTATGTCAAGGAAGTTACGGATAAGATCGGGTCCGTGTTAAAGAAATACTCCATTCCGACAGTATACACACCAGGCATAAAGGTTCACAACATCGTCGGCACACAGAAGGTTATATTGCCACTACAAACTCCGGGTGTTTATAAAATAGATACGTTTTTTTGGTGGGTAGGTGCTAAAAAGTCAACACAGATTTTTAAAAGGCTCTAAATTGAAAAAATATTTAATACTTATATTAGTGCTAATTAAATAAAATAAGTGAATAGTTTTCATATACTTACAGTTACTGTACTGCGCATATGTTGAATTAAGTTCTTAACCACCTGCCAGCCATTCACACAGTTTATAATTTCATCAAGAAGAAAGGAACTCTTAAGTGGTATTTTGAATCATAATGTCGCAGCTCAATGATATTCAAACGGCTCAGAGCAGTTTAGAAGAGAGCTTCTCCAAGAGAATGGCTCAGCTAGAAGCACAACTGCAATCTGGTGGGAACTCGAAGGAAACTGTGGCTCGAGTATCTGAGGAATTCAGAGCATTCAGGGAGCTTATGTTCACCATGCTGGGTCTGCTGCGCAAGCAGATTAATGAGTGTGACAAAATGGTAGATGTCATTGAGACACGCCACAGACGTAAGGCACTAGTGGTTCTCGGAGTGCCTGAAGCTATCCAGGAGGATTGTGTGAAGACCGTGTTGAATATCCTTAACCAGCGGATGGGTCTCAAGGAGGTCACAGCATCCAACATCAGAAGCTGTCATCGCATTGGTACTCCTTCCAAGGAACGTCGTCGCCCAATGCTGGTCTGGTTCTCTGCCGTGGAGACCCGTGCTGCTGTTTGGAAGGCGAAGACAACGCTGAAGGGTTCCGGCTTCACGGTAAGAGAGTTTTTGACTCGAACTCGACAGACGGCTTTCAGCATGGCTAGGCAACACTTCGGTATGTCGGCCTGCTGGACACAGGACGGCATCATAGTCGTCAGGCCCTCTGATAAAAGCCGCCAGAAGATAACATCACCAGACGAGCTCGAACCTCTCATAGCAAAATACCCTAAGGCAACATCACCGCCCAAAGCAACTTCGAGCACGAACACTAAAAGCTCACGGCGACATTGATTATACTGCTATCGTCACCATTTTTAACAATTAACTTCCTCACAGTTACTTTAAAGTATCGTTTAATAGTAACACTTTATTTTATTCCAAACATAAACACTCAATATTACCTTTTGCTTTGTTTACAATAAATACCTTCATGTTTTGCAATCAACGCAACTGACAACTATATATCTAATGTCACCTGTCACGATCACGTATTATTGTTTTCCGTTCCGATACGCTCAGAACGTGTTAGGTTAGTAGTAATTGTGAGTATTTATTTGTGAAAGTATGTCTGTTTTCATTTTGGTTGTTTTTTGTTTGTTTTGTTTCTTTCTTTTTTCTCTTGATCTATTGTTTATATTTTTTTTTTGTATGCTTATTTAAAAATGTCACAATGTCACCAAAAATTAAGGAAAAAATATATATTATTTTTGTATGTGTGTCCGCTGGCGGGTGGTGTAGAGATACGATCTGGTTAGTTTGCATTTAGATTCTCATTACATTTCTATTTTATTTTAGCGGTACGGTCCTATACTTTTATTTTTAATAGGTACACCTATGAGCAACGATGATGTTGATGTGTTTTTTTCTGCCGATGACTCTTCTGAAGATGTTAGTTTCAGTTCCATAGTAGAGACTCTGGGTGATCAAGTGCGACAAATATTTCTTCCTCAATCGCGTCCTTATTTTAATGTTTGTCACATAAACGCTCAAAGTGTTCCCAGCCATTTCAGTGATTTAACTGAGACTTTCTCCGACAACAACGTTCACGCCATCCTGATTTCGGAGACCTGGCTCAAACCCCACCTACCTTCCACCTCATATACTCTGCCTGGCTTTACCCTTATTCGTAATGACCGTTCAGATAAAAGAGGTGGCGGCGTTGCAATCTACCTTCGCAGCTTCTTACCTTACAAAATTGTCTCCGCTTCCTCTTCCAATCTATCTACCAGCGCAGAATATCTCTTCCTACAGGTTTGTGTCAGGGGAGTCAACGTCATTCTGGGTGTAGTTTACTGCCCCCCAACTGTTAGCTACTTCTCCAGTCTGGAAACAGTTCTGGAATCTTTAGGGTCTGAACATTCGCATCACATCATCATGGGAGATTTTAATACCAACCTCCTAGCCCAAAACTCTCCTCGTACACGCAGTCTACTTCACATCATCCAAGCAACCAACCTCCATGTCCTACCGCTTCAAGCCACTCATCATAACATTGAGCATCAGGATACCTGGCTTGATCTAATCCTCATCTCTGCCCCACACCTTGTCTCATCCCACGGTCAACTCTCTGCTCCTGGCTTTTCCCATCACGACTTACTCTTCCTCTCTTATATCCTGAAACCTCCCAAACCACCTCCCAAAATTGCACACATACGCAGTTTCCGAAGCATGAATGTCGAAAAATTACACGCAGATGCTGATGCAATAGACTGGACAGATATGGCTGCTGCTACAAACGTGGATAACAAAATCATCATTTTCAACGACAACATTGTTAATCTGTATGACGTCCACGCTCCCATTAGAGCAGTTAAATTAAAACGGGCCCCAGCGCCTTGGATGACGGATGAGGTCCGTGCAGCTATGAAGCGAAGGGATCAGACATTTCATCGGTTCAAGAGAAATCGCAGCGAAGATAGTTGGAATCTTTATAAAATTGCAAGGAATCGGTGCAATCAGGTGATACGCAACGCTAAACGCCGACATATTCTACAAAACATAGAGTCTTCTTCCTCTTCCAGTATCTGGAAATTTCTTGGGTCATTAGGTATTGGTAAAAAACAACACCAAGTGTTCAATAATACAATTGGTTTGAATGACATCAACGATTATTTCGCATCTACGCCTTCTCTGGATCTTCTAACTAAGTGTCAAACGCTGGAATACATATCTGGTCTCACCAGTCCCACTACCAACTCCTTCGAATTTTCTCCGGTGCCTCCCGAGGATATCAAGAAGATTATTCTATCTGTCCACTCCAATGCCGTAGGATATGATGGCATAAGCCGTCGTATGATTGTCACCATACTTGACTGCATTCTCCTGGCAATCACACACATAATAAATTTCTCTCTTGATTCCGGAACTTTCCCCGCTCTGTGGCGAAAGGCTTATATCATTCCTCTTCCAAAAAAAAATAATCCTACACATCCTGAACACTTTCGACCTATCTCTATTCTTCCCTTTCTATCTAAGGTACTCGAGGCCTGTGTTCACAAGCAACTCTCACACTTTGTTCACAGAAACCAGC
This sequence comes from Diaphora mendica, assembly GCA_949125395.1. Classification (NCBI taxonomy): domain Eukaryota; kingdom Metazoa; phylum Arthropoda; class Insecta; order Lepidoptera; family Erebidae; genus Diaphora; species Diaphora mendica. The sequence goes on along the minus strand of OX421313.1, from coordinate 16,531,857 downwards.
TATTAAGCCCTCTGCAATCCGGCTTTAGGGCCGGTCACAGCACAGTTTCCGCTCTCCTTAAAGTGACTGGCGATATTAGGAAAGGTATGGAAGACACTAAAGTTACAGTACTAGTATTAGTTGACTTCTCAAATGCCTTCAACACCGTCAGTCACGAAATCCTTCTATCTATCCTTACATATCTTATGGTACCTTCCGAGGCACTGGAATGGTTCTCCACTTATCTTCAGGGGCGACAGCAGTGTGTTCGTGTTGATGACTCGACATCGAGTTGGTGCGACCTCCGCGCTGGCGTCCCTCAAGGCGGTATTCTCTCTCCTCTCTTATTTTCAATATTTATTAACCTCATAACTCAACAACTTCGGAGTGCGTATCACCTGTATGCTGACGATCTGCAAGTGTATTCGCAGGCAAGAGTGGACGACATAACGCAAGCTATCGAAGAAGTCAACAGGGACTTAGAGACCATAAGGTTATGGTCGACGAGATTTGGCTTGTCGGTTAACCCAACTAAATGCCAGGCGATAATAGTAGGAAGCAAACGCATGATAAGCAGAATCGATACTGCTTCAATCTTACCAATAGTGTTCAGTGGCTCAGTCATTCCGTTCAGCCCCGTAGTTAAAGACCTGGGCTTGCTCATCGACTCGACCCTTGATTGGCAAGCTCAAGTTACTTATGTCAGCCAGAGGGTAACGGGAAACATGCGAACGTTATATCGTCTCAAAAACTTCTTGCCAACTACCACTAAAACAACTTTAATGCAATCCTTAATAATTCCAATAATTGACTATGGTGATGTATGTTATTTCGACCTGAATGCAGATCTCCTCAATAAACTTGACCGCCTTCTCAATAACTGCATTCGATACATTTTTAATCTTAGGAAGTACGACCATGTGTCAGCCTATCGTTCCCAACTAAAATGGTTGCCCATCCGCCTGCGCCGCAATCAGCGAGCACTTACCTCCCTATTTTCATTTCTCAACTCACCATTTTCTCCTACATATCTTGCTCAATACTACCGTTATCTGTCCTCGAATCACGACAGAAATCTTCGTTCAGAAAATAATCTGCTCCTCTTATGTCCCTCCCACAATTCAGATTTCATGAACTCTTCGTTCTTTGTCCAAGCGGTACTACTCTGGAATGCTCTCCCACTCGAAATCAGGATGTCAACAAACCGTTTTACTTTCAAAAAGAAGGTACATGATCTCCTTCTTAGCGAAACGGCAGGAACTACTAATCGATAATTGGTTCACCTTAGACTCGGACTGTCATAGTGTACGAATATAATGTGTATGCGTGTATGTATGTATATTTATATAAATATTTATGTATTTACCATGTCTATGTTTATTTTTATGTGTTTTGTTTGTTTTTATTGATCATGTAACCTCTGTGCACCACCTACCTTACTAGATTTCTACACCACCCTAAGGTTGACTGGAAGAGAATGCCTTGGGCATTAAGTCCGCCAATGTACAAATGTGCATAAAGTTTTTAATAAATAAATAAATAAATAAATAAAATAGACTGCAGCTGCGGAAGTTCCTACATAGGCCAAACGAAGCGGACTATTGCTGAAAGGGTCAAAGAGCATATCGCTGCTGTGAAGAACCGACAGACGAGCAAATCGGCGATTGCAGAACATGCACTTGATGCAGGCATCAACCACTGGATTGAATTTCACCGCACGCAAGTCCTCTCCACCGAACGTCACTTTTATTCAAGAGTTGTACGTGAAGCGATTGAGATTAAAAAGCATAAAACTTTTAATCGGGAAGATGGTTTTAAATTATCTACAGCGTGGTATCCAGTGTTAAAAAACAAATCACCTCGCTTTTCTGCGCAGTCGGATAAACACCAGAATAGGAACACATCGGTTTGCTTACAGAATAGGGACCCTGTTAGTGTGGTATGTGACGGTACATGGCGAGACAATTTTATAAATAATATCGAAAATGTGCGGGTGGATGAAGAACCTTCTACTTCACGGATTCGACGACGGAGGGCGTGCGCCGCTGAGCCAGTCAGCCTGTGACCACGGCCAGTGCAACCTGGTCGAAACGTCAGGCAAAACAGAGGTATGTAATACCTTGAAATAAGTGATCGCGTTAATTCCCGTAAAAATAATTATTGTTATAGGATGGAGTTGCTAGCAATCATTGTTCAGTGATATCCGAATTTAAATCTTTAATTCAATCAACATAGTTAATTTTATAATTTGAACCCTTTATTTGTCTATTAAATAAACTTTAATTGCCGAAAGCGTTTCGCCAGTGTTTAGTTTACAATTTTCTTTTGTCAATGTAATATAATATGTTTCGTATCATCCCTTACTTTTGATGTAATAATTGTCAAGTAACAATTTTTTATTGAAACAAATCCCAAATCAAGAAATAACGTCCTATCAAATAAGTCATTAAATAATTTACCACTGTCCACCCCTTCACACAAAACAAGCATGAACCCATAAATCGGAGTTTTTGTCATCTCTCAGTAAATCCCTACGCTCAGACCAGTCAATTTATTTTAACTAAAACAACCCAGCAACTTTGGGCATTTGCATATTTTCATCATATTTACCGTGGTCACTAAACGAATTAACATTACTTAATGATTTTATTATATTTGCAGAGGACGGCCGCTCCTGAATTTAACATAATAATAGAATATTGTGTTGGACTTGCTTTTATTTCTTTTTGTAAGAAGGTACAAGTTACGTACTTATGTATATCAATATATAAGATGTTTAAAACTAGCATGATTTAATTAATAGTACACATGATAAACTTGCCTAAACGTGTTTGATGGACGAATTGAGTAGAAAAAAAGTATAAATACTCGTCATTAATATAGATTAGCATTTTATGTCTTGGATCAAGTCAAATTTGATGATTGTCGATAAATGCCCAAAAAAATTTTTTTATAATTACGTTATGCTTATAAAAATTTAAATTATATACGAGTATAAATAAGATAGATTGTACAGATCGTCGAGATAATTAGGGAGAGTAATTGGATACTTTAAAAGTTATCGATTTAAAAAATATTTTCATAAAAAAACGTGTGCGTCTCGGAACGCCCGACAGAAGTGATAACTTAAACTAATCTAATTTGAACTATTTACGGCTAGCGCTTCGGGTTAGAGTGAGAGAGGAGGTGCCTGTCTACCACCGCCATATGCGTGAGAGAAAGGGAAGCCAGACAGACTGGCTGTAACGCGTTACGTAACGAAGTACCATCCCTTAAGAAGTAATCACTTCAAAAGTTTGCATAATATAAGATTAAAGTACATTAGGAGTGATTGTTTAACAATGTTTTTTTTTTAAGAATTTAAACGTGAAAAGAATAAAATAAAGAATTTAAACTTTTAAACGTGACGGGCCACGCAGCAAGCTATTGATAAATAATTTATAAACTTCTATTGCGACTGTATAACCTGTTACACCACTATAAACGGTATTAAATCATATTATGCTAATTATAAAAAAACATAATGCTATAAAACGAATTAAAATCTTGCAAATCAATACAACCTAAGTAATATCTAATATGTTGCATTTAAAGTGAATAATCTTATGTTACCTTAACACTACATAAACTCTTGCTTGATTTGTCTGACTTTGATCATAAAACCTCGGTCGGTACAAAGTCGACTTTACAATCATATAAAGCTAGAAGAATAACAATAATGTTGATGTTTGTGCAATGTACTAAAACATAATGTACTGTGTTTGTAATAGACAACAGTCAGTCATCGATATAGGTAATGTTAATGTAATAAACTAGGAGTGAGAATTAAATAAAAGAACCAAAAAGGAGGTAGCTTAACCTCAGTTCTTATTTATAATTAAAACACTAAATAGTTCACAACAAACGAGTCTTATAATTCAAAATATGATTACAAGTAATTCACGAAATACATCGACATTATAACGATAAGAAATAGGTTTACCACGATATAACATTAATTAAACAACAAGATATGGATGACGTATGCCTTACTATCCTATGAAAACACGTCTTACCGACCGCTCTGCTCGAACAACAAGAGAGAGAGCATAGCCAAGTACCGTATTTTTATAGGTTCGCACTGCATTATTTATCGGTAGAGTTGGGATACACCTAACATTAGATTATTTGCAGTATAAACGAGTGATTAATTCAAAAAGTTTTTTTTTTAAAACAAGCTTTTATCATTTGATACCCATATTAGGTGGGTTGTTCAGAAATATGTACGCTGCCGTTTTGCTACGGCGGCCATTTTTGGTTTAATAATAATACCGATATAGTTATATTGTCATCATAACTAAAGATATGTTTCCAATTTCAGCTCAATCGTAAATCGGGAAGTGGATGAAATTTAACTTGTAAGATTTGATTACAGACAAACATCGGGACAGGTGAAACTAAATAAAAGCATGCTAAATTCGTATACCTAATTAAGTTGTTTATCGATGACATTCAGATAGGTACTTTTGATTTTTTTACTATAGAATTATACCTTTTAGGTATAATATAAAAAAACAGTAGTTCTTTTATTATAAAAAGATAAACAGCTGAATTACTTTTATTTTCAAAAGAAGAAATTCTTTTAACTACAAATATATATTAGTCTAAATTATAAAGTTTCTTAAGTTTTAAATGTTTAACAACAGAAATGAAACGGTATGATGAGCAAAAAAATAGAAACAATAATAAAAATAACAATAAAAATATAACCGAAGGACGGAATTAACGATTCTTCGTTAACTTCATAGAATAGCAAAAAGTTTACCCTAAGTAAAACTTTCCAGCATTTTATTCCACAGTAAAAACTCAACTTAGTTCGAACTTAACGAGGCTGGGTGCTGCAAAGTTTAATCAATTCCATGACCGTTAAAACTGAGTGAGTATGGTCGATAATTTTTTTCTTAACCCTGAAGTTTAGGACAAAAGACGGTTGTGAACAGTTTTGCTGGCATTCAAAACCAACAAAGAGTAAAACTTTAGACTAAGTTGATGCAGATTTACATCTATTTCTGCGAAAATACTGAACCAAAATTAAAGGAAGAAGTTTATCACTTATTCCTGTAGCTAAATATATGATATATATATATAGCCATATAAAAATCATCTGTTTTATAACAAAAAAACGACTTAAAGAACTGGTCAAAATTGATAAAATCGGTTCACCCAGTCGAAAGTACTGCGGTAAGAAACATAAATAAATTTAATTAAAAACCTTTTTAAAAACAAGCTTTTACTGGAATGCCTCGAGAGGAATCAAACGAGTCCAAACTCGTTGATGTTGCAACGTTTCTTTACAGAGTTGCTATGGCCACTTTCCAGCTCCAGCATCAGATCAGCTCCATGTCATTATAATATTGTATTGTCACGCTGTATACAAATGCTTGCAAAATTTCAGCATAATCGGTTGAAGATATGTGCTTCAAAATTGAGTTGTAAGATTCCACCCGAACATACAAGCATACATACATACATTGCAAGTTAATAAAAAGCTTGTAAAAACAGTCGAATTGAGAACCTCCACCATTTTTTAAGTCGGTTAATAAACATCGTTCTCATCGAATATTGTTTGCCAGAATCATCAACAATAAACTACTAAATACCGGTCATACGTTTACGTGTACGCAAAAGTTGACTGCGATGATGAAAAATAAAATTTATGCAATTAAAATGTTCACTAAAGTTTCACGCAACTACCCCAACGACACACAACATTAAAATGCTACGCAAAATCCAACCGCCACATGAAAATTTAAAAGGTAAAGAAACACAGAAGCGAATCCAATTTATTATTACACAATTACGATGTAACGACTGCCATTTTAATTATTCTTTAAAAATGTGCTCATTTGTCAGGGTTTGGAAAGCCAATTACGTAACTATTTAATTGGAAAAAATCACCATTAACATCAACTTAATTAAGAAAACCCATCTGAAATTCATTCTATGCTTTCAGAAAATAGCTAATTTATTACCCTGTCGTATTTCATTTTACTTTCGATTTCCTTCATTCATAAAAATATTGTATTCACATAATTAACATTAAATTAAAATACAATTTATATTTAAGATTATGACTTACTAGTCCGTTAAAAAAAAACATTTGTGAGTTCTTGCTACAATAAACCGCTATGTGCAATAAAAATATAACGATATAAATCGTATGTAAGAGAATCAGGATGTATGTAATATTGACATGTAATAAAATGCTATCGTCTTAGTGTCAGATTAGTAATGGCATTTGTCCTACACTGCGCTTGCGCTGTGTTTCACCGAGTGAGTGAGGATACTGGAGGCTCACACACCAACCCCTCCCCCCATCCTCCAAAGGCCGGCAACGCACTTGTGACGCCTCTGGTATTGCGTGTGTCCATGGGCGGCGGAAATCACTTACCATCAGGCGATACGTCTGCTCGTTTGCCCCCTATTCTATAAAAAAATGACATGTACAACTTACAAAATGGGCTAAAAATGTACAGCTATATTGTAAGTCCTTGTTATTCTACTGATGCAGATGTTTTCTGGACTATGATTTTGCTTATCGTCATATAAAACATTTTAATATAGAATTTATTTTGGGAAAGTTTACAAATAACTGAAATGCCCCAGACTTACCCCAAATTAACTAAACATAAAGGTACTTTTGATCTGTCACTAAGAAATTCAAGTACAAAGCTCATCTCATTTTGACTTTCATGTCAGAAATCTTTCTTAGCTTGCTCCAGATTTGGGAAATTATTACTTAAGCTTAATTCAGTAGTTAACATATTTTACATGTATTTATGAAAAAGAGAACACATAATAAATTCCAGTTCTTGCAGTACTAATAGTAATAATTGGTACTCTACTTTGAAACTTGTATTATAGTTATACTATTGCAATTTCATTTAAATTTATTATTTTGTTTGTTATAAAACCCTGGTTTTAGCATTGAGATAGAGGATATAAACTTCATTTCCACACGTCCCAAAAAATGTAACCGCTTTGAACGTTGACGATGTAGCTTTGAAACCATTAGACAAATGAAAGTCAACAAACGCATGTCTCACTCACACGCGTTACAAGAACAACGACGTCGCTATGATTAGACAAAGACAAAGCATAAACATCACAATGGCGGACCGGTGTTGACTACTCTATAAAAATTTACCCATAAAAGCGAGTTTTTTTTTAAAAGTATTTTAAGTTGTGTACTTATAATTGAACGAATATTATTATTGCAAACAAGTATTAAAACACAATATTCATTCATAGTAATGTATATTATTTATATATATATATATATATATATATATATATATATATATATATATATATGTGTTTAACTAAGATCTATAGTGATAACAGTGCTATCAATGTGCGGTTAATATGTCTGAAGTGTTATGTAATTAATGTAACGTGAATATTTACGTATGTATTGTTCAAATTTGCTATTTTACGTAGTATAAAATGAAATCGCTTTCGCTGTCTGTTCGCTTAGATCTTTTAAACTACTCAACGGATGACAAAATCAACGCATGACTAATGAAACAGCTAAACTCTTTTTGTTAAAAAGTTTATAAAAAAACAAACACCGCTGTAAAGCATCAGCTTCGTAAACAATAAAATAATAATAATAAATATTTCGGACATTTCACACACAGCGCCATCTAACTTCAAACTAAGCAAAGCTTGTATTATGATAGCTAGATTGACTGATAGAATACTTTTATACTTTTTTTTCTGAATACATACATATTATACACAGAAAACGCCCAAACTCCGAAACAAACATTTGGTCCGACCCGGGAATCGAACCCGAGACCGCAAACACAGCAGTCGCATACGCTACCACTGCGCCACCGAGGCAGTCAAAATAATTCACAGTTCTCTCTTTAGCTTCTTTTTTATAGGTCTAATGATACAACATTATTTTTACGTATGTATAAATAATAACATAAATTAGTATCACATCACATAACATCATCACATCACACTAATATATAAAGGCGAAAGTTTGTGAGTGTGTATGTTTGTTACTTCTTCACGCAAAATTACTGAGCGAATTTGAATGAAACTTTACAGTAATATAGCTTATATATCAAAATAACACATAGGCTTACTATTAGCAGCGATAACCGACATAAACGCGGGCGGAGCCGCGGGCAACAGCTAGTAAATTATAAATGTACAGCTTCAACGTATAAAGCAATGAAATTTCGCATACGTAGGTATTAATTCATACGTTCACGAAATTTCACGGCTACAATTAATTTGTTAATTATATTGTCAATTATTAAAAACATGACTGTGATGACTAAGTAATCCAATGTTAGTTCTTATCATGTTAATATCAATATATGATATGTAAACATCTTTTTTCTCATGAATAAAAAAAAATTGAATGAAATACATATTCTCCCACTAATTTGGGAAAACAAAAAGATGTGTGAATGGCAACACTGTATTTAAATTGCAATAATTATTATTTCATTTCGATTATGGCGTTATTTGCCTTAATTTCAATACATTTAGACTATAAATAGATGTGAAAAGTATTTCTGCTTGATTTGTTACAGTTTTTGACCTTGTATCGCATTCTTTCACTACGCATTTGCCCATTTTAATGATTGTTGTTGTCACGTGCCACTAAGTCATCTTCGGTTGGCGCTACATTGAACACTAAACTGACGTTTGCCTCGTCTAAGAGAATTCTCTTAATTTCGGCCTGTGCGTTTTTGGTTCGTAATTGCTAATCTAGTGTATAATAGATCAATGGGTTTAAGGTGCATTTAATCAATTATATTATCGGGCGGTATAAAAAGTTATATGACAATGATTATATTAAATATTTCCCTTAGAAGCCAAACTCGATCACAAAATAGTCTTAATAATATTAGTGCATTTATTTTAAAGCCAGTAAAGTTAGCACCATAAGGCGTTTTTGAGGTGAGAGTTTTGCTTACATTAATTAAATCAAGACAATTACTCTAGCTTGAAACTATAAACTGGATTACATAAAAGCAAATCAAAAGACTTTATCGAAATTCAAAAAGCTTGAATGTAGTACCATAAAGATAATAAAAACGCCAATCTATTTTAGTTTGAGTTGGCATGGTTTAAAAAATGAAACTTATAAAGAATAAAAATGGGTAATAGTTAATTTTATAGTCTGAGTCTAATCTTATGCTAATTAGATAATTATTTCCATTATTAATTTCAGCTCTTTTCAGCCATGTCTCAGCTATGAAATAATGCAGTAATGCTAAATAATTCGTTTTCAAAATCTAACTTTATTAAAACTAACTTAAAATCTCACTGTAAAATGGATTGCGTATCTATCTATATATATAAAAGTGGAAGGTGACTAACATACCCAGAGATCAACGCACAGCCCAAACCGCTGAACCTAGAATCCTGAAATTTTGCATGTAGGTTCTTTATGTAACGTAAGTGAGCTCTAAGAAAAGAATTTTTGAAATTCCATTTTTAAGGGGATAAATCAGGAGATGAAAGTTTGCGTGAGCAAAGCCGCGTGCAAAAGCTAGTTATATTATACAACCGCATACTTAAACCAATGTATAGTGCTAAGTGTGAGAAACATTTAAGTGAGCAAATAAAGTAACTTAGTGTGAAAAATTCTCCACGTCGTACAGTAAGACTGAATGCGTCCACTACATTGCCTGAGCTTTTGTCCAGGACGTTTCATTGCTTAAAATGACTGAGATTTGTTCGTATCAGTGACGTGTGGAATTGTATCAAATAAAATATTAAATGAAACGTACAGTATGATCCTCGCTCTTACAGCAATTGCACCCTTTAATGCGTCTGGCGAGATGATAGAACCGTCGAAACTGCCTGGTTATTTAGAATACATGTTTTAATAGTTCCCCGAAAAACATAAATAAAATTTAGCTTTTATGATATAACGAAAGTATAATTACAAATTACAATAGTTTAGGGGTGTCTGGCAGAGGGTTGGAACCATGCTAAGTGTCTGGCAATGAGCAACGCGAGTTTTGATATTGTAACGAATCAAATATAAAGAAATTGAGTTTTATATTATGATAAAATATGAGGTGGAATTTTATACACCGTTGTTACCTGTTACCTGCCAAAGCCACCACTACCTAAGTGCTATGGGTGGGGATCATTCTTACCTGTACTGGGAACCCACATAGAAGAACATTCAGCTTTAATTAAAATCCGAAAGTCTGGCACTCACAGGCTCTTGGACCATATGAATGAATTCATGTATGGTATTTTTGAAAAGTATAAACAGTTGCTATCTTTTTTTTTTGTTTATTGAAACATCTATTTATGTATGCAGTCTTAACAGAATTATTTAGTTTTCTTGCCATTTTCCCATTTTTTTTTAAGTTATAAGGCTGTTTTGCTCTTCCATTTTATACTATTATTTATCATTCCGATGTGCTCTTTCTAGCCATGAGCTTATTCAATCAGTCCTTCGAAATAATTATTACACGTGTCAGTAAACGAAAGACCGTCCTCTTTCTCTTGAGTATTTAGGTATCAGGGTCTTATTCAGAAATTTAACATAAGTTATCTAGAACTAAAAATCACTAAAACTTAAGCCATACCAATCATGACCGAAACTTTCGGTCAATAAATAATATGCTTCATCTTTGCCCCACTCTCCCCTCCAACTTCATAAATTTTTCCTTCTTCGTGCAGGCAGTTCTTTAGGAATGCGCTCCCTACCAAAATCAGTATGTCCAAAATCCGCATCACAATCAAGACGAAAGTACGCGCTAATACCATGTATAAATGTATGTATGTAAATGATAATACCTATGTTCTTTATCTACTAAGTTAAATTCTACTTATATTCTGTTATTGCACCTACCGCATCATATTTTTACATCACCCAAAGGTGACTACTAATAGAGACTATCCCATGGCAATAAGTCCACCTATGTACAAGATGTGCATTAAGTTTAAATACATAAATAAATAATAACTCATTTACAACTAGATAAAGGTAATTAGAATCCTTACTCAATCACATGCAAAACAAGATATATTAAAATTTTCAAAAGCCTTGTGCTACTTTTCTAAAAAGTGAACTTCTCAACGCTTTATAATTATTTTTCATATCACAAAATGTCAAATGTCATTATGACATCAGAGGTAACAGAAACTTGAAACTCATGTTGATATCTGTTTACAGTTCAACAGAGTCAAAGGAAAAATACTTGTACGTCTTAATACAATGTCAACATTGTTTGTTATCTACCAAGTTTTGGAACACGAGGACAATGTAAAGGGAAGATGGTAGAAGAAGAGAAGAGAAGAAAGTACAGTCGTGTGCGAATTTTCGGATGACATTTCAAATTTTGTTTTCGCTGTCGTTTCGATTTTCTAAATGCTTGTTTGGAGTTGGGTTTTAGAGCTTAACTACATTTGAGTAAAATAGCTTAGGTTTTGGCTGAGATTTGAAGCTTATCTTAAAACTTTTGGATTATCTACTATCGAACTCTAACAGAATTTCTTAACATGAGTTGAGCTAGAAATGGCTACTGATTTTATAATTTTGTTAAGTTTAATTTCTAATTTCATATTGTTCTTATAGTGCCACTAAGTTTCGTCTGTACAAGACATCTGTTGTGACTTAGTTTTACAAATGTATGTACGTATGTGTATAATTATCAAAGAAGTCAATTTAATAAATAAATAAATATTTTGGACATCTAACACACAACACCATCTAGTCCCAAGCTAAGCAGAGCTTGTGTTATGGGTACTAGACAACTGATACAAATACATATATACTTTTTTCTTGTAAATACATACATATTATACATAGAAAACACCCAAACTCCGAAACAAATATTTGTAGATCATAGTATACAAACATTTCGTCCGACCCGGGAATCGAAACCGAGACCTCATGATCAGCAGTCGCACACGCCAACCGCGAGACCAACGAGGCAGTTAAATCTGTGCATTTAAATCTGTACCTAATTCTTGTATCAAAGTATTTTTTTAACAAAGTATGTAGATTTGATTAAAATCGAAGGCTAAGTCTAGCAGTTTATAACTATATTCTGACGATGAAGCTGTAGATTCGATGACTATCCAGTGATTTGGAATCTTGAAACTAATTTGACAATGGAGCCAGAAGTCGGTATTATAAGTTGACCTGCAATTGTATATAGATTATAATCATAGACTTTGTTAGGTATTTACTAAATGTGTAAGATGTGCTTCAGTTTTCACTTTATGCACTTTTTATTTAGGAACATAAACTTGATCCGTTGTTGAAATTTTGTTGGAAATGCAAATAAAGAATTGTCTTCACGTATTCATGTCACTTGATACTCACACTTCACGTAACGGGATGGACGTGGTAATTCTTTGATCAGATAATAATTTAAAAATAGGAAAAGAACTTTGTTTCTTACGTTTATTCGCGGTTTCAACTTTTTTTTTTCATTTCTAGAGTTTTTACCAATGTAGTTACCCTACTTTTACAGTATTTATAGAGCATAGTGTACAACAAAATAAAATTTTCAAAGTTAAGATATGAACTCTAATTCACTCAAACATTTTTTATTATAATATTTTTTAATGATGTTTTATCAAAATACGTAAAAAGTAAGGCAAAACAAAAATAGGTATATCTATGTATAATATCTAAGCGTTTATTTACGGAGCAGAATGTGTTTATAACATCGTAGGGGCAAATTTGAAAAACCATTTATACATTGAAAAATCAAATAACAAATTGTTTAAAAAAGTAAAGCAGCTTCATTCACATTCAATTTCAAAAACAGTTTTAATAATTTCAACATTAAAAGGCGCAACACAGTACTGTAAGTGGTTTTCCAAATACATCTCGGCTAATAACTTCCATTTGAAATAATGAACCATCGACTTACAGCGATTGTAACGATGTTATACAGAAACACGGAGTACTACAAATCTCTCAGATATACCACTTGGCTCTAAACGCGGATATTTCAAATTCCAATGGAGCATGAAGTGAGTGTGTTGGTGTCAGGCACTAGCTTTACTTGCGGAGTTGACTGAAAAATGTTTTGCTGAAATGCGAATTTCTAACTACATAAATATTTAGGAACTTTTTGTAACTGTTGGTGTGCGTTCAATATATTTTTTCTGGCAACTATTTATTTTTAATAATATAAATAGTTGATATTGTGTTAAAAATATACTTCAAATTACAATACCTACCGTGTTTAGAAACATGTCATTATACATGCCTGGGTAACTCTATTCTCGAGGGAATATAACTATACATTGGACAGAAGCTTCTACACAAAAAAAAAAGAAGAGTACTCGACTCGTATAGTGTTAACGGTATCCGGCACATAAACGCTTCGTTTAGGTGATACCCTCATTTGATCCTACTAACACTCAATTTCGGTAACGCTATATAGTAGGTATAGCAAATATACTACCAGGAAGTCACCACTATATAAGTAGTTTTAACGATTGTTATGTAGGTCTGAATACTTTTTTAAAATTTTCCTTTATTGAAAATAAATAAAACGATTATATTATGATTGTTATTAATGGGTAAATTTCAGAGTTCAGTGTTCGTTTCTTCATACGTCCGACGCCATATTTTCTACCTCTGTTTAACATTCTTATATGAACTAAGATCTCGAGACAGGGCGGATGTGCGGTTTTAGATCGGTTTGAATCTAACATAACTACCCGCGGCTAAATCTGGCAGGATTTGCGCGCTGAAAAAATTATAGATGGCGTCTCTAAAAATTTATCTCGCATTTACCGTGGGAGAGCCACGTTTCGGCATGAATGGGTCGGCTCGACCGGAGTGATACCACGGCCTCACAGAAAACCGGTGTGAAATAGCGCTTGCGCTGTGTTTCACCGAGTGACTGAGGATACCGGAGGCCCATACCACAATCCCTTCCCCATCCCCTAAAGGTCGGCAATGCACTTGTGACACCTCTGGTGTTGCGGGTGTCCATGGGCGGTAATCGCTTACCATCAGGTGATACGTCTGCTCGTTTGCCCCCTATATCATTAAAAACTCGAATAATATTGACAGTTTTAACCTTAAAGTCACCCTCCGTTTAAAACCAATACATATTTTATTTAAATACGACCTGATAGTATTCTACATTTAATTATATAGGTAACTTCAAAGAAAGTAAAACTTTAAACCACATTATTATTTAAATATTTTTACTTGTTAGTAACTCTGTCCGTCTGTCTATCTGTCTGTTACGCTTTCGAAGCTAAACCGTTGTACAGATTTCAATGAAATTTGGCATGAAGATGCCTTAATTTTTGAGGAAGAATATAGGCTACTCTTTACTGTGATAGCTGGGTTAAGGCTACTACACATAACTTCGAATTCGTAACGCATCGCAAGTATCTGCGAGCTCGCACGAATGCACCGCCAAGAACTTCACGCCGCATCGCATCTCATTGCAGTTAAGTGTGATGATGTAATGTTAGAGCACTTAGCTGCGGCCCAAAGCTGGTTAAATATAATAATATAGCGAATGAAAGTTTGCCTCCCTTCTGTTTCTTCTTTACCATATTTAAATTTTCTTTAAAATTATTTAAGAGGAGCTTTTTTTCTTTGTGATCAGCAAAAAAAAAGAATAAATCTGTCTAACTAACCGAAACCGTATAAAAAAAAAATTAGTGTCAAAGCCTTCATCCCTATAAGATTAGACCGTGGCTGGATGGTACAACTAATTATAATATTATGTCATAATTATTCTTGAGAGAGGTAAACTTATATAGAAAAAAGATTAGTTAATGTTAGAAATTAGTATTTTTCTATAATATAGACAACTTATATAAAACAAACTATCAGTTTAGTACCAAAAATCAATAAGAGCCAGAAGTAGTTCGTTAGTAGAATATTTTATGTATTAATTTTTATATTTGAACATGTTGCACAAGTCCAAATATTAAAAGGTCTCATTTTCATAATTACTTAGTTTAGTAGCAAAAATCAATAAGAGCCAGAATCATTTCGTTAGTGAAATCTTTTATGTATGTATTAATTTTTATGTTTGAACATGTTGGACAAGTCCAAATATTGAAAGGTCTCATTTTCATAATTACTTAGTTTAGTAGCATAAATCAAAAAGAGTCAGAATCATTTCGTTAGTAAAATCTTTTATGTAGGTAATAATTTTTATGTTTGAACATGTTGGACAAGTCCAAATATTGAAAGGTCTCATTTTCATAATTACTTAGTTTAGTAGCAAAAATCAAAGAGTCAGAATCATTTCGTTAGTAAAATCTTTTATGTAGGTAATAATTTTTATGTTTGAACATGTTGGACAAGTCCAAATATTGAAAGATCTCATTTTCATAATTACTTAGTTTAGTAGCAAAAATTTTTTAAAAAAGAATCACTTCGTTAGTAAAATAATTTATGTATTAATTTTTATGATTGGACAAGTCTAAATATTGAAAGGTCTCATTTTCATTATAGAAATCTAAATATAATTAATAGTAACAAATGAGTGGGTAGATCTTTAGAACTACAAGTGAAATTTTAAGTGTCAATAATTCTGTCACATCTCTGATGATATCAACGTCAAAAAATTTTGAGGGATAGGAGCAGTCATCATAAATAGAAAAAATAAATCAAAACAAATTAGGTACGTATTTAAGAAAAGCGCATCAATTTAGCATACATTATTGAAACCCAATAAATATATATAAAATGTGTACTATTTTAAACACTAATACTGTCTGTTACATATATTTACTAGTACCTGTTATGTACAGTCTTTTTGTCCACTAGGAAACGAAATTAGGCAACTTGCGTGTTACTTATGAGGCTTGAAACACCTCTTACGTGTAGGCAGTAGTCTGCGGCTCCATAATTATATAAGTTTTTGTAATAACACTCACCAGGGATGCATGAAATATGGAAGATTTACTAAAGCCTTTACCTGTTGGGTAGTATTAAGTAACTATATGGACATTAGTATGTAGTTCATAATGAGTCCGTAATGAGTTTTAATACCTTTTTATTTCGTTGTTGCTGACGTCAGATTAGTCTTAGAATATGACGTGTTCATGTGTGTAGTCAGAATACGCGTTCTTTGAGGACTTATCGTTGCAACACTGACGGTAAACTCATTTATGGTGCAAAATGAAAAGTAAACAATGTAAATCACTAAACATAGTTTTTTTTTACAAAGAAACAAATATTATAAATGGATATTTGTTTACCGATATAATATTTTTACAAAAATTAGGTTACGCAATTATAAAAAATAACGAGTGAATTGTTTTATTTTGAAACCTTCATATATTTTTTCTCTGATAATAAGTAATGTAAAACAAAGACTAAAAGCAACTTTAAATATTTTTCTGCCACATCGAGATTTTATAGTGCTATAAAGATGCTACCACATGAATGAGTTGAAAGTTCTTACAATGTAGCAAAAAAACTCGCTTCATCACACTTGCTACAACTAAATCCAGTGACACGGAATGGAGCAATAACACGTTCACTAGTAAGTACAAGAACGGAAAAATTCCTTTACATTACTCGGCGAAATTCCCAGGGAACAGGCGAACGAGGAATTCAGGGCAAGGAATGTTACCCATTAACGCTAACTGTACCAGTACTGCCCAGTTTAAGGAGTTACTTAATTTCGCTTAAGCTCTGAATTGTAGCTGCTGCCCTGGTAGAAATTCGGTGATGCGTAATGTGTTTACAGAATCAATTGTACTTTGTGCGATTATGTGAGAGAAAATTCAGTCTACAAAATGTTCAAAATAACTACAGTGTAATTTTATTTTACACGTTTAACCATTCGGTTTGGAGATTATATAATTTTTAAATACAACATAAAGCATTATTTTTAAAAATATTAACATGTCACGTGACTTTTCAGCATTTTTTGCTTAAACTGCATATTAAATGTTGCTGAACGTTCTTCTTGGATACTGTGAAGGTAAATAAAAATATAGAAAAATAAGTTCAAAAGAATAATGTCACCTTCTTATCTAACTTTTAAAATTCATTAAATAATCTATGAAAATGCAGGTTTGATTGACTCACGAAACCTGTAGCAAAAAACTGAAAGTCTATTAAAATATTTCTGTTTCAAATCCTTAAAAAAAATGATTCTTCGTCAATTTAATATTAAATCCTAATAATACTTAGATTGCAAAAATGGATCATCCTTTCTGGATTTTCAATTTCGGTTCCAAGAGAAACAGATAAGAAAGATAAAGAACCAAAATACTGTTGTGTTTCCATTTCAAAGACAGAAGAATTTCCCTCAGAGTTAAGTCATTTGATATTAATTTATTCACGCTTACTGTCACCCGAATTCAAAAGTCTTAACGTTGAATGGAAAATTTTATGCTTCGTAATAAATACTCAATGGATATTCCTGTTTCCTGGAATAATATTTACCAACAGGCCATTACAGTATTTTTCTTATCTTCTTGTCCTCTTTTATTATGGATGAATGCTGTTGTAGATGTGGAGTTAGTCTACATTCAGTGATTTAAACACAATTCTGTCATGAAGATAACGGTTCTTAGTTAAACAATACTTCCATTTACAAAATAAAAATGCTCAACATTTGTACTAGCATAAATATGTAATAACTAGCTGACCCACGCAACCTCGTTTGCGTCTCCTTTTGCCCGTAGCGTGATAATTTTCCCTCGTTTTTGAAACATTCTTCATTGGTGCTCCGCTCCTATTGGTCTTAGCGAGGTGATATATATTCTATAGCCTTGCTCGATAAATGGGCTATCCAACACTGAATGAATTTTTCAAATCGGACGAGCGGTTCCTGAGATTAGCGCGTTCAAACAAACAAACAAACAAACTCTTGAGCTTTATAATATTATATAATAATATTATAGTATAGATAAGTATAGATTTGCTAAATGTTTTTTTTAACATTTAGTGAATTTTTACATATATAAGCTTGTAAAATTTAGATGTAATGTACATATTAAACGTTCTGATAGTTTTATCGTACATCTATGTTTTTTCCATAGAAACCGATATGGATAATAAACAGAAACGAATTCGTTTTAGTAGATTTGAAACTTGTTTTGCTTAACGAATAGACATACACACATAATAAATACTAGAGAGATTTTATTTTTCATTCGCCCATACCAAAGATAGGTTATAAAAATTCTTATCTACACTTCTACATCTACACTATTATATAAAGAGGTAAGGTTTGTGAGTTTGTGACGTTGTAGGGGGTAATCTCTGGATCTACTGAACCGATTTTGAAAATTCTTATACCAATAGAAGGCTACGTTATTTGGGAGTGACTTAGGCTATATATATAATAACCCGAAAAGTGGAAATACTTTTTCGTGGTCCCTGAATTTGCAAAGTAAGCCGGAGAAAAAAATGTTTACCGGCCAACGAAGTAGGCACGGGTCAGCTAGTGAGTAATAATTTTAACATATTTAATTTTTTTTATATTATTCATGCATTATACATGTTTCAATTTCCACAATCAAACAAGAACAGGTGATTAAAATTTTACCATCCCAATAAAGACCAACTTAAAGTAACTCAACAGTATAAGTTAAGCCCCCAATATATATTCACACTTCAGAAGTTTTTAACTCAAACACCTCTTGCCCTTTCGCTCACAGTCAAAGATAAATCAACGCAATTTGTTTTAAAAGCAAAGTCTCAAATTTTCCCGTCCTTCAACCTTTCTCTATGATACCGCTGAAAACAAATGAAATAAATTTTTAAGCAATCCTGTTCACCGTGGCTCAAAACTTTTCCTATTATGGAAAATGCCTTCAGAAAACCACAAGTTGTCTCTGGATCGTCAAAAATTAATGATAAAGGAACTTGAATGGTATTGGGTATTTTTATGTCTTCATGTTAAACTAAGATTAAAAACACAGAGCATACAATAACGATAGCGCTGTTTCTGTTATATGCTTTGAATATTAAGCTATCACTAAGGAGGTCGTAAGTAGTTACTTACTTTACAGGGTTATAAGTTTTAAAAAAAGTATATGACGATAAGTGTATAAAAATATTATAAACGAATATATTTATCACCAGCTGTTGCCCACGGCTCTACCCGCGTGTATGTCGGTTATCGCTGCAAACAGTAGCCTATGTGTTATTCTGATGTATAACCTATATTACTGTATAGTTTCATACAAATCCGTTCAGTAATTTTTGCGTGAAAGAGTAACAAACATCCATCCACACTTACAAACTTTCGCGTTTATAATATTAGTATGATTGTACAGAGATTATGTTCTAACTTGTGAAACCGAGAAAGTAAAGTAGGATAGTACAAGAAAAGATGAAATGGTTGGCGGGTAAAACTTCCTAGGAACTTCAGAAGAAAAAGTCAGTCAATCTAATAAACGTCATCCCTATATTTCTCTTACATCTAATTTTCGAATTAGTAAAAATATTGAAGAAGTTTTATTACCAAACTAGCTTTTAAACGCGGCTTCGCTCACGCAGACTTTCATCCCCTGATCCCCTTAGTGCTTACTTACGTTATGTAAAGAACCTACATTCAAAATTTTAGGATTCTAGCTTCAGCGGTTTTGGCTGTGCATTGATCTCTGGGTATGTCAGTCAGTCAGTCAGTCACCTTACTCTTTTATAGATATAGATAGATAACAAAAACAGTGTACAAGGAAATACTTACTTCTAATACTTATTCGTAAAAGAATATATTCAACAGTACAAAGTGCTACACGACGTGTTCCCCTTTGCTACGTCACCGCGCAAAATTGTTCCACTAGTCACCACTGTTATATTCTTCGTGTAAATTGGAAATTTTCACAGCATTGCATAAGTGTAAGAAAATAGCATTTAAATTACGTGAAATGTGTTTTATTGGGACAGTTTTATGTTCGATAAATGTGAATATGTTTTTTAAATTTATTTTAAGAACTGTTTCTCGTATACTACGGGCCCGTGTCGAAAATTGATGGGTCATGTGAACCACCAGGAAATCTTTTTAGAAACATACAGGCATCCTGTATGCCTGTATGTTTCTTTCGGGTTTCGGGCATAAAACAGTAAAATTCTGTAAGCTGTAAGCTGTCCAACTGAGTACTGGTGAATGGTGAGTACTGGAGGGGGTAGCAACCCCCGATTTTTCTCCGTTGTCACATGATTTTCGTATGGCGCTGCGGAATAATGGATTAGAAGAGGACGGTATTAAAATTATATGGAACCGATGCCGTATCTAATCAAGGCCCAATCAAGAGGCTAAGTGCGGAAATAGCCCAGCAAAACAAACAAATCCTCTAATAATTATAATGTGTAATGGTAGTTCGTTCCCAATAGGACTAGTTTGTTTATTACTTTTGATAAATTTACTATTACTAGTTGTAATACTAATAATAAATAGTCATAAACAATACAAAACTAAAGCACTAAAGACACTAAAATGAAAATATCATCCAAGCACACATAAAAATAGTTATAAATAAAGTTATATCGTTTGAAAGCAGTGGACACAATCTCATTGAGGCCCATTTTCCCTCAGTATCGCGTAAATACGACCCGTTTGGGAATGAAACACATATAAAACTAATACATTGTGCCATTTTTGCCCTCTATTAAGAATATCCGTGGGTTCACGTTCATGACACTGTGGCCTATAAAATCGACGTATACCTACACTATTACTTAACCTAAGTTTCAAAATAATGGGTTGATTTACGAAGTTTAGTCATGTACCTATTTCATATGAACTGAGGAGCTATGTCTACCTTTAAGGAAATTGTGTAATAAATTTTGGTTCTTGTGATGAATTAAGTTGTTAGCATGTTTTTCATTGTATTTTGTTATTTAAGTTATTGTTTAATGGACACAATGTTATGGATATCAGCGGGCAATGATTTAGTAGTTTAGAAATTAAACTTTATTTAGTATTAATAAAGTTGATATTTACTCTGAAACTACTAAATTATGATTTTTTTAATTAGACCTGAAACATTTAATCTGTTTCATGACTCAGTAAGACTAATACCTTATTCTTAGCTTTTTAACTGCTATAAAAAATAGAAAAATAATGTTTACATTAAAATGTAAAATAATTTTTGCTCGCATTCGCTTAAAACTTTAAAAAACGAAACTCTAACCAAACAAAATTTATTACTTCAATTTTATATGGAAAACACAAATAAGCAAATCCAATAACCCAAAGGCTTATATATTGTCGCTGAATGTAATAAAAGTGCCGTTGTACAAATTATACTTCAACAAAATGCAAAAGTTATTATCATATAACTCCACATTAATCACGCAATCAATTTTGCACTCAACTGTAATGTCCCACGGTCGAAATGTGGTAGAGTATTCGAATATTAATTTCAAATAATTAACGTGACAAAATTGGCAAAATGTTAAATACTATTTACCTCATTTAGTGTTTTGGCCAATTCGAGCTAGCGTTTACCGAACATTACATTATTAGGCATTATTAATAGCGTGTGATAGGATATTTTATTGCAAACTATCGCTCTGGTGCTGTGTGGGTGAAAAAAGGCCATAAGGGTATATGTAACTAAAGATTTGTGACAGAACTAGAATTTATTGAACAGTAGAATATTCCAGATGTTTTACTAAAATTTGTTTGTGCTTTTAGCTTTGCATCTATAAAAATACAGCAATTTGCCACACTCACAGAATAATTTAAATCTGTCTTACAGTATATGCCGCTATTCTAATATCTTATATTTTACTTTGACACCTATGTTTACGAACCCCAAACTACTTTGAAGATCATTTAAAACTGCGTGGATTACCTATAATATATATGTACGATTGCTTGTATGCATAGGTTTTACAACATTTATTTATTTACATAGTGTTTATTTAATCCTAGTTCGTTTAAATAGTTTACTACAAATCTTTGAATTGTATCAGAAAAGCCGACTCCGGGTAAAACTTTATACCGAAAAAGGTAAACATTGACTAGAATAACTATTATTTTGTTCCCTTTTCTATGTATTATGGACCATTAAATCATGGAAAATCTATCCGAAAGTATTGCTTCTCTCTGTTTGTCTATAAATCTGACCCAAGCCTATTGAGGCGATTAAACAAAATGTTCAACTGAACTATGTAAGGATATATACTTGACCCATTTATTAGGAATCCCATTTTACACAGAGCTTTTAATACCAAAATTTCATACGGAACAAAGAGTCAATTTAATCTGGCTTGTCTTTCTCGGATAGACCAGTCAGCGTGAGCTATATTCATCATTGATTTTTGTCAAATTTTGTTAATGAAATGAAGGTTTGAAAGCCCTGCTAATACTGGTATTATTCTAAGCAATTTTAATGTATTGGGTTGAATATCGCGATAGTTCATAATGGGATTACTTGCATACATAAAGTAAAATGTAATCCCATCAAAAACATTTCATGTAAAATGTTGCCAAGACGACTGCATATGGCCTACCCAGCAAAAAAGATATCAGATCTCATGTAGAGCCAAGGTTCTGTATCTACACGCCCGAACTCTACCAACCCTATCTTCATAAACTCTACATCTCAGTAAAAATGTATGGCTTGGCTTTTCGTTACTTCAGAAACTAAATATTTGTATAACACATTACTTTAATTACTTTAGAAACTAGATATTTGCAAACACAAAAGGCGTTCGTTTCCCCTTCGTGACGGTATGGTAGCGAAACGGCGAAGCCATACATTTTTACTGAGATGTAGAGTTTGTGAAGTTAGAGTTGGTAGAGTTAGGGCGTGTAGATACAGAACCTTGGCTCTACATGAGATCTGATATCTTTTTCGCTTGGTAGGCCATATGCAGTCGTCTTGGCAACATTTTACATGAAAATGTTTTTGGTGGGATAAGTATTTATATCAGTTGTCTAGTACCCATAACACAAGCTCTGCTTACTTTGGGACTGAGACTCTCACAAATTTTTATGCAAGAGCTATTTTATTTTTAGTATACGGACCTTTTCGAAAGAAGAAAGAAGATGTACAAAAAATTCATCACAAAAAATGAAAAAAAAAAAACAGTAAAAAATACTGCCTTAAGCAACTTACAAAAAGAAATGAAATCCCACCAAAAACATTTTCATGTGAAATGTTGCCAAGACGACAGCATATGGCTTACCCTGTGAAAAAGATATCAGATCTCATATAGAGCCAAGGTTCTGAATCTACATGCCCTAACTCTACTAACCCTAACTTCATAAACTCTCTATCTCAGTAAAAATGTATGGCTTCGCCGTTTCGCTACCATACCGTCACGAAGGGGAAACGTATGCCTTTTGTGTTTGCAAATATCTATTTTCTGAAGTAATGTGTTATACGAATATTTAGTTTCTGAAGTAACGAAGCAGCCAAGCCATACATTATCACTGAGATGTAGAGTTTATGAAGTTAGTGTTAGTAGAGTTAGGGCGTGTAGATTCAGAACCTTGGCTCTATATGAGATCTAATATCTTTTTCACAGGATAAGCCATATGCAGTCGTCTTGGCAACATTTTACATGAAATATTTTTGATGGGATTTCATTTATTTTTGCAGGTTGCTTAAGGCATTTTTTTTTTCTTTTTTTGGGGTGTATTTCTCGTACATCTTCTTACTTCTCTCGAAAAAGTCCGTGTACCAAAAAAAAACCTCCAGCATAAAAAATTGTGAAAGTCTCATACAAACTTCCACCCCCCAAATTTGGGGGATGGGGGGCAAAAGTAATAGGTTTATGATTTTTTTTGTTGTTTGTATACTAAACTCGGTTTACATACTAAATTTCAGCTTTCTAGCACTTCAGGAAGTACCCTAACAGTTTTGATGATCATCAGTGTGTCAGTGACGAAATCGGTGTTTTTTAGGTATCAATAAAATCTAAAGTATCAGAGCTATGCAATTGAAACTTTGTATGTTTCATTAGTCTATTGGTAACATTATTATATCCTGAGAATTTGAACGATCTGGTATATCGGGAACCAAAGTTATGAGGGTTCAAAAAAACGGCGAAGCACTTCGAGAAAAGGTAGGTAGTGCCCTTGCGCTTCGCTTGGCTCGTCTTGGCGGGGGCACGACCGTGCCCCCAGATT
Organism: Diaphora mendica; assembly: GCA_949125395.1. Classification (NCBI taxonomy): domain Eukaryota; kingdom Metazoa; phylum Arthropoda; class Insecta; order Lepidoptera; family Erebidae; genus Diaphora; species Diaphora mendica. Next base: position 16,507,795 of record OX421313.1, on the reverse strand, counting down.
AATTTGCTATTTGTTGTAGTTCCACAAAAGTAATGTAAAACAATTATAAATGTTATTCGAAATCTATTATTATATTTTGAATATGTTATTGTTCAATAAGATTTTTAAGTTTCCCTAAATACCTAAGTCTCCCTCACCCTCTGCAGTTTCCTTTCTCCATTGTACCTTTACAACTGAGAGGTGAGAAGAAAGGACAAGACTAGTCTCGTTTGAAAACTAACAAACGTGAGAATAGTAAATAGATAGAAGGCAGGGAGATGATGATGATGTTGTTACTCTAGTAGTAGATGATAAGATTGCACGAATATTTATAACTAGTTTTCGACCGCGACCTCGTGAATGTCGAAAATCGCGGTAAAGAGTAGCCTATGTCCTTTCTGAAGAATAAAAATGTCTTCATGTCAAATTTCATCGAAATCGGTGCAGCAGTTTAGCTATTAAGCTATTTAGCTTAATCTATTATATATTATAAGATGTACCCCCACTTTGCCGATAAATTGTGCAGTGCGAACCTATAAAGACACGGTGCTTGGCTATGCTCACTCACTTGTTGTTCGGGCAGCGGTTGGTAAGAACGTGTTTTTGTTGGTTCGTACGGCATACGTCAACCATATCTTGTTGTTTAATGTTATATCATTGTAAACCTATTTTTTTATCGTTTTAATGTCGATCTGTTATGTATTTCGTGAATTGCTTGTTATCATATTTCGAATTATAAGATTCGTTTGTTGTGAACTATTTAGTGTTTTAATTATAAGAATAAGAACTGAGGTCAGGCTACCTACAATTTGTTTCTTTTATTTAATTCTCACTCCTAGTTTATAACTATATAACATATTTATATATTTATGCAAGAATCATTTATAAGTATGCTGGCATCTTTTACCTTTCAAAATATAGTTGGAGTTATAAATAACTTACCTACACTATCCTTTAAAGAACCAATATAGCAATCAAGTCTTTCAATCCCTTACTTGATAGGGTCTTACGTTCGATTGGTTCAATTTCTCAAAGCGATTAAATTTTCTTTGGAACTGAGAGTCCTCAATAAATGTTCATCAATTTTTCGATTACTTAACTGTAATTTGATATAAGACATTTACTACAGTTTCTAGAATTGGATCCTTTAAATGGGTTTAACGCTTGTAACTCTAATTTAAGATTTGTTGGTGTTCAGAATTTAACAAGTGATTTAAGAAAATAAAACCATTTTTAACCGACTTCCAAAAGGAGGAGGTTCTGAATTTCATCGGTATTTTTTTTTCTTTATGTATGTACATTGATTACTCCGTCGATTGTGGACCGATTTTGAAAATTATTTTTGTATTCGAAAGGGTATGCTCCCCATGTGGTCCTATGGACACCATATCAGGATCTGAGGATGGGATCCCAAGGAAATTGAATGAAACCCTCAAATTTACGTGTGCGCCTGCAATAAAGTTAAGGCTTAATTGGCTTAATTGTGCTATAAGGTTAATTGTCTGCATGCTTTCATATTCTGTAAACACCATGTCCGAAATATTTATTTATTATTCTATACATACAGTATGTTGTATGTTACCTTTAGTCGTATTCTTTCAAGTTATTTAGGTGAAATGATGATGAGAGACTTGAGAAAGACTAAAAAGCGAAAAATAAAAAAAATACTTCGTTTAAAAAACCGACTTCAAAAACTGAAAAGTATAAAATAACTTAATTTGTATGTGCTACCTATTCATAGGTTTGAAGTCGGTGCCGAGCCAAAATGTAATAGTAGGACTCGCCGCGCGTGACCTTGAGCGGGATAGCTGCTCTTCGCGTAGGACAAAACAACCGAAGCGTTGGTGACGTCGTTGACGTTCGTCTCGAAATATAGCGAGTGTGGTACCTACTATTACGTTTGGCTTGGCGCCGAATTTAAACGTATGAATAGGTAGGTACTTTTCAGTTTTTGAAGTCGGTTTTAGTAGATAGATAAAGATAGTATAGTAGAGATAAGACGTAGTACAATCCAAAAATAAATGAAAATAGGTGTTTTTGTCGTTATCCAGGATAGACTATATTAATTACTAGCTGACCCACGCAACGTCGTTTTCGTCTCCTATTGCCCGTAGCGTAATAGTTTCCCCCCGTTTTTGAAACATTCTTCATTGGTACTCCGCTCCTATTGGTCATAGCGTGATGATATAGATAAACTCGATAAAGCTCCTCGATAAACGGGCTATCTAACACTGAAAGAACTTTTTCAAATTGGACCAGTAGTTCCTGAGATTAGCGGGTTCAAACAAACATAAACTCTTCAGCTTTATATATTAGTATAGATGACCCACGCAACGTCGTTTGCGTCTCCTATTGCCCGTAGCGTAATAATTTCCCCCCGTTTTTGAAACATTCTTCATTGGTACTCCGCTCCTATTGGTCATAGCGTGATGATATAGATAAACTCGATAAACTTCCTCGATAAACGGGCTATTTAACACTGAAAGAACTTTTTCAAATTGGTCCAGTAGTTCCTGAGATTAGCGCGTTCAAACAAACAAAAACTCTTCAGCTTTATATATTAGTATAGATAACCCACGCAACGTCGTTTGCGTCTCCTATTGCCCGTAGCGTAATAATTTCCCCCCGTTTTTGAAACATTGTTCTTTGGTACTCCGCTCCTATTGGTCATAGCGTGATGATATAGATAAACTCGATAAACTTCCTCGATAAACGGGCTATTTAACACTGAAAGAACTTTTTCAAATTGGTCCAGTAGTTCCTGAGATTAGCGCGTTCAAACAAACATAAACTCTTCAGCTTTATATATTAGTATAGATGACCCACGCAACGTCGTTTGCGTCTCCTATTGCCCGTAGCGTAATAATTTCCCCCCGTTTTTGAAACATTCTTCATTGGTACTCCGCTCCTATTGGTCATAGCGTGATGATATAGATAAACTCGATAAACTTCCTCGATAAACGGGCTATTTAACACTGAAAGAACTTTTTCAAATTGGTCCAGTAGTTCCTGAGATTAGCGCGTTCAAACAAACAAAAACTCTTCAGCTTTATATATTAGTATAGATAACCCACGCAACGTCGTTTGCGTCTCCTATTGCCCGTAGCGTAATAATTTCCCCCCGTTTTTGAAACATTGTTCTTTGGTACTCCGCTCCTATTGGTCATAGCGTGATGATATAGATAAACTCGATAAACTTCCTCGATAAACGGGCTATTTAACACTGAAAGAACTTTTTCAAATTGGTCCGGTAGTTCCTGAGATTAGCGCGTTCAAACAAACAAAAACTCTTCAGCTTTATATATTAGTATAGATAACCCACGCAACGTCGTTTGCGTCTCCTATTGCCCGTAGCGTAATAATTTCCCCCCGTTTTTGAAACATTGTTCTTTGGTACTCCGCTCCTATTGGTCATAGCGTGATGATATAGATAAACTCGATAAACTTCCTCGATAAACGGGCTATCTAACACTGAGAGAACTTTTTCAAATTGGGGCAGTAGTTCCTGAGATTAGCGCGTTCAAACAAACAAAAACTCTTCAGCTTTATATATTAGTATAGATGTATTTATTATACTCTTCTAAGATCTAATACTCATAATCAACAACACATTTATTTGGATAAAGACTAATATTAGGTATTATGTTGATAAAAACTCTTTGGCAAATAACTCAATAATAGGTACCAACTCTTAGCGTCTTATACTCGTGATAACTTCTAAACGAAATGTCCGAATGGGATGAAACAAAAAGTATTTTACTTCTGCATAAATACCCTTGATACCATAAAGCTTTGTTTAGATAAGGATTAATATTACGATACACATTTAACGTAGTTTCTTTCTTCAGACGATTTAATAATTTTTTGGAACACAAAAGCGGTTATTGTGACTAAACCATGATAGTTAGATATATGCTCTCGCGGACTTTTTTGTAGATCTTAATAGGACCTACAAACCCGTAATACATTATGTTGTTCTATTGTCAATACTTTTTGCAGCGCACGCAAAAATAGGTTTTCGATTTCACACCTTGGGTTACAAAATAGCAATTTTCTTACGGATCTCTATTTTTTATGAAAATAAAATATAGCCTATAGCCTTTCTCGATAGATGGACTATCCAACACTGAAAGAATTTTTCAAATCAGACCAGTAGATCCTGAGATTAGCGCGTTCAAACAAACAAACAAACAAACTCTGCAGCTTTATAATATTAGTATAGATTATTTTTACCCGACTGCGAAAGGAGGGTTATGTTTTTGAGTGTATGTATGTATGTATGTATATTTCTTTGACACGCCCTAGAGCCTAAACCGCTTGCCGTATTTTTATGTGAGTGGTGTCAATAGATTCGTCTTAGTTGTGAGAGTGACACTGGGTACGTCAAATATAAAAAAAGAAAGTTAAGGATTTTTGGCGCCAAAAAGTTATATAAAAAAAATGTTTTCAAAATACATCGAGTGTATCAAAATAAAGACTTTTTTACGGTGATTACGAATATATAAAATTTATATGGTTTTATTGTGAAATATTGCCGCAGTCGGGTTTTTTATTTTAAATAATAATTTGTACTTGTTGTAACAGATAACTTTTCTAAAACAGGAGGATTTTTTTTCACTTATATTTTGAAACTTACTCATTACAAAATTAATTAATTGTGATTGTTTGTAATGTTTGTAAGTTATATCGTAAAATTGTTCTTTGAATTAAATATTTATTGTCAGAATATTGGTATATTAATAAGTTCTTAACTTTTGTAACTTTTTTGAAATTTTTCAGCCATTGATATAATTACATGTTTACATAAATAGCCCATGCTCAGTCAAAGTAGTGACGTCATTCTTCATTCTCACCAAGTTCTCCCTGTACATATACGGATTAAGGAAGAATATTAATACGTTCATGTTTCAGAGGAAATTTTCCTTATTTGCCAGATTTTTACTGGGGAAACGAATGTGTTATGGGAATGTTAGCAGCGAGGGATGTTGGATTTTTTTATGTTTATTTGTAAATGTTTTGGTATTATTTATTGCTTCTTATGTAACAGTGTTTTTATAAGTAAATAGATATTTATATATATTTACATTTTTTATGTATGGGCCTGCGAAAATGACTCTACTCTGCCTGATGGAAAGCATAAGCAGAATCGGCATAAGAGTGGCGGCCACCACACTCATTGTGAACGCAGACAATGCAACAATGCAGAATGGTGACCCACACCATGGCGGCCTTGTAATGCTTTTGCATCGTTGGGCCCCCGGTCTTGCACTCACCAACGAAACACGACAGCACGAACTCTGACATTTTACGTTGATCTTCTGTACGAGGGTAGTACCGTCCCGGTCGAGCAGGTTCGTTCGTGCTGAAATCAGCGTGGCTCTACTACCTTGTGATGCCCCAGGTCCAGTTATTCTTTTGTCATTACATCAACAGCCTTTAATATTCCACTGCTCGACATAGAGACCTCTCTTACGGGGGTTTTGGTTTAATATACCATGGTGGTCAGATGGGTAGATATTTTCTCATTAAATATCTCATATGATAAGAAGTCTAGAATTACCAATTTTCATCACTAAGAAAACTAAAGCAAAACAGAAGACTATTGTTTTAGTGAAATTTTATTCTTATTCAAAACTATCGTTGTATAAAATTAGTATAACCGTTAAAAGTGGACATCAAACTGTTTCATTCCATTTCAAATAGACACTGAGTGCATTTCTCTGTGCCTTTTAATATCAATGCAGCATGCAGACGAGCTAAGTGATATTACGTTCTAAAGGTAAACGAAATTGGAACTTATGAATAACGAATAAGATTATACTTTGCTTTATTCGCTTTAGGTTTAAAAGGTAATATTTAGGAATGGACACAAAATATTACAGAGTTAGTTATATCTATAAATATTAAAATTTATAAAATTTAAAAATGAAAAAAAAAACAATTATGGTCAAATTTTGGGATGATATTATACTAGATGGTCTCAACGTGACGATATAGACACTCGTTAATCTAGTGACATATCTCTCAATCTCTAACACACAACGCCATCTAGTCCTAAGCTAAGCAGAGTTTGTGTTATGGGTACTACTATATATACTTTTTTTATTATAAACAATTTATACATAGAAAACACCCAAACTCCAAAACAAATATTTGTTGATCATACAAACATTTGGTCCGACTTGGCAATCTAACCCGCGACCTCATGAGCGATGACGATGAGCAGTCGCACTCGCCAACTGCAAGACCAACGAGGCAGTAATGTGAAGTGCATCTTTGCATTATGCATCGCTGGGAAAAGTGTGTAGAGTTTAAGGAAAGTATGTAGAAAAAAATATATGAAAAAAAGTCTTGTACTATCACAATTTTTTAGCCCACCCACGTATACTGCACGCTTCAATTATAATAGTAAATAAATTATATATTTTTTGCAACCACAAAGTTCCACAGCAATCCGACCACGGTTTCAACTACCTACTTATTAATAAAATATCTGAGTATTGTATATTTTTATAATCAACGTCATGTAAATAATTCATTTATTTTAGTGTTAGTAAATATATTAGTATAAATAGTAGTACCCATAACACAAACTCTGCTTAGCTTAGGACTAGATGGCGTTGTGTGTTAGAGATTGAGAGATATGTCACTAGATTAACGAGTGTCTATATCGTCACGTTGAGACCATCTAGTATAATATCATCCCAAAATTTGACCATAATTGTTTTAGGTTTAAGGTTAACTACCAGGAATATCTAATACTATCCTGACTGGCTCTTGCACATGCTGCGGTGAAAGCTAAATAACAAGGTGTTATTCATTTTTATAATTCCAAAAAAGGTTATTTTCAGATAGGCACTGAACGCGCGTTTTGATAACGCGAGTTATCACGCACGTTAAAAACCACACGACTTTTTAAATGTCATTCACATACTGTGGCGCGTTTTTATCCGACATGCGTTTCACGTAACACCAATGTATGCTACGTTGACGCTTGCTTTAAAATCGTTGTTTAAGGATACCGTCAGCGTAATTTAGATAGAGGGGCGTTTTCAGTGATAATTTTAAGACGTGCAATTTACTTTGGTAAACAAGTGATAGCAATGACAGTACAATTTAAATTAATTATAATAGTTTAAGGTATCTGCATTTTATTTTCTGTAGTACAGATTCAAAATCTAGTAATAGAGGTATGTGGATCAGCTTTTAGTGTTTGGATCTATTATCTAATACTAGTTACAGCTAAACCAGGTGTAACTTTTATTAAATTATTCATAAAATAACTATAATAAAATAAAATAAACTATCAACGAACATACAAACAAGCATACAAGTAATATTAATGTGTTCACGACTCTAAAGTATCAGTAGTTACTTTTATAGTAAAATAAATTATGCAACTAAATTACAAACAGAATTTAATCTCTCGCCAATAAACTAAAACAAGGTCCTGCACAAAATCACTGCATTACTAAAAATTAGACAGAAATCATCTTTAAAAGGAACATAATCCGCTTCATTCTCTTAGCTTGCACCGGCATTTAAATGCAGCCAGCTGTCGCATAAAATATGAACGCTATTTTAGTAGCCAACATGAAATTAGCTAGATTGTCCACTGCGAAACCTAAAATCATTCCGGTTGTCAAGTTTGAACAGCAATGTAATGTTTGCAATATGATTAATGTAAGCAACTTCCATTAATCTTAATGTAATAGAATAGCGAAATTAGTTCGTTTGTAACTCGCCAATGGATGATGTGGATAGCTTTTGTTAAGTGAAAATGAGCATTATTATGTTAAAGATAAACCCAAGTATTTGTAAAAATTAAGCCATGAAATCTGCTGTCTGTTACACGTAAGTACAAGTACATGTGTATAATAAAGCACAATTACATTTGACCTTAATTTCGTAATATTAATATTTTAAAAAATCTTCTGTTGTATGGATTCCATATGCTTGACACCTAAGTCATCAGTGGATATATTTCATATACTATAAATTGAGCTGAATACCTTCAATCTATTAGAACAATTTAGCGAATAGAGACATTTTAAAACACATATTATCTTACTTATCGATCTATTTCTGAACATAGGCTTTTCTTTAAAAAAAGGCTATGGTCTGTTACTGGAAAGGGAAAAAGTTTATTTTAAGAAATAAAAACACCATCACGAGTTTTCCTTTACCATAATATCAATATCACTACTTGTACAGAAGTATTAAACAAGATGAACATTTGTATTAAGTCTCGTGACAAAAGGTTGGTACAAAAGCATGCGTCAATCTGCAACGAATGATATAAAACGTCGTATAACACTTAATCGTAGACAGCGGATTTTATGTCTGTGTAAATTCGTTTAACTTCATCCGAGGAACGACTTTATTAGAAACAAAATGTAATTTAAAATGTAAGCAATAAATTTATAGTTAAAATTACCTACATACTTGTATTAAAAATTAAACAAAAATACACAGGAAATGTTACTGTATAATGACGTGTCTCCACAGAACAAAAGTTGACAACTTTTGTGTTGTCAACACGTGTTGGTGACAAAAATTGTCAACAAATGTTGGGAACCGTGTTTCTGTAAACATCAAAACAATACGCTTGTTGCAGATATTTATTGGCTCTGTGGAGACGCTTAGTTAGAATATTTTTCAAATTGTTGGCGACTCGGTGAAGACACAATAGAAACAAAAGTTGGCGATTTTCTGAAGAGTTGGAAACACTGAAATTGCTAACAATTTCGGTGGATACGCACCTTAACAAATAAAATGATGAACTTAGATAATCAAAAACATATAAATCACAGCAACCTTAATTACACAAGAACATTTAGCTTTAAAAGTCCGCAAAATTATTTTGTAACAAACCGTAATTACAAACTAAATCGCAACTAAAACGCTGACTCGATAACAAAAGATTTCTATAAAACAAAAACCAAGTGTATTCGTGCTCAACGATAGTTTGGAACTACGCGATGACAAAAGCAGCTACTCACAAAGAAGTCCTTTCGCGAAATCTTACAAAGTTATGTGATGCGCCTTCCTTCTATCCCCACTCGGCTTAGACACGACCTGTTTTTTTCACAGCTCGTTTGATCTATTATGATGTTCTTCAAATAACTTAAGCTCTAGTTTAATGTTTACGAAACAGTATTTTTACGTAAGTGATGATGAAAGTTTGAAGCGTGGGATTAGATAAGAAGACTTGGTAATAAATAGGATAGAAAAACATATGAGGGTGAGTATTCGATCGATGTCTTTTCTATTTAACCTTGAAAGCTGTTACGTATAAAAACATTCATATTTTTAGTATGATTAACAAGTGATTAATTTAAAAAGTTTTTTTCTAAAAAACAAGCTTTTATTACTTGTTAATAACAAATAACTTTAAGCCCTTCCATTTGATACCCATATTAGGTGGGTTGTTCAGAAATATATACGCTGCCATTTTGTTACGGCGGCCATTTTGGATTAATAATAATACCGATGATAAATAATTGCATTGTCATCAGAACTAAAGGCATATTTCAAATTACAGCTCAATCGGAAATCGGGAAGTGGATCAAATTTAACTTGCAAGATTTGATTACAGACAAACATCGGGCCAGGTGAAGCTAAATAAAAGCTTGTAAAAACAAGAAGCATTTGTAAGATATTTACATGAATTAGTACCTTTACTTTAATGTATAGTGACGATTAGGGTTGACATTGGGCATTGTTTAAATTATTGTGATGGTATACAAAAAATGGGTAGAGCTTCTAGGCTCCAATAACCTTTGTTTATCATTCAATTCGTTTATAGTACTTACATTGAGATAGACATGATTATTGAATCTATTTAAATTTTCGGAATAAGTATAATATATTTTGATTGAGTATAATTGAAATAACTCAGCTGAGTATAGGATGAGTTTTTTGTTTGTTTTTATAGATTCTTTCAAAACTCAGGGCTCTAGGGGTTTTCTTTCTAAGGTCATCTGGTTCACTGGTTACTAGTATCTGAGATGGCGTGTAGTTTTCGTTGGTTCGAGTCCAACATAACCACCGGTGGTACCCGGGGGGATTTCCGCACAGACAAATAATAAAATGGTTATTTTCAAATTGAGAAACTTAGATCTGCGTGTAGCCTCTTACATTGGCACATACATAGTTTTGAACAGAAATCAATTCCGACTTCAAACGTCCTCAAATACCTATTATTCTACGTTCATTCATCGTATCAGCTATTCATCGATTTCCCGGAATTATTAAAAAAAACATGTAATATCAAGTGAGAATACTCCTGAATCCTATAACACCCAATACTCAGAGAGGCCTCAAATTTAAATTATTTAAAAGATAAGAAGAAAAGATGAAAAGCGACTCCCCTTGAGGCCGAAAAAAATTTGAGCATTTCATTCGTCGGGCCTTTTTAAATGAATAATTCTGTGTATAATTTTTAGCAATAGATTTAAAATGCGTCATTCCTTTTGAACTCTCATGAAATGTTACTTAGATACGATTCCTTTTGTGAATTTCTGACCTTTTTGTTTTTTTTTTTTTTTTATGGAATAGGAGGGCAAACGAGCAGACGTATCGCCTGATGGTAAGCTATTACCGCCGCCCATGGACACCTGCAACACCAGAAGCGTCACAAGTGCGTTGCCGACCTTTGGGGGATGGGGAGGGGATGGGGTATGGGCCTCCGGTATCCTCACTCACTCGGTGAAACACAGCGCAAGCACTATTTCACACCGGTTTTCTGTGAGGCCGTGGTATCACTCCGGTCGAGCCGACCCATTCATGCCAAAGCGTGGCTCTTCCACGGTGAGAGGAGAGGAGAGAGTGTTGTAAATTTGTAATTGGACTATCTTTAAAACTTTTGCAAACAAATATATTTTTACTTCTCATTAGAAAGAATACTCTACTATTAACGACTCAAACTTTATAATGATTTGGTCAAAACCTATATATACCTACTGCTGCATAATGGTATAGAATTATAATATAAATAGAACTCACGAGGCCTATAACGCAAAATGCTTTAGGAGGCTAAAATATTTAAAAAAAGAAAATAAATCAAATAATAGCAAAACGAACACTGCTCCAAGAATTGGAATCATAATAGGCTATATCCAATTTCTTGAAGGTCATCGTACCGATACATCTTAACACCAAACTTTTGTTTCGGAACCAGCCAAGTAAGCAATATATTACGATAAAAGGCGATCTGCAATAAACCATTAGGAGGCAACGATAAATAGCGCGGACGCTGACCGCTCGGACTTATAGGCTTCGTTCTATACGAAGGCTACTTTCCAAGCTTACGACTTGAACACATGTTGGCGAACGTGATAAAATCGGGTATCTTTACCTACATATCTGCAAAATATTTGTTTGGGTACCTACCAAAGAGCTACGTAATATTTTTGGGACGTGTGATAAAGTTTGAAAGGCATATACTTGATTTTTCGACTAAAGTTCATCTTTGTATATTTTTTGATGATTTAGTGTTTTACCAAAAGTTATTACACTTTATTTGGAGATCTTTTTCTACTTTATATATCTTTTTACTGATTTATCTTTCTTGAAAATATTTGGCCTCGTTTAATTTGGATTTAAACGTTTCATCTCACAATTTAGAGGATTACTTTTAACATAAGATCTACACATAATTCATTGCCAATATTTTTAATTTCCTTTTCTTTTGATTAATCCTTCTGGTATTTTTAGATGAAATTTAAATGTTGTTTTACCTTCAGCTTCATTTAAGGATTCAATCCTAATTTTTATTAGGTTTTAGTATTTGTTATTTAATTTATACTCTCGGTTGTGGGCACTTGATGGAACTTGTTGTAATCACTTGTATTTCTTCCACCATCACATCTAAAGTGAATATTTTATTTTATATAACCAGTAACGTTTGATGATGCCATAACGCGAAACCAGTCAGGTGTAAACAAAAATAAAATAGGGAAAGAAGTACAAGTGATTTTAATTCTAGAATGTATTAGGATTTGTTATTTTTTGTTTAGAGAATCTCTGATAAACAATTTATTCATCTGCATCATCAGCCTATTGCATTCCACTGCTGTACATAGGTCTCTCCCATTGCACACCACTCCGATCGATTAAACAATTTATTAGTTTTCTAATTTTTTTATGATCTATTAACAATGCTATTATGGGACTTTATTAACTAGTTTAAGAATAAAACTAACTTAGTTACTTAAATTATTTACTAAGTTTCAACGTTCAAAAATATTCTAATATTTTTTTTCAGATATCTGACACACATCTAAATAAATCCTAACTTAACACTCATAAGTGATATTATATAATAACTGAACAATGAAGTAACAAAGATAATGCTTATGTTATACAAATGTTTTTTTATTCTACATACAAAAATAGACCACAAAGTATAGAGTACTTTTTATTGTTCAATGATGATTATTTAAAATCATTTTTAGTTGGAAAAAACCAAACCCATATATACTCAAAGGAAATCTGCCAATAGCATTTTATATGTTTTATTACACATCCCGTTCGCGTTAAAACTCAAGCACTAAATTAGAACAAGTTAACACTCTGAGAAAACGTTTGAGAAAACGCCAGGGTCGTACTTAACAGCGCTAACGGTCAATAAAGGCAATAAATTACCGAGAGAAGCCGTGACCAGAGCGTTTACATCAGGGTTGCTAACATTGATAATTGAGATCTCATGGATTAACTTTTAAAAGAGGGAAATGAAAATCACTTGAAGATTTTTTTTTACAAACTAATAAATTAAATGATTTTTACCTAATTTTAATTCTTACTTTCGTTTACAATAGTACATATGTTTCAAAAATGATACATGTATAAGTTCAATAATCATGATGATAATTGAAATCAAAAAGTTGTATAGTTTCTAACACACAAGTAATTTCAAATTGCAACCCTAATTGGCAATATAACAGGGCCAAACGTGAGTTCCTTGCTCATTTTACGACCACCACATGTGGTGCTGATGTCGATTCAGCATTTGGCATTCTACAAAATCTGTGACGAATTATTGAAGGTGACTTTCTTATATTAATCTTGTTTTTCTGTTTGTAGGTGAATGAGTTTTATCGTACCACTTCCAGTAACAGCTTCGGATTTTCTCTCTTGAATGAATTTCACGGCTGTTTTTCTAGACATATATTTTGATTTATTTCTTCTTACTAAGTTCGTTGATGTCATAAATCCGTATCTGGATAAAATTGCTCGTTCAATGGTAGATTATAAGCCTTTTATAGGGTTGTTGACTTGCTCGTGAAGACTCTATTGTTAGATAATATTTTTTCAATCTGAAAGATGATAGGAAATTGACGATAAAGTACGTCAATAATTTGGTTTGGTTTCTTAAGTTAAGTAAGTTTTCTTTACGTATTCCCGGTAATGACAGTTTGATGAATAAAATAATAATAAAAATATATTTATGGCAGAGTCAAAGTTTAATCTTTAATTTGATGTACTATTTGAGAATGATGATAAAAGTAAAGAAAGTGAAGGGGTTTCTGTATAAGTCTACTCTAAAAAGAGTTTTCTTTGAAGGGGTTTCTGTATGAGTCTACTCTAAAAAGAGTTTTCTTTTTACCCGACAATGTTAAAAGTAAGTTTTGGCAGTCTTTGTATGTTTCACCGTAGCGGTTATTTAAACGTCATTTTATTTTTTACATAATGAAGCAAATCATTTTTTGATTTAAAAAAAAAGTTTTTTTTTTTACAAAATAACACTTTTTTTATTAAAATAATGAAAATTTATAGAGATAATAAATAAGTAGATGAAAGCAAATAAAGGAAATTAAGAAGATATTTCTCTCAGCTCGTTTGATCATGTCACTGATCTGATTTTTTCTTGTACTTTCGTGTAATAAACATGTACGTCTTAATATGATCTACCAACCTCTCTAGAGAGTTTAATCTGTATTACTCGTATCCAACAGGGTCTCCTTACAAAGCTCTGTCGATTTCAAGAATTCAAACACATAAATTCCCAGTTAAACTTGCGAAGTAATTTCTAAGAAATGACTAATGGTTATTCTCTTCTGCTCTTGAATTAGAAACTCTAAATTTTCAACTATAATGTTCAAAATTGTAAGTATCGTCGCATTTATTAACACTTTCTGTACTAGAATCATATATATTTAATGTTTATAGTGTGCAAAGTTTAATATTTTAAACAAAATGTGGTATTTGGAAGAAACTTACTTCACTTAAGCCTAAAAGCATGACTTTTAATGTAGTTATACCTAGAACACTCAAACATGATTTACATAACGCGAATTAATTATGATCAGCTATCTGTACAACGCCATCTCTCGAGGGACAGCTTAAACAACCAACTATCACATTATTTTTTCTACCATTCAGGAAATGACGACCGATCTATCGTCATTATGTTGGTAATGGCAATAGTTTATGATAATCGCTTTTTTCTTGTAAACCCATACTTATTTAGGTTAAGTAATTAAACTACGTGTAATGCTATATAACATACATAACTATATAAGTTTTTAAAAGTGACATTTCAATAAAATGCCAATAGTATGTGTCTATAACATATACACTAATTCAACATATCATAAGGCTATTTCTAAATATAAATCACGAGAAAATTATCAGTATCAGGAAATATAACTAAGGCGTACAAATTTACATTTCTAATATTCCCCATATAGTTCTATTTTCGTACGCTATATACGTAGTACTTCGCAACGGAGAAGAATCAACATTTTAATTTATTAGTTTGACCTTCATAAGGAAACATGTATGTCGCTTCCACACAGAAAACACGGCTGTCATCAAACATGTGTGCGATTCTTTTGAAGTAAGGCAAGCAAAATAAGAATATTTGTCATAATTTAACCATATATCTACCCCAGGGCCGCTCGTTATGACAATATACGGTGAAACTCAATGTTCTGCAATAGACGTTTATTGAGACTAGAATACTAATGATGTTTTGGTTTTATTTTTTAACCCCCGACCAAAAAGAGGGGTATTATAAGTTTCACGCGTCTGCCTGTCTGTGGCACCGCAGCTCCCGAACGGATGAAGCAATTTAGTTTTTTTTGTATGAAAGGTGAGTTACGTGCGAGTGTTCTTAGACATGTTTCATGAAAATCGGTTGAGCCGTTTAAAAGTTATGGTGGTAAAAGTAACCGAATGTCTGCAAAAATATCATCGAGTGGGGTCTCAAATGAAAGCGCATAACGTGTTTTTTACTTTTTAAAGGGAACTCAGGTTATTATATCGGGGTTTTTTTTCAATTTTGAGAATTTCTAGTTATAACAAATTGTATTTTGGTTTAGTAGAATAAAATAACTTTTTGTAGCAGGAGTAGAAAGAAAATTTTATAATGGAAATGGCTTATTATAACTACTTTGACTTTGGATGTTTTCTTGTTATTTTGGAACTTCACTAAAGTGTGGTTAGTTCATATCGATTTATAACTTATCATTATTCTCTTCTCTTAATCAAATTTAGAGTTCATCAAGCTCTAAATTCGATTCAGTCATTTACAAGTTTAGACTTTATTGCTATTGAGATGAGGTTTAATTTTATTTTGACTTTTCTTATTTTAGACGTTCAAGACATACGACGGAATACTAATAAAGCAATTATAAACTAGGTCGAGTAACTTAACCTATTTTAGTTGTGTCGAACCAAAATAGATTACGTTTTCTGAATACGAATTGTTGATTGCGAAAATATACTTAGTTTTCTCTTAATGATTTAGTCAATAGATTGAATTTGACTAGCTGTACTATACTAACACCAATTGAATGAACTCAATTTGACAACCAATGAAAAGTGAAAACTTGAATTGAACATATTTTATTTCATTCTTAGATCTTCTTTTTAGCGTTTCGACGGCAAACGTTTCGTGTCAGTGTAGTTATCTTAGCAGATCAGAACGCGGCCACTCTCACTGCATTGTCGGTGGCAGCCATCATATCCTCCCTCGTGCAGGTTTCTGGGCAGGTAGGGCATGATGTAAGGGACATCGTTTGGGTTTCACCGCATAAACAGCCCAGGTTGTCACCGTCCGCAAATCCCCACCTCGACATATTTTCCTTATTCTTAGATTATCATGCAGATATAAATTTCTCTTACTATTGTCTTTTGCTTTTACTAAGATATAGTTAATGGCATTATAAGTACTAATAAGTAACAACATTCAGATATACTTTGATAACTAAAGTCACACAACTCTCAAAGTGTATAAAGGCATTTTCGAAACCCAATCCGATGTTGACGTTTGTCGTGTACATCGCAAGAAAAGACTTAGTGTCCTTTCCGATATCTTTTAGTATTTGAGCTTATGAAAGGATGGATGCTGTTGGAAATTGAATTTCCAGTTTTCTAAAGACATTTTTGAAACATCCAAACTGACAATTTTTGACACGTACATTACTTACATGTGAGTCTCGAGCTTCAGCAGTCGACTTTAGTAGCGTGTCAAGTTTTGAAATAGTAATTTATAAGCTTGAATTCTATTGGACTAGAATTTAAGGTTAAAGTATCCGTAAATATTTTTGAGTAAAGTTATTTTTATTTTGGTTTCCTCTCAGTATTCTTGATTCAACGTTTTGTTATTGAGGTATTTCATATATTTGTTCTTGTCTTACAAACATTTGAAATATGTAAATATTAAAAATGTATATACTTCCAAGTAGTAACGTAGTAATAATATGTATGTTAGCTCTCTGTATTTTCTACGCACATTGTTCCACAACGTGGTTATTGACTGTTGTTCACGCATTCTTTGGAAAAACACTTCATAATCATTATCAGCCCGCTGCTTCCACTCATTCCATTTCATTCTACTGCTGCACATAAGCCTCTCCCAAGGCATACAACAGAGCTCTGGAGGGTTAAAAGTCTGCTGTTTTTCGCATCCATTCGCCGCCGGCCCTCTTACGCAAGTCGTTACATTTTTCTGTGAAACTACTTGTAATAACAAAATTCTAGTCTTTATAGTTTGATACTTTGAACAAATAATTTTATTGTACTGCAATGGTTACAACAAAAATACTTGCCATTGAAGAATAATAGTGCTTCCACCACTTAAGTATAATAGTGTTGAGTAAAATTATAAAAAATCTTTGGATATTTTTTTATAAATCGTAAACGAAAAGCATTAGTAAACAACCCAGTCAGAATATTTATGTATTAAGAATCAATTGATCTTTATACTTGAATGACAGACTGTTAAAGATGTTGAATTATCAAGTATGAATACGATCAAAGTACTAGGAGATCAGAAAGGTTGAGTTGGTTCCGCAGTCGTCTCATATTTTACTTTTATAGGAGAAAAGGACGAATCCGTTGTTTGTGAAGGGTTGTAGTAATAGCGCCTCTGAGGAGCCTGTCTAATCCCTTTCGAGGGCCGCCTGACCTAAAATTGAAATTCTCAGCCCCTTCTAAGTGGCAATGTTTCACGAGCGCAGTCCACGTCGTAACATTAAAGTTTAAGTAATGACGGTGTTCTTTGACTTTGAATTTTCTCGTTCCTTCTGCCTTGTGATAGGTTTTATTGCGGTACATTTTGAGATATGGTTTGGGGTGCTTAATTGCTTTGATTTACATTATATAAGCGTAAAATTTGATATCACACTTAAAAGATATCAGATTATGTTGCAAGTATAATAAGACTGTTATATAAATGGTCTCGATATATTGTAAGTTATGCAAAGCAGGCTGTGTTTTGCATTTACTTTATCCAAAATTGATAACAAAAATGGTAGGTAAAGATAAAGAAAGACAGAGATCATTAATTAATAGGCAAGGACTATATAAATGGACTCAAATGACTGCACGTTTGGCCTAGTGCTTTAACGGTCACCACGCCGTTACCTACTTCGCCAAGTGTCGTGGGTTCAAATCCCACGTTGGACATCACTTTGTGTGATCCACAAATTGTTGTTCTGAGTCTGGGTGTTATTTGTGTCCGTTTCATGTAAGTTTGTAAAGTCCCCCGTGACACAGGATTTATTCCTAGTGCGGGAGTTGTCTTTAAAAAAAATTAAAAAATAGTTAATAGTTAGTCGCCTTAAACAAAATTTTTGAGACTAGTGTATTCAGTAACCTGGATTTTATAAATACCGAAAGAATCTAAAGTGAACAGAAAACGCTGAATAGGACGGTCACCTAGGCACTATGATGATCTTCTAAAGATCGCAGTTCGATGTTGGATACAGTCAGTTTCCATATTCTTTATTGCTACTATTGTTATATTATTAAAGAAAATATCTGCTGTTCATTCGGTAGTAGAAGAAAACACAAGCAAATTTCTTCTCGAAAGTCAAAGCTTAGAATCTTTGACCTTGCAAGGATTCTGGTTTGTTTGGTACTGAAACCAGAAAATATTTGTATCAAGAAAAACTATAGATACAGGTAATCAAGTAATACTACGACTATAGATACAGGCATTGCGTACATCACAGTAACTGGTAGTAACTTGTTTACTGAAGCCGTTGAATTCAGTAATTTTAGTAATAGGTAGGTTTACTTTTAAATTGATTGTATAGGCGGTTCTGCACACATCTTTTATAACATTTATGGATCATAAATTTTCTATAAGACCAGTAGCTACTTCCACAGACATAAAAACACGTCGGCGAATACTTTAATGTCACTGTCTTCCTTTATTACTTTTTATTATGTTTCAAACATTTATAGCGGTCAAGGGCTTATTAGCAACTATAGGTTGTAGGTAACTATAAGTAGGTAGGTAGCGTTTGATAAGCATTTCATGCGTAATACATAATCACAATACTTCGTTACGTCTAGTTTAGTTGTGTTTGTCTTTATCAATTTGTAAATAGAACGCAAAGTAAATTTTACAAATTTAATAGCAATTCTTTCAAAAACTCCTACAAAAACTTTACTAATCCACTTTAGTCAGTTAGCTCTAGTGTAACAGCAATAGTTTACGTTCAGGTAATTTTTCTAATCCCCGTCAAGACTATTTAAAAAAAAAAACTAGCTGACCCTGCGAACATCGTACCGCCATATTTACATATCTGTCTCAGCTTCCCACAGGCAGTGTACAATCACGGTTAAAAAAAAACTTTTCTCGTTACTTTTTTTTTTGTATACAAACCTTGTACTAACGCTATAGAATACATAAAAAAAGAATTATTAAATTTGGTGCAGCCGATCGGAAGTTATGCACGTACATAAATTTCGGCGATTTATTTCTATATAACAAATATTTAGTAGAATTATCAACATATACAACATTGTTAATTGATCTTGGATTAAAGTAACCTTTATTAACTGACTTCAAAAAAGGAGGAGGTTCTCAGTTCGACTGTATTTTTTTTTTATGTTTGTTAACTCATAACTTTTGACTGAGTGAACCGATTTTAATAATTCTTTTTTTATTTGAATTCCGATGTTTCCGAATGGTCCCATTTAAAATTGGTCCAGATTGAAGTCGTTTTTTTTTCTTTAAATTTGTAGGTAATTATTATTTAAACACACATGTATCAAGTAGCTTTCGTTTAATAAAATGCTTGAAAGATGCTTTAATTAATTTTATAATGAATTTTAAAGGAAAATCATTTCCTGAAAAATCTTTTATTCAAGTAACAAAACATCGTGAACGTATTCATCCTGTTTTCTTCTGAATGCTTTACCTGGCCGCTAAGAACATTCGTATAGGTATTCCAATTGAGTTTTTTCTTCTTTTGTTCAAATAAACGTGTCGATTCAATATTCTTTTGTGTTGAGTTTCGCTCCTAATTTCCAAGATTTTGTGGATTAATTTCTTTTGATGTGGAAATTCTGAATACTTAAGTCTTTTTGCCATTTTAATGCCGTTTTTGATGTCTTACGTAACTCTGAAAAATATTTTTACTTAAAATATTTTATAAAAGTAGTTTTATTTTTGTGTTTATTCAATTTTCAGAATCAAGTTAAGCGATGATACAAGATTACTGACAGATGTTATTTTGAATTAAATATTTTAAATAATGACAGGTGTTTAAATTTTATCTTTGTTACAAGACGAGCCTAAACTCTTTGCCTAACGTATTTATTTATTTATTCAAACTTCCTGAAAACATATTGCACAAGGCGGACTTAATGCCACAGGCATTTTCTTCCAGTCAAACCTTTGGGTGTTGCAAAACTGTGTATGGCAGGCGTATTGTAAAAAGAAGTATTACGATAGATTAAATCATAATATATTACAAAACTATGGATTCTATAGATATATACCTACACATATACAATTTACATACACATACATTATACATACATACATACATACACACACATACACGTACACATATACGTATCATTGTATTGGTTGTAATATACAGCAGGTGACAATTTTGATTGATTGGCGCCAAAACAGATTAAGTTTGTAAGGCAAAAGGAATTGAATAAGCGGCGGTCACAGTGGTAGAGTGTTAATTTTCTAAGTGATTTCACCCCTCAACTACTTAAATCAAAATATAGATATATCAATATCTTGTCAGGATAGAGTAATATCATAATTACCGTAGGAGAGCCACGCTTCGGCATACGTGGGCCGGCTCGACCAGAGTGATACCACGTCCTCACAGGAAACCGTTGTGAAACAGCGCCTGCTCTGTATTTCACCGAGTGAGTGAGGATACCGGAGGCCCATACCCTAACCCCTCCTACCATCCCCTTCCCCGTCCCCCAAAGGCCAGCAATGCACTTGCGATGCCTCTGGTGTTGCGGCGATAATCGCTTACCATCAGGCGATGCGTCTGCTAGTCCATAAAAAAAATAAAAATGTTCTTTCTTTATCTCTTAATCTTAGTACAATTTAATATTAAAATTCCTAAGACAGAGTACATATTTGAATATGATTCGAAAAAATATTTAATTAAAGAGACGGCTTATAAAATTTCTTAAGTACTGATGAGTGTTTAAGAGCTAATTAATCGAGCTCTGTTCATTATTGGAATACCGGCGGTAATGAATAGGGTTGGACTCGGGCAAATTCAATGAATAATGGCTAAAGCTTCCTTAGTCAAGGATTTGAAGGAATTTATTTATATTTAGGCGATAACTCTGTCTAAAGATAGACTTTAAGTTATGTTAAGTCAGGCTTTTCACAATGTTGTACTCCAAAAGAGAAGCAAAATATAAATTTTTTATATGTACCATATATGTTTTTTTTTATCAAAAATGGCTAATTACGCATTTCTGATTACATATTTCCTCATAGATAGATAGATATAAAACTCTTTATTTGCACACCATAATATTACAGAGTTGCAAAAAAGTACATAAAATGTGAGAAATGTGTTTTTTTTTTACAAATCCCGCGTTAGGAATATACTCCTATATTGCGGGGGACTTTACAAACATACATGAGATGGACAAAAAGAACACCCAGACTTAGAACAACAATTTGCGGATCACACAAAGTGTTGTCCCATGTGGGATTTGAACCTACAACACTTGGTGCAGTAGGTACAAAGCGGCGTGGCGACCGCTTAAACCACTAGGCCAACCGTGCAGTCGTACGCATGTGAACAAAGGGTGGCCTTATTGCCAAAAGCAATCTTTTCCAGCCAACCTTAAGATAGATCAAAATGTATCAGAGAGACAGTGGTAGATGATGGTGCAATGAGTCATAGTCACTTCACTAAAGATAAAATTTCGTAAATATGGTTTTGACTGAGTTTTATTTCCCCCATTTATAAACTACCTACCCTACTATTGGGACTGAATTACCGTCATAAGAATAGATCAAAACAAAGTAAGACCCACTCAGTTAGTTTCTCTAATAAGAAAGTACTTTCACTCAAGTTCTAAGAGTACAAAAATTAACAACACAGTTTTATGATTAATAATTAATAATAAATAAAATTTATTCGCGTCAAAAATACAGCTATACTTAAAATCTATATACATATAAAAGCGAAATACCACTCACTTATTAATCACGAAATCTCAGAAACTATAACACCTACAAACTTGAAATTTAGCAGCTAGGTTCCTTATAGGGTGTAGACATCCGCTAAGAACGGATTTTACGAAACTCCACCCCTAAGGGGATAAAGCGGGGTTTGGAAGTTTGTATGAAAGTCCTATTTTTTTGAAGTAAGAGACTTGAAATTTAAAATGTATGCTCTATAGATGGTGTGGAGGTGTACTAATAATGTATCTTTAGAAATCAACCCCTTTTTGGGGTTAAAACGGGGGATGGTAGTTTGGACGCAAACGAGGTTGCGTAGGTCAGCTACTATAACATATTTAACAAACACGAGATCATACATTTATAACATTTCTCTAGTTGAGAATATATTATTGTTACTGTATTATTAGATACACAATCTGTTCGCATAGACATACACACATACATATACATACTAGGTATGTAACTACGGGATACCGTGTGGACTTCGTATCTGCATCGCAAATTAATACATACTGCTCGTATGTAATCTACGTTCCAGTGGACGATATCATAATGTTTAATATTAATCTGTAAAAATTTGTCGATGTTATAAAATAACTATTTTTTATTGGAACAACTATGGCTGATTAACCGAATCATATTGATACATTTATATGAAATACTAATTCTAATATTATATCATTTTTTAATATTACAAAATAGTTGAATGTCATCTGTCTGCTATCAACTGTCCACATTCCAGGAATTAGCCAAAAGCTTTATAATCTATTACTTTAAATAAACTTGAAATTTATGCAAACATGTTGCAAAAAGCGGACTTAATGCCACAAGCATTTTCTTCCAGTCGAACCATTGGGTGTTGCAAAACTGTGTGTGGCAGGTGTATATTTAAAAGAGGTAATACAATAGACTAAATTAAGTACATTACAAAACTGAGGATTTAACCAAATATAATACCATAGTAATAAGGACTTATTATATTAAAAACTAGCTGCGCCCGCGACTTCGTCCGCGTGGAACAGTGACTTTGGGTAGCAGTTTTAATTATTAAGGCTAATATTATTTTAAAAATAAGACACACTTTTCACTGTTAAAAACATATTTAAGTATTTATATAAGTACATAAAATAAAAAGTATTTTGTATGAGCTTATTTCGACATTCGACATGGTCAAGGCTTTCAACCTGTTCTTGCACCGTTCGCTTCTCTCCGACCTCTAAGCATTCGGTCTGCCTCCTAGAGTCGTCTCTAGATTGACTCTTTTCTTCATCAGCGCCTTCGCATTCGGGTTCTTTGCGACGGACGGCGCGGCCTCTGTTTTTTCTGGAGGTAAACGCTAGTGTACCTCAGAATTCGGTCCTGTCGCCCAAGATGTTTCTTCTGCATGTCAATGACATGCAGAAGAAACATGCCCTTGGCAATATACATTGCTATGCAGACGATAGCATAGTGCATGGGCGATATTATGGATACCCTGCAGCCAAGATAGTAGACGTTGAGGAAAATGGATAGGAGCTTGTCGCTGAGCTTGACCGGGTTTTGAACCGCATTTAACAATGGGGTGATGAGAATCTGGTCCAGTTCAACGTTAAGAAAACACAGGTGTGCCCGTTCTCTACCAAAAAGTCTCCGTTTCTTCCCCTCCCCACTTTCAGAGCACTCAACTGCCACTACGGGATAAGCTCGGTGTCCTGGGCATGGATATTTGCCGAGACCTCAACCCACGGGAGTACATCGAGGGCACCACTAAGGCAGCCTGAACAGGGTGAGACGGTTATTCGCTCCCGAGCATTTGTGACTCCTTTATAAGACCCAGGTACGCTCGTCCGTACTGTTCTCATCTTTGTGATGGATCTAGGTATTGATTTTCTCGATCTTTTGCAGCGGCAATCAGTCCGCATTATCAACAGTCCCAATACTACCGATTCCTTTGAGCCTCTGCAGTTGCGGAGAGATATCGTCTCTATGGCAGTCCTCTACCGCTTTACCATGGAGAGTGTTCTGAAGCGTTCTTCCAACTGATCCCACCTTCTCCCTTCCTCTACAGAACAACACGTGCTGGTCTTGGAAGTCACCGCCTCAGTCTTAGAAATACGCTCTCGAACCAAACGGTTTGGTTCTGCATTGTCTGCTTTCACAGCGAGTATGGTTGCCTCCACTGTTGGATTCTGCTTGAGGTTTTCCTCAGTCTGAGCAAATTCTCAATTTTTTCAATTTTAAAATACTACGTTTTTGATTTTCCATCCTTTGTCAAAATATAGTGATTTAGCTGATTTGATACACGCGATTGTGCTGCCCATTGTAAAAACATGTTTTTTTTTAAATGAACTGCAACTTTAACCGTCTGTCTTTGGGCTTTGATAATTGGTAGTGCAAATGTTGTTTTCAGCGGAAACTGTATTCTTTTAAATTGAAATTGCAAATAAGTTTGAATTATTGGAATACGGGGAATTGAAACATTTTCTTTTACAATGTTGTACCCCAGATGTGTATTTTGTAGCCGTGCACCATTACATATCTTTGTCGCTCAAGATTTCTTATTAATAGGACTGGAACATTAACTTTCAGTCTTAACTTATGGGAATGCGCTCCTGATGATTCTAAAGATTTAAAAAACTTTATGCATAAGCTATGATATGACTGGTTCAGTTTCCCTTGTATTGTTTCCTGAGAGGTATTCGTTAACATCTTCCTCCACGTCTGACATGATCCGTTCGTTTATTTGATAACTGTCTCATTAGTCGGCGGATCAGAATAGATATTATTTTTAGATCATGTGTGCTATCATATACCAGAACTCACGTCTCAGTGTAATCATGTCGTTACTGTCATTTGGCATACAATCATCTCCTATTTTTAGAAGAGCATTTGCATATTGACACTGCTCATAAATCATTGTGAAGTTGTACTCGCATAATTGTAGTAAGACAAAACTTTTTAACATGTACCCATAATACATATGTTTCATACAGGCATTTATTTCATCTAGCGGCGTACCCTTTTTGCTTTTTTTTGTGTTTAAATCCCGCCGGATACTTTTCCTTCGGATTTTTTTACGAAGAAAATTATTTGAATAAACAAAAAATCATGTAAACAAATCGAATCCTAGTGAATAATAACGAATTTATAGTAGCAAAATTCAACATCCGCATGCGGCACAGTCGTCTGCCCTCACATGTCTGCCCGTTCGGGTAAGCACACATAAGCATATTGTCATAACTCAGTAAATGTTACATCTGAATAGCTCTAATATTTTGTCTCCTGTCCCAAACTCATGAAGCATTTTCGCAAACCTTGCATCATCATCATCAGCCTATCGCAGTCCACTGCTGGACATAGGCCTTGCCTTGCCTTCACAAACCTTGCATATTTCCATACAAACTTTCATCCCCTATTGCTATTTTACCTTGATCTTAATTTTTTTTTTTTTATTACAAATTTAATTATTATCTTATTATTTTATGGAAGCCTTTATGGATAGCCTTCCTCGATAAATGGGCTATCTAACACTGAAATAAGTTTTATAATTGGACCAGTAGTTCCTGAGATTAGCGCGTTCAAACAAATAAACAAACTCTTCAGCTTTATATATTAGTATAGATGCATTTATTATACTCTTCTAAGATCTAAGACTCATAATTAACAACACAATTATTTAGATAAAGATTAATATTACGCATTATGTTGATAAAAACTCTTTGGCAAATAACTCATTATTAGGTACCAACTTAGCGTCTTATAACTCGTGATAACTTCTAAATGAAATGTCGGATTGGGATGAAACAAAAAGTATTTTACTTCTACATAAATACCCTTGATAACATAAAGCTTAATTTGGATAAGGATTAATATTACGATACACATTTAATGTAGTTTCTTTCTTCAGACGATTTAATATTTTTTTCGAACACAAAAGCGGTTATTGTGACTAAACCATGATAGTTAGATATATGCTCTCGCGGACTTTTTTGTAGATTTTAATGGGCCCTACAAACCCGTAATACATTATTTTGTTCTATTGTCAATAGTCTTTGCAGCGCACGCAAAAATAGGTTTTCGATTTCACACCTTGGGTTAGAAAATAGCAATTTTCTTACGGATCAAGGATCTTACGGAGCGCGTTCAAACAAACAAACAAACTCTGCAGCTTTATAATATTAGTATAGATTCAAAGTTTGTCGGTCGCGTCGATCGAAATATCGCAGACAAGACACACCTAGGCGAGAGATTTGAATAAATATTTCAAACGGGTTCAATGCTCTAAGTTAGACGTGGTTCCCACACATCCTATTTTAGTACAGAGTCAGCGTTCAGAGGCACAAGACACACATACCTTCTGTTTGTATACTAGTTTAGGATATTGATAAAACATAGAACCTCCTCCTTTTTGGAAGTCGGTTAAAAAGTAAACTATGTTTGCACTCTGCAAGATATATGCATAAATAATCTTTATCTTGAGCTCATGTATCTTTATTGCAAATAATCTCTAATACTAATAAAATATAGGTTCTAGAGTAATGTGATAAAATGCAAAATATTTATCTATGTCTATACTTCTATACTAATATTCTAAAAGCGAAAGTTTGTAAGTATGAATGGATGGATGGATGGATGTTTGTTGTGTGTAATACATGCATAGCTAGTAGCTTATACATCAGAATAACACATAGGCTACTATTTGCAGCGATAACCGACATACACGCGGGCGGAGCCGCGGGCAACAACTAGTTAATAATAATTGCTTGTTTTAGTAATAACATTTATCTATTTCAAATAAACAAATAGAGTAATAAAAATATTATATAAAAATAGAGTTTAGAAAAGTACTAAGAGAAGCCAACAGCCTCGTGAAATTATTAATTTCTAGTTATACGTTTGTTATTTTTTTTTAATAGATACTAGGTCATATCGTATTAAAACTTCCATGTTAAAGGAAGATAGAGTATATTTCCAACCAGTTACTATCAGAAGTTTCTGGAGAGGACGTATTATGGCTGAATTATTTGGTGTGTTATGTGTAATTATTTTACACACCAAACAATTCAGCCATAATACAGGACGTATTACTTCTGATTCATGTTTGAAAAACTTGATATATTGAAAACTTATAAGGGTTTTTTTTCCGCGGGTTATGCTTTTTGCACCACGCAATTGAAGAGAATCTAGTACCTGTGCGGTAAAATACACACAGAAATCGTTCGAACAACAGTACTGTGTGTATCACAGACGTATTCATTCAGCATCCGAGTGCAACGACCGCAGGTGTATAAAAATCTGCAACGGAGAGTCTATTGTTTACTCTGTGACTTTTATATCAGAAATAAAAACTAATTTTACTTGCATTGCAGTAAAAAAATACGTAATTGTAAACCTGAGGAAGAAATATAATTTTATAAAGAAGGTAGCCATTGAGCTTAGTGAAGATAATTAAGATAATATATAGTAGAATATAAGTATTTACTGATTTCTACGTATATACGTTATTCATTTGTCTTAAAAGAAATAAATTTCATCATCATCATCAGCCTATCGCAGTCCACTGCTGGACATAGGCCTCTCCAATTGCACGCCATTTACTTCGATTCTCGGCTTCTCGCATCCAGCTTCTGCCAAGCGTCTTGCGCAAATCATCACTCCACCTGCCTGTGGACGTCTTCCACTACGTTTGCCAAAACGCGGACTCCACTTAAGAACCGTTTACCCCAAAGGTTATCGGTTCTACGGAAAATATGGCCAACCCACTGCCACTTCAAAATAAATTAATTTAAAAATAATTAATTATCCGATTTATTTAAAATGCTGTTACAATTTTTTTATCACCGTACGCTTAGTACCTTCACAGACATAAGTATAGCAGTTTCAATAAGCAATTTGATATGATTCTATCTATCTAAAGTCTGGCAAATTATTTTAGTAAAAATAATTAATTTATATTTCCACATAATAATTTGTAATTAATTATCTTTGTCCTTTAGGACTCGTGGATTTAAATATGACGATTTCCGAGAAATAGGGCTACTAAAGGCTAGTTGGAGGTTCTAATTCATCGAAACCGTAACCCTAATTGCTGTTACCATCCAAACTTGTGAAAGAAAAGACCAAAACTACGTCCCGGAATTGTATTATCGTTAGTTAGTACAAGTAGAGGGCACCAAAGAAAAATGGATAGACTGTGTGAAAGAGGATATGGACAGGAAGAGGGTAAGCAGTGAACTGATAAGTGATAGAGGAAAAAGGAGGAAGAAAAGTCATTGCCGACCTCAAATAAAGTTAGGAAAAAGTGTAGGGAGATGATAAGTTAGTACATATTATTATAGTTGTTACAGTACCCAAAACTCTTTTCACAGATAACAAAATAAAAAAGAACATATTATATGTAAATAAGTCAGTAATAATTTCATTATTTTTAAAAATTAAGACTGGTGTACTTAACTGTGACGACACAGTATGATATTGACCATATTTCATCAATAAGTACTAACGTTCTCAATACTCATTCTTTCTAAAGTATGTACATACCTACACAAAGAATGACCAAATAATTTTGGCATGCAAACAAATTACAGGGATGGAAAGGCGGTAGGCGGTAAAACCCATTTACTAACCCAAATAGATTTGGATTGACGTAATAGAAACATTTTCGGGCGCAAATGTGCGACGACCATGTATCTTGACGAATCGTCACTTTAAGCCATATATCTCAATAAATATTGTTGTCACACCCTACCATGTAACATTGAAATGGCACTCGTTTACTAGAAAAAATGAACCAATCAAAGGTGATTTGGGGTTTAGGAAATAGTTTGTCACGGCGAACTAGAGAAGAGAAGATAATTTATTTAACAAATTCATATTACAACTAAAAACATCTTTATCCAATTTTCTTTTTCAAGAATTTTAGGAAATATAACACTAGTCAGAGTTTTTAGAATACCACTAAATATTTTAGCATATTAATTAGAGAAGTGTACCATATTCATTAGCGCAAATGATGACAATAACAATGAAAACCAATTCATAGTTATGCTTGATCACAAAGAAAAATAATATACTCCTGTTTCAGCTCTTCCTACATCAGAAAACAAATCCCCACCTTATATCGTGAAACAATATTATTTCTCAGTATTTTTTTTTAAATTTTTTCACACAGTTTGAGCCAGAAAAGAAAAAAAACATTCGTGACACGATTTCAAAATAAATCCGGCATTCGTTCGTCCATTGGCAAATGGATACAATTGCTGTCCAACGCAGTTCACGCATCGCTGACTTTTAGCCATGGCTGCCCGATGACGTAATTAGGTACCTTGCCATATTCGGCCTTATAGAAACTTTGTTTTATTTTCCGGAAGTCTGTAGAATAACTTTTGCTACATTTGTCTTTAGATAAGGTCAGTGAAGTTTTGACCAGAAATTTGATGGTCAGAATTTCGAAAGCTGAATTTCAGCCAATGTTTATTTGTCAGTACTACTTTTACTTATTCAGTAACTATGTCAAATGTTTTATTTATTTGACTGATAGATTTACTCTTATTTATTACTGAATTCAGATTTTCCTTTTAAAATATATACTAAATCTTTGATCCGCACGAAAGCACATCAATTGTCTACTTCAGAGAAGATCCTTAAACCTAAATAAATACCCTAAGCAAACTCAAATATAGATTTATAAAGTTTGATTGGCTTTTACAGATATTAAATACTACATGGTCAATGATTTAGTAATCATTGACGTACGGATTGTATCTGTTTGGCTATAACAGCACCGACATGAAATTATTGTTTAGAAAGGAAGATAAATCTTAAATTTGATAAGTAAAGTTTTTACAATAGTAATTCTGTCTATATGTATGATGTGACACTTAAATTGTTATTGCTATTGTATAGGTTACAAGTGTTATTATTGAACATGGCATTGTTCAAAAGTGAAGCTTAAATTTATTGTGTAATACGTACAATCAGAACTTTTTTTACAAACAAAAATAATGATCAAAAAGTCTTCCCTGTTTTAGTTTTCTACATTGTTTCTTCTGAAATAGCGTAAAGAACATAAGCTAACTAAAATCAAGACAAAAGCTAACAAAGCCCGTTCTAAACTCCCGTAATCTTGAGGACGGCCAATTGATGAAATCTTATCTCTATTGTGACAGTCTTGATCCCATTCGTTCTTAGGGCTAATCATGAAGTATGGGCTAATAACAAAGTTCTATCCCAGTTTGCCAAAGTTAACTTTCATTAGGCCTCTTTAGGATCGTGCTCATATAAAAACGGCAATGTAAACTTAAATTGGATTTATCGACTTTGCGAATAACATTTTTAGGGACTTGCTTGTTGTTTACTTTTCTACTAAATGTTACTTAAATGTAACAGAATAGTTATTTGTTTAAGAAACACTATATTTCGGGTAAAATAGATTGGACAAGCAAAAGCAGTAAATAACAAGGTTTACTGAAAATAAATTGTATTAGATAGTAAATTTGTATTCTTATTATGCCTACAATAATTTAATGTTTAAGTTTAAGTTAAGTGTTTTAGTTTATGACAAAGCTAATGTGGTATCAAAATTGAAATATGTTGATCAAAATTTAATTGAAAGCAAAAATAATAAACCATACGCAACTTTGTTCCCAACTTATGAAATTCTTATCATACGAGTGTCATTGTCTGCACTAAATAAATATATTATCTATTAAACAATGAAGGAAGCCATTGATAGTAGTCGATTAAAATAGTTTATGCACATTTTACTTTTTCTTAACCATGAAATATAAATGAAGAACGAGGGATGAAGAGTAAAGTCACGAAGGGTTTTCAAACAATCAACAAAGAAGTAGAAACATCAGCAATGAAAAAGAAAATTAAATAGGACCATAAAATCGCAATGATAGAATTGCAAATGAATTGTAAGATATTTTTGTTTCCATTACAATTTAATAAAAAATAGTATTAGGCATAAATTGGAAGCGTTGCCAAATATAAAAGCTAAAAATTAATTTGAAACAGCTCCAAAAGTTAAATAAACCTTTCTCATAGTTTTTATATCCCTAAAGTTTTGCGTTGTTACATGAAATCGGTCTGGTTATGTCTGAATTTAACTGTTTCTCAAATTTGGCACAATGTCAAAAGTGCAAGGCTCAGCACGTAATTTGGTTCGTCGCGGAGCAAATGACTAGGAATAGTTTTGCTGTAAGGAAAACTTAATGTTTGAAACCATTTTGTAATTAAGTTTTTCTGGGATTGTTTTTATTGATTTTTAACACGACCCGAAAAATGAAGACCCAGTAAGCCAATATGCTTAATAAAATCTATTTAATAAAATTTATAATTTTATACGGTTTAATACTATCACATAAAGTAAGTGTTTTTGATTATTTTTTCTGCAAAATCGGACCAAAGTATAATGTAGGCCCATGGCATTCTCAAAATATAGTTATACTACAAATATAACTTAACAGCTTTTGTTAACTACTTAAAACTGTTTTATCTTCTTAAAACTAGAGTATTTTCAACATATAACACCATCGAATATTTATTTGGTAAATTACTAGCGATAATTTTCAATAAACTATCTCTACTTGAAACTAGAGATAAGTTATTGAAATAAAAAATAAATAAAAAAGTTTTTTTAATTTAAACGGTTTTATCGAAAATAATGTACTAAAAGGTAAAAAATAAAAATAAATTGTCTGATAAAAAATTAAATCGTTGGGCGTAGCGTAAACTGAGTTGACTTGATGGAAACACGGGCCCAACGATTTTATTTTTTAACAGACAATTTATTTTTATTTTTTACCTTTTAGTACATTATTTTCGATAAAACCGTTTAAATTAAAAAAACTTTTTTATTTATTTTTTATTTTCAAGTTTTTAGTTTTTCGTAGTATTAGTAGTATCAGTAGTTCACTATGAAAAATTAATAAAACCTACGTTATCCGCCATTTTGTAGCGGCCGCCATCTTGTATTTCAATTTTTTATAGTATATTGTATTCTGCTTGTTGAGCCCTTTTATTTGATACCCATATTGATGGGATTGATAAAACCTACGTTATCCGCCATTTTGTATCGGCCGCAATCTTGGATTTTAATTTTTTATAGTATATTGTATTCTGCTTGTTGAGCCCTTTCATTTGATACCCATATTGATGGGATTAATAAAACATAAATTATCCGCCATTTTGTAGCGGCGTCCATCTTGAATTTATAATGATAATGAATAAACATAATTGTATTGTCACCAAAATCCAAAGTGTATACAAAATTTCAGATTAATCGGTTGACAGGAAGAGGGTGAAATTAGAATTACTAAATTTGACCCAAGAATAATAAATAAATAAAACAAACGGGGTGAGCTAAAAATAAAACCGTTTAAAAAGCCGTAAATTGGTTGGTATTGACATTGTACTATCTATAACAATAACGTTCTTTTAAACACTCAAAACACTCTGAAAGTAAGAAACACCTTCAGTTACAATCTTACTATAAGAGTCAAGGGAGACTCGATTTAAGGACACTAGAGTATACAATCGAGCACAGAGCCGAACTTAGGAAGTGCTGCAATGCGCTAGATACTATATACAGAAGTGGAATAATTTATGCTGATTACTATTTGTCGTCGATTCCTATCGATGGAGTCATCTGTAGAATATACTTTAAAAGGAGTAATGCTATAACCATTACAAAGGTATATATACATATCTCTAGATTTTATTATTTTAAGTTCGTTTGTGTTGGATTCAGGAAATAGATTAATGGATAAAGTTTTAGACTCGTTAGTACTATGTAAAGTCTATTTGAAGGGTAAATTAAAGCATAGAATTAGTTATTTTATAATAAAAATAGAGCTACCAGATTTTATGTCTCAGTAATAAATTAATCGAATCTGGTAATTTATAAGATAAAAGTGATTTTCCATTTCATTTTAGAAGGAATGTATTTAGAGTCCATCCCTGGTTACGGAACTTATGGAAGTGTCACTAACAAACTCTCACTTATAACACAACAGTGTGACGAGGGCTCTTAGGAGCGAAGTATCGGTGTTTTGTTGTATATATACCAGATTGACAACATATCTGGAGTTGACAGGAATATTTTTGAATAAAAAAAAATTGGTAGTCATAAGGACTGCCGATAAAAGTGAAAACTTATAACTTAGAATGTTATTTGTAAAACTAATGTTAAAATTAGAAATTTTATAATGTTTAAATTAAAATTATCAAACATTAGCATGTCGGTGACGCGAACCCATAAGATTTACCCCTACTAAAAAGTGCTGAACGCGGCACAACATAAAGAAAACTATTTTTACATGAAGTTATACCAGTGCATACCAGGTAGGATAGAAATGACGTCATACGTTCTCCGGTTCCCGCCCACGCTGTAATTGAACAACTGTCAGTAAAATATACCCTAATTAGTGTTTAAAGTTCATTGTCGAGTATCGAATGCATTCCTGTAACCTGAGCATAATGTCGATAAAGCCAGTAATGAAATAAAAATTGAATTTTCATTCAAACCTTGGCTTTACCATTGACTAAACGGATGGCGTAATGTTTTCTGCCAAGCTGAGTATTGTGGGTTCAAACTCAAAATGGGACAATACTTTGTGTGATTCACTTATTTTTATTCCCGAACTGGGTGTTTTTTGTGTCCGTTCTGTACTCGATTCGATAGGTTAACGATTTAACGGATCTGAGAATTTAATAAAAGTTAAACACATGAAACATTTTTTAAAGTTAACTTAAAAGTTAATCCGTTAGTCGGAATGTTAACTTCGTTAATTAACAATTAACGGATTAACGTGTTAATGCCCAACGATGCCTATATCACACCCACGACACTGATAAATTCAACGACACCTGATATGGCAAAAACCGTCCAGCCGTTTGAGCTGCAGAGCGTGCCAAAGAAATGGACATATATGCCCACATACATACAAACGCTCGAAAAAAGATTACCCTCTTTCTGACGCAGTGGGATAAAAAGGATCTAGACTGAATAATATTCCAGTAATTTAGTAATATTATTAATCTATGCTAACATTTTAAATTCGAATGTAAATCTGTCTGTATGTTATGCTTTCACGGTCGAACCGCTGAAACAATTTGGGCTGAAATTAAAATGTTCTGCTCTTTTGCCCCCATTTAATAAAATATTAAAAATATTCAATGGATATCCTTTGATTTTTGAAGAATAGACAGCTATTTATCGCAACAACCGACGTACAAGCGGGCGAAGACGCGGGCAAAAGCTAGCAATCTATATTTTAAGCTAGTTTTTAAGCACAAAGAGCGAGCGAGCGAGCGACAACGAGTGAAAATCTCAAACATTAAGAATATTAACTTAGAAATAAATTACGCTTAATAGACAATTAAATATTCCTTAAATGGAAGTAAAATTTCTCATTCTGTATTATTTTTCGTAGAAGCGAGAAATTGCTGTTGAAGCGAGAGCTGCTGCGTTATTTACTAACAAACTTTAACTAAGTTAGTAATGAATATAAGTGCAAAATTTATTTACACTGTTTGTTTTAATTATTAACTATTCAAAGAACACGCTCTGCTAATTACCCTGCTCAACATTAATGCGAAGGTACAGCAGTAGAAGCGAAGTGAAATGAAACTACGAATAGAATATTCAATCAAAGTTCAAAAAAGCCATTTTATTAAGAACTGTTAAAAGTATAGGCTTGGTTAGTTTGCATAATTAAACTTAGGTAATAGTTTGTACGTAAATGACGAATGAGTTAAGTTATATTGACTGCGCGTTTGGCCTAGTGGTTTGGCGGTCAAGACGCCGTTTCCTACTTTGCCAAGTGTCGTGGGTCAAATCCCACATAGGACAACACTTTGTGTGATCCACAAATTGTTGTTCTGAGTCTGGGTGTTCTTTGTGTCCGTTTCATGTATGTTTGTAAAATCCCCCGCGACACAGGATTTATTCCTAGTGCGGGAGTTGTCTTTTAAAAAAAAATATTAATAAACTATCATTTGTTTTGAATTTAAGGTATTCATTCTGTAAAAAAATATTCAAAATTCAAGTATCATAAAAGTTGCTTATCCCTATTTTTGCCTCATTTTTTGGAATTTTGTTTCTTTTTCATGCAGTAATATTGCTATACGTAGTTTGCTTCCTTAGCCGTAGCCTTACGTCACCAGCGCGGAGTGCTGAATATGGTAGTGACATTCCTTATTTTTAATCCGTCACCATACTGACGTCGAACATTTGGTTTGGTATTTAAATTAGTATCATATTAGTAACTGTAAAAACCTTTAAAAAATGATGATTTTAAGAATAGGTACTTTAGAACAGAACCCTATTGAGATATTCCACCGTCTTTCTTATTACTATTCAAATATCCCGCCCCACGGGAACAGTTCAACGGCTGTGAGTTTTGATACCCTATTCCGCGGAACTTATATAATATGATAAGTTGCTCTGTGTTTATGAATTGGTATCGAACTCTGAACTTCAAAGTATTTACAAGTTTGTAAACAAAGGGTAAGCCTAATCAGTTTGTTTCTCGATTCCGTTTCCTGGATCCATTTCTGGGTGTTTTTTTTTTAGTAGTAGGAAGTAAAGGAGCAGACAGGTAAATAAGTGAAGATAAGTGATTTACCGTTCATGGACACCTGCACCTCAAAAGACACAAGTGTATTGGGGTTTTAAACGGCTTCCTCCGAAATTAGAAGAAGGGATTTGAACTTTCGATAACCTCACACACTTACTGACAAACAACAACAGAATTATTCAAAACTAATTTCTGTGCGGCAGTTGTATAGATTAAGACGACCCTAATATGGGCCCTTTCAATCTAATATTTAAGCTGAAGCTGAAGCCAATGTACCGAAGCAGGGCTCTATCCAAAATGGATGAACGAAGTAATCAAACAGGTTTGGCAGCAAAGTATGAGACCAAAAATCATCAGTCGTTACCAACATCTAATTACATCCAAACAATATAAACAATAATATCCAACCTCAGTAAGCACACAATCGTCCTGATATCAATCCTCATTCATCAACCAACAAACAATTATCAGATTATGAATGTTCCACACGATCCATCGTCGAATACTATTGTCTGACACAGATGTTGAATATTTTTCATTGGAACACAATATCCGTCAGCGAGGGCCCATCGTGTATTACAAAATATTCACAATGGACGTTTTGGCTATAAAATGGCAAGTGATATCTCATGCTCTGGAACAGTATGGTGAAAAGCTATTGAGATATTGTGTCAATGCCAACTGTGAGCTGTATGAAATATCTATACAGTTCTAATTTCAGAATTTGAATACATGAATATTATTTGAAATATGTGCGGAATTTATATTCAAAAACAACAACAACATTAAACAATAAATATTATTATATTTTGTTTTTTATTTTGTATGTATGTAATTGTATGAGTCTGCCAAAGCGAATCTACTCTGTCTGGTGGAAAGCATGAGCAGAATCCAAATGTTTAGTGGTGACCACCATACTCAATGCGAATGCAAACAATGCATGGTGACCCACACTATGGATGCCTACTGAGATGGTTTTGGATCAATAGGCCTCCGGTTTACGCCGTTGATGGTTTTTTATATGTTTAATTATCACGAATTTTCACTTTACATTTTGTTTAAAAGTATGAAAAGTGTTTATTTTGAATGTTCACTTATATGTGGTTAGACATTTTTTACGTGTACGAAAATTAACAAAATTACATATATGAATGAATAAGTTTTTGTTATAGCACGAGCCTCATTTCTCTTTATAAGATCTTTATATAATTTCTTGACTAATTAGGAAAAAACAGTATTATGTTGCTACTGGACTTAATACATATAGTAATTCAAACTAGTTACAGCTTTTGAACACATAGAACATTTTAGTAAAAAGAAGTCAAGAAATGCAATGCGACATTATGCGGTTGCACCACATATGTACGTAACTCCTGCCTCAGTGTATACATGATGTGGCACTTTACCAAATACACAGGTAATGTTTCATCTATCAATATGCAGTGTGTGTAGTGCTACCTACAATATAAGGCTTCGGATTTCTCTGCTTTCAGTTTTATTGTTACTTACACTACAAAATTCGCCTTTTTGGAGATAGATACGGCACATATAACAATATACATACGTGCACTCACACCCATATCCAATGAACTAATAAACAGACGCGTGTTTGAAGGCACACGATTTTATTAGTATAGTTTTATACCAGTAGCGGGCTAACAAATACCGGTCTTGAATTAAGAAGTCGTGAAATATCATGTTCATTAGCAGCCAAAGCCAGTTAATACTGCTAAATGTAAAACTGGATAAAAATATTCCAAGCACATTTCAGTTAACTCAGCATTTTCTATTCAATATTTTATCTCAAGTTACCGAAAACTGTCTCAACTGGACATCAATGGCCTGTTACTCCATCGCGCTAACAGCTTACCAATTTATCTCCAGCCACCACAATGGACAAATCCCTATTCATTTATCAAAGCCTAATAACCTAAAAAGATGAGAAAAACAATAGGCAGCCCCCCTCTGATTCTCTGACATGAATTAATCAACGCAGTCACGATTGCCAGTAATGATGGCACGAAGCAAAATATAAGTTTGCGAAGGAAGTTTTGTTAAGAACTTGGCTCAAGCATTGGTGTGAGTTATAGATACTGGCCGTTGATATTTTATACAAGTTTTTATGTTGTTCCCATTATTATCTTCTGTGAGAAATGGCTCGGGAATGATTGGATATCTCTTACAGACAGAACTTTGACCGTTATTATATTAGTCAAAACTTATTACGATGTATTTCGTCTCTTTTCTTTAGCAGAAAGTTTTTTATGTGTTTTAAATTACCTTTACCTGAGAACTATAAATAATTCAAGTAATAAGTAACACTGCTTTTCAAA
Organism: Diaphora mendica; assembly: GCA_949125395.1. NCBI lineage: Eukaryota > Metazoa > Arthropoda > Insecta > Lepidoptera > Erebidae > Diaphora > Diaphora mendica. The sequence goes on along the minus strand of OX421313.1, from coordinate 16,469,990 downwards.
ATAACAAATGATCATTTCATTTAATTACATTTAAAGTATTTTGATGTAGCATTGTTTATTGCTATAGTAAAATATAAGCATATTAATAAAACAATTATAAGGTTCGTAATAGCATATTATGATAAAACACTATACGGCTTTATATATGAACCTATAGAGACAAAACAAATGGCAAACCAATCCCTCTATTTCTTTCTTTTTGCCTGAAATGATTTCTTACGGTTTGATTCTGCAAAATAGCTATACCAAATTTAAGAATATCACGAAATTGCGTACTAATCACATAATCCATACCTATGAATGAATTAATATTTTCCAAGTTGGTCTCAGCCATTACACGTAAAATCTCAGAATTTAATTTACCCGACTAAGCATTCTATTTGTCCATCGACCGGGGAAACTTGAAAATAAAAAATCCTTGTATAGGCAGATGTTTCGCGAGACAATCTCGGGTGTTAATATAAATTTCATGAGTCAAGCTATCGCAGCGTTGCTGTTTTATTAAAAGCCCGTTGTTTAGGCTCGATTCATATTAAAGTTAATCTGCTATCACACCGCACCAAACTTGAAAATGTATTTATTGGTGCTTAAAATGTAGATCACTATAGATTTCTCTAGACTAAACTTTGATGGTACTTAGGGGAACATTCTCATACTACAAACAAAAATATATTGCTGACTGAACTGACTGCCTCGTTGGTCTCGCGGTTGGCGTGTGCGACTGTTGATCATGAGGTCTCGGGTTCGATTCCCGGGTCGGACCAAATGTTTGTGTGATCTACAAATATTTGTTACGGAGTTTGGGTGTTTTCTATGTATAATATGTATGTATTCACAGAAAAAAAGTATATATGTATTTGTATCAGTTGTCTAGTACCCATAACACAAGCTCTGCTTAGCTTGGGACTAGATGGCGTTGTGTGTTAGATGTCCGAAATATTTATTATTATTTATTTATATTAAAAAGTCGCCTAGTCAAACCACTACATCACCTATGCAGTCCATCGCTAGATATAGGCATCTCCAAATTGCACGACACTAGGTTTAATCTTCGGCTTCAAACTACATAGTTACAATCCTGAATCACAAAATGAAAAGTTCCACTTCGATTTGTATAAATCCACGTTCCCAAAATCAACTGTTGGATCTTGTCGAAAAATCTTTACTAATTACATAGTTTTAAGGAGTCATTCTGTTACTCTGTCCGTTCTGCTCCTCTAGTATAATTTGAATAAACTTGTAGTACAAATACATATTATATCTTTATTTTTACTACGTTTACAAGAAGAAAAATAAAGTTAATTTTGACCCTCACAATGCAAAACATGTTTTAAATTAACGTTAAAGAATGATGCCACGAATTTTTGTGGAATTCGTGTACTATTCAGAGTTTTTAGTTGGTACATACAGGGTACTGAAAGAGATTTATTTTTGCCATTGTCCATTAAAAAGACAAGTACAGATAAATTACCAAATAATATGTAGTTTTATTTTACGTAATAAATTTAATATTTATCATTTAATAATCGTGCAGAAAAGACTATCATCAGTATTGCTCGTGTAGGTATTTCCACAAGTTTCAAAAATATATGTATGTACAAATTACAATTCGGTGTGAGCGTCAACCGTCTAAAAACCGTGGGCGTAGTAGCGTAGTATTACTTATTAAAGACTCACTGGAAAGCTAGCATATAATTAGGCCGTAGCTCGTAAGATGAACCAGTACCTATGGGGACCATGATTCCTAAAGCAGGCCAAATTTCCTAAGTTTTAAGGGAATTAATTATTAGAATATAGCTTAAGAGTTGCTAACTTAAATTTTGTGTTGGCAAAGTTTTACGATAAAGCCTCAGTAATATTGTATTAAGTTTATGTGTAATGATGTTCTTAGCAATTCGACAATGTTTACTGTTTAAGATTCAATTAAACTGTGGGGTACCGTTGGATTTTCTTTTGCTGTAAATCAAAACTCAGTAGGTACGAGTATAAGTTCTTAGAATATTTTCTTTTTTTATAGCATGGTAACAATTTTGTTGCTTATTTGGTTCTTAAGTCAACTACCGAAACTGGGGTAAACATCGCTACTCCACAGAAACTGGCAAAATAGGCAAATATTGTGTTCCTGGAGAGTTTTTTTGAGCGCTTGATGAACCAAGGGACCGGAGAGAACTGTTACCACCCATCCAATCACTTTAAACATGCTCAGAATCAACAAGACGTTAGCAAAGTTGTGCTGTAAATTTTGTAAATTTTGATAGTTTGTCATTAAAAAGACTAATATATATTGAACCTGTAAATATTCAATTTCTCCTACAAATTCGAAGTCTTACAATAATCAATTTATCAAATTGTTTCTTTACAGGTTCAAACGTGTTCGAGGTCAGACTGATTAGTGATACACTTACTATATCTTACCTTATGACAGCCTTAATTAGGACGATTTACATAATAAACGGTATAATATTTAAACCATTTATTACATATTGCCTGCGGTACAGGATCTGCCTTTCTCCTTTGAAAGTTAATAATAAGCTTATTTGAAAACTTAGTATGTTGAAATTATATATACACAAAAAAGAAAAAAAAATCCGCGCAATATATTTTCCTAGAACTTAATAGTCACATTCTTAATTCTCCTTTTTTATTTCCTCTCTGTACGAAATTTTAAAAGGTCTGGTTATCAATTCTGGGAAATGGACACAATATTGATCCTAAAAGAGAAATAAAGCTACTAGGCCTATATTTCATGCTGACATTGCTAAAAAAAGGTTGATATTAAGTACAGCCTACCGTCTCATGTAAGTCGTAAAAATCAACTAAGGGTGAGGGATCTGCTATGTTATATTTAAAGATAAAGCGTTGAGCTGGAAACTTGTTATAGGGATAGTTTGTCCATGTTTTCTAAACCTCTGTTTATAGCTGCGACCTCAAAGTAATGTTTTATCATAAATATATATTTGCACTTAACAGTTAGTTGGGGACTTTTCTTAAGAAAATCCTGCGAAACTTTTAAACAACAAAACTTTATCTCAACCCCAACTAGTTGAGACTGATTGAAATTACTTGTAATTACTGAGACTGCACCTTGCAATGCAAGTCCTCTCGTTGACATTCTAAGTTTTGATTTTATGATTGATCTACTGTAAGATGATTGATATACTCTGTGCCAATGGTTTTGTTCGTAGGACAAAACTGTTTCTCTGTGAACTTTGTTATACTTCGAGACGAAGTAGATTTTGTGTATCAGTTATTTTCTTGAGAATTATTGTTTTGTGTACTGAAAAGATATGATCATTTGTTGTTAAGAAATGTTATTTACATGTAAGTATGAGAACTTTAATAGCGCGATTTAAGATCGGTAGATAATATCTGGTTCATTCTTTTTCACGAGATGGCAATGTAATATGTTGCTAATGTATTTTAATGAACTTAACAGTAGATATGATAAAGATGTCGATTAAGAACCCATACGTTTTTCGAAATTAAAAGTTTTTTTTTCCTTTTTATACTACAGGTAAATAAACTGTTAGGAAAGTTTTATGATGATCGGCTCAAGAGATCTTTTTTGAAAACATAATTAGCAAAAAAATCACATAGTACACAGTCACATAGTATTAGTAACATAAAGTAAAGGCATATATCGTACGTATTAATAAGTTATAAATGAATGTATGGGTGTATATTCGTATTACTTATCTATAATAGCATTAGAAACTATTAGAAAACAATCGAGGCCTACCAGTAAGACATGGGTCCTCCTTGGTTGCGTCATCGGCAGATCGAGACTTACCTGAAAAAAAAAGAAAACCCTTAGAAAAAAATTCCGAAAGCTTTGATTTGAAAAAGGTAGTAGAGCCACGCTGATTTCAGCATGAACGGGCCGGCTCGACCGGGGCGGTACTACCCTCGCACAGAAAATCAACGTAAAATGACAGCGTTCGTGCTGTCGTGTTTCGTTGGTGAGTGCGAGACCGGAGGCCCAAATAGTCTAGTCAACAAGTTCCATACTTGTTGACTAGACTAAAAGGTGCAGCAGCTTCACTAGGCCGCCATGGTGTGGGTCGCCATACTGCATTGCCTGCATTCGCAGTGAGTATGGTGACCGCCACTCTTGGATTCTGCTTGTGCTCTCCATCAGGCAGAGTAGAATCATTTTGGCGGGCATACATAAAAAAAAAAAAAAAAATCTGCTCAATCATGTAGCATTTCATTATAAGGTTAGGCAAAGGTGGCCTAGACCGATAGACCTCCTCAAATAAATTGAATAAATTATTTATATTAGAAAGTTGTTTGTTTTTAAAGTAATTTGTTATAGATCTTATAACAGAGAAGTCATTTTAATATTTCTAACCTATTTTCTTCTTGGTTTAGGTATAATTGACACCCAGAAGAAAATATATTGTGCATAGTTTATAATTTTAACAATAAAATGCATAGCTTAAAAAACTTGAAGGAGTCGATACAAACAAACAGACGACAGTCGTGGTTTGCTTGATTACTCTTTAGTAAGCTAAATTTATTATACTACAGTATAGTATATATATTCCGTGTGTAAAGTAAACAATTCTATGAGAACATAAAAAAAATTACAGCTTCACACTTCGACATAATATAGTAAATTCCATAAAATATGGTATCCTAGAAGGAATTTGCTAAGAAAGCATCTTAAAAAGCGAGTGCATGGCTTCTAGTCAAGCTATCCTGATTCATTATAAAATGTTTTAAGCACACGCCCTGATAAACTAAAATAAAATATACAAAAATGTCATGAGGACTTAAGATTTTTTCCAATCTATTAATTAGATTAAAGCAGCAGCAGATGTAAGAAAAATCAGCTACTGTTTTTGCTTAAAAGAGGGCGAACTAGATGTTTTGAAGCATAACCTGCAGTATCGCTTAATATTTGTCACATCAATGATTTGATTGACAGTTCATCAATCAAAAGGGAACAAACGCCCATGACAACGAAGTTCTAAGAAGTTTTACGAAAGTCACATTTCTGAAAAAAAAAGATTAAGTTCGTTCAAAAGAAAAAGCTTTAACTTCAAGTACGAAGATTTTAATTTTATAACTTTGTAATTTTACTAATTTAAGTCTATATCATAATTTCCAAGATTTTTTTTTCAAAAAATTAAGAAAATGAGAGTCTGACTTGCTTACTGGATGTTCTTTTCAAACTTTTGTGAAAATAGCTCATCTCTTCATTCCCTCATTTTGAACACTTATACACATCAACATAAAACAAACAAAGTAACAATGACACTGTAGATAAATTTAAAAATCTAGCAACCACTCTGCTTAGTCAAAGCATTTACATGCTATTGCAGCATTGTGCAGTTATAAAGAATGAATCGATACTTCATATTTTGACGACACTTTGCAACATCAATAACAAAATAACTGTCGATATAAAAATATAATTTCTTGCAATAAAATTAAGAAGTAGTAAGAGTACGACAAATCGAAATGATCATATTTTTGTCTGAATGACAGAAATAACAATACAAATTATTAAATTAATAAATAGACTGTTGGTTATTTACCGAATTACTTCTTTAAACAAGATTCATCTCTATTTTGAACCATGTTCATACAAATTAACTAATGCGATTATAAGTTCGGTTTTTCTTTCAGGACTAAAGTTTAGTCCCTATTAATAATAATAACCTATCATCGTTTAGTTTTGCATGTATTTTGAAAGAAGCAAAAAAATATTTAGTGTATATATTGTATCGAGATAATGTACAGTTTCCGATTGATGGAAAAAATTATTATCAGAAGCTGTAATAAGAAAAAGCTACAATATTAATTGTCATCCATTTATCTTCTGCAGTTATTAGAGGACATATCAGTACCATTTGAGCAGAAGAAGCATTACTATTGGTATCATGCTATATACACAGTAGCATCGCAGACATATAGAGTTGGATACAAGATTCTATCATTTAATTTTTAACATCAACCTACCATAATATCAATAAAGTGTTTTACCACCACGTTACCAAGTCGAATACTGTGATCGAGTCTCTAATTTTAGACTATAAAAGCTCCAGAGAGAATTAATCGTTCGGAATTGAGAGAGCTTTGAGTAATCATATCTCTCTAGAGCATTATTCGATGTAAACACCATGCGTGTTTCCACAAACCGCATGCCATTAGTAATAATCATTTACAGAAATATCTACTTTTACATGTGGTTTCACCCGCAATACGATTTGTGTTACCTATATTAGTACGTTTTAAATTCATGTTTAAAATACCCGAACCTTATCTATTTACACTATAATAACACGTAAGTAATTATGTGAGTGGATAAAGAGAATAAATGGCTTTATTATTTATAGGTGAGTAAGTAGTTCGTCATCAACATCAACAACCCATAATATCCAGCTGCTGGGCTCGGGTCTCCTCTCAGGAGAGAGTTAAAGCCATACGTACCCACGCTGGCCAGTGTGGGTTGGGGACTGGCAAAACGACATTATGGCTACGTAATCTTGCCGTTGCGTTGGATGTTTTTGAGCCGTCGAAAGGTCTCCAACCAAGCTTCACGACTGCTATCCTATGATAACAATCACGGAGACGCTCATGGTATCATGCTACCAGTGGTCACCCATCCAGGTACTGACCGCGCAATCGTTGCTTACCCTTGGCGATTGATTCTAATCACCGAGTGCAACTGGGCTATGAGCGCCTCAGTTTGTCAAAAAGGTTGAAATTTTTGACGTGTTTTATCACCTTCTTCAATCATCATAAATTAATTATTCTAAATTCAATCAGATCAAATTTCAAAAGGTCAGGAGGTGCTTCGCTCTCTTCTCTTTGTACGTGACTCAAAAATCTTTTATTTCTAACAATTATCAAATTTCTGGACTATTTAAGCATGCCTAATGCTATTCGTTGTTCTAATAGTCGTGCCATTATTCACGGCTCTGATAGATGTGTTTGTCCTACTGGAATATAACGATGTAAACAAAAATAACTTAAATCGCATCTATATGATTCCAGACTTAATATATATATAATGATATTTAAAAAAAAACTATACCAAAACTTAAACATGGAAATATTCACAAATTATCAAAACTCCGTCAGTTAAAGAAAACTTATCATCGAAAAAGTTGAGAAACGAAAGAACTGTATTATATCCAATTACAAGAATAGGACTTTTTAGGACAAAAATATCAGATATTCCCAGAGATATAATTCATTCCTGAATATATTTCGTAAAATTTTCATGAAACTTGCAAATCAAGCGTTACTTTCAAGTGGCTTCCGTTTAAAAATATATCTATGTCATTTTCATATTGTCAGGTTGAATAAGGTTTAAATTCCAACAGCATTTCCCTTAACCGGCGCCGTCGTTTCTAGTCGGTGTAAATGTCACTTATCCTTTTTATTTTGCCTATTAAACTAAAATGTAGTCGGAAAATAAAAAAGTATAAATTGTACTTTGGTTCACTAGATTTCATGAAAGTAGTGATTAACATAAAGATACTAAAAAACAATAAGGAATAAACAAATGTGTTATGATTATATGAATCGGTAAAAAATCATAAAACCAATGCTAGGTTTTGTATTAATATATTAGGTCTTTACCTATGAAATTGTCTTTCTTCAGTACTGGTCATTTCAAATAAAAAAAAGTTTGTAATGGCTCTGTATTCTAAATTCAAATTAATTTTGTTTTAAAACCATCACATTCTATTTACAAACTCAGTCTTTTGTTTTTTGATTAACGTTGTATTTTCATTACATTTGAACATTTTTCGTCATAATGGATACTTTAAAAATTCGTGTAATTATGGAATATGAGTTCCGTCGTAGCACCAACGCGACACAAACGGTACGTAACATCAAAAACGTTTACGGAGAGAACTATACAAACGAACGCACAACCCGTTATTGGTTTTCCCGGTTCCGTTCTGGAAATTTTGACTTGAAAAATGAAGCTCGTGGTCGTCCGGAGATTTTGGTTAACAATAATGAATTAAAGGCGATTGTGGAAGCTGACGAAACTCAATCTACAGCTGAGCTAGCAGCAGTTTTTAATGTAAGCGTCAAAACAATATTGATCCATTTGCGACAAATTGGCAAGGTAAAAAAGCTTGCTAGATGCACCCATCGACGACCTTAACGATCGCCAGCGCAACGTACGCGTCGAGACCTGCCTTGCGCTGCTCAACAGGCAAAGAAATGAAGGAATTTTGAAACGAACTGTTACGTGCGACGAAATATGGATTCTGTTCGACAATCGAAAGCGCTCAGCAAGTTGGTTACACCCTGGTTCAGCACCAAAGCAATGCCCTAAACCAAAAATGACCCCTAAAAAGTTGATGGTCACTGTTTGGTGGTCTAGTGCGTGTGTGATTCACCACAGCTTTTTACAAAACGGCATGAGCATTAATGCAGATGTGTACTGTGAAGAACTGGAGAGAATGATGGAGAAGCTTGCACATCTGCAACCAGCTTTGGTCAATCGGTCGTCCCCACTGCTCCTTCACGACAACGCGCGACCCCATACTGCGCAACAGACAGTCTCCAAGCTGCAAGAGCTGGGGTTCGAAGCTCTCCCTCATCCGCCATACTCACCAGACCTTGCACCTACCGACTATTACTTTTTCCAAAATTTAGACAACTTTTTAGTGGGTAAAAAATTCAATTCCCGAGAGGCAGTACAAAATGCCTTTGAAGAGTTTGTTGCCTCCCGTCCAGCTGATTTTTACAAGAAGGGCATCAATAAACTGCCAATGCGTTGGCAAAGATGCGTCGATTGCATGGGTGATTACTTCGAATAACAGAAATAAAAAAAAATAAGTACTTTCACTTATTGCATACAAAACGGCAATTTCATAGGTAAAGACCTATTATATTTTATTAACTTTTTTGGATACGTCTTGACTATAACAAAAATTGAGTTCATTGTTTGAAATGGAAAAATCCAAGGTTGACCTTCAGATAAATATTATCGACGCTAAATGAAAAATACCAGGAAAGCAGAATTTTGTAAGAGCAATATCCACGTAACCAGACGAACGATCAAGTGAAACGATAACCGTCTACTTTCTACAAAAAATCATTTTGAGTCCGTGTCCCTTTCTTGATAGAATTGTCCGTTACTCCCTGGAGCCTATATGAGCCTGTGAATTATTTCTATGAAATAACTCTTCGCCTTGGCCCGAAAATATGTGAGGGAAAACGGAAAAAGCCTCGATTACAAAAACTAACCGTTCTGGAAAGGGCATTCTATTCGCAATCATGAGAAATAATGATATTGCCACATAAACTTTGGGCGTGAAACCTAAATATCTTCTCATACCTTTTTACTTCTTTACAGATATTGTTTATTTTATATACGTGGACCATTTCGATGGGCTCATGATATTTTTATTGTGAGGTTAACAAAAACGATTCCGTCCTGTCTGTTTATCGCGGTTTAAGTTCGGTGAACGGTTAGAATTTTTATGTTGCCTTTTATCTTTTCATTCGGATGTACACCCAGGTAGGGATCATTACTGGCTGTGAATTTTAACTAGTGTTCACATTGTTGAAGTACCATTTAGGGTTTTCGTTAAAACTTTGTAGCTTGTAAAACGTAAATTGATAGTGTGAATAGAAATATTTTGTTTTTTTATTAGTTTTTATAATTCTGTTTCGTTTTTTTTATATCTAGTTTCTTTGTAAAAGTGTCCCATTTAACAACAAATTTGGTGAAATTAAAATTGATTTAAAAAATATATACTATGATGTTTCACGAAGACTTATGGGTTAAAAAATGTACTCTGACTATTTATTTGTGAGTGTATTAAATTGAATATACAAATACTCTGTGCCAAATTAGTTGAGGTAATGGTTTATCTTAAAAAGTTATGTACCTATCCATACTTATAATAAAAATGTAACAGGTCCAATTCTGTACATTAAAGATATTTTGAAAATTTTTTTTGGAGCCAAAACTGTATTTTTTTTAATTTTTGTCTGTCTGTCTGTCTGTCTGTATCTTGGCCGCGCATCACGCGGAAACTACTGAATGGATTCAAATGAAACTTGGCATGATTAGAGTTCATACTACGAGGTAGGACATAGGATACTTTTTATCCCGATATTCAGCACGGTTTCCTGGGGGGAGGGGATGAAAGTCAAAATATGTACATAGTTGTAATTCAATAACACATAGTCCGATTTTATTCATTCTTTTTTTGCTATAAAGAAAAAAAATAAAAGATAACGGGAAAAGTCATTTTTTTGTCCGCGACTGTACACTGCCTGTGTGAAGCTGAGACTAATATGTAAATATGGCGGTACGAAGTTCGCCGGGTCAGCTAGTTTATAAATATGAATCTGGAGAAATGAGATGAGAAAGTAACCCTTATTGAGAGCCAAATTATATTACAATACACTTTTACCCCAATCCAGTCACAATTCTTCATGTAAGCCCCGGGAGACCACATTGGGCTGCAGACAAACTTCCAATCTTATTTTGTTTCTTCCACCTTTCACTTTCTTTTACAAAATTCAATTTAAGGATGCTTTCGACTTCGCAATCTTAAATACAGAAAAATATTAATCAGGTTAGTATGATGCAGTGCAAATTGCCCGTTTTTTTAAATAAACAGAAAATGAAAGAATCATGTTCACTCACACTCACCATCAGGTGATACGTCTTCTCGTTTGCCCTCTATTCCATAAAAATAAAAATAATCGTTTCTACATACTCAATTTAAATAAATTAAATTAAAAAGCTTTTTAAAAACAAGCTTTTACTGGAATGCCTCGAGACGAATCAAACGAGTCAAAACTCGGTGATGTTGCGACGTTTCTTTACAGAGTTTATATGGCCACCTTCCAGCTCTAGCATCAGACCAGCTCCATGTCATTATAATATTTTGTTGTCACGCTATATACATATGCTTGCAAAATTTCAGCAAAATCGGTTGAAGATATCTACTTCAAAATTAAGTTGCAAGATTCCACCCGAACATACAAGCATACATACATACATTGCAAGTTTAATAAAAAGCTTGTAAATATAACAAATATCGATATCATTTATATGTATTTAGTTGTAAGTAAACTTTAACGTCGCATCTCTAGTGTGTTTCAACGTTGTAACACTTTTTAGTGTATCCTTATAAGCTTCTACATACACAAAATAAGCAACAACAAAATCAGATTTACGTAATCCAATATCACCCGAATCTTTAATATCACAAGCAAAAGTTCGGAATATAACAATGAATAATAGCTAAAGTCTGGATGCATTATACATGAGTAAGACTCATATGGGAGTAAGCTTAATAAAAATAACAAGATATGCTTGTATGTGTGGGATCAGTAAAACACGTCCTTGGCCCACTTGTGGTGGTATTGAAATCTAAAATGTTTAGTGATGCGATTTCATTTCTGCGAAACCTAGTGAGGGTAAATTATTAGAATCGATTTTAACATTTTAATATTGTTGGTAGCAAATTATTTTTAAGATTAAGCCATCTAGACTTAACTATATTTTAGAGTTAAGTGCATCAAAATAACAAAGTAATTAAGTAATAAGGTTTATAACTAAGTAAGAAAAGTGAATGAATATGAATGATTTAAATATTAAATAAATATTTAAAAGCATAAAAGATGTTGAACCATTCGCCATCGTTATCTAAAAAGCCAATTCCATAATTCTTTGCAGCTCATTAGGGAGAAATATGTCAAGCAAAATAATTATAGCAAAACCTAAAATAGTTTAGTTAATACTGTTTACGTATTGAAGATAGTTTATTTAATAAAATATACAATATAATTAGTATTGTTTTAGTACCGTCCCGAATCACTAATTACCTGTCCTTGCCACATCTGTACCTCTCCACACAATTATAACCTATGTGGTTGAACGATTTACATTACAGGATTATTTATTGTTGTTTTTTTACATGTCAATAAAATATATCCTTACGACTTCCAACTAATGAAATATAGGGTAAGTTGATTAGGTTTTCATGCCTTTACCATTAAGTGGTTTATTAAATAGAAATTTCTAAACTATCAAATTCCAAAATCAAATAGTTCATCGATCTTAGCATCTTAGTCTTTTCCAAAATCCTTTTCATCGGCCCTGATATTTTTCAAACGTCAAAAAGTTATAGCTTTGGGTAAATACTAAGGTAATTGGCAAGTTCTAAATAGCTATCACTAGTTACAACTATTAAACTTTCTTAGTACTAGTACTCAAAACAGCTAATAAAAGACTTCTTAATGATTTATCAACCGTAGAAGTTCATAAATATTTTTAAAACGAAACATTAAATGTATCAGAAACGCCATTTACAACTCATATTAACTCATTTGAAAAATAACAAAATGAGTAACTTAGTTATTGAGTTAATATTATCTGTGGTAATGAAACAAATGAACTATTGATTGAATGTCACTTTCACTCTTGTAGCGGCTCTCTCCCTGTAATGTCGGCATTGTTTTTCGAATACATAATAATCACAATACTCCAGTCTTTATTTATACTAACATACCCATTTTACTACATTAGTACATACTTAGGTATAGAGACAGTTGTGTATAGCTGTCTCTTATAACAAACGCTTCAACGACCGAACGTGTTCTAGTGGCTCTGCGTCGATTTATAGGATATTATATACATACTTGTCCATGACATGTGAATGACTTCTCAAGGCTAAGTGTGTCTGCCTGAGTCGTCAAGTGAGATATTTTTCTTTTAATTTTGTCCCAATATTAATTGCAAAAGACTCTTGAATTGTTTTAAGCTTATTAGTTTTCGAAATTCAGGATTAGATATATACACAAACGCGATTTTAGAATGTAATTCTAAGAAGGCTGTAAATCCTGTCAGGCACAGTCAATAGAAGTGTCTATGCAAACTAAAGATGAAAATAAAGGTTGACACATTGCGAATTCACCAATCCATGCCTGGCGAGTCTATAGATGGGTCACCCTCGTGCATCAGAGAGCAGGATAAGCCGTCACCGTCGCTCTTGGTTATCTTAAGATGCAATCGTAAAGTTCAATAACAGTCTATCTATAGAACTTTATCATATCTTGGGTGGTGGAGGTTTGAGGACAATTGCTGCATCGAAATTGGGCCGTATACATTATAAGCCGACCTCAAATTATTTAGGGGAACAGGCTTGGAGGATGACGAGAGAGGTACGTATGCCTGAATTATAAACCTGACCTGGTTGGCAAGTTGGCCAATCTAGTGGTCCTTGACTGCTTAAGCAGAGATCGTGATATAAATATTGTAGAATGTGCACGATATGATTCTAGATAGATAAATAGCCATACGATAAGTGTGTTCATCAGCAGTCTGATCACCATAATACAGGTTCTCTTTTGTTTAAGATTTGATGTGCCAACTTCAATTCACTATATTTATTATATATCTGAAACTAGCTGAAACGTCGCGGAAAAAAAAAAAAAACCTACGTTAAAAGTATCCTATGTCCGTCTCCTGGTTCTAAGCTACCTCCCCACCAATTTTCAGCCAAATCGGTTCAGCCGTTATTGAGTTATAAATAGTGTAAATAACACGACTCTCTTTTTAACCGACTTCAAAAAAGGAGGAGGTTTCTCAATTCGACCGTATATATATATATATATTTTATGTGTGTTCAGGGATAACTTCGTCGTTTATGAACTGATTTTGATGATTCTTTTTTTAATAGAAAGTAGATGTCCCGACGGGCACGTTTTTTCAGGCACGTACTATGTTTTTCGTATATTTTCTGAAGCTACGCCGGTATTCGCGTCTGGTAGTCATCATTTAATGATGATGAGCTGATGATGAAAGGTAAAACTTCTTAACGGTTAGGAGTTGGAGGATAAATCTTTAAATGTCATATGTATGTATGTTACCTTTAGTCGTATTCTTTCAAGTTATTTAGGTAAGCTGATGATGGAAGCTACAACTCCTTACGGGTAGGAGTTGGAGGATAATTCTTTCAATTTCATACGTATCTATAGACCTTTAGTTGTATACTTTTAAGTTATTTAGGTGAGCTGATGTCACAGGCGCTGTGATGACTAACCCCTTAATGTATTTTGCTTTAAGTAACTCGCCTGCTTCTATTTCATCACGACATTTAAGCTTGGAAACGATTCCTATTGCCCCGTAGACCACATTCTCGGTAACAGAAATCTTGCATCTCAGCATAATTTTGGAAACTGATCATACTCAGTTTTAATACGTGTTCAAACCACTAAAGTTATTCGCATCAGCAGAAATTATATGAAATAGTTCAACTTACTAATAACCTATGATTGTTTGCACTAAAAATGGAAAAATAAAACTTTTTATAAAAAAAAAACCGACTTCCAAAAAACAATCCGACGAAAACTCCCTGCCAAAAAACACTAAAAAGCGTAAAATAAACTGGCTCTTCATAAATTGCTATGTGCCAATTCTTGTCTATACCTAATTCTTTATTCATTTAAATAGTAGTATTATTGTATATTATTAATACATATTTCCATGAGCACTACCCACCCTCAACACATGAAAACAGATTTAAGACTAAACTGAGAAAGAGAAAGAGGGACCTTGTCAAACGACTACGGAATGCTAAAGCCATGGGCGATATCCACCTGAGCCACCAACTGGCCAGGGCTTTAAGATCAATACTAAAACTAATTCAAGGAGTATCAGTACAAATTGCTTACGAAACTGATAACTTAAACAGAGCAAAGCATGAAGTAGAGTTCGATAGAAACCCTTACCAATATTCCAGAAATATTTTCAAAGAGAAGCGCGGACAACTGCTTCTAACGGCCGACCAGATCTACGAACACTATAAAACTACGTACGAGGTGCAAACACATAAGAAGACCTATCATGAACCAAGTGCACAAAACCCAGCAAGCCCTCGTTTTAAATTTGATTGTAACCCGCCAACCTTAGAAGACATAGAAATCCAAATTAGGAGGAAAAATTCAAAATCAGCTCCAGGGCCTGATGGTATACCATATATAGTATATAAAAAATGTCCTAAGAAAAGTGAAGTAGTAGATCCCAGGGACACTAGACCCATAGCCCTAACCAATACAATTTCTAAAATATTTTTCTCCTGTCTTCAATTAAAAATAATACAGTATATGTCCAACAATAATTACTTCAGACCAAATTACCAGAAAGGGTTCATGCCCGGAATCTCTGGATGTCTGGAACATAACTTATTACTTGCGGAAAGTCTCAAAGATGCTAGGAAAAATGAAAGGCAAATTACAGTCTGTTGGATAGATTTAGAAAATGCCTTTGGCTCAGTACAGCACGAGCTTATGTTATTTGCCTTGAAATGGTATAACTTCCCGCCAACAGTTTGTGAAATAATTGCATCATACTACAGTAAATTAAAATTTGTAATCACAGCAAAAGAGGGACATACGAAACCCCTCGAATACAGAGTAGGGTTGTTCCAAGGTTGCTGCTTATCGCCAGTAGTATTTAATACAGTTATAAATATATTAATAGATAATATCGCAACATGCGAAAAGAGGTGGGGCTATCGGTTTAAGGTCAATGGAAAATATACGGAATCCATCTTAGCGTTCGCAGACGACCTTGCGATCATTACACGTAATCCAAAGCAGTGCCAAGAACTACTGCGTAAGGTAGATGACTTCTGTACCTGGACGGAGGGAATGAGGACAAAATCTAGCAAATGCTATTGCCTTTGTCTGGGCCGGCGAGGCACCAGGTATACCTCATATGACCCCGGGATTACTATAGGTGGGGAAAGTGTTTCAATAATATCAGAAACCGTGCCCTTTAAATTCCTTGGAAGAAAGATAGACTACAAAGGTCGTACTCCATCTATAAACGTAATAGTCGATGACTTCGTAAAAGACATTGACAAGGTAGACCAACAGCCAATTAGTAACGTAAAAAAAGCTTGGATTTACGACAACTACTTAACATCACGTCTCAACTGGCCGTTTCTAGTATATGATATAAACCAGAACCACATAAGAACACTGGACGCGAAAGTCACTAAGACATTGAAGTTGTGGCTCGGGCTAGCACCATCTGCAGACCCGTCAACGTTGTACAGGGACTCGAATAATTTTGGAATGAAATTAAAAAAACCTTCGGAACTCTACAAACACCTAAGAGTTACCAAAATGCATGTCTTGTCAAAATCCCAAGACGAAATCGTTACATCCCTTCCAAAAGACAAAAAATCATCAGAGCTAGAGTCACGGATCCAATTCCACAAAAAATTCATGGTGGGTACGCAGTCCAGTAGAGTTGGATTGGGAAATGCTAGAAGACAGACCGACAAAGAGATAACAAAATCTTTCATACAACAAGATGAAAACGAGACCTACAAGGTGCACGCAATGAACCTAGAAATGCAGAATGAATGGTTAACTCTAGGAGAATTTTGTATCCCACCAGCTTTGAAATGGCGCACACTTTTATATGATTGGTCACCCGCCCTGTTAAAATTCAATTAACTCTCCCCGATCAAAGCAACCTAGTAAGGTGGGGAAAAGCTACAAAAAAGGCTTGTACGATGTGCAATGCGGCAATAGGTACAGCCAGGCACTTACTGACAGGTTGTAAGGCGCTATTAGACCGGGGTCATTATTCACGTCGCCATGATAGGGTATTACTCATCATACGCGAAGCTATGAGTTTATCACTGGCGAGAGCGAAAAAAGGAATAACAACAAACATAAAAACTAACATCGCGTTTGTAAAGGAAGGCTCAACAAAAAAGATTTCACTCACACAAAAGCCGTACTCAATTATAAATACCGCCAGTGACTGGACATTATTAGTGGACACGTATGAAAATCACTACAGAATACCGGAGGATATCTGTGCCTCGGCGTCCAGACCGGACATATTTCTATATGCAATGTCAATTAAGCGTGTAGTACTAGTAGAACTCACGGTGCCGTGGGAAAGGAACATCCCTAAAGACCACGCTTTAAAAAGAAACAAGTACTTTGACTTAACCAACGAAATAACTAAAAATGGTTATGTCGTTGCGCTGTATGCCGTGGAAGTGGGTGCGAGGGGTATACCAGCTAAATCCCTCTATAACCTGCTTAAAGACCTTGGATTGCCAAGAGCTTCAGTAAGCTCTTTTCTTGAACGAATATCCAAAGCGGCATTGCTAGGCTCACTTCAAATATGGTTAGGTAGAGGGGGTAACACGGCGGACAGTGGAGGTGAGCGTTGACGCGTCGTAAGGAGTGCTCCTTAAACCTAAACCTGGGTGCGACCCAGGCACTGTCGAAGTCGCATGTGTTGCCCCCATCTATCACGCGATGGACCCGGCACCCGCACGGTGAACCCATGGAACGCTAAGAAATAGGTCTATGCTAGTTACCTAAAATCTGTTTGAAGTCGGCGCCAAGTCAAAATGTAATAGGAGGTACCGCACTCGCCGCTGCCGGATAGCTAGCATAAAACAACCCAAGCGAGCAGACATGCGCGGGCTGACGCGACGTCGTTGATGGTCGTCCCGAAATAAAGCGAGTGTGGTAACTACTATTACATTTGGCTTGGCACCGACTTCAAACAGATTTTAGGTGCCTAGCATACACAATAATACTACTATTTAAATGAATAAAGAATTAGGTATAGACAAGAATTGGCACATAGCAATTTATGAAGAGCCAGTTTATTTTACGCTTTTTAGTGTTTTTTGGCAGGGAGTTTTCGTCGGATGGTTTTTTGGAAGTCGGTTTTTTTTTTATAAAAAGTTTTATATATATAGATAAACTTGATAAACTTCTTTTATATCTTTTTTTGACGCTTGTATGTAAATATAGTGTTTTTTTTTTATCAATTATGGTTATGTACATAGGTTTCTATATTATGTAATAAATCTATATCTAGTAATATAATACAGATAAGTATTGACGTTAGACGCCTTTCTTAAATAAGAAAATTCTTTTATTTAACTCTAAAATTGAGGTTTGAAGTATATTTGAAATCTATGTTTTTATATTAGATCAACATTTTAGCCTAACAGCTGGGTCAACATTGCATCGCGTGCGAATAATCCGCGATGGAGTTGAGCGAGATAAACGTCTTGTTAGACAGACAAGTTTCCCTGAGGACTCCCGCTCGATAATATAACATTTGATACTATTGGTAGAATACGAATCAATGGTTTATGTTGAACTTGATTGTGAATTAATTCGTGGTGTAAGCTGTCGGGGAAAACAGTTCTGTATTGATAGATTACCCGGCCAAATTAGGGAGTAAGAATTTTTTAACATCACTAGATCATCTAGTCCATGCGGCTCGGTGCACTGACGATCTAAGGAATGTGGCTGGCTGCGGATGGATGAGGACTGCCCAGGACCGGGATAGCTGGCGCTCCTTGGAGGAGACCTACGTTCAGCAGTGGACGGCGATTGGTTGAAATATAAGATCTTCTATGTTTTAGATGGTTCAAATGGTGATTAACGATCAAGAATCATGAAATCAAGTAGTTAATTGATCAACCGATAAAACAATAACTCGATATTAAAATATATACGTTATTATGTATATTTTATCTTGCTATACATGACCTGTTACTATAAATAATAAGTACAAGAAAAATATATATGAAAACATATGAGGTATTACAGAAGAGTTGTTAAATTTTAGGAGCGTTTATGCAGATCTTATAAGTCAAGGAGCGACCTTCCTCCTTGAATTTTAATGAGAAAAGTCAGGGATATATCCAGACATCCTTAATGTTATTTTTAACCGACTTCCAAAAAGGAGGAGGTTCTATGTTCCACTGTATGTATTTTTTTTTTTTTTGTATGTTCACCGATTACTCCGTCAATTGTGGACCGATTTTGAATTTTTTTTTGTATTCGAAAGGGTATGGTCCCGAGGTGGTCCCATTGCCAGCATATCAGGATCTGATGATGGTATCCCAGAGAAATCGAGAGGAACCCTCATTTTTTATAGGCACACACTATGTTTTTCGTATACTTTCTGAAGTTACACCGATATTTGCGTCTGATAGTTATCATTTTATGATGATGAACTGATGATGTAAGGCACAACTCCTTAACGGATAGGAGTTGAAGGATAAATCTTTAAATATCATATGTATATATGTAACCTTTAGTCGTATTCTTTCAAATTATTTAGGTAAGCTGATGATGGAAGCTACAACTCCTCAACGGTTAGGAGTTGGAGGATAATTCTTTCAACTTCATACGTATCTAAAGACCTTCAGTCGTATACTTTCAAGTTATTTAGGTGAGCTGATGATAGAAGGTTAAACTCTTCAACAGTAAGGGATTAGAGGATAATTTTAATATTACACGTACGTATAGACCTTAATCTGGATTCTTGATGATGAAATTTGATGAAATAGTTCAACTTACTACTTACCTACGATTTTTTGCACTAAAAACTGAAAAATAAAAACTTTTCATTAAAATAAAACCGACTTCCAAAAAACATCCAACGAAAACTCTCTGCCAAAAAAACACTTAAAAGCGTAAAATAAACTGGTTCTTCATAAATTGCCTATACCTGATCCTTTATTGATTTAAATAGTAGTATTATAATGTGTGCTAGGTACCTAAAATCTGTTTGAAGTCGGTGCTAAGCCAAAAAGAATACAAACGAACAATTACAACAGTCTAAGCGATAGTCACTTGGCACCGACTTCAAACAGATTTTAGGTACCTAGCACACATTTTAATACTACTATTTAAATCAATAAAGAATTAGGTATAGGCAATTTATGAAGAACCAGTTTATTTTACGCTTTTAAGTGTTTTTTGGCAGAGAGTTTTCGTTGGATGTTTTTTGGAAGTCGTTTTTTTTTTAGCTCCAATAGTGTTAGTTCTATTATTTTGATTATTACTACTAATATGTGGTTGGTCTATTGGGACTAATACTTATAATTCTACATAGTCTCATTGAACTCTACAGTCTTACCTCAGCAATGCACAATGCAAATACAGAGATGCTCAATTACATTCAGTAGTTTTAATAACTAGTGGCACTGTCCTAACGTTGAGGTTGTCACTTTCAGACCAGCTAGTATACGACTTTTATAGTGAAGTTGTGTGTTTTGCAGTATTTTTGTGACTACTATTATACAACTCTGAAATATAATGACTCATACCTGTTACACTATATTTATATTTCAATGAACCCTTAACTTGCTGTCAATTGCTCGTGTCAAATACATTTCAATGAAAATATCTGAAAATCAAAAAGCTATTGAACATTATAACTAGTACCCCGAATAAGCATCGATATAAACGTTCAACACAAGTTCTAATAATAATAATAAATATTTTCGGACATCTGACACACAACGCCATCTAGTCCCAAGCTAAGCAGAGCTTGTGTTATGGATACTAGATAACTGATATAAATACATAAATACTTTTTTTTGTAAATACATACATATTATACATAGTAAACACCCAAACTCCGAAACAAACATTTGCAGATCATACATATATTTGGTCCGACGGTCTGAAGTTCTAAGTCAGGAAGACAGTATGGTAGATCAATTTATTCATATCAGTCTAGTCAAAAGTTACTATGCAAGTTTAATGCTGGTATATACAATCAAACTTGTACTAAAGTGAACTGTATTCAAAGCAGACACTAAGTTTAGTTGCTCATTCAACACGGGTAAGGCTACAGATTACGTGTATTTTAATCGAATAGCAAGTTTGCCGACGTTGCACTTCTATTCATGATAAAGCGGGCTAAGTTCCAATAACTTAGTACTTGCCGGCGTTGGTGTAGCAAGCTCTTTAACGGGTCATATATTTTAATACTTTAAAAAAACTTTTAGTATATCAGAGTTCAAATCAGTTACGAAAATCGCATCCATGTTATGGATAATGGTTTTTGTATATTTTGATGTGAAACATCTAATGACCGACGATACCTATGTATATTATCATGGTGACAATCACCACGGATGCGTCACTTCGATAAGTAAAAGCAACAATAAACATGTAACCGATGAAGAAAACTTATAAGCTTTCTTTTTTTTTTGGTTAATATTTCTACAAAATTATTCGAACGGTCCAAATCAGGCAAACAACTAATCGCCTCAATAAATTTTGATTCAAAATTAAACTTAAAAAACTAGAAGGATATGAGCAGTAAATTTGAAACAGATCCCTGGAACTAAATTGTTGGTACGTTTCAGTAAAAAAAGAGGTATAAATGTATGGATATGGCTTAATGCTTTTTTCAAAAATTCTGTCGTAAATAATAACCTCCCAAATAATTCTAATATAAACGAAAATTAAGTTTCTTGTTTAACTTATTTTTTACGCTTCTACGTCTTAAATAAACATTGGGAGAGATCCAGAAAATAACTATTTATACTAACTTAATTTTACTTTACCTTTAACCTTAACTTTGTCTACTTTCATCTAGAAATAAAGTATTTTTTCCGCTGGACTTAATTAACAAAATCTACATTAAACCGAAGCTGTATAAAATAATGCTTGTGGTTTAATATAAACCACAGTTTTATTCATATTAAAAACTTTAGAAATTCAAAAAAATAAAGACGCTATATTTATATAAGACAAGTTAGAATGAAATCGTTATGAAGTCGCGGTTTTTGATATCGAAATGAAAGGGATTCATTTAAAATTTAATGTGAGAGGCAGTTGTTTACACGCAAGTGACATAGCTAATATCGATATTAAAAGATAAATATGTAAATTACTATTTAAGTAGTTATTTCACGATTAATAAAATGCCAAGCACATTATGATTTAATAACACAGCCACTAGCCCTTTTTAGGGTTCCGTGCCAAAGGCAAAAAACGGAACCCTTATAGATTCGTCATGTCTGTCTGTCTGTCCGTCTGTCCATCCGTATGTCACAGCCACTTTTTTCCGAAATTATAAGACCTATAATGTTGATACTTGGTAAGTATATGTATTCTGTGAACCGCATTAAGATTTTCACACAAAAATAAAAAAAAAACAATAAATTTTGGGGGTCCCCATACTTAGAACTGAAACTCAATTTTTTTTTTCATCAAACCTATACGTGTGGATATAATCTATGGATAGGTCTTCGAAAATGATATTGAGATTTCTAACATCATTTTTTTCTAAACTGAATAGTTTGCGCGAGAGACACTTCCAAAGTGGTAAAATGTGTGTGTCCCCCCCGTAACTTCTAAAATAAGAGCATGATAAATCTAAAAAAAATATATGTTGTACAATACCATGCAAACTTCCACCGAAAATTGGTTTGAACGAAATCGAGTAAGTAATTTTTTTTAATACGTCATAAATCGTAAACTGCTATTTACCTTTCATTCAATCAACACAGATATAAAAAAAAAAAGTTACTTGCTGCTTCAGAACCCTTCATGGGCGAGTCCGACTTGCACTTGGCCGCTTTTTTAATAGAACGGATTTAATAAAACCATAAAATTTCACTATAAAATTTTCCTACTTATTAATTTCCTCTTTGATAGCGTGAATTCAAAAAGTCAAATGTGTGTTATGAATGCTTAAATTTTCAGATATTATCGTACTTATTTTCTACGAGGTAAGAGTTTTCAAAAACTTATGAGTTATCTCTTTTTCTTGTTAACCATGTAGGTAATTATAATTGTTTGCAGGATAAAAGTGTGAATAAATTATGGAAATGGCCGGCCATGAACGGGCCGGCTCGACCGGAGTGATACCACGGCCTCACATAAAACCGGTGTGAAATAGTGCTTGCGCTGTGTTTCACCGAGTTAGTGAGGATACCTCGAGGAGGAGGCCCATACCCCAACCCCCATACCCCTATCTCCCCTCCTCCCCTCCACCCTCCTCCTATCTCCCCTCCCCGCATCCCCCCAAAGGCCGGCAACGCACTTGTGATACCTCTGGTGTTGCAGGTGTCCATGGGCGGCGGTAATCGTTTACCATCAGGCAATACGTCTGCTCGTTTGCCCACCTATTCCATAAAAAAAAAAAATTAAACGCCAAGTTTTAATAAAACTTTATAAACTTAGATGTAATAACTTAATGACGTATTCGACTATTTTGCTAAAATAAAACAAAATGGGATTGAGCCGGACATGTACGTGTATGAATCCAGACCGGTGACCCAAGGTCGACGAACATTGGGTGCCTCAGGGTGGACGCCGACAATGAGGCAAACCCCGTAAAAGATGGCTCGACGATCTTTACACCTATCGCATAGACTGGTCGGAACTGGCTTTGAATAGAGAGAAGTGGCTTATTGCAGGAAAGGAGCAGCAGTGGAACACAAAAGGGCCATAAAAAAACAATCTCCATAATCAGCATCATTCTGTATCGATTCTCCTACTTGCTTAAGTCACTCATTGACCCATCATTATCATCATCATCTTTACACAACAGTCCACTGTCGTACATATGCCTCTCCTTAGAAAGGAGGTTAGGAAATTGTGAATCATCATCTGCCTGCACTTATCCCAGTCTTTCATTCTTATATTCCCTTCTATAACCCGTCATTTCACTGTTAACTCCCTTCCTGGTCATATGGCCAGGAAGAGGATATCCTCTTACACACAATCCATCCACCCTTTCTATGGTCTTCTTCTCTTGTACCCTTCAACTCCCATACCTGACATTTTTCACGCAATGTTTCCTCATCCCTCTGCATAACAGGTTAGGAAATTGTGAATATAGAAAGTAAATCATGAATATGATTTTTCAAATTCTGAAGTTGTGTATTTATGTGAGTAAACATCCACGACAAATCACTTTCTCGTACTATACTATTTCAGACCAATAATCTTTATGTATTCACATGTATTTTATTTGTTCGTACCTTTACCTCGTACAAGGTTGACTGGGTTTCTCAGAGACTTGTCAAAAGATTGGTCTCAGTATTAAATTCAATCTTACGATTCAGAAGTCAGACGGCGTCGGTGACTGTTGACCCATGATGTGTTTTAGAAAATCTGAACATACTTCAGTAAATACGAATATTCAATCGGAGAATTTATGAGATTTCGTTGTCTACACAACGTTACTGACTTGATTGAGTTTGATTGTTTGTTTAGCTAAGAATTTGTGTTTTGAATACCCTTTAAAATTTTACTGAAGGTAATAATATTTTTAAGCAATTAGTTTAAGCGATATCAGTAGTAAATATATCAGGTTTAGAGTATTTGACTGTAAAATTGGTTAAATTATTCAATATCCTGGCATTTACCGATTAGTACAGGTGTCATCAACACATTTAAACTTGATTACAGTACATAAGATATGAAATTATAAATTTGTAAATGTTTTTAAACAATTTTTTGCTCATTAAATATTATTATTCTCTTTATTACATTAATATACATATCCGTTACATTTTAAAATACATAAAAAGGTAAACAATACTATATATAATATTTATAAAAATTAGTAAAAACTAAAACCCAACTTCGACGACAAAAAACGACGCTGAAAAAGTATAAAACAAGTTAGAAACGCCGTAGTCACACGGCTAGAGGGCACCACATTAGATTCAGTAACACGTCATATAGCCTATAACCAGTGGACAATCAAGGCGCTTCTAACGATAGCTCATTTGTCTAGTTCTAATGAGTAATTAAGGAGCTATGAGGGAACAACTGAACATACATACATACATAGCCTGTCAAAATCATAACCCTCCTTTGGCTTTGCCGTAGTCGGGTAAAAAATATTCGACGAAGTTCTTCCTTCTTGTGTCGAGCGATCAAAACATGGAACTTACTACCACCATACGTGTTCCCTCCCCATTATGATCCCGGGTCCTTAAAGCGGGGCGTAAAAAGGCATCTCACTAGGCCGCGATACTGTGGGTCACTATGCTGCTCTCTCCACGTTCACATTGAGGATAGTGACCACCACTTTTGGATTCTACTAATGCTTTCCATCCGACAGAGTAGAGTAATTTTGGTAGCTTGAACATAAAAAAAAAAAAAAAAATAGTAGACCACCGACTTCGGGTACTGGGACCAAAAAACCGGTGGTTCGGGCTCCAAAGACAGGAACCTCCTCACTATACGTGCCCTGTCTAGGAAGACTGCCTTCTGCATCAGACCCATGATCCAGCCGTCTAACGTGATCCTCGTAAGGTGTATTATTATATTTTTTTATTTCTTATTAATTATTTTTGACACATCTCACAGACCGGAACTTCACTTCACGCTGGAATGATGATATTAGAACAAAATGTGCTGAAGTCATGGCGTTAGGGAAAAGGTATCTCACTAGACCAGCATGATGTGGTTCACCATACTGTATTGCTCCACGACTTGGATTCTACTCATGGCATATATATATATATATATACATTTGGCAGTTTTACTTTAAAAAAACTTTTATAAGAACAATATCTTTTTAGTATTAACTAGCTGAGCCCCGCGGTTTTAACCGCGGTACAACACATACCACGGGTAACACCGCGGGGCGAAGCTAGTTTAAAAAAGTAGCTTAAGCTACTCCTTATATCATCAGTTATCTGCTAGTGAAAGTCCCTTCAAAATCAGTCCAACCGTTCCAGAGATTAGCCGGACCAAACAGAGAGACAGACAAAAATTGTAAAAAGTGTTATATTGGTATATGCACCGTGCATGCAGTTATTAAAAAGCTGTTATTTTAACATTACAAACAGACACCCCAATTTTATTTATTTGTATAAAAGATTAATTAATTATTCAGTAACTTATAGCAAATCTTTCTCTGATAAGGGCCCACTCTTTTCTGATAGATTATTTTTCTCTTACAATAAACGTAAACATCTACGATTTACTTAAAATGAACGAAGAGAGAAGTTAAAATTGAAAACTCAAAGTCACTTTCTGTAATCAAATTGCCATCCTTTGAATACGAAATCTACACTCTCCAGACCGGCGTTCATGCATGAAGCTACAGAACTAAAGCAAAGCAAGATTTGAGTAATAAGGCTGAAAATTATTGGCAAAAATTGGTATTGAAAATGAAAGAAACTGTTTGCAAGTGTTATCCGTACCTTTAAGTTAATTGGTTGTAAATTGAATTAATTCTGAATGAATTGCGAGTATCGACAAAGGAGTGCCAATTCAAATGCAAGATACGAGATTCCGTTCATTTACATTTTATCAGTACACAAAAATTTTTTGTATGACTGTATTTATATATAGGCCAGTGAAATTTAACAGCTTTTTAAATTTGTTTGTAAATATTTCGGACATCTGACACACAACGCCATCTAGTCCCAAGCTAAGCAGAGCTTGTGTTATAGGTACTAGACAGATGGGGTGCATGAAAGGAGCCTCCCCGTTGCGACGTACCATAATGAGCCCCGTACGTCCGGCGCACCCTGGAAACAATCGGCGATCCCCTTGCTGATTGGCGAATCCTTTCACCACGATGGCAAACACCAACAGTCCACCCTTAAAGCCAGCCTTGTGTGTAGTCTCTATTAACATCGAGGGTTTCTCGCAAGACAAATCAGAAATTCTCTCTGACTTATGTCGCACCGCGCACTGCGACGTCTTGTGTGTCCAAGAAACCCATAGGGATGAAACTCAGAGTCGGCCGTACATTCCTGGACTCACGCTTATCGCCGAGATCTGTCACCCGAAGCACGGTAACGCAGTGTTTGTTGCTCCCGGCGTAAGCACAAAGTCAAGTAAATGTTCGACCCAGAATGGTATTGAAATAATTACAGTAGACCTTGGCCACTGTACCGTCACTTCTCTTTACAAGCCCCCCGGGACGCCCTTTCAATTCTTGCCTCCTGAAAATTTCAGCGACCAGCCCGTCAAAATTGTAATGGGTGACTTTAATAGTCACAGTTCGACCTGGGGCTACAACTTCACGGATGTGAATGGGCAAGCTGTTGAGGAGTGGGCAGAGTCCAACGGCTTAGTGCTTCTCCACAGCCTAAAACAACCAGCTTCCTTTAACAGTGGCCGCTGGAAGCGTGG
This sequence comes from Diaphora mendica, assembly GCA_949125395.1. Taxonomy (NCBI): domain Eukaryota; kingdom Metazoa; phylum Arthropoda; class Insecta; order Lepidoptera; family Erebidae; genus Diaphora; species Diaphora mendica. The sequence continues at coordinate 16,443,074 of OX421313.1, read as the reverse complement.
TTACAACCCGGATCTAACCTTCACTAGTGAAAACATCATCTCACAGTGCACTAGGACCGTATGCACTCCCATACCTCGTACACAGCATAGGCCCATTATGTGCACAATAGAGCCCGTCATAAAACCTCTAGATGCGCTCCCACCCAAACGCCGATTCAACTACTCTAAGGCCAACTGGCAACGGTTCTCGGGGTTCGTGGACGAGGCCCTACTAAGTGTCCCACCAACGCCACAGAATTACGACCGATTTGTTGACATTGTCTCCACAACATCTCGCAAATACATACCTAGAGCTTGTCGAAAATCCTACATACCGGGACTATCGAAAGAATCCAAAGACCTGCTGGAGGAGTATGAAAGTCTATTCAGACGCGACCCCTTCTCCGCGGAGACTACCTTAGTCGGTGAGGAGCTACTTCTGCAGATAGGTAAGTCTCGACAGGAAAGATGGATGAACACTGTTACCAATATCGACATGACCCATAACAGTAAGAAGGCATGGAACACCATACGGAAATTGACCAGCGACCCTCCTTCACCTGCACCTCCCCGACTAGTCACCGCTAATCAGATAGCCCATCAGCTTCTCCTGAATGGTAAGACATCAGGCCGCCTCGCAAAGACACCAAAATCGAACAGCATCAGGGGCGCTAATAATCACATCAGTAAACCATTCGGCCTGTCTGATATCGTCTCGGCCATAAATCACCTTAAATGTGGCAAGGCTTCGGGGGTGGACAACATATCTGTGGAGCAATTAAAGCACCTCGGCCCTGCTGCTGTGTCATGGTTACTGATGATGTTTAACAACTGCTTGGAATCCGCTTCCGTACCAAGGGTCTGGAGAAAGTCTAAAGTTATCGCTATACCAAAACCGGGGAAACCAACAGACAACCCCAAAAACTTCCGGCCTATATCATTATTGTGCCACACATATAAACTGTTTGAACGACTGCTGCTGACCAGGCTTACTAGTTTTATAGACCCGGTTTTGATACCAGAGCAAGCGGGCTTTAGACCAGCGAAATCATGCTGCAACCAGACCTTAAAACTCACGCAACATATCGAGGACGGTTTTGAGTTGGGAAAAATAACCGGCGCTGTTTTCGTCGACCTCACTGCGGCATATGATACGGTGAGCCTTGGGCGACTGTTGTGGAAGGTGGAAGTAATGACTGGCGATTCAAAATTTGTCATGATACTCCGAGAGCTTCTCCATAATCGTCGCTTTCAGGTTCATCTCCTCACGGATCGAAGCCGCTGGCGATCCCAGCGGAACGGTTTGCCACAGGGCAGTGTCTTAGCCCCGCTCTTATTCAACATCTACACGAACGACCAACCGTCCAGCCCGAACACCTTCCGCTTTATATACGCAGACGATCTTGCGCTAACATCCCAAGCTTCCAGTTTCGAAGAAGTAGAGGTCAACCTCACTGCGGCTCTTTGCGCCTTGAGTCGGTACTACAGGGATAACTCGCTCAAGCCAAATCCAACAAAAACTGAGTCCTGCGCGTTTCATCTTCGCAACAACCAGGCGAACCGAAGGCTCAACATCATGTGGCAGGGTGAACTCATTGCCCACAATCACAATCCAAAGTACCTGGGTACTATTTTCGACAGGTCACTCACATTTAGAAAAAACTGCGAGAATATTAAAAAGAAGGTACACGCCCGCAATAATTTACTCCAACGTCTCCGCACTACCAACTGGGGAGCCTCACCGCAGGTTATGAGAACATCTGGCCTGGCGCTATCATTCTCTGCTGGCGAATTTGCGTGCCCCGTGTGGAGCCGATCTGCTCACGCGAGGTTAGTAGATACAGCACTAAATGACACATGTAGGATAATTACAGGTTGCCTCAAACCGACCCCTACCAAACTGCTGTATCCGCTGGCCGGCATAGCGCCACCGGTGGTTCGGAGGACTGTGGCGAGTTCCGCAGAGAGGGCAAAAATGGAGAGCGACCCACGACACCCCATGTACGGCTACACCCTGCCCCAACAGAGACTAAAGAGTCGTGGGAGTTTTGCGAAATGTGTCGACCCATTGACCTTGGGCCCATCTCAAGCTAGGTGCAAATTGTGGAGCGACAGCGTGTCATTGCCGGAGCCTTTTGTGGTGCCGGCTGAGCGCCTACCGCCTGGACACGAATTACCGTGGCCGACCTGGAGGTCCTTAAACAGACTTCGGACTCAGGTCGGCCGGAGCAAGGAAAACATGTCGAGGTGGAGCTTTGCGGACGGTGACAACCTGGGCTGTTTATGCGGTGAAACTCAAACGATGTCCCACCTTACATCATGCCCTGCCTGCCCGGACACCTGCACGAGGGAGGATTTGATGGCTGCCACCGACAATGCAGTCAGAGTGGCCGCGTTCTGGTCTGCTAAGATCTAATACACTGACACGAAACGTTTGCCGCCGAAACGCTAAGAAGAAGACTGATATAAATAGATATATAGTTTTTTTATTTTTCTTGTAAATACATACAATCATACATATTATATATAGAAAGCACCCAAACTCCGAAACAAATATTTGTAGATCATACAAACATTTGATCCGACCCGGGAATCGAACACGAAATATCATGATCAGCAGTCGCACACGCCAACCGCGCGACCAACGAGGCTGTAGTTCAACATAATAAATAAATTAAATTAGTTGACTACTCTGTAGACCTTAACCATCATCGAATGCATCTCTCTAATTAAAATGTCTCATACAAGCACGATGAAATTTTTCTCCAGCGAACCTAGGTTTTCAGGCAGAGCTGGCATACCGCCAAGCTGGAATAATCCCGTATTATTTTAGCAGAATATTTGTCAAGCAGAAATAACATTTATTTTAAGCGCATTACCTTTGACTTTTTATAAATAAGATAGATGTACGTTGCTACCGAGAGCTTCTGACGACTGCCAGTGTGACTAAGCCTATGTCGTAAAAATCAGAAAAATATATTGCACGTATTGAACTAAAGTAAAAGCCAGGGTTATCATTAACATTAAATGCTATTTAAGATTTAATTCAACGACAATAAGGTTCATTTTTATTAATAATTAATATAGAATTTACCGATTACTTTATACTGTATACAAGTGTAAATAATACTGTAAATAATCGGCAAAACCTACAACAATGCTCTGAAATATGTGGAAATGAAAATGAAAATTTTTTTTTTATTAAATTTTTAGCAAGTTTAATAAACACTAAATATGAAAACTAGAATACTAATTAAATCATTTAATATTTTCATTGATCTATTCATTAAACTAAGTTCATGAAGTACAGTATGTTGTAAAAAAACACGTAAAACAGTCAATAAGATCATAAGATCAAGATATTCCTACAAGACAAATAATATTTGGCCAATAAATTTCTACTTTTAGCAAAAAAAAAAAAAAAAAAAAGCTGATGTTCAGAGTTGAATAAAAAAACAGTAAAAATTTGTGAGAGAACGTAGTGGCGGTGTTAATTGTATGAGCATTCCGTTTAATCGTGACAGAAAAGGATAAAAGTTTCCTCTGTGAAGACGTACGCACAGAAATAAAGTAGTTTAGTCAGATAATATAAAATCTCTTCATCACTTTTTCTTTGTAATATTACACATACAAACCTGAGATATACACATAACTTAATAAATTACCTCTTACCAACCCTAAAACCAGCATCCGCTCAAGATCCATTAATACGAGGACCCTTCACACGTCTACCAATTACAATGGATTTCTTTGTCCTCTCTAGTGGGTATTAATTGACAAATCGTTCGCCCTTTAATTGATGAGGAAGTCAAAAGCAGGCACACTGACAGATGACAGAAAAGAATGGCATACTGTCGAATACATGGGAATTGATGACTGTGAGGCCGCCTGGCCATATGCGTTGCTCGTAATATGTATGTACGTACACATACATATGTATATGCAATACAAATCAGTATTTCTTATTGGCTGTTGTTTGGTTCATAATGTTAAGTACGAGTGTATGTAGGTTAACTTATGTATTGAAAATGTTAGTCGCTGATAATATAGCTTTCTGACAGTTAAAAAATGATAATATCCGTATAGTAGTTAAGGCGAGAAACGAAAAAAAATTACGTAATAGCGAGAAATGAACGTAATAGCACAACATGGAATATAATATCACTAGCTGATCCGGCGAACTTCGTACCGCCATATTTATGACCCACGTAACATCGTTTACGTTTTTGTGAATCTAAACCATTCCCAGATCCCCTTGAACACACACAAAAAATTTCATCAAAATCGGTCCAGTCTTTTTTGTGAATCTAAACCATTCCCAGATCCCCTTGAACACACACAAAAAATTTCATCAAAATTGGTCCCGTCGTTTAGGAGGAGTTCAGTCACATACACACGCACACAAGAAATATATATTATATATTAAGATATGCATAATATAAGTTAGCAATTATGCTCACTAATACGTAAAAGGTATTGCGTAAATAATGTACAAAGGATGCATACCCATACTTTTTTATGTTAAAACTGCCATAAGGACTGTACTCTGCTTGCTCCGGCTCATCGGGGACTGAGTAGCCAGAAATGTGGTGATTCCACTAAAAACCATCCCAGCGGCCGGTCTCAGGCGCCCTGCTCTGAGGAGGACCCAGATCATGTTGTTTCAGGTCCCCCAGGAACGACTACTCGTCTATTCAGATGGATTGGATTCTATCTCGGGGGAAGCCTCGGGCCAAGCCCAAAGGATGGTGATGATGACATACATGGACATTTTCGTTTACGTCTATTTACAAAAATCTCTGATTCTAGGATTTTAATCCAATTGAATTTGTGCTTAATCATCAACAACCCATAATGCCACACTGCTATGTTCAGGTCCCCTCTCAGGAGAGGGTTAAGGCCATACGTCATGACGCTGGCCGAGTGCGGGTTGGGGACTGGCAAGACAACGTTGTGGCTACGTAATCTTACCATTGGATGTTTTTCAAGCCGCCCAAAGGCCTCCAACTAAATAAACTTGACGAAAAAGAACTATACGGTATATTAACGCAAGCTTAAATATATTTTTCGATTCGCAATCACGATTTCAAATGTTAGAATTGATGGATACCATCCTTCGTTCCTAATTCAAAGAATTCAAATTACATTAAATTTCCCTAACATACATCAGAGCAAATGGCGACGTACTTCAAACGTTTCTTACATTATTCAAGTTACACGGTTTTTCCGATGCAGCGTAAATAGGAAATTGAATTTGCGAAGTGTCACGAAGTGTTCGCGAAGTTAACCAACCAAGTGTTTCAAGTAAAAGTTGCGTACCAATTATTTATAGGTATCTATCTACATGCTTAGGAATCATTGATTTTTATTCGAACCTCAAAAGAAAACAAATTTCTGTTTCCACAAAGCATTAATACAACATTGTCAAAATGTATTTGACCGACCATTGCTTCTTAGCTACAATCAATTTTTAAAATCATCAATTTAAGACAGACTATATCCTATATTCTATCAAATTTTACCCTTTCCACTTCCCACTTTTCAGAACACTCAAATGCCACTACAAGGCAGGCTCGATATCCTGGGCATGGATATCTGCCGAGATCTCAACCGACACGAATACGTTGAGAGTGTCACTACAGTGGCCTCGCGTAAGCTAGGTGTTTTAAACAAGGTGAGGACGGTTCTTCTCGCCCAAGCATCTGTGTCTTCTTTACAAGACCCAGATTCGCTCGTGTCGTGAGTACTGTTCTCATCTTTGCGATGGTGCCGCACAGTACATGTTTGACGGTCTCGACCGGTTGCAGCGGCGAGCAATCCGCATTGTGCCTCTGCAGTTGCGTAGAGATATCGCCTCCATGGCAGTCCTCTATCGCTTTTATCATGGAGAGTGTTCTCAAGAGCTCTTCCAACTGGTCCCTCCTTCTCCCTTCCTCTACAGAACAACACGAGCCGGCCTTGGAAGTCACCGTTTCAGAGTGGTAGACATACGTTCTCGTACTCATCGCTTCGGTTCTTCCTTCCTGTGCCGAGTGGTCAAAACCTGGAACTCACTACCAGCATACGTGTTTCCTTCCCACTATGATCCCAGGTCTTTTATACGGGGCGTGAAAAAGCATCTCACAAGGCCGCCATAATATGGGTCACCATGCTGCATTGTCTTTATTCGCAATGAGGATGCTGACCACCTTTCTTGGATTCTGCTCATGCTTTCCATCAGGTAGGACGGAGTCATTTTGGCAGTCAACATAAAATAAAATATTCAGTTTTAAGTTTTTAACACAATTTTCGAAGTACAAACAGGATGCTAATTAGTAATTGCTCTGACCCATAAAAATATCAAAATCTATCGGGGACAATGTTAAAACGATTTGGTCGCTACGACATGCCAAAATCACTACTAAACTGGTATTATTCGACCGAAACGCGTAGCTACACAAAACAGGAAAGGTTGGAACAAAAAGGCACAATTTCCACAAAACAGTATATCACCCACAATCATTTATCAGAATATAACTAGTGGGGCGGAATGGAATACATTGGCCTGGACATTTTCGTTGGTGTACGCGTTTTGCCAGTTTTTTTTCGATGTTTTTTGCACAAAGCTAATTTCTGTGGCACGGGTATGGCTTTGTACAAGTATTTTGCTTTTAAATTTTGCGAATTGATTTTTTGCTCAGTTTTTGAAATTTGGAAAATGGAAACAGGCTCCACATGTGTGAAAGTGTGACACTAGTGGCTAAAAGGATATTGTCGCTTAAGTGCCAAAGCTAAAGTACATGTCAGAAAAAAAAACGATTCATCGTAAAATATGGACTGATGTTCCGGAAAAAGTATTTCTTTTTTAGAAATTTTGCCATATTCTGTTTTTACACTACATTTTAACTTTTTTTGCTATGTTACAGAGCAATGTTATTGTAAATATTGTTTTTTTTTTTCTCTAAAGACGGTGGAATTTTTGCATGTTAATAATAAGTAGTCTAGACTAACACACAAGCTAGTCTTATCTAGGAAAAAATAACTTCAACGCAACTGAAACTGCGGATAAAAGCTAGCTTGTTATATATTGTTATATATCTTTTTTCCTTGCTTTTTACGTATAAAGTTATGGTAAAATAAAAGAGTTTTCCTCTTTCATCCTCAAGCTATGACAAAAATGTGGACTGGCTCACGTCTATGAGAATTTACGTAGTATTTGCTGTAAAAATGTTTGCAATCTTTAGGTAAATATTCACGAGACATTCAGTAGGAATACCTTGTTCCCATTTTTACGTGAAATACAAAATTTACAAAGAAATAAATAAGCATCAATTTTTTTTCTTTTAAATTTGTAGTGCCTTAATCAGAAAAATGTAAGTCATAATTATTATACAGAATGGCTTCAAAGTTTAAAATAAATGTTACATCGCTGCCCAAGATCAGGACGGTTGGCGCTCTTTGGAGCGACTCTTCTTTCAGCGGACGGCGTTAGGATGATGATTACAATAATTGTAACTAGCACTGTAATATCTACTGCTCTATTTTAGCCATCCCTTAAATATTTATCATATTTGTTATTTTATTCAACGTGGAATACTACCCAAATAATAATTGTCTCGATGGCGCAGTATTAGCTTATACGACTGCTGTGCTTCATGCTAAATTCGTTTGTACGTATGAACCCGAGTTCGGTTCCGCGTCGAACCAAATGTTCATAATATATGATCTGCAAATATTTGTTTTGGAGTTTTGTTGTTATCTATGCATAATAATATTTATTTAAAAAAAAGATCTAAGTATTTCATCAGACAGTCTAGCTGTCATAATACAAGCTCTTCAAGATTTGAAGTTAGATGACGTTGTGTGTAAGATTTCCAAAATATTTTTTTTTTTTTTTAAGAAAAGCTTAAAAAAATATTATTATATATTATATATATTTATTATTATTATTATTATATAAATACTTATTTATTATCGCAAATCCTAACAAATTTAATTATGTTTCTCATGCGTTAAGCTAGATAAACACATCTGTGAGGGAACTATGCTTTGGAACTTACTCGTCCGAATCAATACATCGGTTAGTAAGAATTTAAAAAAAAACGCACTTGTGACTTTTTAACCGACTTCAAAAAATTAATAAATTCGAATGTATTTTTTTTATGTTTGTTACCTCATAACTTTCGACTGGGCGAACCGATTTATATGAAATCTGGTGCTTCCCGTGTGGTCCCATTTCAATTTGGTCCAGTTGTTAGTCTTTTCTTTGTTAAAATTTTAGCTGTAGGTATATATATATATGTATTCAGAGGTAGGTACGGCAGTATTCACTTACCATCACGTGACATGTATGCTCTTTTGTTCTAAAAGCGATGAAAGATAAAAAATAACTAAATCAGCATCTAATTTATCGGTGGAACTTGTTCAAATACAGTAACCTTTGTTAATGTTATGTGGCGAAACCAGTCAGGTTTTATGTGGATTAAATAATGGAATGAGTACAAATGAATTTAATTCTAGAATATAAATATAATACCTTTGTACAGTCCTTACTAACGTCAAAAACAGAAAGACATCAGCAAAAAACAGGGTCAACTTTCTCCTCTGAAACGAATGTTCAAAGTTCTTGTATCGTTAGAATATCAATGTGATACAGGGGGAAAGTTTCCACTTCGTTACCGAATTCTAAACGTTTTTGCGAGTTAAGGCGCGAATTCGAAAACGAAAGTTGCAAAGTGAATTCTTGATCCGTGGTTGTCTAAAGGAGACCGTGACCCCTTTAAAAGAGGGATTAAATTAATTATTGTAACTGAATCGTTTCTAGCATTAGAAGAAAAAAACTTAAAAAAAAGATTTTAGGACTTCAATTCAATAAATATTGAAACCTTTGATAGATAAAAAATCGACCAAGTGCGAGTCGCACTCGCACAGGAAGGGTTCCGTACCATTAACTGTACATTTCAAGCGTCCGCCTGTTGCCGTTATAAAAATCGATCAAAAACGAGCAAAAAAATCACGTTTGACGTATGGGAGCCCCCTTAAATATTTATATTATTCTGTTTCTTAGTATTTCTTATTATAGCGGCAACAGAAATACATCATCTGTGGTCAACTGTCTAACTATCACGGTTCATGATATCTCATGAACCGTGATAGTTCGACAGTTGTATCCAGCTTGGTGGCAGACGGACGGACAGACAAACTGACAGACAGACAGTGAAGTCTTAGTAATAGTCCCGTTTTACCTTTTGGGTACGGAACCCTAAAAATATTTGATAGTTTTGACTTCTCGGTCAATTGAGCATTTTGTCTTTAAATTTACCTATTATATAATTATACAACTAGCCGTAGGTTACGGCTAGTTGTATATATCATATATCATGGTTGCATCAATCAGAAACTAGGTACAAAACTGACACGAAATATTTTAAGCGGTTTGTAAAATATGTCAAAATTTTAGCTAAATAAGTGCAGAAAGTTTTAAAATTTTGAAGTGTACAAAAACGAACATAATATTTTTATAAATTAAATTAAAAAAACTTTTTAAAAACAAGCTTTTACTGGAATGCCTCGAGACGAATCAAACGAGTACAAACTCGATGATGTTGCGACGTGTCTTTACAGAGTTTCTATGACTATCTTCCAGGTCCAGCATCAGATCAGCTCCATGACATTAATAATATTATATTGTCACGCTGTATACATATGCTTACAACATTCCAGCAAAATTGGTTGAAGATATCTGCTTCAATATTGAGTTGCAAGATTCCACCCGAACATACAACCATACATACATACATACATTGCAAGTTAATAAAAAGCTTGTAATATAATAATATACAAATGACTAAAATATTTTTCATAATAATCAAACTACTAATCCAATACCTTTAAACGAGTAATTATTGCATATAATTATATAAATAATCTGAATGATTTTCATGAAATTTAGTAAGCAGGGAGTTCAGGCAGCGATAAATCGAACTAACTAGGATTCATTTTTAGAACTTGAAAAAAGTACCGATAAAGTTCAGTCATCTAGGTACTAAATATAAAATCATCACCTAAAAACATTCCACCTGAAGTAATCGCGTGACCGAATCCACAAAATGATGTGCATCTACCATAAAAATTATTATTTTCTAAACCTACCGAGTAGGTTTCAAGAGCACTTGAAAGCTAACCTTGCATACCAAAACGAGAAACACTTAATTGCTTTGAATGGTATAACAAAGCGAGCAAAATTGCCAGGTTTTTGAACCCACATAATAAGATCGATTGCCTTTTTGATTGGTGTATTAAAAGAGGTTTATGATATATCTGTCATTTTTTTGTCGAAACTTATGGTAAGTAATGAAAGTTATTAAGGCATTTGAATTTTGTGTGGTTTTCATGCGCTTTGTGCTATGACTTCAATTTGCTTCTCTAAGAGGACACTTTAATTCAAACTATAAGTGTTAAAAAATATAAGGTTGTAGAATATTATTAGTATATCATTATTTCTATTAAACCGTGGGTTTAAACGCTTCGGCATGAATGGGCCGGCTCGACCAGCGTGATACCACGGCCTCACAGAAAACCGGTGTGAAATAGTTCTTGCGCTGTGCAACCCCCCTACCCTCCTCCAATACCCCCTCCCTCCTCCAAAGGCCGGCAACGCACTTGTGACGCCTCTGGTGTTGCCGGTGTCCATGGGCGGCGGTAATCGCTTATCATCAGGCGACACGTCTGCTCGTTTGCCCGCCTATTCCATAAAAAAACAAGCTAACAAACAAGCAGTTATTTAAAAAAAAAATTACAACACTGCGGCCAATTTAAATTTTTACTGCTATAACCCAAATCTCGCCGGCCAATTTGCATCATCTAAACGCACGTACGCAACCCTAAAAACTTATCTACATTTATTGAGTTTGAAACGGGTGGGTTTTGCCTCTGATTAGTTCCAGGTAAACAGTTTTCTGTTTTAATTTAATCAAGAATAGGTTATCTGATTAAGAAACTTTGAATTAAGTACACTGCCTGCCTGCCTGCCAAAATTACTCTACTCTGCCTGATGGAAAGCATAAGCAGAATCCAAGAGTGGTGGTCACCATACTCATTGCTCGTGCAGACATTGCAACAATGCAGCATGGAGACCCACACCTAGGCGGCCTAGTGATGCTTCTGCATCTACATAATCATTTATCATCATTTTATTTGTGAAAATTGCGTAAAAAATTGCTCTTGCTCTTACATGAGTCTTCTTTCTCGAGCATGTCAACGGCATCAGTACTGAAACAAACTTTACAACATATCTCTTAAAAAATATCCTTTTTCTAAACTGGGCAGAGATGAAAAAATTTATGACATTTGGCAATTATTATAAAAAAACTAGCTGACCCGGGGAACTTCGTACTGCCATATTAACATATCTGTCTCAGCTTTCCACAGGCAGTGTACAGTCGCAAACAAAAAAAAAAACTTTTCCCGTTATCTTTTAAATTTTCTTATACACAAATCTTGTCCTAACAATAACGAACACATAAAAAGAATTGTTTAATTTGGTGCAGACGATCAGAAATTATGCGCGTACATATATTTCGACAATTCATTTTTATATTTATAGATTTATTTAAAAATTTGATAAAATCACTTTGCCTTAAAATGACTCAACAAGTGTACCTTTTCAATGAAGCGAAAAGTATATGAAAAGTTACTAAGTATGAAATGCAATTTTCTCCGCTTTAATCACATCATTAATCTTCAAATATTGATTAACTAATCTTGACGATGGGTATAATTAACCGACTTTAAAAGAAGGAGGAGGTTCTCAATTCAACTGTATTTTTTTAGGTTTATATAACATAAACTCATAACTTTGAGTACTGAGTGAACCGATTTTGATGATTCTTTTTTTATTTGAAAGCTGTGTCTTTCCGTGTGGTCTCATTTAATTTTGGTCCAGATTGAAGTCGGTCTTTTTTTTCGTTAAAATTTGTGATTATTTAATATTAATAGTCAACGTTTCAAAAAGTATTACTTATAAAGTAAATTTATTGCTTTCGTTCCAATTCAGTTTAAAACGCTGTAATGGTATTTGTAATCAGAATTGAGCTTTGTAATCATTATAAGTAACAGTATATAAACTGTAACATATACTAGCCGTTTATTTAAAAAAAAGACGTGGTTTAGTCTATAAACATTTTCAATCTTATCAATATGGTCGTAAGTACAAAATTGAATCCATATTTATATTATAAATGCGAAAGTAACTCTGTCTGTCTGTCCAGATTTCATGGAATACAATTCAGCATTTCAATGAAATTCGGCATGAAGATACTTTGATTCTTGAGGAAGGACGAATAGGCTACTCTTTGCTGCGATAACCGACAAACACGTGGACGGAGCCGCGCGCAAAACCTAGTTCGACCATAAATCTCTTGTTTCTTTATTCGTATTAAACAATAGATTGATATGATTTCAATTACAATTAAAGAAAAAGTAGATGGTCTATCAAGTTAATTGATGCTGTAATAGCTAAAGATATATATCGATGTATTAGTGAATCAATAGTTTTCACCGATACCGATGAATGTGCATTTAATGGAATATAAGTAGAAAATAATGTAATAAATAATTTTAAAGTAAATTTAACGTATTATTTTAGTAATCTGTTTAATTAATTAAACATACTTTTATATTTCTAAATAACTACATCCATACATACATCAATAAAATGGAATAACATTAAAATAAAAATGATATATTTCCAAAATAAAACTAATTAAGTGAAATTTTGATTGCGTATGTCATTATTAAAGGGTATAACGACAGCAACAACCCCTCGTAAACCTTAACTATAGAAACTAATATTAGTAACGGGAAATAGGGATCGTGTATCAAAAGTTACTTTACCCATATACTGAAATTTCTGACGAAGGTGAATAAGGGTTTGGAGTATACACATCAAAATCAACAACTTTTACCGAAGAACTCACGACTCTTGCAAAACTTTTTTCACTTTCCATATAACGGCTTGCCAGTCTCAATATTTGTACAGGAACACAGACTGTACAATATAACGAACCTCAAATTGGCTATAAATCTTTCATTCTTTTTTTAAATCTAGTTTTTATACCTTTCATAAGTTTATTAAAGTTTCATTACGAGAAAAAAGTCAGTATTTCTTATGTAGGTCAAGCTAACTCACGTTGCTTTCCTGAGACGATGCTTAAGTATACTTATGCTGTATTTACATGTCAACATAATACTAAGGAATCATATGCAGATATTTTTATATTTCTCAGTAAGTAGATGGATTAGATAAATTATGCAGAGGGTTACTATTCAATAAGCGCTTTGCTTGCTTCATGATTATCTTCCGTACCTATTCTCTTTGCACTGTAGCATGGTGTGGGACAGTTTCAATAACTTTTTCTTTCACTCTTGAAAGTTGCCGCGATTTACAAATTATGACTTAGTATTTCAACTGTACCTCATTCACAATATATGAAATCATTAATAAGAGGAACTGTAGTAAATTAAATTAAACCAACCAGAATGTGTGAATGAATGAATGTCACTCGCACCATGCTACAGCGCAAAGAGTATAGTATGAGTTTTATCGTTAGCACTGGTTTTTTATCTCCGAAAGTTCATTAACTGTATTGGTTATGACATCATGCTTAAAACTTTTATATAAATATCATTATTATTTTAACTTTAATTGAGTCCTAAACTAACACAAAGAGTATATCTACTTCAATCAAGCATGCAATGTAAACACGTGTTTCAAAAATACTGTACAATAAGAACTTCCCTTTGGAATTACTCCTGTTATCTATATCATTATGCGTAATGTCTATTATACAATTTGGACCCGGCCATGTTTTGATACGTGAGGAATCTAAACTCGGTAAAGGCTGTCTTTACCCCCTGAGGGCATCCGTAACCCATATACACGTACCTTCGGGATATTGAGGTCCAATATTCAGAGCAACTAGGCTGGCATACCGAAATAAACTTGGGAATCATAAAGGTTGGGTCTATAAAACTTTGCACAAAGGTAAATCCAGCTTCAAAATTGAATTCGGAACGAAATTAACGAAATATTCAATAAAAATATCGTTGCTTCCAGAATATTATGTTATTTAATACTTGAAAAATTAGAAAATATTTCTGTTTATCTATTTTATTGGTATCGAATATATTTGTGCAAAAGATTTTCACTGCAAAATAATAGGTTACATTTGGTATTCTATCTTGGATACAAACTCACGCCTAAATAAGTAGTTTAACATCATGTATGCATTCTCATACAATGTACACTAATCTACAGCTATGTCGTGCATCAAAGTAGCGCGACTAAAATTGATATAAATAAATATTTTCGGACATCTAACACACAACGCCATCTAGTCCTAAGCTAAGCAGAGCTTGTGTTATGGGTACTAGACAACTGATACAAATACATATATACTTTTTTTTTTGTATATACATACATATTATACATAGAAAACACCCAAACTCCGAAACAAACATATGTAGATCATACAAACATTTGGTCCGACCCGGGAATCGAACCTGAGACCTCATGATCAGCAGTCGCACACGCCAACCGCGAGACCAACGAGGCAGTTATATAGCTCGCGCAAGCCACTGATTGCCTGCAGACGAAATTTTTGGTAGATAGAGAGATTTCAATTCTCTCCCGTCTAATCAGCGACTCGCCTCATCGCGTCCTCGCAGCTGCTAATTCAGAACCTAATCAAGGTTGATTTATATTTGTGGCAGCTTGTACCTTGAATTTGTGCTGAAATTACGTGACAGAAATTCTCATATACCTTCATGTAGAAGAAATTCGCAAAAGAACTCGAAAGTGATAGCGAGAGTCGTACATCGAAAAAACGTTAAGCTTAACATTAGAAATATCTCATTTGAGATATAAAGACTAGTCATAATATGAGGAGTACTATTAGTAGATAGAAAAATAAATTTAGATATTTGTTGCTATGAATTGAAGAATGTTAGAAGCAAAATAATATTTTAATAGTGTTATAGTGTAGGTTTAAGACCTGTATCAATACTGAGAGTTTTTCCATTTGATTATATAAAACAAGTATAAATGACAATGTTAGTTGGCAGATCAATGTGGCGATATCTGGCGTCGATGCAACATGTAAGTATAAAAAGTAAAAATGAGGCTAATATAGCATTGCGAAATGTACAGAAACACAGAGTGATATTAACAATTTAAAATTGATATATTTATTGCGTAAGGAAATTTCATCAATTGTAAAGGAAAAAATATAATATAATCCAACCAGTTTTATCACAAAACCATCGTGTATCTTGAATTATTTGGATTAGATTAGATCCCATCAGTTTCAATTTTTACTACTAGAAGATCTTTTAGTAACAGTTGATTTTAGATAAATGTTTATATAAACTCACTGTAATTGTCAGACAGATGAATTATTATATTATTGAAGACGTTACAGAGCTACATAAATGATCAAAAAGTACTTACTTTCTGGTACTTCATCTCATGTTTAGAACATAAATATTCAAACATATGCCCTCGTAAAACCTACCTTAGAGTTGACCTACTTTCCTCGTTTTTGTTCAATTTAACAAAATTGAATTCAATATGTACCGCATATTACGAGAGTCGCCAAATTGGATCTAACGTTCGCAATGTTTGCACCTAAAGGGCAACATTAAACAAAATTTCGAAGACGCTTCTGAAAGGTAAATGCTCGAATGTAGCAAGCGAATTGAAGTAGGCAAAGGGAAGCAACTGAAACTGAATTAGCTTCGTAGGTACTGTAAACTCGTCTCTGGAATTCAGTTTGAACGTGACATACATAAAATTTATTAAGTACGTGAAATATGTTGATTCCAAAGGTTCGACAGAATTTATAGACCTATAGCTTTTTTGTAGGAGTTTTTTTTTATTTTGATATCAAACTTTGCCTATTTCAGCAATAATTAAGCAAGAATTCTAAGTAACAAATATGAAAATGTTGATTTAGTCTAGAAAAACTAAAATATGTACATATTGTACATCTAAGACTTGGTTTATTAAATTGTGAAAAAAAATATTCTAAATTTACAATATACGTTTATACTGATCTCGATTAAAAATTTTCCTTTAAAGCAATACTTTAATCATTAGTTATTTTGTGGCTTATTTTCAATGTGGGTTTAACTTTATTTTTTAATATAAAATTAATGGTATTTTCAGCGTTACTTACTGCTCATGTGCAAAGACAAATAAAAACATATTTTTTTTCTAAGATCGGTACTTTAGGCTGTTATGCCAATACTTAATTCCCAATAGTAATACCCCACAACAAAAGAACGACAACCCGTACGTATTCGTAAATCACAAGGCCCACTACAACTCGAGAGCAAAAATAATAATCCTTATTTTATTTCTTCGAAAAGAAATCCTTTTAAGCAATTTGGTGAATATAACAAAATCGTAAACTAAGTTCATCCCTTTCATTCTAAATTACGCCTCCGTGACCGAATCGCCTTTCGACAAAAAGAAAATTCCAACTTTCAATAATCAGGAACTGCAAAACTTTTCGAATAAAACCAAAGCAATATCGTTATGCTGTCAACAAACTTGTATTTGAGATTCAAATTCCTGTTTAGCGAATACTGATGGTAAAGAATTCTGTAGCAATTGTTTTTTTATAAGCAAAATTAAGTTTGTCAAGTTGTTGGGGCCTTAAGAGCATTTAAAAACTCTTGTAAGGTTAAGGAGAGACGCAATCAGATAAATTGTGGAGTGAAAACTTTTTTGGACTAAAATTGATAGCCCTGGTAGGCATCACGACCGCGGGCTCAGTGTTATTTTTTAATTAAATTTTTCATCTTTCACGTTTAAAGATTCTGATATTTCATAATTACAGCATACTAAAATATCATTTGCTGGCACATTTTTTACTGTTAATTTTTTTAGTCTGGTATTGTATTATGTCTGAAATTGAAAAATAAAATAGGTAACTGATACCGAATTAAACTAGGATGGCGGCAACGCAGCAGCAAGTTCATTATGTCAGTTATTAAAACGTTATGATAGCATTGTGTTGAGGTGTTTTAAGTATTATTTTGGGACAATAATCGTATAAAATCAGTCATATAGAGATGAAACGAGTAGGTGTATTGTTGGATGCCGGATATTTAGTCAATCACGAAGACTGAATTACAGATATCGGTTAAAACTCCGAATACTCAAGCCAACCAAAGCTTACTAAAAGCCTAAATGAATAAAATATTTTAAGGTGTACAAGTTAAACAGTTACTGATCTTCTTCTTGAGGAAGAAGAGGATTCTTTTTCTTGATGTCACTGTATATTTTTTGAATTTAAGCCTTATAAGTACATACCATTATGTAAGGAACTATGCAATGGTTGCAAATGTAACCAAGATTTTATTTTTATTTTTATTTGTTATTTTCTCTTCATGCAAGGAAATTCGTATAAAATCTTTATTTCTGAAAAATATTAATATGGCGATCATAATTTATTACACGACGTAAATAAATTAAATTAACTTAATATGAATATTTAAGATGAGTATGTACCGTATTTTGAGAATGAGATATCAGGACACTATATACGGGCAGCACAGGGTTGGTTGTTGTGGAGAGCCATGTCCAGTGGTGGAAGTATTTCAGCCGATGACTATGGATATTTGGCCGAATGTCAGCTTCATTCGATAAAATATCTAATACTTTTAAACGAGCAATTCTCGTATTTACAATGTGAATCTCGAAAACGGCTCCAACGATTTTCGTAAAACTCATTATGCATGGTGAAATATGAATGATTTCGGGGGAGATAAATTGATCTAGCTATGATTAATTTTTAGAAAATTTACCAAAAACAAACCAAGCAAAGCTCAGTTATCCAGGTACTTGTATATTATGACGCTAGAGGTGTATTTACCTGCATCAAAAGGAAGCGGTACGATAATAGTGCTGTAAGACGATTTGTATGGTGTAGATACGAACGCAGTGTTGTAGCTTGAAAACAAACTCTTATTTCCCTCAGACCATAAATTTTAAAGAGGTCACTTTAGGGACAGTAAAGAGTCTAACAAATAGTTCTGGATAACGCTTTATATTATTAACCTACACAGTTGTGACCAAAATTGTTACCAAGAGAAACACGATCGCCCATTGGTCACAAATAATGAGGTAAAGGTACCCGTACACATTTAGCTAAATTGTCGTTGTTATCGTTTGGTTGCCTCAATGAGTTTCAAACAGCCGTCGAAATTGTTGTAGAAAATATTCATGATACATCTCACCGACATCTTTTATATTTTTAATATTCTCATAATTATTTTAGTGCTCGTTAACAGGGAATACTTTTTTAATTAGAAACTTTTTATTTTTAATTGTGTATTTAATTTTACGAAACGATGAACAAATTTAATACCATAGAAAGCAAAAGGAACATGGCATTTGATCTTTATAAGCATATTTCCAACGTGGACATCAAGTTTTATAATAATAAATTGACATATAGTACTTACCAGTGTGCTCCAAACATTTTGATACTAAATAAAATTCATTCCTTATTTGCCACGCTTCTTATAGTTACTTATGCTTGAAACAGCGGATAGCATATGGCAATCAAAACCGTAATTCTGGCAGATGAAGATGAACGAATAGTCATCTGTGCTAAGTGACATATGCTGAGCTAGTTCCGAAAAAATAAAATGACCGGAGGCCCAATGATGCATAAGCATCACTAGCTCGCCATGGTGTGGTGGTCACCATGCTGCATTGCCTGCATTCGCAGTGAGTATGGTGACCACCACTCTTAGATGGATTCTGCTTATGCTTTACATCAGGCAGAGTAGAGTCATTTTGGCAGGGTTAAATATAAAAAAAACAGTCTATCATGAAACTAGTCGTAGATATACTCACAAACTCAGTAGTGCGAATTATATATCATTACATTTAAATGTAACGTGGTGGTAGCTACATTTATATGTAACTTTAGCCAATGGATCTATTATGGGTTTCAGTAACCAGTAAACAAGTTATAATGGTCTATTATTCCAAGTATGCCAACAAAATCTATATTAATATCTAAAACTTGTGAAACCAAAGTGGCCCATAAAAAGGAAATTGCCGATAACGATCCCGTCCAATTTCTACCATTTTTTCCACTTGTCGAATGACATAGACCTATAATGGGCTGTAAAATATCAACTGCTTCGAAATGGTTGGCTATTGCGTTTTATGTGATTTTTTAATATTCTGATTTGTAGTTTATAGAAGAAAAATCCTACTATCACACTAATATGGTGAAAGTATGTGAGTGTGTATGTTGCTCTTTCACGCAAAAACTACTGAACGGATTTGGATGAAACTTTACAGTAATATAGCTTATACATCAGAATAACACAGAGGCTACTATTTGCCGCGATAACCAATATACTCGCGGGCGGAGCCGCGGGTAACAAATAGTAATATATTTGTGGTCGAATTTACTGTAACGTAGCAATATTTAAAAAAAAGACTGAAGATTTTGTTCTTAAATGTTGTGTGGTTATAGAATCTAGTCATTATATTATAGGAATTGAATCGCAATGAATTTATCATGCCTAATGTAATAATATTCTGAGTGAACACAATACACTATGGTAAATATAAAAATCTAAGCTTGTAAGACATACTGAAATAACTTTGAGGTACAGTGGAAAAATTATCTAAAATATTCCAAACCAATGATAACTGATAATCATGTATTCATGAATCTATTATATTTTTTTTTTAATTTAAGCTCATTGACAGTTTTAAGATTTAGACACATAGTTAAAGATAACTATTTTCAGAAGTACTGTAGGTATTTCTGCAATAACTGATATCTTCTCGTAAAGCTTGTTTTTAATCATGTCTAAACTTGTTCTCCTATTATTTCAACAAAACAGTTTTACGGACTTTGAATCTGAAGCCCTGAACCTAAAGTATAAAACAAGAAAAATATCGTCTACCCTTATATCTGTTGAAGCCAGCTTCGTATTTGTATTTGGCCCTGTTGAAACTTTCATAAGGTTCTACGTTTTGTTGCAAGCCGTTGTTACTAAACACGGTATAGGATGTTTTCGACATCGCTATTGTAATATTGGAACGGTATAAATATAAAAAGCATATTTGCTGATGGCATTAATGCAGTTTTTACAAGTTCTTGTTTTAAACAAGTAACTACTTATTATATATTATATTATAAGTATATAAGTTATAGTCCCTAATTTTATTCATTGCACTGCTAGAAACTAATATATACTGTGTTACCAATAAAACAGAATAATTTTAGACAACTTCTCATTATCGTTTTGGCCATGTGATATGTAACAATTACCATAATATATGGTTCTGTTAATTTTGTTGCAGTATACAGTAAAATTAATGAAAATGCATACCTTAAACATATAATTTACACATTTGGTGTTTTGTCTTATCACCTTTTCTAAGCTGTGCCCGCTGCTTTGTTCACGTGACATTTACATTTTCAAGTTATTTTTAAATTTTCACCGTTTAAACCTTCCCTAGATTACGACAAACATTTCAAAACCAAAATCGGCTAAATCAGCCTAGCTGTTCTCGAGTTTTAGCGAGTCAAACGAACAGCAATTGATTTTTATATATAAGATTTGTATATTACACAAGTTTGACTGCTAGTTAATTCTTAAGCATTAAAACTGCTTTAGTAAAATTTAACCTCGACTTAAAATAATGGTTTTTATCGGTTTGCAAATCTAACTAAGTTTAAAAGAGCATAGTTATTAAATTAGGTAGATAAGTTAAGAGAAAAAGGTTAGGATAATAAATTTAGGGCTACGATCAAGCATACGGAAAGAATAACAATATTTGTGGTTAAAGCTTTTGGAGATTGTTCAGTTTTTTTTAAAAATGGGACTCCTATCTTAAATACTTTGCTGAACCAGTGTAGTTAAAAGACAAAATAATATAATAATATAATCACTTTAAAAAGAACCATTACTCTCTTGCTTATATTTATCTTTCTAACTCAGTCACCATTTATATGAGTGAATAAAAGCTTACTCATAATTTAATTGATAATTTAGGTGCATTCTTCGATTGAAAGGTCAAAGCTAATAAATTATTTTATAAGGTACATTGTTATGCATAAATACGTGAATTTGTTGTCCTGTCGTTTGTTAGAAGGCTCGAACTTACCTGAAACAAGATTATTACTGAGTTATAATGTTGCATAGCATACTTCAAATCGAGTAGGAACAAAATATGGGTTTTTGATGAATACAATCATGATATTTGTTATATGTATTTTTCTTATATGTGTAAGGAAACTATCAAAACCGTCATAAAAGCATTACTAAAAATATAAAAGAATCAGTTTCACGAGCTCGCATTTTTATTATCAGTTCGCGTTATTTACCTTATGAAATGGATATCAACATTTTGAAAATATTGAGTCATGACTAAACCTTATTGTCTATAATATAATTAAATGTAATGTAGAAAAACTACTTCTTCTTTTGATGAAATGGCAACCAGCCGGATCACTCGAATTAGCTATTTCTACCAATGACAACTATTTAAAGTCTTCAAATCTTAAGTATTCAAGTCTTCGTCGTGATGCAATTAATGATAAAAATATAAAAAATATGGTTGAGATGAAATGGGCCCCCATTTCATCTTAACCATATTTTTTATATTTTCTTTCGAAAAAACAAAAAACGATTCAACTACATGATTTTAGTCTCATCTTCACACGACGAATTGCTACTTTTACGACAAGCATACAGGGTTTTAAAATTGTCTTTGGAATAGAAAACTTTTTGAAGTTTAAAAAAAAAATATAAAAAATGTTATTTTGTGTTATTTTTTGAAAGACAACTCCCGCACTAGGAATAAATCCTGCGTCGCGGGGGACTTAACAAACATACATGAAACGGATACAAAGAACACCCAGACTCAGAACAACAATTTGTGGATTACACAAAGTGTTGTCCTACGTGGGATTTGAACCCACGACACTTGGCGAAATAGGAAACGGCGTGGCGACCGTTAAACCACTAGGCCAAACGTGCAGTGCATGGGAAGTATGTATGTTCTTATTTAAATAATATATCAATCAATATCAATATATATAAAAGCGAAATACCACTCACTTATTGATCACGAAATCTCAGAATCTATAACACCTACAAACTTGTTTGGCAGGTAGGTTCCTTATAGAGTGTAGACATCCGCTAAGAACGGATTTTACTAAACTCCACCCCTAAGGGGGTAAATCAGGGGATGAAAGTCTGCGTGAGCGAAGCTGTGTGCAAAAGCTAGTAATATATAAAATAAAGTCGGAGGCACACCTAGGTCGTCACGTATACAAGATAATGAGATCACGCGTTCTAGGCGTAATTTGAAGCTCGTATGTGTAGGACTTGCTTATTATAAATTAAAACCTTTTTTATGAAGGATTTCGTGTATCTTAAAATGAATTTATGGTTTCAGGAGGGGATAATTTCTTTTATTTTCAGATGTGTTTTAGGAGCATATTTTTACGTTATATTTGTAAATTTGACATAATATGTGCTGTATTTCGGAGTAATAAATCAAAAATATTGTTTCATACATACTTAATTCCACTTTTCCTCTCTCGCTATGAGGTTGGAATATTTATGTGTATTATAATATTATACTTTAATTCGATTAAAATATATGCAACTGAAGATCAAGAGGTCTCGGGATCGGTCCAAAAGGTGTTGTTGTGTTTTTCTTACAAGATATTTTAATCTATTATTTTCCCTGAATATGTTGGCGGTGTTTACTCTTATGCCAACTGACAACTTGTCCAATCTATAAATTCAGTTTGTTCCTTCAGGGACTTGGATGATCAGATCTGGGAAGCTTAAACTTCTCTAAATTGAATTAGGAAAAAAAATTGAATATGTAAATCAGTTACCTTTCAAGCTTTATCTAAAATATGATTAAGATTATAAATTACTAACTGAATATAGCTACAGAAAATAAAAAAGCAAGTGTTTGATGTACTTGATATTAAGTTTCAACCAGAAATAAAACAAATACTGACGAAATTTAATACAATCCTTCAAAGAAATAAAAGCTTAAGAGATGTTAAGATCGATTCCGTCCAATATAGAATACAGATTATAATAAATGTATATATAAATATATCTTACCGTCTATCATACCTTGTTGGTTATTAATTAAAAGATTTTATCGATCATATTGGGTCTCTCGGCAAGAGCTCATTACACAAACCGCAACCGTTGAAAATATCGGTGTCCGCAAAGTCAACAGTTCAGCATAATTGAATCGACATAGGTAATGGTTGTGATAAAGGAAGGTGGGTCGTCACCTGTAAGGGGGTGTCACGTGCAGAAACGGTGCGAGCGAGACAGCTATGGATTCTCTCTGTCATTCTAATGGCTGACGTATACGTGTGCTTACAGGTAGCGTGGGTGCTATGCGTGGCGAGGTAGGAGACCCGACGCAACATATGTTCCACGTCGAAATATACGCCACACACCGACCCGTTACTTCGCTTCATAGGGACGTACGTAAGTAGGCGTCTGTTACAAGTTTCGATTTCAATATGCTTTGTAAGACAGAGATTGATAACGAATTCAATCATGGAGAAGTAGATGACGCAATTTGCTCTCATACGCCTCAAGGAACGATTTTAAAGGGACATTTGTGTTTCCCGTAGTAGTCACAAAAAAGGAATGTTACAATTATTATTACGCCTCTAATTAGTTTTATGTCATGTACTCTATGAATATAATATCAATGGTCTAAGAAAACAAGGTCTCGCATGCCGAGAGCGGTTCTTGAGCGGTTCCATGTGACATCACTATCCAGTTATCACTTTATAGCAACATAACACGAAATGAACCAACCAGAACCAGCGATAGCGGTAATGACGTTAGGCTCGTGTCACCCACGTGATCACTGTGTCTCGGAATGCTATACCTGGCGAAGTATATTGTTATACCATCATAAAATCTATGTTTAAAACGTCAAGATTACACAAGTCAAGTGACAACAACATTATCATGTTGTCTAAGCAAATTATTTCAAATAAATAAATATAATATAGCCAGACAGGCTAGACCAAATAGACCAGAACCAAGATTCACCACTGACTAATAATAGTACTTACCTACATGAATCAACATGTTGTTTGATAGTTCCACGGTACTTTTATATTTTACCAATATTATACAGATGGGCATGATCTTATTTCTACTCATACCATTTAGCGATTTTGTTAGACTGGCTAAAAGTATCAAAGAATACCAAACAAATGTAATGAAAAATAACTTGACCCGGACCATAGGTATCCTGTATATTTTGATTATTTTTGGTTATGGAATTATTAAACCGATGAGAATACTTAACCACTATAAATTTTCAAAAGGTGCTAAGCAGGCAGAAACACCGCAGGAAAAGTTACAACGTATCATACAAACAACATATGCTACTAGAAACTATTTACTAGCAGGGTTTTCGCTTTTTTTTACTTTAGTTACTTGGAGATTATTTGACTTTATAATATTTTCAGCCAAACTTTATGAATTTTCTCAACTGATGTCAAATTACCATTTGATTGACCTTAGCTGTATTCAAGATTCATCAGAACCACGTAGATCAATTATAAGCAACGACAATTTTGAGTTTGAGGAAGAGGAAAGTGAAGGTGGAAACATTAAATGGCCTTCTGTAATCCAACTAGATAAGCAAGATACTAAAGCACTAGAATCTTTTTTCCAAACAGATGAAACTAAAAGTTTGAAATTAGCAACTGAGGAAGATAAAACTGCTAAAGATGTTATTGACGACACAGAGGAGACAAACAATAAAATTGATGAACAAAATATAGAAAATTCAACAATCACTCCAGAAAAGCGAGATAATAAATGCCAGCAAACTAGTTGATGTTACACTCATAGCATGTAATAAAAATTACCCTATATAGAAATTTTTCATGATTAAGGGTACCATATTTATGAAAATGATTAATATTTTTAGCATATGTATAGCAATAGTCCTATTTTCGGAAGTGTTGTTAGTTGTAGCACTTTTAAAGCCCATTAGAGATCCAAGCTGTATTAGAGATTTCTGGGCTAAATTTCAAGAACGATGTGTAAGCCAAACAAAAATATTGATAAGCTTGTTTTCTTTTTTATTACTTAACACAGCAATGGAAATAACTTGGGAAAACCAGCATCATAATGAAATACTTCAACAGGTTTCTAATTCAGGATTGGTTCTTGAATTTTACTCAAGCAAAATATCATTGTGTTATACCTGTTTCCTTATGGCTGTATATATTTTTTTATTGATTGAAAGATTGACAGCTTTTTTGTTAAGGATTGCTCGATTGTTGGAATTTGAGCTAATGTGCAGACATGCCATATTAACAAGAGATAATGCTACACAAATGTCTAACGCTACCATTGTAACATGCAATCACATTCATCCCGAACACCGATTTATACAATTTTTATTGTCACTTCCTGCAAATGAAAATAATAATCAAAAGAAAGTGGCTTTAAAAGAATACTAAATTTATTCGTGTTTTGAAATAAATATTTGCTTACTATTTTCTTATTTTATTTTAAGTATTTTCAGCAAGTACATGAAAAACACTAGTAAATAAAGAAAACACTTGAATTTTCATCCTAAACTTAACTTGAAATATGAAAGGACTACAATTTTTACTCAACTGAACGAATGTGAACTCTTTTGGGAAAAAAATATGAATATACATTAACAATCATGCAATAAAAAAGTAAAATAATTTACAAAACGAACTGTTGTCATACGTGTATATTGTCAATAGTAAAAATTAAGGAACAAATGGATTGAATTGAATTAAAACGGAGAATAAGAATACCAGACTCAAAATGCCAGTAAAATAAACATTCCTTGTGTTAATCCTACTATCAAAATGGACGCTAGCTACATTTTTCTTACTCTTTTGCTACTCATCCAGATGGCCCTTATTCTGACTATGCTAAATCCAGTCTATGATGTCCGTAAAATAACATCGTGCATAAACAACTTAACAAAGGGCTACAGAAGGTTGTATGTCATGTTAATATTCATATATTTTTTCTCAGTTATATACTTCGGCATGTACATTCCTTTGCAAAACGTTCACAAGCTGATATTTTACGATTACGTTAAGGAGTATGAGAAGATGATTCTTTTACATAACGTGGGAAAAAACTACATCACAGCGGGATTCTCATTATTTCTTGTTGTAGTAATGTGCGGAGTCAGATCTTTGATTTCATATACCGCAAATTTAAGTTCCCTGATGGCGAAACGCAGCGCTCCATTAGTTGTTCGAACAAGATCTACAGGCTTTTATTCATCAGAGAATTTACCGCTGAGTTTTCTACGAGTGAAGAGATCAATGTCATATGAAACTGTTTTATTTACTAATGAGTTACGAGAACAATTAAAGAATATAATGAAAAGCTTCGAGTATCTACATGAGGATACCCCTATGCTTTCTAGTGTCCTAGAGACAAGTGGCAAAATCTAATAACAATAAATATCTTGTTCGTTCTATGTGTATTTTTTGTTGTTTTGAAATTCAGAGATACCTACATAGACAAGGTAAGAATTTGCGAATTCCTCGTGTTTTATTCCAAGCGAGACAATGGATTATTTTCAAGACACGGTTATATTATATGTAAAAATAAAATACCGGTAAAGAAGCGAGGAAAGAAAAATGTCAAATACAGGAACGAGTTGGGGGACCGTGCTTACATTAAAGGGCCATAATGTTGTTCATGAACTTGCGTATAATGTAAACAGACCGTGTAAGCATAGTTTCAGCAATTAAATAGTGGTATAGTTACAGAATGCGGCATGCATTATTATAATCTGAAACAATTTCTGCGCTAGCACATCTGTGTCATTATTGGAAACGGTATTTACCCATAAGAGTGACTGATAAAGATTTATTTAACAAATCTTTTGTAAGCGGCTCCGCCCACGTGTACGTCAGCTATTAGCTGACAGCGACACAAATAGCCAATGTTCCTCTCTATGGTTCAATCTATCTCTACACGAAAATTCATTGAAATTAGTTCAGCGGCTTAGCCGTGAAACCGGCACAGACAGAGTTCCCTTCGAATTTATAATATTAGTATGTATTACGTAGTCTTAAATGAAGTTAATATCATAGAACAATATTTAGATTTTAGGCTAAGTATACTAGAGTTGTTATTAGGTATTGAGTGATACCGGAGTGGGTTCTGGGATTTTTTAATATTTTACATTTAATCAAGTTCATACATAATCACAAATTTAAACAAAAAAAAACCGACTGCAATCTGGACCAAATTTAAATGGGACCACACGGGAAGCTTTCAAATAAAAAAAGAATCGTCAAAATCGGTTTACCCAGTCGAAAGTTATGAGGTAACAAACATAAAAAAAAATACAGTCGAATTGAAAACCTCCTCCTTTTTTTGAAGTCGGTTAAAAAATATTTTTTTGCTCTTCATCTGACACATAATTATTTGTACTAGATGGGAGTAGACTACACTGTCAGTCAAAAGTACAAGCTCTACAAACATTCGGTCTAACCAGGGAATTGAACCCGAGACCTCAACACAACAGTTGCATATGCTACCACTCCGCCACATAGTGAGTTGTCCTAATTAGCCACTTGAATAAAACTACTACTAACTAAATTAAAGTTTATTTTCTCGAATCGACCCATCAATCTCCATGGAATCATAGATTAGTAATATACCATGTTTTCTTGCCCTCCTTTTTTTAGGTTTCAGCTGCCAAAATTACTACTCGGCCTGATGGAAGGCATGATTAGAATCCAGAAGTGGTGGTCACCATCCTATATGCAAACGTGGACAATGCAATATGGTGACCCACACTATGGCGGCTTAGTGAGATGCTTTTTCGCGCCCTGCTTACAGGAACCGGGATCATAGTGGGAAAGCAATACGTGCGCTGGTAGTGAGTGCCAGGCCTTGGCCGTTCGAGAGCGTATGAAAAATTAAAACGTACGTTCCATTAAAAAACGGTGACTTCCAAAGCCAGCACGTGTTGGACCACCACCACTAAAGCGTACATAGTTTTCTTTATCCTACAATGCACTTAGTAATTGATTTTCTCTAAGTGTGACTCTTAAGTGTCATGTGGTCTCTTGTAAGAATAAGTCACTAAAAAAGGTTTCGTTACAGTCTCCAGTAATCTCCAAGCGATTTATATTCCTTGACATTTTAGGGAGTGCTTTAAAAAGCTTCGTTCAACTCGGACTAATGACTTAAGACAACTTAATGACTGCGGAATGGGTCAATCTATTCTTATATTACTGAGGAGACTTGCTACGTTAAAAAGGCCGCTTTTACCGGGCTTTTATTTAAAATAAACTATAATAATATGTAGGTATAAAAGTGTATTTCAATGTACATATTTGTTTACCTGATTTAAATAGTATATGAGAAAAATCTATCTGATATTTCTCGAGTTAAAAACCGACTTCCAAAAAACATCCAACGTAAACTCTCTGCCAAAAAAACACTTAAAAGCGTAAAATAAACTGGTTCTTTATAAATAGCCTATACCTGATTCTTTATTCATTTAAATAGTAGTATTATAATGTGTGCTAGGTACCTAAAATCTGTTTGAAGTCCTCTCTGTCCCTCTGTCTGGGCAAAATTTGATTATAATATAGAAACCGTTATTTTACATGTTGCTAATCAATTCGTTGAAAAATCATATTTATTAGATTGTGTTTTTGTGCCGGCCAATAAATAAACCAGTGAAAACCCTTTACATTGCTAAACAATTTTTTTTTTATTTTTTTTTTTATGTTTGGCCCGCCAAAATGACTCTACTCTGCCTGATGGAAAGCATAAGCAGAATCCAAGAGTGGTGGTCACCATGCTCACAGCGAATGCAGACAATGCAGCATGGCGACCCACACCATGGCGGCCTAGTGATGCTACTGCATCTTTTAGTCTAGTCAACAAGTATGGAACTTGTTGACTAGACTAATTGGGCCTCCGGTCTCGCACTCACCAACGAAACACGACAGCATGCTGTCATTTTACGTTGATTTTCTGTGCGAGGGTAGTACCGCCCCGGTCGAGCCGGCCCGTTCGTGCTGAAATCAGCGTGGCTCTACTACCTACCAATCGATCAAAATCAATCGATTTTGGTGAGTGAGGTGTTTGTGTTTGTAAAGTACTTAATCCAGTAGGTACTTTAGACGCTATGATGAATCATACACATACATAGACTGCCAAAATAGTTACCGTTCTTTTTAACTTCTCCGTAGTCGCGTAGCAAGCGTCCGAAGCAAGAAGTAATAACTATTACTTATAAGTATATATAAGCAAGAAGTAATAACTATTACTTATAAGTATATATAAGCAAGAAGTAATAACTATTACTTCTTGCTTCTACTTTTCTGACGAAATAACTCTAGTTTTGCTCCGAATGCATGTATTTTTTACGTTTTTTTTCATATTATATTCTATTGTTCCTTATCAATAGTTTGATAACTCAATGAAATTAATTTTAAAACTTCCCGACCCGTGCCCACATCGTTGGGCATTAACCGCCCGCTTTTCTGCGAAAACTCCTGAATAGTGGCGCTTTCTGTTAGTGTAAGAATTTTCAGGATCGGATCAGTGCTGCCGAAGATTACCCCCTACAACCATACAAAGTTAGACATTTTACCTCTTTTTTTTAAATCTTTATTTAAGGAGCTTAGCCACAATTATGACTATGTCGCTCCATCATAGCCACTTTTTATTTTATATAAATCCTAAATATTCAGCATACAAATCATAGAAAGCCTTAGCTATATCTGTTAAAGGACGGGCCAGGATGCTGTTACATCTTCCAACATCCATCAACTTTAAAATAGAAATCTACGGGATTGCTACCATGTACTTTTTTGTTTGTGAGTTACTCCGTGATCATGGCGCTTGCAACAGCGCCGAAATATCGGATACTTACAAACAAAAAGGTACATGGTATCAATCCCGTAGATTTCTATTTTAATGTTACTGACCATGAAAGTTTAAAAAAATAAATCCATCAACTTATCACTGAGCAAGCGATCTCTAAGTTGTTGGTTTCGTGTACATTCCATCAAAACATATTCTACATCCTCTACCACAAGACAGATTCCACAATTTGGCGTAGACGATAAGCCCAATAGAAAGGTGAACTTTCTGGATGGGATGTGTGCGGAGCGTAACCTCATAGCCGTGATTAATTTATGCCTATTCAATGAAAAGTTATCAATTTATAATATTAATTGTAAAATAATCATCATCTTCGATAACTGTCTCAATTGGATAGACGTTAAATTTTAAACGAAGTAATTAAACTTCGTTAAATTTTTAACGAAGTTTGATTGTACATGTTACTATTTAGTAACATGTACAATTGAAACTGTAGAGCGTAATACGAGGTGAAGGTCGCAACGCTTTCTATATTTAACTCAGACAATATAAAACCGTAAATGTTTTATATGCTATATTGGCTATGGTGTCTGTCTGCGAGTACGTGCGTATATATACTTTGGCACTGATTCAAAACAGTCCGAGTGGCGCCAAGCCTGACAGGTACCAGCCACTCCTCCTCTGAATTAATGCCTGGTTGCAAATTTAGAACAATTCTAAATATGGAATGTCGTACTCTTTTTTACACGTCAATATTTATTTTATTCTAGAACACACTTTTTGTTGAATAGAGTATGTATTTCCACAAGCACACACACACACACACAAGTTAACAACAACTGTGTGTTTGGCAGTGTGTGTGTGTGTAATCAATACTTGGGTAAGTATAGAATACAATCAACTAAAGATATCTCAACATTTTTTTATTATTTTACCTACTGGGACCAATTGAATTTCTTCACGAACCTACTTAAACACCTACATTAATGAATACACAGAAAGAATTTTAAAATTTAACTATCTCATGCTGGACATTTTATATACATAGCGCCACATTAATGTGTTTTTTAACTACTTATACTAAGCTGTCTCATGCACTAACGAGACGAAAACTGTGGGAGAGCCACGTTTCGGCATGAATAGGCCGGAGTGATACCAGGGCCTCACAGAAAACCAGTGTGAAACAGCGCTTGCGGTGTGTTTCACCGAGTGAGTGAGGATACCGGAGGCCCATACCCCAACCCCTCCCCCTATTTCCCCTCCCCATCCCCCAAAGGCCGGCAACGCACTGGGTGTCCAATAGTGTTCATGGGCAGCGGTAATCGCTTATCACCAGGTTATACATCTGTTCATCCTATTTAAAAAAAAAAAAAGAAAAACAAATACACAAGAGTCTCGTCAGTACACAAATGTTTTAACATCTTTTTTATGACTGTTTGTACTCGTATTTGTAAAATTTAAGCTAACATTCTATCCATAAATCAGTGTCCCATTTATAATTACCGAAGGACGTTGTGTAAAGAAACCCAAAATAAGTATTTGGGGTCACCTAAGGTCCTTTGGGACGCGCACGCAATGCGCCGAATAAATATTTGAACAGCCTTCGCTTAAAATTGTAGAGGCGAGGCAATTTCGATGAGAAATGCAGTTTTATGGCTCTTACGTGACTGTATAGCTGTGCGGTTCCATAAAATAGATTAATGTTGATATACATTTTTAATAGCTTTTTTTCTATAAAGTAAACAGCATTCGCGAAGTTTATCTCTTGGCAACTCATTCCACGAAGATTAAAGTTTTATTTATAGTCCAGTTTTATGAACTTTAAGTATTTAGCAAAAAAAATATGGAATAGGCGGCAAACGGGCAGATGAATCGCCTAATGGTAAGCGATTACCGCCGCCCATGGACACCCGAGGCATCCCAAAAGCGTTGCCGGACTTTTAAGTTAGAGTACGCACTTTTATTGAAGGTTTGTAGGTCGTATTGGTCCGGGAACACCGCAGGCGACAGTTTATTCCACAGTTTTGTTGTGCGAGGCAGAAAGTTTCTGGAAAAGCTTACAGTTGTGGACTGCCAACCATCTAGATGATGGGGATGATCAGTCCAAACAATTCCTCTCTATAGTCCCCGGAGCACTCTCCATAGTAAATGCGGTAGAAGATGCACAGCGAAGCCACATCTCTACGCAGAGCCAGAGAGTCTAGCCGCATTGAAACTTTTTGGCAATCGACGAGTTGAGATGCTCTTGGTTGAATGCGGTCCAGAGGGAGGAGCAGGTACTGGGGTGCCTTCGCCCAAAGATGAGGACAGTATTCCATTTGAGGCTGAACCTGCGTCTTATAAAGCAGACGGCGGTGGATCGGAGAGAAATACTGTCTCGGTCGAGCACACCAAGCTTCTTCTAGGCCAATTTGGCCTTACCCTCCAAATGACCATGAAACTGGACTTCACTCGATATGTCGACAGCAAGTACCAATTTTGGTTGATGCAAATAAGAGAGGGTCTTCCAACCGAGGACATACGACCCACGGCAATTTTTTAGCAGTGAACGCGCAAATTTGTGTCTTTGTGGGGTTGAATTAGAGTAAATTAAGTCTTCCTCAATCTGAGACCTTTTACAAAGGAGTCTCAATTTCAGACACAAGTTTGTTTCGATTCTCAATGACGTTTTTCCAAGAAATATTAGCACAGCCAGTGAAGAGAGCATCGCCCGTGCTGTCATCCGCATAACAATGAATGCCGCTAATTTGCCGATATGGAGGAGGAACAAAGTAGGCTTTAATGATGGAACAAATCACATATACACATATCATGATAAATTAATATTCTTAACTATTCCTTGTGATGTTCTTAAAGGTTCATCAAGCCTAACTTTTTTTATGATGACGAGTTTAGGTATGAGTCAACAATTAGTGACGACCGGCGTTTATGGGCACCTGGAACTTACGCGATAAAAACTGCTACTGCCCTTTTAACCATCATCTTCATCATCTTTAATATTCCCCAAATTATTAAGGGTCGGCTACTTGTACAACCGGTTTTACTAGCATTATAGCTTTTCTTCAGAGCGACTGGCATCGGATCTTTGCAACCCAAAGAGCAAACTGAAGTAGTGGTCTGTATCACCAATCTTCCATACTCCGGGTTATTAGATTTTTTTACTGCTCTTTGTACCTCTCTGAGAAACGAAACGAAACAATATTCTAACACCGGTTTTCTGTAAGAAGTTCGTGACTTCACTCTAGTTGAGACTGGCCATTATGTGGCAAAGAAAGATTCTTGACTAAAATATGGTCCTATTCTATAAAAATATCAAGTAGATAGATAGATATGCATTATTTATTGGTCCCCATAGATGGGAAACACACAATGTAGAATTAAAACATTAACAGTGGTACAATGGAAGACCTTATCGACTCCGATCTCTTACAAGCAACCTTACGCTATATATGTAGAAAAATTTAGTTGTGCGCATTTACAACCTATATATATATAATCACAAATTTTAACAAAAAAAAACCGATTTCAATCTGGACCAAATTTAAATGGGACCATACGGGAATATTGAGATATTCGTTAATTTGTCGCGTACATACATAATGCAAATTGAAGACTTATATGGTTTTCTCATGGATGACATGTCAGAACTGGACCAAATTTAAATGGGACCATTCGGGAAGCACCAGCTTTCAAATAAAAAAAGAATCATCAAAATCGGTTCACTAAGTCCAAAGTTATGAGGTAACAAACATAAAAAAAAAATTTAAAAAAAGTCGAATTGAGAATCTTTCCTTTTTGAAGTCGGTTGAAAAGCGAAATACCACTCACTTATTAATCACGAAATCTCAGAAACTATAACACCTACAAACTTGAAATTTAGCAGGTAGATTCCTTATAGGGTGTAGACATTCGCTAAGAACGGATTTTACGAAACTCCACCCCTAAGGGGGTAAAACGGGGGTTGGACGTTTGTATGAAAGTCCTATGTTTTTGAAGTAATAGACTTGAAATTTAAATGTATGCTCTATAGACGGTGTCGAGGTGTATTAATAATATATCTTTAGAAATCAACCCACTTTTGGGGTTAAAACGGGGGATGGTAGTTTGGACGCAAACGAGGTTGCTTGGGTCAGCTAGTTTACTTATGAAACTAATATTACCTAATATAATGACACATACAAACATATGTACGAATACATATTTATACACTGACATACTTGTACACATATGAGTACATGAGTACATATACTATATACATTATAGTGATCGTTCACGCATTTTTTTAACAGTACTCACTGACTGTCTTATTCATAAGTATTGCAACATTCAATCAAAACAGATTCAAATATGAAATATTAAAACTGCCTCAGTGGCGCAGTGTTGGCTTATGCGACTGCTGTGCTTGAGGTCTCGAGTTCGAATCCAGGGTGGAAGCAAATGTTTGTATGATCTGCAAATATTTGTTTGTTTTCTATGTATAATATGTATGCATTCATAAAAAAAGTATATATACAATTATATCAGCTGTCTCGTACCCATACTATTCTACTGCTTAGTTTGGGACTAGATGGCGTTGTGTATTAGATGTTCGGAATATTAAAAAAAAAATACTAATTGCTTTATCACCGTTTGTATAACATTTTCACACTATTTACAAATGACAATATTTTATCACATTGAACACAAACTAAAGTTAATGGATTTTCCTTATATTTTGCTAAATTTCAATATGCCCACTTGATTTACGAGAAAATCTCGAGTGGAAATTGCCACAGAAGTGTTCCATTATTACTTGACTACTGTGTAGGCAAATTACTTCAAATAAATTTACATATTTAATGAGCAAAGCGGTCTCCTACTGCGTGTTTAAGGCCTCCGACGATGTCTATTCGTTTCATTATAATCTATCCACGTGACTTCCCTTGTGTAAAATGTATATATGTATATCTTATGAAAAAATATTTCGTTAATTATAGCTACGCAGCCCTGCCTGCGAATTCCATTAACCGTAGCGTGGTGTTATACTGCGGAAACAAATTTGCTTCCCATCAAAAAGGTTATAGTGAGCCAATAGGAGCCAACCTTATGCTGTCGCGGATTTTTTTTTAGAACTTTTCAAGAACAACAATTCTTTGTTACATTATTTTGACGAATCTTTAAACTTGAAAATCTTGAAACTTTCAAAGGATTTTTTTTTCCCGTTTTTGAAATATTTTTTCCCTAATACTCCACTCCTATTGGTTGTAGCGTAATGATATATAACTTATAACATTTCTCGATAAATGGGCTATCTAACACTGAAAGAATTTTTGAAATCAAAACAATTGTTCCTGAGATGAAGAGAGAAACAAACAAACAAACTTTTCACCTTTATAATATTACTAGCTGTTGCCCGTTGCTCCGCCTGCGTGTATGTTGGTTATCGCGGCAAATAGTAGCCTATGTGTTATTCTGATGTATAAGCAATATTACTTTAAAGTTTCATCCAAATCCGTTCAGTAGTTTTTGGGTGAAGAAGTAACAGACATACACACCAACTTTCGCCTTTATATATTAGTGTGATAGTGGAATAGTATATATGAAATTCTGAAATTATTAAAGCAATGACTATGTTTGATGTTATGTACTCCATACTGGTGCGCCAAAGTAAGATAGGGTCTTGCGAGTAATCTTTTATTATCATTGTTCGAAACCGAACGTAGTAAACGTAATTTGTAGTGGCCACACTAGGGTTTGACATAAGTGACACTTTAGGTTAGGTCAAAATGTAGATCGAAGTCTTGAGACGGACTGGTTTTAGATAAATTGACACGCGCGGGCGTGGCTTGGCGTGGGCTAAGTTATGGTTGAGTGTTGATGATCAGTGCCTGTGGGGGCGCATCAACGTAATTAATATATTTACCGAGTGTTTGTTTAACACGTCATTTGCTTGTTTCGGGAGC
Organism: Diaphora mendica; assembly: GCA_949125395.1. Classification (NCBI taxonomy): domain Eukaryota; kingdom Metazoa; phylum Arthropoda; class Insecta; order Lepidoptera; family Erebidae; genus Diaphora; species Diaphora mendica. Next base: position 16,407,198 of record OX421313.1, on the reverse strand, counting down.
GATGGCGACGCCTCCTGATTTCGGGTTATAGAATTTGCTAGAAAAAAATTGTAAAGCTTCAGTGTGTGTATAGTTTCGGCTACTGCGTTTGACGAGCTTTGATTGTATAACCTTAATGTAATTATTGTGGTTCCTCACAAAGTATTTGTGCTCGGTGTATGTAGTTTGGATCCGGGAATCCGCCCCGACCTTCGAGTGTGTTGATTATAAACTATCTGGTGTAGTGTACAGGGACCTGCGCAGCGGACTTCGTTATAGGGGCGCCCCTAAACGCCTCGGATGTCGACGCAGCATACACCAGGTTGGTGGTGAAAATTATATTTAAAGGGTGTTAACGCCCTTGTTGACCTCCGTTCTCCATTGATCGGTCTGCGAATGCTTAGCTTATATCTATGGGCCGTATAAGGCTATTCACAAGGTTCCTTCCACTCCAAAGGAAGCAGCACTGGTAGACGGACTAAACATTTTGGTAGCAGATCATGGTTTATTATGTGTGTGTATATGTGTGTGTATATGTGTGTGGAGATTAACAGTCTATAATACCACCCCACATTAGCCGCCGTCCTACCAACGGAGATGAATAGGGGGTGGTGACACTCCTCTTAATCCGTCACCACACGGAGAGTATTTAGTAGGTTTTCTTTAAAGCGACAAATAAGTACATACTCATTGCCATACAGTGTTTCATTTAACACGTTTTATAATTAACAAACAAAACGGCTCTTTAATGTTTTACTTAAAAAACCTTACCTAAAAGAACTTAATCTAAACCTCACCGGGAACAATGCTTTTAGAAGATTAGCGAAAGAAGTTAAAAAAGGTAGTATTTATAGACCGTAATTACAGCTATCGGAGAGTATTTGTCTAAAGATTTATTATATCCTAGTATATCCTCTGCGAGGGCACCAACACACAAACAGGAAATCCGAGAAAGGTATTAAGATATAAACGACTAGAGATTAAGGAAGTGTTCGTAGTATTTCTTTTTTATTTTGTTGATATTATTAACCGTCTTCAAAAAGTAAGGTTTTGTCTGAATACTACTTTTTATTTTTATATATTATGCGCGATACTTTGCCTTTTTATTATAATATTCTACCTCTAAGATAGAAAAATAAAGTATAAAGAATACACACATGCCTCTTTAGCTCTTAGGATAACAAATTTTCCAAAAATATAAGTATGTAGATGTTTAATTTTTTAAATATCAAGTACGTAAAACAACATATGCATGTTTCCTTACTTTTAAGTGAAATAAATTACAACAGTTTTTTAATACGGTATTGTGCTAATATATTATAATTTCACTCAATATGAAGCGGTTAATCGACTTACCGTGTCAGACTCAGATAAACAGTTTATCACCATGTATCATAAATATCACAAACAATATTTACCAATCGCGAAAGCTTTTTCGGATTCCCATTGGTATCTATTTTTTTGTGGTGTTTTTCTTCAAACAATAACGGTTTCTCTATTAAATAAATAAACCGCTGTCCGGCTATCACTTGACCCGCCGAAACATTTTCTCTCGATAAAACTTAGATATATTATATCCAACGAAATCCTTTGATCTGTCCGTTCGAGCCTTTTCGGGGCACACAGACGTATAGTAGTGTAGTTGTCTAGAAGGCTATTTTCCTTATTTTTATTAGTTATTCATGTGACTCACGTTTCGAATCATGAAATATGAATCAAAAAATGTTAGCGTTTGGGCGACTGTAATCTTGATGAATATTTGAAAGCCTGGAGGGATAATGCATGTTTATTGTGTAATGTTTCTACAATATTTTGATTTCATATTTTGTTTTTTATTGTGAATGGATTTGTGTTATTGATTTATTATCATGTTGAGTTCACTACTATACAAAAATGAAATGAAGATGAAGCGTATACTCATATTATGTCTGACCTATTAAAAATACACAATTTTTTTATGAGCCTGTCTATGCGTCTCTACTCTGCCTGATGGAAAGTATGAATAATAACTGAGAGTAGTAATTAATAGTTACGTTGACAATGACTAAGAAAAAATCAAGAAATACATACGACATTGCCACCGCTAGCTAGAGTGACCACTTAAACCACTGAGCTGCCCAACAATAAATTATTTGTCAATGCTTAAAATAAGATAATTATAATTTCAATTAATTAAGATTAAAGTAAATGTGACGATGGAGTTTGATAACCTAAGAATTTTACAAGTAAAAATTGAAAAAAAATATACGTTAATGTCATCCATTCTCGAATATAAATCAATTTTACCGATCTTACCAACAATACTGTGCTGACCATAAAATAATTGTGGTAATTGTCAAAAGAATATTCGAATTACAGCTGTGAAAGCAGGTATTCAAATATCACGGAGAAAAAAGATTTTGAAAAAGTTTTTAATAGGAAATTAAACATTTCCTGGCGCTGACATTTGAGATGGGAGCGGAATTTAAACAAAAACAAAACTCAGATTGTCTAGATTGTCAAATCGCCCCGATTGCCTTGGACACTGTATTTGTACAATGAAACGTTAAATTGGATACTTACTTCAGGAAACACTGACACTTTTTTGTTACTCAACAATCTTCGATCGATATGGTACTTGCAAGCAGAAGGTCAAATGTAAAGAGAAACAAAATCCATGTAAAGTAGACGTTAAGGTTTAGTTTACAAATATCACACGCAACCGGCTGATTCTAAACTACACACAGCCTGTGCTATGGTACCGTGGGAGAGCCTCGCTTTGGCATGAATGGGCCGGCTCGACCGGGGTGATACCACGGCCTCACAGAAAACCGATGTGAAACAGCGCTTGCGCGGTGTTTCACCGAGTGAGTGAGGATACCGGTGGCCCTTGTGACGCCTCTGGTGTTGCGGGTGTCTATGGGCGGCGGTAATCGCTTACCATCAGGCGATACGTCTGCTCGTTTGCCACCTATTCCATAAAAAAAACATATTCAGTAGTGTATACTCCATGATAATTGTCCTCTCACCTTGTAATCTGTTCTGAGTTCCAAAAATAGCTATAAAAAGCTTACGAAGGTTTTATGTTTATCAATCATTATTTGAAACGGATATATGTATGCGTGAACACAACCTGAAAAGTCACGTTCGCATGACATCGCGTCAGGACAAAAAAATTTAGGTGCCACAATCCTCTCATGGTAGATGTTGTCATGTCGAAATATACAATATACATTAACCTCGAGCAGTATGTTAATCATACTTCGTGCTGTGTACAATTTTGTCAGGTTTACCTGACAGGTTTTCAACGGGATGTACAAAGTTAATGTCAAACAAAAATCATATTCAGCCGAAAGTTCTAGAGGATGGATGTATGGATGTTTGTCGTCGCTCTTTCACGTGAAAACTACTTTTTTTTTCTTTATGGAATAGGCATACAAGCAGACGTATCGCCTGATGGTAAATGATTACCGCCGCCCATGGACAACCGCAACACCAGAGGCGTCATAAGTGCGTTGCTGGCCTTTGGGAAGATGGTGGGAGGAGAGATAGGGGGAGGGCGTTGGGGTATGGGCCTCCAGTATCCTCACTCACTCGGTGAAATACAGCGCAAGCACTATTTCACACCGATTTTCTGTGAGGCCGTGGTATCACTCCGGTCGAGCCAGCTCATTCCTGCCGAAGCGTGGCTCTCCCACGGTACTACTACTAAACGGATTTGAATAAAACCATACAGTAATATAGCTTATACATCGAAAAAAAAAAAAAAAAAAAAAATTCAGACATCTAACACACAACGCCATCTAGTCCCAAGCTAAGCAGAGCTTGTGTTATGGGTACTAAACAACTGATATAAATACATATATACTCCTTTTTTTTGTAAATATATACACACACAACATATTATACATAGAAAACACCCAAACTCCGAAACAAATATTTGTAGATCATACAAACATTTGGTCCGACCTGGGAATCGAACCCAAGACCTCATGATCAGCTGTCGCACACGCCAACCACGTGACCAACGAGGCAGTCTACTGTCTAATAGCACATAGGCTACAATTTATTAAGATTTCGTGTAATTGAAACGTATAAATACGTATCAATTATTTTAAGAAGTGCATCTACAACAACTCAATCAATAATACATTTACAAATACATACAGGGCTACATAAATACATTTATACATATAAATTTGTTAATATACTATGGTTCCGCATAATATGACAAAAAAGTAGATGCTCAAGACTAAAACAAGTTAATTGACAAGAAATGCTGTTCAATTAAAGTACATGCAAGAAAGAGTAGACAGATATATAGGCCACATTTAGTTAGTTAAAATACATTTTTATTATTGAACATTTGCAAAAGACCACCTTAATTTTTAGTTTCCACCCAAGTTACAGTAGTGTCACTTCCTTCAGATTGTCGTATAAAAGATAGTCTTCTGCTCTTTGTTTTAAGGTCTATGTTCTAATGGAAGTAGCATCGAAGATTCATGGCCGTTTAAAAAATTACAATAAAATTGGCAATGTCCATCCCGTAGCAATCTCGATGATAATATAATCGGTTGTTGGTATCTACAAAATCAATTTTGCGAGTATTTTATGAAACAGTAATTCTAAGGGTTTCTTTCAGTTTCTAAACTACAAAGCGTACATCATCTTTTGAATAAACGCAGTAATAGCTTAATATAGTCCGCTGTCTCGATTTCAGAGTCCAGTAAAATAAAAATATCACAAGCATACAATTCGCAGTTGGTACGTTATTAAAACATGTAACTGTGTTTTAGTGACACCTGTTATGATGCTTCGACTATTCGCTGGCTATATTTGATTTATTTAACAAAAAATTATGTAGATACTGCTAATAACATCACAGAGAAATACGTAAATTTTGGGTAAGAGATAAATTAATAAATCAAAGGATGAATCTTCAAATAAAAGTCTATTATTTTAATTTATTATTTCATCAGGTTGTAAAAAAGACAATTAACTATGCACGTCTAAAGACGTCATCAAACTTTGTATTTCATAATTAATACAATGGTTAGAAAAATATATTTTTTAATAATATTTATTAATCGAAAATGACACGACAACAGTGGTTTTAAATTTGTACGAACATTTGTTTTATTAAGTGCACTACTAACTGGACCGATTCCAGATTCCAGATTCGAATACTTGCCAAGGGTAATTGTAGAAAATAAATTCTATATAATCTATATATATATATATATATAAAAGAGAAAGGTGACTGACCAACTGACTGACTGATTGACTTACCCAGAGATCAACGCACAGCCCAAACCGCTGAAACTAGAATCCTGAAATTTTGCATGTAGGTCCTTTATATAACGTAAGTGAGCACTAAGAAAGGAATTTTTGAAATTCCACCCCTAAGGGGGTAAATCAGGGGATGAAAGTCTGCGTGAGCGAAGCCGCGTGTAAAAGCTAGTGTAACATATAATTATGTATTGCAATCGCTTTTTTAGTTTATTTATATTTTCACCTTTTTCGTCTTACCTAAACTAAAAAAGTAATAATTGACCGTAGAATGCCTATAATGTCTATTAACTTTGTTGAAAATTTAAACCAATAATTTGTACCGCAAACCCTTTTATAAAAAGCAGGTAAACGCCTATCGACGTAACCGCTATCCAACCCACATCCCTTAAATTTCACAAAAAACAATTGAACGTCTGATAAAAATCCCTAACACACGGATAAAAAAGTACGTACAATTTTCTCTGGTTCAAAGTTTAAGTGTTTTAACCCGCGTTGTAATAGTGCTGGAAAAATCTTGGTGAAACAGCTTAATATAAGCCGTCTGTAGATAGGGGGAGACAGATATAGTAGTCCTGCTAATGGCCTGGGGCAGGCGAGCCAAAGGCACACTCGTAAATAAATGAGCGAATGTGTTTTCTTTTTTTTTCTATTTTTTCTTGGCGTGGGAGCACATCAGTCGAGGAGCTAGGGGTAGAAATGGAATTGTTTTATGACTAGTTGTAACGTGGAAAGTAGGTTAGTTCTGTGTGTTTATCTGCTGTAATATAAACCTGCTTTAAACACAGATATGAGGTTGAAAATATTCAACAATATTATATTTGAGGGCGAGTATTTTAAAGTTGGATTTATCTCGAGCTGTATATAGGTTATTCAGAAAGATTAGATATTATGTAGATAAGAGATATTTACTTACTGTTTAAAGCTATTTCAGTAATAGAATGAATTTTTTACGTTTTATTTATACTTATTTTATTTTTGCAAACCAGCTTGCAATTGCAATGCCTTATTCTGGTGTCATACTTTAGAAAATAAGGTCATAGGATATGTTATAGCAGTAAACTATTAAAAGCTATTGGTGATATGTTAAAAATCAGATTCGGGTAAGGCCCGTAATGCCTGCAGTAGAAATAGTATATAAAGTTTTATAAACAGCCTGTTACAGCCAGTTATGCGGTTATCAGTTATTTTCTATTAGGTGGATATATGAAGGTCGATACTGACAAATAAATTTTATTGCATTTTTATTTTAAACACGTTATTACTCGTATAGTGATTTAAATTTTGGATAAGCTATATACTGTGGCGGTGGAATTATGTACATGTTAATCTATAATTTTTAACCGACTTCCAAAAGGAGGAGGTTCTCAATTTCATCGGTTTTTTATTTATTTTTTATTTATGTACATTGATTACTCCGTCAATTGTAGACCGATTTTGAAAATTATTTTTGTATTCGAAAGGGTATGCTCCCCATGTGGTCTCATGGCCACAATATCAGGATCTGATGATGGTATCCCAAGGAAATCGAAGGAAACCCTCAAATTTACGTGAGCGCCTGCAATAAAGTTAAGGCAATTGTCTGCATGCCTTCATATTCTGTAGACATCATGTCAGAAATATTTATTTATTATTCTATACAGTATGTTGTATGTTACCTTTAGTCGTATTCTTTCAAGTTATTTAGGTGAAATGATGATGAGTGTTTAACCTCCGGGAAACTAAGGGGGTTAGGGATAAATGAAATATAAACAGGTTTCCCACTTGGAGGTACTCTCCAAGCCTGTTTTAATGGACGAAAAGAATAAAACATAATGTGGTAGTCATTCACTTGTTGAGACTCTTAACACCGCCATGTACAAAATGACTCATTTATACCACGCCATCTATCAAACAATTATGGTACCATAAATCAACAAAAGTCAACTTTAGAAGATTATAGATTATAGATGGCGTAACATGTTCCATTATTATAATAACAATTTAATTGGTTATACGACATTCCGCCCACCAAGGACATATTAAAACAGTATGTCCTTAGTAATTGGTAAGTTGAATAATACAATATTCAACCAGGTTTTTGGTTACAACCCAACACTCTACTTGACTAAGTATAGCAAATACTAACAATACAGTTTCGATACAACTTAGGCAAAAAATAATTAAAGTAAAACGAATTATTAAATACCATTGAAAAAGGAAAAATATACAGTTAATAAATATAAATTAACCTATAGGCAAAACACACAACTTCGAGGTTGGCCTTTTGATAGTGGAAGAACTAGTTCTAAGAGTTACAACACGCGTAAGATTGTCCTGACCTGGGTGTTTTTCAATCACTCGACCAAGTAACCACTTGCAAGGAGGCAAATTGTCCTCCTTCACTAACACAATATCTCCTTTAACAGGCTCAGGAATCTGTTTACCCCATTTATATCTATGCAGATATGTAGTTAAATATTCATTTGACCACCGACGCCAAAATTCCTGAGTCATTTTCTGAACTAGCTGCCATCGTTTTATAAAAGAAATATTTGAAGTTTCGTAGTTATGATCTGGTACGGTGACAAGAGGTTCGCCAACAAGGAAATGCCCAGGGGTTAAGGCCGCAAATCGCAAATCCGAACGCTCTAATCTACCGCCCACCCTCAAGATATTGGACGAATCCAGGTAAGGATTTAGTGAACTTAAACCTGCTCCTTTTATGGTTTTAGCTCTTTGCAGATCTCTAATTTCCGCCTGAAATCCATGCCTTTGACACTCTCTAATACAAGTATCCAGTGATAATCTCAACTCCTCTGCTTTCAGGTAAGATGTATTTCTTTCATGTTTATGTTTCTTCCAGTCTAATACACGTCTACAATACGCTACTATTCTAACCAGCCTGGTAAGTGAAGAATATTTACTCCAAATGAAATTGTCCGGCTCCTCCGACACTACGTGACTCTTAACTTTTTCAACAGTCGTCGTGAGGTTTTTACCCTTATCAAACCGAATAACTTTCTCGTGCAGCAACCACAATCGAGAACTCAGCAGTTCCGACGGATAAAGACCCCGTGACGCACAATCAGCAGGATTTTGCTTGGATTTGACGTGATTCCATTGCTGTGGTTCGCTCTTGCATAAAATTTCGGAAACTCGGTTGGCAACGAACGTTTTCCACCTACTAGGATGGTCATTCAGCCAAGCTAAAACTATCTCTGAATCGGTCCAAGCGTAAGTGTTCAATTTACTGATGCACATGACTTGAGATACTTCGCTTAATAGTTTGGCCAGTAAAACTGCTCCACACAGCTCCAACCGCGGAATTGATACAGTTTTAATAGGAGCGACGTTTGTTTTGGCCGAAAGTAGAGTGACATGAATATTTCCTTCAGCATCTATTACACGGGCATATACGACTGCTGAGTACGCCTCCTTCGACGCATCACAGAAGCCATGCAAATCGACCTGCTTGTCACTACTTTTCGTGCCCACCCACCGAGGTATTGACATTGCTGTCAATAATGACAGTTCCTTACGGTAAGTTAACCAATCATTATTTATTTCTTTAGGTATAGGATCATCCCATCCGATACCTGTAATCCACAATTTTTGGATAAAGATTTTTGCTATTACTACTACGGGAGCAACCCAACCTAAGGGATCGAACAATCTCGAAATTTCCGATAATAATTTACGTTTAGTTACAGGTTCTTGTAAAGGTTGAAGCTGCACAGAGTACTGAAAGGTGTCTCTGCTCCGGTTCCAAGTAAGTCCCAATGTTTTTATTATGTCAGCTTGTTTAATCCTGATTCCCTTATCTTCTTCGTAATTATTTTCTATCTTTTTTATTTCTATTAATTTGTTTAGTAGTTCATTGCTGTTACTTGACCACTTCTGTAATTCAAAGCCTGCTTTATTTAGTAATTGATTCATTTGATTGTAGATTTCTATACCCAATTCTATAGTTTCACAGCCAGTCATTAGATCATCCATGTAATAATCCTTCAGGACTCTTTCAGCGGCCAATGGGTAGTTCTCGCCTTCATCGTGCGCTACCTGATGCATCGATCGAACTGCCAAGAAAGGTGCCGAAGCTGTCCAAAAGGTCACGGTTAGTAATTTATAATCTTTTAATTCATCTTGCTTGTTATCTCTCCACACGATGCGCTGAAAATCGGTATGCTTCTCAGTCACACGTACCTGGCGGTACATTTTGATAATGTCCGCGATGAGACATATAGGATGAACCCTCCAACGAAGAAGCAGATTTCGCAAATCCGACTGCAATGTGGGTCCAATTAGTAGATCGTCGTTGAGTGATGAACCGTTACTGCCTTTGCTGGATGCGTCAAATACGACTCGTACTCGTGTGGTTTCCTTATCATCTCTCACAACTGCGTGATGAGGTAAGTAAACAGCGAGCTTGTTTTGCTTCTCATCTTCTGATACTGGTCTCATATGACCTAACGTCATATATTCATGAATAACTTCAGAGTATTTAGTTTTTAATTCAACATTTAGATTAAGTTTATGTTCCAGTCCCAGAAAACGCCTAACTGCTTGATTCCTTGATCTGCCATATTGACAGCTGGGATCCTCAGCGCGAAAAGGTAAGTTGACTATGTAACGCCCACTTTGATCTCTTATAGTTGTAGTTTTAAATATTTCTTCACATCTAGTTTCCTCTTCTGTTAATAACTTTTTGCTTTCTTTTGGTTCCTTCTCCAATTCCCAGAATTTTTTCAGCATTTCCTCCGCCTCTAGGTTAGCGTGTAGTACTGATATGTTAGAAGTTTTATTAGCTGCAGACGTTACAGTGCCCGATAAAATCCAACCCAAAGTAGTGCACTGCGCTACAACTAAACCACCAGCAGTTTTTCTTAACCCACTTTGTATAATTTGAGGAAATACTTCAGCGCCTAAAAGCATATCCACTTTATCTGGAATATAATACTTAGGATCGGCTAATTCTATGTCGCTAATGAACAACGCTTCCAAGGAGGCGGTTTCCCTAACTGGTAAGAGAGATGTTATAGCCTTAAGGACATAGGCTTTTACTACTAAATTGACCGATGAATCAATCCTAGATTGAATCCTTATCTCAACAAAGGAATTTGAAACCATTTTGCTATCTCCACCTATTCCTGATATAATTCCTTTTGCAGATTGTTTCCTAAGGCCTAAACCTTGCACAGTACTTTCAGTAACAAAGGACGCCTGAGAGCCTTGGTCTAACAAGGCTCGTACCGTATACCTCACTCCGTTTTTCGAAACAGCTCTAACTAGAGCCGTGGATAACAACACCTGATTGTTATCTGACCCCTTCGAAAAACAAGTGACGACCTTTGTCTGATCTTCATTTTGAACAGCTCTTGTGCATTCCTCTGTTGGCGAATATTTTGCTTTAGATGAACCCGGTTCTACGATTCCTCTTATAGATTCTTGTTCACCCTTAGGATGCAACAGAGAATGATGCCTACGTTTACAAATTCGACACGTAATTGTACACTTACATAGCTTAGCACAGTGATTGAAACCCAAACTATTAAAGCACAAATTGTTGTCTTGGACAAACTTTCGACGTGTATCAACATCAATACTAACGAATCGACTACAACTTCCTAACTTATGAGATTCCTTACAATACGGACAAGACATCGTAGAAATGTGAAATGCCTTGGCTTTACTAGCTTGAACATTTTGGTTCCTAACTGGCTTAATATCTAAAAATTCAAATGCTCTGTACCGGCTTGTTAAGAACTCTTTAAATTGATTAAATGTAGGTAGCTTATCACACTCAATATTACTCGTGACTTTCAATTCCCACTCCTTTCTACTTTCTGTATCGAGTTTTAAACAAATAATGTGAATTATTAAAATGTCCCAGGATGTTACGTCTATGCCTAAATTAGCTAAAGCATTTAAACAGTCCGCAGTAGTGTCCATCAAATCTTTTAAACCAGTTGCTGATTCTCCTATTATATTCCTTTGACTTAATAATCTTCTAAGTATACAATGTGAAAGATATTTTTTATTGTTATATCGTGATTCTAAAAGATTCCAACACCTATCATAATTTGATTCACAGACAGGAATGTGTCTCAACAATTGTTCAGCTTCACCTGACAAGTAACTTTTTAAATAATGAAGTCTTTGCACTTTATCTAAGCTTATGTTATTATGAATAGCAGATAGAAACAAATCACGAAATGTCGGCCATTCAGTATATTTACCACTAAATGTGGGAATGGTAATACTAGGTAACTTAATAGTTTGTGAGGGTACACTTGAAATCTCGGACACACTACTTGACTTGAATTTGTTTAAAGCTGATTTCAGTTCACATTTAAAATCAATATATAACTCCTCCGTCTTATCATACACTTCATGTGTAGTATACGGCGAAGTTGATACTTCTGTACTGGCAACATCCTTTACAATTTTAACGTGATTAGCATTAAATTGTGACCACAACTCCTCGATATTTTCTAATCTAGTTTCAATATACTGTTTTGTAAGTCTTTCTTTAGGTGATTTCTTGTAGTTAACCTTAGCCTTTAACAGTCGATTATAAAAATCATCCTGTAGTTGAACTAAAGATTTCAATAAAGCCATTTTATAAACACTAAAATAAGTAACTTATACAAACAAAACTTAATACAATCACTAGTGATATCAGTTTAAATTTAAAAATACGAACCGTTTCACAAAGATTCGAAATTCTTACAAGTTAATGACAACTAAGTCTAACACGATATTTTTCTAAGTCAATGTAAACAAACACGATTTTTTTCTAAGTGTTTTAAACTTAGAATTTCTATTTGAAATCGAGCATAGGTTCCCCGTCTGAACAATAATTGCCTTAAATCTAACTAAGTCTAAACATGCAACAATTTAACTAAATATTTCTAAGTTTCCAAGTTCTTTACTTTAAGGTTGAATTTAGTGTTGAATTGTTTTTCACTTTATAAAGTTCAAGATTATTTCTCAATGTAAATAAGGTTCACTTTCCTTGCTATATAACAATAAGAGTACTCACGGTTTTGATTCGCATAAACACTCACTTCCTTTTTTATTGGTATCCTTACGACTGCCTGCGTCTGTGTCCTGGGCAAAGAACTCCTCCCTCCACTTAGACACTGTTATCCGCTTCCGTATTCCGACCTCCGTACCTCTCGCCACGGGTCCATATGTCGTTGTCAAAAGATACGAGGTTGATGCTACAAGCTGTGTTTGCTTCACTGTGTAACACCTGTTAATACTTGACAACCCTTGTCAAATAATCCGTCTCGAAGGACCATGTTTAACCTCCGGGAAACTAAGGGGGTTAGGGATAAATGAAATATAAACAGGTTTCCCACTTGGAGGTATGCTCCAAGCCTGTTTTAATGGACGAAAAGAATAAAACATAATGTGGTAGTCATTCACTTGTTGAGACTCTTAACACCGCAATGTACAAAATGACTCAATTATACCACGCCATCTATCAAACAATTATGGTACCATAAATGAACAAAAGTCATAACTTTAGAAGATTATAGATGGCGTAACATGTTCCATTATTATAATAACAATTTAATTGGTTATACGACAATGAGAGACTTAAGAAAGACTAAAAATCGAAAAATAAAAAAAAAACTCAGTTTTTGAAGTCGATTTTTTTAAACGAAGTTTTTTTTTATAACTTTTAAAAGTGACTTTAATAGTTCTAGGTAATAAATATTAAGTTGATGCTTTGGGTCAATGGTACACTAAAAATAAACAAATCGTCTGCTGAAATTATTATAGAAATTAAACAGGTATTTAGATTTATTTACCCATGGCGGTGATTTTTATTTGGAGTTCATTAAGCAAGTTTCTCTTGATATGAATAAACATATCATCATCTTCCTAGCCTTTATTATTCCCAAGATTCTATGGGGTCGGCTACTAGTTCCGGTTTTACCTGAATATCAATTTTTCCACGGAGCGACTGGCATCGGACCTCCGCAACCCGGAGGGTGTATTGAATTCGAAGGTTGAACTAGTTGTCAGTATAATTTTAGGGCACTGACTGCCCAATAGCGATTGCCATTGATGTTCATGACAACCGGGACCGACAGCTTAACGTGCTCTCCAAGGCACGGGTAGAAACACCGCTATCTTCTATACTCCGGGTTGCTATTAAGAATTTTTTGTAAGAAAAACCCAACAGAAGTCAGACTCAGGAATGTAACCCGAGACCTCTTGATCGGCAGTCGCTTACGCTAACCGATAGACCAACGAGGCTGATATGAATAAATATATGTGTGCATATTTTTACAATCGACTGCAAATTATATCTGCTTATTGCATTACTTGGTCCACCTCGTTGGTGCATGGACCGATTAGAGAGTGAGGTTCAGAGAGTTTGTAGGCAGTCATTAAAATAATCATTTAGATGCTTTGGTCACTAAATGATATGTTTTAAATAATTACAGGACGTGTCATAACATTAGATCGTCTGCTATTTTGCCCCTTATATTCAAATAACATTAACGTATTGGCAAGTATCTATGCGCCAGAGATACTACCTGCTGATAAAATACGTAATAGATTAAAATGAACTTATCTGTCAGGTTACTATACATTTCGATTTTACAAGTTTTAAATAGAAGCATCTATATAACAACAGATTTAGAATACGGAGGATTATCACCCTTATTCATCCCGTGGGGGTCGTAATAGGTGACTATAGTAGTAAACCGCCATTTGTACATGGCATACATTGTATAGCTCTCAAATATAACTGTATCAATTGGTGTACAATAAAGTTTATTCTATTCTATTCTAAACTAAGCAGGGCAAAATCACTGAAAACAGAAGGAAAACTTGAAACTATCCTTATACCAAACCGTCTGGCCAGCGTGGTATAGACTCTACTCTTCCTAATAGAAAGCATAAGCAAAATCCAAGAGTGGTGGTCACCATACTCATTGCGAATGCAGACAATGCAACAATGCAGCTTGGTGACCCACTCCATGGCGGCCTAGTGATGCTTCTGCATCATTGGGTGGAGCTCCGGTCTCACACTCACCAATGAAACACGACGGCATGAACGCTGTCATTTTACGTTGATCGACGTTGATCGTTTGTGCGAGGGTAGTACCACCCCGGTAGAGCCGGCCCAACCGTGCTGAGATCAGCGTGGCTCTACTACCTACAGGCAGTGGATTCTTGAGGGCTGTTGTGATGTATATATCAGCAACCTTTACCTGTTCAACATTATTATACGGCAGAATATAACTATCTTAAACATTATCAAGAACTGGTGTAACTGGCCCTGTCTACACGACATGTTATCTGAGACCTAGATCTTCTTATCTAGACTGTCATCTATTAATGTACCTAATTAAATAAACTAATACCCACCTCACTACGCTCACAATCTAAACAAGACAGGTCTCTAAAACCATCCAATATTATGTGTTTACAGTATCTTGCGCTTAAAAATGTACCGAAAAACTGTGTAGTAAAATTTACCCGCTTCCCACCCCCATCGGTTTATTGTAGCCATTTTCTGGCGCCCATTGTTGAGAGGGAGGGTGCGCTGTAGTTCGTGACCGTACGCCAATGTAGGGTTTGGTTTAAGTTATAGGATATATATTTTATTTTGGCAACAGTGGCGACTACTTTTTATTTGTAAGGTCACATAAAAAGCTTTTTGACGATTAATAACATTGAAAATATTTTGGAAATTCTATGGAAAATAAAAAGTTCATGTGCTTTCAGCGGTTAGTCAATAGTTAAACTATATAAATAACAAGCTAAAATTAAAAATTCATAAAAAATCCCCTACTCAAGCACTTAATCGAGTAATCATACGCCAATGATATTTTTGCAAACATTCTGTTATTCTGCCCACTTTCATTCACCCCACATCACTTTTAAACGACTCAACCGATTTTCATGAAACACGTTTAAGAACACTCGCACGTAACTCACCTTTCATACAAAATAACTAAATTGAAATAGCTTCATCCGTTCGCGAGCTACGGTGCCACAGACAGACAGACACGTCAAACTTATAACACCCCTCTTTTTGCGTCGGGGGTTAAAAATGAATCGCTAAATGTGTTGCTAAGGGCAAAACTCGAGATCCGCTCGACCAATTCAGTTGTTTTTCATATTTTCGTTAAGGTACAAGAAAGGTTATCTATACTAATATTATAAACGCAAAAGTTTGTAAGTATGGATGGATGGATGTTTGTTACTCTTACACGCAAAAACTACTGAACGGATTTGGATGTTTTTTTACAGTAATATAAGTTATACATCAGAATAACACATAGGCTACTATTTGCCGCGATAACCGACATATACGCGGGCGGAGCCGCGGGCAACCACTAGTTATACTTTATATATTGTATTAAAAAATGCGAGGAAAATAGTAAAAACAACACTTATTTATTTTTGGACTACGACAGTCCAATAACTTTTTACAAAACGAAGTCTGTTGGGGCAGCACGTCAAAAATGATTTTGAAATATCTGCAGAATGTTTGTGTTGTTTCTGACATGGGCAACATTTTTACCACGTTTTCGTCCATTAGTTACATATATAATTAAAATGGACTAGTTGTTGCCCGCGGCTCTGCCCGCGTATATGTCGGTTATCGCGGCAAATAGCAGCCTATGTGTTATTCTGATGTATAAGCTATATTACTGTAAAGTTACATCCAAATCCGTCCAGTAGTTTTTGCGTGAAAGAGTAACAAACATATTATTATATCCATCCATCCATCCAAACTTACTTACAAACTTTCGCGTTTATAATCTACACTAATATTATAAAGCTGCAGAGTTTGTTTGTTTGTTTGAACGCGCTAATCTCAGGAACTACTGATCCGATTTGAAAAATTCTTTTAGTGTTAGGCTATATTTTATTCATAAAAAAATATAGGGATCCGTAAGAAAATTGCTATTTTGTAACCCAAGGTGTGAAATCGAAAACCTATTTTTGCGTGCGCTGCAAAAAGTATTGACAATAGAACAAAATAATGTATGACGGGTTTGTAGGTCCTATTAAGATCTACAAAAAAGTCCGCAAGAGCATATATCTAACTATCATGGTTTATTCACAATAACCGCTTTTGTGTTAAAAAAAAAATTAAATCGTCTGAAGAAAGAAACTACGTTAAATGTGTATCGTAATATTAATCCTTATCCAAATAAAGCATTATGTTATCAAGGGTATTTATGTAGAAGTAAAATACTTTTTGTTTCATCCCATTCGGACATTTCCTTTAGAAGTTATCACGAGTATAAGACGCTAGGAGTTGATACCTAATAATGAGTTATTTGCCAAAGAGTTTTTATCAACATAATACCTAATATTTATCTTTATCCGAATAAATGTGTTGTTGATTATGAATATTAGATCTTAGAAGAGTATAATAAATACATCTATACTAATATATAAAGCGCAAGAGTTTGTTTGTTTGTTTGAACGCGCTAATCTCAGGAACTACTGGTCCGATTTGAAAAATTATTTCAGTGTTAGATAGTCTATTTCTCGAGGAAGGTTATAGGCTATATATCATCACCGTAAGACCAATAGGAGCGGAGCACCAATGAAAATTATCAAAAACGGGGGAAAATTATCACGCTACGGGCAATAGGAGACGCAAACGACGTTGCGTGGGTCAGCTAGTATTAGTAAAGATGTGCATTTTTGAGCATATTATTGTCAGTAATATTTTTTATCCGTGGTGCTTCCCGGTTTGAAAAAGGCGTCTGCCTATTTTGACTCCATTTTGTCTCCCGCTTTGCTAAGGAGGGAAGTGGACTTATTATATTTCCAACTCCTCCAGTTTTCTTCTGATTAATTTCGTTGCGGGTTCCAAGACAGTTAAATTTTTCCTGGGACTTCCCGAGTGTCATAACTCGGTGTTTTCGTGGGTCACCGCTGTTGATCCTGGTATACAGGAGTTACAGTGGTGGGCGTGTGGGCGGGATTAGTCCCATATTATTGTCAGTATGCTCAAACATGCAACACAATCATTTATTGTTATGTCCTTAGGGTTTTTTTTTCTTCTTCTTTTTAAAAGACCTAGAGGTAGAAGTCCCAAACGATGGTCGGACCAAATATCGGAGGAATTAAAAATACTTATCAGTGACGCACTCCACCAAGCTACAGAACGGAACCGATGCAGACAACTGGTTGACAGAATCAAACTGAGTCACGATCCCCTCAACACTGAGGGAACGACTGAAGAGAGAGGGTTTTACAGGGATAATTTTACAAAAAGAACCACGCTACTTATTAAGACTTGTACCAACGTTTTGTTACAGAAAACGAACGTAAGCATCGTCCAAGATCCAATGTATCTGGTATAACCTTAAATTATTAATGTTTACTCGCGTAGTTACTGGTATTAGCTGAATCAGGCCGACTTACAAGTACACAGATGTGACTGCCGTGCAGTTGACTAAGATATTAGTCAGTTCTTTGCTCATCAGTATAATATAAATACTGCACCAAGTTTGTTGCAGCTGTCTTAAATCTATTTTCCCCTTATGTGTAAAATTATTTGATTGTTTCTCGATACAATGTTACCAATATCGCAAGTGCAAGGCTAACCAACCCTGTTATGCCTTCAGGTAGACTGAAAGTCGCTGGAGCAGACAGATGCTTGAGTGGAGACCAAACATACGATAGGCCGATGACTGAATGAATGAGGAAGAAGAAGTGTATCCAGTTTTGCTTTAAAAAATCTAGTAAAAGTAAGTAAATTGAATTAACCATAATAAATAAATAAAAAATACAATAGGAAATAACACAAGGAATACTTATTAATGAAAATAAATAAATAATTCATTAAGAGTACTAGCACGAGATAATCTTCGCGTTTCTGTTGGCTCTCTTCTTCATTGACTGCCTAGTTGGTCTCGCGGTTGGCGTGTGCGACTGCTGTTCATGAGGTCTCGGGTTCGATTCCCGGGTCGGACCAAGTGTTTGATGATCTACAAATATTTGTTTCGGAGTTTGGGTGTTTTCTATGAATAATATGTATGTATTTACAAAAAAAAAGTTTATATATATTTGTATCAGTTGTCTAGTATCCATGACACAAGGTCTGCTTATATTGGGACTAGATGGCGTTGTGTGTTAGATGTCCGAAATATTTATTATTATTATATTTGTTATCTATCTCTTTCTTTGAAGACTGGAGAACAACCTATCGATTTCTCACTCTTGTTGACCGTCGCTTAACCTTACATGCCGTTTAAAGACAGTAATTGTACTGGCGCATCATATTTTCTACCTAATCTTTGCAGAGTGGGCGTTCTGTTTATGTTAATTTTCTGGGGTCCAAACAGAATATTTGGAAAGGCAACAACACATTTATTTTTACGATACGACCTTAAACGTTAAAGTTTATTTTAGGGATTACCAGCTTGTGCACTTTGCGGGTACATTTTTAAAACATTCACTATATTTATTATCTATGCCTTTGTAAATTAAATAGACTAAAATTTTAAACAGTCTGTGACATTAATTTGCTTTAGAGTTTAACGTAAAACATTTGTGTATTTAACTACGTCGATTTTCAAGCATTTTAATTTGGAACTCTACTTTTGTTAGGGATTTTGGTATTACAATATTCTGTGAAAGCTTTCAATACAGTTTTATATTAATAACCTCTTTATCAACTACACCTACAATCGTAAATTAAGACAAAAACTTCTCATACCTGTTGTATACATATTTAACAAAACAAAAATAACCACAAAACCTTGTCTATAAGCCGTACTCATGAGTTACACACAGAATCACACATTCTTCCTTATCTCTACAAATAATTTTACTTTGTTTGTAAAACATTTGTATTCTGTTTATCATATTCCCTATCTGTCTAACCATAAGCCCTGGTACCACAGTTATAGTGCAAAATACGGGCCGGAGTAGTCAAAACGAGGTCAAGCTATGCCAATATTATGAATAACATCAGCAATATTGTTGATTGCTGTGTAGACAAAGAAGGTAGTTGTATCTGTTATTTGTGTTTGGCTATAAAAGGATTGTAAATGGCAGTTATAACGTTTTGTATGTTGGATGATCTGTGCTGTAACTAAATGTAAGTGCTTGGACAGGCTTGTTTATAGCGTGGTTACTGTTCGCGACACCTTAACCAGTGACCGTTAGTCTAAACGCATACTGAACAAATAATTGTATAATGAGCTCTAACATTTGTTTTCCTGTGATATGTGTGTAATTATCTATGACTAGCTTTTACAGGCGGCTTCGCTCACGCAGACTTTCATCCCCTAATTTACCCCCTTAGGGGTGGAATTTCAAAAATTCCTGTCTTAGTGCTCACTTACGTTATATAAAGTGTCACGTAGTGGCTTTAGGAGCCCTTGAGGTGGTGGTGAGGCCACGAGGTTCTGATGATGATGAAATCAGACGCTTCACAACAACAATTTAAACGTTATTTATTTACTGAAGTATAACACAAACAGATAGATGTACAGACAGGGCGTAGGTTTAAGAGATTCGACCAGTCAGTGCCTCCAGACAAGGAGCACTTAACTGTCCGTTCGCAGCGATGAGAAAAGGGCTCTGTGACGCCGCGCGCTTCCTTAAATATCCTCTGAGGCTTGAGGTGCGGGGTGTTCTCGGCAGTGGACGGTCCTCGTAGGCGCGCGGGGGGTGAGGCTTGGAGGGCGTGGAAGCGGGCATGTGAGTGCCGCGTGACAAAAGAACCTACATGCAAAATTTCAGGATTCTAGCTTCAGCGGTTTGGGCTGTGCATTGATCTCTGAGTATGTCAGTCAGTCAGTTAGTCACATTACTCTTTTATATATATAGATAGATATGTATCTATTGGTACTCTCACAGAAGACCAACCTAAAATGACATCATTCGTGCTGTTGTGTTTTGTTGGTGAGTGCGAGACCAGAGGCCCAATGATGCAGAAGCATTTCAATAGGTCAATCAATACATGTGTGTAGTATGGGTCACCGTGTTGCATTGGTCTGCAGTGTCAGTGCAGTGCATTCGCACTGAGTATGGGGACCATTACTCTTAAATTCTGCTCATGCAACCATATGGGCTCAGATATATGGGCCAACCAACGTGACAGATGGAGTCACGTTGGTTGGCCCATATATCTGCATACAGAATGCATATCAGCGGTGTTTCTATCACAGTACTCTAGCTCGTAGTACTAGCTAGCTCAAGTTTGATGTGTCAGATTGTTATTACTGCATATTATTCTCTCGCTGTAATATTTAGTTTTTTTATAATCTATTAGATCAGGAAATCTTAAATAAGAGGGATTATTTTCACTCCACTAAGATTAAGTCGTGTTCTTTGTAAATTCTGCATTTGTTTCGCCTCTACCACAACTAAATTACGTTTGTTTTTTAATATTGGTTGAAATTACGTACCTCAGTACTAGTAATATATCACTAAATATTATAAAACAAAGTCCTCCACCGCATCTGTCTGTCTATCTGTTCGCAATTAACTCAAAAGCTAATGCTCGAATTTGACGCGATTTTACTAGTAGATAGAGTGATTCTTGAGCAAGGTTTTCGTATATAATTTGTTACATTTTTGAGTATATTAACTAAAATATAACGACATTTGTTGAAGACGTCGGAAAAAAATAAGCCGCACGACTTCTCAAGGTAATATAGGCTATATTATAAATTATCCATAAAGAGCCCGTGCGAAGCCGGGGTGGGTTGCTTTATCTAATAAAAATATACTTTATTTTACAATGGATGAAATTGTCAACACGCAGAAGTAACACTCGACCCACCTGTTCGTGATATCAAAAGGGTTTCGTTAACAAAGAGCGTGACAAATAGATGATTTGGGGCAGCTATTGTAACCGACGAATGACGTGATACACTGGATGGTAACTTGTCACAATATTGTTGTTATATGAGGTTACCTATGATATGATAACGGAATGAAGGTCATCAATGAACAAATTGAGGTACCGGAATGAATAATGCTAAAGCTTTTATTTATATTTTATTTTAAACGATTTTTTTTTGAAATACGTAGGAATATTTTTATATAAATGTTACTGTCACTTTACTACCAATACGTGGGAGTAACGTGTTACTGCAGACGTATTGTTGTGAATTTAAAGCCATCTAGAGCAAACAGTATGGAGAACAGGGGAGCGATGTATCAGTAAGTGATTTTGCGAAAAGTGATGAAAGCGTGTAACAGAAAGCTAAAGATTTGCACTGGTTTCTTTATCAGAAGTACGTGACACAGTACCGGGCTACTGTAAGGTCTACTTTGTTTAAGTGCCACCAGTCGCCCATTATTAAAAAAAAATACAGATTTTAGAATTTGATTGCTTTTTATTTCGTTACAAGACTTTTATGTAAGAACAGGTAATATTTATCTGCTCACCTGTGTCCATATGTAATATTAGTTACAAAAAAAAAGACGAAAAGTGTTTCTGATAGCTATTAATTTTATAAATTAAAGATGTTTAAATTGAACTTGCACCCAGCCTGCCAGTGGCCTAAGTTTACGACTCTGACATTACGGTAGAATTCTGTATAATGGTTACAAAATTAAAAATACATCTTACTCAGTATCTTTAGTTCAATTAAGAACAAAAATGTAAGGGCGAATAAAGACTCAGTTTCATGTAACTACATTCCAAAAGTTTGCATATTAAAAGTCATTACGCAAACACCTCAAGGTATGGTCGGGCTGAAACAATTTATTTCTCAGTCTTTGCTTAAAAATAGTATTTTCAGACTTTAAGTACTTCTCTCTTCCTGAAATATCCTCCGCGTAATGTAAAATAAACCTAGATAACTGAAAAGTTAAAGAACAAGGTATTTTATGAGCTTTTATGGGTTTAATTTTTTCCTTCTTGCATACAACCAGCGCTATTATTTTACTAAAGATTTTTATGGAAACTCTTCGCCCTTCTATGATAAACGGTAGCTTGCTTCTGTTAACACACTTATTACTTTTTTATTTATAGAGTACTTTAGAAACCGTTGTGTTTGGGGACGGATTAAGGATAATAGATTTTTGTACCAACCCGTCTGGCCAGCGTGGTATTGTATGCCACTAGACTGCCATGGTGTGGGTCGCCATGCTGCATTGTCTCCATTCGCAAGGAGTATGGTGACCAGCACTCTTGGATTCTGCTTATGCTTTCCATCAGGTATATATATTCCATCAGTAGAATCATTTTGGTTGGGCCCTACATAAAAAAAACTACTTTCTAAAAAGAGGCCCATCTCCAGCAGTAAATTATTAAAAACTTTCGATGAACTCATACATTTGTTATTAAAATAATATCCATATCTAGCATCGGAGAGTACTTAAAGATAGATGTTCTTGACAACCTTGATTGCTATAGCAATCGTTTTTGGGAAGTCAGTACCCTCAAATATACTGACAACTACTTCAATATACGAACTAAGTTCACCCTCAGGGTTGCGGAGGTCTGAAGCCAGTTTGTCCGAGGAAAAATTGATATTCAGGTAAAACCGGTGGAACTAGTAGCCGAGCCCAAATAGTCTTTGGAATAATAAAGGTTAGGACAATACATATCTTGTATAGAGAAGAAAGCTCTTTATGACATATGAACTTTCAGTAAATGCACTACTTCTAGTGTTTAATCTACCTTAATAGCGAAGAGTTAATGGTTCAAATTAGTGTGTACTATGCGTATCTAACGTCTCAAGCGGCTGAAGAACAGTGGTCCCTAACTTAGTTACAAACCCGCCGCTACATGCTCTATACCCAAACAGACACTCAAACCCTCTTTACGTAATCAGACCATAATATACACACATTACTTCATACGGCCGTACTTCAGTCATAAAAGTCACACATAGGAGCTATCAAAAGGTCCCAATGTTTTATACCATTCTACGTTTAATGTCACCGGCTGAAGTTACAAAAATGTAAGATACAAAGATATTATTAACTTTTTGGACTTAAAAATCAACAGTGTATATAGTTTTAACCCCCGACCAAAAAGAGGGGTGTTATAAGTTTCACGTGTCTGTCTGTTTGTCTGTCTGTGGCACCATAGCTCCCGAACAGATGAAGCGATTTCAATTTAGTTCTTTTTGTATGAAAGGTGAGTTACGTGCGAGTGTTCTTAGACATGTTTTATGAAAATCGGTTGAGCCGTTTAAAAGTTATGGGGGTGAAAGTGGGGAAGAGTAACCGTATGTCTGCAAAAATATCATCGAGTGGGGTCTCAAATGCAAGCGCATAACGTGTTTTTTACTTTTTAAAGGGAACTCATGTTATTATATCGGGGTTTTTTTTTAATTTTGAGAATGTATAGTTATTGCCATGGTAGAGCCATGGTATAATAATTTATTTCGCCAGGTTTGGCATTCCGAGATACAGCGACGAGACAGAGAGATCGAGATGACGTCATCATCACTATCGCTGTTGTGGTTGGTCAATGATATTATATAATATCATTGTGGTTGGTTCATTTCGTGTTATGTTGCTATGAAGTGGTAACTGGATAGTGACGTCACATCGAGCTGCTCTTGGAATACGAGACCTTGTTTTCTTAGACTATGGGTAGAGCTATGTTTTAACACATAGTGTTTGAAATTTTATGAAAGACTTCAAATTACTTCTGTGCGATTGGCTATTCTGTTTTAGCATATCATAAATCATAGATAAAACAACAAAAACACCATTCAAAATCGATCATATTACCGTCTATAACACAACAGCTTAGGTTTACTCTTTCTCTAAATCGCATTCAAAATAAAGTAACTTTCATAAATTAATACATTTGTTTTGTCTTCTGTACGCAATTATTTAATCTAAGAATCAATAAACTGTACTTTGCGCCTTCAAATGCCTCATGAACTACAATAAAGAAAACTGTTTACCTGTTGTCCGTCAGTAAAATGTTCCAGAAAAAATTCACACAATAGTATTCACGTAAATATTTCGAATAAGTTTTCGTTTTCAGTATCTGCGGTGTATTTGAGCTGAAAATTTAACTGGAACACGTAATCCCGGAGATAAATCCGAAGAGTACAGGTTGAAAGATAAACACGATTTTAATAAAAATAAAATTGGAAACGATTGTCTGCATGGCCCGGTTTCGCTTGCTGGCACGTGGGAAATGGAAGATCGAAAAACGTATGTTTTGGCTGCATCATGTGAAATTTTATGATTCGATGTGATAGCATTATTTATACATGGTTCGCATATATAATTGGTTGAAATAGACAATTTCAAGTTGAATTAGGAAGCTTAATGCCAGAAGTTAAAGTTCTGCACTCCGGTTTCTATTCCATGAAGGAAAATGTCCATTAGTGTGTTACTAATTCATCTGGAAATAGATTCATTACTTATTACTTTTAAAGACATTTTAACTTTAAACAATTTATTTTTAATTCATTTACATTTTCTGCATATTGTATTAAATAAGGCGGACATAATACCAGTTGCTTCAAATAATTTTCATTTATTTTACTTGTTTTTTTTTCTAATATTAAACCATGAGGTTATTATTATTATTATTCAAGTTATAACTTAATAATCTTTGTATTATTTTTTTAAGTTAATCCTAAAAATATTTTTATTCGTTGGACTTTACAGCCAGAAGTCACCGGCATTTTCTAAGATTCACTTTGGGAAGAAATGCCGAATCAAGCCCCAGAGGTGATTGATTAAAATTAGACCTTTGGACATTATTTATTGAAATTATTAATGTAGAGGAGTCTGAGTTTTATGAGAAGTAAACGGGAAATTCTTTCTTTTAAAATAAAAGGCACAAAACTATGAAAACTGACCTAAACTGACGCGAAAAATATCTCCATGACAACTTTACAAAAGACAGATTATTCTTTTTACCATAGAGAATGCTCTTGATTTTGAACAGACCTCAACCATATTCGACATCATACAGAAAATCGATATATTTAAATATAAAACGGCCGTATAACAGAAAGTAGGGTAAGTTACGGTCGTTTTAACACTGTTAGCCCATTAATCGGTTCTTTTACCTCGTTATTTCAGAATGAGTAATAATAGTGGGCGATAAATGTTATTCAACGATTGCCTACATGGGTATTCAATTAATTCTTTTGTTACAATGTTGTCCTTATCTAATATTGGGAATCGAAAAAGACAAGTAAAGATACAATATTATTTTGCTTCAGAAAAACGTCTATCAATTTTATTTCGATGATGTGGAATGTTATGTGATTATATTTATTTTTATAAAAATCCAGTATTTTTTTTTAAGTTCAGACTTATTGAATATTTGTTTCAATGTTTTCAATGTATAATATGTACCTATGTATTAAAAAAAAAGTATATATGTATTTATATCAGTTATCAAGTACCCATAATACAAGCTCTGCTTAGTTCGGGACTAGATAGCGTTGTGTATTAGATGTCCGATTTTTTTTTCTCTTTTTTTTCCGTTGTCTTAAAAAGTGGATAGACAACAGAGGTATATAAACATAACGACTTTATTATATTCAGTGTAGACAATTACCGCTATACAATAATACCATTATAGTTTTTTTTAACAATACATGCAAAAAAAATGTAATCCTATCGCAATCCTGAGACTGCTGCACAGTCTTGTTCTGAACTAAGGTCTTCCTAAGGAGCGCTAACCTTATCGGTCTAAAGCAGTCCCCATTCATATTATTCAAATTCTTATTTTATGTATAGGCCTGCCACCCTGCCTGGTAGAAAGCATGAGCAGAATCCAAGAGTGGTGGTCACCAAACTCATTGCGAATGCAGACAATGCGACAATGCAGTGTGGCGACCCACACCATGGCGGGCTAGTGATGCTTCTGCATCATAGGTCTCGCACTCACCAACGAAACACGACAGCACGAATGCTGTCATTTTTAACCGACTTTAAAAAGGAGGAGGTTCTCAATTCGACTGTATTTTTTTGTTTGTTACCTCAGCACTTTCGACTGGGTGAGCCGATTTTGATGATTCTTTTTTATTTATTTAAAAGCTGGTGCTGGTGGGTGCTGGTCCCATTTCAATTTGGTCCAGTTCTTGAAGTCGGTTTTTAGGTTAAAATTTTGTATTAGTCATTTGAAATGCAAGTTGTATGTTTCAATTACTTAATCACTTCACGAATACTATTTTAATAACGAATGTGTTACAGAACGATGTTGTGATATTTAAAAATAAAATAATCTTATAAAACATTAACCTTCTTTCTTTTAATCTCTGTAACATAATAGCGAATATTAAAACTAGTACTGTAATACAATTCACTGAATATTGTAATAACTATCAAGTGCTTTAAAAGAGGGACCGAGAGTTTGATCGATTTCTTCTCTTTAGGCTCAATCATTTGGAAACTGGCGGCTTTATGCAGACCGACACAGATAGATACGATATTATTTTGAACACTGTTTTAATAATTTTACATTTGTCAATGCTACCTAGCTATTCTTGCAGTACCTTTGTGAGTAGATTTTCTACTTTTTTCTAATTGTGATATTAAATTGATACTTAATTAATCAAAAATTGACATAAGTGCACGAATGGCGTAGTTGGACAACGGTTTGTGTGATTCACAAATTGTTGTTCCGGTTCCAGGTGTTTAAAAATAATTGTGACACAATTATTTATTAAGCTCTTCTCCGCACAAAGTAGATTCTTAGTGCACCATTTTTTTTTAAGAGAGAAAGATTTAGCCAAATAATAACAAAAGTTTAACAAACAAGTACGGCATTCGCATCTTGTATCAAAGTGACGTCATCAGCTCATCAAAGTGTCATAATATACACAATACTGTGTAATCTATGCACGAACTTCGATTGAACTTTGGACATTACCTACAGGAAATGAAAATTTGATTCAGTGAGGTGAGGTTCTGTGAATATAGAAACCTCAAAGATGGTTGGTATCAGAAGGAGAGATAAAACATTTGTCTATTTAGTTACTATCTCGAAATTTTGATCAAATTTAAGACATTACTAACTAATTGGTGCTTCTATTCTATTAATGATTTAGCTGAATGGCATTTCCAAATAATTTAATTACTGATTCTGTGTTCACTTTCGAATACCATTAGAGAACCTTCCACCAGAGGAACGATGATAATTATGCTGACATCCTTAGGTTTACAGTTTATGATAAAGCTAGACAATGATTTATTGAAAACTGATAATAGTACCCAGTAGTTATGGGTGATGAAAAGTTAAGCGTGTATTTGAAACTTTATAGTGATATGATAGTGATTTGGATGGTATTTGAAAAGTCCACACTACAAACTATGTCAATAATGGGAAACTTTGAAATCATCTTAGTTATGAACCAATGATTGAATCATTTGATATCATTCTTCTTTTTTCAGAGTAAAAACATCTACTTTCTTAAGTGAACCTTGTCAGCAATAAATAAAGGTATTTATGAAATGTTCATTATTTTAAACCTCACAGCCAAAGTTATGCTACTGCCAGAATGCAATTATTTGTATTTAATAGGTCTCTAGACCCATGAAAAAATACAAAGTTCTCTTACTTTTCAGTAAAGCAAGACGAATTTTCCGTTAATTAAAATAAAACATCTCAATTTTCTAAAGCGACTTTTATAACAACACATTTACCTTAATTTAAGAACCTAAATATGCGTATTTCATGTAAATTTTTAAAGACGCGACGTATCAAAGCTTGTGTTTTTCTCTTTTAAACTCATAGTGATAGACAAAGACGGGAGAATTCCACTCAAGCTTTTGAGACGAAGCAATGAAGAATAAAAAATAATAATATTGATCGTTTCTATGACTACAGTATACACCTATCCATACTCCATTCTAATATTATAAATTCGAAAGAAACTCTGTCTGTCTGTCACGCTTTCACTTCTAAACTGTTATACCGATTTTAATGAAATTTGGCATGAAGGTACTTTTATACTTGATGAAGGACATAGGCTACTTTTATCGCGATAACCGAGATACACGTGGGCGGAGTTGCGGGCAAAAGCTTGTATATAATATGGCTATATCTGTTTAGCTTTCTGTACCCCTTCTCCTATATAAACTTACAGTTAAAGTTTTCAATTCAAATCTCATACTCTTCCAAAAAGGGGACAAAGTTTTTGCTTCACGTATTATAAAGATATATTTTTTCCAGATAACTTTTAACGATATATAAGGGGTAGTGTAGGTAGGTAGGGGATAAGGTAGGGGTAGTCTTCAATATAGAGGGTAGATAAACCCTGACATCCATCTAATGGTTCAACTGCTGCCTGTGGACACCTGCTAATCAACAGCAACAAGTGTAACACTGCCCTTTCAGTCTCTTAGAGATTTTGAGCACCTGTAACCTCAGTCACTCATAAGAAACAATGAAAGACGGCTTAAGATCAGTCTTCTGTAAGACCCAAGTATCACTCTGATAAAGGCTGGTTTTCATGTGCCGCATGGCTCTCCCACGATAGTCAAAAAATGGTTGTCTGTAAAGTCTGTTTACGGACGATAGTTTAACGTGACAACGTCATAACGAAACATTGATGAAATGATGAGAGATAGATGCGGCGCTTGCGCCTTCCATTTAAGGCTTGAATCATTTTTGTTTTAGTTCTAGTTTACTTTTAAAAATGTACCTTTTCTAAAAGTGCAAAGATCGAATCACTTAGTTACAACAATTGTATTGTAGAATATGAAGAAGACTCAATTGTGAGTTCCCAGAGCGGAAGGTACTGGCAGCTATAGCACAGTTTCATACTATTATGGCTGCTGGCGTTAACCTACAAAACAATCGCTTAGTACCTTTGTAATAGCTTTAAAAAAGAGTTACTAAATAAACTCATTATTATTATTTGGTTGATTAAAATAATACATTGCTTGGTGTATTTACAAAAACCAAAAGAAAAGGCAGTAACAGTATGTTGTTTATTCAATAGATTGGTATGAATATTTATCTTTCGAAGGGGGTAATATGAATTGAAAGACGGATATTTTTGATGCACAATTGATACAACTGATCGAGTTTGTTATTTAACCTGTAGTATTCGTTACATACGAATATTTAAACTGATGTCCAGGTTAGAGTTTTGCTCAAAAAAAATCTTACTTATCTCACACACAGACGTCTGATACCAAGTCAGGTAGAGCCCTGTACTATAGCAACTTGAGTGCTGATAAAAATACTTAAACACATTTTATATAGATAAATTATCTTCACTCATACGCAAAAAATTATCATGCTCTTCAAGCAAATGTTTAATATTTCAGTCAATATTACTGGTATTTTTTTAAAACATGGTTTATAAAGACTACAATACAAAATGGTATAGTGAGTTTTACGTACCCTGCTCCCAGTATTTCATAGTCTAACGCGTACTGAAATCCTCTGTAAAGCATAAACCGCATTTCAAACGTAGACCGCTCTGTCACGCCGACTCCCAGATGGCGATAGTGGAATGTTAAAGTAATGAGAATTAAATTATCGAGACAAAGAGCGGAGCACAGCGAAATATTCCCTTAACTGGTTTAGAAATTTTAGATCTTTATTCTCGTATTCAAACAGGTGACAATATCCATTGAAGAGTGGTATTCGTAATAAGCAGAATTAACTCAAATAACAATCTCTTGGTTTCGTTGTTTAGTGAATCCAGACAGTCCTAGATGTTTACATGATTATTTGCGAGTTGATAATTTTAGCTAAATATTCGCTTGCTAAATTTTGCTAGTAAAATGTTTTGTATTTAAAGTGTTCTGGTCTAAAGTGTATGATCAAATTTTAAACGTTCATTACTGCCGAATTTCTCTGGAGTCAAAAAAATAAGTAAGGACTTGAAAATTTGTATGTTTTAAAAAAATGAGGGTTTCTCTCGATTTCCCGGAGACCCCATCATCAGATCCTGATATGGTGGCCATGGGACCACATGGACAGCATACCCCTTCGAGTACAAAAATAATTTTCAAAATCGGTCCACAATTGACGGAGTAATCGGTAAACATATAAAAAAAAAGTACCTACATACAGTGGAACATAGAACCTCCTCCATTTTGGAAGTTGGTTAAAGGGAGGAATGAATAAAAGATCAACCTTATAATACACATTTGTTTACTAATCTTTAATAATGTATCTAAGCTAAATATTTTAACGATATCTATATACTTATAATAAAAATGTAACAGATCAAATTCTGTACATTGAAGATATTTTGAAATTTTTTTTTGGAGGGCACTCTGTTATCGATACTGAAACCAAAACTATTTTTTTTTCATTTTTGTCTGTCTGTCTGTATCTTGGCCGCGCATCATGCCGAAACTACTGAATGGATTCAAATGAAACTTGGCATGATTTGAGTTCATACTCCGAGGTAGGACATAGGATACTTTTTATTCCGAAATTCCGGACGGTTTCCTTGTGAGTAGGGAGGAAAGTCAAAATGTGTAATTAATTGTAATTCATTAACGAGTAGTCCGATAGTAATAATTATTTTTTTGTTAGAAAGGAGATACTCTGAAGATTGTAGCATTAAGTATTTAGTTTATCACAATCTCTCTATCTATTGGAAAAAAAAATATAAAGAATTTATCATAACGTAAAACAACACGTAGTGACATCTATTGACAGCCATACGTAATAACACTTTGATTAATATATCGTGGAATAATCATGGAAACGTTTTACACACAAGTATTACGTATAATTCGGTGTAGCATTAAGTATTTGATTTATCGCAACCTCTCTATCCATAGGAAAAAGAATATCTATACTTATAATAAAAATGTAACAGGTCCAATTCTGTACATTAAAGATGTTTTGAAAAAAATTTTTGGAGGGCTCTCTATAATCGATACTGAAGCCAAAACTGTATTTTTTTTATTTTTGTCTGTCTGTCTGTCTGACTGTCTGTCTGTATGTATCTTGGCCGCGCATCATGCCGAAACTACTGAACGGATTCAAGGATTCAAATGAAACTTGGCATGATTTGAGTTCACACTACGAGGTAGGACAAAGGATACTTTTTATCCCGAAATTCAGCACGATTTCCTGGAGAGAGGGGATGAAAGTCAAAATATGTACTTAGTTGTAATTCAATAACACATTTTCTGATTTCATTAATTCTTTTTTTGCTAGACAGCAAGTACTTTAAATATTGTTCCGTGATCTATTTATACATATATCACGCATAATAAATCTGTAGACGTCGAATGTGTGTGTTTGGTTGTGCCCGCATGACTTAAATAATCAAAATAATCGTGGGAACGTTTTATGCACAAGCATTGTGATTAATGTGGTATATAGTTAGTATTTGATAGGTAGGTATTTGTTTTATGTTCTCTCTTTCCATAGAAAGGGTTGTTTTAAATTTTCTTGAAAATTGTTTCTTTGCTTAAAACAGCGACATCTTTTGGAATCAAGTAACTAACTTTACAATAGGTACGTAATATGATTACTCTTTTTAACGTATAATAAAAATGTAACAGTTCAGTTCTGTACATTAAAGAAATTTTGATGTTTTTTTGGGAGGGCTCTCTAATCGATACTGAAGCAATTACATTTTCTTGAAAATTGTTTCTTAACTTAAAACAGCGACATCTTCTGGAATCAAGTAACACTAACTTCACAGTAGGTACATTATATGATTACTTTTAAACGCATAAGAAAAGTGTATAATATCAATTCTGTACATTAAAGAAATTTATATTTTTTGGGAGGATGCTCTTATTGATACTGAACCAAAAACTAGAATGCCATAAACGTTAAATGGTCATTTATATTTATGATATTTATTTTAAGTTTAAAATAATTGAAAGAGGAGTAAACATGTAACATAATAGTTCATCATAATTTACCAGAAAATGATACAAAACATCTTTATAATAGGTACCCGAAAGGCAGCGCGGGCGCGTGGCCTGCGCCCTGCCACAGAATAACTAATAGTACTGCCCTACGTAGGTTACCAGACACGTCCCAATTGTTTAAAAAGCAGTACACGCGCGGTCGGTAGGCTCCCTACGCGACACAAGCACCCAAATCGACTTAAAAACTCAGTAGTAGTTCTTGAATGTAAATTCGGATAAAAAGTTCTTTTCGGAACTATTTACTGGATTTTTGTTCTACCTACTATAAATATTACTTGGTATTATAATATTTCTTCTGTATTTTTAACCGACTTCCAAAAGGAGGAGGTTCTCAATTTCATCGGTATTTTTTTTAACTGACTTCCAAAAGGACGAGGTTCTCAATTTCATCGGTATATTTTTTATTTTTTTTATGTATCTACACGGATTACTCCGTCAATTTGTGGACCGATTTTGGAAATTCTTTTTGTATTCGAAAGGGTATGCTGTCCATGTGGTCCCATGGCCACCATACCAGGATCTGATGATGGGATCCTAAGGAAATCGAAGGAAACCCTCAAATGTATGTAAGCGCCTGCAATGAAGTTAAAGCAATTGTCTGCATGCCTTCATATTCTGTAGACATCATTTAATTTAATAATATATAAAACGAGTCTTAACGATATCAGAGTTAACCTCAGATAGTCAGTTTACCCCAAATCACTTGAATTATAGTAACCTATAGAAGATAGTCCATTTGAGATTTTATTACAAAACATTATCTGAAGTCCTTTCGATTCTATACAGCATGTATTAGTTGTATTCTTTCAAGTTATTTAGGTGAAATGATGATGAGAGACTTGAGAAAGACTAAAAAGTGAAAAATAAAAAAAAACTTCGTTTAAAAAAACCGAATTCAAAAACTAAAAAGTATCAAATAACTTAATTTGTATGTGCTACCTATTCATAGGTTTGAAGTCGGTGCCAAGCCAAAATGTAATAGTAGGTACCCCACTCGCCGCGCGTGACCTTGAGCGGGATAGCTGCTCTTCGCGTAGAACAAAACAACTGAAGCGTCGGTGACGTCGTTGACGTTCGTCTCGAAATATAGCGGGTGTGATACCTACTATTACATTTGGCTTGGCACTGACTTCAAACCTAGGTAGCACATGCAAATTAGGTTAATTGATACTTTTTGGTTTTTGAAGTCGGTTTTTTTAAACAAAGTTTTTATTTTAGGATTTTCTTAGGTTATAGCATAGGTTTAAGCAGGCCATTTTTGTTGTACCTAAATAATTAGCAAGTAGTCTTTTGTAGATACTAATTGGTTTTCTCGGTATTTTTAGAATTTTGTAAGGTTTTAGTATAGGTACCTAGGTACCTATAATTTACTTTTTTATAGGATTTTGTTAGGTTATTGATATAGGCATAGGTAAGCAGATGTTTTTCGTTGCAAATATTTAATTACTTAGCCTTATTTGTTGGTGTTTTAATTTCTTTTAGTAAGTTGTTAGTTTTATTTACGTTTTGAAAATAAGCTTCATTCGTTATGTCTAATTTTTCATTTAACTGTAGTGATAAATTTAACATTGTTTTTCGTATTCGATTTTGTCACATCACACTAATTTATAAAAGCGAATGTTTGTGAGGGTGTATGTTTGTTACTTCTTGACGCAAAAAGCGCTGGACGGAATTGGATGAAACTTTACAGTAATATAGCTTACTAGCTGTTGCTCGCGGCTTTGCTCGCGTGGAAGTTGATTATTTACAATATATTTAATTAAAACTGTGTAAGTATGTATGTAAACGTACCTATTTATTTATTTTTAATCAATAGCCCATTAAATAGGATTTCATACTAACGTTCGACCCTTATTTTAACCCCTTTAGAAATAGAATTCCCATATATGATGATATAGGTATTCATTTATTTGTACTTAAAAGCCTAAGCACAACGTTTCAGGCTACTAAATTAAAAATGACGAACTTCCAAACTAATCTACTTACGAAATTTCAACACCTAATTCACCCCTTAGGGGTAGAAATATCATTTATGGGATTTCCTTTCGAGGGCGCTCTGGTTCCCTGGTTTCTAGAACCCGAGACGGTGTGCGGTTTTAGTCGGTTCGAGTCCGAAATAACCACCAGTTGGTGATATCCAAGGGAATTTCCGCACAAAAAAAGGGGTAGGTATAATATCCAGAGACACTTAGTATCTACGCGTTTTTAACTATTAGCCCAATAATAAGCCCGATAATTTTTCATGTTTCTAACTTAAAAAAGACGGACTTCCATATAAACTTTCAAGCCCTATTTCACCCCCTTACGGGTAGAATATTGGGAAACGCTTAAATACGTATCTCCTAATTTTTTTATCAATAGCCCTAAAATAAATTTTCATGTTTCTAACTTCAAAACTGACGGACTTCTAGACTAACCCGCTTACGAAATGTCAACGCCTATTTCATCCCTTCAGCGTAGAATATCGAGAAAGGCCTAAATACGTATCTACTCATTTTTAATCAGTAGCCCAAACCAAAAGTAAAGTTTCATGTTTCTTATTTAAAAATGACGAAGTTTCAAACAAATTTCAACCCCTATTTCACCCCCTTAGGGGTAGAATATTAGGAAACGCTGAAATACATATCTACTAATTTTTATATGTGACCCAAAAATAAAGTATATAGCCTTATATAGCCCTAAAATAAACTTTCATATTTTTAACTTCACAGATGACGGATTCCAGACTAACCTACATACAAAGCGTCAACCTCTATTTCACCCCTAAGGATTAGAATATCCAGAAACGCTTAAATACGTGTTTACTCATTTTTAATCAGTAGCCCAAAAATAAAGTTTCATGTTTCTAACTTAAAAAATGACGGACTTCCATACAAACTTTCAACCCCTATTTCACCCCCTTGGGGGTATAAATTCCGAAATTCCTTCCTTAATGGGTTTCTACTTAATAAAACGATCATACTCACCAAATTTTGTATTCCTAAGTTTAATAAAACTATTAAACGGCTCGCGGCGATGATGAATCAGTCAGTCAGTCAGGACATGTTACTTTATAAGTATAGAAGATACATCAGATTAACACATAGGTTACTATTTGTCGCGATAACCGACATATACGCGGGCGGAGCCGCGGGCAACAGCTAGTTATAGAATAAGTGTTTAATATAGGTATAATGTAATATTCTTGGTTTTCTTTTATATTATCAATCTAAGACTTCAAATTAACAGTACATTGTCCTTATCGCAGTGAATCTTCACAAGTATATTTCATTCCATCAAAAGCTATTCAAACGTTATCAGTGAACACGGCTCAATGAAACTATAACGATTTTGATCCGTCAATGACGGATCGGCCTAGTAACAAATTAATACCGGATCAGTCTTTACCGCGATCAAACCAATCAGCTGGTAGGAAATGACGTATCAGTGTTCATTTGAGAACGGAAATCGTAAACCGCTAAGCGGAAGTTTCATTCGTTCGCGCTAATTAACGCGGCGAAGCCTCCGCGGGCTCCATAAGGTTCCACGATTGCAGATAAAGCTTGTAGGTACCTTAAGGATTGTTCGAATCAATTGATTTATGTAACTAGCTGATGTGTTGAAGGTTCTTAGAAGTTCTTTTGATTAGTGTTCGGTTGTTCCGACATACTTCTAATTAGTTGTTACTCGATTTCAGACACACTTAAATAAGTGAAAGAAACAAAGCTACTGCACGTTCCGCAAAGTTTTAGGTAAACGCATACTTTTATTAACACAATATCAAGTAAAGAAACAGAAATTGTTTTTGGTAATGATCTATCATACCTTTCTGTGACTGAAAGTATTTTGCCCTGATTGTCAACTGTGAGCAAATGCTCATAGTTGCCCACGAGTAACGGCGGAATGTATCGACAATCATTAGAAAAAGCGACCCCAAACGTCTGCCATGTCTGAATACACACGTATACATATAAAACCGGTTACCTTATCTATATATAAAATGAATCGCCGAAATGTATGTTCTCGGCTGCACCAAATTAAATAATTATTTTTTTATGTGTTCGCTTGCGTACAAGAAAAATTAAAAGGTAACGGGAATAGTCTTTTTTTTTTATACGCGACTGTTCACTGCCTATGGGAAACTGATACGAATACGAATAAAAATATGAAGTTCGCCGGGTCGGCTAGTTATATATAAAAATCAATTTCTGTTCGATTGTCTCGCTAAAACTCGAGAACCGCTGGGCCGATTTAGCAGATTTTAAATTTTAAATGTAGTAGTAGTATTAGTATAGTATAGTATGTAGTAGTACTGTAGTAGTCCAGGAAAGGTTTAAACGGTAAAAAATAAAAATAACTTGAAATTTCAATGTAGTATTAAATAAATATTTTGCTGTATTAACTACCCAGTACCGAGAACACTCACTGTGTTCAATGAACTTCTGAATTCGAATTCAATAATTGATTTGTATGCGAGTTCATGGGTAATAATTATGAAATTATGTGCAAAAGGACTGAGTGGATTATTATTTTGGCATTATTAATTTTTATTTTGTTTCAACCTGTTCTAATTAAAATAAATGAATAAATAATGTACACATATTTCCTTCAAGGGAATACAGTAAGCAATAAATTCGTGAAAATAAACACATTCTAGATATATTACATAGTACATATTCACTACAGAAACTATGACTAAATCAATCAATGAGTCGTGTGCGAATGGAAGCAATTACTAAGGGAACAAAATTTCATGGCATTTAGAGATACGAAATTCGGGAGTGGAACGCTAACAAGCGGAGGATGCGGAACAATTTGCTGTTGTTGTAACAATCTATGCAGGTTTTAATTATTCTGTTTTTTTTCCTGGCACAAATATATTCTGAAAATCTTTTGTAGTTTATTCTAGTCTAAGGATTTTCGTATTTTTGCAATTCTTATAGTTCAACAGTAAACGTATATAGGTATAAATATCGACGGTAGGAACCTTAAGTAGAAGTGTTAAACTTTTTTTTTTTAAAAAAGAATCATCAGAATCGGTTCACCTAGTCCAAAGTTATGAGGTAACAAACATAAGAAAAAAAAACAGTCGAATTGAGAACCTCCTCCTTTTTGAAGTCGGTTGAAAAACAAACAAAAAAGAAATACATTTCGTGTGAAAGATATTGATACATATAATTGGATTGATAGAACAAAAATAGAATATATTTCGTATCATATCTTAAATACTGCATACTATTTGTTAAGAATAAATAACGAGAATGAATATCTAACAATTTATCAATTACCACAATTTCACAGTGCGATTGATAGCTGTACCGCGAACTAACCTGACGGTGGTAATAGGCAAGTTCGACATGTGTCAGAGTTAATATCATTAGCAGAATGTCTGTTGTTTCAAATTGATGCCAATTCAAATCACTGTTTGGTATCATCATACTTATTATTTAATAGGTTGTCGATACAAATGGGTTTCTCTTCATTTGTGATGGATTTTAATGTTCTTGGTTTTACTATGAATTCAGTGCGAAACTACGTGTATGCAAAAAGGAACTGACCGGGTTCTGTGATAAGGAAGAGGCCTATATCCAGTAGTGGACTGCAACGGGCTGATGATGATAATGATGATGAAAGCCACATGTCTGGTAATCATACTTTGAAATATTTCGAAGTAACTGGATGGAACGTAGGAATAGAATACAAGAGTGGTGGACAATATGGCTGTATAATTTTCCTGCAATTACAGTAAGCAGATCAGATGACAAATAATTATTACGAAAAATACATATTTTTGTTCTCGTGTTAACAATTTAATGAATGTTAGGGAAGTAACCTGAAAAACAATAAAACAATATTATTTCTGTCACTTATGGACATGCTTTTCAAAGCTGAATCTCTTATAAAAACGTCGATACGAACCTAATAAGCCTTTGTGCTAAATACGTAAATAATTAATTACATGCTGATAACCCTGGCTAAAGTTGGAAAATCGGGAAGGTTTTATTTTTAGTTAATTTAGGTTACTCGTTCGTTTGACTAAAGAAAATATCATATATTAGTATTAAAACTTAATATGTTAAATATTATTTAAATAAACGGATATTAATATATATGCGCTTTTACATTTTACACCAGCTTTTACACGCGGCTCCGCCCGCATATATTTCGGTAAAGAGTAAGTAGCCTACTTCCTTCCTGAAGAAGTCAGTAACCACGCCAAATTTCATTGAAATCGATGTAGCGTTTATATAACATAACAGACGGACATACTGACAGACCGACAGAGTTACTTTGAAATCTATAATTTTAGCATAGATATATTTTATAGTCGTAGTAGATATAGGGAAGACGTGAGCGGGCGGGTCACGTGATAGTCAATTACTCATCATCATCAACAACAACAGTCTTTAATAATCGTCTGCCTCTTCTTGGAAAGGAGCTTTTGACCTACTATAGCACGCTGGCCGGTGCTTCTAATACGAAAATAAACATCAATTATAGTAGAAACTGCAGAAGCATCACTAAACCGCCATATGGGTCACCATGCTGCATTCTTCTGCTTTATGCTTTCCATCAGGCAGAGTAGAGTCATTTTGGCAGGGCCATACATAAAAAAGGCATTACATAGATAGATAAAAAGATAACGTTTGTAATTTTGTGACGTTGTAGCAGATAGTCTCGGGATCTACTGAACCGATTTTTTAAAAAAAGCAATAGAAAGCCACATAATTCGTGAGTATATATAATCTAGATAGATATCTAGATTAGATATCTAGAGTAATTTATATATTAACTCGCAAAAAGATTACTTCGACTGGGCGGAGCCGGGGGCAAAATATAGTCTTTAATATTGTGACTATTTCCTGTACTGCAATCCGGACATTTCCTTAGTAAGATTTGTATTGACATGTGTTAGTATCTCCGACCCATCAGTCAATAACATCTAACATAGTAAGTAATATAACATTTGTCATCTGTTTCCTAATTTGTTACAGCTTAGGTACTTATTGAAGGAGTCTCCGAACGACAGTGAATACTGAGATAGTTGTACAACGGCCCCTTTGTCAAGACCGAAATAAATATGATTGATTGTATACTTCAACGTGTTGACAGGTTGAGTGAAGTCAGGTATAAATATACATTGAAACGACTTTTTTGTAGCCGTTTGAACTATATTAACGTATATAGATAAGAAATGAAATTCAGTTTGTTGCGATTGTGACAATAATCTTATTATTCGGAATCGGATGATAAAACAGCTCAGAAACTGTTAGTTGAATTGATTTTTACTTATTCAAAAGATATAAACTTTACCATGTTTTTCATTCAAACGAGCATACTTCCAGCTTAATAAAAGAAGTATGTATGTATTAATTAACATAAACATTTCATACTTATAACATTAAGTAAATGTTTCAGTCCACGATTAACTCGATACCTAGCTTGGAAGATCTTACACAACATTAAAATGTGCGAGGTAAAGAACCTGAATGCGGATAATGTCCTAGATGTAAAACTCAAATATCTCGATATTTACCTCATATCGGACAACCGTTGGAATAAAAAGATCCTGTCAAAGCATACCTCAGAGAGTACGTAAAACAATGGATTCGGGATGTCATGAGTCAGTAAATGAGAATATATTCTGACCACAGATATTGGCAAAGACTTTTCGGTTGTGTCCGGTCAGGTGTCAATTGACTTCAGAGAGAAACGGATATTCCGAAATAGGTTAAACTAGAAGCTATGAACTAGGTAGCTACTATCAGTTTGCATATTTATAGTAGGTACATGCTTGATTTTATGAAAACATTATATTCAAGCAACGAATAAAGAAATTTTTTATTGTAATATTAACATAGTAACAGATTGTTATGCGGAATAAAAATTTTAACACTAAAAACCGACTTCAAGAACTGGACCAAATTGAAATGGGTCCACACGGGATGTAGCAGCTTTAAAAAAAGAATCATCGTAATCGGTTAACGTGATATTGAGTTATTCGTCAATTTGTCGCGCACATGCTTAATGAAAATAGAAGACTTATATAGTTTTCTCATGGATGGCAGTGTCAGAACTGGACCAAATTCAAATGGGACCACACGGGAAGCACCAGCTTTCTAATAAAATTGGTTTACTTAGTCATGTCAAGTCTGAGGTAACGAACATAAAAAAATACAGTCGAATTGATAACCTCCTCCTTTTTTTAAAATCGATTAAAAAAGGGAGAAAAAGAAACAAAAAAAATGTTGTAAGAAATATTTTTTCTTTAAATAGATTACATAAAAGACACATAGAAAATATAAACTAGGTTTATCATGTCGCTCCCTGAACAAAAAAAAACGTTTAGTTTTTTAAATTTCTTTGTTTCTTATTTAATTCAAGATTAAATCAAAGTTGCTTAGCTACAGGAACAAGTGAAAAAGGTAGAGACAAAAAGACTACTCTTTACAAAAACAAGTAGAAAGTTAAAAAACAAGAAAACAACATTTTGTTGTAAACATTTCACCGATAAGCCAAATGAAACGCAAAGGGAAACGTCATCGTCACTACACTAAGGGGGAGGATTTGGATCGTTTTGGGGTAAAGGGGGGTGATTTAATAAATATTCATATAAAGAAAGAGGTCTATTGGGCTCCAACGACGGACGAACCGACGATCCGAGGAGGCACATTTACCGTATAGCTGTAGATCTTAGACAGAAGCTCCAAATGAAAACACATCGTAAGCATTTAGTTTTAAGGTTCCTTTTCTAATGAATATCGAAAAGCTTTATAAAATCGAATGTTTATTTTTTACGGGTATTATTGAATTTTCACTTTCATAAATTATAGTACATTTATTTACTTGTTGAAATCTGACATAACTAAATGGTTTTTGATGTTTGCATCATTCAATTTACCGTTTAAGTGCAGATAAGACTACTTTTCACTTTTTTTTTTTTATCATAAAATACCTATATATTTAGTAAATACATATTATAAATTGTAATTTAATTAATTAGACTCAGACAAATTAACATTGTCTCCACACAATACATAATATGTTGTAGATTGGAAACCACGTCTATTTTTGGCGTAAAGGTTTCTAACCAGAACAACATGAAATCAAAAATGTACTTGAGAAAAATGATTCTGTGTATTCTAAAGTTTCTTTAAATACCCATAAGAGGGAAATATTAACCGGTTGGAGAGGCTAGCAACAAACACTCTGGTGATCAACTAGATCGGGCATTATTGAGATGACGCGAGAAACAATAGGACAAAGTTTACCTAGATAAGGCTTTGAATCATTAAATTGAAATGAGAAAGGTATTTTTTTACGTATTTTTATACAATACTGAAATTAAATGAAATCATTTATTCTGCAATTAAGTTACATGAACACTTTTGCAAGTTAAACTTTTTTTGAGCAGATGAGTTCGGCCTTTCCTAACTGGACTAGCCCTGAGAAGAAAGGACGAAACAAACTCAGGGATCACCGTCTCTTTTAAATTCCAGACAAAATACAAAAGACATTATTTCAATAAAAAAAGAGATAATTACAATTTGAGTCACAATTATAATAATCAGTAAAGATAATAATTAAAAAAATGTCAACAATAGCAACAATTTAAATTGAATTTGTTTCAAACTACCTATAAAAATATATATATACTAGTTGTTGCCCGCGGCTCCGCCCGCGTATATGTCAGTTATCGCGGCAAATAGTAGCCTATGTGTTATTCTGATGTATAAGCTATATTACTGTAAAGTTTCATCCAAGTCCGTTCAGTAGTTTTTGCGTGAAAGAGTAACAAACATCCATCCATCCATCTATTGATCCATACTTACAAACTTTCGCGTTTATAATATTTGTAGGATATATACTATAATATTTATACCATAAAAATATTCTATACGTGCCTAAAAGAGCATGCTAATCCGTTGGCACCGGTTGTCAAAACATCTGTCGGTATCGTTATGAGAAAGTCAGTGCCCTTCAACCTACGAATTCAGTTCACCCTCAGAGTTGCGAAGGTCCGATGCCAGGCGGTTCATAGAAAACTGATATTCAGATAACACGGGTTGAAACTAGTAGCCAACCTCAAGTAATCTTAGTAATAATAAAGGCTTATATTTATATTCTTTATTCTGTAAGATAGCTGGAGAACTCCTCGTTTTAAGAGTAAGCATTCCCGTACTCTGTAATTATTTTCAAACTGTGCGTCAGAAAATAAAAATATTTACCTAAGAGCCTTCATGAAAACTAATTGCTTTTAAACCACCGACGTAATTTACTTTTCAAGTATTTTATCTGAAAGAAAATCCTAATAGTTCTCGAGCACTTTGAGATCTAAGGCTTTTTATTTCACAAGTGTTTGTTATCATAACATTGTTGGTCTTATTTTCCCTGAATAATTATTGGTGAACTAAATACTCAAACTTTTATTTTTTCTTTGTTAAACAGTTAAGATAAGACAAAACAAGAAAATTGATAGGGATTAATATTTAATGCATAAAATCATCAGTTTTGAAGAAAAAATACTACCTCTTCAGTCAACTGCAATCCACTGTTGATAGAAAGCCTTCTCGAAAGAGCACTAACCATCCGGACTGGTACCAGTTTATTTAATAAGGCCTATTTAGAGATTATTTTTTGTTATGGTACATGAGCCATATACGATGACCCTGAGCCAGATAGTAACCATAGATACCTTCAAATCGAGAAGAACAAGCGTTGTCGCCTTTTGATTCCCTTCTTAGCATCAGGAGGGGTTCGGGCTTGGTAACCGGTTTTTGTAAGGTCAGAGAGCACTTCAGTCTAGTCCTGTGTGTCTGTATTTTAAGTATTAATTTATTAATAATCTACTGAAGTTAAGGTGATTAATAGATTTTACATACATTTAAATTGCCTGTCGTTTCAATCAGGTTGGATTAGTTATAAAAACATTTAAATTTCCCGATGTAATACAAGAGGATTTAGTTTTGTGATTTTAGAAAGAGATTTGAAGCGAAACACCTGCATTTCCGCTAAGGGAACTGGTTGCAAGCTTCATAGGAAATGATAATGTCTTGGAATCTGATTAGTTAGGAGGCCGGGTTTGATTGAAGCGTCACTATTTTCTTAACGCGAATAGACTACAGAGCTATAATAACGTTAACATGGTTATACGAAATTAAAGCTTATTGTTGAACTCAAAAAAGAAAAAGTAGTACTCACTGGAACACGAAAATCAAGCCGGTGATAAACACCGAAAACTTATTGCCATGAAAATTCTGAAAGATCTTGATTTCCCTACGGCATAGGTAACGTATCGGTGGCTGCTTTTGACATTTACAGGACGATACCTCAGTCTGATGTCAATATTAAAAACAAATACCATTTTTCATTCGATGTTAAATGTTGTTATTTGACGTCTGAATTGGTAAATTTTGTAAACTTTCGACTTTTCGTGGAATTAATACCATTCAGATACCACATAATGTTTATATTAGAATGTGGTCCACATTCTAATACAATTGAATTCTATTTCTATAAACCTGTCTTGTATTTTTACAAGGGACAATACAAAATCCGTTTGGAATAAGTAAATACCAATAGAAAAATCTCTGTGTAAAGAAATCATTTTTGGTATTTGAATGGAATAAATCACATTTGAAAAGAAAAGCTATTTATATAAGATCACGACCGATAAGAAACACATAATGAGACTAGATTTTACTGATGCTGACCCACGCAACATCGTTTACGTCTCCTATTGCCCGTTGCGTAATAATTTTCCCCCGTTTTTGTAAGCATCTTCGTTAGTGCTCCGCTCCTATTAGTCTTAGCGTAATGATATATAGCTTATAGCCTTCCTCGATAAATGAGCTAACTAACACTAAAAGAATTTAATCAAATCGGACCAGTAGTTCCTGAGATTAGCGCGTTCAAACAAACAAACAAACTCTTCAGCTTTATAATATTATACTATATTACTAGCTGACCCGGCGAACTTGGTACCGCCATATTTACATATCTGTCTCAGCTTTCCATAGGCAGTGTACAGTCGCGGACTTTTCTGTCTGTCTGTCTGTATCTTGGCCGCGCATCACGCCAAAACTACTGAACGTATTCAAATGAAACTTGGCATGATTTGAGTTCTTACTACGAGGTAGGACATAGGATACTGTTTATCCTGAAATTCAGCACGGTTTCCTGGAGAGAGGGGATGAAAGTCAAAATATGTACTTAGTTGTAATTCAATAAATAGGCCGATTTCATTCATTATTCTTTTGCTAGAAAAAAAAAAAAGATAACGGGAAGTGTTTTTTTTTGTCCGCGACTGTACACTACCTGTGGGAAGCTGAGACAGATATGTAAATATGGCGGTACGAAGTTCGC
Organism: Diaphora mendica; assembly: GCA_949125395.1. NCBI lineage: Eukaryota > Metazoa > Arthropoda > Insecta > Lepidoptera > Erebidae > Diaphora > Diaphora mendica. Next base: position 16,362,807 of record OX421313.1, on the reverse strand, counting down.
CGGGCCAGCTAGTATGTAAATATTATCCTTCTACTCGATAAGAGTATAGTAGACATTTATTTATAGACTATATATATATATATATTGTAAAATAATTCAGGCCTTATTTCGCCGGAATAAATTATATATTTGAATTCGTCAAATTACATAATTGAGATTGAACTGTTTTCTCATTTTACAATTGTATGAATATTTTACGGAACTGGGCATTTTTTCGTTATTTGTTACCTGAATAAAATTTTAAAGTAAACAAAATTGACTAATGGACCGGTAAATTATGTTGTAGAAAATTTCATATAGGTATGTACACACAAATGTACACAAACAAGTACTCTTCTAAATTAGGAAAATTTTATGCGATAGAATTATTGTTGTTAATTAAATGTAAAAGAAAATCAGAGACTTAAACTTAGAGAAGTGTTTTACTTTTCGTAAAGTAGGTATCTAATTTTCTAAAAAAAATAATAAATTTTACTCACCAATGTGAGTAAAATTTATTATTTTTTATGGTTTAAAAATCGAATCAAAAATATATGCCAATGCATATATTTTTGATTCGATTTTTAAACCATCAATTTTAATAACATGAAACAGTCGAAATTATATTATACGCTTCAGATATAAATTAAATTATTTTATCACTAAACTACCATTTAATGACGTAGACAACTTTGCCTTAAAAATTTATAAAGAGCGAAAGTTAATTTCATAGAAACATAACAAAAGTAGTACATCGATATGTTGCCGTCGTTTAAAAAACCACCCCAACGATCGCCTTCGCCATGCTTTTAATTTTTGTAAAATATCCTCTGGGCTCTCGGCATAACAATTTTATTCATTACCGTTTTTTTAAAGGAGCTTTTTACTTTTTTCGTGTAACAAGTTAGTAACGTTACGAGCGAGCTTTGAAATAATTAAATATTTTGTACTCAAATACTGGTAATATGGTATTTTCGAGTTCTTGTCTAGCTGGATTATCTTATAACGTTATTTATTCATTTTTTTGAACTTAACAAATGCTTCGTTTACAAACATTTGAACAAGTTATTAAAATTAATATTATTAAATTGTTTTATAAACGTGACCACAGGTATGTCTATTTTTGTACTGTCAGTAGATTACTGTAAACGATTTCTTGTTTTATGACTCTCGTAAGTAATGTAATTTAGTCCTCCTATCTTTTGACGTCCTAATAACAAAATGTACTTAACGCATTTTCGACTTCTTTGTTTCATTTCAGTCTTCGTCTAGTTTTTCAGTCAGAGATTGGGCATCCGTTAGGCTTATCTTTTATCTTTACTCCAACTCACCTTCTTCCAGCCCCCCCCCCTTTCCCCGAATGCAAAAAAAAAACAATCCAAAAATATTTGCAGCTGTTACTTATTTCGCCGAGCCTAAAGAAAATAGGGAAGAACAAAGGAAAATACAGATGATGAAAGGAAATATTGATGAAAAGAAAAATGTCGTTCTTTCTGTTAGGGAACTTTTATTGTTTTTCATCATATCCTGGTAAAATAATTAAATTCTACTTTACGGTCTTAGTGTTCACATTGTTCATTCTTAGTTCATTCCAACCTGAGTAAAAGAGTTTAGTTATCAAGATTTCAATCGGTTTGTGATTACTTTTTTTAAAAATAATTGACATATGTCATTTCGATGAAAAGAATCAAATGAAGAATGTTAAGAAACGAAAAAAGAACCATCCGATTCCACCCTTATTTCTTAGTAAAGTGCACTTAAATAAAACCCACTAGCAAGGTTTCAGCGCGTAAAGTTCAAAACTATAGTTTAACCCTACATTATATTTATCTACCTTATACAAACGCAGTATGTACCTACGGGGATGCGGAAACCTTGTTAGGAGAAATTTGGGGCTCATACTAATTATAATGTGTCTGCAATTTCGTATGCTTTGTTCATTTGTTATCTTGTTTGTAGCAACAACAAGCGGAAAACTGATATAAAGGAAGCAAGCCATAAGGAATATTTCTTATATGGTAAATTTGGTTTCTTAAATTTTGATTTGCTTTAATTGTTTTTTTTTTCTCGTTTTAGGAAGAGCGTTCCTTTTTTTATTGTATTTTTATTGTTTCAATTTTTGTAATTGTCACCTAGCATGTATGCTTGTTCTTAAACAAAAATACAACAAACTGAAATTCTAGTGTATTTATTTAATATGAAAAAAGATGTATCTTAACAAGAATTGTATTGGTCAAATAAGATGCAAATTTTTTGCACACAATAATCTTTGGTACTAAATTCGTATCTGTTTGAAAAAGTTATCCTTATTTAAATACAAATTAAGAGTATCTTACGACTCACTTACTTTCGCTCAAAATTTTGACTGAAAAAAATTATTAAAAATAAAACATTAACAGGCCGGTATGAAGTAAGAGAATTATTTTACGATATAGAAGTTTCAGAGACACAAATCTCCTCATTGTGCCGCATCGAGGTGAACTGCTTTCTACATCAAGCCCTTAATCCACCTGCTTAATGAAAGACTTCATATTTTTAATCAAGCAATTAACCACTTGAAGTTCTTTTATTAAAGAGGATATTCAGTATTTAGACAGCGCTTTTTAATCGTCAAATTATTCAGATTTGATTTTTATCAGTTAATAAAAGATTTGATGAAAACTTGATTTATAACTTTTGCTTCCTAATTATTTCCTAAGTTAATAGGTTACAAAAGATGAATTGAATCGATGTATCTATTATAATTCTCATTTAACGTTGTTACGATGGACTCCAAAACTAACTAACTGAATTTCACGATTTTTTAAGGTGTGTTTTGCTGGCGTGCCAAATATTTTTATAAGTATCAATACAGTGTGTTTATGAACTCTATTAAAAGATAGTATTACATTTTATATTAAAAACATACTATGCTTGAGTGAAACCGTAAAAAAAACTTTTGTAAGCAAGTTTTTAGTTTTTTTACTATATTTATTGTTTTTTTTTAGTACTGTCAACATGTGTGCCATACTTGGCAATGATCGATTTAATAATTACGAGGGAAAAGTTAGTTGACGTGTGACAAAAAACGACAAATTATTATTTGCTAATAGAGGTTGCTAATTGCGTATTTGATTCGTGAAATTATATAATTTAAACTTCGTCTTAATACTGACGTTCGCTGATTTTCTAAAAACCGTATACCTACCTGCTTTCTATTAAGTAGGTTTTGACATTTGACTTATGCAAATTAACATTTCAATTATAGAAACTTTATTTTATTGGAGAATAAGATTTAGAAGATTAAAAATTTAAAATTCTATGTTCATAGTTTAGATAATTAATTTGATTGCAGAATAACAGAACATTTTTTTTGGCACTTGACATATGATTTAAAAACCAGAAGTTATTTTAACGTAAATACTTTTAATTTCTATCAACTTTAAAATATACAACTTAGAAATTATATTGCTTATTTCATACCATGAATTCCTACCTCTATTTGTAGCATATTAGAGCGGATAAAATAAATGGCACAAAGTAAGTGCTCTCGTGTTCTCTATACCGGGCGATTGAATCGTAACTGGTTCTATGAATTGTGTTTGTACTATTTTATTACTCATATGTGTTTACTCTTGATATTAATGATTTGAGTTTGAGTAAGATTTTGTAAAAGTTCAATGGCATATTTTTATTTTAAATTAGTTTAATATACTGATAGATTAAGGTAAATTATGTTGTTTTATGTTACTGGAATATATGTTAGATTTAATATATGTATATATACTTATACTTTTTAACAATTTACTTAAAAAAAAACAAAGTAACAATAAAAACGTTTTATTTTTTAAATAAAGTGTTTTCTCTACAGAAACAAATAAATTATTAGGTAAAAAAATATTTGTTGTAATTATACAAAACTGTGACTGAAATGTCATTTCATAAGCAGTACTATATTTCGACAGGTGTCTAAGAAAATTCTGCAGTAGATTGTAATTTTCAAGTTAACCTACTTTCATGTTCTTGCGAATGGCAAAGAGCTTACGCACGAAATTTATGTACGACGTCTGTAGCGAGTTACGCAGGGAGATGTAATCGTAAATAAGTGTAGGCGGCCGAAGGGCGATAAAGTTATGGGCTCATGTTTACGGCTAGTGGTGGTATGACGGGTGCTGTGGTGGTACTTACAATGTAGCGCAAAGGGGGCACATAGCCGAGAGCGTACGAGTGGTCGCCCGCCGCTCGGCCGCGCCGCCGCGCTACCGCCGCATGGCGCCTCACCGCCAGCTCGCGCGACCAGCTGCCCGCGCGCGTCACCTCGCGCCTGCACGCGCGTCCACGTGCTCCGAGCCCGCCCGCGCAACCAGTCCACGTATCCCCACGCCGAACAGTCCGACTGTTGACAATTCACAACATCGTCACTATACTAGCATTCATCCAGCAAGGCCATGACACTCGTACGTTAATAATATATGAAAACTTTCTCGTAACGCTCGCACATTGTCGCATTGCAGAAAATCGTTTCAGAGCGAGACATTAACTCGCTTTTGTCTGCCAGAAGATTTTACATGCGAGCTTATTTATTCACGCAATTCGAGAGCCATATAAAAGTACGCGGCGTCTTGTCTCTTGCCGTGTAAATGGTACGTAGTCGTTCTGTATACTCACATTAGCATGCCAGCGTCGGCCTCCCGGTTATCAACTATCGTTAACGTAAACAATTGAACACACAATCATTTTGTCGAGTGGCGCGGCGCGATATCACATGCCGGTCGGACGCGGATCGAAGGAGCCCGGGCGGAGGCGCCCGGCTCGTCAGAGCATCGGCCCCGGGGGCTCGGCGCCGCAGGGCTGCCACCGCCACCACACCGTATGCGGCGTTTGCTTGCTAAATGAGCGGATTAGGTGCGCGGGGCGGAAGTGTCGGAGGCGACACGCGCGTCGTTGCCACTGCAGGCCGCCACTGAGGCGGGGCGGCCCGGGAAAGCCTCCCCGCGCCCCTCCCGCCCCCGGCGACACCCTCCCGCACCACCCCGCCCGCCATGTGCCCGGAGCGCGCTCAGCCTCTCGCCTCGCAAAGGGTTGTCGGCAAAGGGAAATTGCTACTATCGTCTTTTTGTCGTGACGACAATTGGCCGTGCTTTAGGCAGCATTTTCTCTTTGACCACAGATCGAGGACGGGTCTCTCATTGCATTTGTCATGGTATATAATTCAGTTTTGGATAGGAAAATATTTATAAGAATTGTTTTTAGTCATGTATCGGTATCATAGAGTTATGTAACACCGTGCGGGTGCCATGGCCGTTCCGCAGACGCAGCGCGCCTGTCGGAATACCCCTAACGCAGCCCTTAAATTTCTACTGAAATTTTCCGAGCGAAGGCGAAGTTTCCCGAATATGACCGAGCAAAGGCACCGAAAGCGGCCGAGCGCGCGCCACCGGCGCCGCCCAGTCAATAAGGCCGTCTCCACTTGCCGAACAAAGACACTAACCTATAATAATTACATTTAATTAAGGATAACTGGACTATTTTGTATAATAAGCATATCGTGCTGCAGCGTTAGCAGCCAGATTTCGCACTTGATTATGGAAAATTATTTTATACGTGAGTCTTAGGGCGGTCGACACGTGGAATATGTAGCGCCACCTAACTGTTTGTCCGCAAAACTTGCAATGAAGTTGACTATTCAAATACTTTTAGACTTACGTTGCGTGACACAAAACTGAAATTTTTTGAATAAATTTCACGAAGCATAGCACGAAATATACCTAATACAAATTCAATATTTGGAGAAGTTTTAATTGAACTTTCATTGTAGTTAATACCGTTAATATATGTACCACACACTTGTTATAAATATGTGCACAAATGTGTGTTTCTACTAAGTTTTGAGCGCAGTAAAGGTTTGATTACATATTGAGATAGCGATGTGCGACAATGTGTCTGGTTGGTTTATTTTTCACCTCTCGTTTTATGGTTTGCCGTTCAAATTGATATTTGCATAGTTGAAAGTTAGCTGTTCGGTTTTATTGTAGTTTAGGTATTTTATAATAAGGTTAATGGTTTTAGGACTGTCAAAGATCTGGTATATGCACAGTTATAACGGATGTGAAACTTTCAAACAAAAAAAATTAAATTTATATCAAGTCTTTTAGTCAGTTACATCAAGTTTTTACTGATACAAGTGTGATGCCAATTCATATTAGCACTTTATGAATTGCCTAGTTCTAATTTACAATACTTATGTGCTTTGTGTCTATAGTTCAAGGACAGTTTGTTCTTAAATTATAGACACGTACAGTATAGTGTTTGTTTTTTAAAAGGAGCAACAATGAAGTTACTTGCCAGATTCTTCTCCATGAAGGGAAGGCTGCACTTGGAACTGGCGACTAGAATCACTCGAATTTTAAATAATTAATATTGACTATTCATAAGTGCCTGAAAAATAGTGTCTATTTGAATAAAATCTTTTTGACTTTGACTTAAAAAATCTAATATAAAGAAGTTGTTTCTGCGATTTAAAAAAAATAATATAATACCAATTTAATACAATACACACCCTTGGTTAGGAAAGAAAAATCTCAACGAACAAATTTAATTACATAATCCGTCCATTCGTTCACTTCCCTCATTGAATTAATAGGAAAACAGAAAATATTAGTACGTATTTCTATGGCTGCAATATCAGCAGTAATCGGAATTGTAGGCACCACTTGCGACTATGCATTGAATCAACCGTTTCTGGGAATTTGTTCGTGCGCCGGACTGTGCGCAGTAGAACAATTTCAGATAGAATGTGCCAACGTTGCATCCATACATGATCTAATAGCTTATGTGGTTATCTTGTCACTTCTGAGCTCTGTATACTAATGTTATAGCGTTTATTGATGTGGAAACGGGAAGCTTAGTATCAGTAGATACGCATTTATAGACTCACATCCGTATTTTTAACCGACTTCAAAAAAGGAGGAGGTTCTCAATTCAACTGTACTTTTTTATGTTTGTTACCTCATAAATTTCGACTGGGTGAATTTGAAAGCTGGTCCTTCCCGTGTGGTCCCATTAAAATTTGGTCCAGATTGAAGTCGGTTTTTTTGTGAAATTTGTGATTATTGAAGGGAGAGACATGAGGGTATTAGATATTAAATTTTGCGGCCTCATTTTCGTTAAAAGGAACAAAGATATTGATGCCAATTGATGGCACAGGAAAGTCAAATGAGAAAATTGGAAGTTTAAAGTTTATAATGCAGAATAGATAGGGAAGCAGAAATATCAATGGTAAAAGAAAGTTAGATTAGGGATTGCACGCAGAGTAGGTAAGGGTCACATACTCGTCACGGAAGTTGACTGTTGCTGGAAAGTCCAAACCCTCTTACGCTCTTAAAATTGATTTCTTTATACTCCGTTTATTAAAACAAGTAGTGAGCTTATTATTTGTATTTTAGTTTTGAAAAGGCTTTATTGTCTTCATTTAGAAACGGTACTTTATGCTTGTGAGTTAGGTTGGTGAGCAAACTAAGCTCCTAGAAGCCTTTCCAGGTACTCGCAGTATCCTTCCTGATACAATTATCACCATTGTGCGGTCACTTCCTCGCACTTTTAGATTATGTAGGTGATTGTTTCCCTGGTGTATATCAGCAAACACGAGAAGCGGTATTTACAAATAATGTGTTTGGAATAAATATAATAATAATAAAATAAAAAATAATAATAATATAATAACATTTCCTTGTTGTTGCATCTATATCAAATTTTAGTCTTTAGCCTAGCTTCGCTAGCCTCAATAGACTTTTTTTTTACATTTTCTAAGTTAGTTTTTCAGGTTTAGCCGTTCATACAAATCATGACTCATAATATCGTTGTGAAAACGTGTAACAAACACAAAACCTAAAACATGAGATTATTCAATAGAAGTCAAGTTCCTTAGAATATTTGGCATAAATGCTTAATTAGCTTCACCAAGTATTGTCATAGTCGAATAAGGTCTGCAACCGCAAACCGACGCGTTCGGATGCTTCACTTTTTTGAAAGAACCCCCAGGGTACAAAATTAATTGAAGCTCCCTGAGCTGTTCCTTGTGTGGATGTTACATCTGAATAAAACTATAAGATTTAATTGAAATGATTGTTGTAAATAAACATGCGTTTTCGTCATTTTCATTAAAAATTTGAGTAAAATTTTTCACTAAGTACTCAGAGGCAAACAGCAGAAGTACTAAGTGTATTTTCACAAATGTACAAAAAGTCGTTTAAAAGTTATAATAGCTCCGATATAATTAAACTGCACCATTTTGTTCGAGTTCAAACTGAAAAGCGACTACATCGTTGGCCATCAATTTTCTTTGATTTCTTTAAAACTAGTTGATAGAAAATGTTAATATTATTTTAATCGAATAGTACCTAAAGAGAACATTTTCAGTACATTTCAAGTGTCTTAAGGAGGCTCTGGGAATAAAAGCTTTTCTGTTTTGAACCTTGTTAAGGTTGGTTAAAGTATTTTTTAGAAAATTTAAATATTACCAGTGGTCGGTCAGTGGCGACATTACTGGCGACATTACATTACATTACATTACATTACATTACTGGCGACTGCTGACCATAATTCATTCAATTACTTATTTGATATTTCTGTAATATAAATATTTTACTTTTCTGCACTCCCCTCTATACAAAACAACAACTTCAACTGTGCCAATTTGTTTCTTTATTAATTAATTCTACAATATATTTTTATTTAATGAAAAATTGCTTGTTGACTTACATTTGAGTAAAATAGCAGGTATAATATATAATAACCGCATGCTCCTATTAAGTTCACGGGATTAAAACAGGAATTAAATAGCAATTTAATATTACATGTTTTGGGCTTAAGAGGTTCTATACGCTTAGTAATCTTCTGAACCTGTTAGGGTAAACCGAGATCGATATCTGAGGCCATGTTCAATAATCCTTACAGACCTTTACACTCCTACACTCTTGGGAATATGAAGAATCCCTTCCATTCCGTTTTCTATGTGTTTTGCTACGAGCAGTATGACTTCATCTTTACTATCTCTCTCTCTTAAGTTCCTTTTGTAATAACATCTAAACTCCTACCTACCTACCTACCTACCTACTAACTTTTATTTTTATGGATTAGGCGGGCAAACGAGCAGACGTATCGCCTGATGGTAAGCGATTACCGCCGCCCATGAACACCGGCAACAACAGAGGCGTCACAAGTGCTTTGCCGGCCTTTGGGGGATGGAGGGAGATATAGGGGGAGGGCTTGCGTTATGGGCTTCCGGTATCCTCACTCACTCGGTGAAACACAGCGCAAGCACTATTTCATACCGGTTTCCTGTGTGGCCGTGGTATCACTCCGGTCGAGCCGGCCCATTCACGCCGAAGCGTGGCTCTCTCACGGTACAAACACGGTACACGGTAACTTTTAAACTTTCGCGTTCCATGATATACTAATTATTTTTATTTTATTAATTCCCGTATAAATAATTAATATATCTAAACTCTACACATCATATAGATTTAAACGCTGACAATGCAGTCAAAAACCGCAACGCCCTGCCACAAACGCTGTCATTTAAATTGATTTCACTGTTTATTAACCACCCACTCCCCAGAGCTCTACGAAGCATTATCGTCACAACGCATATTCATAACCTACAAAATTTTCTTCAACAAAATTCGTGAGCGTTCTAACCGCATGCTCCTATTAAGTTCACGGGATTAAAACAGGAATTAAATAGCAATTTAATGTTACATGTTTTGGGCTTAAGAGGTTCTATACGCTTAGTAATCTTCTGAACCTGTTAGGGTAAGCCGAGATCGATATCTGAGGCCATGTTCAATAATCCTTCGATATTGTAGGAACGGTTTAAAATGGTGTAGTCTCTTGTGATGTGCTTACACTTAGACACAGTTTTTTAGATGATGGGATATGTGATGTAGTGGCAGTTGCAGGTTCTAATTTTCAGATTGGCGTAAACGGGATTCGGAGTGGGATCAATACGCGTAAGGAATATATCTCCTGTGTCGCGGGGTACCTTACAAACACACAACAGGGACACAAAGAACACCCAGACTCGGAACAACAATTTAAACCAACGACCGCTTAAACCACTAGACCAACCGAGCAGTTATGCATCAGTTAAAAAAACTGGTTTTGTTTATTTTATTCATATAATTTATTTAATAAAATACTCTTATTAACTATTTTTAAATAATATCAAAGAATAAAACGATTTACTTCATTACTAATCCTTTTCAGATCTGTAATTGAATGTTCCAAGTGTTTGACTCAAGGTACTCGGTTGCTAATGTCGTTAATTCGATTGCAAGACAGCAATCAATCAACGCTAAACTTTACAACAGTTAAATTAAGTAGCTATACCGTTACCTGAAGTAGTCGATTCAGTTTGCGTAAACCCTATAGGAACGAGTGCATTAATTTCCATAATGTAATTTTAAACTCCTAAAAAGGTAAGAAGACTTATGAAGGATTATGGAATAGTATATTGATATTTTTTTTAGTCTTCATTGCCCTTGAAAATCAGTATGAATGATATATAAGTACTAGCTGACCCACGCAACGTCGTTTACGTCTCTTATTGCCCGTAGCGTAAATTGTTTCTCCCGTTTTTGTAACATTCTTCATTGGTGCTCCGCTCCAATTGATCTTAGCGTGATGATATATAGCATATAGTCTTCCTCGATAAATGTACTATCCAACAATGAAAGAATTTTTCAAATCGGACTAGCGGTTCCCAAGATTAGCGCGTTCAAACAAATAAACAAACTGTTCAGCTTTATAATCTTCTATATACACACATCAAAAGTGTCTAGGGATCAAGCATTTTTATGCGGATTTCTTGAGATTGAGATGTGGCTTTGTAATAAATTTATGATTTTATAAATTTATATGGATCCTTTTTGGTGCATTTCATAATTTGAATCAGGAACTGTCAATCAAATTCGAGTAAAAGATGAAAATCAGCTGTCAATATTTTCCTTATAAAAACATACAACGCATTGAAGACATTATTAGTGCTACTGTTTCCCTACTACTGATTAAAACCAACGTTATTATGGAGCGGCGACGTCATTTAAGCAGGGAAGAAATGCTCAGAGCCGTGGGAATGATAGAAGCTGGTTCCCGGCAACGTACTGTGGCATTAGCTCTGAATACAAGTCAGAGTGTTATCAGTCGACTTTGGACACGTTACCGAAGCACTGGTACCGTGGCTGAGCGCCATGGAGGACGGTATCGCTGCACCACATGGAGACAAGACCGATACATTCAAATCTTAACTCGAAGAGCTCCAACAATAACCGCCATGATGTTAGCCGTGAGGCTTCATCACTCTTCAGGGAACTTAATTAGCGACCAAACAGTCAGAAACCGCTTGCATGAAGTGAACCTTCATTCCCGAAGACCGCTACGGGTACCACCTATAGCAATGCACAATCGTAGGATTCGATATCAAAGGGCTCTTGAACACAGAAATTGGGCAGAAGAACAATGGCGTTTCGTGTGCTTTTCTGATGAGTCTCGTTTTGGTATGAGACCGGATACAAGACGTATACGACACTGGAGAACCCCTGGACGCCAACAGCGATTAAAATCCTGCCAGGAAGTTCATCCTTATAGTGGTGGAACCATCATGGTATGGGCGGGTATTTGGATCGGCGGAAGAACTGAGTTGATTTGGATCAGAGGCAACCTCAACGCTCAAATTTATGCTGAGACGATTGTATCAGACGTCATCGTTCCTCTACAAGTGCAAATCGGTCCCTTATTTCAGTTAATGCATGATAATGCACGACCGCACACCGCAAGAGTTGTAAGACAGACTCTCGCCGCAGCTAACATCAATGTCCTGCCCTGGCCTGCTCAGTCGCCAGACTTGAACCCGTTTGGGCATGCATGGGATATTCTACAGAGAAGAGCTCTGCCGAATATGGAGGGTATCCAGTCGCAAGAAGACCTTTTTTTGTTGTTGCAACGAACATGGGCGGCCATTCCACAGCGTGATTTGGATGAACTCATTTTGAGTATGCCAAACCGATGTTCTTGTGTTGTTAGTGTTCGCGGTAGAAACACGGATTATTAATTGTTTAAGTTACCTAATAAAATTTTAAAGAAAACTGTTATTTCAGTCTTTTTTTCGAACTTTAATGTTAGTGGTTCAAATGTCAAAAAAAAAATAAAAAAAAAAAATGGCAAATTTCTTTATTAATGCAAAGGTGACTTGGTTTATCGTTACTGTGACAAACGAAAATTTTAATTAATATCAATCAGGAGAAAAGTTATTGCAAATATATATGTTGATCCCTAGACACTTGTGATGTGAAAAGAAAGTCGTGTTAGTTACACTATTTATAACTCAAGAACGGCTGAACCGATTTGGCTGAAAATTGGTGGGGAGGTAGCTTAGAACCAGGAGACGGACATAGGATACTTTTTTTCTCTTTATTTATTTTCCAGTCCCATAAGGCCTTAGCTTAAACAAGTATCAATTTAAATATTATATGCTAGACTGTACAATTTAATAGCTTTTTTTGATGTCGGTATAGCCGTATAGGTATAGATACTTTTTACATAGTTTTGTTTTTACTTTTTCCCGTGGCGTTAATCGCGGTTGTTGTTGTACCGCGGGGCTCAGCTAGTTATCATATAATATAAGTATAGATTAAAAAATGTAAATTACACTTAGAATCAATTAATTCTTGGTATTGAATTTGAGAATTTATTCGGATCGATATACCTTGGAAATTTAAGTTATTCAGTAAAACCAAAGCAATAAGTGTAAAAACTTTTTATAAAAAAAAACCGACTTCCATAAAACATCCAACGAAAACTCTCTGCCAAAAAAACACTTAAAAGCGTAAAATAAACTGGTTCTTCATAAATTGCCTGTACCTAATTCTTTATTCATTTAAATAGTAGTATTATAATGTGTGCAAGGTACCTAGAATCTGTTTGAAGTCGGTGCCAAGTGACTATCGCTTAGACTTTTGTAATTGTTCGTTTGTATTCTTTATGGCTTAGCACCGACTTCAAACAGATTTTAGGTACCTAGCACACATTATAATACTACTATTTAAATGAATAAAGAATTAGGTATAGGTAATTTATGAAGAACCAGTTTATTTTACGCTTTTAAGTGTTTTTTTAGCAGAGAATTTTCGTTGGATGTTTTATGGAAGTCGGTTTTTTTTTTATAAAAAGTTTTATTTTTTAGTTTTTAGTGCAAACAATCGTAGGTAAGTAGTAAGTTGAACTATTTCATCAAATTTCATCATCAAGAATACAAATTAAGGTCTATACGTACGTGTAATAATAAAATCATCTTCTAATCCCTAACTGTTGAAGAGTTTAACCTTCTATCATCAGCTCACCTAAATAACTTGAAAGTATACGACTGAAGGTCTTTAGATACGTAAGAAATTAAAAGAATTATCCTCCAACTCTTAACCGTTGAGGAGTTGTACCTTCCACCTTCCATCATCAGCTCACCTAAATAATTTGAAAGAATACGACTAAAGGTAACATATGTACATATGATATTTAAAGATTTATCCTCCAACTCCTAACCGTTAAGGAGTTGTACCTTACATCATCAGCTCATAATCATAAAATGATGACTACCAGACGCAAATACTGGTGTAACTTCAGAAAATATACGAAAAACATAGTATGTGCCTATAAAAAATGAGGGTTTCAATCGATTTCCCTGGGATCCCATCATCAGATCCTGATATGCTGGTAATGGGACCACCTCGGAAGCATACCAATTCGAATACAATAAAAAAATTCTAAATCGGTCCACAACTGACGGAGTAATCGGTGAACATACATAAAATAAAAAAAATAAAAAAAATACATACAGTGGAACATAGAACCTCCTCCTTTTTGGAAGTCGGTTAAAAATTAGCTGCTCTAATAAAGTTAAGGCAAGTTTATAAAGTAAAATTTAAAAGTAAAGTTTATAAAGTAAATTTAGTAAAATAAAACCATTCAATCAAGATTGAAATGGTTGATTTAGTGCAGTTAATTATACTACGGATCGTACTGCCGGATTGAATAGCAGTTCTATAGGTTATTAATGGTTTAGAACTGAGGCGATGACTGAATATAAATAATATAAACATACTTTATATACTTAATATATTATATTGTACGTAAATATTGTTATTATTATTTTATAAATTATGGTTATGTACATAGGTTTCTATATTATATAATAAATGTACGATATAAATATATATATATATATATATATATATATATATATATATATATATATATATATATATATATATATATATATTTATATACATAAGGGTAAACAACGACGGCGTGGTAATTACCTGGATGGGTGACCGCTGGTGGCATGATACCATGATCGTCTCCGTGATTCGGAGGTCACGTTAAGCAGTCGGTCCCGGTTGTTATCAAATGATAACAGTCGTGGAGCTTAGTTGAAGGCCTTTGGGCGGCTTAAACACATCCAACGGCAAGATTACGTAGCCACAACGTAGTCTTGCCAGTCCCCAACCCGCACTCGGCCAGTGTGGGGACGTATGGCCTTAACCCTCTCCTGAGAGGAGACCCAAGCCCAGCAGTGGGACGTTATGGGTTGCTGATTGATATAAGTATGGTTATCAAAAAATACGTATGTATGAACAACCGGCACTCGGCCAGTGTGGGGACGAATAGCCTTAACATAAATGTAACACAAAAATGAAATTACGTAATAAATAAACCCAGCTAAAATCCTTTCCTACGAAATATTAATTTTATTCCAGGGACTCATTGTTCGATCAGTCTCAATCTTAAGTTAATTGTGAATCAAATTCTCATTGGGAACAACTCTTGAGATAAATCGTTATTTCTTTAGAGAAATAAGTTAATTGGTTTCGTAAAAGCCGGCTGCCTCTTGATGTTATTGAAACTTCTGTTGTAATGTGTTTAATATTTGATTTAAAGGCCTTTTAGTTCAACAACAGCATGGTGTTCTCAATGCGACGGGTATGTTTTTAATTCATGTATATTTTCACCTAGCTGACCCGGCGAACTTCGTACCGCCATATTTACATATCTGTCTCAGCTTCCCACAGGCAGTGTACAGTCGCGGAGAAAAAAAAACACTTTTCCCCTTATCTTTTATTTTTTTTCTTTCTAATAAAAAAATGAATGAAATCTAAGTATGTATTATTGAATTACAACTAAGTACATATTTTGACTTTCATCCCCTCTCTCCAGGAAACCGTGCTGAATTTCGGGATCAAAAGTATCCTAAGTCCTACCTCGTAGTATGAACTCAAATCATGCCAAGTTTTATTTGAATCCATTCAGTAGCTTCGGCATGATGCGCGGCCAAGTTACAGACAGACAGACAGACGGAAAGACAGACAAACAGACAGACAGACAAAAATGAAAAAAAAATACAGTTTTGGCTTCAATATCGATTATAGAGAGCCCTCCAAAAAAAATTTTCAAAATATCTTTAATGTACAGAATTGGACCTGTTACATTTTTATTATAAGTATATAGAACATGTGTAATCGTAAATGAATTTCAACAAAAAAAAGTAACATGCTATTTCATTTTAATCGAAGTAATATATGAATTCCACGATGAGAAATTGAAAATAATTCATTTGTTTACTAAAAGTTTATAAGATTTCTTTCTAATCATACATGTTTTTTTTTATATTAAGGTTAATATAAGCGGATAGTGGCATCTAAAGAAACCCACTTAGTTTTTTTTTTCAATCTCCCAATTTTGATAGCAATATAATTGATTTTCTTTTTAAAATAAAAAGTATATCTAGGTATTTTTCTTGTGTATAATTCGGAAGATCAAAAAAAGATAAAATAATGTAAAGTTTCTTATAAACTACTTAGAATACACTATTTTGGTGGCCTAATTTTTTTTTATCGCTAACCCTTCATCATACAAAACAACAAAAAAAACTTTACTTGCTCGATGCAAAATAGTAATCCAGTACCAAAAATAATTTGTCAGTCTTTCTTAAGTTTTGATTAATACATTTTATTTTAAATTGAAACAGAATTTCTTCACTTGAAAGTAAAAAAAACATTTGTTAGTGCTAATACAAATCAAAGGTATGAAAGACTTAAAATAAAAAAGTTATTCTTCTTAAACATAAGACTTGAAAGGTGAGAAAGGATACTGGATATATTTAGAACAAGGTTACCCTCTTGAGATGAATGAAAAGACGCCCACGCATCTTGCAAGTTAACTGGGGAATACGTAGTAGTAAGTGGTCGGCTGCGACCTTGCTTTGTATAATAGTGTATTGTCGTTCTATTACTGTTTCTTTTCTGTGTTCCTAGTACAATAAGTGAGGTTGGCTGAAATGTTACCGGAATATATATTATATTAGACTTTATGTGGTTTACTATGGTATAAAATACAAACGTCGTTCCATTCGGATCTTTGGAACGAAGTTCATTATGGGGCATGGCGGAGGAGTACCCTAGCCGGCAAAAAACGTCCGTAACTAACTTTTAAACTTTTGAGTTCTATGATGTAATAATAATTATTTTTACGGGGATAAAGGCGATCACTTATTCAAAGGTATTACATACCTCTGATTTGCCTGACGTTTCGACCAGGTTGCACTGGCCGTAGTCACAGGCTGACTGGCTCAGCGATGCATGCCCTCTGTCGTCGAATCTGAGAAGTAGAAGGTTCTTCATCCACCCGCACATTTTCGATATTATTGATATTTTTGTTTCGCGATTTACCGTCACATACCACACTAACAGTGTCACTATTCTGTAAGCAAACCGATGTGTCTTTATCTTGGTGTTTATCCGACTGCGTAGAAAAGCGAGGCGGTATGTTTTTTATCACTGGATTCCACGCTGTAGATAATTTAAAACCATCTTCCCGATTTAAAGTTTTATGCTTTTTAATCTCTACGAAGCTACGATCTACGAAAACCTACCACAAAAAAAACCTGAAATAAATGTCTCGTAGCAAAAAGTTATGATTAAGCCTTCTTCACATCTCTAAATTGTTTTAGGGACTCAGTTTCATTTTTTTATTCGTAGCTAATTATGTAATAGATTTAAAATGTGTGTATGTATTATAAAGAACTAATAATGAAATGTGCAAATTGCTACCACAAAACCGTATAAATTTTACTCAAGAAACTCATTTAAATACCAATATAGCCTCAAAATCCTACCCCTGAAATGTGTGTTCAACGTCAGACAGAAAATCCATTAACCTGTTAACCTGATTATGTCTTATTACAATTCCATAAAGCTTATATTCCATTACCCCACATACGGTATTCAGATCTCGTTAGCGTCATCGATACACTGTCAAACATTAGCGGGTTATTGTGAAGTTGACTATGATTTTGATTAAAATAATTGAGATATTGCGAAGATATGGAGTTAATTTATTATTTTATTTTATAATTATATTCACCTTTGTTACAGGTGCTGAAAGATACATACAGTTTACTTTAGATCGAGTCACGTGAAAAATATATTTAGTTAATGCATACTTGAGTTCTATACTTGCTTAATATTATTTTTTATTAATCTAAGATCCTTAAACAGACATTATATGTGTTATGAGCATCTTACACTTCAACAGAAATGAATATCACTAATATTAATTTTTAACCGACTTCCAAAAGGAGGAAGTTCCTCAACTTGATTAGTATTTTTTTTATGTGTGTACACTGATTGTTTAGGTTTATATTTTATTTTATTGTTAATATTAATGATAAGAATATATTTCTACTTATAAATTAGCCTGCGTATGCAACCTACATGGTTAACCTATCTTTAACTGGCGTACCCGCAGATTGAATTCTGTCACCGATTGGGCTTTTAACTCAGCTTGTTGTATCAGAAAAGTTGAAACTATAAAATGGCTCTTGACATGTTATTGTTCAAACTTCATTTGAAAGGTGTCACAACGTGTTGTGACATCGTAACACTGTGACAACACACAGTTGACAAGCCAATTATTGACAGCGTAAACGTGGTGGAAATTATTCTAATACAGTATATGGAGCGAAAACTTTTTTTTAAATTCTACGGTATAAAAAACGTTTGACATTAATTATAAGTATATCGGAGAATCGGATGTACTCCAGTCTACTTTTACCACTAATTCTTTTTTTGATTATGCATATCATTTTTTTAATAGACAAAACCAGCATTAGGAATATACGTCCTGTGTCTCGGGAGACTATATGAAATGGACACAAAGAACGGGTGTTCTTTGTGTCCATTTCATATAGTCTCCGTTCATTGTTGCTCTAAGGCAGGGTTGCCTTAGAGCAACAATTTGCGGATCTAACAAAGTATTGGACCAGACCGCAGGTGAAAGCGATTATCGAATAAAGTTGACATTTCAGTTCAAATGATATAAAGCCTGCAGAGTTGATTTACAGAAAGAGGCTTACTGTTTTTGACAGTTAACTTCCACAGATAAATAATACGATACCTAACATCATTTAGTCTAAGTCGTACTCGTACTCCCAATGTCGTGTACTTCTAACGAACCATGACAAAAATCAGTCGTTAACAAATTTAATATCTTAGTATCCTTGCTCTCAGCAAAGCCGGAAGGTAATAGGCCGCCTTCGAGAACCAGTTATTTGATTTGTGAAATCAATTTGTCTCCGTTGCAGTGGTAACTTGATATTTCCATTACTGTTTTTATGGTGTCCGGATTCGCGAGATATTTCTTATTCGATGGAAGTGGTTTGAAAATGGATTCAGATGAAACTCTAAGCTTGTATACAATTTTACGATGCTACGTTCTGAATCATAATGATATTTACTGTTAAACAACTTAACATCATACAATTCCATTAAAACTAATAAAATACTGAAAATAGGGACACCTACTCTCGACCGGAGTGGTACCACGGCCTCACAGAAAACCGGTGTGAAACAGTGCCTGCGCTGTGTTTCGCCGAGTGAGTGAGGATACTGGAGGCCCATACCCAACCCCTCCCCCCACTCGGACCCACAGGACCCACTCGTCGTCCTTAAAGATGTCTTCGTGGACGGCGACGACGACGAGATGGTACGGGCTCTTTACACCCAAAACGCCGACATCTTCATGGGCCTACCACAGGAAGAGAGTGAGCTGATAATTAAATACCGCAAGAGGACAAGAAATCCAAAGACCTCCCATATAGTTGTGCAGGTCAAGCCAAAAGTATGGCAGAGGATGACGGAGGCTGGTTATCTTTACCTGGACCTGCAAAGGGTCAGAGTGGAGGACCAGTCTCCGCTCATCCAATGCACCAAGTGCTTGGCATTCGGCCACGGCCGCAAGTTCTGCACCGAGAGTGTGGACAAGTGCAGCCACTGCGGAGGCCCGCATTTGCGTGAGAAATGCCCCGGTTATGCAACGGGAGCCGAACCGCGGTGCTGCAACTGCTCGCACTCTGGGCTGCGGAGCCTCGGCCACAACGCCTTCAGCGCCGAATGCCCGACCCGCGCAAAATGGGACTACCTGGCGAGATCAAACACATCATATTTATGACTCACACACTTAGACGAACACACACACATTACCCAAAACACACACACACCCACACACGCAATGATCTAGCAAGTATATATTAAATATATATGGATACATCATAACACGCACACAAACACTGTTCAAGCACACTCAACAAACTTGCTACAGTAACTGCAATAATTATATTATATTTAAGCATATATATATATTGTTGACAGCGAAATAGTAATAATGTTAAAAACACACAGAGTCAAAAAATGTTACCATCTCACAGGCTAGATAACTATAATAACAAAGACATCTTGGAGAACAATAAAAAATGAAAAGGTATAACAAAACTTAAATTAAGGACCTACAAAACAAAATAGAAAACAAATAATTATAACTATTATAGAAAAAGTTAAAAACATACCGAGTCACACAAAACAACTATTCATTGACAAAATCATAATTAAATAAACCTTTAGATAAATAAAATCAGAGTAAGCTATAAAAAACAAAATTTAAAATATATTGCCGATAGAAATAGAAATATTAGAAAAAGAATTAAAAAATTAGACATGAAATTGTATGGGAGTGAAAGAAAGAATGAACTGAAAATAGCGTAGGAATAGATAAATACCAGATACAATAAAATACGCAAGAAATCGTAAAAATATTAGTAAGAATGACACGGCACGAGGCACATAGTGCGAAGACTTATATATAATGAAACGGTACGAATAAGGAACACGAATCATAAGGTCCTGTCGTAATCTTTGGACGGGGAAAAGCAGAGAGGTTGAAAGACCTCACAAAAAAAAAAAAAAAAAAACCCCTCCCCCCATCCCCATCCCTCAAAGGCCGGCAACGCACTTGTGACGCCTCTGGTGTTGCGAATCGCTTACCATCAGGCGATACGTCTGCTCGTTTGGGGGCAAACGAACAGAAAAATATATTATACCGTATCAGAAAGGAAAACAAAACCACTTCCACCACAAGCTTTATTTTTGAAAATTTTAGCTTTCTTTAGTTCTACATACTTACTTAAAAATCTCAACTATCCTAAGCTATTCATTATTTACCTCTATTTTTACACAGAAAAGGATGTAATAGTTATAGAAACAATTATTTCAATCATTTTTAATTTAACAAATTTTCATTTTCTTTTCGTTTTGAAAGTCGTGGGCGAAGCTAATAGTGAAATGAACTGCAGTAAATTGGTAAGACAGGTTAGTATCGCAGATCAGTACGAATTGCGTAATCCTTGAATACGGATTTAAAATGATTTTTTTATTAATTTCTGTATTGATTTCGTTTCATTGCTTTCTCTTCTTTTTATTTTATAAAATGAACTACACAGAAGCGTCACAGGTGCGTTGCCAGCGTTTGGGGGATGGGGGGGATAGGGGAGGGGGGAGGGGGTATGGGCCTCCGGTATCCTCACTCACTCGGTGAAACACAGCGCAAGCACTATTTCAGATCGGTTTTCTGTGAGGCCGTGGTATCACTCCGGTCGAGCCGGCCCATTCATGCCCAAGCATGCTGTTACCTTTTAAGTCGAATGATATGATAAAAATGTCTAAGTCTTGAAAGCATTTATGTCCGCTTTTCATACATACCAAACATCATTAAATAAATACGCCATATTTACTAAATATAACACTCAATACTCTTTTAAACTTTATATATATCTTACTTGATCTTTTGTGAGAGGAAAACGTAAAATTTATTTAATGAGATCAACATTCTCGCCCATAGATTTCTTTTGAAGTTTAAATTCAATGATATTTATTTCATTTGCATGATTTTGAATATAATCGCGTTATGTTAAAAAATACTTTTATGCTCGTGTAAAAAACCAGAATAAATTAGTAATAAAGCATTCGTATTCAGCGGAAAATATTTTAAAAATAATTATGATGAAGATCTAAATTCTCAAATCTTTAAGGGAACTAAAAATTAGTTCAAAAACCAAGCCTGCTCTAACTGTACAGGCTGAAATAAATCGAAGTACGCGGGAAATTTAAGGCGGATACGATATATTGGACGAAATAGGAATCACCCGATTGCTTTTCATTTCGTCGGATATCCGATGCTATTATATTTATTGGTTTTTAGAAAAGTGGCCTCGAGGCCGTAATATCGAGAGAATTAAGATTTACCCAACGTTTTGTTGGTGGTTTCGTTTATTTGATATTTATAATAGAATACTATTGGAGACACTTCGAAAGATTCGTTATAGTCTGTGGTGAAGGACTGTGGAATTAGATGCGACATATACCTTTTAGAGATGTCAACGATTTCTTTTCTATATTGGAAATTCCAAAGATATCTAAAATGTTAGTAAATTTAAAACGTGAAACGACATTACAAGTATAATAATTGATCCTAGTAAGAAACCTATTGCAAATATCACTGAACAAACTCAAAACTTTTTATGATAAGTACCAAGAAGTGTTAATAATGTTGACAAAGTTCTAAACATTGACAATGTTTTCAAAATGTAATTACTATTGACTGCTAATAGGTTTGTGTTTAGCATAATAGTACATATGGAATGGATTAAGTAAATTAACAATAACAATTTAAGTTTTAGGAATACAAATTTCACTTTGTGCTATTTTCGGAGAATCAAGTCACTTCGTTTAAAACAAAGCATTGAATAAATTATTAGGTAGTATTGAAACCCCGCGTTCATTTATAAAATTTTAAATAGTGACTAAACTGACCTACTTCAAGCAACATCGCAGTTTAAGTAATAAAATTTATTTTTAATATATAAAAGTGTACTAGGGCCGCATACCAGTAGAGAGGATTTCTCTGGCCAAGAGCCAATAATACTAGGTGCTTTGCCAAGCCAGGCTGCCTGTACCTACGGTAATGCGGGCACAGATACTGACACGGGGATAAACTGCGGCTTTTTTGCCTGCTGATGCTCTTTGGTGACTACATCGTTAACACTTCGTCTTTTAGCAAAAAATGTCCAGAAACTTACCTTTTTTGCCGATTGATCAATTTCGGGTCGTATTAGTTTTAGTCACAAGTAACATCCAAAGTTGTTTGAAAAATTGATTCTGACTTCGACTTTTTGAATTGAATTGACTTAGAGTTCGAGTTATGTTGAAATAGGTGACTTACACAGACACCATTAGTAGAAGCCAAATTCAAACTTATGTTTATGTTAACTTTTAAACTTTCGCGTTCCATAATTTAATAATTATTATTTTTACGGGAATTAACGCGATCACTATTTCAGCTGACTGGCTCAGCGGCGCACGCCCTCCGTCGTGCGCCGCTGAGCCAGTCAGCCTGTGACCACGGCCAGTGCAACCTGGTCGAAACGTCAGGCAAAACAGAGGTATGTAGTACCTTGAAATAGTTATCGCGTTAATTCCCGTAAAAATAATTATTATTATGTTTATGTGACTGATAAGACAGGTGAGTTTATATGTGTGAGATTAATCTTCATCTTTTTTTTTTATGGGACTAATCCCGCCCACACGCCCACCACTGTAACTCCTGTACACCAGGATCAACAGCGGTGACCCACGAAAACACCGAGTTATGACACTCGGGAAGTCGCAGGAAAAATTTAACTGTCTTGGAACCCGCAACGAAATTAATCAGAAGAAAACTGGAGGAGTTGGAAATATAATAAGTCCACTTCCCTCCTTAGCAAAGCGGGAGACAAAATGGAGTCAAAATAGGCAGACGCCTTTCTCAAACCGGGAAGCACCACGGATAAAAATATTATGGGTCCTAAGTGAGCTTTATTTGATTTCTATAGTATGTATGGCAGAATCGCTTAAACGCACGGAAATTCACCGCAGTTGACACAAGATCCCCATAATATACTACCCCAGACGTCATTTGTAAGCTATTTAGCATCATGTTATGTTCATTGTACCAAAGACTACATTCCCAGAGGATATGATGAGCCGACTGTTCACAGCTAGAATCAGGTGTTGAGCATTGACACAATGGTGAATCGACTAATTTAAATGAGTATAGTTTGCTCTTAAAGTTACCGTGGCCTGTAAGAAACTGAGCGACACAGTGATCTACCTCGAGCCTTTGCCGTTGAGCCTCGACAACCTTTCGCGAACAGATGGAAAGAACTGGTAGAGGTGGCGCCCCTTAGATGATTCGTCCCATCGTTGCTGCCATTCATCCAAGAGGTCGTTATAGACATTGGATTTTTGTTGAAACAATCTTATGATTTTACCGCGGTCTCGTATGCCCAAAAAATCGCATTCCATGTTTTATAGTGTGGAATAGTACATGGTTGCACGTCTTTGCACCTCGAGATCGACCGGAAGAACACCTGCCAACACCGGTAAAGCCTCAGTGCTAACCGTACTATGTGCCTTGCACAAGAAAATCAATGCAGGTCGTTGGCCTTGTAACAGTTTGCGACGGACAGCACCTACAGTCGCCCTATCTGCCCATACAGGAGCACCATAGCAAATAGAACCCAAATAAGTAGCTCCATATATGATCTTTAGTGTATTATATGACAGACCCCATGTCGCAGTTGATATCCTCGTCAGTGCAAAGAAACTCTTTTTAGACTTTTCATTAACTGTTCTAATATGTTCAATAAATGAAAAATTTCTTTCTAAAACCAATCCTAAATAAGAAACCGAGGTTTTATTTTTAATAGTAACATTTTCAAATTTAATACACGGCGGTGATTTGAGGTTACCTTTCAGAAGTAGCTGGAAAGTTTTGTTTGGTGCAAACGTCAACCGATTACGCCCACCCCACCGAGATATTAAGTCCAAACATTTACTGGCCAGCCTCTCAAGCCCCGTTCTAGTATCCGACTCTATCAATAACAAACCGTCGTCCGCGTACGCATTCAGGGTACATCCGGACGGCACAGGCATTGCCAGAAAATCGTCGAAGCCTATGTTCCACAAGTATGGTCCTAGCACTGACCCTTGAGGACACCCCATCGTAAGCGCCTTCGACACAGAATGATGCCCAAGTCTCAATTTAGTAGTACCTTGTAAGAAGTACGAGGAGATAAGGGAATAAATATTTTTAAAGCAACCTCTTAATTTTAATTTTAGCAATAGCATGGGCCACCACGCATTGTCAAAGGCGCCAGATATATCTAAGAAGATGCCTAAAACGTATTGAAAATTTGACTAGGTGGCAGTTTTCCTTACAGATATAACCGCATCAGTTGTCGATTTTCCCAACGTAAAGCCGAATTGTCTATCATGAAATTTAACTCCACCCGGTAGAAGTCGTGGTACTACAAGACGCTCTAAAAGCTTTCCCAGCGATGGTAACAGTGTTATGGGTCGATAGGATTTAGGATCGTCCGGCGGCTTATCGCCGCTTTTTGGTATTATTCGAATATTACCGCACCGCCAAACACTAGGAAATACTCCTTCCGCAATGCAACGTTTAAAAACTGTTAAAACCGTATCACTCGAAAGTTTACAAGCTTCTTTTATCATTTTGTTTGATATTTTATCGTCGCCCGAAGCCTTATTTAGTGGTAATGACCTAACAATACTGAGGAATTCGTCTGAAGATGGTAAGTCAGACATTGGCGACAATGGTGGTTCAATAGCCCACTGCCTAATTTGTCAGTTAATCTTCATCTGTAGACTGATTTTAGAGCTCAATATTTTTGGTTCTCAAACAGGCTACGGCGTGGTACAGGGGCTCGCAGTGAAGATACCAATGTCCCGCCAGTCAGTTCGAAGTTCCTAATTTAGTCAAGACCTACTTCTAGCCCCTAGTAGATGAATTATATCAAATCCAAATAAAAACACGTAAAGCTATTCATCACAACCGTAACTATCATCACTCAGAAGATTTGCAACTACCGAGCTACAGTAATAGATAGGGTTGACCTAACTTATATTTTATCTTCGCCGATATACGAGTGCTTTGTACATAATGGATGAGGTGAATCGACCACTCGCCATTACTGAAATTCGCTATATCATTAAAATTGTAAAGCAGCTGCTTAAATGCAGAGAACGTTGGACTATATTTACTAAACTGTCAATACTTGCCTGCCTTTCTTTCGAGAGTTTGAATGCAGGGAATAAAACCAAACCACTGTTTATTTGATTTTATACTTTATTTTAACTGTATTAAGGCCCATATATTTCCGTATATTTTTACCCGACTACGAAAGGAGGGTTATGTTTTTCGAGTGTATATATGTATGCATGTATGTATGTATATTTCTTTGGCACGCCCTAGAGCCTAAACGGCTTGTTGTATTTTTATGTGAGTGGTGTCAATAGATTCGTCTTAGTCTACATCTCCTATTGCCCGTAGCCTAGTAATTTCCCCCGTTTTTTAAATATTCTTCATTTTTTTTTATGGAATAGACCGGCAAGCGAGCAGACGTATCGCCTGATGGTAAGCTATTACCGCCGCCCATGGACACCAGCAACACCAGGGGCGTCACAAGTGCGTTACCGGCCTTTGGGGGATGGGGGGGGGGAGATAGGGGGGGTTGGGGTATGGGCCTCCGGTATCCTCACTCACTCGGTGAAACACAGCGCAAGCTATTTCACACCGGTTTTCTGTGAGGCCGTGGTATCACTCCGGTCGAGCCGGCCCATTCATGCCGAAGCGTGGCTCTCCCACGGTGGTCATTGGTGCTTCGCTCTTATTAATCTTAGCATGGTAATATATAGCCAATAGCCTTCCTCGATAAATAGGCTATCTAACAATGAAATAATTTTTCAAATCGTACCAATAGTTCCTGAGATAAGCGCGTTCAAGCAAACAAACAAACAGACTCTTCAGCTATAAATATTAGTATAGATAGATGAAAATTGTTAGGAAAACTAAGCTTAAAATATTTTAGTCTTATTATTCGCCTGAAATTTAAACTTTAGATTGTATATCAATGTTACAATGATAGACTAAACTAGCAGTTTCAATGTTTGTGACTATCAAAATTTAACGACAACCATAACTATAAATGTATGATTCGAGTCATTCAATTTGTCTACGCCTTTGCAAATGGTAACGATAGTAACAAATCACTTTTCAATGCTATTTTATTTTGATATCACTCCTTCGCACCGGTTTCACCTGTATTTCTTACAATGTTTAACTTTACGTCAGTTGATTTTTATACATTATTTCTTAATAAACAGTTTATTAACACAAAAAATCATGTTAAATTTGGACTTAACGTTTGATTTAAATAAACAAAGAAACATCAGTTATAGTACATTATTATAAACAAAGAGTATCTCATTTTTAAAATTATATAACAAAATGTAAAGTAACTACATTCCTGAACAATAAAATAAAATATTAATTCCGATGATCGTCAACAAAGTCTATCACCCTAATCGTTGTTTTAACTTCACACAAGTACTTACAGCGTTGAAAGTTCCTAACTCATCAAACTTAGCAACTGATGTGTGGAACACACGCATTTTATGCTAAACAGGTACATATCAACACCTTATACATATTCAAAACATCCAGGCATATTATATGACATTGACTTTATATAAAGGCCAATTTGAATATTGTGTAAACTAAAATTCATATGATTTCAGATATTTTAAGAAGTTTAAAATGTATTAAAGGTTCTAGATAGGTGATATATTTCACCGATATGGCTAGATAGGGACAGCAAAACTGTATAATCTATACTAATATAAACGCGAAAGTTTGTAAGTATGTATGGATGGATGTTTGTTACTCTTTCACGCAAAAACTACTGAACGGATTTGGATGAAACTTTACAGTAATATAGCTTATACATCAGAATAACACATAGGCTACTATTTGCCGCGATAACCGACGTATACGCGGGCGGAGCCGCGGGCAACAACTAGTAGAAGATATTTTTATTTATGTACATTCAACAGTTATCTAAATTTAGCAACATTAAATCTTTTATTTATATTCTGTTGTGAGCAACAAGCGACCAAACAAAAGGCTCCGCGGGCTACTGCTCCACCACGACAACGCGCGAGGGACTTCTTGGACAGCACGCCGGTCAAACTTCTGGGTCACCCTCCGTACAGCCGTGACCTAGCACCGTGTGAATTCTATTTATTCCCGAAAATACAAAATCAACTCAGAGGAATTTTCGTAGCCGGAAGATGCGCTGTCAGCGTTCGAGCAGGCTGTAAACAAGGTGTCTGCGGCGGACTGGAAAAACTGTTTCGAAAACTGGTTCAGATGCATGAAACTTTGTATAGAGGAGAGTATTTTGAAAAGATTTAATAAAATGGTATTTACCTATAAAACACTTTTTTTTACTGTCGCAAAACTTTCTGAGTGTCCCACGTACATACCACAAACATTGCGTTACCAAGAAAGAAGAAGAATGAAAAAGCTTCTTACAATTTTTTAATACGTCACATAATTCTGAAGGTAGTAGAGCCACGCTGATTTCAGCACGAACAGGCCGGCTCGACCGGGGCGGTACTACCCTCGCACAGAAAATCAACGTAAAATGACAGCGTGCTGTCGTGTTTCGTTGGTGAGTGCGAGACCGGAGGCCCAATTAGTCTAGTCAACAAGTTCCAAACTTGTTGACTAGACTAAAGGATGCAGCAGCATCACTAGGCCGCCATGGTGTGGGTCACCATGCTGCATTGTCTGCATTCGCAGTGAGCATGGTGACCACCACTCTTGGATTCTGCTTATGCTTTCCATCAGGCAGAGTAGAGTCATTTTGGCGGGCCAAACATAAAAAAAAATAAAAAAAAAATAAAGAATAACACTTAAAACTATTAGGGAATAGAGAGCAAACGAATGCCAATGGTAAGATACTATTTGCAGGTTTTTGGTCCATTGTGCATCTTAAAGTCTGTCTGTTTCTAACCGTGATCTGTAAAGATCATCCGTCATAATATATGACAAAGTGAGGGCTGAATACAGACATAGTTGACCATTTGTTACGAATCGTGTAGCTACTGTGCCATTTATATTTTGATCGATGTTGCTATTCCTTACGGATGATGTGAATAAAATAATGAAGTATTCTGTGCAACATTGAGTGATATCTTTGAGCACCGGAGCATTCGATTCACGGAGCAGACAATAGGAGGTTCCCTCTCCCTCTCTCTCATTCACTGCATAAATATGAAAAAAGCAAGAGCTACACTATGTTATGCTAGTAAATCTTTTTTTTTTTTTTTTTTTATGTTTGGCCCGCCAAAATGACTCTGCTCTGCCTGATGGAAAACATAAGCAGAATCCAAGAGTGGTGGTCACCATACTCACTGCGAATGCAGACAATGCAGTATGGCGACCCACACTATGGCGGCCTAGTGATGCTACTGCATCTTTTAGTCCAGTCAACAAGTATGAAACTTGTTGACTAGACTAATTGGTCCCCGGTCTCGCACTCACCAACGAAACACGACAGCACGAACGCTGTCATTTTACGTTGATTTTCTGTGCGAGGGTAGTACCGCCCCGGTCGAGCCGGCCCGTTCGTGCTGAAATCAGCGTGGCTCTACTACTTCTAATAATAAATAAATAAATAATAATAAATATTTCGGACATCTAACACACATCGCCATCTAGTCCCAAGCTAAGCAGAGCTTGTGTTATGGGTACTAGACAACTGATATAAATAAATATATACTTTTTCTTTTGTAAATACATACATATTATACATAGAAAACATCCAAACACCGAAACAAATATTTGCAGGTCCTACAAAGATTTGGTCCGACTTGAGAATCGAACCCGAGACCTCAAGCACAGTAGTCACATACGTTACCAACGAGGCAGTTTAATATCACACCAATAATTATCTGTCATAAATACATATAATTTTTTTAATACTAAGCTAGCAAGCAATAATTAATTAAATTTACTAGACTCATTGTTTTTGCTTCCTTATTTTATTTATCAGAAAAAATATAGAGTTGAGGTGACGATGTTGGGTGTAAATCTTCTTGTTTAATAATACGCTATGAACATAATGTTAGCTTTTTTGAAGAATAGCGACAAATGAAGACTGAAGAACTTTTTAACTGGTATAAAAACATTCAGTTTTAAACAGGAATTAACGTTATGATGAATCATTTAATAGCACCGTGGTTTACATTACAAGTGAGCCCATTAAAAACTACACGAGCAAAGTTTTTACACGTTCCCAAACCAAAACATATCGTCAATTGTCGTTTTTCAAACGTTACTGAATGCGTACCCCGAGATTAACAAATGGATCGCTTGAAAAAGTTTCGGCGATAAATTTCGGTGAAGTCACAAAATTCGCAACGACACGTTAAATTTTATTACTGCCTCGAGCTTGAAATGTTGCTATTAAACTTAGGATATTATTGAAATGATCTCAGACAAAGGTTGTTATTTGATGAAAGTATGCAAAATGTAAGTAAGAAGTTTAAATGTTCGGCGCTCGGCTCGATAATCAAATTTGAGTTGTGCCTGTATATTGACTTATGGTTTTTTTTAAAGTAAAACAAAGTATACATAAAAAATATAAATAATTCTGAAATTTAATACGCCATTTTAAAAATACGCCATTTTTATTTTAAAAATACGCCACTACTTTACATATAGGTATGCGAAGTTTTATGCTTAAATTGTTTATACCATATCATGTAATATTTTACAACAGTTTTATCTACAATGATGAACCTAACTCTGCTATATCTGAAGATGCAAACTCCTGACTTGCGAATAGAGATTTCAAGAATAGAAATAGAATACTAGATATGTTAATGATAAGTTCTACATTTTCTACTTAGAGTTAACTACTGTAGCTTCTGCTATTTGAGAAAATATTATAAAACAATCTTCAAATCTATGTTTGGACTAGCTGGACTATTATAATTTCAAATAAACTAATTGCAAACAACATTCTTGAATAACCTGAATTTTAGAATTGAGGTTGCAAAATCTCAACGATAAAAACTTCAGATTGGTTTTATTTAATACTAGCTTTTGCCCGCGGCTCCGCCCGCGTGTATGTCGGTTATCGCGGCAAATAGTAGACTATGTGTTATTGTGATGTATAAGCTATATTAATGTAAAGTTTCATCCAAATCCGTTCAGTAGTTTTTGCGTGAAGAAGAAACAAACATACACACAAGCTTTCGCCTTTATATATTAGTGTGATGTGATGTGATTAGATTTTTTAACTCTTTTAACACAATAATTCCTTTATTTTATTTTCAAAGTTCAACTTTTAAGGAGCTAAAGAGTATTTCAAAGTTGGTATGGGCAGTAATATCTTTATGATCAGAGTTATTTCAAGCTTGGTGGTTATTAATATCCTTTGACACAGTTTTATACAGGTTTCTAATTTATGTAGATATTAATTCCATTAAATTGGAAATTGTGGGATTTTATTGCTAAAAGTCGTAGATCGAAAATAGGTTTTAAGATTGGCGTCTTTTAATATAACTGCTATGAGTTTTAAACGACTTTATATTTAGAAAGCTTTAAGGTGTTTTTTAGTGCTTTATAATACATTTTTAGCTTGGGTTTAGGTATTTAAAATTTCTAAAACTACTAATGAAATTATTTTACAAACATGCATGGGACCAGCTGCTGTAATAGTGTGTTAATTACAATCTGCTTTTGAATGTTTTTACAAACTCAAACAACATTTTGTCAACAAATATTTGTTGATGAGGAAATAATGAGCATCTTAATTATGGGACAGATAAGCAGGCAAAGCATATTATATGAACAGATGGGAGTTTAAGCAATAATAGGCTATTCTTGTATTATTGACCAACTGAATAAGCTTGAAAGACTCCAAAATCTCTGTATAAGATTCATATTTGGATTACGCAAATATGACCATGTCTCCGAATATCGTAAACAGCTTAAGTGGTTACCCATCCGACTTCGCCGGAATGCTCATATTCTTTCTCTTCTTTATAATATTCTTTTCAATCCTTCTACTCCACTTTACCTTAAATTGCGGTTTACCTTTCTACATGATTCACATACCAAATTGTTGAGATCGTCAGAAAACCTGAAATTGAAAATGCCTGGACACTCTACCAAATTCTTAGACCAATCCTTCTCTGTCCAAGCGGTACGATTGTGGAACGCCCTACCAGTCGTAATCAGACGTGCACAAACAATTTCTTCCTTTAAGAGGCTGGTGAAGGAGCATTACTTGGGAGACATAAATATTCCATAATTAACTGTTATTGCAGTCAATTAGGTCACAGTATCTAATATCAGTACGCGTGTAACATCTATTGTATGAATTTCGCTTAATATATTAATTTATACCGAAATTTCTATTTATTCCACATACATACTATGTGTCACTAATAATAATAATTTTTATTTATATATATTTACACTTCTGTATTTTCCTTTTCCAAACTACTCACTAATACACCAGACACTACCCTATACATCCTGTACTTATTTCCATCCCATGGTTGCCTGGAAGAGATTGCTGTTATGGCGATAAGGCCGCCATTTGTACTGATACTGACCTAGCATTAAGCATAACATTATCTGGTGTACAATAAAGCGATATATTATTATTATTCTCTTTATTTCATTTATATATACATATTTTTTTTTTTTTTTTTTTTTTTTTTTTTTTGTATTTATTGAGGTAAATAAACAATGACACAATACATAATTTTGAAATAAATAACACAATGAAAATAGCAATTGTGACACCAGCGGCATTTACCACATATTAGCAATCATTCATCATCATTTTTGTAGTTGGGTCCTACGAGAAATAATGAGTGTAAGTAATTAAGTAACAATCGGTCGTCTCACGTTACATTCACTTAACTTCCCGTTACATACATACATATTAACATAACATATTAACAAATAAGCAAAAAACATAAAGCATGCATGAAAAACTTAAATCTATTAGAGCAATGCTAGCCTCTCTAACAAGAGTCTCTTAAATGCGCCTGGACGTGTTGCCATTATATCTACACTGTTAAAATAAGTGTTGTAGGATTCAACCAAGCGATACATTGGGGAGCGCTTACCAGCATTGGTTCGGCATATAGTTAATGCAAAAATTTTTTGTTCGTTACGGCTATGAGTTCTAGTGGGTACTCTGTAACATAGTTTTCTAGTGAGTGGAATACAATCGCAATGGCTGTGGCAAAGGTCATAGAGTATTATTGCTTGTAAATATAGGCGTCTATGTTCCAGTGTTACATAGTTATATTTTAATAGTAGTTCTTTATATGGACGTTTACTTTGACAACACTTATATTGAATACAGCGCAAGAATTTTTTCTGAACGGCTTCTAGAGCTTTGATATACTTGTCGTAAAATGGATTCCAAATGAGTACTGCATACTCTAGTTGCGAACGGACCAAGGAATTGTATAGGTGGAGGTAAGTAGAGGCTTGAGTAAAATCAGTGCATGAGCGGATTACAAATCCATACATCCTAAAGGCTTTGTTAATAATAGTTTCGATATGTATATCCAAATGCAGCTTACTGTCCAAAGTGACTCCTAAGTCTCTGATCAATTCCACTCTTTCAAGGCTCTTTCCGGATAAACTGTAAGTGAAGTTGGAGATGGTTTTCTTTTTTGTGAAGGTTATAGATTTGCATTTGTCAATACTAAGTTCTAGTTTGTTCCTAACACAGTAGTCTGAAAATCGATCAAGATCTTGTTGTAATTTGTAGTGATCGTTCTGTTGTTCGATTTTATGATAAATTTTGAGATCATCAGCGTAGAGTAAGAAATTACCAAATTTAAAGCAATTACCTATGTCGTTTATAAATAAAATGAACAACAGTGGGCCCAAAATGGAACCTTGCGGAACTCCAGAACTAACAGGAACGAAGTCCGATTCATGACCGTGTAAGACAACCTTTTGTGTTCGGTTTGTGATATACGACTTAAACCAACGCCATAGATTACCACGTATGCCGTTAAAAGCCAATTTTTGCAATAGAATTTTGTGATCCACCCTATCAAATGCCTTGCGAAAGTCGGTATAAATGCAGTCTGTTTGTTTATTTTCATCCATACTTTCAAATAAATAGGATGTGTATATTAAAAGATTGGTGTTAGTTGAACGTTTTTGTACAAAACCATGTTGTTGTTCAATAATTTGTCTATGAAATGACGGGTAAATATACCGATGGACCAACCGTTCAAAAGTCTTTGACAGAGCGGACAGAATCGATATAGGACGGTAGTTCTCTATATTGGATTTGTCACCACCTTTAAAAATTGGTACAATACGGGCTGACTTGAATATGGCAGGAAAAATACCCTCCTTTAAACATGCGTTAAAAATAATATGTACAGGTTGATAAATTGTTTGAGCAGTGGCCTTAAGAAACATAGGCGGTATATTGTCCACACCAGCCCCTTTGGAAGCATCAAGGCTTTTTAATTCCCTGAAAACTGCCTCCTCAGAAAGTGTTATATGGCTTAATACCACGTCTGAGGTATTGTTGCAATCAGGTATGTCGTCTATATCAAAATGATCAGCTACGTCCGAGGGCTCGAAAACTGAGTGGAAAAAGGATGAGAATAGGAAACACACTTCGTCTGGTTTATCAGCCATCACATTTTTATATGACATTATATGAGGTATATCTGGTTTCTTTTTTTTATTATTTATGAATGTCCAAAAATATTTAATATGTTTTTGTATACTACTCTCAACCGCTTCCATATAATCTTTGTAACACTTATGCGATTCATGTTTAAATCTTTTTCTATAAAGTGAAAACAATTCATAGTCCGATTTGTTACAATACTTTTTCCATTTTATCCAATAGTTGTTTTTACTTTTATATATATGAATTAGAGCAGGTGAGAACCAGACGGGAAATTGGGATGGTTTACTAATTTTTCTAGGTACATGTCTCCTAATTATTTCGTAAATTCGCTCATAAAATATGGTCACCATTGATTCTGCATCCCCATATAATAGGTTATTCCAATTAATGTCTGTGATATCTTTGTTTATCAATGTATAATCAGCTTTGTTAAAAACAAATTGCGACAATGGTTGTTTAATCATGTGTCGATCGTTATTACAAACCGGAAAGATCATATAGAAAGGGGGATGGTTGTCATTAGTTCGCACCAGCGGAACCGCGGGCTGAACTGATTCACAATTTAAAATGTCAGTTATACATAAATCCAATATTCTGCCCTTTTTATTTTTTATTTTGTTATACTGAAAAGAATTGAAAATATTCATGAAATTCGTCAGGACTCGACACGGCGAAATATTGTTTGAAACATCAGGTAATAAGTACTTATTATGTTCCATCCATTTCATTTTTGGTAAATTGTAATCACCAAGTATTATATGATTCTTAACATTAGTCATATGCAATATAAAGGTTACGTAATCTAAATGTATCCTATAACTATCTGCACCGGTAGAAGGCGGTATGTACGCCGCACTGATAATACAGCAGTAGTTTCGCGTGCGTAATTCTATGAGAACATGGTCAACGAGCGGCGCAGACGGGCAAGGCGCGCCGGTCGGCACCACGACTTGCGATGCGCCCAGCCCTGCCTGCACGGCTACTAGTACGCCCCCACCATCCATCCGGCATATTAATTACATTTTTAAATATAAATATAAAAACAAATACATTTAAAAATATAAAAAATAGTAGACCACCGACCTCGGGTACAGGGACCAAGAAACCGGTGGTTAGGGCTCCAGAGACAGAAACCTCCTCACAATACGAGCCGTGTCAAGGAGGACTGCCTTCTGCATCAGACCCTTGATCCATCCCTCTAACGTTAGCCTCTTAAGATGTTGGTCGAGGCTCTTGGCTATCAATCCGTGAGCAGATACGACTATCGGAACAATGATTACCGAATCCACATTCCACATATCGACAATCTCGTGAGATAAATCCAAATATTTTATTTGTTTTTCTTTTTCAACTTTCACGAGATTCTCGTCATGAGGAACGGCGATATCGACAATCATTGCGCGGCGCTCTAATCGATCTATCACCACAATATCAGGCTTATTGGCAACAATAGTCCTGTCCGTGATAATAGATCGATCCCAATATAACGTAGCACGACCATTCTCGAGAACTGGGTCGGGCACATACCTGTAGTATGGCACCTCTGAATTCACAAGTCTGTATTTAAGGGCAAGCTGTTGATGTACGATCCTGGCTACTTGGTTGTGCCTGTGCAAATATTCGCCGTTAGCAAGACGAGAACAACCAGAAATAATATGCCTGATAGATTCTCCAGGACGGTGACATGCCCGACAGATGTCGACCGTACCATCTTTCAGGATATACTTCCGATAGTTATTCGTCATGATAACTTCGTCCATAATCGCACAAACAAAACCTTCGGTTTCTCCAAAGAGATCACCATACCGTAGCCAGGAAGTTGAGGCCTTGAAGTCTATATCAGGCCCATTAAGAGCCCGATAAAACCGACCATGAAGTTCTTTGCCCTTCCATACCTCCCTGCGATCATCAGTACCAAGTACTACAGGTTTGCGCCAATTCTCTTTAGCCAAAGCGAGCGGAGTGAGTCCGGTATCCACTGCAACTACATTACGATGCACTCCCACATCAGTGTGAAGAAAATATTCTCTAAGATTGTATATCTCGCGATTGTGTAGGGTCTTGATATTTAATAGTCCACGACCCCCAAACTTTCGCGGGATATACAACCTCATAACCGATGACCGTGGGTGATGCATTCGGAATGCAGTCAGCAATGTACGGACTCTCCGGTCTAGAGCATCTAATTCGGTCTGAGTCCATCTAAGTATACCAAAGGAATACATCAGAACCGGCATGACCCAACCATTGTAGGCTCGCACCCTGTTACCACCTGATAAAAGACTTTTAAGTACTTTTTTCAGGCGGCCAAAGAAGCGTTCCCGCAACGACTGTTTCATATCAGATTCTGGTATTCCTAAGGACTGTGAAAAACCTAGATACTTGTAGGTTTCGGTTGCAGACAGAGATCTGAGTCTTGTAGAATCTGAAAGTTCTATTCCTTCAGATTCCACAATCACACCTTTCTTTACATACATGACTGCACACTTGTCTACACCAAATTCCATCTTGATAGAATTACTAAAGTTTTCAGTGACCTTTAGTAACGCTGTCAATTGTAATTTAGTGGGGGCAAGTAGTTTCAAATCATCCATATAAAGAAGGTGAGATATAACTCGATCGTCCGTCCGCAACCTATAGCCTAACCCTGAACCCTCCAACAGAGTGCTTAGAGGGTTCAAGGCCAGACAAAACCACAAGGGACTCAGACTGTCACCTTGAAAGATGCCCCGCTCTATATTTATAAGTACGTCGCTTACCGCAGTCTGCCGACATCCAGGATAGCGAAGTACTGTTCTCCATTGTCCGATACACGACTTTAAGAAAGTGCACAGAGTTGTATCAATTTTATACAACTCCAGCACTCTCAAAAGCCATGTATGTGGAACCGAGTCATAAGCCTTCTTGTAATCTATCCAACATGTCGCCAGACTCTTACGGTTACGACGTACTTGTTGGCTAATGGTCATGTCTATGATAAGGAGCTCTTTAGTGCCACGGGAACCACTTCTACATCCATTCTGAGAAACGGAAATTATCAAATTATTATTAATATGTTTAGAAATTTTAAGTCTCAGAATAGATGTCAGAAGTTTATACATGGTTGGTAAACATGTAATGGGTCTAAAATTTTTGGGATCCATGGCACTACCAGATTTATGGAGTAAGTGAGTTATACCAGTGGTTAAAAACCGGGGTAAATAACCCGAATCTACTGCAGCTTGGAATTGAGATGCCAAACACGCATGTGAGCTTCGGAACCACTTAAGCCAGAAGTTGTGCAGTCCGTCTGGACCAGGTGATTTCCAGTTTGGTAATGAACGAACTGCACAACTTACATCATCTTTACTAATAGTTATGGGTTCCATAGATGTTATGGGCTCACATGAGCGCTCGACAGCCCGACACCAGTCACCTTCTGTATGAGTGACAGGCACTGACCAGATGTTACGCCAAAATGTATTTGTGGCATTATTATTATTATTATTATTATTGTAACTGAAACTGTCAGATGCAATAGCATCTATATAAAGCAATAGGAACATACTTTAAACGAGTAATTATTAAATATATATTATCTGATTCTCAGAAACGTCTCCAACGATTTTCATAAAATTTAGTATGCAAAGGGTCTCGGCGATTATAAATCGATCTAGCTAGGACTCATTTTTAGAAAAATTAAAAAAAACAACCAAGCCTCCTCGTTTATCCAAGAACTATGAATAATAAATATGTATATTAATTAATACTAGGAAATTATCAAAAACAGTCTTTAAATGCTTAGAAATAATTATCAGAATATTATTATTAGAATAACAGAATTATATATTATCTAACATTTCGACAGAGTAAGAATAACACAAATCTTTTCAGTTTATAAATGGCTACAAATAAACCTGCTAGCTATTAGTGTTATGTACGGACTCAGTACATTAGTTATGATTACAGTGTTATTTTTCATTGTAATAAGGTCGCCATTTGCTGGTCCTAGTTCCAATCCCCGCCATTAGAGGGCGTTTCCATCTTTGACCTCCGACACGTTGGCTATTTGTAAAATCGGTTACAGATTCCAGATCAGATCGAATGCGTGTATGTCCTGTAATCAGCAATCGTTTGTGGTTTAACTATTCTAGTTCTTATAAGCATTCCAAGAGGCAACGAATGTAAATCTATATAGGTAATGATAGAAATAGTGTTAAGTTTTATTTCATAGAGTTTAAGCAATTGTTTCTTAAATTAGATGATTTAAAATTGTTCTTTAACAAATCTAGGATAGTATCCACCCAAGAAGTGCCAACTATCCTGGTCTTGGCCAGCCAAACAGCTTGGCTCTTTTCAAATCGTCAGTCCATCGTGCCGGAGTTTGTGAATAACAAATAAGATATGAACGACGACTTCGATTTTATTGGTTCATATCGTTGAACTGTGTTTATTGTTTTTATTCATACAAATATTTCTGGAATATCTATAGAAACTTTTGATTTCGTCATTTCCACTTAAGTAAAATATATTATATACTTACAATAAAAATCTATAAATTCATTGCAATTTTATTTTGAATTGTTTGTAGAGTTCATACATATGATAGATACAAGGAGGGAGTATACTACTGTAACCAACCAGTCTAAGAGTTAAGTGCAACAATTGTAAATATTGATATATATAGATATATACATGTTCTTTAACATTACGTATTTTGGTACGAACGCATGGGCTGGCTCGATCGGAGTGATACCACAGCCTCACGGAAAAACCGGTGTGATACAGCGCTTGTGCTGTGTTTCACCGAGTGAGTGAGGATACCGGAGGCCCATACCCTCTTCCCCCTTATCCCTCCATCCCCCAAGGGCTGGTAACGCCTCTGGTGTTGCGGGTGTCCACGGGCGGCGGTAATCGCCTACCACTACGTCTGCTCGTATGCCCCCTATTCCATAAAAAACCGAAGAAAAGACTCCCAAAAAGACCGAGAACCGAAGGTATACGAAAACATACGGGTCTTTATTTATTAACAGGGCACGCGTCTAATTTTTTAGTAATTTTAATATTTTTTTTACTTGGTTAATTGGCACTCTATCACGTAACTTTATGCCTCGTATAACCAATCTATGGTAAACATCATCGCCTACTGTATTTCCAGATCTTAAAAATTAGTGATAAATCCCTGAAACCTCAAATGCCAGCAATCTGAAACTACGTGTGAGTCCGACGTTGTAGGAAGTTCGTTTCTCTTTTTATAATTATAAGAAAACTCAATATCAAAATTAATATCATGTGGAAATATAATATTTAAGTATAATAAAAAAGTACATTTCAAAAATAAAAAAAGTGATAGTATTACCAGGTTTATTCTATTTTAATATAAAATAATGTTGAGTAATTAATTACCCACGAGTTAAAGTCGTCCTTATTACCTGGTACTTTCTTCATTATAATTATGTTATTTGAAAATGAAGAACGTTTACATTTGCTGCGTTTGTTTGCCAAATTCAGTACTGCTGTACATTTCAAAATACCCTGGAAATTATCGTCGTAATTCTTAAAAAATCAATTTAAAATCGCTCCGAGTCCAGTCAGTTTGGAATATTCCGCGAGGGCCAGCCGCACTAGTAATTGGTACGGCTGTGCACACGATGCATTCAAAAATCGTTCGAGATGACGCTCTTGTGGTTTCTACATACTATGGCGTAACGAAGTTTTATTCCAGATGATATCAAAAGATACTGTCTTTTGCTGACCTATGATAGAAGGAAAAAGAAAGACATTGATAACCTAGAAAGACAGGGTTCTTAGTGAAATTCTTCTTCTAGCAAAAGTAGGCGATGGAGTAGGGTTAGAACTACCTTCAGACGCAATGGCAATACCGACAGCTGCAATGAATAATGTTAAATATCTACCAAGTACTTAGGAATTTTTAATACTATTTTATAGAGTTCGAACATCTAATATCAAAAATAAACATTTTTTTATATTTTACTTCAACATGCACGTTCACTAGCTCGGATTTCAACTATTATAACCAGGTTTAGATTTCTGATAAACTATTTGTAAAATAAAGTATATTTGATTACAAACCCTGAGGTTATAAATTAGTGGCGAAAACATTATGGCAACGTTAGTTTTTGGTGTTTTTAGAACTACTACGGTGTTTCAAAATCAGGCGGTAAACTAGAGTAGCACCAATGGCGTAAACTTATATTTTAGAGCAGTGTCTAATAGCTAATAGCCGCAGCGTAAATAGTCCAATAGCAACTTCACAAGAAAAGAAGAAAAATATTGTTACAAGAAACTCAAAACTTTAAATCTTTAATTTACATAATACGTTTAGCAGCAGTACATCTGGAGACCTGCAACATTGAAATTTATTCCATTATGTGGTTTTAAAATACGCTTTAGTGGGCAGTGAGCTTAAAGTATGTACAGTGGAACGCTGCGGTATATCTGTTGATTGTTTTGTGAAAGCTGCCTTGTGTTTGTTATACAGTTTTTACAAACACACTATGCCCACAAGAAGTCAATAACCAATTTGATTTATTACAGTCAACCGAATTTTAAATGGAAGTATTCTAAGTCGTGGGTATATTGTTATCTTTGGCGATAATGAGTTACTTGGGCACATTTTGTTTCATAAGTGTTTGGCAGTGTAATACCACTAAGTTAAATCTGCCACTCGACAGAGGGTATTTTCTCGGCTATCTGAATCGCGCAATTATTAACCGACTTCCAAAAGGAGTAGATTCTCAATTTCATCGGTATTTTTTTTTGTTTTTTTTTTATGTATGTACACTGATTACTCGGTCAATTGTGGACCGATTTTGAAAATTCTTTTTGTATTCGAAAGGGTATGCTCCCCATGTGGTCCCATTGCCACCATATCACATAGGTAGCACATACAAAATAAGTTATTTTATGCTTTTTAGTTTTTGATGTCGGTTTTTTTAAACAATGTTTTTATTTTATTCCCAGGACCATTAAATATACTGAGTTATATCTAAGACTTTTTATAAGTATTTGAAGTTGTAAATATTATTCGTTAAGGGAAACAACAAGTTTAATTGTATCTGGTTGTCGTATGAACAAAGCGCTCGTATTTCAACGAAATAAGTGTTTAAATTGCGTTTACTATGTAGTCTATGTATAGATAGAAGATGTAGATGTAGTTGTATTACGGTGTAGATATAGATGTACACCGTAATACAAATTTAAAATAGAGTACAGAAAATTACGAATGTATAAGTATAATGTACAGAGGGCGGCCTTATAGCCAAAAGCAATCTCTTTCAGGCAACCTTAGGATGGATAAAAATGTATCGGAGAGACAGTAGTTGACGGTGCGGTAGTTTTAAATAATTATAATTTTCTAATGAATATAACTAGAAACACATGTATATCTCCATACATGCTCCTTGTATGATTGTATGTTCTAACGTAGAATCTACCGTAGAACCGTGGAAACTACTGAACCGATTTTAATGAATGAGGAGTCAATAGATTTGTAATAATAGCTTGGTTGCCGACTTGCCTTTGGTATGGTTTTTTTGTTAGTATCTAATCCTGAATATTATTGAACATCCTGAATGGGGATGGTGTAATCAAAAAAGCTGTTACCTTATCAATTTCAGTTCACTGTGATAAAATTTGTTCATGACATGTGTACAATTGATTA
Organism: Diaphora mendica; assembly: GCA_949125395.1. Lineage (NCBI taxonomy): Eukaryota > Metazoa > Arthropoda > Insecta > Lepidoptera > Erebidae > Diaphora > Diaphora mendica. Next base: position 16,321,147 of record OX421313.1, on the reverse strand, counting down.
TTCTGAGAGTTTGAATACTAAATATTTTTAGGCTGTGAAAAACTTATTATATCGAAGAATGCTCTACAGATCAAATAACTTTTTTTTATGATTTCCAATGAGAACAAACAGTGTCAGTTGGCGATCGAAGTGTATACGTAGATGGAAGTAGTCTGTGACCCTCCGTGTGACGTAAGCATGTTATCCAAGTTTTTGATCCGTAGAAAGGGAACTAACCTTTTTATCCTTTTTTGATAGGATTATATTTACATATAAGTACGCATTCTCTTTGTAGGATTGTAATTCTATTTTGATATTTATTATTTTATATTTATAGTTTTCATTTGGGAAACATTAATGGACATAGAAGTAATCTTTAGTTGTATAGATCATCGTCGTCAGCCCGTTAGACTCCAATGCTGGATATTGACATTTCCCAAGGCACATCACAGAGCCCAGTCTTTTTTCATCCAGTCGTCGCCGACCCTCTTACGCAAGTCGTCCCGCCAGCTGGCCAGTCGCCACTCCAAAACACGTTTACACTTTTAGCAATGACAGTATTTTATTTAAATTACTTTTGGAAGTATTGATCCACCCTATTCAACAGTAGAAAATCTTGCACATCCAAGCAGTTCTAATAAAAGCTGGTATCGTCTTTAAATGCCTACGATCTACTTGAACGTCTTTCGGCTGAGACAATGATATTATTGCTATGGTGTTGCAACAAAGTATATATGGAGGCCCAAATAGTCTAGTCAACTAGTTCCATACTTGTTGACTAGACTAAAAGATGCAGCAGCATCACTAGGTCGCCATGGTGTGGGTCGCCATACTCATTGTCTGCATTCGCAGTGAGTATGGTGACCACCACTCTTGGATTCTGCTTATGCTTTCCATCAGGAGAGTAGAGTCATTATGGCGGGCCATACATAAATATATATATATCTTTTTTATTAATTTGTTAAACTCAGACAGTATCATAAATATATAAAACAAATATAGTAACATAAATTCCTTACCATTTTTAACAATGACAGAAACCTAGACTTAATTCGAACATTGTCTACATTCAAGCAAAATAACACATTTAGAAGGTGCTTCACCTTCGTGCAATATGCATAGTGCAATCCTCTAGAGCGCATTGAGAACTATTGTATATTCTTATACAAGTCAATAAACTTATGTAAAAAGGAAATTGAAACAGTTTTGTAAATGGTTTTAGAAGTGATAGAAGTATTTTATTTGTTAAAAGAGTAGCTTGCTAACAGAACTTTTCTAGAACGTCTGTTGGGACCAAATGCAGTTCGTTTCATGAGTTTGTAAAAATGTATGTTAACAAGTTTAGTAGTTCAGTAGCAGTAGTTTAACCGTGGGAGAGCCAAGCCTCGGCAAGAATGGGTCGGCTCGACCGGAGTGATACCATGGCCTCACAGAAAACCGGTGTGATACAGCGTTTGCGCTGTGTTTCACCGTGTGAGTCAGGAAACCAGAGGTCCATCCCCCAAAGGCCGGCAACGCACTTGTGTCGCCTCTGGTGTTGCGAGTATCCATGGGCGGCGGTAATCGCTTATCATCAGGCGATACGTCTGCTCGTTTGCCGCCCCTAGTCCATAAAAAAGGCTATCATGTAAAACTGAAATGGGACTAATCCAACCCTAACACCAGTTTAACTCTTGGATACCAGAATCAACAACAGTGAGTCACACACCAATTTTTAACTTTTGGGAAGTGTCAAGAAAAATTTCTTGGAGTTCAAATCGAAGTTAATGTGAAGAAAATTGAAAAACATCATGCTCTAACACCTTTAGAAGCAAAGCAATTACTATAAACACATGTGGAATTGTAGAATCTATACTAATATTATAAACGCGGAAGTTTGTAAGTTTGGATGGATGGGTAGATGGATGGATGTATGTTTGTTACTCTTTCACGCAAAAATTACTGAACGGATTTGGATGAAACTTTCAGTACTATAGCTATACATCAGAATAACACATAGGCTACTATTTGCCTCGATAACCGACATATACGCGGGCGGAGCCGCGGGCAACCACTAGTACAAATATATTGAAGCAAGTAAAACATGTATAATATGTTAATATTAAATTTGTCTGTCTGTAATTCAAGTCTGCTCTCGGTGCTCGTGGATCAAATCAACTTTTTGAACGTATTATTGATCTCTTGAGCGCTGGGCGATGTAATTCGACTAAACCTTCACAATTTTATCTCATAAGAGTAATACAAACTAAAATGATTCCTATTCCTTAGAGCTTAAGTTTCTCGTTTATATAATTTCCCAGTTTGTATTTTGGTGGAGAGTTGTGTTTTGTCAACAAGAACGCGACAAGACTGACATACCTATTTTAATAATGTATGACTGAAGTTCCAGATCCTTTATTTATGCGTACAGACTAAACATGAACGCTTACTGGGATTTATTAAAAAATCCACTTTGAGAAGACGCAGAAGTCTTCTTTGTAACACTAAAATATTTAGAAATCTAGGAAAATGAGGAAAAATAAACACAAAGGCTTTTCTTGCATGTTGTTGTCGTGGCCAAAATCACAGAATTTATGAATTTATTGAGGCCCGAACTATATGGATTATAGGTTAGTCATGAGTATTAAATCGACTGGAATATGTGGTAGTGTAATTTAACCGTGGGAGAGCCACACTTCGGCATGCATGGGCCGGCTCGACTGGAGTGATACCACGGCCTCACAAGAAACCGGTGTCAAATAGCGCTTGCGCTGTGTTTCACCGAGTGAGTGAGGATACCGGAGGCCCATACCCCAAAGACCGGTAACGCACTTGTGATGCCTCTGGTGTTGTGGGTGTCCATGCGCGGCGGTAATCGCTTACCATTAGGCGATACGTCTGCTCGTTTGCCATCTATTCTATATAAAAAAAAGTGTTCCATAAATGTTTGTTACATAGTTATAGTATTTATACATTATTCTTTATATGGCATATCGTCTATATACATTGTTTGGTTTTAGTCTTTTAGATTTAAAAAAAACAAATAGAAACAATTGCATTGAACATTTATATTGCTCTCGTAAATTGTCGTAGTAATTTTTCATTTCATTTCATTTCATTACATAAATATGTATATAAAATTATTACGTAACCCGAGAAAAAAATCTAAGACCTAACAATCTGCGGGAAAGTGCTATTAACTGAATTTAAAATATGCAGCAAATTCTATCGATAGACTGGAGGCATCCTTTTTGACCGAAATTATATTATGGCTTAACCAGGCATACGCAGATTTAGACCTGCCATATTTATTATCATTTTTTAAATTTTGAAAACAAAAAATTAAACAGTGAAAGCAATAAAAGATATATAACTAGTTCACCCAATTTTAGAATCATTGTTCTATCTTATTAAAGTACAACAATACATTCGTTACTTCTGTGTTCGACTTGCCGGTCTCCAAAGCTGGTAATTATTACTATTACATTAGATTACATGTCATATCTAGTACTTTTTGTGTTCTTATTTGACAACATAAACATTTTACTTAAAACTATGCACAGATTAATTTCTAAAATCCACATTAATATTATAAATTTGAAAGTTACTCTGTTTGTTACGCTTTCACGTCGAAACCCTTGAACCAATTTGGATGAATTGCATTATAGAGATAGATTCTCCAAGAATTACATAGGCCACTTTTTGTAGCGATAACTAACACAACACGCGGGTCGAGCCGCGGACGAAAGCTAACTTAATATAAACGATATAGGTATTTTAGAACAAACAAAAAAAACTCGACCTCAATGCAGATCATTGAAGATTTTCAATTACTAAAACAATCTTCTCTAAACATTCGTAGGTTTAGCGTGCATCGAAGTACAGGTACCTATCAAAATTTTCGACGTTCACAAGCCGTTGGCGCGCAAGATGCCTGACTAACACAATTTGCTGTAGATGTTTCAGCTATGTCGCTAAACAGTTTATCGTGAACTTAACGCTCGTGCCCCAAGAAAGCATACAACTTTCCAGTCTCCGAACCTGATAAATACTTAGTCAACTTGTTTCATAACATTTTGTAGTGTCATGTTTAGAATAAGCTATGTCTCAAGAGACTACATCTGGGGAGCCATTTTTCTTGAATGCCAAAAACTGTTTCGTATGATGAAATTTTAAAGCGGCAAGTTTTAACAAATGGTTGTGATGTTGTAGATTGGATTGGATGTACGTTTGACGGATAACCGTGAAACAGAAGCCTCGTAAAAATGAATACTGAACGTATCATTTATATGCTGTATTCAATGTTCATTTTATGAGCTTTGGATATATAAAATACGTTAGGCTTATCTGGATGAAATATTATTTGTACAATACCATTTTGTTTTCAGAAAGAATTTATATTTTTTATTTGTTGTCTTAAATGCTATGATAAAACATTTAAATGTGATATGATAAGATCATGTTCGAAGTGTTTTTAATTTAAATACTTGGTTGTAAATCCATACTAGGAAGGTAGTAGAGCCACGCTGATTTCAGCACGAACGGGCCGGCTCGACCAGGGTGGTACTACCCTCGCACAGAAAATCAACGTTAAATGACAGCGTTCGTGCTGTCATGTTTCGTTGGTGAGTGCAAGACCGGAGGCCCAGTTAGTCTAGTCAACAAGTTCCATACTTGTTGACTAGACTAAAAGATGCAGCAGCATCACTAGGCCGTCATGGTGTGGGTCGCCATGCTGCATTGTCTGCATTCGCAATGAGTATGGCGACCACCACTCTTGGATTCTGCTTATGCTTTCCATCAGGCAGAGTAGAGTCTTTTTGGCGGGCCAAACATAAAAAAAACTAATATTATAAATTCGAAAGTAACTCTGAATACCTGTCTGTTAAGCTTTCATGACGAAACCGCTTAACCGATTTGGATAAATTTCCTTAAAAAGATTGCTTGGACCTTAGGGACGGACATAGGCTACGCTTTTTGGCGCCATAACCGACATACACGCGGTCATGGAGATAGCCTTTTTTCTCATGTAACTTAATATATGTATAGATGCATTCTAAAGGTAAATCATGCACAAACACTACATAAACAAGCATTATATTTTACCGTAGAATCATAAATGCTAAACATGTTTTCTGAACATAAAACTGTGTGCATAAAATTTCAAACTATCTGAGCGTTCAAATTATTTTCCATGTCAAGTCAGCTATATCTCACGGTTAAATATATCCAAACTAAGTTTATAATAACAAGATATTTTCATATTTCCCTCGCGCACTAACAACGCGAAACGATGCCACGAGTACAAAGTATGAAGTCTCGGACTTGGATACATTTGGTTTTTGGTTCAAGACATAAGAGTAACGCGATTTTTTACGTGCGATACGCGTTACGATACGTATGTATGCTTGTATGTTCGGGTGGAATCTTGCAACTCAATTTTGAAGCACATAATTATCTTCAACCATTTTTGCTGAAATTTTGCAAGCATGTGTATACAGCATGACAATACAATATTATAATGACATGGAGCTGATCTGATGCTGGAGCTGGAAGGTGGCCATAGGAACTTTGTAAAGAAACGTCGCAACACCATCGAGTTTGGACTCGTTTGATTCGTCTCGAGGCATTCCAGTAAAAACTTGTTTTAAAAAAGCTTTTTAATTAAATGGTTTTATTTGTATTTATATACAACTAGCGACCCGACCCAGGTTCGTGCGGAAGTCTACGAATTTCTCGGATTTCCTCTATTACAACATGCATGTGCTACACATATAAACTTTCCTCTAGAATTAATTTTGCTGAAAACAGAATTAAAATCCATTGAGTAGTTTATAAGATCGCAGCGAATTGCGACTTCCTTTTATACTATGTAAAGATTTTCAAGCAAGTTCGTAACATATGTAGAGTAAAACTTAAAATGCTAGTTTTTTATCTTCTCATTCAATACAAAAAAATATCTGCCCTTGAACATTTATATGAAGAAGACAAGACTCTTTTTGTTTGAACATTAAGTACTTAATGGAAGAGATAAGAAGTTCGTTACAAAAATACGACATACGTCTATAAATTTTTTTAAATAGTATTTTAATATTTACAAAAAAATTAACAAACAAACTAACTAATTCATTATTAGTGTTATTGTAAAAGTATCTCACGAATATTATAGTTTTAATAGAAGAAAACCTTTCAATGTGATTAATGGTATTAAAAAACCTGTTAGAACATCATATCTGGGGGCACGGTCGTGCCCCCGCCAAGACGAGCCAAGCGAAGCGGAAGGGCACTACCTACCTTTTCTCGAAGTGTTTCGTCGTTTTTTTGAACCCTCATAACTTTGGTTCCCGATATACCAGATCGTTCAAATTCTCAGGATATGATGTTACAAATAGACTAATGAAACATGCAAAGTTTCAATTGCATAGCTCTGATACTTAAGATTTTATTGATACCTAAAAACACCGATTTCGTCGCTGACACACTGAAGATCATCAAAACTGTTAGGGTACTTCCTGAAGTGCTAGAAAGCTAAAATTTGGTATGTAAACCAAGTTTAGTATACAAACAACAGAAAATTTCATAAACCTATTACTTTTGCCCCCCAACCCCTAAATATTGGGGGTGGAAGTTTGTATGAGACTTTCACAAATGTTTATGCTAGAGGTTTTATTTTTGGTACACGGACTTTTTCAAAAGAAGAAAGAAGATGTACAAGAAATATACCCCAAAAAAAGAAAAAAAAACTGCCTCAAGCAACTTACAAAAAGAGCCTTTGTGAAGTTAGGGTTGGTAGATTTAGGACGTGTAGATTCGGAACCTTGGCTCTACATGAGATCTGATATCTTTTTCACAGGGAAGCCATATGCAGTCGTCTTGGCAACATTTTACATAAAAATGTTTTCGGTGGGATTTTCTATTTAAAGAAAATATACTGCCCATCAATTTTTCAACGAACTTTGAAATGGCATGCGTTACATAAGTAATTTGTGTATCTACTTCTACTAACATAAGATAAGTTTCTGACACTTAAATAAATTATTATGAATGAATGTGTTTATTTGATGATGATGTAATTCTATCCGATTTCGGCTAAGGCGGCCGGTCGCAATGTAGCCAGGAGCCAGCGCAGGAGTTATCATAGTGCACAAGTGTGTTTGCAAACAGAGGTGCTCTCTCTGTTCCCTCACTCTCACAATCCGATGGGACGGTTACACGACACGGCTGACACTACCGGAGAAAGATCACTTTTTGCCCCAACCTCTTGATCGGCAGTCGCATACGCTAACCACTAGACCAACGAGGCAGTTTTTTTTTTTATTGATGTATAAGCGGAACAATTTACCTTTTATTGTTTTAAACTTTCATGGTCAGTAACATTAAAATAGAAATCTGCGGGATTGCTACCATGTACCTTTTTGTTGGTGAGCTCACCAACAAAAAGGTACATGGTAGCAATCCTGCAGATTTCTATTTTAATTTACCTTTTAGTTTCTATCCCATAATATCGCTATCGATCGGTTCGCTTCTGACCATCACTTGGATCACATTGTTAACAAAGTAATGCGGTGTATTCATACCAGTTTACTGGCAACTTTTAACTGGCCAGATGTGGCTCAGCCTCCCGGGGTATGAATCTGATTTGCTTTCAGATTAATACGCCAAGGGAAACTTTTTTATTTTACAACAGATGAATGTTCGAGTTCTTACCGTTTGAAAAGACTCTCGAACGAACGCCTTCAAAAGTTTTACATTAAGGGGAGATATTATTATTTTTCATTTAGTAATAAATCTAATTAAAATATTGTTTGCTCGGCAACTTGTATTACCTAATTTAAGCTGCAATCTTCAAAGTAAAAGTCTTCTTGAAAGTCAAAAGAATAATTTACTGTTCTACGAGTATAACGCAGATGACATTTTATTAAAACTTTCTGCTTTCATTCTAGAATTTCTTTTGAACTGTCTTTAATTAGTCTGTATATTATACATAGTTTTGTTTATACATGAATTAACAACTACTGTCTAGTAAGAATTTACTTAAAAAAACATTAGATATTTTTCATATCAGTAAGTATATTTATGTTTATAATAGCCAATGATGTTTGACAAGAACACCTTTTAGTCTGACCTTAGACATGGTGTTGTTGGTGGAATTGATGCTTTTTTTAACTTTAGTTGAGTTTTGAGTTAATCTTGAAATTTTTTAGGTTAAATAAACCGCGGGATACTTTGGACTAACTTATTGCAAACAGATTTAATTTTTACTGAACCCACCTAATCCAGTGTAGAATTAATTCTAATTTCCATTGTTTGTGTGTTAAAACAGTAGTTTGTCATCCCCTAAAATCTATTCAACATAATAAAGAAATAAAAAAGAATATTCCTGATAAAACTGTAATCACATCAGCAGCAATATTCCATACTCGATCATCATTATTCTGCAAAGTTTCGGCACTTTGATCCTGTTAAAACTGGAACGGGGGCCGCGGCCACGTCCGTAGATTGTCGAATTTATTTATTGGCATCGATTCTATGAGCTAACAACTCGTAAGCCGTAACGAGAAACATCAAATTGTAGCCACTGTTAAACGAATATTGAAATAGATGTTAATGTATTATTAACAAATTGGTTATCGTAAACTAAGCGCTAAGATTAGCGCTTAAAATAGTTAAAATATTATGATAGTGAATTTTGCGTTGTGATAAATTCTGTATTTTGCATAAGTCTATGGCTCCAGTATACCATATTATAGTAGTTGCAACAAAATAGTGTACAAATACAGTCGGGATTAAACGAGACATTTGGTAAAATTCAAAATATTTCCTTTTTACAAAACCACATATCATTTACTTCTAAATGTTTGACTTATCTGTTGCTATGCTAATTGTTACCAAGATAGTTTGAGCTCCTTGGGGGAGACCTTTATTCGGCAGTAGACGGTGATTGAATGATAACAACTATAATAATGCTAATTGTTGTATTTAGTTTGTTATCACCACATCATCCTGCCTACATTTATGCTTTAAAGCTAAAAATCGTAAATTTTCAATTTACTGCAAAACATTTTTAAACACAATCCTATTTTGCAGTCAAATTAAAACAAATGAAAACTTTCCACAAGATTTAATGTCTTTGCTAGGTACATATCCACTGTATGGAACAGATAAGCTTGAAACTATATCTTGAATCATTTCTAAAACATGTTATACGTATAACGTCCAAGACATATAAAATACGATCATAACTATCTAATGACCAGCCCAAAGCTATGTAGCTGACCCTAAGAAGCCTACAAATTTCAGATATCCTATTACCGCAGTTGAAAAGGGTACATGATAAATATTAGGGGTATGTGCTGATCAAGTTTACATGAAATTGGAGACGATTTTGTAATAAATTTAGCTGCTTTGTATTCAAGTAACGTTGACTTCATACAGGTAAGGATTTGTCTAGAAAAGAAACTACGAATAATGTATAGGTAAGCCGATGGATTTTGCTACATCAGGGTTTACTACTAAAGGGGGTCCCTTTATGCTTTGAGGTGGTGAAAGAAGTATACACACTGTATAGTATTTTTCTAATTTAGGTATGGTAATGGTATTTTTTCGACTACTGGTTACTTGCCTACGTTACACTGTTCCCGTTACGCAAATCTGATCTGTTTGAGCTATTGTATACACTCTATATTAAGCGAATAGTGTAAACTATAAACTGATCGATAAGTGTAAAGAAACGCTTGTCGGTCTAGCCTAGTCTCGTCTTGTCTTTTGTTGGTGAGTGCGAAACCGGAGGCCCAATGATTTGAAAAATCACTAGTTGGATGAGGTTAGCTGTGTATTACATGAGAAAGACCACATACTAGTATTAAAATGTCTGTATTTACGAGTATAATCAACAATTTAACAAAAAAACGACTTCAAAAACTTGACCAAATTGAAATGGGACCACGCGGCAAGCCTATGACAGCAGGTTTAAAAAAAACATAATCGGTACTCCCAGTCGAAAGTTCTGAGGTAACAAACATTAAAAAAAATACAGTCGAATTGAGAACCAACTCCTTTGTTGAAGTCGGTCGAAAACAGCTCTCTACCTTACTTATGCCACTTTTTTGTTTTCAAACACAACCAATTACGAATAAATCTCATTTAAAAATCCTATGTCCTTCGGGACCTTCGTGCATTTATCATCATCCTACAGCAAACTCACATAAACATGTCGGACATCTGAGAAGTGCGATCCAAAATCTCATACATAATGCATGCGGCACTGTGAACCCAATAATATCGTGTATTGTTTGACAGAACCCTGTAGTGTCAGAAATTATGATAAACAGGGCCCAACTGACGGACGCACATACATTAAGCCAATACATTGTGTTTATTAGAAAAGAACAGAAAACTGGGTTAAAATAGTAGGTATACTTAGAATATGTATTAACCTTCCCATGTGGTGATAGACCAATAGTCTGTGGAAACTAGACAAGGCTCTCTGTGGCTTTGAGACGTGGAGATCGAGATGACGTCATCATCACTATCGCTGGTTGTGGTTGGTCAATCACTACATAGTATAAAACAAAGTCGCTTTCTCTGTCCCTATATCCCTATGTATGCTTAAATCTTTAAAACTACGCAACATGTTTTGATGCGGGTTTCTTTAATAGATAGAGTGATTCAAGAGGAAGGTTTTTATGTATGTTATGTTGCAATAAAGTGGTAACTGGATAGTGACGTCAAATCGAGCCACTCTCGGAATGCGAGATCTTGTTTTCTTAGACCATGAATATGTCAACAGCCAGCCGCGCAGGCGTATTGAAATACGTCAAGGAAGATTTGACGGACGTCTTTGCCTTGGACACGAAGATTTGTTATGTCATATAATGTATTATAGTAGCCATACACTACTGCATAAATAAAAAATAAATAAATAATTATAATTGCATAAGTTGATAAAAATGCTATGCAATAGCTTTACCGTGGCAGTCCCGAGTGCCACACGTCTTTTTTGTTTTTAATGTTATATGGGTAAACCAGCAGACATATCGCCTGATGGTAAGCGATTACCGCCGCCCGTGGCAACACCAGAGGTGTTACAAGTGTGTTGCCGGCCTTCTAAGAAGGATTACGCTCTTTTCTTGAAGGTTTGAAGGTCGTATTTCAATATTTAATTATTTTTTCTAAGACACCTACCTACACCACACCTAAGGCATTAGGAGTATAAATCCTGTGTCGCGGGGAATTTTATGCATTTAATGGACACAAAGAACATCCAGACTCGAGACAACAATTTGTGTATCACACAAAGCGTTGTCCCATGTGGGATTTAAACCCACGACACTTGGCGCAATAGAAAGCAGCGTGGCGACCGCTTAAACCACTAGGCCAACCGTGCAGGCATATCTATATTTATAAAAATGAATCGCCGAAATGTATGTACGCGCATAACTTCCGATCGGCTGCACCAAATTAAATTTTTATTTTTTTATGTGCTCGTTATTGTTAGAACAAGGTTTGTACACAAGGAAAATTAAAAGATAACGGGTAAAGTCAGTTTTTTTTGTCCTCAACTGTACACTGCCTGTGGTAAGCTGAGACAGATATGTAAATATTGTAGTACGAAGTTCGCCGGGTCAGTTAGTTACAGATAAATTTTACCTAGATAAAGAACAAATGATCGTACACATCACACAGTCATCTGAATTTGGTGAGAATACCAAGCTCTGTTAAAATTAAACGAATGTGGCTTTCAATCCGGTACTAAAGTATCCAAAAGAAAAAAATTGCCTTCACTGAAATAGATGTAATAGAAATTGTACTAGTAACACAGTGCCTGGTGTATACGTAAATCGTGAATTAACATATCCATTATGCGTGTAAAAATTGTAAATTTTTAAATTGAGACGAACGGGGCTGAAGGGAAATGGAATAAATATTTTGTTCTCCACTGCAGTAGGTTAAATTGTCCTCAAGGATAATTTATCTTAGCCCTATAATGCCGATGTCACCCCATACTTACGATGACATAATCTTAAATCTTGAGAAATTCGTGTAATTTATTCTCGTTTTAATGTATGCGTTGTTCAAAGGATCAAGGATTGTAATTGGTCCTTGGAAATATATGGATAGTATGTCACTGTGTAAATTAATGTGTATGTGAGTGAATACACAGAAGCATTGAAATTTATGAGATTGCTTCTAAACTAAAACAGCCTGAAAAACAAAGAGTTCAGCTCAATTTAGAACAGAATAGCAAAGTGATTTCTTGATTGATAGCATTCTACAAGAGAATGGTCTAAGCATCACTCGAAAACATTCGTATATTAAAAAAAACTGTAGATATTTATAGATATATATATTATGTCGCAACGGTCAATAGTACGGGAGCTGATTTGACTGCGAGACGCAAGCGATAAAACGTCATTGTTTCGGTATAGTCTAGATATATGTGTTCGTACGGGCCGGGCAGAGCTCACTTACCGATCGGCCACCGCGCGGACAACAAGTTTAAGAACTACCTTACGGCTCGTTGTTTCCACTTTAAGTTACCTACTTGATAATGAATATTATTTGCTTGTACCTACTTGGTTTCCGACATATATATAAAATCAGCTTGTCCCACCTTTTGTTGACTGATTCACGGTTAGCCACTTCAGTATACTATAACGGTAACGTTGCTTTTTTGTGTAAAGACTTATTAAGAATTTTATCCTTGAAAAGGACTTTAGGATAATCCATTAATTTTCTTTGTGTGACTTTAAACTTGTGGACTAATATCATAGTTAGAATGCATATTTCGGCGCCGTATACTTGTAATAAAAATGTATCCACATGCATAAAATTTTACTGTTTTTGTGCAATAAAAAGTATCTATGTATATTTTTTGTTTTTTAAATATTCTAAGGAATGTTGACGCGTCGCAGTTGCTTCAAATTCTATGTGTGTTTCGTTCTAAGTTAGAATAAATCCTTGCTTAGAAAACTGAAGGGTCTTCAGTTTTCTAAGCTTTTAAGCACAAAAAATATTTTATGTCTGAGGACTTAGCCAGCTTAGGAGAGCTACTTATTGTAGGATATTCTCAAATTTGGTCATGTCTCCGTCACGTTTTTACAGTTTTTCTGAGCTTTATTAGTTTAATGATATTATAGAATAGCTTACTCTTTTTAACATAGCCAAAGTAAGGGATTTACATTTTTTGATAAAGTGATGTGTGGTGTCCGTGTGGTAACTGATTATGAATACAGAGTATCACCACTGTTACTCTTTTTTATGTATGGGCCTGCTAAAGCGACTCTGCCTGATGGAAAGCATAAGTAGAATCCAAGAGTGGTGGTCACCATACTCATTGCTAATGCAGACAATGCAACAATACACATGGTGACCCACACTATGGCAGCCTAGTGACGCTTCTGCATCATTGGACCTCCGGTTTCGCACTCATCAACGAAACACGACAGAACGAAACCTTTGGGGGATGGGGGGGAGATAGGGGGAGGGGTTGGGGTAAGGGCCTCCGGTACCCTCACTCACTCGGTGAAACACAGCGCAAGCACTATTTGACACCGATTTTCTGTGAGGCCGTGGTATCACTCCGGTCGAGCCGGCCCATTCATGCCGAAGCGTGGCTCTCCCACGTTGACCAGCGCGGCAGAGTGGTATAGTAATTCAAAACGTTTCTAAGGAGACGCTTTCCTATGTCGTCTAGCAATGCATGATTGAAAGCTTAATTAACATTTGCCAATTTATCCGTAAAAGCAATATCGATTTTTTATCATCATCATTTACATTTGCCTTCAGCAAGTGTTATTTTGTCCTCTATTATCGAGTAGCTGACTCGTGCCCCGAAAAAGTCTTTCCACTTTCCAGGTTATTATATACCTTAAGATACTCACAAATAACGTAGCCTTTTATTGGTAACTGGTACTCTTTCACTGAAAAATTACTAAACGGATGAATATAAAACTTTACGGTAATATAGCTCATACTTTAGAATAACTACTTTTAACCGACTTCAAAAAAGGAGGAGGTTCTCAATTCGACTGTTTTTTTTAAATTTATTTTTATGTTTGTTACCTCATAACTTTCGACTGGGTGAACCGATTTTGATGATTCTTTTTTTATTTGAAAGCTGGTTCCATTTAAATTTGGTCCAGATTGAAGTCGGTTTCTTTTGGTTAAAATTTGTTATTATTACTGCGAAATCTAACATAAAGGCAAAAGCTTGTAATAATATTTACTAACTAGCTGAGCCCCGCGGTACGAAATCAACCGCGGGCAAAGTCAGTCTAAAAAAAGTAACCTAACTTATTCCTTCTATCATCAGCTACCTATCTAAATATATTTGTATAGATTGCTACAACATGGAGTAGCTAAAAGATACAACAATAACCATGTACACCAATAGCCATCAGAACTCTGCATCAAAGCATAGAACAGCTCTATGTGACATTGTATTTACGAACAAGATACATATGCAACGAGTGGCGCGTGCTTCCGAAGCGCTATTACGCGACCCGACGGCTCCTATCCTTAATAAATTGAATTATCCTCCACCGGCGATGCTGCTTCGATGTTTGTTGACAACATTTTTATGGTACCAGCTCGAATATTACAAAGTTGTTTGCGTTACAGTTCATAAACGAAAATGATTTCGTGTTTGCTTAAAACTTTATATTCTAAAATATTTAAATTTATTTTTATATATTAGATTTTCATTACTTCTCTGTTCTTCATTACTTCTTAACTCGTATTATGAGAATTGGCCTAAAAACTTAGAATTGTTTATTCAAACCAATAAACGACGTATATTTTGACACTTAGTTTGTTTAAAATAACAAATTCGGTAGAGGATTGATGAACTCTTGAATGAATGTTTGTTATCACTATCTTACGTAAGTTATTACCATAGTAGAATATTTACTAGAAAGCCCAGAACGTTGCGTATTTACGAACTATTTACTTACTTATTTCGTTGGCTCAGCGTCCCAGTAGATTCTTCCTTCGTGTTAGAATAGTTGATAATAATTCATCATCATCAGCCTACTGCTGGACATAAGCCTCTCCAATTGCAAACCACTTAGTTCAATCCTCGACTTCTCGCATCCAGCTCCTGCCAGCCGTCTTGCGCCAAATCATGACTTCACATGGCCTGTAGACGTCCTACACTACATTTACCGAGAACCCAATAAGTTGAAAATAATTAGGTCACACTAATAAATAAGTGTGAACCATTTGCTTTTTTTATTCTACTTAAACATCAACTACCCACTACGTAAATATCCAGTAATAATTTTAATATATGTCTAAAGCACACTTTTATTAAATCTTCAAAGGTCAGAAATCCTCATAGTGGGTATAAATCAAAACAGCCGGAGGGGTTGCTTTAAGCACCAGTACAGAGCCCGCATTGCGGTGGCACGGCTTAAATGCACCCACGCTGTGTCACCAGTACAATTGCATATATATTATCATCAAGAGAATGCAACTAACTAGTAATACACACCGTTGACAAGGATAGACAGCAAATATATAAATTTTCATTTTTCAAAAGGTGAAAAGTTATCTTGAAAGAATTACTCTGTAGTCTGCCTGTTTCTTTATCTGTCTGCCTTCTTAACAAGACCCCTTTTTTATTATAAGTGAAGATATTAGTAGTAATTATAAGTTAAAAGTAGTAGTATTAGTTAAAAGTTCCAAGGTAGTAGAGCCACGCTAATTTCAGCACTAACGGGCTAGCTCGACCGGGGTGGTAGTTGGTACTACCCTCGCATAGAAAATCAACATGAAATGATAGCGATCGCGCTGTCGTGTTTCGTTGGTGAGTGCGAGACCGGAGGCCCAATGATGGCGAAGCATCACTGGCCCGCCCTGGTGTGGGTCACCATGCAGCATTGTTGCATTGTCTGCATTCGCAGAATGGTAACCACCACTCTTGTATTTTGCTTATGCTTTCCATCAGGCAGAGTAGAGTCATTTTGGCAGGGCCAAACTTTTTTATATATATACATTTATGTAGAGCTCTTGCTGTAGCCTTGTCAATATTTTTTTAATGAGTTTTTTGTTTGTTTATAACCGACATTTGCAAGCATTTGCTTTATTTTGTTTTAAGTTTTTAAACAATGTACTTTTATTTAATAACAATGAACAACAAGTTTTATTTTATTTACTCGACACAACAATACAATTTTCGAAGTACCTTTAGATTTATATTTATTATAAGGTTTTAGACACTGTACTTTATGTTAGTTAATTTAATTTAAGAGGTTTTCTAAACAGTTCAATTTAATTGGTATAAAATATGGAATAACTTGTACGTAATATTTAAACTTTAATAATCCTTTAAAACAGAGATATAAATAAAAACCTCATATATTATAATAAAAACCAATAAGTATTTATAAAACAAACAATCATAAGCAGAAGTTGGTCGCCTAACATAGTCTTATATCACATGAACTTTTAAACAGCATTTTGAAATTATTCACCGCAGTCCTCAGCTTTTTAATTCCATTTCCTAGCGGTAAAATTCAACCTCAAATAGTATTAAAATTAACCAGTATTCATTCGGCCTGTGACGAATATACGCGATTTTCTGCTTTCACAAACACATTCGCTTTATGCAAATTTTGTAATGAAAAAGGATAAATTATGGCAAGTTTACGCCCCATTCGACCTTTAAGCATTATTATATGTTCTGATGTAATCGAGCAGAAAATGAACTATACTGAATTGGATGTCTGATTTTTCTCGCAAACGGAATCCGACGGTCCAGAAGGTCAACCTTGTATTAAAAATTCGTTCAAGATTTGGTTTCTACTCGATCGATGGTGATCTACTCGATGTTAAGTAATCAGTATTCTTTATTTGAATTGCACAGTGTTAAATCTCTCTTCTCTTCTGAGTAGTTTTCTCTTGACAGAGTAGTCGTGGTTGACGATGCTGCATTTTCCTTGGCCAATGAGGCTCCCGCGATGTTTCTCCAGTTGTTACGGTCCATGGCGTTTCGGGAACTCTGTGGATGGAGCTCCGGGAACTATGTAAAATAGGTAACACAAAACTTAGATATAATTATGGAGCTAGATTGAGTATAGCAAAATTAACAATAAATTTTAATAATTAAACTAAAAATAGAAATTACAATAACATTACAATTTACATTAATATTACAGCACAATCTGTAGGTTAATACGGTAAGCAAAATCTTTGTACCCCTTTTTACGCAAACATTGTGCAAACGTAGGAGTATGTAATTTGAAACAGTTACAATTAACATGGAGAAGAAAGCTAATAAAAAAAATAAAAACAAAATATTCAAATGAAATATGGTCGAATTTTGATCGCTGAACGAAGGCTAGTTGGGACGAAGGAAAGTTGCATTAATTCCCAACAAGCTGAAAATTTTGAGGCACGTAAGGGATACCACTCTAATGAAATCCTGAAAAGTCCCCGTTGATCCTGTGTGTGTCATTTTTTTTATTAAAGGTAATCGGTTAGTATTACGATAAAAATATCTTGGACAAAATTGTAGATCTGGTAGTTTTCTACAAAAAATTGTCCTTATACTTTTTTCTCTAGAAAAATTATACCATTTCTCAGAAAAAGCCATTGAAAAGTTAGCTTGAGCTGTATCTCCATAAAATGCACAGGCCACCTATGAGGTAGTGCACTAGTCGCAGAAAAACTATTTTTGCAACCATCGACCTTGAATTATTTTTTTTGCACACACGGGATCTATGGGGACTTTTCAAGATTTAATTACAGTGGTATCCCTTACGTGCCTCTAAGTTTTCAGCTTGTTAGGAATAATTAATGTAAGGATCAATGTCTATTTTCACCGGGCAGAAAGTTACAAATATCATAAATGTTATTGTCGTAGTTTAAGATTAAACGTTCGGCATTGAAATACAACTATATTGCGGACTAGCTCTGTTTTTGATTTGGTTGACACTGACATATGTGAAAACATTTGTTTGTTTTGTTTTAGCTAAACAAAATTATCAAACATCGCTGTAACGCCAATAGTAAAGATAATCAACCCCGTATCGAGTACATAAATATCTAACGACAACACACGATACATGTGTAAATAAATAATTATCTTTGACGCCGTTTGTGATTGATATGTTTCAGTGGTTGGTTGGAATTTATCTATCTATACACCTAAAGTGAAATGTAATCAAATAATATAAATTGGTAATCTTGTCAAGTATATTTATCATTTATTCTTAAGACTTATAAGCAGAAATTCAAAATTCCTGATTACATTTATTTTCTAAAGATGTACAAGCATCTCAATAGGCCGCCATAGTGTGGGTCACCATGTTACATTGTTGTATTATCTGTATTGACAATAATTATGGTGACCATTACTCTTGGACTCTGCTCATGTTTGACATTAGGTAGAGTGGAGTCACTTTAGCAGGCCTATATATGTACAGGGTTACGGGTAACATGTAGTAATCCCTTTAAGGGGTGATAGTAGACATCATTAGCTGTCAAATTGTCCTCGGGTAAATGAGTCAAAAATGTTTTGGAAATAAAATAAAAAAACTCATATTTTTAAGAAAAGTGGATCACGCTACTTCAAAGTGCTCTTAAAACAAACACTTGCGTATTTAATGGTTGTTTTTAGTGTTTTTAGTTTGCTAACACCCTAATACGTAATAATAAAGGCGTGTCTCCTGCGGCTAAAAATAACAAAACAAACTAACAAAACTTGTTAACTAAACATGTTAGCGAAAAGTCGAAAGAGACGAACGAACGAACGACCATCAAACGAATCGATTAAACGAACATCAAACACGATTACACGAAAAGCAAAAATCTTTTATCTACTCGACAAAATGACTTATAGTACACTTACTTACTTTTATAGTATAAATATGAATAATATAAATATTAATGTTAGTTCAGTTCAGTTTCATTATACAAAAAGTATACGCTGGAATGTTTTCAGTCCGCTTTGGATAACATGTTTACTTGTTAAAATTAACAAAACAGTTAGGCCACGCCCATATTTTGATAAATATGTGATGTTTTGTGTTTAAAAACATAAAACAGTGTCAACAGTGTCAAACATAAAACAGACCCGGCTTAACACAAAAAAGAACAGAAATGTTGTACCGTTAGTGAATAAAGATTCAGGGAATCTAAAAATTTTCATACATTTTACTGTTTCTTATGACTAAATGCAATTTTATTAAAAAAATCACTTTACAATTTTATCGGCGTAATAGCTTAAAAACAAGTATGTTTTATTAGCTATCTTTATATATAAAAATAGTAATATAATACCACTTATAATTTTATATCGGGGTTTAAGCTCCTGCAAGCAAGTAAAAATCATTGCTCGCTTCTTGTTTCCTATTTTCTCTAATGTTAGTCTGCATGCCGTATTGTATTTATAAAACTCATACTTCCATATTTTTTTACAAAATATTGGAATTCAGTAATAGTAACGTTACGATGTAGGTACACAAAAATCACAACAAAGTTCTTTCAAAATATCAATACAAGATAGATCCCGTCTACATATGCAAGTGCCAATATAATGTTACACACGAAATGAGCACGGCAAACATCTTAAATACACTGGCACGACGTGGAAAGTTTCGCCAATTACCAACTTGGAATTTTCCTAAACTCGATTCTGCAAGTCGAAGATCGAACCGCTCCTTATCCGTAATTAGGCAAGTTTAAGATCGGTGCATATACTGCGACTTATAAACGAGTTTTGATGGTGTTCGAAATTCTGACTGTCAGATTACTTGAACGTTTTTCTTATTTAGTTCTTGGAATCTGAAACTCAAATTATCGAGGTACTTTTTTTTAAGTTCTCAACATGGTGTAACTATCTGAATATGATAATAATATTGGGTGCATATACTAGAATATACCTGTAATGCAATGTAGAGAAAAATTACTTACTAGTTGCTAGGAAATATACTATTGATATACCAGTCTACTTACTAGCACTTCAGATGCACTAACAACAACGTGTTGTAGATTGCAGAGCTAATTAGACGACGGCTTTTAGTGAATTATCAAATTCTTCCAAATATATAAAAATGAATCCCCGAAATGTGTGTACCCGCATAACTTCCGATTGGCTGCACCAAATTAATTTTATGTGTTCGTTATTGTTAGGGCAAGGTTTGTATAGAAGAAAATCAAAGATTCCCGGAAAAAAAAATTAAATAAAAATGTGGCGGTACGAAGTTCGTCGGGTCAGCTAGTAATACATAAAATGAAATCTGCCAGCAGGTTTCGTGTTTATATGCCAATTACATAACTTTAAAAAAATACAGTTTGCTGTAAAATGCACTACTGATCGTAAAAACTATAGTTAGGAATTTAATGTCACTTTTTAGTTTATGTTCAAAATAGAAATGTAATTTCAATTTCTCTGACCTCATGAATTTTTGTATTAGACACACACAAAAAACTTTACGTTGATATGAAATATAAATTGTGACTGGTTTCTGATAAACTGATTTCTTGAATAAAATCAAATCTCAAATCAAACAAGTAGGAATGGATGTTTGATCGAAGCAAAAGGCCGAGTCAGACAATCATTTCTCGATTATTCTTTTTTAGTATGTAAACGTATTATTTTCACTACGGTTGTATTCGGAAGCAGGATCAAAGCACCTAAAACCACACCTCGACAGTAGTACAGAGAATAAATGTTGTTTAATAATTAACAGTTTCCCATCTCTAGCAATAGTGTGCACTCTCCCCTGGACGCTTCAATTAACCTAGCCCCAATTTTCAATATTAACACGGTTGTATTGTTTACGTTGTAACATAGTGTCAATGAATCAATATCTATAGACTATGTATATTATTGTATATGCACGATAATTTTGATCCTTAATAGTCTTTAATAACACGTTGGATTACTAAAAGTCTGTATTTTTAATGTTATGAGATTAGATGGTAAATAACAAATGCGTTGCTTCTCTTTGAGTCAATTATCGCGGTATAGAAGCAGCCTATGTCCTTTCTCAAGTATCAAATTATCTACATGCCAAATTTCATTGAAACCAGTGTATCAGTTCAGCCGTAAAAGCATAACAGACAGACAGAAAGACAGAGTTACTTTCGAATTTGAAATTTAAATATGAACTAGTATAGTATGAATGGCTCTACCACGATGAAAATGATCAAAATTTCAGTTAAACAACTTCCTAAATTAGCGAAATATTCTAGCAATCCATGACAAAGAAGTCGAACTTTCATCGCAAATATCACTCGATGTATAGTTTCACCACTAATTAAACCCAAACACACTTGTAACTCATGTCCCGACAAACGTGAACAAGCCCTTAGTTCCTTAACAAAGTCTTGCGTTATTCATGAGTCAGGTGGCTTCTATGTGCTGCAATTTTTATATGTATAATTTTATTTTACGCCTGCTCGCAAGTGTAATTCTACTGTATTTAAATGAGCGTTGGTATGTTTTGTTTCATATTGCGTGTGCTATCTCTGTATTCATATTTAGTCATAAAGCGCTGTCTTTCTTTGTCTTTCGGTTGTGAAAAATAGGTGGTTTTATTCTTTTTTACATATATAGTAATAAGATGACAGATAAGTACCATGATACCTGATGGTCGAAAGAAAGATCCGTGGATTTTTACTATTTGTATAAGTGTTTATAAGATTACTATGATGCGGATTGAACTGTAAATAAAGTATTAAAATATATCCTAATGAAACTCTGGAGGCAGTGGGACTCACTACCAGTTTATTGATATTTTATGCCTGAAATCATTTTCGAATAATACGTTGAGTTGGCGATCAATGCAGTCTAATATTAATTATGTCAGACCTTAATTAATTAATTAAGAACTGCAATACTGCGCACAGATTTATTCGTGCTTATCACTACTTTGATCGTAAAGTTTGTGCCGTAATTATTTAATAGGATGGTTTTATGTGAATTGCCCAAAAGGTTTCCATCAAAAATCATTTCCAATTTTAATATCATAATTATTATAACACCAAGTTATTTTTTTCTTATCTTAAACCTCGGCCTACCCTAATCGAAGAATCCCACTATCTCCTTTTTTTTAACCGACTGCGAAAGAGTGTATATATATTTCTTTGGCATGCCCTAGAGCCTAAACGGCTTGTCGTATTTTTATGTGAGTGGTGTCAATAGATTCAACTTACTCGTGAGACATACACTGGGTACATAAACATTTTAAAAAAAATCAGGATTATTGTAATCTCAATGAAAAAAATGTTTTTAAAATACATCAAGTGTGGTATCAAAATAAAGAATTTTTAACGGTGATTACGAATATATATATAACTTACATGTTTTATTAAAAAATAAAAATAAACATGGTATATATTGACGCAGTCGGGTTTTTTTACTAATAAATAATTTTACTTGTTATTTACTTTGCTCAGTAATCTGCTACCTCTCAGCAGTCGATCCAGGTCTTTTTAGTAGGCTGTTGTTAACTGAACGTTCTTTGTTATCCACTATTCACGCTCAAGATTCGTAAAAAAACTCTAATTAGGGTTAGACTCATCTTTGTACGTAACATTACCTAGCAATTTAAAACTATGTTATTTTTTGTGTAATGGAAACTGTCTTCCTTAATTAGTTAACTAAGGCATAGATTTTTTTATGTATGGGCCTGCCAATGTGACTATTCCTACTCTGCCGATGCATAGCAGAATCTAAGAGGTGATTACTATACTCA
Organism: Diaphora mendica; assembly: GCA_949125395.1. Classification (NCBI taxonomy): domain Eukaryota; kingdom Metazoa; phylum Arthropoda; class Insecta; order Lepidoptera; family Erebidae; genus Diaphora; species Diaphora mendica. The sequence continues at coordinate 16,298,483 of OX421313.1, read as the reverse complement.
TTGCAAATGCAAACAATGCAGCATGTTGAGTCACACCATCGCGGTCTAGTGATGCTTCTGCAACATTGGGCCTCCAGTCTCGCACTCACCAACGAAACACGACAGCGCGTATGCTGTCATTATAAGTTGATTTTCTGTGCGAGGATAGTATAGTAGCACCCTGCCCGTTTGTGCTAAAATCAGCGTGTCTCTACTACTTTTAAGTAGTAAAGCTTCATATTTTTCGTAGGCATGGAATATATCTGAATTCTGAATCTATTGGCCATATGTAAAACATCGTGAGTGCTTACTTCCATCCTTGAGGGGTGACTGCATAATCTAAATAAATCGACAACACACGTTTATTATATACTCTTTCATGCATAAAACAGGGGCCAAAAACTAATAAGAGTTTAGTCGGCAACTTGACAACGGTTGTGATATTATGATAAATAGCGCACCCTTGTCAGGCGAAGGCAAGAATGAATGTGCAGAGTTGTGTGGGATTGGATACGGTAGAATCCAAGGACTTCTACCTATGTGGGAAGCGCAATAACTCACATTTGACTAGTAAAATTCGGGATAGTGCTAATATTTTTCGTAGACAGACTATTTCATTGTTTAATACCGATATATAGGTTGACTGCCTCGTTGGTCTCGCGGTTGGCGTGTGCGACTGCTGATCATGAGGTCTCGGGTTCGATTCCCGGGTCGGACCAAATGTTTGTATGATATACAAATATTTGTTTCGGAGTTTGGGTGTTTTCTATGTATAATATGTATGTATTTACAAAAAAAAAGTAATATGTATTTCTATCAGTTGTCTAGTACCCATAACACAAGCTCTGCTTAGCTTGGAACTAGATGGCGTTGTATGTTAGATGTCCAAATATTTATTTATTTATTATTTTATTTATAGGTAGTCAAATTATCACCTATAAGAAAAGGATTTTATTTTTAAATTTAAATGCAAATTTTAAGATTTTTATCAACTTGTGTCCTTATAATAAGTATTGTGAAATGAGCACGATTATTAAATTTGTTCTATCTGCGATATTATTAAGTGTTTACTGGTGAATAAATTACTAAATATGTTTAAAAATATACGAAGGTACGAGCAACAGGTTCGTCCTCTGTTAGATATCTGTGACCAAAATTAATTAAATAAATAAAAGTTGCCAAAATCTAAACTTAGTATTCCTCTATCTACTTCTTCGGGAATAAACACATCAGTGTATGTATATATGTTTTTTATATCATGCTTAGAAATTAAAAATGTGTTCTAAAATTATAAATTCATTTTGTTAGTAATAATTTGTGTTTTTATTTGTGTACACGATAATCCATGTCTTTAAAAAATATTAAATACTCGTTTTGCAATTCTGACTTATCATGGGAAATGGAATTGTAGTCAATAATAACAGAAGTAAAAAAACTGCACACACGTAATCATTTTTTTTTATGTTTGTCAATGCCAAAATGACTCTACTCTGCCTGATGGAAAGCATAAGCAGAATCCAAGAGTGGTGGTCACCATACTGCGAATGCAGACAGTGCAACAATGCAGCATGGTGACCCACACCATGGTGGGCTAGTGATGCTTCTGCATCATTGGGTCTCCGGTCTTGCACTTACCAACGAAACATGACAGCACGATCGCTGTCATTTTACGTTGATTTTTGTTTCTGTTTTCAGCTTTCTCGAGTTATTTATAGTTGTCTATACTTTGTAATCAATGCTGCAATAGTATTAAGTAATTATTGTGACAGAAGATTGATCGGTATCATTTATAACTCTAATGCTACAAATATTTCTATGTCTCTCTCTTTGCCTAGCCTCATCCCATTTCAATTGGGGTCGGCTCTCCTCATCATTCTTCGCCAGGCAGTTCTGTTCTGGGTCGTCAAGATGTTGATTTTATCTTTCTTTACAAATATTTCTATGTGATGTAGTTTAATTTTTGTAATACTATATTGTTTATATTTACGTTTCTTTATATTTTTCTGGTTTAGGGGATAAAAAATAAACGTGTCACTACCACCACTCATAGACATTTGCAGCTCAAACGACACAAGTGCAATACCACCCTTTTAGCACTCTCCTGACCTATTTGAGGGAGTAAGGGGTATTGTACCTCGGGTAGCCTCAACTACTTTGTGAAACTAACTTTTAAACTTTCGCGTTCCATGATATAATAATAATTATTTTTACGGGAATTAACGCGATCATTTATTTAAAGGTACTACATACCTCTGATTTGCCTGACGTTTCGACCAGGTTGCACTGGCTGACTGGCTCAGCGGTCCAAAGCAATGAAACTTTGTGAAAAGCAATGAAACAATTACTCGAAATGTGGTGTTTATACATCTTATAAGAATAATCTTCTTTATATTTCACCGACTAACTTCTTATTCTACGTTTTATGTAACAAGCATAAGTGTTTATATTAAGGTAGCAATAACATAGATATTCTTATGATATTGATTGACATCAAACAAGAAAAGTTTAAAAATCGAAAACCCGTCTAAGTACAAAAAAATATTAATGAAACTTAGATAGCATACTAGCTGAACCCCGCGGCGCTAATCGCGGTACAACAACAACCGCGGGTATCGGTCTAAAAAAGGTAGCCTAAGTAATTCCTTACATTATCAGTTATCTGCCAGTAAAAGTCCCGTCAAAATCGGTCCAACCGTTCGAGAGATTAGCCGGAACAAACAGACAGACAGACAAAAATTGTAAAAACTGTTATTTTGGTATATTTACCGTGTACTGTACTATACATACATAATATGCATTTAGTAAAAAGCGATTATTTCATATTACAACAGACACTCCAATTTTATTTATTTGTATTGATTATAAATTAACATTATTACAAATCTATTGACATCTCATTCATTATAGTAAATTTAGTAGTTTAGGCGCGACGTTGGAACATACAAACATACATGGACTGCGAAAATTACCCTTTTTTTCTGCATTATTCCTTCCTAAGAATCCACACACAAAAAAAAACTTTAAAGGATCTTAAATACTACTAAAAATAATTTCCTTTCATTATAATTATATTCAGAATAGATTTTAATAATTGTTATTAATAATCACAGTATTTTCTAAAATTAAAATAATACTTTTTCTTGTCAATGTCAAAACAAGTACTAAATTAATAAACGCATTCAACCAAACATAATATTCGTTACTCTAAGACACCACCGTTTGTAGTCGGAAACTATCGTCAGCGAAGATTAAAACATGAATAATATACTGTAGAACATTAAAATTTCATGGATGAATACGAGAACATATATAAGAATATTGACGTTCCGTCGCCAGCTATAGTACGTGATGTGTATACGTACGCACCTTACATTAAATATGGCTTAGGTATATCATCTTCAGAGAACCTTATTATCCGAGTATATTGAGGTCGTCCTCTAATCTTATCTCCAAATAATTTAAATGGAGAAAGAGCCGACTTCGTTTAAAGGTTCGAAAACGTGTGAAAGTGAAGACAGAGGAGGTATATTAGTTAAAGCGAGAAAAAATTGTATTATTACAAGCTTTTTATTAACTTGCAATGTATGTATGCTTGTATGTTCGGGTGGAACCTTGCAACTCAATTTTGAAGTAGATATCTTAAACCGATTTTGCTGAAATTTTGCAAGCATATGTATACAGCGTGACAATACAATATTATAATGACATGGAGCTGATTTGATGCAGGAGCTGGAAGGTGGCCATAGGAACTCTGTAAAGAAACGTCGCAACATCATCGAGTTTGGACTCGTTTGATTCGTCTCGATGCATTCCAATAAAAGCTTGTTTTTAAACAGATTTTTAATTTAATTTATTTTTATAGTAATGCCTAGGTATTATCAATGCGAAAATTGGTTTATATTAGACTGAAAAACCGTTCTTAAATTTCCTTTTTGCATTTTTATGGCGCTTTTATTTATATTTGTAAATTGTGTTAAAGTTTAATCATAACAAATAATTCGTCTTACACGCTAAAAATGACCACCAAACTAACACTGATTTCAATGACCAGAACAGGCTGTACTGCACATACACTCAGAAGAGAAATAATAGTATTGTGTTATCATTTCTATAATAAATTCTATCACTACCTATAATGCTTACAATTTTTCAGACTGGAAAACCGAACGAAATTAGGTATAATAGCTTAAAACGAGCAACTCTTGTGAAGTAATGAGGTAACATACGCAAACCTCATTCTTTTTTGAAGTCGGTTGAAAAAAAAAAAATTCGTCAATCAATCGAAATCTATTATAAAGCCAGTCCAGTCAAGCACCAGTTTTAGTTCAGTCAAAAAATACCTTGACATACATAAATAAACATTTGAGTATATGAAATCTAAACTTTGGTTAAAATTAGTAAATAAACTATCCGTGTAACCATGACACCGCGATTCCCATGTTCATCACGTAATAAAATTGTGCTCGGGGAAACAGGGTCACACAAAGTTAGCACAGTACCTAATGAACTCCGTTCCCTGAGGCATGGACGGCGGTGCGCGCCGAACATTTCTACTTAACCTCTGTGAATAGAAGCAATCATAACCCTATTTATTGGAAACTGTTTTCGTGTAACATTATAAACGAGAATTGAAATACAATAGATGGTGGAATCATTTAAAATTAAATCGAACGCTTGAAAATACTTGGGCGTTTCAAACGACAACTACAATGCCACTTCCATTATAGTCGTCGTTCCTTATTGTATCAGATAGAATGTTGGATCAGATAGAATAACTAAATAGATACCTAAACCCCGCGGCGGCCTACCTCGGCAGTTGGGAGGAGCTCCAGGAACGCATCGGCGGCTCTGGAGTCCCCCCCCCTCTGGAGTGCCATACCCCATGGCTGAGGTACATCCCGGGGTGACCGGAGTCACCCCCGGGGCAGGACGCTGTCACGCCTCACACCGTTCTATGCAGTAAGAGGCGAAAGACCGAGACTTACCTTAGTAACTAAATAGAGACCTGAAATAAATTTCTTTCTTAACAAAAAAATATTGGTACTGTTGATTTTTAAGATAGTAGAGCCACGCTGATTTCAACACGAACGGGGCGGTACAACCCTCGCACAGAAAATCAACGTAAAATGACAGCGTTCGTGCTGTCGTGTTTCGTTGGTAAGTGCGAGACCGGAGGCCCAATAATGCAGAAGCATCACTAGGCCGCCATGGTGTGGGTCACCATGCTGCATTGTCTGCATTCGCAGTGAGTATTGTGACCAACACTCTTAGATTCTGTTTATGCTTTCCATCAGGCAGAGTAGAGTCATTTTTGCCGGGCCAAACACAAGATATGAGGTCTTTACATTTTAGTCAATTTTGAATAAATAACTTAATGATTGAGCGAGACTTTCCATTTGTCCATTACGATTAACTTAACTTAACTGGTGAACCTAAGTATAAAATAAATGTTCACTTCAAAGTTAGGTCAAGTAAAGTAACGTAAACTACTTGTCTACTACCGACGTTAACTTAAAAACTACTACTGCCGTAAGTTACTTCAAAGTTTTTTCTATTATGAATAAAAATAAATAAATAAATAAATATTTCGGACATCTAACACACAACGCCATCTAGTTCCAAACTAAGCAGAGCTTCTATTCTTGTTCAATCTTGATTTATCTGCGTCATAAATATACAACAAATATATGCAGATCATACAAACATTTGGTCCGCCCCAGGAATCGAACCCGAGACCTCTTGTACAGCAGTCGCTTACGCTACCACTGCGCCACCGAGGCAGTTATCTTTGCAGTGATATCGTCCTGCGTTATATCTTTGCAGTGATATCGTGTTGCGTTGTTTGCTTCCTTAATTGCCTTTTATTCTTAATCTGTCGCTAACGGAAAGATAGCATTTCTAAGTCTATCATTTCTGGGTTTTGAATTTATAAATTTAAAATAATATGATCTGAGAAATGTTGCTTTCTTGCGAGATCCAAGGTATAAATTGAATTTATATGTATTCAGGTGTAGTTCTGTCGCGGTGTCACTGCAAATATTGAGTTGCATTTTAAGTAGGTAATACATTTCACAGTTCTATTGTGTTGAGTCTGGTACCGTAGTTTACTTCTTTGTGAGTACAGTCTTTTGTACTAGAAAAAGTTTAAAAGACTATTACACGACTACGAAAAATCTTTTGATATAAACAGCCTATGTCACCCGGGCTATTATTACGAATATATTGATACCTCGTTCATAAAAATCGTGTCAGTACTTTAGGCGCTATGGTGTAGCATACATACATATCAATGTATGTATGTTACACCATAGCGCCTTACCAAAAGCCACAAGGAAGGGTAATATTATTGTCAGTATATCAATACTGACAAAAATATTACCCTTCCTTGTGGCTTTTGGCTTTCAAAGGATAAATGTTTTATCCTTTAAAGTTGTAACTAACAGTAAATTACCGACTTGGCCACGCTGGCAGAGTGCGGGTTGGGGACTGATTATAATGTATTTTTTAATATTATGTATATCTTTTCCCAAGTCCATCGTTCAAAACCTTGGCAGAAAGTTCATTGCAAAGGTGAAACCTACGTTAATGGAAGGAATTTCCTCTGCAACAATAATGTGCTCGACTATTTATGTTTCAAGTTGTGAGAATAAACAACCCTGCCAGCGAGGAGCAGCGAGCGTTGCGGTGGCAGAACGTAGACGTGGGCATCATCTCAAATAGTTTTTCGGAGCACAACTCCTTATATTACAACCGGTACCAGAAGCAGTTTTTCCGTAAGCTTTATGGTTCAATATCGTTTTTACTGATGTTACTGCTAATAAATATGGAGCGAAAATAACCATTTGCCGTTTTCTCACTCAATTACGTACAATAGATTTTTTAATACCACTATTGCATATAAACGTGTCGCAGAAATCATTTTATATAGCAAACAGACAGAAAAAACACTCAGACTCTTTGTGTGATACGAACTGCAATTTTTGTACGCACGCGTTGTAACACACGAAGTATTATCCCATGTGGAAATGAAATCCACAACACTTAACGCAGTAGGAAGCGGCAAGGTGATCGCTTAAACCTGTTGAAGCATACAATATTATTGCAATTCATCCGATATCATTTAAGTAAATTAAAGGTAGTAGAGCCACGCTAATTTCAGCACGAACGGGTCGGCACGACTGGGACGGTACTACCCTCGCACAGAAGATCAACGTAAAATGACAGCGTTCGTGCTGTCGAGTTTCGTTGGCGAGTGCGAGACCGGAGGCCCAACGATGCAGAAGCATCACTTGATATAAATTTTAACTAAAATAAACTTCATACTCTTCCGTCTTCATCATTCTAGTTTTTGTTACACGTATTAAAATATAAATGACGCTTTTTTTTAGAAGTAAATTTGTACTTCCATACTGATGAACCAAATAAGTGGGTATATTTAAAGCTTGTTTTATTACGTTTCTTCGAAGTGACCTAAGGTTTAATATTTCAAACCGATTTGACTCCCAACGAGAGTATCGTGTACTGTCCCAACACTCAGAAATATGATACCATCTCAAAGATCGTGTTCTGACAGCTAAAGTGGTACAATTTTCCTATTTTATTAGCAGAGGAGCTTTTTGGTGGTGGTTGTTCGTTTTAATTTGAATACATTTTTCGGTCTGAAGGTTTTTATATAGGTCAGAGTTTTTAGTTATCCGAGGGTAGTCTAGCAAAAGATTTTTTTTTAAATCATGCTTACGAAATCTCTTTTTTTTTCTGAAAAGATTTACTTACAAATAAATATCATTTCATTTCATTTCATAACGTTTGTCGAAACCCCCAATAATTTCAACACATAATTATAACACACGCGAAACACAAAATCAAAAATAAACAAGCAAACACAATCAATACGGTAACAATTATAAAATAACTTAAATATTTATACCAGAATAAAATCTTTAAACTAAGTCAGTAACATTAAGTAGACGGTAAATGTGAATGAAGTTCCTGAATCTCCAATCTATAAAGTGGGCGAAGATGATTCAACTCTTTATGAGGGAATATTTGAGGCTTCCTGCTTAGACTTCTAAACACATTAATCACATGATATGTAATATACTCCACGATCTAAAACAGGGAACAGCATATTAGCAAATATTTTGGTGTATGAGTTATTAAACCAAGTCATAAAGACGTAAGATGAATATTTTTTATTATTTTATGCGGGTACGTTCGGGATATAATTTAAAAAGGGATTTTCAAAGTTACTGAGATTTTTTAATGAAATTACGCAAATGTATTTCGTGTACATTGCAGTAGTTTTAATATCCAACCTCGTAAACATAGCCCGCGCATGGCGAATATGACATCCTAATAACGCAAGGTAGAAATACTACAGAGTAAAATAATATTTTTCCTAGCTCAAGGCAGATATTGCAAAAATTGTATATACCTTTCAAGTTCTAGAATTAATTTACAAACGCAGTATTTACTTACGGTATTCTGTAATGTAATTAGATGTTAATCAAGCTTGAACTAAAGATGATGATTGGAAAGTTAGTAAAATGGATTCGGTAATATGTGGTTAGATTTTAAAACTTGAACCTGATGCATGAGTTAGATAAAATTGTCTAAAAATAGAATGTAAGATATCCAAGACAATCCAGAAAAAGGTATTATTGCCGAAGTTAATTCTCACAGATTAGTGCACTAAAATACCTAAAACGAGCATCAAGATCTTTGTAATTATTATGTCATTGAGTACTGCAAATTCTCTTTTAATGAAACAGATATATTTGCATTTATGTGTATCTTCATCAGCCTGATGGACATAGGCCTCTCCCATTATACACCACTCGATCTAATCTCATCTATGCGTATCCCATATTGCATTAAGGGACCTGGCGTTTTTTGCGTAAATGAGTAGAGCATTGATTTTTTCATTTAATAATCAATATACATTAAATTGAGCCGCTAGCCCGATAGAGTATGCAGAATATTTTATTTATATCAAGTTAGTTTTTCCTACGGAAAAACACTGTTTCAATATTGCCATCAAAACATTTAGAGTCATGATATAATCTATACATATAAAAGAGTAAGGTGACTGACTGACTGATACCCAGAGATCAACGCACAGCCCAAACCGCTGAAGCTGGAATCCTGAAATTTTGCATGTAGGTTCTTCATACAACGTAAATAAGCACTAAGGAAGGAATTTTTGATATTCCACCCCTAAGGGGGTAAATCAGGGGATGAAAGTCTGCGTGAGTGAAGCCGCGTGTGAAACATATTTTTACTGTTTACGTGGAAATAATTGTCATGAAAGCCTGTGAAAGCTTGTGAAACATGATGAAGCTGAATTCGATCATGCTCATATTTCACTTTAGTTTCCCCTTAAAGCCGATGACTCGGGAAAATGTTTTTTTACCTTACAGTTAATTTAAGAAAATCGATAAACTGCCTTGAAGGATGTTTAAATACGTTTCGAGATTGAAATTTTAAGTTTCTATAAATAATTTACTTGCGACAGTAACTCAATACTGAATTGATCACTACAGTATCATAGCTGAAAATAACTAATTATTTTGGGATCACGATGTAAAAAAAAATCTTAATTGTTAGAGATTGACCATTTATCCAAAAAGTAAATGCCTGGATCGTATATAAAAATTGATAATTAGGAATATACCCTATTTAACATTAACAAAAACCATTGTTAACTAAATGAAAAAGAATAACTTAAAAATAATAACTATCGTAACCTAATATCCTTAACCAAATAAGACCAAAATATCTTCCACTGTACAGCATAAGTAATTAAAAATGATCAGTGATATGGTTACCATTCAGACAACCCCAACTCCAGCAAATACATGGTATACATAATTCAAAATCTCCAAACCGAAAACGGTTTTCCGCATTGCAGCGCTTTCGTACCCAGTCTTGGCACTAGCAACCCAGGCTCAGGAGACCACTGATTAATATAGTTAGAAATTCTTTGGAACTTATCCTTAGAGACCAGAAAGGTGCATTGAAACTATAGTGTGGTATATTGCCATAATCAGTTACTACTATAATAATAATATGTTTTATAAACCAAGTTCCATTAAAGTAAATTAAATTTCTTAGAGAAATTCCTGTAAAAGACGAAATAAAAAAAAACTATAGTTTGCTTCTGTTGAAGTATTTTTCCTTTAACCTTCGGCAGTTGGCTAAACCTGGCAAACTGTTGCCATTGTCGTCCTATTTTCAAGGTCAAAATAACCGTTTTCTTAATAAGTCGTAAGTGAAAGGTTTGGTTAAAAGACAAAATTAGGTTTTATGGAAGTTATGTAAAAAAGATGCATCTACAGCTAGTTGACTCTTTGCATACCTCTACACAGTCAATAAATTTTCACTTCTTAAATAGAGTTATTTGTATTGTTTTAAACTTTCATGGTCAGTAACATTAAAATAGAAATCTACGGGATTGCTACCATGTACCTTTTTGTCTGCGAGTATCCGATATTTCGGCGCTGTTGCAAGCGCCATGATCACGGAGTAACTGTAGCAATCCCGTAGATTTCTATTTTAGAGTTATTTGTATTAAATTTCTAAAGTATTTCGGCATTCACGATTACATTTTATACATGATAACTTTTTTAATGTGATTATGGCAACGCTTTAAAATATTAATGTCGTATTTACAGTAACCAAAGACAATAGAAGTCATAAATTCGTGTTATTATAAAACATTTCAGTCACAAAGCCCAAAGTAACATCATAAAAATTACTAATAAATTATGATATATTTTTGGTTTATACGGATAATATATCGAATAAATATAAGGCTCTAAGGACCATACATCAACGCCTTGATCCCCTTCTTCACAACTAATAAAAGTAAAACCTGCCTGCTTCACTACCCAACCGAAACATAATCTCGAAATTTGAAAACATACTACGTTCCACGAATCTATAAACCGACTGTTGAGTCCATTCCGACGCGACAAAAACGTAACGACAATCCAACATTTGAAAAATGCAAAAACTTTTTCGTTTAAGTTTCCAAACTCCCGCTTTTTATGTTCACATTACCGACAAACCATTTTCGTTTTCTAAATGTTGTGCGTAGGTACTCGCAGTTACGAATGATCTCACTTTCAGTCACTATCAATTTTATGCGGTTCAACTATAAAATTTCTAATTTTGAGAGTGACCAGTTCGGTCTCATTTATTCCCTTTTTTGGTGCAGTGTAATAAAATAATATGTGCATACATGTAACGTCTGTTACTATTCTTGTACGTTGTATGTATGCACATATATACATAGAATGTATATAAATTAACGGGTTGACTTAAAACGATTACCGTCAATTTATACTTAATTACATAATTTTAATTATTCTGCCTCTGACTATTTGAAAATTACACTTCTATTCTGAAATCTACTTTGCCCAACTGAAATGATAGTTTGAATAACTTGTCTTAAGTAAGCCTATATAAGCACACATCTCAAAACATTAGAAATTTAATTGGTAGTACTGCCATCTATCAAAACGGAGAACGCACTAAACATATAGAAGAACATGAATGAGGCAACACGCATGCGTACTACACATTGATCCGGCATGCCCACTATGTAAATAATGTATTTTACGACAAAAATATGTAACTTGATGATGTTTTGAATTCCATATTAAATGTATAACACAAGAAGACTCTTAAATTTAACAGGTTATGGGTTATACTTGGACAAATATCATATAGTCACATCATAAGCAAAGTTTAGAACTCTCGCTTTGGCATACAAAAACAATGAATTTGATGCCTTGAATATATTACAAAGGACATTGTATTATTTAACGCTAATGAGTCCTTGTTTTGGCGATACCAAATATTTCATTCCACCAATAAAATTTTATTTGGAGTCGGCGCACTGACGCCATGTTTTGACCGTTTTCCCGCCAGTAGGGGCGCCACGATCGCTGCAGCTTCTCGGGCGGAGCTGTCAAAAATATTGTTACGAAAAATTACTATTGTTTTGTGTATTACCTAATTTCGAAACATAAAAGTTGTTTTTGTAAGTGAGTTAATTATAATTTGAGTTATCGTCTAAATAACTCCGCGTTTTGTTTATGTTTCATAGCTAACCTAAATGTTCGGAGTCGGTGGTGCGTGGTGACTATAATCTCAGTGTTATTGCGAAATGTCCGGGTTATTTTTTACTGTATTTTTGTTTGTTTTCGGGGTTTGTTATTGCAACCCTGACGCAAAGAGATTGTACGATGACTTATTGAGTAACTACAACAGACTAATACGACCTGTTGACAAGAACAATAATACAGTGCTGGTTAAACTTGGTTTAAGATTGTCACAATTGATTGACTTGGTGAGTATTTTTTTTTTTTTAGACACCGATAGGTACTGCAAAACAAATATTATAAGAGTTATTAGTTAAATGTGAATAATATTCAGAATTGTTTGGTTAGTAGCTATTTCTATTTCAGTTATGTTATTTCGTGTATTAAGTATATGTTACTTCTAAATTCTATTCTCTATTATAATTCTGTAAATTTATATCATTAATAGTCGTAAAACTATGAATCCGAGTGTATAAGAAAAAGTTTCCAGTTCCAGTAAAATACCTACTAGCTTTAACGTGTAAAATTGCAGAACACTTCTGTTTCTTGAATACTATAGGTATAGGTTTACGCGGACTAGGTTTCCGCAACTCGACGACTTTGAAGCGCCTATTTTGCGTGATGGGTCGGGCATTATTCATGCCAACCCAGTTCTTCCAGGAAGCCTAGCAGACCCTTTATGTTGCCAACGACTTCTGGGTCCCTTCTCGTCTCGACTCGGCGATGCGAGGTGTCTCGTCCGGTAGGTATTCTTCCACTCCAGGACATGCCATGATGACATGGGCGGCTGTTTCTTCCTTCTTGAATACTATTTCGTGATGATTGATTTACCTATAAAGTAGAATTTATTTTATTGAGTTAAAAAATTAAGGTAGGGTTTTATGTGAATTGAAATTGGGTAGCATATAACAACATTTAAGCGTTTACAGTTTATACATACATACTCTACGATGTTTAAGTACGTGTGTCAATTTATCGTAAACATTTGTAGCTCAATAAGCTTCATCAGCTTATCACAATCTTCTGCAGGACATAAGCATCTTCAAAGTCTCCAATTGCACGCTACTTGGTTCGATCCTCGGTTAAATGAATAAAGTATAAAGTTTCTAAAAATTTAATCACATCATTGTCATCTTCTTGATTTTTTTAAATGAAAAGAAAAAATGTTTATAAATATCTTTATCTGGAGTTGATATATTAAATTAAAAAAACAGTTATTAGTACGGGATCCCCGAAACAAATTTTACAAGTTATTACTATCAAGCAATTTTTTCGTGAGTGGCTTCATTTTGATGAGAGGCTCACCTTTCATCTTACAAAAATTTTCGATGGTGGTAGCTAACGGGGGTAGCAGAGACAAAAAACTTTTGAGCGTAGGGCCGGGATAACGTACCACGCAATTTGTAGGACAATGTGGCTGTTAAAATATAGATATTAATCTTATCTAACATTATTACATAATGGAAACAAATATTTGTCCTACAAAATTTATGGTATTATCCTTCCAACATAATGATCGTCTACGTCTAACGATAATCGTCGAAAACGAGGTCATCAAAAATTATACTAATTAGCTGATTTTTTAACAGTTGCTTAGTTAATATTGATATAATTTAACAGACACATTGTTCTACCAATTGCGTAGTACGTTATTCTGGTTCTACGCTCAATTTTTTTTTCCGTGCTAGCCCTATTAGCTACCACCTTCGATGAAATATTTGATCGAAGGATACCACAATCGAAAATTTTTGTAAAGTGAAAGGTGGGTCCCTCATCAAAATGAAGCCACTCACGAAAAATTAGCTTGATAGTAATAATAACTTTTAAACTTTCGCGTTCCATGATATAATAATAATTATTTTTACGGGAATTAACGCGATCACTTATTTCAAGGTATTATATACCTCTGTTTTTTCCGACGTTCCTGTGTCTGAGTCAGCCTGTGACCACGGCCAGTGCAACCTGGTCGAAACATCAGGCAAAACAGAGGTATGTAATACCTTGAAATAAGTGATCGCGTAAGAGGTATATAATACCTTGAAATAAGTGATCGCGTTAATACGGGAATTAAAAATAATATAAATATAAATAAATAAAAAAAATATAATAAAAATAAATAAAAATAATAATTATTATATTGATAGTAATAACTTGTAAAATCTGTTCCGGGGATCCCGGACTATTACCCAAATGTTATTTTTAACATTTTTGACTTACCATTTTGCAAAGCGTTGGGAAAGATTAAGCAGTTATAAAAGAAGACATTAAAATTACTAATAATGTCCATAGTACTATTGTTTCATATTTTAGTAAGATTACTAAAATTATGTAAATTAAAAAGTGGACAAGTATAAATTAATATCTCTTTAGAGACTGTATAACTGGTTGTCATGACAACCAAAGTGGAGGAGCTTCTAAAACAAGATGGAAGCTTAACGTGTAAATAGAAGATGCCTGTTGCCTGCGCATCATAGCGCTAATCGTACTTAACTTTTGGGTTTTACCTATGGAAAACTGTTTTTCTTAAAATTCTTGAAAACAGAGTGATAGAGTATTCGACTAGCAGCGGGTTCGATGGAATTCATCAATTTTTTTTTTACTGATACTGGCCGATAACCAAACATTACCAAAGTTTGATACCTAAAATTTTCAATACATACTATTTATAAATTATAAATAACGTTTCAGATTTCCAATTTAAAACTGATGATAACCTTCTCGTTATAACTTTTAGATTCGACTTCTAGAATGTTAATAACAAAATATTTAAAAAAAAAACCTACGATACGTAAATTACTTCATGTGCTACGCCTAAATTTACGGAAACCTAAAACCAATTTACGTATTACATGTTCTCCTAAACCTTTGATCTTTAATGAGATTAATTATTTCTATCGTACCTTTGTAAATGCTCGGTAAACTATGAAAATCACGGGTTAAGAGAGCTTTAAATGTGGACAATCCCCATGTGCCTACTTAAATATTTGAAAAGGGATTTACTGAGTAAACAAGTACATTTAAGAATCCTATTTGTTTGGGATTGGGCAGTTTATTATAGATAATCAGACCTTTTATCGTTAAAGATTCTTAAAGTAAATGAAACACTTTATTACTTTTCCTAAAATGGTCTGTATGTGTCGAAATCAACAAATCAACAACTAATTGGATGTCACCTAACTGCAAAACACAGATTTCTTGATAGATAATAATATGATTCATCATCTTTCTCGCCTTTAGTATTCTCAAGATTATTTTGAAGTCGGCTACTAGATCAACTGGTGTTACCTGAATGCCATTTTTTCTACGGAGAGACTGGAGATGATAAAGGAGATGAATAATAAATAAATATTTCGGACATCTAACACACAGCACCATCTAGTCCCAAACTAAGCAGAGCTTGTATTATGGGTACTAGACAACTGATATAAAGACATATTTACATTTTCTTTGTAAATACATACCTAATATACATAGAAAACACCCAAACTCCGAAACAAATATTTGCAGATCATATACATACATTTGTAGCCGGGAATCAAACCCGAGACCTCAAGCACAGCAGTCTCAAACGCTACCAAAATGCACGTTGGCAAGACGGATTGGTATAGATTTGTTTCAAGTTTTCTTTCTTTTTACTTTGCTATTGTCCTGTGTTTTTTACTTCATAAGTCAACTCTTACGACACCCATGGGTAGAATAGGGTGACCTACTCTTAATTCCTTGCAAACTGAAGCAGCACTGTCCCTTCAATTCATCTTAGGAATCCAGGACAGTAATAATACACTAAGTATTATATTATACAAAAACCTCATATATGTAATATACGAGTATGTACCACATGAGATGCTGAACACACAGATGTCGTACTTAAGCATTCTTAGTATTCTCTAGATAAATTTTACATGAGGTGATGGTCATGTAAGTGAACCGCCCTGCAACAATAGGATTGATGGACACCTGATACAACACTACTAACATCAACTTCTACTATTTAGACATTTATATTCGTGCGACGACGAATTAGAATAAATAGTATCACTACCTCAATTTATCCCACGAGTATTGTAACGGAGCAAGGTTATGCAAGACAACAGCATTACAAACAGTAGGAATATTTGACACAAGCCTTATATCAACTCATCTAGTACTGACTAGATTATTTTCAGATACCTCTCACAGGATTAATTGACAGTATTCGTGCTGTCGTGTATGAGTGCGAGACCGGGGGTCCAATGTTGGCAAAGAAACTCAATTGGCCGCCATAATATGAGTCACCATGCTGCATTATTGCAATTAATATGGTTACCACCACTCTTGGATTCAACTCATGCTTTCCATCAGGCAGAGTAGAGCCACTTTGGCAGGCTCATACATAAAAAAATCTTTATTTCTAACGGGAGGTTAGAAATAAATTAAATCAAAAAGCTTTTTAAAAACAAGTTTTTACTGGAATGTTTCGAGACGAATCAAACGAGTCCAAACTCGATGATGTTGCGAAGTTTCTTTTCAGAGTTCCTATGGCCACCATCCAGCTCCAGCGTCAGATCAGCTCCATGACACTATAATAGTGTATTGTCACGTTGTATGCATATGCTTGCAAAATTTTTGCAAAATCGGTTGAAAATATCTGTAACAAAAAATTGAGTTGTAAGATTTCACCCGAACACACAAGCCTACATATGTACATTGCAAGTTAATCAAAAGCTTTTAATAAAGCTTAGCTCACGGACGTAGACTTTAATGCTGTTAATAAGATATTTAATTGCTAAAGTTTTTAAAGAAATAAGAGTTGATGACATTACAAATTTAATATTTAAAAGCATAATAATAGAAAACGGCCAAGATGTTTTAGAAATTTCGAACACATGGCTCAGTTAGTATTATATTTAATTTTATAAGAGGACAGCCAACTGGCGTTAAATGTTAAGCCGCTTAGTGTTACAAGTTGGAAACATGAGCGTCGTGCGGTTTTCTCTTTATATTTACCACTCAGGACTGAAATTAATATTCTACTGATATTTTTTGAGTAAATTTTATACATTCTCTATTTAATTATTATAGTCACGCCCACAGTAAACATAACATTGACATACAGTACGGTTCTATAGGCCACTAGCTGACCTACGCAACCTCGTTTGCGTCCAAACTACCATCCCCCGTTTTAACCCTAAAAGGGGGTTGATTTCTAAAGATACATTATTAGTACACCTCCACACCATCTATAGAGCATACATTTTAAATTTCAAGTCTCTTACTTCAAAAACGTAAGACTTTCATACAAACTTCCAACCCCCTTTTTACCCCTTTAGGGGTGGAGTTTCTTAAAATCCGTTCTTAGCGGATGTTTACACCCTATAAGGAACCTACCTGCTAAATTTCAAGTTTGTAGGTATTATAGTTTTCTAGATTTCGTGATTAATAAATGAGTGGTATTTCGCTTTTATAATAGGTCTTTACCTATGAAATTGCCGTTTTGTATGCAATAAGTGAAAGTACTTATTTTTTCAAACATTTTTATTTCTGTTATTCGAAGTAATCACCTATGCAATCCACGCATCTTTGCCAACGCATTGACAGTTTATTGATGCTCTTCTTGTAAAAATCAGCTGGACGGGAGGCAACAAACTCTTGAAAGGCATTTTGTACTGCCTCTCGAGAATTGAATTTTTTACCCACTAAAAAGTTGTCTAAATTTTGGAAAAAGTAATAGTCGGTAGGTGCAAGATCTGGTGAGTATGGCGGATGAGGGAGAGCTTCCAACCCCAGCTCTTGCAGCTTTTAGACTGTCTGTTGCGCTGTATGGGATCGCGCGTTGTCGTGAAGCAACGGTAATTTCATAGGTAAAGACCTATTATATATAGATTAAAAGGTGCAACGTACATTTATTATTGAGTTAAACCAATCTTAAAGTAAATGATATCGATATTGGGAAATAATTATATTAATGACAAAAAACACAATTTATACAATTAATGTATTCAATATACACTTAGTTTTCATAGAAATGTATTTAGCGTTTTCTCAATTATAATTTTAGACCCTTTTATCACTCACACAATCTAGCACAAAAATTTCTAAAACAATGTAGTCCCACACAATGTTGTGTGGGAATTGAACCTACCTCTATCTCTTTCCCAGTATTCAGATCACTAACCACAAGACTAATCGGCCCGAATAAAATGGAAGATATAAAATATGCGGACGAATTCATTTTTTTATCTTTGAAGTTGTGAAACAAGGCCTAAAAATATCCAACTGATCGAGATTTTCAATTAACCTACATTCGTTACTGCTATGGATAAATTGAATCAAACCGTAGTTCTTACTTTTGGAATGCAGATAGATCTAATTACAGGGTAGCGGTTGGAAGATACTAATGGCAATAAACGATTAAATTGGAAAGTCCCTGCCGACGAAGATGAATTGCTGGTGCAGGAGTTGTCTTTTTCAATGAGAGAAAGAAAAGGAATGGATTACACAAACATATTTGTTGGTTTATTCGTCCATTGCTTATGTTCTCTCTTCAGTCTACTGCTTTCCACTGTTCAACGAAGGCATCCTCTAAGGAGGCTTATGGTCTTGGTCAGTTGACATCTATTCGCTGACGCCTTTCTTCAGTTGTCGATCCATCGTGCCGCAGTGCGTCCTACACTACGTTTTCCTAATCGCGTCTCCACTCTAACTTATCGGCTCCTACGCCCAACTTGAGACTTGGCCATCCCACTTCCACTTCTGTTCAATCTCTTATGGCTACAATTCACAGGCGCGCCCATCCACCGGACTTGCCGCTGGCGACAAGTCCGCAGACAAATCTGCGTGTGAATGTGTTGGTTCTCAGTTGGGTGCGCGGCTCACGGCTCGGCGCGGCGCTCGCCGTCTGGAGAAGCGAGCGCCGCACCGCACCCCAGCCGCGCCGGACAAGTCCGTCCATGTGTGTGCTTGCATCGATTTATCGGTGAACATATCAGTTCAATGTGTATATTCTGCTTTTTGTTACAGCCATATCTTTGTGCACACGCGTTTATTTTTTTTTCTCCGTTTTAAGTATTGCACAGTCTACTAAAGTGACTTTTGTGTGTTTTGAAAGCACCAGTACCATAGTAGGCAACCAACATCAACGATACGTACAAGGCTCACCAAAGCGACTGGGCTGCAACTCGGCGCTTGTAGTATGTGGACGATGACGGATTTGGCCACGAATGGGTACGGCTCGGGGTTCGGCTCGCGGTGCGTGTAGTGAATGGTGGGCTTAATGATAACTAACAAAATTGTAATAGTATAAAGAGGTCTGATCAATCTGAATCTCCGGCTTTAATGATTTTCATTAAATTTAATATCTAGGGAGTCTTAGGGCTGATCGATTTAGCTTTAGCAAATTTACCAAATAAAAATTTTGAGCGATGCTTGGTTATCCAGGTATTAACATAAATATGGTAAAACATGTTCGTAGCAATTGACATTATTATATTTTATTTTCTAATAACTTAAAATCTAAGGTTGCCTGGAACTTTGTACACATCATCTCACATTTTATGTACTCTACTAACTATGTAATATTATGGTGTACAAATATTTTAATAAATATGTATAATAAATATATTAAATATATCAGTACAGTTTTCTATCTATCTAAAATTGACATTTTATGAAAATAGAAGCAGCAAGCTTGTATTTGTATCTGAAATTCTCTTTATAAATATAACTAGCTATTGCCCGCGGCTTTGCTCGCGTGGAAGTTGATTATATGTATTTAATTAAACTGTGAAAGTATCTATGAATACTGTGTTCATGTTTTTAAACGTATTTATTTATAATCAATAGTCCATTAAATTTGACTTTCATACACACTTTCGACCCTTATTTTAAACCCTTTAGGAATAGAATTTCCATAAATGCTGATATACGTATTCATTTATTTGTAATCAAAAGCCTGGAGACAAAGTTTCAGGCTACTAAATTAAAAAATGACGGACTTCCAGTCTAGCCTCGTGATAGAATATCCAGAAACGCTTAAATACGTATCTCATCGTCATCATCGCAGTCCACTGCTGGACATAGGCATCTCCAATTGCACGCCACTTGGTTCGATCCTCAGCTTCTCTCATCCAGCTCCTGCCAGCCGTCTTGGGCAGATCATTATTCCACCTGGCCTGTGGACGTTCTACGCTACGTTTGGCGAGACGTGGTCGCCACTCACGAACCTGTTTACCCCAACGGTTATCAGTTCTGCGGCTAATATGGCCAGCCCACTGTCACTTCAGCTTGCTTATCCTGTGGGCTATGTCAATGACCTTGGTTCTCTATCGGATCACCTTATGAGAAAAATAAATCATTATTATTATTATAGCCCTCTCCATAGCACGCTGAGCGACTTTGAACTTGACCAGCCGTGTCGTAAGAGTCCACGTTTCGGCACCGTATGTCATGACAGGTAGGACGTATTGATTGAAGACTTTCGTATTTAGGCACTGTGGGATTGACGATGAAAAGACCCGATAAAGTTTCCCAAATACTGCCTAACACTGCTGAATTCTCCTGTTCACCTCGTCCTCGAAGTTGTTTCTACTTAACTGCAAAGTCTGCCCGAGGTACCACACATATTTTTGAACAACTTCGAGAACGGCACCGTGAACCACAACCGGTTCCGGTAGAACATGTTCGTACATACGTATCTACTCATTTTTAATCAGTAGCCATAAATAAAGTTGCATGTATCTAACTTCAAGAATAACGGAATTCCAGAATAAAGGACTTCCAGAATAACCTATATACGAAATTTGAACCCCTATTTTCACCCCCTCAGGGGTGGAATATCCAGAAACTCTTAAATATGTATCTACTCATTTTTAATCAGCCAAAACACAAATTTTCATGTTTCTCACTTAAAAAATGACGGATTTCCTTACAAACTTTCAACCCCTATTTCACCCCTTAGGGGCAGAATATCTAGAAACGCTCCAATACGTATCTACTCATTTTTATTTAATAGCCCAAAAATAAAGTTTCATATTTCTTATTTAAAAAATTACGGACTTCCATACAAACTTTCAACCCCTATTTCACCCCCTTAAGGGTAGAATATCCAGAAACGCTTAAATACGTATCTACTCTTTTTTCATCAGTAGCCTAAAAATAAAGTTTCATGTTTCTTACTTAAAAAATGACGAACTTCCACACAAACTTTCAACCCCTATTTCACCCCTTTAGGGGTGGAATATTAAGAAACGTTTAAATACATATCTATTCATTTTAAATCAGTACCCCAAAAATAAAGTTTCATGTTTCTTACTTAAAAAATGTCGAATTTCCATACAAACTTTCAACCCCTATTTCACCCCCTTAGGGGTAGAATATTGGGAAATGCTGAAACACGTATTAATTCATTTTTAATCAGCAGCCGTAAAATAAAGTTTCGTGTTTCTAACTTCAAAAATGACGGACTTCCAGACTGACCTCTATACGAAATAACAACCCCTATTTAACCTCTTAGGGGTAGAATATCCAGAAACGCTTAAATACGTATCTACTCTTTTTTAATCAGTAGCCCAAAAGTAAAGTTTCATGTATCTTACTTAAAAAATGATGAACTTCCACACAAACTTTCAACCCCTATTTCACCCCCTTAGAGGTAGAATATTAAGAAACGTTTAAATACGTATCTATTCATTTTAAATCAGTACCCCAAAAATAAAGTTTCATGTTTCTTACTTAAAAAATAACTAATTTCCATACAAACTTTCAACCCCTATTTTACCCCCTTAGAGGTAGAATATTAAGAAACGCTCCAATACGTATCTATTCATTTTAAATCAGTACCCCAAAAATAAAGTTTCATGTTTCTTACTTAAAAAATGTCGAATTTCCATACAAACTTTCAACCCCTATTTCACCCCCTTAAGGGTAGAATATCCAGAAACGCTGAAACACGTATCTACTCATTTTTCATCAGTAGCCTAAAAATAAAGTTTCATGTTTCTTACTTAAAAAATGACGAACTTCCACACAAACTTTCAACTCCTATTTCACCCCCTTAGAGGTAGAATATTAAGAAACGTTTAAATACATATCTATTCATTTTAAATCAGTACCCCAAAAATAAAGTTTCATGTTTCTTACTTAAAAAATGTCGAATTTCCATACAAACTTTCAACCCCTATTTCACCCCCTTAGGGGTAGAATATTGAGAAATGCTGAAACACGTATTAATTCATTTTTAATCAGCAGCCGTAAAATAAAGTTTCGTGTTTCTAACTTCAAAAATGACGGACTTCCAGACTGACCTATATACGAAATAACAACCCCTATTTAACCTCTTAGGGGTAGAATATCCAGAAACGCTTAAATACGTATCTACTCTTTTTTAATCAGTAGCCCAAAAGTAAAGTTTCATGTATCTTACTTAAAAAATGATGAACTTCCACACAAACTTTCAACCCCTATTTCACCCCCTTAGAGGTAGAATATTAAGAAACGTTAAAATACGTATCTATTCATTTTAAATCAGTACCCCAAAAATAAAGTTTCATGTTTCTTCCTTAAAAAATAACTAATTTCCATACAAACTTTCAACCCCTATTTTACCCCCTTAGAGGTAGAATATTAAGAAACGTTTAAATACGTATCTATTCATTTTAAATCAGTACCCCAAAAATAAAGTTTCATGTTTCTTACTTAAAAAATGTCAAATTTCCATACAAACTTTCAACCCCTATTTCACCCCCTTAAGGGTAGAATATCCAGAAACGCTGAAACACGTATCTACTCATTTTTAATCAGTAGCCCAAAACTAAATTTTCATGTTTCTCACTTATAAAATGACGGACTTCCTTACAAACTTTCAACCCCTATTTCACCCCTTTAGGGGTGGAATTTCAAAAAATCCTTTCTTAGCGCTCACTTACGTTACATAAAGAACCTACATGTAAAATTTTAGGATTCTAGCTTCAACAGTTTGGGCTGTGCATTGATCTCTGGGTATGTCAGTCAGTCAGTCACCTTATTCTTTTATATATATAGATTTACACTTCAAAAGAGCAGTTACAAAAATCAGCCCCAATTACTTACGTAGGGAAGCACAATAATAATTTGGTACATAGTTGAATTTGTATTCAAAATAATACATAGTCAACTACTGTATTATTTTGAATAAAAATTCAACTCTCAACTTAATTCGTTAGCATTTAAATATAAATAAGATTCATCTAATTAGTGACGAGTGTACTACGTTACTCTGTTTCACTAATAATGAGCTTCGCTTTTATATTGCTTCATTATTTATACCAGATAAGCAGTAAAAATTACCGTTAAAACTATTCATTCAATTTGAATAACCGATTAGAGTTACTGTTATAATCTGATAGATAATTTATTTAAAATAGTTATGGAATTAATCGCAATGCCCGTGTATAACTGCCACCACACAAAACCAACACAATATTAACTGTATAACCACATAGGCAAAATTAAATTGATCGAATACGCGTATTAAAAAATAAATAAATAAATAAATATTTTGGACATCTAACACACAACGCCATCTAGTCCCAAGCTAAGCAGAGCTTGTGTTATGGGTACTAGACAACTGATACAAATACATATATACTTTTTTTTTTTGTAAATACATACATATTATACATAGAAAACACCCAGACTCCGAAACAAATATTTGTAGATCACACAAACATTTGGTCCGACCCGGGAATCGAACCCGAGACCTCATGATCAGCAGTCGCACACGCCAACCGCGAGACCAACGAGGCAGTCAGTATTATGGTAATTCATTGCACAATTCTATTTTTATTATCAGCGGAACACTAATATGGCGTAAATAAATAGTTATTTATCATCTAGCAGAAGCCCAACAATAAGAGATCCTGTAAATCTTAGAAACTTCTAATATATAGTTATCCGCGCGAAGACTTCTTTTCCATACAACAAATATTGCACTAAGTAATGAAAATAACAAACCAGTTTATCTTCAGTCGTTTCAATAGTAGTAGAGTCAAAACGTACAAAATAATTCCAAAAATCTTCGTAAAATTGACAGCACCGCTACCTTCTTATATTTAATAAAAAATATATAAAAAAGTTTTTTAATTTAAACGGTTTTATCGAAAATAATGTACTAAAAGGTAAAAAATAAAAAAAAATTGTCTGATAAAAAATAAAATCGTTGGGCGTAGCGTAAACTGAGTTGACTTGATGGAAACACGGGCCCAACGATTTTATTTTTTATCAGACAATTTTTTTTTATTTTTTACCTTTTAGTACATTATTTTCGATAAAACCGTTTAAATTAAAAAACTTTTTTATATATTTTTTATTTTCAAGTTTTGAGGTTTAATTTTTCATAGTATTAGTAGTATCAGTAGTTCACTATGAAAAATTAAAAAAATTAATTCGGTTCGTGTACGCTAGAAAAACTCAATAAAAATAGGTAAAAAAAAAATATTTTGCATAGTAAATTGTATTCTACTTGTTGAGACCTTTCATTTGATACCCATGTTGATGGGATTGATAAAACCTAAGTTATCCGCCATTTTGTAGAGGCCGCCATCTTGGATTTTAATTTTATATAGTACATTGTATTATACTGGTTGAGCACTTTCATTTGATACCCATATTGATGGGATCGATAAAACCTACGTTATCCGCCATTTTGTAGCGGCGGCCATCTTGAATTTATAATGATAATGAATAAACATAATTGTATTGTCACCAAAATCCAAAGTGTATACAAAATTTCAGATTAATCGGTTGACAGGAAGAGGGTGAAATTTGAATTACTAAATTTGACCCAAGAATAATAAATAAATAAAACAAACGGGGTGAGCTAAATAAAACCGTTTAAAAATCAATTGCTGTTCGTTTGTTGACTGGACTGCACGGTTGACCTAGTGGTTTAAGCGGTCGCCACGCCGCGCTGCTTTCTACTGCGCCAAGTGTTGTGGGTTCAAATCCCACATGGGACAACACTTTGTGTGATCCACAAATTGTTCTTCTGATTCTGGGTGTTCTTTGTGTACGTTTCATGTATGTTTGTAAAGTCCCCCGCGACACAGGATGTTTATTCCTATGCGGGAGTTGTTTTTTAAAAAAAAGTTTGTCTCGCTAAATCGCGAGAACGGCTGTTCGGATTTAGCTGATTTTATTTTTGAAATATTTGTCGTAGGCTAGGGAAGGTTTAAACGGTAAAAAATTAAAAATAACTTGAAAATACGCCGGCACAGCTAGTAATATTATAAAAAAATAAGTAGTTATTTATCGAAAGTTTGTTCCACAGTATTGTGCAAACTGTCCTTAATGCAAAAACTAAAATAAACAATACATTTTGTTATATAAAATACAGGCTCTAGTTTAATAAGATAAAGGGGAGAACTATTACCATTTAAATTTCGTAGAAATTAGGTGGGCGAATTCCTAACGTTAACTTCAATGTGTTTGCTAAAGGAATGTGAAGTATGGGCTCAAAGCGCTGCTTGTCTCCTACGATGAATTGTTTCTAGTCTGTGTTTGCGAAATTTATAGTATGTTCGTCTAATGTTTGTAAGCTATTTGAATCATCCCATTGGACGTAAATTCTGCTATCCTTTGTTATTATACTCATATTAAGCTATGCATATGCTTCTAGTCCTGCTTTTTATCACCTTACGAATAGAATGGATACTAATATTCTTCTATTTAGTAATAAAATAACATAAAATTGTGCCTATTTTCCTGAAGAGTAGGTGGAGATGATTGATATCCACTTATTAGAGTCCTGGCACACTTATTTCGCTTTGTCCACATTCATCAATTGCTGCATACATACTCGTCGGTTCCTAGTACTTTTCAGACAGTTTTTTTTCAGAACATCACAATTTGATCGGTACATGTTCGCTGTGGACGATATCTTTCGACGTTTCTACACACATTCGCTGTATAAATTACTTTCTTGAGTCTTCTATTATCCTCTTTACATAGCAACGTATTAAGTAGTATGTTCTTTTTTAGTATTTTCTCCGTCTGCAACTCTTTAAATAAATGTAAGTATGATATAAATTACAAAATAATAATGACTTCGGCATAAATGGGTAGACTCAACCAAGGTAATACTCGTACCATGGTCTCACAGGAAACTAAAGCAATCTGCAATCATTGCTGTTCAACGAGAAAGTGAGGTTACCAAAGCCATAAACTTTGTTTTTTCTGAGTGGTGCCTTTAGTTATGAAGAGTTAAGAAACTACCCATGACTTTATTTGACCTATTGTACTTAGTACCAAGAGTATTGCACATAAATGAAAGTACACGTACTAAAACATGGAAAATGAAAATGATAGATGAAATATAAAATTTAAAAAATCCAAACTGTAGATACAAATATCCGGAACAGGTTCATAGATATTTTTATTTTCGCATAACCTAGTCGCTAACGACGTCAGTTGTAAAGGATCCATTGAAATGAAATTGACGTTTACGGGCCGCGTTGGGGACTCTTAATTGCTATGCAGTCCGCAACGTAAGCCATTCTCCATCGGTAAGGATACTTCTCGGGTATTCTCGGCAATCATCGTCAATTCTCGGTTCCTGGCCGGCTCGCACCAGTTTTGTGTACTTTTTATGACTCAGCCGTTCAAAGTGGAGTTTGCGTGCCAGAAATGTTTTGGAAATTGGATAGATCTTCTTGTTCAAAGTATTTTTGGTACACGTGAAAGTTTAATACGTGCGAGAATGCTGAATACTAGATAAAATCGGTATATAAACGTTGTTTGGATCTTGTTTTATTAAAAGTTTTGCGAAAACAGCAAGTGTAATTTAATCTTCATAAAAATCTTATTGCCAAATTTATTTCGTTTCATCACATTGAATCATTGCAGAAGTATTGAATGTAAGGTTTGTTGCTACGCCGTTACTGGTGTAACATGAATGATATCAAATGTATAAATAAAAAATAAAATAAATATTTCGGACATTTAACACACAACGCCATCTAGACCCAAGCTAAGCAGAGCTTGTGTTATGGGTACTAGACAACTGATACAAATACATATATACTTTTTTTTTGTAAATACATACATATTATACATAGAAAACACCCAAACTCCGAAACAAATATTTGTAGATCATACAAACATTTGGTCCGACCCGGGAATCGAACCCGAGACCTCTTGATCAGCAGTCGCACACGCCAACCGCTAGACCAACGAGGCAGTCTATATCACTTAGTCTATTCAAACACAATTAAATATGCACGGTTGGCCTAGTGGTTTAAGGGGTCGCCACGCCGCTTTCTACTGCGCCAAGTGTTGTGGTTTAAATCCTACATGGGACAATACTTTGTGTGATCGACAAATTGTTGTTCTGAGTCTGGGTGTTCTTAGTGTACGTTTATTGTATGTTTGTAAAGTCCCCAGCGACACAGGATATATATTCCTAACTAATGCGGGAGTTGTCTTTTAAAAAAAACAAATTTGATTGAGATATCGCTCCAGTCTAGTGTTTTCAGCCAAAATATCTGCATTTCATTTTAAAATTGAGTGGATCTGTTTGTTCGTTTCGTCTTATGTTATTGTATTAAATCTTCTTCTGGCACAATGGAGTCAACACTAGGTTAAAAGAGACAAAATGGTTGTCAATTTAAACGTGTCTCCTACAATTTTGCGAAAGCAAGACACGTTTTACAGAAATGACAGTAGTAAAACGTTAAACGAGGCCTGGATGCGCGTTGTAAAATATCTAGTTAGTGAAGGACCATCTCACACTTTAAAAGGTACTATACAATCATACATATGTACATATGTAAACACGCACATTTTGCCTATTGTTTTGTGTCGACTTCTACATGTGTTGCAGAAGAAACATACTACAGCACTATCTGTCAAAGACACTCTAAACAACGGAGTAACTACAAATTCTGTATCGCGATATAGAAATTTCTAAATTAGCATAATTATATACTACTTTCCCATATCAAACAATGGGCCGAGGTCCGCCAGACATGATCACCTCACCTGGTCGGAGGATTCTCCCTTTGTGTTGGAGGGACCCGTTCCTCCCCAGTTTTATGACAAACGAGGGGTACTAACCACCTGATGAACAGTAACTACCGCCACCCATAGACACATTGGAACCTGCAACTCAAGAGTCACAGATTTTGACCCTTCTCCTAGAATAAAGTGGACTAAGTACTTTCAGCTTCGGTCCCCCACTTACCAAGTGGAAAATAACAAAAATGCACATTAGTTTCTGTAAGGTCGTGGTATCATCCCGGTCAAGCCGACCTAGTTCTAACAAATCCTAGCTCTCACTCATAAACGCCAGCAAAAAGGTAGCAACTTTATTTCTGTAAATCGGCAACTTTGAAAAATATGGTAGAATTAGGTATATTGAAAAGATAAAATGGACATAAGGATAGGCATTGTATGCAAAATTTGGGGATGATCTGGGTAGCCTGCATGTAACTGTGAATTAATATGGGTTGTGTTGTTACTACAGGTCCTCTCAGGCAAGTTTTTTTATTAAGTAAGGTAAGGGAAATGTAAAGCAAGTCTTTACTTAGGTAAGTAATGCTCCTATAATTTTATGAGAGAACTAAACTCAAAGGCGAAACCGGTAATTAATAGAAAAACTAAATGAAGAGGGGTTGTAAGCTTGCCAGATTCGATCGATGCATCCCTTATAATAAAAATACTGCAATTGTAGTTCACATAATTTTATTCTTATCATGTAGGCATATATGTTGAGAATAGTACCTATGTTTCCTACTATTTAGAAATTTAAAATAGATCATGAGATAATTGAATTGAAAATGGTGTGATAAACATGTCTTATGTCTAAGTTTTTCGGGACAATCAAAATAAAACCTAATTAAATAACTTTAAAAGGACAAAGGACTGTTAAAATAAGTATATTGAATATTCTATCCAGAATGTAGGATATAAGCCAATTTTTCATGTGTATTTTGTAATATTACTGC
Source organism: Diaphora mendica (assembly GCA_949125395.1). NCBI lineage: Eukaryota > Metazoa > Arthropoda > Insecta > Lepidoptera > Erebidae > Diaphora > Diaphora mendica. The sequence continues at coordinate 16,269,442 of OX421313.1, read as the reverse complement.
ATGCTGCGTGATTTAAAAATTTGAAAAATAAATCGGTATCGTTTGTAACTGCCTTATTTCCCGAGAGATTAAAAGCTGAAGCGAAAGCTTTCCCAAAAGATGAAGCCGCATTTTTAACGTTTCATACCCAACATTTTGCAAGACTAACAGCAAATGTAGCTATTTATTTTATTCCGGTAAAATATTCGACCATACAAAAGTATTAATTTTGCCAAGTTGCAACAAATGTGGTGTAACAAAATTTTATGGCTTCAATTTCTTCTTTTTTATTTAAGCAAATGCCATTAAATTGCTGTTATTTTTTAATTCACAATGCAGGCTATTCTTTTGTAGTACTTACACTATAAAATTCATTTCGTAATCAGCGTGTAGGCTATCCGTTGGTAGAGTCCATAAATATTGACCAATAGACAGCCCAAGACAGAAAATACTCTTAAAGAAATTGAGATTCTTTGTACTGAGTATTTTTACTTGTTTTTTTATACATAAATGTGTATTGATACATAAAATGTAAAGTATAGCTTAGAATCATATTGTCTTCTCGAAAATATCGCAAATTAATGTCGTCCATAGTTAACTAATGCAGGGTATTCAAGTAGTTGAACACAGCAAATCATCTCAATTATAACCTTTTTTTACCATACAATAGTTATCTTAAAGAAATAGTTTATTTCTTTGAAAGCAATATCTCACGGCTCATAACTAACTCATAACAAGAATGTACTGAAAATGCATTTTTTAGAATAACACAAAATACAAATAAAAAAAACATTTTGAATACGATTAAATCGTTGAAAAATATACAGTGTACATGTAAAATGTACACATATATTAATTTTTGATTAAAATCGTTTAAAGTTTAAATAACATAGTATACTAGACTAGTCTAGACAAGAATAAACAACTTTGCAATTAACTAGTTTTGTTTCAATAAACAGAAGAACAATCTTCAATGTTGTAAGTCCGAAATACTACAAAACATGTTTACACTGTTCAAAGTTGCAAGCTTAATAAAACGTCTGAAATAGCAAAACCACTATCCTAGATCACCTACAAATAAATTTAAGCTCTACACATTGGATTATAAAGTTCAATATTGCTTGCATCGAGATAGAGATTACAGGCTTGCACTCAGAGCTGTCCATTCCACTTCATGCATGATTCTACAAGTGATCTGCGTGTCATCTCCTTAGGAAGGCACTTGGTGGAATATTCATTAGCCAATTTAACTATGTAGTGCATGCAGCCAACATACAAGATCTCCTAAGTCCCTTGTATTTCATACAGGTTAAAACTTTGGATGTGTCAATATTGATGGTTAATTGGAAACATCCTAGAAGCGCTCTAGTTAGAGGTTGGAGAACCTTTGCTTAACATATTTTCTAAGACTGGTTAGACTTTATGTCTCGATAGGTTTTTATGACATCGCGATAATCCAACAATATTTTGTTCCTATTGTCTTGCATTTCAGTGACAGATTTGATAAAAATTCACAGGAAAGAAGATTAAATTTCAAAAGGCCTTACCTGTTCGGAAAGTTGATAACATGCTCATTGGAGAGAGTTTTTTTTATATATATTTTAGCTGCCAAAATGACTCTGCCCTGCCTGGTGGAAAGCACAAGCAGAATCCAAGAGTGGTGGTCACCATCCTCAATGTGAAGAAGGACAGTGCAGCATGGTGACCAGCACTATGGCGGCCTAGTGAGATGCTTTTTCACGCCCCGCTTAAAGGACCCGGGATCATAACGGAAACACGTGCGCTGGTAGTGAGTTCCAGGTTTTAATCGCTCGGCACAGGAAGGAAGAACCGAATCGATGAGTGCGAGAGCGTATGTCTTCCACTCTGAGGCGGTAACTTCTGAGGCTGGCACGTGTTGTCCTGGGAGAGGAGGGGACTAGTTGGAAGAGCTCTTCAGAACACTCCTCATGATAAAGACGATAGAGGACTGCTATAGAGGCGATATCTTTACGCATCTGCAGAGGCTCAAGGGACTCGCTGGCTTCAGGACTGCCGACAATGCGGATTACTCGCCGCTGCAACCGGTCGAGAGCGTCAAACAGATACTGCGCGGCACCATCGCAAAGGTGAGAACAGTACTCCACGCACGAGCGGTCTTATAAAGAAGACACAGGTGCACCGGCGAGAAGAACTGTCTCACCTTGTTTAGAACACCTAACTTCCGCGATATCGAGTCTGCCTTGTAGTGGCAGTTGAGTGTTCTGAAAAGCCGGAAGGGGAAGGAATGGAAACTTTTTGGCAGAAAACGCGCACACTTGTGTTTTCTTGGCGTTGAACTCGACCAGGTTCTCGCAGCTCCATCGAGAAATGCGACCCAGAACATGGTCATAGGGAAAACCAATTATTTTGCTAGAAATAAACGAAATTACTCCACAAAACAAACAAAACTTCAAATCAACTGAAAGGGCGTAGTTACTTTAAAACGTGTAGAAAATAATGCTGTAAGGCTTACACGAGTGCATAATAAGAACACATAATATATTATAAGATATAGCACGCCTTGATGTGCTAAGAATTGGGCAACTTTTCTACAAGATGTTTTATTGGATGGGATTGGATGTGTTATTGTTCTATTTAGTTGATTTAATAATAACAACTATAATAAAAATAGTACGATAATATAAACTGTTAATAGGCACCAGCAAGCTCTGCCCTTGAGGAATCTCTGCCTCTGGAGGAATGACTGCCTCGTTGGTCTCGCGGTTGACGTGTGTGACTGCTGATCATGAGGTCTCGGGTTCGATTCCCGGGTCGGACCAAATGTTTGTATGATCTACAAATATTTGTTTCGGAGTTTGGGTGTTTTCTATGTATAATATGTATGTATTTACAAAAAAAAAGTAAATATATGTATTTATATCAGTTGTCTAGTACCCATAACACAAGCTCTGCTTAGCTTGGGACTAGATGGCGTTGTGTGTTAGATGTCCGAAATATTTATTTATTTTTATTATTTATCTTCCTTTGCCTGCAAGAATCGCTATTAGATATGGCTATTTTATCAAACTTATGATTTTTCAATTCAATCGTGGCATAGGTACATAATTTATGATCTTTTAGTAACGTAAACTCAACGTAAACGAGTCAACTTATTACGTTTAAATTTATATATAATTAGCAATATTTCTTAATATAATATTAATGTTAATTGTGTTTGTGTACTCTTGAAAAACTCTAAAAGTTCTGATTGAGAGCTCAAATTTTGACACGGTGTACAAACAACTTCGAGGATTGTTTTTTAAAAATTTTCGGTTTAGTTCTTAATTTCTCAACAATTCAACCACAATATTCAAAAAGTGCAGAACTCACTTGCGAAACGCGGTACAGTACAGCCAGTTTTCTTTCTATTTCTTTACGGTTGATTGTCATTTTTCTATTCTAATTGCTATAGATTATGAAAGAACCTATAAGCTTCTATCAGTTATACTATCAGCGCGTTCAAGATATTATCACAAAAAAAAACTACAAAATAATGGTATGTTTCCAGAGTTTCGATTTCTGATCCTAACTATATTAAAGCACACACAGTTAATACTTGCAAGATTGTAGTGTAATAACGCATAACGTTAAAAAACAAAGAAGATTTTTTTCCTATTTCATTCAACACAGATTTATTACTGGTCACTGAAAGTTTGTTATTGACAGTAGTTCATCTTGGGAATATTTTTCCATGGTGAAGTTGTGCAGTGAAGAAAAGTTCGTCTTATAGATTAGTAGGTCAAAGTATTATGTTATTGCCGATCACAACTTCACATAAGGGTGTATATATTTAAGGGTGTCTACCTTGTGTAAATTGAATTAAAAAGAAGGTTAATTAGGTAATAGAAATATGATATTTTCAACATTTTACATAAGCTTGTTAAACTTAATAACATAATTTGTTATGTTTAACAAGACTCCTACACTGATTGATATCCGCATTCAGTTCTCGTAATGCTGGACCTTACACATGACGTGACACAAAGTCCTCAACGGCTTTATTTCACGTAATATGTAACCTTTGGATTCACGATTATTTTCTTCTAAGAGACCCCTATAGAAGTGGTACTGGTAACCACCAAGGGACCCTACATTATGAAATATTAGTTCAACTTTACAACCACTAGATGGCATATCCATCAATTTCTCAGTCACAAATTGCTACAAACTTACATTCCTATCCCTTCACGAAGCGTTCAGAATAATGATCTTCAATTATACGCCCCACATTCCAGGAGCGTATACTGTCAAATACCTTTTCTACCTATAAACCTTACCTCCATCCGTATTATTCGTAATACCCTAAGACTCAGAAACCTTCGGTAGAATAACATTTATAACGATTACCTAAAGTAGGATATGTGAACATGGCTTAAGGAAGGTACCCAAAGATTTAGATCTTGAAATATTAGTTGAATTTGGTCGTGGGGAATATGTTGGAGGTGTAAATTTCCTGCTCATTAGAGACAACGTGATCTCATGAATAGAATACGGGTACGTTTTACTAATTTTGTAGCAAATTTGTACGGTAAACTCTAAATTTATGATCTTACGGAAAGCTATGGTCATTTAAGGGATAATATAGTAAATAATACTCACTCACTCACCTACCTTCTCCCTTCCTCAATAGAACAACACGTGCTGGCCTTGGAAGTCACCGCCTCAGAGTCGTAGAAATACGCTTTTGAACCAAATGGTTTGGTTCTTCCTTCCTGTGCCGAGCAGTTAAAAACTGGAACTCACTACCAGCGCATATATTTACTTCCCACTATGATCCTGGGTCCTTTAAGCGAGCGAGCGTGAAAAAGCATCTCACTAAGCCGCCATAGTATATAAGGGAAGCTATACTGCATTATCTGCTTTCGCAGTGAGTATGGTAGCCCCTAGTCTTGGATTTTGATTGAGCTTTCCATCAGACTGAGCAGAGTCACTTTGGCAGGCTATCAAATAAATAAAAAATTTGAAGAAATGGGAATGTAAAACTCAGCATCCTGATTGAATGGAATCAGATAAAAATGGACACACGCTTAAATTTAGAATAGCATTTTCTGAAGAACTTTGACTGTTGTGATTATTGATATCTAACTATATTTTACTAGTAGTAGCCCAGTGGTCGAAATTTAGAATTCATTAATTAAATTTGTTTGTATTTTTTTAGGTTTCTGCACTTCTACTCCGTATAAATTTTAACTGTGCCAAATTTCATGCTCCCACGGTCGCATATTTTTTTTAAAAAGGGGGTACTAGGTTTTTGTTTCACATATTGCATATCAATATATAGATGTAGTATTATATTATTATGTAGAAGTACTTCTGAACTCTAAAGTAAACTTATCCTATCCCTCACGATAATTCTCCTCTAAAATCCGAAATGGCCATAAAATAGCAATATACACCATAAGAACTGAACTCCAAATGGCGAGTTTCACGTCGACATTGTCGTAAATCAGGAGACAAACGGTGTAGAGTTGGTATTCTGTACCACAGAGCCATTCAAGGCGAGGGCCCAGCCATTGGCACGACTCCAACTTGTGACAATCGATTTACATAACTTGGACGAACGATCAAAAATCTATTTAAACTTTGTTTTGGGCTTGTTGCGGGGTGCTATCAACTGAGTTTGTTTAGCGATTTGTATGATAACTCGTCAGGTGAATGTCGAAACAATGAGTTATTCTACAGATAAAGTATTAAGGAATCTTTTAGATAATGTTTTAATATATTTTGGTTTTTTGGGAGTCGAATGTAATGCTATTTTGTTACATAATATCATTATATTCTTGACTTAATTTTCGATATCTAACACTATATTTATAAAGATTATCTAAAGAGTAACTTGGTATTATTTGTGAATTTCGTTTATTGTAATTTGGTGTTTATGTTTTTTTTAAACTTTTCGTCATTATCTTACTTTAGTGTGAGTTTTTCTACAGTTGTGGCGACTTCCACATATAGCGCAACAGAAATATACTACAGCGCCATCTACCGAAGTTACACTGAACTACGGAGTAACGAAGGAAACTAAGAAACTGCCAATCCTGAATCGCGCAGTGAAAGTTCTCGCGCCAATTAAGATACGTACAACATCCCAACATCAACCGTTGGGCAGTTTACCCGCCAGGCATGATCACCTCGCCTGGTCGGAGGATCCTCCCTTTGTGTTGGTGGAACATGTTACACCTGTCCCCCACAGTGGTGACCCCGACGTGATTGAAAGCAGCCTTCGATGCAGCATCAGCACGCCACCATCATATTCACTCCCACAGCAAGTCTCACAGGCAGCCAGCAACATCGGCCTCAACAGGGATACACCACATGCAGGAAGCAACCGCTCCAGCCTGGTTACCCCTACGGCCTCATCAGCGTCTAGGCACAGCACACTGCACTTACGGTCCATGTAAGCAGAGCATCTCTCTCCTGTCTACGCAGCAGCCAGCCACTACGCAGCAAACGCCCCGACTCACTGGGGACCTCACCGCAGCACCGCGCACCACACGCCATCCCGACTCACTGGGATCAGCGGACTTCAGCCCCGACTCACTGGGAATAGCGGCATTCAGTTCCAACTCACTGAAACTTGCGGCACTCAGTTCCGACTCACTGGAACTACTCACTCCTAGCACTGGCAAGCTCAACAACAGAGCACAGACAGCTGACTCAACAATCTATCGACCTCCGGTCTTGGAGGGGAGTGATGTGGCGACTTCTACATACAGCGCAACAGAAATACACTACAGCGCCATCTACCGAAGTTACACTGAACTACGGAGTAACAAAGGAAACTAAGAAACTGCCAATCCTGAATCGCGCAGTGAAAGTTCTCGCGCCAATTGAGATACATACAACATCCCAACATTAACCGTTGGGCTGTTGGCCCGCCAGGCATGATCACCTCGCCTGGTCGGAGGATCCTCCCTTTGTGTTAGTGGGACATGACACACCTGTCCCCCACACAGTTAAAGTGTGATTGCCTTGATTTTATATATAACAAACAAATTCTGTACCAAACAAATATAATCTTATCCACAAACCATTGCATTCTAGTAGAAAGTAGAAATTTAACAGTACCTACAGGGTAGTGTTAAATTTCTGTCAACAGACATTTATATATAAAAACCTTATAGATAGTATTTTTTTACAATGTAATTGACAAAAATATTTATTATACATAATGTATTTTACTTAATGTCATTCTGCTTCAATTATGCATACACAATCTAATCTAAACTAATGGCTTTTTCCTTGTTTCAGAATCTCAAAGATCAAATTTTAACTACCAACGTCTGGCTCGAACACGTAAGTTACCTCAACATTACCACTTCGTCTACTATGCAAGTTGCTAGCGAACAACTTTCCCCACATATTACTCAGTAAATTATATATTACATTAGTTCACTTGCAAGTTTAAAAGTTAAATATATCTAGGCTGATTAACTTTCTAAACATCGCCTGATCAATTTACTGTGTATCTAGAATAGAATAAACTTTATAGTACACCAGATAATACAGTTTACGTTAAAATAATTATTATTATCAATTGAATGACTATGTACGAATCTACCTATTACTTTTTTAAGGCTTTTTTATCATTGGCGAGTATAAATTAAATTCCACTTGGATTCACTTGACGCGAGAGTATATTTTATAATCATTAAAAATAATTTGCCTGCAGGAATGGGAAGACCACAAATTCAAATGGGATCCTTCGGAGTATGGGGGACAAAAGGAGCTGTATGTGCCATCTGAACATATTTGGTTACCTGATATAGTGCTTTATAACAAGTAAGTATTCAATTATGTTACTATGTCTTTGACAATGAGTTAGAGTATTATTTATTTATTTAATTTATTTATTAAATTTAAACTATAGTGGTTTGCAATGAAGTTGTATATATGACAACTTCATTGCAAACCACTATAGTTTAAATTTTGTACAGACATACGTATATGGAGATCAACATTGTATATTACAATAGGCGATAAAATTATGTATTATTTATTACACTATTCACTTACATCGCAATAAAAAAAACCTGAGAAAGAAAAAAACTTCGATAAACAGTCACCGTTTTTTTTCATATGCTTGGAAGGAACACATTATAGATTCGACTTAAACGGCAAATGTCACTTCCAAACAGGAAACTACCGTGGTTAAGTTAAGTATTTCCTTGCTTTTTCACGGAGTGACCGCGGTTATATGCGACCAAACCACTTCTATGACTCCTCTAATTTTATGCGAGTTGTGTTTGGTCTGCATGCTCATTTTTCCCTACACTATAAAAAAAGTAAATGTTACAAATCAGTGTCATCTTCTCTAAGAAGTTTTTCAGTTTTTAGTAGAATGTTCAATGTATTTTAATATCCTAAAACCACTCAACAAATTGTTGACACTCCTAGAGCTCATTTATCGCGGCGTGGTGCGTAGCATGTCTGGTTATAGAGGGATTAATTCACACAGGACGTTGTTTTTGCGTATCATCTAGCGCTGTGTGACTCGGCGTCCATTACTGCAGGGGCTCATCTTGCCTCACAGAAATGTGTAGTTAAAAGTACTGTGGCATTCAAAGTTACAAGCTGTAAAAATATCCACGGTAGCAGCTACTTTCCAAGGAGAGGACTATGCCCAGCAAGGTACTATTACAATAGCCTACTTTAAGATAAATGTGTACTTCATAAACGTGTATTATCAAATTGAATCATTATTACACAATAAGTAACTTAGTGTTTATCTAGTGTACATCGTTTAGAAATTCATCCTTATAAACATTCATGTTCTAATATTTTAATCAAGAACAAGCGTGCAATAAAGCTGTACGTAATTATGGCTCGCAACTTGCCACTACAACAATGCAATTTAGTGAAGGTTAATGTCCGAATGTTGGCCCGCACACTTTGGGTGCTTAATAGGGGTTGTTTGCGTTAAGCGTCTAATAAGCACCTTGTAAGGTCCGTTACAATTTTCTAATAAGGAGTCTAAAGTTATGATAAACCGGTTTTTTTTTCAAAAAATATAGAATTCGGTTGTGTGATTGCTGTAAATTATGCTTATAGGAATTATACTTTCACATAATTTTAATTACTTTGCTGTTTTATAAAAAGTATATTCAAAAGTAAGATAATTTTGCAAAGTAACTGGCGTAATAGAAAATAATGTTACATAATTTAGTAACACAATTTATTACCACTAAACACGAAGTGATAACTAACACACACAATAATTATGGTAATTTACAAATAAGACGCATACAATCGGCGCCGTATTATTTGCCTAAACCGACCGCATCCTTCACATCCGCTAGTTAACTTTAGGTGGGTAGTAGAGAAATTAATTCTCTAAACGTCATATCGGATGTCGCTCGTTCGAACGTGTTATGTTGTTATAGTTCTAAACTAGTCTTGCGTGTTTCTGCTTTACACGAGTTCTTAATGAGTTGTATATTGCAGAATGTTTATAGCAGAATAGAAGTCAGTATTAGTTTCATTAACTGTGGGGACGCTTTCCTTTGTGGTACAAATTAGGCAAAATGATTGTAAATAATTGTTTTATGTTACGATGTTACACGCTAAAGAGTGGAAATGTATTGGAATCTTTAAGAGCATTTTAAATATCGGGTTTTATAAGTAGACTAGCGAACCGCCCCGGCTTCGCACGGGTGGAGTTTAGATGCCCCCGCCGCGTCGACGACACGATTCGTGCATTTAAATCCGTAATATCTTCAAATATATTCATTTAAATTAGATACAGAAACGATCCATTTTCATCTATATTAAATGCAGAATGTATTGAATTTACTTAATTGTATAAGGATTCATTGTGTATTGCTTAATATCGCTTCGTAAATAAGCCATTATTTCTCGTAAAAAGAAAGGAATATTTTTTTTTTATTGTGGGTTATCCCTAAGAGATAGACATATACCGTCGCGTACTTTTTTGTAGACCTTTTTAAGGTGTACAATACTGTAGTAAGTTATTTTGATCTATCTCGTAGGGTGCAACCAGCGTTTGCAATGTAAGCGCAAAAAATGTGTTTATTTGCTACATCACATTAAAAACCTCGAAAATTAACAGTGTTTCCATACTATATTATGCATTTATTATACATAAAAACCTTCCTCTTGAATCACTCTATCTATTAAAAAAATCCGCATCAAAATCCGTTGCTTAGTTTTAAAGATATAAGCAAACATAGGGGTATAGGGACAGAGAAAGCGACTTTATCAACCGACTTCAAAAAGGAGGAGGTTCTCAATTCGACTGTTTTTTTTAATATATTTGTTAGCTCATAACTTTCGACTGGGTGAACCGATTTTTATGATTCTTTTTTATTTGAAAGCTGGTGCTTCCCGAATGGTCCCATTTAAATTTGGTCTAGATTGAAGTCGGTTTTTCTTTTGTTAAAATTTGTAATTATTTTATACTACACACGTCAAAAGTGTCTAGGGATCAAGCATTTTTATGCGGATTTCTTGAGATTGAGATGTGGCTTTGACCCTGGCCTGCTCAGTCGCCAGACTTGAACCCGATTGAGCATGCATGGGATATGCTACAGAGAAGAGCTCTGCCGAATATGGAGGGTATCCAGTCGCAAGAAGACCTTTTTTTGTTGTTGCAACGAACATGGGCGGCCATTCCACAGCGTGATTTGGCTGAACTCATTTTGAGTATGCCAAACCGATTCTTGTGTTGTTAGTGTTCGCGGTAGAAACACGGATTATTAATTGTTTAAGTTACCTAATAAAATTTTAAAGAAAACTGTTATTTCAGTCTTTTTTTCGAACTTTAATGTTAGTGGTTCAAATGTCAAAAATCCCTTTATTAGGAAAATGGCAAATTTCTTTATTAATGCAAAGGTGACTTGGTTTATCGTTACTGTGACAAACGAAAACACTTTATTTGATGAATCCTTAAAGAAAATTTTAATTAATATCAATCAGGAGAAAAGTTATTGCAAAAATATATGTTGATCCCTAGACACATATGTTGATCCCTAGACACTTTTGATGTGTGTATATAGTGATGATAATTTTAATATCGTTATTACCGTTCTGTGAATCTGTATATCGTATATCACATTTTATACTCGTAGTTGGACAGTATTATCAACCATTTGAGTTTGTGTTTCTTATTTATAATTTTAATTAATTAATTATTTTTATTTTTATATTTTCATATTTATTAATTATAATTTTAATTTAATATATGTATATAAATCACTAAATATAAGGTAGTTAACTCGAAATTAGCATTATGAGTTTACCTATAAGTGTTCGGTACACATTTTTGTGATCTTTGTGAATGTACTTTATATTTGTTTTAGTGTAAACAAATGTTGGTGAAGCTAAATAAATAAATAAAAATAATATACCTATAAGTTTATTACTTATATGCAGTGTTTTATCATCATCATCAGCTTATCGCAGTCCTCTGCTGAGCATAGGCCTCTCTAAATGCAGTGTTTAAAGACATGCAGATAGCCCTCGTATGTGGCCTCGTATAGTACAACTAGTATAAAAAGCGATAGAGAGTAAATAACAAAAAAATAACAAAATAACCGACTTCATAACTGGACCAAATTGAAATGGGACCATACGCGAATATTGAGTTATTCGTTAATTTGTCGCGTACATACATAATGCAAATTGAAGACTTATATGGTTTTCTCATGGATGACATGTCAGAACATGGACCAAATTTAAATGAGACCATTCGGGAAGCACCAGCTTTCAAATAAAAAAAGAATCATCAAAATCGGTTCACCCAGTCCAAAGTTATGAGGTAACAAACATAAAAAAAAAAAAAAATACAGTCGAATTAAGAACCTCCTCCTTTTTTGAAGTCGGCTGATAACAAAAAAACCGACTTCAAGAACTGGACCAAATTGAAATGGGAAGGGGAATGGGAGGGATGAACTGAAAGGGAATCGAAAGTTATGAGGTAACAAACATAAAGAAAAAACAATCGAATTAAGTACCTCCTCCTTTTTTGAAGTCGGTTAAAAAATGAATCTAATACCTTTAAACGAGCAATTCTTGAATATATAATATAAAATCTGAATCTCGAAAACGGCTCCAACGATTTTTATAAAATTTAGTATGCAGGGGATTTAGAGGGCGACAAATCGATTTATCTAGGATTAATTTTTAGAATATTTACCAAAAAAAATCATCCCGGTATAATATTAAACACTGGTTCCAGGTGGGTTTTTCAACACGACTGTTTATAGTATATCAATTGATTTTTTCATCAATTTTATAAAACAGAGTTAAAAGATCATCACAATCATCATCAATAGCCTTTAATGATGCTGGACATAGGTCTCTTCTTAGAAAATTTAAGAACAAACGAGAAAATTTAATTGAGGATTGATGAATGGGCCGGCTCCGGAGTGGTACCACGGCCTCACAGAAAACCGGTGTGGGACAGCGCTGGCGCTGTGTTTCACTGAGTGAGTGAGGATACCGGAGGCCTATACCCCAACCCCTACCCCCATCCTCCTCCCCATCCCCCAAAGGCCGGTAACACACTTGCGACGCCTCTGGTGTTGCGGGTGTCCAAGGGCAGCGGTAATCGCTTCCTATTCCATAAAAAACAAAAGAAAAGAATGCAAGTGGAAGTAATTTCAGTAAAGTAGGAAGTGATGCATGATAGTAGAGCCACGCTGATTTCAGCACGAACGGGCCGGCTCGACCGGGACGGTACTACCTCGCACAGAAAATCAACGTAAAATGACAGCGTTTGTGCTGTCGTGTTTCGTTGGTGAGTGCGAGACCGGTGGCCCAATGATGCAGAAGCATCACTAGGCCGCCATAGTGTGGGTCACCATGCTGCGTTGTTGCATTGTCTGCATTCGCAATGATTAGAGTAACCACCACTCTTAAATTATACTTCCCATCTTATTATCCCACCTATATTCTTTCCATCAGGCAGAGTAGAGCCATTATGGCGGGCCCATACATAAAAAAAAAATGACTTATATCAATTATAGAGATCTTATATGACTCATACCCTCCTAGCCAGTTGCATTTGTCATCTACATTAGCATTACATCTACATGGGCGGCGGTAATCGCTTAACATCAGGTGATACGTCTGCTCGTTTGCCCCCAATGACAATAAAAAAAACTCCAACTTCTTGCTAGTTCATTCTTAATGTGTCGAGCTTTAAACACACACACACACACATATATATAGGTTTACGTAAAGCCCTCTCATTGCATATCCCCTGGGCTCTGACATGAAAAGATTTGAAACAAAATCCTTATAGACATCAAATATATATAAATCAACTTAATATTCATATCACAGCAGACCATTACACCGAAAAGTCGTGTTTCACAGCCTCCAAAATCGAGAATATATCCCGAGATTTAACGAGTCAGTTGTTATGGACAATATATTCTCATCCGGGCCGTGATGCATGGTGTCCTCTCCTCCTCTGTCCCCTCTCATCCCCATGTTTTTGGTACATAAATCATGTGTTCCATTTAGATACAGAGATCTTGATAGCTTCTTACCATAGCTTGTTCCGTAATGGACGTGCGCCAAAAATATAATCGTGTTTTGGCGTTAGATTTGAAATTATTTGCAGTTTGTCAAACCTTTGCGACTACTTTTTAGGTTTTCATTTGCATAAAATAATATTCTAGTACAATAAATTGAAACAAAGTTTCCAACTTATACTGACCCAGACGACCCGACCTGGATCCCAGAATTTCGTCAAATACATATGTCCTACAAATTGGATTAAATCTCAGAGTTACCAGTTGAGTTCCCGGACTTTGAGGCAAGAGTGTACTCTATTCTTACTAACACTTTACTATAAATTATGACCTGCAGTATTTCTGAACTGATACGACTTTCAAGAAACAGGCGTATTCCCACATAGGCCTAAAAATTGTAAACGTCTATAGGCAATGGTAGTCAGCAAGTACTCCGATTAGTAGTTTGATCCCAAATTCACAAAAAAACTCTCTTTACGACCATATCATACTTAACGACTTAGGGTATATATTGCTGCATTTTACGCCGATGAGATGCAAATACAGTGACTCGCAAATTAAAATGAATAAAATTATAGAAAGTAAAGGAGTATGTCCTACTAGTATGTAAGTATATGTTGTTAATGATGATGAAGCTTTATTTTTAAGATAATCTATAATTAAGCTGGTATTAGTTACTTATACTACCTACCTTTAACAATTAAAACTTTTATAACACATCATTTTTCTAAGAACGGTAACGTTCAAACTACCAAGAAAATGTATTCATTAAACACATAAATATAATGTAAATACCTATCGTCTACACACTCGACGCTATAGGCGCAAAATTATTGGTAACGCATAGCAAAGTTAATTGATTGTGCTGAATATCGACAAGAAAGCGTTCGCCAATGATACATCATGTTGTGTCAAAACAGGCTGGCGAACGATTAATCATACTGCGAATGAGACGCACGTGCGACTAATCTTACGCTGTGTCGGCCACATAAACATGGCTCAAGTGATGTGTGTGGAAAGTAGAGTATAGGTAGGTACTAATCATAACAATCTGAGTAAGAAATTGCAATGGTTTGCGATGCAGTGGTAACTGTTCTACCTGTTAATGATATGCGTAATTTCTATACTAACTTTTAAACTTTCAGGTTACATACCTTTTAATAAATGATCGCGTTAATTCCCGTAAAAATAATTATTGTTATATGCGTAATTTCGTTTATTAAATTAACAAAAGTATATTGCGAGCTTTAGCACGCGGTTGGTAACATCAAACAACGTTGTAGATGCGTATCTAATAAGACAGTGCTCGTGTTTCTTATATTATATAATTTCTACTCTTAGTTATTTATTGTTCCGCGGATCATATCAGTCAGAATCTACATTTTAATAGGTACAAATATTAAGGAATAAACTCCAGTCATGTGGCGCGTTGACATGGCATTTAGTCCGCCTCGTGCAATTGTAATGCAGGAAGTATAAATACAAAATATCAGTCTATGCCCTAAAAGCCATTATTAAGGCCAAGTTTTATGTTATACGAGAGTGCAAAAAGTTATGTAAAAATCATAGTTGTGTAATATATACACATATAAATAGATGTCGAAGTTGTCACATAATTTCCTTTCACCCTTATCTGTAAACTTTATCCGTAGTCGCATATTTCCTTATAAATATTTATTACTGACAGTATCTGAAATAAGCAGAGTTTTTGAGTTTCTTATTTGAAACTGGTGCAGTATAATAAACCAGAAGTCATTGGTTACTTAGTTTAGTGATGCATAGGTCAGTTCAAAAGAGGACTTATATTAATGAAGCACAAGCTTTAATAGCCCTAAATAAGTGTCTAATAAATATAAGCCCTTTCTATCAATGTTATTTGATTTTATGACTAACCACTTTCTAGACATCAACCTTCACAGCACAGAGAAAGAAGTCAACTTGAAGCATGAAAGGGACAAGGATACTGCAGTCTCAGGAATGACATTTGTTCTCCTGAAGTGTTGGAGACTAGATTATTATAATTTAATACGCCATTAGTGTCCAATCATCAATGATATTCATCTTATTTAAGCCAAAAGTGCAAAGAATAGTCAACAGAAATACTAAGAAGCATCACGATTTTGTTTCATTGTCCACGATATATTATACCAAATACCTATGTATAATAATAATACGGGAAGCAAAAACTATACATCCCCTTTTACGAAAATGATGGAAACGGAGCAGTATGCAATTTAGCAGTTAAAGTTTATACAGGGGGAAGCCTGGACTTCCCCCGGGATAGAGTCTGAGTAGGCGCGGCGTAGATCCTGAGAGGGGGGGGGGTACCTGAAATAACATGGTCCGGGACCTCCCTAGAGCAGCGCGCCTGAGACCACCACATTAAAGGAATCACCACATACCTGGCATCTAAATTGAGACTTGGGCATCATTCTGTGTCGAAGGCGCTTACGAAAGGGTGTACAGGGTGTACATGTGGAACATAGGCTTCGACGATTTTCTGGCAATGACAGTACCGTCCGGATGTACCCTTAACGCGTACGCGGACGACGGTTTGTTATTGATAGAATCAGATACTAGAACGGGCCTTGAGAGGCTGGCTGGTGAGTGTTTGGGCTTAATATCTCTTTGGGGTGGGCGTAATCGGTTGACTTTTGCACCAGGCAGAACCTTCCAGCTACTTCTCAAAGGTAACTCAAGTCACCGCCGTGTATTAAATTTGAAAATGTTACTATTAAAATTAAAACCTCGGTTTGTTATTTGGGATTAGTTTTAGAAAGAAACTTTTCATTTATCGAACATATTAAAACAGTTAATGAAAAGTCTAAAAAGAGTTTCTTTGCACAGACGAGGATATCAACTGCAACATGGGGTCTGTCATTCAATACACTAAAGGTCATATATGGAGCTACTTATTTGGGTTCTATTTGCTATGGTGCTCCTGTATGGGCCGATAGGGCGACTGTAGGTGCTGTCCGTCGCAAACTGTTACAAGGCCAACGACTTGTATTGATTTTCTTGTGCAAGGCATATAGGACGGTTAGCACTGAGGCTTTACCGGTGTTGGCGGGTGTTCTTCCGGTCGATCTCGAGGTGCAAAGACGTGCAGCCATTTACTATTCTACACTACAAAATATGGAATGCGATTTTTTGGGCGTACGCGACCGCGATAAAATCATAAGATTGTTACAACAGCAATCCAATGTTTATAACGACCTCGACACGGATGAATGGCAGCAACGATGGGACGAATCATCTAAAGGGCGCCACCTCTACCAGTTCTTTCCATCTGTTCGCGAATGGTTGTCGAAGACATGGCTTGAGGTAGATCACTGTGTCGCTCAATTTCTTATAGGCCACGGTAACTTTAAGAGCAAACTACACTCATTTAAATTAGTCGATTCACCGTTATGTCAATGCTCAACACCTGATTATAGCTATGAACAGTCGGCTCATCATATCCTCTGGGAATGTAGTCTTTGGTGTAATGAACGTAACATGATGCTAAATAGCTTACAAATAACATCTGGGGCGGTATACTATGGGTATCTTGTGTCAACTGCGGTGAATTACCGTGCGTTTAGGCGATTCTGCCATACATACTATAGTAATCAAATATAGCTCACTTAGGACCCATAATAATTTATCCGTGGTGCTTCCCGTTTTGAAATAGGTGTATGCCTATTTTGACTTAATTTTGTCTCCCGCTTTGCTAAGTAGGGAAGTGGACTTATAATATTTCCAACTCCTCCAGTTTTTCTTCTGATTAATTTCGTTGCGGGTTCCAAGACTGTTTAATTTTTTCCTGGGACTTCCCGAGTGTCATAACTCGGTGTGATCGTTGGTCACCGCTGTTGATGCTGGTGTACAGGAGTTGCAGTGGTGGGCGTGTGGGCGGGATTAGTGAAAAAAAATACCTGGCTCCTCAGTCCTCGAGGGGAAGGGATTTTCCACTTCGTCAAAAAAAAAAGTTAAAGTTTATACGGAGGAGAAGAACAGAAAGCTAAAAAAATTATGATCTAATTTCGACCACTGGGCGACTACTAGTATTAAATTAAAACACATACAATATAATTTTCTTTTTCCTACGTTTAAATTTAGGTAGAAATTTTTTTCATGCTTGTTTTCACAACAATACATATTTTCTACATAACAGAGGTGAACCTTTTGCGATCTACGCCCATAATAGCAGCACGTACGTTTATGATGAGCGTGCATGTGAGTTGAACATTTCTCACTGTAAAAACTTATTAAAAATTCGTGCGACCAGCAGTCTCTTCACAAGATCACGCAAATTTTAGCCCAGGAGATACTAACAGATAAACACTCTAGTTATTGTTATACTATTAGATATTTATAGAGGAAAATGTACACTTTATCTAGAATTCTTTACTAAGATTAAGTGCCTACTTATCTGTATAAAAATGTTAATTGTATTAGGATTTTTTTGACCAAAAGGAACATAGATGGTAGGAGAGCTGGCTACGAAAACGTGAACTGATAAGTTGTACTAACGAATTATATATATAACCTCTCCTTGGTAGCTTATAAGTACAGAGCGAGGCCCGGTCAGAACTCTCTCCCGGGGCGGAAGGCGTGGGTGGGCGGTCAAAGTCGTAAATTTTCAATAAGAAAAAAATTATTAGGTGCAGTTCTAAAATTTGTTAGAGTTATAGTGTTTAACTGTAGGAATCTAGGAAATTTATTGTCAGAAGTCTAGGTCGGGGCTTAAAGACTGTCAGAAGTCGACAAAGTTGTAAAGAAATTGTTTAAATTTAAACCATAAGGTGCAGTTCTGACAAATGCATTTTTATATTATTTGTTGCTTGTATATAAATTGTCAGAAGTCTTAATGACTCTGCCTGTTTTGGGACCAGATGTTCGTGTGCGAGATGCATGAGGATATTATTATTATTGTTATCATACAGACACTGGAAGTTTTCTCGTTTTGTCACTGACAACTAACTTTGCTCCCTGCAGGTTAGTGTTGGATAAGTAGCACATACACATACAGGCGCTCATAGCCCAATTGCACTCGGTGAGTAGAAACAATCACCGAGGGTAAGCAACAACGGCACGGTCCGTACCTGGATGGGCGACCGCTAGTAGCATGTTACCATGAGCGTCTCCGTGATTCGGAGCTCACGTTAAGCCTTCGGACCCGGTTGTTATCATAGGATAACAGTCGTGAAGCTTAGTTGGAGGCCTTTGGGCCGCTTAAAAATATTCAACGGCAAGATTACGTAGCCACAACGTTGTCCTGCCAGTCCCCAACCCGCACTCGACCAGCGTGGGGACGTGTGACCCTAACCCTCTCTTGAAAGGAGACTCGAGCCCAGCAGTAGGACCTTACGGGTTGTTGATGAAAAGTAGCGTTAACTTCATTTTATAAATAAATATGTATATTTTTCTCATAGTGCTGACGGAGAGTACGTTGTAACTACAATGACGAAGGCAGTGCTCCATCATTCAGGCAAGGTGTTATGGACTCCTCCAGCCATCTTTAAATCTTCCTGCGAGATTGATGTACGATATTTTCCTTTTGACCAACAAACCTGTTTCTTGAAGTTCGGATCTTGGAGCTATGATGGTGATCAGGTATGTACAACAGTCTTCCGCCTTATATGTTGCAGATTTATATTTTTGATTTCTGCTATCTTGCTTTCTCTACACATATATGGCGCAGTAGTTTAAGCGATCACCTTACTGGCGCCTGTAGGAAACGATGAGGTGATTATATCCACATTCTCTACCTACATGGGACAACACTTTATCTTAGTAACTGTTTCATGTATGTCAATTAAGTCCACCGCAATACAGAATGTTACCCGAGTGCAAGAGTAACCTTTAATAAAAAAAATAACGCGTGCAGTACTAAACTTGACCGCCAAATGATAGGTACTACCCTCGCACAAAAGATCAACCTAAAATGACAGCGTTCATGCTGTCGTGTTTCGTTGGTGAATGCGAGACCGGAGGCCCAATGATGCAGAAGCATCACTAGGCCGCCATAGTGTGGTTCACGATGCTGCATTATTGCATTGTCTGCATTCACAATGAGTATGGTGACTACCACGCTTGGATTCTGCTTATACTTTCCATCAGGCAGAGTAGAGTCATTTTGGCAGGCTCAAATATATAAAAAAAGTGGAATATCAGTACTTTACCTATAATATGCTCGTTTGTTATTCATTATTAAAAAAATGCCGACAATCAATGTAATTTTCTTTCTGACAGATCGATTTGAAGCACATTAACCAGAAAAAAGGTGACATGGTAGATGTGGGTATTGACCTTCGAGAATACTACCCGTCAGTCGAATGGGACATCTTAGGAGTACCAGCAGAAAGACATGAGCGATACTACCCATGCTGTCAGGAACCTTACCCCGGTAAGTATACCAAATTACAGACATATAAAATTGTGTAGTTGCCATCATGTCTACATACACACATTGCCATCTGGGTTCAAACTAAACAAAACTTGTACTATTAAAGCTAAATTGGCTGATATAATACTAACATTTTAAATTTGGAAGGACTATACTATACATAGAAAAAGTAAGCGTAATTGTACATAAGTGTATACTGGAAAATCATCATATAGCAAATGCAAAGATGAGAATGCGAACTCGAAGTAATTTAATACAAAAATCTTTCAATATATACTTAATCATAATACAAAAATCTTTCAATATATACTTAATCAAAACAACTCAACAAATGACCAACTTCGATCGTATAATATATTTACAAACTTGCAAATAATGTTGCGCAAGTTCTGCACAATGTTATTTCTCCTATGAATACAAGTTTTTAGAAGTGTTACATGGATTTATTAACGGCTTTTAAAGTGTGTATTGCCTTGAGACCAGCTCTGATTTAGTATACTTTTTGAATCAGTGATGAATTTCCTTCTTTTCGTGGATTTAATTTAAAAACTAACGTAACAATTACTTAAGTATATCCTTATGTTTACTTTTCGTTTTTCTTCGGTAGTTTGTTATAAGCCTCTTGGTTTCTTAACAAAAAATATTCAAAGACTTCTTCTAAGAAACCTTGTACCCATTTTTTCGGGAATTATGCGAACGGAGGAGTATGGAATTTGGCATAGTCAAGTTTAGAGTGCCAAGTAATTAAATGAATTATGTTCGAATTTCGACCACTGGCTTACCTACCACTAGCAACAATAACTATAATAATACTTCAGCTGAAACACTGTCTTCAGATTCCAAACTAGCTAGAAACGGTACCGTCTATGATGACTGCATGAGCTACTGATAATTGTTCTAAATATATTAATAATATGTATATAAATTAAACTCAGACAAATAACGATGAATTGTCCTCATCTTGATCAGTAAGGATCACTAACTAAACAAAGTAAATGAAAATTATCAATCCAACCAAAATCAAAACCTGAATAGGCCAATCTAAATTGGTTATCTAAGTACGTAAAGGGCAGGGCGATAAAATCGTGCCATTTTTATTTAACTGCTCAGCCACAGCTTATCAGATCTTGGCGTCACACAAGCAAGCAAATCTTAACTTTAAGACCACCTCTCGAGACAAGGCAATCCTTTTATTTCCTTTGAACCACACTAAGCTAATCTGTGAGCGTTGTAAATTACGGCGGAACGCCGAAAACTCTTATCTATGCAAAATTAGTGAGTTTTACTACCGCTGCGAACAGGTTAAACTGTTGTTTTGGTAATACCCGAGATGCTTCGTGAATGCTGATCGTGGTTCGAGCGGCTAATTTGTCATCTTCGTACCCCGACGTTGTTTGGGTGGCAGTATCTAATATTTTGATAAGGCAGGAATATTTAAGTTTATATTTAATTTACTATGCTTTAAATCAAAGAGAAAGGTTTTTTTATTTATGTATGGCTCTGACAAAATGACTACTCTGCCTGATGGAAAACATAAGCAGAATCCAAGAGTGGTGGTCACTATACTCAGTGCGAATACAAAAGTAAAAAGTAAGTAAAAGTAGTTTTAGATCCCATTCTACATGTTAAGAGCTTACTTTTTTTTGTTGGTACCGACACTTTTTATTCCTCCAAGCTGTCTTTTTTTTACTTTGACGAAGAAATAGCTGCTTGATTATCAGGTTACATAATAGATTATTAGTCTGTGAGTAACATAGGTTAACTGTGAGAAACATGTGGTTTCCATCGAATAGAAACGCATTACAATGACTATTTAAACTAAATAACATTTATTATTTCAACATTAATTGCTGCCAAAAATATTAAATTAAAGATAGTAAGTTTGTAACTGTATATTATCGTTGTTTAATTAATTTTAACTAGAACCACCGCCATTGTCTAGTGTCCATGAATAATTGTTCGCATCAAGTTTAAATTGCTTTGATAAATTACCAGAAAATTCTGCTCGGACAGATTTGTGGCTCTATTGAGACTATTTTTGTTAATTTATATGAGTATTACAATATTTTACGCAAACCAATACTATCAGGGGCTTTTATGCGAGTGCGAATAAATTTTATAGCCCATTTTACACTCAATAGTAATGATATTTGTGGCCAGAATGATGAACTATTGAGATGAATTAGAGGTTTCACACTTTGAACAGAAATAAAATATAATAGTCATTATTATGCCTGACTGCCCCGGTGGCGCAGTGGTTGGTAGCGTATGCGACTGCTGTGATTGTCTCGGGTTTGATGCCTGGGTCGGACCAAATGTTTGTATGATCTACAAAAAATTTTTTTTTCGGAGTTTGGGTGTATTCTGTGTATAATATGTATGTATTTACAAAAAAAAACTCTACCCACCCTAACTTCATAAGCGCTACATCTCAATAAAAATGTATGGCTTGGCTGTTTCGTTACTTCAGAAACTAAATATTCGTATAACACATAACTTCAAAAACTAGATATTTGCAAACACAAAAGGCGTTCGTTTCCCCTTCGTGACGGTATGGTAGCGAAACGGCGAAGCCATACATTTTTACTGAGATGTAGAGTTTGTGAAGTTAGTGTTGGTAGAGTTAGGGCGTGTAGATTCAGAACCTTGGCTCTACGTGAGATCTGATATCTTTTTCACAGGTTAAGCCATATGCAGTCGTCTTGGCAACATTTTACATGAAAATGTTTTTGGTGGGATAAGTATTTATATCAGTTGTCTAGTACCCATAACACAAGCTCTGCTTACTTTGGGACTAGATGGCATTGTCTGTTAGATGTCCAAAATATTTATTATTATAATTAATTATTATTTATTTATTATCATTATATGAGTCTGGGTGTTCTTTGTGTCTGCTTCATGTTTGTTTGTAAAGTCCCCCACGAACTCAAAAACTACGGCGAAGCCAAAATGACGGGGGATAGTTTTGGCAGTTTTCGTATGTTTGACCGTAGCGTCTAAACTACGGAACGGATTTATTCATAGAATAAGGTGTCAAAGATTAGTAATAATAGCCCAAGTGATATCCATACTAATATTGTAATTCTAAAGTTGCTTTGACTGTCTGTTACGCTATCACGGTTAAACGCAAGTAAAATCTAGTAGGTTATGTAAATTTGGCAAAGTTTTGACGTAGTCGGATTATAAGTTTTTTAAACATTGTGCATATTGTGTCACTTTTACAAATCCGCAACACATTGGACCGAGGCAAGATAAAATTAACAATAAATATCAAGAACAGTTAGATACATAAACAGATTACAGAAAAAAAACCAATATAACGTGCTTAATGACAGCGGTCCACGTATTAAGAAAATGCTAAGTCATTTGAATCGCTATACCGTGTTACGAACATTTATGTTATCATGAACATCTATAGCAATCTTTATGTGAAAGCCAGTGCTCTCCAATATACTGACAACTAGTTCAATGTTTGAATTTAATTCACCCTTAGGGTTGCGGAGGTCCGATGCCAGTCGTTCAGTGGAAAAACTGATATTGTACCGGTTGAACTAGTAAATGGTCTCGGAAACAAATAAAGGCTAGGAAGATGATGATTATATCGTGTTACGAAAGTAGGAAATACCTATAAATATCTACCATAAAAAATAATACAAATTTTACGTCAATATGTGTAAGAGTGCGAGTAGCTGGTATTTAAAGGTTTGAGAAGCGTATTTATCGTAAAGCGATAAATAGAATTCATTGTTTAACGACATGTCTTTATCAATAAGCAGTAATCTCAGGAACTACTTATTATTATTTAAATTGTTGTAGGCCCAATTATATTATGCAGAAGCATCACTAGGCCGCTATGGTGTGGGTCATCATGCTGTATTGTTATATTGTCTGCATTCATAATGAGTATGGTGACCACCACTCTTGTATTCTCCATATACTTTCCATCAGGCAGTGTAGAGTCATTTTGGCAGGGCCTTACATAAAAAACAAAAAAGAATTGATCAATTATTTTAGCGTCAGATAACCTATTTGTCAGTTTAATTTGGATATTTAACACCACATATTTAACAGTCTGGACGACTCTTCTAAACGAGTGGGACTAGGGATGAACATGGAAAAGACGAAAATCATGCATAATCGGCATGTGTCTCCGAGTCCCGTGACCGTAGATGGCGGTATTTATTTTTGTAGAAACAAAAAATATTTGTTGCATCAGCTAATTGCAGTATAAAATCATAGACAAATCTGCCAGATTTTTAAATCTTTTCAGAGTCCTATTATATGCTCCCCACAAGAATACAAATGCGAAATGTTGAGTTTGCAACAACTTTCGCAATACACCAACATACGAGTGAATCATTACCTCCATAAATATTCCTTAGGACTTGTTTCACAATATCCCAGTGAAGTTATTTCGAAGTTAACTGTTGAATATTCAGACAGTGTTCTCTTCAAAATTGTTTTAATAAATTACGTTGCCAATTTTGGTAGTAACTTCATAGTTATGAGATAATTATGGCATATCATTAAAACTTGATGCGGTTTGGGCATTGCCTTTCTCCATTCTATTTAAGATTGCAGATTTAACTTTTACATATTACATTTCTAAGTTTTGCTATCTAGTGGTTGGTTATCCTATCTGCTAAACCAAATTATGTTTTGTAATCACATCCACGACAAATAATTATGTACTGAGTACATTAATTTGTTCTGTGTCGAAATATAATTTATCTATGAATGTATGTATGTATTAATAGGTAGTAGAGCCAAGCTGATTTCAGCACGAGTGGGCCGGCTCGACCGGGGCGGTACTACCCTCGCACAGAAAATCAACGTAAAATGACAGCGTTCGTGCTGTCGTGTTTCGTTGGTGAGTGCGAGACCGGAAGCCCAAATAGTCTAGTCAACAAGTTCCATACTTGTTGACTAGACTAAAAGATGCAGAAGCATCACTAGGCCGCCATGGTGTGGGTCGCCATACTGCATTGTCTGCATTCGCAGTGAGTATGGTGACCGCCACTGTTGGATTCTACTTATGCTTTCCATCAGGCAGAGTAGAGTCATTTTGGCGGGCCATACATAAAAAAAAATGTATTCATATATTACATGCAGAAAACAAAAGGCAATTTATAAAAGTAATGCTTATATTTAGAAGACTGGCCTTTACCCAAGAGTAAGTGTTACAGTATTTATTCGAAATTAATTAGCTGTTAATACACAGTTGCATGAAGGAAGAACTAACCAAAATCATAATTTTACAATTATTAATATATTAATAAACATAATATACTAGCTGACCCGGCGAACTTCGTACCGCCATATTTACTCATATCACATCATCAAACATGTGGGAAGCTGAGACATATCTGTCTTCTCACAGGTATCTTTTAATTTTTCTTGTATACAAACCTTGTCTAACAATAACGAACACATAAAAAAATGAATAATTTAATTTGGATCAGCCGATCGGAAGTTATGCGCGTACATACATTTCGGCGATTAATTTTTAAATATATTATATAGATTTATCTTTGTTCCCTTGTAATTTCCTTTGTGTTAGTTAAATAGGTGGTCATCTGAGTTTACATAGGGAAAAAGGTCCAACACAGAGAGGACACTGGATTTTAATTGGAAAATGCCTTCGGGTATGTATTGAAGAGATCCCTAAATCAACACTGCTCCCAGTAGCTTCTGGGCTGTTAAAAACTATATACGATAGTATGATATATGTAAAAAGTAGAAGTTTAAGAGAATGGGTTTAGTTCTTAAAGAAAATTTCCTTGTGCTTGAAATAGAAAAGATTCTTTAAGTTTTATTTTAACTGTAGCATATTATATTATGTTACCATAATGTAATCGGTTTTGCCTTTAACCCGGTGATATCGCCTCCGAAGCCCCCGGCATACTAAATTCCATGAAAATCTATGATTCCGTTACTTTTTAAGCTATTAATTTTTCTAAGCATTAAAATAATGAGAGAGGAGATTCATTTTTAACTTACTTTTTGCTTGAATATGAACTGTCAATATTCAGATAATAGCTTATGCCTGCGTCTTTTATAATGTGTCTTGTTATCTAGGTTATCAAAGTCATCTATATCCTTCCTCAAAAATCAAAGAATTTCAACTGTGAATTTCATCCAAATCTGCTCAGTGTTTTAGCGTGAAAGCGTAACAGATAGAGAGACAGAGTTACTTTCTAATTTATAATATAAGTGTGGATTTTTCCCTGTAAATTTTCCATGGTAAAAGGGGCAAAATAGTATACAGGTCTAGTGACTACGGCCCCCTCACCTGCAACTCAAGCAACCTAATTATGTTGCCGCACTTTAATTCAAGGAAGACGGAAGGGGGGTTCTCGTATCTGAAGACAAGCATCCGGGAGTACAAGCCTGCTTAAATGTGCTGAAGCATGACTACCGAATGTACGAAACGTAAAAAGTTTTTGAGTTTAATTTCAACAACTTATATTGGTACAACGGGAATAAGCATAAACACGTTATGATAGAAAACTTTTAGAGTTATACTAAAAAACTAATAGAAGCAAATTTACTACCTGGTAGTTTTATCCAAGTTTTCATGATGAACGTCATAAAATACAGTCGTAAATCGTCACCCCCTGTAGCTTATCAACAAGTTTGTATTTTTAAATCTCACACTCTTTACTACTTTGAAACGAAAGACATCATAAAGTTTGTAACAACTGGATCAAAGATTACATATTGTACATAGCTTAATAATACAACTATTTTGTATAAACTACTAGCTTTTGCCCTCGGCTCCGCCTGCGTTTAAGGTATTATAATTTTAAAAATCTCTATAAATTTTAACTTATTATGTTATTCCGATGTCGAAACTATATGACTGCAAAGTCTCATGAAAATACGTTCAGTATTTTAGCGTGAAAGAGCAACAAACACACATCCTTACTAACTTTGCATTTGTAATATTAGTAGGAAGGATTATCTTTTGTGGGTGTTTTATATATGACTAGAAATATAAATAAAAGGATTTTTACTTAGCTGACAATGTATCGAATTTTAAATGTCTTACGACCATCTTTAACCATAATAGTTGAACTAAAAATACACACATGTTTCTATGTTTATTTTTAGTTAAAAAGTAGTAGTAGTTAGTATCATACTAAAATTTTTAATTTAAAAAAACAATTAAAATGGCAAGAAAATTGTTAAAAAAAACTATAACCCGACTACATAAAATAAGACAATATATTAATTATAGTCATAATTCAGATAGGAAATAATAATTATAAAAATCAGTAACAATATTTACATACAAGCTTCAAAAAACTCCTCCGCTTTATCGCATAATGGTAGCGTTCCCAAAAGACTGGCAGCATTGCCACGTTGTCGTTATTATGGTCTATGTCGCCCGAGTTATTATAACGAATCTATTGAGGCCTCATTCATTAAAATCAATTCAATGATTTAGACTTCATGGTGGAATATTCATAAATTTATAGACGGTCAAAAATATTACCCTTCTACCCTATTTACCTTCGCTGTAGTGGTATAATAAATATAAATTCTCAAAAAAAAAAAACCCCGACGTAATAACCTGAGTTCCCTTTAAAAAGTAAAAAACACGTTATGCGCTTTCATTTGAGACGCCACTCGATGATATATTTGCTGACATTAGGTTACTCTTCCCCACTTTCACCCCCATAACTTTTAAACGGCTGAACCGATTTTCATGAAACATATCTAAGAACACTCGCACGTAACTCACCTTTCATACAAAAAAAACTAAATTGAAATCGCTTCATCCGTTCGGGAGCTACGGTGCCACAGACAGACAGACACGTGAAACTTATAACACCCCTCTTTTTGATCGAGGGTTAAAAAGTCTTAAAGAGAGGATATTTGAAATTAAAGTGGCAAATTATTGTGCAAAAATGATTGAATATTGACGTCATTAATTAATGTAATGTTTATTAACTACCACGCCCAGTAACTTTTCTTTTTAACCCCCGACCAAAAAGAGGGGTGTTATAAGTTTCACGTGTCTGTTTGTCTGTCTGTCTGTGGCACCGTAGCTCCCGAACGGATGAAGCGATTTCAATTTAGTTTTTGTTTTATGAAAGGTGAATTACATGCGAGTGTTCTTAGACATGTTTTATGAAAATCGGTTGAGCCGTTTAAAAGTTATGGGGTGAAAGTGGGGAAGAGTAACCGAATGTCTGCAAAAATATCATCGAGTGGGGTCTCAAATGAAAGCGCATAACGTGTTTTTTACTTTTTAAAGGGAACTCAGGTTATTATGTCGAGGTTTTTTTTAAATTTTGAGCATTTATAGTTATTATGTAACTAAATTAAGTCTATCCTATTTTCAAGTAACACAATTATTTACTACTAGCTGCGTCCTGCGGTGTCACCCTCGCTTGTTGTTGTACCTTTACAACGAAAACCATAGGTAACACCTCACCACTGGCCCGTCAAAATCAGTGCAGTTGTTCCAGAGATTAGCCGAAAGTGAAATAAGTATTGCATATACTTTCATATACATTTAGTGCAAAGCTGTTAATTTAAAGTTACAATGAAACACTTCAGTTTTATTTAGACGCCGCCAATGTATTCAGGCAGAGTCAATTTGGCAGGCTCATTAAAAAATGTGACCGATGTGCATCTATCCGAAATCATTCCACAAGAGTGTATAATTTCGCTTGCGGTGTCTGCCATTTAACAACCGTATATTTCACGTTTAGATAAACACATTGGGGTATATAATGATACCTCTTTCATTTCTGTGTAACGACCCACAAGAGATTTTAAACCTTTTTTGTTGGGGATCCATTTTCACGGGTTCATACCTTTTACGAAGTTGTTTGATTATTTTTTATTATATGGTCAAATGGTTTTAATTTATATAAATTATCAAAATGAAATTCTTAACGGTTTAACACGAAATATGTAAATAGTATCTCTCAGTGTTTATTGAAGTATTTGTTTTATATTTTATTGTATTTGTCGTTACTATTTAGGTAGGTCAATCTTTTTACAATTTACTTTGTATATCACTAAATAAGCTTTTTTTTTGATGTACCTAAGGAGTAACTATTTTTTAACCGACTTAAAAAAAAGGAGGAGGTTCTCAATTCGACAGTTTTTTTTTTATGTTTGTTACCTCATAACTTTCGACTGGGTGAACCGATTTTGATGATTCTTTTTTAATTTGAAAGCTAGTGCTTCCCGAATGATCCCATTTAAATTTGGTCCAGATTGAAGTTGGTTTTTTTTTGTTAAAATTTGTAATTTATTTTAAAACTAGCTTCGCTCTGCGTTACATGCGAGTATGCCAGTTATTAATATATTTATAATCACATAACTATTCGCATTTTGTTTTAATCCATATTACTTGAAAAGTCTCATAAGGCTATTAAGTAGCATTATTCAATGCGGTATAAAATATGACTTACACTTCATCAATATACATCTTATAACGATATCAAAAGACCTAAATACCAAGACAATATTAATTAATTTCATCCTTACGAAATAGGTCAATAGTTGTTTGATAAACTTGTTACGATTGTTTCAAAACTACAATAACCTACTCATAATCGTGAAAGGGAACTTATAAAAATTCCTGTCACACACCCAACCTTCCTTACTTCGGAACAAATCATAGCTAACGGGAAGCATTTTTTTTATTTTTACCACAAACATGTATCATGTTTATTTGGTTCGTGTTTTGAAGGGTTTCTCTTGAAACAATGTTTTATAGCTTCTGTCTTCACATCCTTGTGGTATGAATCGCTGAATATCGATTTTTCTTCTTCACTTGTTATGAGAATAGTGTTATATGTTTTCTTTTAAGCTGACAAGAGGTATATATATACTTTAGTAGCTTTTGCCCGCGAATATGTATACTTTGGTTATCGCGGTAAAAATAACGCAAGAATCAAAATAGTTTAACACGGAGTTTCATTAAAATGGATTCGTCAGTTTAGTCGTGAAAGGTCAGAAAGAACAGTTACTTTCATATTTATAACAGTAGTAGGTGTGGAGGAATGAGTGTCATGTCCATGTGTGATCTTGCCTGGCGGGCCAACTGCCCAACGGTTGATGTTAGATGTTGTAATTATGTTAGCACGAGAACTTTCATTGCACGATTCAGGATTGGTAGTTTCTTCGTTTCCTTCTATACTCCGTAGTTCGACGTATATTCGGTAGATGGTGCTGTATGTGGAAGTCGCCACAGTAGGGTCTTACAGTTTTCTACAACCTTCTTCTTAATATGGCAAACTTCCAAGCATATGTAACTGGTAAAATAAGTTTTAAATAAAAATTAAATATACACACATCAAAAGTGTCTAGGGATCAAGCATTTTTATGCGGATTTCTTGAGATTGAGATGTGGCTTTGGCCCTGGCCTGCACAGTCGCCAGACTTGAACCCGATTGAGCATGCATGGGATATGCTACAGAGAAGAGCTCTGCCGAATATGGAGGGTATCCAGTCGCAAGAAGACCTTTTTTTGTTGTTGCAACGAACATGGGCGGCCATTCCACAGCGTGATTTGGATGAACTCATTTTGAGTATGCCAAACCGATGTTCTTGTGTTAGTGTTCGCGGTAGAAACACGGATTATTAATTGTTTAAGTTACCTAATAAAATTTTAAAGAAAACTGTTATTTTAGTCTTTTTTTCGAACTTTAATGTTAGTGGTTCAAATGTCAAAAATCCTTTTATTAGGAAAATGGCAAATTTCTTTATTAATATGCAAAGGTGACTTGGTTTATCGTTACTGTGACAAACGAAAACACTTTATTTGATGAATCCTTAAAGAAAATTTTAATTAATATCAATCAGGAGAAAAGTTATTGCAAAAATATATGTTGATCCCTAGACACATATGTTGATCCCTAGACACTTTTGATGTGTGTAGTTGTACATAATGCTGTAAACTTACCAACAAAATATTAAAATATTGTGTAATACGACAGTAAATACAACAATTGCTATATAACGGCTTCTTAATTCATTACTAAGATAAATACGCGGGAACATTAAGGCGCGTTTCTACCAAAATTGTTGGCAATTTCAGTGTTGCCAACTTTTGTTTCCGTTGTGTCTACACCGAGTCGCCAACAATTTTAAAAACATTCCAACTAAGCATTTCAACAGAGTCAATAAATATTTTTAGTAGCGTATTCTTTTGATGTTTACCGCCAGAAACAGAAACACGGTTTCCAACATTTGTTAACAATTTTTGTTGCCAACACAAGGAAATTAAAAAAACTTTTGTCACCAACACGTGTTGACAACACGAAAGTTGCCAACTTTCATTCGGTGGAGACTCGGCTTTAAAGACCAAAATTTGTTCTAGTGAAGTTTTGGAATTCTTTCAGTTATTTGTAGTCCCAGATTTGCATTAGGCTCGCGCTTTATACATTCCTTTTCAAATTTAGAGTAAAACGTTATCAATTTATAAATCAGAGGGACTTAAAATTATAATTGTAACTTTATGATTGCGAGTATTACAAAGCAATTGACAAAATAATTGTAACATCTTGAATAGCTAGTTAAATCTAAGCAATTTGCTCGAAGCCTCTGTCTGTAATTACTACCGACTCTTAACTGAGAAGTCGGCGGCGTTAAATTAGAAAATTTCTAATTTCTCCTTTCGATTCTTTGATGATAATTCTTGGTGTTTCGCTGCTTAATTTCTTTGTAATTATATACGTTTGTAAATTCCGAACAGCTTTTTGTTTACATTCTGCCAACTGCCTCGGTGGCGCAGTGGTTGCGTATGCGATTGCTGAGCTTGAGGTCTCGGGTTCGATTCCCAGGTCGGAACCAAATGTTTGTATGATCTGCAAATATTTGTTTCGGAGTTTGGGTGTTTTCTATGTATAATATGTATGTATTTTCAAAAAAAGTAATATATATTTATATCAGTTGTCCAGTATTCATAACACAAGCTCTGCTTAGCTTGGGACTAGATGGCGTTGTGTGTTAGATGTCCGAAATATTTATTTATTATTTATTCTCTGCTGAACTGTAAGTTGTATTGTAATATTATAAATTCGAAAGTGACTCTATCTGTCTGTTCGCTGTCACAGCTAAACTACTGCACCGAGTTCAATGAAATTTGGCATAGTATATACTTTAATTCTTATGAAAGGACTAGTCTATTATTTACTGCAATAATCGATGTACGCGTGGGCGCAGCCACGAGTAAAAAAAAATGATTCGATTAGTGTCATTCTCTAATCCAACATAGAATATATTTTCTTTTCATTTCACACAAAAAACTTATTTAATTTTGTCAAGTTGTTGATCTTGAACACGACTCTGCCCTCTCTTTTAGCGACACAGACATAAGTGTAAGTATATAACTAAGACAATTTCTAATTAACTAAGAATATCAATCACAAACAAATCAGTCATAAAGCAGTTTATCTTTCTTTGAACCTTGCCATCCTCCTGAGAAAACCGCATTCAGTTCAGTAAGTGACCGTAACGTGCTACCGTCAAGACAATAAGATTCTTTACAAAGACTGAAATTAAATTCTTTGTCTTTTTATGACTTTTAACGAATAGGGATTTTTATAATAAAATTGCATTGTTGAGAAAGCGAGTATTAGATTTATTTTTAAAATGTAATGCAATGTTTTTAAAATGTTAAAACTACTGTGGGAGAGCCACGCTTCGGCATGAATGGGCCAGAGTGATACCACGGCCTTACAGAAACCCGGTGTGAAATAGTGCTTGCGCTGTGTTTCACCGAGTGAGTGAGGATACCGGAGGCCCCTACCCCTACCTCCCCTCCCCATCCCCAAAAGGGCGGCAACGCACTTGTGACGCTTCTGGAGTTGCAAGTGTCCATGGGCGGCGGTAATCGCTTACCATCAGGCGATACGTCTGCTCGTTTGCCCGCCTATTCCATAAAAAAAATGAGTACATATTATTAAATAGTAAAATACCGACTATGTAAACTTTCATTATGCTTCTAGCAGACAAATGTTCGTAATTTTTTTCATCTTTAAGAAATCGAGGCTTGTACGTAAATTAAATTGAGTTATCCGCAGTAGCAGTATGATTCGATTCAGACTTGCGCATTTTCATTGACACGTCCCAATCGAATTGAAAATTACTCTATATTAATAAAAATGAATCACTGAAATGTATGTACGCGCATAACTTCGGTAGGTAACGGTTAGGTAAATAAATAAATAATAAATAAATAAATATTTCGGACAAAATTAAGAAGGGGTGCCAGAGTACCTGAGGCGGCTAGTGGCAGACTATTTAGAGGAGCGTACCGTCGTGTACGAGGACCGAGAGGGCGTCTTGAGACGGCGACCCATGTCGTGCGGCGTTCCGCAGGGGTCTGTCCTTGGACCACTCCTGTGGAACGTGGGGTACGACTGGGTCCTACGAAGTCGTCTGCCTCCCGGGCTGGGCGTAATTTGTTACGCCGATGACACACTTGTCACAGCCCGGGGGGCGAACTTCCAAGAGGCGGCGCGCCTGGCCACCAGGGGTGTTTCTCTGGTGGTCGGGCGCATCGAGGCGCTGGGCTTACGGGTGGCCCTGGACAAGACGGAGGCCCTATTGTTCCATGGGCCCCGTCGTGGTCCACCCGCCGGCGCCTCCATAGAGGTCAACTCGGTCCTCGTACCGGTTCGGGCCCAGATGAGGTATCTGGGCCTGATTCTCGACGGTAGGTGGCTCTTCGACGAGCACTTCCGACAGCTTGGTCCAAAGCTGGTCGACGCTGCCTCCGCCCTTGGGCGACTTTTGCCCAATTTGGGTGGAGCCAGCGTCGCAACGAGACTCCTATACACGGGGGTTGTCCGGTCGATGGCGCTGTATGGCGCACCGGTGTGGGTGGCGGCTCTGACTGCCCTAAATAAGGCTCGCCTCTGGCGGCCTCAGAGGGTATTTGCAGTCAGAGCCATACGCGGATACCGCACGGTGTCGACCGAGGCGGCGTGCGCCTTGGCCGGAACACCCCCGTGGGATTTGGAGGCGGAAGTGCTCGCCGAAGTTTATCGACGGGTGGCTGAATATCGGGCGGAGTATGGCTATATATGGCTCCGCCCGAAGAGGTACGCGAGTGGCGTGAAGCCGCCCGTCGAGCCACTATGGCTAGATGGTCGTTCCGACTGGAGACTCCACGTGCTGGCTTTGCCGCCGTGGAGGCTCTCCAGCCGGTCATCCTCGAGTGGGCAGGGCGGCAGCACGGGACCCTTTCCTTCCGACTGACGCAGGTCCTTTCCGGGCACGGTTGCTTCGGGAAGTACCTGCACTCGGTCGCTAGGAGGGAATTGAGTCCCGCCTGCCACCACTGCGACTGCAGTGAGGACTCGGCCCAGCATACGCTGGCGATTTGCCCTGCATGGGCGTCGCAGCGCCGGGCCCTCACTGCAGTCATCGGAGGAGATCTCTCGCTACCGGCCGTCATACGCTCCATGGCCGGTAGCGATAGCAGTTTTACCGCGGTCGCAACCTTCTGCGAAGAAGTCATCTCGCAGAAGGAGGTGGCGGAGAAGGCCCGGGAGGATGATATCCACTCGGACCCAATCCGCCGCCGGCGAACCGGGCGGCGGAGGCGCGCCTATCAGCGCCTCATGCCGCCCTGAGTGTGGCCGCGGATGGTCGGGACGGGCTTTCCCCTCCATCCGCTCTAGTGGCCACCCGCGAGGGGGCGACGTACGCGTGTGCCGTACGTCGCCTAAATAGAGAATTTTAACAGCAGACGGTGCCCGCTTCCCGGTGCAGTTCCCGGATTCCTCCCTTCACAGGCGCAGAGTGGCACACCGTGTGGTTTTAGTCGGTTCGAGTCCGACACACCGCCCCGCCGCAAGCCCCGGCGCGGGTGAAGGTCCGAGGGGATTTCCACACGTTAAAAAAAAAAAAAAAAAAAAAAAAAAAAAAAAAAAAAAAAAAAAAAAAAAAAAAAAAAGGAGAAAATTAAGAAAAAGAAAACCGGAAGTTTCATATTTTCTTAGTCCGCGAACATACGCTACCCGTGGCAAACTGAGGCGGGTATAGGTAAATACTAAAACAAGTATTTCGTAAATTTATTATTCTCGAAAAAAATTGTGGCGGTACAAAGTTCGCCGGGTCAGCTAGTTTAATATAGTAATAAATACTAACGAACGAGTTTGTCAAAGCAAGCCCAAAATCGATCAAAATGTCGTACGATATAAGAGGCTTATGTCCAGCTGTGGACTGCAATAGGCTAATGATGATGATGAATGAAAATGAACAAGTTAGAAATACTACCAAAACAAAAGCTTTTTTTTATGTATGGCCCTGCCAAAATGACTCTACTCTGCCTGATGGAAAGCATAAGCAGAATCCAAGAGTGGTGGTCACCTTACTATTGCTCGTGCAGACAATGCAACAATGCAGTATGGTGGAGTCACCATACTATGTATTTAGATATTAGTCCTAGGCATAAGATAATCGTATTCTCTGATAGCCACGGCACAGGCTCTGCCTAGTGTGGCTGTCACAGTAAATGTAACAACTTTGTATGATTTTCTTGATAATAAACTATTATTATTATTATTATTTGGGTGACTTATTTTTTCTCAGCTTTCGCTGGTAGTATGTAAGTGGCATTTACGGACTAAGTCAAGTAAATGTCACGGTTTTATATAAAAGTGAATTAAGTGTGTAAGTCTATTGCATTGTGTGTCTGCTCGTCTATTTGCAGAAACTTTCTGACGATTCTGCAGGTGTTCAGTATAGCAGCTTTTTGTAGGAGTATATATGTATTGGGTTTCAGATCAAGGAGTTTCAGGCTGTGGTGTATGTGTTTCGGGATAATACCAGTGGTGGACAATACTATAGGGACAATGTATACTTTCTGTTGTTTCCAGATCCTTAAAACTTCATCCTTAAGGTCTGTGTACTTATGTACTTTTTCTGCAATCGTTTTTTGTAGGTTGTGAGTGTTTGGAACAGCTATATCAATCAGGTAAGTAGTTTTATTTATTTTGTCTTGTACGGTTATATCAGGGTATTATTATTATTATTATTATATATATATATATACATACATACGCCATAGTATGAATATACTATGGCGGCCTACTGATGCTCCTGCATCATTGGGCCTCCGGTCTCGCACTCATCAACGAAACACGACAGCATGAACGCTGTCATTTTACGTTGATCTTCTGTGCGTGGGTAGTACCCCCCGGTCGAGCCCGCCCGTTCGTGCTTAAAATTAGCGTGGCTCTACTACCTGTGTTTGACAATCAAAAAGCTAGAAATTTATCTTCACACAGAAACATAAATTTTAGCACTATAAGGAAACGAAAATACTTATATAATTTACTCCTAAATAAAAAAGCCATTTGACTTGAAATATTTCCTAATAAAAAACTACATATATGATGTACTTATTTCCGAGTACAGAAATACTCTATTGAAACACGATTCAACGAGAACTATTAGGAAAAGTATGTTGGTATTGATTTCATCTATATCAAGTTTATTGGCGTAGACATCGATTTGAAGATATCATGGATCTATTGGGTTCTTTAGTTACAAAGATTTCTAACTTTTGCAATAAATGTTACATTTAGTTATTTAGATTATTTTCTCAAATTGATTGTAAATCTGATAAATGGACTTTTCTTTATAAATTTCAAAATTAAAACATTATTAAATGTTTCGGATTTAGAAAGTCAAATAATCTTGAAAAAAAATTGAAGGAAAAATAATCTATTAAAACATATTTCGTAACTGTATATATTTTGAACATTAGTATAGTGGATTGTTAAAAGATGTTGTTGGTCTGTGATAAATTTCGAAATAATACATTTAATGCAAGGTTGTAGTTAAAACTTTAGTATACACTAGCCGTTGCAAGGCTTTTATCGGAGTTTGCTTTTAATATTCGAAGCGTGATTTAAAATACCCTAAATCTTTTTTTTTTCTTGAAAATGTGTCATCAAATGCAAACAAAAATTCTAATCTAATGTTCTTAATCTCAGTATATTTAAGAAAAAAAACTTTCATAAAAAAATTAGACTTGCTTAATTTAAGGTATATTAATATTGTTACAGATATATTTTTCAACATCACGCTCAGAAGAAAAACACTATTCTACACCGTGAATCTTATCGTTCCATGTGTTGGCATCTCGTACCTCTCAGTCTTAGTATTTTACCTACCAGCTGACTCGGGCGAGAAGATAGCATTAAGCATTTCTATTTTACTATCACAAACTATGTTTTTCTTGCTCATTTCTGAAATTATTCCTTCAACGTCACTTGCTTTACCATTACTGGGCAAATACCTTCTTTTCACTATGTTGTTAGTAGGACTATCTGTAGTCATAACAATAGTAATACTCAACGTACATTACCGTAAGCCGAGTACACACAAAATGGCACCCTGGGTAAGAACTTTCTTTATAACAAAGTTGCCAAAACTACTTTTAATGAGAGTGCCAAAAGATTTGTTGAGAGATTTAGCGGCGCAAAAGATAGCCGGAAGAAATTTGAAAAAGAATAAATTCAAAGATGCGTTGGCTGCGGTTGATCAGGCAAATTCCAACGTTTCGAGTCCGGATTCATTTCGTCATCATATGCCTGGAGGGTGCAATGGTTTGCATAGTACTACTGCTACCAATAGGTGAGTATAAGATAACAATTATGACTGTTGCGAAAAATTTATTGAATAATTGGTTATACTAGCCACAAACATTTATTTCAAACGTCTATTATGCATTGTTAAATACTTTTTACTTGATTTTTTTGATACCAAAAATATTCAGAACGTTAAAAAAAGTAATTTAAAATGAATAGATACCTAAATGTACAAAGATGAAATAGTTATCTGCTTTTTTATCCTCAAACGACTTCTTTTTAGTTTAGGAGTAGCTTTGACAAGTTTTGTAATTATCAAAGTTAAATTTACGAGACATACTTATTTATTGCTAGACTGAGAATAATAATGTGAGTAGTAAACTATGTAGACTGGGTGTCACGACTTTTAAATAAACAAATATTAATTATTATATATATAAATATTAATATTACTAATTTTCTATGATCGTATTTTGGCTGAAGACTAAAGGTACCTATACCCTAAGCGCTGTAGCATGGAACGTGACAGTTTCAGTAACATTTCGTTTCACTCTTGAAAGTTGTCGTGATTTATAAATTATGACTTAGTTTTTCAGCTATTCCACATTCGCAATATATTAAATCATAAATAACTGTAGTAAATTAAATGAAACCAACCAGAATGTTCTAGTCTACAAATAAATGCCGCACCATGCTACAGCGCAACGAGTATAAATGTGTTTATTTTATTCGTGAACAGGTTCAGCGGCTTAGTTGGTGCTTTAGGCAGTCTCGGAGCGGGGTACAACGGTCTTCCATCTGTAATGTCAGGCCTCGATGACTCCTTAAGTGACGTGGTTCCGCGGAAAAAGTATCCATTCGAGTTAGAGAAGGCAATTCACAATGTGATGTTTATTCAACACCACATGCAAAGGCAGGATGAGTTTAATGCGGTAAGTCTCTTAATTACTTCTCAATGTGTCTATATTTTGACTGACAAGTAGAAAAAATACATATGTCAAAATCCTAACCATATATTTGTAAATATGTATTGAAATTACTGTAAACTAGCTTAGTCCCATGGTGTTACCCGCGGTTCTTTTTGTACCTTTACAACCGCAGGTAACAGTAAAAGCTAGTTGAAAAAAGTAGGCTAAGTTACTCCTTATTAATTCAGCTATCTGCCAGTGAATATACCGTCAAAATTGGTCCAGCTTTTTAAGAGATTAGCCAGAACAAACAGAAAGACAGACAAAAATTGAAAAATGGTATTTTGGTTTATGTACCGTGTATGCATATACATTTAGTAAAAAGCGGTTGATTTAATATTACAAACTGACACTCTAATTTTATTTATTTCTATACTCGTAGATGAAACAATCAAAATCACATCAATACTTTTATTTAAAACGTCAAGAAATAGAACAACATTATTTTTTTGCATTGATTAAAGTTACTGTCAATGTAACATATAAAACCATTACTTTTAAATTGTTGACTTAGCGATTTATAAGGAATATAAGAAGGAATATTTTTTGCCAATATTCTAATACATTATCTAATAATAAAATCCTTTATTTGAATACAGACAGCACAGAAACCAAAATACATACAGAAAAAGAAAAGAACAAAAATTTTTGAGGCTTATAATATTTGACAATGTCAAATATTTTCAAATGACGTGACATTGATGACGATATATCACCTGTAATTAGAAACCTAGAACTTTACTAAATTGAAACATATAGTATAACGCATTATAAAGTTAAAATATCTAGTTTTATTCTCTTAAAACATTATATCAGTACAAATGATAAACCAAGCGCTAATTTGTTTGAATCTTAACATTTTGTGATTAATTTTCAACCCGCTGGCTGTTCATTAATTACGGTACAGCACAGAGAAGTGGTACTTGCAGTATAATTAACTTCAGCACAAGTTAAATAACTTTATAACTGCGCTTTGGAACTTTATATTTTTGTATATTAAGCATAACAGACTACGATCTGCTTCAAGTTTGTTCGTTAATTTCATTAATAGGAAAGTGTCGTTGTCAATTTACTTATTACTAGCTGACCCGGCGAACTTCGTACCGCCGTATTTACATATCTGCCTCAGCTTCCCACAGGCAGTATACAGTCGCGGATAAAAAAAACACGTCTCCCGTTATCTTTTATTTTTTTCTTTCTAGCAAAAAAAGAATGAATGAAATCGGACTATGTGTTGTTGAATAACAACTAAGTACACATTTTGATTTTCATCCCCTCTCTCCAGGAAACCGTGCTGAATTTCGGGATAAAAAGTATCCTATGTCCTACCTCGTAGTATGAACTCAAATCATGCCAAGTTTCATTTGAATCCGTTCAGTAGTTTCGGCGTGATGCGCGGCTAAGATACAGACAGACAGACAGACGGATAGACAGACAGACAAAAATGAAAAAAATTACAGTTTTGGCTTCAGTATCGATAATAGAGAGCCCTCCAAAAAAAAAATCGAAATATCTTTAATGTACAGAATTGGACCTGTAACATTTTTATTATAAGTACAAGCTGACCCGGCGAACTTCGTACCGCCACATTTACATATCTGTCTCAGCTTCCCACAGGCAGTGTACAGTCGCGGACAAAAAAAACACTTTTCTCGTTATCTTTTATTTTTTTTCTTTCTAGCAAAAAAAGAATGAATAAGATCGGACTATGTGTTATTGAATTACAACCAAGTACACATTTTGACTTTCATCCCCTCTCTCCAGGAAACCGTGCTGAATTTCGGCATAAAAAGTATCCTATGTCCTACCTCGTAATATGAACTCAAATCATGCCAAGTTTCATTTTAATCCGTTCAGTGGTTTCGGCGTGATGCGCGGCCAAGATACAGACAGGCAGACAGACAGACAGACGGACAGACAGACAGACAGACAAAAATGAAAAAAAAATCAGTTTTGGCTTCAGTATCTATCGATACCCGATAGAGAGCCCTCCAAAAAAAAATTCTAATTATCTTTAATGTACAGAATTGGACCTGTTACATTTTTATTATAAGTATTTACATAGATTCATGTTTAAATAATGATTTAATAGTTTTCTTACTTTTTTATAACTTTTATAGGCACTGACAGAAATCATAGTACTCTTATGTATATAAACTAACGCTATACTTTTATACCTAAATTAATCATAGCTTGTACTTTAGGTTTTAGATCTCTTTGGAAATCTTATTCAAATGATTGTTGTTTTCGTTCAAAAACAATTGCTCAAGTTTTTTTTTATAGAATAAGGGGCAAACGAGCAGACACATCGCCTGATGGTAAGCGATTATCGCCGCCTGTGGACAACCGCAACACAAGAGGCGTCACAAGTGCGTTGCCGGCTTTTGGTGGATGGGGAAGGGGATGGGGGGTGGGGTTGGGATAAGCTCTGTTTCACACCGGTTTTCTGTGAGGCCGTGGTATCACTTCGGTCGAGCCGGCCATGCATGCCGAAGCGTGGCTCTCCCACGGTAAAAATAAATAAACAATTATAATTTTTACTAACAATATCTTAGAATGAAACCACAAATTTCAACGTCCAGTGTCACTCTGTAATCACTGTCCACTGTAATCACTGGATTACAGTAGTAGTGTTATAAAAACACTAAGAAATAGAAATTAAATTGTTCAAATTTTGTTAATACAGGAGGATCAAGACTGGGGTTTCGTGGCCATGGTTCTCGATCGCCTCTTTCTCTGGATCTTCACCATCGCTTCCATCGTAGGAACATTTGCCATTCTGTGTGAAGCACCATCTCTCTACGATGACACCAAACCTATTGACATGATGCTGTCTTCAGTCGCCCAGCAGCAATTCTTACCAGTTGACAGTGGTGACTCTTAAGGCTCGTGAATACAGCGGTGTTACTTGAGGGTAATGAAGGCATAAATAAATACGCTGCTGAGTTTTGAAATACCTTCAAGCCAGAGGAGAAGTGTTTGAAGGAAGTTCAAATTGTTAAAGCAGTGTTTTTTTATTCTACTACGTACTGAATTTCTATTTAAATCTAAGTAAATTTTCTTTAGTACAGCGCTAGGACCTATTTACTTGTTTTAAAATTTGTTTAGGCTATTTATTAATAAGACATACTTGTTTTCTAAGAATTATCTTCAAATAGATGCGTGCGAGTATGCCTACATTTTAAACTTTGGAAATACCTGACATTTCCATGAGGTTGCACGGGCTTTGGTGACGAAATTCAAGGTACTTTACATTTACTATGTAGACACGTTACTGTCTTTATGTATTTGTCTACTATCTATCTATATGTCTGGAGTGAGAAGTTTAAAAGGTTATACAAATATATTATAGTAAATTTGAGTCAATACCATACTGCCTAGTGTAACAACAACTTTCTCCTTTCAAAGTAAATAGAAGTTACTTCTGTATTGTTGATTGACCTGATGGTCCAGTGGACAGAGAACCTGGCTACTCTAGACATAGCCAGAGTCAGTAGATTAAATTCACACATAGGTCAACTAATTTTGAAATGAGCACCATCGTTTTACCTGTGGCTCGGTCTAATTTGTCTATCATATGTTTGTATATATAATATAAGTATGTATATCAGCATTCTGGTTACTATTGGAAGGGGTCTATGTTGTTCAGAATCAAACTGCCGAGTGTAAGATGTGTGAAGTTAGTGTTCTTATATACTTTACGAGAATCTTTTACTACCAATCGACCTTTCATATAAGCTATTTGGCAGTTTAAGTATATGTTCATAAGATTCATTTTAATAAAAAATAACAACATAAATCACACATATTACTTGTAATATGAGAGTGTGTACCGATTGGGAAACCACTTAATTTGTAAGTCCGACATCTTAGTACGCTCAAGTCCTCCAAATATGAAACACCAAAATCTTGTACCAAATTATAACTTTTACTCTTAATTAGACATAACTTTGTAATTAAATAAATTTAGGTGTTATAAAAGCCAAAATAGGCTGTGAATTGTATCGTAACGCTGGTATGCAAGTAACTTAAGGTTTCAATTTCAAGTAATAAGTTAGTGTCAAAGTTGGATGAAGTAGACGAGGGAAATAAATTGTTCTTCTTCAAGCTTGATACGGTACACTTATAAATTACTGTCTTATCTTAACGTTCTTTTTAGTAGAAAGTTTAGATAGCGTTTCAAAGCGTCTTTTTTAATAGGAAGTACACTCGTGTTTAAAAACGTTGACGTATTTTGAGGTTTAAGAAGAGTTGTTCTGCTAGGAATAGCTTTTCTGCTGTTCAATTTGAAATACATGATTCCAATTATTAGATAAAAACAATTGATCTGCTTTTAATTGGAAAACTAGTCACACGAAACATGTAATTTATCGTGGAAAATTTACTAATAAGGTCAAAAACCAAAAAGGCTTTTGTGAAATAAAAAAATAATGTAAAGTCAAAATTTCAGGTCGAAAATAGCTAGAACGTAAATGATTCAGATACATTGGTTCCATTCTTGAAAAATTAGGTTAAAAACTAAAAAAGACACTTAAAAAGTCGGTTACAAACAAACCAGTTACCAATGAAGCTAATACTACTAAAAAAGGGCCCTCTTTGAGGACGAACTTAAACAGTAAGTAAATCAATCCCGTGTTTATCTAAAATCAATTTAGTAAAAAATGATGAGAAAAGCTCTGTATACTGCACATGAGCGTCTATCAGTAAGGAAAACGGATAGTGTAAGGAAATTGTATGAAAATGTATTTGACATTTGAAGACTTTTGACGTTTTCTTTGAAAAAAATATGGCTGTGTTAGTGATAAACTTATTGTACTTAGTAAATAGGTAATATAATCCTATAACTCATTGTTATGGACATTCACTGTACGTATCACTATTACTATTTCCTTTATACATGACTATCTTTTGGCCGCGACTCTACCCACGTATATGAAATGAAATGATGAAATTATATTTGTCGGTTAGTAAAGGGTAACTTATACCCCTCCCCAAGAATTAAAGTATTCCAAATTTCATTGAAATCGGTGCAGCTATTTATCATATTAGTATGAATAATAATAAATACCAGTATTTAGTAACAAACAAAAAGAAAAAAATAATAGAAGAGATCAATAAAGCATTTAATTGTTTTTTTCTTAAATTGAATGAATCTTGACTTTAATATAATTGTAGTTATAATTTACAACTTCTAACACACCTCCTTTATTTGTTCATAATAATACTGTATTGTTAGACTTTTTTTAAAATGCACGGAAACTAAAACAATAACATTAATCTAGCGATAAGATCTTGTGAATTAGTTGGATTGTGTGAAATATTTTACTTCACAACCTCGATCATTTAATATCAGGCTAAAAACAAGCGGTACCAACTATCAAATGAATTTATTCAGTTGTAGCCAAAATAAACAATGTATTTAAATTAGTCTTTAATCTATATATAAGTTAAGTAATGGACTTTGTAGATGATTTGTGTAAACTAAATATGTGTTTATTATGTAAACTTTGAACTAATAAATTG
This sequence comes from Diaphora mendica, assembly GCA_949125395.1. NCBI lineage: Eukaryota > Metazoa > Arthropoda > Insecta > Lepidoptera > Erebidae > Diaphora > Diaphora mendica. Next base: position 16,225,485 of record OX421313.1, on the reverse strand, counting down.
CCAAAATATGTTTTTATGTGTATTCATTTTCTTAAATCGACAAGTAAGAGTATTCTCATAATTTTCTCTTCCCACTCTATTCTAAAATATACTACTAGCTCGATGTGAAAAAGGTTAGCGTATATATGTAGTGTTAAATTTACACCAATAAACTCAAAGAGATAAACATTAACCTCATTCTGACACAGTCGTCTAAAAACATAGTTACTAACCCAAACCTGGCCAAAAATTAGTGAACACATAAAACTCCGAGTTATTGAAAAATAAATAAATACATACAGTGGAACAAAGACCATTCTCCCTTTGAAAGTTGTTTAAAAATAAAAAATGTCTAGGCCACACATTTGTGTTAGAAAGAATTTTTAAAATGGATGTTTCTCGACGCCAAAAATTCAATAGATCAGAATATTGAAACCTGTCTAGGGTTAAGGGGTTCTCACACTGAAATATTGGAGAAAGATTTACCGTGGGAGAGCCACGCTTCGGCATGAATGGGCCGGCTCGACCGGAGTGATACTACTGCCTCACAGAAAACCGGTGTGAAATAGTGCTTGCGCTGATTTTCACCTAGTGAGTGAGGATACCGGAGGTCCATACCCTCCCCCTATCCTCCCCCCATCCCCCAAAGGCCGGCAACGCACTTGCAAGTGTCGCCTATGATGTTGCAGGTGTCCATGGGCGGCGGTAATCGCTTACCATCAGGCGATACGTCTGCCCGTTTGCCCGCTTATTCCATAAAAAAAAAAAAAATGGTATTTGTAAAAGCATTTAAATTTAAAACATTCAAAATTTACAAAATACTGTCAAACTGATTTCTTCTAATAATCAAGTAAAGTGTTTCACAAACAGACACTAAATCAAGAGGAATTCGCATTTATACCAGTCCTCTAAACTACGTGATTTGCTGTAAATATTGACGAGTTCTAGCTGTTATTCGTTTACTAAAAAATTAGATTTGACTGCACGGTTGGCTTTCGCCATGTCGCTTTCTACTGGGCCAAGTGTTGTGGTTTCAAATACCACATGACACAACAATTTGTGAGATCCACAAATAGTTGTTCCGATTATGGGTGTTCCTTTGTGTTCGTTTCATGTATGTTTATAAAGTCCCTCGCGACACAGGATGTATATTCCTCCTGCCTCCTGCAAATGAGGTTAAAGGAATGGGTCGGCTCGACCGGAGTGATACCCCGGTCTCACAGAAAACCGGTGTGCAATAGTGCTTGCGCTGTGTTTCACCGAGTGAGTGAGGATACCGGAGGCCTATACCCCAACACATCCCCCTATCTCCCCCCAAATATATCTTGCCCCAAAAGGTCGGCAACGCACTTCGACGCCTCTGGTGTTGCGGATGTCCATGGGCGGCGGTAATTGCTTACCATCAGGCGATACGTCTGCTCGTTTGCCAGCTCCATAAAAAAGAAAAACTTAGTTTGTTATGAATTTAGGATAATTACAATGCTATAAACCTTTTACAAATTCTCAACCTATCAAAGAAATAAGTAGTTGATACTTGATCTACCTGTTGCCTGTAAAATGGTCCCTAAGGATTTAGAAAACTCCACTCCATCCACAAGATAATCTATGAACATTACACACATATAATACACGTATAATCCTCGATGAACCAAAATCGATTTACTTTATCATACCAGGTGATTGATTCGGTTTTTATAAAGTAACTCATATACTCACATTCCATCAACCCACTTACAATCGAGAAATGTCTTTCTGTAATCTTAATTGTTAAGCTGTTACCTTACTGAACCAAGTAATATTTATTTATCTATTTATGATTTTTTTAATGGGGCGTGAAAAAGCTTCTCACTAGGTCACCATGCAGCATTGATACATTATATGCATTCGCAATCAGTATGGTGACCAACACTTATGTATCCTACTGTGATGGCGATCTCTCTACAGAGGTTGTTGTCTAATTTAGGAGGTCTGTAGGAAGAAGTTCGCTGCCTCTACGGTGCGGTGCTACGATTCCAAGTAGACAATCGGTAGCGATACCAGCTGCCAGAAAACTCCAACTTATGGCAGCAGATTAATTGCTGCGGAAAGCGGTAGGAGAGTGCCGCAACATTTGATGATTGGGCTGATAGGCAGAAGGATGCCCAGCCTTCTAATAGGAGACAGCCTGGGTAGGCGCGGCGTCGATTCTGGGTGGGTACCTGAAATAACATGGTCCGGGTCCTCCTCCAGACAGTGCACCTGAGGGTTTTTAATGGAATCACTTCATACTTCTGACTCCTCAGTTTCCGAGGAGCCGGAGATCCGATGTGATTTTCCAACACGTCAACAAAAAAACGGTCTATACTGAGAGTACCCATGGTGTACTGTCTGCATTCGCAGTGAGTATAGTGACCACCCCTCTTCGATTCTATTCATGCTTTACATCAGGCAGAGAGAGAGGAAAAAAATCCAGTTCAATATCTCGACGAACTGTATTGGCGAATACTTCGAAGTAATTTTCTTCACGTGGAAGAATAGATTCAAGAACACGTGAAAATTGATAGTAGTGCTTTTAGTAACGTGTTCTCGTACATATTCATGTACGAGAACACGTTACTAAAAGCACCGATCGTAGAACGAGTAAAGTCTAAAAAATTATGGCGGTGCATGCTCCGCATTCAATATATGCAAATGAAGTCGATAGATTCAGGAACAGAGGCAATACCTGTCTGTTCCAATGTTTTACATACATAGTTTTATTCAGGATGGTATAAAAGTTTTATAAGAAAAGTTGTCAGGGTATTGAATGCGGGGCGGTAAAATATTGAGATTTGTTTAAGTTTTGTATTTTTCCGTGAAGCGAGTGGGTTGAATACAGGTCATTGTGTTAAAATTTGGCGCTAGCGAATATAGTTTTAACACGAAGAACTTTCCCAAATATTTTCAAACTTATTTCAAATTGACAATTAATTGCTAGTCGCTTCGTGACAAGATAATAAGAATAATGGCCCACGACCAATACCTTAAGAGGCTCACCTTAGCAGGCTATCGAGGATTAACATGTGTTTTTACGTGGTCGTATTTTAACTCCGATCAAGACCTATTTGCATTATTAACCTTTATTATTCACAAGATTATTCGGGGTACTCTAGTTCTAATTTCTTCTAAGAAGAACCCACAATACTTGTGCATTATATATTATAAAAAAATAAAATAAGATGACTGCTTCTTATTCCACCTACTACATTTCACAAAATGTGATTCAATACTCATTCAAACGAAGTTACAACAACTAAAAATTCTCGTCTTGGACTCTTACAAAAACAAATATTAGCTTGCTAGTTTAGGAGCTATTTTCTCTTTTCTGAATTATTCATGCTCGCTGACTAAACTCGGTCGATTTCCACTAGGTACGGTTTTCCAATAGATAATTTAGCAAGTCAATTAGCTATAAGGTTTATAAAGTTTTAAAAATTAAAATTTTAGAGTTTCTGACTGAGTTATGGTTTTTAACTTCTTCAAGGTAAATTTTTTAAGCAGGTTAGAAAACAAGCAGCTTTATTATTTTGAGACGGTATTTTTTATCACACAAGCATGTGGCTATTATAACATATATTTTCTAAAGCTTTTATGGGGATGCAATATCTAGTGCATTATCACATCACACTAATATATAAAGGCGAAAGTTTGTGTGTATGTTTGTTACTTCTTCACGCAAAAACTACTGGACGGATTTGGATGAAACTTTACACTAATATAGCTTATACATCAGAATAACACATAGGCTATCATTTACAGCGATAACCGACATACACGCGGGCGGAGCCGCGGGCAACAGCTAGTCTATTATATTTTTAAATTCGTATTCATAAAATATAAAATGTTCGTTTAATGTTTAAGTAAACATAAAGGCGAAAGTTTGTGTGTATGTTTGTTACTTCTTCACGCAAAAACTACTGGACGGATTTGGATGAAACTTTACACTAATATAGCTTATACATCAGAATAACACATAGGCTATAATTTACAGCGATAACCGACATACACGCGGGCGGAGCCGCGGGCAACAGCTAGTCTATTATATTTTTAAATTCGTATTCATAAAATATAAAATGTTCGTTTAATGTTTAAGTAAACATAAAGGCGAAAGTTTGTGTGTATGTTTGTTACTTCTTCACTCAAAAACTACTGGACGGATTTGGATGAAACTTTACACTAATATAGCTTATACATCAGAATAACACATAGGCTATCATTTACAGCGATAACCGACATACACGCGGGCGGAGCCGCGGGCAACAGCTAGTCTATTATATTTTTAAACATTAAACGAACATTTTATATTTTATGAATACGTCATAAAATATAAAATGTTCGTTTAATGTTTAATTAAACAATTGTAAAAAGTATGTACCATTCTAAATCTAAATTTTCACTATAATGGTCCTTAGAAAGTGATTATTAAAATAAAAGAAAATAGGAAAACGATTGAAGCAATTCTTGTGTTGTTTTCCACCGAATGAACCCTTTTAAATTGCTTCCTTATATTGCTGTCCAAAGAAAAGCTTCGCAAAAGATATCAATAAAATAATGTCTGCTTTTAAAGTAACCTAATAAGAAGGACTAGTGAAATTTTAAGGAAATTGTTATCAACCTGAAAGCTTTTGTCCATATTCTCGCCACGATGAAATTTTATAGCACTCATAGGTTATAACTGTACTGGCTGCAACCTACAAAACTGCGGAGTGACGATGTCTAGGAATTTTATTTGTGGAATTTCGTGTATGAGAGTGGAAATATATTTGTTTTCCTTTCAATAATTTTTCATTGTACATACAAAATTAATATATATTTAAGGATGTACTAGTTATGTACAAAATGCACTCATAGAATCTTCTTTCTAAGTTGACAAAAAATGGAGTATATTATTATTATTATTTTATTTATGTTCATATTTTGAAATAATACTGAATACATAATACGGAGAATCCTTGCGGTTAGTTACGAATCAACTCTTTGACCATTCGAAAGGTGAGCTATTTATGGCTAGATAATGAGACTTAGTATCTAAGAAATAAACAAATACAGATAAATCATAAAAAAAACAACACATCACACATACAACAATCATACAATACATTGACTGTTGTTGCAAAACGAAAAATATAAAACAGGATAAAAAAACAAGAAATAACAAATAACAAAAAGCTCTCTCTTAAGCTGCCATAGCCTTATGAAATACAAAGAGATATTTTTTTTAATCTTAAGGAAAAATATATAAGAAGAATAAAGTTGTATTTAGTGGCTTTTACGCAATCGGTTAAGCCGTTAAAAACCTTGATTAAGCACCGCGTCAGTTCACTTACCGTAATCAATGCGATTACAGTTTCCTAGTATTTAAACATTAAAAGAGATATTTAAATTCATTTGTTTATTTAAATTCACTGAAAACATATTCATTATGCGGTACTAAATTCTATCGGAATGTTTTATTCCAGTCAAAATCTGAGTGATGTAAAATTGTAGATACAGATTTTTATTTTATCTTCACTGATATTTTTATTACATTTATGAAGTACTAGATTTTCCCCGTGGCTTTGCCCGTGTGTATTTTGACAATCGCGGTAAAAAGTAGCCTATGTTAAGAATCAAATTTCATTGAAATCTGATTCAATGAAATCAGATTTCATTGAATCTGATTTGATCTGATCTGAACGTAACAGACAACATAGATACAGTTAATTTATAATATCAGTATGGGAGTATGGGTGCACACATTCATTATTTGTATCTCGTTAATTTACTACGAATCTAAGTGAGAAGAAGAGCGAAATATCAGAGGTATTTTTCAGTGTCAGCGCCACGTCACAGTGTACAACGATTAAAAACAGCCTCCTAGCTACATGTGATTGGCGCGGTTCCAAACTGACGCCAACTGGAGTTCGTCTGTTGACTAAATGTTTTAACGACATTTGGGTAATTTTTTACCCTTTGAAAAAAGGAGTAGCTTGTCGATTTTTCTATATTATTTCTGTTCGTTATCCCGATGAAATATAATTTTGACTGATTCTTTTGAAATTTGAAAAGGCATACTTGGAAAACAAACTAAAATTGGAACAATAAATTCGATCCTAAAGAGTTTAAATTTTTATCCATTTGGAATTAAGTAAAGAAGAATAAGATTTATTATAGGTAATCTTTTAGAGTTAATTATTACTTACGCATTTGATGATGTAATTGTAATACCATAACTTATTTCCCAAGTTACGTTAACAACTAATTAATTAATGTATGGTCTTGACAAGATTCTTCCGACTTAATTCTTATATTCAGAAAAAAAATATCAAGTAGAATGAGCACTTTGTAATAAAGCACTCAATATTCACTTTGATAGTAGTAGATGTTCGATACACAATGTATCCAAACATAAAATATAGCTAACGATGTATCCGAACATAAACGGAAAGGCTAGTTGACCCCTCCACACAATGTCACACTTTAGGCTTCGACCATTTATCCAACGGAGAGAGCTATTGTCACTAAAATAACTAAAAATGTATTTCTATATTAATAGGCAGCTATTGTGGCAATTATTCCATATTAATTGTATTCAAACGAGCTATGGTATATTAAAAAGTGTTTGTATATAAGAATATAAACACGCCTATGTTTATCTTGGGCAACCCTTTCCATTGATCCGCACCAGCACCGCACATCAGATACGAAATATTTATAATCGGAAATCTTAAACAGCAGATTACATTTGTGGAGAAAACGGTATTATATCTCTTCAGTATAAAGTCTTCCGATTAGGCGAAGCTGTTCGGAAGTAGTAGTTATAATTAATCAGCGTCAGAATTTTCATTGTGCGATACAGGATTAGTTTCTTCATATTTCAATGTATCCTGACTAGATGACGCTGAAGTGTCTATTTCGTTGTGAGTGTGTCGCCACACATTATCTTTTACACATATCATAGTATGACATCTTAAAAAAAAAGGAAATTAACTATGATAAGTAGATGTTATTCTATCGTAAAACCCTTTTCAAAAAAATAATAAACAGAAGTGACATTTATGTTCAAGTTTTATGACAGCCGGTAAGGTGCCAATCTCGAATATTGAACCCACTGAATGTTGAATTTCATGCAACAAACTTGCAATAAATAATCCAATATTATGCTTCCAGCATGTTGGTTGCTCATTTGCATAAATAACAATATTTAAAAAACTATTCGGGTAGTTGGTTGAAGTCCATTTTTTTAAAGGTAAAATTAAAATCAATTGTGCGTCTGTTTTCCGATTTTGACGCCCTTTGTATAAAATCGACATGCATAAATTGATCGAGTTCACAGAATAAAAATATGTTGATATAAATAAATACTCCTAAAAGATTTATAATATACTAGCTGCCCAGTACGTGCTTCGCTACGTATAAAGTGAAATAAAAAAAAATGGTGATATAATTTCAGATTTAAACTATCCTATCTCTCAAGTTGGATCGAACTGCACATGGTGTGAAAATTTTATTATAATCGGTTAAGTGGTTTAGGAGTCCATTGAGGACAAACATTGTGACACGAGATTTATATATATTAAGATAGTTCAAACATTTATTCATTTATAACTGATGAGGTATATGTTAAATACTTTAAAGACAGTAAGTAATGAACTTCAGAAACTTATATATACCCGATCTATACATATTTTTAAAATCCTTCAATAAATAATTCTGATAAGTATCGAAAACTTTATCTAAAGTGAAATCAATTGATTAAATTCTACGACACGGTACGTCATTTGCATAGTAAGTATCCAAACTAGATGTAGAATCGAAGTAAAGAGTTACACGGTAAAGACTAGTTGAAGGTTTTCACTACTCTCTAAAGTCCTGTACATCTAAAGTAAGACGAAGGCCTCATCAATTATGTTAAGCTACCGATAAAATGTGAATACATTTCTTTGCATCAAAAATCTAAGAGCACCCTGACTTTTTCATCATTTTTGATAATTTTTCCATTCTCCTGTATTACTCTTCTATATTAGTCACTTGTCGCTTAATCCCTTCCTACACATATCTTCTTTCCTACAGTGCATCCATCTCTCCGTCGGCAGTGGCTGACCTCTACTTGTAAATCTGTCAATAACCATTTCCACATTCCACTTTCCGATCTAATAACAATACAAAATAAGCATAATTTATACCTTTTTTTTATGTATGACTCTACTTTGCCTAATGGAAAGCAGAATCCAAGAGTGGTGGTCACTAGCATGGCGACCCACACCATGGCGGCCTAGTGATGCTTCTGCATCTTTTAGTCTAGTCGACAAGTATGGAACTTGTTGACTAGACTATTTGGGCCGCCGGTCTCGCACTCACCAACAAAACACGACAGCACTAACGCTGTCATTTTACGTTGATTTTCTGTGCGAGAGTAGTACTGCCCCGGTCGAGTCGGCCTGTTCGTCCTGAAATCAGCGTGGCTCTACTACCTTTAAAACTAATATTCAAAACTCATAAGAGCTTGTAGGTATATATTTTTTTAATTGAGAAACTTGAACGAAGCCAATATACAACTAACATAGAAAAAAACCTCAACTGCAATCGTGAGATAGAAAGTCTTGACTTAAGTACAAGAGTTTCATACTTTTAAGGCACTTAAACAAGTATACCTCTCAGAACTCCACAATGTCACAGCGATGAAGATTCTAAAAGTTATTTTTATCCTCTTCAACTAATTTAATAAAAATAATTTTATTAAACTAGACTTAAGTAATTTTGTTCGCACAAAAAGAATATTTAATTTTTGTACAGTGCAATACAGAGCTTATTATCTTTTTTTAATTTTTTGTTATTTAGAGGAGTTTGTTATTAAATAATTTGTTAGCCCCATCGTGGCTAGCTCATTATCTAGCAGTTAAACTATTCATCCATTTTTTTATTCATATCTATCGATTTAATTTATTATTTGTTATAAATGTAACAAAAGTTTCCGAAATACAGTATCCTCTAACATACAAAGTTTTCAAGTTTTAATAAGTCTTCTATTTTTTGGACATTGTAGTCAGTGGTTAGATATATTCATTAGAAGTGACAAATATACATTAATATCACTTTGATACCGCGAACTTTTCAATTCCAATTGTCTAGATATCAAAAGAAAATAAACTAATATCTTTTAAAAACTGTTCACAAATCTAGACATTCTAAATTCCCGTCACGTTATGGCGTATTATAATTATTCGTTGAGACACCACTTTAATATTTTGATTCAGAAAAATCAACCGGAGCATTGGAGTATACTCTTTAGCGAGGTTTTTTTTTCAAAATGGTTCTCGCTGGTTCTAGTTCAAACAGACTGGGAAGCTCCATTAATATCTCCTCGGAACGTGTGCAGAATTGTAAGTTGGGATCTAAGTATTTTTAAATGTACAATTGTCGAATGAGATTGTGTTGAAGTCACGTAACGAATTTTTATGGTTATTTAACAGACATTATCGTGTTTGTATTCTTGTAGTAGGTCTGTCCGTCGATGGGTATGCAAAAGAACAAAAAATTAAATAAGATTTTTCGGTATTGCTTCTAACAAAAGCAGTGGAAAAAGTGAAAAAAAAATTATGAAAATGTTAAAAACGCTCATAAAAGCAGAATTTTTACTTGACAAAGAGCGTAAACGAGGTGACGATCAACTGATGGTAAATTACTACCACCGCCCAAGGATACCCGCAGCTTTTAAGCCATAGGTACTCACATAGTGACAAGTATGCAAGATTTCCTCTCCTAGAATCGGGGGCAGACGGATTTAGGGTTGAGTAACCTAAATACATTAATATATACATTACATATGAAAAATAAAAAAATGTTTGCGGGGCAATCTTTGTGGTACATCTCCGGTCGTGGGGACCAATTTGTGTCCAAAATTCACTATGCTTCGGTCGCACGAGCACTCTCCCACAATAATTTAGGAAACCTTGGTCATCTTGGTCTTGTATCTAATATAGTAGACAAGCGACTGACACAGGTATTTACACCTAGCTCAGACCCATTGCAAAAGAATTTGTAATATTTTGATTTCACTTTTGTCTATTTACATTTACACATTTTAGAATAGCGATATATTTATTTTATATATTCTTAGTAAATATAATATAAGAATATAATAAAAATATAATAACAAGAAGATGTAAAACATACACAACATGTAACCAAGATTCTTATTGTGATCATATTCATTGTATTTTTTATGCCTTATACGTTGGTGAAATTTATCATCAAATTACTTGAACTAATCTAGCGTTTTTAAGTTCCTGCCGACAAGTATCAGGGGATCATAGCAAGCTAGAAGTTCGATTATATGAACTTCATTACTTATTATTAAATTTGTCAGTCAAAGCGCGAATTAGCTGCTACCCCACTTGACGTTAATAAACATTGCAGTGCAACCAAAGTACTTAGAGCTTTCATTTCTAACAACGACACCGTTTGCTTTTCCGAATCTTCAGGATCGAAGGGGGTTGTTGAAGCTCTAGTCAAATTGGTAGCAATTTTCCACTAGTTTCTAGAGTACGATCATCTTGGAAGTTTTATCTTTGCAATGGTAAAACTTTGTCGTAATAGCGACCATACTAGTTTCCGAGTAAATTTGATTTAACAAATCTTTATGCAATATTTGTTTTAAATGATATATTCGTGGGATTCAAAATATCTAACATATTTGTGTTACGATTAGTTTGCTAATCGAGAAAAATTATATCAACACCGAATCAAAGACAATCTGTACACTATTATAATTTTCGGTAAAAAAAACCGGTATCCTCACTCACTCGGTGAAACACAGCGCAAGCGCTATTTCACACCGGTTTTCTGTGAGGCCATGCTATCACTCCGGTCGATTCGGCCCATTCATGCCGAAGCGTGGCTCTCCCACGGTATAAAAGTATTATTATGTGATCATATTATAGGAACTGCTATTATTTTAGTATGTTTACATATTTCTCATACGAACACAAGTTATAAATCTAGAACATATCAATAAATCACTCTGCAATAGCAAAAAATTACCAGGCATACATAAAACAGTGACTGGTGTATAAGTGGTCTGCCACTATCGCTAAGTTAGCAATAGAGTGCGAATATCTCGAGCGCCCGTCTCGGCAAACTTCGTAGAGTGACAGACACAACCGAGAATAATCTCTTAAGTTTTAGTTCATCGCCAGCCCTAGACACGATATGACTTATAGATGCCGTATATTGTCAAGAGCTGCTGATAAAACTCCACATTTGTTGTTACTACCTGAAGCGGTACTAGTTAAATACTCGTTTATCACTGAAGCGAAAATAAGGCAATTTGAGATACTATCTTAACAAAACTTTATCAAGATTAGTATACTAGTTACTATGCTTATTGTTTTTTCTGATTATAGAAATGCTTGATTCCGGAGTTTAGAAGTTGGGGTCTTAATCGCCATAGCTCGGAAAACACGTAAACCATTGGTCCTGCGACCTACATCTGTCCAGTCATGTCGAATAGCCGCCCTATCGGATTGTGAGAGTGAAGGAACAGAGAGTGCACCTGTGTTTGTGCACACACTTATGCAGTATAATATCTCCTATGTAGTTGGCTGGTCTCTGTTGAGACAGGAAATCGTGGCCGAAATCGGATAGGAGTACATGATAACTATGGATATTAAAAAGGAGTTAGCTGATCTAGCAAACGTTATTCTGGTGGATCCTCTAGTTATCATTATATATTATCAAAGAAATTAAATGACAACTTAAAAATAGAGCGACTCCATTCCCCCTTTTTAGGGTTCCGTGCCAAAGGCAAAAAACGGAACCCTTATAGATTCGTCATGTCTGTCTGTCTGTCTGTCCGTCCGTCTATCTGTCTGTCCGTCCGTATGTCACAGCCACTTTCTTCCGAAACTATAAGAACACTGTTGAAACTTGGTAAGTAGATGTATTCTGTGAACCGCATTAAGATTTTCATACAAAAATTAAAAAAAAAAACAATAAATGTTGGTGGTCCCCATACTTAGAACTGAAACTCAAAAAAAATTTTCATCAAACCCATACATGTGGGGTATCTATGAATAAGTCTTCTAAACTGAATAGTTTGCGCGAGAGACACTTCCAAAGTGGTAAAATTTTGGTCTCCGCCCCTGTAACTTCTAAAATAAGAGAATGATAAAACTAAATAAAATATATGATGTACATTACCATGCAAACTTCCACTGAAAATTGGTTTGAACGAGATCTAGTAAGTAGTTTTTTTTTTAATACGTCATAAATGTTAAACCGCAAAAAAAACACTATTATTAAAACATCGATTAAAGTTACAACGAACTACAAGAACGTTTAAATTATGTTACTTGCTGCTTTGGAACTCTTCATGGGCGAGTCCGACTCGCACTTGGCCGCTTTTTTAATAAGTGGAGTAATTAGAACGATGAAAAATACTATGTGACCTACTCTCTAACTGCGAAATATAACAAGCTAAACTAAAAATGTTAAAAACCCCCCACGCAAGCACTTATCGAGTAATCATAGGCCAAAAATGCCTTACATCGTTTTGGAAAAGAGCTCTTACACTGCTGGACCAATATGAACCAAATATAGCTAAGAACCACCGCAAGGAAACTGGCTTTCAAATGAAATAAACCACATCGAAATCGGTTCAACCGTTTGAGAGTTACGATGCCACGGACAGACACATACGCACAGATAGTCATCGACGTCAAACTTATAACACCCTTCTTTTTGCCACAAGCACATCAGATGTGTATATACTAGATTATCCATGGTAAATCTTCTAACAGCAGTTTCAAACCGCAGTTGGACGCTATTGGGAAGAATTGACGTGTGTCTAACGTAGGTGTGTAGGTGACACCAAGACCACAATTGGTGCCCAATCCACAATGTTATTACTGATAACTAACTTGTGGTTGGACAATTCACTCAAGGTAAGTGAAAAAGGAAATGAAGGTTAATGCTTTTAAAATTAAGACCAGTAAATTGAAGACATCATGATGAAAAGTACTATTTAATCAATTCTAAAAGCACATAACCCACACACATCGGCCCAATATATTTATTGTACACTAAATACAATTTATCTTAGTACTAAAAGGAATTTCTCATAATATCTTTGCTAATAGGGTTATAACAAGCCTGAGATTTTGGATTGTTAGTGGGATTTGTAAAATGATTATTGTTATTTTATAACCTCATTTTCATAATAGTATTTATTTAATACGTTATCATAGCACTCATTATTATCAAATAACTAACAAAAAACGCAAATAATTGCTTGAATAATATAAACTTTAAAGTCAATAAAATACATGCAATTTATACGTTAAAATTAAACTTAGTATGAAAATATATTTTAAAAGCACCAGTACAGTACCAGGAGAAAATAAAACACAGAAGCTAAACTGCAATAACACGTAGTTTTGTCAATAAAGAACAAAACCATGGAACAAATATCATAACAGATTAACTAAGGACCGGTGTTGTGGCAAACATGCCACCACATCTGCAATTCAATTCAATTTCGACTTAAATTGCTTCTAGCTCTGTAGTGGCAACATTGAATTATTTGCCAGCTGTTATAAACTGCCCATAAACTATATTATATGACAGATTTATTTATGCATAAATTGCCCAGTTTCAGTTGTGGATTGTGTATTTATTTTGTGATAGTTGGCAACCCCGTACTGGATTCCAATTGATACACTGTTGTTAAAAGAGATGATTTTTTTGTTGAAAATCTGTGATGTCGAACGACAACGATAGCTGCCACTAGGTGACCAATATTATTTGCCAACACAATTTTAGACTATTGTATAAATAAATAGATACGTTATATACGTATCTATTTATTTACACAATAGTCTGAAATATTTAATGAATCTACATTTTAAAAAGTGTGAAATCAATGATACACATATTCACTTGTATCCCTTGTACTAAAATTGTGATTGATTTTTTAATTGTTTTCATTTGAAAGCCAATTTCCTTGCGGGGGTTCTTAGCTATGTTTGGTTAATATCGGTCCAGCAGTGTAAGAGTATCAGCTCTTTTCCAAAACGATGTAAGGCATTTTTGGCGTATGATTACTCGAGTAAGTGCTTGCGTAGGGGGTACTTTAATTTTTTAATCGTAGCTTGTAAATTAAGCTCATGAAAGTCGCTTGATCATTATAATATAATTAACGTCTGTGAATACTTTTAAATCAAATAAAATTTAACCAGCTTTCACTGTAGTGATCGTGTAGGTATATGTAGGTATCGTGGTATGTATCGTGAGAAAGTTTAAAACTTAGCAAAAAAGCTCGTCACAGACGTAGCTATAATAAACATGAATATATTGTGCTATATATTACATTTATAGTAAACCACTACATATGGAAGCTATACTATAATAAAAATTTTGGGCCTCATTAGTTCTACGAGCGTCTTCGCAAGTGTATTTGATATATTTACCCACATATTTTGGTGACGTACTACTACTACATATTATAATACAAAGTCCTCCGCCGCGTCTGTCTGTTCGCTATAAACTTAAAGCTACAGCACGGATTTTGATGCGGTTTTTACCAAAATATAGAATGAGGTTGGTTTTCGTATCTAATTTGTTAAACTTTTGAGTATATTGGCTAAAATATAACGACAGTTGTTGAAGACGTTGGAAAAATTAAGCCACACATCTTCTCCGGGTAACATAGATATTATATTTTCCGTATAGAGCCCTTGCGTAGCCGGAGTAGATTGCTAGTACAATATATATTATAGCTAAAGCAGCTCGGAGAATATTATGTGTGCTAAAATACATATCTATATATATATATGACGGGCATAACAGATATTATAATGATTTACCCCAAGTATCTACTCGTAGTATAGTAACTAATACCACATTGAGAACATTCCACATTAAGCGTAATTATAAAGTTCTTCAACAAATCTTCGAGTCAAGCCTTACCTCTGTTTACCACAAAGCAAATCTTCTATCCATCTCAAAGTTTAATTGCCAGGATTAATTTACGCTAATAATCAAAATTCAGTTATAAACTCCATGGTAAATAAAGCCTGTTTACAAGACGTGTACGCAATATGACACTATAATAACAAACCGGAGTGGTAAAAATGTGGATGAAATCCCCTATCTAATAAATATGCCAATGATTTGTCATCCAATTCGGCTGACTACAAGATCTTTCCGATGGGAGTTCTGTATTAGCATACATCTAATACAACCTTCGATTTATCGTGCGACGGCTCGATTGCTTTAGAGAATAGTACCCAAGTTCTTTATAACATAAAGTCAACTAAAGATTTCTTTTTATTTTATGTTTGCAACGGTTATTTCTGAGGTTCAAGAGGAACAATCCCTCAAAAGAGCTCACCACTTTGAATGAAAGTTGTGAAAGGAAGTTTGTTTTAACTCCTCTTAATTTATGCGTTTCAAGTTTAATTTTGTCTGGGACCGGGTGAATTTGATTTTCAATAGAAGACAATGCGGCGTCCTGTGTTTACACAGGCGCGATAGTTTACTTTCTCAAGCCACTGACGCCCTGGTACTTTGTTTAATTAAAGTACTTTAAATGACTTTTTGATTTTTATTGTCTATAGATCTATAGATATTATGAAATTATTAAATGTAAATTATCTGCTAAATGATTCTACTTTTCCTGATGCAAAGCATGAGTAGAATCTATGAGTGGTAGTCATCATCCTCATTGTTAATCATATAGATTGTACATACGGTGAAACCTTATGTATAAAAATTAACTGCTGTTCGCTTGTCTCGCTAAAACTCGGGAACGGCTGGCCCGATTCAGCTGGTTTTGAAATGTTTGTCGTAGTTTAGGGAAGGTTTAAACGGTAAAAAATTAAAAATAACTTGAAAATCCAAATGTCACGTGTATGAAGTAGTGGGCACAGCTAATGTTTTATAAAATGAAGGTTGTATAATTTGTTTTATATAGCTTCGTGGTTGCTTGTTTTGATTAGTGTACTATGTAGGTACTGCTGCCACTATGCACACCTGCTTCACTTAACTTATTTAAAAAAAAAAAAAAAAAAAATGCGTAAATTAATTAACTTTATGATGGAAAATAATGACCTGGGTGAATTTAGTTGTAATATTAGTATAGATATAATTTCGTTGAATATTAACAACTGCAATTCCTTCATACTGAAAACCGCAATGACCATAATCCAGCACATTTATTCATCCGTGGCAAGCAATCTTTCTGCACGCAATTTAATGGATATTCAGCGATTCTTTGCCGCTTAAAATACATTTATCACGGATGTGTCTCCCTCGAAGAAAATGTTACTTTGTATCAAATGGTATTTACTGAGTACATAGCGAATGATTATTATTATGAGACACGATAATTATTTATATCTATGTCCTTTATAAACTGAATTCATCTAACCAGATTTGACCCAAAATTGGTTTCATTACAAAGGCAATTATCTGAAGATGGGTTTAGATTACTAAAACAATGTATTTCGTTAGTGTAATAGTATACATGGGATATCTACTAGCATAAAATTTTATATTTTTTTTGTTTATATTTATCCATACTATCTAATATTATAAACCCGAAAGTAATTCTGTCTGTCTGTTTGTTATGCTTTCACGACTAAACTGCTGATCAATTTGGATAACTTTCAGTATAGAGATAGTTCCCCCGCCAAGACGAGCCAAGCGAAGCGCAAGGGCACTACCTACCTTTTCTCGAAGTGTTTCGTCGTTTTTTTGAACCCTCATAACTTTGGTTTCCGATATACCAGATCGTTCAAATTCTCAGGCTATGATATTATCACTAGATTAATGAAACATACAAAGTTTAAATAGCATAGCTCTGATACTTTAGATTTTAAAAAACACCGATTTCGTCACTGACACACTGATGATCATCAAAACTGTTAGGGTACTTCCTGAAGTGCTAGAAAGCTGAAATTTGGCATGTAAACTAAGCTTAGTATACAAACAACAAAAAAAATCATAAACCTATTACTTTTGCACCCCAACCCCCAAACTTGGGGGGTGGAAGTTTGTATGAGACTTTCACAAATGTTTATGCTAGAGGTTTTATTTTTGGTACACGAACTTTTTCGAAAGAAGAAAGAAGATGTACAAGAAATATACCCCAAAAAAAGAAAAAAAAAACTGCCTCAAGCAACTTACAAAAAGAAATGAAATCCCACTCAAAACATTTTCATGTAAAATGTTCCCAAGACGACTGCATATGGCTTACCCTAGTACCTATAGTAAAACAGATAGTATTTACCTTCCTATGCAGATTCGAATAGTTTTTTTTTTAAGTAAACTTGTCACAATTATCTTAAAGAAACTCAGCGTGCACGTGTATTTTTATAAACGACTAGCTTTTACACGCGGCTTCGCTCACGCAGACTTTCATCCCCTTAGGGGTGGAATTTCAAAAATTCCTTTCTTATTGCTCACTTACGTTATACAAAGAACCTACATGCAAAATTTCAGGATTCTAGCTTCAGCGGTTTGGGCTGTGCGTTGATCTCTGGGTATGTCAGTCAGTCAACTTACTCTTTAACCGACTTCTTTATATATATAGATGTTGTATACTGTACTGTATTTCGAATACTGGCTAGGCTAACGGTTGTTACAGCTGGTACGAAATAGTAGGTGTGTATGTAGTAAGACCCAGACCCGCCTAGCCGCTTCCCCACTTCTATATGAAATACCTTTTGATTTTTTGCATTTTCTGAGAAGATTTACTATGGTAACATTTTTTTTTCACCAATAGAAAGTAGAGATTTCAACGAACAGAAAACATACCAACTTTTTGAAAAAAGCTGATATTTTGACGGATAAATTTTCGATTGAAAATTAGGATGCTTTTTCGATATTAATTCAATATAAGGTGAAAAATAAATATTTCTAATCAAATAAATTACAGCGTATTTGGGACATGAAAAGGTAAGTTTTCAGCAAATTTCGTGAAAAAAAAAGAAAATTGTAAAAGATAAAAATATAAAACCAAAAACTTGGTTTTTTGAATTTTTCACATAAATTTTGAGCTTATGTGATAAAAGTGTAAATTCAAAAGTTTACATCTTTTTATTACCTACAACTTTGCCATTTGACTTTTTTCCATAGGACTTTTAGTTTTGCCGGAAATCGAGAAAAACCGTTTTTATAGCATGTCCTAGTGGGATGTCAATATATTTTTCTTTTTATATTTTTTTTTTTTTTTTTCTTATTTTAAAAAATTAATACATATTTTTTGTACTAGTGCCTGTGAAATTATTTTTTATTTCCATTTTTGTATCGTTTTCTTTTCTCCTTGGTTGTTTAGTCTCTCAAGACTTTGAACCTGAAATAAATCAAGTTTTTGTAATTTTTCATGAAAATAATGGTATCCTGTGCATGCTTGGTTACTGTTAGTTCAGCATAAATGTGCAGAAAATATTTGACTGTTTGTGTGTAAAGTATGTTATAGTGTATAACTTGTCTTAACATCAAACTATTGCACAGTACTTTATTAGTCACTTACCAAATACTTTAGTGGTGGCCGCGGCTGTCGGCGTCAGGTCGACTGTTACGGTGGGCACTGAAAATCAGTGCTGGGATGGGTCATGTCCATCGCAGTGAATGCTGAGAGTCCACCCATTTTGTTGAACACGGTGTACAACGAACATTCAGTATATTCAATCGCTCAGTACTTTATTGTCTTAGAGGCTTAGTTTGTGGCGTATATTATATATTGTGAAGACACGTCATCACTACCAGTGCCACGTCATTTGACAAATGACAATATTTGATTACACTTTTTTTTTGTTTTTTTTTTACTGTATTTTACGGCTCTGGATTCTAGCCCTTTAAATCCAGTCGTTGATATTTGATGACAATAATTGATATTCTCAAATGATGTTACCAGCCAGAGAAAAAAAAAATGTTTGTTATCTTTTTTATTTATATTTTAATACATACTTTTACATTATGTACTGTATTAAACTGCGTTATGTGTTGTGCACTGTGTTTATGCAAAATAAAGTTATATTAAATAAATTAAATAAAATAAATAAATTTTTTACCCTTAAAACCTCCCCCCATCCCCTTCCCGACCTCAGATCGCCCGTAAATTATTTTTCCTTTCATTTTTATGATTTTCCCCTCCTTTTGTAATGAGTTTCATTCTATTTTATTTTTTTTTGGTTTTAAAACTTATCGACACTGGTCTATAGTGGTTTAACGGTCACCACGCCGTTTCATACTTCGCCAAGTGTCGTGGGTTCAAATCCCACGTAGGACAACACTTTGTGTGATCCACAAATTGTTGTTCTGAGTCTGGGTGTTCTTTGTGTCCGTTTCTGTATGTTTGTAAAGTCCCCCGCGACACAGGATTTATTCCTAGTGCGGGAGTTGTCTCTTTAAAAGAAAAAAAAAACATAAATCCATCATAGCAGGTATAATATCACACTATTATATAAATGCGAAAGTTTGTGTGTATGTTTGTTACTTCTTCACGCAAAAACTACTGAACGGATTTGGATGAAACTTTACAGTAATATAGGTTATACATCAGAATAACACATAGGCTACTATTTACCGCGATAACCGACATACTCGCGGGCGGAGCCGCGGGCAACAGCTAGTATATATATATACACAATTTATCCTACTAATATTATAAACGCGAAAGTTTGTAAGTATGGATGGATGGATGTTTGTTACTCTTTCACGCAAAAACTACTGAACGGATTTAGATGAAACTTTACAGTTATATAGCTTATACATCAGAATAACACATAGGCTACTATTTGCCGCGGTAGCCGACATATACGCGGGCGGAGCCGCGGACAACAACTAGTATGAGTATAATTGTAAATGATAAATTCAGAATATCAAAATATATGTACATTGTAGCAACCTAAAATTTCCTTTCACAAGAATACCTATATCAAACGGGTTAAGTTTTGAGGCTGCCTAAGAGTATTTCTTTGATGTGAACGCACGACATATTTTCAGAATACCCTAAATTTTAGAGCTATTTATGTTGGAATAGTTACTATCGCAACTATTATCATTTGGCTGAGGTTTTAGAAGACGATAACTGACCATAGTTTTGTGAATACATTTAGTACGCGTGTAGATTTAAGCAATAATTAGGTCATCATCAAACTGAAATTCCTTAAAGACTTCCGTATTGTAATGAAAGTGGTTAAGAATTAGGATGAAAAAACTTTTCAAATTGCCGCCCCCTAGAAAAATAATATCCTTTTTTGTTAGAACTGAATACAATCAATAGATCTTGTCGGAAGCTGAAACTTTACTTACAGAAAATACCAATGCGATGAAATTATGTCAATAATTCTAAATATTTTTAAGTCGTCAGGTTTGAATTGACTGGCCCACAGTCAATTTAAACCTGGCGACTTGGGTGGTGGTGGGTATTTTCTTTTAAGTATTAGATCTACTAAGTCTTTGATCTCAATTAATTTTTAATTGAACTGATACAAAACCAAGCAATTACACTATCGAGTGATGATATGGCGTGTAACTGTGGTCTAGACAAGCATATGCCTATTAGGGCTCAGATTCGTTGCCCAATTCGTGACTTGCCTTGACCGACATCCTCATTATATTTATATTTCAAAAAGTGGAAGGTAGTAGAGCCACGCTGATATCAGCACGAACGGGCCGGCTCGACCGGGGCGGTACTACCCTCGCACAGAAAATCAACGTAAAATGACAGCGTTCGTGCTGTCGTGTTTCGTTGGTGAGTGCGAGACCGGAGGCCCAATTAGTCTAGTCAACAAGTTCCATACTTGTTGACTAGACTAAAAGATGCAGCAGCATCACTAGGCCGCCATAGTGTGGGTCGCCATACTGCATTGTCTGCATTCGCAATGAGTATGGTGACCACCACTCTTGGATTCTGCTTATGTTTTCCATCAGGCAGAGTAGAGTCATTTTGGCGAGCCAAATATAAAAAAAAAAAAAAAAAAAAGTGGCTATAAAAAGTTAGTCGAATTTTTGTTGGGAACTTTATCCGTTGCATTGGTCCGTAAGAAATTAGAATGAATGAAGTAACGATATCGACTGGCTCGGTGGCATTGTGGTAGCATAATATGGTGTGTTTGAGGTTCGATACTCGGGTTGAAACAAATTTTTGTATGATATGCAATTATTCGTTTCAAAGTTTGGTGTTTTTTCTATATTATATGTACGTTCCAAAAAAAGAAGTAAATTTGTATTTATATCAGTAGGCTAGCACCCATAGCGCAAACTCTACTTAAAGGGCTAAAACTATTACTAAAATAATACGGTATTACGGTATCAAATATAGTACCTAAAAAAAAGTTTAAAAAACTAAAAAACACGCTTACGAAAATCGGTTATTGATAAACAACAGATGAAACAAATAATACATGTTAAAACTGGTTTTTTTTGTTATTAAAATTATTTCTGAAAAATGATTTGGAAAAGTCTTAAACCCAATTATAAAACCTATAATACCGTTCATTATCAGGCTCACAATAAAGTAAAGAGCTCCAAATGAAATCGCTATCAAGACACATCCTAATATAATCAAAGAGTATTCGTATTCACACCATCTCGGCCGGAAATGATGTCGGAGCCCTTCGATTAGGAAACCGATTTTCTTCCTTTTTCATACTAAGCACACGTAGAACCTCTTTTAGGGTATATTCGAAATATATGCTGAAATGAAGCCACAGTCCAAATTGACATATTTAGGCATTTATATTCATTTGAATCAGTATATTGTATGAGATTAAATAACGACTCTTTTCAGGACTTAGGAAATTGTAAATAATAATGTCATTATTTAACTACTTAATAAAAATCTTATCGTTGTTATCGAGCTCCTCCGAAATGAGAGATTTTTATTGTTTACATAGTAATACTTATATCAGAGGCAGCTAAACATATGATATGAAAATAAGTAACAATCGTCACCAATACACATGCAGCTCAAAAGTGCCTTCTTTCCGGCCTTTGAGATTATTATCACTCTAGAAATACCTAATTCGTATGACATTTTTTTCCCAAAAACTGATCGTATATGACAACAAGAAAAAGTTTTAAAACTATAACCTCACTACGTAAAAACTTTTTATACAATTAATGCCGTCTATGTCACCGGGATCATTATTACGAATCTATTGACAACTCATTCAGTAATCAAAATCAATTCAGTAATTTTGGCTAACGAAACATAGCCTGCCAAATCTATTACCCTACATTTTGATTTTGCCGTATTCGTTTAAAATGTTTCATGAAAACTGTGTTTCTTTAAATAAAAAAAAAAATCAACCATTACTATATGTAATCTCCTAAGCTAAGTGACATATGTTCTACAAATAGAACTAATTCTGTCCTAAAAATAACTATCATTAGAATTAATCAATGAATAAAGACGGTTTTTCCCCAATTAACTGACCATTGCGCCACTGCGAACCGTAAAGAATTGTCTAGTGGACCATTAGCAGTTTATTGGCCTTTTTGTACGTAAGACACCTTATCTTACAACTCTGTAATTTTACGCTGAGTAAGGAACTCCAGGGTATTTGTACAACTATTTTCTCACTGCTCTTATGTCCGGACATAATAATATGTGAGAAATTAAAACTAACAGGTTGCAATTGGAAATGTATCATGTGTCAAGATATGTAGAAATAAATATCATCACCTAAGTTTTACATTAGTGTTAGTTGAGGATTGACGAAACTACTCTATAAAATCTATTTTTAAAATAAAATACACATACACTGGAACATAATTAGTCAAATAAATAAATTAAAAAAAAATGTGAATTATATTAGTTTATGCTGAAATTATAAGTTTAACTAATGATTAGTGCTTTACTATTTATATAACGAAGACGATACCTAACTAAGACGTTCCTTACTAAAGAACTGAACTATCTTAAAAACTTTGTAATTGTGATAAAATTGCTTCGCCCACGTGTTTGTCGGTTATCGCAGCTAAGATTGGCCTATGTCCTTCCTCAAGAATCAAAGTATCTGCATGCCAAATTTAATAGAAATCGGTGCAGCGGTTTGGCAGTGAAAGTACGACGGACAGACAGAGTTACTTTCGCATTTATAATATAGGTATGGATTGATTTTAGGGATTGAACAAAAATCGTGAAAAGTCTACTATATCTTGAAACCTACAGATATCTGAAGTAATAAAAGTTTTCCAAAAATTATTGACTGCCGCGGTGGCGCAGTGGGAGCATATGCTCTCTTGGGTCTTGGGATCGATTCCCGGATCTGACCAAATATTTGCATGATCTGCAAACATTTTGTTTCGGAGTTTGAGTGTTTTCTAAATATAATATGTATGAATTTATATAAGTTGTCTAATGACCATACCCCGTGTCGTGTGTCAGATGAAACTATATTTTAATAATATTATTATTTCGGAATAATAATATTATTAAAATATAGTTTAAGGTTTTGTCATTCATCGTTCATTAGGATGCCATCAATGCCGTTTAAAATTTTGCATCAAAATAAAACACGGTATCAACATAAAATACTGACTAAAAATATATATGTATACCTCATCATAAAATATAAGTAATATTATCCTACAAAGAAACATTGACGTCATCGACGTACATTGCCGGTAAAACCGGTAAGCGAAGCGTAATAATGTGGGAAGCGTACAAAGGGAGATATTGTTGCCTTTATAAGGTCGCCTTAGGGCCACTGTGTATAATGAACAAATATAAAATTATGTGGATTATATCCAAATATGGTGACGCCATGAGATTTTTCTCTTCAAATATGTTTTATTTTATCTTGGTAACGCCTTAACTTTATACAGTATGGATATTTCATCGACATTCAGCCTCAGCATCATCGACAGCCTTCAAATGATTAATGCTGGACATGGCCTGGCTTAGAAAGTAGGTTTTGGTTATACACCATCTTAAGTTTTCTTTCTCTTTCCAGTGCTGTTGTTCCGCATAGTTTGCTGCCAGAGCGACTTTTACGAAACCCAAGAGATGACTAGAGATTTAATTAAAATTAATGAAATTCCTCAACGTTTTATTCCCAAAAAATATTTTTTACACTAATTTATTTAACGAAGTTTCGATTCTGATATTATTTTATCACTAAACAAAACAACAAATATTCATAATATAGTATGTCATTGCTAATACCAGACATTTTTCCTCCTCTAATCAGCCGAAGGCGACCCCGCAGTTCTGCAGAATCTACTGTATCGATGTTTTATCAGAGGGGAATAATGAACTGAATGGTGTAGGTAACAAAAATGTATCCACGACGAAATCAGTTTATATAATAATACGGTTGTGGAAATAAAAATACTTTCATAGAAGAAATAATATCTCGTGTGTTAAAGGAGCCTTTTATTAACTCAATAAATAAATTTAAAAAAATAGCTTCTGTATGTCTTGCTGATTAATAATATTACTATGTATTTGTGAAAAAATATATTTCCCCCTTTGTTTGTATACTGCACGTCCATTAGGTACCTTTTCTACTCCAGCTATCACCTGGTGTACAATAGTTTAGGTTATTCGTTTTAAACACATAATTTGTTAGATATTTGTAAAGACTATAATTAGACTATCAATATAATTGTTTTTGTCCCAAATAAATAAAATTACTGTATGGGAAAGGCAGACGCGCTAGATTACTTACCACTTGAGACGATGCTGACATACAGCACGCGCCCGTTCCTTCCCCATATTAATTAAGAATTTTAATGAAGGCCTTCGTCAATATTCTCCCGATCTGCTCTCTTAGCCAAGATACAAGTAGTTCGCGTTGATTCTGTTTCTACAGTCGCTAACGCTTCTATTCCATTGTATCGTCACTACATATCATAAAACATAATATGTCCTCCCCGCGTCTTTCTGTCAGTCTATTCGCGATAAACTCAAAAGCACTGCTACTGCACGGATTTTGATACGGTTTTTACCAATAGATATTATAGATAGAGTGATTCTTGAGGAAGATTTTCGTATATAATTTGTTAAATTTTTTAGTAATTTGGCTAAAGTATAACGATATTTTTTGAAGACGTCGGAGAAAATTAAGCCGCTCATCTTCTCGGGGTAACATGGGCTATATTATATTTTCCTAGAGTCCGTGCGAAGTGCGGTCGCGGTCGCCACGCCGCTTTCCATTACGCCAGGTGTCGTGGGTTCAAATCCCACTTGGGACAACACTTTGTGTGATCCACGAATTGTTGTTCTGAGTGTTCTTTGTGTCCGTTTCATGTATGTTTGTAAAGTCCCCCGTGACACAGATTGTATATTCTTAATGCGGGAGATGTCTTTATAAAAGAAAGAAAAAAAATTGGCTAGTATTTTGGTTTGATCATGTGTCTTAGCGCTTATGTAATCTCATTCCTATACATTTGTCAGTTTTCTAATAATATTGAATGAATTTCAACTTCCCTAGGGGGCTGGTCAGTCGGTACATTTTTATTTTTTTACAGTACATTTTGGTTCACCTACCTATAAGACTCTCATAATCTCTTTAAGTTATTCGCTCCTTGCTCATCCTGTGAACATCAAATTAACTTATCACGAATCATAAGAATACTGTTAAAGATAAAAAGTTGCAATAATTTTATGTCATCAACAACCCATAACGTCCCACTGCTGGGCTCAGGTCTCCTCTAAAGAGAGGGTTAAGGCCATACGTCCCCACGCTGGCCAAGTGCGGGTTGGGGACTGGAAAGACAACGTTGTGGTTACGTAATCTTGCCGTTGGATGTTTTTAAGCCGCCCAAAGGCCTCCAACTAAGCTTCACGACTCTGAAGTTTATATGATAACAACCAGGACCGACTGCTTAACGTGACCTCCGAATCACGGAGACGCTCATGGTAACATGCCACTAGCTGTCACCCATTCAGGTACTGACCGCGCCGTCGTTGCCTACCCTCGGTGATTGTTTCTAATCGCCGAGTGCAACTGGGCTATGAGCACCTAATGAATAATTTTATGTAAGTATAAATTACCAAAAAAATGGTAGGTGTATCATACTTTTATTACTCGATGATACAAGAATAACTAAACAATCTGGATAAAATTTGGCACAGAAATGTAGTATAGTCATAGTGAAGGAAAGAGACCTATTTCTTAGCGTTCCATGGATTCTCCGTGCGGGTGCCGGGTCCATTGCGTGATAGATGGGGGCAACACATGGGACTTCGACAGTGCCTGGGAATTGCGACCCAGGTTTAGGTTTAAGGAGCACTCCTTACGACGCGTCAACGCTCACCTCCAGTGTCCGCCGTGTTACCCCCTCTACCTAACCATATTTGAAATGAGCCTAGCAATGCCGCTTTGGATATTCGTTCAAGAAAAGAGCTTACTGAAGCTCTTGGCAATCCAAGGTCTTTAAGCAGGTTATAGAGGGATTTGGCTGGTATACCCCTCGCACCCACTTCCAGGGCATACAGCGCAACGACATAACCATTTTTAGTTATTTCGTTGGTTAAGTCAAAGTACTTGTTTCTTTTTAAAGCGTGGTCTTTAGGGATGTTCGTTTCCCACGGCACCGTGAGTTCTACTAGTACTACACGCTTAATTGACATTGCATAAAGAAATATGTCTGGTCTGGACGCCGAGGCACAGATATCCTCCGGTATTCTGTAGTGATTTTCGTACGTGTCCACTAATAATGTCCAGTCACTGGCGGTATTTATAATTGAGTACGGCTTTTGTGTGAGTGAAGTCTTTTTTGTTTAGCCTTCCTTTACAAACGCGATGTTAGTTTTTATGTTTGTTGTTATTCCTTTTTTCGCTCTCGCCAGTGATAGACTCATAGCTTCACGTATGATGTGTGATACCCTATCATGGTGACGTGAATAATGACCCCGGTCTAATAGCGCCTTACAACCTGTCAGTACGTGCCTGGCTGTACCTATTGCCGCATTGCACATCGTACAAGCCTTTTCTGTAGCTTTTCCCCACCTTACTAAGGTTGCTTTGATCGGGGAGAGTTAATTGAAAGGCGTTGAGGTAGAATTTTAACAACTATTAAACAAATAATATCGACTTTTTTACTCTG
Source organism: Diaphora mendica (assembly GCA_949125395.1). Classification (NCBI taxonomy): domain Eukaryota; kingdom Metazoa; phylum Arthropoda; class Insecta; order Lepidoptera; family Erebidae; genus Diaphora; species Diaphora mendica. Next base: position 16,198,440 of record OX421313.1, on the reverse strand, counting down.
AAAAAAATCAATAAACAAAATCGACTATAAAACAAGTCATGTACCTGTGACATGTAACTTGAATTGACTATTGCTAAAAAGTTCACTGTAACTTATATTCTGCCAGGTATTTTGATAGGCTGACATTCTTACTAAGAATGAAATAACCGTCTCAATTAAAAATGCAGTCTGAACAATGGAATCTACGTAAAAATTCAACTACATATTTCTTTTCAGAATATTGAAAAAGATTCGCAAGCTTCATACATCATAACTAAAATTCCTTTAAACAATTTCATTATATTTTGCGGACCATCTAAAATTGCTGCACGGCTTTTTAGTAGCGTCTCAGGATGTACGCTGATGGTTGTCATAAAAATTGATAGTGGGATTTGTCCGGCCGTTTTGTATGAAACATGGGCACCATGCGAATGACGTCATAAGTTATCGTAATCGCACTATTCGTTTAAGAGATGGGTAAACATATTGGAGACTTGTACGCTTTTTAGAGCTCCCATTATTGCAGCAATTTATCATACATGTTAAGGGATTTAAAATATTAGGTACATGTCTCGGTCTGTCAAATTAGGTTAGGCATCACAGATACATGTTAGCATTACAATTATTTTTGAGTTTAGGTTTGTTAAGGTTTTGTTACCGTATCATTAAAATATGTTATTTACACTCAATATAAATGTTGTAAATTGTTTTATTCTGCCAAAATTAGTGCAAAGACTTAGATTCTGCACAATTCTGTGATTTGTAAAGTGTAGATCATGCAGAAGTTAACCGTCGTGAAAATAAAGTTGTTCTCTATGCTTGCTGCTAAGTGTTTATTGTTCGTTTGTTGTTGCTTCATTTTTTTTTTTTTTTTATGTACTCTTACACATACAACCGGCAGACGGGTAAATGATTGGAGGAGTTTTAAAACTTGAATTTTTGAATTTAATAAATATATAAAATTTATATTTTATTACTTTATTTAGAATATATATTGTTGCATTGCAGTTATAAATATATAAATTTTCTCAGTTACACTACAAACTACTATATTATTATTTAAATTATTATTATTTCTATTGTTTTGTTATTATTATTTTGTTTATTTCATTTTTTTTTTTTATAATTAACGCTTATGAGTTCATCTACCGGTGACAGTGACACTGAGGACAATCTTTCGGTATCCAGTGGTGACGTCAGTTTCATAAGTCCTTCTTTAGCAGATACAATCTCGGCACGGTTTTCCGACGTACCCAGAAACTTCAATGTCGTTCACTTAAATGCCCAAAGCATTCCGGCACACTTCAGTGATATGCTAACTAGTTTAGACTGTACGAACATACACGCCATTCTTGTATCGGAATCTTGGCTAAAGCCATGCCTATCTACCGCATCGTATTCTCTACCCGGTTTTCAGTTGGTACGAAATGATCGTGTGTGTGGACGAGGGGGAGGTGTTGCCATATACATACGTACTCACATTCCTTTTTCCGTTGTCAGTACGTCACCTCAGCCACCCCCTACTAATGCCGGCGAGCACATTTTCATAGAAGTCGTACTCCAACACTCAAAAGCACTTCTTGGTGTCTACTATAGTCCTTCCTTACGAGTAGATTATTTCTCTTCACTCGAAATAATCCTAGAAAATTTAGCTCCTTCGTACAGTCATACCATAGTCATGGGTGACTTTAACACCTGTTTACTTAAGAATGATTCTCGATCTTCCTCCCTCCGCTCTGTTTTGGAATCCAACAATCTTACCATTCTCCCACTCAATCCTACTCACAATATGCCAAACCGCAACTCTTCTCTCCTTGACCTCATCATCGTCTCTTCAGCAGAGCAGGTGGCTAAACATGGTCAATGTTCTGCTGATTCCTTTTCTTATCATGACCTTCTCTTTCTATCCTACCAAATTCGAACTCCTAAACCGAAATCCAAAATACTTTCGTGTCGTAATTTTCGTGCAATGAATCTTGATGATCTTCGCAGCGATGCCGAAGGCATTGATTGGAGTATGTTGTTCGACTCGCAATGCATTGATGAAAAAATTTCCTACTTCTCGAAAGAATTAATTGCCTTGTATGACAAGCATGCACCAATTCGTCAAATTAAGGTAAAACATCTGCCAGCACCGTGGTTAACTGATGAAATCAGGGAATTACAGACAAAGAAACAGAGGGCTCATTCTAAATACAAGCGTCACCCTACTACCTCGAACTGGGATAGATTCGTCCATATTAGGAATCACTGCAATAAGGTGTGTAGGAATGCTCAACGCCGACATATTCATGAATCTATCGAAAACGGTGATCCAGTTAAAGTCTGGAAATTTCTTAAGTCATTGGGGGTCGGTAAAACACACTCAAATTCTGTTTCAAAAAATGTTGATATCAATTCCTTAAATACTTATTTTTCTGCTTCCTCCAATTTTGGGGGGACTATTAAAACTACAACGCTAAATAATCTTTCATCTCTACCGACTTCTAACTGTCCTGCGTTAACTTTTAGTCAATTTTCTGCATGTGATGTCAAGAGGAGCGTAACATCTATAACATCTAACGCTGTAGGAACTGACAATATCAGCCGTAATATGGTACTTCCTATCCTCGATAAAATTCTACCTGTGATTTGCCATATCCTGAATTATTCTGTATCCAAAAGCGTTTTTCCATCAGCATGGAAAATGGCTCAAATCATTCCCCTTCCTAAAAAAAGTAATCCTTCTTCCCTTTCAGACTACCGTCCAATATCCATTCTCCCCTTTTTCTCTAAAGTACTTGAACGCCTTATCTACACGCAGCTCAGCTCATTTCTCTCACGGAATTGCCTCCTAAATCCTCTCCAATCGGGTTTTCGTCCCGGCCACAGTACTACCACTGCACTCCTTAATGTTACGGAAGATGTCAGATTCAGCATGGAGGAAGGAAAGTTGACGATACTTGCCTTGCTCGATTTCAGCAACGCCTTCAATACTGTTGACTTCGATATCTTGCTCGGAACGTTACGCTCTCTTAACGTATCTCCATCGGCGATTGACTGGTTTCGTAGCTACCTGTATGGTCGTCAGCAGCGTTCTTGTATTGAAAATAATTATTCCTCTTGGTTTAATACATCTGCGGGCGTACCTCAGGGCGGCGTGCTATCTCCATTACTTTTCGCAGTTTTTATCAACTCCATCACAGATCGATTATTTTCTTCCTACCACCTCTATGCAGATGACCTCCAAATCTACACCAAAGCTTCTCCGGCTAAACTAAGCGAAGCTATCGCCAATATTAATAAAGATCTGGTGCAAATTTGTGCTTGGAGTAGGGAGTATGGGTTGAAAGTAAATCCAACAAAGACGCAGGTAATTGTAATAGGTAGCCCAAGAATGAACTCCTCAATAAATTGGCAACAACTGCCTGCTATTTCCTGTGATGGGATCAATATTCCATATAGTGATAAAATAAAAAATCTTGGCATCCATATGGACAAGCACATGTCCTGGGCTGCCCAGATTGGTAAAGTTAGTCGAAAATTATTTGCTGCAGCGGGGTCGCTGCGAAGACTTCGTAATTTTCTTCCTACCAAAACCAAAATCGCCCTAGCACAATCTCTTCTCCTTCCTATCCTTGACTATGGTGATGTTAGCTATCTAGATCTTACCGAAGAACAATTGAGCAAACTTGAGCGTCTCCAAAATGTCTGCATAAGGTTCATATTTGGTTTGCGTAAATATGACCACATCTCTGAGTTTCGTGTTAGGCTCAAATGGTTACCTATACGCCTTCGCCGGAATGTTCATATTCTCTCCATTCTATACAGTACTCTGTTCCTCCCACATTCGCCGTCCTATCTCAAACAACGTTTTGAATTCCTTGACAATTCACATTGCAGGCGCCTGAGATCGTCGGAGAATCTAAAGTTGAAGATGCCCCTGCATACTACAAAATTTACTGACAAGTCGTTCTCGGTACAAGCCGTTAGATTGTGGAATAACCTACCTGAGACAATAAGAAAGGCTAAATCTCTGCAAAGTTTTAAGAAACATGTCACTAATTATTACTTGACCATGTAAAGTATTCCAGTACAGGAATACCCACTTATTGTGGTTAATATTTGGTACGTCATGGACTTTAAGCAATGTGTTTTTTTTTTTTTTTTTTTTTTTTTTTTTTTTTTTTTTTTTTTTTTTGTAGTAATTATGCAAATATTTGTGTATGTATTTATATGTATTCGTATGTATATAGTATGTGTATATAGTATATGTAGTATATGTTAGTGTAAGTAGGAATATGTAGGTGGCTTTATATGTTATAAATAACTTAGATCTATTAGTACACCGCCAACTACCCAAAATATCATTTTATAATATCCGTACAAAGGTTGTCTGGAAGAGATCGCCGTGAGCGATAAGACCGCCTATTGTAATACCTGATGTTGATCTCCGTTTATGTATCTCTGTAAAAATGTTTACTGTAGTGGTGTGCAATAAAGTTTAATAAATAAATAAATAAATAAATAAAGTTATACTTAAGTAAATGAAAATTATATTAAATTTTTTTTTAGTTAGTTTCTGAGCAAGCTACCAGAAATTTCTGTGATAACATAATCCAGAACTTTTGTATTTCTAACTTGAATAAAGCGTTAAAACGTAGGTACTCTACCTCTTCACTGGTTCATATTTAAGGATTGATATTATTAGTTATCTGTCTATTTAAATAAACTGCATCCGCAAATTGTTTTATTTTATTTTTGAAAAGACAACTCCCACATTAGGAATATACATCCTGTGTCGCGGGGAATTTTACAAACATACCTGTAACAGACCCAAAGAACACCCAGACTCAGAACAGCAATTTGTGGATCACACAAAGTATTGTCCTATGTAGGATTTGAACCCACAACACTTGGCGAAGTAGGAAGCGGTGTGGCGACCGCTTAAACCACTAAGCCATACGTGCAGTCAACAATTAATAAAGCGAACAGCGATCCGAAACGTCTAACAAATTATTTTCGATTACCTTAACCATATTACGTTCCCTAGAAATGTATTCGTAGTTTTCACTGTGTTTTCTCTGTTCCTTGTATTTTGGAGGGTATGCTAAGAAATTATTTTGCCATAAACTACTTGCATTGTCAACGTTTAATGCCACTAAACTTTTATCCTCATTACTTGCATAATTACGCTGTTCGCTTTTCAGTCGTTTCACCGTCCATGTTTCAAGTATTCCAGCTTTTGTAACACAAGGTTAGTATTATATGAAACTTGTGCCTTCTCGGACTAATAGAAAAGTCAATTAGGACCTCCATCAGGACATGACTTGAAGTGATTTTAGTTCGCAGAGTCTTAATGACTTGTTAAGTTTGCGTTAACATCGAACTCTGGACAGTAACAAGTGGCAAGATTAATGATCCATTTAATGCATTAGCTAAAAGGAAAACTTGATAATTATATCAGATTAATCATTAAATCATTAACAAATGCATTCTGAAAAATTATAAAATAAATTACTGTTGAGGTAGGTCATGTTACTTTAAATACTCGGGTTTTTATGATCTCATGAAGCAAACCAGTACCGTAACGTAAATAATGCAAAAACTTCCGAAAGCCAAGATTAACGGGCAAATTACTATTATCACATTTATTCATGTCGCTTATCTAAAGTAACTTCGATAACCATTTGACAAAGCAGGAAGCATACTTCTTTTACAAAATAAGAACACTTAGTCTCTCCGCGTATATAAAAGATGAATGTAAAAGATAACCAAAAATCTCAGCCAAGTGAAATCCAAGTGTAAATATAAACTAAGTGGTCGGCATCCTGATGCAAACTTACAAAAGTTACTTACACAAAATATTCCGAGCAGAAACGCTTGAAACTCTACTTACAACAGTGTGAACTGGTCCTACCAAACTTTCCCTACCTGAGAATGGCATAACTCTTCAACTTTGCTGTGCAAAATAAGGAAGACATTCGTGCCATGTGTGGGTGTTTATGGCTTTCTAATACTTTTAGAACAAATCTGAATTCTGGATTCTTATTCATGGAAAGTTATTTATTATTATTGAACTGCTATAGAATCAAGTAAGTAAGCCGAGGATCAAACCAAGTGGCGTTCAAGTGAAGACGCCTATTTCCAGCAATGGACTGGCTCATGATGATGATGATAAAATCATCTTTTAGAGCGTTTAAATTTTTATGACATTTTCATTTAATTTATAACAAATTAGTGCTCATCTTTGTTAAAGTTAAAAAAAGAGTAAAATGAAACTTACTAGCAAACAAGCATTGATTTGAGAAATTAATGAATTTTATAAGCTCAACCGCTTGTAGTTGGATCTTGAGGAAATCCGCTTAACTTAAACTTTTCTTGTTAAGGCTTGAATATGCAAAAGAGACCTCTTTGTGACCATAATCGCCTGGTAACAAGGCCAACTGATAATTAAGATTTTGTTAAAGTTAAAATTATAATAGTTTCTTAATATCTGTGTATGTAAGAACTTTTTTAAACTTTGAAATGAAGTTTAAATCGTGTTAAATATTAATGGAATTTTTTATCATTTACGTTTTTTATATACGAAAAATTAAATAGGTTGGGATGGAGGGAATATAAATGGAGGATACCATTAAGATAAATTATCATTTAATTAATATAAAATCGTGTGAAATTTATATGTACTTTTAATACAGTAAGGTGAAAGGGATGCGTGAAACGCATATTACGAAACATATTTGTAAGGCCTATGAAGGAAAGAAGGGGGAGTCGGTGCAAAGGACTCTTTTGAGGAATGTATATGTTTGTATGTTATTTAAAAGGAATGATTTTTTTAAATAAGAAATAATGAACAATAAACTTTGAACCCTTTCGCAAGCTGTTGTTGATGTTAATTTTAATAACCATCTTTTTATAGTAGGTATTAGTTCAAAAAATATAGAGTAAATACAAGCAACTAAATACCTCACACTCGTACCAATAAATCTACTTAAAATTAACAAGAAAGAAATTCATCTGTTCCTACTTACATTTGTCGAGTTTTATCGGTGGCGCCCATCACTCCGCTTGACTTTACCAAAATAATCACAATAAAAGCAAAAATCCATCAGCGTAGTTGCATTTCACATTCGTCGTCTGCCGTCACAATCCGACGCGATTATAGAGATTTCCACTTTGCGCGAAACTTGAAAATCTCGACAAAAACCCGTACCGACGTTATCTTTCGGGCATCTCGAATTGTTTTCGCTTGCGGCTTATCTCTGTCCTTTGTGTTGGTTATAAATTCGTTTTCTTTGCTTTCCACCGACTTTCCACAATGCCATTTCTGTAGATTACCTCTCCTTTATTTGGGATATCAATTTTGGTTGTGCCTTTTTTCGTCATGGACCGTCGTGTTGACGCTGCGATAACGCTTTATCTCGCCCTTTCCTGAATATGAAAACTTTAGTGTTAATCACTTGATAAATATTTAGAGACTGAGGAAATTGTTTTTAATGCCGTATTGAACTTCAAAAGCGATAAGGAGTCATCGTTAGACTTGTTGACTTGCAGCATTTAACATACGAATGTTTAATAGTAGATTAGCAGCCAAGGGCTGTAAGGCCTCAATTGCAGCCCGAGATATTTAGGCGCACGAGCGCAGCGAGGCCGCCTATAGTTCGAGGGTGCAATTGGTGCTTACACCCGAGCTAACTATTCTGCTTTACATCTCGATTGTGAGGTAAGTAGAAAAAACCGGCATTATAAGAATAAAACATTTTAAAGTAATTTTTTTCTATTCCCGCCTTTCTTCATTAAAAAGAATCAGGTAAAGAACTTTTTAATTATTTTTTTCAAGATCGAAATTGAGCTTCGCCGTTCGATATTTAAAATTGATGACTATTATAGTCACACGAAGACAAGGCTGAATTGCAAAGCGACCTCTTTGGTCATTGGGCTGAATGCATGATGTCTATTGCCAGTATGATGGTTAGATGTACGCGAACTTTTTGAAAGAAAGAAGTGTTTTTGTTTAATTACTTTCCGCCGTAGAGCTTTTCTAACTACACACATCAAAAGTGTCTAGGGATCAAGCATTTTTATGCGGATTTCTTGAGATTGAGATGTGGCTTTGGCCCTGGCCTGCTCAGTCGCCAGACTTGAACCCGATTGAGCATGCATGGGATATGCTACAGAGAAGAGCTCTGCCGAATATGGAGGGTATTCAGTCGCAAGAAGACCTTTTTTTGTTGTTGCAACGAACATGGGCGGCCATTCCACAGCGTGATTTGGATGAACTCATTTTGAGTATGCCAAACCGATTCTTGTGTTGTTAGTGTTCGCGGTAGAAACACGGATTATTAATTGTTTAAGTTACCTAATAAAATTTTAAAGAAAACTGTTATTTCAGTCTTTTTTTTGAACTTTAATGTTAGTGGTTCAAATGTCAAAAATCCCTTTATTAGGAAAATGGCAAATTTCTTTATTAATGCAAAGGTGACTTGGTTTATCGTTACTGTGACAAACGAAAACACTTTATTTGATGAATCCTTAAAGAAAATTTTAATTAATATCAATCAGGAGAAAAGTTATTGCAAAAATATATGTTGATCCCTAGACACATATGTTGATCCCTAGACACTTTTGATGTGTGTACATTATTACCCTAGAGCGCTAATTAGTAACCTACAAGCCCCATTTGGAGGTAATAAGAACCTATTTATCGAACATGAGAGATGTAAAATAGTTTTAGATACAGCTACAACTTGATAATACTCTTTGTAAAAGTCATTACATTTACATTACAATCACCAACCTGAACCATATATTTATCTTATACAGGTTCTTCTAGATTATCTTTTATTCTAAGAAAACCAATTTAAAGTGGCCTACATATTACGTGCTTTTGCATTTTGCATGAAAAATCATCTTTCTTTATTTATTTTATTTATTCTTTATTGTAAACAAATGGATAAACGTTTTAGTTATAAGGAAATAACACGTACACGACATTAAAAAATCATGAAAATAAAACTTTCCAAAGCAATTTCACAATATTCAGTTTACTCTATTAAAAAATAATCCCAATACATTGTACGCATACATTAACAAAAACACGCAACGTATGCTAATAACTCATCATTAACTTTATCAACCAAAAAGCAGACTCTCAAACCAAAAAATATCATTCACAATTGGCCACATACAACAGATTTGAAACGCTAATACGAACGGTAGCCATAATCATTGAATTTATTACCACAATAGTGAAATCAGGCAGCCATTAAAGGCCACAGCGGACCAGCCAGCCGCCGGCCGTGCATTCGTAGCGCGGTTACAGAATTCTAATGTTACAACGTGAATGCAAACAACAGGCCCAACACGCAATATGTGCTTTGTAATCATTTTGAATACACACTTCGGACTGTTTGAAATTTAATTTTGGAACAGGAATTTTGTCATTGGCACTAAATGACAATGATATAGATGGTTACTGTTTGAATAATAGTAACCAATGTTTGGATTGAAAATTCAATCCGTTGCCCAAAAGTTAAGATTTATTAGATAGTACAGAAAAAATAATATGTTATATTAGATTTTATTAGGAACGCATAATATACTAGCTATAACATGATACCAAGATAAGCAATGTTAATAATCACAAATAAAAAAAAACCGAATACAATCTGGACCAAATTGAAATGGGACCATACGGGAAGCACCAGCTTTCAAATAAAATAAAAAAACAGTCGAATTGATAACCACCTCCTTTTTTGAAGTCGGTTAAAATTACTATTATTCGACAATTTCAATTAATTTTAATTCGACAGAAGATTAAAATATTTTTTACTATATTTTGCCCGCGTCTCTGCCCGCGTGTACCTATGTCGGTTATCGCGGAATAGTAGCTAATGACCTTTCTCAGGCTCTAGACTATCTGTGTACCAATCCTTATTTAAATCGGTTCTGTAGTTTGGGCGTGAAAGCGCGACAGAAAGACAGACAGTTACTTTCGCATTTATAATATTAGTAACGATTATAGTTATTAGTATTAATAAGTTATTTTACTCTCTCTCACTAGTGTTTTAGCTTTTGAAAATAGGTGTATATCTTAAGGTTCATAAAATAAAAAGCTTCATTAGCGGTATATTTTGGATACACTTACATTCATACCATCTGTACCGATGTTATTCGAGCTTCCTAACACATTACACAGGCATTATTTGCCTAAAGAGAAGCTCCAAACACTAAAAATTTAGGCCATTGGCTAAGAAAACTTAACAATTTTACTTATAGCATACTGCACTTTCGCAAAAAACAAAAATGTGTGGCATTTAATATAGTAAATAGAAACTCTAAAACTGAACTAGTATCGAAATTATAAATTCCGTAATCGCCGAGATGGTTGCAAGGTAGCAGTACGACTATCTATGGCATGGGTTATGGGCTTGAGAAATGTTTGTTGCTTAGTACAGCCAGCCTTTAGGGAGAATGCATGCTAGCAACGACCGTACATTAATCTATGTCGTTGTTAAAGCATGCAATCTTTTTACTTCTGGTATTCTGTTCAATTCGGAGGCAATAATTTAAGTCTACACCATAAAAATGATAAGACTAAAGAATGACTGCACGTTTGGTCTAGTGATTTAACGGTCACCACGCCGTTTCTTACTTCGCCAAGTGTCGTGGGTTCAAATCCCACGTAGGACAACACTTTGTGTGATCCACAAATTGTTGTTCTGAGTCTGGGTGTTCTTTGTGTCCGTTTCATGTATGTTTGTAAAGTCCCCCGCGACACAGGATTTATTCCTGGTGCGGGTGTTGTCTTTTTTAAAAAAGGAAAAAAAAGAATACTAAAGAATCTGATTGTTTGGTCGAACGCACTAATTTTAGGAACTTTTTATTCAAATTAAATAGTTATTTTAATGTTAGATATCCCCTTTTTTTAAACCTATTGTGTATATAATGTCACACCACGACCCATTAGATTTTTGTGAGACGCTGACGAAGACGTCGTCAAGTCAGCACTAACTGACCCACGCAAATCAGCTTCTTTGATTGATCTTCTTCGGTGCATCTGGAAGGAAAGGTGTGAATTATCAGCTCATTATTAACTCTGATATTTCCTCTATTATTACTTTAAACAGTATCGATTTCAATAGTTAACGCTTTGAGTTTTCCTTCTCCCCACACCCTCCAAAGAGTTAACACTCCTTTGCACTTTAAATTTAACTTTCACGTTCTATTAGATATCTAATCTAATACCTTTAATTAAATCTTGTATATATATATAAATATATAATCTGAATCTCGGGAACGGCTGCGATGATTTTCATGAAATTTTGTATGCAAGGGTTTTCGGGGGCGATAAATCGATCTAGCTAGGATTCATTTTTAGAAAATGTCGTTTTATTCGTGTTTTTAACAATCAAATATATAAAATCAATGTACATCTAGCGCCATCTATCGCAACTCGAGCGAACTACATTAAACTATACTGGAATAAGGTGCAGAATTACAGTATCAGGTACAGTACCAAGAGAGGGCGCCACTAAAATATTTTTTTTTTGGAAGAAAAATAACGAAAAGGTGGCGTTTGGATAGTACCAAAAACCTAATTAATAAAAAAAATACCGAGCGACGCTCGGTGATCGAGGTACTGATTATTTATATGACTACTTACTTACTAACTTGATCAATATTTGTAATATATCATTGAATTGCCTTAGTTTCTCTTTAGACCAGACTATTTTATACTGGCCGTTGTAATATATTTGGTAAATTAAAGTTTAGGTTAATCAATATATATATAAAAATAAATGCCACTTTTCGTTGTAATTTTATAACTCAAGAACGGGCTCACCTATCCAAACCAAATGTTTAGGCTTTGTTTGGACAATTTAGTAGATGGTTTATGTGAAGTTTGCACAAAATCGGTCGAGCGATTCTTCATTTATCACATTTCCAACGAAGTGGGCACGGGTCAGCTAGTATTTATATAATTTAACAGCCACATTGTCCTACAAATTGCGTGGTACGTTATCCCGGTCCTACGCTCAAAAGTTTTTTGTCCCTGCTGCCCCAGTTACCTACCATAATCGAGAATTTTTTGTAATAGATAAAGAGGGGATCTCATCAAAATGAGAAAAATAAAACTCACGAGAAATTAGCTTGATAGTAATAATTTGTAAAATTGGTTCCTGGGATCCCGAACTATTACTGTCTCGGTAAAATATAAATTAGCCAAACCAAAGTAGCACACAACGCGTTTCCAAGAAAATGAACATTGTCACTTCTTGTGCAATTTATGGTGCACATATGGCGCAATGGAGAAAACTTGAAATGAAATTAAAATAGATTTTCACTTGAAATTGAACGAAAATTCAAGTGAAAATCTATTTTTTTTTCATGCGTCGTATTTTACGTAATGTCTTGGCGGTCTAATCTCTTTGCTATATTTAGTAGAGTAACTAAGCTTTTTAATGGTATATCAAGCAGATTAAAGGTAATATTAGGTATTGTTGGTGTGAAAGATTGTTTTATACATTAATAAGAGTCCGTTCCCAAGTTCGAAATTAGCCATGTCTCCAAATAATGCTCCTGTCCAAAACCGATTCTTATATATCTCAGTCTTCAACTTTTTAACCCTTAACTTGATATCAGTAGCCTAACGTGTATAGGTGCTTTACTGCCTATGTGTAATTTAAAGTTGCAACACTTAATTCACAGTACAATGTAATACTTTTAAAGTTTAGTGTAAATTTAGTGTCAGGTTTACGAGCGATGGGTAGATTGTAAGAGTTAGTAAAAGTTATGAAGAAAATATAGTGAACCTGCATCATGTTGCATGCATGTCGTATGTATGTATATATATAGGTAATAATAACCTTTTACCTCTTTTATGGAGTAAAAAATGTAATTTATATATATAAATGTAATAAAGAAAATAATAAAATTGATTATACCTATATAAAAAAAAAAAAAAAATTATTAATTCATTGGTTCCTGTCTTTGGAGCCCTAACCACCGGTTTCTAGGTCCCTGTACCCGAAGTTGGTGGTCTACTATTTTTTATATTTTTAAATAAATATTTTATTTTACTTTTTAAATATTTAAAAATATAATCAATAACTCAAACTCAAACTCAAACTCAAACTCAAACTCAAAAATATTTTATTCATATAGGCACTTATTTTACAGGCACTTATGAATAGTCAATATTTAATATTAAAAAAATCGAGTGATTCTAGTCGCCAGTTCCAAGTGCAGCCTACCCTTCATGGAGAAGAATCTGGCAAGAAACTCCATTGTTGCTCCTTTTAAAAAATAATAATACGGTTTACAATATTTTTTTCACTAAGAGACTTGAATGAGAACGAAGTCGACCAAAGAAAACAATATAAAAGGTTTGGAGTCATTGCTGCACAGCCATGAGCTAACCAATCATGCGCCGTTCTTACTGATAGCTGCAAGATTTTTACATTGTTATATTGTGACATTGTATTGTTATATTGTGAGGTCCACTTATGGAAAATAAAATCCAAATAGCACTTTCACTCACAGTCAAATTTAAAAAGATGTAATATGTCCAAATATAAAATAATCAATAAATGTCACAAATGTAAAATAGAGTAAGACGCATGGATCAGCCATCGACCTATTCAACCATAGTTGAGCTGCGTACTCAGGCCGCACGGCAAATCATCAGGTCAATATCAAAGAAATTAATAATTAATAATAATCATAGTCGACAAGGTGCTCATACAATAACAAGTGCGTATTTAATAAATTGGGAAACATTGTTAGATAAGTACCAAAGTACCATCATGTATACATTTACATTATACAAGTATGTGTGTATGTTTTCATTTATAAGTTGCAACTAAAACAATCAACAATTTGTATTTAAGAAAAAAAAATAAAGATGAAAATTAAGTAGAATTGATACAAGAAAGAGATAAAATAAAGGAAAATTTAAACAAGAACAAACTAATTAAGAGAAAAAAGGAAATTATTAAAGAAAATTATACAGAAAATAGTTACAAACAAATCTTAACTTAATTAAATGTCGGAATTAGATGTCGTTAGGTTAAAGTATACAAACAATTCATACCGGAACACCAACATGTCAAAATTTATACATTATTCAAAAAAAAAAAAAAAATTATCTCAATTTCAAGACGAAGTTAGTGTGTATATAATAACATTAATAACACCTTAAACCCATGACTCTTTGTCGTTCAGATAATCGCCAATCGTATAGTAGGCTTTCCTAATAAGGTGATTTTTTACAGTACGCTTGAATTTATCTATAGGAAGGTCAATTACATATGTAGGAATTTTATTATAAAGACGTATACCAAGACCTTCGAACGAGTTGTGTACCTTATGTAAACGATGATAGGTACCAACGAGTTTAGACTTATTTCTTGTATTAATATTGTGTACATCACTGTTTTTCTTATAGTCATTAATGTTTTGCCTAACAAACATAACATTTGCAAATATGTACTGTGATGCAACAGTTAAAATACCTATATCTTTAAACAACTCTCGAAGAGAGACTCTAGCACCTAAATTGTATATTGAGCGGATGGCTCGTTTTTGTAGAATAAAAATCGTTTCAATATCAGCCGCCTTGCCCCAGAGCAGTATACCATAGGACATGACGCTGTGAAAGTAGCTAAAATAAACTAGCCTAGCTGTGTCCGTATCAGTGAGCTGACGTATCTTCCATACTGCATAAGCTGCCGAACTAAGTCTACCTGCAAGGCTATCTATCTGGGCTCCCCACTGTAGTTTGCTGTCTAATGTAATTCCCAAGAATACTGTTGAGTCTACAATACTTATGATTTCACTATTTAGAGTTAGATTAGTGCCTAGCTGTTTTACATTTGGCATAGTAAATCTCACACACTTTGTTTTATTTGAGTTAAGTAGGAGATTATTTGTTGTAAACCAAATCAATACATCATTTAGTGCCCTATTCACATCATCAAAAACTGTTTGCTTACGATCGACTTTAAAAAGAAGTGACGTATCATCAGCAAATAGAACTATATCACAGATATGTTTTAAATAATATGGTAAATCATTTATATATATGAGAAAAAGTAGAGGACCCAGTATAGAGCCCTGCGGAACGCCCATAGTAACAGGTAGTCCAGAAGACCTCGCACCATTGACATCTACGTGTTGAATTCTATCTTTCAAGTAGGAAACAATTAGTTCCAAAGCAATACCATTAACGCCATAATGCCTAAGTTTAAGAAAAAGCGTGCTATGTTCTACGCAGTCAAAAGCTTTTGAAAGATCGCAAAATACACCTATCGCATCCTGCGAATTCTCCCATGCATTAAATATATGTCTCAAAAGAGTTGCACCAGCATCAATTGTTGAACGACCCTTTGTAAAGCCATATTGTTCCTTGTGAAATAAATTATTTAGATTAAAATGGCTTTCTAGTTGTTGCAAAATGACTTTTTCAAAAATTTTACTAATAGCCGGTAAGATTGAGATTGGCCTAAAGTTACTTGGTTCAGTTGTACAACCCTTCTTGAATAAAGGTATTACTTTGCTATACTTCATGAGGTTAGGAAAAACACCCGAATCAACACATCTATTGAAAGTTATAGCTAAAAATGGTGCTATATCAATTATAATAGTTTCTATTAATTTAACAGAAATCCCCCATAAGTCCCCTGTTTTTTTAGAATTAAGAGACTTAAATGTTTTCATAATATCTGTAGGGTTTATGTATTCAAATGCAAATAAATTCTTACATTCATTTACATTGGCCTTTAACAACAGTTCAGACCCGGACGCACAAGAATTCAAGATACTAGTTGTACTAACTGGTATATTTGTGAAAAAGGTATTAAAAGATTCAGCTATGTCTAAGTTGTTTGTTAAAAACCTATTATTAATATTTAATTTTAAATCATTGTCTCGAGGTTTACTACGTCCAGTTTCATTGTTAATAATGGTCCATGTAGCTTTTATTTTATTATTTGAAGACTTAATTTTATCACCTATGCACAAAGACTTCGCCACGCGACACGTCCTCCTAAAAATCATAGAGTAATTTCTAACATAATCATGAAATTTTGGGTCAAAATTACTCTGCCTCAGGGCATACAAACCATAAAGCCTTTCTCTACTTCTGTATATTCCTGGCGTCGCCCAATCACAGAACGTCATTTTTGGCCTTTGCATAATTGTTTTTGACTTAAATATACTGTTAAATTCGAATTCTATCATACCGAATAAGCAGCCGTAAAGCTTATCCGGATCCCTTTGAGTCCAATCTAAATTGGAAACCTTATCTCTAATGTTATTACTAAAATTCAATAATCGGTTACTGGTCATGGGCCTGCATATAATTTTGTTTATTATATTTTCTTTTATACAAGGAAATGTCACAAATTGCCCACAGTGATCAGATGTTAAATCACTTAAAATTGACCTATTTAAATATTCCCCATTGCAAAATATGTTATCTAAGCAAGTTGCTGAGTGAGAAGTAATTCTTGTAGGCTCAGAAAATAAATAATTCAAGTCAAATGACTCAAATAGGCTCACTAATCTTATACTGATAGGACACTTTTCTAATAAATTAATATTGAAATCTCCACAAACTACCAAGACCTTACTACTGACACATAAACGTTTCAAAACTTCTTCCATAACTATCTCAAATATGCTAAAGTCACTCTGTGGTGGCCGATACACACTAACTATAATATGGTGTTCTAGTTCTACACAAGAAAGTTCCACAGTACGCTCAGTAGACAAACTAACGACATCTTTCCGTTCTTTAGACTTAATACTATTACGAACAAAAATTAAAGACCCTCCATGGATTGACTTCTTTCTTACATACACACTTCTAGCAGAATAAAGTTCATTATCAAGTATTAACTGGTGGGCCTGTAGCCAATGCTCTGTGATGCAGAGCACATCAACATTATATTTATCAAAAAATAATTCTACTTCTAAGTCTTTCCTAGATAATCCTTGAATATTTTGATGAACTATGTTTATGGTCATTGACCTTTTTACTATATTACTACATTTTTTATTTATTTTTATATTTCTATTATTGATACCATCATTGAGTAACTGATGTGATATGCAAGAGATAGGCTCTATTGTCTTAACAATTAATTTAAAGGATTATTGTCACAATGTGCCAAGCTATTGGCTGAATTAATATTGATAAAATCATTATTAATAAGCTCAGAAGGAGCACTATGTGAAGCCAAATGTTTGGCTACAGTATTCTTACATACTAAGGGGTGCTCTATAGGAGCTGTCTGGTTAGCCAAGTTCTTGGCTGTTATTTTAAAATAATAAGATAGCGAAACAGCTATTTGTCTTTTATAATAATACGGCAGATAATAACTATCTGTTGTCGAAAAAACATTATCATAGGCAATCCTATTGATGTCAATTAAATGAAATTTATTATAAAAACTACCATTAATTTGGCTTGTTAAATTAAACATAGTCATGTTCAAGTTATTTCTAATATTTTTTTCCTGTTGAGACAACCCTTTGCTAATTGGCAGTGTAAATAGTACTATTTTATTTGCATTGAGTTCCGATAATTGTTCAAAGTATTTTATGAATGTTTTTTTATTTACACTACCCCTATTCCCACTAAAAATTATGAGGCTAGTATTTGTATCAAAAGTTGCACTAATAGCCTTTTCTAGAATCATATTATATGCTAGGTTTGGCATACAAAAGTTACTAAATGAATATTCCTTAATTGAGTTTGTCATTAAATTACCTAAACCTTTACCAATTTCATCGCTGAACATTATTATATTACTATTGATACAGTTCATTTGATGGTGAAGATTTCTATTGTTATTCTGTATACTAATCACATTATTGTTATTTGTTGTCAGTATCCTAGGATCACATGATACAGGCAAACTGTCCAAAGAACTAGTGGTTTCATTGTGGCTATCAGAATACAACAATGAATCATTCCTACAATTGCATGAATTAACTAATTTACCTATTGCCATAACTTGTTCCCTACTTTGTTTTTGAGAAATCTCATATTTACTACTGATAGTTCTCAGTTGCTCTTCAAGTTTCTTTATTTCTGTTTGAAGAGCTCGTGTGTCATCAAAATATTGTGAAGACATGTTATCTACCTCTATGGAGTACATATTAACCTGGTCAATTAATTGCATCCTCTGCTTATTTAATGCTACACTATCTATGAAGAACTTATAATACGGCAGATAATAACTATCTGTTGTCGAAAAAACATTATCATAGGCAATCCTATTGATGTCAATTAAATGAAATTTATTATAAAAACTACCATTAATTTGGCTTGTTAAATTAAACATAGTCATGTTCAAGTTATTTCTAATATTTTTTTCCTGTTGAGACAACCCTTTGCTAATTGGCAGTGTAAATAGTACTATTTTATTTGCATTGAGTTCCGATAATTGTTCAAAGTATTTTATGAATGTTTTTTTATTTACACTACCCCTATTCCCACTAAAAATTATGAGGCTAGTATTTGTATCAAAAGTTGCACTAATAGCCTTTTCTAGAATCATATTATATGCTAGGTTTGGCATACAAAAGTTACTAAATGAATATTCCTTAATTGAGTTTGTCATTAAATTACCTAAACCTTTACCAATTTCATCGCTGAACATTATTATATTACTATTGATACAGTTCATTTGATGGTGAAGATTTCTATTGTTATTCTGTATACTAATCACATTATTGTTATTTGTTGTCAGTATCCTAGGATCACATGATACAGGCAAACTGTCCAAAGAACTAGTGGTTTCATTGTGGCTATCAGAATACAACAATGAATCATTCCTACAATTGCATGAATTAACTAATTTACCTATTGCCATAACTTGTTCCCTACTTTGTTTTTGAGAAATCTCATATTTACTACTGATAGTTCTCAGTTGCTCTTCAAGTTTCTTTATTTCTGTTTGAAGAGCTCGTGTGTCATCAAAATATTGTGAAGACATGTTATCTACCTCTATGGAGTACATATTAACCTGGTCAATTAATTGCATCCTCTGCTTATTTAATGCTACACTATCTATGAAGAACTTATGTTTATAAATAAGCTTTTTTGTTTTTGTAATAAATTTTTTAACTCGAATGTACTTTTTCAATTTGTTCTTACTGCATTTGATGACTTTATGAGATTTATTAACTCTGAAGGAGTCATTTGTAAGATCTATAATGAGATCTGAATTAGGTTTGTTAACTACCAACGGTGAATTGGGAGCGACCAGCTCCTCGTACAGACTCTGATTAGATGAAGCTACTATCCTGTCCTTGAAGTCTTCAAATGATGTTATGGTGCTGTGTGCTTCATGTAGCTGGCGTTCTAAACCCCTGATGCGTTTCAGAGCTTGCTCATACTCATCTCTGCATGTGTCGAATGAGTCAACGAGGAGCTGTAGTCTGTCCCGAGCATTGGTAACCTCAACAATTTGTGAATGCAATGATGACAGTTTAATTCTAAGATTATCATTATCACTTAAAGTATCCAAGAGAGTTTGTTCACTGTCATTCCTCTCTTTCATCAGCTGATCACACTTCTCCTTGGTAGCTTTTAGTTCTCTTAATGTCATTTGGAGTTTGGCCTCCTCCTGACGTGCCAATGCTTTGCGAGTTTGAATCATTTTAAAATATAAAAATTTGGAAAATATTTTATAACTACAAAACTAGAAGAATTGCAATCAACTAATGGGAGGTAGTTTTAAACAGTATAAGATTTAATTACTGTTAATATGTCTGTAAAACTATACTTAACTGTGAATAGAGTATGTTTATAATGATAAAATGATAAATACCTTGAAAGAGATTACAATAAATGCACAGTGATCACCTTTAATATACTTTTCACAATATCAGTTGCAACGTAACTGTCACTTTAGAATTATCCGTAAACATAAATTTACACTTATTAACTATGAAATTTATAATTATTCTTATAATTACTAGAATGTTTAGCGTGAAATTGGTTATTTAATGTTATATTTTAGTAATTAAACAAATTATTTTATAAAAATTATCGGAACAAATTCTAATCAGCTGTTGACAGCTCGGGGTTGCCAGCCCAAAAGTAATATGTTTGTTAAATGTAATAAAAATAATAATGATTTACTGATCCGAAAATTGTTACAACAGTGAAACATAATAAGCCTAATGAATGTTTACAATAATGTATGCTAAAGTTCTAATGGTTTTACAAATCGGAAACCTAAAAATTAGAGCTTTGTCTCTTAAACTAGGCAATGCCTGTCTCTTAAGAGAGTGGCTAATAAATTCTCCATATATCATTAGTTTCTAGATATTAGTTCAAAGTTCAGCTACAAATTTATCATGAATATGATGTCATAGTATTGAAATATTTCCACGACAGCGCTTACGAATTGTTGGAGCCAACAGTGGTCCTGACGTCAAACTCATAATCGCTGCCACGAATTTGGTCGTTATAATATCCGAAACTTAACGTGCGGGCGACACCAGATGTTCGAAGAAATGTAATATCTCGTATATTCATAAAAGTTTATTGCTTCAAATATTTTTCTTTGCATTCTTAATGTATTTTTCTATATACGATAATATTAAACGTCAGTTCTATTAATATTTCTTAAAGCTAAAATCTGAATATGACTGTAATTGTGTTTATGTGCGGATCTCAAAAACTCGTATATTGACTGCCTCGGTGGCGCAGTGGTAGCGTATGCGACTGATGTGCTTGAGGTCTCAGGTTCGATTCCCGGGTCGGACCAAATATTCAAATATTTGTTTCGGAGGTTGGGTGTTTTCTGTGTATGATATGTATGTATTTACAAAAAAGTGTATTAATATCAGTTGTCAAGTACTCATAACTCAAGCTCTGCTTAGCTTGGGAATAGATGGCGTTGTGTGTTAGATGACCGAAATATTAATTTATTATTATTACTAACTACTAACTCTACAGGCCTCACACAGCCGAACTCGAGTGCCTTAGTTCACTTTGCTTATTGAGAAGGTCCCGCTGCTACCAGGTTTTTAACTACTTATCACTTATTATTGAGAATTTATCACAATGTAACGTTACAAATTCTAAAATGCCGTATCCAAATATTAGGTCTTTTAGTTGATCTGAAACAACAGTCGACATTCGAGCACAGCCATAGTTTAGCAGTTATCTCACACCGCATTGTGACATTACTTTTAGTTTAGTCTGCTCTATTAGGCACCGAGTTGTGCTAACACATTGTTCTACTAACTTATTCTTGATTTAACATTTTTATCTCTAATTTGATATATTTATGGGGAAACGGGTACAATGTCCCTCCAACACAAAGGGAGGATCCTCCGACCAGGCGAGGTGATCATGCCTGGCGGGCCAATTGTCAGCTGTCTGTGCTGTGTTGTGGAGCTTGCCAGTGCCAGGAGTGAGTAGTTCCAATGAGTCGGAACTGAGTGCCGCAAGTTCCAGTGAGTCGGAACTGAATGTCGCTAGTCCCAGTGAGTCGGGATGGCAGGGGGTGCGCGGTGCTGCAGTGAGATCCCCAGTGAGTCGGGGCGGTTGCAGCGTAGTGGCTGGCTGCTGCATAGACGGAAGAGATATGCTCTGCTTACATGAACCGTAGCTGCAGTATGCTGTGCCTAGACGCTGATGAGGCCGTAGGGGTAACCAGGCTGGAACGGTCGCGTCTTGCGTGAGGTGTATCCCTGTTGAGGCCGCGGTTGCTGGCTGGCTGAGACTTGCCGTGGGAGTGAACATGATGGTGACGTGTCGATGCAGCTTTGAAGGCTGCTTCCAATCACGTTGGGGTCACCACTATGGGGAAACGGGTGTAATGTCCCTTCAACACAAACGGAGGATCCTCCGACTAGGCGAGGTGATCATGCCTGGCGGGCCAACGGGGGTATTTATAATACCGATTATAAATAATTATATTGTCATCAGAACTAAAGGCATATTTCAAAAGAGATGTCTAATTTTTGCCCCAGAATAATCCGAGATCATGTTTTAGTTTTTGGAATAAGACCTATTTCTTAGCGTTCCATGGATTCACCGTGCGGGTGCCGGGTCCATCGCGTGATAGATGGGGGCAACACATGCGACTTCGACAGTGCCTGGGAATTGCGACCCAGGTTTAGGTTTAAGGAGCACTCCGTCCGCCGTGTTACCCCCTCTACCTAACCATATTTGAAGTGAGCCTAGCAATGCCGCTTTGGATATTCGTTCAAGAAAAGAGCTTACTGAAGCTCTTGGCAATACAAGGTCTTTAAGCAGGTTATAGAGGGATTTAGCTGGTATACCCCTCGCATCCACTTCCACGGCATACAGCGCAACGACATAACCATTTTTAGTTATTTCGTTGGTTAAGTCAAAGTACTTGTTTCTTTTTAAAGCGTGGTCTTTAGGGATGTTCGTTTCCCACGGCACCGTGAGTTCTACTAGTACTACACGCTTAATTGACATTGCATAAAGAAATATGTCCGGTCTGGACGCCGAGGCACAGATATCCTCCGGTATTCTGTAGTGCTTTTCATACGTGTCCACTAATAATATCCAGTCACTGGCGGTATTTATAATTGAGTACGGCTTTTGTGTGAGTGAAGTCTTTTTTGTTGAGCCTTCCTTTACAAACGCGATGTTAGTTTTTATGTTTGTTGTTATTCCTTTTTTCGCTCTCGCCAGTGATAAACTCATAGCTTCGCGTATGATGAGTAATACCCTATCATGGCGACGTGAATAATGACCCCGGTCTAATAGCGCCTTACAACCTGTCAGTAAGTGCCTGGCTGTACCTATTGCCGCATTGCACATCGTACAAGCCTTTTCTGTAGCTTTTCCCCACCTTACAAGGTTGCTTTGATCGGGGAGAGTTAATTGAAAGGCGTTGAGGTAGAATTTTAACAGGGCTGGTGACCAATCATATAAAAGTGTGCACCATTTCAAAGCTGGTGGGATACAAAATTCTCCTAGAGTTAACCATTCATTCTGCATTTCTAGGTTCATTGCGTGCACCTTGTAGGTCTCGTTTTCATCTTGTTGTATGAAAGATTTTGTTATCTCTTTGTCGGTCTGTCTTCTAGCATTTCCCAATCCAACTCTACTGGACTGCGTACCCACCATGAATTTTTTGTGGAATTGGAGCCGTGACTCTAGCTCTGATGAATTTTTGTCTTTTGGAAGGGATCTAACGATTTCGTCTTGGGATTTTGACAAGACATGCATTTTGGTAACTCTTAGGTGTTTGTAGAGTTCCGAAGGTTTTTTTAATTTCATTCCAAAATTATTCGAGCCCCTGTACAACGTTGACGGGTCTGCAGATGGTGCTAGCCCGAGCCACGACTTCAATGTCTTAGTGACTTTCGCGTCCAGTGTTCTTATGTGGTTCTGGTTTATATCATATACTAGAAACGGCCAGTTGAGACGTGATGTTAAGTAGTTGTCGTAAATCCAAGCTTTTTTTACGTTACTAATTGGCTGTTGGTCTACCTTGACAATGTCTTTTACGAAGTCATCGACTATTACCTTTATAGATGGAGTACGACCTTTGTAGTCTATCTTTCTTCCAAGGAATTTAAAGGGCACGGTTTCTAATATTATTGAAACACTTTCCCCACCAATAGTAATCCCGGGGTCATATGAGGTATACCTGGTGCCTCGCCGGCCCAGACAAAGGCAATAGCATTTGCTAGGTTTTGTCCTCATTCCCTCGGTCCAGGTACAGAAGTCATCTACCTTACGCAGTAGTTTTTGGCACTGCTTTGGATTACGTGTAATGATCGCAAGGTCGTCTGCGAACGATAAGATGGATTCCGTATATTTTCCATTGACCTTAAACCGATAGCCCCCCCACCTCTTTTCGCATGTTGCGATATTATCTATTAATATATTTATAACTGTATTAAATACTACTGGCGATAAGCAGCAACCTTCGAACAACCCTACTCTGTATTCGAGGGGTTTCGTATGTCCCTCTTTTCCTGTGATTATAAATTTTAATTTACTGTAGTATGAATAAAATATAAATATGTATTTTATGTAACTTTATAAAGTCCGTATCAAATTCGGGAAAAAAAACACAAAAATCTAAAATATTTTAGGCGGTGATCTTGAATTTAATTTGAAAGAATTTTACTTGCCATATGATAAAAACATGACGCAAAGTGGGGTAAAATATTGAATGAATTTTTATTCATGTGCGCTTCTTATTAAAATCCAAGGGTATTGTACTATTACAGAATTCATGTAAAGATTATTTTTAAAATATTCGTCATTCGAAATCACTAACTAATAATTGATTATTCAAAAATAAAGAAAGAGCATTTATAAAAAGTCGAACTATGATTTGAACATTGGCAACATTCAATAAACTTGTCAATCATACTTAAAAGGGCTAGAACCCAGAGCCGTAAAATCTAGTTATTGTCAATCACATAAAAAAAAAATGCAACAACTCGTCTCACGCGCCGATTTTCGTTCCGTTTGTTTTAAGGTTGAAGTTAACAATGATAACATAATTTTAATAAATGTGAATTATGATTCATATTTTTTTTATAGAGCTACTGCTCTTGTATACCATGTTTCTTCAAGCTACTGCATGAAGAAACCTGGTATAGATTATAGGATATCATGATGTAAATTGAAATGAAAATGATCAAAAACTATATTATTCCATCTGTGGTATTGAAAGAATATTCTAATAATATGCAGTTATATGCATAAAATAATATTCCTTCTTTTATTTTGCATTCTTTGAAACTAACCTTGTAACCAACAATGGACAGATGACATATTTGTTTTTGGAGATCTAAAACGTTGGAGAATGACACAATTAACTTTTCATGGACTTTCCACACGAGAGTGGAGCCATGGGAATAAGCTAGTAGTATATATTTTGACATAAGCACACATAAAAATTCCTTATAGTAGACCTGACAGTATAACTTTAAAATATATTGGAAAAAAATGATGTTGTCGGAGTGATATTTTTTTTAAACCTTCATAAAAAAATTCAGAATCTGCTTTGCTTCATGAACATTTTAAATTATTTTTTTAGAAGATCTCAGCTATCAAATACTACTTATTTTATCTCCGTATAGTCCGGGGCACAAGCCCATACATTTTTGGACATCTACTTTCAGCTCAATCGGAAATCGGGAAGTGGATCAAATTTAACTTGCAAGATTTCATTACAGAAAAACATCGGACAGGTGAAGCTAAATAAAAGCTTGTAAAATTGGCCCAATGCGAGTCGGATTTGCGCAGGATAGTTATCAATATCGAGCAAAAAATAACGTTTGTTGTATGGGACTATGGGAGCCCCCTTAAATATTTATTATATTCCGACGTCATTCTGGCCCTGCCTAAACCCGTCTCCATGCCGTCGGTATGGCGTGTAGTATTCCTAAAGCTGACAGAGTACTTATATTATGTACATATATAATATACTAGCTGTTTTCGAATCAATATATCAATCAATACGGACAGCAGCAGTAGTGCTGCAAAACATCCAGGTATTCATTGAATTATACATAAAAAATTTGATCCGAATCAGTCTAATAATTTATTAAGTTATGCTATTTCAACAAGTTAGTGTAGATTTTACACATAGTTTGGTCAAACGACAAACGAGATTTAATAAAAGAGGATAAAAAGGGAAACAAATATTTTAAGGATTTAATAAAATATGTTTATTTACAACTAGCTGAAACCCGCGGTGTTACCCGCAGGCATTGTCGTACCGCGGGTAATGCCGCGGGTGAAGCTAGTCTAAAAAAAAGGGAGCCTAAGCTACTCCTTATATCATCAACTATCTATCAGTGAAAGTCCCGTCAAAATCGTTTTTTTTTTATGGTATAGACCGGCAAACGAGCAGACGTATCGCCTGATGGTAAGCGATTACCGCCGCCCATGGACACCCGCAACACCAGAGGCGTCACAAGTGCGTTACCGGCCTTTGGGGGATGGGGTGGGGAGATAGGGGGAGGGGTTGGGGGTATGGGCCTCCGGTATCCTCACTCACTCGGTGAAACACAGCGCAAGCACTATTTCACACCGGTTTTCTGTGATTATTAGTTCAGTTATTATGATTATTTTCAGTTTTTTAGTATTTGTTGTATCTGATCTATGAACATTTTATTATGGCAACATTAGATCTAAAGCCGAGACTACAACAACCAAAAGCTGGCCACTTTTGTGTTGTCAACATGTGTTGGTGACAAAAGTTTCTGTAAAGCCGAGTCTCCACCCAACAAAATTTGGCAACTTTTGTGTTTTAAACCTTTTTTATGTCGTCAAACGGTGGAGACGCGCCTTAAGAATTACCAGTCATATTTATCGTGTATCAAAAGAAGACACAGTTTCAAAAAAATATGTTTGATTACATTTGAGTTTATAGACGAAATGTTGACCTAGTCGTTTTCCATTCATAGCCACGCTACCGGAAAACCTTAAGGGGCCGGCGGTCACTGAGTTCTCTGTACAAATTGAATACCAAAATAACTTGTAGTTTGAACATATTTCCACCATATGATGTTGATATCCAGTTTTAAACAATATTTATCCAGGCTCCTTTTCCCTTTTTATTTAAAAAAACTTACGTAAAGTAACGAAAAAGTTGAATTTAATTTTGCACATTTTTACAGCGTAAATGGCATGTTTTAAGTTTGTTTTTTCTATATTATAAACAGCAATACGTATAACATTTATTATAAAAAAGCATAGCTTGTATTATCAAATTACTAATTATCTAAAAGAAAATAAAAAAACATTGAGTTTTCATTGATGATTTTTGGTAGTCTACAACACATCCATATTTATCATAAAAACCAAATAGTTAGTAGTGCTATCGCAGCAAACAGATGTCAATATACTACGCCAGGTATGGCTTACCGAGATACAGTGACGAGATATAAAATATATATTTTATTTTATTATATATTAGATATAGCAATATTCCGAACAAATTTCAACTTGCAGTTGCGAGCGTCGGTCGCCGCGCTCTTAATCTCTCAATGTCTCCATAATGACTTACGTCACATTTTCCGACAAATTGCATAAACATTTTAGGTCTCATCAAGTAATACCTAATAAAATACTTGCTTGCTGCTTGAACTAAAATAGTAATAAAAACAATCTATACATCTATACAAATAAATAAAATTGGAGGTTTTTTTTTTACAATTGTTGTCTGTCTGTCCGTCTGTTTGTTCCGGCTAATCTCTTGAACGGCTGGAACGATTTTGACAGGACTTTCACTGATAGGTAGCTGATGATATAAGAAGTAGCTTAGGCTACTTTTTTAGACTAGCTTCACCCCGCTACGTTACCCGCGATACCATAATGACCGCGGATAACACCGCGGGTTTCAGCTAGTTGTAAATAAACATATTTTATTAAATCGTTAAAATAATTGTTTCTCTTTGTATCCTCTTTTATTAAATCTCGTTTGTCGTTTGACCAAACTATGTGTAAAATGTACACTAACTTGTTGAAATAGCTTATCATAATAAATTATTGAACCGATTTGGATGAAATTTTGTGTATATATTTCAATGAATACCTGGATGTTTTGCAGCACTACTGCTGCAGTCCGTATATTGATTCGAAAACAGCTAGTATATTATATATGTACATAATATAAGTACTCTGTCAGCTTTAGGAATACTACACACCATACCGACGGCATGGAGACGGGTTTAGGCAGGGCGAGAATGACGTCGGAACGTACCGCTGGAGGCCACAGAGAATCACTTCAGTTATGAACAACACGGCGGACTCAGCCACACGCCGGCCGGTGTGAGGCGGCCTTAGGTTGTTATTTACATACCTCCCCATCTCTCTACTTTTGGTGAGGAATGATTCTAAGGGCGAGTACTCACTAGTGACTAGTAGTTATTGTCCAAGTGCCAAGTCCAATTTAATGTCAGACCAGGTGTCCTTTGCTATAAACAAACCATAGCATATATTGATGTGCCATGTCGTGGTTTCGATTACCACTCGGTACAAATCTTGGTGTGATAAACACGATCATTTGTTTTGTGTCTCGTTGTAATTTATGTATATATTTAGAATTGTATAAGTATTTTTATCAGAGCTCTGGTTAAGAAAATTTTAACAAAAAAAAACCGACATCAAGAACTGAACCAAATTGAAATGGGACCACACGGAAAGCACCAGCTTTCAAATAAAAAAAGAACCATCAAATCGATTCACCCAGTCGAACGTTCTGAGGTCACAAACATATAAACACAGTCGAATTGAGAACCTCTTCCCTTTTTTAAGTCGGTTAAAAAGAGTGAAATGTGAGGGGATATTAATATTATAATATATTCAATTACTACATAAATGTTATCTACTAACTAAATTTTACAACGCTTAAAACAGATTGATGAAGTACATTGCTAGTTTTAAACTAGATTTAAATTTAAACACCCTCACAAACCAACTTTTAATTAAAAGTTTAAAAATACGAGCACGTATTGCTCCTGTAGTACTGAAACCACGCTAAGGTGGTGCCACCACACTGAGCCCTAACTATCGCAATAATTGAAATACTTAAATTGTTTCAAATTAAACCATTGACTATATATAGATGTAAATGTCAACGATGAAATTAGTGATTAATTCATCGGGAAGGTTCATGCTGACAGTTCTTTTACCCTAGAAAATCTATTGCAAAACTACAAATTAATGAAACCATCAATGAACCAGAATAGTGTAAAGATTGAATGATAATAATAAATCAGCCAAGTGCAAGTCGGATTCGTGCACAAAGAATTCCGTACTATCATTTGTACATTTCAAGCGTCTACCTGTTGTCGTTATTAATATCGAGAAAAAAACGACAAAAAACAGGTTTGTTGTATGAAAGCCCTCTTACAAATTTATTATAATCTGTTTTTAGTGTGTAGAAATACATCATCTGTGAAAATCTCAACTGTCTAGCTATCACAGTTCATGAGATACAGTTCAGTGACAGACGGACAGAAGAGTCTTTGTAATAGGATCTTGTTTTAACCCTCTGGGTACAGAACCCTAAAATGGGTCAAACGCCCGTCTATTACATGAAGCAAGTGATTATTATTAATAACCACAACCAAAATAACATGTCATGTTACGATTGGCTTAATTTTATCATCTAATAACATAATAATTAATATTATATAACCATCGCAAGCCTAACTTTGAAGTTTCTCTTTGCAAAACAGCCTTTGAACTATATTGAGCTATTATATCACCAATCCAGTATTGATTAAATCACAAGTACCAGGAGTTCAGTTTCTCAAAGAACTAACACAGCATATTGCTTGCATTATGAACGCTTTACAAGCCAAGTTCCATACTTAACTCGGTCCACTCAGTTTCATGGGCGCGCGCAACAAGTGCTTTTCATAATTGAACACACCTGCTCTACCGTTGATATGAGCTCCTAGTACTTTGATGTATTACGCTGATGATTTTTCTATGAACCCTTTTAAGTGACCCACACTTATAACAGTAATCATGAAATCGGTTTATGAATAAAGTAAACTAACGAAAATTTATTTTTAAAAGTTAACAGTTATGCTGTATGCATCAACATAACTACTAACATTGAATGTGTGTTGAAATTTGGTTGATGTATTTAAGTACAGGTATAGACAATATAAAATTTGTAAATAAAAAAGTGTCAGAGCCACGCTTCGGCATGCTTGGGCCGGCCCGACCGGTGATACCACGGCCTCACAGAAAACCAGTATGAAACAGTGCTTGCACTGTGTTTAACCGAGTGAGTGCATACCCCTTCCCCCATCCCCAAAAAAAGTCTATAGAAATGTACAAATATGCGCAACGATAGTCGTGGATGATCAAGAATGTGCAATGTCATTGAATAATTTTGCAGTTATAACAAACAGATGTTAACATGACAACAACAATACAGACCGACAAAAATTAAAAAAAAAACATTTTTTATATTTATCGTGCATACATTCATAGGCATTTAGTAAAAGAGGTTATTTTAATATTACAAACAGACACTCTAATTTTATTTATTTGTATGTATAGATTTATAGATAAGGGAGTTGTTTTAAAAAATAAATCTCCACGTTCCTTCACTTTCTGCATGAAGTCTGAGAGCTGGGAAACCATGATCTTTAAACTAAAAATTACACAATTTAATGAAATAGGTTACAAGCTTATGCAGTTTACTGGCAATTGTAAATACTTTCTCTTGGTTAGGTACCGCTATATCCGTATATACCCGTACTTAATAGGATATCGAACAAATGCTCTTTCGCTCCATGGACAAATTGCCCAGCTTATCCGGGTACGGAGCGGGTCTATTATGTGACATTACGCTCTGATGTATATCATAGACAACACACTATTTTGTTAACAGCCGAGCCATTGGTTTGATGTCATAAGTAGACAGTCATGAATTGTATGTACAAGAACATATTTATTTTATTCGATTAATCTTTGAAATCAAAAGTTTAAGGCTAGAAGCTGACGTGATTCTGATTATATTAACAAATTGTAACGTAATTTCAGTGTTAAATCAAAAATTATATTTTATTTAGATTTATTCCTAAATTGATTTTGTTTTAAATTCGTTTCTTATGTTAACAGATTCGAGACAAGTTCTTTAAAAGGTAAATAAGTAATTATTTATTTTATTATGCTTAAATAGCTAAGATAAATTCTTTAAATTACAATAAAAAAACGACACAATATTGTATAATAGTTACCTATAAAACTTGTTCTTTAATTTTTCCTATTGTGTCCGGCGTGAGACTGATAAGTCCAATTATTTTAACTCAGCACTACATCGCTTTCATTCAACAGGGAGACCCTAAGATCAGTGGTCGCCAGAGAAAAATAATGTCATTTATCCGTCTTTTCAGTTCCTGATAGAACTAAGAGAATATTTCTACTCAAAAAGCTTTTGGTTCTTCGGACTGAGTTGTTTCCAAATTGTTAATACACCGAATGGCCATAATGCTGTCGGTTTTATTATATTTGAATTACAACAAATCAAGGAAGCCATTACTATTTACTCTGCTTGTATTAAAACAGAATACATTCAAAACAAACTGTAAAGTACTTGCATGCTTTAAAAAAAATAACAATTCACTTGAAGAAAAGTAGATGGCAGCGCTTCAGTATTCGATTTACTAGGACAGCAGCAGATGGGAGGATTTGTAGTAATCTGGCTGCGAAGGGGCGATCTATTTCCCCAATGTGCTCATGGCTTGCGCGAAGTTTTTTTCTTATGGTATGTTATAAAATACAATCAAATAATGAATTTAAAGTTTAACCATCTAAATATTTATAAAAAATAAATATGCATTCACTTGTTTCGTGATGAATTATAATTAGTTTTCATTTTTAACCATCGACGCAAAATGTTATAAGTTTGACGTGTCTGTCTGTCTGTTTGTCTGTCTGTCTGTCTGTGGCACCGTAGCTCGCGAACGGATGAAGCGATTTGAATTTTGTTTTTTTTGTATGAAAGGTGAGTTACTTGCGAGTGTTCTTAGACATGTTTCATGAAAATCGGTTGAGTCGTTTAAAAGTTATGGGGGTGAAAGTGGGGCGTATGATTACTTGATTAAGTGCTTGAGTAGGGGGTTTTTTAAATTTTGAATATTATTAGTAGCGTTTTAGGCTCCATCATCACATTGAGCTTGCAAAACGCCCGAGCAGCACAAAACCCAAAGAAAGTTCACAAAATATTTTCAGAACACACGTTAAAACTTTTTAAAAGAAGACAAGACCTGCAAAAAATTTCAAAAAAAACTAGAGCAACAAGAAACGAAATCTCGGCCCTTTACAAACTTGTCAATAAATGCATAAAAAAAGACTACGCCAATTACAGATATAAAACTATTGAAAAACACCTACACCAAACTGGAAGCACGAAAAAGGCATACAAAGAGCTGAAACCAAATAAAACCTGGATCAAGGAGCTAAAACGAGACGAAATAACCAAAAACAACCGCCGCGATATCATCAGCGTAGCAACAGAATTCTACAGAGATCTCTACAGCACAAAAGAGGCAGATGACACCAATCACGAGAACCAAAACAACAGCAACGACGGGGACATACAAAAAAGTTTCCAAATTGAAGAAAATGACGTCATAGAGGCTTTGAACAAACTGAAACTAGACAAAAGTCCGGGGTCGGATAACCTAACAAACGATACTT
Source organism: Diaphora mendica (assembly GCA_949125395.1). NCBI lineage: Eukaryota > Metazoa > Arthropoda > Insecta > Lepidoptera > Erebidae > Diaphora > Diaphora mendica. The sequence continues at coordinate 16,166,276 of OX421313.1, read as the reverse complement.
TAAAAATGGCTACCGCAACACTAGCTACACCCCTTACAAACTTATTCAACTCTATCCTCGAATCTGGAGAGACACCCACTCAATGGTCTGAATCCAACATAATTCTGTTATATAAAAAAGGCGACCCAAAAGACATTGGGAACTATAGACCTATAAGTCTGCTGCCTAGTACATATAAGCTATTTTCTACAATCCTGACCAAAAAAATTAACTCTACACTAGAAACCACACAACCCGTCGAACAGGCAGGATTTAGAAAAGGCTTCTCTACCATCGACCATATTCATACACTCGAACTTCTCATCGAGAAATATCAAGAGAGAAGGAGACCACTGTACTTGGCATATATCGATTACAAAAAAGCATTCGATTCGGTGTCACACAACTATATCTGGGAAACTCTGACAACTCAAAACGTGGAAAATGAATACATAAGAGTAATCAAAAACATATACAGAAAGAGCAAAAGCAGAGTTAAACTAGAAACCACCGGCCCTTGGTTCCCTGTAAGGAGAGGCGTAAGACAAGGGGACCCACTGTCACCTTTACTATTTATAGCCACACTAGAGTCGATAATAAGCAAGCTTGACTGGAATGAATGCGGTATAAAAGTAAAAACTAAACATTTAAGCCACTTGCGCGTTGCCGACGACTTGGTGCTGATATCAGAAAATGGAAAAGAACTACAACACATGGTAGAGTCACTAAATAAAGCCAGCAAGCTCGCTGGGCTAGAAATAAACCTCTCTAAAACTATGGTAATGACCAACAGCAACAAGGTGCAAATATACGTTGACAACGATCCTCTCCAATATACTGACAAATACATTTATCTAGGCAAGCAAATAAGCTTCGACAGATCAAATAACTACCAGGAGATTGAGCGCAGGGCCCAGTTAACATGGAATAAGTACTGGAGCCTTAAAGAAATATTTAAGAGCAACATGCCAATCACACTCAAGACTAAAGTTATGAATTCTTGTCTTATTCCATGCTTGACCTATGGTTGTCAGACATGGAGGTTTAACAAAAATGTCATGAATAAAATTAAAACGTGCCAACGCGGAATGGAGCGGAGTATGCTAAACATAAAAAGAATAAATAAAATAAGGCATACAAAAATACGCAACATCACAAAAGCAACAGACGGATTAGCACAAGCTCTTGCATTAAAATGGAAGTGGGCTGGACACATAGCACGCCTGCAAGATCAAAGGTGGACAAAAAGAGTTACAGAATGGAAGGGGCCAGTAGGCAAAAGAAAGAAAGGGAGACCTTGCAAAAGATGGGAGGATGAAATTAAAAACACAGTGGGTCCAAACTGGATGCAAACAGCACAATCAAGAGAAAACTGGCACCATTTGGAGGAGGCCTTTACCCGCAAAGGGGTTCCTACAGAATAATTACACTATAATATTAGAATATCTAAAATTATTTTCATAAAACTGTTACTAACAACCACTAAAACTAATAAACTATAAATTTTTGATACTAACAAAACTAACTAACTTTGTAAACTATTATTCTTCTAGTAGAAATAAAAGGCTTTTTTATTTTTATTTTTATTTTTATTTTTATTTTTATTTAGGCTCCACACGCATGTTTGTCAGTATTCGGGTTAAAAAGTAACGTATGGTCTTACTCAAGAGTCGATGTTAAATATCATTTAAAATCGCGTTAGCAGTTATGTTGTAAAAGCGTAACAGAAAGACATAACTTATTAAAATTAAACAAAACTAAATACAAAAAGCACATCATCACAGCATATATAAGTTGGAGCTAAGCTTTAAAGAATAAAGCCATTTCAAGTTCTCTTTCTATTCTGTGTTTTCATTCATTCTACTAATGTCAAATAAATCTTCTAGAGCTCCTTGCATTAGAACTATAACTTAGGCAGGATAAGATCACGAATAGTGGTTTGTTCTAGATTTTTCGTTGATACTAAATTTATTTTATTTTCATTCTAGCGTTTACAGAATAAGCAATAGTATAACAGTGTGCACAAAAGGTGAACTTTATTGCACCTGCAGCTTTATATACGCCATCTAAAATACATATAATGACATATTTGCAGAATATCCTTTAGTAAATGAAATCTCTTTTGATATTTGAATCGATATTATTGTTTTTTCACCAATCTTAACGCGTTGAAATAAAGAAATAAAACTCTTGTGGACAAATCGTAATTTTGAAAAACTTTGAAAACAGTATTTCATTGTCAACTAGCATTGTTTGTAACCTTACGATAGTTTTTATTACATAGAAAAAACAATACTAAATTTCCATAATTTTTTATTGACAATCAACCGATATTTTGGGTGTATTTGGGTAACAAATAAAACTAGTCTTAATCAGTAAAGTAGTAGAGCCACACTGATTTCAGCACGAACGGACCGGCTCGACCGGGGCGGTACTACCCTCAAAGGTTACCATGCTGCATTGTTGCATTGCCTGCATTCACAGAGAGTATGGTGACCCACACTATGACGGTCTATTGAAATTCTTCTGCATTCTTGGGCCTCCGGTCTCACACTCACAAACGAAACACGACACGAATTTTGTCATTTTAGGTTGGTCTTCTGTGTGAGGGTAGGACCACCCCGGTCGAGCGAGCCCGTTCGTGCTGAAATCAGCATGGTTCAAACTAATACTTTTCATATTCATACAAACATGCATTCCTTATTTTACCTAAAGTTTCAAAGAAATATTACTTATTTTATTGGTTTATTATATACAAATACAATAATACAAACAAAATATTAGCAATGTTGAATAATGACAATAATCTACCAGGAGATAATAAAAGAGAAGAATGTCGCAAAGGAAACTTAAACTTTTTATGTAACTGATCCGATCAGGTGAAAGCTCTTTAAAAGCGGTAAAGTAACACGACAGCACCATCAGGAATCGGTTTTGTTACGACACAGGAGTAAATTGCTCATGACTGACTCATAAAATGAGAAAGAAGAACGGACAGTAAAACTAGCCACATTCAGGCACACTGTACCAAAGGATAGCTAAGTATAGGCTTAAAGTGGCTTTCTGTCACACCGTATTGTGTTTTTGTAACTAATGGAAATTGACATTTTTATCTAACGGTTTTCAATCAATATTTACTCTTCTTTCTGATAATTTGGATCGACAAGATATATTATTTAAAGGTGTTGACTAAATTATAAATTAGATTATTACTATTTTAAGACACTTGTGTATGTACTTTTTAGTGTTAATGAACACAGTTTACCTACCTTATATGCGTTTAAACAATATCTACGTACTTTATTATTTGTACGCACAAGAGTGACACCATAACTTATTCTCTTCATAACGATACCAGGCAAATGAAGAAGATAGTGACATAAGTTATCTTCTACGGTAGGAAATTCAAATGAAAGCGATCAAAATAAAGTTACTTGTCGGTGTAATATGCAGCCTAGGTTTACAGTAATCTTCCATTTGGAGGAACGATTTGTCTACTAGACAGATAGGGGCGCACTCTCAAACAATAGCTGCAACTCTACTTCTAACGACAACGTTTTATTTCGTTATGAGAAACACTTTATTATTTTTACTATTTTTCTTTTAAAACATGATTTGAATTAATATAAAATATACAACAAATTACGATATTTTAAATGATCAATAATATTATTTTAGTTCATGCAAAATGACACAAAATCACAGAGTGACGACCCAGTGAATGAAAAAAGTTGTGGTATCCCTGAACGTTACGTCACGATTCTGGTATAGCTTAACCAACGTCAAATCAATCGAATGTAGGAGCTAATGTAAACGTTAAATTTAATAGTAATAATAAATATTACTATACCACAACGCCATCTATCCTAAAATTAAGGAGAGATTGTACTATGACAGCCACATACACTGATGGAATACTTATTTATCTTTTTAAATACATACATGTTTTATGACAATATTTGCAGATCTTACAAACTTTTGGTCCAACTTAGTAAGAGACCTCAAGCGCAGCACTCGCATACGCTACCGCTGCGGCACCGAGACAGTCATTTATTTATTTGAACTAGTGGTTGCCCGCGGCTCCACCCGCGTGTATGTTGGTTCTCGCGGCAAATAGTAGCCTATGTGTTATTCTGATGTATAAGCTATTTTACTGTAAAGTTTCATCCAAATCCGTTCAGTAGTTTTTGCATGAAAGAGTAACAAACATCCATCCATACTTACAAACTTTCGCGTTTATAATATTAGTAGGATCATTTAAATATAATTCCACGTTTCTTTATTAACTGTTTGAGGAAGACAGGATAGTCCGACGGCCTTGGAATGGGAAGTAATTTGATGCGGACAGCACAGAGCCGGTCGTTGTTGGACGTATTTTGGCTTAAATGATGAAATGAGTAATCAAGAAGGTAATTCCTTCCTGGTAGTAAAGGATTGGTGAATGCCATTTGATCGTTGTATAGGTAAAAGAAAGTTCAGAAGAAGATTATATAATATTAATAAGTATTGTTTCGGACATCTGATACATATATTATCTAGTCCCAAACTAAGCAGAGCCTATAATATGGGTACTAGACTACAGACACATATATATAAATACATATATACTTTTTTGTAAATAATACATATTACACATTGTTCATTTCTCTCGCCAGGGCAGCGATCACTTTGTGATACTTGAGATATCTTACGGCCCATAGAATAAGGTATTCAATCGCTATAACAATGTCCCCTGGAAGGAGCAATGAACCACGGCAGTGTCACCGTGTTCTTAATCTAAACTACACTTACTGGAGTTGTGTGGCGTCCTGTTTTCGGCGCCGTTGATGGGGTACCCCACCGCCTGGTCTGTCCTGGTACGTTTACATATACATGCTGCAGAATGCTGTACAATCTTCAAGGAATTCGAATTACTCTCAATAATCAACTTTTCACAGATTTTCGAATTACAATACACTCGTTTTAGTTCTCGTGGGACGCGCCTATCACGCATTACAATTCTCGCGAGTCTAATCACAATTCACTTAATTTTTTACAATAACAAATAAAACGTCGGCCGGTTTCAACACGCGCGTTTTATGACAATCTTTTTTACACCATTCCTCAAACGTCAAACACGAACTAGAGACAATCAAAATGTTGCCAGTACAATGACGTTCGAAATCCAACACACATAGAAAATACTCAAACTCTGAGACAAATATATGCATATCATACAAACATTAGGTCCTACACAGTAGCACACGCTACATGTTCTCATAAATGAAACTCTATATAAAGACCATTCCAGTTACATTGGTCGTTAATTGTAAACAAATAAGGTGAAACTAACAAAATTTTAGGTAAAGTCAAAATTTGGTATTACATGTTTCCACTAGCTTGCACTAACTGTTGTTCAATCCACGATTAATCGGACTGATGTAGCTAATTTGCTGAACCTTACAAGTATAATAAGTTTAGTTTAGTGTAGTTATGGAACTGTATGCTCAAAGCAAGAGAAAGTTTAAAAAATACAAAATTTCAGTATTTTTTCATACTACCCTCACATATTATAAAAACGGTCCGGCCAAAATCCAATCCAAGTTAATATTATGCAAAAGTGGAAAAGAAAAAAACCATGAAATACATGAAAAAAACATTTCTAATATGCAAATAGACCCATCAACACGTGTTCCGGGGAAAAATGCAAATCATGATAAGTAAGGCGACCTAAAACTCACTTTTATGGTCACTCATAAATTATGGCCCAAGTGTAACCCGGCCATATAAACATTGCTATGACACATGCTGCTTCGAAAACTTTGGTACGGGCATTTTTAGACCTTACAGAACATGTTTATTCATTTAAGGAAGGTCCTTTTTAAAACAACAAGGGCAAATACATGACTGTCATATTGTTGATAGACTGTTTTTTTTTAATATTTCAGACCACACGCACCGTAAAGTATTTTCTTCTTTATCGAACACACCTAACACTCGTTCAGTTTTGTATATTTTGTTATTTTGTATATTTTTAACCGACTTCATGTTATTTACTTTAAAATATGTTTACTGACTTCATTTACATATCTTACTATAGTATATAGTCTATATACTTTCTATATGTCTGAAGAGTTTGGTTGTTTGAACGCGCTAATCTGAGGACTGCTGGTCCAGTTAAAAAAAATCTCTCAATTTTAGATAGCCCATTTATCGAGAAAGTCTATAAGCTATATATCATCACGCTAACACAAATAGGAGCGGAGCACCAATGCAGAATGTTTCAAAAACGGGGGAAAATTATTACGCTACGGGCAATAGGAGACGCAAACGAGGTTGCGTGGGGCAGCTAGTATTTATATTTAATTTAATTTTTGTTGTACATCTGTGGATATATGTAATTACCAAATATTACTTTTATCACATATCCACATTTTCGTTAAAATAAATTATTTTTCTTTCTTTTTTCTTGAGGTTAGAGTCCTGCAGTGGCCTATTAAAAGCTGTTGATGCGATGTGATACCTACGTGCATTTGTATGTTTAGTATAGATATAGTAGTCTGATAATCATTATCTAAGTTCCCATTTTGTCTAAAACTCAAACTATTATATAAAATGAATGTGTAGTAGGGTAATATAGTGTATCAATCGAACTGACCACAGACGCCAACAATATCAATCAATAAATACTTCTAATAACTCAGAAATTCATTCATAAAGATGGTGTATTTTATATTTTGTATAAATACATATATGTCTGCTAATCTTATTAATTGTAGCGTGTCAAAATACCCATAATATACAGGTATACAGTTAACATTTATATGAAATAGATAAAGTCCTTTGTAGCTTCGCAGACCTCTCAATAATCTCTCATCCATACCATATGTCGGACCGCCTCAGGGGAGTGTTGGACGCTAGCCTGGCGTCCGGACACTTCCCTGAGTGCTGGAAAAGCGGGAAGCTGGTCCTGCTGAAGAAGCCGGGACGGCCTGCCGATTCGGTCGCGGCCTATAGGCCCATCGTGTTGCTGGACGAGGCGGGCAAGTTGTTCGAAAGGATAATCTCTGCCCGCATCGTCCGGCACCTCAGTGAGGTGGGGCCCGACCTGTCGGACGCCCAGTTCGGATTCCGAGAGGGGCGTTCGACGGTCGATGCCGTGATGCGCCTTAGGGCCGTGACCGAAGAGGCAGTGTGCTGTGGCGGCGTGCTGTTGGCGGTGTCGTTAGACATCGCCAACGCATTCAATAGTCTGCCATTCAGCTGCATCGGGGAAGCACTCCAGTATCACGGGGTGCCAGAGTACCTGAGGCGGCTAGTGGCAGACTATTTGGAGGAGCGTACCGTCGTGTACGAGGACCGAGAGGGCGTCTTGAGACGGCGACCCATGTCGTGCGGCGTTCCACAGGGGTCTGTCCTTGGACCACTCCTGTGGAACGTGGGATACGACTGGGTCCTACGAGGTCGTCTCCCCCCCGGGCTGGGCGTAATTTGTTACGCCGATGACACATTGGTCACAGCCCGGGGGGCGAACTTCCAAGAGGCGGCGCGCCTGGCCACCACGGGTGTTTCTCTGGTGGTCGGACGCATCGAGGCGCTGGGCCTTCGGGTGGCCCTGGACAAGACGGAGGCCCTGTTATTTCATGGGCCCCGTCGTGCTCCGCCCCCCGGCGCCTCCATAGAGGTCAACTCGGTCCTCGTACCGGTTCGGGCCCAGATGAAGTATCTGGGTCTGATCCTCGACGGTAGGTGGCTCTTCGACGAGCACTTCCGACAGCTTGGTCCGAAGCTGGTCGACGCTGCCTCTGCCCTTGGGCGACTATTGCCTAATTTGGGTGGAGCCAGCGTCGCAACGCGACTCCTCTACACGGGGGTGGTCCGGTCGATGGCGCTGTACGGCGCACCGGTGTGGGTCACGGCTCTGACCGCCCAGAACAAGGCGCGCCTCTGGCGGCCTCAGAGGGTACTGGCGGTCAGAGCGATACGTGGTTACCGCACGGTGTCGACCGAGGCAGCGTGCGCGTTGGCCGGGACACCCCCGTGGGATTTGGAGGCGGAAGTGCTCGCCGAAGTTTATCGACGGGTGGCTGAATTCCGGGCGGAGAGAGGCATTCGCCCTCCGCCCGAAGAGGTACGCGAGTGGCGTGAAGCCGCCCGTCGAGCCACGATGGCTTGTTGGTCTTTCCGACTGGAGACTCCACGTGCTGGCTTTGCCGCCGTGGAGGCTCTCCAGCCGGTCATCCTCGAGTGGGCAGGGCGGCAGCACGGGACCCTTTCCTTCCGACTGACGCAGGTACTTTCCGGGCACGGTTGCTTCGGGAAGTACCTGCACTCGGTCGCTAGGAGGGAATTGAGTCCCGCCTGCCACCACTGCGACTGCAGTGAAGACTCGGCCCAGCATACGCTGGCGATCTGCCCCGCATGGGCGTCGCAGCGCCGGGCCCTCACTGCAGTCATCGGAGGAGAACTCTCGCTACCGGCCGTCATACGCTCCATGGCCGGTAGCGACAGCAGTTTTACCGCGGTCGCAACCTTCTGCGAAGAAGTCATCTCGCAGAAGGAGGTGTCGGAGAAGGCCCGGGAGGACGACCTCCACTCGGACCCGATCCGCCGCCGGCGAACCGGGCAGCGGAGGCGCGCTCACCTGCGCCTCATGCCGCCCTGAGTGTGGCCGCGGATGGTCGGGACGGGCTTTCCCTTCCATCCGCTCTAGTGGCCGCCCGCGAGGAGGCGACGTTACGTGTGTGCCGTACGTCGCCTAAAAGGAGAGGTTTTGGAGAGGGTGCCCGCTTCTGTGCGGGCAAGCGCTGGGAGGGGTCTGGACGGCGTAATAACAGCAGTTCCCGGACTCCTCCCTCTTCAGGCGCAGAGTGGCACACCGTGTGATTTTAGTCGGTTCGAGTCCGACACACCGCCCCGCCGCAAGCCCCGGCGCGGGTGACGGTCCGAGGGGATTTCCACACGTAAAAAAAAAAAAAAAAAAAAAAGTTGTCAGTATATATCCCCCCAATGTATCCCTACGTTGTCGTCGTGGTGGGGCTTGCGTGAGTCGATGATTTCTGGGGCTATGCCGGTAGAGCCTCTCATGCCGGATAGGCCCAGAAGGAGGCTCCAGACTAAATGGGATACGAGACGGAGTCTTTACAGACTGCCGTGTGGGGCACTCTACACGTCCCTCTGCTCTAGCAGAGGGCGTATTAGAGTGCCAGTTGTTCCGAGAGGGACAGGGGGCGGACGGATCCGGTCTGGTGCAGACCCCGTCCGGCCCAGCCGTAATCCTGAACGGACAGGACCGGTGGCTCTTCGAAGCCACGAGGACGTAAACCTCTATAAAAAATACCCCAAGCTCACGCTCTGACGCCTGGCAATGAGCTGAATCGCTGGAGGGAGTCCAGTGCCAAGGGCGTCCTCTGTCGGAGGACATTAAACTTCCAAAACTCATGACATGGACAACAATAGGCATATACCTACCCAGGAGAGTCCTAGACGCGACGCGTCTAGGGAATCCCTCCCGGAGCCAGTCGGCTCCGGCAGCCCCCAATCGTACTATGGGGGGGGCAATCCTTGTCTCACACGCCCGTCGCCGAGCGTCAAATCCGGCACCAAAAATAACGCAAAGGACGCGGAAAAGAAAAGTGGGGCAGTGTCGCGCCCGTCCAGGAACAGCCGAGGGCAGTTCCGGAAGGCGGACGCCCACTCATCTACTGAGGAGATAGCTGCAGCAAGAACGCCTGCAGCGGTGGGGCTCCCAGAAGTCAATCCGACTGCTGGGAGCCGAAGAATAATGGAACGAACGCGTTCCAAGTCCGCCGTGGTAGTGGCGAGCGGCGGCGATTCCGGTTCCAGTGGCTCCGTTGCGACAACTGACGCAATGGATGTGGAAGTGGAGATCGGAGATAGCCGCAAGCGCCTTAGCACTTCCACGGACGTGGAAACGTCACAGGAGTGCCCGCCTCCCAAAGTGCCTAGTAGCCACAGAGGGAGGTCACGCACTCCAGTCCCTGCTCTCCCAGGCTCCGCCTTCTCTAGGGCGGATGTTTACAGGCGGGCTAGGGTAGAGGGCGAAATTGTAGTGGAGGAGGAGATCGCTGATCTCCTGCGGAGAATCCGGGAGCCTGCGGTGGAGGATACTGCACCGGTGTCTCTGCAGGAGAGGGCGAACGTGGCTGTGGCCATTATTAACAAAGTGACCACAAAATCCACAAACCTTAAGGGTCCCTTTGTTAGGGCTCTTAAGGACTCCTCCTCCGCCATCGCGGGGGTTATGGAGACCCTAGCCGGAGACGTGGCTCGCCTCCAGTCTGCCAACGACCGTTTGTCGGAGCAGGTGGCCGGGCTCAGCGCTCAATTTGCCGTCTTCCGGGCGGAGCGCTCTGAGCGTGAGGCCCCTGTCCCGTCTGCGTCCCAGCCGGCCCTATCTACGTCGCGGCCGGCCCCATCTACGTCGCGACCGGCACCGTCTGCGTCCCGGCCGGCGCCGTCTGCGTCTGCGTCGCAGCTGACTCCTGCTGGCACCGGGATTACTGACGCCCAACTCGGTGTCATCCTGGACGCATGCTGGCGTATGGTGGAGGGACGTACGGCCGGCCTGGAGGCCAGGCTGCCTCCGGCCCCAATTGTTCGGCCGCCGCTTGGGGCACACCGAAAGACGGTCGCATCAGCGCCGACCCCTCTTCCCGTGGTGGGGGGCCGTGTGTCCTATGCGGCGGCAAAAGGGGACAAAGGCTCCAGCTAAGACGGCTGCGCCGAAGCCTGGGCCCAGAGCGACGGCGGAGGCTGGAGCGGAGTTTCCTCCGCTCGCCGCTCCTACACCTCTGCCTGGCCCCTCCACATCTGCCCCCTCCAATGAGGGTTGGCAGGTAGTAGGGGGGGCGAAGTCGAAGAAGTCCCGACAGCGGGCCAAGAAGGCTGCCCAAAAGGCGGCCTCTGGCCCGCAATCGTCGTCGGTGGCGGTGGCCTAAAACCGCGGCTGTTGTGGTCACCGTGTCGCCGGAGGCGGCTACCGGCGGGCTGTCCTACGCGGCCGTCTTCAAGACGGCCCGGGACTGTCTCGCCGGTGACTTTGGAGCGGCAGGTGTCCGCTTGCGCCTCGCCCAGACGGGGGCTCGGGTCCTCGAGTTCCCTGGGGCCGATGGCGCAAAGACGGCGGACACCTTCGCTGAGAAGCTGCGGGCAGTTTTTGCAGACACGGATGGTGTCAAGGTCGCCAGGCCTATCAAGTGCGCTGAGTTGCGCATCTCGGGCCTGGACGACTCAGTGACGACTGATGATGTTCGTGTTGCGATCCGTGAAAAGACGGGTTGCGGCATGGACAACATCAGGGTTGGCACCATCCGCCCCGGTCCAGGAGGCCTTAGCGCCGTGTGGGTGAGTTGTCCTGTGGCGTCGGCCAAAATTTTGGGCGACGCCGGCAAGATCCTCGTCGGTTTTGTAAACGCCAGAGTTACAGTTCTGGCGGCAAGACCGATGAGGTGTTACAAATGCCTTGCCGCGGGACACACTCGCTCCAAATGCGACGGTTGTTTTGACTGCAGCGGATTATGTTTCCTCTGCGGTCGACCGGGGCACAAGGCGGCAGAGTGTTCTGCCGCCCCTCACTGCCCTATCTGTGCGGCGGGCAATAAGCCCGCTAATCACCAGATGGGGCGGGGGGGCTGCAAGCCTTCCCGCGCTTCTCAGCAGACGTCGGCGGCTAGCCTAGCGACCCAGGCTGCCTCCGACGTTGTCTGTCCGTCCACGCCGACGCCCATGGAGGAGGTTGTAGAGACGATCCATTAATGTACCACGTCTCCAACCTCCTTGTCCAGACGAACCTGAACCACTGTGCCGCGGCGCAGGATCTCTTCCTGCAAACCATGGCGCAGTGGTCGATCGGTGTTGCCGTAGTCGCGGAGCCCTACTTCGTTCCTCCCCGTTCAAACTGGATGGGTGACTGGGACGGCTCCGTGGCAGTCGTCGGCTCCGCGGCGGCTCATTCCCTGCCCTTGTCGCTTAGGGACAAGGGCTCTGGATATGTTGCCGCTGAGTGGGGGGGGATCACCGTCTACGGTGTTTACTTCTCCCCCAATCGGAGTTTGAGCGACTTCGAGGTCTTCCTTAACAGCTTGGAGACCTCGATGCGGCGATTAGCGTCTGGGCACGTCTTCGTGCTGGGGGACTTCAACGCAAAATCCATTGCGTGGGGGTCCCCCAGGACGGACGCCAAGGGCTAGGCCGTTGAGGAGTGGGCGGCTTCGGTGGGCCTCTGTTTACTGTGTTAATATGTGCGTGCGACAGCAAGGGGGGTCGATAGTGGACCTTTCGTTTGCTACCCCTGCTGTTGCCGCACGAGTAAGGAACTGGTGTGTCCTGGAAGAGGTCGAGACGCTCTCGGATCACTTGTACATCCGATTCGAGCTCTCCCGGTCCCAGGGCCCCAGTAGGGGTCACATGGCGCGGCATCCTTCCCGCTTTCCGCGGTGGGCTGTTGCCAAGCTGGATAGGGACCTACTAGAGGAGGCGGCCATTATTCAATCTTGGCTGTCTCCGCAGGCCCCAACAGAGGAGGTCGGCGTGGACGTAGGGGCTGGCCGTTTTCGCGATGCGATTACGCAAATTTGCGATACGGCCATGCCCCGCATCCAAGGTCGTCGGCCTCCTCGGAAGGAGGTCTACTGGTGGTCCCAGGAGTTGGCGGACCTCCGTGCGGCCTGTACTCGTGCCCGGAGGTGCTACACCCGTAGCAGGCGACGCCAACGTGGAGACGGTGGCGGGGACCAGCTTCATAAGGAGTACCGCGAGGCGCGGAGGACTCTGAAGCTGGCCATTTGCCGCGCCAAGGAGGAGAAGAGAAAGGAGATGCTGGAAAGTCTCGACCGTGACCCCTGGGGTCGCCCATATCGTGCGGTGCGACAGAGGCTCCGCACGTCGGGCCCCCCCCTTACCGAGACTCTCCAGCCCAGCTTCCTGCAGGAAGTGGTCGAGGGCCTTTTCCCTGAGCGGGCGGAGCACACACCCCCGTCGATGGCCTATGCGGTCATAGATGACGGGGGTAGAGAGGACTATGTGCCACCGGTTAGGGAATCGGAGGTTGGGGCGGCTGTTCTTCGGATCCGTTCCAAGAACACCGCCCCCGAGCCGGATGGGGTTCCAGCCCGAGTGATGGTCCGAGCCCTCGACCATATGTCGGACCGCCTCAGGGAGGTGTTGGACGCTTCCCTGAGTGCTGGAAATGCGGGAAGCTGGTCCTATTGAGGAAGCCGGGACGGCCTGCCGATTCGGTCGCGGCCTATAGGCCCATCGTGTTGCTGGACGAGGCGGGTAAACTTTTTGAGAGGATACTCTCTGCCCGCATCGTCCGGCACCTCTGCGAGGTGGGGCCCGACCTGTCGGACGCCCAATTCGGATTCCGAGAGGGGCGTTCGACGGTCGATGCCGTGATGCGCCTTAGGGCCGTGACCGAAGAGGCAGTGAGCTGTGGCGGCGTGGTGTTGGCGGTGTCCTTGGACATCGCCAACGCCTTCAATAGTCTGCCATTTAGCTGCATCAGGGAAGCACTCCACTACCACGGGGTGCCAGAGTACCTGAGGCGGCTAGTGGCAGACTATTTAGAGGAGCGTACCGTCGTGTACGAGGACCGAGAGGGCGTCTTGAGACGGCGACCCATGTCGTGCGGCGTTCCGCAGGGGTCTGTCCTTGGACCACTCCTGTGGAACGTGGGGTACGACTGGGTCCTACGAAGTCGTCTGCCTCCCGGGCTGGGCGTAATTTGTTATGCCGATGACACACTTGTCACAGCCCGCGGGGCGAACTTCCAAGAGGCGGCGCGGCTGGCCACCAGGGGTGTTTCTCTGGTGGTCGGGCGCATCGAGGCGCTGGGCTTACGGGTGGCCCTGGACAAGACGGAGGCCCTATTGTTCCATGGGCCCCGTCGTGGTCCACCCGCCGGCGCCTCCATAGAGGTCAACTCGGTCCTCGTACCGGTTCGGGCCCAGATGAGGTATCTGGGCCTGATCCTCGACGGTAGGTGGCTCTTCGACGAGCACTTCCGACAGCTTGGTCCAAAGCTGGTCGACGCTGCCTCCGCCCTTGGGCGACTTTTGCCCAATTTGGGTGGAGCCAGCGTCGCAACACGACACCTCTACACGGGGGTGGTCCGGTCGATGGCGCTGTATGGTGCACCGGTGTGGGTGGCGGCTCTGACTGCCCTAAATAAGGCCCGCCTCTGGCGGCCTCAGAGGGTATTGGCAGTCAGAGCCATACGCGGATACCGCACGGTGTCGACCGAGGCGGCGTGCGCCTTGGCCAGAACACCCCCGTGGGATTTGGAGGCGGAAGTGCTCGCCGAAGTTTATCGACGGGTGGCTGGATATCGGGCGGAGTATGGCTATCGCCCTCCGCCCGAAGAGGTACGCGAATGGCGTAAAGCCGCTCGTCGAGCCACTATGGACAGATGGTCGTTCCGGCTGGAGACTCCACGCGCTGGCTTTGCCGCCGTGGAGGCTCTCCAGCCGGTCATCCTCGAGTGGGCAGGGCGACAGCACGGGACCCTTTCCTTCCGACTGACGCAGGTCCTTTCCGGGCACGGTTGCTTCGGGAAGTACCTGCACTCGGTCGCTAGGAGGGAATTGAGTCCCGCCTGCCACCACTGCGACTGCAGTGAGGACTCGGCCCAGCATACGCTGGCGATTTGCCCCGCTTGGGCGTCGCAGCGCCGGGCCCTCACTGCAGTCATCGGAGGAGATCTCTCGCTACCGGCCATCATACGCTCCATGGCCGGTAGCGACAGCAGTTTTACCGCGGTCGCAACCTTCTGCGAAGATGTAATCTCGCAGAAGGAGGTGGCGGAGAAGGCCCGGGAGGATGATATCCACTCGGACCCAATCCGCCGCCGGCGAACCGGGCGGCGGAGGCGCGCCTATCTGCGCATCATGCCGCCCTGAGTGTGGCCGCGGATGGTCGGGACGGGTTTTCCCCTCCATCCGCTCTAGTGGCCACCCACGAGGGGGCGACGTACGCGTGTGCCGTACGTCGCCTACTTAGATAGTCCATCAGGTGACGGTGCCCGCTTCTGTGCGGCCAAGCGCTGGGAGGGATCCGGGATATTAACACATAATATCAGCAGTTCCCGGATTCCTCCCTTCACAGGCGCAGAGTGGCACACCGTGTGGTTTTAGTCGGTTCGAGTCCGACACACCGCCCCGCCGTAAACCCTGGTGGGGTGACGGTCCGATGGGATTTCCACACGTTAAAAAAAAAAAAAAAAAAAAAAAAAAAGTTGTCAGTATAGTATAGTCATATATATTTGAGGGCGCTGAGTTCCCAATAACGATTATGCTAGGTGTTCATGACAACGGGACCGACGGCTTAACGTGCTCTCCGAGGCACGGGCGGGAAAACACCGCCATCTTCCATACTCCGGTCTGTTAAGAATTTCTTGTAAAAAAAACCCAACAGCAGTCCAACCCGGGAATCGAACCCGAGACTTCTTGATCGGCAGTTGCTTACGCTAGCCGCCAGACCAACAAGGCAAAAATGATCATAACTAATAAGTATAATAAGAATTAGACCGCATATATGCCACCAGGCCACCAGCCACTCTTGTACTTCAACAGAAGACGATATATATTCTGTGTTAGTATCAAATAGGTATATTTACTTACTCTGTAAACAAAAGACGCTCAAGAACCAATCCACCTGCAATAAATTCTTCACTGCCGATTACCAATAGAAACAATTGAACAAACTTGCTTCCAGCTAGTCTCATAAATCTATCGGACAGAGACAAATGTATTACCAAGAAGATTTCATACCATGGTCTGTCAACTACACGCTTTTTTTTCATTACATCGAACCATAGAGAATAAATTGATCAAACTTGGAAACTTATATTAAGTTCTGTTAAGTTATTATAGGGCAGTCTCGGAAGCCGTGTACTTGTAGATTTATTGATAATTACCTTACTGACTACATATTCATCTACAGGAGTATAGTTTCTAAATATGTTTCAAATGGTTGTGGGGGAACGTGTGTCATGTTCCTACAACACAAAGTGGGGATTCTCTGACCAGGCAAGGTCAGGTGAGGTTGGGAAGTTGTAAATATAATGCTAATTTTCGGGAGAACTTCTATATCGACATACAGGATTAGTAGTCTCTTCGTAGTTTGTTATTCCATAGTTCGACGGGTTGTATTATAATATTTACTGCCGTATGTGGAAATCGCCACAGGTTATTAAATTGAGTAACAAGCACATGCATTGTGTATTTTCTGAAAAGCCATGGTATTAATCGGTTCGAGTCTACCGCTGTGTGTTGAAGCATTATTTGTGTTAAATTCTTCGGGTTCAGTGGTAATTGAAGTAAGGTTAGAATTCGTCCAATTTATTGCTTAGGCTGATCTCGATTTAATATCTAGGCATAACATTTTTAAACGAAGCTAGCTTGTCTCCCTTTGATCAAAAGTAGTGATGTACTATCAACACTGGTGGCTCCAAATACAACAGAATTTACTTTACTCAATAAATACTTGTCTGATCGTGTAACTGGAAATTTGAATAGGAAATATAGTAACAATTTTTTCCTTCTTCCCTGCAAAGAGTAAAAATTAGCTGAAGCTATCCTTCGATATCTATCTACAGTATCTACATACTCACCAATCAAACAGTTATAGACCTTATCGAGTCCCAATTAAGACTTTCTCTTTATAACAGATCCTTAAACTACCTTATTGTAAACCGTTTCCACCTTTACATGTCTATTAATTAAATATCTAACAAAATAACAATCCAGCGACGATCTAATCAAGACATCTTACATAATAAACGTCGAATTTACTAACCTGAACATCTTGGTTTACATAAAACTTAACGTGAACTCTATCACACATAGAACAGGGTTGAAAATCCTTAATTTTATGATAATCTCTTTTATGTGCCACCTACTGTAATAAAGACTGTGTAATGATCTTTGTAAAGAGTCCACTCCGATTAAAGTAAAGGTGATATATGAGCTAGTAAGTTCCGATTATAGTTTAAAGTGAGGTTTTACGATTGGAAGTGTTATTGGAGGGAATCTCTAACGTTAATGGGTGCATTTGATGTACGGGATTACAAACGCCTGCCACTGAGAACTTAAGAACGTGCTGCCGTGCCTGCCATCTTTTGATGTGACGGTGATTTCTAGAAGGTGAAGAGATTGGCTCAAGCACAGATTGCTTTGCTTGTGCGAGGCAAACGAATCCTGTGACGTGCATGTCGCTCGCCTGACTCTTATGAGGTCTCTCTATCGGACATCGCCAGTTTATTTACTTTATTTATCACTTTGTAAATTCTTAACATAATTTACATCAAATATAACAGAATTAAACAGCAAATAATAAACAAATGTTTCCTTTTATACCGCGTCTGAACAATATTTCTTTGCAAGCGGATCATTGATTGGCTGTCAAGTCCAAAACACAATACATTGTGGACATTAATAAAGGAAAAATACTTTAGTAAATCGAGACGTAAAAAAGTTGACATATTTGGAAATAAGTAAGTGAGGGGAAACATGGCTAGCTGGGTCCGATGGGCTATATGTAAATATAAAAATGTATTAAAAAATATTACTTACCAGCTGAGTCCCGCGGTGTTACCCGTTGTTAAGGTTGTGCCTTTACAACATCAGGTAACACGGCGGGGCAAAGCTAGTCTAAAAAGAGTAGCCTAAGCTACTCCTAATTACATCAGCTATCTGTCAGTGAAATTCCCGTCAAAATCGGTCCAGCCGTCTCAGAGATTAGCCGGAACAAACAGACAGAAAGACAGACAGATAAAAAATTTAAAAACTGTTATTTTGGTCTAAGTACCGTGTATACATACATATGCATTTAGTAGAAACCGATTATTTTAATACTACAAACAGACACTCTAATTTTATTTATTTGTATAGATTATAAAACTGTAACATAACAAGATACAGTATAACATATTTATGCCAAACCGACTAAGACAAAATGAATCAAGAATATTACATCCATGTTAATCTAAAAACAGAATAATTTTAAAAGTGTCTAAATATCGTAAATTTAACCAATTATAAGACTTTTTCGGTTTTAACAACGTAAATGAAATAAATGCAAAGACACGTTTTTTTTTCAAACCTTTGTAACATTGTAACTTGAAAGAGTGCACGGTCCCCTCCACGTGTGCCTAATTAGGGATAGGAGGGAGTAATTATGTATTTTCCCCACGAATGCGGAGAAATTTAACCCACGTCTCTTTGTTCTTCATCCGCTTTGCAGTTCCGCTTTTGTTAGGGTTCCGTGCCAAAGGCAATTAGGGTTCCGTGCCAAAGGCAATTAGGGTTCCGTGCCAAAGGCAAAAAACGGAACCCTTATAGATTCGTCATGTCTGTCTGTCTGTCTGTCCGTCCGTCTGTCTGTCCGTCCGTATGTCACAGCCACTTTTTTCCGAAACTATAAGAACTATAAGGTTGAAACTTGGTAAGTAGATGTATTCTGTGAACCGCATTAAGATTTTCACACAAAAATAGAAAAAAAACAATAAATTTTGGGGGTCCCCATACTTAGAACTGAAACTCCAAAAAATTTTTTTCATCAAACCCATACGTGTGTGGTACCTATAGATAGGTCTCCAAAATGATATTGAGGTTTCTAATATCATTTTTTTTCTAAACTGAATAGTTTGAGCGAGAGACACTTCCAAAGTGGTAAAATGTGCGTCCCCCCCCTGTAACTTCTAAAATAAGAAATTGATAAAACTAAAAAAAATATTTGATGTACATTACCATGCAAACTTCCACCGAAATTTGGTTTGAACGAAATCGTGTGAGTAGTATTTTTTTTTTAAAACCGTAAACTGCAATTTACCTTTCATTCAATCAACACAAATATAAAAATAAAATAAAAATTATATTATGTTACTTGCTGCTGCGGAACCCTTCATGGGCGAGTCCGACTCGCACTTGGCCGCTTTTTAAACATGTAATGTTCCCTCTGTTGAAAAAATACATGCAAAGGAATGTCCCCTTTCGTTTTTGTGTAAAAATCCCGATTTGATACTAATACGAATAAATATTAGAGATGTCATAAAATATATATGTATCAATACATTAAATCTGTAGATTATTATGTGATTATTATTTGTGCCTTTTTTTATTTGACTGCGTTAGAAGGAAGTTTATATAGTTAAGTTTATTTTCCGAGCACGTGTTAAAGATGTTATAGATTTGTGTATTTATCTTTGACACTCTCTTTAAACCTATGATTTTTTTATTTTAATTGTAACTGTGATTTTCGTTTTAATTTTGATTCTAATTTTGATTTTGATTAAGTTTTTAATTTAATTGTAATTTCATTTTTGATTTTATTTTGGATTTTGATGTTTTTATGTTAATATTATTTATTTTTATTTTTATTGTATGCGTGCAAATATGGATTTATATGGTCTGAAATAAATAATAAAATAAAAAAATAAATTATTATTAGTTGAGGATCCTCATAATTTTGCGAACGCCATGTGAAAATTATAAAAATTTAAACCATCTGTTTGTTAATTTTAAATAGCATTTTGACGCAGTCGGAATTTTACAATAATATCTTGGTAAACTAAGATGATGCATGGAAGCATATCTATTTGTTTGGTTAATAAAATGTTCATATAATGCAGAATAAGAGCAAAATTCTAAATGCAGACTTTTAGGCAAAATGTGCAATCCAATTCACTATGTAGGTACTATTTGAATAAATAAAAGAAGACATTCAAAACAGTCGAAATTTAAATGCCAGGTGATCTCTGGGCTTAATAAATCCATACTAATATTACAAATTCGAAAGTAACTCTGACTGTCTGTCTGTCCGTTACAATTTCACATCTAAGCAGCTAAGCAGATTACCAAATTTAGCATGAAGATACTTTGATTCTTTAGGAAGGATAGACCACTCTTTACTACGGTAACCGACATATACACAGGCGGAGCCGTGGGCAATAACTAGTTACTTATAAAATTATTTCTAAACGAAAGCATATAGAAGCACATAGTGATATGTTAGCGGTGATAATACACATACAACCATATTAACAGCATAAAGATACATTCTACCAGGTATACAGATGTAGCTAAGAGGTGAGCAAGATCAACGCTAACAAACTACATGTCCATTTCTACCAAAGTTTTGCTGTGTACTGGGGATAGGTCTTAGTAAAACAAATTTGTTCATCTTACGAGCTTCATTTAAAATTAATGGCATTTCAAAAAAGAAAATAAAAGAAGAAAATAAAAACTTACAATTTTGAAGCTTAAATAGACAGAAAGTGCCAGTTTTGCCAGTTGTACTTAATTTAACAAAATTGGTATACTCAACAAAGTTCTATTTAAAACAACCTGTACATTATGCAATTTGTCTAGAATAAAAGGATACCTGTACATTCCCTTGCTATCTTTGTTCACCTTTTTTTAGGTCCTGCTAAAATGACTCTACTCTGCCTGATGGAAAGCACAAGCAGAATCCAAGTTTGGTGGTCACCATACTTATTGCGAATACAGACAATGCAGCATGGCGACTTGTGATGCTTCTGCATCATTGGGCCTCCGGTTTCACACTCACCAACACTCACTCACCAACGAAACACGACAGCACCTTAATTTGTTTTTAATTTATACCTATTTATCTACGAGAAAATGCTTTTTATCTTAGCGGTTCAATTCAACAACTTCTACGACACATTTGATTGATTATGTAAAGTATTCATGTATAATAGATATTCAATTTTATTCAGCAAAATGCCCTAAGGCCTAAAGCGTCGATATAAATCACGTTGCATGTAACAACTTAGTAAAACCGTATACTGTGTGAAATTTCTTCATTATTAACTGGTTCAGAATTCTGTCCAAGACCATAAAACTCCTTTTTTTTGAGTTCTGTTTGCCAACCTCTTTTAACAGTCGGTGACAATATCAACGATAGAGGTCACGGCTACAAAGCTCATTAATACAGCTGCACGAATCATCAAACAGTATCCACGTTGTTCGTTGGCTTATTAAAGTTAAGCGGGGGTTAATATTTAATCCGAGTTGCGCACAAATGCCGCTGGGGGCGTTAATGTATGCGGCGTCACGGTCCGCGCACTGTACGGGTTGGATAAATACGCGACCTGTCACACCGAAGTGTAATGTGGGTGAATGACGATCGATACTTTGCCATATGTTTGGCACTTTTGAGATACTCGTGACAAGTCTTTATCTAGGGTCTTTTGAATCAATGAAAAACTTCTACATACATATTTAAAAAGAAAATTAAAATGTTCAAATGTTCACGAGAACTTGATGAAAACTCTCTACCGTTGTGTATAAATGTTATACGGTAGATACAAAGCTGTCCTGAAATAGATCCTTAAACGAGTATGTTGATACAGTACGTAACCAAACCACAACCAATCAAACATCCCATGCTCGCACTCGACGCGGACGCACGTGTTGGCAGCAGTAAAATCAGCTCCGTAATTTTAATGCATTAAAAATAGATAAAACAGTAATTTTTTCCATAAAACCAAAGTGAACTCGTGCTAAAAATATTTTGATAAAGAATTGGAAAATTTATCTAGTGTTTAAAAAAATAAATTTAAAAGTTTTAGAACAATAATCAAAGGTGAGTGCAAGTGAGAGTTTATTAGTGCACAAAACCAACATCATAACTGGATGTAATATATTGGGGAACTATAAACAACATAAATAGTGATATACAGTGATTTTGCTATAATCCTTTTGCTAAAATTAAGATTTTTTTAACTAATAACAGTGAAAGTTATCCAACGGTCAAACTAGTCACCAGTTGCTAACAAAGAAACAAAAGAACAAAAGGCGTCGGAGCGGTCAAATCTGTGCAACAGATGTAACAACCGTCGACGCAGAACTACCAATATATTTTAACAAAAAACGCATAACAACGGCATGTAACGACGGTTATAAGAGAATATTATCTACTTTTTAAATAATAATATCATCTACTTTAGCCGAGTTATAGAAAAACGAAAACGCCATCTTCACAAATTATGAATTTCCTAGAAAATATTACATTTAGAAAGACCCGCGCGCATTCATCACTGTCAGAAAATAATGACAGCAAAAGTCGCGATCAGTCACCAGATGGCACTAATTATAGCGTTCCATGTATATCAGACGACGACGAGCACAATGATTTAATAAATGAATTAAAGGAGCAAGTTGAATTACTAAACGTAAAGCTACATAGTGCTAATGATCAAATAGACATACTATCGACTGAAAATACTGAGCTAAAAGAGGAAATACAAACCTTATTGCGCAAAAACACTCCATTTAAAAAAGTAACCAGAAGTCCGACTAAATCGGTTACATCGACACAAAAAAAGAAAGCAGTGATTCCAGCAAAATGTAAACAAATTAGTACAAAAATAAATCAGAAAACACAGGTACAGGTAAACAATAAAGAGACACAAACAGAAAATCCAAACACTAAAAATGCAACAAAAAACTCATCGAAAAATCAAACCAGCAACGAAACAATAAATACTCCAAAAATTTCGATTACAAGAAATAAACTATGTCTCATAAGCACGAACAATACAAATAGATTACTTGACATAGCAGGAAATACACTAATGAACATTGACTTATGTCACTATATCACACCTCAAGGCAGTACACAGCAGCTGCTCAGTGGACTGAAAGAAAAGCTACTGAATTTTACTTTAAAGGACTACTGTGTATTATTGCTCGGAGAAGAAGATTTTAAAGCTACTAACACATATTTTGACATTGTGTCACTTCTGAGAAAAGTCTTGCAAGAAATAAAACACACTAATATAATTATTTGTACACCAACATATAAGTACGCCTACTACGCAAATGTGTATAATTTAAGAGTGGAAACATTTAATAACCTATTGTATTTAGATATTTTAACACACGAGCATGCTTATTTCTTAGACAGCAATAAAAATTTAAAGTGTGATTATAGTATGTTTGATAGACGCTACGGTGTCATAAATAACTTTGGACTTCAAACCATTTTTAATGACATCCATAATATGATTGTTGATATACAAAAATATAATTGTAATAACATAGCTGTTAATGAAAATAACATAAACAATGATGAATGTTATACAAATGATAGCCCCAGCGAATTTTTTCGTCTCTAAACCCCTACTTGTATTGCACCAGAATATTGCAGGCTTAATATCAAAATCTGAGGCTTTTACGGTTTGTCTTGCTGAACTCTCAGATAGAAAACAAAATGTTGACGTGATCTGCGTAACTGAACATTTTATTATGTCAGGCTATGAGTCCCAGCTTGATATACCAAACTATTACTTGGGTGCATGTTATAGTCGCCAGCTCAGTAAAAGAGGTGGAGCTTGCATATTAGTTCGGATGGTTCATAAGTGCAAAGAAATACTAGAGATTAGTTCATTATCAATTGTAGGTATTGTCGAGTGCTGTGCGATAGAGCTCGTTGAGTATAAAATAGCAATTGTATGTGTTTACAGAACGCCGAAAGTAAACAAACTAGACATATTTTTTGAAATATTGGAACAGCTGCTAATTAATGTAAACAAAAAAAAGTATACAAACATATTGATAGCTGGAGATTTCAATATTGATGTTTTGGGGAATGGCAGTGCAACTCTGCAATTTAAATCCATACTGTCAAACTTTGGTCTCAAACTAGCAATAAATAAACCAACTCGAATTAAAAGCCAAACATGCATAGATAATGTAGCACACAACTTTCATAAATCTTGTAGAACAGAAATAATAGAATTTGACTTATCCGACCATACAGCGCAGTTATTAGAAGTCCCATTAGAAAATAAATGCATCTTTAAATATTGGCGTAAAAAGCAAAGAGACTTCTCTAAGGAAAACATCAAAAAGTTTGTTAGTTGTTTAGAAAAATTAACTTTTTCAGAAATACATGAGACCAATGACGCAAATTTAGCTTATGATTTATTTATGCAAGAATTTAAATTATTTTATGACCTATGCTTTCCCTTACGACATATTACTATTCATATCAATAAAAAGCCGGCTTGGATATCTCGTGGTATACAAATTTGTAGTAAGAAGAAAAGACGTCTTCTATGGACATATAGGTGTAAACGTTCACCATTAAATTATAATAAATATAAAAATTATGCAAAGCTATATAAAAAAATCATAGCACTAACTAAACGTGCCCAAAATTGCTACAAAATTAAAACATCTCTTAATAAGAATAAAGCTACGTGGCAAATTATTAATAATAATAAATTGAATATACCTAGGAATATAGAAAAATTACAGGTTGGCAATAGATGTATAACTAATCCCATAATGATTGCAAATACATTCAATGATTATTTTGTGGACAAGGTAGTGCCAATACAACATGACAAAAACAATATAACTACCAAATTGAAACACAGTAAAGATTCAATGTTCATGCAGCCATGCTTACCAATCGATATCTTCAATATTATAAATGGTCTTAAAAACACAAACAGTGTGGGCAAAGATGAAGTAACCACTAAAATAATCAAATCGGTAGGCCATCTAATATGTGAACACCTTTGTTTCATTTTAAATTTATGTATAGTTAACGGTGTATATCCGGAGAATTTGAAAATAGCAATAATCAAACCTCTATATAAAAAATGCGATAAGGAACAAATTCAGAACTACAGACCTATTGCACTAATATCGATCATATCCAAAATATTTGAAAAATACATATACAAACAGATATACTCTTATTTAGAAAAAAAAACAATTCTTTGTCATGAACAAAAAGGATTTAGACAAAATATGACAATAAATATGGCTATATACGACTTTCTCCGGAATATAATGATAAATGTCGATAAAAAGACTCCCGTATGTGCTGTGTACTGTGATATGACACAGGCATTCGACTATGTTGATCACAATATCCTAAAAAAAAAATTAGAATGTTATGGGGTGAGAGGAAACATCTTAAATCTGCTTGAATCTTACCTATCAAACAGAAAGCAAGTAACGGCAATCTCGAAAATAGATATAAAGAGGAAAGAAGAATTAACGCACTTATCTAGTGAACGCTATGTAACATATGGGGTGCCACAAGGAAGCGTACTGGGCCCTCTACTATTTATTATATATATTAATGACTTACCAAATTTCATTACACACCCTATTACCCTTTTCGCTGATGATAGTACATTGACTATAGCTTGTGAAAATATTGACTCCTATGAAAATGACATAAATAATTGTATATCTTCAATGATCTCATGGTTAATTAACAATAATTTGAAAATCAATTTAAATAAAACTAATATAATGCATTTCAGTCAGCGCATAACCCCCCCATCAGCTTTAGATATAAACTACGATAATAATAAAATAGAAGAAGTTAATACGGCAAAGTTTCTGGGTCTTGTGATAGATAAAAAACTTAATTGGAAAGCTCATATAGAATATGTTAGTAATAGAATAAGTAAATCCTCATATGCACTGTATAAACTTTCGCCATCAGTTAATACCGATACACTGCTCACGGCATATCATGGCCTGGTTGCGTCTGTTTTAAGGTATGGTGTGATTTTCTGGGGAAATTCAACTAACCAAGACATAGTTTTTAAATTACAAAAACGCTGTATCCGTGCTATGTTTGGACTAAGAGTGACGGACAGTTGTAGGCCATACTTCATAAAGCATCAAATTTTGACACTCCCAAGCCTATATATTCTAGAAGTATGCATGTTCGTGAAAGCAAACCATACACTGTTCCCCCGCCTGGCAGACGTAGTCAAACGTAACAGGCGTGATGACAGTAAGCTCTGTATACAGACCGCTAAAACTGCTCTAATGAGCAATAGTTTTTTTGGCATGGCACCTAAAATTTTTAATAAAATACCAGCACAGTATAAAGACCTCAAAAAAAACAAATTCAAATATAAGCTTAAGGAAATATTGATGCAGAAAGCCTATTATAGTGTTGGGGAATTTTTGACAGATACTATAAATTAAGCCTTGTGTATGTGTTCAAATTTTGTGACTTTTAATTTACTTTTATTTTTTAATTATTGTTTTTTATTTAATATTTGTCAGTGATGTATTACGACGACATGACATTTTTATTATTATAAAAAAAATTTGTACGCCAGCTATGGCAAAACATGTTTTTAAGTACTGAACTATATTTTATACTATGACATCTTGTTAACACATGTTTTATGCAAATAAACTTATCTTATCTTATCTTATCTTATCTTATCCCATACGGGTCAACACTTTGTGTGATCCACAAATTGTTGTCCTGAGTCTAGGTGTTCTTTGTGTTCGTTACATGTATGTTTGTGAATTCTCCCCTATATAAGATGTATATTCCTAACGAGGGAATTGTCTTTATTTATTAAAAAAAAAAAAAAACACTGGCAACAGTATGTTCGAGTTATTGATGTATATACAACCGTGAACTGCTTATGCAAATCCTGGCATTATCCAATCCATCAATATTTAAGTAATGTCTCTTTCCTACTATTACTTTCAGATGTCATTAAAATTAAATTTCTTATTAAACTTATAAAGTCCGGGTAGACAACAACATGCTTGCCCATATTACATGAGTTGGATCTAAAGTTTAGTCGCCAAAATGTATGTGTACTGATGTACTTAGCGGTAGCATGTTACAGTAAACATTTTACTATTTCATACTTCAAGAATGCTTATACAAAACACAAGATAGATGCCATGTCATTTAGAGGCCCGTCAACGGACACAAAGTAGACTTAATCTCATAACAGCCGTCTATGAACCACACGACACTTGTTTCTAACAGAAATTCACAAGCCTCAATGTCGTGGCACTATTTGTGTTAATCACTTAAACCGCTGAATAAGGGGAAATAACTAGAAGAATAATCATGTCATGTTATTTAATAGCTCTGTTCAAGATAAAAAAGAAATACACATTGATAAAAAGGAGAATTATCCAGATGCTAATATTCTGAAATCGACTGTTCTTTTTGTGTGGGTAAATCTTTCAAGCTTTAGCTACTTAACCGATCGTGAAATCGTACATGCCCTTTGTCAGCATACAGAAAAAATCACAGTGTTCTTTTCATCCAGAAATAAGTATTGTTCCCGAGAGATGGCCGGTCGTGTGACTTGACAAAAATTTGCATACAAATTCACAGCATTGAGAAAGCCGCAGTCAAAAGCTAATTCTGTTACATAAATCCAGATTACAAGAGTCACAATTCATTGAAGTAAGACCTCTGGCAATTTACTTACTTTACTACTGTAATAATTGTACGAAAACGGCCTACTCCAGTTATTTCCACTATCTTATACATCCATTCATATAAGCAATATTACTTTCCTACCATTGCCATCTCATCTTACTAACCTTTCCTGTCATCTAGGACTCTCAATTTTTTTTCAATTCTTAAAGAGTCCGCTTGACTGCAAGCTTTGTTTCCTATGACGTAGCTGGGATTAAAAATTCAGTCGGCAGAATGTGCATTTTCCTATATAACTATATATATAATTCCTTATAACTATCACTTAAGAGCAGTTATAGTTATCACTTAATTAGTCCAGGCGTGATTGTAAAGTATAACGTAGAATTTATATGCAAGCTGAATTTTCCATTTCACTTCGAATGACACCCGCGGGAACTGCTTAGGTCCTAGTTCTGTTTTAGGTGAATAATGTGCATTGAAAACGCGGTACATTACAACTGTTATAGTTATTTACTTTTGTAACTGTGCTTTATGGTTAACTTAATTGATTATGACACAGAAATATATAATTTATGTTTTTTTATTTGAATCTAAAATTTATTGGAGCAATATAGCGTTTTTTTTAAGAGACAATTCCCGCATCCTGTGTCGTGGAGGACTTTACAAACATACATGAGACGGACACAAACAACACCCAGACTCAGAACAACAATTTGTGGATCACACAAAGTGTTGTCCCATGTGGGATTTGGGACCCACAACACTTAGCGGAATGGCAAGTGGCATGGCGACCGCCTCAAACACTAGGCCTACCGTGCAGCCATATTAAATAATGCGTTCGTAGAAATAATGAGTGGTACTTTCATAATAAACGTGAGAGAATCCGACAGCATCTGGCGCATGGCGTCGTATCGCCGTACTGCATTACCTGTTACATGTACTATTACATTGTGTGGCGAGACATGCCGTGACGACGGGACGTTACGCGTTACCCTACGGCATCTTCCCGGCATTTGATTTTTTAGCCGAATGGAGGCCTTCTTTTACAAGTCTTTTAAAAAGGTACTCGAGTGTTTTGTGTTTTACTTTTTTATATTAACAATAAGGAGCTTTATAGCTTACTTAATACCTGTCTACGGTGTGAGTGCGATCAACGCGTCGTACAAGCCAACGAGTTACCTACTACTTAACGCGTATCATGCGTTCAAAGTTAAGGTAAGTGCTCGGCGAAAGTTTTTGAATGTGTACACCCTTTATTACACAAGTGAACACTAACACCTCTCTTACAAAGTTATGCCTTATACGCCTATGCTGAAATACATCTGCTACTTAGACATACTTTAAAAAGTAGAGCACGTTGGGGATATACGTAGAGTGATACACATAAAAAATGTTATAGATGCGAAGGTGACTACTAATACATAACATTTTCACGCCTAAGTCAATCAAAACGATGAATTGATGATTATTTTTTTCAGATTTCTTACACAGCTTTTTGATCTCAAACTAAAAAGAGCCTGTGCTATGGTAACCACTGCTGATGAACATATTTATATATTTCTGGATACATACATATATCTATATACATAAACAGCAGTCAGACATCTATTTTGGGTAACAAAATCGTAGAGATAAAATACGAATCGCCTATACAAGTTATCCACGTCATATAAATTGTTGTTCTTATAGCTTTGCACTATCTTGATCACTAAATTTGGATGAAATAATCACGTTAGCTACTGCTTGGTCCATTAGTGCACAACACATCTGAAACAACTACAAAAACTCAACAAAGTTGAGGATAGCACTTAATCTTCTGTTAAAGTACGTACGGTAGCGCAGTAGTAGCGTGTGCTACTGTGTAGGACCTAATGTTTGTATGATATGCATATATTTGTCACAGAGTTTGAGTATTTTCTATCTTAATATATATAAATCTCGTGTCACAATGTTTGTCCTCAATGGACTCCTAAACCACTTAACCGATTATAATAAAATTTGCACACCATGTGCAGTTCGATCCAACTTGAGAGATAGGATAGTTTAAATCTGAAATTATATCACCATTTTTTTTTATTTCACTTTATACGTAGCGAAGCACGTACTGGGCAGCTAGTGTATAATATGTATTATTTACAAAAAGTAGTCTTATAGGCTCTGCTTAGTTTGGGACTAGATAATACACACATCAAAAGTGTCTAGGGATCAAGCATTTTTATGCGGATTTCTTGAGATTGAGATGTGGCTTTGGCCTGCTCAGTCGCCAGACTTGAACCCGATTGAGCATGCATGGGATATGCTACAGAGAAGAGCTCTGCCGAATATGGAGGGTATCCAGTCGCAAGAAGACCTTTTTTTGTTGTTGCAACGAACATGGGCGGCCATTCCACAGCGTGTTTGGATGAACTCATTTTGAGTATGCCAAACCGATGTTCTTGTGTTATTAGTGTTCGCGGTAGAAACAAGGATTATTAATTGTTTGTTAACGCAGTCATCCCGTTAAGATGTGATCTGCAGCAGAGGGCGCTGTTAGGCCTGTACCACTCTCGTCGAGCTATGACGTCACAGCGCGCGAACCAATCACGGACGATTGTCGCGTGATATGCAGCCAACCGCACATGTGAAGACGATTCACTTTGACCGGCACTCGACCCTCAGACGCTTAGATATTAAGATCTATACTTTTGTAATTAATTTTATTTGCCATTACACCAGTTTAAAATTCAAAGTCTTGTTCATTTATCTCAAGAAATCGCACCTACATAAATTTTGTTCTTCGAGCCGGATGCAAGAAAAGAATCAGCAGAAGAATAACACTGAAGTCACTATCACCAGACACCGTAAACGCATTACGGGGACGAGAAGACATATTGCCGTAATCCATACGCAGTACGCACCCGCTACGCAAACCCTAGTCGCAGTACGCAATTACGAACCTCGGGCGTGGGTGTTGTTGTCTGTTTCCGTCGTATTGGTGATTGTAGCCGTAAGTACTCTTTGCTATCCTTACCTTCCAAAATGCCGAAGCATGACCTGGCTGATGATGGTACTACCCTTGGAAACCTAAATAAGCGCAGAGGTTCAATTAAGGGTAGGTTAACAATTTTTAAAAATTACATAAATTCGTTTGATTCGTTAAATATAACTCATTTAAAACGCGCAGAGTTAAAGTTACGTTTGCAAGGCACTAAAAACTTGTATAACGATTTTAACGAAGTTCAGAATAAGATAGAATCGTTAATCCCGGAGTCTGAGGAACAACTATTAGTTCGTGAAACATTTGAAAATGATTATTACAGTGTTTTAGCGAAAGCTGAGTGTATGATTAGCGAAGATGAACCTCACGAAAGGTCTGTGGTCACCAGTAACCCCTGCGTAAAGTTACCCACTATTTCGCTCCCTGCCTTCGACGGTAAGTCTGAGCAATGGTTAGACTTTCGCGATACGTTTCTAGCTTTAATTCATAATTCTAAAGAAATTTCAAACATTCAAAAGTTTCATTACCTAAAATCTTCTTTGCACGGTAGTGCGGAGGTAGTAATCGAAGCAGTTGAATTTTCGGCCTGTAACTACCCTATTGCGTGGGAATTGTTAACGAATCGTTACGACAGTAGCAAACTTATTTTACATAATCATGTCAAATCGCTTTTTAACATTCCCAGCGTGAGTAGAGAATCGTCGGTTCAGATTCGTAAACTTATTGATACCGTACTTAAAAATATTCGCGCTTTGAAATTAATCGGTGAACCCACAGAATATTGGGATACCCTAGTTATTTTTTTGGTCGTGTCTAAATTGGATCTCACCACCGAACGAGAGTGGAAACAGCACCAAAACTTGTTGTCATCCTGCGATCCCAATTATAAATTTAAATTAAACGATTTAATGAAATTCTTAAGAGAAAAAGCCGACATGTTAGATACAGTAACACAATCAAGCTCCCCTCAATCATTTCAGCTCAAACGTCATGTTAATAATACTCAAACACATTCAAAGGTTCGCTGTAATGTGGTGACTAATAATTCTAACAAATTAAAATCACAAAGGAATTTTAACACTAAAACCTGTACTATGTGCAACGCGAATCATCCGTTGTATTCGTGTACACAGTTTTTAAACTTAAACATAAATGAAAAATTTAAATTCATACAGGACAACAAGTTATGTGAAAACTGCTTAAAGTTCGGTCATACAGTTACAGACTGCCGCGCACTGTGTCGCTTGCGTCTAATGAGTCAGCCGTAGCTCGCCACTCGCCTTCTCTTCACGATCATGTAAACAACAGCACACTTATACACACCCATAATACGCATACACTATTCACACAGTCATCTGACCAACCCGTTTTGTTGTCAACTGCAATCGTGAAGATAGCCGATAAAAATGGTATCTATGGTGAATTTCGAGCCATACTAGACAGCGGCAGTGAACGCAGTTTTATAACACAAAAAGTATGTACAAAACTTCAATTAAAATGTTTACAGTCCACTATACAAATAAATGGTGTAGGCAACATAATTACAAAAACTACACAATTATGTGATGTACATATTAAATCAACTTGTGGTTCATTTTACCGAAGTATTGCATGTTTAGTTTTGCCACAAATAACATTAGAATTACCGGCTCACACAATTTGTAAAACTAAATTTAATATACCTACACATATACAGTTGGCGGATCCCTCTTTCTATGAACGTCAACATATCGACATGTTGATCGGGGCAGATCTCTTTTGTGATATTTTGGAGGAAGGGAAAATGCGTCTATCTAATGGGCCATACCTCCAAAATACCAAATTAGGCTGGATTGTATCGGGGTCTATTTATCAAAAACAAAACACGCGAAGACAACAAAACGTTTTGTGTAATTTTACGATTACAGATACACACAATTTAGATAAACAAGTACGCATGTTCTGGGAGATAGAAGAATTGCACAGTCATAAATCGGGTGACCCGCGCAGTACAGACGAACGTCAGTGCGAAGAACACTTCCTGAAAACAACAACGCGCGTTGATGGAAGGTTCTGTGTTCGCATTCCGTTTATACAATCACCTGCTACATTAGGCGAATCGTATTCGCTAGCGGAAAAACGGTTTTTTGCTTTAGAAAAGCGCTTACAACGCAATCCCGTTTACCAGCAGTTATACAAAGATTTTATGCACGAATACGCAAAATTGGGTCATATGAGTCGCATTACATCATATGGAAACCCACATTATTTTATGCCACACCATGGCGTGTTCCGTGAGCACAGTGCCACTACCCGTTTGCGAGTGGTATTCGACGCCAGCGCAGTGACGTCAAGCGGAAAGTCACTCAACGACTTACAACTAATAGGAGAACCATTACAGGGAGATTTAGTTTCAATTTTATTAAGATTTCGTGAAAAGAAATATGTCGCCTGCGCTGACGTCGAAAAAATGTACAGACAGGTGCTCATTCATCCTGATCAGCGCGATCTGCAATTAATTTTGTGGCGTGATAATCCCTTAGACGAAATAGGAATATATCAATTAAATACCGTTACGTACGGCACTGCCTCAGCGCCGTTTTTAAGCTGTAGGTGTTTAAAACAATTAGCACAGGAAAGCACGATCCCCGAGGTGGCACATATAATAAAAAATGATTTTTACGTTGACGATTTAATTTGTGGTGGGGATAATATAGATACCTTATTATTCATGTGTGCAGAAGTCACAAAAACGTTAAACGCAGGGTGCTTTCCTCTCCGTAAATGGGTTTTTAATTTCGATCACGATAAATATAATTTCAATGATAATTCGATACAACTTACGTTAGGTGAACAGATTCACAGTAAAACGCTAGGCCTAGGGTGGCAAAATAAATCTGATAACTTGCATTTTCATACGCAAATTGATAGGGACAATCGATATCCCACTAAACGCACAATTTTATCTACGACATCGCAAATATTTGATCCTTTGGGATTGTTAAGTCCAACTATAATCTTAACTAAGATTATACTACAAAGGTTGTGGCGCTTACATGTCGATTGGGACGAACAAATACCTAATGATATAGCGATGACGTGGTCTAAATTCGTAAACAATCTTTCATTTCTTCATAAACTAACTATCCCACGTTATGTTTATTGTAATAAGGCGATACGTAAAGAATTGCATATATTTACAGACGCATCGCAGGTGGCGTACGGTACGTGCGCCTATATACGTAGTATAGATAGCGAGTCGTCTGTGGAGGTTCATTTGTTATGTTCTAAAAGCAAAGTCGCACCGCTCAGTCCCACAACTATACCTAGATTAGAGTTGTGTGGAGCTCTGCTCGGTGCCAGACTGTATTCTAAAATAAAGGAGTCGTTCAAAGGTCACGTTGATAAAGTGTTTTTTTGGACTGATTCTACAATAGTATTAGGCTGGTTGCAAATGTCCCCTAATTTACTAAAAACTTATGTACAAAATAGAGTTTCTGAAGTACATGAATTGACAAATGACTTTCCATGGCGACACGTTAGAGGCAGAGAGAATCCTGCCGATCTCGTCTCGCGCGGATTGCATCTAGACGCACTTAATGACTCATCTTTGTGGTGGAACGGGCCGTCGTTTCTGTGTGATTATAATTACGACTGTGACACAGGTTCGATTCCCATCGATTTACCCGAAGTTAAATCAAATACAGTTAAACTGTTACTAGTGAGTCACATTTCTAATAATTCATTGTTTCCGTTTAACAGATTCTCTCAGTTTGTTCGCATGCAGCGCGCCGCCGCATATGTACTTCGCTTTATATACAACATACGCAATAAACTATCGCGGCGGTCCGGCGCGCTCACTGCCGACGAGTTGAGTGAGTCTGTGTTAATTCTCGCGCGCTTATCACAACAAGAATCGTATTTTGACGAATATGAGACATTAAGAAAAAATGAAAGACTACAGAGTAAACATAATTTAACGAAACTTAGTGTATTTATAGATAATAAAAATCTCATTAGAGTTGGCGGTCGTATTTTAAATTCTTCACTTTTTAACTACGATAAAAAACATCCGATTTTATTATCACCTAAACATCATTTTACTTTGCTACTTTTTCGATATCAACATATATTATTAATGCACGCGGGTCCACAACTACTTTTATATTCACTTAGAGAAAAGTGGTGGCCTATAGGTGGACGAAACTTATCCCGAACCGTTGTTCAGAAATGCATTGTATGCGCGCGCCTGCGAGCTAAATCGGTAACCCCACTCATGGGAAATTTACCACCAGAACGTCTGCAACCAGGCGTTCCCTTTATGAACTGTGGCGTTGATTATGCGGGACCCGTTCTTATACTGAACCGTAAAGGTAGAGGAGCGAGAATAATAAAATCATATATCTGTTTATTTATATGCTTTGCTACTCGTGCAGTTCATCTGGAGCTAGTTGGTGACCTATCAACAGATGCTTATTTAATGGCACTTAAGCGGTTTGTGTCAAGGCGCGGCAAACCGAACACTATTTTCTCAGACAATGGGAGAAACTTTGTAGGATTAATGAATAGTTTTTCTAAATTTTTAGTAGATTGTTCTGAACATATTAAAGAATATGCGGCCTCTCAAAATATTGAATTTAAATTCATACCACCTTATGCCAGTCATTTTGGAGGGTTATGAGAGGCGGGGGTTGAAAGTTGCAAACATCACCTGCGGCGTGTGATAGGCAATGCACACTTAACGTACGAGGAGTTCGATACGGTGCTGACGCAAGTCGAAGCTGTATTGAATTCTCGTCCTCTTAGCCCTATGTCAACAGATCCTGAAGACTTGCAGCCACTCAGTCCAGCGCATTTTTTAATTGGTCGTTCAATGACAGCTCCTGTTTGCGAAACCATAGATGAAAGGCCAACGACCCTATTGACCAGGTATCAACGAGTGGAGCAGATACGCCAGCATTTCTGGAGCAGATGGTCGAAAGAATATATATCTGAACTGCAAACCCGATTGAAGTGGACGGAACACGCGGACAGCTTAGCCGTGAACACTCTGGTGTTGATCAAAGACGACAACCTGCCCCCTCTGAAGTGGAGTTTAGGCCGTATTATCAGAACGATTCCCGGCAAGGACGGCATATGCCGAGTAGCTGACATTCGCACAAAGGATGGTACAGTACGGCGTGCATTTTCAAAGATCTGCATTTTGCCAATTAGTGAGGAGTAATTTGAAAGGCGCTTCTTTCAAGGTGGGGAGAATGTTAACGCAGTCAACCCGTTAAGATGTGATCTGCAGCAGAGGGCGCTGTTAGGCCTGTACCACTCTCGTCGAGCTATGACGTCACAGCGCGCGAACCAATCACGGACGATTGTCGCGTGATATGCAGCCAACCGCACATGTGAAGACGATTCACTTTGACCGGCACTCGACCCTCAGACGCTTAGATATTAAGATCTATACTTTTGTAATTAATTTTATTTGCCATTACACCAGTTTAAAATTCAAAGTCTTGTTCATTTATCTCAAGCAATCGCACCTACATTGTTTAAGTTACCTAATAAAATTTTAAAGAAAACTGTTATTTCAGTTTTTTTTTCGAACTTTAATGTTAGTGGTTCAAATGTCAAAATCCCTTTATTAGGAAAATGGCAAATTTCTTTATTAATGCTGTAAAGGACGGTGCTCCATGGGTAGAAGATTGTATGAAAGAAGACGACTTTTGAGTGGACTGTATTGAATAAGCTGGTTTTACAGTGAAAGATCTCTAGACAACTCGCAAGGTTAACAAAACAATTTGTATTCTTTTTATCATTACGAAGTAGGTAGGTTTTAATCCCTCGGCGATGTTCGTGATTACTCGTGCCCGCCTCGGTCGCCCCGCTCGCACCGCTCGCCGCGCTATTGTATGTTCTGTCTAAATGCAAAGGTGACTTGGTTTATCGTTACTGTGACAAACGAAAACACTTTATTTGATGAATCCTTAAAGAAAATTTTAATTAATATCAATCAGGAGAAAAGTTATTGCAAAAATATATGTTGATCCCTAGACACATATGTTGATCCCTAGACACTTTTGAAATGTGTATAAATATGTTGATAAATATAACAAAATTATAAAAATCAAGAAGGTATATAAGTATTATAAAATAACTTTGTTCTTAGGATACGACAGTTGGGTATAGCAGAAGAAACATTAAAGTAAAATGTGAATGAGTAAGGAGTGATAAGTGATGTCAAGAAACTCAAATACCTCCCAGCCCACACATTAGAAATAAGCACATTAGGTAAAGATAGTTTACTGTGTATTAGTTCAAAATCTAGAGATCTGTAGTTAACGTGCATAGTACTAGGATAGCATAAAAACAAAGTGGTCTATTGTTAATATTTTCTAGATGCCTCGCTCCCTAGGGGCACCTGTTGAGTATTCTTACTCAGAAACTTGTTAAATACTTGATGGCGTAGACTCGACTAGTTGGAACTTGCTACGAGTGTCAACTACCAACCGACTTTCATCGCTATTTACTAGTGGACCGAACAACGAGTTTCAAAGTACGTGAAGACATTGCGAAGGGTTTTTATTATTAAATATATAGTAGAATAAGTGACTTTTCTTATTGCTGTATTCAACGAAAAATATTTGTTTTCACTTTCTTGCTATACTTGTAATAGAAGCATTTCTAGTTAGTGAACTAAGCCAAATTGTTTTTATCAAAATATTTTTAGTAGCTATAAAAATAATATATATTACATGTAATAGATTTTAGTAGAAAATGTAAATATTAGCATTTTAATTTACATTTTACGTTATTTACAAAATACCTTAATCTTTTGATTTCAGTGGTATTGAATTCGGTGTTTTCCGTGGCAATGTGTCCACCTTCTACTAACTTTTTAAGACCGTAAATCATAAAATATTTATCTTGTTCTAGTATTATCATTATATCAGATTCTAAGCAAGGTCACTTGGCTAAGAAAAGATTGGCTAAGACGTCGGAAAGCCCGAATCAAGAGTTATCCAGAACTTTACGCAATACACAAGGAAAAAGTCAGGAAGCGTTATTATGAAAGGAAGAATGAAGGAAAGCCTGTTAGTGAATTAATTCGTCGTTAACAACGCATACATAGAGAGAGGAGTACAATATCTTCGGACAAAAATAATCGAAAAAAGGCTAAGAGAGTTGAAATGCCTTGAAGAAGATTTAATAGTCATACCAGAAGTAGTCGATACAAATGATGATCATTTGATAACTTCACAATCGCAACTGAAACTTTTATAACAACGCCAATTAATGCCACCGATAGTAAGGACTCGGCTTAGCACTCAATCAGGTTCCTTCAGTGATTTATTACTATAGAGTCAGTCAATCTTTTCATCTTCTTTAACACAACGTATTAGGACTTATCGAGAATTGTCAGTACCATTGTGTCCATCTAGTGATGCCAGTTTTGCTTCAAACTCACAGACTGGAGTTGCCAGCTCTAATGAATGATAGGGAGTTGCCTTTGACTCTAAAGGCTAATGGGACCAATCCCGCCCTCACACCCACCACTGTAACTCCTGTACACCAGGATCAACAGCAGTGACCCACGAACACACTGAGTTATGACACTCGGCAAGTCCCAGGGAAAATAAACTGTCTTGGAACCCGCAATGGAACTAATCAGAAGAAAACCGGAGGAGTTGGAAATAAAAAAAGTCCAGTTCCCTATTTAGTAAAGAGGTAGACAAAATGAAGTCAAAATAGGCAGACACCTTTTTCAAACCGGGAAGTCCACGGATAAGAAAATTATGGGTCCTAAGTGAGCTTTATTCGATTACTATAGTATGTACGGTAGAATAGCCTAAACGCACGGCAATTCATCGAAGTTAACACAAGATCGACATAGTATATCGCCCCAGATGTTAATTGTAAGCTTGAATAGCATTATGTTATGTTCATTGTACCAAAAATTACATTCCCAGAGGACATGATGAGCTGACTGTTAACTGCTAGAATCAGGTGTTGAGCGTTGCCACAATGTTTGACAAAGGTGAATCGACTAATTTAAAAGAGTGTAGTTTGCTCTTAAAGTTACTTTGGCCTGTGAGAAATTGAGCGAAACAGTGATCCACCCTCGAGCCATTCCCTCGACAACCGTTCGCGAATAGATGGAAAGAACTGGTAAAGGTAGCGCCCCTTAGATGATTCGTCACATCGTTATTGCCTTTCATCCATGAGGTCGTTATAGACATTGGACTGCTAGACCGGCTCTAGAGACTAATAAAAAGCCAGCTAGCTATACGTAGACTTAAATACCGCATGAATATTTATTTTATTCCTACATCTTGTATGAATTACAGAGAAATGTAAACGCCCCACCTTTTTGATTTAAGAAATGAAGAAGTAGGAACTATTCAGGTCGAAAGTACCACCAAAATTATCTCTCTTTTTGAGAATCTTATTTTTTAGTTATAAATAATACCCTATTAAAATTTCAAGTTGCCTCAAAAACATTTTTATATTTTTTTGCGAAACATTTTTGCACGTGCCTGGCACTGGTAAAGTCCCGACCAAATCGTCTGGCTTATATATTTTTTTATTCTTTAAACATTAAACTACAACCAACCTACTACTCAACTAAACTACAACAACTCAAATATATTTTTGTTTTTTTTTTAATATTACAATTTAGGGGTTGATTTAGCCCCGCTACTCACCAGCCAGGTCTGCAGTTCCGTGTTGGGGTATATTAGGAGAGGTGTGTGACAAGTTTTCAGCTTACCTCAAATACCTACCAAAAAAATGGTACCGGCGCTCCTATTATAAACTAGGCACCCGTAAGTCAAATATAAAACTGGGAAGTGTGTGGGATCGAAATGGAAATCAAACCACGACTTCTTACTGAGTTGTCAGTATCATTAACAAGACCAGTTGTGCAGTCAGCAGACGCTGTTTTACTACTATACAATACTAGAAACACTGTAAGCCATACAACAATACAGCAGATAATAAAGGAAATTCCGCATTCTAACTCATTATGTCACTCCGCAGTACATCTTCGGGGTTATAAAACCCATCCAGTGGGTTGAGAGCTTTCATGTCACGCGTTCAGTTTGTCCTAGGTCACGTAAAGTCGCAATTTGCCGTCCAAATGGAAGAGTGCGGTCGTCTCGCGACGTGTTTCGCCCTTATAGCCAACTTTATTTCCCTGGAAAATAAATGTATTATTTTTCGAAGGGATTTTACGTTTCTGAAGATATATTACGTAAAAATGTTAGCAAAGAGTTTTATTGCTATTAGGTTCCTACTGTGTCGTCTTCTATTTGTTTAAGTGTATCAGATATTCCTGTTAGAAAAATGGGAGTTTGGATTAGTAGGATTGAAAACTTTTTAGTGCTTGGTATTCTGTGGCGTATTATCATTATAATTAAAAAAAAATGCTTTCAAGATGAACACCAAATATCAAAATAATCGGAAAATCATGTTTAGTAAACTAAATCTGGAGACATGTAAGAGTCAAATGAGTGTACATTTAGATATACAAGCCTTTACTTTGATATTTTTCTAAACACTTATAAATGTAAAACATAGAAAAGAAGAGTCAATATGATCAATTACAAAATGTCTGAAACTTCAACTACCCAAATCAACAAGTTTGTTCAGATCTATAGCATCTACAATCTGTCCCATAACAGAATCCCTAACAAACTCCAACTTTGCAAAGTTTAAACCAACACATGAACGTGTCTTTACGCGCGCGTTAACGTTAACTTTAATCTAACAAACGCTCGTAAATCACGTAATAGCGCAATAACGTCACCTAGTGACAGTTCTGAGTAGCGTTTACTCCCTTTATTTGAATATTGTACGAATGGTTACATTCTTTGCTTGATAAAATGTCAAGTTCAAATTTGGAACTACACAACTTTCAAGACCATTTCCCTTCTGAGGCACTTCCATCATAGCTAATATTCTGCCATCAATGATTTCTCATCGGCAGTCTTTAACAGTGTAGTGCTGGATATAAGCCTCTCCTTAGAAAGGAGGCTTTGCGACTGCCTCGTTGGTCTCGCGGTTGGCGTGTGCGACTGCTGATCATGAGGTCTCGGGTTCGATTCCCGGGTCAGACCGATTGTTTTCTTGTTTTCTTTGGGTGTTTTCTACGTATAATATGTATGTATTTACTAAAAAAAAACGTATATATGTATTTGTAGCAGTTGTCGAGTACCCATAACACAAGCTCTGCTTAGCTTGGGACTAGATGGCGTTGTGTGTTAGATGTCCGAAGTATTTATATATTATTTATTTGCTCTACAATACCACGCTGCAATGAAATTGCGTGCAATCGGGGAGGCTTATGTTCAGAAGTCGACTGCGAAAGGTTGATGATGATGACATCATGGTGGTCGGACGGGTTGGTATAAGGTATGTTTCAAGTTTTTCTTCGCTTTGCAGTAATGTTGCCGAGCGTAGTTTGCTCCTTTAGGGCTCCCACACATAACTGCGAATTCGCTACGCATCGCAAATTTATGCGAGCTCGTACGCATGCACCGCAAGAACTTCACGCCGCATCGCATTGCAGTTGCGTGTGGGAGCCCTTAGTTGGCTCTTACGATGCCCACGGAATGAATAGGGCTGGTGACACTCCGTATTCTTAATTCGTCACCACACCGTTATCTATCTTCTAAATATCTATATATATAAAAGAGTAAGGTGACTGACTGACTGACATACCCAGAGATCAACGCACAGCCCAAACCGCTGAAGCTAGAATCCTGAAATTTTGCATGTAGGTTCTTTATATTATAACGTAAGTGAGCACTAAGAAAGGAATTTTTGAAATTCCACCCCTAAGGGGGTGAATCAGGGGATAAAAGTCTGCGTGAGCGAAACCTCGTGCAAAAACTAGTTTTGTTATAAAATATAATTGGATTGTATCATATTATTGTGTAATGTCTATTTTAGAACTGAGCTATGTTTCACTAACAATGCTTCACTCTAAAACTTGTGAAAGTATTACAAAATCTCTTCAGCGTATTGCCGTCCACTGCTGAACGGAGGCATACAAACGAAAAAACGAACAAACAGAACAACATATTGCTGTCAAAATTACTCATAAATATTAAGAACAAATCGAAAGCATCACAACATGGGATTCTACAAAAGTAAAAATAAGGTGAAGTGTTAGGTAGGTATTTAATATTTTAGGCAACTCGATCAATCAATAGATAAAACATTTTACAACCTGTATAATAAAAATATATTTAAAAACGATTTGGTTGCACAGGATTATAAGCTCTAGGAAATCTTATTAAGCAATCTGGATTGAACGTTGAGAGCTGGCTTTTCATGTGCAAATCCTACGGAGATTAAAGCTCGCTTCGTACCTTCAACTCTTTAGGTTTTAATGCATATTTACCATATTGTATAGGGAACTTTTTGTATCCTATTTTATGATTTGTTTACTTCAAAATATTGTACATAACTATAAATTCTCAAAATTAAAAAAAACCCCCGATATAATAACCTGAGTTCCCTTTAAAAAGTAAAAAACACGTTATGCGCTTTCATTTGAGACCCCACTCGATGATATTTCTACAGACATTCGGTTACTCTTCCGCACTTTCACCCCTATAACTTTTAAACGGCCCAACCGATTTTCATGAAACATGTCTAAAAACACTCGCACGTAACTTACCTTTCATACAAAAAAAACTAAATCGAAATCGCTTCATCCGTTCGGGAGCTACGTTGCCACAGACAGACAGACAGATAGACACGTGAAACTTATAACACCCCTCTTTTTGGTCGGGGGTTAAAAATATGTATAGCAATGAAATAAAGGAGTTCGTAAACAGGGTGTTTTATTTTGATAATTGCATGTGTTTGAAATTTAAGAAAGTTTAATGTATGGAAATGGACGTATTTTCAAGTAGAGTATGACAAAGATATCTACATGTGGGAGCTTTTAACTGGCATATAGAGAAGCAACATTATATGTATCTTGTAAATTTAGCTGTATGCTCTCCGAAAAAAATAAAAAGTTTTTTTTTTTTTTTGGAGAACCTGAGAGAGAGAGAGATGTTTGGACTGCGTGAAAAAGGATATGTCTTAAATGTAGAAGGCAGTAAACTGACGATTGATAGAGGAGAATTAAAGAAGAAAAATCGTTTTCATTGCAGAGACTTCAAATATTTAAAAAAAGCGGCCAAGTGCGAGTCGGACTCGCCCATGAAGGGTTCCGCAGCAGCAAGTAACATTTTTTTTAAATATTTGTTTTGATTGAATGAAAGGTAAATTGCAGTTGACGATTTAAGACGTATTAAAAAAAAATATTTACTAGATTTCGTTCAAACCAATATTCGGTGGAAGTTTGCATAGTAATGTACAATTTTAGATTTATCATGCTCTTGTTTTAGAAGTTACAGGAGGGGGGGGGAAACATTTTACCACTTTGGAAGTGTCTCTCGCGCAATCTATTCAGTTTTAAAAAAATGATAATAGAAACCTCAATATCATTTTTGAAGACCTATCCATAGATAGATGAAATGATGAAACGCATGGGTTTGATGAAAAAAAAATTTTTGAGTTTCAGTTCTATATATAAAATATTACGAAACTACCCCCAAAATTTATTGTTTTTTTCTTATTTTTGTGTGAAAATCTTAA
This sequence comes from Diaphora mendica, assembly GCA_949125395.1. NCBI lineage: Eukaryota > Metazoa > Arthropoda > Insecta > Lepidoptera > Erebidae > Diaphora > Diaphora mendica. The sequence continues at coordinate 16,123,486 of OX421313.1, read as the reverse complement.
TGCGGTTCACAGAATACATCTACTTACCAAGTTTCAACATTATAGGTCTTATTCGGTTTCGGAAAAAAGTGGCTGTGACATACGGACGGACAGACGGATAGACAGACAGACCGACAGACATGACGAATCTATAAGGGTTCCGTCTTTTGCCTTTGGCACGGAACCCTAAAAAGGTGAGAAGATGATATCATGACTCACTTAAGACCCATGGATATAAGGTATACTCATCATGATAATTATGAGTTTAACGAATTATATTTAAAAAAACTTGTTTAGTCTGGAATGGTGTTTTCTAGAACGAAAGGCGTAATATTTTAATACTATGTATGAGGATACTGTACGAGATGTTTCATAAGATCAGTTTTATTACTATTATACACACAAAGAAGTAAACAAACAAACAGAATATTCTGACGGTGATAAGTGTCGTCTATAAACATTGCAACATAAATGGTGACATTTATGTTGTAGTAAAAAGGGAATGGGAACTCGCACCCTTTCTTGAAATATACATCCCCATAAGAGTATACTTATATTTTATACATATACTAGCTTTCGCACGCAGCTTCGCTCGCATTTAATAAAAAAAAAAGCGGCTACGTGCGAGTCGGACTCGCCCATGAAGGGTTCCGAAGCAGCAAGTAACATAATATAAAAGTTCTTGTAACTACAAGTACAAAGTTACAACGAACTCGTTGTAACTTTGATCGATGTTTTAATAATAGTGTTTTTTTTGCAGTTTACTATTAATGACGTATTAAAAAAAAACTACTTACTAGATCTCGTTCAAACCAATTTTCGGTGGAAGTTTGCATGGTAATGTACATCATATTTTTTTTTAGTTCTATCATTCTCTTATTTTAGAAGTTACAGGGGGGAAGACACACATTTTGTCACTTTGGAAGTGTCTCTCGCACAAACTATTTAGTTTAGAACAAGTATGGGTTTGATGAAAAAAAATTTTTTGAGTTTCAGTTCTAAGAATGGGGACCCCCAAAATTGATTGTTTTTTTTTTGTGTGAAAATCTTATTTATTATTAATACATCTACTTACCAAGTTTTAACAGTATAGTTCCTATAGTTTCGGAAAAAAGTGGCTGTGACATACGGACAGACATACAGACATGACGAATCTATAAGGGTTCCGTTTTTTGCCTTTGGCACGGAACCCTAAAAATCATCCTATGTTACTTGTAATACCACCAAGAACATGTGTACAAAGTTTCATGATGATCGGTTAAGTTTTACCGTGAACGCGTAACAAACAAACTTACGTTCAATTTAATAATATTACTGTGATATTAGGATTTGATGTGCTTTTAATGTCGGGTTCATACGTCTCATTAATGTTATTTAGAAAATGTTGTAGAAATGTAGGTATGTGTAATTGTGATAATGCATGTGTTTTTGCGTGTCAGAGAAAATGTATTAACTATGAACAGTAAAGAAACTAAAGTACTATATGGCCCGTATTTTAAAAGGCGTATCAAATATCCATTGAACTCTGATCAGCTGAAACTAGTTTAAAGTTCAAATCAAATCTCAAGCATCGCTCTTATTATAGAATACGTTTTAAGTTCTACTCAGCTGAAACTAGTCTCAGTAACTAATCTCAACTCACAGTCTGTTCTCAGCATTCTCAGTTACGTTTCTGCATTATCGAAATTATTGTTCCGTATCAAGCATCAAATTATATTAAACAAAAAATATTTAACAAACGTAACTTATGTTAGTGTTATGTATATATTATTGGTTATTAGTTTATATATAATACATTGAGTATACACTGTGTTATCAAATTTAAATAGATTGATAACACAGTAAGATATTTTATATATCACACTCAGCAGTACTAACTTCAAAGAACGTCAATAGAGTATGGTTTCTTTTAACCAAAATATATATAATCAAACTCAAAATTGAATTTCACTCTTGTCATTAAAGACACAAGGTCCATATATTCAATCTCAAATGTAAAAATCTTGAAACCATTTTCATTCAGGAATCTTAACATCACAATTATATTTAACTGTATGCACACCCCTTTTCCTGTCTTAAAAAGTTATCCTCATTATCCTGTATTTCAAACGATATCTCTATTAAAGACAAAAAACTCTTCACCCTTTATGGTAGCCTGGTAGAAAGGAAATCGTTAGGAAAACATATTTCCTGTTCATTTTCCTTTGAGACCGCGATAAAAGTCCGCGGGACCATTAATTATAAGGTAAATAGAAATGTTGAGTTCAACAGTATTGTGAGGTCAGAATACAATTTCAGAAAAAGACTTCATTCCCTGGAGGTGAACCCTGTAGAAGGGTAGTTTAAATGCCTATGTTAACTGTTTCTGTACAGTAGCTATATATATAAATAAGCTAACAGTAAAAAAAATATTGCACATGGCAGGTAATTTTGGACATTATAACACTTTCATCAGATAATCTGTCTGTTTAATCTAAAACCTGTTACTCTGTATTTTTTTTATTTTTCTGATATTTTGGAAGGAGCTTTTGCAAACACGACACGTCGTCTCATTTGTACTTACCGAATCTGTAAAGCTAGAAATAAATCTATTTTTGACTTCCGCAACATAAGTCTTGACAATTGTGCTGTAAAAACTTATTGTATCACATACCTTTTTGAAATAAATGTATTGAAATGAAATTGCCGTTTTGTATGCAATAAGTAAAAGTACTTATTTTTTCAAACTTTTTTATTTCTGTTATTCGAAGTAATCACCCATGCAATCGACGCATCTTTGCCAACGCATTGGCAGTTTATTGATACCCTTCTTGTAAAAATCAGCTGGACGGGAGGCAACAAACTCTTCAAAGGCATTTTGTACTGCCTCTCGGGAATTGAATTTTTTACCCACTAAAAAGTTGTCTAAATTTTGGAAAAAGTAATAGTCGGTGGGTGCAAGGTCTGGTGAGTATGGCGGATGAGGGAGAGCTTCCAACCCCAGCTCTTGCAGCTTGGAGACTGTCTGTTGCGCAGTATGGGGTCGCGCGTTGTCGTGAAGGAGCAGTGGGGACGACCGATTGACCAAAGCTGGTTACAAATGTGCAAGCTTCTCCATCAGTCTCTCCAGTTCTTAACAGTACACATCTGTATTAATGCTCATGCCGTTTTGTAAAAAGCTGTGGTGAATCACACCCGCACTAGACCACCAAACAGTGACCATCACCTTTTTAGGGGTCATTTTTGGGCATTGCTTTGGTACTGAACCAGGGTCTAACCAACTTGATGAGCGCTTTCGATTGTCGAACAGATTTCATTTTTCGTCGCCCGTAACAATTCGTTTCAAAATTTCTTCATTTCTTTGCCTGTTGAGCAGTGCAAGGCAGGTGTCGACGCCTACGTTGCGCTGGCGATCGTTAAGGTCGTGGGGCACCCATTGCCAATTTGTCGCAAATTGATCAATATTGTTTTGATGCTTACATTAAAAGCTACTGCTAGCTCAGCTGTAGATTGAGTTTCGTCAGCTTCCACAATCTTCTCCTCTCCTCTCTTCTCTTCCGGATGACCACGAGCTTCATTTTTCAAGTCAAAATTTCCAGAACGGAACCGGGAAAACCAATAACGGGTTATGCGTTCGTTTGTACAGTTCTTTCCGTAAACGTTTTTGATGTTACGTGCCGTTTGTGTCGCGTTGGTGCCACGACGGAACTCATATTCCATAATTACACGAATTTTTAAAGTATCCATTATGACGAAAAATGTTCAAATGTAATGAAAATACAACGCTAATCAAAAAACAAAAGACTGAGTTTGTAAATAGAATGTCATGGTTTTAAAACGAAATTAATTTGAATTTAGAATACATAGCCATTACAAACTTTTTTTATTTGAAATGACTAGTACTGAAGAAAGGCAATTTCATAGGTAAAGACCTAATATTTTAAAAATCATTATTTATTAAAAGTTTTATCTTAAATATAAATGATCAGCATTTGCGATTTTTTTTTTTTTTATGATATAGGGGGCAAACGAGCAGACGTATCGCCTGATGGTAAGCGATTACCGCCGCCCATGGACACCCGCAACACCAGAGGCATCACAAGTGCGTTGCCGGCCTTTTAAGAAGGAGTACGCTCTTTTCTTGAAGGTTTGAAGGTCGTATTGGTCCGGGAATACCGCAGGCGACAGTTCATTCCACAGTTTTGTTGTGCGAGGCAGAAAGTTCCTTGAAAAGCGCACAGTTGAGGACTGCCAACAATCTAAATGATGGGGATGAAACTTCTGTCGCTTAGGACGATGGCGGAAAGAGGCGGCAGGAATCAGTCCGAACAATTCCTCGGAGCACTCCCCATGATAAATGCGGTAGAAGATGCACAGTGAAGCTACATCTCTACGCAGCGCCAAAGAGTCTAGCCGAATTGAAAGTTCTTGGCAATCGACGACTCGGGTCGCTCTCCGTTGAATGCGGTCCAAAGGGAGGAGCTGGTATTGGGGTGCCCCCGCCCAAAGATGGGGACAGTATTCCATGTGAGGCCGAACCTGGGCCTTATAAAGTATAAGGCGGTGGGCCGGAGTGAAATACTGTCTCGATCTGTTGAGCACACCAAGCTTTTTCGAGGCCAATTTGGCCTTACCCTCCAGGTGGCCACGAAACTGGACTTCGCTCGACATGTCGACACCAAGAATTCCAATATTGGCTGAGGCAGATAGTGGAGTGCCTTCGAAACGAGGACATACGACCCACGGAAGTTTTTTAGTGGTGAACGCGCAAATTTGTGTCTTTGTGGGGTTAAATTGGACTAAATTAAGTCTACCCCAATCTGAGACCTTCTCCAAAGAAGTCTCGACTTCAGACACAAGTTTGTTTCGACTCTCAATGACGTTTTCCCGAGAAATATTGGCGCGGCCGGTGTAAAAAGCATCGCCGGTGCTGTCATCCGCATAACAATGAATGCCGCAATTTTGCAGCATGTCATTGATATGGAGGAGGAACAAAGTAGGCGATAGCACACAGCCTTGCGGGACACCAGCATTCACAGATATGGAATCAGAGCATTCACCGTCGACTACGACCTTAATGCTTCTATCTGCTAGAAAGCTAGTGACCCAATCGCATAATTTCTCGGGAAGCCCATAGGAAGGGAGCTTCGAAAGAAGCGCTTTGTGCCAGACCCGATCGAAGGCCTTCGCGATGTCCAAACTAACTGCCAAGGCTTCCCCCTTAGTCTCAATCGCCTGTGCCCAGCGATGTGTCAGGTATACCAGAAGATCACCAGCCGATCGACCCTTACGGAAGCCGTACTGCTGGTCGCTAAGCAGATGATGATATTCTAGATACCGTAGGAGTTGATAGTTGATGATGGACTCCATTATTTTCGAGAAGAGGGAAGTAATGGCTATCGGCCTGTAGTTGGACGGATTAGAGCGATCGCCTTTTTTTGGGATCGGGTGGACTAATGCTGCCTTCCAGTCTCTGTCGGGACTACGCCAGAAGAGTAGGAGAGCCGAAAAAGACGCGTTAAGACCGGTGCCAACTCTGGAGCGCACATCTTCAACACTATAGGGGGGATTCCATCCGGGCCACTTGACTTATGGATATCCAGGGATAAAAGTGCTATACGCACTGAGCGTTGGTGAAACTGGATATCCAGCATACGGCTCTCGCACCGCGGTATGGTAGGCGGCTCCTGTTCCCCGTCATCCAAGGTCGAGTTGGACGCAAAGTGTTTTGCCAGGAGATCGGCTTTCTCCTTTGCGTCATAGGCCAACGGATTATTTCCCAAGTGCAAAGGTGGAAGGGATGGCTTACAGAAATTCCCTTCGATAGCCTTGGCAAGAGACCAGAATGCTCGAGTCCCCGAAGGAAGACGCTCAAGCCTCTCGCCAATCCCAGCAATGTGCACCGACTTCGCCCATATGTATTTAATTCAATAAATATTTTGCCAACACGACTCCTGACTATTATTCTCTCCCAGTATTTACACAAGTATACCAGCCGACAAGACACAATCGCTGTTTGTCCAGCTAATGCCGTGTACACACGCACAATGTACCTTCCTTATACGAGCGCATAAACTTTGCCTTGTACATATTCTTATACATATTTTAATTGATTCATCAAGAACTTGGAATTCTCCCTTGATATAAAAAAATACCTACGATTATTGAGGGTTAAGGCAATCATTACAAATACGAGTTCGTTTATTACTTTTTTTGTTTAGTATGTTATCCTGTTCGATAGGGATAAAAATTATCTTAATTAATTAATACTTAAAATCTGTCATTGATATTATGTTCTCGTCCAAATGACGTCTCAGTCTATTACTGCAGCTGTCGAAGAAGACTGAATTCAATCAGACCCGGTTCTCTAAAGAACCCTCGCGGTATTCATTTTCCTTCCCTGTAACATTCTCATTAAGAGTCAACTCCATTCAGGCAATCGGCCATAAAATAAACCAACAACAATTACAGATTTTCAAAATGAATAGGCAATAAATATCATCCTCATCCAAAACAATTAATAGTCCACTGCTGGACATAGGTCTCTCATTAGAAAAGAAATTAATACATACTGTGTGTACACCAGACTGGCCACCAAAGTTGACATAGAGTTTGTATCAAAAAAACAATAAACAGCTATGAGAAAATATTTATCATTTTAATAGACTTTTATATTTGATCTTCTGTCAAATAGAAAGTGTAGACGATTAAACTACCTACTGTTAAATATTCTTTATGCGTTGCGCTTTGTGCTTATAAGCAGCTCATAATGTTCCTATCAAGCAATCTTTTCTATCACACAACCTGTTCGTAGTAACAGATTGCAATCAAAACCTTTGCTTGATGCCACGGGACTTTTGAAATCACTGCGAAGTGAGTACAATATCTGTTTTACAGAAATACGTATAACATGTTTATATTCTGCTCTGTTGTGTGTGGTACAACCTTCTCCATATATATTTACTCCTGGTAGTTTGAATGCAAATTAGCATAATTTATGTTGAAAAAAAATTTGTATAAACAATATTTTTTGTACCTATATTTATAATAATAAATATTAAACTTCTTAAGGCCAGTATTAAACCACTAGCGTTTGAATTTGTTCGCTCTCTTTCCAAATAGGTATTAAAAATCGTCGAGTGTGATACCACCATACTTCGCTGCCAAGTTTTTGTTTGTAATTCCACTCTCAAACTTTGACATAATATGCGATTTTTCTTCTATAATAATTTGTTTTATTTTTTTGCGACATTTTAAAAGTTTCACGAATAACTCAACAAAACGTTTTGGCGCGTCTTGTGTTCAGGTATGTAACAAACTAGCAGAAGAGAATAAATGACAAAGTGATCTATACCGGTCAAAGGTGATGATGTAATCGTGCATGAAAAAATCTATTATTTATCGACTGTTGGAATTCGTCGAACCGGGAAAATACCCGGAAAAAATCCATCAGTAATCATTTGAAATTATAGCTTCTGATTGGTTGAATATTCCCAATACGTCACGTCTAGCCATATTTAATCAACGACGAAATTCAACGTCGCACACTTAATTTCGGGCAGGGATAGAGCTATCATCCACAGTCACCTTATCATTCTTTATAAGCTGACAACCATGGTTCACACCAAGATGTCAATTTTCTTATTTTTCCTCATCTTCGGCACGTCAGATAAGTTCCAATATTATCGAATATTTGCGTTTTAGAATTCTGTAATAGATAAAAACCGATTAGGTATGTACTCCAAAGATATTATAATTATTGTGCACATTTTGTAACAAATCCAGTAAAAAAGAATTCAAATCTAATTGGTCCTTTGTTATTCTGCTAAGTGGTTGATTCAAGAACTGACGTATTTGATAGTATAAGTGAGCAATCATTATTGAAATACTTTTTTCTTTCACAGTGTTTCCGAATGGTAGTTCAACAGGGCTTGCATATGCGAAGCCTACAAATTCGCAAGATAGCTGGAATCAACTACCGCTCAACGATATCATAGACCAGTCTTTGCGTCTAGCAAGTCAACAACCCAAAAACAACTGGGGTTCTACTATATCCTACGGATCAATCACTAACAGCGAAGGTAATGATTACCATTTTAAGAATGTACGTGATAAAATTGCTTACGGATCAAACACTGTTCAAGATCATAACCGATATGATTAAAGCATAATGCTACCTTGTAATTCTCATGACGATTTTGAGTCCTTTGCAAAATGATTGATTCAACTTCTGACCAACGTTAAAGTTGTGATTAATAAATGTTATTAATTTACTATTTTTGTCCTCTAATTCAAAGAATGACATCTGAAAATTTTACGATCAATGCTTACTTCCAATAGATATCACGTAAGTTTTGTCTGAGTAACCCATCATAACCATAGTGATAGATCTTGCTCTTTTTTTATGGTATATGTGGCAAACGAGCAGACATATCACCTGATGGTAAGCGATTACCGCCGTCCATGGACTCCCGCTACACCAGAGGCGTCGCAAGTGCATTACCGACCTTTGGGGGATGGAGAAAGGGATGTGGGGAGGGGTTGGGGCGACAAGCCGTTTAGGCTCTAGGGCGTGCCAAATACATACACTCGAAAAACATAACCCTCCTTTCGCAGTCGGGTAAAAATTGGAGTGTCTGTTTGTAATATTAAAATAAGTGCTTTTCACTAAATGTATGTATATGGAATGGATGGACTGATTTTGACGGGACTTTCACTGATAGGCAGCTGATGATATAAGGAGTAACTTAGGCTACTTTTTTTTGACTAGCTTCCCCCCGCGGCGTTACCCGCGGTACGACAATACTAATATTATAAAGAGGTAAAGTTTGTGATGTAGGGGGTAATCTCTGGATCTACTGAACCGATTTTGAACATTCTTTAACCAATAAAAAGCCACAGTATTGGTGACTGTTGTATACTAAATACTTAGCCATCAAATGAGTTTCAGTTGGATAGAAAAATAAATTCATACGTACTTGCATGAGCATGCATTTTTCCTATGCTTTTGTAAGTAGGGTGCGTCGTCGAACAGTGAACTACCTATTTTTCTAAGTCGTATAACTTGTTAGAAAATAATTACACATTTTAACAAAAAAAAAACGACTTCAATCTGGACCAAATTTAAATGGGACCATTCGGGAAGCACCAGCTTTCAAATAAAAAAAAATCATTAAATCGGTTTACCCAGTCCAAAGTTATGAGGTAACAAACATAAAAAATAAAAATACAGTCGAATTGAGAACTTCCTCCTTTTTGAAGTCGGTTGATAAATATAAGAATATTATTTTGGTGTCATCGTTTAGGTAATTTTATTAGGTTTATTAGTTAAAGACCACTGTAAGACCAAGGAATTAACTAAACCGGTATAGATAGATGACTGTGTACTATGGATGGTTTACACTGAACCACCTTTATTTCAACAGTGAACCATAATATCATTAAGTTGATAGGACATTTATTTGTAGAAAACAAAACACAGAATCTTTAATAATCATCTCTTATTCTTATCATAGAAATGACAAATAAATCAAATAAAAATTTCTGCCAACAAAAGCTACCAGTCTTCATTAATTTACCTATCACTGCAAGATCAGAGACAAAACAATGAAATCAAAATACTTTAAACTTTAAATTAATTTAAAAATATTAAGCAAAGACAAGTTTGCATTGAATGAATATTTAATAAGACGTATAGGTAAACGATATTATAGATGGACTTTCTGGATCTGGGGTAACATCTAGATGGTTCCTTAAATTTAAACGTCATATCTTTACCATAGAAGTGGAATCTTGAATCTCTTGATTATTGCGTTTATTTATGTCGAAAATTGCAGAAGCTGCAGCATCAGGCAAACTTTGTGATATCACTGTTCCATGTTCAATTTTTATTTTCTCGTAACGACGCAATGTAGGGTAGGTATGGAATACTACAAGCTTTTGCCGGCACTCTATTGGAGTTCCTATTTTCTACCGTACGTAAAGCTGACATCATGTCATTTTTTGTATGTTTTTCTATCTGCAGCTCCTTGTCTTATTACCTTAGCATCCTAAAACAAAAAATATTAAAATTACACTTCAAGAACCTGTGAACCAGGATAGTAAGGTACACAGTGAATCGGTTCACTGTGTAATATGCAGACCTGGCTCACTGTTCAATACAGGTACTATTCAACTTTAAAGTTAAAAAAATAATAAGTCTTATCTGGAATTTTCAGACTGCAATATGCTCATAATATATCCAAAGCTATAAACACATTTACACTGCACAACTTTTGTTCTTATTATTAAAAACAAAAAATACAAAAATCGAGACACTTACTTGAAAATAGTACGTTTTTTTGGCGGGAAACAAACAAGCACACACCACACATCTCGCTGAAGCCGTGGTCGTCTGCTCACTACGGGAGAAGGGGGGTACATGGCACAGGTTTTCACACGATCGAGCATGTGAGCAACGTCGTGATTTTAGAAATATGATGGTGGTTCACTGTATCTGGTTGGTTCACTGTTCGACAACCGACCCTACCCATATCAGTTACACTATATAAATTAATGGTACTATTCTAAGAGCCCACGGCTAATAAGTTGTCACTCGTAGCAAAACATGAGGCAGGACTAGAGATTTTATGTTCTGAAAACTCTCGGCCAGGTCTGGAATAGGAAAATTTATATAAATTATGGGCCTCCGATATCCTCACTCACTCGGTGAAACACAGCGCGAGCGCTATTTCACACCGGTTTACTGTGAGGCCATGATATCTCTCCGGTTGAGCCGGCCCATTCATGCCGAAGCGTGGCTCTCCCACGATTATATCTGCTCTGCGATCTGCTCAATTTATTTGCTATTGAATTTTTTGAATCTGTTTATAGTTTAATTTTTTTTTTAAATGTTAATACCTTCCCTTGTGTATTTGCGATATAAGTATTTGTAATTAGCTTATGATTGAATGTAAAATTTAGATGTTCGAATATTGTAATTAATTGTTAAAAAAATCTATTAATTTACTTGGTTTAAACCCTAAATTATGAACTGTAAAATTATTGTATTTTCATTATCAAGAAATATTTTAACAAAGAAATACATATTTTAAAATTAATTAACGACTTCAAGTTATTTTGTTCAATATTTTATTTCTTTATTTAATTATACTGCAAATACCTATAGAATAATTAACAGGCTAAACCCGTCACGACTGTTTGATTGACGACTACCATTCGATATTTTCCCGTTATTATTCGATACATCTGTACCAAACCAAAGACCAGTCAAATTCAAGGTCAAAGACTTATAAGTGCGAAGTATCGGATCACGTGATATTAATTATTATGATAAAATTTTTGTATAAGTCATGGCGGCGTAAACAAATCATACGGGTTCGCTGTATAATTATCAACACGCAATTAGGATAATGAATCATTAAACATGTTTATTTTACTGTTAATAAGTATTAATTAATTTATTTTTTGTTAAAGGGATACAAGCAGAGGAGCAAGAAGAACTAAAAACGCAATTCCATGGAACGCAAACACCTAAGTATAAAAGAGATAATGTGATTGAAGCCCTAAAAATACAAAAAAGGCACATTCTCAACATTATTCCAGAATCATACGTAGAGCAGACAAATCATGTAGATAAATCACAAAGCGGTAATAGGCTGCGACGAGACTTGAACTTGAATAAGTATATGCCCAACTTTAACAAAACGTGGAGCCCAATTAGTAATATCCTTAACCAGCCTGGACCAGTAATTTCTTATGGTTCCCGAACCGTCCAAAAAAACAACTTTTATCCCAAAAGTCATGGAAATAACATCGTGTATGGATCCCAGGACGAGCAAACTGGCAATACCTATTATTCTGACAATCCTAATGTGACGCATATTTATGGACCTATTCTCGTACAGGAGAATAACACTTATCGAGGAAAGGATAAAAATGTTCAATACGGTGCTAGTGTTACGCAAATTGGTAACAAATATCAGGGGCATCCTGGGAAAAATGCTATCTATACTGGTGTAGTCGTTCAGAATAATAACAACTATGCAGAGAATCCCGGAAATAAAATCTCGCTTGCAATTATTATATTATTAATCAATCTAACAATACTTATCTGAAATCGATAGAAGCTAACAAATACGCATTGAAGCCAGTCATCCATCAAAACGGAAACTTTTATCCCTCCAGCAATGACTCAGAAGCTGAAATGAACACAAAAAATAACGCAGAGAGAAATTCATCATCTGCTAGTCACGATTTTGTCTCAAGCTCACATTCAGAAAATAAGACACTATATAATGAGGAGAGAGAAGCATATGCAGGCAAGCACACCCTATTTAATAGAGAAATGAGTTTGTCCTCAAATGTATTTTATTCATATTTTTTAATTATATTGCTCAAACATTCTCTATTTCAGTATTAAACACTAAGAGTTTTTTTAAAGTTTATAAAATAAAGCAGATGTATTATAATACCCGTAGAAAGTTTTTCATTTATCCAGTACTCATGTCCTTCGTATCATATTTAATTGCAAACAAAGTGTGTAATACCTACTGGAGTCATCCTTAAAATTCATATATTCCGGCAACATGACTGAATTTTATTTTCTATTATCAATCGGTTCTGTTATTGAAATTACAGTGTCTATCAACTGTTCATTTGGCTTTATAAGTGAAGTAAAAATATGATGCAATAAAGTTTAAGATAAGCCAACGATGTTGATAGTTCCAGGGATGACTTTTTTTTTCTTTTTCCTTATTATTAGCACATCAGGTAATATTAAACACTCCTTGAAATGAGTGATAAAAAATTTCCTCCCTATTCTTGAAGCAACTGACATGTTGTGGAGAGTCGTTCACTATTTTTGTTCATCATTTAAAAAAGCTACTTGATTATAACTTTGATTATTAATAATTAACAATAATAATAATAATAATAAATATTTTCGGACATCTAACACACAAGGCCATCTAGTCCCAAGCTAAGCAGAGCTTGTGTTATGGGTACTAGACAACTGATACAAATACATATATACTTTTTTTTTTTTTTGTAAATACATACATATTATACATAGAAAACACCCAAACTCCGAAACAAATATTTGTAGATCATACAAACATTTGGTCCGACCCGGGAATCGAACCCGAGACCTCATGATCAGCAGTCGCACACGCCAACCGCGAGACCAACGAGGCAGGCAATAATATTAACCGTACTGAGATCTCAATCAAATCAACTATACACATATTACATTCAATCGAATTGAAAAGAGTTTCGTAAAACTACGTAGTACTATTAAAAAGTGAAGGTAACCTCCTAAAAATTAGGAATTCAAATTTTTACAAAAAAATATAATCTGTGTTGTTACAATGTATTATTTACTTTAGAATTTCAAAGCATCCAACCGGAAAACATTCTAAATTCCCATCTACCATAAAGCAAAACATGTTTTTTATGACTGCACATTTGGCCTAATGGTTTAAAGGTCACCACACCGTTTGCTACTTCGCCAAGTGTCGTGGGTTCAAATCCTACGTAGGACAACACTTTGTGTGATCCACAAATTGTTGATCTGAGTCTGGGTGGTCTTTGTGTCCATTTCATGTATGTTTGTAAAGTCCCCCGCGACACAGGATTTATTCCTAGTGCGGGAGTTGTCTTTCATATAAAAAAAAACATACACTACACAATATAACTACCTTCAAGTTTCAATATTAAACCTAATACTTGCCTAGTAGCTCAAAACAATTCCCTGCGCCTATTCATGCAGAAAATACATGCTCGTAGAAAATATAGAGCATCAGCTAAAAGCCTTTGCATAGCCTAGAATTATTCTATATGTAAGTAAGTTAACTGCTTAGCAGTGAAACAGCAATCTATTTTTAACCGACTTCCAAAAAGGAGGAGGTTCTATGTTCCACTGTATGTATTTTTTTTTTTTATTTTTTTTTATGTATGTTACCTGATTACTCCGTCAGTTGTGGACCGATTTTGAATTTTTTTTTTGTATTCGACAGGGTATGCTTCCGTGGTGGTCCCATTGCCAGCATATCAGGATCTGATGATGGGATCCCAGGGAAATCGAGGGAAACCCTCATTTTTTATAGGCACATACTATGTTTTTCGTATATTTTCTGAAGTTACACCGCTATTTGCGTCTGGTAGTCATCATTTTATGATGATGAGCTGATGATGTAAGGTACCACTCCTTAACGGTTAGGAGTTGGAGGATAAATCTTTAAATATCATATGTATATAAGTTACCTTTAGTCGTATTCTTACAAATTATTTAGGTAAGCTGATGATGGAAGGTGGAAGGTACAACTCCTCAACGGTTAGGAGTTGGAGAATAATTCTTTCAATTTTATACGTATCTAAAGACCTTCGGTCGTATACTTTCAAGCTATTTAGGTGAGCTGGTGATAGAAGATTAAACTCTTCAACAGTTAGGGATTAGAGGATGATTTTAATATTACACGTACCTTAATTTGTATTCTTGATGATGAAATTTGATGAAATAATTCAACTTACTACTTACCTACGATTGTTTGCACTAAAAACTGTAAAATAAAAACTTTTTATAAAAAAAAACCGACTTCCAAAAACATCCAACGAAAACTCTCTGTCAAAAAACACTTAAAAGCGTAAAATAAACTGGTTCTTCATAAATTGCCTATACCTAATTCTTTATTCATTTAAATAGTAGTATTATAATGGGTGCTAGGTACCTAAAATCTGTTTGAAGTCGGTGCTAAGCCAAAAAGAATACAAACGAACAATTACAAAAGTCTAAGCGATAGTCACTTGGCACCGACTTCAAACAGATTTTAGGTACCTAGCACCCATTATAATACTACTATTTAAATGAATAAAGAATTAGGTATAGGCAATTTATGAAGAACCAGTTTATTTTACGCTTTTAAGTGTTTTTTGACAGAGAGTTTTCGTTGGATGTTTTTGGAAGTCGGTTTTTTATATAATATAACGTAACTAAAACTTTACTGTTACGTTAATAATACTGTCCTGCAAAGTATAATTAAATTGTTTTGTATTCCGAACATCATTAATCTAATGTAAGAAGTGATTAGGAAACATAAACATACAGTCACGCCTTTTTCCCAGAGGGGTAGACAGAGACGATTTATCTCCACTTACTACCATCCTGACACACCTCTTTTGCTTCATCCACATTCATCAATCGCTGCAAGCATGCTCGTCGGTTCCTGGTGCTCTTCACATTGCCCTTTTTGAGAACATCACCAATTTGATCGGTAAATGTTCGACGTGGACGACCTCTTCCGACACTTCCACACACATTCGCTCTATAAATTCCTTTCGTGAGTCTTCTATCATTCATCCTCTCTAAATGACCAAACTATCGAAGCATGCCCTTTTCAATATTGTCACTACATGTTCTTTCAAGCCACAACGTTCTTTTATAACTACATTCCTGACTCTGTCACTAATTTTCTCATCACACATACTTCTTAGGGACCGCATCTCCACAGCATTTATTCTACTTTCGTGCTTCTTCTGCCATACCTCAGATTCGCTACCATACATAAGGGTTGGGACGAGCACACCATTGTGCACAGCTAAACGCGCCTTTTTCGATACGTTTTTGTTAGCAACAAAGGAGTGCAGGGCACCATTCACCTTATTTCCCGCTTTCACTCTCCTTTCTATATCATCTTCATATACTCCATTCCGTGTGAACATCGAACCTAAATATACAAAGTTGCTCTACTTTCTATCTTCAATCGTAATATGTATTCAAGTCAGTCATACATATTGTTTATATTTTTCCCTTTATATTTCCTTATGATTAGGATCATGATTGATAATGAATATGTGTCGTGGTACAATGCCAACCCATGAAACCCTGGTACTTAATTAGCCACCTAACTTATCCTTATACTGTAAAAACAATAGTTTCACTAAATGTAATAAATAACTTGGCACATTATTACTAACCAAAGGGAAATCAAACGAATAATAGATATTCCTATTTTATTTAGTTACCTATTTACACTTCTATCAAACCGCAGTCAGTCCACGAACGATTTTTGTCGTTAAAGTATTAGGCGGTTCGAGCTTTAAATGTATGGAATATTTATTAAACAGTCTAACTCCAGTTCGTCGGCATCGCATGTCAATATATCGTATGCAAATATTTAAAACTTGACCAAATAAATCCCACGCCGCTGATTGTATTGAATTGAAACGTTTATATTCCATACGTACATATTGCACAGATAAGTCCCATTCAGGTACAGAACTAATGATCATACTCATGAAATAAATATTTGCCCTATATAAAAAAACCATTACAAGCTCCAACGGTCAGAATTCACGGTCAGTAAGTAACCCCTTTTGAACAAAGCTAGTCAACAAATTAAAGCTACAAAGTAGAAATGATATTTGAGATCAAAAGTCAGAAACCCCTTACAGACAGACACACATGTTCTAAGAAATTTTCTATCCAAGAACTGTCGCGAACTTTAATCTTTCCTTCCACACCATTAGGAACTAATCGAGAAAACTGCGGCTCGGGCGACTATTCAACTCAGAGCTCTTTAATTATCCCATCATAGCCACTGTGGCCGAAAATTGTTAAGATTAAGGACGCGAGGAGGGGTCTTTTTGAAATGGTCATATAGCTTTTATAGGGTCGCTCTGGACGGGTTATATATGTAGGTAGATTATCTGTGTGATTCATGTGTATTTTCTAGGTCTGGATAGAAACTGCTAACTTCCTCTTCGTAGTAACTCATTCACTAGGAGATCAGAAGTTAAGGGGAATTTAATTAGTTTACTAATAAAGTTTAAAAATAAAAAATTACTACAGATGTAGGTAGCACAGGGCATAATAAAAATTGCCAAATAAAAAAATCTGGTATATTTTCACTAGTAAATTGAATTCCGATGTACAAGTTGTTCGTATATGTTTTTTAATGTTACACAAAATGTTTTATTAATTTATACCTTCTGAAAAAACGTTTTATCTAAATAAATAAATAATCTAACATCTTATAACTCTACTCTACAAGACTTACATCATAAGGTTTTTTTTTTAAAGACAACTCCTGCACTCGGAATATTCGTGTGCAGCACGGAACTTTACACATACATACTTATAACGAATACAAAGAACACCCAGACTCAAAACAAGAACTTGTGGATCACACAGTGTCGTCCCATGTGGGTTTTGAACCCACTTACACTCAACGTAGTAGAAAACGCCGAGATGACCGCTTAAGCCACTACGCCGTAAAATAAGGTATTACTTTCACACGTACGCGACTGTTGTGCATGAGGTCTCGGATTCGATTCCCGGGTCGGATCAAATGTTTGTATGATCTGCAAATATTTGTTTCGGAGATTGGGTATTTTCTATGTATAATACGTATGTATTTATAAAAAAAAAGTATATTGTATTTATATCAGTTGTCTAGTACATATTATATTACAAGCTCTGCAGTACATCTAACACACAACGTCATCAAGTTCCAACTAGATGACGTTTGTGTTAGATGTCTAAAAATATTTATTTATTCAGAAAGCAGCTGCTTTCAGTTTGAGTGGTATAAAATACCACTAAATGTGTAAATTGCCCCAGAATTGATAAAAATGTGTCAATGTCCCAAGGAACTTTCATTAAATTTAATAGATAAATTCGTCCCAATTTCTTAGTTAACACAACACCTGGGGCTTTTATACTCGCAAAGGGCAATAAAGGGAAAAAGTTTGTGCCATTACAGATATTGATACTGTCCATAACGAAAATTGTTACTATCGGGGTGGTTTTGTTCGCGGCAAATGTACCGCGAAGGTATACCTTCGTAATTATATTACCGTGGCAATTGTTTGAGAAGCGATGGGCCAAGGCTATGTATAATAGTTTGCAGTGATGATGAAGGACGGAATTTTGATGACGAGGGGGCAAAATCTATACCTACATATAATTAGACTTTTGATAAATTGACTGCCTCGTTGGTCTCGCGGTTGGCGTGTGCGACTGCTGATCATGAGGTCTCGGGTTCGATTCCCGGGTCGGACCAAATGTTTGTATGATCTACAAATATTTGTTTCGGAGTTTGGGTGTTTTCTATGTATAATATGTATGTATTTACAAAAAAAAAAGGTAAATATGTATTTGTATCAGTTGTCTAGTACCCATAACACAAGCTCTGCTTAGCTTGGGACTAGACGGCGTTGTGTGTTAGATGTCCGAAATATTTATTTATTATTTATTATTTAATTAAATTGTAACAGGTCTGCAGATTAAAGATATTGAGGAAAAACTAGTCTTTATTTAAGTAACAGAACTAAAAACAACAGTTCATAGATTTAGTGGTTGTTTGTCTGTCTGTATGTCTGTTTGTTTGTGAGCACTAATCTTACAAGTGGCTTAACCGATTCGGTTGCGGTTTTCTCTTATGTTTTTCAATTTCAAGGTTAACTTCACTTAACATAGAGTTTGTTTTATTTCAATCGATTGACAAATAAAAGTAATACCAGTATAGACAATCACGTCGATAACTGACACATATGTACGTGGGCAGATGAACTGCCAAAAGCTAGTTTTTAACCGACTTCAAAAAAGGAGGAGGTTCTCAATTCGACCATTTTTTTATTTTGTGTTTGTTCGCGGATAACTTCGTCGTTTATGAACCGATTTTGATGATTCTTTTTTTAATAGAAAGGAAATATCCCAACGGTAATGATAAGGACACTAAGATCTGATGACGGCATTCAAGAGAAATCGAGTCGAACCTTGAAGTCGGTTGTTTTTTTTTATTAAAATTTTATTTGTTACCGATTTTACTATATTGCACTAGACTTTATACACATGTACCTAAATCAACACATTTATCTATGGTTGTGTAAGAGAAAATCAGTACATTTCTCAAACTGTTAATCAGGCCCTCAGACTTAGACGTTAGAAAGGCGGGTTGGTCTTAGAGCCTGACATTGAGCAATATAAAAGAAAAATTCACGCAAGTACATGTACACTAGCCCTCGTAATTACCGTTCATCGCTTAAGTCCTTCCCTTGAAACTAGGCATAGTTGACAAGCGAAATTAACAGTGGCCGGACAAGGGTGTCGACCCATGTCACTCTGGGCACGGACCAAACGATATTGCGAGTACCTATTTATTTGTACTGAATACTTACAATATCAAATTCTACTTACTATAGTTTAGTAAAAGATTAAAAGGGAAATGTAAAGCATTAACATATTACGTGTACATTTATGTATATACCTATACTAGCCGACCCACGCAACGTCGCCGTTGTTTACGTCTCCTATTGCCCGTAGCGTAATAATTTTCCCCTATTTTTGTAACATTCTTTATTGGTGCTCCTATTGGTCTTAGCGTGATGATATATAGCCTACAGCCTTCCTCGATAAAAGTACTATCCAACACTGAAAGAATGTTTCAAATCGGACCAGCGGTTCCTGAGATTAGCTCGTTCAAGCAAACAAACTCTCAGCTTTATCTATACTAATATTATAAACGCGAAAGTTTGTAAGTATGGATGGATGGATGTTTGTTACTCTTTCACGCAAATCTACTGCACGGATTGCGATGAAACTTTACAGTAACACAACAGTTTCTAGCTTATACATCAGAATAACACATAGGCTACTATTTGCAGCGATGACCGACATACACGGGGGCGGATCCGCGGGCAAAAACTAGTAGTATTATAATAATATTGAGATTATTTATTTTGCCTGCGGCTCCGCCCGGGTAAAGATCGGTTATTCTTAGAACTGATAGAGCTTTATATACACACATCAAAAGTGTCTAGGGTTCAAGCATTTTTATGCGGATTTCTTGAGATTGAGATGTGGCTTTGGCCCTGGCCTGCTCAGTCGCCAGACTTGAACCCGATTGAGCATGCATGGCATATGCTACAGAGAAGAGCTCTGCCGAATATGGAGGGTATCCAGTCGCAAGAAGACCTTTTTTTGGTGTTGCAACGAACATGGGCGGCCATTCCACAGCGTGATTTGGATGAACTCATTTTGAGTATGCAAAACCGATGTTCTTGTGTTAGTGTTCGCGGTGGAAACGCGGATTATTAATTGTTTAAGTTACCTAATAAAATTTTAAAGAAAACTGTTATTTCAGTCTTTTTTTCGAACTTTAATGTTAGTGGTTCAAATGTCAAAAATCCTTTTATTAGGAAAATGGCAAATTTCTTTATTAATGCAAAGGTGACTTGGTTTATCGTTACTGTGACAAACGAAAACACTTTATTTGATGAATCCTTACAGAAAATTTTAATTAATATCAATCAGGAGAAAAGTTATTGCAAAAATATATGTTGATCCCTAGACACATTTGTTGATCCCTAGACACTTTTGATGTGTGTATATATGAAATAAAATACTAAACGTTAACTGGAGCAAACCGCAACGCATTAGTGTAAACCGCATTCAAATTGGTTGAGCCGTTCTTAAGATTATCGTGTATAATCGTACAGACATTCAACGAAAATTCTAAAAATCACTTTTTTGGGTTCTAATGCGTTCATAAAGCCCTATGATTGTTTTTCTTATATATCTTCCATGTACAGACAGTTATTATTCTTTTTTTCAATTGTTCGTTTTTGGTATTTAATTAATCTTGTTAGGACAAGATAAATTAAAAGATAACGGGCAAAGTCTTTTTTTTTTGTTCGTGACGGGAAGCTGAGACAGGTAAGTAAATATGGCGGTACGAAGTTCGCCGGGTCAGCTAGTATATGTATAAAATAATTAAAAATGAATTATCTATGATTGTTTGATACCAACGAAAACAATTTAGGGCGGCTGCAACACGATTCACAAAGCGAAACTTTTGAAAATTATCACCAGAGTTTAAAGGAAAGGAAACATAAAGTTACCCGAATGAATTAAATAGAAATGGCTGGGTTTATGAAAAATGTACGTTCTACTTGAGTTTGGAAACCGCTGAAGAATGGTTTGGTTATCTACATTACTATTAAATATTTTAAGACTTACGCGCCGTTACTTCATGTTCCGTGAAAAGATTAAAAACTCGACATTTTGCTGTTCTAAGCTAGAACTAAAAAGTAGTTATGTACAGCCAATGTTAGTTTACAGTCGGCAGTAAGAAAAAAATTAAAATTACTTTAATTTAAGTGATGTCATTTAAGTAAAGACTAGTTGACTTTGAAATACCAACTTGAAAACTAAATCTGCGGCAAATTTAAAGTTTGTAAAATCAGAAAATAACTACAGTTTTTATTTAACAGATCAAAACTTTTATTTGTTTGGGTTTGTAAATAACAATTATTTTGTAACAATCAAATTTTTTTTTTTTTTATTAAAACTTCCTGCAAACATATTCCATAAGGCGGACTTAATACCATAGGCATTTTCTTCTAGACAAACCTTTGGGTGTTGCGAAGCTGTTTGTTTTAGTTTATTATGTGTTTTCTTTTGGACTCACAACTGATATTAGTACGGGCGGTAGACATTTTGCATTAGGTGTCTGCATATCCATCTGCTTCTATACCGGTAAATAATCTTAACGTAATCCTAAAATCATATGCTTTAAAACAAATTTACTTTTTCCATTTCATTTACTATATAATTTTTAAACTTCTAAGTCTATAATTTTACTAAAAGCTTAATGGCCAAAGTTTCTCCCCGCCTGAGGTCACTAAAGTACGATCAAGCCAGAAAAGTTCATTTAAAGTAAAATATGGAAGGGATAATATTTAATTTCGAAGGATCAGCCATATCTTTATTAGAGAAAATAATAACGCTTGTGCTACTTAATGCTTCCTTTTTCAGACAATTACCATTAAAATTCATGACAGACTGCATGTTTGGCCTAGTGGTTTAACGGTCACCACGCCGTTTCTTACTTCGCCAAGTGTCATGGGTTCAAATCCCACGTAGGACAACACTTTGTGTGATCCACAAATTGTTGTTCTGAGTCTGGGTGTTCCTTGTGTCCGTTTCATGTATGTTTGTAAAGTCTTTAAGAGTTGTCTTTAAAAAAAAAAAAAAAAAAAAAAAAAAAAAAAAAAAAAAAAAAAAAAAAAAAAAATCAAAGAATGTTTATTATAATAGTTACTCACGATCTCCAATATTCCTATTACCGTCATCGTCACCATCTGCAATAATAGCGGACCGATCAAAAGTGACGATTGTATCTTTCTTCTTCTTCCTAGCCTTTATTAGTCCCAAGATTATTTGGTTGGTAGGTGGTTCATCCGGTTTTACCTGAATATCAGTTTTTACACAGAGCGACTGGCATTTTGAGAGAAGATTGAACTAGTTGTCACTATATTTAAAGGGCACTGAATGTCTGTAAAGATTTAAAATATGGAAGAAAAAAAACATTGAGCTGACAACTTTACACGGCTTCTTTTGCATATTGCCAATGTGAAAGCTTAAGTTTTAATAAGGAATTGTGGAAAAAATGACGGAAAGACGATGATGAATTACCCAATTATAATACTAATCGTATAATGGACGGTAATAAAAAAATTAGTCCCCTAACGAAACGAAGTTAAAAGCAAAGCTGTAATATTTCAACAGAAGTCAATTTTATTAACGCACCGAGGCCAAATTTTAATATTGTACAGAGTTAACTGGATGTAATTATTCGACACAATTTACGGCGCTTTGAAATTGTGCTAATCTGACAAAAACGTTGACCTTAAAAATATTGCCTAAGCCCAGAAAATATTTCGCCAAAGAAAAATGTAATAACAAAAACAATATCTGTGGAATCCTTCAAACTGCGCGATAAAGTACAGAGCTGATTATCGCTTGGAGTCAAGTGACGTCAGAATTCATTTTTTTCTCGGTGGCAGCTCGTTAATTCGCTCTCGCAACAAAATGAGGCTATTCGAGCCTCATAGAGCAACATAACAATGTAATTCTATAGAACTAACTGACTTGCAAGAAACATAGAGGGGTTTTATTTACTGACAACTTAATAAATAAATAAAGACGACGTGACTACGTGTTCTCGCCGAAGATAATTTTGTTCAATATCGGGTGTGTGATCCCTCAATTAGTGATCAATTGAAGAGGAAACTGGAAACGTGTTGACCGCGCTTAGGTGTTTGGACTTTAGAGCTGTATAAAAACAGGTAAGTCTTTTTCAAGAAGCTATGAACAGAAAATAGTATTTTCATAATTATGTTAATCCGTTATGACATACTTATAAACTGAGAAACTAATTATAGTATGGACTTATTTTATGTCTTTAAAGTTAAATTTGAATAAAATAAAGAATGTTTTTAGTTTAATAAAAACATGCTTTACACTTAATTGTGCTACCTCTGTCTTCAGAAACTTTTTGCGAGTTCCTCTTTTGTCGCTACATATAGAAAGACTTTTGTATTTTTAAGGAATTTTATTCCTTTTCAACCCTACTCTATATTTCATCCGAAGTTTAATTATTTAATTTCCTTATTTTAAGTTTTTTTTTCCAAAATAAATTTATTTTTTTGTTATAACATCACACTAAACCACGCTTTCAATGCACGATGTAAATTGTAATTGCATTTTTTCCTAAACAAGCGATAGCGAAACCTTGATCCTTTTTTTTGGAAACTAGTAAATTTTTATTTAAAGATATAAGCAAATTTTCATAATTGAAAATCAAGATGTAGTTTGAATTTTAGTTTAAATCAAGCATTAGAATGGTGAGGCTTAAACACCGCACCCGCATCTGACAATTTAATGACTTTTGCCAACGTTGTGACGTCACCTGACATGGCTGTCCAATCAGAGATCGCTATGATAAATGAATAAGACCATATTAACAGACGTTTGATAAATTGAGGCCAAGAAAGCGAAATTTGACACAGAGTTGGGAAAAATGGTGATTGACATTTAAAATTAAATTTGCATTTTGTTTTCGAACGTTAAAACGTCAAAAGGTTGAAGGGAACTCAAAATTACATAAGGCTACTTCCGCACATGCAGGAGGCTAGCTTGGCGCCTAGAGCCCTGCAGGTCGCCTAGCGAGGAACTTTGCAAAACGAACGTTCTAAAAAGTTCGCGACCGGCCGCACTACGCGCTTGGCGCTTAGCGTGTATCCCAAGTAAACAAACGTGTTGGTTTTTTGTCACAAGGCATTTTAAGATAAAAATGAATGAAATACTAATTTATTCGACTTTATTTGTAATTTATTTGACTCGGCTTTGATTACTTACACAAACAATTACAAAATAATTAAATAAATAATTAATAATATTAAATACTATATTACTATCTTAAGTTGACTGTTTTTTTCTTATATCGTAAATTACATAAGACATAATTATGTTTTTTAAGTTTTTGAATAAATAAAAATAATATGTATTCTTTGTTCTTCAGCAGATATGCTTTTTCTAAGATGAATATCCACATGAGTTAATTTTCATATAGTTCTACTGTGAAGAAGATCAGATGTTTCTCTGGTCATACGCAAATATTCCTAAAAAATTTCGTCAAAATTACGCAATTGTTTATACAGAACATTGAACTCCCCCTGACTTACCGTGATTATTTTTATCTATAATATTATATCTATTTAATATATATTGTTAATATCACAAACCCAACATGATGGATAACGCCGTAAAATTGAATATTTTAGAGTTGAGTTTTCTGTAAGTAGCAGTTTCAGACCTTTTTTTTAAAGTGACATCTCGTCGATGTGCCGATAAGCAAATGACCGAGGCACCTAGCGACCCACTACGCAAACTACCTCTCAGTGCGGCCACCATGTGCCACGTATCCTAGCACGTAGCCAGGATGCTAGCCACTAGGCGCTAGACGCTAAGCAAGCCGCCTGCCTGTGCGGACGTAGCCTTAGTCTCGAGTTGCTCAATATTCTACTTCTGCAGATGTTATTTTAGTATCCGCAATACGCGATCTCTGAGCATATCCCATCACATCGTCAAACACTCTTTCATTTTAAGCCTCTAGGATACACCATATGGTATACAATACAATATGCGAGAAAATAGTAATACATATGTAGTATAAATATTCAAAAATCTGTGTACAACAGACACCGGTCTTCAGTAAACTATCATAAGCCTACATTTTAATCCTAGTAGGCTGCCTTTTCTTGTCAAAACCACGTTTATTTTGTTTTCTATGTATTACAACAGTTTATATCTAGTTTTATAAAAATGCAAAAAAGGGCAAAAGAAAAAATATTTATTCATAAAATTATTACTCTACTTAAATTCCTTTCTTCATACATTTACACGTCCTCTGTGGTATTATCGTTCAATCTCTTAAGTCTCATTAATTCAAGAGCACGTATTTTAAATCTTTTTTTTTAAGGATCCATGAGACTGAAATTATATCCAAAAGCACAGACTGGATATCGACGCAGGCAATCCGTGTCGCTAAGTGCTTATTTTCTTTGCCCGTACGTCCGTCTGTTTGTATAATTTCTACTTCCAGCTCCGTCAGCTCGTATGAATTGAGTTTAAAACTTATACTTGTGGCAATGGAAGTGTTACGTTGTCGTTATGTTTTTAATGTCATGGGGAGTGCTCCGAGGAATTATCCATGCTAATATAAGTCACATGTTTCTATCGTTTGACCTTTTGTTTTTTTTTTGTGCGGAAATCCCCTCCGATACCATCAACTGGTGGTTATGTCGGACTCGAACCGACTAAAAACCGTACACCGTCTCGGATCCTTAAAGCCGGGGAACCAGGTGCACCCTCGGAAGGAAATCCCTGGAACGCCGACTCTATCGTTTCACCTGGAAAATTATTTAATACTTGGATAGTTGGCGCTATACTAGTAGTGCTGGTAGCGCGTACTCATCAAGACACTTTTTGACACATAACATCAGTGGGAAAAATTGTAATCTGCAGCATTTCAGGTTAACACGACCTCCAAGCTTTCGCGTAATCCCATCCCAATTGTAATGTAATTCTGACTCCTGGGTTTCAAACTCCTTGAGCGATGGTAGTCAGTTTTAATCTGGTTAAACGTCTGCAAATTTATCCCCTTTACCAAAACAATCTTAAATTGCACTAAATGATCTTATTTTCTACAATTAATGAAATTTATAACAATATTTCAACGTTTACTATTGGTTTTTTGGAGGCATCTTACTATCTTCACAATCTTACTAATACACATAAATATTTTTATAAATATCATAATGATGGTTTTGATTGTTATAATTTTACTGCTTTATGGTATTATAACAATGAATGAATTATTTGAATGTGGCTCTTATAATATGATCAGAAATGTAAAAATATATAGCTTATAACATTGGCTACTCAACAATATACCGATAAGGAAAATGAAACAAGACAGCAAGTTACGCATGGATAGTTCCAACTAAATACAACGTAGTTCTGTCGTCGAAAATAATCTTATTTCTTCGTACAAAAGCCCTTTTGAGCAAAACAGACACTACTCTAAGTGCATTTTATTTCGACAGACCCTTTGAGAAAGTCCTGAGATGGCTGGGACGACGGCTAAATTGATAGACCCGTGGGAGTCTATCTTAAACGCGTTCCTTGTCATATTTTATGTTTCTCTAAAGACGGGTGTAGGCTCTTGATATACTGGATGGTTGTTAGTACACAGTCGTCCGCGAGAATTGGTTAAAATTCAATTATTCGTCCCCATTATTCGAGTACTCAAAGTTTGGAGTAGGGCCGGACCTCTTAGGACATTTCGTTCATGTCGAGTACCTTGCTCTGATTTCGTTTAATCTAACTTTAATACAAGCTTTTATGCCTCGGAGTACTTAAAAGCAATAAATTGACTTTACCGATGCCACAATTTCGGAAACTATCTCAATTACATTTCCTTACAGCGATTCCGAATATGGGTATATTCTTTCTATTATTAATATTTATAGGATCGGCAGTGAATATTTGGTAGATTTAATATCTGTAAATATTCTAAACAGTATTTAAAACTAACGACGTTTTGCATTGTGAGATATTGGTAGGATAAATATGACTGCACGTTTGGCCTAGTGGTTTAACGGTCACCACGCCGTTTCCTACTTCGCCAAGTGTCGTGGGTTCAAATCCCACGCAGGACAACACTTAGTGTGATCCACAAATTGTTGTTCTGAGTCTGGGTGTTCTTTGTGTCCGTTTCATGTATGTTTGTAAAGTCCCCCGCGACACAGGATTTATTCCTAGTGCGGGAGTTGTCTTTTTAAGAGAAAATATATATATATATATATATTGTTCAATCCTTTCGCCAATGTAGCGTTCACCGTGTGAAGTTTGTAATGCTTGCAGGGCCCATTTGTATAGGCATTCAATCGCTAAGCTAGTTCACTGGCGAAAGTATTCAACCACAGGGCGATTCACCCCGTTCTTATTCTAAGCTAATGTAATATCAAGCACTTACTGGAGATATGTGAATTCCTTGATATCGGCGTTCTGAGGGGCCCCTCTGTGGTACGCCCTCTGCCCCGTCACACATTCATCACTCCAGTGGTAGAAGTACAGGTTCCTAAGTATTCTAATTTATAATACACCCCATTTTAACTGTCGCGGATCGCGCCTAACTGACGCGACTACTAATCTCGCGTATCCAAACCAGACCAACCATAACGGTAAACAATGAAAACACCGAGTCTTATGGAAAATCAGCAAAACTTTTTTATTGAACGGCACTCAACAACCACCCTGGTTGACCGTAACACAAAGCCTCCATTCAGTTCTATATTTTAACCTCAAACGTCAAACAAAAAACATGACAATCAAAATGTTGCCATTATAATGTGACGTTCGATTTCTAACATATATATATATATATAATTGTATATTATGTTTTGTTATCGAAGCATCTATACGTAACCACTTATTGGGCCTCATCATCCTTATTAATCGCAGTCCGCTGATAGGCTTCTCAGATTTCATGTCACTTGGTTTGATCATTCGCATCTAGCTTCTGTCAGCTGATCACTAAACTTGGCATGGGCTAGCTCATTTACTCGTTTAAAAACGACAAAAGAATACTATTCTTTTATCACCGCTGTAACACTGGTTTCCTGTGAGGCCGTAGAATCACTCTGGTTACATAATATATACCAAATCATGGTTCTTTCACGGCAGTGCATTACTTTTCTACGGCAATCCTGGTTCTCCCATGACATGGCAGGGATGGACATGATTCGCAAATTACGCAACTATGCTATTAAATCTATCGTAATTGTTTTCTTTGATGCGTTTTTCTACAAAGACGCTCATACCAAACCCACAAACATTTCCTCTAATTATTATTACATATTTTTATCTTATTTTCTTATATTTGTGACGCCGCATTTTCCTCAAAGATGACATCGTCGTACGCTAGACTTGTCCGCACAATATTCCTTTTCCTACAATAATAATAAGATTATTACATACCATCGAAATATAATTATTATATAGAAATTAAGATTAGTGGATATTAAATAATAGTTTGCATGGATTATTAAATCTTGGTATATCTTCAATTGATGTTATACGACCAAGTAAGAAATTGATGCAGATTGTAATATAACAAATGATAAACTATATAAAAACTTTCTCTAAATACATTGTTTAGATTTTGAACTTTTGAAATTAGCTGCATTATTATTTAACCTTTAATTTGTTGAAATTTTAATAGACCAAAAAGTTTAATGCACAAAATATAAAAAAAGACTTGTCCAAATCGTTTCATAAACTGCGGAGTTCTGAGTTAAGCACATTCGAAAGCTAGTGCAGTTTAAGTTCTGCACCGTAATTTAGATACAAATAACTATATGAAAAACTTACAGACCTGTTAGCAATCATGAGATCATTTGTTCTGACTTTTTCAATAAACTGTCAGTTTACATGTCACACATGAGTGTGAATTTCAAACTCTGAGGCAAGAATTACTTACAAAAGCTCGACAAGCTCGGTATTTTCCATAACATAATTCAATCATTACCAATTACTTAAGCGTGGAAAAATAAAAATGTACTAACAAGACGGCTCGAGTCACAAACTTACACAAAAGATATGAAGTTTTGACTCCAAGTTGGAATCTTAACGTCAAATGCAGCCTGGTATCCGTAGTTTTGTCGTGAGATTTTCATTCTACAAGAATAGAGGTCGCGCGGATCTTTACTGTAAGCACCTACTCTGCCGAAACTTATAAAACGTATACTTTAATAAATTAAAATAAAAACCTATGAAAAAAAAAGAATCATCAAACGAGTTTATAAGCGCAAGACTTAAGAACCGTTCGACTGATTCTATTTTTTTTTTGTTAAGACACAAGGAAGTTTCTTATGGAGAGAAAAAACGTAAAAATTCCGAGGGAAAATAGTAAAATCAACACGTTTCTTTTCCAATACAAAACATAGAGTAAATTAAAACATCTGACGATAATGTCAACAGAACGAAGTCTAGCCATAATCCATTTTAAATACTTTATTCGTACTTTATATATCTTTCTAAACTTCTTCATTTGTTTCTGTTTGTTTCTGATTAATACTATTTCTATTGGATAGTGACTATTACACTCGTTGCCAAACTATACTAACTTTAAACTTTACTGTTCTATGATAGGTAGGTATGAAGGTAGTAGAGCCACGCTGAATTCAGCACAAACGGGCCGGCTCGACCGGGGCGGTACTACCCTCGCACAGAAAATCAACGTAAAATGACAGCCGCAGTGCTGTCGTGTTTCGTTGGTGAGTGCGAGACCGGAGGCCCAATTAGTCTAGTCAACAAGTTCCATACTTGTTGACTAGACTAAAAGATGCAGCAGCATCACTAGGCCGCCATGGTGTGGGTCGCCATGCTGCATTGTCTGCATTCGCAGTGTGCATGGTGACCACCACTCTTGGATTCTGCTTATGCTTTCCATCAGGCAGAGTAGAGTCATTTTGGCGGGCCAAACATTAAAAAAAAAAAAAATAAAAAAAAAACAAATATACCCGGGGTTATATTGGCATTACATAACGTCAGTAAATTGTACAATTCCAAAAACAAAACCATTTATTTCTTATTTGTACGTAAAATACACACAAATGGATATTTGTATGCAGCAGTTTTTCAACATAATGCGTATTTTGTATAAAATTTTGTCTTAAACGTAGTATCAATTTAAACAGAATTTGTATCCTTCTATATTCGAATTTTAATATTGTCTAAACGTGGTATGTCAAGTCGTTATCATTCGGCCCATCTAGGCATATATATGTATCACTAGCTTTTACACGCGGCTTCGCTCACGCAAACTTTCATCCCCTGATTTACTGCCTTAGGAGTGGAATTTCAAAAATTCCTTTCTTAGTGCTCACTTACGTTATATAAAGAACCTACATGCAAAGTTTCAGGATTCTAGCTTTAGCGGTTTGGGCTGTGCGTTGATCTCTGGGTATGTTAGTCAGTCAGTCAGTCAGTCACCTTCCTCTTTTATATATATAGATTACATACACGCGTCTTATATCACAATAGGAAGCAACCCGCTGCCTGCTGACATACCAGTTGAGTCTCGAAAATACCCTTTTTTCTTTACTGCATTTACCTTTCATCTTTTGTGTTTAAAGGCAAGGGTCCAGAAGATTAGATGAGTTTTGGCTGTGTTTGGAATAACTTTACTTTTTATTACGTCATGTCAGTCTACCTATATTTTTGGGTTGCGATTTTTTTGTAGAAAAATGACAATATGCAAGTGGCAACATTAGTACGTTGCCATTTGAATATTGCGATTAATTTTAATACAGTTTATGTAATAAAACATTCTCATGCTTCTTCATAATTTCACACAAGCTATTCTATACAGATACATCTTTTATATAAAATTCTCGTGTCACAATGTTAGTTACCTTACCCCATTTTTTTTTAAAGGCAAATTGTTTTGCCTTTAAAAAAAAAATTTTGCCGGATCAGCTAGTATACGATATATATAATATACTACCTTTAGTCCACGACTCCACAAGCGTGTATGTCGTAAATCGCGTTAATCATTTTTTCGTTATTAAGTAGCCTATTTAATGATATTCACAAATAATGTGGCTTTCAATAGATAAAAGAATTTTCAAAATTAGATGAGTAGATCCAGGGATTCCCCCTACCTCTTTGTAATAATAAATGAAAATGGCATGTACATTTTTACAGATATACAAATTAAAAACCGGTCAAGTGTGTGTCAGGCCACGCATAGGATAGGGTTCCGTATTCGCTCATAATGGTCACCCATTACTTATTATTTCGTTATTTTTTTAACGAAGTTTTCCAAATAAGCGCATTTTACAGGTGAAGCCTCTATAACTCTTGAACTAACAAAGTTATTTAAACCGCTATAGTTTTTCTTCAAACGGTCAGGCGGACGGACGGACGAACATGACGAAACTATAAGGGTTCCGAGACGTGAACTACGAAACATTATAATATAAAGTTGTTACAAAAATTATTGTGACTGACTTTCCAATTTGAGAAGTTGGAGTCAGATTTGCACTCTTTTTGAAAATTGATTTCCATTATTAGTTTAAATTTAAGCAGGGACAACAATAAAATAATAAATAAAAAACAGAAACAAAAGAATGAAAATTCACGACTAAAAGTTTTAGCAGATTAACAAGTTAAACTAAAAGTTATTAAAAAGAAGTACCTAAGGAGTTACGAATGGTTACGAATACCATAGTACAGTTAAACATTGTTTTAGTGAGGACATTGTTGAAGAGAACAAACCGCTGAAAGAAACTTAAATAATGTTTTGTGTACAGTTTTCTCATTTAGCTTCTAAGAACAGGTCCATTAATACGAAATGCAGTTTTCGCTGCTACACTTCTTACTGGTGTAAATAACGTTTTAAACATTTCTTGCTTTTTATACTTACTTATAAATAAAGACTTAGTTTCAAGAAATACCAACTATAAAATATTTCCTATTCTTTTCTCAATATTATATAATAACTAGCTGATCCGGCAAACGTTGTTTTGCCATATAAAAAAATTGGGGTATAAAAAATAGATGTTGGTCGATTCTCAGACCTACCCGATATGCACACCAAATTTCATAAAAATCGGTCCTGCCGTTTCAGAGGAGTATGGTAACTAGCATTGTGACACGAGAATTTTATATTTAAGATAATAATAAGCCTTTTTATTTCCAACAACCTTAAAAAAACATTATTTTTCTTACATCTATTTAAATACTAGTTATAATTTATTATTGGACCCCACTCTGGGTATAGGCCTCCTCCAGCTTACTCCATGTTTTTCTGCTTTTTGCTTTTGTTCTCCAGTCTCTTCCCGCTATTGCCATTATTTCGTCAATCCATCTGTTTCTTGGGTGACCTCTTTTTCTTTTTCCGCTTGGTCCTTTCCTTATTGTTGCTTCTAGTGTTCATCTGTTGTCGCAATTTGGTATCGACAGTTGGAGACTAAACAACCCTTTACTCGCCATAAAATTGGTAAGTTCTCTTTTCTCTTAATCTAAGTATGTTTTAAATCAAACCGCTGTCGAGGCCAGCAGCGCAGTGAACCAGTACTTCTAACAAACTGAGATTTTATTAAACCTGCAGCAGAGAACAAATGTAAAGCGATCGCAACCGTGGCGTAGTTCATAATTTAAGTTTGATAATTTTCAGATGTGTTCTCCGTGAGAACCACAATGTGATATTGTGTTAGGCTGTTTTATTTATGTTTCTTTATTTGAAAATTCTCCGAATGTAAAGATATCAGAGAATAAGCAGTGTTTAGTCTATACTAATATTATAAAGTTTCTTACTTTGTTTGTGAGGCTTCGGAAGTACTGATCCGATCCTGAAAATTCTTTCACTAACAGAAAGCGACACTATTCAGTAATCAAAAAATCACACCACAAAAAATTAACGTGTGGGCAACGAAGTGGGCATGGGTCGGCTAGTTAGAAAATAATTTTGTGGTGGGAAAACCATGCTTGATCACAAATGGACCGGTTTGGTCTGAGTCATACCTTAGCCTTACAAAAACCCCGTGTTTTCACCGAGGTTAAAGGAACCCAGGACAATTCACCCCCGCCTTCGTCTGACTCTAGGGGAATAACTCAAAGGACTCGAATACTGCTTCAGTGGCGCAGTGGTACCGTTTGCCACTGCTGGGCACTCGGGTTCGATGAAATGCTTGTATGACCTGTCAATATTTGTTTCGTTCAGTCAATTTAACTCATGGTATAAGCTCTGCTAAGTTTGAAACTGGATTTCGTAGTGTGTCAGATGTTCGAAACATAATTTTAAAAGTGGGTGAAAATGTCACATCTATCAATAAAATACACCTATAAGTTTACTACTAATAAACACAAATTTTACCAAAAAATAACCGACTTTAATCTGGACCAAATTTAAATGGGACCACACGGGAAGCACCAGCTTTGAAATAAAATAGAATCATCGAAACCGGTTAGCGTGATATTGAGTTATTCGTCAATTTGTCGCGCACATACTTAATGTAAATTGAAGACTTATATGGTTTTCTCATGGATGACATGTCAGAAATGGACCAAATTGAAATGGGACTGAATGGGAAGCACTAGCTTTCAAATAAAAAAAGAATTATCATAATCGGTTCACCCAGTCGAAAGTTATGAGGTAACAAACATAAAAAA
Source organism: Diaphora mendica (assembly GCA_949125395.1). Taxonomy (NCBI): domain Eukaryota; kingdom Metazoa; phylum Arthropoda; class Insecta; order Lepidoptera; family Erebidae; genus Diaphora; species Diaphora mendica. Next base: position 16,089,945 of record OX421313.1, on the reverse strand, counting down.
AAGTCGAATTGAGAACCTCCTCCTTTTTTGAAGTCGGTTAAAAAGGGTATTTTAGACAGTAAAAACAGCAGATATTGCAGTCAGTAAATGTTTCAAAAGCAAGTGACTCAGTTTCGCCAGCAACAGCAACAAAATGCAATAAAACCTTTAGCCGGTCCACGAGAATTATTTCTCAATTGCGACCCTTGCATGAATAACTTAGGGACTCGGCTCATCAAATATAGATCGTCGTTTTTGTTGGAGCGAAAGTTCTTGTCCGCGGCCGACTTACTCAAAACTTCAAATCCCTTTAGTTTTGTGTACTTTAGAAACTCTTTATTGGCGCCTTTGCGTAATATTTAATTTTTCTGTCACTATGGTTATCTAATAAGCTGTCACTAAAATTTTATATTACGTACCATGTACATTACTATTTCGCATATTTTTTTTATATTTTTTTTTCATTATACGTATGTGCACAACTATAACACTAAGTAGCGTAGTAGTAACAAAGTAGCGTATATCTGCCTACTAAATATTCATTTAAAACTCAAGAGTTTGAGTAATAAATAAATATATTTCTACTCACGGCTCTAAAAATCTACATTTTGTTAATTTGAGTAACAAATATTTTAGCAAGCCTATTCCATAGCCGGCCATCACGATAGGAATTTGATTGTAAAATGTACGCTTAATACATTAAAAGGAAAATGTAGGTTAAAAAAAAACCAATAGGAAACGGGTATTATTATTTAGTGGTTTCAGAAAGGACGGTGGTAAAATCAGGTATTGTTTCAAATTCCGAAACTTGAATCGAATATATTATTACTAGCTTTAACCCACGGTGCCCACGTTATCGCGATAAAAAAAAACATACAGTGGAAGATAGAACCTCCTCCTTTTTGGAAGTCGGTTAAAAAGTAGACTTTGCTCTTCCTCAAGAATAAAGAATAAAGAGAAAAATATATCTATGCCAAATTCCGTTGTAATCGGGGTAAGAGTTTAGCTACGAAAGAGTAACAGGCAGATATATAGACAGACAGACAAAGTTAGTTTTAAATTTATAATATTAGTATGGATATACAGTATGAATAGAGAATCATACATCATATATTTTTTTTAGTTTTATCATTCTCTTATTTTAGAAGTTACAGGTTTCTCTTATTTTAACACTTTGGAAGTGTCTCTCGCGCAAACTATTCAGTTTAGAAAAAAATGATATTAGAAACCTCAATATCATTTTTGAAGACCTATCCATAGATACCCTATAATACTATACGTATGGGTTTGATGAAAAACATTTTTTTGAGTTTCAGTTCTATTAATGGAGACCCCCAAAATTTATTGTTTTCTTTCTATTTTTGTGTGAAAATCTTAATGCGGTTCACAGAATACATCTACTCACCAAGTTTCAACATTATAGTTCTTATAGTTTCGGAAAAAAGTGGCTGTGACATACGGACGGACAGACAGGCGGACATACAGACAGACATGACGAATCTATAAGGGTTCCGTTTTTTGCTTTTGGCACGGAACCCTAAAAAAACGTGATATCCAATACACAGTTTCGGAGTTCATCAACAAAGTGACACGAGAATTATATATAACAGGTTAAATTCTTTACGGCTAAGCCATGAGTGTACCAGGGTAACATATGCTACACAGAGCTACTTTATCCAGCCTTGGCAGAGCCATGCTTCGGTACAGAACAGCAGCTTCAGCAGTGAGTGATAACACGGCGTTACATCATACCGATGTTTACTAATTTATTCATTGCTTTTCACCAAAAGAGTGAGTACTACCGGATCCATCTTTTTTATGTATGGAACTGCCAAAGTGACTCTGCTCTGCTTGGTTGAAAACATAAGCAGAATCCAAGATTGGTGATCAAACATACTCATTCCGAATGCAAAAAACACAACAATGCAGAATTGTGATCCACACCATGGCGGCCTAGTGACGCTTCTGCATCATCAGGCCTCGGGTCTCGCACTCACCAACGAAACACGACAGCACGATCGCTGTCATTTTAGGTTGATCTTCTGTGCGAAGGTAGTACCACCCAGGTCGAGCCGGCCAATTCCAATTTTGAAATAAAAAACACAAGACAAAAGATAGATCATTTGATCATGTCTGAAGTTTATTTGTTAGGACAAGGCGCTAGGCACGTGGTCATATCGAGAGTGGGGTGTATCCGACAATTCGGAAGCAGCCCAAAGTGACAGGCCGCGGGTATGAGAACAAACGGCCTGTACGTGTTTGACTACGTTTACGAATCACAGAAATCATATGGATATGGTATTTTTACGTAATACAAAAAATAGTACAGCCAGTCATCTCTGAAGGATACCTTAGCAGTATGGTTTAAAAAAATCGTAGTCCTTGATGATAAAAAATTTGACTGAATTTTTCTTTTTCTCCCGTTGTTGCCAATATTTGTGAAATTTCATATGCTTAAAATAGTAAGATAAATTTAAAAAAACACAGGTTTTATAATAAACATGATTTAAAAATAGACACACACAACAAAATAAGTAGATTCATAATTTTACTTTTAAGCATTAATATTGCTTTTTGACTATTACAACGTAAAGCATAAGATTTTGGACTAGATGTATTAAATATTGTTATCCTAGTACATGTTGTTGTATAATTCTTGTTCATAGCTTTAGTATTCAAATAAGAATATTTTTTTAAAAAGACAACTCCCGCTTTACAAGCATATATGAAACGGACCCAAAGAACATCCAGACTCAGAATAACTATTTTTGGATCACACAAAGTGTAGTCCCATGTGGGATTTGAACCCATAACACTTGGCGCAGTAGAAAACGGCGTGGCGACCGCTTAAACCACTACGCCAACCGTGCAGTCTAATTGTACTACCTATATCGATTATGCAATAATAACGATGTCATCATAATATTGTTTACGTATTACATGTGTTAATCAAGGTCCATTTTCTCATTAAGTATTAATAGATGGACGCCATAAATAATTAACGACGGCGGGATAATTGCCAAAGTGCGCGTCATAGTAATTATTATTATATCCCCAAATACATTAAGAAAATCTTATTGGCCATCATAATTATTTGTCTTTGCCTTTTAGAATTATAAAAGTTGCATTTTTAAAGTAAACCATATTTGCAGAGAATAAAAAAAATGTTGGGTAAACTTCATATCATTGTCTATTGTGTTCTATTTGGTTACTTGAATAAAAGTTGTGTTCAGGCTGGATTTATTTAATGCTTACAGTTCACACAATGTAGTCACATAGCAGTCCGGAACCTTGCTGGTTGACTTTAAAGGAAGTAGTGCTTCCATGACACTGCTAGTGACGTTTTACAACATACTATATAATACAATTGGTATCAGAGGGATGTGACTTTCCAATATATTTGTTGTGAAATCTCTAACTCAACAATGGCAAGTGTTTTGCCCTTCTCTGAGTCAGAAAATTTAGAGGGTTAGGGTTTGAGCTAATTACAAATGAAAACTACAATAATGATCCATACCAATATTGTAAATTCGATTGCTTGTCTGTGAGTCTATTACGCTTTCATGGCTAAACCACTGAACTGATTTGAATGGAATTTAAAAAGGAGATTTTATTCTTGAAGAAGACACGGCCTACTGTTTATAGCGATAGCTGACATACACACAAAAGCTAGTGACAAATATATAACTAATAACACGTTGGGTAGATCACTATAACACAGTCGTGCGAAATAATAACACAAACACAATATTTTCCCTCATTGGGATCGAGGCTACGCCTTTCGGCTTAGTAGTCAGGGTTAGTGACCCTAACTACTAAGCCGAAAGGCGTAGCCTCGATCCCTTACTAAGACTTAGGTTCTTAGGACTTTTTTTTACGTGTGGAAACCCTCACGGGCCCGCCCCGCCGCAAACCCCGGTGGGATAACAATCCCACCGGGGTTTGCGGCGGGGCAGTGTGTCGGAATCGGGACATCCGGACCCCTTCCAGGACCAGGACTAGGTAAATCAAAGAAATTATTTTATGCAATTGATTGATTGGGATGATAATACGTACGACTCTAAGCACATAATACCGTATCAACAGCTTCTTACCTCCTGCTGTCGTCCTAGTAAGCTCGCACAGTTGATCTCACGCAAAGCTTGCTTGTTTAGACTATTGCATGTGTAACTAGCTATTTTATAACTCGGCCTCATTGTGTATTCAAGAGAGGCTAACGAATTCTCTAGAAAAATAGAAAGTAACCGCACATACTGTTAACTTGGGCCCAGGGTGGGTTGTCCTGGTAATATCGTTATATTCTCTTATTAGTTATATGGGTCTTATAACTATGTATTTACAGACGGACTTGTCTTTTAAAAAAATAAAATATATAGAAAGCTGGTGTTCGGACGCATCAAAAACCGTTTTTTTTTGCACCGATTGAGCTGGTATTTTAATTTGATATCCACAATATGTAAAAATGAAGCGTAACTATAGATATAATATAGATATAATGAATCTATTTAAATGCTGCCACAATATGTAAAAATGAAGCGTAACAGTACAGATAGTATTTCATAGTATATATTATTTTAATTACATTACATTTTTTTTTCATCAGATTGAAATTGTAAAAGTCGATTTGTGTTTCCTTCTTTGTGACTTTACTCATTTACTCATCAATTATGATATTGATTAATATTTTTCACCTTATAACTCCATCCTTTATAATTGTTATTTAATAGTTGATTGGACTATTCAAATCTGAAGGAATATATTTGGATAAAAATGAGAGCTAGGAATGCAAGTAAAAATTAAATGAAGAATACCGCTTCTTGCAAATCGCAAGTTATATTGGTGTAAACGCAAAATATAGTTATTTTCTATATTTTATAGACTAGCTGCGCCCGCGACTTCGTCCGCGTGGAACAGTGACTTTGGGTAGCAGTTTTAATTATTAAGGCTAATATTATTTTAAAAATAAGACACACTTTTCACTGTTAAAAAGATATTTAAGTATTTATATAAGTACACTAGCTGCGCCCGCGACTTCGTCCGCGTGGAACAGTGACTTTGGGTAGCAGTTTTAATTATTAAGGCTAATATTATTTTAAAAATAAGACACACTTTTCACTGTTAAAAAGATATTTAAGTATTTATATAAGTACATAAAATAAAAAGTATTTTGTATGAGCTTATTTCGAAATTCGACATGGCCAAGGCTTTCAACCTGTTCTTGCACAGTTCGCTTCTCTCCGACCTCTAAGCATTCGGTCTGCCTCCTAGAGTCGTCTCTAGATTGACTCTTTTCTTCATCAGCGCCTTCGCATTCGGGTTCTTTGCGACGGACGGCGCGGCCTCTGTTTTTCTGGAGGTAAACGCTAGCGTCCCTCAGAATTCGGTCCTGTCGCCCAAGATGTTTCTTCTGCATGTCAATGACATATTAGCCCTTGGCAATGTACATTGCTATGCAGACGATAGCACAGTGCATGGGCGATATTATGGATACCCTGCAGCCAAGATAGTAGACGTTGAGGAAAATGGATAGGAGCTTGTCGCTGAGCTTGACCGGGTTTTGAACCGCATTTAACAATGGGGTGATGAGAATCTGGTCCAGTTCAACGTTAAGAAAACACAGGTGTGCCCGTTCTCTACCAAAAAGTCTCCGTTTCTTCCCCTCCCCACTTTTCAGAGCACTCAACTGCCACTACGGGATAAGCTCGGTTGTCCTGGGCATGGATATTTGCCGAGACCTCAACCCACGGGAGTACATCGAGGGCACCACTAAGGCAGCCTGAACAGGGTGAGACGGTTTTTCGCGCCCGAGCATTTGTGACTCCTTTATAAGACCCAGGTACGCTCTTCCGTACTGTTCTCATCTTTGTGATGGATCTAGGCATTGATTTTCTCGATCTTTTGCAGCGGCAATCAGTCCGCATTATCAACAGTCCCAATACTACCGATTCCTTTGAGCCTCTGCAGTTGCGGAGAGATATCGCCTCTATGGCAGTCCTCTACCGCTTTACCATGGAGAGTGTTCTGAAGCGTTCTTCCAACTGATCCCACCTTCTCCCTTCCTCTACAGAACAACACGTGCTGGTCTTGGAAGTCACCGCCTCAGTCTTAGAAATACGCTCTCGAACCAAACGGTTTGGTTCTGCATTGTCTGCTTTCACAGCGAGTATGGTTGCCTCCACTGTTGGATTCTGCTTGAGTTTTCCCTCAGTCTGAGCAAATTCTCAATTTTTTCAATTTTAAAATACTACGTTTTTGATTTGCCGTCCTTTGTCAAAATATAGTGATTTAGCTGATTTGATACACGCGATTGTGCTGCCCATTTGAAAAACATGTTTTTTTTAAATGAACTGCAACTTTAACCGTCTGTCTTTGGGCTTTGATAACTGGTAGTGCAAATGTTGTTTTCAGCGGAAACTGCATTCTTTTAAATTGAAATTGCAAATAAGTTTGAATTATTGGAATACGGGGAATTGAAACATTTTCTTTTACAATGTTGTACCCCAGATGTGTATTTTGTAGCCGTGTACCATTACATATCTTTGTCGCTCAATATTTCTTATTAATAGGACTGGAACATTAACTTTCAGTCTTAACTTATGGGAATGCGCTCCTGATGATTCTAAAGATTTAAAAAACTTTATGCATAAGCTATGATATGACTGGTTCAGTTTCCCTTGCATTGTTTCCTGAGAGGTATTCGTTAACATCTTCCTCCACGTCTGACATGATCCGTTCGTTTATTTGATAACTGTCTCATTAGTCGGCGGATCAGAATAGATATTATTTATAGATCATGTGTGCTATCATATACCAAAACTCACGTCTCAGTGTAATCATGTCGTTACTGTCATTTGGCATACAATCATCTCCTATTTTTAGAAGAGCATTTGCATATTGACACTGCTCATAAATCATTGTGAAATTGTACTCGCATACTTGTAGTAAGATAAAACTTTTTAACATGTACCCATAATACATATGTTTCATACAGGCATTTATTTCATCTTGCGGCGTACCCCTTTTGCTTTTTTTTGTGTTTAAATCCCGCCGGATACTTTTCCTTCGGATTTTTTCACGAAGAAAATTATTTGAATAAACCAAAAATCATGTAAACAAATCTGTCCAGGTAGGTAACCATTAAATATGTAAATATAAAATAATATAAGAAATAAATATAATGTAAGTGATATAAATATATACACACTAATATAATATAAATTTAAGTTAGAAAATAAGCGGTTTATGTTTACGAGTGAAACCGATAGATGGCGTTGTGAGGTAAAACTGAATCGCGCCATCGTTTCATTCCCAGTGTTACTATAAGTAGTTTTAAGAATTTGTTATTTTTAAGAACCATTAGAACTGTTCTGAGAATATACATATTAGTTGATAACAACAGTAGTATTATTTCTCGCCTACGGACAATTGATTTCGTTCATGGTCCTTACGAGCCGGATGACTGGACGTGTTTGGTAGTCATCGGTGGTGGTAGTGGCTACTACCCTTTACGTCATTACTGGACAGTGGATCGCTGTTCAGAGCAACCCCGCAGATTGGCGCCAGGAAAGGTGTCATTGTGTTGGAGGTACCGGATCGCAGCATCCGGAGGAAAGACGTACAGGAGGAAGATACATTGGCAGAAGGTGGAACACAGCGCTGGAGGGAGCGAAAAGGAGCAGGCGTAATTGTGACAGTGAGTGCTGTGATAAACTGTGAGTACATTTTAAACTTTATTTGTTCGAGTAGAAACACATAGCGATTTGTTCAAAATATTAAGAAAAGTGCATTCAAATTAGAACTTTAAAATCAAGAATAGTGAAACTTTGAAGTAATTTAGCAGTAGTGAAGATTTGGACTTAGAATAGTTTTATGTAGTTTAGACTTGTGTTAGTTTTAAGTAAAAAGTGGTTGAGACGGGGAACCTATGCCCGATTTTGAGTAGACTTTTATAAGTTTCAAACACTTGTAAAATTTTAAAGATTTTATCGGTACTTAGAAAAATTTCACTTTGATAAATTATATTTCATAAGTGTATACGAGATCAATATTGGTAAGTCCAATGAATTTTTGTTGTTTCAAATTAATCAGTTGTGTTTTATGTGGAATATTTATACAGTGGCTTACGTAGCTGTTTAATAGATACATTACTATTTACTATATTTAACTGATTGATTATTTATAATTATAATTTAAAATGGAGTCGCTTAACGCCCTTCAGGAGGACATTAAGATTAAAATGTTTAAGGCTAAATCTAATTTCAAAAGGTCCCCAAGGGAACGTTTAACGATTTCATATATCGAAACCAGAATTGATAATTTAGATCAACAGTGGGCATTGTTTACAAAAACTCATGCTGAAATTATAAGCACTGTTAAAAGATCGGAGTATTCTAGTTCTGATTATTGTAAAAACGATGTTTACGATAGTGTTGAGGAATTTTATATACAATTTAAATCCGAATTGAAGGAGATGCTAAGTCAGGACACTTATAAGGATTCATTGTCGAGCCAGCAGTCATGTGGTCATAGTGAGAAAGTAGCACGTCGAGTCAAATTGCCAGAAATAAAAATCCCGATGTTCTCCGGTAAATATTCAGAGTGGCAGACGTTTAGAGATTTGTTTGTAGGACTAGTGCACGAAGATAAATCTCTGGATGATGCCCAAAAGTTATTTTATCTAAAAGGGCATTTGACGGGTGAAGCAGAACAATTGTTGCGCAATATTAAAGTTTATTCAAATGCTTGGGAAAAACTACATAAAATGTATAATAATAGGAAATTTCTAACAACTGGTATGCTAAAGCGGTTATTGAATCAAAAGTCATTAACATCCGAATCTGCGTTTGATATTAGAGGATTAATAAATACAACTTCCGAATGTTTAGACTCCATCAAAGCTTTAGGAGTTGATGTATCCTCCTGGGATATTATTGTTATTCATATCATCAGCGCAAAACTGGATCCAGTGACTAAAAAGGCTTGGGAATTACAGATTGCTTCAGAACAAGGTGATGAATTGCCCACGTTTGAACAATTTTCTGAATTTTTAACTGGTCGTTTTAGAGGTTTAGAAAACTTAGACAACAAGCCTCGAATTGAGAAAAAGGTTATTAGTAGGTCCTTTCACATTGTAAAATCCAAATCTACTGGGTCTTGTGCGTACTGTTCTGCAGACCACAAAATTACTTCTTGTAAAACATTTGGCAAGGAATCAAATGAGACTCGACGAGAATTTGCTATGGATAAGAAATTGTGTTTTATATGTTTAAATAGTAACCATTCTGCCAAGTACTGTAAGAACATTGTCCGGTGTCAGGTGTGCAAACGCCGCCACCATTCATTATTACATCCTAGTGGAGTTTCTGGGTCTGTAGATGAGAAGTCAGTTCAGGGTAATGCCTTATCGACTAGTTCGAGGAAGGAGGAAGCTGCTTCAAGCAGCCATGAGCATACCGCGCAAGCGGAGGGGTCTAGCAAGCCGGTTGTCTCTTGCCTTTCGACAGGAAACTGTAATAAAACAGTTTTATTAACCACAGCAATCGTGCAAGCTGAGTCGAAGGACGGGAGGTTTCGTATGGTTAGAGCTTTATTAGACCAAGGGTCGCAAGGATCGTTTATTACTGAGGGTATGGTTCAGTACCTTGGTTTAAGGAAGATCGCGGCTAATCACACTGTAACAGGTGTAGGTGGGGACAAAACTGTGGAATCAAGATCCACAGTTTACGTCAATATAAGGTCGAGAATTGATCCACGTTTTCGGATTGAGGTTAAGGCCTACGTCTTGAAATCGGTTACGTCCCTTCTCCCAGTTGCAAAGGTAACTAGGGTAGAATGGGTAAATCTAAATGTTGGTGATTTGGCTGATCCGGAGTACTACAGGCCTAATAAAATAGACGTTTTATTAGGTGCTGAGGTATACAGTCAAATCATTAAAGAGGGCATTAACCGCAACCCGAGTGGATCACTATTAGCTCAAGATACCGCCTTCGGGTGGGTACTATCTGGTATCTGTGAAGTGGACAACTCGAGCAATATTTATTCTCACATCACTGTTATGCACTCCACTCAAAACAATGATGAGTTGTTAAAAAGATTTTGGGAGTTGGAAGCGGAACCAGTGGAAATTAAAAGGAGGTTTACTGAAGAAGAAACCAGATGTGAGACGTTTTACACAGCTACTACAGAACGGAATGCGTGTGGTCGATACGTCGTTAGACTACCATTTCGTGATGCTGACCCGGACTGCAAGTATGGTGAGTCAAGGAAAATAGCTGAAAAAAGATTGAGAGGTTTAGAATTCAAATTAAGTAAAAACATAACATTAAAAGACGAGTACACGAAAGTGATTAACGAATATTTAAAACTTCATCACATGCGAAAGGTTACTGATTCGGAAATAAAAAATAAAAAAGCTGTTTACTTACCTCACCATGCAGTAGTTCGGGAGGATAAGACCACGACAAAGGTTAGGGTCGTATTTGATGCTTCCTGTAAAGGGACTAACGGAAGATCCCTAAATGATAATTTAATGGTTGGACCATCTCTGCAAGCTGAACTTCGTCACACTGTTATGTGTTGGAGAAAGTATAGAATTTGTCTAGTAGCAGATATAGTAAAAATGTACCGACAGGTTTTAGTTGACAGCAGAGACAGCCCATTTCAGCGAATACTTTGGAGAGAGAACCCGGAGGACGATATAGAAGAATATGAATTGGTAACAGTGACATTTGGCACTGCATCAGCCCCATATTTGGCTGTGAGAACACTGCATCAGGTTGCATATGATGAGTGTCAGAATAGTCCTGAAATATCAAAAATCATTTTAAATGACTTCTATATGGATGACCTGATGACGGGATCCGACAATGTAGAGGCCTGTTTTAACATTTATAATAAGCTGACTGGAGTATTACATAAGGGAGGGTTTCAGTTGCAGAAGTGGATTAGTAATAGCAGGGAGTTAGTAGATAGGATAAGAAAGAATAATAAGGGGCAGGATGAGGAGTTGAAGATAAAGATAGATAATATCACCAAGATTCTAGGACTTACTTGGAATCCTCGCGAAGACGTCTTCCAATATACGGTCGATCTTGCTCCACTAAGTGAAACTGCAACGAAAAGAGCGATAATTTCGGATATTTCACGTCTTTTTGATCCTCTTGGTTGGTTAGCGCCGTGTATAATTGTAGCGAAAATATTAATTCAGAAGCTGTGGCTATCCGGAGTTCAATGGGACCAAGAAGTTCCAAGTAATTTATTAAGAGAATGGATAACTTACCGTGAAAATTTGCCGTCCTTAGTGAACGTGAAGATACCTCGATGGATGTATACTTTCAATAATTCAGTGAATCCTGAATTGCACGGGTTTGCAGATGCTTCAAAACTAGCATACGCTGCGGTTGTATATTTGAGAGTGCTGGACGAACTGGGAAATGTTCACGTCTCATTAATAGCATCAAAAACAAAGGTAGCGCCTATAAAACAAGTATCGATTCCTCGGCTTGAACTTTGCGGAGCAGTGCTACTGGCTAAGCTAATGGTAGAGGTAGCTGAGGTGTTGGGGATCCACAGGAGCAATCTTCATGCTTATACCGATAGTGAGGTGGTTCTGGCCTGGCTAAACCAACATCCAAGTCGCTGGAAAACTTTTGTAGCTAACAGAGTCTCTGAGATTTTGATCACTTTGGATAGTCAGCACTGGCATCACGTGGTATCCAAAGAGAACCCAGCAGACTGCGCATCTCGCGGTATAGCACCATCGGAGTTATCTACTGCGTCACTATGGATGAACGGTCCGGATTTCCTTAGGAAGAGTGAAATTGACTACAAAAGACCAAAGCACATAGTCACAAGCTTAGAACAAACTAAGGCACACACAGCAGTATTTGATGTAGACTTGTGGCAGAGGTTTTCTTCCTTAACTAAACTAGTTCGCGTGGTTGCATATTGCCGACGTTTCTTGAACCTCAGGAAGAATTCAACAACTAAACAATATACGACGTATTTATTAAGTCAAGAAATTGATGATGCAAGGAACTTATGTATAAAGAAATGTCAAGAAGTATTACACGAAGAGATGGCGGAACTAACGGATAACGGATATTTGGGTAAGGGAAGAAAGCACATGAAGTCACTGAATTTATTTTTAGATTCAAAGGGTATTTTAAGAGTCGGTGGGAGGTTAGAAATGTCCCAATTAAATTATAGTGAGAAGCATCCGATTTTCATCCCCAAAGAATCATTTTTGACGGATCTGTTAATTGCAGATGCACATCAAAAGACGATGCACGGTGGTCCGCAACTCATGATCACGTACTTGCGATCGATGTACTGGATTGTAGGCGTCAAAGGGTTGGTTAGGAAACATGTTCGTAGATGTGTCACGTGTGTTCGGTACTCAAATAAGGCTAAAACACAGCTTATGGGACAACTGCCTTCACCACGAGTAACCCCAAATAAGCCTTTTTTAATAAGTGGTGTAGATTATGCCGGCCCTATAAACGTAAGAGTATCCAAGGGTAGGGGCAACAGATCATACAAAGGGTATATAGCACTATTTATCTGTATGTCGACGCGAGCAGTGCATCTCGAGGCAGTCAGTGATTTGACTGCTCAAGGATTTTTAGCTGCCTTCAGGAGATTCGTGGCAAGGCGTGGACGATGCGCTGAATTGTACAGTGATAATGCTACGAATTTCATAGGAGCCTCAAGCGAGTTACATAGGTTATTTCATGAAGAGAAATCAGCCATGAGACAGGAACTGGCTGAGTACCTCGCTAACAACTCTACGCAGTGGCACTTTATTCCTCCTCGTGCTCCAAATTTTGGTGGGTTATGGGAAGCAGGAATAAAGTCAACCAAATTTCACCTTAAGCGAGTAGTAGGTAACTCGACTTTAACGTATGAAGAGCTGGCCACAGTACTGGCCCAAATTGAAGCTTGCCTCAATTCAAGACCCTTATCATACGTGGAGGAACAAAATGAGCTAGTTCCTTTGACCCCTGGTCATTTTTTGGTGGGTGAACCACTCGTAGCAGTACCAGACGCCAATTATGAAAGCTCAAATGTGTACACTCTACGGCGATGGCAGCTCCACCAGAGAATGATGCAGGATTTTTGGCGACGTTGGTCCCAGGACTACCTTCACCAATTCCTCCAGAGGCACAAGTGGGAATATCAGAACCCAGATCCTTCAGTAGGGGACGTAGTCTTGATAAAAGAGGATGATATGCCTCCTTGTAGATGGTTACTCGGTAAAATTGAGCATAAGCATCCAGGTCCAGATAACATCACTCGTGTAGTTACAGTGCGCACTAAAGGCTCGGTAATTAAAAGACCTACATCTAAGTTGTGTTTGTTGCCTGTAACCATATGAAATTACCATGAGTTTGTTTAATTAGTATATTAGCATGGTGGGCGGGTTGAAGGACATACTGCATAATGTCCTTGGTGGGCGGTATGTCCAGGTAGGTAACCATTAAATATGTAAATATAAAATAATATAAGAAATAAATATAATGTAAGTGATATAAATATATACACACTAATATAATATAAATTTAAGTTAGAAGATAAGCGGTTTATGTTTACGAGTGAAACCGATAGATGGCGTTGTGAGGTAAAACTGAATCGCGCCATCGTTTCATTCCCAGTGTTACTATAAGTAGTTTTAAGAATTTGTTATTTTTAAGAACCATTAGAACTGTTCTGAGAATATACATATTAGTTGATAACAACAGTAGTATTATTTCTCGCCTACGGACACTTGATTTCGTTCAAAATCGATTCCTAGTGAATAATAACGAATTTTTAGTAGCAAGTCACAGTCGTCTGCCCTCACATGTCTGCCCGTTCGGGTAAGCACACTTAAGCATATTGTGATAACTTTTTTTTTTTTTTTTTTTATGTTTGGCCCGCCAAAATGACTCTGCTCTGCCTGATGGAAAACATAAGCAGAATCCAAGAGTGGTGGTCACCATACTCACTGCGAATGCAGACAGTGCAGTATGGCGACCCACACTATGGCGGCCTAGTGATGCTACTGCATCTTTTAGTCCAGTCAACAAGTATGAAATTTGTTGACTAGACTAATTGGGCCCCCGGTCTCGCACTCACCAACGAAACACGACAGCACGAACGCTGTCATTTTACGTTGATTTTCTGTGCGAGGGTAGTATCGCCCCGGTCGAGCCGGCCCGTTCGTGCTGAAATCAGCGTGGCTCTACTACCTCCAGTAAATGTTACATCTGAATAGCTCTAATATTTTGTCTCCTGTCCCAAACTCATGAAGCATTTTCGCAAACCTTGCATATTTCCATACAAACTTTCATCCCCTATTGCTATTTTACCTTGATCTTAAAATTTTATTTATTTTATTATAAATTTAATTATTATCTTATTATTTTATGGAAGCCTTTATGGCTAGCCTTCCTCGATAAATGGGCTTTCTAACACTGAAATAAGTTTTCAAATTGGACCAGTAGTTCCAGAGATTAGCGCGTTCAAACAAATAAACAAACTCTTCAGCTTTATATATTAGTATAGATGTATTTATTATACTCTTCTAAGATCTACTACTCATAATTAACAACACAATTATTTAGATAAAGATTAATATTACGCATTATGTTGATAAAAACTCTTTGGCAAGTAACTCATTATTAGGTACCAACTCTTAGCGTCTTATACTCGTGATAACTTCTAAACGAAATGTCGGATTGGGGTGAAACAAAAAGTATTTTACTTCTACATAAATACCCTTGATAACATAAAGCTTAATTTGGATAAGGATTAATATTACGATACACATTTAACGTAGTTTCTTTCTTCAGACGATTTAATAATTTTTTCGAACACAAAAGCGGTTATTGTGACTAAACCATGATAGTTAGATATATGCTCTCGCGGACTTTTTTGTAGATCTTAATGGGCCCTAAAAACCCGTAATACATTATTTTGTTCTATTGTCAATAGTCTTTGCAGCGCACGCAAAAATAGGTTTTCGATTTCACACCTTGGGTTAGAAAATAGCAATTTTCTTACGGATCCCTAATTTTTTTGAAAATAAAATATAGCCTATAGCCTTCCTCGATAAATGGACTATCCAACACTGAAAGAATTTTGTAAATCGGACCAGTAGTTCCTGAGATTAGCGCGTTCAAACAAACAAACAAACAAACTCTGCAGCTTTATAATATTAGTATAGACTAGCTGCGCCCGCGACTTCGTCCGCGTGGAACAGTGACTTTGGGTAGCAGTTTTAATTATTAAGGCTAATATTATTTTAAAAATAAGACACACTTTTCACTGTTAAAAACATATTTAAGTATTTATATAAGTACATAAAATAAAAAGTATTTTGTATGAAATTATTTCGACATTCGACATGGCCAAGGCTTTCAACCTGTTCTTGCACCGTTCGCTTCTCTCCGATCTCTAAGCATTCGGTCTGCCTCCTAGAGTCATCTCTAGATTTACTCTTTTCTTCATCAGCGCCTTCGCATTCGGGTTCTTTGCGACGGACGGCGCGGCCTCTGTTTTTCTGGAGGTAAACGCTAGCGTACCTCAGAATTCGGTCCTGTCGCCCAAGATGTTTCTTCTGCATGTCAATGACATATTAGCCCTTGGCAATATACATTGCTATGCAGACGATAGCACAGTGCATGGGCGATATTATGGATACCCTGCAGCCAAGATAGTAGACGTTGAGGAAAATGGATAGGAGATTGTCGCTGAGCTTGACCGGGTTTTGAACCGCATTTAACAATGTGGTGATGAGAATCTGGTCGAGTTCAACGTTAAGAAAACACAGGTGTGCCCGTTCTCTACCAAAAAGTCTCCGTTTCTTCCCCTCCCCACTTTTCAGAGCACTCAACTGCCACTACGGGGTAAGCTCGGTGTCCTGGGCATGGATATTTGCCGGGACCTCGAGTACTGTCTCATTAGTCGGCGGATCAGAATATATATTATTTTTAGATCATGTGTGCTATCATATACCAGAACTCACGTCTCAGTGTAATCATCTCGTTACTGTCATTTGGCATACAATCATCTCCTATTTTTAGAAGAGCATTTGCATATTGACACTGCTCATAAATCATTGTGAAGTTGTACTCGCATAATTGTAGTAAGACAAAACTTTTTAACATGTACCCATAATACATATGTTTCATACAGGCATTTATTTCATCTTGCAGCGTACCCCTTTTGCTTTTTTTTTGTGTTTAAATCCCGCCGGATACTTTTCCTTCGGATTTTTTCACGAAGAAAATTATTTGAATAAACAAAAAATCATGTTAACAAATCGAATCCTAGTGAATAATAACGAATTTGTAGTAGCAAAATTCAACATCCGCATGCGGCACAGTCGTCTGCCCTCACATGTCTGCCCGTTCGGGTAAGCACACTTAGGCATATTGTGATAACTCAGTAAATGTTACATCTGAATAGCTCTAATATTTTGTCTCCTGTCCCAAACTCATGAAACATTTTTGCAAACCTTGCATCATCATCATCAGCCTATCGCAATCCACTGCTGGACATAGGCCTTGCCTTGCCTTGCCTTCACAAACCTTGCATATTTCCATACAAACTTTCATCCCCTATTGTTATTTTACCCCCTTGATCTTAATTTTTTTACGAAATTTAAATGACATTTTTATTTATATGTAATCAACAACCTAAAAAATAAAGTTTAAGATTTTAGCTTAAAATGACGATACTGTATACACTGTTTTGTAATTTGTCTTATTTATTTCTATTAATATAATGAACATACAAATCATATTTATGAATGTATGTTATTTATTATATTATTATTATTATATTAATTTAAGTATTCGTTGAAAAGGAGAAATATTTTTAATGAATTTGACATCCTTGTTACCTCGTTGCCAAGAGTGTCCGGTGTACCGGGCGGTGTCACCAAGGTAATGCGCAGGCGTGTGGCGATTAAACCACCACTCTTCTATACAATCTTTCATCCCCCCTTTCAACCCCTTATTACCTTTTTTTCGCAATAAAAAGTAGCCTATGTCCTTTCTCAGGCTCTAGACTATCTTGGTATGTATTGTAAATGGGGTATTCGAATATAATGTTGTATTTGTCTACCGACCTTTGAATAAAGATCAGTCTCATTTCATACCTTGTTTAATTGCGTTCGGTTTCCCTTATTATTTAGTATAAACCATTGGCGACGAGTTTAGAAGTGTTAAAAGTAGTTTTTATAATTGAAATAACCGATATTAGTCGTGAGTTCAGTTGTACATCAGTAATGGCCGATATTACTGGGTTAAAAGAATTCAAGATTAACGTGGACCGGTGGTCGACATATATGAGCAGACTCAAGGCTTGGTTTTCAATTCAAGACATTAAACCGGCCGATCAATCGAAATATCTGGTTGCGGCTGTTGGTACTGAAGCCTTAGATCTAATAATAGATTTATGCTACCCAGACAATCCGGAAATAGTGTCCGTCAGTAAAATTGAGAGATTAGTCGAAGAACATTTATCACCTAAACGATCCGTGATCGCGGAAAGGATGATATACAGAACATGTAAACAAGCTGAAAATCAGACTGTAAGCCAATATATAGCTCAGTTAAAGAAGTTGAGCAAGGCATGTAAGTTTGCTAATGTGGATATTTTAAAAGAAAATTTACGCGACCAGTTTGTTTACGGACTTAGGAGTGAACGCATTCGTCAACGAATTATGACCGAAGAGGATAGCCAGCTCACGTGCGCGAGGGCCACAGAGCTGGCACTTTCCTTAGAGGCAGCGGTACGAGACTCAGAAGCGTCAGGCGTGGCGCTGACGGGCGCAGCGCCCGCGCCCGTGCATGCGCTCGGCGGCGCCGGCGCCGGCGGCCGTGCGCGGCGGCCCCTGCGCCCCCGCCCTACCATCCAGCGCGGTAATGTAACACCCGCGGCGAGTTGTTATCGATGTGGTGGTAGACATACCGCGGAAAAGTGTTCGTATTTAAATTGTGATTGTTTTGTGTGTGGTAAAAAAGGTCACATAGCGAAAGTGTGTCGTTTGCGTAAACGAAATTCCGTGCACGGAGTGGGTGAGGAGCGCTCCACACCCACAGCACCGTCTTCGGGGTCTGAAAGTGACGGTGGCGTTACCGTTTATCAGTTGAGTGACAGTGATAATGATAGTTCGGACCAGCGTTGGATCATTAGAGTTAAAATTAACGGTAAACAGTTAAAAATGGAAGGTGACACCGGTTCAGCTGTAAGTGTAATATCATATGGGACTTATAAGAATCTCTTTAAAAATAACAGTTTGCTACCCTACTTGTCTAAGTTAAAAATGTACAGTGGTCAACAAGTTAAGCCAAAGGGTAAGATTATTTGTACAGTATCTTTGAACAACACTGTGTTACATAATTTAGACCTGATTGTTATTAACAATGAGTTTAGCCCTTCATTGTTAGGACGCGATTGGATGCGTTTGTTTGGTGTCGCTTATCCCCGTTTAATGACAATTAATTCTGTCGAAAGTAGTGTTCCTAACGATGCTGAAACGGCCTTGGCTGTCTTAAGAAATAAATTTCCCACATTTAATAAGTCTCTAAGCGCGGTGTGGCGCAGCGCCCGCGCTGTGCCTCACGCCTTGCGGCCGGCTGTGGAAGCTGAGCTGGCGCGGCTTCAGCGCGAGGGTATTATATCCCCTGTGGAGTGGAGCGAATGGGGAACACCGGTCGTTCCTGTACTGAAAATAAATGGTCAGGTACGTCTTTGTGGCGATTTTAAAATAACTGTTAATCCGTGTTTAATAAACGATAAGTATCCGATACCTAGGATAGATGACGTCTTTGCCTCCCTACAAGGTGGTAGATACTTTGCAAAAATCGATCTAAGAAACGCATATTTACAATTTTTGCTCGACAAGCCGTCAAGAAAGTTATGTACTATTGTTACACAGCTGGGTATGTTTTCTTTTAACAGGTTACCCTTCGGAATTAAGTGTGCACCGAATAAATTTCAGCGTATCATGGATAAATTGTTTAAAATACCCAATGTATCCTGTTATTTAGATGATTTGACCGTGAGTGGAGTAGATTTTCGGGATTTGTGGGAGAGAGTATTAACAGTATTTAAGATATTATCAGACTGTGGCTTGCGCGTAGCCCCAGAAAATTGCAGTTTTTTTCAAAAGTCAATTTCTTATTTAGGTTACGTCATTGATGCTAAGGGTTTACACACTGATATTAGAAAAATAGATGCAGTTTTACAAACATCGATTCCTAAAAACATTAAAGAATTAAAAGCTTTTCTGGGACTCGTAAATTACTATGGGAAGTTTCTAAATAAATTAAGCGATACATTAAATCCCCTATATGATTTACTTAGAAAAGGGACTAATTTCGTATGGACTGACTCATGTACGGCCGCGTTTGAGCGAGTAAAGAGTGCACTTAAGAACTCGCCAGTTTTAGCGCATTTCGACCCTATGCTATGTACGCTAGTTACTTGCGACGCGTCGGGGAGCGGTGTAGCAGCCGTGCTGTCGCAGCGTGACGCGAACAGCACCGAGCGACCCGTCCTGCACGCTTCGCGAACTCTTTCTGACGCTGAAAGGAACTATGCACAGATCTGTCGCGAAGGATTAGCTATCATTTTTGGCGTCACAAAATTTCATGATTATATTTATGGCAGATTCATGTTAGTCACCGACTGTAAACCGTTAGCAGCAATATTTAGTGAAAAGAAGGGAATACCCGCGATGGCTGCGAGCCGCCTCCAACGCTGGGCGGTTATTTTAGGAGCGTATAATTATACGGTGATATGTATAGGCACTAAACAAAACTGTGTAGCGGATTGTTTGTCTTGGATGTCAATTATAGAAGAGGACGTTAAAACACGAGTAGATTATTATTTAAATTTCGTAGAAAATTATACACCTATTAATTTTAAAGTAATAGCAAAAAGTACCGCGTCAGATACAGTTTTGGTTAATCTAATAAAAGCGTTAAAAGCTAACTGGCAATACTGTTATTCAAATGAATTAAAACCCTACTTTAAACTTAGACAATACTTGAGTATCGAACAGGGATGCATTCTTTTCGGTCATAGAGTTGTAATTCCGAGTTCGTTGCGTAAGGCCGTGTTACAAATGATTCATGAGACTCATCAAGGAATAGTTAAGTGTAAAAGTCTGGCACGTAGCTATGTTTACTGGCCGGGTCTTGACGCAGACATTGAGCGCATATGCAGTGCTTGCGACACGTGCAATCGGGAGCGCGTAGCCCCTCGCGCGGCTCCCCTCCACCCCTGGGAGTGGCCGCAGCAGCCTTGGTATCGTATACACGTAGATTTTTTCTCAATGTCAGGGAATACACTATATTATTTTGTGATAATTGATGCCCATTCTAAATGGATCGAAGCGTTGAGAGTTTCGAGTACATCGGCGCAGTCGACCATACTTAAATTGCAACACGTATTTTCTCAGTTTGGCTTGCCATATGAATTGGTTTCCGACAACGGTCCTCCCGTCAGTAGTGCGGAATTTAAAAATTATTTAAGTTCTAATTTCATAAAACATATTACTATATCCCCGTACAAGCCCAGCCGTAACGGTGCAGCAGAAAACGCCGTTAAATTTATAAAAACGACATTAAAAAAGGCATCTTATGAGAAAAGCCATCTTGAATCAGCTCTGGTAAAGTTTCTATTTATTTATCGATCAACGCCTCACAGCATAACGGGAAACAGTCCAGCCAAGTTGTTGTTAGGCAGGGATGTGCGCACACCTTTTGATGTATTGAGACCTAGTGTAGCAGACGTAGTAATGCAAAAACAAAATTTGCAAAGGAGTTACAAACGAGGATGTGAACGCCAATTTTTTGTAGGAGACAAAGTATATTTTATGTTGTTTAGAAATAATACACATACGTGGGAAAAGGGTACCGTTACTGATCGGATTGGACCACTTACATATTATGTATTGTATAATAACAAATACTACAAAAAACACATTGACCAACTCCGCTCAGATACAACTGCTGATCAATTTAATTGTAGTGACGAGTTATCTTTAACATGTAAAAATAAAATAAATGATTCAGAGCAGCCTATTACAAATGCTTACAATAGTAACGAAAGCACTTCTATCGAACCCGAGAGCGTGGCTCCTTCGATAAGCCCAAACTCTCTCGACTCTGAACCTTGTGATGACCACGTGTCGAGCACGGCGAGTTCGCCCTCGCAGCCACCACTTACTCAGGAGCCTATTGCCACACGTTCCAAAAGGGTGCGACGGCCACCGAAAAGGTTCGGTTTTTAAATAGATTAAGTAGTAGTCACACATACATATTTATCATAAGATACAAATTAGTTTTTTTTTTGTCCAACCTTAGTCTTAAGTTGAGTCATGAAGTGTCTCTTTTTGTATTCTTGTACCTATTTGAAAGATATTTGTATTAATTAAGTGCTTAGTTAATTCGAAGTAACTTTCTAGATTTACCATTTTCTCTGTATTCTTAAATTTATGGTGGAGGAAAGAAATAGATGTACTTAGTATTAAATAGTAATAAAAAAAATATTTTGAAATAGAGGGGGGAGAATGGTATGTATTGTAAATGGGGTATTCGAATATAATGTTGTATTTGTCTACCGACCTTTGAATAAAGATCAGTCTCATTTCATACCTTGTTTAATTGCGTTCGGTTTCCCTTATTATTTAGTATAAACCATATCTGTGTACCAAATTTCATTGTAATCGGTGCAGCGGTTTGGCCGTGAAAGCAAGACAGACAGACAGACAGAGTTACTTTCGCATTTATAATATAAAGTATGGAAGTATGGATAGCCTTCCTCGATAAATGGGCTATCTAACACTGAAATAAGTTTTCAAATTGTACCAGTGGTTCCTGAGATTGGTGCGTCCAAACAAATAAACAAACTCTTCAGCTTTATATATTAGTATAGATGTATTTATTATACTCTTCTAAGATCTAATACTTATAATAAACAACACAATTATTTAGATAAAGATTAATATTAGGCATTATGTTGATAAAAACTCTTTGGCAAATAACTCATTATTAGGTACCAACTCGTAGCGTCTTATACTCGTGATAACTTCTAAACGAAATGTGGGATTGGGATGAAACAAAAAGTATTTTACTTCTACATAAATACCCTTGATAACATAATGCTTAATTTGGATAAGGATTAATATTACGATACACATTTAACGTAGGTTCTTTCTTCAGACGATTTAATATTTTTTTCGAACACAAAAGCGGTTATTGTGACTAAACCATGATAGTTAGATATATGCTATCGCGGACTTTTTTGTAGATCTTAATGGGCACTACAAACCCGTAATACATTATTTTGTTCTATTGTCAATAGTCTTTGCAGCGCACGCAAAAATAGGTTTTCGATTTCACACCTTGGGTTAGAAATTAGCAATTTTCTTACGGATCCCTAATTTTTTTGAAAATAAAATATAGCCTATAGCCTTCCTCGATAAATGGACTATCCGACACTGAAAGAATTTTTCAAATCGGACTAGTACTTCCTGAGATTAGCGCGTTCAAACAAACAAACAAACAAACAAACAAACAAACAAACAAACTCTGCAGCTTTATAATATTAGTATAGATAAGCGTCAAAATTGTGACCACTGTAAACGTCCCGCGCCACACCGGTGCAGGCGGAGGCTGTCGTCTAAGTCGAGTCGCTGTTCCGCCTCTGACTGTGTAGAGCAGTGAGAGGTGCAACAGCGTCCTGCCCCGGACTGCCGGGGGTGACTCTAGTTGCCCTGGGGTGTACCTCATAGTGAGGTACGGTGCTCCTCCCGCCTGACTAGACTGGAGTCCGGAAGACCCACACAGACCCTTCGTCTTCCCCATGGAAGGCATAATGCGTGAAGCTTTCCTCGCGATATAAAAAAAGGGTAAGTGTCTAAACTAGTTTACTCACCATAGTTAGTCTACATAAAGTTAAAATCACTAACATAAGAACGACAACGGTTAACTCAAACAAACTTGCGTTTTATCTTAGCTCATTTAAAATGGTGTGATCCAATAAAATCTATCGTCACCTTAAACTTTCTTATTGCCACTAAGGTAGGGACGATAATCCCGCATCAAATAAAACACTCAATACAATACTTAGGACGACTTCACACTTGGGTATTGGTCATATCTTATCACCAACATGTTCCAAAAAGGATTCTTGAGAATACATCATCATTATTCATAGCTTTTAATAATCTACTGCTGGACGTAACCCTATTCTGCGAAAGGAGCTTTGAGAAGTAATACCCTAATATGCCAGCAAGTGATAGATAAAATAAAATGTTTACAGGTGTAATTTTTTTTTGATCCCTCAACCCCTGTTGAATCATGTTTTAAAC
The DNA here is from genome assembly GCA_949125395.1 of Diaphora mendica. NCBI lineage: Eukaryota > Metazoa > Arthropoda > Insecta > Lepidoptera > Erebidae > Diaphora > Diaphora mendica. The sequence continues at coordinate 16,066,595 of OX421313.1, read as the reverse complement.
AGCAATAAAGAAAGCAACACGAAATGAAAATATATTTAAGTATAAACAGTTAAAAGCCTTACGATAAATATACCTACAAAATAAATACGTTTTTATTTTAGGAAACCAAGTTTTTATGTGATTAGGCATCGCTTCACAAAGCACTAATTAATATACCTCAGTCCTGAGATCATGACAGCGCTATAGATAAATAAGCTTTTGCCGACAGGTTCAATTCCGTTTATAGAGACTGTTCCATTTCGAACGGTAGCAGCATAATATTGAATAATTTATGACCTTTCAATCACTACTTTATTTAATTAAACAATATTTTTCAAACTAACTTAGTGGACTATATGGATTTGTTACCACAAACTAACTATACAAAATCAAACAAAACAAATCATTATTGCGACGTTCAATGCGACAGTTTTGTTTTCTCCACTTCAGTTCAGTTCAGGCGAATAGTTATTTAGAACAATGAACATTCGTATATTGTAAAACTACCCTTACAATGAGACTAAAACAATGAAGCCGAAACTTCCGTACCGGGATCAAAATAAGTTTTTTCTAATTAGAATCCCATGAATTGGCTCTTTTTCATTCTGCTCGAATCTACTGGGCTTAGGGTTACCATACATTGGAATTTAGGTAGATTATTCCGATACTTTAGATAACGAACTCATCCGGCAAGAAACCCTTTATGTCTATACTTCATATTCTACTTAAATTTATGTGACTTTAGTCAGAGTTCACGGTGCTTCAATTACTCTTAATTTAATTGGAAGGGACTGGGTCGAAGTGGTCCCATAACAATTTCGTCATGGTCTGATGAAGTCGAAGTGCTTCTGCGTAAGAGCTCATCATAGTATTTCTGTCCTTTCATCAATTATTTTTAGGTTTATACTTCGTCACACTTCGGTCACACTTTGTCTGTACTCATTCCTTTTGTAAGACTATCCATATTTTTGTTCCAATGTCCTATTACGTTAATGATGGACGTGTGTCACGGTGTCGTGAGAGGCACTTCGACCGAATATCAAAAGATATGTTCGTAATACTTGTAATCTCCACATGAGACATATATTTTCTTTATTTCTATCATTTCTGAGTGTCCTAATAAAAGTATTGTCTAATAACTAAATAGAATCGCAGTTTACATAACCTAGCTATAACTATTTATTTTTCCGATTTAAAATTAATGTCGTCAATTTTGATACATAATTTAATTATTCACAAAATATATCTACAAGACCTTACGAAAGATAAAATAATAATAAACTATGTATATTTGTCTCCTAGTGATTGAATCAATTGTCCTAAAACTATCGAGGACTGTCCCATTCTGATATGGGGATCCTACCAAAGTGGAGTGCCGAAGTAATTAGTGACTTTTTCTAATGAAATTCAATAGGAGCGGTTTCTTTCTTATTTTACATATTATGCCCTGATGAAATCTTGGATAGTTTATTTAGCAACTTGCAATCAAAATCGAGGGCATGGTACAAATCTTGTAAATCCATATTTTTTTCTGTTGATTTAGTATATATATTTTAAAACGTAAAACAGTAACATGAAATACAAATTGAGATAGACAAGTTATTGCGAAGTCTAGAATTGATATGCACATTCACAATGAAATCTAGTAATTTAATTTCAAGAAACTTAATACAATAATGTAACGCATTTGCTTAGATGTAACTTATGTTAAATTGAAATCTAGATATTGAACTATAACGAATTCGTTATAGTTAAGCTACTAATAGCTTAGGGAGGTAATACAAACCTCTACAAGGTAGAGGTTTGTATTGAACTTGTATGTATTTGTTGTATTGTAACTTACCTTGGGTTCCAAAGTTACAACTTACCAAACAAATTATGTTTAGTACAGTCACTGTGGTAATATTTTTAATTAAATCCAGCTACGTCAATAATTTAGCAAAGGGTAGACCGCATGCATCATATTAATATTCTTTCCCTATGCTTTCGGAGATAAATATTCAATAACAGTCAATAACTGTCCCATTCGGCTTCTTATTGGAGTGAAATTATTTTATTTACTTGTGTTCTAAAATTACAATAGATAGCAGTTTATTTTTTACGGTTCCTTTACGTACAGTCTGCGTCAGAAAGCAATAATGTTCAGTTTCTTGGAGATAATGCGATCATCACTACTGAACTCTTGAAACTGAAAAAGGCTGATTTTTTATTATTTAAAACTTAGCTGAAAAGTAATGAAATGAAATGAAATGAAATGAAATGAAATGAAATGAAATGAAATGAAATCATTTATTCTGCAATTAGGTTACATGAACACTTTTGCAAGTTAAACTTTTTTTGAGCAGATGAGTTCGGCCTTTCCTAACTGGACTAGCCCTGAGAAGAAAGGACGAAACAAACTCAGGGATCACCGTCTCTTTTAAAGTCCAGACAATATGCAAAAGACATTATTTCAATAAAATAAATGCGATAATTACAATTTGAGTCACAATTACAATAATCAGTAAAGATAATAATTTTAAAAAAAATGACAACAATAGCAATAATCTAAAATGAATTTGTTTCAAACTATAAATTATCGTCACATCAAAATAAATTTAAACATTAAAAATAAACAGCATGTGCAGAATGGGCAGCTCAATCCCAGGCGGTTTTATCATCAAGATATTCTGCTATGGTGTAATACCCCTTTGCGGATAACTTAGATTTTATGGTATTCTTAAATTTCTTTAATGGCAAATTCCTAATATCAATAGGGAGTTTATTGTAAAAGCGTATACATTGACCCATGAACGAGTTGCCTACTCTGTGGAGACGAGTGACGTGAACACTAAGATTATGTTTGTTTCTGGTATTTACCGAATGAACATCACTGATTTTAGTAAACTTTGATATATTTTTTTGAACATAAACTAAATTTTCGTATATATATTGTGAAGATACAGTCAGAATATTTATCTCTTTAAATTTGGAACGAAGAGAAACTCGAGGGCCTAATTTATAAATGGCTCGTACGGCGCGTTTTTGTAAAACAAATATGGCATTAATATCTGCACAGTTACCCCAGAGTAGGATACCGTAACTCATTATGCTATGAAAGTAACTGAAGTAAACTATTCTAGCTGTATCAACATCAGTTAAATGTCGAATCTTTTTTACAGCAAAAGCCGCTGAGCTTAGCCTACCGGATAGTTTTTCTATTTGGGGACCCCATTGTAACTTAGCGTCAATAGTAATACCTAAAAATACAGTTGATTCTACAGGATCTAACTCTAGTCCATTCAATCGAACATTGGTTGTAACATGCCTAACGTTTGGTGTAGAGAATTTAATGAATTTAGTTTTCTTCTCATTAAGGAGAAGGTTATTTGTATTAAACCAATGTACCACTTTCAAGAGTGCACTGTTGACTTCAGTAAAACTGTCAAGTTGGCGCCTAACTTTAAAAATTAACGATGTGTCATCCGCGAACAATACAATCTCATGATTGTCACTTACATAATAAGCTAAATCATTTATATATATGAGAAACAGAAATGGCCCTAGAATAGAACCCTGTGGGACGCCCATTGTTACCGGGGATCCCGAAGATGTTTTACCATTAATATCAACTTTTTGAACTCGCTTATTCAAATACGACGTTAGAATGAAATGATTAAAAATGAATGAATAATGAAATGATTTATAACGTACTGAGATATAAAAGTATTTTATATTTTTAGAAACAGAAAAAGTATCGTAGAGTCAGAGCTAAATAGCAATATTTATACATGAGTGTGATGGAACACCGAATGTGTAATTGTGATTAAACTAACACTATTATTAGATCACTTGATAAAACTCTAAAAAGGTCTTTATGGTACTGCAGTAAGCAACTAGCGACAATTCCGATTTGGCGAAGTCCAGTCACATAGTGGAGGGGAAAATTCGTCCTGGTTTACCGATGGTCTGGAATTGGGTCCTAGTGGAAATCTGTCTCTTTTATCCGCTCTACTTCCGCTTTCTGCGAAAAGACTATTAGGCCATCACCAATCACGCTATCACTGTATGCGTTTAGAGACTGGCGGATGGTGAAAACACTTCTCAATAGCGCGAAACTCTTGCAGAAGTCATGCAGTACACTAAGTATATAAGTCAGACAACTACGTGTTTTCAAATGGATTGAAGTATGCCCCCTATGTATCATTATGCCTCGGAATACGATAGACTGCATTTATTTATTTCATTAAAGGTACCTCGAACGTACGTGTTAGTTTTAATTTAAAAAAAACTATTAACCTTTTTTTTCAGAAAAGTTACGCGTCAGGATTATTTGACTAGAAAAAAAAACCGTGTACTCAATTATCTTCTATCTGCACATTGTCAGTGGTACAGAAAATTACATGAGGCAATCTCGATAAAATCCACAAGTGTTTGGACTACATATAGTACGATTTAATGTGTTAATCCATAGGTAAATTCCATATAATGAGCAAGAAGTGTCGAGTCATTGCTACCGACACCCACTGATACAGATTCATTAGAGCAATTCTCGCCAAACTGCGGGCTCGTTCTATCAAACCATTTTCTACAGAATTTATCGAAATATCCAAGCTTCTGTGTCAAAGAGCAATGTGGTCAGCCGGTAGATTGTTCCTCACCTCAACCTGATAGTCAAAGCTACATTCAAAGGTTTGTAAAATAGAACTGCCATGCTCTCGACATATGGTTCCAAGGTGTTGTATCTATAAAATGATCATTTGTCTGTATGTCTATCGATGTATTAAGCGCTAAAAAACTACGACAATTTAGCAGAACGTATTCTGAGATTCATAATTGAAAAGAAAACTTTAGACTTGTCTCTGTAAAGAAACTTTTATTCCTAGTTGCATAATGTGTGTCTAGCTATGTTTGTTTGAGGCTAGTTTGAGGTCTGGAGCATACTATGTCCTTCCTACTCTTATCTAACGGTATGGAGTTATATGGAAGTTCAGTATACTGCCATGCTGTTTTAAAATGGTGTGCAAAATGAATAACTGTCGCACTGTTAGTACGTTACAAGCCATGTAAAGCTGGCGTGTGGGAAATATGAATGGGCGCGCTCAAAGAGCCTCCCGCTACCTTGAGCTCTCGAGTTCGACTCTTTGAGCACGTTCTAAATTGACTTTGCTGCACCACCCCATGATGTTATGCAATAAGTGAGAATAGTTTGACACAACATTAAATACACTTGCTTTATTATTGTGTTATCGGCTACATTGCGAAGATTCTTAAATATTTAAAAAAACAAACTTGTTCTTGTGCATAATAAATCTGTGTTTGCCGAAATTTAAGTTTGTGTCAAGACTAACGCCTAGTATTTCACATCATTGGTATTTACTAATACAGTGGTGTTTGTATTGGTATGTTAACTACCCTGTACGTTTCCTACTTTGTATGTTTCCTACCCTATTTGTTCCCTACGCTGATAATTTAGTTACTATTATTGGGGCTTAAAATCGAGAACGAATAAAAAAAACAATGTGATGACACCATCATCACCTTTATTAGTCCACTGCTGGACATACACCTGTTTTTGTAAAGAAGGTTTGGCCAGACGACTCAATGTCATTTAACACGTTAGTATAGTAAACTACAAAAAAAAACTTCGTTTAAAAAACCGACTTCAAAAACTAAAAAGTATAAAATAACTTAATTTGTATGTGCTACCTATTCATAGGTTTGAAGTTAGTGCCAAGCCAAATGTAATAGTAGGTACCACCCTCGCTATATTTCGAGACGAACGTCAACGACGTCACCGACGCTTCGGTTGTTTTGTTCAACGCGAAGAGCAGCTATCCCGCTTAAGGTCACGCGCGGCGAGTGCGGTGCCTACTATTACATTTTGACTTGGCACCGACTTCAAACCTATGAATAGGTAGCACATACAAATTAAGTTATTTCATACTTTTTAGTTTTTGAAGTCGGTTTTTTTAAACGAAGTTTTTTTTTCGCTTTTTAGTCTTTCTTAAGTCTCTCATCATCATTTCATTTAAAATTTAATGATGTCTACAGAATATGAAGGCATGAAGACAATTGCTCGTAACTTCATTGCAGGCGCTCACGTAAATTTGAGGGTTTCCTTCGATTTCCTTAGGATCCCATCATCAGATCCTGATATGGTGGCCATGGGACCACATGGGGAGCATACCCTTTCGAATACAAAAAGAATTTTCAAAATCCGTCCACAATTGACGGAGTAATCGATGTACATACATAAAAAAAAACCGATGAAATTGAGAACCTGCTCCTTTTGGAAGTCGGTTAAAAATAACTAAATCGTGCTCTAAGAACAATACCAAGTGTTCCCTTTTTACACCAACAAGTTTAAAGAAAGAGTAATTAGAAGAAATCATTTTTATTTAACTGATGTAACAACTAGTGACGGTACGTGAACATTAAAAAATAAAACGATAAACGATATCTAGAGACATTGAAGCAAGGGAACCAATTGTTACATTCTAGCTCCTGTATTGAGTTCATTTCATCGGTATGTTAACAAACAGCAACACCCTGTGAACACACAGTGTTAGCACTGCCGAACGGTAACTGCTGCAAACCTCATTACGTGTGGAGTGCTTCGAACAGTCACACTGCGCCAGGTGACTAATATGTAAGCAATAGGACAAGTCATCAGCTTAGAGCGTTTTGTAGTTGACATTTTACTCCACTACTTAATAATAATAATTGACTTATAATGACTGTATGGCGTAATGGTTTAAGCGGTTGTCACGCCATTTTCTACTGCGCTGAGTGTTGTGGGTTCAAACATAGGACAAAACTGTATGTGATCCACAAATTGATTTTCTGCGTCTGAGTGTTATTTATGTTCATTTATGTATGTTTGTGAAGTACACAGATACAGAATATCCATAATGCAGGATTGGCTTTTTCAAGTCAAAGTCAAAAAGGTTTTATTCAAATAGGCACTTCTTTTACAGGCACTTATTTAATATTTAAATATCGAGCGATTCTCGTCTTAATCCAAGATCCCAGAGCCGTAAGACACAACTTATTTTCTAAAGCATATAACTTTCGGTTCTCAGTAGTCTCTTGTGTACTTTATAATACCTGAATGTTTGTGGAGCTTGCTCGGTGACACCTATGCAGGTACCAGGTGAGAAAGGTAACTAAAAATCAGAGTTACTTAACTTAAATTTTTATGACTGATTTTTATATATGTTTTGTAGAATATTACTCTGAAGTCATATAAAAAAAATCTGCCGCTTTCCATGGGCCAAAACTTTTATCAGACGCTTTAAAGCTCTAAGAAAAACTTAATTTATTATTCAATGTCTGATTTTTTTATATGTTATTAAGATAACTATTACAATGTTCTATTTAATCAGTCAGACACATTGCAATGACCAAACATCCATGGTAACTCGGTTCCCCTTCTTAAACTCACAATCTATTAGTGCCTGTTCAGACACGGCTCGGATGCGAACCTCGCGGTTCCAATCCGCGAGTATCGAAAAGTGTTCATACACGCGCGGTAAGTGTGAGGAGTGGGGTAGGGTGACAACCGCTTCATTTCAACTTTGCCTTTACCTTTTTTTCTAATGAATCCTCGCTTTCGCCAAAAATGTCCACTAACTCCTGCCAAGCACCGTTTTTTAAATTTAATTAATACTCTGCGCACTGCAGCATGTGCATCTCCCACAAAGCTGGTCGTTTCTCAACTTCGTCTATAATTATCTCGGTGTCGAAGCGATCCATTGTCACCGTCCAATACGCGCGGCTTCCGCGTAGCAACTGAACGCCTCTAGGTTACATCAAGTACATAGAACCGCGCGGCAACCGCGCGTATTCATTTTCTAACGGTCAAGTGGCGGTAGCCATTTAAATAATTATACTGTGTCTGATATTAATGAAGAATTCAATCTCAAAAAAATGTAAAAAATGTCTATGCAAGCAATTTACCACCATGCAAAACTGAATTATTTCAACAATTTCTCCGAGTTAATTATATTACCAGCATATGGAATAATGCAAATGAAAAACGACCAACTACTTTTACTCCTGAAAACAACAGGGGCGGTTCCAGCCTGAAGTTTTGGGGGGGGTCACTAATCCACTAAGTCGAGTAAATTAGACTTTATTGCACAATACACAATATTATTTCACACAAAAAAAACAAATGGATATCTTTTGTTTTTATTGGTAAATCTATTGGGATCATAATATTTGAGACATCTGTGACAATCTCTGGATGAATATTTAGAGGATCTAGCTCCGTTGGGGGACGAAGGGCGTGTATGGAACTCCCGACAAATCGGTCTAACCCTAAACCCCGGCGGCGGCCTACATCTGCAGTCAAGAGGAGCTGCAGGAACGCATCAGCGGCTTCAGGAGTTCCCCCTGCCTTACCCCATCACTAAGGTACATCCCGGGGTAACCAGATTCCAGGTCACCGCTCTACACAGTAAGAGAGTCGGAACACCGACCCACCTGAGACGACACCCCCGGTCGCACCGAGGTGTCACGTCGTTTCCAGCGGCCACATCTCCCCTGCATGTGGCCACAACGACCCTTAACCGACGATTGGGGAGCAAGCGGTCTTTATCGCGCATCCTTCGTCGCCTCTTTCGAGCGGGATCGGCCATTTCCCGATCCCGGTTCCCCGATCGAGTGAATCGGTAGGTGATAAGTTGGTTCTCTCTATGCAAGCTTCGAAGCTCGGCAGAAAGGCTCCAACAGTGCCCGCCAAGTTCGTAGGGCTTGCTTATGTGTGTTCTGACGATGCATTCTGGGCTCATGATACGGCGCTATCTCTTCGTCATTCCGACCGACAGATCGAATTTCGTCGCAGACCATTGTGTTCATGTCGGCTAGAATGTCGAAGGGTGGATTTCGTGCCAGGATCGTCGCCGCCTCGTACGATCCGTATGGCTGCAGACTCCCGGGTTGAGCATTACAGCGGGAAGATCCCGCCGGTGCCCCATAGAGGACCATGGATCGCACGACGCCCTTACGCACTCCCAAGCACAGAGAGGCAGCGAACTTCTTCCCGCGGTCCCCCGAGATTGGGCAGCAGACAATGTGGCACCACTGCTACTCCTCGTACTGGGGACTAGTCGCCCGAAATGCTTTTCAAAGTTCTACCGATTGTCCATGATGAGGTACTTCATGTACTGACCCACTTGGACTTCGGTGTCATCCACCCGGAGGTATGAGCAGGGTGGTTCCTGCCCTAAGTCAGACTAGTGCGAAGGCCCGCATCGTATACGAGGTTCCATAACAATGGGCCCAATACAGAGCCCTAGGGAACCCCACAACACACCTCCCTTCAATTTTCCACTCCGTTCCGATCGACAAACTTCACTGTCCTGTCGCGCTGATAGACTTCTATGACTGCACGCAGGTAAGTCGGCACCTCGTGATATTCAAGGGCCTCCCTAATCGCGCCCCATTGAAGGGTGCCAAAAGCATTAACGATATCAAGGCTAACTACCAACACCACCACCCCGATCGGACTGCCGACCCCGATAGGGAGCGAACACATCTATATATTAGCGTCCATTGTCGAGCGTCCCCGTTGTAATCCAAATTGGCAGTCGGATAGATCAGGGCCTACTCGCGACAGGTGCTCGCTGATACGGCCAGAGATAACTCTCTCAAAGAGTTCCTATCCTTCCTATCCTTTGATTTCTTATCTCGATTGAACAATTATGGAAACTGATAAGAACAAGAAAATCAGGTTCTAGTAGCAGATTTTGGGGGGGGTCACGTCCCCTGTGACCCCCCCCCCCCCCCCCCCTGGAACCGCGCCTGGAAAACAATGGATGGACGTTAGAAGATAACCAGTATCTTTTTTATTGGTTTGATGGTGACCAATTGCCCGGATTCGTTAGTGAATCACTTCAAGAACCAGGTATCGTACTTTGATTTCTGGATTACAATTTATTATATTGGTCGTTCCGTTTTTTAATTGTTTATCTTTTTGTTTTTACAGAACATGCTGCTAGCAACAATAACATATCAGATGATGATGAGGATGATGACTTGGATGTACAGTTTCGCAATGATGATGTTACTCAGTGATGAAAATTCTAATGATTACTATGATGAAGATGATAAAAAAACAATCAAATAATTTATATTTAAAATAAAATAAAAATATAATTTTCTTTAAAACACAACTGCTCCGAAAAGAATTTTTTTTCCCTATATATATGCAATACATTAAATTATTATTAAAATAATTAATTATTACTTTAATTATAAATTTGATCTTAATCAAATATTTATACATATTAAAAGCATTAAGTATTTTTCAAATATTAAGATATTTTACTCTGAAGCGCATACGCATAGTGCTCTCGTGCTCCTCCTCATGGTTGAGTAATTTTTGTGTTTAGGGGATGTTTGGTCATTGCAATTTGTCTGACTGATTGAATAGAACATTGTAATAGTTATCTTAATAACATATAAAAAAATCTGACATTCAAAAATAAAATAAAGTTTTTCTTAGAGCTTTAAAGCGTCTGATAAAAGTTTTGGCCCATGGAAAGCGTATGATTTTTTTTATATGACTTCAGAGTAATATTCTACAAAACATATATGTCGGAATGAGGGTATCCGAATAATAAAAGTGTTACAAACATTTGCCACAATCGAACGGTTCCATGAGTCGGTATCTCTGTGTTTTATATCGTGTGCACGAGGCGATATTTATCAGTGGGGGAATTACTAGCCTAGGTGGCGAATTCCACAGGGCACCGCGGTGGAGTGAGCTATGCCCCAACCCCCTGGTGGGGGTAGCTGATGGTGTTAGGTTGATTCTTATCCGTTTAGTAGTGATTAGTGTTTGGCTTTGGTCCAGATTGGCTGTATCTGTCATTCATGTTCTCGTTTATTCTTGTGTCTCCGACATATATAAAAATCAGTCATAAAAATTTAAGCTAAGTAACTCTGATTTTTAGTTACCTTTCTCACCTGGTACCTGCGTAGGTGTCACCGGGCAAGCTCCACAAACATTCAGGTATTAAAAAGTACCCAAGAGACTACTGAGAACCGAAAGTTATATGCTTTAGAAAATAAGATGTGTCTTACTGCTCTGGGATCTTACTCTATCTAGTCTAGTCAAGAAAAACTTTTTAAATATATACACAATGTAGATAAATAACAACCCAACACGAAACAAAAGATCGTGCTCATCATACATACATATGTTCTGGATAATAATTGAACTCACAACCTTTAGCTTTAGTCAACAAAGATTTGTTCGTGAATAACAATTTAATGAATAGCACCTTTAAAGGCGACACGCTTTTCATGATAGAGACAAACATATGAATTACTTACATATGCAGTAAATGTTTCTAAATTATCGCTTCATCTTATGTCATGATGATATCTTGTGTCAAGATTCGCTTCACGCTAGCAAGTTTAGGTCATACTGCGAATACCTTAGTAATATAACACCACAGAGTTGTATTTTGAATTTAACAAATCGACTTTTAGGTTAACCACGATGTTATAATGTATAAACCGGCAATGGCAAATAGGCTACAAATATTTTTGAATACAAATAATTCTACAGAAAATAAATAAACTGGATTGTTCACATGCACCTAAATTTACAAAGATGGCAAGCTTCCAAGTTAAAACAAACCATATCACCCGCTTCATCTTATGACTTGTGTCAAGATTTGCTTCACGCTAGCAAGTTTAGGTCATACGGCGAAAACCTTAGTAATACACCGCCGCAGAGCTGTGTTTTGAATTAAACAAATCTACTTGTAGGTTAACTATAATGTTAAAACATATAAACCGTCAATGGCAAATACATTACAAGTATTTCTAAATACAAACAATTCTACAGAAAATAAATAAAGTGTATTGTTCACATGCAGCTAAACTTACCAAAATGGCAAGTTACCAAGTTAAAACAAATGCTGTATCATCCGAAAAAGGACGTAGTTTTTCAATCAGTTACCAAATAAATTGGCAAGCGATTTTCTAAGTTAGTTGGTGTATGCATGAAGTATTTTCGTAAGAAAACGTTCAAATGAAAAAAATGAACGTTCAATGCGTTGGCCGCGCGTCGAATATGTTTTACCTTTAGGTGTTAAGTAATTTGAAAAATATGACGATAATAGAAAACTAACACCGCCTTAAGACGAAACCGGTCAGGTGTAAAGATAAATTAAAATAGTGGAATAAGTACAAGTGAGTTTGATTCTAGAATGTATTGCAACAAGTTGCACCAAGCGCCGACAATCGGGAGTATAAATTAGATATACATATATTTACCTGCAACTTTTATCTTTTAAATAGGGTTATATGTCAGATAACTACACACATCAAAAGTGTCTAGGGATCAACATATGTGTCTAGGGATCAACATATATTTTTGCAATAACTTTTCTCCTGATTGATATTAATTAAAATATTCTTTAAGGATTCATCAAATAAAGTATTTCCGTTTGTCACAGTCACAGTAAACCAAGTCACCTTTGCATTAATAAAGAAATTTGCCATTTTCCTAATAAAAGGATTTTTGACATTTGAACCACTAACATTAAAGTTCGAAAAAAAGACTGAAATAACAGTTTTCTTTAAAATTTTATTAGGTAACTTAAACAATTAATAATCCGTGTTTCTACCGCGAACACTAACACAAGAACATCGGTTTGGCATACTCAAAATGAGTTCATCCAAATCACGCTGTGGAATGGCCGCCCATGTTCGTTGCAACAACAAAAAAAGGTCTTCTTGCGACTGGATACCCTCCATATTCGGCAGAGCTCTTCTCTGTAGCATATCCCATGCATGCTCAATCGGGTTCAAGTCTGGCGACTGAGCAGGCCAGGGCCAAAGCCACATCTCAATCTCAAGAAATCCGCATAAAAATGCTTGATCCCTAGACACTTTTGATGTGTGTATTTAAAACTTAATCAAGAACTGATGAAAATAGGCCTTAGTGTTCTTAAACAAAAGTTAAACGTTTTATAAAACCTTCGGTATTTAATTCAAAAACACTGCATTATTCTTAATGAGAATCTAAATTATTCCGGTCCTGAAGTTCTTAAAACACTAAAATAAACCGCTTACTGTTTTTGTCCCATCGCATTGTTACTCTACCGCGTTGATTTGCATTAAAGCCGCTTGTTCCTCGGTGCAAAATGTCCCGGAAGTTCAACAAATTTGTGGACACAGTACGCATTTTCGTACTTTGTTCGCAAGTTCTGTTAAGGCGCGTCTCCACCAAAATTGTTGTCAATTTTAATGTTTTCAACTGTTTGCAACACTTCAAAAAATCGCCAACTTTTGTTTCCGTTGTGTCTACACCGAGTCGCCAACAATTTGAAAAACATTCGAACTTAGCGTCACCACAGAGCCAATAAATATTTGCAACAAGCGTATTCGGTTGACGTTTACCGCCAAAAACAGAAACACTGTTCCCAACATTTGTTGACAATTTTTATTGCCAACACAAAGAAATTACAGAAACTTTTGTCACCAACACGTGTTCACAACACAAAAATTTACAACTTTTGTTCTGTGGAGACCCGGCTTTACAATTAAAGCGGTGCACAATCTCATTTGTATTCAAACTGCGTCATTATAAAGAAATGTTTCAAATTTTCTTGAAGATTCCAGTCCCTTCTTATTGAATTTGACCTCTAGTTACACACAAACAAAAAGGCAGGCACAAACTTAGAACCGAGTTCGGAAACCCACACAAGCCGACGTGGTGTTGGTGATCAAGACTTGTACATGTGTAGTATAGAGAGTGATGCAGATTCTCTGTAATTTCCTAAAGATTAATTTTAAAAAATACATGGTCTTTGTTAATTCATAAGCAACTCTTAAAAATCGCTTTTTTTAATCTGCAAATAAACAATTCTGTTTCTTTGGTGCTAACTTAGTAGCATGAAAAAAAACATATTAACAACTAGCTGACCCACAATCTAATCATCATCAGTCTCCCGCTTTATATATGCCTCTCCTATTAGCCTAAGATCCCACCGCTCGATTCTGCAGGTATCTGTTTTTTTGATGAAATTAATTTTAAATAAAAGTTGAGGAAGTATTCAATGGAATAGTGACAGGTTGCCTACAAAAAATTAGCCGCAACTACATTTAATTATTTTTTGAAAAAGTAATTTGAAAACATAAATTGCAACTATGTGTTTTTTTATAATTTTTCCGTCAATTTAAACAAAATGATGTAAAGAAAAGGAAAAAAGATGGTTGCCAGCTCTCAGTCAGCCGCAACCCTGAGGTTGTCAGATGTAAACAGGTATATTATTGTTACTTATTTACAGTTATCTGTTTTTTTTTTTAATATTTTTAATACAGAATTAAAGTTTTAAATTTTTTGTTTACAATAATCCATGGTTGCCAGTTCAAAAATGGCTGCAAGCAGAGGTTGCCACGCTCCTGATAAGTGTGAGCAACATGCAGAATCGAGCAGTGGGATCTTGTACTATATAACTTAATGCTCTAGTTACACACAAACAAAAAGGCAGGCACAAACTTAGAACCGAGTTTGGAAACCCACACAAGCCGACGTGGTGTTGGTGATCGAGACTTGTACATGTGTAGTATAGAGAGTGATGCAGATTCTCTGTAATTTCCTAAAGATTAATTTTAAATAAATACATGGTCTTTGTTAATTCATAAGCAACTCTTAAAAATCGCTTCTTTTAATCTGCAAATAAACAATTCTGTTTATTTGGTGCTAACTTAGTAGCATGAGAAAAAACATATTAACAACTAGCTGACCCACGCAACGTCGTTTAGGTCACCTATTGCCCGTAGCGTAGAAATTTTCCCCCGTTTTTGTAACATTCTTCATTGATGCGCCACTCCTAATAGTCTTAGCGTGATGGTATATAGCCTATAGCCGTCCTCGATAAATGGGCTATCTAACACTGAAATAATTTTTCAAATCGAACCAGTACTTCCTGAGATTAGCGCGTTCAAACAAACAAACAAACTCTATAACTTTATAATATTAGTAGAGATTTCTCTATGTTGAAATCAAAAACCTTTGAACTGCTTAGTGTTTGTAACAGATTATATAGATCGTGGTTATAGGTATTTCAAATACAAAGTTATTTTATGATCACATAAATATTCACACACACAAAATTTTGCTAGCATATCTACATATTTGGGAATACGAAGATTTAAAAGTCAACCTATAATAAATATTTGTAATAGTTTAAAATTCTACCAACATTGCGGAAAACAAGATTACCTCTACCACCACAATTTACTATCGCTAGATTTAATCTCAAAACATAACCACAATTTATCCGAAAAACCCAAATCAAAGTCTAGCAAAGAACCACACCAAAACGATCCACACACCAGATCTTATTCAAATACGGTAAAAGCTTGCGGATATATACGTTGAGGCACATACCTCTACATGCATCGTATCTGTCTATGTTTACAATACACTCAGCTACCATTAGGAGGTAACGGGATAGACTTGAAACGAATAAGAAGCAATTTATATCTGCTGAGAACCGCTCCTGTGTACACACGCCATAACATTTACATTTTTTTGTTAGAGATGTGAGGATTTTAGGGTATTGGAACCTTGATTAAAATGTAAATTTATTGGTTAAATTGCTTTTGGAATCATGGATGGAAGAGGTAGTGGAATAGATTGAGCATAATGTCGAATGTAATGACTTACTTGTATTTATAGATATTTGTAAATCAGAACTCGCACGAAATCATCAACTGAAGAATTTAACTGGAGAGCTATATTTTTGAACAAATGCATAAAGCCACACCAAAGATGGAGCATTTTAGATACAATACATTTTACACTGTGTTTTATCAAAGCCTCCAAAGTTTTGTTTAAATTAACGACTGTACTAAATTGTGTTTAAAAATTACACAAATTTGTGGGCACCATACCGAACAGAAATCTTCTATATCTGTGGCCCAGAAACTTCAACTTTAAGACTCGAATTTCTAAGATTTCGTTTAGAAACAGAACAAATACGACGTCTTACACAGCCAGTAATTAATTTAAAACTCCTAAAGCAAATATTTGACAGGGGATTTGCTTTGACAAAATCAGCCGCGGCATAAACGCAAGTCACTTAATCAGCCAGCTGATACTTCAGCTAAACTAAGTTACGCCAAGTCACTGCGGACTGGCGCATCACTCGCCCCACATGTTAGCGAATGTTGGAACAAAGTTTGTCAGTCGTTGAAAGATTTAACTTTGGAGACTGCTACAGAGGTAACTGAGATTTTGAAATTTGGATAGGACTTGCAGTAAGTATTATATATTAGTTTAAGATTTAGCTCTTCGAACATAATTTAATACACGGATACCAGGGAAACAGAAACATTAGAAGACTCGCAAAACTTGTTTGAGTAAAGTTTTAAGATAATCTTGAAAGTAAACGTGAACTTTATGAACCTAGTTATCAGGTTTTATCACTAACTGGATAACATGGAAAATGATCGAAGAATGTTTTTGATAGCAAGCTAAGATAAAACCTATATACATCGACCTAGTTATATCGAATTTAGCATGAAGACAATGTGATTCCTTATGCATCAATTAATACACAAAATAACAATATTATTGCATTTACTTTTTGTGACTAGGAACTCTACATATAGGTACATCTGACAATCCACTCACACCGACGCCGACGTGGTAGGTCGTTCTACCCGTTGGCTATCGACAGTGCGTCCATTAGGTTCGAAATACCCAAAATATAGGTATTTAGAGCATTTTATGTTAAACAGCAACGTAGCAATATTGATTATCATTTAAAGAAACAATTCAAATATTTGTAAAATATACTTTGATAATCCAACATTGGAACAAAACCTTGCGGAGTCGCGTTACGATGTTACCATGCGGTAATTTTGCCGCGCTGCCATTTTGTGGCCCGCCTAATTGCGAAACTGTCATGGCGACGACGCAGACCCGCATTCCGGTGCGCTCACAAGATTTACACTAAATGCCTGAATACCTCCCTGTGTCTTTGGTAGAACCGTGAAATCTAGCCGCCTTTAAGCACTCGTGGAAGGAATTTCACCAGATAATTTAGGAGTAATGTGATTTTTGTCACAAATATTTTTGTTTTGCGCTTCTATGGTTTATGGCGTCTATTAAAAATAAAAATATGGCTTTGTATTTTGAAGTATTCCTACGAATCCTTTTTTATTTGAACACACCTCTTATTGTCTAAAATAAAAAAATCGCTATCAATATAACTTTTTGGTTAGTTAACGAAAGAATAGGGCTTTTTAACCGACTTCCAAAAAGGAGGAGGTTCTATGTTCCACTGTATGTATTTTTTTTATTTTTATGTATGCTCACCGATTACTCCGTCAATGGTGGACCGATTTTGAAAATTCTTTTATTCGAAAGGGTATGCTCCCGAGGTGGTCCCATTGCCACCATATCAGGATCTGATGATGGGATCCCAGGGTAATCGAGGGAAACCCCCATTTTTTGTAGGCACATACTATGTTTTTCATATATTTTCTGAAGTTACACCGTTATTTGCGTCTGGTAGTCATCATTTTATGCTGCAGCTGATGATGTAAGGTACAACTCCTTAACGGTTAGGAGTTGGAGGATAAATCTTTAAATATCATATGTATGTATGTTACCTTTAGTCGTATTCTTTCAAATTATTTAGGTAAGCTGATGATGGAAGGTGGAAGGTACAATTCCTCAACGGTTAGGAGTTGGAGGATAATTCTTTCAATTCCATACGTATCTAAAGACCTTTAGTTGTATACTTTAAAGTTATTTGGGTAAACTGATGATTGAAGGTTAAACTCTTCAAGAGTTACGGATTAGAGGATGATTTTAATATTAAACGTACGTATAGACCTTAATTTGTATTCTTGATGATGATGATGAAATTTAATGAAATAGTTCAACTTACTACTTACCTACGATTGTTTGCACTAAAAACTGAAAAATAAAAACTTTTTATAAAAAAAAAAAAACGAATTCCAAAAAACATCCAACGAAAACTCTCTGCCAAAAAAAACACTTAAAAGCGTAAAATAAACTGGTTCTTCATAAATTGCCTATACCTAATTCTTTATTCATTTAAATAGTAGTATTATAATGTGTGCTAGGTACCTAAAATCTGTTTGAAGTCGGTGCTAAGCCAAAAAGAATACAAACGAACAATTACAAAAGTCTAAGCGATAGTCACTTGGCACCGACTTCAAACAGATTCTAGGTACCTAGCACACATTATAATACTACTATTTAAATGAATAAAGAATTAGGTATAGGCAATTTACGAAGAACCAGTTTATTTTACGCTTTTAAGTGTTTTTTTGGCAGAGAGTTTTCTCAAAAGACAAGAAGTAAGGGCTCCCACACATAACCGCGATGCGATGCGGCGTGAAGTTCTTGTTCGCAGTTATGTGTGGGAGCCCTGAGAAAAGGCTGCGCAGATGGCAAGTGGTTTATTGCATTGCCGCTCTGTACTGTAGTTACTGATACATAAATTCTTGTTCTGAGTCTAGGTGTTCCTTGTGTCTGTTTCTTGTATGTTTGTAAAGACCTCGTGACACAGGATATATTCCTAAGGCGGATGTTGTCTTTAAAAAAAACCCTGCAAATTGAATATTTCACTATGTATGTTCTGACTCGTACCATAGCACTTTCGATATTATAATGGTACATAGTACGTAATTAACTTTCTATATTTAACCTTGTATTTTTTTTCATATTCGCAAGTGTCTTTTATGGACATCATTTACCATGTGTTCTGTAAAATTATGAAACCCATATACGGCAAGATTTGTATTTTTTCAGACTGATTTAACTGCCTCCACCAAACTGAAGGGAAACTGATGTCAGACATTTTATGCGTATGATTACTCGATTGACACACTGTGTTTTCCAACAAGCTAAAATTAAAAATTAAAAAAACCTTATGCAAGCATTTAATCGAGTAATCATACGCCAAAAATGTCTGACATCATTTTGGAAAAGAGCTGATACTCTTACACCGTTGGACCGATATTAACCAAACATAGCTAAGAAACACCGCAAGGAAACTGGCTTTCAAATGAATGTCGGGGGTAAAAATATATATTCGCATTTGCCCGTTCTGTGTTTATGTTGATATGTATTGAGGATATATCGCTTAACTCAATGTATCATCATCATCTTCAATGGCCTTTAGTGATCTACTACTGGATATAGGATTTCCTTAGGAAAGAGGTTTAAGCCACGCTGTCCAAACGGGGTTTTATTCACAATTTTTTTTCTCTTTACAGTGCTGTCGTCCTACGTAGCTTACTCTCTGAGTCGGCTCTTACGTCTCACACAGGATAAATACTGATGGTGACAATCCCCATTCTTGATCCGTTACCAATTCATCATCAACAATGCATAATATCTCATTGCTGGGCTCGGGTCTCCTCTCAGGAGAGGGTTAAGGCCAGCTCCCCACGCTGGCCGAGTGCGCATTGGGGACTGGCAAGACAACGTTGTGGCTACGTAATCTTGCCGTGTTGGATGTTTTCAAGCCGCCCAAAGGCCTCCAACTAAGCTTCACGATTCACGACTGTTATCCTATGATAACAACCGGGATTGACTGCTTAACGTGATCTCCGAATCACAGAGACGCTCATGGTATCATGCCACCAGCGGTCACCCATCCAAGTACTGACCGCGCCGTCGTTGCTTATCCCCTATGCGCAACTGGGCTATGAGCGCATGTAAATTCATCAAGCCCGTTCATCAAGCACTGATAAATCACTTGAATTTGACTTAATAAAAAATGATTTCCACTTGTGCAAAACAATAGGTATGTATATTATTACC
Source organism: Diaphora mendica (assembly GCA_949125395.1). NCBI lineage: Eukaryota > Metazoa > Arthropoda > Insecta > Lepidoptera > Erebidae > Diaphora > Diaphora mendica. Next base: position 16,046,797 of record OX421313.1, on the reverse strand, counting down.
ATAAATATGAAGTTGCCTATATCGTCCACTCAAAATGCACTCAACGAAATTCTTATAGTAAAAATGCGAGTGCATGAGCAATAAGCATTTTACTGCAGGAATCTGACATATTTCGAATCGCATTTAATTCGAAACTAATCCGAGTAATGCGTAACGCCCGCATCATATTAAAAAATATTTTGCTCAACAAGTTGACTTCATTGCCGTATTCTACGATACCTGAGTGGAATTTTATTTTCAGATAATGGTAAATATTTATCTCAAATCCTGGAGAGTGTATGTTCATGATTAGTTTAACCTTTAAGTATGGACGTAGAGTCTCAAAGGCTACTCGATGATTTCGTTTTCTTAGTTTCACCTAATTCCCCTCACTTCCCGCGATTGAGCGGCTCAGTAGCTTTTGCTTTAGTTGTAAAACTACCAACGAGGGAGTAGGTTGCGTCTTCCTAAGAATATCACGTAAGTAATGACTATCAAAACTATTGACCGGAGCCTGTTGGGCTACACTTCAATTGTTGCCCTATGATATATTTTATAAGGTCGATAATGTTTAATTCAGATTTTGTTGTACAATATGACAAAAAACAATAAAGCCGGTTGTTCTAAATCAAAAGGACCAGCTACGAGTTCAGTTTAGGGCCTGAAAATGCTTTTCGTGCAGAGATCCGTCTTTCGAACAAGAAGTGTGTGAGTTGTTGTTAGCTTCGGATCAGTCTGACAATGAAGAGAATATTGATTGCTTATTTAAGCACGGTATTTCATAGCTAAATCCCACAACTTTAATATCCAATCAGTTTTAAAGCGATATTATATCAAATTCCCTAAAAAAACGTGTGTGCATTTATTTATTTATTTAATACATTATGCACTTGTGGTGCATTGGCGGACTTAATGCCTCAGGCATTCTCTACCAGTCAACCATTGGGAAAACGGAAAGTAGGTGCTTTTTGATAAATAATTGTATTAAAATAGACAGATCAAATACCATATCAAATATACATAATATATATAAATCTAACGAACCCACAAAACTAATACATATTATACATACAACTAAATACATATAAAATTATACACGTACATACAATACATACACATACGCATAGTAAAAATAGTGGATGACAGTTATGAGGATGATGTTTCTGCCAGTTGCTTATTAAGATATTGCTTTACTTTCGTCTTAAAGGAAAAAGTATTGGTGGCCATCCTGATTTTGAGAGGGAGCTCATTCCAAAGAAGAACAGAGCGAACAACAAAAGATGAACCAACAAATTCAGACATATGGGCGGGACAACGAAGAAGGAGGTTATTACTGGACCGAAGGTTTCTGTTGTGATTGCTACATTTAGGAGCATGTGAGACTCCACGTCCACAGTAGTGTTAAAAAAAAATGACGTCCATACTTAATTAAAGGTTAAAAAATAAAAATTAAATCAATGGATGATTTGTTTTTAGATGCGAAATAATTTTCTTTTTGATCATTTCAATGTTATGAATATTTTGAAATTAAACATGATTTTTTTCCCAAAGAGATCTCAGACTATCACCGCATACGTTTTGTAGTTTCACATCATTATATTACATTTTCCGGTAGTAGAAACACTCACAGATACAGATCAGATTTAAGTGCCGTAATTCTCGTCCATGTCAAGAAGTGCACAAACCTTTCGAAAGGAGATTTTTCTCATAGAACGCCAATGTTCTGCATTACATCAGGAGTGAAGTAATTCACTCTAAATAAGCTGACAGACGCGCCGACAAATGTATGTACAGAAACTTTTTTAAAAATCACAAAAAGTATATTGCCAAATCCGATTCTACCAGGAAAGCATAAAACGCAACAGATACAAATACATAACTCATAAAATGAACAGCATGCAATCCTAGCGAGCCTACCAAGCGATCATAAAATTCCTTCCATTCCACGGTATACACATACTATTTTTCGTGCGTTATTAGAACATTTTCAAAGTTAGAACCCCTGACGGAAGGAAGTGGCAAACGAGCGGCGTCATTTCCGATGTTCTTTCAGCAATTGCAACTAAACTTTTGTGTCAAACGTAATTACTCTATTGCCTTTTCTGATGCCCTCATTTGGAATTGTGTCATGTCTTTGTAAGAGCGTTTCGCACAGGAGATCTTTTTATTTAAACGGAGGCGTCAGATTGTACAATTGTACAGCTACGAACAGTAACAGTGTGACGGTTATGCATTTTAGTACGTAGTTACATGCTTCTATTTGCACTTTGATATTCGGTGTCAAGCTTTTGCAGCAATGGAAAAAAAGATATTTTTTTTATTTTGACACATTATTATGTAGTCACCATTAAATGCTATGAAATATATTTAGCTTTAATTCCGCGAGACAAATATCCAGGTCTGAAAGCACGGCACAAATCCCACCGTCATGCATACTCACATGCACATATGGGTATCATGCATATGTACACATAATTATTTCTCACTTGTTTTGTATGTGTACATATGCATGATACCCATATGTGCATGTGAGTATGCATGACGGTGGGATTTGTGCCCTGCTTTCAGACCTGGATATTTGTCTCGCGGAATTAAAGCTAAATATATTTCATAGCATTTAATGTCATGGATTTCCGCAAAGTAACGCCTGATTCCATAACTTATGTAGTCACCAGTCAAGCATAACATATGTTTTATGGATCATGAATAAACAAACTTGGGTAATTAAATATATGAGTATGTTAACACAAATTCATGCACAAATATTTGTGTTTAGCGACAATTACTCATACAATACAATTATAATTACTCATTATCATGCAACCCGTTTGCTTGCAGTCAAATATCGAGCATTTGACAGCCGTTGCTGAAAACTGTTTTCATCTTTCAATACATTTTTATGATGAAACTGTGCGCAACACAGATAAAAGTTATGGGTAACCGAGATATTGACTCTTTTACTACAAACATAATATATATGTGTACTCTATTATGTACATATATATCATGTTTGTAGTAAAAGTATACTGTAACGTATAGATGATTTTGATGATGTATGATATGTGTAACAAATAACAATTGACATCTAGTTGTTAGTGACCTGACTGATAAGGTCGTGGGTTCGAGTCCCTAGACAGGTAATTTTGTGATGACCACGATCATTTGCTCTGTGTCTAGGTATAATTCAGATATATGTATGTATGTTATAAATACATAAGTATTTTTATGAGTAACTTGGTTACCATAACATGTTTGGTGCCAGACACGGACGACAATCCAAGGCTTGGTACTCAAGATGACTTGCCTAGACAGATAGGAATTTACCTATAATAGTCGTCGAGGTAGAGGTTAAAACGACCAAGATATAAATGATTTCAAAATTTTAATACGTATTTGCGAGCATTATAATGAAATATTTAAAGAATATGAGAGTGTACGTAGAGAAAAACAACGTGTAAAGATATTTTTATTGTCTCGCTAAAGTTTCGCCGCTTAGGCCAAACAGGATTACCATACATCACTTTAAATGCACCGTACATCCGCAGTGGCAAGGGTGGGAAGAATTGTGTTTCAGGTGGTAAGAGCCCACATCTAAATCCTGTAGTTATATAGAGGTACGAATAAGTTTGACTATAAATTACAATTATTTACTAAGAATTTCTATGTCGAAGTTGGTAAAAGGTCATCTTTTTTACTGTTATGAAATTTGTTATCGTAAAAGTTCGACACAAGAGGGAAGGTATAAGAATAAGAGAAACTAGAACCACAAAATATTAAAGAAACATTTTTTGAAGAGGCTATATACCTCCGAACTTAACCTGATAGATAAGCTTTATCGTAGCAGCTATCGTGCCTGCAACCCATGAGATAGAACCCTTTATTCCTATATAATAAAATGCATACATCCTTAATTATTACCACTTGTGAGCAAAACGAGACGTGCATTTCAGGCTGCAAACAGAACAGTGAGTTACAGCAAAAATCTTCTTTATAAATGTCACATACAGTTGCGTAATAATAATATGTTTGGTTACATTTAATGTCACTTCATATGATAAATTTCTTTACCCAACTTTGATGTACATAACTCTACAATTTTTTTATACAAATATAGTTATTATAATGTAATATAAGTATAGCTGAAATTTAGTAAAATAGAGTCCAAAAGTAAATATGATATAACATTTTTGGTAAGATTTTAACTTTTTCGGAGCGATGTTCTTGGCGAGCATCCAATACTCAGACCCGACAGTAAATTCTAATAGTTTTAGTTATGGAAAAACGTATTAAATTTGAAAATAAACTCTTAGTTTAAACGACGAAGTAAAATTTCAAAAGTTTCCTAAAAAAGAGACTAACACCGTCTCAGGCCTGCGCAGTTAGGGGCTTCTGTAGCTAAGTACCCATTTTAAATAAGCGCTTCGTCTACCTTTTTCTTTTCTAAGGATCTTCTATTTTACGCTAAGTGTTTCAAGCTGGTACTAATAATAACTTGACCGACTTTTACTATTACTACGACTCTGTTCAAACAGATTTTAGGTACCTAGCACCCATTATAATACTACTATTTAAATGAATAAAGAATTAGGTATAGGCAATTTATGAAGAACCAGTTTATTTTACGCTTTTAAGAGTTTTTAGACAAAGAGTTTTCGTTGGATGTTTTTGGAAGTCGGTTATTTTTATTATAATATAAAAATCTATTTGTTTTGGTCTCGCCATTGTGTATATGCCTACTCCTTTTGGGATATAAGACATTATATCCCCAATAGAATGTTGTTTTAATATTCTTTCTTGAATATTCTTTATGAATATTGCTCACTAACAGTAGTGATGTGTGTGTAATGGCTTATACTGGATAAGCCAATATTTCTAAACCATTATTTGAAAAACAATATGTGCACGGAGAGTATAACATACATAGAATTAAATCTAATATTCCGTGCAATGCAATACATCAAGTCCTTGTGAAACAAAAACAGAGCGCCGTTCCTGAGACAGGTTTATCACCCGAGTCACAATGAAACCCCGCAATAGATTTCACACGAGTGCATCTCCAAGTTTTAATGTTCTCCTGGTAGCGAATCCTGGTGGAGAAAACTTCACCTGGCATTAGAAGTAGAAACTTTTATTTAATTTAATTATTTCACAAATATTTTAACTCAGTCAGTGATTCAAGTCTGATTTTTTTGATTGTCAACTGTTAATTTACTGTTTTCATTCTAGCTGATTTTAAAATAGAAGAAATGCCCTAACTCTTATGTGTATTCTCTATTATATGTATAGTTTTATTGTTTTTAAACAAGGTAAGTCTCATATTTATTTGAAAGAATGCCTCTTAAAAGGAGACAACGACGAGACGAGATTTATTAACGAGATTAAAAACTCAAGTTAGCACAAAGACGACTATACCATTTTTCCTTAAAGTCAATCAGGTACATTATGTTTACATTTAATAATAGTTATCTTAAAACATAATCATTATCAATCGACTATTATGAAAGTACATTCTCTAATAATTCCATTACGTATGTAGAAAACATACTTTTCCTATAATAATCATATTCTATATATTCTATGAGAAATGATTGAGCGTAGGGGTTTGAGTGATGGTCTTAATAACGATGCGACACTTCCCATGACCCTTTATGTGAATAAATCACTTTTAGAACAGAAGTGGATATGCGCTGCCCATTATAAAAAATAACACACGCTAATTTTCAATACCTAGTATTTTAAATACGATAGATAGAAATCATCAGCCTATCGCAGGCCACTACTGTACACTACGACATAGGCATGGATATAAATATCGATGGGTATTTGTTACTCATTCATGCTAGAATGGCTAAACAGAATCTAATAAAATTTAACACAGATATAGATTACCTACCAATTTTTGCTCGTGGCGCCGTCCGCGTGTATGTCGGTTTTTTTTTTTTTTTTTTAATAGTAGCCTGTGTGTTACCCTGATGTATAAGCTACTAGCTGACCCACGCAACCCCGTTTGCGTCTCCTATTACCCGTAGCGTGATAATTTTCCCCCGTTTTTGAAACATTCTTCATTGATGCTCCACTCCTATTGGTCATAGCGTGTAGATATATAGCCTACCTCGAGAAATTTACTATCCAACACTGGAAGATTTTTTCAAATCGGACCAGCGGTTCCTGAGATTAGCGCGTTCTAACAAACAAACTCTTCAGCTTTATAATATTATTAGTATAGATATATAGTATAGATATTACTGTAGAGTTTCATCCAAATCGGTTTAGTAGTTTTTGCGTGAAGGAGTAACAAACAAACATCCATCCATCCACACTTACAAACTTTCGCGTTTATAATATTAGTAGGATTATTGTTTGTATTTCTGGAGTACGGGCTATTTTTTATCAAAGAAAAATTGATTGACAATATGGACATTAATATAGGTGAAGCCATGACTGAAGGAGTACTATTAGTTATTCTGTGCTGAAGGCTAATATGCAATTTTCGTGCATATAATGTTTGTATGACCAATAAATAAACTTTAGTTTTAAAAGGGAAATATTATTTTGCATCTTACAGCTTCAAATTTTGAATCTAATAGTTTATGCCTATATTTAGAAAATAAACCTTTCGGACATTACCTAAACGCTCAATTTACAATGTAGCTCGTCGATTCATATACCCAACAATATTTTACTGCGTACAAAGCTAGACTAATTACAAACATAATCGACAAAATCCCCAACGTCAAAGGGTGAACAATAGCGAACTCTGCATTTTAGGCCTTAGCAGGGGCTAGGCTGCGATTGTGTTTAAATAATAAATGTTTGGCGACTCCACAACTCTAAGTTTCGGTCGTTAAAACCAGGCCGGTCATTCGAGCCTGACTACGTGACGTTTGAAGGGTTAATAAATTATGTGACGCAAATATCAAGCGGTCGTTCTATGTCACCTATGAACAAGTCGGGGTGACACGTGCGTCCGGAAATCTATTTGAATTTAGAATCGAATTGTATTTGCCTATTTGTTCGATTAGGGCTATTTAGCGCTATTGATTTTAATTTATTAAAGTTAGTCAGAATTTGAATTTTAATAAGTCATTGTTTGAAATACACAAATTCATGGTAAATAATGAAAATGATTCGTCGTTGTAATCTACACACATCAAAAGTGTCTAGGGATCAAGCATTTTTATGCGGATTTCTTGAGATTGAGATGTGGCTTTGGCCCTGGCCTGCTCAGTCGCCAGACTTGAACCCGATTGAGCATGCATGGGATATGCTACAGAGAAGAGCTCTGCCGAATATGGAGGGTATCCAGTCGCAAGAAGACCTTTTTTTGTTGTTGCAACGAACATGGGCGGCCATTCCACAGCGTGATTTGGATGAACTCATTTTGAGTATGCCAAACCGATTCTTGTGTTGTTAGTGTTCGCGGTAGAAACACGGATTATTAATTGTTTAAGTTACCTAATAAAATTTTAAAGAAAACTGTTATTTCAGTCTTTTTTTCGAACTTTAATGTTAGTGGTGCCAATTGACTATCGCTTAGACTTTTGTAATTGTTCGTTAGTATTCTTTTTGGCTTAGCACCGACTTCAAACAGATTTTAGGTACCTAGCACCCATTATAATACTACTATTTAAATGAATAAAGAATTAGGTATAGGCAATTTATGAAGAACCAGTTTATTTTACGCTTTTAAGTGTTTTTTGACAGAGAGTTTTCGTTGGATGTTTTTGGAAGTCGGTTTTTTTTTTTATAAAAAGTTTTTATTTTACAGTTTTTAGTGCAAACAATCGTAGGTAAGTAGTAAGTTGAATTATTTCATCAAATTTCATCATCAAGAATACAAATTAAGGTACGTGTAATATTAAAATCATCCTCTAATCCCTAACTGTTGAAGAGTTTAATCTTCTATCATCAGCTCACCTAAATAGCTTGAAAGTATACGACTGAAGGTCTTTAGATACGTATGAAATTGAAAGAATTATTCTCCAACTCCTAACCGTTGAGGAGTTGTACCTTCCACCTTCCATCATCAGCTTACCTAAATAATTTGTAAGAATACGACTAAAGGTAACTTATATACATATGATATTTAAAAATTTATCCTCCAACTCCTAACCGTTAAGGAGTGGTACCTTACATCATCAGCTCATCATCATAAAATGATGACTACCAGACGCAAATACCGGTGTAACTTCAGAAAATATACGAAAAACATAGTATGTGCCTATAAAAAATGAGGGCTTCCCTCGATTTCCCTGAGATCCCATTATCAGATCATAAAGCAGCATACCCGGTCGAATACAAAAAAAAATTTCAAAATCGGTCCCCAACTGACGGAGTATTCAGGTAACATACATAAAAAAAAAAAAAAAATACATACAGTGGAACATAGAACCTCCTCCTTTTTGGAAGTCGGTTAAAAATGGCAAATTTCTTTATTAATGCAAAGGTGACTTGGTTTATCGTTACTGTGACAAACGAAAACACTTTATTTGATGAATCCTTAAAGAAAATTTTAATTAATATCAATCAGGAGAAAAGTTATTGCAAAAATATATGTTGATCCCTAGACACATATGTTGATCCCTAGACACTTTTGATGTGTATAGTTGTGTTAAACAAGATCAGTTGTTATTTAACACTTAGAAATCTCGCAGAAAATGTATCATTATCATCCTCAGCCTATCGCAGTACACTGCTGGACATAGGCCTCTCTAATTGCACGCCAGTTAGTTCGATCCTCGGCTTCTCGCATCTCCTGCCAGCCATCTTGCGAAAGTCTACACTCCACCTAGCTTGTGGGCGTCCTACAAAATGTCTTTCAAGTAGGTAAGTACTTTCTACTACGTGAAAGACATCTAAGAAAGCTAGTTTCATCTACTGCATACCCACCATTTACACAATTTCATGACGAAACAAAAAACGAAAAAACCAACACACTACAACTACTACACTACTACACGACACACACTATGATTATGAAAACCATTTTTCTTGGACATCGAACCCGCGGCCTTTTGGCTTTCCAGTTAAGATGTCAGTGCCACAGAACACATATACTCCTAGCGGAGAAGAAGTACAACTTCATACAAAAAAAATGCTAACACGATAACACACTAGCGCTGCAGTTAATGCCACTGAAAACTTTCGTGGTGCTAATCAAGCGAGGCAAATTTAAACGTATTACACCAAATAATATATATAGGTATATGTCGCAGGTATATTGTGATATTTTAATAAAAGGGTAGATTGTCAATCGACTTCATTTAACTAGTGGTTAAATTAGGTTATTTTTATTATTTCTTTTAAAACAAAAAATTACACTCACCTAACCTTACAATGTCATTAAAACAAGGTTGTTATATTGTAAGAAACGAAGTCGATTAAGAATCTACCGTTTTATTCTAATATCACTAGTAAAATTGTAATGTTATAGCTTTGACAATATACCTGCCACATTTTGTATGCATATTGACAAAATAAACAACTTGGAACCCTAATAAATAAAACGACATTTTAGACATGATATAATATTTTTCTTTTTTATTTATTTTTAAATATTTATTTACATAAACGGCCCATGCATTGACGGGAGAGGAAAACTGTGGAAAGTAAATGAGGGTTCTTCTTTCGAGGTAATGCCGCATTTTGCGCCTTTAATGGTATTTCATCCCACCATAGTCACAAATTACAAGCACTTAAAGCGTCAATATCGCACTCAAAATGAATCTTTATACCGAATTAAACATCAGTTCGTACACACATCCAAAAACACAAAAAGCGTCAATTTCGCACTGTCGTCTCTATCTCATAAAATATTACTGGCAGCTTATAGCACACACAGCACTAAACTTTAGCAAACGAAAAAGAATAGGATATGCAGAAACTCCAGAATAAATAATTGAAAAATAAATAGCTGAACTTTTATGAGCTGTCAAAACAGACAAGTCGCCATCTTTAACAACATGAAACGTCATTTTACCAAAAAACATTCGATCTCTTTTTGTTGTATGGCGCTGTCTCAAGTTTCTAATAAGTCCGCCGTTGGCATTGGCTTACTAGAGAGCTGACCACCCCTGTGTCAGTGTCGTTAACCACTACTCCAATATTCCCCAATATGCCCTCAATGAATTCTATGATAACGTATAAATAACACATGTGCCAAACATTAAAGCACAATCAAACTACCTTCCCCAATTGATCCCGCATTCCCCATTCCGTCACGCGCCCTGTAACGCAAAAAGCATCCCATTCTCCCCTCCGGTCATCCCAATATCTTGATACACACGGATAAATCGCCAGCCGTGACAAGAATCGCCAATCGCGAGATAAAACTTGGATCAAAGTAGCCCTTAGAGCCTGTGAGCTATTGTATTGCGAATCGGAACGTGCACGAAACATGTTAAAACTGTTATGTATTTGGACGATGGAAAAGTAATTCCGAAGTGCTATTTGGATTTCACCTTTACTATTTACAAAGTGTAGGTGTGAATTGTAAAGAAGGTAACATAAAATTTATGTTACCTTCGTTAATACATGAAAGAACATTTAGGAGAATTAAAAACAACTTACAACTAACAAACATTAAATGTGTATTATACGAAGCTGAAATAAAATATTTATAAAATTTTCTTATGATTCGGTGAAAGTCCCTACTTTTCGACAGTTTTTTGCAACGGATTTCTTAGTTTAGTGGTTAATAATGTTAAGTGATGAGGCAGGGATTGTGGATTAGATTCCCGTTCAGGACGAATAATTGGGTAATGACTACAATTATTTGTTCTGTGTCTAGGACCCAGACACAAAACAAGTAAAATGTTAAACGTTGTGTTATACAAATAACTATAATAAGTGTGTGAAAAGAAACACTTAAAACTGTGTGTCAGTAATATTTATTTTCACAACAGTACAGGTTCTCTCTTTTTGGCTTCAGATGACCATATTTGAATTGTGTAAAGATATTTTGAAGTGTTAACTGCTTCGTTACGTAACGCGTTATGGCGCCAATCTGTCTGGCTTCCCTTTCCCTTACGGCAGCGGTAGGCAGGCTTCTCCTGTCTCACCCTAACCCGAATCGCTAGCCGTAAATAGTTCAACTCAGATTAATTTAAGTTATAACTTCTGTTGGGCGTTCCGAGACGTACACGTTTTTTGTATTTAGTAATTTATTAACACTCTGTGATATGACGGATTATGAATACTCGGAGTCTCACAATCACAAATTATCCAACGGAGAAAAGTACGAAGGACAACTTGGAAACAAACCCTTTACCAAGTCGTGTAGCCAGCGTGGTACCTATAAGTCGGCCAAACCTTTGTAATTAGAAGTCAGCAGTGGACTGTCATCATACATCCATTTTAGTAACTGTCATGTAACCTAATATTAGTGAAAAACATATTATACTTTAAACAAATCATCAAAAGCGTGTCACATAAATTTAATTCCGACCGAAAAACCCGAGGGTACCAAAAAACCCCTGTCCTCATAACCCACTATAACCCCGTTAAACAGTAAATTTCATTAGTCATTCAAGAACCTTCCGCTTACTCGGCGAAATCCTTTAGATCCCCATCAATTAAAAGTTACCTGAGCACCCGAACTAGTTAATACAACTAACTATGTTAAACAAATACGTTCTTACTTTGTTGCTTTTCGTTAATCAACATTGATTTAGTGTGTGTCGTGTGGTTTAATTATTTCATCTTATTTTGAAATTGCTCTGGTCTCTTTGTTTAGTGATTGATGTTCTCGATTCTATCACTACAAGTTCAGCTACCAGAGATGATGGTTTCTGTTGGATTTCGAACGTCATTGTACTGGCAACATTTTGATTGTCTCTGGTTCGGGTTGCTTCGGGTAGGAGGAAGATTGCGCAATGCGAATCTGCCGTATTCGGCTCGTCACCCCCTACTGCTCCCCAAGGGAGGGCAGTTGGTTGAGTTGTTGGTGACTGATCGGCATGTCAAAAACGCTCATGCAGGTTGTAACGCCTTGTTAGCTACACTCCAGAGGGAGTTTTGGATTTTGTCTGGGCGTCGTACCATACGGAACATCGTGTTTCGGTGCATGCCTTGTTATAGGAGCGAGGCTGCCACGATGCAGCCCCACATGGGGGATCTGCCCCCTGATCGGGTGAATGAGGCTAGGCCATGGGCGGGTGTTGGTACAGACTTTGCGGGCCCATTCATGGTGAAAAGCTCACGGCTGCGGAACGCGAAACAGTACAAGGCGTACCTTTGTGTGTTCGTCTGTTTATCCACCAAGGCGGTGCATCTCGAGCTCGTTGCTGACCTCACGTCAGCAGGCCTTTATAGCGTGCTTGGACAGATTCGTTTCCCGAAGGTGACTGCCAGCACTAATTCGTTCCGATAACGGAACCAACTTCGTAGGTGCGGAACGATACTTACGAGACGTAGTTAGGTTTTTAAATGAAAACAAAGTGGATATGGGAACAGCCCTCTCCCGTCGGGGTATACAATGGACCTTCAGTCCACCAGGTTGCCCCCACTGGGGCGGGATTTTTGAAGCCGTAGTAAAGTCAGCGAAGACGCATTTAGGGCGAGGCGAGGCGAGGCCGATCGAGGCCGATCTCAACTCGCGACCGTTGTGTCCGCTCAGCTCGGATCCAAATGACCTGGAGGCGATGACTCCAGGCCATTTCTTAATTGGTCAGCCACTTAACGCGCTGCCCGAACACCCGTTCGAAGATGTGAAATTGTTTCGGTTGTCTCGGTATCAGATGTTGCAGCAGTTTTCCCAGAATTTTTGGAAACGATGGTCTCTATAATATCTGCACATTCTGCAACAGCGCCTTAAGTGGACTGACAAAACTAGTCCCCCTAATGTTGGTGACCTCGTGCTGGTTAAGGATGCTAACCTATCGCCACTGCGTTGGCGCCGGGGGCGCATTGTTAACTTGTTCCATGGTAAGGATGGGACCCCCCGGTCCGCAGAGGTTCTTGTTGGGGACTCAGTTATCAAACGAGCGGTAGCAACGTTATCTCGCCTGCCTGTAGATTAGGGAACAGGTACGTACCTGTTCGAGCGGGTGACTGTTGGATTTCGAACGTCATTGCACTGGCAACATTTTGATTGTCTCTGGTTCGTGTTTGACGTTTTGACGTTTAAGGTTAAGTAAAAAAAAGATTGTGATAGAACTCGTGTTGAAATGGCCGGTGCCGTAATTTGATTGTTAATTTTGTAGTACTCGTATAGTTTCCGCGTGAGATTGATAACACCGTGAGGTTTGTTGAGCTAGAGTACTTGTGGGCTCGCCGCCCAGCGTGAGACGAGATTAATATCGAAAATTGTTGAGAAGGTTTGATCGGCCAGGCTAGGCTTGGGAACAGTTAAGTGAATTGTGATTAGACTCGCGAGAATTGTAATACGTGATAGGCGCGTCCCGCGAGAACTAAAACGAGAGTATTGTAATTCGAATATCTGTGAAAAGTTGATTATTGAGATTAATTCGGATACCTTGAGAAATAACCAGCACCTGGAAGCAATGTTTGTGTGAAGACGCAAGAGCAGAGAAGATTCTACCCAAGAGATATCTCTTGGACGCCGAGAACAAAGAAGACACACGCTCCAGTAAGTGCTTTAGATGAATTTAATTTAGATTAAGAACACGGTGACACAGGCCGTGGGTCATTCTTCTTGCCAGTGGTATTAGTAGTGATTGTATATCCATCTATGGGCCCATGGGTATTATAAACTTCACAAGGTGATCACTGCCTTGGCAAGAGGACTGATCAGTTTCGATTTTCAGGACAGAAACAAATAATTGTAAACTTTGATAAGTTTCCGGAAAGTACAATGGCAGGTTTGTATGGGACTTTTGTACTGCCTGGCGTATCTCTTGTTAGGGATTGTTTTTGTATTTATTTGGCTGCTAATATCACCGACTATAACAATTTAAATTCCCAGATTGTTACAACATTGCGTTAAAAAGTTAATTTAGTTTTAAAATTACAATGAAATACATGGATCACAAATGAGTTGTCATTATTGTCAACAAGATGGCGCACGTAATATAGGTAATATTTTTGAAATCAAAATTATTCGCGTACGATTTTCCTGATCCGTCAAATATTGCTCTTTTACTATATTCACATATTTGTTGTTTTAAAATATATATCTATGTAGAAATTAGAATAATGTAAGATATCTTTTTAAGTTTTTAGCAATCTGACACACAACGCCATCTCGTTTTCAGACTAAGTAGACCTTAAGCATGGCGTGTTAAAAACACGTAGGAATGTTTTTTTTTGATGAAGTTGTAACAACTTTATCAAAAAAAAACAGCAGCATTAAAATTCTTTTAGCACAGTTCTAAAAATATAATAAATACATGAAAATAATTAGGATGAATCACTTAATAAACGGTATAAATCTCATAAGTTCATAACCATTCATAACATATTGCCAGCGATACAGGATTTGCCATTCTCCTTTATATATTTATATTTAACTAGCGACCCGCCCGGCTTCGCACGGGTGGATTTCAGATTTCCCCGCCGACGACACAATTCGTGCTAGCTAAAAATGTGCATTTTAAATCTGTAATATCTTCGAATTTATTCATTTAAATTAGATACTGTTAAGGATCATTTTGATCTATATTAAATGCACAATGTATTTAATTTACTTAATTGTATAAGGATTCATTCTGTATTGCTTAAAATCACTTCGTAAATAAGCCATTATTTCTCGTAAAAAGAAAGGAATAAAAAATGGTTGTTGTGGGTTATCCCTAAGAGATAGACATATACCGTTGCGGACTTTTTTGTAGTAATTTTTAAGGGGTACAATACTGTAGTACATTATTTTGATCTATCTCGTAGGGTGCAACCAGCGATTGCAATGTAAGCGCAAAAAAATGTGTTTATTTGCTACATCACATTAGAAACCTCGAAAATTAACAGTGTTCCCATACTATATTATTTTATTTATTTTATTTTATTTTATTTAATAGGTACAGATACAGATAACAGACTTAAAAAATACAAAACACAGTCTTAACAAACACAGTAAACCTGCCATCCAGTTACAACTGTACACAGCTTAAACAGTAGAAAGTGCTTCGTTTTAGCATAAGGCTAACAAATTATAAGAAAAATTATAAGAAAATTATAAGAAAAACCAACAAAAAACAAATCTATAATTAGATACACAGTTACAAACTAAATATATAAAGAAAACTGAGCTGTGTATTAAAATTAAGGTCCGCTGCAACGACGGAGAGAACACTTGAAGGCATTGAGGCCTACGTGAAAGATGTCTAAATGTGAGCACACGATATTATAGTTCCTGCACATTCTGTTTAGTGGGTTATTGTGTGAGACATTATTATTGCAGGGAGGAACACTAAACAATTGTGGTATACGTACAGATCGCGTTGGTATTTTAATTTCAATATTTTCTATGAGATTACTGTCGATTGTACAATGTACAATTTTGTGTAAGATGCACAAGTCGCCCATCCATCTTCTATTTTCCAAAGACCTTAAAGAAAATTTTTGTAATCGGTCAACATACTCCGGTATTTTGCGTCTTAGCCCACATCTTGAGCAGAGAGCTCTCACGAATCTCCTCTGCACCGCCTCTATCCGGTCTATATGTATATTATAAATTGGAGACCATACGGGTGAACCATATTCCAGAATACTTCTTACGAGAGAGTAGTATAAGATTACAATAGATCTTGTATTTTTAAATGGTCGTGCGGTGCGAAGTATAAATGAGAGCATGCGGTTAACTTTGTTGCATATGTAGTTGTAGTGCGATCTAAAGTTTAACATGCAATGCATTTATTATACATAAAAACCTTCCTCTTGAATCACTCTATCTATTAAAGAAACCCGCATCAAAATCCGTTGCGTAGTTTTAAAGATTTAAGCAAACAAAGGGACATAGGGACAGAGAAAGCGACTTTGTTTTATACTATGTAGTGATGATGATGTACATATTTATAATACTACTAGCTGACCCACGCAACTTCGTCTACGTTTATTTTCAATCATACTCGGCTCCTGTTGGCCTAAGAGTGATGTTAACTATTCTACCTCAGACACGTGACACGCAACAACGTGATTCAAGAATCGAGAATCTTTTTTTTTTTTTTTTATTTATTAAGGCAATTACAACAGGTAACAAACAAGGCATTATTTTTTAGGATAAATACAGGTTCAGTACTGATTGGTACCCTTCCGTTATCACACAGCATGATATTCAAGCTAAGATAAACAGGAAAATATTTTTTTACATAATTAGACCCAAACAGATGCAATGATACATGGTTTTACTACACTTCTATAGCGATAGAGCGAGAATATTTCTTTTAAAAACAGTAGCTCGTGAGTCGAAAATGTTGACTTTACCATCATTCATTACCGTAATATCATTACAAAGACGACACATTCTGACAATAGGGTTATAGGAAGAGGTGTTGTTTTTGAAAATGTTTAGTGAGAAAGTTCTTGGTGATCTGGTATTATATCGAGTGTTAATATTAATTAGGGAAAGCAAAGTGGAAGAGTCAAGCGTACCATGAAGAATCTTATGAAGGTTATATATAAATAAATATTTTTAATATAACCAAATGAAACCTGAAATATTTCAATGAAATATTAAACACAGTGACATACAAAGAGTATGTAATTACAAAGAATTGAACACAGTACGTACAAATATCATTGTATAGATCAGTGATGTGGTGAGACACGCGCCTCCAGTGACACGTTAGATTGTTTCCATCGATTTCCCCTATGGGAACCTCACTTAAGGAGAAGCTTTACGGAATAACAAATTATACTGCATTCAATAGTAGTGGTTGACTCAAAACGGTAATTTTTTATTGGAATATTTGGTATTTATAAATACGAGTGTTTTCTGAATAATATTATTGTTATAATATTATTATTATTGATTATTGATATGTGAAAATATTTATTGCAATTAAAAAATACCAATAAGACAACTCCAGCTACAGAAATATACATCCTGTGTCGTGGGGGACTTGACGAACATGCATTAAACGAAATATAACATTTTCACAATAAAAAAATAAAAATTGAGCAGTTACCAGTTAACACGTATAATAAATCAAATTATCAATCTATACTAATATTAATACCTATATATCTTACTAATATTATAAAGCTGAAGAGTTTGTTTGTTTGTTTGACCGCGCTAATCTCAGGAACCGCTGGTCCGATTTGAAAAATTCTTTCAGTGTTGGATAGTACATTTATCGAGGAACGCTTTTTACGCTACGGGCAATAAGAGTCGTAAACGACTTTGCGTGGGTCAGCTAGTTAATAAATAAAATCTTAATTTTAACATATAAAGTTAGTACTTATTAAAGAATCATCACAGATTTATTAATTAGGTCAAATCAATTATACGTATTAGTTTTAAGTGAATTAGTGTTGTGTACAACTTAAAGTATCATTGAAAATCTATCCACATTTTATCACTAAAATAGGTTGCATAAAAAAAACAAACGACTATCGACAAAAACGAAATCACAGCTAAACCTAGTTCTAAATTAAATTTATTGAATAATAAATAGGTTTCCTGGCCTTAACCCCACCGCAATATTTGACAGCGGAGCTTCGAAAGGCAGGCGGAAACTGTCACGATGCTCGATTTGTTCCACACAACACCGCCAGTTTAATTTGAAACATCACTGACACACGACAATATTTAATGGAAAACCAACCGTTGTTTTGATCATTTCATATACAGAATGTATTTGTTTTAAATAACCTCGACTGTTGGTGATGGTGGGAGAAAATCTCATTTTCTTTTCCCAATCAAACTTTTTTTTTCCCGTTTGGAATATGGACTATACTTCTTAACAGATGTTGTGATGATTGAGTAGAAGCACGTGTTTGATAATTGCTAAGAGATAATATTTAAATGTATAACAATTTTTTATAGGTGAGCCTACTCTACGCTACTCTACCTGATGGAAAACATGAGCAGAATCCAATAGTAGTGGTCACCATACTCCTTGCGAATGCAGTCAATGCAACAATTCAGCATGGTGAGCACACACTATGGCGGCCTATTGAGATGTTTCTGCATTATTGGGCCTCCAGCCACGAATGCTGTCATTTGACGTTGGTCGGGGCTGCCCGTTCGAGCTAAAATCTGCGTGAGTCTAGTACCTAGTAATTATATGTATCCAGTGTTAAAATTTATTATCAGACAGTTGTTAACCCTGGCGTTTGGCACTGATTGAAAGGTTTGTCTAAATATTAAGTATACTATAACGATTGCCTGCCGGTCAAATTTTGACCGCTTATAATGTATTTTTCTTATTTCATAGACTTTATATTTTATATACTCGACACCTACAATTGAATGTAGTTTTCATAATTAAAAAAAAACTAATTGTGACTATAAATAAACATACACATTTGGATACCTTCCTTATTGACTATATTGTACAGGTGTTGGGCAGCACGACTTGTTAACTAATTTGACTTAATAATGTATGTATAAAAAATATTTTTTATAAAGACTACTTTCGCATTAGAAACATATCCTGTGTCGCGGGGGCTTTATCAACATACATGAAACGTACGCTAAGAACACCCAGACTTAGAACAACAATTTGGGAATCACACAAAGTGTTTACCCATGCGGGATTTGAACCTACAACACTCAGTGCAGTAGAAAGCGGCGTGGCGACCGCTTAAACCACTAGGCCAACCGTGCAGCCAATTGTATCATAGAATGTGATGTGTATATTTATCTATTAGTCTGTGGTTAAAACTCGTAGAAATAGAAAAGCGTGCTACAGTGTATAGAGAACGTCTACTGTTTGTTACACTCTTAACAATATTCTTCTTTTCTTCACAATAATCTTTGATTATGTACAACCGACTTTCATAGAACATTAATTCATTATTTTTGACCCTAAGGGCTTATTCTTTTGTTCAATTTTATGTGGAACTTCTCGTTGACATCAAGAGTGCTGCAATATATTTATTTTTAACTTCTGATTAAAAAAAATTGTGTAACATAACATAACTGTGCCTAGGTGTTCATCTTTAGCCTCATAGTTTCTTATCGGCTGTTTTTTTTAAGGATAATTGATTTTATTTGTTCGATCGTTACTCAAGTGCAGTTCCGTTCTGCGATCAAAATGTTTCCAGTCATTTAAGAAACTTGAATCAAAAGTGTTTTAAAATGTTTAAACATTCATTTCTCTGTGCACTTTAGACTGTCAAATACGACCTGCTTAAGATTTCACATTTTCGATTCGTGTAATTATTTTATTTTTGAAGTTTTTTTATTAAATTAGCCAGTAAAAAAGGAGTATTTAGACTCTAGATTGTGGAACTAAAGACAAGTTTTAAACTAATTTGTTCATCTTTTATTTTAAACTAGTGGTTGCCCGCGGCTCCGCCCACGTATATGTCGGTTATCACGACAAATGTGTGCCTATGTGTGTGTGTAAATGTGTCATTCTGATGTATAAGCTATATTACTGCAAAGTTTCATCCAAATCCGTTCAGTAGTTTTTGCGTGAAAGAGTAACAAACATCCATTAATCCATCCATCCATACTTACAAACTTTCGCGTTTATAATATTAGTATAGATATATAAATACACACACAAAAGCCGTAAACAGTCCCATTTCCTAAAGCCATAAGAAAACTAATTATAAATCCTTTACAATCAAGTATCATATAAATCTTTTTTTAAAGCATAAACAGACATCGCAATAAGAACCACGGACAGATTGTGTTACGCGAACGACAACAAAAATGTCGAGATAACTTCAAGAACAGGACACTCAAAGGATAAATTCAAATAAAAGGACGAGCTCACACAAGGCTGAGGAAACTGAGCTTATAATTGCGGGTGTTTGTACGAGATTACTCTTTGAATAGCTATGGACTCTTCAACGAGCTCCAGTTAGTTTGAGGATTAGTCACAGATTAAATGACAGATCGCTTACTTTACCAGACAATTGGTATTTAAATTTTAACTCCTGTCTAAAAAGAATAAAGTTTAATATTGATTGTTCATCAATATCCAAGAGTTCAATAAGTCTATATGATTGATTTTACATTGTGGCGACTCCCACATACATCGCAAACAGAAACACACTACAGCGCCATCTACCGACTAACTAGTCCTGCATCGCGATATAGAAGTTCTCGCGCCGATTAGCATTCATACAACGACTCAACAACAACGGTTGGGCCGCGGCGCGCCAGGCATGATCACCTCGCCTGGTCGGAAGATCCTCCTTTTGTGTTGGAGGGGCAAGACACCTGTTCTACTACGACATTGAAACTGATTTCTTAATGTAAAATGTATCTTATCTGTGTGTGTGACTAACTAAACATAACTTTTAACTTCAACTTGCTTACTTAGTGTTGACATTTTATTTATTAGTGTTATACAAATTCTTGCCAAAGCGATAATTGAACCCAGGTTCTCTCAAGTTGCCCTACAATGTTGCTTCTCTACATATGTAACCTAAAATAGTAGTTTATATCTATGATCTGTTAGGAAATATTTTTAAATGACGTGCCATACCAACCAACCAATATAAACTTGCATTTTAATTAGAGATGGGCCGATCAGTACTTTGGCTGACTAGCCGACTAACCGATTAGTCGGTCCTAAAAAGGCCGACTAGTCGGCCGACTAATCGGCCAAACCGATCGTAGTCTCTCACATTTCCGTAACTCTTCGTTTACAGCTGATTCGCGCCAAGAGTTAAATAAAAAAGAAACTTACTTGTGCCGATGTTTTTTTAAACATGGGGACAATGTTTTTTGTTTTTTTATTTTATCTCGTCTGCTCGTTTGCCGGTCTATTCCATAAAAAAAAAAATATTTGATAGCCTGCCAAAGTGATTCTGCTGAGCCTGATGAAAGCTTGAGTAGAATCCAACAATCCAACACCATACTCACTGCGAACACAGACATTGCAGTATAGCGTGATGAGAGAGGCCTAGTGAGATGCATTTTCACACGCCGCCTAAAGGACCCGGCATTATAGTGGAAGGGAAACACGTGCGCTGGCAGAATGGAACCGTTTAGTTCCAGAGCGTATTTCTACGACTCTGAAGCGGTGACTTTCAATGCCAGTACGTGCAGTCCTGTAGAAGATGGGAGAAAGTGGGATTAGTTGGAAGAGCTCTTCAGAACACTGTCCATGGTAAACACGCTATAGGACTGTCACAGAGGCGATATCTCCCCGCAAGTGCAAAGACTCAAGGGACTCGGTGGCATCGGGACTGTTGATAATGCGGACTGCTGGCCGCTGCAACCGATCAAGAGCATCAAGCAAATTCTGCGTGGATCCATTACAAAGATGAGAACAGTCCTCCACGAACGAGCGAACCTGGGTCTTATAAAGAAGACACAGATGCTCGGGCGCAAAGAACCGTCTCACCCTATTCAGTAAGCTAAGTTACCGCGAGGTCGCCTTAGTGATGCTCTCAATTTCTTTTATGTATTTGCTGCCAAAATTACTCTGCCCTGCCTGATAGAAATTATGAGCAGAATCCAAGAGTGGTGGTCACCATCCTCAATGTAGGTAGTAGGTAGGTAATAAGGATAATGCAGCATGGTGACCCACACTATGGCGGTCTGGTGAGATGCTCTTTCACGAACCGCTGAAAGGACCCGGTATCAAAGTGGGAAGGAAACACGTGCACTGGTACTGAGTTCCAGGTTTTGACCGCTCGGCACAGGAAGGAAGAACCGAAGCGATGAGTGCGAGAACGTATGTCTACCACTCTGACGGTGACTTCCGAGGCCGGCCCGTGTTGTCCTGTAGAGGAGAGGACCAGTTGGAAGAGCTCTTCAGAACACTCTCCATGATAATGGCGATAGAGGACTGCCATGGGTGCTATATCCCCTAGATGTGGCCACAACGACCCTTTAGCGTCGATTGGGGAGGTAGCGGCCTCTACCCCAGTACCTCCGTCGCCTCCTGCGAGCGGGAACGGCCCTTTCCCGATCCCGCTCTACGGACTACTTCTGAAGAATTACATCTGCACAGAAGGAGACCACGGCCTCCCATCGCTCACTACTCGCCAGCATTGCCGCGATCAATGCTGGTGGTGACAGGTTTCGTCCGATCTGTCCGACCAGGAGTCGACACTCGGACTCCCACGCAGGGCAGTCCTCCAGCGTGTGCTGGGCGGAGTTCCGGTCGGACCCACAGTGATGGCATTGTGCCGTAGCCTCACGTTCGATTCTGTTCAGAGACTCTCCGAAGCAACCGTGCCCGGTGAATATCTGAGTGAATCGGTAGGTGACACAGTCGGTCCTCCCTATCTAAGCTTCGAAGCTCGGCAGAACGGCTTTGACACACACGAGTGAACCTGGGTCTTGTAAAGAAGACACGGATGCTCGGGCGAGAAGAACTGTGTCACTTTGCTTAAAACACCTAGCTTCTGCGAGGCTGCTTTGGTGACACCCTCAACGTATTCGTGCGGGTTAAGATCTCTGCAGAAATCCATGCCAAAGATATCGAGCTTACCTTGTAATTGCATTTGAGTGTTCTGAAAAGTGGAAGTAGAAGGAATGGAGACTTTTTGGCAGATAACGCGAACACTTGTTAATCTTGGCATTGAGCTCGACCAGATTCTGATAGCCCCATTGAGAAATGCCGCCCAGAACATGGTTGAGCTCAGAGACAAGCTCCTGTCGTTTTTCCTCAACTTCTGCCAGCTTGACTGCAAGTTGTCCAAAATATCGCCCATGGACTGTGCTGTTGTCTGCTTAACTAAACGGCTAAAGAAGAAACAGTGTGGGCGACAGGACGGAGCCCTGAGGTACGCCAGCGTTTACCTCTAGAAAATCAGCGGCCACGCCGTCGCATTGGACCCTAATGCTGTTATGTGTAATCAATGTCAATGATTATTTCTCGTGGTGGAAAGGAAAAAAGTGCAAACACTACAAGCAAACATTTTTTTTATAAATGTCAGATATGTTTTTTATCAGCAAGTAATTTTAGAATCTGGTTACCAAGAGAAAGATTGCTTTGTTATACATTTCGAAATGTCTAAAACTGATTATAAAAAAATATTGGCAAATATATTATTGCTATTGTATTTATTACATATAAAGTATGTAATAAATACATACTTTGTATGTATTTATTACTTTGTAAATACATACAAAGTAATAAGCCGAATAGTCGGCGCTTTTTGCCGACTATTCGCCGACTAATCGTCGACTACGATTGTTGCCGGATAGTCGGCTTTACCGACTAGTCGTCGACTAGTCGGCACATCTCTAATTTTAATCTTTTCTCTAAAATTTATTATTAAATACTATTGTGAAAGAATAATAGCTGTAAACAATATGTATTCTTCTGGAGAAGTAAATAAATTACTCCTTACCAGCTTGCTTACAATGCTCTGTAGTGCTGCATATAGAAAATACAGTAAAAGCGACACATCATGATAAAAAACACGACAAAAAGCTATTTATCCTTAAAACGTAGTACCTTACACAAGACAGCCCTGTCGATAGCTAAGCTAAGTAAACCTGTAAGTGTCCACTTGGGTCCTCTATACTTTTTAAGTGTCCCTAGTGTAAAATATTCGTGTAAAAGGAGCAATGTAATTACTAAGAGTGAAGGCTTCTGCCAAGCTTTTTAATTATTTTTTGTTTTAGATAAAACTGCGATTGCAGGTTTATGGTACGTAAAGCCATTTATGATGCCGTTGCTTTTTTTTTAATATTGCTTTAAAGTTCGGGCTTAAATTGTGTAAAATTAATAATTAATTGATGTCGCTTGTATAAAGAGTCTTAATTACAATAGGCATATTAAATATATAATATAAAATGAATTGAAGAGCATTTGAATTGAAAAAAAAAAATTTTGAAGAGGTGCCGCTAAAAACTCGATATTTGGTGTACCTACCTAAATACTACTACTATTACGACATTAACATCGAAAGAGACTAACAGAAATACCTTGCACTATATTCAAAACTGTAATTTATGGTAAACTGTAAGACTACTACTTGAAAATACAAAAGAACAACTACCGCCTTTTAAAAGTTGAAGTTGTTTGAGATTTTTATTTTTAAGGAATACTTATTCGTTTAGTCTTTCCTTGAGCGAGTTTCTGTTGTGTTTTCTTTCAATACAACATTACAATAGAAAAGTAGTCGACTTTTTCTGATATTTACATAAACTTTCTTCGCAGAAACCAACTCTACTTATGAAACTGACGGTTGCCAACTACTAACAAGTGCAATTGTACTACGAGTACAAGAAAACTTCAGATAAATCCAAACAGTTTTTTTTAATGTACATACTTATTTGAAATTGTCAGGTTCATAGACCTCTCAGGAGGGGGCCACCTACGAATAGTGGGTGGCCCAAGGTACGTCGGGGTTCCAGGGATTTCCTTTCGAGGGTGCACCTGGTTCCCCGGCTTCCAGTGCCCGAGACGGTTGCGGTTTTTAGTCGGTTCGAGTCCGACATAACCACCAGCCAGTGGTATCCGAGGGGATTTCCGCACAAAAAAAAAAAAAGGTTCATAGACCTCTATGAAGTTTCACTACTATCTACGGGCAAACTTAGTCAACGTAGATACCTTTAATATAGAACTTTCAATTATTACATGAATTGGTAGAGACACGTGCCCTCATCTTCTACATTTTCGCCTCTATTTTGCTCTATAGTGAATTTATCTGGTAGGCCTCCAAAAAAAAAGTATTTATTTTCTGTACCTACCATCGATTTTTTTTATGGAAAGAGGGTAAACAATTACCGCCGCCCATAGACACCCGCAACACCAGAGGCGTCACAAGTGCGTACCCGGCCTTTGGGGGAGGGGATGGGGAGGGGTTGTGGGGAGGATACCACCTCACTCCCTCGGTGAAACACAACTCAAGCGCTATTTCACACCGGTTTTCTGTGAGGCCGTGGTATCACTCCGGTCGAGCCGGCCCATGCATGCCGAAACGTGGATCTCCCACGTCAATTGTATGTTGAATGAATGTATAAATTACTACCTACTGTAATTAACACATGACCAGAATTCTTTGATTTTTTAAGCGAATACCCACAGATAGGTTTAAGTTAAGAACTGCATAAGAACTATTTAAATTTCAATAACCAATTTCTACCAAAATATAATTTTAAACTATCATTCAACAACTATCTACACAGTTAGTTTAAACTACACTGGTCTTCTAAATGAGTCAAGACACTCAAAACTGTCGAAATTCATCTCGCGATCTAAAGTAAAAATAAAATACTACATTGATTTTATTAAATATACAGATATTAAAATCAACTACCAGGAAAACATACTTAACACGAAAGTTCAAATAAGTGGCTAACTAACCGTGGAAATGATTGAGTTACTTTGAAACATAAGCACTGTCCTACATAAATAACAAGTACACCTTTATCAAATAACCAGTGGAGCAATATTCCTCCGGTTCATTAACTAATTTATTCTCGAGAAAGTCCCGGTTATCCGGAGTAGTCTGCAAGAAACAAAACTAATGGTGACGGCAACACGAGAGCCGGGAGCTGTCGTGAAAGTGTGTACCAGGCCATGTAAGAAGAGCGAGCCTCCAATGCCTTATATCTGAAAATTGAGAAAATAATAAAAAAAAACTTCGTTTAAAAAACCGACTTCAAAAACTAAAAAGTATAAAATAACTTAATTTGTATGTGCTACCTATTCATAGGTTTGAAGCCAGTGCCAAGCCAATGGAATAGTAGGTACCACACTCGCTATATTTCGAGACGAACGTCAACGACGCTTCGGTTGTTTTGTTCAACGCGAAGAGCAGCTATCCCGCTCAAGGTCACGCGCGGCGAGTGCGGTACCTACTATTACATTTTGGCTTGGCACCGACTTCAAACCTATGAATAAGTAGCACATACAAATTAAGTTATTTTATACTTTTTAGTTTTTGAAGGCGGTTTTTTTAAACGAGGTTTTTTTTTATTTTTCGCTTTTTAGTCTTTCTCAAGTCTCTCATCATCATTTCATTTAAAATTTAGTGATGTCTACAGAATATGAAGGCATGCAGACAATTGCTCGTAACTTCATTGCAGGCGCTCACGTAAATTTGAGGGTTTCCTTCGATTTCCTTAGGATCCCATCATCACATCCTGATATGGTGGCCATGGGACCACATGGGGAGCATACCCTTTCGAATACTTAAATAATTTTCAAAATCGGTCCACAATTGACGGAGTAATCGATGTACATACATAAAAAAATAAAAAATAAATACCGATGAAATTGAGAACCTCCTCCTTTTGGAAGTCGGTTAAAGATACAATGTAAGAACCTTATTTACTTACTAGCTTTTGACTGAGACTTTATAGTTGATTATTGCTGTGATTCATGAAACTAATATGACTTATGAAACAAAGGTTTAGAAAAGTTTATCATAATTCATAAGAGAATACCGCATCCAAATCGGTTAAGCCACTTCTGAGATTAGTGCTCACAAACACAGACAAACAGACCAAAATTCAGTAACCTTCATAAAACCCTTTCATTAGATTTTCTTCAATATCTTTAAGGTACAGACATCAATCTCTTACAAATTACTATATGTATATATAGATAACGTTATGTATATTCCGTGACGTCATCATGTCGTGTGAAAATTCCCTTAGAAATTCCTCCGACGAAGTATTACCTACGGGAATAATAGTTTGGTTTTATCAAACTCGAATTGACTTGACTTTTTCACTTGAGGAAGAGTGGGTTTGAAATTGTTGTAGGGCTTGGCTACCTCTGTATAGCTACATTAAGTGTGTTCTAACAATATAAAAAACAAATTAACGACCAGGGCAAGCTAAATAAAACCGATTAATTAATATAGAAAACGCATACAGCAACACGGGCAGCGTTGCCAGGTTTTTCTTTTAGTGAAATCGGGATTTTGAGACTTTTTAGTGAAAAACCGTTTTACCGTGGGAGAGCCACGCTTCGGGATAAATGGGCCGGCTCGACCGAAGTGATACCACGGCCCCACAGAAAACCGGTGTGAAATAGTGCTTGCGCTGTGTTTCACCGAGTGAGTGAGGATACCGGAGGCCCATACCCCTTCCCCTATCTCCCCCATACATCGCGTCCAATCCCCCCCCCCCCATCCCCCAAAGGCTGACAACGCACTTGTGATGCCTCTGGTGTTGCAGGTGTCCATGGGCGGTCCATGTCCATCGCTTACCATCAGGCGACACGTCTGCTAGTTTACCCGCCTATTCCATAAAAAAAACGGGATTCTTTCGCTGAAAGCGGAACAAAGAAAAAAAACGTATACGATACATGAGTAAGAGTGATCAAAAAAAAAAGAGGTTATTCGCAATATTTTTGTTTTCCTGCTACATCATCCCGGATTCAAGAAACAACTAGTGCCATTTCCTATTTGCTAACTTCACTTTGGGTGTACGGCCAGTTATCCCCAAAAAGCGGGACAAAACCTGTCCCGCGTGAGACATTACAATTTTGATTAAAAAAGCGGGACGTCCCGCAAAAACGGGACGACGTCTGGCAAAGCTGAACACGGGCCACCGAATGGAGGGGCGTAGCCATTGCGTCTTTTTTTGATACGAAACAGTCGGACATTATTTGCATGGGGAATCTTCACACATAAACATTTTAGATTCACATACAAAAACAATCGCCTGTCTCTGCGAACTCACACATTACAATTAAAACAAAACTTTTTAGTTGTTACTAAAATAATGTTCTAAGTCCTGTATTGGGTAGGGTCCCAAGACCAATGACTGAGTGATGAGTGCGATCAGTTATTCTTTGTCTAGATAATATATGTATTTATCTATACTACATATTTATAAATTATTTATAGTTTAATTGGATTTACTTATTCAGACCAGTAGTCGAAATTCGACTACAATTCATTTATTCATTTTTTGTTTTTTTATCTTTCAGTACTTTTCCTCTATATAAATTTTAACTGTGCCAAATTCCATACTCCTCCTTTTGCATAATTTTCGTAAAAAGGGGTACAAAGATTTGCTTCACGTATTTACATTTAGATGAAATAAAATTATACTGGCAAAATTTTGTTGTATAACTCAACGTATCCTTTAAAGATATAAGCGTGAGTATATGTGTGTATGTATTTATTTTAGTGAAATAAACTAATATTCGCTAACTTTCAGCACTTGAGCCCTTAATAATTTATGGACGGAAGCCGGGACGGGGACGGCAATTAGCCAGCGCGTAACGGACCCGTGAAATAAATATCATTTCGTGATTAATGCCAGTGGTGTGATAAATAACTTGTTATTATTCATCAACAGACACGATGTTGACCAATCGAAAGGTATCGATAAATACGATTGGAAATATTTCATTGTCTGTTATAGGATTAGATAATAAAGGGAATTGCGTCTTACAGCTATATCACATTTTGTAACTGACGCTTGACAAAGATAGAGAATCGGAGTTGCGCACGGGGGGTTTCGTGCTGTACGAGTATGGGAGCCCCCTTAAATAATTATTTCATTCTGTTTTTAGTATTTATTGTTATAGCGGCAACAGAATTACATCATCTGTGAAAATATCAACTGTCTATCGCCGATTTACCCTTTGGGTACGTAACCTTTAAAATCAAGAATATGGCCTAAAGAAAGCCAGATTGTAAAGTAAAATATATTTCTAGTTAAACAGTGCCTATAGTAAATATTTATTGTACCTCATCCACCATTTAATGAACAATCAAGTGGTGGATGGTACAACACCAGTCTTGATCACAGGAAATATATAATGATTAGCATGTGTTTTCCATCTATAATATAATTAAACTGAACTAACAAGTAGTGTCCGCTTATAACAATAGTGTAGATCTATTATATACTTTATGCACTTCTTTATATTGGCGGACTATAAAAAGCAAAAAATATAAATCTGTGTTAAAATTGTGCACACCATTAGTTGATTTCATAAATTAAAGTAGATTTTTAATTTAAAGTGTTACCTACATAGTTTTGGGTTATTTTCTACTCCGTGAAGAGTTTGGCTTCCATCCAGCTCCGATAATAACCCGTGTAGGTAACCATGATACGTGAACGAGGTTTTGATTTCCCTATATGCGAAAATAATGACAAATTGTTAAACTCTTCAGCTGCCATCCGTTGGATAAAAGTTTTTACTACACTTCAATTTTCACCAAATATTTTGTTGTTGTTGATAAATAATTTAGCGTAATTGTGAAAATAAAATACCTATTACATAAAATATACAATTTGTAATCGCTTAAGTATGCATATTTTCTACAAAAATGTTTATCTCTATACTTATAATAAAAATGCTACAAAATTTTTTTTATCTATTATCGATACTGAAGTCAAATCACGCCGAAACTACTGAATGGATTCAAATGAAACTTGGCATGATTTGAGTTCATACTACGAGGTAGGACATAGGGTACTTCTTATCCCGAAATTCAGCACGGTTTCCTGGAGAGAGGGGATGAAAGTCAAAATACGTACTTAGTTGTAATTCAATAACACAGTCCGATTTTATTCATTCTTTTTTTGCTAGAAAGAAAAAAAAAAACGGGAAAAGTGTTTTTTTGTGCGCGACTGTACACTGCCTGTGGAAAGCTGAGACAGATATGTAAATATGGCGGTATGAAGTTCGCCGGGTCAGCTAGTATTTAATCAAATAATAGGTACATTCTAGAAATAGCTTGTTTCCTTCTTTCTTTATTCCAGATACCCTATGTTCTTTCTTATATACCTATACTCTTTGGCTCCTCGGGGACTAGGAGCCAAGTGTATGTGGAGTTTGGCGTTATCCTAGTATCGGCAAAATCATTATAATGTCACTCTTCTACTGCCGGCCGTTGCAATTTATCTACAGTTGGTGCCGCCGCCGAAGTCCTGCACGCTCGGGATCAGACCTCTTCCGATTGCATTTAACGGTCTCTTTCTGAAGCATTACAGTATGCAGCGATGATTGCTGGCGGGTCAAAAGTAAGACCTAACTTTTTCCTTTTTGAACAATGTTCGTTTTTTTTTATGTTTAATTCTGCCAAAATGACTCTACTCTGCCTGATGGAAAGCATAAGCAGAATCCAAGAGTTGTGGTCACCATACTCACTGCGAATGCAGACAATGCAACAATTCAGCATGGTGACCCACACCATGGTGGCCTAGTGATGCTTGTGCATCATTGGGCCTCCCGTCTCACATTCACCAACGAAACACGACATCAGGAACGTTGTCATTTTACGTTGATTTTCTGTGCGAGGGTATTACCGCCCCAGTCGAACCGGCCCGTTCGTGCTGAAATCAGCGTGGTTCTACTACCTAGAGTCTTATAGAATTTTAAGAAAAACATAATCTTGGTTGCATCAAACGTGCAAACGGGTTATCAAATGGAAAATGACTAACACCGCTCATCCAATACTACAATTCAGGTTTTCAAAAGTCTTTTGCGGTTTAGTGGTAAAATCCATTAATAAATGAAGAAAATAATCTTCAAAACTCAAATACATCGGTTGTCTTCAAAACCTATTTCATAAATGGAAATCTTCAATAAAGTTATTCAAGTTAAAATTCACATTTGCAAAAATACTTACAATATTGGTAAAGAGGAGACTGCAAAAGTTATTCGAAAGTTAGACTTGAGCTGAGCAATCCGGCTGTACGTACCTACTTGGCAATTCGCAAAAATTGTATTACCTTACCGATCGTATTGTACTTAAAAATACTTTCCAGATTACTGAAATTACTTTTCATTTACTTTTAACATGCCATTTTTTTCTTTCTTATATATTAGCTTATCAAAACACTTTATGTGTAAAGAAATGTGCTGTTAATAAAAGTAGGAGCACCAAAACAGCGATTACCGCCGCCCATGGATACCCGCAACACCAGAGGTGTCACAAGAGCGTTGCCGGCCTTTCAAGAAGGAGTAAGCTCTTTTCTTGAAGGTTTGAAGGTCGTATTGGACCGGGAATACCGCAGGGGACAGTTCATTCTACAGTTTTGTTGTGCGAGGCAGAAAGTTCCTCGAAAACCACACAGTTTTGGACTGATAGTCATCTAAGTGATGGGGATGAAACTGCTGTCGCGTAGGACGAAGGCGGAAACTTCTTGGCAGTCGACGATTAGAATCGCTCTCTGTTGAATGCGGTGCAGAGGGAGGATCTGGTACTGAGGTGCCCCCGCCCAAAGATGAGGACTGTATTATATATGAGGCCGAAACTGCGCCTTATTAAGCAGAAGGCGGTGGGCCGGAGTGAAATACTGTCTCGATCTGTTGAGCACGCCAAGCTTCTTCGAGACCAATTTGGCCTTATCCTCTAAGTGATTACGGAACTGGACTTCACTTGATATGTCGACACCAAGTATTCCAATGTTGACTGAGGCAGATAGGGGAGTGTCTTCAAACCGAGGACATACGACCTAAGGCAGCTTTTAGCGGTGAACGCCTCAAGAATCAAATTATCTCGTAAATCGGTGCAGCGGTTTAGTCGTGAAAGCGTAATAGACAGACAGAGTTACTTTAGAATTTATAACACTAGTATGGATGATGAAAAAACACAGTTTTTACCGCACACTGAATATTTAGACATCCATCTATATAATACAAAATTAACTTAAAATCTATTGTCAATAAATAGTGTACCCCAATGTATCAACCTCTGCAGATCATTAATAATAAAGCGTAGTTAAATCTCATGTTCAACAGTCGATAAATTGAGGGTTGTTTAGGAAATTAACGGCGCTGTTGTAATGCTTACCGCTGATTGTATTCCCATTACAAGCACTTACCGAACACATTAGAAGGAGAAACGCATTCCTATCATTATTATTAATTTACTCAATTGTATTTTATGATACTAAAATGTTTGGCAATATTTATATCTATAAGTTTCGTAAGAGTTCCTTTTTAGGGTTCCGTACCCAAAGGGTAAAACGGGACCCTATTACTAAGACTTCGCTGTCCGTCTGTCACCAGGCTGTATCTCATGACCCGTGATGGTTAGACAGTTGAAATTTTCAGCAACACCGCAGCAGCACAAATATGCCGCTATAACAACAAATACTAAAAAACAGAATAAACTAAATATTTAAGGGGTATAGATCATGGAACGGAACCCTTCCTGCGCGAGTCCGACTCGCACTTGGCCGATTTTTTATTTAATACTAGTTGTTGCCGGCGGCTCCTTCTGCGTGTATGTCGGTTATCGAGGCAAATAGTAGCCTATGTGTTATTCTGATGTATTTTTTTTTTTTATATTTTAGCTGCCAAAATGACTCTGCCCTGCCTGATGGAAAGCACAAGCAGAATCCAAGAGTGGTGGTCACCATCCTCAATGTGAACAAGGACAGTACAGCATGGCGACCAGCACTATGGCGGCCTAGTGAGATGCTTTTTCACGCCCCGCTTAAAGGACCCGGGATCATAGTTGGACGGAAACACGTGCGCTGGTAGTGAGTTCCAGGTTTTAACCGATCGGCACAGGAAAGAAGAACCGAATCGATGAGTGCGAGAGCGTATGTCTTCCACTCTGAGGCGGTGACTTCTGAGGCTGGCACGTGTTGTCCTGTAGAGGAAGGGAGAAGGCGGGACTAGTTGGAAGAGCTCTTCAGAACACTCCCCATGATAAAGACGATAGAGGACTGCCATGGAGGCGATATCTCTACGCATCTGCAGAGGCTCAAGGGACTCGGTGGCTTCAGGACTGCCGACAATTCGGATTGCTCGCCGCTGCAACCGGTCGAGAGCGTCGAACAGATACTGCGCGGCACCATCGCAAAGGTGAGAACAGTACTCCACGCACGAGCGAACCTGGGTCTTATAAAGAAGACACAGGTGCTCCGGCGAGAAGAACCGTCTCACCTTGTTTAGAACACCTAACTTCCGCGAGGCCGCCTTAGTGACGCCCTCAACGTACTCGCGCGGGTTTAGGTCGCGGCAGATGCCCATGCCAGGGATATCGAGTCTGCCTTGTAGTGGCAGTTGAGTGTTCTGAAAAGTCGGAAGGGGAAGGAATGGAGATTTTTTGGCAGAAAACGCGCACACCTGTGTTTTCTTAGCGTTGAACTCGACCAGGTTCTCAGAGCCCCATTGAGAAATGCGGCACAGAATATGGTCGAGTTCAGCGACAAGCTCCTGTCGTTTTTCCTCAATATCTGCTGACTTTGCTACAGGACGTCCGAAGGAACTCCCATGAACTGTGCTGTCGTCTGCATAGCAATGAATGTTGCCAAGGGCTAACATGTCATTGATATGCAGAAGAAACAGTGTGGGGGACAGGACGGAACCCTGTGGCACTCCGGCGTTAATCGACTGAAAGTCGGAGGCCGCACCGTCGCAAAGGACTCTGATGCGGCGCTGGTGCAGGAATGCGGCAACCCAGTTGCAAAGTTTGGGGGGCAAGCCGAAGGCCGGCAGTTTGGAGAGAAGCGAACGGTACCAAACCCTATCAAAGGCCTTGGCCATGTCGAGGCTGACGGCCAAAGATTCTCCGTGCCTGTCAATAGCCTCACTCCAAAGGTGTGTGACGTACGCTAGAAGATCACCCGTGGATCGTTTCGGTCTAAAACCATATTGACGATCATTAAGTAGGGAGTGATCCTCCAGGTAGTGGATCAATTGTTTATTGATGATCCGCTCGAACACTTTGCAGATAATGGGGGTGACAGTTATCGGGCGGTAGTTGGCTGGGTTGGAGCGGTCGCCTTTTTTGGGGATGGGTTGAACATTCGAATCTCTCCAGGCATCCGGAACAGTTCCCGAGGAATATGACAGGCGATACAGGCGCGTCAATACCGGAGACAACTCTGGTGCGCAGTTCTTAAGAACCACCGCTGGGATACCGTCGGGTCCACTAGCTTTCCGGACGTCGAGTGACCGAAGCTCCGCTCGGACATCACTCAGCCGGATGCGAATATCCCGCATTGTAGCGTCGCAGGCCGGAATGGTAGGCGGGTGCATGCCACGGTCATCGATTCGGGAGTTAGCGGTGGTAGCGAGGCCTGGCAGAAGTTGGACTGCACGTCTTTAGCCAATCGCCAGAACTTTCGGCTACCCGTAAGGTATGCGACGAGTTCTTGGCCAAGTCGTGCAATGCGCTGGGCATCCGCTGTTAGGTAAGCCTTCTTGCAAACCCTGGTGGCTTTGTTGAACGCTGCTTTTAGTCGATCCACGTCGGGGTGGCCGTGAGCGCGGGCCCTGGTCCATGCGCGGTAGGCCGATTGCTTTTGGGCAACAAGCTTGAGCGCATTCGCGATTGAACCAGGGCCGGGTAGTTGCGCTGGCGACCTCATTGTAGGGAATATAGTATTCCATTCCTAGAGTGATTTCGCCAGCCACGGCGGCCGCACTTTGCGTCAGATCTCCATATTTAAAGCAGCGTTGTGCCCACGGGATGGATGCGAAATAGTCCCGCATTCCATCCCAGTCTGCTGACGAGTAGTGCCATAACCGTCTTTTAGCTGCCACTGGTCGTGGGGGGGCAACTAGACGCACCGTGGTGGATACCAGACAGTGATCGGAGGATCCCAGAGGGGCGAGCACCGATACACTGTACTGCACTGGGTGACTCGTCAGCAGAAGGTCCAGCAAGGAAGGCGCTTGACTCAGTATATCTGGTATCCTGGTTCCAGCCCACCAACTGGGTGAGGTCATGCGTGAGAGCGAATGCGTGGACAGTCCGACCCGCGTGGTCTGTTCTGGAAGATCCCAACCAGGACTCATGGTGGGCATTAAAGTCTCCCAGAAACACCAGTTCGGCGGTCGGAAACTGTTCCTGCGCTTTGTCCGCTGCTTGACTGAGATGATCAAAAAGTCGAGTTGTCTCGGAGTCTCCAGAATGGGATCGGTATAGGCATACGTAGATTCGGCTCATAGAGCCAATATCCACGTGTAGCCAAATAGTGGAGAAGGATGGGTCCTGAAGGCAGCGTAATCGGTGACAACAAACATCCGCCCTAACGAAAAGACATACCCCAGCCTTCGCGAGGAAGCACTCCTCAAGCACGTAGCCGGGGTAGTGAAGATATGTCGTGTCGGCAGGGCGGCGTATTTGTGTCTCCGTTAGGAAAAGCATGGCCGGCCGAGCCGTCTCAAGATGCTGGTGGACGGCGTTGAGGTTTGCATGGAGTCCACGGATGTTAGTGAACTCCACCTCAAAAAGCGGGTTGGTGGGAGGATGGCGTGCCGCTGTTGAACGCTTATTCCTTTTTCTTACTGCCATGATTTAAAAGTGAGGGAGGGAAGTGGGGGCGTAAAAGGCGTGACAGTCATCGTATAAGCTATATTACGGTAAAGTTTCATCCAAATCCGTTCAATAGTTTTTGCGTGAAAGAGTAACAAACATCCATCCATACTTACAAACTTTCGCGTTTATAATATTAGTAGGGAGGGTAGGATAGTGTGCAAACCTCTAAGATGCTATTTGAGTGACGCCCTTCAGGATAAAAAGAATGGATTAGGCCATTAATACCGACAGGCAATCTCTATCATCGGCACTCTTAATAGTACATTGCTGGATTTAGGTGTCTTCTTAGTAAGGAGGGAATGGCCTACTATACCCCACTGGCCAGATGGGTCGGTATAGGGATTGTTTCAAGTTTTCCTTCTCATTAATAATAATAATAATAAATATTTTCGGACATCTAACACACAACGCCATCTAATCCCAAGCTAAGCAGAGGTTGTGTTATGGGTACTAGACAACTGATACAAATACATATATACTTTTTTTTTGTAAATACATACATATTATACATAGAAAACACCCAAACTGCGAAACAAATATTTGTAGATCATACAAACATTTGGTCCGACCCGGGAATCTAACCCGAGACCTCATGATCACCAGTCGCACACGCCAACCGCGAGACCAAAGAGGCAATCATCAGTCTCATTGAAGTAATATCGTCCTAAATAGGTTGCTCCCTTAGTCACCTATTGCGGCATCATCTTATAACGATATATAACTAAATCTCTTGGGATTAAACGAAAACAGTTAAAAAAAATCCTAAAAAATAACAAGACTTTTTATTGATAAATGGCGTCATATGGAGTAAAAGTCACTAAATGAAAGATCATAGAAAACGGTCCAGCCATTCTTGATTTGTAAAAAGTGTAAATAACTTAAATAAATAATACGAAAATATCTAACTAGCTGGATTATATCTATATATACAAAAGCGAAATACCACTCACTTATTAATCACGAAATCTCAGAAACTATAACACCTACAAACTTGAAATTTGGCAGGTAGGTTCCTTATAGGGTGGAGAGATCCGCTATGACCGGATTTTACGAAACTCCATCCCTAAGGGGGTAAAACGAGGGTTGGAAGTTTGTATGAAAGTCCTATGTTTTTGAAGTAAGAGACTTAAAATTTAAAATGTATGCTCTATAGATGGTGTGGAGGTTTACTAATAATGTATCTTTAGAAATCAACCAGCTTTTGGAGTTAAAACGGGGAATGGTAGGTTGCACGCAAACGAGGTTGCGTAGGTGTATGAGCACCTTGTCGACTATGATTATTATTAATTATTAATTTCTTTGATATTGACCTGATGATTTGCCGTGCGGCCTGAGTACGCAGCTCAACTATGGTTGAATAGGTCGATGGCTGATCCATGCGTCTTACTCTATTTTACATTTGTGACATTTATTGATTATTTTATATTTGGACATATTACATCTTTTTAAATTTGACTGTGAGTGAAAGTGCTATTTGGATTTTATTTTCCATAAGCGGACCTCACAATATAACAATGCAATGTCACAATATGACAATGTAAAAATCTTGCAGCTATCAGTAAGAACGGCGCATGATTGGTTAGCTCATGGCTGTGCAGCAATGACTCCAAACCTTTTATTTTGTTTTCTTTGGTCGACTTCGTTCTCATTCAAGTCTCTTAGTGAAAAAAATATTGTAAACCGTATTATTATTTTTTAAAAGGAGCAACAATGGAGTTTCTTGCCAGATTCTTCTCCATGAAGGGTAGGCTGCACTTGGAACTGGCGACTAGAATCACTCGATTTTTTAATATTAAATATTGACTATTCATAAGTGCCTATAAAATAAGTGCCTATATGAATAAAATATTTTTGAGTTTGAGTTTGAGTAACCCTCCTTTGGCTTTGCCGTAGTCGGGTAAAAAATAGAATTTTAAGCAATATAGTTAAACCAGCGAACATAAAATCATTTTTTGTAGAAGACCTGATTTTCTCAAGTTACCGTTCTGCTGGCCAGCTGCCAACTGCTTCGCGTAGGTTCCACCTTTAAAATGTTATCCCATTAGGGTGCCCTCGACATATCCTCAGCTTTTCCAACCGTATAAACTAAGCTAGTTCCCTTCACCAACAATTTTCTCGTAAACTAGACACAACGTTACACAATAGGTAGAGATTTGGTTTCACGATTGCTTTGTTGTAGTGAAAACATTTATATACTGGTTATATAGTTTAATCATAGAATAATAATAATTTATTACATATAATGTAGTTTTCATAAGTTCGAGCAATTAATTAGAATGTCCAAAAATAACAACTGTTTTTAACTATAGTTTTAACTTTATTCAAGTTTTCACTTCTGTCGGCAGGCCTCGTGACTGCTTTGTTTCTTTTATATAAAAAAGCGGCCAAGTGCGAGTCAGACTCGCCCATGAAGGGTTCCGCAGCAGCAAGTAACATTTTTTTTAAATATTTGTTTTGATTGAATGAAAGGTAAATTGCAGTTTACGATTTATGACGTATTAAAAAACACTACTTACTAGATTTCGTTCAAACCAATTTTCGGTGGAAGTTTGCATGGTAATGTACGTCATATATTTTTTTAGATTTATCATGCTCTTATTTTAGAAATTACAGGGGGGGGGACACATTTTACCTCTTTGGAAGTGTCTCTCGCGCAATCTATGCAGTTTAGAAAAAAATGATATTAGAAACCTCAATATCATTTTTGAAGACCTATCCATAGATACCCCACACGCATGGGTTTGATGAAAAAAAAATTTTTGAGTTTCAGTTCTATGTATGGGGACCCCCATAATTTGTTGTTTTTTTCTTATTTTTGTGTGAAAATCTTAATGCGATTCACAGAATACATCTACTTACCAAGTTTCAACATTATAGGTCTTATAGTTTCGGAAAAAAGTGGCTGTGACATACGGACGGACAGACAGACAGACATGACGAATCTATAAGGGTCTTTTGCCTTTGGCACGGAACCCTAAAAAGGACAGATGGATATTACAATTATGAATTATTGTTACAATTACATATATAGATCTACCTACACTATATCGTATGCGTATTTACCTAATTTCCAAACAGAATTTTTTATTTCTTTCTTTCAATGTTTTCATTGTCCTTTTAACGCATACGAAAAATTTTATGTGAACAACCAGATAGAAAAGTACCTGTCAATAACCGATAACATTTGACTGCATGTATAAATAGGCTCTATAACGTAGACTGATTCCCTATATCTACTATGTGCGGTATATTTTACCGTGGGAGAACCACGCTTCGGCATGAGTGGGCCGGCTCGATCGGAGTTATACCACGGCCTCACAGAAAACCGTTGTGAAATTGTCATGACGACAATTCGGTTCTCTTTATAACCCAACTCTATTTTAATATCAAAAGAATATTTAACAAAAGATTGATGTGAAAATGAGAAAACACAATGAATATTCATACGAGAATGCCAGGTGCCTAACTCAAATGTAATATTATTATTTTTATTATAACGTTATTTATTATGGATTCTATAATTAACCTGCTGGCAATGATATTGTCTAAGATTTGAAAACTAAGTTCAAAATAATGTAACTATATGTTACGATTATTGAATATATTACTATAATGAATGACTCGTCTGTATTTATAACCCCTTTTTAGGATTCCGTACCCAAAGCGTAAAGTCGGGACCACAGAACAAAAAATATAGGTAGAAATGTTATGTAGGCGGGGCAGGCGCGCCGCGAAATAAGTCCAAATACCTCTATTTTGTCTGCTGGCATTAACTGAACGGTCGCATTCGCATTTTACTTTCAACGGGAAAAAACAATAAAACAATCATACATTGCGTATTAAATTCGATTACTAACTACATTGTTTCCACAAGAGTACGCAATGAACTGCATTTCCTGCGTGAATATTTCGATTTATTTCACCCGAACAGATTTAGTGTAAGGCATAGGGGTGTGCCCAAATATTTATAATGCAATCGATACCGCAAAATTGTGGATGTCGATGATATTAGTTTGTGTTTTTCTTAAGTAGAAAGAGTTGATTTGTTTTTAACCGACTTCCAAAAGGAGGAGGTTCTCAATTTCATCGGTTTTTTTTTTTTTTGATGTATGTACATTGATTACTCCGTCAATTGTGGACCGATTTTGAAAATTATTTTTGTATTCGAAAGGGTATGCTCCCCATGTGGTCCCATGGCCACCATATCAGGATCTGATGATGGGATCCCAAGGAAATTGAAGGAAACCCTCAAATTTACGTGAGCGCCTGCAATAAAGTTAAGGCAATTGTCTGCATGCTTTCATATTCTGTAAACATCATGTCCGAAATATTTATTTATTATTTTATACAGTATGTTGTATGTTACCTTTAGTCGTATTCTTTCAAGTTATTTAGGTGAAATGATGATGAGAGACTTGAGAGAGACTAAAAAGCGAAAAATAAAAAAAAAACTTCGTTTAAAAAAACCGACTTCAAAAACTGAAAAGTATAAAATAACTTAATTTGTATGTGCTACCTATTCATAGGTTTGAAGTCGGTGCCGAGCCAAAATGTAATAGTAGGACTCGCCGCGCGTGACCTTGAGCGGGATAGCTGCTCTTCGCGTAGGACAAAACAACCGAAGCGTCGGTGACGTCGTTGACGTTCGTCTCGGAATTTTTTTTGGAAAGCTTTTTGATGAAATGGAATAGGAATAATAGAAATATTTCTTTTAAAACTTAAAACATATTTTGAAGATTAACATTTTCAGGCCGTCCGACGTCTATACATTGTTTTTTGTATTTAAATTTAGATATAAAAAATGTACATCTTGTGAGGATATAAAAATAACCTCATAATTACTGTTGATTACAGGGTTCTACAGAAAAATTATTAAGATTATGTGTGTTACGTCTATAGAAAGTTGTGTTGTGTTGATAAGTAGGAAAAGTCAAACTCCAAAATTAGATGTACAATATGTACTTATGTTTTGACAAAACAAATGTCTTATTTTGATATTAACACAAGAAACTAGTACAATTTCACTCAATCAATTTCTAAGACAGTGAATTTCATATAAAAAATAGGATAGCGATATTTAAAAGTAAGAACTATTTCATATAGAAATTAAGCAAATTTAATTATTACAATCGACAGGACCACATCTCTACGGTGGGTGGGTCATAAAGACGAAGATCCACCTCTAAACACAAAATTGCACGTAAAACTCTACTTAATGCCAAGAGCATAAGGTTGTAGTTTAATATTATATTCATTAAATCCCTTGGACGAATTAGAATAGACTTAGTTATGTGTGTATAATATTATTAATCGTTTATGTGTGCGTCCCGGCGACAAAAGATTACTTACGAAATTACGTCAAAGGCTTTTCTAGTAGTTCTGTGGTCGGGACCCTGTTACTAAGACTCCACTGTCCGTCTGTCTGTCTGTCACCAGGCTGTATCTCTTGAACCATAATAGCTAGACATCTGAAATTTTTACAGATGATGTATTTCTGTTGCTGTAATATCGAGCAAAAACGGTCAAAAATCACATTTGTATGGTCCACTTAAATATTTATTTCAATCTGTTTTCTTTTATGAGCTTGCCAAAGTGAACTCTACTCTGTGTGACAGAAAGCATGTGCAGAATCCAAGAGTGGGTCACCATGCTCATTGCTCGTGCAGACAATGCAACAATGCAGCATGGTGACCCACACTATGGCCGCCTATTAAGATCCTTCTACATCATTGGGCCTCCGGTTTCGTACTTGCCAACGAAACACGACAGCATGAGTGTAGTCATTTTAGGTTGGTTTTCTGTGAGGGTAGTACTGTCCAGGTCGAGCAAGCCCGTTCGTACTGAAATCAGCGTGGCTCGCTCTACTACCTTTAAAACGATTAGGTAATTAATAAATTTATATAGAATTTGAATAACAAAGCCAATAGTTATATATAGGACTTTACTTATATAGCTATAATCAATCAATATTCAATTAATATGATCAGTTAGTCAAAGTATAGAAATCTTATTGTTACAACATAATACAAAAACAAGCTGCGATGAGCTGATAAATTAAATGAAGAATTTAATGTTGCTATGCAATTCCAACTCAATTGCATTGTACAAATATATCCCACCAAAAACATTTTCATGTAAAATGTTGCCAAGACGACTGTGTCAGGAAAATATATACCTAGTTATCACTTGAGCGTCTCAATAAAACATAACTATCAAATAAAAAGTCGGAAACTAAATGTTATTTCTAACAATTAATATCTTAATATTTAGTAACTACTATTTCTGTTGTCCTGTAAAAAATGTTACTTGAGTAAGTTATTTGATTATAACATTCTAAACGGAATACTGTAACTTTTAATTTCAATTGTGAGCTTGTAACTAACTAACAATTATAATAAAATAGGAGATTCAATAACGATTGTCTGTGACTAAAGTAATGTTTTAATAATTGATTTCAAATAATTGTGAGTAACAAGTCTAACCTATTAACATCCGCTATTACATTTAAATTATAATAGCGTGAGGTTAATCACAGAAATTGTAATTATTTAATTAAGGATTTATCATTTAATTAGAATAAGACGTAACGCATTTAATTGTTTTTGGATAGTTAATACGAAACCAACGACATCCGTTATACAGCGACTACTGTCATCATGATTTGATGTGTTGGTTTCGTATTGGCGAGAATAAATGAAGAGATCACTTTAGTACGAGCATTGTACCAGAGAGGACTTGCTGTAAATAAGTTAAGTATATAGGCTTCTTAATTGTGGTAATTAACTATTAAACATTTGTTACTAATAAGTTAAGATGTGTGTGACTTTTAAGAGAATAAACTATTAAACATTTGTAACTATGTAATAAGTTATGATGTGACTTTTAAAAGAGTGGCTATGAGTTTCTTTGCCAGTATTCTTCTCATAGGGCCCTACGCATTTTGGAAACTGGAAGTTATAGATCGACCTTGACAATGTTGTGCCGATCTATGATTTTAACTATAGATTCAATTTAACGTTTATTAAATAGATGAAATCTAGTTTGAACCTGAGTTGTTGTTTTAATAAATCCTAGTGTACCAACTATGATGTTTTGCCCATAAATCATGAATTATATTAATTAGTTAAGGAGTGACGTCAGCGAAGCTGATGTCACCCTTTCTAAAAATCATCTCTTTCCAAATCTAACAACTGCATACGGCTTACCCTCTGAAAAAGATATCAGATCTCATGTAGAGCCAAGCTTCTGAATCTTCACGCCCTAATTCTACCAACCCTAACTTCACATACTCTACATCTCGGTAAAAATGTATGGCTTCGCCGTTTCGTTTCGTTTGTTTCGTCTTCATGACTGTATAGTCATGAAGGCGAAACAAACGCCTTTTGTGTTTGCAAATATCTAGTTTCTGAAGTAATGTGTTATGGAAATATTTAATTTCTGAAGTAACGAAACAGCCAAGCCATACATTTTTACTGAGATGTACAGTATGTGAAGTTAGGGTTGGTAGAGTTAAGACGTGTAGATTCAGAAGCTTGGCTCTACATGAGATCGAGATCTGATATATTTTTCACAGGGTAAGCCATATGCAGTCGTCTTGGCAACATTTTACATAAAAATGTTTTTGGTGGGATTTCATTTCTTTTTGTAAGTTGCTTATGGCAGTTTTTTTTTGTTTTTTTGGGTGTATTGCTTGTACATCTTCACTCTTCTTTCGAAAAATTCCGTATACCAAAACTAAAACCTCTAGCATAAAAATTTGTGAAAGTCTCATACAAACTTCCACCCCCCACTTTTGGTTGTTGGGGGGCCAAAACTAATATTTTTATGAATTTTGTTGCTGTTTGCATACTAAACTTAGTTTACATACTAAATTTCGGCTTTCTAGCACTTCAGGAAGTACACTAACAGTTTTGATGATCATCAGTGTGTCAGTGACGAAATCGGTGTGTTTTAGGTATCAATAAAATCTGAAGTATCAGAGCTATGCAATTGAAACTTTGTATGTTTAATATGTCTATTATTGACATCATATCCTGAGACTTTGAACGAACTGGTATATAGGAAAGCAAAGTTATGAGGGTTCAAAAAAACGACGAATCACTTCCAGAAAAGGTAGGTAGTGCCCTTGCGCTTCGCTTGGCTCGTCTTGGCGGGGGCACGACCGTTTGGTCTCAAAGTAGCCGACTAAATACCGCGGTGGGAAACTGTTAGGGCTTGGAAATAGTGTCAGTATTTGAGAAATAGATAGGTACTTAATTTAACTTCGGTTGTTCATTGATGTAGTTTTGAAATTTTTGACATTTTGAAAACCATCATCTACTATCTTTTTTTTGTTTTTAAAGGAATGTATATCCTGTGTCGCGGGGGACTTTACAAACATAGGTACATGAAGCGGACAAAAGGAACACCCAGACTCAGAATATCAATTTGCAGATCACACAAAGTGTTGTCCAATGTGGGTTATGAACCCACAGCAATTGGTGCAGTAGAAAGCGGCGTGGCGACCACTTGTACCACTAGGCCAACCGTGCAGTTTATTAAAACTTTATTGTAAAAAATCAGCCCTAGGATTTTCACACACTTCGAAACTTTCAAATATCAGATTTCCACTTTTCGTAGCAACGACTATGTGTGAGCTAAATAGTTGAATAGATCGGTAGTAAGTCAGGAAATCAGTAAGACAATAAAAGAAGATAATTTGGTTTACAAATAACCTACACAACACATTTTCTATTCTATAGAACTAAAATTTATGTATTTAAAATGTGAACGAAGCAAAAGAGGTGTCTCAACACCGTAATAATATGAGATTTAGTATCTCTTCCTATGTTTCTGGGAAATAGGCATGACGTTATGTATGATTTAGAATTATCTGTATGAGCTCCACTGCTGGCTACAGGTTTGTCTTCTATTAAGTTACATCAACAGCATTTAATAGTACATTTCTGGACATAGGCGGGCCTATTACTGCAAGTGGGACTCAAAATAGTCGGCACAAACGTGGATGTTTAATATTTCATATGACAACACAATTTTTACACTAGTCTTAATTATCAAGTATATTTAAATTAATA
Organism: Diaphora mendica; assembly: GCA_949125395.1. Taxonomy (NCBI): domain Eukaryota; kingdom Metazoa; phylum Arthropoda; class Insecta; order Lepidoptera; family Erebidae; genus Diaphora; species Diaphora mendica. The sequence goes on along the minus strand of OX421313.1, from coordinate 16,002,503 downwards.
TCACTACATAGTATAAAACAAAGTCGCTTTCTCTGTCCCTATGTCCCTTTGTTTGCTTAAATCTTTAAAACTACGCAACGGATTATGATGCGGGTTTCTTTAATAGATGGAGTGATTCAAGAGGAAGGTTTTTATGTATAATAAATGCATAATATAGTATGGGAACACTGTTAATTTTCGAGATTTCTAATGTGATGTAGCAAATAAACACATTTTTTTGCGCTTACATTGCAAACGCTGGTTGCACCCTACGAGATAGATCAAAATAATGTACTACAGTATTGTACACCTTAAAAAGTACTACAAAAAAGTCCGCGACGGTATATGTCTGTCTCTTAGGGATAACCCACAACAACCATTTTTTATTCCTTTCTTTTTACGAGAAATAATGGCTTATTTACGAAGTGATTTTAAGCAATACAGAATGAATCCTTATACAATTAAGTAAATTAAATACATTGTGCATTTAATATAGACCAAAATGGTCCTTCACAGTATCTAATTTAAATGAACATATTCGAAGATATTACAGATTTAAAATGCACGAATCGTGTCGTCGGCGTGGGCATCTGAAATCCACCCGTGCGAAGCCGGGGCGGGTCGCTAGTAAAATATAAAATAATAATAATTAAATAAACAATTTATTTATTTCAAACTTAGGAAACTATTCTAGCTAGATATCTATTAACTTGTCACAATATTAACTAACATTATTACATAATGGCAACAAATATTTGTTTTATAAAATGCATGGTTTGATCCTTCCAACATATATATCGGTTGATGATGATGATGAAATGATACTAACTAGCTGATTTTTTAACAGTTGCTTGTTAATCTATACTATTTATACTAATATTATCAACGCGTTTGTAAGTATGGATGGATGGATGGATGTGTGTTACTCTTTCACGCAAAAACTACTGAACGGATTTAGATGAAAAGTTACAATAATATAGCTTATACATCAGGATAACACATAGGCTACTATTTGCCGCGATAACCGACATACACGCCGTTGGAGCCGCGGGCAACCACTAGTATTGGTATAATTTAACAGACACATTATCCTACAAATTGCGTGGTACGTTATCCCGGTCCTATGCTCAAAAGTTGTTTTTCCCTGCTAGCCCTGTTAGCTATCACAATCGAAATTTTTTGTGAGTTGAAAGGTGGGCCCTCATCAAAATGAATACACTCACGAAAAATTAGATTGATAGTAATAACTTATAGAATTTGTTCCGGGGATCCCGGCCTATAATACCTTTACTAAAATTAAATTATAATAGGTACTAGGAAATAAAAAACTAAAGGAAATTGGAATAATTTAGTCTGGTTGATTTAAGTAATCTAGAATGGTCTTTAAACATAATCCTAGTGCCACTAATACATCCTGTATTAGTGGCACCAGGATTAGCTTTTTAAAAATTTAAAAAAAACTTCGTTTAAAAAAACCGACTTCAAAAACTAAAAAGTATAAAATAACTTAATTTGTATGTGCTACCTATTCATAGGTTTGAAGTCAGTGCCAAGCCAAATGTAATAGTAGGTACCACACTCGCTATATTTCGACGTCACCGAGACGCTTCGGTTGTTTTGTTCAACGCGAAGAGCAGCTATCCCGCTCAAGGTCACGCGCGGCGAGTGCGGTACCTACTATTACATTTTGGCTTGGCACCGACTTCAAACCTATGAAAAATAAGTATTATAATATAATACAAATTAAGTTATTTTATACTTTTTAGTTTTTGAAGTCGGTTTTTTAAACGAAGTTTTATTTTTATTTTTCGCTTTTTAGTCTTTCTCAAGTCTCTCATCATCATTTCATTTAAAATTAAATGATGTCTACAGAATATTATGAAGGCATGCAGACAATTGCTCTTAACTTCATTGCAGGCGCTCACGTAAATTTGAGGGTTTCTTTCGATTTCCTTGGGATCCCATCATCAGGTCCTGATATGGTGGCCATGGGACCACATAGGGAGCATACCCTTTCGAATACAAAAAGAATTTTCAAAATCGGTCCACAATTGACGGAGTAATCGATGTACATACATAAAAAAAAATCCGATGAAATTGAGAACCTCCTCCTTTTGGAAGTCGGTTAGCAAGCATTTACTGGAATGCCTCGAGACGAATCAAACGAGTCCAAACTCGATGATGTTGCGACGTTTCTCAACAGAGTTCCTATGGCCACCTTTCAGCTCCAGCATCAGATCAGCTCCATGTCATTATAATATTGTATTGTCACACTGTATACATATGCTTGCAAAATTTTAGCAAAATCGATTGAAGATATCTGTGTTGCAAGATTCCACCCGAACATACAAGCATACATACATACATTGCAAGTTAGTTTATGTTTATGAAGAAATCATTTTGCTATTATGTTAGTTTTAATTTTTAAATATTTAACAAGAAATTGTATTTCTCTGCCAGGAGGCAGAAACGGAAACCAAGCCATCCTGAGATTGGTGGCATATTTATGTAAACACTTAGTAAGTACTTATTTATATTAAAAGAGGCTGTAAAGTGTAAATTATACCATTACAATGAAACGTTGGTATCATCACAGTAATAATAGCCATTAGACACATTAAATTATAGCTCTTAACAGCACTCAACGTAATCGTGAAACTTTTATGGATTACAATGAAATGGATGAGATCGTCTTCGGTACTAAAATTACATAAATATTACTGGTTCAAGTAGATTTTTGAAGTTCCATGAAGATTATTTCCAGTGTCTGAGGAGGAACGGGTGCCATGTCCCTCCAACACAAAGGGAGGATCCTCCGACCAGGCGAGGTGTTCATGCCTGGCGGGCCACGGCCCAACAGTTGATGTTGGGATGTTGTATACATGCTAATCGGCGCGAGAACTTCTATTGCGCGATTTAAGATTAGTAGTGTTGTGTAGTAAATTACTCCATAGTTCAGTGGATCCTCAGTAGATGGCGCTGTAGTATTCTGCTGTATGTGAAAGTCGCCACATGTCTATTGACAGCACGAATGGCGCAATGGTTTGAGGGGTCACCTAGCCGCTTTCTACTGTGCTGACTGCCGCACTCAGAGATGTTCATTAGATTATAGCAATGACACAATATACTAAATAGACCGACCCTCCCCTGGCCCAAACTGTACACCGATAAAAGCTAGAAAAATTCACCTAAATCTAGATGGCGCGCAAAAATAAGGTACTAGAAATAGTTTAACAAACTCTATCACTATTTTATTGATATGCTTCAATTATAGTAATTATTTTATTATTTTTCGAATATAAATCTTACTTTCTAATGCTTGTTTAAAAAAAATATTTTTCAATTGTGTAACTATAAGTTATCACCTATTTTTAGGAGATGTCGTTACAATCGATTTAAATAAACTTGAATGTAATGACCTATTTACTACGCTAGATGTCACATTTATAAGTTATTGATATGACATATAGAATATTAAATGCTGGATGCGCGATGATAGCGCCACCAAGTGGCTACAATTACGTCGGACTTAGACAATCCCTAGACACATATGTTGATCCCTAGACACTTTTGATGTGTGTATTTCAATCATAGACGAATTGAATTTTGCGTGAAATAAGAAATAGGTACATTTTGTATACTCAGATCAATAAAATTACTTGAGGAACTTGATGAACTTGTAAGAGTTGGTTTGCAGATGTTTATATTTGTGTAAAAAAAAGCTGGCAGGTGGCTTAGAAACTTCAGTCAACACATGTAAACAATGAAGGCCTTGCAAATACTAAGTAAATTATTAAAATATTCAAGGAGCTTTTACAAATATATAAAATATATTAACTTAATAAAGATTAAGTTTTACTTAAATATTTAAAAAGTGAAGATTATGAGCGTTTACATTATTTTTCTTTCAGTAATCGACATAGATATCATTATTGTGACATAATAAAATATACGTGTCGTTCCAAGATGAATATCTGAGGCCACTTTAAAGCGGGGCAATCGTGTTCAATTCAGTTCTCGTACTGTATTAATCCCAAATAATGTATCTAGGCCTGTTCCTTAACAGTAGGTTGACGACAGTTTCACACACACACTTTCGATAGTTTGCTCGAAAGCTTTTGCCGAATTTAGGTAAACTGAGTGTTGCGACAAGATGGAACGCAGAATTCTCCGGTTAATAACACTTTACGGTACCCGGTGTAGACGGTAGCATTGACCGCCTAGAGTAGGGTGCGCCACAGGAGAGTAGAGAGTATACAGTAGAGAGTGTTGTTGGTTTGAGCCACACACGTTTATCACCTAATGTCTACGGAGGCAGAATGCGGCGTTGGCAGGAATATCCATGTGGGATTCGTTCCGCGTAACGCAGGTTCTTTCCGGTCACAGTTGCTTCGGAAATACCTGCACGCGGTTACTAGAAATGAGTTGAATCCTGCCTGTCCAGTGTATTGAGCCGATTCCCTGTGCCATAACTTGAGCATCGCAGCGTTGGATATAGAATGCAGTTATGGGAGAATATCTCTCGCTGCCAACCATGTTATGCTCCATAGTGGATAGCAACAGAGTTTTATCTTCTGCGAAGATGACATTGCACAGAAAGAGGTGGCGGAAAGGACCAAGGATGAAAATTTCTACTTGGACCTAATTTGCCGCCAGCCGCTGAAACGGACGCAGCAGTGCATTCTAGCAACTCATGCCACCTTCAGTGGTAATTAAGAAAATGTTTAGTTAAAATTACAAATTTAAATTGTAATATTTAACTGCTATTGAGATGTCTTATAAACAGATATTTACAAAGATGTATTTTAACAAGCATATAGAATTTCTCAAACAGTACTATTAATACATTATTTCTTCTTGTTAAACTGCCAAGACTTATTTTCTCCATTTCTATTACAGTAATGTAGTTTTTTTAAATCGTTTAATTTGCCGCCCCCTAAAAGAAGCCGCCCTAGGCTTCAGCCTACTGAGCTTTCATCACTGAATAATATAACATATAATATATGGATTTTTTTCAACAAATTTTGATTATTATAACACAATTAAGTAGCTAGACCTACATACAGAGTTTTATGTGAAAATTTAAAAAGTTTCATACAAAAATTAATAAAAAAATATATTCATGTACCGTATTTACTGAGAAGCATTTATTAAGAAGCTGTTTATTTGAAATTATAAACAGACATTTCAATTTTATTTATTTGTGTGTATAGATGGCTCTTGGACGATTTAATAAAATATCACATAAATTACTAATGTAATTATGTGGAAAACGACATCTAGTGGGACATTTTGCACTAATACAAAAACAAATAAACTTGACAGTTTACTCTCGGATTCGTATCGGAGTAGAAGCTCAGAAAATATCTTTGAAATTTACAATTTGATACACTTAGTGACATCTAGTGAACATTAAGCTTATTATACATCCGCGTACAACTCTAAGTTCATGCGGTGTAAGTCTATAGTTATATTTCGTCAGTGATTATAGTAAGAGAGCTACTGAACCTTTCGACTAAAGGTGTGTCTGTAAGGCTAGAAACTCTTGGAGTGATAAGTCATAACATGCTAAGTACGTAACCATCGCCTGGCAGGCCTCAGCCCTGCACATAATCATCTTTCATGTTTTTGAAAGTGGAAAAAAAAAATGAGAAAAAAAGAGCGTGCGTGTGAACTGAGGGACCATAGTGATATTTTTGTTTGAAATTTTTATAAGATTTAGTAGTAGGCTCAAAACAATTGTAGAACAAATATGAGAATTTGTAAAAAGATATGTTAAAAACTACAGCCCTTTAAGTGTGGTCCCTCAATCCTCACATACCATCAGCCTGATCTCGGCAAGTATGTAAAAAAATAAGGTATTGTGACTGCAGACATTTAGTAGAGAATTTGTAAAGATATATACTAAATAACTGAGCACAAATCATCAACTATTAAAAAAATACAACGACTATACTGTGGTCCCTCAGTCCACACACGAAAGAATTTGTTATACTGAATATTATCACATCAACGGAATAAAATCTTTATTTTCTTACATAATATTTTAGAACAAGTCTTATAGCAATTTGTAAAAAATAAATTAAAAAAAAATATCGACGCACTTTGAAGATATTTATAATTAAAGCTGGTCCCTCAATCCTCACGTTCTCAAACATACTTGCATGTCTAGCTGCTAGACGACTAAAGTATCACAAAGTGTAGTGTATTAAACTTTTTGTAAAAAGTTTCTACAAAATAATAGGTATCTTTAATTGTGTGTATCTTACCTCTAAAATGAGATTATAGCATTTCAGTGATCTTATGAACAGATATACGAGTAGTGTGACCACATAATGAAAAAAAATGTAGACTACCAATATAATTTTTATTGTAATGCTCGAAACCCAAGGTACGGTAAGGTACGGTTGATTTAGTGTTATGTTACATTACGTATCTTTACAAAGCATGAAATAAAGTAGCTTTTAGACGCTTATCACCATTTAGGCTATGTTTCAAGGAAGCTTTATGTACTTATAATACCCCAGTATTTTACAAACCATTATGGTAACATAGTGGTATTATTTATACAGCTCAGTTTTATACGTTTTATTAACACATAAAATTGAACATTTAAAAACACAGGATTTTGTAAAATATTTACAAAAAGTCCGCGATAGTACCTATCGCGATCTATATTGATATTATAAATTTGAAAGTGGCTTAGTCTGTTTCTCTATTACGCTTTCACGGCTAAACCAATAACAGTGCCTGCACTTGGTAAGGCATATAACTTATTGTAATACTTTTGTTTAAGTACTAGTATTATAAGTACATAAAGCTTCCTTGAAACATAGCTTAAATGGTGATAAGCGTCTAAAAGCTACTTTATTTCATGCTTTGTAAAGATACGTAATGTAACATAACACTAAATCAACCGTACCTTACCGTACCTTGGGTTTCGACTATTACAATAAAAATTATATTGGTAGTCTACATTTTTTTTCATTGTGTGGTCACACTACTCGTATATCTGTTCATAAGATCACTGAAATGCTATAATCTCATTTTAGAGGTAAGATACACACAATTAAAGATACCTATTATTTTGTAGAAACTTTTTACAAAAAGTTTAATACACTACACTTTGTGATACTTTAGTCGTCTAGCAGCTAGACATGCAAGTATGTTTGAGAACGTGAGGATTGAGGGACCAGCTTTAATTATAAATATCTTCAAAGTGCGTCGATGTTTTTTTTAAATTTATTTGTTACAAATTGCTATAAGACTTGTTCTAAAACATTATGTAAGAAAATAAAGATTTTATTCCGTTGATGTGATAATATTCAGTATAACAAAATCTTTCGTGTGTGGACTGAGGGACCACAGTATAGTAGTTGTAGTTTTTTAATCGTTGATGATTTGTGCTCAGTTATTTAGTATATATCTTTACAAATTCTCTACTAAATGTCTGCAGTCACAATACCTTATTTTTTTACATACTTGCCGAGATCTGGCTGATGGTATGTGAGGATTGAGGGACCACACTTAAAGGGCTGTAGTTTTTAACATATCTTTTTACAAATTCTCATATTTGTTCTACAATGTTTTGAGCCTACTACTAAATCTTATAAAAAATTCAAACAAAAATATCACTATGGTCCCTCAGTTCACACGCACACAAAAAAAGACTTGTTCCTGTAAGCCTGAAATTTTTATAGGATTTAGTTCATTCATTAAGAAGTTCAAAAACAAAATGACAGGCGATTCCGATGAGCACAAGTACCTGCCAGGCCAACAGAAAGACACACCTTTCTTCAATTACATCATCAATGTATTTATATATATATTTTATTCTGTAAAGTTGTAATTCATATATATGTTTGTCTGAGTGATTTAAAGAAAGTAGGAACAATGACCGCCGGTGCAAGCTAGCATATTTCCTTGACAGGTGAAGAGAAAGATAGCACTGGAGTGCAAGTAAAAATGTGTCTGAGCACACTTGGTCGGTCCTAACACGACAAACTTCTCATTATGTGGGCAATACTTTATTTTTATTCATTAAAAATCGTATATATCGATTAGTTGACATGTATATTGCATTGATTTAGATGCTTCCGACGATTTAATGTTTTTTATGACTAATAATGAGAAGTTTGTCGTGTCTACTAATAATGCGAAGCTGATGTCACCCTTTCTAAAAATCATCTCTCACACCAAATCCAGCTGTAACTAAGTTAAGTAGGTAGGCTTCTTAATAATTGTAATTGATAGGCTTCTTAATTGTGATAATTAACTATGAAACATTTGTAACTAATAAGTTAAGATGTAACTTTTAAAAGAGTGGCCATGAGTTTCTTTGCCAGTATTCTTCTCATAAAGGCCCTACGCATTTTGGAAACTGGAAATTTCGTCTCGTGCAAATGACAACGTCTTATTTCTAGTAGGGAAACTATTTGCTGACGAATTGAGTTGATAAAAAGAAACTCTGCAATGTCATTATAAAACAATTTATTATTTATAATTTGCATAAGATATAACAGTTAAAGACTGGCATCGCCTTCTCATAAACTTACACAATCATGTTATTTAATAGGTAGGGTTAGATACTAAAACATCTTGTAAAGAACTGGTAAAATGAATGAATTGAGTGAATGAACAATAAGAATTTTAGCAATTAAATCATCGTAGTATAAAGTACATAAGTATAATAGATCAAATATTATAATAACGTGTGGAATTTATAAAAAAAGTGCAATGAAGTTTGTAACTTGATAAAATTTATCAGACAATTAGTGTTAAGTTAATTTTAAATGTATAAATTATAAAAATTTAGATTAATGAATGATTTTTGATGTGTCACATTGACTAAATTATTGTTTTAAGAGGTATTTTTTTCCATCATAAATATCTAAGGAAGAGGCGCATGTACCTAACCGTTTATTAAAATAAAAACATCTACAAATCTAGAAAACAATTTAACTCTAGTGTTATTAGAATACCAATAATACTCAGTAGGTTAAAATAATGAAATACAGAGTAAAAAAAATTACGAACTCAATCTCCTAGACGTGTAGGAGGTATATTCACCAAGGCTTATGAAGTTCAAAGTCAAACCTTAATCAAAATCATATTAGAAGCCTTTCGTTTATAAAATCATGTTTCCGAGATTGGTAGAACTTTTATAATCAAAAATAAACTGCCTCATTGGTCTCACGGTTGGCGTGTGCGACTGCTGATCATGAGGCCTCGGGTTCGATTCCCGGGTCGGACCAAATGTTTGTATAATCTACAAATATTTGTTTCGGAGTTTGGGTGTTTTCTATGTATAATATGTATGTATTTACAAAAAAAAAGTATATATGTATTTGTATCAGTTGTCTAGTACCCATAACACAAGCTCTGCTTAGCTTGGGACTAGATGGCGTTGTGTGTTAGATGTCCGAAATATTTATTATTATTTATTAATATTATTTATAAAAGGGAAATTTAAGAAAAAACTGTCTAATTTATTAATCACGTTTTGAAATTGCAGCAGTGATATAATAAAATGTATTACTAATTCATAGACTAGGCATGTATAGAATAAGAACGGATAATTAGCGGTTACATATATAAAATACTAGCTGACCCACGCAACGTCGTTTGCGTCTCCTATTGCCCGTAGCGTGATAATTTCCCCCCGTTTTTGAAACATTCTTCATTGGTGCTCCGCTTCTATTGGTCTTAGCGTGATGATATATAGCCTATAGCCTTCCTCGATAAATGGGCTATCTAACACTGAAATATTTTTTCAAATTGGACCAGTAGTTCCTGAGATTAGCGCGTTCAAACAAACAAACAAACAAACAAACTCTGCAGCTTTATAATATCAAACAAACTCTGCAGCTTTATAATATCTATACTAATATTATAAAGCTGCAGAGTTTGTTTGTTTGTTTGTTTGAACGCGCTAATCTCAGGATCTACTGGTCCGATTTGAAAAACTCTTTCAGTGTTGGATAGTCTATTTATCGAGGAAGGCTATAGGCTAGGCTATATTTTAATTTCAAAAAAATTTGGGATCCGTAAGAAAAAATTCTTTCAGTGTTGGATAGTCCATTTATCGAGGAAGGCTATACTTAGGCTATATTTCATTTTCAAAACAATTAGGGATCTGTAAGAAATTGCTATTTTGTAACCCAAGGTGTGAAATCGAAAACCTATTTTTGCGTGCGCTGCAAAGACTATTGACAATAGAACAAAATAATGTATTACGGGTTTGTAGGGCCCATTAAGATCTACAAAAAAGTCCGCGAGAGCATATATCTAACTATCATGGTTTAGTCACAATAACCGCTTTTGTGTTCGAAAAAATTATTAAATTGTCTGAAGAAAGAAACTACGTTAAATGTGTACCGTAATATTAATCCTTATCCAAATTAAGCATTATGTTATCAAGGGTATTTATGTAGAAGTAAAATACTTTTTGTTTCATCCCATTTGGACATTTCGTTTAGAAGTTATCACGAGTATAAGACGCTAAGAGTTGGTACCTAATAATGAGTTATTTGCCAAAGAGTTTTTATCAACATAATACCTAATATAAATCTCTATCCAAATAAATGTGTTGTTGATTATGAGTATTAGATCTTAGAAGAGTATAATAAATACATCTAAAGCTGAATAGTTTGTTTGTTTGTTTGAACGCGCTAATCTCAGGCACTACTGGTCCAATTTGAAAAATTAATTCAGTGCTAGATAGCCCATTTATCGAGGAAGGCTATACGCTATCATCACGCTAAGACCAATAGGAGCGGAGCACCAATGAAGAATGTTTCAAAAACGGGGGGAAATTATCACGCTACGGGCAATAGGAGACGCAAACGACGTTGCGTGGGTCAGCTAGTACGTCATAAATCGTATACCGCAATAAAATTTACCTTTCATTCAATCAACTAATATAAGTATAACACACACTATTATTAAAACATCGATCAAAGTTACAACGAACTACAAGAACTTTTATATTATGTTACTCGCTGCTATGAAACCCTTCATGGGCGAGTCCGAGTCGCACTTAACCGCTTTTTTTCTTTTTATTGGACTGTATATATGTACTGATGTACTTCCCAGCCGATTTCGACTATGGTGACAACTGCTATATTAGTTGCGACACTAGAAAATGGTCAGCTCTTGCATGTTGGATGTGCCCTCTGATAGCTACAGTACCAATACAATCCTGTGAGTGAACGTGTGCAAGCAGCAATCCATGTCAGTGTTTACTTACCTATACCTTTATTTAGTTACCTAGCTCTTTCCTTGTTCCAAATTATTGTTCCAGTATACTGATTTATCCAATCAAGGTGTAAAACCGAGATGTTACGTATGTCCAAGTAGTGCCCTTTGTGCAAGGTATATAAATTAAAGATGTATTGTCCGTTCACTCTTATTTATTTGACTCACAGTAATAATTTACATAAAGATTATGACACGACCAATGTCCACGAGTGGACCGAGAGCGACTGCCTTGCGCCCATCGCGCTATGGCTCGGCTCACACAAATATGCTGACACTACAATATATTGTGTAATCATGTTGTCCCTACAAAGGTATGATACGAATGATACGATCCTCTTCGGCCCCATTGTACTTTCAGTCTTTCACACGAAAAATTTAGGTACAACAAAGTAAGTATGATTCAGACAGTACCTAATACAATCCCAACACTTGCCTATTACTTACTGACAATAAAAAAAAATCAGTTACAGTACATTACCCAATCTTACTCCATATCTACAGTGGAAACTCGATTAACTGTAGGTAAATTGTTGTAGTTAGGGATTAGGATAATCGAAAATCCGGATAATCGAATGTATGAAGAAAAGCTGTTTTTGCGCACATGTAGTACATAAGTTATGTAAAACAACAAATACATAAGAACGAAAATCAATGTTTATCTATGAAAAAATATTTCAGTGTTAGATAGCCCATTTATCGAGAAAGGCTATATATCATCACGCTAAGACCAATAGGAGCGGAGCACTAATGAAGAATGTTTCAAAAACAGGGGAAAATTATCACGCTACGGGCAATAGGAGACGCAAACGACGTTGCGTGGGTCACCTAGTTATGAAATAAACGAACTAGCGGGGCGCGGATGGGGTATTGCTAGTTCCGATACGATACAAAATGTGCATAAGCCTAAGTATTACGTATACTAATTATTTTTTACATAAAATATGTATAATTTTATATAAATATGTTACAAGAGGCTCTTGTAACATATTTCCAATTGCCGATGGAGATATGTTAAGTGAACACAATATACCTAGTAAGACATCAAAGTCAACGGTGTTAAAGGCATTGCTAAAGTCCAGTAAAGTGAAAACCGTTAGCTTACCTTCGTCCATGCCTGACCTTACATCATCCGTAATATGGACTATAGCTGTGGTAGTGCTATGGCCTGGTCGAAAACCAGATTGGAAAGGATTAAGGAAACAATTTTTCGTAAGAAATGAGCTTAGCTGAGTGTAAATGAGACGCTCGAGGACTTTGGAGAAAAAAGGAAGGATATATATAGGGCGATAATCAGAGACGGAGGACGGATTGCGTTTCTTTGGGAGAGGAATAATTTGGGCCATTTTCCATGCAGATGGAAATGTGTTGATGGAAATGGAATAATTAAAAATATGACAAATTATGGGAGGATTTCATCCAGGATAGGAAGTACCATATTACGGCTGATACCATCGCTTCCTACGGCATTAGAAGTTATTGATATTATGCTCCTCCTAACAGCAAATTGACTTAAAATAAATTGGGAACAGTCAGGAGTCGGCAGAGAAGAAAGATTATTCAGAGTTGTAGTCTTGATAGCTCCTCTGTAGTTGGAGGAAGCAGAAAAGTGAAATAAGGGATTCAATATCAACATCTTTTGAAGCACATGCAGGACGTGACTTGCCGATCCCCAATGACTTGAGAAATTTCCAGATTTTAACTGGGTCACCATCTTCAATAGATTTGTGGATATGTCGGCGCTGAGCATTCCTACACATCTTGTTGCAGTATTTCTATCAAATATAATTTTTTCCCAGTTTGATGCTATCGGGGTTTTTTTATACTTCGATTGAGCCCTTGCTTTCCTTCTCTGAACTTCTCAGTATGCCAGGGTGCAGGCAGATGTCTCACTTTTATTTGGCGCATCGGTGCATGTTTGTCATACATGCTTATCAGATTTTTAGTGAACAAATCAAGTTTTTCATCGACACATTGAGAATTAAAAACAGGAGTCCAGTCGATGTTTTCGATATCTATGCAAAGATTTTTGACATTCATATCACGAAAATTACGCTGCGAAATTATTTTAGATCTAGGTTTAGGAGTGCGAGTGAGATAGGAAAGAAAGAGAAGGTCGTGGTAGGAAAATGAATCTGCAGAGCACTGACCATGTTTGGCAACGTGCTCCACAGAGGACACAAGGATAAGGTCTAAGAGAGAATGATTACGGTTTGGGAGATTATGTGTAGGATTTAATGGAAGAATGGAGAGATTACTGGATTCAGTAACAGATCGAAGTTTGACAGAACGAGAATCAGTTTTCAGTAAACAAGTGTAAAAGTCACCCATGACTATAGTATGACTGTACGAAGGAGTTAGATTTTCTAACAGTATTTCGAGTGAGGAAAAGTAGTCTACTCGTAAGGAGGGACTGTAAAATACACCGAGAAGTAGTTTTGTATTGTGAAGAAGGATTTCAATGACTAAATGCTCGCCAGCATTTGTGGGTGGGGGCTGAGAAGACATTCACTATGGAGAAGGGAATGTGAGATCGGATATATATGGCAACTCCACCGCCACGTCCACATGCTCGATCATTCCTTACCAGCTGAAAGCCTGGCAACGAGTACGATACCGTAGACAGGCATGGCTTGAGCCACGATTCCGATACAAGAATTGCGTGGACATTCGTACAGTCGAAGGTTGTCAGCATATCAGAGAAAAGTGCCGGAATACTTTGGGCATTCAAATGAACGACATTGAAATTCTTTGGAACATCAGAGAATTGATTCGAGATAGTATCTGCCAGTGAAGGTGTACTAGAGAAGCTGGCATCATCGCTGGATGCCGAAAAATATTCATCAGTGTCACTAAGAAGTACGGTTGACATTATCAGTATGATATATGAAAATATGGTTAAATTTTAAATAATAAGTTAATAAACTTCATTATGATGATGAAACTAGCATTTTTTTTCTATTTGATCAATTTGAGAAATCATAGTGACAAGTAACGACCTAAAGCTTCAGAAATGTTCGATAGTTTGACGAGAGTTAAAAACTATTTATACTTTTTTATTGATCTTACGAAACTTGAACACCATCGTCATTGCTGACAATTTTAATTTATATAATTTTCATATGCCCACTCTCACAATTAAAACTAATCTAACATACCACTATACTTTGAATGTGAGAATGAAAGCACAGAGCTTGCCAAAGAAATACAAAGTAGGTAGGTACCAGCGTTCCCATGTAATGTCCCATGTCCCGCGCGGGACATATTTTGTCCCGCTTTTTGGGGATAACTGGCCGGACGCCCAAAATCTGATTAGATGCGATACCTACGTTGATATACGTTTTTTTTTTACTTTGTCCCGCTTTCGACGAAAGAATCCCGCTTTTTTTTCACTAGGATGTCTCAAAATCCCGATTTGACTAAAAAAAATCTGGCAACGCTGGTAATATATCACATATAATATACTCTTAGAAACTAGAATTGAGATATAAATAAAAGTGTCAGATTGGAGGTAGCCCAACCTCAGCTCTTATTCTCATAATTAAAACACTAAACAGTTCACAACGATATAAAATTAAACGACAAGATATACAGAAATACGTCCTCACCGACCGCCGCGCTGACTAAACAACAAGTGTCCAAGCATAGCCAAGTACCGTCTTTTTATAGGTTGGCCCTGCATAATTTATCGGTAAAGTAGTGGTAAATCTTTTATTACTCAGATACCCTCATTTCAATAATTCGGATACCCTTATTTTAAAAATACATTGATGACATGACATGCGTTCAAGATTCCGTTTATGAATAGGAGTTAATAATAGTATCTATTATAATAAACATTTTCTTTATTATTTATTAATCACACTCGTATACACACGCTTCCTTAATTAGGGAAAAAAACATATATATTATCACAATATGCATCTTACTAACAATATTAATTAAGAAAATATATAAGGCCAATATTAAAATGAATTAAACGCCATTGCTTTAAGATCACATTTAACCGTTTAGAAATGGCATCCTTTTAAATTTTTAGTTTTTATTGTAACACACCCATTAAATTCTTAATTATTTTTGAATAATTGTGGATTGCAAATGAGTTTCCTTCAGATATTTTAAAGGCCTAGTGTGACTTTATTTCACATCAAATCGATCGTCACGGTAACTGTGCTCGGTCTTTGAATTGGTAGAGTTCAGTGTGGAGTTGTGGACCGATAAATAAATAATACTTCGGACTTCTAACACACAACGCCATCTAGTCCCAAACTAAGCAGAGCTACTGCTATGAGTATGAGACAACTGATATAAATACGTATATACTTTTATTGTAAATACATGATCACATAGAAAACAACCAAACTCCGAAACAAATATTTGCAGATCATCGGGTCCGACCCGGAAATTGAAGCCGATACCACACCAAGGCACAGCAGTCACATAGACTAACACAGCGTCACCGAGGCAGTCATCAATCGCAACATCGAACGCGGCCACCTTGACAATCGATTCCATGTGAAACTCACACTAGGCCCGCTTGGTGGCCAACTTGCAATCAGTTAAATTCAAGTCTTAGCCGCGGCTCCTGAGTTCATTAAAATCTTTCTTACGCTACTACACTACAACACAAAAACTGGCGTCATACATAATTAGTGTTTAAGTCTACAGAAACAGGTCATAATATTCAATGAAGGCTGTATATGACTGATGGTCGTAGATGGTGTTGCAATCAATTAAATGTTTGAAAACTAAAAAATATAAATTTAAAGAAGGTAGTTAGTAGGTAGTTTAAATTTTGGTTTTTTGGATTAATTATTTTAGGAAATTTTATAAAGTTAATTATATGACGTATGACTTTGAGAGAAGGCTCTGAATTGCGAATGATTCACAGTAATATATCTAAAACAACTCATTTATACTCTCAATTTACAGAAATAATGCAATTCCTAGGATTAAATATATTATAAATTCATACTCATACATTAATTACATACTGAAAATCGAGGGAAGGAAGGAAAATATATTTATATTCCGTGTTATATCATAGCTACATTATACACTTTTGTGAGTCAATGTCTCATTCAATATTTATGGATCAGTAGAGAATCAGAGAATTATTGTGAAATTATTCTTCGCAGATTCACTTTTTTAAATTGCTCGCTTTTGTTCCTTCATGATACACTTCTTTCTAGTACAGCAAAATACAAAAGTGTTTGTATTTTTACACATTGTTATTAAAAAACTAAATAGAATTTATTTTACAAATAAGGACAAGAGAAAGAAGATTCGTAGATCCTAGGTCACTGACATTTCTTGTAAAAGTGGCAGTGGGCGGGCCACATTGCTCATAGACAAGATGGCTAGTAGGGCCATTTCTGGAGTGGCAACCGTCCGAGACGAAGACAGAAATAAAAGAAGCAAAGATTTCCAAAAAGTGCATTTACGAGGAAAGTGTATCTTCGAGAAATAAATTTATTAACATATGAATCTGTGTGTAATAGTAGTCAACGACGTATATATAATATTTGTAAGTCCATAACTGTCAATGACCTATTCAAAATTTGTGAGTCAAGAATAATTAATGACCCATGATGCATGGGTGGATCAAAATTAATAAATGATTCATACATCATTTGTGGGTGAAAATTAAGTAATAGTCCTTTCATCATTTATGGGTCAAGAAAAAGTAATGGAGACCCATTCAAAATTTATGGGTAAAGAATTTATAATTAATGACCCATGATGCACGGGTGGATCAAAATTAAATGATCTAAATTTTTCGTTTGTGGGCCAAGAGTAAGTAGTAGCACATAATTCACGAGTGGATATAAAAATGATAATTTGTGAGTCAAGAACAATGTAATGACCGATAATGCATGTGTGGATCAAAATTATTGAATGATTCATACATCATATTTTGTGGGTCAAGAATAATTACCTAATCTATATCTGCATACGAGACCTATATTTAAAGCTATATAGTAGGAAAATGTATATCACATATATATTTATAACTATATTTATATAATAATACTTTTTAAATATGTGGAAAGAGAGGCAAATAAAACTAAACGGCGAATGAGTTTTCTGTCGTGTATTTTTTAAACAATTAATAGTTGCTGAGATTATAGATTCATAAACGTAATTTTATACAATTTATTGAAGATTTTTTTAAAAGAAATCGTTTTCAATAAAATGTATTTGTAATAATAAACAAATAAAAAATAAACAATTGCTAAATAGCAAAATATACGCTGTACGCCTGTTTTTTAATAGTAATCCCTACTGGTAACAGAAACAAATAACTGAAATTTCAACTCTGAGTTTCAAACTATTATGAGAAAACTAAAATTACTTTTTATATTATTTTCCGACAAAAAGCATTTTAAGTCTAATGGATATGTGTAAAGTGATTTAAAACAATTAGGGTCAGCGCCGACAGACGGAGCGGCGGCGAAGAGATTTATGCAGTTTCAATTGAAATTCAACCTAAAGTTCTTCAGAATACAACTGTATTTGATGCAACGGATTAAACCAACAGTCGCTCGCTTCACTTGCCGCCATTTTATTCAGTAAATTTAAATTCAACCTGAAGAATTTTAGGTTGTATTTAAATTGGCCACACATGTACACACATACCTTACAAAAATTTACACCAACTGACGTTACCAATGTACGTTAAAATGACGTTAAATTGGTTGAAATATATAAGCACGTAATAAATGTAATTTTAAATTAGGAAAGGGATTGGTATCCACAACACAAGTTTTCTTTTAATGTGGATACTATTACTGTGTACGTAAATAACGAAATGTTCTTTGTATCAGGAAATCTGTACTTAATTTTGCGTAAATAAATTTAAAAAAAATTGTTACTCAATTAGTCTCTTTGCCGCCACTCCGCCCGTAAGCGCTGACACTTACACGACTAAAAATTTAAGTGAATCAGCGGTATTTATAAATTCAAATCATTCAGCTATTCAAAAATAAAGTTTATTTAGCAAAAAAACATTGTCAATGTTATATTACAACATTTTGTAATTAATCATTCATATTGCTCCATTTCGATAAAGCACGAAAATATCTAGATTTATTATAAAACAAAAACAATACATATTGTCGTTAATATAAGGTCCATATTAGAAGTTAACTTCAAAATATTTGCTCTAACTTACTACCAAGCCGAGTCTCCACCGAACAATAGTTGGCAACTTTTGTGTTGTCAACACGTGTTGGTGTGAAAAGTTTCTGTAATTTCCTTGTGTTGGCAACAAAAATTGTCAACAAATGTTGGGAACCGTGTCTTGTTTTTGGCGGTAAACACCAAAAGTATAAGCTTGTTGCAGATATTTATTGGCTCTGTGGAGACGCTTAGTTGGAATGTATTTCAAATTGTTGTCGACTCGGTGTAGACACAATGGAAACAAGGCGATTTTCTGAAGAGTTGCAAACAGTTGGAAACGCTGAAATTGCCAACAATTTCGGTGGAGACGCGCCTTTATATATCCACCTCCTACTATATTGTGGTTCTGCTTTATTATATACCCTTCGTCGTGATTCGACATAGAAGCAAAACGATCACAAAGTGTCCCACGAACCGATAGTACTCGACTGTACCATTGGCAATAACAGGTAGTACTTCAGTGTACCACGATACATGTTCAAATTGTACCACTATTTTATATCACATATGTATAATATTAAATTAATTCTTAAGGAGAAAAAAAAATGTTAAAGATTCGTGAATGGAATATGGTTAACAATGATAGTGGTAAATAGGATTAGAATTAAATACAATCAACTGTTATTAATCACTTGATTTATTCCTACGCAGGTTAGGATACCTATTAGGGGTTACTAAGCACACTTTGTTGTTATTTACTTACACGTTACTGCCAGTAAGCTATTTTCAGAATTAATAGAAAAACACTAGATTTGATGTTGAATAGGCGAAATATGGTCTTTACGCATTGTTCTAAAATCACTTATTGGCAAAAACGCTTGAGTAAATAGCAACCCTTACCTAACTTTTAAACTTTCGCGTTCCATGATGTATGGTATGGTATGTAATACGTTGAAATAAGTGATCGGGTTAATTCCCGTAAAAATAATAATTATTAAACCCTTACCTACGTACGAAAAAATCATGTCATTAATTACAGTTGTCTGTCTGTTATTTCATCCCACCAGTAAATGTCATCCAAACATGCTCAACTTGTACCGGGCAGCTATTGATCCGTAGGGCTAAC
Organism: Diaphora mendica; assembly: GCA_949125395.1. NCBI lineage: Eukaryota > Metazoa > Arthropoda > Insecta > Lepidoptera > Erebidae > Diaphora > Diaphora mendica. The sequence goes on along the minus strand of OX421313.1, from coordinate 15,983,020 downwards.
TTACATAGCAATAATCAAGTCAAAATAATTTTGTAACTGTACAAGTATAAACAAACTCCTTTTGAGTTCTATACGATGGGATAGAAGCATAATTACTATGATATATTATAATGTCGTTAGAACAAAGTCTTATGAAAAAAAAAATACATACAGTGGAACATAGAACCTCCTCCTTTTTGGAAGTCGGTTAAAAATCTAACACATATTTGTGTTCTAACATGTCAGTAGATTGTCGTTAAGGGTCAGCGCATACTGAGAGATACTAATTCCATTTTCGTGACACCGCGAGTACAAAAAATGCACCTACGGTCCCAAGGCCACGCGAACATGTTCAAACAAATATGAGCTATAGTGCAATATGTTTAAAGTTCATTTCCGAATGTCTTAAATAATCCTGTCTGATGTACTCCTCTCGGTCTATGCTGGCCCTAAGATTCTTTTTATATACCTTTTGATAATGAAATATTATTTAGAATGTCATAATTATATTATTGTTTATAGAGAAATGTATTCTCTGATTTGTTGCAACGTTTCCAGCTCTGTGGACTGCAACAAGATTTCGAAATTCTCAGTTCCTACTTGACTCTTCAAGATCTCCAACTGCAATAGAAAATTGAATTTCAACAATGCACTCAAACTAAATATACATTCAAATATATAATGTGGTCATTATTAGATAATAAGAGTTGGATTTTTGATGTGAAACATCTATAGGCGAGGGGTAAACCTGATTTTTGGCGTGGCGACGCTCGCGGCTTTGCCTTACCGAAGTCACAGATAAAAATAATTGAGTTGTCGCGATTTCAAATAAATTTAGAAATTTTGGACTTAGTAAAAATGAATATTAATGTAATAAACAGTCATTTTATTTTATGGGAAAAAAGGGAAAAAAACGGCCTTTTTTATTATAGTATAACTTATACAAAAAAAAACAATTTCGATGTTTCACATCTGCCAGGCGTCCCATGACGACGCGCCACGGCACAGCACGAATGCTGTTACTTTAGGTTGGTATCTGTGAGAGGGTAGTACCGCCCGTGTGGCTTTTTATTTTGAAAATACTTATATAAGTATATAAGAGAACCTGCAAACTGTAGACTTGGTTTCTCAGTATGAACATGTTTGGGATACGTAGTTTGATGGGGTGTACGGTTACAGCCGTCAAACTGAATGGTCGACACTCTCGTTAAACGCCAATTTGTAACTAATTAACAAAAACGAAAACCGACTTCAGTGTTCGACTCGATTTCTCTTGGATGCCACCATCGGATCTTAATGTCCTTATCATGGTACCACCGTTGGGACATCTCCTTTCCATTAAAAAAAGAATTATCAAAATCGGTTCATAAACGACGAAGTTATCCGCGAACACACATAAAAAAAAAACATATTTACGGTCGAATTGAGAAACCCCCTCCTTTTTTTGAAGTAAATCGTATCTCAAACCTTGAGAAAAAGTAAATCGTCCAATAGTTGTCGGCCCATTGTTGCATAAACTAACAAACTATCGACCGATCTAATCTAACTTTGATTAGTCCGAGTGCAGGTGATTAGTATTTGAGGGTGACTATAGTCTATTCAACTTCCTCTGAGACAAAAGGTAAAGAAACCAGAAAAAGGTTATTTAATAGGTCAAATTTTATATGCATCTAGAATCAATAAAAAGGTGACATTTTCTTTCTTTTTCTTGGAAAATGGCAAACTGTCCCGATGTCGACAATTCTGCCAGTGTCAAGTACAACGGAAATACGTATGTTAAAAAATAAAATAATTGCAACTGTCCAAATTATCCGAGTTCATTGTGGACTGACTAAAAAGTGACATTAAAAACACCTCAAACTGTAGCTGTTCCCAAACTTTGAACGTATTTTAATGTTCTTATCATGGTACCACCGTTGGGACATCTCCTTTCCATTAAAAAAGAATTATCAAAATCGGTTCATAAACGACGAAGTTATCCGCGAACACACATAAAAAATTGAAGACACTACTAAATTGAAGAGTAGTGATAAGGCAAATAATTTACGTAGAAATGTGAAATTTTGTAATTAGTTTGGTTACACCAGCCATCTTTACTCTCGATCAACTCGTTTGAGATACATTGGTTTCTTTGTTTACCTTTTGTCTCAGAGGAAGTTGAATAGGGTATAGTGCAGGTGTGTAGCGCGATTAGTGTCTAATTCTTGTTTAGTGACTCTGTTTAGAAAAAAAATAGAACACGCTTTTAATCACATTACAGCGCAGCTAATGCTAACTAATCACCTGCACTTATCACTGGTGCAGGTGATTAGTGCAGCTGCACCAGTGATAGTGGTGCAGGTGTTTTGGTCTAGCGGTTTGGTCTTAAATAGGCTAGCGGTTTAAGACCAAACCGCTAGCCTATTCCTGTACCGCCTTGTAAAATAAGTCAGGCGCGAGTAGGATCACTCGCGACACGAGGGACAGTTGGACCGAGAGGACCATCGGGAGATCGCTGCCTTCGAGAAAACGGCTGGAAAAAAGAAAACCCAGGGTAAAGGTTTTCTCCTAATCACTAATCACCTGCACTAATCAGTGATCAAAGTGAATACCGGCCATAAGAGCTAGTTAGGGATGTTACCTGTCGCTGCACGACGTATCGCAGGTCGATGCAGTGCGCGGGGTGCGCGGCCAGCAGGCGGCGCCGGCGCAGCTCGTGCGGGGAGTCGCGCGCCGCGCCCCCCGCGCCGCCCGCGCCGCCCCCCTCGCCCCAGCGCGCCGCCGCGCCCCGCCCCTCCAGGGGGGACGCGGGCCGCGAGCCCGGCGGGGCCAGTAGACCGCTGCAAATTATCAGGTTGTTAAACATACGTAGTTAGTTTCGATACATTACATAGTTTCGATACATTACATGGTTTCGATACATTAAATAGTTTCGATACATTACATAGTTTCGATACATTAAATAATTTCGATACATTACATATTAAATTAATAGTAATATAATAATAGTAATAATAATCGATCCCAATATAATAATGGGATCGATCTGTTATCACAGACAGGACTATTGTTGCCAATAAGCCTGATATTGTGTTGATAGATCGATTGAAGCGCCACGCAATGATTGTCGACATCGCCGTTCCTCATGACGAGAATCTCGTGAAAGTTGAAAAAGAGAAACAAATAAAATATTTGGATTTATCTCACGAGATTGTCGATATGTGGAATGTTGATTCGGTGAGCCTCGACCAACACCTTAAGAGGCTCACGTTAGACGGCTGGGTCGGACGTATTAAGGGTCTGATGCAGAAGACAGTCCTACTTGACACGGCTCGTATTGTGAGGAGGTTCTTGTCTTTGGAGCCCTAACCACCGGTTTCTTGGTCCCTGTACCCGAAGTCGGTGGTCTACTATTTTTTATATTTTTAAATGTATTTGTTTTTTTATATGTATATTTAAAAATGTAAATAATATGTTATAGTAATTTAATAAAGAGAATAATAATAATAGTAAAATAATAATTATTACATTACATAGTGTCGATACTTCATTTGAGCAACCCGTTAGCACCATTCTAGTAAGTTAGGAAAAAATTTATTTGATGAACATGATAATTCATTCTGCATCGGTGTCTCAATTATATGTTACTTTTATTTATAAAAATTTATCCCTAGTTTCCTTGGTCATGGCTGTTGTAATTTCTAAACGCTACCTTCATTTGCGCTTTCACCCCAAATGTCTTAACAATGGCGTCACACAAGAATTGCTGGTGTGAATTAAAAAGTTATTTCAATGTTGGATAGCTCCTTTATTGAAGAAAGCTGCAGGCTGTATAACATCAAGCTAATACTGATAGGAGCTAAGTATCCATGAAAAATATAGCAAAAACGAAGAAAATTTATTCTTCTTGAGAGACATAGGTGAAGATGGACAGGTCAACTAGTTTTCATTCACTAAGATTTTAATTGGAAACTACCTAAAATAAACATTATTAATACTCATCCCAATCTCTATTCACCAGCAATTCACTACTCTACTTGTTCATCACAAATAGTGAAGGACCGTTTTACCGTGGGAGAGCCACGCTTCGGCATGAATGGGCCGGCTCGACCGGAGTGATACCACGGCCTCACAGAAAACCGGTGTGAAATGGGGCTTGCGCTGTGTTTCACCGAGTGAGTGAGGATACCAGAGGCCCATACCCCAACCCCCCTCCCCCTATCCCCCCAAAGGCCGGCAACGCACTTGTGCCGCCTCCGGTGTTGCGGTAATCGTTTACCATCAGGCGATACGTCTGCTCGTTTGCCCGATTATTCTATAAAAAAAAGAACAGTCAGATATCACTTTATAAACTACTCACTCAATATAAGATCCGTTTTCCTCAGCCTTCATGACGTCATTCAACACTTCTGTCAAATTCAACAATATGGCGGAAAACCGTTGGAGCACTGTTGCGTTCTGCGTCGTCAATAAAGCTGCTAGCCCCAAACCTGTGGAAAAAAAGCACTATTTTAAAAGTAATCGATGTAAAATCTAATTAAAATAGAGATTAATGAAAGAAAGAAAAATTATTATATTTTTCTGTTATTTATTACTACCAAAATTAAATGGAACACTATGGAAGATGGCGGTGCCTCTGAGAGCACGTTAAGCCGTCGGTCCCGGTTGTCCTGAACCTCTATGGTAATCGTTATTGGGAAGTCAGTGCCATCAAATATACTTTTTATTTTTTTTGATTCTGTAACTTGGCAATCTGTGTTAACACAATAAGCCATTCAGATGAGGTATCGATCTATGTCTTGGTATCAGAGGAATTTCCTATAAATCCCTTTCATCTGTTGTGGTCAAATCTCACGTTAAGTGTAGGGACACTATGTCGTTTCAATCGAATATGTAATAGTTCCCGTGCCTTCTAGTTTGGATGCCAGTTCATTGACGTGAGTTGATAATCTCGCCTGATAGCTTTCACTATATCTAGTGATCTCCTGTTTGACGGTGGCGATCTTTAGGTCCTCGTACATATATTTATTGCTCACATAGTAGCGTATGTCTAGCATGGCTCTCAATGTCTTACTCTGAAATCTTTCCAGAATCTCCACGTTGCTATTGCTAGCAGTACCCCACAGATGGATTCCGTAAGTCCAGATTTTTAGGTTTTTTTTTGTTTTTTTTATGTATGGCCCGCCAAAATGACTCTACTCTGCCTGATGGAAAGCATAAGCAGAATCCAAGAGTATTGGTCGCCATACTCACTGCGAATGCAGACAATGCAGTATGGCGACCCACACCATGGCGGCCTAGTGATGCTGCTGCATCTTTTAGTCTAGTCAACAAGTATGGAACTTGTTGACTAGACTATTTGGGCCTCCGGTCTCGCACTCACCAACGAAACACGACAGCACGAACGTGGTCATTTTACGTTGATTTTCTGTGCGAGGGTAGTACCCACGAAGCAAATACAAAGAGGAGATGCCCTAATGAAATTTTTGTATGAAACAATGCGTGACAATTTGCGGGGGTGAGGGGGGGTTACTTTGCCCTTTGCCATCTACCAATCAATAGCAAAACTACTTGCATCGTTACATGTTGATGTTGCTATGTAGTTTAGCTATTTGACACTAAGCGTACGATGTAAGGGACATACAGGGACGTACTCAGAATTTTCTTATCAGGTAGTTATTTTTTTAAAGTCAATTTTGTAAATCATTTTGATGCATGTTTCGCAAAAATATTATTAGTAAGAAACATCGTACATAACATCTATACTAATATATTCTATACTGATATATGAAGCGTAAGAGTTTGTTTGTTTGAACGCGCTAATCTCACTCTCGCTAATCGCCAGGAACTACTGGTCCGATTTGAAAAAAAAATGTGATTTTTTTTATTATTTTAGTAGGCCGATCAATGCCCATAGAGATAGTTTAGGTTATTACTTCTTTGATTAATCACAAATTATTTTTTCTGGCACAGCAACTTTATATAACTAATCCTAAAGCTGTGAGGTATTTTCAACATGAAATCAATTTACAATCACAGAAATACTTTACATTTGGCATAAAAGACAAATTAACAAACAAATATGGCGGCGCGGGGACATATGCTGTTCAACCAAACAGCGCGCGACTTGCGATTCGTAGATACCATTTTACAATCTCGCGAGATAGATTACAATCAAACGGTTTTGACAATCTGACGGTAATATATATATTAAAGAGAGAGAACAAAAACAAAGAAATATAGTACAACAACAAACACATACAATAAAGAGAACAATAACATACAAGTAGGAGTATAATACAAAAAAAAATGTTTCTACAAATTAGTTTTTCATTTATTATCTTTTCAAATTCTTCAGTTTTCGTTTGATTAATTTCGTTGTGGGTTCCGAGAAAGTTTAATTTTCCTGGGATTCCTGGGATAGAATTTTAGTTAATTACAAAACCTATCAAATAATCAGTATAAGTAAAATTTGTTTCATTTTCAAGTACTTTAAATTCTAGATTAATATAGATATAATTTGAATATAGATAAAAAAAATAATTCTAATTACGACCCTGTCTCTTTGTTCTGTTGATGTTTGTTTTCCTAGTTGACGATAGACGTCAGTGTTCACAAAATGATTACAAAAAATACAAAAATAATACTTTTTCGATTAAAAATTCTTTAGGCAAGAATGCAGAACATATTTCAATATTTTTTTATGATTTACTTTATAAATACTCAGCTCTACAAACCTTTGTATCTTTATTTCCCACCACACAAAGTTTTTCCATCTAGTGGCGAATAGATTTAACTATATTACAACAACACACTGAGAGATTTTTCTAGAACTATTTTAAGAAATTAAGTATAAAATTACTTACAAATGAAATATTATGCCATTCATGGCACCAGAACGTCTATCCAAGTTATTTGTACAAGATAAAACACAACACTTCATCTTTTATAAGGAATAATCCGAGAATATTCAAGGATTGCGATTTTTCGATAAAGTTCTAGAACATTGACGTTGACAGTCTAATTTGTAAGTCGCGATAACTGCGATGACGTCGGGACCTGTATTTTGTCACGGGACCTATGCGCTTATGCCATCTCCTCTTTGTATTTGCTTCGTGGTAGTACCGCCCCGGTCGAGCCTTATATTTACATTTTATGAAAAGTTTCTATGTAATCTGCTTATAGATTTATAAAACTTATTTTTAAGATTTATAAAAAAAGATATTATTAACCACCTGTGTTAACCGGGTTGTTTTTACCTCGTTTTGAGTTATCTCTCTATAAGAATATTCCTCGTGCCTTAACGGAAATATAAAAAAATAACCGGTCGAGCAGTTCTCGAGTTAGCAACACATTTGGCGATTCATTTTTATTTAGTGGGAGAGCCACGCTTCGGCACGAACGGGCCGGCTCGACCGGAGTGATACCGCGGCCTCACAGAAAACCAGTGTGAAACAGCACTCGCGTTGTGTTTCACCGAGTGAGTGAGGATACCGGAGGCCCATACCGCAATCCCTCCCCTATCCCCCTCTCCATCCCCCAAAGGCCGGCAACGCACTTGCGACGCCTCTGGTGTTGCGGGTGTCCATGGGCGGCGGTAATAGCTTACCATCAGGCGATACGTCTGCTCGTTTGCCATTATTCCATAAAAATATAGGTATATATAGATTAATGACTTCTACAACTCACCAACCACTTTCCACCTTTCAACTTGTGTGATTAAATTCATCTTCTCAGTCCAAACGAGTAGTAACCTATATAGTACTGTGGCTGGATCCGAGTCGTATTCGACCAAACCGCTGGCCGATTCCTGTACCGCCTTGTAGAATAAGTCAGGCGCGAGTAGGATCACTCGAGATATGAGGGACAGTTGGACCGAGAGGACCATTGGGAGATCGCTGCCTTCGAGAAGACGGCTAGAAAAAAAAAATTAAAATAAAATTTAACAAAAATAAAACCGACTTCAAGGTTCGACTCGATTTCTCTTCGAATCCATCATCAGATCTTAGTGTCCTTACCATGGTACCACTAATAGGATATCTCCTTTCCATTAAAAAAAAGAATCATCAAAATCGGTTCATATAGGACGAAGTTATCCGCGAACACACATAAAAAAAACATATACCTTTTTTTGAAGTCGGTTAATAAAGAGTATCAATAGTACTCTATGCAGTCTTAAAAGCGATTATATTCTTAAAAAAGATTCCTGTTTGATGTCGGCTCAAGAGTATTAACGAATCGACCTCAAAAAAAATTTTATTGGATATTAAATAGGTGATGATTTAAATAAATAACATATTGTTTTCGCGTCGATGGGAAATGAGGAACTAAATAAAACTTAAATGAAATTTAGATAAAAAGCATCTTTGAAGCGGGCTGTATATGTTACTGTAAGATTGTCAAAACCGTTAGATTGTAATATATCTCACGAGATTGCAAACAGTCGAAAGATTGTGAAATGGTAACTACGAATCGAAAGTCGCGCGATGATCGGTTGAACAGCATATGTCCCGCGCCGCCTTATTTATTTGTTAATTCGTCTTTGTTGCCGAATGAAAAGTATTTTTGTGATTGTAAATTGATTTCATGATGAAAATACCCCACAGCTTTAAATTAGTTGTATAGAAGTCGGTTAAAAATTGTTGTGACAGAAACATTAATTTGTGATTATTTAAAGAAGTTCTTACCTAACTCTATGGCCATTGAACGGCGCACTGTAAAACCGACCAATCAAGAACAGTTGATAATATGACGCCCGTAAGCAGTATATCACAGTTGACAATTTATCGATAGTTTGCAATCTCGCTAGGTAGATTATAATCCAACGGTTTTTACAATCTTACGGTGAAAATTTGAGCTCAACTGTTCAAATGATGGAACTGATAAACACATATCAGGTAACATTTTTGTATTCATAAATCTTAGTTGCCAGTCACTCTGTGGAAAACCGATATTGTGGTGAAACTGGTTGAATTAGTGGCCGACCTAAAATAATCTTGGGAATAATAAAAGCTAGGAAGATATTATACATTTTAATTATAGGAACAACTCTAGACTATTCACTGTCTCTAAAAAAAATTCCATTTTTAACCGACTTCAAAAAAAGGAGAAGGTTCTCAATTCGACCGTATATATATATATATATTTTTATGTATGTTCGCGGATAACTTCGTCGTTTATAAACCGATTTTGATGATTCTTTTTTAATGGAAAAAAGATATCCTAACGGTGGTACCATGATGATGATGATGGCATCCAAGAGAAATCGAGTCAAACCTTGAAGTCGGTTTTATTTTTGTTAAAAAAATTTATACACAACACAGTAGAAAGCCTTAAACAATTTGATAGTATCAATACATACCGGATAGTTCTGATCAGAATTGACCATATTATTTTAATGCCTAAAAAGGCATTTCTCTCAGGGAATTGCACACTGATGCATAATTCAGCCATTTTTAATACAGTAATCACGCCTTCTGTTCTCATATCACTCAGCATCTCTCCTAAAAGCGCCATGCACTTCCCTCCAGCGTTTGATAGGAACTCTTCAGGGCATAGAAGCGTGTAAGCTTGAATTATGTAGACACATGTCCGGAGATGTTCTGAGGATTGCTCTGTGAAGAAGATATTAAAGTTTTTTAAATAGTTTCTAGCTATTTATTAACAAGGTAGTACAGCCACGCTGATTTCAGCACGAACGGGACGGCTCGACCGGGGCGGTACTATCCTCGCACAGAAAATCCACGTAAAATGACAGCGTTCGTCTGTCGTGTTTCGTTGGTGAGTGCGAGACCGGAGGCCCAATGATGCAGAAGCATCACTAGCCCGCCATGGTGTGGGTCAGCATGCCGCATTGTTGCATTGTCTGCATTCGCAATGAGTATGGTGACCAACAATCTTAGATTCTGCTTATGCTTTCCATCAGACAGAGTAGATTGGCTGGAGTTGACTGCACGTTTGGCCTAGTGGTTTAACAATCACCACGCCGTTTCCTACTTCGACAAGTGTCGTGGGTTCAAATCCCACGTAGGACAATACTTTGTGTGATCCACAAATTGTTGTTCTGAGTCAGGGTGTTATTTGTGTCCGTTTCATGTATGTTTGTAAAGTCCCCCGCGACACAGGATTTATTCCTAGTGCGGGAATTGTCTTTAAAAAAAAAAAAAAGGTTAATTTTGGCAGGGCCATACTGAAAAAATCAAAATATTAACAAACTAGCTGACCCGGTGAACTTCGTACCGCCATGTTAACATATCTGTCTCAGCTTTACGTCGCGGACAAAAAAAAAGACTTTTCCCGCTATCTTTTAATTTCTCTTGTACACAAACTTTGTCCTAACAATAACAACACATAAAAAAAAGAATTATTTAATTTGGTGCAGCCGATCGGAAGTTATGCGCCTACATACATTTCGGCGATTCATTTATATATATATGTATACTAGCTGATCCGGCGAACTTCGTACCGCCATATTTATGACCCACGTAACATCGTTTACGTTTTTGTGAATCTAAACCATTCCCAGATCCCCTTGAACACACACAAAAAATTTCATCAAAATCGGTCCAGTCGTTTTTGTGAATCTAAACCATTCCCAGATCCCCTTGAACACACACAAAAAATTTCATCAAAATTGGTCCAGTCGTTTAGGAGGAGTTCAGTCACATACACACGCACACAAGAAATATATATATTAAGATAGAGAGATGTTACTTACCTAGTATAGGAACCAGATTATCTGCCAACTCCAACATAGGGGCATCAGCGACGACAGAAGTCTCCAGGATGGCGAGCCACAGGTCCAGTGCATCCTCTAGCAGGTAAACGTGAGCTGGCTCTGACAGTTTGGTAGACTCGTTAACTACGCTGAGAATCCACGGTCTGACGTTCAGCGGACACTCGCACACGGCCTAGGGGAAGGTCATTTAGTATATTAGAAACTAGCTGAATCCGTAACGGTAACGCCGCGATGCGAAGCTAGTCTAAAAAAGTAGCCTAAGTTACTCCCTATATCATCAGCTACTTATCAGTGAAAGTCCCGTCAAAATCGGTCCAGCCGTTCCAGAGATTAGCCGGAACAAACAGACAGACAAAAATGGTAAAAAAAAATATTTTGGTATATGTATCGTGTATACTATACATATAGTACACATATGCATTTAGTAAAAAGCGGTTATTTTAATATTACAAACAGACACTCCAATTTTATTTATTTGTATAGATTAAGATGGTTGCATTAACCCATAAGGGTTCACAAATCTGGCAGGTATTTGAACATGTGCCGAGGCCCCACTACGTACGTACAGTCTCACTTTTACGGAGTTATAGCATTACAAACAGGTTGGACTTATGACCTTTTTTTATTAATGTATGTTTTGTTTAAGTGTATTTTATCTAATATTGCGTATACACACATCTAATCAACCAACAACATAATATGTTTGTATTGAAACATGACACACACACATAAATAGGCACACTATCGACTGAGAGAATTGACTGCCTCGGTGGCGGGTATGCGACTGTCGTGCTCGAAGTCTCGGCTTCGATTAATTAATAAGTAGGTATTTGCAAAAAAAAATCTGTTAGCCAATCTAGGTGTCTTCAGCTCTGTTTAATTGGAAGCTTGTGTGTGATGAATTTGATGATTACGGGTGTTTGGAAGCAACATTTATTTAGTTTGTCGCTTGATCTATAGATGGCGTATCTCACAATTTCTGAATCGTGATATAGTTTGGTTCACATGGCGGATTAAATAGATCAAACATTTATTTTTTGTTAATGCTTTCAACGCACATGTATTGGGTCCTGTATTTGTGTTAAATATACAGTACACTGCAATACGGTGGTTTTATTGAAATCACCCTAGGTGACGCGATAGTGGTGTCATAGTTCGCCCTACTTTCAACGGGTGCACCTGCACTTATGACCGTTGAGTGTACCTTGAGCAAGTTGACGAGTGCGGACAGCGCCGCGGCCCGCAGCATGTTGTGGTCGGCGAGCGCGGCGTGGCTCCACAGCTGCGGCAGGTACGAGAACAGCGCGCCTGTCCCCCCACCCCTGGCCACGCTGGCCCCGCACCGCTCCATCACGTACGACACCACGTGCAGCACGTGCATCTTCGTATCACACTCCTCCGACTTCACCTGTTATTGACAACTCATATTTATTGTGTAAGTTAACTTTTTTATATAGGACTAGTTTTTGCTCGCGGCTCCGCCCGCGTGTATGTCGGTTATCGCGGTAAATAGTGGCGTAAGCGTTAATTCTGATGTATAAGCTATATTACTGTAAAGTTTCATCCAAACCCGTTCAGTAGTTTTTCCGTGAAAGAGTAACAAACATCCATCCATACTTACAAACTTTCGCGTTTATAATATTAGTAGGATTAATTGGTATTTTAACGAAAGAACCATAGTTTTGAGTCGGCCTATTCATACAGACGGCATACAAGCCAGTCATCGTGTATTAACAAAAAGATACACACCAAAATAAGAAATTAGAAAAAGTACATTTCCAACTATCTGGAACATGCCTATTCAGGTTAAGTAAGCCGCATCAACAGTCGACTTTTTATTTATTTATTTAAACTAATATTCTAAAGAAATAAAGTTTTTAGGTTGTAAAGACTACTCTCTAGATCTACTAAACGATTTTTGAGTGACATAGGCTATGTATTAACCCAAAAATGAATTACCGCGATATCCGACATAAACACGGGTGAAGCGGCGAGCAAAAACTTGTTTATTTATACTAAACAAATTACAAGTTTAAACTTAACGAGACGGTTCCTGCACTAAGTAAGTACTAATAAGTTATTACAAAGTACTAATTCCTTCAAAAGCTCACCAAACAACCAGACTAATTTTGTTTACACATTCATAATCACCTCATCCAAAAGACTTCCAATGCTTCCAATGCAACTTAGGTCTCACACCAAGCCTTACCTCATACCTACTTTCCCTACACACATTCAACTACAATATTTGAATTCACCACTCAATACAAGAAACAAAAATTCAAACTATTAAATATATAAATATATAAAATAGATCATAAAAATGTTTAGTTACCAGGAGTTCATAAAGCGCAGTGATGGCATGATGCGCATACGGAGCGAACTGCTCAACGTCAAAGTTGAAATCATCTATAGTACTCTTAAGCGCTTCAGCGGCTGCAAGTTTAACGGCCGGGTCTTCATCTTTCCTGGATAGAGGCTCCAGTAGTGCTTCGTACATGGCTGGACGAAGTGATTGTGAGCATCGGACACCTGCCCATTGGCCTGGCAATAATCATTATTTATTTATTTAAAGCGGTGTACAGCTTGTTACAGATAGCTGTAACTCAGTGGTTAACTCAGTGATGATAAGGTTTTCATCGGTTTGAGTTCTGTCAAATATGAAACCAATGAAAAGACAGTACTTTTCGTTGTTTTGAGTTCTGTCAAATTTGAAACCAATGAAAAGAGAGTACTTTTCGTTGGTTTGAGTTCTATAAAATTTGAAACCGATGAAAAGATGTACCTAATTAATTTTTACTAGAAGCTATGTACATACCTATGAGTTGACACACTCGTCTTCTTATAATTCTATAATTGTTATCTCTCAGTTTTAATTCTTGGTTTAACACGTTCGTGAACCACTCGTCGAAATCAACCTAAGTGGAACAAAAGGCATATTTTAACAAGATCTTATGAGCAAGCACATTCGACGAAATTTCTGATAAACAGTTTTTTTACAAGCTTTTTATTAACTTGCAATGTATGTATGTATGCTTGTATGTTCGGGTGGAATCTTGCAACTCAATTTTGAAGCAGATATCTTCAACCGAATTTGCTGAAATTTTGCAAGCATATGTGTACAGCGTGACAATACAATATTATAATGACATGGAGCTGATCTGATGCTGAAGGTTTAAGGTAGCCATAGGAACTCTGTAAAGAAACGTCGCAAAATCATCGAGTTTGAACTCGTTTGATTCGTCTCGAGGCATTCCAGTAAAAGCTTGTTTTCAAAAATCTTTTTAATTAAATTTATTTAGTACTAAACAGCAACAGCCATTTTGCTCACACATCATCATGTTTTAATAGTCCACAGCATGATATAGGCCTCTCTTTGGAAAGGAGGTTTTGGGCATTGGTACACACGATTTGGTATAGGGTTTGTGTCAAGTTTTTCTTCTCTTTGAAGTGATGTTGATGACGATGATGATAATTACACAGCATTCGGAAATACGTATACATCATCATCTCGTCCGCAAGACGTTCGAAACTTCGCCTCAATCGCCGGATCCAAGGGTTGGACACTAACAGCAAAAAAAAATAGCTCGAAATGTTCTTTCGTACTTACGTCGTCATATAGTTCAAAAGCGGCTATCCTGACAGCATTATAAACGGCGTCCTTTTTCAATATGGCGGACAGGTCGTCCGGTAATATCTGTGTCTGCTGAAGTGAGGCCAGTAGCCGCACCAGCTCCGGCGTCAGCACCTCGCGTTGGAATGCGAATAGCTCCGAGAATAAGGCTTCTGTGCACGGCTACAGACGAACAGTATTATTTAAGACCATATTTTACCAATTTATCACTTAAATTTAAAATTAGTTTGAACTGTGTATAATTATATTATCATTGTGTACTTTGAAGTCTGTACATAAGGTCTGGGCAAGAGAACCCACAAAATCTTTCCTTTTTGTTTCTTGGCTTATTTCTATTCTTTACACTCTGAAAAATCTTAGTATTATCCAGTGGTATTTTGGGTTGCTCGGGCCGAGTTATCTTTAAGTAAGCATGCTAACGGTCTATGGTATTTTTCAAGACTCGTACAGAGGGGCTGTATGGGCTTATTAGTTTCGATCTAGGTATTCCAAGCATTAACAGGAAGTGTTGTTGTTGAAACAGTATAAATAGTTATGCTCCTCATAAATATGGGAGAGTCTTGAAAAATACCACAGACTGTTAGCATGCTTACTTAAAGATGACTCAGCCCGAGCAACCCAAAATACCACTGGACAATACTAAGATTTTTCCAGAGTGTAAAGAATATAAATAAGATAATTATTGTCGACTCCTCAGTGAGCTTCATACCCGAAATGTCAATATGTTATAATATGTTTGTAGTAATACGAAGTCAAAAAAAATACATACCCTAAGACTATATTTCCAAGATTCACCAGCTTCGTCCGTGGCGAAGCTCTCAGGTTCTGCATCCCACAGCGCCAAGTCGTCAGCGCTGAGCATGAAGTAATGAGTGACTAAGTGTCGGCACATGTGGCACAGGATATTCTCGTTTAGGACTTCCAGCTTCAACTGGTGGGCTTGAAGGGTTACTGTAGACAAAGCATACACAGATCAGTGGCCAAAGGACGCTTCAGTTCTTTAAATTAGCTAGGTATATAGGTACTGTTAGCTAGTTACAGTTTCTAAAAGTCCACAAGAAGGATAGTTTTTTAACCGATTTAAAAAAAGAAGGAGGTTCTCAATTCGACTGTATATATATATATATTTATGTGTGTTAGCGGATAACTTCGTCGTTTATGAACCGATTATGATGATTCTTTTTTTAATGGAAAGGAGATATCCCAAAGGTAGTACCATGATAAGGACACTAAGATCTGATGATGGCTTCCAAGAGAAATCGAGTCGAACCTTGAAGTCGGTTTTTGTTAAAATTTTACTTGTCTTACAGTTTGTATTTTTTTTTAAATTAGACAACTCCGGCTTTTTTAAAAAATACTATTCTGCATCGCGGGGAACTTTATACGCATGTATGAAACGGCCACCACGAACATCCAGACTCAGAACAACTATTAGAGGATCACACAAATTGTTCTCATGTAGGGGATCGCACCAACAACACTCAACGCACGAAGAAAGCGACAAGGCAACCTCAGAAATACAACTTTGCTAAGAATAAATTTTCTAAAGAAATTTAAAGAGCCTATTGTGAGTTGATTTTGTATCAGCTCGATCGCCAAACGATCAAAATATTGACCAATAGTAAAGCCGAACGCGCTCAATGTCCAAAGCGAGTTGATTTATTTGAAATACTCACACTAGCCCCTGACAAACTACACATCCGTCAACAACAATAAAATATACTTACATGGCTCTTTGACTGACTCCAATTCTCCTTTAGGCGGCTTATATTCTGCGCACTGAAGTATGCCCTTTACTATGTTCAGACATTGTATTGTAAACCTTTCGTAAACTAACGCCATGCCTTGTTCAGTGAAACAGTAGTGCAGGGCAAACTCCAGAGACGGTCGTATTAATGGTACATAGGAAAACGGCTGGAAGCTCAACACGCCGAGAGCCACTTTGGTTAAATGTATTATGAATTTCTCGCACAGTTCCAGAGGGTATATACCTCTTCCTTTTAGTAGTTTTCCTGAAATAATAATGGTGAATCTTAGTTTTATTACATACTAGCTGAGTCCCGCGATGTTACCCGCGGTTATTGTCCAAGGTAGTAGAGCCACGCTGATTTCAGCACGAATGGGCCGGCTCGACCGGGGCGGTACTACCCTCGCACAGAAAATCAACGTAAAATGACAGCGTTCGTGCTGTCGTGTTTCGTTGGTGAGTGCGAGACCGGAGGCCCAATTAGTCTAGTCAACAAGTTCCATACTTGTTGACTAGACTAAAAGATGCAGTAGCATCACTAGGCCGCCATGGTGTAGGTCGCCATGCTGCATTGTCTGCATTCGCAGTGAGCATGGTGACCACCACTCTTGGATTCTGCTTATGCTTTCCATCAGGCAGAGTAGAGTCATTTTGGCGGGCCAAACATAAAAAAAAAAAAAAAAAAAATCCGCGGGTGACGCCGCGGGGCGAAGCTAGTATAAAAAATGAAGCCTAAGTTACATCTTATATCATCAGCTACCTATCAGTGGAAGTCCCGTCAAAATGTCCAGCCGTTCCAGAGATAAGCCGGAACAAACAGACAGACCGACCGACAGACAGACAAAAATTGAAAAAAAAAAAGATTTTGGTATATGTACCGTGTATACATACACTGATACACATGCATTTAGTAAAAAGCGGTTATTTTAATATTACAAACAGACACTCCAATTTTATTTATTTGTATGTGCTGAAGAATTATGTTTATAACTATACTTATAACTAGTACCTGGATGAGCTGTTTTTTTTTTTAATTTTCTAAAAATGAATCCTGGCTAAATCGATTTATCGCCCCCGAAACCCCTGTGTACAAAATTTCATGAAATCGTTGGAGCCATTTCCGAGATTCAGATCATTTATATACAAGAATTACTCGTTTGGAGGTATTTGATAGATAGATCTCTAGTGTCATAGAGATCGAAGCTTGACTATGTGAAGTTGCAAAATATTTTAATATTTAAAAAGTTTTAATAAATCAATCTATATCGCCGAAATGTATGTACGCGCATAACTTCCGATCGGCTGCAATAAATTAAATAATTCTTTTTTTTTTTGTGTTCGTTATTGTTAGGACAAGGTTTGTGTACAAGAAAAATTAAAAGATAAATTGAAAAGTCCTTTTTTTGTCCGCCACGGGAAGCTGAGACAGATAGATAAATATGGCGGTACTAGGTTCGCCGGGTCAGCTAGTGTTTTTATAAAGTCAAGTCTGCCCTTTGAGCTAGAATAAAAGGAAGAGGAGAAGTTTACGGTAACTACACTCACTCGATAAAAGCAACCAAAAACATGCTTAACACAGAGGGAATTTGGTGATTATTCAGAATTCATGAAAATATTTTAAAGTTAAAACAATATTTCTTTGCCCACATTCCTTAAAAGAGCTAAAATTATAAATGAAATAATTAATACTCACTGCACTCCAAACTCTTTTTGGCCTGGTCAAATATAATGTTCAAAAATGCCATAGCATTTTCATTTTCATGTGGCTTTTTTATGCCAAAAACGGTGAGTTTCCTTAACATTCTGAGACAGAGTAATGCCTTTTCTAAGTTCTCAGTTATGAGTTCTGTTGCTGTCCCCTGTTGGATGTAGCGAAGGAACCTTTCAGTGTTCTCATGCCACAGATTGAGAATCATAGTATATATGTGATTTGTTACGTCCTGGAAAAAATATAGCTGGGATAATTAGTCCATTCTTTTCAATAATGCATGTTTACAAGTTTCAAAATAGAACACTAGTTGCTTTTATAACAATCTCAGAAAAACTGTGGTTTCGAACTTCGAAAACGTATCATGTCTATAGATTGTTGATAATAAGGGTGTTAAAAACATATATCCTAAAAGTCAACACTACCACCCCATCTTAAAAATAGCATAAAGTTTTATGATGATTTTACTATAAAAAATTATAGCGTTTGTCTGTATTTTTGGTAACTCCTCCTAAATCATGCAACGGATTACGATGCGATAGATAATGTTTGAATTGAGTTTTACATATGTAATAAAATCTACTTTATGACTTTTAAAGCAAAAAAACAACATTATGCAACCATTTCAGTAAAAAATAAAGGTACATGTATGTTTTACTAAGTTAAATCTTACTAGATAGTAGATACTTTAAAATGATATTGATATTTACTTCCGAGTGATGTTGGGATTGGCGCTAGTTTAGTAAACTTAAATAATAACCACAAACCTGGAATGTACGACGATCACCAACGAGTCTTTTAGAGGCCAGCGCTTTAATCACATGATGAAATATCAGCAGTGACCTGTGCTGGACTAGAGGCTCTGGGTCGTTCACTGAGGTGCTGAGATGTGGTATTAGATTTAACCATAAGGCTGGTACGTCGAACCTGTTTTAGACAAATCAACTGTTAATGTAAGAATAAATACTACTATACGAAGTTTTTTCCCAATTCATTCTTCGAGCATCATAAAGGCACGTTCATATGACACGCGTGACCTAGTCCTGGTAGACACACAGGCGCGCAGTGGATGTAATTACATATTATTTGTAACGACAACACAAAGAAAATTCAAGCAAGATTGACGTGTCAACGTCGTGCGGGCGATATTAGGCTGCCGCGCGGTTTGGTCACTAATAAGATTTACTACTAGACAATAAAGTTTAAATTCCTATAACAACAAACAAGTTCGTGGCCAATACGCGGCCAACGGGCGGCGGCCGCAAGAAAATTTTCGCGTCGTCGGTCTGGGCCCTAAGAGTTAACTAAAGGAGCAAACGAGCAAACAGGGCAACAGCATTGCAAACAGATGGATTTGACACAAACCCTATACCGAAACCGTCTGAAAAGTACGTTATAGTTGGCCAAAATTGCCTTTCTAAGAGGCCCTTTTTTCTTTTTTACCCGACTGCGAAAGGAGGGTTATTTTTTTCGAGTGTATGTATGTATATTTCTTTAGCACGCCCTAGAGCCTAAACGGCTTGTCGTATTTTTATGTGAGTGTTGTCAAACGATTCGTCTTAGTCGTGAGAGTGATACTTGGTACATCAAAATAAAAAATAAGGATTTTTAGCGCCAAAAAGTAATGCAAAAAAAAATGTTTTCAAAATACATCGAGTGTGGTATCAAAATAAAGATTTTTTTACGGTGATTACGAATATATATAAAACTTATATGTTTTATTGTTAAATATTGACGCAGTCGGGTTTTTTATTTTTAATATTTTTTATACTTGTGAGAACACCCTCGGAAATCGTGTAAGAAGCATTAAATTATAATCACTTGCAATGTAAGAACCTAATAAATTGGAAAGGAAAGAATCTTCGTAAGAAGACTATAATTTCATTTTTTAAATTCGAAAAACAACACTTATACCCTTTTAAGTACCTATTGACGGAATTTAGACGGTATTTAAAAGCATTAGGGTTCAATTTTGATCTGCGAGCAATCCCTAGTTATTATGAACACGAAGGGAAACGATCACTTATGTGTAGACACTGCTGCTGACTTGTTCACTGCTGATTTGTAACATTCAGGAAAATATACAAAGACAGCTTAACTTTCCTGGGACTTTCCCGAGTGCCATTACTCGGTCTGCTCATAAATATTTGCTGTACATCCTGGGGTGTAGGAGTTAGTTACAGTAAAGCAAGTTATAAATCTATCTATACTAATATTATAAACGTGAAAGTTTGTAAGTGGATGGATGGATGGACGGATGTTTGTTACTCTTTCACGCAAAAACTACTAAACGGATTTGGATGAAAATTTACAGTAATATAGCTTATACATCAGAATAACACATACACGCGGGCGGAGCCGCGGGCAGCAACTAGTAATATATAAAAATGAATCGCCGAACTGTATGTACGCGCATAACTTCCGATCGGCTGCACCAAATTAAATAAGTCTTAATTTATGTGTGTTGTTATTGTTAGGACAAGGTTTGTGTACAAGAAGAGATGAAAGATAGCGGGAAGTCTTTTTTTTTGTCCGCGACTGTACATTGCCTGTGGGAAGCTGAGATAGATATGTAAATATGGCGGTACGAAGTTCGCCGGGTCAGCTAGTGGTCTATATTTTTGAACTCACCTAGCGATTTTCGATATTAAAACCGCAACTTGCGTTGCTATCTGAGGCACGGGTTCAGTCAAGATGTTTCTGGTCAGAAGTCCTTCCCTCAATTTGTTCCTCTCCTCATCGCTGATAGCGTGAGGTGCGTTCCGCCGCCAATAGCGGTCGACCCCGTTCTTGAAGCACATTACTGCCAGCCATCGGACATTTACATCGATCGAGTGGTTTGATAGTACATTCTGGAACAGAAAATACATTTTTCTATGTTGTAGGGAACAAATGATCAGATAGGTCTACGATGATGAACTATCGCCTGCTATAGGTACGAGTACCTACAAGTCACGGGATTCAAGTGTCTTGCCCCCTTCGGATCCATTCCCTAGTTTGATATGAGATGTCTGTGTATGGGTTCTGACAGGTCATCTTCCTAGCCTTTATTATTCCCAAGATTATTTTGGGGTCAGCTACTAGTTCAACCGGTTTTACCTGAATATCAGTTTTTACACAGAGCGACTGGCATCGGACCTCCGCAACCCTGATGGTGAACTGAATTCGAAGGTTGAACTAGTTGTCAGTATATTTGAGGGCACTGACTTCCCAATAACGATTGCCATAGATGTTCATGACAACCGGGACCGACGGCTTAACGTGCTCTCCGAGGCACGGTCGGGAAACATATCCATCTTCCATACTCCGCGCTGTTATTAAGAATTTATTGTAAGGAAAACCCTACAGCAGACTGACCCGGGAGTCGAACCCGAGACCTGTTGATCTGCATTCGCTTACGCTAACCACTAAACCAACGAGGCAGGTATGGGTTCTGACAAGTAATTATAATTATTTTAAGGATAGTCGGGTGACTGTCCGTGTGGTGATGGATTAAAAATTAAGAGTCCCTCTACCCTTATTCATTCCGTGGTGGGAGTTGTAAACATCACGGCAAAGACTAAACCTGAAACAAACCATATCAATGGGCTCCCACACATAACTGCGAATTCGCAACGCATCGCAAATATTTGCGAGCTCGCACGAATGCACCGCACGAACTTCACAACGCATCGCAGTTATGTGTGGGAGCTCTATACCAACCAGTCTGGAGCACCTAATGTATCTAATGTGCTACAAGTTTTTGGTAATACATACCAGAAGTACTGAGTAGAAGCCAGGTTCTACTTCCCATTCTTGAAGCTTCTTCTCTGCTGGCTTCAAGACTCCGGGGTCCTGGCTCGTGGCACGATTTAAGGTGTCCAACACCAGCGCGTAGATGTTAGGGTCCATGGTTATACCACCTGAAGAAGAAGAGAATATGAAAGTACATAGTAAATATTTTAGGGAAAACTATATTTTAACAGACTTCAAAAAAGGAGGAGGTTCCCAATTCGACTGTATTTTCTTTTTTATGTCTGCTACCTCTTCGACTGGGTAAATTTATAGTGGTTTTTTTTTTGTTAAAATGTTGTATTATGTACTATCAGAAAGAGTTGAGAATGTGAAATTATGTAAGTGTTTAGAGTTTTTATGTAGAGAAATGAAGAAAGCTTGTTTGCATTTTTATACAATATATGTAACATAAAAAAAACAAAGATCAGTTCCAGTCTATGTTGACCTCTCATGGTAAAGTCCCATACTATCTAACCGCAGTTCAACATATACAGTGAAACCTGGTTAAGTGGGACATCAAGGGACCAGCAAATTGGTCTCACTTATAGGGCTATTCCACTTACCCAGTGTCTCAGATATCCAGGTATAAATAAATATCTATCTCATTTACAGAGGGTTCCATTAATAGAGGTCAGAATACAGGTTATTTCAGTTATAGAGGTGCAATTCTTAAATAAAATAACCTATTATGTAAACATTATAGGTGAGTTTTAATCGTTATTGGGAATCAAAAAAAGGTAATAAAGGAAATGTTATAAACAAAAACATTCAAGCACGTTTTCTTATAAATAGTACAAAAATGAAAACATAATATTAGGTCTTTACCTATGAAATTGCCTTTCTTCAGTACTGGTCATTTCAAATAAAAAAAAGTTTGTAATGGCTCTGTATTCTAAATTCAAATTAATTTTGTTTTAAAGCCATGACATTCTATTTACAAACTCAGTCTTTTGTGTTTTGATTAGCGTTGTATTTTCATTACATTTGAACATTTTTCGTCATAATAGATACTTTAAAAATTCGTGTAATTATGGAATATGAGTTCCGTCGTGGCACCAACGCGACACAAACGGCACGTAACATCAAAAACGTTTACGGAGAGAACTGTACAAACGAACGCACAACCCGTTATTGGTTTTCCCGGTTCCGCTCTGGAAATTTTGACTTGAAAAATGAAGCTCGTGGTCGTCCGGAGACTTTGGTTAACAATAATGAATTAAAGGCGATTGTGGAAGCTGAAGAAACTCAATCTACAGCTGAGCTAGCAGCAGCTTATAATGTAAGCATCAAAACAATATTGATCCATTTGCGACAAATTGGCAAGGTAAAAAAGCTTGATAGATGGGTGCCCCATGAACTTAACGATCAGCGCAACCTACGCGTCGAGACCTGCCTTGCGCTGCTCAACAGGCAAAGAAATGAAGGAATTTTGAAATGAATTGTTACGTGCGATGAAAAATGGATTCTGTTCGACAATGGAAAGCGCTCAGCAAGTTGGTTAGACCCTGGTTCAGCACCAAAGCAATGCCCTAAACCAAAAATGACCCCTAAAAAGGTGATGGTCACTGTTGGTGGTCTAGTGCGGGTGTGATTCACCACAGCTTTTTTCAAAATGGCATGAGCATTAATGCAGATGTGTACTGTGAAGAACTGGAGAGAATGATGGAGAAGCTTGCACATCTGCAACCAGCTTTGGTCAATTGGTCGTCCCCACTGCTCCTTCACGACAACGCGCGACCCCATACTGCGCAACAGACAGTCTCCAAGCTGCAAGAGCTGGGGTTGGAAGCTCCCCCTCATCCGCCATACTCACCAGACCTTGCACCTACCGACTATTACTTTTTCCAAAATTTAGAAAACTTTTTAGTGGGTAAAAAAAATCAATTCCCGAGAGGCAGTACAAAATGCCTTTGAAGAGTTTGTTGCCTCCCGTCCAGCTTATTTTTACAAGAAGGGCATCAATAAACTACCAATGCGTTGGCAAAGATGCGTCGATTGCATGGGTGATTACTTCGAAACAGAAATAGAAAAGTTTGAAAAAATAAGTACTTTCACTTATTGCATACAAAACGGCAATTTCATAGGTAAAGACCTATATATAGCTAAATTTCAAAAATCTGTCATTTTAGTTTGTCTTTTGGAAACATCAGACATCAGATGTTTTTCGATGTTATAAATTTTACCAAATATGCTTTTGTCACCAATTTATATCCTATTAAAATCACTGTGCAAAGTTTCTAGTGCTTTTACTACTTTGCGTTTAGAATTTCTACTAAATTTAGCTCCGAGCCCATTTCGTCGTCATCTTCCTTTTCAAACAAATAAAACTATTTTATTTCAGTTACAGAGGTTAATGTATACACTGACGAAATATATACTAGACCAACACTCTACTAGGCGAGACCTGTACGCGGATTTATAGTAAGCTTAATGTTCCCTAGATGTCACTAAGTGCATCAAATCGTGAATTACAACGATATTTTCTGACCCCCAACACCAATACGAACCCAACAGTCAACTGTCAAGTTTATTGTCATTGTATTATTGCGAAAAGTACCACTAGATGTCGTTTTTTAAATAATTAATTATCTTAGTACCTACCTAATTTATGTAATATTTTATTTTATCGTCAAAGAGATCAACACAAATAAGTAAAATTGAAATGTCTGTTTTTAATTTTAGAATAACCGTTTTTCTCTTTACAATCTTTTTTTTAATTCATTGTTTGAAACTTTTTTTATTTTCAATGGATGAATCCTTTAAACTTTGTATGTATGTTTCTCAATTGACTTATGTAAGGAACTAAGGACTGACATTTTATTTTTTTAATGAATTAAAAAACAAAATAAAAATTGATGAAATAATAAAATACAGTTGCATGTTGCAGTTACAATTCCCGTCCCTAATGAATGACACATGTCTAAAAACAGTTTTTGGCGTTTATAAATGTTGTTGATCGTGAATGTATGCAAATAAAAAATTTGATAATTACGAGTTAATAATGTCGAGAATGGCTTGCACATATTAATTAACAACTGTAGATGACAAAAAGGTGTAATTAAGGATTTTCTTTCGGTTTGCGTCTTATAAATAATCCTAATGTTAAAAATGCGAACGTAAGTTCATTTGTTACGCTTTCCGGCGAAAACTACTTAGCTGATCAATCTGATCATCATGAAACACATATTCTTGTAGAGGTATTAGAAGTAACATAGGATACTTTTTATTAAATGCGAACGAAGTCGCGGGCGAAACCTAGTTATTAATAAAACAATCTGAAATGTTTTTGGAACGATATTCCCTAACGCGCTTTTCGCGCCAAAAGTTGTAGCGACACTTAACATTGAGTTGACGTCATAGTGCTGGATACTCAACGTTAAATCTACCAAACTGATTGCTAACGTCCATACCGTGTTGAATGCACCGGTTCTCGTCCGATCACGGAAGTTAAGCAACATCGGGCGTGGTTAGTAATTGGATGGGTGACCGCCTGGGAATACCACGTGTTGCTGGCTTTTTGCATTTATTTACAGAAAATAATATATTGTTTTATACTATATTTTGTAAAGTTTGATTATTTCTAAAATAATTTGACAAATGCGTTACCGGCCTTTGGGGCATAGTGGAGTGGGATGGGGGGAGAGGTTGGGGTATGAGCCTCCGGTATCCTCACTCACTAGGTGAAACACAGCGCAAGCACTTTTTCACATCGGTTTTCTGTGAGGCCGTGGTATTACCAGGGGCAGGGGTCATATTACGTCGCGTCGCGCGTAACCAAGTTAAAAAATATCCAGAAACGGTTAAATACGTATCTACTCATTTTTAATCAGTAGCCCAAAGTTAAAGTTTCATGTTTCTAACTTAAAAATGACGGACTTTCGTCCACACTTTCAACCCGTATTTCACCCCCCTAGGGGTAGAAATTCCAAAATACCTTCCTTAGTGGATGTCTACTCAATAAAACGATCCATATGAATAACTGAAAGAATACAACTTAAGGTCTATACGTACGTGTAATATTAAAATCATCATCTTATCCCTAACTGTTGAACAGTTTAACCTTCTATCATCAGCTCACCTAAATAACTTGAAAGTATACGACTAAAGGTCTATAGATACGTATGAAATTGAAAGAATTATCCTCCAACTCCTAACGGTTGAGGAGTTGTACCTTCGATCATCAGCTTACCTAAAAACCACCGTGGGAGAGCCACGCTTCGGCATGAATGGGCCGGCTCGACCGGAGTGATACCACGGCCTCACAGAAAACCGGTATGAAATAGCGCTTGCGCTGTGTTTCACCGAGTGAGTGAGGATACCGGAGGCCCATACCCCAACCCCTTCCCACATCCCTCTTTCCATCCCCCAAAGGCCGACAACGCACTTGTGACGCCACTGGTGTTGCGGGTGTCCATGGGCGGCGGTAATTGCTTACCATCAGGTGATACGTCTGTTCGTTTGCCCCCTTTTCCATAAAAAATAATAATAATAATAATAATTTGAAAGAATACGACTAAAGGTAACATACATACATATGATATTTAAAGATTCATCCTCCAACTCCTAACCGTTAAGGAATTGTACCTTACACCATCAGCTCATCATCATAAAATGATGACTACCAGACGCAAATACCGGGTTAACTTCAGAAAATATACGAAAACATAATATGTGCCTAAAAAAATGAGGGTTTCCCTCGATTTCCCTGGGATCCCATCATCAGATCCTGATATGGTGACAATGAGACCACCTCGGGAGCATACCCCTTCGAATACAAAAAGAATTTTCAAAATCGGTCCACAATTGACGCAGTAATCGGTGAGCATACATAAAAAAAAACATACAGTGGAACATAGAACCTCCTCCTTTTTGGAAGTCGGTTAAAAATAAAAATACAGTCGAATTGATAACTA
Source organism: Diaphora mendica (assembly GCA_949125395.1). Taxonomy (NCBI): domain Eukaryota; kingdom Metazoa; phylum Arthropoda; class Insecta; order Lepidoptera; family Erebidae; genus Diaphora; species Diaphora mendica. The sequence goes on along the minus strand of OX421313.1, from coordinate 15,956,548 downwards.
CCTTCTTTTTTTGAAGTCGGTTAAAAATAAACATTCTTAATAATTAAATTTTTGAACTGAGTACGCGGCTCAAGCGACGTTGCCGTTCCGTATTAACTACTGGAAGATATGAACGATTTTTGCAATGTTGCCATTCATGAGTGCATTGTTTCTCTGATTCAACCAAATAACTTATAAATGTGACATCTAGCGTAGTAAATAGGTCATTATTTTCAAGTTTATTTAAATCGATTGCAACGACATCTCCTAAACATAGGTGATAACTTTTAGTTATGCAATTGTTAATCATTTTTTTAAAGCAAGCAATACAAAGCAAGTTTTATATTTGAAAAATAATAATATAGTTACTAGAATTGAAGCACATCAATAAAATACTGTTAAACTTTGTTAAACTGCTTTTTAGAGCTTATTTTGAGCGCCATCTAGATTTAGTTGAACTTTTCTAGCTTTTTGCGGCGTACAGTATTGGCCAAGGGAGGGACGGTCTATAGTATATTGTGTCATTGATGTATATAAAATTCACTCGCTGTCTCAGTTATAGAGGTAACTGTGACGAAAAAATCGAAAGAACGAGTCCCAGATATAGAGGTTTGCTTTGTCCCGCTAGCAGAGGTAATTCAGTGCCAAAGTGTTGGGACCTCAACATGAGTTACAGTTATGGAGGTTTCTCACTTATTCAGGTCCTACTTAACCAAGTTTCACTGTATAGTGGAACTAACTATACTTATGGGAAAAAACTCCCCTACTTTTATCTGACTACGGCAAACCCAAAAGGAAGGTAGAAGGTATGGCGGAAGGTATGTTTGTATGTTACACAGTAGCACCTAAAGTACTGAACCGATTTTAATGAATGAGGTGTCAATAGATTCGTAATGATGGCCCGCGTTATATAGTCTTTATCTTATTATTATTATTTTATCTTAAAGCAGTTGTCGGGTGGCTAGAGCACCTAAATAACCAAATATGAAAAAAAAACAGCACAAAAGAAAAGTTATTGATGTCTTTTAATTTACTAGTAGTCGCCCGTCGTTCCGTAGTTTGTACGTCGACAATAGTACAACATACTACCCATTTAGTAGTACGTCGTACTATTGTCGAAATTCGACCATATTTTTTTAGCATTCTTTTTTCTTTCTCTTCTTGTTAACTGTTCCAAATTTCATACTCCTATACAGTACAAACTTATAGATTTTATTATGTTGTTATCTTAAGACTGATAAAAATAACACTAAAAACTAATTTAGATATGTAGCAGTGGGATCATTCATTAGAAGTAGAATTAATATAATTTACAGTCAATTAGTTTAAAGTACCTAGATGACCGAGCGTCGCTTGGTATTTTTTTTTATAAATGGGTTTTTTGGCAACACTGGGACAATCCAAACGAAACCTTTTTGTTATTTTTCTTCTAATAAAAAAATGAGTTAAGTGGCGCCCTCTCTTGGTACGCCCTGATACTGTTTATTCTGCACCTTATTCCAGTATAGTTTAATGTAGTTGGCTCGAGTTGCGATAGATGGCGCTAGATGTACATTGATTTTATATATTTGACTGTTAAAAACACGAATGAAACGACATTTTCTAAAAAAGAATCCTAGCTAGATCGATTTATCGCCTCCGAAACCCCCTGCATATAAAATTTTATGAAAATCGTTGGAGACATTTCCGAGTTCAGATTTTCTACATATTTATATACCTCCTCACTATACGTGCCATGTCTAGGAGGACTGCCTTCTGCATCAGACCCTTGATCCAACCGTCCAACGTGAGTCTCTTAAGGTGTTGGTCGAGGCTCTTGGCTATCAATCCGTGAACAGATACAATTATCGGAACAATGATCACCGAATCTACATCCCACATATCTAACTATATATATTATTATTATTAGGGAATTTGACTGCATTTATGACATAGTGACAAGTAGTCATAGATTTGTACAGCGCTAAGTGTTGCTAGTTTAAATCAAAATCCGAGTCTGGTTATTTTTTGTGTTGCCTCTTGATTGGGTCATTGTACATGTAGTGAAGTACCAGGTATAGCATTCTTTTGCAATTTTACTGTCCTGCCCCAAACAAAGATAATGATGTTCTCAAATAAATCAGTAATAGCAATTTAAGATTACTATCCTAGGTGAGGTTATTCACTGGATTTCCTGCTAAATTTCCATTATTTAGGAGTAAGCTTTCTTTTTCACACACTTAAAATAAATATATCATCCCATTTCCTACTCAACAATAAAAGAAAACTGTGAGTCATTGTATGTGGTATTAAAACATTGATTTATATGTATTACCAAACGTGTAGCAACTGCTTACATGAATAAAGCTTGTTAATTAAGTGAATACTACCTTTATATACGGAATACTAGTTTTTGCCTGCTGCTCTGCTTGCGTGTATCTCGTTATCACGGTAAGAAGTCACCTATGTCCTTCCTCAATAATCAAAGTATAGCCATGACAAATTTCATTCAAATGTAAAAAAAATTAAGTGTACACACACTATCTAGTGTTTCAAAACAATTGTTTTTCATTGTTACAGATTTGACTTGACATAGCAAAAAGTTTCACATGTCTTAAGGTAGGTAAGTACATAAACCCTCAAAAACTATAGATGCAAGAAACCCTATAAATCTCAAAATTATTCTAGGTTTATTATCGAAAAAGGCTACTTCTCTTAGAGCCCTACAACTTTCGGGATGGTTTAAAGTATGTTCAAGATTATAACCTTGTTATCACGACTGACAGTGATAGAAACCAGCAAAACAATCATATCACATAATCACATAGATCATAAAATATGGACAATGATTAACTAAATTATCCAATAGTGTAAACGTTACAATCTCTGAATTTTAGCTCAATTACATATTCATAACTAACAAAATAAAATTTTCTTCTTACGCCGATACGCAATTTGTTTTCAACTGTTAAAAATGTTTACAAAGATAAATGTAAATGTTGGACAGCATACAAACATTACAAATACAGCAAAATATAACAAACAAAATAGTGATCTATAAAAATCAAAGAAACTTACTTTTAACCCTGAAGTGTTAAAGGGCATAACATAACCTGTGTAAATATTCAACCGACACATAAATTAAAGGAAACTGTTTAACGTTCGCACTTCTTACATGTAACAATAAACAAAATATTAATTTTATGACTATTTGTAACGACTGTACAGTATGCGAATCATGCCGAATGCCGAACACCGATCGAAAAATTCATCACGAACAAATTCCGAATTCCGATTTTCAATAACGCCGAATGTCATGGAACTGTCAGTTGTCATGGTCAAAATTTCTTTTCGTTCGTTAATCGTATTTGTGGCTAAGTGTTTTTTTTTTTTTTTTAATTTTATAATTACAATTTCAATCAATATAATGTTTAAAAAATATATAAAAACATTTCATGTATTTTTTATAGGTTTTAATTCCGTTTTCAAAAGTACTAAAAAACTTTCAAAAGTAACCATGTTACGTAACTTGTACAAATAAAAATAACCGAGATTAATCTTGATAATAATTGAATTTGGCATAAATAATCTCCAGTCACTACCGTTATCTTTATCTTATCGGTGTTTTATCATGTTTAAGATATTTAATACTTTCTGTAACGACTTATAATTATTTTTAAGTGGGACACAAAATAAAGATAGTTATTTTTGAAATCATAAATAGTTTCTAAAAAAATAAAATAATGACATGGGTTAACTGCACCATTACTTTAAACAGTGATTCTACGGGTAGCTTTTATGCCGGTGATATAGTGACTGGAACAATTGTATTGGAATGTAAAAAAGATCAGAAGATTAAAAGTAATCTGTTTTGTGTTATATTTGATAAATTTTTAAGTCCTTGTGTTTATAGATTTAAGGTTTCAACAATTTTTATTAGTTACACAATATATGTACTCTTAAACATGCTTCTTCATTTGTTCGTGAAAGAGCCATGCCTCGACTCCAAAGGGCGGGCTTGATTACAGAAAACCAGTTATTACGCCTTTTGTTATTGCTTTTCTCCCAGTGAGATGAGTTTACTGCAGCCTAAACCCTGATATTGGGAAAGGAGGTTTAGAGAGTGGCAACTCACTTGTGACTCTTGAGTTGCTGGTTTTCATGGGGTAGTAACTATTAAGCATCAGGTGACTCGTGTGCTTGTTTGCCCCCTATACGCTATACCATAGAACCCCTACACCATAGAGAAGAAACAGATCCATTTTTAATATTATATTGTTAATCGTTGTTCATTTTTTTTTTAATTATAATAAAATCATCAAGGCAGACCGGAGAGGTAGGATCTACATAAATAGACATGAGTTCAGCTCGACTGCTTAATAAATTAGTTCGTAGATTAATAATATAATAGAAAATAATAAAAATATTGCCCCTCCTGTTACTTAAAGTTTAACTTTGTTTATTCTAAGGAAATTACCGAATGCATGTAGAAGGGCTAATATTTATTTATTAAATGAGTATGCCACATTGACTCTACTATGCCTAAAAGGAAAGCATTATAAACAGAATCCAAGGTCACCATACTCAATGCGAATGCATATTTATAATGTTTCAGGAATCGATTTGAAAGTAGTGGGAACATCCAAGGCATCGTGGACTAGGTCTGCACCGACGATTCCTTACATCAAAATTTACTCAGAGAAAAGAAAAGTTTTGTGTGTGACTATAAATGATTTATTCAGGGAAAATTTTCACGGTAAGATGATTAATACTTTAAGGACAGTATGGTTGGTTCATAGACTCACATCATGATATCAATGGCAAAAACAAAACACTCGAGCGGGTTCTTCAATGTCTAGGCTAGGTACAGTCTATTATGAGTCTATTAGTGATCAGGGGGCACGGTCGTGCCCCCGCCAAGACGAGGCAAGCGAAGCGCAAGGGCACTACCTACCTTTTCTCGAAGTGTTTCGTCGTTTTTTTGAACCCACATAACTTTGGTTTCCGATATACCAGATCGTTCAATTTCTCAGGATATGATTTCAGTAATAGACTAATGAAACATACAGAATTTCAATTGCATAGCTCTGATACTTTAGATTTTATTGATACCTAAAAAACACCAATTTCGTCACACACATCCTGGTACTGGTACTTCCTGAAGTGCTAGAAAGCTGAAATTTGGTGTGTAAACTAAGTTTAGTATACAAACAACAAAAAAATCATAAACCTATAAATAAAATCATTACTTTTGCCCCCCAACTCCCAAAATTGGGGGGTGGAAGTTTGTATGAGACTTACACATTTTTTTATGCTAGATGTTTTATTTTTGGTATGGGGACTTTTTCGAAATAAGAAAGAAGATGTACAAGAAATACACTCCAAAAAAAGAAAAAACAACTACCCTAAGCAACTTACAAAAAAATGAAATGAAATGAAATCCCACCAAAAACATTTTCATGTAAAATGTTGCCAAGACGACTGCATATGGCTTACCCTGTGAAAAAGATATCAGATCTCATGTAGAGCCACGCTTCTGAATCTACGTGCCCTTACTCTACCAACCCTAACATCACAAACTCTACATCTCAGTAATAATGTATGGCTTGGCTGTTTCGTTACTTCAGAAATGAAATATTCCCATAAAATATTACTTCAGAAACCAGATATTTGCAAACACAAAAGGCGTTCGTTTCCCCTGCGTGACTGTAGCGAAACGGCGAAGCCATACATTTTTACTGAGATGTAGAGTTTGTCAAGTTAGGGTTGGTAGAGTAAGGTCATGTAGACTCAGAAGCTTGGCTCTACATGAGATCTGATATATTTTTCACAGGGTACCTAAGCCATATGCAGTCGTCTTGGCAACGTTTTACATGAAAATGTTTTTGGTGGGATTATTAATTATTGATGGCTTAAATGGCATACCATTCGCCAACGTCGTACCGTCTTTAAAGAGTCGATGAGTTGTAGATATACCTGCTTTATTACTGATTGGCTAATGTTACGCGACTGCTTTCAGGAGTTGGATACCATAACATAATAAGGCTTTTAATTATTTCCACGGACAAGTTTAACTCGTTCTATAATGCTAGGATTCACTTTAGAATTCTGATTAGGATGTAACGTAAGTTATTTAAATATACACTTGAATTTAAATTGGCTTTTATATTTTCAGGTAATATAATACCTGCTGGCGTTCATCGGTATCCATTTCATTTTGCTTTACCAAGGGACTTACCTTCAACTTTTGAAAGTTCACTATCCAAAACTGTTTATTATTTAAAATTGAAAAGTAAACCAGCCTATAAAATTCGGCAAGTTATACAATTCAATGTCTTAGGGAACATAAACTTAAATCATGTTGAAGAAATGTTGGTGGGTTAAATTTCCTTTTAAGTAACTATTTAAATCAAAAATATTCATATTTCTATTACATTACAGTTTTTTGTTAATTTTTTTTTGCAGAAACCTTGTTTTCATGAATTCAGTAAGACATTTCGAAATAGTGGGCATTTTGGTATCTCCATTAAAACTTATCGAGCATTCGCTCCAAAACAAACAGTTCCATTCGAAATAACGATCAATAATGAAAAAAAAGCGAGAGTAAATAACATTAATATATATTTAATACAGGTATGTATCTTATATAAGTACCAAACCAATAATGTTAAGTATAAAACTGTGATTTTAATTTTTTTAATATTTCAGAAAGTGAAATATACTATTGCATCAGGATACGCTAATGAAACCAGAAAAATTTATAAAGTGGAACATAAAAAGTTTACTCGCGATGTAGCTGAAATTTGTTATATTCATATGAAAATACCTCAAACAACACCTTCTAGTCTTCAATTGAGTGATCCAATGATCGATATTTCTTATGTTTTTCAGGTTTGTAACGACATATTAATAATCAAAGGGTTAAAATTATATTATATTTGTCTAATATGAAATCGATGTTAAGCCGTTATTGGTTTGAACCAGTTTGAACTGATAATCATACTTTCTTTTCAGGTTGAAGTCAAATTCATAATACATTCATCACTAATTGAGGAAATTCCTGTTATTGTTACTACAGCGCCAATCATTCACTCCGATTTTTAAAACGTTGGAAATTTAATAAAAATGTTTGAATGGTGAAATTTTAATGGTAAAACCCTCCTCTGGGATAGACGCTGCCGACGTCATGCTGCTGATATTACATAATTTGTGAAATTAATGCTCATATACTTTTTATATTCGCCAAGGCCGACATTCAATAAAATGTTTTCGGCCTAAATCGATTCCGGATCTAAACTTTGGAGACGTATATGAGTGCACATTACTACAATTTAAAGAAAAAAACGATAATTGAAATACTTGTAGAATGAGAAGAAATAAGAGCTGTCTTTGTTTGAGTTCAAATTATTTAGATATTTTTATTTTTGTTCTATTAGCGATATAATACCTATGTGGTTTTACAAGACTGAATTTTATTTCGTTGGAAAGTAATAAATATATTTGGCAGTTATGCCTAGCGAACCTTGTCTATGTTATGAATTTGAAAATAAATTTACTGTTTTAGGCAAACATCTCTTAATGATAAATATCACAATTTCAAACGTGCTCGGGTTGTGTTGTGTGATGAAATCTTGATTTAAATTTAATTATTTTAATCTTTATTTAAATAGCAACATTAACAACGAAAAACTGCATCGTTTATTTAGCGGTTGGCGTATGCGTCTGCCGAACAAGAGGTCTCGGGTTCGAATCTCGGGTCGGGTAAATGTGTTATTGGGTTTTTCTTATTATTGATATGTTTAATAACAGCTCGAAGTTTAGAATTTGGGGTCTGAACTCTCGTGACTTGGAGAGTACGTAAAGCAGTGTCAGTCCTGGGCCTTATCTCTCCCTGGTCGTGTTGGAAAGCCGTCCCATCGGATTATGAGAGTGAGAGAACAGAGACTGAACCTGTGTTAGCGCACACACTTGTGCACTATAATATGTATCTCCTGCGTAAATGGCTGGTCTCCGTTGAGACTGGCGGCCGTGGCCATAATCTGCTAGGAGTATTGTGTATTATAGTGCTCTTTCTATCGGGTTTTGGACGTAAGCCTTTTCCATACTCTTCCATCCACCTCTGACGGCTTGGAGTCGCCGACACCCAATCTAGACCCGTATGTCCCGTGATGTCGTCCTTCCAGCTCACTGGTGGTCTGCCTCGCAGTCTAGTATGTGTCCTCAGGCGCCAGTCCAACAGCCTTTCAGTCCACTTTTTGCTATTCATTGGTGCAATATGTCTTGCCCATCTCCACTTCCGCTCAGCACCTGACAGACCTTGGTCTTAGATCTAATCCAAGTATTTCTCTTCCGGTCGCGTAAGGATATACTGAGCATAGCTCTTTTCATTGCTTTTTACGCAACGCGGACTTTTTGTGCGGATTTTTCGGTTGTGGTCATGGTCTCTGCTCCATGCGTGAATACTGGTAGAACACATTACTCGAAGACTTTTCTTTTCAAGATCATGGACATCTTACTACGCAGTACACTAGCGTTTGCACCAAAGGCTGTCCATGCCCGGGCTATATCTCTCTACTTCTGCAGTTTGGTTTTCGCTACCCATCGTGATTTTATGCCCCAGGTATACATACTCCGACGTGACTTCTACGAGATAGGTACGGTATGGTGTGCATTCGGAATATTGGTCATGATTTTAGTCTTGTTCTGATTGACCTTCAGTCCCACCCAACCGATTCCGTTTGCAGGGAGGTATCCGGTATATTATCGGAGAATATCACCAAGTCATCTGTGAAACCTGGCGAGTCCTGTCGTCATCGCATTCGTCGACTACGAAAAGGTATCCGATGCCGATGAGGCCTGGGCTGTCGAAAAAGGCCTAGTGAGCTTTTAGCATTAGCATTTACAGAGCAACGCCACATCATCTGTGAGACTTTACAAAAAGACTGACACATTTAAGCTTGCTAGAGGAGTGCGCCAAGGAGACACAAAGCAGAGCCACGCTTCGGCATGAATGGGCCGGCTCGACCGGAGTGATACCACGGCCTCACAGAAAACCGGTGTGAAATAGTGCTTGCACTGTGTTTCACCGAGTGAGTGAGGATACCGGAGGCCCATACCCAACCCCTCCCCCTATCTCCCCCCCCATCCCCCAAAGGCCGGTAACGCACTTGTGATGCCTCTGGTGTTGCGGGTGTCCATGGGCGGCGGTAATCGCTTACCATCAGGCGATACGTCTGCTCGTTTGCCGGTCTATTCCATAAAAAAAAAAAAAAAAAAAAAAAAGCTATTTAATGCCGCACTTGAAAATGTCTTCAAAGAACTGGACTGGTATAACAAGGGGCGACAAGGGCATAAATGTGGATAGAGAGAGAGGAGTAGATTAAAGCAACTAAAAGCTAGTATCGTAGGTCTGTATCCAGTGGTTTCATCAAATAGACAATGTTTAAATCAAACCGTGTAACGTCTCGAAAACCAGTTTGGAAAGAAAGTATTACCACATTAACGTTTCGTGTCGTGTATTCTAGGTAGTACAACCACGCTGATTTCAGCACGAAAGGGCCCGTCTCTACCTGGGCGGTACCACCCTCGCACAGAAGATCAACGTAAAATGACAACGTTTGTGCTGTCGTGTTTCGTTGATGAGTGCGAGACTGGAGGCCCAATGATGCAGAAGCATCACTAGGCTGCCATGGTGTGAGTCACCATGCTGCATTGTTGCATCGTCTGCATTCACAATGAGTATGGTGACCACTACTCTTGGATTCTGCTTATGCTTTACATCTGGCAGAGTAGAGTCATTTTGTCAGGGCAATACATAAAAAAAAATACAGTAAAGCAATACTTACAAGCTATAGGTATACTATACTTTGTGATTAACAAACCACGAGAATTGCTAAGCAAAATTATTTTTAATACGAAAAATTCGGATTTCACACGATGTCAGAATCATGGGGTCCGTCGGCAATAGTTCCTCCATGAAGTTCCTCTATGTATTTGACTTACTAAGCAGTCTGTTGAAAATATGCCTTGACGTACCTTTATAAAAGAAATACATTTCTGTCTAAAATATCTGTAAAAGCTGTAAATATATATTTATTTGAGTTTATCGGCATACTTGCACTAGTTTTTACAAAAGATAAAATTACGTTATGGTAAGTATGACTGTTTGTCGTCATAATCATCAGCTTAATAAAGTTAGGTATTAGTGTATCATGTAATGTGCTCTAATCATGGCAACACAAATCGTTAAAAAGTTAGCTACAAATTTTGAGTGTGGCAATTAACCTTGTGCTGCCACCTGCCGTCGAATCTGCGTTTTAAAATATTCCATAATTCTTATGTTTTTTATTAATTAGTTATTATACATTATTTAAATCACTCTAATAATACAATTAAACAAACAAAGTATTATTGTTTTTGATACTATTAGAAATAGTTATCATTAATGTCAATTTTTAATTAAGAACATTTTAAAGGAACAACTTGACTACTTCCTCTTTCCATGACTTTTTTTTGAGAAAGCGGAAATGGTTGGTCCGCCATAATCATTCGTGTGGGTCTGTGCTTGTGTGGTTTGGTTGTCTTTACCGGTACCAACCATTATTTTTAATTAGTAGTAAGTAATGCGTATGAATCCAGACATGGACGATGATGAGAAGGGGTGAGTGTATTTTTATCTAATTTTTGTGTTTCCTAAGGGTGTCTAGGACGTGCCTACTATAATAGGTCAAACTGGCATGTTTGCTTGGTGTGTCGCATTTCACGGATAGCCAGCGGGGCTTGTGTGGAAGCGTTATTTGTCGAACCCTTTATGTTCCAAACATACTTTTAATATGAAATGGATCATGCTTAGCATTAAACTTAAAATTTATAGTTATAAGAACTGCAAATTTTCAATTAGCCTTTTACTCATACCGGCTAGCGGACACCGACCCCAAGCCTTGGCGTACGACTTGCGTGGTACGATCATGGCAGCTATTACTTTCCCGTGTTTCCTAGTTGTCATTACATTAGTAGCTCTAAATTTATCAAAGAAATAGGTTTATATAACTTGTTAAAGATGCTACATTGTTGATGTGGAAACGTCGCAATATTTAATATTAACCTTTCTGTGACTAATCGCTACTTTCTCTTATCGGTGATTTCGCGCTCGGATATTACCACGCTTGCATATTTCGCTGAAAATATGGAGATTTTGGATGGCGAATAAATAATGAGGTTATTAGATCAATGCTCGAAGTGCCGCGTAGCGCGATCTCATTTACCTACAAGACGCGAAACGTGCTGATTCATTTGCATATGGTTACTTACGTCGTCGATTTTTGTTAAAATACCATTTTCATAATTTGTCTATGTATTTGATTATCTAAACATTTGGATGTAGTTTTGTAAACACTTCGACATGTACATTTACTGTAAGCTGCACAACAGTTGTGTTGACAGAAATGTAACGAAGCACATAATTAGCGTTGAAACTTTGAACCTATAAGTTAATACGGAAGTATGTGAAACGTGCATGTGGTAAATTTTGCAACTTCACTCAAATGTTGAAAGCATTGTATTGACGAAATACTCACACACAGATAACTTGAATTGGTCACCATGAACAAATTTGAGTGAAGGGAATTCATACTTTCACCAATCTTTCATAAATGTGCTTGATAAGCATAGTGTACCACTTCAGACAAGTAATTTGATTAATTTTAATTGCTGACTACACATTGCAGGTTGATTAAATAAAAAATGAATAAACCATTCACCAACTTCTCTTGTCCTCATACAGTAAGAGATGCATGTTCAACACATGGTCTCTATAAACCTTTTTTTTATTATTACATTACATGCATATGCATTACATTACGTTACATCACATTAATACCTATAATATATAATGTTGATTAAAAATGCTTTATTATTAATAGTATATAATGTTTACATAAATTTATATAAATGTCCTGCGATCCACTGCAGTTTTATTATGATAGCAGTAATTTTTATGATCATGTATTCAATAAGGTCAAGTACTGCTTTTGTTTTACAGTTATTTTATCATTAATTCAATTCAAATAACTAATTAATGTTTAAAAGCTTTTAGGATAACCATAATGCATGTTTTACTAGTTCTATCAAATATAACCCAAGATTGATAAACTACAGATATGAGTATTGTAGACACTAGTTTTGTTTCCTAAACAAAATATATACAAGCTGCTGTAAACAATAGTTAGTGTTTGAAAACCTCTGGGAACATTTTCAAAATTAGATTAACGGTATTATTCATTAAAATTACAGATAAAGATTCTTAATTTCTTAAAATAAGTTTAAAACAGTCATCCTTGACTTAAATAATTGCTTCAGTAAACTTAACCAGTATTCATTAAACAATAATGAATATATGTGGAAACAAGTGTGCGGTGTTTGAAGTCTTGATCTTGTCATTATCATTTTATGATTGTAAGAAATTTTATGAAGTTATAACTGGGTTTTTGGGTCATATTTATATCTTGTTTATAATTAAATGCTGTAAGTAAACCAAAGTTATCAATATCGTTCACCAAGTCACACTAACTAGCGCCTAAGTAATTATAATCTTTACTTAGAACTGTTTCATCATCAACATAATCACCTTATGCTGTCCATTGCTGGACATTGGCCTCTCCCATTGCACACCATTCTGTTTACTGTACTTTTAATCTGATTATTGAGCAGTAAGTAGTAATTATCCTAAAAGTAAATATGAAAGTTCTATTGTACCACTGAATGATGTTGAAAAATAAGAAAAGATGAATAGGTCAGTCAACAATAGGTAGAACAAGGGCAATTGGCCTCGATTCTTATTGACTTTGCTCATGGTGACATCTGGACAATCTCCAATAGACATAGTAAAACAACAATTTTTGTTTGTGTTAGATTGATTTCAACATCAAAGATAGACCAGTTAGTTGTCACTCTTCATCACCTTTAATAATTGAAGGTTCTCCTACTCTCTTAAAATGTTTTCATTCTTGTTACACAATCATAAAGAAAAAGAAACTCCTTACTCCTACAGTACAAATACACAAATGAAATATTTACTCAAGATTTAAATGTATCTAAGTTTTGTTTTCAACTTGGCAACAGTGACATTAAACTTCCTCAAATTGATAAATACTAAAGGATTTTGTGGTTAGTCTTACATTAATATTCCATCTGTAGTGTTCATTGTCATATTGACCAGTATTCTCATCTGTGGGATGTCCACTGCTCAATACAAACATGGTTAACACTTGAGGCAACCCCTCTCCTCACCCCCCACCTCTAATGTAATATAGTGCTTATAAGTTAGTGAATGGGTCATTCACTAACTTATAAGCACTATATAATTATTACTTCATTTTGCTAATGAAAGGTATATTAATATTTGAATTTTTAAATTAGTGATGTAATTGATAAAACCAGTTGTGGGATAAGTCGTCTGTAACTCTTACCAGTTCCTTCTCTATTGAGATTTTCATTTTAGTATGTATCTAGTCTTATCTTTCTTTTGTGTAGTGTCCTTGGAGTATTTTTAGAATAAAAAAAGTCTATATTACTTATTAACTGATATTCATAAAAAATCAAGATACTTTTGATGGCAATTAATGAGGATAGGTAAAGTATTTTATAATTATAAATCTTTCCTTTAAAGAATTTTAATAGACACATAGCCACAATGATATTAAAATTGTCAAAATGTTCAAAATATACTTGTAAGACAATAAATGCAAATGAATGACTATTATGTCTTTCACAAAGTACTTGATAAAATGTGGCGAATAGTGTATGATTCATTTGAAAGTAATCTTTATTTTTCTGAACATTCTTTGACCTATTGATAGTACATGCATACACTCGCATCACCTTTACAAAGTGCAGGACAAATATATTTTACAAATGTTTTAATATACACACATCAAAAGTGTCTAGGGATCAAGCATTTTTATGCGGATTTCTTGAGATTGAGATGTGGCTTTGGCCCTGGCCTGCTCAGTCGCCAGACTTGAACCCGATTGAGCATGCATGGGATATGCTACAGAGAAGAGCTCTGCCGAATATGGAGGGTATCCAGTCGCAAGAAGACCTTTTTTTGTTGTTGCAACGAACATGGGCGGCCATTCCACAGCGTGATTTGGATGAACTCATTTTGAGTATGCCAAACCGATTCTTGTGTTGTTAGTGTTCGCGGTAGAAACACGGATTATTAATTGTTTAAGTTACCTAATAAAATTTTAAAGAAAACTGTTATTTCAGTCTTTTTTTCGAACTTTAATGTTAGTGGTTCAAATGTCAAAAATCTCCTTATTAGGAAAATGGCAAATTTCTTTATTAATGCAAAGGTGACTTGGTTTATCGTTACTGTGACAAACGAAAACACTTTATTTGATGAATCCTTAAAGAAAATTTTAATTAATATCAATCAGGAGAAAAGTTATTGCAAAAATATATGTTGATCCCTAGACACATATGTTGATCCCTAGACACTTTTGATGTGTGTATATTTAGAAAATAAAAAGTTTTAAAATTGATATGATATTGATATATGATATGCCAAAGTGACTATTCTGCCTTATGGAAAGCAAGAGTAGAATTCAAGAGTATTCCACCATACTCATTGTGAATGAAGACAATGCTACAATGCAGCATGGTGACCACTATGACAGCCTATAGAGATATGCATTTGCATCTTTTATATAAAACGGGAACTAAAAAAATACTGTACATTTTTTAATGTAGTGTAAGGAATGAGTAATTTAAGATTGCCAACACAGCACTGTTAAAAGAAATAGTTCTCGGGTAGCAAATTTTATAATTTTATTGAAATTATTCACATACATTTTATGTTCCTACATGTAATTAATTAGGTTTCTAGGTCATATTCTTTGTTTAGTACTTCATTGTTTAAAATATGTTAGTTATTTAAAAAAAATGAATAGTCTCAATTTTATCGCTTCTGGGTTTTCGTGTCAACTGTTAATAGCTTGATTTTTTGTTGCAAAAAAAGTTTGTGGTTAAAATATTTAAATTAATTTAAAATTAGGATGAGAATAAATGCACATTTAGAGAGATGGCATCAAATCTGTCATAACATTAGCTGTGCCTAAAACCAAAAAAAGAATGCCAGTGCTTGGGCAACAATTTTTTTAGGCAGTAGAAAGCTTGCTTCCTTGTGCAGACTTGCCCTTCATTCTGCATAACCTTATATATTTTTGAAATATTTAATGACGTATAAGAATTTGAAACATTATCCACCAGCCGTCATGGATGTTGAACACAAAGTCATTCCACCATTTTTCAGTAAATTTTATGCATATTTATTGAAATATATTTTATGTACATTTAATTAAAATCATGAAAAAAAACATTCGTAATTTAATATAATACGCATGTGGAACGAAAATAAATTTATTATGTGTTCATTTACTTCTTTAATTACACTTTAAATCTCTCAAGGCCAGTGTAATATCTGAATGCCCCCTTTTGATCTAGAAAACTGTTCGTCGGTGGTCTGTCATGGGAGACCTCTCAGGAGAACTTGCAGCGGTACTTCTCGAGGTACGGCGACGTCATCGACTGCGTAGTGATGAAGAATAGCGAGTCAGGGCGGTCTAGGGGCTTTGGCTTCGTGACCTTCGCTGAACCAGCGCTTGTTAACGTCGTGCTGCAGAATGGGCCCCATCAACTTGATGGCAGGTAAGAAACAGAATATCTAGAATTTTTGCATTAATTACCATTATTTGCCATAAGGTCATAAGGTGACGGATGAAGAATGTGGAGTGTCGTAAGAGCCGAGGTAAAGGGGCAAACTATGCAGTACAACAGTACTGCTGAAAGAAAACTTGAAATAAATCCTGTATCAACCCGGCTTACACTACAAATATGTACTTAGTTATTATACCACTTTGATGATGAAGTTCTCTAAAAATATCTTGCACACTCAAAATTTATATATCTATACAAATAAATAAAATTGGAGTGACTGTTTGTAATATTATAATCACAAATTTTAACAAAAAAAATCTGACTCCAATCTGGACCAAATTTAAATGTAGAAGAAGCACACGGGAAGCACCAGCTTTCAAATAAAAAAAGAATCATCAAAATCGGTTCACCCAGTCGAAAGTTATGAGGTAACAAAAAAAAAGCAGTCGAATTGAGAACCTCCTCCTTTTTTTGAAGTCGGTTAAAAATAACCGCATATGTATGTATACACTGTACATATAACAAACAAGTCAAATTTTAACAAAAACCGACTTCAAGGTTCGACTCTATTTCTCTTGGATGCCATCATCCGATCTTAGTGTCCTTATCATGGTACCACCGTTGGGATATCTCCTTTCCATTAAAAAAGTATAATCAAAATCGGTTTATAAAGGACGAAGTTATCCGCGAACACACATAAAAAAAAAACGGTCGAATTGAGAACCTCCTCCTTTTTTGAAGTCGGTTAAATAGCATTTTTTTAAAATTTTCTATTTCTTGCGCATAATCTTTGCAATGGATTTTGACGGAGCTTTCACTGATAGGTAGCTGATATAAGGAGTAACTTGGGCAACTTTTTTTTTAGACTAGCTTCGCCCCGCGATGTACCCGCGGTCCTACCAATAACGACGGGTAACACCGCGGGGATCGGCTAGTCTCAATGAAAATGATTAAAACTAGACATACGAGGAGACATCGTTATTTGTATGAATTGCGACAATTGATTGCAGAAGTTTTGGTTACATGAAAGTCTACTTGAATACAATTGTTATACTTAATGTTTTTGCGTAAGACACGTTTCAGTGTGGAATGCATGTACTGTGACTTGTTATTTAGAATACATGGCATATTATTGTTACCTACGTAAAAAAATACGATAGTTATATTGTCGTATTGAACTCCGTGGTTATATATTGTATCGTTTAATTAAAGCCGTGGAAAACGGTCATAATTTAGGAGAGGGGAGTAGGTCAGAAAAGACAGTTTCGATAAAAGAAGGCGGTACTTTTTTTACAAGCTTTTTATTAACTTGCAATGTATGTATGTATGATTGTATGTTCGGTCGGAATCTTGCAACTTAATTTTGAAGCAGATATCTTCAACCGATTTTGCTGAAATTTTGCAAGCATATGTGTACAGCGTGACAATACAATATTATAATGACATGGAGCTGATCTGATGCTGGAGCTGGAAGGTGGCCATAGGAACTCGGTAACGAAACGTCGCAAAATCATCGAGTTTGGACTCGTTTGATTCGTCTCGAGGCATTCCAGTAAAAGCTTGTTTTTAAAAAGCTTTTTAATTTAAACTTACTACATACTGTAAATGTACTGTGTACTTACTGGTCTTTATCTTACAAGAAAATGCATTCCTAATTTACATACCCGTATGAAACCTAGATAGGATGAAGCTTGTTTCACGTACATTCCAAATCTTATATGACAAGCTAAAATTCAAAATTTAAAAAACTACTCAAGCACTGAATCGAGTAATCATACGCCAATTATATTTTTGCAGACATTCTGTTATTCTACCCCACTTTCACCCCCATAACTTTTAAACGACTCAACCGATTTTCATGACACATGTCTAAGAACACTCCCACGTAACTCACCTTTCATGCAAAAAAAAAAACTAAATTGAAATTGCTTCATCCGTTCGCGAGCTACGGTGCTACAGACAGACAGACACGACAAACTTATAACACCCCTCTTTTTGCGTCGGGGGTTAAAAATCAATTGCTGTTCGTTTGTCTCGCTAAAACTCGAGAAGAGCTGGGCCAATTTAGCTGATTTCGGTTGTGAAAATATGTTTGTCTACTACGGCTCGTAGTCCAGGAAAGGTTTAAACGGTGAAAAATTAAAAATAAGTTGAAAATCCAAATGTCACGTGTACGAAGTAGTGGACACAGCTAGTAAGCAATAAAAGTAATGCACGCCTTTGATTCTGCCCTCTCGATTACCATGGCAGATCTTTCTTGGTGACGCGATGGCCGGATGTAAATGATTTTATTTTTGTCTTCTAACTCAAATCTAAGAATAGAGTTTTCACTCCATTCCATTCCAAAATTTTAAGCTTATACAGTTTACTACAGTGACTTCTGAAAATTATTAGTTCTTGAAAACTCAGCGTTCTGATAACAATATTTAATATATTTATTCGTTACATTGTATATTTTTTATATTGTTATAAGGAAATAGAATAATATTCAGTTTGCGTACGAATAAGTTAGTTACTGAAACAAGTTGCTAACCTTGGCCTTTCAGTGTTTCGTAATAACATATCTATTTCTACTACCTGTTGATTCCCTAAGAACTAGTGATATATTCGGTTGTGGGATTGGAATTTATAAAAATACACAATCTGAAGACAAATACTTTCAAAGATAAGTTTTCTACGAATGATTATCGGTGACCTAATTCTTGTGGAAATAAACCAGCATATTATAGATAGTTGGTTTTACCTATCTTAATGAATGAGTATTATTTGAGTAACATTTTGACGTTTTAGCGATTCATTTCTTATATTTTTACAAGCTTTTTATAAACTTGCAAAGTATGTATGTATGCTTGTATGTTCGGGTGGAATCTTGCAACTCAATTTTGAAGCAGATATCTTCAACTGATTTTGCTGAAATTTTGCAAGCATAGGTATACAGCGTGACAATACAATATTATAATGACATGGAGCTGATCTGATGCTGGAGCTGGAAGGTGGCCATAGGAACTCGGTAAAGAAACGTCGCAAAATCATCGAGTTTGGGCTCGTTTGATTCGTCTCGAGGCATTCCAGTAAAAGCTTGTTTTTAAAAAGCTTTTTAATTTATTTATTTTATAACATAACTATGTCCATGAAATTCACAAAGCGTATCAGAATATTCTTATTTGTGCACAAAAAAATATCTTAATGAAAAAATCTAATTGTAAAGTAGTAAATTACAAAAAACACAGCTTAAAATGTCTTTGTTTTAATTTCGTGCAAAGAAGTTAAAACACCTACCTAAAATATGTATTTCCTAAAAATCCTAGCACCAGTCTCACGTAGGTATTTCATAATTGAAATAATAATTAGGACTGTCCTAACAGTGTATAATAGGCAACTTTGCTTATTTCGTTTTATGTTAGAGAATGCTAAATATGTAAATCGCCAAAAGATAACGCAAACTTAATCAAATACTTAGTTTAAGGTTACTTTATCTTCTACTAGTTTGCCATCGGTTTATGACGGTATTTAAATGTAAAAAAAATCTATAAATTTTAACTTATTATGTTATTCCGATGTCTAAGCTATATTACTGCAAATTCTCATGAAAATCCGTTCAGTAGTTTTGCGTGAAACAGCAACAAACACACATCCTTACAAACTTTCGCATTTATAATACACTCACCGGCAGAAAGTGGCCCAAAATGAAAAACTTTTTTTATATCAAAATATGGTTGTTTTTTTTACTCTGCATAATGCGTAAACGGTTTACACGTAAGTTTAGCAATAATTAACACTTTAAAGTTAAAGTTTTAATAACAATTTGGCAAAAGAGTAAAAATAAAGGTTTTAAAAGAATTTTTGTTTCAAGTTTTCATATCGTTTCTTAAAATTGCAACCAAAAATTACTTCACCTAGCAACGCGTATTATACCCTCTTGCTTAATTGAACGTTTGCATGCGTTCTGGCATGCTTTGCAGTATGTTTATACCTCAGATTGAGGAATTTCCCCCGACACTGACTAGAGCCACTTTAGGTTTACTGAATGTCTATGGCGGGTTCGGCAGTGCTCGAAACTGTATTTTAAGCATGTCCCAGACATGTTCAATAGGTTGCATGTCTGTGCTAAGAGTCTGCCAAGTCAATTTCTGAATACCGCCATCAGCTAAGTGAGACTCAACTTTGACAGCAGTATGAGCTCTTGCATTATCCTGCATAGGTAAAAATCTTCTCGACCTAAAGTCCAGAAAGGGCGCAACATGATCTTGGAGGATTTCTTCGACATACCCGACTGCTCTTAGGCGTTCATCCACGACCACAAACCCCATACGCGTTTCGGAACATACGCCTCCCCACATCATGACAGACCTACGTTGGTAACTTACTGTCTGGCGTGTCGTGATGGAAAGCAAACTTTCTCTACGACGTCTATAGACTCTCCGTGCTCTTAAGGCTACTTTGTACTCATCAGTATACAAGACCTTGCTTCATTGGCCTAAAATCTAATTCACGTGTTCACGGGCAAATCTTAATCGTGAAACTCAACTTTGTTTCTAATGTTTTGGCCTTCGTGCTGGTCTCCTGACACGTAAATCATGTTCCTCCATCCTTCCTCTTATGGTTCGTTCACTACCAATGATACCACGTGCCGCTTGAAGCCGCCATCTGACTTCAACAGCGGTAAAGTATCCATTTTTTAACACTTCCAGTATCACAAATCGGTCATCGTGGGCAGAAGTACACCTTCCTTCTGCCGTTTCCTGGTCGCCGTGCATAGATTACAGTCTCACGATACCTCTTAGGTGCAAATCGTAGAGTCCTAAGCGGCACATTGAGAGTTGCAGCCACCTTACGTTGAGTTCGTCCTTGGTCGGTTAACAAGACCGCCTGAGTAACTTGAGTTGCAATAAGAGCCATGTTTTAATTTTTTATGGACCAAAACAAACCCGTAATCAATAAAAAAACAATAAAAACAAATTTGTAGACCCATTGGACCCAAAACGAATTTTAACTTACCTCTTGGATTAACGTTAAAAACAGTTCTATCGTAAGTTTTTACTAAGCATCAATCTAAACACAAGTTAATTTCAAATCAGTCACTTAAATAAACTAAACAAGTCACTTGAACCGTACCGTCATCGAAACACCTCATAAATAACGCTTAGTTTGTTTACAAGCTTCATAGATAAAATAGTCCACATCCAGGCAGTGCCCTTAGCTCAAAATGCTTACGGTAAGTTCAGATGTTTGTGGGACATTAACGCAAGTTAGCATATACTTTTTGCTTCCATAAGCTGAAAGTCTACAAGGCTTGCAACAAGTTTATTTTGCACTTATTAACACTGATTAAAAGTTGCAACTGTGTGCGTGTATATTAAAGTCAGTACAGTACTGTACAAAGTACAATAAAGACCCTCTAAAAACTCTAAATGAATGAAAAGGACAAAATCATTTTAAAATTTAATTTTCCTGTAAATTAAGATGGCGGCGTCTACGGGAGGAAATAATTTACATTTCGTCCATGGTGTTTTAAGATTTTCTAGTTCGATTACAGGCACGAAATTTTGTGAAAAGTACGTTAGTGACTTGTAAAATTTAAACGCTTTGATGGCTACTTAAACTTAATAAAGCTTAACTGGTGATGGTCGTTCGTGTCTTTGGTTTATTATAAGAACAACAATGAAGGAGAATAATAATAAGAAGAGGAGTAATAAAACCATTTAGGTCAATTTGATAAAACAAATCTAAACAACTATTGCTCTATAGGTTTAGTAAATATTAAGTTTTTGCTTTAGTGCGTTTCTTAGCATTATCGTGTAATTTGAACCTTGACTTCTGTACTACATTTTCTTTTGCAAGAGATTGAAAGAAGATAGAGTTATACCGCAATACCTATTACTCGTATATACTAGCTTAAATAACTGAATTGTATTGAAATATTATATTATATTGAACTACATATGACATTTGAAGATTTATCCTCCAACTTCTAACCATTAAGGAGTTGTATCTTACATCATCAGCTCATCATCATGGAATGATGACTACCGGACGCAAATTCTGGAGTAACTTCATAAAATATACGAAAAACATAGTACGTGCCTGAACAAAGTTTGGGTTTCCCTCGATTTCCCTGGGATCCCATCATCAGATCCAGTAATGGTGGCACTGGGACCACATTGGGAGAATACCCTTTCGAAAAAAAAAATAATAATTAAAATCGGTCCACAATTGACGGAGTAATCGGTGAACATACATAAAATAAAAATAAATAAAAAGTACATACAGTGGAACATAGACCCTCCTCCTTTTTGGAAAACGGTTAAAAATTTAGCTTTTATACTATAACGAAAGTATAAACTGTAATTGCTTAAAGTTTAGGGGTGTCTGGTAGGGGGTAGCAACTGTCATAAGTGTCCGGCAATGGATGACAAGATTTCTAAAGTTATCCGGAAGAAAATATAAAAAAATTGAGCTTTATACTTTAACGAAAATTAGGTACTATTTTATACACCTTTACTACCTGTTATCTGCAGAAGTAACCACAACCCAAACTCTATAGTCGCTGGTCGTTCTTACCTATATAGGGGTCATGCACAGAAAAACTTTCAGCCTTTATAAAATAACGAAGGTCTGGCCGTCGTGGGCTCTTGCTCTATTATTAATGATTTAATAAATTGCGAATGTGGTACAGCTGAAATACTAAGTCATAATTTGTAAATCGCGGCAACTTTCAAGAGTGAAACGAAATGTTACTGAAACTGTCACCCGCACCATGCTACGTATAGTAGGCAATAACTTCCTTTCTAAAGTGAGACCTGTCTAGTAGTGGACTACGCAAAGAATAAAAACATTGGAATGGGCTGTTTTTGTTTTGATAAGATTAAAATAACGGAATTTTGTTTTAGATTTATCCATGTAAAGTTTTCGTAATTTATTAAAAAAAACAATATTTCAATGTCTTGGCAACTTGGAACAGCCCAAACTTGAATATGTACACATATTGCGGACAGTGTCCTGTTGTATGTATAATGCTCTGTTTGGCTAACACAGGTCAGCCAAGTTAGAGCCAGTTAATTTCCAGTAGCTTGAAAATTACAATGTGCTATTTATAATAACTATTTTTGCCAACGAAAATAATAATTAAAACTCTCTAAATTGTTTTTTTTTCATTGTTCGTTCATTAATTTCACTAAGTGGATTTTTTATTATACCAATTTTTGTGTAAATCAGGGCTACCATTACGATTCACGAATGGGAATTTATTTGATTCAGAGATAACCCATCGCTGTTTGATAGCTTATCATCTCTTTATCTATAATTACTTCCAGGAAGCAACGAAAATGTCATTTTTTATTTTATACATATATTTTTTGAATAACGGGTAATAGTTAATATATACATACCTATCTAAGACTAGGGCGTGGTCAGTCTACTGTCTACAGGAGACGTAAATAATTAAACAAAATATATTTTATAATTTTCAAATTTAAATTTGTTATACGAAATTTTGTTTGTAAAATGTGGAATGCAATCACTATTATTTTGTTATTAAAATTCCATAAATTAAAAAATGTGTGTGCACTATCATTACTTAACTCACACATTGAAATAAATGCACAATCAACCGAAGAATAGTAGTCAATAGACCAATAGTCATAATGAACGATATCAACCCAACTGATAATTCTAACAAAACCCAACTATGGACCTACTTAGTTTGAGTGTATGTTAGCATTGTTTGTAGTTATATTTTTTATCTAATCGTATTTGAAGGCAAACGCGTTACTAATTAGTTTATTATTAGATTTCATATTCCGTACAATGTTATTACTATGTACTAGAATCAAAATCATTATTAAATTGTATAACTTGTTACTTTTAAATTGGCTATTTTTTTTAAACAACTTTTTTAAACCACTAGCAGCTTTTAGCTGCACTAAGTCATTATATTGGTTATTTTTTGCACGTTGATCAGTGAATATCACTACATAGTATAAAACAAAGTCGCTTTCTCTGTCCCTATGTCTCTTTGTTTGCTTAAATCTTTAAAACTGCTCAACGGATTTTGATGCGGGTTTCTTTAATAGATGGAGTGATTCAAGAGGAAGGTTTTTATGTATAATAAATGCATAATATAGTATGGGAACACTGTTAATTTTCGAGATTTCTAATGTGATGTAGCAAATAAACACATTTTTTTGCGCTTACATTGTAAACGCTGGTTGCACCCTACGAGATAGATCAAAATAATGTACTACAGTATTGTACACCTTAAAAAGTACTACAAAAAAGTCCGCGACGGTATATGTCTATCTCTTAGGGATAACCCACAACAACCATTTCTTATTCCTTTCTTTTTACGAGAAATAATGGCTTATTTACGAAGTGATTTTAAGCAATACAGAATGAATCCTTATACAATTAAGTAAATTAAATACATTGTGCATTTAATATAGATCAAAATGGTCCTTTACAGTATCTAATTTAAATGAACATATTCGAAGATACTACAGATTTAAAATGCACGAATCGTGTCGTCGGCGGGAGCATCTGAAATCCACCCGTGCGAAGCCGGGGCGGGTCGCTAGTACTAAATAAGAATGCCTGACTTTTAAATACGTTATCTGTTATGACGCGAGTAGAACTGACTCAAAGTCCATCATTACAGATGACACTAACTTAGTCAACTTATTAAACATACTACTTAATAAAGTCTGAAAACTTTTAAAAACAGTGTAATGACCCCAACTTTTTTTACCAGGACTATTGATCCGAAGCCGTGCAACCCTCGCACGCTCCAGAAACCAAAGCGCGGTGGCGGATACCCGAAGGTTTTCCTTGGTGGTCTGCCATCCAACGTCACTGAGACTGACTTGCGCGTGTTCTTCGGACGCTATGGCAAGGTCATGGAAGTGGTCATCATGTACGACCAAGAAAAGAAGAAGTCGAGAGGTAAATAGAATTGTTTTCTTTTTAATCTTAGTATTTTGGTACTATCATTACGAAGATGCGAGAGTAAGGAGAAAGTATAATAATTTCAGTCACAAGGAAAGTATAAATCTGTGAAGAAAAATCGGTCCTGGTATCTTAGAGGGATTTATCGTAGGAGCCAAAAGTGCCATACTCTAGAAATTCGTCTTTACACCTAAAGCGAACGCAAATTAACAGGTTGATTAGGAGTGCAGGAAAAAATAGTCGCAAGTATTGTTAAGCGTTTATGTAGTCGGAAGTTCCACATCCAGGCAGCGCCGTTAGTGGTATCTACTGCCGGTGCGTTCAAGTGTTCGTGGTACATCATTGCCATGCAAATTAGCATATACTCTTTGTTCCCATGAGCAATTGAGTCTACAAGGTTTGCGACAAGATAAAATACGTAACCGTTTCTTTCTGAGCCCATTAGCTTCCACGTAGACTGTTATTGAGAACCTGTTGTTAGCGCTCATTGGAATGATTAGACGACAAAGGAGTGATGCATAACGTTTGAGCATTAGAGTGGCTATTTTTGTCTTTTTGTGTGGGCTTAGTTTCTTAAACATTTCGATTTTCAATGATATTTCTTACTCAAGATTTTTGAGGACTTATATCGAAAAGAATATATTAAAAAATATGAGACTGATATGACTTATTTTTTTAATGAATTCCTCGAATCTGTTTTTTTTGATATGGTGTTAATACCACTTGAAGTTAAGATGTAAGTCCAAGATTTTCTACAGACTGTGGCCAGCTGTAGGCAACAGGCAAATACGGTTGACTGCAACTGCAGGAGGCCTTAAGTTACGGTCAGTTGTGACCGTTTCGGGATAAACTCTTCAGTCGTTCTAAAACCGAAAACCTATATTAATATGTCGTTTATGATGATTTTGTCGACAAGTTGTTATTACTACCAAGAAAGTTATACAGTTTATTAAAAATACATAACAGGAGGAAGAGAGGAAAAGTTTAGAAAGTATTGTACATATAAAACACGTGTGAGCGCTCTGCGGTCCGCGTCACCTCGTCTGCTACTGTTTTCAGCCTAGCGCGTCACGACCGCACCCTGTAATATCGCTCTAAACAATTTTCCACAAAAATTATCGAAAGCGACAACAGCTTGCGATTTGTAGTCTGTCTTGAACTTGTGTGTGTTGTGTGTATTTAATATTACTCTTATACATGATAGTGCTATAATTTTCACTCCTTCAATATCATAACTAGAAAGACAAAACTTTCCAGTTAGCAACAAGAGTAAAGCAATCAAAGTGATACGACCTCGCTTGGTGAAAGGTGTCACCCTTCACTTCGTATTACAATTTACGACTTGTTTAATCTGTCGGACCGGTCTGCGTATAGAGGGTTGGGGTAAACACCCTCATTAGTTCGTCCTTTATTAAGGGATAAATTCTAAATAAAAAGAAATTCTGTTGTCGAAAGATGTAAACTATTTTGTGATTAAGGTTCACTTTGCCATTGATAACTAATTTGATAACTTAAAGGCTTTTCATTTCTCCATAATTTTACTAAAATTAGTTAGTTATTTAGTAAAATTATGGAGAAACGGTATATATCTATACGAGTTCAACAAAAAAAAACAGTTTGTATAGATAGTCTCCTCCTGAGTCACTTTCATCAAATGTGATAAAAAACCTTATCTTATACATTATGAAAGTGTGTTAAACAAGGAGGCAAGTTATAACTTATTGCAAATCCTTGTACATTGTAAGTGATATAACTTTACAACTTACTTATACGGATTTTAGATAACAGATGGCGCATGAATGCAATTTGTACTAGGTACATATATAGATTTGGATTTGACAGCCTGCCATTTTGTTTCTTTACAAGCGTCGGATGCGCCCGAGTATAAATGGAAAAAATGTGTAGGTACCTATCAATCGTTTTGTTTTCAGTGATCATATCATTGATTGGTACAATATTTAATAGATATGCAATGGACATTACAATAGCTCTTTGCAATAAGCTACGAATAAATGACAAAGATTCAAAAGATGGCTCGATAAATGGTTGGCACACATGAATTGAATGGATTTTTTTTTAATAATGAACCTCTTATAATATTTTTAAAACAAGAAGTTCGTTTTTGTAAATACAAATGAACTAATAATTTATTGACTATGCAATTTTTTGAATAGGATAATAATATTATGTGTTCGTAGATTTACTCAAGTTAAGACCTATTGGTATAATAAGAATTTTTGTTAATGAAAGATTTCTTAAACCTCATTCCATTTTAATATTCATATTTTTTTTTTAGGATTTGGCTTTCTGTCGTTTGAAGACGAGCTTTCCGTTGAGAGAGTCACCCAGGAGCATTTCATCAATCTCAATGGAAAGCAGGTAAATATTTTGTCATCAAGTCATCGATTATTAGGATTAATTATTATCCACATCCAGGCAGTGCCCTTCGCTTTAAATGCTGTCGGTACGTTCAGATGTTTGTGGGATATTAACGTAAATTAGCATATACTCTACGTTCCTGTGAGCGGGAGAGTCTACAAGGTTTACAACAGTTCTCCATATCATTGCATGTGTTACTACATTTTAATAATTTTTAAAATCTATATGGTGGATTTGATTTTCATATTCATCGTGATCCTAGAAGCCTGAACTATCTGTGATCTGCAAAGTGTGTATCATTGTTGTTGGACCTAATGATCTCATGGACGAAGAAGATTTTGGTCTTTTATACCACGTTGGGTTTTGTAAACGACTTGTTTTAAGTTCTTTCTCTTTTACAATGCCATTGTGTTATAGTATGATCCTTTAGTGCCAGTTTTTACGGTGCAAGATGAGGCAGTCAAAGCGTATAATACAGCAATGTGATTGTCAAACTAATGCATAGGTGGAGATTAAGCGTGCGGAGCCACGCGACGGGTCCGGCAAGTTGGGGTCGGGAGCAGGCGGCATGGGCGGCGGAGCCCTCAGCGCGCCTGGCGACGCGCCGCAGGCCGGCCAGTGGGGGCCCCCTGCCGCGGCGCCCATCAACATGATCCAGGGCCACAACGGCCAAATGGGCGGTCCGCCCATCAACATGCCAATGGCCGGGCCTAACATCATGCAAGGGTAAGTTTCTCCTCTGCTACTATATTATGTAACACTATGATATTGTTGTTATAATTGAACATCGTTGTAATACGTGCGGTGGTGCAGGTACCAGGGCTGGGGCACGTCGCCGGGGCAGACGTCGTACGCAGGGTACGGCGCGGC
Source organism: Diaphora mendica (assembly GCA_949125395.1). Taxonomy (NCBI): domain Eukaryota; kingdom Metazoa; phylum Arthropoda; class Insecta; order Lepidoptera; family Erebidae; genus Diaphora; species Diaphora mendica. Next base: position 15,928,684 of record OX421313.1, on the reverse strand, counting down.
TGGCGCGGCCGCGGGCCCGGGCAACTACCAGGGCTGGGGCGCGCCGCCCGCGCCGCAAGCCCCGCCGCACGCGCCGGCCTGGCCCGCCTCCAACAACTACACGCAGCACACGCAGCCGCCCGCGCAGGGCTACGGCAGCTACGGTACGTACGCTTCACACACCCACACACACCACACTTAGCCCATATAATAACTTCAACAAACGATCAAAGATCAAGATGATTTTCTATAGGCCGAACCAAACTTTTTGACGGCTAGGAACTTCGTCCATGTCGGTGCGCAGCATACAATTTTAGGTATCAGATGGAACGTACAGGGGTGCGGGTGTAGACCAATACACGGCGCATCTTCCTTGTGTGTGTGACTTATGTCCGTACACTACACATGCACTCATACTCTTGTTTACGTACAGTCGAGTTATTAAGTTTTGAATTGTTTCGTAACCTACTTGTTTGTATTTTTTTGGTTACTTGTTTTATTATTGACTTTTGTAGTTTAGTGTATATTACGATAACTTTTCAATGGTAACATATTTGATGCGTCGATTAAAATGACTCACGGACTGTATAACCTTCTAAGTCAAAGTCATTTATTTCTGTAAATAGGTTTTCACAAAACACTTCAACTTGCTAGAAAACTTAAGAGTATAATTAAATAGAATCAGATTACTATTTGAGATCATATTTGCCTCGAATAACATCTCAGAAATAAATTATTCAGTTTATAGTTGGATAAGAATGGTAGGAACCTACTCATGTTTTTATAAATTAAATATGCTATAAAATAAGTACATGTATTATTAAATTTCATTTTATAATTATATCCAGTCATCTAATTAGTTTCGACTTAACTGTACCTGCACCCAGGTGGGCGCAGGTACAGTTAAGTTAAAAACTAAACTAAGTTAAGCAGGTGCTTGCGCAGCTAACTTCAGAAACGCCATAAAGTTTGGTTCGAACGTAGTTACATCGCTGAAAAATATTATTAAAATTTGCAATTAAAATTATTATTAACTATTTGCAATTAAAATTAACTTTAAGTAGTAGTATGTATTTAAAAAAAAGATTCTCGATTCTCGCACTTTGAATAAATCCTGTGTCGTGGTGACTTTACTGCCACAACAATTTTATGCAACAAATTCTTAAGCTGTGAGGTATTTTCAACATGAAATCAATTTACAATCACAAACATACTTTACATTCGGCAACAAACGTATTAACAAACAAATATGTCGGCGCGGGACATACGCTGTTCAACCAATAAGCGCGCATGATGCGATCCGTCGCATGCCATATCACAATTTGATAGATTATAATCTAACTAAAAATTAGAGTTTAAATTGTAAGCAATATGTGACAGTACACAATCTTTCGACAGTTTACAATCTCGCAAAATAGATTACAATCTAACGATTATGACAATCTGACCGTTACATACATGAAAAGAATGCAAAGAACACCAAGACTCAACAATTTGTGAATCATATAAAGTGTTGTCCCATGGTGTGGGATTTGGTTACACACTTCAACACATTTAACCACACAAAATACAAAAACCTGATTAGAATTTAAAAAGAAACCGTGTTGGAAGAGTTGGCGAGAAAACGGTTTGCCATAAGTAAGGATATAATGCAAAATTTCAGTTTTCAATTTGGCAACGATCTGTTGGTTTAAGAACTTTGAGATGGACCACTTACCAAGTTGCGTTTCAAATAAATTCATTTCAAATTGTAATAGTAATGACATAGTCATACTCGCATACGCTAGCAACGTTTATTTATTAAGGATCTCAAACTGAATATATATTTTTTTATCACGCAGAACACGCCTTGCAGGTGGTTGACTGTGTAGGACGTCATAGTATTCATTGAAATTTGAAAATGTAAAATTTTAATGCATTTTTATGGCACTTATCGATTGAATAAAAATTGTTTTTTTTTCTGTGGTTTAATAATACTATAGAATCTAATTAAGACACTACATAAATGGGTGTATTACCCTATTAACTTTATAATTGAAGCTACATGCCTTCTTCTAAATGTTAAAATCCTGTGATTAGCATGTTTATATTCTTGTTATTGGTAAAACAATCTTGGGTGACTGACCATTTCGTTAGGCTTTCGATGAATAAGATCTTTAGCTTTTTATTTCGATAAACAGACAGTAATACAAAATATTATAATAGAAGTATCCCGGTGTTGTAACTATTTTAATCTAAAGTTGGTGATTTTTTTTCTTATGGCTAATGGGAAGACACCCACTGGAAGAGATGGGGTTCTGTTTTTAATCACACATCATACATCCAATACGTTACAATTGACATATTGGTTTATGTATGTAATATATAACATTTTAATATAAAAAGTAATTGCAAATACAATGTTACCGTCACGCTAAGTAAACTGCTGGACTGACGAGTACGCTATGTGTGTGTACAGCTAACTACAGCTCGGCGCCGGCGGGCGCGTCGGCTGGCGGTAGCTGGACCAACTGGAATATGCCTCAGAACTCCAACTCTACCGGCTCCGGTGAGTTATTAGACTACCTCCATTTCACAATACGATCCCACTAGGAGAGTAGGCGGGAAGTTCATATTTACTGTCACTCATACTTTAGAAACTATCAATAATTTAGATAGTATGGCATTCGTTTTAAATCTAAGGTTACGTACTAGGGTTAAGGTACTAGTTTTGAATCGATTGAAAATCTTAAATCGATTCGATACTAAATATATACGGTATAGATCACGGCTGCTTTGTTTTTAAGATTACATATTAGGGTTAAGCTATTAGTTTTGCATCGATTGAAAATCTTAAATAGATTCGACACTAGCAAGATACGGTATAGATCACGGCTGCTTTTCTTTTCTTAATAAAATCGAAAACATTTTTGTAATATTTATGAGATACTTACGTTTTAGATATCGTCGGGTGAAAGGCAAAATCAACTACATATTTGGTCCAAAAAAACCAATCAAAAGTTTTGAAAAAGCGGCTTGTAAAACTTTCGATGAAAAATAAAGTCATTAGTATTGAGACAATCAAATGGCAGTCGCATGTATAACAGCGTGTTATATAACAATAAAGTTTTCAAATAGTTACATGCTAAACACAAACACTAAAAAAATTAAAATTCAAGTGCCTGTCGAAAGTAAAAAAATGAAAAAAATAGAGATAATCGGTTTTGCCTTTAACCCGGCGCTATGTAACAGTGTATAGGGTAGTATTAGTGAGTGTTAGCCAGGCAGTAGTGACGTCATACCGTGTGGTATGTGCAGGCTCGTACGTGCCGCTGTCGGAGGGAGGCGAGATGTACGGTCGGGGCGCGGGCGCCGGCGGCGGTGCTCAAGCGCCCGCTCTCACCGGAGCGCTGTCCTCGGCCGCGCTGTCCAAGTCCTCCTCAGCGGACTACTCCACCTACCAGCAGTACCCGCCCGCCTACCAGCAGGACCAGGTACCCACACACACCTCACACACCTCAGACACACACACACACCCACACACACACCCACACCACCAACCATACCTTAGCGCACGTCACTGACTTAATAGGGTAGTTGACACCTTAGTCAAATTAGTTATTTTTATCATGTCAAAACTTTAGTATGACTAAATACAAACTTGTGACGTCACTGTTTTAAACTACTTAATTGAGCAATATATTTCAATGATTATTTGATTAAAATTTGTATTAGAAATGAAAAGCTGTAAGAATTATATTTTCCGAGATGTTTTGTAATATTATTAATATAAGGAGACATAGGTACTTATTTACGAAACAGTCAACTACCCTATTATAAAAGTTGAAATAGCCACTCAGTTTTATACACGTCTTTATACGATTTCTTTCTTTGCTATTATTCTTTTTTATTTTATAACACGATATGATGTTGACTTGTCGATCACACTTAACAATTTACAGATAAAAAATATAGTTTCATAAGATGTTCCCCTACGTGCGATACCGAAGAGTACTGTTATACTACGCATTTTATTTTATATCTCAATCGATTAAGTAAAATTGTTTCTAAATGAAACTAATAAATATCTCACACTGTAATAAAACAGTGAACATCGGTATCACATTTACTCTGAAGATATGTATTTTTTTAAATATTTTAATTTCTATAAAACTGAATCACAGCCGATCTGAAATGAACATCGAAAGATATATGAACTTGGATGATCGGTTATGATTTGGCATTTATTTGTTCATATGACTAAAGATAGTAAGATCACAACTTCAGTATAGTATCGGTAATTAAAATTTTTCTTCTTTTGATTAAACGAGTTCTAAAATGCTATTTTGTTTGTACATATGTATTTAAATAATGTCTACTTTTGTTGTAACAAATATTTCTTTTTTTTTAAACAAATTTTTTGTGATTTTTTGTTGAAGAGTTTTTAAACAACAGAATTAGAATCATTATATATTTTGTAGAACAGCAAATAGCAGGTACTAGTGTTGGGATACTTATATCTTTTGTCATTTGAAACTTTATTTAGCATGAACCATAATGCAAATATCTACGGTGTTGGTCTAGTATGTAACACAACACACTGCTTGTTGGGTGGATGTGGCTTAGAATTATATTTTGTAATTTATCAGATTGCTTTACTCATTGCTCATAATTTATGCATTAATTAACTGTACATTAATAATGTATATTTATAAAGTAACCCCCCAACTCATGAATGTTATTTAAGTTTAAATAACGGTTCTGTGTTATTTTCAACTTTAAACTTCAGTCTTAAACTTTAAAATGACACAAAACTGTTGCATAAAATTAAATAATGTTAATAAGGGAGTTAATAGTATATTCATGCTTTACTGAAGTATTTGGCGTACCTACACAGTCATTATTGCATAGTAGAATAAATGAAGCGGTTTAATTACCTAATTCCAATCCACTCCCACTTTGTTTGATTTTTAACTGACTTCAAAAAAGGAAGTGGTTATCAATTTGACTGTATTTTTTTTATGTTTGTCACCTCATAACTTTCGACTGGGTGATTCGATTTTGATGATTCTTTTTTTATTTGAAAGCTAATGCTTTCCGTGTGATCCCATTTAAATTTGGTCCAGATTGAAGTCGGTTTTTTTTTGTGAAAAATTGTGATTATTATTTATCAAATGGTTGAAAATGTATAAAACATGTCTTTGTACCATCTTTTATAGTTCATCGAATTTCATTTGATTTATAATCAAGTTTATATCTCAAATGTGAAAAATAGTATGGTGTTTAGTTTGCAGGTGTTTGAGTCGCTTAGTTCATGCGAATCTTCGTCCAATTCTATCATTCTCTCAAAATAAATGGAACAAACACGTTGGGAATAAATCCTATCTGTTCTTTCTATATAATAACATTTGGCATCAGGAACTCGAACTTTTATCTGTGGATTTCATGTAGGTTGTTTGACTCATGGCTATGTCAAGAGTCCCCAAACAAAAGGATTCAAATCAAAGGATCGGAGTAGGTAGATTGATTTTACGTACTTGCACCATGAGTAGTCGTAGAAATCAGAACATGGATAAGCCCTTTTCAACTTAATTAAAATAAATAAAATTCTTCTTACGGCTTTTTAAACGTTTCTTTATGTACTGCGCCTTCAATGTGTCTTTTGATGTTGCCTTTATTTATAGTTTTTACGTGGCTTTCACACCTTGTACAGTATATTGCACCACTAGAATGACGTAAAGTAGTTTGGGATAACCTGATATCCACTTTTCGACTGGTTCAGCCTTGATATAATAACTTAATACTCATTTTTATTTAATTAAGTTTGTTGCGATTTAAAAACAATCTATAGCTTACTTAAAATAATAACTTAATACTCATTTTTATTTAATTAAGTTTTTTGTGATTTAAAAACAATCTATAGCTTACTTATATAAAAGTCTACTACCAATTATATTGATTTATGTGAGATTCGCGACTTGATCGTAAAATGGAACAGATTTTTATTAGAATTTAATGATTTAATATGCGAATCTATAAGAATAAACTGATATTGCCATATCGTTACATCATGATTTGTATGGGCGTATCTATTTAAAGTACATGAAAACCACCCATTGTTTTTCAACTGTGAAGTAACAAAATATATACAAAAATAACTAAATCGAGCAATTAATATTTTATATTGCAAAGAAAAGTGCATTTAAAGCGTACGTTACCTAAACAAGATCAAATTGATATTGGTAAATCGTCAATATTTACCTAGGTCATTAGAAAAATATTAAAAAATACACTCGTCTTTTGGATGTTCGTGTAAAAAGTATGATCTTTCTTACGAGAATTTTACTAGAAAATCACAATTATAAAAGGCTGAGGTACTCGAAATAAGAAAAATAATATTAACTTACCAAAGTATAAAAATAACTTCAAAAAGGTCCACTTTAAGTTTTCTACATTTTTACTAAAATACCTAGATAGGCATAAATAAAATGCCATAGTTTTTTTTACAGTAGAAGGCCGATCACCTATATACTATTAAAAAGACAGCAAAAGGGTTAAATATTTCTTATTCATATTGATATGTTCTTCATCCTACACATTTCAACATTTGAAATTCGTAAAAAATCTTAATAATTTCAAAATCCCGGAGGCATATCCATAATAATATGTACGTGCCAGCTTATTGACCCCAAATCAATCTACCTACTCCGAACTATAATAATAATCCATGCCATTCTAGAGATGATAATGAGAATAAAAATCAATGGAAATTTGTTTTGGAAATAAATAACTTTATTTGTCCATTGTTAGAGTTGCTGAAGTCAAATGTCCGTATATTTATAAATATCCGATAATCCCAAACGTATGACATGAATTTAAAATATAAATGTATGGATGTTTCCACTAGATACAAAAAATAACAATTATTTGTATATAAATTACTGTGAAGGTACGTCAAACTTAACATTAGCCATGCCTAAAAGTAGGATCTGTATTAGTAAGTTACTGACTGTAAAAGCTTTGAATAAAATTGAGGGAACTATTGTAATACGGTATAATTACCAGAGGCAAAGCCAGTTTTGTAACCGACTTCAAAAAAAGGAGTGGTTCTCAATTAATAAGTTAAAATAGTAAGATTTTTTTAATCTGCCAAATATGTAATTTTGACCTGTTTCTGGAGTAATTCTTTGCTGCCTAACCGATTGAGTGTGGGATTCTCAAATATGGGATGATACTAGTCAATTTTTACCAGTTCACCTATATCATCCAATATTTAAATCGCAAACAATAATTCCTACTTTTACTGTCTTGAATGCTAACTATTTTGAATTAACTTTTTAAAATACTTTTTCATCAAATATTTTATGTTGGTTTGAGTTACGTCAGAGTACAGCCAAGTTGACGATGTTTTTTTAATTTTTTTTTGCTCATCATCCTGGGGCTTGCATTCCTTTTCCTCAACTCCATTTCCTCAAGCTTTACTCTATGATTTATATCCTGCATCTACCCTACTCGTGTGGTTACGGTATGTTTGATTACATGAATGAACAGTATAATCTAAAAAAAGGACTGAAAACATGACAATGAGATGAATGGAAGTAAATCTACTGCATCAATCAATTTGGTTGTACTTGAGTTAGTTGTTTGCGATTTGAGTATGAATGAAAGTGCTAATAATGACATATGGTGAGCGAGTGATATTCAGCGAAAACATTGCTCCACGCGAACAAAGAAATCGCGTCTAAAGAGCAGCATGAGTACATAGTATAGAGCCATTAGTTTGCCACCCTTGCATCCGTGTGCTGTGTTCCAATGCTTGTTTATATCACGGTTATATACGTCGAGACGACGAAGTCCTCTTCTCTGCATGTTTTCAGTGGCGAGATTAATGTGCGATGTCTTTTTGATTTTCCGTGCTATGCTGCGGTTCATAAAGAGAATGTTAGTCGCGGTGCAGTTCTCGCCGCGCCGTCCTGGCTAGACTTGACTCGCACCGCTATCCATAGTGAAAAATCAAGAAGATTAGTGTTCTTATCGAGTTTCGCTGAAGGTCTCTCATCACCGACCTCCATTCAGCTCCTTTCCTCTCCATCCTGTCCGCTCCCGTCCTACTGTCGCCTAAACCTATCATTTCGCCCTTGGGGATAGTCACACGCTTTCGCCCGGTCCATCGTCACGCGCTGCGCTACTTACATAAACCTGCTAAAGATCCAGTTGAGTTGTGGGCGAGTGGGACTTTATTGTCTTGTTCTTTTTTCCAGTTGGTCGATCAGGGCCCCCAAGAATGGCTCATGCAGAAAGACAATTAGAGATAAGGGCGGGTATCGGATGGGGGGAAGTCGCGAAACACTGGGGATTTTCTCACTATGGACGGTCGGTCGTAGCGACGTTAGCGCGCTCATCATAAAGGCATCGCACCGCTACTAGTTATAAGCTTACCCTTAGTTCCGTTGGATATTTATATATATATAATATTGCATTTTGTAGCCGTGCGAGATGATTCAAACCTCTTGTGTCATCTCAACACTTGTAAATTGGCATTTAAAGTACAAATTAGTAAAATTTGGATTTTCTCATATTGTTACAGGTTCATTAATAGTTAATTATATCGTTAAAAATAATATTAAGAGCTGTACTTTAAGTGTTCAGAGATGAGAGTTCGTCTATTCTGTTAAATGTAACCAGAGTACATTATTTACAAAAATATGTTATACGTAAAGTTATGGAGCATCAACGAACGCGAGCCGCGATCCCGAGTAGCGGGTTTACCTATAATCAGTCGTCAGCGACGAGAGCGGAGGGTCGTTGATGCTCCACGACGGTCGGACGCACGCAGCCGAAGCCTCGGCGCGGTTAGACTCGCGAGAGAGCTATATTTTTGTACCGAGTAGAGCAATGAGCGCGGGGGGAGAGGGCTCGGCTGGGTGCGTGCGTGTTCGCCGCGGCCCACACCGCGGTGGGGGGCGCGGCGAGTGGGGGGAGTAACGTGTGGGACCGGCCAGGGCTCGTCGTACGGCGGGGGCGCGTCGCGCGCCTACCAGGGCGCGGCCGACTACCACGCCTCGGCGCCCGCCGCGCAGCCGCCAGGTGTGCACGCGCATCCGCATCACGCGCCCAAACACTTCAACGCCAACGAGTTTAACAAGGAGTGGCCCGCCGCGTAGAGCGCCCACGACAGACGCCTCTCACGCCTCTGACACAAGCGCCCCACCACTGTTCACATCCACGCCGCGATCGTCCGGGGACTGCTGGCTCGCCGATAACACCACTAAGTGATATATCACTCTCTCGACCGCCTTCTCCCGAATACCACATAAACACCGATCTTACTTTTGCCACGGTCGCGATATATACTCGTGCGTGTTGAGCGTTTTTAAATGGTATTATTCTCATCTGAACACCGTCAGACGTCCCAGGACGATCCCCTCCACACAGTCATACACTCACAACCGCAGTGTGGTCAACTACAGTCGTATCGCTCACAATTATATACACATACACGAATTCTTTTCTAAAGGTATTTAGAGGTAGGTCAAGTGAGTTCTGTAGTTCGTTACGCTGCGATACACGCACAGCAGAAGTACCGTCTAGTACGCACTTGTATGTAGCATTAGTATCGTGACGCTTGTGTGAACAGAACGTGTTAAAGATTGTAGTTGTAGAATTTGCTTGACGTATTTGACGTATAACCGACGCAAGTGCGTGCTGGAACGGTTGGAATTCTTAACTGCGTTCGATCGACTCCATCTGTCGATTCTATCTTAGTCGATATACGTGACGACTAAAAAGATGTTGACATATTTAGTATAAACACGTTTTGTTAAAATATGCGTACCCCAACAAACCACTAAAATCTCCTTATAAGATACTGTAGTGTGTTTTTGGATTTCACGAACAACGCGTCATAGAATGTGAAATTCTGCTTAATATAATAACAACAATGCAACAATTATTAATATTTATAGTAACAGACTAAAGTAATGTTAAATTAAAATATTTCTTACGATGTTCTAAAGCCTAGTTAGGCGTTTTTTAATATAATTAATTAATGTCACCGGTAACTACATTAACACAAACCCACACGCGTAAGTAAGCGTTATTTTTAATAAATAATAATAGTTTTACTGGAACATTAAAACTATTAGATTTTAAAACTTTGTCTACTAACACTATACTAGGTACTCCCACTATTTCACTACTTTTGGCACTCGACCGTCTCTGAACGCTAGTTGTGGACGAATGATATTAAAACGGTCCGTTAGATGTCATCGACTCGGCGATGTACTCGCACGACTCGCCCAGAAGTTTTCGCGACCCCTCTTCTAAAGCTAAACGATGCTGTAATCGCGTGTACATCGATTGTACACATTTTTTATTAACTTTGCTTTTAATCTATTTGGATGTGGGATTTTTGTAAACGATTATTTTTTACTTGACACATTTCGAATGTTTTAATATTTTTCTTGATATATTGTACTAGTGATTTCTTTTAATAATATCGTGTACGTATATAACTCGAGGCGGGCCGGAACCGTGGCCCGCCGACAGAGGGCGGACCGGTCGCGCGGCCCGCCGACAGAGGGCGGGCCGGTCGTGCGGCCCGCCGACAGAGAGCGGGCCGGTAGAGGCCGGGCGCTCGCCGCCCGCCGCCCGCTCACGCCGCTCGCTCGCGTGAAGCACATTTGACAGACACTGTTAAACAAGGCCAATTTAGGGAAAATAACCTAAAAGAACTTAACTTAAGCTAATAACTTGTATAAATATTTGGTATATATATCGGTATGTATGTTTAATGTTAGAATTTTGGTTATTACGACACACTAGACTTAGGAAAACGGTAGGCATGTAATGAGATAATTATGTGTTAATATTAAACAAAACATAGTGACTGAACGTGATTTTAAATATTTTTAATTATTCCCGGTTTAAATAGGGAAAAAAACTGTATAAATATTCGTAATTTTAATTTGTTTTCTAATACGCATTTTAGTTTTTTATCGCAATTTTAAGTTGATACTATTATTATATGGGATTTATACGTTAAATAATTAAATTTACCTGCCAAATTGTTAACGAGCAAACGATATTGTCGTATGTGTTAAGTATTGAAGCTCAAGCATTTAGGATATAGAAGTTCGGTACGTACCGCGGCGCGGCCTGCACCCCTCGCGTCGACCAGCACATTTGTACATATATATACTTACTTGTGTGTAAAGCATAATTTTAATCAATTCTCTCGTCACATAGTTTTAAAGTTTTAATTTATGTGATTGCCAAATATTTTTAAAACTGTATAGAGCTTTCGGCGGCCGCTACGGCCCGTATGTTAGTCGTATCATAATTGTACCCGACGCGGCCGTTCGTTGCGCGGCCGCCCAGCCCCGTTACAAAGTGAGTTATAATTTAAAATAACAATGTTAGATTAAATTTAATGTTAGTCCTTTACTGTACTATATCGCTCAATCGTTTGACCGATCGACTGATTAAAATTTTAGTGATAAGCTAAGTAATTAATCTTGGGGCGAAAGCGGCCGCGGGCCGGCCGGCCATGCGGGGCCCACCCGCGGCGTCTGACCATTATTTGTTGTAATTATCTTAGAGTTTACGGACCTACTGATAGACTGCCCGACGCCCGAATCGGGAGTTGTTCCTTTAATTTTAAATAATAGAACCGCGCCGCGAAGCGCTCGATAAGATTTGTTAATAAATGTTTTAAATAGAACGAATTGTTGATGATTACATTGAATGCATAATTTGATCGTTTAGAATAGGGTTATTTAAGATCGCTCCATAAGTAAAGTATAATTTATCTATTGAGGAATATTGTGAGGTGTATAAGCAAATTTTATAAGTGATTAGCGGTCCGGGACGAGGGGTGCGGTGTCCCAAATTAACAGTTAAAACATAACTAAAAAGCCTTTACATTGTGATGTTCATAGTTAACGCGCATACATTTCTTATAGCTCGTATAATATGTAACAGACTCGACTGAGATTCAATATGTATGTAGGAAAGTGAAACTCGTACCTTATAACAATATAATGAAATAATATTAACTTCGACGTCGGTGCCTGACTGCCCATTAGGTTACGTGTAGATGTGCCGCTTTGTACCGCTTTATTAACTCTTCGTTCCTATGTTAGTTAGGTTAATTTTGTCTTGATTCATTCCTGGTTAATTTTATTATACTCAAAATAGGGGTAGACGTTCGTTTCGGTGTCATCCGTGTCGCTTGTTCATACAGTTCGTATTTATTCGCACTAACCCACGCTGGCTCCCTACTCATACGTTGATCATTTTTACGCATATGTTCGCGTCTCCTTCCCACTTGTAACCCTACTGTTGTCCCCTCTTCAGCAATCAATTCGCATAATATAATAATTACATTATCTTCCATTCTCAGTTACGTTATATTACTGTAGGTTAAATGTACAACCACCGATGATACGAACGAAATTGTTCACATCTGTTTTAATATTAGGAAACGATGCCTTACAAAAAGTTAAGTGAATATAGAGATGATTTATATTATGTTATGTTCAGTGATAATGATTGGCACTAAGGTGTTAGGACCTATGGCACGGCCCCGCTCTCACAAACCTATGGAACAATTTAAGAACTTAGTTTGTAATGATTCAACGTGGCAATTTTCTTATTAACATAAAAGGATATAATTTATTTAATAAAGTATAATATGTATTAGAAATTTTAGATTTACTCAACATTAAAGTTAGTGCAAATTATTATGAAAAATCAATTGAAACTATTTATATGGGTTTTAATTATTATTATATAGGAGAAGAACATTAAATATTGGATGAATTTATTAATTAAAATAGTTAGCAAAATACAAATACGATAAGACTCGTTAGAGGCTCGTCTGTCAAATGTGGTGTTCACTCGAGCGCGCCTGCGCTCCCGTCTCTACCGGCCCGCGCCGCGTCCCGGCCCAGTCGCGGCCCACCCGCGGCTCACTCGCGGCTCACTCGCGGCTCACTCGCGGCCCACCCGCGGCTCACTCGCGGCCCACTCCGGCTCACTCGTGTGTCGCGCTGGCCACTAGCACGCGTTGTACGATCCGTGAGTGGCACACTTGCATCTATGCATTTTTATATTACACTCAGTAATATCGACATAAGATATGCAGCTGTATCTTAAAATTAATGTTTATGAAATAATACTTTAATCATGGCTTAATTGTAGTACTGTTGCGTAGATAACCTTTCGACTCTTGTTTGTATTACTTTGTCTTATAGTGTACGCGGTTTTATATGTGTATGTTTATTCAGTAGTATATAGAGGAAACAATGTTTTGTGTAAAAGTGTATTTTGGTATAATGATAAAGTAACGATAGCTCCGCAGCACGCAAGCGGGCGGGCGCGCTCGCGGGACGTGCTAGTATTCATTAATATATTTATCATCGTAATTGACTAATTATACAAGACCCCTAGTGTTAAACGTTAGATTAGCAGTCGATTCATGTTTAAGTTCACTGTCTACTCGTCTTATAAAATTAATTCATTTGCATTTAAATGTATAATCACTGGTCAGGGCACACGCCCTCCCCATTAACAGGTAGTCTTTTCGAAACTTATTTTAAAAACAATGCAGGTATTATTAAATATAAACCTCATATTTATACTAGAATTTAATATAAATGTAATTATTGATCCCGAGTTAAATAAATTTCACGGGCTTTACAATTAATTATAACATTAATAATTATTATAAAACCTAGGGCAAGTTGTTATTTATTCCTGTTTTAATTAAAATTTTGATGTTGATTATTTTTTAAACTATTTTCTTTATAGTAAATTAAAGTACATAATTCTCGATCGATTAGAAACAAAATTGTTAGGTGAGCTATCGACTGATGTACAATATTAAAGTAATGTTTACTTACAACAGTACCTATATAAGTTTAATTAACACCGGCCCAGTACGGGCCGGCTATATTTATACACACTTGTATTAATTTCCTAAAATGTAATTAATTGGAAGCGGCGACCGCGACCTAGCCACAAACTAAGCATGTTACAATTGTAAGACTATTATCTAGATATGTTGTAATGTGTAAAGTATACTTAGCCCTAACGCGCTGAACTATAGAGGAGCGGGAACGCTCCAGATAAGTTTACTTTATGTTCGTATAAAAAGGAAAATTATGATAGACTTAACACGTGCGTCCTTTTTATTTCTTTTTTACTATGATTACCTAATGATAATTAGTTAATTACGGTTTTAATTATTAATTTTAACCGAAAGCACTAAAGTAAGACGAGAAGCTTGTACGCGATGATTTAATTGATGTAATAAGTGCTATCACATATAACACTGAGGTCTTTCGAAGTAGAAATTATACATTATTATTCATATTAGGTATTTTGGGTATATATATTTAGTGTTAGATTTAACTGGTAACATAAGTATGTAGTTTATAATGTAATGGAAAGAATTACACATTTGTCGTAGTTTCCTATTATTAAGCTTCTTCTATCTTAATGGATTAAGTAATTACTACTGGTTGATTAATAAAAATTAATATTACCATTGCAAATATTTGAGATATCTTATGATGAAATATATATCTACTTTAAGGACATTATAAAACGTAGATAATTAAAAGAAATCAAAAATTTCAAAATAACACTGGCATTTTTAATTAATATGTTATTCGTACACATCCCTGACCCCCCTTTTTCGTCAATTACTCACATGTATGGTATCTGTTATCATAATTTTTGTTTTTATAGTGATACATTACAGTAAACTGACATTGGTGTTCATAATAGTCTTACACTTACATAGCCATGCCGAAAACGATTCAAGTGCCGTTTACATTAATTATGTTCTCATTATATCATTCTTTTATCACACACCTATATACACCTTTATCCCTTGACACGTTTCATCTGGTAATGTATAAAATGTACATGTTTATAGTATCTATCTGTCTACATTCCCTTTAGTTCTTTCATTGACGTGGTTTCCCGATGTTAGTGTTTGTATCACGTATGTAAATGCCCTAATATTCAAACTAGAACAAAACTAAATGCAAAAGTGAATTTGTTTTCCACGAACAGCTTTGTCCAGCCTGCGCTTAAAATATAATTCAGGTAAGTATCAGATCATAATATTTTAAGTTATAAGTAGGTGATTATGGCCTGAATTTTATCAGTAAATTCAATAACCTATTCTTGAGTACTGCTTTAGTTTTTATCTAAATTATGACTGCATGAAAGTTGAAGTATCGACTAACTGTAGATGACAAAGATATTAAGTCAACAGGTCTCATTTATCTAAATTAACTTTATCATCAATTGCATTTTTAGTCGTCCAACGGGGTTGCCATTTTAGAGAACCAAAAATTTTCGTTTCGTCAAAACCAAAAGATTTTTCCTAAGTTCTAAGAGTAGTCTGTAGTTTCCCTTTGTTATAAGTAGAGACAAAAATAGATAATAAGAAAATTTTACAAACACTAACATTGGTGAATCAACGTCACTCTTTTTCAAGTAAATTAATTAGTTGTATAACCTTACGGCAGAGGGCGACGGTGTGGGGAGTAACGCTGGCAGTCCCAAGTATATGAACGTACCACAGATGTCTGATGCTATAGGGACACCACCACAGGTCTCCTCTTTACCTTTCTAATACAGAGAAAAATACAAGTTCTGTTAAACTCTGCCATCTTGGCAGTAGATAATTTTAAACTTAAAAAAAAATCTCAAAAAATGAGTAACCCCTATATCGTATGCTCTAAGGAGTTCATACGAAAAGTAGACTTAAGTTTTTGCTGGAATTCCTCTAATATTCTAGAATTATAACCATTACCGTGGTGCTTTTGCATAAGCCTTTCCTTAAAGTCTCAATAACAATGAAGTCCCATTAAAATATATCTCTACACATGTAGAAATGTAAATGGAATAAGCTATGTACTACAACAAAGCCATACAATTCGACAGGTGCCTATGATATATTGCGGAGGCATGGTATCGCCACAGCCGTCGTTCTGTAATGTGTCGGATATATCCGCGTCTGTCTCAGGTTCTTATTTCCTTTCCTTTATTCATTTCCTTCTTCATTCATTCACGTGTAAGTACTACAATCACACTATAAGACATCTTATCATAGAAATTATTAGCATCACCTTGTTTTCTTATTGAATGATGCGAAGTAGGTACTAATTGATTCCGGTAAAGTACCATTCACTCAGCAACAGAAAGTTAGGACAATTCTCTTCCAAAGAAAGGATATATTTCAATGGCAGTTACTTGAAATTCACACTATTCACAGCTTAGTTTGACTTTCTAGTCTATCGTATCGTTGAAGGTAACGGACCAAGAAGGAATAATACTCGATTACTATTAGCAAAGAATTTGTCATTACATAATACACTATTAACAGTATATAGTTGCATTTTTATAGACAGTAGGATTGATACTTGGAGGCATCTACGAAGTACATAGGCAATGTCCGATTTAAGACATATTGTGATTAACTAGTTATTCTATAATGGGGATAAAATCCAGAATGAATACGTTAAACACGATATGTCCTAAACTTATGTCCGAAGTATAGTCAAATATCTGGTGAGTGGAAGTGGTGCGTGGTGCGGTAAGTTTCATTATTATTTATTACTTATTCTATACGTAAATGATAGTTTGCATCAAAAATATTTTTGAGACAGTCGAGAATGCTTAAAAATGTTGCTGTAGATAGTTGCGACGGTTGATATAAGTACTAATGAGGTATGTGTTAGCAGGTGATGACTATGAATACACCGGTGGTTCCGGTGACGGCTACCAACGGTCATCGAAGCGCAGCTATCATGGGTCATCGTCAGGCGGCACAGCATCTGCCTCTTCGTACCATCCCTATCGGCGTTAACGAATGAGCCGAGCGGCGGACTCTTAGTGTCTTCTGCCTGCCTGGTAACTCCGTTACTCTACGTATCAATGTTTGTTAGTATACGTGGGTTTAAATTTGCATTCCGGTTCCATATAGTTACTATATTTTATACTCTATTTAGGTTTAGAAGGTCGCATAGCAACTTATCTTGTAAGCGCAGTTAGTCAACCACCACCCTAATAGATGTCGCTACGGGGTGGACTGACTTAATTTTAACTTTGCTATTAAAAATTTGGACATAAATAATAATAAGTCACTCGCAGCTTTATATAAAGTTTATAAGTTTATGTATACAAATTAGATTAATATTCTTTGTAACACGTACTCCGTTTATTAACAAACATTGTCGTATATTTTGCTTGTAAAATATTATAACTTTTTTTCTACGAACGCAATCATTGAGTTTGTAAATTATTTTTAAAGAAAATGGTTTATAAGTGACGTCTTTCTGTTTATGGACTTTGGTTTTTGATGAAGTTTAAGTATGTGGTGACTGTGATTTGAGTGGATAATCGGCAAACACTGATGCAGGTTTGGTAGATGTGATACGCTGAATAACATATTGTGTAGTTTTGAGACTGGCGTACCTTATAAACCGCTTTCAGAATTATTAAGTTAGATTAGTTTTTCTTTTAGATATTTTTGTGTAGCGTTTGGTCTTTTAGAAGTACCAATCCAGAAAGCTTTTATTCTAAACTGAAAAAATTCAATTGTAATTCAAAGAGCTTGAACATTTTTTCAATAGTTTCCAGATGATGTTTTTAGGTCAGTTCCATCGTTCATATCCCTTTTAGCTGCAGTAACAGTAAACTATGCGGGTATTGTCTCTTTGTCCGTTTGACTATCATATCAATTTAACACTTGTAATATATAATTTTGCTCAACATCATTCAGTTTTTTTGGGAATCAATGTTTAATCTCTTAAGGACGTGTTTAGTGATGTATTTACAAGCAAGTTGAACTAGTGACTATTGTATCAATTTTAAAGTATCTCTTCACCTAGTGTTGTATCTGTAACTTCTCAATAAGTGATTGAGAATAAGTGAAGGCATAATTGATTTTTTTTTGACTATATACCACCGTTACGATGCTCGTATGAACTATTTTCTTCTCAATATGTTAGAAATTGACTTATTTTTTGTAATATTTACTTCTAGACTTTAGATAGGATAGCCAACCATACGATATGGTTAAGAAATTGTTTGTGACTTGAAGAAATCATGTTCGTAACATAGATATTAATATTAGTAAAGCATTTATAACTAAATTGTGCAGACTCCTTCAAGTACACATGTAATGAGCTTGGGGCGTTAGTTAAACCGCGAGATAAATTCAGAGCTGGTTCATTGAGTTTGGTAATGTTAAACATTTAATCTCTGAAATGTTTGGTTCACAATGTTCTCATCTAAAACATGATTTTTGTTTTCTTTAATAAATATGCTAATTATTTTAAGTTTTATTTAAATTGTTCGACAAGACTGCGTATCCTCTCTACAGTTTGTTAGCTATAGTCGCGAGTTGACACTGATACAGGTATACAAATTAATAGACATAGATTTTTTTATAATAATCTTGTTTTTATTTTTGAATCATTTTAAATTACATTTTATATTGCAAGTAGGTAGGCCTTGTTAATATTTAAATAATATACGATTAAAATTTAATGACATTGGGTAAGTACAATCGAAAATAGATCAGAAGTTTTAAATGTATGTAATTAAAATTAATGTTTATAATTTTTAAAGATGTAATATAAAATAGAATTTATAATGTACATTATTATAATAATTATGAATCGTTTAAAAGTTACACCGATGGACAGGTATACATTAGGTCAGACATTTTAATATAGAAATTACGTCTAGATATATCTAGTATATAATATTAGGCTCTAAAATTAAGAGGTCATGATACTTTAGCACACATTAATTATATTTATAGATATAATCTGGCTAATAATATATAACCAAGATAACGATAGCCACCTACGCTTTTACACCTAAGTTACAATTTCGGCTATTTTTTATACAAAACGTGTTCTTTATAATAAATTAGTGTTACAGAAAATTCTTGTGTAGAGAAGCGTCTAAATAAATTGTGTAAATTTAATTTCCACATTTTTTTATTCGAAGCTTACATTTTAGGATAGTTTAAGTCTTAATATCAATGGACAGTCAATTTTAATACTTAAATTTAATAAATGCATAGTAAGCAAACATTGAATTACAATACGCTTATAACGCGTTATTTTCCAAATTACAAAAGCGATTTAAGATGTGCATTTTTTAATAAATTTGCGAAATATATTCTTACTATTTACATAGAATTGAAAAGGTATTTGGTGGAGCCTTGTGTCAAATATGTATAAGCGGAGCGGGTAAGGCACTAAGAAAGCAACCCTACTTATAATAATTGGTTAGATGGCAGTAATACTTTTTACCGAAATTGACTAAATTGATCCTTTGGAATTAAATAAAGGCCACGAATTGCACGGACCTCAATTCCTTAATTTCGAAATTTTCTAGATAATTTTGTAGATACTGGAGTAGTTTGGAAAGTCTAAGCGATATAATTGGCCGTATTTCCGTAAATTAATCGCTTATGTTAAGTTTTTTTACGGTTGATTTGGATATAAAACGCCTGTGTTTACATAATAACAACATACCAAAAATTGAGCAAAATTTTTGGTTACTTTCATTTCTAGTTTTAACAACTGTTTGGCACACTAGTGTACCTAAGTAGTGTCATGCCATTTCAGTGCGAAAAATGGTCTTTTATTTAATTGATCTGTAAGAGAACAAAGGGTACACGTAAAATACATTACTTTATCGATAACTAGTGGTTGCCCTCGGTTCTGCCCGCGTGTATGTCGGTTATCGCGGTAAATAGTAGCCTATGTGTTGTTCTGATGTACCTATAAGCTATATTACTGTAAAGTTTCATCCAAATCCGTTAGGTAGTTTTTGCGTGAAAGAGTAACAAACATCCATTCATATTTATAAACTTTCTCTTTTATAATATTAATTTAAATTATACTGCAGTGGTTTCTGATGCAATGTGCACGGGATTTCAACGATAAGGATTTCCAAAGCGAGGAAGTAAGTACCTATACATTTCCATAGTAAGTGTACAAAGCCGGCGACATTTATTAAACTATTTTCTATAATAGTCTATTTTCTCGAAGACAGTTGTTCTGGAAAATTCCGGTATGGCTAATACCGGTGTGGTTGTTAGTGCGGTGGTTAGTCGCACGGCGGGCGTGTCTCAGGGCGGGGCAGCGGGGGCAGGCGCAGAGGCGCGTCGTGCGGCGCAGTTGACGCAGTCGCAGGGGCGCGGTGCGGCTTCCTCGGGGGCGTGCGCTTGGGCTGCGCGGTAGCACAGCTCGCGGTAACGGGCGCAGCCTGTAACGAGTTTGTCCCTTAAGGGCCTACCACACGCGCAAGTATCACCACAGTTTTGCCTGCGCAGGCCCGGCTTGTACACGGAACACCGTGTGTGTGGTTGATAAAACTATATCACGCGCTAAAGAAATGTATTCCTAACGGCAGTTTCACCTGCGCAGTTATAACTGGTGATACTTGCGCGTGTGGTAGGCCTATTAGAGCATATATGTATATACCTGGTAGGGCAGCCGAACGGGCGGAAAGCGTGATCGGAGTAGAGAGACTGAGTTTGGGTAGTGTCTCTGTCATGCTAGCTCCTGATTGACTGACACACACATACCAATTTGCTTAACTGAGCTGGCGGGAAATACACCAACCAATCGGAAGGTTGAGTGACAGAGACACACTACCCAAACTCAGTCTCTCTCTCTCTCTGTCTCCGTACTCCGATCATGCTTTTTGTCAGTCCGTTCGGCTGCCCCTCTAGAGATATATATATGCTCTAAGGTTTGTCCTTATTAGCGTTGAAAATCAACTAGGACCATAGAGCCACACAGCCTGGCGGACCGGAGCGGAGTAGCCATAGCATCTTTTTCATTGTTGCGGGGGCAAATCATCACGCATACACATTTAAGACTCATTCAAAAACAATCACCTGTCACTTACACAGCAAAACATTTACAATTTCACACTGGGCATGCGTAGGCCCATTTGGGTTTATACTTTGGACATGGTGAATGCTTGCCTGTGCTACTCCCTACCGTACTGCTCTATGTGCACAACGAAGCTTGCCCAAAACGCTGTCAAAGTTAAGCGACTATTACATTACACGATTTCTCGGGCCCTGTCCGCAGAGACAGGGCAATGTAATAAGAAACAGGGAGTCAGGGTCCCTAAACAGGGCGATCGAGTGGTTCCGATCTCTCTAGCTTCCTGCCGCTATGCCGATTGGGTAGTGTAATATGAAACAGGTTCACATTTCGGAGAGTTCACACGTTCGTCTGTGGATAGAATAGGTTGAGAACTTGAGATATCAAGGAACTAAATTTTAAATCTTGATAGCAGTTTCCAGTGGCTAAGAATCGTAAAGTAACAACTAATCTGTTTTGCACTTACGCTATCTCTTAAGACAGTACATATTAGTTTTAACCGACAAAAAAAGGAGGAGGTTCTCAATTCGACTGTATTTTTTTATGTTTGTTACCTCATAACTTTCGACTGGGTGAACCGATTTTGATGATTCTTTTTTTATTTGAAAGCTGGTGCTTCCCGTGTGGTCCCATTTAAATTTGGTCCAGAATAAAGTCGGTTTTTTTTTGTTAAAATTTGTGATTATTTCTATAAAACAGGGGTGGCCAAGGTAGGTAGGTAAGTTAAATAAAAATTTGGTTGTTTTGGTCCAGAACAGACTGCGCAACGCAATCACCAATAAAACTGTTGCGGGCATCATCTTGTATCATTCCGTCACGTTATTTATCTTCTCTTCGCGTTCCTTTTATGATTGGAACGCGATGACAATTGCAGCGGGGCCTGTGTCATTTCATCACACATCAGTTGATAACAGGGACTAGCAGGCAGAAACGAAGGCTATGATATCAGACTTCGAAATTCGCTTTAGTGATTTCCAAAAAATTAAGAAGTTGGTGGAATTTATCAGTACCTAAACCGTTTATAAATGTGACAATTATAGAACTCTGGCTCTAATTTTTCATTCTAGCAAAGTATTGGTACATATAATTGACAACAGAGTCCGACGTTTTTTGGACTGGCAAATACTACAGGAGCAAGCTGGTTTCGTCAAAGGCAAAGGAACTCGTAAACCAATTCTCAAAATTCGCCAGCTAATTGAGAAATCATACGAGTTCAATACTCCTCTCATGCTGTGCTTCATCGACTACAGCACTTGACTGCGTTATCTGGTCGCATGGGCGTAGCCAGCCATGGGCTCAGGGTGGGGCAGCAGTCTGAAATAATATGTAACTAGCAAACTACTTTTTCTCTATTGTCTGCAATACAATCTTTCAAACGTTGAAGCCAGTTATCAATGCAGTGCAGCACGCACTCTTTCTATGGGAAAATTCTTCACTGCCAATTGTATGGATTGTTTTAGGAACTCCAAATTATCATAGCGTTTAGAGCAAGCCTTAATCTCTAAACTTTTTTAATGATTAAGATCATGACTAGATGACGGCCAGTTTTCAGCTCTGACGAAGTCCGGAAAGTTCGTTTCTAACCAAGATTGGTTGGATCGAACTTTATGACCCGGTGCCGAGTCTTGCTGAAAGGAACATTCTTGGTTATTGAACATGCTGCTGTTAAGAGGCTTAATTACCTTCTCAAGAATGGTATCTTGATACACTTGTGCCGATGTTTTGATACCTTTTTCACAAAAATATGGCTCACTCACTCCTTCATAGCTAACACCCCACCAAACCATCACTGTAGTCGGATAATGCCCACGTTGTACTCTGTTGTTTGTTTAATTTAGTAGAGCCACGCTGATTTCAGCATGAACGGGCCGGCTCGACCGGGGCGGTACTACCCTCGCATAGAAAATCAACGTAAAATGACAGCGTTCGTGCTGTCGTGTTTCGTTGGTGAGTGCGAGACCGGAGGCCCAAATAGTCTAGTCAACAAGTTCCATACTTGTTGACTAGACTAAAAGGTGCAGCAGCATCACTAGGCCGCCATAGTGTGGGTCGCCATACTGCATTGCCTGCATTCGCAGTGAATATGGTGACCGCCACTCTTGGATTCTGCTTGTGCTTTTCATCAGGCAGAGTAGAATCATTTTGGCGGGCATACATAAAAAAAAAAATAAAAAAAAAATTGCTCGATTGTAAAAAAAAACTCATCCGTAAACAAAATTTTTCTGTGACCTCCCCTTGCGTACCGCTTAAGTAGTTGTTTTGATTTTACCAATGTAAAATGTTGGCCAATGTTGGCACGCTGGACAGGTAAATTGTTTGAGAGGAGACCCTCAGCCCGTATCGTCCAGCACCTCTGCAAGGTGAGCCCCGATCTGTCGGACGCTCCATTCGGATTCGGAGAGGAGCGTCCGACGGTTGCGACCGAGGGCCGTTACCGAAGAGGCAGTGCGCTGTGGCGGCGGCGCGGGAGTGCTGTTGGCGGTTTCGTTGGACACCGCCATCGCATTCAATAGTCTGCAATTTAGCTGCACCAGGAAGCACTCCACTACCACGGCGTGCCAGAGTACCTGAGGCGGCTAGTGACAGACTATTTAGAGGAGCGTACCGTCATGTACGAGGACCGAAATGGTATCTTGAGATGGCGACCTATATCATGCGGTGTTCCGCAGGGGTCTGTCCTTGGACCACTCCTGTGAAACGTGGGATACGGTCCTTCGAAGTTGTCGCACCCCGGGCGAGGTTTAATTTATTACGCCCGCATTGAGGCGCTGGGCTTAAGGGTGGCTCTGAATAAGACGGAGGCCCTATTATTTCATTGCCTCCAACGTAGACACCTTGGTCCTCGTACCGGTTCGGGCCCAGATGAAGCCCGATCCTCGACGGTAGGTGGCTCTTCGACGAGCACTTTAGACAGCTTGCTCCGAAGCTGCTCGACGCTGCCTTTGCCCTTGGGCGACTTTTGCCCAATTTGGGTAAAGCCAGCGTCGCGACAAGATGGCTCTGGCGGGTGTCCTTGGGCGGCGGTAATCGCTTACCATCAGGCGATACGTCTACTCGTTTGCCCCCTATTCCATAAAAAAACGGGGGTTTTCCGGTCGATGTCGCTGTATGGTGCAACGCTGACCGTCTAGAAAAGAGCGCGCGTCTTTCGTCCCCAGAGGATATTGGCGGTCAGAGCCATACGCGATTACCGCACTGTATCGACCGAGGCGGTGTGCGCCTTGGTCGAAACTCCCCCGTGGGATATGGAGGCGGAAGTGCTGGTCGATCGGCGGACGACTGACTTCTGGGCGGAAAACGGCTTTCGCCCTCCATCCGAAGAGATACGCGAGTGGCGTGAAGCCACTCGTCGAACCACCATGGCTTATCTCTAGGTCTCATCATAGCTGATCTTTAGGTCATTTCTGGGTTCCTTCATTGGTGTCCAACGACAAATATCCAAATCTGAAGAAATATGTTGAACAGCTGCGTTTGTGTTTTGGTTCAACATATTTATGTCAATAAGCATTTTCTTACTTAAAACAAACAAAAAGTAAACACCAATCTCGCTTGACAGACGCACATACATTGGATTCTTTTGGCAATTTCCACCTACAAACCTGAGTTTAAAAATCTAACACAAGATGTGCAAAGGCAATGCTCACACTAATATAAAAGTAGTTACTAAGAAAACATTTCGCTTTTATGTTTATCCTTTCAGTAAAATAAAAAATTCTCCATATAATTTTTTTATTAAAAACTTCGATATATTCTGTCTCGCAAGATAGGTGCTTTACAAACATAACAATTTATCACACAAAGTGTTATCCCATGTAGGGTTTTAAACCCACAATACTTAGTGCTTTAAAACACTACGAATTGTATCGATTGCACTATGCAGTATGTTGTTTCGTGTGAAATTTCAAGAAGTCTCATTGGTCGATCGCACAAGGTTTCATCAGTAAACAGTCGGATCTTAGGTCTAATCAAGTTGGCTACCCCTGCTACAAAAGGAGCTTCTAAGCTTAATAGTTCGTCAAATTGGTCTGCCCCTACTCTTAAGTAGTTTCGTAGGTCAGTCGGGTCCAAAACGCTAAGTATTTGCATAATTGATAGTTTGTTTCTAAGGAGCAAATATTCCTTCACTCATGTCCTTCCTTTTTACATTTCCTTTTTGAACACTTAATGGTACTAAGTGCCAAAGTCATCGCTAAAGCAACTTTTTGATGTTTCGATAAAGTCGGCGTCATAGCGACAGCCGTGCACAGCTATTCACGTTCACGTCCAAAATGAGAGAAAATAACACAGGGCGCGGTTTCCAGCGTAAGTGTAATAAACGGCACCCTAACTGGTAGGCAGGACACCGAGAGACGGGGCCTTAGAAATCGTGTAATGTAATAGCCGCTTTAGGCCTAATAAAGTTAAGCTTGTAGTTTACTCTATGACATTGCGTTTGTAGACTCGCATTGTAGAAGTGCTTAGGTTCAGTTCAGCTAATATTGAAATTTAATACGATCTGCTTTGTTTCAAAGTAAACCTAAGAAATAGCCGCAGTGACTTCGTAGAAAGCATGAAAGCAATGACGTTGCTACAAAAATATGCAATAACATTCCATTTTTAAACTTTGCTACAGTTTTGGTTTCCTTATCCTTTAGAAAATTTTGCAAACTAAACGCAGAGTTTCGGGTTCATGAGCCCTCAACATATTTTGCAAACTAAATGTTTTGGGTTCATGAACCCTTAGTAGGTAAATTTTGCCCACTAAAGTCAGAGTTTTGGGTTTATAAGCCCTCGGATTTTTTTTCGAACCAAACGCAAGAGTTTTGTATTCATGAGCTTTACTACCAAAACTGATATAGGAAACTTACCCGTGGGTGGTAAAGCAAGTCTTGTATCCGCTGCGAAGCCTCGTTGTGCCAGTCGATCGAGGAGTGTGCTAGCCGACCATCACCGCGCGCTGTCGTGTTCTACTCCTGTGAATTACCATAGGTCTATGTTAATGACGTTGTACTCGTAGAATATCTGATAAGGTAATGCGTACTAATTCTAAATATATCCATTTTCTTTTTGCTATTGGAAAATTTAAACACGGCCTACGTCGACGTGTGTCGAGTTAGCGAAAGTCTAAAACACGACAATTGCACCTTCATCACTGTGAGACACTACATTTTAATATAAAACCTTTAACGAAAGCTGTCAGAATACAATACCTTCATTAGCTGCAGGCGAGTGTCCGCCGGACTTATCGTCGGTACGCGGCGTTGTCGAGCCGGACAGTGAATGGGCCTGAAAGTGTGCAGACGAATATTTTTGTGCTCAGTGCTAACATTGTACTCCTACCTACTGTGAATTCAGACAGATACCGTATATCTACTAAGTATAACGAGTATGCAACAGGATCGTGGGGGCATTATTTTTTAAGCTGTCTGTAGATGTATATTTCCCTTTAAACAGTACTTTTGTTTTATCGAGAGGATCTTAGGAGGATTGTGATAAATTTTAAAACGTTAATATCTTGGAGTGAGAATTGCCTTCGTTATTTGACTCTAACTCGCAAGAGCTTGCGACCTACAATCCCCTCGTTATATCAAAAATAATGACATCCTATTCTCAAGGTAAGTAACTAGATCTATTTTATTGAAGATTATAATTTACAGTCGTAACTATCTACATTATACATGTATTTTCCAAAGACTAAGTATTTATAAGCATCACAAGTGTTTTATAAGATACTTATAGAGAGCCAATTACGATGCAGTAGGTAAGCCAAATTCAAAAAAGTTGTGTTTTATAGAGGTGATAGTAAATTAGATTATCGTGAGGAGTAATTTATTTACTAATAGTAAAATATGTCTTATCAAAACTGTGTGGTCTCTGGCACTTTCACAAAAACAAGAAGTTCCTTCTAGAATTGAACCTTTCAATGTCGGAAAACTTTTCGGATTAACGGCCAACGCCACATGTCATTCATGCCGTAAAACCGAATGCCAATGAATAGTAGGTTTTATTCTTGGTCAGTACATTTTCAAAACGATTTTATAACAAATTTTATTAGAATTATCAATCTTGCCTTCAGCCAAAAGGACGTGGTTAGTGAGATTGACAGCAAAAACCAACGATTTGGTAAGTTTGTTTGTTGAAGTTTGAAAGAACAGTGTTATTCCTGGTACAGGACACGATCCATAGATCCCGTGCTGTTATTAAAAAAGTAAGTGAAAGTATATTACCTCTGCAGGGTAGGGGAGTGAAGATATTTACAAATTGTGAAATGCTAAACATTAAGATTCTACAGACTGATATGATTAATACCTAGTTATGTACTTAGGTCTGTTTTAATAAACATTCTCCTTTATTATGCCAATCATAGCAATAAATGCGATGATTTAATACGGATCAAGAGTTTAATTTGAAACTAGAATCAAACCATGAACAAGGCTTAATATTCCGACTTCTACAAACTTTACCGCTTAATCTGATACATATTTAGGGAGCTCTGTTTGATACAACAGCTGTTAAATATCTTACGAATTGAATAAATGTACATGGGCTTTAATGAAAGGAAGATGTTCTCCTAAACGTTGTAATGGTATGCTTAGAGGCGGGAAAGCGGAAAAGCAATGCGTTTTTGCGAGGAAAACTCAACGCTATTCTTAATTAAATACGATTATCTGGGTAGGTAGTCGTTTGTAAGATATTTTTAAATGGTTTTATCAAGTCGGATCTATTTCAATGAATGTATTTTTCTGTTCTTATTTTACTTTTGTGAACATTTTAATTTGAATAATTTTTATAAACCTTTTCAAGATATTTTATTTCTAGAGTGCACCGGTTTCCTTGGCTTCTAGTACCCGAAACGACGTACGGTTATTGGTTGAATCGAGTTCTTCATAGCCACCATGGTATCCTGTAGGATTTAGGCACAGAAAAGAGGAGTGAAAATAACGATTTTACGTTAAATAAAAGAGTTAGTAATATAAAGATCGTCCAGCTTAATTTAACATGTCTGTGCGGAAATTTCATACATAATTAGTTCAAGTTACATTGGACATAAAATAAAAAAGAAAATATAAAACTTCAGTGATTTTCCTCTCGACTAACAAATGTTCTCGGATACCCAACTACATTTTGTATCAATTAAGAATTTTAAATAGACGCTAATAGTGTCCAGAAAAATTGAACCTTAGTTGTGAACATGTCCGCTGTACGGTCTCATTTGTATCGAATAAATTGACACAGGAAATTGGCGCAAGCCACGAACGGATGCTGGCAGGTTTGAAATTTAAATGTCGTGTGGAGGCCAACTATGCAGGATCTTGTATACCTTTTCGTGGTAAATACATAGTATACTGTGCCTTTACACGTTCGTAATACCAAAGGGCAATTTAATTTCCCTTTTCCTTACTCATAGTTATATAAAATGTTCTATCGTGGGAGAGCCTAGCACGACTACAATGATACATTGAGTGAGGATTCTAATATTGGAGTTGGTAGCGCATTTTTGACTCTTGAAGTGCAGGTGTTTATAAACGACGGTGGTACTTACTAATACTATCGGGTGACCCGTCTCGTATACCAAAATAAATGAACAACCTATCAAAGATTCTGCCAATAAAAATATATTGTCAAATGAACCAAAAGGTTGGGACAATTTTACAATATACACCTAGATACCTACATGAAATGTACCTACCAAAAGGCCTATTCTACATAACTAATACCCACAAGTTGTTTATTCCGATACACAATTTTATTCAGAATTAATCTATACTAATCTTATATATAAAATTCTCGTGTCACAATGTTAGTTACCATACTCCTCCGTAACGGCTGGACCGATTTTTATGAAATTTCGTGTGCATATCGGGTAGGTCTGAGAATCGACCAACATCTATTTTATTTTTCCCCAATATTTTTTCCTTTATGGCAAAACAACGTTTGCCGAATCAGCTAGTAGTATATAATATTACTAGCGGCCGCTTGCGACTTCGTACGCGTGGAGTTAGTTCTTTGCACATTATTTTATACTTAAATACCATTTAAAATCCTTCTGCCATAATTACTTTTACTTCAATAACATTGGACTTTCATACAAAGTACCATTCCCCGGTTTAACCCCAAAAGGGGGTTTATTTCTAAAGATACATTATAAGTACACTTTCACACCATCTATAGAGCATACATTTTAAATTTCAAGTCTCTTACTTCAAAAACATAGGACTTTCATACAAACGTCTCACCCCCGTTTTACCCCCTTAGGGGTGGAGTTTCGTAAAATCCGTTCTTAGCGGATGTCTACACCCTATAAGGAACCTACCTGCTAAAGTTCAAGTTTGTAGGTCTTATAGTTTCGGAGATTTCGTGATTAATAAGTGAGTGGCATTTCGCTTTTATATATATAAATAAAGCTGAAGAGTTTGTTTGTTTGTTTGAACGCGCAAATCTCAGGAACCGCTGGGCCGATTTGAAAAATTCTTTCAGTGTTGGATAGTACATTTATCGAGGAAGGCTATATATCATCACGCTAAGACCAATAGGAGCGGAGCACCAATGAAGAATGTTACAAAAACGGGGGATTATTTTTACGCTACGGGCAATAGGAGACGTAAACGACGTTGCGTGGGTCAGCTAGTATTTGAATAAAGGAAAATAAATTGTATGAATCGCCGGGACTACGGATGTATATATATGTTTCAATGGACCGTTCCCTATTTATTATATCGTGTTTTCATCAGCTGGGTCCACACTGGACAATCCACCGCGCCCGATCGCGCGCGGCAGCGTCAGAATTCTGGCAAAATTCGACACTAACTCTGCGTAAAGCTGAGTCCCGGATCGCCTATGGATCGCTTGGAGCGTAGTTCAGGATCGCTGTTTCAACAAACTGGATCGGCCTAGTACGCTCCACGCATCACGATCTTGGATCGCGGGATCGATGATTCATTTTGGACCGTCCGGTGTGGACCCAGCTATCGAAAGACGAAGGTAAGTTCTCTGTATAGGTATCTCTATAGACAACAAAACAGCAAAACTATCACAAAAAATCTTGAGTACCTTTATGTATTTATACCCCGAAGTTGTTATGCTAAGATGATGGCAAATCTACTCAATTATAATTTTTCTATAATAATTTTCTAGGAATTTCTTTGCTTTTGCGCTTTCATTTACGTTTATAAGTACCTAGGTATGCATTGACCAAGTTATATACTTATGTATGTCGTAGTATTCCAATAAATTCTCTCAGTAAACATCGAGATATTACTACTTAAACATTAGGACGGGATAAAAGGGATTCTGGGTGTAAAGGTAACCTATTCGTAGGTTGTTATTAAAATCGGCAAATTCAGTGGCACTTAGGTACTTCTCAATCCGTATCTGTGAAAGCTTTTAAATCTTATTTTGCGAAGGAACAGAATTCTTCTTTAGTACAAAGACCTCTTTTTGTAGAAAATGTGTGACGTTGACCTACATTTCTTGCCTCTTTCACGTGTTGATGCATTATTTCAGAAAACCTTCTTGTCCCTGCTTGATGAGTACGTAACATCAAGTGGGAACGAGAATGTTTTTAACCGACTTCAAAAAAAGAGGAGGTTCTCTATTCGACTGTTTTTTTTAAATGTTAGTTACCTCAAAACTATCGACTGGATGAACCGATTTTGACGATTCTTACCACTGAATAATGTTAGAAAGTATGTGTGCTAATTTTATTACTTAACTTGCCTTTACACGCAGCTTCGCTCACGCAGACTTTCATCCCCTGATTTACCTCCTTAGGGGAGGAATTTCGAAAATTCCTTTCTTATTGCTCACTTACGTTATATAAAGAACCTACATGCAAAATTTCAGGATTCTAGGTTCAGCGGTTTGGGCTGTGCGTTGATCTCTGGGTATGTCAGTCACCTTCGATTGACTGCATGGATGGCGTAGTCATTTAATCGGTCACCACGCCGTTTTCTACTGCGCTAATTGTAATGGCTTCAAACCCCACCCGGACAACACTTCATGTGATCCACAGATGTTGTTCTGAGTCTGGGTGTTCTTTGTGTCAATTTCATGTATGTTTGTAAAGTCCTCTGCAACACAGGAGTTACTCCTAGTGCGCGAATTAAACTTACAAGTATAATCTGTACAATTGAATTTGTCATATGCACATAGGTACCTACCTATATTGTGCTCGTAATAATAGGTCTTTTAATGAAAATTGCCGAAAATCCTCGTAATGAAATTGCCGTTTTGTATGCCATAAGTAGTAATTATTTTTTAAACTTTTTTATTTCTGTTATTCAAAGTAATCACCCATGCAATCGACGCATCTTTGCCAACGCATTGGCAGTTTATTAATGCCCTTCTTGTAAAAATCAGCTGGACGGGTGGCAACAAACTCTTCAAAGGCATTTTGTACTGCCTCTCGGGAATTGAATTTTTTACCCTCTAAAAAGTTGTCTAAATTTTGGCAAAAGTAATAGTCGGTAGGTGCAAGGTCTGGTGAGTATGGCGGATGAGGGAGAGCTTCCAACCCCAGCTCTTGCAGCTTGGAGACTGTCTGTTGCGCAGTATGGGGTCGCGCGTTGTCGTGAAGGAGCAGTGGGGACGACCGATTGACCAAAGCTGGTTGCAGATGTGCAAGCTTCTCCATCATTCTCTCCAGTTCTTCACAGTACACATCTGCATTAATGCTCATGCCGTTTTGTAAAAAGCTGTGGTGAATCACACCCACACTAGACCACCAAACAGTGACCATCACCTTTTTAGGGGTCATTTTTGGTTTAGGGCATTGCATTAGTGGTTTAGGGAACAGTATCCAGTTTTCGTCGCACGTAACAATTCGTTTCAAAATTCCTTCATTGCTGTGCCTGTTGAGCAGCGCAAGGCAGGTCTCGACGCGTACGTTGCGCTGGCGATTGTTAAGGTCGTGGGGCACCCATTTTTTTTTTTTTTTTTTTTTTTTTTTTTTTTTTTTTTTTTTTTTTTTTAACGTGTGGAAATCCCCTCGGACCGTCACCCCACCGGGGCTTGCGGCGGGGCGGTGTGTCGGACTCGCACCGACTAAAACCACACGGTGTGCCACTCTGCGCCTGTGAAGGGAGGAGTCCGGGAACTGCAGTTATTAACACATCCGGACCCCTCCCAGCGCCTGCCCGCACAGAAGCGGGCACCGTCTGCTGGTATCCTCTCAATTAGGCGACGTACGGCACACGCGTACGTCGCCCCCTCGCGGGAGGCCACTAGAGCGGATGGAGGGGAAAGCCCGTCCCGACCATCCGCGGCCACACTCAGGGCGGCATGAGGCGCTGATAGGCGCGCCTTCGCCGCCCGGTTCGCCGGCGGCGGATTGGGTCCGAGTGGACATCGTCCTCCCGGGCCTTCTCCGCCACCTCCTTCTGCGAGATTACATCTTCGCAGAAGGTTGCGACCGCGGTAAAACTGCTATCGCTACCGGCCATGGAGCGTATGACGGCCGGTAGCGAGAGATCTCCTCCGATGACTGCAGTGAGGGCCCGGCGCTGCGACGCCCATGCAGGGCAGATCGCCAGCGTATGCTGGGCCGAGTCCTCACTGCAGTCGCAGTGGTGGCAGGCGGGACTCAATTCCCTCCTAGCGACCGAGTGCAGGTACTTCCCGAAGCAACCATGCCCGGAAAGGACCTGCGTCAGTCGGAAGGAAAGGGTCCCGTGCTGCCGCCCTGCCCACTCGAGGATGACCGGCTGGAGAGCCTCCATGGCGACAAAGCCAGCGCGTGGAGTCTCCAGCCGGAACGACCAGCGAGCCATCGTGGCTCGACGGGCGGCTTCACGCCACTCGCGTACCTCTTCGGGCGGAGGGCGATAGCCATACTCCGCCCGATATTCAGCCACCCGTCGATAAACTTCGGCGAGCACTTCCGCCTCCAAATCCCACGGGGGTGTTCCGGCCAGGGCGCACGCCGCCTCGGTCGACACCGTGCGGTATCCGCGTATGGCTCTGACTGCCAATACCCTCTGAGGCCGCCAGAGGCGGGCCTTATTTAGGGCAGTCAGAGCCGCCACCCACACCGGTGCACCATACAGCGCCATCGACCGGACAACCCCCGTGTACAGGAGTCGCGTTGCGACGCTGGCTCCACCCAAATTGGGCAAAAGTCGCCCAAGGGCGGAGGCAGCGTCGACCAGCTTCGGACCAAGCTGTCGGAAGTGCTCGTCGAAGAGCCACCTACCGTCGAGTATCAGGCCCAGATACCTCATCTGGGCCCGAACCGGTACGAGGACCGAGTTGACCTCTATGGAGGCGCCGGCGGGTGGACCACGACGGGGCCCATGGAACAATAGGGCCTCCGTCTTGTCCAGGGCCACCCGTAAGCCCAGCGCCTCGATGCGCCCGACCACCAGAGAAACTCCCCTGGTGGCCAGGCACGCCGCCTCTTGGAAGTTCGCTCCCCGGGCTGTGACCAATGTGTCATCGGCGTAACAAATTACGCCCAGCCCGGGGGGCAGACGACTTCGAAGGACCCAGTCGTACCCCACGTTCCACAGGAGTGGTCCAAGGACAGACCCCTGCGGAACGCCGCACGACATGGGTCGCCGTCTCAAGACGCCCTCTCGGTCCTCGTACACGACGGTACGCTCCTCTAGATAGTCTGCCACTAGCCGCCTCAGGTACTCTGGCACCCCGTGATAGTGGAGTGCTTCCCTGATGCAGCTAAATGGCAGACTATTGAAGGCGTTGGCGATGTCCAAGGACACCGCCAACACCACGCCGCCACAGCTCACTGCCTCTTCGGTCACGGCCCTAAGGCGCATCACGGCATCGACCGTCGAACGCCCCTCTCGGAATCCGAATTGGGCGTCCGACAGGTCGGGCCCTACCTCGCAGAGGTGCCGGACGATGCGGGCAGAGAGTATCCTCTCAAAAAGTTTACCCGCCTCGTCCAGCAACACGATGGGCCTATAGGCCGCGACCGAATCGGTAGGCCGTCCCGGCTTCCTCAACAGGACCAGCTTCCCGCATTTCCAGCACTCAGGGAAGCGTCCGGACGCCAGGCTAGCGTCCAACACTTCCCTGAGGCGGTCCGACATA
The DNA here is from genome assembly GCA_949125395.1 of Diaphora mendica. Lineage (NCBI taxonomy): Eukaryota > Metazoa > Arthropoda > Insecta > Lepidoptera > Erebidae > Diaphora > Diaphora mendica. The sequence goes on along the minus strand of OX421313.1, from coordinate 15,894,755 downwards.
TGGTCGAGGGCTCGGGCCATCACTCGGGCTGGAACCCCGTCCGGCCCGGGGGCGGTGTTCTTGGAACGGATCCGAAGAACAGCCGCCCCAACCTCCGATTCCCTAACGGGCGGCACATCGTCCTCTCTACCCCCGTCGTCTATGACCGCATAGGCCATCGACGGGGGTGTGTGCTCCGCCCGCTCAGGGAAAAGGCCCTCGACCACTTCCTGCAGGAAGCTGGGCTGGAGAGTCTCGGTAAGGGGGGGGCCCGACGTGCGGAGCTTCTGACGCACCGCACGGTATGGGCGACCCCAGGGGTCACGGTCGAGACTCTCCAGCATCTCCTTTCTTTTTACCTCTTTGGCGCGGCAAATGGCCAGCTTCAGAGTTTTCCGCGATTCGCGGTACTCCTCATGAAGCTGGTCCCCGCCACCGTTTCCACGGTGACGTCGCCTGCTGCGGGTGTAGGACCTCCGGGCACGAGTACAAGCCGCACGGAGGTCCGCCAACTCCTGGGACCACCAGTAGACCTCCTTCCGTGGAGGCCGACGACCTTGGACGCGGGGCATGGCCGAATCGCAGATCTGCGTAATCGCATCGCGAAAACGGCCAGCCCCCTCGTCCACACCGACCTCCTCGGTCGGGGCCTGCGGAGACAGCCAAGAATGAATAATGGCCGCCTCCTCTAGTAGGTCCCTGTCCAGCTTGGCAACAGCCCACCGCGGAAAGCGGGAAGGATGCCGCGCCGTGTGACCCCTACTGGGGCCCTGGGACCGGGAGAGCTCAAATCGGATATACAGGTGATCCGAGAGCGTCTCAACCTCTGCCAGGACACACCAGTTCCTTACTCGTGCGGCAACAGCAGGGGTAGCGAACGAAAGGTCCACTATCGACCCCCCTTGCTGTCGCACGCACGTGTTGGTGGAGCCTCTGTTCAGCAAACAGAGGCCCACCGAAGCCGCCCACTCCTCAACGGCTTCGCCCTTGGCGTCCGTCCCGGGGGACCCCCACGCAATGGATTTTGCGTTGAAGTCCCCCAGCACGAGGACGTGCCCAGACGCTAATCGCCGCATCGAGGTCTCCAAGTTGTTAAGGAAGACCTCGAAGTCGCTCAAACTCCGGTTGGGGGAGAAGTAAACACCGTAAACGGTGATCCCCCCCCATTCGGCGGCAACATATCCAGAGCCCTTGTCTCTAAGCGACAAGGGCGGGGAATGAGCCACCGCGGAACCGACGACTGCCACGGAGCCGTCCCAGTCACAAATCCAGTTTGGACGGGGAGGAACGAAGTAGGGCTCCGCGACTACGGCAACACCGATCGACCACTGCGCCATGGTTTGCAGGAAGAGATCCTGCGCCGCGGCACAGTGGTTTAGGTTCGTCTGGACAAGGAGGTTGGAGACGTGATCCATTAAGGGATCGTCTCTACAACCTCCTCCATGGGCGACGATGTAGACGCACGAACGACATCGGAGGCAGCCTGGGTCGATTGGCTAGCCCCCGATGTCTGCTGAGAAGCGCGGGATGGCTTACAGCCCCCCTGCCCCATCTGATGATTGGCGGGCTTGTTGTCCGCCGCACAAATAGGGCAGTGAGGGGCGGCAGAACATTCTGCCGCCTTGTGCCCCGGTCGACCGCAGCGGAAACAGAGACCGCTGCAGTCGAAACAGTTCCCGCACTTGACGCGTGTGTGCCCCGATGCTAGGCATTTATAGCATCTCATCGGTCTTGCCGCCAGGACTGTTACCCTGGCACTCACAAAACCGATGAGAAGCCTGCCGGCGTCGCCCAAAACTTTGGCCGACGCCACGGGGCAACTCACCCACACTGCGCCAAGTCCTCCCGGACCGGGGCGGATGGCGCCAACTCTGACGCTCTCCGCGTTGCAACCCGTCCTTGCCCGGATTGCAACGCGAACGTCTTCAGCCGTCACCGAATCGTCCAGGCCCGAGATGCGCAACTCAGCGCATTTCGTAGGCCTGGCGATCTTGACACCATCCGTGTCCGAAAACACTCCCCGCAGCTTCTCAGCAAACGTGTCCGCAGTCTTGGCGCCTTCAGCCCCAGGGAACTCGAGGATTCGAGCTCCCGTTTGGGCGAGGCGCAGTCGGACCCCTGCCGTCGCGAAGTCGCCGGCGAGACAGTCCCGGGCCGTCTTAAAGACGGCCGCGTAGGAGAGTCCTCCACTTGCCGCCTCCGGTGACACCGTGACCACTACAGCCGCGGTCTTAGGTGGCTGCAGCTTCCGCGGCTTTTTCGGAGTGGTCCGGGCCACCGTTGACGACTGCGGGCCAGAGGCCGCCTTTTGGGCAGCCTTCTTGGCCCGCTTCTTGGCCTTCTTGGACTTCTTAGCCCCCCCGACTTCCTGCCAACCCTCATTGGAGGGGGCAGTTGTGGAGGGGCCAGGCAGAGGTGTTGGAGTGGGGAGCGGAGGGAACTCCGCTCCAGACGTTGCCACCGTCTTGGGCGTCGGCTGCGCCGCAGCCGACGCCGACGTCGCCGCCGCGTACGACACGCGACCCCCCACCACAGGAAGCGGGGTCGGTGCCGAGGTGACCCTCGTCTTCTGCGCCGCGAGCGGCGGCCGAAGAATAGGGGCGGGGTCGTGGGGCACCCATCTATCAAGCTTTTTTACCTTGCCAATTTGTCGCAAATGGATCAATATTGTTTTGATGCTTATATTAAAAGCTGCTGCTAGCTCAGCTGTAGATTGAGTTTCGTCAGCTTCCACAATCACCTTTAATTCATTATTGTTAACCAAAGTCTCCGGACGACCACAATCTTCATTTTTCAAGTCAAAATTTCCAGAACGGAACCGGGAAAACCAATAACGGGTTGTGCGTTCGTTTTACAGTTCTCTCCGTAAACGTTTTTGATGTTACGTGCCGTTTGTGTCACGTTGGTGCCACGACGGAACTCATATTCCATAATAACACGAATTTTTAAAGTATCCATTATGACGAAAAATATTTAACAATGTACTCTGTGAAAAATATTCAAATGTAATGAAAATACAACGCTAATCAAAAAACAAAAGACTGAGTTTGTAAATAGAATGTCATGGTTTTAAAACAAAATTAATTTGAATTTAGAATACAGAGCCATTACAAACTTTTTTTAATTTGAAATGACCAGTACTGAAGAAAGGCAATTTCATAGGTAAAGGCCTAATAACAATTATAATGTAGGTATGTATGTTCCGACCAGTCCCGACTACTGAGCTGGAGGCGGTGAATTAGATTCCTGCATTCATTCATATTTGTGACGAGGACTGTCATTAATTCTATCTGGATGTATCAATTATCCATTATGTATATATATTATCCTGTTTCTCTATAACATGTAGGTACCTATGTACCTAACCATATTACAGAGTCTGAGTTCTGACAGTCTTGTATGCCAGCAGACAGCCTTATGTGGAATATGTCAAGTTGAGTTACGATTTTAATAAAATTTAATTGCGAAATTACAGGATTCTTAACCATATTTTATTCAGCAGAGTAAAAGTACTAAGCCTTATATTGTAGGAAAAATCCTGTAGGTACCTATAGACATATCTACCCGTCAGTATTAAACCAAGGGTTTACATAATCTATGTTCGTTTGTGAAGATAAAATCTCGCTTGTGATAAAAGAGAAAGCAATCTTCCGATTGGCTTGTTCCGTAGAATTTCATCCGAGAGTACATACTAGCCAACTGATTGTTTTGTTTCTAAGAACTCCGAGGGATAAATGAATTTGTTAATCGTGAATATACAAGCACTGTTGCTCTTAGATCAACAAGATACCTACCTACCTACCTACCGTTGGAAAATTTCGATTCGAGTTGAATTTGATAATAACCACAGAACAAGTAGAATTGTTATGTAGGCGGGGTAGGCGCGCTGAAGTTAAGCGCCGACACCTCTAATAGGTCTGCTGGCATCAACTGAACGCTTTAATACACGTATAACTTTCGTAGGGAACGTAGCTGCGTAAAAAAATATTGCTATGCCGAACTGTGCGATAATTACGTGCTGAAAACGAAGCAAGGACTACAATTTACTCAAAGGAAACATATCGTATCATCGGTAGTCTCAAAACTTTTGTTTTTAAGCAAAATTAAAAAAAAACTAAAAAGTATTATGTAATACACATGAAAACCGTTATATTCTAATCTATTGAAATAATCATACATTACGTATTAAATTTAAGCATCATTTGCATAGTTGCCACGAGAGCACGCAATGAACTGCGTTTCCTGCGGGAATATTTCAAAACATTTGGCACGAAAATATTTAATAAAAGTAATGTTTACAATTATTTGACATAGGGATGTAGACAAATTCAATCGATATCGCAATGTTATGTAGTACGATTTATATTATATTATGGTTTTTAAAACAATATATGATTTTGTTTATTCGCAAAATTTTATATAAAGTTATTTTGGAGAAATATTTGAAAATAAATGTTTTGATAAAAAGTTTATAAATATTTCATATATCATACATAATTTTACAGCTACCAGACAAATAAAACAGATTTGATTAAAAAAAAGATAGTATGTAAGTACTTTTGACTAAATAATAAACGTGACATATTTTTTAGTAATATAAGTTAGTAAGCCATTAATCCAACGGCTTCCTGTACGATGTGGACGCAAAGAACCGGTGGTTGTAGAGAACTTGCGAATATGCGCAGTCGTTTTTTATTTATTTCAAGTTTCTGAAATATGTATGCCTAAACACACAAAAATATAATTTATTTTAGGTAAATAAGGGAGTTGCAATGTTTTGCAACAAAAATTATAAAGTATAATGAAAGGATATAAGAGTATCAGTCAAATAAATAATTAATTTAAAAATTATTGTAACATAATTATAATCGATAAATCTCAAATTCACCACATCTCTAAGGTTTTCGAAGAAACTGTCCGCGAACACAAATATGCAAGTGAAACCCTACCGTAGCTGAAAGGCATAAGGTTGTATTTAGTAACATTGTAAGTGGCTTTTTGAACTTATATACATTACATCCTTTGGACGAATCAGGAAAGACTTCGTTATGTGTGTATAATATTATTGATCGTTAATGTGTGCGTCTAGGCGACACAGTGTATCTTGCACTTGCTGCTTGACACCTCTTCTAGTATATTCATTTGTTCTGTGATAATAACATAGTATGATGATTGATGTAAGAAATAGTTAAAAAAAAACCGACTTCCAAAAAACATCCAACGAAAAGTCTCTGCCAAAAAAAAAACTCAAAAGCGTAAAATAAACTGGTTCTTCATAAATTGCGTATACCTAATTCTTTATTCATTTAAATAGTAGTATTATAATGTGTGCTAGGTACCTAGAATCTGTTTGAAGTCGGTGCCAAGTGACTATTGCTTAGACTTTTGTAATTGTTCGTTTGTATTTTTTTTGACTTCAAACAGATTTTAGGTACCCAAAAAAAAAAAATACATACAGTGGAACATAGAACCTCCTCCTTTTTGGAAGTCGGTTAAAAATCGTGTGACTCGAGATTAAAACGATTTTCTTTAATTTAATCACGTTTTTAATTGTATTTTGACAAATTGCGAATGGTGGGATTTCTGGTTAAACGTTTTAAAATGAAATAACAAATTTAGAAATGAGAAATTGAAGGAAGACTAAATATTAATCTGTGTTCGTATTCTAATTCGCAGACATTGAGTTATACTTACACCTATAATAATATATAGCTACATACATGGACGTACCCAGGTTCTGGCCCTAGGGGGGCGAATTAGATTTTTTTTAAAAGCACCTCGTCAAATAAATGAACATGATAAAATTTTAACAAAAACCGACTTCAAGATTCGACTCGATTTCTCTTGGATGCTATCATCAGATCTTAGTGTCCTTATCATGGTACCACCGGTGGGATATCTCCTTTCCATTAAAAAAAGAGTCATCAAAATCGGTTCATAAACGACGAAGTTATCCGCGAACACACATTAAAAAAAACATATATACGGTCGAATTGAGAACCTCCTCCTTTTTTTGAAGTCGGTTAAAATAGGTCCTTTTTATATAAATTCATTTCGAGGGTCTTCAGCTAAATAGTTTAAAACGTTTTCCGTTTAAGAATCGCCCTTAACGTTTACAATTTTTTTATTGTATACACTGAGCGCAAAAGCCCATTCATTCCATCTTTACCCATAGTCAATCTTAGCCTCGGTTTTACGCGTCTGAGTGTGCTGAATGAATTTTTAATTGTGGCAGTATAATAAGACGTTGCCAGTAAAAGTTCTTTTTCTTAACTTTTAATGACAAAAGAAGATTAGGAACGTAAACAAAATCCAGGGGGGGGGGGGCAGCTGAAGGGGTACGCCCATGGCTACTTATCTAAAGATTCAGCACATCCTGCACATCACTGATGTAATCTGATTCCATATTATGTAGTATGACTCGTTGTTGCTACACATCTATTTATACAGGTAGACATAGACATATTATTCTGCTACCTAATACCTACTCTACTAAGTAAATTCTCCCGGCGCGCTCGTTAGGTACATCCGATGCCTAATTTAATTACCTAGTTTTCGTATAAAGTCAAGAACGGATTTCACACAATTCTATTTCAAACAAATCAGTTTAACGGATGTTAATCCCTCTCACTGAACAAAACGTAGCATATAATATGAACATTCATTTAAGCAAATGAAGGTATTTTAATTAAGCCGATTAACAGTCTTTGACATGGAAATATCCTGTAGATTTGTCGATTGTAGGTAAGTACCTATTTGTTAATTTAAGCTGCGTATTCACATCCGGTTGTCGTCTCTTTTGAGTGAATTAAACTGTTAATATAGATTGTAGAAAGCGCAAAAAAAATGTTATTCAATTAGTTTATCGATATATTTATCCCACCAAAAACATTTTCATGTAAAATGTTGCCAAGACGACTGCATATGGCTTACCCTGTAAAAAATATATCAGATCTCATGTAGAGCCAAGGTTCTGAATCTACACGCCCTAACTCTACTAACCCTAACTTCACAAACTCTACATCTCAGTAAAAATGTATGGCTTCACCTTTTCGCTACCATACCATCACGAAGGGGAAACGAACGCCTTTTGTGTTTGCAAATATCTAGTTTCTGAAGTAATGTGTTATACGAATGTTTAGTTTCTGAAGTAACGAAACAGCCAAGCCATACATTTTTACTGAGATGTAGAGTTTATGAAGTTAGGGTTGGTAGAGTTAGGGCGTGTAGATTCAGAACATTGGCTCTACATGAGATCTGATATCTTTTTCACAGGGTAAGCCATATGCAGTCGTCTTGCCAACATTTTACATGAAAATGTTTTTGATGGGATTTTTTTTTCTTTTTTTGTGCTGTATTTCTTGTACATCTTCTTTCTTCTTTTGAAAAAGTCCGTGTACCAAAAATAAAACCTCTAGCATAAACATTTGTGATAGTCTCATACAAACTTCCACCCCCCAAATTTGGGGGTTGGGGGCAAAAGTAATAGGTTTATGATTTTTTTTGTTGTTTGTATACTAAACTTAGTTTACATACTAAATTTCAGCTTCCTAGCACTTCAGGAAGTACTCTAATAGTTTTGATGATCATCAATGTGTCAGTGACGAAATCGGTGTTTTTTAGGTATCAATAAAATCTAAAGTATCATAGCTATGCAATTGAAACGTTGTATGTTTTATTAGTTTATTGGTAACATCATATCCTGAGAATTTGAACGATCTGGTATATCGGGAACCAAAGTTATGAGGGTTCAAAAAAACGAGGAAACATTTCGAGAAAAGGTCGGAAGTGCCCTTGCGCTTCACTTGGCTCGTCTTAGCGGGGGCACGTGATCTTTCTATACAGGGTGTCCCAAAATTCAACGATAAGCGGGCGCCTAAAGGTAGACCTGCTAATGAGTACATAAGGAAAAATAATAAAAAAATATACCTAGTTTATTTTTTTAGTTACAAGAAAAATTTAGAATTTCTTTGAAAATTTATACCTTTCATGATATTGTTCCTATTCACCACAACTCTTAAAAACATCAAATTATGTACGCATGAGCAGGTCTACCTTTTGGCGCCCGCTTATCGTTGAATTTTGGGACACATAGTAAGACCTATTTCTTAGCGTTCCATGGATTCACCGTGCGGGTGCCGGGTCCATCGCTTGATAGATGGGGGCAACACATGCGACTTCGACAGTGCCTGGGAATTGCGACCCAGGTTTAGGTTTAAGGAGCACTCCTTACGACGCGTCAACGCTCACCTCCACTGTCCACCGTGTTACCCCCTCTACCTAACCATATTTGAAGTGAGCCTAGCAATGCCGCTTTGGATATTCGTTCAAGAAAAGAGCTTACTGAAGCTCTTGGCAATCCAAGGTCTTTAAGCAGGTTATAGAGGGATTTAGCTGGTATACCCCTCGCACCCACTTCCACGGCATACAGCGCAACGACATAACCATTTTTAGTTATTTCGTTGGTTAAGTCAAAGTACTTGTTTCTTTTTAAAGCGTGGTGTTTAGGGATGTTCGTTTCCCACGGCACCGTGAGTTCTACTAGTACTACACGCTTAATTGACATTGCATAAAGAAATATGTCCGGTCTGGACGCCGAGGCACAGATATCCTCCGGTATTCTGTAGTGATTTTCATACGTGTCCACTAATAATGTCCAGTCACTGGCGGTATTTATAATTGAGTACGGCTTTTGTGTGAGTGAAATCTTTTTTTTGAGCCTTCCTTTACAAACGCGATGTTAGTTTTTATGTTTGTTGTTATTCCTTTTTTCGCTCTCGCCAGTGATAAACTCATAGCTTCGCGTATGATGAGTAATACCCTATCATGGCGACGTGAATAATGACCCCGGTCTAATAGCGCCTTACAACCTGTCAGTAAGTGCCTGGCTGTACCTATTGCCGCATTGCACATCGTACAAGCCTTTTCTGTAGCTTTTCCCCACCTTACTAGGTTGCTTTGATCGGGGAGAGTTAATTGAAAGGCGTTGAGGTAGAATTTTAACAGGGCGGGTGACCAATCATATAAAAGTGTGCGCCATTTCAAAGCTGGTGGGATACAAAATTCTCCTAGAGTTAACCATTCATTCTGCATTTCTAGGTTCATTGCGTGCACCTTGTAGGTCTCGTTTTCATCTTGTTGTATGAAAGATTTTGTTATCTCTTTGTCGGTCTGTCTTCTAGCATTTCCCAATCCAACTCTACTGGACTGCGTACCCACCATGAATTTTTTGTGGAATTGGAGCCGTGACTCTAGCTCTGATGAATTTTTGTCTTTTGGAAGGGATCTAACGATTTCGTCTTGGGATTTTGACAAGACATGCATTTTGGTAACTCTTAGGTGTCTGTAGAGTTCCGAAGGTTTTTTTAATTTCATTCCAAAATTATTCGAGCCCCTGTACAACGTTGACGGGTCTGCAGATGGTGCTAGCCCGAGCCACAACTTCAATGTCTTAGTGACTTTCGCGTCCAGTGTTCTTATGTGGATCTGGTTTATATCATATACTAGAAACGGCCAGTTGAGACGTGATGTTAAGTAGTTGTCGTAAATCCAAGCTTTTTTTACGTTACTAATTGGCTGTTGGTCTACCTTGTCAATGTCTTTTACGAAGTCATCGACTATTACGTTTATAGATGGAGTACGACCTTTGTAGTCTATCTTTCTTCCAAGGAATTTAAAGGGCACGGTTTCTGATATTATTGAAACACTTTCCCCACCAATAGTAATCCCGGGGTCATATGAGGTATACCTGGTGCCTCGCCGGCCCAGACAAAGGCAATAGCATTTGCTAGGTTTTGTCCTCATTCCCTCCGTCCAGGTACAGAAGTCATCTACCTTACGCAGTAGTTCTTGGCACTGCTTTGGATTACGTGTAATGATCGCAAGGTCGTCTGCGAACGCTAAGATGGATTCCGTATATTTTCCATTGACCTTAAACCGATAGCCCCACCTCTTTTCGCATGTTGCGATATTATCTATTAATATATTTATAACTGTATTAAATACTACTGGCGATAAGCAGCAACCTTGGAACAACCCTACTCTGTATTCGAGGGGTTTCGTATGTCCCTCTTTTGCTGTGATTACAAATTTTAATTTACTGTAGTATGATGCAATTATTTCACAAACTGTTGGCGGGAAGTTATACCATTTCAAGGCAAATAACATAAGCTCGTGCTGTACTGAGCCAAAGGCATTTTCTAAATCTATCCAACAGACTGTAATTTGCCTTTCATTTTTCCTAGCATCTTTGAGACTTTCCGCAAGTAATGAGTTATGTTCCAGACATCCAGAGATTCCGGGCATGAACCCTTTCTGGTAATTTGGTCTGAAGTAATTATTGTTGGACATATACTGTATTATTTTTAATTGAAGACAGGAGAAAAATATTTTAGAAATTGTATTGGTTAGGGCTATGGGTCTAGTGTCCCTGGGATCTACTACTTCACTTTTCTTAGGAATGAGGACAAAATTAGCTTTGCCAAAGGTTGCTGGTATTTCCTTGTTCGACCAGATCTTGCTGAATATACTTAGAAGGTGTTTACGCACTGATGGACATTTTTTATATGCTATATATGGTATACCATCAGGCCCTGGAGCTGATTTTGAACTTCTCCTCCTAATTTGGATTTCTATGTCTTCTAAGGTTGGCGGGTTACAATCAAATTTAAAACGAGGGCTTGCTGGGTTTTGTGCACTTGGTTCATCATAGGTCTTCTTATGTGTTTGCATCTCGTACGTGGTTTTATAATGTTCGTAGATCTGGTCGGCCGTTAGAAGCAGTTGTCCGCGCTTCTCTTTGAAAATATTTCTGGAATATTGGTAAGGGTTTCTATCGAACTCTACTTCATGCTTTGCTCTGTTTAAGTTATCAGTTTCGTAAGCAATTTGTACTGATACTCCTTGAATTAGTTTTAGTATTGATCTTAAAGCCCTGGCCAGTTGGTGGCTCAGGTGGATATCGCCCATGGCTTTAGCATTCCGTAGTCGTTTGACAAGGTCCCTCTTTCTCTTTCTCAGTTTAGTCTTAAATCTGTTTTCATTTCCTTTATGAGCATAGTGTGTTGAGGGTGGGTAGTGCTCATGGAAATATGTATATATTACTTTTTGGAAAGTTTCGACTTGACTATTTAGGTCTTGTTTTGCTCCAGGATGTTCTAGGAGAACTGCCAAGTTCTGGTTGTGTGCTTTCCAAGTGGTCTCTTTTTGGGAGGGAATGCTAAGACGGGCCCAGATGTGGATGGGCTCCTGGTTCGGGTCACTCTCTGGCCTGCCTTGAGATATATGAGGGTCAACTCTATCCGTAGCAGCAATTGTAGTATATATAAAAATGAATCGCCGAAATGTAAGTACGCGCATAATATCCGATCGGCTGCACCAAATTAAGTAATAATTTTTTTGACGTGTTCGTTATTGTTACGACAAATTTGTCTACAAGAAAAATTAATAACTATAAATTCGCAAAATTAAAAAAAAACCCCGACATAATAACCTGAGTTCCCTTTAAAAAGTAAAAATCACGTTATGCGCTTTCATTTGAGACCCCACTCGATGATATTTTTGCAGACATTCGGTTACTCTTCCCCACTTTCACCCCCATAACTTTTAAAAGGCTCAACCGATTTTCATGAAACATGTCTAAGAACACTCGCACGTAACTCACCTTTCATACAAAAAAAACTAAATTGAAATCGCTTCATCCGTTCGGGAGCTACGGTGCTACAGACACGTGAAACTTATAAAACCTCTCTTTTTGGTCGGGGGTTAAAAAGATAACGGGAAACGTCAATTTTTTGGTCCGCGACGGAAAGCTGTGACAGATATTTAAATATGTCGGTACGAAGTTAGCCGGGTCAGCTAGTTTTATACCTAAACTAACAAACGAGCACATTATTTCCGATAGTTTATTAATACCATGTATATAATATATTACCTAAACATTTTATGTCGATCAATTACTAAGCAAGTTTGAACTGAACTATCTTTCAAAGTTTTATTGGCACATATTTAATAATAAGGTAGATCTTTCTGTGAACTGTTTATTTTCACTAGAACTTAATGTTTGTTGCAAATGTTTCTCAATTATGTTAAAAACGTAGACATTTTAATAGGTTACCTGCCTAAATAATATGGCGTGCCGATAGTCGGCGCGTGACACTGAATGTTTTCCGTGCCCGACTATCGGCTTGAAGAACGGGAAGACCGTAATAATTTATTTGTACCAGGCAAATATGAAAGTCTAAGAGACAAATGTAGGTATGTACGAAATATTTCCTCCGGCTTGCTCTAGAACAGGTTTTTAAACTTTTGACATACCATTTTAAGATTCTTTACATAGGTTCTTAAGATAACTGTTTCGTGTAACTATTGTTTTCTTCTTCCATTATTGTTAGACGTGATATTTGATTTGATTATCCTTCAAATTTTTGTGAAGAATTACTACATATATAGCTTTAATTCAAGATTAAAAAATTAAAATAAAAAATGACGAAGTTACTCAAAAATCGATTTGAAATGTTCACTTCCGGTTTACTAAACGTAAAAAAAATCAAATTTGGAATTCGATTAAAAAAACTAAATTTCAACTATTTAACTTTATGAAACAATACTTTTTAGTTTGTATTACAAATTAATTGATGCAAATAATTAGTATCCAAAAATAACAGATTTCATTTTTAGTAAATTTTTAAAAGCTCATAACTCAGCAATAAAGCATCATACGAAAAAAATATTGTGTGTACACATCCATGTCTCCTAGAAGTATAACTGACCAGAGTATAAACAAAATTCACGACCTCATTTTTTTTTCGTTGTCCGCTTGACGTGAAATGCCCCATATATAGTATTTTTATAAATTTGTAAAACTTCATTGCCTACTACTGCTATATCAGAAAAGTTGCCGTGAAAAAAAATGAAAGTTCGCTACAGATGGCTACATAGATTTCAATGACGAGAACACCTCCATGTATGTATTTAAATAAACATCTGTAAGTGATACAAATACGGTTCCTAGCTAATACCTGAATGTGCTAATTCAACAGTCCGGCAACTATTTTGTTCATGTACCTATCCTAAAGGGACCTGAAAAGTTATTCTGTCATATGGATAATAAATTACTTCTTTGAACATTTAGGAAATGGAGTAGATATAAGTAGATATAATTTATTAGAAAAGCCTCTAAGAATATAGGCTGTTACCAACTGATGTTAATATGAGTATTATATCGACGTACCTGATGGATATCCAAGTTTGTAGTAGCGGTTATCAAATCAAAGATGGCGGAGAAGGAGCCTCGTGCAGCTCTCCTGAATCCCTCGGGAAGAGAATCTGTGGCACCGCCACCAGCCACACTCACCGGAGACTGGGCCCACTGCAATTATTTATGCTTAGTTACGCTATAACTCTAGAACACTCGTACAAGTTTCGTATAATAATAATTTTGATAACGTGTATGATTTAAAACAAACAAAAAAACTACCTATACATGGTTCAATATAGACAGTATTTTTATAAATTTGAAAAACTTTATTGCCTACTACTGCTATATCAGAAAAGTTGCCGTGTTAATAAAAGAAAGTTCGCCACAGATGGCTACGTAGATTTCAATGACGAGAACACCTCCATGTATAATATCTAGGTGAATAATATCTAAGCCGAAACGAAAGTAGTTAAAGTTGATAAAAATCCTATGCAATAGCTTTACCGCGACAGTCCACGAGTGCCGCACGTATTTTTTTTTATGGTGTAGGGGCAGGGCACTCTAGCAAACAAGTCGCCCCCTAATATTACAGAGATTTGTACTAATGGACGTGGTGGCCACCATCCTCGTTGCGAATGTGGGCAATGCAGCATTTTGAGCCACACTATGGCGGCCTAGTGAGATGCTTTTTCCCACCCCGCTTAAAAGACCCGGGATCGCAGTGGCAGGGAAACACGTGCGCTGGTAGTGAGTTCCAGATTTTAACTGCTTGGCACCGGAAGAAAGAGCCGAACCTTTTAGTTCGAGAGCGTATGTTGGCTACTCTAAAACGTTGACTTCCAAGGCCAGCACGTGCTGTCGCGTAGAGGCCCTTCCTCTGGCCATTGGGAAAAGCTCCTCAGAACACTCTCCATGATAAAAGCGAAAGAGGACTGACATAGAGGCAACATCTCTTCGCAACTGCAGTGGCAAATTCTTAGAATCAGAGATTTAATGTAATACACATCTTGTCTTAAACAACACGTACTACCTTCATGACAATATACATATTATTCTACCTACCTCTCATTTCATGTGTGTTTAGTTTGCTTGACAAAGTTTCACATATGAATGCGTAATGAAATCCTAAGCTAACACTGTGCACTGTTTGTTCTTCGTAATAAGTCAGGAACTCTAGTTACTGTATGTATGTCATATTATGATTAGATTAGATTTACCTAACATGTTGTGAGAGGAAATAAGTCTTGATTGATATTATATCTGACAAATGTTTGTTGGTGTAATCAGGCGAACACGTTCGGTAGGTATATCAATATGTACCTTATTTCTGAAGTCCTGATACCAGTTTTCAAGTTTGAAAAATCGTACATGCATTGACATTCACATAATATCCCTGCAAATATACCTGAAGTGTAGGCATATTAAATACACATATTTTGGAGATTTCGTTTTACCCGTAAGAAAATTTTAATTTTTGTAGACTATTATTTAAATCCCGTTTAAAGTCCTGCATGGATCTGAGTGTTGGTCAATAAAGAGAAGTGATGAGAGACGCCTGCATGTAGCTGAAATGCGAATGTTGAGATGCATGTGTGGTGTGACTAGAATGGATGGTGAAGAATGACTCCATCAGAGGAAACCTGAAAGTAGCACCAGTGGCTAAAAAGTTGAGAAGCAGCAGGTTAACCTGGTATGGACATGTGATGCGTAGAGATAAGCAAAATGTAGTTAAGAAAGTTTTAAGTATGGAAGTCGACGGATATAAGAGTAGAGGACGATCAAAGAAAAAATGGACAGACTGCGTAAAAGAGGATATGGCCAGAAAGGGAGTAAGCAGTGAACTGACGAGTGATAAAGGAAAATGTAGGAAGAAAATGCATTGCACCGACCCTAAATAAATTTGGGGAAAGGGTAGGAAGATGATTTTATAATTAGAAGCTAGCCTATTGTCATCAAACAGGCACTTTAAGAATAAGGTGGAAAAATTAAAAATTCAACTTGAAGGGAATAGTCGGTATGAATTTTAGTTAGTTTTAATAAGTATTATAAACGCGAAAGTGCGTGAAGAACAAAAACCCCTTAACGGATTTATATAAAATCTTACAGTAATGTAGCTTATACATGTACATATATCAATACCGCAATAACCAACCGCGACTGGATCGCGGGCAAAAGCTATTTTCTAATAAAGTCTAAAGAGAATGACTATTATTAAAAATAAGTTTGCAGAATACCTCAGCTCTTGTTTGATGTCGCAAGTAAAACAACAAACACAAACCTAAAGGCTTTCTTGTAAACATTTGCCTGTAGACTTGCAGGCTTTAGCAAACTTCATATAGGACATATTAATCCCACCAAAAACATTTTAATGTAAAATGTTGCCAAGACGACTGCATATGGCTTACCCTGTGAAAAAGATATCAGATCTCATGTAGAGCCAAGGTTCCGTATCTACACGCTCTAACTCTACCAACCCTAACTTCACAAATTCTACATCTGAATAAAAATGTATGGCTTCGCCGTTTCGCTACCATACCATCACGAAGAGGAAACGAACGCCTATTGTGTTTGCAAATGTCTAGTTTCTGAAGTAACGAAACAGCCAAGCCATACATTTTTACTGAGATGTAGAGTTTATGAAGTTAGGGTTGGTAGAGTTAGAGCGTGTAGATACGGAACCTTGGCTCTACATGAGATCTGATATCTTTTTCACAGGGTAAGCCATATGCGTCGTCTTGGCAACATTTTACATTAAAATGTTTTTGGTGGGATTAATATGTCCTATATGAAGTTTGCTAAAGCCTGCAAGTCTACAGGCAAATGTTTACACGAAAGCCTTTAGGTTTGTGTTTGTTGTTTTACTTGCGACATCAAACAAGAGCTGAGGTATTCTGCAAACTTATTTTTAATAATAGTCATTCTCTTTAGACTTTATTAGAAAATAGCTTTTGCCCGCGATCCAGTCGCGGTTGGTTATTGCGGTATTGATATATGTACATGTATAAGCTACATTACTGTAAGATTTTATATAAATCCGTTAAGGGGTTTTTGTTCTTCACGCACTTTCGCGTTTATAATACTTATTAAAACTAACTAAAATTCATACCGACTATTCCCTTCAAGTTGGATTTCATTTCTTTTTGTAAGTTGCTTGAGGCATTTTTTTTTTTGGTCTGTATTACTTGTACTTCTTCTTTCGAAAAAGTCCGTGTACAAAAAATAAAACCTCTAGCATAAACATTTGTGAAAGTCTCATACAAACTTCCACCCCCCAAATTTGGGGGCTGGGGGGCAAAAGTAATAGGTTTATGAATTTTTCTGTTGTTTGTATACTAAACTTAGTTTACATACCAAATTTCAGCTTTCTTGCACTTCAGGAAGTACCCTAACAGTTTTCATGATCATCAGTGTGTCAGTGACGAAATCGGTGTTTTTAGGTATCAATAAAATCTAAAGTATCAGAGCTATGCAATTGAAACTTTGTATGTTTCATTAGTCTATTGGTAACATCACATCCTGAGAATTTGAACGATCTAGTATATCGGGAACCAAAGTTATGAGGGTTCAAAAAAACGATGAAACACTTCGAGAAAAGGTAGGTAGTGCCCTTGCGCTTCGCTTGGCTAAATTGGCGGGGGCACGACCGTGCCCCCAGATTATATTAGTTATCAATGTTTTGATGTTGTACATTGAGCATTTTAGTTCAGCAAAGTTTGTCGGTTTAAAAACGAATTCTGTTTTTTCTGGATTTAGAAGTTGGCGAAAAATTATATTAAACTAGTAAAGTATATTACTATTACATTAATTGGTTTTTGGTCTGTTACATTAAGCTAGTATATATTAACCGAAATGAAATACGACAATCTATTTTAGAAATGTAATGTGGTAGATATTAAAAACTACCTCAAGCCAAAATATGAATGTTTAAAGATAAATCCAAATACAGCCGGTCCGTTATAAACAACAATGGAGATATAACTATTTACAAGTTATCAGACACCATCCCCGGGGAAATTATACCAACAGATAGTTTCGATGCCGTGTTCATAAACTGTTTTCGTAAATATACTAGTTTATGCCAGCGATTTTGATTGCGTTAAAGTTTTGCTTCAATGCTATCCTATTCTCTCTTATCAAATTTTATGCATACAAGTGCACGAACTATGAAATCGTCATTTCATTCTTGTGTAACATCATACTTAGGCCAATAAGAGCCGAGCATGATTGCAAAACAAAGTTGCGTGGGTCAGCTTTGAAATTTCTACAACGACTTGCGGTTCAGATAGTCGAATATGGAAATTTTGTTTGTTACGCAACATGAGATATAACACTTTTAGGCGAACATGGTATGATTTATCAAGTTTGCATATTTATCAAAAAACATCACTGATTTCAGCTAATCTCATACCTACTTAAAATTATTGTCATTATCTGTAAAACGCAATTAAAGTCATGTCTAATTAACGTACCTATATTTAACTGAAAATAGGTAGGTCAGTTTACGTACCGTTTTTTAAAAGACTTCAAAAAAAGAATGAAATTCTCAATTCGTCAGTTTTTCTATATGTTTGTTTAGCGATATGTTTCTTAATTTTTAGGTTATCTATATATACTAATATAAAAAGCTGAAGAGTTTGTTTGTTTGAACGCGATAATCTCAAGAACACGAACAACGAAAGAAGAACAAGAAGAACTGGTACGATTTGAAAAATTCTTTCAGTGTTAGATAACCCATTTATCGAGGAAGGCTATATAGGAACGGCGCATCAATGAAGAATGTTACAAAAACGGGGGAAAATTATTAATCTACGGGCAATAGGAGACGTGAACGACGTTGCATGGGTCAGCTAGTACCTAGATATACTCGTATAATAGAAGTCTCTATCCGTCTGGTCGTCGCGCTATAGTAAGCCAAAACATGATTTCTAATGCGAGACCTAGATCTAGTGTTAATTAAAGTCTGTTGATGATGTTGACGAGTGTCAACAGAAATGATTGGAATAATGATCGCATACACCAAGTACCAAATATCCGGTTATACTTGTAGTTATATTAAGAAGCACACAAATACATGTATTTTTTTTTCAGACATCTAACACAACGCCATCTAGTCCCAAGCTAAGCAGAGCTTGTGTTATGAGCACTAGACAACTGACATAAATACAAATATACTTTTTTTTGTAAATACATACATATTATACAGAGAAAACATCCAAACTCCGAAACAAATATTTTCAGTTCATACAAACATTAGGTCCGACCCGGGATTCGAATCCGAGACCTCAAGCACAACAGTCGCATGCGCTACCACTGCGCCACCGAGGCAGTTAAGTTATAAATTGACAGTGATAAAATAGTAATCCTTTTTTCAGCAGTCGTATAAAAATGATTTTCTTTTCAAATTTATTTCGAGTTAACTAAAATTGTGCCGTTTTAAAGTAAGAAAGAATTTACCTACTCATTTCCAAACACACACATTATAGGTTCGTCACACAAAAACTTGTCACGGGTGGGAATCGAACCCACGACCTCAGGCTAAGCAGTCAGGATCACCGCTCACTAGAGCAACAGGCCCGAACGATTTGGATGTAAAATAACACAATTTTTCACAGTTTTTATGCTAATTAATGAATTTGGATTAATTTGGACCCTAACCAATGCAAATCCGACATCTCGCTATAGACTAATTTTTGAACACAATATAAGTTAGACTACGGGCCCGTGTCGAAAATTGATGGGTCATGTGAACCGCCAGGAAACCTTTTTAATAAATAATAACAAATAAATATTTCGGTCATTTAACACACAACGCCATCTAGTCCCAAGCTAAGCAGAGCTTGTGTTACTAGACAACTGATATAAATTACATATATGTATACTTTTTTTTGTAAATACATACATATTATACATAGAAAACACCCAAACTCCAAAACAAATATTTTCATATCGTACAAACATTTGGTCCGACCCGGGAATCGAACCCGAGACCTCAAGCACATCAGTCGCATACGCTACCACTGCGCCATCGTGGCAGTCAAAGTCATCTTTTTAGAAAGATACAGGGGCATAAAACAATAACAGGCAGCACTATGCCGTCACTTTTAAGCTGTCCAACTGAGTACAAGTGAAGGGGAGGTATATACATATAATAGGTCTTTACCTATGAAATTTCCATTTTGTATGCAATAAGTGAAAGTACTTATTTTCTCAAACTTTTTTATTTCTGTTATTCGAAGTAATCACCCATGCAATAGACGCATCGTTGCCAACGCATTGGCAGTTTATTGATGCCCTTCTTGTAAAAATCAGCTGGACGGGAGGCAACAAACTCTTCAAAGGTATTTTGTACTGCCTCTCGGGAATTGAATTTTTTACCCACTAAAAGTTGTCTAAATTTTGGAAAAAGTAATAGTCGGTAGGTGCAAGGTCTGGTGAGTATGGCGGATGAGGGAGAGCTTCCAACCCCAGCTCTTGCAGCTGCTTCACGACAACGCGCAACCCCATACTGCGCAACAGACAATCTCCAAGCTGCAAGAGCTGGGGTTGGAAGCTCTCCCTCATCCGCCTATATTAATAACATTGGGGTTTCATTACTAGTCAAGTACAAAGAATCAAATTTAGGGATAACCAAAAGTATTTTAATTTAGCCTCTTATATTCTTAAGTTCTCCTTGTTATACCGAAGCTAAATTTATATAAAAATTTGATCGTTGTACAAAGTAGCAAGTATAACAAAGAACTTGTAGGTACTTTCTTGCTAATCGCGCCGAAGGCGAAATTAAACAAATCATCAAAGACGTCTTGTACGGAGTCAAGACTTTCCTGTCTACTATATTTTTGTTTACTGTCTTACAGTTTATCCATACTAATATTATAATTTCAAAGTATATCTCTGTCTGTCTGTTATATTTTGATGGCTAAATCGCTGCATAGATTTCAATGTTTGGCATGGTAATAATTTGATTCTTGAGACATACACACGGTTGGAGCTGCGGGCAAAAGCTAATCAATTTATAAAACTACATACAAAAAGATTACATAGTTAGTTATTGCCGATACCGATTGCATTTTAATACTGCTAAGGCTTAAGACACTTACTATAAAGTGTTACCTACTTGTTATTTTTTTCTATCTCAACACCTCAAAATTAAAATGAAGTCAAAAATTGAAATTTAGAAGTCGTGTAACATTAGAATAGAATGGAATAAACTTTATTGTACACCAATTGATTCAGTTGTATACAGAAGCTTAACAATATAATGACTAGACATCGGATTATATGCATTTGCATGTTTGCATATGCAAATAATTCTATTTTTTTTGCGTTAATGCATATTTTTGTACTTTTTCATTGACAGTGCTTATTTTAGTAGTTATAAGTGCTAGGCGTGTTGTATTTATATTTATAATTGTTGGAAAATTATCTAAATAGCCCTATACTGCCTATTTAGTTGCTTGCAAGGTCCTAGAAAAAACAAACCGTTCAACTATCGCCCGGTTCATGAATTGTTAATTCATACATGAAAAGTTGAAGAACATTATTTCCCGATTTGTTTATAGACGAGAAAATATGTGTTTTTGTTTCTGACGGTGAACTTTATATGGTGAAAGCTGGTCAAGCTCTGAAAGAATTTTACCCAAAATTGCTTCACATCACCTGTCTAGCCCTCGGATTACATCAAGTTGCGGAAGAGATCAGAAACGAGATCGAGATAGTCAATAAATTGATTACTTCTACAAAAAAAAAGTGTTTTAAAAACACCATTGCGAGTACAAGCATATAAAGAGCAACCACCAAAAGTAGCACTACCCCCAGAACCAATATTAACACGGTGGGAACCAATATTAATGTTTTTTTGATTGTGCATATTTTGTGCATATTTCACCTTTTATTAGTGCATATTTGCATGCATATTTCGGCATTTTGATAGTGCATATAATCCGATGTCTAATAATGACCATGTACAAATGGCGGCCTTATCGCTAAAAAGCAATTTCTTACAGGCAACCTTTGGATGGACAAATCGACTGTAGAAACTCAAATTAATGGGTAGTTTTGGTGTTTAAAATAAATAACGAAAATAATTGACTTGGTAGAAATAAAATTACATAAATAAAAATATGGAGATTTTAATACACATTATTATAAACAAATAAAAACAATATCCACAATTTCATAATGAAGAAATGCAAATGATAAAATATTTTTAGGCAGGTATTTATTATTTAGTTACTTTTTAACAATTGCTTCTTACGGTGTCTCCACTAATGGAGATTGGCCGTCAGCTCTGCATACTCCTTTCTGTCCTTTGCCAGACGAAACAGTTTTACGCTGGCGATCCTTGTCCACTCTTTTATCTTTCTGAGACACGATTTTCTTCGCCTTCCGACGTGGCGTTTGCGGTTTATTGTTCCGAACATAATTAGACCGATCAGGCGGTACTGTTTGTGACCTGAAAAATCTGACTCAGGGAGCCGACTTTACCCTTTTTCACATTCAAAAGTAACTCACGGGATTTTTGCACACGTCGGAGAACCTCCCCATTCGTGATTCTATGAGTACAGAAAAAAAAAAAAGTGATTTTAGCTGAGCCTTCGTCGGTAAAACTACATTTCTAGGGCTTCAAGACTTTGTCTCGTGTCCTTTCATAAGATCGAAGATTCGCAGTTATAAAACACCAGTGACCAAATGCATCATTGGAGCAGCATTACACGCAAATATTATGTTGATTAGCTTCTGGCATAGTACCTTTTTCATCTTGTTGAACGAGGCACCATGTCCCTATAAATGTCGTCTACCTTTTCTATTAATGTGGCGGCTACGCGGATGGTGGGGTTCTAGCTGTTGTTGAGAGCTATCATCATAAACTTCGTCTTCGAGAGGTTCATAAATAAATCGTAGATTACCCGTGACAACCCGTCGATGTTAACAATTGCCACCAATCCCGAAAGCTACAATTCTCCCACGAAAACTGTAACTATACTGAACTATACATCTATAGATTGACTATGTGTGTATAAACTTTACCCGCATTCACTGTAAGCTATACAAATGAGTTCTAAAGTAAATATCACAAAGGGAAACATTGTCTTCTCAAATTACATTTAGCCACCCCGTCTCAGCTCGTTTCTCCGTTGTCATCACTACAGGTGTACAGTTGGCAAGTTGTAATA
This sequence comes from Diaphora mendica, assembly GCA_949125395.1. Classification (NCBI taxonomy): domain Eukaryota; kingdom Metazoa; phylum Arthropoda; class Insecta; order Lepidoptera; family Erebidae; genus Diaphora; species Diaphora mendica. The sequence goes on along the minus strand of OX421313.1, from coordinate 15,872,405 downwards.
TGAATATGAATGCAGTGAATGTACCAGGAGCTCAGAGCCGGCACGGAGGTCGTCCGCTTCAATAATTTAGCGAAACTGAGCCTGCTGGGCGATTCTGTGTAGCTTCAGCGATAAGACCAAAATGTTTGTACATTTTAGATAGTTTTCTCAACAATTTATATACGCGTAGCTGTTTTGAAACATGATTCAATTATTTTATTCAAAATGAATCTTGGGTTAAATAAAAATTAACGATTTCCAACACTTGCAATTCAACTGACTTATTTCTCGTACATTTTCTTTTATGGCCGTTTCATGTATGTGTGTAAATCCCCATGACACAGGAATATCCCTAGTGCAGGAGTTGTAAAAAAAGAAAATCTGCAATTTGTTTAAATAATATTTTAACCGACTTCTCGAAAAGGAGGATAGTTCTCAATTCAACTGTTTTTTATGTTTGTTCCCTTAGAAGTTTCGACTAGGTGAACCGATTTTAATGATTCTTTTTCTATTTCAAAGCTGGTGCTTCCCGTGTGGTCCCATTTTAATTTAGTCCAGTTCTTTTGTTAAAATTGTGTATCATTATTAATATTTCGAACAATAACATTTTTAACATTTCAGGTGTCTGACACACAACGACATCTAGTCCCAAACTAAGCAGAGCTTGTACTATGGGTAATAGACAACTGATATAAATACATATTAATACTTTTTCTTTGTAAATACACATATTAAACATAGAAAACACCCAAACTGAGAAACAAATATTAGCAGACCATACATACATTAACATACAAACATTTGGTCCGACCCGGACCCATATGCTAAGTGCTTGTTCAAGGTGATTCGCGTGCGCGGTCACGAAATATCAAACATACGACGAGACATCCAAGTGTTCACGTATGAAACGCACGTACGGTCTAAGTAGCGAGCAAAGTAGCGGTTGACGCGCGCGGCGCGCTCGTGGCAATATCAAACGCGAGAGACGTTTGTGTGTGTTCACCTATATTAACAACGTACTCTGTGGTGTTCACGTTGAACTAGCGGCGGAGCGCGCGATTCACTCACGACGTCAGGTAAGTTCAACCAGTTTGAACTTATCGCTCGCGCAAACGCCTGGCGGCTAATGTGAACACGAGCACGCAACGTATACCGCGCCCGCCACCGCCGCCGCGCCCGCGCGTTCCTACGTGAAAAAGCACTAATACCAAGCGCCACACCGAGGCAGTTGTTTGTCAACTTAAAGCCATTTAATGTTTTCAACTACATATTGTACAAAAACTTTACTAATGGATATAGCGAGTCTCATGTTTGTATTTCAGAAAGCTAATGGATCCTGAGTAAGTATCAGTAAAAAGCTGAAGCTAATTAGGGGCAAAAAATAAGTTATTAGGTGTTCTCGGATCACAATATACACTTGCTTTTTGCTTTTGTAGTTGGGTAAAAATGCGAGTCTTTGCAACAGAGATGAAATATAAGAAACATAAATATTATAAAACATGGTATTAATTTATAATCTTGTCTGTATTGAACAGGTAGGCAGAAACTTAGAAAACAACCACATTTGCAAAAAGCATGAGCAGAATCCAAGAGTGGTGGTCATCATACATGGCGCCCTACACTAGCAGCCTATTGCAATGCTTCTGCATCATTGGGCCTACGGTTTTACTTACGAGTGCGGGCCTAAATATGTATCAGTCGTTTTTTTTGGTGACGGGTGGAAAATCCCTTCTTATCTCCGACTCCTTGGGGATAAAGAAGGAATAAAATTATGGCGATTCCAATAAATACCACCCCGACGATTGTCCTCAGGTGCCTTTCATGTCATACCCGCCTAATCAGGTCCGGGGAAGATTTTCCTCCTCAAATATGCGAATAAAAGTTGACTAAAGTAAAAAACTAGTAAATAAGTGATTCGATTTCATCTCTACAAATAAATAAAATTGGAGTGTCTGTTTGTAATATTAAAATAAACGATTTTTGCTAAATAAATGCATATAACATACATATGCATTTATTTAGCAAAAATCGTTTACATGGTACATATACCAAAATAACATTTTTACAATTTTAGTCTGTCTGTTTGTCCCGGCTAATATCTGGAACGGCTGGACCGATTTTGACGGGACTGTAGCTGATGATATAAGGAGTAACTTAGGCTACCTTTTTAGGGTTCCGTGCCAAAGGCAAAAAACGGAACCCTTATAGATTCGTCATGCCTGTCTGTCTGTCCGTCTGTCTGTCTGTCTGTTTGTCTGTCTGTCCGTCCGTATGTCACAGCCACTTTTTCCGAAACTATAAGAAATATAATTTTGAAACTTGGTAATTACCTAGATGTATTCTGTGAACCGCATTAAGATTTTTACACAAAAATAAAAAAAACAATAAATTTTAGGGGTCCCCATACTTAGAACTGAAACTCAATTTTTTTTTCATCAAACCCATGCCTGTGGGGTATCTATGTATAGGTCTTCAAAAATGGTATTGAGGTTTCTAATATCATTTTTTTCTAAACTGAATAGTTTGCGCGAGAGACACTTTCAAAGTGGTAAAATGGGTGTAACCCCCCCCCCCCCTGTAACTTCTAAAATAAGAGAATGATAAAACTAAGAAAAATATATGATGAACATTACCATGCAAACTTCCACCGAAAATTGGTTTGAACGAAATCTAGTAAGTAGTTTTTTTTAAAACGTCATAAATCGTAAACAGCAATTTACCTTTCACTCAATCAACACAAATATAAAAAAATAAAATAAAAAAAATAACAAATTTTAACAAAAAAAAAACGATTTCATTTGAATGGTACCATTCGGGAAGCACCAGCTTTCAAATAAAAAAAGAATCATCAAAATCGGTTTACCCAGTCGAAAGTTATGTGGTAACAAACATAAAAAAAAACAGTCAAATTGAGAACCTCCTCCTTTTTCTGAAGTCGGCCCCTTCATGGGCGAGTCCGACTCGCACTTGGCCGGTCTTTTAGACTAGCTTGGCCCCACGCCGCGGCGTTACCCGCGGTACGACAATAACCGCGGGTAACACCGCGGGGTTCAGCTAGTACCTACATTATAGGGTCCGGATGTGTTAATAACTGCAGTTCCCGGACTCCTCCCTTCACAGGCGCAGAGTGGCACACCGTGTGGTTTTAGTCGGTTCGAGTCCGACACACCGCCCCGCCGCAAGCCCCGGTGGGGTGACGGTCCGAGGGGATTTCCACACGTTATTTTCCGATTATTATTGGTAATATGTACTACAAAATATGGCCATCTGTTCATTTCAATGAGACTTAACACTAAAAGACAATATAACCGAACTGAATATCATAAGGGATATTTAATAGGTTATTCCGAACGATTACTTTATAATTCATGAATTTCCGCTTCAATAAAATACACACATCAAAAGTGTCTAGGGATCAACATATGTGTCTAGGGATCAACATATATTTTTGCAATAACTTTTCTCCTGATTGATATTAATTAAAATTTTCTTTAAGGATTCATCAAATAAAGTGTTTTCGTTTGTCACAGTAACGATAAACCAAGTCACCTTTGCATTAATAAAGAAATTTGACATTTTCCTAATAAAAGGATTTTTGACATTTGAACCACTAACATTAAAGTTCGAAAAAAAGACTGAAATAACAGTTTTCTTTAAATTTTATTAGGTAACTTAAACAATTAATAATCCGTGTTTCTACCGCGAACACTAACACAAGAACATCGGTTTGGCATACTCAAAATGAGTTCATCCAAATCACGCTGTGGAATGGCCGCCCATGTTCGTTGCAACATCAAAAAAAGGTCTTCTTGCGACTGGATACCCTCCATATTCGGCAGAGCTCTTCTGTGTAGCATATCCCATGCATGCTCAATCGGGTTCAAGTCTGGCGACTGAGCAGACCAGGGCCAAAGCCACATCTCAATCTCAAGAAATCCGCATAAAAATGCTTGATCCCTAGACACTTTTGATGTGTGTATTTTGTACATGCAAATTTCATTGCTATGTACGGTCATACCGTGAGTGCTCAATCGACTGCGACGTGTTGTCGTTTTATGTTTGCCTGGTACATCAAGCGGCCAAATATGAATATATGTAAATTGTAAATGACAACAATAAAATAGAACTGGCATACGCTGTGCTATCATTTTTTAAATTTGATTAATAGTACATTATTGCAAAGGCCGGGAAATAGGCAATTGCAGGTCGAGTATGAGTTTAAAGGCCGAGCCGTAGGCGAGGACTTCACTAATACGAGACAGGCAATTGCCATTTCCGCCCAGGCATTTAAAGTGCTTTTCTCAAAAGAATGCAGGGAAATGAAACATAATTTTATATTATACATTTAGTTTAATTAATATTAAAAGTTACATTACTCATATTGGGGCAGTAACACAAAGAAAATCTTAATTCTGGTGGAGTACAATCAATTTCCATTTCACTCTCTGAACTGTTGGAACTCATTTTAATTATTCAATTTACATTTATTAAATATTTAAATAACAAATCAAGACGAATTTTCAGCTTTGCCGCCGATTTTCTATTTATTATCTGTGCCGAAAGGCAAACGTATTTACGCATACAGCCACGTGAACGCATTTCGTACTAAGCAAAGAGATTTTGGTATGCCAAGAATGATAAAAGAGATCCAATCAAAGAGTATATAATAACCCCAGCACGCCGTTTCATACAACTTTGCTGGAGCGTTGTAATGTTCCAAATTCAAAAAAAGCTCCTGCAATGGATTTATTTTTCACCTTCCGTAAATTAGATACTTCGCGTGTTCTTTTTTCTAAAATAATGACAATATTTCCATGCATGTTTGAGAAAAAAAATTTTCATGCACATCAGTCCACAGCCATGTAACATCTTTTTTTAATAATAATTGAAGTGGTGATGCAATACTAGCCATGTTAGGTACAACTTTTCTTCAATAATTAATCATCCCAAGGAATATTAGGTCTTTACCTATGAAATTGCCGTTCTTCAGTACTGGTCATTTCAAATAAATAAAAAGTTTGTAACGGCTCTGTATTCTAAATTCAAATGAATTTTGTTTTAAAACCATGACATTCTATTTACAAACTCAGTCTTTTGTTTTTTGATTAGCGTTGTATTTTCATTACATTTGAACATTTTTCGTCATAATGGATACTTTAAAAAATCGTGTAATTATGGAATATGAGTTCCGTCGTGGCACCAACGCGACACAAACGGCACGTATCATAAAAAACGTTTACGGAGAGAACTGTACAAACGAACGCACAACCCGTTATTGGTTTTCCCGGTTCCGTTCTGGAAATTTTGACTTGAAAAATGAAGCTCGTGGTCGTCCGGAGACTTTGGTTAACAATAATGAATTAAAGGCGATTGTGGAAGCTGACGAAACTCAATCTACAGCTGAGCTAGCAGCAGCTTTTAATGTAAGCATCAAAACAATATTGATCTCTTTGCGACAAATTGGCAAAGTAAAAAAACTTGATAGATGGGTGCCCCACGACCTTAACGATCGCCAGCGCAACGTCGAGAGCTGCCTTGCGCTGCTCAACAGGCAAAGAAATGAAGGAATTTTTAAAAGAATTGTTACGTGCGACGAAAAATGGCATCTGCTCAACAATCGAAAGCGCTCAGCAAGTTGGTTAGACCCTGGTTCAGCACCAAAGCAATGCCCTAAACCAAAAATGACCCCTAAAAAGGTGATGGTCACTGTTTGGTGGTCTAGTGCGGTTGTGATTCACCACAGCTTTTTACAAAACGGCATGAGCATTAATGCAGATGTGTACTGTGAAGAACTGGAGAGAATGATGAAGAAGCTTGCACATCTGCAACCAGCTTTGGTCAATCGGTCGTCCCCACTGGTCCTTCACGACAACGCGCGACCCCATACTGCGCAACAGACAGTCTCCAAGCTTCAAGAGCTGGGGTTGGAAGCTCTCCCTCATCCGCCGTACTCACCAGACCTTGCACCTACCGACTATAACTTTTTCCAAAATTTAGACAACTTTTTAGTGGGTAAAAAATTCAATTCAATCAGTACAAAATGCCTTTGAAGAGTTTGTTGCCTCCCGTCCAGCTGATTTTTACAAGAAGGGCATTAATAAACTGCCAAGATGCGTCGATTGCATGGGTGATTACTTCGAATAACAGAAATAAAAAAGTTTGAAAAATTAAGTACTTTCACTTATTGCATACAAAACAGCAATTTCACAGGTAAAGACCTATTATTTGTAGTTCCTTTTTATTAGTGGGACTTTTCATATTAATAATGGAATCTACACGTTCCGGGTCAATTTTCATTCCCTTAGCTGAAAATACACACATCAAAAGTGTCTAGGGATCAACATATGTGTCTAGGGATCAACATATATTTTTGCAATAACTTTTCTCCTGATTGATATTAATTAAAATTTTCTTTAAGGATTCATCAAATAAAGTGTTTTTGTTTGTCACAGTAACGATAAACCAAGTCACCTTTGCATTAATAAAGAAATTTGCCATTTTCCTAATAAAAGGATTTTTGACATTTGAACCACTAACATTAAAGTTCGAAAAAAAGACTGAAATAACAGTTTTCTTTAAAATTTTATTAGGTAACTTAAACAATTAATAATCCGTGTTTCTACCGCGAACACTAACACAAGAACATCGGTTTGGCATACTCAAAATGAGTTCATCCAAATCACGCTGTGGAATGGCCGCCCATGTTCGTTGCAACAACAAAAAAAGGTCTTCTTGCGACTGGATACCCTCCATATTCGGCAGAGCTCTTCTCTGTAGCATATCCCATGCATGCTCAATCGGGTTCAAGTCTGGTGACTGAGCAGGCCAGGGCCAAAGCCACATCTCAATCTCAAGAAATCCGCATAAAAATGCTTGATCCCTAGACACTTTTGATGTGTGTATGTGACCAAAATATTCCACTTCTTTTACTTGATATTGAAATTTATTCTTATTAAAGCGAACATTATGTTACTTAGCTCTTTCAAATACTTTCTTTAATATCGCATCATGACCTTCCTCAGTTTCAGAACAAAGTAGAATATCATCGCAGTTAATTACTACACCGGGTACCAAAGGCCGTTCACTGTATTTTTGGAGAACTTCTGATGCTCATCAATATCAAAAGCTAATCTTAGAAATTTATAGCAACCAAAGGGAGTATTAAATGTACAGAGCTGATGATTTACTTTTTTTTTGGACTCACTTCGCCTTGCACTGTTTTCCGCGGTTAATCATATCCTTTTTGAGGACAAAGGTCTATGTCCAGCAGTGGACATCTTTCGGCTGAGATGATGATGATTCGAAGGATACGTAACTTTTGCAAAATATTTATTAAAACTACGCAAATAAGGTTATTTTACAAAACAACTCAACAAATGATAATGTTAGTCTGTACTCAATGGAATCTGAGACTCGAATTTTATGAGCGGGATTATAAATATCCATGTAAATTGCTTTCAATATCGATATTATTTTAAGACTAATATACACATTTGGTTTATTTTTAGCGCGCAAACGAGATTTTTATAACTCACATCTCGAGGTCGTACATGTAAAATTTAAAGAAGCCTGCAGGCTCCGAAAATTACCCTGAATACCAGATCTTCATGCATAAGTTTAAGTAGCTATTCCTACAAATAATGGATAGGTTTTCCATACTAATTATTTAAAATTAAAAAAGTGCGTAAAAGATAGTGCTATATATTTTTGGTTATCACAAAGCAGGTTTTGCCTTGTTTTATAACTGTCGAACTAGTAGGTACTACTACAACTAATTTAATAACTATAAATTCTCAAAATTGTAAAAAAACCCCGATAATAACCTGAGTTCCCTTTAAAAAGAAAAAACACGTTATGTGCTTTCATTTGAGACCCCACTCGATGATATTTTTGCAGACATTCGGTTACTCTTCCCCACTTTCACTCCCATAACTTTTAAACGGCCCAACCGATTTAATGAAACATGTCTAAGAACACTCGCACGTAACTCACCTTTCATACAAAAAAAAAAACTAAATTGAAATCGCTTCATCCGTTCGGGCGCTACGGTGCCACAGACAGACAGACACGTGAAACTTATAACACCCCTCTTTTTGGTCGGGGGTTAATAATAAATAGGTATATCGCTTTATTATTGACTGCCTCGTTGGTATAGCGGTTAGCGTAAGTGACTGCCTATCTGAGGTCTAATATTAGGTCTTTACCTATGAAATTGCCTTTCTTCAGTACTGGTCATTTCAATTAAAAAAAAGTTTGTAATGGCTCTGTATTCTAAATTTAAACTAATTTTGTTTTAAAACCATGACATTCTATTTACAAACTCAGTCTTTTGTTTTTTGATTAGCGTTGTATTTTCATTACATTTGAACATTTTTCGTCATAATGGATACTTTAAAAATTCGTGTAATTATGGAATATGAGTTCCGTCGTGGCACCAACGTGACACAAACGGCACGTAACATCAAAAACTTTTACGGAGAGAACTGTACAAACGAACGCACAACCCGTTATTGGTTTTCCCGGTTCCGTTCTGGAAATTTTGACTTGAAAAATGAAGCTCGTTGTCGTCTGGAGACTTTGGTTAACAATAATGAATTAAAGGCGATTGTGGAAGCTGACGAAACTCAATCTACAGCTGAGCTAGCAGCAGCTTTTAATGTAAGCATCAAAATAATATTGATCCATTTGCGACAAATTGGCAAGGTAAAAAAGCTTGATAGATGGGTGCCCCACGACCTTAACGATCGCCAGCGCAACGTACGCGAGACCTGCCTTGCGCTGCTCAACAGGCAAAGAAATGAAGGAATTTTGAAACAAATTGTTACGTGCAACGAAAAATGGATTCTGTTCGACAATCGAAAGCGCTCAGCAAGTTGGTTAGACCCTGGTTCAGCACCAAAGAATGCCCTAAACCAAAAATGACCCCTAAAAAGATGATGGTCGCTGTTTGGTGGTCTAGTGCGTGATTCACCACAGCTTTTTACAAAACGGCATGAGCATTAATGCAGATGTGTACTGTGAAGAACTGGAGAGAATGATGGAGAAGCTTGCAAATCTGCAACCAGATTTGGTCAATCGGTCGTCCCCACTGCTCCTTCACGACAACGCGCGACCCCATACTGCGCAACAGACAGTCTCCAAGCTGCAAGAGCTGGGGTTGGAAGCTCTCCCTCATCCGCCATTCTCACCAGACCTTGCACCTACCGACTATTACTTTTTCCAAAATTTAAAATTCCCGAGAGGCAGTACAAAATGCCTTTGAAGAGTTTGTTGCCTCCCGTCCAGCTGATTTTTACAAGAAGGGCATCAATAAACTGCCAATGCGTTGGCAAAGATGCGTCGATTGCATGGGTGATTACTTGGAATAACAGATATAAAAAAAATTGAAAAAATAAGTACTTTCACTTATTGCATACAAAACGGCAATTTCATAGGTAAAGACCTATTATACTGACAACTGACAATGTATCATGTGTCTTGAGGATTTAATAGACATGCACGTAACGGACATAAAGAGCACCCAGACTCATGACAACAATTTATGGATCAAACATATTGGGATTGAATCAACAAGGCCCGACAGAGAAGGCCTATGATTTATTAACTAGCTAGTAAGTAACCGCGGTACAACAGCAAACACAGGTAACGCTGGGCGAACTTAAACTAAAATAAATTAGCCTAAGTTACTCCCTATACCATCAGCTTACTGTGAAAGTCCCGTCAAAATCCGTACAGCCTTTCCAGAGACTAATCGGAACAAACAGACAGACATATACTCACACAAATTTTAAAAATTGTCATTTGGATTTAAGTACAGAACATACTTACTTATACATTTGGCGTAAAGTTATTGTATGGATTTCATTTATATTTTTAAACCCTACTTCTAAAATCTATTGCTGTGCTAAAATTTGTTATATGTAAATTAATAAAACCAAGAGGATTGTAGTCTGAATTCGGCAAATTACATAATTAACTAGCAAACCCGGCGAACTCCGTTTCGCCACCAGATGGCTTCGTTTTATGTAACACTTTCCCGCTTTTCTGTTGAAAATTTTCCTGAATTTTCTTTGCTATAAACCTCACGGAGCCCGAGACCTTTCCAACGAATGCAAAACCGTGGAAATCGGTTCGTGCATTCTGGAGTTATAGCGTCAGGAAGGAAAACCCGACTTATTTTTACTACATAATTAATTAACATTATTATCGTCACCGTATCATAGTCATTATCAATGAATGAAATGAACCTATTTATAAATCATTAATACTTATTAGACTCCTTATTGTTAATAACACGAATAAGATTGTTTATGTCTAGGTAATGTGACGGACTGTACTCCACATACAGCGCACCAGCAACATGCTACAGCGTCATCGACCAAACATACACCGAACTACGGTGTGATGTCACGACACGGAGTACACAACCGTACCAATCCTGAATCGCGCAATATGATTTCTCGCGCCAATTAACATATATACAACTTCAACATCAACCGTTGGGCAGTTGCTACTGAAATCGCGATTCAAGCATCGAGTGGAAGTCAGGATTACAAAAAAATTACAAAAGGTTACAAAAAGATTAAAAGAATTACGAACTTATATACAATCTTTCAACCCCTATTTCACCCTCTTAGGGGTAGATATCCAGAAACGCTTAAATACATTTCTACTTATTTTTAATCAGTAGCCCAAAGATAAAGTTTCATGTTTCTAACTTAAAAAATGACGGACTTTCGTACAAACTTTCAACAGCTATTTCACCCCCTTAGGGATAGAAATTCCAAAATTCCTTACTTAGTGGGTATATACTCAATAAAACGATCCATATGAATAACTAAAAGAATACAAATTAAAGTCTATACGTAAGTAAAATATTAAAATCATCCTCTAATCCATAACTGTTGAAGAGTTTAACCTTCTATCATCAGGTCACCTAAATAATTTGAGAGAATACGAATAAAGGTAACATACATACATATGTTATTTAAAGATATATCCTCCAATTCCTAACCGTTAAGGAGTTGTACCTTACATCATCAGCTCATCATCATAAAATGATGACTACCAGACGCAAATACCGGTGTAACTTCAGAAAATATACGAAAAACATAGTATGTACCTAAAAAAATGAGGGTTTCCCTCGATTTCCCTGGGATACCATCATCAGATCCTGATATGGTGGCAATGGGACCACCTCGGGTGCATACCCTTTCGAATACAAGAAGAATTTTCAAAATCGGTCCTCAATTGACATAAAAAAAGTGAAAAAAATACATACAGTGGAACATAGAACCTCCTCCTTTTTGGAAGTCGGTTAAAAATCACTCGTGACGTGAACACAATATGGCGGTTTGTCAAACACTGCCGCGAGAATGTATTCGCTTTCTAATTCATATTTACTTTGTAGATTCATTGTCGTGTTCTTTACGGTCTATCTGGCTTTCTTTTGTAATCTGAGTTTGTACATATACAGACGACAATGTAATTACTATTACATTAATATTGGATATATTGCAAGAACTCAGTGACGTAGCAATTTCATTTCTGATACCTATTAAGATACACGATAAATAGCTGTATTAAGCTAAAACAACACGTAATATAGCACGATATAGCAACAGGTTTATCAGTGGGTAGACAATACTATTATAATGCGTTATCAGTCTTTCTCGTGACGTCATATTAACGTAGAAGGATGTACTGATAAAGCGATACTTTGTTTAGCTTTGTAATTCATGTGGGGATATAGCTCAGTGGTAGAGCATTCGACTGCAGATCGAGAGGTCCCCGGTTCAAACCCGGGTGTCCCCTAAATGATTTACTTTTGTTGGATTATTTTTGAGAAATTTATCAATTTTTTACCTGGTCTGTCATTGCAGGATCTGCGCCGTGTGCTAGGAGGAGTTCTACGATGTCGTTAGCATCCGCTGCGCAAGCTGCGTGTAGTGCTGATGAACCAACCTGGGGACATCAATACTGATATTATTTACTCATCCATCCATTCATTCAAAGGTACCAGTCTGTTTTTTACATTTTACGGCTAAACTGGAATCAATTCGATAGTTAAATAAACAGATTTTAAAAGAAAAAAAAGCGGCCAAGTGCGAGTCGGTCTCGCCCATAAAGGGTTCCGCAGCAGCAAGTAACATAATATAATTTTATTTTTATATTTGTGTTGAATTAATGAAAGGTAAATTGCAGTTTACGATTTATGACGTATTAAAAAAAACTACTTACTAGATTTCGTTCAAACTAATTTTCGGTGGAAGTTTGCATGGTAATGTGCATCATTTTTTATTTTTTTTTATCATTCGCTTATTTTAGAAGTTTTAGGGGGGGGGGGGGACATTTTACAACTTTGGAAGTGTCTCTCGCGCAAACTATTCAGTTTACAAAAAAAATATTAGAAACCTCAATATCATAATCGAAGACCTATCCATAGGTACCCAACATGTATGGATTTGATGAAAAAAACTTTTTTGAGTTTCGGTTTCTAAGTATCCCCAAAATTTATTGTTTTTTTTAATTTTTGTGTGAAAATCTTAATGCGGTTCACAGAATACATCTACTTACCAACTTTTAACAGTATAGTTTTTATAGTTTCGGAAAAAAGTGACTGTGACATACGGACGGACAGACAGACGGACGGACAGACAGACAGACAGACATGACGAATCTATAAGGGTTCCGTTTTTTGCCTTTGGCATGGAACTCTAAAAAGTATCATTTTTAACCGACTTCAAAAAAAGGAGGAGGTTTCTCAATTCGATTTAATTCTAAACTAGAAACTATTTAAATATTTCTAAATACATACATGTAAACCCAATAGAAATTTCTAATTACACCCGATAGATCTTGCTCGTCACAGTCATCGGTGTTATATGGGCGTCGAACCCTAGACCTCAGGCTTAACAATCAGTAACCACTAGATGACTAGAGCCTAGACCAATAACCCACCAATGGCATTTAAAACTTTAATTTATTGCATAATTATATTTTCTTCGTTGTAATTTCGACCATAAATGCGTTGGTTAAAGGTAGCTTTTATAAGTTAACAGAAATAAAACAAGTGAAATTGAATAGTAGTAAGTTAGTAGTATAATAAATTGTGTGCCTTTAATGTGGCTGCCTTTGCTATGGATGTATCATTGTATCAGCTTATCCTATTCATAGTCGACTTGATTGGACAAACTACATAGGCTTCTACTTCTCAGTATTCTTTGGCACTCGTATACAAAGGATCTAACTGGACAATGTGTACAAATTGCGAGTATTTCTAAGATTTGTTAGAGTCTTAATGTAATGGATTTTTTACTACTGTATGATTAAAACATTGTACAAAGTCTTAATTCATAAAATATAGGTCGAAATTTTCATTTTACTTTTTGTTTGACTTCAAAGAAGTAGGTTCTTAATCCAGTTGTATATTCTCTTAGATTGTTACCTCGGAGGTAATATAAATACCGATCAAAAATACTATTAATTTGGGAGGGAAAAGTTTTAGGTTTGGTCCTATTCAAAGAAAGAAAAATATCTACTTTGCTTAAAAAAATTAAAGATAAAAAATATCGTGTACATTTCTTGCTGAAATTTGATCATGTGGGAGCTTGAATGAACTTGTTTGTACTTCACTGTTTAGTTACATGTAGAGATGCCACGAATAGTTATTTGGCCGAATACCGAATATTCGGCGAGGCCCTTGGCCGAAGCGCCGAATATTCGGCAACACTTAGTACTTTCCGTGAGTAGTATTTTTTATATTAACTTTTAAACTTTCGCGTTCCATGATATAATAATTATTATTTTTACGGGAATTAACGCGATCACTATTTCAAGGTACTACATACCTCTGTTTTGCCTGACGTTTCGACCAGGTTGCACTGGCCGTGGTCACAGGCTGACTGGCTCAGCGGTGCACGCCCTCCGTCGTCGACGTCGGCGTCGTCGCCACGTCGCATCATCACCCCCGGCACTTGCAATCTGTTATGACTTCACTCAAGAACAGAGCTTACGATCTCTGTGACCCTGAACATTTAGAACGGGAGCTAGAACATGTTCAGGAGGTACTTAAAGGTAACGGATTTCAAGTGAATGGAGGACGGAAGCAACCGAAAATAAGACGCAAGTATCCAGAAGTGAACAGGCAACCAGCCTATATGCCTTATGTCAAGGGAGTTACGGATAAGATCGGTCCGTGTTAAAGAAATACTCCATTCCGACAGTATACACACCAGGCATAAAGGTTCACAACATCGTCGGCACACCGAAGGATATATTGCCACTACAAACTGCGGGTGTTTATAAAATAGACTGCAGCTGCGGAAGTTCCTACATAGGCCAAACGAAACGGACTATTGCTGAAAGGGTCAAAGAACATATCGCTGCTGTGAAGAACCGACAGACGAGCAAATCGGCAATTGCAGAACATGCACTCGATGCAGGCATCAACCACTGGATTGAATTTCACCGCACGCAAGTCCTCTCCACCGAACGTCACTTTTATTCAAGAGTTGTACGTGAAGCGATTGAGATTAAAAAGCATTAAACTTTCAATCGGGAAGATGGTTTTAAATTATCTACAGCGTGGAATCCAGTGTTAAAAAACATACCACCTCGCTTTTCTGCGCAGTCGGATAAACACCAGAATAGGAACACATCGGTTTGCTTACAGAATAGGGACCCTGTTAGTGTGGTATGTGACGGTACATGGCGAAACAATTTTATCAATAATATCGAAAATGTGCGGGTGGATGAAGAACCTTCGACTTCACGGATTCGACGACGGAGGGCGTGCACCGCTGAGCCAGTCAGCCTGTGACCACGGCCAGTGCAACCTGGCCGAAACGTCAGGCAAAACAGAGGTATGTAGTACCTTGAAATAGTGATCGCGTTAATTCCCGTAAAAATAATAATTATTAAAGTATTTTTTACTTTCTTGTCTTTTTCATTACTTTAATGGTCAGTTATTTATTAAATGAAAACAAAGTATTTTTTAAATCTAATTATTAATACAATTAAAAGGTAATTTAACAAGTTCTACTAAAATCAACAATTTAAAAAACAGTAGTATTGAAAAAATAACAAGGTACGTAAAAACTTAGCAACTCATTAAAGGACATATTCTAATTCTTTCCATATGAGTGCACTATCTGAAATAGGTTACTTGTCACTTTGTATTTAATTTGAATAGCATGCACAAAATGATTTTTGAAATACACACATCAAAAGTGTCTAGGGATCAAAATATGTGTCTAGGGATCAACATATATTTTTGCAATAACTTTTCTCCTGATTGATATTAATTAAAATTTTCTTTAAGGATTCATCAAATAAAGTGTTTTCGTTTGTCACAGTAACGATAAACCAAGTCACCTTTGTATTAATAAAGAAATTTGCCATTTTCCTAATAAAAGGATTTTTGACATTTGAACCACTAACATTAAAGTTCGAAAAAAAGACTGAAATAACAGTTTTCTTTAAAATTTTATTAGGTAACTTAAACAATTAATAGTCCGTGTTTCTACCGCGAACACTAACACAAGAACATCGGTTTGGCATACTCAAAATGAGTTCATCCAAATCACGCTGTGGAATGGCCGCCCATGTTCGTTGCAACAACAAAAAAAGGTCTTCTTGCGACTGGATACCCTCCATATTCGGCAGAGCTCTTCTCTGTAGCATATCCCATGCATGCTCAATCGGGTTCAAGTCTGGCGACTGAGCAGGCCAGGGCCAAAGCCACATCTCAATCTCAAGAAATCCGCATAAAAATGCTTGATCCCTAGACACTTTTGATGTGTGTATTTGATCTCTTTTAGAACATGTCCTGTTTCTGTGGCATTTGGAATCCCGGGACTGTGTCGGTAATCGCTCGCTCGCGCGGTGTTGCGCACATGTGCGCGCCGTAGTCTATGTTGGGGGAAGTCCCTAGACAATTTTTGACTGATTTGGTTGCAGTAAGAATTTAATTATTAAAAAAAAAAATGATTTCTATAAAAAAAACATTTGATTAAACGCACGATTTAAATCATATCAACCCTGTTGGAAATATTATGAAATGTGTAGTGAAGACAATAAAATGGCAATTTGTTTCTTGTGTCACAACAAGATCTCCAGCGGAGGGGCAGGAAAGAAAGCAGCAGACCCTTACAAGTGGTGGTCGGCAAACGTAAACAATATCCAACCCTTTCACAATTTGCATAATTTCATCATTACCTAACACTGGTAGATTTTAAATATTAATATGTTAATTTGTCTGTTAAATAAACATCTTTGTAAGTATTACTTTGAGTTTTTTTAATGATTTGCTAATTTTTCTATTCGGTATTCGGCCGAATAGTTTGCTATATTCGGCCGAATACCGAATAGCGAAAAAAAGTGGCCGAAAAGCCGAATACCGAATAGTTGCCGAATATTCGTGGCATCTCTATTACATAGTGAATTATTATTTGTATCTGTCAAACAGGTTTGGCATCTTTTAATAATGACTATTATCGATGGAAACATATTAAATTTAAACCATGGCTTACACTGTTTTGCAGATGAACGTTGGCGCCAAATGAAAGCAGATGTTCCACAATGCCGCGACAACCTTGCGCGCAAGCCATTTGTAGTGCCGTTACACCATTCTGCAAATTAGATATATTATTAGCAAAACCAGTAAAATGATTTTTAAAATGTTATTATTAAACGTTACAAACGAAATCGAATATGATTATTATTTGTTATCATTACTGCAATAGAATATCATTGACGGCAATAGGTTTTTCCTTACTACGTAAGTAGGACTGAAAATATAATCGGTAAACTGTGTACGTTTTACAATCATGCCCGTCTCTGTCTACCCTTTCATAAAGATGTGAGCATTTGCATGTATATATGCACTTAGTGATTTTTATGAACACTCTTGCCTGATTGCCAGTACAGCCTCTTTTTAGCGGACATCAAAAAAGGAGGAGGTTCTATGTTCCACTGTATGTATTTTTTCAACAGTTAGCTGGATGGCTTAAAAACCATAGATGGCTTAAAATTTTATATAAAGTGTTGATTAATTTTTTCGTTGCTGTTCACAAAGCAACAGCCAACAAGCATACAAATATTTTTAAGTTTCATTAGGTAGTGGTGGTCAACTGCCATTAGGCGATCCGTTTACTCATTTGTGTCCCTCCCTATACTTTGAAAACAACTTAGGTAGACGGTGGCAAGGTACTAGGCAATCATAAAACTTACGTTATCAACGGCATCCACTTGACATTCAGCGTCAAGAAGAACTTGTACTAGTTCCGTATGGCGATGTACTGCTGCTAGATGGAGTGGGGTACGTCCGGAATTGTCTCTGGCTTCTTTTGAGGCTCCTTTTACTATTAGGACCGCAGCAGTAGTGGAGTGGCCGGCTTCGCAAGAGACGTGGAGCGATGTTCTTCCCACCTGTTAGTTTAAAATTATATTATATTTGTACACTACTTTTGAATCAGTGACTGAGGTATTAAATGATTTTTACTTAATTTATATTTTGACAAGCCCCGCATTAGCAATAGTTATGTAAAATAGGGATACCAAGAACAAATTTGTGTTTTATTGATATTAGAAGATTTTTTTATAAGAGAAAATTACAATTAGCTATTTTTACGAACTACCATTTTTTTGTGATATAGTCAATTTTCTACGTCTTCTAAAATGTTCGTACCGAGAGGTAATACAAAAATAATGCTTTCCAAGGGTAGAGTCACGCGAGCGCGGGCGGTACTGCCCTTGGCCTCGCAGTCTCGCACAGAAGATCACCTGCTGTCCTGCTGTCGTGTTAGGTTGGTGTATTTATATTGAAATCAATTTTTAGCTTTCTATTCGAGGTAGTTAGATCCGAGAAGTCACGCGGAATAAATCGAGATACAGCTGATCTTTTCATATTACCTGATCCATTTATTTATTGAAGTGTGTAAGTTTATGAATTATGTTAACATGACATATTTTATTTTACTAAAGCCACGTTAAAAAGGATTACTACTATTTTATTGTGTAATTTTAACGCTCATGGAAATAATTAACTTTTACAAAAGTTACACTGACTTTAATGCTTACATAAAATGAAATGTAACAAACTGCATTCTTCTTTTTTTACCCGACTACGGTGAAACAAAAAGGAAGGGTAACATTTTAAACAGTCTATGTTTGTATGTTCCATCGTAGCGCCGAAAATACTGAAAATAATTTAATGAACGAGGTGGCAATAGATTCGTAAAAATGGACTTAGTGACGTAGGCTGTATAATTTTATCAAAAGTTTTACGTAGTCTAGTTATAGTTTTTTAAACTCCTGCTTGTTAATTTTACACCCTATTAGGTTGTATTTCTAAAATTAATTTAATACACTGAGAGCTACTGAACCTTTCGACTAACGGTGTGTCTGTAAGGCTAGAAACTCTTGTAGTGATGATTCATAACGTGCTAAGTACGTAACCATCGCCTGGCATGCCTCAGCCCTGCACAACATCATCTTTCATGGTTTTGAAAGTGTAAAAAAAATTACACAAAAAAACTTGGTCCTGTAAGGCTGAAAATACGCACAATAGTGTGGGCAATGCTTTATTTTTGTTCATAAAAAATACACACATCAAAAGTGTCTAGGGATCAAGCATTTTTATGCGGATTTCTTGAGATTGAGATGTGGCTTTGGCCCTGGCCTGCTCAGTCGCCAGACTTGAACCCGATTGAGCATGCATGGGATATGCTACAGAGAAGAGCTCTGCCGAATATGGAGGGTATCCAGTCGCAAGAAGACCTTTTTTTGTTGTTGCAACGAACATGGGCGGCCATTCCACAGCGTGATTTGGATGAACTCATTTTGAGTATGCCAAACCGATGTTCTTGTGTAAGTGTTCGCGGTAGAAACACGGATTATTAATTGTTTAAGTTACCTAATAAAATTTTAAAGAAAACTGTTATTTCAGTCTTTTTTTCGAACTTTAATGTTAGTGGTTCAAATGTCAAAAATCCTTTTATTAGGAACATGGCAAATTTCTTTATTAATGCAAAGGTGACTTGGTTTATCGTTACTGTGACAAACGAAAACACTTTATTTGATGAATCCTTAAAGAAAATTTTAATTAATATCAATCAGGAGAAAAGTTATTGCAAAAATATATGTTAATCCCTAGACACATATGTTGATCCCTAGACACTTTTGATGTGTGTAGTATATATGGATTAGTTGAAATGTATATTACATTGATTTAGATGCTTCCGACGATTTAATGTTATTTATGACTAATAATGAGAAGTTTGTCGTGTTAGGACCGACCAAGTGTTCTCAGACACATTTTTACTTGCACTCCAGTGCTATCTTTCTCCTCACCTGTCAAGGAAATATGCTAGCCAGCACCGCCGGTCATTGTTCCTACTTTCTTTAAATCGCTCAGACAAACATATATATAAATTTCAACTTTACAGAATAAATTTTATTTACATTGATGATGTAATTGGAGCAAGGTGTGTCTTTCTGTTCGCCTGCCAGGTACTAGTGCTCATCGGAATCGCCTGTCATTTTGTTTTTGAACTTCTTAATGAATGAACTAAATCCTATAAAAATTTCAGCCTTACAGGAACAAGTTTTTTTGTGTCATTTTTTTTACACTTTCAAAACCATGAAAGATGATGTTGTGCAGGGCTGAGACCTGCCAGGCGATTGTTACGTACTTAGCACGTTATGAATCATCACTACAAGAGTTTCTAGCCTTACAGACACACCGTTAGTCGAAAAGTTCAGTAGCTCTTGGTCCATAAGGATTAGTTATGACTTATGAGGTAACAAATCCGTGTATTCTACCTAGTATTTAACCTAGAATGTTTTTTCTGTAAAAAAAAGCTAAAACCGTAAACTCCGAGCCAATGAAATGAAAGCACAAATAAAGACACGTTTTTATTTGAGTTGTTATAAAAATATGTACCCGTTTCAAAGTGACTGTATAGTAGATATTTATTTTAACGGTAAACGGAACCATATATATTAATATTACACAGAAATATCGTTTTAAGATTAAGCTCTCAACGTTGCGGTAGTCGGTATTTATTCCCTACCAAATTGAGAATGTAATTACTTTGTTATTTCAGCTATCTATACTTATAATAAAAATGTAACAGGTCCAATTCTGTACATTAAAGATATTCAGAAAATTGTTTTTTGGAGGGCTCTCTATAATCGATACTGAACCCAAAACTGTAATTTTTTTCATTTTTGTCTGTCTGTCTGTCTGTCCGTCTGTCTGTCTGTCTGTCTGTCTGTCTGTATCTTGGCCGCGCATCACGTCGAAACTACTGAACGGATTGAAATGAAACTTGGCATGATTTGAGTTCATACTGCGAGGTAGGACATAGGATACTTTTTATCCCGAAATTCAGCACGGTATCCTGGAGAGAGGGGATGAAAGTCAAAATATGTACTTGGTTGTAATTCAATAACACATAGTCCGATTTCATTCATTCTTTTTTTGCTAGAAAGAAAAAAAAAAAAGATAACGGGAAAAGTGTTTTTTTGTCCGCGACTGTACCTGTGGGAAGCTGAGACAGATATGTAAGTATGGCGGTACGAAGTTCGCCGGGTCAGCTAGTCTAGTCTATGAACTTAAAATTGATTTGGCTATTTATTTAAATATAAGTTCCGCAAATAGTAAGTAATAAAAATCAAGTGATTTAAAAGTAATCAAACATTCATTGTTCGATTCAACTTTCTGCTCAGCTAAGAGAAGCTCAGAGATATATTATATTATTATGTCTGTTATTTGCAGGACGTAATGTAATTGATTTAGAGATTTTCTTTTTGGTTATGTAATCCTGAAAAGTAAATCTAGTTACAGGCCAGGGTATTATAACACGACTCAGTTCATTCTGTTAGTTTTCACAATAATTGGTGATTATTATGTAGTATTTTACTTGTATTGTACTTTGTAAATTTTGCTCTAAATATAAAATGTTTAGAAAAACAATTTCAAAACAGATTCAGTAATAAGATTCTATTTTATACAAAAATATATTTATTTTATGAAGATGGTTAAAGAAACGATTTATTTACTTAATACTATTTTTTCACTTCATTCTTCTTTTAAATGAATGATAATGAATAATATAATTCAAATATTCCTACACTATGTCTAAAGAAACTTGACATGAAAATTTATCTTTATTTATCTTTAAGAGCTTTCTAGAGTTCTTCTCCTATCATAATCGAGATTAATAAAAGAACCTCCTATCTATATCTGGTCTTCTAGTACCAATTATTATAAAACGCCCAAAAGGGGTCGAAAAATGCGCATATTGTTAAACGCCTGTTTTGAGCGTTCGAAGTTTTCGTTCAATTTTTAAGATCAGTTTAGCGGTTTTATATTATTTTTATCATCCATAAAAACACTTTATTAAACACAATAATAAACAGTACAAAGTAGAAAAACTATGACGCCACTTCAATATCAAACAACTACACCTAGTAAGACTCTCAACATATTGCGGCTTTGATATCTTGTCTGGCATTTAAGATCAGCAGACCTAGCTGCCCCTTTGCTGCTCTTCATTAGTTTTCCAGAAGATTTCTTTCTGGTTGAGGTAGACTCTACCCCCTTTGCACCCAGCGAATCTGTAACTGGTTTACTCAGTAACTGATTCAAAACATAAAATTATTACAAATATTTACGTGACACCTCGTACATCGATACTTCCACGTGGAAAGTATGATTGATCGCTCATCCGTAGTTTGATAAAGCTCGCTGTCAATATTGAGATGGGGTTGAGTTAGACTCAGAAAAAATTGAAAAAAGAAAATTACATTAGCTTGGCTTATTAAAAACATGATTCTGTTTTTCTTGTATTTTGTTTGGATGTTTATTTCGTATTTTAGTGAAGTCGTTTTTTTTTGTACGCAGCTTTTTGGTGAGTAGACTAAAAAGTTATGTACCTACATACAAAATTCAATTTCTGTTGATGGATACAATTTTTTTATGGTATCGGAAGCAAACAATCTGAAAAGATTTATCGTAGATTTATATTTATACTAGAATAGCTTTAGGCCGCGGCTCCGCCCGCGTACATGTTGGTTATCGCGATAAAAGTAGATGATTTAGAGCTGTCTAGAGTTCTTCTTCTATCTTATCGAGATGCATAAAAGCAACTCTTATCTATATCTGGTCTCCTAGTACCAATTATTATAAAACTGTCAGGGCGTCTGTCAAAAAATGCGCATATGTGTAACGCCCGTTTTGGGCGTCGAGTTTTCGTTAATTTTTTAAGATCAATATTTAGCTGTTTTATATTGTTTTTATCCTTGTAACACTTTATTATAATGTACAGAGTAGAAAAAATATGACGCCACTACAATACCCAACTACACCTAATAATACTGAAAATGTGTATATATGTCAAACGCCCGTTTTGGTTCGTAATTTGACGTAAAAAATCGTGTTTTCGTTCAATTAAAGATGTTTTTTTTTAAAGTAGCCTTTGTCCTTCTTCAAGAATCCGTTAGGTCAAGAAGGTTTGGCCGTGAGAGCATAACAGACAGAGTTACTTTTGATTTAAATTTATAATATTATTAAGTGTGGAAGTATGGACTAGTATGGATAATAAATAACTCTTTAAATTAATAAGTTATGATATAAACCATTGAAATTGTGTACATTTTCTAACAAACCCTATCAAATTTAAAAGGTTCTGGTCCAACAAAAACAGATAGGTGGTATGACTACAGCTGTTATATTACTACAGAATTTATTTTTTACTCATCCTGGTTATATTTTTAAGGTATAAGGTGGGTATAGTGAAAATCACCGCACATGGAATTCGAAAGTCACAAGTTGTATGCAGTATTTCTGCAGCTTGTGTTTTTTTTTAAGGCAAAGCTCTCATTAGGAGCATATTCTGTGTCGCAGGGTATTTTACCAACATACCTACGTGAAACGGACACAAAGAACACCTAGACTCAGAACAACAATTTGTGGATAACACAAAGTGTTGTCCCATCCCATGTTGGATATGAACACATACCACTTGGTGCAGTATGGGGCGCGGAGCGGCGACCGCCTCAACCACCAGGCCATATGTGCAGTTGTAATATTATCATAATTATTAAGTAGGTATTGTTTTAATATGGAAGTGGGACTCTAATGCTTGGAACACACTGTACTGTTGTTATCCTGTCATAAGTATACCTTAGCTTTATTAGGGAAAGGAAAACAATCAAGACAGTTGATTTTTTTCTGTAATAATATGTTTCCGAGTGTTATAACTCGGTGTGTTCGTGGGTCACTGCTGTACATCCTGGTGTACAACAGTTATAGTTCGTGTGTAGTACTAGTCACTGCACTTAGGTGAGTAAATAAAGAGCTCTGTGCTATTGTTTTACCCTGAAATACTCATACGAAAAATCAATAATAACATTGCTTTTAAACAATTATTTGTAAGTAGGTCAACTACAGCTACGATTGTAGATAGTGGAGGGAGCCACGCTGATTTCAGTACGAACGGGCCGGCTCGACCAGGGCCTGCAGTCTCGACATAGATAGCGATCGTTAAAGTTGCGAATTCGGTAGCTAATTCATATCGTTAACTTTTAACGATTTTTGGTAGTCTCTACCGTTGCAACTATCGATTTTCATCGGTATCGATATCGATAAGTATTCGAAAAGGATCTTTAACTGTGAAATATTATAAAAATAGTCACAAGTTGTATGCAGTATTTCTGCAGCTTGTGTTTTTTTTTAAGGCAAAGCTCTCATTAGGAGCATATTCTGTGTCTGGTATGAAGATACATATTTATCAGATTGTAATAATATCTTTTGCAAGTGTAGTGCACTAATTTATAATATTAATTGTACATAATGGCGGAGGTTTATTTGACTTATCAATGATAACAAATACCTATACCTATGCCTATACCTACACCTATACTTATACCTATACCTATACCTATTGCTATACCTATACCTATACCTATACCTATACCTATACCTATACCTATACCTATACCTATACCTATACCTATACCTATACCTATACCTATACCTATACCTATACCTATACCTATACCTATACCTATACCTATACCTATACCTATACCTATACCTATACCTATACCTATACCTATACCTATACCTATACCTATACCTATACCTATACCTATACCTATACCTATTCCTATACCTATACCTATATCTATACCTATACATTTACCTATTTTTTTTTTGATATGCTACAACTATTAAAAATGCGCATAAAATACTCAAATTATTTTAGAAATAATCAAACAATCAAATTTAGAAAAACAACAAATCTGAAAATAAATGCAAAAAGCCAACATCACTTTACAACTTTGCTTCCAAAATGTCAAACAATAGATAGGATTTTCGTTAACTTAGCGACGTCCCTGTTTACGATTTTGCACGGTAATTCATGAGTAGAGACTTGCCCTTGTGATTAAGATCGTTACGGCAAGCGAAAATATTCGTTAACATTTATCGATCGTTAGTTTGAAATTTCGGAAGCAAAATGGTGCCACGTACAATATCTTGCTTAATTTTAGGGAAGTATTTTAATATTTCTATTAATTATACTTATTTAACTTGATATTTATAAGGTATAGGTATAGGTATGGGTATAGGTATGGGTATAGGTATAGGTATAGGTATAGGTATGGGTATAGGTATAGGTATAGGTATAGGTATAGGTACAGGTATAGGTATAGGTATAGGTATAGGTATAGGTATAGGTATAGGTATAGGTATAGGTATAGGTATAGGTATAGGTATAGGTATAGGTATAGGTATAGGTATAGGTATAGGTATAGGTATAGGTATAGGTATAGGTATAGGTATAGGTATAGGTATAGGTATAGGTATAGGTATAGGTATAGGTATAGGTATAGGTATAGGTATAGGTATAGGTATAGGTATAGGTATAGGTATAGGTATAGGTATAGGTATAGGTATAGGTATAGGTATAGGTATAGGTATAGGTATAGGTATAGGTATAGGTATAGGTATAGGTATAGGTATAGGTATAGGTATAGGTATAGGTACAGGTATAGGTATAGATATAGGCGTAGGCGTAGGCATAGGTATAGGGATATGTATATGTATATATATAAACTTCGTTCCATCCGGGTGTCCCTTGACACCTCTCAAGTTTTTATTTATAGTTTTAAATCCAAAATACATTTAAATTGTCATTTTTTAATAGGACACATATTTATATCCTTGCAACATTCTGAATCAATTGTTATCATTGATAATAGTCAAATAAACCTCCGCCATTATGTACAATTAATATTATAAATTAGTGCACTACACTTGCAAAAGATATTATTACAATCCGATAAATATGTATCTTCATACGATTTCTATTTTTATAATATTTCAGAGTTAACGATCCTTTTCGAATACTTATCGAGTTAGCGGGCTGCCAAAATGCCTCGATAAGCGATTTGCGACTGTCGTTAAATTGACAGCAAATTCGATACGATACCGATGAAAATCGATAGTTGCAACGGTAGAGACTACCAAAAATCGTAAAAAAATTATCGATATGAATTAGCTACCGAATTTGCAACTTTAACCATTTAAAAACCATTTAAACCATTTATTTTTGCTAACATACAATATGCATACAACATTAACGATCGCTATCTATGTCGAGACTACAGTCTTTTACGATTTTGCACGATAATTTATGAGTAGAGACTTGCCCTTGTGATTAAGAGCGTTACGGCAAGCGAAAATATTCGTAAACATTTATCGATCGTTAGTTTACGATCGTTATGCTATCTATGTCGAGACTGCAGGCCCAGGGCGATACTACCCTCGCACAGGAAATAAACGTAAAATGACAGCGTTGGTGCTGTCCTGTGTTGTAGGTGAGTGCGAGACCGGAGGCCCAATGATGCAGAAGCATCACTAGCCCGCCATGGTGTGTGTCACCATGCTGCATTGTCTGCATTCGCAGTGCGTATGGTGACCACCACTCTTGGATTCTCCTTATGCTTTCCATCAGGCAGAGTAGAGACATTTTGGCAGGGTCACATTAAAAA
This sequence comes from Diaphora mendica, assembly GCA_949125395.1. NCBI lineage: Eukaryota > Metazoa > Arthropoda > Insecta > Lepidoptera > Erebidae > Diaphora > Diaphora mendica. The sequence continues at coordinate 15,846,362 of OX421313.1, read as the reverse complement.
AAAATACAATTTAATTATTTCATTACATCTTCCATTCTTAAAATGTTTTGAAGAATTTATTTGAAAACACAAATACAGGATTATTTATAATTATGAGGTAACAAAATTACCTTTTCATGTTTACGCCAATCAACGTCAGTGTGGCCCTGAAACGCGGTCGTGTATTTCAATCCGACTAGATTACTCCACCATGCGTGATTGAGAGCAAAACAAGTGTCGTCGGCGGCCGCCACCGCATTCGATGACAAGTGGGGAACAGTGGACCGTAATTGTTTGTACCAGGCTGACATAGCTTTATTGGAGCTCTGTCTATTTCGGCTCCAATTTCTTGTTGATTTTCCATGCCATTGTTTGGTTTGTCGAGGTTTACTGGAGTGTTTTGTTTTGAAATGGTAGGCGATTATTTAATACTAAAATGTAATGTTTGCCTAGTAATATGTACATAAAATAGTAAACTTTATAACTGAATCTCAAAAATTTTCCTTGCTATGTTGTTATATTCTAAATCAAAATAATAAATTTTATAAATACATAGGATGTTAAGCGACTTTGTTTACTAAATAAGTTATGACTTAAATAAATGAATGACTGGGATGAATATCAATTAATAACACAGTGTAGTATAATAATTAACAAAAGCGTGCGATATCCATGTTTTTTGCACATATTGACGAGAGAGATAATTAATAGTGACTAAAAAAACTGTTCAGTAATTCTTTCATTACATTTTACTAAATAACTGAGGTCCAATCCTTTTTTTCCCAAGTAACTTCAATTTTGACTGACGCTTTAAAATCATTACGGTATGTTCTCGGAATTTTCACTCATTTTCTACAGCGTTAAACCACTTGATCAAGACTGCCACAACTTCTCAATTATAATTAGATTATACTTATGTCGAGCAAGATAGATAGCCATTTCCAGCTAAATATAGAATTAGGTCAATAATTCGTTGTGCAATCAGTCAGTAATAAGTCTGCAGGAAGTATATCAATATGATCTGATGTAATTATCGGCGCGCATCCGACCGGAAGGGCCGCTGATATTTATGGATCAATTGTAAATATTCGTACACATTATACTATCTGTTATATACTTGTAGATTTTTTATGATTGAGATTCCGATTACATAACATCGAATAATAGTACATTATTGCAAAGGCCGGGAAATAGGCAATTGCAGGTCGAGTATGAGTTTGAAGGCCGAGCCGTAGGCGAGGACTTCACTAATACGAGACAGGCAATTGCCATTTCCGCCGAGGCATATATAGTGCTTTTCTCAAAAGAATGCAGGGAAATAAAACATAATTTTGTATTATACAATACATTTAATTTAATTAATATTAAAAGTTACATTACTCATATTGGGGCAATTACTAAAAGAAAATCTTAAATCTGATGGAGTACAATCAATTTCCATTTCACTTGGAAAAAAAAAAAAAAAAAAATCAACCCGAGTGGTAGGGTATAACGTCGAAGTATGAAGGAAATTATTTTCTTTCGAACGAATTAGTGAATGATCTTAATCGTATTACGATTACGCTTAAGATTAAATCTTAAGCATGTACAATCTGGATTAAATAATAATAATCTTTATTAGCAATCCAGTTTATACATAATTTTGTGACGGTGTTAGCTGCACTAGGCTCAGCCTGTATCGCGGCTAGCTATTGTATGATTTACAAATTGGACTTAAGGCGTATAGTAGCCTCAATGACCTAGAGCGTCTGGGCGGAGCTAAACGCATAGTATCATATCTGCACCGCACACATTCATATCTCCGTACCTTACGCGTTACTTCAAAACGATGATCAAAGACTAGGGAGCGAGACAGACATGCGCGCTTGTCTGACGTTTTTGCCTTAACTTCAAAACATAATTATAAATGGTTAAAATGTTAACATAAGAAAGGGGTATTTCTAAAAGTTTAGTAAGATTTAAAATTAACACATTTTATCATAGGTAGGTACTAAATACGAAAAAGTATGTTAAATTAGGTAAGAAATCTGATAAAATAAATTAATTCATTTTACCCTTTGTAGAAAAAAGTAAAAATTATCATATTTCTGAAAACTTCTAGCATGTTTAAATAAATTAACAAGTAAAATTTTAACAAAATAAAACCGACTTCAAGGTTCAACTCGATTTATCTTGGATGCCATAATCAGATCTTAGTGTCCTTATCATGGTACCACCGTTGGGATATCTCCTTTCCATTAAAAAAGGAATCATCAAAATCGTAGTTATCCCCGAACACACATAAAAAAAAATATATATACGGTCGAATTGAGAAACCTCCTTTTTTTAAGTCGGTTAAAAACAGGTAAATGCGTTACGTGTCAGGTCACCCATAGAATAAGGTTCCGAAGTCACCTGCAATGTCTACAAATTGAAATAAAATCGTGTCGAACAGATAATTATCATGAATTTATTTTTAACTAGCTGAACCCCGCGGTGTTACCCGCGGCTATCGTCTTGCCGCGGGTAACGACCTATCACTGAAAGTCCCGTCAAAATCGGTCCAGCCGTTGCAGAGATTACCCGTAACAAACAGTCAGACAAAAATTGTAAAAAAAAAAAATGGTACATGTATCGTGTATACATACATATGCTTTTATTAAAAGCGGTTTTTTTAATATTACAAACAGACACTCCATTTTTTTTATTTGTAGAGATTTTACATGTACGTTGGTGCAGTGATAGCTTACGCGACTATTGTCCATGAGGTCTCAGGTTCGTTTGGGTGTTCTCTATGTATGATATATTTGTATTTACAAATAAAAGCATATAATTGTTCTATCAGTCAATCTAGCTTTCATAGTACAAGCTCCACTTAGTTTGAAACTAATAGACGTTGTGTGTCAGATGTCCGAAATATATATTGATTATTATTTTCAAAGCTTTGAATGTGAGTGTGTGTATTTTACAAGTTAGACCTCTATACTCTTGTACCATCTTTAATATTATATCGCGGGTGGGTTGGCTAAAAATCCCTGTCTGAACTATTATAATATGTTTATATATCAAATATTTATATAATTAAGGGGTAAGGGGGGGTAAGGGGGAGAATGACAATAACATCCAGTCAGCCCCAAATGTCAACCTCACCTGCTCGTGGTGCTCCCTGCTAGATAACTGACGAGGAAATGACGACCGAGCTGTGGCGGGATAACCACTCACCTGCTCGGGAAACCAAGCGGAAGAGGCTCCATCGGCCTTGGGGTCTAAATAATCCCAAAAAGTTTGGCGCAGAAGGCAAAGGGAAACCACTGCAGCTATATTCCCAAGAGAGTCACAATGAGAGCACAAATAAATAAGGTACGATCGTCCTGCGAACCGATTGGCGACCGGCGCCGCGCCGCGTCCGGGGCGCGCGGTGTGAAATTGGCTACCGGCCATTGCAGGGTAGGAGACCAGGCCCTCCATGGAAATTCTACTACTGGAAACTCCATCAAGCTTCGGCGCCTCCAGACGATAGGAACATGGAATGTACGCGGCTTAAATCAACCCGGAAAGCTTACTATACTAGAACGGGAAGTAGCTAGGACCGGTTTGAACATCTGTGGCCTAAGTGAGACTCACTGGAAGGGCAGCGGTCATTTACTGACGGATCACCACGCCCTTTACTTTTCTGGTAATGACATCACCAGCAGCAACGGTGTTGGTTTCTTAATACCTGCACACCAGAGAAAGTGCGTGATGGGGTACGAACCGGTAAGCGATCGGATCATTGCTATCAAGATGAAGGCTTCACCAATGAATCTTAATGTCATTCAAGTATATGCTCCCACTTCTACCGCAACTGACGAGGCAATTGAGAAATTTTACTCCGATTTAGAATCTACTATTGCGAAGACACCTGGTAGAGAGCTATTAGTCATTCTAGGGGACTTGAACGCAAAGATCGGAGAAAATGCTCACCAATTGGGTGAGTGTGCGGGGAGATTTGGACTTGGAAAGCGGAATGAACGGGGAGAACGCTTGATACAGTTCGCTTCAGAAAATGACTTGCTGATCGTAAATAGCCTATTTCAGCACCATCCTCGAAGGTTGTACACCTGGATATCACCTGGTGGAGAAACCCGCAACCAGATAGATTACATTATGATTCGATCGCGATGGAGATCGTCTATAACAAATGCCCACACACTACCTGGGGCTGACTGCGGGTCTGACCACCAACTTTTGATCACCAAACTGAGACTGAAGCTGACAGCGGCCAGAGTCATTGAGAGGCCGACCAGGATCGAGGTGAAGGACGCTCGAGAGTTCCGCTCGAAGGTTGAGAAAAACTGGCCGGGGTGGTCTGACACGGACTTGACCAGAGAGTCACCTGATGCACTGTGGGACCGAGCTAAGACACTCATTGCTGCAGCTGTCTCTGAGACTGCACAACCAACTAGAATCCGTAAAAGACAGCACTGGATGAAAGATAGTACCTTCAGACTTGTTGAGGAACGTCGGAGGATGAAGGCAGCAGGAGCTGATACCAAGAATCTCAATGTGATTTCAGCAGAGATACAACGCAGATGCAGACAAGATCACAACACGTACCTGCACAACATCTGCAAGGAAGTTGAAATTCATGCCGACAAGTACGAAGCAAGGGATCTGTACCACAAGATTCGCCGCATCACCAAATCCTTGCCATCCAAAACTTGGGCCATCGAAGACCAGAATGGCCAAGTGGTCACTGAATTGGAGAAAATTTCGAAAGTTTGGAAGAATTACTGCCAGTCCTTATTCCTGGACAATCAGTCGCGAAACTATAGATCAACGGAACCTGCGAGTGACATGTGTGAACCCGTTATCCTGAAGTCAGAAATAAGAGCCGCCATTCAACACCTAAAGAATGGCAAAGCCACAGGGATAGACGATATTCCAATTGAAACCATACGAGCATTGGGAGAGCGTGGCGTTGACATCTTTCACACAATTTGTAATAGGATATGGCTTACAGGAAAATGGCCCTCTGAATGGGCTCACACAGTATTTGTTCCTCTCCACAAAAAGGGTTCCACGAAGAAGTGTAGCAACTTTCGACTTATTGCTCTTATCACACATGCCAGCAAAATAATGCTACACATTATAAATGAGCGGCTGAAAGCATATCTGTCCGGAGAGGTTGCGCCAGAACAGGCCGGATTCGTTAAGGGAAAAGGAACCCGAGAACAGATTCTCATTGTTCGTCAGATCATCGAGAAGGCTCGAGAGTTCAACAAGCCCACCTATATATGCTTCGTGGATTTCTCCAAAGCGTTCGACTCGGTGAGATGGCCAGCATTGTGGAAAACGCTACTGGACATGGGCACACCACAACATCTCGTGCACCTGCTCAGAGAGCTATACGAAGGAGGAACAGCCTCAGTGCGGACTGATGAAGTCATCTCAGATAGTTTCCATCCAAGTAGAGGCGTTCGACAGGGTTGCATAATATCGCCCCTGCTATTTAACGTTTATACCGAGCTTGTGATGCGAATCACTCTCGAGGACTGGACTGATGGTATTGCGATTGGTGGATACAAGGTTACCAACTTACGGTATGCAGATGACACCACCTTGTTTGCGAGTAGTGCTGGCCTAATGGAGGAATTACTTCTCAAAATGGAGCGAGTGAGCCTTACGTTTGGATTACAGATAAACCGATCTAAGACCAAAATGATGATCGTGGACCGCGTCAACAATAACTCGCCCGAAGTGACACAGATTGCGAATTGCGGCGTGGTGCAGAGCTTCGTATACCTTGGGGCTTTAATATCAAACAATGGTGGCTGCGTAGATGAAGTAAAACGACGAATGGCCATAACCAAAGCTGCAATGGAGAAATTGAGAAAAATTTGGGGAAATCAGAACATTACCAAAGCCACCAAGATCAGGCTTGTACAATCGCTTATATTTCCCATTTTCCTATACACCGCGGAGACGTGGACAGTACGCGAGTTGGAAAGAAGGAAGATAGATGCCCTGGAAATGTGGTGCTGGAGAAAAATGCTCGGGATATCGTGGACGGAGTTCCGTACTAACGTGTCCGTGATAGCGGAACTCGGCATTACACAGCGTCTGTCAACCATAGTACGGTCGCGCATACTGCAGTACTTTGGCCATGTCTCTAGACGGAATAGTGACTCAATAGAGCGACTGGTAGTGCAGGGAAAGGTGGAGGGGATCAGACTCCGCGGCAGGGCACCCATGCGCTGGACCGACCAGGTGAGGTCCACAATCGGAAGCCGTGTGTCTGACTGCAGCCGGCAGTCTGCTGACAGGGTGAGATGGCGGGAAGTTGTACGAGGGGCTTTGTGCGCCTCCACAACCAGTGTGCACTCTACGTGATCACGACCGCTCTGCCAAGAGTGAAGCGAGTTAGAAGAAGATGCCTAGTTTATAGCTAATTCAACCACCAATATTTCTGTGTAAAAATATTTTTTTGCTTCAAAGCCGTTTAAAAGCTTTAGGCAAAAAAGCGAACAAAATAGAGTGTTGTTATTTTTTTTTTTATGGCAATACTATTTATCGTATGTAAAAAATTAAATCTACATATTCTTGCACATGAATCTGCAGTAAACATATATTTTTTTCGAATCTTTTGATGCAGCTGTTAAGGAGGAGTAGTCTTTAGAATGCAACCATTTTTACGCATCTGAAGGGAGGTAGGCCCTTAAGGTATAGGGACATAAACTAATAATACTGGTTTAAACAAAGTTTGATACAATTTTATTAGATATAAGGGTAAAAGGTTATTATGTTTGTAGTAATTGTGTTGTGTGAATAGTGTGTGATGTTGAGTGTTGAGTGTATGTGGTGTGTGAGGTGTGAAGGATCAATTCATTTACACAACTGGTTTCAGAAATTGTTCCAGTTCACGGTAACTAAAGCCTATTATAAACTCGGAAACGCTGATCTGTGTTTCACGGGCGGTTTTATGTCTAATGTCTATTTTGTTTGCGATTGAATTGTAAAGGTATGGGAACATAAATTTTTGTGATCTTCTCGCAAATTAGGGTTTGGTTCTAGTAGTATTGACTTTAAATACTCGTTGTGTTAACTTATCTTTGTATTCTGGTGAGTTGAGGACATACTTATGGATGGACATAACAGCACGCATTATATAAAGACCACGAACACTAAGTAATTTAGTTTCTCTGTATAGACTTGCTGTAGAGAATTTGATAGGTTTTTTAAACATGACCTTTAAAAGCGATCTTTGTGCTCTTTCTAATTGTAACAAATGCGAAGATGATGTGCCGCCCCATACGTCTAAACAATATGTTAATATGGATTGGCAAAGTGATATATAAATAGATATATATAATATAAGTATAAGTTAGAACCGCTGTCCTGCTCAAAGTGATGATACGGTGCTAAATTCTGTTGTTGCTCACTAAGCAGGGCAATACCCGAAACTATCTTTTTAGCCAATCTTTTGAACGTCACAAACTTTTAGTTTGATTTCTGGTTTTGTTTGGAGAGATTTTGGCTCAACAGAATTAGCACCAATGAATAATGTAAAATCTGGTCTTGGTTGCCGCGACACAAGCCTCGAGCTTAGTGCGGAAACCGTCGATAAGTTCAAATTGTAATTTGTTTATGTACAAATAAATAAATAAATAAATTTTAGCAGTTTTATATCGGCAGCATCCCTAAGTTCTACAAAAACATAAATTAATTTCCTAATTTTGGCAGATAACGTACTAATATGTTCTTTGTAGGTAAGTTTCTCATCTATAATGACACCTAGATATTTTACAGAGGAAGTTTTTTGAACTTCACTGCAGTTGCAGTTGTGTCTAATAAGTACGTTCGCTTCCATTTGATTAAGATCACATGTGTGTATGCGGATTTTAGTGATAAGAACAGGAGAAGAGGCGAAAATGGACTAAAACAGATTTTTTTTTGTTTAAATCAGAAAAAAAAATTGCGTGATATTTGCCGAGACCCCCCTCTCTCCAACGTAAGATTAGATGAGATTTGACTCGACCCCCTCCCCACCTTAAACATCTCACGTAATTTATGGACGCCCCCTAAAAGAGATCCAATCAAAGAGTATATATAATAACCCCAGCATGCCGTTTCATACAACATTGCTGGAGCGTTGTAATGTTCCAAATTCAAAAAACGCTCCTGCAATGGATTTATTTTTCGCTGTCCGTAAATTAGATACTTTGCGTGTTCTTTTTTCGAAAATAATGACAATATTTTCATGCATGTTTGAGAAAAGAAATTTGAAGTATACTCGTTAAACGTTGTGGTCAACTTATTTTCATGATCGGTGCTATTCAGTCGAAACATCATATAACTTTAAAGGTAGGTACAGTACCTTAGTATGTTGCGACTTAAACAGCCACATTCGATATTCTTGTTTCTCGTAAGGACGTGGTTAATAACGTCTGTCCTCTACATTAGTCTACATCATGTTACATACTTTCATCCCTTTTAATTCAATGATGCCCACATATCGTAAAAATGCAAAAAGAAAAAGTGTTTAACCTTCAAAAACTCGACTATACTCTTTATCAATACGGTGTACATTAAAGAATAACTAGGAACATTTATTAAGATAATTCATGCCAGCTACTAAACCAGTGATGAACTTAGAAGCCAGAATCAGGAGCGGGGTTTCTAACATAAAACTGTCAACTCCATTATCGTCGAACAGAAAGGTTAACATTTTATTGTATTATACACAGATCGGAGCGGGCGAGCGGCGTTGATTTAATTTGCTACCTAATTTGCCTGCCGGGTTGCCTCTAGGGTAATGTAACTATATTTTTAGACTATTTTCTACGGAATTTGTAACAAGAAATAAACGTGGATTTTGCTAAAGGGCAATGATTGCTCTAATTGACTTATTTATATTTTGAAATTATGTTCAAAGTTCGGCTTGTATTTTCTTTGGATTTCCACTTTCAAATTTTTCTAAAGGTTTGTATTGTGTCTACTCAAGCAATGAAAATTAAACAAGCAAAATATTAACAAAAATAAAACCGACTTCAAGGATCGACTCGATTTCTCTTGGATGTCATCATCAGATCTTAGTGTCTTTATCATGGTACCACCGTTCGGATATCTCCTTTCTATTAAAAAAAGAATCATCAAAATAGGTTCATAAACGACGAAGCTATCCGCGAATATACATAACAACAATTTAAAAAAAATGTATATACGGTCGAATTGAGAACTTCCTTCTTTTTTGAAGTCGATTAAAAAAAGGATTAGCAATGATATGTTTTTTTTGAAAATTCATAAATATAGATCTTTCAAAAATGACTGGCTAGTTTCTGGATGGTAATAGATAAAGGTATGATTATATAAGTACTTTAACAAACGTTTAAATATCATTTATCACACAACTTTCAAAAGTATAACAAATGTTGATTAAGTTTGTCTTCTTTCCTCAAGCACCCACAAATACAATATACCTACAAAAGAGCATTTCTTTATGTATGGGTCTGGCAAAGTGACTTTACTCTGCCTGATGGAAAGCATGAGCAGAATCCAAGAGTGACATGACAATGCAACAATGCATCACGGTGGCCTACACTATAGCGGCCTATTGAGATGCCTCTGCATCATTAGGCTTCCGGTCTCGCAGACACTAACGAAGCACTACAGCACGAATGCTGTCACTTTAGGCTGGTTTTTGTGTGAGAGGGTAGCATCGTCCCGGTAGAGCCGGCCCGTTCGTACGCACATTTTTTTTCTTTTTTTATATTTGATCATTTGTGACTTTTAGGTGTTCATGAACCATCAGATGACCTATAATTAATTTGACCTTTAAATCTAAAAAAAGAAGTTCTTTTATAAATGTCTAAATGCCGTTTTCAAGTTGCTCAAGACATGAAAAAAGTTCAATCTTCATTATCTTTTGCGGTTAATGCTTGAGTGATTATTCCATCTATTTGCGTGGGGTCCTGAAATAACATTTCTCCGTGATATTGCTGTGGTGTGGGGTGCTGATTGCTCGCTTATGACATATATAGGTTAAGGCATTTCCCTAATTTTATTCCATAATCATCTCATCAGATATTTGCTTTATGTGAACCAATTTATTTAGATTTGTTCGAGGAAAAACAGCCGAGATAATTAAGGTCGTGGTTCTTTAATGTTTTCCTTGTGTGTGGTTTAAGGTGTGAAGAAGTGAAGTGAGGTTGCATAAATAAATTGATACTAAAAAATACAGTTGAAGTGTATGTTTGTAATCTATCTATATATATAAAAGATGAAGGTGACTGACTGGGATACCCAGATATCAACGCACAGCCCAAACGGCTGAAGCTAGAATTCTGAAATTTTACATGTAGGTTCTTTATATAATGTAAGTTAGCACTAAGAAAGGAATTTTCGAAATTCCACCCCTAAGGGGGTAAATCAGGGGATGAAAGTCTGCGTGTGCGAAGCTGCGTGTAAAAGCTAGTTCCATATAAACAGTGTTTCACTAAATGCATATAAAAGTATATACGGTACTTACATCAAAAACAATTTTTAAAATCTTTGTCTGTCTCTCTGTCAGCCTGTTTGTTTATTCCTTTAAATCTCTGGAACGGCTGTATTGATTTTGATGGGACTTTTACTGACAGACAGCTGATGATATTAGGCTACTTTTATTTTAGTCTAGCTGCGTGTGTTGGTGTAAATGTACAACAACAACCGGTGGTAATACCACGGGGCGCAACTATTCTTAATATAAATTCTTGATAATTTATAAGTTAGTGATAAGTAATTTACGTGATTGCTTAGTATCTAAATAAAACATCCACAAATGACCTTAATAATTTGGTTCCATGTGATGTCAATAGGGGATGATTTATGTGTGATCGGGCTTATAAAGGCAACTAACCACATGACATGAATATCATACGGTTTGATCTCCAATTTAGCCTCTTTTTATGATAAGAAAAATAAATCACAAACCTTGGTCAATATTTTCTTAAATAACGGATATTGTAATAGTTTATTTTTTGTTATTTATGTTAAATCACTATATCATATATTTTTTAATTATTAATAAATTGAATTAAAAAGCTTTTTAAAACAAGCTTTTGCTGGAATGCCTCGAGACGAATCAAACGAGTCCAAACTCGATGATGTTGCGATGGCTCTTTACAGAGTTCCTATGGCCACCTTCCAGCTCCAGCATCAGATCAGCTCCATGTCAGTATAATATTGTATTGTCACGCTGTAGACACATGCTTGCAAAATTTGAGCAAAATCGGTTTAAGATATCTGCTTCAAAATTTAGTTGCAAGATTCCACCCGAACATATAAGCATAGTCATACATTGCAAGTTAATAAAAAGCTTGTAAAATAGGAAGAAACTTAATAAATAATAATAATAAATATTTCGGACATCTAACACACAACGCCATCTAGTCCCAAGCTAAGCAGAGCTTGTGTTATGGGTACTAGACAACTGATATAAATACTTATATACTTTTTTTTGTAAATACATACATATTATACATAGAAAACACCCAAACTCCGAAACAAATATTTGTAGATCATACAAACACTTGGTTCGACCCGGGAATCGAACCCGAGACCTCATGATCAGCAGTCGCACACGCCAACCGCCAGACCAACGAGGCAGTCATATTACTTACGCACTTACTAAACAATTATTGTTTTGGGAAATTATAATTGATTTGTTTTTATTTTATGACTTACTCTCGATTTATGTTTGAAATTAGTTTTTAAAGGATCTTCAGATTGAACCTTGTTTCCAGATTTTAAACATACTTTTGTTTGAACTGGGTAATTCATGTTGTAGAGAGCGGTATTTACTTTTACGGTACTAGGAGATCCTATCGGTATTTAAATCCTTAACTAGACATACCTAAAATCATTTTGTTACTCGACTGACGGACCTACCCACGGCTTTTAACAGATACTAGCTTACCCACGCAACGTCGTTTACGTCTCCTATTGCCCGTAGCGTAATAATTTTCCCCCGTTTTTGTAACATTCTTCATTGGTGCTCCGCTCCTATTAGTCTTAGGGTGATGATATATAGCCTTCGATAAATGTACTATCCAACACTGAAATATTTTTTGAAATCGGACCAGCGGTTCCTGAGATTAGCGCGTTTAAACAAACAAACAAACTCTTCAGCTTTATAATATTAGTATAGATATAGATTTTATTCTCTTTAGGTATGGAGCCTGGAGTCCGAATGTAACGGAGTTAAGAGGTAGTCAGTTTCAACTGTGAGGTCATTGACTACTCCTACCTACTGCCGTGTGTGGGTTTGGGGTTAGAAATTGTTCAAGTGTTAGGTATACGTAAGAATATATAAGATTTTTTATGTTTTTTTTTGTTTGTATTTTAGTGGCATGTTTGGTTTTTATTGATTGTATGTAAGTGATTAGTATTAATCTTATGTAACTGCGCTATCGTATTGGGCTGAAAGCCTGTGAGGATAGCGCATGTTTGTAATTTTTTTTTACTATTGTAAAAAGTGCGAACGATATACATACACCGGACCGTACATCCTATAAAAATAATACTAATAATACTAACGAAAATATTTCTTTATAATTAGGTCCTGTTTCACCGGTTAGAGATAAGCTTCGGATAGCTTATCTGACAAATAATAATTATGACGTATTATCCATATAAATTGTATAAATAAATTTGTCAGATAAGCTATCCGCAACCTATCTGTAACGGGTGAAGTATAGACTTAAAATATTTTTTAAATTTTCTAACTGTTGAAAACAAAATAACAACTGTTCTTCTGTACTTTGATTTAGTTTTGAAATTATGATATTTTTGAGACAGCTGATGTCAGGCTGTTTGAAAGAAACTTTTCTATAATGATAGTAATAAATCATAGGTGTCAATACTGTTTTGGGTACTAGGAGAGCAGAAGAACTTAGTAATTATCACTTGTTTTAAATTACAGTAATCTGTACTTTTAAATTTTTGTACCACCCTGTTTGTAATGTGTTGAGTACTGTAATTTATATTTGACTTTGAAACCAGGCACGAAATTTAATTAACATTAGTCTTTATCAAAAAAAATATAGATATGTAGGTTAAGTGTTATTGATATTGAAATTATTAATTTTATTTTATGGTTTCTTAGTAATTTGGGTCACCCATTACTACTGTGTTATGTTCTTTATGAAACAAATGCTTTTTAAATGTAGTTTTCGATAGTGTAGAATACTCAAGTAAACATGGTTCGCCTTATTAACCGAATGTAAGTAGATGCACACCTTGAATGATTTCTATGTTAATAGGCTCAAACCTTCAACGGTATCACTGAGCGATTTTTATTGATACGTTAGCTTTTGGAGAATTTCAATAAAATGAAAATCAAGTGGCAACAGCATGCATACTGTTTGCCTTTCATGTAATACTAACACCATGGTTCCTGAATATCTAACTTTTAAAAAGAGTGGCCACGAGTTTCCGTATGGGTATGGGCCTCCGGTATCCTCACTCACTCTGTGAAACACAGCGCAGGCGCTGTTTCACCGGTTTTCTGTGAGGCCGTGGTATCACTCAGGTCGAGCCGGCCCATTCATGCCGAAGCGTGGCTTTCCCACGTAGTGCTGTTCGAACTCCACATGGGATAACACTTTGTTTGATTCAGAAATTGTTGTACTGTGTTCTTTGCCTTTATTTCATGAACGTTTGTAAAGTCATACAATGTATTTCTAAAACAGGAATTGATTCCTAATGCGGTTGGGGTATGGGCCTCCAAAATCTGAGAATTTCAAAGACTTTCGTTCTCAAATAAATATTTGTTATTATATTTTTAACAATAGTCGTATCACTCTTTATCAGTATTGATTGTACTGAGGCCATAATTGAGTTCTTATATTTACTTTCCCATAGACTTTTTTTATTCCTAAATGGATAACGTATAACGTATAGTCGAAATACAGGTTAGTGCCAAAGCACTTCCATTACGAGAATATATGGCCTAAACAAGAATCGTTAATGGCCTAATAATTTCATCCTTATTACTTTGCCAATACTGGAGAAAATTTATCTTTTAGTAATTGAAAATGAAGAAAAATACTGTTTATATTTGTAGTGACTTTGTAATTTGAAATATACTTTTTTTTCATGGACTCGTCAAACGAGCAGACGTATCGCCTCATGGTAAGCGATTATCGCCGCCCATGGACACCCGCAACACCAGAGGCGTTACAAGTGCGTTCCCGACCTTGGGGAAATGAGGAGTGAGAGGGGGAGGGGTATGGGCCTCCGGTATCCTCACTCACTCGGTGAAACAGCGCAAGCGCTATTTCACACCGGTTTTCTGTGAGGCTGTGGTATCACTTCGGTCGAGCCGGCCCATTCATGCCGAAGCGTGGTTCTCTCACGGTAGATGATGTGGTAAGATTATTATAATACCTTTTTTAAAAGTAATGAAATTCCAGTGATAAAAGTATATCTAGCACATAATATAAAGTTAAAATATCTATTATGAACAGTGTTACGCTATGAGACAGAGATATAGTAGTAGAGCCACGCTGATTTAGCATGTGGGATAGGGATATTGTGGCATTTATATCTGCATTCGCAACGAATATGGTAACCTTCTTAGACTTTGCTCATGCTTTCCATCAGGGAGAGTTGAGTCACTTTGGCAGGCTCATATATAAAAGAAAATATGTATTTTAACACCTTGTAGCGGTAGAAAGATGTATGGATTTTTGAAGTGAAAACATTTTGAGCCGCGTTGAGCACTTTTTGGTAAGGGAAAATCTTATGAGTTCTCTTCACCGCGTCACCGACCTGCTGACGTCACAAAACTTCTTTGGCCGCGTTGAGCACTTTTAGGTAGGGGAAAATCTTATTATACATATATATCTTATCTCAGGGATTTCCTTTCGAGGGTGTACCTGGTTCCCGGGTTCTAGTAGGTACCCGAGGCGGTGTGCGGTTTTTAGTCGGTTCGAGTCCGACATAACCACCAGCCGGTGGTATCCCAGGGGATTTCCGGACAAAAAAAGGGGAACATCTTATCGCGTCACTACGTCACCGACATGTTTTTTTTTTTTTTTTTTTTTTATGTTTGGCCCGCCAAAATGACTCTACTCTGCCTGATGGAAAGCACAAGCAGAATCCAAGAGTGGTGGTCACCATACACATTGCGAATGCAGACAATGCAGTATGGAGACCCACACTATGGCGGCCTAGTGATGCTGCTGCATCTTTTAGTCTAGTCAACAAGTATGGTACTTGTTGACTAGACTAATTGGGCCTCCGGTCTCGCACTCACCAACGAAACACGACAGCACGAACGCTGTCATTTTACGTTGATTTTCTGTGCGAGGGTAGTACCGCCCCGGTCGAGCCGGCCCATTCGTGCTGAAATCAGCGTGGCTCTACTACCTTTAGGAAAGGAAGGAAAAAGGAAATCGAAGGAAACCCTCAAATTTACGTGAGCGCCTGCAATGAAGTTAAGGCAATTGTCTGCATGCCTTCATATTCTGTAGACATCATTTAATTTCATAAATTCATAATATATAGTCCATTTGAGATTTTATTACAAAAAATTACCTGAAGTCCTTTCGATTCTATACAGTATGTATGTTACCTTAAGTCGTATTCTTTCAAGTTATTTAAGTGAAATGATGATGAGAGACTTGAGAAAGACTGAAAAGCGAAAAAAAAAACTTCGTTTAAAAAAACCGACTTCCAAAACTAAAATAACTTCATTTGTATGTGCTACCTATTCATAGGTTTGAAGTCGGTGCCAAGCCAAAATGTAATAGTAGGTACCGCACTCGCCGCGCGAGACCTTGAGCGGGATAGCTGCTCTTCGCGTAGAACAAAACAACCGAAGCGTCGGTGACGTAGTTGACGTTCGTCTCGAAATATAGCGAGTGTGGTACCTACTAATACATTTGGCTTGGCACGGAATTCAAACCTATGAATAGAATACATACAAATTAAGAAATTTTATACTTTTTAGTTTTTGAAGTCGGTTTTTTTAAAACGAAGTTTTTTTTTTGCTTTAATCGATCGCCGAAAAGGGTTGTTCTTCGGTGAATGTTTCTTCACAAGTTTTGCGTGTCTAATATGAGGTCACATTACATACTACATTTAAACACGTAATCAAATAATTCCTATATTTCAGCTTTACAAAAACCATGTTAGTATTTGAGAAATGTAAGTTACTTGTATGAGTTATAAAATGTCCAATTAAGAATAAAATTTACTGTAATACCTTTTAAAATAGTCATGAATTTTATTCTTTAGGTAAATCAATTTATTTTATAGGACAACTAAAATTTTTGAATGTACATAGCTGAAATTATTTGTTATTTGATTATGTCATAATACAATCTATACTAATATTATAAACGCGAATGTTTGTAAGTATGGATGGATAGATGGATGTATGGATGGATGGATAGATGGATGGATGGATGTTCGTTACTCTTTCAGGCAAAAACTACTGAACGGATTTGGATGAAACTTTACAGTAATGTAGCTTATACATCAGAATACCACATATGCTACTATTTGCCGCGGGCAACAACTAGTTAGAAATATAGGTATGTATGAGCGACACAAAAGGCTTATACTATTATAAAGTTTAGTATCTAAATCGTTCTATTTAATACTTAACAATTGATTTGAAAAGTTTGTGAATACAGTACAATGTGTAAGAATAATTTTAATGTTCATTTAAATAAGTAAATATACACGTAATCGTAATAACGTATAATATGTAAAGTTTATTCGATTAGATAGGGTCGGTACACCGCACGCAATTGTGGTTATCGTTGTGAAATACGAATATATTAATTCATACTAGTTAGTTGCTTGCCTAGCGAAAAGATTTTTTATGGGTTCAAATCTAATCGATTTCCTTCTACTAACTTAAAAAGTTTATCATTCTATTATATACATTAATTGATAATTTTCTTTATACCGCAATTGTAACGCACGGAAACATTGTGCCACAACAAACAACGCCTGTGACCAGGGTCACAAATCCAAATTATATGTATTGCATTGCAATGAAGGTATTGCATTTTGCAATTCTAAATGAAAGTGGGATAAAAAAAAAACCGACTTCCAAAAACCATCCAACGAAAACTCTCTGCCAAAAAACACTAAAAAGCGTAAAATAAACTGGCTCTTCATAAATTGTTATGTGCCAATTCTTGTATATACCTAATTCTTTATATATTAAAATAGTAGTATTATTATGTGTGCTAGGTACCTAAAATCTGTTTGAAGTCGGCGCCAAGCCAAATGTAATGGTAGTTACCACACTATTTATATATTTATGTTATATATGGTATTATAGAGTATTTATGTTAACTGGATTTATTTGTAACAATTTCCTTATTACACGTCTGTTTTACTCTGAATGTGAAATATATAATTAATTTGTTTACAATTTATTTAGTTAATTCATAATTTTTAACATTAATTAAATTTATCTGAATACGTGCGTACTCATTGCATGCATTCTTCATTCCTAAGTATTTAGATATATTCAAAATTTTAAATATCTAGAATTCTAGAACTTACATTCCACGTGTAAGAATGACAGGTAACATACCAGGAATACATAAAGTGTAAAAGATGTTTTGAAAATTCATTGACAGTTAGTACCTACCTTATTCACGGCGTCTATGTAAGCGCCTTTTTTCAGCAGCATTTCTACCAAGGCAGAGTGTCCAACTCTTGATGCCAAGGCAAGGGGTGCATCTCCTGCTGCATCGGTGTTCTGTACTTTAGCACCCAAGGAGATGGCATAGTTGGCTACGTCAATAGCGCCTCTAGAACACGCGCACTGAAGGAGGTCGTTGTGTTTCTGTTGACAAACATGTTTCTGTTTATGTGAGCCTAGTAGCTAGTTTTTAGTTAATAGGATTTTTTGCATTAAAAAATAAAACATTTTCTAATAAGAATTGTTACGTTAGCCATCCTTCTTTTTTTATTTAAAAATTATCTTTTGTGTCTAAAGTTCCCTGCGACACAGGATGTATTTCATAATGCGGGAGATGTCTTTAAAAAAATAAGATCCAGGGGGATCTCAGTCCTCCATAAGTAACAGGTGAGGCCACCAGTTACCCTAGCAGAAGCAGGCCGGGGCGGCCGAGGTACGTCGGGGTCTTAGGGATTTCCTTTCGAGGGTGCACCTGGTTCCCCGGCTTGTAGTACCCGAGACGGTGTGCGGTTTTTAGTCCCTTCGAGTCCGACATAACCACCAGTCGGTGGTATCAGATGGGATTCCCGCACAAAAAAAAGGGGGGATTTAGTTAGTGTCCAGCGGTAACCAATAACAATCAAATGACTCGTCTAATATTTTAAATAAATAAATATTTAAAAATAATAATTCGGACATCTAACACACAACGCCATCCATTCCCAAACACAGCAGAGCTTGCCGTTATGGGTAGTAAACAACTGATATAAATACATATATACTTTTTTTTTGTAAATACACACATATTATAAATAGAAAACATCCAAACTCCGAAACAAATATTTGCAGATCATACAAACATTTGGTCCGACCCGGGAATCGAACACGAGACCTCAAGCCCAGCAGTCGCTTACGCTACTACTACGCCACCGAGGCAATCTTTTAAGTTTAGTTTTTGAGTTAAGTCTCTATCCATGCCAAAAAACTACTTGCAGAATCACATTTGTTCAAAAACAGACGTTAATGGACACTACATTAAGTCTATTTTCTTTTCACGATACTATGCGATTTTATGTTTTAGGTAAATTTTAGGTTAATTATAAAACGCAATACTCATTAATCACTACTGATTTCAGTTAACCTGCTGGTCCAGTAAATTTTAATTAGGTTAAACATTGTTTCGTCCCCACAGGCTTTTGAATTTGTAACAGACATATACGGGAGTATATGAATATTTAACCAATCAGGGGCATAGCAGGGCACGTAAAACAATTTTAAGGGTAAATATTTTTCAGTTGTTTCAAACATAAAAAGGTGAACAATGATTTCTTAAGAAACACCTTTAAAAGTATTTAAATATATCGGGTACGGTAGTGTCCCCGTCAAGTCAAGTAAAAAAATAATGAAAAGCACAGCTGTACCGACTCTTTTACCCGACTAGGGCGAAGCAGGAAATGTAATAGTTTTGGCAGTTTATGTATAGTTTGTATGTTCCACAGTAGCACCTAAACTATTAATCCCATGTTAATGAAAGAGATGCCAATAGATTCGTAATAATAAGTCGGGGGACAAATAAATCTATACTAATTTTATATTATAAACGCGAAAGTTTGTAAGTATGGATGGATGGATGGATGGATGTTTGTTAATCTTTCACGCAAAAGCTACTGAACGGATTTGGATGAAACTTTACAGTAATATAGCTTATACATCAGAATAACACATAGGCTACTATTTGCCGCGATAACCGACATATATGCGAGCGGACCCGCGGGCAATAACTAGTATATAACTAAGGTCTCTATAAATTTTATCGATAGTTTTTACGTAGTCGGGTTAAAGTTATTTAAACATTATCTTATTATGTCCAAAGTCGTAATTGCATTCGAAATTCCTGTAACCCTGTATTTGAAAAAAGCCTGCATTTTCAGGTTTTTAAGTAGTATTGTGTCCAAAAAGTGTGTAATCGGGCCGTAGTCCAAAGGGGCACTCGATGGGGCGGTATGTCGGTATGTAAGAGAAAAAAACTTTTACTAAGACATTTGGTTGTCTGTAAGGCCTTAGTATATCTCTAATCAAAACTAATCAAAAGGCTTCATTTGTGTAAAACATGTCTAATAGAGGTTCAGTGGATGATGAGAATAAAGTCTTATTAAATATTTATGTCGCTCTTTTGTTTCATAGATTTAGGAACTTGCTGCGTTTTTCGCTCCTAAAATTATTCAAATATGTATTCTTGTGTACCCATTTCAGATTTATTTACTCAGTTAATGGAGACAGTAGGTAAGAAAAGGAAATTGTTTATGAAATTGTGTACCTTGTAAAATGGATTCTGGAATTTAAAATAAAAGCTTCCAGATATTTCTTAAGGAAAACCCCTATTCATGTTTTGTACCTAAGATGTCTTTCCCTTAATGTATTTTTTATAAATAATACATTTATTTACCTGGTTGACATTTACCAAACTTTTAGAAATGTGAAACAATTTCGGAAAAAGTAAAACAATTTTTTTTTATTTCAAAGAACTCCTGATTGGTATTTTTCCCCTAGTTTATGATCAATAAAAAAAAAACCGACTTCCAAAAAAACATGCAACGAAAACTCTCTGCCAAAAAACACTAAAAAGCGTAAAATAAACGGTGAAAAGCGACTATCGCTTAGACTTCTGTTATTGTTCGTTTGTATTCTTTTGGCTTAGCACCGACTTCAAACAGATTTTAGGAACCTAGCACACATTATAATACTACTATTTAAATGAATAAAGAATCAGGTATAGGCAATTTATGAAGAACCAGTTTATTTTACGCTTATTAGTGTTTTTTGGCAGAGAGTTTTCGTTGCATGTTTTTTGGAAGTCGGTTTTTTTTTTATAAAAAGTTTTTATTTTTCAGTTTTTAGGGCAAACAATCATAGGTAAGTAGTAAGTTGAACTATTTCATCATCATCATCAAGAATTCAAATTAAGGTCTATACGTACGTTTAATATTAAAATCATCCTCTAATCCGCAACTCTTAAAGAGTTTAACCTTCTATCATCAGCTTACCTAAATTACTTGAAAGTATACGACTGAAGGTCTTTAGATACGTATGAAATTGAAAGAATTATCCTCCAACTCCTAACCGTTGAGGAGTTGTACCTTCCACCTTCCATCATCAGCTTACCTAAATAATTTGAAAGAATACGACTAAAGGTAACATACATACATATGATATTTAAAGATTTATCCTTCAATTCCTAACCGTTAAGGAGTTGTACCTTACATCATCAGCTCACCATCATAAAATGATGACGACCAGACGCAAACACCGGTGTAATTTCAGAAAATATACGAAAAACATAGTACGTGCCTATAAAATTGAGGGTTTCCCTCGATTTCCCTGAGATCCCATCATCAGATCCTGATATGGTGGCAATGGGACCACCTCGGGTGCATATCCTTTTGAATACAAAAATAATTTTCAAAATCGGTTCAGAATTGAAGGAGTAATCGCTGAACATACATAAAAAAAATACAGTGGAACATAGAACCTCCTCCTATTTGGAAGTCGGTTAAAAAAGTCGGTGTGTTCGAAACTTTTCCTTTAGATAGAATGTCTGATTAAATAAAAACATCAAGTAATAATAAAACTTATCAATAAAGTTGCGTAAGGGGTCAGAAAAAATATCGAAGTTTGTAATTTAATTTTAATCTATTGTTTTCTTGGAACGAAGTTCCTTATGGGGCGTTGCGGAGGGGTACCCTAGCCAGCAAAAAACGTCCATAACGTAAGATTGACGCCTCGGCGTCAAAATGATAGCGGACGAGAATGATGTGAGGTCTCGAGGGTTCGAATCCCGTGTAGGATCAAATATTTTTTTTGATCTGCAAATATTAGTTTTTTAGGAGTTTGGATATTTTCTATGTATAATATGTATGTATTTACAAAAAAAATGTCCGAATAATTTATTTATTTATTTCATAAACGAAAAAATTATATAATCTGTAAGTCGCATGTAACAAGTACGGAGTAACTCTAGACAGAACTTGTTTCAGTAGAAATTACTAGGTGGCAGCACAAGTTTAGTTATATTTTTTATTTTGTAACCCCCGACGCAAAAAGAGGCGTGTTATAAATTTGACCTGTCTGTCTGTGGCACCGTAGCTCGCGAACGGATGAAGCGATTTAAATTTTTTTTTTTGTATGAAAGGTGAGTTACGTGAGATTGTTCTTAGACATGTTTCATGAAAATCGGTTGAGTCGTTTAAAAGTTATGGAGGTGAAAGTGGGGAAGAATAACCGAATGTCTGCAAAAATATCATCGAGCGGGGTCTCAAATGAAAGCGCATAACGTATTTTTTACTTTTTAAAGGGAACTCAGGTTATTATGCCGGGGGTTTTTTTTAATTTTGAGAATTTTTGGTCATATCGTTAAAAATCATAATAAAAAATGTAACCATACCCGAATAGTTATTTTCTTTATACCTCGCCATCTGTAAGTTGCATGTATTTGATGTATTATTATATTTTATCTATAATTCTATTTGTTAATATACTCAGATGTTAAAACAATTATTATGCGGCTTTATTATTACAATGTATGTTTATTTAAATAGTAGAAACATTACAAAATATTGTATAAATTTAGTCATTGACTTATAGTATTTCTATTATCATTAATTTTTAATGTAGCTGAAGGAAAAGATTAGTAACCCACAACTAAGACCACTATCATTACATTAAACAGTTTATGATGATGATGATGGTCTCAACTATGGTAAAATTTCTATATTTTTTTCTGAAATATCAGCGAAACGATTCACAATGATATCGTGAATTTAAAATTCTGTTATACAGTGTATTTAAAAGATATTTCACTTCAATTATCTGCGATAGGAATAGCCTCCTTTTTTATTTTTATCGATAAAAAAAATAATGATAAAAATGTATACAGGAATAATTGTTTTCTTTATACCTTGAATAGAACTTGAAATAAATATTTTTATGATAAGGAACTTAGTTCCTATCTGGTGTCCCACGACACCACACGACTTTTTTATTAGAAGTTTGTTTTACTCCTGTTTTATTTTGAGTTCCTAAATAATAAACTTCTGTACATAATAAAGAAGTCAAAATTATGTAAAAAAGCGATTGATGTAAAGATGACTTACTTTATTAGTAGCAGCTAAACAGGCCCCCGCTCTGACGAGTGTTTTCACAGCCTCTAGGTGTCCATGCCATCCCGCCATTAACAACGGCCGCATGCCAAACTGAAAATACCATTTAGTTAACTCCTTGCTGATTATGATATCCTGGTAGACGAAACAAAGGAAAACATAGTAAAATAAAGCAGATGGCGCTATCTCTACGAAAATCTGTTACTTTCTTTCCTTATTCCTCCTCTGCGTCTGACATCTTGGTCGAATAGAAATTAAGTTATTAAGTGGAGTAATATTGTCAGTACGTTACCTACAGAGAGTAAATATCTCTAAATGTATACTTTTACAGTTACAATACAAACAAAGCTCATGAAAGACATTTTTCGAATTCGGTGTCATTATAGTCATTAACAACTTTCTTGAAAGTTAAAATGTGTTCGCTTTCAAGCAAATTACCTTATCAGCAGCTTCTATGTCGCATTTGGCTTCAATGAGTAAGTTGATTATTTCAACATTTCCTCTACTAGCAGCCCAATGGATCGGTGCTCGGCCGTACTGTGAAAATAAAGATATTAATACTAGACGAAACTAAGCCTTGACAAAACAGTTTTATTTTTATTTTGTGAAAACCTATTTACAGAAATAAATGACCTTGACTTAGAAGATTTTACAGTCTGCGAGTCATTTTAATCGACGTAAAATATGTAACCATTGAAAAGTTAACGTAAAATACTATATAAACTACAACAGTCAATAAAAAACAAGTAACCAAAAAAAAATACAAAACAAGTAGGTTACGAAACAATTCAAGACTAACAACTCGACTGTGTGTGCATCTGGACTGAGGGCCCATTTTTTAAATTTAGGCGAAACGATATAAAATTCAAATAGGAATTAGTTAAAAATAGTTAAAATCTAAAGCAATGGTCATAAATTTCTTAAACGTGAAATAAAGCAGTTATGATCAAATAACTTGGGCCCTCAGTTCAGACGCTTGCAAAAAATGGCATAGCCTAGATCTCAGAAAGTACTGCCCCTAGGTCAATGCTTTTTATTTTAGAATTTAGTTAAGAATTTCTTAAAAGTTTTAAGAAAATTCCAAAACTGTAGAATACGACATTACGAATTTATGGCGGCATAATATGCCGCCATAAATTCGTAATGTCCCTCAGTTCAGTAATGTCTCTACGGAGGAATCGGCAAAAAATGCAATTATCTAAACAAATACGTTACTAAAACTTTATAATATTTTAGTTAAAAACCTTTGTGAATTAGTTAAAAAGAAAAATTGAGACAAAAGCCAATTTTTAAGATGTAAATCAAAGTTGAATTTTTCTAAAACGTTTGAATTGAGGGCCTAAGGTTTTTCGCCTTTACTGACTTAAGTCAACCTCACAGATTAACGCAAACTATACTAAGTTTTTTTACTATTTTTTAACTAAAACCTGACATTTCATCCGCCGTTCTCAATGCTATATTTTAAGAGAAAAATGGTTTTGAATTTTTCATAGGAGAATATTTTGTAGGGTGGCCATATTTTTTTATATTTTCAGGACAGATGAGTTTGTATTGTTAGCGCAGTCAATTAAAAAGCATTTGTTGTTGTTGTTATTTATTTATGTTTATTGTACAAAAATAAACAAATAGAAAAAAAAAGAGTAACAATATATAAACGTGACAATTAGGATCACTTACAGACAACCTTTATAAGGATATTATGATGTAACGTAGGGAATTTTGTTACTTAAATTTGCACTGAAACAACAGATGGCGACATCTGTTCGAAGCAAAAGATTTAGAAAGGCTCTCGATATACGATTTAAGTTAATATCAATGCGCTCATAGATGGCGCTGGGTTGTCTTATCGTAAGTTTTATATTTAAAATTTAAAAAAAATAAAATATGTATAATATATATAATTATATATATTACCAGGATTATTCAGGAGTAAGATATTTTACTCTAAAACGCATGTATAGTGCACTCGCGCTCATGGTTGAGTAAGTTTTGTGTTTAGGGGATGTTTGGTCATTGCAATTTGTTTGACTGATTAAATATAACATTGTAATAATTATCTTAATAACATAGAAAAAAATCAGACATTTAAAAATAAATTAAGTTCATTTAATTTTCTTACAGCTTTAAAGCGTCTGATTAAAGTTTTGGCCCATGGAAAGCGTCAGAATTTTTTTATATGACTTAAGAGTAATATTCTACAAAACATATATAAAAATCAGTCATAAAAATTTTAGTTAAGTAACTCTGAGTTAAGGTGTCACTGGGCAAGCTCCACAAACATTCAGGTATGAAAAAGTACACAAGAGGCTACTGAGAACCGAAAGTTATATATATGCTTTAGAAAATAAGTTGTGTCTTACGGCTCTGGGATCTTTCTATATGTAAAAAACAATACAAGCAGTATTTACTTTTTCCATTTACTTTGTGTTACTAGGGAATCATGACTATGGAGGAGATTAACATACTAATTTGCATTATGAAACAAAGCACTATTTATTAAACCTTAGGCGCAGCGCAGACGACAGACTATACGTGACGCGTGACGCACTTTTTAGTCTGTGATAATAGAACCTATGCAAATATATGCAGTAACGCACGACGCGCAAAAAGTACAGCGCTCAAAAAATCCGTGTAATTCGAGCAGACCGCACCGCACCGCGCCACGCCGCTCCGCACAAAATGTGTGCGGAAAAAATTGAACGTTTGGTTCGCTACGCAGACGGCGCACACTTTAGTCTGCAATCTGCATTTGTTAGGGGTGGACGTAACGCACGTGATCTTTTACCATGGCGCCAGAGGTCGATGATAAGTGACAAATCACTTGTAATAGATGGATATTATTGTGTACCTACATTATTGTTTAGAAGTACAACATACTTAAAAATTTGCTACCATGAAAACAACATACTTAATTCTTATAAATCTTTGTTTTGTTAGTTTTTAAACAAGTACTTCCCTAATTAATAAAAGAATGTTTTGGTTTAAATAATAAGTACCTCAGAAACCTATTTGTTATTTGAATAATGAAAAACTTAGTTTGTTGCTGAGAGAAATAATAAATAATATCATCATCGCAGCCTCTAATTTGTCCATCTTCGGACGTAGGCCTTCTATCCCAATCTCCATTTCTCGCGATCCCGTGCCATCGCCATCCAGTTCACTCCCGCTCGTCCCCGTATATCGTCGACCCATCTTTTTGGTGGTCTGCCACTGCCTCGGGTGTTTGCTTGGGGTCTCCACTCAAGCACTCTTCGAGCCCATCGGCTGTAGTCCAATCTAGCAATGTGTCCTGCCCATCTCCATTTCCGGCGTTCTATTTCTTGTACGACATCTACGACTTTAGTCTTTTCTCTGATCTACTCGTTTCTCTTTCTGTGCATCGGAGTTATGCCAAGCATCGACCTCTCCATTGCTCTCTGTGCTACTCGTAGTTTCTCAGCAGACTTTTCGGTCAAAGTCGTAGTTTTCATGCCATATTTGAATACAGGCAGGACGCATTGGTAAATAAATAATATAATTATGATTTTAAACCTATATTTTATTTACTTACCTGAGTGTCACAGACAGCCTTTTTTCTGGACCAATGCACTTCCTCATTGTTGTTTCTGAATGAGTCAAAGCAGGTTTTAAAAAAAATAGCAACTCATTAAATGTGGTAACAGACATTTTATAAAACTTGAAAAAATTATCCGGATGTTGTTTCAGAGTTGAATGTAATCAGTAATCCTTCAGTAATATTTCCGAAAGTATAGGATATAACCAAAATTCTCTATTTCTTCTTCTTTTTCTGTACTTCAAGTACAAAATAATACTTCGCGATCTCTGCACGATTTCCATAGCGTCTACGTCCCTACAGTTCTGCCGATAGAATGATCGAAGATGTGCGTCGTGTGCGTTGAGTCTGTGAAAAATCGGCGACCGACTTTTTGCGCGCTATGCAGACATTTTGTGCGCCGCAGACTCGATCACACAAAAAGTGTGCCGTCTGCGCTGCACCTTACAAATTAAAAAAAAATACTTGTATTCAATAATTTTGTGCTGGATGGGTGCAATACCTAATCAAAGCGGTTTAAATTTCCATTTCAGTAACCAGGATAATATAAACACATGAAAGAGTCTGGTATGTACTTCAGTCAATGACTCAAAGCATCAAAATTACGCTCACATTGTTCCTGCAATTAACATCTGTCGGCCGTTCTAGAGCTTCGCGAACAGCAGCGGGTTCATTCTTGATAACTGCTTCGTGGAGAAGTAGGTCGTTTTGTTGTATGCGGGTACGAGTATCCATCTGAGGACAAACATAAAATTGTATTTAAAAATTACAAAAATCGTATGTAGTTACTAGCTAAGCCTCGCGGTGTTACTTGTACAACAACAGCCACGGATAAGACTGTAGTCCTCGAGCGTGGGAATTTGTGATTGAACACCCACATTCATATTTCACATGCACACAAACGCATCGGGCACTGTTGCATACTAACCCTGGCAACTAATAAATTTACTTTCGGTTTTTTCTTCTAGTTACATATTCATTAACTGTTCGCCTTTGAAGAATGTTTAGAATGTCCTACAAAGCACGTAATGTATCTTAGTCATATCGGAAAGCCCGCGGGCTTTAAGTAACTCGTCAACGGCCGAGTATCGGTTCCAAGTGTATTCATTTTTAATTCATTTCATGGACAAATAATATATTTTTCATCCCACCAGCTCGTAAAGTGTATTTTTGCCCTTCAATATCTGAGTGCAAAGGCCGTTTTTATCCTCTAGAGGAATAAAGTAAATTGAATTGAGAACATCGCTCGAGTGCACTAAGTTTGTGAATTTAAAACATCATTAAACTTATTTACTTCTACCTCCATGGTGCCTAATTAATCATACAATAGTTTTTAATTTGTTAAAAACTCAGACTCGGAACCTTCTTCGTGTAGTTTTTTTTTATTTGCTCTGCCCGCACCATTTTCTTCTTAAGTAAGTATAGCAACTTAACTTTCAATTTTTCTCAATTTATCTATACATCCATACAAATAAATAAAATTGAAATGTCTGTTTGTAATATTAAAATAACGGCTTTTTACTAAATGCATATGTATGTATACACGGTACATATACTAAAATATTTTTTTTATAATTTCTGTTACATTGTCTGTCTGTCAGTCGGTCTGTTTGTTCCGGGTAATCTCTGGAACGTCCGGACTGATTT
The DNA here is from genome assembly GCA_949125395.1 of Diaphora mendica. Classification (NCBI taxonomy): domain Eukaryota; kingdom Metazoa; phylum Arthropoda; class Insecta; order Lepidoptera; family Erebidae; genus Diaphora; species Diaphora mendica. Next base: position 15,818,380 of record OX421313.1, on the reverse strand, counting down.
TGACGTGACTTTCACTGGCAGAAAGCTGATAATCTAAGGAGTAACTTAGGCTACTTTTTTTAGACTAGTTTTGTCCCGCGGTGTTACTCGTGGTACGACAAAAACCACGGGTAACACCGCGGCGTTGAGCGAGTACCTAAGTATTTTTGAAATAATTTAAAAATTAATCTGTAATTCTTCCCTATCATAATGTAATAAATATTAATACCCAAACTGAAATAAAAGTATCTTGTGTTTGTTAATGTTTTTTTGCATTTAGTTGTTTCCTCGCTGAGGTGGAATGAAAAGTTACGTGTTGCAGTCGAGTGCAAAGATTTTCCACCTCGCGCTCTTTTGATTCCCTCGCTGACGCTAAGGATTCTAATTTTTAGTTTTTAGTTTTTATTTATTTGTATAGAGTATATGAATTTCATAAGTCATAACTCATAATCAATCAAGAACTGACAGTAATAAAAAAGCCCCTGTGATGAATGTGGAATAAAAAGTGGGGCGTACATCTATGTAGTAAAATTAAGTCAATAAGAGCAATAAAAGCGATCAAAAATTATCTTTTTAAGAAACATTAACATTATGTTCCATTAATATAACATATCATACAAATTTTATTTCATAACACAGCATTTACATCCGTTGATTACTTTAAAAGATCTAAGCTGACAGATAAGTGGCACACCGTGTGGTTATAGTTGGTCCAATTCCGACACACCACCCCGCCGCAAACTCCGGAGGGGTGACCAGCAGGGTTTCTACACGTTAAAAAAAAGAGAGTATATTTGAGGGTATTGACTTCCCAATAACGATTGCGAATGTTTTTAAGACAACCGGGTCCGAAACAGCCTAACGTGCTCTTCGAGGCAAGGGCGTATTAAGAATTTCTTGTGAGTAAAATCCGATTACACTTTTTGGGAATCAAACCCGAGATCTGTTGATCAGAATCTCATACGCTAGACCAATAAATGAACAAAAAATTGGTTTTAAAAATTAAACACGAATTCTAAACCCAACAGAGTTTGGAGACAAAAAAAGTTCAAGTTACATTGTTATTACAGAAATTGTTGCCGTATTAAATATTTTATATTACATCTTTTTTGTACTCTTCGTGAGCGATAAACACCCGCAATGCGATACGACTATGTCCCGCCTTTGACAACACTTTTACTACACTCTGTGGGTACGTTTACATGGCATTCATGTGTACCTATTTTGCGATGCTGTTTTTCATTTCATGTGCATTTCACAATAGACAAAAGCATCGCATTTACTATTCTGATTTAAGAAAATCTTCTGCTAATAAAGATCTAAATTAGTCAAAGAGTTTTCAGTATTTGTATGAAAATTACAATCAATCCACATATCTTATGACCGCGGCTTCGCTCAGATAGACCACGATTTTATCAATTAGTTTTTCGACATACAAGTAATGCGTTGTTCAAGACTGTCAACTATCTATATGCCAAAGATCCAATTCCGTTCAACCAATCTGGCGTGTTTGAGTAAAAAAAATCGGAAAGCTAAGTTGCGGTCTGTATATTTCTTTACAATAATTAGGTATGCGTAATAAAAATAAAAATGACTTATTTCTATTTATCTTGTCTATATATCTAAAATCTAACCTATCTAAATAAACGTGCAGCATAAACTTTGTACACCTTTTTACGAAAATTATGCGGAGTATAAAATTTGGCACCTGTAAAGTTTGGAGAAGGAGTGCAGAAAGGTAAAAAAATCGATGATTTGCTCGATTCGTGAATCGAATCGAACATTTGAATCGAAGGTCGCATTTCACTTGTTTATTTAATTTATAACATTTACTCCACAGAAGACAAAAACAACTTGCTCTGACAAATTGACTGTGTTATGTGTCGCATTAAAATACATATACAAAGCAGCCATTGCGACAACAGTCTATCAACAATACTGTGAATGTGGCAACCCTAATAAAAACATTTTCACAGCATTACGAAGCATAGAAACAACGCAATAAAGTCCATAAGGTGTTCTTGATATCATCTATTATTAAAAAGGCAAGCGAAACCAACCGTGCATATTTTATTGTCTCTGATACGTGTACAGAATATTAAATGAAATACTTTCGTACTGAAGCCGTTTCTCGTCATGTATCAATAATAATAATAAATAATAAAAAAACGTTTATTTCTCACCAAAACCAAAATACATAAATTACTTACGAATTGAATTACATAATATCCAGGTAGTATTTCGGTTGAGGATCGCTGGTGCCCGTGGTAGGCATAAAATTGCCTGTGTTACAGGTCACCAGGGTCCTCGCTCCGAACCAGTTTATACAAAATCAAACGCTATGAATAAAACAAGGAACAAAAGAGACAGTATACTAATTTAAAAACTTAAAATTATATAGTGAACAAACATGTTGAAAAGTAGTATAAGAGTTTTATTAATTTTTTATTTTTTTTTCCATGGAATTATGTGTGCATGCGTGCGAGCGCGCGTGTGTGTGTGTGTGTGTGTGTGTGTGTGTGTGTGTGTGTGTGTATTTGTTGTATTTGTTGTAAGTTTAAGTGTGATGTCTAGCATATACCATTATAAAAGTAGATGGCTACTCCAGAACCACCAATAAATCCTCGGTTTCTTCGTATGTTTGCTTCAAGAGCCATTCCGTTACAACTATGTGGCATTGGTATGAGTTTAGTTTATAAAAAGTCAAAACTTTATTAATTTTATTGTATAAGTAGGGTCCCAGAAAAACAAAGAATTTACGGCAAAATGACGTATTTATTTTAGATGTTATAACGATGGGTTTGTTGCGACGAACACTCTCTCGCGTGTAATGGGTCTGTGCGTGTTGTCTAAATATTGTAGCTTGCACAAATAGCTGCCTAACTGTAGGCACTTGACAAAACTCATAAAGTTTTATGGTTGGGAACAGACGCGGCTTAGAACAGCAAACCTTGAGTACCGCTCTCTGGGCGCGCTCTAGGGGTATTATGTGGGTTTTAGCCGAACCGCCCCATGTGGTAATGCAGTAATTTAAGATAGATTGACACAGTGATTGATAAACCATTTTCATTATCTGGGGATCCGCTGACTGTCGAAGTTCTTTGAATATGTAAATTAGTTTACGTGTTCTACTTGTTAAATACTCAATATGGTCCCTAAAGTTCAGGCCGCTATCGATAATAATACCGAGATACTTTATGGACGATACTCTCTCGATACAACCACCCGCAGAACCGCTGAATCCAGTTGCAGTTATTTGAAGCGAACCATCCAATTGGATTGGCTTGCGAATAGAAAAGTCTATTACTTTGGTTTTGTCTATATTTAACGTGAGCAAGTTATCATTAAGCCATTTACGAACCACGTCGAATCCCTTTTGCGCAAAACCATATGTATCCGGCCATGAACCCGATGAGAATACTAACGCCGTGTCGTCAGCGTATGAATAAACTGTACCTTGGTCAAGTTCGATATCACACAGTTCGTTAATGTAAATAAGGAACAAACTAGGGCCGAGAATACTTCCTTGGGGCACGCCATATGTTATAGGTATTTCAGTGCTGGCGTAGGGGCCAATCTTTACTAACTGGGTTCTATTCGTTAAATAGCTTTGGAAAAAGGATAGTTGAACTCCTCTTATTCCTAGTGACTCGAGCCTCTTCACAAGTATGGGGACCGAAACCGTATCGAAAGCTTTTTTTAGATCTAGAAACAACGCTACACATTTCTGACCTACATCTAGTTGTTTAACTACGTTGTCAACTAAAGCATGAACAGCATCATCCGTAGACAATTTCCTTCTGAACCCGAACTGTTTAGCAGATAATAATTTACGCGATTCCAAATACGTAACAAGTCTCCGATTCGTTATTTTTTCGAGTACCTTCGACATTGCTTTGAGAACCGATATAGGTCTGTAATTTTCAACACAGTTCCGATCCCCCGACTTGTGAATTGGGTGGAGAAGACCTCTTTTAAAGTGGTCAGGGAAAATTCCAGTGCCAATGCTGAGATTACAGATGTAAGTGAGAGGGGGCACCAGTATTCCGGCATACTTCTTCAAAAAACCACCTGAGATACCATCCCACCCCACTGCACAGTTGGTCCTCAGAGACATAACAATATCCTTCACTTCAGATTCATCCGTCTCCAACATTACAAAAGAGTCAGCGGTCTCGGACTGAATATTAACGGGAGAGGGAAATGAGGATCTACAAATAGCATCCGCGAGCTGATTACCAACACCTGCAAAATAGGCATTAACACTGTTAATTTCCTGTTGCTTGTCTTTATTAGACTCTAAGAGGTTACCTGCGGATGATTTGGGTTTGATTCCGTTTGTAACCGATCGAATAACCTGCCACATGTGCTTAGAGTTCTTACCGGCTTTTTTAAATTCTGCTCTTTCATATTCTTTTTTGGCCTTGCGTATAATTGCCGTACAAAAGTTGCGGTATCTTTTATAAGACACTGATATAATTTCATCCGAGGGGTTCTTTCTATGTTTCTTGTATAGGTTGTCCCTATTGCGCATGCATTTGAGAAGTCCTGGAGTAATCCACGCCTTGCTTGGACGCCGCCTGCAGGGCAACTTTATTGTTTTTGTGTTTTTTGCGAGCGCAGAGAGAATAGGGTCTAAGAATAATTTTGTGGCGAGATTAGGATCACTTACTGCAAAGACAGGGTTAAAATTAATACCATAAAGCTCAGCAGACAGACTATCCTCGTCGATTTTGGTTGCAGTGTGGTGGGTTTTATGGGCAACGCCTTTTAATGACATTGCCAGCAGCACTGCGAAGTGGTCCGTAACAGTAGTCTCGAGAACAAGCACTTTAGAAGTCAGCGATGTCTTCAGGTTTATATGATCAAGGCAGGTGGAACCGTGGGTTGGGAAGGCATGACCGAGAAAGAGGCCATGCTGTGCTAGGACATCAAGATAGTCCAAAGTATGTGTAGTTGTGTTTTTATGGATAACATCAATGTTAATGTCCCCAATAAGAGCTATATTTCTATAAGACTTTAAGCTCGCAAAAAATCTATCCAAGGAATTAATAAAATTTGACGGGTCATGAAATGCGTATGGTCTATAAATTGCAACAACAGCCAGCTCCGAACCCATAGTAATCAACAAGCAGCTTGCATCGGATACCTCCGGCTCAATGACTTTGACATTGGATAAAGTCGTCTTCAAATAAACCACTACCCCGTCATTTTTATTGTGAACTTTAAATGTTTTATATGCAATATATCCGTCTATTTCTGGTATTACTTGGTTACATGAAAGCCAGCACTCGATCAGAACGATGAGGTCGATGGCTATGTTTATTCTTGATAATAGTGTTAAAAATCCCGAGAAATTAGCGTTTACACTACGTATATTCTGAGATAATACGGTAATATGAAAACTCGAAACACGCAGCAAATCATTGCATTTCTCCGGGCAACACATCAGTGAGTCGCAAAAAGAAACATTACCTATGTTATCTAATAAATCATTGATCGCTGAGAATTTGTAAACAATAAACTATCATTAGGCAAACGCGAGTATAAATAAATTTGATATTTAAATAAGTGTATCTAAGGGTTAGTGTATCGTATAATAACAGCATATTACTTATTATGCCACTCAAACATACCGTTACTGTGCCATTGAAAAAATAAAACGGTATAATATTGATCTCAGTGTGTAGGTGAATCACAAGGGCCTTAAAGTTGTTTATGAATGTGATGTTATTAATTTGTACAAACCAGGGAGGTTTGATTGTGTTTGAAGTGTATAAGTTTTGTGTATTAGTGTAATAATTCCAATAAAAACCATATTTAAAAATGTAAAAATAAAAAGTGGGTGACTTGGTAAAAAGATGCATGCAAATCAAAATAAACATAAACTGTTGCATTTCTAAGAAACGTATGCTGTAGGAGGCACACTGAGGCCACAGATTATTTAAAAATATCAATATGGCAAATAAATTCTTTTTAGGGTATTTTGTGCTGCCAGACCAAAAAAAAATTGGATCTAATAGGTCTTTACCTATGAAATTGCCGTTTTGTATGCAATAAGTGAAAGTACATATTTTTTCAAACTTTTTTATTTCTGTTATTCGAAGTAAACACCCATGCAATCGACGCATCTTTGCCAACGAATTGGCAGTTTATTGATGCCCTTCTTGTAAAAATCAGCTGGACGGGAGGCAACAAACTCTTCAAAGGCATTTTGTACTGCCTCTCGGGAATTGAATTTTATACCCACTAAAAAGTTGTCTAAATTTTGGAAAAAGTAATAGTCGGTAGGTGCAAGGTCTGGTGAGTATGGCGGATGAGGGAGAGCTTCCAACCCCAGCTCTTGCAGTATGGAGACTGTCTGTTGCGCAGTATGGGGTCGCGCGTTGTCGTGAAGGAGCAGTGGGTACGACCGATTGACCAAAGCTGGTTGCAGATGTGCAAGCTTCTCCATCATTCTCTCCAGTTCTTCACAGTACACATCTGCATTAATGCTCACGCCGTTTTGTAAAAAGCTGTGGTGAATCACACCCGCACTAGACCACCAAACAGAGACCATCACCTTTTTAGGGGTCATTTTTAGTTTAGGGCATTGCTTTGGTGCTGAACCAGGGTCTAACCAACTTGCTGAGCGCTTTTGATTGTCGAACAGAATCCATTTTTCGTCGCACGTAACAATTCGTTTCAAAATTCCTTCATTTCTTTGCCTGTTGAGCAGCGCAAGGCAGGTCTCGACGCGTACGTTGCGCTGGCGATCGTTAAGGTCGTGGGGCACCCATCTATCAAGCTTTTTTACCTTGCCAATTTGTCGCAAATGGATCAATATTGTTTTGATGCTTACATTAAAAGCTGCTGCTAGCTCAGCTGTAGATTGAGTTTCGTCAGCTTCTACAATCGCCTTTAATTCATGATTGTTAACCAAAGTCTCCGGACAACCACGAGCTTCATTTTTCAAGTCAAAATTTCCAGAACGGAACCGGAAAACCAATAACGGATTGTGCGTTCGTTTGTACAGTTCTCTCCGTAAACGTTTTTGATGTTACGTGCCGTTTGTGTCGCGTTGGACGGAACTCATATTCCATAATTACACGAATTTTTAAAGTATCCATTATGATGAAAAATGTTCAAATGTAATGAAAATACAACGCTAATCAGAAAACAAAAGACTGAGTTTGTAAATAGTATGTCATGGTTTTGAAACAAAATTAATTTGAATTCAGAATACAGAGCTATTACAAACTTTTTTTTATTTGAAATGACCAGTACTGAAGAACGGCAATTTCATAGGTAAAGACCTAATATATACCTGTAGTTTCAGGAAGACATTGTTAATTGACTAAATCTCGATCATCCAGGTACTTATACTAATTTTTAAATGCGAAAGTTTGTGAGGATGGAGGTGTGGATGTTTGTTACCCTGACACGCAAAAACTATTGAACGGGTTTAGATAAACCTTATAGCAATTATGCATTGGAATACCACATAGGCTTCTATTTACTGCAATTACTGATATAGAGCGGGTGGCGTGGCGGGCAAATGATAGGAAAAATAGAATATTGCAAAACGTGGTGGTGTACCTAATATGACTTCAATTACCAAACGTTATAAAAACAATAATAAAAAATCACAGTATTTTTAAGCTATTGCATAGCTTTTATCGCGGGCTTTGAGGCCTTTGAGCGCGGCGACCGAATCAAGAAATTCCGTAACAGAACGAATATAAAACCTGACACCCGAAGCTCGCACGGATCAAGACAAGCTGCTCCGAACGACGAATCTGTCTGTCTTTGTCGGACGGACAGATTCGTTGACGAGCTGCTCCGAAAACAGTCTGGGTTTGCGCAAGTATACTTGAACGTGTATGTCCGGCTTAAGCAGCTGTTTGTGAGAAAGTATATAGGTATCTATCATATCTTCATAATGCCACATTCACAGCATGAGCGCATGTGCGTCCAGTAAGTATCAAAGAATAATAAACTGTGAATAACACAACCCGTTCGATGACGAAGACATTAGTTAGGAATAGTTTAAACCTTTTATAGTATGCTGTGTAACGAAACCATATCGCTACTTAAAAAAAGTGATCAACGCCATCTAGTGACGATGTTGGTACTAAATTAATAGTTTAGTATTTTTCACAATATTATACATAGGTACTGCATAAATAAAAAATAAATAAATAATTATAATTGCATAACTTGATAAAAATTCTATGCAATAGCATTACCGCGGCAGTCCCCGAGTGCCACACGTCTTTTTTTTTACATAGACATAAGCGTGTCTCTTGACTAAATCGTTTAGGAAGGTAACTAGATACGATTGTTACATGTCTGCGCTTCTGCTAATGGCTCTTTAGAGGCTCTGTAACTGGATATGTCTGCTATTAACTACATAGTACTCCTATTATAACCAGGTTAGACGACCATTTAGCGTGCTTTTAATATAGACAGATACATGTATGTTTTACTTAACATAAGCTATCTCTGTCTGTTATTTCTTCCAGATCCGTTCATACGCTCTGTCATGATTGATTAAAAAGCGGCCAAGTGCGAGTCGGACTCGCCCATGAAGGATTCCGCAGCAGCAAGTAACATAATATAATTTTTATTTTATTTTTATATGTGTGCTGATTGAATAAAAGCTAAAATGCAGTTTACGATTTATGACGTATTAAAAAAAACTACTTACTACATTTCGTTCAAACCAATTTTCGGTGGAAGTTTGCATGGTAATGTACATCATATATTTTTCTTAGTTTTATCATTCTCTTATTTTAGAAGTTACAGGGGGGGACACACATTTTACCACTTTGGAAGTGTCTCTCGCGCAAAATATTCAGTTTAAAAAAAAAAATGTTAGAAACCTCAATATAATTTTTGAAGACCTATCTATAGATACCCGTATGGGTTGGATGAAAAAAATTTTTTTTGAGTACCTAACCTTTTTCCTAACCTAACCTAACTCCGAAACAAGGAAAGGGGAGGCCCAAATAGTCTAGTCAACAAGTTCCATACTTGTTGACTAGACTAAAAGATGCAGTAGCATCACTAGGCCGCCATGGTGTGGGTCGCCATACTGCATTGTCTGCATTTGCAGTGAGTATGGTGACCACCACTCTTGGATTCTGCTTATGCTTTCCATCAGGCAGAGTAGATAGAGTCATTATGGCGGGCCATACATAAAAAAAACCGCAAAAAAAACCGCATTAAGATTTTCACACAAAAATTGAAAAAAAACAATAAATTTGGGGGGTCCCCATACTTAGAACTGAAACTCAAAAAAAATTTTTTTCATCCAACCCATACGTGTGGGGTATCTATAGATAGGTCTTCAAAAATTATATTGAGGTTTCTAACATTTTTTTTTTTAAACTGAATATTTTGCGCGAGAGACACTTCCAAAGTGGTAAAATGTGTGTCCCCCCCTGTAACTTCTAAAATAAGAGAATGATAAAACTAAGAAAAATATATGATGTACATTACCATGCAAACTTCCACCGAAAATTGGTTTGAACGAAATGTAGTAAGTAGTTTTTTTTAATACGTCATAAATCGTAAACTGCATTTTAGCTTTTATTCAATCAGCACACATATAAAAATAAAATAAAAATTATATTATGTTACTTGCTGCTGCGGAATCCTTCATGGGCGAGTCCGACTCGCACTTGGCCGCTTTTTAATCAATCATGACAGAGCGTATGAACGGATCTGGAAGAAATAACAGACAGAGATAGCTTATGTTAAGTAAAACATACATGTATCTGTCTATATTAAAAGCACGCTAAATGGTCGTCTAACCTGGTTATAATAGGAGTACTATGTAGTTAATAGCAAACATATCCAGTTACAGAGCCTCTAAAGAGCCATTAGCAGAAGCGCAGACATGTAACAATCGTATCTAGTTACCTTCCTAAACGATTTAGTCAAGAGACACGCTTATGTCTATGTAAAAAAAAAGACGTGTGGCACTCGGGGACTGCCGCGGTAATGCTATTGCATAGAATTTTTATCAAGTTATGCAATTATAATTATTTATTTATTTTTTATTTATGCAGTACCTATGTATAATATTGTGAAAAATACTAAACTATTAATTTAGTACCAACATCGTCACTAGATGGCGTTGATCACTTTTTTTAAGTAGCGATATGGTTTCGTTACACAGCATACTATAAAAGGTTTAAACTATTCCTAACTAATGTCTTCGTCATCGAACGGGTTGTGTTATTCACAGTTTATTATTCTTTGATACTTACTGGACGCACATGCGCTCATGCTGTGAATGTGGCATTATGAAGATATGATAGATACCTATATACTTTCTCACAAACAGCTGCTTAAGCCGGACATACACGTTCAAGTATACTTGCGCAAACCCAGACTGTTTTCGGAGCAGCTCGTCAACGAATCTGTCCGTCCGACAAAGACAGACAGATTCGTCGTTCGGAGCAGCTTGTCTTGATCCGTGCGAGCTTCGGGTGTCAGGTTTTATATTCGTTCTGTTACGGAATTTCTTGATTCGGTCGCCGCGCTCAAAGGCCTCAAAGCCCGCGATAAAAGCTATGCAATAGCTTAAAAATACTGTGATTTTTTATTATTGTTTTTATAACGTTTGGTAATTGAAGTCATATTAGGTACACCACCACGTTTTGCAATATTCTATTTTTCCTATCATTTGCCCGCCACGCCACCCGCTCTATATCAGTAATTGCAGTAAATAGAAGCCTATGTGGTATTCCAATGCATAATTGCTATAAGGTTTATCTAAACCCGTTCAATAGTTTTTGCGTGTCAGGGTAACAAACATCCACACCTCCAACCTCACAAACTTTCGCATTTAAAAATTAGTATAAGTACCTGGATGATCGAGATTTAGTCAATTAACAATGTCTTCCTGAAACTACAGGTATATATTAGGTCTTTACCTATGAAATTGCCGTTCTTCAGTACTGGTCATTTCAAATAAAAAAAAGTTTGTAATAGCTCTGTATTCTGAATTCAAATTAATTTTGTTTCAAAACCATGACATACTATTTACAAACTCAGTCTTTTGTTTTCTGATTAGCGTTGTATTTTCATTACATTTGAACATTTTTCATCATAATGGATACTTTAAAAATTCGTGTAATTATGGAATATGAGTTCCGTCCAACGCGACACAAACGGCACGTAACATCAAAAACGTTTACGGAGAGAACTGTACAAACGAACGCACAATCCGTTATTGGTTTTCCGGTTCCGTTCTGGAAATTTTGACTTGAAAAATGAAGCTCGTGGTTGTCCGGAGACTTTGGTTAACAATCATGAATTAAAGGCGATTGTAGAAGCTGACGAAACTCAATCTACAGCTGAGCTAGCAGCAGCTTTTAATGTAAGCATCAAAACAATATTGATCCATTTGCGACAAATTGGCAAGGTAAAAAAGCTTGATAGATGGGTGCCCCACGACCTTAACGATCGCCAGCGCAACGTACGCGTCGAGACCTGCCTTGCGCTGCTCAACAGGCAAAGAAATGAAGGAATTTTGAAACAAGAAACGCTTAAATACGTATCTACTCTTTTTTAATCAGTAGCCCAAAAATAAAGTTTCATGTTTCTTACTTAAAAAAATATGAACTTCCATACAAACTTTCAACCCCTATTTCACCTCCTTAGGAGTAGAATATCAAGAAACGCTTAAATACGTATCTACTTTTTTTTAACCAGTAGCCCAAAAGTAAAGTCTCATGTTTCTTACTTAAAAAATGACGAACTTCCATACAAACTTTCAACCCCTATTTCACTCCCTTAGGGGTGGAATTTCAAAAAATCCTTTCTTAGTGCTCAGTTACGTTATGTAAAGAACCTACATGCAAAATTTCAGGATTCTAGCTTCAGCGGTTTGGGGTGTGCGTTGATCTCTGGGTATGTCAGTCAGTCAGTCAGTCAGTCAGTCACCTTACTCTTTTATATATATAGATTTCTTGTGATCACAACTCAGATTTAAAATAGGCAAGAGACCGAATACCTTCTTATAGAGATAACTTCACTACCAGGATAGCAAACGTAGTAAGGAGTAGTTGTTAGAAAATAATGAAGTAAGCTAATTTTGAATTTTAACTTCTGCTGAGTATGATTGCCTAGTATACACTTTATGTTAGAAACGGTGTGTACATTTCGTCATAATATATTTTCAGGTAGGCAAAGAATACCGGAATAGAAAATTAGAACTTCTATTAGATGTCTTCCTTATTTCATCCACCTGTGGGTTAAGTTATTTTTCTGAGGAGGGGAGATATCGAATTGAAAGCAAATACTTTTTGTTTTTTTTTTGAAGTGAAAACTTCTTTAGCGGCGGTTTGCACTTTTTTGGGATGGGTAAAAATTTTTAAACTCGTCACAGAAACTCGCGTCAGGACACGTGACCTGATCAAATATTCGTAAGACGGAGGCGTGGCGTAGGAGAGGAAGTAATATCCCCCTCTCTTTTCTACCGCGCGGCTAAAATGTATGCCTGCTCCCGCTGTTTCGTTTATGCGACGCAGGGCGCTTGCGAGAGTGTGCGTGTGTGTAAACTCGGCTTCGCTCGGGTAATATATTTATACTGTATAGCATTAACCTATATTTTTATTACATCACAATAAGCATTTCTGTAGTTATCGCTTCTCAAGGAATATTAAAGGCAAAGCAAGGCATAGATTCGTATAGCATCGTTCATTGTGTTTAATAAATTTAATAAATGAAAAGGCACGACGTGAATGTTCAAGTTTTCACTTCTGCCGGCACAGCACTCCCGGAGTGCAACCCGTTTTTTAATGAATATTAAACTGTCACTGCACTGAGCACATTTTTTTATTTATTTTTTAATAGACAACTCCCGCTCTAGGAATAAATCCTGTGTCGCGGAGGACTTTACAAACATACATCAAACGGACACAAATAACACCCAGACTCAGAACAACAATTTGTGGATCACACAAAGTGTTGTCCTACGTGGGATTTGAACCCACGACATTTGGCGAAGTAGGAAACGGCGTGGTGACCCTTAAACCACTAGGCCAAACGTGCAGTCGTTTAGCCTAGTGCCGTATTTAGAACGTATTTAAACCAATACTCGTATTATTTTCCATTTAGTTTGAATTAGACAACTTTTTAATGTAAGAAGGATAGAAAGCTCACACTAACTCTTAAGGGGCCGGCGGTCACTGAGCTCTCCATACAAATTGAATACCAAAATAATTTGTAGTTTGAACATTTTTCCACCATATTATGTTGATATCCAGATTTAAACAGTATTCATCCAGGCTCCTTTTCCCTTTTTATTTAAAAAAACTTACGTAAAGTCACGAAAAAGTTGAATTTAATTTTGCACATTTTTACAGCGTAAATGGCATGTTTTAAGTTTGTTTTTTTCTATATTATATAAAAGCATAGCTTGTATTATCAAATTACTAATTATCGAAAAGAAAATGAAAAAACATTGAGTTTACATTGATGATTTTTGGTAGTCTACAACACATCCATATCTTCTTATATATAAAATTCTCGTGTCACAATGTTAGTTACCATACTCCTCTAAAACGGCTGGACCGATTTTTATGAAATTTGGTGTGCATATCGGGTAGGTCTGAGAATCGACCAACATATATTTTTTATACCATTTTTTATGGCAAAACAACGTTTGCCGGATCAGCTAGTCTATATATATAAAAGCGAAATACCACTCACTAATAAGTGAGTGGTATTTCGCGAAATCTCAGAAGCTATAATACCTACAGACTTGAAATTTGGCAGGTAGGTTCCTTATAGGGTGTAGACATCCGCTAAGAACGGATTTTACGAAACTCCACCTCTAAGGGGGCAAAACGGGGGTTGGAAGTTTGTATGACAGTCCTATGTTTTTGAAGTAAGAGACTTGAAATTTAAAATGTATGCTCTATAGATGGTGTGGAGGTGTACTAATAATGTATATAGCTTTTCCGAATATAATTAAAAATTATTTGCAAATAACTAGCTCCACGCGTACGAAGTCGCAAGTGGCCGCTAGTTTATTATAAAAACCTAATAGTAAGTAGTGCTATCGCAGCTAACAGATTTCAATATACTACGCCAGGTATGGCTTACCGAGATACAGTGACGAGATATTAGCTATATATTTTATTTCATGATATATTAGATACAGCAATATTCCGAACAAATTTCAACTTGCAGTTGCGAGCGTCGGTCGCCGCGCTCTTAAATACATAAAAAAATAATATTAGATAACAATTTATTCATAAAGAGATACATTTGCAATCCGGACAACATAACTAACTGGTAGTGTCAAGACATTCTTGTTAAAACATTGATATACAAAATATATCAATGTGTTTAAAGCTAAATATTCAAAGTACATAATGTTTCAATAATACTAAGCACGTAGATGCTTTTATTATTTGTAAAAATCGTGTATATTGGTATAATTTTATTCCTAAAGAGATACATTTGCTACTAGCACAACAGAACTATGTGGTGGTGTGAAACCATTCTTGTTAAAAGGTTAATACCGAAGTTCCAACAGGACGTTAAATTATTTCTCAAATTCGCACTTACTCTGATCATTATTGTAATTAATGAACTAAAGAACTAGGAATAATAAAAATAATGTTAGGTTTAACACAATTCCATTAAACTGGAGATATAGGTCGACCGTAGTGATACCGTCTTACAAAAAATGTATTTTTAACCGACTTCAAAAAAAGGAGGAGGTTTCTCAATTCGACCGTATTTTTTTTTATGTGTGTTCGTGGATAACTTCGTCGTTTATAAACCGATATTGATGATTCCTTTTTATTGGAAAGGAGATATCCCAACGGTGGTACCGTGATAAGGACACTAAGATCTGATGACGGCATCCAAGAGAAATCGAGTCGAACCTTGAAGTCGGTTTTTATTTTGTTAAAATTTTACTTGTAAACAATTCATTCGATATTTTAGAACGAGTAAGTAAAGAATATATTTTTTTTAAATATTTCGGACATCTAACACACAAAGCCATCTAGTCCCAAGCTAAGCAAAGCTTGTGTTTTGGGTACTAAACATCCTTCCATCCATGTTTTCTATGTATAATATGTATGTATTTACAAAAAAAAGTATTTATGTATTTATATCAGTTGTCTAGTACCCAAAACACAAGCTTTGCTTAGCTTGGGACTAGATGGCTTTGTGTGTTAGATGTCCGAAATATTTAAAAAAAAAATATTCTTTACTTACTCGTTCTAAAATATCGAAAGAATTGTTTACAAGTAAATTTTTAACAAAATAAAAACCGACTTCAAGGTTCGACTCGATTTCTCTTGGATGCCGTCATCAGATCTTAGTGTCCTTATCACGGTACCACCGTTGGGATATCTCCTTTCCAATAAAAAAGAATCATCAATATCGGTTTATAAACGACGAAGTTATCCACGAACACACATAAAAAAAAAAAAACGGTCGAATTGAGAAACCTCCTCCTTTTTTTGAAGTCGGTTAAAAATCCATTTTTTGTAAGACGGTATCACTACGGTCGACCTATATCTCCAGTTTAATGGAATTGTGTTAAACCTAACATTATTTTTATTATTCCTAGTTCTTTAGTTCATTAATTACAATAATGATCAGAGTAAGTGCGAATTTGAGAAATAATTTAACGTCCTGTTGGAACTTCGGTATTATAACCTTTTAACAAGAATGGTTTCACACCACCACATAGTTCTGTTGTGCTAGTAGCAAATGTATCTTTAGGAATAAAATTATACCAATATACACGATTTTTACAAATAATAAAAGCATCTACGTGCTTAGTATTATTGAAACATTATGTACTTTGCATATTTAGCTTTAAACACATTGATATATTTTGTATATCAATGTTTTAACAAGAATGTCTTGACACTACCAGTTAGTTATGTTGTCCTGATTGCAAATGTATCTCTTTATGAATAAATTGTTATCTAATATTATTTTTTAATGTATTTAAGAGCGCGGCGACCGACGCTCGCAACTGCAAGTTGAAATTTGTTCGGAATATTGCTGTATCTAATATATCATGAAATAAAATATATATCGTAATATATATCTCGTCACTGTATCTCGGTAAGCCATACCTGGCGTAGTATATTGAAATCTGTTTGCTGCGATAGCACTACTTACTATTAGGTTTTTATAATAAACTAGCGGCCACTTGCGACTTCGTACGCGTGGAGCTAGTTATTTGCAAATAATTTTTAATTATATTCGGAAAAGCTATATACATTATTAGTACACCTCCACACCATCTATAGAGCATACATTTTAAATTTTAAAGTCTCTTACTTCAAAAACATAGGACTGTCATACAAACTTCCAACCCCCGTTTTGCCCCCTTAGAGGTGGAGTTTCGTAAAATCCGTTCTTAGCGGATGTCTACACCCTATAAGGAACCTACCTGCCAAATTTCAAGTCTGTAGGTATTATAGCTTCTGAGATTTCGCGAAATACCACTCACTTATTAGTGAGTGGTATTTCGCTTATATATATATAGACTAGCTGATCCGGCAAACGTTGTTTTGCCATAAAAAATGGTATAAAAAATATATGTTGGTCGATTCTCAGACCTACCCGATATGCACACCAAATTTCATAAAAATCGGTCCAGCCGTTTCAGAGGAGTATGGTAACTAACATTGTGACACGAGAATTTTATATATAAGAAGATATGGATGTGTTGTAGACTACCAAAAATCATCAATGTAAACTCAATGTTTTTTCATTTTCTTTTCGATAATTAGTAATTTGATAATACAAGCTATGCTTTTATATAATATAGAAAAAAACAAACTTAAAACATGCCATTTACGCTGTAAAAATGTGCAAAATTAAATTCAACTTTTTCGTTACTTTACGTAAGTTTTTTTAAATAAAAAGGGAAAAGGAGCCTGGATGAATACTGTTTAAGGGCCTACCTCCCTTCAGATGCGTAAAAATGGTTGCATTCTAAAGACTACTCCTCCTTAACAGCTGCATCAAAAGATTCGAAAAAAATATATGTTTACTGCAGATTCATGTGCAAGAATATGTAGATTTAATTTTTTACATACGATAAATAGTATTGCCATAAAAAAAAAATTAACAACACTCTATTTTGTTCGCTTTTTTGCCTAAAGCTTTTAAACGGCTTTGAAGCAAAAAATATTTTTACACAGAAATATTGGTGGTTGAATTAGCTATAAACTAGGCATACTCATATTTAAATCAATCAATATTTTGTAAAGAAAATGATCAATATTGCGATTCCCAAAATTAAAAGTACAGCGGGTCTCTGTGCGGGCGCAGGCGGCAGTCGTGCGTTGGCATTCAGACGGGAAGGCTGTGTCGCTCGCTGCTCTGCTCACGCTTACGACTAACTATGCTTAGACGTTTGTGTTTGTGTAAGTATTTAGGTACTTTCTGAGTTAGTGTGCATTAGAGACTAACTCGCTGCAAAGGACTCAAAGTGATCGTGCGCTTGGATGATTTTTGGTGTTTTGACTGCCTCGATGGCGCAGTGGTAGCGTATGCGACTGCAGGCTATGCTTGAGGTCTCGGGTTCGATTCCCGGGTCAGATTAAATATTTGTATGATTTGAAAATATTTATTTCGGTATTTGACTGTTTTCTATGCATAATATGTATCTACTTACATATTTACAAAAAAGTAATATATTAGTAGAGAATACGATTAGGAACGCCCTTCACCCATCTGTTTATTAGATGAAAAGTATTTTAATATATCATATTTAATATTATATCGCGGGTGGGTTGGCTAAAAATCCCTGTCTGAACTATTATAATATGTTTATATATCTAATATTTATATAATTATCATTTATTTATTATCATATTTAAATATTAATACGTGTATCCGTGTATGCATTTTACATAGCATTAATATTATTATTGTTACTTATAAACCGATAAATTAAAGTTTTTCTTCCCTTATCTCTTTTTCTTATTACAATTGTATGATAGGATAGGCACCTGCCTTGTCCCTTACTGAACCAACTCAAGGTTGACTGAGAGATAATACCATGTGGCATAAAGTCTATAAGTCTTATAAAGGCGGACTTATCGGTTTATAAGTAACAATAATAATATTAATCACTACATAGTATAAAACAGAGTCGCTTTCTCTGTCCCTATATACCTTTGTTTGCTTAAATCTTTAAAACTACGCAACGGATTTTGATGCGGATTTCTTTGATAGATAGAATGATTCAAGAGGAAGGTTTTTATGTATAATAAATGCATAATATAGTGTGGAAACGCTGTTAATTTTCGAGGTTTCTAATGTGATGTAGCAAATAAACACATTTTTTGCGCTTACATTGCAAACGCTGGTTGCACCCTACGAGATAGATCAAAATAATGTACTACAGTATTATACACCTTAAAAAGATCTACAAAAAAGTCCGCGACGGTATATGTCTATCTCTTAGGGATAATCCACAACAACCATTTTTTATTCCTTTCTTTTTACGAGAAATAATGGCTTATTTACGAAGCGATTTTAAGCAATACAGAATGAATCCTTATACAATTAAGTAAATTAAATACATTGTGCATTTAATATAGATCAAAATAGCCCTTTACAGTATCTAATTTAAATGAATATATTCGAAGATATTACAGATTTAAAATGCACGAATCGTGTCGTCGGCGGGGGCATCTGAAATCCACCCGAGCGAAGCCGGGGCGGGTCGCTAGTGCTATATAAAATGCATACACGGATATACATATTAATATTTAAACATGATAATTATATAAATATTTGATATATAAACATATTATAATAGTTCAGACAGGGATTTTTAGCCAACCCACCCGCGATATAATATTAAAGATGGTACAAGAGTATAGAGGTCTAACTTGTAAAATACACACACTCACATTCAAAGCTTTGAAAATAATAATCAATATATATTTCGGACATCTGACACACAACGTCTATTAGTTTCAAACTAAGTGGAGCTTGTACTATGAAAGCTAGATTGACTGATGGAACAATTATATGCTTTTATTTGTAAATACAAATATATCATACATAGAGAACACCCAAACGAACCTGAGACCTCATGGACAATAGTCGCGTAAGCTATCACTGCACCAACGTACATGTAAAATCTCTACAAATAAAAAAAATGGAGTGTCTGTTTGTAATATTAAAAAAACCGCTTTTAATAAAAGCATATGTATGTATACACGATACATGTACCATTTTTTTTTTTTACAATTTTTGTCTGACTGTTTGTTACGGGTAATCTCTGCAACGGCTGGACCGATTTTGACGGGACTTTCAGTGATAGGTCGTTACCCGCGGCAAGACGATAGCCGCGGGTAACACCGCGGGGTTCAGCTAGTTAAAAATAAATTCATGATAATTATCTGTTCGACACGATTTTATTTCAATTTGTAGACATTGCAGGTGACTTCGGAACCTTATTCTATGGGTGACCTGACACGTAACGCATTTACCTGTTTTTAACCGACTTAAAAAAAGGAGGTTTCTCAATTCGACCGTATATTTTTTTTTTTATGTGTGTTCGGGGATAACTACGATTTTGATGATTCCTTTTTTAATGGAAAGGAGATATCCCAACGGTGGTACCATGATAAGGACACTAAGATCTGATTATGGCATCCAAGATAAATCAAGTTGAACCTTGAAGTCGGTTTTATTTTGTTAAAATTTTACTTGTTAATTTATTTAAACATGCTAGAAGTTTTCAGAAATATGATAATTTTTACTTTTTTCTACAAAGGGTAAAATGAATTAATTTATTTTATCAGATTTCTTACCTAATTTAACATACTTTTTCGTATTTAGTACCTACCTATGATAAAATGTGTTAATTTTAAATCTTACTAAACTTTTAGAAATACCCCTTTCTTATGTTAACATTTTAACCATTTATAATTATGTTTTGAAGTTAAGGCAAAAACGTCAGACAAGCGCGCATGTCTGTCTCGCTCCCTAGTCTTTGATCATCGTTTTGAAGTAACGCGTAAGGTACGGAGATATGAATGTGTGCGGTGCAGATATGATACTATGCGTTTAGCTCCGCCCAGACGCTCAAGGTCATTGAGGCTACTATACGCCTTAAATCTGGATATCAACATAATATGGTGGAAAAATGTTCAAACTACAAATTATTTTGGTATTCAATTTGTATGGAGAGCTCAGTGACCGCCGGCCCCTTAAGAGTTAGTGTGAGCTTTCTATCCTTCTTACATTAAAAAGTTGTCTAATTCAAACTAAATGGAAAATAATACGAGTATTGGTTTAAATACGTTCTAAATACGGCACTAGGCTAAACGACTGCACGTTTGGCCTAGTGGTTTAAGGGTCACCACGCCGTTTCCTACTTCGCCAAATGTCGTGGGTTCAAATCCCACGTAGGACAACACTTTGTGTGATCCACAAATTGTTGTTCTGAGTCTGGGTGTTATTTGTGTCCGTTTGATGTATGTTTGTAAAGTCCTCCGCGACACAGGATTTATTCCTAGAGCGGGAGTTGTCTATTAAAAAATAAATAAAAAAAATGTGCTCAGTGCAGTGACAGTTTAATATTCATTAAAAAACGGGTTGCACTCCGGGAGTGCTGTGCCGGCAGAAGTGAAAACTTGAACATTCACGTCGTGCCTTTTCATTTATTAAATTTATTAAACACAATGAACGATGCTATACGAATCTATGCCTTGCTTTGCCTTTAATATTCCTTGAGAAGCGATAACTACAGAAATGCTTATTGTGATGTAATAAAAATATAGGTTAATGCTATACAGTATAAATATATTACCCGAGCGAAGCCGAGTTTACACACACGCACACTCTCGCAAGCGCCCTGCGTCGCATAAACGAAACAGCGGGAGCAGGCATACATTTTAGCCGCGCGGTAGAAAAGAGAGGGGGATATTACTTCCTCTCCTACGCCACGCCTCCGTCTTACGAATATTTGATCAGGTCACGTGTCCTGACGCGAGTTTCTGTGACGAGTTTAAAAATTTTTACCCATCCCAAAAAAGTGCAAACCGCCGCTAAAGAAGTTTTCACTTCAAAAAAAAAACAAAAAGTATTTGCTTTCAATTCGATATCTCCCCTCCTCAGAAAAATAACTTAACCCACAGGTGGATGAAATAAGGAAGACATTTAATAGAAGTTCTAATTTTCTATTCCGGTATTCTTTGCCTACCTGAAAATATATTATGACGAAATGTACACACCGTTTCTAACATAAAGTGTATACTAGGCAATCATACTCAGCAGAAGTTAAAATTCAAAATTAGCTTACTTCATTATTTTCTAACAACTACTCCTTACTACGTTTGCTATCCTGGTAGTGAAGTTATCTCTATAAGAAGGTATTCGGTCTCTTGCCTATTTTAAATCTGTGTTGTGATCACAAGAAATCTATCTATATATATAAAAGAGTAAGGTGACTGACTGACTGACTGACATACCCAGAGATCAACGCACACCCCAAACCGCTGAAGCTAGAATCCTGAAATTTTGCATGTAGGTTCTTTACATAACGTAACTGAGCACTAAGAAAGGATTTTTTGAAATTCCACCCCTAAGGGAGTGAAATAGGGGTTGAAAGTTTGTATGGAAGTTCGTCATTTTTTAAGTAAGAAACATGAGACTTTACTTTTGGGCTACTGATGAAAAAAAAGTAGATACGTATTTAAGCGTTTCTTGATATTCTACTCCTAAGGAGGTGAAATAGGGGTTGAAAGTTTGTATGGAAGTTCATATTTTTTTAAGTAAGAAACATGAAACTTGACTTTTGGGCTACTGATTCAAAAAGAGTAGATACATATTTAAGCGTTTCTGGATATTCTACCCTCAAGGGGGTGAAATAGGGGCTGAAAGTTTGTATGGAAGTCCGTAATTTTTTAAATAAGAAATATGAAACTTTATTTTTGGGGTACTGATTTAAAATGAATAGATACGTATTGAAGCGTTTCTGGATATTCTACTCGTAAGGGGGTGAAATAGGGGTTGAAAGTTTGTATGGAAGTTCATATTTTTGTAAGTAAGAAACATGAAACTTTATTTTTGGGCTACTGATTAAAAAAGAGTAGATACGTATTTAAGCGTTTCTTAATATTCTACCCCTAAGAGGTTAAATAGGGGTTGTTATTTCGTATATAGGTCAGACTGGAAGTCCATCATTTTTGAAGTTAGAAACATGAAACTTTATTTTTTGGTTGCTGATTAAAAATGAATTTATACGTGTTTTAGCGTTTCTGAATATTCTACTCCTAAGGGGGTGAAATAGGGGTTGAAACTTTGTAAGGAAGTCCGTCATTTTTTAAGTGAGAAACATGAAAATTTAGTTTTGGGCTACTGATTAAAAATGAGTAGATACGTATTTAAGCGTTTCTGGATATTCTACCCCTAAGGGGTGAAATAGGGGTTGAAAGTATGTAAGGAAATCCATCATTTTTTAAGTGAGAAACATGAAAATTTGTGTTTTGACTGATTAAAAATGAGTAGATACATATTTAAGCATTTCTGGATATTCCACCCCTGAAGGTGGTGAAATAGGGGTTGAAATTTCGTATATAGGTTATTCTGGAAGTCCGTTATTCTGGAAGCCGGTCATTCTTGAAGTTAGAAACATGCAGTTTTATTTATGGCTACTGATTAAAAATGGACTGGAACCGGTTGTGGTTCACGGTGCCGTTCTCGAAGTTGTTCAAAAATATGTGTGGTACCTCAGGCAGACTTTGCAGTTAAAGAACGTCCACAGGCCAGGTGGAATAATGATCTGCCCAAGACGGCTGAGAGATGCTGAGGATCGAACCAAGTGGCGTGCAATTGGAGATGCCTATGTCCAGCAGTGGACTGCGATGATGATGATGAGATACGTATTTAAGCGTTTCTGGATATTTTATCCCTAGGCTAGACCGGAAGTCCGTCATTTTTTAAAACAGTAGCATGAAACTTTGTCTTCAGGCTTTTGATTACAAATAAATGAATACTTATATCAGCATTTATGGGAATTCTATTCCTAAAGGGGTTTAAATAAGAGTCAAAAGTGTGTATGAAAGTTAATTTTAATGGACTATTGATTATAAATAAATATGTTTAAAAATACGAACACAGTATTCATAGATACTTACACAGTTTTAATTAAATACATATAATCAACTTCCACGCGAGCAAAGCCGCGGGCAACAGCTAGTCTAAAATAAATTTCTGTGTTGTGATCCATCTCATACCTCCTGAATCCATAGTCATCAGAGGGGGGTACCATACTATACGGGCTACATACTATACATTACATACATTTTGATGTAAAGTATGTTAATTAATTATAAATATAGTTAGTCAATAATAGAAAGATTTTGCAGTCGGTACAGATCATAAGTGTGGCATTTTTTCATCACTTTCTTTTGTTTACTTTTGTTAGTGTTTACTCATACATAGGGGAAAATTGAAAATCAATTGATCGAAGGGCTATTAATAAAGCTGAGTCTAAAGGTAAGGAAAGAAGTTTTTTGATTTTATTAAGAAGCAATCATTTATTTACTTTAATTGAAATCAAAATCCATACTTACATTACAAATGCCAAAGTAACTCTGTCTGTCTCGGTTTCATGGATAAACCACTGCACCGATTTCAATGAAATTTGATATACAGATACTTTGATTCCTGACGAAGGACATAGGCTACTTTTTATCGCGATAACTGACAGATACGCGGGCGGAGCCGCGGTCAAAAGCTAGTTGTAAATAAAGTTATTGAAAAAAAATTAGGAGAATAAAATATATGTGTATATATTGATAGCAATTATGAGCATTCTGGGATTTCAATGCTTCACATAAATCAATTGTGATCTTGCAGAATCTTAACGATTTAAAATCAAGTTTTTTAGTTTTTTTTGCATTGTCTGGATACCGCAACGACGAAAACGGTAAACAAAAAATAACTTCATTTAAAAAAAACAACTTCAAAAACTAAAAAGTACAAAATAACTTAATTTGCATGTGCTACCTATTCATAGGTTTGAATTCGGTGCCAAGCCAAATGTATTTTTTCATTTATTTAATATAAAAAATTAGTAGGTACTACACTCGCTATATTTCGAGACGAACGTCAACGACGTCACCGACGCTTCGGTTCTTTTGTTCTTCGCGAAGAGCAGCTATCCCGCTCAAGGTCACGCGCGGCGACTGCGGTACCTACTATTGCATTTTGGCTTGGCACCGACTTCAAAACTATAAATAGGTAGCACATACAAATTAAGTTATTTCGTACTTTTTAGTTTTTGAAGTCGGTTTTTTTAAGTTTTTTTTATTTTTTGCTTTTTAGTCTTTCTCAAGTCTCTCATCACCATTTCACCTAAATAACTTGAAAGAATACGTCTAAAGGTAACATACATACTGTATAGAATCGAAAGGACTTCAGGCATTTTTTTGTAATAAAATCTTAAATGGACTATCTTCTATAGGTTACTATAATTCAAGTGATTTGAGGTAATTATAACAATATCGTTAGGACCCGTTATATAATAGGTCTTTACCTATGAAATTGCCGTTTTGTATGCAATAAGTGAAAGTACTTATTTTTTCAAACTTTCTTATTTCTGTTATTCGAAGTAATCACCCATGCAATCGATGCATCTTCGCCAACGCATTGGCAGTTTATTGATGCCCTTCTTGTAAAAATCAGCTGGACGGGGGGCAACAAACTCTTCAAAGGCATTTTGTACTGCCTCTCGGGAATTAAATTTTATACCCACTCAAAAGTTGTCTAAATGGAAAAAGTAATAGTCGGTAGGTGCAAGGTCTGGTGAGTATGGCGGATGAGGGAGAGCTTCCAACCCCAGCTCTTGCAGCTGCTTCACGACAACGCGCGACCCCATACTGCGCCACAGACAGTCTCCAAGCTGCAAGTCTGGTTTGGACTCGCGAGTTTTAGTAGTCACGTTCAAATATTGGCGAGAGAATTGAACATAGTGTATGTATGTACGTTTTTATTATGTACTTCTTAAGGTGCTCCCACACAGCAGTTATATGATGTTATAAAACATTGTGTAGCACGATAACATTTTATAACATGTTTTAACACACCTACGCTACAACATGACAAGAATGTTATATGTTGCAAACTCTCCCACACTGAATAAACTTGTTGTATAACATTCTGTAATAATCAATTTGGGTCTGCTCTTCGAGGAAACTGGTAGTGGCTCAATGGAGGAAGTGCTAATTGGTTTTGTTTTTGTTTTTCGTTTGAAAAAAGGGAAAGGGCAATCAATATTACTTTTTAATCAATTAATTAGTTAAATTAAAAACTTATTGATTAATGCCAAACACTGCGCGCGAGCAACCTCCACCCCGCGCCCTTCCGCTAAACTACTTTAAAACGACATTCAAATGTCCAAAAAATTGCTTAACTTGAACCTAGGATCTTTGAGTACATACCTGTTAAAGTTCATGAATTTAGTTTTCAAGCATTTAGTCAATGGAGGACTGACTGATTCTACTCTTCTACTGATCTACTTCGACTTCTGAATGTAGAACTGTAGAAGGCCTTATAAATTGCTGGTAGTTAAATATAGATTTATTTTAATAATAATTAAAATAAGAAAGAAAAGATACTTAGTCTGACATCTTAGTTGTAAATTTCTCCTAATACCGCCTCTTGTCCAGAGAGAAAATTATTTGAAAGCCATTTAGCCTCGTCCCAACACTTTGACACCTAAATTAATGTAGATTTCAGAGTGACGGAGGTTAATCGAGTTATTCAAAATCAATTAATACGTGTTAAACTTTAGTATGGCGACCCTTGCCACTTAATGTATACAACAGTGTACTAGAAGAACATAACAAAGGTAGTAGTAGATTAATTACTACAGTTGGCAATTTCTTGTTGTCAACACGTGTTGGTGATAAGTTTCTGTAAAACCGAATTTCCACCGAACAAAAAAGTTGGCAACTTTTATTTTATTTATCAACCGACTTCAAAAAGGAGGAGGTTCTCAATTCGACTGTATTTTTTTATTTTTTTTTATATTTGTTACCTCATAACTTTGGACTGAGTGAACCGATTTTGATGATTCTTTTTTTGTTTCAAAGCTGGTGCTTCCCGAATGGTCCCATTTAAATTTGGTCTAGATTGAAGTCGGTTTTTTTTGTTAAAATTTGTAATTATTTATTTTAAACTTTACAACTTTTGTGTTGTCAATCTTTATTTGTATTGTTAAATTTCGCCTTTAGAACCCATTGATTTACAAAGACTCCATAAATTGTTCAGAATTAATTTTACATAAGTTACGTAACTACGTACCGAATATTTATTTCTAATTCTATTTTTCAGACTGGTT
Source organism: Diaphora mendica (assembly GCA_949125395.1). Taxonomy (NCBI): domain Eukaryota; kingdom Metazoa; phylum Arthropoda; class Insecta; order Lepidoptera; family Erebidae; genus Diaphora; species Diaphora mendica. Next base: position 15,792,048 of record OX421313.1, on the reverse strand, counting down.
TTCAATTTGCATGCTATTAAAATATCGAAATTCTAAACTTTGAACGTAACTACAATAACATTTAAGAAGCGATAGTTATGTAAATTAATGGTAATAAAATAAGCACACATTTGTAATAATAGTAAGACTAAAATAATTTTCACAAAAACTCACGATAAAATTCAAGTTAGTGTCAGGCGTCATATTATGGTGTCACACTGCCCCCCTTTCGTCTTTTCCAAAATTATAATATAACTTAAAACCCGGAAGATATACCAACATCACATTATATTTGTGTAGTATGTAGTGGATTCTATTAGGCACAATAATTTAAATGCATATTTATAATCTAAACGATTAGTGGTGTGAGACAGTTAATTTTGAAGTTTTGTGGTTTTTAATGGATTGAGAGACTTGATAGTGATTATTATAGGATATAAGAAAGGAAGGAATTGTTCCAAGCTAGGACTGATACAATAATTTAAAAAAATATGTAAGATATGGAAAACTTAAAACCTTATACACCTGTATAGCCAGTGTGATCTGTTACGCTAAAAACTTCTTTCTAACCAGAGCAGCAGCTTGGCAGCAGCCTTTTCGTTGATGATGTATGTTAGTAATATATTATATTTTCCCCGAAATGCGTTAACTATTTGTCCATGTCATTTCCGTATTAATAATCTCAACGAAAATACTATCTAAACATTTTAGAAAATCATAGAAGGGACTATAGATTGTCTTATCCAGCTCATATTAGGAATGAAATCGTTACAAAACCAAATTATCTACTTCAAAGTTATGGGAATTGATACCAGAATTTTAGACACAATTCTATAACTTAACACAAAACACTTCCAAACATTTAAAACAACAAAACCCTGTGTTACCTTTTACCTGTTACACAGTCATTGTACTAGGAAATCATAATTAAAAGGAGATTTCCTTGTACAGCAGCTGGTAAAAGGAAACACTCCTATGTAACGTAGCTGAGACATACTTTAGCCGTGGGCTACATTGACATAGCTCTGCCTTTGAAGCTTAGAGACGGTCTAGTGGAGATTTCCTGTAAACACAATGCTAATATTAATGAAGTTTCGACTTCATACCTAATAGTCTTATGCTCATGGTTCGTTTTTGTATAAATTATGTGACTATAACAGATTGTCCATTTTATCCTCGTTTAATTAAGGTAAGGGTTTTTATTATACACGTGCTTTGTAACTTATTACATTTAACGCGCATTATGATATACAACTATCACATTTTGAGAAGTTGCTGATAAAGAAACATGTCTGCATAAAAGTCCATTATGTCTCATTGTCATTTTTTTGGTGTTTTAACAAATTTTACTCTCGTTTTCGCGACATTTTTTATTGATGCTCGGCTCCTATTAGTAATACCATGATGTTATACAGCTTAGGGTCTTCCTCGATAAATGAGCTATCCAATTTCTAAGAATAGCGCGTTTAACACGACAAACAACTCTTCAGCATTATAATATTAGTATAGATAACTATTAGAGAACGCCTTGTAGCCCAATTACAACCATAATTATTAATTATAATTAATTACCTCCAATGTTTTGGGGTATATCGACCAATGTAACTTGAACCATAAATCTATACATTTCTAATACCTTATCAGACGAAGTTCTGTAAACAATAGTTTGGTAATTATTTACAGGTTCTAACTTGTTTTAGTAATAGTAAATAACAGTAGGTATATAGTATGTGTGAGGAAAATGTGATTGAAACGTTTAAAATTAATTAGGAAAATGACAATAAATCAATAGAGTCGAGGTCCTTTGAAAATTGATATTGTCTAAGTTTGGACCCACAGTTAAATCCAGTTTAATTAAATCTGAGTATGATTTTAGGTCTATCTATATAATAGATTTGATTATATGATTTTGAAACCAAGACAGTACTGTAGTAGTCCTATTGGTTCCGTGTATTTAATTATTTAAAATGTATTTATTATCGTCGGAAATGTGGAGACCCAGAGTTTGGAACCACCAACCCATTTACTGGTAAGTACCTTCCGCAATATGTATTTAAACTCAAACATAGAACAGTAATTTGTGGATAGCATAAAGTGTTGTCCTATATGGTGATCGAACCCACCATATTCAGTGCAGTAGGAAGCGGCGAAGATATCGCTTAAACCACTATGTCATCCGTGCAGTCAATCAAAATAATAATTGCTATGTATTAGCTACATATTTAAATATCAACAACATGTGTAGTCTAATAATTAGACTAAGAAGATAATTATTTATTAATTAGATAATTATTATCTTATATGATGATGAGGTTCTCCTAGCCGATTTCGGCCACGGCGGCCAGTCCCAACGGAGACCAGCCAACTACGCAGGAGTTATTAAAGTGCACAAGTGTGTGCGCAAACACAGGTGCACTCTCTGTTCCCTCTATCTCATAATCCGATGGGATAGTTAACGGACAGGGCCGGGAAGAGATCAGGCGCAGGACCGACAGCTTTACATGCTCTCCGATCCACTGGGGTTCAGACCCCAATTTCCAAACTCCGAGCTGTTATTAAGTATTTCAATAATCAGAAAAACGCAATAACACTTTTGGCCCGACCCGGATTCGAACCCGAGACCTCTTGATTGACAGTCGCATACTTCAACTGCTAGACCAATAAGGTAGTTTTCTGATACACAACCCACACATGACGACACTAGCTGACCCACGCAACCTCGTTTACGTCTCCTATTGCACGTAGCGTAATAATTTTCCCCCGGTTTTGTAACATTCTTCATTGGTGCTGCGCTCCTATTGGTCTTAGCGTGATGCCTTCCAATTTTTTGAATTTTTCAAATCGGACCTTCTAGCAAATAAACAAACAAACTCGTCAGTTTTTATATTAGTATAGATAAGATTTCATTTATTCAATATTGGTTTAATTAAAAAAAAACCTTAACCAGTTTCTTAACCAGAGCATATTCATTATCTATTAATTATTGTTAACCCATGTTTATTATTCCCATAGACATATATATAAAGCACAAAATTACAAAGCAATTAAGTTATTTCGTTCCCCCTTCGCACAATTTCTCATAACATTTAATACAAATCAAATTCTCATTTGCCCTAAATTACGCAAGTACTGTAAATATACTCAAACACAGCCTATTTGAAACTCTTGTGTAATCAAATATTCATGAAATAATACACTATTTAGCTCCTCTTAGTAGAAAGGTTAAATAGAGTCCGAAATTAATTTTGATTTAGTTCTAAAAGGTTATAAGTGAAAACTATTTGACGCTTATTCCCGGGCCTGGTGGACTAAGATGGTTCTAAACCTCACTTAATCCCACTCCGCTCTGTTCTGTTACATCCGCTCTGTTACAGCCGGACGTGATCTCTAAAGTATGTTTTCTGGACATCATTTGCGTCAGCTGGTACGAGAGGGTGCCGTGTTTCCTCTCGGGCCCATCCTCCCAAACGAATCTTACCGCCATAATACTAGCGTACCCCGATTTAGCCGAATCTCTGAATCAATGAAAAAATAATCTTACCTTTTGACAAACCTCTTGTAGAGTATATTTTGATTGAGTTGATGAAACAGGATTAGGCACTTGATTCGAACACCGGATCAGTTAATTAAAATCTTGAAATCTTTGCTAAATCTTACATCGAATGCTATCTCAATGTTTCAATATTTAACTTATCAGTCAATCTTTCATACGCCGGCAGCCAACGGAGACCAGCCAACTACGCAGGAGATGTTATAGATAGTGCATAAGTGTGTGTACAGACACAGGTGCACTCTCTGTTCTCTCATTCGTTTCATTATCTACACTTAATTATTTAATATATTATTTTTGTTCAATAAATTCTGAAAGTTATTTATATAGGGTAATCCTATCTATCTTGGTAGTCCACCAATTATCGGCATATTCGTAGTTATGTTATACCTAAAAAAAAATAAGAACTCTGAACTATCAAAATGTGTAATAATGATTATTTACGGGAATTAACGCGATCACCTATTTAAAGGTATTACATACATCTGATTTGTCTGACGTTTCGACCAGGTTGCACTGGTCGAAACGCCAGGTCGAAACACTTAAATGTTCCGTTCTAAATGTTCAGGGTCACAGAGATCGTAAGCTCTGTTCTTGAGTGAAGTGACGTGGCGTGTAGTAAGGCTGAGTATGAGTAGGCACAGTGTGACAAGAACCCATCAGATCTCACGTTTACTTTAACATCCAAGAACGACAACGACCTATCCGTCTCCATTTCATATGTAAACCTTATTTTGGGGGTGAATAGAGTTAAGATGTTGTATATATTGGTCTACTTCTTGTTTATTTCCTTTAACGATACTGAAGATGTCATCCAGGATTTATTAATAATATCGAAAATGCGGGTGGATGAAGAACCTTCACTTCAGTTCTACTTCACGGATTCGACGACGGAGGGCGTGCACCGCTGAGCCAGTCAGCCTGGTCGAAACGTCAGCAAATCAGAGGTACGTAATACCTTTAAATAAGTGATCGTGTTAATTCCGTAAAAATAATAATTATTATATGATGGAACGTGTAAGTTAAAAAGTTAGTATATCAAAATGTATCAAAAATGTTATTTAAAAAAACAGCTATTGTTCGTTTATCTCGTTAAAACTCGAGAACGGCTGGGCCGATTTAGCTGATTTTGGTTATGAAATGTTTGTCGTAGTCCAGGGAAGGTTTAAACGGTGAAAAATTAAAAATAACTTGAAAATCCAAATGTCATGTGCACGAAGTAGCGGGCACAGCTAGAAGTATAAATTTGCCTGTAATTAATCTTTTTCAAATCGAAACGTTTGAAGTGCTATTTCAATGAAAAGAGAAGCATTTTCATTTGTACATATCATTTCATCGGAGCACAATTTTATTTCCAGACGGTCATATCTTATGATTTGGACAAGTTAAGTAGTCGTACTTCGTTTGGGTTTCATACTAGAGTGTTAATCAATAGGTCGCGTTATATTAAGCTTTATTCTAATATTCACACACTGACTGTGTAGTTCTTTCTATGTCTTGGATTCTGATAATCGCGATAATGAATTCTAATAAATCTTGAAAGCACCTCCGGAACTGCTTCACAGTTCAGTGATTCTTTCAAGATTTATACACTAACTTACGTAATCACATTTTCATTTAAAAAATGTGTTATTAATATCAAGTAATTATTAACGATTGCTTAGTTAATTAATTTAAGAGATTGAATATGCCTTTGCTTTGAATAGAGTCTTTGAATAGGTAGATGATTTTAGTAAGAAAAAATTGTTTAAGAGATTTAATTTGTTGAAAGTACAAGTAAAATTTTAACAGAAACAAAAACCGACTTCAAGGTTCGACTCGATTTCTCTTGGATGCTAACATCAGATCTTAGTGTCTTTATCACGGTACCACCGTTGGGATGTCTCCTTTCCATTAAAAAAAGTATCATCAAAATCAGGTCATAAACGACAAAGCTATCCGCGAACACACATAAAAAATAAAATACGGTCGAATTGAGAACCTCCTCCTTTTTTGAAGTCGGTTAAAAGTGACAAGTTTTTTTTTGTAATTTTCTTTTTACAAGTTAAATACAAGTTAAAGAAACTGATTCTTATTTTTTAACTGACTTTAAAAAAGGAGGATGTTCTCAATTCGACCGTATATATGTTTTTTTTATGAGTGTTCGCGGATAACTTTGTCGTTTATTTAATATCATGTAACATAAGTTATCTGTTCTGTACATATTGATGTAAAACAACTCGCACGAGTACTGTTACTTTTTTTCTACTCTTTTAAACAGAAAAAAGTAAAAAATAGTAAAAGAACACAGATGTATAATTTCCATACCTAATATTACTTTTACATATATTGCTTAACGTTTTAATAATTAGACAGTTTATCTATATACAAGCGAATACACAATACGAAATGAACCCAAATAGCACAATACACGCTCTTTGCCACTACAATAAAATGGCAAACCACATGTAATACCCAGATCAAGACATTATATTACTCTGACATTTAACCTGACGGCTGACGCCCACATTATAATACATATATTATGTAAAGATATTATCTTAGAGACCGGCAAATACCAACAGTGTGTTTGGTAAAATACTTAAGTTTGAGTAAATGAGTGAGTGTCGAGTAGAGATTATTTAGAATACCGAAGGTAATTAAGGGGTACCTCAACTTTTGTTTTTCCTTTTTGTTATCAAATTTTTCAATTATGGACTAGATTAGAAAGAATAAAATTATTTATGAAGCGGGTGGGAAGGCGGCGAAGTGGGAGAGCCACGCTTCGGCATGAATGGGCCGGCTCGACCGGAGTGATACCACGGCCTCACAGAAAACCGGTGTGGAATAGTGCTTGTGCTGTGTTTCACCGAGTGAGTGAGGATACCGGAGGCCCATACCCCAACCCCTCCCCCTATATCCCCCCCCCATCCCCCAAAGACTGGTAACGCACTTGTGACGCCTCTGGTGTTGCGGGTGTCCATGGGCGGCGGTAATCGCTTACCATCAGGCGATACGTCTGCTCGTTTGCCGGTCCATTCCATAAAAAAAAAAAACAAAATGTTAAAAGAATTTGAACCCTGTTGGTTCAACCAACCAATCTTGGCAGAGAGGGGACATAGGGAAAGACTACTAGTAGAAGTACCTGGACGGCGCCGTGCGGTTTTTAGTCAATTCGAGTCCGACATACCCAACAAACTGATCGGTTCCATCCGAGGGTATTCTCAGACGAAATTATTAAAAAAAAACCGACTTCCAAAAAACATGCAACGAAAACTCTCTGCCAAAAAAAACACTTAAAAGCGTAAAATAAACTGGTTCTTCAAACAGATTTTAGGTACCTAGCACACATTACAATACTACTATTTAAATGAATAAAGAATTAGGTATAGGCAATTTATGAAGAACCAGTTTATTTTACGCTTTTAAGTGTTTTTTTGGCCGAGAGTTTTCGTTGCATGTTTTTGGAAGTCGGTTTTTTTTTTTATAAAAAGTTTTTATTTTTCAGTTTTTAGTGCAAACAATCGTAGGTAAGTAGTAAGTTGAACTATTTCATCAAATTTCATCATCAAGAATACAAATTAAGGTCTATACGTACGTGTAATATTAAAATCATCCTCTAATCCCTAACTGTTAAAGAGTTTAACCTTCTATCATCAGCTCACCTAAATCACTTGAAAGTATAAGACTGAAGGTCTTTAGATACGTATGAAATTGAAAGAATTATCCTCCAACTCTTAACCGTTGAGGAGTTGTACCTTCCACCTTCCATCATCAGCTTACCTAAATAATTTGAAAGAATACGACTAAAGGTAACGTATATACATATGATATTTAAAGATTTATCCTCCAACTCCTAACCGTTAAGGAGTTGTATCATTAGCTCATCATCATAAAATTATGACTACCAGACGCAAATACCAGTGTAACTTCAGAAAATATACAAAAAACATAGTATGTGCCTATAAAAAATGAGGGTTTCTCTCGATTTCCCTGGGATCCCATCATCAGATCCTGATATGGTGGCAATGGGACCACCTCGGAAGCATGCCCATTCGAACACAAAAAAAAATTCAAATCGGTCCACAATTGACGGAGTAATCGGTGAACACACATAAAAATATATATATATATACAGTGGAACATAGAACCTCCTCCTTTTTGGAAGTCAGTTAAAAAGAATGCAACTAAAAACTTACCGTATCGTTACCGTACCTTGAACGTCTTCCTCCAGAATCAGTGTTGGTTTTTTTCATTTATTTAAGTCTTTATGAACAAATATCGTAAAGGCGTACTTAATGTTGCAGGCATTTTCTACCAGTCGATCTTAGGGTGATTCAGAGCTAAGCTAAACTAGGTAAAGTTTTGACTCTGGCAACCTGATTTTGACTCGAGTACCTTAGTATTTTGCTGGCGTGCGTAAGATACGATAGGTAACATCACGATTAGAGCAATAGAAGCCGAACATGATTGTAAAGAGACGCAATCGAAGTTGCGTGGGTCAATTAGTAATTTATATAAATATAGGTAACTAAGTATGATATTAACGATGGTAAGGCAAGGTCGTAAGAAAATCACATTATCATTTTTAAAAATGAAATTGGTTACAGGTACCTATAGGCAGTGGTCCGACCGCCGGCGAGCAAACGACTAACTATCGGCGATTTTCTCGCTCAAGATACGTACAATATATAATAGGTCTTTACCTATGAAATTGCCGTTTTGTATGCAATAAGTGAAAGTACTTATTTTTTCAAACTTTTTTATTTCTGTTATTCGAAGTAATCACCCATGCAATCGACGCATCTTTGCCAACGCATTGGCAGTTTATTGATGCCTTTCTTGTAAAAATCAGGTGGACGGGAGGCAACAAACTCTTCAAAGGCATTTTGTACTGCCTCTCGGGAATTGAATTTTTTACTCACTAAAAAGTTGTCTAAATTTTGAAAAAAGTTATAGTCGGTAGGTGCAAGGTCTGGTGAGTATGGCGGATGAGGGAGAGCTTCCAACCCCAGCTCTTGCAGCTGCTTCACGACAACGTGCGACCCCATACTGCGCAACAGACAGGCTCCAAGCTCCAAGAGGCAGTACAAAATGCCTTTGAAGAGTTTGTTGCCTCCCGTCCAGCTGATTTTTACAAGAAGGGCATCAATAAACTGCCAATGCGTTGGCAAAGATGCGTCGATTGCATGGGTGATTACTTCGAATAACAGAAATAAAAAAGTTTGAAAAAATAAGTACTTTCACTTATTGCATACAAAACGGCAACTTCATAGGTAAAGACCTATTATAAATTCCGTGTAAACGAAAGAGATGCATATAGTAATAGTTGCTCTCCGACTGTTCACACTGCCAGCGACTACTCGCTTCACTAGTTTCGTCGCTAAGCGACAAGAGCTTTCAAAGATAAACTCGCTCAGCCATACTCGCTCGGCGATACTCGCTCGACGATGATCGCTCGCTTGATCATTTCTATACAGTGCGGCATTGAAAGTATACACATGGATATCAACAAATCATTGCAACTCTCATTGTTGTCTAGTCCAGACGACGGCGATGATGTATTTTACGATAGATATATTGTCAGACACATTCAATAAAAAACTCATCCATAGTGTCTTGGAATGTGGTGTTGGCGCGAGTAATAGCACATCACACTTGAATACTCGCTTAGAGCCTAGCGACAAAACTATCGAAACTACACACTCGCTGCCCGCTGATCGCCAACTCGTTCATAGTTTCTAGTTCTACTCGTTTCTCGTTCATCGTCGGCGGTGGGACTACTGCTATAACGACATTATTACTTCCATCTATCAAATTTCACCTAATTTAGCTCCGTACACCTCTATTTTCTACCTCCATTTCCTGATATCGGTTTGGATCAAAATAGGCCTTATGTACAAAGGATACGGTTGCATTTGCTTTTGTGGTCTTGCAAAATGAATCTAGTGCTATTTAATGCTAATGTAACTCAATTTTAATCAAGAGCAGATTGGTATCCATGTCACGCAATTACCATGTAATTTTAATAAACTGTGTACTTTTTTAACTGTGTGTTTTTGTAGCATAAAGTACAGAAAGGAACATAAGGACCTTTCATTACCCAAGCACTACTGTTTCCGAGAGATCTGGTCTAAGAGAGAGAGTCTAAATTTGTTGTCAAAATTGAGTTTTTAGGGTTCCGTACCTCAAAAGGAAAAATCGGAACCCTTATAGGATCACTTTGTTGTCCGTCTGTCTGTCTGTCAAGACCCTTTTTCGGGGAACGCGTGGAGGGATGAAATTCATATCAAATACTCAGGTCTACTTACTGTCCCTTGGAGCCGTGAAAAAATCAAACTTCTAAGTCAACGCAATGAAAAGATACAGCCGTTTATACTGCAAATTTTCGACACTCGCAAGGGAATCAAAACCTACAGGGTACTTCCCGTGAACTCAAAATCTTAAAATTTGGTACGAAGCAACGTCTTATAGCACAGATAAAGGAAAAATTTCGAAAAGCATACATTTTTAGTTACATCATATAATATACCTAATACTGCCTCGTTGGTCTAGTGGTTAGCGTAAGCTACTGCTGATCAAAAGGTCTCGGGTTCGATTCCCGGGTCGGACTGCTGTTGGGTATTTCTTGTAAGAAATTCTTAATAGCAGCCTGGAGTATGAAAGATGGTGGTGTTTCCCGCTCGTGCCTCGGAGAGCACGTTAAGCCGTCGGTCCCGGTTGTCATGAACACCTATGACAATCGTTATTGGGAAGTCAGTGCCCTCAAACATACTGACAACTAGTTCAATCTTCGAATTCAGTTTGCCCTCAGGGTTGCGGAGGTCAGATGACAGGCGTTCCGTGTAAAAACTGATATTCAGGTAAAACCGGTTGACTAGTAGCCGACCCCAAATCTTGGGAATAATAAAGGCTAGGAAGATGATGATGATCATATAATATACCTACAGGTTTGTATGGAACCCTCGGTGTGCGAGTCCGACTCGCACATGGCCGGATTTTTTTCTTGTACCTTTTAAATCAAAAAATTTTGTATGGCCATGGAATCACTAAGGTCGTCCCTACCCATAAAAGCTGAAGCTTGGTTCTCTGACGATAAAATTACGACAGTTATACGAGTGAAAAATGAAGTATTTTAATAAATACCAATGTCAGTTTTCATTACATTTTTATTGCCTTAACTGCTTAATAGATGATTATAAAAAACTGCATAAATATTATCAAGGGAATATAAAATAATATAAGATACCTTTCATCCAGGGAAAGTTATTGACCCTTAGGGATATAACCATAAGTAACGCCATCGAAACTTTCTCGAAGTTTATTCTGAGCGTTGTTCAACAAGCGTCTTATTTGTCTAGTCTCCGAGTAATATTAAGCCAGGAATAGAACATTATCTCCACTATTTTAAACCTGAATTTGGAGCCCTAGCTATTGCATCCACATCACGACAACAGCCTTTAATAATCAACTGATGAATATAGGCGTCTCCATAGCAATGAGAAAATAAGAGAACAAGTAACCACTTCAAAGTTTTTTAATAATAGAAAAAATCAAGCTAAAGACAAAAGAACAAAAGTAAAAGAGAGATAAAAAAAAGTTATGGCTAAAACAACAACAGACCTTTGTGGAACACATTCCAAAATATTGGCATATCATAAGCAATTCACAGCTGTAGCGTTCTCGCCGCTGGCATCTTAAAAATCTAATTTTGACTCCGATGTGCAAAATGTTATTATCAAAATTAAGAATGTAATGAAGTAAGTACAATAAGAACAAATTCCCTAATGGATATAAACCACAAATTTTATTATACAAATAAGTAAGCCAAGAGACGATTTTATCAACACAATAAATTAACTCGTAGACTCTCTCGGGGGAGCAATATTGTGAATTTTTCAGTAAGGACGCTGTTGTCCATCGCAAAATGTACCGAATGGCCTCGGGAAATGAAATTTGGTAGTTACGTACATATAAAAAGGATAATTTACTTTTATTTCTCCGTAAAAGAATTCAAATAAATTTTCCTTTATGCCTTTCGCTTTAGCACCTGGATGGAAATGGATTGAAATGTATTTCAGGTTTATGAACTGTTTATACATAACTTAACTAAACATAAAGTTAAATTTTGAAACAGGACATTTGTAAATTTTGTTTTAAGTTGTTCTCACACTACTTTTAAAGGTTAATTAACGTTAGTTTATGCAACTTTCAATAGAGGTAATTAATTTATTTCTTCTTAAAACACTTTCTACATTAATGACACTGCTTGATTGAAATACTTTTTAAATGTTTTAGTAAGTTATACATCGTTGACCATTTATTGTGTTGAAGATGAAGTAGTGTTGGGAAAATACCGTATTCTTTTATCTTAACTTATTCAAGCGGGTGTATTTAGGTGTATGTGACTATCTTCATTATTTATTTGTACCGATGCGATATTATCTGAATATGCGATATTTAAGCAAATAAATAAAATTAAAGTATCTGTGTGACTTTAAAATGAATAGCTTTTCATTAGATTCATACGAAAATATATACGGTAGGTGAGGCTCAACTAAATATCTGAATATCACAGGTTCCATCATTACAGTTGCTTCTTACTTGAATTATTCCTACAAATGTATTAGAGCAGTATTTATTCAAAATTATTGTACGTACAAACAGATACGAAGTGAAAATGAGAGGTGTTGTTGAAGTGCCTCTTCGCTAGATTGAAATGCCTTTACTTTGAGAGGATTCTTGTGTAGACGAACTTTTATCTCGATAGTGAAGCTGAGTATTCTCCGAGGCTTACGTAGGCAATAGGGACATTCCTCGCATTTCATTTTAGGGCTGATACAAGTTTATGCTTTTAGGTTTGTTTTGTTTATTTTGAAGGCTAATTGTTTTGGCAGTCGATATATGTGTGTATGTTCCACCGTAACGTCTAAATTATAAATATACATTCAAAAAAAAAAAAAAAATTCCAGGGTAATAGAGCCACGCTGATTCCAGCACGGTTTGGCCGGCTCGACCGAGGCGGTACTACCTTCGCACAGAAGATCAACGTAAAATGACAGCATTCGTGCTGTCGTGTTTCGTTGGTGAGTGCGAGACTGGAGGCCCAGTGATGCAGAAGCATCACTAGCCCGCAATGTTGTTGGTCACCATGTTGCATTGTCTGCATTCGCAATGAGTATGGTGACCACCACTCTTGGACTCTACTCATGCTTTCTCTCGGTCTCGGGTTCGATTCCGGGTCGGACCAAATGTTTGTATGATCTACAAATATTTGTCTCGGAGTTTGGGTGTTTTCTATGTATAATATGTATGTATTTACAAATATATATATATATATATATGTCGGAGGAGTCGGGTTGATTGTTGTTTCTATGTTTAACTTAATATTGTTTGTTTACATTTTAAAATTCTTAATTTAATTTTATTTAATTTGTTACATTTTTCTATAACTTAAAAAACTTACAAATCTAGTAAAAGTTGCGAATATTGTAATTTACATCGACCAATCAGAGCAGAGCACGTGCCTTGAGCGGGGTCGAGGTGCCATTTTTATTTTAGGGAGACAGACAGTTTTTGAAGACATTGAAGTGATAGCTACTGATCGAGTTGGATCCTAATCCAACCTAATCCCGCTTCTCCGATATCAGAAGTGGGATCAGTGCAGGCACAAATAATGAGCGAACAGACAGCGGCAAATGACGGATGGCGCGCGTTATTCGAAGCGCAACAAACCAGCATGAGGCTACTCGTGGAGGCGCTAACCGATCCATCGATTATCGAGGAAAAGGCATAACGCTGCCCAAATTTCGACCAGAAGATGCAGACACTGACGCCCGGGCCTGGCTGGCAACGGCGGACATCTGCATATCGGATCGTGGCATATATTTAGCTTTAATTCCGTGAGAAACGTCTCGCGGAATTAAAGCTAAATATATTTCATAGCATTTAATATCATGGATTTCCGCAAAGTAACGCCTGATTCCATAACTTACAGGGAAGTAAATTAATTCTCATACTTAGCAATGCCATGAAAGGCTCGGCTGCAACCTGGTTTTCCCAAATAGTTTTTCCTAATATGAAGTGGGTAGATTTTAAGGAATTTTTTCGAGCCAAGGTTACAACACAATATTTTTTCTGAAGAAATAACTACCCGCTGTAAAATGCAACGTGAACTAATGGCTTTTTCTTATCGCAAGCGGAGTTACCAAGACAGTACAAAGACTGTTGCAAGCACTATGCAAGATAATAAACGCCCTAGGTTAAGTTCTGTTTCAACAAAATGTTATGCATGTGGAAAATTTGGTCATAAATCTTTTGAATTTTTCAGTCGATCGCATGACAAGCAGCAAACAACTCCGAACTCTGAGCGGAGCGCGCCGGAGAACGCCGACACGGCCGTTGCTACGCGGGCGGGCCCTGTGACTTGTTACAAGTGTGGTGTTGAGGGTCATGTGGCATCGCGGTGCTCGAAAACATGGCCAGTTGCGAGTAGCAGCGCACAGCCCACCGCTGTACCCAGCATTGTGAAACGAATGGACGTGTGCGGTATGAAACCTGTCACCGGGATAATTACGCAATTTGGTGAGCAGTTCCCATTTTGTTTTGATTCCGGTGCTGATTGTTCCTTAATTAAAGAGAGCGTCTCTCGTAAGCTTGTGGTACGTTGCAGTGTGCAATTGTTGAAAAAAATAGCAGTGTTGACTAGTTCCCTACCACCAAAGACCATCACTCAGCTCAGACAATTTTTGGGTTTAGCGTCTTACTTTAGGAAGTTTGTCAATAACTTTTCACTTAAGATGGCACCGCTCTATCGTCTATTAGCTTACAATAATTCTAAGATTATTTGGACCATAGAGCATGAAATAATAACAGGACATAATATCGGTCAATACCGATATTATGTCCGGATCGAAAAGCATCAAAACCGGGGATGAAGTCAATACTTCATCCCCGGTTTTGATGCTTTTCGATCCGGAATTGCCTATAGAGCTACACACGGACGCTAGTAGCGAAGGTTACGGCGCAATCCTCTTCCAAAAAGCTGGTACAAAATTACATCTGGTAGAGTACTACAGTAAACGCACTACGCATGCGAAGTCTCGATACCACTCTTATGAGCTATAGACACTGGCAGTTGTTAACTCGGTTAAGCATTTCCCCCATTATTTGTAAGGCACTGTCGTTACTGACTGCAATTCTCTGAAGGCCTCGAGAACTAAAGTAGACTTAACTCCTAGAGTGCACCGGTGGTGGGCCTTCCTCCAGGCGTTCGATTTTGACATACAATACAGGGAAGGTAGGAGAATGGCCCACGTTGACTTTTTCTCGAGAAATCATTTACCTTAGACGTACAGCGCTACCATTAGCGATACCCATAGTTTAGATAGGGAAAATTATTTAGGAAAAAAATGTGTCAATATATCTGAGTTATCTTTGAATTGGTTACAAGCGGAACAACGACGAGATCCCGAATACAATGAAATTATTAGTAAACTCGAAAGCGATAATCTGGACTTAGAGAGTTGTAGAATCTATGAATTGCGATCCAATGTTCTCTACAGAAAAAATCAAAAGAAC
The DNA here is from genome assembly GCA_949125395.1 of Diaphora mendica. NCBI lineage: Eukaryota > Metazoa > Arthropoda > Insecta > Lepidoptera > Erebidae > Diaphora > Diaphora mendica. Next base: position 15,776,960 of record OX421313.1, on the reverse strand, counting down.
AATCGCAACATTTGATGATGAGCCTGGTGATCTGTAACACAGATTTTCCTACCACAGACACCAGTATCTTACAAAGGAATATTGTACTCTGATTTAACTGTTATGTATTTATGTGTCCAGCTTTGTGATGAGAAAAATAAATGCTATATTATTATATTTTTATTATTATTTGGCTACCAATCGTACCTAGAGCTTTTCGTTGGTCGTAAATAAATCACATTCACGAGTCGATTCTCCATTTGGGATGGTATAAAACTTTAGAGAAAACATATCAACATTATTGGTTTCCTAATATGTCAAAATACGTCAGAAAATTCGTTGAAAATTGCATAACATGTAGAGTAGCTAAGTCGCAAAGTGATAAACTACAGACAGAGTTACATCCCTTAACGAAAGTTAATATTCCTTGGCATACGATTCACATCGATGCCACAGGTAAGCTCAGTGGCAAAAATGATCAAAAGGAATACGTTTTTGTTCTTGTGGACGCCTTTACCAAATATATTATGTTTTACTCAGGCATTCCACAAGAACTAATACTGATAGTGCGATCAGCGCTCTCAAAGCGTCTATATCTCTTTTCGGAACCCCTGTGCGTGTTATCGCGGATCAGGGAAGATGTTTTACAAACCAAGAGTTTAAAGATTTTTGTGCCAGTCACTATATTCAATTACATTTAATAGCAACCGGCTCTTGTCGTGCTAATGGTCAAGTAGAGCGTATAATGAGTACACTCAATAAAAAATATGTAAAAAAGGTTTTTAATTTAAACGGTTTTATCGAAAATAATGTACTAAAAGCTAAAAAATAATTTGGTAAAAAATATTCGGTATAAAATCGTTGGGCGTAGCGTAAACTGAGATGAATGGATGGAAACACGGTTTAAATTAAAAACCTTTTTTACATATTTTTTATTTTCAATTTTTTAGTTTTTCATATTGAACTATGAAACATTAAAAACTAAAAACTTGTGTGAAAAAATGTTCTACTAGTCAAACTCTTTCATTTGATACCCATATAGTGGTATTCGTGACTAAATGTGTAAACCACAATCTTGAAGCGGCGGCCATCTTGGATTTACAATGAAACATAATTTATTTAATTGAATTGTCACCAGATATAAAGGTGTGTACCAAATTTCAGATTAATCGGTTGACAGGAAGAGGGTGAAATTTGAATTACTAAATTTGACCCAAGAATAATAAATAAAACAAACGGGGTGAGCTACATAAAACCGTTTAAAAACATAATAACTGTCGCAGAAACAAGTCCAAGTAGGTCCTGGCAAGATGCCTAAGATGATGTCCAGCTTTCCATAAATAGCACAATTCATAGAGTAACCAAAGCAAGCCCCCTAGAATTGTTAATAGGCAGAGTAGCTAGACCCTTAAGTTTATTAACCGTACACGATCACGAGGTTGAGATAGATGTAGAAGAGATAAGAGAACAAGCTGATAGATTAATAAAAAATAACGCATGTGTCTTGATAAAGCACGGTTCGATAAAAGTAAGGCAAAAGTCACTTCGTTTTCTGTAGGGGATTACGTTTTCAAAGACGAACGAAATCAAAGAAAATTGGATCCTAAATATAAAGGACCTTATGAGGTCATTGAAATACTAGACGGTGACAGATATGATCTTAAGAGTTTAAACTGTAATAGTGTATATAAGTATGCTAGAGACCGCTTACGTCCACTCCCTCAATCCTATGTCCCAACTGAGCTGGATCCATGTCTGTCGGATAACGATGATGGTAAGATCTTCGTACTATGTTTCTTATAGTTAAAATGATTAGTTATCGGAGTGTGTGTGTATGTGTGTGGCGAATAGTCTCAATAATGAGACTATGAAATATCCTAACAGCGTGGTGGTTGTTAAGGTTTAGTTAAGCTTTGTGAAAGGCGAGGTGGCCACTGTAAGGCGAGGTGGCCACTGAAAGGCGAGGTGGTAATTGAAATGTGAAATTGGTAGAATAAGAGTCCAAAAATGTGTAACGCGATAAACGGTGAGGTGACTGTTGCGATACTACTTACAGATGTTATTAATTTAGTATGTAGCGATAAGTCTATTAGAATTCAGATTTGATAATGAAAAGCCTATTATTTTATGAAAATGTCCTAAATGAAGTTGTTCCACAGAAGATAAAATGTAAATAATATATTCTAAAATTCCTAAAAAGTTGTTGTGACTGACAGAAAATGATACAGAGTTAATATCATATTTCTGTATCATTTTCTGTAGTATTAATATTGGCTCAAGTCGATAAGCAAATTCAAACAAAGTATGGAAAAAAAATACCGCAAGACAAGACTCGGTCGATATTATTATAACCTGGAAATGTATATTCAGGTTATAATAACATAAAACGGTGAACCATTTCTTCTCTTATTTGTATTTACTTAGGTATTGAATTTGTGTATTTTTTTTTCTTTCATATATTTTTAGAAAATAATAAAACATGTATATTGTACACCAAGTTCACACTGGTTTACATATAAGAACATATCGATTGAATCGACTGCACGTTTATCCTAGTGGTTTAAGTGTCACCACGCCGTTTACTACTTCGCCAAGTGTCGTGGGTTCAAATCCTACGTAGGACAACACTTTGTGTGATCCACAAATTGTTGTTCTGTGTCTGGGTGTTCTTTGTGCCCGTTCCATGTATGTTTGTAAAGTCCCCTGCAACACAGGATTTATTCCTAGTGCGGGAGTTGTCTTTTTAAACAAGAATGAGCATGTACAAATGGCGGCCTTATCGCTAAAAAGCACTATCTTCCAGCTAACTATTTGTAATTTAGGCATTATTCTTGCCCATGCAAACACAAATGTCACTGCTCCTCCCACCATACATTTCACTATCCAGAGTCTGGAGCGGCTGGTAATCTGTAATACAGGTCATCCTAGTACAGATGCCAGTCTCCCACACAGATTATATTTATGTGAACTGTATTTGCTATTTGCTGTATGAATTTGTTTTTAATTGTAAACTGTGTGTATTATTAACTATAAGATGGAAAAAATGGACTGTAAAAAGACAAATTCATGTACATTTTTAGTGCAAAATTTTTTATGTGAGATTATTCAAATGAAAATATAAAATAAATACAACAGAGAAAATATGTTTTAGAAAAATAATAAGACGACAAGTAATGTTCTTTGACCATTTTCTTAATCATAGGAAAAGATTTGGCATTATTAAGATTATTATGGTACATTACGCTCTCGTCTTTTCCTCCCAAGGGTGTGGACAGAAGTAAATCAAAGCGCCCCAGCCTTTACTGACTTTTCTTTTAAAGCCATTCACGATTTTTATTAAAATCTTTGAAGTAAAATTATACTTTATTTTATAAAATTATTTCACTTGATTGACTTTTTTCCCATAAATTCGACACAGTAAGAAGCGTTGAAACATTTAGGAACAGTAAATCAGAACACCGCGAGGCAGTACTAGAACTCCTTGAAAGATCCAACTTTTGTTGCCCTTTCCATCATTGGAAAGGGTGTTAATAAGTTTCAAAAATAATTTTGAGATAAATATGTCGTGTTTGGTATCATTACCAAACACGACATATTTATCTCAAATTATTTTTTAATTACAGTACTTTATGTGGGCTAGAGGGTGCCACATTAGATTCAGTGACACTTCATATAGCCTATAACCAGCGGACAATCAAGACGCTTCTAACGATACCTCATTTGTCCAGTTCTAATTAGTAGTTAAGGAGCTATGAGGGAACAGATGAACATACATACATACATACATACATACATACATACATACATACATACATACATACATACATACATACATACATAGCCTGTCAAAATCATAACCCTTCTTTGGCTTTGCCGTAGTCGGGTAAATACGTTCCGATTTCTTGTTTTTGTCGTCTATAGCTGTAGACCGATGCTAAAAGTTGTAAATCGAATGGCGGTTATGCTCAAAATCTCTAGAGGAATGGGCCTCAGGTATCCTCACTCACTCGGTAAAATACAGCGCAGGCACTGTGTCACACTAGTTTTCTGTGAGGCCGTGGTATCACTGCGGTCGAGCCGGCCAATGCATGCCGAAGCGTGGCTCTCCCACGGTAAAAAAAATGTTTATGTGTGCTGTAATTTACACGAAGATAGGTAAATTATTTTTTATCGTTTCTTTTTTAAACGGGAGAGCGAGCTCTATAAAACAGTTCAAAGGCTCACAATGGATGACGGAAAAAGTTGTGTAATATTTTTCCGAGGTAAATTCTGCCGCAAACAGATTTTACGAGCAGCGACGAATTTACTTTTGAATTTATTTGCTGGCCATGTCGTATGTAATGTTTTCCGATAAAAATACGGTTTTATTATTTCCTCTGATCGTCATTTTCTTAAAGACTTATAAAGATTTTTTTTCATACTTTAGATACTAAAATTCTTTCAATTTACTAATGTGACCAATATCTTTTCCTCCTAATATTGGCAAGTATCCATAAGTTGCGGCATCTAATTGCGATCAGGTGACTCACCAACTTGCATGCCCCACATGCCATAACAAGAGTAATATTTTATCAGATTCCCACGTAACACTATTGTGCTGAAATATAATATAAATGAAATATAGTTAGGTAAAGGTAACACATTAGTTAGATTACCTTCTTCGGTTAAACGATTTTCTTATTGAATACAGGTAGGTATGATATTGTCATTCATAATTAAATAAATGATGTCTAAACCTCGGTGTTAGTTAGTACTAAAAACGCACACACATACATAAACATATATACTTACATACAATTTGTAAATACCAAAACTGTAAAGATTTTTTTAATTCCCTTAATATTTTACAATAAATCCCATTTATAAATTGTTATTTAATATGAATTTATATTACACACGGTGTAGAATATTCATGGTGAGTTATTATAGCGCCTCTAGAGGATAATCGTAGTTTGTTATGGGTCCTCTAGCCTCGGATGAAACCCGTGTCCTTAATCCCTAAATGTTATTAGTATGAGACGTGAGGATGGTACGGATGGCCCAAACTATTTTATAGCTATGACGCTAACAAAAGTTGAAATTTGCATGATATCGTTTAGAGTTTAGAAAATCAGGTTAGAAAATTCGACACTAAAATAGTTAGTACTGTTCGGTACCAAATCATCAATTTGGTATCGTAGTATAAACTATAATGTTGTAATGGCAACACTAGGTTCTTGTTGGCAAATGTCAGTTGTCAAAATGTAAAATGGTCCTCGGATATAGAATTTGCTAGAATCAAGTAACGAAATATATGGCCGGTGCCGTAATTAATTGATTGTTTTCATAGCTTCCGGTGTTTTGTTTGGTCACCAAGACTGTTAAGCTGTTGTAATATAAGCGAGTGTCTTGTAATCGCGTCGTAATTGTCTACATAATGTAAGTAGCGTGCGATTTCCTCACAAATGATTTTTTCAGTGTCATGGCGTGCTTATAGGTCTTGTTAGAACAAGACCTTGTTAGTTAAGCGTTAATACAACAAAACGAGTTTTTTGAGGTCGTTCAGAACTATAAAATTAATTATCGTCAATCGCTCGTATGATCGAGGTGTTGTAGCTGGTTGTTGAATTGGATTAAGGAATCCACCCGGCTCCTCGTCCGGATATTAACAGAGTGTATGAATTGTAACTCAGAATCCTTTGTGTAGTTGAATCAAGCAGCTATCATCGCCGGGGTACCCTAGGCAGCATCGGAAGCTACCACTACCACAAGCAAAGGGTGAGTCAACATAAATTGTAACTTATTACTTTAAACGGGTGTTAGCGCCCTAAGATGAAATCCTCTCACCAGGTTATAGGCCTGCGATTGTCTGGCTATACTATGGGTTCTATAGACTAGTACAAGGGTTCCAAACGGGGAACGCAGCCCTATTGAAAGGACTAAACAAGTACCTAATGCTCTATATATGTCATCACTCATTAACAACCTTTAATAACCACTACTGGACATAAGCCATGCCTTAAAAAAAGTTTGTGACCTGCTATACCACACCGGCCAGACGCGTTGGTATAGGGTTTGTTTCAAGTTTTCTTTCTCTTTGCAATGATATTATTATTATTTATTAATATTCTTTTTATTAACTTGCACTGTATGTATGTATGTTTAGGTGGAATCTTGCAACTCAATTTTGAAGCAGATATCTTCAACCGATTTTGCTGAAATGCAAGCATATGTATACAGCGTGACAATACAATATTATAATGACATGCCGCTTTTCCCTCCTCGCTTTTCTGCGCAGTCGGATAAACACCAGAATAGGAACACATCGGTTTGCTTACAGAATAGGGACCCTGTTAGTGTGGTATATAACGGTACATGGCGAAACAATTTAATCAATAATATCAAAAATGTGCGGGTGGATGAAGAACCTTCTACTTCCAGAAGTGAAGAAGCTGCTTGGAAGCAGAATTCAAGAGTGGCCGTCACCATACTCACTGCGAATACAGACAATGCAGTATGGCGACCCGCACCATGGCGGCCTAGTGATGCTGCTGCATCTTTTAGTCTAGTCAACAAGTATGGAACTTGTTGACTAGACTAATTAACTAACAAAACACGCCAGCACGAACGCTGTCATTTTACTTTGATTTTCTGTGCGAGGGTAGTACTGCCCCGGTCGAGCCGGCCCATTCATGCTGAAATCAGCGTGGCTCTACTACTCATAAATACATACAGTGTAGGTAAATGAGAATGTCACTGTTTGTTTAGTAGATTTCTTGCTTAATCTTCACGATTAGCAGGTTCGATTCCGGACGCTCACACCAACACACACAACGCCGATTACTATCGTGATGTGATGTTTAAATGCGAAACTCCAACGGCTCCGTCAAAAGCCATATGACGGAAGAATTATTAATAAATCCATTATTATAAGAGATATGAAGAGGTCGTTTGACCTCCATAACGACGTGACATTAGCCATGTTATAAATATGTTGGACGGGCTTATGGACTTTATAGCTCCATGGAGAATGCCGTGACAAAAATAAATATGACTAATGAAATGTGTACGAATATTCATATTATGATGTTTATTATTGTTGTTTTAGTAATGCTGGCTGACGGGCGCTCCTCAGTGTCTCCACCATTAAGAGCTCGACCTCGCACAGTTCACCACCGCACAGGTCACCACACTGGATAAACCCCTGGCGCTACTAGCTGGTCAGTCATCCCGTGGAGCCTATCCACAAAGACACGACCCCATTACTTTTATCTATTCTTAGAAAGTTAATTTGAAATTAAATAGTTGAAATAAGGATGTATTTTCTAAGAGAATTAATACGTTGTACACTTAATGTATCTCACCTTTATATTAAAATTTTAGTTTGGTTTTGGCAACAAATTATTAAACCTACTTTCAGTTGGTATAAGATTATGTGGGTTGCCGTCTAGGGTGCCAGACTAGCTGTTACAGTTTAAAAATTAGAGCACAAGACGGACTAAAATTAGAAGAATATATATTCAATACAGTATTTGTTTAATTCTCTATAACATAAGCGGAATAAATTGGTCAAAGTGAGTTATGTGTACTTCTAAATTATAGGTTTCGATATTTCGATAATTATTTTTTCGGACATCTGTCACAACGCCATCTAGTCAAAATCTAAGCAGAGCTTGTACTATGGGTACCTACTAGACAACTGATATAAATACTTAGACACTTTTTTTTGTAAATACATACATATTGTACATTGAAAACACCCAAAATCCGGAACAAATAATTTATTTGTTTTTATTTACTTGTATTTTATTTGTAGATCACACAAACATTTGGTTCGACCCATAAATTCAACCTGACTCCTCAAGCACAGCAGTCGCTTTACGCCACTGAGGCAGTCGGCAGGCAGGTGAGGCAGTTGATTCATAAGGTAAGTATTTCAAACGATATCTTTTAAAGTTTGATTTTTACCAGGATAACATAACATAAAGTATCAAGAAACTAGGATTGCTTTTTTACTTATTCAAAACTAACTCAGCACCCACCCAGCTCGGTACATAAAATTCACTGTGCCCTACTATCTTTGAATAATTTATTTCATTTGTTTCTATTTCAACATTACGTTCAAATCAAATGTTAAACTTATTCGCCTCTGGCTGTCTGTGTCAAAATGCTAATGTTTATTTCTAATGTAAATTTTCAAATATCAAGCCATACTATTTGTCGCTCAAAGGTTAGTGGGAATTTCGTCGAATTTTCATAATTACCGGTACTTTTTGCTTATTCTCTCTGATATTTAACTGGCGTCTATTGCTGCTTCACGTCCATAGGCCTGCATCTTCAGACATGTGATTATTGTTATACCTTAGAAACGCTTTATTTAGGTACTAGTTAAGCGATGCTATTAAAGGTAATGCAAACGTCTGAAGAAGTAGAACAAAATGCAGACACAAATTCACAGCAATTCCTAAGAAGTGTTTACTGAAATGTATCCGTATGCTTTATGGACATATTATTATAACAATACTTTTTCAAGAATACAGGTGCTCTATGCCCAATTATACTCAGAGAGCAATCAATGAGTCCAGTACATCAACAGCTTACAAGGTGTTGATTGAGTTGGCCCTCTTCTGTAGCGAATCAGGTATGATCGCGCAGACATACGTTATAGGCTTCCGTGCAATTTATCAAACATAAATCCGCTTCGTTACTTTGGAGGGTGCGTACCAGTTATAACGCCATCTTGAAGGTAATAGCGGGGACTCTTCAATAATTGTAGGTGTACTTAAACACTATTTTAAGTTGTTACTAACAAAGGTTAACTTATTTATTCATTTTTACTAACCGTAATGGATGATACCTGTTTCAGACAGGTAAACAATTAAAGGACAAATAAAAAATAAAATTTACTACGTTTATTAAGTATGTGTATTATATACACATATTCACAGTTAATCTGTAGTAAACATATACGAGTTTTGAACATGTTGGCTATAAAAAAGTATCGTATATAAGCAGGTAAAAAGTTACACTAATAGCAAACAATTTTCATAAACCAATAAGTCTGTTGTCTGTTGAAATCAAATAAACTTTTAATATTGTAACTTTTATAGGTATATTACAATTTAGACATTTTACTTTATAAATGAGTTACAAACACGTCCTGGATGTAATAAAACAAGCGATAACTCTTTCCATGACGTCACATCTGTGTTGAGTATTTGCTTGAAAATGATACCACTTATTTACCCAAGACATAAATCTTAAATTAACCAAAATTATGTTCTACGTATTGACATTCAAAATGAGTTTAGAATTCTCACATAAGCCCTCAAAGCTTTTGATATTTAAACTTGAAAATTGAAACTTGCTTTTGGTTTTCACGCGCCGCTGTGTAACCTACATGTGTGAACAAAGGTCCTTTTGCTGTCGGTTCATTTATGATTATAAAATACAGAATAATCATAATTATGTAATATAATTACTTGTGTTATTTTGCCTATATAATTATTTGTTAAATAATTCATGGCTTTAATGCAATTATAATTATAAATTGAAATTTGACCACGTTATAATTAAAAGGAAATATTGTGTTACCTACTTAAAGAACTACCCATAGAGAGGGTTTTCCCTCGGGGTTTACTTTAGGTTTATATCAGAAATAAGGAGAAAATCAGACAAAAATACATAAGCATTTATCCGTTGTTCACCATAGGAGCTAGTTAGGAGCAATAGAATGCGCTGATACGTTACATACTTAATTATAACTCGGACTAAAAAATTTTGGAGATGAACCTATGCATCGGTGAGGCCGGTGGTAAGGGCTTTTACCAATAAAACTTTTACAGAAGAAAGAGAGAGCATACAGACATAGGCCCCTTCTAACTGATCTTCTTGGAACGCATCATACAATGCCTATATCCAGCTGCTATGCCTGGCTGAAATGATGATAATAGAAATGCCATTTGAGCTCCAATAAAACTGACCCAATGTTATTTGTATACACGCCAACACATAACGAGCCAAGTATAAGCAAAAGTAATTATAATTTTACTCAATTTCGATATTCTTTGATTTGACTAAAACAACACAAAGCAATATATGTACATGTAGTAGTTTTTAGCCGTGGTCGTCAGTAAAGCAGAGATGTGTATTTAGTCAGATAGTGGCAATAAATGAAACTCTCAGAAGTTGGGCTGTAGCTTATTAATCTTTTTTTTTTTGAAATATTCTAGCAAACGAGCAGACGTATCGCCTGATGGTAAGGGATTAACGCCGCCCATTGACACATGCAACACCAGAGGCGTCACAAGTGCATTGCCGGCCTTTGGGGGATGGGGAGGGGGAGGTGTTGGGGTATGGGCCTCCGGTATCCTCACTCACTCGGTGAAACACAGCGCAAGCACTGTTTCACACCGGTTTTCTGTGAAGCCGTGGTATCACTCCGGTCGAGCCGGCCCATTCATGCCGAAGCTTGGCTCTCCCACGGTAAGATTCTATCCAGCAAGTATCCATTGCGTAAATATTTTATGTGTATGTGGTTTTGATGTAGTGGTAATTCCAGTGAAAGCGTTGGGAGGTTGTAGACTTAAATATTCAGTATCTGGATGACCGAGCTTTTTTTTTGGTAACTTTACTAAAAATAAATCCTAGCTAGATCGATTTATCACCCCTGAAATCCCCTGCATACACAATTTCATGAAAATCGTTGGAGCCGTTTCCAAGGTTCAGATTATATATACATATTTATGTATATTCATTAAGTTAGTTTCTGAAAATATTTTTAAAGATTATACAGTAAATATATTTGCCAATTAACTTGAATTTGATAATGGCAGATACAAAACAATGTTCTATTTCTGCGATTTTTAATAGTCTTAGCCTAATTTTTAATACTCATGTATCATATTTGAAGCAAATAAAAAATCTAAATAAATCGAAAATAGGCCTGGTCGTATTTTGATGAAATAGCCAAAAATAATAGGTTTGGTTTTATGTATAAAATATTTAGATTAGGTAATAAATCTACAAGCGTACATACATCAATCAAGGCCCTTTCATTTATTTTTCATTGGTTTTCAAATTTACTTGTACAATATAAAAATGTACAATAAACTACACCACAATATCGTTTATTGTAATTCATCATTGTCAGTTTGTACAAATATCGAAGCTGGTCAATGTTATTTGAGGCGAGAAATAAAATTTATTTTTGATAAGGTTTTAATTAGTTTAAACCAGTATATTGTATAATATAACATATACACATACATAACATACATGATAATAGAGCCACGCTGATTTCAGCGCGGTTGGGACGGCTCGACCGGGATGGTACTACCCTCGCTCAGAAGATCAACGTAAAATGGCAGCGTTCGTGCTGTCACATTTCGTTGGTGAGTGCGACACCGGAGGCCCAATGATGCAGAAGCATCACTAGGCCGCATTGATGTGGGTCACCATGCTGCATTGTCTGCATTCGCAATGAGTCTGGTGACCACCACTCTGGGATTCTGCTTTTGCTTTCCATCAGGCAGAGTAGAGTAATTTTGGCAGGGCCATACTTAAAAAAAACACGTTTGTAGAATCTTATCTGGGTTAAGGAGACAGGAACTGTTTCCAACCGCTATTGCTCCTTCTGCTACCATTGTGTTCTTTGATTTTTTAATATACTAAACCTTTCAGATGAAATCAAATTTATTTTGAAAGGTAATTTAAAGGAACGACACAGGGAATAATTTTATACTTGTACAGTGGAGTGATGGCGGCACGTGTCAGTATAATTTATAAGCATATGTGTATTAATGGTTACCCTCCTAGATATGTAATCACTGTAATTATGTATTGAGCACTACCATTGAAAGTGTTTGGACGCCTAAATTATTGGCTTCCGCTCGCAACATTAATCAATTGAGTTATTTATACTTCCAAAAAACATTCCTTTAGCTACTAGCTACTAGCCCCTGACAGTATGGATGCAGAATTGATGATAGGCGTGAATGGATAAACTATAATATACGAGGGGCACAGGTAACCATTTAAATACTAGTAATGCAATAATTAAATGTTTAATAGGAAGTTGCAAAGAGGTAGTAAATCTGCTGTACTCCTTATTTGAAAAGTTTACGTATATAAATATTATATCGATGGTCCGAATTAATAACCTCGGATCTGCAAAAAGACTATGTTTCAATAGAGCAATTCAAATGTTGTTTTACGATAAAAAACAATTAAAGAACTGTGGATGTTCAAATTTTCATTGACTGTTTTTATGTCAGTGATAATTTGAACATCTAATTACATCCATTGTTTCTTCATTGTTAAACTTTGAAGTGCTAGGGACCATCGATATATTCCGCGTTCCTTTATTTCTTTTTTCTAAAAGATAAAATAATTTAACCGATTTTTATAGTAGTTTAGACTTTAGAGAACAAAAAAGTGTAATTTTTTTCCACAATTTACATCTACAAAGATTTTTTTTTGTTTTAATATGTTGCTCTGACTACATGTATGCCGTATATTTATGTTAAATTTCTCAAGCTTATAGGTATTGAGATATATTAACCTTGATATTAATAGAAAGTACACATGGTAATTTTCCGTCACGAGAGTTTATACAAACTGTTTCGTCAAGAATCAACATCCATATTAAGAAAAGCCTTAAATAACAACGAGTCTCCTGTAAAAACATCATTCACCTTTCCACATAACCCATGAATGTTTTGTTAGGGTACCACTTCACTGGTTGCTAAATAAA